>OX415238.1:12081191-17081191 GCA_948330725.1 Sherardia arvensis
ATCAAGTGTTCGAAGCTAAAGCGGTGCATGTGGGAGAAAATAAGCGTGGCTGGGAAAGGGAATGAGTTAGAGTGGAGGAGGGTGCTAGAGGGGAGGCGGGTGTTGGTTTATATAGATTTTGCGTGCAGAAGCTGATGGGTACGATCATACCAGCACTAACGCACCGGATCCCATCAGAACTCCGAAGTTAAGCGTGCTTGGGCGAGAGTAGTACTAGGATGGGTGACCCCCTGGGAAGTCCTCGTGTTGTACCCCTCCCCACCTTTTTTTTTCGTTTTCTTCCCCCCCTCCCCCTGGCTTCCTCTTATTTTCTCCTCGACGTGTGTGATTACTGCATTTTGAGGCCGTTGAAGCCCTCAAAATGAGCATTTACTAACTCTCGTGCTTCCTAATACTTGAATTTTTCGGGTTCCGCTTCGGAAGCGTTGAGTTGGCGTAGGGGAAGGTTGCGCGCGGGGTTCGGAGGAGAATCGCAGGTTTTCCATGTATAAAAAACATGCCCGGGCGGAGAGAAGCGTGCGGGCCCCGCAAAACGGGTCGTGGTGGTGTCATTTAAGGTGCAACTCTCGAAGCACGTTGACGGATCAAGTGTTTCGAAGCTAAAGCGGTGCATGTGGGAGAAAATAAGCGTGGCTGGGAAAGGGAATGAGTTAGAGTGGAGGAGGGTGCTAGAGGGGAGGCGGGTGTTGGTTTATATAGATTTTGCGTGCAGAAGCTGATGGGTACGATCATACCAGCACTAACGCACCGGATCCCATCAGAACTCCGAAGTTAAGCGTGCTTGGGCGAGAGTAGTACTAGGATGGGTGACCCCCTGGGAAGTCCTCGTGTTGTACCCCTCCCCACCTTTTTTTTTCGTTTTCTTCCCCCCCTCCCCCTGGCTTCCTCTTATTTTCTCCTCGACGTGTGTGATTACTGCATTTTGAGGCCGTTGAAGCCCTCAAAATGAGCATTTACTAACTCTCGTGCTTCCTAATACTTGAATTTTTCGGGTTCCGCTTCGGAAGCGTTGAGTTGGCGTAGGGGAAGGTTGCGCGCGGGGTTCGGAGGAGAATCGCAGGTTTTCCATGTATAAAAAACATGCCCGGGCGGAGAGAAGCGTGCGGGCCCCGCAAAACGGGTCGTGGTGGTGTCATTTAAGGTGCAACTCTCGAAGCACGTTGACGGATCAAGTGTTTCGAAGCTAAAGCGGTGCATGTGGGAGAAAATAAGCGTGGCTGGGAAAGGGAATGAGTTAGAGTGGAGGAGGGTGCTAGAGGGGAGGCGGGTGTTGGTTTATATAGATTTTGCGTGCAGAAGCTGATGGGTACGATCATACCAGCACTAACGCACCGGATCCCATCAGAACTCCGAAGTTAAGCGTGCTTGGGCGAGAGTAGTACTAGGATGGGTGACCCCCTGGGAAGTCCTCGTGTTGTACCCCTCCCCACCTTTTTTTTTCGTTTTCTTCCCCCCCTCCCCCTGGCTTCCTCTTATTTTCTCCTCGACGTGTGTGATTACTGCATTTTGAGGCCGTTGAAGCCCTCAAAATGAGCATTTACTAACTCTCGTGCTTCCTAATACTTGAATTTTTCGGGTTCCGCTTCGGAAGCGTTGAGTTGGCGTAGGGGAAGGTTGCGCGCGGGGTTCGGAGGAGAATCGCAGGTTTTCCATGTATAAAAAACATGCCCGGGCGGAGAGAAGCGTGCGGGCCCCGCAAAACGGGTCGTGGTGGTGTCATTTAAGGTGCAACTCTCGAAGCACGTTGACGGATCAAGTGTTTCGAAGCTAAAGCGGTGCATGTGGGAGAAAATAAGCGTGGCTGGGAAAGGGAATGAGTTAGAGTGGAGGAGGGTGCTAGAGGGGAGGCGGGTGTTGGTTTATATAGATTTTGCGTGCAGAAGCTGATGGGTACGATCATACCAGCACTAACGCACCGGATCCCATCAGAACTCCGAAGTTAAGCGTGCTTGGGCGAGAGTAGTACTAGGATGGGTGACCCCCTGGGAAGTCCTCGTGTTGTACCCCTCCCCACCTTTTTTTTTCGTTTTCTTCCCCCCCTCCCCCTGGCTTCCTCTTATTTTCTCCTCGACGTGTGTGATTACTGCATTTTGAGGCCGTTGAAGCCCTCAAAATGAGCATTTACTAACTCTCGTGCTTCCTAATACTTGAATTTTTCGGGTTCCGCTTCGGAAGCGTTGAGTTGGCGTAGGGGAAGGTTGCGCGCGGGGTTCGGAGGAGAATCGCAGGTTTTCCATGTATAAAAAACATGCCCGGGCGGAGAGAAGCGTGCGGGCCCCGCAAAACGGGTCGTGGTGGTGTCATTTAAGGTGCAACTCTCGAAGCACGTTGACGGATCAAGTGTTTCGAAGCTAAAGCGGTGCATGTGGGAGAAAATAAGCGTGGCTGGGAAAGGGAATGAGTTAGAGTGGAGGAGGGTGCTAGAGGGGAGGCGGGGTGTTGGTTTATATAGATTTTGCGTGCAGAAGCTGATGGGTACGATCATACCAGCACTAACGCACCGGATCCCATCAGAACTCCGAAGTTAAGCGTGCTTGGGCGAGAGTAGTACTAGGATGGGTGACCCCCTGGGAAGTCCTCGTGTTGTACCCCTCCCCACCTTTTTTTTTCGTTTTCTTCCCCCCCTCCCCCTGGCTTCCTCTTATTTTCTCCTCGACGTGTGTGATTACTGCATTTTGAGGCCGTTGAAGCCCTCAAAATGAGCATTTACTAACTCTCGTGCTTCCTAATACTTGAATTTTTCGGGTTCCGCTTCGGAAGCGTTGAGTTGGCGTAGGGGAAGGTTGCGCGCGGGGTTCGGAGGAGAATCGCAGGTTTTCCATGTATAAAAAACATGCCCGGGCGGAGAGAAGCGTGCGGGCCCCGCAAACGGGTCGTGGTGGTGTCATTTAAGGTGCAACTCTCGAAGCACGTTGACGGATCAAGTGTTTCGAAGCTAAAGCGGTGCATGTGGGAGAAAATAAGCGTGGCTGGAAAGGGAATGAGTTAGAGTGGAGGAGGGTGCTAGAGGGGAGGCGGGTGTTGGTTTATATAGATTTTGCGTGCAGAAGCTGATGGGTACGATCATACCAGCACTAACGCACCGGATCCCATCAGAACTCCGAAGTTAAGCGTGCTTGGGCGAGAGTAGTACTAGGATGGGTGACCCCCTGGGAAGTCCTCGTGTTGTACCCCTCCCCACCTTTTTTTTTCGTTTTCTTCCCCCCCTCCCCCTGGCTTCCTCTTATTTTCTCCTCGACGTGTGTGATTACTGCATTTTGAGGCCGTTGAAGCCCTCAAAATGAGCATTTACTAACTCTCGTGCTTCCTAATACTTGAATTTTTCGGGTTCCGCTTCGGAAGCGTTGAGTTGGCGTAGGGGAAGGTTGCGCGCGGGGTTCGGAGGAGAATCGCAGGTTTTCCATGTATAAAAAACATGCCCGGGCGGAGAGAAGCGTGCGGGCCCCGCAAAACGGGTCGTGGTGGTGTCATTTAAGGTGCAACTCTCGAAGCACGTTGACGGATCAAGTGTTTCGAAGCTAAAGCGGTGCATGTGGGAGAAAATAAGCGTGGCTGGGAAAGGGAATGAGTTAGAGTGGAGGAGGGTGCTAGAGGGGAGGCGGGTGTTGGTTTATATAGATTTTGCGTGCAGAAGCTGATGGGTACGATCATACCAGCACTAACGCACCGGATCCCATCAGAACTCCGAAGTTAAGCGTGCTTGGGGCGAGAGTAGTACTAGGATGGGTGACCCCCTGGGAAGTCCTCGTGTTGTACCCCTCCCCACCTTTTTTTTTCGTTTTCTTCCCCCCCTCCCCCTGGCTTCCTCTTATTTTCTCCTCGACGTGTGTGATTACTGCATTTTGAGGCCGTTGAAGCCCTCAAAATGAGCATTTACTAACTCTCGTGCTTCCTAATACTTGAATTTTTCGGGTTCCGCTTCGGAAGCGTTGAGTTGGCGTAGGGGAAGGTTGCGCGCGGGGTTCGGAGGAGAATCGCAGGTTTTCCATGTATAAAAAACATGCCCGGGCGGAGAGAAGCGTGCGGGCCCCGCAAAACGGGTCGTGGTGGTGTCATTTAAGGTGCAACTCTCGAAGCACGTTGACGGATCAAGTGTTTCGAAGCTAAAGCGGTGCATGTGGGAGAAAATAAGCGTGGCTGGGAAAGGGAATGAGTTAGAGTGGAGGAGGGTGCTAGAGGGGAGGCGGGTGTTGGTTTATATAGATTTTGCGTGCAGAAGCTGATGGGTACGATCATACCAGCACTAACGCACCGGATCCCATCAGAACTCCGAAGTTAAGCGTGCTTGGGCGAGAGTAGTACTAGGATGGGTGACCCCCTGGGAAGTCCTCGTGTTGTACCCCTCCCCACCTTTTTTTTTCGTTTTCTTCCCCCCCTCCCCCTGGCTTCCTCTTATTTTCTCCTCGACGTGTGTGATTACTGCATTTTGAGGCCGTTGAAGCCCTCAAAATGAGCATTTACTAACTCTCGTGCTTCCTAATACTTGAATTTTTCGGGTTCCGCTTCGGAAGCGTTGAGTTGGCGTAGGGGAAGGTTGCGCGCGGGGTTCGGAGGAGAATCGCAGGTTTTCCATGTATAAAAAACATGCCCGGGCGGAGAGAAGCGTGCGGGCCCGCAAAACGGGTCGTGGTGGTGTCATTTAAGGTGCAACTCTCGAAGCACGTTGACGGATCAAGTGTTTCGAAGCTAAAGCGGTGCATGTGGGAGAAAATAAGCGTGGCTGGGAAAGGGAATGAGTTAGAGTGGAGGAGGGTGCTAGAGGGGAGGCGGGTGTTGGTTTATATAGATTTTGCGTGCAGAAGCTGATGGGTACGATCATACCAGCACTAACGCACCGGATCCCATCAGAACTCCGAAGTTAAGCGTGCTTGGGCGAGAGTAGTACTAGGATGGGTGACCCCCTGGGAAGTCCTCGTGTTGTACCCCTCCCCACCTTTTTTTTTCGTTTTCTTCCCCCCCTCCCCCTGGCTTCCTCTTATTTTCTCCTCGACGTGTGTGATTACTGCATTTTGAGGCCGTTGAAGCCCTCAAAATGAGCATTTACTAACTCTCGTGCTTCCTAATACTTGAATTTTTCGGGTTCCGCTTCGGAAGCGTTGAGTTGGCGTAGGGGAAGGTTGCGCGCGGGGTTCGGAGGAGAATCGCAGGTTTTCCATGTATAAAAAACATGCCCGGGCGGAGAGAAGCGTGCGGGCCCCGCAAAACGGGTCGTGGTGGTGTCATTTAAGGTGCAACTCTCGAAGCACGTTGACGGATCAAGTGTTTCGAAGCTAAAGCGGTGCATGTGGGAGAAAATAAGCGTGGCTGGGAAAGGGAATGAGTTAGAGTGGAGGAGGGTGCTAGAGGGGAGGCGGGTGTTGGTTTATATAGATTTTGCGTGCAGAAGCTGATGGGTACGATCATACCAGCACTAACGCACCGGATCCCATCAGAACTCCGAAGTTAAGCGTGCTTGGGCGAGAGTAGTACTAGGATGGGTGACCCCCTGGGAAGTCCTCGTGTTGTACCCCTCCCCACCTTTTTTTTTCGTTTTCTTCCCCCCCTCCCCCTGGCTTCCTCTTATTTTCTCCTCGACGTGTGTGATTACTGCATTTTGAGGCCGTTGAAGCCCTCAAAATGAGCATTTACTAACTCTCGTGCTTCCTAATACTTGAATTTTTCGGGTTCCGCTTCGGAAGCGTTGAGTTGGCGTAGGGGAAGGTTGCGCGCGGGGTTCGGAGGAGAATCGCAGGTTTTCCATGTATAAAAAACATGCCCGGGCGGAGAGAAGCGTGCGGGCCCCGCAAAACGGGTCGTGGTGGTGTCATTTAAGGTGCAACTCTCGAAGCACGTTGACGGATCAAGTGTTTCGAAGCTAAAGCGGTGCATGTGGGAGAAAATAAGCGTGGCTGGGAAAGGGAATGAGTTAGAGTGGAGGAGGGTGCTAGAGGGGAGGCGGGTGTTGGTTTATATAGATTTTGCGTGCAGAAGCTGATGGGTACGATCATACCAGCACTAACGCACCGGATCCCATCAGAACTCCGAAGTTAAGCGTGCTTGGGCGAGAGTAGTACTAGGATGGGTGACCCCCTGGGAAGTCCTCGTGTTGTACCCCTCCCCACCTTTTTTTTTCGTTTTCTTCCCCCCCTCCCCCTGGCTTCCTCTTATTTTCTCCTCGACGTGTGTGATTACTGCATTTTGAGGCCGTTGAAGCCCTCAAAATGAGCATTTACTAACTCTCGTGCTTCCTAATACTTGAATTTTTCGGGTTCCGCTTCGGAAGCGTTGAGTTGGCGTAGGGGAAGGTTGCGCGCGGGGTTCGGAGGAGAATCGCAGGTTTTCCATGTATAAAAAACATGCCCGGGCGGAGAGAAGCGTGCGGGCCCCGCAAAACGGGTCGTGGTGGTGTCATTTAAGGTGCAACTCTCGAAGCACGTTGACGGATCAAGTGTTTCGAAGCTAAAGCGGTGCATGTGGGAGAAAATAAGCGTGGCTGGGAAAGGGAATGAGTTAGAGTGGAGGAGGGTGCTAGAGGGGAGGCGGGTGTTGGTTTATATAGATTTTGCGTGCAGAAGCTGATGGGTACGATCATACCAGCACTAACGCACCGGATCCCATCAGAACTCCGAAGTTAAGCGTGCTTGGGCGAGAGTAGTACTAGGATGGGTGACCCCCTGGGAAGTCCTCGTGTTGTACCCCTCCCCACCTTTTTTTTTCGTTTTCTTCCCCCCCTCCCCCTGGCTTCCTCTTATTTTCTCCTCGACGTGTGTGATTACTGCATTTTGAGGCCGTTGAAGCCCTCAAAATGAGCATTTACTAACTCTCGTGCTTCCTAATACTTGAATTTTTCGGGTTCCGCTTCGGAAGCGTTGAGTTGGCGTAGGGGAAGGTTGCGCGCGGGGTTCGGAGGAGAATCGCAGGTTTTCCATGTATAAAAAACATGCCCGGGCGGAGAGAAGCGTGCGGGCCCCGCAAAACGGGTCGTGGTGGTGTCATTTAAGGTGCAACTCTCGAAGCACGTTGACGGATCAAGTGTTTCGAAGCTAAAGCGGTGCATGTGGGAGAAAATAAGCGTGGCTGGGAAAGGGAATGAGTTAGAGTGGAGGAGGGTGCTAGAGGGGAGGCGGGTGTTGGTTTATATAGATTTTGCGTGCAGAAGCTGATGGGTACGATCATACCAGCACTAACGCACCGGATCCCATCAGAACTCCGAAGTTAAGCGTGCTTGGGCGAGAGTAGTACTAGGATGGGTGACCCCCTGGGAAGTCCTCGTGTTGTACCCCTCCCCACCTTTTTTTTTCGTTTTCTTCCCCCCCTCCCCCTGGCTTCCTCTTATTTTCTCCTCGACGTGTGTGATTACTGCATTTTGAGGCCGTTGAAGCCCTCAAAATGAGCATTTACTAACTCTCGTGCTTCCTAATACTTGAATTTTTCGGGTTCCGCTTCGGAAGCGTTGAGTTGGCGTAGGGGAAGGTTGCGCGCGGGGTTCGGAGGAGAATCGCAGGTTTTCCATGTATAAAAAACATGCCCGGGCGGAGAGAAGCGTGCGGGCCCCGCAAAACGGGTCGTGGTGGTGTCATTTAAGGTGCAACTCTCGAAGCACGTTGACGGATCAAGTGTTTCGAAGCTAAAGCGGTGCATGTGGGAGAAAATAAGCGTGGCTGGGAAAGGGAATGAGTTAGAGTGGAGGAGGGTGCTAGAGGGGAGGCGGGTGTTGGTTTATATAGATTTTGCGTGCAGAAGCTGATGGGTACGATCATACCAGCACTAACGCACCGGATCCCATCAGAACTCCGAAGTTAAGCGTGCTTGGGCGAGAGTAGTACTAGGATGGGTGACCCCCTGGGAAGTCCTCGTGTTGTACCCCTCCCCACCTTTTTTTTTCGTTTTCTTCCCCCCCTCCCCCTGGCTTCCTCTTATTTTCTCCTCGACGTGTGTGATTACTGCATTTTGAGGCCGTTGAAGCCCTCAAAATGAGCATTTACTAACTCTCGTGCTTCCTAATACTTGAATTTTTCGGGTTCCGCTTCGGAAGCGTTGAGTTGGCGTAGGGGAAGGTTGCGCGCGGGGTTCGGAGGAGAATCGCAGGTTTTCCATGTATAAAAAACATGCCCGGGCGGAGAGAAGCGTGCGGGCCCCGCAAAACGGGTCGTGGTGGTGTCATTTAAGGTGCAACTCTCGAAGCACGTTGACGGATCAAGTGTTTCGAAGCTAAAGCGGTGCATGTGGGAGAAAATAAGCGTGGCTGGGAAAGGGAATGAGTTAGAGTGGAGGAGGGTGCTAGAGGGGAGGCGGGTGTTGGTTTATATAGATTTTGCGTGCAGAAGCTGATGGGTACGATCATACCAGCACTAACGCACCGGATCCCATCAGAACTCCGAAGTTAAGCGTGCTTGGGCGAGAGTAGTACTAGGATGGGTGACCCCCTGGGAAGTCCTCGTGTTGTACCCCTCCCCACCTTTTTTTTTCGTTTTCTTCCCCCCCTCCCCCTGGCTTCCTCTTATTTTCTCCTCGACGTGTGTGATTACTGCATTTTGAGGCCGTTGAAGCCCTCAAAATGAGCATTTACTAACTCTCGTGCTTCCTAATACTTGAATTTTTCGGGTTCCGCTTCGGAAGCGTTGAGTTGGCGTAGGGGAAGGTTGCGCGCGGGGTTCGGAGGAGAATCGCAGGTTTTCCATGTATAAAAAACATGCCCGGGCGGAGAGAAGCGTGCGGGCCCCGCAAAACGGGTCGTGGTGGTGTCATTTAAGGTGCAACTCTCGAAGCACGTTGACGGATCAAGTGTTTCGAAGCTAAAGCGGTGCATGTGGGAGAAAATAAGCGTGGCTGGGAAAGGGAATGAGTTAGAGTGGAGGAGGGTGCTAGAGGGGAGGCGGGTGTTGGTTTATATAGATTTTGCGTGCAGAAGCTGATGGGTACGATCATACCAGCACTAACGCACCGGATCCCATCAGAACTCCGAAGTTAAGCGTGCTTGGGCGAGAGTAGTACTAGGATGGGTGACCCCCTGGGAAGTCCTCGTGTTGTACCCCTCCCCACCTTTTTTTTTCGTTTTCTTCCCCCCCTCCCCCTGGCTTCCTCTTATTTTCTCCTCGACGTGTGTGATTACTGCATTTTGAGGCCGTTGAAGCCCTCAAAATGAGCATTTACTAACTCTCGTGCTTCCTAATACTTGAATTTTTCGGGTTCCGCTTCGGAAGCGTTGAGTTGGCGTAGGGGAAGGTTGCGCGCGGGGTTCGGAGGAGAATCGCAGGTTTTCCATGTATAAAAAACATGCCCGGGCGGAGAGAAGCGTGCGGGCCCCGCAAAACGGGTCGTGGTGGTGTCATTTAAGGTGCAACTCTCGAAGCACGTTGACGGATCAAGTGTTTCGAAGCTAAAGCGGTGCATGTGGGAGAAAATAAGCGTGGCTGGGAAAGGGAATGAGTTAGAGTGGAGGAGGGTGCTAGAGGGGAGGCGGGTGTTGGTTTATATAGATTTTGCGTGCAGAAGCTGATGGGTACGATCATACCAGCACTAACGCACCGGATCCCATCAGAACTCCGAAGTTAAGCGTGCTTGGGCGAGAGTAGTACTAGGATGGGTGACCCCCTGGGAAGTCCTCGTGTTGTACCCCTCCCCACCTTTTTTTTTCGTTTTCTTCCCCCCCTCCCCCTGGCTTCCTCTTATTTTCTCCTCGACGTGTGTGATTACTGCATTTTGAGGCCGTTGAAGCCCTCAAAATGAGCATTTACTAACTCTCGTGCTTCCTAATACTTGAATTTTTCGGGTTCCGCTTCGGAAGCGTTGAGTTGGCGTAGGGGAAGGTTGCGCGCGGGGTTCGGAGGAGAATCGCAGGTTTTCCATGTATAAAAAACATGCCCGGGCGGAGAGAAGCGTGCGGGCCCCGCAAAACGGGTCGTGGTGGTGTCATTTAAGGTGCAACTCTCGAAGCACGTTGACGGATCAAGTGTTTCGAAGCTAAAGCGGTGCATGTGGGAGAAAATAAGCGTGGCTGGGAAAGGGAATGAGTTAGAGTGGAGGAGGGTGCTAGAGGGGAGGCGGGTGTTGGTTTATATAGATTTTGCGTGCAGAAGCTGATGGGTACGATCATACCAGCACTAACGCACCGGATCCCATCAGAACTCCGAAGTTAAGCGTGCTTGGGCGAGAGTAGTACTAGGATGGGTGACCCCCTGGGAAGTCCTCGTGTTGTACCCCTCCCCACCTTTTTTTTTCGTTTTCTTCCCCCCCTCCCCCTGGCTTCCTCTTATTTTCTCCTCGACGTGTGTGATTACTGCATTTTGAGGCCGTTGAAGCCCTCAAAATGAGCATTTACTAACTCTCGTGCTTCCTAATACTTGAATTTTTCGGGTTCCGCTTCGGAAGCGTTGAGTTGGCGTAGGGGAAGGTTGCGCGCGGGGTTCGGAGGAGAATCGCAGGTTTTCCATGTATAAAAAACATGCCCGGGCGGAGAGAAGCGTGCGGGCCCCGCAAAACGGGTCGTGGTGGTGTCATTTAAGGTGCAACTCTCGAAGCACGTTGACGGATCAAGTGTTTCGAAGCTAAAGCGGTGCATGTGGGAGAAAATAAGCGTGGCTGGGAAAGGGAATGAGTTAGAGTGGAGGAGGGTGCTAGAGGGGAGGCGGGTGTTGGTTTATATAGATTTTGCGTGCAGAAGCTGATGGGTACGATCATACCAGCACTAACGCACCGGATCCCATCAGAACTCCGAAGTTAAGCGTGCTTGGGCGAGAGTAGTACTAGGATGGGTGACCCCCTGGGAAGTCCTCGTGTTGTACCCCTCCCCACCTTTTTTTTTCGTTTTCTTCCCCCCCTCCCCCTGGCTTCCTCTTATTTTCTCCTCGACGTGTGTGATTACTGCATTTTGAGGCCGTTGAAGCCCTCAAAATGAGCATTTACTAACTCTCGTGCTTCCTAATACTTGAATTTTTCGGGTTCCGCTTCGGAAGCGTTGAGTTGGCGTAGGGGAAGGTTGCGCGCGGGGTTCGGAGGAGAATCGCAGGTTTTCCATGTATAAAAAACATGCCCGGGCGGAGAGAAGCGTGCGGGCCCCGCAAAACGGGTCGTGGTGGTGTCATTTAAGGTGCAACTCTCGAAGCACGTTGACGGATCAAGTGTTTCGAAGCTAAAGCGGTGCATGTGGGAGAAAATAAGCGTGGCTGGGAAAGGGAATGAGTTAGAGTGGAGGAGGGTGCTAGAGGGGAGGCGGGTGTTGGTTTATATAGATTTTGCGTGCAGAAGCTGATGGGTACGATCATACCAGCACTAACGCACCGGATCCCATCAGAACTCCGAAGTTAAGCGTGCTTGGGCGAGAGTAGTACTAGGATGGGTGACCCCCTGGGAAGTCCTCGTGTTGTACCCCTCCCCACCTTTTTTTTTCGTTTTCTTCCCCCCCTCCCCCTGGCTTCCTCTTATTTTCTCCTCGACGTGTGTGATTACTGCATTTTGAGGCCGTTGAAGCCCTCAAAATGAGCATTTACTAACTCTCGTGCTTCCTAATACTTGAATTTTTCGGGTTCCGCTTCGGAAGCGTTGAGTTGGCGTAGGGGAAGGTTGCGCGCGGGGTTCGGAGGAGAATCGCAGGTTTTCCATGTATAAAAAACATGCCCGGGCGGAGAGAAGCGTGCGGGCCCCGCAAAACGGGTCGTGGTGGTGTCATTTAAGGTGCAACTCTCGAAGCACGTTGACGGATCAAGTGTTTCGAAGCTAAAGCGGTGCATGTGGGAGAAAATAAGCGTGGCTGGGAAAGGGAATGAGTTAGAGTGGAGGAGGGTGCTAGAGGGGAGGCGGGTGTTGGTTTATATAGATTTTGCGTGCAGAAGCTGATGGGTACGATCATACCAGCACTAACGCACCGGATCCCATCAGAACTCCGAAGTTAAGCGTGCTTGGGCGAGAGTAGTACTAGGATGGGTGACCCCCTGGGAAGTCCTCGTGTTGTACCCCTCCCCACCTTTTTTTTTCGTTTTCTTCCCCCCCTCCCCCTGGCTTCCTCTTATTTTCTCCTCGACGTGTGTGATTACTGCATTTTGAGGCCGTTGAAGCCCTCAAAATGAGCATTTACTAACTCTCGTGCTTCCTAATACTTGAATTTTTCGGGTTCCGCTTCGGAAGCGTTGAGTTGGCGTAGGGGAAGGTTGCGCGCGGGGTTCGGAGGAGAATCGCAGGTTTTCCATGTATAAAAAACATGCCCGGGCGGAGAGAAGCGTGCGGGCCCCGCAAAACGGGTCGTGGTGGTGTCATTTAAGGTGCAACTCTCGAAGCACGTTGACGGATCAAGTGTTTCGAAGCTAAAGCGGTGCATGTGGGAGAAAATAAGCGTGGCTGGGAAAGGGAATGAGTTAGAGTGGAGGAGGGTGCTAGAGGGGAGGCGGGTGTTGGTTTATATAGATTTTGCGTGCAGAAGCTGATGGGTACGATCATACCAGCACTAACGCACCGGATCCCATCAGAACTCCGAAGTTAAGCGTGCTTGGGCGAGAGTAGTACTAGGATGGGTGACCCCCTGGGAAGTCCTCGTGTTGTACCCCTCCCCACCTTTTTTTTTCGTTTTCTTCCCCCCCTCCCCCTGGCTTCCTCTTATTTTCTCCTCGACGTGTGTGATTACTGCATTTTGAGGCCGTTGAAGCCCTCAAAATGAGCATTTACTAACTCTCGTGCTTCCTAATACTTGAATTTTTCGGGTTCCGCTTCGGAAGCGTTGAGTTGGCGTAGGGGAAGGTTGCGCGCGGGGTTCGGAGGAGAATCGCAGGTTTTCCATGTATAAAAAACATGCCCGGGCGGAGAGAAGCGTGCGGGCCCCGCAAAACGGGTCGTGGTGGTGTCATTTAAGGTGCAACTCTCGAAGCACGTTGACGGATCAAGTGTTTCGAAGCTAAAGCGGTGCATGTGGGAGAAAATAAGCGTGGCTGGGAAAGGGAATGAGTTAGAGTGGAGGAGGGTGCTAGAGGGGAGGCGGGTGTTGGTTTATATAGATTTTGCGTGCAGAAGCTGATGGGTACGATCATACCAGCACTAACGCACCGGATCCCATCAGAACTCCGAAGTTAAGCGTGCTTGGGCGAGAGTAGTACTAGGATGGGTGACCCCCTGGGAAGTCCTCGTGTTGTACCCCTCCCCACCTTTTTTTTTCGTTTTCTTCCCCCCCTCCCCCTGGCTTCCTCTTATTTTCTCCTCGACGTGTGTGATTACTGCATTTTGAGGCCGTTGAAGCCCTCAAAATGAGCATTTACTAACTCTCGTGCTTCCTAATACTTGAATTTTTCGGGTTCCGCTTCGGAAGCGTTGAGTTGGCGTAGGGGAAGGTTGCGCGCGGGGTTCGGAGGAGAATCGCAGGTTTTCCATGTATAAAAAACATGCCCGGGCGGAGAGAAGCGTGCGGGCCCCGCAAAACGGGTCGTGGTGGTGTCATTTAAGGTGCAACTCTCGAAGCACGTTGACGGATCAAGTGTTTCGAAGCTAAAGCGGTGCATGTGGGAGAAAATAAGCGTGGCTGGGAAAGGGAATGAGTTAGAGTGGAGGAGGGTGCTAGAGGGGAGGCGGGTGTTGGTTTATATAGATTTTGCGTGCAGAAGCTGATGGGTACGATCATACCAGCACTAACGCACCGGATCCCATCAGAACTCCGAAGTTAAGCGTGCTTGGGCGAGAGTAGTACTAGGATGGGTGACCCCCTGGGAAGTCCTCGTGTTGTACCCCTCCCCACCTTTTTTTTTCGTTTTCTTCCCCCCCTCCCCCTGGCTTCCTCTTATTTTCTCCTCGACGTGTGTGATTACTGCATTTTGAGGCCGTTGAAGCCCTCAAAATGAGCATTTACTAACTCTCGTGCTTCCTAATACTTGAATTTTTCGGGTTCCGCTTCGGAAGCGTTGAGTTGGCGTAGGGGAAGGTTGCGCGCGGGGTTCGGAGGAGAATCGCAGGTTTTCCATGTATAAAAAACATGCCCGGGCGGAGAGAAGCGTGCGGGCCCCGCAAAACGGGTCGTGGTGGTGTCATTTAAGGTGCAACTCTCGAAGCACGTTGACGGATCAAGTGTTTCGAAGCTAAAGCGGTGCATGTGGGAGAAAATAAGCGTGGCTGGGAAAGGGAATGAGTTAGAGTGGAGGAGGGTGCTAGAGGGGAGGCGGGTGTTGGTTTATATAGATTTTGCGTGCAGAAGCTGATGGGTACGATCATACCAGCACTAACGCACCGGATCCCATCAGAACTCCGAAGTTAAGCGTGCTTGGGCGAGAGTAGTACTAGGATGGGTGACCCCCTGGGAAGTCCTCGTGTTGTACCCCTCCCCACCTTTTTTTTTCGTTTTCTTCCCCCCCTCCCCCTGGCTTCCTCTTATTTTCTCCTCGACGTGTGTGATTACTGCATTTTGAGGCCGTTGAAGCCCTCAAAATGAGCATTTACTAACTCTCGTGCTTCCTAATACTTGAATTTTTCGGGTTCCGCTTCGGAAGCGTTGAGTTGGCGTAGGGGAAGGTTGCGCGCGGGGTTCGGAGGAGAATCGCAGGTTTTCCATGTATAAAAAACATGCCCGGGCGGAGAGAAGCGTGCGGGCCCCGCAAAACGGGTCGTGGTGGTGTCATTTAAGGTGCAACTCTCGAAGCACGTTGACGGATCAAGTGTTTCGAAGCTAAAGCGGTGCATGTGGGAGAAAATAAGCGTGGCTGGGAAAGGGAATGAGTTAGAGTGGAGGAGGGTGCTAGAGGGGAGGCGGGTGTTGGTTTATATAGATTTTGCGTGCAGAAGCTGATGGGTACGATCATACCAGCACTAACGCACCGGATCCCATCAGAACTCCGAAGTTAAGCGTGCTTGGGCGAGAGTAGTACTAGGATGGGTGACCCCCTGGGAAGTCCTCGTGTTGTACCCCTCCCCACCTTTTTTTTTCGTTTTCTTCCCCCCCTCCCCCTGGCTTCCTCTTATTTTCTCCTCGACGTGTGTGATTACTGCATTTTGAGGCCGTTGAAGCCCTCAAAATGAGCATTTACTAACTCTCGTGCTTCCTAATACTTGAATTTTTCGGGTTCCGCTTCGGAAGCGTTGAGTTGGCGTAGGGGAAGGTTGCGCGCGGGGTTCGGAGGAGAATCGCAGGTTTTCCATGTATAAAAAACATGCCCGGGCGGAGAGAAGCGTGCGGGCCCCGCAAAACGGGTCGTGGTGGTGTCATTTAAGGTGCAACTCTCGAAGCACGTTGACGGATCAAGTGTTTCGAAGCTAAAGAGGTGCATGTGGGAGAAAATAAGCGTGGCTGGGAAAGGGAATGAGTTAGAGTGGAGGAGGGTGCTAGAGGGGAGGCGGGTGTTGGTTTATATAGATTTTGCGTGCAGAAGCTGATGGGTACGATCATACCAGCACTAACGCACCGGATCCCATCAGAACTCCGAAGTTAAGCGTGCTTGGGCGAGAGTAGTACTAGGATGGGTGACCCCCTGGGAAGTCCTCGTGTTGTACCCCTCCCCACCTTTTTTTTTCGTTTTCTTCCCCCCCTCCCCCTGGCTTCCTCTTATTTTCTCCTCGACGTGTGTGATTACTGCATTTTGAGGCCGTTGAAGCCCTCAAAATGAGCATTTACTAACTCTCGTGCTTCCTAATACTTGAATTTTTCGGGTTCCGCTTCGGAAGCGTTGAGTTGGCGTAGGGGAAGGTTGCGCGCGGGGTTCGGAGGAGAATCGCAGGTTTTCCATGTATAAAAAACATGCCCGGGCGGAGAGAAGCGTGCGGGCCCCGCAAAACGGGTCGTGGTGGTGTCATTTAAGGTGCAACTCTCGAAGCACGTTGACGGATCAAGTGTTTCGAAGCTAAAGCGGTGCATGTGGGAGAAAATAAGCGTGGCTGGGAAAGGGAATGAGTTAGAGTGGAGGAGGGTGCTAGAGGGGAGGCGGGTGTTGGTTTATATAGATTTTGCGTGCAGAAGCTGATGGGTACGATCATACCAGCACTAACGCACCGGATCCCATCAGAACTCCGAAGTTAAGCGTGCTTGGGCGAGAGTAGTACTAGGATGGGTGACCCCCTGGGAAGTCCTCGTGTTGTACCCCTCCCCACCTTTTTTTTTTCGTTTTCTTCCCCCCCTCCCCCTGGCTTCCTCTTATTTTCTCCTCGACGTGTGTGATTACTGCATTTTGAGGCCGTTGAAGCCCTCAAAATGAGCATTTACTAACTCTCGTGCTTCCTAATACTTGAATTTTTCGGGTTCCGCTTCGGAAGCGTTGAGTTGGCGTAGGGGAAGGTTGCGCGCGGGGTTCGGAGGAGAATCGCAGGTTTTCCATGTATAAAAAACATGCCCGGGCGGAGAGAAGCGTGCGGGCCCCGCAAAACGGGTCGTGGTGGTGTCATTTAAGGTGCAACTCTCGAAGCACGTTGACGGATCAAGTGTTTCGAAGCTAAAGCGGTGCATGTGGGAGAAAATAAGCGTGGCTGGGAAAGGGAATGAGTTAGAGTGGAGGAGGGTGCTAGAGGGGAGGCGGGTGTTGGTTTATATAGATTTTGCGTGCAGAAGCTGATGGGTACGATCATACCAGCACTAACGCACCGGATCCCATCAGAACTCCGAAGTTAAGCGTGCTTGGGCGAGAGTAGTACTAGGATGGGTGACCCCCTGGGAAGTCCTCGTGTTGTACCCCTCCCCACCTTTTTTTTTCGTTTTCTTCCCCCCCTCCCCCTGGCTTCCTCTTATTTTCTCCTAGACGTGTGTGATTACTGCATTTTGAGGCCGTTGAAGCCCTCAAAATGAGCATTTACTAACTCTCGTGCTTCCTAATACTTGAATTTTTCGGGTTCCGCTTCGGAAGCGTTGAGTTGGCGTAGGGGAAGGTTGCGCGCGGGGTTCGGAGGAGAATCGCAGGTTTTCCATGTATAAAAAACATGCCCGGGCGGAGAGAAGCGTGCGGGCCCCGCAAAACGGGTCGTGGTGGTGTCATTTAAGGTGCAACTCTCGAAGCACGTTGACGGATCAAGTGTTTCGAAGCTAAAGCGGTGCATGTGGGAGAAAATAAGCGTGGCTGGGAAAGGGAATGAGTTAGAGTGGAGGAGGGTGCTAGAGGGGAGGCGGGTGTTGGTTTATATAGATTTTGCGTGCAGAAGCTGATGGGTACGATCATACCAGCACTAACGCACCGGATCCCATCAGAACTCCGAAGTTAAGCGTGCTTGGGCGAGAGTAGTACTAGGATGGGTGACCCCCTGGGAAGTCCTCGTGTTGTACCCCTCCCCACCTTTTTTTTTCGTTTTCTTCCCCCCCTCCCCCTGGCTTCCTCTTATTTTCTCCTCGACGTGTGTGATTACTGCATTTTGAGGCCGTTGAAGCCCTCAAAATGAGCATTTACTAACTCTCGTGCTTCCTAATACTTGAATTTTTCGGGTTCCGCTTCGGAAGCGTTGAGTTGGCGTAGGGGAAGGTTGCGCGCGGGGTTCGGAGGAGAATCGCAGGTTTTCCATGTATAAAAAACATGCCCGGGCGGAGAGAAGCGTGCGGGCCCCGCAAAACGGGTCGTGGTGGTGTCATTTAAGGTGCAACTCTCGAAGCACGTTGACGGATCAAGTGTTTCGAAGCTAAAGCGGTGCATGTGGGAGAAAATAAGCGTGGCTGGGAAAGGGAATGAGTTAGAGTGGAGGAGGGTGCTAGAGGGGAGGCGGGTGTTGGTTTATATAGATTTTGCGTGCAGAAGCTGATGGGTACGATCATACCAGCACTAACGCACCGGATCCCATCAGAACTCCGAAGTTAAGCGTGCTTGGGCGAGAGTAGTACTAGGATGGGTGACCCCCTGGGAAGTCCTCGTGTTGTACCCCTCCCCACCTTTTTTTTTCGTTTTCTTCCCCCCCTCCCCCTGGCTTCCTCTTATTTTCTCCTCGACGTGTGTGATTACTGCATTTTGAGGCCGTTGAAGCCCTCAAAATGAGCATTTACTAACTCTCGTGCTTCCTAATACTTGAATTTTTCGGGTTCCGCTTCGGAAGCGTTGAGTTGGCGTAGGGGAAGGTTGCGCGCGGGGTTCGGAGGAGAATCGCAGGTTTTCCATGTATAAAAAACATGCCCGGGCGGAGAGAAGCGTGCGGGCCCCGCAAAACGGGTCGTGGTGGTGTCATTTAAGGTGCAACTCTCGAAGCACGTTGACGGATCAAGTGTTTCGAAGCTAAAGCGGTGCATGTGGGAGAAAATAAGCGTGGCTGGGAAAGGGAATGAGTTAGAGTGGAGGAGGGTGCTAGAGGGGAGGCGGGTGTTGGTTTATATAGATTTTGCGTGCAGAAGCTGATGGGTACGATCATACCAGCACTAATGCACCGGATCCTATCAGAACTCCGAAGTTAAGCGTGCTTGGGCGAGAGTAGTACTAGGATGGGTGACCCCCTGGGAAGTCCTCGTGTTGTACCCCTCCCCACCTTTTTTTTTCGTTTTCTTCCCCCCCTCCCCCTGGCTTCCTCTTATTTTCTCCTCGACGTGTGTGATTACTGCATTTTGAGGCCGTTGAAGCCCTCAAAATGAGCATTTACTAACTCTCGTGCTTCCTAATACTTGAATTTTTCGGGTTCCGCTTCGGAAGCGTTGAGTTGGCGTAGGGGAAGGTTGCGCGCGGGGTTCGGAGGAGAATCGCAGGTTTTCCATGTATAAAAAACATGCCCGGGCGGAGAGAAGCGTGCGGGCCCCGCAAAACGGGTCGTGGTGGTGTCATTTAAGGTGCAACTCTCGAAGCACGTTGACGGATCAAGTGTTTCGAAGCTAAAGCGGTGCATGTGGGAGAAAATAAGCGTGGCTGGGAAAGGGAATGAGTTAGAGTGGAGGAGGGTGCTAGAGGGGAGGCGGGTGTTGGTTTATATAGATTTTGCGTGCAGAAGCTGATGGGTACGATCATACCAGCACTAACGCACCGGATCCCATCAGAACTCCGAAGTTAAGCGTGCTTGGGCGAGAGTAGTACTAGGATGGGTGACCCCCTGGGAAGTCCTCGTGTTGTACCCCTCCCCACCTTTTTTTTTCGTTTTCTTCCCCCCCTCCCCCTGGCTTCCTCTTATTTTCTCCTCGACGTGTGTGATTACTGCATTTTGAGGCCGTTGAAGCCCTCAAAATGAGCATTTACTAACTCTCGTGCTTCCTAATACTTGAATTTTTCGGGTTCCGCTTCGGAAGCGTTGAGTTGGCGTAGGGGAAGGTTGCGCGCGGGGTTCGGAGGAGAATCGCAGGTTTTCCATGTATAAAAAACATGCCCGGGCGGAGAGAAGCGTGCGGGCCCCGCAAAACGGGTCGTGGTGGTGTCATTTAAGGTGCAACTCTCGAAGCACGTTGACGGATCAAGTGTTTCGAAGCTAAAGCGGTGCATGTGGGAGAAAATAAGCGTGGCTGGGAAAGGGAATGAGTTAGAGTGGAGGAGGGTGCTAGAGGGGAGGCGGGTGTTGGTTTATATAGATTTTGCGTGCAGAAGCTGATGGGTACGATCATACCAGCACTAACGCACCGGATCCCATCAGAACTCCGAAGTTAAGCGTGCTTGGGCGAGAGTAGTACTAGGATGGGTGACCCCCTGGGAAGTCCTCGTGTTGTACCCCTCCCCACCTTTTTTTTTCGTTTTCTTCCCCCCCTCCCCCTGGCTTCCTCTTATTTTCTCCTCGACGTGTGTGATTACTGCATTTTGAGGCCGTTGAAGCCCTCAAAATGAGCATTTACTAACTCTCGTGCTTCCTAATACTTGAATTTTTCGGGTTCCGCTTCGGAAGCGTTGAGTTGGCGTAGGGGAAGGTTGCGCGCGGGGTTCGGAGGAGAATCGCAGGTTTTCCATGTATAAAAAACATGCCCGGGCGGAGAGAAGCGTGCGGGCCCCGCAAAACGGGTCGTGGTGGTGTCATTTAAGGTGCAACTCTCGAAGCACGTTGACGGATCAAGTGTTTCGAAGCTAAAGCGGTGCATGTGGGAGAAAATAAGCGTGGCTGGGAAAGGGAATGAGTTAGAGTGGAGGAGGGTGCTAGAGGGGAGGCGGGTGTTGGTTTATATAGATTTTGCGTGCAAAAGCTGATGGGTACGATCATACCAGCACTAACGCACCGGATCCCATCAGAACTCCGAAGTTAAGCGTGCTTGGGCGAGAGTAGTACTAGGATGGGTGACCCCCTGGGAAGTCCTCGTGTTGTACCCCTCCCCACCTTTTTTTTTCGTTTTCTTCCCCCCCTCCCCCTGGCTTCCTCTTATTTTCTCCTCGACGTGTGTGATTACTGCATTTTGAGGCCGTTGAAGCCCTCAAAATGAGCATTTACTAACTCTCGTGCTTCCTAATACTTGAATTTTTCGGGTTCCGCTTCGGAAGCGTTGAGTTGGCGTAGGGGAAGGTTGCGCGCGGGGTTCGGAGGAGAATCGCAGGTTTTCCATGTATAAAAAACATGCCCGGGCGGAGAGAAGCGTGCGGGCCCCGCAAAACGGGTCGTGGTGGTGTCATTTAAGGTGCAACTCTCGAAGCACGTTGACGGATCAAGTGTTTCGAAGCTAAAGCGGTGCATGTGGGAGAAAATAAGCGTGGCTGGGAAAGGGAATGAGTTAGAGTGGAGGAGGGTGCTAGAGGGGAGGCGGGTGTTGGTTTATATAGATTTTGCGTGCAGAAGCTGATGGGTACGATCATACCAGCACTAACGCACCGGATCCCATCAGAACTCCGAAGTTAAGCGTGCTTGGGCGAGAGTAGTACTAGGATGGGTGACCCCCTGGGAAGTCCTCGTGTTGTACCCCTCCCCACCTTTTTTTTTCGTTTTCTTCCCCCCCTCCCCCTGGCTTCCTCTTATTTTCTCCTCGACGTGTGTGATTACTGCATTTTGAGGCCGTTGAAGCCCTCAAAATGAGCATTTACTAACTCTCGTGCTTCCTAATACTTGAATTTTTCGGGTTCCGCTTCGGAAGCGTTGAGTTGGCGTAGGGGAAGGTTGCGCGCGGGGTTCGGAGGAGAATCGCAGGTTTTCCATGTATAAAAAACATGCCCGGGCGGAGAGAAGCGTGCGGGCCCCGCAAAACGGGTCGTGGTGGTGTCATTTAAGGTGCAACTCTCGAAGCACGTTGACGGATCAAGTGTTTCGAAGCTAAAGCGGTGCATGTGGGAGAAAATAAGCGTGGCTGGGAAAGGGAATGAGTTAGAGTGGAGGAGGGTGCTAGAGGGGAGGCGGGTGTTGGTTTATATAGATTTTGCGTGCAGAAGCTGATGGGTACGATCATACCAGCACTAACGCACCGGATCCCATCAGAACTCCGAAGTTAAGCGTGCTTGGGCGAGAGTAGTACTAGGATGGGTGACCCCCTGGGAAGTCCTCGTGTTGTACCCCTCCCCACCTTTTTTTTTCGTTTTCTTCCCCCCCTCCCCCTGGCTTCCTCTTATTTTCTCCTCGACGTGTGTGATTACTGCATTTTGAGGCCGTTGAAGCCCTCAAAATGAGCATTTACTAACTCTCGTGCTTCCTAATACTTGAATTTTTCGGGTTCCGCTTCGGAAGCGTTGAGTTGGCGTAGGGGAAGGTTGCGCGCGGGGTTCGGAGGAGAATCGCAGGTTTTCCATGTATAAAAAACATGCCCGGGCGGAGAGAAGCGTGCGGGCCCCGCAAAACGGGTCGTGGTGGTGTCATTTAAGGTGCAACTCTCGAAGCACGTTGACGGATCAAGTGTTTCGAAGCTAAAGCGGTGCATGTGGGAGAAAATAAGCGTGGCTGGGCAAGGGAATGAGTTAGAGTGGAGGAGGGTGCTGGAGGGGAGGCGGGTGTTGGTTTATATAGATTTTGCGTGCAGAAGCTGATGGGTACGATCATACCAGCACTAACGCACCGGATCCCATCAGAACTCCGAAGTTAAGCGTGCTTGGGCGAGAGTAGTACTAGGATGGGTGACCCCCTGGGAAGTCCTCGTGTTGTACCCCTCCCCACCTTTTTTTTTCGTTTTCTTCCCCCCCTCCCCCTGGCTTCCTCTTATTTTCTCCTCGACGTGTGTGATTACTGCATTTTGAGGCCGTTGAAGCCCTCAAAATGAGCATTTACTAACTCTCGTGCTTCCTAATACTTGAATTTTTCGGGTTCCGCTTCGGAAGCGTTGAGTTGGCGTAGGGGAAGGTTGCGCGCGGGGTTCGGAGGAGAATCGCAGGTTTTCCATGTATAAAAAACATGCCCGGGCGGAGAGAAGCGTGCGGGCCCCGCAAAACGGGTCGTGGTGGTGTCATTTAAGGTGCAACTCTCGAAGCACGTTGACGGATCAAGTGTTTCGAAGCTAAAGCGGTGCATGTGGGAGAAAATAAGCGTGGCTGGGAAAGGGAATGAGTTAGAGTGGAGGAGGGTGCTAGAGGGGAGGCGGGTGTTGGTTTATATAGATTTTGCGTGCAGAAGCTGATGGGTACGATCATACCAGCACTAACGCACCGGATCCCATCAGAACTCCGAAGTTAAGCGTGCTTGGGCGAGAGTAGTACTAGGATGGGTGACCCCCTGGGAAGTCCTCGTGTTGTACCCCTCCCCACCTTTTTTTTTCGTTTTCTTCCCCCCCTCCCCCTGGCTTCCTCTTATTTTCTCCTCGACGTGTGTGATTACTGCATTTTGAGGCCGTTGAAGCCCTCAAAATGAGCATTTACTAACTCTCGTGCTTCCTAATACTTGAATTTTTCGGGTTCCGCTTCGGAAGCGTTGAGTTGGCGTAGGGGAAGGTTGCGCGCGGGGTTCGGAGGAGAATCGCAGGTTTTCCATGTATAAAAAACATGCCCGGGCGGAGAGAAGCGTGCGGGCCCCGCAAAACGGGTCGTGGTGGTGTCATTTAAGGTGCAACTCTCGAAGCACGTTGACGGATCAAGTGTTTCGAAGCTAAAGCGGTGCATGTGGGAGAAAATAAGCGTGGCTGGGCAAGGGAATGAGTTAGAGTGGAGGAGGGTGCTGGAGGGGAGGCGGGTGTTGGTTTATATAGATTTTGCGTGCAGAAGCTGATGGGTACGATCATACCAGCACTAACGCACCGGATCCCATCAGAACTCCGAAGTTAAGCGTGCTTGGGCGAGAGTAGTACTAGGATGGGTGACCCCCTGGGAAGTCCTCGTGTTGTACCCCTCCCCACCTTTTTTTTTCGTTTTCTTCCCCCCCTCCCCCTGGCTTCCTCTTATTTTCTCCTCGACGTGTGTGATTACTGCATTTTGAGGCCGTTGAAGCCCTCAAAATGAGCATTTACTAACTCTCGTGCTTCCTAATACTTGAATTTTTCGGGTTCCGCTTCGGAAGCGTTGAGTTGGCGTAGGGGAAGGTTGCGCGCGGGGTTCGGAGGAGAATCGCAGGTTTTCCATGTATAAAAAACATGCCCGGGCGGAGAGAAGCGTGCGGGCCCCGCAAAACGGGTCGTGGTGGTGTCATTTAAGGTGCAACTCTCGAAGCACGTTGACGGATCAAGTGTTTCGAAGCTAAAGCGGTGCATGTGGGAGAAAATAAGCGTGGCTGGGCAAGGGAATGAGTTAGAGTGGAGGAGGGTGCTGGAGGGGAGGCGGGTGTTGGTTTATATAGATTTTGCGTGCAGAAGCTGATGGGTACGATCATACCAGCACTAACGCACCGGATCCCATCAGAACTCCGAAGTTAAGCGTGCTTGGGCGAGAGTAGTACTAGGATGGGTGACCCCCTGGGAAGTCCTCGTGTGGTACCCCTCCCCACCTTTTTTTTTCGTTTTCTTCCCCCCCTCCCCCTGGCTTCCTCTTATTTTCTCCTCGACGTGTGTGATTACTGCATTTTGAGGCCGTTGAAGCCCTCAAAATGAGCATTTACTAACTCTCGTGCTTCCTAATACTTGAATTTTTCGGGTTCCGCTTCGGAAGCGTTGAGTTGGCGTAGGGGAAGGTTGCGCGCGGGGTTCGGAGGAGAATCGCAGGTTTTCCATGTATAAAAAACATGCCCGGGCGGAGAGAAGCGTGCGGGCCCCGCAAAACGGGTCGTGGTGGTGTCATTTAAGGTGCAACTCTCGAAGCACGTTGACGGATCAAGTGTTTCGAAGCTAAAGCGGTGCATGTGGGAGAAAATAAGCGTGGCTGGGCAAGGGAATGAGTTAGAGTGGAGGAGGGTGCTGGAGGGGAGGCGGGTGTTGGTTTATATAGATTTTGCGTGCAGAAGCTGATGGGTACGATCATACCAGCACTAACGCACCGGATCCCATCAGAACTCCGAAGTTAAGCGTGCTTGGGCGAGAGTAGTACTAGGATGGGTGACCCCCTGGGAAGTCCTCGTGTGGTACCCCTCCCCACCTTTTTTTTTCGTTTTCTTCCCCCCCTCCCCCTGGCTTCCTCTTATTTTCTCCTCGACGTGTGTGATTACTGCATTTTGAGGCCGTTGAAGCCCTCAAAATGAGCATTTACTAACTCTCGTGCTTCCTAATACTTGAATTTTTCGGGTTCCGCTTCGGAAGCGTTGAGTTGGCGTAGGGGAAGGTTGCGCGCGGGGTTCGGAGGAGAATCGCAGGTTTTCCATGTATAAAAAACATGCCCGGGCGGAGAGAAGCGTGCGGGCCCCGCAAAACGGGTCGTGGTGGTGTCATTTAAGGTGCAACTCTCGAAGCACGTTGACGGATCAAGTGTTTCGAAGCTAAAGCGGTGCATGTGGGAGAAAATAAGCGTGGCTGGGCAAGGGAATGAGTTAGAGTGGAGGAGGGTGCTGGAGGGGAGGCGGGTGTTGGTTTATATAGATTTTGCGTGCAGAAGCTGATGGGTACGATCATACCAGCACTAACGCACCGGATCCCATCAGAACTCCGAAGTTAAGCGTGCTTGGGCGAGAGTAGTACTAGGATGGGTGACCCCCTGGGAAGTCCTCGTGTTGTACCCCTCCCCACCTTTTTTTTTCGTTTTCTTCCCCCCCTCCCCCTGGCTTCCTCTTATTTTCTCCTCGACGTGTGTGATTACTGCATTTTGAGGCCGTTGAAGCCCTCAAAATGAGCATTTACTAACTCTCGTGCTTCCTAATACTTGAATTTTTCGGGTTCCGCTTCGGAAGCGTTGAGTTGGCGTAGGGGAAGGTTGCGCGCGGGGTTCGGAGGAGAATCGCAGGTTTTCCATGTATAAAAAACATGCCCGGGCGGAGAGAAGCGTGCGGGCCCCGCAAAACGGGTCGTGGTGGTGTCATTTAAGGTGCAACTCTCGAAGCACGTTGACGGATCAAGTGTTTCGAAGCTAAAGCGGTGCATGTGGGAGAAAATAAGCGTGGCTGGGAAAGGGAATGAGTTAGAGTGGAGGAGGGTGCTAGAGGGGAGGCGGGTGTTGGTTTATATAGATTTTGCGTGCAGAAGCTGATGGGTACGATCATACCAGCACTAACGCACCGGATCCCATCAGAACTCCGAAGTTAAGCGTGCTTGGGCGAGAGTAGTACTAGGATGGGTGACCCCCTGGGAAGTCCTCGTGTTGTACCCCTCCCCACACCTTTTTTTTTCGTTTTCTTCCCCCCCTCCCCCTGGCTTCCTCTTATTTTCTCCTCGACGTGTGTGATTACTGCATTTTGAGGCCGTTGAAGCCCTCAAAATGAGCATTTACTAACTCTCGTGCTTCGTAATACTTGAATTTTTCGGGTTCCGCTTCGGAAGCGTTGAGTTGGCGTAGGGGAAGGTTGCGCGCGGGGTTCGGAGGAGAATCGCAGGTTTTCCATGTATAAAAAACATGCCCGGGCGGAGAGAAGCGTGCGGGCCCCGCAAAACGGGTCGTGGTGGTGTCATTTAAGGTGCAACTCTCGAAGCACGTTGACGGATCAAGTGTTTCGAAGCTAAAGCGGTGCATGTGGGAGAAAATAAGCGTGGCTGGGAAAGGGAATGAGTTAGAGTGGAGGAGGGTGCTAGAGGGGAGGCGGGTGTTGGTTTATATAGATTTTGCGTGCAGAAGCTGATGGGTACGATCATACCAGCACTAACGCACCGGATCCCATCAGAACTCCGAAGTTAAGCGTGCTTGGGCGAGAGTAGTACTAGGATGGGTGACCCCCTGGGAAGTCCTCGTGTTGTACCCCTCCCCACACCTTTTTTTTTCGTTTTCTTCCCCCCCTCCCCCTGGCTTCCTCTTATTTTCTCCTCGACGTGTGTGATTACTGCATTTTGAGGCCGTTGAAGCCCTCAGAATGAGCATTTACTAACTCTCGTGCTTCCTAATACTTGAATTTTTCGGGTTCCGCTTCGGAAGCGTTGAGTTGGCGTAGGGGAAGGTTGCGCGCGGGGTTCGGAGGAGAATCGCAGGTTTTCCATGTATAAAAAATATGCCCGGGCGGAGAGAAGCGTGCGGGCCCCGCAAAACGGGTCGTGGTGGTGTCATTTAAGGTGCAACTCTCGAAGCACGTTGACGGATCAAGTGTTTCGAAGCTAAAGCGGTGCATGTGGGAGAAAATAAGCGTGGCTGGGAAAGGGAATGAGTTAGAGTGGAGGAGGGTGCTAGAGGGGAGGCGGGTGTTGGTTTATATAGATTTTGCGTGCAGAAGCTGATGGGTACGATCATACCAGCACTAACGCACCGGATCCCATCAGAACTCCGAAGTTAAGCGTGCTTGGGCGAGAGTAGTACTAGGATGGGTGACCCCCTGGGAAGTCCTCGTGTTGTACCCCTCCCCACACCTTTTTTTTTCGTTTTCTTCCCCCCCTCCCCCTGGCTTCCTCTTATTTTCTCCTCGACGTGTGTGATTACTGCATTTTGAGGCCGTTGAAGCCCTCAAAATGAGCATTTACTAACTCTCGTGCTTCCTAATACTTGAATTTTTCGGGTTCCGCTTCGGAAGCGTTGAGTTGGCGTAGGGGAAGGTTGCGCGCGGGGTTCGGAGGAGAATCGCAGGTTTTCCATGTATAAAAAACATGCCCGGGCGGAGAGAAGCGTGCGGGCCCCGCAAAACGGGTCGTGGTGGTGTCATTTAAGGTGCAACTCTCGAAGCACGTTGACGGATCAAGTGTTTCGAAGCTAAAGCGGTGCATGTGGGAGAAAATAAGCGTGGCTGGGAAAGGGAATGAGTTAGAGTGGAGGAGGGTGCTAGAGGGGAGGCGGGTGTTGGTTTATATAGATTTTGCGTGCAGAAGCTGATGGGTACGATCATACCAGCACTAACGCACCGGATCCCATCAGAACTCCGAAGTTAAGCGTGCTTGGGCGAGAGTAGTACTAGGATGGGTGACCCCCTGGGAAGTCCTCGTGTTGTACCCCTCCCCACCTTTTTTTTTCGTTTTCTTCCCCCCCTCCCCCTGGCTTCCTCTTATTTTCTCCTCGACGTGTGTGATTACTGCATTTTGAGGCCGTTGAAGCCCTCAAAATGAGCATTTACTAACTCTCGTGCTTCCTAATACTTGAATTTTTCGGGTTCCGCTTCGGAAGCGTTGAGTTGGCGTAGGGGAAGGTTGCGCGCGGGGTTCGGAGGAGAATCGCAGGTTTTCCATGTATAAAAAACATGCCCGGGCGGAGAGAAGCGTGCGGGCCCCGCAAAACGGGTCGTGGTGGTGTCATTTAAGGTGCAACTCTCGAAGCACGTTGACGGATCAAGTGTTTCGAAGCTAAAGCGGTGCATGTGGGAGAAAATAAGCGTGGCTGGGAAAGGGAATGAGTTAGAGTGGAGGAGGGTGCTAGAGGGGAGGCGGGTGTTGGTTTATATAGATTTTGCGTGCAGAAGCTGATGGGTACGATCATACCAGCACTAACGCACCGGATCCCATCAGAACTCCGAAGTTAAGCGTGCTTGGGCGAGAGTAGTACTAGGATGGGTGACCCCCTGGGAAGTCCTCGTGTTGTACCCCTCCCCACCTTTTTTTTTCGTTTTCTTCCCCCCCTCCCCCTGGCTTCCTCTTATTTTCTCCTCGACGTGTGTGATTACTGCATTTTGAGGCCGTTGAAGCCCTCAAAATGAGCATTTACTAACTCTCGTGCTTCCTAATACTTGAATTTTTCGGGTTCCGCTTCGGAAGCGTTGAGTTGGCGTAGGGGAAGGTTGCGCGCGGGGTTCGGAGGAGAATCGCAGGTTTTCCATGTATAAAAAACATGCCCGGGCGGAGAGAAGCGTGCGGGCCCCGCAAAACGGGTCGTGGTGGTGTCATTTAAGGTGCAACTCTCGAAGCACGTTGACGGATCAAGTGTTTCGAAGCTAAAGCGGTGCATGTGGGAGAAAATAAGCGTGGCTGGGAAAGGGAATGAGTTAGAGTGGAGGAGGGTGCTAGAGGGGAGGCGGGTGTTGGTTTATATAGATTTTGCGTGCAGAAGCTGATGGGTACGATCATACCAGCACTAACGCACCGGATCCCATCAGAACTCCGAAGTTAAGCGTGCTTGGGCGAGAGTAGTACTAGGATGGGTGACCCCCTGGGAAGTCCTCGTGTTGTACCCCTCCCCACCTTTTTTTTTCGTTTTCTTCCCCCCCTCCCCCTGGCTTCCTCTTATTTTCTCCTCGACGTGTGTGATTACTGCATTTTGAGGCCGTTGAAGCCCTCAAAATGAGCATTTACTAACTCTCGTGCTTCCTAATACTTGAATTTTTCGGGTTCCGCTTCGGAAGCGTTGAGTTGGCGTAGGGGAAGGTTGCGCGCGGGGTTCGGAGGAGAATCGCAGGTTTTCCATGTATAAAAAACATGCCCGGGCGGAGAGAAGCGTGCGGGCCCCGCAAAACGGGTCGTGGTGGTGTCATTTAAGGTGCAACTCTCGAAGCACGTTGACGGATCAAGTGTTTCGAAGCTAAAGCGGTGCATGTGGGAGAAAATAAGCGTGGCTGGGCAAGGGAATGAGTTAGAGTGGAGGAGGGTGCTGGAGGGGAGGCGGGTGTTGGTTTATATAGATTTTGCGTGCAGAAGCTGATGGGTACGATCATACCAGCACTAACGCACCGGATCCCATCAGAACTCCGAAGTTAAGCGTGCTTGGGCGAGAGTAGTACTAGGATGGGTGACCCCCTGGGAAGTCCTCGTGTTGTACCCCTCCCCACCTTTTTTTTTCGTTTTCTTCCCCCCCTCCCCCTGGCTTCCTCTTATTTTCTCCTCGACGTGTGTGATTACTGCATTTTGAGGCCGTTGAAGCCCTCAAAATGAGCATTTACTAACTCTCGTGCTTCCTAATACTTGAATTTTTCGGGTTCCGCTTCGGAAGCGTTGAGTTGGCGTAGGGGAAGGTTGCGCGCGGGGTTCGGAGGAGAATCGCAGGTTTTCCATGTATAAAAAACATGCCCGGGCGGAGAGAAGCGTGCGGGCCCCGCAAAACGGGTCGTGGTGGTGTCATTTAAGGTGCAACTCTCGAAGCACGTTGACGGATCAAGTGTTTCGAAGCTAAAGCGGTGCATGTGGGAGAAAATAAGCGTGGCTGGGAAAGGGAATGAGTTAGAGTGGAGGAGGGTGCTAGAGGGGAGGCGGGTGTTGGTTTATATAGATTTTGCGTGCAGAAGCTGATGGGTACGATCATACCAGCACTAACGCACCGGATCCCATCAGAACTCCGAAGTTAAGCGTGCTTGGGCGAGAGTAGTACTAGGATGGGTGACCCCCTGGGAAGTCCTCGTGTTGTACCCCTCCCCACCTTTTTTTTTCGTTTTCTTCCCCCCCTCCCCCTGGCTTCCTCTTATTTTCTCCTCGACGTGTGTGATTACTGCATTTTGAGGCCGTTGAAGCCCTCAAAATGAGCATTTACTAACTCTCGTGCTTCCTAATACTTGAATTTTTCGGGTTCCGCTTCGGAAGCGTTGAGTTGGCGTAGGGGAAGGTTGCGCGCGGGGTTCGGAGGAGAATCGCAGGTTTTCCATGTATAAAAAACATGCCCGGGCGGAGAGAAGCGTGCGGGCCCCGCAAAACGGGTCGTGGTGGTGTCATTTAAGGTGCAACTCTCGAAGCACGTTGACGGATCAAGTGTTTCGAAGCTAAAGCGGTGCATGTGGGAGAAAATAAGCGTGGCTGGGAAAGGGAATGAGTTAGAGTGGAGGAGGGTGCTAGAGGGGAGGCGGGTGTTGGTTTATATAGATTTTGCGTGCAGAAGCTGATGGGTACGATCATACCAGCACTAACGCACCGGATCCCATCAGAACTCCGAAGTTAAGCGTGCTTGGGCGAGAGTAGTACTAGGATGGGTGACCCCCTGGGAAGTCCTCGTGTTGTACCCCTCCCCACCTTTTTTTTTCGTTTTCTTCCCCCCCTCCCCCTGGCTTCCTCTTATTTTCTCCTCGACGTGTGTGATTACTGCATTTTGAGGCCGTTGAAGCCCTCAAAATGAGCATTTACTAACTCTCGTGCTTCCTAATACTTGAATTTTTCGGGTTCCGCTTCGGAAGCGTTGAGTTGGCGTAGGGGAAGGTTGCGCGCGGGGTTCGGAGGAGAATCGCAGGTTTTCCATGTATAAAAAACATGCCCGGGCGGAGAGAAGCGTGCGGGCCCCGCAAAACGGGTCGTGGTGGTGTCATTTAAGGTGCAACTCTCGAAGCACGTTGACGGATCAAGTGTTTCGAAGCTAAAGCGGTGCATGTGGGAGAAAATAAGCGTGGCTGGGAAAGGGAATGAGTTAGAGTGGAGGAGGGTGCTAGAGGGGAGGCGGGTGTTGGTTTATATAGATTTTGCGTGCAGAAGCTGATGGGTACGATCATACCAGCACTAACGCACCGGATCCCATCAGAACTCCGAAGTTAAGCGTGCTTGGGCGAGAGTAGTACTAGGATGGGTGACCCCCTGGGAAGTCCTCGTGTTGTACCCCTCCCCACCTTTTTTTTTCGTTTTCTTCCCCCCCCTCCCCCTGGCTTCCTCTTATTTTCTCCTCGACGTGTGTGATTACTGCATTTTGAGGCCGTTGAAGCCCTCAAAATGAGCATTTACTAACTCTCGTGCTTCCTAATACTTGAATTTTTCGGGTTCCGCTTCGGAAGCGTTGAGTTGGCGTAGGGGAAGGTTGCGCGCGGGGTTCGGAGGAGAATCGCAGGTTTTCCATGTATAAAAAACATGCCCGGGCGGAGAGAAGCGTGCGGGCCCCGCAAAACGGGTCGTGGTGGTGTCATTTAAGGTGCAACTCTCGAAGCACGTTGACGGATCAAGTGTTTCGAAGCTAAAGCGGTGCATGTGGGAGAAAATAAGCGTGGCTGGGAAAGGGAATGAGTTAGAGTGGAGGAGGGTGCTAGAGGGGAGGCGGGTGTTGGTTTATATAGATTTTGCGTGCAGAAGCTGATGGGTACGATCATACCAGCACTAACGCACCGGATCCCATCAGAACTCCGAAGTTAAGCGTGCTTGGGCGAGAGTAGTACTAGGATGGGTGACCTCCTGGGAAGTCCTCGTGTTGTACCCCTCCCCACCTTTTTTTTTCGTTTTCTTCCCCCCCTCCCCCTGGCTTCCTCTTATTTTCTCCTCGACGTGTGTGATTACTGCATTTTGAGGCCGTTGAAGCCCTCAAAATGAGCATTTACTAACTCTCGTGCTTCCTAATACTTGAATTTTTCGGGTTCCGCTTCGGAAGCGTTGAGTTGGCGTAGGGGAAGGTTGCGCGCGGGGTTCGGAGGAGAATCGCAGGTTTTCCATGTATAAAAAACATGCCCGGGCGGAGAGAAGCGTGCGGGCCCCGCAAAACGGGTCGTGGTGGTGTCATTTAAGGTGCAACTCTCGAAGCACGTTGACGGATCAAGTGTTTCGAAGCTAAAGCGGTGCATGTGGGAGAAAATAAGCGTGGCTGGGAAAGGGAATGAGTTAGAGTGGAGGAGGGTGCTAGAGGGGAGGCGGGTGTTGGTTTATATAGATTTTGCGTGCAGAAGCTGATGGGTACGATCATACCAGCACTAACGCACCGGATCCCATCAGAACTCCGAAGTTAAGCGTGCTTGGGCGAGAGTAGTACTAGGATGGGTGACCCCCTGGGAAGTCCTCGTGTTGTACCCCTCCCCACCTTTTTTTTTCGTTTTCTTCCCCCCCTCCCCCTGGCTTCCTCTTATTTTCTCCTCGACGTGTGTGATTACTGCATTTTGAGGCCGTTGAAGCCCTCAAAATGAGCATTTACTAACTCTCGTGCTTCCTAATACTTGAATTTTTCGGGTTCCGCTTCGGAAGCGTTGAGTTGGCGTAGGGGAAGGTTGCGCGCGGGGTTCGGAGGAGAATCGCAGGTTTTCCATGTATAAAAAACATGCCCGGGCGGAGAGAAGCGTGCGGGCCCCGCAAAACGGGTCGTGGTGGTGTCATTTAAGGTGCAACTCTCGAAGCACGTTGACGGATCAAGTGTTTCGAAGCTAAAGCGGTGCATGTGGGAGAAAATAAGCGTGGCTGGGAAAGGGAATGAGTTAGAGTGGAGGAGGGTGCTAGAGGGGAGGCGGGTGTTGGTTTATATAGATTTTGCGTGCAGAAGCTGATGGGTACGATCATACCAGCACTAACGCACCGGATCCCATCAGAACTCCGAAGTTAAGCGTGCTTGGGCGAGAGTAGTACTAGGATGGGTGACCCCCTGGGAAGTCCTCGTGTTGTACCCCTCCCCACCTTTTTTTTTCGTTTTCTTCCCCCCCTCCCCCTGGCTTCCTCTTATTTTCTCCTCGACGTGTGTGATTACTGCATTTTGAGGCCGTTGAAGCCCTCAAAATGAGCATTTACTAACTCTCGTGCTTCCTAATACTTGAATTTTTCGGGTTCCGCTTCGGAAGCGTTGAGTTGGCGTAGGGGAAGGTTGCGCGCGGGGTTCGGAGGAGAATCGCAGGTTTTCCATGTATAAAAAACATGCCCGGGCGGAGAGAAGCGTGCGGGCCCCGCAAAACGGGTCGTGGTGGTGTCATTTAAGGTGCAACTCTCGAAGCACGTTGACGGATCAAGTGTTTCGAAGCTAAAGCGGTGCATGTGGGAGAAAATAAGCGTGGCTGGGAAAGGGAATGAGTTAGAGTGGAGGAGGGTGCTAGAGGGGAGGCGGGTGTTGGTTTATATAGATTTTGCGTGCAGAAGCTGATGGGTACGATCATACCAGCACTAACGCACCGGATCCCATCAGAACTCCGAAGTTAAGCGTGCTTGGGCGAGAGTAGTACTAGGATGGGTGACCCCCTGGGAAGTCCTCGTGTTGTACCCCTCCCCACCTTTTTTTTTCGTTTTCTTCCCCCCCTCCCCCTGGCTTCCTCTTATTTTCTCCTCGACGTGTGTGATTACTGCATTTTGAGGCCGTTGAAGCCCTCAAAATGAGCATTTACTAACTCTCGTGCTTCCTAATACTTGAATTTTTCGGGTTCCGCTTCGGAAGCGTTGAGTTGGCGTAGGGGAAGGTTGCGCGCGGGGTTCGGAGGAGAATCGCAGGTTTTCCATGTATAAAAAACATGCCCGGGCGGAGAGAAGCGTGCGGGCCCCGCAAAACGGGTCGTGGTGGTGTCATTTAAGGTGCAACTCTCGAAGCACGTTGACGGATCAAGTGTTTCGAAGCTAAAGCGGTGCATGTGGGAGAAAATAAGCGTGGCTGGGAAAGGGAATGAGTTAGAGTGGAGGAGGGTGCTAGAGGGGAGGCGGGTGTTGGTTTATATAGATTTTGCGTGCAGAAGCTGATGGGTACGATCATACCAGCACTAACGCACCGGATCCCATCAGAACTCCGAAGTTAAGTGTGCTTGGGCGAGAGTAGTACTAGGATGGGTGACCCCCTGGGAAGTCCTCGTGTTGTACCCCTCCCCACCTTTTTTTTTCGTTTTCTTCCCCCCCTCCCCCTGGCTTCCTCTTATTTTCTCCTCGACGTGTGTGATTACTGCATTTTGAGGCCGTTGAAGCCCTCAAAATGAGCATTTACTAACTCTCGTGCTTCCTAATACTTGAATTTTTCGGGTTCCGCTTCGGAAGCGTTGAGTTGGCGTAGGGGAAGGTTGCGCGCGGGGTTCGGAGGAGAATCGCAGGTTTTCCATGTATAAAAAACATGCCCGGGCGGAGAGAAGCGTGCGGGCCCCGCAAAACGGGTCGTGGTGGTGTCATTTAAGGTGCAACTCTCGAAGCACGTTGACGGATCAAGTGTTTCGAAGCTAAAGCGGTGCATGTGGGAGAAAATAAGCGTGGCTGGGAAAGGGAATGAGTTAGAGTGGAGGAGGGTGCTAGAGGGGAGGCGGGTGTTGGTTTATATAGATTTTGCGTGCAGAAGCTGATGGGTACGATCATACCAGCACTAACGCACCGGATCCCATCAGAACTCCGAAGTTAAGCGTGCTTGGGCGAGAGTAGTACTAGGATGGGTGACCCCCTGGGAAGTCCTCGTGTTGTACCCCTCCCCACCTTTTTTTTTCGTTTTCTTCCCCCCCTCCCCCTGGCTTCCTCTTATTTTCTCCTCGACGTGTGTGATTACTGCATTTTGAGGCCGTTGAAGCCCTCAAAATGAGCATTTACTAACTCTCGTGCTTCCTAATACTTGAATTTTTCGGGTTCCGCTTCGGAAGCGTTGAGTTGGCGTAGGGGAAGGTTGCGCGCGGGGTTCGGAGGAGAATCGCAGGTTTTCCATGTATAAAAAACATGCCCGGGCGGAGAGAAGCGTGCGGGCCCCGCAAAACGGGTCGTGGTGGTGTCATTTAAGGTGCAACTCTCGAAGCACGTTGACGGATCAAGTGTTTCGAAGCTAAAGCGGTGCATGTGGGAGAAAATAAGCGTGGCTGGGAAAGGGAATGAGTTAGAGTGGAGGAGGGTGCTAGAGGGGAGGCGGGTGTTGGTTTATATAGATTTTGCGTGCAGAAGCTGATGGGTACGATCATACCAGCACTAACGCACCGGATCCCATCAGAACTCCGAAGTTAAGCGTGCTTGGGCGAGAGTAGTACTAGGATGGGTGACCCCCTGGGAAGTCCTCGTGTTGTACCCCTCCCCACCTTTTTTTTTCGTTTTCTTCCCCCCCTCCCCCTGGCTTCCTCTTATTTTCTCCTCGACGTGTGTGATTACTGCATTTTGAGGCCGTTGAAGCCCTCAAAATGAGCATTTACTAACTCTCGTGCTTCCTAATACTTGAATTTTTCGGGTTCCGCTTCGGAAGCGTTGAGTTGGCGTAGGGGAAGGTTGCGCGCGGGGTTCGGAGGAGAATCGCAGGTTTTCCATGTATAAAAAACATGCCCGGACGGAGAGAAGCGTGCGGGCCCCGCAAAACGGGTCGTGGTGGTGTCATTTAAGGTGCAACTCTCGAAGCACGATGACGGATCAAGTGTTTCGAAGCTAAAGCGGTGCATGTGGGAGAAAATAAGCGTGGCTGGGCAAGGGAATGAGTTAGAGTGGATGAGGGTGCTAGAGGGGAGGCGGGTGTTGGTTTATATAGATTTTGCGTGCAGAAGCTAATGGTCACGATCATACCAGCACAGACGCACCGGATCCCATCAGAACTCCGAAATTAAGCGTGCTTGGGCGAGAGTAGTACTAGGATGGGTGACCCCCTGGACCCCCCTGGGAAGTTCTCGTGTTGTACCCCTCCTCCCAACCTTTTTTCCGTTTTTCCCCCCCTCCCCCTGGCTTCCTCTTATTTTCTCCTCGACGTGTGTGATTACTGCATTTTGAGGCCGTTGAAGCCCTCAAAATGAGCATTTACTAACTCTCGTGCTTCCTAATACTTGAATTTTTCGGGTTCCGCTTCGGAAGCGTTGAGTTGGCGTAGGGGAAGGTTGCGCGCGGGGTTCGGAGGAGAATCGCAGGTTTTCCATGTATAAAAAACATGCCCGGGCGGAGAGAAGCGTGCGGGCCCCGCAAAACGGGTCGTGGTGGTGTCATTTAAGGTGCAACCCTCGAAGCACGTTGACGGATCAAGTGTTTCGAAGCTAAAGCGGTGCATGTGGGAGAAAATAAGCGTGGGTGGGCAAGGGAATGAGTTAGAGTGGAGGAGGGTGCTAGAGGGGAGGCGGGTGTTGGTTTATATAGATTTTGCGTGCAGAAGCTGATGGGTACGATCATACCAGCACTAACGCACCGGATTCCATCAGAACTCTGAATTTAAGCGTGCTTGGGCGAGAGTAGTACTAGGATGGGTGACCCCCTGGGAAGTCCTCGTGTTGTACCCCTCCCCACCTTTTTTTTTCGTTTTCTTCCCCCCCTCCCCCTGGCTTCCTCTTATTTTCTCCTCGACGTGTGTGATTACTGCATTTTGAGGCCGTTGAAACCCTCAAAATGAGCATTTACTAACTCTCGTGCTTCCTAATACTTGAATTTTTCGGGTTCCGCTTCGGAAGCGTTGAGTTGGCGTAGGGGAAGGTTGCGCGCGGGGTTCGGAGGAGAATCGCAGGTTTTCCATGTATAAAAAACATGCCCGGGCGGAGAGAAGCGTGCGGGCCCCGCAAAACGGGTCGTGGTGGTGTCATTTAAGGTGCAACTCTCGAAGCACGCTGACGGATCAAGTGTTTCGAAGCTAAAGCGGTGCATGTGGGAGAAAATAAGCGTGGCTGGGAAAGGGAATGAGTTAGAGTGGAGGAGGGTGCTAGAGGGGAGGCGGGTGTTGGTTTATATAGATTTTGCGTGCAGAAGCTGATGGGTACGATCATACCAGCACTAACGTACCGGATCCCATCAGAACTCCGGAGTTAAGCGTGCTTGGGCGAGAGTAGTACTAGGATGGGTGACCCCCTGGGAAGTCCTCGTGTTGTACCCCTCCCTACCTTTTTTTTTCGTTTTCTTCCCCCCCTCCCCCTGGCTTCCTCTTATTTTCTCCTCGACGTGTGTGATTACTGCATTTTGAGGCCGTTGAAGCCCTCAAAATGAGCATTTACTAACTCTCGTGCTTCCTAATACTTGAATTTTTCGGGTTCCGCTTCGGAAGCGTTGAGTTGGCGTAGGGGAAGGTTGCGCGCGGGGTTCGGAGGAGAATCGCAGGTTTTCCATGTATAAAAAACATGCCCGGGCGGAGAGAAGCGTGCGGGCCCCGCAAAACGGGTCGTGGTGGTGTCATTTAATGTGCAACTCTCGAAGCACGTTGACGGATCAAGTGTTTCGAAGCTAAAGCGATGCATGTGGGAGAAAATAAGCGTGGCTGGGAAAGGGAATGAGTTAGAGTGGAGGAGGGTGCTAGAGGGGAGGCGGGTGTTGGTTTATATAGATTTTGCGTGCAGAAGCTGATGGGTACGATCATACCAGCACTAACGCACCGGACCCCATCAGAACTCCGAAGTTAAGCGTGCTTGGGCGAGAGTAGTACTAGGATGGGTGACCCCCTGGGAAGTCCTCGTGTTGTACCCCTCCCCACCTTTTTTTTTCGTTTTCTTCCCCCCCTCCCCCTGGCTTCCTCTTATTTTCTCCTCGACGTGTGTGATTACTGCATTTTGAGGCCGTTGAAGCCCTCAAAATGAGCATTTACTAACTCTCGTGCTTCCTAATACTTGAATTTTTCGGGTTCCGCTTCGGAAGCGTTGAGTTGGCGTAGGGGAAGGTTGCGCGCGGGGTTCGGAGGAGAATCGCAGGTTTTCCATGTATAAAAAACATGCCCGGACGGAGAGAAGCGTGCGGGCCCCGCAAAACGGGTCGTGGTGGTGTCATTTAAGGTGCAACTCTCGAAGCACGTTGACGGATCAAGTGTTTCGAAGCTAAAGCGGTGCATGTGGGAGAAAATAAGCGTGGCTGGGAAAGGGAATGAGTTAGAGTGGAGGAGGGTGCTAGAGGGGAGGCGGGTGTTGGTTTATATAGATTTTGCGTGCAGAAGCTGATGGGTACGATCATACCAGCACTAACGCACCGGATTCCATCAGAACTCTGAATTTAAGCGTGCTTGGGCGAGAGTAGTACTAGGATGGGTGACCCCCTGGGAAGTTCTCGTGTTGTACCCCTCCTCCCAACCTTTTTTCCGTTTTTTCCCCCCCTCCCCCTGGCTTCCTCTTATTTTCTCCTCGACGTGTGTGATTACTGCATTTTGAGGCCGTTGAAGCCCTCAAAATGAGCATTTACTAACTCTCGTGCTTCCTAATACTTGAATTTTTCGGGTTCCGCTTCGGAAGCGTTGAGTTTGCGTAGGAAAAGGTTGCGCGCGGGGTTCGGAGGAGAATCGCAGGTTTTCCATGTATAAAAAACATGCCCGGGCGGAGAGAAGCGTGCGGGCCCCGCAAAACGGGTCGTGGTGGTGTCATTTAAGGTGCAACTCTCGAAGCACGTTGACGGATCAAGTGTTTCGAAGCTAAAGCGGTGCATGTGGGAGAAAATAAGCGTGGCTGGGAAAGGGAATGAGTTAGAGTGGAGGAGGGTGCTAGAGGGGAGGCGGGTGTTGGTTTATATAGATTTTGCGTGCAGAAGCTGATGGGTACGATCATACCAGCACTAACGTACCGGATCCCATCAGAACTCCGAAGTTAAGCGTGCTTGGGCGAGAGTAGTACTAGGATGGGTGACCCCCTGGGAAGTCCTCGTGTTGTACCCCTCCCTACCTTTTTTTTTCGTTTTCTTCCCCCCCTCCCCCTGGCTTCCTCTTATTTTCTCCTCGACGTGTGTGATTACTGCATTTTGAGGCCGTTGAAGCCCTCAAAATGAGCATTTACTAACTCTCGTGCTTCCTAATACTTGAATTTTTCGGGTTCCGCTTCGGAAGCGTTGAGTTGGCGTAGGGGAAGGTTGCGCGCGGGGTTCGGAGGAGAATCGCAGGTTTTCCATGTATAAAAAACATGCCCGGGCGGAGAGAAGCGTGCGGGCCCCGCAAAACGGGTCGTGGTGGTGTCATTTAAGGTGCAACTCTCGAAGCACGTTGACGGATCAAGTGTTTCGAAGCTAAAGCGATGCATGTGGGAGAAAATAAGCGTGGCTGGGAAAGGGAATGAGTTAGAGTGGAGGAGGGTGCTAGAGGGGAGGCGGGTGTTGGTTTATATAGATTTTGCGTGCAGAAGCTGATGGGTACGATCATACCAGCACTAACGCACCGGATCCCATCAGAACTCCGAAGTTAAGTGTGCTTGGGCGAGAGTAGTACTAGGATGGGTGACCCCCTGGGAACTCCTCGTGTTGTACCCCTCCCCACCTTTTTTTTTCGTTTTCTTCCCCCCCTCCCCCTGGCTTCCTCTTATTTTCTCCTCGACGTGTGTGATTACTGCATTTTGAGGCCGTTGAAGCCCTCAAAATGAGCATTTACTAACTCTCGTGCTTCCTAATACTTGAATTTTTCGGGTTCCGCTTCGGAAGCGTTGAGTTGGCGTAGGGGAAGGTTGCGCGCGGGGTTCGGAGGAGAATCGCAGGTTTTCCATGTATAAAAAACATGCCCGGGCGGAGAGAAGCGTGCGGGCCCCGCAAAACGGGTCGTGGTGGTGTCATTTAAGGTGCAACTCTCGAAGCACGTTGACGGATCAAGTGTTTCGAAGCTAAAGCGGTGCATGTGGGAGAAAATAAGCGTGGCTGGGAAAGGGAATGAGTTAGAGTGGAGGAGGGTGCTAGAGGGGAGGCGGGTGTTGGTTTATATAGATTTTGCGTGCAGAAGCTGATGGGTACGATCATACCAGCACTAACGCACCGGATTCCATCAGAACTCTGAATTTAAGCGTGCTTGGGCGAGAGTAGTACTAGGATGGGTGACCCCCTGGGAAGTTCTCGTGTTGTACCCCTCCTCCCAACCTTTTTTCCGTTTTTTCCCCCCCTCCCCCTGGCTTCCTCTTATTTTCTCCTCGACGTGTGTGATTACTGCATTTTGAGGCCGTTGAAGCCCTCAAAATGAGCATTTACTAACTCTCGTGCTTCCTAATACTTGAATTTTTCGGGTTCCGCTTCGGAAGCGTTGAGTTTGCGTAGGAAAAGGTTGCGCGCGGGGTTCGGAGGAGAATCGCAGGTTTTCCATGTATAAAAACATGCCCGGGCGGAGAGAAGCGTGCGGGCCCCGCAAAACGGGTCGTGGTGGTGTCATTTAAGGTGCAACCCTCGAAGCACGTTGAAGGATAAAGTGTTTCGAAGCTAAAGCGGTGCATGTGGGAGAAAATAAGCATGGCTGGGCAAGGGAATGAGTTAGAGTGGAGGAGGGTGCTAGAGGGGAGGCGGGTGTTGGTTTATATAGATTTTGCGTGCAGAAGCTGATGGGTACGATCATACCAGCACTAACGCACCGGATTCCATCAGAACTCTGAATTTAAGCGTGCTTGGGCGAGAGTAGTACTAGGATGGGTGACACTCTGGGAAGTCCTCGTGTTGTTGTACCCCTCTTCCCCACCTTTTTTTCGTTTTTTTCCCCCCCTCCCCCTGGCTTCCTCTTATTTTCTCCTCGACGTGTGTGATTACTGCATTTTGAGGCCGTTGAAGCCCTCAAAATGAGCATTTACTAACTCTCGTGCTTCCTAATACTTGAATTTTTCGGGTTCCGCTTCGGAAGCGTTGAGTTGGCGTAGGGGAAGGTTGCGCGCGGGGTTCGGAGGAGAATCGCAGGTTTTCCATGTATAAAAAACATGCCCGGGCGGAGAGAAGCGTGCGGGCCCCGCAAAACGGGTCGTAGTGGTGTCATTTAAGGTGCAACTCTCGAAGCACGTTGACGGATCAAGTGTTTCGAAGCTAAAACAGTGCATGTGGGAGAAAATAAGCGTGGCTGGGCAAGGGAATGAGTTAGAGTGGAGGAGGGTGCTAGAGGGGAGGCGGGTGTTGGTTTATATAGAATTTGCGTGCAGAAGCTGATGGGTACGATCATACCAGCACTAACGCACCGGATTCCATCAGAACTCTGAATTTAAGCGTGCTTGGGCGAGAGTAGTACTAGGATGGGTGACACTCGGGGAAGTCCTCGTGTTGTTGTACCCCTCTTCCCCACCTTTTTTTCGTTATCCCCCCCCTCCCCCTGGCTTCCTCTTATTTTCTCCTCGACGTGTGTGATCACTGCATTTTGAGGCCGTTGATGCCCTCAAAATGAGCATTTACTAACTCTCGTGCTTCCTAATACTTGAATTTTTCGGGTTCCGCTTCGGAAGCGTTGAGTTGGCGTAGGGGAAGGTTGCGCGCGGGGTTCGGAGGAGAATCGCAGGTTTTCCATGTATAAAAAACATGCCCGGACGGAGAGAAGCGTGCGGGCCCCGCAAAACGGGTCGTGGTGGTGTCATTTAAGGTGCAACTCTCGAAGCACGATGACGGATCAAGTGTTTCGAAGCTAAAGCGGTGCATGTGGGAGAAAATAAGCGTGGCTGGGCAAGGGAATGAGTTAGAGTGGAGGAGGGTGCTAGAGGGGAGGCGGGTGTTGGTTTATATAGATTTTGCGTGCAGAAGCTATTGGTCACGATCATACCAGCACAGACGCACCGGATCTCATCAGAACTCCGAAGTTAAGCGTGCTTGGGCGAGAGTAGTACTAGGATGGGTGACCCTCTGGGAAGTTCTCGTGTTGTACCACTCATCCCAACCTTCTTTCCGTTTTTTCCCCCCATCCCCCTGGCTTCCTCTTATTTTCTCCTCGACGTGTGTGATTACTGCATTTTGAGGCCGTTGAAGCCCTCAAAATGAGCATTTACTAACTCTCGTGCTTCCTAATACTTGAATTTTTCGGGTTCCGCTTCGGAAGCGTTGAGTTGGCGTAGGGGAAGGTTGCGCGCGGGGTTCGGAGGAGAATCGCAGGTTTTCCATGTATAAAAAACATGCCCGGGCGGAGAGAAGCGTGCGGGCCCCGCAAAACGGGTCGTGGTGGTGTCATTTAAGGTGCAACCCTCGAAGCACGTTGACGGATCAAGTGTTTCGAAGCTAAAGCGGTGCATGTGGGAGAAAATAAGCGTGGCTGGGCAAGGGAATGAGTTAGAGTGGAGGAGGGTGCTGGAGGGGAGGCGGGTGTTGGTTTATATAGATTTTGCGTGCAGAAGCTGATGGGTACGATCATACCAGCACTAACGCACAGGATCCCATCAGAACACCGAAGTTAAGCGTGCTGGGCGAGAGTAGTACTAGTATGGGTGACCCCCTGGGAAGTCCTCGTGTTGTACCCATCCTCGCCATCTTTTTTTCGTTTCCCCCCCCCCTCCCCCTGGCTTCCTCTTATTTTCTCCTCGACGTGTGTGATTACTGCATTTTGAGGCCGTTGAAGCCCTCAAAATGAGCATTTACTAACTCTCGTGCTTCCTAATACTTGAATTTTTCGGGTTCCGCTTCGGAAGCGTTGAGTTGGCGTAGGAGAAGGTTGCGCGCGGGGTTCGGAGGAGAATCGCAGGTTTTCCATGTATAAAAAACATGCCCGGGCGGAGAGAAGCGTGCGGGCCCCGCAAAACGGGTCGTGGTGGTGTCATTTAAGGTGCAACTCTCGAAACACGTTGACGGATCAAGTGTTTCGAAGCTAAAGCGGTGCATGTGGGAGAAAATAAGCGTGGCTGGGAAAGGGAATGAGTTAGAGTGGAGGAGGGTGCTAGAGGGGAGGCGGGTGTTGGTTTATATAGATTTTGCGTGCAGAACCTGATGGGTACGATCATACCAGCACTAACGCACCGGATCCCATCAGAACTCCGAAGTTGAGCGTGCTTGGGCGAGAGTAGTACTAGGATGGGTGACCCCCTGGGAAGTTCTCGTGTTGTACCCCTCCTCCCAACCTTTTTTCCGTTTTTCCCCCCCTCCCCCTGGCTTCCTCTTATTTTCTCCTCGATGTGTGTGATTACTGCATTTTGAGGCCGTTGAAGCCCTCAAAATGAGCATTTACTAACTCTCGTGCTTCCTAATACTTGAATTTTTCGGGTTCCGCTTCGGAAGCGTTGAGTTGGCGCAGGGGAAGGTTGCGCGCGGGGTTCGGAGGAGAATCGCAGGTTTTCCATGTATAAAAAACATGCCCGGACGGAGAGAAGCGTGCGGGCCCCGCAAAACGGGTCGTGGTGGTGTCATTTAAGGTGCAACCCTCGAAGCACGTTGACGGATCAAGTGTTTCGAAGCTAAAGCGGTGCATGTGGGAGAAAATAAGCGTGGGTGGGCAAGGGAATGAGTTAGAGTGGAGGAGGGTGCTAGAGGGGAGGCGGGTGTTGGTTTATATAGATTTTGCGTGCAGAAGTTGATGGGTACGATCATACCAGCACTAACGCACCGGATTCCATCAGAACTCTGAATTTAAGCGTGCTTGGGCGAGAGTAGTACTAGGATGGGTGACACTCTGGGAAGTCCTAGTGTTGTTGTACCCCTCTTCCCCACCTTTTTTTCGTTTTTTTCCCCCCCTCCCCTGGCTTCCTCTTAGTTTCTCCTCGACGTGTGTGATTACTGCATTTTGAGGCCGTTGAAGCCCTCAAAATGAGCATTTACTAACTCTCGTGCTTCCTAATACTTGAATTTTTCGGGTTCCGCTTTGGAAGCGTTGAGTTGGCGTAGGGGAAGGTTGCGCGCGGGGTTCGGAGGAGAATCGCAGGTTTTCCATGTATAAAAAACATGCCCGGGCGGAGAGAAGCGTGCGGGCCCCGCAAAACGGGTCGTGGTGGTGTCATTTAAGGTGCAACTCTCGAAGCACGTTGACGGATCAAGTGTTTCGAAGCTAAAACAGTGCATGTGGGAGAAAATAAGCGTGGCTGGGCAAGGGAATGAGTTAGAGTGGAGGAGGGTGCTAGAGGGGAGGCGGGTGTTGGTTTATATAGAATTTGCGTGCAGAAGCTGATGGGTACGATCATACCAGCACTAACGCACCGGATTCCATCAGAACTCTGAATTTAAGCGTGCTTGGGCGAGAGTAGTACTAGGATGGGTGACACTCTGGGAAGTCCTCGTGTTGTTGTACCCCTCTTCCCCACCTTTTTTTCGTTATCCCCCCCCTCCCCCTGGCTTTCTCTTATTTTCTCCTCGACGTGTGTCATCACTGCATTTTGAGGCCGTTGATGCCCTCAAAATGAGCATTTACTAACTCTCGTGCTTCCTAATACTTGAATTTTTCGGGTTCCGCTTCGGAAGCGTTGAGTTGGCGTAGGGGAAGGTTGCGCGCGGGGTTCGGAGGAGAATCGCAGGTTTTCCATGTATAAAAAACATGCCCGGACGGAGAGAAGCGTGCGGGCCCCGCAAAACGGGTCGTGGTGGTGTCATTTAAGGTGCAACTCTCGAAGCACGATGACGGATCAAGTGTTTCGAAGCTAAAGCGGTGCATGTGGGAGAAAATAAGCGTGGCTGGGCAAGGGAATGAGTTAGAGTGGATGAGGGTGCTAGAGGGGAGGCGGGTCTTGGTTTATATAGATTTTGCGTGCAGAAGCTAATGGTCACGATCATACCAGCACAGACGCACCGGATCCCATCAGAACTCCGAAATTAAGCGTGCTTGGGCGAGAGTAGTACTAGGATGGGTGACCCCCTGGACCCCCCTGGGAAGTTCTCGTGTTGTACCCCTCCTCCCAACCTTTTTTCCGTTTTTTCCTCCCCTCCCCCTGGCTTCCTCTTATTTTCTCCTCGACGTGTGTGATTACTGCATTTTGAGGCCGTTGAAGCCCTCAAAATGAGCATTTACTAACTCTCGTGCTTCCTAATACTTGAATTTTTCGGGTTCCGCTTCGGAAGCGTTGAGTTGGCGTAGGGGAAGGTTGCGCGCGGGGTTCGGAGGAGAATCGCAGGTTTTCCATGTATAAAAAACATGCCCGGGCGGAGAGAAGCGTGCGGGCCCCGCAAAACGGGTCGTGGTGGTGTCATTTAAGGTGCAACCCTCGAAGCACGTTGACGGATCAAGTGTTTCGAAGCTAAAGCGGTGCATGTGGGAGAAAATAAGCGTGGGTGGGCAAGGGAATGAGTTAGAGTGGAGGAGGGTGCTAGAGGGGAGGCGGGTGTTGGTTTATATAGATTTTGCGTGCAGAAGCTGATGGGTACGATCATACCAGCACTAACGCACCGGATTCCATCAGAACTCTGAATTTAAGCGTGCTTGGGCGAGAGTAGTACTAGGATGGGTGACACTCTGGGAAGTCCTCGTGTTGTTGTACCCCTCTTCCCCACCTTTTTTTCGTTTTTTCCCCCCCTCCCCCTGGCTTCCTCTTATTTTCTCCTCGACGTGTGTGATTACTGCATTTTGAGGCCGTTGAAGCCCTCAAAATGAGCATTTACTAACTCTCGTGCTTCCTAATACTTGAATTTTTCGGGTTCCGCTTCGGAAGCGTTGAGTTGGCGTAGGGGAAGGTTGCGCGCGGGGTTCGGAGGAGAATCGCAGGTTTTCCATGTATAAAAAACATGCCCGGGCGGAGAGAAGCGTGCGGGCCCCGCAAAACGGGTCGTGGTGGTGTCATTTAAGGTGCAACTCTCGAAGCACGTTGACGGATCAAGTGTTTCGAAGCTAAAGCGGTGCATGTGGGAGAAAATAAGCGTGGCTGGGAAAGGGAATGAGTTAGAGTGGAGGAGGGTGCTAGAGGGGAGGCGGGTGTTGGTTTATATAGATTTTGCGTGCAGAAGCTGATGGGTACGATCATACCAGCACTAACGCACCGGATCCCATCAGAACTCCGAAGTTAAGCGTGCTTGGGCGAGAGTAGTACTAGGATGGGTGACCCCCTGGGAAGTCCTCGTGTTGTACCCCTCCCCACCTTTTTTTTTCGTTTTCTTCCCCCCCTCCCCCTGGCTTCCTCTTATTTTCTCCTCGACGTGTGTGATTACTGCATTTTGAGGCCGTTGAAGCCCTCAAAATGAGCATTTACTAACTCTCGTGCTTCCTAATACTTGAATTTTTCGGGTTCCGCTTCGGAAGCGTTGAGTTGGCGTAGGGGAAGGTTGCGCGCGGGGTTCGGATGAGAATCGCAGGTTTTTCATGTATAAAAAACATGCCCGGGTGGAGAGAAGCGTGCGGGCCCCGCAAAACGGGTCGTGGTGGTGTCATTTAAGGTGCAACTCTCGAAGCACGTTGACGGATCAAGTGTTTCGAAGCTAAAGCAGTGCATGTGGGAGAAAATAAGCGTGGCTGGGCAAGGGAATGAGTTAGAGTGGAGGAGGGTGCTAGAGGGGAGGCGGGTGTTGGTTTATATAGAATTTGCGTGCAGAAGCTGATGGGTACGATCATACCAGCACTAAAGCACCAGATTCCATCAGAACTCTGAATTTAAGCGTGCTTGGGCGAGAGTAGTACTAGGATGGGTGACACTCTGGGAAGTCCTCGTGTTGTTGTAACCCTCTTCCCCACCTTTTTTTCGTTTTTTTTCCCTTCCCCCTGGCTTCCTCTTGTTTTCTCCTCGACGTGTGTGATTACTGCATTTTGAGGCCGTTGAAGCCCTCAAAATGAGCATTTACTAACTCTCGTGCTTCCTAATACTTGAATTTTCCGGGTTCTGCTTCGGAAGCGTTGAGTTGGCGTAGGGGAAGGTTGCGCGCGGGGTTCGGAGTAGAATTGCAGGTTTTCCAGGGGTCTCGACCCATATCAACACTAGCCCCTCGAGACCCGGGACCCAAGGGACCGCATCTATCGCGGCACTGGGGTCTGGGGTCTCCTTCATCACCAAGTTTTTGACCTCTCGCATTACTGACGCGCGTGATCATGCACTGTGTGGGTTGTGTGAGGCGCCTGGCACCTCGCTCAAATCAATCACTTCATTGCCCATTTTTTCTTTCTTGGGCTCCACGCCCCTTTCATTATGCTCCTGGCGCACGTGGCGTTTAGCGCCTCTCTAATGGCGCCCCTTTCATCGCTTTAATGCTCATTATTGCCTTTTTGGAACCCCGTGCCCCTCTTTTTGGGCTTCTGAGGAATTATTTCTCCTCCTCCTATAAATACATGTGACTTCCCTATTTTTCTCTCTCACGTGTTTTCATCTGCTCATCTCGTTCGTTCTCTTTTCTAACACTTCAGTTATCATACTCTCTCTCCTCTTCATAATTGAGTATGGGAAAGAGCCATATCGCTGCACACGAACCCGTCGCTGAGGATGACCACTCTCTGGATATTCATGAGAGTGAAATTGATCAGCCTCCCCAGCCGACCCGATGGGGAAAGGGACTTATGTGGGTATCCATCCCGGTGGAGTACGGCGCTCTTATCCTAAGGATTCCCAGGACACGGGTAAAACCCCGGTGCCCAAGGAGGTGCGGGATTTAGTGAAAAAGATGTATGTCCCATTGGCTTATGACGTGGGCCTTAATCCATTACGGGGAGACATCAAGAAGGTCGCGTGTATCCCGCGTATGCTGTTTGCCTAAAGCCATGACCTCCTTCTCCCTGCTCTGTTCGTAGAGTTCTTGAAATTGTACAACATCCCGCCGCCCCAAGGGCACTCGAATGTGGTGTGTGTGAGGCGTCAATGGCCCTCTTCTAGAGTTTCAACTATCTTAGCAGCACCCAGGTAAACGCGGTGTTCACCATCCAGAGACGCACCGGGGTGAGGCAGATATGCTCTGGAAGGATTGATTCCATCAAAACCGGTGAGTGGATGCGAAACTGCTTCTCTTTTGACACGAGATACTATGACGTGCCCGGGTGGAATCAGGTCCGGGCTGCGGAGATAAAGGGAGTTATACCGACATCGCTTCTTGCCCCGGTTGAGGAGGTCCACAACCAGCTTTGCACCGAGGAGTGTTTTTTGTCTCTGAGAATTTCAGGAAGGTTGGGGCGTACGCTTTCCCCCAAGAGGCATATCCTCAGGAGGTGTTTACCTGCCCAGCGTTTGTTCGCTTCTCAGGGACCTGGTGAGTAACCTCATCTCTCGTTTCCTTCCTTTTTATCCCTTTTTTTGTTACTTATGGCATGGTTTCATAAAGTATAAAGTTAGGCCTTTAAGCGATATATTAACGATTTCATAGATACATTTAGGCCTTCAAGCAATGTGTGGGGTACTGGTGGTACTGGGAATACTGGAACTAGTGATGGTAGGGTAATTAGGGAAATCTAGCCAACAAGTTGTTGCGAAATTATAGACAGAGTGGTTTACTTTCTAGAATATATTGTTTAGTATATCCTATCCCACAATATAATTGTGAGTTCATTGGCTGATGTATATTGCATGGATTTTGAACGGATGCCTTGAAATATGTGGGATGTGTATCGAAAGAAACATGCTAGTTTCTTCCTATTAAGAGATGCATTATTAGATGGTGTTTCTTTATTAGAGAAATAGAGGTGTAAGGTATATAAAAGAAGCATTGCTAATGTTCTTGTACCTTGTGTGTGGGGATATGAGAATGCGATCTGTATATCACCATCGAGGAATCGAAAGTAATCTGGGGAGTGATGCTTCTGGATCGGCTTCGCACCATAAACAAACCTCAGGATATCATGCTTCAGTCCCATATGCTTGCAATATTTCTCCATCATCTTTTCTAGCCTCGCATCCCTCTTAATGCTCATGTCCACCGCCGGTAGCCCATCCATCTCCAGCCTCACGATCACATAACTCGCCTGCTCACAAACGCTTTCGCCGGAACTCATCCTCTTCTCCGCCGCCGTCGATGATCTGCAAACAAGGGTTTTGTGAGTGTCAATGTTGAGAATGTACAGAACACCGAAGAGTATTTATAGGGGATATTTGCTAGTGAAAATCTCCAAGTAACGGCTATATACACGTTGAGTTTGATTTTCAAAATTGCAGTTGGTATATATGATCGGAAATAAAGGGGTAACTATTATTCGAATCTCAATCTCATATTATCTTACTGTCATTATCTTTCCTTATCTTCCCATTTCACCAATTTCAAAATATTTCAAACTTAAGGCGTCTCTATTTTTACCATTGGTGATTCAGTATTAGCTGGTTAATTTTACCAAGTATTACTTATTTCAGCTTCTAGATAATAATTCTGATTTCTTAAAATGGGAAATTATAATGTGGTCAATTATTTCTAGCTAATCCCATCCAAATGTGGTTTGCTAATGACAATTATGTTAATCAGAGACAATTTTTTATTGATTTTACTGAAATTAGAAGATTACGTTTCATGATATAAGGATTCTAAGATAATCAGTATAAATAGAGTCTTCATGTGTGACCGTTCCTCTAATTTTATTTCTTTTCTATATGAAAAAGTGAACATAACTAAAGTCAAATTTAATGTATTAAAAAATAAAATGAATTTAACTTGATTAATTTAAAGTTTTTAAATTACATATTTTTTAAAATTAAATGAGCTTAACCATCCTACTTAAATGTGAGCTTCCATGACAATCTGGTGGCAAGTCCAGCCGCTTTAACGTTACGGTCATTGATTATATGGGATTTGAACCATATTTATCTCCAACAAATTTCCTCCCTAAATACAATCTCTATTATAAGGATTTTAATAATAATCCTGAAGGAAACCAGAAGAGTTATTCATCCGATCAATATATAAATTAATAAATAGAATTAAAAAGTATAAAACTAGCCACTTGACAAAAGAAAATCTGGTGCAACTTGCCACTCTATACTATTATTTTGACTAGACTTAGCAAAGCTAGCAACTAAGTGAGCATCTGTATTATTCCTTCGCGGCACCCAACATGGCAACCTCAGATTGAAGTTGGAACGTAACTCCTCTATTATCTCAGCACATAGGGGTGAGAACGATCACGAGCGTTCGTTAAAAAGATCGAGATCGGATCGGTTAAAGATCGGATCGAGATCGTTCATTTAATAAATGAACCGATCATGATCAAAATTTTATGATCGTTTATTAAATGAACGATCATGAACATAAAAGATCGATCATGATCGCGAACAGATCGATAAGATGATTGATCGATAAGGTGATCGAGATCGATCGGTAATATAATTATATACATTAATAATAATGGGGAAATATTTTAATTTTAATATGTATGTTTATAGTTTATTGTGTATTTTTATTAATTTGATAATTTATGTATTTTTGATTTTTTTTAAATGAACTTTTAAGTTGATCATTTGATCGGTTATCTATAACAAACCGATCACGAGCCGATCACGATCATTGTGATTCCTAAACGAGCCGTTCACGATCATGAATTATTTTGATCGCTTTGATCGCGATCGATCGTGATCACCTTAAATTTTAAACGATCCGATCATGAACATAGTGATGATCGTGATCGGATCGGGTCTATATCACCCCTATCAGCACATAGTGGGGGGCTATCCTGTTCATCATGGACCATTTGTATAAGGTTTAGAGAATCTCTGACAAAATTTACCTCTGTCCATTGTAACTCATCTGCTAGGTATAAGGCTTCCCGGAGGGCCAGAGCCTCCGAATACAGCACATCACCGATATTCTCAAATCTTCTTACATGTGCCCTAACAAATCTCCCATTCAAACCTTCGGCTACTATTCCAGTGGTCGCCACACTTTGACTCAAGCCAGCATCGCACACCATGATCATAATCTCCTTGAAGCTCTCGTCACTGTCGATGAGTAGCTGCCTGAACCAAGCGTCTCCCCTAGCCCTTTCACTTTCCAAGATCCTTACTTGCAGTCCAAGTAAACTCCATACCTGCTTCGCATAATTGCACTCGAAAAATAAGTGCTTTTTTGTCCCATCCTCCTCTTCACATAGCTGAGATTTTAAGGGGACTTGTATCGTTCTCCTCCTCAAGTTTTCCGACGTTGGCAACGAGTCCATGGAAAGGCGCCATGCACAATGTTTTGCTCTTGCTGGAATCCTTAGTTTCCATAGTTTCGGCCAGAACTTGTCAGGTAGGTCTCGCACTAAGCCTTGCTCGTTCAGGTAAAACTTTGAGCGCCGATTATATTTCAAGACGTGATACATTGACTTGACCGAGAATTTCCCATTCGGACCATAGTACCATATCCATCGGTCACTTCCTGCCTGCCCGTGCAACTGAATTTCCAATATATCTGCTGCATCATCCGGTCCAAAATTGTCTCTGATAAGCTGTACATTCCAAATCCCTGTATCCAAATCAATTAAGTCTGAAACACGTCTCAGGCCTCCATCAACTCTGTCTGGCTGTCGTACTCTAAAGTCGGACGAAGACGGAATCCAGGGGTCCTGAGTGATGCTAATATTCCTTCCGCTCGATACATGTTTTCGGCAACCCAATTTGACTGCTTTGACTCCCTTTAGTATGCTGCTCCATGCTCCAGAGGGTGCATACCCCTTTGCCGCCTCCATAACGCTACAGTTTGAGAAGTACTTGTCCATGTACACGCGTGCCAGTAGAGAGGTTGGATTCGTGAGCATTCTCCACGCCTGTTTGCTTAGTAGGGCGATATTCATCGCTTTCAAGTCCCTGAATCCTAGGCATCCCTTGCTTTTTGCCCTTGTTAGCTCCTGCCATGAAATCCATTGGATTTTCCCTCTCGAGTCCTGATCACCACCCCACCAGAATTTGCATATCATAATCCGAACTCTTCCAGCAGGGTTTCCGGTATTTGAAAGCATCTCATTGCATAGCTAGGTATAGCTTGCAGTACTGATTTGATCATGATCTCTTTACCTGCTTTTGACAGATTCTTTTCACTCCATCCATCCTGTCTTGCTCTTATCTTCTCCTTTATATATTGGAAAATCTGTTTTTTTTCGCACCTATCTCTGACGGAAGCCCTAAGTATTTCCCGTGTGATGGAACTTCTGGTATCTTCAGCACTTCACAGACTTTCCTCCTATCCTCCTATCCTCCTCTGCTGTATTTGGGCTAAAAAGCACTCCAGACTTATCCAAATTGATCCTTTGACCTGAAATCTCTTCAAACAAGGCGATTGCCCATTGCAGGTATTTTGCTTCTTCCTCTGTAGCCTCTCCAAACAGCAAAGTATCATCCGCGAAGAACAGATGGTTTATCTTAGGCCCGAATCTCGAGGCACCTATCCAATGGATCTTTCCTGCCAATCTCAAGTCATCCAAGAGCATAGAGAAAACTTCTGCACAAATAATGAAGAGATATGATGAGAGGGGGTCCCCTTGTCGTATCCCTCTTTGTGGTGGCAAGTGGCCTAGTTCGTTCCCATTGAGAATAAACAAAAAAGTGACTGTCGATAAACATTGTCTGATCAGCTGAACGAATTGGTTCGGAAACCCCATTCTTTCTAGTACCTTGAGTTCGAAACTCCATTCAACTTTGTCAAAAGCTTTACTCATATCCAGCTTGATGCTCATGTGCCCCAGTCGCCCCTTTGACCTCTTCTTCATCGAGTGGTGTACCTCATGCGCCACTAGGACATTGTCTGTAATAAGCCTCACAGGAATGAAAGCCGATTGTGATTCCGAAATGATTTTTGGGATTATTGGTCTTAATCTGCTTGCTACAGTCTTTGAGGCGATCCTATAAGCCACGTTACATAAGCTTATCGGGCTGAACTGTGTAATCTGCTCCGGTTTCTCCGTCTTAGGTAGCAGGACAATATGTGTATAATTCATCTCGGGGTCCATGATGCCATCATTCAGAAATCCTAGGACAAATTTGATCACATCAACTTTGACGATTCTCCAGAACTTTTGAAAGAACACCGGACTCATCCCATATGGTTCCGGCGATTTGAAAGGATGCATCCTCTTGACCGGTCGTTCCACTTCCAAAGTTGTGTATGGTCTAACTATCGTACTCACCATATCCTCCGTGATCTTCGGCTGTAATCTTCCAAGTACATTATCCATGCTCTCCTTTGAGGGGTTCGAGGTCGAAAATAAGCCTCCAAAGTAATCCGGGATTATCCTTTCTATGTTCTCATCGTCTTCTTGCAAGACCAGGTTGGAGTCTCTAAGACCTTGAATTTGATTCGCCTTCCTCCTTTTAGTAGCCCAACTGTGAAAGAATTGAGTATTCCTATCACCTTCTTTGTGCCAGTGCTGCTTTGCTCGTTGTTTCCACTGTATTGCCTCCGCCTCTTGAAAACGAGTTCGAGATCGAGCTCGATCTTGGTCAACCCGAGCTCGAACTCGAATTTTGACAAAGTTACTCGAGCTTTGATCACGAACGACTCAACTCATTTACACCCCTAACTACAATCATGTAAGTGAAGTTGTTGATAAAATATGCATTCATTTTAATATCCTAGAATTGTTGTAGTTAGTTGGAAATAACCGATATCAGGTGGAAATAATGAAGGTTTATTTTAAAGCAAACCTCGGTTAAAATTGTAGAATAAGTCAATCTCGTGTGACTATGATGGTTTCATAACTTACCTAACTCGGGAGATATTGTTTGTTTGTAGAACTCACCGAACTCAGGGAACATTGCTGATGGCTAATAGATATCGAAGATATTGGGAAACATTATTTATTTTTATAACTCTCTGAGCTCGGAAGACATTTTTGTTTGTATCTCTCCAAGCTCGGGAGACATTGTTGGTTTGTAAAACTCACCGAACTCAGGAGTCATTGGTGGTTAAACGTACTCGCCGAACTCGGTACACATTGTTGATTTTTAGAATGCACCATATTCGGGAGTCATTAGTGGTTTTTGGAACTCACTAAATTCAGGAGCCGTTGATGGTTGATAGTACTAACCGAACTTGGGAGAAGTAGTTGCTTTAGAGAAATAGTCGATTTCGGGTGACATTAGGCTTAATTTATAGACCTAATCGAACTCGGGGAAGTTTTTGATTTGTAGATCTAACAGAAATCAGGCGAAGTAGTTGTATATGTGAAATAGACACGTCAAGTAAACTTAATTGGTTTGAGGAAATAGTGGAATTCGAGTCACTAAATTTGTTATACAATTATAGCTGATTTCAGACATCTGTACTAGTATACCATAACAACCGATATCGAGAACATTACAACTGCAGTTTTGAAAACAGCAGTAAAAGAATTTTATTTTTAACTACGGTCACAGTAACTACGGTAATAAACTGTAGTAAATAGGCCAAAATAAGCATAGTTGATCTCATGTTCTTTACTTGTGATTGTTTGTAGGCATTGAAATTCTCAACTACAAAAGAGCAATTACATGGAGATTGGAAAGACAATGTACGGAAGATACAATCTCTGACCCAAGGTAAACAAACCAGTTTCAACATATATTCAAGGAGTAGAAATATGGTTGCTCGTGATATTGCGTCTATGGCAAAAGCATGGCCTGGCCTGACCTCTACCACTATACTAGCAGTCTCAGATGCTTCTCAATCAATAATTATGGCAATTGAAGCAGATCTTTTGGAACTCCTTTCTTTAAATTAAGATGTACTCTCTCTCTCTCTCTCTCTCTCTCTCTCTCTCTCTCTCTCTCTCTCTCTCTCTCTCTCTCTCTCTCTCTCTCTCTCTCTCTCTCTCTCTCTCTCTCTCTCTCTCTCTCTCTCTCTCCCTCTCTCTCTCTCCCTCTCTCTCTCTCCCTCTCTCTCTCTCTCCCTCTCCCTCCCCCTCTCCCTCTCCCTCCCTCCCTCCCTCCCTCCCCGTACAATGCTTTCTATTTGGTTTGGATATGGCTAACCTGGCCTATGCTATCATCACACAAGGTTGTACTCCATGGAAAATGTTGTATCAGGGGTGGGATGACCTCATAAGGAGCTTGGCCTATTCAATAGTTAGGAATTCTTGCTTTGCTGGGATTTTGCCTTTCATTCTCAGGTTTACTATTATTTTGTATCAAGACATTTGTGAGTTTTAATTTAAGTTTGGGAGAGGTATAAACACCCCATCATTGGTGGTTTTAAATGAAAAAGAAATTTAAAACAACTAAATAAATAATAAGTATTTATGTTATTTACCAAGTCACAAATGTTCAACGGTTTGATGAGAATATTTGCATGTGTCCATCATCTGTAAAATAACAATTCCTCTCTATCTTATCCCATTTAATATCACCACTCAATTATGAAACATCATTTTTTAATGGAATTAAGAAACTTCATTTGGTCGTTTTTATGTGAAGATTAATATCTTTTTAGGAAACGTGGATGTCATATTTGTCACACCAAAAGAAAACCCCACCAAATCAGGCTCTGCCCATACGAATAAATAAATAAATAAATATATATATATATATATATATATATATATATATATCAGTTTATATATATATATTATTTCTCTGCATACGAAGACCGCACAATCGATGCCAACGGGACCTCTGCCTCATCATTAAACGATGTTTTCCACACACTGATTAATCAGAAGACATATGTTTTTTGCTTTTGAACTAAACAAAATTATAATCCTGTCATTTTTTGTTTCTGTTCCAAGTTGCACAATTCAAACGAGTCACATGCATGCACGCGCTTTTAAACTAATTATTAATGCACGCGCTTTTAAACTAATGCACGCGCTTTAATTTTCTGGTGCGAGAAAATTTAAAAGCCATTCTAAAAAAATCCATGACAAACTATGATAAATGAATTAACATCCTAAAAATTAATTATTTTAGCCGTTAAGCCTGCTATATATATATATATATATATGACCCACAAATGTATTCCATTTATCCCGCTTGATTGTACTTGAGTTCATGTTAGTTAAACTCAATCAAAATTCAAAAACTTGGCTCTCAAGATCAGATTCAAGCTGCGAGGCATTTCTGGAGGTTTAGTCTCCTGGAGTTTGAGTTACACAGATCTGGTACGAACTGCAGGTTCCATTCGCTCTCCGGAAGCTTGAGTGGACCTGTTCTAGCAAGGAGCTTTGGAAAGAGCTGGTCATGGAGGTTCTGTGCTCTAAACTACAGCTTTTTCATATATGCACCATGTTTTGCATGAATCTAATTTTAAATGCAGTTTCAAGTTCAGTCAGACGTCCGAATATTAACTCAAGTTTAACTCATTATTATTCATGTGAAGTAACAATTATTTTGACATCTATCTCAAGAGACAACGATTTCAATGAATCAAAAAAATGTCGCGATTCAATTTGAAGGAATTTGGGTGAACTGATTTAAACCATACAAAAGAGGACTGCGTGCGCACGTGATCTACGTGCGGAGGTGCACGTCACGGTTGTGGAAAATTGTTGCGCGTGCAGGGCACGTGCAAGGATGCATATACTATATTATATATTATGCGTGTAAATTTGATCATTATCGATTCAGCATATTTAATTTTACATTATCTGCAAAATGTGTAAATTAGGTTGCACATGACGAACAAATTTTAAAAACATAAAGTTAAGTTAACGAAAGATGCTCACAGCTAGCTGACGTGCATGCATGTTCATGTTCTTGAATTTAGGGCACGTACGATTGATGATTTGGTGTTAAATTTAATTTATGTTTTATATTATTCGTGCTGTGGGGGAGTTTAATTAGCAAGGTAAGTGTGGGGAATAATATAATTCGACAAAAAGGTTAATCCATATGTTATTCAAATAATTGAAAAATAGAAGACCTGAAACTTCTACAAACGCAGTCTCATCCTTATGAATTGTTGTAATCGGCTCCAGCTGGTAAAATTATGCTGATCCTAAGTTCAGTTAGAAACAGGAGAGACGAAGTAGATTGAAGGGATATATATATATATATATATATAGGAAATTTCTGAGATAAAAAAAAAAATCTATCAGTAATATAATAATTGGGAACATCGACTTCAATGGATAATGAACATCGCAATCCCTCCCTCCAAAAAATATATTTACATACTTTGAATTTACGTTGTCAATCATAAAGTTTTTTTTTAATACAAACACTTGTATTACTATTAAACCTGGCAAATATTACATTTTAGGCCATTGGTCTTTGCATACTCAGTTTCTAACCTATTTCTGCCTACTTTCTTACATATAAAAGTAACAAAAGATGAACTAATTAAGACACCTGATATCAGAAATCAGACCTCTAATCTCCCAAGGTGCCTCCATATATATATATATATCTGGATTCAGTATTAACTGCTGTACAACCACAGAATCTGTATGCAGTTCTAACTCCAAAGTTTGCATGGCAATAGCCAGAAGTATACCTTGATAGCAAGCTATAGCTTCACGCTGTAAAGGAGTAAAGGCCAGAAAGTGATTGCCCTGTATGACATTTATCTGATTGGAATCCTTCGTTTGTATACTCCAAGCTGCAGAACCATGTTTGGTCCTATCCCAGAAAGCTCCATCAAATCTTAATATATTTATTGCTCCACCATGTTTGGCCCTCTTCCTGTTGTCAATCATAAAGCTTCAATAACAATCCTGCATTTACGAGTGAGGAGGAAACTAACCAATTAATCCAGAGAAAGCTGGAACGTACAGTGAAACAGACATGTTTAAACTTCATCAAAGATTCAAACATCATCAAAGATATACTAATATCCCAGTAAAACATTCAGGGATTTTAAGTAGAGGTCCAAAAATATGATTATAAATGTCTAAAATACCCCTGCAAAATTAGGGTTAAAATCTGAAAAAGAATTACTGAGAGCAATTAGGTCATTTAACCACATTTTTGGACCCGCATAATTCATTTGGACCCGCACCTATCAGCCCTCTAAACATTAGGCGAAATCAAAAGGACCTCTCATCATCATCGAAAACAGTAAACGTCAAAAACTCAAATCCATAACACACTTAAAATCTTTTGAAAGATTAAATGAATTTTATGTTAGTATATATAAAAGACTTCTCATCTTATAATACTGAAAGGAGTGTACTGAAAGCATCATTCATATCTTCTGATTTGAATATCCTTCTTCATACCTACGTACTAATTAACCTTCTCCGTTGCTCTGTCCTCTGCCTATTCTTCTTAGTTTTGTTTGGGTTGCTTGATATTGAATCATTCAAACTTTATTTATTTCGAACTGGGTTTTCAAAATCCGATGGCGGTGTGTTGATTTTGAACCTACTTGAGTATGTTTTATTTTAATTAAATATTTATCTTCAGATTGAATAGGGTTATTCCGGTTGAAGGGCTGAATCCACGTAGGGGAGGTGGATTTCACTGGAAATGAAGTTGATACAGTTTTAAACCGCAAAATTCAAACGTCTTTTTACATGCATGTTCAATAAAAATACTCCAAGCTTCTCTCCAGCTTGAGCCAGTCCAGACAGTATTTACATTATAATTAAATAAATAATAACTATTTTACTATAGTTACCATGTCACAGGTGTTCAATTGTTCATCTATAATCAATAGATGGGAATATTTGTATGTACACATCATTAAATATGACAATATATTGTCTATTAATTATAATTAATTTAATATATATTTCATATTATATTTAATGTGCACGCTTTTTATGTGAAATTGGTTCAAAAGAACCTCAGCATAATCACCATCCACCATTACTTTCCACATATATATTGATTAATTAGAAGAGATGTATAATTGTCGTTGAACTAAACAAAATTAAGGACAAAATTTTAATCCCGTCTTTTTTATTTTTATTTCTGTTCAACTTGCACTACGCGCACAGAGAAAGCTGATGAGTCACGTGCATGCACGCACGTGAGGCGCACTACAAAACTAATTAGCTAGGATCTGGTGCAGAAAATATTATAAAAGCCAATTCATAAAACCAAGGCTAGACAATCATCTAACGCGACAAGCAGATTCTCCAAAGCAGTAACCCTCGCATGCTCGGGAAATGCAGGGAAAGGGAACTCTCCCATTACTTCACCGGTGATATCAAATCAGATGATTGAATAGGTATCCATTAATTACTTCATTGGCTTAGGGATTTCCACTTCTCTCCAGGAATGAGATGCGAGACTGTAAATCCCGAGAGGGGAGGGACAAGGTATGACATCACCATCACCTTCATTGCCGACGTCAATGGTATTGGGATAATAACTAAAAACATTCACAATCTTATAATCATTAGTCCTGGAATCGAATCCTATATAAACCACATGCACTTGTTCCAGGACTGATATATATATCGATCAGAATGCCTCAAGGGACGGCTCGGGACTCGGGAGTGTCAGGGGTTCACGAGTTGCAGGATTGTACATGAAGATAGGTTCTTCATAGTTCAAGCTCTCTTTCAGCATGTTTTGCATGAATCAAGCTCTCTTTCAGCCGCTTCTAAGTTCAGTCTCAAAGCCCGAACAACTGTTATGTGAAGATCAGATTACGATTACTGAGTTTTCAATTGCCTGGAGAGGACTGCATGCACGCGTGATCTGTGTGCGGAGATGCCCTGCGCGTGCACGTCACGTTTGAGGAGAACTGGTTGCGCGTGCATGTGACGTGCCAGGATCCTGGTGGTGGAGAACGTACAAATACATACTATCTAAAGTTCATGTGTGTAAATTTGATCCAACAATTTGATCATTATCAATACATTATAAAATGGCCCTTAACTTTTACATTATTTACAAAATTTATAAAATTAGGTTACACACATGATGAATAAATTTAGAGTAAATTTCGTTTTTTTACCCAACACTGCTCAAAATGTAAATTTTTGTACCTATAACGTTTAAAGTGTTCAGATGGTGTACCTAACATTTCAATATTGATAATTTTTGTACTCAACATTCATAGTGTTCAAAACGCATATCTAACATTACAACATTTCTCAATTTTTGTAACTCGCGTTGATTTGAAAATGAAGTTTTTGGGTATTTTGGTAACTTACAAGTGTTTTAATGTAGAAGGTTCTGGACTCGGTATACGTGGAAGGTGGGCCTACGGATCCACTGACCTATCCTAAATATGGCTTGCGCATATTCTAAATAAAATACATGGAATACAATTACTCTAATTATGGGAATACAACTGTTATTACCACAATCATACTCGAATACACACCATGTTAATCTAAGGATTGGGGTGCTATAAATACAAACGCTTGGAAAACCTTTCTATCTATCTTACACACTACGCTTTTGTGCTTATTGTTTCTCAAGACGCTTTTGTACTTATTGCTTCTCAAGATTTTTTACTGACTGAAACATCAGAGTGTATAAAGCTCAATACTTGAAACCAAATGCTACTCAAATTATCTCTCAAATGTCATAAAACAAGAGTATATATTGGACTCATCATAGAGCAGATTATGCTAACCCATGGTTTAATTTTCTAGCATCGTAGCGGTTCGCCACTAGAGGGTGGAAAGGAGGAGAGAAGAAATTATGAATCACAGAAGGAAGAGGATTCACAAGCGGGTCTACTGCGATAGAAGGGTTTTGAAAAATATTCTGCGAAAAGGATGTGTGCTTGATAGAGTTTGACAAAAAGAATAAATTATCAAGTGAAAATAGGAATATATGTGTCACATTACATGGCAAAGAGAATATTCGAGCGTGTGGTAATACGCGTGTGTAAAGGGTAAGGCGTGTGTTTTCACGTGACTATTGTGTGACTGAATCTGATCGCGATCGGAGCTTCAGAGTAGCGGTGGTGCTCGTTTGTGCAGAACAACAGTGACATTTCAGGCTTGGTGATCAGAGGATATCAATCATCAATCAATCGATCGATGTGTACCAAAGTTGACAGGTGGCAGCTCCAAGCGGCGACAGCCATCAGCGGCCAAAAGAGAATCGAATATGGAGGTAGAAAATTATATTTTCAGGGTTTATGAAATATTATGAAATCGATAGTTTAAGTCCAGAAAAAATATCTGATACCATGTAAAGAATATTAGTGTAGAATAAAATACTTGTATTGATACAAAAATAAATTAGTAAACCACAATTATAGATACTAGGGCAAATAAATATACACACACGTCTATAGTTCCCTAATTTACAAACAAAATCATGATAAATTATTCTAATAATTAGCAATGAGGGAAAGGTTGACTAAATTATTTAAGTGACGTGATTAATTCTTGAATTTTTTTATTTTTATTTTTTTGAGACAATTTTATAAAAGACCACTACTGTTTATCGAAATTACATCTTACATTACCATACTTTAAAAAATTGCAATAGACATCACCATACTTTTAATTAAATCGTTCCATTTATAATCATTTGGATGGATGGAACTGGTAATATTTTTCCCATCCATTTTGAGAGATAATTCAGTAAAATCTGCGCGTGCATATCACGCGCCCTGTGCTTTGAATTAAGGAGAACACGTACGATGAACAAGGTGAGATCTAGAGGAAGGCGGCTTGGTCACGTGTTAATATGATCCAATAATTTACATTTGGGTGGTGATATTGCTTCCCAGCTACGGATCCAGCCAGGAGTTTGTCGCCAACCTGTTAGGAAGAGCTCTAGCGCCGACCAGGAAATCAGAATGCAGCAGCAGCTTCTTCATCGTCTGGGCGTGGCGGGCGGCTCAAGCTCAACGCGGATCAGAAGAAAAGGGCGATGGAGTTTATGGGTGAGAGGAACTGGCATGGGAGAAGAGAAGACAGAGATTATTGAAGATTTTCAAAATTGCAAGGATCATCCCCATTGAAGATTTGCAATGGGGAAAATAATGGTCCGTGTATTAAACCATATTTCCCCGGAGATTCAAAAGTAGCCTTTCCTATGGTTTTCATGCTAATATCAGTCATGTCCTAAATTGAACGCACAAACATTTACATATGCATGATGCATGTACAATGATATATATTCAAACGCACGTGCTCAAAAGTTGCACGTAAACGCACGTGCTCAAATTCATACATAAATTGCACAAAATTTTCACTAAAAACGTATATGTGTGCAAAATGATTTCTTTTAAATCTCTCTTTAAAAACGGGAGCTTTTCAATTCATATTCACAAATTAATGTGTTTTCGATTCAAATAACTTGGAAATCTCTAACCATTAATTTAAAACTACTTTAATTACCCCCGCGAGTCGTTAAGTAGGGTAGTGACGAAAGTAATCAGTTTTGAATCACTTTATTAATTTTGATGATCAAATTTAGATTAAAAAATAGGTAAGTGATTAAAAAGATTGAAATTTCAAGCAATTTTTGATAATCAATTTTAAGCATTGTAAAAGTTATATATTATTCTTGGTTTTTACTATATATGTCACATGTAGTCTGGCCCGACCCAACACTGATTTTTAAGTGAACCTTTCGGTTCAGTGTTGTGATGAAAGGACTGAACTTGCAATTATTCTAAGTTCTGTTGTAATATCTTCCAAGTCCAGGGGAAAACGAGTCATTCTACTTGGTTCAACTGCCAATTGAGGCAGGTTGACCTTTTTAGCGGCAAAGTTAGTTAGCATAGTTATTTAGCTGATTTTAATTCTGATAAATAGGATCTGAAGTTGTTAGATCAGTTCATTCTCCGTTTTGGGAATCATGATTGTATTGCTTATTAGTTTCTAATCAATAATATCACTTTCTCTCTCTCCAACTCTCTAAATCCGTTTCTATACTATTTCCGGCCAAAACCATCGGCAACCGTCGCCGAAGCACCCTAACTTCACGACAACTTGGTACATAGCAGTAGCCACTGACCTGTGATGCCCAAGTCACTACGATCGACGTAATGGAGCAAGAATTGAAGAATCTTGAGGGCAAAATCGCCGATGCTCCAGATGTTGCGTGCAGTCTTCAAGATAAGCTGGAGGAAGCGATCGGCAAATATGAATTAAAATTCCGTGCAATCGGAGATAGGTTCAAAGAGACTCCGACGCATGCGGATTTCCAGGAGCAGATGCGCCTCTCAGTTAGAGCTCTAACAAATCTTCCAGCAGCAAATGGAAGCTCAAACAACAAAGATTGCTGGTCTCACTTGGCATAGAACTGTGTCAGGATCAGCTGATGCGGGGCTTAGCAGTGGATCGCCACCACCGGTGATCGGTAAGCCTCAAGCTGATCCCCAATTTGAACTGGTCAATCATGCTTTGAGAGGTTCTGTTCCTGTCATCAATAATCCAAGAATTTTGCATGAGTCTAGACAGTTTTTCTCTGAACCTAGAAGGATGCCTTATGCCTATCTCCCTTTGATGATATTTTGAAGCAGTTTGGTTTTCAAAATGTCTCTAAATATTGTTTCTGTGACAATTTGGATACTCTGCATCATTTTTATAATGACTGTCATGCGGCACTATCTCTGTGGAACTATATGCATTTCCTATGTGGTTATATGACTTTCAAATGCTCCAACTTATGTGATAGGTTAGCCACTAGCTGGCCCTTACAGGCCTATCTAAGTTACACTCTAGGCTTAACCATAGTGCTCCTACGATGGTGTGTTGGATTCTGTGGAGAGATAGGAACAACAAATGACAATATCCCACCAGATATTGATCTAATGAAAAAAGAGCTTCATTCCTTCATATACCCGTCTTTTATTAAAAAAGCCTATGCACATATGTAACTCAGTAGATAGAGAGCTTTCTGAACAAGGCTGTATACCTCCTCTCTATATCCCACCAAAGCCAAATATTACAACTGTTTTTTGGACAAAACCTATAACAGGTATCAAAATTAATACTGATGCTTCATGGAAGCAAAACTGGGCTGGGATTTCTATCACTATTAGGAACTATGATGGGGAATTGATCAAGGCTCAAACCTCTTTTATTCATGCATCTACCCCATTGCAATCTGAACTGTATGCCATCCAAGCTGCCATTAATTAATGTGCTTTGTCTGTGCCTGCCAATCCTGTTTATATTGAGTCAGATTGTCAGCAAGTTATCTCTATTTTGACATATACCAATTTCAATCGATCAAAAATAATGTTTTGTTTCAATTATAAGGAATTTGGATGAACTAATTCAAACCAAACAATCAATAATTGAATTCTCAAATGTCGGAGAGGACTGCATGCGCACGTGATCTACGTGCGGAGTTACCCTGCGCGTGCACGTCACGGTAGTGGAAAAATTGCTGGGCGTGCATGTCACGTGCAAGAATGCTGGTGGAGGAGAAATTACGAATACTACATACTATTATCATGCGTGTAAATTTGATCCAACCATTTACATGTTGGATCTGGTGAAAGATTACATGCATGATCATAAATTGTTGTAATCGGCTCCGATGACAATACTGAGAAGAAGATCTGGTGAAAGATTTGGAAGTAAGAGTGAAAGAAAAGCAAGATTGGGCTGAGAAGAAAGAAATGGAAGTGTCTGAAACAGAAGAAAAACACAATCTTTCACTTAGTACATTAAGACCGGAAACACTGGCAATCGAAGCAGCTTAAACAAGCCACTATAAAAGAGAAGAAAGATCTTCTAATGATTGAAACAAACGATGCGGATATTATGAAGTTGGAAGAGAAGAAGAAAGAGAACAATAAGCTTCATCAACGCCTCCGAGATGCAAATGAAACCCGGGAAATAATTCAGGTACTACCATAATTTCTTTACTACATTATCGTGTGAATTTTTTGTATAATTAATAGATGGGAATATTTGTACGTGCACATCATTAAATATAAAAATATATACGTGCACATATTTTGCACATCATTATATTTGCATCATATCCCCATTTAAGACGTTTTTATCATCACCATTACTTTCCACATATTGATTAAATATAATAGATGTATAATTATCGCTGAACTAAACAAAATTAAGGACAAAATAATAATCCCGTCTTTTTTTTGTTTCTAGTATACAACGTGCACTATATATAAACGTTGCACGCACAGAGAAATTAGGTCACGAGTCACATGCACGCATGGTGAGGTGTCACTATAAACTAATTAGTGATTTGCTGAAGAAAATTTAAACGCCATTCATAAAAAATCCCTAGCAAACCATAATGAACTTATATGGCTGTAAGGTCTGTTCTTGACGGTCTCTGCAGTGATGATAATTCAGAAACTCTAGAGACTGTTGGCCAGTTCCTTCACCACTTTCAGAGCGTAGGTTCCATTATGGACTCTGTGTAGATGCCTTTTACAATGAAGCATGGTAAAGTTATAGCCACTTCTTGAAGTTCTTCAACAAGTTGAGTCTCCTGGAGTTTCAGTTCTTCTTGAATGAATCAAGCGATTATTATTCAGCATGTTTTGAATGAATCAAGCGATTAAGTTGTCGAGTCCCTTTCAGCCGCTTCTAAGTTCAGTCTCAAAGCTCGAACAACTGTTTTGTGAAGATCAGATTATGATTACTGAATTCTCAATTGCCCGGAGAGGACTGCATGCGCGCGTGATCTGTGTGCGGAGATGCTCTGCGCGTGCACGTCACGTTCGTGGAAAATTACTTGCGCGTGCATGCCAGGATCCGGGTGGTGGAGGACGTACAAATACGTACTATCTAATTAAAGTTCATGTGTGTAAATTTGATCCAACAATTTAACCAAATGAAATGAACTAAATTGAACTGGATTAAATTAAACTGAATATAAACTGAACTGAACTGAACTGAAAAAACTGTAGAGATCTATAATAATAAATATAGAAGAAATTTACTGAACTAAAAATTATATAAAATATTTATCTGAACATAACTGAATTGAAAAAATAAAAAATATTTTTTCGATCTAAACTAAACTGAAAAAATAAAAAAATATTGAACTGAAGTGAAAAAAGTATAAATATACTGAACTGAACTGAAAAAAATAAAAAAATACTGAACTGGACTGAAAAAAATATTTAAAAATACTGAATTGAACTGAAAAAAAATAAAAAAGTACTGAACTCAACTGAAAAATATTTAAAAATATTGAACTGTACTGAAAAAAATAAAAAAATACTGAACTCAACTAACTACTTTACAGAAAAACTCTGGCAAACAGGCCCTAAGTATCCGAATTCGTAAACCAAATTGGACCTATCCGGGACTTTTTAAAAAATAGGACTTATCCGGGATAAAATCGATCTACAAAATTTAAGACATCAGAAATGTTCCAGGAACTGATCTATATTATACTTTCCTTCTTAATAAACTCAAAATTCTCTCTCTCTCTCTCTCTCTCTCTCTCTATTGAATCTCCTTTCAATCAACACCATACCGGCTTCATCTTTAACCATGAATCGCCTCCTCCTTCTTCTTATTCTCATTCTCAGGGGAGTTTCCACACGAATGGGGTTACAGATAAAATTCTCCGGCAAGCTTCGCATCGGATTTTTGCCAGAGTTGCGATATCGTGGTTGTTGTGCACTGGGTTTTGATGTTAACAATAAATGAGTTCATTTTTTCCGATGAAGAGAGCAAAAGAGTTGACTTCGGCTTCGATGTGTTGATCATTCGATTCGGGCCGAAATTCAATGAATTTGGATGATACTGTATGTGATTTTGGTGTTTAGGGATACGATCTAATCGATCCACATGAGCTGCCCATAATTTTGGGATAAAATTTCATTCACTGATTTTGATTTCGCCAGCCAGGTTGGCTGGTGTTTTTTTTTTGTTATTTCCTACTTACTTTCCGAACTCGTAAACTAACTTTCTGAATTCGGACAGGCATCCGGATTAGGAAACGTCTCCAATGCTTTGCTGGATGTAGCACGTTTACGAAACTGGAACTATCACATCCGAATAGTGTTCCCAACTCGTAAACCTTACACGGTGCTCATCCAAACCGGAACTATCCCATTCAAAGGTTTACCGAACCTTTGTATGTATATCTCCTCAAAATGTAGATTAATTGGAAGAGTTTATAATTCAATTAAGATTACAACTCTTATGGTGATAATACTTGTATTCTCATAATTAGAGGAAGTGTATTTCTTGTAGGTAATTCATAATATACGCGATCCTTATTTAGATAGGTTGATGGACCCGTAGGCCCATCTCCCGCGTATCTCGAGCCCAGAGCCTCTCGGCCCTCGATCCGAGTCCGATTGAAGCCTAAGAGTGCGAAGACTTATCAGTAGCCCCAAGGTAGATTTTCAGAATGTCGAGAACTTCTCTCGAGGAGCTTAAACGAGGCTTTCTTTCTCGAGGGTAAAGCCAAAGACTTGAGGGATGTGTATCGGAGAAGTAACTCGGGGAATCTCAGATTGACCACTCGGGTTGACTCTTATGAGTATTTATCTTCAGGTTGTTTCTTCCATCTGGACACATGGATGGTTGAGTTTAATTCTTTTTCCAATCAGAAATAGAATACACATGTCACCTATTTATTCGGTGGCGATGGCGATTTGTTCCCCACCTCTCCACTTTCTTGCATCGATACACGGATCAAGGTAATTACCCTCTTAAATGCGGTTTAATTTTGGATTATACCTCCCAAATATGTGCTTGTCTTTCTCACTTTCAACTTCTCATCAGATTTGCAGGACGACGCTCTCTCAATTGTTGTTTTTCAGAAGTCCCAAATCCTTCTTCTACTAATTAGTAAGTATTCGAAATTTTTTCCATTACTGTCTATGTTTTTGTTCTTCTTTTCCCATATTATCTCTCATGCTCTCTGTGATCCTGTCGAGTTCTAGTTTCGAAAACGAAGAAATATCCAGGCCCTTGCATGATTAAGGAGTTGATGATGATTACGCGACTGAGGAGATTAGCTCCGATGACCGTCGCCGAGATGAGATTGCCATGGCAAATAGCCATTACACCAAGGGAAAGGGAAACCCATGAGTTTTTTTATGGAAGTACTACAGCCCCATGTAGAAAGGGATGCCACTGCTATGTCGCGTCCGCCTAGTACCGTGCATCCACCGCGAAGCAAAGAGGGCTTCAGCAAGGTGTCGGTGAAGGACCAAAAGGCTCGAGATGAAGCCCGAGAATTTGTTGCTGACTGCCAATATTCCTTCCGCCAAAATATGATCTCATGTATGCGGACGATGATGTTGATGTCAAAGATTTGGTTACTATGAATATGGGAGTAACTTATGGGACGTTCATAGAACATGGCCTAGTCTTCCCCTTTCCTCCCTTATTCAAAAGGCTTTTGAACCATTATTGAGTCCATCTGGGGCAGGTACACTCAAGTGTGGTTGTTGTGAGTATGGCCCTAATCACCTGGTGCGCCAAAAAGGGTATAAAACCGAGTTTCGAGTTATTTCGAAGTATGTACAAAATGGCAGTAACTCGGGGTTCGGTGACCATGACACCTTGAGACTAGAAACCTTTTGAGCTCCCTGGCAAGAGGGAGGATTGGAAGAGAGTTCGGCTGACGTGTGACCGAACCAAATATCGGGTGCCTCAATGGAACTCGAACGTCAAAAGCGAGACCAAGAATGACTTTGAGATCCCCGCTCACTTGGAAAATGTGATATCAAAGCTCTCCAGGAAAGGTATCAAACTTCAAGAGGGCCGATGGGTACCAGGGAACCATCAATCTGGCTGGATATGGCCGTTTGAAACCTTTAGGTGGTTAGAGATGGTCCCCGAACGAACCCTCGAGAATAGTATTTATTTAAAAGCCGCACACTTTGATCAACCCAAAGACGGGTTTAACATTGCATGGCATGAGGTGACCTTGCTCAACATGGAGGACCCCGAGGAAAAGGGGTCAATACTATTGGCAGATTTCCAAAAGACCTTTAGGAAGTTGATGGATGTCTGAAACCCGCGCTTGATCTCGACCCGAGCTCACGAACTAATCTGCAAGACAAAGCCCCCCGGGTGGCTCGAGGGTAGACACTCTGATGTTTAAGTCAGTGACAACTTTGAGAAGCTTTTAAGCATAAGGCGTGTGTAAGATAATGAATAGAGAGGTCTACCAAATCTTTGTATTTATAGAGTTCCAATCCGTAGATCGGCAGGGTTTGTACTTAGAGTAAGAATACAACTCTTATGGTGATAATAGTTATATTCTCATAATTAGAGGAAGTGTATTTTTTGTAGGTAATTCAAAATACACGCGTTCCTTATAAGGATTTGACCGATGGACCCGTCACTACTAGACGCGCCTACAAACGACGACGGTCTCCCCCCCCTATGGCGGCGGTTCTGCCCGCCGTGGGTGGCTGCGCCGTGGGTGGTCGATCTGCAATAAACGGCGGTCTTAACCGCCGTTGATAGGGAACACTGGTTACGACGGTCTGAACCGCCGTAGCTGTGTTTTCTTATAAACGTCACATAGACGTTCCGGTATCGGAACAACTTTGACGATGAGGTGTTGACGAGGTCGTTCCGGTTGCGGAACCTGACCAAAATGAGATTTTTTGGGTACATTCTTCCGGTATCGGAACAGAGAAAAACACCACACTAATTATCGTGGATCTTCCTGTAACTGGTAGACGTTCGGTTCGTTTTTATAGGTTCCTCTTCCGGAACGGATGACAGAATAGGTGACGTCATCTAAACTCTTCCGAATTCGGAAGTACTTGTCATGATGACGTATGTGGCTACAGGTTCCTGGCTTTAGTGGTTGTTATATATTTGGTTTCGGTACCGGAAGGAATGTACGGTGCAATGAAACGGGGTCGTTTTGATTTCAAAATTTCCCTCCAATTTTTGAAGGTTCCGAAGGCATGCGATCGTTCGGTCTCAGCGTCTGTCTATGCAAATGTAAATTAGCTCCATAAATTAATTGACGATTTAATCATGTTCCGTAAGAGGAATGTGAATGGAAATTGGTTCCGGGATCGGAAGAAAATTATGTAAAATCACATTTTGTAGAAATGTTGAATAAACCAGGCGTATACATGCCTTTATAAGTTTACATCACAGATGAGAGATTATTCAACAAACATCTCTGCCAACAAAAGTGCAGCCCAAAAAGCAACAACGCACAAAGAAAACAAGCGTTTTTTTCCTACTCGCATAAAGAAGCATACATTCATTGCTATAGGATGGATGGCTTACACGATGGGGGTACCAAGGACGTTAGAGCGAATGGTAGTAACGTAGTGTGCAAGGTTGTTCCGTACCGCATTCATCTCAACTAAGGTGTAAGGGGTGATATCCTTCGGCAAAAGCTACAACAAAAGATATTTATATTTACTAGATTGACTCAAAAAAATGTGCATAAGGTAAAAAAGGAAATATAGAAGTTAGAACATCATACATTGTGTACGGCCAAGCCGTGTGGTTGCAAAATCCGGATTAAATGGGTTGTAAACAACATAGTGTAGTATCCACACTCAAAATTACTGCTTTGTTTCTTGAACTAATAAGATTTTGCGATAACATGTTAACCACACAAACTTTGGGTGCGATGGTGAAATAACGAATTGAGATAAGAATTGTAGTAGTACCTTCACTTCAATCACCTCAACCTTGATAGATTTTTCCTGGTTGGTAGCATGTAGTGCCTTTGATATGAGACTTATAATCAAATCAGAGGGGGGGGGGGGGGGGGGGGGGAAATGGAGAGGATCAATCCAATGTATGACCTTCGTTTTAGAGTTGATGGTGATCAATCGTCAATCGCCAATGATCCCTGAAAAAAATGAAGTGAAGGTTAGTTCATGTTCACAATGCAGTGACAACATTATATGTTTAGGGTAATAGAGAATTTACAGTTCAAGGTATGGGGCCAAGAAAAAGTGTTTATCCTTTTGACCAAATGCTCGTAGAAGATATTCAAGTCGATCGTTATCCGAGCAACCAAGATCTTGGATTGTGGTGGGGCATATCATTCCTATAAATCCTTTTCCCTTATTTTTGGCAGAGGCATCCAAATATCTTATTTCCAACAATAGCAATATTTCTAAAATTAGTGAAATATCAAACACATGAGAATGAAAGTATGTATATTTGAAATGAAATACTTAAAACTCACATTTGATTGAGATCCATGATCGTGTCGGGAATGTCTTTGAATTGCCAAAACTCATCAAAATCCTTCCAACAAACTATTAAGTCACGCGCAACCCCAAACACTTTTGGTGGGCTAGCGAAAACATAAGTAGATCGTTGATCATTGGTGAGCATCCAATTGTAGAGCACACCAACAAATTGTGGCATTGGTTCAAGACCGGGATTCTCCAAAATGGCTAGGGGGGATTTTTGTTGCTTTGTTGTTACCTCCTTAGGTTGGGTAATGGCAACGTAACTTGGTAGCCTTTCGTTTAGAGATAATACCCGAACTAATCTACGGGGCCATAGAAGAAAATGCCCTTCACCCTCACCAACCGTAACAATACCTTCCTCCGGTTTGGAAAGATTAGCACTTGGAACTAATGCAAAGTCCAAAGAAACGCGTACAACTCCATCAGAAATGGTGGCTCCGTGGTGAGAGATCATAGATGGCTCATACAATCCATTGCCAACATGGAGCGTGGTCCTACTACTCGGCCGATCCATATATAAGTAACATGGTAAAGGCTAATAGAGTAATTTAATTAGGGTGTTAGTCATTATAATAATAAAAAATGCTCTTTATGTCATTAAACATAGAATTCGGGATGAAATATACCTTGTTTGTCGGTTTGCAAGGAACGGCGTTGTCAACCACTTCTTTTATAGGTTGCTCCATTGCTCCATTCACTTCAATGTCGATGGGGGAGTGATGAGAGCATATAGATGGAGGTTCCCACGCCATAGTAACATCTTTCAAATTGTCCGGTAGTTCGACACCATCCTTTTTGAACAACTTCCGAATCAATAGATCGTGTGCATCCAAAGTTTTGTCCCGTGTTTGAAATTCCTTTCTCACTTGGTTTGAAAAGCCTTGTTGCGTGGCTTTATGAGGACCAAACACATCCCTATGATTTTTGTAATTTCCGTAACCTCGAACTCTTCCCGAGTGCTCGCTCTTTTTCGTTGCCTCAATAAGAATGTCATGGTTAGGTGTAGCTACCCACTCACCGGAAATTTCGCGTTGGCGCACATCATCCTATGTAAGGAAAACATATAGTGAATGTATATTAACAATAGCTTGATCCTAGTAAGGAATAATGAGAATGTATATAGTAAAAACAAATCATTCCTCACCAAGTCCTTCATAAGCTTTTTGTTACCATCATGTTGAACACTCCCATCTTTGGCTTGACGACCTCTAACAAAATAGTCAATTCGTAGGAAGTCGGTGGGCTTCTTCCTCTTAGCCGTCACCCTTGCTTCCTCTTCACTCATGCCCTTGGCCATCAAGTCTTTTACCTCTATCTCATGATTTTCAACAACCTTTCTTGCCAACACCTTTATACCCCGCGCGACCGGCCGTGTGAGGTGTTAAATTAAGCTTTGCAAGGCGATATTTTTCCAAGGTTATCCCCTACACGCAAGGAAGATGTTAAGACAAAAAACATCAAGAGTGTCACTTCTATGACATGATAAAGACTTACATTTTCTTGTCGATCTTCGCATCTTTGCTTGAAAATAGCCCATGTCTCTTGTTGGATGCAAGGAAAATATTCCCACACGGGTCGGTCATACTTAGGCTTCCTCACAAAATCTCGTGATAATGTATTTCGGAAATCCCTAGCACGATTTCCCAATTTCATCAAGCACTTCTTCATCACCTCATCCATGTCGGGAGCTTGTATCTCAAAGGGATCCTATATGTGTATGTAAAGATTGAACCATCATTGCAAAATTAAATACATGAATAATATATAAAATTTCTCCTTACTATGCATAGTTCCCAAAGTGACATCTTCAAACTATCATCTTCCTTACGCCAATCCTCAACCGTAATGTTCACCCTTGTTCTTGCAATCCTACCCACCCAACTTGACCACTTTGGTGCCTCGTCGGATATAGGTTCACCCTCGATATCGAAAGTGAGATGTGTTTTGATGTTGTTGTTCCTTCTCCTCTCTAGAACTCTACAATGAGTTCTATCTCTAATCGGGACAATTGGATTGTCATTCTCACCATTTAGGTTGTTGTCAACATTGTCTTCCACATCGTCTTCCACTTCAACATTAACCTTTTTTTTGTAGGCTTTTTTGATCGTCCCATGATATCTACAAATAATGTAAGGTATTTACATCTAACTCCAATTGCAAACACAATAGATTGTAAACACATAATACTCTCATGCTCTCCATATTGTCCACTTAGGTTTAGTAGACATAATATGAGATAATATTGCCCTTAATTGTGGTATTATTGATGTGAATATATGGCTAAACATGTCATGAAACTAAATATGAGGGAAATGAGATCCAAAAACAACCTTGTCGGTGAACGCATGCAAATCCCAGATCCATATTAGAGATTACTAGTGGGTAAGTAATAAAGCCTTGATTTTGATTCAAAAAGAACAAAGAAGAGCCAAAAAACATAGAATCAAAAAAGTTCTTAAACGGGCAAAACTCATAGAAACTTGACAAAATCAAGCTTTTGCTTGAGAAGAGACAAGATGTATGCATGTGCTTACCAAGTAGTTATGAGGATGAAAGAAGACAAGGGTTTTGGAGAGATTCCTTCTTTACTCCCGCCAAAGCTGCTCTCATTGAATGGATCTCAACCACATCCATAAAGCCAAATGCTGTCATACTTGTATTGGTCCGTGTAATATTTTTAATGAAAAAGTGTTTGTTCCGATAGCGGAACATGTCTGTGGCCTATTATTTGTTAATAAAATAAGTAATAAAAAAAGTAAGCTGGCGTGGCAGAGAGGTGAAACTTATTCCGATATAGGAAGCACTTAATATTTTAGGAAAAAATTAAAAAGAAACAAAATATTTACGTAAGTCAACTCCCTTGTCCAGATCTAGAAAAGTGAACCCATCATTCTCATCGCAAGAAAACCACAAAGCTTCCCTCCGACCACCTAAAAATCCTCTGATTATTCGCCGGCGTCACAGCAAACAATGGGCAGGAAAACAATGGGCTTGAAAGGAGTAGGGCGTGCGACTGAACCGTCTGGGAAGGAGACCGATGTGCCCAGCGACAACAAGCTTCTGATTCACGCACAAGCTAGGGTTCGGCCGGAGAAGAAATCACGCACAGAAAGGTGTCATCCGCCGTCCAGATCACATCCCGGCGGCAGCACGGATTTCTTCAATCCGGCGGGGACAGAACGTTACATCCGTTGGGCTTCTAGGCACGCTGTGGGGACCAGGCTCCTTGATCCGGCGAAAATCAGTGAGTTGCATCTCGATTATGTGATTTCTAAGTTTAAGAACAGTCATTTTGATAAGTTGATTACCTTGAACAAGCCCACCTATCGTGATGAAGTAGTTCAGTTCTATGCAAACTTAGGGACTGATAAGAATTACCCAGATGCAACTAAGGTTAATGGTGTGTTGATTCATGTTAATAAGTTCACAATCAATGAGGCAATAGGCTGTCCATATGTAGATTCTAGTTTCTTGAAGCCTGCCAATGCTGATGGCCCCCTAGAAATATGGTTTCAGCAAGCTTGGCCTAAGAAGAATGAAGGTTACCCACTAGACCTGCTTCAGATGCGCCAAAAGTACTTTAAGATAGATGGGAATGGACCTGTTAGTGCCGATAAATATCCTCTGGCTGCTTTGTCCATTGAGGATAGGCTGGTTTATGAGTTGATAGCGATGCATCTACAGCCATCTGGTGGCCACCCTAGTGAGTGTACCATAGGCAACCTGATGTTGTTCTACTGTGTTATGGAGGGCCTCGCGCTGAATCCAGGTTACACCATAGAGAAGTACATGGACAAGACTGCTGGGATTGACTATAAGGAATTTCCTTATGGCTCGTTGGTGACAGCGATGATGGAGAAACGTGGGTGTCTGCCAAGGAGTCAGCCTGAACCAAAAGATTACTATACCAAGAGCTGGTTGGATCACAAGCTCATTGAGTATGACGATGTGGGGCAGAAATTCAAGAAGAAGATTACCGCGGAAACTGCTGCGAGGAATGCTAGATAGGCTGCTACATCATTGGAAGCAGGTAAACTTGTGATTTTTGTTGGTGAGGTTGTATTTTATTTATGTCAATGTGAGTCTATGGATTAAGTTTCTGGAAAATTTGACTGAAATTCGGATATATCATGTGTCAGGACCGGAGGAGCGTTGGGTGGACAGGCTGTCAAAGTTCATGAGCTCTTTGCAACTTCAACTCGATGCTGCCGGTTCAGAGATCAAGGGCCACCGATCAGAAACTCGCAGCTTTGCTAAGCAAGAGGGCATTACCTTCGTTTACAGCGACGATGAAGCCACCCCTGAGTTTCATACTCACTTTGTGGAGGATGAGCCCATTGTCCAACCAGAGAAGCAGACCGTGCAGGAGCAGACCCCACAGCCGCAGGAACCCGACACCGGTGCCATGGTGATAGAGGAAGAAGCTGGTGGAAGCAATGTGGTTGGCCAGCCAGGTGAAGGAGAGCCAATTGTTGAGGCTGCAGTCGCCAATCCGACTATGGTGCAACCAGAGGAGTTAGATGTCATGGATGAGTCCCATGCTTAGTCTTGAGTGCTTTGCATCTGCTGTGAATGCAACTTATTTTGTGCCTATTGAACACAGTTTCTGTTGGATAAACTATGACAGGCACCCTTTGTTTTAGCTTTGCTTTTTCGTTGTGAACTATGTCAATTTGGACAAAATATCATTGCTTTTTTAATGAAGTTAGAACATGTTTTAATGTATTATATGATTATGAAAGTCAGTTACTCATGCCAAGCTACATACTAATGTAGATAATCTACTTACTAATATAGATAAGCTATGGTAATATAGAAACAATTGAATGGGTATTTATAAGTGCTTATATAATAGTGTTTGAAGGAAAGGCTTACAAATATACTTAAAGAAATACGTATAACAGGTCACGTACAATATGTACTAATAGAATAAACAGAGTTTACAAATTTTATTAACATTCTCCCGATTGATTTAACTAAACAGTTACACAACATAGGCCATATTGAACATTTTTGAAGATTCTCTATGTTTTATAATCATTCGTTATGAGATAGTAATCATGTCAACATAAACCGAGTCTTTTAAACGCCAACTCACGTCATTAGTAGCATTTATATCATTCTGGTTATTTCGCGAGTAACCACATTCAGTGTCTGGTACCCATCCTCAAGACAGCATTAAGAAACTGACCTTAAGTATTTACTATAGCTACTCTATAAGTATTTACTGCTGATGATTTAGTTACTGACCTTAGATACAAGCGCTTGAGGATATATATATATATATATATATATATATATATGTGTGTGTGTGTGTATATATATATATATATATAAGTGCATTAATGTAGATACTATTGTAGATAGCAGTATCAGACATACTGCGTGCACTTATGGGAAGAAACTGACCTTAAGTATTTACTTATAGATACTCTATAAGTATTTATACTAATATAGATAAGCTATGGACAAATTTTATTTATAAGGATAACAAACAAATCAATGTTTCCTTAAGAATTCGGAAGTGACATCGTTACCTTTACGCACATATTATAAACCTTCAATCTCAATCCAGGAACTTGTTAAAATGCAAGCTCCACCCCAAACTTTTTGTTTTACATTTCATTTAGTTATTTTGAGAAATAGTATCAGTTATTTAAGCATTGGATATGAAATAAATTTTAATGAGATTGTGATATAGGTCGTAATATAAAAAAACCAAAAACATGTCTTTCTTATGGAAAATAAAATGGGTTCTATTATGATAACCATAATCATCTTCCAGAATGGTAACATAAACTTCCGAATGCGGAACATAAAAAAAATAAAAAAAATTCAAAACAACATTTAATGACACAGACGGAGTGGGTGTCGTTTCGTTATATCAGAAACCCAAAAACCCAAACCCCCAAATTTCAAAATACCCAGACTGTCTGAACGTTACATGGAGATCCCTCTGTAAAACCCAAACCTGGTTCTTATAGTCCTAGCACAACCAGAATCAAGTTTGCAGAGGCGGTTATGGTGAGGGGGAAGGGACGCGGCGGCGCTGCCGGAGGGAAGCGGAAAAGGGTTCCGGTCAAGAGGTTCGTGTCTGAGGACGCTGAAGCGGAGTTCAATGAGCTTAAAAGCACTGGTAAGTTAGTCTCTGTGTACACTCTTGACAATGATGATGAAATTTTGCGTGCTTTGAATGAGGTTAGGGCTAAGTTAGATCTCCAGTACTTTGGCAATCTCTTGACAATGAATGAAGCTTCCCACTTTGAGGAAACATGTGAATTCTATGCTAATTTGGAAGCCGCTGCGGATGGGTCTGTCACTACGTTGGTTGGGGGGAAGAAACTGACCTTAGACCCTTGGAAGATTAATGGGTACTTAGGATGTCCGTACTCTAGCTTGCAAGACTGCTATCCTATGAAGCCAGATGGTCCACTGAACATCTATCACAGTGGAGGTTGGCCTACTCATGTTGAAGCCCCCCTAGTTAACCCTCTACCACTCTCCGAGAAGTTCTTTAACAGAGATGGAGTCCATCTGGACACCCCGACACATACCGCCTCGACTACCTTACGTTGGAAGAGAGGATCCTTTTCGAGTTTGTTGGTAGAACCGTCATACCATCTACTGGACACGTTAGCGAACCTACCATTGCTCTGATCATGCTGTTCTACTATTTTGTGAATGATAAGAAGGTGAATCCTGGCCATGTGATAATTCAGCACATGCTGTTTGTAGCCAGAGCAAACAGGGACAAGAAGAAGCTTCCTTATGGCAATCTTATTTGCCGCATGTTGAAGACAGAGCTGAATTTCACCTTTGTCAGCGAGCAGAAGTTATGGAAGGTGTATGACAAGCAGTTCTTTGAAAGGAGGAGGATGATCGTTCATGAGGGGAGGTGGATTAGGAAGCCTCATATGGACACTAGCCTTGCCAAACTTCCAACTCAAGGTATGCCTTTTAGCTTCAAGTATGTGAATCTCCACTTTTGCACAGTTTGCACACTTGCCATAAACTTTCAAATCCTCCATCGCAGCACTTATGTCTTTACATGTGTTATGCATTTTATTTTGTAGAGTCTGCTATAATAGGCAAGATGAAGCAGATGTATGATGTCATGATTGTACAGATAATGATAAAAGCGTACCAATGTGGTAGCCCTGGCTCTCATATATATACTCAATATTTACATGGAAAAGTCTATACTAGCCTTTACCCTAATACACCCCCTCAATCTTTACGGGGTGCAATTACGGATAGATTGGATCTATGTTTACAAAACAAATCACTAGAAAGACCCTTAGTAAATATATCAGCAACCTGCAACTGTGTCGGAATCGAATGAACTCGGAGACCACCATGGGCAACCATTTCTCGAACAAAATGATAATCAACATCAATATGTTTGCTACGATTATGCTGAACCGGATTGGCCACAAGATATGTCGCAGAAACATTGTCACAATAGAGAGTGACCGGATGACGAAGATAATACCCAAAATCTGCAAGCAATTGACGAAGCCAAATAGTCTCCGCCGCAGTGTAAGCAACAGCACGATATTCTGCCTCCGTAGAGGACTTCGACATAGTAGGTTGTTTCTTCGAGCGCCAGGAAATCAAATTCTTCCCCAGGAACACATCATAGCCTGTGGTGGAGCGACGAGTGTCCGAACAACCAGCCCAATCAGCATCGGAATAAGCAATCACCATCTCCGGAGAATTTGCGGCATGGAGAAAAAGCCCAAACTCCATAGTGCTCTACGGAGGCAGAATATCGTGCTGTTGCTTACACTACGGCGGAGACTATTTGGCTTCGTTAATTGCTTGCAGATTTTGAGTATTATCTTCGTGTAAAGGCTAGTATAGACTAGTAAAGGCTAAAGGCTAGTATAGACTTTTCCATGTAAATATTATGTACAGATAATGATAAAAGCGTAACAATGTGGTAGCCCTGGCTCTCATATATATACTCAATATTTACATGGAAAAGTCTATACTAGCCTTTACCCTAATAATGATGAGCATGGAAGCGCAGATAGCTGACTTGAGGCTTGAAAACTACATGGCCAAGAAGGAAAACAGGGCTCTTCGTCGCCATTTCTGTGGGGCATCAGGCAGTCGACAACCTCCGGACCAGGCCTGAGACAGTTTGGGGGCCGCATCATGGTGCTTTTGAAATCCACTCTTCTTTTGCTAACATTAGGACCTAGATTTTTGACATCTACATAGGATGTGATGGCCAGTGTTAGAACTCAATCTGTATCAATTCTAGGAGTGGTTATCCTCTTGTAAAAGCTACAACTAAATATTCATATTTTGGTAGGAGGTGTTCTCCTTTTATTGTATTATGTTTTAATGAATGCAAACTTGTCCCCCAAGTTGACTGTTTTCACTCGGGGATGGTTGTGTAATAATGTTTTTGCCACAAGCAACTGACTTCATGTTCCTGTACCAGAACATCTTTATTGTCCATGCTTATCCATCTGCCTATCATGCTTGCCCATGTTCCGTAAGCAACTGGCATTTCGGTCCAAGCGACTGTCTTTTAAATGGTGCGTAATTCAAAATTAACATAATTCAGGTTAATTCCGTTCCGAATACGGAACTACGTACAACTTATCAATCAGGAAGACCATTTTACAATGTTCCTTAGTCGGAACTTAATCACGTAAATATGGTATGCAACATGTCTCAATATGCACAATATACAAAATTCACTACAAATTCACCACAAATTCATTATAAATTACAAAGACATATATCGATTCAAAAGAAGTGGTGCAACACCATGTATCTTATTTTTTTTGCTTCCCGTTCCTATTTCTTTTCCCCCTCTTCTTGGTAGACTTTCCCGATGGATCAATCCATGTACCTTCGTCGTGGTCCGTCCGAGTATGTAGTGCTTTAAGGCTTGCTTCATCTTCCCCCACATTAACCCTATCAAGCGTACATTTTATTTCATCATGCACTTCTCCAGCTTGGCAAGTATAGCCTTCCTCATCCCCAAAAAAACTCTTCTTCCCATTTAGCACGAATTCCCAATTCTTGGCTGACGGATCTTTAACATAAAAAACTTGTTTTGCTTGACTTGCCATTATGAACTGATCATTTTTAGAGCCCTTCTTCTTACGGTTCACCAGCACTACCCCTAATGGTTCCCTCTTTAAACCATGTTGTATGTTCACCCATGTGCATTTGAAAACAACGACCTTCATGATGACATAGTCCAACTCCCAAATGTCTGTAATAGTTCCATAATGCTGGTCGAGAGATCCTATCTCACCCAAACCTTCAGCATACAACGTGACCCCACTATTCTGAGTTGTACTTATATCATCAATTTGTCTAGTAGCAAAAGTGTAGCCTCCAATGTCATACCTACCGTATGAATACACAGTGTCTAACGGCCTTCTAGCCAGCCACTTAACATTATCACTATGATCTCCTGTTTGCACATACTTTTTCACCCAACTTGTAAAAGTTCTTATATGTTCTAATTCCAATTGTGTGCCTTCCAACAACGGCCACCGCGCAGAAATTTCCGCCATATGAGCATCAATGTAGGGTTCAAATTCTGCATTATTTCTCAATACATACAAGTGAGCTGCATTCATTTCTTCTAAGGAAGGAGAACACAACTTCCTCTTCTTTAGGGACCGACCACCAGCACTACCGTCATGTCTTCTATCAGGGACACCAACCGAATCAATTAAATCGAGAAATGCAGTACAAAATTCAATTGATTCCTCTGCAACATACCGATGCACAATACTTGCGTCTGGACGATATCTGTTCTTCACAAACAACTTGAAAATTTTCATGCACCTCTCAAATGGATACATCCATCGCAGGAACACGGGACCACACAACTTGACCTCACGAACAAGATGGACGATCAAATGCACCATGATATCAAAGAAAGAAGGAGGAAAATACATCTCCATCCTACACAAGACATCCACAACCATGGCTTGTAGCTCATCTAATTTTCCTCGGCTTATTTGTTTCTTACAAATGCATTTGAAAAAATAGCACAATCGAGATATGCAAGATCTCACATGATTTGGTAGCGTACCTCTAAGAGCTATAACATTCAACTCTTGCATCAGGTTATGACAATCGTGCGACTTCAATGCACCCAATTTCAACTCACCTTCTTTTACACAACTTCTTATATTTGAAGAGTACCCAATCGGAACTTTCACATTTTTCAAACTCTCACAAAACGACTTTTTCTCTGCACTAGACATAGTATAGCATGCTGGCGGCAAATACGTCTTGCCTTCCACCAAAACCGGACCTAGCGACTCCTTCACACCCATTTTCACACTATCAAGCCGGGCTTTCAATCCATCCTTACTCTTTACAGGATTATTAAGCAACGTACCGAGAAGACTGTCACATACATTCTTCTCGATGTGCATCACATCTAGGCAATGCCTAACATCCAAATGTATCCAATATGGTAGTTCAAAAAATATTGATCATTTCTTCCAACTTCCTTGAATAGGTGTTTTCTTCCTATTTTTCCCAAAATCATTTTCAATGAACTTCACTTTCTCCCATACATCTCTCCCGGTAATAGGAACAGGCGCAACACCATATTCTACACTACCATTGAATAATTTCTTTGCTTTCCGCCAAGGGTGCTTCTCACTTAGGAATCTCCTATGCCCTTGGTAAATTGTCTTCTTCCCCTTATCCAATTGAATAAAGTGCGTACCATCTTCACATACCGGACATGCATAGTGACCTTTTACTGAATATCCTCTGAGGTTACCCAGTGTAGGAAAATAATTGATAGTGCAAAACAACATGCCTTTTAAAGCAAATTTCTCACCTCTAAACGCGTCAAAAACCCAATTTTCCTCGAACCATAGTTTCTTCAAATCCTCGATCAAAGGAGCAAGGTAAACATCGATATCATTTCCGGGTTGTTTTGGTCCTGAAATCATCAATGACAAGAGAACATACTTACGTTTCATCATCAACCATGATGGAAGATTATAAATTACCACCATCACAGGCCAAGAACTATGTGTGCTACTCATATTACCAAAAGGATTCATACCATCAGTTGACAAACCGAGCCTTAAGTGCCGAGGCTCATTCTTAAATTCAGGGTACCTTTCATCGAATTTACGCCACTGATCCCCATCAGAGGTGTGCCTTATCACATCATCATCAGGCCTCTCCCTATCATTGTGCCAAGTCATATGTTTCACATCATTCTTGTTTGCAAATAAATGCCTTATGCGAGGTAAAATTGGCAAGTAGAATACAACTTTCGCGGGAGTAGGTTTCTTAGGTCTATGGATGTTCTCCGCACCAACTTCTATGGACATAGTCTTCGGCTTGTACCTAGAAACACCACAAACTCTACATTTTTCCAAATCCTTATCGTGCAAACCCCTATACAACATGCAATCATTAGGGCACGCGTGAATCTTCTCTAACTCCAATCCCATCGGACATAATGTTTTTTTTGCACTATAAGAAGTTCGAGGTAGCAAATTTCCTTTTGGTAACATTTCTCCCAACAAAACCAATAATTCCGTCATTCCTTTCTCGGTGAATCCATATTTAGCCTTTAGATTCATCAATAGTAATGTAGCACTTAAAATGGTGTGATTGGATCCATCAAACAATAAGGTCGCCTTGTCGTCTAACATGCTTTGGAGGACCTCGGGCTTTCCTACAAATGCCTCCACAACATCTTCTGCCATTTCGTCCCACCCCTCTTCGTAATCCATACGTCCCTCGACAACACTCTTCTCATCACCAACATTAATCGTTTCCTTACTTTCACCATGCCATGTCCAATTCTTGTAACTTTTATCAAAACCCCTACACACCAAATGTTCCCTTAATTTTTCTTCCACAACAAATGCACTATTCTTGCAATCTTTACACGGACATCTTACACTCCCCACATTATTTTCTCTTGCCCCTTTAAAGGAAAATTCAATAAAGCTCTCAACTAGCTCAAGGTAATCGGGTGACGTTGTCAACCCAGAATCAACAATTTTCCCTCGCACACTACTCATTGTACCTATAAATCTAAAGCCCACCGATTACACATACATACGCGATGAACATACTAAACATATCACCATAATCACATGCATTTGAAGGAAATTTACTATATACAAACAATCCACAAGCACCACAATCATATTAGTTTTGAATATGGCATTAACTCACCTCAAAGATTGATGACCGTTGCTCCAAGAATGGGGTTCTTCAAAAGTAACAACTCTTTCTTCCTTCTTTTCTGATGTAGATAAGCTGCCTAAAACCCCGCTTCATTATTATATATTCAGTCATGTTCCGAAACCGGAAGGTAATCGTGTCGGTGTTCCTTTGCATATATATTAACATTCTCATGACACTGGTGGGACCTGCTGAATACAGCTCTGGTATCTCAATACTTCCGTCATCGGAACACATACTCCTGACGGCGTTCATGCCAAACCGCCGTTTCCTATGTGCCGTTTCCCACGCGGCGTTCATGTGGCAAACGCCGCTAATCAATTTTCCGCGCCAGTCCCCCATGGTTCCGATATCGGAACAACAACAAAAAACGGCGTTCTTGGAGAACCGCCGTGAACAGCCACCGTTAAAGGCATGCATTCCACTAGTGCGTAAGTCCATCTTCCGCGTATCTCGAGCCCATGACTCTTCTCGGGGCCTAGTCCGAGCCTGAACGAAGTTCTAGAGTGCGAACCATGGACTTATCAGAGGTTACAACGAGGTCCTAGAGAACCCGTTCCTGTTGTCAGGCCACTCATACATGATCCATGAGATGAAGAAGAGGAGGAGGAGTATTTAGTCAAGGCTCCGAGGAGAGGGAAAGGGATGCCCATTTCTCAATCTCGCAAGGAGAATACTTGTAGAGGAGCCACTGTTGGAGGCCTCGGGGGAAGGAGGAGAGATACCTATCTTTCCCGCTTATGAGGAAGAAGTCCCCGTAGAGGGTAGCCTTTCTCATATACATACTGCTCCTTGTCTTCATGCTTTGTGATTTTTTCTAATATTTAAACTGTTTACTTATCTTGTAGTGTCTTCTCCCGCCACTAAGAGTTATGTGCGCCAAGGTCTCCTTCAAGCCACCGCGATGTGTTAATAAAGGAAAAACCAGTGTGAAGCAAAAGAGGCCCTGAAGAAAACTCAAGAGACCATAGTGAGGTCAAGGCTTGTAGATGGAAAGCCTATGAGCCCCAAGAAGAGGAAGGTTGAGTTCGGGCCTTTAGGTGACATGTAAAGAGTTACATACATTTAGAATGAGCTTTCGCCAATCGAACCCAAATAACAGAGCACGGGGCATGCACGCAGCCACTATTCTACAAAAGTGACTTCAAACACGCGCAGTCTTAGATAATTCAATAATGGAACCATATTTCTTTGATTTAGTTTCTTCAAAATCCCTTGTAACTGAATCATGTTTGATTGATTATAATATGTATCTCTTGTGATTTTATTATGATGGAGTTTAAATTGAGGAAAGTTAGTTTTTCCTTGCATAATTGTAGTTTATGTTTTTTAATTATCTTTATATCCGATTATAAATATTAACACATAATCACCATTATCCTCACCGACTAGATTCTCCATGCCGGTGGAGGATTGCAGGACCGCGAATACAACATCGCGCTCGAACTTAGTAGTCGTACAATAAGCATCGATCATGACAAGATCATGTTCGGATTCTACTCCGGCCATAGTAGGACAGAAGAAAAGAGATAAACAGAGAGAAAATTACCTAAAAATAATTTCTTTAAAAAGAGCAAAAATGGAAACAAGAAGTGGAATTACGCAAATATATATAAAGGCGGAATTTTGAATTGTGAAAAGGTGTAATGGTGGAGAGCCAAAAGCTTCAAACTGGGAAGACAACCGCTAGAGTAATCAGTTGTTGTAGCACACGCGAAGATTAAGCTCAAATCTATCGGCAACAATTCAGGCCTCGAATCATTGGATCCTCCGCCGGAACTTTAGGGGGGACATTATGGATTAGCCCAATCTTAATGGGCCTAACCCAGACCCATAAGCCGAACCAACTCAAAAAGGACACGAAACCTATAAAGAAAGAAGCCCAGACCACCTCAAGGTGTAGCCCAACAAGATAAGTGTGTGTCACACCAGGAGTTGACTAGTCGCACGGGTTAACAGTGTGCGTTGCCTAACAGTGACAGGTAAGACCCCATCAAGCCGACGGGCGATGGCATGTACGGTCTGGAGTACAGGAGTAGGAGGATTCTCATATCTGATCAAAGAAAGGGATCATAGGCTAGCTATGGGACTGAGTGGCCTCACGGGTGGCCACTCCCATTCTGCTATTAAAACCAAGGGTTTAAGACTTTGGGAATAAGTTTCACAACTATGATGACTTAAACAATAATTTCAAGAATTCATACTTACTTAAACATCGGAGCGGAACGGGCCATCCGCCACCCCCGCCTAACCACATTTCTTTTTTAGCAGGTTATCAGATTTTCACCTAATCCGCACCGCATGATTAAGCATTGGCTAATCGGGGCTTCATCAATCAGCACAACTGCACCAGAAGACGATTACAACAACTTCCTCTCCTGTTGTTATCTTATTAGCAAATTTAAAATTTCTAAAGAAATATTTAATATATATATATATGCGTGCGCACGTAAATGGTCGTGCAACTTTCGGACAGGTAAATATATTGGAATAAAAAAAATGTAAAATAAAACACAGAAAGATGTTTGCCTATTATTTTGGTTTACATAATTAGTTTATATTCGTGCACAGACTTTGTTACTTGATTTTAATTCAGTTCTGATCCCATTGATTTTGTTTGTTCTTAATAGCATAGGTTCACTTTGACATGAAAAACATAAACAAACAATATGCAAGCGCCTGAAAGGTTTTAGCAACTCGGCCATAATATTGTTCGGAAGCCCAAAATCAAAACTGCAACCACTTATTTCCAAACTCTCCAGTACCAAACAATTTCTCATGATCGACCTCATCAGCAGCAATGCCAGAGGGACGTTATTAAAATGAAGAGTTCTTAAGAAACACAATCAATTGAAATTCTCGGAAAAGTAGTGAACGTTACAGGAATCAAGTTTTAAGTTTCTGGTTTCAGAATACTCACTTTCAATCAGATCTGAGGAGATGGAGATTGTGATATATATCTTAGAAGTTACTGTACCACATTGTTTCAGCTTGAACCTTATATTTCTACGTACATTGGCGAGACGCACGCGACTTAATTTCGATCTTTTCTTAATTAATGTTTTGACTTTAACCCAAGGTTGGGATTCAGCGCAAAACGATTCGGCTTTTTTGAAATCATCGGCAAACACTTCCCTAATTTTCATTTTACCATTACATATAAGGATAGTTCAATATATGTAAATATTGATCAAATTAAAGCATGTTACCTCTTTTAAAAAACGTTAAGGTTTTGGTTATGGGTTATTGTTGTTGCTGTAGATGGTGGGATTTGATAGGGAGAGATCAAAGGAGTTGCTGGCCATGGCAGAATCAAGGTTTTCTTGATGAATGGTTGCTTTTGTGGTCAGAGCTCTTCTCCAAAACCCCATATCCATCTCTTCATGTTCTTGATGATGAAGATGGTGATGGTGATGATCAGCTGTTCTTCTCCAGGTTGTTGCTGAGGAGGGCTTCCTGCTTGGTGGGCTGATTTGTAGGGATAGGTCAGGATGGGCTGGAAATCAGTCCACCAAACAGTTAATCAGCCTGGCTCGTATTATACAATATGTTTTGGATAAATATAAATTTTTCGTCATGTGTAACCTGATTTTATACGTTTTGCAGATGATGTAAGAGTTAAGGATCATTTTATGATGAATCGATATTCGATTATTGGATCTAAATATTACACACGTGAACTTGCATCCGCACGTGACATGCACGCGCTAAAACTTTTCTAAAAACGTGACGTGCAAGTCCTCCGACCTTTGAGAATTATTCAGTTGAAACGCAGCATTCATTTTATTTATCGTATATTTAAATCTGTATCTCACAAAGTTGAAGACTGAACTAAATGAAAGGGACTCTGACTAATCGCTTGTTTTCTTCAACATACTTCCCTGCGCGCAGAACTTGATTCGTGCAACACGTGCTGCATGTACAGGCGATAGAACCTCCAACAGAAACTCTTCCCTGAGACTGAATCCTCCTCAAGGCCTGACAGTCACAGCTTCAATCAGACCTTGAGAGCCAGTTAATTTCTTGTGAGATTTAGTTTTGATTGAGTTTAATTAGCATGGATTCAAGTACAATCAAGTTTATTTATTTATTATATTTGTCAGGGATTTCTTTTGTATAGCTTTTAAATTTTCTTTGCACCAGACTGAATCATTAATTTAATTAGTTTCAAAGGGCGTGCACTCCTGAGCTTTCTCTGTGCGTGCAATAGTGCACGTTAGAACAGAAACAAAAAATGACAGGATTTATTAGTTTTGTTTAGTTCAAAAGCAAAATTACATCTATTTTAATTAATCAATATGTGGAAAATATTCCTTATATATATTTATTTATTTAATGGTGATGATGCAGAGGTTCCGTTGACATCGATGCTGCGGTTTTTATATGTTGGCTATGACAAAATAAAAACTTATCACGAGAAATTCTCTTGAAAGTCCAACTTTCCTGACTTTCCATAAGAGTTTTTATACATTTTAACTTATACAGTGTACCTTTTAATTTGAACTGTAAAATTTGTTATTTGAATTTTATTAATGTTTTAATGTAAATTCATGAATTTTTGCATTAAAATATATTTTACTATATGTTCACTTTGATACTATCAATGTTTTAACACAAAATAGTATCACTTGATCTTAAATATATAGTGATAGTTCCATGACACTTAGGAAAGTCGGACTTTCTAGAAATTTTGCAAACTTAGAGGAGAATTTCTTCCATATACATTTTCCTAAAGGGAACTAGAAGAGTTATTGCTCCGGTCAATAAATAAATCAATAAAAAGAATTAAAAAGATGAAACTACGTAGTTTTGACTAAAACCGCCACATAACCACTGCAAGTTCACCATATTCCGGCGCCTACAATTTTTATTTATATATTTCTTTTTGATTTCTTCAAATTTGCTATTATTCGTATATTCCTTTTTTATTTCTCTAATATTGGAAATGTGTTTGGTATGGTTTACAATATAATATGATTATGGTATTAATATATTATTAAATCGATCTTTATTTTTTTCAATATTGTTATCGTAATATACCATATAAACAATCTGCGTAACTTTTTTGTTACCTTTTATTTTACACAACTGACACGGTATAATATATTTAGTTTGCTCCAGTATAACATAATTATCTTAATAAATAAATAAAATTGTTTTCCAATTGTCCGGTTTTCCGTTTATGTTTTTCTCCACGCCACAAAATACTATTTATATGTTATGTTTTTTATTTCTTCATTTTGCATGGTATACATATTTCCGTTTTCGTTTTCTATGTATATTTAGCCTTAGTTGGACTCTCACACGTTTTTCGTGCAGTATATAATATGTTTATGGTAGGAATATATATTTTACTTGATTTACTTGTACAAACATAGAATTACAGTAAGCTTTAATCTACGTACCGAAGGATAAGACCAGTCGCTTGCTATAAAACAAAATGCCGTGGTGCTTCATGTTGAGATGAATAAACCAGATCTGGTTTACATGTTGAGATCCTGCATCGCTCATTAATATATCCAACCTTCGATGCATATGGTACTTCACAAATTCTTTGCAAGAAGCAGAAGATAAGCTGATGGTGTAGGAGCGTGTGTAGGCAATGAGCGAAGTTGGATATATTAATGAGCGATGCAGGATCTGGTTTCAACAAGTTAATTTGTTGTCCACAATGTTTCTGACCTTGAATTGTTGATGATGCACAACAGGACCTACCGTGCAGAGATTGCACACAATGTGTCAACCAAGAAGAGGAAAGATATTATAGAGAGCTGCCCAGCTTGATGTTTTTGTCACTAACAAGCTTTCTAGGTTGCGTAGCCAGGAGGATGAATGAGCCATAAATTATCCGTCCCGTACCATAATTATACTAATTATTATTTAGTTTGGCCCATAATCTTTTAACTGCTTATACTGTGTTTTTTAAGGTTCATTGTGAGCAATATTTTTACAGTGTTGAGCCAAATTACTTCCTCTTTATTTAAAAAATCAATTATGGATGAATTATACTCCTTTTGATTAACAAATAACTTACCCGGGAGGAGAGACCATAATGCTGGCCGAGAACCCTAACTTCCAAGAATTTGAAAAAGAACGGACCAATCCATGGAGATATCAAAACAGTGCAGTTGTTCCACCAATATCCACTTCAAATCCATCTGGTTTCATTAGATGATATCGGAAAACTATGAGTCTGGTGGTTTCAGAAACCGAAAATTATTTTCTTTTTCTTGAATCCTGCAATGACCGTGTGATTGTTCAATTGAGTAGTTTCTACACGAATTTCTTACTCTAATTTCTTAACTACTAAACGTGTTTTTGCATGTATATATATGGCAACCAACCACTTCTTCAAATTAACCCATATGTTTGTATCAAAAATATATTTAGGAAGATGATAAATAACTCCATTGATACTATAGATTTTTTTTTTTTTGCGACGGACTTTGGCCAATTCGTAATTGAAGCGTATAATTTGCTGCGTTCTTTCTGATGCCATTGGGTTTACATATAATGCTTTCTAAAATATCTCAGTCTTAACTTAATTACAAAACTAAGAATGTAGAATATTAAATATATAATTGTTAATTAATTAAGGTTGAAATATATATGTATATATATATATATATTATGGAATTCTTTATATACGTAGATATAAGATGATTGTTAAAATGAACTGAACTATATTAATACTTTGGTTGATAAAAAATATTATTTCATTATAAATTTCTCTATTAGTTAATTGGCAATACTATTCAAATTCATGATTCAAAGTAAAATTATGTTTTAATAAAAATACTAAAGCATGCACATGTTACCATTCATGTAGTCAAAATAAAATATTTTTAATCTTTAAATTTAACTAGCATTATCAATCAAATATGATCACATTTTATCTTGTTGAATTCATTGTAATGTTTATTTTCACAATATCGACACTTAATTATACATAATTACACATAAATAAAGATATTCATTTGTGTAAAAAAATAGTTTTGATCAATCTGAAAAGTTAGGCAACTTTGGTTGAGACTGAATTATACATTTTAAATTATTCAAACTGTTTCTAAAAAACCGCGCAACGCGCGGTCCACCATGCTAGTTTCCTGAAAAGATATTGATGTTAATTAATCACGTAAAAACGACCAAACGAAGTTTCTTAATTGAGCGGTGATCTTAAATGGGATATGATACTACGGGATACTTACGTAGTTACGTTGTTGTGAACACACGCTAGTCAATTTAATAAACTGATCCGCAACCGTCCGATCCCAAAATAAAATTAAGAAAAAAGTGTTGTTGTACCCCCAAATATTTAAAAAAGTGCTAATGTACCCCTAAATTTTTCAAAAGTGCCACTATACCCTCAAATGTATAATTTGGGCAGATTTTTCTTTTGCCAAGTGCAAAATGTCAAGAATACCCTCACTATTATTTAATGGTAAAAAAGAAAAAATTTATGACGAAAATGCCCCAACCAAATCAATGAATAATCCTCCCGTACCTAATTATTCATCTAATTCTCGTTTCCCTTTTTACATTCAACCCAGTTAAGAAAGGCAATCCAAATCCATACCACCAGTCACCGTTACTTTATCAAATGAAAGCGTTTCAAGTCGAGGGGACCAAAACCACTATAACCAGAAATTAGTGTGAGCCGGGGGACCGAAACCGCCACACCCAGTAATTAGCGTGACTAACTCAAGGTGGCGAGATTATGGTAATTTCACCAATGTTTTCAGTTTGTTGAATTTTTGGATAAAAATGTTAACTTTTTTTAATACTGGCCTGCTAGATTTAGTCCGATTTTTGCTTATTTGCAGTCCGTATTTTTGTTATATAATCATATATATACAATAATTATGATATATAACTGATTTGCAAGTGTATGCAATAGAAGTAATATATATATATATATATATATATATATATATATATATATATATATATATATGATGCATGTGTCTGACATTCTTAATTATTGATCATATCATATATATCAAAGACGTATTTTTTTGGACTATAAAATAAGCAAAATATGGACTGCGTCTAGAATTGCCCCTTTCAATAATATTGTGCATTTATTTTGTAATTCAGTGATATTAATTTCTTGAAATTTGTTTTCGTGCCCATGAGCATTTGGGTCAAGGGAAAAAAAATCCAACAAGTGAGGGTAAATTTGTCTTTTAATTCAAAATGGTGTTGAAAATGGGCTTTAGAGATAAATTTCTTTATTCAATATAATAATAGGGGTACATCAGCACTTTTAAATTACTCGGGGTACATTGACACTTTCTTATAAATTTGGGGGTACATGAGCTTTTAACCCTAAAATTAATCATTAGTAATTCTTCTAAATCAAAGAAATATAAATGCAACTCAACGGTTAATCATTATCACGGCTAATATATTTTTAGATTTGAAATATGATAATCAGTTCATATATGGTACAACGGGTGCACATCCTCCACCTCTATTATGTGTGTATCACACCTTAATATGTACTAATAATTGTCCATATACTATTTATAGCAATAAAAATTATAATGCACAATTATTCTTATTTAAATGCACATCTTCACATTTTAAAATGTAGTTGGGGGTACGTATCCCCGTTATATTAATAATTTGCGTATGATAATTGTCCACATCATGTGTCACTTGTAACTAATATAAAGCTTATTTTAAAATCATTCTAATGAATATTATTCTCTAAAATTAAAAAAGTAGGGAAAATTTCTATTGGAAATATTCAAAATTATTAGAAAATGCATAATTATTTAATATTTATTATGAAGGGCATCCTGATTGTTTTAATGATATTTATTTGGAAAATGACATTTATAACCTTTATTTCTTAAATATAATTTTTTATATAGGTTTTAGATTTCCTTTAGGATTTTTAATATAGTTTTAACACACATCTTATTGGGTGATGACTGAACTGAAATAAAATATATAACTTTAAACTAGTGCAAATAGTATGACTAAATTAAGATGAAATTTATCAGATCCTATACATCTGAACTGAATTAAAAAAAACTGAACTTAATTGATCATAACCGAAATGAACTGAACGGAAATGTATTGAATCGAAGTAAAAATTAGAAGCATCCCCAAATTAAAATGAATTTAATCAAATCATATTTCATCAAAATTGTTCTGAATTGATTTGAAATAAATTAAATAGGACCAAACTGATAAAATTTCATATAAATTATGAGAACGGACCCTTAATTTAAGGTTTCGAATTTTAAAGTTATTGAAGATAGATCTTAAAAAGATTATAAATATCTTTTTTCAAGTAAATAGTCATTAAAACGATCAGAATGCACTTCATAATTATGCCCCTCTGATAATTTTGAATCTTCCTCCCAAAAAAATATTACTCCCTCCGTCCCAACCAAAGTGTCTTACTTTCTATTTTGGAATGTCTCAACCAAAGAGTCTTACTTTTAATATTTCCTCATTTGGCAAAAATAAATAGAGTCTATTGTCCATTTTTCCCTTAATGAATCTTTATACATTTTTTGAATCACATACTTATGGGGGTTAAAATAGTCTTTTACCATTCGTTTGGTCATGTGTCCTACTTCCACATCATTTTTCTTAAAAATTGAGCCTCCGTACCCGCGGGCACTTTGGTTGGGACGGAGGGAGTAGTAACTAACAAAATTTCCAAAAGGTCAAATAAACACTTTCGGGGCGAATTTTTTTTCTGATGTGCTATACGTAGTCCAGTATTTTACTCGGCATAGTCCAAAATATCAATGAAATAACAGTACCGCCCCTGCAAGTTGCCTGGTTTTTTAAAAATTAAATAAATTGAGATCATTTTAGTACTTTTACACCGTATTTTGGACTACACGAGTAAAATAGTGGAATGTGTATAACATCTTGTTTTTACACACAACATAGTAATACAATTATACAAGTGTTCTGGAAAGTGGTTGAGATGAAAATGTATGAATGCCGCGCCCATACATGAATTTAAATTAAAGGCTAGCTTGTATAATATTTATTACATGAGACCCGGCTGACCTGCTATCATTTCCCCTGTGATCTCTATATATACGTGACGATGAAGTGAAAAAAGAAGACTGGGAATCCATGGTCTCGCCAATGGTACTTCCCAGTTTACGCATGGTTGGCTCATCTCCATACCATACAAGAACAAAAAGCAAAAGAATGAACATTAAAGCTAGTTTACCTTCTACAATTACTTCTTTTTGTTGTAAACCACTCAAAATCTTCACTAACAAGGTTCTCATATCAGTGGCAGTTTCCTCATCGATCGCAAAAATTTTGAAGCCCTTCACCTCCTTCGTTCTCTACGATCACCGTCGGTTCGACATTCGAGACGCCTTTCTGCCCGCGGGCTTCCCTTCAACCCATTCTACTGCGGCGGTTTCCGCTGCGATGGCCCTCGGCTTCGGAAGGGGTTTTTCTGATTCGGTTTTCGGTATGGCTCTCGTTTTTGCTTGCCTTATAATGTTCGACGCGCAGGGATTTAGAAGGCAAGTTGGAAATCACGCCGAGGTAATCAATAAGGCTGTGCTGAACGCCGGTGATGTTCCGTTGAAGGAATCAGTTGGTCATACGAAGGTTGAAGTCATCGGTGGCGCTGTGTTGGGATTCGTTGTCAGTGTAGCCATTGCTTTGGTATCAAGTTTAGTCCACCTTGTAATTTGAGTTTTCAACCATTTTCGATTTCAGTGTATTTGAAGGTATAAAAATCATTTTTCAAGTTCGAATAGTTTTTTCAGTTTCAAATTTAAATAATAATCATATCAATTTATTTATTTTTAAAAATTCTTCGTCCAATTCCCGGATTATTTCTCCATTTGGGCATTTCTATTTAGGCAAAAACAATTGTAAGAACCGAAATAAAAAGAAGTCATAAGTTTACACTTAAAATAGCATCTTGGACTTATATATATAAAAAAAGACATGTCGGACATAATTTTATAAAATTAAGTTTGGAGTGGAAAACAATTGATATCAGCAGGGAAGATTAAGTTTGGAGTGAAAAAAACTGAAAGTTAATGTGCCATCATCAACCTTTGTTTGTTGAAATGAAGAAATGGACAATATTATATAAATTAATTAGGAATACAATTATAATCATAAAAGGAATAAATCTAACTTTACTTAATAACTCTATCGTTATCGAAATACTTATCTAATCTAAACTTATTTGAATTAATTTTGACTAAATTAATTTAATATGAACTAAATCGATACGGAGTAAAAATAATTGAATAGAGATGACCAGTTTGAAGTGAAAAAATGAAAATTAATGACACATCATCAACCTTAACTTTTAAAATGAAGAATTAGCTAGACAATATTATAGAACTATTCCCCAAGGAAAAGTGGGGCAATAGAAAAATGTCAAAAACATATGTTTATATATGTAAGTAATGTTACTGTAAATTCATTAGATTTTGCAAGAACAATATATGGCGTGCATCATGTGACGTGTGTGCACGAAGACGTGTGTGCATCTTTGTGCACACCACATTACGTTTCTGTTAATCAATTCGATCATTGCGTGCAATATATAGTTGCCTAATAATTTACATTTTTATTTTAATTCAAATATACAATATACAACTGATATTATAGGTGCTAGTCATCTGGTCTAAGCTCAAAAGAGAAAAATGGGGATACAATGTTTAGAATTGGGTTAAAATTCCAAACAAAAAGGATAAGAAAATGCCAGCTTATGCGGTTCTTAGTGATGATTTAGAAGACTCCCTTAAGATGTTGGTGTCTTACAACCAGCAGATTAGGTAACTAACAACTTAGAACACAGGTTTTAACTATTGTAGGATTCAGCAACCGGCAACAAAGCTGTATAAAAGGTTGATCGGCTTTAGAGGATTAGCCGATGACCTAAGCTCTCACGTTATGGAGCACGTTAGAGCTTCAAAGGTATCATACATGAATGACTCACAAAAATGTGAAAGAAAGTCTCCAGTAAACGACGAGATTTGGCATAGCGAGATTTAATGTCCCCAATTAAATATATATATATATATATATATTTGAGTTTTCAAGAAATAATGCAAAGTGCGTGCACGTAAAGTACGCACGTGCAACTTTTGAACATATCAAAATGTAATTTTGTGCAACTTGGAACAAAACAATAAACTAGGAGATATGCCTGGTTGGAACAAAGCTAAAACATAAAATTTTGTAAATTTAAAATTGTGAATTTTTGTATATTAAATCATGCACTTTTGTATTGAAACATATATTATAATATGTATACTTTTAAATGAATATGATGTTATATGTATAGTTCTAGTTATATAAGATTAGGAAAATTGAACTTTTAAAATACTTTGCCCTGCTCTTTGGTCGTACACAATGTTCACATGTTAAGGCCATTTTCCCTTGCTTATTTAAACCGGATTTTAATTAAATTGATCTATTACTAAATGAACCGATGCAAAATAAAAGGGAATGAAACAATACTTTTACAATCTCAACTTGCGTCTTTCTCTCTAGATTTTGACGCTCTGGCCTCTCTCTAACACTAAAACCCATGAGCCACCTTAGTTCTTGTTTTGCCCTACCTTTTATTATCGTGTATGGACGTTAGAGCCTAACACGTTCTAATAACGAGCAAATAACGGCCCCCTTATGGGGGAAAGCCTCTGCCACCAGGCGACGACACTGCCGAAAAAATCTTTTGCTCATGCCTCAACCTTAAAACTCACCCCTCTCTTCACATCACTACCATCCAATCTAGAAATTAAACTGATTTATAGATTCAATGGCAAGGTGGCATGCATGTATTCAACTGGAGAAGTCCAAATTCTGGAAAATCACTACCAGAGGAAAATTTACTAGAGAAAAGCCTTCCATGGCAGTGATCCAATCGACCTTTCAAGAACTGGGATTCAAATCCCGATTTCAACTGGACTCACTCGATACATGCTTATTCTGATCAGATTTTAGGATAAGGAGGATTTTCAATGTTGATAGTTGAAACCGCTGTGTAGATCTCGGGAGCTCCCATGAAAGTCCTCTAGTGAACGCCTAAATTATTGTCGGAACATGAATCTCTGGTGGTCCCAGTATGGGTCACGGTAAGAGACGTCCAACTCTATTAGAAGTATTCTAAGATGATTGGTAGTCAGTGGGTAAATTTATCAAACTAGATGCAGCTACTAATCTAGTCACTAGACCTTCTGCTGTGAAAATGTGCATAGAGGTTGATTTAACAAGTGACATGTTGTCCTCTATACAAGTTGGTCATCCGGTAATTACAGAGATTGTCAAGTGGAGCATGAGAATCTCCCAAAATACTGCAAGCACTGTCGGAAAATAGGACATGAAGCTGCTAACTGCATGATGCTACACCCTGAGTTGAGAAAAAACTGGAGGAAAAGAAAATATGTTCAGCCAACAGCTCCAAAACAAACTCTTGTTATGTAAAATGCTATTGAGGAAGATATCCACCAACACAGTCCAGCTACAATTGATAATATGGGTTCTAACTCAGCTGCTAGCTCATTTGGCCTAAGCTCAAAAGAAAAGGACGAGGATACAATGCTCAGAAACGGGTTAAAGTTCCAAGCAAAAGGGATAAGAAAATACAATCTGTTGCAGTTCCTAGTGATGATTCAGATGACTCCCTCAAGATGTTGGTGTCTTACAACCACAAGCAGACTAGGAAACTAGCAACTCAAAACACAGATTTTAACTAATGTAGAAGATTCAGCAACCGGCAACAAAGCTTTACAAAAGGTTGATCGACTTTAGAGGATTAGCCGATGACCTAAACTCTCGCGTTATGGAGCACATAAGAGCTTCAAAGGTATCATACATGAATGACTCATAAAAATGTGAAAGAAAGTTCCCAATAAACGAGATTTGTCCCCAATTAAAATATATGTATAGGAGCTTTCAAGAATTAATGCAAAGTGTGTGCACGTAAAGTACGCACGTGCAACTTTTGAACAGATCAAAATTTAATTCTGTGCAATTTGGAACAAAATAATAAATTAGGAGATATGTTTGGTTGGAATAAATTAAACTAAAACATAAAATTTTGTAACTTTAAAATTGCGAATTTTTATACAAAAATTCATGCACATTTGTATTGAAACATATATTATAATATATGTATATTTCTAAATGAATATGATGTTATGTGTATAGTTCTAGTTATATAAGATTTAGGAAAATTGAACTTTTATACTTTGCCCTACTCTTTGGTTGTACATAACCATTTTCCCCAACTTCTTTGAACCGATTTCAACTAAATTGATCTAATACTAAATGAACCGATGTAAAATAAAAGGGAATGAAACAATACTTTTACAATCTCAACTTGCGTCTTTCACTCTCTAGATTTCAAAGCTTTAACCTATCTCTAACACTGAATCCCACGCACCACCTTATTTCATGTTTTACCCTACCTTATATTACAATTTATAGATGTTGTACCCTAACACATCCTGGTAACGAGCAAATAACGGCTCCCTTATGGGGAAAAGCTGCCGCCACCCGACGACGACACCGCCAGAAAATAATTTGCTCCACGATGCATCAAATGAATCTTTTCCCTCCACAATGCATATGTTGCTGCAATAATCTAAGTTCTTGATGCAGCAAATCTCTTTCGTCTCCAATTCTGCAGTAATTTTCTAAACTCCCTCATAGAGTTTATTTTGTTGAAGTTTAAAGCTATATATAGGCCATGTGAGAGTTACAAAAGGTTTCATGTGTGTGATCAATATTTTTAGTCAAACTTTTTGGACTTTTAGTCACATAAACAATGGGTGATTAAAAGTTGTTTGATTTGTAGTGTCTCTATATCCTCCTGTATCGATTTCAACAACTTCTGCTTGCCTTCTAGAACCCTCCCTTCTCCTTCTTCGTCATCGTCACAGGCAGATTTGCTCAAAAAAACAGATCACCGATCAGGGAAAAAAGGGTACACATAGTAAACGTGTTTTCGCCCACAGTTGGAAAGAGAAAAGCAATTTCAACTAAAATAAATCTCAACATTAAAATGCAAATATTAATACACAGATTGTAAAGATTAGCGTAATAAGCCTTAACGAAAAATGTGAAAATGGAATATGTAGTTCTTTATAATTGGAATGTTGCTATTTTTTTCATAAAATTGATCAAAATAACAATAAAAAACTGAGGAAATCATTTCATAAGAAAACACAAATCGGTGAACACTAAAAAGACAAATGTTTTATTCAATCACTCAATGCATTATTAACCGTAAATTAATCCATCCAATATTGCAAGCGGTATTGCTTATGAAATTTACTATCGATCAGTTTCAAAAAGTTCTTAACTATTCTTTCTATTCTAGCAGGTATGTTTAAACATAAGACAGAGTTTAAACACTGAAAGAAAGAACACACAAATTGTTTACGCAGTTCGGTGATAAACACCTACGTCTGCGGGGCCTTGCCCAGTCTGAAAATCATCCACTAAAATAACCAAGATCAGTTACAATGTTCTCCAAACAATTAACTATCTAGGACTTATCTTAATCGTGTGGATTCGTGAGATCCCCTCACTTGCCGGTCAGTAACTCCTCGTTGCTGTCTTGACCACTTCCCCTGAAGTATTAAGGCGTGTTGATTCCAGACTGCTGGCGATGGCAAAGACCTATTGAACTCCCTTCAATAAGCTGCTCCAACTCTAAAGCTATTCTGATCGGCAGAATACTTTCTTGTAAGATGGATAATTGTTGATGCAGCTTTCTTCTCTATTTATAGTTCAAGGCTGTGCTTCCGTGTTGATCTTCTCGGTCCTTTAATCACGGCAATGCTGATCCTATCGTCTAGCAAATCACAGCTCCATTTAGTCTCCTAGCTATATTCTACTTCTATAGCTAAAGGATAAGAAATATCTTCTTTCCTTATTTAAGACTAATTCTTTCTAAGATACAACTCTATTACATATTCTCAAGCTAATCCAATCAGCACAAAATCAATCTTCACTTATCATCTTGATTTCTTGAATATCATCTTCAATACTCTTGCTTAGTTTCTGATTCCGGTTTAGCAAGTGTTTAAACATCAGCATGTTTAAACATGATAACTTCTACAAAATAGCCAATTATATTATGCTGAGTCTTCTGGACTCTTCAATCTCCCCCTTTGGCATTTTGTGGAACCATAACACTTATTTCGATGCAGAGATAGTAACTCACTCCCCCTATCATATAGATATTCATACTTCAATCATATTTGCATCAATAAATCAGAAACAGTATATATAACCTCAAAGCTCCCCCTATCAGCCAGACATAGATAGAGCTATTCATACACATTTCATAGCAGTGTTCCAAAATAAATGGACACAACATCCAAAATAAATGGCCACCAGGGCATCAAAAATAATCATCACAATATTCTCCCCCTTGGGAACAGAAAATGTGCCAGAGTACCAAATATCCAGAAAACAAACAAACATCCAGAATGTAGCAAAAAAACTGAGTGCAAAAGATAGAGAGAAAGAAAAAAAATTAGATCTCAGAATGCATCAGAACCACTGGTCTCATCCTCAGTCTCTTCAAGAGCTTCCAGCTCCTCTTCAAAATCCAGCATCTTCTGTCTATGATATCGGATTAGGCCTCGAAACTCCTTCTTTCTCACAATAGCATAGTTCACCTCAGCTGGTTCCTCTTCTGAGCCTGCCTCCTCTTCCCCAGCCACTGCAGGTAAATCATTTCTCTTCCTGAGAATAGACTTGTTGACTTGTAAATCATCACAGAAAGTGATCTGATCATCTAGTCCATCTACTAAACCAACATGATATAGCAAGCCAGTAATGAAGGCATGATAGGTGATGTACTCATCAGATTTCTGATGCTGAGCCACTAACAGAACCCTATCATAGATAAACCTTCCCAGATTGAAGGGTCTTCTGGTGCCAATGCAGTACAAACATGCCATCTCCTCAGTCACCAGAGATACATTGGTAGACATGGCCCATAAATTTGCAACCACCCTGTACATACAGTAATATTTATGAGAAAGGTAAGCTGCCTTGAGAGTCTTGTCCGCACCCCATTCTCCAAGTGTACCCCCTGTCAGTTCCAGTGCTACCACATCATAATCCAGAGTAAAGTCTTCTGGATAAGCACCATTCGGGCAGATGGAATCATGTCTCTCAGTCCCTAACACCTGATTGAGTAGAGTAGCATCAAATCTATAAAGCTTACCTCTGAGATAGACTTTTCTGTACCAAGCAGAATCTGGTGCACTGTTTGTTCCTCTCAGATTTGCATAGAATTCCAGCACCAGGGAATGATTAGCCTTCATACAGAAGTTTGCTGGCCCAAACATGTGAATCCTCTTCATAAAAGCCACAAAACCAGGATGTTTAAACTTCTCAGTCAATCTCTTCTCCACATGCATCTTCCTGTTGACCAATCTTTCATACACTTTCATTACTCTCCTGGAGTAAAAGATCTCATCCCAAGCATTTTCAAGCAAAGGATTGTCAGCTGGAAACACTAAAGGCACCTCATCTGCATCATCATCCTCCTCAGACTCAGATTCTGAGCTACTACTCTCATGGACTTCTGCAGTAAGGTCTGCAGATGGTACTTCTGGAAGTGGGACTTCTTCAAAGTCCAGATTGAGCTCTGGAACTTCATCCCTCCTCAGCTCACTAGAGAAGACTTGAATAACTGGAGGAAGCGACTTCTTTCTCAACTTCTCCCTCTTCAGCTCCTGCAATTTCTCAAATTTAACAGTTAAAAGATGGTTATCCTCATTGTCTGGTGCTGTCTCTGTCAGAGGCTCCATCATGATTCTGACATTCTCCAGAATCCTATCCACATCCACTGCCTGCTCAGCTTCACCAGGCTTCTCCTGTTCGACAGTTTCTTCTACTGCCCGCTCAACTTCAGCAGGCTTCTCCTGCTCAACAGTCCTTGTACTGAACACTCCTTGACCTCTCTTCCTCTTCCTCTGATAAACCTTCTTAACAACTTTTCTTGGTGCTGTCTTTTCTGAACCCATAGTCTGCTCAGATTGATAATCAATTTCTGAACTCTCATAGAAGAAGTTCAAGTCTGGTCTCTCTTCAAACTCAACCCCTACCCTAACTGTAAGATTACTCTCTTGAGCCACAGATTCTGGTGTGGCTCTAGTGGAATTCAGACTAAGCTATTCAGCCAGAAGCAAATCTTTCATAGACTGGGCAGAGGGGATGGAATCAATAGGTGAGTTGGATGGAAGGTTGCCCATGGTGGTTTAGACACAGAAATAGGTTGAAACACACAACTACTCACAGAAACCTCTAAAATCCCCAAATATCACAACTCCTAGGTGCGGTAAGCACTCTAACTACTAAATCAGCCAGAAAAACTCAATCTTGAACCAGTTTAGAGCTAAATACCTTGTGCATGCACTGATTTGGGGTTGGAACTCCGGTCGACCAAAAACCTAGATTTTTGGACTCTCGATTTGACAATGTATTGCTCAGACCTGATTGTGGTTGCGATGAGAGCCGATCGGTGCACTAGTAGAATGATGAGCTTTGATGAATCGCCGGTAGAGGTTGTCTTGAAGTGGGAACGACGGAGCTACAGTAATTAGGTGAAAAAGGGACAAATATTTTCCCTCTTATATTTAATATTTTCAGAAATTCAAATCCGAACCCAAAATGGAAAATAAATCCTCAATTGCACAATAGTCCCCAATTTTAATGAAATCACTGATTATTCCCCATAAAATAAATATGTTGCCAAGATTGTATCCTCAACTCGTATGGATATTTTAGCCCACTGATATCAACTTTTTCAGCCCACTGATTAGTCAAGCCCAATAGACTATCCTCTTCATTTCGGCTAACTCTTCAGAGTTTAAACACACTGATGTCTCAGTGTTTAAACATACTTGACACCAACTTCTTTTTGTATTTTTCTTTTTCCAAAAATAAAAGAACACAAAGCAGTAAACACTAATATACAACAAATAAGAGGTGATCAGAGGTACCTCAAATTCGACAAACACCTAAGTGTTGTCTTAGTGTCTCAAATGTTGCAGAGTCCAGTGGTTTAGTGAAAATATCTGCATACTGTTCAGCACTAGGAACAAATTCAATGATCAATTCCTTCTTTTCCACCAAGTCTCTGATGAAGTGATGCTTGATATCTATGTGCTTTGTCTTCTTATGATCAACAGGATCATGTGAGAGATCAATGGCTCTCTTATTATCACATTTTATAATTAGGGCATCCTGCTGAATCCATAGTCTTTTAACATCTGCTTCATCCACAACAGTTTCTGACAACAGCTTCCAGCTGCTAAGTACTCAGATTCAGTGGTAGACAGTGAGATAGAATTCTGCTTCTTGCTGTACCATGACACTAGATTCCTCCTACATAGAAACATCCTCCAGTAGTACTTTTCCTGTCTTCTGAATTTCCAACCCAATCAGAATCACTGTAGCCAATCATCTCAGCTTGACTTCCTCTAGAGTACTAGAGACCATAATCAGCAGTCCCATGTACATATCTGATGATTCTCTTGACTGCAGACAGATGACACTCCTAGGGATCAAACTGAAATCTTGCACATAGTCCAACACTTAAACAAATGTCTGGCCTACTTGCAGTGAGATATAATAAGATCCCAATTATACTTCTATACAACTTAATATCTACCTTCACACCATACTTGTCATAGGTCAATTTCTCCGTAGATGCCATTGGAGTTCGCATATTCTTAGAATCGTCCATCCCAAATCTTTTAACCAAGTTCAAAGTGTACTTGGTTTGATTAATGAAGATACCTTCCTTGTGCTGTTTGACTTGAAGCCCCAAAAAATATGTCAATTCGCCAACCATGCTCATTTCAAACTCACTCTTCATCATTTCTATAAAGCTATCAACCAGCTTTTGAGATGTTGACCCAAAAACAATATCATCTACATAGATTTGGGCAAGCAGAATATGTTTTTCATGTTTAAACACAAAGAGCGTTCGGTCTACTCCCCCTCGTCGATAGCCTTTCTGTAAAAGAAATTGGGTGAGACGCTCATACCAAGCCCTGAGAGCTTGCTTAAGACCATATAACGCCTTTTTTAGTCTGTACACGTGATCAGGCAAATACGGATCTTCAAAACCCTTGGGTTGTTCTACATATACTTCTTCCTTGACAATGCCATTTAAGAATGCACTCTTTACATCCATCTGAAACAATTTGAACTTCATAATACAGGACATAGCAAGTAAAAACCGAACAGATTCTAACCTTGCAACCGGAGCAAAGGTTGCATCAAAGTCGACACCTTTAACTTGAGTATATCCTTGAGCGACCAGTCTAGCCTTGTTTCTGGTGATATTACCATCTCCATCAGACTTGTTCTTGAAAATCCACTTAGTGCCAATGACATTGACACCTGGAGGTCGTGGAACAAGATACCATACATCACTCCTTGTGAACTGCTCTAGTTCCTCTTGCATGGCAGAAATCCAATACTCATCATTCAACGCTTCCTTATGATTCTTGGGTTCGATGGAGGAGAGAAAACATTGCAGCACATGCATTCCAGCATTCATTTTAGCATAGTCTTTCCGTTCCGTCTGCCTTAGATTATACGTGTTGGGTAGAGGATTGACAGATGTAGCTGGATCAGATGTTGTAGCTTCAGATACTGTGTTGCTTTCAGAAGCATCAGATGATGTTGTAACATCAGGCAATGTTATAACATCCGACAGTGTTGTAACATCAGATAGAGATGAATCAATATCTGAACTGATTGGCTGCTCAGGTTCATCTTCAAGTAGGATTCCGCTACTGATATCCTTCAGATCTTTAATGACCACATTGTTGGACTCCATCATGACATTTGTGCGATAATTGAAAACCCTGTATGCCCTGCTATTTGGAGAATAACCAAGAAAAATACCAATATCAGCTCGTTTATCAAACTTACCGAGAGGTTCACGATCTCTGAGGATGTAGCATGCACTCCCAAATATATGGAAGTAAGAAACATTTGGCTTCCTCCCTTTCCAAAGTTCATATGCCGTTTTCTGAGTGAAAGGTCGAAGATAGACTCTGTTTATTGTATGACACGCAGTATGAACTGCCTCAGCCCACCATTTCTTAGGAGTATCATTTTCTGCCATCATAGCCCTTGACATGTTGATGATAGTCCTGTTCTTGCGTTCAACAATACCATTTTGCTGTGGTGTGATCGGAGCAGAAAACTCATGCTTGATTCCAAGTTTTGCACAGAAATCCATCATAGTAGAGTTTGCAAACTCCCTTCCATGGTCACTCCTAACTCGAACCACTTGAAGACCGTCATGTGATCTTTCAGTATTAATTTGTGTAATGAGCTCAATAATTATTCCCACGGCATCAGATTTTTCTTTCAAGAATTTCACCCAAGTAAACCTGGAAAAGTCATCTAAACATACAAAGATATATTTCTTTCCCGAAATATTAGCTGGACTTATTGGCCCCATCAAATCCATATGCAGCAGTTCAAGACCATGAGAAGTAGTGATTTCATGAAGCTTAGAGTGTGGGGACCTAACCTGTTTACCTTCATGACATGGTGGACAGTTCAACTCCTTTGTATAAGAGAGTAACGGTACTCCTCTTATTGCTTCAAGCTTTGTTACCTTAGCCAGTGTTTTCAGGTTTGCATGACCAAGCTTCTTGTGCCACAGAAGAGTATCGTCCACACTTACTTTGAGACAACTTACTGACTCATCCAGAATATAGCAGTTATCTGATGATCTAGTCCCAATAAGAACACCCCGTTCATCCTTCCTGACTGTGCATACTTTATCATCAAATAAAACTGTTAGTTTGTTGTCACATAGGTGACTAATACTGAGGAAATTTGCCTTTAGTCCATCCACCAAAAGTACGTCTTGAAACACTGGAAAGTTTTTGACTTGTAACTCCCCCTTTCCAGTTATTCTACATTTCTTCCCATCTTCAAATCTGACAGTTCCAGTCCATGGAACAATATTGCTCAACAACTCAGGAGTACCTGTCATATGTCTAGAACAACCACTATCGAAGTACCAGGAGTCTCTGGCATATGAGCTATAACATGTATGAACAGCATAGCAGTGATTGGTTTTTGGAACCCATACCTTTTTAGAGTACAGAGACTTTTCTGATTGTACCATGTTGTAACCTGCTCCAGTGTTGTAACTTGCTCCTGTGTTATAACCTGCTCCTGTGTTGTAACCTGCTCCATTTATTGGTCCTTGCATCAGATCCCGTAAAAGACGAAAGCAACGTCTCTTGTAGTGTCCTGGACGTCGGCAATAATTGCACCTTGCCTCCCACCATGGTTGAAACATGTTTTGCTGATGATGATAGATAGGTTTATAACCTATACCAAACTTTGGAACGTTGGTAGAGTTGTTTGAAGCTCTAACAGGTTGCTCTTTCCTTACTTGGCTTGAACTAGGTTGAATCATTTTCTTGTTCAACTTCCCTTTTGACTGATCAGTCTTGTTAGTCACTTCCATTTCATCATATCCTAATCCATGTCGATTTCCAGCAGCTTTTCCATACCAAGAATATCATCCAGAGCCGCTGTTCCTTTGTTCAGTTTGGTGATGGTTCCTTCAGCTACCTCTGCTCGAATGAGAGCTATCTTCAGTTCCTTCCTCATTGCCTCAATAGTTATCTGTTGTTGCTCAACTTCTTCATTCAGGCTATGATTGTCTTTCTGTAGTGCTTTATTCTGTTCAGTCTCACTGATCCAGAGTTTATGGAGTTTGTCGTAAGATTCATGAACCCCCTCAAAGTCTATGTTTGAACTCTCATTCTCTGAAATAACAACAGCACCAAACATAACATTGGTTTCTTCTTCACTTTCTTCATCACTTTGAACAGTGATTGCTCCAAACGCTACATGGTTGCTGACATGCTCTTCATCAGAATCTTCTGCATCACTAAATGTAGCATTGTAGGCTTTCCCCTTTTTGTTAGCTGATCCACTTGGACACTGTGATTGAATATTCCCGTAACCTTCACATTCTCGACATTGAATTTTTCCAGCATGTTTAAACACCGGCTTGGATTCTGCTTGATCATTATTTGCTCTTCTACTCATACTTGAACTTTGCTCCCTTCCTTCGTTTCTTCGATTTTGAGATTTCCTCAGAACTTTTGCAAAGCTCCTTGATATGTGAGCAAGCTCATCCTCGTCCATTTATTCATTGCTGTTTCTGGTAGAGTGTTTAGACATAGAATTATGTTTAGACACGGAGTTTTGTTCAGCTGCTTTTTGTGCAGCTGCAGTGAATGCCATATCACTCTGCCTTACTATAGCTAACTCCTTCATTTCAAAGGCTGAAAGTGCTCCCATGACTTCATCAACGGTCATCTCAGATGTATCATATAACTTCTCCATTGCATTAGTTTTTCCTTTGAACCTTGGTGGTAGAGACCTCAATATCTTCTGGACAATATCATCTTCAACAAATGGTTTTCCCAACTGATACGCTGAGTTGACAAGATCTCTGATTTTTGCATTATATTCAGTAATTGTCTCATTATCATGCATAATCAAAGTATCAAATGCTGTCTTTACTGTATGCATTTTTTGTCGTTTCATTTTTGCATCTCCTTCATAGCTTGCTTTTAGTTTCTCCCATGCATCCTTAGCCGTGCAGCAAGTTGAAATCAACCGAAACGCTTCTTGATCAACACACGAGTTGATGCAGTTGAGTGTTTTGGTGTTTAGTCGCTTATCCTTCCTCTCTTGAGTTGATAGCTCTTCTCTGTTTTTCAGAACACCTTTGGCTGCCCCTGCTGTAGGCGGATGTCTGGCTGGTGACCACTCATTCTCAACCCAATACCATACTTCTTCATCAAGAGCATCAATGTAATGCTTCATCCTTGCCTTCCAATACCCGTAGTTATTTTTATCCAGCATGGGTGCCCGTGTGTATAGTGAACCATCCTTCTCTTGGTTCGCCATGATCGATAGGGATCTCCACTGGCCTTGTTAAAGGCACAACTCAGTGGACTAGCTCTGATACCAAATGAAATTTACTATCGATCAGTTTCAAAAAGTTCTTAACTATTCTTTCTATTCTAGCACGTATGTTTAAACATAAGACAGAGTTTAAACACTGAAAGAAAGAACACACAAATTGTTTATGCAGTTCGGTGATAAACAGCTACGTCTGCGGGGCCTTGCCCAGTCTGAAAATCATCCACTAAAATAACCAAGATCAGTTACAATGTTCTCCAAACAATTAACTATCTAGGACTTATCTTAATCGTGTGGATTCGTGAGATCCCCTCACTTGCCGGTCAGCAACTCCTCGTTGCTGTCTTGGCCACTTCCCCTGAAATATTAATATGCGTTGATTCTAGACTGCTGGCGATGGCAAAGACCTATTGAACTCCCTTCAATAAATTGCTCCAACTCTAAAACTGTTCTGATCGGTAGAATACTTTCTTGTAAGATGGATAATTGTTGATGCAGCTTTCTTCTCTATTTATAGTTCAAGGTTGTGCTTCCGTGTTGATCTTCTCGGTCCTGTGCTATGTTTAGACACAGAGTTTTGTTCAGTTGTTTTTTGTGCAGCTGCAGTGAATGCCATATCACTCTGCCTTACTATAGCTAACTCCTTCATTTCAAAGGCTGAAAGTGCTCCCATGACTTCGTCAACGGTCATCTCAGATGTATCATGTAACTTCTCCATTGCAATAGTTTTTCCTTTGAACCTTGGTAGTAGAGACCTCAATATCTTCTGGACAATATCATTTTCAACAAATGGTTTTCCCAACTGATACGCTGTGTTGACAAGATCTCTGATTTTTGCATTATATTCAGTAATTGTCTCATTATCATGCATAATCAAAGTATCAAATGTTGTCTTTACTGTATGCATTTTTTGTCGTTTCATTTTTGCATCTCCTTCATAGCTTGCTTTTAGTTTCTCTCATGCATCCTTAGCCGTGCAGCAAGTTGAAATCAACCGAAACGCTTCTTGATCAACACACGAGTTGATGCAGTTGAGTGTTTTGGTGTTTAGTCGCTTATCCTTCCTCTCTTGAGTTGACAACTCTTCTCTGTTTTTCAGAACACCTTCGGCTGCCCCTGCTGTAGGCGGATGTCTGGCTGGTGACCACTCATTCTCAACCCAATACCATACTTCTTCATCTAGAGCATCAATGTAATGCCTCATCCTTGCCTTCCAATACCCGTAGTTATTTTTATCCAGCATGGGTGTCCGTGTGTATAGTGAACCATCCTTCTCTTGGTTCGCCATGATCGATAGGGATCTCCACTGGCCTTGTTAAAGGCACAACTCAGTGGACTAGCTCTGATACCAAATGAAATTTACTATCGATCAGTTTCAAAAAGTTCTTAACTATTCTTTCTATTCTAGCACGTATGTTTAAATATAAGACAGAGTTTAAACACTGAAAGAAAGAACACACAAATTGTTTACGCAGTTCGGTGATAAACACCTACGTCTGCGGGGCCTTGCCCAGTCTGAAAATCATCCACTAAAATAACCAAGATCAGTTACAATGTTCTTCAAACAATTAACTATCTAGGACTTATCTTAATCGTGTGGATTCGTGAGAACCCTTCACTTGCCGGTCAGCAACTCCTCGTTGCTGTCTTGACCACTTCCCCTGAAGTATTAATGCGTGTTGATTCTAGACTGCTGGCGATGGCAAAGACCTATTGAACTCCCTTCAATAAGCTGCTCCAACTCTAAAGCTATTCTGATCGGCAGAATACTTTCTTGTAAGATGGATAATTGTTGATGCAGCTTTCTTCTCTATTTATAGTTCAACGTTGTGCTTCCGTGTTGATCTTCTCGGTCCTTTAATCACGGCAATGCTGATCCTATCGTCTAGCAAATCACAGCTCCATTTAGTCTCCTAGCTATATTCTACTTCTATAGCTAAAGGATAAGAAATATCTTCTTTCCTTATTTAAGACTAATCCTTTCTAAGATACAACTCTATTACATATTCTCAAGCTAATCCAATCAGCACAAAATCAATCTTCACTTATCATCTTGATTTCTCGAATATCATCTTTGATCACATAAGAGTTGTACTTTTCATTCAATACTCTTGCTTAGTTTCTGATTCCGGTTTAGCAAGTGTTTAAACATCAGCATGTTTAAACATGATAACTTCTACAAAATAGTCAATTATATTATGCTGAGTCTTCTGGACTCTTCAGCTTATATTGCTATACTGTTTGGGATACCTTTCCCAGTTATTCCAACTTCACTTGTAGGATACAGCAAAGTATAAGGCACTTTAACTGGTCCAACCCTATCTCTCCATTTCCCATCCATATTCATCTCCTCAATTTCTTCTTCAATTCCAGACAAAGTTTTCCCAAATCTTTGGAAAGCTTCAAGTGCTTCAGAATCTTTCGTCCATTCAGGATTCTCCCTTTGCCCTAAATAAACCTCATCAGAACTATGCCTTGACAGAATCTCAATGATGGAAAGGCCAAGCAGACTCTCCAGTTGAGCTGTTATGGTTCTTAAGTACATTTTCTCTGGATTAGTCTTCAGCTCTTCATACTCGGGACTACCCGGCTCAGGCATTAGCCGTCTACTTGAAGTCGGGCGGTTCAATATGTAGCCTGCATAAGGCCACTGTCCGAAATTGGTGGCTGCATGAAGAGCAGAAGACAACCAAATGAGAGTGGAGCATGATTCTATTAATTCAGTTGATGTATTCATTTTAGGCCACCATGGTTCATCTTTCTTGTCTCCATGTCCCTTTTCTCGAACATCTTTCCACCAGGATTGCAGTTCATTGTCCTCTTGAACCATTTCATCAGTTTTGTAGTATATATTGCAGTAGTCTGTCACCCATGTTTTAATTGCTGACCATATCTTCAACCCATCAACAGCAAATGGATAGTCTTCGATCAGTAATCGAACGCCATGAGGTGAATTTTGATCCTCAACTGCCACTTTTCTGAGTAATATATATATATATAATTTGTCAATGTATTTATATATCACTATCAAAGCCTAAGATAAGATGAGAAGATTACTTGCCTTTTGATGAGATCAGCGGGAAGCGCCTGGTCGGGTAAAACCCAATCCTTGTAAATGAATGATGACATTTCCATGGCATACTGTGAAGGAAACAGTGTGGACTCAATGACTCCTTTTGCATTTATCAGGATCTGTCTAGCTAGGGCATTGATGTTCATCGTGTCCCGAAAGTGAGGATGAAGAAGCTTATGAATGGGATGAATCACACTAAGTTGTCTGTTTGTTGCAATAACAATAGGCTCGATTACTGCATGCGTGCGCAACCTGTCAGCAAGAGATATCATGGGAAAATCAAATCACATCTCATTATAAATTTAACAGTCTTAATTTATTTTTGTTTCTGAGACATACCAATGGGATATAAGCTCATGGATGCCTGAATCATTCACAGCAACATAGGCCTTAGCCAGCTGCCAAATGGAGTTTTCGACTCCTGCAGGTTCAGAAGAAGGTGTGTAGACTTTGCTGATGGGGCCAAACTGATCTCCATCAGGATGTGGTAAGCTTAGCTCAATAGCTAATGGCATTAGGGTTCCATCATTTTGCAAATATAGCACAGTCCTTGAAGCGTATGTTTTATTCGTTGTAGCATTTATCCGCCTTAGGTAGGGCATAATTGTATCATGATGATTCAGTATGAACAACCGATTCTTCGCGATTGCCTGGAAGTGGAGCTTTTATTAGTACAATATCAGAGTTTATCAGTAAATGTAAAACATGTTAATTCCTCTTTCTTTTTTAAGTTTTTTTAAAAACAATTTACCTCATCCACTGTCAATCCTTCTAAGTTTTTCTCTATGTGGTCTTTAGTCATGGTGCTAGTTTGATTTCCATAAACATTAGGATCCAGATTGCTTGTTGGAGGAAATTCCTAAAGAAATATGATAAAAACTCCATTAAAATAGAGCTCAAGTTTTCTCTAAAGTGTAAGATATAATGGAGCTTACTTGTAGTCCAGTAATTATCACAGGGTTCACTCCAGCCAGCATTTCTCTGCCAAATTCTTCATCAGTTCTCCATGCAGTTTTATCCTCTGCTCACAAAAATCATGAAAAATTATAGTTTATGCTTATGATAACATTTGCAATAACTTAGTGAAATGATTTCACAAGTCGATCTCGAAGAACTAAATATTGATCGACTACATAATCGACTTCAAAATTCAAGTAATGGAGCAAAAAGGGGATACCTTTGATGACCACTGGCAATGGATACTTAAAAAGGCCTTCACCATCCATTGGCAAGAATGCCTTGATAATCTGAATAGGTATGTTCTGAGTTGCCTGTTGAGGAAGCTTGATCCCTCCTTCATAGATCTTCTGAACATCCTCAAAACTATCAAACTCATTTGGTGTACTGTCAAACTGACCCTGAATCTCAGGCAACAGAAGCTGTGAAACTGATTTTAATCCATAGCCAAGAAAGTCTGACAACTTCAAATGCCCAAACCTCTCATCTCTTGGAACATATATGTTCAAGCTCAACAGCAATGGCAACCTACTCTCATATTTAGGGTCTGCACCAATAAAGTCAAGAGTTAACATATGATATACATTTGAACAGCATAATCTTAAACGATGGCGAGATATGATTCGTGTATTTCTGACCATTTTTACTAGGTGGCCTTCCTGTTCTTCCTCGGCGAGGATAAGGATACTCGACAGATCCTCCAAGAACAGGACAAGCCTAGGTTGAATCACTGTCTGGCTCTCCCAAATCATTGTAATAGTCATAATCATAAACCCGGTCCCATTCTTTTCGCTCACCAGTTCCATCTCCTCGCAGATTTACCAGTTCTTGTTCTCTATACCATTTAAGTGCAGCTGGTGTATTCTTGGGAAGATATGCCTGCAAAAGTAAGTTTTAAGTTTTAACCCTAATTCTCTAAAGTGAATGGGATCATGGCCAGGTACATTTTCAAGAGTAACAGTCTTGAGGTAAAACTCATTTTGGTGAAGATTCCTAATAGCAAAGGCTTGTGGTACTCCAATTTGTTCATCCCAATCAAATGTGACATTGAAAACTGATTCACCTGTTTTTACTGTGCTTGTTTTAGTAGTGTTCCAGTTCTCCAACATTGCAGGCCTCCCTATCTCTCCTTTCAAAACATTCCCCGTACAAGTTAACACTTAAGTTCAGTTCAATATTTTTCAGTTCAATTCAATTTAATATTTTTAAAATTCAAACCGATTCAGTTCACGCGTATTAAATAAACCCTTAATGCGACATTTCTATTCACAAACTTATAGGGTTATTACTTTGCGGTGCGGTGTGAATGTGATAGCAGATAAATATATATTTACTCGTGCATGTACGTATAATTTTAGCAAAATTGCTATTTTATTAAACTCTTTTTATATACATACTTGCACAAACATTTCATGTGATATAAAATCATAATTGATTTAATTTAGAATTATAGAGGTATATTTCTAAAAAAAGAGCTTATAAACCGGACAAAATTATAGCCTTCGGGGACCATTGATGATAGCTAGATTGGGGGTGGTTCATGAAATGTGGTCATGAATATTTAAAACACATAAAATATAGGGTCTTATTTAAGTCATTCACATTTTCTTTGTTAAGTTCATAAATACTTTTTTCATCAGGATACATAGTTGTATAAAAAATTAAAAACTGTTTATATTAATTCAAAATAACCTAGTTCTAATATATCAGTTATATATAGATTAAATTGTTCTATGTTTAAGAGGCTGTAAATTACGAAATTCCAAACCCTTTGACTAAATATTTTCATTTTTATAATTGAAATGTTATGTATTGAAGGTGTATAATATTGTACAAAAAAATAATTATTTCAAAACTTCAAATTAAAGTAAGGGAAGTGCTGTTGACTTTAAGAAATCAAAATGAATTAGCTGGGAATTTTCACCTAACATTTAACAAATTTTAATATCTCGTGTTCGTCCCACTTGTGCATGTCCTCAAAGTTGATCTTACATGATATTCTTCGATTTAAAAATTTTTCGAAAATCAAAATTGTCATTTTCGGAAATGATGATCATTCATAGTTCAGTATAAACATATCCAGGCACCAGAAATGATTATCATTTATCTCTCTTTTGCAAGAATCTCAGTATAATTTAAACCACAAAATAGCAAGATTATATCAACTGATCAGAAGATCTAGATAGATTACCAGATGATGATGATGAAGTGTTTGAACTAATGAGATGAAGAGAGACTCCTTTCCCAGAAACTCACCAAAACCGTCAACAACAGAAGCACCAAAGTCATTCAGATCCAACACGTTCTTCTTCATCAACACAACTCTTCCTTTCACAGCTGCTTTCGTTCCTTCATCTCTTTCTTCTCCGAGCTTCAGAGCTTCTGCAACCTTCTTCAACATATTCTCTCTCTAGATCTCTAGTTAACAGATGATCAAAATATCAGATATTTGATGCGAGAAATCAAAACCAGAAATATGATCAGATATGGATATGTATTAGATGAAGATCGCACGTGTGTTTATATAGGGGATGGGTTGCAGTTAGCTTCGTCTTCTTCCTTGTTTCTATGGCTGAAAAGTGGTCGGCAATATTGGTGAGCGTTAATTGCATGAACTTTCTCCCTGCGTGATTTAATTATGAACGTGCCAGGGCCGGCCCATATATGAGGCCAACGAGGCACTCGCCTCAGATCCGAAAATTTAAATAATATTTTAAGCCAAAATTTTTTAAAAATTGTAACTGATTATATATAAAAAATCAGTAATTTAAACTTGTTTTTAATTTAAAATCAGAGTCTTATTTGGGCTTGTTTTCAATTTAAAATCAGGACCTTATTTGGGCTCATTTTAAAACTAATCAGTTTTCCAAAGTGTTTTTTATAAAAAACGAATTAAATATATAAAAACAATTAAAAAGGAAAAGAAAGATTGCATACCTCCCTTTCCTGGTTCCCTTTCGTTCGACAGTTCATCTTTTGCCTTTTGAAGTCTGGATTTTCGATCATTTTATGTAGATCGTGCTCAAATTATCTTTATTTTTGTGTTCTTCCATTGAGATAAACACTCCTAAAATTTCAACTTATCTAAATTTGAAATGCAAAATTTGTGATATGCCCGGGTACAAATTTCTTGAGTTCTTCCATTGTGATTTGATGGGCAGAATCTGTGCTTTATTACTAATATATATACATTATGCATTAATATACATGATGTCTTATTTTAGAGATTAAACAATAAAAATGATAGGAGATATGCGCTATTAGATAATTTTTGAATGCTTATGCTATATTTGTTTGTCGCGCTTATTTATTTATTTATTGTCGATTTTGTTTGATGGAAAATACTTCTGCAAATTGATATATATAAGTGTGCTAACGGATGGTCGAAAAAGAAGAAAAAAAAGTGCACGTGAAAAATTAGTTATATTTATGAATATTAGGGGCCCTATTTTGTAAAGTCGCCTCATCCCCTAAAATAGTTAGGGCCGGCACTGGAACGTGCTTCTTTATTTTCGTAAACGACAGCTTGCTCTTGTCTCATCGATCGGGACTCAAGAGGTAGGTATTTTTTTAGGAGCTGCATCTTTGAATTTGCAAAATATGTAAAGTCTGCGTTTTTGACAGTCAAATAACCCATATCACACCGAATAAGTTTTTTTAGAGGGTTCAATCGGTCTTTAATTACAACGAAATAATCAAGTATAAGGATACCGTGCATCTATTTCTAATCTAACTCTATTCTACTGATCCTGTACGTTTCATCTTGTTGATTGAGCATTTTGAAAGACTTGACCCAGAGAAGTCATAGGAGAAATGATTTGGAAATGATGCGTTCAAGAGGATTCGAACCTCTAACCTCCGTTGAGTGAAGCTTTACATCTAATCAAGTGGGGTAGTCCACTTGGTTGAATGATTAAGTTCTTGTGTTATGCATAAGTTTGTATGCTAGATAAATATTACTAAAATATTGTATGTTTGCAAGGAGACCAATCATTTGAACTCTTTGAATAGGTACAAGTTACGACTCATTCTCAATAAGCATAATTAGAAAGAGAAATGTTACTTTGGTTTTGTGAAAGAGTAAAGTGGAAAGACATGACTTCCTCTGTTCAGTTAAGTGTAGCATATTTATATATTATTCATTATAAAATTTGTTGAAAGTTTAACTAGCAATTTAAAGCATTATATGAGTAGTAATGCTATAGCGTGATATAATTTTAGGAGATTTTGAATATGTAATTTCAAAATATTAAAATTATATATTTAAATAATATTTGTAATATAAATTAATAATAGTGTCAAAGATATTGTAGTCAAATTGTGCTAAAACTTAGTTGAACCCATGAAGTATTACTAGAAACCCTGACGGAGTAATGGGCTTGTCAGATATAAGCCAAAAATAAGGCACAAGACCCAAATGGGTTCAGCACATACTGATTCCGACGTGGGTTAGCTTTCAACACCCTCTCGCAAGTGCAAGAGCCATTATAAGGAGAAGCGTTGCACTTGAAACAAAGAGAGGGGTCTAGACCGAAATCAGGGTATGATGTCATATTAGAAACTCTGACGGGATAATAGGTCCGTCAGATATAAATCGGAAACAAGACAAAAGACTTAGATAGATTCAACACATATAAGCCAGTAAAATTAAAATTATAAAATTAATTGATAATATGTGGGATGACTGGAAGTATGATGCAATGTTTGATTAATGAAGCTCTATAAATAGTTAAGCTCATGTTACTTCAATTTAGTTTTGTGATTTGATTGAAACTTATCATGCATTTTTATTGTGGATGGATTGGGTAAGGTATGAATTCATATGAATGTATTAATTTACGTACGTATGTTTCGTTTTCGCTTTCTCATTGATGCCTTCACAAAAATAAAAACGTGATGGTATATAAATGAAAGTGGTCCATTTTTAGTGTTGCCAAATAATTGGGTGGCTATACATGAATCCCTCTGATCAACGAAGATGATAAAAATTCTAGGATGTTAACATTTTGTTTTCATTTGAGAGGATATGGTTATAAGAAAATTGGGAATGAATGAATTAACACAAATTATACCATACACCTGTGGTCTGTATTCCCAGATGCATTCTAATATTTAAATATATGCATTTTAATGTAAATAATTGTGCATTGTAAATTTTTTTACTTATACTTTCTATAAATAGTATGTGTAGATTGTTATCAATGAAATGCATGATTATTAAGGTAAAACACACGGTAAAGGTGGGTGCACGTACACCCGTGACATGATATAAGAATTGCTGAATTAATTATATATTAATTAGTTTTACTATCAAAATAAATTTGCTTTACACTTGATTTATTATATGCTTTGAGGTTTTAAGACTATAAAATTAACTTCTTCTTTTATACATTTCACACAAAAATTAGTCAATTTCATTAAACTCATTTGATATCATAGAATTTAAGTTTAGGGCTTAAGGCTCTCACTATACTTGTCGATTGACATTTGTAACTTTCATCACTTGCTTGACCACTCCCATGTGACGGGAATAAATAAAAACTTGAAAAAAGGGAAAATCAGGTTTTCTTTCATAGTGTTTGCATGCATATATAGGGACTAAACTCACGCACTTAAACCATCTCCAATGGCTGTTTTTTGAACTTGTTATGCAATTTTTTTATTAAGCTAGCTGGCTTACCATTATAATTGATCTTTGAATCTAAATAAGGAAGAATTATATTAGGCATATACTTATAATTGGATATAGGTATATATTATTCCTTTTCTATAGCATTTGAATTAGGAAAAATTTCTATTAAAGCCGTAGATAAATTTAAAATTATTATAAATGACGTAACTATTTAATATTTATGGTTAAGAGCGTCCTACTTGTTCTAATAGTTTTTAATTCAGAAAAAGACATTTTTAATCTTGCTTTAGTGTTCAATGTTTCACTCTAAAAAAGAAGCATCCAAAAGACAGCTCGTGCACTTACTAAAGATAGCATTGGTCTTTGAAGGAGGACAGTGCAAGCTCTGAAATTCTACAGAGTCAATTGGACCTGATTAGAAGCAATGATCTCAAGGACACTGCAATGATCATGCAGGGTTGGTGAGGGCAGATCGAGAAATTGTCGAGGAACTCTTTCCTGAAGGGCATGTGTAAAGGTTTTGATTTCCACTGCAACTCTTGCAAGACCTGTGTATCTTGATCCAACTCTATCAGAATATGAACCCAAACTTGAACCCTAAAAGTCAGTATTTGTTCTATCTTTGTACGCACTAGAAGATAAAGAATGGCACGCGATCTCCATCTCTGGAGTTTCTGATGACACACCGGAAGATGACAACGAATGGTATATATAAGACCTCCACACACCGCCCTGAGAAAGCACCTCGCAACACACCGATCCACGACCCCATCCTAGTTCCGTCGCGCGTACGTAGAGAAGCGCAATTTGCCCGGATCTTTCCCCTCCCAATCGACATCGTATTGCTTAAAGACATGGCGAAGAACAAGATTTCCATTACCCACGCAAAGGTGGTAAGGTGAGATATCATGGAAAATCGAAATTGGTTCGCCAGCGTAAAAAGGCCTGTCGGAATCATTTTCTTCCACGTTGCGTACAATTTCTCGACAATTTCTCGTCAAGTCCAGCGACATCAACATCCTTTGTTCATCAACAAAGTTCGAAGTCCACAGCCTTAATATCTCGGGAGAGGTGGTCATCAACGGCAAGGGGATCTTGGCCGACTGGCAGTGGGGGTGCTCACAAGTCCACTTTTGAGAATACTATAGATAGGTAAAAGTAAACAAATTTGTACTTTATTAATATTATAGTGGATGGATTTCGAATTGGACAAGACCTCTCACAAATGTAAATGGTTCAACATCCGACTACGTCGTCGATTTTTGGTGTTCATGTCTTTTACTTTACATGTTTAAACTTCATTGTTACATGTTTAAACAATGAATATCCAAATTTAGTTAAGAACAACAGAAGTTGATATTAGACTGGTAGAAATTTCAATATATTTAAACTATAAGCAAGGAATCCTTAATAATGGTGTATTATATATAAATTTCAATTTCCATTTTACAAAATAATTTAGGCACATAAATTACAAAGTAAATATAAACACAATGTATAATTTCATGATCATGTCACAATATTCATTCATATCTTATAATTAAGCAAATGAAGGAGAAATCCCTCAAATTACTATACTATTTGGGATACCTTTACCAGTTATTCCAACTTCACTTGTAGGGAATAGTAATGTGTAAGGCACCTTAACTGGTCCAACCCTATTTCTCCACTTTGCATCCACATTCATGCTTTCAATTTCCCCCTCAATTTCAGACAAAGTTTTCCCAAATCTCTGGAAAGCTTCAAGTGCTTGAGAGTCCTTTGTCCACTCAGGATTCTCCCTCTGCCCTAAATAAACCTCATCAGAACTATGTCTTGACAGAACCTCAATGATGGAAAGGCCAAGTAGAGTTTCCAGTTGAGCTGTTATGGTTTTTAGGTACACTTTCTCTGGATCAGTCTTCAGCTCTTCATACTCAGGACTACCTAGCTCAGGCATTAGTCTTCGGCTCGTTGTCGGGCGATTTAGTATGTATCCTGCATAAGGCCACTGCCCGAAATTGGTGGCCGCGTGAAGAGCAGAAGACAACCATATGATGATAGTACATGAGTCGATTAGTTCTGAAATCGTCGTCATTTGAGGCCACCATGGTTCATCTTTCTTATCTCCATGTCCCTTGTCCCTCACATCTTTCCACCACAATTGCAGCTCAGTGTCCTCCCCAATCATCTCATCAGATCTGTAGTAGAATTTGCAGTAATCTGTCACCCATTCTTTGATTGCTGACCATATCTTTAACCCATCAACGGCGAAGGGATAGTCTTCTATCAGTAAACGAACACCGTGAGGTGAATTTGGATCCTCAACTGCCACTTTTCTGAGATATTAAGATATAAAATTTAATGTCAGGTGCATTCAAAAGAACTTTGAAGATCAATGTTCATATCCATTCTCATTGTAGCGATAATCATGATGAAAAGAACATACCTTTTGATGAGATCAGCAGGAAGGGCTTGCTCAGGGAAAACCCAATCCTTGTAAATGAAGGATGACATTTCCATGGCATACTTTGAAGGAAACAGTGTGGACTCAACAACTCCCTTTGCATTAATAAGGATCTGCCTAGCTATTGCATTTATGTGCATCGTTTCACGGAAGTGAGGATGAAGAAGCTTATGAATCGGGTGAAGGACACTTAGTTGTCGGTTAGATGAAATGATAATTGGCTCGATCACAGCATGTGTACGCAACCTGTTAATAGAAATGAAAACATAATATTAATGAGAGTAAATAATTTGAAAATCCAAAAAAGCCACACAAGTTTAAATATCCTGTGATGCATACCAATGTGTGATTAGTTCAAGGATGCCTGAGTCATTCACTGTAACATAAGCCTTAGCAAGCTGCCAAATGGAGTCTTCGACTCCTTGTCCAGACGAAGGAGTGTAAACTTTGCTAACAGGACCTAATTCATCTCCATCTGGATTAGGAAGACTTAGTTCGATGGCTAATGGCTTTAGTGTTCCATCATTTTGTAAAAATAGCAATGTCCTAGAAGCGTAAACTTTCGCAGCTGTAGCATTTAACCGCCTCAGGTATGGCATAAGTGAATCATGGTGGTTCAGTATGAATAAGCGGTTCTTCTCGATTGCCTGCAAACAGAATGTAATTAAAGTAATGTTTTATTGTAACTACGAAACTATGTGTTGAAAACTGCTATACCTCATCCACTGTCAATGCATCCAAGTTCTTCTTTATGTGGTCTTTTGTGATGGTGCTAGTTTGGTTTCCATACACTTGAGGATCCAGCGTGCTTGTCGGGGGAAACTCCTGAAGAAACAAAAATTCCAGTTTAAATTCTGCAAATTAATTTACATCTCTTTACCATGAGAGTATTACTTGGAGTCCAGTGATTATCACAGGGTTCAACCCAGCCAGCATTTCCCTTGCAAATTCTTCATCAGTCCTCCATGCAGTTTTATTATCTGTTAAAAATTCATTCAAACTTATACCCGGAAAAGACATACACAGAGAAGAACTAAAGAATGCACTACATTCTCATTCAAATGATACCATTTGCTTAAATAAACATGAAGAATAAAGTGCGACTTTCAGATTACCTTTGATGACAGCCGGCAACGGGTACCTGAAAAGGCCTTCGCCGTCAGTTGGGAAAAATGCCTTGATAATCTCAGGGACATTCTTCCCTATACCTTGAGGAAGTTTGACTCCACCTTCATAGATCTTGAGAACATCCTCAAAACTATCAAACTCTTTTGGTGTTCTATTAGCTATCCCATGAATCTCAGACAGAAGCAATTGAGCAATCGACTTCAAGCCATAACCAAGAAAATCCGACAGCTTCAAATGTCCAAACCTCTCATCCCTTGGAACATATATATTCAAACTCGAGGTCAGTGGCAGCCTACTCTCAGACTTAGGATCTGCACATAAACAATCAAAATTAATCTAACATACATGGGGGAATATCAGGCTATTCTTGACCTAACCTAAGACAAAGAAACCTGACCTGTCTTAGTAGGGGGTCTTCCAGTTCTTCCTCGACGAGGATAAGGATAGTCAGCTGATCCTCCTAGGAGAGGTCGAACATAAGATTCATCGTGCTTGTCGGGATCTCCCAAATCATTGTAGTAATCATAGTCATATATCCTGTCCCATTCCTTTCGCTCTCCAGTTCCATCTCCCTGCAAATGAGCTAATTCCTGTTCTCTGTACAATTGCAGTGCTTTAGGTGTATCCTTAGGAAGATAGGCCTGATTTGAGAAGAAGACTCGATCATAATCATAATTGTCAGCTGGATAAACCCAGGAGTTGCAGACAAAGTGAATTTGGTGATCATAGCCAGGGACATTTTCCAGGGTGAGGGTTTTGAGGTAAAACTCATTGTGATGGAGATTCTTGATGATGAATGCTTCCGGGACTCCAACTTCTTCATCCCAATCAAATGTGACTTTGAAGACTGATTCACCAATTGTTATTGAGGTTGGTTTTTTGTTCCAGTTCTCCAAGAATGCAGGGCTTCCTATTTTCCCTCTGGAAACACTCCCTGAATAAAACCATCAAATTTATCAACTTGTATTGGAATCTTTTGGTTAAATTAATTCCAGTAATTAGCCATGCACCACAACTTACTGTTTTGGTTATATCAAAATTAACGTATGATAAATTTATATAATAAAAATACGGATTGCAAATAAATGAAATACGGACTGCATCTAGCAGGCTAAATAGAAAACAAATACGGTAATGAGTAGTGTGCCCATGTTCGAACATGCATGGCAACCTAATTTGATGAAATACAGCCATAAATTCAAGTAGTTATACGTCTTCTTCTTACAACATTATGATTGGCAACCCAATTATTAAAAGGCCACCGAACTACTTTATAATTTATGTCAATTGATGACAATTCCTTATTGCTCACCTATTTTTTTCATCGTCTATTTTGATCAATAATATTTCAATGTGTATTTTTGTCTTCCCTCCGTCCTAATTAAAATATCTTAATTTCTATTTTTGGATGTCCCAACCAAAGAAAACTAGAGGTCGTTTGGTTCATGTGGGAGTTTAATTGATGGAGAAAATTCTATTTCATGAGAATTTTAATTCTCAATCAAAATCCTAGTAAATAGGAAAAAGTGTTTGGTTCAACTAAATGGATGAAGAAATTGCAATCTAAGGTGCACTTACGTAGAAAACTTCTCATGTTGTGTGGGAGTTTCAAATTCCTACAAATTTTAGATTTCCACACATTTCTTATTTTCTTCCAACTAAACAACCCAATCAAAACTAAATTCCTGGATTTTGTTTTTCCCACATACTTTACATCATACCAAACGACCTCTAATACTTTCAATATTTTCTCATTAGACAAAAGAAATAAAATAAATTGTCTATTTTACCCTTAATAAATCTCTATAAATTAAGACCCACGTACTATAAGGGTTAAAACAGTATTTTACCATTCTTTTGCCTACATGTCTTACTGCCACACCATCTTCTTAAGAATTGAGTCCCGTTCCCACATACGCTTTGATTGAGACATAGGGAGTGTAAAACAAACATTCAAGAGATTTGTCTAATTTCAAAATTTACAATTACACTTAAATGCAATTTATATATCATACACCGGATGCATGTACACCCATTTCTAATGCATTACACGAATTATGGATGTTCATGTAGAATTACATCAAATTTAAGCTTAATATTGATACAGTTTAATACATATCAGGATCATCCTGATATTGGCAATATCAAGCACCAATTAAATAACGACACATCATCTTTAATTAATTTATGATTGGCCACGTGTTCAATCATTACCCAGACGGGTTTAGGCATTCTAAATTATGGTTTTAGAACTTTACTAAAAATATCTTAACTAATTAAAACATTACAATTATACACGTGTCATTATTTTATTGGTGCCTGATAAGGATATATTAGGATCATCCGGATGAATGTTATTCTCATATTGATAATATAGAAACTTTATGACGAAGCAACCATTAGTAGATTTTGCCTTCAGTTTTCATTTTCCTTCATTGAAAATCAGACTAATAATACTTTATGTGATTTAAACACAAACAAATCAAAATAGAAGTATTTATAAAGTGTAAGCCTCAAATACGTTCCACACATGATCATGACTTGAAGGATAAAATGAATCCCTATTTAATTACTATGGACGTATGGTGGCCAACTTCATGTTACATAATTCTGGCGGTGAGCTAAAAATACAAGTAATTCATGTAAAATTTAAGGATATATAAATTTATACTGTTTCTCATTTAACTCACTGTAAAAATATATTATATATTATTTTATGATAAAAATTTGACGAAAACTAAAATTAACATAGCTAATTACAACCGATAAACTATTTGTGGTCGCCAAATTTGAAGAGTGGGTATCTAAATTGTACAATCAGATAAGACAAGACTTGATTAAATCAAGAATGGCTCGTGTGTATATCACCATCCTCGAAATTTATAAACAACAAAAGTAGACTCATCTATCACTGTCCCCTAACTATTTTAATGTAAACCCCATTTTCTGCACTATTCTTAAAACTGATCAAAATTTTCTAGACACGAATAATTATATATGTTTACTTTCTTGTGATATACCAATCCCACTTTCATAATGCTTTAATTATTCTTCACCCTCTCTTTTTCATATTTACTGAGATACAGATAATATATTGCTTATTTTCAGTCTATAATAAAAAAATACATCTTCGATGTATGATATGTAATTATGTATATTAAATATATGCATTATATATATACTTCTGCTGTATATAAATACAAATCAGTTATTTATCAAAACTAACAAATATACATAACGCAAATAAGTAAAACACGGCATGCCTCTACCGAGCTAATAAAAAATAAAATCAAAATGCTGATCTCCACTACGTTATGTTCTTAATTAAGAGTTCCAAGTCCAACTAAGTGTAAATCACATGTTAACAACGAGCACAAAATTTGCATGATTAGAATATCTTCGCAGAAATTAAACTCCATATAAACTTTTTTACTATTAATTTCAAACACGTGTGCAACTGACACACAGAGAAAGATATAAACCTGATGAAACTGAGACGGGGTCGCCGGTGACGGAGCTGATAAGCTGAAGAGAGACCCTTTTTCCGAGAAGCTCATCGACGCGGTCCGCGGCGGCGCTGGTGAAGTCGTTCAAGTCCAGCACATTCTTCTTCATCAGCACCACCGTCCCTTTCACAGCCTTTTTCCCGTCGCCGTCATCTGGCAGCAGTTTCATCGCCTGAGCTTCTTTCCTGAAGCAACTGAACATATCTTCTTCTGTTTTTTTGTCGGTTATATCTTTTTTTGTGGTAAAAGAAATAAAGAGGATGAGCTTAGATTCGAACTTTAATGCTTATGGCGATGTCAGATGATGGTCAGAACGACACTCTTATATTTGAAAAAAGTTGGTGGGTGGAATTGATTAATTGCGTGAATTACAAGAATGTTCTCCCTCCGGTCGACGTGGATTTTCATTATTCTTATTATTACACTTATTGGGGGTTTTCTTTATTCTTATCATTACACTTATTGGGTTTTTTCTTTATAAAATTGAAGACATTTTCGTTACATGTTACCCATAAAACGATTCGTGACATATTGACCTACGGATCGATTTGGTAAAAGTAGCTAGAGTGTACATTCTAACTTTGAAAAGTATCATTACTAGCAGATCGGGTCTCCATTCTGTATATTTCATTGCTTTAGTTTAAAATTTTTAAAGTGGGTAGATATTTTGGGTGTGTTTGGTTGGACAAGTTTTTGCAAAACTTGGACTATCCAAGTTCAGTTTTGTAAAATCTTGTTTGGTTCATCAAGTTTCCCAAAATCCAGACTTACAAAATTCTAAAAACCAATTAAACATTTTGTTTCATACTCACAAAATCCAACCCAACCAAAAAAGAATTTTGCAAAACCAGACTCCCAAAATCCCAAACAAAATCCCAAACTCTCAAAATTCCAAAACAAAATCCAGACTATCAAAAATCTTGCGAACCAAACACACCCTTTGTTTTTTGGAAATGGTATATATGCAGCCTGTTACTTCCCGATAAGTAGACGTGTAATAAAAAGAACAAATTGACATTAATAAAACACCGAAAACACATAATGTGCATGATCAAACATGTGGTGCATTCCACATGTCTACTTAATTAATTACACACGTGAAGGAAAATTCAGATAATGAAATGAATAGATTTTTATTTGATAAAACCAACTTATATTAAAATACAACAGAAAGAAGCGTTATTACATAATTTTCTATTCAGACTATTGAAAATATTATATTTCTTGAATATAAAAACCCGATTGACCTTCACGATTGCAAATTCTGTTACGGAATCCAGCAACCGTTTGATACTTGACACAATCTCTTTTACCTCCATTGGAATTGAGCAAGGATTTTTGATTGAGAACGGCAGGATGACCGAATATGTAACTAGATTAAGGCTTCTAATTCTTTGTCGCATTACCGCTTTTAACGCTCTCCAGCACACTTTCGCTTCTGGTTGCACTGGTCATGTAAACGCTATGAAGAAATATGTCCATGTGAATGTCATTTTCCAACTGTCAGGCTGATTTCCATATTTACCACCCGCCTGCTCCAATCGATTCAGCCTTCCTAAACGATCCATCAATACTTAAAAGCTTTCGGAATGGCTTCCGATGCATGTCCTTGTTTTATCCAATCTAGAGACAAAAGTTGAGACCTGGTTTCTTGTTCGTTGTTTGCATTGGTGGGAATAGCCCCATAGCTCATGTTGGTAGAATTTATGGCATAATTTTTACGTGCAATACTGGCTGCAGATTGCGCTTGCTGGACACACATACTGGGGGTCGAAGAATGTTGTCAAAAACTTTCGTATTTTTCAGTTTCCATATTTCCCATAATCAGAAGATCATGTCAGAAATCTGCTCCGCTGGTGGCATTTCATTACCAGCTCAAAAAACCAGTGACTGAAATGTGCTTGAGGGATCGGTCCTAGTGTGATTCATGTTGTTGTCCAAATCTGTCTTGATACCACACAATTATGGAACAGATGCAGCTCGTCCTCGTCTCCTTATAAACATCTCGAACATGTCGCGTTCCCAGCTAGCTTTCTGCGGACTCAGTTCACTCCAGTTGCAAGACCACCAGAAATTGCTCTCCAAATGAAAAGTAACAGTTTGTGTGGAATTCTAAGACTCCAAATCTGGCTCCAAAACTTTCTTGCACTGATGCTGAGTCTTTCCTGACTTGTTTGATCCTCTCCTTCTCGCATGGCTACGTGGTAACAAGTCTTCAAAGTATATGTCCCATTCTTTGTCCATCTCCAAACTGGCATTTCATGTCATGTTGGATCTAGGTGAATTGCATGTATATGAGGAAGGATTTCTGTCGGAATATGCTTCTGATGAAGAAAATCTCCAAGTATTATGGGAATGGTCTATCAGATGCTCCACCTTGAAATTTTTGTGAGTAGAAAGGACTGTTGAACTTCGGATTGGATTTCTTGCTATTCGAATCCATTGATCATGGATGGAATCCATTGGCTACCTTCCAGTAGAGATTTTTAGTGACCAAATTCTTTGCCCAAACCACTGATCTCCATCCCCAAGTATCTCTACCTTTTGCCTTTACTGACAGTATATCCTCATGCTTTAGATAATTAGTTCTACACTCCTTGTAGTAATGAATCCCTATTAGAAATCATGTTCCAGGATGTTTTGCTAGCAATTCCTTGTTTATACCAACTTCAGAAAGTAGACATAAACCACCTTCCAATTTGGACTTGCAGACAGTATGCCATAACCTCCAGTGTACCGATCTACCTTCTAACTTGCCTCCCCAGATGAATTATGCAGTCATTGCATCAATTTTGTTAAGAATCTGAGTTGGGATCCTAAATATACCTTAGGGGATATATGGCAAGCGATTGAAGAACATATTTTTCCAGAGTGATCCTTCCTTCCAAACTTAAAAGCTTTACCTTCCAAGACTCATTAGTTTGTTTGAATTTCTATACCAAATAGCTGGAAATATCCGATTTTTTCAGATAAAAAAAGATGATGTTCCTCAGCTATGTGCCTCATATGCATTGTCCTTGAATGTATTATCTCTGCCTCTTGAACTGCTGCATTTCCCAAGGAGTATTACGGCTAAATTGAATAGCACATTTCTCATGGTTTAATCTTTGTCATGAGAACTTTGTGCAACTCTATTTTTCTTGCTACCTGAAGTATGGCTTCTTGTTTGCATTTTGTAAAGAGGATACAATCATGTGCATACATTATGTGGGTAAGGCGAGGGCCTCCCCTTGAGATCTGAATCCCTAAAGATCTGTTGTGTTTCACTTTCTGTTCCAGCCAAACTGACATATATTGTTGACCAATGATGATTAGGTGCGGGAACAAAGGACGACCTTGCCTTAAACCTTAATTTGGTAGGAAGGATAGACCAGTTAATCCATTCACTATCACTTGATCGGACACTGTCTACACACACAACATGATGAGGCCTATTAACCTTAATGGCATATTAATAAAGTGCAAAACTTTTTCCAGAAAGTTCCATGAAACTCTGTCATAAAACTTGCTCATATCTAATTTGACTGCAGCCATACCTACTATAGTTGTCTTATATCTCCTCATATGTTCCATCACTATTAAATTCAAATTTGATAATGGCATCATTTAAAATACATCGAAAGACCAGTCTCCTCTCTCTCTCTCTCTCTCTCTCTCTCTCTCTTTCTCTCTCTCTCTAAGCGACACAACCTCCTCATCCCTGATCTGTCGGGGTGACCGCCGGCGACCTCACCGCGCCGGTCACCCCTCCCATACCGACCATAGTCATCCTCTCCAAACCACCATTTCTCACCCCAACCCAAAACCTCGCTCTTTTCTACATCGAAAAACTACGCCCCTTTTCTGGCCGGAACGGAAATTGTTACCAGTCATAGACCCCCCCTTCCCTCAGTATTCCACCGCCAAGTACACTGGTGTTTGTCGCGACCACGAGAAATTTCACCAAAAAAAAAGTCGACGGTTGGTACCCCTTTGATCTGCCCGCCGACGTTATCATTTGAGAGTGTATTGGGGTCGAGCTGATCTTGGAGGTTTCAGATCTGCCGAAAGTCAGATCGGGTAGATGGGAATGAGCGAATCAGACGGATAATGGACGGAGCTCATCGAAGGGAGGGGGCATAAGTCGCGCCACCTCCATCACGCGTCATTGGGCAGAGCCCATCGCATTGGCGATGCGCTCCTCTATCAGGCGCGTTCTCAGTCCTTCAGTTGAGGGTGCCGCTGTCTACGAATTTATCCCCTTTCTATGCATAAATCTTTGTTTTGTTTTGAGATTCTGTTTAGATATGCTATTCTGTCATTATTAATACTAGACTCAGATACAGTTTCACTTGAAATTTCTCTGTAATCTTACTCATCGACTCATCGCCTTCACTATGGTGGAGTTATTGTACCTGTAATCATTAGTTTTGATTTGGGGATGTTGATAGAATGTCACAATTATCTTGAGAATAATTGTGATTGATTTTTATATATTTATGTACCATATTTAGACTAGTCTAGATACATTGTATTTGTACTCTTGTAATCCTATATATTTGACATAATACAAACACACCAACTACGGTGAATTACATCTTTTCATGGTATCAGCCTATTCGATCTAATAACCTGTAAATCCGTCAAAAATCCAATTTCGACAGATAAATCCCAATCAATTTCGGTGCTTCTTGGAACTTTTGATTATGGTGCTTTCGTTTTGGTGTTTCTTCCACCTTTTCCGCTGCTTAATTGGTGTGTCGACGGTTCCGATATCCACGATCTCTCCCGTGGTTGTTTGAAAAAAAAGAATCGGTCATCGTCAGCCCAGGAGTGTGTGAATCACGCGCCGCCTTCATCGCAGACGTTTTCAGGTCAGGCGCGCGTGCATCACGCGTCGACAGAAGGCCATCCGATGTCACTAGCGCGGGGACTCTTTCCTGCGTGTGTGTTGCACGTGCCCGCCGTCCAGCATTTTCCTCAGCAGGCGCGTATGTATCACGCGCCTTCCCGTCTTCACTCTCCTGACGTGGCGCGTGTGCATCACGCGCCAGCCCAACAATCCCCAGCTCCCTGGGCGCGTGACTTCCATGCGCCACTTGCAAATTTCACCTCTCCGGCGCGTGTGTTACACGCGCCGCCTCCGCCTCCGCTCCCGCCGTGCCCGACTTTTTCTAGCTCGCAGGCAATGATAGAACCCAAGGTATCAATTTTGCGATGAGTTTGGACATATCACTCGGACTTGCTCCAGTCCGCCTATGTCAGCGAATGTGGCCGATGTTCTCCAGTCTTCAGCTTCTTTGAAGAACAAGACTTCTAGTTGGTATATGGATTCTGGTGCTACTAACCACATGACTTCAGCATCTTCTGTTCTTGATCGTGTTGCTCCTTATACTGGTAACCGATCTGTCTCTTTTGCTAATGGTCGTGATGTTTCCATTACACATGTTGGTCGTCATCAGTTTTCTCGTAATTTATTATTATCGGATGTTTTGGTGGTTCCGATGTTACGAAAAACTTACTCTCAATTAGCAAGCTCACAAAGGATTTAAAAGTTGTAGTTTCTTTTGATGAGTCTTCATTTGTGATTCAACCACTGTCAAACAAGGAAATTTTAGGCCGGGGTCGAGGTCATCATGGTCTTTATGTGCGTGAATGGAGTAGTGCTGCCTTTGTTGCTTACGTTCGATCAAATAAAAATACAGTTTCTTTTGATATTTGGCATGTTAGACTGGGTCATACTTCTCATTCCGTCATTTCTCTATTGAATAAACTGAATCATGTTAAGGTCACCTCTTTGTCGCCCAAGTCTTCTCTTTGTTCAGCGTGTGAAAAAGCAAAAGGAAAAAGTCTTTCTTTCATGGACAATCCGAAGCGAGCGCAGTCTATACTTGATTTAGTTCATTGTGATTTGTGGGGGACTGCACCAGTCTTATCTGCCAGTGGCTATTCTTATTATGCCATTTTTATCAATGACTATTCGCGATTTACTTGGTATTATCCACTGAAGCGAAAATCGGACTTTGTTGAGACATTCCTGCAGTTTCAAAACTTTGTGGAGAATCAGTTTCTCGCACTATTAAGGTGTTTCAAAGCGATGGTGGCACTGAATTTACAAATGCAAGGTTGCGTTCTCACTTCGTAGCTAGGGGCATCTTTCATCAGATTTCTTGCCCTTATACTCCCGAGCAGAATGGTAGAGCCGAACGGAAGCATCGTCATGTGATAGAAATGTGATTTTCTATACTTCATCACTCTTAGATGCCATCTTCTTATTGGGATACAGCATTTGCCACTGCTACATACACCATTAATAGGCTTCCTACGCCTGTTCTTAATAATGTCTCGCCGTATTTTCTGGCTTATGGACGTCATCCGGACTACTCAAATTTTCATCCATTTGGATGTTTGGTGTATCCTTATATTCGTCCGTTCTCTCAGTACAAGCTGGCTCCTCGCAATACAACTTGCGTTTTTCATGGTTACAACTCTCAGTACAAGGGTTTTCGGTGCTTGGACCCGGTCACTAATAGAGTGTATCTTACACGCCATACTCGCTTTGATGAGACTTCATTTCCATCGTTGGAACGTCAATCCTCCATGGCCCCTGAGTCTCTAGATGTCTCTACATTTCTTGATTCAGATAATGATGATGCTTTGGCTTTGACAGCACCTGATCAGCCTTCACCAGATCAGTCTATAAAGGCATCTCCACCATCACTTGTCTCTGGATCACCACGTATGCCTGATTCTGGAGGATCATCTTCACCCAACCCTTCTCCAGAACCAACTCCAGCCCATTCTTCATCGCCACCGCCACCGCCGCCGCCTTGCCATCGAATGACAAATCGTTCTCAGACAGGCAGTCTCACTGCTAAGTATTACTCTGATTATGTTGTCACTGGTTTTCTTGCGGCACTTTTAGCTGAAACTGAACCTCGGGGTTTTCGTTCTGCCCTTAAGGATCCTCATTGGGTGGCTGCTATGGATTAAGAGATGCATGCACCATGTCAGCAAAGTACTTGGGATCTTGTCCCTCGTCCTTCCGGAGTTTATATTGTTGGTTCCAAATGGGTTTATCGGCTCAAGCATAGACCGGATGACACTATTGATCGTTATAAGACTCGTTTAGTTGCTCACGGATACTCTCAAGTTTCTGGCTTTGACTTCACTCACACGTTTAGCCCCGTCGTCAAAGCTTTCACCGTTCGTATCATTCTGTCTCTTGCCACCATTTTTGGTTGGCCCCTTCATTAGCTTGATGTTAAGAATGCCTTTCTTAATGGTCATCTTGACTCCCCGATTTACATGGAACAGCCATCTGGATACACTGATCCTCGCCATCCAGATCATGTATGCTGTCTCAGGAAGGCCATCTATGGCCTTAAACACGTGCCTGGTTTCAACATTTCAGCTCTTATCTGACTCGTTTAGATTTTCGGTGTTGTTCGTCTGACACTTCTCTGTTCATCTTTATGCGTGGCTCAAAAGTGTTGTATCTTTTGGTCTATGTGGATGACATCATTCTCACTGAAAATGATCCTCTTCTTATTCGGAAATTTGTCGCTCGCACTGATCTTGAGTTTGCTGTTAAGGATCTTGGCCCTCTTCATTACTTTCTAGTATTAGAGGTCTCATGCTCTTCTTCGGGGTTGTTTCTTGGCCAGGCTAAGTATGCCATGGAGATTCTTCGGCGCGCTGGCATGACTGACACATCGCCTGTCTCTACGCCTTTTGTTCCTAGTACACAACTCCTTACTTCCTCTAGTCCAGAGTTTTCGAATCCCAAGTTATATCGTTCGCTTGTTGGTGTCTTGCAGTATTTGACCATTACTAGGCCTGATCTAGCTTATGCAGTTAATTCTGTTAGCCAGTTCCTTCAGTCACCTCGTGACGATCATTATCAGGCGGTCACTCGTATTCTTCACTATGTTCGTGGTACTCTTCATCATGGACTTTTCTTTCAACCGTCTTCCAGGTCACTTTCAGTGTTAGGGTACTCAAATGCTAATTGGGCTCGCTATGTTGAAACTCGACGTTCCACCTATGGTTATGCTGTTTACCTTGGTGGTAATCTTGTCTCTTGGTGTGCTAAGAAACAGCCAAATGTTTCCCAATCCAGCTGTTAATCTGAGTATCGTTCTATGGCCAACACTGCGACCGAACTTGTTTGGTTGTGCAATCTACTCATGGAGCTTCGTGTTTCTTTGAAATCTTCACCCTTACTGTTTTGTGACAACAGTAGTGCTATTTTCCTTGCTCAAAACCCCGTTGCTCACAAACGGGCTAAGCATATTGACATTGATTACCACTTTGTTCGAGAGTTGGTGGCTTCTGGCAGGCTTCGTGTTAGTCATGTCCCTACTTCGTTACAGATTGCTGACATATTCACCAAAGGTCTCCCTGATCCTCTCTTCACACTATTTCGATCCAAATTTTGCGTGGCTTCTCATCCGACGCTTCGCTTGAAGGGGGTGATAGAATATCACAATTATCTTGATAATAATTGTGATTGATTTGTATATATTTATATACTATATTTAGACTAGTCTACATACATTGTATTGTATTCTTGTAATCATATATATTTAACATAATACAAACACACCAAATACGGTGAATTTGATGGTTTCAATTTAAAAAAAGAAAAGAAAAAATGCATATTGTACTTGAGAGCTAAAGAGAACTATGTATTCGACAAAATAAAATGAAAAGGAGAGAGAACCCTAGGCTTATTCGTATTTGTATTGTATACGCATCAACCAAAACGCAATTCAGAACAAATCCATACCCATTATTGCTTATTATGTAATGTGATGGATGAATTATTACTAGAAAAGGAAACTAGAGTAATAGATACGGAAAAGAGCACAAACACCCGTGCATGTGGGCACCTAGGTTAATTATATTGTTGTCAATGTTATAGAACAAAAACATAAATTTGTCTTCCCAATTTAAAAAATGTAGGTTGATGGTTGAATAAATAAATAAATATATGAAGAATTTCGAAATCAAGTACTTTTGCAAATGTCAATTTCAGTGCAATGTCAAATATGGAAAAGCCTATTTAATTATGTAAATCCCGATCCATGAGGAAGTGGCATATATTAAGGGTCTTCTTATGTAAACTTATTTCTTACTGAAATGAAATGAAGTAAAATTGATATAATGAAAAATAAAATCAGTATGTCTAAATTTATCTAAATTTGATCAAATTATATTTTGCTGAACTAAACTGATTTGAATCAAACTGAACTGAATTAAATTGAACTGAAATGTTCTATTTATAAGCTCCTTCAAACAGGTTCTCATAATTAGGGATGATTATGGGTATGAGATCCGATTGCGACCTTGCGGGTTTAGACCCATCGGTTCGGGTATGAATCCAATTTCTTTAGACCCATCGGATATGAGTCAGATCTGTATCTAGATTTTACAATACGGATATGAATATGGATATAAGATATCAAACCCATATCAGGACCCATATCCATATTCAGACCCATTTACATATTAATATATTATAGATAACATATATATTTTTATGTATAATATCTATGTCGTACGCTCTTGTACTAAATTTTCTTCAATTTCACTAAATTGTTGAGTATTTTGATGTGTATTATGTATTGATAATTCACTATGTATGTCAATATTTACGCTTAGTGTAATAACATATATACATTTGGGTTTATTCGTTTACATTTTGAAATATTTAACATCAGATTTATAGATAAAAGGTTATATCCGTTTAAAACCTTTAAACCATGTGGATATGGGTATGAACTTAAAATTTTAGAGCTTGCGAACATGGGTCGAATCTGAATCAAACATTTTTTCTACAAGTCGGGTCCGGATCTAGGTAAATTAGATCAAGACCCGTCTCATGATCATGCTTACTAACAGTTACGAAGTAGCTTGATAGACTCAAATAATCTAATTTCAAAACTCAACCAGAATTCATTTTGAGTTCCATCCCCATCAGATGCGGAGGAGAGGGGGGACTGAGTGGAGCCCGACCCCCTCAACTTGAAAAATATCCCTAGGTATCATAGTTAGTGTTTTATTTGGTTTGTTATGTTATGTTATGTGGCCACTCGCATGATATTATTAACTGAAAATATGGAGGATTATTTTTTTAGTACACATGAAAGGAGAGGATTAGTTTTAAGAAGAATGAGACCACAGTCAAACACACTCAAAATAGAATTTTTTATATAGTAATAATATAATTAATGTATAACTTTTTTTTCATAATCCTAATTGATTACTTTATAGGCAATATTTTTTTGAGAAAAAAAAGTAATCAAGGAATGAATTCATATAGTAATCAGTGTATAGCAACATCGGAACGAGATTTTTCAGCTATGAAAATTGTGAAAACAAGTCTTCACAATCGAATGGAAGATGATTTTTTGTGAAATTATTTATTAGTTTATATCGAAAAGGAGACTGCCGTAACAATCAATATTGATTCCATCATCGATACTTTCAGTGAGCTTTCAGAGAGAAATGTGCGATTTCGATAGTGATTCACGTATATGATGTTAAAATCATCAATTTTAAAATTTATCTAGCAATGTTTGTCTTTATTATATTAATTTAATTTTTTCATATTTCAATGAATTGTCGTATTTTATATTATTTTAATAGCTAATTAAAAAATTTAAATCCAGCCCCCACATATTAAATTCCTATCTCCGTTCCTGATCCCATCCATATTATTGCAAATGAAAAAATATCTGCATTTTTTAAAATTAATGCCATTACGACAAGTGAATTTTATTGTACTCGGCAAATTTTTCAATAGGATGGACTATCAATTACAAGCACATTTCATGAGTACAGCATATGAAGTAAGTATGCTTTCAAAATAATAAACATTATAAACTCTAACTCTATATCTATCTAAGATCATTTTAAAAACATTATATATTAATTAAATTTACAATATCTAAATAAAAAATATGACAATTGTTCTGTATATACTCATTAGTGATTAGCACATTAGAAAAAGAAGACAACCTCTCTTTCACACGATCAAATCGAACGTAATTCTTTTAAATCGTTTATTTTGCACTAACTAAAATGTGGGTCCAAAATCAAACAGCTTGAATCCAAAAGGCGTAGAAAATGGAGGAGATATTCTTTAATAAAATCATTATCGTGGCAACATAGACTCTAGACCAGTTTTTGGTTAGAAAAGAGCCCCAAACTAACTTGTGACAAAAAAACATTCTGAAGAAAAGTTTCACACCGTGTACGCAAAACGATCCTATAATTTCCATATCCGTTGAAAGTCCTTTTCAGCGGAAAGTTGCTTAAAAGGAAAACCATACAGTTCAAAATGAAAAACTCCAATTCTTTATTTTAATTGAGATGATTCTCTAACATTGATATTATTTTCCTTTTGAATTTCATCTAGTCTTAGGTTTTCAAATTTTGATATATCACCAAAACTAAACTAAACTAAACTATAATAAATTTAAACATACTGAACTGAACTGAAAAAAAATGAAAAAATAAAATAAAAATTGAATTGATTTGAACCGAAAAAATTGTAAATGTATTTAATTGAACTGAATTGATCAATTGAAATAATTTTAAATTTTATTATATCATTGTATCATACTCATTAATCGGCTACGTCCAGACTGCAAAACTCACTAACTGCACCTGAATTGGGTTGGTGACATTTGTGCATGAAGGAATTCTCAGTATTTAAAGTTTGGGAAAACTGGCGCCAATTTTTGAATTTGAAATTGGCGCAAGGCTAAGCGACGTCGTTTTGTCTGAAACTGTGACAAGCTGAGTTGCTGACACGTGGACAGGGACGTGGCGATCAGATAGATAATTAGCCTACCATTTTAGACTTTTGTGTGTTAAAGTTGCAGAAGATAGATATATGTATGAGGTGAGGTAGAAAGGGGAGAAGCAAGCCTTGTAAATTTTGAAACCCTAGCTCAAGAATCATGAATTTCTGTACATTTGATCCGTTTTTACTTTTGATGTCTGCTTGTTAGTTTGTTGTTTCTTCAGTGCAATCGAATAAAACCAGAATTTTGGGTACTCTTGAAGCTCCAGTGCCGCCTCCATGCCCCTAAGAATTGCTAAGTGACGGTGTTCTCCCTCTATGGTTACACGTGTCGCAGACTAGCCAATCTGCCATTCCCTTGCTCGTTTTTGGATTAAAAGCTCCATTTGTAATTATGGTCCATAACGTTCCACTTCCGACACCATAGACATGCTCATCTTGTAGGTCGAACTTGATGAGCAGAAAGGTCTACCGCTATGTGAGGATGATCCTGTTTGGGAGACCCACTGGCATGTTGCATTGCTCCCTAACCTGCATATTCTGATTTCCAGATCCACCACAAGACACATAAAAGAAAGTTCTAGTAATTCCATATCAAGAGTGTTGTTAAGGAAAGAAAATGTTTGTTTTCTATATAAATTAATATTGTATATGGAATATAGGTTAGACTATCATTTTCCTTCTGTAATTATGTTATTGTGCGTTAATCCCACATTGGTAGATTTGATAGCTAGGTAGACATAACCACCTTATATAATGTAAACTTTCTCATGAATATACACACACGAATTTACCCGAGTATCTTTGATACAATTCTTCAATTCTACATGGTATCACAGCCTCCGATCCTCTAAAGTCAATTTTTCTCCGATCTCTTTTTCCTCCGCTACCGCCGTGAGCCTCCACCGTTGCCGCTGTCGAAATCTTCATTCCTACTCCTTTGATTTCTGCTACCGACTTCTATTCTCCAAAAAAAATCGAAAAAAAATAATTTTACTGCTGAAATTTTGTGGCCAGTACGTGTTTTGTTTGCTGGAAATTTTTGAAGACATTAGTTCCCAATGTTTCTTTTATTCCATGGATCCTCGCCACGACAATGTTGCCGTCGCTGGACCACTTCTTCCTACCGTTTCTAAGATCGCTGCTGCCGCACACGATGATGTCGCCGCCGCCGCTGTTCCTGTTACCGCCGTTCCTCGTTCGTCTGTCTCGCCTGGAGTGCCGTTCACCGGGGTTGTTCCTTCCCCGGGTGAACCCATTGCCGCTGCCGTCATCACCGATTTGGACAGACAGGCTTTTGGCCCCGTCTTATATAAGAACCAATGGGGTATAGTTAAGAATATATTTTCTAACATGAATTCTAACAATTCCGGTAAGGTCTCTACACCCTAGATACTTGACACGGGTGCATCTTATCACATGACTGGTACCAAGGACGTTCTTCACGATATTATGCCTACTAATGTTGATGTTGTACTGCCTGATGCTTTATTACATGGCACATTATATTTTGGCGATATTATGCTTCCTCGCGTCTTATTTATTCCAATTAATACGTTGTAATTTGTTATCTTTTGCTAAAATAACTGCATCCTTAAAAGCTCTAGTTTTGCTTATGGAAAATATATGCATATTTCAGGACATCAGCACGAGGATGGTGACTGGTGTTGGTAGTTAGCGAGGAGGGGTTTATTGGTTGTGTAGTTTCGGGACTCCACTTTCACCTGCTTGATCTCTCCATGTGTCTGCTGCTTTTGTTTCTTCGTTTGATTTGTGGCATCAACGTTTTGGTCATCCTTCTCGATCGGTGTTGTCATCTATTCCAATATTAGGATTGCGTAGAAATAATACATCTGTTCCTTGCTCAACATGTCATCGAGCAAAACAGTCTAGAAGTAGTTTTTCCTCGAATACCGAAACAGCTAGTAGTTTATTTGATCATGTTCATTGTGATGTTTGGGCTCCTTATAGTAACCCCTCACTTAGTGGGGCAGTGTCATTTTTGACTATAGTTGATGATCACTCTAGAGATGTTTGGGTTTATTTACTAGTTAGTAAGTCTGAAGTGTCTTCCAAGATGAAGGAGTTCTTCGCGCTTGTCTCTACTCAGTTTCGCCGCAATATCAAGTGTGTTCTTGCGGATAATGGTACCGAATTTCAACCTCTTCGTCAGTATTTTTTGGAAAAAGGAGTCCGTTTCGAGACTTCAACTGTTTACACGCCACAACAGAATGGTCGTGTTGAGCGCAAGCACCGTCATATTCTCAACATTGCTGGAACTCTCATGTTTCAGGCTAATCTTCCAATCGACTTTTGGGGTGATTGTGTTCTTGCAGCTGCTTACCTGATTAATCGAACTCCGTCGCCGCTATTGAAGGATCGCTCCCCGTATCAGCTCCTCTTTGGCCGAGTTCCGGACTATGGAAATTTGAAAGTGTTCGGATGTTTGTGCTTCGCATCCCAACTCTCTAGACCGAGAGATAAATTTTCTTCCCGAAGCCGAAAGTGCGTGTTTTTGGGATACTCTACAGACAAGAAGGCATGGAGACTTTATGATCTAGACACTCGTACGATTTTTGCGAGTCGTGTCATTGTTTTCTATGAGGATTGCTTCCCGTTTGCTTCACTGGAGTGTTCCTCATCGACCGAACGTGTTTCTGGGTAATCTGGGCCTTTTTGTGACGTAGTGCATGGCCCAGAAGTATATGAACCCGTCCTGACCGATTTGGACGTGCATGGACCGGGTACGGCTGAACCGGGTATGCATGGACCGGCCTTGCATGGCCATGACGTGGCTCCCGCGCGTGCTCATGCGCCTGGAGGGGGAGCTCCCGTGCGTGCTCCTCACGCGCCTGGAGGGGGAGCCCCCGCGCGTGCTCCTCACGCGCCTGGAGGTGGAGCTCTTGTTTTGCCGACTTCGCCTGCTCAGCTTTTGAAAGCTGTTTCGCCGTCGACTGAGTCTTCGACTGCCACAAGCTCGCCGTTGCTGCATACCTCGCATGAGCCTTCAACTTCCGTTTGGTCTCCGGCGATGGACCCAGCTGTCTTGGCGTTTGAATCTGACACTGATTCTCCGTCGTCTTCTTCTCCTTCGGACTCGGATGTTGAACTGACTGTTACTGCTCCGCCGCCCAGACCACCGATCACCAGGATTCGCCAACCTTCTGTTCGTCGTCGCGATTATGTCTGTGCCGCCACTGCACCTTCAATGAACCCCCCTCCAGCTGCTTCCTCTTCCTCACCATCCTCAGGTATTCGCTATCCTATTGTTGATTATGTTTCCTGTACTAATTTTTCGGTTTCACACTCTAATTTTTTGACTGCAGTTACGGCTGGCTCAGATCCAACAACGTATTCTGAGGCTTCTCGCTTTGTTCAATGGCGTCTAGCAATGGTTGCTGAGATTGATGCTCTTGAACGCAATAAGACATGGACTTTATCTGCTCTTCCTTCGGGCAAGCGAGTTATTGGTAGCAAATGGGTGTTTCGTACGAAGTATAACTCGGATGGTTCTGTTGAACGCTACAAAATTCGGTTGGTTGTGCTTGGGAATCGCCAGATAGAGGGGACTGACTTTACTGAGACATTTGCGCCTGTTGCTAAGATGTCTTATGTTCGCTTGTTTTTGGGTGTTGCTGTCATTAAAGGATGGGAGCTTCATCAGATGGATGTGCATAATGCGTTTTTGCAGGGTGATCTTGAAGAGGAGGTTTATATGAAGCCCCCTCCAGGATATGTGTTACCTCGTCCCGGGCTTGTCTGTAAGCTTCGGAAATCACTCTATGGTCTTCGCCAAACTCCTCGTAATTGGTTTGCTAAGTTAGCTGAGGCATTGCGCAGATATGGCTTTGTTCAAAGAAAAGCTGATTATTCCTTGTTCTCATATATCCGAAATGGTGTTACTCTCCATGTTTTGGTTTACGTGGATGATCTTGTCATTGCTGGTTCTTCTGGGGATGTTTTGTCTGCCTTCAAGAAGTATTTGAGTTCTTGCTTTCACATGAAAGATCTTGGAGCATTGAAGTATTTTTTGGGCATTGAGATTGCACGTCGCCCTGATGGTATGTTTCTGTCTCAACGGAAATATACTTTGGATATTTTGGCTGATACAGGCTTATTGGGAGCAAAGCCTGCTGCTTTTCCAATGGAGACACAACATAATCTTGCGAAAGATGAAGGTCCTATGCATGATGATCCTGCTCAGTATCGACGTCTCATTGGAAATCTTATCTATTTGACTATTACTCGTCCAGAATTGAGTTATTCAGTTCATACTTTAGCTCAGTTCATGGGAAAACCTCGAGTTGTGCATTGGCAAGCTGCGATTCGAGTCTTGCACTATCTCAAGGGCCATCCTAGTCAAGGATTGTTTCTTTCAGCTCGTAGTCCTTTGCAGCTTATTGGTTTCTGTGACTCTGACTGGGCTGCTTGTCCTATTACTCGACGATCTTTGACAGGCTACTTTGTGACCCTTGGTGATTCTCCAGTTTCATGGAAGACAAAGAAGCAACCAACAGTCTCTCGTTTTTCTGCCGAGATTGAGTATCGTGCTATGGCCTATGTTTGTTGTGAGCTTATTTGGATGAAATCTCTTCTCAAGTCTCCAGGCGTATCGCATTCTCAGCCAATGAAGTTGTTTTGTGACAGTCAAGCAGCTCTATATATTGCTGCTAATCCGGTCTTCCATGAGCGAACAAAGCATATTGAAGTTGATTGTCATTTTGTTCGTGATTTGATTTAGTCTCGTGAGATAGTTGCTCATCATATTCGTACTACTGAGCAACCTGCTGATCTTTTTACCAAGGCACTTGGACGCCGTACATTTCAGGATTTGATTGGCAAAATGGGCATTCGGGATCCTTATGCTCCATCTTGAGGAGAAGTGTTAAGGAAAGAAGATGTTTGTTTTCTATATAAATTAGTATTGTATATGGAATATAGGTTAGACTATCCTTTTCCTTCTGTAATTATGTTATTGTATATTAATCCCACATCGGCAGATTAGATAGTTAGGTAGACATAGCCACCTTGTATAATGTAAACTTTCTCATGAATATACACACACGAATTTACCCGAATATTTTTGATACAATTCTTCAATTCTACAAGTCTCGAGAATCCACGATTTTTAGAATGTGTTAACTGTTAAGCATAAAATTATTATGCAAAATTTCATATATATTCATGTTGAGATCAGGTTTGCAACTTTCATTTTCTTGCTTTATATTTTCCAACTGTTCCCATTTGCACCTTTAGTGTGCAATTCCTCAAGAAAGATGAAGTGAAGATCTCCAGATATGTAGTTTTAAATGTTCTTTTCTTGGCTGAGCTATAATATTGTTTAGTTATCTGGCTATAGATATGTAGTCTTCTGACGGACCAGTCCTTGCACTTTACGATGATTGGTGTGTTATTATTTTGGGAAGCATACTATTTTAATTCCCTGTAAATATGGTGGTAGACATGGTATCTTTTCATCGAGTCAACTTCATTAAAATGGACATGAATTTATAGTACTTGTATGCAAATGGTGGCTATGCACTATCACACTCTTTGCTGGTGTATGCACTGCTCTACATTATCTCTTCAACTATTGCCTTGTTTCGAATGTGGTGATATATATTCCTGTCTTTTTTCTTTAAGATGTTATGCAACTACCAAGTAAAATGCATCATCTATGATTCTCCATTCAGTATAGCAGTGTTGTTTTCTTGTTCTTCCAGCAGAATGTTATGCTGTTTTGTTGGTTAGTTAGGGGAAGAAGTGGAACATTTAGTCTGCATCATTCAGGAACACGGCAGTTATTGGTGAAGCTCCACAAGAAACAGCTCAGAATAAGATAGTTTAGGCTTCAGGGTTTAGGTTGCCAATCTTCATTCGATACACATAAGATACACAACAGGCTGTCTAACTTTTCAGAACAACGAGCTCCATTGTTGCTGGTGAGAATGAAGTTTGCACATTCTGTAATTGAGACATCTGTATTTGAGCAGTGTATTGACCATAATTATTATAACTGGTCTGATCATTGCGAATGAGGCGTTATTGATTCCTGTTGCTTTTAAAACTTTCTACAGCTGAATGCTGATCCAATGTTGAAGTTAATTAGAACCATAAGTTGATGAATTTGGGAAGGAATGCTGCAAGAACTAGAGAGAGAGAGTACTTGTAAAAGATGGTATTTTTACCATTTTTGAACTGCAGTGCTTGTCCCACATCGGAAACGCGGCAGAAGAATTGTCATTATATTAGTTTGAGACTCTGGGTGACAGGGTACGACCTTACTTGAACAGGATCTGTTCTATAGGCCCGTACCTCTGAATCCTTGAGTTCTAAGGAGACAGGAAATCAAGTCTAGTTGACGAGACATGGCCGCCAGACCAGAGCGTGATTAACAGTCTTGTGCCACCAGTGCAGTGGCGCCCAAGGGCGGAAGCATGTATAGGCCCGGGTAGTTCCGGGCCTACCCTAAAATTTCAAACACAGCCTATTATACTGTACACCGGTGAAACGTTTGCCTTTTCCGACTGCCGGCGACAAGGCCCGGAGTTGCAGCGTTTTAGATGAAGTCCTCTGTTCCGCCACTGACTGCCTGCGAAACATGTTTTTTTATCATTTGGGCCTACCCAAAATATAATTCTAGTTCCGCCACTGGTGGCGCCGGTGCCGTAGAGGATCGTTCTCAGCCCGCCATGGCGGTGCTAGGGTGGTCTTGCGGTTGTCTGACAGACCCCCTTCAATTTGTTTTTGCTAATATCGCCTGCAGATTATCGGAAAAACGGTTTTAAGAGTTTAGACGAGAAGGTGGTCACAAATGTAACTAATTCATCCCAATCAATTTGATGGTTCTGTTATCCTCGCAATGAAAGTTATACATTTGCAGTTCGTTACAGAACTGCAAATCCCTTATTTCCCTATATTGCACGTTGACCCCTCTTCTTTCCAAAATTTGTAAAAGAGTACCTAATAGTTTCAGTATTTTCGGTGAAAATTTTGCACTAGACAGAAAAATTATTTGTTTACTGGTTATGAAATCTATTGCGATTTTAAGAGTTAATGCAGCTGAACCAGAGTTTTTTCTAAGTTTATGAAAAGTGTTAAAGATTGACACAATGCGTCAGTCACTAAATATGATATTATACTAAAAACAGTGACTTGGTAATAAATTAGAATGTGTTGCTAATTTTAATATGCATTGTCTTTCCTCGTCCTAATAGATTAGTTTGGGATCGACTTCGTTTACTTGCATTATACCTAAAAGAAGAAGAAGAAAACATAATCACCATATCAATTTTAAATTAATTTCCTAATATTGTGAAGTAACTCAAAATGGAAAAGAGTCGACATTGTTACCTTACATTTTTTACCTAAGCAAACATATAACAGGAAACGAAAAACAAAAACTGAATTTGAAAGTAGTTGCATACTACTTACATATCATCACGTATCCTAAAGGATTTTTGCACTGGTACGTCTTTTTGAGGTGAACTTTTGTAAACAATCAACCATAATCGATCTGAATCAAAAATTGTTAGAGACTATTAGAACGATTCTCCATTCCTCTGAATCTCAAACAAAAGCCATACATTGAATAATAATCTCAAGATGTGGAAATACATCAAACACGGAAGGCATGATCAAGCAAATATACACAATGTTTAGTTGAAAGCACTTACTTTGATCATTTGAACTCGTGCAAATAGAGCAATTGAATGAATGAAACTCATATACTTTGAATTGGATATGTCGATGGGTATGGTCCCCCAAAATTACAACTTTTTGTACATTGAAACAATCTACAACGGGCATTTAAATAAAGATAGTTCTCATACTTTTCAAAATTTATCAAATTTCATTTCCAACATTGATTCCTAAGAATTCCACGTATCAAAAAATTAAGATGATATTAAAATCAAAAGTGTCAACTGGGGAGAGAGAAATTTGATGAGAGTGAAAGCGAAGAAATTGATAGTCGAATGAACATGGAACTTGAGATGTGGAAGTTAACCGGAAGAAGAAGATGGTGGTTGAGCAGTTCCAAAAACCATGTGATAATGTGGAGTTACGGATGAAAAGGAAGCGATCTATGTAAACAGTTATTAAAAATTCAGTGAAATAAATTTTAAAGGTAAAAAAATAATTAAATTACTGTGATGAGAAACTAAAGATAAGGAAAACAAAAATGATTTTTGATGTGCTATACTTTAGGATTATATAGACAGCAGTTTTGTTTGCGGTGAGGTTTAAAATGAAAATGTTTTTTTTTGCAGACAGAATTTAAATGGAATGGAAAAACTCAAAAAAAAATTATAATGAAGGTTCCTCCGGTGATAAAATTGAAAGATAGGGATGATAAAAAAGATAGTTACTAAAGTTTAATGGTTAAATAGACATGAGAAGTTTGACGGTGGTGGAATTAAAATGAGGATGAGAAAATTAAAATGAAATTACTATTATATTAGATTACTACAATGAGAAACTAAAAGAAAGGGAATATAGAAAATTTAGTTACTGTAATTTAGGGATTTAATTATTACCAGTTGAGTAGTTTTATCAGTGTGAGAATTCAAATTAGAATGGTAAGCTAAAATTTACTTATTATTATTTAGGAGTTAATTACAATCGTAGATGAGATTTGACGTAACTCGTTAAAATTTGGTCTCCACATAAATATATAGTAATGAGATAAAAGGAATATGGTAAATTGTAGTTTCTATAGTAAGATAAGTTAAAGTACTATAAAATAAAAGAACTGGAGACTATGCTTACCTTTGCTGACAAATTCAAAATCTAATTGTAAAATTTTTTGAAGTTATAGAACTGGAGAACACATGCTTACCTTTGCTAATAAATTCGAAATCTAATTCCAAACCTAATTGTAAAATTTTTTGAAGTTATCAAATTGGGGAGCACATGCTTATCTTTGCTGATAAATTCGAACCGACATATATAAACCCCTTTGAATTTCTTTTATAATCATCACAGATTGTGGGTTTACAATATTGGAAGATCGTGGAGGAATCAGTGAGAAATCGTGGGGAGGAGGGATCGCCAAAATTAACTGTGAAGGAGAGAATTTGAGTATTTACTGTGTTGAAAATAAGTAGAGAGATAAAAACTGTTTAAATTACTATTAATAGGGATAAATTATCATCGTAGGATAAATCTTGAAAATAAGTAGAGAGAAGAGTTACTGTGTAACTTACTATTAATAGGGATAAATTATCATCTTAGGATAAATCTTGAAAATAAGTAGAGAGAAGAATTACTGTGTAACTTACTATTAACAGGGATTAATTATCATCGTAGGATACATCTGACGGTGGATAACAAATGTTTGGTCGTCCACTTTAAGGGAAATATATAGTAATTTAGATGAGGAGTTTCCATCGATCGTTGCTTCTACGTAATTTATTGCATAGTTTGTGTTGTGTTTTAATGATGTTTCCTCAACTCTTGGTTTAACTTGAACATAACTGATGTGCTACTGTTTTGAGGAAGTAATCAAGCTAATAAAAGAATGGATTATAAGAACATTCTTGTAAAAACACTAAGTAGTAAGATAGCACTATTCCCCCTGAGATTAGTAGGCCATCTTGGTTTAATCCTTTACTGTATTCAGGAACCACATTTTCAGTCCAGGGCTGAGTAAAGTACTGATAACTGAGTCCAGCCCTTTCCGTGTGCGCTTTCTTTTACCCTTTTCTCTCCGCTCTCTGTCACGGATCTCCAACTGTGAGATCTTCGCAGGTTTGTGAAGAAGAATCAAACAGAGAGAAAGAAGAAAAAAAGGAAAAAATGAAGATTATAATGGTGAAAAGACGTCGTTTTGATCATAGGGAGGAAAAATAAAAAATCTTCAAGTGGAACGACATCGTTTTACTTAGAGGGAGAAAATAAAATATAAAAATACTCCTATATATGTAAAAATATTAGGGTAAAGTCTAGTATAGACTTTTCCATGTAAATATTGAGTATATATATGAGAGTCAGGGCTAGCACATTGGTACGCCTTTATCATTATCTGTACATGGTATCAAGAGTTTAGGGGTGTGTTTGGTTCGCAAGGTTTTTGAGAGTCTGAATTTTGTTTTGGGTTTTTGAGAGTCTGGTTTTCCAAAAACCTTGTTTGGTTCATCAGGATTTTGCAAGTCCAAAACAAAAACCTTGTTTGGTTCGTCAGGATTTTGCAAGTCCAAAACAAAAACCTTGTTTGGTTCGTCAGGATTATGCAAGTCCAAAACAAAAATCATATTTGGTTTGATTTTCATTTTATAATTATAAAATTCAAAACTTGTTTGGTTTGTTTGGATTTTGAGTTTGTTTCTTAATGTAATTTTTAAATTATTCATCGTAACGATAATTTGAATAAAACAAGGCTTTTTTCACTAAATTTCGATGATTTCAACGTTCATTATCACCCTTCGAATGCGCGTTGCATATTCATTACGTATGATTCAAAATACATACAAAAATAGCCCAATGAAATCAATAATTTTTGTTCAACAACTGAATACGAAGAACATGATATGACACAGTCATGATTATTACAAATTTTGTCACAAGCATAAAACGTTAACTAAAATAATAAGTTCCGGACAACATCGTTTGTAAATGACCCAGGAACACAACTAGTGCTTCAGAAACTCACTCACACTAATAGCTTTCAAAAGTACTTTGTTAATTCGCATGAGCATCTTCGAAGATGAGGCTGAAGTCTTCATACATTTGAAGATCCTTTCCACTAAAGAAGTGAATTGCATCCAATCCTTCCTGCATGCACAGATAAAGTAAGTCAACATGAGGGATGTAATATGAATTTTTCTATTGAAATCAAATTCGTATTCCGATGCGTTATTCCATGAGGTGATTTGATGAAGCATGAGAGGATGTATACCAAACAATTTTGTAGGAAATATCATGTTAAAAACATAAAGGCGCAGTTATAACAAAAATAATTAGTTGAGAGGAATATGTCACTTTAAATAGTGGTCATAAGGAACCGCAGCATGCAAGACAAGAAAATGAAACATAAATAGCATAATCTAGATTGAAATTCTGACTATGAGTAATCTAGATTCAAATTCTGAGGAAACCAGCTCCCTAAACCCTATATTAATCCTTACAGAGATATGAAGATATAATAGAGTAGCTCCTTAGATTTGTTCCCACGAAATTAGAATGGGCGTGAAGTAATTTTTTTGAAATAACACCAGTTACCTGCTAGCTCTACTACTTCTTTGAAGTAACTTTAAAAGTAAGATATATTTATCCAACAACAATAGGAAGATTTTCCATTAAGCATCTATTCTATATCTGATGCCAAACTACTTGTGATAGCATTCTTTCATGTATACCTTACAGTTCATTTAAGAAGCCCTATATTCAATAGTGATATATAAAACACATACAAGAAGCCACAATTTTTTATACATCTTAAATGTATCTTAAACAGAAAACAAGTATAAAGATAACCTAGAACATACCAATATTATGTATTAACCTAGCACAACCATTATTAAGCTGTTTAGCATTTACAAAAAATGATCCTACATTTTCTCTTTCAAGACTAAGAAGCCGAGTTTGTGCATGTTCAACTTCATCCATCAAAAGATTGACTTCTGACTGCTTTGATGCTCTTTCTTCCTCTGAAATTGTTAACCTCAGAGTTACAACATATAAGCCTTCAAAAGTTAAATATCCAAATCTATATAGTACTTCCAATTTCAATTGGTTGCAACAAACCTGATTGTGCGTGGACTTCAAATAGCTGGCTCAGTGCAAGTTCATGTAATTTTTGCATCGTAGAAACATTATCTTGAGCCTGGCGTAGCTGATCCTGCAAAAGCTGTTTCCTGCCACAAGCATAAACATTATTGTATGTTGAACCAAAATGAAAGCCTAAACAATTGCAATAATATAAGGTGTCCTCAGACATTTCATGAAATCGGGCTAACATTACCTTTCCATTATTTCTCATCCCATTACACATTTGTGATGTGTTGCAGCAATGGCCAGTTCAAAATCTACAAATTGAACCTACCAGGAAATCCCATGATCCAGAACGAAATCCAATGAACTCGGTCACAATTGATAACTACTAACGACAAGGTAAGAGTTGGAAAATGCATTAACAAGTTGAGGTATAAAAGAAGTACCTTTCCAGAAGCTAGCGACGGCGGGAGCGGGAGCCGATGAAGCAGAGTTCTGTTTCTCCCGGACGGATCCTCCTTCCATTGCTGATCCGCCCATCAATCAGTGTGCGACTGTGTAGGAATTGCGAATCAACGGATTAGATGATAATTTTACAAATCGGAACTAAGGAAAAAGTATGGTGAGCAGGTACTCGTCGGCACGGGGACGGCGACCAGGGGCCCGACGAGTGGGAGAACGCGTCGAGGGAGGAGAGAGTTTAGCGAAAGGGTTGCAGTCTGGGGACGAGAGAGTTGGGGACGAGAGAGTTGGGGAAGTCTGGTTTTGCATCTGGTTTTGGATAGCAAAATCTAGACTTAACAGTACAAAAACCAGAACTTATGGGTTGAAATTCGGATTTGCAAAATAAAGGTGAACCAAACGCGTTTTTGCAAATCAGGACTCTCAAAATCCCTGATTTGCAAAAACCAACCTTGCCAAACACAGCCTAGGTTTTTCTTCTCTCTAAACCAAAAAAAAGAAGTTAGGGTTTCTTCTCCGATGGCCGATACACCATCGAGATCAGAATCGGAAATTGTTTTCCGGCAAACCAACCTAATCCTGTTGATGCCCCTCTCCACCAAGATGGTACAGGCCTCTCCTCTTCCGCTGCTGCTGCGTTAAATCGTGAATCAGAATCGTCTATGTCTGATACATCGACGCTCAATTCGGGGTCCCAAGTCGTTACCCCACCTAAATAAAGGCGACGCTATTGCATCGTCACCGCCGGGTTCCACTGTCGATCCGAGTTCTGGTGTTGTCGTCTCAGCCGATAAATGAATCGGCGGAGTTCAGGTCCGTTCAGACAGCAGCGAAAATGCAGCTCTCGGTGCTTCAGGCGCGTGGGACACACGCGCTGACACAGGCGCGCAGATCTCGCGTGCAGGACCACTCCACGTCCCCTCAGGCGCGTGGCTTCCAAGCGCTGGCCTAGGCGCGTGGAGCACACGCGCGCCGCCAGCTGATGTTTCCTTTGGCGCGTGGCTGCCACGCGCTGACCAAGGCGCCCACGCAGACGTCTTCTACTTCCGTTGGCGCGTGTCTCCCACGCGCCGACACAGGTGCGTGGGCCCCTCGTGCTGACACAGGCGTGTGGGCCCCACGAGCCGACACTGTTCTGCCAGGTTTTGTCGGGTCTGTTTCTGTTCTGTTTTGGCCCGTTGTTGCATACTCGCACACCTCACCACAACTGAACCATGCTATTGGATTCGCTGTCCAGAATCTTGATCCGAGGATTTATTCAACAGCCGTTCCAACAGTACAGACACTTCCACAACAACTAGCAAGTTTACCAACTTCTCTAGGAGTGCTTCCAATTAGCCAGCCATCACAGCATTTATTCCAACAACCTTCCTCGGCAATTCAACTTGGATTGCAAGTACCTCCCCTGGCACATTTGCCTGCTCCGAACCCATCAAATTTGGTGACTGTATAGCTCGCTTCACCGGAGGACTATCTGTTGTGAAAGACTCAAATGACATGTTTGCTCGTGTCTCATCAATTGCTTGGATTGGTTGATGGTACCACGTCTCTTCCCACTCCTTTAACTTATGATATGAATGGGAATATGATACAAAATCTACAATTTTCTGATTATCTACGTGTTGATCAGCAAGTTAAGACTTGGATATTTGCTACGATATCTCGGAATGTTTTTGTTGATGTTCACGAACTGCATACCTCTCGTGATATTTGGGTTCGTTTAGAGTCGCGTTTTATGCAAGCTAGTTTGGCTAAGTCTATGGAGTTGAAAGGTAGATTATCTAGGCTAAGGAAACCTGATTCTCAGTCTATGGATGACTATTTGCGTAACATTAAGATTTTAGCTGATTCTCTTGCTGCTATCGAGTGTCATTTTCCCAATCACGACTTGGTACAGTCTACACTCTTTGGTTTGGAGGGGGACCCTGATTATGCTCATTTGGTTTTTTTTTTGAATTAAACCACCATTGGTGGGGGGAATTTATTTGGCTTCCCAAACCGATCAAAGATCCAAAAGATCATAGTAGTTTATGTACATCAGGAGCACAACTAATATAGCTGTTAGTGCTCACAAAATAATAATGAATAGGTTTCTCCTATCACAAAATAAAATCAATGGACAAAAAATATTCTAACAACAAAAGCTCGATCGGGGTGTAATTTAGCAATTGAATCAACAAAGACCAAAAGACAACTTAGCCCCCCGAAGGTTTTGTTATGAGACTAAACTCCATTGATTATCTATCTAGCTTGCAGCCTTTTGTTCTTGATGACAGTGTTGATTTCAGCCATCTTCTCCAGTTTTTTATCCAGCCATGCTCTCCATTTGTCCAGTGCCCATTGGTCCTCTATCCCCATGTTGCTGCTGTACCTGCATTTTATACACACAAAACAGCAGTATCTTTCCTGACAATAATTAACTGGTTCTGACTGAGGGCATCCCAATCCTATCCAGTGTGATCATCCCACCTAGATTCTCTGGGGTGAGATCTATTGGAATTTCATCAGATGTCTGCAATCTAAGGCATCTTTTTGCCAAAAAATCAGCAGGAATGTTACCTTCTCTATGTGTGTGAAAGACATTGTGATTTGTGTGCAGTGTAAACAATTCAGCACATAATGAATAATATTTCCACTGGATACTAGCAGGCTTGTGAATTCCATTCACAGCTATAAGGCAGTCAGATTCAACAACATAATGGTCAAGGCCTAAGCTATCAGCAATCAAAAATCCTTGTCTAATGGCTTGGATTTCTGCCTGAAGTGGAGAATCACATTTCATATATATCATTCTTAGCACTGATGGGATCCCTAGTTGATTTCTAACTATGACACCAATACCAGCCTGTCCATTTGAAAAAGCTGCATCCACATTCAGTTTATAACCAAAGTCTGGTGGATACCATTTGATAATCTTTACTAACTTATGTCTTTTCTGTTTTAAGAAAGGCAGCAAGCCAGCAGAGATCATGAACTAGTTTCTAACATTATTTCCAACCTGTGGATGAGCTACAAAGATAAGTGAGGTTTGTTTAATGATTACATCTCTCAACTCAGTTGTAGTTAAGCTAACATCATCATAAATGATTCTATTCCTTCTAATCCACAAGTACCAAAAAGTCAGCATCATAGTAACTCTGACAACTTTAGCATGTATTTTAGAAGAACCTCTATATGACAGATAGTAGTTAATTCTAGAGCTCAGTGAATGAAATTCTGGAGGCTGTATAGCTAGGCAAAAATGTAAGTTTCTCTTGATCTCTTCATTACAGGGCAAGTGTTAAAATAGTGCTCTAAGGTGTCATTATGGTTACAGTGCAAGCACTTAGAAGGTAGATGAAATCCATACCTTATCAGAATATCTGGAAATGGAAGCAATCTATTCTTCATTCTCCAGACAAAGATTGAAATATTTTTAGGTATAGGAGAGCTCCAGATCAGCATCAAAGTGTCATTACTGGTATTGCTCTCCCTGAAACTTTTGTATGCCGATTTGATAGAAAATTCACCTTTCTTGGATGGCCTCCAAATCAGCCTATCTGCATGTGCCTGGTTGAGCTGAGCTCCCTGCAAAAGTGAAACAATGTTGGTAGCCAAATATGGCTCCAGAAATTGAGTGTAATACTGTTTCCTGTCTAGGAATTCAGCAATACAAATATTAGGGAAAGGCAGTTCTATGCTCACAGGCCAAATATAATACAATGGTCCTATCCCTAGCCAATTTGCATCCCAAAAAGGGCTTTCACCTGAACCAACCAAGATCTGTGAATTTGCATTTGCATGTGCTGTGATCCCACATATTCTAGACCAAGTGTGGGAGTTTTTATATGACTGTGGGAGAGACCAAATAAATCTAGTCCACATACACTCATTTTTCTGGAGCTTCCACCATAGTTACATGAAAAAGCTCCAATCACAACCCTTATATCCCTGAATCCTAAGCCATTATCCACTCTAGGTATGGTGAGATCTGACCATTTCTTCCAGCTTCTTCTTTGGCCATAATCAGACTGCCCCCAAAAGAACCTTGCTGCTATTCTTTCCATATTTTTTATGACTGCTTGTGGAGGTTTGAGGACAGCGAGGATGTGTGTTGGTATTGCCATCAAGACATGGTTAATCAAAACCATTCTTCCAGCACTAGTGAGCCACTGATTCTTCTAGTTCAGGGTTGGCTTCTCCATCCTTTCAAGTAGACTCTGATAGTATTGCACTAGATTCCTGCCTGTGAAAATAGGCACCCCTAGATAGGTAAATGGCATGGTTCCCAATTTCATTCCCAGAATCCTCTTCATGTTTCTTATTGTAGCAACTCCAGTTTGGGGATGAACAAAGAATTCTGATTTATTGAAATTAATTTTCTGCCCAGATTCAGCTTCATATGCCTGCAGAAAAGTCTTGAATCTTCTCATGTTTTTCTTATTTCCACCGATGAAGATTGCAGTATCATCTGCATACATCAAGTGTGAGATGTGCTGCACTCCAGCTGGCATGATGAATGGTTGTATATATTGAGTGCTGATGAGAGCTTTTAGACCCCTTGAGAATGCTTCAGTAACTATGTTGTAAAGGAAAGGAGAGATGGGGTCTCCTTGCTCGATTGCTCTACTACTTGTGAAAAAACCAGCTGCACTGCCATTTATAATTACTGAGAACCATGCAGCTTCAATATTCTGCAACACTAATTTGACAAATACTCCATGAAAGCCAAAATTCATCATTACTGAGTTCAGAAAACCCCAAGAGACCCTGTCAAATGCTTTCTGCATGTCCAGTTTCACAATCAAGTTCTGGTATCTCTTATTCTTACTCACTAACCTAGCCATCTCTTTCATCTGTAAGATATTATCTGCAATATCCTTACCTTCAAGAAATCCAGACTGCTCTTCAGAAATTATTTTGTGCGTGAGTGGTTTGATCCTCTCAGTCAGTATCTTGGAAAAAACTTTATTTAGGAAATTGGAAAGGCTAATGGGTCTAAAGTCTCCAAAAGTGTTAGGGCACTGTTTTTTGGGAATTAGGGCTAGCCAGGTACTTGCAATGGCTCTTGGTAATTTGGTTCCTTCCATAAATTCTTTGGCTGATTCAAACAGATCCTGATTAATCACATCCCAACAGCTGGTAAAAAACATGCCAGAGAAGCCATCAGACCCTGGAGCCCCCTCTTTATTTAAACTGAATGTGGCACTATGCAATTCCTCCATACTCAGTGGCTGTAACAATTTTTCATTGTCTTCTTCTGTGATCAGTCTTGGTATTACATCCATAAAGTGCCTGTGATACTGCCCTGAAATATCAATATCCTCTTGGTTCCCATTTAAGAGTTCCTCATAAAAACTCACTCCTTCTGTCCTTATTTCATCTGGATCAGATAGCCAAGCCCCTTGCCTTGATTTAATCTTGCTGATCTTTGCTTTACCCCTCTTTTCCTTGACAGCATTGTGAAAATATTTTGTATTTGCATCCCCATCCTTCAGCCATTTCACATTGGACCTCTGCCTCCAAAAGGCATTTGATTCCTTCTCAGCTCTGATTAATACTGCCCTCTCCCTGTTCAGATTGATCAGGTCCACCTCCTCACCTGTACTCTGATATAGCTCTTCTAATTCAGTCACCTTATTTTCAGCATCCAGAAGGTTCTGACGCACATTACCAAAGACCTCCCTGTTCCACTCCTTTAGTCTAATCTTCAATCTTTTCAGCTTGAATACCATGTTGGACATGCCTTTAAAATCTGAATGCTGCTGCCAATTGTCTTTCACCAATTCCTTGAATTCAGACCTATGTAACCACATATTTTGAAATCTTAATGGCCTTGGTATCTGTTCAGTAGCATCCTGGATTGACACTAATAAGGGATTGTGATCTGATGTTGTTCTATTTAGCACTTGGATGGAGCTATTTGGAAATTTTGTAATCCAATCTAAGGTGCACAGGCCCCTGTCAAGTTTCTGCAAGAGTCTATTTTCTTTGAGCCTATTGTTAGTCCAGGTGAATAAGTTTCCCACTGTTGGTATATCTTGCAGCTGCAGTTGATCTTTAAATCCCCTAAAATCTCTCATACTACCTAGGGGGTGTGTGTGTTCCTCTTCTCTCAGTAACAGACTCAACAGTATTAAAATCTCCAACTAAAATGGTTGATGTGGGAGCCAAGCATCCCAAATCCTCCCAGAGTTGTTTCCTAGCCTGCCTAGTGATATGTGCATAAACAGATATACATTTCCAATTTAAAAGTGATAATTTCTCTGTGACTGAGACCTGAATGAACTGGCTAGACTCAGAGATAAGGTCAATATTAAAAAGGTCTTTATAAAAAAAGCCATATTTTTGCAGAACTTGCTGCCAGACAGTGATGAAATCCAAGTTCATATTGCAGTGAATTAATGAGTGAATTATCATGCATAGGTTCTATAATACATAAAACTATAACATGATGAATTGCAGTAAGTGATTTGATTCTTTCTAGTGAGGTTCCATAACCTCTCACATTCCATACTAACATGTTAGCAATTATTTTGTGTCCAATCATTTTAAAAATGGTAGGAGATTTTTGTTTTGGGCCTAAGTATTCTACTGACATTCTCAGATTGATTACTTTTTTTGCTCCTATTTTTTGTGGCTGCTGACTGATTTGGAGTGCTTACTTCAGCCTCCTGAATTTTGGTGCTTAACTGAGTTGGTGTTGGGGTGTTATCATACTGTGTGATTGGATCAGGTTCTGATTCTTTCTCTACCCATTCTGGTTCTGAGTGCGCATCATCAAATGAGGCCTCAGAACTTGAGTCTGCTCCTTCTTCCTGCAAAATGGTAAAGGAGTTTGATAGCTCCAGCTTTTGATTAGGTACAATTGAGAGTTTTGGAGTTATACTATTAGTGCATGTGTGATGAGTGTTGTGCTTCTTGATAGCCTTCTTAAGGTGTGTGACATCCAAATCATCAAAAGAAAAGGATATTGGCAGCTTCTTGATTCCCTGGAAAGTGGGTTTCTTCACTGGGAGTGCAATTTGGTGCTGGGAATATGGAACCATCATCCAGCCTTCCTTGTTGACCAATGCCTGAGTTGTTTCTTTAACTGGGGCCTTCTTCCATATCTGAGGTTGATCTTTCTCCTTCTCCTGGGGAGTTAGGCCTGAAGTTCCTGCCCTATTGGAGCTAGGCTTTTGGTAGAGTGACTGGCTTCCAGGTTCTTCTTAACTCTGGGTGCTGTATCCTACAATTGGCATCTTCGTGGCCCAACTTTTTGCAGTGTTTGCAGAAAAGTGGCATACTTTCATAAACAATATCGCAGTCCCTATGATCTTCTGGTGAGCCCAGTTGAAAGGAAGATAGTAGTTCTCCGGTGATATCTACTTCAACACACATCTTTATCGTTGACGGCCTAGTGATATAATTTGTTGCAGCGTCCATTTTAATGAACTTTCCGATCTGATTTCCAATATCCTCTATGAGCGTGTTGTTATAGTAGTAGAGTGGGATATCACTAACCGTAACCCAGACCGGAACGATGGGTGATTCATGCTCATTTAGTTACTACTTTGATTCATTATCCACTAGAGCTGAGTTTCGATGATCTACGTCCCAAGTTGTTACTCCATGAGTAACGTCTGAAACATTCGAATGATCTTGCTAAGACTTCTTCCCATGCATTCGTGGCACTACAATCATCTGGTTCCTCGTCTACTGGATCCAAGAATTTAGGGGGTGGCAAGAATAAGAACAAAAACAATCACAACAGAGGAGGTCGTGGTAACAATAGTTGTGGAAATTTAAATCGCTCAGAAGGATCAACGGTAGGCAGTGGGGCTGCGAACAACAACAGAAATCGTAACAATGGTATGAGTAATATTTCTGATTTGTCATGTTCATTATTGCCTTTCACCAACTGTGTTCCTAATAATGCGTGCTCAGCAGGAAGTAATTCATCCAATGGCAATTTTAGCTCTACTCCCTCTCCCGATTCTTGTTGTTTCTGTCTTACTCTAGGTCATCTCGCACAATTCGGTCCTCACAGATATAATCCAAATTTTGTGCCCCCTGGTCAAGATAGTGTTACTAGAGCCTTCGCTGCCCTATCTGTTGGTGGTGAAGCAAATGACTCTGTCTGGTATCCAGATTCCGGGGTTGCTTCACACATGACTCATCAAGAAGGTAAACTCTCTTTTACATCCCCATATCAGGGTTTAAGTTCTGTTGTTGTTGGCGATGGTACCACTCTCCCAATTAAACATGTTGGTAAAATGGAAATTTAAACACCTTCACGCCCACTTAGCTTATCATCTGTTTGTCATGTTCCTGGTCTTAAACATAATCTACTCTCTGTCAATAAGTTGTGTAAAGAAAACGCATGTATTATGAGTTTTAATGATACCTCTGTTTGGGTTAAGGACAAGGAAACGGGGGAGGTGCTTCTAGAGGGGGCTAGTAAGAATGGTGTCTATCCAATCCAACTAACGTTTGTGAGTCCTCAGTCACCCGTACCTGCTTTTTTAGCCACTAAGGAGTCTGGTGATATTTGGCATGCTTGTTTGGGTCATACATCTTCTAGAGTTATAGGGAATTTGATTTCAAGTAATAAAATTTCATGTACTTCGAAATTTCATGACGATTGTGTTTGTTGCAAATTGGGAAAAATTCATCGTTTGCCTTTTGAACCAGTTCAACATTCTGCTCCATATCCCTTATATATGATTCATAGTGATGTTTGGCAATCTCCTGTGTTATCAAACCAGTCTTTTCGATATTATGTTGTGTTTGTTGATGATTTTTCACGTTTTTCATGGGTTTATCCTTTACGTAAAAAATCTGAGGTTTACTCACAATTTCAAAATTTTCAAAAGATGGTTGAAAATCTTTTTAATTGCAAAATTAAGATTTTCCAAAGTGATGGAGGTCGTGAATTTGATAATTCTTCTCTTCTCCAACATTTTACTAGAATGTGGAATAATTTTTCGGAAATCATGTCCCGGCACACAAGCTCAGAATGGAGTTGCTGAACGCAAACATCGCCATCTCATTGAAATGGCACGCACAATGCTTGTTCAGTCAGATCTTCCTGCTCAATTCTGGGTTGATGTCGTGTTTCAAGCTGTTTTTACTGTTAATTGTTTACCAAGATTGACCTTAGGTGGTGTGTCTCCATTTGAAAAATTGTTTCATCGTTCTCCATCTTATGATTTTTTTGAAAGTCTTTGGTTGTGCTTTTTTTCCTCTTCTAATGGATCCTAAAATCAACAAATTACAACCTAAATCAAAACATTGTGTTTTCATTGGTTATGCATCTGATTATAAGGGTTATAGGTGTCTTGATCCTCTCACTGGCCGATTTTAAGTTAGTCATCATGTTCTTTTCCATGAAAAAAAATTTCCCTATCGTAGTCTACTTTTTTTCAGTCGAGCATATCTTTTTCCTCGCCGCTTGATCTTTCTGAGGGTTGTCGCCAACTGTGGTGTCTACGGGATATAGTTTGTCTACTCCGTCAACATTCCTGTCATTATCGTCATCTCCTTCTCAAGTGCCACGGTCTCCTCCTAGCGCGTCTCTAGTACGTTCTGTTGAGTCACATCCTATCTCGCCCTCTACTGCGTCACCTCCTAACTTACCTCCAGTTACGATGGATCCTGTGTTGCCAGCAGTTGTGGATAGGTCGAGTTCATTGTCTAGCCCGGTTACTGAGTCAGTCTCTCCTGTCTATCGATCTCCCGCGTCTAGCCAGGTTCATAGTCCGGTTGTTTCTGCGTCTCCTGAGCTTCGATCTACTGACTCGAGTCCTTCTCCGTCACCGTCTAGTTTACCTTCCCAGTCAGTTATCCATCCGAGTATTTCCTCCCCTATTTTGCCTTCCATTGCCTCTTCCTCACAGCCGTTGGTTTCCAATGCTCATCCCATGATTACTCGTCTTAAAACTGGTATTTCCAAGCCTCGTCGGTTAATGAACTTAAAATCAGATATTGTAGAATTAGAGCCTTCTAATTTCATACAAGCGTCCAAGGATTCTCGTTGGCGACATGATGCTTGATGAGTATAATACATTACTTGAAATAATACTTGGGAGTTGGTACCTCGCGACTTAAACCGCAATGTGCTTGGATGTAAATGGGTGTATAAAATTAAATACAATTTTGATGGGTCATTGGAGCGGTTCAAGGCCAGACTTGTTGTTTTCGGAAATCACCAGCAGGCAGGTATTGATTATTTTGAAACTTTTAGTTCTGTTGTTAAGCCTACTACTGTGCGATTGGTTCTCACTCTTGCTATTTCTCTTAATTGGATTGTCCGTCAACTTGATGTTAAAAATGCATTTTTGTATGGTTTTTTGAATGAAGAAGTTTTTATGCGTCAACCACCAAGTTTTGCTGATCCTTCTCGTCCTCATCACATATGTCGGTTATGTAAGTCCATTTACGGGTTACGACAAGCTCCTCGAGTTTGGTTCTCCAAATTTAGCAATTTCTTATTATCCATTGGTTTTAAATGTAGCAGTTGTGATTCTTCTATGTTTGTTCTTAAATATAAGGGTCACATGCTTATCTTACTTCTCTATGTGGATGATATAGTCCTAACTGGTAGTAGTAATGACTTGGTTCACAAATTCATCTCTGTTCTGTCTTCTGAGTTTGATATGAAGGATTTAGAGGATCTTCATTATTTTCTAGGTTTACAGGTGTCTCATACTCCTAAGGGTTTATTTTTGTCTCAGCAAAAATATGTGTCTGATTTGTTGCGCAAGTTTCACCTTCACACAGTTAAACCTGTACGGACTCCTAGTGTTGTTAGAGTTACATTGTCATCTGTTGATGGTGAGCTTCTTGCTGATCCCACTGAATATCGTTGTATGATTGGTGCATTGCAATATTTAACTATGACTCGTCCAGATAATGCTTATGCTGTTAATATGGTTTCTCAGTTTATGCATGCTCCCCGTACTACTCACCTTCATGCTGTGAAGAGGATTTTCAGGTATTTGCAGGATACTATGGAGTTTGGTCTTTTTCTCCATGCCGCAAATTCTCCGGAGATGGTGATTGCTTATTCCGATGTTGATTGGGCTGATTGTCCGGACACTCGTCGCTCCACCACAGGCTATGTTGTGTTCCTGGGGAAGAATTTGATTTCCTGACGCTCTAAGAAACAACCTACTATGTCGAAATCCTCTACGGAGGCAGAATATCGTGCTGTTGCTTACACTGCGGCGGAGACTATTTGACTTCGTCAATTGGTTGCAGACTTTGGCTACTATCTTCGTCATCCGGTCACTCTCTATTGTGACAATGTTTCTGCGATATATCTTGTTACTAATCCGGTTCAGCATGATCGCAGCAAACATATTGATGTTGATTATCATTTTGTTTGAGAAATGGTTGCCCATGGTGGTCTTCGAGTTCATTCGATTCCAACACAGTTGCAGGTTGCTGATATGTTTACAAAGGGTCTTTCTAGTGATTTGCTTTGTAAACATAGATCCAATCTATCCGTAATTGCACCCCGTAAGGATTGATGGGGTGTATTAGGGTAAAGGCTAGTATAGACTTTTCCATGTAAATATTGAGTATATATATGAGAGCTAGGGCTACCACATTGGTACGCTTTTATCATTATCTGTACAAAAAAGGTAAAGATATTCTTTAAAAGTGACAAAAAGTGACCAAAAACTCAAAGAATCATCATAATAGGTATGGTATAGGAAGAGAGAGAAAACTATTTTTTAAAAACTAACTAAACATTAATAGGAAAATGAAGTACAAACATTTTGAGCAATCACACGGCCTAATCTTAGAGTTGAGTTATGCTCTTTAGAAAGTACATTTCTAGGAACTATCACTGATGAATATGAAACAAAAGCATTAGTCTTGTGCAATACTTTTGATCTCCCACGTGGCTCAAACTTCACATTCTTGAGTGCCCCATTGATTATAATGAATCAACCAAAATGCGAATTCTATGACGTTATAATCTTTTTGTTGTCTTCACCGTCCTCCAACAAGTCTCAACCTCCGCTTGTAATGAAGAGGTACAGATAAAGAAATTTGAACCTCTTTTTATATTGTATGTTGTGCAGTAGAAAGCCATCCATTGTAACAAAAATTAGGGTAAATCTGAAGTGTTAATCTTTTGGAAGAGATCAACCTTCCCAGCCTTACAACTCATTTATACGTTGTACCATAACTTAAAAATTGAGCAGTTAAATTTAAACTACTCCCTCTAGCTTTTAGACTGGCTGAGTTTATTTGAAACAACGTTTAAGAAAATTTACTTTGCAAAAAAGTGGCACAACTACTTGTTTCTTTGCAGTGAAAAATATTTCTACTCCTATAAATATTGTATTTGTTTATTTTAATCCTATGAAGCACTTGATTCACTTCTCCAATAGAGATTCTGAGGGCTTTGTATGCTTACTCTAGAATTCACTTCTCCCTTGAGGGCTTTGTTTAATCTTGCTTAATTTGTCATGTGTTTCGTGTTTTATATCATTTGCATGCCTCATAGACACTAATTAGGGTAGATTAGTTCCTAGGGTTAATATAATTTAAATCTAAAGTAATTTAGCATGGTGATAGATTCTAGTGAAGATATAATGTAGTGTAATATCTACTTGTTAGGTTAGTGACTATGTAAAGGGGTTGTGTGGAGACAACTTCTCCCCTGGTTGTGTGAATGCAGTTTAGCAATGCCACGATGAAATAAGTTGCTTTCTGTATGATTGAAACAACAAATTGCTAGATTCGTAAGTAGAACACAATTTTTCACTCCAATATCACAAAGTAGTAAAGCATGAATTGAGAATCATCTTAGTTCTTGCTAACTTTCAAATGTTTTGTTTATATCTCACACTAGCATCAGGCATGAGTATATTTAATGATTCTCCTTTATTAATATCACTGTTGACTTATATGATGCTACATCTAGGCGAATTAATGATGAGGGCTTATGATGAGCGATGCTATCATCTTTAACTATAATTGAGAGAATATAATATTTAAATCCACGACAAATGGTCAAAATTCCTGTGTATTCCATTTTGTCGGTGATAAATCGATAATTGGAAGTGACATCATTTGCCTCTAAATGCCTTATAATATTAGTGTATCTCCCTTAGCTTAATAATGATAGTTGAAACTTTACTTTAGTTTCCCTTCGTAGAGTAATAAAAATCAAACGTCAAAACCCCCTTTATATATCGCTTTCTATATAACATATAAGTATGCTTATTATATGCTTTGAAACACTCTAACAAGTCACTTATGGTTCGACCCTACTTCCCAAACTACTCTCTAGTAGTTATAAGTTGTAGGTGATATATAAAGTGTTTTGATCTTGCGAGATCTCCATTGACAACATGGGAAATTCGCTTGTCAATTTATAAATACCATTTTCTCAACTGCAGCGAGCCACTTATTTTCCAATTTTGTACAACCTTTACCATTCTTTCTACGAGGGGTTGGTAATATATTTTTTTATTCCTCCTTGTGAAAATAGAAACTCCCAAGTACTTGAAACTTGATGGCATATATCCTTTTTTTTTAAATCTCTGTAATTCTTTTAAACATTCTAAATTTTCACAAGTGAAATCTCGAGCATTTACAAAATATTCTGATTTAGAGAAATTTATGTTGTCCGGAACATTGTTCCTAATCTCCCAGAAAATTTCTAATCCTATTCAATTTTTTTTGTAAGAGTTGTGAAAATGGTAATATCATCTACACACATCAGATGAGATATTGGCTAAACACCTCTACAGCCATAACAGAGTTTTGCATATTTTTATGAGATAGGCATTTTCTAAAAGTATTATATTATTTTAATAATATTTTTGAGCAATATATCGCGTAGGAAAAAGATTTTTCCTTCTATAAAAGATAATTTTTAAATAACAAAATACTACTTTTATGTATGCTTTTTTTTTGCATTTTTCTTCACGTTCACAAAGTCCTTCCCCCCGGCATTTTTTCTCTCCCAATAGAAAGCTCCCAGATCTACTTTTTCAGTTGAGGCCGCCGGTGCTTTCACCGGCCAGCGGCCTCCCCCTCACCTTTTCTTTTCCGTTCCCAAACCACCTTTTTTCTCGAAAACAACAGTCCCAGTAGTTCAACCTCGATCTGTCGGTGCGAGTAGGTCACCACCGCTCGCACGCCGCCCATACGCCGCCACAGATGATGCCCCGATGCATCCAGCCACAGATCGGGAAAGCCAGACGCAAACTCGCCGGATGATGGAGAGTTAGGGACTCCGGCCACCGCCCTGGTCCCACGTGGCCCAGTCACCGCCCTGGCCCTGTTGCGCAGAGGCAGAGCCACCGCCGGACAGTCGCGCCGGAATCGTCTCAAGCGCCGCACAACCGCTGCAGATCGGGCGCCATCAAGCCGCCGCCAAATCCGGCCGGCTGGAGACGCGCAGACAAGGCGCAGAGAAGGATCGCGACCTGGGTCCTTTCACCGGACACTGAGGATCCGATCCGGGCAGCAAGGTCAACGGCTCGGTCGGCTTGGGCCGGGTCGGCTCGGGTCGGTCGGCTCGGGTCGACTCGGGTCGGGTTGGGCCGGGCAGAGTTTGAACAGGTTTATACACCTGGAATTGGCACAGTTAGACTGGAAATATGATTTTACTTCTTTTTTCTTTTTTCTTTCTTTTGGTTTATTAGATTAGGAATAAGGTCACATATTTGAACTATATATTATCTGTCAAACTTAATTTTACCGACGGGTACGTTGTTCGATTTAAATTTTGTTTGGCTTCAAGTCTTTTTATACGAATGGGCAGGAGAAATCCAAGTCAAAGTAGTATTGATACGTACTTTTTGCGATCTCATCTCAGTATAGACTAGACTTGTAGACCGTGGAAGTTAGCTTTGCAGCTTCTTGCGTGTTAGATAATATTTATATGCACTTAATATAGTTTAGAACATGCCCTGAAATTACAATAAGGAAATCCCTTTTACCCTGGGACGACCGCAACGTAATGGAGGGGTTTGTGATAGACTGTGTTTGAGTTTGATAATGTAGTCGCAATCAGAAATCCCCTTTCACACAGGGATGACCGCAACGTGACGAAATATCTCTGCATTAGTTTAAATATTCTATATTATTTGGAAGATACTATCCAGTTAGACTCAGATTGGTTAGTATTTGACAAATGGAGAACACCCTCAAAACCCCGTCAATGACGGTTTAAATTAAAAAAAAACATTTTTCTTAATATTAAGGAACTTTTTTTATGAAAGAAAAATATCATCTTTCAAACTTCTGGAAAACCTCCGGAATCGTTTGACATGAGAAGAGCGGGTAGTGTATCCCAATCAACCCTATCACTATTAAATTTTTTTGCAAAACTAGCAACTGAATCGGCCGAAACGTTCAAATTCCTTGGTATTCAGAAAGGGTTTCCCAAGTTCGCGGCTTCAATGATTCATAGAATATCTTGAATTAGTGCATGGCAAGCCAAGAGAGGGTCTGCATTACCTCTTATAATGGATATTAAGTTTAATGCGTCTTTATCAATGCTGGCACCAAGTTGTTGAAGCTTAACCGACATATTCATTGCTTCACGTAACGCTAAAGTTTCGGCCGCAAGTACATCAGTCATGCCAATCATTCTCCTTGCACTGGCTTTCACAAAACCGTATTTGCATCAAGCACAACAACACCAATCCCAACATTCATGTCCCTTATCTCAGCGTAAAAAATATACGAGGGCCCTCTGGTGGTGGTCGTAATAGCGATGTGTCGGACAGTTCTCTCGGCAATCGTTCCGGCCACAAGTTTGCTGCACGGAAATGTGTCAAGTTCGCGGAGGTCGACGTGGCAAGTAATTTAGTACCAATATGTGAGTTTTGGAAGAGTAAGTGGTTCCTTTGAATCCAGATGTTGTCACACAACATTGTCATTAGTTCCCAGTCGCAACATCATTATCCTCAAGTAAAGATCGGAGCCATCTGTCACCATGATCCCGACGAGAGCTTTCGATCTTGTCCGTCAAACCTGCAATCCTCCAAACTTTTTGGGCGAAAGAACAATCGAAAAACAAGTGGGCTTGGGCGAAAGAACAATCGAAAAACAAGTGGGCTGCTGTACCGCCATCTAGTATGCATAGTTGAACTTTTAAGGAACTTTTTTTAATTTGGTATTCAAATGAGCCCCAATAAAATCACACCATTTTCCCCCTCACGGAGAGTTGAACCAAAAACATTTTATTATATCTTTGCCTAAAATGAATAATATTTTAAATAAAAAATATATATGTGAGTTCAAATATATAGTACATAGGAGTTCATAAGCCCTAGGAAAGCTTGATTTTACTAGATTTTGCCAAAAAATGAGGCTATAAAAAATGAGGTAGTCTTGTGAGAGACCGTCAATATTATAAACCGGGGACTAAGTAGTAAAAGCATAGTTGAATAAAAAAAGGAGGTCCTTAATTGCAATTTAGAAAATTACTATTCACGCGCGCACTATTCACGGCCCGATACTATTCAAGCGTACTATTCACGGCCCGATACTATTCATGGCCAATACTATTCATTTCACAGTACTATTTTAATACGTTTTATATTAAAAAACTGAGGTTTTTAATTAAAACTATGATGTTTGACTTTTTTAAAATGATGTACGTTAAAACACAGATGTTGTTAATTAAAAGTATAATGTTTGATTTTTAATACTTGTACATTAAAATACTGATGTTTTTGATTAAAAATGTAATGTTTGATCTTTTTTAATATGATGTAAATTAAAACTCGGAGGTTGTTAACTAAAAGTAGAATGTTTGATTTTAATAGATTGTATATTAAAATATGGAATTTGTTAATTAAAAGTATAATCTTTGATAAGGTTTTTTATTAAAATTAAAATGTTTGATTTTTATTAAATTGTAGTTGAAACATGGATGTTTTTTTTATTTAAAATACTATGTTTGTTTTATGACAGGTTGTAAATTAAAATATGGAGGCTTTTAATTAAAAGTATAATATTTTCTTTTTAATTTACTGTAGATTAAAATACGGAATTGTTTAATTTAAAGTAGAATGTTTGAATTTTAAATATAGAAGTTTCATTTTAAAAATAGAAAGATTTAAATTTTAATAGTTTGTAGATAATAACTCAACAGATTGAAGGTGGAACTATAGGTTTTATAAATGTATTAAATATATAATGTTTATATTCGTAGGGTTATACATGAATTGCAAACTGGTGCAGTGGTAAGGGCATTTAGACAATAATCATGGGTCATGAGTTTGATTCCAGGGAGCAACTTTTTTTGTGGGAATAATGCGAGTGCGGGGGGTCCCACTTTGATCCCACTTTCATACACGCACGCGGGGGGTTTTTAGAGGGAGGGTAAGTTTTCAAAAATTGCGACTAAGTCCTTCCGTATTTTGCACATAAGTACCTTCATATTTTTCTAGTTAAAACATTATATAGTCTAAATTATGGACGGTCTCTTTCGAGACTTTCTAATAAAAAATTCATTTGTAGGATTTACAAATGTTTAATAATACTTGGGTAAAATAGAATTAATAGGTGGGATTTTAAAACGCTATTCAGGTAAAAAAAGAAATAGATTTTAGAATTTATATAATTGTTCTTTTATTGAAATAAATTAATTTATAAATTAAATACAATTATAGAAGAACAAATTCTTGTGAAAATAGGCGAGGGGGATAATATCCTTTTCCCGTCAGTATTTCCATTTTACTATTTTATTATTATTTATTTTGAGACTTTAAACGAGTAGCGTAGTTTTGAAGCCGGGAACGCTAACGGTCATAACCCACATTAGCCGAAAAGACGAAATTGACCCTGTGAGAACAATGATATCATAAACCTTCTGCCCAAAATTTCCCATCCCATCCATTTCACAAGCCCTCTCTCCGTATCTCTATGTCTTCCGATTCTTGTATTCAATTCTTCTTTTTGCTGCTCATCTAGGGTTTCCCCAAGTTCGGAAATCCCAAATCTCGCATCTAGGGTTTAACTGATTTGCGACGATGGATTCTCGGTTCCTGGCATTGATACAAGTTGCAGAGCTTGAGCTACTCAAGTTGGGGGTGTTTTCTGGGTTTCCTAAACGGAAAAGAACCCCTATCTCTCGGAAGAGAAGGGTTTTTGCAGACCGCCTTCTTGCTCTAGCAGAAGCGGCAGAGGATGAGTTATTCAACCTGAAATTGGATGCCCAGAAAGGGGTCTTTTCTGGGTTTCCCAGACGGAAAAGAACTCCATTCGCGCGGAACAAGAAAAGCTTTGCCTCTGGAAATCCGGCGATTGTCCAATCTGAATTTACCTGCCACCTAGTACATGGGTTGAAACTGAAGTTCTCCAGGAAGAGGCTTAGGATGACTGAAGATGAACCAGATGAGGCACTCTCTCGGCCAAACAAAATGTTGAAACTTGAGCTACCCTCCCATCTTCATCCATTAAACAACCTCTTTAGCTCTCTAGCTTTTCCTCTTAGTGTTTGCTGATCCTACTTAGTATAGTCTAGCGTATTGTTGTATACTTTGGCTTTACTTGAGCCTAAATTCTTTGCAATGAATATATGAATCATGCCTGACTTTATTGTTAATCATATGATTTTTTGTCTGCTCAAGTATCTAGTTATTTATTTTTCGATCACCCGGGGAATCTAGTGCTTTTGTTGGTTCTGTTGTTTAGTTGTTTATGCAGCGCATATGGATGATCAGCGAACGAGCCCAAGGAGGAGAAGCAGCCTTTGGGTAGCTGATCAATCAGGTAGTTGTCCATTTTATTTCGTTTTCATTAGTTAGTATACTGAAATCAGTGTCTATTCTGTTTTTAACTTGCTGTACTTTGTTCCTCTAAACATTCATATTTCCTTTACATATATGTTAATTGGCTACAATTCATGTTCTGTAGGTTCAAGCATGAGCTTTGGAGATATATCAACCATCTGGTATTGTATTCACCTCTTTTACACATGCCAGCGTAAGTACTGAGTCCTAAAACTTTGTTATTGACTGAAAAGATGATGGTCTGTATGCTTCTGATTTCTATGTCATGCAAATTAACACGCTAATGACTGTTTGGTTGCATGCATCCCTTGTTTTCTATGTACTTCTCCCTAAGCATTATTTTTCTTGTGTAGTTTTTCTGTGATGTTAGCAAATAGAGTGACAAAAATCACTCTACCTTCATTAATTTATAAATGAAGGTGAAGTAGTGTTGCGTGGAGGAAAGGTTGAAGGAGGTGATGCTAATCATTGAGGGAGAGGAGAGGCCAAAGAAGAGATTGGGTTGGACCCTTCACATGTAAATGTTGTCACTGCTCTTAAATCATTCACCAATAAGGTACTGCAATTGCTTTGCTCGTTGGTTTTGTCTCGTAATTTTCAGATATGTTGTAGTTTTCCTGTCCTGCATACTAGTGTATCAGGGTTTTTTTTACTGTGCCGTTCCTGGATTATGATTGCAAGATAATCCATCCCAAATAGCAGTACGGAAACATAGTTGCTGATACTTCAGTCGATCTTGAATGTTGTGAGTAATAGATATACATAAAATACCACCAGTAGTTCTGTAATGGAGAAATTCCTGCTTTGTTCCGCTGTGTTAGTCATTTATGCTTTAGGCTTTCTGGCTGTATTGGGGTGTTTGGCTCTTTTGTGGTTTTGGTCATTGCTCTTCTTCATTCAGAAAGGAGATAAGGTGAATATTGCAGGACAAAACTGCATTTGTAACAACTGCATATATACTCAAAATTGGAAGCAATTTTTGATGCTCCCCTGGAAATGTTTCTTAAGGCTTGTTTTATGCTCTCTTACTAGTTCTACGTTGAGCTTGATTTCTTTTCCGTTTATTTGCATTTTAGCTGAGGAAGTGAGATGTTTGTTTCAGGACGAAAACAAGTAGAGCGCGGATGGATGGGAGAACAGTATGCACTCCAGTGCTATGATCATGGGCTCTGACTGCTGGGATTTTGATCAGAACTGCATCAATATTGGAACGGCCTCCCGTTTCTCAAGAGGTGAGTCCTAGTTTATGTAGTAGATGGGTCTGTGATGGTAATCGTTTCATTTCACTGTGGATTTAGGAATCCTGGTCTAATTTTATATCTTATTTTTTATGAAGTTCTTTGTTAGTTTTGATATTTAATTTTTGAGTATTCCAAACCAGATATCAATCTATGTATCTTGATACAGGTTGGAAATGACTTAAGATAGCTCGTGTCTTGATTCTGTAAAGTTTTTGTGTGTTGGTAATCTTTTGATATGTTTTGTTCAACGTGTGCCAATCTTCTATCAGGCTGTTTATTAAAATCCATTCTAGTTGTCGTTTATAATCTATTTTGGTTTATATTAATCTTGAAATAACGGCTTTGTTATGGAAAGGCAGTAGGTGTAGTTTAGGCAGACCAAAAGTTCTTACCTGTTTCTATTTCTTTTTCAGGATCAGCATCAACCTGAACCCATATTGGAGAATTCCTATGAAGAGAAGTCTAGCTGATTTTGGTGGTGATGAAGTCGAACTCCTGGAGGTTTATTTGAGCTCTATGAGATTGATACTGGAAGGGATGTAGATTCAGTTGCTTCAGTTGACCTGTTCGTGACAAAGAGGTGACTTTGTGGAAGTATCCCTCTATGGTGAGGATTGCTGAGCTGAATGGCCACACATCTCGGGTTCTTCATATGGCTCAGAGCCCAAATGGCTTGTACTGTTGCGACAGCATCAGCTGATGAAAAACTCGAGGTTCTGGAATGTGTTTGGAGATCCTGAAATGGCTGCAAAGAAGAAGCTTGCGCCAAAAGCGACTCGTCCTTCTGAGCCATTCGCAAACTTTGCCCTGCTTCGCTGAGAATCTTTTTGAAATAGTGCATTTTTTGTATAGCTAGTGTAGTTTAGGTGTTGTAGATGACAAAATAGGGTTTAGTTTTTCTTTGTATACAATCCACTGTTAAGATGGTATTATATGAATATAAATATAATCTTGGCTACATTCTGCCTTGTCCTACTTTAGTAGAGAGGACACCCTCTTTACAAACCTATCTGATAATTTTAAGATGTTCATAAGATCATAACTAATGCCAAATCTGTGTGATAACTAAACCACTTGTAATTAATTGGAACCTCCTCCTTTCCACTCCTAAATGGAACTATCATCCAAGAAGAGCCAAGGACCTTCAGTGATCATACATGTAATTTCACTCTTTAACAGAATGAACATATGCACTGTTGTTTCAGTTCCGAACAGATAAAGCTCCACCCCTGCTTCCTGTATATAGCCACAAGGAATTAAGGATCACATGAATTGTTTTGAAGTTGAACCATAAGTAGATGAATCTGGGAAGGAATAATGCAAGAACTAAAGAGAGAGTAATTGTAAAAGATGGTATTTTACCATTTTTGAACTGCAGTGTTTCTCCCACATCGGAAACACAGCAGAAGAATAGTCAGTATATTACTTTGAGACTCTGGTCGATAGAACACGACCTTACTTGGACAGGATCTGTTCTATAGGCTCGTACCTCTGAATCCTTGAGTTCTAAGGAGACAGGAAATCAAGTCTGGTTGATGAGACATGGCCGCTCGACCAGAGCGTGATTAACAGCCTTGTGCCACCAGTGCGGTGGCGCCAGTGCCGTTGAGGATCGTTCTCAGCCCGCCATGGTGGTGCTGGGGTGGTCTTGCGGTTGTCTGACAGATCCCCTCCAAAATTTTTTTTTTGCTACTAATTATGCCTGCAGATTATTCACTTTCTAAATTGTTATGAGCAGTCGGAGCTCTGGCGGGATCTTCTTCGGGAAATATACAGTTGAACGGAAAAACGGTTTTAAGAGTTTTAGACGAGAAGGTGGTTACAATTTACAAATGTACCCAATTCTACTAATATTCATCCCAGTATGTATATCGTGCACTGGGGATACATATCCCCAGGCAGTAAATTGTAAATATATAAAATATTAAATTGCATAATCAACCTTTAAAACACACGCTCACAACTTCCCCTGAAATATAGGCATTCACCCTATTTTCTCTACCCCATATTCTTAAATAGCCAATTCACCTATATTTTTACTATTTTATTTTCAGAATTTTTTTCTCTCCAACCGAATGTGAACAATAAAAGCAGCAACATCAATCGTCTCATTTCAAAAAAAAAGAAAAAAAGCAACATCAATCGTCTTCTTGCTCAAATCAATTACTTCGCTTTGTGGTAAATAGGAGATTGTACTCATCAGAATGACCGGTAAGTTGCAATTTTATTGGTTTTTCATAATCAATTTTCCTTCCAAGTATTGCCGTTGTATATTAATTTTCTATTTGTTTACTTTTATTTTCACGATTATTTCCATTATTTAAATCGATTTCAATGCATGAATAGAATAAATATATATGTACAATTTTTTTGTCGAGTATTTTTTTAAATAATGTGTGTTTATATTTGATGTACGATATTTAAATGGTTCTTGTTAATTTTGTTGATATGAGTTGTTTAATAAAAATTGTGCATGTTTGATATGATATTTGTGCATTTTCGTTTATAGATATGTGCATTTTGTCATTATGTGTATTTCAAAAAGGATGAATGTGCATGATAAATGAATTGCATGTGCATTTTGAAATATTTTAACTTATTTTGTTTTCTTCAAGGAATTCGAAGAATTGAAAAAGAAGAAGAGGGAACACGTCTTAATAGTACCTAAACAAATATCCATTTATATGTTTTATGAGAGAGAAACACATCGAAGGCTTGGTGATCCATCACTATAGTTATGGAGAAAGAACAAAAGTAAAGAGAGGAAGGTCATGACGAACGTTAAGGAAGCTTAGGGATCATTCTAGCTTTGAGAAGTTGAAATGTATATTAAATTATTGCGAAATTTGAATTTTTATGCATAAGTAAATGTTATGTGCATCTCTAACATGCTAAATGTGCATCAGTTATGAACTGTATGTACATTTTAGTTATGTGTTATGTGCATTTTGAATGTACTTTATGTTCATTATAATATAAATACTTTATTTCATCTTTTCACATGTATCTCAAATTCTTAAAAAATGTGCATTTAAAATTCACTACTTGTGCAATTAAATTATACTATGTGTGCATGTCAATACTAAGACTCTAGAAAGTCCAACTTTCCTAAATACTATGGAACTACCACTATATATTTAAAGTCAAGTGATAAAATTTTGTGTTAAAACATTGATCATGTTAAAGTAAACATGTAATGAAACATGTTATAATACGAAAATTCAAGAAATTTTATATAAAAATTAAAAAATTTCAACTAACAAAATATCCGGTTCAAATTAAAACATACACTGTATAAGGTGAAACGTATAAAGATTTTCACGGAAAGTTAAGAAAGTTGGGAGTTCAGGAGATTTTCTCTTGCATAATTTATTCAGCAAATTCATTTATAAAAAGTAAAGAAAGTTGAATATAAATAAGTATATTAGCAAAGATATTGCAAGAAGAGAAACACGTAAATGTCAAATAAAAATATGCTTAGATAAGTACTAAAAAATATTCTTGTAATTCAATGAAGAGTGTAACATGATTTAGAATTATATAACAATGATACATCTTATCTAATGAATAAATAAGGATTTTTTCAAAATCAAATAACAAATATATAAAGATAATGATGATATGAAAAAGAATCTTAAAAAAGATAAAAGCAATTGATGTATTATTGAGAGAAAATACGTAGAAACTTTTATTTAGCATGACAGAATTTTATAAAAGATTGAAAGGGTGAAAAAAGAACGGTTAAAGGAGACGTGAGAGTGAGGTTGTTCAGTTTAGTAGATATGAATTTTACTATAATTAAATTATTTAATTAATTTATAGAAAAAGGTCTGGGGGTACATGCACCCGTTGTATGGTATAATTTGCGTATTCATCCCAATCAATTTGATGGTTCTGTTATCCTCACAGTGGAAGTTATACATTTGCAGTTCGTTACAGAACATCAAATCCCTTATTTCCCCACATTGCATGTTGACCCCTCTTCTTTCCATTATATATAAAAGAGTCCCTAATAGTTTCAGTATTTCAGTTAAACTCCTAATAGTTGGTGACTTTGGACTGAATAAGAGCTTAGCGTGCGTTACCTTGTTGTCATTGCCTAATAGTTTGTGGAATGATATTGTTTTTAAGATTCTAAGGAGCTTTATGCATACTGGCCTGAAATGGTTCATATACACATTGATAATATATAGTTTCATTGGCAGAAATCAGAACTCGATTGTGGGAAAGAATTCTCATCACATTTTTTTGACGCAACATTCTAGGCATTTTCAAGAGCTCGTAGGCAAGCCATAGAATATGACTCGCATCACATTATAGTGGGGCTATAACGTCTGATAACTAAGTCTATTAAATTCTCCGAACTTGTGCAACTTCTTTTTCGCGTGATTTTTTAATGCTAAAACTTGCTAATAACTTAAGTAGTAGGACTTTCAGTAGTAATGATTTGTATGTTTTTGGATATGACTATCTGCTAATGTTCTATAATCTACCTCCTATGAGCGATAACAATTTATTTGTTGTGATGCCATATGTTGTTCTTGTTCGAAGTTGAATAAATCATGTGAACTTCATCGGTGAAATTGGAAATTTCATTGTCTATTTGAACAGAAATGCAGACACTAAATTAAAAACGTATATGTTTCAAACAAGTAGTTTGAAAAGAGTTCTCCAGTTCTTGATGTTATTGTTCTCATCTGTTGCATGTTTGTAGTACTGGCCCATCTTTTACGCTCTAAAATTAGGTTTTTAATTTTTTGTTTCACATTTTACACCCCTAATATTTTAAAATTTTATAGAATTATCTTTTCGTTTCCTTTTAATTCATCAGAGTTTGAACTCTTTTATGTGATAAGCAGAGTGTTTCAACCAGAAGACTTCCTTGACGGCTTTCTCCTCTTCTGGGAGGGGGGCTGCAATTGCGACCATCTCCATAAAGGATCTGATTAAGAAACAAAACTTGAATAAGGATGACACGAAATTGGGGAATTTGGTCATATAGGTTTAGCATGTGACAATTAATTGTGAATATATGAGGTTTTGAATTTTTTCAAAAATTTTGCTAGAACAATCCTTCATAAACAATATATGACAGAGAAAACAGGCTTTCATAGCGCTTCTAAAGGCACTAGTTTGAGGAGCAAGATTTCCTTCAAAAATGCTAAAATGGTATTGGAGTAATGACATATTCCTCAGAGATTGCATTTCAAACATTTTGTAGATGTCAACATATACTAGAATTTGTGTGATTTAAAATCAGATTGAGTACTTAACTATCTGCTTTTCACAGAGAGTTTTCTTAAAGTAGGAAGGTTTTGCAAACCATAGGCAAAATAGGGAAGATCTGGAAAACATGAAAACCAGTGTGATAGTCGCACTCGATGAATGCGACTTTGATTTAATTTTAAATGAAAATTCATTTTCTCTGACAGGTTAATGGTAAGAGGGACATGGCGGCCACGTACAAGTTGGGTGCTGACATGTACGTAAAGTCGCATTTAGAGAATGCGACTTTGTATTTTTAATTTTTACTTGATAAAATTTAACTACCCCGGGGAATTTTAATTTTTTAAAAAAATTAAAGTCGCATTCTATGAATGCAACTTTATATCTTTAATTTTTAATTTTTAATTGATCAAATTTGACTATCCATTGGTAAATTTTAATTTTTAATCAAAGTCGTATTCAGGAAACGCGACTTTTAATCTTTGATTTTAAGTTTCTTATTGAAGAAATTCGACTACACATTGTTAAATTTTAATTTTTAACCAAAGTCGCATTTGATAAATGCGACTATCAAATACGACTTTTAGTAATTTTAAAATTAAAACGACTTTCACCATATGCGACGTCATGTATTATTTACATTGTGCAAATTTTTCATAATTTTAATTGTAACTTTATAAATTATACTCATATAATATAATTATTTAATTAAAGACATCCTAATGATTTTTTGGATTTGTTGAATTGTTTTTATAGTTTGAATTTTCATATACAGGTATAAATATGAAAATCTACTCTTTGGTCAAAATAAGAATTAGTTCAAATCGTATCAGCACATGGAGTGAGTGCTTCCGCCATTTGTATTGTTACATTTCAGTGAAATTGGGATGGTGTTTTTTTCCGTTGAAGAATAATCAAAGGAAAAAATTATTCACATCAATCACCTGTTAATAGTTGATAAAATTTTGAGTAAAACTTGATGCTTCGAATCACCGTTATAAATCCATAATATACTACTAATATCTGCAATACGAATATGTAGCATAAAATATATCATATAGGTCACACAAGGAAGAATATATGTGAAACTTAAGATAAACTAAAGACCCCTACATTTCCTTCCACCAGTCCCACATGCGGGCTCTTTCCTAACCCGCGTACTACGGCGTACAACAGGTACAGTAGGCACATCAGCCATCTCATCATACTGGTCTCCAACATGTGAACCATCCTCGATAGCGAGTGGAGATTGTTGAAGAACATCATCATCATCATCTTCACTGTGACTAGAAAGCTCACTCGAAAAAAATACTGGAGTCCGCGAAACATAATCCTGATCTCCAATAAGTAAATGACCAAGTCGAGAGGGATCGGAATGTGACGGACTAGATTGGCGTAGACTCGAGTGTGACGGCTCAGGATGAGAGGAATCTGGATCTGGAACTGGCTTACGTGGGCGTCTGCCACCCTGCCTCCGTCTAGGAACTCTGGGTATGCTCTGTTATGCCATGTAATTAACACTGCTAGGAGGCTGATGTAGGTCATACTGTAACCTAGAAGACTGTTGCGTGTAATGCAACATACTCGCAGCCTGATCACGTAACTGGACAATATCTGCATCAGAGACACTACCACTATCCAAACTCTGCTGTGCCATTCGATGAGTATCTGATACACCTTGATACTGCATGAAATATATACATTATACATTTGAACACGAATGTATTGCTATGTTATATATGTTGAAACTTACCATGTATCTAAAGTCGCCCCACCTCCTTGAAATCACTTGATCTATTTGCACCAATGCAGTCATGTTCTCCCACCCATTTGTTAATCTCCCACATCCCGTGGGTGCTCTTTCGATTAGTTTGGACAAACCAACGACAACTACTCCGACCTTCCTTGTTTTCTCTACATATTGCATTCCATGATTTGCCTTTGCTATATTTAACTCTATGCTCTCGGTTCTGAGACTTGGACCAACTGGAAATTGCCTCTTTCAAAAGAGCCTTGCTTCGAAAGCGCATACCGGCTCGAATTCCGCCCGTGGTGGGATCATACACATGGATTCTGGGCTCACCATAAATTGGTGGGTCCAAATTCGGATCATCGTTAGGTACCCCGTAGTCACTCATCATCTGATGAAACCTTGAATTCTGAGGAGCCCGTAACATTCTGATCGACCCATTCACTGCTTCATTAGGTTCACCACTCTCATGGTCAGAATCGGAGTCACCAGACAGATTGTCGGGATGCGATGTCTCTTCGTCTTCTGATGACCCTTCTCTTTCCTCATCTTGTTCTTCATCACTGGAATGACCCTGACCATCACCACCACTATCATCAACAAGACCGTCACCATATTCAGAACCGCCACTATAATCACCACCACCATGATCACCATGAGCATCACCATACTCACCCCTACCACCATAATCACCATGACCATCACCATATTCGGCACCGCCACTACAATGACCATGACCATCACCATACTCACCACCACCAATGTCATCACCCCCACCACTGTAATCACCACCACCACCACTGTATTCACCATCTCCAACAAAATTAGGGTTGAGAGTCTAAGGCAAAGGATTAGTAATATTGAGAGTATTAGGGGTAGGAAAACTATTCAACAGTTCTAAAAATGATCCGGGCACTTCACATGATTCATGGATTGAGTGATTGGATTTTGGCACGAACTCAACGTACAACTCAATGAATGACGAATCTAACTGGTCTACAACATCAAAAATTGTGCCCATGCTTTCATCATCTTCCAGACGCGACAATCGATAACAAATGTTCGAAGCCAACATTTCAGGGTATCGATAGAATACTGTCACGTCAAAACTACCACTGTGATCACCAACTCTACTCAAAATCATGTTAACCAACTCTCTATAGCTAATCCTCCGACGAACAATCGCGGTATGAACAGGTTGAGGTGGCTCATAAAATACCCCAGTATATGGGTTGTAATGTATTTTGCCACCCCAATGCATGTTCATTATCAGAGGCCGCATGATTCACTATGACTGAAGTCAAAAAAAAATCCTAAATCAGCAAATGGAACATACGAATATTGACAAATAAAAATATTTTCTGAATGCCAAGTCTCTAGCCTTCGGAAACCCATGTCAGCTAGAGCAAACCAAATAATATAACAGTCAATTTTCATACTCTTCTCTTACTAAAATTCTCATGAAAATATGAGGTAGCCCATAATATTATTATTACCATCATACTTACTAAAAAATAGTTTGCTACGCATAAGCTACAAGCAACTATAAGTTTGAATTCAATCAACATCATCGAAACCCATAACAAATAAATTTCAATTCCAACAAATTAATTTGCGATATGATTGATTTACCTCTCAGGAGATTTTTCAACGAGTCTCAAAGCTGCGAACGAATATGGTGCTTTTCCTCGCCGATCTGTTATAGAGAAAAATTATTCGCCCAATTGATCTAGAACTAAACTCTTCGGCAGTCTTGACCAAAACAATACTAAAAGTTCATGAAACATTAAATATTTCTCTACGTCACTCACCTCCTTTGTATGTGTCCTCTCAAATAAGACTACTCTTCCACCACGATCACCAGTAGCAAGATGATCAGCAGTTTCATGAAACTCAATTGCTGATATAATGTCAACTGCAAAATCAGAACCAGCTAGTACATTAAATCATGAGGATCAAATGAACAAGAACATGACATCTTAATGAGAGAGGGCATTGTTTTAGCCTATAGTTAAGTACATGTCATGGCACATATGAACTTCCCCTAAAGTGAAAATAAATGTATAAATAAAATGGTTGTATAACTAATTAAGATGAATTGTAATTAAATATGAATGAAAAAGTATCATGTTTTCTTATATTTAAGCAACAAATTAAAAGGTTAGTAATTATTTGTCATATCAATCACATAAACCAAGTCGCGTCTAACCACTTACACCAAACTAGATTTTAAAAAAACCAAGTACAGCTACCAGTTATGGGATGGAAAAGAAGTAAGTACTGGTGATACATTAGATCAATAATCAACAAACAGAAACATGATTGGTTTCATGCTAGGTTTTTTGTCCTTTATGAATGTTGAATGGAATCTTAAACGAGGCATAAAATCAAAAATGAAAAACTAATGAAAATATGAAAAAATTAGAGTAGTATTTCATATATAATGTCCTCTCATTAAGGGAACCTAATGCAATTAACAAATCAGTATTTTATCTTCACCAAATTGAAATCAACTAATTGAATAGGTTTTTCACCAAAAAACCCACATGAAATCAAATCCAACATGATGAACAAATTGAAGAAAACACAAACAACCCAACAATCAATACGAACAACCCATGAAAAAGCGAGCAATTTTAATCCTAAACTCTCGCGATTATAAATCCTCAAGTTTACACAACTTACAGACTCTTGATCGGTGGATTGGTCATTCTTCCCTTTGCTTACATTCTCGAAAGGTTGTTTAATATGCTGCACAATTTTAAAATTTCATAATTTACATATTTTTCATAAAAGGACTGATAGTTTTTTTATCAAATATATTGTTTGCAGAAATACTAGGCCTGAGCTGACATTTAACTTTGTTTATGGAGATCTTCATTATCTCTCTCTTAGGGTAAGAAATGATATCCATTAATAGGCTTATATTACTCAAGCAAAGGCGAAACATTTGCATCAAACAGATAAGAGAAAGAAGCACAAAAGAAACTACTCCTAACTTGAAACCATATTCAGAAAGGAGAAGCTGCTAGCTAGCTGACTCATAATTAAACATGCAGATAGCTGAATTAACATCGGGCTTATTAATGCCAGTTAGAATAGCAGACTCTGAGTCTCCACAACCTAATTGACCTGAATCAGTTAGTTTTCTCTAACTGGCATGTTCTTGAACAAAAAAGAGTAATCTTTAATCAGTGTATTGAGCTAAAGGTAACCATTTCCGAGAAATCAAAAACAATTTTCACAAATTTAAAGAGAACCCATTAAAGCAACCAGAGAAAACAAGCATAAAAACCCAATCTTCACTCCTAGAAACGAATCATAAGATCTGGGGTTTCGTTTTCGTTCTCGAAATTGGGGAAACGAGGGGATTTGGCCGGAAAACATCAAATCATGCCGGAAAATACCTGTTCTGCCTCCCGTCGCTCGTCCCGTCACCTCCCCAACTCGCCGTCACCCACTCAGCGGATCTATTTCCGCCAATCGCCGGCGTTCATCATCACATCCATTTTCTCGCCCGACCCACTTTTTAGTTTTTGTTTGTTTCTGACCCGTCTCCTTCCAGATCTGTATTTTGAATATTGGGGATTAACTGGAATTTGACCAAAGTCGCATTACGGTAATGCGACTTTGCCACGCAGATCGGCCCCTGCCATGCAGACAACATAAGCCCATTCGCGCCATGCATGGAGGCCAGGCCATTTCATTTTTATTTTAAATTTATTTTTAATGGAATGCGACCTTCCTACTAGTTTCCAAATCCTACTAATCTTCCTACTTTTATCCTGTGTTTCCAACTTCATCACAAAAGCAGCATTCTCTCCTCCACTAGATTGCAGATACTTATTACACCTTTATTGCATAAGCAGAGGGATCCGAATTCCATTTGAAAGATTTGGTGGAGTTAGGGATGTTTATCTTCCAAAGGATTATCATGCTCATGCAGGGTGAGTTCTTTTATTCATTTATCTTCTTACTGATCATGTTTGTGGAAAATATAAGATGTATTGTGCGTAATGTGGTTGTGGATATAATAGTTTAAACATATAGATTAAAGCATGCATAGAGTATTGGCTGATTTGTAATCATACTTTTAACCATTAAATGATCTATCATCAGCCTCTGTACAGTGTATGAAGCATTAGAAATAATGAACTGCTATCAATACTAATTATTTCTTGGCTTCTTATTATTAAATCATATATGAGACCTACACTAATTAAGATTACAATTCTGTGGATGTATAAAGCTGGTTGAACCGTGCTTGGAAGGAACCTGAAAAGATCCAGCAGTCTTTTATGCATGGATGTCCTGGATTCATAGATCTCTTTGAGCTTACTTAATTCTTTCTATAGCTTCTATACAGTGACATGCCATGATTTCTGTGGCTTTGAGCTCTTCTGTAGTGTTTAATGACGGTGCTAATTAGTCATTTTGTAAGTAAAATAGTTTTATATGTCTCGCTTCTCTGTCTTAAATACCATGTTTTACATATTGAAAGCATTCTCTTTTTTATTTGTTTCATGTTGAGTTATGCTGGTTGTAGGGGGTCTGCTGGTACTTCTGGCAAATCTTTGCTTTTCACACTGTCGTCTTCTGCATCTAGATTACCTAACATCCATTATTTTATAGGATTTAGTACAGACATCCTTGGGTTTACTAAACGTACTTCCTGGCAAATGTTTTTCTGCTATAATGACTCCTGCTGTTTTGATATCTCTCTTAATTCGTTGGCATCCATTTTGCCAGTTTAAGGAAGATGAATAATAATAAAAAATCTGTCCTTTTTGTCACTGATCAAGTACGTTGTTTTGTTTCAGGGCTTCGGGAGTAGAAGATATCGATAAAGGAGGTTGCAAGCGAAGGTTTTGACAAAAAAAATGTTTTGATAATTTTAGTGAGGGGTTGAAGCATATGATCAGATGCAGTCTAACATGGTTTAAACTCTTTTATTCGATAAGCAGATAATTTAGTACTAAAATCTGATTTTGATCAAACAAAGTCTATAAAATTGTTCGAAATGCAGTCTCATGAATATTGTCACTATTTCACTGCAAATTTAGCATTCTTAAAGGAGGTCTTGTCCCTCAGACTCAGGCCTTTAGCATTCTTTAAAGGCGCTATTACATATGCACCGTTGTTGCAGTTCCAAACAGATAAAGCCCCATCCTTGCTTCCTGTATATAGTCACAAGGGAGAGCTAGAGCGGTAACAGCTTTGTTTTGGCTCTATATCACTTTCAAAAGCGTAACGCTTTGGTTTGGGGGATATCAGCATCAAGCTCATCAGATTCAAGATGACACTTACACTAATTGGTGACTGATGGAATTAACTAGAGGCGGGGATTTGAGGCTGAGGATGGTCTCATTGGAACCAACTAAGACACAAGGGACAAAGGAACTTCCTCCTTGCTAGAACACAGTGTTTGGGGCTCTCGGAGGCAGGAGTCGTGAAGACCTCTTCTTTAGTCGCATCAGAACTCAGCTCTTCTCTGTTGAAATCCTGTATTAGGCTCTGGTGGGCTGGATGGTTTCCTTGAAAATGAGATTTGAGGCACTGTTTTAGGTTCTGAAGCAAGAAAACAAAACACACTTGCAAAATAACATTGCTAATTGGCAATTTGCAAAACAGACATTTAAGTGCAAACCAAATGTCATCCATGAAATATTGTACATGTCACTACCAAATGTCATCCATGAAATATTGTACATGTCACTACCAAATGTCAAAACCACAAACCTGGCAATTCGCTAACATTAGATGATTTGGCTAGTCGAATGAAAAATATAACCATTAGATGACTTGATATCTAATTCACCTTTAACCTTGATATTATCAATGCTAATATTGCAGGGACATGGACTTTAATCTTGATGATGATTTTGATGATGATTTTCTGTAACTAAACGAGCTCCGGCAAAATAGCTTTCTCTCTCTAAAATAACGCTCCCACCACTCTCTAGTTTTCAGACCCAAAATTATGCCTTTTTCTGTCCCAGACAAAATATAACGACTATTAACGGCTTCTTTTATTACTGATAACGGCCATAAACGGCCAAAACATGGCGGCGACGCCGCCGGAGACCGGTGGAAGAACTGCCGGAAAATCCTTTCTTCAAGCTTTAGCCAACAAAAAACCTCCTCTCTTCGCTGAACTTCCCACTAATCCAGAAATCAAACCTTCCATTACTCGCCTAAACGGCCGTCTGGCCTGTCTGTATGATCCTGAATCTGTGAACATACTAGCGGCACACTACGACAATGCGTTGATCGGTAAATTCAATCGAGGGAAGCCCCCCATGGAGAAGATTCACGAGGCTTTCAATAAAATTGGTTTCAAGGACCAATTCCAGATAGGCCTTTTGGATTACCGCCATATTTTGATCCGGTTCAAGGAGCATGAAGATTATCAGAAATTCTGGCTACAACCTTACTGGGTAATTGCAGGGGATACCATGAAGGTGCTGAAATGGACTCAAGACTTCGATCCAGACTTGGAATCATCCATTGTTCCTGTTTGGGTGTCAGTCAAAGAGGTACCCATTTATTATTACAATCAAAGTTTGATTCAAGATGTAGCTGGGCAGATTGGAAAGTTTATAAAGATGGACTCAGCAACTAGTGGGATCACTAGGCCTTCTGTAATCAAAATGTGTATCGAAATTGATCTGAAAGAGGATAGAATTACTTCTATAGCTATAGGTAGAACAGATAGCTACAGGGAGTGCCCCATAGAGTACCACCAACTGCCAGCTTACTGTAAATCATGCAAGAAAATTGGGCATGATGAAACTGTTTGTATACACTTACACCCTGAGCTGAAGAGGACCTGGAGGAAGAGAGAGACTCCAGTGACAAGGGATGAGGCAGGCTCCTCTGGACTATCATCATCAGATAAGGAGACAGGGGCCAAACTTCAAGCAGCAGCATCAAACTCTAATGAGATGGTGGTTTTTCAAGATAGGGCTGGTGCTGATACAAGGAATAAGGAACTATCCTCAACCTTTGTCTTGCTCACAAGGCAATCAGATCATCAGACAAAGTCCTCAGTATCCTTTTATGCTTATGATGATCTACATGTGCCAAGATTTAAGGCAGATATGAAAAATAAAAAAAGGAGCTCTAATCTGGATCTGATCCCTTACCACTCACCCTTGGAAGTTACCAATTCTTTTTCCATCTTGCAGGACTCAGATGATGACAGCGAAGTGGAGATGGAAGAGATGAACCATATAAGGGACACTCCATCAGAAGTTAACACCAATGGCAGGGCTCAAATAGCAGAAATCACTACAGTAAGCCATAATGGTAAGGCAGGTAAAAACTCTAAACTGATACAGTTTGATAATGTGAGCATGGACAATGATGTGAGCATGATCAATAAGGTGAGCATGATCAATAAATTGCATACTGCCTATGATATAAATGCCCTAAAATCAGAGAAATCGGGAACACTTTCACTAGTTGCTGAACCAGATATGCATGTTAGATCATTGGTTGATACTGATATGCATTTTTCAGATAGTATTTTATCCAAAGAAATTGTGACACAGGACAAAAAGAAAAAGTCTAAAAAATCTAATACTGGAGACAGTGTAACAAGATTGCTTAGACCTAAACAAAAATTAAAATACCCTGTTTAATGATTAGTCACAAAATCATTGGTAATTTACTAATTTGGAATTTAAGAGGTATAGACACCTCCATTGATAGATTACAATCTTTGACTGTATTGCATAATATATCATTAATATGTGTTATTGAACCAATGCATGATAATGACATGATTATTGCCTTACAACATGTGTTAAATTTTCAAAATGCATATTCTGCACAACATGCCAAGATATGGCTTCTGTGGAAAAATAATTTCACAGTAGACATAATTGACCAAAGTGATCAGTTTGTTTTAACTAGAATTAAAGATGCAGCATCTCAAATGGAATGGAATGCAGTTTTTGTCTATGCTAAAGTTTTTAGGGGTCTGAGAAGGACATTGTGGAGTGATTTGTCAGGTTTGTCTGATGATCCCACAATACTGATAGGAGACTTTAATACAGCCTCATCAGTTACTGAAAGGAGGGGTAGAACTAGACCTCCTTTATGTAGTATAGCAGATTTTAACAATTTTATAGATAGCCTTGCACTTCAGGAGATAAACACAGTTGGTAATAGGTTTACCTGGTCTAATAGAAGATCTGGGAATGATTTGCTACTCCAGAGGTTAGATAGGGGCCTCAGTAACATAGCTTGGAATAAGGCTTTCCCACATAGCTCCATCCAGATCTTAAATAGGTCAACCTCAGACCACAATCCCATGTTGTTAAGCATCCAAGACTCTTCTGAAGCCACCCCTAAACCATTCAGGTTTCAACAGATGTGGTTGAATAGGCCAGAATATACAACCCTTCTGAGAGAAAGTTGGAATCAACCTACCCAGTATATAGGGATGACCAATATGGTCTTTAAACTCAAGAGGTTGAAAGGATCATTAAAGAGTTGGAACAAAGAGCACTTTGGAGATGTTCATAGGAACCTGTTGGAGGCTGAAAGCAAAGTTGCCAATCTTGAAGAAATATTTCAGACAACAGGTGATGAAAGGGATCTGGAAGAGCTAAATAGAGGGCAGATACTGTTGGAAAGGGCAACAAAGGAGGAGAACATTTTTTGGAAGCAGAAATCCAATATAAAATGGTTACAGGAAGGAGATGCAAGTACCAAATTTTTTCACAATTCTGTGAAGGAAAAAATTGGGAAAGCAAGAATCACCAAGATTAAAGATAGAAATAACCATTGGATATCAGATCCAGTAACAATTAAGGAGGAAGGAATTTTTTTCTACCAGACTTTATTGTCAGAGATTGGAAATGAGGAGGCTGGAACCTACATGGAGCATTTTTTATCACAGATTCCAAATCTGGTAACAGTGAAGGACAATAGGGATTTAATGAAAATGGCAACAACAGAAGAAATCAAGGAGGTGGTATTTGATCTGAGTAAGGACAGCTCTCCAGGATCATATGGCTTCACAGGTGCTTTTTTCAGAAATGCTTGGGAGATAATCAATGAGGACCTCTTAGATTCAGTAAATGAATTTCTTAGAGGTGCACTGATCCCAAAGGAAATATCTAGCACCTGGCTAACTCTAATACCAAAAAAGCCAAATCCAGTCTCTTTCTCAGATTATAGGCCAATAAGCCTATCTAATTTTCTGAATAAGATTTATTCAAAGTTACTGGCAGAGAGAGTTAAACCCCTACTGACAAAGCTAATTTCCCAGGAGCAGTCAGCATTCATTAAAGGCAGGGATATCTCTGATAATATCATACAAATGCTGGAAATGTCTAGGTTGCTGTGTAAGAATCAGAACAATAATTTAATAGTGAAATTAGATATGCAGAAAGCCTTTGACAGAGTGTCATGGGGCTTTCTGAATTCCATTTTGCTAAAGTTTGGATTTCATGGAACCTTTGTTAGGATCATTCTACAGAATATTGCAGCAGCCAATTTTTCTGTACTCATTAATGGGGTGGCCTCTGGCTTTTTTCCAGCCACAAGGGGCATCAAGCAAAGTGACCCAATGTCCCTATTCTTATATAACCTAGTTACAGAAGCCTTTTCTAGAGGAATAAGGAGATTGGGAAGTATAGGGTACATTCAAGGTTTTATTATGCCCAGGGGTGTAGATCCAGCCACACATTTGATGTATGCTGATGACAAAGCATTATTCATAAATTCACAACAAGGAAATATGAAGAGAGTCAAGCACTTTCTGGAAGCATATGAAGTTGTGTCTGGTCAGAAGATAAACTTTTCCAAATCAGAATTTTACACTCATGAAAGGACTACAAGGATGAAAATCAGGACTGTAAAGAGGATTTTAGGAATGAAAAGGGGTAAAATGCCATTTCAGTACCTTGGGATACCAATATTTGGTGGTAGAAATAAGGTGAAGTATTATCAACCCCTACTGGAGAGGATGGAGAAAGCAACAAAAAATTGGAAAAATCAATGGCTTTCTAGTGCAGGGAGAATGGTGCTCATTAATCATGTTTTAATGGCCATACCAGTACACTATTTCACAGTCCTCAAACCCCCTAAAGCAGTACTGAGACAGATGGAGAAAATAGCTTCAAGGTTTTACTGGGGAGAATCACAGTATGGTCCTAGAAAAATATGGAGAAAGTGGATGAGAGTGGCTTTACCCAAAACAGAAAATGGGCTGGGTTTTAGAGACCTATCAGCATTTGTTGAAGCTTTCTCCTGTAAAATGTGGTGGAAGTTACAAAAGAATGAAACAATCTGGACTAAGTACTTATGGAGTTTGCCATCATCTTACAAGAATTCACACATTTGGCAAAGAATATGCCAGGTCACAGAGAAGGCCAATGCATTATCAGAGGTATGTGTAGGCAAAGGATCCAGCTCTTTCTGGGATTCTAACTGGACTGGAAATGGTGCCTTATACTATCAGTGGCCTGAGAATATTGAAATTCCATTTCCAAACATCACACTAGCCAATTTCATTGGGGAAAAGGAAGTCCACATTGGTCAAATTCAGTCTTATTTACCTACTGACACACTGTCTATTGTGCAGGGATTTCAGATTCTATACTCTCATGATGACAAGCTGATATGGAATCCTTCAAAAAATGGGGACTTCACAATCAAATCTGCTTACAACATACTCAGGAAAAGAGGGACAGAAGTGGCTCTACTTAAACAGGTATGGAAAAAACCTATCCCCCCTAAAATATCAACCTTGTTGTGGAGAATTAGAAACAATCTTCTTCCATTTGATGATAATCTCCTTAAGTTTGGTATAAATTTGGCATCTAAATGCCCTTTCTGTGGTAGTTTAGATAATATGGAGCACTATTTTAATGCTTGTGTTTCCAGTCTGGAAATATGGAAAATTATCCATAGATTGCTGGCTATTTCAGTCCCTGAATTCAGATCAATTGGCCACAGGATACATTTTTACTTGTCATATATAGGCTTAACTAAAGTGCACTCATCTGTCATAAAGGTAACTTCTGTGGTTGTTATCTGGAATTTATGGAATAAGAGGAATAAGCTTTTATTTGACAATAAGAATTGTTGTACACAGACATTGATTCATCAGATAGTCAGACAAGTGTCAAATATTTTTACTGCATCTCCATTGACTGGAAATCCCACCAGGAACCATTTTATTGTGGAAATTGGTCTAGCCCCATTCCTGAGAAGGAAAAGGACTAAACCAGTTAAAATAATTAAATGGTTTCCACCTGATGTGGGATATAAAATCAATGTGGATGCAAGCTACTTAACTGATGGACATACTGGGCTGGGAATCATTGTTAGAGACAGCTGGGGAAACCCTGTCAAGATTCAGATGAAATATACTGTATGCAACTCCCCAATACATGCTGAGCTATGTGCTATACAATTAGGGTACAAAATAGGAACTGAAATGCATCTGCAAAACTTCCAAGTAGAAACTGACTGCTTAATAGCTGCAACTGGGATTAAAAATCCTTCTGTGATAGATTGGAAGTATTATTCATTATGTTTTGAGCTCAACATTTTGAGTACTTTATACCCTATCAAACATATATTGAGGGAGGGTAATTATGCAGCTGATCACATAGCCAACCTATGTTTAAACCAGGCTTCATCTTCTGAACTGTCAATTAGTATGCTGCCAAGCAAGCTAAGTGCTATCATTCAACTTGACCAGATAGGGCTTCCACATATAAGATTTCCAAATTAGATTTACTTAAGGAATATGGTACTGCTGATTTTTTGCTTTACTGCAGGTGGAAGAGCCAACCAGCAAAGTGCAACAGAAACCATACACATTGAAGGAAATTCTTAGCTTACTCAGATGAGTCTGGAAGGATGGAACCAGTCAACTCTGCTGTATTGATCAGAGAGGCTATCTTAATTGATGCCAGGCACTAATATAAACAGCATTCTTGGATTAGCTAGATTAGCAATTTTTTTGGCAATCTAGACTAGTTTTATGGTTAACCAGTCTTGTAATCAATCTTTAGGTGGCTAAAGTGTGCTTTGACCTTTGCTGGCTCAATCACTAATCTGCTCCATTAAGTATATGGTAAAAGACTGGTTTCAAAATTCCATAAAACTAGAAAATAGCCATGCTAGGTTATTCTTTTGTAAAGCCTATTTTTTGAGCTGATGCTATCAGTTGTAAAACTATTATGCCTATATGGCTTCTTCAGGCTTGGGGTTCCTAATAAATCCCCCCACCAGTGGTGGTTTTATTTTTTTTTAAAAAAAGATTTTGGCAAGCAAGTGGAGTCAGCAAGTGGAAAAAACGGATCACTTTGATTTTTCATTTGATTTTAATGATCAAGTCTGTTTGATAATTTACTTTGTATCTGTTATGTTTTTTCTACATAAATACTTGTTTAGTGGCCTATCAACTATATGTGAGTCTCTTGGATTCACCTGTCAAAACTGTAAATATTCTTCTTTTCTGAGATGATATAAGTTTATCTCTTGATTTCAACATGGATGGTTTCAATTTCGAGCCAACATCAAAGAAGGGAGATAAAAGAGCAAAAGGACATGAAATCAAGGAAGATTCTTCAAACAGAAGGCTTTTCAACACTCAATCACATTTTGTGGGTATTTTTATTACTTTTTAGTTAAGATTAATTATAGTTGATGTACTCCCTCAATCCCATTCGAAACTGTAAAGAGATAAAATGGAAGTTGAATTTTGAATTGTGAAGTGTACGGTAGAGATTGAATTAAAGAAAATGAGTGGAGGAAAATGAAGTAGCATTACCATAAAAGGAAGTGTGTCACTTGGATTAAATTCCCACAAAGGGTGCAACAAGAGTTGAAATTTCTATTTAGGGCGTAAAACTTTTTATATTCCTATTAAGGGCATTCAATTACTTTTAAAACAAATTTACCCCTTTTATTCTTCTAAATTTAGTTTCTAAATTATTTTTCGAAACTTAACCCGCCAAATAACACTTGAAATCTCGCCGGAAATATGGTTTTCGTTGAGCTTGATAATGTCTAACAGAGGCAAGCTGAAAATCCCACCGGAATCTGTCGAAGAAATTTTTACCAGCGCGGATCTTTACTAGGCTTTTGTTCGACTCGATTTCATCGGGTATGGATCCGACATTTTCAGGAAACTCCATAATATTTGAAAATTATTGAAATTGAGAAGGTCGGAGATGTAAGCCGGAATCAGGTCATGGAAACGGTAGTGAAACTCGTGAATTATTAACTAAATTTATAAAAAGAATAAAAAGGGGTAAATTCAGCGTTTAGCAGTCAGAGCTGAGAGCTTATCAGCAGCATCTGGATGAGAAAATATCTCCTCCATCAACTTTGTCTCCTTCTCGGATTGGCATAGTTGCAAGACGTTATCCAAAATCTCATGCAGTTCAGGAGTGGAATAAATCCCCATACTCCTCCCTATGGCTCTGAAACTCGGGGCTACAAGCAATGAATGCACTCCAAAGTTTTAGGGTCGTTTGGTCTCCTCCGGGTCCTTCTCCGTAGTTTTAGGAGTCGTTTGCGGAGAAGGACCCGGAGGAGACCAAACGACCCTAAAACTTTGGAGTGCATTCATTGCTTGTAGCCCCGAGTTTCAGAGCCATAGGGAGGAGTATGGGGATTTATTCCACTCCTGAACTGCATGAGATTTTGGGTAACTTCTTGCAACTATGCCAATCCGAGAAGGAGACAAAGTTGATGGAGGAGATATTTTCTCATCCAGATGCTGCTGATAAGCTCTCAGCTCTGACTGCTAAACGCTGGATTCCTAGGGCCGAGTTCTTGGATGCATTGGGTTCCTCCGAGAAGGTAGTAACATCAGGAGATTTATTGAGGCTTATTAGAGCCAAGTATCCTTGATAAGTCCATAGTTCGTATTCGGACCTCGTTCATACTCGGACCAGGGTCCGAGAAGGATCATGGGCTCGAGATACGCGGAGGATGGGTCCACGGGTCCATCAATCCTAATCCTTATAAGAAATGCGTATATTATGAATGTTCTACAAAGAATATACATCTTCTCAAAGATGGTAATTCAGCTATCCTAAACATGGTAATACAACCATGTCCGAAATACACTTCTATTATACATGGTAATACAACCTCTATTCCAATAAGAGTTGTATTCATACCATAAATACATATCTTGGTGATCTACGGATTGTAGCCATATAAATACCTAAGAGGTTTGGTAGACCTCTGATCTAATCTCATACTTTATACTTTATGCCTTAAGCAAATATACTGACTTGTGCGTCGGAGTGTATATCCCCAGGACACCCGGGGCCTTTGTCTTGCAGATCAGTTCGAGAGCCTGGTTCGTCGTCGAAGTGTTGGTGTCCTGTATACATCAATTTGGCACGCCCGGTGGGACCCCTCACACTCATTGACGACGTCGCCGAACCTTGTTTCCGATCTGGTCTAACGCACCCGAAGAAGAAACTTCTCCAGCAACATGTCTGAAGCCGAGCAACCCAGACGAAGCGCCCGTGTGCTAGGGCAAAGTCCGCAGGAGAATCCAGGAACAGAACAACCCCCCCAAGGACGAGGACGCGGTCAACCCGGAGGATCTCGCACACGCTCCACCTCTGAACCACCGTCAGGCTCTACCGTAAGGGCAGGAAAGTCCAACGTTCCAAACTCCTTCGGTCCGAATCCTGTCATATCCGGAACACCCCTCTCCGGTCCAAATCCTGTTGTGTCAGGAGTGCCACCTTCTAGATCAAATCCTGTTGTGTCAGAAGTACCACCTTCCGGATCGAATCCTGTTGGATCTGAAGCACCGAACTCGGGACCAAGAATCTCGATCCAGACTGACATGAACTACAGCGAACTCGTCAACAATCAAGACGGTCTCGACCCTGAGAATGAGCTTGGGTACGACGGACCTGATTCGATCTTCACCTCAGAAGAACAAACACTAAGAGATCAACAAATCCTCGCGGAAAAATAACAGGAGGAGGAAAGACAAAGACGTCTTAGGGAAACTTTGAGAGACACTATGCGAAGTAACCCTCCAAGTTCTGGGCCATCTTATATCAACCTTGATCCTCTGAGAACGATCCCTGAAGATGTCCAAACGCTGATGAGGAACTTACAGGCCCAATATCCTGATTTTGTCGCATCTTTGATAAACTCCAGCCAGCAACTCAGTGCGCAGATGCATGAAGCTCCCAACTGAGTATCTGTCTCAGGAGCTCAAACTACACCACCTGCTGATCCTACTCAGGAATGAAGACTGCTCAATAATTTATCCAAGGATCTGCCACCTTACAATGCTCAGAGCAGTCTGCCACCACCTCCTAAGGTATCTGATTACCAGGGTGAAGGCACAAGATTGAGTAGGGAGGAGGTGAGAAGGATGCATACCCTCAACATAGAAGAGGAACTCAGACGCGAGAAGAGGGAGCGATCTCGAAGCGAATGGCAAAATAGTGTTGATCGGCCCTACTCACAAGATGGAGCCTACCCTACCCGAGGTAAATACGAAGTTGACCAAGAAATCACACATATTCTCGGACCCAGAGGACAAGCTACTCGTTCTCCCTTCTCACGACATATTGTGAATCTCCCCTTCGACGACCACAAGAAGGTCCCAGAGAATTTGCCCACATACGATGGCACCAGCGATCCTAGAGAATTTCTTTCGGTCTTTTTTAAGACCTTAGAAACCAGGAACTTCCATGAATTGAGATATGCAAGATCGTCCCCAGTTACCTTCGAAGAAAAACACGGACATGGTTTACCCAGACGAAACTATAAAGTTTGTTTGATTAATGGGATTTCGCCGAGTTTCTTCTCCATGCTTTCTTCCAGAAGAAGAAATTCACCAAGTCCCTCAGAGATCTGGGGTATGTGGCTCGCCTCGAAGGAGACACTGTGATAGAACACTATCATATGTACATGGATCTAGCCACTGAATGCTATGATCGAGATGAACGCCTCCTGATAAATATGTACCGGATGAGCGTGGACGATGATGTTCTAAGGATGAAATTGGCAACCAAAAATCCGACAACCATTCAACACCTTCAGGCCATCATGGAAAAATATTCTAGCAAATCAAATGCTGTGACAGGCAAAAGGCCCCCAGAATTCCTGATGGACAGAAAAGAATCCAGGGTGAAAATACCGAAGGTCGAGAAGACCGACAACGCTCCAAAGCCTACCTTCGAGACATACACTCTTCTGGCGAGATCTCGGGCCGAAATTCTATCTATTCATAGGCACCTTTTGAAGGATCCACCTGCCATGAAGGAATCAGCCGAACGTCAAAGGTCCCCGAAATACTGTTAATATCACCGAGATCGGGGGCATGACACGGAGGAGTGCTACCAGCTCAAGAATGAGATCGAGGAGTTAATTCGTCAAGGAATTGTGCAACAAATAGCACCTTCAATAGTTGGCGATAACCAGGGAACCCAGAGAAGGTATGGGGGAAAGCCCTGGCAGAAGTAGAAGGAATGACTACCGCAATAATAACAATAACAACCAGGGCGGCGGAGGCAACAACCCTCAAGATCCTCCTCCACCACCACCAAACGGAGCCAACCGAGTCATCAACGGCATCAATGGCTACACAGGAGAAGCAATTTCCTTGACCAAGCTGAAAGATAGTGTGCGAGCAATACCCCACACTGAGCCAGTCAACAAGAGGCTCCGCCCCGAGGAAACCCTTACCTTCTTGGATGCGGACGCCGTGCCAACAGATGCCTCACTCGGATCCTCTCATCATCTCAGCAACCGTACAAGATACTCTAGTAAAAATAATCTTCGTAGATGATGGGAGTGGGGTAGAAGTAATGTTTCAAGACTGCTTCCAAAAGCTAGGATTTACCAAAGATGATCTTAAATCTACGGGTCCGATCTCGGGGTTCACAGGAAATCCACTAATACCTCTCGGAGAAATCACACTCTCCGTCACAGTATCAGAAGGAGCCAAGAGCTTGACCTTGTACTGCACATTTGTGATAGTAGACGCGATCACACCCTTCAACATTATCCTTGGCAGACCTTGGATGTGCCAATCTAAAGCTGTATGGTCTCCCTACCACCTGATGTTGAAGTTTCCAACACCACAAGGAGTAGCTTCAATCAAATGAGACCAAGGAGTAGCACGCTCTTGCATGATCACGGACATCCGTGACGCCAGAAAAGTGAGTAGCATCTCGGTCATCAACACAATTCTTGGACCTGGTCCCTGATCCCGATCTCGAACAACCCATGGTGTTCCATTTTGAAGAAGAGGCCTACAACGAGATGACTACACTATGGCATAAATGCCGCCATCAAACCTTTAAAGTGGGGGAACTGGTAATGCCAGTTGGCCCGTGGTGCACTAACAAGCTAGGAGGAGCGCTGCAGTCGAGGACCAAAGGACCATACAAAATCTCCGCAGCACAATTCGGTGGATTCTACCTTTTGCAAACACGCGAAGGAGAGCACTTGGACCCTGTCATTATGACGCCCTTCCTACGCAGGTACCTCGGAGCTAAAACCAAGTAGACCTTCTCCATATTAGGAGAATTTACTTCAATAAGGCCTACGGGCCAAGCTTTTTTTCTTTTCACCTTTTTACATTTTTATACCCGAGCTCCCAAACTCGAGGTTGTCATTTATAATTTTACCGAACTCTCAAGTTCGAAGAATCCAATTTCTTTTCGATATATATATCTTCTATTTTATTTTGAAGCAGTCCATACTCTCTAAATACAAAGAGAAACTATGCCTCACAAAGCATAAGTAAAGACTGCTGCCTAAAGATACATACACTTATAAGTGTACGATTGATGCTTATCTAATATGAGCTGTTTAGACTACGTGTCTGAACTACAATCATCTTAGGCCAAAATAAAATAATATACTTATAAAAAGTATATGGTCAAAAACCAACATTATATGAGTCACGCAAACTCACAAAGTTTGGAACTCGACTTTCTACGTGATACTCCTATTAAGGTATACATCACTATTTATTAAGGCTATTCATAAGCTTAAAGAGTCAATCTTCTCAAGGATTGTAAAATAAAGACCTTTATAAAGGCAAAATCAAAAAGTGTTATTACACTAAGAAACTTCTTACACCTCGTGAATGTCTTTATATATAGGGTACGACCCCGACCGCGAGAAGAAGTAGAGGCACGACCTCGAACACTCTGGAGGCCACGACCCCAATTACTTTCCTCTGCCATCCTCATCAACTGAGAGGGCGTAGGGGACCCAATTCTATTTTCCACATGTCGAGCAGGAGGATTAGTAGAGCCACGAGCTCTAGGAGTAGGTGTCACATCTCTACCCTTTCCACATGGGATCCCTTGAGATACACCCCCTTGGACATGAGGCCTTATCAAAGGTCCTGAATAGGGGACACCAGAAGGACCACCTATCTCCCTCCTTGAAGATCCTGAAGGTAGGACAAACGCGCCTTGGGCCTCTAGTTCCTTTATTTGGAACTTACAAGCGCTAAGCTCAGCCTGGCACATTATCAATTCATCTATCCTGGAGGCGATCTTGTGATTCACGGTGATAGTCTCATCTCGGAGTCTAGAAATAAGAAGATCATTCTCATGACTTTCCTCCATTCTTGGTCATACTCCTTATTGGTGGCCAAAGCCTTGTCGAGCGCTTCTTCTAGCTCCTCACACCTCTTCTGAAGATCGCTCGCTTGCTGATTCAGTTCAGCTCTCCGCTCCAAAGATACCTTCAGCCCGTCACGAAGACTCTCACATTCTTCTCTTACTATGCTGAAGCAGCTCTTGGATTCATACAAATCTTCCTTCAGTTCCTTGTTCTTCTGAAGGACAGCTTCATACTTGACCTGCAAATCAGCACACGCGGCAGAGCAACACTGGACATAAAGGAAGATAAAGACTAATCAATTTCGAAGGCAAAACACATGTAACGCCAAAATCTGGCGAAAAGAGAAAAATATTGAAGTAAAAGGCAGGGCCCTAAGGAATTACAGTCTTCTCCTGCTCATCAGAAGTTTATGGGTCCTTATGTGAAGTTTCAGCAGCCTGCTTCTCCATCAGGAACGTCAGCTCAGGATACAAACCGGACAGGCTGTCCTGAAACTCCTCCAGAGTTAAAGCCTTCTTCAAAGATTCCAAGCTAGCCAGTAGACTGGTCTCAAACCCCCAACCTGGCTAAACTTTGCCCGAAACTACTTCATATTCTCTGGCACTTCCGGCCAAGTGTAGGCAGGAGCAACACATCCTTGAATTTCTTCACTGAGAAATCCCTTCAGAGGAATCCACATCTTCGAGAGCTCAGATTTATGATAAAATTCGCCATACTCTTGGCGATGAGCCTCCATCTCTGGGCAGTTGAGGCAGAAGTCTATTATCAACTGAACCAGCCGCCTCTGGCTAATGGGATCAGCATATTGGTCTCTCTCCGCTTCCACCAATGCCATGTTCCTTTGTAGTTCTAAAAAGGAACCATTAGATAGCCTTTTTGCCTTCTTCAAGGCTTGAACCTCCTCTTCCAAGGATTTTATTCTAGCCTTATCCTGAGCCCTCTCATCCTGAAGATGCTTCAACATATCTGAAGGTTCCTTAGACCTCTTGGACATCTCCTCCTCCATCAACTCGAGCTTGGACTCCTGTTCTTGAGAACGGTCGTACAGTGTCCGAAGAGAATTGTACATATGCCTCATCAGACTCGCAAACTGCAAAAGAAGGCATAGAGAATTAGATAACTACACAGCTAATCCTACTCAGAAGCCGTGACGAATCATACCTGGTTAACTTCGGAACAGCCCGGTACCACCTCGGCTGGAATCTCAGAAGGAGGAGGTACCACATACTTCTCGAACTCTCCCAATGGTCCGAGTTCGAGCCTCGGCTTCTTCGAAGACTTGTCCGAGGAGTTCCCTGAAGCCTCGAGATCCCTCTTCTTCTCATTATTGTTCAACAACCCTCTGGATTCAGCTATCTGGGCCAACAAATTTGCTAGCTTGTTCCCTCTAGAAGCACCCACTGCATATATAAGTACCTCAGCTCTGCGGCGGTCATGGGAGCTACTCTCCTCAGCCTGAGCTTCTACATACTCTCCCTCATCATGATGGGGAATGGAAATTGTTCTACGACTATTGCTCATGATTACAGAGAGTGTGGGAGGATATACACACACAAGAGATAAAAGGAAAAAACAGACACAAGCAAATGTGCAAAGAAAGAAAATGGCACTTACTGGTGATGGAAGCAGAAATTTGGGGCTTCGGAAATTGATGAAATATCGATGCATCTTCTGAACTTGGAAAGAAGAAATTTCTAATAAGAGAAGACAATGGGAATGATTTGGGAAATTTAATCCAAACCCAGACAGCATTGAAGACGAGCAATTACCTCGTCTGTTTCCAAGGCAAAGTAATTGGAGAGACGGGGGTCAAACCGTCTCTGCTTGCCAATGAAGACACGCCACGTGTATCTACCATCTGGATTTCAAAAGAAGTTAATCTCAGCCGTCCATATATCTGATGGAATACGAAAGAACTTGAAGCTAGATATTCAGAAGGGTAAGCCCGAAAGGACAGTCATAGAAGGACACCTCGAGCTTAACACCCCGAGTTATTCTCCCTCGAGTTATTGGTCTTCCCTCGAGAAGAAAGCCTCTCCTTCAACCTTCGAGATGGAGCATTCTATATTATGAAGATCTACCTTGGGGCTACTGATAAGTCCATGGTTCGTATTCGGACCTCGTTCATACTCGGACCAGGGCTCGAGAAGGGTCATGGGCTCGAGATACGCGGAGGATGGGTCCACGGGTCCATCAATCCTAATCCATATAAGAAATGCGTATATTATGAATGTTCTACAAAGAATATACATCTTCTCAAAGATGGTAATTCAGCTATCCTAAACATGGTAATACAACCATGTCTGAAATACACTTCTATTATATATGGTAATACAACCTCCATTCCCATAAGAGTTGTATTCATACCATAAATACATATCTTGGTGATCTACGGATTGTAGCCATATAAATACCCTAAGAGGTTTGGTAGACCTCTCATCTAATCTCATACTTTATACTTTATGCCTTAAGCAAATATACTGACCTAAGCGTCGGAGTGTCTATCCCCGGGACACCCGAGGCCTTTGTCTTGCAGATCAGTTCAAGAGCCTTCAACTGAGTAGTTCCAGCAAGTTTGCTACCTTACTTGCTGGCATTTTCCAGTCATCCTCAGTCTTCATGATTTACTGGAAAGGAGCACCAACCTTAGTTGTTAAGTTCTCGCAATTATCCATGATGAATACTATGCGGGCTTAATATTGTTGGGCTTCTTCCTTGGGTGTCCTTTGACAAGGTCTTTAATGTCACATCGTGCAGAAAAGTTGACAATAGCCCATCTCTCTAGTGTCACTTCTGGTGAAGTCCTAGGAAACCCTATTGGGTATATTTAAAAGTATCATATTCTGATGTAATAACACCTTTGATATGTCCTTTTTAGGTTCGAGGTTTAGCCTCTTATGTGCCCTTTTGAGGGTCTTGTTTAGAAGTATCATATTCTGATGTAATAACACCTTTGATATGAACTATTTAGGTTCGAGATTTTTCCTCTATGTGTGCCCTTTTGAGGGTCTTTTTTAGAAGTATCATATTCTGATGTAATAACACCTTTGATATGGTCTTCAACTTTTATTTTTGAGGTTTCTCCTCTTTATGTTGAGATGATTGATTCTCGAGCACGTCTGCCCTTTTGGTCTATAGACCTCAATCTAAGCACTTTTTTGAAGTACTTTATCTCAAACCTATCTCCTTTATTCAAAACGATTGGTTTTTGAATATTAGATCCAAACAACTTATAAGTTGACCTATCATATACCTTATAAGGTATATAGTTTTGAATAGCAATCAATGTTATACTTAGGAGAACAATCCTCTTTTTATAAAAGGAATTTAAGATTGCTGATTATAAGGATAGATATAAAAATATCATGACTTCAATCTGAGTTTATAACTTTAAGAGTAGAAGTAAAGTAAATAGTGGGTTTGAGTTTGAGTACCCGTTTGTGCTAGAGCATATTTGTCTCGGACCTAGATGAGGCTTCTCGGACGTTCTTGATAGTCTCGAACCTTTGTGAGGCTCTTCATTGAGTTTTTATCTTCCGTGATACTTTCGTAAGTTAATCACATTCTATCTTCGTGGTATAGGTTCCCCCTTCATGGTTTCCAAGAGGTAGCTTCCCCCTGGATGGGATTCTAGGACTCGATATGGACCTTCCCAGTTCGGGGCTAGCTTCTCTTCCACTTCTTTCTTGCTTTTTTCATTCAACCTCATTACCAGGTCTCCTTTAATGAAAGTGGTCAAGCGGACTCTCCTATCATGATAGCACTTGACTCTTTCTTTTACCTTGGCCTCGTGGATTGTAGCATTTGCTCTCTTCTCCTCTAGGAGGTCAAGGTCTAGACGAAGGTTTTCTTCATTGACCATGCCATCTTCGTCAGTTGGTTGAGAAGTACGGGCCGAGGGGACCCCAATCTCCATGGGGATGACCGCTTCAGACCCATAGACTAAGCTATAAGGAGTCTCTCATGTTGCTGTAGCTGGCGTGGTTCTATGGGTCCAGATTACGCTTGGTAGTTCTTTGATCCAGTTTCCTTTAGCTCTTTCAAGGCGCTTCTTGATACCACTTACCAAGGTACGGTTCGTAACCTCTACTTGGCCATTAGCTTCTGGATGATATACCGAGGTGAGCTTCTGGTGTATGCCATACTTCGTACACTATGTCTTGAAGGGATCATTAGCAAATTGTGCTCCATTATCGGTAACTATGTATCTCGGGATGCCATAGCGACACACGATATTCTTCCAGCAAAAGTTAATAACTGTGTTGGCAGTTATGTTGGTTAGGGCTTCAGCCTCTACCCATTTCGAGAAATAATCGATGGCCACAATGAGGTACTTGAAGTTACCAGGGGCCGTAGGGAAAGGTCCGATGAGATCTCTGCCCCATCGAACAAATGGCCAGGATTCTTTGATGGTAATCATATTTTCCTGCGGCACGTGGATCATCTTGGCAAATCTCTGGCACTGATGGCAGGAATTGATATATCTTTTGGCGTCTTGTAGCATCGTAGGCCAGAAATAACCCATCTGCAGGAGCTTTCGGGTGACGGTACGTGGGCCTTGGTGGCTACCGCAGACTCCTTCATGTGTTTCTTGTATTAAGTGTTCCGCGTCAGAAGGCCCGACACACTTAAGCAGGGGTTGGAGGTATCCTCTCTTGTATAGGATACTGTTGTGGATGACATACTTCGGAGCTTTAATTCGGACCTTCCGTGCCAAGTGCTTGTCCTCAGAAAGGGTACCCGTTTGAAGTTATTCAATGTAGGGGTTCATCCATGTGTCTGAGATGTCAACACCCATGATGCTACTCTCTTCATAACTTCTCTTCGCCAGGGTTTCCATTAGCAATTCTTGAGGAGACCTTATGTTGAGGTCCAAGGAGGCAAGTTTGCTAAGTGCATCAGCCTTGTGGTTGCCTTCTCGGGGGATATGATTCAGCTCATAATGTCGGAATTGATTTAGGAGAGGCCTTAATATCTCAAGGTATTTCTGGAGACTGTACTCTCGAGTTTCGTATTCGCCTTTAACTCGTTGAACCACGATTTGCGAGTCACTGAAGATCTCAAGGTCCTCGACCTCAAGGTCCTTTGCTAGCTTTAGCCCCGTAATGAGGGCTTCATATTCTGCTTCATTATTGGTGGCTCGAAAATCAAAATGGAGAACGTAAGGATGATCCTTTCCCTCGGGGCTGGTGAGTAATACTCCAGCACCGCTTCCCCCCGAGTTGGAGGATCCATCCACATATAGTTGCCATTTTCTGGAATTCGGAGTTGGGTTTGGTTTGTCGATCTCCACTGGTTCAACAGACTCCATTATAAAATCGGATAAGGCTTGGCCTTTGATGGTTGTCCGAGGTTTATATTGTATGTCATGTTCTCCCAACTCGATGGCCCACTTCATCTTCCGCCCCGAAGCATCAGGCTTTTGGACCTGATCGGGTAGTTGGTTAGGAGGAATATTGTATGTGCTTGGAAGTATGGTCTCAACCGTCGAGAAGCGTGAACGAGGGCTAATATCAAGCGCTCGAGAAGGGTATATCTGGTCTCGGGCCCTTGTAAGGCCCCACTTACATAGTATATGAGATGTTGCGATCCATCCTTTTCTTTGACCAATACAGCGCTGATGGCTAGTTGGGATGCAGATATATATAAGTAAAGAGTCTCTCATTTATCTGGTTTCGATAATGTCGGAAGTTGCCGAAGATGATTTTTAAGTTCTTGGAAAGCTTCTCCGCATTCATGAGACCACTCAAATTGGTTTGCCTTCTTAAAAATATTAAAGAAGGGTAGATGTTTTATGCTCCTTTGGATAGGAAACGGCTAAGGGCTGTTAGGGACCCTGTTAGCTTCTGCACATCCTTGACGGTTTTTGGGGGTTGCATGTTTTGCAAAGCCTCTATCTTCTCGGGGTTTACTTCGATTCCCTGATTGGATACCATGTACCCCAGGAATTTTCCCGCTTCCACGCCTATGGTACATTTAGCGAGATTCAGCTTCAAGTTAGAGGCCCGTACGTAATGTGTCGAAAGTTTCCTTTAAATCTTCAAAGAAGGCATCGTAGCTGCGGCTATTTACTACCATGTCGTCCACATAAATCTCGAGGTTGCGCCCTATTTGAGATTTGAATAATTTGTCTACTAGGTCTACTAGTCGCTGGTAAGTAGCTCCGGCATTTTTCAATCCGAAAGGCATCAACTTGTAGCAGAAAGTTTCTCGGTCGGTTTTAAAGGAGGTATTTTCTTTATCTTGCTCTGCCATATGGATCTGATGATATCCTTTAAAGGCATCAAAGAAGGCTAGTACTTGGTATCCCGCAATCGCTTCCACTAATCGGTCGATCGAGGGTAAGGGATAACTATCTTTAGGACAACAATCGTTCAAGTTAGTGAAGTCGATGCACATTCTCCACTTTCCATCTGGTTTCTTGACCATCACTGGGTTAGCTATCCATTCTGGGTACTGTACTTCTTCGATTATACGGGCTTTAAGTAACTTGTCTATCTCCTCTCCAATGGCTTCAACTCGATCTAGTGCAAAGATGCGTCGTTTCTGCTTGATGGGTTTTTGCGAGGGATTGATATTCTGGTAATGTTCCGCCAAACGAGGGATACTTCTACCAAGTCGTTGGTGTCCCAGGAAAAAACGTCTATGTACTGGTTGAGAAGATCTCGTAGTTTAGCTTTTATCTCGAGGGGAAAGGAGAGTTCCGACCTCAACGGTTCCTGATTCTCCGAGTTGCATCGGCTCGAACTCGGAGTACTTGGCTGGTTCAAGATTCTCCTTTTCTGATTCTCGGATAGCTTGAATTGTGCATATTCGAGTTAATTGTTGATCACCTCGGATTGTGGCAATCCCTTTGTTGGTGGGAAACTTCATTACCAAATGGTAAGGGGACCAGATAGCCTGTGCCCGGTACATCCAGGGTCTTCCAAGGATTATGTTATACGGTGACCTGGAATCAATGATTGTAAAGGTGCAATGTAGGGTTATACTCCGAGAGTCATCTCTTACTTGCACCGGTAAAATGATTTTTCCCAAAGTGTCGACAGGATTGCCAGTAAATCCTGAGATAGGGCTTGTATGCGTGAGATTATTTCTGTTTAATCCCAACTGTTCATAACAACTGAGAAACATAACTTCTACTTCGCTTCCTCCATCCACCAGGACCCTTCTGATCATGTTATGGTTTATGTCAACTGTAATCACCAGGGGATCTGAATGGGGAATTTGATTAGGAACTGTATCTTCAGATGAAAAAGTAACAGTTCCGTCCGAGCGAGATCTTTTGCTCTCCCACTCCCAGGGAGAGGCTTCTTGTGCCGATTGATGCACACCATTGATGCTCCTTCTTGCTCCTTGATTGCTGGCGTTGCTTGTCTCGTCGTTGTTGATGCTTCTTACTCATGTCGGGACCGAGAAACGGATTCGTGTACTCCCACGAAGGTTTTCAGCCGGATCAGCCATGAGTTAGAAGGTCGTATAGATCAAGATCAGCCTGCGGATCCCACTGGGCGTGCCAAATTGATGGATGTCTACGACCCACACTTGATCACGAACCCTGCTCACGAACTGATCTACAAGACAAAGGCCCCGGGTGTCCCGGGGATAGACACTCCGACGCTTAGGTCAGTATATTTGCTTAAGGCGTAAAGTATAAAGTATGAGATTAGATGAGAGGTCTACCAAACCTCTTAGGGTATTTATATGGCTACAATCCGTAGATCACCAAGATATGTATTTATGGTATGAATACAACTCTTATGGGAATAGAAGTTGTATTACCATGTATAATAGAAGTATATTTCGGACATGGTTGTATTACCATGTTTAGGATAGCTGAATTACCATCTTTAAGAAGACGTATATTCCTTGTAGAACATTCATAATATACGCACTCCTTCTATTAGGATTGATGGACCTGTGGATCCACCCTCCGCGTATCTCGAGCCCACGACCCTTCTCGGGCCCTGGTCCGAGTATGAATGAGGTCCGAATACGAACCATGGACTTATCAGTGGGCTGGACTCTCTCTTCTTCCTTGCTAATACACTTCTCAGGCCTGTGTATGGGTTGAGGCCCATATCACCAAATTTGTCTTTGAATTAACTAAATCCTTAGTAGGAATATTAAAAGTATTACGCTATAAGTAGAAATTTCAACTCTTATTACGCCCTTTGTGGGAATTTTCCCAAAAAGAAAAGTATGCAAATTCGATTGAGACGGAGGTAGTTTTTTAAGAGTTGAAATTTGTATGTAATCTTTATATGTAAAATTTGAATTTATAAGTTTATCTTACACACCATATATTAGTTACTTTTCATTCATATCAAATTTAATTATCTTTAATCAATAAAAGATTTAGAGTTGAATCAAACTAAATAAAATTAATTTTATAATAATATGACTAAACAAAATTAAATTTATATTTTTACTAAATCAAATTGAACTAAATGAAACCATTAATAAGTCATTATTGTTCTCTTAAACTTATTTGTGGACCAATTAAATTCAATATGGTTTAGTTCACTTCAGTTAATTTGGTGAAATTTAGTTATTCTAAACTATTGATAATTAGTACAAGTAACTAAACTCAGATTAGTAATAAGAAGTTAAGAAAAAAAAATGTATATATAATAAATAGGTATCCTTGATTATTGTCCAAATCATATCGGGTGAAAATCGATTTGGGTGTCTTTCGGGCCGGGTGTTATTCAGGTTTGGGTGTTTTTCGGGTTCGGGATCAGGTCAGATTTGAGTTTGGGTTCTATTGGGTACGGGTCCTATCGGGTCTGAAACTTTTAGTATTGATTTACATGTATCGGGTGATTAACCATGTATCACTATTAGGGTCTTATTCCAAGTCCAGGTCCGGTATAATCAGTCACGTATTCTGATTCGTTAATATTTTGCCAGCTCTACATAATAGTGTTATGGGGAACTGTTCCATACCTTAGAGTGTGTCATTTAAAACTCGACAAATTGTATATGTTGTACTTATGATATCCACAAATTTCACACTGTATATGTCGTTACAAAATATATGATTCACATAAATAGTTAGAAAAATTATACAACTCGCCTCTAAATGAAATCAAAATATACAATGGAGATACCAATATGACAACAACCGTGTTTGTACTTGTACTTTCCGTATCTGTCATTGTAGTTAATGTATGTCTTTTCCAAACTGATTAAAATATTTGCCAATATTGTGTGAATTCTTCTTAAATCTTTATAAAGAAATCAAATAATCATAGCAAGACCTTAAAATTACAGTAAAAGAGTCGTAAAGTTTCATAGATTTAATCAAATTGGAAGACGAAGAGGTGATATATAATTTATATATATGGAGTAAAGTACAATGCACATGATTAAATGTTTCAAGCGTCTTTTAATCAACTAAACAAAGCAATACTCACCTTCTTAATAAAAACAAAGCATTACTCATCGGATCAATTCCAATTCTTCAACCAGGTTAAGGCCACTCACTGGTGGTAGGCACTCCCATATCTCCTGCATTCACAAGAATGAGGAATCCAGCTAGAGCTTACCGTTGGAAGTGAGAAAAGTTGAGGGGTGAAATGTAATTATTTGGTCAACTTTTGGGCTGAAATTTGAGTGTGACCCATTATGATTTGGGTCGATTGAGGAGTATATTTATATTCTCCTCTACTAGTATATAATTTTGATTATTTAAACACTCAAATCGGACCAACGGTGAATGAGATATCGATGCTCAAACTTGGTTGGTTGAACTTGGAAAATTTGATGAATCTAAATTCGTCTATTTTAAATTTTGGAAAGTTTGAAAGATTTCCAATTAAGTTTGGATTTTCTACAGAACTTTCTCAAGAGACCACTTTCAAAAAGTGCTTTATGATCATGAATGTCTCATATTTATGCTCATGAATGCATAACATTCCAATAATCAAATTCTCATATTTATGAGAACAGCCTATAGAGCAACACTATATAAACAACCATAGAGCCATTTAGATGAATCCAACTCGAGTCAGTCTTATGCCTAAAACACCATTCACATTCTCTCTCATGTTCATCAGTCTGGCTCTATCTTTTCGTGCTCTTGAGTCTCTTGTCTTTAGGTCAGTTCTGCGTGATAGATTGCCTTTGGGCTGTGCGCCGGTTCGGGGTTTTGCTACAAGTTAGCATAACCCTTGATAGTTTTACCCTAGAAACGAGGACCAATCCGGTTGGCCTAAATCGTTTCAAGGGCAGCGTACGCCGCGACTCCATCTAATTGAAACTTTCCTGTTTATTTCAATTTGGAGCATGCTACTTGTATTAATTTATTCTAATATTTTGATACAAGTATAATTTGATTTTGCATGTTACTACTTTTAAATATTGTTATTTAATTTTTATACTATTTAGAAAATATAGTTCCTACACTTACCTGTTGCTCAGCTTAATCACCATGTAAGAAAGAAGAAATGAGCAAACAAGATCAGGAAAAGGAAGTGTCAAGAAGGATTGCAATTTCCACTCATGTCAAACCTGAATAAAGTATCACACATTTGCCCTTTGTCACAGAAACGGTGACGGTAAATCTTATCAGATCCGTGTTTCCACGCCCTTGCTTCCTGCAAATATATAAAAAGGGATGTATCAACTAAGGGAATGAGTTTGGGTAACAAAACTAACTTTTTCTCGATGAGAAAGCCATGATGCAATTTGTGGGAATGTAAGTATAATCTGGATTTAAAACAATTCACTAACGTTAAACTGAAAATTAGCGGCGGGATAAGCAGGAGGCGGCGAGCTAGGGCTTTGAGAAGGGATGAGACGAAATTGAGAGGAGAGTGACAAGAAAGGAGTATCTGAAAATTTTGGAGAATTGTTAAATTTTTCGTTTTTACATTTTTATACATCGGCCAACATGTAGGGCCTGTAAATTTAATTAGTAAAAAGAGGTAATGAAATATCATTTGGTTAATGGTTTTCATAAATTAATCCATGGAATGGTTTTGATACGTTTAAATTCCAAATAAGAATATGTAGAAAGTTTCTTCTCAATTGTCACATACTAGTGTTTTGGTAAAGTGCTCCTTATTTTAAAGTGTGTTGTTTTAAAATTGGACAAATTGTTATGTTATACTGATGATGTGATCCATGAATTTCAAACTATACCTCTAGTGATAAAATTACAAAAGATATATTTCACATAAAAATTTGAAGGAAAAAAATAAATCAAAATATGCTTATGGAACCAGATGATATCAATGTGACAACAACTGTGTTGATACTTGTACTCTCCACATTTGTTGTTGTAGTTAATGTAGGTCTTTTTCAAACTAATTTATGACCAATCCACTCACTAGTGGTAGGCACTCCCATATCTCATGCCTCTACAGGAATCCTACTAGAGCTTAGCTGAGCCTAATCACTACTCAAGAAAGAAGAAATGAGCAAACAAGATCAGGAAAAGGAAATGCCAAAGAAGAACTACAATTTCCACTCATATCAAGTTTGAGAAAAATATAGTACATCTGTCGTTGCCACAACAACTGTGCTAGTAAAACTAGAGATGCAGGTCTTTCGCATGTAACACTCTGCAGTGAACTGTCTAAAAATCAAAACTAATACTGTTAAACTTAGATCACCGTGATAGAATATCACAATATTATGATATTATTGTGATTGGTTTGTACATATTAGGTTACCTTAATTAAACTAGTCTAGATTCATTGTACTTGTATCATTGTAACTCTATATATTTTAGAAAATATAGACACACCAGACATGGTGAATTCAAATTATTTCATGGTATCAGTCGGGTGATTCAAAAACCTGTTCTTTTTTACCGTAAAAATCCATCACTTTGATTAGGTGATTAATCTGTAAATCCTAATCTCACTCTTCCGCCCAGGCTTCACTTCCTCCCGTAAGACTTTTGTTAGTGATTAGGTGCTCCTCTCAAACCCTAATCATCTAGCCAATCATCAAGGTTACTTCCCATACAAGTAATCCTTTGGCTTGACTAGTTAGGTGCCCCTAAAACCCTAACCAAGCCGCCAATCATTCTTGTTCCTTCCCAGGCAAGAAATCTCTTTTTATTGGATTAATTAGGTGGATTCGCGTAAACCCTAATTCCATCATCCAATCTTCTTAGAACCTTTTCCGATGGCTTATTCATACAAACTCCTCAGTTATTCAACCCTCATTCATATGTTGCCGATCAAGCTCAACTCCGGCAACTATATGGCATGGCAATCTCAAGTTCAAGTTCTGTTGGAATCTGAGGATCTCTTTGGTTTCATCGACGGCTCGACTCCGTGTCCAACCGATGCTGTCTCGTCAACTGGAAAGGCTCCTGAAGGCATGTTCACTTCTACTACATGGATAGCTCAAGATAAGCGTCTCCAAGCGCTTCTCCGTTCTTCTTTCTCTGAAGATGTTGTACTTGAAGTCATTGGTTGCAAAACCTCTCGACAGATGTGGGAGTCCCTCCGCAGAGAACTTCAACTTCGGGATGAGCTTCTCCTAATCTGTCGCGGTGGTTCGACGGTGCAAGAGTATCATCGGCATTTCAAAACAATCACCGATGGTCTCGCCTTGATCGGTCATCCTGTTCAATCAAGGGATCAAGTTATGATTTTCCTTCGTGGCCTAGGTGCAGGTTTCGAAACCTTTCAGACTGTCCAACTCGCCACGACCCCTTTTCCATCATACACCAACGTCGTTGCCCGAGCTCGGAGTCAAACCTTCCAGGCGACAAGCAATCACGACGTTGGAGGCTCTGCAAGTGAGGGTGGTGGTGTTGCGTTCGCTGCTTCTCTGAATTCTGGGCAGCCGACAGGATTCTCCTAGGCACGTGCATCACACACGCCCACACGTGGCGCGACTACTGTCCCCCACGCGCGGAACCAGACGGGCGCGTGGAAGCCGCGCGACTCCAGCTCTGGTGGTCCTTCTGGTGGTTCTGCAACCGGCGGTTCTGGTTCTGGTGGCTCCGGTGGTTCTGGGTGTACTGATGGCGGCCGTTCTCGCAAGAAGTGGTCTCCAAAATGTCAACTTTGTGATGAATATGGTCACATTGCTAAAACTTGTCGGAATCCACAGTCCAATCTAGCTGATGCTTTCCAGTCCTCCGTCAATCTCGAGGATTCAGATTGGTATCTCGATTCTGGAGCTACGAACCATATGGCGTCTTCATCTACCAGCCTTGACAGCATTGTCCCTTACAACGGTAAACGTTCTGTAACCCTTGCTAATGATCGAGATATCTCTATTTCACATACTGGGAATCGTCGGTTTTCTCGTAATTTATTATTATCTTGTGTGCTTATTGTTTCTCATATTACGAAAAAACCCGTTGTCTATTAGCAAGGTCACAAACGATTTAAATGATGTGGTTACCTTTGATAAAAATTCATTTGTGATTCAGAAAAGAGCAACAAGGGAAATCGTAGGTAGAGGGCGCTGTCGTGGAGGGCTCTATGTATTGGATAAGAGTGCCGCTGCTTTTACTGCTTATGTTGCATCAAATAATCGTACCGCTTCGTTTGAGATTTGGCATGCTAGATTAGGACATGCTTCAGTTTCTGTTATTTCCCTGTTGAATAAGTTGAACCTTGTTAAGGTCACCTGTTTGTTGCCTAGACCCACTCTTTGTTCGTCTTGTGAAATGGCGAAGAGAAAAAGGCTTTCTTTTATGGATAATCCTAAGCGTGCTGGCTCTTTACTTGCTTTAATTCATTGTGATTTATGGGGACCTTCCCCTGTCTTATCTGCAAGTGGTTATTCATATTATGCAATTTTTGTCGACGGCTACTCCCGTTTTACTTGGTTTTATCCTTTAAAGCGGAAATCGGATTTTTTCGAGACATTCATACAGTTTCAAAAGTTGGTGGAGAATCAGTTTTCTTGTACCATTAAGGTTTTCCAAAGTGATGGTGGAACTGAGTTTACAAACTCTCACTTGCGCTCCCACTTTACTGACAAAGTGATTTTTCATCAGATCTCATATCCGTCTACTCCAGAACAGAATGGTAGAGGTTAACGTAAGCTTCGTCATATAACTGAGATGGGTCTCTCAATGCTTCATCACTCCCAGCTGCCACCTTCCTCGTGGGATGCCGCTTTTGCTACTGCCACTTACACCATCAATAGGCTTCCAACGCCTATTCTAAACAATGTCTCGCCATATTATCTGGTTTATGGTCGTCATCCGGACTACTCCAACTTTCATCCCTTCGGTTGTTTGGTGTATCCCTACATTCGACCTTCTCTCAACACAAGCTGGCTCTCACAGTACGCCTTGCATATTTCTTGGATACAACTCTCAGTACAAAGGTTTCCGGTGCTTGGATCCAGTTACCAAGAAAGTGTACCTTACACGCCATGCTCGTTTTGATGAGAACTCGTTTCCTTCATTTGGTCGTCAACCCCCATGGTTCCTGAATCACTGGATGTCTCTACATTCATTGACTCGGATTACGAGGACACTCCGGCTATGACAGTATCTGATCCGCCCTCACCGGTCCATACCATAGAGGCGTCTCCATCATCTCCCGTCTCCGGTTCATCTTCTTCTGGAGCCTCGTCATCTCTCAGTCCTTCTCCAGAACCAAATCCTGGTCTTTCGCCATCGCCACCGCTACCGCCGCCTCTCCATCGTATGACAACTCGTTCTCAGACAGGGAGTCTCACTGCCAAGGATTATTCTGATTATGTTGTCATTGACTTTCTTGCGGCCCTGTTGGCTGAAACTGAGCCTCGAGGTTTTCGTTCTACTCTCAAGGATCCTCATTGGGTGGCTGCTATGGATGAAGAGATACATGTGCCACGTCAACAGCGTACTTGGGATCTTGTCCCCCGTCCTTCCGGACTTAATGTTGTTGGTTCCAAATGGGTTTATCGGCTCAAACATCGGCCGGATGGGACTGTTGATCGGTATAAGGCTCGCTTGGTTGCTCAAGGATACTCCCAACTTCCTGGCTTTGACTTCACACACACGTTTAGCCCAGTCGTCAAAGCTTCCACTGTTCGGGTTATCCTGTCTCTTGCCACTATTTTTCATTGGCCCCTTCATCAGCTAGACGTTAAGAATTATTTTCTTAATGGTCACCTCGACTCCCCAGTTTACATGGAACAACCATCAGGATACACTGATCCACGTCATCCTAATTATGTTTGTTGTCTCCGCAAGGCTATTTATGGTCTCAAACGGGCCCCTCGTGCCTGGTTTCAGCGGTTCAGTTCCTATCTGACTCACTTGGGCTTTCAGTGCTGTTCGTCCGACACTTCTCTGTTCATTTTCATCCGTGGATCAAAGGTGTTGTATCTTTTGGTTTATGTGGATGACATCATTTTCACCGGAAATGATGCTCTTCTTATTTAGAAGTTTGTCGCTAGCACTGATCATGAGTTTGTTGTTAAGGACCTTGGCTCTCTTCAATACTTTCTGGGATTGGAGGTTTCTCGCTCCTCTTCAGGGTTGTTTATTGGGCAGGCGAAGTATGCCATGGACATTCTTCAGCGTGCAGGCATGACTGACACAACACCTGTTTCCATGCCTTTTGTTCCCGATTCGCAACTTCTCAGCTCCTCTAGCCCAGAGTTTTCAAATCCCAAGTTGTATCGTTCGCTTGTCGGTGCTTTACAGTACTTGACCATCACCAGGCCTGACCTTTCCTATGCGGTGAACTTTGTTAGCCAGTTCCTGCAGTCGCCTCGAGAGGATCACTATCAAGCGGTTACTCGTATTCTCCGCTATGTTTGTGGTACTCTTCATCATGGTATTTTTTTCCGTCCTTCTTTGAGCTCTCTTTCCGTTATAGGGGTACTCAGATGATGATTGGGCTCGTTGTGTTGAAACTCGACGTTCCACCTATGGTTATGCCATTTATCTTGGTGGTAATCTTGTCTCTTGAGGTGCTAAGAAACAGCCTACTGTTTCCCGATCTAGCTGCGAGTCTGAGTATCGTGCTATGGCCAACACTGCGGCTGAACTTGTTTGGCTGTGCAATCTTCTTAAGGAGTTTCGTGTTTCTTTGTCCTCCTCGCCCTTATTGTTTTGTGACAACAGCAGTGCCATTTTCCTGGCTCAAAATCCTATTGCTCACAAACGGGCCAAGCACATCGACATTGACTATCACTTTGTTCGTGAGTTGGTGGCTTCCGGTAGACTTCGTGTTAGTCATGTCCCTTCTGCTTTGCAAATTGCTGATATTTTCACCAAGGGATTGCCTTGCCCTCTCTTCACAATGTTTCGATCCAAACTTTGCGTGGCTTCTCATCTGACGCTTCGCTTGAGGGGGGGTGATAGAATATCACAATAATCTTCATATTATTGTGATTGATTTGTACATATTAGTTTAACTTAATTAGACTAATCTAGATTCATTATACTTGTATCATTGTAACTCTATATATTTTAGATAACACAGACACACCAGACATGGTGAATTCACATTGAATGTCAGAAAATGTAATATGAACTACACTTTAAGCTTATTGAGCGGTTATGACAATGAGATAAAAAGACAATATCTATTAATCAAATAATTCACTGGATTGGCATTCTGAGAAGGGATGATTTAAGCATCAGCATCGATGTTGGGAATGGAGAAGAGGTGGCGCAACGGCACATTTCTTCCGAAGCTTTGATGAAGGCTCAATCATTTGTGGAGATGGAGCAACAACGGGTGACAGAGCATGGGGTCTAAATGTAGGAATGAATATGGAATTTGAAGCACTGAAAGTGGCGGGCAGTGGGAGTAGGAGCATACTGAGAAGTGGAGAGAGTAACAACCATCATTTATGTGGATATGAATACTAGTCTTCTTTGCCACTCGTGCAACCCTGCGAGTGGTGGTTTCCCCTAATTTTCAACAACAAAATTTTTTTTTGGCGCTAGTGTTTGAACTTACATGCATATTGGTTAACTCTAAATAAAAAAAATGAAAATAATAATAGATTGTCTAGTTGAGCTGAAACTGAATTATGCTGAATTGAAAGATTTTGAACTAAACAAAAGGTGCTAAAAATAGTGAGAATAAGTTGAACCGGATACGGCTGAATTTATCAAAGTTTATTCATTAAAAATGAATTGAATTAAATCGTAAAATATTCAGATAAGTAGGAGAGAAACCCTTTTTTGCATTGTAATTTTTGTAGTAATCAAGTTAATTTTTTAATAAGGCACACTCTTATTTATCACTATCAGAAAGTTGAGGTGATTTTTCACCGGTATTATTGATTTCGTTGAAAAAAGAGCATAAAAGTGTTGAAGGGAAAGAGTTTCAACGCTAAAAACTGTGCTGGTCAATGAATTTTGGAAGTTGACTGAGTGGATATCACCGCTATTATGATAGTGCGCTGCAAGAGACAGACGAGCGGGCCAGTGTTTCAACGCCTGTAATTAATTCGCTGAAATAAGTGGTGACATGGCAGTTTGACAAAAGTCCGCGTTAAATTTTGTGATAGACCCCACTCACGTTTCACCGTTTTTTACATATAGCGTTGAAATGGTTGCTGACTGTACATGGGCTCAATTTTGAGCCCATTAATTCTGGGTTGTTGCTGTGATATTGGGTTGGGCTATTTAGGCTGATCTGACTATTTTAGAGTCCAGTAATATCTTGGGCAAAAAAGCAGTTGCGCGTTGCTGCTCTGAGCATGAATAATAAGAACTAAAAATTTGAATTTGTGACGTTGTGGGACCAGATTAATTTTGCATTTCTCTTTCAGCGAAATAATAATAAAATGGCCAAAGTATTTGTATTGAATGCACTCACCTACCACAGAGTTCAATATATAAATAAAATAGAGGGGTGTGCTTTTCAATTTTAAACTAGTTTTTTTATGAATATGATCATTTTATTATTATACGATTGTTTCTTGGTGTGATTAAAATAACACATGAATTTCAAAGTCTGATTTGGTGGACCAAATTCATGTAAACATTATGCTTTAGGTATACATAGCAATAACTAACTGTTGCTCTCGGTATAAGAATTTGAAAAATGTCATTAATTATCAAATTTTCACTTTTAAACTTTGAGTTTTTTTAATGATTATGTTAATTTATAAAGTATAAGACACTTTTTGTGTAAATTTTCTTTGGTATTAGTTCGATCAAAGGTACGTGTAGTGAGAACTTTAGTAGAGGAACCTGAGAAGCACTACTATAACGTTAGTTAAGTATATACACTCCACAGTTATATTTCAACCATAGTTGTGATCAGTTTGTTTAAAATGCTACATGAAATTAACTATATTTGAGTGTTTCTATGACATTAGAACATAAAATCCATGAAATATCAGTGATATCAATGTTTAGTTTAATAAAAATGTCATGAAACATCAAGTTTTGACTCTTAAACTTGATTTTTTTAATGATTTTGTTAATTCATAATGTATATGACACTCTTTGTGTAAATTTTCTCAGGTATTGGCTTGATGAAAGGTACATGTAGTGAGAATTTTATTAGGAAGAATCTGAGAATCACTACTAACACTATAACATGGAGATAAGTATATACACTTTGGAGTCGTATTTCAACCATAGTTGTGATCAATTTGTTTCAAATACTAAATAAAATTAAGTATATTTGAGTGCTTTTATGACATTATATCATAAAGTCCATGGAATATCACTGATATGAATGTTTAGTTTAATAAAAATTTGAAAAATGTCATGAAACACCAAATTTTGACTTTTAAATTAGTTTTTTTATGACTACGATAATATCATTATGCATACCATAGTTTCTTGGTTTGATTAAAATAACATTATGTATAAACACATTTTGTGTAAATTTACTTTGGTGTTGGCTCCATGAACAGTAGTGTAGTGAGAACTGTAGTGGTAAGAATCTGAGAAGCACTACTAAGACGGTAACATGCAGTTAAATATATATACTTTAGAGTCATATCTCAACCATCGTGATCAATTTATATCCATTGCTGAACGAAATAAGTATATTTGAGTGTTTTTGAGACATTCTAACATAAAGTCCATGAAATATCACTGATATGAATGTGTTCAGTTGAGTAAAAAATTGAAACATATCTTAAAACATCAAATGACTCTTAAACATGAATAAGTTGATGATTATGTTAATTTAATAATGTATAAGACACTTTTGATGTGAATATGCTTTGGTATTGGCTCGATGAAAGGTACGTATCGTGAGAACTTTAATAGTAAGAACGTGAGAAGCACTACTAAGACTGTTGGTATATGCCTTGAATGCCGTAATAGCCGCCACCTTCAGCGAGTCGGGGGTCCGGGGGGTTTCGCTAACTATATAATTAGTTCAACTCTACATCTTCTTTTATTGTCTTTATGTACTCGCCAGATTTCAATCCTTACATTAATTTTCACACAATTTTTTATGTAGTGTAACTGTGTAAACAATATCTATTACATTATACAATAACTGATTTTAATTTAGAAAATAAAAGTTTGAAGATATATAGTGATAAAGAGTTATAATTTGTTTAATTGGAAATTAGTTATTAATATTGTTTATATTTTACATAATTATGTTGTGAACCTTTTGAGTAATTAAATATATTAAGCACTAATAAATTGTGTTTAATTTATATTAATAATGTAATAATTTATTAATATGTGTATAAGTTACTATACAATTACATAGATTATAAAATTAATTTAATTGTATTTGTATAATAATAATAAACTAAGTATTAATTAGAAATAAAAAATTACCAGAAACATGTATTATTTTGAATTAATCTGAACCGTCAATCAGCTTTTTCAAGTAAATCTCAACCGTTAAAATTTCCTTGTATATATATAAGCAAAAGACAAGGCTGTGAATCGCTAAACCCTCATATATTTTTCAGATCCTTCCCTTCTTCGCTACTGAACCATCATCACCGGCTCCGTCTGGGTCTTCGATCTCAGGGACAAGGAGCACTCCATCATCATCTACGAGAGCTCAGAGCCGGACACTCCTCTGGTGCGCCTCGGGTGGAAAGGTGGTCGTCCTCGACATCCGCTTTCCCACCCTCCCCGTGGTGGTACTCTGTTCGCCCTGGTCAGGGGCGAAACTCCGGCGGTTACGACCCGTCTCCAAGCGCAACACTGCATAGTTGATCTGTCGATCCCGAGTCCTGAAGAAGGTTTCACCCCCTTGCGCGTCGCCGTTGCGGAGGACGGCCAGTCCCAGTGGCGGTGGTGCCACGGGCTTTGGCGAATCGGATTTCAGCGGCGGCCTTGTTTAGTATTCCGGTGGCGGCTTCAGATGGGGATTTGGGGTTGGGAGATTTTTACCTGAGAGAAAGGGGATATGGGTTCTCGGCTGAATGTGGAGATTCCGGCAGAGTAGCAGCTGATGCTGATGTAGACTGACTCGCTTTCTTTGAGGGCGGTGGTGTCTGTGATGTCAAGTTACTGTTTCTGGTATGTTCATACATGTTTAATTGAAGCAGGGAGCACACTTTTGTGTTGCTTTTGGTCATAGTGATGTAGTTATATACTGTAAAAATCATGCCTTTTGTTATGTTATTCTTGTTCAACACTATCCCTAAGCTCATTAGCATGCCAGTGTATTCGTACCACAGTAGTTCTTGTTTTGATTAAAAAGAAGTCATTGTTTTGAGTACTTTGAACTAGTGTATTAGTTGTTGGTCATGGTTATATGAGCAGAGTGTATTTGAATTAGTGTAGTTCTATATCTGTAACTGAGGGTGTAGCATTGCTTGTGATTATTTTGAAGTGGAGTAGTAATCGATTGGTTTTTGTTGTTTGAGCAGATTTGGTTAACAATCTGGGAAAGATTGCATTGTGGTACCAAGGAGTTTATGAAGGCCCTTCAATCTGGCCCAGTTACTGAGTTGGCCTCAGGTGATGCTCTCCCTGGTCAAGAACAAAACTCTCAGTTAATTGTTTAGCTGCTGTTTTCCCCCCAATTCGAGTGAAAAATGTGAACCTTTTTGCATTCTCGATTGTTTGTATGCGGTTTTGAATATGTGCATGTGTTGTTTATGTGCTCTATTTGTTGAATCTGCTGGAATCTTGGTTTAGTCAGTTGGAGATTGAAGTTTGCTTGTCGTTTAGCTCGTTTAGTTTGATGTTCATCATGTTTCATGTGGTTTTAGTTTCTCTTGAGTCTGAGCCTTCTCTGCATTTAGAAGCTCTAGCTTTGTTGGTGATTCATGCCTATTTTGATTCATAGCTTATCAGCTACAGCATGCTCTACTTTTTGGTGATTTATAGATTGGTGATTAAATTACAGTTCCAAAAACAAAACTATGCACTCTAAAACATCCTATTTTGAACCAGACAAGCTATATATAGGATTATGCACCTGCTGAATCCTTTCAACCACATTATCCTCAGACAGCTTATTTCCAAACTTGCACATTTCAAAACAAAAAATCGATTAAACTGAAGAAAAAAAATGATCGCCCACTGCACACATACATGCAGTGAAAATCACATACCAAAAGCCTTTGGTTGAAAACCCTAATATTAGGTAAGGTACAATTCACATCATTGAACAAATTATTCCCTTTTTTTTCCAACAACATTCAATAAAAAAGTTTACGATAAATATAAATTTGCACAATCAAAACACAAAATTGATTAAACCAGAAAAATGCATGCACACAAACCGTGAGTGGCAAATCACATACCACGACATTAGGTAAGGTAAATTTGACTGAATTGTTCTTATTTTTTTATGTTTTTAATTAAAACCACTCAAAGGGTGGGGGAGATTTATTAGGCATCTCTTATCTTAAAAAACCTATAAAATAGGATGAGTACTTACAATAGTTAAGTTATTTATTTGCTTAAAGAAAATTAAAAAATGTATTACAGATGTTTTTTGATTTGGGTTGTATCTAGTTGCTACTACTTTCTTTCAATTAAATTCATAACTCCGAACTGGTCAGTGGATGGGTAAATAAATACACAAGCTACTTATTGCCAAGAGTTGTTTCATTGAGAAAGAAACAGAGACCTAGACACCCCATTTTAAAATTTCAGATATGATACTCAGTGGAGAATTGGTTCCGCTTTGTTTGAGTGATTTTCTGCCTTAAGTCTGCTGTCATCCTTGCTTGTGCATCCCATTGGGACTCCCTTCCAATGGGTCTTCTGATCTGTGAAGAGTAAAAAAATAGCAGTACTCATTGTTGCTAAAAAACTAACCAATTCTAATATTAGGGATGACAATCCTGTCAAGTTGGATTAGTCCCCTTAAAAAAGGTGGAGCTTCCTGCAATGTGATCTGTCCAGACATGCCATTTTTTTAGCAGAATTTTGCAATAAAATCTGCTACTGTGTTTCATTCCCTCAACACATGTTTCGTTGGGATGCCTTGAGTTTTAATGGAGCAGCCTAGTGAATAACAGTGCCAATCTAAAGAGGTTGGATTATGTATACCTTTTATAGCAAGCTAACTGTCTGACTCTATACAGAGAGGTAAGTTTAGTTGGCTCCCTTGGTGGATACCAAATTTTATAGCTAATAGTTCTGCTTCTAATGGAGAGGTAGTTACTGTTCTCTCCATTTGCATAAGCAGTACTCTACCCCTTATATCTCTGACCACTAATCCAAGTCCTGCTGAATTTCCTTACAAGGATGCATCCACATTTATTTTAATCCACATTGGCTTTGTTCTTTTTTTCCTTATGAAAGGTACTAGGCCAGTGTTCAATAAGCCTCTGTGCCTACTAATGTTACCAGACAGTGGGATAGCTGTGAATAATTTGTGTACACATTTTGTAATTTTTTCCACCACAGCTGAGGTTCTGGATATGGTGTTTTCATGAATGAATTCATTCTTTTGGCACCACAGTATCCAAAGAGTAACAGCCATAGTGGTATGAATTACAGTTGTATGTAATTTTGACTCCTCAGTGAAGTTAAAATAAAATTTAATCCCGTGTCTTGCATCATTAAAATTTGGCACAGCTATCCCCAACATGCAATAGACAAAAGAGTAGACCTGGACTGTTTTTTGGCATGTGTTAAAATAATGGTCTAGTGTATCAGAGTTTTGACAGAAAGCACATTTTGAAGGCATATGTATCCCAATGGACTGCAATATATCATCAAATGGAAGTAATTTATTTACCACTCTCCAGATAAACATAGAGTACTGAGTTGGTATATATTTGGTCCATACCTTTTTGATGAGATGCTGATCTTCCTCTCTTGGTCTTAGAGACTCATATGCAGACTTTATTGTAAAATTTCCTTGGATGCTTGGCTCCCAGACCAGTACATCATCATGATCATCTCTGATTTGAAAAGCCTGCAAAACAAGAATCAAGCTGGTAGCTAAATGTGGCTCCAATAAGGGTAAGTAATGTCCTTTATTTACACAGAACTGTTTTACAGTAATGTGCTCAAAAGGGATTGGAGTGCTATCAGGCCATTTGTAGCAAAGTGCCCCTGTCCCCATCCAATTGGCTGTCCAGAAAGGTGAGGATTCTGAACCAATCAAAACCCTGGAATTTGTATTTGCATGTGTTGTGGCTTGACATATCCTATACCATGTGTGGGATGTTTTATAAGACTTTGGCAGTGACCAAAGGTAAGATGTCCAAACTGTCTGATTATGCTGCAACTTCCACCAAAGCTTGCAAGAAAAGGCTTGAATGACTGCTCTGATGCTCCGCATCCCAACACCATTTTCTGACTGTGGTATTGCCAATCTTGACCATTTTCTCCATATTTTTCTTTGCCCTTGTTTTGATTCTCACCATAGAAACCTTGCTGCTAGGACTTCTATTCTTTTAACCACTGTCTTTGGTGGACTGAGGACTGCAAAAGTGTGGACTGGGATGGACATGAGAACTGAGTTTAACAGTACCATCTTCCCTGCATGAGTTAGCCACCTGTTTTTCCAATTGCTTATGATTGACTCCATTCTATCCATTAGTGGTTGATAGTAAGCCACCTTGTTTCTGCCTGTGAAAATTTGGACTCCCAGATACTTGAAAGGTAATGTCCCATGCTTCATCTGTGTTCTGATTTCAATTCTTCTGATTTTCCTGACAGATGTTTCCCTGTGAGTGTAAAACTCTGATTTTGAGTAGTTAACTTTCTATCTTGAACTCAGTTCATATGCTTTTAGGAACACCTTCAACCTTTTCAAATTTCTCCTTTTTGCTGAAGTGAATATAGCAGTGTCATCTGCATACATTAAATGGGAAACTCTCTGTACCCCTCTTGGCATCTTAAAAGGTTCAAGGTATCTGATTGACATGAGCTTGTATATGCCCCTTGAAAATGCTTCAGTTACTATGTTGTACAGAAAGGGTGATAAGGGGTCTCCCTGTTTTATCCCTCTACTGGATCTAAAAAAAAACATTAGGCACCCCATTGATAAGGACAGAGAACCAGGCTTCCTTTATATTTTGGAGTATGATTCTGGTCAATTTTCCATGAAATCCAAAGGCTAACATTGCTGAGTTTAGAAATCCCCAGAACACCCTGTCAAAAGCTTTCTCCATATCAAGCTTAACTATCAAATTATCATGAGCAGGATTTTTCTGTACCAGTCTGACCATCTCCTGCATCTGTATGATGTTGTCTACTATGTCCCTGCCCTTTAAAAAAGCTATCTGCTCCACTGAGGTGATCCTAGGCATATAAGGCTTCATTCTTTCCATAATAATCTTAGAGAAGATTTTATTGGCAAAGTTGGACAAACTTATAGGTTTGAAGTCCGAGAAATGGCTTGGATTAGCTTTTTTTGGTATGAGAGTGAGTCAGGTACTAGTGATGGCTCTGGGAGGCTTTTCACCAGCCATGAATGCATTAGTTGCCTGTAGTAAATCCTCCTTAATTATTTCCCAACAATGGGTATAGAAGGATCCAGGGTAACCATCTGCTCTACGTGAGCTTTCTGAGCAAAGGTCAAAAACTGCAAACTGCAATTCTTCCATTTGTACTGGTCTGAGCATCAATTCATTTTCTTCCTCCTGGATTAGTTTAGGGATCTCATTGATGAAGTATTTCAAATAGGTACCTGCTGTATCTGAGACATCCTCATTCAATAGGGCCTCGTAGAATTTTACTCCTGCCTCTTGAATCTGTGCTGGTTCTGATATCCATGTTCCATTCTCATCCTTTATCTTATTAATTTGTGTCCTTGCTCTTTTTTCTCTGATTGCATTATGAAAGAACTTGGTATATGCATCTCCATCCTTTATCCATTTCAAATTTGCTTTCTGCTTCCAGAACAACAGCATCTCACTTTCAGCTCTTAGCAGCAAAGCCCTTTCCATATTTAACTGAACCAAATATCTCTGCTCAGTGGATTGCTGTAGCTGTATTTCCAGTAGAGCAACCTTTTCCTCTGCTTCTCTCAGATTCCTATACACATCCCCAAAACTTTCCCTATTTCACTGTCTGAGTGTCCCTTTTAATCTCTTCAATTTTCTTACCAGTCTGTAAAAGCCTGATTCTGGGCAATCCTGGTTCCAGGTGCTCCTCACAATGTCCTTAAATTCTGCTCTTGTTGTCCACATGGCCTGGAATATGAATGGTTTTGGCAGCATCACTTCTGAGGTTTGTATGGTTAACCGTAGAGGGCTGTGATCAGATCTGGTCCTGTTCAGCACTTGTATTGAACTGTGGGGGTAATCTTCATGCCAAGCTAGGTTTAACAGGCCCCTATCTAGCCTCTGTAATAGCAAATCATCCAATGCTCTATTATTTGACCAGGTGAACTCATTGCCCACTGTTGTAATTTCTACCAGTTCCAAAGCATTTATCCATTCCTTAAATTCTGTCATACTGACTACAGATGGAGGTCTCCTTCCACTTCTTTCATTGGCACTAGTGATTGCATTAAAATCCCCTATGAAGATGGTGGGAGCTACTGGCACTGACAGCAAATCCAACCACAAATACCTTCTCAACACATAAGTAACTTTTGCATATATGAATACAGAATTCCAAATTTTTTCACTCTTTAAATCAGTAATAGCAGTAGTAAAAACTGATCAGATTGATTTAAAACTTTTAGTGTAAAATTGTTATTCCAAAAGACCCAAATTTTTGCATGAGTGGCAGCCACAGCATTTTGGTATTTTAGTTGAAACTGTAAATCTAGCATGTCACAGTTATGATGTAATGGTTCTAAGATACACAGTATATCTACTTTATACATCCTAATAAGATATTTTAATCTTTTTAATGAGGTACCATAGCCTCTAATGTTCCAAACTAGCACATTTCCTATGATGTTGTAACTAATCATAGAAAACTATACATGCTTGGATTTTGGGGAGGCTCTAAACCATTTTTCAGTTATTACACCATCTGTTGGCATTCCCCTTTTAGTTTTCTTTCTTATAACAGGAGAGATTGTACCTTTTGTGTGCCCTTGATCTTCTTCAGCTTGTTGATTGGGTGATTCCTCTCTGATCTCCCCATCAGTGTCTGTCTGAGCCCCATCTATGTGCTTCCATTCCAGTTCTGTCTGTGCCTCCACATATTCCTCTGAACTGTGGTCATCTGGTTCCTGTAACACTTGAAATGAGTTAGATATTTTTAAAGGTGCTAGTTCACTTACTTCCATTGGAGCCAGGTAAGGTATGACTGCTCAAGCTTGCTTTTTTCTCTGGTTGTTTTTCCACTCTCTAATGTTAGAAACCTCCAGATCATCATGAGAGTAGAATGGTAAGGCTATTGGCTTGTGTATGGCTTTGATGAAAGAGCTTTCTGGGAATGTGTCCTTGCTATGGAGCCCCACTTTGCTATGTGTTGGAGTATCCTGGCTGCAAAGTTGCTGCATTATTTTGGGTTGTATTGTTGGTTAATCAGGGATCTGGGCACTGGCATTTAGCTCACATACATCATAGCTCTTCTCTGCCATTGACAAACCAGATGATGAAGCAATTGGCCTCCACTGTTGCTGCTCAGTTTGGGGATTTTCTTGTGGCTTTTTTCTGGGTTGGGGAGCCTTATTATCTTTTTTCCTGGCAAGATATAACTTCTTCAGTTCTGGATGCAGAATTCCACATTCATCATCACAATGGCCTATTCTTCTGCAGTGGGAACAATAAGAAGAAAGGTTGTGGTACTCGATTTCATACTCATCCGTTGCTTCTGGAGTGCCTATGGTGATTGTCTGGTGTCGCTCCTCCATAAGATTCACCTCAACACATACTTTGATTGCCGAGGGGCGGGTTAGTGCATTGGTGGCGGCATCCATCTTGATGAAGACCCCTATCTCATTACCGAAATACTCAATGGCCGTTCGATTGTAGAATTGGATTGGCACTTTGTGGATCGTCGCCCAAACTGGTACCTTGGATGATTCTTGCCTTGTCGAGAAATCTGAGGACTATTTGAGAATCTTCATGGTGGTTCCTTGAATTGTGCAAAGTGACCGAATCTAGAACATCTGATAGTCTTCCTTCAGTTGGAACCAGATCAGAATATGCGGTAGTTCATGGATCCGATCTGAAACTTGCCGGATATTCCCTGTGCCTGAAAACAACTCCCGATCTGCTCCATAGAGGGCTTTCCGTTGGTGAATTTGCCGACAAGAGCGTTTTGATAATGTGAGGTGACACTAGTGCACAAGCATAGGTTTCTCGGCACACATTTCACGGCGTTTTGGCCAGATTTTGGCGGAACCGCCGAGTAACTGGGTTATGAACTCGTAACCTGCCGTCCGCCTAGGGCAAAAATAAAAAACACGGCGTTTCACAATTAAAACAAGGCGTTTTCCAAAGTGTATTAAAAATTTCAATACTAGGCGAACTCTGAACCGTGTTCGCTGATAGGCGAGTAGAGTGACGAATTCGCCAGAATTACCCGCCTGAAATAAGAAAAGTTGTTCGCCCATACATGCTAAGATGCGTTGTAGTTGCGAAATCGCCTTGTATTGATGCCAGTAGGCGTTACTGAAGAAGCGAGTTCGCCTATAGTTATGACCAGAGGCGTTTCAGTTTACGAATTCGCTTGTATTAAAATGTAGTGGGCGAATTTGGTGGCGAATTCGTAACAGTGTCGTAGCTGGGTGTATAAAAGCTGATTTTTTGCGGGAATGAAAATAAAAGAAGTAGATAAAAGAACTCTCCTTTTGTTTTGTCTCAAGTTTTGCTCACATTTTCAGGCCTTGATTTTACCCAAGAACACAAAGGTATGAGGTTTTGATTTTTTTGTTGATTGGTTGTGGAATGGGCAAATTGTTTTTGATTAGTGTATGTGCTTGTTTATATGGATTTGTAGAGTTCTTAGGGTGCTAAATTTGTGGAATGTTTGAGTGATTGTAGCAAAACCGTTGTTGATAGTATCTTGTTAAGCATGGGTCGTAGTGAAATCATGTTGGAGAATCAGCGTCTCTCACAAGGTTATAACGGATTTGATTCAAGAGTTTATTGATGTTGGTTGGAAGGATTGTGTAGAAAAGAGAATGGGTGGGCTAAGATGTCCTTGCATAGATTGCCTTAACAACGCGATTTATGAGGATGTAGACGTTGTGCGCGAACATTTGGTTTGTAGAGGTTTTGATCCTACATATACAACATGGGTTTGGCATGGAGAAGGTGCAAGTCATAATGATGCAGAGTTTGATGTTAAGCTTGGGGCAGATGGATTGTGTTATGATGGTTTTCTTGATGAAATGGCGGAAGACGTGGCAATGGATTGGGTAGGAAAGCCGAGCATGTTAGCGGCGATGTATAATGATAAAGAGACACCATTGTACAAGGGTTGCAAACATTCCGTTCTTGGTTCTACGTTGTTGTTGATGAATTTAAAGGCGCGCCATGGAATATCTGACAAGGGGATGACTGAATTGTTAGAGTTGGTGAAAGAGTTGCTACCCACTGACAACTTGTGTCCTGATCGAGTATATGCTGCTAAGAAGATATTATGTCCTATGGGAATGGAGATGCAGAAGATTCATGCATGCCCTAACGATTGTTTGTTGTACAGGGGAGATGACAATGATAGAGATACATGCCGAGTCTGCAATGAACCTCGGTACAAGTCAAAGGTGGGGACCGTAGAGGTATGCGGCGAGAGTGTGACGCCGTCTAGATGTAAAACGCCGGCTAAAGTAGTGTATTACCTTCCGCTGGTTCCTCGACTGAAGAGGTTGTTTGCAAATCCTGAGGATGTAAAGTTGCTAACATGGCATGCGGATAGGGCTAGGGAGGACGATGACATTATTTCACATGCCTCAGATGGAGATCAGTGGAAGAAAATGGATGAGAGGTACCCTGAATTTGCTGCTGAGCCCAGGAATGTGAGGCTAGGCTTATCCACTGATGGCATGAACCCCTTTGGTAACATGTCTAGCACCCATAGTTCTTGGCCAGTTATGGTTGTGATTTACAATCTGCCATCGTGGTTGATGATGAAACGTAAGTATGTGTTATTGTCCATGATGATGTCTGGTCCTAAGCAACCGGGTAACGATATTGACGTGTACCGAGCGCCTTTGATCGAAGATTTGCAGAAATTATTCGATGTGGGTGTTTGGATACCTGATGGCAGTCGAGGTGATGAGGAGTTTAAACTGCAAGGAATGTTGTTGTGGAGTATAAATGACTTTCCTGCATAAGGTAACTTGGGCGGTTATTCAGTGAAAGGTCACTTTGCATGTCCCATATGTGAGAGCAAGACTAGTTATTGTCAATTGAAACACGGTGGTAAGCCGGTGTATCTCGGGCACAGAAGATTTCTTCCGACGGGACATCCTTGGAGGCGAGCAAAGAATTGGTTCAACGGGAGAGAAGAGCATGATCCCTCCCCAATCCCTTTAACTGGAGAGGAGGTTCTAGAAAAGGTTACTGGGATGGATCATGAATTTGGTAAGGGAAAGAAGAAGAAGGCGTCGAATAGCAGTTGGAAGAAGTGTTCGATCTTCTTCAAACTAGATTACTGGAAGCATTTGGACGTACGTCACTGTCTCGATGTGATGCATATTGAGAAGAACGTATGTGAAGCACTTGTAGGTACGCTGATGAATACCCCTGGAAAGACAAAGGATGGCTTAAAAGCGCGGAAAGATCTTGTACAGCTTGGTATCCGATCGTCTCTAGCCCCTGTAGAGGAAGAAGGTAAATCTTATTTACCTCCAGCTTGTTACACTATGTCGACCGAGGAGAAGAAGCGTTACTGTAATGCTTTGAAGTCTGTTAAGGTTCCAACAGGTTACTCTTCGAACATCCGTAATTGTGTTAATACCAAAGAACTGAAGCTAGCGGGATTGAAGTCACGCGACTGTCATAATCTTATGCAGGAGCTGAATGTTATCGCTCTACGAGGATCATTGCCTCGTCACGTGAGGAAGGCGATATCGAAGCTATGTTACTTTTTTAAGTGCATATGTCATAAGCGAGTGAGCAGGCAGAAGCTGGATGAGTTGCAGGAAATGGTGGTGGAAGTTTTGTGTAGGATGGAGATGTACTTTCCCCCGGCCTTTTTTGACATAATGATCCACGTGATTGTCCATTTGGTGAGGGAGGTAAAATTATGTGGCCCAGTTTACTTGAGATGGATGTATCCATTTGAGCGGTACATGTCGATTATAAGCATTTCGTGAAGAACAGATATAGGCCTGATGCTAGTATAGTTCAACGTTATGCCGCAGAAGAGGTTATTGAGTTTTGTACCAACTATATGAAAGATGTTGCCACAGTGGGGATCTCAAATGCTAGGCACGATGGTAGAGTGGACGGGCACGGGCTCAAGCATCATAGTTTGTTTAGTCCTACCGCCGCCGACATGGATGCTGTCCATTTATATATCCTCATAAACCACGAGGCGGTGACCCCTTATGTTGACATACACATGGATCAGATTAGAGTGTCAAATGCATGGACTGTCGGTGATGTGAGGATCCTGGAAAAGCATTGTGCCAATTTCGTTCGGTGGCTGCAAGCTCACATTCAGCAAGGGGACCATCCTGATATTGTCAAGCTGTTATGTAGAAGACCCCTCGGCACTGTTTCCTCTTTTGGTGGGTACGACATAAACGGTTATACTTTTGGAACCAAATGGTCGGATGAGAGGTCAACTAACCAAAACAGTGGTGTGGTAGTACCAGGTGAGGCAGTTCATGGATGCGAAGCATACTACGGGACGATCATCGACATCTGGGAGATTGACTTTATTAGTGCCACAATTCCAGTGTTCAAGTGTGAGTGGGTGAAAGAATGTGGCGGGGTGCGGAAAGAGGATTACGGCACAACCCTGGTGAATCGCAGTGTTCTTGGCTCTGAAGGTGATTCGTTTATCATGGCGTCTCAGGCGCACCAAGTGTTTTATGTGACGGATCCACAGGATAACCGGTGGGAGATTGTGGTGAATGGTAAGCAGGCGCTTCTTCACAATGGCAATGACGAGGATCGCTGCTTTGGAACAGATATCGGGGACCTTCTGGGTTTAGAGCCTAACGAAACCTTAACTGAAGACGAGGCGAGTTTGAAAAGGTATTTTGCGCGGAACGATCACACGGAGGGCATTTGGATCACCAATGCTGGAAAACCAACGAAGCGAAAGAGGAATCAACCAAAGAATATGTAAACATTAGTATGTAATTGGAAAAACCTTAAGTTTTCAGCATATACATTTGGTATGGACTGAATTAGTATTCATGTATGCTTGAAACGTGTTTCACTCATAGCATAGGCTTAAATAAAGACGACTTCTCTTGTACAAATCGCCCGTAAGCGTTGCTAGAGGCGAGATCGTATCTCTATTCGCCAACCTTGAAACTACGTCGTTTTTGTAGTTTTACTTTATGCCTTGGCATTTAGGTGGTGACGGTTCCGTAAGCCGTCTCGCCTGTTACTGGCGAGTTCGCTTCTTGAGTCGTCTGTTAGACTCTGTTGAAACAGGCGAGATTAGAAGCGAACTCGCTTCAGTTATAACACCATAAGCGAATTTGGTTGCGAGTTTGTTTCTGACTTTACATAAATAGTATTTTAGTACTAGCAACACTATAAAAGACTATATCGACACCGGTTTAACACATGAACAATTATATGTAATTTATATCAAATTTAAACAATAAGCGCATATGAACTGTAAGCACCAAATTTTATTGAATAATGCAATCAAAACGAAAAAATCGTTAAATTGTAGCAATACAATTTGAAAAAACGTCCCTAGACTACATCCACATGTCTAGGAAGAGTTGTCTCCGCCTGTCTGGTCTTCATTGTCAGGAGTGGCCGTCGAAGGATTTTTTCGGGCATATGCTCTTAGAAAACCACGAAGCAAGTGGCTGTTCTTCCACCCCGTCTTGCGGAGATTAGCAAGCTCTGTCCTCATCGCGAAGTTCGACTCCTCAAGCCCCTTATAATATGCTTCCGCACTCACTAGTAAATGGAGAACATTGAAAATGTTAAATTTAGATATTGAACACAATATAATGGAACTTAAATATAATTTGTATCCCCTTACCTCTGATTTGCTCAGGTTCCGGCTCCACGGCCTTCTCTCCATTTGGCTGCCAAGTCCCCCCAACCAATGACCACTTTTTCTTCTCAAAGTATTCCTTGGTGTAGTACTCACACGGCTTGGCGGTGTTGGAGAATTTCAACTTCGGATGCTTGGACTGGAGGAACATTGTTATGAAGTTTGCGTAGGGCAACTTCTTAGCCACCGTATTATTCTCAACCACGCTGTCCTTCATGTGTTGAAACATGGTGTACCCGAGGTTTATCATCACTTCCGAGGCCAACAAGTAGTAAGTGACCGAAGTGGTGAAGTTTGGCTCTTGGAGGTAACCCCCTTTGGGCACATTATTGGTATCCACCATCTCATACAAGATCCTTCGCTCGGGTGTAAGCTGTCCCAGCTTGTACTCCTTTTGGCCTTCCAAGCGGACCTAACTGGCGGCCGAAGTGCTCCAACCCTAATTTCTGCAAATTCGCGGCTGGAAAGATCGACTCACTTGGCCAGTCACCCCTTATGTAAAGGTCCACTGGTTCATCATCGTCCTCGTACGTGTTCTTGAGGGCTGCATTGAACAGTTCAGGACTTATTTCGAACTCCTTCTTGTTGACCTTGGTCTTCCACTTATCAGCCACCTGTCGGAAATTAGCGTAGAATTGCATTGTCTCCTCTAGATAACCCGGGTCCTTCACCTTCATCAATGTGTCCGCACCCGAATAATGTAGCAAGCCCCACACCCCTTTCAAGCCTAGCTCTTCAACCTTACTCTCATCCACCACAAGTAAGGTGTTCAACTGCGACTTAGCATCCTCAAAACTCCTATACTTAAGGTAAGCAGATTCACTGACAAACTTAGTTTTATCAAAAACTATAACCTCGCTCGATTGTTCAACCTTCTTCTTTCCCCTCGGAGCCATGTTTCTAATTATCCAAAGTACCTATCAAGAATACCTAGCATCAATCCTGTTCCTATGATTGAACCCCAGTTTCAACAAAGCAAATCAACAGAAAGCTAAAATACTGATTTTGGCATCAACTTAAAATTTTGAAAACATGGCATCCAGATTAACAATGGGTAAGATGAAACGGGTCAGGAACTTACCAGATGTATGAAATATGGCGGTGGGGGAGCAAATTTCCGGCTTGACGGTGGCTGGTCGGCGGTGGGCGAGCTGAGGATGCAGCGATTTTGCGTGAGGTTTTTTGAAATATTGGGGATCTGCTTTTTGATCGACAGGGCCCAGCAGTTGACTATTTATGTTTGTGACCGTTACGACTTCGCTTGTAACTCGCCTACAGGCGAGTTCGCTTGTTTGTTATTATATCAATTCAATCTTGTTACGAATTCGCGTGTAACTCGCCTACAGGCGAGCTGGCAGGCGAGTTCGCTTCATTGTTAAAAAATATAGGCCTTTGGGCCAGGGATCTGATAGATGCACTCAACACTCTGATCGCTCATCACTGTATAGTATATGTATAGTATTTGTATAGTATATGTGTATATCATGCATGGTGTTTCATGGGCAGTTTGCGTGGGTCGGCGACTTATCGAACCATTTAGTTTTGGTCACATATTTAAACTGATCAATTGGACGCTACTTCACCGATGTGGGAAAATTGATGTGACGTGGAGGCGAGTTCGCTTGGCCACTCGCCTCCAAGCGAATTGGATAGGCGAGTTCGCCAGTATTAAAACAAAATAAATTCTTTAACTAATATTGAAATAGTAGTATATATGAATCTTTATGTAATTTCAAATTGTTTTTTTGTACACATTTGCGATCAACTATGAACTTGGTAGGTCGAATTCTAGATGTAGTATACCCTTTCATATCCAATTTCTTTTAATCGCTCACGATCAATGAACATCGATATAATGAGTGAAGCACGAACACTAACCGACCATTCGACCTCGAGCACGGTTTGACCAACGTGCTTATTATTCAAATAATAATAAGCTTTTACATTTGAACAGTCGACTCTAAGCTTTTACATTTAATTTCGTTCGGCTCAACGTGCTTATTATTCAAATAAATATATATATATATATATATATATATATATATATATATATAATGAGGTATATATAATTCGGTATATGGTTAATATATCAATTTATTTGGTAATAATTACAAATTTTTTTTTTTGAAACAGGACGATATGGAGTTCGAGCTCTCAAAATATATAACGAGTCGAGTTTGAGGATACCCGTGTTCGGTCTCGACTCGACTCATTCACACGTGATGAGTCAAACTTTGCCTTCGTTTTCGGGTAGTTATAAAAAAAATTTGGCCTTTGGCCGATCACACTTGGAACTCACTCATCACAATAACACGACCTCGGTCTGGACCAGTATATGTATAGTGTATGTATAGTATATGTGTATATCATGCATGGTGTTTCATGGGCAGTTTGCGCGGGTCGGCGACTTATCGAACCATTTAGTTTTGGTCACATATTTAAGCTGATCAATTGGACGCTACTCCACCGATGTTGGAAAATTGATGTGACGTGGTAGCGAACTCGCCTCTGTTCAACGCCTGTGTGTCAAACAGCGTCGTATATACATGTTCTGTACTTGTGTTTTTTTAAAATCCTTCTTTCCAGAGGCGAACTCGCTTCTTTATTCGCCTCAATGCTTACGATTTCGCCTATTGTCACGCTTGCTAGGTTCTATTCCACACGGCAAACTTGGTGGCGAGTTCGCAAGACATAAACGGTTGTAGGCGTTAGGGTAGGCGGTATCTCTGCCGCGTTCGCCTCACCTTACGAGTTCGCCTCTTGGCACGCTTGTTAGCTTCTGTTCCACACGGCGGACTTGGTGGCGAGTTTGTGAGGCCTAAATATTTATTGGCGGCAGAGTAGGCGATTTCGCTTCCTTCTATCGCCTTGTGGAAATATGTGAAGCGAATTCGCTTCCAGGTTCGCTTTTGGTAATATTATGCAATATTGTTTTCATACGAATTTTCATGTTTTATCAAGGTTAGTTGTAGTATTTGTCAAGATTGAAGTTAATTAACTTGAAATATATTTGATTGGCTAACAATAATAGTAGTCTCAAAAGAATGCAACTAAACGATGTTGCGAGTTTAAGTACAAAATCAACAAAACCGTAGTATATAATAACAAACGGTGAAATATGCTAAGCGTCATCACTGTCGTCCTCGTCACTATCACAATCATCCTGACCACCCTCCTCTTTGCCCCCGTCTTCGTCATCTTCTTCTTCCGACGACTCTTGTACTTCCTCTTCGGACGACTGTTGTACTTCCTCTTCCGATGACTCTTGCGCATCCTCATTATGGCTTTGTTTGTTTTTGAAGACAACCTTGAACATTTCGTCATTATCTTCGTCCGGAGAAAACGGGCCACCATCTGAACCAACGGGATCTTCTCCATCCTTAGCACCTTCGGGCTCGTCAAGCTGTTGTGCTTCCTCCTCTTCTGGATCCTCCTCTTCTGGTTCCGCTTCACTTTCAGGGTCATCCGCCTCCGCGTCCATTGGTGGCAAAGGCTGAACGGAAAAGTCTGGCATCCCTTCCTCGTCGCTAAGCTTAGGTTCCAAGTCTAGCATCCTGCCAAACTCCAATACCATCTCCGTTTCCTTGGCTTGTTCCAACTTCACCTGTTCTATTTCCGCTGAAAGCTGTCCCATCATCACGACCATTCGCTCACGCCACTGAAGTTCCCGTCCTGCCAAAACACATCAAATCCATTAGAATATTGTATAGGCGCAAACAAATAAATCTAATAAAATACCAAGTTTGGGTAGAATCGACTTACCCGGACTCAAAACACCACGCGCACTTGAACTCGAAGCACCATCCTTCTTCTTCTTTATGACCCCATCGGCGCCAAGTGCCAATCCCTTGCTACGCAGCCATTTCTCGGTGTAGTGCATAACTGGCTCTGGCCGACTAACCGGTCTAATATCCTTCTTCTTTATCATCGCCGTGATAAGCTGGCCATATGGGATCGTTTCATCAGATTTGTCCTTGGCACGCTTCAGCATGTACTTCACAATCGCGTACCCTGGATTGATCTTCAGTCCCTCCATGATGTAATAGAACAACATCAAATTGGCAATAGTAGGCTCGCAAGGGTGACCACCCGATGGCATGACATTCGAGCATATCAACTCGAACACCAACCTCTGCTCCTGAGTGAGAACGCCAATATTGTACTTCTTCGGAGTACCTTCCAACTTGCAACGCGACTTAAAGTATTTTCTACGCATAGCAACGGGTTCTAGGGGGTTCAAACTAGACAAAGAAGGGAAGTTTTGGGTGTGGTAACACTCGTAAGGACCGTTTGGATCTAACGGCCTTAAGTGGTCAACCGACACATACGGGCAACCTATCACCTCATTTATCAAATACTTATCAACCTTAAACCTTACTCCCCTAACCATTGTCTCCCCCTCTTCGGCGTCCTTTGCAAAAGTCATATTTGCATAAAACTGTAAATACTCATCCTTATGCACCGGCTCTCTCGACATCAACATCCCTTCTAGATGCGTCGCCTTAAAATAGTCTACAATTTTACCAAACCCTAACGACTCTATCCGATCTTCATCAAAAACCCTAGCATTCAACAAGAAGCGACGAGAAAATTGTTCGTACCTAGTCTCGGTCTTTGTGCTGACGAACAGAGACGTCTCCTCATCTTCCTCAGTCGCAGGGTTACCCGCCGGATTCTCGGCTGGCCCACCAGTTTCAGGCGGATTCCTGGTGGCGGTGTGGCGACGGACTGGTGGCGGGTTGGCGGTGATGGGAGGTTCCAGAAGTATGGCCGCCGCCGCCGCCTGTAGATCCACCGGCCGGGCGATCGCGTCTCCGGCGAGGTTGAAGGTCGGCGAGTGTCTCTTCACGCATTCCGGCCAACTCCGCATCGGGTTGAGCAGTGGGGGTGGTCTTCTGGCGCTTGGGGGCTGGTGGGTTGAGGGTTTTACCGGCTGATTTGCTCCGGCCCATGGTGTTACTTCTGTATTTTCCGATTGGGGATTTAGGGTTTTGCGGGTGGAAGTTGGGGGGGTTCTGAAATCGCCACCCGCAAAACTTGTTTTTGTATTTTTTTTAAAATTAAAATACGCTGGCGAACTCGCCCCTTCCATTCGCCTGTGGGCGAAATTGGTTACGAAATTGTGTCAGGAACGTCGCGCGTGGTTTTCACTATGAAACGAACTCGTCTGTTTGTTCGCCTATAATTTCAACCAACTGGCGAACTCGCCTCAATTGTGTTTGTAGGCGAAGGTTGTAGCGATTTCGCTTCTGTACAATCATCAAACCCTTAACCCTAAACCCTGAACCCATGCCCGGCAACCCACACGATAAAAACCAAACCCATTTATCATCGAGATTGGGAATGACAACCTTCAATCAAGCAAGTAGTGCGTAACTCGTCTAGACTCGAGAACTATATTAACCATGTTCGAGTCGACTCGAGAACTAGCGAGTTAATAATACCATACTCAACTCGAACTCGTTATTATTTATCGAGTATCGACACTACTTGCGAGTTCGAACTCGAATTGTTTTTTTTTCTCTTTTTAAATAAAAATTTTACTACTTCTATACTATGAAAATTTCTAATTATACATATGTGCGTTTAAATACCTGTTCAATATTGAAATTATTAGCATCCTTAGAAATTATTAATTTAAATACCAATGCAATTAATTAGTTTATTCAATATTGAGTAGTAACAGAAAACTAGCTAGATTAGATGATTGAACTAATATAGTATAACCTAATAATATTATAAACTTGCAACTGATTATACTTACCGAGTTACGCAAGAGTTTTTCGAGTCGAGCTAGATCGAGTCGTGTTTAGTCCGAGTTTTGACCGAGTCGATCTCGAATTACTCGCGTGTTGACTCAATTACCACCCCTATTCTCATCTAAAACTGGATACTTTTCGTTCATTAGCTCCCGAGATGTGTGATCGCGAAGTCGGCTCTTTAACGGGGTAACGACGTTGCCTGTATGTATAACATCATCCAGACTATGAGTAATACCACATGCATTACAGAATAACTAAATGTCTACACTTTCAGTCAGAAGTTGTCAAATACTTGTATATTCGATGGTGATCAACACGTGGCTAATGTAGAAAGTCTTATTGCTCGTGTCTGCACTAGTGTAACATTTGGTTAACGAACTAATGGTATTAACCCGTAGTCCCATCATATACGTATCTAAACAGTTTATGCCAAATGCTTTACAATAAACATGGATATGGATTAGAGTTAACAATTTCAGATACCTCTTCATAGGACTATATATAACATGTCACAACAATTCTCTTTCATAACAGACGTCATCGTTGCAACCAATTCAAGTAATATTATGTGCAGATAAAATCTGATTTCATTTATAAGTTTTCATATTAAATTTTAATATACATCAACTCATGAAACACACAATGTTAATATTAATTGCATAACAAAGTAGCAAATATTCAGAAAATAATTATTATGGGTTCATCAACTTGCTAGCTAGCGATACCGCAAGGGGTATTCGCCTCTAGCCGATGCAGGTTGCGGTATCGTAACCTGGTTAAACAGTAACCGACCAAATATACTATTCAGGCATGTTTTGTCCAACTTTATCATACTATATATATCTTTTATCCCGGATTTTGCTAACCTCTTCACCATTTTCACCATTCATTCCCATCTACCCCTCCTTCTCTCTCACCTTATCCCCCCCTCAACTTCCATCTCAAATCCTTGCATTCCAAATCCATTCTTGCCTCATTTCTTGGTGAAATCTCATCAAAACCAACCACAAACTAACCATCAAATCTAGCACATATATTTTGTGTGAAGAACTAAACCCTATAAAGCTTGTAACCGACCAAAAACCCAAAAATCTCCTTCAACTTTTGTTGAATATTACAAATCTCGCTACTTTGTGTGTCTAAGAGCAACAAACAACTAATATCTTCTTCTACAATTAAGGTATGAGACTCAAATTTGAAGTATTATTCAAAGCACATCTTATTTAGTTACTTTTTGAGATATATTGGTTGAATGGCATGCTTGAGTAGACATTATCCATGCTTAGTCCCTATCCATAACATTTATGTTTCATGACTATGTTAAAATCAATTTTAGAAGCCATAGATCCCTTTATTTGTTACTTTCATGTGGCATTCTAACATGTTAGCCTACCTTAGGTTCACTTTGGTTATACAATTCAACAAATCCGTTTTTTCCTTGTTTTAACTAGTCATGCTTGTGTTATTTTACTTCTACAACTCATTCAACATGGTTTTGTTGTTGTTTTACCTAGTCATAATAGTGCTAATTAGTTAAATTACAATTTCTATCCATCCTTAGATAGCAATGGTGACCACTTCAACCACTTCAAGTGCCCAACCAAAGAAGCGAGGTAGCAACTTGAAGAAAGGCCTACAAGTCCGCTCACATTGTCGAGTTCTACAAAGAAGAATGAGAAGAGGAGAACTAACACACATAAGATTTAATGCTAAGGGTGTATGCAACCGACCAAAAAAAGAACGTTCAAAATGGTCAAGTTGGTGTGGCCGAGTTGGAAGAACGTTTATTGAGATAACGGAGGATAATTGGAGAACCGTCCCATCAAAAAAGAAGGAGGGAGTTTGGGTAGAATGCCAAGTAAGTAACATTTAACCTTTCAATGATCTATCTACTCAATATTATACCTCTTCATAATATGTAGACATAATACATCCTACATATTTTGGCGTAGCGACCTTTTGAAATAGAATCTAATGACATGGAAGTGGTGAGAAAGAAGGCATTCAACATCGTCTCCAAAACTTTTCGCGAGCACAAGCATGCTCTAAGAAAAGACTACTTGTATGAGAAGGGAAAGAGGTTAGGTCAAGATCCAAGGGACCGATACAATCATATTACAACCGATGCGTGGGAGGCCTTCAAGCAAGCATCGCTTGAAAATAAGATTTCGGTGAGTCACAAACTATAACTTCGGTGACATAACCTCCTCTTATCTAATTACATTAATGATGACATGTGATACGGTATCTTCTTGTGCAAAGGGGAAATGGGACAAGAAGGTCACATCGGCGAAATCAATAACAATGCCATACACCGGTGGTAGGTCGGGGTATTTGGGTGTAGGTGAGAAGGAGGGGCTTAAGGAGAAGGAGGAACTAGTGAAGGAGTTGGTATTAGGGGGGATGGACGAGGCGGAAGCTCGGTATGTCGTAGTGGAAAAGGACGCCGAGGATTATACTAGACAAAAACTCTTCGTGTTGGGTCGAATTAGAGACTCGGATGGTAAGTTCACTTCGGAGGATGCCGAAAAATGTGCAAAGAGGGTGGTTAGTCTATCTATCTTACATTATCTTACTATCTATTGTAGTCTTATTTATTTTTGTTGTTGCTTTCAAATATTCTTTACAACCACTTTCACCTAGTACAACATATTTGATAATAGGAACTTCTTGAGCGCCAAAAGGAGGAGGGTACCTTTATCCCGTGTGGGAAGAAGGATGTCTTGAATGAGTCTTTTACTCTTGGGAAGAAAAAGGAACACCCGGGAAGAGCATTAGGTGTTGGAGGTTACGCGACACAAGAAGAGGTTTTTGGGATTAAGCAAGGTTGGGGCAATCCTAAACCATCACAACTACAACGAGTTTTGAGCGAGGTGGCGGCGACAAAGGAGGAAATGAAGGATTTGAGGGAGGTGATGAAAGACATAGCACAACACACCAACTATCCCCACATCGAGAGGTTAGGAGGTACACAACCACATCTTCCACCATCATCAAAGGGTTCTCAAACATCACCTCAAATTGTGGAGGATGAAGGTGAGAATGTGGAAATGGACGAGGAACTAGTGCCTCCTACTCCACCTTTATCACCCATCAAGTTGAATGCGGCGCATTCCATTCAAGTTGATAAGGTTAGTACAAATTTTTCTAATTTAGAACATCGTTGGTTTCTAATCTCTTTCTAAAAATAGTTGGATGATGATTTGTCTTGTGCTTTCATTTATGATAGAACCCCCCTTGCAAGCTATATGTTTCGCAAGGTACCAAATCAAAACCACTCCATGTCGCCAATGGCACATGCGACCCAAGTGCGGTGAAACACAATCGTGTTGACATCCCCGCAGGATTTTTTAGTGTTCACATTACCGATGTTTTGATAGAACAACAAATGCTACCTGTGAAGGAGTCACTGATGGTGAGAGTTGGGGAGGCTAAAGGTTTCCTTGTTCTATGGCCAAAATGGTTGGTGCTTGATGAAAAATCCACCTCCATACCCCGTAGGAAACCACAAACTCCACAAAATCCACAAATACACGTGCATGCCTTGCCTATAGCTAGACAAACATTAGACCCCATGCTCGTGGAGTTTATGAAAGCCCTTCCACCCTTCGTCCGAATCTTTTATGATTTGATATCCTCGCACGACAAGAATGCATGCTATTCCTTTCTCAGAAATGAAAGGTGCTTTACTATGACAAAGGACATCCACGTACCATGGGGGGATTTTGAATATTTCTGGAATTTCAATGAACTTCCCGCCACCATTCTTTGCCTCAATCAAATGTAAGCCATTTGTATGTGTTTCATGAGAATACTCAATTATCAAACCATATATGATTACATCCTCGTCATGATTGTCTACTACATTCACAGGTTCTTGCATCACCATGCCTATCACCGGAGCAAGCATTTCATTGGATTTTTGCATCCAATGCATTTGCAAGCTAGTATGGAGAGCAATAGGCAAAGACTTGATTACTTGAATTGTACTCTCTCCGACAAATCAAAGAAAATATGGATCGGACCATATCTCGAGAGGTATACCTTACAATTTGCTCTATTACTCATGCTAAATATATTGTATTTGCTCTACTGCATTCTTTTTTATGACCATTATGCTTTCATGTGATTTGTAGTGATCATTGGAGCTTTGTTGCAATAATACCCGCTTTAAAGCAAGTATATTGGATAGACCCACTCCACCGCCCTCCATCACGAACATTCGCCGATCTCCTTGATAATGCAATTCTTCAAGTGAACGACAAAACACTCCTCGACTTCCACCTTATAAACATTCGGGTAAGATGTTGTGCTCATGCTATCACGTCCTTTCAAAAATCAACATTTGCGTTTAAAGTACCATAAGTATAGTAATGTTTTATGTTTTAAACACTTTTGTAGTCTAGGATGCAATCATCGAACTATGAATGTGGCTATTACACAATGATCTTTGGTTTGATGGTGGTGGATGGTGTTCAAAAAGACATGCTAGATCTTCTAAAGGTACGCTACACGCGTCTAATCTCATTTATATTCGTCGAGATTTCCTAATAAGCGTTATTTTCAATCATAGGTATTCGTGGATGATATCACTCATTTTTCCTTGCAAGAACTTAACGACGGAAGAGACCAAATGGCTAAATATCTGGTCCACAACCGTGCGTTTACCATTGCAAGGCCACAGGTCCCTAACCTCCCCAAGGCATGAAAAAGTACTTAGTTGTCCATTTGCGTTTGTCTCTTTTTTTTTGGTAGGACTTGACATTGGTAACGCACTTGTGTGCTTAGGTTATGCCTCTTTAGTACTAGTATAGGGGCGTTGGATTTGAATTTGACAGGTTTATGTTGAGTCGGTATCCCGATTCATGTTTCGAAAGAAACGGATCAAATTTTACAATAATTACACCATTCAATATTGCACATAAACGAACTCGCTAGCTGGTCCGCTTCTAGTCGAACCCAGAAGCTATTTCGCTACCTGGCACGCCTCCCACTACATAATTACAAGCGGCCACACAAGCGGTTTCGCCTATTCATTCGCCCATAAAAGCGACATCGCCTGGCTACTCGCTTGCCAGACTCTGTTGCCCCTGGCGTTCCTGAAAACGATATCGCCTCAACATTCGCCTTAACAGTCGAATTTAAACGACGAACTCGCCAGTGAATTCCCCACAAAAAATATGAGAAACGAGCTCGCCTAATATTCGCCTCTACTGGCGGTGTCGTATCCCACTCCGCTTGTGTCCATCTGGTCTGGCTACATTTTCAGGTGGCGAGTTCGCTTTTTAGTTTCGCCACCTCCAGAAGGCGAACTCGCTTTTCTTTTTCGACCACAAGCGAGATGATACACGATACCGTAACACCATGACCATTGAGTCTTTTTTCAAATTTAATATTCCCATATATTCCGGCGAATACGCCAGCGGTCTCGCCTGCTTCACCCTAGCGAGTCTGGTTACGATCTCGCTTGTGTATTATTAGAAACAAGCGACCAACACAAGCGAGTTCGCCTTAACAGACGATCACTGGCGACGATATCGTATCACTCACATTTACAGACACAGGTGACCTGAGGTGGCGAATTCGTAACAGGTATACAGGGCGTTTTTTAAACGCTGCACACGGCGTTTTGAACCGCCGTGCGCAGCATGCATGTTTAAGGCGTTTTGTTAACCGCCCAGAAGAAGTGCCATTTTACGGCACAACCCATTACGGCATTTCCAAAATGCCGTGAATGGTACGAATGAACCGCCTAGAAACCTAAGTCCGTCCACTAGTGTGAAGGTTTGCACTGCTTCATCGGAGTAAATGCAAGCGATCTTTCCGTTGACTCTTCTCGAAATTGGGCGTATCTCTGGATTTTGAGGAAGGGTGTTAAATAAAGGCTGCGGTTTGGGTATTAGAGCATCAGCAAACAATTTTCCGGCAACTCCCCCACCCTGAGTGGGCGGTGGCGCCGCCATGAAATGAACGTTTCTGACCGTTGGGTTTCGGAACAGTGACTGATAACGGTTGGATTTTAGAGAGAGTTGAGAGAATTATTTCTAGAGAGAGTAGTGTGATGCATGCACAATTACACAATTTTGGATTCGACTTAATTGTTCTTATTTGCCAACCACGACATTCAAAAATTCAATTTAACTAACATTTCTTTGATGAGTATAAACTAAAAAAATCAATTAAAAAAGAAAAGATGCATATGCACGGATACAGTTATTGGGAAATAAGATTACTAACTTAACCCCTTTCAATTGGGTTGGATCCATCACTCGTAAATATTGTTACTGTTCCTAAATCATACACTACCTCTCTTACATGAATCGGCACAGTTGACTTTTCACATTATTCAACACACGTCTTTGACCAACCGTATCTTTTGTTATTTATATTATCGAAAATTAAAATTTTGATATTTGAATAATTTATGTTACAATTAATCTAACGATACCAAATATGATAATATTCATGATTATATATCTATATAAATAAGCGGTCAAAGTTTAAAAGTAAATAGTATCAAAAATTCAGAGTGCACATTAAGTTGCGACGTAGGGAGTACTGCATTTCCTTTGCTCATCGGTTTTTTCTCGAAATATTCTTGTCCTGCAGAGTAGTGTATTAGGTGCTATTTTAGTAGCAGTCATAAATAACTACAAATTTTAAATAGTAAGTAAATGAAAATAAGTCACACCAAAAACAATTATAAAATATAAAATCAGAAAATATGTTTCCAAATCTTTAGTTGATGAAAAAGGAAAAACAAGTCAAACATTCAAAAAAATGTTATAAAATATTAATATCCCATAACACCAAATATATAGTAAAGTGAATAGAAAAACACTAAATATATGATTTTCTATTCAAGGCAGCAAAAATGGTGTTGGATTTGGCTGCCGTTGGAGTGTGCTAAATTGATAGCGTAACACCACATGTTAGCCGTTAGACATAAGAGCAAACCATATATAGAGTGGGTTGGAGTTGCTCTAGAAGCAGTTATCCACAATCTATCATCATAAAAGTAGATTATAGTGATAGAGGCCAAAACATAAACCAGTCGATTTTTCGTGAGGTATTACTAACACATATATAAATTGCTTTGACACTCTAGATATCTCTTTGGATGTTCGTATATTACCTGTTTCAAACTATAGGCTCTCCCTCACAGTTGGATTTTTTTTTCTCTTCTTCATTCAGAAAGGAGTATGAGTTGTTATCTATCTTGACATTTTGCAAGACAAAACTAATTTATACAATGGATTTTGTTGCATCTGAGCTAGCAGATTGTGATACAGGCTGGATATTACTTAAAATAGTTTATGCTTCTTGATTCTGTAAAATAATTGTGTGTTGGTTTGTGTGCAGTAAAATCTCTTAATATGTTTTGTTCACTATGAGCCAAACCCTGTCTGATTAAATATTGACAAACCTGTCACTAGTTTATAACTAATTGCAAACCTGTCTGATTAATTGGCTGTGCTTTCTCCTTGACTGCTTGGAGCAAAGTTGAGCAGTTAAACAAGATTGCATCTATCTGGGATATGTAGATTAGATTATAAATGAAAAAGAGGAAAAGCAAACTGACATTGTTGTTATGTTTCGTATCGTGGGAAGCTTTCATGAAGACAAACTCGCGATCACTAATACTGATACAGACATGAGCAAAATATCTAAAGCTCCTTAATTAAGGTGAAAGTAAAAATATCTGAGATCGCCATGGTCTGCAAGACTGCAAAAAACTGTTGACTGCAAGATCGTCTTTCCGTAGTATCCAAGACTACTAAACCAGAAAATAGAATCAAGCAAAAAGGGAGATTTTTGAAAAGAAGCAAAATCAGACTAAAAATAAATAACTATTTTTTCATTAAGGGAAAGATGCAACCGTGGCTTCAATTTGCTCCAACTCAACAAAATTGAGAGAAGAATAGACCAAATCTTTTAGAGTTTTGTTACGGCCGGAATTTCCACGTCCTAACGGTGCTGCTGGACCGTGACCTGGACACTGTCGATCCAAGCCGTGCTGCAGCATCTCTTGATCCGCCTCGGCGACGGATGAACTCTACCTGCTAAGACCGTATGAACACTCACGGTCAGGGCGGGGTGGCTTACTGTCGTTCCCGCTCCGATACTTAAGTCAGAAAACATGTTGGGAGTAATTTTGGTAGAGAATAGTGAATGGTGAACATACCTCTCTCCTTGTAATCAGTGAGGTATTTATAGAAGGGAACCGGGGACTGGTTAGTCACATCACGCCGTTAGGTTGTCTGGGAAGATGCTCTTGCCAGGCCAAGTAGGGTTCTAGTCTGCGATCGGGTCTGCCCGGATGCCATGTGTGTTGAGGGGCCGGGATGAGTCATCCAGGATGGTGAGATGCCCGGCCTAGACAACTGGGGTTCTGATCTGATGCCGCGTCCGGCTGGCCCGGACGCCATGTGTGCTAAGGGGCTTAGTCGTTGGTCCTGATGAGCCATCAGGTCAGCCGGATGCTCGGCCCTAACAAGTCCCCCCAAGTCCAACCTCGAACTGATTGTTCGAGTGCAGGGCTGTTGCTTGGGTCGTTGGACCGTTTCGAACAAGCAGGGTTCACGCAGTCGGAAGATTCGTGGTAAGAAAAGTCCTCCACTTCTTGCTCACGTGCCCCCCTTTTTACTTGCAATGTATTCCATTTGGGCTGAGTGGGTTTTGCTAGCCTTGGCCATGGAGCTGGATCACGATGTCGCCTAGGGTAGGCGTCTGGGTCGTAGGTAGGTGTGATGCTTTTGCACCGTGTCGTGTTTTCACCATGATGGTTCTTACTTGACCCGGATCTTTGATCTGGTTGATGAGTTTGGCTGTAAATGTCCTGTTGCCATGGTGCCCCGTCGGGATGGGCGGATCGGACCGCTGGTGTGGTTCCATCATTGTCTTGGCGAGCCACCTCGATGAGACGTCCAGTTCATCAACTGATTGTCGCGGTGGGATTCTGGATCTCTCTACCGCTTTGTGACTCAATATTTTGTTCGCCATATTTGTCGGGGGAAAATTGCTTTTCGTGGATTTGTGCCTAGACCATTTTGCTTTCGGTGGAGACAATTTCCTTTGAGGCCATGGTCGTGGGCATGCTTGCAATTTCGGTACACATCGTTCTGTGGCATGGGCCAGTTGGTCAGACATGTTGGACGGATTTGGCGGATGAACTAGCTGGTTTGGGAGGTCGGTCTGGGCTGACACCCGAAACCTCTTAGTTGAACTTCCCATTTCGTTGAGTTTAACATTTGATCCAACTTGAATAGGCTCATCCGGTAACTGCCTTGAATAGTATCATCCGGCAACTATCTTGAATAGTATCATCCGGCAACTGCCTTGAATAGTATCATCTGGTAACCCAACTTCTGGATCTGGGCTCCTTATTTGAACAAGATTGGTTCAGCATCACACATCATAATCTGGGTTGCTGCGTGATTCTTTAACCTGGTGAGGATTGATCATCAAGCGAGATCTCTGGTCAGGTTCATAGCCACATGTGGCCCGTGACCGTGGTCGTGGGAGCCTTCCTCTTCTTGCTACGCCTTGACTCGTAAGCCTCTTGAGGTGAATTGCGTTGTCGGCCTTTGCACTTCTTGGCATGTTGCATCTCGGCATGTTAGGCCAAGTGATTTATCGGAGTGACTTCATTCATTAATTTCCTTGGTTTATCCGATTCTCTCAACCATTCAACCACTTGGCTTTCCAGTTCGTCTACCAGACGCTCCATTTGGGCTGATCTTTGTTTTGGACTTCCCTTGACTTGGCAGGATCGGCTGTCCGGCTTCACGACCAATCTGGTCTCCCTTCCCCTCTTTCTAGTGAGAGTTGAAGAGCTCTTGTTGGCTAGAAGAGGGAGCTGCAGATGATTGATGAATATTGAGTGGTTGAAACCGTGGCCTATGTTGGAAGAACCGTAACCCAGGCTGGCGGTCGGAACCGCGATCTTGGATGGCAGAAACGTGCCTATGATGGTGGTCGGAACTCCGATTTAAGATGAAAGGGAAAATGCCTATGATGGCGGACGAGATCGCGATCTAGAATGACAGAAACATGCCTATGATGACGGTCGGGACCGCGATCTAGGATGACAGTAAAGTGCCTATGATTGCAGACGGGACTGTGATCTAGGATGGCAGAAACGTGCCTATGATGGCGGTCGGAACCGCAATCTAGAATGGCAGAAAAGTGCCTATGATGGCAGACGGGACTGCAATCTAGGATGGTAGAAACGTGCCTATGATGGCGGTCGGAATCGCAATCTAGGATGGCAGAAAAGTGCCTATGATGGCGGACGGGCCCGCGATCCAAGATGGCAGAAACGTGCCTATGATGGCGGTCAGGGATGGCACAGTCGTGGCCCAGGCTGACACTCAGAACCGCGATCCGGGATGGCAAAACCGTGATCCAGGCTGGTGGTCGGAACCGCGATCTGGGATGGCAAAGCCTTGGCCCAGGCTGCCGGTCGGAACCGCGATATGGGATGGCAAAGCCTTGGCCCAGGCTGGCGCTCGGAACCGCGATCTGGGATGACAAAGCCTTGGCCCAGGCTGGCGGTCGGAACCGCGATCTGGGCGGTTAGCCCTTTTTGGATCGACATCTTATCTTAAGCGTACGCATTTTTCAACTGTGCTTAGCATGCTGACCTGAGTCGTGATACGTGTAAGGGCATGTTGATTTATGCTGACCTGGGTCGTGATACGTGTAAGGGCATGTTGATTTATGCTGACCTGGGTCGTGATAGCATATTGCTTGTACATGTTAATTGTGCCGATTGGCATTGGTCACGGAGACCTCCCATGTTTCGCACGATTTCAAGATGGCGATCCTGGAAGGGCATGCGCTTCGCGGCGTGTCGTCCCTCTTGGGTTGACTGGTCTTCAGGCCAAGGCGATCGGTCCAGTTGGGTTTCTTTGTTTTCCTTTCCTGGGTTTTGCCATTTGAACAATTTACTGGTTATGTAATAACCCATAAGGGGATACATTTGGTTATACTTGCTTTCTTTTGAAACATTATATGTTTGCATAATAAATTGTTAAGCTTGCGCCTCTTTAGCATTTCTTCATTAGTTTACAACCTGCATGCTTATAATGATTGTTTCATTTACCGTTCACCAAGTGGAATGAGCCATCTCGTCCACATGGGTCGTCCCCTTCAGGAAGAGGGATGACTTGACCGGATGGACGGTCCTGGATGCCTGCTGGTTCTGATAGAAGTTGGCGCGCATGGCCGTGAATTTTGGGCAAAGTTGCCTGAAACTTGGGAGTCGCTAAACCTTTTCCAAGCCACCAGGATTTGTGGAATGGTCATTCCTTTCCTGGGATTTTTTATTTAGAGTTGGTACTGCTAAATCTCAAACTCTGCTTATCGGTCCTTGCCCGACATGGGTCTTCAATGAAGAAGAAACCCACCTTTTTTCCAAGACGGTTGCTACCCGTGGTTGGGAAAGGATATGGTCTGCCCCTTTCGCGCATTCGCGTCTGAACAGGACCACGCCTATGTTCAGTCTGCGAGAAGGGCGGCTAAGCCTCAGTCCCGGCCCGGCGGTCACGATCGTGATCGTGTCGACCGACTTGCCCTTGAGAGTAAAATGCACAAAAGTACACCCTTGTTTCTCCAGGAAACAATCCTTGCTCGTTAACAAAGATGCATCCCGGACGCTTTACAGTCGAGGTGTGAAATGTGCCATGTGTTTTCTCCGCCCGGTCCGGCTGGCCGGGGCGGTGGGTTGGACCTCCGTTCGTTGTATCCATTGTTGCAAATTTCGAGTTGGTCATTCGACTTTCGAAATAAGGTTCAAATGGATAAACAAGGGGAAACATGTCCGTGAACTTAGCACTTGCAATACATTGATAGTGGGGGAGAAAACAACACTACAATTTTGCACGGGAAAAATAGTTTTCCCCAAGACCACTCCCTTATTAGGGCAAACGTTGTGATCTCTCTAGAAATTATGCTTGAGAAAATGTCATGGGACTAGCATTATAAATATTGGGTGGTATGGGGTACCTTTTTAGAGCGGGATTGACCTCGTCATTAGGTCGGCTCAGAGCGGGATTGACCTCGTCATCTGGTCGGCTCGCCTAGTTGGCTCAGTTGTCTAAGAGACGTTTCTGATCTAGTTGGCTCACTAGGTTGCCATGCACTCATGTGTCAGAGTCATCACCTGGGTCCTGATCCTGGATGGGTCGGCCCACCTAGGCGGTTGTTCACCTTGGTAGTCCTATTCGTCCTTTGGTAGGAGTTGCGTCTGGATGACTCTCTTTACCATGAATGAGTGTTGACATGAAGCACTGTTGCCATATAAGCTCTGGATGGCGGATGAGACCGCTGAACTAGGTTGATGAAACGACTTTGGGATGAACTGGGTGGTTGACCTTGTCGTCGAAATGATCGATGAACCGGGTGGTTGACCTTGTCGCCGAAATGGGTCGATGAATTGGGCGATGTCGCCGAAGAGAGTCGACGAACTGGATGACGTGACCGAAGTGACTCGATGAACAGGGTGACGTGGCTGAAGTGGCTTGATGAACTAGCCGATGTCGCTGAAGAGGCTTGATGAACTAGCCGATGTCGCGAAGTGGTCTGATGAACTAGCCGATGTCACTGAAGTGGCCTGATGAACTAGGCTATGCGGTATTCATCTTTCCATAAATGGCCTACACCGTGCCACATTAACACTCACCGCTCGCCAGTGGAGCTCACTACAGGATGGTAGCCTATGACCGTGATGGTATTTACCGATGTGGGCATATCATGACCGGTCGCTGATGACCTTCGTATATATGTTGTCTCGTCTGCGCTAACCGGTCCGCTTTTCTGGGCGCAGCGACCGATACGCTGGTCTGGACGCGAAGACTGCTCCGCTCTAATGGGCGCGGCGTCCGGTCCATTCATTTGGGCGAGGCGTCCGGTCCGCTCATCTGGGTGCGGCATCCTTTCCGCTCATCGGGGCGAGTCGTACTGTCCGCTCATCTGGGCACAGCGTCCGGTCCGCCCATTTGGGCTGGCGATCGGCCCGCCCATCTGGGCGGTTTGATGCATCAGCTAGAGAAAGTCAAACTGCATAAAATTTTTCCATCTTTTTTTTTTTTAAGATCGTGTCTCCTTGTACCACACAAATATGGCAGAGGTATGATATCCCCTTCTTCCCCTTTTCAATGGCTTTTTTCACACATATATGAGGGCTTTGCTCTAAAGGCCGGATTTTTGATGAAAATCTTCCCTTTTTTGGCTAAAGATGAACGGGTTTAATGTCTTTAAGCTTTCTTGAAGCTATTCTTGACAAATCTGAAGGTTTTTGACTCTAAAGGTCGGATTTTTGGTGAAAGTCTTCCCCTTTTTTGCTAAAAACGAAATGGGCTTGCTCTCTTCAAGCTTTTCTGAAGGTATACATAACAGATTTGAAGGTTTCACCTCTAAAGGAGGGATTTTTTTGGAGAATGTCATCTCCTTTTTAGCTAAAAAGGAATGGGCTTGACCTGTTTAAACTTCCTTCAAGCTATGCTTAATAGATCTGAAATTTTCGGCTCTAAAGGAGGGATTTTTTGGTGAAAGTCGTCTCCTTTTTGGCTAAAAAAGAATGGGTTTGATCTGTTTAAGATTTCTTGAAGCTGTGCTTAACTGATCTGAAAGTTCAGGCTCTAAAGAAGGCATGTTTGGTGAAAGTTTGTACCTTTTTACCAAGAAACCAACTTAGAGGCTCTTTGTCTGCTCAGATTTGGAGATGTGCTTCGGTTGTGCTCGTTGGAGGCTAATTCGCTCACATCTCTGAGCTGCGTGGGTGACTAGGCGTTTAATCCCCACAGACGGCGCCAATGTTACGGCCGGGAAATTCCTCGGAGGAATTTCCCCGTCCTAACGGTGCTGCTGGACCGTGGCCTGGACTGTCGATCCAGGCCGTGCTGCAGCGTCTCTTGATCCACCTCAGCGACGGATGAACTCTACCTGCTAAGACTGTATGAACACTCACGGTCAGAGCGGGGTGGCTTACTGTCGTTCCCGCTCCGATGCTTAAGTCAGAAAGCATGTTGGGAGTAATTTTGGTAGAGAATAGTGAATGGTGAACATACCTCTCTCCTTGTAATTAGTGAGGTATTTATAGAAGGGAATTGGGGCCTGGTCAGTCACATAGGTTGTCTGGGAAGATGCTCCTAGCAGGCCAAGTAGGGTTCTAGTCTGCGATCGGGTCTGCCCAGATGCCATGTGTGTTGAGGGGCCGGGATGAGTCATCCAGGATGGCGAGATGTCCGGCCCAGAAAATTGGGGTTCTGATCTGATGCCGCGTCCGGGCTGACCCGGGCGCCATATATGCTAAGGGGCCGAGCCGTTGGTCCTGATGAGCCATCAGGTCAGCCGGATGCTCGGCCCTAACAAGTTTGCTGATAAAACTTAATAACCATTGAGTGCATGGAGGAACTCAGAGGTGTTGATGTCCAAACTCTAATCGTCTGGTCCACAGAAGCCGAGTATAACCGACCAGCTTTGCAGCAAGGAGAGAGGACGCGCAGCTTGTGGCCATTGAGAGTTGATCAGGTACCTCCTCCTTTCCACACCATCATCCAGTCCTCCAAAAAGCGTAGCAGCACCATCAGTAGCAATCAAGAATCAGCTATGTGCTCATGTTGTTATTGTAGGCCTTGATGCCAATGTCCATAGCCACAAAGAGACATGGACTTTCAGTGATCGTACATGTAATTTCATTGTTTAATGGGAAGATTCTGCAGGGGAAATAGCAGAAGAGATTAATGAGTATGTTTCTTCGTTGCCAAAGCCTATTAGGCAAAGCTGCAGAAGATCCTGTAAAGGCGAAGCCACAATCATTATGATGAATCAAAGTGCGAAACATGCAAAGCTAACCTCTGTAACTGTATTATAAGTTGCTTATGAAGGAATTCTGTGGCGGCCTAGGCTACACCGTTGAAGGAGTGACTTAGAACAAGAACAGATACTAAAGATCCGACACAAACACATAAATGAAATGCGTATGGTTAAATACAGTTATTTTGCATCTTCTTATTATCCTGTGAGCGTTTATATAAGAATTCCAGAGTTGGACATATGCAATCAATGATAGTACCTCACATTCATCTCTTGCGCTCGAGGATCTTCAGTTGATTAAAGATAAAACTGATGACCTCCTTCAGAGTGGCCTTTCGGTTTTCTTTGAAGTTCCAGAGCTCTGAGATATCGGCTGCTTGGATTGTATTCGTCCAAATCTTTCAATGCTGATGTCACAGTTAAATAGATTTTGTCCCACCATTCTAGTTTAAGCTGTCTAGGATCTGGATCATCCTCATCCAATTCTTTCTGAGATTTAAAACAAGAATTAAATTATGGTAAGAAACACAAACAATGTTACACATAACTTGAGCACTGGAAAACAAACCATCTCAAAGCTGAAATGATATATGAATGGGAAATAATGGCAAACAGAAAAGGATGTCAAGTAAGTGAACAAAAAAACCAGTGAAGTACCATAGTGTATACCTTGAAATTATCATCATCAATCCTGACAACCCTAAAAGGGATACCAGTCAGAATCCTTCAACTTTTCTTGCCAGATTGAGCATAACTCTATAGCCTTAAATTCATAATCCTCGGGGAATCTCACCCTGCACTCTTCTTCAAATGTCTTGGCATCAATTTCTCCCATTCGCTTGATTCCGATATTAGTGTGACTTCTTATCAGCACTTCACTTAAGTTCTGTACATAGAGATCACATTCACATCTATGCTAAGGTTCTGAAAGTTCTACATTCATTCAAATATGGCACACTATATTCTTTAGCATAACAGTATACCACATACCGATATTAGCTCTTTCTGAGCTTCCTGGAGCTCATCGTTGGTCTGGCGCTCTTTAGTAACCAATGCTTGATGTAACTCCTCCATAGAATTCATGTCATCAATCTATCACTAAGCTCATCATTCATGTCTTCAACTTGTTTCTGCACAGCAACATCATCTCCCATATGCTGCATCACCTTTATTTTCTCTTAAGCCAGCCGTGCACATTTTGATATGCAGTATATCTCTGAGAAGTCCACTCCTTCCTTCCCCAGCGTTCAGCTTCAAAGTACTTCTCAAGTTCAATTGCTTTCTTGAAGCCACTCCAATCAGGTGCAAATCTTATAACAGCCAGTGCAATTTCATGCTGGTCATCCAGCAGAAGTTTAGCACTTACACAGGCTTATACTGCAAAAGCTTGTTCATCCAATATGAACTATCCAGAGCTTTTTGGCCACCTGGCCCCTTACAAATATTCATCACAATCACTGTCCAACAATATAGATCACTCTTCTCATTAATAGCAGGCACTAGAGCAGTACTCTGGGGTTGCGGCTCAGCCATATTTACAAGCTCTGTCTGCATATACTCGGCCAGAGCCAAATGGTTGGCCTTCTGCTGTGCAGTTCCCCTGGCACCAAATTTACTAACTCTAGTAGCATGTTGAAGGAGCTCCTTGAACTTGTAGTCTTGTTTCTTCTTTCCAGCACAGAATGTGCACCTGAGTGATCCTTTGGGTCCATTCACTTTCAGCTCTCCAACCCTCAGCTTCATTAGTGACTTCTCAATGTACTCAATGATCTCACTGTCACTTATTTCAGAGTCGTCATCAGATCCACTGCTCGACATCTTTTGAAAACAATAATTCCATTAAGAAGATCATCACCTAGTGTAGATATACGGAAATCATCAGAGTGTCTAAACATTTGAAAGGATTACATATGTGATTCAAGCTCAACATAATCTGCCACTTCTAACATTTTCCAAAAATATGCACAAATGGCCAAAGGGATCTGATGTGGTATGAACTTTACCTGCAGAAGTTTGAGCAGCCGAAGAGTTTTCGCAGATTCTAATGTTTGGTGTTTGTTGTCGCAGTCTCAAAATTTGACAAACAAGTAGTATTTTTTGATTGTCAACGTTGTTCTAATAAGAACTCATGTTTAACATGAACACTGCTAGTTTCTGGGCGAATTCCTTTGGCTTAAGGGTCAAAATTGTGTTTTATTACTTTTGGATACTTAAAAAATAATATTTTAAGTTAGGGAGGACTTTTTTGTTATTTATTATATTTAGTAGCAGCTAGGGTTTAGTATATAAACAGTATTCTGGTTATTTTGTAAGACGGATTTTGACGTTTAATGAAATTGAAGGGGTTCTCCTCCATATCTGTCAATTCTTCTGTTGTTTTGATGAATTCAACAAGGATTTGATTCATAGTTCGTTGTTTCTTCCACGCACGCTGCATCAGAGTGGTATCAGATTCCAAATCGATCCTAAGTTTTGTCGCCTTCTCCGACGAGAATCTGCTACGGATCATGGGTGTGATGCTGAGAAAGGATGAAACTGTTGCTCTGCGACGACAACTCAAACTGTTGACCCAGCGACTGGATGCTCTTGTTTGTCGAAGACAACCACATGTCAAATTCAGTGAGATCATCGATGATGAAGGTGAAGATGAAATATTTGCTGCTCCAGTGTATCATGATCATGTGTATGACGATGGTGATGATGACAACTTTGCTACTCCAGTGTTTGATGTTCCCGTGTATGATGGTGCGAATCTTTTCGGTGAGGAGAATCTGGTGATGGATAAAGTGGATTTTATCGAGCATGTTGATGAACTGGATGTTCTTAAACTTGCTAATGGTAAGACATCTTCTTTTGGAATATCTCCACATGCATATTTTCAATCTGAAGTCAATTCTTGTGGTCTCTTTACCAATGATGGTTATGAAGTTGATTCTTCCCCCATTTTTGATACCCCTATTTAGGATACCTATGAGGAGGATGGGGTTGATGGTTATATTTACGATGATGGTATTTGTGAGAAGGAAGTGGTTGTGGCTGATGAGTATGTTTATGATGATGATTTTTACTCACTTGTTCGTGATAGAGGTGGTTATGAGAATGTGAGTTCTGTGGTTGTGGTTTCAAAATTGGACCTTTTTATTGATGCTCACCCTAAACCTTTTCAGCTCGCTTGGTTTCGTAATGGTACTGATATTATTGTTTCCAGCGGTGTTTTGGGAAGTCTTGAATTGACTCAATTCGGTGAACTTATACTTGGTTGTCCATGGCTATATGATCATGAGGTTTTGTATGGTCCCCAATATGTATTTTGTCTTATTTGGTGGAAAGTGGATTATTTTGTTTTCGGGTAAACCTTATGTGGGTGGCGCTTTGAGTTATTGCCGCTGATTTCTTGCTGAGAAGTGTGGTGTCCAGTTATCAAATCTTGACTGTTGCCACTACTTGAAGTTGATTCAAGTATTGCATTATAAGGATCATTTTGAGCGTGGTGATACTTTTCAGCTGCTTTCAGAGTCAAATGTTTGGCCTTCTATGCATAGGAAATTTGTGCATCTACATCGAGATCAGTTGCAGCTTATTGCTAGCAGTCGGTTCAATAAAGTCCATGGTGATTCAAATTTTCATGTTGTGGAGTTCAAGGTTGGTGATTTTGTTTGGGTTATTCTCATCATGGATTATTTTTCTTCTCATACTTATATTGAGCTTGCTGCCAAGATGATTAATTCTTCTAAACATATGGAGAAAATCTATCCTGAAGTATGGCATATGTGGTTGGTGAGCCACATTCATACTTGTGTTGTGTTGGATGTCTTGTTCCTTGTGTTGGAGATTCTTCTCTTTGTGATAGCACAGTTTTGGATTCGAGGACGAATCTTTTCTGTCCTGGAGAGAATGATGTGGTATGAACTTTACCTGCAGAAGTTTAAGCAGCCGAATAGTTTTCGCAGATTCTGATGTTTGGTGTTTGTTGTCGCAGTCTCAGAATTTGACAAACAAGTAGTGTTTTTTTATTGGCAACGTCGTTCTAATAAGAACTCATGTTCTACATGAACCCGCTGGTTTCTAGGCGAATTCCTTTGGTTTAAGGGTCAAAATTGGGTTTTATTATTTTTGGATACTTAAAATAATATTTTAAATTAGGGAGGACTTTTTTGTTATTTATTATATTTAGTAGCAGCTAGGGTTTAGTATATAAACAGTATTCTGGTTATTTCTAAGACGGATTTTGACGTTTAATGAAATTGAATGGGTTTTCCTCCATATCTGTCAATTCTTCTGTTGTTTTAATGAATTCAACAAGGATTTGATTCATAATTCGCTGTTTCTTCCACGCACGCTGCATCAGGATCACAATTCATATAGAGACTACATCAAATTCATTTACAGGAGAAAAAATAACATACTATTTCAAATTAGGGGCCTAGTTCATTATGAAAATAATTATCAACCGTAATCAAAGAGTATAATTTAAAATTAGTATTAAAAGGCAGCCATCATTTTAAAATATTGATTCAGACCCACATCATCGTTAAAGCCAGCCACTTTGTTGAAGGAGATTCTCCTTGCATATTCAAGAGTGGCAAACTACTGGGAATTATTTCTCACATCAGATTACATACCATAAGTTTCGATCAAAAACCATAAAATCATGCTAGGTACAAATTCATATGATTGACAGAATCATTCCTTTTCATCCAGCCAAAGGATGAACAACAGCATTCAAAAATCCAAGCCAGTAAACACTTTTCCGATTAGTATTAACAAGAACACGGGTAAAATTATGAACATCGAATACACCAACATGGAGTGAGTGAGAGTAAGATTGCGACTAACCTTAAGCTGGAAATTAGCGGCGGCGAGCTAGGGCTTTGGCCTTTGAGATTGTGGGAAAAGAAAGATGGTGTTTAAATTGGGTGAATCTGGGTTTGGCTGCGAGGGAAGGAGAAATTAGCACGTTTCTGGTGACCTATACTTTTCTGATAAAGGGAATTTGCCGTGAAACAGTAAATTTAATAAGTGGCGTTTCCATTTTGCCATTGGAGGGCAGAATTAATTTACAGATATGAGCATAGGATAGTAGCACAACTTCTCCAAGCACATTTCTTCTAGTACGGTAATTTAATATTATTCCATAGTAAATAGAGATGAAAAGTGGGGAAATGTTTTTGGCCAAGTTTTCATTATCACTTTTATTTTCATCAAAGTTGGAATATAGAATACAAAGGAACTCTTTGGGCAGGAAATTGAATTGTAGGTTATTTAATGATTATTATAGGTTAATTAATTAAATTATACATGTTTGTGAAGTGTGAGTCTACCTAGATCTGATCGATTAGTTTACTTAGATCGGTTTATCTTTACTGTGTACGGGACATTATAATGTCAAATATGCGGAATTTAAAGAACACAGCAATTGATAACGCAGTTCGGTTTAAAACCTACTCTGCGAGGCAGCTTCTGCCCAACTTGAGGAATTTCAGTAGAAAGCCCAGTTACAGTACAAAATCCCTTTGCTACTTAACTCTATATCTAGCGCAAGTCACGGCTGCACTTCTTCAAATTGTCCCAAACACAAGCTCCTTCTATGTTGATCTCCCGATCTATTTGTCGTTGTCGTTTGTCGATCTCCTTGAGTGAACCTAAACCACGGCTCTAACTTCTGCTCGATTCTTCTGTAGCAAAACCTCAAACTCCCGGTTTATGCTTTATGCGTTGAAGCTCCTGAATCGATGCTGAATATAGCCACGGGGCTCTGTATTTATAGAGCATTGAATCCAATGATCAATCGGATTCACAACTCTTCTTTTCCCTGTATGAATGTGTTTTTTCATATTTTCTATTCTATTACATAAGGGAAAAGAATATTCTAATCTAGAACTAATTAGGAATAAACCATATTAATTTGGTTCCATTCCAAAAATGTTTTAATCTTACCAACTAAAACATAAAATAGAATCTAGATTGGATTCGGCTGAATATCATCTTTCCATGTTTGCTCGATCAGCCATAATTAATCTTGGACTTCCTTGTTTGTTGTTTTTCTGAATCTGCGTCTTCTTGACATTACTTCATGTCGAAGTTCCTGAAGAACTTGGCGCCTGACATGAATTCATGTCAAAGTCTTCACCGTTCATAAAAATTGCCAACTCAATAATTCTTGACTTTACAATCTCCCCCTTTGGCATTTTTGTGAACCCAACACTTCTTGACTTTTAAACATCTCCTCATAGCACAAGTGTTGTTGTAACTCCCCCTGAATCCTTGAACAGCTTGTTGATCATCAAAAGTTACAGGTCACGCAGAGGACAGTCGAATGTCCAGAACATCAAAAAAACATATTACATGGAATAAACTAAAAAAGTTTAAGAAGTCCAAGAATATCAAACTACTCTCCCCCTGGGGTCATTAAAATGCCAAAGCCACCTTGCTTGTCTTCATGTAGCTGGTGCAGTACTCAGCAGGTGCTTGCAATCCCCTTCACTTCTTGAGAGTAGCAATCTCTTCATCAGTCTCAGTGTCTTCACTTGATCCATCAGTTGCTTCACTTGATTCTGAACTGGATCCTGTAGAGCTTGACTCCTTCTCAGCAGAAGAGTCCTCATTATCATCTTCACTGGACTGTGATCTCTCCTTCTCAGCTGAAGCATCCTGTCCTTCAGCATCAGTAACAACAGCATTAGCAAGGGTTTCTGCCAGATGACCCCTTTCTTGCTCAATCTTCTGCATCTCAGATGTAATCTCCTCCATCTGTGCTGCTAATACTTCATATCTTGAGTTTAAAAACTCCAGTCTTGCCTCATTCCTTTGCATCTCAGTCTGATCAGTCTCATCTACTGGTGGAATGTAGGGCAAATCAATTATTCTCCCCCTATTTGTCACCTTCTGGGTAGGCTTGTACTGCTTGATAGTTACAATCTTGTCAGTTTCCAGTGCAAGCTCAGAGAATGATCTGGTAATGAGGCCTGGGTTGATCAACCTCTCATTCCTGACACAGTTGGCACACTTAGCAATGTGCTGAAACATTACAGCTCCTAGGTTGATGTCAGTTCTGGTCCCCAGTGCATACAGAAAGTGCCCTAGATCTTTTGTGACCTCTGAGATGTCTGATGTAGGCATCCAAATATGTATTCCCATCTTGAATAGATAGAAATATCTCAGAGTCAACTTTGAGGCTGGCACATACTTGGCATTCCACTCCATCACTCCTTGGTTAGTGATCTCAGCAGCAGCATCATTGATGGAGAATGCAAAATCCAGAGGGTAAGCAGCATCATCATCTTTAACAGGCAAACCTAGTACTTCTCTAATTTTTCTGGGAGAGAATTCTAGAGTTTGTCCCCTAAGCTGGATCTTATGAAAGTACTGGGATTCTGGCTCATCTATCCCATCATGCATGGCCTCATAAAATTCATAGACTAGGTTCTCATTGTATGCAGTATAACCTCTCACAGTACTAACACAGCCTAAGAAATTGAGGAAATCAGAAAAACCTGTACTTGTGAAGCTTTGTTCCTCAAATTCAACTTCTGGCCAAATCTTTCTCTCTCTGATTGGCTTGGCTGGCTTCTTTCTCCTTGCAGCATTTGTTCTCCTCTTCTTTGCAGTAGCTCGAGAAGACTCTTCATCTTCCTCATTCACTGAAGTTGCAGCTCCATCTTCTTCTGGATTGCTGGACATTTGAATGTTGCTGTCAGTAGCAACTTTTTCTTTCTGGGCAGAACCTTCAGTCTTCTTGGAAGCTCTCCTTTTTCTCTTCTTTGATTTTAAGAACTGGGAGAGTGTCACATCATCACTGGAACTGTGATTAAGTTCATCAGTGGGATCAGGTTGAGCAGTTGGTGACTCCATTTCTTGTTGAGCTCTGTGCCTTGCTGCAGAGGTGAATATGTTGCTTCCAGACTTCATAGCAACAGTTGAATATGACCTTTTCTTGGCCATCATTTTCTTCTTCATCTTCTTGGGGGTATTCACAGTCTCTTCCCCATCATTCATCTTCGAGCCAATTTGTTGAGCTTCAGGTTGAGTTGATATCTTGGACAGTTGAATGTCAGGATCAGTATGTTCATCAACTCTTTCTTCAAATGGTCTTGGCTCATCAGATGCAACTGGACTCAGATTCTTGGCCATAGTAGCAATGTCAGCAAGCACATCCAATGGCTCATTCATTCTGACAAGTTCTTCAATCACAGGTTCAGTAGGCCTCATCTGCTCCATCAAACCACTTAGATTAAGGCTTGATGAGAAAACCCTGTTTTCTTCCTTCTCTGCATCAATATTCTGTTCTTGGGCATGAACAGTATCATCATTCTTGATCTGAGAACCTTCATTCTTCTCCATCATTGGCTCAGCACCATTTATCTTCTCAGCACCCTCCTCTTGCTCTTCAAATTCATCAACCGCATCTACAAATTCTTCTTCTTGAACATCAGCATCAATTTGTGCGGCTGAAATCTCCACATTGGGGCTTTGCAAACCCTCATCAGCAACTTGTAAAATTGGGGCTTCTGGAACCATATTATCCACATGCATGGCTTGATCTTCAACTTCTCTGGGATCTGGCATGTGTTGCCCTGCTGCTTCTTGAAGCATCATCTCATATGCTTCTGATGGTGTTGCTTTCCTTAAAGTTCTTTTTATCCTCATGATTGTAGTGCGAGATTGATGCTACTCACAATCAGAAATCTAAAATCACAAGTGAAACTGTGATTTGATTGACCGGATAATGGAGATTTATAGAGAGGATTTGATGGAGATCGAATCTGTTCTTGGAATGGATTTGGATAACATGTTGCTTCACATTTGAATTCCCTTTTTATTTGCCGAAAAAGGTAACCACTCCCAAGATGCCATTTATGGCTCATCTAACGGTCAGAAAACCGTCACTTTTGGCCCAGCTCGGCCCAAGTCCAAAATCTTCTTCCTCCAGCATGGATCACAGAGACATTAGAATGTCTGTGTGTTCTTCAACTCTTCAGCTTGGTTGTATAAACAGTCGAATGTTTATACTTCCTTCAACTTCTCAGCTCAGCTCTTCTCGGCAGTATCGTAACAAGCTAACTACTCCTAACTATGCTAGCTAATATTTTTGTATTTTTTCTTTTTCTATTTTTTTCTTTTGTTTTTCTAGAAAAATAATTACAAAAAGCGGTAAATCTACACTACTTTTACATACAAAAATTAATACCTCACATCCAGCCAACACCTAAGTGTTGCTTATCCTTTTCACCATAATTGTGATTGGTGAATTTTTCATCCTTCTGTTGAAGCATAGAGTAGTCATCCAATGTAGAAACAAATCCAGATAGTCCAGCTAACTCCTTATAGTTTCGTCGAAGTTGCATTTGATGTGTCCTTTGTATATCAACTTCATCTACCAATGGATCATGCATAGAGTCTGATTGACCTCCTTGAGGTATCATAGTCAGGGAATCATCTGAATTAACCTTATTTTCAGATGCATCATGTTGATCGGAAGACATTAAAATGTCTGGAGCATTAAATTCATTCCCTTCATCAGTAGCTTCATCATCCTTCTTTTGATCAGAACTCTCTGTTTCTGTACTTGTACTCATGCATATTATATCAACCTCTAGCATATAACAATTATTAGAGGTTCTTGATCCAGTGAAAATTCCATCAACATGCCTCACAATGCATTGATGCTCATCAAATTCTACTAGCATATTGTTGTCACACAATTGACTAACACTAAGTAGATTTGCTTTCAAGTCCTCCACTAGAAACACATTTTTAAAAACTGGAAAGCCTTCAATTTGGAGATCTCCTCTTCCAATGATCTTGCTAATTTTCCCATCACCAAATTTTACAGAACCAGAAGAGCAAGGTTTTATGTGTTGTAGTAAATCTGGAGATCCAGTCATGTGTCTTGAGCAAGCACTGTCAAAATACCAGAAGTCTTGATATTCAATCTTGTTATCTTCAAAGCTTAAGAACCAAATTTCATGAGCTTCTGCTTTGTCCCGAATAATCTGAAAACATCTGTTCTTGGAGTGTCCTATCTTTTTACAGTAGCTACACTTTCGGGTTCTTCTTTTCTGAATTGATTTTAGCTCAAACTCCTCTTCGACAGGTTGATCTTCATACTTCATTGAACTTGTATGATCAAAAAGATATTGATTGTATCCAACTCCATGTCTGGTAGTTTGTCCTATGATGAGAGCTTCTTCCAATGTGGCTTTCCCAATGTTTAGCCTGTATAAAGTGTTTTCTGCTTTCTCTGCTCTTTCAGTGCTATCCTTTATTTGTTTCAGCAATTCTTCATTCTCTCTTTTCAATTGCTGATTTTCTCTGATTAAACACTCATTTTCTTCTTTTAGTTCTATGCAGAGCTCTCTGAATTTCTCAATATTCCCAATATACATCTCCTCTAGAGTAATTTCTTCACCATCAAATACATCTTCAGAGTTGATGAAATCTTCAGTATCATATTGTAGAGATTCATGTATATTGCTGGAATCTTCATTATCGGAATGGACATTTGAATGTCTTGTTGAGATCTGTGAAACTATAGCTCCAAATGCCACATGATTGCTGGTAAGATCTTCAGTATCTTCATCATCACTCCAGCTTGAGATCATAGCTCTGTCACTCCTTTTAGCACTGGGACAAACATTTTGAAAGTGACCTATTCCTTCACAATTTCTGCATCTTAGTTTGTCATCTTTGTTTCCACTTCTGAGATCTTGTGGTTGCAGATTTGTTTGCTCATTCCTTCCAAAATTTCTATTTTCTTGAGCTGGTTTCCAGGAATTAGGTCTGTCTTGAGAGTTTCTGTTGTTGATTTTGTTCAAAATTCTGGAGAATTTCTTGGACAATAATGCTATCTCTTCACTGTAAACATCATCACTTTGGCACTCATCTTCTTTGTTTGCAGTGGTCTGAAAGGCTAGATTCTTCTTAATCTTTTTGTCTGAATCTTGGTGATATTCTATCTCAAAAGCTTGTAATGTCCCAACCAATTCATTCAGAGTCATTGTTGTCAAGTCTCTTGCCTCCTTGATAGCTTAAACCTTGTTCCCAAACTTGTTCTTTGGTAGACACCTGAGAAACTTCATGATCAGCTTCGGTTGTTTGTGTTTCTTGCCAAGAGCAACCATTTTATTCATTAAATCTCTGAATCGGCTATTGAACTGGGCAATGGTTTCATCATCATTCATCATCAAAAGTTCATATTGTCCAGTTAGCACACTCAGTTTGCTCTCTCTAGCCTTTGCATCTCCTTCATGTACTGATTCTAATATATCCCATGCTTCCTTGGTTGTAGTACAGTTAGAGATGAATTTAAACTGTTCTAAATCAACCGCAGTGAAGATTGCATTCAAAGCTTTGGAGTTTGCTTGACATGCTTTTAGTTCTGCAGGAGTATATGAAAGTTTAGGCTTCAGTACTGTTTTAGCTCCTTCTGTTTCATTCTCAGGTACAACCGGTGGAGAATAACTTGTCATTACTGCATCCCAAGCATAATCATCAACAGCATCAATGAATACTCTCATCCTTGTCTTCCAAAATGCATAATTTGCCTCTCCTTCAAGCAAGGGTGGCTTAGTGGTAGATCCTCCTTCTCTGCTCGCCATAGGTAGAACTCTGTCCGGATCTGCTTTCCTTGCAATCAAGGGCTGTTTAAGCACCAGCTCTGATACCAATTGAAGTGTGAGTCTACCTAGATCTGATCGATTAGTTTACTTAGATCGGTTTATCTTTACTGTGTACGGGACATTATAATGTCAAATATGCGGAATTTAAAGAACACAGCAATTGATAACGCAGTTCGGTTTAAAACCTACTCTGCGAGGCAGCTTCTGCCCAACTTGAGGAATTTCACTAGAAAGCCCAGTTACAGTACAAAATCCCTTTGCTACTTAACTCTATATCTAGCGCGAGTCAAGGCTGCACTTCTTCAAGCTGTCCCAAACACAAGCTCCTTCTATGTTGATCTCCCGATCTCTTTGTCGTTGTCGTTTGTCGATCTCCTTGATTGAACCTCAACCACGGCTCTAACTTCTGCTCGATTCTTCTGTAGCAAAAACCTCAAACTCCCAGTTTATGCTTTATGCGTTGAAGCTCCTGAATCGATGCTGAATATAGCCACGGGGCTCTGTATTTATAGAGCATTGAATCCCATGATCAATCGGATTCACAACTCTTCTTTTCCCTGTATGAATGTGTTTTTCCATATTTTCTATTCTATTACATAAGGGAAAAGAATGTTCTAATCTAGGTCTAATTAGGAATAAACCATATTAATTTGGTTTTATTCCAAAAATGTTTTAATCTTACCAACTAAAACATAAAATAGAATCTAGATTGGATTCGGCTGAATATCATCTTTCCATATTTGCACGATCAGCCATAATTAATCTTGAACTTCCTTGTTTGTTGTTTTTCTGAATCTACGTCTTCTTGACATTACTTCATGTCGAAGTTCCTGAAGAACTTGGCGCCTGACATGAATTCATGTCAAAGTCTTCACCGTTCATAAAAATTGCCAACTCAATAATTCTTGACTTTACAATCTCCCCCTTTGGCATTTTTGTGAACCCAACACTTCTTGACTTTAAAACATCTTCTCATAGCACAAGTGTTGTTGTAACTCCCCCTAAATCCTTGAACAGCTTGTTGATCATCAAAAGTTACAGGTCACGCAGAGGACAGTCGAATGTCCAGAACATCAGAAAAACATATTACATGGAATTAAACTAAAAAGTTTAAGAAGTCCAAGAATATCAAACTACTCTCCCCCTGGGGTCATTAAAATGCCAAAGCCACCTTGCTTGTCTTCATGTTGCTGGTGCAGTACTCAGCAGGTGCTTGCAATCCCCTTCACTTCTTGAGAGTAGCAATCTCTTCATCAGTCTCAGTATCTTCACTTGATCCATCAGTTCCTTCACTTGATTCTGAACTGGATCCTGTAGAGCTTGACTCATTCTCAGCAGAAGAGTCCTCATTATCATCTTCACTGGACTGTGATCTCTCCTTCTCAGCTGAATCATTTTGTCCTTCAGCATCAGTAACAGCAGCATTAGCAAGGGTTTCTGCCAGATGACCCCTTTCTTGCTCAATCTTCTGCATCTCAGATGTAATCTCCTCCATCTGTGCTGCTAATACTTCATATCTTGAGTTTAAAAACTCCAGTCTTGCCTCATTCTTTTGCATCTCAGTCTGATCAGTCTCATCTACTGGTGGAATGTAGGGCAAATCAATTATTCTCCCCCTATTTGTCACCTTCTGGGTAGGCTTGTACTGCTTGATAGTTACAATCTTGTCAGTTTCCAGTGCAAGCTCAGAGAATATTCTGGTAATGAGGCCTGGGTTGATCAACCTCTCATTTCTGACACAGTTGGCACACTTAGCAATGTGCTGAAACATTACAGCTCCTAGGTTGATGTCAGTTCTGGTCCCTAGTGCATACAGAAAGTGCCCTAAATCTTTTGTGACCTCTGAGATGTCTGATGTAGGCATCCAAATATGTATTCCCATCTTGAATAGATAGAAATATCTCAGAGTCAACTTTGAGGCTGGCACATACTTGGCATTCCACTCCATCACTCCTTGGTTAGTGATCTCAGCAGCAACATCATTGATGGAGAATGCAAAATCCAGAGGGTAAGCAGCATCATCATCTTTAACAGGCAAACCTAGTACTTCTCTAATTTTTCTGGGAGAGAATTCTAGAGTTTGTCCCCTAAGCTGGATCTTATGAAAGTACTGGGATTCTGGCTCATCTATCCCATCATGCATGGCCTCATAAAATTCATATACTAGGTTTTCATTGTATGCAGTATAACCTCACACAGTACTAGCACAGCCTAAGAAATTGAGGAAATCAGAAAAACCTGTACTTGTGAAGCTTTGTTCCTCAAATTCAACTTCTGGCCAAATCTTTCTCTCTCTGATTGGCTTGGCTGGCTTCTTTCTTCTTGCAGCATTGGTTCTCCTCTTCTTTGCAGCAGCTCGAGAAGACTCTCCATCTTCCTCATCCACTGAAGTTGCAGCTCCATCATCTTCTGGATCACTGGACATTTGAATATTGCTGTAAGTAGCAACTTTTTCTTTTGAGGCAGAAACTTCAGTCTTCTTGGAACCTCTCCTTTTCCTCTTCTTGGATTTTAAGAACTGGGAGAGTGGCACATCATCACTGGAACTGTAATCAAGTTCACCAGTGGAATCAGTTTGAGCAGTTTGTGGCTCTATTTCTTGTTGATCAGCGTGCCTTGCTGTATATGTAAATAGGTTGCCTCCAGTCTTCACGGCAACAGTAGAATATGACCTCTTCTTGGCCATCATTTTCTTCTCTGCATCACCAACAGGTTGGTCTTTCATATTTAGAGCACTAGCATTCTCCTCCATCCTTGGTTTAGCATCCTTCAACTCTTCAGCCATGATCTCATAGACAGTCGAATGTCTATCCATCCTTCAGTTCTTCAGCTTGATCATATAGACAGTCGAATGTCTATACTCCTTTCAACTCTTCATCTCAACTCTTCTTGGTAGTATAGTAACAAAATAACTACTTCTAACTATACTAACTAATATTTTTTGTATTTTTTCTTTTTCTATTTTTTCTTTTGTTTTTCTAGAAAATATTTACATAAAAACTGTAAATCTACACTACTTCTACATACATACAAAAAACTACCTCACAGTTAGCCAACACCTAAGTGTTGCATGAGCTCTTCAATCTTTTCACCATAAAGAGTTTCGAGCTGTTCTAAAGTACTGATGTTCTCATAAATCAAGGTGATCTCCTTCTTCTCCACAAGATCCCTTATCGAGTGCTTAGTCCTTGTGTACTGGACTGAATTCTTTACAATATTAATGACACTCATCCATATCATTTGAGAATAGCACATTCCTCCGGTGGATGTCCTTTTATCTGAGTCATTGCTTGTAATCATCAAAGCAAGACTATGTTCAGCCTGTTGAAGCATACACAAAACTCCCCCTCGTTTGTTGCATGGATAGATCAGAAAATGCATCAAACGTTTCCATGGAATTATCTTCAACTCATCCAATACATTCATCATAACCAGTTCATCAGCTACTGAGTTACTCTTAGACATCCATCTGGTTACACGGGCATTAGAATGTGCATGGCTTGGACTAAGAATCCAAACATCATTCTTGATAGACTGTTCCAACTCTGCTTGCATATCAGCTATCAAGTATTCATTCTTTAAAACTTCTCGCACATCTTTGGGCTTAATCACAGAGGTATAACATGAATATTCTGCTAATGTAATGACAAATCCTGGCAATCCTGTCAATTCCTTGTAGTTTATAGGATTTGTTGATCGAAGTTGCGTCTGATGCTTCCTTTGAGTCTCAACTTCATCTACAGATAGCTTATGCAGAGTCTCTGATTGACCTCTTTGTGTAGCCAGAGCACTAGAATCATCTGAATCGTACATACTGTCAGATGCATCCTGTTGACCAGTGGACATTAAAATGTCCGGAGCATTCTGTTTCTTCCCATCACCAGTAAGATCATCATTTTCTTTCTTATCAGAATTCTTGGAGTCAGGATTAACACTCATACATTGAACATCAAAATCCAGTACATAACAATTATTCAAGGTTCTCGATCCAGTAAAAACTTCACCGTTATGTCTCATGGAACATGTTTTCTTATCAAAGTTCACAATCATGTTACTGTCACATAATTGACTGATGCTCAGTAAATTAACCTTCAGGCCCTCTACCAGAAACACATTGGTAAATACCGGAAATCCTTCAATCACAAGTTCTCCTTTTCCAATAATCTGGCTCCCTTTTCCATCACCAAATCTAACAGAACCAGCAAAACATGGCTTTAAGTGCTGTAATAAATCTGGGGATCCAGTCATATGTCTTGAACATGCACTGTCAAAGTACCATGAATCTTGAAATATAGCATGATGACACACATAGCTTGAGTAGCATACCATGGTAGACTTTGGTTGCCAAATTTTCTTGCAAACTGGCTGTGAAACACTATGGGCATGATAATGTGAAACTCGTTTTACTGGTAGTTTCTGCTTCATCCGGGCAGTATAATTTCTTGTTTTATTCCGAGTGTGAACCATGTCTCGGAAGAGAGCAAAACATATGTTCTTAGAGTGTCCAATTCTCTTGCAGTAGCTACACTTTCGAACTCGTTTCTTCTTCTGGACTGGAAACTTCACATCTAGTTTCACCGTTGGTTGAGAATCTTTCTGGTACTTGCTCAGAATTTTTGAGGGCCTGTTCTCATAACCAATACCATGTCTAGTATGTTGTCCCATCGGCAGCATTTCATCTAGTTTGGCTCGTCCAGTATTGAGTTTGTGGATTGCATCTTCTGCTTTCTCTACTCGTTCAGTTACACTAGTCAGCTTCTCGAGTAGTTCATCATTCTTCATCTCCAATTCTGCCTTATCTTTTGTAAGATCATCATTCTTCATCTCCAATTCTGCTTTATCTTTTGTAAGATCATCATTCTTCATCTTCAATTCTGCCATATCTTTTGTAAGTTCTTGGTTGATCTTAACAATTTTCTCCCAAGATTTGTGCAGGTCAATGTAAGCATTGTGAACATCTTTATCAGAATTTCTATCTTCATGAACTGAATCTTCAGTATTGTCAATTTGGACATTCGAATGTCTTACTCCTGCATATGTTAATTCAGTAACCTTAGCTCCAAAAGCAACACAATTGCTTGTTAGTCTTTCAGTATCTTCATCTTCGTCATTCCAGCTGGAAATCATAGCTTGATCACTCATTTCGGCACTAGGACAAACATTTTGAAAATGCCCTAAACCTTCACAGTTTCTGCACCTTTCATCTTTGCTTCCAGCTATATTTATTCTTGAATTTTGTTGTTGTTGTCTTGAAGGCCTGGAGTTTCTTGGATCTTGAGCTCTGGGTTTCCAGTTACTTGGTCTATCTTGAGAATTCAGATTTGAGACTCTATTCAGAATTTTGGAGAAATTTCTGGTCAATAAGGCTATCTCTTCATTGTGTTCATCATCGTTTGGACATTTAACTTCCCTATTTTCAGTGGTTCTGAAAGCTAAGTTGTTCTTGGTCTTCTTTTCAGAGTCTCGATGATATTCTATCTCATATGCTTGTAATGTCCCAACTAGCTCATTCAGTGTCATCTTGGTTAGGTCTCTGGCTTCTTTTATGGCTTCCACTTTATTTCCAAATTTTCCCTTTGGTAGACATCTAAGGAACTTCATGATCAGCTTTGGTTGTTTGTGTTTCTTGCCAAGAGAAACCATTTTATTCATTAGATCTCTGAATCGGCTGTTAAACTGGGCGATGGTTTCATCATCATTCATCATCAAGAGTTCATATTGTCCAGTTAACACACTCAGTTTGCTTTCCCTAGCCTTTGCATCTCCTTCATGTACTGATTCTAATATATCCCATGCTTCCTTGGCTGTAGTACAGTTAGAGATGAATTTAAACTGCTCTGAATCAACCGCTGTGAAGATAGCATTCAAGGCTTTGGAGTTTGCTTGACATGCTTTTAGTTCTGCAGGAGTATATGAATGTTTAGGCTTTAGTACTTCTGTAGCTCCTTCTTCTTCACTCTCAGGTACAACTGGTTGAGACCAACTTGTCATTACAACATCCCATGCATAATTATCAGTAGCGTCAATGAATACTCTCATCCTTGTCTTCCAAAATGCATAATTTGCCTCTCCTTCAAGCAAGGGTGGCTTAGTGGTAGATCCTCCTTCTCGGCTAGCCATAGGTAGAACTCTGTCCGGATCTGCTCTCCTTGCAATCAAGGGCTGTTTAAGCACCAGCTCTGATACCAATTGATGTGTGGGTCTACCTAAATCTGATCGATTATTTGACTTAGATCGGTTTATCTATTACTGTGTACGGGACATTATAATGTCGAATATGCGGAATTTAAAATAACACAGCAATTGATAACGCAGTTCGGTTTACAACCTACTCTGCGAGGCAGCTTCTGCCAAACTTGAAGAATTTCACTAGAAAGCCCAGTTACAGTACAAAATCCCTTTGCTACTTAACTCTATATCTAGCGCGAGTCAAGGCTGCACTTCTTCAAACTGTCCCAAACACAAGCTCCTTCTATGTTGATCTCCCGATCTCTTTGTCGTTGTCGTTTGTCGATCTCCTTGATTGAACCTCAACCACGGCTCTAACTTCTGCTCGATTCTTCTGTAGCAAAAACCTCAAACTCCCAGTTTATGCTTTATGCGTTGAAGCTCCTGAATCGATGCTGAATATAGTCATGGGGCTCTGTATTTATAGAGCATTGAATCCCATGATCAATCGGATTCACAACTCTTCTTTTCCCTGTATGAATGTGTTTTTCCATATTTTCTATTCTATTACATAAGGGAAAAGAATGTTCTAATCTAGGTCTAATTAGGAATAAACCATATTAATTTGGTTTTATTCCAAAAATGTTTTAATCTTACCAACTAAAACATAAAATAGAATCTAGATTGGATTCGGCTAAATATCATCTTTCCATATTTGCACGATCAGCCATAATTAATCTTGGACTTCCTTGTTTGTTGTTTTTCTGAATCTACGTCTTCTTGACATTACTTCATGTCGAAGTTCCTGAAGAACTTGGCGCCTGACATGAATTCATGTCAAAGTCTTCACCGTTTATAAAAATTGCCAACTCAATAATTCTTGACTTTACAAAAACATTATGTTTTACCATATTCTTCTTTGATAAAATGTTTGATATCCCAAATTGGCTCAACTATGATTATCTGTCAAGGGTTGCCAGTATTTATGTCCATTTCTCCAATTGTAATATTTACTGTTCAAATAGGCGAATGTAATGTTCACGCTTCATGTTTGGTTATATACTTGTGTATACGATATCGCATTCAAGAAAAAACTCATTCCATGCCTTTCGCCCATCATTCTGTATTTGCAGCAGTTAATAAAGGGTTGTCTGGAAATGACAGTCTCATGCCTTATGGTCAACCTCAAATATATATACCCCGTATATTACATCCGAAGTTAATCATGCTTCTTTTTCAGTTCTTATTATATTCCTGAATTGCATGCTTGCTGCATGTTTTTGGTTGAGGTATTAGATAAAAGAGGAACAAATTACTTTCGATGCTGGAATGTCACCTGCTGTACTACACAAGTTAGATAAATTGTTACACATTAAATTTCAGTGCCTTTCGGAGTCCAAACTAGGTAAGGACAGGAAATTTCCCCGTGTCTAGAGTCACATTGAATATATTCCTGTTGTATACTTTAGTTTGAATTTCATGTGATAGTTTCTGTAGACACAATGACATAGCTGCAGTGCGGCACATTTTTTGTTCGGCTAAATATTGTTGCATTATATAGTCAGCTGTGAGATTTTTTTCCCTAAGGCTATTTTCCCCCTCTAAACAGTTGCATTATTTGTTTCTGTGCAGCATGGAACAAATACTTGAAAGACACAGTAATTGGTGGAAACCTCACAATAGGCTCAAGGTACTTAACCTGTGCTTTTTTTTCTCTTAATTATATTTGTCCTGATTCCATATAATAATAAAAAAATAAAAAAATTGATATCTTGAAATCCTGGAGATCAACAAATTTGAAAATGTGTGTCATACATAATTTATCATTGGTCCTTAAGTAATGCACAAATGGAATCATATTGCTCTCCTAACATATTTAGTCTATCTACTCAATTTTGAAGAATCTTCATTTTTATGATCCAATGACTGGTGATATCCCCTTGAGTCCACTTTGGACGCACTCATATGCTGCCTATTTGTCTGATAATTTTGCTTTTGTGTTCATGTTTTGAATTCTCTAAGTATTGTTGATTGATAGACAGTAGTAAAGCTAAAGGATACTAGATCAAGGATGGATGGCAGTATTACCTTTTGAATATGTTTTTGTTTGCAACTTCTGATTAATGAGTTCTAGAAATATCTAATTAGATGAGTAGGATTCATTTTGTACTGAACTGAATTGGCGTAGGGTTCATGACTCTGCGTGAATTAATGTTTTGCAGGAATGGGAAGATGTTCGTAAAAAGAATATCAAGAGGCTTGAAATGGAACAATCGTATGTCTTCTATTGTGCACCTCCAGAACAAATCTAGATTATTTATCATCATAACCTTTATTGTTGAATTTCAGACTTGCATCTGAAGAAAACCTTCACAGTATGAGTCAGAAAGAATTGAAGGATCTTGAACAGCGATTGAGTGAGACCCTACTTTCAGTGAAGGAAAGAAAGGTTACCTTTTCTTCTTATATGTTCGAAAGTTTCATATGATTCATTTTGGCTTTTAAACTCTATTCTTCATCCAGGAGCAAATGTTAGCTGAACAACCGGAGCTTTCAAGGATACAGGTACCTGAGTATAACAGTTAACATCTTCTGTTTCTTCATTAATGCCAAGCATAGGACACATGGCAAAAGAAATAGTTGGTCCCGAAGAATGATAAGATTTAGTTAATGTGAATGGCTAATGTTTTTATTTAGATCCCCTCTTCAGTTAGAGTCGTCTTTTGTTACTCACATAATCATATGCTCTTGGTTTTTCTTCTTTTGGTTTAGGTGCAACGTGCACAGGAGGAGAACCAGACAATATGTTCAGAGGCAAGAATGGTTTCAACTTTCTATTCTTCTGTAGATTAGCCCCATTTTGCAAATTTTTATTTTTGTTAAAATATCTACTATGTATTGCAGATTGTTGAGTTGCCTTTACTTCCCTTGTCCAATTTTGCAAAATCAGATGGCGTTGACAACAATCTAGTTATGTCTGCTAATGCAAATCAACATGGAACATTTGATTGTGGAGTTGAGGATGTGGAGACCAAACTATGCTTGGGGTACATGCATTTCATAACAAGTTTCCTTTCCACATTTACATTTTTTAATTATCTTACCCTAGAAACATAATGATAACAAAAAAAGTCATAGCAGAAACTCCATAAAATACCAATTTGTTTTTGGCTTTTGAGATGGAATCCCTTTAGAAATTGTTCAAAGCTGTGGAATTTCTGTCTCTCCTTTTACCATTTAGGACTTTAATCCTTGAATAGTGCATGCGTGTTTGTTGCAGATGCATTGAACAACAAGCGTAGAATTTCTACTTATTTGCTGTTCATGCAAACCTCCTGATGGCAGTATTAGTAGATACTTGAGATTCATCATTGTTAATCAGAAGGATGATCTGTTTAAATGACGCTTGCATTCTCAGGTTGTCATTATACCTCAAGAGGACGGCTGCTGAGGCAGCTGAGCACAACCTCACAGGGGCTGAAAAGACACAAAAGTTGCACATATTCCTTCGCTGATCTTGAATAGGTTACAAGTTAAATGAATTCTTGAGTAGCTGATATGGAAGATTTTATTTGCAATTATATGTATTTTTTGCTTTAGTCTCTTAAAGAGCTTCTTCTTTAAGGCCATGATATGGATGATATGTATTTTTAAGGCCATGACTATGTTTTTGCTAGAGATCCAAACATTAAAACATGCAACATGCGAATCCCGTGTATCTAGAACTATATTTCATGGCGTCAGTTATTGATCTTTGATTACTGGTGGAATACCCTATTAGACACGTGCTATTAAAAACTTACAATTTAAACTAAGCTGTAAAAAATAAAACCTAACGTGTGCCAAAATGTAATAATTTTCAAACCCAATATTCAAAGTAGTCAATAAGCTACGTTTGGGCCCAAATAAATCCAGCCATTAGTGCGGTTAAATTAATTTTCTTACTGTTTTAGCTTTTGGTAAGTTCAGTTTCAAGCCTTTACTCTGTAACAAAGGGTCGGAATGTTTAGTTTTTCTGTAACAAAGGGTTATTGCTAAGACAACGGCTTGGAGAAAGAGTGACTTATCCGTTGTTAGGCGAGTTTAACTGTAGACATACACTAATTAGCCTCACACAATACACGATACGAACCTTTAGAATCTCTGAGACAGTGGCCAAAGCGGCCAACAAGTATATGACGAGTTTCATCTGGGCCGGTGACACAAAAGGAAGAAAAATCCATTGAAAATCATGATCAAAGATATGCAAATAAAAATGGTTGGTAGGGTTAAAAAGTATTTCCTCCTTTCTCTCTCCTCGATACCGTCTCGAGCACAAACCCTAAAATCAAATTTGAATCTCATCGAAGGGGTGTCAGGTGCCATCCCCGGTGCTTCTCGTCGCCGTCCGACCAATCCCTCCACCCCACCTTTTAGTTTCGCACCCAACCCCACCTTTTAGTTTCGCACCCAACCCCCCTATATCTACTCTTTTGCCTGAAGCCATAGTTTCTTCTTGTCAGTGACAACATCGATGCAACAGCGACTCACCAATCGGAGACGACACCGACAATGATGGAACGGTCGTCGACTGATCTAAGTCCTCCTAGGTACGCCGGAAAGACAGTCGCCACGCAGTCGCCGGTCAACGGGTTGTCGATGGGCCGTCTGGATCTCCAATGAAAGATGCTGAAAAAGCAAAGGGTCGATCGAGAGATCTCAATCATGGAAGTTTAGGCCGGAGAAGCCCCTCCGCGCGGCCGATAGGACGCTACAACCGCCGCAACGCGCCGTCGGGCATGAACTAGTCAGTGTCTCATCGGGCGCCCAACTCCAACGCAACGCGTTGGCGTGTAATGTGCACGCGCTGTTGTTATGCCACCACCAGCTACATTCAAGCTATGGATCTGAGTCGCTGAGTTTATGGTTTATATTCTTTTCTTTATTTATTTATGTCAGATGAAGTACGTGTTTAAACTGGTCTTTTTGCATAACTATCTAGACTAGTTTATCGAGTATTATTTCCTTAGTTGATGTTTTCCCCAGTAATTAGATTAGCCGGACCGATGGAATTTCCATCGGCTTCTAGTCTTTGTTCCATAAACAGACAGAAGAAATTCGAGTCGAGATAGTTTAGTCAACTTATTCCTAGCGATTCTGTGGATTTTAGACTGATAAACTTGGTTGATTCAAACTTATCTGTTCGGATTGATGCAAGTTATCGATGCTTTGCTTGCTAGATAGATCCATTTGAGCACAAGACTTTAGGATGCTTCAGATGTATTTCATCGCACTTTTTAGTCTTAGGTATATTGTGTATTTGCGCTTTGGGTACAATCTAGGTTCTTAATTGATTCTGTAATCTCACAAATTGCCTCCCACTGAGGAGATCAGTTACAGGTTTGGGGAGTCTAATAAATATCTCTCCACCTAAGATGGCTTATCATTAAAAAAATGGTTGGGAGGGTTGGGTATGAGAACCACGACACAAATGAACCAGGCTAATCTTGGAAAATAGGTTTGGTCACTACTTATGAACAAGAAGTCCTTTTTTGCAAGGTTCTTCCTAGATAAGTATTGCACGAAAAAAGTTTTTTGGATACAAAACCAAAACACGGGGACTCATGGGGGTGGAGGGGGATTCACTAGTGGAATTCAGCCTCGTTCACGGCGGTCCCTGCACACCGGAGACAGTGTTTCCCAACTGCCGTGCGTGGGGCTGCCGTAAACAGCCGGGATCTGTGCACAGCGTTAACCAGAAACGCCGTGTTTTCTGGGAAAGACACGGCGGAATTCCGCCGTGTCTGTTGATATAAATGTCGTAATTTCATATTTACGATATCGCAAACGGGGCAGAGAAGGCCTGAAATTTATATGTTTACGGTTCCGCAAACATGATATGTCATAGTTTAACGTTATCTTAAATATTTTATACGCTCAGATGTTTACGATATCGCGCCAATTTACACGCTTAGAACGTTTCAGGTATCATAAACTAATGGTAGTGAATAAAATAAAATATGGTTCACGATATCGTATAAAGCTAAACATATCTGTTTTACGATACCGCAAACATTCTAAACGGAACGACAAAAGTGAAATCGTAACATATTTAAACGGACTGCATTTATGTTATCGTGAGTGAGGTCACTGTCGCAAACAATTTTGGCTGGTGTTTTGATTTTGGTTTGTTGAGGCGTACGTTTGCGATACCGTAAACAAAACTTGTAACAAAGTCTACGGTACCGTGATCAGATCCGTGAGTAAGACAGAGCCATCAACCGGGTAACATAGCGATATCATAAATATGGTCACGTTGAAGGTAGCGATAACGTAGGAAAATGGTCGTACAAATGTCATCATTTACGGTTTGTAGATGTAACAGGTAAACCCTGGGTACATTTGAGTGCATTAATTAAAGATATCGTAACTACACACGTGTAAGTTTGCGGTTTCATAAACGTTGTTCCTCAAGGTTATTTGCGAGGTCGTAATAAACTTAATTTTGGTATACGCTGTCTGAAACATGAATGCGTTTGTGTTTACGATAACGCCAACGTAAAACATAACCTATTTCCGACATCGTATATTCTAAATGTTACCAATAAGAATCTGTGGGCAGTTTCTTTCGAAACTCCAATCAGATGCCGCTTCAATTAGATAATGTCACCTGTCAGCCAATTATGATATGCACTATATATAATGCACAAATGCCATGAATCATCCTTTCATAATTGAAAACGAACAGTATTTAAAAGTTGAACATACACTAAATTGCACTACCATGTGTGCATAGTATCCTAGTCTACACGAAACATAAAGAGAAACTAAATAATAGTGAATGTCACCTAAGCGATTGGTTGTGCAATGTGTACTGAGCGGTGATGGACCAGGTGTCCCGCGAACTTATTCCTTCCCTCGTTTAGCTCCGCGATTGTGTACGGGGTGACATCGCTACCAAAAACCTACGTATTATATAATGTCACAATGAACACGAAAGATGGATTATAACAGGAATTTGTGTATGTATCTTCTCAAGATTCAAATTATCGGCTTCGACACCTTCAATGCACTTGTGAGAAAACAGCATGTTATAGTAGCCGCACTCCCATTGCGATCGTTGCCTTTTAAACTTGATGCGTAAGTAGTAAGTTAGAGGTGTGCTTTTGAACGAACCACATAAAAAACATGCACATACTTAGGAAATGCAATTAATGTACCTCAATTACACGCAATTGAAATGTGAGTAGACTGTTATTGGTGCTTCTATGCATGGCAATGTCTAAAAGATCGGTGAAAGATCTTGATGGAGGTAGATGCAAGGGATCTATCCAATAAACCCGCTTCGAGGATGGAATAATGGCAACGAAGCTCCAATGATCGCTGCAATAGATGCAATAACGACACTTTTGAACTTAGGGTGAAGTAAAGCATAATTTTAAGCCGGAGCAGATGAAAATGCACGTAGTACCTTTCAAGATAAGGGCCTATGAAGATAGACTTTGCTTTGTTTGCCATAACTGAAGTAAGATAATCTAGGCGATCTTGGTTACTCATGTTAGACGAGTGCATAGCTATTGGGTTCAGTAAGCCAATAAAAGGCTTCTTCCTAACCACACATAAATAGTTCACGTACCTTCGCAATTGCAAGACACAGTTAATCTTTATGCAAGCGGCATAATGTAAAAAATAATAAACATTATAGAATATAACTTACAATTGATGAACCGCAAGTATGGTATCGCTTAGTTCCGTGAATTGCCAAAGATATTCAAAGTCCTCCCAGGGCACAAGGATGTCCCCCTTCGTTCCAAAAACCTCTCGTTGCCAAGAAAAGAAAAACTAACGGATTTACCGTGATGTGCGATAAGGTCATGCAAGACTCGAACAAAAGCCGATAGACCTTTCTTGTAGTCTACCTGTTGGTGGTGATCTTTTGCTAGCCCTCGCTTGATGTCCAGTTCAGGTTTAGCGGCAGTTTGTGTTGGCCTTATGGGTATAGTTGTGGATGATGCATCTATAACCAACCACTTAGGCCATAAAAAGAAAAAACCTACCCCTTCGCTCACCCTAACTATTGGAGGTTCCTTGACGGGCAAGAAGGCTTTGGGTCAACTGCTTCCAAAAGGCTAACCTTAATGAATCCCTTAGTAACAAGATCACCGTGATGCCTAAGCATATTCGCGTATGCATTACCATTTGCCACATGTCGGGGAGGAGAGTTGGTACCGACATCAACATATAACTTGCATAGGGGGTTCTATGCACAAGTAAAAGTTGAAAGATGTATTCAGAATAAGGGTATGAAGAATATGAATTTGAAATATTTAAGCTTGCATTACCTTTTCAACATTCTTTGATGTTGCCACGTCCCTATCTTCCTTAATTGGTTTTTGTGGAGGGGCAACATCAATATCGGTCTCTATATTTTCTTCAACCGCCTCTACATTCATAGGAGAAGGTTGTGACCCCCTAGAAGAAGGTATCCTATATGCATCAACATCTGTAAACAATGTAGGTAGGGGGAAATTACAATTATCGGCCATCGCCTTAACAATAGATTTCACCTCCCTTAGCTCAGCAGAATATTTATCTATTTGACTCATCGCAAACTGCAGTTTGAAGGGTTGTGGCTCTCCTCTACTACGCTTAATGCCAAAAGCCTCTATTTGGGTCACATACCCACCTATACCCAATGCTCTCCCGGGGTGTTCCTTTCTCTCTATTACATCTAGGGCCGTACGAAGCAAGTCTACCTTCCCACAAGGAATGAATTCACCATCTCTTTGTTTCATCACTAATTCATCCTACAAAGTATGCGATATAAGTGATGAAATATGGCTTTAAAAATAAGCAATATAGGATTATCGACAAACATACCACTTTTTTGGCGACCTTTTGAGTGTCATCCTCCCAAATAGTCCCATCTTCTCTAACTCTAGCCATGCAAAACAGTTCATGCCTATCATAATCCTCGGGATCTTTTTGTGTGATCGCGCTTCTTGCAGCCTTGAGGTCCATCCTCTCCTTCAATTAAAACTTTTATATCTTCATCTTCTTTTTTGTCGGAAGCCTTGTCCGCAACACCTGCGTACCCCGCTCGGCTTGCACAGTGAGGCATTGTTATACTGTTTGCTGCAATTTGTTTCTTCAACCTAGTCCCCTAGTTGTATAACAAAGTATAAGGTACAAATAAGTGAATATAGAGTAGCTTGATGTATAGGGACCACGAATAGGGAGTTAACTTACATTCAAGATCCTCTCTTCACACCTTTCCACGAAGATCGGCCATGATTCTACGCGTATGAAACTATAACGATCCCTTGGGGTTTTGCCCTAGGCGCGCTCCTTTTTCATACATATAGTCCTTAGACAATCGAAATTTAAATTCACGGAAAGCCTTAGATGCAATCTCTAGAGCTTTTTTCCTCACAATTTGCATGTCAATTGCGTCAATCTCAAAGGGTCTCTACATGTAGATAAAAAAAATGTGTGAAGGAGTAATTGCGTTTAAAAAATTCCAAAGACTATGAAATCTAGCACACTTTCGATATTAGACATAAAATTTGTTAAATGAATATGTTAAGGTACTCACCACACACTCTACCCATACGTCTTGCTTCAATGTTTCCTCTAGCAATCTCCAATCCGTGAAGACAATGTCAACTAGTGTTCTACCGGTCTTACCGCACCAACTAGACCACTTTGCTCTATCTTTCCATGGCTTGGCGCACTTACCATTCTTATTGAACCCTACATATGTCAGTTCTTGCCTATCCATCCTTATTTCTAACTCACGACAATGTGTTCTTTGTTGTTGTTATTTCGATGTTTGATCAACTTGTTTCCTCTTTACTCTCGTTCTTGACCTCTTTGGTTGAGGAGAAGAGGAATCCAATTTTTTAGTTGCCTTTACCATGGTGTGGCCTACACTTTGCAAATAACACAAGAAACATTAATGTCACTCTTTATAAATACATTAGCATTATGACTACATATATATATATATATATATACACATACACCAAACACATATATGAAAACATTGATAGGTTATATGTGTAATTACGACAATGTTTCATTCCCCTAAAACAAAATATTGCAACTCTTGTCATCAAATTCGGGTAAGTGACTACCATTACACAACAAAAAATTAGGATATGAGAAATTGTGCTTAGACAACAACACAAGAACTACAACATGAGATAATGTTCAAAAACCTACAAAACTGAACGAATAATATGGAAACAAACATGTTTCCAAACAACAAACCTTCTTAATGGCACTTAGGATATGATTAACAAGTTGATTGGGTGTCCCTTTGGCAAAATGGAAATGGATCTTGTTTTTTTGTTAATAAAGAGCAACCCAAGGACTAAAACTTGCCTCACATACAACCAAATATGGAAAGGATTTCGTTTTTGTGAAGCTATACCTTGGCCCTTGATGCTTCAAATTTTGGGGATAGGAAGAGCAAAAATGGAGAAGAAGATGAAGAAGAGAGATGGTGAAGAAGATGAAGAAGAAGTGTGGGTCTAGTTTATGGGTTTGGAGGGGTAAAACCCGCAAAAAAGGTTATTGGATGGCCTAGATTCCATCAACCAAGCTGGGAGAATAGTGTTTTCACCTACTTCTCTGTTCAATTGGCGATATCGCAACCAGTGTATGTCGACATACTTTTCATGTTTACGTTATCTTAAAGTGTAAAAGTTCATTTTAGTGATTTGTTTCTTATTTTTCATTTTAGCACTCCATGTAAGACTACCATAATTCATGTATTGTTGATTCAAAATGAGCTGAATGGAGATGAGATGGAGATCGTTCAATGCATTAATGAACCGATCATGTTCAAGATTGTAATATCGTATCTTAACTGAACGGTCAACCATCATACACAGGAAAGATCGATCAAGTTCATTAATACATCGAAATGCTAATGGACCGACTTAATGATTGGTCGATCGATCATAAATAATTTCTATCACTTTGATCTAACAATCGTGATCATCACCTGAAATTCTTAGCTTCCGGTCAACTACCTAGCTAGCGATGATCAACATCGAATCTACTCGTTATCTGCCCTACTAGCATCCATAACAATACTACTACCCATTTAGTGAGTAGTATGATCAATACGTTGTTGTGTGTGTGTTAATATTGTAGCTTGAAACATGGAACTGTTAACTTGTTGCTAGCACTGAGCTTTAGAAATCAATGTCACTTGTACGGAATGGAAAGTTCAATGTTAGTTTGGCTGCAACTGTACGCTCAGTGATTATTTGGTGCATTATGGCTGACATATTAAAAAGGAGTTACTTTCATATGTTGCAAGTATTATTCATCGGTTCACCTTGAATCGTCAATTTTTTTACACGATTAAGGATCCATTTCCTTCTGGTGGGTACTGGTTACGATATCGTAATTATCAAAAGTTTCCAATTTGATTACCGTAAATAGCCTCAGTTTCTAAACTAAGGCTTTTACAACTTCGTGAAAAAGCATCGTAGCAAACTTTCATGCGAAAACGCAATCGTAATGTGTCAAATGGCGCTTGATATACTTTATTATTTTAAACACGGTAGTTACAAATTATGATATCGCAAACTATGTATAGTATATAAGAAAAAAACTTCCTCTTTTGCAGATATCGTGTTTCTGATATTCATCCCCAATTCAAAAACCCTAAACCCTTTACCCCCAAATCCCAATCTCCCACCATAAAATCTCCGAGCAATGGCACCCAAGAAGGTGGCAAGCCCACCAGCCAAGCGTCAATGAACGTCATCGCCGGCGGGGAAGAAGAGGCTGGCCGCTGCAACAAACTCTTGCAAGGGAAAAGCACCGGCCGGTGAGGATGTGAGGTCTGATGACGAGGAAATCACAATCTTCTTCAATCCAGCTGCTGAACAGAGGTACCATGGTAATCTTTGTAGGGAGTTAGTTGATTGTAGGGTGTTTAGGCCAAGTGATATTAGCAAGTTCAAGTTTGATTATATACTTGAACCTTTTGTGTATCAAAAGATGGATGGACTGTTGAAAATGCAGCACCCTGTTCATTTAGAGGCTGTCATGCAGTTTTATGCAAATCTAGGCATGGAGGAGGGTTGTAATGAAGTTAGTACGAAGGTGAATGGGAAGAGGTTTGTGGTAGATGCCTATTTCATCAACGAGGTGATTGGATGCCCAATTGCAAGTGATGCAGATGTTAGGCCTGCGAATCCTAACGGGCCGTATCAGATTGCTTTTAAGAATAAGTGGCCACCGAGGACTACTGACCAGCCGCTCGACACGATAGAGATGAGAGCCAAGTACTTTGGTATTGTAGCTAAGAGGCCAGGCACTGCGAGGACCTACAAGATTTCAGGAATGACACACGAGCACAGGCTGATATTCGAGCTGATTTGCGGTAATGTTCTGCCATCTGGTGGCCATCCAGGGGAGCCAATGATAGGGAAGCTTATGTTGTTCTACTACTTGATGGAGAGAATCAGGTTCAATCTGGGGCATGCCATTCTGGAATGCATGTTGAAGCGAGCAAAGGATGACATCTCGGCGGTGCCCTATGGAGGTTTGATAACCGCGATGCTGAGGAAGAAAGGCATCCTGATAGATGGGCCAGGTATTCCACCTAAACCATACAAAGATGGTTGGTTAACAAACAAAGGTTTGGAGGTGAAGGCCGACGGAAAGTATGGGGCAAAGAGCGAGTCCTTTTTTGGATCTCGGGTGAATCGTACCGGAGCGCCATCAGGTATATGAGCTATGGAAACTCTCCAACATCTTTTCTGTTTGTGTAATTGTTTGTCACTGATGATAATCTGTGCTTTGTCTTTTGTATTTAGCGCGAGAGTTGGAGTGGAGGGCAAGGACCGTTGTTCATATGGGCTTGCTTAACAATGAACTTAAAAAGGCTAAGAGCGAACTGGCTGAGGAAAGGGAATTGATCAATAGGATCGTATCCAGGTTTGGAATCACACTTGATATAGCTGGGCAGGAGAAGCCCGATTTTAGTGTCAAACCTATGGAGCCATTTGCTGCACCATCCCCGTCCACAACGGCTGTTCACGCCAAGCAGGTAGCAAAGGAAGTGGTGACCAACAAACAGCCCGAACCGGCTGTGCATGCCAACCAAGTTGAAAATGAGGTCGTGCCCGACCAAGGCGTCGAACAGCCAGTGCTTGGCAACCAGGTTACCCAGGAAGTTGTGCCCGACAAAGCTACTGATCTGGAGCTGGTGAGTGGTACTAAGGACAGTCAGGATGTTGATGTGATGGAGCAAAGGGCAGAGGGAACATCAGTTGGTTCAGTCCAACCCGATCAAGTTGCCACAGCTCCCGTTGTTAATGATGTTGTTACTCTGATGGAGGTGGTTGAAGGTTCCGCTGCAGAGAAAACCGTGGATGAGCTGGACATTTCTGAAGCCGCTTGCGACAAGAAACTGCAAGAGTATCTAGACAAGTTGTAGAATTGGTCACCGGGCGCATCTGTACGTGCTCGTTTAGTATTAGTATTTTGGCGATTCAACAAACAGTCTGAAATCGCTTTTGACTTGTACCAATATGCTCATTTTGTCGAATCATATGCACATTTGTGCTTCCTAGTCAATAAATTATCGGTTTAACAATTTCATATTTACAGCCCTCGGAAATGAAGAAACCTAAATCAGTTTGATAGATTAATTTAGTTATACAAATGACACCAAATCTGAATAGGTCACTAAGTCCTTCTGAATAGGTGCACAGACGGGATTATTTAAGCAACCGTAAATAACATATTTTGCTCATTTACAATATCGCAAATATCAATACAACCAGTAAACGATATCGTAAACACCAGGGTTTGACAGACAGAGAGCATAAAACGGGCAATTGTCGCTATCGTAACTTGCTGAGTATTGAAACATTTACAGTAGCGTCACCTCAATAATAATTCAAATAAATAAGCATATAAGTAATTATACTTGTTTATAACTTTACGGTATCGCAAATGGTTGTCTTTTATATTGTCAATATTTTTATCATTTATAAATGTGGTACCTGAAATGACAACCCACATTTGTCACGATATAGTAAGTAGAACGTATAAAATCATCAATGAAAGCGATATCGTAACTGGGACTAAAGCAAATTTTGAAAAAGGGCGGTATAATTTTCAAACTTATTAAATGAGATGTATATTTTTAGTAATTTTTAGCGAAGGAGTTTAATTTATAAACATGTATCTGTGTAGTTTATTTTCTAAAAGTAATTACACCTATATCCATGTATTGTAGTTATATTGCAGCTCACTACAGTGTTCGATATATTATTTAGGTTGGTAACTGATAAATCTAATTAAACTAAGATTTAAATATGTGATAATAAATTTAATGCACTTCCATTTCATAAAATTTCATTAAGTTCATCTAATTTCAATTAAGTTTATACAATATATATATATTGAATTGTGGCTTACGAAATAATAAAAATAGAAAATAATACACTACAGTAATTATTTACACGGCAAAACTATGCACACTAGTTCGTTGGAGGCAAAACTACACTACACTTATAATAAATTTCACCCGACACGACAAGGGTATACAAGTTACGAATAATTCAAGACAGATTTTTAAATGACATAATACATCTAGAAACTAAAGAAATATAACCTAATATATCACAAACACTTTATCCAAGTTTTTTAATACGTAATATATACCACCCGTAAGAACAATGACTCCAAAAAAAATGACCTTCTGTCAACCTGTGTGTGCGCGATCTTTCACCCGAAATCATAAACCCTATACCTTAAATCCTACACCCGAAATCATTAACCCCAAACCCTCAACCCTCGTGTAACCACCTGGCTCACTGACGATATCCCTTAGTTGGAAACTGACCAACGGGCTAGATAACGATATCCCATATTGGTAAGCATAAGAACTATGTGGCTAACGATATCGTAAACGTGGAGTTGTATATAGCACAACTAATTTCCAGACTCTTTCAAGATCCCCAATTTCATATCCAAAATCAAAAGAGGTGAAATAATTCACCCGAATCAACACCACACATACCGCCCATCCATGGCTAGGGACAAGATGCCTGTGAACAGAAGGAAGAAATTGGGCTCATCAGGTGCATCCGGGAGCAGAGGAGAGACGGAGGAGGATCCACCAGCTAGGGTTCCGGCGGGGAAGGGGCCAACTATGAAATACGACAAGCAGAAGTTTGTAAGTGATGCTGCTTTTTTAATTTACTCCCGTTTCAAGCAAGCCAAATCAAATCTCCTCCCCTGTATGGCTATAAAGTTAGATTCGATTAAGAGCTTAGGATTATCTGCTGTCTGGAAATATGTCAAAGCTCATGGATTAGAGGACTTAGTCTCCATAGATTGCCCTGGTTATTTAGACGAGACTATGCATTTTTATGCCAACGTGCATGAATTAAATGGGCAGTACTATACTAGGGTTAATAAGAAGGATTTTCAGATTGGTCCAGAGGAGATTAACGAGGTATTGAACATTCAATATGATGAGGTAGACAAGGAAACTGGGGAATTTGTTGAGCCTCCCCCGAAAGTGTATTTCAGAAAAGAGTGGCCGTCGGACGAGCGCTATCCTCGCGCAAAATTGAAAGCCCTAGTACAACAGTATTTTGGCAGTTCTGAGCTCGGGAAGCCCAGCAAATATAAAGTGTCAGGTTTATCATGTGATGAGCAGACTGTTTATGATATTGTTGCTAGAAATTTAGTGCCTAAGGGAGGATGGCTTGCTGAACCGAACTATACAACAACAATGATGTTCTTCTATGTGGCGGAGCGAGAATTGGTGAACGTTGGGTTTACTATTTTCCAGCACATGGTTCGTAGTGTGACAGAAGAAGGACGCACATGCAAGCAGTTTCCTTACGCCAATCTCATCACCAAGCTTATCAACCACCATTACCCAAAGTTCAAGTTTTTAAGCGAACATGTAGCTTGCTCCTACTACGATGCTGCTTATTTCCAGAGTAAGAGGTGGGCTTTGGTGGATGGACACTGGGTGGAGCGTGCTGGAGATGATGACAAGGACGAAGATGAAACTCCTACAGGTATACTTTTGAAACGTGTACCCTATACGACCTTTTTTTAAACACGGTTACTGAAATTGTCGCTCTAATCGTTTCTTATATGTGTTTGGACTGTAGTGGACCCAACAGAGGCATACTTCACAGGAGTTGAAGCTTCACTATCTAGCTTCAGGCAAGAGGTGGCTACCATTAGGGAGGGATCGTGGCATAATCGCCAGCTTTTGCTCGCACTCGAAAAACAACTTGAAAGAGCACCGTCATCTTCGAACCACTGAAGAACCAACTTTTCTTTAAACATTTACTAAGACTTCTTTTAGGCATTAATGTTTGTAATAACAATTTCTGATTTATGTCTTTCATTGACTTGTATTCATAATTTCGCATTTGACTTTGAATCTGAATTGAGTTGTATTCATAATTTGGTACTTCAATGAGTTCTAATCTTAATTTGGCATTTCATTGAGTTGTATTCATAATTTGGCATTTACAATTTACACATTTTTCAACTTAGAATTTGTTACAATTTAATATCTCCAAAAATCCAACATAGTAATTCTACCAGGAAGTTATAACTTAAGATATCTCTAACATCAGACAATACTGTTTACGATACCGCTTTCTATACACGTGCATGTTACGAAGCCTTAAATTTCACCGTTTACTCAACAGAGATGATGAACTCATGATGAAACGATATCATAAACTTACATAAATAAAATGTGCGGTATCTCTTTACATGAGCTTGGCGAACAAAGGTAGGACAATTTAGGTTACCACTACTGGTCAGAGTTACGATATCTCTAACATCAGTCATTTCAGTTTGCGCTACATGTACCATTACACGTACATATTACGAAGTCGTTATTAGCACCGTTTGTACAACAGAGATATTGCTCATGTACCTAATACACTATCGTAAACAGTGAACGGCACACTTTACGGTAACTCATGTGTGTACGTTTCTATATACGTTGCCGTCAACATGAGCAGGTGCTTCCATTTCAGATGCCAGAATACCTATTAATAGAAACAAAATAAAAAACGCATCCGAGTTTATATTATCGCTCTACATAAAACACAATTCATTTACGAACTATAGTCTTCTTCTTCAATATTCTTGTTTTTCTTCTTGCTTTTCTTTGTGCTTTTTTGTTTGGGCTGGCCTCTTTTCCGTTTTGTCGGTTTCCCTGCAGCATCGATCCATGATCCCTTAGAATGATCTGCGCGGCCCGTGAACCTATTCAGCACAACATCATCTCATTTAGTGCAAATCATCCTCTGTTTCGGGAATGTTATTCGATCATCTAAGTCATGTGTGGCATCCTCATAAATTCCATCTTGAATGAATGATTTTTTCCCGTCAACCACAATTTCCCACCTTCCATCAAGTGGATCAGTAACATAAAATACTTGGTGCGCTTGTGAAGCCATAATGAATGGATCACCTTTTGAACCTAGTATGTTACGGTTCACAAGGGTCATCCCCAAATCTTCTCTGCGAGTGCCAATTCCTTGCTCCACCCATTCACACTTGAACACTGCAACCCTCATGTGGACGAAATCCAATTCCCAAATGTCCGTTATTGTCCCAAAGTATGCATCATTTCCACTCGGTTGGTGCTCCCCAGGAATAGAAACACCACTGTTCTGTGACGTACCTTTAGCATCCATCCACCTGGTCCCAAAGGTGTACCCATTTATGTCATACCCGCCAAACGATGTTACCGTTCCAAGCGGTTTGCTAGCCACTTCACAGTTTCTGGATGTTCCCCTGTACGGACCAGGTTCTGTAACCATGTCAGAAACCTCCTGCAATGCTCTGCTAGTATCCTTGGATCACCATCTCGCCACAGATGCGTTTCTTTGATAACCGTCATATGCATATCTGCGTACGGAACAATTGCAGAGTGATTACGGAGGACGTACAAATGTGCTGCATCCAAATCATCCCCTGATGGACTAAACAAACACTTATGCCTAAGACCGTAACCTTCAGCCCTACCCTCGTGCCTACTACTTGGAATTCCGGTAGTATCAACATCTTGGAGATAGTTCGTGCAAAACTCAATCACTTCTTCAGCAACATAACACTGAACAATGCTAGCATCGGGCTTGTATCTGTTCTTGACAAAGTGTTTGGATATCGCCATGTACCTCTCAAATATATACATCCATCGCAGGTAAACAGGACCACATATTTTTATCTCCCTCACAAGTTTAACTATCAAGTGTATCATGATGTCGAAAAAGGAAGGCGGAAAGTACATTTCCAACCTGCACAACACCTCCACAACTATCTCTTGCAACTCATCCAATCTACGTCTACTAATCCTCTTGCGGCAAATTGACTTAAAGAAGTAGCACAGCTTAGTGATTGTCTTCCTTACATGCTTGGGTAGGCACCCTCTAATACCAATAGCATTCAGTTCTTGCATCAAATTATGACAATCACGAGACTTCATGCCAACCAATTTTGAATCTGCGGTAGAAACACAACTACTAATATTAGAGGAGTAGTTTGTTGGCACCCTCACCGATTTCAGCGTCCTGCAAAAACTTTCTTTTTCCTTGGTTGACATGGAGAAGCAAGCGGGTGGCAAATATGTTTTACCATCTTCCTCGACAGGCGTAAGACATGGCATAGTCCCATTCTTACGAGATCTTTTCTAGATTTTAAACCATCCTTACTCTTACCAGGGGTGTTCAAAAGAGTCCCTACCAGTGCATCACATACATTCTTCTTTATGTGCATAACATTAAGGCAGTTTCGAATGTCTAGATGTTCCCAATATTTAAGATCAAAGAATATTGAACGCTTTTTCCAACTACCCGACTCTTTACCTTTTCTCTGCCCCTTACCATATACATGTCCCATTTCAGAAACTTTTTCAGATATTTCTGCACCAGTCAAAGGAATGGGAGCCGCCTCATGCTCTTATTTCCCATTGAACCATTTTTTTTGCCCTTCTCCATGGGTGACTCGGAGGTAGAAACCGACAATGGCCAAGGTAAACAGGTTTTCCACCATGTTTAAGTTGACAAAAGCTAGTTTTAAACTCACAAACTGGACATGCTAAGTGACCCTTTACAGAATAACCAGCCAGATTACCCAAAGCTGGAAAATCATTAATACTCCACAATAACATTCCCTTCATTTCAAACTTCTCATCACCCCGACTACCATCTGCCGTCCAAACACCAACCTCAAATAACTTCTGCAAGTCTTCTATCAATGGAGCAAGGTATACATCAATGTCATTGCCAAGTTGTTTTGGACCTGAAATCATAATGGACAATAACACATATTTCCTCTTCATCATCAACCAGGAAGGAAGGTTATAAATCACCACCATGACTGGCCAGGAGCTGTGCGTACTAGACATCGTAGCATCTGGGTTCATGCCATCAGTTGATAACCCTAGCCTTAAATGTCGTGGCTCATTTGCAAATTCCGGATACATTCTATCCATTTTCTTCCACTGATCTCCATCTGCGGCGTGCGAGATAATATCATCTCCTTCCCTAGGTCTCTCGCATCAGCAGGATTAACAAACAAACATTTAAGTCTGGGAATTATTGGAAGATACCACATCACTTTGGTAGGGGTTAGTCTACCAGGTGGCGTAACAACCTCTCCACACAAATTTACCGACCCTTCCTTTATCTTGTAGCGTGGCGTATTGCATACCTTGCAGTGATCCTCATCAATATCATCACCCCTATACAACATACAATCGTTTGGATATGCATGAATCTTCTCCAACTCCATTCCCATCGGACATAAAATCTTCTTCGCCGCATATACCCGATCGGGGGACTTATTGTCGGCAGGAAGTAGGTCTTTCACCAATTCCAACAACTCTGTCATTCCCTTATCTGATACTCCGTTCTTCGCCTTAAAATTCCTCAAAATCAACGTTGCACCCAAAACAGAATGTCTGCAACCTTCATATAATGGTGTCGCCTTATCATTATACATGCTAGCTAAAACTTTTTCCTTCCCCACAAATTCTAGAGCAACATCGTCAATCATTTCATCCATACAACCATCATACTTTAACTCATCCTCATACAAATTCGAACACTCGAGCATATCTACATAGCTTGTTTCTTCTCCATGCCAAACCCAATTAGTATAAGATTTGTCAAAACCTCTACAAATCAAGTGTTCTCGCACCACTTTAACATCATCATAAATTGCGTTGTTCCTACAATCCCTACAAGGGCATCTAACACCGACGACTTTCTTCCTCCTTGCGTCTTCTGAACCAACAGCTATAAATTCCTCTACCAAAGCTTTATATTCTGTCGACAACCTTTTGTTCACCTTCATAATCGTGGCACGATCCATTTCCAATTCAACTCTCTAACCAACCTAACTTAAGTACCCACACAATTTCCCACACCTACATCAAGAACCCATGACCAGCACAACAACAATCTACATTTCAAAATCAAGCACAAAAAGCAAAAACTTAATTTCAAGAACACAATCATACACAAGCCAATCTCAAAACAAGTTCAAATACTTACGTACCTTATCAACAAGGGTTACTGGGATGTAACAAACGATCTTTGCCCGTTCAAATGACCGAATTCTAGCAGAGACACACAGTCCAACTATGTGACAAAGAATATTAGCATTTACCAATCTGCTCAAAGGCAATCCTGTTTTAAAACTGTCATGTCTAGTAGCGATTACGATATCGCAATTACTAACGTTCCCTCCCAACGATATCACTATACGACTGGATTATTTTCACGCTATCTCAATCTAAGATTTCAACCGCAATCACAGATTTAATTTTCCCGCACTATTTTTCTCAACCCGTTTATGATATCGTATTTGTTAAATTTAACTTTACGGTGTCGTGACCTACCTGAGTCAATATTTTCAAACTTTTACCCATATTTTACAGGCACAGTTACGATGTCGTGAGTGTTCACGTTCAATTCAATTTCATCTACAATCGTGTTTACGATATCGTTAGCATTGTGTATTCAATTTACGATATCGTAAAGTTACCAAAGAAACACGTCGTTTATCAGAAACGTCGTGTTTCCGCCAGACTTACGCTGTGCCATTGTCACATGACAAACGAGCGATGTTTGCGATATCGCAAAGTTAGTTTTATGGCGGTTGCGCAAAAATCGGTGACAAACGCCGTAAACATGTGCCGTAGATGATGGTGTTTGCACTAGTGATCCTATGGGGAGAAAAATTGCTAAAACCACATCTGAAATGGAAGATAGTCACGGGAACAGAGGTAAATATCCAAGCTAACTGGACCCCGAACAAACAAAACTCAACTAGGTAAGATACGGGGGTACTATTAATGAGTATGAGGAAAGCAAAGTGACTATTTTTAGATTATTCATATGATCTAAAAATGGTATCCAAGGTTCTATAAATTTTATTTTAAGTATGTTTTCTTTGTTTCTTTTTAAGGTTTAGGAAATCACAAAAATTCATATCCCGCAACTTGCGTTTGGAGATACTGATTATCTATTATGGGGTATGGAGGTCTTGGGAACATACACCGTCAAATTAGGCTACCATACAACAGTGAAACTGAAGCAAAGTTTATTACCGAACGGGTCCAGCAGAGCGGATATTGCAGACAAATATAGCCCGGTGTGGAAGCAGTTCTGGCATAGCAAGATAGTGGAGAACCTAAAATTCCTTGTGTGGAGAATGATTCAAGGGGCTTGCTTGACAAACCCAAATCTGTAAAAAACGTGATCTGAACATATTGTCGAAGTATAGTATGTGCGGCATAAGTGATGAATCAGTTGAGCACATGATATTTGAATGTCAACCCTGCAAAAGGATATTGAGAGGGTGTAGGCTTGGCCTAGATTATGACACGTGGTCTCCGCCATCACTAAAGGACTGGCTGGCAAAATGGTTTAGGATAGCACCGGAAGCAGAAGATAAAGACCTAGCCCGTCATGTCATATGGGCAATCTGGTGCACCATAAACAAAGCAACCTTTGAGCAACAACTAGCAAACATAGGGGCTTAAGGGAGAAAGTTGGAGTGCGGAACACCAACAGCCAGGCCCGTTGACGGGCACCAGAACTCACCAGCAAGCCTTAGAAAAGAAATCTGGTGGAGGACCACGCCGTGGCGGGAAATATCAAACTATTTTGACTACGTAATGGAACTGACCTACAATACATGGTTCAACAAGGAATCAAATCACCACCGATGCGGCCTTTTGTTCCACCTCGGGATAAGGAAGGGCGGCATGGAGTGCGGGAGCGGCAAAGACCTTTAGCAAATGGCAAGCTACGATACTTTTACGAGCATCTTCAACGACACAAGCAAAATTGGTAGCCATATTCATTGTGATGAAACAAGCCAATAGAAGGCTCATACCTCATACCTCAATCCGGACGGACTGCAAGAATGCAATACGATACATCCGAAAGTACCCAGATGTCCCACCAGGCGTCAAACGGATTGTACAAGATGTTAAAGTCTTGGTTATGTCCTTCATTGAGTGTGCCATTCTTTAAAGTTGATGGATTTTGTAAATGAGGCGTATTGTCTTAGGCACTCTTCAAATTATTGTAACTTGAATGCTTTAAGTAATGAGAATTAGTACCACTGTTTCTTTTCAAAAAAAAAAAAAACTAGCGTGTTGTATACTGCACCAATGCATGGCTTTCTAGATTAAAAATCAGTACAATTTAAGTCATCCATTTAATAATAAACTAATTCAGATGCAATTAATCCATTTAATTAATTCAATTAAATCAACAATTACTTAATACTATATATTAAGTACACACTAACAATAAAAATAAATGATTAAATTAAGTAAAATAATTATATATTTATAAATTATCTCTAATATTAAAAAAATAAACTATTGAATTGAGATAATCTACTCCCTCCGTCCCAACTGAATCCGCACCTTTTTTTCACAAATGTTTTTGACCATGTTTGACCAATAAATTTTAATATGTACATTAGTAATACTATTATAATGTAAGATATTGTTGGGTGCATCTTTTTTGCTCTGGGTGAAAAGGCGATTAGCGACTCTCTGAAAACCTTCACCCGCTCAATGTCCGGCGCCGCCGCGATGGCGGTGCCATCGAAACCCGATCTCCCCAGTCTGATCTCCACCCCACCCACTACCTATGCGCAAATACTCAGTCCCCACTCGGCCACTTCAGATCTGGTTGTTCACTCAAACAGATCGGAGATTAGGCCTCCCTTCAATCCAAAACCTAGATCCGATCATCTGGGGGAACCAGGAATCGCCTTCTCCGATGAGGAGTGCGATAAACTGGAAGCCCCATTGAAATATACCCTAGTTGGTAGCTTTGAGAGAGCTAGGCCTCAGCTAGAACGGCTCCGGCGTGATTTCCAAACGGCTGGTTTTTCCGGCCAGTTTGGTATTTATCTAGTTGATAACAAACATGTGTTTATCCATTTTGAAACTGCAGGTGACTTCTATCGATGCTGGATGCACAAGGTATGGAACTTCAGGTTTTACTCGATCTGAATCACTAAATGGAGCCCAGACTTTAACCCAAATGCAGAATCCCCTGTGGTGCCGGTATGGATTTGTATGTATGGTTTGCCTCAGCAACTTTTTGATGAATGTGCTATGCTATCTTTAGGTAGTTTAATTGGACATCCTGTGAAAGTTGATAGAGCAACACTAAATAGAACTAGGCCTCATGTGGCCAAAGTATGTGTGGAAGTTGATGTTTCAAAAACATTAGTAGAAAGAATATGGGTCCAATATAGGAATAAGGGTTTTTGGCAATATGTTGAATATGAAGGTTTGCCCCATTACTGTCAAAACTGTTTAAGGTTTGGTCATCTTGCTGATTCATGTAGTATTGATGCATCTACTAAAATGAAAAACAATTTTTGGAGACCTAGACCAGATAGTCCTATTACTAATAAAACATCACAGAAAGACAATGTGAATGAGGTTTTGGAAACTAATGATCATCTTAAGAACACCTCATTGGAAAAGACAGGTACTTTTGCAGGTGCTAACAGGTTTATATGGAAGACAAAGGAGCATGGCAAGAGGGCTTCGGGAGCTGTAATAAAAAAGCCCTTTCAACAGGCTACTGGAGGCAAGGGTGTTGAACTACAAAATAACTTTGCTGCACTTGATCAAGAGGAACCAGAAAATGAGGCAATCCTGCAGCAAGAGGACATAGCTGACCCAACCTTGGAAGAGCAACAAAATGACAAGGACAAGGAAAACAGAGAGGAGGCTCAAATTACTACTGAGGAGGATACAGAGACAGGTTTAAGCCCAGAACTTAAGGATATGGAGTATAGCAGTCCTCAAGGTAAATTCCTATCTCTCAAAGTATGCCTAATAGCCCTAACTCTGCAGAAAGGATTGATGATAATGGAGATTTTATTATAGAACCCCTTATACAGTCTCAGACAAGATTAACAAAAATTTTATCTGATAATTCCCAGTCTGAGTCAGTTTTGAGGGGAGGTGTAGGGAAAAGAGCATATAATAAAAAGGACTACACCAAATCTCAAAAAACAGTTACCACTAGGTCCAATATTGTTTCTTCAAAAGATTGTTAAGTATGTCTAGTTTCAATATTTGTGTTTGGAATGTTAGGGGTATTAGGAGTAAGAGGGCTCAGACTAGGATTAAACATATTAAAAGGAAGCATCATATATCATTATTTGTTTTGATTGAACCTATGCTTAAGGCTGATCAGATTAGCTCTATATGCTTTAAACTTGGTTATAAATTTTTTCTATCTGAGCCTAGAGATAAAATCTGGATTATGTTGGATGAGTCATATACAGTTACAGTTAAACATATGCATGATCAATTTCTGTGTGTTGATTTGACCTATTTGCCTTTATCTGTTTCCTTTACTGCAGCATTTGTGTATGGTCGACACACTAGGTTAGACAGGGAACCTCTTTGGCAAGACTTAAGTGCTTTAAATAATAATGCACTAATGATTGCTGGAGATTTCAACGTGGTCAGAGAGTCTAGTGAATATTTAGGTAGGTCATCACCAAGTCACAGTAGTATGATGGACTTCAATAATTATATAGAAGATAATGATTTAATTGAGCCACCTACAGTAGGTAATTTATTTACTTGGTTTGGTGTTAGGCGTAATGGTAATGTTTGGCAAAGGCTGGATAGGGTTCTAGTTAATAATCAGTTTACTGATTTGATCCCAAATATCAGAGTAAGAACGAAATCCAGGGTACCATCAGATCACTCTCCACTCTTAATTAATATGGAAACTCAAGTATTTCAATCTGGGCCTAAACCTTTCAGATTTCAGAACTGTTGGATTACACATAATTCTTTTAAGGATATTGTATCTGATAACTGGAATTTACCATGTGAAGTTTATGGAATGTTGAGATTTTCTGTAAAGCTTAGAAGATTAAAACTGAAACTAAAAGAGTGGAATAAGGAGATCTTTGGAAATGTTCATGATAAAGTCCAGTTACTTGAGGATTTAGTGGGTCAGAAAGAGATGGAATATCAATCAAATGATACTGAATTTAACAGAGCAGAACTACATAAAGTTCAGGCTGAGTTAACTTTGGCTATTCATAGACAAGAAATCTTTTTCAAACAAAAATCAAGAGTCAAATGGTTAGAACATGGGGATTCAAATTCGAAATTTTTCCATGCTTCTATTAAATCGAAGCATGCGAAACAAAAAATAGTTGCCATCAGAGATTCAAATGATGAACTGTTGACAGATCCAGAGGCAATAAATGCTGAAGCTACATCTTTCTTCTCTGATTTGTTAACTGAGGATAATCAAGATCAAAATTCTAATGACTCAGAAATGCTATTGAATAATATTACTGCTACTATGACTATGGAAAACAATCTTGAACTTATAAAATTGTCAGATTCTGAGGAATTGAAAAAGATTGTTTTTGGTATGGATGGGGAGTCAGCCCCTGGTCCTGATAGTTTTTCAGGGAAGTTTTATACTTATTGCTGGGATATTATAGGGCCTGATTTGATTGATGCAGTGAATGAATTTTTAATGGGAATACCAATACCTCAGGCTATTGCTGCAACACATATAGTACTTATACCCCAAGAAACCAGTGATCAATAAATTCTCGGATTTCAGGCCAATTAGTTTATCAAATTTTCTCAATAAGATATTCACAAAAGTCTATACAGAGAGACTAAAGCCCTTAATGAATAGCTTAATCTCACCTGAACAGTCTGCTTTTGTTCAGGGGAGGGAGCTAGCAGATAATGTTCTCCTAATGAGTGAATTAACTGATTTCTTACATAACAGAAATGGGGGTTCTAATATTATCTTTAAACTGGACATGGTTAAGGCTTTCGACAGAGTATCATGGTCTTTTTTGAGAAAATTCTTGATAAAATTTGGATTTCACACACTGTTTGTTAATAATATTTTGGGCAACATGAATGCAGCTAAGTTCTCAGTTATTGTGAATGGGCAGCCAAGGGGTTTTTTTTAAAACTTCCAGAGGTATAAAACAAGGAGACCCTTTATCTCCTTTTTTGTTTATTTTACTTACAGAGGTTTTTTCTAAAAATCTTGGCTGGTTGTTTAATCAATCAATGATAGATTACTACAAGCTGCCACATACTTCACAAAAAATCACACACTTGAATTTTGCTGATGACACAGTGGTTTTCTTGAAAGCAAACAGAACAAGCTTGAACAATCTGAGGAAATTTCTTATTTGTTATGAAAATGCAACTGGACAAAAAATTAATCTGGAAAAATATGCATTTTACATAACTAAACATGCTAACTCAGCAACTAAGTCTCTGGTTTCTGAAATTTCTGGAATTAATGAGGGTTCACTTCCTTTTGCTTATCTGGGATGTCCAATATACAGTGGCAAGACTAAACATTCTTACTTCCAGTCAATATATGATAAAATAGCATCTAGATTGTCTTTATGGCAAAATAAATGGCTAAATCAAGCAGGTTGGTTGATCCTTATTAAACATGTTCTTTCTGCAATCCCTTTACATATCTTAACTGTGATTAAACCTACTAAAGGGGTTATAGAAAAATTACATGTCCTATTTTCTAAGTTTCTTTGGGGATCAAATGATTTGGGACAGAAAAGGGTGTGGAGGTCATGGAAAAATATATGTTACCTATTCAGTGAAAATGGTCTGGGAGTTAAAGATCTTCATTTAACAATCAGATGCTTCTCCATGAAGCTCTGGTGGAAAATTCAAAATGGTACTTGTCTGTGGGCTAAATTCATGTGGAGTCTTCCTGATTATTTGAAGAAATCTAAAACATGGAGAAGAATGAAAGAGGTTGACAGTTTAGCATCTCAGTATACTAAAGTAATGATTGGAAAGGGAGATGTCTCTTTCTGGAATGCCAATTGGATAGGTACTGAAGCTCTTGTTAATTTATGGGATGAATCATGGGATATTCTTTATCCTGAACTTACAGTCAAAGAATTCTGTTTAAATCAAGAGCATTACCTGGAGCAGATGTCAATGGGATTTAATAATACTATTTTTGAAATGATATCTGTTGATTTCCCTTTATTTGATGATGCTGATGATATTATGATATGGAGACCTAGTGTTAATGGGACTTTTACTATTGCATCTGCTTATGAGGTACTGAGACCTAAAAAGAGGGTCATACCATCATTTAAGCACCTATGGTCCTCTCAGATCCCTGCAAAATTATCCTTTTTCTATTGGAGGCTAACTAACAGGCTTATTCCTATTGCTGATGTGTTAGAGGATTTGAGTATACATCAACCATCCATATGTTGCTTCTGTTTATCATATTGGGATGAAATTCATCACAGCTTTAATAGCTGTTCACAGGTTCAGTGGATATGGAAGTCAGTTAGTGATCATTGTGATATCACTTTCTATAGTTCACAGTCACTATGGGATTTGATCTATTATTATTGGAATATACAGGGTCTGGCACCTATTCAAATGAGAATTGCCAGGCTCTTGCCAGTTACAGTTCTGTGGTTTCTTTGGTGTGCAAGAGTATCTTATATATTTGACAATATTGCACCACAGAAACATTTGATAGTCAAACAGGTGATGGATATGTTGGTTGATATTAAGCGAGTTCAGGGTAAAACCTGGATTAAATCCAGAATAAGAATGGCTGATGGGCACAGGATAGTAAACTGGAAGCTTCCTGAGGAAAATTTTATAAAAATTAACACTGATGGTTCATTCTTAAAGAATGGCAAAGGTGGAGCTGGTGTTGTGTGCAGGGATCATACAGGGAAGGTTTTATATGCTAAGGCATGTTCACTGCAAGTTACGGATTGCTTAGAGGCAGAAGCTGTTGCAATGGCCTTGGGAATGGAAGCGGCTTTTTTTCAAGGATATCGGAGGATTAATATGGAAACTGATTCATTGATACTGCTAAAGATTGTCGGCAGGGAGTATAAAATTCCATGGAAGCTACTGAATATAATCAGAAACATATGGACATTAGCAGGTGATTTCTCAGTTTCTTATAATCATATTTTAAGAGAGTCTAATGTTGTTGCAGATTCACTATCTAAGTTAGTTACTGAACCTGCTCAAGTCTTGATTTTTAATGATCAAAATTTACCATTACATATTAAAGGACTCGTTGCTATGGACAGAAATGAATATCCTTATATTATTGCTAGATGATTTTATTTCTAGGACTTGGATACTGCTGGTTTCTCTTGTTGTATTTTGCAGATTTATTGGCTGGATCACATCATCAAACTGAGGGCTGTTGGCTGGAGTAATGAAGCAAGGACTGGATTTCAGATTGGATTATGGACTTGAGAGCTGGAAGATGGAAAATCATGAATCTAGAGGCTGGAGATCTTACAAGTGAAGATGAGAAGTCATTTATTATGATTTGCTAAGTGTCAAATTAATGATATCTATATTGTAATAGCATAGATTATCATTCTCTTTGTTAAAATGCTTTAGAGAACTCATCCCTTAACTTTTCTCCGTATTTGTCAGCAGAGTTGGGCATCGCTTAGCGAGCCCTAATATGCTTGCAAATTATGAGTCTTTTCATCGACAGAATTGGATATCGCCTTGGCGTGACCTAAATTGCTTGTGAACATTGACATGGGAATAGTATAAGGGAGGGGATCCTTTTCTCAAGCCCCGTACTTGTCAGCAGAGTTGGGTATTGCGTAGCAAACCCTAATATGCTTGCAGGTATTGAGTCATTTCATCGGCAGATTTGGGTATCGCTTTTGCGTGACCTAACATGCTTGTGAAATTTGACATGGGTAAGGTTAGGGATCCTTTCTAGTGGTTTACAATTTCAATTGTAGAATTGTAACATACTTGCCTATATAGGCGTTTTCCGGTGTAGTGAGCCGAATAAATTTCACTCCACTTATTTAAGTGGTTTAAAATTAAAAAAAAATGTAAGATATTGTTGGATTCACAATGCACTCTATTTTTGAAGTGTTAAATTTTTAGACGTTGTAAATATATGCAAATAAAGTTATCAATGCTCAAACATTCTCTGAAAAAGTTGACTAAAAAGTATGCAGATTCAGCTGGGACTAAGGGTGTAGTTAAAAATTTAGCTTTCAATTTGACTGAATTTGAAAAATTTAACAAACTAATTTGAATACTCATGCTACTTTGACATATGAGATTAAAATAAACTAAAATTAAAACTTGACATACGAGAAAAATAACTTCAACAAAAATATAGACATAGAATATGAACCATATCTTAGAAGAAACAAATGAAACAACGCATGTAGACCTATTGAAAAACCGAAATAATACTCATCTAGCTATCATTCTTCCAATGTCGGATTGTTAATATATGATAAGGAAATTCAAACAACAATCTAAACCGGTTTTTTCATCGTGTTCATCAAAGTCTAAAATTTAAATCTTTACCAACATTGTTCATCAAAGCGCAAAAATTTTACATTTACATGATCCTTATTGTCATCCCCCGTCCTTTTTTTATCACGATATTTTGAAATGTAACCGGCCATTTGCCATCATCTTGTCAGTATCCACAAAGAAGTATGTAATGATTGCAAAGAAGTTCTCGACACATAATTGCAGATAATCAAAGATAAAAGATAAAATAAAAGAAAATAATTCACATCAATATAAACCCCTTGAAGATACAAAACCAAATAAGATTGATTTATTTTAAATTTTAACATCATTGAAAGTATAATAAAATTTTTGGGTTGGTCTCATGTAAGTTTAACTTTTCTAACCATTCATAAAAAAAATTATACGTTTTAATTAACTTATATGGCGTACGTTTAAATTTGATCTATATAGTTTGTACTTGAAAATTGTAAATTTACATTAAAACATGTTTTACTATAAGTTGAACATCTAACTTTCCTAACCTTCCAGGAAAGTTTTTACACGTTTTAAATTATCGGAGAAGAAGCCAAATTGAGAACAACCAACCTTGTGTAAACTGAATCAAGTATACAACCTGCAAGACATAGCAAAAGTTTTATCCTGTGGCAAGTCATCCTCATTGAAAATAAGGAATCTCAAAGGCATTAATATCATAAAATGGCATTAACCTTTTGTTTTTCACATGCACCCTTTATTGAAATGCTACACACCTTCTATTTAGATCTCGATTTAAGTAGTGGGGTGCCTTTTAACTGGACCTGATACATAACCAGATAATGGAGTTTCACTCCATCAAACAAAAAATTGTCATTCAAGTAGTGGGATGCCCTCTAACCTGACTGATATTTAAGTATATAAACAACTGGAGTTTCACTTCATCAATCAAAATTTGCAAAAGCATAAATTGAAAGCATGGGGATACCTGATCCAATACTTTTATAGTTAAACCATATTTTCAATCAATATCATGCAAAACCTAAACTTATTAATCGATCAACAGAGAGCAATTAAAGAAATATTAGACTAAATTCCTAGTTTCTTTGAATATTATACTGATATGACATGTGGACTCAATAACCTGTTAGTTGCAAAGTATTTTCGGATTATACTTTGATTAGATAAGACATTGAATCATTACTTAGGTATGTCATGATAGATTAGTTGAGAATTTATAGAGTAATATATTATGCTCTATGCGTTGCGCGGTCTATATAAGTAAATCTTATTTTAATAGTATAAATTAATATAAAATTATATTATAATTTATATTTACATTAAAAAAGGTAAAAGGTAAGTATATATATATATATATATATATATATATATATATAGTCATGAATAGATTTAAAATTAAAAGTATGTTAGTTTATATATTCAAGCTAGTTTATGTACATACTTTTAGTATCATTTTATTAATTTAGACCTTGACATGGCATATTTGATTTTTTTCCCAAAGGTTAGGACATAAGCAATTAATCTTATATAAATGAGGATATCACTCTTGATCAAATAAAGTCTGATGGTTGCTCTCAACTTTTATTTGGAGCTTGTGTATTAAGTTTCGATGGTTCCTTCAGGAAATCGCAGCTGCTAGGTACTGGAGAATGGAGAATCTGGAAGCTAAGATGGCCAAAGGAATCATGCATACAAGGAACTGATTTCTTCACAACGGTTTCCCCGCTGCAAGCTGAAGGAGAGGCATGTTGGCGAGCATTGAAAGCATCACTCAGGCAAGGATATCGTCGGATAAATTTGGTGACAGATTCGTCAATTCTAGCAGAGGCAATCAATAATCCAGCAAATACCCCAATAGAAATTAAGTCCATCATAAGTAGTATTTGTAATATGCTGAATTCCCTTACGGAATTTAAAGTAGTTAAGATTAGGAGGTGTCATCTTATGGTAGAACATAGACTACCAAATAGTTTAGGCAGAAGGTTATGTAATCTTACTATTCTAAGTTAATATAATATCTTCTTCGTCAAAAAAAAATTCAATCTTATATTCCTTTGATGTCCACTATATATATTCTCAAAATACTTTGGGTAATTAGAAAAATTTTACTTTCAAAAAACTTTACAAAATTTATGTCTTAATTAAAGTTTGTTAATAACTTTCAAAAAAGAAATTAAAGTTTGTTAATAAAAACCTAATTAGTTTTATAATTAAGGTTTTATACATAGTTAATTATAATTAGAAAAAACACTTTCCAAAATGAAAAAGAAAAACGGCACACCATGGGGTTAATGCCAAACTACAAAAATAGTCTTAAAAGTGAAAGAAAGTGACCAAAAACACAAAAAATCCTTATTATAAGCGGGTGTTTAAAAAAATCCAGCTCAAGCTACCCGGCCTGTTGACCCGTCATAAAATAATCGGATATTTTTTTAGAATTCCGCGACAGGTACCCGGCCCGTGAATTTGTAAATTATTGGGTCCGAGTCACATATATAGCATTTTTCGGGTACACGGATACCCTGTATAGAATGTATAATCTTACCTTTAAATGTTGACATTTACTTAAATTAGATTCTAATTATAACACTTATCAATTATCAAGCTCTCAATTTTCATCTAATACAAAGTTTTAATTTTTGTTTTCAGCAATGTAAAGGTTGAAGGGCTTCAAATTCCAAGTCGTGCATCAAGATCGGTCATTGATGGCATCTCGAAATAAGGTAGAATAAATTATTCTCAAACAAGGATGAATATATAATTTGCGTTGGATTTTGATTACAAATCTTCATTTTGGTTTTTAATGAATTTATTTTTCCACTATTTCTTTTAGCAGTTGAGTTTGAATATCATTATATAACTAGTTTTTCAGTTTTACAGTTGAGTTGTGTAAGACGGATTATGTACTCTTCAAAACCACGTGTAAAAAAATTCCTCCCTTCACATATAGACAGTAACTCCTTCAAATGATTCAAGTCCCTCAATTTTTCTTCAGTGAGCCTCTCAATAACAGTCCCTCTCTATGAACATCAGAACTATTTTTCCTTACAAAAAACATAACAACTGCTCAGAAAAACTCAAATATATGGGATCATAACATGTAAATGATAACTCACCTCTGGATCATCCATTAGCCTAAGCGGACTACTATGTGTGCCAAGGAGGACCCTTACAACTTCGTTGTAAATTTCTATGCAGGACAAGATATAGAAAAGAATATGAGGTCCTTCACTTGTAAGAAGGTACAAAAGAGACAAGGTAATTACGGCATTTTAGCAGATGTCTTGGCAACTATTGGTACTTTACCTTCTGTATGTAATCATAGATATCTGTGTTGTATAAGTCTTTCCACTACTTGTTTTCCCATAAGCAAAAAACGTAACTGTACCAAAATGGAATAAAAATATAATGGCAACCGTTGTTGACTTAGAAGTAAAGAAAAGGGCCAAAAAGCAAATCTCATCATACTTACAGTTGATTCTACTGACAATAGAATGGACAATTTCTTTCACTCTTTGGTCATAGACTTGCCTTGTAGGGAAATCTCTTCTATATATATACCATCTACAGTCAACCATAAACCAAGAAGAAGTAAGAGAAAGTCTGGGATGTATTACAACAACAATGTAACAATATACACTTTTTCAACATATGCAATACACCTTTTTTTAACATAAGCAAGTAGCATAGATGAACAATTTGCTGCAAAGCAGGAAAACATATTCAAACATAGATTACAGCTGAAAACTTCCCCAATCTTCAGAATTAAAAAACCTAGATCACAATTCAAAAAGATGTCTTTTCTCAATTACGCTTTCATTACCTCACAGTTACATCCAGAAAACACAAGTACTGATGGCATCAACAAAAATGGAAGGAAATTCTTACAGTAGGAATAAGCAGTCGGTAGCCCAGATCGCTCCTGCAGGCTGTTCCGGTACAATATGGTGGTCTCATTAATGCATTCCCAATCCGAAACTTCACTCTTCAAAATATCCTTATCACTCAAGGGACTCAACCTCACCAATCAAGTTTGTAGTTTTATCTGCAATAAGATCATACAACTTTGTTTATCAAAACATTTTTCAGTGTCATGCAGAAACACACGAAAAAGAAAGTGTCGACATACCTCTGAGTTGATCGGTGAATGATAAGGATCATCAATCCCTGTGAACCCTACAATATTTTCAAAATAAACTTAAATCTTCATCTAAGATTGGGATTTTGAACATAAATTACTCAGATAGAAAAGGTAATATGTTAAGTGTATGATATTTGTCAAATACCTTTAATTTTTCCAGCTCGAGCAAGCATGTACAGACCCTTAGGGTCCCTTGCCTCACAAACTTGTAGAGGGACATCCATGAAAACTTGCAATATTACAACTTTGTCAACTCCGACAATAGCCACCAAGGCTAACTCAACTCCGGCCACAAACTGTACACTCACAATTTCCACATAGGCAGTCAAATCAACCTTCGGAAGTAACATCATTCTTTACTATTCTTTACTTTCCTTTCCTCACGAAAGAAAATAAATAAAAAGAGTAAAAAATTTTGAGTTGCTTACAACGACTGAATGCAAACAACTCCTTTGAAACAAATAAAAAATTGTTGCTTTTGGGAAATGCTCGAGAGTTTCTATGTATTCCTGTCAAAATGCAACATAAAGAGTTAATCTTTTAAGTTACTGCTACTAATTAGTAATGTGATTAGAAAGGGAAAAAGATGCAGACTTGAATCTCATCTTTCTCTGCAGAGATGTTAGCTTTGCTGCACCTGCGTTTTTGTAGAGCTACTTCAAAATCCATAGACCTGCCTGTTTTTGCCTGTCAGGTTAGAACAGCGTTATTGTTTAATCTCTTCGTGCGTTAAACAGAAATGATGAAATTATGTATGTCACTGTTCTTACAAGCCATCTGGGAGCTTTGCACCGTATTTCTTCATCCATTGGAATTCCAGGCAAACTTTGCAAACTACATTTTTCACAGTTTGCAATATCGATAGAAGCAAGGAACTACTAAAGAAAATGCAAATATTAATGATGTGCTTGGCCTTGTTGTGAAAATTAACTGACACCAACCTTCTGTCAAGCTTGAGCTCGTCTGAAAACCATTAATTAATCAGATAAGCAATTGAAATCAAATAAAACAAAGAATTATATGGATCAGTGTTACCTTCCTGTCTTTTGGAAATGTGAAACCTGCATAAGTGAATTCAGAGATTACCTTTCTAAAATTCCCTAGCCCTGGTGATGTTAGCCTCATGGATTCGAAAACAGCATTCCAACTGTATTTCATCTTTCGAACATCATTCCAGTTCAAAATCTCTTGAGGACCTTTACTCTCAGAAATCTCCATAATTTCTGTTGATCATACGTTAGTATTAACAAGAGGCTTTTTAGAAAAATAAGTATAAAGTTTCAGAAATAATTACCTTGGTACACTTTGTTATAGCTTTCAGGACGTTGAGCGATATAGTCCAATGCAAAGATAATTGTTGAGCTTGTTGTGTCATAGGTAGCAACCACAAGTCCCAAAATGCTATTGCCAATCTCAGTCTCCGTCGTGTAACGTCCATTTTCATCTGTTTTGTAAGTAACTCACACAACAAACCAAAACCTCACTTCCCCCCTAAATGCTCCACTTTCCTGTCTCAGATGATCCTCGAAAACTCATCCTTCACCAACGGCGTGTTTGGATAAGAACTGAAGTGGGTCCACCCCTTTATCTTCCACTGGACGTGTTTTCCGGGATCTTTCAGGCGGCTGCAAGCAAAAACGTTCAAGCATACAAACAGACTTAATTGTTTGTGCAGCATAATCTTATGGAACTCAAATGTTGCTAAACATTGTAAGATTAAAGTTAGCAAACCTGCATTTCCAGCTGAGAAGGAGACTATAATACCCTTCTCCATAGCTGAAAATGCTCCAATCGCCACGATGTCCCTGTTATAATCCGACGTACCACCTCCGAGAGAAAATGACATCACGTTAACGCTGTCTGCAATGGCCTTATCCATGGCGGCGAGAATGTCGGAGCTCAAGCAGCCGCCAGTCCAGCACGTCTTATAAACAACAACTTGATGCCCGGCTTGCCATACCGTGAACCGAGCCGGCAGCGTAACCGAGAAGGCTAGCTCCGGGTACCATGGTCGTTCATCGTCTCTCGGAGGTTTCGACTCCTTGGATTCATCAATTGTATACACACAAACATATGATCGATATGGATAAATATAAAAGATATTTATCGGGAACTAGTCACAACATTTGTCAGGCTCTACGTTTGATGGAAGCTTGAGGAACGGAGAAATTAAAAACAATAAAGCTATGTATACACATCAGGGGATGGACAGATGGAAGTAAAACAGGGTTTGACTGTCTGGGAAATTGATACGTACATGGATCGAGGTCGGCGATGATGGGAGAGATAGACGCGTGTTGGAGAAGAAGATAGTGGGTACGGTGGCGCCGGCTAAGAAAAGTGAAAAAGAAATTATGCCGATGGAAAATAAGTTGATGGACCATAGCAACTGGGCTTATTGTGTTGATCTTCTGGCCCATATCAGCGGATGAAATGATACTTTTCACGGGGGACAAAATTACTGTTCATGATTGGGAACTGTTTCTAAGGGATCCACGCATTTAAATGTTAGGGACATTTTGATCCGCATAATTGATTATTATTTTATAATATCATTGATAATTTCGTGTTAATTGATATTTAGTTAGTTTTGGCCTCTTTGGCCTTTATAATTTATAAAGTACATTCATAGTTAAACAATATAAACATTTTGTAACACTTATACTTAATAAGTAATAAAATAAATAGGAAACATGTTTACCCGGCCCGCATAATTGGTGTACCGGAAGTACGGGTACCCAATTTTTGAACACCCCTAATTATAGTTATGGTATAGGAAATAGCGCTGGAAATTACTAAAATGCCCCTCATGAATAAGTAACTTTTAAAAAATTCGGCATTTTACACAATGTTAAGTCCATTTTTTGCAGTTTAATCTACATTTTAATTTATTAGTCTACAGTTTAGTCTAATTTATCTATTTCTTATTTTTACCCTTTCTCTATATTTTCCTCTTTCCTCTTAATTAACGTTATTTTATTTTTTAACTAAAATTTATGAATCATTCTTTAGTTGTCTGCCATGACTTCCAACACAATTATTTTTCTTAGTTGGGAATATGTGAATTTGTGATCGGATGAAGACTCCAATGCCAACATCAGAACGGTAAAGGCTTGAAATTGAGTTTACCAAAATATTGCAAGGGGGGATAAAGCTTCATTGACACAACACTACTAAGGATGATATTCATGATTAAATTCGGCGATGAGGAGGGAATGGACCTTTAGGGATTCATTAGAACTATGTTTTTAAGGTTCGTTAGTGGCATTGGAGTCTTTCCTCATGCCTTGGCCGAGACAATGAAATTTGGAGTGGTTAGTGGTTGGAACGATCAAGGTGGAAAAGTACATAGTGTATCTTATATTTACATGAGGGGATCTAAAAATGTGTACGCTCTCTGATTGAATTTAATCACTGAATGGATTGGCGCCCCTCATAATTTTTGAGTTAGTTATGGTGGTGGCGGGAATCCAAGGAAGAAATGTGGAAAGTTTCAAAAAGAAAAGAGAGAAAATGAAGGAAAATGGAAAATTGATATAAAAGGGAAAAATAAGTGAAATATCTTAAATATCCTTTACAATTACTTACTGTTAAACATGCAGCAGCAAGACTTAACAAAAGTCACAAACTTTGAACTAATCTGGTTTTATACACGTTTTGGAGGAATTTCAGTTAAAATAATTTGAAAATTACTTTTGGCGATATTGTTTCATCAGATTTATAGAACGGGGAAGTTGGACAATTTGATTAGTTCGATTTTTTGAATATTGTAAGGGGCGGCCACTCGGCTAGCCAATTAGACCATAATTTGTTGGAATTGCTGGTAGTATTGACTCTATTAACCTCATTCTTATTATCCCTTTTTAGTTTTAGTTTAGTTTTAGATAGTGTTATTCGCATTATTCTTTGCTTTCGTTCAATTTGGATAAAGTCTCGGGCAACTCTTCGCTTTCGGTTAGATTGGAAAAAGCCTTTGGACAACTCTCTGCTTTCGATTTAAGTCGAAAGTATGCCTTCATGCGATACGATGTAAGCCTACGGACATCTTTCGCCTACTAGCACATTCCGGGATTATAATCCATGAATAATCCTCCCATTTAATTATCACTAACATTTTGAGACATTATGTCAAACTACTCCCCGCTTTTATATTTCAAAAGTTCCACTACTTTCTAGAAAAATATCCATAAAACTTAGGTCCTTTCTTTCAAAATTATCGTTGGAAGCAACCAGTGTCACCACTACGGCCTTTCATACCGTTATTTAGTTTTTCTAAACCCCTCTTTACGTCCTTCATCAGCCCTACTATAAAATCATTCAATTATTTCGAAAAAAAATTAAACATTTCACTTTTTAAACCGGATTAGAGTCGGCGGTGGCTCCCATTAGTGAATGGTTAGTTATTCTCCAACCACTTCTAGTCTGCCGAAACAATGGCTCTTCCAAGGTGGGTCGCTACCACCAGAAGATCGCCATTCTATGCTGCCAAAAGACCTCCAGATGACCACCCATCGAGCTCCTCTTTGGTGCGGAGTTCTCCGATCTAGTCGAACAAAGTGTCTCCAACCACCACGGAGAGACCCTTTGAACAACCGCACCAAGCAGATTGGAGAGGCACTTGGTAGGTTGCAGTTATGATCGTGCATAGCAGATCGTCTTGTTACAGTTTTGATCTCGGCCCGTTCGATTTGGTTCGGACCGGGTCAGCCGATTGGGGTCATAACAAATCAGTTGTAGAAGGTTTCTCGTGGTTCTTGCACGTCTAGAAGAAACTGATGGTTTTACTTATTTTCCCTTTCTTCCAATATATTAGGGCTGTGTGCTTAATTGGGTCTTCTGTTGAAAATATCGGACCAAATGTTATCTACCAAGATTAGTTTTCCAACAGGTCCTATTGCTCTGTTAAACTATGTTTGGCTTCCGATCTGGTTCATATAATTACTTACTTCTGAACTATTAGGAGAAGTTCAAGTCAAAAGTAAAATGAATACTTACCTATTGTCGATGTTGTTTTCATAGTACAACTAGATTTGTAGACATTTGGAGTTGAATATTCTTCAACTTCTTTGTGTTATATAGTATGTGTACGTGTTTAATACTTTCATAACTGTCTTGGAAGTTTTCTTTTACAACCACGGAGTGATGGTGTCGACTGTCGAGCAATACAGTCATCCCTAACTACACCATGAATTAATTTCCTAGTTTGGTATTTTTAGTTTAGGTTATATTCGTAATTTTGTCCAGAATTTTTTGGCTTTGTATTTTTGGTTATGGAAATTTTCGACATATTTACATAAATTTGATAGAGTTTTGGTTAGGACAGTCGTATGATTCGTATCATAAATTTATGATAGGATCACTTTTTATTTTGTTTGATTTTGGTAATTTTTTGGTTATTATTCTAATTTTGGTCCGAATTTGTTTTTTAAAGGTAAACCACCATTTGGTGGAGGGAATTTATATAGCTCCCAAACCTTCTTGAAGGTTATAAAGATCTAAATCAAAATATGAGTTCGTACAATTGAACAAAAAGCTCATGAGGTACCAAAAGAATAACAAACGGACCAACTAAAATGTATGTCGTATCTTCTGGTAAATGGATTTGGTAGCATTTGGGTTCAGTCTAAATCTGCGAGCAATTTTGGTCCGAATTCTGGTGTCAATTCGTTTAATTTTGAGTGGATTTTATACAGATCCCCGACCTTTGCAAAAGTTTAAAATTATCACCTCCAAAAACAGAAGTCATATCTTTTTTTTTTTTTTTTAAACACACTACTTCGTTATGTTTGCCGTTAAATTATGTTTTTCATCCATTTTTAAGGGTATGAAATCATTTCTCATATCTTTCACAAATTATTTTAGTTGGATGAAAAATGATTCTCTCGTGATTTATATTTATATATTATTATAAACATATATTAATAAATCATTGCAAGTAAAAAATAAAAATATCTTCTTTGAAATTATTTTAGTTTTCAAATAATAAATAAAGATTGTCATTTTTAATATATATCTCAAATTCAAATTTAATAACATAAAGTATGAAATGATGATCTTCAAATAATGTTATTTTTAAAATATTGTGCATACATAAAAATGTTTACAAGTTAATTTTAAAAAAATTAAAAACAAAAAATTATACTCAACTAATGTTGAAAGGTCAAGGGAAAATATATAGATGACTTTGAGTATAATTTTGGTCACCGCAGTATCAAAATCAATGAAAAATAACGTCATTTTTTTAATATACTTTTGGTCATCGTATCAAAATCACAATCACTGTTTAATTTTTTTATATCTTTAATTCAATATTAAGTAGTCAAACTTTTGAAATATAAAAGTGGGAGTAAGTTTGACTTAATTTCTAAAACTAATAGTGATTATCAAAAAAAAAAAGTTTTGAGGAAGTGATTATCAAAATTTTAGTATAACTATTGAATTAAAAGATACTATAGCCCTATTTTCATAATTTTAGTTTAGTTCATCATTGTTTGATTTTTTTTGTTTAGTTTTACTCTAATTTAATTAAAATTCAGTTTAGAACTACTTAAATTTACGGATAAGATCAATTGAACTAGTAAGATACTCCCTACGTTCAAAACGACTCATTTAATTTTTTTAAAATCAAACAAAGACGACGTAATCAATAATTTCTATTAATTAAATATAAAATTGATATTATGTAATATATTGTTGGATTCGTAATAACATGTATATTTGATTAACAAAATATTTAAAAAATATTTGTACATTAAAATGAAGTGGTCAAAGTCGTATATGTTTGAGTTTGAAAATTCAAACTGGATGTGTGGCAGGGACGGATGGAGCATCATTTATGAACTTGATGGAATTTACTGAAACTGAATTGATTGACTAACACATCATAAGACAATTAAGCAAATGCTAAATTAAACATCAAATTCATACAAAATTAAACAGACTCAATTGGATAAGTGAATCTAAATAAATAAATGGAAAATGAATGGAATTGAATTTTAACATTTGAATGAAGCTAAATGACAATGAACTAGATGAAATTAAGCTAACTAATTAAGTTGAAATACATTCAGGCAGATGTGAAACTTAATTATTACAAATTAAATTGAACTATATAATATAGCGTAACTTCATCCTTTTTTTAAAATAAAATCACTGTTCAAGTGGGTATGTTTTCTTAAATTCTCCATTTTCTTAGAGGCATGCTATACGCAGTCCGTATTTTGCTTATTTTGCAGTCCAAAATAAAAATACGTCTTCGATATATAAAATATGGTCAATAATTATGTATATCAGACATATGCATCATATATACTACTTCTATTGCATACACTTGCAAATCAGTTATATATCATTATTATTGTATATATGATTATTTAATAAAAATATGGACTGCAAATAAATTAAATACAGACGGTGTATAGAACACCTGTTTTCTCAAAGGTTTGAATGTTTAGCGTTTGAGTGTCATTTCTCATATCTTTCACAATTTCTTTCACTTGGATGAAAAATGATTCTCTCGCTGATTTATATTTATATATTATTATAAGCATATATTTATAAATCATCCCAAGTAAAAAATAAAAATATGTTATTTGAAATTATTTAAGTAGTCAAATAAAAAAATAAAGATTGTCATGTTTAATAAATATCTCATATTCAAATTTAATAACATAAAGTATGAAGGCAAAGTCTTGAGAAAGTTCAACTTTCCTAAATGTTATAGAAATGTTATGGAACTACCACTATATATTTAAACTTGAGTGATACAATTTTTTGTTAAAACATTGATCATGTTAAAATAAACATATAGTAAAACATGTTTTAATGTGAAAATTCAAGAAATTTTATGTAAAATATTTTAAAAAAATAAGTGATAAAATATACGGTTCAAATTAAAAGGTACATTATATAAGTCGTATAAAGAGTTTCATGAAAAGTTAGGAAAGTTGAGAGTTCAGGAGATCTTCTCACGAATGAAAGGATGATATTCGAATAATGTTTATTTTTAAAATATTGTGCATACATAATAAATCAATTTTTTGTCATACTTATAAAAATGGATACAAGTTAATTTTTTAAAAAATTCAAAACGAAAAGTATACTCTACTGATGTTGAAAGATGAAGGAAAAATATAGATGATTTTGAGTATACTTTTGGTCATCGCAGTATCAAAATCATGATCAATATATAATGTCATTTTGAAAATATTTTTGGTTATCATTGTATCAAAATCATGATCACTATTTATTTTTTGATATATCTTTAATTCAAATTTAGTACTCAAACTTTAATTTGAAATATAAAAGTAGGAGCAAGTTTGACATAATTTCTAAAAATAATAGTCATTATCAAAATTTTAGTATAGCTATTGAATTAAAGATACTATATCCCTATTCTCATAATTTTAGTTTAGTTCATCTATGTTTGGTTATATTTTGTTTAGTTTTACTCTAATTTAATTAAAATTCAATTCAGAATAAGTTAAATTTACAGATAAGATCAATTGAAATAGCAAAATACTCCCTCCATTCTAATCAAAATGTCTTGTTTGATTTTTCAAAATCAAACAAAGAAGACTTGACCAATAATGTCTATTAGTTAATATAAGATTGATATCAGGTAATATATTGTTAGATTCATAATATAAACATGTATATTTGATTAACAAAATTTTCAAAATTATTTGTACATTTAAATGAGTGGTCAAAGTCGTATATGTTTGAGTTTGAAAATTCAAACTAAATGTGTGGCAGGGACGAATGGAGCATTATTTATGAACTTGATGGAATTTAATGAAACTGAATTGATTGACTAACACATCATAAGACAATTAAGCAAATGCTAAATTGAACATCAAATTCATACAAAATTAAACGGACTAAATAAGATAAGTGAATCTAAATGAATTAAATTGAACTTTAACATTTGAATGAAGCTAAATGGTAATGAACTAGATGAAAGTTAACTAAGTTGGAATACATTCAGTCAGATGTGAAACTTAATTATGATAATTTAAATTGAACCAAACTAAAGTAGCTTAAATTCTACAAACAAATTTAAAATTAATTTCATGATAATATGATGAAAAAAAAATCAGATTGAGTGAATACTAATTAGGTGAGATAATTGTGTTTTAGATAATGCCAAAACTCACAATCACATGTAATATTTCACTTATTACTTGTGACCACAGATTATCAACTTTTGAACGTATAATAAAACCCAATTGTATTCTTCATACAAGTTGAGGAGTGGGCAGTTGATTTGTTTGTTTCTTTCCGTAGAAATAATGTTGCAGGTAGACCAATAAGGAAAGAGTTTTATTATTGAGTTATAAAACAAAAAAAATCAAATCAAAGAGTTTTTGCCAAAAGAGGAAAGATTTGGAGATAGTGTGGGACACAGCTGGTTTGACTGGAGTTGGAAGTGTGAACAAACATATCAAAGCCATGCAAGAGAGTGGACAACGTAATTTTGGTGCTATATATAAGCGATAGAGACCCTTTGTTAATCCCTTTTCATCAAAAAAAATCTGATTATCTGGTGAGTTCTCACTGTTCATTCAACAAAACCCTCACCTTTATCCCTTTTTCCCTGAGCATTTGTAGTTTCATAACCATTTTCTTGTCTTGTGTGTGTGTGTGTTTTTCAGGGAGGAATCATGGGGCGAGGCAAGCTGCAGATGAAGCTGATTGAAGACACGAACAAGCGACAAGTAAGCTTCTCCAAGAGGAGAGGAGGATTTTTCAAGAAAGGTATGGAACTTGGGGTCCTCTGTAACTCCCAAGTGGCTGCTATCATTTTTTCCGAATCAGGGAAGCTTTTTGAGTATTCGAGTGTGAGGTATGTATTGATACAACCTCATTTCAGTAATCTTTATTCATTCTTATCAATAACTAATAGTTCTGATTCTTCTTGATTAATATAAAATAAACAGCAATTGTCTGATTCACGCTGTATAAATATGTTTTTACCCAATTTAACCATTCTGCATTTTGGTTAGTACAATCGTATGACTTTGGTGGTGTGTTATGTGTCCTGTTGTGTGTGCTTGTACAAGTTCCTCAAATGGAAGATATGATCACCCCTGTTGTGTGTGTGAAAATTGAGAGATGCTGTGTTTAAATGTTGCATCTGTTTGTTGAGTTTGATCAACACTTTCTTAAATTGTCTTTGTTATCATTCAAGTCATGTAACATAACTGTTCGGATACAAGTTAGTTGTCTACTTGTGTATATGACATGTCATCCAAAAAATAACTCTTTCCAGTCCTTTAGGCCTGTCATTTTATATGTGCATTTGCAGCTGTATCGTGCCTTATGTGCATTCTAGCTTGACACCTTAATCATGTTTCCACTTCAGTTCTTATCTATTCCTGAAATGCATGCCTGCTGTATGTAACTGGTTGAGGTATTTGATGAATGAGATATGAATTGCTTTCTATGCTATTATTATGTTACCTTTTCGCACTTCACAATTTAGATAATTGTCACACATTAAAGTTTAGTGCCTTTCAGAGTCCAAGCTAGTGCCTTTCTGTGTCGATCTAACATGAAGAGAGTCACACTGCCTTTCTGTTGTATACTTTAGTTTAAATTTCATGTGATAGATTCTGCAGACACAATGGCATGGCTATATCTGTATTCTAAACAGTTGCATTATTTGTTTCTGTGCAGGATGGAGGAAATACTTGAACGATACAAACAATTCCCAAAAGCTTCTATTAATTCTGGAGATAAGAATAAGAGTGAGGTACAGAATCCTAAGTACATGTCCTCAGTATCGAAGAGTCTTAACTTTCATTTCTATAATCAAGGGACTAGTGATTTCTCCTTGAGCTTCCAGTTGCCACTTTGATAACTATGAGTCTTATAAGTTATCTTTTGTGTTCAATTCACCAAGTGTTGTTGATTGGAAGCCATTGACATTTGAATATGTTATTGTTTTGCAGCTGGCACTGAAAAATGTTCAGGAGAACCTTCCCTTTATGACTGGGCAGGAATTGGAGGATGTTGAACTCCAACTGAACTCAGTGCTGCACTCAGTCAAGGAGAGGAAAGCACAGCTGATGATCCAACCGATACAGGTATTTGAATATTACAGTTTTAACTCTTTTGTTTCTAAGACTAGAATTCTTCTTTTTGTTAATCATATTCTCTTTCTTTTTGTTGTGTTGGTTTAGGGGCAAGGCGCACTGGAGGGTAACCAGACTGGAGGCGCACTGGAGGTTTTTCAGGCGCCTGTTCTTCCCTTGACTTACTCTGAGCATCAGCAGTCCAACCTACCACAAACCTGGTAAATTTTCATCACAAGTTTCATTTCCACCTTCACATTTTTTCATTACCTTACACACACAAAAATTTCATCCTAAAGGTATCCAGCATCAGCTTCTACAAGTACTGCTGCACCTGTGGAGTATGGCCGTCCCAAGGCTGATAGGATGGAGAAGCTTCCGATATACCGCCACAACCCTTGATAAGGCTGCGTGTTACATCTTTCAGAACAGTGTTTTGTTTAGATGAACTGTGTTTCAGAACATTTTCAGCACAGTGAAACTTTGCTGTAATAATAAGTAGCAGATACATGTTTTAAAACAATTTATACTGCGAAACACCGTGGATTTTCAGAAGTACCGTGCAATTATGATTATCTGCACCGTTTGCCAGTGTTTAAAAAACGCACAAGTGATTTCTTAATGAGCTTATTTATTCTTCTGTAGCATATATAATACTTGTGTATATGAGATACAAGAAATAACTCCGTCCATGCCTTTCGGCCTGTCTTTCTATATTGAGTATTTTCTGTATGTGCATTGGCAACAGTCTCATGCCTTGTGTGCTTTCTAGCTTGACAACTTAATAATGCTTCCATTTCAGTTCTCATCTATTCCTAAAATGCATGCCTGCTGTATGTTGTTGGTTGAGGTATTTAATAAATGAGGAATGAATTACTTTCTATGCTATAATGTTACCCTGTTGCACGTCGCAATTTAGATGAATTGTTACACATTGAAATTCAATGCCTTTCGGAGTCCAAACTAGTGAGGGCAAAGGAAAATTTTCTGTGTCGATCTAACATGAAGAAAGTGCCGCATCGAATATACTTATATACTCCTGTTGAGTACTTTAGTTTGAATTTATGTGATGGATTCTGTAGAGACAATGTGACATAGCTGCAGTGCTGCACATTTTTAGTTATTGTTCTTCACATTGTTTTTCTTATGGCTGTATTTGTTTGCTAAACTCTGCATTTTTTGTTTCTGTGCAGCATGGATAAAATACTTGACAGATACAGCGAATCCTCGAAGCCTTCTAGGAATGCTAGAGACAAGAATAAGAGCAAGGTACTTTATTTTTGCTCTCAGTATATCTTGTCCATATAATAATAAAAAATCATCAAAGTATGACACAATCAGGATAAAATTGCTCTCAATACATATCATCAAACTGATCAAAGCATGTACTCCATAATGAAGTGTCTAATCTTCATTTCTATGATCCAATGACTGGTGATATCTTCTTGATCTTCCAGTTGTCCAGTAACTCCAGTTTCATAACTATCTGTCTGGTAATTTTGCTTTTGTGTTCAATTCTCCAAGTAAAGCATTGACATTTGAATATGTTTTTGTTTGCAAATTCCAATTAATTAGATCCAAAATTGGACGGAAGGGTTCACTTTGTACTTGTGTGTACAAATTCCAATTTATTAGTTTTGAAATTAGTTGGTATATGGTTTATGACTGAAATGGATTATTGTTTTGCAGGAATTGAAGTATCTGCAAGAAAACCTTCACAATATGACTCTGCAAGGATTGAAGGATGTTGAAGTACAACTGAGTGCAACGCTACATTCAGTGAAGGAGAGAAAGAAGGAAATTCTTGCTAGAGAACTAGTGATCCAAGGGATACAGGTACTTGAATATTACAGTTTGACTCTTCTGCATATTCATAAATGCCAAGCGCGGAACACAAGGTTAAAATCCTGTCTTCAGTCAGGAAGTAATTATATTAACTTTTTTCTGTAATTAGAGTTTTCTTTTGTTTCATAATCATATGTTCTTACATTTTCTTCTGCTGGTTTAGGAGCAAGGTGCACAGGAGGAGAACCAGTGTATACAGGCAAGAACAGTTTCCACTTTCCGTTTCTTCCATAGATTATCCCCAATTTTTATTTTTGTTAAAATATCTACAATGTATTGCAGATGGTTGAGATGCCTGCACTTCCCTCAACTCATTTTGTAGCTGGGAACAAACATGAGGATGAGGAGTCCAAACTCGTCGACACCTGATACCTTTATTTCCTAACAATTGGGTTTCTATCAACATTTATGTTTTTCATTATCTTACCCTGGATATATGTGAAGTTTCAGTCTCATGTCCTGATGATAATCAGAAATAAATCATATCCGAAACTCCATTTAATACCAATTTGTTTTTGCCTTTTGAGATGGAGTCCCTTTAGAAATGATTCAAAGCCGTGGAATTTCTGTCTCTCCTTACCATTTAGGACTCTTATTCTCAAATAGAGTATGCGAGCCTTTTTTTTTTTGCAGATGCATAAAACAATAGCATTTCTATAAATTAGCTGTTTATAATTAATGCAAACCTCCTGATGGCAGTTGTAGTTGTACTTTTCTGACTGTTAGAACAAATACTCTGAGATTTCATTCCGTTCGTTGTGATTGTGTTGAATGATTATCTGTTTAAATGCTCTCAGGTTTGCAGCATCTCCATCACGTCAAGATGACGGCTACTGAGGCAGCTGAGAGCACAATCTTTGTTGCAATATGTATTTTTTTGCTTTAATCTCTGGATGGCGTGTGACCAGACTTAAAATACCTTACTCCTAGCCGATCATCTACCTGCTAGAAGATCCGCACTTTGTTTGATTATTTTTTTGATCCGCACATTGAAACATGCAAAATGTTTAGAACTATTTTTCATGCTGCTTGATCTGAGTATGCCTGATTTCAATGTTCTATTAGTAGACTTTTCTTCTTGCAACTAATTTTCAATACGAATGGTTTTGAAAAATGAAAATAAAAATAGAAGTACTATAAATTATTTTAATTCAACTCTTTATTGGAATGGTAGTTAAATAAACATGTTACACTTATATTGTAAAAAGCAAAAAATCAACTTTTTTGAATAGGGGATAAGAGTATGTTAGGAACAAATTAATAAGTTGACTAAAAATACATGACAGAAAATCAAGAAATGTTAGCTTCGTGAGCTTTTTGTTTTTTTTCCCGATACCATCAAAATTTGTTACTTTACACATACACGCAAAACTCTGCAGTTCAAAATAATTTATGAGAATATACTAAGTGTAAATTTAAGAATAAACTATAGATAAATGGATCTTGGTATGCATTGAAAGTATATGGGATCATGCAACCTAGTATGAATAACAACACCCTTTGATCATTGGAGGCAGCCGGCGATTCCATCTACCTTCCACCCTCAACCTGATCCCAACGCTCTTTTCTTAAAATCCTAGCCTACTCCTCTCGTTATTAACGTCGAAAATTAACAATCTCTCTTGATCACTCTCTCAATTTGTAGACGCCGCATCAGAGATTCACTTGCCCTGAAGGTTGTCGGACCATCGCCTGGTGATCTTTCCGATCCGGAATCAACGTGTCGTCACTCGAGTCATTCGGAGCAATCTCCCAGAAGCTTCACCGTCATTGGGATCGGCGGGATCTTCTGTTCGAGATCGATGGAAATCTAGACTAAGAACCTAATTATTGTTCGATTGGGCAATTAAACCGCCATCGCCAATATCAGATCTGGCATTCGCTAATTGATGGGGTCTCCGAGCGGAAATCCCCAATTCGATGTTTTCATCAATCGGTCTGCTATTTGTGATTAGAGTGAATCACCGGCGGGCAGAAGAATGAGAGAGGAGCAGAACTGTGGCCTTGGGCTCCATCAAGACTACCAGACATGAGAAGGAGAGCTCTAAGAGAGAATTGGCCCAGTTAGACGGTCAGTGATGTATCACTTGATGATGGATGTCTCGGACCCACAGATGATCTCGAACCGAACTCACGAACTGATCTGCAAAACAGACTCCGGAGTAGCGGGAGGTAACCTCTGATGCTTAAGTCAGTAAACAACATTGAGAAGCAATAAACCTAAAGCATAGTGTGTGTAACATAGATAGAGATCGGTTTACCAAACCTTTGTATTTATTGCCCTTCAGTCCTTAAATTGGCAGGGTTTGTATTCGAGTGATAACAATTATATTCCCATAATTAGAGGAAGTGTATTCTTTGTAGAAAATAAGGAATATGTGCAAGTCATGTTTAGCCTAGGTCGGTGGACCCGTAAGCCACCTTTCTCGGCCCTCGGCCCGGGTCCAAAACGAAACTTATGAGTGCGAACCATGGACTTATTTGTAGCCCCAAGGTAAATGTTCAGTATTCGATATTTCCTCTCGAAGGAGTTTCTCGAGGCCTTTTACTCGGGGGCAAAATTGAGGAACTCGAGGGATGTATCTCGAAGTGTTAACTCGGGGCATCCTCTCAGATTGACCGCTCGAGTTGACTTTTCTGAATATTTAGCTTTAAATTGTTTCGCATTCCATCTGGACACGTGGACGTCTGAGTTTAAATCATTTTCCAACGTGAAAGCTGGATACACGTGTTGCCTATTTATTTGGCAATGATGGTGGTTTGTCCCCACCTCCCCACTTGCTTGCATCGATACACGGATCAGGGTAATTACCCGCTTAAATGTTGTTTAATTTTGGGTTATCTCTCAAATATCTCATTTTCTTTCTCACTTTCAAATTTCTTTCTTTCCAAGTTTGCAAACGTCGTTTCTTCGGTCCTTTTCTTCAGAAGCCCCAAAAGTTTCATCTGCTCAATCAGTAAGTTATTTGAATCTCTTCTCCGATTACTCACTATATATGCTTGTTATATTCTTGTGTTTTGCTATCCCTTCATGTACTTGCGCCCCATCCCCTATGCTATCATGTTCAACTCAAGTTCCGAGCACAAAGCGTCATCCAGCCCCAAACAAGATAATCATGATTCATGAGGATGAGATTATGGACACACTGCAGCTCGGCTCTAAGGATGACCACACTGTCTTCTCCTAACCAAGGTGGTGACCAGTATGTTGGTGCCAAGTCTGTGCTAGAGATACGCATAGAGAAGAAGAGATGACGGGAAGAGGAAGCCTGCAAGAAGCTTCAGGAGGCCACTGGATAAGGGTCATCCACATCCGCCGATGGGAATTTGGCGGATTCAAAGAGGAGGAGGGTCGGTCTCGGGCCCTTAAATGAGCTGAGAAACTACGTGGCACAACCCCAATGCACAAACTTGATGATCGGGGGAGCGATGAGTTTAAAGAGTGCCCTGAGATAGCTGAGGTTAATATTCTTTTCATATGCCAAGTTATTCCTTGATATTTATGCTATTTGTAGATTTCCTGATTAGGGGTAAATTTTATGTAGGTATTGGTAGACTTGACTGGATCAACCATAAGGGGAGCGGCTCGGCTTATCCGCCTGTATCGCTCGACCTCCAAGTTACATGCCCTCTTTCGGGTCCTTGAAGAGGAAGCAGCCGAGAGAGATTCCCTCCTTGCGGAAAATGAGAATCTCAAAGTTCAAGTGGTTGACAAGCCCTAGGAACCCCCTCTTGCAATTAGTTGCTTAGATGCTAAGGTCTTGCGACTAAACGGTGAGCTGGAAGTCGCAGTACAGGTCCAAAACGCGGCTGAGGCGGGTTTAAGGTCCGAGAGGGTATTGTCTCTGGAGATGGGCCAGGAGATAGCATAACTGAAAAAGAAAATGAGATTTTATTGCGGTTCAGAGAAGCAACAACGTGTTCTCGAGCTGTGGACAAACTTCTGCACCAATTATCCCGAGATGGTTATTCTCTAGTATAGCTACTGCAATATGTTTCATCGCTCCAAGCTTAATGACTTGTGGGAAATCATCCCCGAGTTGTATGAAGATGATGAGGAGCGTGCTGCCTTGTCCCAGGACTTCCTCCACCCTTTTGCCGCTCAGGATTGGCGGCATTAAAGGCCAGTTCCCGCCAGCACGGGACACTCAAGATGGAGCTACTTTTCATAGTGGGGTCTGCTAAAAAGATGGGGACTTATGATGATTGAGGCCATGTATCCCGAATTATCCTATCTTCCAGAGCCTCTTGAGCCACAGCTCCTAAACTAAGCTGTTACTGATAAGGCTCAAGGTGGGGCACAATCATCTCCAACTCCCGAGATAAGAGAGAATGAGACCCCGCTTGAGATAGAAGCGATGGGAACAGAGGTTCATGCCTCAGCCTCCTCTGATCAAGTAAATTCCTAGAGCTATAACTCGTCGGATATTCCTAGGGGTTTTTCCATTTAGGCTTCTTCTTGTAATCTCGGTTTTTACTTCAAACATTCAATATATTGACAATCTTCTTTCACTATTTTCAGTGTACTGCTTTGGCTTATATTTATCCTTTGGCCATCGATCCTCTTACACTCAAACTTTATTTTCCATAGAGAAGTCCATGGTTGCTTTCAAGAGCTAATATATGAAGTAAATTGGTGGAAAGAAGACTCATTTGGTTGGCAGTGCCGGCATCTTGCCCTCTCAATGGAGTGTAGCACATTAATATCTAGTAAGGAGTATTACTCTAATGCGTGTGATCGCCTCACTGAGGAAATGAAAACCATATCTGAGGATACTCATCAGCTAAGGTCTAAGAATGGATAGGAACGAGCATCTTGCTCAGATCCAAGTGTACAACGATAGGAGAAATTAGCTCAAGTTTGAGTTTGGAGGATCTTCAGCATAAGTATGATACTCTTAGAGCTGAATTTGAAGGAAGTCATCCTGAGGAGGAGTTCTTGCCATGTAACGAGGTGTATAAGCATCTTCCCACAATTCAGGATTTCTTACAAGAAGCCTGAAAATACAAGGGTCTCTAGTTCGAGATGGGAGAGATGGAAAAAGCTTATGATGCCCTTTCTCGGAAGTTCAAGAAGTCAGTTGCTGACTACAAGAAATCCAACCTTCAGAATGAAGAGAATGGTGTGATGATTAGTCAGCTTAGGGACCAATGAATCCAAACCATTCATAGGTTGTCTTGTGTTGAAGAAGAGATGGCGTCTTACAAGGAATGGTGTGCCGGTTATGCCATGAAACTTCAAGAATTGTTTAACCAGGGGGTATTTTCTGTTCCCCCATCTTGGCTTCAACCTAGTGGCATCGCACTGGGAGCGTAGAGGTGAGTCCTCTTCGCCCCGAGGTCGAGGAAAGCAATCGATCCTAACCCTCGAGGTAATAACCTTAGAGATACTCGAGGTCAATCCACCTTGACTACCTCTAGGGGTCGAGGAAGAGGATCGAGAGGAGTTGGGTTTTCTGTTTGCTTAGGTAGAATAGTATTTTGATGTATCTTCTCAGTCTGTTATAGACCTTGTTTATTTTCCTTGAGATGATTGATATTCGAACTTTTGTAGCTCAAATAACTTGTTTTGTATAAGTATCAATCATATACTTTTTCAAGCATATTATCTCTGGAATTTTTCTATCGTATTCTCCTTTTGTTTATGTAATTTTATTTATACTCGAGATGATTGACATTCGAATGTGTCGTCCGAATAACTTATTTTATATAAGTATCAATCATATAAATTTTCAAGTATATTATCTCAAGTAGAAATCGTATTTATACTTGTGTCAAGCATAACATCTCTTTTTTAGAGGAATATCGACTGCTTAAAAATAAAATAGGAGTATAAGTGAAAAGAAAATGCTTCTTTGAGCTCGTGGCTCGGTTTGAAATAAAAACATAATAAGTCCTCGAGTATGGTACTCGGGTGAAAACAAACTTAGCCATACGGCTTTATTAAAGTTGTCCCCTTCTCCATGTGCAGGGAGAGGTCAACTTCATACTCGAGGAATCTGCGAAGGTGAATAGCCATCCATCTTCCGGGCATAACCTCGCCTTTACAAGTCCCCATGAGTTAGTATCCCCTGGAAGTAATGCTAGGATTCGGTAAGGCCCTTTGAGCTTTGGTACTAGTTTCCATTCCAATACCTCCTTACTTTGTGGTTTGATGGCATTACTAGTTAGGTCTCCCTTAGTGAAAATTGGTTGATGTCTAGTATAGAGTCGCATAAGCATTGTCATTTCTCTGGCCTTGGCCTTCAGAGTAACAACGTCTATGGTTTGAGGTTCCTCTAGCTGTGCTAGCTTGGGATTAACATGGATCATCTGTGTTAATAATAGATACATTGTTACTCCACCATGCATCCTTAATTTCCATAATCATACATAATCTGGCCATCTGTTGGTCTCCTCGTATGGTTGCCACTCCTTGACTTGTAGGGAATTTTATGACTAAGTGGTAAGGGGACCAGACAGCTTAGCTTGGCACATCCAAGGTCGGCCAAGTATGATATTGAAGGGCGTAAGGGCTTGCAATTTGGAACACGAGACGAAAACCCAACCTGAACCGAACATGAATTTAGTGAATTTGGGTTGACACGAAACACGACATGGGTCTATATTGGGTTAGACACGAGTGACCCGAAAATAAATGGGTTAGGTTCAGGTCAAACCCGTGGGTTAAATGGGTAACCTGTTTGACCCATATATTTACGGTGTAATTATGCAAATGATTGAAATTGCCTTTACAAATACAAACAAATGCTCAAATGCCAACATCATGGAGATAATCCAACAAATTTATGATGAAATTGAGAGTTAATTTTGTAATTCTTGATTTAGTTTCCATATGAAATTATCATTTGAGCAGCATAAATTTTAAAATTTAGTCAAATATTCAGTCTCGTTATTAATAAATAGGTTTCGCGAGTTGGGTTTGGGTAACCCAAATTTTTAATGGGTCGGGTTTGGGTCAATGTTTTGTGACCCGGAATATTATTGGGTTGGGTTTGGGTTTAGCATTTCAAACCCGCCAGCCCGCCGACACGAACCCGCCAACCCGACAACCCGACCCGTTTGCCAGCCCTAGGCGTAACGGAGTCGACCACCACGAATGCACATTTGAGAGTTAGACTCTGAGGGCCATCTGCCACTTAAACAGACAATGTTATCTCACCTAGTGGGGCCACGAGATTTCTAGTGAAACCCGAGATCAGGCATGTAGGCTTCAGATCATTTTTGCTTAAACCCAACTTTTCAAAGCAATCATAGAACATGACCTTGACACCACTTCCATCGTCAACGAAGAATCTCTTGATCAATGTATGGTCGATGGTTGCATAAATCACCAGAGGGTCTGAATGGGGAACTTGGTTTGGAACCGCATCTTCGTCGGAAAAGGTGATAGTCTCCTTTGGACGAAACCTCTTATTTCGCGGCTCTGTGTGGGAAATGGCCCGAACTCTAGCCACTTGATGAGGGAGGATTCTTCACCAGTTATGCCATGTACGCCATTTATGACTCTATTCGAGCAAGTGTCTCTATGTCCCCCATTTTACGAGTCGTGACCTTCATGGTTCGATCTCAAACCATCTTTTTTCTCGTTCCAGGGTTTTCCTCCGTTCCTTTTCGGAGCTACTTGGTCCGAGGCGACTATTGGAAGGGCTGTTGGGGTTCCATTTTTTACTACACCTTGACGAATTATTTTTTCAATCTCATTCTTCAATTGGTATCAATCATAAGTGTCATGTTCTCGATCCCTGTGGCATGCACAGAACTTCGAGGACTTCTGCTGGTCTGCAGATTCCTTCATTGGAGGAGCGTTTTTGAAAAGATGTCGATGAATTGACAATATTTCAGTTATCGATCTTGTGAGGGAGGTGTAGGACTCAAAACTGGATTTAGAGATGTTTTCAGATTTTCTATCTTAGGCACTTTCAGCTTGGGCTCTTGACTCTTGCCCTCTCGATGACTATTGAGTTCTTGCTTTCTTTTCACCCCGTTTTCGCACGTTCTTTGAGTGTGAGCACCAAACCTCAGGCGCGTGACTAGGCGCATAAAAATTTGAAAACGTGTGGCCCGCGTGTGAAAACAATTAACGGAAGTAAGTTTTCTAATTTACAACATAAGGGTCTCCTTCTATTTTTTATTATAATCTAGTCACTCATCTATAAATATAGACGGTCTATTGTCAGACCAATTAATTAAAGGGAGACCATAAGCTCAAAGAAAAGAGTGGCTGAGCTGTGGATCGATGAATAATAAGCCCATCACAGGAACACATGGCCCATAAAGGTATTTGTAGAGTAAAGACGATGATAACGTTCATTTCACCTAAATCAGACCTTTCATAGAGGCATTACTGGTGTTCAAAAACGGGTTTAATGCATCAACATTATCATGTTTCTGTTTTCCTTCTCAACCGTTTCATGCGCTTCCCGCCAAAATCAAACCAGCAGGAACTCCGAATTTATCACCAATGCCACTGCAAGTACGAGTGCTGCTCAAGTCGAACTCCGCGAGGCTCGGATATGGCGTAGGAATGTTCATACTGGACCAGTGAAACGCGAATCTGGTACCCGCAGGGGCAGGCAATCTGCAATTGTTGAAATCCGGGAATCTTCTGACCTGGCCTCCGCACTTTCAAGGTTACATTAATTTGTATAATTTTTTAGTGACTTGATTGATTGATGGTTCTAAAGTTTCATATGATTTTAAGTTTATGTGATGATACGATGATGACATTTGATAACTGGACTGGCAAAATTGGAGAACATGCTAGTGGTGTTTTGTTTCGGGATATTTGATTAAGCTGTAATTTTTATGTCTTGAAATAATTAGGCAAGAAATGTCTCTTGTTGCTGTGTAGGTACGAAGAACTATTGAAGGCTCCTCATTTGAATGCCATTTTGCGCCATTTTGGAAAACTAAACAGATTAGAGGAGCTTTCCCAGGTTTGTGAAGTACACCTAGGCCATTTTCTTATAGGCTTAAGGCTAGTTAAGCTCTCACTTCAACTGTTATTACTTATGAGATATGGATTTCAGTTAGTTCATTCTAAAAGAAAAGTACTTTATTTACTGAAGTATCAGTAGCAGTCATTGTTAATTTTGTTTTGACTTTCAGCATGTATGGTCTTTGTTAAGCATGATTCGAGTTTGCTTGGTCTGATAAATAGTGTTTCAGACGGTTTTATGACTTATGACTACGTGTTTGGAAGTTATCATGATATTTGAGGCCCATTCTTGCAGCTCTTTGACTGGATGGAGTGGCATGACAAGATCAATGTTGCTTCTTACAGCAGTTACATGAAGTTCATGGGGAAGAGTCTTAACCCTACAAAGGCTCTAGAAATATACAAGAGCATCAAAGATGAGTCTACAAGGAACCACGTTTCTGTCTGCAACTCTGTTCTTAGCTGTCTTGCTAAAAATGGGACGTTTGAGAGTTGCTTCAACACGTTCAATCAAATGAAGAGAGGGCCTAAAACCAGATATTGTCACATATTCTACGGTATGCCACTTTTTTCATGGTGTTTCATATGCTAGAGTGATTGCAGCTAAATATTTATAAACATTGTGGTTGACATGATAAAGTTAGGGTGTTATGGATTGCTTTTTTTTTTTTGATACATTGCAAAGATTTCAGAAATCAAATTGATAGTTCTGCTACAGATTTTCTTAGATATGCTTGGACCCGTTTGATATAATGATTTTATTTTTGCTGTGTTTTTATCTTCAGCTACTTATAGGCTGTGCAAAAGTCAAAGGTGGCTATTCTCGGGCATTAGAACTGGTTCAAGAGCTGAAGGTTAATGGGCTTCAGATGGACAGTGTAATTTATGGCTCGCTTTTGTCTGTTTGTGCTTCTAATAACAAATGCAAAGAAGCGCAGCAATATTTTGAGAAAATGAAGAGTGAAGGCCATTCTCCTAATGCTATCCATTATAGCTCGTTGCTGAATGCCTATTCATCTGATGGTGACTTTGAGAAGGCAGATGAATTAATTCAAGACATGAAATCCACTGGGTTAAAGTTGAATAAGGTTTGTTATCTTTTACTTAATTTACCGAAGGTAATATGTGTTAGCAAAACTATTTTTCATATTGTTTTAAATGTGTTCTTTCCTTGCAGGTTATTCTAACAACTTTGCTAAAGGCGTATGTTAAAGGTGGGTTATTTGAGAATCAAGGGAACTTTTAAATGAATTGGAGGCCTTAGGTTATGCACAAAATGAGGTACGGATTTTTTATGTGGATTCAAAGAAAGTTTTGAGTAGGCAAGTCTATGTATATTTTGATTCTTTGTTTTGCTTAGTTTCTGTTGTTGGAAAAGAAAATAAAGGAGAAAGTTAATAAGAAATAAAGAATGCTGGTTATTTGAGTAAATCTATTGCTTTTATGCCCCAGATGTTTAAAAGGTGAACAAATTTTTGCTCTTTAGAGTCTTCAAATTTGTCTGTTCATTGTTGATTATTTAATATCAACTTCATCAACACTCTCAAAGCTATCACATCATGATCATCATCTAAACTACTGAACACCTGTATTACTTAGTTCTCCTATAATAATTCACTATCATACCTTTGTATCTCTCCTTTATTACTTTTTGTTAACGTCTTAACCTAATGGTTAATTTGGTAAATTGCCTATCACAGTTGCTTAGCTTCGAAAGTTATTTTTGTATGCAGATGCAATACTGTATACTTATGGATGGTCTGGTAAAGTCTGGACAAATTCCTGAAGCAAAATCAATATTTGATGAGATGAAGACTAAAAAAGTCAAAACGAGTAGGTTACTTTCTATTCCAGCTTGGTTGCAGTCTTCCACTCTCAGACTCTATTGCCTATTGGGAAGACTAAAAAAGTCAAAACAAGTAGGTTACTTTCTATTCCAGCTTGGTTGCAGTCTTCCACTGTCAGACTCTATTGCCTATTGGGAATATCTTTGATATTACCTAGTATGTTCATGCTTCTCCTTCAATATGACTGTAATTATATTTGTTGGACATGTTTCCAGCTGGATATTTCTATAGTATTATGATTTCTGCATTCTGTCGTGTTGGACAACTCCAGGATGCAATGCAATTGGCTTCTACATTTGAAGCTGAACATACAAAATACGACGTAGTTGTCTTGAATACAATGCTCTGTGCTTACTGCCGAGCTGGAGATATGGAAAATGTCATGAAAATGCTGAAGAAAATGGATGATTTAGCAATCAGTCCTGATTGGGTATTTTAATAAAGTACTTTTGCAAAGAAAAGATGTATATTCTTGCTTATCGCACATTGGAGGACATGCACAAGAAAGGCCATCAGCCTGAGGAGGTAAGACAAAATCTAGCTATAAAAATCACCATTAACGTTGAACTAACATTTCAAAGACATCAAAACTCTGCATCACTAATCCTTCTGATGTATAATGTATTTTTCTAATGTTAGTGGTGGAATATTTATTATTTTTATGCAACGGAAGTCTAGTTGTGGCACTAGATGTGATTATTTGGATGTGATTTTCTACTTGTGATTATAATCTTCTATTTATGCCTTTTATGAACTGTTAAGCCATGCTAAATGTAACTCATGTTCACTGTGTCTATTCATGGCATGAGTTAGCTTATCTTTAAAGCATTGTGTTTGATTCTAGTCAAACCAATAAGCTATGTTTCACTTGTTGTATATATCTCCTTGGGTATTTGAGATTACTAGACATGTGGTTATCATCATATTCCTTGCACTAATAAGATAGCATTTTAGGCCATGATTATATTCTTGAATGGGAAAAAGTGGGGATTGCTTCAAACAGAATTATGCATCAATGTAAACTTGAAAGTGAAGTACAAGATTGTGACATAACTAATTCCATCTGCCTAATTTTTTCTTCTTCCAGGAATTGTGTTATTTTGTGATCTACCATCTTGGTAAAACTGGTGCTCATGCAGAAGCCTTCTCTATATATAATATGCTTAGATACAGCAAAAGAACCATGTGCAAAGCTCTTCATGAAAAGGTTTTGCACATAATAATTCAAGGGCAACTACTGAAAGATGCCTATGTATTAATCAAGGTACGGAGTACTTGTAACCTTTAAGGCGCTTCCCATAGAATAATAATAATAAATAACCCTTAAAATTGCGCTCTTTTATTTATTTATTATGTCACTAGTGTATAATATTAAAATACTCTAAAATGTGCAGGACAAGGGTGAGTTAATTTCTAAACCTGCTATAAAGAAGTTTGCGATATCCTTTATGAAATCAGGGAACATAAACTTGATAAATGATGTAATGAAGGCCATCCACGGTTCTGGGTTCAAGATTGGTCAGGTAATAAGGCCGCTTAATATTTTCTGTGAATTTGAGACTCATCTAGTGTGTTTAGCTGTTCTCCAGAATAATTTGTGCCCATTGATATTTTCTGTGAATATGAGTTTCATCTAGTGCTTTAGCTGTTTGCTAGATCATCAGTGTAACAAAAATTGAAATGTAACGGCAGTTGTTTATCAGGTTATATTTCATAAGGATATATTGCGATATCTCGAGAACGCTGAGAAGAAAGACTTTCTCCTTCAGTTGTTACGGTGGATGCCAGGCCAAGGCTATTTTGTGGATGCTGAAACCAGAAATTTGGTGCTCAAGAATTCTCACTTATATGGGCGTCAAGTCATTGCTGAAATAATATCAAAGCATCATCTGGTGTTAAAAGCCACTAATGCACAAGAGACAAGTACCGGATGAGCAATTAGGTAAATAGTTAATTGTTACAGATATGGGTTGGTCATTTCCATTGCAATTAGGTTTTCTAGAGGTTCATTTGGTTTGATGAGAGAACACATGATATCAGGATTATATATATATATATATATATATATGTGTGTGTGTGTGTGTGTATATATATATATATGTATGTATGTATGTATCAGCTGGTGATCAGTGCAAATGAAGCCTATCCGACCATGCACGTCTTATTTTTGAGTTCATATCTGAGATGTATCTTGAGACTGCACTATTGGATTAAAGCCACTGCTGAATGAAATTTTCTGAATTCGGTCCCAGATGTAAAGCGGTCTTGTAAGTGTGACCCAAGATGGTGGAACGCCCATTCTTCTGAAAAGCAGATGTGTACAATCGATCATCTGATTTAAGGTGTTGGCAGTCTTATTGATCTCTCTGCTTGATGAGCTTCTGGCTGGATAACAAGATGACAGCAGCACCTCCCCCACCCCCACCTAGAACAAGGTGCCGGCTAAGAACATTGGCGGCCATGACATAAGCGTAGAAATGACAGAGCTCCATATCAGGATATCAAATGCCCCGGCCTGGACAAGTATGTTTCTTTCTCACTTAACATCATATTAGGCTACTTACATGTGTTATAATCTTTTGTTCTTCATGGACCTATTTTCTGACAAGCAGTTGAACTTTTGTTACAGTGGCTGCAATCCTTGTTCTTTCCGAAATCAAAGTCCAGAGCTAGAGATTCTTGGAAAGCATTCGCAACAGGGCACCAAGAACCTCGTTTACACTTCGCACTCTGTTCAGGGAGCTATTCAGATCCACTGGTAAGCATATTATTCATGTTTTATGCTTGTTGTCAATCTAACACAACCTAACCTCAACATTTTGATGAGTACTTTTGTTTTGTTTCAGCTTTGTTTGTACACTTTGAAGAGAGTATGTCAGGATCTTGAAGTAGCAAAAGAAGAGTACATCCAGACAAATATCAGGATTCACTATTTCCCCCTCTTTTGAGGGAAGATTTTCCTCGAAAAAGGAAGTTTTGGAAGTAGATAGTGTGGGTTCCTCATAACTTCACCTATAGATAGTACCTGATTGCAGATGAGTTGGTGAACTAATACTACAATCTGTGGTTTTCATAAATTATTACCGACCTTGTATCCATGATCTCGGAATTCTAGCCTCTGCGGGTTTACTTCCGGTAAAACCGTGGAGGCGCATCTTTGTCGTCCTCCTAGTGGAGGAATGTGAATATGTAGGGAGTTGTAGGAGAGTTTTGAATGGCAAATGAATTAGAAAAGTTAATTGAGAATTACCAATATGAATCTACATGAGATAAGATAGGTCAACTGATTTTTTTTTACTTCGGTTAAAATTATTTTAACCCTTTTCTTTCTCTTGCAAAATCCAAATTAGACAGATGTGTTCTTCATAACTCTATCAGAAATTAGTAACACAACTTCTAAATTAAAACAATGGCTGCATCACCAAACATGGACGGCGGAGCACCACCAGCTCCACCTCTTCCAGGAGCGGACATGACAGGATTTTTCTTCCGAGATCAGGTATGGCTTAAAAGTTACACACTCAGGCACTCAGCCAAACTGTAGTGTTTGATTACTTCGCTCTCTTCTCATTCTACGATTGGACGTGCAACAACTAAGAACTGCGATGTCATCCATTCTTCCTCTTGGCATTTCTCATCTCTCCAAAATGAAGGGCGTAGAGTATGGAATGAGCGAGGTAGTAGAACCTAATCTCTTTGTCATTCGCAAACAGAAGAGAGATGGTCCGGGGAAAGTATGCCAATACTCACTTATTATGTCTTGGACGGTACGATATACCAAGCTTTTTTAAGGCTCGAGTTGGACGGACGATTTTTCACATATCAAAAGCTTTTAACACTCAAAATTGGAAAAGATTGGACATACTGATTCCGAAGATGATGTTAATGCACCTAAGCTAAAGAGTGCTAAAGAGAACGTCGACTTTAAAGAACTTAAGCGAGTAGATGACATTCTCGCCAAACTACAACGCAACCTTCCGCCAACTCCTCCACCACCTCCATTTCCAGAAGGTTATACTCCTTCATCAACTACTGAAGGTGGATGAATTCAAAATCAAGAATTGGATCATCAATCGCTTGTTGTGGATCCGATCATTGACCAAGGTCGAGTTAAAGGAATGAAATTATAAAATAAACTTTGTAACTGTAGCTTCATATCGTCCTTCTATAAATTTGTATATTATATTTGTTCCAAAGAGAGTTTTTGGCGGCTATGACATAAGCGTAAAAATGATGCCAAACTCCATATTAGACTTGAAAATAGAATGTTATTTTGTTTTTTTAAAAAAAGTATTTTGAGAAAGTTTATCTCTTAAAAGTACAAATGTTATAAATTTATTTAAAAATTATATTATACTCCTCACATTTTACCAGGACAATATGTTTAAATTACAGATAACAAATATTTTTACCAGCACACTCTCCCCATTATCTTTGAATTAATTAATTATAAATAATACGTACAAAAAATAATTATTAATGTCTTAAATTAAGGGAAGAACCAGTCAACATTTGAGTATACTCAATGACTTGTTTTGACTCCGGATCGGGTCAAAGACTTTTTCATTGACTTTCTCTTGAAAATTCGACTTTCAAGAGTAAAAGAAAATTTCACATGCTTATATAAAGAGGGGTAGGCTATTACTTGAGCATGCCTAACAGTTACTCTATAATAGAGTTTTTAGCTACATTATTGTTTCCAACAGCTACTTTATCCCATACTCTAAAATAGAGATATGGTAAAATTAGAAGAATGAAAAGGCATATGGAGTAGACTTGTTTCATGCTCTAAAATTTAATGTTATCATTGATTCTTTTTCTTTCTTTCGTTTTTTATCCTATACTTTCTTAATCATTCACATCTTCTCACACAAATAAAAATATTAAAAGCATAAAATTTCAAATAAAATTAAGGCCCTGTTTGTTGGAACTTATAAGTAGAGCAGTTCAGTCTAATTCAACTCAGTTCAATTCAATTCAGTTCAGTAAAATATAATTTGATCAAATTCAAGTATATTTAGAAATCCTGATTCTATTTTTCAATACATAAATTTCACTTTAGTTCAATTCAGTTCAGTAAAATATAATTTGATCAAATCAAGTAAATTTAGACTTTCTAATTCTATTTTTCAATACATAAGCTCACTTTTATTCAGTTCAAATCAGAAAGAAATAAGTTCAAACAAACATATCCTAATTGTGTGCTCTTGGGAGTATAAAAAAAAATTAAGTATACATATTAATAATTATGACAGTAAATTCATGGAATGGTATAGAGCAACTGTTGGATATGGACAAAATAATTATGGAGTTTTTTCAATTTGGTACTATATTTTATAGAGATTGTTTTAGAGTAATCGTTGGGCTTGCTCTTACCATTCATACCTTAGAGTTTCCAAATCCAAACAAATACTCCTCAATTTTGAGTGTATATTTTTAACTGTATATTTTTCAATTTAAAATTAAAATTTTCATTTCCCCTTTCCTTTTACATTTATTAAAAATATATCTTACAGTATAGTTAAATTAGATAATATTAGAATTAAAAGTAACATTTGACAGCAAAAATTTACAATTATCATCAAATAATGTTGATAAAAGTATCAAATTAAAATAAAATATTACCTACAAAAAATAATAATTAACATCCTACATTTAGGGTTGACTAGTGAAGACTGGTTTTCTGAAAGACCAGGTCAAACTGAGAGAACGTTTCGTTTTTTCTGCAAAATCCCATCTCGGCCGTGAAAGGACAAAACTTCGCGGCTACGCAATTCGAGAGATCAGATGCTTATAAAAAGAGAGGTAGCCCATTACTTACCATTCATATCTCAGACTCTCACAATCCAAACGAGATCTGAAAACAAAAGCTTCCTTTCTTGCAATCCAAAAATATTTTAGCAAGAAGTCAGAAAAAAATCTCTAGCAATCCAAGAGAGCCAAGAAATGGAGAAGACGAGTCTTCTGGAAATCCAAAAGAGGCAAGCTCTGGTGCTCCAGAGAGATCTTGCAATCAAGAGGCAGCAAGCTCTTGCTTTCCGACAGAAAGAATTGCTCGAAAATATGAAGAAGCTCGAGTTCGAGTACCAAAACAAGATTCAACAAGAAAGAATGAGCATCCAGATCGAAGAGACCAGGATCGCCTTCCAATCCTGGACAGCAAAAGTCTAGTTTCGATTCATCCAATCTCCGAAATTCGATTCAAGAAATGAAGAATCTTGAGTTTGATGAGTCGCAAAACAAGATTCAAGAGACTAGGGTTTAGCCTTCAAATTGTGGGCTTACCCCAGTATATATAGTTTAGACCTTCGATTCATTCAATGTACAAAGTTTCCATTGAAAGAGATGAATACCGATGAGATTTTTCCTTCATATCTGATTCAACTGTTCTTTGATTTGCAGTATTTTGTTGTTTCGGGTTTAATCCTTAATCATATAATAATTGTTAATGTTTAATGTTATAACGAAGAAAGTTTATTGTAATTAAGTCGGTGAATTATAAGAAAGACTAGTAAGTTATTGCAATTTGTAGCACAAAGTTCACATTTTTTCGCCCGTTCTTCTCCCATCCTTCATATGCGAGAGCACCCCCATTTGATAACCCGCAAGGGGGATTTCTAGGCAGAAATAGAGTCAGGCTGGTTAAATGTATCCAAAAAGCTACAGGGAAACCCTAGAAAGTGGATGATTTTGTAAAGTCCATACTTTTAAGTTGGCATTTTTGTGAATAAGGGAAGCATGTTTTAACATACTCAGGAAAGTTATTTATGGATCTTGAATCTTTGTATCGATCGGATTACATGGTTATGGAAGAACGATTTATTTTCGGTTATTGAAGATTAAATACAGAAGATTCCAAGTCATCTATTTTCGTCCAATTCAATTATGGAAGATTAAATATTGCCTACGGAATTATTATGGAAGAATTAGTTAGGCATAGCTTTATAATTGGAAAGAGATCTAGTCTATTCCTTTTTCTGTATTGTAATTGGAAATTGTAATATTCAGTTATAGAAAGAATAGATTAGGGTTGTACGTTATTGAAGGTACAACATGCACTATAAAAGAAGAACGAAGGCTGCGAATTCAACCACGGATTTAGAGATTAAAAAATCCTGTCAAGGATACTTTCGAGTGGAGCAGTCGCAGTTCAGCAATTAACCGCAACGGGATCTTGTTCACCGGAAAGTCTAGAACCACGGCCATAATATCCTCGGGAGAGGTAGTCATCAGAAAGTTGGGTGAGGAGCTTGACCTTGTCAAGTGAGGAGGTTGACGTTGACCGGCAAGTGAGGGGTGCTCACAAGTTCACTACTAGAGGTAATCATAGATAGGTAGAAGTGAGGAGTTTTGTACACTATATTGATTATCTAGTGAATGGTTTCTAGACTGGGCAAGACCTCGCAGATGTAGGTGTTTTCATCACCGAACTGCGTAAACAATTCTGTGTGTTTCTGTCTTTAATTGTACCATGTTTAAACATACTGCCACCATGTTTAAACATGCTCGTCACAGTTAAGTAACCACAGAATTAGACGTAAAATAACAATAGATATATTGATAGTTATTTCAATTGGTATCAGAGCAAGGTCACTACAATCCCTCTTACAAGGGTAGTGAGATCGGAGCTATCATTATGTCTACTCAAGAGAAGCTCGGCACATCAACAGCGAGACCACCGCTACTGAATGGAACGAATTATGCTTACTGGAAGGCAAAGATGATGGTGTTTATACACGGTCTGGATGATAATGCATGGTATTGGATAGAAAATACCTGGACTTCACCACTGTCTGAAGCTAAAACTTGAACAAGCGAGAGATCGGTGAAGCCGTTACCAGAATGGAGCATGACTGAGAAGGCTAACAAGAAAATCAACAACAAGGTGCTATATGCTATCTACTCTGCTGTAGATCAAAACCAATTTCGAATAATCTCTACATGTACTTCGGCAAAAGCAGCATGGGACAAACTTCAGACTCACTATGAAGGAGATGCTAAGATGAAGAGACTGAAGCTTCAAACTCTAACTACCACATTTGAGACCATTGTGATGGATGAACATGAAACCATTGGTGACTGTAACATTCGGATCAGTGATCTAGCTCACACAGCAGAACAATTAGGACAAAATCTAGCACCTACCAGAATAGGAAATTCAGGTTAGAATGAGTCTAAATCACTCACAAAACCATTCAAGCATGCTGGAAAGGTACAATGTAGAGAATGAGAAGGTTTCGGTCACATTCAGTCGCAATGTCCTAGTGTCTCTCCCAAGGAAAAAGGGAAAGCATATGCAGCTACCTGGAGTGATGATGAGGAGGAACATGTCAACAATCATGTGTCGTTTGGGGCAACATTGATCGAAGAATCGGAGCATGCATGTTTTAACATGCCTACTGACTCAGCATGTTTAAACATGCCGTCTGAAATCATTACTGAAGCAGAAAAGGAACCAGACGTGGAGGATGTAACTAAAACTGATCATGGAGATGATATCTATAAATCATATAATAAACTATACAAAATGTGGATCATGGCAATGAAATTAATCAAGAAATTGAAAGCTGAGAAGGTCATTCTGAATGATGAAAGGGACGAGATCAAGATCATGAATGACAGCTTGGAATTAAGTGTGAGGAAAACACAAGATGATTTAATGAGTATGACCAAGAGGACAGAAGATGCAGAAGGAACGATTAAACGACTCAACAAAGGAACTGCTTTCTTGGATGATCTGTTGGAAATGGGAAGAGCATCGGGGGACAGACATGGTCTAGGATATGTGAACCAGGCCATACCCAAATATGGACTCCAGTATGTGAGTACTTCTGCTCATGTAAATCAAGGGTTGAAGCCCATGCAAGGATTCAGAAGACAAACACATCAGATATTCCAGAAGAAGAGACCAACCATTAAGTGTAACTACTGCATGTTTCAAGGGCATTCAGAGAATCAGTGTTTTAGACTTCTAAGGGATATCATGCGTGGAAAGGATTTCAAGACATGTTATAACATGAATCCGTCACTTCAAGCAAATCTGACCAGGAAGGTATGGGTGCCAAAATCTAAACTTTGTTATGTTGTTCATACATGTTTTAGTGCTTATGCTAGAGATACGTGGTACTTTGATGGTGGATGCTCTAGGCATATGACTGGGTCTCGAGATTTGATTAATAATGTGGTACCTTGGACTGGAACTGTAAGGTCTGGTGATGGAAAGATATGCAGTGTTATTGGAAAAGGTGAATTGCAGATAAAAGGATTTCCTGTATTCCATGATGTTTTGCTTGTAGATGGATTAGAGACAAACTTGTTAAGTATTAGTCATCTCTGTGATAGCAATCTGATTGTTCTATTCGATGATAAAACATACACTGTTAAGAAAGGTGAGAAAGCTATTCTGGTTGGAACTAGATCTTCAAACAATTGCTATGTATTTGATCAAAACATAAGCTGCCTCAAGGAGAACATTGGAGAGATGGACGTCATGGAAGATGAGGATGATCAACAACTGGAGAATGGATCTCGTACTACTAGCTCACCTATTTCTGATGGAATTACATCTTCACCAGATCATGTTATAACATCCTCTTCGATAGATCATGTTATAACATGCCCTCAAGACAGTGCTGAGACTGAAGCTATTGAACCGAGGAATTACAAAGACATGTTAGAAGATGAGTATTGGATTTCAGCTATGCAAGAAGAGCTTCCGAATCATGTTTGCAAATTGAAGAAAGTTCGGTATGGATTGATACAGGCTCCACGTGCTAGGTATGACCAACTCACCCAGTTTCTATTGAAGAAAGATTATCATCAAGGGGGAGTAGATCGAACGATGTACATGTTTAAACATGATGGTCATAAACTGCTGGCTCAAATCTATGTAGATGACATGTTTGGTTCAACGTCTCAGACGCTTTTTTGATGATTTTGTATATATGGTGAAGAGTGAGTTTGAGATGAGTACGGTAGGAGAGCTGACATACTTCTTGGGTCTTCAAGTCAAGCAGAAGAAGGAGGTTCTACTCAAGCATGTTCCTACAGCTGAACAATTTGCTGATATCTTCACAAAGCCATTAGATGCTGCCACATTTGAGCTGTTGAGACAACACCTTGGTGTTTGTCGGATTTGAGGTACCATGACATAACCTCTATGTTGTTGTTGTAGATTTTTTTTTTCTTGTATTAGTGCTTTTATTTTTTTATAAAAAAAAATAGAAAAGTGAAAGAAAAAGGATGTTGAGATATAGCATGTTATAACATGCTGTCTAGATGAGTATGAGAAGCTGTTGAAAATTTTCTGGGCCTTAGTGCGAGTTTATGGAGTTGAATAACCTGCTGGCCAGTGTTAAATTTCTTGAAGATGATACGGGGGCAGTTGTGCTATTTTGAATATTTGCAGAATGAGAGGGAAAAGGGTTTTCTTCTTCTACTTTTGGTTTTCCCATTCTCTACTTGGGTTCTGTTCTTCGTCTCTCTCACCGAACTCACAAATACCAAGATTTCATCTGCTCATGGAGTTCTAGGGTTTTGGTTCTTCACGATCTACATGATTTTGGCTGCCAAGTTTGGATCTTTATTGATGTATTGAGCGCACAACATTCAACTGAACCTGCAGAGTGTCTCCAACAAATTGAGCTACATGCACAAGGTATTCTTTACATATCTTTGCTAAAAATCAGTGTTGTTTTATATATATATTCTGAAGGTTGCAAGTAGCCATTGAATCTAGGGTTTTGATTGGATTGAGATTTGTTGGAGTTTTGGTAAATTTGCTGAGTGTGTGTTTAAACTTGAGATGGCTAACTCAAATTCTATCAGCTCTGATTTAGGGGGAGTTATTGGTGATGATTTAACTGTTGTGACTGGGTTGTTAGCCTTAGGCAGTGGACAGAGATTGGATTTGAAAATTGAGAAGCCCCAATCTAAGTTGAAATTCCCTAAAGCCTTTCATAAGTTGGAGAAGCCTATGCTAATGTGTCAAGTCTGGACTCCAATATTTCTTTTGGAGTTTTGTTTCCCTCTTTGGGCAAGAAGAAACAGAGGAAGAAGAGTAGGAGATCTGCAGCTACTGAAGAAGATGAATTTGATGAAGTACAAGGTCCAGCTGTGAGGTCTAAATTGAGAACCGACGATGATAATTCTCTGCTGAGAGTTAGATTTTTCTGAGAAATTTTATAAACAAGGAGGTTTATCATGCTTTGTGGCCAAATAAGTTGCAAGTGGAAAGTAGAATGATACTGGATTTTTTGATGCAGCAAGCTCTTATGCTAGTTCTAGCAAGACAGCCAATCCGGCGAAAGCTTTTCACTGGAGTTGCACATGTTATAAGATGGTGCTATATTTGTTTCGGAAGCTGCTGGAGTTGCACATGTTATAACATGGTGTTTTATTTGCTTCAGATGCTACTTTGGCATGTTTTTGACCCCAATGGGGAGATATTTTGATGACTTTATGATCCATATTGAAGTTTATAACTTTTATGATCCACATGTTATAACTTTTCCTGGGTATTTTGGATTTCTTGGTTTTCGGTTTTCCCTTATGAAGTGATTTGAAATTCTTGGAAGTTGTTGGTGTTCTGATATTAAGGGGGAGTTGTATAACTCGATATGCTGACATCAAAACGAAGATGGATTCACAAAATGCCAAAGGGGGAGATTGTAAAGTCCATACTTTTAAGTTGGCATTTTTGTGAATAAGGGAAGCATGTTTTAACATACTCAGGAAAGTTATTTATGGATCTTGAATCTTTGTATCGATCGGATTACATGGTTATGGAAGAACGATTTATTTTCGGTTATTGAAGATTAAATACAGAAGATTCCAAGTCATCTATTTTCGTCCAATTCAATTATGGAAGATTAAATATTGCCTACGGAATTATTATGGAAGAATTAGTTAGGCATAGCTTTATAATTGGAAAGAGATCTAGTCTATTCCTTTTTCTGTATTGTAATTGGAAATTGTAATATTCAGTTATAGAAAGAATAGATTAGGGTTGTACGTTATTGAAGGTACAACATGCACTATAAAAGAAGAACGAAGGCTGCGAATTCAACCACGGATTTAGAGATTAAAAAATCCTGTCAAGGATACTTTCGAGTGGAGCAGTCGCAGTTCACAATTAACCGCAACGGGATCTTGTTCACCGGAAAGTCTAGAACCACGGCCATAATATCCTCGGGAGAGGTAGTCATCAGAAAGTTGGGTGAGGAGCTTGACCTTGTCAAGTGAGGAGGTTGACGTTGACCGGCAAGTGAGGGGTGCTCACAAGTTCACTACTAGAGGTAATCATAGATAGGTAGAAGTGAGGAGTTTTGTACACTATATTGATTATCTAGTGAATGGTTTCTAGACTGGGCCAGGCCTCGCAGATGTAGGTGTTTTCATCACCGAACTGCGTAAACAATTCTGTGTGTTTCTGTCTTTAATTTTACCATGTTTAAACATGCTCGTCACAGTTAAGTAACCACAGAATTAGACGTAAAATAACAGTATATATATTGATAGTTATTTCAGATTTGTTGGAGAAACAAGGAGTCACTGGAGGGGTCAGGTTTCTTCTTTGCAGGTTATTTTTCCTTCAGATTTTCTACATTTTCGGGTGGAATTAGGTTGGGTTATTGTGAAATTGAGAGTTTATTGTTGAATTTGATGCTGAATACTGAATGTCCGTGTTCTTGATATTGAATTAGGTTGGGGTTTGTGATAGAGCAACAAGACTTGTGTATAAGAATAACACAAGTTACAGAACAAACCTTCAAAAAATGTTGCTTGTGTTTCCTGAATTAAAATGGTGTTAAACTTATCGATATGGTCAGTTGTTTGATGTCTGTGATTGTTTGTTGCCCAGATATTAACTCCGTATAGTAATATAGTTATTCGGGGTAATATATAGTGGAAAAAATTAAACCTTTTGTGGCACAGTTACTCTAGATTGTTATGTTACTCTAGATTGTTATGCTTTCACAGTTCAGGGGAGAATGAAGAAAAGAGGTCAAATGTTGTATCACAGATTTATTATCCGTGCTTATGTAGTCGCTATTCACCTCTTTGAGATTTAGGCTTTTTACGCTATTCACCTTATGAAAGAAAGCATTTTCACGCTGATATTTTAAATAATCGGACTATATTCTATCTTCATTCTTAGCATGGCTGCACTGTAGTGTCCTTTGTCCAAGAAAGAATGCTAAACCGATCTGATCTTTGTGGCCAGATATGTTGTCCGAGTACCTCTGAGATTTGTTTAGCAGATGAAAGTTTGGTTCTCTGAGAATGTATGCATACTTCAAGCCATAGCAGAAGCTATGGATTCATACCATTCACTACCACACATCCTCGAGGTAAGTTGTCAAATCATTTAAGAACACTTTTGCATGCTCACTATAGGGTGCCTTAAGTGAACATCATGAGTTATCTATGGCCAGCTGAAATGCATTTTTTCTGCAACATGTCATCAGAGAGCTCAAGGTAATTTGGCGGAGCATCTTGGCAGCATGTTCATGTTTGGGAATCTCTGATGGGATGCTCAACTGCATCTCAGCCATACACTCTCGACTTTCTGACCCCTCCATTGGTGCTAAGGTAGACTAGAATATCAATGCTGCTTAGGTAGACTAGAATATCTATGCTGCTTCATCTATAATCAGTGTCCTCTTTTGTAGCTTATAATTTGCATTCTTTTCTTGAACGATGTTTCTGATCTAGGTATTGGATACATCACATCACATGTCTTTTGTAGCTTATAATAAACGTTTGTTTGAGAGAAGCCCATAAGATGATGACGATGATGAAGAAACACAGAATCTATGGAGTCTCTCAGCTTTCTTCTTTTTCAGGTTGTTTTTTTTTTCTCCTTTTCTTAGTTTCTACATTTTCAGGTGGAATTAGGATGGGGTTTTTGTGAATTTCGGAGTTTAATACTGAATGTTGAATGCGTGTTCTTAATTTTCCTTTTTGATGTCGGTGTTTAAGGATACCATCTAAATCGAATAAGCGAGAAATGGTGTAGAATTAAACCTTTTGTGGTACAGTTACACAAGATTATTTTGCTTTCACAGTTCATGAGAGAATGAAGAACTGAGGTTTTGAATGTTGTATTACAGATTTATTGTCTTTGCTTATGTACTCACTATTCACTTGTTTGATTATTTAGGCTTTCGTATTGATGAAAAAGAAAGCATTTTTAGGCTGATATTTCAACTAATTGGAACTATATTTGATCTTCTTTCTTAGCATGACTGACATTGTAGTGTTCTTTGTCCAAGAAAGAATACTAAACCGATCTGCTTAGAATCCATAAGTATCATAGATCTTTGTGGCTAGATATGTTGTCATTCGGTCAAAAGATATTCTGTATTCATATATGTAAGTCGGGTTTTGGTGTATTCAATACCAAGATGACAAGAATTCAGTCACCTTTTGTGTAGCCGATGAAAGTTTGGTTCTCTGAGATTGTGCATACTTCTTAATCTTGTTTTTCTATTTCTTGAACAGTGAACACAGAGTCTATCGAACATTAGAAAAGCCACTACTCAGTGGAGTCTCAGCTTTCTTCTTTGCAGGTTGCTTTTCTCTCTATTTTTACATTTCAGGCTATGAAATTGAGATTTAAATGCAGAATCAGATCCCAAATAATGAATGTGCATGCTCTTGATTTTTGGCCTAGGGTGTATGATATAGCAGCAAGACTCTCCTGCTTTATCTATGTTTTAAAAGTCTCTAATAGTTTCATTTCATGAAGTGTGTTCGGAATCTTAGAATAACTCTGCAAAATGTAGCTAGTTTTTCCTGCATTTCGATGGCATATACTAGAACTCCTTATAGTTAAGTCAGGGTAATTAATATTGGAAAGAGCTAATATCTGCTTAGAATCTAGCCCGGTTAACATTGCACAGTGTCTTTTGTCCATGAAAGAATAATAAAGTGATGTGCTTAAAATCCAAGTATAACATGGATATCTTTGTAGGCAGATGTTATCATTGGTCAAACGATATTCTTCTTTATAGATGTATGTAGGTGTGCTTACAATCTAAGAACCTTTACTATTATGTTTAACAGATGAAAGTTAGGTTTTGTCTTAAGCTTTTCTGTTTAGTCAGAAGAAGCTACTGGAACAGCGTAAAGACCATAAAGGTGAGGAACTGGAAGTCATATATACGAGGCCATCGCTTTTGCTGGTGAAACTGTAGAAGACGGCAGCAACCTTCTCCTTCCACCATACCCAAGCCGGTGACCATTTGATTCAGACAAGGACCAACTGAGGCCTGAGTCTAGAGTAATCGTGGTCCCGTGCTTGTGAGAGGATTGAAAAGGTACTATGTTAATATTCTGAATTAGTATTTTAAGAGCAGAAAAATGAAGGAAAGATTGCAGTGTTCTAACTCATCTTGCCAGATTAATGTTAAATGTGTTCTGGTTTTTAAAATCAAATGCAGATTTTAGAGCTTTAGCAGCAACTTGAAGGCCAGTTTGCAATGAGGCAAGCGCTGAAAGAATCGATTCGTTCCAAAACCTGTTTCGTGTAAAAAAGATTCGGGTTTCCCAGGTAGCAAACTGGCACATGGCAGCAACTTGAAGGCCAGTTTGCTATGAGGCAAGCTATCGGGGCAAATGACAGTTTGAATTCAATCAGTTGTTGCCCTGATAGCTCTTGACCTTACCATCCACTACCATTACACATGCTCATTTTAAGTTGTCTTAAGTGAAGAACTGAAATGCATATTTGTCATCAGAGGGCTCGAGATAGTTTGGGAGACAAGGAATAGAATTTCTGAGGAGATGGTTGAGTGCATCTCAGTCAGCAGTTTAACGGGAGCCATATCCTTCTCATCAGTTCTTGATCAGACAGCTCGCTGCAAATCGAATCGCCTAGAGAATTTTAGGCTGCCTTTTCCAAGATTGGTTCAATCTGCAGAGATGAGCAAACTTGAAGATAGCATTGTGGAGTATTTTCTGATTTTTAAGGTCAATCTTTTGTACCCTTTGTAGATTAGTATTTTAAAAGCAGAAAATGAAAGGATGATTGCAGTGTTCTAACTCATCTTGCTACATTTTTTAGTGTATTCTGGTTTTCCAATCAAATGCAGATTTTAGAACGATTTGTTCCAAAACCTGTTGGACATAATAGAATCTGATGGAAGATAATGCTGTTTTGTTTTGGACAGAGATTGATAGTCACAGGCTCATAGTTACAGATAGGACAAAGACGCAGTAGAACAGCATTTCTTACCGCCAAAGGTGCCCACCTAGCTCCCACACTCACCGACCTTGCTCAGAACAATGCTGGGACACCCATCAGATGTTCGATAGATTGTCTTAGAGAGCCACCTCCCGTTTCTCCGCCCCAACACCGTTGTCATTGATCACACCAGCAGCCACCCTGTTCTGGCTGCGCCAGTTTCAGGTGGAGATATTGGAGCTAGGGATGGCAAGCTGGCGATCCTAGCTGGTGGAGATGAGAAGGTTATCGAGTGGCTGAAACCGCTGTTTGATGAGATGGAAAGAGTGACATATGTTGGATGTATTGCAAAATCGCGAACCAGATAACCGTGGAAAGGCAGGGCTGGACAAGTCCAAGTTTTCTGCGGGATCAATGGCGATGGAGTTGTTTGGGGAGAGGATGATTAAGGGAGATTTCAGGCCAGATGGATTTGCAGAGTATATGGTGAAGGACTTGGGAATGGGGGTGGATTATGGGGTGGTGCTTCCTGGCGCTGCACTGTGTAAGCAGCTGTTTGCCGCCATGGTGGCTAATGGTGGAGGGAAGCTCGGTACTCGAGGGCTTATATTAGTCATAGATAAGACCAATGGCAATTGAGAGAGGGAAAAAATGCAGTATTATTAAGATTCAAGAACATTTCTATGAATTATGGAATTTGATATCTATAGTTGATCATTGTAGTGCGGTTAAAGATATTAATGAATGATACAAAGGTTAAAGTAAGTGTGAAAAGTTGTGTTAGTTGTGTTAGTTGTGTTATGCCTTTACTCAAAATATATTCTTTCTCATCTGTGACAATACAAGAAAAATTGGAGAACTGATTTATTAATTATGTATGTACTTTGTATATTGCACTTATGTGCCTAGAGTTTAGCTAGCTTCAGTATTTAGCTTTAGGCCCTTGTATGTAACTATATATAAGCATGCTTCTGCTTTATTCTAATCAACCAATCAGATACACTTTACATGGTATCAGTCGCCTGACGATCCTCTTTCCTTAAACCCTAGGGTTCTTAAACCCTCTCCCCCTCTTCTCCTTCTTTGGCCGCCGCCGCCTTTACTTCTCTCCCACACGCACGAATTTTTTTTTTCTGCCCTCCCCTCTCAGTTCAAAAATTTTCTGCCCTCTTTTTTGTTACTCACACGACGATGGCTGCTAACAGGGATGCTTCTCTTACGATCAACACGATGGTTCATCTTCTCAATACCAAGTTGGAAGCTTCGACATACCTGCGGTGGAAGAAGCAGATAGAGTATGTGTTCATGCCTCAAGGATTGTTTGGCCATCTGGATGGCTCTACTCCTCGCCCTCCCGTTCCCGTGCCGCCAACGGCCGCCTCTTCCTCCTCCTCACCTCCGGACTCTGCTGTTGTTCAGAAGGAGCAGGCCGCCTACGACACTGCCCTTGCTACCTACAAATCCTGGATCGTGGATGATCAGAGACTTTGTAGTGTGCTCCTCTCCTCATGCACTGCTGATGCGTTGAATGAGATCACCGGGTGTACCACCGCTAAGGAGATGTGGGACACTTTTGCCAGCACCTATCAACACAGCACCTCGATTAGCGTTTTCAGCCTCCGACAGCAGGCTAATCTCCTTCGTAAGACTGGTACGATTCATGATCTTCATCTGTCTCTGGTTAAAATTTTTGATCAGTTGAGTATTATGGGCCAACCTGCGGATAACCGCGACAAGCTTATGTGGTTTCTCACTGTCCTTGGTCAAGCTTATTCTAATTTTAGTGCACCTGTTGCTGTTCTTGATCCCTTGCCCCCGTATATAACTGTTGTGGATCGAGCCAAGGGCTATGAGGCTTTTTTTGGCAAATTTGGAGAAAACGAATGTGCAGGTACAGGCTCCGGTGGGACCGGTAGCCTTTGCTGCGACCGCCCAGGAGACTGCCCAGGCCGCCCAGCATCCAGACGGTGGCGCGTGGGCTCACGCGCCTGGACAGGCCGCGCGTGGCGGCCGTCGTCCCTGGGCAGCTCCTGGAGGTCCTGGTGTGTCCAGATCTGGTGTTTTGGGTGCTCAGGTTCAGTGTTACACGTGTGGAGGATTCGGGCACATCTCTGTTAGTGCAGGATTTGGCACTGTTGTATGGGAACCGGATAATGTCTTCCAAGCACATATTAGATACGCTTTCCTAAAAGAAATTTACCGACCCACTAAGAACAACAGGTTGCACGGTAACTCTTTTGAGATACGAAGAAGAACACATTGGATCTTGGTTGTTATCAAGAAACAATAACACAAGAGTTTGTATAGATTTATGTCTAAAGACAAGAAATAGTTCTGCAGTAAACTATTTCCAAAGCAAGTAAAGTAACTTGTATTCCTATCTTTTTCTTAGTTACTCATACATGTGGCTTACCACTCCTTATATAGGAAGTGATTCGTAAGGATATCACTCTTCATATGATTTGTAAAGACACAACTCTACAAAGAGACACATTCAACTCTTGCATGCTTCATTGAATGTTATGTTTATGGTTACAGCCATTCACATTATTCATATAATTATTTATATATCCTCAAGTATACATACACTCAAACTCCACAACTCCCATGTATTATACTCCACATATATACCACGAATTCATTTTACTATAAATGTTCCAACAATCTCTAGGTTTTATGGAAACTCTACGCAGAGTTATGTGACTCCATCACCACAGCCCTATGGCCAGCAGCAGTACCAGACTTATGTTCCTCAGCCGGCACAGCCTCCATCGGCTCCTCAGGCCCTTGTTGCTCAGACTTATGCTGCTCCTGTTGCTCCTGCGGCAGTGGCTCCTCAGCCACCTGTGTATGCACCGCAGTACATTCCCTACCAGGCTCCTCAGACTCAGCCCGCTACTGCTCCTACAGTTTCAGACTGGTATCTTGATTCAGGGGCTACCAACCATATGAGTGCCACCCCTTCGAACTTGACTGCTCTGACTCCATATAATGGTAATATCTCTGTTTCTGTTGGTGATGGTGCTTCTCTTCCTATTACTGCTGTGGTGTTGCTAGAGTTAGCCCTTCTATGCATATATCTGATGTCTTGGTTGTGCCTGCTATTACTAAAAACCTGTTGTCAATTAGTAAGCTTACCAAGGAGCTATGTGCTGTTATTTCTTTCGATGACAAGTTTTTGACTATTCAGCACAAACTCAGCAGGGCAATCTTGGGGCAGGGACACAGTGAGCATGGACTGTATGTGCTGGACCGTGGTGAGACAACACTTCTTTCAGTGGTGAAGAAGAACAATAATAGAGCATCTTTTGAAGTGTGGCATGCTCGATTAGGACATGTGTCCTCTGCTACTCTTTCTTTGTTGAACAAACATGGATTTTTGTCTTTTACTTCTGTACTTCCAAAACCTGGTATTTGTGAACCGTGTGTTATGGCTAAAGGCCACAAACTGTCTTTTGTTGAGAACCCCAGACGGGCTAAGAATGTTTTGGATTTGATTCATTGTGATTTGTGGGGGCCATCTCCGGTTGTTTCGGGAAATGGTTTCTCCTATTATGCTTTGTTTGTGGATGATTATTCGCGTTTTTCGTGGTTCTATCCTCTTCGTCGCAAATCAGATTTCGTCGATGTCTACTTCCAGTTTGAAGCATTCGTAGAGAACCAATTCTCATCTCGCATCAAAGTTTTCCAGAGTGATGGAGGGACTGAATTCATCAACAACAGGTTGCAGTCTCACTTTGGAACTCGTGGCATTCATCATCAAGTCTCATGCCCATATACACCTGAGCAAAATGGTAGAGCAGAACGCAAGCACAGACACATCACGGAGATGGGCCTCTCCATGTTGTTTCACTCACACCTACCACTGTCTCACTGGGATGATGCATTTAGTGCTGCTGTCTTCACTATCAACCGGTTGCCAACACCAGTGATTGATAACAAGTCTCCTTTTGAAGTACTTTTTGGACGTTCGCCAGACTACTCGAACTTTCATCCTTTTGGTTGCCGTGTGTTTCCCTATGTTCGGCCTACATCTGAACATAAATTAGCCCCTCGCAGTCTGCCATGTATCTTTTTGGGCTACAGTGCACACTACAAAGGATTTAAGTGCTTGGATCCTGCCTCTGGTCGTATTTATATGTCTCGTCACACTCGCTTCGATGAGGGTCACTATCCATTCTCGAGAGCATCCACAGGGGCTCATTTCTCCTCTTTGGATGTCTCTTCCTTTGTTGACCCCACTGATCCTGATGTAGAGACATCTTCTGTCGAGACCCTTCCACCACAACAGCCTTGTACGGCATGTCATGAGCCTTCTTCAACTAAATCAGCAGCAATCGCCGATGAACCTGAACCAGCCACTCCAGATCCTTCTCCAGTATTCTCGAGTTCTTCCGATTCACCTGGTGATTCAGTCTCGTCTGGAAGTGTTACTTTGACTCCTCCTGCTTCCACAGCTCTACAGGTTCCAGCAGCCCCACCTGCTCCTAGAGCTCACTCGATGGTCACTCGTCATCGGGATGGAACAAGAGTAGCTCGCAGTCTTGGACCTGATTTTGTGGCCACGGGTTTAGTTGCTGAGTTACTGGTACAGAAGGAACCGAGAAACTTTAAGGCTGCAGTCAAGGACTCCCGATGGGTTACTGCTATGGATGAGGAGATTGATGCACTTCAGCGGCAACAGACATGGCAGTTGGTGCCTTGCCCTCCACATGTTAATGTGGTTGGTTCCAAGTGGGTTTATCGATTGAAGTACAAACAGGATGGTTCTATTGAGAGGTACAAAGCACGTCTGGTAGCTCAAGAGTTCTCACAGGTTCCAGGGTTTGATTTTGATCATACCTTCAGTCCAGTTATCAAGGCTACCACTGTCCGCACGGTGATTGCTATTGCTACTATGAGGAAATGGCTGCTTCATCAGCTCGATGTAAAGAATGCTTTTCTGAATGGTGTTCTTGACGGTCCAGTTTACATGGCGCAACCGGCTGGATATCAGGATCCTGCACGTCCTAATCATGTATGTCTTTTGAGGAAAGCCATCTATGGTCTTAAGCAAGCTCCTAGAGCATGGTTTGATCGCTTCAGTGCCTTTATTAAGGGTCTTGGCTTTGTTGGCAGTCTATCGGATCCATCTCTGTTCGTGTTTACCCGTGGCTCAGTCATCCTTTACCTTCTCATCTATGTCGATGATATCATTCTTACCGGGAATGTAAGGTTGCTATTCAGAGTTTCATAGTTCGGGCTGATCGGGAATTCTCTGTCAAGGATCTCGGATACCTCAACTACTTCCTTGGTTTGGAGGTTACACCCACCTCTACCGGGTTTTTCTTGGGTCAAACTAAGTATGCTGGGGATATTCTTCAGAGAGCTGGGATGTTGGATGCTACGCCTGTTTCTACACCGTTTCTTCCATTATCTCAGTTACACAGCAGTACCAGTGGACCATTTCACAATCCGAAATTGTATCGTTCTCTTGTAGGTGCACTTCAATATCTCACCATCACTCGTCCTGACCTATCCTTTGCTGTCAACTTTGTGAGTCAATATCTTCAGGATCCATGGGATGATCATTTTGCTGCAGTTACTCGTATTCTCAGATATGTTCGAGGCACGCAACATTGTGGATTGACCTTCACTGCTGATGGTGTTTCGGAGATACTAGCCTACTCTGATGCTGATTGGGCGCGCTGCTTGGAGACACGTCGCTCTACTTATGGATATGCAGTTTTCCTTGGTGGCAACTTGGTCTCATGGAGTGCGAAGAAGCAACCTACAGTCTCTCGGTCAAGCTCTGAATCGGAGTACAGAGCTCTTGCTAACACTGCTTCGGAGGTAGTATGGCTGTTACATATTCTTCGGGATCTGCGCTTCCCACTTCAGAGATCTCCGGTGCTTCTTTGTGACAATAACAGTGCCATCTTTCTTGCGGAGAATCTAGTTGCTCACAAGAGAGCTAAGCACATCGACATCGACTATCACTTTGTGAGGGAGCTAGTTAGTACTGGCAAACTACGAGTTGGTCATGTTCCGACATCCTTACAAGTTGCGGATATCTTCACCAAGGGGCTCAATCGTGCGTTGTTTGACTTCTTTCGGTCCAAACTTCGCGTCTCAGTCAATCCGACGCTTCGTTTGAAGGGGGGGTGTGACAATACAAGAAGAATTGGAGGACTGATTTTTATTAATTATGTATGTACTTTGTATATTGCACTTATGTGCCTAGGGTTTAGCTAGCTTCAGTATTTAGCTTTAGGCCCTTGTATGTAACTATATATAGGCATGCTTCTGCCTTATTCTAATCAAGCAATCAGATACACTTTACATCATCACTCTCCTCCTCCACTAAGAGTACTTTTTGAAAGCAAAATACCGGTGGAGGAAATGTCTGGGGATGCCAAGAACAGAAAAGAAAATGATTCAAAGATCATGGAAGCTGTGATACTGGAGCAGATATTCGCGTCCACTTTTGTCAAGTATACGCGCGTGTGGAGTGATTTTTTCTTGATTGAAGTTGGAGCTTCTGCTGCAGAGTTCAAGGAGTCTTCAGCGTGCTCATGCTGCAGTCTCACTCGGGCGGCCTCCTGAAGTATATCTGGTTCTTAGCTCTCTGATGCCTCTCATCAGGGAGGCTTACCAGCAGTGTGCTCTTTTGTTGTCTGCCGGATCATTTCGCCCTCGATCACCTACAAAAGCAGCAGCAGAAACTGGCTTGACCCTGCAAGTTTTATCAGAGGAGGTGGGAATGGGGAGTTCTCTGAGGATGCTGATGAAGGGGTTGGAGAGGAGTCTGAATGTGCAGTTTTGGATTCTCTTTAGTGTTGCAAATCGAAGGAAAACATGATGGTTCATTTTGGTGGAGTGAACTTTTAGGGCTGCTCATTTATGTAGCTAGTCCGAAAATAATGCACATATTTTAACACTTTTCTCATTAGCGTCAGCAAAGTTTGCTTTTTAATAATCACTTGCATGCGACAGGTTAAGCAAAGCACCACTGCATCCCTTTTAACTAATTTCAAACTCATCATTTGGGATGAAAATTCCATGACAAAGAGAGAGATAATTAAAACTTTTGAAACTTTGCCAAGGAATTTGATGGACAATGGGGAGTTTTTTTACGGTAAAATTATTGTCTTTGGTGGTGATTTTCGGCAAACATTGCTGTCATAAGCAATGGTACTCGGGATAATCATGTAACCGCAAGCGTTGTTAATTCGAGTTTATGGAAGTCAATGAAAGTGAGACTCACTATAAATATGCTCAAGCGTTGTTAGCATATTTGCTCAGGATTGGAGAAGGACTCGAGTCAAGTGACAACATTGGAAACATAGTTCTGCCTGGAAAAATTGTTATTTCATATATCAATATTGAATCATCACTTGAAAGGTCAGCCTTTGTTTCCGATTGCTCTTTTTACCTTTGTCATGATTTGTAATTGTTATACAATTCAAATTATATTTGATGACTTCAGCTAATGGATGGAGTTGGAATATTTAAAATTATTTCTTTGATATGGATGCTTGAATTGTATTTACGCTATTCATGTTGCATGTTTACTGCCTTTTAACACGTAACTCATTGGTTGAGATATGCATCCAGATTCAAATACTACTATAAAATGTAATATTTAATTATAATATTACTCAAAATTCTGTTTGGTAGACTTTGTTTAGTACATCTATATATTAGCTACTTTTAGATTACTAATCCCGATGTAAATATTAACATGACTTATCGTTCTTTTCTTTCCTTCTCTTGCAGATTGATCACAAATGTATTTCCGGATTTGAATGGGTACATATATAATGCACAAGAGATGATAAATACGTGCATTCTTTGTCCCAAAAATAATTTTGTTGATGACATGAATGAAATCATGATAAACAAGTTTCCGGAAGAGACTTTTGAGTATACAATCAAAATCAATGATGCGATCATTGATCAGCGACATTCGGGTGGTTATGAGGATTTTCTTAACTCCATGAATGCCAAGAATCTTCCTTCACATAAATTACAGTTGAAAAATAATTGTCCAATTATTCTGCTCGAGAATTTCAATCCATCTGATGGTCGATGCCATGGAACACGTATGATTCGCAAAAACCTTACTCCCTTTGCCATCTTTGCAGAAATTGCAACAGGACATCACATATGCAAGCAAGTGTTCATACCGAAAATACCTCTTCAGAGTTCAAGTAGTGACATACACAAGATTTCTTTTATCCACACTCAATTTTCAGTGAGGTTGTGTTTTGCAATGACAATAAATAAGGTTTAGGCACAAATCTTGAATTTTGTTGGAATTTACTTGAAAGAACCGGTATTTTCGCATGAGCAATTATGTGTTGCATTGTGAATGATAAGAACAAAATAGTGTGTAAGAGTTCACATCATACCACCAATTTTAGGAAAAATAAAATTTGATCGTAAGACTATCAATGTAGTATTCAGTGAAATTTTCACATTAGCTTCCGAATGTGATTAATATTACATATTCTTATTTTTACATTATATGATAATTGACAAGTACTCAATATGGTTATGAAATTTAGAACATTTTTATCACAAATTAGCTATATCTATATTTATCTCAAATATATTTTCTAATACATGCTAATGTGCATATATTTTGATATTTTACTTGTATAAAAATGTGATTGCCGTACTCGATGAGACTTCCCTGGCTCTCACCCATAATTAGAAGGATAGAAATGTCCACAGCCCACACGTACTCTATTTATTTTTTTTGTCAAATGTGTTCCACTTATTTCTGATTCTTATCAATTCCAAAGGCCGAGAGGCAGCCACAAGCCACCTAAATCCCCACCCTCTCCCGGTTCCGTCACTGGCCGGCGATCATGGGATTCTGTTGCAACGAAGAAGAAGAAGAATCCAGCCTCTTTAAACCCCTAACCCAACCCAATCAAGAGGAATCCTCATCCTCACCCGCAGCTAACGTGACAATATCTCCGATGAACTCCAATTTCTCAGCCCTCGCGTGCCAGGACACTCTCCGCGCCATCCTCGAGAAGCTCCCTTTACCAGACCTGGCGCGATCGGCGTGCGTTTGCAGGCTGTGGAGCTTTGTGGCCTCCGACAGGAAGATGCTGACCAGGGCTTTCAAATCTCCCTGGAAAATCAAGGACGTGATTGGTGATCCTAGCTCTGGAAGCTTTTGGAAGGACAATAGTATCTCCAAATTCGCTGTCTCCCACCGTATTCGCCCGGGAGACACCGTCTTCGGCCTTGCTGTCAAGTACTCTGTGCAGGTATAACATATACGCAAGAATACAAATCGGATATAATATCTAAACTATCTCTTGTTATCTATGTCAGAGGTTGAGGTTTTGCTAAACATGTATGTGATTGAGTTTGGGAGGCTTTAGGTGGGATGGTGGATTGGTTTTTGGAGGAAATTACTGCCATAACTAATTTACATCTGTATTTAACCTGGTATTTCAAACAGTTGCTTTGATGAGTTATTTGAGCTGTCTGGCTAGTTGTCGAGTGTTCCTCATATTTGCGTGGCATTTTGTATATGTTATGGAAATGAGGTGTTGCTATATAATGGCTGTATGTTTCCGAGGATTGGATATTCAGTTTTGAGTTATATCCTTTGAGTCTGCGATTTCCTGGGGATGAGGTGATCTCATTTAGAGTGTTATACGTGCTGATAAAGCAATGCTATAACTATGAGGGCAGAAGGTAGTTTCTAGGTTGCTGTGGGCCTATATGCATAGAGGTAGAGAGAGGCAAACCCTCACTATTTTCGCCTATGAGACTAGTAGACACCTTGATTGATACAAGCCTAGAATTAGCCATTGCTCTCATTTAATTCCAAATTAGTGGGAGGTAAGTTCCAGGTGTTTTGAAAAGTGAATATTGTCTTTTCAAAACTGGTATAATATACAAGAGTCATTTATTCTAACTTGGTTATTAGGAATCTTTTTCTCCTAGAATTTGGCAGTACAGGAACACATAAATACACGATGCTCTAGTTTTTGTATTCCTTGTTGTTGTATCCTATTAAAATATGGTTACCTGTGTAGTAGCTAGGAAATGAGTGTTTTGTTCAATTTTACAAGTCCAGATCTTATCTGCTCATTCTACAATTTGTAAAATGCCCTTTGATCTAGTTTCTTTGAGGATAAATGAAAATGAGAAGGTAAAGGAGAATTACGGAAATAGATCATTTCCAGTAATTTAATGAAAGCAGACATGGTGGCAAACTATGAAGCATAGGGTCACCATGCATTTGTGGCTGGGGGTTTTCTAGACCTCACCTTGTTTACAGTTCTGGCTTCCTATTCTGAATAAGTATTGTCTTCAAAGCAATGTGAAGTGTGAGTTATCTTATCGCTGTACTTTGTCTTCAGGGTTTCATCTATCTCTTGTAGAAATTTTAATTGAATATGTAGCTGTCATCCTTTTCAGGGTTGCGTGCATAATCCTTTTAGCATTTAAAATCCCATACCCTGTTTGCCAGTTCAAATATTAGGTTTTCAGTACATACTTGAAACAAATATCCTTTTCTTCTTGCCAACGTTTCCTTCTAGGAACATGCATGCTACTTGCTAGTCCAATTTTTGTGAAAGCAGTTCAATCTCTGGTATGCATAGCTCTTGGGTAGTTTCATTTTCTGCAAATAGCTGCAGTTCACGCTATATACGCTTACAGGTGATGGACATAAAACGACTGAATAACATGATGAGCGACCATGGCATATACTCAAGGGAGAGGTTGTTGATTCCTGTAAGCAAACCAGATATTCTGATCAATGGAATATGCTACATCGAGCTAGATTCTTATGCAAAGAGGGAAGTAGCTGTGCTTTATCTTGAAGGAGGCCCTGAGGAAAATATCCATAGAACGTTGAATCGTTGCACATCAGAACAGGCCAAGAAAAAGGTGATTGAATCATTGAGAAGGAGCATGCAAGTTGATGATGGAACTGCTCAATACTATCTATCCATCTCTGATGGTGATCCCCGAGGAGCTCTGTCTGAGTTTTCTGAAGATCTGAGATGGGAGAGGCAAACTGGTTTGGCCTGAAGCTGTGCTCCATGGTTTTATTACAGAAGCTAAAAAAGGGCATGTACTCTCCACGGTGATTGAATAAATTAGAAGTCAGTGTATAATGTTTGTAACTTTGTTCTTCAGAAGTAACTGAAGTTTGATTTAAGCACTTCGCTTCTGCAAAAAGGGATTGTTGTAAATTTCACAAATCCAAAAACAGTAGAAAAATGTACAAAAAGAGAACCTCTGGTGTTTTTAAGTCTTTGTTGCAGATGACCAACAATCAATTATTTAATACTAGTGCTTTTAATTTGACTCCTTAATTCCTTTACCGTTGTGTATCTCCAATGGAGTTATGGAGTTTGTTATGACTACTTTCTTATTAGGGAGTGCTTTTTATTAGTTTTTAGGGTAAAAATCTTATATAACTTCGAGTTATAGTAATAGTGCACATATAACCTCGGTTCTGGTTTAGTGTAATTATAAAACTTGATTTGGCAAATCAAAGCACATGTGACCCTGGATGATTAAATTCTGGTATACTTCGCCTCGGTATGACTACATGTACTACTAAAAAACGGGGATACATTATAAGAAAATCTAGGTTTAATACCCGAAAGTATCTAAACTACCTGACATGTATAATATTCTTACTCCCATAAATACACAAAGTCTACACAGTATAAATACACAAAGTCTCTACGCATAACATAAACCGAAACCAAAACGGTCTTCCCTCCCGCCAAATACACGGATTAAGAGGGACATGACAAACAAATATATGCAAGAATACTCCATAAATTAGTCAGGACAATTTGCGAAAAGACCCACTCCAAATCATATCCCTCTAAAAATAGGTATATGTAAATTAATGTCAGTATTGGAGCAATCCCAATCAATCATGGTCTGATTGGCTAGTGGCCAAATATAAAACAAATGCAATCTAACATGATATAAGCTAAAGATTAACCGGTCTACAAATATAGTAGCTGTATCGCCAATAGTAAGTATTCAAACTATTATGACTCGGATTTCTCCTAACTGTACATACTCGATCGGAAGTTAATCACAGTTTAACTGAACAAATGACCCGTCAGAAAATTAGAATTAGCAGATCACAATCAGTCCAAAATTTAAATACAAATATCAAACCACATATACCGTAAAAAAGACTGAAAATAATTTTTTTTAAAAAAAGAATAAAAAGAAGTAAAACCACTTTTTCAGTCTAATTGTGCCAACTCCAATATGAACATGTCCAAATCAGGTTGACCCGATCCGACCAGACCGACCGGCACCATCCCCAAATAAAAGCCGGGTTTAGGACCTCGTGGGTGCTCCGACAGGCCGGAACTTGAAACATGTTCCATCTGCGGGCTCCAAATGGAATTGCCGTCGATCACTGATAGGATCGGATATCCACCGGAGATGCCGTCTCAGATCGGCCTAATTCGTATTTTGGAGTCGTGGCTGTCGACGGTCAGGCTCTTCCGGCCCCGGGGCGGCGTCTGCGCTGGGAACAGTGGTGGCGGTGTGTGAGTGGTAGCGACCCGCTCTCACCAACCACAAATTTCGATCCGGATCGAAGATCGTTCTTGACGACGGTTGGGTTATTAGGGTTGCAATTTGTCGAAAAAGGAGATGATTTTAGGTGTGGGATAGGGAGGGGAGGTTAGAGACAAAAAAAAAGGTGTAAGGGAGGCCGCCTGCTGGTGGAAGCACCGGCGACCTCGGTAGAAAAAACAGATCTAGAGGTTTTTGGAGAGAGAAGGGGGAGAGAAATAAGGGGGACAGTTTCGAGTGACTCGTTTATTCTCCCTTTATATCCCTATATTATCCCTAGAGTTGGTCTCTTGAGTGACGGTCACTATATAGTGACGAAGGACTATATTGGAATATGGAAGGAAGGAGGTCCTTTTGCAATTTTGACAAAAATGTACTATTCACTCACGCGCACTGTTCACTAAGTCTAAAAAACAAGCATTTTAGTCTAAAAATAGACGTTAGCAAACATATCCACACAGTCTAAAAAACAAGCATTTTATTCTAAAAAACAACCCGTTAAGCGTGAAATACAAGCATGTTCTAAAAAACTACCTGTTTGGTCTAAAAAACAAGCATTCAAGGGTGAAATTCAAGCATGCTCTATAAAACCATCTTTTTTTTGCTTCAAAATACATGAACTCTAAAAAGCAACCTGTTAATTGTGAAATGCAAGCATTCTCTAAAAAACAATATACTAAGTGTGAAATGCAAGCATGTTCTAAAAAACAACCTGTTTGGTCTAAAAGAACAAGCATTCAAGTGTGAAATTCAAGCATGCTAAATGAAATTTGCATAAATTGCAGAAAAACCCCGTCCCAAACTTCTTTGCATATAAACCCGTCACTATATAGTGACCGTCACTTCCAAGACTAATTAATCATCCCTATATTAATATTAAAAAGTTATTCTCACTTTTTTTTTGGTACCAAATTTTGGTACCCTATTTTTTCTTCCTATTTTCTTGGGCAAATTTTTAGCCTTTTTTTATGGAAACTTAATTTCTAATCGATTTTTAATATATGCCTTCTTCCTCCTCCTCCTCCTTTATAAAAGTTTTTCGTCCTCTATACTAAATATTTACTCTCACTTTTTTTTTACCAAATTTTATTTATTTCTTTCGTCCTAAGTTTTTTCCCCTATTTTTCTCCCTATTTTCTTGGATAAATTTTTACCTTTTTCCCTTATGGACACCTTAAAAAGAATACAAATTTCGTAGTATATTTAATTATGATTTAATTAGGATTTAATCATTATTTAATTTTGTAACTTTTATTTAATTATATTTACTTAGAATTTTCTCCCAATCATACCATAGTATTATTCTTTTACTATTTTTGCTTATGTTAATTTACTATTTTGTTTGATTATATATGTATCATTCAGATTCAATTAGACATGTATTCGTAATTATTTCCTGATTTTCAATTGATTTCGTTAATTATATAATTTTTGTTCATTCAACTAAATTAAATTTGGTATTTCTAATATTCATAATATTTACTATATTGAACGGCTGTTATACATGGTTAAAATATATTGAAGAAAATTGTCCATATAGTCTATTCAACAGCTGGAAAAATGCGGCATTACACATGTCGTAATACTGATCATTAATTATGGTCTGTTTTAATTTTATTTTTTGAAATCATATTAACTATGGTCTGCTAGATGACTTGCTTTTGAGATTTTTGGTATTTATTTTAGTTTTTCAATTGGTAATACGTGAGTAATTGGGAGTTAGTTTCAAATGAAACCAGCTCACCAAAATCAAGACTTGTCCCGATTCAAACAAGATTAGGAAATTTATTCCTATAGTTTATTGATACTTAAGATTTGGGTGGTTCTATATGTAGGTCCACTTTACTTCTGCAGGTCCAAATTAAATCTGAAATGACAATAATGTCTCTCTTAAATATTTATTATAATTCACGAAAAAGTAATTTATAATTTGGACACGTATTCTTTTTTTTTAAAAAAATTAAGCCACCCGTGGGTGGGGGGACATTTATTTGGCTCCCCTAACCTTTTCTCAAAAAAATATATAAGGGCTGAAAGCCCTAGTTTTTACAGCATGACTGCCAATGTAACGGCACAAAAGAATGAAAAAATGGCTGCATCTATCTGCTGACATTTGCTAGCTAACTTATTTTGATTCCCCGAGCATGTTAGCGAATCAAAAGAAACACAAATCTGCCAAAGGATTAAGTGAGGAGCAGCACAAGTCAGTGCAAAAATTTCAAAAGAATAACCAGGCTGGAACTGGTACTTATGTGCAAACTGCATCTGGAGTTGGGCTCTGAAACATGGAGCATTTGAGCTGAATTGGCCTCCCTGGCTGTGATAATCCCACTGATCTCCTATCAGTGGGTCTTCTTGATCTGCATAGTAGATGAATCAGTAGCATCTGAACAGTTTACAATATTCTGATATTGGGAAGTCCATTTCTTTCCAAGTACAAAGAGTTCCTGAGATTGATTGGAGATTCAGAAAGTGATAATGGGCCAGAGTACAGGTTTTGCAGAGAATATTTGGCCAACAAATCAGCTAATGTGTTCCCTTCTCTATATACATGCATAAACCTAATGTCTGATAGTGAGGCTTTAATCTCATGACAAATGCTAAAAAGTTCCCAGCTGGCAGTATCTGGGCTTAAAATGAACTTTATTGCCTGCATGCAATCACTCTCTATGCAAAAAGGAACTTGTGTGAGAGTGCCTAATTTTATACCAAAATCTATGGCCAGTATCTCTGCATGCAGAGGAGTTAATGCAGTAGTGTGTTTCATCTCCATTCTAGTCATTAGTCCCAAGCTATTTCTAACAATAAGACCAATTCCTACTGCACCATCCATGAAGGAGGCATCAACATTCACCTTATAACCTGATCCTGGTGGTATCCATCTAATGGCCCTAACAACTTTTTGTTTTTTCTGATTTAAAAAAGGAACTAATCCTGTGAGCAGAATATCAGCATGCCTAGATGAATTACCAGTGAGTGGAAATGCTCTAAAAATAAGTGATACTTTTTAGCTATATGGAGCAAAATGGCATGTTCAGATTCACAGATATGATCAAATAATATTTTGTTCCTCCTACACCATATAAACCAGAAACTAGTGATGATGGTGGACACAAAGACTGAAGTATGCACTTTGGTTTTTCCATTAAAAGCAAGATAGAATGCAATTCTGTGTCTATAGGAACTGAATCTAGGCACTGGGATTTGGAAGACTGTGTGTATGAAATCAAAGATGGCTGTATTTTTGATACAATTATTAAAAAAGTGATCAATAGTATCTTGGTTTCCACAGAGGGGACACTTAGATGCCAGATTGAACCCAAATTTAATAATAATATCATCAAAAGGCACCAGACCATTCACCAATCTCCAAATTAATATGGACATCTGCACTGGAATAAATTTGCACCATGACTTTTTAATATGGTGAATATCACTTGACTGAATTTTCAGTTTTTTGTATGCTGAGCTGATGGTGAATTTTCCAGCTTGTGCAATCTTCCAGACGAGCTTGTCCTCATGTGTGTATCTGATTTGTGCATCCTGCAAAGAAGACAATAGATTGGTAGCCAAGAAGGGCTCCAGTGCAGTGATCACCTGCACTTTGTGAGCACAGAAATTTGCAACATTTAATTTTGGAAATGGGATAGGAACCCCATCTGGCCACTTATAGTAGAGTGCACCATCCCCTAGCCAGTTAGTGCTTCTGAAAGATGCTGTACCCTTTCCAATCAAAACTTGACTTTGCTGGTTTGACCATTCAGTAATTGAGCAGACTCTTTTCCAGGTGTGAGAATTTTTATAGGATGCAGGGGCCTCCCATAGATATGCTGTCCAAATGCTATTGTTAGACTGCATTTTCCACCACAGCTTGCTTGAAAAAGCCTCAATTGTAGCCCTAATATCTCTGAACCCTAGCCCATTTTCCTGTCTGCTTGTTGCCATTTTACTACATCTCCTCCATATTTTTCTCCTTCCCATAGCTGAATCTCCCCAGAAGAATCTCCCAGCCATTACCTCCATTCTCTTAATGACTGTCTCAGGGGGCCTTAGGACTGCAAAGTAGTGATTTGGGACTGCCAGAAAGACATAGTTCAATAGTATAATTTTCCCTGCAAATGTAAGCCATTTATTCTTCCATCCTGTGAGGAGCATCTCCATTCTCTCAATCAGAGGCTGATAATGACACACTTTATTTCTACCACTGAAAACTGGAACTCCCAAATACTTAAAAGGCAATTTTCCAAGCTTCATGGAGGTCTTTCTCTTAATCATTCTTCTTCTTGTGACTGAGGTATCCTTGTGCACATAGTACTCAGATTTTTCAAAATTAACCTTCTGCCCAGAACTCAGTTGGTATGCTGTGAGGAACTTTTTAACTCTTCTTAGATTTCTGTTTGTTGCCTTTGAGAAGATAACTGTATCATCAGCATACATAAGGTGGCTGATTATCTGAGTATTTCTAGGCATTATGAATGGTTCTATGTACTGGTCATGGATAAGCTTCTTCAGACCTCTGGAAAAAGCCTCTGTGGCTAGGTTATATAAAAATGGTGAGAGGGGGTCACCTTGTTTGATTCCCCTTGCAGATGTGAAGAAACCAGTGGCCACTCCATTGATTAGAACTGAGAAGCATGAGGCCTTAATATTTTGCATTATAATCTTGACTGTATGCCCATGAAATCCAAAAGCAAGCAAGATAGAGTTGAGAAAGCACCAGGACATTCTATCAAATGCCTTTTGTATATCCAACTTAAAAATGATGTTCTTATTTGGAGGACTCCTGTTTAAGACTCTAATCATCTCCAACATATACAAAATATTGTCTGCAATGTCCCTCCCTTTCATAAATGCAGACTGCTCCTTGGAAATTAATTTATCCATCAATGGCTTAACTCTTTCCATCATTATCTTAGAGCAGACTTTACTGGCAAAATTTGAGAGGCTAATGGGCCTAAATTCTGAAAAGGAGCTGGGGTTCCGAATTTTCGGAATCAAAGTTAGCCAAGTACTGGCCATTGCCTTAGGCATTATTTTCCCATCCATAAATTCATGAGTAGCAGATAGCAAGTCCTCCCTTACCACCTCCCAACAGTGAGTATAAAATATGCCTGTATAACCATCTGAACCTGGGGCCCCATTTTTATTTAAACCAAACACTGCCTCTTTCAGTTCATCATTTTCAACTGGCTTTAGTAGCTCCAGATTATCCTCCTCAGACACTAATTTTGGAATGGTCTCCATAAAGTAGTGTATGTATCTTCCAGTTCTGTCCACACTGTCTTCATTAAGCAATTTCTGGAAAAAAGCAACACCTTCCAAATTTATCAGCTGTGGGTCACTTATCCATACATCTTCCAGTTTTGATCTTTTCCTTAACAACTTTATGGTAGTACTTTGTATTTGCATCACCTTCTCTGAGCCACTTGACATTTGCTTTCTGCTTCCAAAAAGTATCCAATTCTTTCTGAGCCCTAATTAAGATTGCAGTCCTTCTGTTAAACTCTATCCTGTCACTTTCAGCCCCTGATTCTTGAAATTTAATTTCTTGTTCAGAAACTTCTAGTTCAGCCTTCTCCATGTTGCTGTTCACATTCCCAAATTTCTCCCAGTTCCAAGCTTTAAGAACCTGCTTCAGTCTCTTCAATTTACTGACTATCCTCCTCATTCCAGTTTCACTATTTTCCAGATTCCAGTTTCCCTGTACCAATTCCAAAAAATCTTCTCTGCCTGTCCACATATCCTGAAATCTAAATGGTTTTGGGGCTTTGATGTCTGCTGTTTGTATAGAAAGTATTAGGGGGTTATGGTCTGAGGTGGCTCTATTTCTTACTAGGATTGAGCTGTGTGGAAATATTTCACTCCATTCAGCATTACCTAGACCTCTATCCAATCTTTGGACTAGCATATCACCTCTTGTTCTATTGTTTGTCCTGGTGTATTTATTCCCCACTGTTCTAATCTCATGCAGATCCATAGCTGAAATAAAACCACTAAAGTCCCTGATGCTTCTAGCTGAGGGGGTGTTTTTCCCTTTTCTTTCACTACATGATGCAATTGCATTGAAGTCACCAATAAAAACAGTAGGGAGAACTGGTAGAAGTTTTAAGTCCTCCCATAAATTTTCCCTAAGCTTCCTGGTTACTTTAGCATAAACAAAACAACAATTCCAAGTAATATCACACATAGATTTTTTAACAGCTACATGAATAAATTGGTCTGATTGATGCAATGCATTTAGAGACATATTATTATTCCAAAAAAGCCAGATTTTTGCATGCTGTGCTGGTAGGGCATGTTGGAATTGAAGGTCAAATTGTAGTTGGTTAATGTCAGAACTAAGATGCATGGGTTCAATTATGCATGCTATGTCTATTTTGTGAGTTCTAATTAGTGATTGTATTCTAATTACTGAGTTTGTATATCCTCTAACATTCCAGACTAGCACATTTCCATAAATGTTGTAACTAATCATAAAACTGTTTTTTTGGATTTTTGTGATGACCTAAGCCATTGTTCAACTGTTTTTCCACCTTCTGGCATGCCTCTCCTAGGTTTCTTTTTTGGCACATCTAAAGTAGGATCATTAGGGGAGAGAATACCTGTGAGTACATCCTCAGACTCAGTATTGATTTGCTCAGAAGCCAGCTTGTAATCAAGTTCACTTGCTGCCTCTTCATAGTTACCAGAACTGCTGTCATTGTCCTCATCATAGTCCTGCAAAATTTGAAAACTGTTAGTAGTTTCCACTTCTCTTGGAGGCTAGTATAGCACCATTGCCAGATTGTCAAGGTGTTTTGGCCTTGCTTTGGGGATACTCAAGTCATCCAGAGAGTAAAAAGGGAGCTTTGCTGGAGTTTTTACTAGCTTAAAAATGTCTGATGGTTGGGCTGGACTAAGTATAACTTTGGGGCTTTTTGAGGCTTCAATTGTGGCAGGGTGAGGGTTGGAGGATAAAGGTTGAGGTGACTGGGGATTTTGCATTGAACTCCCACTAGTGCTATTACTGGCTAGCACTAGCTGTGATGGAGCTTGCTCAATGTTGAGGATATTTTGTGAGGAGTTCTGGTTTTGTATCACTTGGTTCTTCTGAGCTCTAGAGAGGCCAGATCCACTAGCTTGAGGTGCCTTTCTCCATTCTTGACTGACATTGGCATTCCGCATTCCATGTGCCTTTTTCAACTCAGGATGGAGGAAGCCACATCTCTGATCATCATGCCCTATCCTTTTACAATAGGTGCAGTAGTAAGGAACGTTTTCATATTCAATGTCGCACTCCACGTACTTGGTAGGAGTGCCAATTATAATTGATGGCTGGAGTGGATGCAGCAGATCGACTTCCACGCAGATTTTGATCGCAGACGGCCTCGGCAGCGTCGCCGTGACAGTATCCATCTTTACAAAGACACCTATTTGGTTGCCGATATCTTCAATAGCAGAGTTATTGTAATAGAGAATAGGGGGCTTGTGGATGGTGGCCCAGACTGGCACCACTGATGACTATGTGTCGGTGGAGAATTCCGGCGACCATTTCAAGATTTTCATCGGTTTGCCGTTGATGCTGCACACTGCTCGCATCCAAAACTTGTGATAATCATCTTTTTTCCTCCAGCCTGATCAAGATGTGTCTGTAATCAAGCGATCCAATCTGGTACTTGCCTGCAATTCCCATGGCTTGGAAGGCTTTATGCACGAGCTCCATTGGCGGCTTTCCACTGGTAAATTTCCCGATCAGGGCAGTACTGTAATGGGCTGCAAAAGTGTCAATGGCTTCTGTTGCATAGATGCAGGCAATTTTGCCATTAACCCGGTGGGATATAGGCTTGATTTCTGGTTAGAAGGTAGGGTTGATGATAACGGCTGGCTTTTTGGGGCTAGAATTTCCCGGAAAGATTTTCCGGCGGGATTTCCGCCTTCCTCCGGCGGCATCTCCGCCGCGAGAAAGACGTTAAATGCCCGTTGTTTTGTGTCAGTTGCCTGTAACGGGTATAAAAATAACTGTGCTTGGGTTTCAGTGTCACTGTTTGGGCTTTTATCTAGAGAGAAGGGAGAGCATGGAATTTAGAGAGAGAATCTGATAAAAAAATGATATTGGACACGTATTCAATCATTACATAGACGGGTTTATGCATTCAAGGTTAGGGTTTTAGAAATATATTTTAAAAAATTAATAAACGAATGAAGGGTAATTATGGTATTTTTCCACTTTTATTGAACCTGCAGAAGCAAACAGGACATGCATATAGTAAACACCTAAGATTTCCATGAGCATAAATGTTAATTCTATAGTTGTCAGTTTTTGTGGGCTATTTCACACTGAACTGTATTGAATTAAAATAAAGTGTAAATTAATTGATATATTGTAAAATATAATTAGTAAGTCTATTTAAATTTCATTAAATTATATTTTACTGAATTGAATTAAACTGAATTGAATTGAACTGGACTGAATTGAACTAATCCACTTAATATTAATTTCATTTTTATTTAACAATCGGTTTCAATCAAGATACTTTTTCTAAAATTATAGCCTCCATTTTATTATATCTTTTAATCATGAATGTACGTACGTAACAACGTAAGGACCATTTATTAGATTCCGCTTAAGGATTTTTTCGAATTTTAGATTCGTTTATTACGAATTCCACTTATTATGGTTTAGAACTTCTATTGAATATTAGATCCCGGCATTTATTTTATTATAATTGCTTTTTGAATTTTTATAATATGATATTGATTTATTAAGTTATTTTAGTTTAATTCATATTTTACTTAGTGATTTGTTTTGTACTTATACAAGTTTGTATCAAAGGTTAGTTTTTTAATTGTCAATTACTTAAAAACAATTTAATTAATTCATTAGTTAAAAACTTTCAAGGTGTGGGGATGCGAGAAGTTCAATCCGGAGCTTGGATTTATGTAAATTAAATGAATAAATTAAATTCGTAATTAATCATATTTAGTCAAAAGAATATCAAAGACCTCAAAAACGCGACCGACTTTTCTCTCCCCAAAAGCTCCCAACCCGCCTACCCCTTTTCTCGCCCCTTTTTCGCCGCTGGGGAGGCTCCGGCCGACGCCTATCGCCGGGCCGGAGGTGACCTCCGCACCCCCTACCCAATAAAATCAAACCACCCCCTCTCTAACCCCTCTCTACCGAAACCATCCCCCTCTGGCTTGACAAACTACTTTTCCAGTCGATCTGCCAGTCAAGGGCCTCGGCCGGCCGGAGGCCAGGCTGCCAGCACAGATCCGGGCCAGGTCCGTCGGAGGGAGCGGGTCGCAACCGCTCCCAAACCGCAGATCCGGCCGAAAGATGCCGAAGACGCAGCTCCAGAATGACGCCGACGGAGACCAAGGAGCTCAGATCCGATGGATCCGGACCCGGGCAGCCGGAAACAGTGAGTCGGCTACACCGACGACCTCCACCGAAGGTAAGACACCCAGACCCCGTGGCCCAAAGCCGCCGGAAAGGACGTGGGCCGGACAGATTTTAGATCTGTGGAATCTCTGCAGAAGGTCAACGCTCGGGCGGCTCGGGCGGCTCAGGTCGGCTCGGTCTGGACAGGTTTATACTGGAATTGGTACAATTAGAGCGAGAATGTGGTTTTGATTCTTTTTCCTTTTTTAAAAATTTATTTTCAGTCTTTTTGGTTTATGATCTTAGATATAGGGTTTTTGTGATTTGTTTCTCTTCTTGATGATGGACTATATCACCTCTAAAGGAGAAATCCATATGGCAATCTCTATTTATAGTTCTAGATGAATCTTTCTTAGTTTTCATGGCTAGATGTAAGTCCGGTATGCTTATGGATTGCTTTACTGTAAGCCCAAAACACAATAAGAAACTCCCTTTTACCCTGGGACTCCGCAACGTGATTGAGGGGTACATGTAGAGGATCTTTATTTTAATAGAACCGGCTGTTTTGGCAATGTTTAACTGAGATGGTGAATTCTTGGAGCCCTAGAATGTTGTACATTGGTGAAGTGTCTATATTCAGGAGGGGAAAAAAATCTGTTTGTTTTATGCCGCCCTGGCTTTAGTACTTGTAGTTTAAGACAGAGAAGATTTAGAATAGCTATATGTTTAGAAACTTCTCTGATCTCACAAATCGCCTCCACCTGTGGAGTTTCGCACTTGTTGCCTCCTTTTTGAGAGTTATCTGTATTTTATTTCTGTCATTTCACGGTCTAGGGATGCCTAATAAAAGTTCTCTCCACTGATTTCTTGGTGGTTTAACGTAAAAAAAAAAAAGTCAAAAGAATACAAATAAATAAACCGCGCATCGCGTGGTTCAACCAATATAGTCCCTATAATAATACTAAAAAGTTATTCTCACTTTTTTTTTGGTACCCTATTTTTTCTCCCATTTTCTTGGGCAAATTTTTAGCCTTTCTTTATAGAAATCTAATTCATAATCGATTTCAAACATGATTTATAATATATTTTTAATATATTCCTTCTTCCTCCCCCTCCTCCTCCTTTATAAATGTTTTTCGTCCTCCATAATAAATAGTTATTCTCGCTTTTTTTTAAAACCAAATTTTAGTTCTTTCTTTCGTCCTAAGTTTCTTCCCCTATTTTTCCTCATTTTCTTGGATAAATTTTTACATTTTTCCCTTATGATATGACACCTCAATAATACAACTTTTCGTAGTATATTTAATTAGTATTTAATCAATGGTTAATTTTTTAATTTTAATTATATTTACTTAGAATTTTTCTCCCAATCATACCATAATATCATTCTTTTACTATTTTTGCTTATTCAATTAGACTTGCAGTTTTCGTAATTATTTCCTGATTTTTAATTGATTTAGGGGCCGTTTATAAGTTTTTGCCCTAATTAATGCTATTGTTAATTTAGAATTAATAATGCTTAGTATATAGTTTTGTGTTTTTAATTTGAAACTTTATATTAATGCAGGGGGGCAAGTTGATAAAAATGTGAAGAGGAGAAAAGTTTATGCTAAATATAAACAAAAAAGAACACTTCAAGAAAGAGAAGCTAACCCAACTACCAACAATAATACAGGTTTGTTTAAATATACAACGTTTAACACTATAAATTGTAGTAACTATATTTTTATTGTTTCCCTGATGCTTAGTATATAGTTTTGATACTCAAGTACAATATATTATTCTGTTTTAATTTTATGATTTTAAACTTCATATTGATGCAGTGGGTGAAGTTGAAAATAATGCAAAGAGGAGAAAATATTATGCTGTACAAAACAAAAAAAGCGACTTCAAGAGAGCGAAGCTAACCCGACCATCAATAACAATACAGGTTTGTTTCAATACACAACATGTATCAATATTTGAGTATGATGATTTGAATATGTTATATTGTTTAAATTACATATTACCCTCTTATAAATATCTGAATTTGAAAGAAATAATTTTTATTTAGGTCAATTACAGAAAAGGAGAAAGAAAAATGTTGGGTTGTTGGAGAGTGCTCCAAATTGTTGTAGAATCCTTAAAACTCGTCCTGATTGAAAATACTGCAAGGCTAAACTGTTTAAAGGAGAGTCATCTGTGTTTTGTTGTTGCAAGGGTGAAACTGAATTTGATGGGTATGACTTACCCGAGAAGTTGCGTTTATTATTAGTTGGAGAAGCAGTGCAATCTATACATTTTAGGAATAATATTAGGTCATACAATAACAACCTTGCTTTCACCAGTTTTGGCGCATCGTATGACGAAACACTTACTGCAAATACAAATGGAATATATACTTTCCGAATGCAAGGTTAACTATATCTTTTTTATCTGAATCCATTGGAGAAAAATAAGGGGGGCAAATATGATGGATTTAGTACGGCTGGAGTTCAACTCTACTTTTTCGACAGTTGATGTTGAATTAAAAAAAAGGATGGAGGTGGGCAATTGGTATGACAACAAAAGGTTTGACAAGGAAACTATGGAGATTTTAATGAAAACTCTTGAAGAGAATCCATATCGTATTTTTTTTCAGAGGACTCAAGAGTGAACCAGATCTTCCTACCCAAAAAATAGTCCTCAACTTGAATCTCAATTTAGATCAGAGAAGATACAACTCCCCCCAGTGTTGATCATGTTGGAGGAATATGTGTAGATAATGGAAAATATGATGGAGAAAGAACCGTTAGAGTTCAAGTAACTGGTAAAAATGAAAATTCTTATACTATCAAGCAATACTACAATTGCTACGATCCAATGGAATACCCTCTTATGTTTTCTCACGGTCAGCCTGGATGGGATCGTAACATTATGAAAAAGGACAAAGGAGAAGGAGGGGGGAAACGATACAATTTGATTCTCCCGAGTGCCTCCTTGATCAAGAAATGAGAGGTATTCCAATTAATTTAATTTTCTTAAATATACATGCATTTTTTTATTCTAAGAAAATACTCGATTTACATAGTTGTGGCCTAGCAATTGCAATATTTTAAATGATGGACTCTTCTTTTTTCACTAATCAGTTGTGAGAGATGGGAAAAAAAATATGTTGTTTCTGCTAGAGAATATTATGCTTACAAGTTTCAGATGAGAGAGGATGATAAGACAATGCTAATACACTTTGGTAGATTATTTCAACAATATATCGTTGATATGTATATCAAAATTGAGACCAGCAGATTGGAATTTTTGAGAGGGAAACAAGCCGAATTCAGAACTGAGATGGTTCAAGGTATTACTGTGGTGTATAGGCATGGTTGGAATTGGTAATGAGGTTGGTACACGTGTTTTTTTACCCGCCACATTTATCGGTGGTCCTAGAGATGTGAACGTTACCTTGATGCAATGGCCATCGTACAAAAAATTGGTAAGTCTGATGTGTTTTTGACAATGACTTGCAACCCATCTTGGCCAGAAATTGAAAGAAATTTGAGACATAGAGAATCTGCCAATGATAGACCTGCTCTATGTGCTAGAGTTTTTAAAGCCAAAGTTAAGGATTTGAAAAAGGACTTGAGAAATTTTTGGTCATGTGGATTCCCTTATATATGCCATTGAATATCAAAAAAGAGGATTACCACATGTTCATATGATGGTGATTTTAAAACCTGGTAATAAACCCTTGGGACCAGATGGATATGATCGAATTGTTTGTGCCGAGATACCAGATCCTGACAAAGAACCCCACTTATTTGAGCTGGTTAAAAAAATATGATGCACGGTACATGTAACTATTTTAGTAAAATTTAATTGTCTTATATCCCGGGCGATCGCTGGAGAGTATAACCAAATTTTCCATGTACAATTAAGACTAGGAAGTGTATATTTGGATTTCCTAAACCATTTCAGAAAACAACATGTCATCCTGAAGATGGATATCCATTGTACAGAAGAAGAGACAACGGAAGAACTGTTAGGATACGAAACCTTGAGATGGAAAATAACTGGGTAGCAGGGTAATTGATATTTACTTGCAACCTATGGATGCCACATCAATGTTGAGATATGTTCTACCATTAAACTCATCAAATATATCCACAAGTACATCTTCAAAGGGAGCGACGAAATTAGCTTTGCACTTGGAACTAGTAAGGATAATGGTTAGGGTAATGGCAAGGATAATGAAGCCTTGATGAGAATATAAATTTTCAAGATGCTCGCTGGATTAGTCCATCAGAAGCAGCCTGGAATATTTACTTTTAAACTAAATTACATGAACCCTGTTGTGTACACCTTGCAAGTGCAACTACCAGGACAACAGTTTATAACTTTTAGAAAAGATTGTGACCTTGAAACAGTTGTACCAAATGAAATTTCCAAGAAAACGAGACTAACAGAATTCTTCCTAATGCTGATGCCAAAACCTTAAATTTACTATACAAGGAGTTTCCGGAGCACTTTGTATGGTACCCTCAGATAGGTGTTGGACAAAGAGAAGAATTAAAACAGTCATTGGACGATTAGTAGCTGTAAGCCCAAGGGAAAGGGAAGTACACTATTTAAGACTTCTACATAATCTCTTGAAAATCTCTTGAACTCCCATTTTTCTTGACTTTCCATGAAAGTCTTTATACGTTTTAACTAATATAGTGTACCTTTCAATTTGAACTGTATATTTTATCACTTGAATTTTCATAATTTTTAAATAAAATTTCTTAAATTTACGCATTAAAACATGTTTTACTATATGTTTATTTTAACATGATCAATGTTTTAACACGAAATTGTATTACTTGAGTTTAAACATAAAGTGGTAGTTCCATAACATTTAGGAAAGTTGGACTTTCTAGATGATGCTACCAGCTTCCAGTCCCGGTCCGGATACAAGGTTGGTCTCCGGTCCGGATGAGGCTTTGTCCGTGCTCCACGCGCTCTCACCTAAAGACCTGCAAAACAATGCCCCAGAGTATCCCGAGGATAGCTACTCCGGCGTGATGATGAAAGAGGGGCCTTTGAATAGGAGAGAGAATAAGGATATATTGAGAGAGTTTAATCTGATAGAACATACCTTTCTCCACAAGTCCAAAGCTGTATTTATAGGTGTGAGTGGTCAGCCTCCAGCCCAGAGGCAGTGGTCCTGTCCTTTTGTCCTTACCCGGGGACAGGTCATATTCATGTCCCCTTTGTCCCTGGATAATGCCATTCTAGCTGACGTGATATGGACCGGACTACCCTCTGGGCCGGAGCCTAAATATGGGCTAGAGCCCATATCACCACTAGCCCCCCGACACATGGGATTCATCCGGAAGTGCGATCTGGAGGAGGGATCCCGTGTCTCATCACGAATGCTTTTTTTTTTATCGGATCCGCTCGGAGGCATGTAATCCGTTCCGGGAGTTCAGTATCTACCCAGATGTGTGTGGGCACGCGCTGGGCGTTTAGACTTCTTCCGCGCGTGTTTTCAAGCGCATTAATGAAGCGTGCTGCTGCGCCATAAATGCGTTGTCAATTCAAAAAATTCTGTTTTCTTTCCCAAAATAAATTCTTTTTCTCTTTTCAAGAGAGCAATCATGTCGCCTTGGGACTCGCTCTCCTTTTCTTCAGGCTTATCTCTATAAATAGTGAACGCTTTCAATCACTTTCACCTTTCATTTTCCCACTTTGCTCTCCTGTTTTCCTCTCCTATCTTCGTCTTTCTTTTTCCTTCTTCATATTCTCTTTCCTCCTTAAGTTCTTCCTATCCGATCGTCATGGTAGCTGATGGCGTCGATGTTAGGATAGGGATGAACCCCGTCCCAGAAGCTGGTGATCCGCAGGCGGGAGAAACAGTGGATATCGATACCACTGTGAAAGAACTAGTCCGAGCCATGGTGGTCCCACTTTCCATCGACTCCTGACTGACGCCGTTCTCCGGGGACCATACAACTGTTGCGGCCATTCCTCAGAGTCATTTCTTTTACGGGATCACTTTCCCTCTTCCCCAGCTATTTCTGGATATCTTTAAACACTACCAAATTTCCCTGCCCAGCTACAGCCCAACTGTATTGCTGTCATCCGGGCCTTTTTGTTGAATTGCTATCGTTGTGACGTGACTCCGTCCCTTGACCTATTCAGAACCTTCTACCACTTGGATGCCACCAAGGACGAGGGAGTCTTCACTTTCCAGAAACGAAAAGGGGTGAAGGGTTGCTGCAAGGGCCGTCATGACTATTATGCAAACTGGCAGAATAATTACTTTACTTTCAACATGGACAAGTATCCGTGCCCCACATGGAATAGCAAGAGGGAGAAGGAAGACAAGGAGGTACTCCGTCCGGATGGTGTGGAAGTGGCGGACATAGACAAGCTGAGCCATAACCAGCTTGATCTGAACAAGTTTTGGATCAACGGGAAGTACATTTTCCCTTTGATAGCGTATGAGGAGGACGTGTTCACCCGGTGCCGCTACTACTACCCCCGGGACGATTCTTGTAAGTCCTTTTTCTTTTGTTCCATGTTGTATCATTCTCATCTCTTATCCATTCCGCGTGCTTGCAGTATTTCCTCAGATCGAGGCGGGTGTAGATCCCCGGTCCGGATCTGTTAAGAATAAGAACACAGGTGGAAATCCTCCGCCCGGATCAACAAAGAATATTAACACAGAGAAGGTAATAACCGGTTCGGGGACCGGCATGAACACCCCAGTTGCTGATGAGAAGGTGGAGAAAGAAAAGGAGAAGAAGCAAGTGCGAGTTAGCGCTGCTTGTGGAGGAGAAGGCCAAGGCGGAGGCCTTGAAGATGATTGGGGCTACGTCCGAAAAGCAGCCCCCTATTTCGGGCAGCGAGGCTGGTGCATTGGCTGATAATCGGGCCGCTGCTATCACCCTTGATAATCCTCCGTCCTCCGATGAGGATGATGATGTTCCTTTATCGAAGAAGCCAGGGAAGAAGGTTTCATCTTCCCTCCGGAGGACGGAAGCGGGCCAGCACTCGTCCGTGAACCAAGGGGGCAAGAAAACGAAAATTCCGAGTATCCCCGAGAACAAGGAGACTACTCAGAGCAGTAGTCACACCACTGGCCAGGTAAGCCAGGTAATATCTTGTTGTTGTTGTTTTTTTTTATATATATATTTATATTTTTCCTTGTCCGCAGCCCAAAGGTCCGGGTCCTGTGCTCCGGACCGGAGGTGCGGGTGACTGTCATTCACCAGCTAGTTCCCAATCAACGAGCCCTCCGTGCCCTAGATGTGCGGAGTTAGAGGCGGAGCTGTCCGGATGGACAATGGAGGGGGAATGGACTCGTGAGCTTCTTGTCCGTGCCGGAATGGAGCCTTTGATGGAAGAATTCCGAGATGTTCCATATTTAGCCGCTTGCCTTAGAGAAATATCTGAAGAGTTTGATACCTTGTCTCAATGTCAAGATTTTGCTCGGGAACGGATTCGTGCAACCCTTGACGCGGATGAGACAATCTCCATGTTACAAGCGGAACATGAAGATTACAAGGCTAAACTGAAAATCGAGCTAGACTTGGTTTGATCCGTGCTGCCCTTTTATTGCGACAAGTTGAAGTGGCTGGCTAGCCGGACGGATTTTCAGCGAGACTACCTGAAGTTGGAGGAAGAGAATCGCGAGCTTGCCGGTCGGGTGATGGTCCTCTGAGATAATCTGATGACTCTACAACTGTCGTACCATCTAACCGGATTGCGTCTCGGACTCGTCGCTCCGACCATATACCGCAATTTTCCTCGTGATGTGAGTGCGTTGATTGTCCGGATGTTCAAGTTGGGGTGGAACGACTGGGAGTCTCAATATCGTCCTGCCTTTGAGAAAGCCGTCGAATGGTGGAAACGGATGCATGCCGGTAGTCCTCTCCCTCCTTCGCTGACCCTCATTCCGAGTCAAGTGGCGTTGGATTTTACTTTCGAGAGATATGCAGGCATCCAAGTATCTGTTGATCCGGAAGAGTCCGCTCGTCGCGTGGAGCGGCTTCGCCAAGATGCTACTATCATCCGTCCCTTTATCATTAGGGAGTTGGCTGAATTGGCGAGGCGGCGTCAGGCTCATATCAGCGGACGGGGTCATGGCAGGGGGAGGAGGGGAATAGGAAGGGAGCTTAAAGATGCCCGTCGCGGGAACGGTCGGAACCTCAACTGCGTTCTCAATAGGATAGCGCGGGGAAGAGGTGCTCAACAGGTGGCGAGGGGAAGGGGTGCTCAGCCGGTGCGTCGTCCCTAAATTCCCGTCCGGATTCGCTCTCCTTCGCGGTATCCGAGCCAATTTCCGTTCCGTTAGTCGAGGGCCGGGCCCCAGGTCAAGGGCAAAGTAAAAGCTAAAGTCACGAAGGAGGCGATGCAGTCCTCCGATTCTGACTCTGATGGGATATTTGGGTCTGATCCGGATGCCGCCGGTCCATCAGAGCTGCCGCCCATTCCTACCTTTCCGTATCGGGGCTCGGTGGTCAAAACAGTGGTGACGTAGTCCACAATCTTGATGATGATATTCCGGAGCGGACCCCTTCCACCGGAGAATGGCGCTATGATACCTTCTCCGGAGCCTCCTACTCCGGAACCCACCTCTGCTCCTATCGAATGGAACATAGATTGGCCCAAATAGATAGGTTTTATTATTCTTTGGTATCTGAGTCCATCCGGACGTATCAGATTGTATAACTGTATGTGTTGTATTTATATACCAGTCTATTCGGACTCGGTTTATCTTGTTGTATCATTTATCCAAATGTGTTTTCTTTTCTGTCAAGATTTAGCTTATTCAAGCGCTTTTTCTTGCTGATTGATCAAACTGTTTTTCCTTCTCGTTTTGTTCACCCCCATCAGTTTATTCAAACGATTCGGAGGGTTTTGCTTGTCTTTGCCTTTGCTCCCCCCGTCCGTTTGTTTAAACGATCCGGAGGATGGTACTTATGCAGAATTAAAACAAATGGACAAGTATAAAATTTGACAATTCTTCTTTCATTAAAATAGGTGGACTCCGGCTAGACATACCCTTTGTCTAATGGGGCCGGAGTCAAGTACATAGCAAATAAAACGGAACGGAAACCTAGGCTCAACCATAGCCAGAGGACCCGAAACTACATACTCTTGTTGAAAAAGCAAGCTAAAAAAGGAACTCTATCGGAAAGCATACCTACTCAGGATGCTCCGTAAAACCTTCGCAGGTTGATGATGTTCCACCTTCTGGGGACTGCACGCCCGGACTGATCTGCCAGCTCATAGCTCCCGCCCGGAAATGAAGCTGTGACTCGTTATGGGCCTTCCCAGTTTGGTGCAAGCTTGCCAGTGGCTTCCTGCAGACTTTTATCGTTCCTCCTCATCACCCAATCTCCAGGGACGAATGACTCCTTCCTGACACGTTTGTCGTGATAATGCTTCATCTGCTCCTTCACCTTGGCCTCGTGCTGTGCTGCTTGTTCTCGCTTTTCCTCCAAAAGATCCAAGTCCAGCAGCCTGCTTGATCCGAGTGGAGAGCTCCGTCCGGCTTGATCCTCGTCCCAAGTAAGGGTTCGGAGGCTGGGAACTCCCACCTCAGCTGGTATGACTGCCTCCGCTCCGTATACCAAACTGTATGGTGACTCGCCCGTGGCGGATCCTTCGGTTGTCCTATATGCCCACAGAACACTTGGCAGCTCGTCGACCCAGTTTCCTCGTGCCCCCTGCAGAAGGGTCTTCAATCCGTTCACCACTGTCCGGTTCGTAACTTCCACTTGACCGTTGGCCTGCGGGTGGTAGACGAATGTAAGTCGCTGCGTAATTCCGTATTCTTTACACCAGGAACGAAACGGGTCGTTTTCAAACTGGGCTCCGTTATCCGTGACAATGTACTTGGGGATTCTGTAACGGTAGATGATGTTCTTCCAACAAAATTTGACGCAAGTGTTGCCACAGATGTTTGTGAGGGGTTCAGCTTCCACCCATTTGCTGAAGTAATTGATCGCCACTATCAGGTACTTGAATCCTCCCGGGGCGGAGGGAAAAGGTCCAACCAGATCAATGCCCCATCTATCAAAAGGCCATGAACCGGTGATCCCAACCCTTTCTTCTTGTGGAACGTGTATGAGCGGAGCGAACCTCTGGAATTGTACACAGGAGCGGACGTATTTCTGCGCATCTTCAAACAGGGTCGGCCAATAGTAACCCGTGCACATTATCTTTCTCGCTATGGTCCGAGCCCCCTGGTGACTGCCGTTCGGCCCCTCATGTATCTCCTTCACAATCCGATCTGCCTCATCCGAGTCCACGCACCTTAACCATGGTTGGAGATATCCCCGTCTGAGCAAGGTTCCGTCCACTATGGTGTACCGTGGTGCTTTCTGTCAGATTCTCCGCGCCAATGCCTTATCCTCCGGGAGCTTTCCGTGCTGCAAATACTCAAACAAGGGCATCATCCATGATTCCTTCGAAATCTCCACTGCTGCCACCTGTGGGACGTCGTAACTCCGAGCGGATAGGGTCTCCATCATCAAGTTGCTCTCCGGGCCCGGCTTGATCTCAGAGGAAGCGAGTTTGCTTAAGGCGTCCGCCTTGCCGTTATCCTCGCGAGGGATCTGTGTTATGGTAATGCCACGGAATTTGGCCAATAACGGCTTAACCGCTTCGAGGTACTTCTGCAAGCTCTGTTCCTTCGCTTCGTACTCTCTCCGTTCACTTGCTGGACAACTATCTGAGAATCACTGTATACTTCGACGTCCGTGACCCCTATCTCCAACGCCAGCCGAAGTCCGGCTAGGAGCGCCTCGTACTCCGCCTTGTTGTATGTTGCACGGAAACCGAACTGAATGACATACCTGTATTCTGTTCCTTGTGGACAGGTGAGCAGGACTCCTGCCCCACCTCCACTTGCGTGAGACGATCCGTCTACATGCAACTTCCATCTTTCGGAGGGTGGTTCTGATCCGGACAGATCTCCCGAGGGTCCGGTCATTTCTACCAAGAAATCTGCCAAGGCTTGCCCTTTGATGGCCTTCCGGGGATGATACTTAATCTCATGCTCTCCGAGCTCCACTGCCCACTTCATCATCCGACCCGAGGCTTTTGGCTTCAACATGATCTGTCTCAACGGATGATTCGTCAGAACTGTGATCGGATGACCTTGGAAATATGGTCGGAGGCGCCGGGAGGCATGCACCAGTACCAATATCTACCTTTCCAAAGCAGTGTACCTTGTTTCCGGACCTTGGAGGGCCCTGCTCACAAAGTAAACCGGACGTTGGACCTTACCATCCTCCCGGACCAAAGCGGAGCTTATAGCATGTTCCATCGCCGCTATGTATAGAAAGAGCTCTTCTCCAGACAGTGGTTTAGACAGGGTCGGGAGGCTTGCTAGGTGGGCTTTGAGGTCCGTGAACGCCTGATCGCACGTCTCCGTCCACTCAAACGGTTTAGCCCTGCGGAGTATGTTGAAAAAGGTGAGCTGCTTCTCAGCCCCCCGAGCAAGAAATCGGCTCAGGGCGGCCAGCGATCCGGTTAACTTCTGCACGTCCTTCACCCCCCTCGGAGGTGGCATCTCCATAAGGGCCGATATCTTTTCCGGATTGACATCGATTCCTCGAGCTGACACCATGTAGCCAAGGAACTTCCCTGCTCCGACTCCAATGGTGCTCTTTCCGGGGCTGAGCTTGAGATTTGCAGTCCGGAGCACGTCGAACATCTCCCGGAGGTCGGACAGGAAAGAATCATACGTCCGGCTCTTGACCACCATGTCGTCTACATAAACCTCCAGGTTCCGCCCCATCTAGTTCCTGAAAAGCTTGTCTGCCCTCCTTTGGTACGTTGCACCTGCGTTTTTTAATCTGAAAGGCATTTTCCCGTAACAAAAAGTACCAAAGTCAGTGATAAAAGATGTTTTTGAACGGTCATCCTTGGCCATCGTAATCTGGTGATACCCTCGGTGCGCATCAAAGAATGCCAACACTTGGTAACCAGTAATGACCTCGACCAGCTGATCAATGGAGGGGAGCGGATAGCTATCTTTCGGACAGCATTTGTTTAGGTCTGTGAAGTCAATACACATTCTCCAAGAGCCATCGTGTTTCTTCACCAGAACTGGGTTTGCTATCCACTCCGGGTAGGATATCTCCTCCACGATTCCGGCACTTAGCAATCTTCCCACCTCCGCCCGGATTTCCTCCACGCGTTCCGGAGCGAGGGGTCTCTTCTTTTGCCGTATAGGTTTTAGTTCCGGAAAAACGTTGATTTTGTGAACGGCGATCTCTTCTGGAACGCCAGTCAAATCCTCCATCCCCAATGAAAACACATCTTCATATTCTGACAACAAGCATCGTAACTCTTCCTTCACATCATCAGGCATGTTCTTACCCACGCTGACTACTCCCTTCTGACTGACCATCATGTCCTCCACTTCGTAAGATGGTGCTTCTCCATGGATGGCTCCTACCAAGTCTGCTTTGGCTTATCCCTTGTCCGAGGCAGACAGCTTGGATTGGCCCTCCCCGGACCGGGCATCTTTGATGGCTGTCAACATGCAACTCCGGGCTGTTGGCTGGTGCCCCCGGACATATGCGATACCGTTTGCGGTGGGGAACTTCATAATCAAGTGGAAAGGCGAGCAAATCGCCCGCGCCTGTGACAATCACGGTCTTCCAATGATCATGTTGTACGGAGAAACTGCATCAATGACGGCGAAATTGCATTCCACCGTTGCCCGCTTTGACGGATCTTGAAAGTCCGTCAAAGTGACTTTCAAAGAGATGACCCCAAGAGGATGGACGGTCTGCCCGGTGAACCCTGAAAGGGGGGTTTGACACGGTTTTAAATTTTTTCGCCCGATTCCGAGTTGATCGAAGCATTCTGCAAACATGATTTCCACACTACTACCATCATCTACAAACACTCGCTTGATCAGTACTCCTTCAACATCGGCAATTATCACCATCGGATCAGAGTGAGGAACCTGGGGAGGCACCGGATCCTCATCCGAAAAGGTGATAGTCTCACTTGGTTTGAACCTCTTCTCTTGTATCTCCCCCGGGGGCACATATCTGCTTTTGGCCTTGATCGCTGTCATGGAGCAGAGTCCATCTCCAACTATACCATTTATCACATTGATCATCCGGGGCTGAGCAGGAGGTTGTGCTGGTGCAGCTTGCCTCGGTGCCGGATTTTCCGGATTAGCCTGGTTCCCCCCTCGGGGGCGAATGTTCCTCCAATTCCTCTTCCGACCCTGTCCGGCCGCGACGGCCGGGGCTTGTGCCGGTCGTCCTTCTCCTGCCACACAGTCCCTCAGCTGGCCTGCTCCAATCAACCTTTCAATGTCCGAACGGAGCGCCCTACATCCCTCAGTGGTATGTCCGTGCGACTTGTGAAACTCACACCACTTGTTCGCATTTGCTGGTGCCGGTACGCCAACAATAGGTTGCGGATCCGTAAAGAGACCTCGGTGGACCGCAAGGATCTCCGTACGGGTTTTGGAGAGAGGGGTGTAGGTCGGACGAGCAACGGCCGCCGGTGCTGGTGCCGCTACCGCCGGTGTGGGTACGCGTCTGGCTTGATCGGTCCGGGCCGGAACCCGGGCAGCAGTGGTCTGGGTCCCTGTCACTGTGAGAGACCTTTGCTCGAAGAAGCCCACAGTTGTCATCCGGACTTGGTTGGCATCGTGCACCGTACAATGCATCTCCACCACCAACTGGAGGTTATAGTATGATGTAGGCATATTCTTCATGAGCTCGATGTAGAAACTGTTGTCCCTCAACCCGTTGACAAAGTTGTGGATGATGGCCTTCTCCTGCAAGTGTCGGTCCACCACCTTCATCGTCGCGGCTATGTACCGGGTGTAGAATTCCCAAGTAGTCTTTGTTTCCAGCTGCCTCATTGCCAAAACTGTGGCAAAGTTCACAAATGTGTGCTTCATGGCGGAATAGCGCCGGACCGAAGCGATGGCGAAATCCCAGAAATGTCGAAGCGTACCGTTCGGCAGACCCTTGAACCATGTCAAGCAGTTACCTCTCAGATATGAAGGCAGCATTTTACACTGCAACTCCTCCGGAATGTCCCTAGCAATCATGATACTTGCATAAGTATGGACAAACTCTTCCGGGTCTCCTTCTCTGTTATAGGTTGGGAGTCCGTCCGGAACCTTGGTTCCGGATGGCCATTTGAAACTCAATACTTCTGGAACCCAAGGTGACTGAGGTCTGATCCCATTTCGTCCGATGAGGCGATTTAATCGGTCTTCAATGGAATCCGGACAGAAAGGTGTCTGAAATCCGAAACCTCCGGGACGTCCTCCTCCGGCAGGTGGCATTCCAAACATCATTTGCTGCTGACCTCCGGATCCTCCGGCAGGTAGCATTCCAAACATCGTTTGCTGCTGACCTCCGGATCCTCCGGCAGGTGGCATTCCAAACATCGTTTGCTGCTGACCTCTGGGTGCACCCATCCCGTAACCTTGCTGAGTTTGTGCTCCCCAGTAAGGTGGTGCATTCGGATTCAAGCCAGCGGTCTGCTGTTGATATCCGCCCGGAAATAGGTTTGGGTTTGGCATTCTTGGCTGCTCCGGAGGTGGCTTATCCGCTTCAACCCGCTGAGCTGCCTTCCACGCTTGGAACTGCAGGTATTCCGTCATGTTCGTTCTCAGGATATTGCCCCCAAGCCCGGAATCATGGTGCCTACGCTCCTTCGTTCCGGCCTTCTGTCCTACTCGGTTCCTTGCCGATCGACTCTGAGCATCATCCTCCGTGCTATAATCTTCCGGATCGTTCTCCTCCGGGTCATAATCTTCCGGGTTGTAATCCTCCGCGTCATCCGAGTCGGATTCCTCGGGATGACCCAAATTCGGCGTTCCTTCAATGTTGTCGGTGTCCCCTTCAGACCCCTGGTCCCCAAAATGGCTCTGCCTCCGTGCCTCCCGCTCGGTCCGCAGTCATTCCCTTTTTTCGCGTTGTATCTCTGCCAGAGTTCGTTCCGGAACCGCTTTCTTTCCTTTAGCTTTCTCCGTCGCCAAGCGCTGTCGTCGACGCTCCTCAGCTGCGGCCCTCGCCTCTGCTGCCGCCTCCTTGGCTCGGTGAATCCGTTCCTTTTCGGCCGCTAACTTTTGAGCCCTAACCGTAGCGGCTTTTCTAGTCTTTGGCCCTCCTCCCGCTTCCTCCTCTGTCGGGAGAGGGTTCTTCCTTGGCCGTCCGCGCGGCATGAACGTAGCTTATAACTGGAAATATTAAGATCCCACTGGGCGTGCCAACTGATGCTACCAGCTTCCAGTCCCGGTCCGGATACAAGGTTGGTCTCCGGTCCGGATGAGGCTTTGTCCGTGCTCCGCGTGCTCTCACCTAAAGACCTGCAAAACAACGCCCCGGAGTATCCCGAGGATAGCTACTCCGGCGTGATGATGAAAGAGTGGCCTTTGAATAGGAGAGAGAATAAGGATATATTGAGAGAGTTTAATCTGATAGAACATACCTTTCTCCACAAGTCCAAAGCTGTATTTATAGGTGTGAGTGGTCAGCCTCCAGCCCAGAGGCAGTGGTCCTGTCCTTTTGTCCTTACCCGGGGACAGGTCATATTCATGTCCCCTTTGTCCCTGGATAACGCCATTCTAGCTGACGTCATATGGACCGGACTACCCTCTGGGCCGGAGCCTAAATATGGGCCAGAGCCCATATCACCACTAGAGACTTTGCTACAAACACTTTATATTTAAACGATTTATTCAACATTAGTGTCTCATATAATAATATCATGCAGGGGCAAAAAAAAACAGTTACAAACCAAATTGAGATTGTAAGTGATGATCAAACTAATGGCGGTGAAGATGAGGATGAAGGGAGCGACGACCATGAGCCTAGGAGTCAAGTCATGAGAGTAAAGATGAGGATAGATACGATGAGGATAATCAATCGTACTGATATTCGGCCGAGACTGAAGATTTCTCTACCATTAAATAGAGATTTTCATTGGATATGGTTGCAATATTTTATTTTAAACAATACATTGATTTGTTTTTTAATTTCTTTTGGTTCAATTAAGTTAGTTCAATTAAGTTCTCCGCATTATTATTCAAATCAATTCAGTCTACAACCCTTACATTGACAATGGTGTATCCACATTTATTTGAAATAATATTAGATCACTATGGTATGGTTGTCTCACCGAAAATTCAACCCCCTTTAATCAAGGTTTTTGCCTTCCCCGGTATATCAAGCCAAAATTCACCGCGCATCGCGCGGTGCCACCTCGCTAGTCCCTATATTAATACAAAAAAGTTATTCTCACTTTTTTTTGGTACCAGGTTTTGGTACCCTATTGTTTCTCCTATTTTATCGGGTAAATTTTTAACTTTTCTTTATAGAAACTTAATTCCTAATTAATTTCAAACTTAATTCCTAATATATTTTTAATATATTCTTTCTTCCTCCCCTCCTCCTTTATAAAAGTTTTTCGTCCTCCATATTAAATAGTTATTCTCACTTTTTTTGACCAAATTTTAGTTCTTTCTTTCGTCCTAAGTTTCCTCTATTTTTTCTCTTTATTTTCTTGGATAAATTTTTACCTTTTTCCCTTATGACATGACACCTTAATAAGAATATAAATTTTCGTAGTATATTTAATTAGTAATCAGTGGTTAATTTTTTAATTTTAATTTTAATTATATTTACTTAGAATTTTTCTCCCAATCATACCATAATATCATTCTTTTACTATTTTTGCTTATTCAATTAGACCTATTTTCGTAATTATTTCCTGATTTTCAATTGATTTGGATAATTGACTGATTCAATTAAATTGGATTTGGTATATTTACTATTCAGAATATTCAAGGAAAATTATAAATGATATTGAACGGCTGTTATACATGGTTTAAATATATTGAAGAAAATTGTCCATATAGTCTATTCTACAGCTGGAAAATACGGCACTACACATGTCGTAATACTGATCATATTAATTATGGTCTGTTTTATTTTTATTTTTTGAAATCATATTAATTATGGTCTGCTAGATGACTTGCCTTTGAGAATTTCGGTATTTATTAGCACAACTTTCATTAGTAAGATCTATAATCCCTTGGCATTAAACAAACTTCATTGGTTGTGATACCTAGAGTTTAGTTCGAGTATTCGGTCTTTTTGTTGTGTATCTCTGTTTGAGTGTGTGTGTTGATCTGTATTTCTAATGTTATTTTTTCTATGATAAGTGAGTTCATTGTTTTATATACGGGTGGAATGATGGTAGAGGGAAAAAATGGGAATGTGCAGATGTAAGAATAGTGTAGGAATCGTGACTCCCTCAATTGTAGCGAGGCAGTGTTTCAACAGAATCAGGTAAAGGTGTGAAAATTCAAGAAATACACTATTTCTTTGCTTATGTTATTATTGTTAGTGGTATTACGGATAATGTTAGATTTGATTGGGATCGTTTCTCGGTAGTTTAACAAAGACAGAATTAGGGGAAAAATCAAAGATGAAACTTCAACGACAGTGTAGCAAATGCTAGGGTTTGGGTCACACTAAAAAGACTTGCAAGTAAGATGTTGAGTGAATTTCTTTAGTTTAGTATGAAAGTCCACATGTTATTCGCGATTTGAATTACCATTCATTCTTACAAGTGAATGACCATAAATTGATGTATTGTGCATGTTCATTAATGTACTTACTTATGTGTTATGAGTTTTATACTATATAGTTTTATATTTATTTTAAGTTACTGAAGTCATTATATATTCTTCATGAACCGCGCCACAGGATGCCAACAACAGATCCCCTTGTCGGTATGTTTTCCAACCCAACTACCAACAATAATATAGGTTGGTTTAAATATACAAAATTTATAACTGAATTGCGGTGCACTGCTGTTTGATCTTTTTTTATTTACAAGTAATTTGTAGTTAATTAGCAATTTTTATGCTTTAGGGGCTGTTGATAATTTTTTACCCTAGTTAATGTTATTGTTAATTTAGAATTAATAATGCTTAGTATATAGTTTTGTGTTTTTAATTTGAAACTTTATATTGATGCAGGAGGGCCAAGTTGATAAAAATGCAAAGAGGAGAAAATTTTCTGCTAAAAATAAACAAAAAAGAACACTTCAAGAAAGACAAGCTAACCCAACTACCAACAATAATACAAGTTTGTTTAAAAATACAACGTTTAACACTATAAATTGTAGTAACTATATTTTTTATTGTTATCCTGATGCTTAGTATATAGTTTTGAAACTCAAGTACAATATATTATTCTATTTTAACTTTATGATTATACACTTCATATTGATGCAGTGGGTGAAGTTGAAAAAAATGCAAAGAGGAGAAAATATTATGCTGAAAAGAAACAAAAAAAAAACGACTTCAAGAGAGCGAAGCTAACCCGACTATCAATAACAATACAAGTTTGCTTCAATACACAGCATGTATTAATATTTGAGTATGAGGATTTGAATATGTTATATTGTTTAAATTACATATTACCCTCTTATAAATATCTGAGTTTGAAAGAGATAATTTTTATTTAGGACAATTATAGAAAAGGAGAAAGAAAAATGTTGGGTTGTTGGAGAGTGTTCCAAATTGTTGTAGAATCCTTAAAACTCTTCCTGATTGTAAATACTGCAAGGCTAAACTATTTAAAGGAGAGTCATCTGTGTTTTATTGTTGCAAAGGTGAAACATTTATAACTAAATTGCGGTGCACTGTTGTTTGATCTTTTTATATTCACAAGTAATTTGTAGTTAATCAGCAATTTTTATGCTCTAGGGGCTGTTTATAAGTTTTTGTCCTAATTATTATTATTATTAATTTAGAAAATGTTATTGTTAATTATTCATCAAAAAAATGGTATTATTAATTTAGAATTAATAATGCTTAGTATATAGTTTTGTGTTCTTAATTTGAAACTATATTGATGCAGGGGGGCAAGTTGATAAAAATGCGAAGAGGAGAAAAGTTTAAACTACAAATAAACAAAAAAGAACACTTCAAGAAAGAGAAGCTAACCCAACTACCAACAATAATACAGGTTTGTTTAAATATACAATGTTTAACACTATAAATTGTATTAACTATATTTTTTTTGTATTCCTGATGCTTAGTATATAGTTTTGAAACTCAAGTACAATATATTATTCTATTTTAACTTTATGATTTTAAACTTCATATTGATGCAGTGGGTGAAGTTGAAAAAAATGAAAAGAGGAGAAAATATTATGCTGAACATAAACAAAAAAAAGCAACTTCAAGAGAGCGAAGCTAACCCGACTATCGATAACAATACGGGTTTGTTTCAATACACAACATGTATTAATATTTGAGTATGATGATTTGAATATGTTATATTGTTTAAATTACATATTACCCTCTTATAAATATCGGAGTTTGAAAGAAATAATTTTTATTTAGGTCAATCACAGAAAAGGATAAAGTAAAATGTTGGGTTGTTGGAGAGTGCTATAAATTGTTGTAGAATCCTTAAAACTCTTCCTGATTGTAAATACTGCAAGGCTAAGCTGTTTAAAGGAGAGTCATCTGTGTTTTGTTGTTGCAAGGGTGAAACTGAATTTAATGGGTATGAGTTACCCGAGAAGTTGCGTTTATTATTAGTTGGAGAAGCAGAGCAATATATACATTTTAGGAATAATATTAAGTCATACAATAACAACCTTGCTTTCACCAGTTTTGGCGCATAGTATGACAAAACACTTACTGCAAATACAAATGGAATATATACTTTCCGAATGCAAGGTCAAGTATATCTTTTTTATCTGAATCCATTGGAGAAAAATCAGGGAGGCAAATACGATGGATTTAGTACGACTGGAGTTCAACTCTAATTTTTCGAGAGTTGACGTTGAATTAAAAGAAAGGATGGAGGTGGGTAATTGGTATGACAAGCAAACTATGGAGATTTTAATGAAAACTCTAGAAGAGAATCCATATCGTATTTTTTTTTCAGAGGACTCAAGAGTGAGCAAGATCTTCCTACCAAAAAAATAATTCTCAACTTGAATCTCAATTTAGATCAGAGAAGATACAACTCCACTCAGTGTTGGTCACGTTGGAGGAATCTGTGTAGATAATGGAAAAGAAGATGGAGAAAGAACCGTTAGAGTTTAAGTAACTGTAAAAATGAAAATTCTTATACTATCAAGCAATACTACAGTTGCTATGATCCAATGCAATATCCTATTATGTTTCCTCATGGTCAGCCTGGATGGGATCGTAACGTCATGAAAAAGGACAAAGGAGAAGGAGGGGAAAAACGATACAATTTGATTCTCCCGAGTGCCTCCTTGATGAAGAAATGAGAGGTATTCCAATTAATTTAATTTTCTTAAAAATACATGAATTTTTTTTATTCTAAGAAAATACTCGATTTACATAGTTGTGCCCTAGCAATTGCAATATTTTAAATGATGAACTCTTCTTTTTTCCCCAATCAGTTGTGAGAGATGTGAATAAAAAATAAATATGCTGTTACTTACTACCAGAGAATATTATGCTTACAAGTTTCAGATGAGAGAGGATGATAAGACAATGCTAATGCACTTTGGTAGATTATTTCAACAATATATCGTTGATATGTGTATCAAAATTGAGACCAGCAGATTGGAATTTTTGAGAGAGAAACAAGCCGAATTCAGAACTGAGATGGTTCAAGGTATTACTGATGGTGTAGAGGCATGGTTGGAAATTGGTAATGAGGTTGGTACACGTGTTTTTTTATCCGCCACATTTATCGGTGGTCCTAGAGATGTGCGACAACGTTACCTTGATGCAATGGCCATCGTACAAAAAATTGGTAAGCCTGATATGTTTTTGACAATGACATGCAACCCATCTTGGCCAGAAATTGAAAGAAATTTGAGATATGGAGAATCTGCCAATGATAGACCTGCTCTGTGTGCTAGAATTTTTAAAGCCAGAGTTGAGGATTTGAAAAAGGATTTAGTAACTAGAGAAATTTTTTGTCCCGTGGATTCCCTTATATGAATTTTACACAATTAACTATTTTATTACTAAAACGGTTAAATGATTATTTTTAATTTTTTAATGTGCGTTGCTGATAAATGTACATCGTATAAAAATGATAAATTTGTTATAGATTTACTAATTTGAAGAATACAACATAGTAAATTAAAAAATATAATTAAAATAAATAATTGAAAAGAAAAAGAATTTATAGAAAAAAATGAAAATGATCATAAATGTATAAAATAAATATGAACAAAAATGATGTATTTTATAAAGAGAAAAACAATAAATTTTAAATAGAAAATGAAATAAAATATACCATGACATAAAATATATAGGATTAGAATACAAACCTAAGTAATTTTATTTGAGAAGTTGAAAAAAAAAATGGAAATGCAAGACAAGATTCGAACTGCTTACCTATTTACTGGTGGAGAACTAACCTCACCACCACTACAAATCAATTTATTTGTCAAGATTGGGTACTATATATAAGTATATGTTTATTTAGGCAGTGGGGTCACGTGACCCCACCCCAATTCCACCCCTGGAAGCAGCCCAGAGTCTTTACTTTTATATTAAATTACATGAACCCTGCTGTGTACACCTTGCAAGTGCATCTACCAGGACAACAGTTTATAACTTTCATAAAAAATTGTGACCTTGAAAGAGTTGTACCAAATGAATTTTCCAAGAGAACGAGACTAACAGAATTCTTCCTGATAAATAAATTTAATGATGATGCCAAAATCTTAAATTTACTATACAAGGAGTTTCCGGAGCACTTTGTATGGATACCCTCCAACAGGTGATGGACAAAGAGAAGAAATAAAACAGTCATTGGACGATTAGTAGCTGTTAGCCCAAGGGAAGGGGAAAGATACTATTTAAGACTTCTACTTAATCACGTGAGAGGTCCATAAAATCTCTTGAACTCCCAACTTTCCTGACTTTCATGTTATACGTTTTAACTTATATAGTGTACCTTTCAATTTGAACTGCATATTTTCACTTAAATTTTTATATAAAATTTCTTAAATTTACGCATTAAAACATGTTTTACTACATGTTTATTTTAACATGATCAATGTTTTAACGCAAAATTGTATCACTTGAGTTTAAACATATAGTGGTAGTTCCATAACATTTAGGAAAGTTGGACTTTCTAGAGACTATGCTACAAACACTTCATATTTAAACGATTTATTCAACATTAGTGTCTCATATAACAGCATCATGCAGGGGCAAAAAAAACGCTTACAAACCAAATCGAGATTGTAAGTGATGATCAAACTAATGGCGGTGAAGATGAGGATAAGGGAGCGACGACCATGAGCCTAGGAGTCAAGTCATGAGAGTGAAGATGAGGATACCTACGATGAGAATAATCAATCGTACTGATATTCGGCCGAGACTGGACATTTCTCTACCATTAAATAGAGATTTTCATTGGATATGGTTGCAATATCCATTCTATTTCAAACAATACATTGATTTGTTTTTTAATTTCTTTTGGTTCAATTAAGTTCTCTACATTATTAATCAAATCAATTCAGTCTACAACCCTTACATTGACAATGGTGTATCCAAATTTATTTGAAATAATATTAGACACTACGGTATGGTTGTATCACCAAAAATTCAACCCCCTTTAATCAAGCTTTTTGCCTTCTCCGATATATCTAGCAAAAGTTCACCGCGCATCGCGCGGTGCCACCTCGCTAGTAATACTAAAAAGTTATTCTCACTTTTTTTTTGGTACCCTATTTTTTCTCCTATTTTCTTGGGAAAATTTTTAGCTTTTCTTTATAGAAACTTAATTTCTAATCGATTTCAAACTTGATTCCTAATATATTTCTAATATATTCCTTCTTTCTCCCCCATCTCCTCCTCCTTCCTTTATAAAAGTTTTTTGTCCTCCATAATAAATAGTTATTCTCATTTTTTTTGGACCAATTTTTAGTTCTTTCTTTCGTCCTAAGTTTCTTCCCCTATTTTTTCTCCTTATTTTCTTGGATAAATTTTTACCTTTTTCCCCTATGACATGACAACTTAGAGCATCTCCAATCCTGACCTCTTTTTGGTAAAAGTCTATTGCCACGTAGGATTAGTTGACTATATATTAAAATAGGTTTCACCAATGCTCTAGTCAATCTAGAAAATCAAGTCGACGTGGATAAAATATATCTGAGCCCGTCGGGATGATAGTCGATTCCCAGACTCTCAAATTGACATCCGCCTTATGCCAAATCAGCCAAAAAATCAGGCGGGGAATCAAAATTGGTTCATGGCGCCCAAAGTTTTTCGTTTTTGGCGCTCAAATTCTTTCTCCGGCGTTTTAAAACCATATAAAAGCATAGGTGCAGAAGCTTGGATTGATCGAGAAATCAATAAAACCCCCCAATATCCTCCCAGTCCAGTCGCTACCACCGCCCGCTACTTTTCCTGCTTGTCTTCAAATGGGTAAGATTTTAATCCCTAGAAACTTTGTTCTATTAATCAAATTTGGGGCTTTTTGTCGTATATTTATTGTTCGTCGGTGCTGATTAAAAGTATTGATTTTGTGCATCTTTTGTTCCTACATCTTTTGTTGTTGCGTCTTATGAAAAGTAGTGATTTTGTGCATCTTTTGTTGTTGCATCTTTTAAAAGGTAGTTTTTGCTGTTGCATCTTCTGAAAAGTAGCGAGTTTGTGCATCTTTTGTTGTTGCATCTTTAAAAGGTTGTGATTTTGTGCATCTTTTGCTGTTGCATCTTCTGAAAAGTAGCGAGTTTGTGCATCTTTTGTTGTTGCATGAAAGTAGTTATTTTGTGCATCTTTTGTTGTTGCATCTTCTGAAAAATAGCAATTTTGTGCATCTTTTGTTGTTGCATCTTCTTAAAAAGTAGTGATTTTGTGCTCAGACAATGCTATCATTAGACAAAAATTGAAGTTTGTGTGTTTGGACTGTGATGATAATTCTCTCTGTTGGTATATCCTTTCTGAGCACTGGCATTCAACAATGGAACTCATTCTTTATATTGAAACTAGCTATGATTTTGTTCATTCTCTCTTGCCAGGTAATAGTTGATTAAAACCAGATAATTTAGTATAGAACTCATGGATTCCGAAGATCTTCAAAAATCCTCTATGCAAACATAGATGGTTCCCAGGGCAGCCTAGAACCTTTCAACTATGTTGGAGTTCAATCTCAAAGTCTTACCTCTCAACCTCTTAATTTTACTGGAGTTCAATCTCAACCTTATAACTCTAGTGGAGTTCAATCTCAAACTCTTATCCCACCTATTGATTTTGATTTGCTTCATAGTGGAATGGTCCCCCCAAACATTCAACAACAAATGATGGCTTATATGTTTTGCCAATATCAGCAACAACGTGGACATAATATTTCTTTTCAAACTTTACCTAGTGCTCCAAATACGACCAACCTTCCCCCACCTCTTGAAACAACCAAACCTCCAAGAAAGAAGAAAACCCAAACTTCAAAACCTGAAACACCTCTTGTTGTTTATTGGACTGTTGATGAAGACATAGCCCTTACAAAGGCTCGTCTACATGTCTCATGTGACTCGATTACTAGAGTTGGTCAAAAATCAGGAACTCTATGGAGTCGTATTTTACAAGAATGGAGACAAAACATGAAGGAATATGATCCTTCACGGGACGCAAATGCATTGTCATGTTGATGGGGAAGAATTCAACCAGAAATAAGCAGATTTCATGCCCATTACGAACGGCTGGAGCGGTTGGACAGAAGTGGAACGACAGAGGAAGATGTTGTAAGTACTAGCATTACGTAGAATTTAATTTACTTTGATGGTATGATTTAAGTTTGATAATTTTATGGTTTGTTCATATGTAGAGAAGAGGAGCTATGCGATTGTATCAAGACGATCCAGCATCAAAAAATAAACCATTCAAGCATGAAGCTTGTTGGGAGCTCTGTAGGAAAAATCCTAAATGGTGTACTGAACACCTAACTAAGCAAGGTGGAACTAAGAAGCGTAAACGTGTAGACGATATCTCTACTGATGATTCACCACCGCCGATGCAAAAACAATCCGATCTGAACTCCACTGCAGGTTCTTGCTATTATTGTTCAGAATACTTGAATATTTTATAAAGTTCAGAGTATATATAAGAATTAATTGTATTTTATGGCCCCCAAATATTCAAACTGTATCATTCATGGCCCCTAAAATAAAAGTGGAAATTTCATGGCCCCTGAATATTGAAAATGTATCATTTATGGCCCCTGACTATTTCTTATTAAAATTCTAACTTCTGTTAGGGGTAATTTTGTAAAATCACTAACTATAATTAAAAGTAAAAATAAAAATAAAATCAAGGAGGCTTTCTTCACAATTGCCCTCCGTCAGTTTTCCCCACCACTTTTCTCCACCGGCGCCTGCAAGTCCTCCCCACCACTTTTCTCCACCGGCGTTAGTCTTCAAGTCTTGGCGGCCTTTAGCTCCTCCAAGAAAGTAGCAACCAAAGCCCATAAATATCGAGAACAGGATGAAAAGAAGCAATAGCACAATCACCAAGCCCATTTTCCGGCTGTCCCAAATTCTTGATTTTGCCTTTTTGATTTGCTTGTGCTCTGGAATTAATGAATGAATATGGAAGTGTATATATAAAGGCTTTGGAGGAGCTTCAACATTTAAGTTTGTAATGGATTGTTTTCTTTATCGGTGGACCCGAGGAACGTTGTCGGAGGAGGAGGTTGAAGCCGGCGTCGCGCTCGGCCTTGTGGATCGGTGGAGGAGATGAGCCAAAGGCATTGCAGCTCTGCAGGAGGCAGTCGTGGAGAAGTGCAGAGCATCGCAGCTTTTTTTACTTATTTTTATTTCTTTCTAAAATTTTTAAACCTCGAATTACTATATTGTCCCTAACGGAAGTTATATATTTCAACAAAAGTGAGCAGGGGCCATAAATGGCACATATTACATATTTAGGGGCCATAAAATGCACATTCCAATATTTAGAGGCCAAGAAATTTCCATTTTTATTTTAGGGGCTATAAATGATACATTTTTAATATTTGGTGGCTATAAAATACAATTAATTCATAAAAATTCTATATATAACATGGTTATCTTTAATACTTTTGCATTTGACAGCTTACTTTCAACCATTTAATTTCAGGTGCTCCTGAAGTTTTGTGCTCTGAATCAAAAATTGAAGAAAATCCAAATGGTGAAGGAGTTACTCGCCCAACTATTGGAAGAAAGGGTGCAAAGGATCAGAAAAAAAAGGTGTTTGCAGAAAAGAGTGTGGCTGATGCGTTAAGTAATCTTCAGAGCTCTATAGAAAGGCAATTTGGTGAAGAGCAGGAGCTGAAGAAAGAAAGAGAGAAGAAACACATGGAGATGCATGAAAAAATATGTACTGAGGAGTTAGAGCTGAAAAGGAAAGCACTTAAGCGGAAAGAAGAAGAGCGCATTTTGGGGAAAGATCTCAGCAAGCTTGCTCCCAATGTGCGTGCGAAATTTGAAATAATGCAAGAAAGAATATTGAAAGAATGGGAGATGAACGGATCTTTTGGAGATGTATCTTCTAATAGTGATACTTAGGTGTCTAGTCTTGAGTTTCAGGATGCTTCTCTTCTAGTCAAACTCCCACAAGAAATTTCTACTTATTCATATGTATTTGGGGATCATTGCTTCATTATTATATTCTTAAATAAAGATTATGCTGGGAGGTTTACGACTTCTGCTCTAGATGACTTTAGTTCATTCTAATGCTGGTTTTTGGTTTTTGGCATCAAAATACTATTTTGTAGTGTGTGGTGCCGTAACATACATTTTGGTGCTCGGAATTAGTGTGGATGTATCAATCTTGGCATTGTAATATGCATTTTTCTGCTGAATTTTGGTCCGGCTGTGTGCATGTTTAGTGTTGTAAGATTGCGTCAGAGAGCAGCACAGGAGCATGCATTTTTCTGTTGAATTTTGGTCCGGCTGTGTGCATGTTTAGTGTTGTAAGATTGCGTCAGAGAGCAGCACAGGAGCATGCATTTTTCTGTGAAATTTTGGTCTGAATGTCCCCAGGTTTAGTGCTGTAAAATTGCTTCAGAGAGTTGCACAAGAACATGCAATTTTCTGGCCATTTTTGGTCCGAATGTGCCCAGATATAATGCTGTAAAACTGCACCAGATTTCAGCACAAGAACATGCAATTTTCTGGTCATTTTTGGTCCGAATGTGCACAGATTTACTGCTGTAAAAATGCACCATATTTCAGCACAAGAACATGCAATTTTCTGGTCATTTTTTATCCGAATGTGCCCAAGTTTACTGCTGTAAAACTGCATCAAAGAGCAGCACAAGAACATGCAATTTTCTGGTCATTTTTTATCCGAATGTGCCCAAGTTTAATGCTGTAAAACTGCATCAAAGAGCAGCACAAGAATATGCATGTTTCTGCTCACATTTTGGTGTGAATGCGCCAAGGTTTAATGATGCAAAACTGCACCAGAGAGATGCACAAGAACTTGCATCTATCTGATCAATTTTGGTCCAAATTTGTCCATGTGTTGTTGATGTAAAATTGCACCAGAAAATGTTCTTAGTTACGCCATAAAACTGCAAGATTATGCAGCATACCAGACCCGAATATGCCAAAAAAAAAGTCCAAAATATGCATATGGACATCACTGAAAGCTACACCAGGATATGCATCAGAAACAACACCAAAATATGCACCATAAATTTTTTACAACTACACAAAAATATGCATCAGTACTCCTTAATTTTGTTAAAAGCTTCACTTGAACAAGTGATCATCTTATAACCTCACTCTAAACAAGCTCAAGTTACATATTGTTCTTTTAGATTTACATGAACCTAAACATATAAAGCACAAGTTGAATAATTTCAAAACAAACAATGATATTGCAGGTCCAAAAACTCAAATAAAAGCTCTCTACCTTACAGATGGTCCAGTTCAGAAATATATGAAAACTGAATGAAAAAAACCCCTGAACTAGATATAAAGAAATCTAACTAAACTTGTGCGAGATGTGCAGCACCATGCATATACCACATGTGATTGATGAGATCAGACTTCAAGTCTTTGTGGATGCTTGTGCTTTTTACTTCCTTAAGCCTACTGAATTTTAGAAACAATAATGGAGTGGTCACGCTCCATGTTCACATCACCTATCCTTTCATCACCATAAGGAATCCAATCTTCAGGGTCAATTCCATCACGCCTCTCATTTTCTATGATCATATTATGCAATATAATACACGTTTTCATAATCTTTCCAAGATCCTTATATATGATCCCACATACGAGCTGAGCCTTTTACAATATTCCATCTACTCTGTAACACTCCAGATGCTCGTTCTACATCTTTCCTTACAGCTTCATGATATTTGGCAAATGTCTTTTCTTTTTCTAAAGAAGGCTCGGTTATCGATTGAATCAGAGTTGCATATGGTGGATAAATTCCATCCGTTAGGAAATACCCCATATCATACTTATGTCCATTAACTACAAATGAACATGGAGGTGCAGTGCCATTTACCAGATCATCAAATAACGTGGACCTATTAAGAACATTAATATCATTATTCGTACCTGCCATGCCAAAGAAAGCATGCCAAATCCACAAGTCTTTTGATGCTACAGCTTCAAGGATGAGAGTTGGAGCTTTCTTATATCCACTTGTATGTGTACCATGCCAAGCCGTAGGACAATTTTTCCATTGCCAGTGCATACAATCTAGACTTCCAAGCATCCCAGGAAAGCCACGTTCCTCCCCTTCTTTAAGCAACATTTGGATATCCCTCTCAATATTCGGTCTTCTCAAAAACTCTTCTTCAAAAACATTTATCACCGCATCACAAAAATGATCAAGGCTTTGAAGCACAGTACTCTCACCAATTTGAACAAATTCATCAAGAGAGTCCGCGGGACAACCATAAGCAAGCATGCGCATAGCTGCCACCATTTTTGCAATGGACTTAACCCGCACCTGCCAAATTCATCAACTTTAGGGGTAAAGTAATGATCATTGAAGAGTCCAGAAGACTCAGCATATTATAATTGGCTATTTTGTAGAAGTTATCGTGTTTAAACATGCTTATGTTTAAACACTTGCTGAACTGAAATCAGAAACCAAGCAAGAGTATTGAAGGAGAAGTACAACTCTTATGAGATCAAAGATAATATTCGAGAAATCAAGATGATAAGTGAAGATTGATTTTGTACCTATTTGAATTAGTTTGAGAATATGTAATAGAGTTGTATCTTAGAAAGGATTAGTCTTAAATAAGGAAAGAAGATATTTCTTATCCTTTAGCTATAGAAGTAGAATATAGCTAAAAGACTAAATGTAGTTGTGACAAGCTGGATGAGAGATCAGCATTGCCGAGATTGAAGGATCAAGAAGATAAACGAGGCAACACAGCATTGAACTATAAATAGACAAAGAAGCTGCGACAGAAGGATATCCATCTTACAAGAAAGTATTCTGCCGATCAGAATAGCTTTACAGTTAGAGCAGCTTATTGAAGGGAGTTCAATAGGTCTTTGCCAAACGCCAGCAGTCGGAAATCAATAGCCTTAATACTTCAGGGGAAGTGGTCAAGACAGCAACGAGGAGTTGCTGACCGGCAGTGAGGGGATCTCACGAATCCATACAAGAGATAAGTCATAGATAGTTAATTGTTGTGTGAAACTCTGTAACGTATCTTGATTATATAGTGGATGATTTTCAGACTGGGCAAGGCCCCGCAGATGTAGGTGTTCATCACCGAACTGCGTAAACAATTCCGTGTGTTCTTTCTTTTTATGTTTAAACTTTGCAGTATGTTTAAACATACTTAGTATAGAAAGAATAGTTGAGAACTATTTGAAACTGATCGATAGTAAATCTCATTTGGGATCAGAGCTAGTCCACTGAGTTGTGCCTTTAACAAGGCCAGTGGAGATCCCTATCGATCATGGCGAACCAAGAGAATGATGGTTCAATATACACGCGTGCACCCATGCTGGATAAAAATAACTACGGTTATTGGAAGGCAAGGATGAGGCATTACATTGATGCTCTAGATGAAGAAGCATGGTATTGGGTTGAGAACGAGTGGTCACCAGCCAGACATCCACCTACAGCAGGGGCAGTCGAAGGTGTTCTGAAAAACAGAGAAGAGTTGTCAACTCAAGAGAGGAAGGATAAGCGACTGAACAGCAAAACACTAAACTGCATCAACTCGTGTGTTGATCAAGAAGCGTTTCGGTTGATTTCAACTTGCTGCACTGCTAAGGATGCATGGGAGAAACTAAAAGCAAGCTATGAAGGAGATGCAAAAATGAAACGACAAAAAATACATACAGTGAAGACAGCATTTGATACTTTGATTATGCAGGATAATGAGACGATTACTGACTACAATGCAAAAATCAGGGATCTTGTCAACACAGCATATCAGTTGGGAAAACCATTTGTTGAAGATGATATTGTTCAGAAGATATTGAGGTCTCTTCCACCAAGGTTCAAAGGAAAAACTATTGCAATGGAGGAATTACATGATACATCCGAGATGACAGTTGATGAAGTCATGGGAGCACTTTCAGCCTTTGAAATGAAGGAGTTAGCAACAGTAAGGCAGAGTAATATGGCCTTTACTGCAGCTGCACGTAAAACAGCTGAACAAAACTCAGTGTCTAAACATAATTCCATGTCTAAACACTCTACCAGAAACAGCAATGAAGAAATGGACGAGGATGAACTTGCTCACATATCAAGGAACTTTGCAAAAGTTCTGAGAAAATCTCAAAATAGGAGAAATGAAGGAAGGGAGCAGAGTTCAAGTATTAGTAGAAGAGCAAATAATGATCAAGCAGAACCCGAGCCGACATTTAAACATGCTGGAAAAATTCAATGTCGAGAATGCGAAGGGTACGGGCATATTCAATCACAATGTCCAAGTGGATCAGCAAACAAAAAGGGGAAAGCCTACAATGCTACATTTAGTGATGCAGAAGATTCGGATGAAGAGCATGTCAGCAATCATGTAGCGTTTGGAGCAATCACTGTTCAAAGTGATGAAGAAAGAGAAGAAGAAAACTATGTTATGTTTGGTGCTGTTGTTTTAGAGAATGAAAATTTAGACTCTGAGGTGGGTCATGAATCTTACGACAAACTTCATGAATGCTGGATCAGTGTGACTGAACAGAATAAAGCACTGCAAAAAGACAACAATAGTTTGAATGAAGAAATTGAGCAAAACAGATAACTATTGAGGCAATGAGAAAGGAACTGAAGATAGCACTCATTCGAGCAGAGGTAGCAGAAGGAACCATCACCAAACTGAACAAAGGAACAGCTGCTCTGGATGAAATTCTTGGTATGGGAAAAGTTGCTGGAAATCGACATGGATTAGGGTATGATGAAATAGAAGTGGCTAACAAGAATGATCAGTCAAAAGGAAAGTTGAACAAGAAGGTGATGCAACCGAGTTCAAGTCAAGTAAGGAGAGAGCAACCTGTTAGAGCTTCAAACAACTCTACCAATGTTCCAAAGTTTGGTTTAGGTTATAAACCTATCTATCATCGTCAGCAAAACATGTTTCAACCATGGTGGGAGGCAAGGTGCAATTATTGTCGACGTCCAGGACACTACAAAAGACGTTGCTTTCGTCTTTTACAAGATTTGATGCAAAAATCAACAAATGGAGCAGGTTATAACACAGGAGCTGGTTATAATACAGGTGCAAGTTAAAACACTGGAGCAGGTTACAACATAGTACAATCAGAAAAGTCTCCGTACACTAAAAAGGTATGGGTTCCAAAAATCAATCACTGCTATGCTATTCATACATGCTATAGCTCATATGCCAGAGACTCATGGTACTTCGATAGTGGTTGTTCTAGACATATGACAGGTACCTCTGAGTTATTGAGCAATATTGTTCCATGGACTGGAACTGTCAGATTTGGAGATGGGAAGAAATGCAGAATAATTGGAAAGGGGGAGTTACAAGTCAAAAACTTTCCAGTGTTTCAAGACGTACTCTTGGTGGATGGACTAAAGGCAAATTTGCTCAGCATTAGTCATCTATGTGACAACAAACTAACAGTTTTATTTGATGATAAAGTATGCACAGTTAGGAAGGATGAACGGGGTGTTCTTATTGGCACTAGATCATCAGATAACTGCTATATTCTGGATGAGTCAGTTAGTTGTCTCAAAGTAAGTGTGGATGATACTCTTTTGTGGCACAAGAAGCTTGGTCATGCAAATCTGAAAACATTGGTTAAGGTAACCAAGTTTGAAGCAATAAGAGGAGTACCATTACTGTCTTATACAAAGGAATTGAACTGTCCACCATGTCATGAAGGTAAACAGGTTAGGTCTCCACACTCTAAACTTCATGAAATCACTACTTCCCATGGTCTTGAACTACTGCATATGGATTTGATGGGGCCAATCAGTCCAGCTAATATTTCGGGAAAGAAATATATCTTTGTATGTGTAGATGACTTTTCCAGGTTTACTTGGGTGAAATTCTTGAAAGAAAAATCTGATGCCGTGGGAATAATTATTGAGCTCATTACACAAGTTAATACTGAAAGATCACATGACGGTCTTCAAGTGGTTCGAGTAAGGAGTGATCGTGGACGAGAGTTTGCAAACTCTACTATGATGGATTTCTGTGCAAAACTTGGAATCAAACATGAGTTTTCTGCTCCAATCACACCACAGCAAAATGGTATTGTTGAACGCAAGAACAGGACTATCATCAACATGTCAAGGGCCATGATGGCAGAAAATGATACTCCAAAGAAATGGTGGGCTGAGGCAGTTCATACTGCATGTCATACAATAAACAGAGTGTATCTCCGTCCCTTCACTCAGAAAAATGCTTATGAACTCTGGAAAGGGAGGAAGCCAAACGTCTCCTACTTCCATGTATTTGGGAGTGCATGCTACATTCTCAGAGATCGTGAACCTCTCGGTAAGTTTGATAAACGGGCTGATGTTGGTATTTTCCTTGGTTATTCTCAAAATAGCAGGGCATACAGAGTTTTCAATAATCACACAAATGTCATGATGGAGTCCAACAATGTGGTCATTAAAGATCTGAAGGATATCTGTAGCAGAATCCTACTCGAAGATGAACTTGAGCAGCCAATCAGTTCAGATGTTGATTCAACTCTATCCGATGTTACAACACTGTCGGATGTTATGACACTGCCTGATGTCAACATCATCTGATGATTCTGACAGCACCATAGTATCTGAAGCAACAACATCTGATCCAGCTCCATCTGTTACTCCTCTTCCTAACACGTATAATCTAAGGCAGACAGCACGGAAAGACTACGCTAAAATGAATGCTGGGATGCATGTGCTTCAATGTTTTCTCTCCTCCATAGAACCTAAGAATCATAAGGAAGTATTGACTGATGAGTATTGGATTTCTGCCATGCAAGAGGAACTGGAGCAGTTCACCAGAAGTGATGTATGGTATCTTGTTCCACGACCTTCAGGTGTCAATGTTATTGGAACTAAGTGGATTTTCAAGAACAAGTCTGATGGAGATGGTAATATCACCAGAAACAAGGCTAGACTGGTCGCTCAAGGATATACTCAAGTTAAGGGCGTCGACTTTGATGCAACTTTTGCTCCAGTTGCAAGGTTAGAATCTTTTCGGTTTTTGCTTGCTATGTCCTGTATTATGAAGTTCAAGTTGTTTCAGATGGATGTAAAGAGTGCATTTTTAAATGGCATTGTCAAGGAAGAAGTATATGTGGAACAACCCAAGGGTTTTGAAGATCCGTATTTGCCTGATCACGTGTATAGATTAAAAAAGGCGTTATATGGTCTTAAGCAAGCTCCCAGAGCATGGTATGAGCGTCTCACCCAATTTCTGTTGCAGAAAGGCTATCGACGAGGGGGAGTGGACCGAACGCTCTTTGTGTTTAAATATGAAAAACATATTCTGCTTGCCCAAATCTATGTAGACGATATCGTTTTTGGGTCAACATCTCAAAAGCTGGTTGATAGCTTTATAGAAATGATGAAGAGTGAATTTGGAATGACCATGGTTGGCGAATTAACATATTTTTTGGGGCTTCAAGTCAAACAGCACAAGGAAGGTATCTTCATCAATCAAACCAAGTACACTTTAAACTTGGTTAAAAGATTTGGGATGGACGATTCTAAGAATATGCGAACTCCAATGGCATCTACGGAGAAATTGACCTATGACAAGTATGGTGTGAAGGTGGATATTAAGTTGTATAGAAGTATAATTGGGAGCTTATTAAATCTCACTGCAAGTAGGCCAGACATTTGTTTGAGTGTCGGACTATGTGCAAGATTTCAGTCTGATCCCAAAGAGTGTCATCTGTCTGCAGTCAAGAGAATCATCAGATATGTGCATGGGACTGCTGATTATGGTCTCTGGTACTCTAGAGGAAGTCAAGCTAAGATTATTGGCTACAGTGATTCTGATTGGGCTGGAAATTCAGAAGAAGACAGGAAGAGTACTACTGGAGGATGTTTCTATGTAGGAGGGAATTTAGTGTCATGGTATAGCAAGAAGCAGAATTCTATCTCACTGTCTACCACTGAATCTGAGTACTTAGCAGCTGGAAGTTGTTGCCAACAACTGCTGTGGATGAAGCAGATGTTGAAAGATTATGAATTCCAGCAGGATGCCTTAATTATAAAATGCGACAATAAGGGAGCCATTGATCTCTCTCATGATCCTGTTGATCACAAGAAGACAAAGCACATAGATATCAAGCATCACTTCATCAGAGACTTGGTGGAAAAGAAGGAACTGATCATTGAGTTTGTTCCTAGTGCTGAACAGTATGCAGATATTTTCACTAAACCACTGGACTCTGCAACTTTTGAGACACTAAGACAACACTTAGGTGTTTGTCGAATTTGAGGTACCTCTGATCACCTCTTATTTGTTGTATATTAGTGTTTACTGCTTTGTGTTATTTTATTTTTGAAAAAGAAAAATACAAAAAGAAGTTGGTGTCAAGTGTGTTTAAACACTGAGAAATCAGTGTGTTTAAACTCTGAAGAGTTAGCCGAAAATGAAGAAGAAAGTCTATTGGGCCTGACTAGTTAATGGGCTGAAGTTGATGTCAGTGGGCTAGAATATACATACAGGCTGAGGAGATAATTTTGGCTACATATTTATTTTATGGGAAATAATCAGTGCTTTCAGAAAATTGAGGGATCAGTGTGCAATTGTGGATTTATTTTCCAAATTGGGTTCGGATTTTAATTTCTGAAAAATATTAAATATAAGAGGGAAAATCTTTGTCCCTTTTTCTCATAATTGCTGCAGCTCCGTCGTTCCCACTTCAACACAACCTCTTCCGGCGATTGACCAAATCTCACTATCAAACCAGTGCATCGATCGACTCTCATCGCAACCGGAATCTGGTTTGAGCAACACATTATCAAATCAAGAGTTCAAGAACACGAAAAATCTGGTTGTCTGGCCGACTGGAGTTTCTACCCCAAATCTGTGCATGCATAAGGTATTCAGCTCCAACTGTTTAAAGATTGAGTTTTTCTGGCTGATATAGTGGTTAGAGTGCTTGCCGCACCTAAAGTTTGGGATATTTGGGGATTTGTGAGGTTTCTGTGAATAGGTGTGTGTTTTAACCTACTGCTATATTTAAATCACCATGGGCAATCTTACATCCAACTTGCCTGTTGATTCTATCCCCACTAGAGAAGAGTTACTTCTTGCTGAACAGCTTGGGCTGAATGTTACTAGAGCCACACCTGAGTCTGTGGCTCATGAGATTAATCCTACAGTTAGGGTAGGGGTTGAATTTGAAGGGGGACTAGACTTGAAATTTTTCTATGAGAGTTCAGAAATTGATGAGCAGTCTGAGCAGACTGTGGTTTCAGAAAGGGTAGCATCAAGAAAAGAAGTAAAGCAGGTTTATCAGAGGAAGAGAAAAAGAGGACAGGGGGTGTTTTGTACAGGGAATGTTGAGCGGAAGGAGACTGTTGCTGACAGTGAGCAGTTAGTAGACAGAAGTGTGGCACAAGAAAAGCCTGGTGAAGCTGAGCAGGCTGTGGATGTGGATAGGATTTTGGAGAATGTCAGAGTTATGATGGAGCCTCTGACAGAGACAGCACCAGACAGTGAGGATAGTCATCCTTTAACTGTAAAATTTAATCAGCTACAGGAGTTGAAGAGGGAGAAGCTAAGGAAGAAGAAGTCTCTTCCTCCAGTTATTCAGGTTTTCTCTAATGAGCAGATGAGGGCTGAAGTTCCAGAGCTTAATCTGAGCTTTGAAGAAGTTCCACTAGCAGAAGTACCATCTGCAGAACCAGAAGCACAAACTCATGAGAGCAGTAGCTCTGAATCTAAGTCTGAGGAGGATGATGAGCCAGTTGAGCCAGTTACAGAAGAGCATTTGGGTATTAGCTCTGAATCTGAGGAAGAGGAGGATGATGAGACAGGTGAGCCAGCTGCAGAAGATCATGAGAGTAGCAGCTCTGAGTCTGAGCCTGGGGAGGGTGATGAGGCAGCTGAGGTGCCATTAGTGTTCCCAGATGACAATCCTCTGCTGGAAAATGCTTGGGATGATATCTTCTATTCCAGGAGGGTTATGACCGTGTATGAAGGGCTGGTCAACAGGAAGATGCATGTTGAAAAGAGATTGACTGAGAAGTTTAAACATCCTGGGTTTGTAGCTTTTATGAAGAGAATTCATATGTTTGAACCAGCAAATTTCTGCATAAAGGCCAATCATTCTCTGGTGCTGGAATTCTATGCAAACCTGAGAGGAACAAACAGTGCTCCAGATTCTGCATGGTACAGAAAGGTCTATCTCAGAGGCAAGCTTTATAGATTTGATGCTCCTTTGATCAACCAGGTGTTAGGAACAGGGAGACATGATTCCATCTGTCCAAACAGTGCTTATCCAGAAGATTTTACTTTGGATTATGATGTGGTAGCACTGGAGCTGACAGGGGGCACACTTGGAGAATGGGGTGCAGACAAGGCTCTTAAGGCAGCCTATCTTTCTCAGAAGTACTACTGTCTGTACAGGGCTGTTGCTAATCTGTGGATCATGTCTACCAATGTATCTCTGGTGACTGAGGAGATGGCATGCTTGATGTATTGTATTGGTACCAGAAGACCTTTCAACCTGGGATGGTTTATCTATGATAGGGTTCTGCTAGTAGCTCAGCATCAGAAATCTGATGAGTATATCACCTATCCTGCTCTCATAACTGGTTTGCTATATCATGTTGGATTAGTTGATGGACTAGATGATAAGATCACTTTCTGTGATGATTTACAAGTTAACAAGTCCATTTACAGAAAGAGAAATGATCTACCTGCTGCTGCTGAGGAAGAAGAGGCAGACTCAGAGGAGGAACCAGCTGAGGTCAACTATGCTGTGGTGAGAAAGAAGGAGCTTCGAGGACTAATCAAATATCATAGACAGAAGATGCATGATTTTCAAGAGGAGCTGGAAGCTCTTGAAGAAACTGAGGATGAGACCAGTGGTTCTGATGCATTCTGAGATCTACTGTTCTATGTTTTCTCTTTTGCACTCAGTACTTTGCTATATTCTGGATGATTGTTTTTTTTTTGGATATTTGGTACTTTGGCACATTTTCTGTTCCCAAGGGGGAGAATATTATGATTATTTTTTATGCCTTGGTGGCCATTTATTTTGGATGTTGGTTCATTTATTTTGGAACACTACTATTGTGAAAAGTTTATGAGCTCTATCTATGTCTGGTTGATAGGGGGAGCTTTGAAGCTATATATTGTTTCTGATTTATTGATGCGAATATGGTTGAAGAATGAAGATCTATATGATAGGGGGAGTGAGTTATTGTCTCTTCATCAAAATAAGTGATATATGCCAAAGAGGGAGATTGAAGAGTCCAGAAAACTCAGCATATTATAATTGGCTATTTTGTAGAAGTTATCATGTTTAAACATGCTTATGTTTAAACACTTGCTGAACTGAAATCAGAAACCAAGCAAGAGTATTGAAGGAGAAGTACAACTCTTATGAGATCAAAGATAATATTCGAGAAATCAAGATGATAAGTGAAGATTGATTTCGTACCGATTTGAATTAGTTTGAGAATATGTAATAGAGTTGTATCTTAGAAAGGATTAGTCTTAAATAAGGAAAGAAGATATTTCTTATCCTTTAGCTATAGAAGTAGAATATAGCTAGAAGACTAAATGTAGTTGTGACAAGCTGGATGAGAGATCAGCATTGCCGAGATTGAAGGATCAAGAAGATAAATGAGGCAACACAGCATTGAACTATAAATAGACAAAGAAGCTGCGACAGAAGGATATCCATCTTACAAGAAAGTATTCTGCCGATCAGAATAGCTTTACAGTTGGAGCAGCTTATTGAAGGGAGTTCAATAGGTCTTTGCCGAATGCCAGCAGTCGGAAATTAATAGCCTTAATACTTCAGGGGAAGTGGTCAAGACAGCAACGAGGAGTTGCTGACCGGCAGTGAGGGGATCTCACGAATCCATACAAGAGATAAGTCATGGATAGTTAATTGTTGTGTGAAACTCTGTAACGTATCTTGATTATCTAGTGGATGATTTTCAGACTGGGCAAGGCCCCGCGGATGTAGGTGTTCATCACCGAACTGCGTAAACAATTTTGTGTGTTCTTTCTTTTTATGTTTAAACTTTGCAGTATGTTTAAACATACTTATTAGTATAGAAAGAATAGTTGAGAACTATTTGAAACTGATCGATAGTAAATCTCAATCATAATTACCGATTGCATGTAGGATGCGGTTAAATAGTTTTGCATTCATTCGAAAGCGGCGTCTGAAGTGTTCAACTGGATATTTTGACTCATCGCCTTTAAAATAATCATTGAAAGTTATCTCATGACGCTCATGTCTTTCACGCTTTATAAACCGTCGCCCGGGAACTGAACCTCCATGTGGTCGCTTTCTATCCATGGACATCGCTAAAACTGAGGCAGGAACCATTAAAGCAATGGATTTCAACCAACTTCTTGTTGTAGAGATTGCATAGTCAGATTTTCGTTGCTCGTCAAGTAACCTTTCTGAAATAGACATTGATTCATTGCTCGAAATATCTGACTCTGATTCGGAAAGAGAATCTGAAGACATAACTGCACAACAAAAGAGTGAATTAAAGAAAACATAAACCATATGAGGAAGTCTTTAAAACACAAGTTTTTTTTATCCCGTTCATGAATACACAATAGAACACAATAAATGGTATCGTGGAAACTCTCATACCTCGACAAATTGATAGCTTCTCGGAATATTTGATGTGGGAAACTAAATTTATGGCTAACACATGGGTTTGCCGGCGGGAAAGAGTGTTTTGGCGCCCCAGGAAAAGTTTTTTTAGCTTTGGCGCTTTTTATTTTGACATGTCAAAAAGACTTTTTCATACCGAAAGTTGGATTGGAGAATGAATAAAAGAAAATATTGTCAATCAATAATATCAGTATTACATCATAGTGAACTTCTATTAAAGTCCAATCATATTTTGACATGTGTATCCTATAATTAAGGGAGACTACTATTGCATAGGAGATGCTCTTAATAAAAATACAAATTTTCGTAGTATATTTAATTAGTATTTAATCAGTGGTTAATTTTTTTTAATTTTAATTTTAATTATATTTACTTAGATTTTTTCTCTCAATCATACCATAATATCATTCTTTTACTATTTTTGCTTATTCAATTAGACCTGTTTTCGTAATTATTTCCTAATTATTTCGAAAAGTTTATGCTAAAAATAAACAAAAAAGAACACTTCAAGAAAGAGAATCTAGCCCAACTACCAACAATAATACAGGTTTGTTTAAATATACAATGTTTAACACTATAAATTGTAGTAACTATATTTTTATTGTTTTCCTGATACTATAATTGTGTAATTGAGGGTAAATTGTAGTGACAAAATTAGCTTTGCACTTGGAACTGGTAAGGATAATGGTAAGGGTAATGGCAAGGATAATGAAGCAGTTGATGAGATTATAAATTTAGCTCGCTAGATTAATCTATCAGAAGCAGCCTGGAATCTTTACTTTTAAACTAAATTACACGAACCCTACTGTGTACACCTTGCAAGTGCATCTGCCAGTTTATAACTTTTAAAAAAGATTGTGACCTTGAAACAGTTGTACCAAATGAATTTTCCAAGAGAACGATGGTGATCCCAGGCCCAAGCCCAACTACCCAGTAGTAGTATGGACTCGGCCCGCCACGAGGGAAAGGTAGTTTGGCAGTATCCGGGTTTGTACAACTCGGATAGGGACAGATACACTAGAGGACACTCGGAGCATGGACCACACGGAGAGCATGGGTTACTGTATAAATAGTGCTCCTCAACACTATCCCAAGTAAGTATCTTCTCATTATTCTAGTGATTACCTCATTTTCTCTCCCGGGATCCATCTTTCATCATCACGCCGGAGGGTCTACCCTCGGGTACCTCCCGGGGCTCTGTCTTGCAGGGCCAGGTATTGGATCAGGGACAAAGGGACCATCCGGATCGACCAGGCAGGCAGCATCAAGTTGGCACGCCCAGTGGGACACGATCTTTGTTCACAAAAACATTAAGATGCCGCCTCGAGGTCGGCCGCCACGAAGAGGTAGAGGAGGGAGAAGGCCTGAAGTGGCTGAGGAGGATCTCACTTTACGCCAGATGAGGGATCGAGCGCGTAAGGGAAAGGCTCCCACGCATTCGGATCCAGAAGCCTCTGAAGGGGAGTCAGAGCCGCAGGGAGAAAGGGAGTCGGGAATGACGCAGGACGACCGTGACAGAAGGGAGTTTGCTGCTACTCAGGAAGAGGAGTATCGTCGCTGGCTGGCGGCAAAGCAAGGACCGGGATCGGGAACAAAATCGACTGGTGAAGGACAGTCGAACCCCCCGGGGACCGAGGACCGGGTACCTCCGGTTCAGCGAAGGTCAGGACCTAATCCGACCCCGTTGGTGCCTCCTACGGGGTTACCTCCTTTGGCTGCGGAGGTGGTTAGCCGAAGACCCCCTGCCGTTCCCGGGCAGGAAAATCCTCGGCCTCCAGTGGTGATAGATCTGGAAAGGCATGCTGGGAGCATAGGGCAACCAGCTGGTATAGGGCCGGGATATAGTCAAGGCGGGGGCCATCCCGGATACGGAGCTCCAGGATACGGAGCTCCAGGATACGGGACGTCTCAACCCGGGTATCAGGGGTATCAGGGGTACCCCCCGGCACCCGGAGGGTATTATGCCCAACCCACTGGAGTCTCGGGGGGCTGGGCTCCCGGGATTCAAGGACCGGTGTGGATGCAGAACCAAGTACCGATGGCGGGGTATGCCATGGCCCAACTGGCCCCGGTCGCAAGAACCTATGGTATGTACCCGGTGGTTGTGGACCGGGCTCCGACGGCTCTAAACTCGGTGGATGAGAGATTGGACTGGTTGATAGGAAGGAATGGAGGAAGGCCTACCTCCCCCTAGATAGGTTATATCAGCACTTTCCCCTGGCCGGTGGGAATGAGGGTCCCGGAGGGGGTGCCGACCTACAGTGGGGAGACGGATCCAGAGGAATTCGTCAGGACGTACCATAATGTCATGGGAACACGTGACATCCGGGAGGAGCTTATGTGCAAGCTGGTGAGCATGGTTCGAAGCCCAACCCCCGGAAAGTTTCAGAAATTACTACGATTTCTCAAGGGCGATGCACAGATATGAGACCAGACGAAAGAAGTACCTTCCTTTGGCCGAAGTGGCTCACAGTCGACAGGCGGCAAAGGAGGATGTCCGGGGTTTCCACAGGAGATACATGGACGATTCCATGAAGGTGATTGATAGAGACGCTCAAGTGAAGGCCCTGATCGCAGGGTTCATTGCATGATTAAGGGATGAGGTGTTATGGGCGAAGCTTATGGAGAATATCCCGACCACCTTCCATCAGCTGGATCTTGAGGTGGAGATGTATTGTTCGCTTCTGGAAGGGAGCAAGAAGAGGAAGGAGGAAAGGTATTTCGAGGACAAGGGGATCGGAAAGGGCGACAAGGCTCGGGTCGCTGATCCTAGCGGGAGGGATGCAGTTCAGGCCCCAGTAAAACCGAGGGTTGACCCCCCTCGGGCCGAAACGTTCACTCCTCTGACCAAGACCCGGTCGGAGATCCTAACAATTCATCGGAACCTGTTTCAGAACCCGGCCCCATACCGGGAAATCCGACTCCAGCAAATGCTGCCAAATATTGTGCGTTCCACAAGTCTAATGGACACACAACAGAAGGCTGCCGAAGCTTGAGGGTGGAGATTGAGAAATTGATCGAGAGAGGAAAGTTGAGAGACTGTGTGAGTCAGGAGAACCAGCGTCCGGCCGGGCAGCAGGCAGGAGCTGGGAGGAAAAGGAATTGGAGGAACAGACCGCGGAATGATAACCAGCGAGAGGCTCCCGCTCCGGCTGCCCAGCCGGGAGCGGCAGCTCTAGTTATGGCCCCAGAGCCGGTTAATCAAGTCCCTCCCCGGATGATAAATGTCATACACGGAGAAGTAGGTGATGGGCTCCAGTCCCATGCAGCTGCAAAAGCCAGGAGTCGGTATGTGCCGGCTGGTGAGAACAGAGAGAAGAGACTACGCCCGACGGAGGTCATCACCTTCTCGGACGAGGATCCGGTGCCCAGCCTAACGCCCCATACGGATCCGATGGTGATTACGGCGGAGATAGAAGGATTTACGGTCAAGCGAATGTTCATTGATGATGGAAGCAATGTAGAAATCATGTTTGCTTCTTGCTTCGACCAGCTGGGGATAGGGTACCACAACCTTCGCCCGAGCACCTCTTCGTTGTCAGGGTTCACAGGCCGGACGGAACATCCTTTGGGGGTTGGGTCTTTAACAGTGACAGTGGTAGATGACCTTGACAGAAACAAGAAGACCTCGGTTCGGTGCAATTTCGCGATCATAGACGCCCCGTCTCCCTACAACATCATCATTGGACGACCATGGATGGCTCAAGCCAGGGCCATTTGCTCGACGTACCATTTGACCATGAAGTTCCCAACCAGTCAAGGGGTGGCGACGGTTCGAGGAAGTCAGTCTACGGCCAGAAGTTGCATGCTCACGGCCCTTCAGGAAGCTAGGAAGGCCCCGGTCGGGGCGGTGCAGGGAGAAGTAGGTCCGGGAGATGTGGAGGACATGCAGGTCGGGAGCCGAGGCACAATTAAGGTTGGGAAAAAGATGCCGGTCGGTGTGAAGGAACAGATACGATCTCTGCTTTCGAAGTATGAGGATGTGTTCGCATGGGAGGAGAAGGACTTCACCGGAGTACCCCCGGAGTTAGCTCTCCACAAGCTGAACGTATACCCGGAGTTGAAGCCAATTCGACAAAAGAAGAGGGCCCTGGCAGGAGATAGGGCCGAGGTGGTGAAATAGGAGGTGCTGAAGTTGCTGGAGGCCGGGGTTGGAGGAAATCATATACCACGAATGGCTGGCTAACCCAGTGCTAGTAAAAAAGCAAAACGGGTCCTGGAGAATGTGTATCGACTTCACCGACCTAAACAAGTGCTGCCCGAAAGACAGTTACCCCCTTCCCCCAGTCGACCGGTTGGTGGAGGCCATCACCGGGTATGAGCCCTGGCTTTCTTCGATGCATAGCGGGGTTATCACCAGATTCAAATGTCAGGAGAGGATAAGTCGAAGACATCTTTCATCACAGAGTTCGGGACCTATTGCTACAGACGGATGCCATTCGGCTTGAAGAACGCTGGGGTAACGTATCAGCGGATGGCAGATGCTATATTTCGGGATCAGCTGGGCCGAAGCATGGAACTATATGTTGATGATATGGTGGTGAAGAGCCGGAGCTACTCAGGTTTCTTAGAAGACTTGGAGGAGATGTTCGGCATTTTGAGAAAGATTAACCTGAAGCTGAATCCCGAGAAGAGTGTGGTAGGAGTAGCGTCCGGGAAGTTCCTCGGCTACATGGTATCTAGTCGAGGAATAGACGTCAATCCGGAGAAGGTGGAGGCGATAAGCCGGATGCAGTCGCCGAAGAATGTGAAGGAGGTGCAGAAGCTAATGGGTTCCCTGGCAGCCTTGAGCCGATTTCTGTCAAAAGGTGCGGAGAGACAACTTCCCTTTTTCAACATACTAAGGAAGGCGAAGAAGTTCGAATGGACAGAGGAGTGCGAGAAAGCGTTCGAAGATCTGAAGGAACACCTGAGCCGACTCCCGACCCTCTCGAAGCCGAAGGAGGGGGAGGATTTGCTTTTATACTTGTCCGCATCCGCATCGGCTGTCAGCGCAGTGTTGGTCCGAGAGGAAGACGGACGGCAGTGTCCGATGTATTTCGTCAGCCGGGCATTACAAGGTCCGGAAACTCGGTATACAAGCTTGGAACAGCTGGTATTGGCGCTGGTTTATGCTTCGAAACGGTTGCGTCCGTATTTCCAGGCCCATCCGATTGTGGTCCTAACCAACCACCCCCTGAAGCAGGTGATGCTTAAGCCCGAGGCGTTGGGGCGTTTGATGAAGTGGGCCATAGAGTTGGGGGAGCATGAGATAACATATCAGCCGAGAAAAGCCATTAAGGGCCAGGCAATGGCGGATTTCTTGACAGAGATGGTCGGGCCAGACACGACTGCCGAGTAATACCCAAGCCCGAGGTGGACATTGCATGTGGACGGGTCAGCCCATGCAGGAGGCAGCGGAGCCGGGGTATTGCTGACATCCCCGGAAGGAGAAGAGTACCACTATGCACTGCACTTCGACTTTAAAACTACAAATAACGAGGCAGGGTATGAGGCGTTGGTGGCAGGACTCAAACTGGCCCGGGAATTGAAGATAGGAAAGATCCAGGCCTTCAGTGACTCGCAGATTGTAGTTCAGCAGGTAAACGGAGAGTATGAAGCAAAGGAGTGAAGTTTGCAGAGGTACTTGGAGCTGGTCCAACCCATGATCCGGCAGTTCGACAGTTTCAGTCTGGAGCAGGTGCCAAGAGAGCAGAACGAAAAGGCCGATGCGTTGAGCAAGTTGGCATCTTCGAAGTTGAAGCCAGGACAGAAAGCACCTCTCAGAAGGGAGACACTTGAGAGGAGAAGTTACGAGCAGAGTGATGAGATTCTGGCAGTGGAAGCGGTGCAGGAAGACTCCTGGATGGCACCGATCCGGGCGTACCTTCTGACGGGAGAGGTCCCGGCCGATCAGGTGGCGGCCAGAAAAATCCGGGTCAAGGCGCCGAAGTATACACTACAGGAGGGGGTCCTGTACAAAAGAGGCTATCTCCAGCCGTTGCTGAAGTGTGTGGAACAACAGGAGGGCAAGTACCTGGTCCGGGAAGTTCATGAAGGTCCGAATGGTAGTCATCAGGGAGCCAGAACGGTGGCCAGAACTGTGTTGCTCCGACTCGCCCTAAACCCCTCGTGTCCCCGTGTCGACCGATACGACGCGAAATACGACACGAAATACGTGTCCGAATATGTCGGATACGTGTGTCTGGTCGCGTGTCCAAAGTTACGGACCCGTATCGGTATCGCGTTGAAGAAAGTAGAAGAAAGAAGTGGAGAAAATTTGGGAATTAGTGGTCCAGCGGCGGCGGTAGATGATGGGTCACCGTTGCGGCGGCGATTCTTGGGATCATCGACGGCGGCAGAGGTCGATCGGCGGCGGCAGAGGTTGATCGGTGGCGGCAAACCGTGAAAGATCTGACTTTTGGATTTGAGGAGATGCAGGAGACAAAATAAGGTCTATTTTTGTGTCTATTTATGAGGTCCACTGGCTATGGGCCAAATAAGGCCAGAGGCCCAGACAGAATTGTTTTTTTATTTTTAAAAAGCCCTCTTTTGTACAGAAAATAATGGACTGATTTAGCTATCTTAAATAGACGATTATATTCCATATAAATGAAATATAAATATGCGATTATACACGACATGACATGGATGGATACGACACGATATGGCATAGCCGTGTCGGTATACTTAGTCAAGACATGTCGTTGACCGTATCCTCGTATCTATAAAATTTAGAAATTCAGTGTCCCCGTGTCGGATATGGGGACACGACACGACACCCATTCCGTGTCGGAGCAACATAGCCTACCATGTTTGAAGACTCGCAGGACAGGGTTCGCTCATGCCTTCAATGCCAAAAGTTCGCGCCGCTAGTGCACATACCCCGCGAAGAGATGATGGGGATAACAGGAGCCTGGCCTTTTAGCAGATGGGGACTGGACCTGGTCGGACCTTTTCCCACCGCTCCTGGCAGTTTGAAGTACCTGATTGTGGCTATCGATTACTTCACCAAGTGGGTGGAAGCCGAGCCCCTGACCAACATTCGGGGAGCTACCTGTCTGAAGTTTTGCTGGAGGAACATTGTTTGCCGGTTCGGAGTGCCGAGGGCCATAGTAACCGACAACGGAGCGCAGTTTGAAAATGATCCTTTCAAATCCTGGTGCGTAAAGTATGGAATAAGCCAGAAGCTCACGTCAGTTTATCATCCGCAAGCTAACGGTCAGGTGAAGGTGACGAACCGGACGATAGTGAATGGGATTAAGGCCCGGCTCCAGGGAGCGAAAGGAAATTGGGCACACGAGCTCCCGAGTGTTCTATGGGCTCATCGGACCACGGAAAGCTCGGCGACTGGGGAGTCCCCCTACAGCCTGACGTATGGGTCGGAGGCAGTGATTCCGGCTGAGATCGGTGTTCCCAGTCTTCGGACGGCCGAGCCGGTGCCCGAGGAGAAGAATGAAGAAGAGAGCAGAACAAATCTAGACCTGCTGGAAGAAAGGAGAGAGAGAGAGAGAGCGGCCTTGCATAAGGCTAAGGTAAAGGAGAAAGTTAAGAAGTATCATGACAGGAGGGTGAGGAAGGAGCAATTCAAGGTAGGCGACAGAGTAATGAGACGAAACGACAAGAGTCACCAGGAGCCGGAGGGCAGGCTGGCACCCAACTGGGAGGGACCGTACCGGGTGACAGAAGCCCACCCGGGCGGGAGTTATGTGCTGGAGGATCCAGCGGGGAAGGGAGTCCCCCGAAGATGGAACATAGCAAACCTTAGGCGGTTCTATGGATAGTCTCTGGCACTTGTTGCCTAGATAGAGTAGCCTCTGGCACTTGATGCCTAGGTAGAATAGCCTCTGGCACTAGATGCCTAGGTAGGATAGGTCCCCGGCGGCAGGCGCCTGGGACAGGAACCTAGAGGTCGGATGGTCGAAGGGTAGGTAGGAAAACATCCTGGAAACAGGGATTTTTGTAACAAGGGCATGCCCCTTCTATCCGATTTTAAAAGAATGAATGCGCGCATTATAATCTTAAAATCGAAAGATGTGTCATAAACAGAAAATTATTATACATGTCTAGAATAAAATGAAAGGTTATAACATGGCAGGAAGCTCTATCCTATCTACGGGCCCCCGACTTAGAGGCTTCGCTTGGAGGAACTCCCCGGGCCTCACTCCTGCTTCTTTGGACAGCTTGCTCCAGCATGCGCTGCTCCTCGTCTTGATCCCGCGGGAGGTCCGGATTCTCGCTTCGATCACCCTCCGGCTCAACAGCTGATCCGGAGGTAGGGACAGGAACACTGCTAGGAGCGCCTCGACCCCCACTGGAGGTTGCCTTGCTCGCGGCCTGGCTGAGTTACTCCCAGTTAAGGTAGCTTTCTGTTTTCCCTTTCGGTCGTTTCGAGCCGGGCGGGAACCAGAGGCAGAAGAAGGACCAGGAGGTTGGTCAGCAGTCGGAGTACTCTCCTGAGCAGAAAACTGAGCGCGGAATCTGGCAGCAACGGTCCAAAGCCTGGCTAAGCGTCGTTCAGAAGTCTCAAGATCCAGGAGCTCAAGAGTATGCTCGTAACGCTCATAAGCCAGATCGATGTCTTCAAGTGGAGGTATCTGGGACACAGAGGGAGGAACTATGATCCGGTTCAGGATGTTCTTCCTCCAGTCCGCAGCTGCTTGATAGGCCGCTGCCCAGACGCCAGAGGTCTTCTCGGAACTCTCCATCCAGGCGATAAGGTCGTCAACTGCCCGGGGAACATCGGTCAGCGGGGGAATGGCAACCACCCCCTGACGTAGTCCCAGCAGATGGTATGACAGATGAACCAACACTAGCTGCTGTTGCAGGGTCCGGTTCCTAGTCGCAAGCTTCTCGTTTTCCACTTCGAGTTTGTTGGCATGTTTCCGAAGCTCGGTCGTACTTTGCATCCTCATACACTTGTTATAGTACAGCCGAACGTCATGCCATACCTCATCCAACTCTTTCTGGATCCGGAGTTGGAAATTGCGGTGCTGGGCCTCTTGCTCTGACAGAACTAGGTCGAACTCAAGGACCTTGTCGATGCTCTCAAAAGCAAGTCTGTAGCACTTCGGCAGGGAACCAAAGTCTTCTTGTATCTTGATCAGGCAGTCGGTGTCGAGAAACTCGGAGATCAGGGGACCGAGCCCCCGCTCGGATAAGAGGTCAGTCAGGCTTGGACAGCCAGCTTCGGCTGGAACCAGGGTAGGAACCGGGGGGCTAAGGACTCTAGAATGCTCCTGGTAACAATAGGACCAAGTCAGGAAATATATAAAAAGAAAAGAGTAAGGAAATATAGACAAAGAAGCAGAAGCAGTGTTGATAGCAGTCATGAGCAAAGGAAATTTTATTGATAGAATGAAGGTCCGGGCAGCAGATTACAAAATTAAGAAAATGGAAAAAGAAAAAAAATCTAACTAACATGCTCGAGGCCTCCTTCTCCTTGGTCGCCCCCGCCATCGCCGATGTCGCCATCCGAGTCATCATCGAAGAAAACTAGAACAGGAGAAAGAGGAGTCTCGGCAGTCCCCGGGTTCTCCAGACCAGCCGCCGGAGATGAAGAGGTTTCAGCTTCAAGATCCTTCGGATCGAACAAACCCCTGTAATGCCCGTATATGGTGCAGTACCGGGTAAAGTTCTCATCTTCGGGCAAGTGAGATCCGGAGACTGGAGCAGGAGGAAGGGGGCTAGGAAGCCGAACCACATCAGTAGACCAGCCTCGAACGTCCTCTGTCGACATTTGTTTCTCCCGTAGAGCTTCCCACAGCTTGGGAGAGAGGCCCTTCATACCACCTTTCTGGAGGGTGTTCACCAGATGCAACTGCTGGTCCTCGGCATTTGGGTTGTAATATTGCTTCTTAAACGAAGCCCTGATCGAAGGAGGGAACCAGCCCCGGACCTGCATATAAGTGTTGTGGCATTGATGGGCATTGGCGGTGAGGTTCAACTCAGTCAGCCGGAGGGACAGGGTTTGGCTCGCCAAGACCTTATCGATGAAAGCTTCGGCGAAATCCAGATGATCTTTATTGTTTGTCGCCCGAGCAGCTTCCAGTTCCTTCTCCAGGGCGCTCACCTGGGCTCAAAGTTGAGCCGAGGTTTCCCTCTCGGCCCGGAGCTCATTCTCTTTCTCGGCCCTGAGCTCTTCTTCCTTTCCCTCAAAGTGGCGCTCCAGAAAGGAAGCAAGGGCGGCTTGGAAGGCAGAGGAGTTGGCGAATTCAGAGCTGAGAAGTTGGACTTATAGGAAAAATGGTCAAAAAAAACAGGAAGGAGAGACTACCTGTGGGTTGGAAAAAGAAATGGGAGGGGTATCGGCGCGGGAGGAAGATGGGGTCTGAGAGCCACCTGTCCGAGGTTTCTTCCCGCTACGGTCGGAACTTTCCCCCTTCCGCTTGCCCGGAACGAATGGGGGTGGGGGAGGGATCTCAGGGGCAGAGATTATGGTATACCTCGAGACCGGGGATCTACCATCCCCGGCCGGAGGCCACAAAGGCAACCCCCGACCGAGTGCTGATCCGGGAGTGGGCACGGGAGTAACAGAGGGTTCGGGCGGGGCAAAAGCAGTGTTGACCTCGACAAGATTCCGAACGGACTACTGCTGAAACTCTGCTTCGGCTATACGCCCCTGCCCGACCTCGTGCTCGGAAGTGATATCGACAATACTGATAGGACCGAGGTTGAGGGGCCCCGAGCCAAGAGGAGAATTCTGAACGGGATCGTTAGTCTTGTTCTTGTCCTGTTGACGCCCCTGCTGCGAGTCCGTATTAACCTGATGGTTCTGAACGGTCTCCTTTGTCTTATCCTCGTCTTGCTGACCCTCCTGCTGCGGGTTAGTTTCGACCGGAGGATTCTGCTGCACCTGCCTTTGCGGGCCATTCTTTTTCTTCTTTTCCGCTTTGGCCGCCTCAGACTCGGCCCCGGTCCCTGCTGTGACCACTTTCCGGGCCTTCTTTTTGGGGAGCGGCACCTCAGGGTCGTTGTCCACAGTGGGGGCTGAAAGGAGGAAGATAGTCAGCCAGAGTTTAAGTTAACGAAACACAAGAGAGTGGTAGAAATAAAGAGGTCTACCTAAAACCGGCTAGATAACAACCCAACGGCTGTCCCAGAAAGCACTGGCCGGGTATATCGCCCGGGGGAAGAGATAAAGAGAATTGCCAGCCAGCCAATACTGGTCCAGGTTAAGAGTGTCGAAGGCCAGGGTAGTGTGATGGGCAAGTTGCGTGTCAGGAAGGAAGGCTTCCCGGGCGTCAAGCCCAACACTGTTATTCCAACCGGGGACCTTGTATAGCTTGGGGTTGACCTTTACATAGCCCTTTAATTCCCAGTTCTTGGCCGAGTCTTTCTTGCCAAGGATGAAGTCCTGAACGCCGGGTCGCGCTTGAACAGTGTAGATCATCTCCTTACCCGGGCATTTGATGAGCATGTAGAAGGATTTCCACAAGTTGAAAGAAGGGTCGATCCCGCACCGCCGGCTCCTCACGAGAAAACCCATCATCACAGCCACGACATTCGGGTGAATTTGGGCAGGCGAGATTTTGTAGATCTCCAGGAATCGGGCGTATAGCAGAGGGAAGGGGAGACTCAAACCCCACATAAAGTGGATCCGGGGAATGCACCGGACCGACTTCACGGACTCTTCAGCCGAGACAGCGTCCATCTGGGCGTTCAGGGGCACTGGAACTCCCATGCCGCTGAGACATTTGGCGATCCAGACATCGACTTTCAGCGAGGGTTTCCGAGCGGTGTCTATCGCCCTCTGCTCCCGGTTCTTGGAGCGCTTGAATGTTGGATCAGACGGGGTCACGCTGCTGCAGAGATAGATCGGCTTGTAAGCCGCCGCTGAACCAACAGAAGCCGAGGCAACAGGAGCAGTGGTGCTCTGAAGAGAGTAGGTGATAATGGCCTCGGATTGAACATTGTTTGATGCCATAGCAAGGGAAAGGAGAGAGAATATGAATATTCAAAAAGAAGGAATGACAGGATAACTGGGAAGATTGGGAGCGATTAGTGAAAACGACTGATAGGAAGGCCTATTTATAGAGAACGAGAAAAAGGAGGCGAAAAAGCAACGATTAAATGGGTTTGGGAAGCGAAAACAATGATGGCAATTATTAATTGTCCTCGAGAACAGCGCGCCTGTCTCATCGTTGTCGGGTCAGGAAGGAATTCAGAAAGACGATCCTTCCGCCCTCGGATCAGGAAGGTTCCCCCCTCGGCCGAAAGAACCGTCTTCCGGGGGGCTAGTGGTGATACCAGGCACAGGCCCAACTATCCAGTAGTAGTATGGGCTCGGCCCGCTACGAGGGAAAGGTAGTTTGGCAGTATCCGGGTTCGTACAACTCGGATAGGGACAGATACACTAGAGGACACTCGGAGCATGGGTTACTGTATAAATAGTGCTCCTCATCACTATCCCAAGTAAGTATCTTCTCATTATTCTAGTGATTACCTCATTTTCTCTCCCGGGATCCATCTTTCATCATCACGCCGGAGGGTCTACCCTCGGATACCTCCCGGGGCTCTGTCTTGCAGGGCCAGGTATTGGATCAGGGACAAGGGAACCATCCGGACCGATCATGTAGGCAGCATCAAACGAAACTAACAGAATTCTTCCGGATGAATAAATTTAATGATGATACCAAAACCTTAAATTTACTATACAATGAGTTTCCGGAGCACTTTGTATAGATACCTTCAGACAAGTGTTGGACAAAAAGAAAAAATAAAACAGTCATTGTTAGATTAGTAGCTGTTAGTCCAAGGAAAGGGGAAAGATACTATTTAAGACTTCTATTTAGAAATTACTACGCATCGTGGCTAGATATCATTTTAAATTTCTCAATATGTAAAATAGACATGATTAAAAATGCGAGTTCTTTAGTATTTCATTTATAATGAACCTAAAATAACGATTCAAGAAATTTGTACCTCCTATTACTCAACTCAATCATCTTTATGTTTAAATAGAATTCAGATAGTACAAGAAACTAAAAACAGAAGCAACAATTGCAACTCCAAAGGCAAAAAAAGATGATATTAAGCACTCAGAAACAACAAATGAATACAGAATCCCAGTCACTCATTTCTCTCCGTAACTAAGATCTCGGTAGGGTTTTCCTACTGATCATCCTCTACATTCAGTAAAAGTTTGCTCCTCAAACTGGCAAGGCTCCATTTCTTGTACTTTAACTCTGGAATATACTTGGACGGAATAGCTAAATGCTTACAACGAATTCAAGGACCATTATTCCAGCAAACAAAGTTACTAGCCCTCTAATGTTGCTCTAGTTATCCCAAAGGCTTAGGAAGTAGCTTCTCAAGCCCTTTGTAGTGCAAACTCCACGATAAAGATCCATGTAAGACAAGCCACTATTATAAACATAATATGCCAACCAGTTCACTGAAACTGCATTTCTTTGAGCATTTATCCTCATACATCCCACTTGTAATCAATGTCCGCAGAGAACAGGAAAATAGCAAAGCTTGTGGTTACTGGCCTCACTGGTCTTGTCAGAAGAGTCGCATCGTATCAACACCTTTAAATGCCTGGTTACAGGTTGCTTCCGCCGAAGATAAAACAACTCTCAGTTGTTGCACTGTTATCATCAAAATCAGACTCTCACCAGCGAATAGAATGCAGCACAACAATGAATATATCTGGCCAGCCCCCTTCAAGAGATTTCATTTTCTGTTAAATGGCCAGGACCGAAAATGACCACCTTTGAAGCACCGAAAGAAGAAATGCAATCTCCGTATCATCCTCAGGACAGTACCCCCTCCCTTATTTTAGCCTTGTCCTCAAGGCTACAAAACGAAAACCTGATTGTCCAAAACTTCCAACCATTGGTAAGCGAACTAAAAACCTTTTTAAATTCCCCATACTACATGAATCAAACCTGTACTCAATCACAAATTGAACTTCTTTTAAGCTTCTTTGCTGCAGTTTGATTTTTCCAAGTAAATTTCCCGCCAGGAGACTCAGAATGAACAAAGCTTTTCCTTTCAACACTGTTAATCAGTTTACTGCATGAGCTGCTGAATTTCTTCTTCTGTATATAACCTATTGCAGCTCCCTAAAATCCAACGCAATAATTTTTATGTATTAAACAACGCCAGAAGCATTTTGTATACCAGATATCTTACTTCCCAGTAATCATAAGAATTTGAGCTCAGAATAATACCAACTGCAGTCAGGAAAGTGTTGTGCGAAAATGTTGTGTGAATTCAGTTATGGTCAGACAAAGCAAAAGAACATACTCATAAAAGCCTGAATTCAATGAACATAATGTCAGACAAATTCGTAAGCAGAATACTTATCAATGAACACCAGCTACATATCAGCTAGATTCCTTCATTTAGTCAAACAGAGAGACAATCCTGGTAGATCTAAACTAGTTTGTTTCATCAAGCTTTTCACTGCATTTTATTGTGCCTATGAAATCTAAAAAGCAAATACCAGCTATTCATTTATATGGAACAGGGCAAGTTAAAAAACTACCAATATTTGAAGCAATAAAGATCAGATTAAGACATCATGTTTTTTTTAAAAAAAAGGATCAAGACATCATGTTTTTTCAAAAAAAAAAAGATGAAGACATCATGTCGTAAAACCAAACCACATCCTTAAATCAAACGTGGATCCAGTTTACAACTATGTAACTAATGCACCCAACATTTCCACTCTGGTCAACAAGAGATTATACTTTAGCATAAAGCACTATAACCATCCACAGCCAATTCTTTACGTTCACTTCTATGCTCTAATCAACAGCCATCCTCTCCTAATCCATTACCAACTCCTAAGGCATAGATCAGAAAAGAGCACATCCCAGCCCTATCATATGACCACCTATTCTATCTGTTCCCTTTTGGTCAACACACTAGCCATGTTTGAAATCTAATCCAATCAATCACAATCTCTTGCAGCATTCTGTCCTTGTATAACAATTAATATATGTTCCAACAAATTGACCTAATGTTATGCGTCTGCCAAAATGGCCAGCAAACACATGACAAGCATGTTCCCTAAGTCTACATTTTTATTCCATGAATCTGACCTTAAACTCCTCACCAACTTTGACAGCCTTGAATTTTCCTTTCTTGGAATACCTGTAACAAAAGATTAGCAGAAACAAGAATGTCTAAATCCTGAAACAGGAATCTGAGCCCCTCCCCAGCTGAGAAAGGGCTAATCTTGCCTTGGCCATTGACTTGAAAAACTTAGCTCCGGACAAATTTTTGCTCCTTTGTCAACGTTTCCTCGGACTAATGGATCAGGATAAGGATATCATCTCCCAGGTACTTGACAGAAGCTGATCATGAGATCCAAACTGATACTTCAAATACCCAGTGCCCCGAATGCGCTGAAATCTGCACCAACACAACATAAAATAGCATCAGTAAGTTTAAACTAGGTGCACATAAATTCTTCTGTACATTTCACTAAACAACTTCATCAGATTTGTATACAATTGTTATGCAGATTAGGTTCGTGTTTTTATGCTATGTTTATCCACTAGCCTTTAAAGTAGATCAGTGAAAAAACTGCAGATATTGTGCTGAATCAAGTCGTGTCATCGTGATTTGTATTAATTAACCTGCACACCTAGAGTATTCTACCAGAAAACACCATGCAGTGGCTGTTCATGCTAAGGCGGATGGCAAGCTAATGAGGTCTGGCAAGGTAATTTGCATAGTTCAGTTCTTTTCACAAGGTAATAAGGCATGACAGAACTGTCAACTGTCATAGGTTTTTTAATAGACTTGAATTGAATTCGGCTACTCAAATTTTACATCTTGTCATTTTTGTAATACACTAAAGGAACAGCAACTGACAAACTTGATATTATACTATCAGCCCATTAATCACATAAGCTTGGCAAAACCTAAATGCTGAGTGATCATTTCGGATAACTTTGGTAAGGGCACTAAATGTGCAGCTGCATTCGACAGAAAAATAAGAGTCCATAAAGACAGACTGGCTAATAGAACTATAGTGAGTCAGTTTTAAATTGAGTCACTGAATAGAATGTCCCAAATTTAACTCGCGACAGTGAAAGAATCAAGTGAATGTAACTCAACTTCACCAGCACAGCAGAGTTCAAGCACACAAAAATTAAAAAGCGAAAAGTGTCTGAAATTATTTACTTTTAAGTATAAAGAAACACTTACATGACAAGCATGAAAGGTATCAAGAGCTTGAATATGAGAAGAGCTGCCATCAAGAATGGCTGCACATGAAAGCAAATGGATTAAACTTAGGGTCATTTAAAGGGACAAATAGTAATTATGAAACAAAATACACAACTTGCTCACTTACACTGAATATTGTGATAAACCGGTACACTGAAGATATGTCAAAACTTGCAATACTTGCAAAGTTGCCAGTTCCAAAGGATGCAATGTTGAAAAATACCATCTGGAGGGGACAAAAAACGAGTAAATAGACATGGACTTCAAATTTGTATAAAACAAAAACATCAGGACAAAGATACACGGGATGCATGAATATTCCAATTACAAAGAAGAAATACATCAGAGACAGAATTTAAGGATCAAGCAGAAAATAAGGTCTCCAAGAAATCTAGTTGGCCACTCACAAATGTTAAGGTGATTCTCATGCCAGATAGCTGCAGCCATTGCATATCCTGTTTCATAAGGCTCTCTTCTAGATCTCTGCTTGAGGTTGAAAGCATATTTTCCTTTATATAGAGATTTGCATTCTCAAAAAGTATCCATGCCATGAGGGTTAGTCCCAGAGCACAATAGAACAGAGCTTCATATCTGACAAGTGACAAGGTTAGTATGGATAGCAAGTAGGGAAACCAGGAATATCCAAAAAAATCTGAAGTACCAAGAAAGCTATACCCAATAGGAAAATGCTGGAGTAAAACCGAGAAAGATTGAAAACGTGACAGGAGACCAGTAGCTGAAAAGAGTGGAAGCACCATTAAACAGACAGCAGCAGCAAAAGATTCAGAACTTAGTTTATTAACCAAAATGATCTCTCAGCCCAGTCTTTACACTGATTTAAAAGGAAATAGAAGAACAATGGAGCTTGAGCATCCGCCCCTAAAGGAATAAAAGCTGACAAACTTGATACAATACTATCAGTCCATTAACCACATAGGCTTGGGGCAAAACCTAATATCATTTTAGAACAAATTCAGGTATCTTATTTCTCCACTTTTAACTTAAGCTTGAATTCCCTGTTCTAAAATAACAAAACCAACGCGAGAAAGATAAATTTGCAAGTGTAAGAATATGCAAGAATATCGTATCTTTATTAATCAGAAAATGTGTTTACACAGAAACATCATATGAAAAATGATCATATTATCTATACTAAACCTCAAAACCAAAGGTAGATCACAATGAAAAAATCAAATGTAAGATGAAAGGTCACCATTCATTCGATTCAGATTCTTCAGATTCTTCAAGGGCTTGCAAGATGATGTCACCAACATCATCAGACTCAGAAATTTCCCCTGGGTCCTCCACAACAGTTGCAACTATTGAAATTTTCCTCCTTTTGTTTGCAACAGTTGAATTTTTCTTTTTCTTTGGAAGAGGAGGCTCGGATGGAGATCTCCTCCTGATCATACAGAGGACTTGATTCTGCCAGCCCGTGACCTTGAGAATCTCCAGGAAAGCCTCACCGGAGATTCCGTACTCATAGGCGGTCCACTGTCCCACGGGTTTCTGGCCATTGAGAGACCGGAATGAAAAATTTTTGTAATATCCAATTTTGGTACTTCCGGATTTCACCGGAAACACCTTACCCGTCCCGTGCCAGGTTCCGCAGCCGGTGCTCCGGTTTTTCTGAATGCCGAGCGACTTTTCTGTTCTTCCGATGTCCTGGAGATTGGTGAACAGGAATAACGTGGGCACTTGATCAATAGTTACCCAAGAGTAGGGTTTTTCAGGGTTACAAAACTTAACCCAAGGGCTGATTTCACCGCCGTAGACCTGTTCTTCGGGAATAAGACCCGATTCAGGATACGGTGCCCTCGTGATGTGGTTTTTGAGGTAATGAGAAATCAGATCTATGGCTGACGGATCAAATGATCGAGAACAGTATGGGACATTCATCTTTGTGGAGTGGGAAACGAAGATGAGGGTAATAGTGTCTTTTCCGCCAAATATTACCGTTAGGGACTCGCTTAAAGGCTGGGCTGGGCTGGGGAGTCAGGGAGCTCGGAATCAAGAGCGGGATAACTAACGCTTCAAAGCGTAAGCTTCTTTTTCTCCACACAGCTCATCGTCGATTTCTCCGACGACTCACAACAGTCGGGACTGAAGAAGACGTGATCAGATTCCTCCTCAGCTCAATCAGCCATTTTTCTCCGATCCTGACGAATCAGCGTCGGTTTTCTGCGACGAGGTACCATTCCAAGGCGAGCTTGTCCGCCGGAGATATCCTCACCGCTGCCGAAGTTATGACATCGGTGGTGGTGGTGGACGACATCGATTTTTGAAATGATAAATCCATATACATCACAAGTAGGTGTGTGTGTGTGTGTGTGTGAGTGAAACTGCAAAATGTACACATACCTGCCTTGTTTTTTATTGGATCAGCTTCCTGTGTAGATGCCCTCGGCCAATAATCTTCAGGCGGCAGCAATATTGCCTAGAGTGGCCACAAAAACAACGATTTTAATGCACCACTTACATACACTACACTAGTACTAGAAGATGACAAAAAAACACAGGATAAGGGGTTGCATATACCTTAGTTACTGGAAGGCCTTGCTGACTTGTAAGGCCTTGGAATTCCCCATCTTGGAATACCTGTAAAATAAGTTCATCTTTCACCTCCTTTCATTCTGTAGATGCTCCAAACTTGGTCGATGGACAAAGTAAGCGGAAAGACCAGCAGGAGGGCCAAGGCAGCCAGCCATACAGAGCTGTCCATAAGAAGAATGTCAAATCCCTGTAAAGAAACTGTCCTGCTGCAAATTTCTGTATGACTATAATCTCCCGACTCTCATCAGTCAGAACAGCTCATCCTCACCTCTGCAACATCTCACTTGATTCTAAGCCTCCATCTGAGTCTTCTGACCAAGATAAGAGAAATACTCATGCCCGGGAACATCAACAAGCTGCTTAACATTTGCATTGTATATACTGCTGTCCATCAGACGAATGCCATTTTCCCTCTAAAGAAGCTCCCGACTCTCATAAGTCAGCACCGCTGATTACTAGAGCAGACTTTTCATCATCTGTTACAAATTCTGTCTACATCCTGAAACATGAATATGAGCCCCTCTCCAGCTGAGAAGGGCTAATCTTGACATAGCCACTGACTTCAAAATCGATGTTTCCTGGGACTAATGGATCAGGATAAGGATACGACTCACAGGTACTTGACAGAAGCTGATCATGAGATCCAAATCGATACTTCAAATACCGGCTGCGCTGGAATCTTGATTAACCAAGTATGCTCAGCTTGATTGCTGGTTTAAGGTATGCATTCCTCCACTGATTCCGCTGGTTGTCAAAGTGAAGCTCATCGGAGAACAAACAGAATCTGATCATCATTCAAAAAATCACATACCTATAATGACACTAATTTGAGAGGAGGGTAGCAATCAAAACCACCACTTAACATTTTCTTGTGATGAAATGGGATCAAGGGTACTGATCCTGAGGACTCCTGAACCCAGTCTTCATTGATGAAAGAGAGCTCCTTCTTCTTTCTTTCACCTCGATTATCATCAGGCGGTAGTTCTCGAGCAGATAGATTAAGGCTACCAAGTGTCCAAGCAGAAGAGTAGGAATAATAAATGTGGCAATGCCAGCTTCAAGCTTCCCATAGCAAAGACCTGCCAAATACAGAAACACAACGACAATCAATTTATTAACTTATCCATCATCTTCATCTATAATCACACAACAAGTTCACTGAGTAAAGTAAAGAGAGGGAGAAATGAGACCCTACTTGAAGATGAGCCCAGCGAGGGCAGCAAAGAGAGGGCGAACGAGCTGGATTTTGAAGCACACAATCAACTAAATGAGTTCCATCTGGTATTGCAAATTTTGCTTAGGTAGCCACTGATCCAGGAAACCAAGGAACCAGAATTCTTAAAGCCCAGTATTAGGAAACAACAAGCAAGCTGATAAAGCATTTTTCAACAGACTCTGTAGATGGGAATGTGCCATTCTTCATCAATTGTTCCACATACAGAGCTTTTGGTTGAAGTACACAATCAACCAAATGAGTTCCATAGCCACAGATCCAAGGAAGCAAGGAGCCAGAATTCTTAAAGCCATTAGGAAACATCAAGCAAGCTGATAAAGCATTCTTCAACAGACTCTGTAGATGGGAATGTGCCATTCTTCATCAAAGCTTGTGGTTACTGGCCTTACCGGTCTTGTCAGAAGAGTCACATCGCATCGACACCTTTAAATGCCTCGTTGCAATATCTCTCATTTGTTGCACTGTTAACATCAAAATCAGGCTCTCACCAGCAAATAGAATGCAGCACAACAATGAATATATCTGGCCAGCCCCCTACAAGAGATTTCATTTTCTGATGCCTTTTTTTGTTGAATGGCCAGGACCAAAAATGACCACCTTTGAAGCACCAAAAGAAGAAATACAATCTCCGTACCATCCTCAGGACAGTACCCCCTCCCTTATTTTAGCCTTGTCCTCAAGGCTACAAAACGAAAACCTGATTGTCCAAAACTTCCAACCATTGGTAAGCGAACTAAAAACCTTTTTAAATTCCCCATACTACATGAATCAAACCTGTACTCAATCACAAATTGAACTTCTTTTAAGCTTCTTTGCTGCAGTTTGATTTTTCCAAGTAAATTTTCCGCCAGGAGACTCAGAATGAACAAAGCTTTTCCTTTCAACACTGTTAATCAGTTTACTCCATGAGCTGCTGAATTTCTTCTTCTGTACATAACCTATTGTAGCTCCCTAAAATCCAACCCAATGATTTTTATGTATTAAACAACACCAGAAGCATTTTGTATACCAGATATCTTACTTCCCAGTACTCATAAGAATTTGAGCTCAGAATAATACCAACTGCAGTCAGGAAAGTGTTGTGCGAAAATGTTGTGTGAATTCCTTGTCTGCCTGATATATAGAGAGGTAAGAAGTATATTGGCTATCCTGGCGTCCTTGATATTTGAATCAATGAGATCCACCACCTAAATGTCATGTGATGCACCAAGGTTCGTCATTTCCAAATCCCTGTCATTTGATACTAATCAATGCTGCGCACAAGGTTTGTCATTTCTGTAAGAAGATGATGTAATCAGTGAAAAAAGTGCGTACCTGAGCAGCTATGATGCATAGAAGAACTGGTGACCAGAGTAGGAAAAAGGAGCATATGTCGAGCCATGAAATACACCACCCCGAGAAAGAGCACTGGGAGTAGAAGATCACTTGTTGTCTCCTAGCCAAGAAATATGCACTACGGCTGTACATATCAGCTGCTCTTTCCTTGCTGAGCATATAGCTCTTTCTTGAGGGAATGTGACTATTGCAGTGAAAACTGGGAAAAATCCCCAAAACACTGCAATGAAAAACAGCAATCCAGCCTGCAAAATGTTGAGCGACTCCTTTAAGAACTCTGCACCAAATTGTAATGATGAAAATATTCAAGTTTTAAACTACCTGATCTTGTAGTTCATTGGGGTTGTTGCTGCCGGACTGCCGCCACAGAAGCCCCAAGATAAAAGCGGTTGCAAGCACTTGAGTGATCCTCAGCCAGCTGAAATAATCATGCCGCCTCCTCTCCAAAAGAGTATGGAAAACTGCTCACACCAGCTGGCTCCCCACTCTCTCTTCTCGGCAGAAACTTTAGCCTCGATTTCCTCGTCCATTTGCAGAGGTATCGTATCATCAGCTTCTTCTTCTCAATTTCAGCTACTCTTGTTTCATAGGCTTCCACAAGAAGCTGGTTCAAGAGAGTTATCATAATGTCATCGATCATTACTACAGCATGAAATATTATGTTCAAGAATCAAGATTGTGACTGGTATCAACTGTTTACCACAAACACGGTGGCAGGAGACGGCCTTCCATTTCGAGTCGTCCTCGAGTTCTCAAGGGACTGACACATCATTCAAGTTGCCATTGGATTCATATCTATCTGTGGAGAGCACCCCACCGATTTGAAGTAATCCATGGCTTCTGATGCCATCCCAAAGTAAAGTAAGTTTCCATTGCTTAAAAGAATCAGCTCGTCGAACTTGTGGAAAAGCCTGCGACAAGTTCAGCAGCATCAACTTTAAGGTACATCTCTCTAACATCTTTTACACATATTGATCCACCACCTCTTTGTCAAAGAACCAAGGTGCGACAAACCCGGGAGTGAAATCAAAGTTATTCAAAACACACACACACATACATACCTTTCCCTGAAACAGATTGGCATCAATAGAGTATGTGAGATATATGGAACTGCAACAGACATTTTCATAAACTATAAGTTGAAGGACAAAAGCCTCAACACATATAAGTTGTTTACCTTTTGTTCATCACACCCACTGCCATGGACGTCCACTGAAAGCAAGGCACAACCATGGGCACCAAGCTCGCAAATCACTTCCATATCCCCCCAGCCTCCCTCCCCATCATCCCCCTCATCTGCCTCATCATCGCCATCCCCGTCTACGACAATCTCGCCGTCCCATTCCTCCGGAGACTCACCGGAATCCCCACTGGAATCACCCACCTGCAGCGCATCGGCGTCGGCCTTGTCCTCGCCGCGCTCTCCTTCGCCGTCGCGGCCAAGTCCCACAACCTTCTTGACGCGATCCCGGTGTTCCAGCAACTTCCGATCAGCGTCTTCTGGCTGTCATTTCAGTACTTGATATTCGGGATTGCGGATATGTTCACCTTCGTTGGGGGTCCATGGCACTGGGGTACTATCAATTGAGGGAGCCGGAATACAATCATAGGACACTCACACCAAAAATGGTTACTCTCGGAGCATCTCCAATGATAGGCTCCAAATTGGGAAAAGTCAAATCCAGTGGTGGCTCAAGCTAAAAAATTCCTCCAATGCAAGAGTCAATGAGAAAGTCTCCTGAGAGTCCAACTTTCCTGACTTTCCGTAAGAGTCTTTATACGTTTTAACTTATACAGTGTACCTTTTAATTTGAACTGTAAAATTTGTTATTTGAATTTTATTAATTTTTTAATGTAAATTCATGAATTTTGCATTAAAACATGTTTTACTATATGTTCACTTTGATACTATCAATGTTTTAACACAAAATAGTATCACTTGACCTTAAATATATAGTGGTAGTTCCATAACACTTAGGAAAGTCGGACTTTCTAGAGACTTTGATAGAGTCAATTAAAGCAACAATATGACGTGGCTTTCCTTTTTCTTTGAATGCAAATTCTCTAGAAAGTCCAACTTTTCTAAGTGTTATGGAACTACCATTATATATTTAGACTCAAGTGATACAATTTTATGTTAAAACATTGATCATTTTAAAATAAACATATGGTAAAACATGTTTTAATGCAAAAAATTTAAAATTTTTATGTAAAAATTGAAATAACAAAATATACAATTCAAATTAAAATGTACACTTTATAAGTTAAAACGTATAAAGAATTTCATGGAAAATCAGGAAAGTTGGGAGTTCCAAAAACTTTCTCTTCTTTGAAGCCCCAACTAGACTTGCAAGATATAGATGCCCAATTTGCCACTTGCAATTCTCTCTCTCATCCATTCACCCAATAAATGAACTCCACATGTCAAATTTAGTTCACCTCTCTCATTCATTCATTCTAGAAAAAAGTGCTATTGTACCCCTAACTATTTAAGTAAATGCTAATGTATCCCTATATTTTTCAAAAGTGCCACTATACCCTCAAATTTATAATTTGGGCAGAATTTTCTTTTGCCAAGTGTAAAATGTCAAGAATACCCTCACTATTATTTAATGGTAAAAAATAAAAAATTTAGGACGAAAATGCCCCAACCAATTCAATGAATAATTCTCCCCTACCTAATTATTCATCTAATTCCCGCTTTTATTTTACCTTCACACCCGGTTAAGCAAGGCAATCCAAATCCATACTACCAGTCACCGTTACTTTATCGGATGAACGCGTTTGAAGCCGAGGGGACCAAAACCACCCTGCGCCCATAAATTAGTGTGCGTCAGGGGACCGAAACCGCCACACCCAGTAATAATTAGCGTGACTAGCTCAAATTACCAAAGGAAAATGAAAGAATAGAGTTGGCGAGATTACGGTAAGTTCACCAATGTTTTCAATTTGTTGAATTTTTGGATATAAATGTTCAATACTGGCCTGCAAGATTCAGTCCGTATTTTGCTTATTTGCAGTCCGTGTTCTGGTTATATAATCACTATGATTATGATATATAACTGATTTGCAAGTGTATGCAATAGAAGTAATATATATACATATATATATGATGCATATATGTCTGATATACATAATTATTGATTATATCATATATATCGAAAGCGTATTTTTATTTTGAACTACAAAATAAACAAAATACGGACTGCATCTAGCATGCCCCTTTCAATAATATTGTGCATTTATTATGTAATTCAGTGATATTAATTTCTTGATTTTTTTTTGTGCCCATGAGCATTTGGGTCAAGGGAAAAAAACCCAACAAGTGAGGGTAAATTTGTCTTTTTGTTCAAAATGTTGTTGGAAAATTGGTTTTACGGGTACACTTCTTTATTCAATATAATTATAGGGATACATCAGCACTTTTGAATTACTCGGGGTACATTGACACTTTTTCTTATAAACTTGGGGGTACTTTACCTTCATTTTAATTTACTTTAGCATTGGAGAGGAAAATTTTAGAATGACCTCTATAAAATTGATATTGATTACATATATAGAAGTTCCATTCAAAATGTGTCATGTGGATCAATTGACACCCAAAATTATGGCTTGCATTGGGGAAGCTCTCAGTGTAAGGAGGTCAGGACTTGGGACAACTGGACAAAGGCCGAAAAATGCAAATGATATGGTTAAAATACAACTTTTATTTTTGATCTTGTCCTTACATGTTTGATCCACCAAAGTAATTAATATACAACTTTCAATGATACGGTCAAAATCATTAACAATCATCATGGTTAAAACTTAAAACCATTAATAATCATCATGTATACATAATCATTAATATTCTTTTAATATATTTACCCAGTGCATATTTATTAAAATTATTGTATGATTTTGAAAATGTTACTGATTAAAAAAATGGTTATGCTAGGAGATATACTTTTAGAACATTTTTTTAAGTTAGCTCATTAGTTTTGTGGAAAACCTGGGTCACACTGACTCAACTGTTGAAAATTAGAAACTGAATCGATTGATGGAGCTAATAACATGGTAGATAAATGCGTTAATATTTGCAGTTACTCGAAGGACCATTAAAGAGTTATGTCATGCTTGTTTTCAATCAACTTTCAGATATATTATGCTGCAGATACAAATAAAATGGTTGCTTTTACCACACTGATAAATGAATGTGATCACCGCTGAATTTTTGTCACTAAATCACAAATTTCGTCACTGAAGGCTTTTGGTGACAGAAACTTATTCGTCACATGTTCGTCACACATGCTCCGTCATAAAAAGTCCTGATGACGAAATTTTGCGGTTGGTCACGAGGGCTCCGTTTCCTGACCAAATAATTTGGTCATAAATATTTGTGACAAAGTATATTGGTCACCTATTTCGTCACTAATGATAAAACAACGGTCACTAATTCTAATCATAATGACGAGAAAATTTCGTCAAATATACTTGGTGACGAGATAAATTTTGTCAAAAGAAAATATCTTTGACGAAATCACTTCCGTCACAAACATTTATATGACCAAAATTTCTAGTCACCAAAATTTTGAGTGACCAAAATTTCTAGTCACCAAAATTTTGAGTGACCAAAAACTGGGGTCATTATACTGAATTATCGACTAAAATATTTTGTCACCGATATTACTGTGACGAATAAAAGGGGTCAAAAATATCCCTTTGGTGACGACTAAAAAGGGTCACAAAAATCCCTCTAGTGACGATAAAAGATAGTCACAAAACATCCCGCTGGTGACGAAAAAAAAAAGGTCACTGGCATTGTAGCCAGTGACCTTTTTTCTAGTTTAAAATTTGGTCAGTAGTCAATTGTTAATTTGGTCAGTAGCCGATTGTTACACCATGTCTTGAACGCCAAGGGTGCTCACTTGATTATCCGAAAACCCTTCAAGAAGAAGCACAATACATATGTTAGTTAACAACAAATCTCAGGAAACAGATACCAAAATAAAATACCAATGAACATAATTTCAGGAATAACCAGCAATTACCTGAAACATTTGAGGATTTCATACTTGTTATAATGCAAGGTAGACAGAGCATAAAAGAAAAGTGTGATACGCAGCCCACACCAAATTCCTCAACTGTGTCATACAAGTAAAGTTAAAGTTAATTTTCAGAGTAAATGTATAACACAAGTTCTCTTAGCTGAAATACTAAACACCATTTGGACACATAGACTAAGATTCATTCATACGTACCAAACAAAAGGAAACCACATAATCAGCAGTTTCTATGTAAAATTTATTTAGCCAACAACCAAGTATGAGCAATTACCTGGAAATGCAGCATGCAGAATGGTTGATTTGGCAGATTGGCATTTCGCCAAAACTCATAAAAAAACACCTCCCTTTACAGTCCTTTTGAAGTTCTGAAAAAGGAGAAACAAATACCAAAGGAGATGTTAATATATAGAAGGAAACGGTATAGGAAAATATATCATATATAATATAAGGGTAAAAAAAGCATTCACCTTCTCTAAACCCTTGGCTGAAAGAGGAACGTTCTTATAATTCTTGTATTGTTCTCTCCTCCAAGACTTGTAATATAAAGGATGTATTCTTTCAAATTATGAATAAAACCCTTGTCAATATGTATGCACAAGTAAAGAACCGCAATGTGGACTACTGGTGAAGTCATCTGAGTAATTAATTAGCAAAACCAAAACAGGCAAATCAGTTATCATGCTAAAATGGAGAGGTCATAAGTTTTTTTTTTTTTGGAACACGAGATTAGGAAAAGGCAATCACTTGAATATATACCACAGATATTTGAAGTAACTATAACTGAATCCAAAATTTATCATTGAAATATACAAGTACAACAGTTTCACAAATAGTACACAATTTTTCTCTTTAAATCTCCCAAAAACCTCACAATGAATGCACAATATGAACAAAATAATCAAAATCTAGCAAATAAATTAACCATAGAATTAACTAATGAATGTTTAATGAAAGCTTCAGTTCAGCATAAGAAACATTTAACAAAATACTTGATTGAATGCAATAATTAAAAGATTGGCGTGGTCTAGATTACATACATATAAATATTTACATTTACAAATATTGATTGATTATATAAAACGTGTGATTTCTGAATTTTCTAGTATCAGAATTCCAATAAGGGGTCAAACGAGCGAATAGAATCACTTAATTCAAAAATCTCAATCTATTTATAGTTTAAAAACACGAAAAATTCTTTTTGACAACATTACACAGATTTTGAAACGTAAATACAGATTTACCGGGATCAAGAACCCTAGGAGAAAAATATCTATGTGTGCGCCAGGCAGCCACTGCATAGAGGACTTACCCAGAGCTAGCCGGAATCTGAATCACGCACAAGAGCAGAGAACTGGATCCTACCAACGAGAAGCCGATCAGAGAGCCATGGCGTCGGTTAATCTTTGGACTTGGAGCTTCACCAAGTTGGAGCCGGCGAGAGGGCTGCGATGAAATGGTGGGGGTGGGGGGGCTGTGTAGGGGGTGATGGTGGGGGTGGATAGGAGGAAGAAGACGGCGGCAGAAGCATATGATGTGAGCTTATTCTGAGGATTAGGGCTGAGATGGGTAGTTATATAGCCATTGGGTTTAACGGAACAGATTAAATTGATCAGATTGATTTAACGGTCCAGATCAATACAATCCACATGCTTCAGTAATTTAAATTAAAAATTATATCACTATTTACAAATACTAGCATGATTCGGCCGCACATTGTGCGGTATGTTTGGAGTACCTTAAAAAGATTTTAATTTGATAAAATGTGTAAATTTTAACTGTTTACGTTAAAAAATGGGGTTGTTATACGCAGTTCGATATTTTACTCTTGTAGTTTGAAATACATTATGAAGTTACGGTTTTGTCTTCCCTTATTAGCTCATTTGAAAAACTTAGTAAAATTAGGTGGCGGTAGATTCAATGGTACTTTGATTTACATTGAGTAAAGTAGCGGTAATTATAATGGTATTTTAGACTACGTTGAGTAAAATACTGGATTGTGTATAACAGTTCAGTAAAAAAGTAAGGTTGGTCTTATGGCAAGATAATGATTTATCCTTTATGTTTGAGCCTAAATTAGTAATTAAGTCTATTTTTAAATACTTTAATTTTATACATTAATTTCGGTAAATTTAGACATGCTGATTTTATTTTTCAATACATTAACTTTTACTTTTATTTCAGTTCGATTCAGTTCAGTTTCAGTTCAATTTAATTCAGTTCAATTCAGTTGAAATAAGTTCAGACAAATGGGACCTAAATATATTTTTATTACAAAAATAGAAAACATGATTTGTCCGTATAAACTTTTCTAGTACAAATTATATATATTTATACTATTAATTAATATATTTATGCAAAACAACATATTTATCGTAAGCATATTGTATCCATATCATTAATATATAAATGTAATATTTTATATGTAGAACACAAAGAAATTGTATGAAAATTGGAAAATAGACCAATTCATAATGAAAATTGAGAAAGGAAGTAAACTAATTGACGCAGAAGAAACTATGTGTATGTAGAAAAAGAGTCCATTATTGTGGGCGTCGGAATAATTCAATAAAAGGAAGGAATGTCAAAATATGGTGGATTAGTGATAGGCTTGTGGTGGCGTTGATTCTGAACGATGTCATTAGAGCTAATATATTAATATTTATATTTGTCGGAGTAATAAGTTTTCTAATTCCAACTTATAAATAATTAAATAAGCTATAATTACAAACAATCAACATTTTTTAATTATTTTGATTGAGTTTTATAAAAGATATAACGTACCATTTTTTATGGTAAACTTTTATTTTTGTTTGAAAATAAACTGATGGTAATTTGTTTTTTTTTTTTTTTTTAAATGTAAGTTGATATCTTATCGGAAAAAGTATAAACATGGTCTTTTAAAATATGTTTTGTTTATATTCTATGCATATTAATTGATACAGAATATTTCCATGCATATTCTATATATCGCACATTTATATTTTCCTTTCGCAGAAGTGTTAATTAGCATGATGCACTGAAATTAGCGTGTATATTAGCGTGTAAATTAGGATTTTATAGGTGGAATGAATTTTATTTATAATAAAATTAAAAGAAACAAAAAAAATGAATATATAAAAATGGTAGGCGCCGGAATATGGTGAACCTGTGGTGGTTATGTGGCGGTTTAAGGCAAAAACTACGTAGTTTCATTCTTTTTAATTCTTTTAATTAATCTATTTATTGACCGGAGCAATAACTCTTCTAGTTCTCTTTAGGACTAAAATAAATCCTTTTCATTTTCAATTAATCTGTTTCAATATTTATTTAAATTAAACTAACTTATGTATATTAAAATAAGTGATATTAATAATTATACAATAGATCATATAGCTACCATATCTATGTAAAACATTGCTAGTATTCGGTCAAATAAATTTTGATATTTTTGAGTTAGTGATTAATATGAAGTCAAGAAATATTTGACTTTGAATTAGTTAAATTTAATTTGTTAAACTTTCCATATAAATCCAGGTAATATGTTTAAGATTAACTCTTTAGTGATTATGATTATAAAGAGTAGAGTATGACAATTAGTTTAATTAGTATAGTATAACATTCATCATAATGATCTTTGTCAGACACCAATTAGAATATGAAACGTGTATATTTATGATGTTTTGATTAGTTAAAATATATTTGTTAAAGTTCTTAAACAATAATTTTGAATGCGTAAATCTGTCTGGGTAATGATTGAATACATGACTCAATCATAAACTACTTTAAAATGACGTGTCGTTTATTCGATTGGTCCAGATATAGCATGTGTCAGGATGATCCTCGTAAATATTCACTGTCTACAACATTATTGATTGTAGTTTACAAATTTACTAAATATATTTTAATCGATCAAAACATCATAATTGTACACATGTCATATTTTAATTGGTGTGTGACAATGAATATATCAGGATCATCCTGATGAATTTTATACTATTATGAAATTCATATGATTAGTTATAGTTGATTTAGTTAGTTTTCGTAGATGTGATTGTATGTAATTTTAGGTCAATGTAGTTTATCTCAGTTCAGTTAATGTTGATTCCACTTTTCAATACGTTCATATTAGTTCTGTCCAATTCAATTGAAATTAATACTATTTTTAGTTTCCAATGTAGAATACAATAATATCATATAATATTTAAAATTTAGATTTTATACAAGTTCCAATACTTTCATATTAGCGATGACTAGGAATTCTCAACTGCCATATGATATGTCGAACGGACCGTGTAGCTTTCAAATTTCGTATAGTGCCATTGCCATATCCCCTTATCTGCCAAATCCAAGTTGCTAAGGGAGATTTCATTTATCTATATAAACCAAAGGAAATGTATTTAGTTTTATCAAGTAATCTTTGTATTGTACAAAGTACATACTACATCACATGTTATATAAACCAAAGTATTTGGTATGAGGTATTTCAATTTTGATATTGTGTTTGGTTCTCTTTAGTTTATTTGAATGTAATTTTAATTTAATACGTCTCAGTTTAGTTTGTGAAAATATAAGTCAATGAAAACTACCTTTAATTGATTTTATTGTTTAATATATTAATTTTCACTCATTCAATCCAGTAAATCCAGTTCCGCCTAGATATAAGATTATGGTCTAACACTAATATAAAATTTATTTACTGAAATGAATATTAATGATATAATAGTATATGAAAAATAATGAACTCTTAATAATATCAACGTGTTTTGTTCTCTTTATTTATTTGTATATTTTTAATTCAATGTAATTTAATTTAATTTAATTTGACAAAAATAAAAATTTATTATATTTTTATTTCAATTTAGATCAATTTAAAAGAACATGGAAATCGATAGAATTTAAAATATCCTGAAGCAGATTATTAAAAATATTATGATGGTATTATTTATGATTAAAAGTAAAAGTAGCACTCCTTTTTTTAGGTGATTAACCATTATTAAATCCTATAATTTCACGTCAATTTGTTGTCTTAAATTAAAAGCATACCGTCTGTAACCAAAACAACTTCCTTTTTTTTATTAATTATAATAATAATGAAATTATAATAGTTATATGAATAAGAGGGTTCTTCAGTGGCGGGATGATTAGGGGCGGGAAGGGGACTCAGGCGGGCTGCAATGTTTTAGCGGGATGGTCAAGGCGGGAAAAAGGAAAAATCTGGAGCGGGAAAAGGGGCAATTGCTCTCCAGAAGCTTCAGACCCTGCTTATATACATAGCCTAGGTTATGCGAGCAAGGGAAAACAAGCCGTCAAAAATCAAAATCTTTCGTTCTTCCTTATCAATCTGGTATGGACATTCAATCTTGTTTTTGTGCATCCAAAATATAGAAAACCATAATTGTTTGATAATACTTCAGATTACTTATTTTTCACTGTGATTGTTGGGATATGAAGAGGGTTTAATATTCTTTGTCCTTCAAATTTCTCCACTATTTTTGGTTGCTTGAACAGAATATGTGATTGTTATTTGTTGCTTGAATCTCATGGACTGAACTCCAAGTAAGATAGATAGATTTGTTCTGTTTACCCAAACCTAAGCTTGTTGTTGTTGCTTGCATCTCATCTTGTGAACTGTGTTCCACTGATCCTGTAGAATGTTTGGAGAGTAATGATGTGTTCATATAAAACAGAAAGTTCATTGTTCATGTGAAAGTTCTGCATCATTATGGAATGTGATAGTACAAGGAAAATTCTAAATTAGGTGCCTTGAATACAAAATGTATTGGTATGTTCTTATGACGTTCTTATGTTTTTTTAGGTTGCAGGTAATGTAAAACATGATTGGACGTGGAGCAAGAAATCTCACTAGTAAACGTGTTCTAGAGCCTGCAAGTCGAAGCCTTGGACAAAAAAAGACTTCAGGCAAAATTTCCTCCAAGGTTCCCCTCTTTGTTAGAAATGAAGACGAGGATGAGTCATCTGAACACCAAGAGGAGTCACCACAATCAAATATGATTCGTGCAATGTCACACATGCCAATCCGTCTAGAACAAAACACAAGGGAAGGTCAAGATAACAATCCTTCCAAAACTACAAAAGAACGAGGTACCATACTTTAATGTTCTTCTACTGTATAATAATTTACTCTGTGAAATTGATTGGTTCGTAAACCATCTATCATTTTGAATATTCTGTTGCATTCGTCTTAAAAATGTATAGAGTTTGAATATCCTCTTAAGATGGAACTGAACACTGAAGTATTTCTGTTTATAGACTTCACATCAGAACTTACACTTGTACAAAACCTATCATTACTCATACTTTTTTTAGAAACTTCCTAGCAGAACGAAGATATGATTAAAAATTACCAGAACCGCTGAAGTTGGCTTACCAAAGTCTATATAAACAGACATCCATTAAAAAGAACAGAATTGATAACACTATAATGCATTTATGCTAACCCTTCCATGGAGGACTTATTCTAAAGAGATATGATCAAAATGCCAGTAAGTATTGTCTGCTAAGGCACTAAATCTAAAACTGCTAGCCAACATAAGAGCATGACACAAGACTGTTCACTTATCCAGAAAACAGTGATCAAAAGGCAAGCTGTTATCTTTAACAAAAGTGATTGTAAAAGAGTTAGTCGAAATAGAATTTCAAGAACTAAGAAAAAAAAATGTATAAGAGCTAGTCGAAATAGAATCACTAGTCATGCTGTTTTGATAACTTGTCAACGCTGCTTTATTTAAGAGTAAAAAAGTCTTTAATGGCAGCACATTTCCCTTGCTCCTGGCCTATTGATTCTCCGTGCTTGACTTGTATTGATTTCATATTTTTAATTTTATCTAACCGTGTCTTGAAAATATCATTCTTAGTTGGCAGAGGTCCTACACTATGTTTACAAGATCAAAAAAGGGATCGTAATCAAGAACTTATCTTTGAGATTGATAAAGTCTCAGGCTGCATTGTAGGCAATGATAGTCAACATATAATTACTAAGAATGGTTGTCTTGTTCGTGAGTTTTCTAAATTGGATGGAACTACATGGAAGCACCAGCCCCAAACTGTGAAGGACCTTATTGCAAAGACATTCATGGTTAGTTAAAGTAGATAATTGAGCATGCTTATGCTTATGATTTTGATTACCCATATTTTACCTGGAGGTTTATCTGGTATATGGCTCTTTTATTTTATCTTTGCCTAATGTATTTGTAGGAAAAGTCTAAACATGCTGGAGATCTTTCGGTTAGAAAAGCAATACTGAAGCAAGCTGGAACCACTCACAGGAACAAGCAGTATAGTTTTCATTTGCATTACAGAAAATTTTCATCTAAAGAGGAGGCTGAGAAGAATTGTCCAGATGGTCTTAGCACTGACCAATGGCTATAACTTTGTGCCCGATTTGCTAGTGAGGAATTCCAGGTTATACTTCTTTTACCAATTCCTATATTATAAATTTTATTTCATCATTAAAAACTAAATAGCTAATCATCAGATAATCAAATGTTTTTAGAGTATTTATTTATATATATATTCTTTTGTCTTTTAGAAAAAGAGCAAGAGAAACACTGACAATCGTTCAAAGAATAACACTCCACCAGCCGTTGGCTCGGTTTCTATAGCCAGAAGGATTGAGATGAATGTGAGTACGTACAAGCTTGTTTGTTCTCCACTTTAATTATTGTTATAATTTTCTATCCTACCATGATATTAATTTTTTTATAAGTTTATTACCATTGTTCATATTTGGCAGCGCCAAAAAGGAGGACCTGAACCATCTGCAATCGATCTATATCACTGGAGTCATTATTCTAAGAAACATGACAAATGGGTTAATCCTCATGCTGAAAAAACAATGGTATACATGTTGAAATGTTCTTAATGTTTAGTATTCTCAATGGTATTATGTTTATTCATCTTTAACTATAATCATTTGTGCAGGATGATTTGCGAGCTGAAGAGGCTACAAGCTCATGCACGCCATCAGAAATCTGCATTCAAAAATTGGGTGGAATTCCGGGCCATATTAAAGGTCGCTCTGTACCAGCAAAGCAGATTCTAGCATCAATGTCTTTCCAGAGGGAGCTTGAAGAAGAGAAACGCAAGAGGAAAGAAGTAGAAGAGAGGAATGCTCGAATCGAAGCTCAACTGAATGCACAAGGTGAACAATTAAAACTGATGACTGAACAATTGGCATTTGTGATGTCCAGAGTGAATGATTCTTCTTTTGGGCCACTTGAAAATGAGCAACTTGGAAGTGATAGCGAGCACAGTTCAGATTTTAGAATGGTTTGAGTGGATGCACCTTTAGCCATATTTTAGTACTTACGCGAGTGTATAACTTTTGGTGATTTGTAGGGATAAGTAACTTTTGTAACTTAAGGGGAATGGGTAACTTTTGGTGATTATGGAGATGGGTAAATTTTGTACTTAAGGGGTGGATAACTTTTGTTGGGTAAAGAGAGGGTATTTGTGATGTATCTGGATTTCGATAGAGTCACGTAGACTCGCTTTCCTTAGAGAATAATTCGACCCTTATAGCCTGGGTTTCACGAATTCCCTCGCAGGATAAAACTATCGAATCTTCTTGCTTCTAGGCCTGAAACAAGAAAATGCCTTTGAACATTTTGTTTAAGGACGGTAAGTACTGTTCTGTGATCCAGTGTCTTTACATGCACCAAGGGCATGTGTATTTATAGGGAAAACCATCGGTAACAAACCACACCCTATCAGATACCACACCCTATCAGATAGGGATGAACAACGGTGAGTTAACTGCATGCATGCATCCAATCCAATCCAAAGGAATAACTGCATGCATACGTACGTACCAAAACAATCATCCAATCATATGACCCCAATACCAAACACGTGTTAATTGATATACGTATACATTTCTGCATTAGTATCAATGTAACACTTTATTCCGAATTAATCATACAAACATGATTATTCCAGAATTGTGAGCTCGTGGATGGATTTATACAAGTGTGCACTCCGCACCACCAACCTTGTTATAACGTCCCGAACTCACTAATACTCAAATCCAATTATGCTTAAATGATTGTGTTTCATAAAACACCAACAATCCTCCCCCATTTAAGTATAATCCTTGATTTGGAAAAACAACAATCCATCAAAACCAAACAAGTGCATAAATGAAAATGTCTTATAGATTGAATTTTCATCTTAGTGAATTACACATTCCAAATGCTCGAGAATCGGAGTGTCTAAAAGATTGAACCCTTCAACCCATTTGAACACTTGAAGATAATACATACTCAAGTTCAAATACAACTCAAAAGCTAAACTGACACTATTCAAGCCATGTGTCCCAATCCATTCATGAGGTGCATACAAAGCCAAGCGTTAGCTTCTTGAAGCGGCTACACTTCGCTCTTCATATAGGTGAATCTTTTTAATCATACACATACATATGTATTTTTTCAAAAAATCCATTAAGAAGTTTAAACTTCATCCTCTGGTCTTCATGCATGTCCAAACATATACCATTCGGGATATAAAATTATATGTTTCAATCTTAAATAATGGGCCTTCCACATTGAATTTGACTCTAGCGTCGTACTAGAGCGAAATTGGGTATACCACCATCAAAGATTTAAATAGGCTTTAAACCCATCCCGATCACCGACTTAAATACCAAGTCCCTAGCTAACCCCTTTGTCAAGTGGTCTGCTAGATTTTTCTGTGTTCTTACAAAATCAACTGAAATCACACCATGAGTTAATAACTCACGAACCGCACTATGCCTGATGCCCAAGTGTCTGGATTTTCCATTGTACACTTCCTTATAAGCATTAGACAAAGTATTTAGACTATCACAATGAATTGAGATAGGCGAAATTGGCTTAGGCCACAATGGAATTTCATAGATCAGATTATGCAACCATTCTGCCTCTTTACCGGCTGCGGCTAAAGCAATAAATTCAGCTTCCAATGTCGAGTCAGCAAGACAAGTTTGCTTCTTTGAATACCATGAAATGGCTCCTCCACCAAGCAAAAATGCCCAACCGCTAGTAGAAGAATTAGCATCTCCGATATTATTCCAACTAGCATCCGAATAACCTTCCAACACTGAAGGAAATCCCACATAGCACAAACTATAATCTTTGGTTTTCTTTAAATACTTGAGCACACGCCTAACAACTTGCCAATGAAAGGTGCTAGGATTACTCGTGTATCTACTCAACTTGCCAACCGCAAAAGCGATGTCTGGCCTTGTGCTTGTCATGGCATACATCAAGCATCCAATTTCTCGAGAGTACTCGAGTTGTGATACTGCTTTACCCTTATTAGGTACAAGGTTCACACTTGTATCAATTGGAGTACTAACTGAGGAACAATTCTCACAATTAAACTTTTTGAGTATTTTTTCAATATAGTGAGATTGTGTCAGAGAGATTTCATTATTCTCTCGTTTGATCTTAATGCCAAGAATAACATCCGCCTCCCCCATATCTTTCATGTCAAACCTTGAAGACAAAAAAGTCTTTGTAAGGTCAACCTGATTTTGATTTGTACCAAAAATCAACATGTCATCCACATATAGACAAATAATAACTCCATTTCCAGAATTATCAAATTTGCTATATACACATTTGTCAGATTGGTTTAATTGATAACCATTTGACAAAACCACCTCATCAAACTTTTGATGCCACTGCTTAGGAGCTTGTTTTAACCCATACAATGATTTAACCAGTTTACAAACCTTATGCTCATTTCCTGGCATAACAAACCCTTCTGGTTGTTTCATGTAAACCTCCTCTTCTAGATCTCCATTTAAAAATGCTGTTTTGACATCCATTTGATGGATCACTAAGTTGTTGATAGCAGCCAAGGTAATCAGCAACCTAATAGTGGAGATCCTGGCAACTGGGGCATATGTATCAAAGTAATCAACACCTTCCTTTTGCCTAAAGCCTTGGATAACCAATCTGGCTTTAAACTTGTCAATAGAACCATCGACTTTCATCTTTCTTTTGAAGATCCATTTGCAACCTAATGGTTTGCAACCACGTGGTAGATCAGAGAGAATCCATGTATTATTACCCATGATGGAATCCATCTCATCATTTATCGCTTCTTTCCAGAAAGCAACATCTCGTGATTTCATTGCCTCACTAAATGTTTTAGGATCCTCATCAACATGATAACAATAAGAATATTCATTATCAATCTCATCTCTTGATCCCTCAACCAAATACATTTGGAAATCAGGACCAAAAGACTTTTCAATCCTTCCTCTCTTGCTTCTTCGAAGTTCAAGTGACTTATCAGGTGAGATTTCATCTCCCTCTATAGTTCTTATTGAAGTTGGAACTATATCCTTTGGTCTTGCCATTGAGGAGAATCGAGTTTCATCAAAAATAACATCTACCGATTCAATTACGGTGTGAACCGAAATGAAATCATTAGGTTCAATAACATAGAACCTATAAGCCTTGGAATGCATGGCATATCCAATAAAGATGCAATCAATTGCTCTTTCCCCCAATGTTTTCCTTTTGGGATCAGGAAGTCTCACGACCGCCCGACAACCCCAAACTCGAAGATAAATCAAGTTTGGTTTCTTTTTGCACCAAAGTTCATATGGAGTTTTCTTATTCCTTTTATTTGGAACCCTATTCAATAAATAGCAAGCCGTTAACATGGCTTCACCCCAAAATCCGTCACTCAAGCCCGAGTAGGATAGCATGGAATTTACCATTTCCTTGAGAACCCTATTTTTCCTTTCAGCCACACCATTTGATTGTGGTGTATAAGGAGCGGTAACTTCATGAATTATGCCACAAGATTCAAAAAACACAGGATCATAATATTCACCTCCTCTATCAGTGCGCAACTTTTTAATCAAAACAGATTGCTGCAATTCAACTTCATTTTTGAAAATCTTAAATTTAGCAATTGCCTCATCTTTAGAATGTAACAAATATATGTAACAAAATTTAGAATAATCATCTATAAATGTTACCAAATATTTTTTATTTCCCAAAGATGGTGTTGCATGCAAATCACATAAATCACTATGAATGAGTTCAAGCAAACTTGATGTCCTTTCAATACTTTTCATAGGTTGTTTGACAATTTTAGTCAACTTGCAAGTATCACATTTTTGCACATTTATATCAAAAGGTGGAATCAAGTTTTCTTTGGACATATTAAGCATGCGATTATAATGAACATGTCCTAGTCTTGCATGCCATAAAGATGGTAAATCAACACCAGAACAAACCATGTTTACAGAATTAAAATTATCACTCAAATTCAACATAAACATACCATTACAATAATATCCAAACCCTACAAACACATAATACCTCGACAATACATACTTATCAGATTCAATCACTTGCTTATAGCCACACTTATTTAAAATGCCAACAGAAACTAAGTTCTTTCTAATTCTAGGTACATATAATACATCCTTTAGATGAAAATATTTCTCAGAACTGAATTTCAACACAACTTCTCCTCGACCAAGAATATCGGCGGTAGATTCGTTTCCCATATGAATAATGGCACCATTAGTAATCGGTTCGAATGACTTGAACCACTTTTTGTCCTTGCAAACATGTTTGGTTGCACCAGAATCTACCCACCACGCAACTTCATCATCCTGCATGTAAAATGCTTCAGGAATGAGTGTGACATAATTTTCATAAAAAATTAAATCATTGTCAAAATACTGACCTTGAGTTGGTGGACCTTGGTCCTTAGACCCCTGCCCAGAATGGTTTGATACCACTCCCTTCTTGCTCTTTCCGACACGACAGTCACGTTTAAAGTGCCCCGGCTTGCCGCAAATCCAACATGAACCCTTAGGCTTTTTGTTTGATTCCTTGTTGTTGTTGACAAAGGGACGCTTTTTGCCCTTTTTCTTCTTAGTACTTTCACCATCTTCCATCACATTGATAGAAGAAGATACCACTGTTTCTTTATCTTTGGGCTTGCCATTTTCCTGCACCCTTAGAGTTTCCTCTATGCGCAAATGGCTCCCAAGTTGAACAAGAGATAGCTCTTCCTTTTTATGTTTAAGCATGTGTTTGAAATCCTTCCAAGTGGATGGAAGCTTGTCGATTATGCTTGACACAGAAATAGATTCATCCATTTCCAATTTGTGTTGTGCGAATTGCCCAAGAATCCGAAGCAGTTCATTGTACTGCTCCATCACTGGCCTGGAGTCTGACATCCTGTAACTCATAAAATTACTGACAAGGAACTTCTTACTAGAAGCGTCCTCATCCATGTACTTTGACTCCAAAGAATCCCACAACTCCCTTGCAGATTCAACATGTTGGTATATATCAAACAGTGAATCAGACATACCATTCAAGATGTGACCGCGACATATGTAGTCATCATTTTCCCACTTGTTTCTCTTGCGTGTCTCCTCCAATGGTTCATCCTCTGCTGGTTCGGTGATCGGAGTAGACAAGACGTACACCACCTTGAGAGTGGTTAGGAGGAAGTGCATCTTTTTCTGCCACCTGCGAAAGTCCACACCTACAAACTTCTCTAACTTCATAAACTTAGAAGTCATGTCACGTACAGAATCCATCATCACAATGACAACAAATTATTCTCTAAGATTGTTGGGTAAAAAGAAAGGGTATTTGTGATATATCTGGATTTCGATAGAGTCACGTAGGCTCGCTTTCCTTAGAGAATAATTCGACCCTTATAGCCTGGGTTTCACGAATTCCCTCGCAGGATAAAACTATCGAACCTTCTTGCTTCTAGGCCTGAAACAAGAAAATGCCTTTGAACATTTTGTTTAAGGACGGTAAGTACTGTTCTGTGATCCAGTGTCTTTACATGCACCAAGGGCATGTGTATTTATAGGGAAAACCATCGGTAACAAACCACACCGTATCAGATAGGGATGAACAACTGCAGGTAACCACAGAACCTACCAAGAGGCAACTGCAGTAACTACAAAACAACCAAGTGGCAACTGCAGTAACCACAGAACACACCCTGATCCAATCCACAACGGTGAGTTAACTGCATGCATGCATCCAATCCAATCCAAAGGAATAACTGCATGCATACGTACGTACCAAAACAATCATCCAATCATATGACCCCAATACCAAACACGTGTTAATTGATATACGTATACATTTCTGCATTAGTATCAATGTAACACTTTATTCCGAATTAATCATACAAACATGATTATTCCAGAATTGTGAGTTCGTGGATGGGTTTATACAAGTGTGCACTCCGCACCACCAACCTTGTTATAACGTCCCGAACTCACTAATAGTCAAATCCAATTATGCTTAAATGATTGTGTTTCATAAAACACCAACAACTTTTGATGCTTAAGGGGATGGTAAGGGTGGTGGATAACTTTTGGTATTTAAAGAGGATCGATGGGTATCTTTTGTACTTGAGGTTTAGAATGTGCTGATTACGGATGTTGTATTTGTAAAATTCTTTTGGATAACAAGAATGTGTTTTGCTTTAATTTTTTTTTTGCTCAATTGTATTTGTTTTTGTTTCAATATTTTGATAGATTGTATTTAAAGTGTGATTTAAGTAGTTGTAAATTTCCACGATCAGTTAAAAATAGATTAAAAACTTATCCTTAAATATTATAAAAACATTCTTAAGTTTTACTGCCATAGATTGTAAAATTTAGATACTCTCTAGGTCTTTTTTATTAGTGACCATCAATTTTGGTCCCGGTAAACTACTTTGTGACCATATAATATGTGGTCATCGCTATTGGTCACTAAGAATAGGCAAATTGCTGAAGTCATTGGTTCCCCGTCAATTGGTGACCGATTTCTTGACAAAAGTCTTAACTTGGTCACCAAAAATATTATTAGTGACCAGAATTTAGTGACGAAAATAAATAGTCACTGATGTTAATATCAGTGACCAAAAATTTTGGAGTCACCGCAATTCGGTCACTAATGACCATTTTTCTTGTAGTTTAAAAGTGCTTAATGTATGAATGTAGTTCTTTATTAGGTACCAAAAACAAATGAGGATGGTTCTTTCTGCATAATGTTCTTATAAGTTATAATGGTTCTTTCATGGATGATATTTTGTTTGCACTTCAAAATTTGTGGGTTTTCTGCTAATTTAGTTCAGATTCCGTACTTCCAATAGCAATGCTGTTAAGCAAGTGTGTTTTGTTAACTTGCTTTGTGTCCAAATAGCAATGCTTCAAATCTCATTTTCAAGGAAACCATCCAGAGCCTAAACAAGATTTCAGCAGAGAAGAGCTGAGCTCGGATGAGACTAAAGTAGAGGCTTTCACGACTCCGTGATTCTAGCTAGGAGGTAGCTCCTTTGTCCTCTCTGTCTTAAGTTGGTTCCAATGAGTCCATCCTTAGCCTGAAATCCCCGCCTCTGGTTGATTCCATCGGTCACCAGAAAGCGTAAGTGTCCTCTAGAATTTGATGAGCTTCCCCCAACCCGAACCAGAAAGGCAAGGCAGAGAGCTGATATTTTATTGTGGAACTGATGGTGCTGCTACGCTTTTTGGTGAACTGGATGATGGTTCCAATTAATTACAAGTGGTTTTAGGATTTCAAATATATCACACAGATTTGGCATTAGTTATAAACTTATGAACATCTTAAAATTAGTTTAAAATTATCAGTAGGTTTGTAAAGAGGGAGTCCTCTCTGCTAAAATAGGACAAGGCAGAATGTAGCCAAGATTATATTTATATTCATAAAATACCATTTTAATAGTGGATTGTATACAAAGAGAAACTAAACCCTAATTGTCATCTACAACACCTAAAATAACTACACTAGCTATACAAAAAAAAAACCTGGCCATGCACCATTTCAAGAAGATTCTCAGCGAAGCACGGCAAAGTTTGCGAATGGCTCAGAAGGACGAGTCGCTTTTGGTGCAAGCTTCTTCTTTGCAGCCATCAGCCAGAGTTTCATCAGCTGATGCGGTCCCATTTGGGCTCTGAGCCATATGAAGAATCCGAGATGTGTGGCCATTCAGCTCAGCGAACCTCGCCATAGAGGGATACTTCCACAAAGTCACCTCTTTGTCACGAACAGGTCAACTGAAGCAACTGAATCTACATCCCTTCCAGTATCAATCTCATACAGCTCAAATAAACCTCTAGGAGTTCGACTTCACCACCACCAAAATCAGCTACACTTCTCTTCATAGGAATTCTCCAATATGGGTTCAGGTTGATGCTGATCTTGAAAAAGAAATAGAAACAGGTAAGAACTTTTGGTCTGCCTAAACTACACCTACTGCCTTTCCATAACAAAGCCGTTGTTTCTAAATTAATATAGACCAAAATGGATTATAAAGGTCAACTAGAGTAAATTTTAATAAAAAGCCTGATGGAAAATTGGCACATATTGTACAAAACATATCAAACGATTTTACTATCAAACCAACACACAAAAAACTTTACAGAATCAAGACATGAGCTATTTTAAGTCATTTCCAACCTGTATCAAGATACATGAATTGATATCTGGTTTGGAATACTCAAAAATTAAATATCAAAACTAACAAAGAACTTCATAAAAAATAAGATATAAAATTAGATCAGGATTCCTAATTACACAGTGAAATGAAACAATTACTATCACAGACCCATCTACTACATAAACTAGGACTCGCCTTTGAGAAACGAGAGGTCATTCCAATATTGATGCAGTTCTGATCAGAATCCCAGCAGTCAGAGACAGATCACAAGTTTGCTACCCCATGCTTCATCATCATAGCACTGGAGTGCATACTGTTCTCCCATCCATCCGCGCTCTACTTGTCTTTGGTTTTCGTCCTGAAACAAACATCTCACTTCCTCAGCTAAAATGCAAATAAACGGAGAAGAAATCAAGCTCAACGTAGAACTAGTAAGAGAGCATAAATCAAACCTTAAGAAACATTTCCAGGGGAGCATCAAAAATTGCTTCCAATTCTGAGTATATATGCAGTTGTTACAAATGCAGTTTTGTCCTGCAATATTCACCTTATCTCCTTTCTGAATGAAGAAGAGCAATGACCAAAACCAAAAAAGAGCTAAACACCCCAATACAGCCAGAAAGCCTAAAGCATAAATGACTAACACAGCGGAACAAAGCAGGAATTTCTCCATTACAGAACTACTGGTGGTATTTTATGTATATCTATTACTCACAAAGTATCAGCAACTATGTTTCCATACTGCTATTTGGGATGGATTATCTTGCAATCATAATTCAGGAACGGCACAATAAAAAAAACCCTGATACATGTACGTGCAAATGGCTGTAAGAGGCTGCTTCTCCTCCCTGGGGTTTTCTTCAGCCCCTCAGCAGCGTGTTAATTTGCATGACATAGAAATCAGAAGCATACAGACCATCATCTTTTCAGTCAATAACTTACGCTGGCATGTGTAAAAGAGGTGAATACAATACCAGCTGGTAGATATATCTCCAAAGCTCATGCTTGAAACTACAGAACATAAATTGAAGCCAATTAACATATATGTAAAGGTAATATGAATGTTTAGAGGAACAAAGCACAGCAAGTTAAAAACAGAATAGACACTGATTTCAGTATACTAACTAAAATGGACAACTACCTGATTGACCAGCTACCCAAAGGCTGCTTATCCTCCTTGGGCTCGTTCGCCAATCATCCAAACAACAGCTCCTTGCGCTGCATAAACAACAGAACCAACAAAACCACTGGGCATCGAAAAATAAATAACTAGAGACTTGAGTTGAGCAGATAAAAAATCATATGATTAGCAATAAAGTATTCATATATTCACCGCAAAGAATTTAGGCTCAAGTAAAGCCAAAGTATACAACAACTAGACTATACTAACTACTAAGTACCAGATCAGCAAACACTAAGTGGAAAACCTACATGAGATCTAAAGATGTTGTTGAATGGATGAACATGCTCAAGTTTCAACATTTTGTTTGGCCGAGAGAGTGCCTCATCTGGTTCATCTTCAGTCATCCTAAGCCTCTTCCTGGAGAACTTCAGTTTCAACCCGTGTACCAGGTGGCAGGTGAATTCAGATTTGACAATCGCCGGATTTCCAGAGGCAAAGCTTTTCTTGTTCCGCGCGAATGGAGTTCTTTTCCGTCTGGGAAACCCAGAAAAGACCCCTTTCTGGGCATCCAATTTCAGGCTGAATAACTCAGCCTCTGCCGCTTCTGCCAGAGCAAGAAGGCGGTCTGCAAAAACCCTTCTCTTCCGAGAGATGAGGGTTCTTTTCCGTTTAGGAAACCCAGAAAACACCCCCAACTTGAGTAGTTCAAGCTCTGCAACTTGTATCAATGCCAGGAACCGAGAATCCATCGTCGCAGATCAGTTAAACCCTAGATGCGATGCGAGATTGGGATTTCCGAACTTGGGGAAACCCTAGATGACCAGAAACAAAAAGAATTGAATACAAGACTCTCGGAAGACAGAGAGAGAGATATGGAGAGAGGGTTTGTGAAATGGATGGGATGGGACTTGGGAGACGGTTCACCCTTATTTATAGGCACCGATCAAATTAGGGCAGAAGGTTTATGATACTATCATTATTCTCACAGGGTCAATTTCGTCTTTTTGGCTAATCGGGGTTATGACCGTTACCGTCCCGGCTTCAAAAAAGAACAATTGTATTTCATTTATAAATTAATTTATTTTCAAAAAAGAACAGTTATATAAATCCTTAAAATCCATTTCATTTTTTTACCTAAATAGCGTTTTAAAATCCCACCTATTAAATCTATTTTAGCTAATTATTAATAAACATTAATAAATTTTTCAAATGAATTTATTTGTATTATCATTTTTTGGCAAAATCTTGTAAAATCAAGTTTTCCCAGGGGTTATGGAACTCCTATATACTATTTATTTAAACTCACGTATAATTTTTTTATTTAAAATATTATTCATTTTAGGCAAAGATATAATAAAATGCCCTTGGTTCAACTCTTAATGGAGAGGAAATGGTGTGATTTTATTGGGGCTCATCTGAATACCAAAATTAAAATAAGTTCCTTAAAAGTTCAACTATGCAGACTAGATGGCGGTACAACAACCCACTTGTTTTTCGATTGTTCTTTCGCCCAAGAAGTTTGGAGAACTGTAGGTTTGACGGACAAGATCAAAGCTCTTGGCGGGTTCGTGGTGACAAATGGATCTGATCTCTACTTGAGGATAATGATGCTGTGATTAGGGAACTAATGGCAATGTTGTGTGACAAAATCTGGACTCAAATAAAAATTTATGCAAAATGTATAAGAATTTTTGCTAGTTAATCAAACTCCAGACATCAGAAAGTGTGGTGAGAGTGATATTTAACCCAATAGAACCTTGAACTTTTTATGAGAGGATGAAATTGGCTAAACTTGAAGTTACAAGTGTCGAATCACGGCACGCGTCATTCACAGGAGGTCGAAAAAATTCTGAACAAAAAGTATCAAATTGAGCATCGTAAGAAAGAATTTTTGAAACGAAAGAGTTTTTTTAATTTAATTTGTTAATAATGAAGTGAGAGAATTATTGTAATCTCCCTTTTAAATATGTTTTACAGATTTGTTTTAACTAAATCACTTCCCTTCTTAGAGATTAGGTTAGAATTACACCCTTTTTATAAATAAACAAAGTTCCAATTCCCCTAATCCATATTTACCCTAGAAAGAATGGTAAAGGTTGTACAAAAATTGGAAAATAAGTTGCACGCTGCAGTTGAGAAAATGGTTCTTATAAATTGACAAGCGAATTTTCCATGTTGTTAATGGAGATCTCGCAAGATCAAAACACTGTATATATCACCTACAACTTATAACTACTAGATAGTAGTTTGGGAAGTAGGGTCGAACCATAAGAGACTTGTTAGAGTGTTTCAAAGCACATAATAAATATACTTATATATTATATAGAAAGCGATGTATTATGGGGGTTTTGACGTTTGGTTTTTATTACTCTACGAAGGGAAACTAAACTAAAGTTTCAACTATCATTATTAAGCTAAGGGGAATACACTAATATTATAAGGCATTGAGAGGCAAATGACGTCACTTCCAATTGTCGATTTATCACCGAGAAAATGCAATACACATAGGACTTTTGACCATTTGTCGTGGATTAAATATTTTATTCTCTCAATTATAGTTAAAGATGATAGCATCGCTCATAAGCTCTCATCAGTAATTCACCTAGGTGTAGCATCAAATAAGTCAACAATGATATTAAGAAATGAGAATCGTTAAATATACTCATGCTCGATGCTAGCGTGAGATATAAACAAAACATTTGAATGTTAGCAAGAACTAAGATGATTCTCAATTCATGCTTTACTACTTTGTGATATATATTGGAGTGAACAATTGCGTTCTACTTACGATTCTGGCAATTTTTTGTTTCAATCATACGCTAAAAAGCAACTTATATTCATTGTGACATTGCTAAACTACAGTCACACAACCAGGGGAAAAGTTGTCTCCACACAACCCCTTTACAGAGTCACTAACCTAACAAGTAGATATTATACTACATTATATCTACACTAGAATCTATCACCATGCTAAATTACTCAAGATTTAAATTATATTAACCCTAGGAACTAATCTACCCTAATTATTGCCTATGAGGCATGCAAATGATATAAAACACGAAACTCATGACAAATTAAGCTAGATTAAACAAAGCCCTCAAGGGAGAAGTGCATTCAAGAGTAAGCATACAAAACCCTCGGAATCTCTACGGGAGAAGTGAATCAAGTGCTTCATAGGATTAAACTAAACTAATACAATATTTATAGGAGTGGAAATATTTTTCACTTCAAAGCAACAAGTAATTGTGCCACTTTTTTGCAAAGTAATTTTTCTTAAACGTTGTTTCAAATAAACTCAGCTAGTATAAAAGCTAGAGGGAGTAGTTTAAATTTAACTGCACAATTTTTAAGTTATGGCACAATGTATAAAGAGTTGTAAGACTCGGAAGGTTGATCTCTTCCAAAAGATTGACACTTCAGTTTTACCCTATCTTTTGTTACAATTAATGGCATTCTACTACACAACATACAATATAAAAAGAGGTTCAATTTTTTTTATTTGTACCTCTAAATTACAAGCGGAGGCTGAGACTTGTTGGAGGACGGTGAAAACAACAAAAATATTATAACGTCATAAAATTCGCATTTTGGTTGATTCATTATAATCAATGGCGGCACTCAAGAATGTGAAGTTTGAGCCACGTGGGAGATCAAAAGTATTGCACAAGACTAATGCTTTTGTTTCATATTCGTCAGTGACAGTTCTTAGAAATGTACTTTCTGAAGAGTATAACTCGACTCTAATATTAACCCGTGTGATTGCTCAAAATGCTTGTACTTGATTTTCCTATTAATGTTTAGTTGGTTTTTAAAAAATGGTTTTCTCTCTCTTCCTATACCATACTTATGATGATGATTCTCTTTGAGTTTTTGGTCATTTTTTATCACTTTTAGTCACTTTTAAAGGATATTTTTATCTTTTTACATATATTTAGGAGTATTTTTTTTCTCTCTCTCTCTCTCTTAGTAAAACGATGTCGTTCCACTTGAAGATTTTTTATTTTGCCCTCCCTATGATCAAAACGACGTCTATTCACCATTATAATCTTCATTTTTTCCCTTTTTTTTCTTTCTCTCTGTTTGATTCTTCTTCACAAACCTGTGAAGATCTCACAGTTTGATATCCGTGCCAGAAAAAGCAGAGAGAAATGGGGAAAAGAAAGTGCACACGAAGAGGGCTCGACTCAGTTATCAGTACTTTACTCAGCCCTGGAGTGAAAATGTGGTTCCAGAATACAATAATGGATTAAACCAAGATGGCCTACTAATTTCAGGGGGAATAGTGTTATCTTACTACTTAGGGTCTGTTTAGTACAACTTATCTGAATATTTTTCAGTTCAATTCAGTATTTTTCAGTTCAGTTCAGTATTTTTCAGTTCAATTCAATTCAATTCAATTCAGTTCAATTCAGTTCAGTTCAGTATTTTTCAGTTCAGTGCATTGTACTTTTTAAAAAAATTAAACAAATTAAATGTTAATAATTCAACACAATTCAATCCAGTTTAGAGAAAAATATAATTTATTTCAATTCAGTTCAACGAAATATAATTTAATGATTTTAAGTTCATATTGAAAATCCAGTTCATTTCAGCTATGTATAGTTCAATTCAGTTCATTTTAGTTAAATATGGTTCAACTCGGTTCATTTCAGTTAAGCGTAGACCAATTCAGTTCACTCGGTTCAATTCAGTTCAATTCAGTTCAGTGTAGTTTAATTCAGTTCTATTTTCTATTCTTGATAAAATACAACCTCATTTAGTTATATCAATGCATTGATCGTTTTCTTCAATTCAGTTCAATGAAAATATAATTTATATATTTTAAGTTCATATGGAAAATCCAGTTAAGTGTAGTTCAATTCAGTTCATTTTAGTTAAGTGTGGTTCAACTCGGTTCATTTCAGTTAAGAGTAGTCCAATTCAGTTCACTCAGTTCAATTCAGTTCAGGTTAGTTCAATTCAGTTCTGTTTTATATTCTTGATAAAATACAACCTCATTTAGTTATATCAATGCATTGATTGTTTTCTTCAATTAAGTTTAGTTCACTATGATTCAGTTCAATTAAGTTTAATTGGATTAGTCCAATTAAGTTTAGTTCAGTATGATTCAAATCAATTCAGTTTAAGTCAGTTTAGAATTGATGAAATATGATTTGATAAACATTTTCTAATTATATTGTATCAATGCATACTTTTGTAAGTTCAACTTAATTAAGTTTGGTGCTGATAAAATTTGACTTGATAAAATATAGCACAATTTGGCTATATCAATTCAGTTCAATAAAGTTCGGTTCAGTGTACTTCAGTTCAATAAAGTTCGGTTCAGTGTACTTCAGTTCAATTATGTTTAACTTCTAGGATAATGATGATATATAAATTTGATGAAATTTAGCTAATGTCGATGTAGTGATTTGTTTCTTTAACTCAGTTTTATTCAATTAAGTTCTATTGAATATACTTCAATGGTTTGTTTTTTAATAAGAATTTTGAATATACATATATGTTATATAAAAGAATCAAATTTATTTTTCAGTTCAGTTCAATATTTTCAGTTCATTTCAGTTCAGCTCAGTTCAGGCGTATTAAACATGGCCTTAGTGTTTTTCTAAGAATGTTCTTGTAATCCTTTCTTTTATTAGCTTGATTACTTCCTCAAAACAGTAGCACATCAGTCATGTTCAAGTTAAACCAAGAGTTGAGGAAATATCATTAAAACACGACTGCAACAAACTATGCAATAAATTACACGCCACGTGGGAGCAATGATCGATGGAAACTCCTCATGTTGAATTACACCACTAAAGGATTGATGCCACATACTTAAAATCGGAAGATTGTTATCGCGCAATAGTCTCAATCCTCATGTAGTACACATTTTCTGTTTTACAACAAGAACAATGATACTAACCCAAATCTGCAACCAGGTCTGTGTTCTACAGAAAGGATTATAACTCACTCCTTCACCACGCAAATCTGAAACCTAGGCCCGCCACGCATTCCTTCTTCACAAGCAACTTCTACAACAGTTCATTTAAACACAACACTATGACTTCAACAAGCCCATGAGCATCTGCATACCCTGCATGAGCATGAGTATGACCATCATAATGACTGTGGTGCCCTTCTGATTCATCTAGCTTCATCTGTATGTGCTCTGGTACCGGCTCTTCTTCAGATTGCCTAATGGGCTTTGGCAACGAGCAAACAAACTCATTACTCAGTTCTGCTATCTCCTCTGCAGAATCATCCTGGTAAAAAAGAAAACGAAATTTTCCAAGCATTAAGGAACTTGAAGAAACAAAGCCAAAACCAACTTAAGATAGCCTACTACAGATAAATTCAACTTAAGATAGCCTACTATAACTTAAGATAACCTACAATCGCATCACTACAGTTCCAGCATATTTTGCATTTATTCAAATAATCTGTATTCAACCACAAGAAGCAGAAGTCATTTCTGAAGGTTGATTAGTATACACAAGAATGTAAAGATAACATGGCACAGAATTTAGAAGGTATTTGAATCTCAATGTACGATTCTTTAACCTAGAGTATACTTATAAGCTATATTCTGAACACTGAACATAATTTTAGTTAGATGTATCCTTCAAAGTGGAGTAATAGCACAGGGGCCCTTAACACCGTGACTATTGCTCCCAAGAAACAACCATCTATGAGATACAAAGCATCAACAACATAAATAAATAAAACTAAATTTTCCATGAAACAAATGCATAAATAGCTATAACCCTCACCTGTGGCCAAGGTCCACCAGAATGAGAGACAATAGAATCCCTGGGAAGTGCACTAGCAATCCATCTGCCCTCTTGACTCCACTCGGCAAAGGAGCCATTAGACCAAATAACTCGCATCGGCAAGCCTTTCACCTCATCCAAAGCACTCAATTCCGACAAATCCAAGCTGTAATTAACCTTCTTCCCCATTCCAATAGCTGATTTCCATCCCTCCCTTCCCTTCAGCAGAATCCTGTGAGCCTCAATCTCAGATCTAGAACCTGATTTCATACAACACTTGTTGAGGACCCTCTCAAACACGGATCCCACGCCCAAAACAACCTCCCTGATCACCGGCACTCCCACCGCCCACAAAGGCAATGATGGTCTATAAGACAAAGTGTCAAGAAGAACGATACTATTAACCAACCTCGCATTCTCAGAAATCCAGCTGGCACTCAATCCCAATGCTGAATCATGCAAGACTAAATCAACCGGAGCCAGCCCCATTTCACTGATCACCTGGCTCAGCACCCTCCCCATTTCCTCAACACCTAGCTCAACAGGCTTAACAACCTCTACTTTCGAAACCCTACTTAATTAACATATATGTAAAGGTAATATGAATGTTTAGAGGAACAAAGCACAGCAAGTTAAAAACAGAATAGACACTGATTTCAGTATACTAACTAAAATGGACAACTACCTGATTGACCAGCTACCCAAAGGCTGCTTATCCTCCTTGGGCTCGTTCGCCAATCATCCAAACAACAGCTCCTTGCGCTGCATAAACAACAGAACCAACAAAACCACTGGGCATCGAAAAATAAATAACTAGAGACTTGAGTTGAGCAGATAAAAAATCATATGATTAGCAATAAAGTATTCATATATTCACCGCAAAGAATTTAGGCTCAAGTAAAGCCAAAGTATACAACAACTAGACTATACTAACTACTAAGTACCAGATCAGCAAACACTAAGTGGAAAACCTACATGAGATCTAAAGATGTTGTTGAATGGATGAACATGCTCAAGTTTCAACATTTTGTTTGGCCGAGAGAGTGCCTCATCTGGTTCATCTTCAGTCATCCTAAGCCTCTTCCTGGAGAACTTCAGTTTCAACCCGTGTACCAGGTGGCAGGTGAATTCAGATTTGACAATCGCCGGATTTCCAGAGGCAAAGCTTTTCTTGTTCCGCGCGAATGGAGTTCTTTTCCGTCTGGGAAACCCAGAAAAGACCCCTTTCTGGGCATCCAATTTCAGGCTGAATAACTCAGCCTCTGCCGCTTCTGCCAGAGCAAGAAGGCGGTCTGCAAAAACCCTTCTCTTCCGAGAGATGAGGGTTCTTTTCCGTTTAGGAAACCCAGAAAACACCCCCAACTTGAGTAGTTCAAGCTCTGCAACTTGTATCAATGCCAGGAACCGAGAATCCATCGTCGCAGATCAGTTAAACCCTAGATGCGATGCGAGATTGGGATTTCCGAACTTGGGGAAACCCTAGATGACCAGAAACAAAAAGAATTGAATACAAGACTCTCGGAAGACAGAGAGAGAGATATGGAGAGAGGGTTTGTGAAATGGATGGGATGGGACTTGGGAGACGGTTCACCCTTATTTATAGGCACCGATCAAATTAGGGCAGAAGGTTTATGATACTATCATTATTCTCACAGGGTCAATTTCGTCTTTTTGGCTAATCGGGGTTATGACCGTTACCGTCCCGGCTTCAAAACTACGCTACTCGTTTTAAAGTCTCAAAATAAATAATAATAAAATAGTAAAATGGAAATATTGCCGGAAAAAGAAAAATGTTACCCCCCTCGCCTATTTTCCAAAAGAATTTGTTCTTCTCCTACAACAATTGTATTTCATTTATAAATTAATTTATTTTCAATAAAAGAACAATTATATAAATTCTTAAAATCCATTTCTTTTTTTACCTAAATAGCGTTTTAAAATCCCACCTATTAAATCTATTTTAGCTAATTATTAATAAACATTAATAAATTTTGCAAATGAATTTATTTTTAGTATCATTTTTTGACAAAATCTTGTAAAATCAAACTTTCCCAGGGGTTATGTAACTCCTATGTACTATTTATATAGGCCCCGTTTGGGAAGTACCTGTTAGCTGTTAGCTGTTAGCGGATTGTATTAGCTGTTAGCTGTTAGCGGATTGTATTAGCTGTTTTGACTAGCTGTTTTGACTAGCGGTTTCTAGATTGTTGTTTGGTAAATGATAAATATATGTTAGCTGTTTGTTATGTTAAATGACATAAATGGACATCAACATAATTTAAATTATAAGTTTTATTTTTGTGTGACATTTATTTTGAAGTGTAGAAAAATATTTCTAGTACTTGTATCTATATTTATTTGTATTTCTTTGGAATGATATTCACTAACATATATAAGAGTTTATATTTATTTGTCAAATTGTGCTCTAAAATTTTAAAATAATTATTTAAAAATAAAAGTGATAGAAATAAAAATTAGTACAAATCAAAATAATTAATTATGTACAAACAAAAATATTTGCTATTAATTGATACATTCAAACGAATGTTTTAAAAATAAAGTTATGTACAAAGGGAATGATAAAAGAATATTACTTAGGATAAAAGAAAGGATAAAAAGGAGAATTTGTAATATTTATACAATTAATGACGAGAGTTTTCATCCAAAAAGCTCCCTTTTCGAGTGTTTTGAAAACAAGAGTTTTCATCCAAAAAGCTCAATGAGAAACGCTTCTCACCAAACAAGTAAAGTACCTGTTTGACCGGTCAAAATCTGTTTTTGTTCACAAAAACAACAAAACTCTCTTCCTAAACGCTGTTGCCAAACGGGGTCATAAACTCACATGTAATTTTTTTATTTAATATATTATTCATTTTAGGTAAAGATATAATAAAATGTTCCTTGGTATTAAAAAAATTCAAAGTATACATAAAAGTAGTATTTTTGTTATTTAAAATTTTCTTTTATAGAAGAAAAAATATTTTTAAAAAATTTAAACAGTTAAAGACAGGGAGAAATTTATTAGGCTCTCCAAACCTTGATAAATGATCAGATATACAATTACAAGTGATCCTGATACTATTACAATGCACGAGTAAACAAATTTCAGAGAAGAACTGAAACTACAATAACCCTAAATGAGAAAACCTCAAAACCTGTATAGAGATACAGATTAGTTCTCCAATGATAATGCCTCTCTAATAAAGAAAAACCTGTATTGAGATACAGATTAATCTCCATCGCAAACTCGGTCTGTAATGTGTGCAAACTAGTAACCGAGAAAATTCGCATAGAGATGCAAATTAATTCTCAAAAAATGGGATGATCTGAGAAATCCTAGGAACAATACTCAAAAGTATTAAACTATTTGACTAGTATAGCATCCATAACTCGAATCAGTAAAAACCAACTGAAATCGACAAGTCTAATCCTTGATCTAAATACAGAATCGTTGATAGTTAGTTGTCAAAACCACTACAACTTAAATTTATCCTCTACTGTGTTTAGAGAATAGACTGGAAGCTGAAGGAATTTTCCAATTTCCAGCTAATCCAGATAAAAGGAAAACAAAATAGGCATGGATACTCGTTCAATCAGTCTACATAGTTTTGCAAAAGTTCCATATAAAGCATATCCCACAAATCTAAAAAATCTAAAAGACAAAATCTAAAAGACAAAAATAAATCAAAAAGAAAATAAAAAGAATGGAGTATGCATATCAGCAAAACAAGAGGACCTGCAGGCAAAACGGTGGCGCGTGGTCACCAACGCGTGGTGGCGCGTGCCTGGAAGCTTGCACGTGAGCCTTTCAGATCGGCTCTCATCATGGACCTCCTTGTATTTCCGGCTACCGCACGTATTCAAACTGATCGGCCGAGCTCCTTCCCGGTCGAGGATCGCCGTGTACTGCAAATCAACGGCGGGTGGGGGCGATTCGTCTAATGGGCTTCCCTCCAAGAGAGGTGGGCTTGATTTTGGAGCTCTGCGAATGGCGGAATTGGTCAGACGGATACGGTACCGTAGTTGTTCGAAGGGATCTACAACTCCGGTAAGGGAGAGAAAGGGCAGTGTAGAAACGATTAACTAAGGTTAAGGGCGGGTGGGGTGACCGGTTCGGTGGCGGATCGCCGCCGGCCACCCGCCGATTTTCATATCTAATTTTTGTTACTGTAGAGGGGAGAGAGAACGAGAGCCCAAGGATGTCAATCGAAAATTATTTTTGTCCTCTTATAGAAGAAAAAATATTTCTCCCATGCGATATATTGCTAAAAATATTATTAAAATAATATTATACCTACAGAAAATGCTTATCTCATAACAATATACAAAACTCTGTAATGCCTATAAAGGTGTTCAGCCAATATCTCATCTGATGCGTGCATATGATATTACCATTTTTACAACTCTTACAAAAAAGAATTTGAAATTTTCTAGGAGATTATGAACAATGTTCAGGACAAAATAAATTTCTCAAATCTAAACTTTTTTGTAAATTCTCGAGATTTCACTTGTGAAAATTAGAATGATTAAAAGAATCACATGATTAATATATATATATATATGTGTGTGTGTGTGTATGTATATGCCTTTCAAGTTTCAGTATTTGGGAGTTCCAATTTTCACAAGGAGGAATAAGACGGTATATTACCAACCCCTCGTAGAAAGAATGGTAAAGGATGTACGAAATTGGAGAAATAAATGGCTAACTGCAGTTGAGAACATGGTTCTTATAAATTGACAAGCGAATTTTCCCATATTGTCAATAGAGATCTCGCGAGATCAAAGCACTTATATATCACCTACGACTTATATCTACTAGAGAATAGTTTGGGAAGTAATTGTCAATGAAGATTGTCTCCTGGACTAAAATAAAAAACGTTTCCAATTTACCGCTGAACCTAGAACGTGATTAGAGCTGGACTCATTAATTATCATTTATTTTATGTCTTATGTTAAGAACTGCATATTCAACTTCACTCAGCCTTGAACTGAAAATGTGGTTCCTAAATACAGTAAAGGATTAACACCCTGTCCAGTTCAGCTTATTCCAAACAGTTTTATCAGCTTCAAGCAGCTCAAAGCAGTTCAAGCAGTTTTAGCAGCTGACTTCATCCGACTTGTATTTTTTGAAAAGAAATATGATGTTTTGAAATGTAGGTACTAAAAAGGTTATTTCAATGAAATATTATTTATTTTAACTTATCTAATTACATTTAAACCACATACGAATATTTATTCATAAATAATAAAATAATCCAAACAGCTCCAATCAGTTTCAAGCAGCTCCGAACAATTCAAACAGTTTTAACAGCCAACAAGCAGTTTAAATGGACGGGGCCTAAATCAACATGGCCTACAAATCTCAAAGGGAACAGTGCTATATTACTACTCAGTGTATTTATTAAAAAGTTCTTATAATCCTTTCTTTTACTAGCTTGATTACTTCCTCAAAACAGTAGCACATCAGTTATGTTCAAGTTAGACCAAGAGTTGAGGAAATATCATTAAAACACAACTGTAAATTACACGCCACGAACAAGCAATGATCGATGGAAACTCCTCATGTTGAATTACACCACTAAAGGATTGATGCCACATACTTTAAATCGGAAGATTGTTATAGCACAATAGTCTCAATCCTCATGTAGTACACTTTTCTGTTTTACAACAAGAACAATGATACTAACCCAAATCTGCAACTAGGTTTGTGTTCTACAGAAAGGAGGTGAAACCTAGGCCGCCACACATTCCCTCACAAGCAACTTCTACAACAGTTCATTTAAACACGCACTATGAGAAGGGAATAAGGACATCTGACTTCAACGGGATGAAAATATCACATGTTCCACCCTCCACCAAGCCCATAAGCATCTGCATACCCTGCATGAGCATGAGTATGACCATCATAATGATTGTGGCTGTCATGGATTTGGTGCCCTCCTGATTCATCTAGCTTCATCTGTATGTGCTCTGGTATGGGCTCTTCTTCATATTGCCTAATGGGCTTTGGCAACGAGCAAACAAACTCATTAATCAGTTCTGCTATCTCCTCTGCAGAATCATCCTGGTAAAAAGGAAACGAAAATTTCCAAGCATTAGGGAACTTGCAGAAGCAAAACGCCAAAACCAACTTAAGATAGCCTACTACAAATAAATTCAAAATGTACTCAACTAAAAACGACCGGTATAGACCTAATAGCAAAAAAGATGTGGACATTAATGTAGGATCACAAAGTAAAAAACAAGAAACAAGAAACAAGAATTTCATTTTGTGAAATATTCACTGCATATTATATTGTCTATGTAAATGGTTTCTGTCAATGAGAATTAGACTGATTCCAACCAGCATTATACTTTTGACTGCTCTATATAAGTCTAAGTAAATTACGAAATGGTTGATCTTCTTTATTCCTTTTCTTGCAATTTGATAACTGCAATAATATAAACCCTACACTTATTTTTTATCTGTACATGTTACAAGGTAGAAAAGCCGTCCTTATTGAGGAACCACCAAGTATCTGGTCAAAAGATGGTAGTAGTAGTAAGATACCTCACAGTTCCCATATTCATTCTCTCAAATTATATTCCCGAAGGAAACAAATAAAGCAACTTCTGCAGTAACTTCTGAACAACTCCTTTATTTCTTATAAAGAGTCCTCATTTTATCACTACTCAAAGTATTAGAAAGAAGACTCCTTAAGTGGATGGAGGGAGTAGCAGATTTAGGAAACAGATTGTAGCCATTAAAAAGTTCCACTCTAAAAATTCTCCCTACAGAGAGATTCAAGCATATTTAAGAAAATAAAGGCAGTCATCAATGTCCAAAGACGTATAAGGCAGTAAATTGTACCAATAAAATTATGTAAACCTACAATCGCATCACTACCGTTCCAGCATATTTTGCATTTATTCAAATAATCTGTATTCAACCACAAGAAGCAGAAGTCATTTCTGAAGGTTGCTTAGTACACACAAGTATGATATGGTGTTCATGTAAAGGTAACATGGCACAGAATTTAAAAGGGATTTGAATCTTAATGTACGATTCTTCAACCTAGAGTATACTTATAAGCTATATTCTGAACACTGAACATAATCTTAGTTAGATGAATCCTTCAAAGCCGGGTAATAGCAGAGCGACCTTTAACACCGTGACTATTGCTCCCAAGAAACAAAGCATCAACAACATAAATAATGTACCAAATTAAAGCAAAATAAAACTACATTTTCCATGAAACAAATGCATAATAACTATAACCCTCACCTGTGGCCAAGGTCCACCAGAATGAGAGACAATAGAAGCCCTGGGAAGGGCACTAGCAACCCATCTGCCCTCTTGACTCCACTCGGCAAAGGAGCCATTAGACCAAATAACTCGCATCGGCAAGCTTTTCACCTCATCCAAAGCACTCCATTCCGACAATTCCAAGCTGTAATTAACCTTCTTCCCCATTCCAATAGCTGATTTCCATCCCTCCATTCCCTTCAGCAGAATCCTGTGAGCCTCAATCTCAGATCTAGAACCTGATTTCATACAACACTTGTTGAGGACCCTCTCAAACACGGATCCCACGCCCAAAACAACCTCCCTGATCACCGGCACTCCCACCGCCCACAAAGGCAATGATGGTCTATAAGACAAAGTATCAAGAAGAACGATACTATTAACCAACCTCGCATTCTCAGAAATCCAGCTGGCACTCAATCCCAATGCTGAATCATGCAAGACTAAATCAACCGGAGCCAGCCCCATTTCATTGATCACCTGGCTCAGCACCCTCCCCATTTCTTCAACACCTAGCTCAACAGGCTTAACAACCTCCACTTTCGAAACCCGAGCAGGAGCCCCTTCAAAATCAACATACCCCTTCTCCACCATCTGATCAAACCCCCAGAATATCCCTTTCTCCCTAATCTCATTATAAACATCCCAAACCCCACTTAAACCCCTAGAACCACCCTCAACCTCTTCCTCCACAACCATGGACTTATCCGAAAACCCGGAACCGGGTAAGTCAAGGGCAATGGCATGAACCCCTTTGAGCCCCAAAGACTTAACAACTCCACGAAAAGCATAGGAGCTGCAACCAAACCCATGAACAATCAAAACTTTGTGATCAGACTTAGAGGGCCCCTCTTGAATCGAAAAGGCCTCCAGTAGTGGCTGGTTAGGGGCGAGCTGCGCCTTAAATATGCGGCCTTTTGAGTAGTGGTCGCGCAGATTGGGGGGCAAGTTGAGAAACCATTTATTGGGGTCTTGCGGGTAGAAAGAAACGACGAAAAAGGTGATTATGGATACGAAAAGTGTGAAGTAGAACCAGAAATGGAACGGGTTTCTTGCAGTTGCAGATGAGGGTGGCGGTGGTGGTGGGGTGGCGGCGGAGTGAGCCTGCTTTCTGGGTGGTGATTTTGGGGAATCGGGTTCCTCAGTGATCACAGCCATGATCGATCGATCGATCAGAAAGTGAGAGAATACTCAGTAGAAAGCAGAGAGGCGGACATGCTTTGAAAAGTGGTACAGCTGTGAAATCGAGTGTTTGGGGAAATGTTTGGAAAGAGAGAAGGAGATTTTAAAACCTCGAAATACTCCCTCCATTTGGATATGTTTGTCTTATCACACTATTCACCGTAGCATGTTTAACCATCAATTTAGAGTATTACATCAATATAAATATAATCATGTAATATAGTTTTGGATTCTCCATAACATGTATATTTAAAATATAAAATTTTTACCATCATCTAATACATGTAACTAAAATTATCAACGGTCAAATAAAATGTCAAAACGGTCAACTAAGACAATCTTAGCCGAACGGAGGGAGTATTGCATAGGACAGCCGCACCATCTACCGTAACATTATGGTAGGATCGGAATAATATTTCATAGGATGGAGGGCATAAAATAAAAAGTGCTAAAAATAGAGGAACTAAAGTGTAATAATGTATTGTGACCAAGCAATTTAGAAATTTACATCGAACTGCATTACCAATTACAATATTCTTTATATTATGAGAGATTATGGGTTCAATGATGTACCATAACATTATGGTGGGATCGGAATTGAAATAATATTCCATAGGATGGAGGGTCCAAAATAAAAGTGTTAGAAATGGAGGAACTAAAGTGTAATTATGCATTGTTAGTCTGTTACCAAGCAATTTAGAAAATTACATCGAACTGCATTACCAATTGCAGTATTCTTTATATTATGAGATACTATAGATTCAATGATGTGACTCTTACTTTGTTATGTGACTAGGTGTTCCAGCCCGCCCAATCGGGCGAGTTTACAATCTTTGGAAGAATTAAAGTGGTACATTGGGAAGTCTGGGATTAGCTTGATATGTACTCAAAATAATAGTACTCAAAATTTAGTTGGAATTAGATCTATGGAATTCATTTTGATAACTAAATACAAAATCTGATTATGCAAGGAGAGAAGTGTGCATCGAAACATAAATTACATAATAGTACTAAGCTCAATCCTTATTGAGTCTGTACAGATAATGATAAAAGCGTACCAATGTGGTAGCCCTAACTCTCATACATATACTCAATATTTACATGGAAAAGTCTATACTAGCATTTATCCTAATACACCCCCTCAATCTTTACGGGGGTGCAATTAATGATAGATTGGATCTATGTTTACAAAACAAATCACTAGAAAGACCCTTAGTAAATATATCAGCAACTTGCAACTGTGTCGGAATCGAATGAACTCGGAGGCCAATATGGGCAACCATTTCTCGAACAAAATGATAATCAACATCAATATGTTCGCTATGATCATGCTGAACCGGATTGGCAACAAGATATGTCGCGGTAACATTGTCACAGTAGAGAGTGACCGGATGACGAAGATAGTACCCAAAATTTGCAAGCAATTGACGAAGCCAAATAGTCTCCGCCGCAGTGTAAGCAACAGCACGATATTCTGCCTCCATAGAGGATTTCGACACAGTAGGTTGTTTCTTAGAGCGCCAGGAAATCAAATTCCTCCCCAGGAGCACAATATAGCATGTGGTGGAGCGACGAGTGTCCGGACAACCAGCCCAATCAACATCGGAATAAGCAATCACCATCTCTGGAGAATTTGCGGCATGGAGAAAAAGACCAAACTCCATAGTGCCTTGCAAATACCTAAAAATCCTCTTCACGGCATGAAGGTGAGTGGTACGGGGAGCATGCATAAACTGAGAAACCATATTAACAGCATAAGCAATATCCGGACGAATCATAGTTAAATATTGCAATGCACCAACCATACTACGATATTCAGTGGGATCAGCAAGAAAGTCACCATCAACAGATGACAATGTAACTCTAGAAACACTAGGGGTCCGTACAGGTTTAACTGTGTGAAGGTAAAACTTGCGCAACAAATCATACACATATTTTTGCTGAGACAGAACTAAACCCTTAGGAGTACGAGACACCTGCAAACCTAGAAAATAATGAAGATCCCCCAAATCCTTCATATCAAACTCAGAAGACAGAACAGAGATGAATTTGTGAACCAAGTCATTACTACTACCGGTTATGACTATATCATCCACATAGAGAAGTAAGATAAGCATGTGACCCTTATATTTAAGAATAAACATAGAAGAATCACAACTGCTACATTTAAAATCAATGGATAATAAGAAATTGCTAAATCTGGAGAACCAAGCTCGAGGAGCTTGTCGTAACCTATAAATGGACTTACGTAACCGACATATGTGATGAGGACGAGAAGGATCAGGAAAACCTGGTGGTTGACACATAAAAACTTCTTCATTCAAAAAACCATGCAAAAATGCATTTTTAACATCAAGTTGACGGACAGTCCAATTAAGAGAAATAACAAGAGTGAGAACCAATCGCACAGTAGTAGGCTTAACAACAGGACTGAAAGTTTCAAAATAATCAATACCTGCATGCTGGTGATTTTCGAAACAACAAGTCTGGCCTTAAACCGCTCCAATGACCCATCAGAATTGTATTTAATTTTATACATCCACTTACATCCAAGCACATTGCGATTGAAGTCGCGAGGTACCAACTCCCAAGTATTATTTTTAATTAATGCATTATACTCATCAAGCATAGCCTGTCGTCAACGAGAATCTTTGGACGCTTGTTTGAAATTAGAAGGCTCTAATTCTAGAATATCTGATTTTAAATTCAATAACCAACGAGGCTTGGAAATACCAGCTTCAAGACGAGTGACCATGGGATGAGCATTGGAAACCAACGACTGTGAGGAGAGGCAATGGAAGGCAAAATAGGGGAGGAAACACTCGGATGGATAACTGACTGGGAAGGTAAACTAGACGGTGACGGAGAAGGACTCGGTTCAGCAGATCGAAGCTCAGGAGACGCAGATACAACCAAACTATGAATCGGGCTAGACGCGGGAGATCGATAGACAGGTGAGACTGACTCAGTAACCGGGCTAGACAATGAACTCGACCTATCCACAATTGCTGGCAACACAGGATCCATCGTGACCGGAGGTGAGCTAGGAGTTGACGCGGTAGAGGGCGAGATAGGATGTGACTCGACAGAACATACTAGAGACACGCTAGGAGGAGACAGTGGCACTGGAGAAGGACATGACGATAATGACGGGAATGTTGACTGAGTAGACAAACTAGATCCCGTAGACAACACAGTAGGCGACCAACCCTCAGAAAGATCAAGCGACGAGGAAAAAGGTATGCTCAACTGAGAAGGAAGTAGACTACGATAGGAATTTTTTTTCATGGAAAAGAACATGACAACTAACATAAACTCGACCAGTGAGAGGATCAAGACACCTACTAATGGATCCTAAAATCAAAAAATTACAACCTAAATAAAAAAAAATTGTTTTCATTGGTTATGCATATGATTATAAGGATTGAGCTTAGTATGATCCGAGGAGCCCAAGGCATGGCTTAACTCCTTCCAGACGAAAGGAAAATGATCTAGTCAGCCCTTGGATTTTCCTAACAAATAATATGATTCGAAATTAAGTGAATTCACAATTCAAACTACTCTACGCAAACTTTTAACTCAAATATTAATTAGTTGCATGTTGCAAGGACCTTATCAAAATTCGAGCATTAATGAAGCTCAAGGAATCATGAATCTTCTTCAAATTCTTCAAAAGAATATCACCTTGCTGTTTAATTATTCCCTGTTTTCCGTCTCCATATTTAGCCTACCTGGCAAAGTACATGGTCATCAAACATTAAGAAGCCAGATTCTGTAACATAACCATATGTAAATCAACAAAATAATGTACGTAATCCCAACAAACAACTTTAACAATTCTAGTCAAATATTCTCTAACTCAAAACTCAGCCATAGTAGCCCCATTGTACCTTCTTGTGAAAGACTGGTTTGGTCTGCCAATCATAACGACGCTTTCCCTGAGCAGCAAGACTATCTTTGCCTTTCTTGTACTGCGTAACCTTATGCAAGGTGTGCTTTTTGCAATCCTTGGACTTGCAGTAAGTATTCTTTGTCTCTGGAATGTTCACCTGAAAAAGAACCCCATTCACAATTACATGCATTCAAACTTCAAATAAGTAGAGAACCAAAAAATATACTCTAATAGTCAAGTGTGTTGATACAATTAACCGGCAGCAGAAAACAAAACAAAACAAAATATGTCTCATACATACTCAAATCAGAAGCTCTACTGAGATGAAGCACAATCTATCTATCTTCTTTCTTATTAAAAATAATAATAAAATCTGATATGCAACAAATACATAGGATATTGGGAAAAGCAGGTTGCTCATAACAGCATCCAAAAAGAGAAGTAAATCCAAATTAGAGATTGTGCGGGATATCAAACAGGAACAAGACGATATAAAGGATTTTTTTACATAGAAGACATATAGCATGAGTCCCGAAAAGCATTCCCAGTTCAGGGAGAAACTGTTTTCTAAAAAAAATTTCAATGGAAAACATAATTATAAAGGCAATCTATGGATGGGATTACCTACCTGGCTTTAGCATCAGCAAAATGAACGATTGTTGCTGCAACCTGCAGCAGCCACTAGAAGAAAGTTTCCAAGTGAGAAATTTTACTAATTATGTTTATTCTCTTAGGCAAAACATCGAGCACGTAACATGCAGCAAGAGAACTAAAGTGGCACCACATCAGGCGAATATGAAACTATAAAAACCACATCAGGCGAGCATACCCATGGTTTCTTCGGTCGAAACTATTTGATGAATGGACCCGCCTCCAGACTTTCGAAGATCACCAGTCGAGAATTAGTTCTCTAGGAACAATCATCAAGCACCTAGCACATATAAGGCAATAAAAATAATCAACAAAATCCATAAAAAAAGCAGAGTAATCGGAGCATGAACCAACAAATGGCCAACGAAGGCCTCAAACTGTGTGACAGAAGCTAGTAAGTATAGGGCCATTAAAAATCCCAAAAATATTAGTACTTGATCGAGATAACGTTGTTGAAGCTTGAGATGCAGAGCCTGAAATAAAATTGGACGGAAATGGGGGAAATTATCGGTGAAATCACAAATCACCGTCAAATGGGTGAGTTTGGAAACCGAAGGAGGATGAGGGCAGACAACAGGGGCAGGGTTTCCGGGTCGGGTACTGGGAGCCGGGTTGAAATTGGGGGAGGCGATGCTAGAAGGGAACTTAGAATCGGAGTCGGAGGCTAGGTAGAACCTCGAATCCTACGATGATAGATTGAGCCCAATTATTGTTCTATTACGGAGAATGGAGGGGACGATTGCAGTAGCAGCATTGGAGAAGTGTGCATGTTGATGAGAGAAAAGTTATCCCAAAATAAGAAGGAATTTATATTCGAATAAAACTCCTGGGTGGATGACACGTTCCAGACGCGTCTAAGAAATCCATGAATTCAATGCTAAAAAAAATCCATAAGGCCGACGCGTGGATAAACCCAGAGTTGGTGAGGAAAATATTAATAAATAACGACCAAATTCGCTACTGTAGATTTGAGTATTCCCCATTTATAGATTAGTTAGAAAATAAGATTGAAATTGATATTGCTAAGAATCCCGTTCAAAATACAAGGACTAAACACATAGTTGGATGGATATTTAGACATTATACTATCTAAAGGAGTTGATCTGAGAGTTGAAGGAGGTTTAGACATTTTCATGTCTGTTTAGTGGTGTTGAAGTTGGAGGAAGTTTAGAAATTTTAATGTCTATGTATATGTGCTGGAAAGTGAGTGTTTTGGGCTTGGGTCGGGCCTGATTGAGATCATGCGGCCGTTAAGAGTGCATTTGAATGGCATCTTGAGATTGGTTTTTAGAATTAAAAGGGGAATTAGAATGTGGAAATCTGTTTATTCTAATTCCTCGTCATACAGAAGAAGAGACAACGGAAGAACTGTTAAGATACGAAACCTTGAGATGGACAATAACTGGGTAGCAGGGTATAATCGATATTTACTTGCAACCTATCGATGCCACATCAATGTTGAGATATGTTCTACCATTAAACTCATCAAATATATCCACAAGTACATTTTCAAAGGGAGCGACAAAATTAGCTTTGCACTTGGAACTGGTAAGGATAATGGTAAGGGTAATGGCAAGGATAATGAAATAGTTGATGAGATTAGAAATTTTCAAGATGCTCGCTGGATTAGTCCATCAGAAGCAGCTTGGAGTCTTTACTTTTAAACTAAATTACATGAACCCTGATGTGTACACCTTGCAAGTGCATCTACCAGGACAACAGTTTATAACTTTCAGAAAAGATTGTGACCTTGAAAGAGTTGTACCAAATGAATTTTCCAAGAGAACGAGACTAACAGAATTCTTCCTGATGAATAAATTTAATGTTGATGCCAAACCTTAAATTTACTATACAAGGAGTTTCCGGAGCACTTTGTATGGATACCCTCAGACAGGTGTTGGACAAAGAGAAGAAATAAAACAGTCATTGGACGATTAGTAGCTGTTAGCCCGAGAGAAGGGGAAAGATACTATTTAAGACTTCTACTTAATCATGTGAGAAGTCCAGAAAATCTCTTGAACTCCCAATTTTCCTGACTTTCCACGAAAGTCTTTATACGTTTTAACTTATATAGTGTAACTTTCAATTTGAACTGTATATTTTTATCACTTAAATTTTTAAATAAAGTTTCTTAAATTTACGCATTAAAACATGTTTTACTATATGTTTATTTTAACATGATCAATGTTTTAACACAAAATTGTATCACTTGAGTTTAAACATGTAGTGGTAGTTCCATTACATTTCGGAAAGTTGGACTTTCTAGAGATTTTGCTACAAACACTTTATGTTTGAACGATTTATTCAACATTAGTGTCTCATATAATAGCATCATGCGGGGGAAAAAAGACTTACATACCAAGAGATTGTAAGTGATGATCAAATTAATGGAGGTGAAGATGAGGATGAAGGGAGCGAGGACCATGAGCCTAGGAGTCAAGTCATGAGAGTGAAGATGAGGATAGCTACGATGAGGATAATCAATCGTACTGATATTCGGCCGAGACTGGCATTTCTCTACCATTAAATAGAGATTTTCATAGGATATGGTTGCAATATCCATTCTATTTCAAACAATACATTGATTTGTTTTTTAATTTTTTTTGGTTCAATTAAGTCAGTTCAATTAAGTTCTCCGCATTATTAATCAAATCAATTCAGTTTACAACCCTTACACTGACAATGGTGTATCCAAAATTATTTGAAATAATATTAGATCACTACGGTATGGTTGTATCACCAAAATTCAACCCCCTTTAATCAAGGTTTTTGCCTACTCCGATATATCTAGCCAAAATTCACCACGCATCGCGCGGTGCCACCTCGCTAGTAATAATAATTATTATTCCAAATTCCTGATACCGATATATTATAGAAAAAGGCAAAAACCATTTATTTATTCTCAAACCCTATTCTGAAACACCTTATCACACACACTCTAGTTCCATACTTCCGTGCGCTTTACTCTTCTGCACTCTGGCCGGTTAACTTCTTAAACCATAGAATATATCGTTTTTTGTTGTACCTACTACATTCTTTTACTAAATTACATTTTTGATCTTAATAAATTGATGCATTTTGATGTGTATTATGGATTGATAATTCATATATATATGCTAACATTTGTTCTTATGGTAATAAAAATAAACAAATTTGGGCATATTTGTATTCACTATGAAAATCTCAAACATTTATTTAAATAATTTTTCGATTTCTTAATAGACCAATTTATGACCCGTTTAAGATCTTTAGACCCGTAAAACCCTGCGGATATGGATACTGATTTTAGAATTTTAGACCCTGCGGATATGGGTCGGATTTGGATCCGACATTTTTTTTACAGATCGGGGCCGGATATAGCTAAATTAGATCCAGACCCGCCCCATGATCATCCCTACTGTCACACGTCTCACAAGCTGCTGCTGAGCTCATTAGGGATGAATTGGGAGGGTATAGGAGAATTGTTTTTTTTTAATGTAAGAGAATTGTTGTTAACCCTATAAGTTTCATTTTCATGCTACATATCTATCTTTTTCCCCTTCAGTTCTGGTTTTGGAATCGACCCTTATTGAAGGACATATGTGGACTTATTTGAAGGATATCAAACTAATCCAAACTGATATAAATTGAAACAATGTGCTAAAGAAAGTATATTTCATAATATAACAGCCAAAATCATCTTTATATTCATCTGTCTGTTCAATGATATTAAAATGCAAAAGAAGAATAATTTTACAAGAGTATATATATACCACTAGCCCTATTGCTCATTGTAAGCTTGTGCATTGCATCACTTCTCCTCAAGCTTATGCAGAATCAATCATCTCATCCTCGTCTACTGCAACAGAATCAAGCCACTAATGGCTGGAAGGATGAATGTTCTCCATCAGGCAAAGCATAACCAGGTGGTATCCTTGAACATTCTTCATCAGTTCTGGTTTTCTTACCCTATCAAGCTTCAGTACTACTGCCATCTCTCGTACAGCTCATCATCATAATGTTTGTGTGTTCTTACCGTGAAAGCTCGAGTACATCAGCAGCACCATCATGATCATCAGCATCTCGTCAAATAAAAGAAGCATTTTGACATCCGCCTGCCCAACATTGCAAGCAACTGAAGCAACTCTCATAAGGTGACGATCAACCTTTGCAAAACACCAGCCTATTTAGCATCTGCCAACCCTACATTTTAAGCATTTGATCGCCAACCATCTGATCTCAAAGCACCAGCCTATAGACAATTCTGCAAAAGACTTAAAGTGGAGATATATATATTCAAAACACCTAAGACAATTCAGAAATAGCTTAATTACCAAATACTATGCAGACAATGCTTAAATCACAGGACTCTTAAAACCATGAATCATAAAGTAAAGACTTTTTGGCAACAGATAGATTTCAATCACAATACTGAAAAGGGCAGAAAATAAGTCAAATTTCAATCGTGCATTTCAATCAGGCAACAAACACACCATGACAATATTGAAAAGGGCAGAAAACAAGTGAATTAGTTTCAAGCAAAGCAAATAGGGCACGGAAAGCACATTGACACCAAGCAGAAAAAGAAATTATCGGTAAAACTTGAGGAGGGCTCGTGTTGCTGCCCTCCTCTCCTCCTCCTCCTCCACCTTGCTCTTCTTCTTGATCGTCTTATCCGTGTTCTGAACCTGAGCACTGAAATCAGGAACCGGAGCACTAAAATCAAGAACCAGAATGGATCGGAACCTATATCTTTTCCTCTCAGAAGAAGTGCGATTCAAGATCATTCAAATCAAATGTGACATCATCAAAATTAGTAGATTCAAGATCATTCAAATCAAATGTGACATCATCAAAATCAGTAGAGTCAGTACCATCAAATACATCAAATAGATATTGACTTAGATCATCAATACTAACCTCTTCCTGAACCTGTTCATCAGATAGATATTGACTTAGATCATCAATATTAACCTCTTCCTGAACATGTTCATCAGAGAAAAACAAAAGATCCATTAATCTGTCTAAGTCAAACTCCGACGGAACATCACCATCATCAACGACGAACGCTTCCCTCGGTCTGCTCTCCGGGTGCTCATTTGCAGCATGTTCCTGCAATTCGACATAGTTTCCAGAAAATAAACAATCACCCAGAGAACAGTTTCTTACCGCAGCGTTCATCCCTCGTCGGGCTTTCTCAACCAGCACCCATCCTGTTATTTTACCTCGGCAAAGCGGGCATTGTAAATCACCCTCAAACACACCCGAGTCCATCGGAATTACTCTCCGAACCGCGCAGAATTCGGAGAAGCAATTCGATAGGAGCTCGCGGGTATCACACATGAACGGCCGGCAGCCTTGGGAAGAGCAGACGAGAAGAAGTGGGTTGTGAGGAGTCTCTAGGCAGATAGGGCATCGAATTTCTTCGACGCCCATACCCGACGGAAAGGAAGAAGAAACATCAGGGGGATCGCTGAAATTAGGGTTTCGGAGGGGTGGTCGGGCTACCGGGGAATCGCTGAAACTAGGGTTCCGGAGGGGTGGTGGGGTTACAGGGGAATCGCTGAAACTAGGGTTCCGGAGGGGTGGTGGGTTACCGGGGAATCACTGAAACTAGGTTTCTGGAGGGTTGGTGGGGTTAACGGGGAATCGCTGAATTTAGGGTTTCAGAGGGGTGGTGGGGTTACCGGAGAGTGGACGGCGAAGTTTCGGAGAGTGGGTGGTGGGGGTTACGGGAGAAGGGGAGGCGGTGTTACGGAGAGTGGGTAGTGGGGTTGCCGGAGAAGGGGAGGCGCGGTTGCGGAGAGTGGGTGGTGGGGTTTCGCAATCGTCGGCCATCATCATCGGAAATCAGATGAGATTTCGCAGAGAGAGAAATGGATTTGGCAGAGAAGGATGGAAATGGGAGATTTTGATTTGCAGAGAGCGAAGAAGATGATCGATCGTTTTCAAGAGTCAAAAGAATAGTAGCGAGTTAATCTCACTAGCTTTGCTTTTATAACCGAGTAATGTCGGTTTCGGGACAAATCGGACAGATAATTTTCGCTCATTTCATTTGATCGCCGGTAAATTGTATTATTTTCTTTTTTTAGGAGCATTAATTGATATTATTTTCAGTTCAGTGTTTGGAAAAAATCAACTTCCAATACTTAAAATTTAAATGTTAAATGCAAGAAATTAACATGAGAAGCAAGATTTTTATGGTTGGTTGGTTTACTTTCAATATTTAAATTTCCTGAAAAACTATAGAAAAATAAGGGGTGTTTGAAAATTAGTTGTTAACTTATTTGACTATATAAATGTATTAGTTGATTCGACTAGAAGATTATTTAAATGTGTTTAGAAAAATTAAAATCAATAATTGTTATTGTAACTAGCGTGATTGTACCACACGTTGTGCGGCATGTTTAGAATACTTTTCAATAATTATTTAATCCCTCCCTCAAACCCTAATAATACAATGTTTTTCTAATGTATTTAATTAAAAGTTAATTAGTTGTTAAGTTTCTAATTTTAGTTATTTTAGTTCTAAAGTATTAAGTCCTAAATAGATTTAGTTGTTAAGTCCTTTAATTTTTTTAAAAAATATTGTCTATCTAGTAATTGATTAGTTAATTGTTAGTATATAAAGAATTAAATGATGAAATGAACATTGAAAATATTAGAAAACAACTAAAGGGTCTTCCCATAGAGAGAAGAGAAGGCGTTGAGCTTGCCACTTCTCCATTGCAGTGCTAGGGCACTTTTCGTACTTAATTGCTTCTTTATAGTTCAGTCATGGCAACCGTGGCTATAATTTGGGATGGAAAGTTTGATTTGACGGTTTATTTAAGAACCGCATATACGGTTCTTCACCGGTTTCTGAACTGACGGAGGCTATGGTTCCTTGGTATGCAACTTGAATTCACCACAATAGTTATGGATACGTCATCGATATCGCTTCTTCAACTCGCTATCCTCAAGCGGCGGATTGATCATGATCACCCTTGCGATCTTGCATTACGTTAAACAGAAACTATTATTAAAGAAAACCCTATCTTGGATCTCTTCTTCTCCACCTTAGTAACCTGACCTTCAACGACTTGATTTGACCTTCAACGACTTGACTTTTCCTCTGGCACTATGCATCTATCAAAATGCCATGTCCTTAAAATTCAATAAAATCAAAACTCACTGTGTATATATACGTTCCTTTGTGTGGGGAAAGAAGCAAAATATATAACATATGTCGATCGACGTACGAGACATACGATTATATATTGCGGAGAGACTATATATTGCAGAGAAGGGAAGACTAAAATTATGCAATCACCTTATTTTGACGACAAATTATAATATATTAATTAATTATGTTATATTGGAGCAAATTAAATATATCATACCGAGTCGGTTGTGTAAAATAAAAGGTTAAAAAAAAAGCTATTGTTTATATGGTATATCACGATAACAATATTGAAAAAATATAGACCCGTTTTTATAATATATTAATACCATAATCATATTATATTGTAATCCATACCAAGCACATTTCCAATATTAAAAAAACCAAAAGGAATATACGAATAATAGCAAATTTAAAGAAACCAAAAAGGAATATATAAAAATTATAGGCGCCGGAATATGGTGATCTTGCGGTGGTTATGTGGTGGTTTTAATTAAAACTATGTAGTTTAATACTTTTTAATGTTTTTTATTAATTTAAATATTGACCGGAGCAATGACTCTTCTAGTTCCGTTTAGGATTAATAGTATAGAATGGCATATAAGGATGTGAATATTTTTTTTAAAAAAAAATAAATCTACTTATAGTGGAGGGAATTATGGCTTCCCGTACCAAAAACTTGACCTAAAAATAGGTAAAAAATCAATCAAAAGATGGTTTACAAAATAGAGCCCATCTGTAAAACAAGAGAGGTATGCTACCTAGCATCTAATAGTACACGGTCTGTAGAAATTTTTCTGTTATCTTGGAGTTTATTAGCGAAATACCTAAGTATAACACAAGGCAGCCACAATATAAGAAAAATCCAGACTATAATTACAAGAGCCAGCAGCTTCATTGGTGGTGAGTAGATTTAGGACAGGAGCATGCCTGTGTGAATAGAAGCACAGTTTGCAAAAAATGCAAGGAATGTGCATGAGATCCCAAACCTGTCACAGAGTACAGAATCAGGGTATACTAACTGGAGACTGAGTAGTAGTTGAGCAACAGAACTGAGTAGGAGCATACATCAGCATCCGAGAGTAGGGGTTTGTGACTGACCAAGCATAAGGAGAGCCTTTGCTTGAGCTGGGAGTTTAGACCAGGTAAAAGTTGTACACTGACCAGTTTGTAGAGCAAGCTTGGCCAGAAAGTCAGCTACCTGGTTTCCTTGCCTTAGGTGTGAACTAGGTCAACAGAAATATTTCTATAAGGACGTGAATATATTATACTACTTAAAAACTTTTACTACTTTTTTTTTGATATTACAACAACCTTAATCTAGTACAAGGATCATACATCTATTCCAATCTAACCCTACTCCACTGATCCCGTATGTCGACTGGTCGAGTTCCTCACCATGCTTGATGCTTAATTAGAGTGGGGTGAAGATCCCACTTACACCGGTTTTGATGCTCTCCTATCTTTGACACCGTCGATACAACTCCTGTCTCTTGATCGAGCACTTCAGGAGACTTAAACCAAGGGCCAGAGGAGAAATGATGTGTTTGGGGGATTCGAACGTCTGACCTCTGCTGAGCGGGGCCAAGTGGGTTAGATTGCTTGGTTTATTACTAAATGTGTACTACTAATCATTTGCTATTTTTTAAATGAAATATATATATACATATACATTTTTAATAATTTTGAATAGTTTAATCCACATCTTGATGAGATTTTATACCAATTAGCACTGGCGAAATCAGGAGTTGCATGAGACGGCGCATGCAACCGCCAAATATTATAGTATAAGCTGTAATTATTGTATATATGTGCCAAGAGACAGCATAGTTTTGGCTTTTGAAACCCGTGCAAAGCTATAAGCATTTTCCTTCGGTTTTGACACTGTCCGCATTTTACTATATTAAAGTCTAAAGTAAAGGATACGTCTTAAATATACATTCTACAATTCATATTTCTAGTACTTATTTATATTATTCATATATGATGCATAAAAATATACAGTTACAATTCAGTTTTATATTCAAAAATAAGAATATTTGTATAGCAATTTAGGGGTACGTAATAATTTTATTCTTTTTTGTGTCTATTTTGAAAAGGAGAAAGAAGAGTTGGAGAACTAAACGGCAAATTCTCTTGAAAGTCCAACTTTTCTAAATGATATGGAACTACCACTGTATAATTTTGTGTTAAAACATTTATCATTTTAAAGTAAACATATGGTAAAGCATGTTTTAATGCGGAAAATTCAAGAAATTTTACGTAAAAATTAAAAAATTTTAAGTAACAAAATATACATTTCAAATTGAAAGGTACACTGTATAAATTAAAATGTATACAGGCTTTCAAGGAAAATCAGGAAAGTTGAGATTTCAGGAGATGTTCTCGAAATAAAATGCACCTATATCTCAAATTGATGTGTTCTCAAATACACCTCTATAAATAGTACAAATCATGAACTCTTGCATTTATTTCTCCTACATTTTTAAACTCATCAAGAGTAGCTCACAAACAATGACTTATAAGCATTTCACTTCATTACATTATTCATAAAAAGTTGGACATCTCACCCAGCATTGGGTTCTATTACATATTATCTTTAATGATCAATCAAATAGAGATAAACTGGTTTTCCCACACCCTTCAACAGTTCAATCAAATGTAGGCCTAACTGGTGCTTGAACTTCCTTCTGGGAAGACCTGCAACTAAAGACAAACCCAAAACGAGTGTCCTGGATTTAAATGGAGAATTCAGGGGAAAAAATTCAACCTGATACTGCTTTTCATTGAAGTTCTCGTTGAAGCTTAAGGTTCTGCGCTTCAATTCACCCCTGTTGGTAGTCATCTCATCCAATATCTCAAAAGAATAAAACTCAAAACCATCTGCACCGGATTGAGGTGGATCGGTTTCCTGTAATTTTGCACAAAAAAAGTTAGATAAAACTTTGATCTGAAGAACTTTTAGCATTTTCATAATAATAACGATTAGGCTATACATACTCTGAGACTGAGTTGTCGGCTTGGATGTCCAGGGCGCTCGTCATACTAGTTTGTCCAATATATTCCTGTGATTTTCTATCATACAAATCACAATTTCACATGTGATTTTGGGGGTTTTTTGATTGAGGGGGATGACAAACTAAGCTACTGCAATCGTAAAAATGAAGAGAACCATGAGGCAAGCTACTTCATCTAAGATGCATCAACTGTTGGTTCAAGCAGCGGCTCAAGAACAAGAGCTGGATCAAACGGAGATTCCAGATCCATACTTGCATGTTGAAGATCATGCTCTAGAATTTCAAGTTCTGTAGACTATTGTTGTTCAGGGTTTTCAAAACCATAATCTTGAAGTTGAAGCCGATATGGTTGCTGGAGGCGGTCAAGATGACGTCTTTCATTCATCAAAATTCGATCTTGGTGATGACCATGGTAAATCTAGAGAAGGTGTAGTTGGGGCAGAGAAGATCATTGGAAGTTCCAAAGATATGATTATGGAGAAGGAGCAAGTACTGTTGCAGTTGATGATGATTTGAGCAACATTAACTCATCAAGCTAGATCTTAGTGGATTTATGAACCTGCTCCAGAAATTGTTGACGTTGATGTTGATCCAGTGAAGGTGGTCGCAGCTATTGCATCAATGGCAAAGGGTATGATTGCTATTTCATCAAATGTGCAAGTCATTGTTGAAGATTTTGTGATGTTCATGTTACGAATAACATTTTAATGTCAAAAGCTACAACTCACTTGTAGACGAAGAGGTGCAGCATGACATTCGATTGTCTTCTGGCGCAGGGTAGGTTGAAGAAGAAGAAGGAGAGAATGTTCCTCTAAAGGTGTACAAAAGGAAGAAGAAGGTTGTATCCAAGGTTGGAACAACTTTAGTTGTTGCTATGATGACTGAAAGCAACATGGTTGGTCTAGAAGTAGTAGCACACCAAACTAAGTTACCAATTGCACCAAACTGCATTACCGATTGTAGTGTTTTTTATATTCCGCAAATTTGACATTATAATATCGAAATCTGCATAGACATTATAATATCAAAACACTACAACTGGATATTTGATCAAAGAGGCTACTTTGATCAAGTTTAGGTAAACTCACGTTTTCAATTGTGTTTTATAGAGAGTTGTAAATGAGTTCTTGCCCTTGCAAGATGGCCCTATCTTTAGCAATTCCAATAAGCTGGTCGTTGATATGATTTTACTCTTTGAAGATATGATTGTAAAATACTTGCATGCCTTATGTGAGTTTCTAGATTCTCCATATAATTCTTTTCATTTTCCATGACGGCGTCTCTTAAGATTACTCTTTCAACTCCCTGCAAACCTACCAGATCTACACTCGGTGGAAAAAAATTATGGGGGTGTTTGGTAAAGTGCCTTTTGGGCTAAAAAGTGCTGATTTGACCAAAAAGTGCTGATTTGACCGTCAAACAACACTTTTAAGTGTTTGGTGAATGAGTTTGAAATAGTACTTTTTGTACTCAATAGGCTAATTTTCAAAAGGCTAAAAAAAGTAGCCTATGCTACTCAAATGCTCAGTTAAATACGTTTTTGTCCTTTCTCCTCTGTACTAATTATGCAAAAAGATAGAATACATATTGTTGAATTTGGTTTTTTGTAGGAAAATTTAAGTGTTCAAAATAATTATGCATCATTCTAATTGTTCAATTAGTATTTTGGGTTGCATTATTATGATTATATTATGGATGTTTATGTTCATTAGATTTTATTATAATGTCATTGGTTGGTTTTTCTCATTTTTCCACTGTAATATCAATAACATTTCATCAAAATTACTCGGAAATAATTTTTTTTCCTTACATCCATCAACATGAAACAAGAAAAAGGTTTGAAAAAGTCTCTAAAACAAACTTATAATGTATAGTTTTAAAAGAATTTCATGAATGTGGATTATATCATAATTTATTTTAATTTATTATAATTCTTATGTTTAATTTGTAATAAAAAAAATAGCAATTGATAAATTATGTACATTTAATAAGTGAATAAGTAGTAAAATATATTCATGTCCATAAATGTCATTTTGTCCATAAACAGCTATATCTATCAGCTAATTTTACCAAACACATTTATACAATCAGCTAGTCAAATCAGCCAGTCAAATCAGCTAATACAATCAGCTAGTCAAACCAGCTAATGCAATCAGCTAACAGCTAACAACTAACAGCTAGTACCCAAACACCCCCTATATATGTTACATTTCTCAAGCCTTACATTAGTTCTCCAAATTATAAGATTCAAACTTTACAATGACCATTTACAACTTTGTCCCATATCTATAATTGTGTCTGCCACATTAGCTCCTTCAACTAGCCATCACTACCACCACCATAACCATCACTTGTCCCTCATCTCTGCTCTGCCGCTTCCATACCATTGTAGCCACAACAAGTATCTCCAAACTGTCATTGCGTTTATGACTCCAAATTTATCATAAGTTAAACCTTTCTGATCATAAACTTGAAAAATTTGTGATCAAAAGTATGAAGAAATGATGTAGTTGTACATGTACAATTCATAACAAATTGTAAATTCATACCTACTCAACTGTCTAACTTTCCCATCTCAGCAAAGCAAATGAGACGGGACAAAACATCCTTAACCCACACTGCTAAAATTTCGAACTATTTAGTAATTGGGGTTCGATATAGATTGTACTAAACCCAAAATTTGGTGTTACCGCTATAAACTTTGCCCAAATCTATTCAAACAACGGATAACCCATGACCCGATTAAGAGAAAAGGGTACAAGACCCATACCCAAGAATAGATGGCTACCACACGAGTGGCAAGAAGACCAAATATAAGCAGAGGACGTCTGCGGTCAATCCAAAAACCCATTTCCATATCCACTGAGAAATGATGGCGGTAACACTCTCCACCGCTTTCACTCCCACCGCCCGCCGTTTTCAGCGCTTCGCGTCTTCCCTTCCTGTTTTCCGCACCTTCAACATCAAACCACCTCCTCCACGTGGACCCCACGCCTTCGTCGTCCGTTGCTCCGGTTCCATAACCGCCAGGCCCTCGTCGGAGCTTCGGAACAAACGCGCCACCGACTCTGACCAGGACCGCAAGCTCCAGGCCCTACGCCACCTCTTCTCCGACCCCAAAATCAATATTGATGCTTACATCATCCCTTCCCAGGATGCCCATCAGGTCAAACCCCAATCTGTGCATTGATTGTTTAGCTGTTGCCTTTTTGTTTCATTGTCATAACTGTGCTTTCAGTCTGTAGCTAGTATTGATTTTTGTAGCTCCGAGTTTAACACTAGTAGCTTTTTTGATTTCTAGAGCGAGTTCATTGCTGAGTGTTATATGCGGAGGGCCTACATATCTGGTTTTACTGGCAGTGCTGGCACTGCAGTTGTGACAAAGGATAAAGCAGCTCTCTGGACAGATGGACGATACTTTCTTCAGGTTTGAAATGAGTGGAAATTGCAGTCTTTCTCTGACACCTCCTTTTCCTGATTCCCGATCTTGTATGCTTATTTATTCTTTCTTGAGTGGTGATTAGGCTGAGCAGCAGCTAAGCTCTAGCTGGATTCTTATGAAGGCAGGAAACATGGGAGTGCCTACCACCAGTGAGTGGCTCAACCGTGTGCTTGCTCCGGGCTGCAGAATTGGAATTGATCCAGTGAGTAATAGTTTGTTCTGTTTATTAGGATGTCTAGACCCTTCCATCATGTGAATTATGCTTGACTCCATGTAGGAATTATATCTTTCCTCTCCGCATACCAATCTGATTGAATCTATGGAACTTTATGGCTCTTATACTGTTGTTTAGCAGGTCTTGCTATGATTATTTGATTTCGCACATCCCTCCCCTGTCCCTCACCACCACCTTCAACAACATAAGAAAAGAAAATATAATATAAAAGTCAGAAACCTCTTTTCTGGTTGACAAAACAGAAAAAAATAACGTGGCCTTTTTTTTTTTTGGGACAGGGATTATCAATTTATCCTCACAATTTTTGACCTTTTCTTTTTAAAGACTTGAGAAGAAATCACATGATATTTGGCTGATGTTTTACCATGTTTTAACTGCAATGACTAACACAGAGAGTAAAAGTACCTGCAATTTTGTTGTTTAAAGGATGCCAAGCTATGTGTATAGTCTTTAATCACTTTTCATACAGAGTAATTTCGAATCTGAAGTGTAGTGAATTGCCTGTAACTCTACTTATCTACATTCGCACGAGTAATAAGTACTACACCATTTGTTTTTAACATAATCCATGCGATGCTCCCATTCTAGACCTTCTTACTGGGCTATATGGAAAATAACATAAATCCTGGTTGCTTGGCTGTTGTATTCACTCCTTCTGTCAATTTCTGATGAACCTTTTCCTTTATTGTTGTGAAGGGTACAGTTCCTCTTTTCTTCTGATGCTGCTGAAGAACTGAAAGAAGCTATTTCAGTAAGGAAGCACGAGTTGGTCTATTTGTATGACTATAATCTCGTGGATGAAATATGGAAAGAATCTAGACCAGGACCACCAAAGAAACCAATTAGATTACATGATCTTAAGTATGCTGGTGTTGATGTATCGTCAAAGCTGGCTTCCCTGAGATCTGAATTGGCTGATGCTGGCTCTTCTGCGATCGTAATTTCTATGCTCGATGAGATTGCATGGCTGCTGAATTTGGTGATTTTTTTAACCTGCTTCATTATGCTTACTTTTGTTATTTGAAAATGTAATTTTGTCCCTTGATCTCTGATTAAGGATATAAAAGTTGGTTGCTCACTATAGGCTAGATAAATGAAGTGAAGCCAGGCAAGTGGGTATGCTGGTGCGACGGAAAGCATTAATTTTATAACAAATAGAGCTTGTTTTCTGTTAAATGCATCATTTCCAATTTTGTCATGGTAACTACTAAAGGCCATTTCTTGACCAATATGTGGCTTAATGGAAACTTCACAGTTAGGGAAGGAGTAATTTCCATTGCCTGGATTCTTTAGAGGCATGCCGTACATTGGGCATGTTCAGATCTTATGAGCTCTGCTGGTTATCTAAAGTGTTTTAAATTGTTTTATATAATGAACAACTTTGCATGGCCCTAACTCAGTTGCCCAACTAACTAACTGAAAGATTGGGACAATGTTCTCTACCTTTTGGATTAAATACTCGTTTTAGTAATTATGCTTAGGGTCATTGTATTCCGTGCATCCTGATAGCTACACTAAATTAAATGAACATATTCTTGTATTAGCAGTTTCACTCAGTTTTTATTACATCTCATATCGTTTGACTGTTAGCAAGTTATCCCGTTGAAGTTTGTAGTATCATCTTATTATTTTGAATCATAATGCTGCTGCTATGTTCATTAGCCTTATTAATATATTTTTATTGCTTCTGATCCTTCAATGCTATTATATATTTTACAGAGAGGTAATGACGTTCCAAATTCGCCAGTCATGTATGCATACTTAGTTGTGGAGATTGATGGAGCCAAGTTGTTTATCGATAGCTCTAAGATAACTTCAGAAGTGATGGATTACTTGAAGAATGCTGGAATAGACTTGTGTCCTTATGAATCTATCCTCTCTGAAATGGAAAGGTGAACAGAAAATACTACTAGATTACTATTTCTTATGTGGTATTCTTCAATATGATGCAGACTTTGGCATTTCAAATTATAGGGTACTCTAAAGGCTTTGGTTATGTTTATTATTTTAGCTATTCCTGGCACTAGTAAACTCCATTTCCTCATGTGCTCGCCTCTGGCACGTCATGTTAGCAGCAATTATATATAGAAACTATTCCTCTATTTTACATCTTTTTGTTTAACTTATGGTGCTAACTTGATACTGTAGTTTGTATGATTTCCTTGGACTCCAACTCAAGATCAAGAGTCAGTAGATAGGCTGTTACTGTAGTATGTATGATGGTACAGATTCATGCTTATAGATTATGTGGTTTTGGTTTCAGGTTTCATTAATCATTACATGAGTTAATTACTGTCTAACTGTTTGTTTTTCTCCCTTTCTTTGTGCTCAGTTTGGCAGAAAAAAGAACTCATCTCTGGCTTGACACATCATCTGTCAACGCTGCTATCATGAAAACTTACAGATCTGCATGTGAAAAAACTGGGGCACCATCGAATGATTCTGATGGGCATTCTAGGGGACCGACATTAGCACTTAGGAGCTCACCCATCTCTCTGTCTAAGGCTTTGAAAAATGATGCTGAACTTGAAGGGATGCGTAATTCTCACCTAAGGTAGTTAGATACTGTATATTCTTCTTCGTGCATGTTAGTTCCACCTTGATTTATTTTCTGAAAAGACCAATGGTCTCAAGTCAGGATTTTAGTATAAATAAATTGTAGAAATGAAGTAATCATCAGCCAACTTGGCGTAAAATGCTACCAGGTTATTTGAAAGATTGAAATAAGTTGGGCGAGGCTTTCCTGAAGGACTCCTTTTGTGCATACTGAGTTTTAAATTTCCTGGCTTTGTTCCACACATCGTAGTTATAGGGTAGAAAATTGGCTGCTTCATGTCTTGCCCAGTGAGACTGTCTACATCATTCATTCGATTTTCTTTAACACAGTCATGGTGTGGTTTTAATTGCCTTAAAAAGAGTGCTAAGGTACCTGTCTTGTCTTGGGCTGTAAAGTGGATTTGAGGCCAAGTCTACATCAGGAAAATATTTTTATTCCCTTTACATCTGTTTTGGAAGAGCGGAGAAAAGTGATTTCTTTCCACACAGTGATGTGAAACTGCCGCTATCATAGAGAAGCTATGATTTTATATCAACACATAGCAAATGTAGTTACCTTTGAAAATTTCTTGCTCTTTATCTTTAGGGATGCAGCTGCTTTAGCACAATTTTGGGCCTGGCTAGAGGAGGAGATTGGCAAGGGTGTTACTTTGACTGAGGTAGAAGTTGCTGATAAGCTTCTTCAGTTTCGTTCTATGCAAGAGGGATTTATTGACACTAGCTTTGACACTATTAGCGGTACGTTATATTTAATATCCATGAGGCACCTAGGTTATCCTAATCCATGAGGCAACACGAAGAGAAGTTTGTTCTTAGTAGTGTCATTTCTACTGCATGGAATATGAATACTGTATCTTTTGTCCTAAGGTTATGATTATAAATTTAGTATCCCTTGGAGCTTTTAGAATCACAATTTTTAGTTAAAATTAGGCTTAGGGTTTAAGGTATTAATGTGAAACTGAATGCGGGGTTAACTTACTTTCCAAAGGAGATACTTGGCATCTTGTTTTGTTGGTGTGATGCTAGGCTGAAATATGCTTACATGTTGTTCGAGTTGGACATTTGTCAAGGACTTTCTTGTGGGAAAGAAATTCAGTTGCAGCCTTAATTTGTGTATATTTGGTTGCCTATGCATGAGATAGTTACGGGCTAACTCTTTTATAAAATATATTATGTGATGGACGAAATTCTTGAAGTATATTATTTGCAAAGCACTGGGTATAACATTATGATAGGGATGTATATATATATAGGGTTGTACTCATAGGTCTTGGGAAGTAATCTTGGTACTGACTCCAACATTTCTGGTTTCGAAATCTGCAGCTTCAGGTGCAAATGGTGCAATTATACATTACAAGCCAGAGCCTGGTACTTGCAGCATTGTGTATGCTCAAAAGCTCTTCCTATTGGATAGTGGAGCTCAATACATTGATGGAACAACTGATGTCACTCGGACAGTGCATTTCGGTGAACCTTCTTCACGACAGAGGGAATGTTTTACCAGAGTTCTACAGGTTATTGTTTCTCCTTTTTTCCCTGTTCTTCATGTTTCTCCTTTGAATTATGAATACGATTAATTGTGTGTAACAAAAATTATAAATTATAGATATTCTAAACATATAGTAGGGCAATATTCACATATATTTTATCTATGAATTTTACAATCTAAAGAGCTTCAACTTTTCTGATCAACAATGTTATAGGACTACATTAAGGCAAAGAAGGAGTACTACACATGGCTTGGGAATGATTATGTGCTTTAGAAGCGCTATGAATTGGTTGAAAATAATATTTTACTGTATCTTTCTAGAGTGAGTACCATTAAAAGGAACTGATTTTGGTTTACTTTGATGTTGGTACTCCAGAAAGGCTAAATGTAGGTAGTTTATGCCAAGAACCCTTATCCAAATATGAGTATTATATAGATGGAAACTTAATGCAGTTTAAAATATAAAAGTCCAATATTTTTTTGCTTGTCATGATTAAATTTCATGAGTGTTGACTCTGTCTTTCTTGACTAAAGGAAGCTAATTTAACTCACCAAATGTGATATCTTTGGTATTGCAGGGTCATATAGCTCTTGACGAGGCAGTATTTCCAGAAAACACCCCTGGTTTTGTTTTGGATGCTTTTGCTCGGTCTGCTTTGTGGAAAATTGGTCTTGATTATCGTCATGGTAATTGTTTGGGGAAAGTTTCAGTTTAAAACTTGTTTCCTAGGGATTTGTGTTTATCTGTTTGTTTGTATCTTATTAGGCACTGGCCATGGCGTTGGTGCTGCACTAAATGTGCATGAAGGGCCTCAGAGTATTAGTTTTCGGTATGGAAATACAACTCCCTTAATTAAAGGCATGGTTGTTAGTAATGAACCAGGCTATTATGAGGACCACTCATTTGGTATTCGTATAGAGGTACACTATGCATTATTGATGAATTTGATATGTGTTGTGTGTCCCAAAAAAAAATCATCTTTGTAATACAGTTACATAATTTTTTAGACCGTCATTCAATTTAATCAATTTTGTGTTGTATTTTAGCTTTTCCTGCTCTTACACACCAGTGTTTCAAAACCTGCAGAATCTCCTATATGTCAAAGAAGTTGACACCCCCAATTGCTATGGCGGCATTTCGTATTTGGGATTCGAAAAACTTACTTTTGTCCCAATACAGGTATAGCAGCATCTAACTCTAGGCTATTCTCATTGCATATATGCATAGCTCATTTGGTAGGGTAGGCAGGTTAGCATCAACGTAGTAATGGGGAGCTATTTCTTGTCATTTATTTTACTTCTTTTTCTGCATTGAAGGACATAGAATTTGCATGGTTTAGTTTTTTGTATACATGTTTAGAGATAAAAGTTCTTTCTCTGTACTGCATCTTGGTGATTAAAGATTTTGGTCCAAAATATTTTGACCACTTGTGAATTAGCTTGGGATAAAGTCAAAATATCCTCCCTTCATTGTTATGGAAGTATGAACAACTAGGATCAGAGAACTTGCATTTATTATTTAGATCCACAATTTCATGGGAGGATAGTATAATGATGTTTGGTGTTTTTAATGCCACGCCTGCCGAAATTCTTGTTCGAAACCCTGGCATGATATTACGGAAGTGAATCAAAAATTGACTAGCATGCTATTAGACTAGAAGATATCCTTTAAATCAATTATGCCCTTGCTTGACAATGCATAGGGAAGATGGTAAAAAGAGAACATGAAGAACGCTGATTGGTGATTTAAAATGAATTCAAAATAGCTGGGTGCAATTAGAATTTTATTTGGATTCATATTTATACAATGATGAAGCTCCCGAATGTCACTTGGGTTTTTTCTCAAATGCAACCATCTTTGAAATTGCCAGTGGTTAATGTCATCTCTGTTTATGCAGGCAAAAATGATAAAAGTGTCGTTGCTAAATGATGGCGAGATCAAGTGGATAAATGATTACCACTCACAAGTGTGGGACAAGGTGAGATTACAACAGAAGGGAGAGAGCTCCCATATGCTTGTGTCCTGATTGATGGTATTCATCTTGCAATTTGTTTCATACTGACCCAGTTTGATTCCCTAGGTTTCTAACCTGCTGGATGGCTCTGCACGTCAGTGGCTGTGGAGTAACACCCGGCCGCTCACCAAGTCATAATATTTCTCTTACTATGCATTTGCCCTGCTTGAAAACGTTCTCAAAATTGGGTAGTTCCTTTGAGCTGTAAAAGTGAAGGCAGCGTATAGCAATCTGAAGATTCAATAGGATGTGCAATCCAGTTGTGGATGGTTCCATATTCCATTTGGAAGAACCTTTTTATTAGTTGATATGGGGGACTGTTTTGGATTTCGTCTTGATAGACATGTGATTTGTTTTCTACTGTGTTCGTGGAGCTACGTTATCTGTATAGTGCTGAGGTAAATAACAAAAGTACATAAAGTGTTAATCCCGTTCCAGTGATTTAGTTGTGTCTTAAGGATTCAAAAATGTCTCATCCCTTAAAAAAACCATAAAAGATATTGTACCTTAACATATATGTAAATATATGTGGATTAAACCGCTAATCATTGACTAGCCTGTTTGGATTTTTGGGTGACCTCGGTCATTTTTCCAGTCTTTTCATCAATCAATATACCTCTTTTTGCTCTCTCTTTTGGGTTTGCCATGCTATTGCTATTGTTGCAGGGAGAGTCTAGAGTACATGTTTGTGCTGCATCCTCCTTCTCATGTAGAGTAGCATTAGGAGCTTCAATTGATCTGCATTCCAACTCACTTGGTGCTTCCTCATAAGTGTCTGAACTGAAATCATCTGCATTATCATGCAAAAGTTGAAAAGTATTAGATACCTGTACTGGAGGGTTGTATGGAATCACAGCTAAGTCCTGTTTCATGCTATGATTTGTCTTTCATTCTTTGAGGTTTATAGTTTCTAGGTCGTCATATGAGTAGAAAGCTACTCTAAGTGGCTTGCTAGAGTCCTTAAAAGCATTAAATGCATGGATCAACTCTGATAGTACCAACATAGATTGTGGCTCCTTGGTACTAGCTTGAATATCAAGTCCTCATTGTGGCTTTGGGGGATGGGGATAAAGGTGCCTCTCCATTCTACTTTAGAAGAAATTTTTTTCAGCTCGAGATACACCTGAGCTACCTTGAACACCTTTCCTTTGCTCTTGATTTGGTTTCCATGTGTGGCTGATTTTGTCTCTAGTGTTGTGCATTTCATTGTAGCTCAGCTGTAGTGGCTTGATCAGAGTGTTGTGCTGTTTGAGTCTCCTTGTTCATGCTTCTTGATTTCCTTTTTAGTTCTGGATGCATATGAGCACATTTGGAATCTTCATGACCAATCCTCTTGCAAAAAGTACAAAAGAGAGGCACATTTTCCTATTCAACCTCGCATTCTTTATACTTGTCTGGATTGCCAATGATAATAGTGGATTGCAATACTTGAAGTAGATCAACCTACTAACCCTTATAGCAGATGGTCCGGTGAGGGAGCTATAAGCTGCGTCCATCTTCAAGAACACTCCCAGTTGGTTTCCAAAGTCTTGAATGCCTGATTTATTGTAATAGGTAACCGATGGTTTATGAATTGTAGCCAAAACCGGAACAATGGAGGATTCCGATTTCGTCAAAAAATCTGATGACCATTTGAGATCTTCATCGTCGATCAATGGATTGTGCAGATCGCTCTCATCCGGAGATGCTGGTAATCTTCCTTGTGTTTCAATCGGATGAGGATGTACATGTAATCCAGTGAGCCAATTTAGAATTTGCCGGAGAATCCCATCTGTTGAAATGCGTCGTATATCACCTCCATTGTTGGTTTACCATTTAAAAACTTTATGACCAAAGCATTCCTATAGTGAACCACGAAGATCTGTTCGTCCTCTTTGGAGTAGATGCATGCCACTTTTGCGTTCATTCGATGCGAAATTGGCTTAATCTCAAGATTGGATGGAAGGAAATCTGAAAACGATTGGCTTTTTGATGATATAATTTGAGCAAAAATTTTTCCGACGGGGGCGGAGGACCTGCCAAGAAAAAAGACCGTTTATGACCGTCGTAGGTGGAAAGTTGCTGATAACGTATAGAAAATAGGAAAAAGAAGGGTGGGAAGTAGGCGCGTGCAACACGGAGAAGTAGGGAGAAATCGTTGAAAATGGCAGAGAGAAAGAGTTTCATGGTCAATTTTCTACTTTCTACTTTCATGGTTTTTATTTCTACTTTCATGGTCAATTTTCTGTTATTTCCACAACTCAGGCTTAAGAGTGATTATGCCTACGGTTCCAATGACAACGCTGTCAAGAGATAACCTCGATCAACAGAGTGTGTTTGGACATGGTTATATTGAGTCTGCTCTAGAATTTGCTGCTAAAACTGAAACCGCATCGAGCAACTGACCGGATCAAACATTTAGTTTGCTAATGGGGTATGAAACAGTGGGATTTGATCTCATCATCATCAAGTAAAATAGTTGTGATTAAATTAGAATTCTAAATAATCAATTGAACAAAAGTTAATATCCTAGTGGACAGTTGCTATATGACAACCTATAAACGCCCTGCATCAGTTTCACACACTTATTACATTCCCCAAACCAAAACAAATTTATTGCTTTTTTTTTTTTCTTGATGTAACAAAATTGAATCTAATCTTCAACCCAAAGCCTATAAATAAGAATATATATGTGTGAAGTATACTATTTTTTTTTAAGTTAAACCACCAAGAAATCAGTGGAGGGAACTTTTACTAGGCATCCCTAGACCGTGAAATGACAGAAATAAAATACAGATAACTCCTTAAAAGGAGGCAACCAGTGCAGACTCTCCACAAGTGGAGGCGATTTGTGAGATCAGAGAAGTTTCTAAACATACAACTATTCTAAATCTTCTCTGTCTTAAACTACCAGTACTAAAGCCAGGGCAACTTATTAAAAAACAAACAGATTTTCTTCATCCCCTGAATCTAGACTCTTCACCAAATGTACAACATTCTAGGGCTCCAAAAAATTCACCCCCTCAGTTAACAGTGCAAAAACAGCCGAATCTATTAAAATAAAGACTCTCTACCTGTACCCCTCAATCACGTTGCGGTCGTCCCACGGTAAAAGGGAGTTCCTGTTTTAGGGCAAGTAGAGTAAGCCATAAGCATACCGGACTTACATCTAGCAATGAAAACTAAGAAAGATTAATCTAGAACTATAACTAGAGATTGCCATATAGATTTCTCCATAGAGGTGATAAAGCCCATCATCAATAAAAGAAATAAATCTCAAAAACCCTGGATCTAAGAGTCAGAAACAAAAATTAAGGAAATAAGGTAAAAAATGAAAAAAGAAGTAACCCATTTCAGTCGGGAAGAAGCAGGTCACAGGAGAAAACTCCGGCGCGGCGGCGCGTGGGCCGCACGTGTGGGCGCCTGGGTAGGGCAGCGCATGTTGGCGCCAACACGCGCGGGCTTTGGCGCGTGAGAACACGCGCCTCCATGGAGCTGAGCGTCGCCTGCGCACGAGCTCTGTCGGCGGCGCGTGATGGAGAAACGGCTGCGCGTGACTATCTCCTCCCTCTCCTAGCTTTGCCGGCATCGCATCAAGCTGATCGCTGAATCGCCATGTTCTGGTTTTTCCGGCGGCGTCTGCCGGAAAAAAATTCGAAGCTTCCTCGGTTGTGGAAGGCCCAGATCTGTACTCGGGGGTTGCGGATCTGGTCGAACAACGAGTAACGGAGGTTGCCGGAAAATGCCGTAATTGATCGGAGTTGAAAAAGGTCGGGTTTTGAGGGGGAATGGAGGGGTGGTTTAGACCTTTATTGGTTTAGGGGAAGAGGGGAGGAGGGGAGGTCACCTCCGACCGGCGAGGGGCGCCGGCCGGAGCCTCCCCGGCGTGAGATCTGGACGAAAGGTGGGGGACTAGGCTTGGGAGCGTTTTGCAGAGAAAGGTGCGTTGCTTCTTCTGTGTGTGAAGTATACTAACATAATGTGTGAATTATTATATGTGTAGTATATATTATAATTTTAACGATCACAACAAACGCAGGGTCGGCACCAATATGGGGCATGAGCGTGCGATCGCACAAGGCTTAAAATTTAGAGGGGTCTAAAAAATATATTTTTAGTTTATATATATATATATATAAATTTTATGTGAAAATGTAATTGAGTTGTTATTGAATGGTCTTTTTTTGTAAATTTGGCCTTTCAGTTTTCTGAAAAATCTTTTTTATTTTAATCAGCCTTTGAAATTTATCCTAAAGGGAACTAGAATAGTTATTGCTCCACTCAATAAATAAATTAATAATAAGCATTAAAAAGGATGAAACTATGTAGTTTTGACCTAAGGCTGCCACATAACCACCGCAAATTCATCATATTCCGGTGCCTACCATTTTTATATATTCTTATTTTTCCTTTTAATTTTAAATATTCCATTTTCACTCTGATTTCTTTCTTAATTAATAGTCAGGAACATAATATTAATTATTAGATATTTCCTTACTTAAAACTATATAATTTATTAACTTAATATCTATCATTAAATATTTCAATTACCATTTGATTATTTACCTTGCCAATATTGAAGTGTGGTTATATTATTATGTTTTCATACGTAGGCCTTGTGGGATATTTCATTTGAATACCGAATTTAATAATTCTGAAAATTTGATTGTTAGCCACATATAATTGGAATTTATGGATATTACCTTCCCCATTATTCTAACGGCATTCCTTTAAGTTAAATAATACATCTACATATGAACTATATAATATATATTAATACATTTAAAAAGTGGAAAACAAACATCGTCATCAATATATAAATGAAAACCAACGTTATTAATATATTAAACAAAAATCATAAAAACTAGCGTGAAAAATATTATAAAAATATTTGTAATAATTATAAAAATATTATAAATGAAAAGATATATTATATTTTTTTGTAATATTAGTGTGAAAAAAATAGTGCGGAGGTTTAATGCTAGCTTAATTATTAGTTTTTTTTGTGTGACGAGTGAACTAGATCGACTTTGCAGAGAACTGCTCACTCGCCTGAATTATCCATGCCTTCCCAATCTTCAGTTTCGTTTGATTTGCAGGTTTCGTTTCAGTACCTTAGTTGGAGGTTTGGGGTTTCACGTTATACTAATAGGATCGATCCGTTGATTGTGTTTTTATTTTACATGGCTTTTGAAAGTCCTGAGACTCTTCAAAACGGTGATCAGGAGAAAGTTTGTAATTATTATGAACTATGACACCTTTGATTCTAATAGAGAGAGAGTACGTAACGTATTTTGGCACATTACTCTCAAAACAAATACTAAGTAATACATATTCCAATCGATCTAAATACTTGTGCTTTTGCAGCTGTCATGCGATGTCTTATATAATTATGGGGGTTTACTTGATATTCGAGGATGACAAACGGAAAAGCAAAATAATGTGAAGAAATAAACAACGAATTTTTGTCCTAACAAGTTTTTTGTCGGGTAATTCGAAGTAAATCTTCATGTCTCTTTGTTCATACCAGTCCCGCTGCATAGCTTGAATATAATCACACGGTCTGGTAAGCTTCCATCTTCCCCTCTTACAGTTGTTTGTTGCAATTTATAGGTTTTGGCATACAAAAAGCTAACCTTAAGGGTGTGTTTGGTTGGGCAAGTTTTTGCAAAACTTGGACTATCTAAGTCCAGTTTTGTAAAATCTTGTTTGGTTCATCAAATTTCCCAAAATCCAGACTTGCAAAATCCTAAAAACCAATCAATGATTTTGTTTCATACTCACAAAATCCAACCCAACCAAACAAGGATTTTGCAAAACCAGACTCTCAAAATCCCAAACAAAAACCCAAACTCCCAAAAACCAAAAACAAAAACCAGACTCTCAAAAACCTGACGAACCAAACACACCCTAAAGCTTTTAGAATTGTGAACAGAATTGGGCATTTTCCCTTAAAACGTGTACTTATAAAAATATTTATCTATTAACTTAATATTAAATAATTTTCTTACATTTTGATCTAAAATATTATTTATAATAATTACCTTTGATGGATAACCTGGCAATTACGATATATCGACAATTTCATAATCTTTTGAAATTTGCCACTATAATTTTGTTAATTATCTCTTAAACAGTTTTTCTTTAAACACACTTCATCCTCATCTTCATAAGTTTGTTCATAATATTTACATTAAAAAGATTAAATATATCGTGCAACGCACGATGATATTTAGCTAGTTAATAGAGTATTTATTTAACATAAATTTTAATTTAAACGTATATAAGGGTCCAAAATAAAATTTTGCACAAGGTCCCGAATTTGATTTGACCGGCCCTGCACAAACGAATGAAAAACCTTAAATATGTATTTGTCTGTACTTTTAAAGAAGTGAAGAATAGTTGTTTTTTTAAAGACAGATCTGAGGTTGAATAAGTGCAGCATCTGTTCCTCACATGCTCATTTACAAGAGGCATGTTTAACAAGTTTTGCAACTGAATCTGGGAAGAAACTTCATGGAGTGCCAGAAGTTGATAAGGCAAGTCAGAAACTGGAAGGGTAAGAAGAAGTTTATAATGATAATTAGCTACTTGTACCGACTGTGGCTAGAAAGAAACATGACAATTTTTCAAAAGAAAAAAGGTACGTTGGAGCTAGTGAAGAAGCAAGTCGGGGGAATTTGTTATCATGGATTTAGCTCATTGTTAACATATTTGAGCTAGCACAATAGGCTATTTTTGGTTTGCATTAGGCTCTGATGGTGACTGTCAAATAGAGGACCCTTGTAAATCTGCTTCTTTTTAGCTTTATCGGGACCCTTTCTCTTGTAAGAGAGGACCAAAAGATGAGGCAATAATATGAGGGTAGTAGAGAGACTAAAATTTGGTAAAATCACAAGACAAGAAGATTTGAACTTGATTGAGTTTTACGCTGAAAATTATTAGAGTTATGAGATGTGGTTCAAACTTATAAGCACTTTTGTTTGGAATTAATAGAAAAACAACTTTCCATCAAAAAAAGGTTTTAGTATTTTAATTATATACATTATTTTATTGATTTACAAATGACAATCGTTTATTAAATGTAATTATTTATGCTTGCAGTAATACCAATAATTATTAATGAAAATTATATTTAACGAAGAAATTAATGCCAAAATTGAATGATGAGAAACATAACCAAAATTACAAGAATACCCAATAGATACCAAAATTAGTCCACATCATTTCCACTCCCACTCGTCCTCGCCTCCACTCGTGCTCACCATCATTTGACTACATCATTTCATCTGGATAATTTTCTGCAATCTTGTTGAGAGTCACAGAGTCGTTGCGTCGATGCGGGAGTTTTCGTAGTTCGACCGCCGTCATCTAGATGCTGCTTTCTCACTAGTTTTTAGCCTCACGCGCCACCCAACATTGACCAAAAACGGATATATTCCCTGATAACGGCTCTTCAACGGCCAATTTCCCCTGCTTCCACCCCTAAAATGGCAACTCTGCCGCCTCCAGGCGGCGGAAACCCACTGCAACTAGCCCCAAACACCCAACCCATCTCATACCGCGACGCAATCAACAAACACCTCACAATCACACCACCGACACCCATAAACCGATCCCTAATTCTAAATCCGGTGACCCAATTCAAAGGAGAGATTGTTGTTCTCCTTGGCGATTTCGATATTGATAAAATGGCCGACCAGCGCTAAGCTTCATCAGACATTAATTCAAAAAGATCGACTTCCTGGGAGAAGCAACCATCACGGCTCTCGACCGCAACCACATTTTCATCAAATTCGACCACGAGGAAAACATATAGAGGTGTTGGATAAAACGAAATTGGAACATAGGCGGGTCAAATATGAAGATCCACAAGTGGACTAGACACTTCGACATCAATGAAGAGCCCCCTTTTGCTCCAAAATGGCTCACAGTTGAATACCCTCCAGCCTTTTATTTAGATTCTGAATATCTCCCTAATAGCTAGTGTTTTTGGATCGTTGATCATTGCTGGCCCACCCACACTTAACCACTCCCGCCCATATGCAATAAGACTTTGTGTAGAAATGTATTTGAGAGAGGCTTTCCCAGAGAGAGTAAGGTTAGGATATAAGACTGAGCATAACTGGTACAAAGTAACCGATGAAAACCATCCAACTTACTGCTCCAAGTGCTCAAAAATAGGCCATGAATTGGGGGAATGTGGAGAACATAATGCAGATAAGGTTCAGACAGCTAGACCCCTCCCAAGACAGCAGCCAAATGAGGACAGTAAGCAGCAACAGGAAAACAAAGAGTAAGGATTTGTTGGACACAAAAAGATCACTGATGCACAGCTCATAATCCCTGCAAACAAGCCTGATCAACACAGGTCTCTCTACTCTGCCAAACTTACAAACAAGCAACAAGGAAAAAGACCAATGATGGAGATACATGAACTAGAAATAACAGCCCTTCCCTCACACAGCCACATCCATCAACCAAAACCAATAGATATAAAAATGGAAAAGATGTGTTTGCAATGGTGTGGAGACCAGTCAGAAACAAAACGGCAAGGAATCATGCAAATTGGAGATCCTCAGATGATACGTGCATCAATAAGACTCAGCAAAACCCTACAGAAGCATATGGGGCGACATCAATTAGCAGAACCAGAGTAAACAAGGAATTTAAATAATTCCAAGCATCCCTGGCTACCAAATTTTCTCCACTGACAAACATACTAGAAGAACAAGGATCCCGAATGGAAATAGTGGTAATTGAAGACATTACAGAAAAAGAGGACAGGGAAGACATGAAAATCCCAGACCTGACTGCATCACAAACTCCAATAAATCTTGGATGAGGACTTAGCAGAGTCATCAGACACATGTAAAGAATATCCTTCTCCCTTGCAAGCAGTAGAAAAGTGGAACAATTTTGCAAGGACCATGGATCCTGATGAAGAAAGGGCAAAAGGAACGCAGCTCATTGTACAATCACCACTGCAACAAAATCAGGTGTTTTCTTTTGACTAAAGTGTAAAAAGTAGACCAAACATTGGTCAAAATACCCAATTTCTAGACCCAACATTCAAAATGCTCAATTTCTAGTATCCTACATTCCAAAAATACCCAATTTCTAGATCCTGGTTAATTTCCTCCATTAGTTCAGTTAGCTTGAGAGGTATTTTAGTAATTTACATTATAAAAATTCATACTTCTCATTCTTTCTTCGTATCTCCACACAAAAATTCCAATTTCTCTTTTGCTTTGCAACTCACCGGCGCCCGATGACTAAAACTGGTGGTCCCATAAATAAATCATTTCACTTTCTTCTCCTTTAACCCCAACCACTTTTCGATAATCTTCAATGCTCTCAAACTGAGCACCCTCAAATCGAGTTTGTTTGCAGGTGGATTGAATTGTAGTTGTTGAGATAGAGAAGATGACCTAGTAGTAATGCAAAATTTAGTGTGTATCTGTGTTTTTGGTTTAGGGACATTTGAATTGATCAGTGTTCGTAAAATTTTGGGCGACGGTGAGTTGTAGAGCAAAAGAGTAATGGGTGATTTTCGTGTGGAGATATGGAGAAAGCATGGGAAGTGGGATTTTTATGATATAAATTACTCCTCAAACTAACTGAACTAACGGAAGAATTAACTGAGGTCTAGAAATTGGGCATTTTTTGATTGTAGGGTACTAGAAATTGAGCATTTTGAATGTTGGGTCTAGAAATTGGGTATTTTGACTAATGTTTGGTCTGGTTTTTGCACTTTAGACTTTTCTTTTCCTATTCTCTCCCATACACTAGTTCCAGTGATTAATGTAGTTACAAATATGCCTGACCCAATTTTAGAACTGCATGACTCAATTAGGAATTATTTCAAAAGCCCAAACATGGTTGCAGGGAGTCACGGACGGTCTAGAATAGTAACTCGTGCTAACTCAAGTAAAATTGGTTTTAATGAATGTAAGAATGTTAACATGGAATGCTAGAGATATCCAGAGTTCTCTTATAAGACTAAAGGATATTGTTTTACAGCATCACATTTCAGTACTTATTATCATTGAAACCAAATAGAAAATAGAGAAAATGGAGCACTATAAGAATGAGTTAGGATTTCAATTGTCTTTCACATCTATAGAATCTAGGACTTGGATAATGTTCAAAAATGATTTTAAAGGTACTACTATCCAACTCCATGATCAATTCTCTAACTTTCTAGTCAACCACACACAACACCAGTCTATAGCCTATAATTCATTTGCTTTATATGGCTATCATTATAAAGCAGATAGACTGACAATGTTCAACCTTATTTTTGGTACATGTCAATAACCTGCTTTGTTGACTGGATATTTTAATGTTATAAGATCCATATCTGAATACAGAGGAAATTCAACACCTGACATGCATGGTATAATTGAATTTGATGATTTCTTTACATCGAACAATCTTCTGGACATTCAGACTGTAGGTAACATCTATACCCGGACTAATGGAAAAGGCAGTGAAGAAACTGGACAAAACTGAATGTAATGCTAACTAATTTTCTAATTTCTCACAAACCACAGTGCAAGTGCTAGGTAGATTTCCCTCAGATCATAATCCCCCTTTTCTGGACACATAAATTAGCAATAAAACTTTTCAAAAATCATTCAGATTTCGGAATTTGTGGACTGAAAACAAGGGATGTCTTCAAGAAGTAGAACAAAATTGGAATTTGCCAATTGATCAGCAGGGCATGCTGAGGTTCTCTTCAAAGTTGAATAGGTTGAAAACACATCTGAAACACTGGATTAAAAATCATTTGGTAACATTTTTGAAAGGAGAAAAAAAAGATTCAAATAGACATTGTAGAACTGGAAAAAATATTTGATATATCATCTGCAATAGTGACTTTCAAAATCTTTCAGAGGCCAATGCTGAGCTGTCTAGAATTCTGAACTCAGAATAAACGTTTTGGAAACAAAAATCTAGACAACACTGGCTTATACATGGAGATCAAAACTTCAAATTTTCCATCATAGTGTTAGAGAAAAGCATTCTAGATTAGGGATTAGAAAATTTTGGAATGAATCAAATGAATGCCTGGCAGATCAGGATGAAATAGGGGATGCTGGAGCAAAGTATTATAAAACATTGCTTACAGATGAAAATATAGATAGATCCATCTGGTGTTGATTTGATGCATTTCATAAAATATTTACCTAAAGTGATCTCTCATGATGAAAATATAGCACTTCTGAAACTGGTGGATTTACAGGAATTAAAATCAGTTGTTTTTGCATTAAGTGAATACAGTGCACCAGGGCCAGATGGTTTTAATGGAATGTTCTATAGGACAGCTTGGGAAATTATAAGTTCTGATCTATTACAAGCAGTCCAAGAATTCCCATGTGGGGTTCCAGTGCCCAAACATATTTCTAGCACCTTAATAGCTTTGATCCCAAATATTCAGACTCCCACAAACTTTTCTCAGTGCAGACCAATCAGCCTCTCAAATTTTTCAAACAAATAGATTTAAACCACTGATTGGAAAGTGTATCTCTGAGGAGCAAAAAGCACTTATAGAAGGCATGGAAATATCTGACAATATTTTAATTATGCAGGAAATGGTTAGGCTTTTGGATAAACCATGACTGAGCTTAAATGCTATACTTAAACTGGATATGTCAAAGGTTTTTGACAGAGTTTGATGGCCAATACTAAACTCTCTTTTGTTGTAATATGACTTCCATGGCCACATAGTCTCTCTAATTATGCCTAACATTGCTTCTACGTGGTTTTTTGTTTTAGTGAATGGTTACCCATATGGCTTCTTCAGAGCATCAAGATGACTCAAACAGGGAGACCCTTTATCTCCAATCTTATTAATTTTATCACAGAACTGTTAAATAGGGTCTTAAGAGCATGTTTCATTTCAGTTATATAGACAAAATTTAGAGTCCCATCTAGTGCTGTCCAAATATCACATTTATCTTATGCTGATGACACAATGATTTTCATTAGAGCAACAAAAAAACCATTACAAAATCCGAAGCTTTTTCTAAGTCATTATCAAAGAGTTTCAGGTCAAGTGGTGAATTATTCCAAAAGTGCTTTTTATGTTGGTCATAGAACAAGCAGTGTAAGATATCCATTATATGGGACACCACAGAAATGAGTCAAGATTTGTTTCCCTTCCAATATTTAGGATTCTCAATTTTTAAGGGAAGAAAACTAAATGCATACTTTCAGCCATTAATTGAAATAGTCAATCACAGGATCCAAAAATGGACAAACAGGTGGGTGAATATGGCTGGAAGACTCATTTTGGTAAAACATGTATTAGCTTCAATTCCACAGCATATATGATGTGTTATGTCTCCAACAAAACACACTATTAGGCAGCTGGAATCTATGTGTGCTAATTTCTTGTGGGGGAAAAATGAGTTGGGAAAGGGGAGACACTGGAAATCATGGGCTACAACGTGCAACAAAAAATTGCCTTAGTTTGATATGTTTCCATTCTGTGATTGACTGCTTCCCACTCAAATTATACTGTAAATTACAGGTGGGAACTACTCTTTGGGCAAGATTCATCCGGTCTATGTCTAAAACAACAAGAACATCATATGCATGGAAAAGGGTGAAGAAGATCACACAATTTGCAGAAGAACATACACAGATTCAGGTAGGAAAGGGCCTCATCAATTTCCGGGATAGCAATTGGACTGGAAAGGGATTCCTATCAGATAAGTGTAATATAGATCAAAACTATCCCTACCCTGAACTAACAGTCTGTGAATTTGAAGGAAACAAATCATTTTACACAGACATTTTAGCTCAGGGTTTTGATAGCTTGACTTTAAACACACTTAATCAGATACATAGACCGTCAGAAATGACTGTCTCATCTAGAAGCCGAGCCAAACAGGTAAATTTACAATTGCATCATCTTACAAAATAATAAGCAACCATGGCTCTGAATATCAATCAATGAAGCAGGTATGGAACCCTATACTCCCTCCAAAGATCTCTATTTTTACTTGGAAACTCATCAACTACTTCCTACCTTGCGATGAAATTTTGAGAAGATGAAATATAAGTGTTGTTTCTAAATGTCCATTTTGTGACACTCAGCATTCCCTCACACATACCTTTCTGAAATGCAAATATGCAATCTTGTTATGGAAGGAAGTCAGTCTAACATTAGAAATTAGACATAGGAACTTTCCTCATATTTTTGATGCTTTATCTTGGTTCTGGACTGTTTCACAGTTCTCACAAGCAAAAAATAATGTCTACCATGTCTTGCCTAACATGTTAATATGGTTACTTCGGAAAGCAAGACGTGACTATTTACATGATGGGAAAAAATTTAGTGATGTGGACTGAAATTATGGATGCATAGCCTTGCTACTTCTATTTTCTCTATACATACACAGATAATATGTCCAGACTGCTCATCTATTATAAATAAAGGATACTTCCAAAGTGCTAGAAACCCAACCCCTAGAATCATAGGAGTGGTTAGATGGCCGTCACCGAAACAAGGATTCAAGCTTAATTGTGATGCTACATGCCCTAAATTTATGAATCCTGTGGGTGGTTATGCCATTAGAAATGATATGGGCTCAATAATGATGATGGGAGTATCCAAATTTGATGGGATTGATGAGTTTTTACATGCTGAACTTTTAGCTTGTAATGCTGGACTAAAATTGTGTATGGAATCAAACTATCTTCTACTGATCATTGAGTTTGACTGTCTGCATAAGTACAAATATCAACAAAATGCAGAGATACTCCTTGGAGGATGCAACAAACAGTCTGGAAAATAGGGGATAACATGGAAGGTAAAGCAATACAAATCAATTACATATATAGAGAAGGGAATCGAAAAATCCCAAATCAATATCAAATCCAAGAAACACCAAATTGAGAGCAAAAGACAAGTGCCCATACGATAATCTCATCCAAGAATCAAGTTAAGAATGAAAATAAAGATTTTATAATTTATTGGTTAAGTTGTAGGTTATGTTAACTAAATTGATTAATATTTTATAATTAAATATTATAATATAATCTCAACTTTAACTCAATATCATTCATATTAAGTAACATCTATTTTTACATATTATATTATAATTTTAACATTTATAATTATTATATTTTTATTTAACGTTCGGTGCAACGAACCGAAAGCTAACCTAATATCGTTAAATAAAATTGAGTATATTTTTATACCAAAAAAAGCACAAGTTGCGCTAAATGGCGATTTTTTTTCTCTGGCGACTTCTCGTGATGAAATTGCTCAACCACATCGAATGTATATCTATCATTCAAAGAGTGAAGTGCGCTTTTTTATTTGTTCTTATGATGATATTAAATGGCCACGTTGTATAAGATCAGAACTAGGCAAAAGACTAATATTATAACTAGTGAATATGCAGTTTTATCAAACAAAATAAAAAATACAAATCTCTATAATTTAGCCTTATTATAAAAAAAAACAAATAAAATTGTGATTAGAAAAATGGCACTAGAAGAATGAAATTATAATAGTAGAAATAAGAGTATTTTTAAAATTTTAATCTGAATTTATTTAAGAATTATAATTATAATTAATAAATATAGGATAAAAGTTCAATTTTGAAAGTGATCAGTGGGAGTGACAGCTGGATAAGGTGGGATGGAAAGCTGGATGAGGGCGTCAATATCGCGGGTCGGATCGGGTAATTTAACGGTCAAGTTAGACCAAGTCAAAGCCCTAGAAATTTGGGGGCGGCTTCTATAAAAGCACAATCAATCCCAGAAATTATTCTCTATCTGCGAATTCACTCTCTCCTCTTCCACTTCTTCTTATCCGATTCTTCGGATCGCGTAATTCCTCGTCCCCTAAATTTCCCCAAATTAAACTAGGGTTTGTCTGAACTCTCCATCTCCTAACTTCTTCTCCCAAATCTCCTCACTTTATTCACCCTCTATAATCCATCCAGAGTATCCATTCCTCGAAAAAAGTCGCCGTCAAGACACGACGGAATGGATTCCAAGCAAGAATCCCGATTTCGCCGATCATACTGCGAGTTCCTGGTGGAACTCTGCACCAGATTCAAGTTTCCGGCGACAACAACCGCCGGAGCAATCATTCTGTGCCACCGGTTCTTCCTCCGCCAGTCCCACGAGAATTTCGACTGCAGAACGATCGCCGCCGCCTGTATGTTCGTCGCCGCAAAAGCCAACGAAACCGTGTGCACCCTGAAGGATGTCGTCGTCCACTCTTATGACGTCATCCACAAGAACGATTCCGACCAAGTCCGATCGAGGATTGTCCACAAAGGTTTCTACGAGGAGCAGAAGGAATTGATTCTTGCTGCAGAGAAAGTTGTAATGGGGACGATAGATTACGATTTCGAGCTCCCAAATCCGTACCCACTCCTTGCGGCGGGGATCAGAAGAATATTCCGATCCGGTAATCGGAGAATTGCTGGGGCGGTGGGGTTGACTTTGGTCAACGACACGCTTCTTCGACATCGCTATTGGTACAGTTCGAGCTCAAGCACGTTGTAGCAGGCGCCATCTTCCTCGCTGCAAACATCCTGAAGCTGGAGCCTGTCATTCCATGGCAGGAGTCGGAGATGGAGCGGATGAATGACGTCAGCAAGCAATTGCTGGAGCTGTACCATGATCGTCGTGATAATAAGGTTGGATCAGTGCAGAAGAAGGCCTCAAAACCGAGTGGCAGTTGTAAGAGAAAAGCTGACCAGCTAGCATTGTCCGAGGATCGATATTCAGACAGGTATCACAAGAGGCATGTGCGTGATGATCATGTGCGTGATGATCGGGAATATGATCGGAGAAGAAGATGTTATGATCACTACCGAGGGAATGACTTCACCCGATCAAGAAACCATTCCTCTGTATACGCAGTTTAGTTTGTTAATCAATTCTTCAAACTCTGCTACCAATTTTGTAGCTTTATTGTAACAAAGCATTGTGTTTGTGTTCATCAACAAAGTCTTATGTACATCATACACATTCACTATCTATTGCATCTATACGGTTTATTTTTTATACATTTAACTGCCATTACAAAATACTTGACATTATGGTCTAATTTATTTGCAACACTCAAGGCGATAGCCCCTGGCTCACTCCCGCTTATATATAAACCTGGTATAATAAAATTCAAACAAACATTAACATTTCACATATAAATATTTGGGGATGAGAAAGATTGCTATACCACTGGCTGTATCTTCTCATGAAGGAGGAAACTCGGGGACCAGGATCTTCATCATCGAGGGACAGCAGAATCTAAGGGAATGGCAGAAGACAGACGAAAGACAATCAAGACACAGGGTTCCCAAATTGCTTAAAGGTGACAGAGAGGCGTGGGCAAAATGCACACAAGACAATAAGCAAATAATGTAAAGGAAAGAACCAAAGTAGGCAATTAGCTAGGGAGTTTCATAATCCTAGCTCAGGCCTGATCTTATTCTCCTAACAGAGCTCCCATGAATGGAGGACTATAAGAGTGTTCCAAGTAGGTAACCTAAGGAGAGCAATGTAGCATCTCAAACTGAAAGCATGCCTAAAAGTGAAATACCCCATCGACATTGGCAAACAGAAAGGGAATGGATTTTTTTTAACATGCCAGCAGGTATATGCCTTACAATGTTATTATGCCATAGAGCAAAATGATCCTAATACCTTCAAACTACATGAGATTTATGTATAAATCTAAGCTATAGGGGTTGAGAATGTAAGGCATTTTTACTGAGCTAATGTTGTATAAATAAATTCAAGTAGTGTTCACCTTTATATGCACACAGTCAAGAAAATGGTAGGAACTTTAGGGAGGCTCCAGCATTCCTTGAATGAAGAATTCAAGACAAGAAAAATAAGTGAAATCCTAACATCCAATCTCAACAAAATTCAAATATAAGCGATTATAGAGATTCCATGTCGCCCCTAGTCAAAAGAAATGCTCAATCTATCCTAACTTTGTGAAGCAGAGTACTTAAGATGAGCTTATTGAATCAACAAAATGGATAACAACATTTCTTGTAATACATGATCAGCCAAAAGAGGAAACATTTCAATCTCGACAAGTTACATCAACTTCAAATCCAGCCAAACTCTTGTCACAAAGGGGTTGCGAACCCTATATTCAAATACAGGAATAACTGACAATCAGAAGCAGAGCATAAACTACCACAAAAAAGTCACATCTGTGCCCTAATTTCGATCATTCAAACCACATTCATAAGCAATCTACAGAAAAAATACCTAAAAAGCTCACGAGATAGAAATGTGACCTTGAGAGAGCAAGCTCCAGCAGGTGGCGTCAACAGCGATACTCGACCGGAGACGAGCAGAAGCTATGGCGCTGTGGAGAGGCATCATCGACTCCACGCTTCCCAACGCCGCAACAACCCTGGCAATCAAAATAAAAATCAAACAATTTCAAAGTCGGTGCTAGTTTTGAATCAGAGAATTTTCATGAATCGAATTGTTGGACCTTGAAGCTGTGCGAGTGACGGGTCGAGTGATGGCCGCGAAAGGAGAAGCTGGAATTGGTTTTGGGGAGAGGATTCTAGCGACGGCGTTGGGCCGCGACGCCATGGATCTCATCCCCGCCATTGCCGCCGTCGCTGCTGATCTGCAGGATGCCATTTTTTGGTGGTTGAGAAGGGGTTTGAAGACCGCCGGAGAAGAAGACGAAAGGGTTTAAGCTATTCAAGGGGTTTTGGCAGCACCTGTAAGCTTATCTGAGCTTTCGGTGTTTGCAAAGACCAAACGACGTCGTAATAGGAGACAGCTCTCTCCCAATAAAAAAGTTCAATTTTGAAAGTGATTAATGATTAAGGTGGGGAGTCACCAGATTGGGGAGTCAGCCACCACGTGTACACATCTCGAGGTAACCTCTTCTCCATATCTTTCTATAAAATTATTATGAGAAAGTTTCCTGAAAATTCAATTTTCCTGACTTTCCATAAGAGTTTTTATACGTTTTAACTTATACAGTGTACCTTTTAATTTGAACTGTAAAATTTGTTATTTGAATTTTATTAATGTTTTAATGTAAATTCATGAATTTTTGCATTAAAACATGTTTTACTATATGTTCACTTTGATACTATCAATGTTTTAACACAAAATAGTATCACTTGACCTTAAATATATAATGGTAGTTTCATAACACTTAGGAAAGTCGGATTTTCTAGAGATTTTACAAATTATTATGGGGGATTACTGGGGAAACGATATCGGAAAAGGGGAAAACAGCTCCTTTTCAGGGAATATAGGTATAGAACGGGGGGATTTTAGGCTGCTAATAGGCGGCGCAGCGTGTAGTCACTCGGAGAGATGAATTGCCGTGCTGATAAATCAAAATCGGATTGGAAATCGAGAAAGCAGAAATTTTGGAGCAAGGATCAAGAGGGAATTTCAGGAGACTGGAGAATTATAAGGGTTATAGATAGAGGGGAAGCTCTTCAGACAAACTCAACCCAACGAACAATCAGAAATAAGCAATTTACTGACAGAGAGCTGAAAATGGACAGCAATCCAACCTCACTAGACAACCCAGTTGCATACTTCATTCCATCTGGCTCCACTAACACAAAGGAGAGAAGAGTCGCTAATCCTCGCACTGCTGATCTGTCGAGCATCACAAGGCCGAGTAGAAGGGGGGGACTGTTGAAGCCCAAGCAGGAGGACGTAGAAGACGCAGTGGAGATGGAGAGCAACTGCTTGCTGGGGTATTGGATAGACTACAGGAATTTCAGCTTGGAAAGGATGAATGAGTATTTCCAACAATATTGGTCAATCAAGGCAGTGGCGCAGCATAGGTGTCATAACTATTACGTCATTAAGTTTGAAACAAGAGAGGAAGCGCTGGCAGCAATGCAGAGAAGTCCTTACAACATAGATGGAGGTTTGCTTGTGCTGAGACGCTGGGGAGCAGGTATTTCGCTAAGGAGAGTACCGGTGGAGAAGATTAAGATGACGGTGCAAATTCATGATCTTCCAACAGAGGATTTGTGCCAAAAGCAGTTATAAAAGTAATCAATATGGTGGGAGAGCCGGTGGACGCTGACATTGATACTAGACCGGCGCCAAATGTTAAGTTTCTGAGGGCGCAGGTATGGGTGGATCCACAGGCTCCACTGGTGAGTGGGTTTTATGTGGAAATGCCAAATGGAGAATACATTTGGCTAGATGTTCGCTATGAAAGGCTTTTCATCATGTGTAGAAGGTGTGGTATAATTGGACACAGCATGAATCAATGCAACTTCACAGATGACATTAGTCTGGAGAACTTTCTGGAAAACTTTGTGCAAAAACACAATGCAGAAAGAGGAGCTGATCTTGTATATGATCATAGTGGCAATATATTTCCAGTCACTATGAAAGCTTACCTTCATCTGGAAGAAAAGAGGAATACAAACATACCACCAGGGTATATGGAGTCTAGATGGCAGAGATATGGAGCCATGGCAGATGAGGAAGCACAACAGGGATTCATAATATCAATGCATAGGGAAACAGATCTTTTCAGAAAACGATATGTGGGAGGTGCTGATGAGGAAGGAGGGTCTGGCTATGGAGGTGGTGGAAATGGCCCTCAATGCAACACTACCACACACTTAAGAAGATTTGATCCATATTTTGGGAGCCAGCAACCACAGAATCATGGTCAAGTACAGACTCAGGGACAAATAGTGGGTCAAGAAGGTGAAGATGAAGACATTCCTGAAGTGGAAATGGAAATAGTGGAACAAGAAAATGTGGTGCCACCTCCTGAACCTTTGCCTGATATAACAATGCAGCAGGCAATCGAACAAGGGCTGCTGGAAAATCATGATCAGGAGTTAGGGGGGTGGATAATGCACAATAATGTGTGGGATGTGGTAAACCAAGAGTTGCAGTTACAGATGCAACTAGGAGGAGGGGAAAATGGAAATTAGAATTCAGATTTGGATCATCAGGATCTGGGACAACCTCAGCAGAATGTGGAGAGAGGACAAGAGCTTCAGTTAAGTTCAATAGGAGAGATATCTAGGCTGTTAAGGGGTGTACAGTCAGGAGATCCTAGTCAGCAAGTCAATAGCCAATCAACTGATGACTCAACAGAACCAGAGTTGATCATAATCCCCTCAGACAGCAATGAGAATGATGATGCAACATCAAGGAGAAGAGCTAAAGGAAAAAGGAAGATACAGGAAGTGGGAGCAGAACAGGAAGAGACAGAAACTGGAGTGAGAGGTGAAGGGAGTATCAAGAGAGCCAAACAAAGTGAGTATCACTTCTCTATGGGGCAGACTGAACATGTTAAAACCTCATTCAAGCATACAAGCAATTACCAGAACAAGACTGCCGCACCAGGAACGAGTACTGATCAGAGAAACACCTCAATAGCTACCAGCAAGAGACATGGTACAGAGGAGACGGGATGGAGAGAGGGCAGAAGACCTACAGTGTGGACCAGAGGTGCAGAAGATAAAACAAAGTCTGAGCCAACTATGAATGCTCCAATGGTACAAGTAAGGAAGAGGGCCAGTTCAGTAGCAGGATTTGATGAGGATACTATGATATATACTGTGAAAACTCCACTGAAGAAGATGAAGTTTAGCTACATCAAGAAAGGAGCAGCAAATGAAGCTGAGGAGATGGAAAGATCACCACAGTCCACTGAGGAGGAGACAGAAAATGACACAGTGAAGGTCAGCAAAGGTAAAGAAGGACATAATATCAGATGCAAGGAAGACTTTCTCAATAAGGGTTCAACCTGCAGAGAGAGGCAGATCAAGAAGCTGTGACCCCAAAACTGTTGAGGCTTATGGGAGGTGAGCCAAATCACCTCCCTTTTTCACCATGAGTGCACTAGTGTGGAACTGTAGGGGCTTTAACACAGCCCCTACACAGAAGATGGTCTGCAGATTGGTAAAGCAATGGAAGCCAAAGATCCTAGGCCTAATGGAGACTAAGGCCAGTAGAAGCACTTTAGAAAAGTGGAAGGACAGAACTTCTTTTGTTGGCATGGAAATTGTGGAACCAGTTGGCAGATCAGGGGGACTAGCACTCTTTTGGGATAACTCAGTAGAAGTAGAAGTAGTTAGCTTGTCTTTAAACTTTATTTTTGTTTTTGTGCATGACCACAGTCAGATCAAGTGGTGCCTGGGTTTGATGTATGGTGCTCCTGAAATCCCCAATAGGGCAGAAGTTTGGAATGAAATTAGCACCTTTATGTACATCAACACTCTTCCTACAGTACTGATAGGAGACTTCAATCAAATTTTAGGCCAGCAAGATAAAAAAAAAGGAGGTTCTGCAACACCTAGTCATATGAATACTGGTCTGCATCAGCTTTTAGAGAAGTTCAAAATGAAAGAAATACAGCATAAAGGAGCATGATTCACTTGGTCAAATAAAAGGGAACCTCCACACACTGTCTTTGAGAGATTGGATAGGGCCTTTGGAAATGATAAGTGGCTAGAAACAGTTCCACAAGCTATGGTGAACAATTTACCAAGGTTACAATCTGATCATGGGCCTGTGTATATGGAAATACGGCCACAACAAGGAGGCAAAAAGAAAGTAAACAGGTTTGAGGCATTTTGGGCAAAGATGGAGCCACCAAGGCAGATAATGGAAAAAGTTTGGAAGAATATAAAAGCAATAGAGGAAGGATCAAGAGGTCTGACAGTGGAGCAAGTGGATAATGGCTTATCAAGGTCACTAGTACACTTATCTAATTGGCATAACAAGACATTTGGAAATATGGAGAGAAGAATCAAGCAGTTAATTGATAGAATTGGTAACTGCAACAACATCAAAATCCAGTATCACAGCTGCATACACTTAGAGGCCTAGAATTTGAACTGCAAGATCTACTTGACAAGCAGGCTGAATATTGGAGACAGAGAGCCAAAATAAAATGGATGACTGAGGGAGAAAAGAACATTGCCTTTTTTCACAAGTGGGCAACCAAAAGGAAGAACATCAACACAGTTCAAGGAATTCAGGATCAGCATGGAACTTGGATAACTGAAGAGCCTCAGATTTTACAGACTATGACAGATCATATAAAAGAGGTCTTTGTACAAGAGGAATGGTATCCTCCAATGATAGCAGGAGATGTCAACAGAGATGAGTATATGGCAAAAAAACAACAAGAAAATTTCCTCAAATCAGAAGAACATACTGAATAAGGAATTCACAGGAAAAGAGATATGGGAGGCTGTCAAAGGTATGAAGGCATGGACATCACCTGGACAAGATGGATTGCCTGCAGGATTCTATAAACAGTACTGGAAAATACTGGGAAAGGATCTAACAAAGGCAATTCTAACATGTCTGAGACAGGAGGAATTTCCAATGAGCTAGAACAAGACACAGCTGGTACTAATTCCTAAGATAAAAATGCCGCAGAAACCCTATGATTTTAGGCCCATTGCACTTTGCACTGTGAAGTATAAGATTATAGCAAAAGTATTAGAAAATAGGCTAAAAAAGTGCACGTGGACATTGATATCTGAAAATCAGAATGGATTTGTACCCATCAGAAGCATTGTGGAAAATGTATTATTGGCACATGAGGTGATTCATCATCTGAGCAAGAAAAAGCAAGGGCAGGAGGGGATTGCTGCAATAAATTTTGACATGAGCAAAGCATATGATAGAGTCTCATGGTCTTTCTTGGAGAGTGCACTGAGAAACATGAATTTTCCAGAGAACTGGATTAATTTGATTATGTGGTATGTTCAATCAGTATCATACCAAGTTACAGTTAATGGGAAAACATCTGAGACTTTTATACCAAACAAAGGACTCAGACAGGGATGCCCATTGTCTCCATATTTATTCATATTGGTACAGCAGTTCATGTCATCTTGGCTAGAACATAAGTTGGAAGAAAATAAAAGCCTGGGAGTCAAAGTATCAAGGAATGGGCCAGCCATAAGCCATTTGATGTATGTTGATGACACTATACTCTTCACAAGAGTAACACAACAATCTGCTTTGGATATGGCAAAAACAATTGATCTTTATGCCAGGTATTCAGGACAGAGACTAAATTTTGAAAAATGCTCAATAGTATTCAGCCCAAATACACCAGAAGACATGAGACAATATATGATGTACACTCTGCACATACATCAGCAAGGAATCCAGGGAAAGTATTTGGGCATGCAGATCAACTTCCAAGAACAGAAGCATGAGTTGTATCAGGGCTTGATCAAAAAGTTCAAGGAAAAATTTGGATCTTGGAAGACCAGACTACTATCCTTGTCAGGGAGGATTACCTTGGCAAAACATGTGTTGAGTTCCATGGCTATTTACCCCCTGAGCATCTTCAGAATCCATAAGTCAATATTGAAAAAGATAGATCAGCTTGCAGCAGCTTTTATCTGGGGAGGAGATATGGAAGACAAAACAGTGCACTGGAAGTCATGGAAATATATAACTAAGTCAAAGGAGGAAGGAGGATTAGGAATGAGGCTTGCTATAGGAATGAATCAGGCATTATTGGCAAAACAATCATGGAATATTGTCAGCAATAACTCCTCACTCCTTACCAAAGTATACCAAGCTAAATATATCAAAGGAGAGAGCTCAAAGATCTGAAATCTAAAGCTGGAGACTCTTGGGGATGGAGATCTATCCTATTGGCAAAAGATATAATCACAGACAATCTGGCTTGGCAAGTAGTAAATGGGAGGAAAATAAAAATTACAGACCAGTGGATCCCAACCATCTCTAACCCACTGCAAGGAAATTATGGTGCAATAGAACACACAAACATAAGGGTAGAGCACCTAATAACAAAACAAGTACAGTGGAGGATGCCACTGGTACGTGCAATTTTCCCTCATGAAGTGATTCCACACATACAGGCTATACATATAAAACAACACAGGCAAGGAGAGGATAGGCCTGTGTGGAGATTGAACAAAAATAGAAATTACTCTGTCAAGAAAGGATATCATTGCAGCATGACAAGCATTGGGTGTTTGGATCTGAGGAGGAAAAAGCTGCGGAACAAGATATGGAACCTAAAGGTCCCATACAAAATAGAAATCTTTCTCTGGAGAGCAGTATCAGGAGCCCTCCAGACTGCAGTGAATCTTGCAAAAAGAAAGATATTAAACTCCACAACCTGCTCCAGATGTTTGGCAGCAGAGGAAACAGAAGTGCATCTACTCCTGGAATGTGCAAAATCAATCCAAATATGGAAGGAAGCTGGAATGGAGAAAGTTGTGAATATCCAGGCACAAGCTAGAGTGGAAAGCTTTGGTAAATGGATGGAGGTCTGGTCATAAACCACAGACTTGACAGAATTGATCAAGTCAGCTTTTATCTTATGGGAAATTTGGACCACAAGATGTAACAAGGCAGTGGGAGGCCAAATCACAAATCCAATTGGTGTTATATCTCTGGCACTACAAAAATTTGAGCTAAATCAACAATTCATACTCAGTCAGAGAGAGATGAAGATGGAGCCTTTGGTGGAGAATCAATGGCAGAAGCAGCAGAATATGTCAAGTGGGAATCACAACACAGAGTTAACAGAGATAAGAGTGGATGGCTCTATTCAGAGGGCAAGATATATTGAAAGTGCTGGATGGTCCATAATGGTACAGAGGCAAACAAATTTCAGGCAAATCACGGGTTCAGATTTCTTTGTATGCAGCACTCCATTGCAGGCAAAAACTATTGTGGCTTGGAGGGCGATCAAAGCGTCGGCGATGACTGGATGTCAAAACGTCAGACTGCTAACAGACTCGGTAACACTAGTGGCGGCTCTGAATCAACCAGACAATGCGTCATGGGAAATCAAGAATTTAGTAGATGATATAAATGACTATGTTAGATCGAACTTCAATTCCTTTTTTATTGTAAAAGTCAGTAGGGAAGTCCTAACAGTGTAGCATAATATTGCACATGGTCTAGGACGAACAATATGTAATATTTCTAATATATAATTAATAGTGTTTTCCTTTAAAAAAAAAAATTTAAGGTGGGAGTGACAGCTGGATAAGGTGGGATGGAAAGCTGGATGAGGGCGTCAATATCGGGTCGGATCGGGTAATTTGTAACGGTCAAGTTGAACCAATTCAAAGCCCTAGAAATTTGGGGGCGCCTTCTATAAGAGCACAATCAATCCCAGAAATCATATTACTCTCGCAATACCAGAAATCTCTCTGTGGATTCTCTCTCCCTCTTCCGCTTCTTCACATCGTCTAATTTCCTCGTCCCCTAAATTTCCCCCAATTAAACTAGGGTTTGTCTGAACTCTCCATCTCCTCACTTCTTCTACCAAATCTCCTCACTTTATTCATCGCCGCCGGTTTCAGACGAAGACGTCTCTTCTTGCCTGAATCTTCCGCACCTGTTTGCAGTGAAATCGGCTCAGTTTGTCAAGTCTGTTCCGCTGCAATACGAGAGAGAAATGTTCGAAGCTCTGCAGGATTGCCCTAACATGATAAGGTGCTATGGGGCGGATGCCAGTGATGATGAAGAAGGGCGGGTCATGTATAATCTATTCTTGGAATATGCTGCTGGTGGTGATTTGTTTGATCGAATCTATTCCGATTCCAGTTGGCGGTCTGATGAGCAGGAGATTAGGGCTTTTACAAGATCGATTCTGCAAGGCTTGAAGCACATCCACGCCAAGGGAATGATCCACTGTGACATCAAACCCGAAAACATCCTCTTGGTTGCGGATGAGGATGCCACTTCTGGATATACTGCCAAGATTGCTGACTTGGGTCTTATACTCAAGGGAGAATTGAGCGATGAAGCTGATAAGATGAGGGGAACGGTGTGTAACCTAGCCCCTGAAACAGTCCTGTATGGACACTATGGCTGTGAGGTGGACATTTGGGCTCTTGGCTGTACACTCTTCGAGATGCTTGTTGGTCAGCGACTGAGAAGTATTGATCCATAAATTATAGATTGGGAAGTGGTCGAGGAAATGGCTCAACAGCAAGTCCAAATTCCAAATGGCTTGTCTGGTGATGCTCGAGATTTCTTGTCAAAGTGTTTTAGAGATGAACCCGTGTTGAGATGGACAGCTAACGAGCTGTTGGGACACCCTTTTGTTCGCGAAGCTTCAGTGGACAGGGACAAATCGAGTGAGGTGCCTGTGAAGTGTCTAAAGAGACACAGGGAAGAAGTTGACCTATTATCTAATTTTGGCAAAAGACCTAAAGTTACTTGATGATGTGTGTAGTAGCATAGAATAGTAGATGATTCTTTTGATTGTGTATAAACTGTACTCATAACATTGTTTATAAATAGAAAACATGTTCTTTTAGTATCAAAGCTCTTGATTTTGCAGATTGTGTTGATGTCTGCTAAGTTTCTGTTGTTTTGATGCTGCAGTGTTTAGTTACTAAATCTCAATGAAATAATGATTCTCTGTCAGTGTTTAGTTGCTGAATAATCTAGAGTATAGGTTTGCTGATACAATCATATAGTACTTTTTCTTGAAGTGCAGACTAGTACAAAAGCAGTAGAGCGTGCAGTGTTGATCCTGTATATTCAAGTAGGAACTTGTGTTTGATCTGCTTGAATAATGCTGAAGCTACTTAGGATGAATATACCAATGACCTAGTTGTATGCATATTGCAATGGTTTGTGTTCCTGGTGTTCTTATAGTTTTCAAACATACACATCACAAGTGCAGAAATAGTAATATTTAACATTTACACTTCAGTGTGTAGTAATATTAACAACTCGGAGGAGGATTTCCAGAACAAATACAACTCTTCAGTTGACAAGGCATACATAATCTGATATCTAATATCAGAAATCACAACAGTAATTGTCCCAATGAAATGCGCTAATGAAATAATCGTTCTTTGTCACTGAATTGCTGCAATGTTTAGTTGTTGCGATATGCGTAAAAGCTCAGATTACAATGGATCGTTGATATAAAAAAAAAAGATTACAATGGATCAAAAGCATTCCAAAGCATAATCGAATTCAGACTACTGTAGACCTAAGGCATTCCAAATCATATTGGTTGGAATTTCCATGGATGAGTAAAATTACATCAAGAGTCAAGCTTTACTAAAACATTCCATCGCTGTCAAGCTTAGCTTAAGATTCAGAATCTCATTCTTCACCGCCCTGTAATCAACCATATAAATAATGTTAATAAACTGAAAACTTGGTTCAAAGAGCAGAAAAGTGAAGTGCTAGTAATCAAAAGATGCAAAGATTTACCTTAGTTCCTTGTTGAGCCCTTTGTTGCCACGATCAAAACTTGATGCAAAAGACAACGCCTTTTTAAATGATTTTGCTGCCATATTATATTCCTGTCCACAAGAGAGCATAGTTAATACCTAACTCCTCAATATCTAACCGTGGAAAATGAAAAATTCAGAAACCTTTACCTTGAGAACGTTATAAGCCACACCCCACACCCTCCCTAAAATGGGCCTTCGCCCAATGGGGCTTCAGTGCAATGCAATCTTTATTCTTTCGCAAGTTTCAAAGCCTCTTCCCCGTAATTCAGCATCGCATTGCGCAAGCTCATGTTGGATAGCACTTCAACATAAGTTGGATTATTAAGATATGCCTGTAACTCAAATGAATTATAATCAATAACGTGGAATAAAGCACACTGTTTTATATTAATAATGACCGGGGGCTAAAGAAACATGTATGATGATCCAAAAGCACAGCATATTACCTGGTTATACCAGTGAACTACATCATAATAATTTTTCTTCAAAGCCTCTTCACCCTTGGCTTTTATCAACTTATACATCTTTTCCTTCTTAAGCTGAAAATGCCGACGAAAGGAAAAAATAAGTTGTCAGTAACAGGATATATTCAGTGAAGCATTACAGCTGCACACTATAGAAGAACAAGTCTCTGAAAGCCCTAACATTTTAAAATTTTACTAAAGCACACTGCACTTAATCAAGCTGCATATCATTGGGGAGAAGGCCTTCTTACTTGTAATATCAACTAGGTTTTGTCATGATCTTTCAGAAGTTGCAGTTACAACAGAAGAGGCAATAATTTTACCCAAACAAAAAATACTAAATCAACTTAGTTTTCAACCTAAAGAAGGAATGCAAATAGTTCTGTTGGGCGAAGATGACAGTCCAAATAGTGTTCACTTACAAAAATGACTAAGGTTTCTCATACAGTTACAACTTACAAGCTTGCTCCATAAGTTCTGTAGGGAGACGAGGGTTGAAACCTTACCTGTGCAAATTTTCTTGAGATCTAACGTGCATCATTATTCCACTAATGCTCCCAACAGGATAACCATCAATGGGCGAAGTAGCTGGAAACAGAATCTCCACTGTCTCCCAGCAACCATCCAATGCTGCGCGTTCTACTGGTTAAATGACCCATCTATTAAAGAAACCATGATCAAGATCTTAGTATCACAGTATCACTAAACTACCATTGAATACCGCTTCAAAAGATGAGCTTAAATAAGATGTAAAGCTGCGTATTAAGGGAAGAACTTATTCAAAATACATTCAGTCATTTTCTAAAGTGCAAACAATTAGTAAAATATCGTTATAAAAGAGGTGGTTACTCACTGAATCTAGAATGTTGGGGTCTGCTCCAGCTTTCAACAAGCTACCAATAATCCTTTCATTGCGGCATTCAGCAGCCATACAAAGAGGTGTTGCAGATAAGATTCTCGATTTGGATCAGCATTAGCCTGCTCAGATGAATTCAAAGATTTACTAACAAAATAAAATTCTAGAAGGCAGCATATTATATTAATAATTTGTTGTCTTCAAGAGTGAAAATATGCAATATCATGCAAGATTCCCTTCGGTGGTCTTCAAATTCCCTTTCTTATTGGGTGAACCTAAAAATTCCACATTTATAACCATACAAATAATAGAAGCCAGATAATATAATTGGTCGCCAAACTAAGAATGTTTAGGCCTTGATCCTTAAACAAACAGGAGAACAGGGCATAACTTTATTTCCAAACTAATTACAAAGTTTCTTCATGTAACTTATAAGTATCAGGTCCTCCTAAGAGTGACTCTAATCTCCTCCACACCTGTTCACTTTTTTTTAGTGATTTAAACCAACACCATATTCAATCCTGCAAACAAATTTCTACACTTTAAGATGTGGAACACAAGGAGGTGATTACAGTTCTAGAAAGTTAAGTGCAGCCATATAGAAATCTGAGAGGCAGTGACTCATATTTGCAAATCAAAGCAGACAGAAAGATAATAAAAAAACACCTTCACTAGCAGATCCAAGCACTCAATGGATCGATTAATAGTTGCAACGAAAACCGGAGTGAGATCCAGTGATGTATTGAAAGACTTTGGCTGCACCAAAAAAAGTTAACTGACATCAGACCATACTCAGCAACTAATGGTAGAAAGAGCTCAGGGCACAGACCATAATGTATGAAACTTTATAAAGGGATCTAGATAGCAATTAATCTATGCTTCAGACTAAACATGATCAAATACATGATTTAGGAGATTCCACACAACAACAGAAACAAAAAAGAAAAAGAAAAATAGCATTAAAACAAAATCCAAGCTTTGAGTTATATTTCTCCTAAACAAACAATCTTCCCTAAAGCATCAGAACTTCCAAATTCATTGCAACGACTATATAGATCCAAATGTTTTACCCATAGGTATAAGAGCGATAAAGATGCTGCCACCAGGAACCCAAAATGTTTGCCCAAAGATACAGCACAAAAATACTCACTTCAGCCTTCAGCTCCAATAAGTACTCCAAGGTATCATGGTTTCCAGCTGCTACTGCCATGTGAACCAGTGTTCAATACATAGAACTGGCATGCAAATGAGCACCTTGGATAACAATAGCTCAACAATCTCCCTGGTCCCTGAGTAAAGCATTGCAGTAACTAGTTACTTATATTTAAACAAACAACAACACTCAGAATGAATAACAAAGAGCTAAGGGAGGGCAGGTAGACAAACCATAGCTAGCAGCATGATGCAACGGTGTTTTGCCAGAAGCAGAACTCAAGATAACATCTGCACCTTTCTCGATAAGGAAATGCACAGCCTCCCAATTCCTTTGATAAATAGCTCTAAACAAGGGGGTTTCCCCTGCAAAACAGTAAATGAAGCTGATATCAGTCATCTGCACGAGTAATTTTAATTCTATTCAAAAGAAAGAAAAATAAATCATTACCCATGTGATCGGTTGCATTGATGTCATACTTTATAGGGCCCTGAAGAAGCTTCTTGCAATCCTCAATCTTCCCTGAGTAAGCAGCCATGTGAAGCAAAGTTCCACCGTCCAGCGCCGCCATGGTGACATTTTCGATCTTCTGCACAGCCCTACGGAGATATGCCCCATCTCTACCACGGATGGTGTACATTCTGGATAAACGATAACAAAGGCCTCAATAGTATGTCTGCTGAAATAGTATGTTGAGGAGTCTTCTGTTTCTTTGACGTTGGAGTTGTGTTCTCTTTTTCTTTGATAACAGTTGTGGAGCTCAGCCAATTATTTCTAAATCCAAACAGCATTTTCTGATTCTTGGCTTGCTGAAAACAGAATAAAGGAAGATTCACCATCAAAGTTCCTGTACAGATTGATAAAATTATAAATAAAATCAAACTGTCATTGAATTAAAACTACCTGGGAAATCGAGTCTTCTGTTAGAAACAAGTTTTGGAACAAATCGCTCTTTCCAGCCTTGCCTCATTGCAAACTGTCCTTCAGTTTAAAAATCTAGCAAAATGAGTTAGAAAACAGCACCTTTATATTCTTCTCTTAAGATGCTATCAGATATTATCATAGTACCTTGATTCATCTCAGCACTGGACCATGATTACTTTAGACTCAAGCCTCAGTTGGACCTTGTCAAAATCTCTTGGTCCATTAACTGCCAGTTCATCACCTTTGTAGTCATTAAGCTGCTCGAGCAGCTTCATCTGATTATGCCTCATTTCAGCTACTTTTTCATACCATTGCTGCTGTTGTAACGCCTGAACAAACAGAAAAGCATAAGACGTTCTCAGAGTGCCAAACTTTCATCAGCTAGACAAATGGTAGAGGTGCCTGAGACCTAAGCCCGATTTTCATCTGTAAAGATATAATATCATTTCACCAAATTACAACATATCTGCCCACAAAGATCCATGATATACTTGGATTCTACTACAATGTTAACCATGCTAAGAATGAAGATAGAATATACTTCGATTATTAAGATGCTTTCTTTCATTAGATAGGATCAATAAGAAAGCCTAAATGTTCAGAGAGGTGAATAATGAGAATTTAGCAGTAAGCTAGCACAGAAAATAAATCTGACACTAACCCCCACAAACAACATTGGAAGCCTTGTTTCTTCATTTTCCCGTGAACCTTGAAATCAGAACAATCTAGAGTAACTATACCATGAAAGTTTGCAATTGAGTTTGTCTTTATATATGACTGGCGAGATGCTGTGCCAAACCACCTCAAGCCCTTCGATGACATAAAAAATTGCATTTCAGTAATAACTTGGTTTCCTTCACTCAAACATCCTAAAAATGACCGTGCAAAAAATGTACTTACCTCAAGCATGTATAAAAGGCTGAATGGTATGCTTTCATAGCTTTTGCTATGGTTTGTGGTCCTAATGCAGGAGCAGCTTCCAGGGCAACAGCTAACGAAAATATAGTAATAGTGAACGACCCATATTGTCTGCTCAATCAGTATGTCGAGGAGTCTGCTGTTTATATGGTCTGGCATTGGATTGTGTTTTTTTTTCTTTGATAACAGTTGTGGAGCTCAACCGATTAGCATTGAGAGTGGGTACTTTTCCAGGTAGACTATATCTGACTCCATACAGCATTGTCTTCAATCAGATTCTTGGCTAGCTGAAAACAAAATAGAGGAAGATTCAACAACAACAAAGTTTCTGGGCAGATTAAGATATAAAGTTTACCTAAAATCAAACTTGGATTCAAAACTACCTGGGAAATCGAATCTTCTGTTACAAACAAGTTTTGGAACAAATCGCTCTTTTCAACGCTTGCCTCATTCCAAACTAGTCTTCAAGTTGCTGCTGAAGCTCTAAAATCAGAAAACCAGAACACAATTAACACCTTCAGTTTCTGCTCTTAAGATACTAAATCTTCAAACAAGTGAATAATGAGTATTTAGCAGTAATTGCACAGACAATAAATTTGACACTACCTCACAAACAACATACATAACCTAGGTTCTTCATTCTCATGTGAACCTTAAAATCTGAACAATCTAGAGCAACTACACCATTAAAGGTTTGTTACACTATGTGTGTGTACCTTAAGACACAGTGAGGATATCAAAAATTCAGGAAAAGATATTTCAAGGCCCCAAGCCGTGCTATTTAGATGGTATGCAGAAAAGCAAGATTAAGAATTTTGCAGACCCCAGGCCATGCAACTTGTTTTCAAGACCCAAACATATTTAAATAAGCTGTAAGAGACATTTACAGCATAGATAAAGCAGGAGATCTTGCTGCTATATTATAAACCCTAGGTAAAAAATCAAGAGCGTGCACATTCAATATTAGGGAACCCTGAGAATGTAGAAAAGGAGAAAAGCAACCTGAAGAAGAAAGCTGAGACTCCAGTGACTCGAGGGCTTCTCCAATGTTCAATAAACTCTGCACTCAACAAGCAGAAAAGCAAGATTAGAATTTTGCAGACAGTCTCAGAAACTTTGTCTGCTAAGCAAATAGCAAAGGTGTTGTCATCTTGATACTGAACACACCAAAGCATATAAACATAGAACATAACTGGCCCAAATGACAACATATCTAGTCACTAAGATATGAGATATACTTGAATTTTAATCGGTTTTTTATATTTTCTGGGACAAAGGACACCACAATGGCCTAAATCTTTCTGCGCAGAAATCCCCCTGCCGTTCTGGGTTATCAAATGGCGGATGAATGATAGAAGAAAGGCAAGTGAAGAGGACAAGAAGTCAAGAACAGGCAAAAATATGGGAACTTGGTGGTGGTAGTACAAATTACAATGATCTTAATATTTAAATCAACTTTTTGTTATTTTTCTTCATTACACTTTACTTTCTTAAAGATAACACTATGGTGAATTAACAAAATCGTGATTAAGGATGCCACCGAAACAACAATCTCGAAAGTTAAAAATTTGAATCAAATATCGAAGAAAAAATCCCATCTTTATTCATTCTTTCACTGAGTTTGTTTTTTACATTGAACGAAAAATCAAAATTCCTAAACTAGAATTCTTTCCAAGATCCGATGGCAATTCTCATCTTTTTGAATGTTGATTTTCTGCTCTTGAATCTTCTTACGCAATTCGAATTTCTTTCAGAGAAATTGAAACTCCTAAACCAGAATCAAATTCCAAGATTCGAGGGCAATCCTAATCTCCTCGGTTTGAATGTTGAGTTTTTCCTTTTGGATCTTCTTTAGATATTCCAGTTCAAGCTTCTTCATCCCTTCGATCAGCTCTTTTTTTCGAAGAGCGAGTGCTGCTTGTTTCTTGATTGCAAGATTAGCACGGGGGGCAGCGGCACATTTCTTGAGAGCAAGGCTCTTTTCGATGTCTTGAGCTTTCTTCATTTCTTGCTTCTTCTTTTGTTTGGATAGCAAGATTTCTTGCTTTTTTGGGAGGACTGCAAGAGCTCTTTTTTTTCCAGATCTCTTTTGATGTTGAGATTCTGAGTATGAAATAATAGATAGCCCACCCCTCTTTATATAGGCGTCGGAGGGTGATTTCCCTTCCCAAATCAGAGTTTGTGAAATATAACCGCGTGAAAATAACCGTCTTTGACCTAGTCCACCCTATTATAATTACCCAGTGTGTTGAAGTTACAGACTTACAGTGTCATATTTAACACCAAAATTTGTATTTTAATATTTTATTGACTTTGAAATACATGATGGCTTTATACCGTTTACTTTGTTAAACATTTTCGATTCATTTTATCATAAGTTTGATATCATAACTCATATATTATTATCATTATGTGATATAAATTTTATTTTTATAAATTATAATTGTATAATTTTCACATAATCTTTGTAAAATTGTATTATTGGTGAATATATAAAATGAAGTTATATACATTATACAAACTCTTGGGTGAGACCGTCCTACCATAAAGGTTATAGTAGGATGTATGATTTCTCATATGTATATTAATTTAATTTGCATGTTTGTAACTTTTGTTTGTCGTTGTAACTCAATTAATTCATTTACAATACTTGAATAGGTTAAAAAAAATTAGCAAACGAAAAAAATGCTACAAATATAAACTAATGAAAGAAACACTTGAACAAAATATATATTCGTATTTATAACATTTGAATGAATTTTCTTTTGATAAAAATAATCAAAAGTATTGCACTAAGAGTGTAATAATACAAACACATAAATTTACCTCTTAAAAATATGAAATAAAGGACGGTCATTTCATAAGGTTATGATTGGACCGTCCTACCCAAGACTCTCTCCATGCATTATTATGGTAGCTTTACATGTGTCACGCAATGCGGTGTTTCTTATAACAACGTTGATATTACGTGATAATTTTGAGATTAGGAATAGTTTAAGTAAGTTTTAATAAATTGTTTAAAAAATACTTGATATTATTGAGATTAGCAAGAGTTTTTTAAATCTCAACAATATAACAAACACTATTAACATCAACACATGTGGCTTACGCTGCATATGTAATGAGTTTCTACATACACTGATAGTCAAACATGACTTAAAAATTTATGAAAAGAAATAGTACGACTCGTTCCTGATTATGCAATAAGACCATTTATTAGTTTATGCAGAACAAATCTTTACCCTAGAGCTTTTTATAGTTTACATTTGTTTTGGTCTACTTCGGTAACAGATAGTTGAACTTCATGTGTTAGACGATGTTGCATCCTTGCTGCTAGTGTAGTCTACATAAATAAGACTCACAAAACTTTTTATTTTATTTTTGAATATTGAATACAAAGATACCGACATAGACTAATCTTACTTTTGGTATTACATTGCTGCAACAGATTTAAGAAGGAAATCTCATCCAAGGTCATTTGAGCGGGTCTGGATGTGTGAGGTTGTTTTAATCGAGCTGCCCACTTTGTTCAGTTTTTGAGACTCCTACATCAGATCATACCAGCCTTAAAACATTGCATTTCTCAAGGTATTTTTTGGGCACTATATTAGGTGTTTCTTGCTTGTTAAGTGCAATGCATGCATTTGTGAGTTCAGATTTGTCCAACTATATGGGAGGGCATATGAATTGAGCTTTGTTTGGACTTTAATCCATATCAGCTCTGCCAGGCTTGCTTGCTTAATGATAGCTGTTATTGATACTAAATTTTAGATCATTAACTTCAGCTAAGTTGTTATCAGCTGTTCTCCTACCAAGATTAATCTCGTAATGACATTTTTTTTTACTCGTATGCATTTGATTATGTTGAGTGTGCATATGAAAATATTTCAAACAACATGTGAAATATAGTGAGTTATGTTGGTTGTTGCAACTTCATGTCATTCTATTTCTTTTTAACTTGAAATGTTCCTAGGTTGTCATTTAAGTTGATTACTTGTGTCAGTTGGTATTAATTCCTTGTGGTATTTCTCTCATGGGAAGTGGTGCCTTAAGATAGATAGTATATTTCCTCGTCAACATTAATGTAGTTCATGGAAACCTTCATCATAATGCACTTGTGATATACATAAGTTATTATGCTTACCCTGATGTTGAAGCTATGCTGATGTTTCAACGTTGTATTTGTTATGTTTGGCGAACATGATTTGATTATTGAGGTAGGTTGTGCTTTTTAATAGAATTGCCAGAGGTTTGTATCTTCACGGACCATGATAATTAGATCAAGTAGAGCAGAAAAAGGAAGATAATACTTTAGCAAATTAATTAATATAGAGAGAGCTACTTAAATTGAACTTAAAATGTTTCTCCTTGACTTAAAGTGTGATCGCCTTAACAAAATTATGCTCTATAAGTTCTCTATAGTTCAGTTTTATGATCTAATACCCCGTATTGCTAGTTCATAATGTGGTGCCGAAAGTGATGGTCTTTCTTGGTTGATATAACTTATCCGACGGGCAACAATGATTTCGACTCTCACCTTTCCTAGTGATTATGCGTATATCTCATATGTGGGGGTTAATATCCTTGTTGTTGAATATTTTCAAGTTCAATGCTTCCCGTTTTTCCCTTAGAGTTTTTCTTTGGAAGGAGTAAAGCTACTTATGTCATGGCACAGTTTAAAGTAACCTTCTGCTTCAATGGATGAGTTGATCAAGAAAGGTGGTGGTGTTTATAGCAGGTGATAGTATCCAAAAGAATTCAACTGAAGTGCTTGTAAGTTTCAATACCTAAAACTTTTGACGATACGATAGCAAAGTATGAATCGAATAATACACTGATGAATTCAGCTGGAATGAATTTGTGATCTTACCACCTGACTGTTGTGGACTTCTGCTGCACTTTTTGTGTAAATATTGGTCAATGATCAACGAACAATGAGGTATTTGTAATTGAATTGCTCAGAATATGAATTGCAGTTTTTTTCTCTGTGTGGGTTTCAAACTTTGAACCACAGGCTCCATGTGTTTCAATCATGGGGACAAGAACAATTTTACATCATGATGGTAAATTGTGTATAGCCATTAATTGTATAGTTTAGTCATTGATAATGTTGTGCTTGCACCTATACCTATATACACACTATCCATGAATTGGACGCATTTAAGACGTCGGCAACAAGAACAAAGAGCTGAGTTCGAGGCCAATTTGATAAGCTAAATCTGATATAAATCCAATGGAAAATTGCAATGGACAAGTTTATGATTTCAAACTTGGGTTAGTTAAGCGGCGTGAGCAGTAGTGTTGTGTATTATTGACCAAAGGAGGCGGCCATATTAGAATTAGAAGCAAGAGAGAATGAATGGCCACAAGATTGAAAAGGAGAAGTTGTGGGGATTATGGTTGAATAGTTTGAAGAGTTGCAGGTGAATAATTTTCCAAACAACTGTAATATACCATTATTCAGGATTTTAAAAGAGGACATCGAAAGCAGGTGACAAGGGTTCAAATTTCGCAACTCTAGAAATTTCAGCTCTGTAATAGAAGGAACTCTAGAGCAGTAGAGACTGAGCACACCTCAAAATTAGGTATAAATATTTGCAATGGTTGCAATTTTTTAAAGTTCAAACTATACTTTTTTGCAATGCAATATTGATCCAGAGGGAACTCAGATGCATGTTTGCCCTTTTTTCTAGCATTGAACTATTCCACTATTCATTCAAACATTAACATGATAATATGTATGTACGATTCATTTCATGTATAGTATATTCTACTCCCTCCATCCCAACCAAAGTGTTCGCGAGGACGGAGGCTCAATTTTTAAGAAAAATGATGTGGAAGTAGGACACATGGCCAAAAGAATGGTAAAATACTATTTTAACCCCCATAAGTATGTGATTAAAAAAGGGGGTTGATAGGTGCAGGTCCAGAATTATTATGCAGGTCCGGAAATGACTCAAATGCCCTTAGGGCACAGATTTGATTTTCGAAGGACTTTTCAGCAATTTGGGGTCGAGGACTTTGCTGCAAATCTCTAACTGAGAGAAGGGTGAAATCAGAACCCCATATTGAAAATATATTGAATTCTTCCCTCTGACCACGAGATTATCCCCCAATCACCCACTCACTCTTCCCAAATCCCTCAATGTCTTAATCGAACACCAAATCCCCCGCAAAGTTTATAGGATTTTCTTAGTTTCTGTTGTGGGATCCGGATGCCTGGTTTATTGGCTTGGCCGGAGTTTAATTTGATCCCGGGCGTGGTTTGATTAGTGTTTTGTTGTACGCCGGAGATGAGTTATTTGGCGTGTGAGTTTGGTTTCCGATTCTTGTTCGGCGTTTGTGATCCGGACGGCTTTCAGGGTTCGAGATCCGTTCGGGCTTCGGTGTTCTGAATCCGAAGGCGGCCAGCGGTCTTGGCATCCAGGTGCAGTTTTTCGGAGGCGCCGGTTCCCGTAAGCGCGGCGGAAACGGCGCTGCCTCTCCGGTCGTATGATTTGCCGGTGAGTTTAGCGGCGGTTCACTTTTCAAAGAGGTTGTTCATCCGGAAACGTCGCCGTTTCGTAAGGTATGCGATCTGGTAAATGTTTATATGTATTACGGGCCAAGGCTATGTGTTCATTAGGATTTGTCCAGTTTTTGATCTGCTATGTCTGTTGGGCTTAAACCCTGACTGCGTAAATGACAAGTTTACCCCTTATGAAGTAGGAGAGCTAATAAAAAAGGCTGGTTGCGCTGGGCTCATATGATGTTCTTGGCAATGCAGACTGAGATTTAGCGTTTTTTGGTTTTTTGTACAATTAAATGCAATTAACAGAAATAAATACAATCACAAATATTGATCAACTTGTACCGAAATTGATACCCTAATTGGTTAATTATGATGTACTTATAGTACTGATTCCTATACAATCTTCCTCTCATTCTGTGCTATTCACAATGAGCCAGCTCCTTCTTCTTCCTTCTTTCTTGTAATTACCTTTATGTCCTTGGGCTTATTTCATTTCCTAACACAAGACTAGGCATGTAATAAATACGGGCCGAGGCCCACTAGGATTTGTCAAGTTCTTTATCTGTTACTGTCGATGTCTTAAACCCTAGCATGTGTAAGTTACGATTTTACCCCTGTTTTAAGTGGGACATATAAAAGGATGGTTGCATTTTCTCGATGACAAGACTAGGCACATGAATTCACTGTCCACCTGACCTTGCTTGTTTTTTCTTTCTTCTTTCTCCTCTCTCCATAAAAAGTAGTCTATTTATTCTGCACCTGCTCCTTATTCGGTCTTTCTTTGTTGCTCTGAATGTAATACGCCATATTTTTCTTGTCTCATGTTTCATGGTGAAACTGAGGATGGAAACTAAGCAAATGTGCATGTAAGTCGATCTATTAATAAATACATTTTTTTTATAGATCCGATTATTTCTAGTTAAATCCAGGAGATGTGTTTATGATGTATGTTCTTTGTTGGAGAAATGTAGGTAGGAGAGCTTGGAGAGCAGCATTTGAAGTTGTGTAGTTAGAGTTTGGAGGTCCTTGCATTGACTCGTATTAACCATGGGAGATGTGAGTTGCTGCCTCCCTCAATCCAGTTTATTTTGTGATCTGTTTTATTTTGTGATCTGTTTAAATCAAAAATAAAATTGATCATGCCTACGATGTAATGTATGTTGTTTCTGGAATGAAGTTTGTTGGAGAGTTAGTGTACACATTGTTAGGGAAATTGGTGATTTATATAATTTGGATAAGGAATAGTGTAAATCAAACTTGTATTTGTAAATGTGTGGGGGGCTGAAATTGCCAATTTTAACTGATGAATGTTGTTCTAGGTTGAGTATAGCTATACAGTACTGCTATGTTTGTAAAGTGTTTTGCTGCCTTTTTTTAGTTTTGGAAAATTAAAAGGCTGTACTATAATGCATAAAGTTGAAGATAGATGTATGCTCCCTAGTGCATCTTGAAAGGAAGAAGTTATGTGTAATAAAGTGGGGGAGAAAAGTTGGTGGGAAAAAATAAAGTGGACCATGTGAATTAAATTGTAAAAGTATGTCAAATCAATAGTGTTCATGACAGTCCTTGCTTGCAGCTGTGAGGCCCCCTATTATTTTTGGTACTAATTCATTTGGTAGTAACTAGTAATAAGCCTTTTCATGCAAATATCATTGTGGAAAAATATTATTTTCTACATTTTCATGCAAAGTACTTTGAATACAAAATTTAAATATATAAAATTTGTTTTTTTAGTTTTTAATTCTAAGCGTTTAAAAAATAGTTTTGCATTTTATGTGTATCCATGAATGGCGATTTTACATACTTGATTTGCTGTTTGAGAGGATGATTTAAGAGACGTTTAGATAAATCTCCACAATTCACAATATTTATGAAATGTGCAGGATGTTGTGCCTGATTTTACGTCGATATTGTCGAGTGAGGGGGTAATGGGCTATCGTTCGAGGATGAGAAAACTGCTTTTGATTGGGCACAAGGGCTGGCAAATGACAATCTTTTTAACATTATCAGATCATCTAGAAGAAAGCAGTCTGATGGTTCATTCCATCATTACTTTACTTGTGAATGCGCATTTCGTTCCGAGTCTGCTGTGGTCGAACGCCAACAGAATCGTAAGAGGAAAAGTATATTCTCAACTCTGCGTGAAAAGGGGCAGAGAGTGACAGCCTCGAAGAGAGTTGGCTGCAAGTTTCGTGGAGTGATCAGAAAGGAGCAGGATGGATTGTATCATGTTACTGTGTTTGATGGGTGCCACAACCATCCGCTTACCTACTATGTGTAGGGTAACATGGCGTATACTCGTTTAACCCACGCTGACAAGGAGAAAATTAGGGAGATGTGGTTTGCTCACTGCACGCCAAAAGCTATTGTAAAAGCTCTGCAGTATTCTGAAGAAGCGAAGCATGTGTTGAAGAGGGCCGTCTATAATTACACATCCTGCCTGAAGAAAGAGGCTGCATCTGGGAGAAATCCAGCAATGCAATTCCTGCAGCTTGCAAGTGCCAGAGGCTATGTCACTAGGTGTGTCGTCGAGGCCGGCACAAACAAGATGAAAGGTAATTGTTTGTCAGCTAATTTAAATGTGTCTTGAACCATGCTTGGGATCTTATGTGATGAAATATTTAGACATTTATGAATTGATAATTTCAGACATGTTCTGGTCACGTCCTCACGGAAGGAAAATGGCACGAGTGTACAACTCAGTTTTCTGCATTGACTCTACTCACTCCACGAACAAGTACGGCTATGCACTTGTCGAGTACATCGGCACAACTCCGACAAATCAAAACTTCACTGCCGCACAGGCTCTTCTCCAACATGAAGACACAGAGAGTTACATGTGGGCAATGAGATGTTTCGCTGAGTTATTGGGAGAGGTACAACCACGTGCCATGGTTACTGATAGAGAGCTTGGAATTTTTGAGCCAATCGCAACTGTGTTTCCTGAGTCGCATCATTTGCTGTGCATGCAGCACGTGAAGAAGATGATTAGAGCTAGGGCACTGAAGTCCCTGAAGTCAAGCAAGGATGCCGATAGACTTTGTAATGGGGCTGTGAGGGTGATGCTTCATTCGGCAACTGTTGAAAAATATGTGGAAAATGAGAAGAAGCTAAGGTCGAAGTATGGCTGGGTTCCGGGGTTTATGAAGTACATGGACAGGACATGGCTTGTACACAAGGAAAAGATTGTGCTCGCTTGGACGAATGCTGTGAGGCATTATGGGAACAACACTACTAATAGGGTAGAGAGTGCACATTCTGCCTTGAAGGGATGGATGTCTTCATGCAGGGCCGGGCTGGACACTCTTTTTGAGAAGACTCATGTGGAGATTGAGTCTCAAATTGATGAGATCAAATGTATGCTCGAGTGGAGTCGAGCGAGGAACCTGAATGGTTTTGCGGTGTCACCGTTTTCATCATTGTTGCGCCGAGTGACCCACACCTGCCTTTTAGTGCTGAAGGATGAGTGCATCAAGATGGGGGCGTGCACACATGCCCTGCCGACAACTCACGGCTTGCCATGTCGCTGCCAAATGGAGGTGCTGCGACAAACTGGTGACTATATTGACCCGGACTTAGTTGATCCGTTCTGGTCAACTTTTGCCTACGACGGAGCAGAAGCAGCCGCCCAGACCGCTCCCTTTGGGTACGCTCAGATGATTCGGGAGTTGGAAGAACGGGACCCGTCAGACCAACAACGCTGTGTTGATTTTTATTTTGGCGAGATGCACCTGTAAGATGGCGGTTACGAAGAGCCCGTGACTAAAGAAACCAAGAAGGGCAGGCCTTCGAAGAAGAAGCCAAAGATTCACAGGCAACTTTCGGGGTGGGAGCACACCGACAAACTTTTCGGTTCCAGTCAAACCGCGGAAGAAGTGAGAATAAGTCTAGCAGGTTAGTCCATTAAAACTTTCTCAAACTCTCTCCCAATGTTATGTTTTAAGTTAAATGCATAATATTATGTCACAATTAACGTGAATTTGTGAACAGATGAGGAGCTTGACAGAGGAGGAGGCAAGGACGTGCCAGTCTTTGTTAGAGAATATTTGGTGGCAATAGAAGATGTCGAAGCCGATGGTAATTGCGGATTCCGATGTGCTGCCTTAAGATTCCTGAAATCTCCCGATTCATATGTCATGGTGAGGCAATTAATGGTGGCAGAGATCAATGGTTATAAAGACATTTATAAGTTGGTTTACGGTTGTGATGATGCTAGAGTGAAGGCGAGGGCGAGGGGGCCTGCCCCTGGAGTTCAGGCCGCAACTCGGCGCATCGACTGGAAGGGAAAGAAAAGCCCCATTACACACTGGATGAGCACTCCTACTGACCTATTTCCTTTGGCTCAAGTCTTCAGAGCCGTGGCGACTTTGTACTCCTTCAACGATGCTGGAGGTCTCGCTTGCACAACTGTGCTACCCTGGAGGGGCAGCTTTGATGAGTATGATGAGCTACAGGAGATTTCTATCATTCTCAGGCGGGGAAGGCTGCACTATGTGTTGGGACATTTCTGCGTAGATGATTCATACGTGCCTGATAATCCCCTCCCCAGCATCCACCCGACTTGGTTTCGAATCCGCAACCGAAGCCTGAGGGTTTGGGAGGACGTGTATGCCAAGCGTTTGCAGCGGTATCAGCACCTCGAAGAACTTTGCAGTAATGCGTCTAAGCGCGGTAAGAGGGCAAAGGAGTTCGTCCAAGTTGATCCTTGATTCCCTCCCCTCCCGTATGTGCCATGGTTGCGTTTGATGTCATGTATTAGAATTCAAAAGACTTGTTTCATGTTCTGCACTTTTTCATGTTTGCTGTAATGTGATGCGCTGGTGTGGTGTGTTTATCTCGCGTCCCGAACCCTCATGTTATTTAGATTTGCATCAATCGAGAAGAAGTATTTCATTAGACCGCAAATAGTAACGTGGTGCAATCAATCTTCACAAAAGTAAAGTCAGCATCTACTGATACTTTCGTTCCATTATAGTATAATGAAAAAGAAGAATTTTGTTAAACTTAATTTGCACATATAACTTGAGGTTATGTATTGTGGCAATGTTTTCTGGCAAATGGCAATTACACAATGTGTTATGATATTATGAGGTATGCCAACTGTTTTAGTAATCATTGTCCATCAAATGTCACAATAATTTGCAACACACCAAAATGACATCAAATCCATAAGATTTCACTCCAAAATGACACATAAAACATTCTGAATTCAAATCTCAGGTGCAATTTATTGGCCTGGTAATTCAAAGCACCTTTCAGCTAAAATTCTACATCGGGGGAAAGCTTGGTGGTGGAACGTAATAATCCCCAACGTGTAAAGTTGTGCCTTCGCCCTCAATCAGAATGAAAGTGGCATTCGGATCTTCATCCACTGATGCCCGAATTCGACTCTCACCCTTATCCTGCTCGCTGCGCATGTCTGCTTCCATTGTATCCATCGCTGCCACCACTCGCTGGCTAATCTCTTCCATCGCTTTCTGAAAGAACATCAAAACATATCAGTGAGAGTACTACTCAATATTTGAAACACAGGAAAACAACATGTGAAACACATCAACTCAGTCGACATTGCAATTTTTACTCGATCTGCTGCTCTAGCCATGTTGCCTGCATCAGCTTCGAATTCCTTCGTAATTGATTCCAACTCTAAATAATAAATTCAGATAAACATGTTATTAACCCATGCTCCAAACTTTTGAAAGTCATGACCCGGAAATAAAATACCTGCAAAAGTTCTGGATCTACTAGCGGCGATAGCATCCTCCATGTTTGCCCGCAACTCGTTAAGATACGCGTTCAAAGCAGCCATTTTTTATTCCTGCACAAAGAAAATGGGGGGTTTTATTTTTTGGTTTGGAAAGTAAGCAACAAATATGTAGTAGATGGCAGGGATAGTGGGTGAAAGGACAAGTCATCTGAATGTCAGTTTCTTCACATGGCCTTGTTTTATTATTCTTGCAGGTCCTTGTTTTAAAAATATTAAACCCTAGGACTGAAATAGGTGTGCTAGATTGAGTGTGGAGCATCAGATCTTTTACCCAACTCTGCACGCAAATAATGCAGAAATATTCGCATGGCTCGGTCCCTCGGAGCTGACGGATTTGATATTTCTATGTGAGCAACTTTGGTTTTTTTTAAGCCACTATAATTAGTATCCGATTTTATGGGATTATTCTATTCTTGGTATTTATCCATTAATACTGTAATTTAAATTAAATTACATTAAATTCTGGTAATGATGTAATTGAAACTTAAGATATAATTTAAACCGTACTCTTGAGTAATTGAAAAAATATATAAATGTTAATACTTAAGTATATATTTTTTGCTAAAACGGTTTATTTTATCATCGTCTTAGTTAATCACTTTTAAAGAAAACAATGTTTTCTATTACTGCATGAGTTGTTATTTTTAAATATTAAATATTTAGTCTATCGGGAGCGAAATTGACCGTCACACTTGTAAGTTAATTGTATTGAAAATTGTGACATTCGTATAGATGTAGGGAATGTTTAATACGCCTATACTGATTTGATCCTAGCTGAACTGAAAAAACTGAAGTGAAGTGAAAAATACTGAAGTTAATTTAACATAATTGAAAAATATTCAGATAAGTTGTACTAAAAAGGCTCGTAGTGACCCCTTTGATAAGCCATGTACTTACTTCATTTTTTTCTAGTAACTGTATCATTGATGTACAAAATATATATGCAAAAAATATTCATTGAAATATATTGGTTTCAATTGATTTCTTTATTATTATTATGTTATAAACTATTTGATGCAATCATTTACTTTCTTAAACTTTATAATTTATTAATCTACTACCTACGATTCAATATTTTTAACTAACTATTTTTTATTAATCACCTTTCCAATTTTTAAGTATGATACTATTATATTATTTAAAAATATTAAATATAAAAGAACTTATACTACTTTACTACTCCATATATACCTATGCCATATGGGATATTTCATTTAAATTGACATACATGTATTTTACATTTTTTTGATTGCCTTGCCTTAACTTAATGATTAGTTGTACAACCTCATATTAAGATAATGTCTTCATTCTTCATTAAAACGTTAATAAAAACTTCATAAAAAATTATTAGAATATGGGACTCTCATCGAGCTACATTCCTCTCTTGAATGAGTGGATGAACATGGCAATCAAATTTGCCAGAATTGAAACAATGTTAACGACAGTGAGAGCCCAGACCACTGAACTACATCGGCAGGTATTATATGGCACTGATTCACGAATGGTCAGCCGCTAATCCGGCAGAAGAGACATGTCCTCAACTTCGATCTCCACCAAATCTCCCGACGGCGCCACCCTTCGGTTACTCCGCTGCCTTACGCCAGATCCAGTACCTGACTCCACTAACCACCTTGTCCATCCATGCTCAGGACAGGCATAATAAACTCGACCAGGATTAAGAGACGTGCTGGAAACAAGCAGATTAGTTATTCTTCCACACCTTGGACATGAAACCCTGTCGGATCTGATGTTTGATACTGAGTTAGAAGAGGTTGACTGAGCCATGGTGTATAGATAGGCCTATGAGAGCAAGATATCTGATGGGGGGAGGGGGTATGGACCTTGAATGAATATTTTTTTGTTGCTTGGTTGCTTGGAGTTTATAAAGAGCCATTCAGGGATTCTGTCGCCATACACATCAGAGTGGGGCTCACCAACAGGCAGCCCAGACCCGTAATCCAAAAGCCTGTATAATATATATCTCCATGTAGCCCGAATATAGAGCAAAATGATAGATGGTTATTGTGGTAAGCCTGATGTTTCCTCCACTATTGGTTGGGAGTTCGATTCCCTAGTTTCAGAATGTAAGATGTTTTTATTTTTTCAACTCTATTAAATAAAGAATATTTGAACTTCACGTGCTGGTAATTCTATTTCACTCTATATTTAACTCTAATTTTTATTTTTAAACTATGGTAATCACTTTGAACTTCAATTTAATATTTTCTGAAAGGGAACATATATGAACCCTACAGTCATAATCTAATGCATTTTCACGTCTAATTAAGGTGTATTATTATTCTCCTTCTCAAAAAATGTCTCTAACATTGTATTCTCTTTTATTACTTCCTTTTAATATTTTTTCTTTGCTTCGGTAACTAACTAGTGTAGTTCCAAAATACTAAGAATGTGTTTGGTTGGGCAAGTTTTTGCAAAAATCGGACTATCCAAGTCCAGTTTTGAAAAATCTTGATTGGTTCATCAAGTTTCCCGAAATCCAGACTTGCAAAATTCTAAAAACCAATGAAAGATTTTGTTCCATACTCACAAAATCCAACCCAACCAAATAAGGATTTTGCAAAACTAGACGACTCTCAAAAGTAAACTTTGCGAACCAAAAACAAAACAAAATCCCGACTCTCAAAAACTTTGCGAACCAAACACACCCTTATTTGCGTTGCGAATATTGTACAGACGTTGAACAAAAATGGAAACAGTAGACCACAATTAAAGCTGAAGCATACAATAAATTGAAAATGTCTAGATTTAGCCTGGAATATTACCAAATTGAGACCGAAACATAGTACATGTCTAGCAAATAAATCCAACAAACGCCACAACATCAATCCAAAGCCAATTACAGGCTCAAATCAATCCAAAATAACAACATATGAGGCTCAAACACGGTACAATGAGCCCAGTTCGACGCACGGCGAAGGCAGCAGCTTCATTCTGGCAAGGCACCTTTGGAAGCCAAGAAGTGTGGAATTCTATCATACACCGCCTGTCTGTTGGTGTTTTCCTCTGCCATGACAATGAAGCATAGATAAGATATCCTCAGCTGCACCCTCTTCTTTTCCTACACCACATTACACGGCACACATTCAGCATACAGAACATTTAATACATCACACGGGCATATGATTCAATGTGGTTTTACTATCTTACCACATCAAGTCTTAATCTGTCGAGCAGCGCCTGCGACCCATTGAAATGCTCCAGCATGCACATGACACTCAACCCCCTATCAGCATACATAAGTGCATCTCGCCATTTCAGAGTGAGCACCTCGTAATTGAATGCACGGTACTTGTCAAGAACATCATGGTACTTCTTCGCCTCGAGCAACTGCCAAAATGTGGTTCCCTGCAAAAGATTCATATCACAAGTTTAGGCCATTGACATCATGGTCCCTTGCCACAAATTGATATAATTTCACTTACAATCAAGCGCCCCAAGTTCTCCAAATCAGGGTCCCCGGCTTCTGGCTGTTTGAGTTGGATAGCTTGAACTCTCTTTTCCATGAAGTTGATCACAACCAGTGAGTACTCGTTCTTGTAGATGATTGGCACGAATACCTTGAAACAACCAAATAAAAGAGTTAAGTGTTACACATTGAATCCAGACCTCACAGTGCATGCATGCATAAAAACAAAACTCCGATTGCTTACAAACGCTGGAACAGAGAGGTCGAGCTCACAAGCCTCCAACCAGAGCAGCCAGCGGTCCACAACCACAGCTGGGTTAAAACTGCTCTCATCCTGTAGCATTTTAATTGTCATTACGCTTAAATTCACAAACTTCCTGTCCACTAAAAATCTCATAATAAATATCTAACATATTTCAACAGTTTAACCAAGTCTTACAATCTTCACTCCAAGCATGCACACTCTGGAAGTCCACATTTTCCTGTCCCAGTAGGAGTTCAACAGCATCGACAGCACATTGACAACATCAATGTCAACGGTCCTTAAACGATCAATTGACAACAGTTTACCCCTGGCCAATGATACTCCGGGCATCACATCTCCCCCCTTGGTGGCAAACAGCACCTCACCGCTGAAGTGAATAAAATATAAACATACTTCAAACACAGAATGCAAAATGACAAATCAGAAGCGAAGCAAATTTACTAGTGGCCTTACCTATTTGGATGTGATTGTAAGCAGTAGTCAGCGATCTCCAACCTGTGCTGCTCGAAATTATGGCTTTGCATGCACAACTTCTTCACAGTTAAGCTACTGTAGTTCGGAGGGTAGGGGAAGGTCCATGTTCGCCACGGGCTGTTCATCATCTGCTGAAGCGGGAAGTCCTCATCAATTGGCTCAATGACAGGGTTGGGCCCACCATGAATAGCAGCATCAAGGGGTGAAGGCCGGGCTCTCCCAATCTCGGGCGAGAGCGTATCACACACTTCGTACAGGTTGCTCACCATGATGTCGTAAGCATATCCGACATCGAACTTGAGTGTGCCGTCGCTCTTCAGCCTGAAGCAGCTCTCCTTGAGGGGTCTTGTCGGTATGTCCAAACTTGATGCATAATCCTTCAGTCTGTGGTCAATGTCATTCAAGATTTGCCAAGTCTTCTTTTTGAGACCCTGTTCAAATGAAAAAATTAGAAGATGTTGATATACCGTGTGATCAAATAATATACATGTCAACACATTAATGAATATAATTAATTACTGACACCTTCAAAATTTTTGCAACATTAACATGATCCAGGAACAATTCATTTGGAAATTCAGCACCTCGTTCAAGCAAGCCAAGTGCTCATGGATTAAAATTAGCATTTTGTATAAATTTGTCAAGCAATTTGGCAAGCTCACCTCAGACAGAGAAGCTTCTACATCTTCTGCCGCGGGCAATGCCATCTCAGCCCTCTGGTTACTGGAACCAGACACACCCTCCACAGCTGGTCCTAGTAGAGCAGCAGATCGAGCCCTCGAGCAGTTGCAAGGAGCACCAGGATTCTTGAACAGCAGCTGCCCAAACCCCTTTGCCTGCATCTCTTGCTGAACCCTCAACATGATGCTGTCACCTCCCCATTGCTTGATATATGGTTCGTCATCGGATAATGTATGTTCTGGCCAGATAGTGTAATGGAAATAGGTGATCAGCAGTAGCAGCATACAGCCCTGGCTCCCCTTGCTCAGATAACTCCTCTCATTCCCTTCTCTCTCAACATACCTGCGCAATTCACGGCAAAGGTGATCCACCATATAGCCCGCCCAGTTGTAGGACTTGATACTGTCTACATCCCACAGGCAATTGAGGAGGCCCAGGTCTATGTCTGTGCCAGCAGTGGGGGTGAGCACCATATGCATTGCGTACAACACAAAGAACCTTTTGAAATCATCTCCTCCTTGACGTAGTTTCCTAATCATTGAGTTCACATCTACTGCCGGCATCGTCGGCGCCACCGGCAACCCGTGAACCTGCCTCCATTCCTCCTTCACATTCCTCACTTCAGGGGTGCGAGCATCCTCCACCACGGCCTTCTCTGGGTTCACATTAAGCCCAAATACCTTCCTTGCATCCTTAGCTGTGACAGAGAACCGGATCTGGCAATCAGAATGGAAGTACTTGGTCACTGGATCGAAGCAATCCACCAACCAGTTGTTGATAGTATGTGCGGCTAATTCGGTTCTGAAGTGGAGCAGCCCCCCAAATCCGATCTCCCTAACATCTGCCTCCTGAAGGGGAGAGAGGTCCTTAACCAGCTGGGTGAACACATAACACCTTCTATTGCACACATCTGAAAAGAAGTAATCCCCGGACTCATCATCCGAGTGATAGCTCCAGTCACTGCTGCTGCTGCTCGAGTCACCGCTGCTGCTGCTGCCGATGCTTGGGCTCCTTTTCCATTTTGCCGCAGCCTTGGATTTACTACACTCGGCTTGGGCCCTCTCCCTGTGCTCGGCGCCGGGATGTCCAGATTTGGCAGATTTGGATCTGCGAGTGTAGACTTTGATGGTCTTGGAAGACTGGCTCGGTTGCCCTGCAAAATATATAAGTATACAACAAGGTTGAGAGTTAGTGTTATCCAACCACCAAAACTTGAGAAGACAAGTCAAAACCGAATATTCTGTGGTCCAAAATAATAGTAAAACCAAAACAACAAAATTAGGCTTGTAAGAAGGGCCAAAAAGGTCGACAATTCCCATAAATTGTGGTCCTAACTGTGTGTATAAAAGAAAACCAAGACCCAAAATCACTGGCCCAAAAATGTCCCAAATTTTTACGATTAAGGCCAAAACAGTACCATATTTGTACTTTGTACAATACAAAAAAAACACCGACATCAAGGATTAGAATATTCAACTAATCCAGAACCAAAAAAATGTGGCTCTCATCAGCATCGATGGATAAAGGTTCTGTCTTTACTCCGTACATAGAACCTTCTTATTACAAAAGAAACGGATTCAGTTGCCTTCCATCTTCCCCTCTTAAATAAAATTAATTTTATCACCACCTTTGTCAAACCAAAAAAATATAATAACATTTCTTGCCCTAAAGACATCATCTTTATTATTAATTTTATAGTTCAAGTCATATTATCCATACTCCCTCAGAAAAAAAACATTTCATCTCAATGTTTATCAAAGCCATACCAAACAACTGAAATGAAGCCAAAAAAAACTGTCATTTTAGTTGAATATTTTACAAAGCAAGGCAGATTATCCAATTTTCCTTCAACTAAAAGTCAAATCATCTTCATCTTCATCAAACCCATACACAAAAACACAACTCAAGCCACGAATACTGTTATTTTAGTGGAATAGTTTACAGATGAAGTCATCTTGTCCATCTTCCATTCAAACAAACTCAAACCCCAACAAAAATATACAAATCAACAACTAAAAAGTATGATTTCAATCTTGTATGTTACAAATCTGTACACGAAAATGGCCGATCAAGACGTATTGACACACTGAGACTATAAACCAAAAACATGCAAGCCCCAACTTCGAAAAATACAGATCGCTTTAGGTTGAGATGAACTACTTACTACTGGGTGGAGAAGATGGTGGCAGAGTGTCCGTTCCACGCGGGGGGCTTGATTCGATCCCAGCGACAGGTTCCGGCGCCAGATCGGTGAATTCGTCGCCGTCGGAGGACGAGTCGCGACGAGTTAACAGGACCATCGTCTCCGTAAAACACGAATGAAATATGTTAGTAGTTTGAGGGGAGGGGGAAGGTTTGCCTGAAACAGGTTGTGGGGGAATGGGAGAGGTTCGATGTTATCTGTTGGAATGACCTCTCAGTTGTCCCGACAATAAGTAATAATTTCCAGCACAACTTTTCTCGCGGTCAGTTATGTGGCTATGGGAAAATTAATTTTCTTTTATTAATTATTTTGGGTATTCACCGTACACGTGTAGCACATGCAGGGATCCAAATCATCAAACCGTTCATTTTGGTATCAAACCGTTCATAAGGACTGTTTTCATTCTCCTTTTCAAACCACCTTTTAAAATAACGGCCCGAGTTTTACTACATACCATTTTACTTGGATTATTTTTTAAGGGTTATGGCCCTTAAAAGTTTGAAATATATTGTTTATGACCCCTAAATAAAAACTGCATAGTTTGTGGAACCTAAAAGTATAAAATGTATGTTTCATGGCCCCTAAAAAATAAAAATGTAGTATACATGGCTTCAAGGTAATTTATGTTAAAAACATTTAATTTCTAGAAGGGTATATTAGTCAATTCACATTTAATCAGCTTTTTATAATAAAAACAAAAAACATGATGATGATGTATAGTGATATCTTGCATCTGCATCACCCGCCTCCTTCTTCCACGATGTCTGTTACCTTATCAGATACAACATCGACAAACCGACTAAATGATCCCAACTGAGTATTCAACTCTGGTCCCCTCCGTATTCGAGGAGTACATAAAACTCAAATCATGTTAACCAAATTTTACCCGACAATTGAATAATATCTCAATCATCACCTGCAAAAATTTTAAATCCGTCGTCGACGATTAATTGACGGGGAATTTCCCATCGCGCGCTGGAGATAACTATTTGCTGAGAGATCGGACAGGTCATTATTCAGTACAATTGGTGTGGTGGTGGAATAAGGTGGCGGCAGTGGTGGAACCGGTAGATGGAGTGACCGGCACACGGGGAAGATGGACTGGGAATTGATGGACTGCGGCGGATCTATAGGAAGTTGGGGAGAAGATGATCATCACATTTTATTTTTTATTTTTCTTAATTTTTTAACATGTGAATTTTCAATTATACCCTTGACAAAATTCATTTTTTAAATAAAATGGGTGAGGGCTATGAATTAAGCATTTTATACTTTTAGGGGCCAACTATGCACTTTTTATTTAGGGGCCATAAACAATACATTTCAAACTTTTAAGGGTCATATTTTGCACTTTAATCTTTGTTTTTTCCATTGTAAAAACTTGTAAAAACATCATCCTTCCCGTAGCATAGCTAATTTGAAAAATGTTGGTTCGCACTAAAACATTTTGATCAATGCCTATTAGTAGTATAGATAAGTGGTTAGCACTTATAAGTTCTGTTATCTATGTCCAATTACCTATTCATGGGATTAGTAGTATTGGAGGCCAATGAGTATCACTTAGCACTGCATATGTAGTTTTGTGATGAATGCCTCAGTGCAAACGCCTATTCAATATGAATATCATGTATGTAATGAATGACACTCACTATCACCCTACAACTACTTCATCAGTACTGAAGCATGTGTTAACCCATACATCTGATTATCAGTAAGTAATTTATAAATGCACAACATTTTTATTAGTAGTATTTAAATTTCACCCGCTGATCAGGTCTTCCGAGTGCTAATTGATATCGTCAACTCGAGAATAATTCTATATAGGCTTGGTAACAATTCGGGCATACATCAACTTGAACTAACTCGAATCGGTATCGACAATAGCCGAACGGCTATCGAGTCTAGTTTCAGCTAGACCTAACTAGTTACTTTGTACTTATTACTTAATATCGAACTAGTTAATTGATTGTGTTTGTATTTCATAATTTCATTATGAGTGTGTAAAGCACACACATAAATATAGATTTTCATAGTAAAGAATTGACTAAACAATTAAGGATTCTGTATTTTATTTTTTATATTTATTACCATGGTAGTATTAATATTTTTTTATACCTTGGTACTCTTTTTTATTAATACTTATTTAATATGAAGATTAGATTTTTTTAATTATGAAAATTAAAAGGGTAGTACAATATTCTGTTTAAACTCATCAATATTTATCGATTAATGAAAAGACACATAAAAGCTCGTGCTTATTGTGTATAGTTCCCCAAGTATATTTCAAAACACAAAATACTAATCTTAATTAGTACTCTTAAATAGTCAAGAGACACGTACAAATTTAAGTATATTACAATCCAAATTATAAATAATTTATGTGTGTCAAGTAGGAGTACACAACAAACTCATAAATAGTACTTCAAGTAAACAAACACGTGTCAATAATAATTATTCAAATTTAAAGAATACACAAATGGATCAAATACTAAAACCCAAACATTCATCTCCAATTAATTGTCACATGCCCAAAATCAGACATTCTACATACACTAGCTTCCAACAAAACAAAAATGAAGTACCATGGAGTACTACACATTGGAGCCAAATGTGGTCATCATTAAATGGGACCCACCATTTCTTCCACAAAACCAGATCCTTTTTGAAGACATAGACAAGTCAGAGTGAGTACTCCAGCTTTTGGATTTTGATTTCATTTCTAACTTATCAAATTATTAGAACTAGTATGTATTTTTTTTCAATTCACAAAATCTCATGAAATTAAATTTAATTCATATCACTGCAACCAAATTCTGAATTACTGACTATTGCACTATTTTTTTTAATTTGGCCAAACCACCGGTGGAGGGATATTCTATTAGGCATTTTTTTACCTTTAAATTGACATAAAATAAAATACAATGATCTCCTCTGGGGGTTGACAATTTGTAAAATTACAGAGAGGTTTCTAAAGATATAGCTATTCTAAACCTTCTATGTATCTCTGTATCCACTTCGATAGTTGTACCTAAAAAAATACATGAATCGAAAGATTCCTTAAAGACCGACACAAAAGCGTCAAACTGCCTTGAGAGGTGTAATATCCCTAATTTGACTCAATAAATTAGTCAAACCAATTTTGCAAAAGGTCAGGGTGTCAATTACCCATCTCACTGATATACCCAAACCTGTACTGACAGTTTCAACCCCGATAGATCTCGTACCCGATCAAAAAGGTGCCTAAACTATAAATTATAATTACAACATTTAAATCTTCAATGTAGTCATTAAAAACACGATTTCGTCATCATTCTTCATCATCATAAAAATACAATTTTCATCTTTATTATTTTTACACTAAAATGTTACAGTATTAACTAAACTTGGAAAAATACATGTGAGGATATATTGTAGTTCCCTTTATGATATATTTATTTTCCAACAAAAATAACAAAACTTTATTTTCTTTCCTTCATCCTTAATGCCATGCAACACAAAAAATTTACCATCGGGCTAAGACATCAGTAAAATCCTTTGAACTTCTATGGGGTAAATTATTTTGGGGGTTGGCAACGGTCATCATGAAAAGATGGAAAAGCCTTTACCTTTTCCTACGGTAATTTGCATCATTAAATATATATTTGTGGGGACTCGCACATGTATCAGCCCTACTACCCTATATATCAGCCCCTCCTCCCTGTAAATCACATCAGAGCCTCCATTCTCACAGCTTCCTAAATATTTTCCCCCCTTTGTTTGCATATCTCTTCCCATGGATTTGTCCCTGTTCATCACAGCCCTCCCATCAGAAATCCAGACGTTGATCTTCCTTCGTGTGTACTTCGAAGCCATCCTCCGTATGTACGTGAGTGGAGATAATCCAGAATGGTGTCTCTGGTGGCTGAAGAAAGCCTCTGGCTTGGGTCACCAAGAGTCAACCTATGCGTTGGCACTTTTTCAAATCATTGACGGTGATATGCAGGAAGGCATCCAGCTGATCACCACCATGAAGAGGACGGACAAGACGGGCCTCCGGCTTGCTCGTCAACGCGTCAAAGCTTGTCTGGCTTACACTTGGGGTCGGAGGAACTACTTCAGGTTCATCACAAACCAAGCTCCACGAACTAGGCCGATCTGCTGCAATGTGCATGTTGCTCTCAATCGCAGAGTGAGGTACGACCGCTGGGTAAGGGTAGATCCGGCGGACATCTCCTGTGACGCATGCACCTGTGATCAGGAGGTCATTCATATCCTGGGATCTCCATGAGCATGCACCTGCGTCTGTGTTTTGTGTTGTTTCTTCTTGATTCTGCATGTTTTGTGTCACTTGTTTTCCACTATTTCTGTTTCAAGATCAAGGGGTTCAACAAATCAGGGTCTTCATGGAACTGTAATGTAATATACATGGCTTCAAGGTAATTTATGTTAAAAACATTTAATTTCTAGAAGGGTATATTAGTCAATTCGCATTTAATCAGCTTTTTATAATAAAAACAAAAAACATGATGATGATGTATAGTGATATCTTGCATCTGCATCACCCACCTCCTTCTTCCACGATTTCTGTTACCTTATCAGATACAACGTAAAACCTTGTAAAAACATCATCCTTCCAGTATCATAGCTCGAATCGGTATCAACAATAGCCGAACGGTTATCGAGTCTAGTTTCAGCTAGACCTAACTAGTTACTTTGTACTTATTACTTAATATCGAACTAGTTAATTGATTGTAATTGTATTTCATAATTTCATTATGAGCGTGTAAAGCACACACATAAATATAGATTTTCATACTAAAGAATTGACTACACAATTAAGGATTTTGTATTTTATTTGTTATATTTATTACCATGGTAGTATTAATATTTTTTTATTATCAATATTATATTTATTACCATGGTAGTATTAATACTTATTTAATATGAATATTATATATTTTAATTATGAAAATTAAAAGGGTGGTACAATATTCTGTTTAAACTCATCAGTATTTATCGATTATAAAAAAGACACATAAAAGCTCGTGCTTATTGTGTATAGTTCCCCAAGTATATTTCAAAACACAAAATACTAATCTTAAATAGTACTCTTAAATAGTCAAGAGACACGTACAAATTTAAGTATATTTCAATCCAAATTATAAATACTAATTTATGTGGGTCAAGTAGGAGTACACAATAAACTCATAAATAGTACTTCAAGTACACAAATATGTGTCAATAATAATTATTCAAATTTAAAGAATACACAAATGGATCAAATAGTAAGACCCAAACATTCATCTCCAATTAATTGTCACATGCCCAAAATAAGACATTCTATACACTATCTTCCAACAAAACAAAAATGAAGTACCATGGAGTACTACACATTGGAGCCAAATGTGGTCATCATTAAATGGGACCCAACATTTCTTCCACAAAACCAGATCCTTTTTAAAGATACAGACAAGTTAGAGTGAGTACTCCAGCTTTTGGATTTTGATTTCATTTCTAACTTATCAAATTATTACAGTCTAGGAAATTTTGGAAGAGGAATTACAGTCTAATCGGCCCTTTGCATGTAGCAATAGTACTGTCATATTATGTTCTTCCATTTCAATTGAATTTTACTAGGACATGACATTTTGTGATCCACAAAATCAAGTAATAATATATTCTAATTTATTTAAATTGAATTTATTCATTACATATTTCATGTTCAAATTAATAAAGCGTTCAAATATGCCACGTTAATCGTATAGCAGTTTTGGTTTATCAAATATGCCACGTTATGAGTAAGTTTGTGATTGTTTTGGTCGCTTTCATATCAAAACCACTCCATCAGTTCATCTTCAAACTTCCGTAATAAATTATGTGTTTCTGACATTTTTCGCTATCCTGCACATTACCGTCTTGTAACATTTTTAAACCCCTACGATGAAGTTAACCTTCATCACACCCGATATACCCAAACCTGTACTGACAGTTTCAACCCCGATAGACCTCGTACCCGATAAAAAAGGTGCCTAAACTATAAATTATAATTAAAACATTTAAATCTTCAATGTAGTCATTAAAAACACGATTTCATCATCATTCTTTATCATCATAAAAATACAATTCTTCATCTTTATTATTTATACACTAAAATGTTACAGTATGAACTAAACTTGGAGAAATACGTGTGAGGATATATTGTAGTTCCCTGTATGATATATTTATTTTCCTACAATAATAACAAAACTGAATATATGTATTTTATTTCCACATTCCTTAATGCCATGCAACTCAAAAAATTTACCATCGGGCTTAGACATCAGTAAAACCCTTTGAACTTCTATGGGGTAAATTATTTTGGGGGTTGGCAACAGTAAGCATGAAAAGGAGGAAAAGCCTTTACCTATTCCAACAGTAATTTCCATCATTATATATATATTTGTGGGGACTCGCACATGTATCAGCCCTACTACCCTATATATCAGCCCCTCCTGCCTGTAAATCACATCAGAGCCTCCATTCCCACAGCTTCCTAAATATTCTCCCCCCTTTGTTTGCATATCTCTTCCTATGGATTTGTCCCTGTTCACAGCCCTCCCATCTGATATCCAGACGTTGATCTTCATTCGCGTGTTCTTCGAAGCCATCCTCCGTTAGTACGTGGGTGGACATGATCCCGAATGGTGTCTCTGGTGGCTGAAGAAAGCCTCTGACTTGGGTCACCTAGAGTCAACCTATGCGTTGGCACTTTTTAACATCATCGATGGTGATTTGCAGGAAGGCATCCAGCTGATCACCACCATGAAGAGGACGGACAAGCCTGGCCTCCGGCTTGCTCGTCAACGCGTCAGAGCTTGTCTGGCTTACTCTTGGGGTTGGTGGTACTACTTCAGGTTCATCACAAACCAAGCTGCACGACCTAGGCCGATCTGCTGCAATGTGCATGTTGCTCTCAATCGCAGAGCGAGGTACGACCGCTGGGTAAGGGTAGATACGGCGGACATCTCCTGCGACGCATGCACCTACGATCAGGAGGTCATTCATATCCTGGGATCTCCATGAGCATTCATGTCCTTGATCATGACTGTTTTTTGGCCAAGCTTATTAGCTAGTTTCTTCTTGCGTCTGTTTGTTTTGTGTTGTTTCTTCTTGATTCTGTATGTTTTGTGTCACTTTTTTTCACTATTTTTGTTTCAAGATCAAGGGGTTCAAGAAATCAGGGTCTTCATGGAACTGTAATCTAATGAACCTGTGTTTACTTTTGTGGCATATTGTAATTACTGCAAATCTTTTCTTGTTTTGATCCCTCGATAATTACTCTTTGTCCCTGACACGGCAAATAGTCACGTTCATAATTGTGAAGCCATTATTGCAAACTAATCCTGCGGACAAGTCAAAACAAGAGAAGTAAGGGTGATAATGCATATCAATTGTGTCAATCTATTTAACATTGATTAAAAAAATACTCCCTAAGTTCACCTATTTATATCTTACCATGAGATTTTTGATTTTCATTTAATGTCTGATCTGTCCATTCTTGGCAATGGTTTAGCTATCTTCACCATCTCACTTTTTCTTCCTCCCCTCTTGCTTTGAAACACGCACTTGATTCCTTCTTACCTAATGTGCAAATATTGCTAAGAAAATATTTGGTAAAAAATTGTAATTCATTTCAAATTAGTTTACTAACTCCAAAGATAAGTTACGCAAAAGTCGCATTTCATTTATAAGACGTAATATTTTTGAATTATTCTAAACACTTGTTTGGATATCGCACTTGTTAAGGTAATAGCATTTGGCCCTCAAAATACAAAAAATCGACGGAACTAGCTATTATTTATTTTTGGTAAAAAATTGTAATTCATTTCAAATTAGTTTACTAACTCCAAAGATAAGTTACGCAAAAGTCGCATTTCATTTATAAGACGTAATATTTTTGAATTATTCTAAACACTTGTTTGGATATCGCACTTGTTAAGGTAATAGCATTTGGCCCTCAAAATACAAAAAATCGACGGAACTAGCTATTATTTATTTTTGGTAAAAACTTGTAATTCATTTCAAATTAGTTTACTAACTCCAAAGATAAGTTACGCAAAAGTCGCATTTCATTTATAAGACGTAATATTTTTGAATTATTCTAAACACTTGTTGTAGACAACTAGTCTTCTTCATTACATATTGATTTTGGTAATGAAGCGGGACTACGTCTACGTTTATAAGTTCATGAAAATGTTAACCTCGATTTACTGTTTCATATGAACATGCATGGGTGAGTAAAAGTATATTTGGCAACTACAGAAGCATTTACTGGCAAACACATGCATCTTTCAAAATAATCCACGTGCTTTAGCATCAGCACGCACGCTAATGTCCTAAATAGCAACAATTTACACACGAATTCAATAAAATCCAAAAGCAGGGCCCAACATGCTTAAATACAAATAGGTAAACTCAGTACGGGGGCAAAAATGAAAAAGTCAACATTCAGTACGGACTGAACCCCACAAATCACCACCTCCTCACACTATGGCAGATTTGCTTTCGATGAAACCTGGAATTCGATCAAGCAGTGCCTTTCTTTTTGCGTTTGAATCTGATAGAAGAATAAAGCACAAATATGACAAGCGCAGCTGCAGCCTTTTGCTTTTCTGCAACACATTTGGATGATTATTAATTGATTTTATGAGCATATAGTGAATAATCCACACACCTTCAAGAAAAAAACCAAAAACCACTTCTCCATCATGCACATGACGCACTCACCCCTATCGGAATAAAGCAGACTATTCCTCTAGAGGGGGTATAGCACATGGAAGGAGAAAGAACGGTACGCCTCAAGAACAGCCTTGTGCTTCTTAACCTCAAGCAGGCGCCAGAAACACGTCCCCTACACATTCAAAGTGAGTTTGGAATTGTTATATTTCTTTACTATCAACAGCCAACATCAACAGCCAACACTTATACGAAATTCACTATTACTTACAACTGCACGACCCAGCTTCTCAATCTGTCCATCTTCTGGAGCTTCCCTTGTAGTCTCGATCAGTTGAATCTGGCCCTCCACGGCGTTGATAACCACTAGGTAGTAATTGCCATCGTGAAGTATCGGTATGTACACCTACAATTAAACATAGTGTTTGTTCAAAATGAATCCAACATTAATAGTTGTTAATGAGTTCAAGCAAGATGGATCAAGAAACACTTACAAAGGAAGCACTTGGAATGCCAAGCTCGCACATACGCAACCACCTAAGCCACTGATCCACCACCATAATTGGGTCAAACATGTCCTTGTCCTGGAAACATAAAAAATCAGAAAATCCATTCCATTGTTGAAATGCTTATAGCACACATTTACATATAATGCTTACCATCCGAACTGCGCGGAGACATATTCTTTTCTCCCATCTTTGGGAATCCCAGAACCTGTTCAGCAACATGGCAAAGACATTAACTACCTCCACAGAGATGTTTCTGTATGCACCCATGGACCACATATCAGCCCTGCACAACTCGGTTCTCAACCATTGATCTTCTCCTTTCTTCACAAATAGAACCTCCCTGCCAACAAAAAAACAAAGACATCATTAATCCAATGAACCATTTAATAAAACAAGCTACTGAAATGAAGGTAAAGGTATCCTTACGCTGGTTGACCATCTCCTAAGCAGTAATCGGCAATCTCCATCTTGTACGGCTCGAACTTGTGGCTGATTCTGCATAGGCTCTGCACGAAGTAGTTAATGTAGGTGGGAGGGTAATTGAAGGTCCATGTCGTCCACGGACAGTTGCTCATCTAATCATGGGGGAATCGCTCATCCAGAGGCTCAACGACAGGGTTGGGCTGACCATAGAGGGTATGTTGAAGGGGCGACAGCCTGCCTATCCCAACCTCGTTGGAGAGTCCATTGCACAGCGTGTGCAATTTGCTCACAACTGTATCGTAGCCGAAGCCCACATCAAACTTGGCTTTCCCCTCTGGATTCAGTCTGAAACTGCAGGCTTTCAGGGGTTGAGTTACGACGTCCATATACTTGGCATGCTCGTCGAGCGTCTGATCGACATCTTTAAGGATGAGCCAAGCCTTCCTTTTGTTTCCCTATTCCCAAAGGCATAGGCCATGCTTATGAGATGTTTGCAGTTGCATTTATTATAATATTATATGAAACAACACATTACAATTTCAACCTTTTAAGTATTCATGCACCAACAAAGATTAAGTCAAACCACTTTAACCAATTGTTTTTGCCTAAATGTTCAGTAGGTACAGTACTATTTACATTTATAAAGCCCTAACACAAACATTTGCACTTAAGGAATATTCCTTGATATTCTTTATAAAAAAATAATTTATTATCCTTTTTATTCCTTGATATCCTGTTTTTAGAGATTGAAGGGGAATTTTACTGTTTGAGAATGGGTCAAAAATATTAGCCTCATATTATAAAGCAAATTCATACAAAAAATTATTTTACCTTATATTAAAAATATTTTTTGACTTTACTACTTTTATAAATTACTTGTCAACTAATATTGCACATTATACAAACATATATTTATATAAGGCCTTTGAAAAAATATACTCTTTTTTTTAAAACAAATATTAAAATATACATATATATTCATAATCATGGACAGTTGCATTCACAATATTTACTTCAAGCAAAGCTTACCTCTTTCAGAGATTCACCAATATCTTCAGCAGTCAGAACTGAAATGTCCTCACTAGATCCTTCCTCTCCATTGCAAAATGGTTTCACAAGAAGCCTACCACTGTCAAACTCACCAGCACACTTATCCTTGAATAGAAGCTTCCCAAATCCCATTGACCGCATCTCTTCAAACACCCTAACCCCAATGCTATCCCCTCCCTAATGTTTGATGTATGGTTGGTCGTTGGGCAAAGGCTTTCCTGGCCAAATCGTGCTGTGGAAATAGATTAGCTGGAGTAAAATCAGACACCCCTCACACCCCCTGCCAAAAGAACTTGCCTCCTTTGCTTCTCTGACCTTGAACTTGTACACCCTAGTGCACAGATGATCCACCACATGCCCGGCCCAGTCGTAGGACTTTATGTTGTCCACATCCCACAAGCAATTCAGAAGTCCAAGGCCTATCTCTTTGCCAAACTTCGGTGTCAGTAGCGTGTTCATCACGTACAAAACAAAAAACCTCTTGAAGTCTACCCCACCCTGGGGTTGTTTCAGAATCATGCTTTCAACTTCTCTCAAATGCAGCCTCATAGTGAAGCGCAAACCGTAATAGTCTCTCCATCTCTGCTTCACCATTCTCACTTCATGATTTGCATATTGGATCACCACCTTCTTCTCAGGATTAACAGGCAGGCCAAACACCATCCTTGCATCCTCTGCCGTGACTGAGAAACGAATCTGACCATCACAATGAAAGTACCTCTTCACAGGATCAAAGCAATCCACCAGCCACTGATTCATCTGACCTGGGACTGCAGCAGTGCTGAAGTGAAGCAAACCTCCGAATCCTATGTCCCTCATATCTTCCTGCTGCATCGGGGAAAGCTCCTGAAGAACACGGTTCAAACGTTCTCTCCTCCGGTTAAGCACCTGGTAAAAATAGTATTCCTCATACCCATCGTCTGAATCAGAACTGTGAGCACTGGCTGCGCTGCTGATGCTTAACCGTTTCCTTTTTCCCAGACTCCTAGACGGGCCAGCTCCTCCGCCACGCGGCTTTTTCCAGTGTTCAGTATTGGCCGACTGAATTCTTCGCTGATAAACTTTCACAGCCTGAGAAATCGTTCGAGATGTGTCTGCAAAGTGTAGATAATAAGAAGACCGATTAATGTTACCCAACACAAGATGGGTCTATACCCTTGAATATAAATATTCCACCGACATGAATTGGTCATAAAACACCCAAATAATATGATAAAATCCAACGGGGGAGGATCTAAATTAAACTTAATCCGAAACCAAAAGTTACCCTTGCACAAAAGACCGGCCTTTTATTTTACAGAAAGATTCGACCTTTATAAATTAAGATTTGACATTTACAAGTACGGATTGACACTTTAGAAAAGTTAATTTACAAAATAAAACATTCGGCCGAAAAAAAAGGGAAGTAACTTTTGCACATATTGCGTCTGAAAGCTTGCTTCTTTAATGGATCAGTTGTGATTCTTATAAAACTTTTACCGATCTATCTAATCCAAACCACGTGGCTGCTCCAACCAGATAACCCTAACTATTGCTGGTTCAAAAATAAGAGATCTGTCAAACAAGGGTAGAGGCGATGATCTTACCAGCTGGTGGAGATCCGCCGGCGCTCCCTTCATGTCCATTAGCAGCAGCAGCAACACTGACCTGCCTACCGGCCGTTGCTGAGGCCGCGTTAGGGGCGGCCTCGTTCGAAGAACTCAGATCGAGAATCCCACCGACCATGGCGCCTTTTCTATCTGATTATCATAAGAACAATATACTTTTCCCTCTGCTTGGAATGTGAACAGTTATATTGAACCTGTGTTTTCGTATAAATGGAGAGAGGAATGGAATGGGAAGAGGTTGATGTGGGGAAGTGCGCTCTTTTTTTCGATGGCCCGACAACTAGTAAATAATTTCAAATGCTTTTGTGGAGCTGCCTCCGAATATTAAAATTCTTATTAATTAATTTATGTCCCGTTACTAGATAGGACCATACACGTGGCATGTAGGTATGAAATCGGACCATACACGTGGCATTTATGTACTACCAAAACAGCTTAATTTAGCCAACTGAATTCGTGACACATTCAAAATGTGTAGTGCTAAGGATCAAAAACCAAAAATATTTCTAAAACATCTCCATGTAACAAATTTAAAACCTTTTTATAAAAATATACTAGTCGTATTATGGGTCAACCCTAAGTCAACGTGATTTTATAACATAATTTTGTAAAAATAGATTGAAATCTCAAGTGAACTGAACTTAACCGAACTAAATTGCACTACAAAAAATTGCGTTTAATCGCAAATACAATAACCATAGTAAATTCGAATATAAGATAGAATTTAATTGAAAAGTACTTCAACTGAACTGTACTAGATGTTACTATACTTCACTGATAAAATCGAAAGTATACCACACTTGATTGAGAGGATCTAAATTGAACTACACTCAACTGGAATGACCATAATCGATAATCACTAATCAGAAATAATATAATTCAAAAGTATTTCCTTAAATTAAAAGGGTTTCATCATTACCTCAATTGAATTTCGCAAAGCTTCGTTTAAAACTACTAAACTGCGGTGAAATGAATTTCAATAAGCTTCGTTTAAAACAACTTAGTTCAACTACACCTGAACTGAGGGAGGTGACAACGATTGAACTACAATGAACCCGAGATGATAACGATTGAACTACTATCAGCTCATAAGAGCTTAATTGAACCACTATTAACCACGACTATGCATACTGGACACTGACTCTGCGACAAGTTAAAACTAAGTCAGCTACACTTGGGTAAAATGATAATAATTGAACTTCAGTTATCTAACATGAGAAGAAATGAACTTCACTTAGCTGAGATTATAAGAAACAAATGACCATCGCTTATTTTTAGTTGAGATTGACATGGCAACAGTTGAACTACAATGAACCCGAGATGATAACGATTGAACTACTATCAGCTCATAAGAGCTTAATTGAACCACTACTAACCACGACTATGCATACTGGACACTGACTCTGCGACAAGTTAAAACTAAGTCAGCTACACTTGGCTAAAATGATAAGAATTGAACTTCAGTTATCTAACATTTGAAGAAATGAACTTCACTCAGATGAGATTAGAAATGACCATCGCTTCGCTTAGCTGAGACTGAGATGGTAACAGTTGAACTACAGTTAGCTGAGATGATAACAATTGAACTACACTTAGTTGAGATGACAACAATTAAACTACAATTAGCTAAAAAATATAAGACCTGAACTTAACTACTATCAACCAAATTGAACTACACAACCCCTAATGTCTAGAGTTCAACTACACTTAACCAAAATGATCATAGATCGAGCAGACTCGGTGAATTGGGATAAACTTAAATGAATTCAGCTAATGACAACAAAAATGAACAACACTAAGTCATATTAACCTAATCCCTAAAACTTCAGTAATTGAAATGAGTAAATTGAAATTCAATTAACTAAAATTTACTGAATTGAATTTCACTTCAAAAACATCAACTTCAAATCAGTTGGTAAACTATAACATGAACAATTTCATTCTAAAAGATAATTTCATTACATTAACTTTTATTCTTTTTATTGCATCACCACATTCAACCAATTTAGATAGGATAAGACAGATTAGTTCAACCATATTAAAAAACCATTATTTAGAGCAGGTTTAAATTATTCAACATAAATTCCTAATTATCAAAAATAATTTGTAATTTTCACCATTTAACCAAGATATGAATAGTTATTTCCAAAATTATGAAATATAGCCCAAGTATTTTCCCACGTGTATTTCCCGCGCTGTTGTGACTTCCCGCGTAATTGAAACATGCATTACCAAATTCATCTGAAGTGGCCAGTTCCAACTTCCGAAGCAGAAATAAAAAATAATAGTACATTTATACTCATTATTTGTTCATGGTCTTGTCCCATCAAACCAGAAGTTAGTTGTCAGTCCATTCCTCCCACTTGCAATTTCATTCATGCAGGTCCAACCGAAAATAAATTCTACTGTGATTATCATTTCATTTTTATTATATTTGTGATTCTGATTATATACTACTCATGATATTAAAGTAAAAAATTCACAATTCATTTTAATTATAATTAATTCACCTATCATTTTTATCCTCACTATTACTTGCTAAGAGTCCAGAAGACTCAGCAGAAATTTGTTGGCAATTTTGTAGAAGTTGACTATGTTTAAACACGCTCTTATGTTTAAACACTTGCTCAAGAAGATCAGAAACCGAGCAATACGTCTTTGAAGTGAAGTACAACTCAGATGCGATCAAACGAGATATTCTGACAAATCAAGATGATATTTGAAGAATGATTCGGTTCTGATTTAATTAGATAAAGAATATATTTGTGAGTTGTATTCTATTAAGAATTAGTCGTAATTAAGGAAAGAATATATTTCTTATCCTATAACTATAGAAATAGAATATAGCTAGAAGACTAAGTGTAGCTGTGATGAGCTGGACGAGCAGATCAGCATTGCCGAAATGGAAGGATCGAGAGGATCAAGACGACATCACAACATTTGGACTATAAATATACAACGATGCTGCGATAACAAGTATCCATCTTACAAGAAAGTATTCTGCAGATCAGAATAGCTTTATAGTTGGAGCAGCTTATTGAAGGGAGTTCAATAGGCCTACCCCATCGCCAGGAGTCTGAAAACAACAAGGCTTAATACTTCAGGGGAAGTGGTCAAGACAACAACGAGGAGTTGCTGACCGGCAGTGAGGGGATCTCACGAATCCACACGAATAAGATAGGTTTTAGATAGTTAATTGTTTGGAGATCAGTGTAAATGATCTGAATTATTTTAGTGGATGATTTTCAGGCTGGAAAACGCAGAGGTAGGTGTTTTAGCACCGAACTGCGTAACAAATTCTGTGTTCTTACTTTCAGTGTCTAAACTCTGTCTCATGTTTAAACAAACGTGCTAGAATAGAAAGATTAGTTAAGAATTTTGTGAAACTGATCGATAGTAAATTTCACTTACTTCTTTGGAATTGTATATCAATACAATGTAAACCCACATAGCGTTTAGCGGAGCGTAATATTAATATTTCGATGAATTGCAGTTAATGCATTAGGTAGAAAAGGATCAATCGGTGGGAGTTTTCAACAATTTTGTTGAATTGTATCATTACTCGTTCGAGAATTAAAACAATTTTCTATTCATCTATCAACCTTATTCCATTAGTCAAGATAGTCTAGGGTGAAAAAGATGACCATATATACAGATCGATGTCACACTGAATGGATCATGCATATCATAAATGAACCGCTTAAGATGGAGATTTTAAACTCGTTTTTAAAATTAGAGATCATCAATCGTTTCGACCCTAATACCATTACCCGATGGGTCTACTGGGTCCCGGGGGTCTTAAATGGGTCATTATTAATTAAGTGGAAAACATACCCTAAACCCTAAATCCATACAATAAACACTAGCACCCCAAAACCCTAAAACCATGAGACCCATGCTAGACCCATACTTATTGGGTCTAAAAAATTTAACCCATATATAAGACCCATGTATAAAGTTAAACACCTTATTGCTTATCAAATACAAACTATATTGCTTGTCAAAACTAACTAATCCCTTTTCCCGATAATTCTATATACATATATATAAATAAATATATACATGTATTGGCAACTATGTTCCCTCTGCATGCGAATTCTATAGTACGTTTCATTATGGAACACAAAATGTGCATGAGAGTTTAAGGTACATGTTTAGTATTTTGAGTGCTCGTTAATAATTCAGAAGCAATGTAGTTTTTCATATTTATCGCTAAGACGTTGTCACTAGTTCATACTTCTAATTCAAAATCATAATATAATTGTCAGTTATTCACCACGATCGACAATATGCAATTCTAGTTTCCAAACTAGTTAATCATAGTCATTTAGTAGCTATGCTATTACGTATCATGATGTGATAAGTTCATTCGTCTTCGTAATTGCCTGATAGTATCGTCTAACAATCCGGTTGGCTGGTATAACGCTAATTATCCCGATAATGTAATGTCAGAACTACTCTGTAATAAGATGCAGTGATTCAATATACTAAACCGGATGTTCATTTACGATACTTCCACATTGCTAGGACCCCTAATTATATATCTACACTTGCCTAATTATGACATAATACCAGCATATATTAGAGCTGAACTAAAATTCGTCAAATAAATTTTCTAAACAACCGATTTTTCTAATTCAATCACAATTATGTTGTATCACATCATATTTTAAACCAAACAAAAATAAAATTCTTCTATTCATTAGATATAAGTATTTTTTACCTCTAAAATACTCATAATTCGCAATATTCTCTAACCATTTTCTTACAACAAACCATAATACACCATAAACTTCCAACTAATTTATATTGCTATTTAATTCAACACTTTCTCTCCCACAAAAAATATAAACCTTCCAAAATCGAAGTCAACTCGGGAACAATCTAGAGCACAAGTCAATACCGTGGTTTTGCCAATTGTTTATGTCTCACTCACAAACTGAAAACCACAAACCATACTCCAAAACCACGTTCTCCTCTTCCTCTCACAAAGCTTGCCAAATCATCACACCAAAACCACCGTCCCATCTCTCTCCTACTCGTGTCCACCAGTCCTCCAGCCCCGACCAGATCTGGTACGAAACTGCCATTATTTCCGGTGACAGCTGTCACCGGTGCCCTGCATGCCAGCTCTACTGCCTTCCTACTCGTACCTCCAAACCATTAGTTTACTGCCTTGCCTCAAATCCAGCTTTTTCCAATCCACCGACGATAACGTTTTCTACATCTTTAGTTACGATTATTCATTTACCATTCATCTACTCTATTCTTAAAACATTCTCAACGCAACTCAGAGGTGTCAAGCATTTTGCAAATTTGATTCTGTGATAAGGTACTGGTTTTCCTCAACTTTCAATATTTTCCGATTTTGGTTTTCCTCCAGAAACTTAAATTCCAGATATTAAAAAATGAAGCACACAACATTTATGAGTACAGCTTTTAAAATAAATGAAGCACACAAGATTTATACAGCTTTTGAAATGAAAGTATCATGTTCATTAATTAAGTTATTAATTTGGTTTTCTGAAGGTTTTTGTGAGTCAAGACCTGCATAGTGGTGTGGGAAAGGTTCATTCCGCCGGACCTACTGCTGCTGCATGATGTAGGGGAAACAGGTATTGCATATCTTTTCAGATTTCATGACTTGCATTAGTATTTTCAACCACTTTAACCCATTTTTTTTTGTCTGTGCGAGAGGCATGGGGAATTGCAACTTAAAGGATTGCATAGAGCCCTGCAAAAGATTTGCAGCACAATACCTACACTGATACTACTTTTTTTTCCCATCACACGGCATCATAGGGTCAGGTCACATCGTCGTTCCCAATTGATTTTATAAATCTAACTACTAACTTTGCTTGAATCCCATTTTATGTTCTTTTTTGTCACAATCACGTAAATAATTGACCTCAAACCTAACCACAACATTTTTATATCACTTAATAAATAATGCGGGTTTAATAATTTTTTCAATTCTGTGCATTCCAAAAACATTATATTTTTGGAATTTAATTCACCCTTCATTTTTATCAATTTAGAGTCATTTCTTCCCATACAATATAGCAACAATTACCTTTTCTGTTTTTTTTTTAAAATAATTACTTTATCTGTTTAACATAGAAGTTAGGAGTTAGGCACAATTCTAGTTTTATTACAAATCAAGTCATTAGTGATCGAGGACTAAATTAGTGCAGTGTGTGATTAACCTATAACCATGTGATTGGAGGCAAACTAAATAATTCTACGCCGTTTATAACTCATTGAATTTCATAACCATTGACAATTTTAGCTTATTCTAGTATCTTGTTCCATTCTGGAGGGAATTATTTGCCTTTCTGCCATCTCTTTCCATTTTGGAGGGAAATTGTTGCCTTTTCTTACTACTGTTTACCATTTTGGAGGGAAATGTTGTCCTATAAATACATCAATTTCCCTCAATGCAACACCACACCTTTCTCAATCAAATCGAACCCGCCCTGTCTTATTTCTTCTCTTCAACTATGAATTCGAAGAAGCCTACCAACGCATCCATCACCGCCCCCCGGCTCAAAAAATCCGTTCAAAAATTGCCTTCCGAGACCAAACCCCACTATCCTAGGGTTTGCACTTGTGGCTTCAAACAGACCAAGAGGTTTTACACCCCAACAGCCAAAGCTTATGAGAAATTTAGGCCATCACTGCCGACGGTTCAGGAGTTGGATGCTGACATTCCTATCATCGATGCTGACATTCCTATCATCGATGCTGACTCATCGGATTCGGAGTTTGAAATCCCGACACTTCCCCCAAAGAGAATGCACCCGAACATGGTATGGTCCGCCAGACATGGCCGCTTCATGTATAGCCCTAAACTCACCGCCACCTCCACCGCCATCTACAAGACTTCCTCTACCATCACCGCCGCCTCCCCCCGCGGCTTCAAGAGTGCGGTGGCCACCTCCACGGCCTCCCCCCCACGCAGCTTCAGGAATGTCGCGGCCACCTCCAACGCCCTACCACGCACCTTCAAGAGTGCCGCGGCCACCTCCAGCGCCTCCCCACGTGGCGGCAAGAGTACTGCCATGAACACCTCCACCACCTCCCCACGAGCGGCCAAGATTGACGGGACCACCTCCACCGCCTCCCCAAGTGGCGGCAAGAGTACTGCCATGAACACCTCCACCACCTCCCCACAAGCGGCCAAGATTGCCGGGACCACCTCCACCGCCTCCCCACGCGGCAGCAAGAACTCTATCTTCAACTACGCCGCTACCACACCAGCCGATGGCAATGGCCCGATGCAGTACGTGCTCGTTGACTCAGATTACGAGGATTCCCTTCACGAGCACTCAGAAAACGAGTATTCCGTTCGTCCACTCTCTGAATTTTACGATGATTCCGACTTTGCCGATTACTATTGCGACTTGAAAGATTCTGACTTCGACCTTGCCGGTTACGCTGAGTACTAGCTGCACGGGAGGACCTTTTGGATGGGAGGACTAGTTGGATGGTCTTTTAAACTACACTAGTTGGAGGACTAGTTGGATGGGGGTTATTATGTTCATGGTTTTTTTCAATTATATGTTTTAGCCTGTCCCAACTATGGTCTAACAAACCATATTTTGTTGTAACGTGTCTTTTGTCAATCTAATGAAAGTTTTCCCATTTCTCTATCTCTATGGATAAATTTGACCAAAAACATTGACATATTAACCACAAACAAGAACATTTCTTCTTCTCAAAATACCTAACTTATTTCTACTTTTTTTTCATATTTCAGCCCAAATACAAACTTTATTTAAGCCCAAAAGCATGAACATATCTTCTCAGCTTCTGAAAATAGAAAACTTATTTATTATTACATATTTCAGCCCGAATTCTTACTTAAAACGGTCCGCCATGTTTTATTAACAGTGATGTTGGGCTTATCTATTATTTCGGCCTGAAGCCCAAAACCAATTCTAAACTACTTCCTTCCAGCTGCTATTTCAACTGATTCAGCCTCGTGACCTTCCTCCAATCTGCAACTGGTTTGACCAGTCTTAGCTTATGTTGACTGAGCTATTGCAAAGCCAGTTTTGCCCTTCTGATTTATTTATTTCCACAGTCATGACACTTATCTGTTTTTTCGGCCCATACACCAAAACCCAAAGACTAAACAAGCTGAAAATAAAACCAACACCAAGTCACCAAATCATTCCCACTTATCTGTTTTTTCGGCCCAAAGACCAAACCCAAACACTAAACAAGCTGAAAATAAAACCAAGACCAACTCACCAAATCATTCATCCTTATCCATTCAATCACAACTCAACCAAAGATCACTCGCTCGCCGCCGGTGATTTCACTGTGTGAGCTGGGCGATGATTTGCATTTTTTTCATTTTGGATTGCCCCATTTGGGTACCAAAACTGGATTTGGGTACCAAAACCGGAGGTACTTTCCTCCGGCAACTGTGATGCGTCCGTGGTGCGGTGCTCCGATCAATCTCCGGCATTCATCGGAAAGAACTGGGATCCCTTCTTCTCGTCTCGGATGCGTCGCCGGTTCGATCCAGCTCGCTGTGATGCGTCGTCTCCGATCAACCCTGTTTGATTCGCCGAGCGTGCTGGAGACTGAAATCAACGTCGGGCTCTGAAATTAGGGGTGTTTGCAGACCGAGGTTGAAGATGATTTGGCAAAGGCATGACTTTTCTTGACTCGTTTGACTTTTCATTAAGTGGGGGCTCAGAAAAAATTACTACTTTTTTAAGCCCTTCCCCGCAAATACACACATTCCACAGGTCAAATGTGCAAATATGTTTTACACATCTCAACCCTAACTTACTCAAGGGTATTCTGGACTTTTTTGGACCTGCATAATAATTTTGGACCTGCATATAAAATGCCCCTTAAAAAAATGTATAGAGATTCATTGATGGTAAAATGGACAATATACTCTCTTTTTTTTTTGCCAAATGAGGAAATATTGAAAGTAAGACTTTGGTTGGGACATCCCAAAATAAAAAAGTAAGACACTTTGGTTGGGACGGAGGGAGTAAGCTTGAATACTGGGAAACACCATAATGCAGGCATGCAGGCCAGTCGTAGAATCACTTAACGTGGAATTTATAACTCTTTGTCAGATCTCAAGTTCAATGATCGATCTTTTATTATATTTTGCATCAAAACTATACAAAAGACTATTTTATTATAAAGTAGGCAAGAAGGAAATAAACCAGTCATATATTAAACCTTTTAAAATTTGAGTTGGTCTCTTGAGTGACGGTCGCCATATAGTGACGAAGGACTATATTGGAATATGGAAGGAAGGAGGTCCTAATTTGCAATTTTGACAAAAATGCACTATTCACTCACACGCACTGTTCACTCAGTCTAAAAAACAAGCATTTTAGTCTAAAAATAGACGTTAGCAAACATAGCTACACAGTCTAAAAAAAAGCATTTTATTCTAAAAAATAACCCGTTAAGCGTGAAATACAAGCATGTTCTAAAAAACAAGCATTTTGGTCTAAAAATAGACGTTAGCAAATATATCCACACAGTCTAAAAAACAAGTATTTTATTCTAAAAAACAACCCGTTAAGCGTGAAATACAAGCATGTTCTTAAAAACTACCTGTTTGGTCTAAAAAAACAAGCATTTATGGGTGAAATTCAAGCATGCTCTATAAAACCATCTTTTTTTTGCTTCAAAATACATGAACTCTATAAAGCAACATATTAAGTGTGAAATGCAAGCATTCTCTATAAAACATCATGTTAAGTGTGAAATGCAAGCATGTTCTAAAAAAAAATCTGTTTGGTCTAAAAAACAAGCATTCAAGCATGCTGAATGCAATTTGCATAAATTGCAGAAAAATCACCGTCCCAAACTTCTTTGCATATAAACCCCGTCACTATATAGTGACCGTCACTTCCAAGACTAATTATTAAAATTTAAGTGAAAATACCACGAATATTAAAAATCATGTGTCTGGGAAATGAAGTAATAATTTTTTAAAAGAAAAATTACTAGAATTTGTTGAGGGTTTTTATCTTATAAAAACTGAATTACCCTTAAATACTCCAACAAATCAACCGTCGTAATCAAAACAAATGTAGAATGTGCCAATGAATCTTACATGGTCGTAGGGTCATTTTTGACCTTTTGTTCCTTTTATCATTTAAACGATGCCGTATAAGTCCTTATTTTGTCTTCATCTTTTCATCTTTTGCTCTGCAAGTGGCCGTTTTTCCTTGCCCGTATCTCTGCCAAGGGCAGGAAAACTGCCCGATAATTCCATGCTTCAAAACTTGAAAGTTGGTCGTTTTTGGGGTTATTTTCGGGTTTTGCCATCATTTCTTGGCCTGTGATTTGGATCGTCGATTTGATGGGCGTGGATAGTATCGATCTCCACCTTTGGTTTCGATTTATGGGTCCCCTCAGATAATGTTGGTGTTTAGGTACTTCCCCGCAGATTCTGTCAGTGTCAGCGTTGGGATGTTTGAAGGTGTAACCAATTTCTGTTATGCATCTTCTCAGATTATGTCCTTGAAGCGATTCCTTCTCCTAAAATTTGTTGTGGCATGAAAGAATGTTCATTCTTCAGTTCCACATTGATAGTTATGTTTCATAGATTTTCTTTGCAGTCCATTTATCGCTAAATTAAAATTAGAATAGTAAACTTTTAGAGACAAAATATGTATGTGTGAAAATAGATAATTTTACAAAGATTCATTTGTCTTTGTTTTCGATGCAAATACTGTTGGTACATTCTTTGTTTGCCCATCGCACTTAAGTTCCTATGAATATGTACTATTCTGTATCCATATGGTAATGAGATTCATTAAATGGAGCAGTCCCTAACTTTGTTTATTTAATATGTGATCAGGTGAAATATAAAAGAGTTTAATCACCTAGACTTAATTTATAAGCATTTCTCCATTTTAGATACAAATATGTCAAGTGTTATTTCAAGATACGTGAATGCGCACATTTTTTTCCTTTGAATTTGGTTGTCTGAAGATTCAACTATTATTATTGTGAATAAGCCACATGGTACGCATGTATAGTTTGTGTTTGCTATATAGTCACATGTTCATTCTTCAGTTCCAAATATAGCAACCCACGTGATAAAGTGTGTATTTTGCAGGTTCAATTGGTTAGAGATATCAGCTCTCACTGGAAGAAACATTAGGTATAGATACATTAATAGGTGACCGGTGGTTTATGAATTGTAGCCAAAACCGGAACAATGGAGGATTCCGATTTCGTCAAAAAATCTGATGACCATTTGAGTATCTTCATCGTCGATCAATGGATTGTGCAGATCGCTCTCATCCAGAGACGCTGGTAATCCTCCTTGTCTTTCAATCGGATGAGGATGTACATGTAGTCCAGTGAGCCAATTTAGAATTTGCCGGAGAATCCCATTTGTTGAAATGCGTCGTATATCACCTCCATTGTTGGTTTACCATTTAAAAACTTTATGACCAAAGCATTCCTATAGTGAACGACGAAGATCTGTTCGTCCTCTTTGGAGTAGATGCATGCCACTTTGCGTTCATTCGATGCGAAATTAGCTTAATCTAAAGATTGGATGGAAGGAAATCTGAAAGCGATTGGTTTTTTCATGATATAATTTGAGCAAAAATTTTTCCGACGGTGTCACCATCAGTCGGGGGCGAAGGACCCGCCAAGAAAAAGGACCGTTTATGACCGTCGTAGGTGGAAAGTTGCTGATAAACGTATAGAAAATAGGAAAAAGAAGGGTGGGAAGTAGGCGCGTGCAACACGGAGAAGTAGGAGAAATCGTTGAAAATAAGTTTCATGGTCAATTTTCTACTTTCTACTTTCATGGTTTTTATTTCTACTTTCATGGCCAATTTTCTGTTTTTTCCACAACTCAGGCTTAAAGAGTGATTATGCCTACGGTTCCAATGACAGACGCTGTCAAGAGATAACCTCGATCAACAGAGTGTGTTTGAATGTGGTTGTATTGAGTCTGCTCTAGAATTTGCTGCTAAAACTGAAACCGCATCGAGCAACTGACTGGATCAAACATTTAGTTTGCTAATGGGGTATGAAACAGTGGGATTTGATCTCATCATCATCAAGTAAAATAGTTGTGATTAAATTAGAATTCTAAACAATCAATTGAACAAAAGTTAATATCTCAGTGGACAGTTGCTATATGACAGCCTATAAACGCCCTGCATCAGTTTCACGCACTTATTACATTCCCCAAACCAAAACAAATGTATAGACCGTGGAAGTGCCGGCATGTCTCATAGAGCACTTTGAGGTGTGGTAGGATCGGATGTGGACAGCGATGAATACATGTCGGATATTGCTTGTTGGAAGTAGGCCTTTGCTTGAGGCCTCTTGACCTGAGTTTCACAAATCAGACATTTTACAATAGCTCTAAGCTAACAAAGGGGCATGTCAAGTTTTGCATTTTAACAAGCTGCTAACCTTGAATGTTGGAGTGAGAAGGTCATTCTCCAGAGTAAAAGGCTCCGGAACTAAAGTGACCGCTTTTGCAAACTCAAAGCCCCTCAACTGCTCCAAATGACCGTTAAGTTAAACCAAAGTTTTTTTCACATATTTTTTACCATTAACAGATAAAACTTCACATGTGTATATACGAGACACTTTTAGGAAAATGCTCACCTGAGCTTCTCTTCCAATGTCATCCATATCAGCTAGCACAGCAGCCTTTGCTCTTGGATCATTACACAGTTGTGCCAAATCTTGGAACTGAAAAACATAATACAAAAGTCAGGTGCTCATAATCAAGAAGTAACCTTCAGAAGTACAGCTACTGATGATGAAAGTGAAAACTACCCCGACGCCTTCAGAATTAGCCCATTCTGTCATCACATCTGGGTCCACAGATACTACAGCTACTAATGATGAATTGAAACTGTCGCCTACAGAATTTGCCATGGGTAAGTATTACTCAACAGATAAAATCCAACAGAGAGATAGCTCCAATCGCTTACCATATACAAAACATTGAGCTACGAATTTGCACTTGGCATACACATTCTCGATCTTCTCGGGTGCTATATACTCGCCCTGGGCCAGTTTAAATATGTTCTTTTTCCTGTTTTAGAATACGATGTTGGGAACCAAACCAGCAATTAGAAGTAATGATACACAATAGTCCACTTCTTCACTATCATGCCAAATTGAAGTCTGCAAGCAAAAACAAATTGAAGTCTGCTTATATTAAAATAATAAAAATCACCTATCAATTATCTTAAGTCGCCCTCCAGGTAACCATAGACCAATATCTCCTGTGTGCAGCCAAGCATCTTCATCCACAACTTCCTTTCTGTTCAAGGAGCTTGCTCAGAGAATTAGCCAACTGATAAGAAACTCAAAAGTCATCACTAAAATGCAGTCATGTGAGGAGCTTACGTTTGCACTGCATCTTTGTAATAGCCTTGGAAAATAATGGGACCCCTGACACAGATCTCTCCACGTGGATGCGGCTGATCCTCTGAAGAATAGTTCATTTCAGGAACATCCACAAGCTTTATTTCTGCAAGGATTTAAAATCAGCTTGTGATGCCATGCAACTTTTATGTAATTACCTTAAAATAACATGCATAGAAGTACATATCATCATTCTTTAAAAAGCCTGTAAAATAATGTAGCTATGCAAAGCACAGCCGTTCATGAACGCAATAATCTACAATCAACAGAAGAGGAAATAAAAGCATTTCATCTCAATTCCATTTCCTTTTAGAGAGTGAGGTTGTAATTACTTATACAAGGCCACTTCCCTATGTGCTGGTATATTTAAATCTCATACTCACAGAGCACAAAGCCAAATAATCTTGATCTACAGACTAGGATTTTCTCAAATATTTATCGGGAAATAATGATTTTCATACAAAGTTGCAGTCTTTCTGCTCCTGCTAATCACTAAGAGACTTACCACATGCAGGATTTGGGCTACCTACATGCCCTGTTGAAATATCACCCTCAACCATAGAGCTAATAACACATGAAGTCTCAGTCATTCCATATCCCTCCATAACTTGACAGCCAAAACATCTACAAAATGCATTAGTATGTTCAACATATTGATCATTTAAACCAAAAGGGTGCAGACAAATAAGTGAATAGATGCATCCAAGGAAAAGAAGAATTATTATAGACAACATACACCCTTAAAAATTCCATAATATCAGGTGACAATGGTGAAGCTCCTGAACCCATGAAGCGAACTCTGCCTCCAAGTTTGTCCTTAATTTTATTGAAAACCAACCTATCCCACATCGCTGATGGCTTCCTACCTGAGCAGTAAAAACACCGCGATGATAATGCAACTATAATGAGAAGAGTGAAGGAACAAAGATAACTTCACAAAGGAGAAAATAAACTCACCATTCATGATGGCCTGTTTCTTGGAATGGTAGGCAGCATTGAACAATCTCCCTTTTAGAGATCCAGAAGTTTTTACAGCATTTGTAATCCTACGACAGATAAAGAAATGGAAAGTCAGAGGTCATAAGATACTTTTCAAGAATCAAATTAACACTTCGCAAGAGTAATACCCAGCATATATTCTGTTGTAGAGACGAGGAACACTGCAAAATATTGTTGGTCTTAGAGCTGACAAATCATCCATCAATTTCAAGTTATCCTGCACTTACGAAGGTGGCCAATGAACAGCGAGCTTCCAAGTGGAAATTTTGGCTGGACTAGAGGCAAAGATTAACTAACTAAAAAGAGTATAGAAACATGCCAATCACTTAACGAAAGATCAGGACAAAATACCCATGCTAGTCAATTAAATTATCTTAATTCGTTTTGTTCCTTAAACTTATTGTTTAATGGTCGGTGTCTTTTCCACATACTTTAAAAAGAGCAATAAACTACAGCTGATTTCTTTCTCCCTGTACCACCACCTATGTAAGTTAGATATTTAAACAACATCCAGGCCTGAAAGAAAATCTTCTAGCACAAGTCCAACATCTGTTGTGAAAAAAACTTAAGGCTCAGCAGGAACCTAGGCAATACCATTCCGCAAGTTTATCATACAATCATGTTATAGCGTGTTGTGGACTAGTACACTAATTTAAATGGAGGCTGATTTGACATGTACAAAATAATCATGCTACCACATGTAAAATATCAATATTATTACAGAGTAGTGCACACGTACCCCTTGGTAAAAGCCAATAGCGACTCCACTATACACACTCATTATTTGGTTGGCTCGCTCATAGATGTGTGCCAACGGAAGGTACGATATGTAACTGCAAAGTGCAGTAATAATTCAAAATTTTAGGTGGAAAATGCATATTGCAATAGATGTAAACAATCATCCCACTATGAAACTCACATGTCTGAAGAATAAAACTTGACATAAACACTCATCCCTGCAACATTTGCAATCAGATTTCCATGAGATAATACAACACCCTGTCCACACATGACAAACAAGCAAGCAAGCAAAATGTAAATTTATTAGCAAGACATGAAATGGTAAAGGAGAGTATTTAAATGAAAAAAGTCAACCTTTGGTGTCCCAGTAGTGCCACTAGTATAGCATATAGTCGCAACATCACTTGGCTTGGGAGGGCAAAAAGGCTGAATTTTCCTGCGGCCCTAAGGAAAAAAGAGATTTACAAGTATTATTAATTATTAAAATATTCAATTTGAATAATTTTCTCTGTTATTCTATATTTATTAAAAGAAGGAGGGGAATAAGAATGGCAATGAGATATAAAGCATTTTTAAGACAAAACAGAATCTATAGGACTGCTAATGCAGGGTTTGATGGCTAATGCAGGGTTTGATGGCTAATGCAGCTCCCTTAAAGTTTCTCTTAAATGGTTCAGCAAAAATACAGCCATCCCCTACACTTTAACAACTTTGGTCACTTCAAACCAAAGAAGCTGCAAAGATATCTGGTAAGTAGATAGCAGCAACCATAACAATACAATTTCATGAATCATGTTTATTAATACAATTTTTTTTTTTGAAGTTTCAAATTATCCTTAATAATATTTTACTTTACACCCATCCTTATTACCAAACAACCAACTCACTCTGTTATCCTTTTACACCAACTTCCTTTCTACTCACTCTATTTTTGGCCTAATTTACGATGTTCAAACTTCAAATATGTTCGTCGGGATGTTCTAACAATATCATTATCATTTCTTTTCATGTCCTTCTCATGTCCATATTTCCATTACTTAGAATCCTGCTTGTTTGGTGCAACATTTTCTTTGATTTCCCCTTTTTGTTGATAGAAAATGAAGAATGTAAGAGAAGCCATAGTGTTCCTATACATGTGACTATACTACTACGCTATTTAACAAGACAAGATCAACCTCTCCTGCCTTACATTGACTTAATAAATTTCCATTAGTTAATAGAGAGAATAAACCCATCTGACTGAATTAAGAAGGGGGGAAACCCATTGCAATATGCTAGAGGTCATGCATACTGGCAAAAAGAAATAAGAACGCACGACATTATTAGTGCAAATACCTGATCAAGTAGCTTGGTATATGAGATGACCTCAACCCTGGCTGTTACAGGAAGGGATGGAAGGTGCTCATCTACCCCTCCTACCACCTGGATCATGCAATATAAGAACAACATACAGAATTTGGTAGTTTGTAAATAATTGTATAATTTTTGGACTAATGTAGAAAATTACCACTATCACGCGTACTGATGGAATCTCTGATAAGAAGCTCAGCAACTGCCAGAGTCAGAAAACATAAAATCATGAACAAACTGTCCAGCTTATGATCCCTAGAAGTAACATACCAATCTAAGCTGACAAGAACAAATTTTCTTTGTTTATTTTCAAAAAGGGATGAAGTATATATTTTTATAACCGACAGTGACAGACTTAAAAGGTAAAATGAGCAAAAACATCTAGATCAATATAGAAAGAATAGATATTTCTACAACAATAATTTATATAGAACAAAGATATTATCATGAGAGGTTGCGATGATTCTATCTAGTAACACCCAATGAAAATCTGTTCCATACACAGTGAACTCAGCATCATGAATGTAGAGACAGTGACAGTAACTCACAGTATTCAGTGTGTTTGGAACACAGAAAATGGCCTGTATATCTGCATGACCAACGATGAACTTCACAGCATCTGGACCTGCAGATAAAACGAAAATAGTTGCAAGGTCAACAGGTGCCCTCAAACTAAAAAAATCGATCTTGATAGACAATTACACACCAAGAGTGTCATATAAAGGGACTGAGATATACGAATATGCTGAGCAGGCATGGTCCACAACTAGCCATTCAGGTCTATTGATGAAGTACAGTCCAACACAGGATCCCTGAGAGCAGTCAAATTAAAATCCAATGCTAACCAATCAATCAATTCCAAGAGTTTTCAAAAAGGTGAACAAATACCAAAAAGATGAGCCAAATTTGCATATACCAGTAATAAAAAAATAATTTCAACCAAGAATAAATTAACTGAGAATTAACCAGAAATAGAATGCAATGATTGTCATTTAGGTTCACTAGAAAACATATAAATTTGAAACCTCTTAACTTACTGGTTGTATTCCAAGGTTGAAAAGCCCAGAACCAATTGCTGATCTAGCAGTAGCTGTCTCACCATATGTCATCCATTTGTATCTTTATCAAAGAGGAGAAAATATTAATTCAGTTTTTCAAGAATTTAGTCCGGTACTAGAATGTCCTATAACGTGGTTATCTTACTCTCCAATGCTTCCATCGATGCGAATACGAGTACCCAAATACTTATAATCTTGGAATGTCTCAACTGCGTGTCTGTAACAGAGAAGGTAAAGAGTTTATTCAAGATTACAAATAGATCACATTTTATAAAGTTCAACAAACTTAGCCAGGTAGTAAATTATATGTTCTAGATGAAGACAAAATAAAGTCTTACACAAAGTTATCGTGTAAGGTAGCGATAGCAGGATGAGCTGGAAACTTCTCAACAAGCTTCAACGGAGAGGATGAAGCTCTGTAAAGATAAATAATTTGGTCAAAACAACAACTAATAACAATCATAGTTGTCATAGCAGAAAGTAAGGAAACATCACCTGTAGACATTCCATTTCCCTGTCTGCAATTTTTCGGGAAGAACTACGCTGTATCCCTGACCTAATCAATTTCTTAATCAATCACTGTCTTTGCATAAATATAAAATGGAAAAATGAAAATTATAAACTTCAAGATCATCCTAAACATGGGTGATCTGCCAGTTTTATCCTTCCAAATCTAAAATGTACGCCTAGCCAGGTAAAGTTTCCAAAACACTGCCAAATAAAACCATGTAAGCAGAAAAGTCTACACACTGGCGAGTCCTATGTACCAAAATGTTTCATCACCAAAAATGTTAACTTTAATTTCAAGTCATTCAAATTTCTCATCAAAACGTGGACCAGATTCCTCTCTATTGTTCATAAACTGAAATTACACCAAAAACTTGTAAGTCCCTTCACACAATATGCCAAAATATCACATCCTTCAATATCAGTACACAAAAATCAAATTCCTAAGTTTGAAATATGCTCCCAAGCCGGCATCTTTTATTGTTATCTGCTTGTTCTTTTCAATCCTTTCCAAGCTATAACATGACTATCTAATCTCAATAATCTTCAAATTTAGTTCTAGGCGGGACCCAGAAACCATAACTCCATCTTATAAATTCCATGTTCAGGAAAAGGAAAAGGAAAAGGAAAAAAAATAAAGAAAGCACCTTGATAAAATTCGCCGGCAGTGGGGTTAGTGTGGATCTCTGCGTCCAAATGATCGGCCGTGGCGGGAATCAAATGAGATTGAATAGCCCTGAGTCGCCGCTCCGCCATTGATGCCTTGATACTTGTATAGATTTGATTGTGTTCAAGGAAGAGCCTTACGCAAGAACTTGATGTCAACAGTACTTTTCAACGCAGAAAATCTCTGCGATCGTGTGGTAAAAATATGAGGATGGCGGGGCACGCAGTCCTAAGGTGATGATGAATTATAATTTATATGCACGCAGCATTTATATTTTGTTTATTTTCTTTGTTATGGAAGTGTGGGTGAAAAGTTGGAAGAAAATGGCGTCGCCTCTGGATTTGGATAAGAGCCGCCGTGTTTCTTACATGAACAGTGAACACGACATGATTGACACAATTATAGCTACAAAGTCATATCCAAATTGATCATCTTCTATTTACAATGAAACATTTTAAAATTTAAAATTAGACAAAGTCTTATAATAAATTTAAATATTATATTTAAAAAGTAAGGATATCTTAATATGTTCGGAATTATAAGTGCACTAAATCATGTTTTCAATCACCTTTATTTTCCTTCGCATGGATAGTTAGGAAATGAGTTCGACATCTATATTATACTTTAAAAAAGAATGAATTAGAATTTTCTAAAAATATTGAATTATTTTTAGTATTAAAGAGGAATTGACACATCTACATCTTATTGTCCCTTTTACAAATATTACTAGATAATACCCGGGCACATGTCCTTTAATATAAATTTTATCAAGATATTTTGCTTTTTATTTGTACCAAAAAGTTATATAGTAAGAGATAATTGTAAGAAAAGTTAGTTTAGGAAAGTTAACAAATGTACTTTTTTATTAGAAAATAAAAAATATCATATATATGTAGACATATTAATTAATACTATAATAATTTTATATCTTTATAATTTTTCAATACTCAGCTAAATTCAACAATTCAACAAATAATCATAGTAATATAATACAGTTAAGCTAAATACATATACACTATTGCGACATCTTCACCAATCAAGTATATTGTCTAACAGTAGCTCAATGTTAAAAAGGCTAGATTTCACCAAGCAGAATAACAACTAAATTCAAATTCAATTCGAGCGGCAACTATTGCTTCAATTTCAGCAAGTTATGAAAATTTCAGCTGTAAACCAACCTCAAATTTCTGCAATAAATCTCAGCTTTCATATCAGAAGTAAAAATAAATTCATTATTTGCATAATAATAGCTCAAACAGTGCTTCATTTTAGAGCAAAAACATAATCTAATTCAGACAACACTAATCAAGTTTTACTTTAGTAGCAAGACCATTCAATTCAGCAGCAAATCTCCCCAGTTCAGGTTCTATTTCCATAGCAATTGCAGAATCACATGAGAGAAAATTCAAGATATGTACAGACTATTGAAAGAAGACTAAATTCTCTTTCATATCCACCAGACCTCCAATTCCTTTCAATTATTATGAAATGTCAGCAATTCAGCATCTTTGGCTTTGAAAGCTATTTCAACTGTTGACACTTCCCGAGGGTCACCTTCAAACATTCTTCCAAGTTCAAGCACACACACATCAATGAATCCTCTTGTTGCTTATCAACTGTCTAGACAGAGTCAACATATATTCGTGAAATTTATTTGTTACTTATAAAATGCATACATAATGAACTCAACCAAATCAAGGAACTAAACCTGATCACCAAAACATTCTTGAAAAAGAAGCTTTTGGGTTTCCAGATACTAATTGATAAGGTTTGTAATAAACTCTGAACAAAACCTCTATGCCACAATCAAGTAAAAGGTAAACAAATAATGGAAAGACACGGAGAGTGAATGTTATATTATAGTTTCTCAAAAAATAGTCTTAGAAGGGGATAACAATCATGTTACCTGCACCACCTACAATAGAAATGCAGAAGATTCATCAGCAATATCACGCCAATTCCCCAACTTATCCTTTGAAGTCAAGGTGCTAATATATTGGTAAAAACAAACATTTTCATAGTACAACTCTTCAAGCACGCTCTATTAGGTGGTTATTTAACTGCAAGCTCTTTTAAAATGATTTTGCATATTATCCTCCGCAGGTATACAAAACAAAAATCCAACATAAATTTCTAGTGTTGGTTGAAGAAACTCGAACATGACTAATTTTATGCTCTTTTCGTCTCAGTAATACTGATAAAATAAACAAAATAAGCACAATAAAGTAGTGTAGGACTAAACTAACCTAAATCGAGTGTGATGTAGAAAGCAGATCAGCATACATGGAGCAACATAAAAATTGTAATAGCAGCTTGCTGCAGATTTATCAAAGCTTCATTCTTTAGCAAGTCGACCTCGAATAGTCCCACTCGATCCATCCGATCATTTTTGTCAAAAAAGATTCTCTGAAAAAAAAATCTGATGATCGAATTATTCATTCCCTATTACATAAACTAAACCACATCAAGAATAAAATAAAGGCAGAGAATCAAATTTTATTGTACCACCAGAGCCTCTCTTGAACATTAGTTTTGAAGCATCTCTTGAACATTTGCTTTCTATTTCCAAAAGATCATGCTGCCATCTGCACTGTAAGATAGAAAACACAATAAATTTCCAGGAAAAAACAACACATTCTCTTTGAAAAGCCAATACTCATATAGTATCAGTGTATCACTAATTCTGAATAAAAGAGTTTCGAGAAGTATCAAGCTTAATCACCTTTGCATTTCAGTGTCCAAACCAAGCTAACCTCAGCCTCTGAGCTTGCAAGTGAACTTTTTTAGATGCACTAATCGAAGCCATGTCCTGTAGAATAAACCCACACATTTGAAAAATCACAAAAAATCTCACAAATAGACCAAATTTAGTCAACGGCTGGGGAAACAGATTCTGAATTGGGAATCAGAAATTGAAACGGATAGAACCATACTGGGTCAGAAAAGTCTTGGATGAGGCGATTGCCAGTAGTGAGAAGAGTACGAAACAGGAAGGAAAGAGAGAAACTCGAAGTAATGCTTATGAATCTCTTCAAAAATCAAAAGAATAATTAAAGGGAAAAACCGAGACGTACATTAGCGACACGGAGCTTCTGAGCAACCCAACGCAGTCCTCAAATTCTCCTCTCTCTTCTCCGCTTCAGAGATGGCCATTAAATGCGCAGCCTGCTCTCTCTTATAATCATCAGTGGCTCCCGCCAACTCGGTCTTGAGTTCATCACTTGGCCGTCCAATCTTTCTTCTCAATTAACAGCAGACCCATATTGTACTGGTACTCCAACAGCTACAAACAAACAACAAAATCAAATTCAAACCCAGTTTAAGAAAACTCAAAATTCCAAAAAAAGGTTTTGTATATCTTGCAGAGGGAAGGGAGTTTGGAGTTGTCGATGGTAAAGTTGCAGAGAGAAGGGAGGATGAATCTTCTGAAAAGAAGAAAAGTGTATTGAAATTTGTTTTCCTAAAAACATATTTTAGGAAGAGTATTGTGAAAGATTTGGAGGATGAATGTAGACACTTAATCAGATAAATCATAAAACCTTCTAGAAAAAAAATTAATTGTAGTATGGAGAATTGGAAAAGGTTTAATAGCTTCCAAGGAAAGTTAAAAAATAGTTATAGTAAATAATGCTGGCAAAGAGGATTTTTTTAAAGTTGGGGGAAAATTTGTGAGAGCGCCACGTGGCAAAAATGGCATCTTTTAGTAGTTATTAAAATTATTTATTTTTAGTTAGACTAATAATCCTACCTTTAACTTCCACTTAATGATCATGCATTAATTTTTAAAAAACATTTATTCATAAAGAAGAAATAGTTGAAAGAATTAAAAGTGGCTTAATTCACCATATTAGACATCTATTTAAATAGTCATTATCTATGTAGTATAGTATAGTACTCTTTAAAACAAAAGAAAATTTGATGATGTGTCTTTTTACAATTTTGTGAATCTATAGCACTTTTTTTTTTTGAAAAGTTGAATCTATAGTACTCTTTAATGTAAGATGATAACAGTTCCTATATGGTACAACGGGTGTACGTACCCCCACCTCTATTATGTGTGTATCTCATCTTAATATGTACTAACAATTGTCCATATACTATTTATAGAAATAAAAATTATAATGCACAATTGTTCTTATTTAAATGCACATCTTCACATTTTAAAATGCATTTGGGGGTACGTACCCCCGTTGTATGTAATAATTTGCCAGATGATAAAAGCTGACGTGTCATTTTCTAAGTATTTTGAGTATTTTTTACAATCAACTACAATTTGACATGTGTCAACTCTTTTTGAATTTTTTAAAACTTTTTATTCCACTCCTTAAAAATTCTCCACTAATAACGTGAAAAACTGATACATTATTTTTTTAATAAACTGCTCCATAACAAATATGCTCTAATTACTCCAATTACTCCTTAATAAATCTGCTCTAAATTGTTTTCTGCTCCTCTCTCCCAAAATTTCTCCAGAATAAAGTGAAACATCTATATATTAAATTCCATATACTCTAATTACTCCTTAATAAAGCTGCTACATTTATGGACTCATATGTTTTCACAGCAAACCTTTCCAAATTCTCTACACCTTTTTCATTAGCTCTCTCTCTATAAATTATGTTCTCTAAATTCCGGTAAAACATCTCTCGGGTATGTATGTCTTGCTTAAATTAGTGTGTTTGTTGTTTAGTATGTGAATGATTTACAAAATATCTCAAAATACTGAAAAGATCTTTTTCTTCAAAATGTGATCCAGATGTTTCTGCATGAAGACAAAGGTGTATCAATATTATTGATAAGAAAATATCTTCAAAATGAGGACGGAGTCTCCTTATTATTTCTTTTACGAGTTTTTATCGTTTACTTTGCATGTTTAATTGTTCCTTCTTCTCTTTTTCATTGTAATGATTTATTCCATATTATCTCTTGATTTTTCTGTTTATAGTAGTTGTGGTTTTTTAAAGTTACGAACGAAATTTTGTTATGTTTAAAATTAGTTAACAGTTTAAAAGGTATGTTACATTTTTCTGGAATTCTTTTACCTTTTTGCTTCTCAGTTTTCATATGTTTCCAATTTATGTTCTACGACACAGCTTTGCTGCCAAGTTAATCAACATTCTATTACTAAGCATCAATTATTACAGATATTTTAACAAGTCATTTCAATTCAAATTGATTAAGCTTACCTCAATTTATTTTTCAATTAAAAAGGTTAGCTGATTTTTCTTTCATTATCACCATAAATCACCATAATTGTCTCTTTATTATATTTATTATTACGACAAATCACATAATTAATCATATTCATCATTATAAATAGTAATGATTGTCTTTCATCCAGTAAAATGTATTAATTATCAATTTTGTTTGTATTACATTCTCACATTGTGAACTTTTTGAACATTTAAACCTATATCGGAAGAATTCAATCAATTTAATATAATGACATGGTCGGTAATATATTTGGTATATTGGAGATATATCATTAGTGAGGAATTAAAATGTCATGCACATTCATATGTAATTTTTCAAGAATTAAATTATTATTATTAATTATATGCATATGATATTTTAAAATAAATATTCGTGCATCGCCACGAGTATAATTATCAAGGTGAGATAATCCCCACTGTTATAACTATGATCGAGTTGAATCAGTTGAGATTCAACTGCTAAATTCATAACTCACTTCCATGCTTTTCCTCGTGTAAAAAAATGGGTCTATAATCTTTGGAATATTTCTCGCCTCTTTTAAACTGTCATGTTCATCAACGATCACCGCAACAATATTACATTTTAATATGTATATTGTGTTTATTTAAAGTCAATTAATTATATATAAGAAAATTTTATATGCTAACACTCGCCAAATTACACTAATTTTCTTTGAAAATATCAAAATATTATATCATTATACTATACCAAGGAATTTTCAAACACCAAACTTTATCTATTATTGGAATCAGCTTTTGAATTGTGTAACTTTCTACATCTTATAATGTGTAAGAAGAGAATTTATTATAACAAAATGAGAGAGAGTATCATGAATTTTACGATCAATATTGCATGCTCTTAAAATAAGATTGAGTTATTCTGAAGCTGATATGCTACCAAATGATACTCTAATAATAGTTCAAATCCATAATTATGTGCAGAATAAACTTGTTGTGCATGTAAATTGGAAATTTGTCAAGAACGAATTTTAACCACAATGCAGATGGTTCTTAAAAATAGAGAAGAAAATGTGGTAAAAGTTGAGTGATGATACATCTAGATCCACGTTTACTAATATATATCCAAAATATAATATTTTGGATGTATTAGCACAATTTAGGGCCACGTATTATATTTTTCAGACCTCCATTAGTAAACATGAACCTGCATGTCTAATTTCTCCAAAAGTTATGGATGTCTACCTGCCACCAAAAATCAGGTTGGAGGTTGAAGTGCTACTACTATTATAAGGACTTCAAATGGCTTTTTACTAAATAGTGAAAAGTTTAGGTTGATATTGACTCTTATGTTCTACTTCATTTATACATGTCCAATCCAATTTGGGCCATGTGCAAATTTTTATTTTGGACCTTTATACATTTTTTAAATGAAATTTTATCATTAAAGATATACTTTAAGAATAAATTTAGATAACCGGTCCGAATGAAAATTGACCCTTTAAAAACTAAAAGGGCCAAAAATTTAAAAAAATGCCCCTAAAAAGTTCACTTATATTTTCGAATTTTTAAAAAAACACATATTATGATAGAGCTAAATATATATTTTGGGTTGCTCAATTTTTTTTAGCACTGTGAGATCGCATACACCACACCATCCTAGGGATGGCCCTGACTTCAATTAATTAAGAAATGATACAAGGTTTCATAGAGGTTCATTAACCATATCAAAGCAATACGAGACTTGCAAAGTGAGTTTGATGTCTTTTTATATTCTTAACTTTTTACGGAGGTCAAATTTATTTAGATTCCCTATCCAAACTAACCACTTCAAGATTAACTCGTGAATTTAATCATACTAATCTCCCTATAAGGATTAAAGGTTTAGTATTAGATAATAGAAAATTTTCATATAATTTGATTCTAATGATTAATAATATGTACATTGTGCTAATTTACTGGTTCGTCGGAGTTACAAAGGATTTCTTTTGCCTTAATAACCTTATTTCATAAACTAATTTTCAAAATAACACTGTATAAAAACTAATTCTATAACTAATGTTCATGGAGTGACTAATTCTATAACTAATGCTCATGGAGTGAAACTTAATTGATATTAAGACAACCCATTTTCAATTTAACCCACAAATTTACCAATCAACTTGTTTCTTCACCAAAAATATGCACACCAAGGTACCCATGCTTTCTCCTCGGCTGAGTTCGCTCCCACAAATCACAAAAAAAAGGTTAATAAAATCTCCGGCGAGCTGAAAAAGCTCAACAAAAAATGTCTTTAAATGAAAGGAGATGGCCCGATTCTGCAGTCCAGTATTCTTCTGCCACTATTATCAACCCCGGCGCACCATACTGCAACAAACCCCATATTCGTAATCATTGTTGAGTCCATCGATATCTCCTTCTCCAAGCCCCGCGATGCGGAACCCGTCCTTGCCATCCCGAAACCCACCATCTCTGTCTCTGAGAAGCTTGGAAAAGCAGGCTTGGGCCTGTATGGGAACCTCGATTGCTCGTTAATCACTCCCCACAGGAGCTCTTTGAGAAGATCACCCTCTGCCACACTCTCATAGTCTGAAGCAGGATGAAACTCACGCGATAGGTGTTCGAGGCGACGAAGAGGCTGCTCAAGGTCGTTGGGAGACAAAGATGAGGCATGGATTGACAAGTTTAATGTTGCCACGAAATTTAGGTGTCTACTTGATAATGCTCCCACCGCTAACACCATCGTTGCGGCGGAGCACGGGATCGCTCTCCTCGCCGCCATGGCTTGCAATGTCTAATGCTTTTGTGAAATTAAGTTCAAATGAACGATTCATTTCTATATATTGATACATATATGCGCATACCTACATGCAACCTCGGGCACTTCTCTACATGCATCACAAATTAGTTGCGAATATTTGTGGCCAAGGATCAAGTTAGTTGGTAATTTGTGGGTCTAATCAAAATATACAAAATTTATGGATTAAATGTTAGATTAAGTTTCAATCCATAAGTATTAGTTATGGAATTAGTTTTAGAAGAGTATTATTTTGTGAATTAGTTTCAGAAATAAGGTTATTTGGGCAAAAAACTCTTTATAAAGGGTCTTGGATTTTGATACAGATAAAAGTTAAAGCCGGTCATATTCACTCCAGTGATGCAAATCATTTGATAGCATTAATTTGCAGTTGAACTAAGAGATGCTCTAACTTGCTTGATGCTAATTGTCAATATAGTAAACCATTTCCGGGGAAATCATTTGCGAAAGAAACTACAATGGAGGCAACATCTATGCATCATACATTATCATACCCATTTTAAACTCTGATTCGAAATATGGTGACCTCCCTGTTAGTAAAGGCAATGATAATGATAAAGAGAAAAGGGCTGCATTTAATTTTTCAAAAAACTCTAAACTTATCAGGTTGTATGAATGATAAAACGTGATCCAGTAAATATAGTTTGGTCTACTTTGATCTTATAATAATTAGTGTTGGTCTTATTTAGGCCCGGCATTAGTTTGGCTAACGAACCCCTAATTTCAACTAACAATGATTTTAATAAATCGCCAAAACATCTATAGTTTATTTTTCAAATGTACGAAAATGGATAAAAATAGTTGAAGGTAAGTGGTAGAACAACATCTCACCACCAGTTCATCAAAAAGATTTGTAACAATGGTATTTAAATAATTGAAGTTCCTACTAACACCACCTTCTTCTTCTTCTTCTCCGTGCATCAGTTTGTAGTTTCAGATTTATATATATTTCCTACGTCCAACACAATCAACAATTGTTTGGAATAAGCAAACTTTTATTGTGACTTGAGAGTGGTGTTTCCTCGGCGTCAATCAGATACTGATGAGGGAGAGGTATGTACTAAAATTTTTGGTCTTCTCAGCATGCATATATTCTTTAATGACTTTTGGTAAGAATGAGATAACTGAACCGATCTAAAAATCTCATAACTCCAAGAGAAGGTGGCTCGATTTTGACATGCAATCTCTTACATCATATCCAATGTTAATAAAATGCATTATCTAAGGTGCTTTTTGTAGCAGGAAAGTTTTCAAAAAGTTGAATGGCTGTTAACATTATTCTCTGCTGATTTCAGTATCCTTGATTTAGCTGAAGTTGTCGGGTGTGGATCTGCTTTTATATGCTCCTTTACTCAGGATCAAGCTAGTATAGACCGTGTTAGCATTCTGAAATGCAAGTGTTGCATGCATGTATCTTATTCAGCAAAGAACACACTAAAATGTTTTTACTCTTTTAAAATGCAAGAATGGCATGTGCTTTAATCTGGTTTCAATATTGAGAGGCTTCTTCTTCCTGCTTCACATTGCAGTTACAGGTGGAATATCATTATCCTACCGATCCCAAGTACTTTGACCTCGATACCTAAAGGTGCTGCTGATCCATCCATTGAAGCTTTGTACATACCTCCGTCTCTGTGAAGGTGAACGGTGCCTAAAATTTACTGAATAAATCGAGCAATTATGCGAGTGAATAACTGTAAATACTGTACATAAACTCCCCTCCTCTAAAATTAAGAAGCATTTTAGTTATAAAACTGGCAACTGCTGCCATTGTGAACCTTTCAGTTTTGAGGGCAATTTCAAATTAATACCTCATACTTTTGTCAAAACATACTTGGAGTCTAACAATATGATATTGTCATTCTAGATGTATAAAGTGGTTTTCTCAAGTACTCAATGCTCGCATCTCTTGATCCAAGTGCCAAATTCATAAAGAATATTACTTTGGATTCAAACATAGTTTTGTAGGATCTTGCTCTGCAACCGCAATCTTGTAAATGAGTAAAGGAATGAAATAATAGCCATGATAGCTAGCACAAGTAGTGTTACCATGTGCAGTGGACTAGTCATGTCCATCACTGGCATGCCAGCAAATTAAAACGCATCGTTTTGTGGTGTTTTGCTAAATATATATTAGTCATATTTATACCGTCGTTCTCTGATATTGTGAGTAAGGGAATTAGTTTTACTACGATTCTATCTAATTAAGATCGGTTTGAAAAGAACATACAAAAAAAATGATATCAAAATAACGTTAGCCAAGTACATCATCTAATATTATTTAAAGTTTAAGAAAATGGAGTATATTGTACAATTTTTTAAACTTGAGCAAATATTTTGAGAATAGCAGGAAAAAAAAATCAGAAATACTCTATCGTAATTAAAAAAATCATATTCTCTATTTGTTATCCAAATTCATCAAGATTTTAACACTTTCTCACCGTCAACTGAAAGTAGACATAAACTGGTAAAGTTAGATGTCAAACTATGTGAATCCTGCAATGATATAACAAGATAAAGTATAATAATGTATGAAAGTGTTTAATAATATAAAATTTAGGAAATATTAAATTGTCACATTCGATCCATTATAGGCATAATGATGAAAAAAGTAGTATATCTAATATTACAAACAAGCAAATGCTATAGTTGTGAATTAGATCACGAGCACACAGGAGAATGTGCAAATGAAGTCAACCTCCAATCTGAAGAGGACTCGGTATTCCATGCTCGTGAAGTGTTTGCGACTCAAGGTCATACATTGCCAGAACTACAAATCTGGGATACTTCTTCCTCAAAGGCAGTTGAGTGGCATTAAAATCGAGGAAGCGAACCACCACTTTGTGCATGATAGACTGTGCATATATCTCATCCCTATGTAAGTTGTAAAACAACTCTCTTGTATCAGCAGATTCAAAATATTCGCCATATGTTGTACGCACATCCTTAGGACGATAGAACCATTACACGTCAATTTTGATTGCCTTTTCCTTAACTTGAAAAATGTCCTGCAAATACATTTAAGAAATTTAAAGAGAATCAACCAATAATAGCCTTCTGAAAAATCAACCAATATATATACCTCACATATCAATTTTTTTATTGCAACGAAAATCAATACAAAAGGTGTTCAAAAACACGTTGGCTATCATCAAAAACTCAGAGAGAGAGAGATTGAGAGAGAGAGAGAGAGAGAGAGAGAGAGAGAGAGCAAAATGACAATATAGTGAAATTTTAAATCAAGTCACATCCCATAAGTATAGTCGCGTAGTACAAGGTACAAATGAAAACCAAACAAGAGTGCACTTATTTAAATTTCCACACATCCCTTTATCAACAAATGCTTAGTCAAACTAACGAAAAATGAGAATCAATGTAATAAATCAATTAGGATGCATAAATAAACATACACAAAAAGTAAAAGAGTGGAGATTAAGAGACTGCAAAATTGTCTCCAATGGCACTAAATCTCGAAACTATATGTTTATGAGGACATTAAACTTTCTTAGGCAGGCATAATAATAACAACGTTTTCCAAAAATACAAGTGATTGACCAAACAAACTAAATCAACCGATCTTTTATCTCATCACACACAAGCATTTGGCACATGTATTTTTTTTCCTGACCATACTAAGCAAAGACTAAGCTTCATAAAACCCAAATTTAAAAAGCAGACAAAATAAGAAATGCACTTTCATATATGTGAACCAAGAATCTTGCTAACAGATTCAACTTATATCATTTAACATCTACCAATTCCGACATAATATTTAGGAACAGGAAACACCAAACCATACTACAAAATCATTCAACATATCTATTTATAGTGGAGAAAACACCTAATTTTCATTGTCATAGAAGCTTACTACGAATTTGAAAAATAAAACACCATACTATAACTACACATGCAAAACCATTTTGCATATTTATCAATGGTTGAACAAACACCAAATTTTCATATTCATTGATAGATTACTGCTATTATTATTTACGGAGAGAAAACATAACACCCACTGAATATTATTTTATGCAGCCTTACTGCGAGTGTAACAACAAATTTAGCAAGTGGATTTTTATTTTAAAAAAGAGTAAAACTTCCTACGAATATATTGAATGCATGACCTAAAATTTCCTTAACAACATAACAGGAATGATGCATAACAACATTTTCCCCTCCAGTTGTTCCCCGTCTAGGCATAAGTGAAGAAAACAAGACTTTTAAGTTTTTACATAAAACGGAAATATTTTAAACTAGTAACAAATTACACAAGTAACAATAGAAATCAGACAATCATGAAATAGAAACTTTACGTCCGTCACATTATAAAAAATTACTCACTTTAAGCATGAAGGAGAAGAAATTGAAAATTGCAAAGGTGAAGGCCATTTACTCCAAGTACACAAAACATATATTTGTCCATAGCCAAAGCATTGCACAAGTAACGATGAGAAACAACATACTGATGCATTCAAATATTCCATCAACCCCCTTCATCAATCAAATTACTCAGTTTTAGGTATGAAAGTAAGTGACAAAAAAATATCAAAAATGGCAAACGAAAAATTTACTTACATCCCATGTAGGCTCGACTACCCTCAATTACACAAAATATATCATCCACCACCAAAAGCATGCCACAATATCATAGGTTACAAAAGAAACTCAGCAAGACATGCATTTTAAATTTTCCATCCACTCCTTCATCAACATGTACTAATATACACACATTTACCTTAATTAAGGCCACATAAGGCCTCTTTGTTGATGCATCAGGTGTTATCATCACTGAGTCCTCACCAAAAAAAAAAAAAAAAAAACATAACATAAGACAGTAGTAAGAAATTAGACTTCGTTTATATTTTCGATATAATTCTTTGCCTCTCACAAAAAGCACCAACAAAAGACCTCTGAGTGAGAAATAATTACTAGTGAAAATTTATTATGTTAGCATCCCATAAATTCCCAAGAAATACATTCGTACAGTAGAAATATACACTACTCTAAATGAATAACGAGATCAAATAAAACTAGCAAGTTAAAACTCTAAGACTAGAATGAGAATAAACAAATTCATTTAAGAAAGCAAGCTAATATGTTCAAAATATTATATCATCATCATCAGAAACATTCAAAAGGTTATAGTGTCATCCTATAAATTCCAAGAAAATAAATTAATCCAGAAAGGTATGCTAGAGTGTTTATTCTATAAATGAATATTGCAACCAAAGAAACTTGCATCTTAGAAATCCCTTAACTATCACTGCATAAACAAACCTAGGAATAATCGACAAATCCATATGAGCGAGCTAAAACTAAAATGGTCACAAAAAAAGATTCAAAGTCTATACCTACTAAAACCAATATCAATATTTTTTGGTGGCAATTATTTAAACCAGTGAAGGATTTCAATGATTAGAAACTTGATGTAAGTGAATATAGGAGAAAAACTTAATTTTTACAAATTAGAATTTTTCACTTTGAGAATTACATATCATGTTAGATAGCCACCTAGCCCTTGCTAGTCAACAATATATAAAAATCAAAAGCAATCTATTGAATCCCAAGTCTTCCCTGTAAAATTATATGAGTTGTTCCAGAATGCTATCTCACAATCTACATCTCATATATATCCTATAAATTAGCATAACAAGCATGCACTTTCTACCAAATAATCAAAAATAACAATTAATCTAATTCTAAAAATCCTAAATTCACACATGCGAACAAAAAACCCCCAATTTGCAATAGATACACAGTGAAAAATTGTAAAAAATTATATAAAATCTCCAATTTGCAAACAAACACTGGGATCTAACTCACCAAATCATACCGAACTCCATTATAATCAAAAGAATTGTAATGGTTTCGCGATTTTCTCCCTCTCCCTGAAACCCTAATTGGGTTTCCCAAGGGTTTGATAATAGCGGAACTCATGTCTCTTTGTGTGGCTGTGTGCGCGTTGTCAAATGGTTTATATAACGCACAGAAGGCAACCACTACCTTATATATCTTTTTCGAGAAAAAGACAACCTATTTTGACTTTGAGGCATTGAAACAAGCATTGAGGGGTTGGTAAGAAATATGAATAAGTAATGATAAATAGTTAAATAGCGCAAAAATAGGAATGATGTGGAAAAAATTACATTGTCTTCTCTTAGAAATTTATGGAAAACAACCTTACTTTGCATTCTATCAATCTATAAGTACCGATGTTGACCACAATATAATCAATAGATCAACTTTACACGGAGTAAGACATCAAAAGAAAGTGGTAAAGATTTGATGGTTGGGATAAGATTTTGGTGGCCAATGCAAGTTAAGACATGGAAATACGGAATAACTTACTTTTGGGTGAAGATACTCACATAGTCTATCAATTTCTACATCTAAAGTAGAATGAATGATTGATAAAAAAGTTACTAAAGAATTTATTTTGTTTCCATTCAAATGCTGAGAAAAAAGTTTTGCCATCACCCCACTGATTCACATAGTGGACTTTGTAAATCCTACACGAGTATCAGGTACAATCACAAGACTTTCAGAGAGCCATGAACCTAAATATAACTATTATCATTACGTTAATAATATGCATTGCCTAATGAAAACTGGAGATTACATTTTTAAACAGACTCCTTAATACCTGACAATGAAAATATTCATCGAAACAGTTCTCAAACTTATCAAACCGCATTCTTTTGACTCAAGAATGATCAAAAATCTTAATTTAGAATATTAACAAAACAAATAACACAGACAAATCAATTTCCCAAACATATGCCGTTAGGAGAGGACGTATAATCCCATATACAATTCTAGAAACGTAGTAATATGTTTCCCTTTGAAACAAAACCATATAAACATGTTTCACACCAACATATTCGAACTATGTAATGAAGAAACAAATGAATGAAGATCAATTGAAGTTGGAATTTTTTAATGACAGAGACAAAGATTATTGATATTGTACAAATGAAAAGATAGATCTAGTAAAATTACGATACCAAATTAGAGAAAGAAGTACAAGTACAAATATCAGCAGTTGACGGCCACTAGATAACTCACTAAATAGACATCGTGTCAAAGTCACAAACTTACTTTGACATGGATTCTTGTGATTAAAATAAGTACTGGATACAGTACTTGGAAGGTCATATAAGTAGTGTTGCCAATACTCACTTCTAAGTTAATTTTCTTAAAAATAGTACCACTGAAAATCACAATCAGTGTCGGTCTATCATTGCATGACGAGTTGCTCTATTATATCCTGTACACCAAGTGTTGGAATGTCCTTCAACGAGATCCAAAGTCTGCTCATCATCTATCAATCATCTTCAGTTTATCCGCAATAACAACTGTGATTATCCTAAAATAAAGATTTGTTTCACTTGAATTCTAAAATTATTAAAATAATTAACTTTTAGAATAACATGGACAAGCTTGCTTAAAATTAATAAATTTTTAAATTATTTTTTAATACAAAATTTTACTTTTTGGACGACTCTTGTATCTAAATAATAAAATTGAAGTATATAGTCCTCTCAAAATTTTGTTATCAAATGACCAAAAATGTTTTCTAAAGATTTAAATGAAACTTAATTTACCTTTTAAAAATTATGATTTTTTTATAATCATTGATGTTGAATTAATCTTTCAAAAAGGAAAAAAAATGTTTAAAAAAACCATGAATTTAGAAAACAAATTTTTTTACAAATTGATAAATTATTGTTAATGTTGTATCAATGGTAACGGAAGTTTGTAAGAAATTTGATCAAGGGATAGTTGAATTATCATACATTTCATGTTTTAATTTTTATTTCAAATTAGGATTATTTGTCAAAATAAATAAAAACAAATACAGACGATATTGAAAAGAGAGATGCAAACACTCTCATTTTTTTAAAAAAATAAGTAACTTTTGTGTGGAAATTTAATACTATTTTTAGTTGAATTATTTAAAAGATGTTGTTGAATGAATACGGACAACCCAAAAACACAAATATTTAGATTACAATATCATTACAAAATATTCAGTATTTTGATGGCCCTAATATTTATTATGAAAAAAATAAATAAATGCCAATTTATACCAAAAGAAAATTCTGAAAAACGTGCATTTCAGCCTGTTTACAGCTGTCAAATTCGCGGCAAACTTGGACGACCCGTATTACGGGTCTGGATTTCCCAATTAGAGTTTACAATTTCTCAATTTGACTTCTCTCTCGCAAACTCTTCATCTCTCTCGCGAACACATTCTCTCTCTGATCCTCTCGAGATCTTCTGATCATCATCACCAGTTCCCAAAATGAGCCATTTGGCAGCAAGTTGGATGCAAACATTCAAGTAACACCGAGGAAACACCACTCTTCACACCTTTACACACACAAATTATAGTCCAAAAATTGCTATTGTCCAAATTTTAAATATACAATAACCAGAACACGTATTTTTAAAAATAAATTAGATCACTATGTTGGAGTTGGGTCACCGGACATCATCTTTTACAGTTATAATTAATGGTGTTACTAAATCCACCACCTCCCAACCACCAGCATGTCCGGTGAAGAAGTGCGGGGATGTCAAAAGTTTAGAATATATAAGTTATAATTCAATATCAAAATATAATAACTTAGTTGGAAATAGAGCGACTGATTCAGACCATTCTCCCCCATTTCACTCTTAACTTACTAAATGCATTTTGTAAAATATTAAATGAAAACAATAATGGGTTAGTATAAATTGATCAGTAGGCGGTGTGTGTTTTGGAAATTTATAAAAAGTTGATAGTTAGTCAAGATTAAATTGTGTTAGTTGAAATATCGATACTAAATATGACCAAAATTCACATTTGTACAATCAAAGAAGACCAATTTTTTTAATAATTTGATTTAAAGAGGCCAATTTTACATTTTATGAGAATATAGTCACTTTTTCAAATATCTCAAAAAAAAAAAGAGTAACAACATACAACTGTAAAGTTCTTTAAAATATTGGAATAATAACTCATTGCCGTCGCTCAAAAAAAATCCCTTGTTCTCTCTCTTCCCCAAAATATGTTCTTTCCATTTTGAATCGATCGAATGATTTCTTGTTGATCCTCATGTTCTCGATTCTGATTTGCTACAAAATTAGGGCTGATGGCAGACTGGGATTCATATTTTGAAACTCTGCCTCCCACTCTCCAGGCTAACCAGTCTCCTTGAACTCCGTCTTCGGTGACTCCGCCTCCCAGTCTCCGAGAATCTCGTCTCCGGTGACTTCTTCTCTAATTGTTGATTGCATCTCAGAGTAACACGAGCGCTCAAATTTTATAGTCAACTAAGGATCAAGTTTTATTAGCTCAGACTCCCATTTTTCCATTTTGCCCATCTTACTTTACTCAGATCAATAAAGTCATCACCAGAAATGGCACAAAAAGCATAACATCATGTAATAAATGATTAGTAACTTCCTAGGATTAAATGTGCTAGTATGGAACATTAGGGGTATGGAAATATCAATGTTGAGACTAGAGAGACTCATTAGAATTCATAAATAGGATAACATGACAACTCTGAGTGTATTGCATATAGAAGGAAACTCAATTTTAATCACTTTATGTATGCCTCTAATTGCAAAATTAGGTTGTTTTAGAACGGTTAGGTAGACATTTCTCTAGGTTAGTTCATAACCATTTCTTTTTAGTATAAATCAAAAGCCAAATACAAAATGAAACTATTGACTCAGTTTTTGTGCATGTTTGAGATCTTGGAATGAAAGAAAAGAATTATGGTCTAAACTCAAGGCACTTAATCTTACTAAGGCTATTTTTATAGGATATATTAATGATATAACATCTGTATTAGAATTTAAAGGCCCCTCCGCTCCTACTTTTGGTATCATCTGTGGTGTTAATAGTTTTATTCTTTCAAATGTTGTTTATAATATACACACTTTTGACAATTTCTACACATGAAAAAATGGTAGAAATAAAGAAAAGGGAAATGCTTAACTGTTGAAAGACTGGACAGATTTTTGTGTACTCAGCAATGGCTAACCAAATTTCCTTAGTCTTCAATTCATGTGCTTAGTAACTTATCCTCTGATCACTGTCTACTTTTTTCGAGAATAGGAAGTACCATTCCTTCTACCTAGGTCTTTCAGGTTCATTAACACCTGGTTTAAAAGGGCTGATCTTTTGGAACAGGTTAATCTCCACTGTAACAGCTATTTTGATGGCAGAGGCATGTATAAACTTTTTCTGAAACAAAATAACCTCAAGGTTGAACTGAAAAATGGAATAAAGAGGTATCTGGTGACATAAATGAGAATGTTATAAGGGCAGAGGAAAATGTTAGACTCCAGAAAATTAACTTTGAGCTTGATGGTTCAACTAATGAAGTGGTTAAGCTCAATGAAGCTAAGGCTCAATTAATTAAAACTCTCAATGAGCAAAAGCATTTTTGGAAACAAAAGGCAAAGGTCAAATAGCTTAAGAAAGGTGATGATAATACACAATTTTTCCACCATTCAGTGATGGAAAAATAATATAGACTTAATATCACAAAAACAAAAAGTTCTGGAGGAATTAGGCTAGATTATGGATCTGAGATTGAACAGGAAGCAGTCAACTACTATCAGAATCTATTATCTTATCAACCACATCCATATCTGAAGCTTTTACTCCACACTTTCTCTCTGAGATTGCTAATCTCATATATGAGGAGAAAAATGTGAACTTAATTAAGCCAGTGACCATGGATGAGTTAAAACATGTTATTTTTTACTTAATAAATATAGCAGTCCAGGGCCTGATGGATTTACTACAAAATGTTTTGTTAAAACTTGGAACACAATCTGTTTTGACCTACTAAAGGCATCAAACTATTTTTTAAACTAGGTCTCACATTCATATGGGCATTTCTAGTACCTGGATTACTATAATACCCAAAAAACCTATCAATTTTAATGACTACAGACCTATCAACCTCTCCAATGTCACTAATGATATTTTCTTAAAAATTCGTATGGAGAGGATAAAGCCACTTATGCCAAAATTAATTTCACCTCATCGGTCAACTTTCCTTCAAAATAGAGATATTTCAGATAATGTCATCTACTTGATGGAAATGTTCAGATTCCTTCATTTAAAGGACGGAGATCCAAACTGTATTTTTAAGCTGGACTTAATGAAGGCTTTGGACAGAAGCATACTCCAGAAATTGGATTTCATGATAGATTTGTTGAGTGCATAATGAAAATTTGGTCTGATGCTTGGTAAGCATATTGGTTATTTTACTGCCCCTAGAGGAATCAAACAAGGTGATCCTCTTTCACCTTTCCTCTTCAACATCTTATCAGAAGCATTTACCAAACACTAGTCCTATGTTTTGACACTAGTTAAATTAGTTTCGTAGCCTTCTTAGTACATCAGTTCCCATAACCCATCTTAGCTATGCTGATGATACCATTGTATTTTTTAAAGCTTCTAAATAGTACCTCATCAAAATCATAGCTTTCTTGGTTAAATTTGAGGGATCCATAGGCCAAAAATCAATTTTGAGAAGGTAGCCTAGTGCCTACCATTTAAAAATCTAGGAGTACAAGTTTTTTCTGGGAGAATCCTCAATATTCCCTTCCAACCAGTTCTGGAAATGATTGAAATGAGACTCAAGAATCGGAAGAATATTTGGCTATCCACTGGTGGAAAACTGACCCTTATTCAGTCATGCCTTAATTCTCTCCCACATCATATATGAGTTGTCATGGAACCCCCAAAACAAGTGGTAGAAAAATTGAGACACAATTTTAAATCTTTTTTCTTGGGGGATGATTGATAATGGCCCCAAAAAAATCATGGAGGATTTGGGATTCAATCTGTTACCCCACTTCCCAAAATGGCTTAGGACTCAGGTCACTTTCCACCATTATTAGAGCATTTTCTTGCAAATTATGGTGGAAATATCAAATTAGAATTGCACCTTGGACTCAGTTCATTGCAGCACTGCCAGTTTCAAAAAGGAAATCACAGACCTGGAAAAGGATTTGCAAGATTAATCTCTTTATTTAATCCAACTCAAGTGTCATACATGGGGATGGAATGTGTAACTTTTGGTTGTCTAACTAGACAAAGTTTGGTCTACGGATTGACTATTTTGCCCCAGTTCTAGACGAGTATTTATCTTGCACTATGGCGGATTTTATTTCACACAAAACACATATCATCCAACTACTACAATCTGCCTTACCTCCAAACATCATCCAATTCCTTCAATCCTCTGTCATCTACCCACATAGACCCGACAAGCTAGTTTGGAAGCCTGATTAATTAGGAAACTTAACCTTTAAATATGCATATCATAAACTAAGGTCACCTAGGTCAAACGTCCCTGCACTGTCAAGAATTTGGTTCAAAATGATTTAGAAAATTATTTCTATCTTTATGTGGAGGCTGCTAAATGCACTGCTCCCTTTTGATGATATTTTGGCTCAATTTGGGTTCAACCTACCCTCACAGTGTTACTTTTGTACAAAAGTACACTCACTACTGCATTTTTTCAACAAATGCGAAATTTTAGTCAAACTATGAAGAGTGATGCATGACATTTGTGCTTCTATACATCTAGATCGTGATAATTTTTGGGATAGACTAGCTACATCTTGGTCATTTTCAGGATTATCTAGACTGCACACTTCGCTCAATCATACTGCCCCTGTTTATGTCTGCTGGCTATTGTGGAAAGTAAGAAATAAAATGCTTCATGAGAATATATCCCAATGCATAGAAGCACTAGTCAAGTCTCTAAAAGATCTAATTTATCGCTCATTACCGGCTAGACTTATAAACATATCTAAGCCAGTAGACTATGAACTTGCAGACATTGGCTTTGTTCATCCTATAAAAAAACCTCCCAAACTACTGATCCATACAGTTGAGTGGTCTAAACCTAAACATGGACTGAAACTCAATGTTGATGCATCTTGGCATGATGGCAAGGCAGGGATATCATTATCTTTAGATGTATCCATGGTTACTTGATTGAATATGCAGGTTTTTTCTTTGACTCGCCATTCCCCATCCATGCTGAAATAATAGCAATAGAGACGGGGATCAAAAGTGGAATTGCTCTGTCTCAGCCTCCCTTTACAGTGGATTCTGATTGCAAGATTGCAGTGGAAATGATCACAACTCCCTTCAAGAGACACTGGGAACTCTTTATCTAGGTTAGATGACATCTAAAAGTTGCCGGGGAAAACATGTTGAGTCATGTATTCAGAGAAGCTAACCAAGCAGTAGATCAGCTTGCAAAGCACATCAGATTGACTAAAGGAGACTCCTGTTTTTCCTGGTCTAATCTTCCTCAGAATGTTCAAGGTTTGGTATTGTTGGATGCTTCACACACTCCATCACAAAGATTCTCTCTCCATTGATGACCCTTGCTACAAAGATGTGAAGAGTATACACATCAATTTGGAGGTGCCCTGATCTCCAATAGTCTTCTTTGTGTGGCTACCTACTTCTCCTCAAATTCTGAGCTGCACCTCTTAAGTATATCTTTGGTGTTCAGTCCTTTTTTTTTCTTTTGATTTCTGCTTAATATTCTTGTGTTTATACCATTTTTTCAGACTATATCAAGGTTGTCGGCATCTAAATTGCTCTTAATTTTGACGATGGCTAATTTGATTCTTGTATGCCACTTTGAAATCTAGTGTTAAAAGTGATGGTGTCTTTTCACCTCTATTCTTTTGTATAATATTTTTAAAAAACTTATTCCAATGCTTAGATATCTCTGCTGATATTTTTTGTAACAAACTTAGCTTGAAATTTAGATTATTTTTATTTTTTTTATATGAATTTAGGGTGCCCAATATATTTCTTTCACTAACGGTGAATTATAATTAAAAAAAATGTCCAAGCTATTTGAAGTTGAAATTATTTAGGTAAGACGGGATCATAAAATATAAAATTACCATTCATTTCTAATTTTTAATTAAATTTTCTATTTTATATATTTAAAAATTTAGGATCAATTGGGAGAATCTTGTAAATATATTTGAGACTTTTTTTAATATATTTAAGATTTTCCATACCGTCATTTATAAATTTGTTGTTTTGTGTAAATTGGGGCACTAGTAGCCTTATAAAACAATCCCACTCCTACATAAAACTTTCAGGTAAAAGTATATAATTAGCTAATGCAACAACCTACTACAAACTAATTATCCCTGAAATTTCCAATAATTTAATATTGAAACCTCCATTAGGGGAATGAAACCTCTGGAGAATGGATGAAAGCGCATCGGCCCGCCAACGGCTAACCAACAAGCAAAGAAACAAAACGCTAATGGCTTGACACGGATATAAATGAGGATCAGAATATTGACACATGTTCATCACTGTGGACCCCGCTACCGCTTCTCCATCCGCAACTTGTACTGTATAAAATGATCCATCCTCTCCCACCCAGACACACACCGAACTAGTAACTGTGAGAAGGGGGTGAAAATGGGGGAGATAGGGAAAGTGGTTCTGGATAAAGGGTGGTTGGCCGCCAGGTCAACGGAGGTGGACCTCACCGGAGTTCAGCTCACCACCACTCACCCGCCCGCCGCTGCCGGACACAATTCTCCATGGATGGAAGCTGTCATCCCCGGAACGTAAGCATTTCATTTACCACATTTCTGTAATCTACAGTTAAATTTGGCCAGACTGTGTTTTGGAATCATAAGCTAGTGTTCTGTTGTTTACCGGTGGATATGATGGGAATGGGGGGAATGTTGGATTAGTGGCTTAATCTGCCATTTCAGTCACAATGAATTGTAACTTGAGCATTGATTGCATTTAGGCTACTGTTTTCTCTGTTTAATGTGTTGAGGGTGATTTGTTTGCAGTGTTCTGGCAACGCTTGTGAAGAATAAGCGTGTGCCTGATCCTTTTTATGGACTGGAGAATGAGGCTATTATTGATATCGCCGACTCGGGGAGGGAGCATTACACCTTCTGGTTTTTCAACACATTTGAGTGTAATCTGGTAAGAAGACTCGATTTTATTATTTGACTTTGATCACCAGGTTTTTTCTTTGCACAGTATGTATGAGTAGTTGAATGGGTATCATTTATTTTATTCTTATTTGCTATTCAATCATAACCTGCATAGTTCTAGTTGGCAATGTGTTGAGGATGAATTTTAAAAAACACTTTTCTTAAGTAATTCATGTTCAAAGCATCCATTCAACTTTTTGAATGTTAAGTTTGTTTACTCTTATGCGGTCTGTTTTTGTGATGGGTGAATGGCTTCGTTTTATGTCTATCTGTTTGTTTGAGTGCATTTTCGCAGAATTTTCAATAGCTCCTTTCTATCTATTTTAAACTTGTTGATGAATGATCTCTTGCATCTCTTGTAGGCAAATAATCAACATATCTATCTCAATTTCCGAGCTATAAATTATTCTGCTGAAGTTTATGTGAATGGACACAAGGAGATCCTTCCTAAGGGGATGTTTAGAAGGCATTCCATTGATGTTACCAATGTGCTCCACCCTCATGATCCGAATTTTCTTGCTGTTCTGGTTCACCCTCCTGATCATCCTGGGACCATTCCACCTCAAGGGGGTCAAGGTGGAGATCACGAGGTATGAGCCTTTCCCACTATCAGTTTGAGATGGTGTTGGCAATTTAGGTCATGCTCCCAACTGTAAAGGATCAGTCGATCATTCTAAGCTTAAAGATGTTTTTATTTATGATCATGTCAATCTAAATATCTGTACTTTCTTTCCTAAAAAAAATCTGTACTTTCTATTGACTCCCTAATTTTATACTTCACAGTCATCTTGTTTCTTTGTCAGATTGGGAAAGATGTTGCTACCCAGTATGTTGAGGGTTGGGACTGGATGTGTCCAATCAGGTGAAGATATACCTTTTGCAAGCGGATCACATGTTTGATTATTCTCACTTCATTTTGATATAAATGGTGTCAAACAATTTCTTCATATCTGCTACATAAATTAGTGATATCTTTCGAAGACCGTAAATCGTGGTAGAATAACTTACTACGTAAATTGTAGCAGTACTCTAGAGTCATTTAGAAGCAAAGACCAAAAATTCTTGAATGGAGTTCTCTTCATGAAACAAAATTTGATTTTTCATAATGACAGAAAATTGGTCTGTTCTACTTTAATATATTACTGTATTACTTACATTCTAAATGTAAGTAATGAATGCAATAATTTATAGAAGAATCAAATGAAGTGTGGGTTTGGTGTGTGGGTGGATGAGGAAAGTAAAATCAATGTTACCCTCTATTGTGTGAATTTGAACTTAAAGTTCATTGTACGTTGGCCAAGTTGTCATGTAACTTAAGTGGCTCGGTCTATTTTCTAATCGATTGCAACAGCTGTGCTAAATTATTTATATTTCAAAGTTTCTGTAAAGGATCTGGGTGATTTGTTTGTGCACTATTTGTCTTCTGCTATGTTTTACATATTACTTACACCCTACCTTGAAACTGTGTCAGGGATCGAAACACTGGCATTTGGGATGAGGTGTCCATTTCTGTCACCGGGGTGAGTTCCAAGTTTAAGAATATGCTCCTATGATCTATTGCGAATATTTCCACTGCAATTAATGTATTATCTAAATATTGAGATTCCTAGCTGTTCATTGTTATTTTGTTCTACGGCTAAACAGGCTATAATGGTAGTGGAAGTCGTGTATATGTTGGAAATACATCTCTTTAGCTTATTACAATTACTTTAAAACATGAAACTCAAGATATGCTTTCATGTTGTCAATAGTGGTACTGATTATGAACTGAAATATGATATTATTGCTGTTTGTTATTTCTCACTATGATGAAACTATACGTCATGCAGCCAGTGAAGATAGTGGACCCCCACTTGGTTTCATCATTCTATGATGATTACAAGAGGGCATATCTCCATTGTACAACTGAGTTGGTTAACAAGAGTGCCTCAGATGCAGAATGTACTTTGAATATCCAAGTGGCTACTGAACTTGAGGGAAACATTTGCTTAGTTGAACATCTTCAGAATCAACAATTACTGATACCTGCTGGAGCAAATGTTTTGTACACAATTCCGGAGGTAAATTGATTTATTTTCTGGAACTCTAGAGCTCTGGTTTGTTTTTTGAGCTATTGGCTTGAACAAGATGTACTTCTCCATTTATCTTCAATCTAAACATGTTTGGAGAACCAGTTTTAAAGTGACTAAACTCCGTACTAGAATATGCAGAATGTAACTTTTCAGGCTCTGCGGAATTCATTATATAGTTAGAATGCCGTTTAAGGCTTCATGTGAGCCAAGTATTCACAGTTTAAAAACTGATCAGATTCAGTTCACTTTGCTCTTGAATTTGTCAGAATTGCTGGCCTATGTTTTTTTGCATCAAGTTATTTTTTTCACTTTTCTGGCTAAAATAATCATTCATTATGAATGTTTGTCAACAGCTTTTCTTCTACAAACCCAATTTGTGGTGGCCAAATGGCATGGGAAAGCAATCCCTGTATAAAGTTGATATAACAATCGAGGTAAAGGGTTTTGGAGAGTCTGATTTGTGGAGCCATCATTTTGGCTTTCGCAAGATTGAAAGTCAGATTGACAAAGCAACTGGTGGAAGGTAAAGCCTATCTTTGAGGCTTACTTCTTTTTACTCCTGATGTTGCTTAACTTGTTTCTGATTTGGTGTGTGGTGGGGTTTTAGTTTCTTGACACTGTTTCTTCGTTTCATTTGGTTTTAAGGCTGTTTAAGGTCAATGGGGAGCCCATATTTATCCGTGGGGGTAATTGGATATTGTCAGATGGACTACTACGGCTCTCAGAGAAACGCTATATGACAGATATCAAATTTCATGCTGACATGAACTTTAACATGATCCGTTGTTGGGGTGGTGGAATAGCTGAGAGGCCAGAATTTTATCGTTATTGTGATAAATATGGCATCATGGTAAATATATTATTCTTTCACTTACATTATGCCTTGCTTCTGTGTTGTTTAATGTGATGTTCAGTTGTCCGTGCTGCTTGCTTTGACTGTGGCTACTTATCAAACTATAAATGTCCGAGTCTCATGTATCGTAGCCATGCATAACCACTATCCCTAGAACTAAGTCAATATTTGGTGCTTTGAGAGGCTCCCATGCCATCCATGCCAAAAGGGACACTAGCTATACATGCACTTTTTTTTTTCTGTCTATAACATGTATCCTTTAGCTTGTGTTCAGTTCTTTTAGTGAATGTGACTTCATTGTAGAGAGCGCATGGGAATTTCTTCCTTAACTTTCAAATTTTAGTAGCCTAATGATTAATTTTATCCTGTGAGATTCAACATTCAGGATTTAAAGCGTTCTAAAAGTGTAATTTGATGGATTTTGAGTTGTCCATGGCCCATGGGTGCATGTTGAAAATGGGACTTATCTGTATACATACACATCTTAATACATTCTATTCAATTGTTCTGGTAGGTTTGGCAAGAATTCTGGATAACTGGAGATGTTGATGGACGAGGTGACCCAATATCAAACCCAAACGGTCCCTTGGACCATGACCTTTTCTTGCTTTGTGCTAGGGATACTATTAAGCTTCTGAGAAACCATCCAAGTCTCGCTTTGTGGGTTGGGGGCAATGAACAAGTTCCACCGCCAGATATTAACAAGGCTCTAGTAGACTACCTCAAACTTCATCCTGATTATGAGGACACAAGTGGAAGTGACATTTTAAAGAGGGAAAGTGTCCCTTTGTTGAAGGATCCTAGTCAGTATCTTGATGGTACACGCGTATATATCAAGGGATCTATGTGGGATGGCTTTGCAAATGGTAAAGGAGATTTCACTGATGGTCCTTACGAAATCCAGAATCCTGAAGCTTTTTTCAAGGATGACTTCTACCAGTACGGTTTTAATCCTGAGGTTGGTTCGGTGGGAATGCCTGTGGCTGCTACAATTAGGGCAACAATGCCACCAGAGGGATGGGTGATTCCTTTGTTCCTAAAGTTGCCTGATGGCTATGTAAAGGAAGCCGAAAACCCCATATGGAAGTACCATAAATACATTCCATACTCAAAACCAGAGAAGAAAGTGCATGATCAGATTCTACTTTATGGCACCCCAAATGATCTTGATGATTTTTGTCTGAAGGTAACTTCACTCCTATATATTGCTGTCGTGATTTTCCTTTCTTTTCTTCCTTTACTGATGCTGCGTGAACTTCTCAGGCACAGCTAGTTAACTATATTCAGTATAGAGCTCTTTTGGAAGGCTGGACCTCGCGCATGTGGAGCAAGTACACAGGGGTCTTGATCTGGAAAAATCAAAATCCATGGACAGGTTTACGTGGTCAATTTTACGATCACTTGCATGACCAAACAGCCGGGTTCTATGGCTGTCGCTCTGCTGCAGAACCTATCCATGTTCAACTTAACCTGGCATCATATTACATCGAGGTGAGTCTCAACTTAGAAACTTAATTTCTATTAGAGAATGCATTTGATCACACTCCAGATTCTGAAAAAACTATTTTCTGCCTTTCTGGTCATTTTACAGGTGGTTAATACAACATCAAAGGAAGTATCTAATGTGGCAATAGAAGCTTCTGTATGGGATCTTGATGGAACATGCCCATACTACAAAGTGTCTGAAAAGATGACTATGCCATCTAAAAGAACAGTACCACTTTTTGAAATGGCCTACCCTAAGTCTGAAAATGCTAAGCCAGTTTACTTTCTTCTCCTGAAACTTACCTCAGAGAAAGGCATTTTATCCCGAAACTTTTACTGGCTGCATTTGCCTGGAGCAGACTACAAGCTCTTGGAACCCTACAGAAAGAAGGCGGTTCCCCTGAAAACAACTTCAAGAGCTTCAATAAGGGGATCTACCTATGAGTTGCAGATGCAAGTTGAGAATATCTCAAAGAAACCAGCATCTCTCCCTGGCAATCATCTAGTGATCAAAAGTAGTTCTGGTTCCATAACAATTGAGGAAGAGGAGAATGTAAGCCTCTTTCAGAAGATTCGGAGGAGTTTCTCAAATGAGCCTGGTAGTGTCAACGTTACTGAAATCATGGGCGATGAGGCTGGGGTGGCTTTCTTTCTTCAGTTCTCTGTTCACTCTTCGAAGGACCTAAAGGAAGGCGAGGACACCCGAATTCTTCCTGTTCATTACTCCAACAACTATTTCTCTTTAGTTCCTGGTGAATCCATGCCCATCAGCATCTCCTTTGAGGTTCCTCCAGGCGTCACTCCAACTGTAATGCTTCATGGGTGGAATTACAGTGGTGGGCATATTGTTCATTGATCTCTGTAAACTTGATTTCCTTTCGCATAGCATGGAGGTGTACTTGAAATAATTATAAACATTCGATTCACCAGATTGTCTATACTGGAAATAATTGGTGAGCGTATTGAAAACTTCAGTGACAATCAGACATTTTATTAGTGTTGATAAAAGTTTAACAGAATAAGAGCTTCTGCAATTGAATTTTCTCATTGTTTACAGAGCATATAATGGACATTTATGACTAAGTAACGTAAAACAAATATGCAAATTATCCAGCTTGTGATGTAAACCTACCACATTCTACCTTACTCGTTTCTTTCTCATCATCCTCAAGGATCGTGCTCTATCTTTCCATTTTCCTCTGGAACAACTTCTGTTCACCATTAAAACAGATGGTATCGGTGCATCAGGTTCAGCCAAGAGCAGCTGATAAGCAGCATACTTTTCAAGTTCAGAATCACCATGAAAACGACATGAACCAAGCAAAGCTTCCCAAACATCAGCTCCCGGCTTCACTGGTAATCCTTCAATGAAGTTCTTGGCTTCTTTTAAGTGCCCAGCCCGTCCAAGCATATCAACAACACGGGCATAGTGGTCCAATGTCGGTTTTATGCCATAATCGTTCTGCATGGACTCAAAGAACTCCATTCCCCTTTTCACTAATCCTGCATGATTACAAGCATGGAGCAAAGACACAAATGTGACATCTGTTGGCTTTACACCTTCTGTCTTCATCTTTTCATAGAAGTGAAGAGCTCCATAGGCATTGCCATGGCGAATGTATGCTGCAATAATGGAGTTCCACGAAACTGTATTCTTTGAGTGGGCCCCAGAAAATATTTTCAAAGACTCTTCCAAGCTCCCACATTTGGCATACATGTTAATCAAACCATTACCAACAAATGTATTAGAACCAAACCCTTTCTTAACAGCTAGAGAGTGCAATTGTTTGCCAAGATTCAGGGAAGTTGCTTCACTAAACACTGCAAGAACAGCCGAGAGCACGTTAGAATCAATCTCAGTTCCCGCCTTTACCATTTTCATAAAGATCTGAAAAGCTTCATCCTCAAATCCATTTTGTGCAAACCCCAGCATTAGAACAGTCATTGAGATCTCACTAAGTACCTCAGTGGATTCAAAAATCTGCAATGCATCTTCAATAGTTCCACACTTTGAATACATATCCATCAGTGCAGTATCAAGGCGATCATATGATTGCATTCCAAGCTTCAAGACAAGTGCATGAATCTGGCATCCCATTTTGAGAGCCCGCAAGCCAGAGCAAGCAGCCAAAGCACTCAGGTAAGTCAAATGATTAGGATTCACTGATCCATCACACATTCGCACAAACAAATTCAAGCTTTCATAAAAAAAATCATTTTGAGCTAGACCAGACATCACAGCCGTCCAAGTGATAACATTCTTGTTTAATATCTCATCAAAAACCTGAATACCCGAATCAAAACATCCACACCTAAAATAACCTGTAATGAGTGCATTTCCAACGGAAGTTTCCCTCTCATGGCCACTAAGAACCACCAAACAATGCAGCATCTTATTAACTCCGAGAAAATCAAGTCCATCACAAGCTGATAACACCGTAGTCAAACTAGCGTGATCAAACCTCTCAACCTCTACACGAAGCATTTCCTTATAATACCGAAATCCCATTTCATACTCCCCATTTCTCAAGAAACCGGAAACAATCGAATTCCAAGAAATAATATCTCTAACCGGCATTTCATCGAACACCTTGACTGCGCCAGACATTTGACCACACGAGGCATACATATGAAGCAGAGAGTTCCAAACGACAGCTACATTAGAAGCATTTCCAACACCCGTTGAGTCAGAAAATTGTGGGGTTTTCAGGACGGATGCGTGGAGAGAAGAGCCCCGGCGGAGGTCGCCTTCTCTTCCGCAAGATGAGAGAATCCTGCTTATATTGGCATGATTTAGAGGAGAAGACGGAGTTAGAGAAGCGAAAGTTTTGATGCCGGCGGTGAAGGGCCATCGGAACAAGTGACGACAGAACGTGGAATTCATCCATGAAAATGGCGAAACGAAAATGGCGGCAATCCACTAGGTTACTATGATTTTGAATATTTGTCTTTTGTTTTCAAAAACAGAAAAGGGAAAATTTAGACGAATGACAGTAGCACTTTCAATATTTAGAAATGGAAGGTAATTTTCGCATAAATGCTGAAAATTAGTTTTGGAATAAACCGTTTATATTTATATACCGGATCTGGTTACAAAGAAAACTAGAAAAGAATAATAAAATTATAAATAAGTTTTGGAATAAACCGTTTAATAATGAAGGATGTCCTTATACTTCAATATCTCAACTCTTATTCCTATTAATTATTTCACACGCATTTTTTCTTACTCTCATGCGCATGGGCACAATAAAATGAACAAAATGATGGGCCCACAAATAAATACCCCACCTCTCCTTTTGTCTCTCTTTCTTCTCAACTTCTTCCGCCCCTCTTTCTTCTCCACCCTCTCAATATTTAATATTTAATTTAAACTTTTTATAAAAACACAATCACACGTCTAAAACTTTTGCTTCTGCTCATTCATGAAATCTCGTACTTTTATTTTGAAAACTTGTGATTTTAATATGGATTCTGTCTGTTTTAAAGTGACTGTTCTATCTGCAAATTTTATTAAATTTGTTGTACTTAATTTAAAAACTTGGCCTTGCAATCTGCCTCTGTTTACTTTGTGAAATACTATGCTTTACCATTAAATACCCAACCTTTCAATTTTGTGTTTTTTCATTCATAAAATCTCGTGCTTTTGCTTTGAAACTTGTGATTTATGCTAGAAACTAGAGCAATATAAAAACAAACATTTTATTTTAAAAAACTAGACAACAAAATTTTTATGCTGAAACTAGGGCAATATAAAAAACAAGCATTTTAATCTGAAAACTAGACAATTTAGACAGTATGAAAAAAAGATATTTTATGCTAGAAACTAGAGCAATATAAAAACAAACATTTTTTTTCTAAAAACTAGACAATTTAAAAAGTATGAAAAACAGACATTTTATTCTAGAAACTATAGCAATATAAAAAAAAGTATTTACTCTTAAAACTAGACAATTTAGACAGTATGAAAAACATACATTTTATGCTAGAAACTAGAGCAATATAAAAAACAAGCATTTTAATCTAAAACTAGACAATTTAGACAATATGAAAAACATACATTTTATGCTAGAAGCTAGAGCAATATAAAAACAAACATTTTTTTTCTAAAAACTAGACAATTTAAAAAGTATGAAAAACAGACATTTTATTCTAGAAACTATAGCAATATAAAAAAAAGTATTTACTCTTAAAACTAGACAATTTAGACAGTATGAAAAACAGACATTTTATGCTAGAAACTAGAGCAATATAAAAAACAAGCATTTTAATCTAAAACTAGACAATTTAGACAATATGAAAAACATACATTTTATGCTAGAAGCTAGAGCAATATAAAAAAAAATAAGCATTTTATTCTAAAAACTAGACAATTTAGACAGTATGAAAAACAGACATTTTATGCTAGAAACTAGAGCAATATAAAAAACAAACATATTATTCTAAAAAGGCAATATGAACAGTAACCGTGAACAGTAATCGTGAACATTGCCATGAACAGTACTTTTCTCAAAATTTTGCAAATAAGGACCTACTTCCTTCCATATAGACGGTCACTCCAGAGACCAACTCAATTTCTAAAAAGGGTAGTGATTTATATTTAAAATTCTGAAAAATATTTTTGTTAAATAAGTTTGGGTAAACCATGCAATACGCGATTTTTTGAAGCTATATTATTGTTTAACTCGATGAATCTCAACTGCTAAATACTAGCGTGATTGGACCGCGCGAAAGTTTCTTGAAAGACCAATTTTTCTAAATGCTATAAACTAACACTAATTATTTAAACTGAAATGATACATTTATGTATTATAACATTGATTATTTTAAAGTAAACATATGTAAAGTCAAGAATTATTGAGTTGGCAATTTTTATGAACGGTGAAGACTTTGACATGAATTCATGTCAGGCGCCAAGTTCTTCAGGAATTTCAACATGAAGTAATGTCAAGAAGACGCAGATTAAGAAAAACAACAAACAAGGAAGTCCAAGATTAATTATGGCTGATCGAGCAAACATTGAAAGATAATATTCAGCCGAATCCAATCTAGATTCTATTTTGTGTTTTATTTGGTAAGATTAAAACATATTTGGAATAGAACCAAATTAATATGCTTTATTCCTAATTAGATCTAGATTAGAACATTCTTTTCCCTTATGTAATAGAATAGCAAATATGGAAATCACAATTCATACAGGGAAAAGAAGAGTGATGAATCCGATTGATCATGGGATTCAATGCTCTATAAATACAGGACCTTATGGCTATAATCAGCATCGATTCAGGAGGTTCAACGAATAAGTATAAACTGGGAGTTTGAGGTTTTTGCTACAGAAGAATCGACGCAGAAGTTAGATCCGTGTTTGAGGTTCACTTACAGAGATCGACAACAACGATCGGGAGATCATCAGAGAAGGAGATTGTGTTTGGGACAGCTTGAAGAAGTGCAACCTTGACTCGCACTGGATTTAGAGTTAAGTAGCAAAGGGATTTAATACTGTAACTGGGCTTTCTAGTGAAATTCTTCAAGTTTGGCAGAAGCTGCCTCGCAGAGTAGGTTGTAAACCAAACTGCGTTATCAATTGCTGTGTTATTTAAAATTCCGCATATTTGACATTATAATGTCCCGTACACAGTAACTGATAAACCGGTCTAAATTGATAAATCGATCAAATTTAGGTAGACTCACACTTCAATTGGTATCAGAGCTGGTGCTTAAACAGCCCTTGATTGCAAGGAGAGCAGATCCGGACAGAGTTATACCTATGGCGAGCAGAGAAGGAGGATCTACCACTAAGCCACCCTTGCTTGAAGGAGAGGCTAACTATACTTTCTGGAAGACTATGATGAAGGTCTTTATTGATGTTGTGGATAACTATGCATGGGATGCTGTTACAACAAGTTGGTCTCCACCTGTTATGTCAGAGAATGGACAAGAAGGAGCTAAACAAGTACCCAAACCAAAATCATCCTATACACCTGAAGAACTCAAAGCCTGTCAAGCAAATTCAAAGGCTTTGAATGCTATCTTTACAACAGTAGATTCTGAACAATTCAAGTTTTTATCAAACTGCACAACTGCCAAGGAAGCATGGGACATTTTGGAATCTGTGCATGAAGGAGATGCAAAAGCAAGTGAGAGCAAACTAAGTGTGTTGATTGGACAATATGAACTACTAACAATGAGTGAAGATGAAACTATAGCCCAGTTCAACAGCAGGTTCAGAGATCTCATAAATAAAATGGCTACTCTTGGAAAGAAGCATGAGCAACCAAAGCTTATAATGAAGTTTCTCAGGTCTCTACCAAAGAACAAGTTTGGGAACAAGGTTGAAGCTATCAAGGAGGCAAGAGATTTGACAAAAATGACTCTGAATGAATTGGTTGGAACATTGCAAGCCTTTGAAATAGAAAATCACCAAGATTCAAACAAAAATCTCAAGAAGAATCTAGCCTTTCAGACCACTGCAAACAATAAGGACGAGTGCCAAAGTGATGATGTTTACAGTGAAGAAATAGCTTTATTGTCCAAGAATTTCTCCAGGATTTTAAACAAAATCAATAACAGGAACTCCCAAGATAGACATAATTCTTGGAAACCTAGTACTCAAGAAAATAGGAATTTCAGAAGGAATGAAAATTTCAGAAGGAATGAGCAAACAAATCTGCCACCACAAGATCCCAGAAGTGAAAGTAAAGATGACAAATTGAGGTGCAGAAATTGTGAAGGTATAGGTCATTTTCAAAATGTTTGTCTCAGTGCTAAAAGGAGTGACAGAGCCATGATCTCAAGGTGGAGTGATGATGAAGATACTGAAGATCTTACCAGCAACCATGTAGCATTTGGAGCTAGAGTTTCTCATATCTCAACCGAACATTCAAATATCCAATCCAAGAATGAAGATTCCAGCAATATACATGAATCTCTACAATCAGATACTGAGGATTCCAGCAACTCTGAAGATTCATTTGTTGGTGAAGAAATTACTCTAGAAGAGATGTATATTGGGAATATTGAGAAATTTAGAGAGCTCTAAATAGTTCAGAACGAGGAAAATGAGTGTTTAATGAAAGAAATCAGCAACTGAAAAGAGAGAATGAAGAATTGGTGAAGAAACTGAAGGATAGAACTGAAAGAGCAGAGAAAGCAGAAAACTCTATATACAGGCTAAACATTGGAAAGCAACACTGGAAGAAGCTCTCATCATGGGATAAACTACCAGACATGGAGTTGGGTACAATCAATATCTCTCTGATCACTCAAGTCTAATAAATAATGAAGATCAACCTGTAGAGTAGGATGTTGAGAACAGATCAATCCAGAAAAGAAGAAGAACCCGAAGGTGTAGCTACTGCAAAAGGATAGGACACTCCAAGAACAGATGTTTTCAGATTATTCGGGACAACAAAACAGAAGCACATGAAGTTTGGTTCTCAAGCTTTGCAGATAACACTCTTTAATATCAAGACTTCTGGTATTTTGACAGTGCTTGCTCAAGACACATGACTGGATCTCCAGATTTACTACAACATATAAAGCCTTGCTCTTCTGGTTCTGTAAAGTTTGGTGATGGAAAGATTAGCAAGATCATTGGAAGAGGAGATCTCCAAATTGAAAGTTTTCCAGTATTTAAAAATGTGTTTCTAGTTGAGGACTTGAAAGCAAATCTACTTAGTGTTAGTCAATTGTGTGACAACAATATGCTAGTAGAGTTTGATGAGCATCAATGCACTGTGAAGCATATTGATGGAATTTTCACTGGATCAAGAACCTCTAATAATTGTTATGTGCTGGAGGTTGATATAATATGCATGAGTACAAGTCTAGAATCAGAGAGCTCTGATCAGAAGAAGGATGATGAAGCTACTGATGAAGGGAATGAATATAATGCTCCAGACATTTTAATGTCTTCCGATCAACATGATGCATCTGAAAATAAGTATAATTCAGATGATTCCCTGACTATGATGCCACAAGAAGGTCAATCAGACACTATGCATGATCCATTGGTAGATGAAGTTGAGATACAAAGGAAACATCGAATGCAACTTCGACAACTGAATCCAATAAACTATGGATTTAGCTGGACTATCTGGATTAGTTTCTACAGTGGATAACTACTCTATGCTTCAACAGAAGGATGAAAATTTCACCAATCACATGTATGGTGAAAAAGTTGAAGAGGCTGAGCAACACTTAGGTGTTGGCTGGATGTGAGGTATTAATTTTTGTATTTAAAAGTAGTGTAGATTTACCGCTTTTTGTAATTATTTTTCTAGAAAAACAAAAGAAAAAATAGAAAAAGAAAAAATACAAAAATATTAGCTAGCATAATTAGGAGTAGTTAGCTTGTTACTATACTGCCGAGAAGAGCTGAGCTGAGCTGAGAAGTTGAAGGAAGTATAAATATTTGATTGTTTATACAACCAAGCTGAAGAGTTGAAGAACAGCCAGACATTCTAATGTCTCTATGATCCATGCTGGAAGATGAAGGTTTTGGGCTTGGGCCGAGCCGGGCCAAAAGTGACGGTTTTCTGACCGTTAGATGAGCCATAAATGGCATCTTGGGAGTGGTTAACTTTTTCGGTAAACAAAAAGGGAATTCGAATGTGGAGCAACAATTTATCCCAATCCATTCCAAGAACATATTTCAATCTCCATCAAATCCTCTCTATAAATCCTCATTTTCCGATCAATCAAATCACAGTTTCACTTGTGATTTTGGATTTCTGATTGTGAGTAGCATCAATCTCGCACTACAATCATGAGGATAAAGAAGACACTAAGGAAAGCAACTCCATCAGAAGCATATAGGATAATGCTTCAAGTAGCAGCAGGGCAACACATGCCAGATCCCAAAGACATTGAAGATCAAGCCATGCATGTGGAGAATCCGGTTCCAGAAGCCCCAATTTCTCAAGTTGCTGATGAGGGTTTACAAAACCCCAATGTGGAGATTCCAGCTGCACGAATTGATGCTAATGATCAAGAAGAAGAATTTGTAGATGTGGTTGATGAGTTTGAGAAGCAGGAGGATGATGCTGAAAAGAATAATGATACTGAGCCATGATGGAGAATAATGAAGGTTCTCAGATCAAGAATGATGATACTGTTCCTGCTCAAGAACAGATTGTTGATGCAGAGAAGGAAGAAAACAGGTTTTTCTCATCAAATCTCAATCTGAGTGGTTTGATGGAGCAGCTGAGGCCTATTGAACCTGTGATTGAAGAAATTGTTAGAATGAATGAGCCATTGGATGTGCTTGCTGACATTGCTGCTATGGCCGAGAATCTGAGTCCTGTTGCATCTGAAGAGCCAAGACCATTTGCAGATGGTAATGATGATCAAGTCAAGTCTGACATTTTACTGTCCAAGACACCAAATCAACCTGAAGCTAAACAGGTTCAACAAGACAATCTAATATCTTCTGACTCGAGGATGAATGATGAGGAAGAAACAATGATTACCCCCAAGAAGATGAAGAAGAAGGTGATGGCCAAGAAGAGGTCACATTCTACTGGAAGCAACATATTCACCTCTGCAGCAAGGCACAATGCTCAACAAGAAGTGGAGCCACCAACTGCTCCAACTGATCTCACTGGTGAACTGGATCACAGTTCAAGTGATGATGTGCCACTCTCCCAGCTCTTAATCCAAGAAGAGAAAGAGGAGAGCTTCCAAGAAGCCTGAAGCTGATGCATCAAAGGAAACTGTTACTACTAACATCAACATTAAAATGTCCAGTGCTCCAGAAGTTCAAGATGATGGAGTTGCAACTTCAGTGGATGAGGAAGATGGAGAGCCTTCTCAAGCTGCTACAAAGAAGAGGAGAACAAATGCAGCAAGGAGAAAGAAGCCATCCAAGCCAATCAGAGAGAGAAAGATTTGGCCAGAAGTTGAATTTGAGGAAAAAAGCTTAATCAGTTTAGGTTTTTCTGATTTTCTCACTTATCTAGGCTGTGCTAGTACTGTTCAAGGCTTTGATGCATACAATGAGAACCTAGTCTATGAATTTTATGAGGCTATGCATGCTGGGATAGATGATCCAGAATCCCAATATTATCATAGAATTCAGCTGAGAGGACAAACCCTAGAATTCTCTCCCAGAAGAATTAGAGAAGTACTAGGTCTGCCTGTTAAAGATAATGATGTTGCTTACCCTCTGGATTTTGCATTCTCCATCAATGATGCTGCTGCTGAGATCACTAACCAAGGAGTGATGGAGTGGAATGTTAAATATGTGCCAGCATCAATCCTGACTCTGAGATATTTCTATCTATTCAAGATGGGAATACACATTTGGATGCCTACATCAGACATCTCAGAGGTCACCAAGGATCTTGGACACTTTCTGTATGCAGTGGGGACAAGAGCTGACATCAACCAAGGAGCTGTAATGTTTCAGCACATTGCTAAGTGTGCCAACTGTGTCAGAAATGAAGGTTGATCAACCCAGGCCTAAATACCAGAATATTCTCTGAGCTTGCACTTGACACTTACAAGAATGTAACCATAAAACAATACAAGCCTACCTAGAAGGTGACAAATAGGGGAAGAATAATTTATTTGCCCTACATTCCACCAGTTTATGAAGCTGATCAGACTGAGATGCAAAGGAATGAGGCAAGACTGGAGTTTCTGAACTCTAGATATGAAGTGTTAGCAGCACAGATGGAGGAGATTAATTTTGAGATGCAGATGATTGAGCAAGAAAGGGGTCCTCTGGCAGAAACCCTTGCTAATGCTGCTGTTGCTGCTGCTGAAGAACAGAATGTTTCAGCTGAGAAGGAGAGATCACAGTCCAGTGAAGATGATGATGAGGACTCCTCTGTTGAGAAGGAGTCAAGCTCTACAGGATCCAGTTCAGAATCAAGTGAAGGAACTGATGGATCAAGTGAGGACACTGAGACTGATTAAGAGATTGCTACTCTCAAGAAGTGAACTTTGGGGGAATTGCAAGCACCTACTGAGTACTGCACCAGCTACATGAAGACAAGCAAGGTGGCTTTGGCATTTTAATGTCCCCAGGGGGAGAGTAGTTTGATATTCTTGGACTTCTTAAACTTTTTAGTTTATTTCCATGTAATATGTTTTTCTGATGTTCTGGACATTCGATTGTCCTCTGCGTGACCTGTAACTTTTGATGATCTAAAAGTTGTTCAAGAATTCAGGGGGAGTTACAACAACACTGATGTGCTATGATGATATGTTTAAAAGTCAAGAAGTGTTGGGTTCACAAAAATGCCAAAGGGGGAGATTGTAAAGTCAAGAATTATTGAGTTGGCAATTTTTATGAACGGTGAAGACTTTGACATGAATTCATGTCAAAATCTTCAAGTTCTTCAGGAACTTCGACATGGAGTAATGTCAAGAAGACGCAGATTCAGAAAAACAACAAACAAGGAAGTCCAAGATTAATTATGGCTGATCGAGCAAACATGGAAAGATGATATTCAGCCGAATCTAATCTAGCTTCTATTTTGTGTTTTATTTGGTAAGATTAAAACATATTTGGAATAGAACCAAATTAATATGCTTTATTCCTAATTAGATCTAGATTAGAACATTCTTTTCCCTTATGTAATAGAATAGAAAATATGGAAATCACAATTCATACAGGGAAAAGAAGAGTGATGAATCTGATTGATCATGGGATTCAATGTTCTATAAATACAGGACCTTATGGCTATATTCAGCATCGATTCAGGAGGTTCAACGAATAAGTATAAACTGGGAGTTTGAGGTTTTTGCTACAGAAGAATCGACGCAGAAGTTAGAGCCGTGTTTGAGATTCACTTACAGAGATCGACAACAACGATCGGGAGATCATTAGAGAAGGAGATTGTGTTTGGGACAGCTTGAAGAAGTGCAGCCTTGACTCGCACTGGATTTAGAGTTAAGTAGCAAAGGGATTTAATACTGTAACTGGGCTTTCTAGTGAAATTCTTCAAGTTTGGCAGAAGCTGCCTCGCAGAGTAGGTTGTAAACCAAACTGCGTTATCAATTGCTGTGTTATTTAAAATTCCGCATATTTGACATTATAATGTCCCGTACACAGTAACTGATAAACCGATCTAAATTGATAAATCGATCAAATTTAGGCAGACTCACACTTCAACATATCGTAAAACATGTTCTAATGCAAAAATTTCAGAAATTTTATATAAAAGTCATAAAAATTTGAAGTAACAAAATATACGATTCAAGTTAAAAAAGTATACTTTATAAGTTAAAACCTATAAAGACTTCATGAAAAGACATTAAAATTCGGAGTTCATGAGATTTTCTCATATTTTATAGTCACTTTTAGGCCATATTTCCTGATTTAGACAAGTGGAACTAAATTGAATTGAATTGAGTTGAGTTGGAAATATATATATATATATATATATATATATATATGTAGGCAGTATTGAAAATATATATATATATATATAGGCGGTATTGAAAATAAATGTTTTAAATTAATATGATAAAATTAATTTTAATATCATTAAAACATTGAGACTAGCCTTGTTGGATGATGCTATGCCTATTTAAAATATTATTAATTAATTTGATGAAAACAATCAATTATACTAAATAATTGTCTATAAATTTACACTTCAAACTCAGAATATATTTTTTATTACATTGAGGCTTTCGAAAAAAGTTAATCAACATTTGGGATTGAAATGTAACATATAGAAGTTAATAATTCTATAGTAATTTGATACATATATATATATATATATATATATATATTGAATGGCGGAGAATATAATATTTACTAATAAATATAAATCTAAAGTACTTAGTTTTGTAGCGGTGTTGAGATGATTATCTTTTACTAAAATTACGTGGTATTATGTCGGTATTGTGATTTTACAGTGATTTATTATTTACGAATTTTTTTTATTTATATAAAAAAAATATAAAACATCAAACGAAAAAACAAAACTCATTACATTAATCAAAATACCACTACTATTTTTTTATTAATTTTATTAGTAAAATACAAATGGCTAGTTACAATCGAAATACCATGTTCTTTTTTTAATATTCATAATCATCTTCATTTGTAAAATCAAGTTTTTTTTATCTAATTTTATTTAACATATTGAGTATTTAGTTTCCATACATAATTACATATTAGAGTCTGTGTTTAAAAATATATTAAATTATTACGACTATATGATTCATGTTCATGAACATCTCCTTCATTTTCATTAATTGATTCTCGTTCTCGAGCAGTGAACAGAGATATCTGAATAATATTCACATGTTGAAAGTATAAATTTAGAAATTTAATTTAATAGACGATTAATATTAATTGATTGGGTGATTGATTTGTGTTGGTGTCAATCATATACAAATACGTATAACAGGTTGACTAAATTTTTAAATATATGTATCAAAGATTAAGAGAAGTAGAGTTATTGTGGAGTGGCTGAAGAAAGATTATTTCGCAATGTTCAATCCACTTCTAAAGTTGTTGATGGATGGTAGTTGTATAGATGAATTTATAGTGAAGCTTGCTGGCGCCCTCCCCTCCACCAACCACTAATAATTTCTCCAACCCCACCTCCCTTCCGGCAAGCTCTACGCTCTCAAGGTGATCTACACCACCATGACGATGGGGTCAGAAACCAGATGCGCCGGCAATATCAAAATATATATTTTATTCAATGCCATTCCTCAAACATAAACATATATTTACTTACCATGATAAAATAAATTAGTATGATAAATTATGTTATATAAAATATTAATTACACAAATGAGTATGATTATTTTTTCCTTTTTATAAATACTACCATTTGAATGGGTAAATCAAATTATAAAATTTATAATAATTACGAAAAATAATTGGTAATAATTATTAAAATGCATCTCTCGAATTGTATATCTCTCGCATTGTACTTTTTGATATTATATATATAGTTTAATAATTAATAGCCTCATTTTCATCAAAAACCAGTAGAAACCCCCAAGGGGTTGCCACAATGGTCGTTCCAAAGTTGGAAGCGAACGACGCCGTTTCTTCTTTATTTCCTCCCTCTTTCTTCTTCTTCCCTACCCAAATCTCCTTGACCGAACAGTAATTTTTACCCAAAATTTCCATGCTCGAGAAGTTGATTGTGGTCGTCTGGAGGGTGATTTTCGACAATTCACCGCCTTTGGTCTAGGCATTGGTCTTGATCGTGTGCCCTAGATCTGATGGTCGGTGAAATTCTTCAATCTCAATCGTGTGTTCGGTTACGGGTCCACTGAAAGGTTGGTTGGTGTGACTTTCAGCCTCCTGAATATGTATATAATATACACGCATTGTAGTGTATATATATGGGTGGGATGGAATCAGACATTCAAGCAGTTCAAATATGGGTGGGATGGAATCAGACATTCAAGCAGTTCAAATTTTTCCCTGTGTTCTTCTACAGCTTTGTTGGCTCTTTTTTCAATGGATTTCTAAAAAAAGGTTTTAATTTTTTGTGCTTTCAATGGTTACTTTTCCGTCCTTAAATTCTAGAAGTATTGGTTTTATGAGATGTTAGATGTTTAGTGCAATATAGATTATTTGTTTATGTGCCTGTCAAGCGTTCGATGAAATGTCTCACTCAGTGTTGGTTTTTTTGTGCTTGTAGGTTACAGTTGAAGTGAAGAATAAGGCCCATTCTACTTCCAAGCACTGAACCAATTAATCCCAGTTCTATACAGGTTAGTCAAAGTTTCTGTTGTTAAAAATCTCTTGTGCCATGTTTACTTCTCATACTTTTTGTTCATGACCTGAGACGAAGTCGTTTTATTCACAACCTGCAGTTTGAAATGATGTGCTCTATTGTACAATTTTTTTTTATCACCTTGAGAAACAAATATTTACTGATAATATTTAGACCTTCTTGATGGCACACCTCTGAAATCAATGAGCTAGATGTGAGTAGTAATCTCTACATCTTTCACCTTTGATCTGTTATTGTGCTATTTCCATCAGTTTTATAAACGAAAAAGGCAGCAAAAAATACAGATTGATAACCTCTATGCATTCTTGCACGCTTAGGAGGGTTAAAGCCAATCTTTAGCCATATCCTTTATTGGCATTCATAGCATAAAAAAATCTGAGTTTGTAGCTTTTTGCGTTGTTTAATCCTTGGTTCTGTTGTAAAGCACATCTGCAAACAAGATGTATCATATATGTGTATGTATACTGTTGCAGAGCTACATCTCGTATTTAAACTTGAAGCTTCTGTTGCTAGCTAAAGGCAAAATCTTGAAGTTCTCCGGTTAAGTATTCTTCATGAATCTCACATTTAAAGCATGTTCAGTGAAATTTGATTAGATTGATAAAGTTGGCCACTTTTGGCTGGAAAAGAAGCATGTGTAAACCTTAAATATGGACACCGCAAGGGATGGAAAGTGCAGCTAGGAATGTAGTTAATGTCTGTGGTGTGAGAACGTAAAGCACAAAGACTTCTGACTAGGTGTTTGACGAATTGCCTCAGTTAACTTCTTTGCAGGTTAGCAAAATTTCTTTAACTAATTTGATGTGTGCTTTATGATAGTTTATACTTTCATCTCTTACTGATTGAGGTTCAGATTTCAGTGTCAAATTGGTTTTAAAAATCCCATTTTTTTGGTCTAAAAATCACATGTTGGTATTAAAAATCCCTTTTAATGCTCTCTTTTGTCTTCTCCTTCCAAAAGTCACTCTTTTTGTTCACAGGAGAATAGAGGGATGCTCCAGCTTCAGCTGTGTGGCTCCAGGCCCTGTGTTTCGAGACGCCCTATGCAGAGATTGGATCGGAATTCTTTGTTCAGAAGGTGATTCTTGTGCTTGTTTATGTTTGTGTTATTTTAATCCATGCATTTGCTTCTAATTGCATTCAGAAAGTCAATGTCTTGTTTGGAGTATGATTTGAATCCATGCATTTGTTTCTAATTGCATTCAGAAAGTCAATCTATTGTTTTGAGTGTGTGAGAGAAAGTCATTTATGAATGTACATGAACAGTTTCTTGAGTTCCGTCAGCATAATCCTGATGAGTTTATGGTATCGGATTTCTGTTTTTTTTTAGAAGTTTAGTGTAATGCAGTACCTTTTATTATGTGCCTGTCAAATGATTGAGGAAATTGGTTGTAATGCTTGTTGCTGGACATTTGAAAGTCGTCTAAATGGATAGCTGCCTAAACAAAGCCACAGTTTTAGATCTGATTTTTTTCACTCATTTTGTTTAGCAATTGTTTAATATTCTGATATTCAATGCTGGATGACTGCAGGTACAGTCTCAATACATGTTTGTGTCCTGGTGGTTTGTTGGTTGGGAACAAAGGTCAGTAGTTTTAGGTGTTTCTTGAATGCAAATGTGTGGATAAATGTAGTTTGTCATATATTCCGCCACTTTTAAGAAAATTGTTAGAGTATTTGTGATTGCATGTTACACAGTTTGGCAAGTGTGAAGTTACAACAAATCCAACAGATGGATGGTGGATTTGTTTGTTTTAAAGCTTCCCACATTGGCTTTCTTCTTTTCGATACACACACTGTTGATCTGCTTAGTATATATTTTAGCGTATTAAAAATCACCACTTTCCTTATCTTTATGCTAGGAAAATGGAAGATCAACTGTCAAATGAAGTGTGTGGAGTCAGAACCTACAGAAAATAAGAATGTCCTCAATAATAAATCTAATGCTAGATTCCCGCAGACTCTGGTGCACAGTGTTTTTCAGGTGCATGATGCTTCCTTGAAAGTAAAAATTAAGACTACAATTTGGTTTTTTTAATCCTGAATTTGAGCTTGAAAGTACCATAAACCAAATTATGTGCAGCTTTGCTTCATCAGAGTTTGATCATATTCCTTATCGAGTATGGAAATTTATATTTTGATAGGAGAAAATGTTACACAGTTGTTTCTTATTGACATACTTTCACCATGGTTAAATTATTAAGGATTTTTCTATCTGCAATTAATTGAAAAATACTTTTTCTTATGACTGATGAATGACGTTCTTGCTCAGCTTCTGTAGGGAAAACAGGCCAAACTCATGATAGCGTTCACATCAGCTTATTTTATTGTGAAACTGATACAGTGTGTGAATGCCAATACAAGACCAAATGCACTACAAGAGCTTTTCTTTCACGTGGCTTGTACATATTCAGCTAGAAGTTTTCCCTTTGCTTGCATCTCTAATTCTGTGAATAAACCAACTCCACTTCATTTGGATGTTTCGTTGCCATTTGTTGCAAGATATCAGATGGAACTTATCCAGGCTAATATATTTGTTCAATGTGCGGCTTGAGAGAAATGTTTCCACGTGAGTAGTCACTTGTTTGTTTTTGTATTTGTCCATGAAATGCATCAGTAGCATCTTAGAACTTAAGTTAATATTGTATGTGTATGCTTTTTCATAGCTTAATGTCTTCAGGGATTAGCTGGTCAGTCTTTTACATCACTAATACATGTGAAGGTGACAAACTTGGTGTATAGGAAATAAGACTTTGTGGTTTAGTTCTCAGTTATGAGTAAGAATTTATTCAGCTTTTAAACAATGGATCATCAGAACCAATATTTGTGGTCTACACGGTGCATTTTTTTTATTTTGTGTGTGTGTGTGTGTGATGTATCTCTGCCTGTCATTTCCTACATATTTATCCAACAAATTATGATTTATGCTTCATGAATTTCTTGTTGGGGTGTGCAGGTTTTTTGTAGCGCTTCTCTTATCATGCCTTTCATTCGTGATTATTGGTGGTCTCCTCTTCCACAGATTAAGGTTATATGTTCATCTTAATCCCCTGACAAGATTTTTCTTCCATAGATAGCTTAATCTAGGGTAGTGATAAAAATGAAGTAAAGCTTTTGAAATCTGTATTAATTGACTCCATTAGTGTGAGTAATTTTTAATTTCTAGAATAGGATATAGTCAGCCCTTCCCAGTTATATTTTTGTGTTTTTTTACTGTATGATGATATGCAGGGGTGAATCACAGTCCCTTGAGGAATGCTTTTAGGAGGCCTGGGCGTGCCTTTGTTCATCATCTGCACATCTGAAAGTTCGACTCGCTTGACATATCTGATCTCTACTTTGATAGGTTATATGGCTATTCCTATACTGGTCATTGCACATTTGCTAAGAGTGTTTTTTCTACAGCAAAGAACGCAAATTGAACGTGTAATAGGGTTTGTTCTTGTTGTATGGGGTATTCTGTTCTACTCTCGCTTATTGAGCACAATGACCGAGCAATTTAGGGTATGTGTCTTTTTTAAAAAAGTTTATTCTCTACAAGGCTTGTTCTGACAAACTATTTTGCAGCATAACATGCAAAGAGTCAGAGAAGGGGTTCTGACAAACTAACCATGTAATTATATGTGGAATGAATAGCCATCTGAGTTTCATTCTCAAGCAGTTAAACAAGTATCATGAATTTGCAGTTTGTTTAGGTACTGCAACTTCCAGGTAGTGGCTTAATGCATTGTGTTTGGTCTCCTTATATTTTTACATAAGGCGATGCACCTATGATTCAGTAGGCTCATGTTCTTAGGAGACGGAAAATTCTTTTATTATCAGATCTTCCACAAAAGCAGTTGGATAGGATAGCTGGCAACATTGCTAAAGATCTCAGTCATCTCGATATCATATCAAAGAGGTTAGCTACTTTCATTGTGAAACCATAATAAGATTGACTTAAAAGATAGTATGTAGTTCTTTTGCATATGCCAGTTTGTATAAGTTCCTTTGATAGGTTATGGAATGCATTGTGTTTTTAATCTTACACTTGAAACTTCTGATGCTACAGTTGCATTTTGAATTTGACAATCTTTTGAGAGAGCTGCCGCTGCCAAAGCAAAGACCATTATCATATTACCACAGAAAGGTGATAGGTGGGAATTTATAACTTTTTATGTTCGATCCAAGTATAAAGTTGTACTTTCAGTGTATAGTTTTCTTTTTGTAGGTAAGGGTCAAAGACTTGTGATCTGCATTGGATAATTTTATGTTGCTCAAATGATTTTTCCTGATTTCTGATGTGAATGTGACGACGACATTTTTTGAGATCTTGAGATTCGAAAGATCCTATCACTCTGTCTGTAAACAAATTATTAGTACTTTGTTAGAGCTGTTTCAACTTCTTATTTTGGTGCAATATTGCACTGCCTTTGTTTGTAGATAAGAGCAGGATGATATAACTGGCTATATATGTAAGATGTTTTGTTTTGAGTTTTGAGCTTATGAAACTGTGGCAATGAACATTTTATTTTTATATAAATTTACTAGCATTTTGTTATATTGATTGGATTGTGCTCTCTTAGGAATATAACGTAAAGGTTCCTAGATTTGATTTAGCCAAGGAACAAAAAATAGTGGTGGGATTAAGGCAGTCCAGAAGTCCAGGGTGGGGGACTGATTGCGGTTGAATTGAATGTCTAATATCACAGGAAAGGTGACACTTGTGGGAATGTAGGCATAAGACAATATAATAATTAAAATAGGGAGCATACTTTGGAATTACATTACATTAAATAATATTATAAATTATATAAAAGATTAATATTAGAAGTATAATTTAGGATACCTGATTATTACAAAAAATATTGGTTAAAAGTACACATTATTCTAAATATTTTAGAAAACTTATTTTACTTACAAAGAAAAATTAAAAATTAAATGACATACACCGCACTCTGTGCGGTGTACCTCACCTAGTTCTTTTAATTCGTTAACTGCTGGTTTTACTTGTAAGCTCTCTTTTTTTTGTTCTCTGGGCAATAATTGCTCATCTCAAGTTCAATTTTTTTTTCTATTTGTAGACAAATTTCTAGTATATGGTTTTCAAATGCAATGATTATGCCGTTTCTTTCTGAATCTAGGGTTGATTTTTGTGTAAGACCATTCATAAACAAAATTAAGGGTGTTTTTGGTTCGCAAGATTTTTTAGAGTCTAGATTTTGTTTTGACATTTTGAGAGTTTGAGTTTTTGTGTGAGATTTTGAGAGTCTGGTTTTGCAAAATCCTTATTTGGTTGGGTTGGATTTTGTGAGTATGAAACATTGGTGTGTTTGGTTCGCAAGATTTTTGAGAGTCTGGATTTTGTTTTGGGTTTTTGAGAGTTTGGGTTTTTGTTTGGGATTTTGAAAGTTTAGTTTTGCAAAATTCTTGTTTGGTTGGGTTGAGTTTGTGAGTATAGAACAAAATCTTTGATTGGTTTTTAGGATTTTGCAAGTTTGGATTTTGGAAAACTTGGTGAACCAAACAAGATTTTACAAAACTGGACTTGAATAGTCCAAGTTTTGCAAAAACTTGTCCAACCAAACACACCCTTAAAATACTGGAACTGGGAATTCCCAAAATTTATTGATTTTTTAATCTCTAGATTGAGTCCCTTGTGGGATCATCTGCGAATTCAATGAATGGACTTTATAGACTATTGAATAATGTTTAAGTTGTGTTTAAGCAAGTGAGACCAGTCTAAACACAGGTTTATGCCGACTCTCTAGCTCAAACATGAGGATGGGAGAAATGTAGCAAACTCAAATTCCAAGGTTTGGTTTGGTTCAATAATGTTTAATCTCCAGAGGCTTTCTCCCATTTAAGTCTCCATAGAAATGCTTCAAATTCTAACAAGCTCTAGACTGGAAACTAAAGCCAGCGTGATAGTTGAAGCCTTGAGAATGAACCAAGCGGAAGAGAAATAATTTGGGGGATTATTTCATGAGCTCAGTATGCCAAAAAGTTGCTGATACTAGACTGTGTGGTGAATAGTGTTAGTCGGGGGTTAAATTGTGAGGTGCATGGCAAAGTCGTGTATATGTATGTTCAGGCTTTAGCGCAGAAGATCATGCACCATTTGTTGTTCTTTTTCCTTGCCCATTACAATTAAATAAGAAAAAAAATGAAGTCTTTTTAGAACTCAATTTGATTCATTACTCTTATAAATTTCTCAAAGAATATTTCCTCCAAATATTTTTGTCCATTTTACACTCCATTCACAATATGTAATGAATGACCTCTCTTATGCATCAATGTCCTAAGTCATCAACCTGGTACCTTTCTTGCTGCATCTATAGTTTGCTACAACTTTATTTTAGATTTTAGCATCATTTCTACTGATCTTATACAAACATACACTAATTGGAATGTTCATCTTCACCGACTATGATTCCTCAAAGCCAGTTTACGCCTTCTTTATTCTACCCTGATTAGCCACCAAAATCCTTCTCAATGCGAGTACGAGGACCCAAGCCGTGGCAGAGATCTTCTCCTTGATCATTAATAGCAATGCTGAGCTTAATACAGTTTTCAATATTTGAGCATCTAGCCCTTTGAAAAACCCCAGAATCCCTTCTTTAGCCCAGATAGCGTGAAGGACGTTTGAGAGTGTCTTCTTGGGTTTTCGCTTAGGTTTCTCGTCAAGCAGAGCTTTCTTATCCATCTCATCGGTTGTGTCGGCAGCTTGAATCATGACTTTACACCTGATTATAGCCCCATAGTCAATTATGAGCATAAAGTATGATAGAAAATGGAAGGCAGTGCAGCAATAGGCACCTTATTGCAGGGTATGTCAGTACTGTAGCAATACTCTTCGACAGGGCACCCAAGAGAAAAGCGGAGAAGGCAGAAAGAGATTCTGGGGATGATGATCCGTTCCCACTTCTGTCTAGCTGGTTCTTCAACATTCTTTGTTTCAGCTGGTCGAAGACTGTGTACTGCAGCAGGTCATTTTACAAATCAGCATTACAAAAGACTAATGCATTTATTAAGTATAATCTGCCTTGGGCTAAGTTATCATAAAAGAAACCCACTTCCTTCAACGGTTTCTGTACTTCAACTTTTATTTTTGTCCAACATGTGTTTTGAACGGGTAAAAGAGGATCCTAGACCAGAAAGATGAAGTACCTGAATGGCAGGATTGGAGGTCAGCAGAAGAGATATACCAAGGCCATCAAATGCATCGGTCCAAGTGCCTTCAGTCAGGGTTTTCCATAAGCTTTTTGACTTCCCAAATGCACTTGTTTGCATCCTTGAAGAAGCTGTATCCAGGGGCTAAGAAATAGCATAATATATCTCCATTAGATAAAGCCAACCAAAGCACATCACATCTAATTTCCATACAGATACGGACATAAATGTGTGAGGTTTATGGGGAGTATAATACACAGTAGCTATCATAGATTCTGATCACAATTTTGTAAAACTTGATAAAAACTTGACACAATAAACTGGATGGAATGAAACGCAAGAGAATCTTATGTTTAATGTAATTTTCTGAGACAGAATTACATAGAGCTGCAGTTTGTTCGCATCTAAAAAACAAGTGTTCCATATATTTTGTGGAATATTTAACAATCAAAAATACAATAAAGGAGGAAGAAAGGGCGGTTGACAACTGTGTCTCAGAATCACGTAAAGGCTTATGTTTAAACCACCAGAAATGGGATTCTGAAGCAGCAAAGCTTCCTTAAATAAGATGCAACTAAATCTGCACAAAATGAAACGTCAACTACATAGAAGTTCTCAGAAACTGATGTTCCACAGATACAGCATCCAATGCTAGCAGAAACCAGAGAAATTCTTGAGACTCAAATGCAAATCTTTCTCAATTCACTCAACATAATAGAAACTTGAGAGAGAGAGAGAGAGAGAGAGAGTTTAGTAAAAGTGGGCTTATCATATGGGGACGAAGGTAGTAACAGTAGTTATGAACCGTCATGAGATAAGTAAGGCCAAGGAAAGCATCTTACTTGAGTTGTAATTGCAGTGCATGCCCCGGCAGCAGCAGCTATTATCAAGTTGGCTCTTGTACCAATTGATCTGTAACCAGTCATTTCCAAGTAAAGCCTCTTAAAGTAGCTATATCCATAAAAATAAACAAACTGAGCAATGAAAGACTGCAGATTCTTAGTGCCAAGCCCCTGATACAGTGAAAGAAACCGGCCTTTTGATATTGCCTCAAAGAAAACATCGGAAAGATTTCTGCAGAAAGCAAAATAATACATGCTATTAGAAAATTTCAGTGGTGGCGGGTGATGTACAAGTTCTCTCAACGCCTAGTTAAAACATTAGTCAAGTGTAGTCAACTTTAGTTAATGAGGAACTGAAACAAAAGATATGCACATCAAGGACTGTTTATGAAAAAGATAATGATTATGCTGATGCCTGCTTGCATGCTCTGAGGAGTTCGTGTGAATAATCATAGCAAGGATTTAACAAATGAACAGAATACAAAGACACCACTAACAGCAGAAAAAATCACCAAAAACTTCTGCTACATAGGTAGCAAGTGATTGAGTTGCTATTATTCTTCGTGTTGTATGGAATTACAGACAGTGAAATCAACAGATCAAACCGAGTCCAGTCAACAACTTTATAAGAGTACTCGTCACCTACAAGACACGCAGGAACAAAACTACATCCACGGAAGCATTTGGTAAAGTGAACAGATTTTGCCAGAAAAACTTTGTTCTTATTAACTTATCCAGTGTAACATAATAACAGCAATATAAGACAGCAAGAGCAGCTTAAAATCACAAAGAACAAGAAGTTACTAATCACTACTGATCAAGTTGCTTTTTCCTTCTTGTTATATGGAAATATGGGTAAGTGAAATCAACAGATGAATATAGGTCCAGTCAGAAACTTTATATCAGTACTCATCACTAAAATGCAACCAACAAGGCACATTGGAAAAAAATTATTTCCACAGAAGCATTCAGCAAAGTGAACGAACCAGTATATTGAGTCCAGACACTGAGAGAGTCCATTTCCCACTAGTTTCAAAAATAATCCTCCAAATTAACACACTGATCTATGTTATATGGACCTTGATCCCCTCCTAGATAAAAAGAGCTTCAACCCAATATTCTTTGAATATGAAACTAGGTATACTATCAACAAAGATCAAAAAGAAATTATCAGAAAAAGTCTCTCTTTTCCAACTAGTAACACAAAAGTACTAACTAATCTTGTCAGTAATACAGCACAAGACAGCACCAAATCAAGAAAAATCAATCATTTCCAGTAAAAACAAACAAAAGGAAACATCCCAATCCAGACAAACAGAAAAGGACCTGTATCTGCGTTGACCATGCGAACGAAGTTCGGCCTGGAACTTAGCCTTGCAGGTGTCAAGAGGGTACAGCACGGTGGTGCTCACCAGCGCTCCCACGGCCCCGGAGGTGGCCTCCGACAAGGACTCCAGATCAACAGACATGGTCCCACCTTAATAAAAATCCTTAATTTTTCCGAGGCGATCAAGAAAAACAAAAGATTATAATTACGGGATCACGGGAAGAATCGAGAGGGAGGGATCATGGGAGGGGAAGGTTCGGGGTTTGGAGGGAGGTGGGTAGGTAGACGGAGTTTTTCGTTGAATATCGAGTTTCAATGGCAACGTTGTTAGTAATTGTTGTTGTTATTAGTGCATTTTTGCGTTGGATTTTGGTGATACCATCTTTCGTTTGCTAACTACTTGTGTACCGTCTTTCGTTTTCGTGGAAAGGGACGGAGTGCGTACCGCGAAACGAAGTGGGGAAAGATGGGAATCCTTTTGGATGCCTCCCTCTTTGTCTTGGGACGTGTAAAACAACATGGCTTCTGCATTTTTTTGAAATATATAGATTTTAATCTGCCTGAATTATTTATTTTGTAATATTATATCCTTTTAAAACAAAATGGATATAATGCATAAATCACAGTTTTGTACTTACCAAATCTCTTTTTTTAATTAAAACCACTAAAGTGGAGGGACTTTATTGTGCTCCCTAAACCATAAAATGATCGCTTAAGGGCCAATAAAATAAAAATCAAGTTACAAAACGTAGAGAGCTAACTCTAAGTTGCAAAAGAATATTACAGATAGCATAGCTAGCTGATAAGTAAGTGAGCAAAAAATCGGCTACGTGAAAAAAATAGCCATATCGCTAGCCTCCCTCCAAACTATTGAACATGTTAGTGATCGTTAAACAAATCACAAAACTGCCAAATGGTGAAAAGGCGTAATAGGCTGCTAGAAGAAGTCATAAACATCAGGAGGCATTATAAAATTCAGTCTACCTTCAATGGTCTATAGAGTTGTGTATCCTTCCAAATCCTTAGGTTTTGAGCAGTGCACCCATTTGACTCTTTCCAATGGATCTTCTACTTCCTACATGAAATTAAAAAAAAACAATAGTTATTGTGTACAAACCAATTCTCAGACTGTGTAAGCTTATTGCATCTAAGTGAATTAGGCCCTGCATAATGGATGGAGCATCACTATGAATAAGGATGCGTGCATAGTGAGTATGTGAACTCATTTTGGCTAGGAAATCTGAAACCTTATTACCTTCCCTGTATATGTGAAGTATGGTAGTAACCTGTATGATAGAGTTAATATGCTGGCATAGACTTAAGAAAATTCTAGTCAACAGACTGAGGGTTTTGTGCTCCCTTTATGGTAATTAAACTATTTGTTTCCAGAGTGTGTGGTGTATTAAAATCCCTACCACATATCAGACCAAAATGCAAGGCCCGCCACTTAGAATGAAGGTGGGATAAAGCTGCAACATGCTTTGTTTCCATACATAAAACTTTGCTCCTTACATCCCTAACAACTACACACCAATCCCAACCCTATTGTTATCTATAAATGATGCATCAACATTAATTTTGATGCCCTGTCAGGAGGTTTCCACTTGATAACTCTAACCAGTCTTGGTATTTTCCTTCTCGGAAATGGGACCAGTATAGTTGAGATCAAATCACTCGGTTTTCTAGCATCCCCAACTAGAGGAAATGCAGTGAAACTGAGAGTAACATTTTTCCTTACATTAGTTATCACACCTTGTGTATGAATGTGCACATTGTCATATAAATAGGTATTTTCCTTACACCATATAGACCAGAGAGCAGTGATCATGGCAGTGATTGTGAGCTTCGTGTGTGTTTTTGATGATCCTTTAAAATTGAGGTAGTAACTCACTATATGTTTAACTGAGATGAAATGTGGAATTGTTATCCCAATAAGGCGGTGCATGTTTTAAGATGTCCATATTTGACGCGCAATTTTGAAATAGTGTTCTAATGAGTCCTCGGAACAGTAAAAATGGCATTTTGATGGAAGGTGGAAACCAAATGCACAGAGTATGTCATCAAAAGGGAGCAAATGGTTTACCAATCTCCATATAATGATAGACATGTGAGGAGGTAGATTATTAGTCCATGCTTTTTTGATGAATGGCAGGCAATTGATGTTTTCCTCAGAGATTGATATACAACTTTGACTGTGAATTTTCCTTTAAGGCCATATCAAGACATGCTCGTGTGTTTTTTGAATGCTAGATTCCTGCAAGAGAGTAAGCACATTGGTAGCCGATACATGCTCCAAAAAGGTGAGGATAAGCAGTTTTATGATTACAAAAATCTACCATAGTCAGTTGAGGAAAATGGAGTTTCATATATTCAGCCCAAAGGTAATAAAGGGGAACTATATCTTGCTAGTTTGAATCCCATAAAGGGGATGAGCCTGAATCTATAATAACTCTAGAGTTCTTGTTAGCATGTTAAGTGACTAAACACACTTTTTTCCATGTGTGGGATTTTTTGTAAGAAACCGGCAAGGACCATAGAAAAGAAATCCTTGTGGTGTTGTTGTGTTGTAGCTTCCACCATAATTTGCAACAAAAGGCACCTACAACAACTCTAATATCTCTCAATCCTAGTCCCTTTTCCTATCTAGGTAGCGCCACTTTTGTCCATTTTCTCCAAATTTTTCTTTGTCCAAATTCAGTTTCACCCCAGAAATACCTGGCAGCCATGACCTCCATCCTTCTAAATACTTTATCTGGTGGTTGTAGCACTGCAAAAGTATGAGTTGGTATGGCTAGAAAAATATGATTCAGAAGAAACAGTCGATCTGTGTTGGATATCCACTTATTTTTCCAGTTTGACAGTGTTTTCTCCATTCTGTCTAATAGGGGTAAATAGTGTATGACTTTGTTTCTACCAGTGATAACTGGAATCCCTAAGTATTTAAAAGACATCTTTCCAATCTTCATTTCTGTTTGCCTCTTGATCACCTTCAGCTTTGCTCTTGTTGCTGCCTTGCGTATTTAAACCTCTAATTTGGTGAAATTAATTTTCTGACCAGAACTGATCTCATAAGAACCTAGAAACTTCATCAATATGTTAAGATTTTTCTTGGTGGCTATGGTGAAAATAGTTGTGTCATCAACATAAAAAGGTGAGTAATATTTGCTGCTACTCTAGGCATGACAAAAGACTTTAGATATCCACATTCAACTATCTTTTTTAGGCCTCTGGAAAAGGCCTCAATGATTGGATTGTATAAACATGGTGATAAGGGATCCCCCCTGTTTGATGCCCTATCTAAGCTAAAACACCTGTTGCAACATCATTTACAAGCACGGAAAACCATGCAGCTTTGATATTCTGCAGAATCACCTTAATTAAGGATCCATAAAATTCAAAGTTTATAAGTATAAAATTCAGAAAAGACCAAGAAACTCTGTCAAAAACTTTCTGCATATCCAGCTTCACAATTATATTGTTTAGTCAAGGGTTTTTTACTAGTAGTCTAACCATCTCTTGCATCTGCAGAGTATTATATGTAATGTCCCTCCCTTTCAAAAAAAGCTGACTGTTCAATGGAGATAGTTTTGGCATTAGAGGCTTTATTCTCACCATTAAAAGCTTAGAAAAAACTTTGTTAACAAAGTTTGAGAGGTTTATTGGTCTGAAATCATAAAATTGGCTGGGATTGGGAATTTTAGGAATAAGGGTAAGCCATGTGTTGGCTATTGCTCTTGGTAATTTTTCACCTCTCAAAAAAGAATTTGCAGCATCCAAGAGATCTTCCTTTACATTATCCCAACAATGAGCGAAAAAATGTCCAGAGAAACCATCTGCTCCAGGAGCACTGTTCTTATTGAGGTCAGAGGCAACAAATTTGAGTTCCTCCATTTGAAAAGGTTGTAGCGGTGCTTCATTATCCTCTTCTATTACAATCCTTGGAATAACATTCATGAAGTATTTATGGTACTTTCCCGTCTTATCACGAGCCTCAATATTGAGAAGATTTTGAAAGAAATATACTCCTTCCTCATTTATTCTATCAGGCTCAGTAATCCAAGCTCCATTTTTGTCCTTAATCTTAGAGATCCTAGATTTTGCTTCTTCTTTTTTTCTTCCCTTAACCATATTATGGAAGTACTTAGTGTTAGCATCTCCATTTTTTAACCACTTTACATGAGCCCTTGTTTCCAGAAAGTATTCAACTCAGTTTGGGACCTGATTTAAGTCTATCAAGTGATGTCCTATATTCTCTAATATTCCAAACTAATATATTACCTATAATTTGGTGTGTAATCATTGACTAACCTGTTTGAAATTTTGAGATGACCTAGGCTATTTTTCCAGTCTTTCCATCAGTCAAAATACCTATTTTGGTTCTGGCATGCTATTGCTACTGGGGCAGGGAGAGTGTAGAGTACATGTTTGTGATTCATCTTCTTTTTTTTGTCTAGACTAGCATAGAAAGGTTCAATTGATCTCAATTCCAGTTCACTTAGTGCTTCCTCATAAGTATCTGAGCTGTAATCATCCTCATTATCCTGCAAAACTTAAAAAGTATTGGTGGACTGTATTGAATCACTGTTGAATCCTGTTTAATCCTCTGATTTGTCTCACAGTTTGCGGCTCCTTAGTACTTGCTTGTAAGTGCAGCTCCTCATTTTGTGGTTGGGGGGAAGGGGGGGCTTGAGCTGCCTTGTCCACCTCTCATTTTGCTTCTGGTTTTTTAACTGTTATTCCATGAGATTATTATTTTCAACTATGGATAAATCTGAGCTACCTTGTGTACCTCTCCTTTGCTCCTTCTAACTTGGCTTCCATATTTGTTGAGGTTGCCTTTAGTGCTATGAATTTGTCTGTGGCTCAGCTGTGGTGACTTGATCAGAGTGTGGTGCAGTTTGGATCTCCTTGAGCATCTGTTTTGGTTTCCTTTTAGCTCTGGATGCATATGAACACATTTGCAGTCTTCATGACCAATCCTTTTGAAAAAACTACAATAGATAGGCACATTCTCATATTCAACTTCACATTATTTATACTTGTCTGGTGTCTGGATTGCCTATGATAATAGTGGGTTGTAGCACTTGAAGTAGATAAACCTCTATACAAACCTTTATAGCAGATGGTTCCATCTTTAAAAAAAACTCCCAATTGGTTTCCAAAGTCTTGGATGGCTGAGTTGTAGTAGTAGGTGACCAAAGGTTTGTGAATAGTAGCCCATACCAAAACAATTGAGGATTCCAAGTTCGTTAAGAAATTCGGTGACCAGATGAGTATCTTCATCGTCGATCCCTGTATTGTGCAGATAAACGCCGATAATCTTCCTTGTCTTTCAGTCGGATGAGAATGTACCTGTGAGCCGATTTGGAATTTATTGGATAAGCCCATCTATTGAAAAGCGTTGTGAATTACCTCCATTGTTGGTTTACCATTTAGGAATTTTCCGACCAAAGTGTTGCTATAGTTTGCCCTCTTTGGAGTAGATGCATGCCACTTTCCGTTCATACAATGCGAAATTGGTTTGATTTTGGGATCGGATGAGAGGAAATTTGAAAGTCGCTGACTTTTTTGTGCTAAGAATTTGTGCAAAAGTTTTTTTTGGTAGTGTCGGCACCAGGCCGGGGCAGAGGACCCGCCATAGAAAATGACCGCTTATGACCATTATCGGTGGGATGCTACTGATAAAGTATGGAAAAAAGGGCGGTGGAAAGTAGGCGCGTGAAAAAATGAAAATTAGAGAGAAGTCAGAGCGGAAATGTTAGAGAGAGACAATAGTCTTACAAAATCTCAAAAAAATCAAACAAGATTTTTGTAATTCAGACTCACAAAATCTAAAACAAAAAACAAATTCTCTCTAACCAAACACACACTTAGTTTTGCAAAATTTAACACAACCAAACACAACCTAATGTACTTTTGTCTATTGACGTTCTTGGAAGTATTGTAATGTAGTCCTTACTTAATGTAATATTTTGTCAGTCAATTCCAGGGGCGGAACTAGGGGTTGCAAGGAGCGGCGCCGACAACGCCCAAAAGTATATTATAAGCTATATCATAGTTCGGGATAAATATATAGTGTAATTTTGAATTTCGACAACCTCCAACCCTATTTAGCAACCTCAAACTTTATCATCTGGTTCCGCCCCTGATCTATTCCATTGGTAAAAGATCTAGATGTCAATGTCCTTGTGCATACCGTTTGTTGAAATTGTATTTAATTATAATATATTATTGACTAAATTGATTTTTATGACCCCAACATATGTCAAAATACCAGTTTTAGCCCCAACATTTAAAATGCACTATTTATAGCCACAACGTATCAATTTGATCAATTTATAGCCCTAAACTCATATTAATTTTAAAAATCAACTTTATGTAAGGGTGTATTAGTAATTTCATATTTGACTTTCATTCTCTTTATTCAAAACTTAATATATAAAATATATAAATAAACAATAATCCTGGAAAAATACAACGAAAATCATATAATTTGTTTTATGAAAATTATATATTTTAAAATTAGATATGTATATTTTTTAAAAGAGTAGTTGAGAATTGAATGAATATTAGACATTTATTAAAATTTCAAGTTATTATTTTTAACAAAAAAAATTAAAAATACATTTTTGGTAAAAACAATCCCAGATGTTTTTGATATTTTTCCAACAATATATATGTTATAAAAGTTTTTTAGATATTATTTTGAAAACTAAAAACAAAATAAATTATAAATTATAGAAATACCCTTACAAAAAGTTGAATGTTGGCTCATGGTGTATAAATTGGTCAAATATATATGTTGGGACTTTAAATTGTGCATTATAAATGTTAGGGATATAAATTATTCTTTTAACATACATTGGAACCATAACAATCAGTTTAGTCTATATATTTTGTTGATGATCTGCTTAACGAAGAAATCGCATCTCCAACACAATGGACTTTGCTAATTAGAAATAACACAACATGTTGTCTGAAACATAAACAATTTCATCAAAACGATAACCACTTTGTAAATATGAGTTGAATCATCCAAGTAACGAGAAATAGGAACAAAAACACCTTGAACTGCTATGTAAATAGAGCAACAATCTTACAAATCAAGGATATAATGAGAAAATTACTGTGCAAATACCGTAGTTATTGGATAACATAATCAACATAATAGTATTAAATAATGATGACTTCAAAGAGCATGAGATGGATGAATGTTTGGGTTTTTGACACCTAATTATTTGACATTCAATAGATTTCATTTGAAATTTAAACATAAAAATAATAAATTTTAACATTTATCTTGTACACACATTACGAAGGTAAAAAGTATGAGTATAAAAAGAATACAAAATTGATATAGTGTCAAAAGAAGGATGAAAACAAAAGTTAGAGAAGTGCTTGTGTGGTAGTGCCAAGAGTTACTGCAGCAGCACAGCTGAAACACAAGGCGCACAATATCTATACCCTAACTCTCGTATTTTCCACCTCTCTCTCTTCTTCTCCTCCAAGTCTCTCAATTTCTCCAGCCCGTTAAATAAGGTATATAATTTCCTTACTTAAATCTGTATCGCATGACAAATCAAGGTTCAAGGACTGACCACTAGGGTTTTAGCGATTTGATTTCTCAGCTCTTTTTCTCCCAGGGGAATGGCGGTTGGTGGTTCCCGGAGTCCGACCGGCGTTCGTATCGTCGTCGCCGGCGACAGCAAGACCGGAAAGTCCAGCTTAATTCTCACGGCCCTCACTGATAGTTTCCCTCCCAGTGTTAATTCCGTCCTGCCGCCCACCAGGCTCCCCGACGATTTGTTTCCCGATCGTGTTCCGGTCACCGTCATAGATACCTCCTCAAGGTGCTTTTTTGATTTTCAACTAGCTCTTGATTTTGCAATGCAGATGGTCTGGGATGTCAAAGTTTGATTTTTTTATATTGTTTTCGTCAATTAAGCTCTGGAGTCTGGACTCACAGTTACTGATTGGTATCACTGAAAAGTATCTCCTTTAGTGTTTCAAAAGCTGATTTTTGTTTTTTTGGTTTTGTTTTGCACCACTCAGCCCTGAGGGCAGAAACAAGCTTATTGATGAACTGAAGAAAGCTGATGCAATCGTGCTAACTTACGCCTGTGATAGGCCCCAAACGCTAGATCGATTGAGTTCGTTCTGGCTTCCCGAGCTTCGTCGATTGGAGGTTGGCATTTATTGTGCCTAATGTTTGGTTTTTTTGAACTCGAAAACTGGCCAAGTATGATTAAGATTGAGAATTTCATATATTTAGCCAATTTGTGATTTTTATATTATGCTTGAGCAGGTTAAGGTTCCTGTTATCGTGGTTGGTTGTATGCTTGATAAGCGCGATGAAGAATATCCTCTCAGTCTAGACCAGGTGATGTCTCCGATAATGCAACAGTTTCGGGAGATAGAGACCTGCATAGAATGTTCAGCAGCCAAACTCATTCAGGTAACACTTTCAGTAGCTGTAATACTGCTTACTTTATTACACTGACCATCCTCAAGAATGTTGGTCTAGTATGCCATTACATTTTGACAAAAAACAATCATTCTAGGATTTGTTTTGAAAGATGTTAAAATTTTTTATGGGAAAATAAGCTATGAGACTCAGAAGTGAAATAAAATTAGATAATCGAGGTCTTCTAGTAAAGCTAGTGATTGAAGAATTACTTTGTTAATTGCAGATAACCGAGGTTTTCTATTATTCCCAAAAAGCTGTACTTCACCCAACAGCTCCACTGTTCGATCAGGAAGCACAAACTCTGAAACCCCGTTGTGTGAGGGCTTTGAAAAGGATTTTTATTCTCTGTGATTTGGACAGGGATGGTTCCCTCAGTGATGAAGAGCTGAATGAATTTCAGGTCCTTTTTCTGTTTTCCATGAGTAGTATTATGCTTATCAATTCTTGAAGTATGTTTTAGTTATATTCAAATGTACTTGTCCTCTTCAATAATACCAAGGCTCGTGGTGCAGGTCAAGTGCTTCAATGCTCCACTACAACCATCTGAAATAACTGGTGTAAAGAGGGTTGTGCAAGAGAAATTGGCTGAAGGTGTTAGTGAAGATGGTCTTACGTTGACAGGATTCCTTTTCCTGCATGCTCTTTTTATTGAGAAGGGGCGTCTAGAGACAACATGGACGGTCTTAAGAAAATTTGGTTATAACAATGACATCAGACTCGCAGAGGATATGCTTCCTCCTCCAATCAAAAGACATCCTGACCAGGTAGGGCTGGTTCAGTTTTATCCCACTCATATATATGAATAATTCTCTTAGGCTTTGTTGCTGGAATTCTGTCAACAACATGCCGGAATATAGTAAAGTACACATCCTAAGAAAATATTGTATAAACTTTTAAAATTCTTTGTTAGTTATATAGGATACTTTTCTGCATTTTCCCACGAATCAAACTGTATACAATCTTATTAAAAAAATTGGAATTTCAGAATTTGTTATTCATTTCTTAGTCCAGTCTCTTTAGGTTTAATGGAAAACTTGCCCCTGGGTTATTGGTGTGCATAATATGTTGTTTCACTAGAAAGTTAATGGGTTTTCTCTGTCTGTAGAGTGCAGAGCTGACAAATGAAGCTTTGGATTTTCTGAGGAAGACTTTCAGCTCATTTGATATTGATGAGGTATTGTTTTTTCTTCATTTTCTTGTGTTAAGTGTGATGTTTGTACGTTTGTACAACAATTGGTGAGATATATATTGGTCATCATTGACATCTCTTAATTGTGATTTTTTCAGGATTCATGTCTTAGAAGGCCTGAAGTCGAGGATTTATTTTCAACTGCACCTGAAAAGTAATGTGAATTACTTGCACATTGTTAATCTGTTAGTTATATTAGGCAACTTATTTGCCTGCTAATTCTAAAGGAGTGTCCTTTGTTCAGTGTGGAGTCATAGGCTAATAGAATGTCAATAATTGCTTCATTTGATGGAAAAACCCGACTTTGTACTGTTATCCAACTGCATGTTTGTCCATTTTATAAAATACTTATCAGTCCTGACTAGGCTGTGAACTGAGCTCTTGAAGTATGGGATTTATATCTTAAAGACTTCGATTTATTTACTACATGCATATTTGCTATATTAAAAGGGAGTTTCAGTATGTCCATATTTCTCGTTGCATTGAGTGACAAATGAGGCCATGGATATGGGTTTTATCTTACTATTTTATGTTAGATTGAAATGCTTCCTTATCACATGCTTTAGTTTATGTTCCTTTTAATAGTGTCCCTTCTGGTCTTTACCTTGTGATACAATCATGTTTTGTACTCAACATGTGAACCCCTTTCATTGCTCAGTCCATGGAATGAAGCACCCTATAAAGATGCAGGACAAAAGAACGCTCTAGGTGGGGTTACATTGGATGGGTTTTTGTCCGAGGTTAGTACCGTTTCTTCTAAATAAGTGTACATTTGGGTATTTATTTATTTTGTTTCTTAGTCCTGAATTGTGTTCCAAATTATCAGCTTCATCACCCATTATATTTTCTTGTCTACCTAATAATGTCCCATTAGCCAACTTCTCTGCCTACTTGTAGTCTTTAACAGATGCGAAGGATACTATCTACTCTAAGCCCTATTACAGCAAATGAGATGCGGTCACTTGTATGTCCTATTAGACTCGGGACAAGTTAGACCAAGAAAGCTTGAAAATTACACCTTTCTTTGTAATAAATTTCACCCCTTTCGCATGCAAATTGTCTTTTTTTCTTTTCAAAGGTAGAGAAGTCTAGTTTGATTGGTTGACGTGTTCCTTGTGGTGTAGATAAGCAAAATATATGCCCTCTTTTAGATAAGATTATTTCTTCTGGGGCTGGGGGTGTTACTGGTTTAACAGGCTTATGACAGTCAAGTTTGATAGTGGGCATGTGTGATTGTGCTTTGTTAATCTGGCCAGTTTAGCCAACTTAAGCTTTTTTTTGTTGATCTGTATATACTATTGTAGTGGATTATAAATTGGATGAATGATCCTACTTCTTTTGATCACTTTAGGCGTTGTTATTTCCATCTTGAGGACAATATATTGACTGTTGATTTGAGCTGTAGAAACTGTGCTACTTCTCTATGTGTTGCATCTGTGATCTCTGTGATTTTGATCACCATTTTTGTGATGTGCAGTGGGCCCTAATGGCACTTTTGGACCCAATTCTGTGTTTTGAGTACCTCATATATCTTGGATATACTGGCGATGTTTCATCTGCCATACGGGTCACACGGAGGAGACGGTTGGATCGTAAAAAGCAACTTTCAGAGCGAAATGTTTATCAATGCTTTGTTTTTGGGCCCAAAGGTGCTGGGAAGTCAACAATATTGGATTCTTTTACTGGAAGGTATGTTTATGCTGAAAATGCAGAAGATGCTTCCCTTCAATCTTTTTTTATTTGGAAAAATAATCTACGTGTGAATGCTAATTGGAGTAATTCATGTACCATTACAGGCCTTCCCCTCAAGGATATACTCCAACTACTACTGATGACAATTATGCTGTTCATATTGTTGAACAACCTTTGGTAAGTTACAATTATCATCTTGTTTAATAGAAAAGAAGAAAGTTTATAATGCACGATAGGACTTTTGAGCTAAATGTATATAATTGCTCACACTTCATATAGTTACTGACACATACATACCTTGATATTTATTAAAATATTAAGGAGTACTAGATATAGATGCCTTTCTTTAATATTTATTACCACAGTCTCTTGTTTATATATTGTTTTCTGACTTGTTTGTTTTTCCTGTTTATCTTGTGAAATTCTTATACCTAATGCACTCATGTAATCTGTCCAGGGTGGCAGGAAAACTCTTGTATTACGTGAGATTCCAGAGGATAATGTAAAGCGATTCCTATCTAACAGGGATGCATTGGCGGCATGTGATGTTGCAATATTTGTTCATGACAGGTAGATGAAGAAGCATCTATGCACTTTACTTTGATTACTTTTACCTGGGGTTGAATTTTTTTTTGTAATACTCTCTTTATCTTATTGTATTTACCTTGATGTTTTTGGAATGGTTTCATTGCTTATCTTAAGAAGGCTTTGTATATTTTTTTAAAAAAGATTTTTTTATTGGTCCGGGTATACATACACTTCCACACCTCGCAGTTCACTCCTAATCTAGCATGCAAATTGAATGAACTGTTGTATTTGGAGAGTAGTTCCATCTGAGTTCTCTTGGATATCTATTTTTGTATCATCACATCTGAATTAGTTGATGATTATGGCATTATGATTGGTTTGCTTGGGTTTTTTGTTCTGATTACTAAAACTGTTTTGCTAACTGGTGCTTCTTCCTAGATCTCGAGAATCTTCATGGAAGAGGGCTAATGAATTGCTACTTGATGTTGCTGCTGAAGGGGAAGCTACCGGTTATGAGGTTCCATGCCTCATAGCTGCAGCTAAAGATGACCTTGATCCATTTCCAACTGAAATACAGGATTCAACAAGGGTAATGTTTTTGACTGAATTTGTTGTATGTAAACCAGAAAATACCTTTTTAAGTGGTGCTAGCAACACTCAGTGTATGCTGGTTACAGTGTATTTCTTAAAACTTGTTGTATATTTATTGTTTCCTTGTATGAAGTTATGATATAATATGTGAGATATACTAATGTCTGAACAAATAAAGCTCATTAGTTTTGCGTACTCTTTTAACTTCATATTTGACGAAAGATAAGAGGCTGTATATTGAAAAAAGCTAGCTTGGTTTCAGTTTAGTTTCAAATATTTATGTTGTGGACTAGTGTGTTGGGGAAGGAAGATGGATTTTGCCCCTGTAATTATTTCTCTGTTGGAGCTCCCTCCTTCAGTACATCTAAATCTGTTCTACCAATAATTTTCTAGGACTGGCACTATTTGTTCTGCTTGCAGGATAATCGAAAAGATTGGCCATTCTTTTTGGTTTTTCTCATATTTTCATTATTTGATATTTCCGTGGCTGGTATGCTCTTTTGATGTGACTCCCTATTGCTCCTATTTTGTGTAATAGGTTAGTCAGGATTTGGGGATAGAGGCTCCGATCCCCATCAGTGCAAAGCTTGGGGATGTTAACAATATTTTCCAGAGGATTGTAAGTGCTGCAGAGCACCCTCATCTGAGTATCCCTGAAACTGAGGCTGGGAAAAGCCGCAAACATTATAATCAGCTGGTTAGTCGCTCCTTGATGTATGCATCAGGTATGTAGATAAAACTATTGCTCACTATACTATTCATTTTTGTTGTGAATTATGTGTTGTTAACAACTTGAATTTGTTATTACAGTTGGGGCAGCCGTTGCAATTGTTGGATTAGGTGTTTATCGAGTTTATGCAGCGAGAAAGAACTCCTCTGGTTGATGAACTCCTTAGTGAAGGACTGTGTCCTGATAGTTCAATACAAATGGTTGATTGAATCAATCCGTGTAACTTTCTCCCTCCTCTTTGGATAGCTGTGATTGAGTAGGATGTGTGGGATGAATGGAATATAGGTCTCAAAAGTAGCTGCCGTTGCTGGCAAAAATGTTGGGACATATGATAAAGCCATTACTGTGTGAAACTAAAATTTTGCAGTTTTCCTTTTACTTCTACTACAACAATGAAATCAATACTATTTATTATAAAGGAGAAAAAGATGAAAGTTTACGCCATTCCTTCCATTTGTGGTAAATGCACATTCGAACATATTTCGTGAAGATATTGTATACTCAAAGTGTAATATGGCATTAGCAAGCATCTTTGCAAGTAGTAGCCTATATCTGTGTACGTAATTTGTAAATAATGTTTTGAGGTAAGGTCACTTGCAAGTGTAAGTTTGCAGGGGAGTTGAGTTTGATTTGTTAGTGAGGCCTTTCCTGCTCAATCCACAGAATCGAAAAGTCTTTTCACTTTGGGTCTTGTCCTTGGCTGCTTCCTCCAGCTGAAAACAGTAATCATCAAATGTCGATAAGTTGACGTGAAGCCTGAATTCTAACGCAAGCAGCACCTTCATCTCCAGTTTGTTCATCTCCAAAGTGCTTATTCCTCCCACTTTAGCATAATATGCATTGTGGTAACACCTGATACATTCAATTTCACATTTCATTAGAAACATTACTGTGTTCATTAGAAGGGCGGACACATTTCTTAGCCCTAAAACAAACATTTTGGCATGGTTAAAAAGAAATGGTTGAAGAGAAAGTAGTACTTACTCATCCTCCACATATTTGACAGCCAAAACGAAGCAAGTGATGAGAAGCCGATGAGCATTGAGAGGTGTTAGATATCCTTTGGTTTGCTGAAGATATCTGTCCAAATAAACATAAGCCACAACAAAGCAAGAATTGCTGCAGTTTGCATACTTGAAAATGCGCTCAATATACTGCCTGATGCTCAACCCCGGAACTCTGGAGCCATTGAAAACGCTCCCAACTTCTCTCTTATTAGATCCCTTCAACAGCTTCTCGTTCTTGACGATGCATTTTTCCAGCACTGATGCAAGGAACTCCAAAACCCTAGGAGATGAATCCAGACTTTGATCATGCGCCTGTGCTCCCATATCTCTAAATGACCAATGTTGGAATTCAGTTATGGTTAAGCCTTATAAATGAGGCTAATCTGATGAGATTTGACCAATCTGGAGATTCAGATCATGACAAGGGCAATGAGTGCAGTTGTTGACATGTTGATTAAAAGTTACTTTTGACGGTTTGGGTAATGGCTACAGCGTGCCTGATTTGAGAGGGAGTAAATTATTACACCTTTAGTCAGCGACTTAGTATCATCATCATGCTTGCTGCAGCGCCTTTTTGTTATTGCAAATGCGGCAGTTGTGTGAGAGAGAATGTTAAAGGTAAAGTTTCCACCAAGATTTGGAGCCAAATGATTTTCAAATTCAGCAAATTACTCGACCTGTCTACTAGTGTTTTCAGTTACAAAGTTCCTTTGTTTCAGTGGAAGCGTTTCATTTCAAATGTAGATGTTGAAATTGGACTTATGTTGGCACAGTTTAAAAGTAAGATAGTTTGACGGAAAGTTTGACCAGTGCTGCCATCTTTTGACCTGTGCAGTATGCCAGTATGGGCAATCGCACGGGGCACTCAAATTTGACGGCTTCCAAATTATATATATATATATATTTTGAGAAACGATTTTCATATTAAAACAATCAAAACAATAGTTTTACGCTTTTAGCAGCTTTCTCTCCAGCTACTGTACTTGTCTATTTGCAAAATAAAACTATGCAAATCACTCTCAATTAGCAAACTATGAAACTGCATGCTTTTTCCTGCCTTGTCACTCCTCTTCAATTCTTTTCTTCAAATGTAACCCCTTTGTTTCTGCCTTGAAATAGCGTTTGATTTCTCTCCAACCAGATTAAGTAGACAGCCGCCACCATCTTCATCTTTATGCTCCCATACCTCCTGGCCCTCCATTTTTGTAATCTTCTTCTCAATTCCCTTATAGAAGTGACCCCCCTTAACTGCAACAATTTATAGAGTTCCTTAGTGTAAGCACATGTAGTAAACAAATGTGCTATAGTCTCCCCTTGCTCTCCACACAAGCTACATAGCAAACTTAGATTCCTTAGAACCCCTAGCTCTTGTAATCTGGCAGCAACATGAAGTTTTCCTTTCAACAACATCCATATGAAAATGCAATGCTTTGCTTGCTCAGCTGAATCCCATATCAATGGTGCCCAGCTATCTACAGAGGTCCCTTTCAGCAATGTATAGGCCAGTCTGGCTTTAAACCTACCAGCCTTATCCAAGCACTGAGGCAACAACTTCCATACTCTCTCCTTTACCTTCTGAATCCTCCTCCAACACCAGCTCTGACCCACTACAGCAGGAGTGGTGTAGAAAACCTTTCCCTTGAGATAATATTCATGCACCCACCTTATCCAAAGTACATCTTTTTTGCATTTTATATCCCATATATGCTTACATAATAATGCAACATTCCAGACAGAAGTATATCATAATCCCCAACCTCCTTGATCTTTGTCTCTAGTCATCGTTGACCATGAAACTGGATAAAAGCCATTCTTCCCCTCAGCTTTCCCCCAAATATAGTTCTTGCACAATCTCTTGATGTCTTCATGAATGCCTTGAGGGAGCTGGAAAACAGATCCCCAGTAACTTATCCTTTTTTCTGCATATTCATGCTTCATCTGCCTAGTAAAGTACTCCATACATATTACAAAGAGTAAAGGGGAAAGTGGACCCCCCTGTTTAACCCCTCTATGTCCAGAGAAACTCTGAGTATGGCTACCATTAAGTGCAAGCAAAATGTAGAATTTGTTAGACATCTTTTGATCCACCAAATAAATGTACTTGAGAAATATATATATTTCGTTGGATTTGAAACTTAGGCCCTTTTGCTGGAGCGTATAAGTAGAGCAATTCAGTTCAGCAAAATATAACTTGATCAAATTCAATTAAATTTAGGCACACTGATTCTATTTTTTAATACATTGATTTCACTTCAGTTCAGATCAGATCGAAATAAGCTCAGACAAACAAGTTCTTAATCGGAAAGAATTTATAGAAATTTAAATAGAATTGAGAAATAAATTGATTTGGAGATGAATTGAGGGTGGTAAATTCTTATGTTATGTATATATTTCGTTATAAGTGAAGCATAATCGGACTAAACTTATAAATATTTAAAAGAATCCAGAAAAATTGAACTGGGGAAAAATTAAGGATCACAATTATTTATTTTGCACCAAATCTCGAATATTACAGGAACGGCCCTAAGTTTGACCATGTACATATATTACTTTTAAAATTTATAATTAATATATTTAAAAAATACATGTTATGAAAGATCCAAAACTGTACATGTAGGACAATGACACTGTTATTCATATACGCACTTCCAGTTAGTGCTCAGATAAGCAACATAGAATGTGATGAATATCATTGTACCAACTACTTTATAGTGGAATGGAGGAAGTATGAAGTTACAAATTGTTTAAAAGTAGTAATTTATTTGACGACTCTGTGAAGTAGAAGCAGATGATGCTATGAGTTCATATATAAGAATACAATGAACAATAGTCTGTAAATGATGGGAAAAGAACTCACTTGTGAGCTTGTTAATTAGTTGCATCCGTTAAAAACAGGAATCAAACACAACTGAAGATGGTTGTCTATATTCTTAACTTATTTTCTCTGCGGCTCTCTTAAGCAACTATGTATATACAGGCAGGTGGGTAGTGAATATTATTTGTGGAGAAAGAGCATATTAGATATAAAGTTAAAACCGAAAGGCGAATCACAGAAACACAGACCGCCTCAACAGATTATTCTTGAATTCTAACCATATCATGCTGTAGTATTCCACTTTTAAAAAATTAGCATTTTGCCCACATTTCATTGGGAAGGTATCTGTAATTCCCAACTTTCATTGGGTTGCTTCCTTTGTCGTCGCCGGGGTATATCTTTTAATATGAACGATAAATTTTGTTACTTCAAAATTTTATAAACTTAAATAAAATTTCTTAAATTTTTACATTAAAACATGTTTTTCGATTTGTTTACTTTAAACTGATTAATATTTTAATACAAACATGTATCATTTGAATTAAAATAGATAGTGATAGTTTCTTAGCGTTCAGGAAAGTTGATCTTTCCAGAGAGTTTACAAATTTTATATACGTTAGAAATTTCGGGACATCCAAACTATACGAAGGAACTATAATTCGATTCATTATGAAATCACATGGAGCGTGTAGCAAGATGTAACATTTTTTTCTTTTGTACTTCATATAGATTTTTTGAGCTACGGGCATATTCTCCCATCTGAATTGATAATGGGTAATATTTTGATCCGAACTAATTTAAGTAATTTTAATATATTCAAAATAGTAATAATGGGTAAATTACATTGAATTATGTTAAAAATAGAATTAAACTGGGGAAAAAAAATCAGATACACTTCTCTATTCATGAAATACTTGAAACCTTGATAAGAAAGAAGAAATACTTCAAACATGGTCTCTGGAATCTAATGGACTTCCTGAAACTGTATGAAATTGCTTATGGGCTGAAGATGTACTTTGACAATTTTTTCCTTTTATCATTTTTTGGGGTAGTTCTGGCCATAGTCTTTTTCATTTTTTTGGTTGTCGCGTATATCCCTGCTTACGTGTCACTACTGTTAACAAGTTTGCTGCTCGCTCAATTTCATGTGTCTTCATTGATTACAGTTCTCGTTGTAAGGGATTTCAGTGCCTTGACCCAACATCTAGACGTATTTATGTCTCGTATGTTCTGTTTGATGAGAATTTGTTTCTATATGCTGCACCTACACTGAATGGTAGATTTACTTCGGATCTGGAGCTCTCTTCCTTTTTTGAGCCTGCGGCCACATCATCGACGATGTCTTCATCACATAACCCATCATCTGTATCACCTTCTTGTATGGTTTGTGACTCCGATGACGTGGTTCACACTCCAGTCGCCCAGACAGTATCTCCTCCAGTTTCACCAGTCTCATTTGGTCTGACATCACCATCGATTACTCCACCGTCATCTCCTCCACAAGTGTCACCCACTCCATCGTCTGGATCCTCATAGGTACCTGAATCACTTCCTCGCCTTGATCATCGGATGATTACTCGGAATCAGGATGGTACTCGACGTTTAAAGACTATCCTAATTTTATTCCAACGGGTCTTGTTGCTTAGGTTGTGAAGCATTCCAAGCCTAGAGACTATCGTACAACTCTTAAGGATTCAAAGTGGGTTCAAGCTATGGATGAGGAGATGGATGCCCTTCGCCATCAAAATACTTGGGAGTTGGTTCCTCGTCCTTCAGATTCCAACATTGTAGGGTCGAAGTGGGTCTTTCACTTAAAGCATCGACCAGATGGTAGCAATGAGCGCTACAAGCCTCGTTTGGTTGCTCAGAGATACTCTCAGATTCCTGGTTTTTACTGTGATCACACTTTCAGCCTGGTTGTTAAGGCAACTACTGTTCATACAGTTCTTGCCATCACCACTCTCAAGCGCTGGCCGCTACATCAGCTTGATGTTAAGAACACTTTTCTTAATGGTCTTCTTGATTCTCCAGTCTACATGGCTCAACCAGTGGGATATAAGGATCCGTCTCATCCTAACTATGTTTGTCGCCTCAAGAAGTGATATATGGACTCAAACAAGCTACTCGAGTTTGGTTTGATCGCTTTAGCTCTTACCTTCGGCAGCTTGGTTTGTGTAGCACTTCAGACACATCCCTCTTTATTTTCTCTCGGGGTACCACCTTGCTCTATCTCCTTATTTATGTGGATGACATCATTCTGACCGGAAATGATGCTGGTGCTATCAGGTAGTTCATCCCAGGACTGATCCAGAGTTTTCAATCAAGAATTTAGGCTCCCTTAACTATTTCCTTGGATTTGAGGTGTCTGTTACTCCATCTGGTTTTTTTTCTTGGACATGCCAAGTATGCTAGGGATATACTGAGTCGAGCCTGCATGACTGATACTTCTCCGGTGACGACTCCGTTTGTACCACTCTCGCAGTTTCACAGCACCAGTGCACCATTCGGCAACCCAACCCTCTATCGGTCTTTGGTTGGTGCACTTCAATATTTGACTATCACTCGCCCTAATCTAGCATTTGCGGTGAATTCGGTTAGCATTTACTCCCTCGCGAATATCACTTTGCTGCTGTTACCCGAATCCTTCGTTATGTTGTTGGCACACCTCATCACGGTCTCACATTTCACTAAGGAGGTTCTTCTACTGTTTGTGCTGATATTAGTGCCTATTCGGATGCTGTTTGGACTCGATATTTAGAGACTCGTCGACCGAATTACGACTATGCAGTGTTTCTAGGCGGTAACTTGGTTTCATGGAATGCCAAGAAACAACCTACAATATCCCGGTCAAGTTCATAGTCCGAGTATCGTGCCCTTGCTAATACATCTGGGGAAGTTGTCCGGCTCTGCCATTTTCTCCGGGATTTGCAGTTTCCTCTGGATGGTTCCCCATTGTTGTTATGTGACAACAACAGTGCTATCTTCTTAGCTCAGAATCCAGTGGCTCATAAGCGGTCCAAGTACATCGACATCGACTACCATTTTGTTCGTGAGTTGGTTGCCTCGACTAAGTATTGTGTTAGTCATGTTCCTACAGTGTTGCAGTTGGCGGAAATTTTCACCAAGGGTCTTCTTAAGCCCCTATTTGAGTTCTTTAGATCCAAGTTTCGTGTCTCCGTCAATCTGACACTTAGCTTGAAGGGGGGTGTTAGAGAGTAGTATTGGGCCTTGAGCCCAGTCTGTGTTAGCTAGGCTTTATCTAGGGTTTGACACATTTACTCTTATACCCTTGTACTGCTTATATGTTGATGAATAATATTATGCCTCAATTATCGAGATTTCCCCTCTACTAGCTTGCAACTCTACAAATGAAGAATGATATTCTGAGTATTTGATGAGTGAAAAAGGTATTGTTCCCATTCAAGTATGTTGGAGAATAACTTGTTGTATCAGGCTGGCAGCTTGACTCTCATCAAGCATATTCTTCCTCCCTTCCCACTTCATCTTTTCACAGTTCTTAAGCCAACTAAAGAATAATTTAAAAACTCCACATCATTTTCCCAATTCTTTTTGGACTGTAAGTGATAATAACGTAGATAATAAAAAAATGGGTGGTGATAATGCCAGAGCAATAATTAACATTCAGAGCAGAAAATTTTTCATTTTCCAAATATACCCCCTGTCTTCTTAAATGAAAATCCGTCTTCCTTTTCTCATATGCTTCTTGCTTTTATCTTGCTTCGATTTTGTTCCCATAATCGTTTGAAAAAAAGTGTTCCCAGCATCTCAAGTTACCTTCAAAAATTCTAAACGATTTTTTCTTTGTTAATATAGAGCAATTTGTTGCCTTTATTGTATATATATTGACATTGAACACGGGTATTGACATACTGATAATTAAGGAAGTATATATACCAATTGTTTCAAATTCTTCGTAATTTCAACTGTACATTCATTGCCAGTTTCATTCTCCTATGCTACAGTTGTTGAAGATACATATTTAAATAGAGACAATCTTATGAATACAAGTGATGTTTGCTAATTACTGCAAATTTTAGTCCAATTATCCTCCCAGAACAATGCTCATACAATTAATTCTCTCTTAAGTAGATAAATTGTCTTAAAGTTACAGTACACGAAACATTTTAATATCATTTTTCCTCTGAACTGAATACACGCAAGATTGAAAATAACCTCATTAAACACCCTATTTCTCTGCTTCTATCATAGAGAAATTAATAGAGATCATATGAATGTATGATATGAATTTTATGTTCAAATTTTGTGAATACCAATGTGAAAATGACATCAGAATGGTAACTAAGAAAAATTTAGAGAGCCAACTTATGTACGATGAATACTTGAATGCGGACATGGAGTATACCAGTTTTGTAATCAATTTTAGCTTAGAAGAAAGGTAAGCAGGTAACGTAAGTGGATAGAGAAATATTTAGAAAGTGGAAAATGTTCTTTCTAGTCTAGATGCTAATTATTGCTCTGATATATCAACACCCTAAATTAATAGTCTGTAAATCTTATCCTAAAATGTGCTATCCTAAATTAGGAAATGGATTAGATTTCACTAATTTCAACTCTGATAGAAGTTACAAAAGTGCAATCTTTGTGGGCATAAACAATATTGATTTTTGAAATATTGCTAGAAAAATATTATCAGGTTATTTTGAACAGTATGAAGTTATGAACTAATAATGGCTAAAACAGTATGAATTTATGAACTAATAATAGCTAAAACAGATCAACTTCATACTGTTCAGGTTAATTGGAATAATGGCTAAAACAGATCAACTTAATTGAATACTGTTCTTAATTAATTGAGTTTACCGATTTGGTTCTGGATTATTGGGCCGATCATAACAGTGTGTTGTTGGACCAACCCGTGATTGTACCAACCCGTGATTGTACATATACTTTTCGTTGTGATGATATTATAGAGCCATTATTGAATGACCATTTAGAATTCATTTTAAAATCCTCCAATATGCCAGGCTTAGGAATTAGTCTGTTTACAAACACATTTATTTTCGTAGCTGGAAATTTGAAGGAATAAAGTTGATCTGTTTTAGCCATTATTAGTTCATAACTTCATACTGTTCTTGGCAGTCCAATTAAGCTGTTCAGGTTATTAGTTCATAACTTCAAACTGTTCTTGGCATTCCAGCTAACTGCCTGGACTTAGCTCCTTTGGCATGGTTGTGTTATGACTGTTTTGCCCTGCATTAATCCTTGATATCATGACAATCCCTCCCTGTTAGCAAGAAGCTTGTCCCCAAGCTTCCAAAAAAAGGTAGACCACAGCATACAACAGAGGTCAAGGCTGGAAATGAAGGAACTGGTTAGAGATGAAAGAGGCCAGTTCCCAAGAAGCATCATCAGTTGATAAGCCTTGCCACTCTATAAGCCATTGGACTTCAGTCTTGCCTTCCACAGAGATAAACCTTCTTTGTAAAATTCTGAGAGGGCTTAAAGAAGGAACTTCAGGAATCAAATCGGGAGGAATAGAATTGATCTGAGAAGGAACCACTCCCACATTTTTCTTGAGGAGAGAAATGAGAAAGATAGGATGAATTCTAGAGGAACTGGGAAGTGTAAGTCTATATGCAACCGTGCCAATTGTTTCTGCAGCCTCAAAAGAACCAACATACTTGGGACAACTTAGCATCAGAACTTCCTTGACAACCCGAAGGATCTGTATTATGCAGAAACATCTGCCTTGGATTGAAGGATCTGTATTATGCTGGGATTGTAGCATCTGCATGGTAGCCTTGGTGACATAGCCTCAAACCCGTGATGTTTATGTGATCAACAATACCCCAGTTCTCGTAGATAGAAACCTTGTCAATTTCCAGAAGTTCTCTCCAGTCTCCATCATGTATTAAGAGCCATGCTATCTGCCAAATGATAGTTTGATCACAGATTTCATGTAACATAAAAGTTGACATATCTGCACTTCTCAAACCGAGGTTCCCTAATGACACCATCTTTGTCAACTTCGTTCCCATTTTTTGCATAGCATAAGGTGCAACAACTTTCCTTGCCTTCACAGATTCTGCTGCGATTTTAAATCTCGGGCCTGATGCATTTTTGAAGTCGTTGTTTGCTGCATTTTCAAAATCTGAAATGCTGCTGTCATCTCTCCAATAACTCCATTTTCTCCCACAATTCTGAACTCAAAATCTGCCACAAAATGCTGCATTTTTCTGAACTCAGTAGACTCAAACTTTGCCACAAAATGCTGCATTTTCCTGAACTCGGGAGACTCTAATAATTTTTGAAACCTGCAAAATCTGAACCCAAACACATTTACTGATGCTGCATCCTTTCTCTAGCTTAGTGCCTCAGACCTTCCACATATTTTAAACTTAAACGGCATAATAAATCTGCCCTGCATGATATGAATTTCCCTCCTCCTTATTATGCAGCTTGACCTCAAGCGGACAGATGAAGAAATGGAAAACAAAACAGTTCTGAAATGGTTCAGATTAGATGTCGTTCTAACAGTTTGATTCCCTGCTGCTAGAGTCTCGCATCCCATGTTATACTTCTGCACAAAACCTTCCTCTACTCTTAACGCTGAACTGCCTCTTTGAAGTCCATGTCCTCTTTGGAGAAATGCCACCAGGTTCTTCAATAGCATTGTAGCTCCAGATTTACAAAACAACCACATATGCAGCATTAGAAACTGTGCAATATCTATCTGTACATTCTCTACACTCTCTGACCTTGATTTTAGTAAAAATCCGAGTTGCAAACAGAGAAGATCATATGTGTATCGCCTTCCTTGTTCAAAAACTCCAACTGATTCTCTTTTCACTATTTCAAAAATTACAGTATCATAAGACCGTATTGGCTCAACAACCCTTCTACGACCACATATAATACAATTCCTAGCATTATCAGTCAAGTCTTGAAACTCTTCCCTAAGTTTTTCATCATTCAGCTCAAACATTCCAGGATCATACACAGAAGACTCAAAACTTCCAAAATTAATCTCAGTTCCTAATGAAACCAAGCCCCCATAATACTGTGATGTTCCCCTTTCATGCTCAGCTGCAATTTTAGAGTTAAAACTTGTTGAATTATTCCTCAACTTCTGCTCTTCACCTTTACTGTTCTTGTACTTCCATAGTTGAAAACAACGCTTCTGATCATCAAGGGAGAGAAAAGGAACTACTTCTAACTTTCTGGCTATAGAGCTCACGTCCCTCAATACCAAACTGATACCATGATCACATTGTTCTTCTGAACTCCATACTATTTTACCCGAATCTGAATTATTTATTTCCTTTGAATAAAAAATCATTTGATACTCGGAATCAATCATTCCTTCCACACTGAAGCACTGACTATTTTGTTCCTTAGGACACTGACAACTAAGATAATGATCAACCATAAGTTTGCATCGGAGTTCTTCCTCACTGTCAAAATCAATCACCTTGCCGACTGAATCACAACTCACAAGTCAATCCAATACCATCATCATAGATTGGCTCTATTAGCTCTTCCATGTCAACACAATTCTGCCAATCACATGCTGGAATCTGTTTATAGCTTTCTAAGTGCAAAACCTGATTTTCACAACACTCAAAATCTATAACAACAACACCTATATTACTTCCATTTTGAACAACATCGTCATAGACCTCAGTTTCATCGATTTCTACTTCAAGACAATCTTTCTGAGGAATACCTGGATCAAAACACTTAACTAACTGACAAGATTCAGCACCACTACTGTCCATTTCCTTGCTCATGGTTACATACATGAAACTTTTTGGAAATCCAAATAGTTCCACTTCATTTGCAAACACCAAGTTCTTAACCTTATCCCTTTTCTCCATTATTTTATTTTCGACAACCAGAGAGTCTAAATCAACTCCTTGTATTTTAGAGACAATGCCCTCATTATAAACCAGACAGTTAAACTCATTTCCTTTATTTTTCAGAAAGCCACATGCCTCACAGATTCCAGGATCAAAACCTATCACAGGCTTACAATCATTGCTACAAATGTTGGACATATCTATATTCTTTTCACAAGGCCAATTATCAAGAAAGGTATCACATGCTTTAACTACTCCATTCAATTTCATAGAACTTTTAATACTAAACTGATCTTCATCATATTCAGACGAAATTACCTTCACCTCAAACTCCTTGGCATACATGTTAGGATACTGAATACCCCCACAAGATTTGAGGAGATGAGTTACCTCAGCTGAAACTGATGTCCCAGCTTTTTCGCCATAACTATTTGACGGATTATCCACAACTGATTCTTCTAGCTTTGGCGCAGTCCAGACCTCGTTGAACTCGTACTCCGGTGACACGGGATAGCACCATTCTTCGAAGACTTCATCTTCACCAAATCGACGGACAAGAATTTCAGCAAATTCTTCCCAAGAATCACAATTCTCACCAAATACACGTCGAAACAAGACGAACCACTCTGCTGCTCGTCCTTTCATATACGGCTCCACCAGATTCACTCTTTGATCCTCTGGAGTCGAATTCAATGAAAATAACCAATTGAATTTCTCCACCCAAATTGGGGAAATTCGCCACCTCGCAACCGTCATCCAAAATCCCCATTTCTCATAGAACTGTACCAACGAATTGACCAGGCATATTAGTGTCCGAAGGTTCGAATTGCTATGATACCAACTGTTATGATCGGCCCAATAATCCAGAACCAAATCGGTAAACTCAATTAACTAAGAACAGTATTCAAAACAAAGTATGAAGAGGAGAGAGAAGAAGAAGAAGAGAGAGAGAAAGGGAAGAACAATATCTGTGATCGATCTAACAATTTCGATAACTAATCTAACTGCTCCTAACACTATTTATGAAGGATGAAAGCTGTGCAGTTGAGATTCAGTTCATGCTCAGAACTGTTCTTGGCATTCCAGCTAACTGCCTGGACTTAGCTCCTTTGGCATGGTTGTGTTATGACTGTTTTGCCCTGCATTAATCCTTGATATCATGACACACACGTGTCAATTTCCAAACCATTTATTGTATTTGGGTCTTCTATTATATTTGGGCCTTCTATTATTCATAATCGAATCCATTCGTGATTAAATACTGCTGGCATGTTTTAATCCGGGAAAAAAATAGGTAATTTCTGAAATTTTAAAAATTGTTAAATGTGAACCGTAAACATGGGTTTGATAACAGTATAAAATCCAATAACTGAACATAATTGTTTAATTATAAGGTATGTTTAGTACAACTTATCTTAATATTTTAAATTCAGTTCAATATTTTTACAATTCAGTATTTTTCAGTTCAATTCAGTATTATCCAGTTTAGTTCAATTCTATTTAATATTTTCAGTTCAGTTCAATTTAGTGCATTATACTTGAAATATTTTAAAGAAAGTATATGTTAATAATTTAGTTCAATTCAATCCAACTCACGAAAATATAATTAATTTCAATTAAGTTCAGCGGAAATATAATATTATGATTTTAAGTTTATGTTGAAAATTCAGTTCATTTGAGTTGAGTGTAATTCAATTCAGTTCATTTCAGTTAAGTGGAGTTCAGTTAAGTTCTTCGATTTATTAAGTTTGGTGCTGATAAAATTTAATTTATCAATTACAACACAATTTGGTTATATCAATTCAGTTCAATAAACCTCAGTTCAATTATGTTTAATATCTAGGATCATTTTATCAAGTTTGGTTCTAATGAAGTATAACTTGATAAAATTTAGCTAATTTAGTTATATCAGTGCAGTGACTTGTTTCTTCAATTCATTTTTGTTCAGTTAAGTTCAATTCAATATATTTCAATGACTTTTTTTGTAATAATTTTAAAAATATAAATATATTTTATATAAAAAATCACTTGAACTTAATTAGTACAGTTCAGTATTTTTCAGTCCAGTTCAGTTCAGTATTTTTCAGTTAAGTTCAATTTAATATTTTTTTGTTCAGTTCAAATAGTTCAGTTCAGTTTACTATCATAGGGTGATTCTATATGCATGTCCAATTTATTTCTTCAGGTCCAAATTAAATTTGAAGTGACAATAATGTCTCTCTAAAATATATATTATAGTTCACGAAAAAGTAATTTATGATTTGGACATGTATTCAGTTATTACATAAACAGGTTTAGACAATCAAGGTTAGAGTTTTAGAAATATATTTATAAAAATTAATAAACGAATGAAGGAAAATTATGATATTTTCCTACATTCATTACATCTGCAGAAGTAAACTGAGCATGTATATATAGCAAACACCTAATCATACTAGAAGACAAAATTTTAGTTTAGAAATAATTTATGATTAACAAGAAATAAGGCGTTGCTTTTGATAACTATACATATTAAATGGGTGGGAAATAATTTAAAGGTGTTGCGGATCCCACCGGTTGGACTGACCGGTGGTTGAATCTAATACTCCCCCGCAACGACATGCTAATGGATTGAACAAAAAGAAATTAGACCCTAGAATGCTGGTTCAACACTTGTGAATGGAGACTCGGGTCTCAGGTCCATGTGTGATTTTCTCTAAAATTTGGATTTGAGATTGCAGCTCAACATGGATTTACTACAGTTCAGATCATCACAGAAGTAAGGCAAATGCAGAAAATCTTGACATTATTCCAAGCAAGATTGCCTCTTCCTCTTTTATCTTTTCCTTACACGTGCACGTTGGATCAAGAGGATGATCAACTGGTATACCCTCAAGTTGATGCTACACAATCACAAGTCTCAAACTGCTGGACAATCTAAAAGTTTTCAAACACAACCATTGTTCAAAACTGATTTTGGAAAGGAAGCCTTAAGCCACTGGACTCGCAACATGCAAAGCTGAGCTGAGTATGAATTTTTGTCGATCCCGGTGTTCTAGCTGTTGGAACGGAGCTTGCAGCCTATTACTGGGGGCTGCAGGACAGTGTTGACATCAATACAGATGTTCTCAATTCCATAGGTAACATTGAATGCCGATGTTGTAATATATGTGCGGTGTTTTTCCTTCTTTTAGAACATGGCATTAAAAGAAGAAAAACATCGCACATTTGCATCACAGCCCAAAACTTTTCAAATCTTATATTATTGGTGATATATATACAATCAAAAGGTAGTTAAAGTAGTTCTTTAATCCAGTGCATTAACAATTTCCTGTTTTGAAGGATATCATTACCTTCTCCAGTTTCAAATCATAGACTGAATTTGTCACACAAAACATGTGCATTATTAATATTCATCTTCTTCTTCCTTAAAGAATCTTGTAACATATAGATCATTACAATCAAGGAGCCACCAAACTATCTCACTGAAAAAGCTGAATAAAATACAATCAAAGCTTTCACAGGTCAAAACTTGATGGACAGAGAAACCAAACACAAGAAAATGGTTTACAAGGCCTCCACAAAGCCAACAGCTCCCCATTTCCCTATATGTCTAATCATCATCTTCCTCTGCATTCTCCTGATCAAATCCTTCTTTTTATGGTCGGAAAACTCCAGCCACTCAGAAAAACACTCCATCAACACCGATTTCTCCAAATCAACCCAAACTCCGCCCAAATGGCATCAAATTATAGCAGAAGAGTTCAAGACAAAAGTCATCAAAATCGGCCTAGTAAACACAAAGAAAACCAAGGTTGAATTACCACAAGGAGTTGTTGCGAAGGAGGTCAAATTTCAGCATGTTGGAAAACACGTCAAATGGAAGGACCTCTACCCAGAGTCAGTAGATGAAGATCACCCAGAGCAACTAAAATGCCCTGAAATTCCAATGCCGCGGTTCACCAACTACAGGGATGTAAACACCATTGTTGCATCGGTCCCCTGCCCCGGAGAGGCTACAAGCGAAGGATACGACGACGTTTTCCGGCTGCATGTTAACCTGGTTGCGGCTAACCTACTGGTGAGTAATGATCAGGATGTAATAGCCGTTTTCTTAGGCTCATGCGGTCCAATGATCGAGATATTCCGATGTGAAGACCTGCTATGGAGTGACAACAGCACTTGGATTTACAAGCCTGATTTGACAAAACTCAGGCAAAGGGTCGAAACGCCGGTCGGCGGTTGCCAGCTAGCCCGGCCGGTGTCCGGTCTCCGGCGGCAGAGAGAAGCTTACGTCACGGTCCTCCACACGTCCGAATCTTACGTCTGCGGCGCCGTCGTGCTAGCGCAGAGCCTCCTCCGCACCAAAACCACGGCCGATCTGATCCTCCTCGCCGACTCCAAAATCACCAACCGCTCGTTGACCGCTTTGACCGCCGCCGGCTGGAAAATCCGGCATATCGAGCGGATCAGAAGCCCCAACGCGAAGGTCGGCGCGTACAACGAGTACAATTACAGCAAGCTCCGGATATGGCAGCTGACGATGTACGACAGGGTCATCTTCATCGACTCCGATCTGCTGGTCCTCAGAAGCCTGGACGAGATCTTCTCATACTCGCAGGTGTCGGCGGCGTTGAATTCGCGCCATATTTTCAACTCCGGCGTGATGCTTATCGAGCCGTCGAGGTGCACTTTCGAGGCTCTGATGGCGAAGAGGACCACCACGGTTTCGTACAATGGCGGCGATCAGGGGTTCCTGAATGAGATTTTCCGGTGGTGGCACCGGCTTCCGACGAGCGTGAATTTCCTCAAGGATTTTAGTAAAGGCGGGTACGGGCCGGATAACCAGTACCCGGAATCCACCCACGCCCTGCATTTTCTCGGGGTGAAACCCTGGGTGTGCTACAGAGACTACGACTGTAATTGGGACGGGTACGATTATATATCTATATCCCTACACATGCATGAAATTTGTAATACACAGAATTGTGTTTGTGTGTTTTTACAGGTATCATCATCAGAGGTTTGCCAGTGACTCTGCTCATGCAGTGTGGTGGGAGGTGTTTGATTCCATGCCTGAGGAGCTCAAGCCATTCTGCGATTTGACGCCACGGATGGAAGAGTTCGTGGCGTTGAATCGGGAACTGGCTAAGGACTTCAATCTTCCCAGGGGATACTGGAAAATCAATATCAGTGATCCAAGAAGAAAAAGGCTTCATGTTTGATCATCATTTACGTATTTAATTTTCGAGGTCTCCTGCTAAACTCATTAATAAGAAAATTTCGTCTTTTTCAATGGCATTTCTAGAAAGAAAAGTGGAAATCAAACTGAATTACCATATGAGCTAAAATGACTTCAAATGAAACAATTTTATTTCTCCATTTATCTTTTTATGGTTCAATTTTTTTATAATTTTGATAAATTTAAAATTCAACCACTTTTAAAGTGGGAATGTACAGGGCAAACCCAAAGAGGTATGCTGCATGAAGTCCACATTACTATTATGCAAGTCTCAAAATTCAAGTGAAACAATTTAATGCCACCAATCAATTTGTATATATATTATCACACATTTCATAAGCATAATAACATGTAAGTACTGTTTAGTTTGCAAAATGTTTACATGTTTATATGAAAATGTTTCAAAGATGAAGAAGATAGTTTACATGTTGGGATGAAATATATCAACTTCAATTCTAACCAAAGGAGCAAGATAACCTGTCTTTATGTTTCTAAATTCCTTTTCATACATACAGTTAAATCTCGATAAATGAATACTCTTGGGACCATCATAAAAATATTCATTTAGCGAGATTATTCATTTATCGATAAATGAATAATATATTCATATATGCAGTAGTATTACATGAATTGTATGTATGTGTACTAAGTCCAAAAATGTAACATGTGCATTGTATTTAAAACTACTAATAAGATACATAGTATGCATTGTATGGAATATCTAGAGGTTACGACACGAGCATAATACTCCCGAAATTTTGTTTGCTCTTAGAAAAAATAAGGATGAGATGAATTTGGCTGGAAAAAAGAGTAAAAAACTATAGACATTTTTTTTTTATTTGTAAGGGAATGATTTATTTTATGAAAATTATTGATTAGAATTTTTTAATACATATATATCTTATGAAATGTGGTGATTATTCATTTATATTTACATAGGATCTTTAAGGATTTTAAAATAATTATCCATTAATGCATTTATAGAGATTAATCATTTAGCCCCTTAGCCCAAGTCGGGACCATGAAAAATTAATCATTTAGCAAGATTATTCATTTATCGAATATTCATTTATCGAGATTTAACTGTAAGTACATTTGTAGTCCTCTTTAATTTTAACCAATAGATAGATTTCTATTGCTAATTACTGTTCCAATCAGCTGGAATGTTTTTCTAAAACTAATGTCTGAATGTCTTTTTGGATTATAAAAATGTCTGAATTATTTACTGTCATTCAGGATTAGAGTACCCTACTTTCTTCTAAAGTAATTCATATTTCATTAGACAAACTAGTTGTATAAGACGGTCTCTCGCATAACTCATTATTCAAAATGTTAATTTTTAAATTCAACAGTTAAAGTGTTCAAAATGTGTACCTAACATTTCAAAAATGCACAATTTGTGTGCCATACGTTAAATTAAACATTGAAGTTGTAGTTTTATTTTATTACTAGGACCATTTTGGTAATTTAGTCTAAATTGAGTTGAAATAAAAAGTTTTGAAAATTAAAGTTTAAAAGATTATAATTTTTTAAAACTGAATTTATCATTGAATACACCTAGCTAATGTTCGTATAACCTAGCTGATGGCCTAACACTCAGTTAAGATTGGATCCCCAATATTGGGAATACACATAGCTGATGTTCGTATAAACTAACATGTCCCATCCATCGCTACCTACCTAGTACCAGTGTCTCCATGGTAGATGCCTGCATCGAAATATACCTGTGTCCCTTCTTCTGGTGGCCGGATTACGGAATGAGGAAGCATACATTTCGAGAGCTCCGCTCTCAAATTATGTGCGACGTGGTAGCTTTTTAAGTTGGCAACCACCCCCGCTGCCATCTCGTTTGGTGTCACATGGCACTGGTCGAAGACCTGAAAATTTCTCCGGAATCATATCCCATCACAAAAAATTATCGCCAACGCAAAGAAGTCTTCGTCGTCATCGTTCAGAAGCTCCCGAAACCGGAGGTCCACTATCCGCTTCTTCATCTCTAGAACTTTGTTCCATAACCATAAGCCCATTGTTCTCCATGATGCCTAGGCTTACGTACATGTGAAAAATAAATGTCTCGTTGTATCTGCTTCCTTCGAGCATAACGCACACATCGACACCAGATTCATGCCGCACCGCCTTAAGTTTGCAACGATTGGTAGAGAATCATTACCTAACCGCCAGGAGAAGTGCAACTTAAGTTTTGAACTTCTACATTTTTTCCAGAATTTATTGCTTTCCACACCATCCGCCGGAATAATACCATGATGCAACTCGGACTACACATTCTCCACCGCAACGTGGTAAGCCGAACGTACAGAGTAGCTTACGTATTTTGTAAAATGCCATGTTCACTTGTCTGACGAACCCAAGTTCCGAAGAGGAATATCCTTTATCATTGCAGCATCCTCCATGGTGAAGTACGCCTTCAACAAGTCCGTTCACCATTAGCTCATGTCAACATCGATCAAATCTGCTACTGTGCTCAAATTTTCCGGGATATTATTAGGGTTTTATATCCCGAACCACCCACACGTGGAGTTCACGGATCGTGGCAAATTGAACTCCTCCTCCCATCCCCAATCGACTTATATCCCTCCCAAGAAAATCAACTCCAGCGCTCCATGTATACTCCGCCATGCCAAGAAGGTCGTGAGCCCAACCCTGCCGACAAAACATCACCACCTTTGAAGTACTTTGCTTTCAATACTCTTGCAAGCAACGAACGAGGTTGCATGATTAACCTCCAAGCCTGTTTGCCAAGTAACACCACGTTGAATGCTCTCAAGTCTCTAAAATCAGTTCATCCATTATTTTTTGCTCTTGACATCTTTTTCCAGGTGACCTAGTGAATATTTTGTTCCAAACTGCACCACCCCACCAGAAATTGCTTAACAAGCCATGAATCTCTTCAATTACATAATCTAGTAGTTTTAAGCATCTCTTCGTATATCTCAAAATCACTTGAAGCACAAACTTGATCATGATATCCTTTCTTGCCTTGACAAGTTTTGCTGATTTTAACCACCGATATTCTCTCGAATACGATCCTTCAGAGATTGAAAAATTTCTCCTTTCTTCCTCCTATGTCTGTAGGGAGGCCAAGATATTTTCCATGAGTTTCAAATTTAGGGATCCTCTATTCATCACATATGAGCAGTCTGAGCTCTGAGGTCGTGTTAGTGCTAAAGAGCACACCTGATTTATCCAAATTGATCTTCTGACCTGATTCATATAGAGCCAATGCCCACTGAATTCTTTATGCCTCCTCACTGAACCTTCTCCAAACAGTAGGGTATTATCTGCAAAAAATAAGTGAGAAATTCTTGGTCCATTCTGCGATGCACCAGCTCCCTTTATACATCCCACACTAGCCAGGTCAAACAACAACATCGATAGAACCTTCGAGAAAATAATAAACATATATGGGGATAATGGATCCCCTGCAGTATTCCTCTACGAGATGAGAGTTGCTTGAACTCCTCTCCATTGAAAATGAAGGAAAACTGCACCGCCCATAAATACTGTTGGATAAGCGACACGAAACAAGGCGGAAACCCTAGCTTCTCCATCGTTCTCAGAATGAAAACCCATTCAATCCCGTCAAAGGCCTTGCTAATGTCCAGCTTAATGCTCCTCTCGCCACGTTTTCCGGTTCTCCTTGCCTTTATGGAATGGTGTGAATCTCGTGGGCAACTAGCACATTATCTGTAATTAGCTTACCGGGGATGAAGGCTGATTGTGCTGGAGAGATGATGTCGTCTTTGATCAGTCTGACTCTATTCGCCACCAATTTTGATGCCAGCCGATATGCCACATTATATAAACTCACTGGTCTGAACTGTGCGATCATATCTGGTTGAGCTACTTTTGGGAGAAGCACGATGTGCGTATAATTTGCACTCGGGCAAAGCTCACCCTTGTTCAAGAAATCTAGTATAAACTTCACCACATCCTTCTTCATCATATGCTAGAACTTCTGAAAAAAAGATGTGGCTCATTCAGACTTGAAAGTTGAATATCATGAGTAATGAAATTTTGAATGCTAAATACAAAAATTTACATTTTGATCAATGTTATTTAATTATTTTAAAAAAAATGCATTTAGTGTTAAAAAAAACTCAAGCATCCAAAAAGATGTTATTCATAAAATGTAGTAAAAAGCAGTACGCAAGTGTCAGACCATTTCCGCCGCTGCTTGACAGGAGATTCTTCCTCCAATTCACTCTTTGGAAACTAAACCGAATCCTTAAAAAGCTGAACCCGAGCTCTTCACCTCAATTTCCACCCGTATTTCTTTCGATAACTTCATCTCTCCCGGTGGGGTTTTTTCGTATTCCTTCATTATTCGGCTGTTTCGTCACCTGGGATTCTAAAAGTTGGCGTCTTGCTTCATCAGCATGTGTTGGATTCGGGTTCGGGTTGGATTTTTCTGTGGGATGACATATGAAGAGTCCAGAAGACTCAACATTAATTTGTTGGCTATTTGTAGAAGTTGACTTTGTTTAAACATGCTCTCATGTTTAAACACTTGCTCAAAGAGATCAGAAACCGAGCAATAGTCTTTGAGGTGAAGTACAACTCAGATGAGATCAAACAAGATATTCGAACGAATCAAGATGATATTTGAAGAATGATTCGGTTCTGATTTAATTAGATAGAGAATATATTCTTGAGTTGTATTTTATTTAGAATTAGTCTTAATTAAGGAGAGAATATCTTTCTTACCTTATAGCTATAGAAGTAGAGTATAGCTAGAAGACTAAGTGTAGCTGTGACAAGCTGGACGAGAGATCAGCATTGCCGAGATTGAAGGATCGAGAAAATAAACGAGGCAACACAGCATTGAGCTATAAATAGACAAAGAAGCCGCGACAGAAAGTATCCAACTTGAGTGAAAGTATTATGGAGTTCAGAATAGCTTTACAGTTCTTGGAGCAGCACATTGAACGTAGATTCAATAGGCCATCGCCATCGCCAGAGTCTGAAATCAAGAAGTCTTAATACTTCGGGAGAAGTGGTCAAGACAGCAACGAGGAGTTGCTGACCGGCAGTGAGGGGATCTCACAAATCCACACGGAAAGATAAGTCTAGATAGTTAATTGTTTGAGAAACTTTGTAACGTATCTTGATTATTTAGTGGATGATTTTCAGACTGGGCAAGGCCCTGCAGATGTAGGTGTTTTAGCACCGAACTGCGTAACCAATTATTGTGTTCTTACTTTTAGTGTTTAAACTATATCACATGTTTAAACATACTTGCTAGAGTAGAAATATTGGTTAAGAACACTGAGAAACTGATAGATAACTATTTAAACATATCTTTAAAACGTGGAATGCTCCCAAGGTGTTCGATGGAATTCTTAAACGAAATGGTGTTCTTTGTGAGATGGTGTTCTAGCAGCACTGTGATTGCAGAGATCCAAGAGATCTCCATCCCAGAATTGCCGCAGCCAAGGACGAGGACGGTCTTTCCTCGAAAATCAGCGCCAATTTTGTAGAGGCTGGTTTGCATAACATGGCCACAGAACTGGTCTATGCCCTGGATATCAGGTAGCAGAGCCTCTGCATTCTCGCTCGTGGCCACGATGAGCCACCGACACAAGTACTCGGTGCTCTTTTGGGTTGTGAGCCTCCAGAGGCCAAGATATGGATCGTAGTGGGCGCTCACAACTAGGGCCGGCCCAATGTTTTTGGGGTCTGAAGCGAATTGTTTAAAAAAATCCTAAAAAAGAGCCCAAAATAATTTTAATACATAAGGGAGAAAATTAATTAAAATCATGGAATATTTTTTAAAAAATGGGCTCTATTTTGGGCCTATTTTTAAAGAATAAAGTTTAAGAAATACTAATTCTGATTTTTTTTAATAAAATGAGGCCCTATTTTAACCCATTTTTTGGGGGCCTGAAACGCATGCCTCACATGTTTCACCTATTGGGTCGGGCCAGCTCACAACCGACTCCCCAAAGACGGGGCTGATCTTAAACCTGGCTGCGTACTCCTCCAGGTACTCAATGAATTGCTGCTTTGTTGGATAGGTCGGGAAACACTATAGGGTCGATATTATGTCATCGTTACATTTGTTCATCTATGCACAGTTTCACTATATAGAGGGCTTTTCTACAGAGTTTTAGGTCTGGCATTCAAAATGACTTGGAAGTGAGATGTCAAGTTACGCTTAACGTTATCTTGGTTTGTATTAATATGATACATGTGTGTAGGATGTGCGTGGGCACGTATATAATATTAAAAGATCCCCACGTCTTTGAGCTATTCTTAAATTTGATGAAACTGTTCTGATCATATGTGCATACCAAAGATAGCTGTAAGAATCAGCCAGATTCTCTTTAATCAAACTGGAGGTATGGAAAGGCTTTGTCTATAGATCTTAGTAATTGCATACTAAACACCCTTGACGATACTTTGTGGTCATTTTGGTGATTATTATAATCGCTGAGGCCTTTATTGCCTCAGTCGTCTTCTTTTGTTTGTTGTTAACTCTTCTACTCGGTCCTCTTTTGCATGCTCTTTATTCAGCTGTTACCTTCTAAGAGGTACATTACAGAAATATAATCGCTGTTAACTTTCTATTACAGCTGGTCAACGACTTATGAAGATCTGCTTTCAACAAATGAGCCTTTTCATGATAGAATCCCTTTAACAAATGAACCTACCCAACAATGTATCGACTCATTGTTACGCTGCGGCTGCCAGCCCCCACGATCACCAATGAAAAGAGGGTTCATGAAGCTGGTTGATTATGGAGGAGTTGGAGCCATAAGTTCTATACTGATTACTTTATTGTGGCAGAAATGCCAGAATGGCCGGTTTGGCGCATCACATGACAAAGAGGTGGTGGATCTCATTGATTCAAATATCAAGGACACCAGGTGAATCTTATTAGAGTGACGAGTGATGACCCTAGTCGCAACATCATTATCCTCAAGTAGAGATCAGAGTCATCTGTCACCACGATCCCGATGAGAGCTTTTGATCTTGTCCGTCAAACCTGCAGTCCTCCAAACCTGCAATCCTCCCGGTGAACTGACCGTACCCCAAACCGTCACAAAAAGAACAATCGAAAAACAAGTGGGCTGTTGTACCGCCATCTAGCCTGCATAGTTGAACTTTTAAAGAACTTTTTTAAATTTGGTATTCAGATGAGCCCCAATAAAATCACACCATTTCCCCCTTCACGAAGAGTTGAACCAATAACATTTTATTATATCTTTTCCTAAAATGAATAATATTTTAAATAAAAAAATTATATGTGAGTTTAAATAAATAGTATATAGGAGTTCCATAACCCCTGGGAAAACTTGATTTTACAAGATTTTGCCAAAAAATGATACTACAAATAAATTCATTTGAAAAATTTATTAATGTTTATTAATAATTAGCTAAAATAGATTTAATAGGTGGGATTTTAAAACGCTATTTAGGTAAAAAAATGAAATGGATTTTAAGGATTTATATAACTGTTCTTTTTTGAAAATAAATTAATTTATAAATGAAATACAATTGTTCTTTTTTGAAGCCGGGACGGTAACGGTCATAACCCCGATTAGCCAAAAAGACGAAATTGACCCTGTGAGAATAATGATAGTATCATAAACCTTCTGCCCTAATTTGATCGGTGCCTATAAATAAGGGTGAACCGTCTCCCAAGTCCCATCCCATCCATTTCACAAACCCTCTCTCCATATCTCTCTCTCTGTCTTCCGAGAGTCTTGTATTCAATTCTTTTTGTTTCTGGTCATCTAGGGTTTCCCCAAGTTCGGAAATCCCAATCTCGCATCGCATCTAGGGTTTAACTGATCTGCGACGATGGATTCTCGGTTCCTGGCATTGATACAAGTTGCAGAGCTTGAACTACTCAAGTTGGGGGTGTTTTCTGGGTTTCCTAAACGGAAAAGAACCCTCATCTCTCGGAAGAGAAGGGTTTTTGCAGACCGCCTTCTTGCTCTGGCAGAAGCGGCAGAGGCTGAGTTATTCAGCCTGAAATTGGATGCCCAGAAAGGGGTCTTTTCTGGGTTTCCCAGACGGAAAAGAACTCCATTCGCGCGGAACAAGAAAAGCTTTGCCTCTGGAAATCCGGCGATTGTCAAATCTGAATTCACCTGCCACCTGGTACACGGGTTGAAACTGAAGTTCTCCAGGAAGAGGCTTAGGATGACTGAAGATGAACCAGATGAGGCACTCTCTCGGCCAAACAAAATGTTGAAACTTGAGCATGTTCATCCATTCAACAACATCTTTAGATCTCATGTAGGTTTTCCACTTAGTGTTTGCTGATCTGGTACTTAGTAGTTAGTATAGTCTAGTTGTTGTATACTTTGGCTTTACTTGAGCCTAAATTCTTTGCGGTGAATATATGAATACTTTATTGCTAATCATATGATTTTTTATCTGCTCAACTCAAGTCTCTAGTTATTTATTTTTCGATGCCCAGTGGTTTTGTTGGTTCTGTTGTTTATGCAGCGCAAGGAGCTGTTGTTTGGATGATTGGCGAACGAGCCCAAGGAGGATAAGCAGCCTTTGGGTAGCTGGTCAATCAGGTAGTTGTCCATTTTAGTTAGTATACTGAAATCAGTGTCTATTCTGTTTTTAACTTGCTGTGCTTTGTTCCTCTAAACATTCATATTACCTTTACATATATGTTAATTGGCTTCAATTTATGTTCTGTAGTTTCAAGCATGAGCTTTGGAGATATATCTACCAGCTGGTATTGTATTCACCTCTTTTACACATGCCAGCGTAAGTTATTGACTGAAAAGATGATGGTCTGTATGCTTCTGATTTCTATGTCATGCAAATTAACACGCTGCTGAGGGGCTGAAGAAAACCCCAGGGAGGAGAAGCAGCCTCTTACAGCCATTTGCACGTACATGTATCAGGGTTTTTTTTATTGTGCCGTTCCTGAATTATGATTGCAAGATAATCCATCCCAAATAGCAGTATGGAAACATAGTTGCTGATACTTTGTGAGTAATAGATATACATAAAATACCACCAGTAGTTCTGTAATGGAGAAATTCCTGCTTTGTTCCGCTGTGTTAGTCATTTATGCTTTAGGCTTTCTGGCTGTATTGGGGTGTTTAGCTCTTTTTTGGTTTTGGTCATTGCTCTTCTTCATTCAGAAAGGAGATAAGGTGAATATTGCAGGACAAAACTGCATTTGTAACAACTGCATATATACTCAGAATTGGAAGCAATTTTTGATGCTCCCCTGGAAATGTTTCTTAAGGTTTGATTTATGCTCTCTTACTAGTTCTACGTTGAGCTTGATTTCTTCTCCGTTTATTTGCATTTTAGCTGAGGAAGTGAGATGTTTGTTTCAGGACGAAAACCAAAGACAAGTAGAGCGCGGATGGATGGGAGAACAGTATGCACTCCAGTGCTATGATGATGAAGCATGGGGTAGCAAACTTGTGATCTGTCTCTGACTGCTGGGATTCTGATCAGAACTGCATCAATATTGGAATGACCTCTCGTTTCTCAAAGGCGAGTCCTAGTTTATGTAGTAGATGGGTCTGTGATAGTAATTGTTTCATTTCACTGTGTAATTAGGAATCCTGATCTAATTTTATATCTTATTTTTTATGAAGTTCTTTGTTAGTTTTGATATTTAATTTTTGAGTATTCCAAACCAGATATCAATTCATGTATCTTGATACAGGTTGGAAATGACTTAAAATAGCTCATGTCTTGATTCTGTAAAGTTTTTTGTGTGTTGGTTTGATAGTAAAATCGTTTGATATGTTTTGTACAATATGTGCCAATTTTCCATCAGGCTTTTTATTAAAATTTACTCTAGTTGACCTTTATAATCCATTTTGGTCTATATTAATTTAGAAACAACGGCTTTGTTATGGAAAGGCAGTAGGTGTAGTTTAGGCAGACCAAAAGTTCTTACCTTGTTTCTATTTCTTTTTCAAGATCAGCATCAACCTGAACCCATATTGGAGAATTCCTATGAAGAGAAGTGTAGCTGATTTTGGTGGTGGTGAAGTCGAACTCCTGGAGGTTAATTTGAGCTGTAATAGATTGATACTGGAAGGCATGTAGATTCAGTTGCTTCAGTTGACCTGTTCGTGACAAAGAGGTGACAAAGAAGACTCAACTGATGGAAGATCATGCAATGGCCACTCTCGTGAATAAATTATGTGAAGCAAAAATTGGTGATTTACATGGAGATACAGGTCCAGGTAAAACAATACATTTTCTGCTTTTTTTAATTATGGGATTGGCTGGAGTTACAAGAGCAGTGTGTATTCAAAAAAGAGAGATTTGCTGGAGTAGCAGTTTTACCAAAAAAGAATCCACATTTAAGTAGTGGTTTTCTGTTGTGCATTAAAATGACAAGTTTGATTGGTCATTACATTATTTATCTCGTCCAGCTTTATGCACTAGTTAACCGGCAATTTCAAATGTAAAAATTCAGTTGAACTGGCTCTTTATTTCAAGCCGATGTGATTAATGGACTGATAGTATAGTATCAAGTTTGTCAGCTTTTATTCCTTTAGGGGTGGATGCTCAACCTCCATTGTTCTTCTATTTCCTTTTAAATCTTTTAATTGCAGTATAAAGACTGGGCTGAGAGATCATTTTTTTAATAAACTAAGTTCTGGATGTTTTGCAGTCTGTTTAATGGATAGACCAACTCAGCATTTAACCCGGAAAGCCATATGATGCATCATCATCAACCTTGCGCCATGGTATGTGTCCATCCTTGTTTCCTCCTAGATGACCGAGTACTCAAATACATTTTGTAATGCGAAGAGCTGTACATCGCAGAGTAGAGCTACATTTGATTAATGAATCAAATCTTTGTTAATTTATCTTGTAGTTTTCTGTTATAATTACGCATTTAGCTTTGTAAAGGAGAAGTACTTGAAAAGTTAAAATACTAGCTTTTTATAACTATGAATTTATAATACAGGGATTTTCTAACATCTGTGATTGCTAGATGATATTTCCCATTAACTACTTGGAAAATAAAATTAAAAGATTGGTACTTTCTTATGCTTTCCTGGTTAATACTATGTGTAAGGATCCTGATATTGTAACAGAAGATTTTATTTTCTTAGTTAAAACTTGAAAATCTCATGAATGCGTGTATACATTTTCCAGATTGATCGCATTGCTCGTATAGCATTCGGAACTGCAAGGAAGCGGCAAGGAAAGCTTTGCTTTGTTGATAAAGCTTTGCTATGTGTTGGATTCGGGTTCGGGTTGGATTTTTTTGTGGGATCTACTTTGGTCGACATATCTTCAAAACGAGAAATGCTCCCAATGTGTTCGATGGAATTCCTAAACGAGATGGTGTTCTTTGGAATGCTGTGATTTCCGGGATGGTGAAAAGTTATTTTCTTTAGGGCTGCCGTTCGTGTTTTCTGCGACAATGGTTGGACACAGTGTGGAGATGTTTCTCGAGGTGAATTGCGCTTCAGAAATATTATCAAACAAAATGATGCCGCTGTGGTTGAACTTTTCCTCATGATTTGCGACTCCATTTGGTTTCAACGAAACCAAGCTATATTCCAAGGAACTCATAGGCGTCCGGAGGAGGTAGCCGCGGCGACGGTGAATAATTTGCACTCTTTTCAGTCAACCAATTTCAGGACAGATATGCCTTCACCAGCTTTACTTCCGAGTCATTTACAGAGGCCTCCGGATCGCATCCCACGAATACATTTTGATGCTGGGATCACGCAGGATGCAGCTACAGCAGGCGTGGTAGCTTGGAGCGCGAATGGAGAGTTTCTAAAAGCTGTTTCAAGGCGCTACATAAATGTTCATGACCCAGTCCTTGCTGAAACTTTGGCACTTGAAGAAGCAATATTATTGGCTAATGAGCTCGATTTAAGCAATGTGGGAATTTTTGGTGATGCACTTATGGTTCTTAATATGGTTCACAACCATACTGCGCCTTTTCTGGACTGCTATGAGCCTGTTCGTCGCATTCAGCAGCGGATCAATCATTCTCATCTTTCGGGTTTATTTTGGGTTCCTAGAAACCATAATTTTGTTGCTCATGCTTTTGCTAACTTTGCTAAGTCGAGTGCCTTGGTATTTAATTCCTGGACATCTCCTCCTAGCTTTATGTCAAACGATTCTGGACGTTTTCCAAAACCCTGAAATGAAATAGTTCCTTTTCAAAAAAAAAAAAACAACTGAAAATACTTAGCTTGTCTTGGAGCAATCAACAATGGAAGATTGCTAAATTAATTTATAATACTGTCTGAGACTCTGAATCGATGAACATAGTAATGGCTGCCCAACTCAACTTATGTTTTTTTTAGCATTGTGATACAGAACCCATTTATCTTTTTACTAGGTCTATATTAAAAAGTAGAAAGTGGCGGCACAAATATAATTAATATATAAACCTTAAATAAAACGCCGCCACTAAAAGTTATAAACAGAACTTAAAACGACTCTCACTCATGCGTTTAAGAAATATCCGGCCACCGGAATTTTAAATTACTATATCTATATATATCATGTTAACATAAATAACTAAAAACACCGGAATCTTAGATTACTGAATATAATTTATTAACATAACTGAAATTTGATTTACCATATTTGATTAATACATTATTCTTATATGAGAAATTCTTTGTTGAATTCCAAGTTAAGTTATTCCTTCTATATTTAAAATAATTTTTGGATGGAAATATTTTTAATTTTATTTATCATTACCAAATTTAACTTTTACCAAATTTAATACAAATGTTTTACATATATATACCAAATTGCCGTTAGTACTATTTATATTTAACCGTATATATATTGAATAGAAGAGAATGATAGTATAAATATAATTGATATATATATTTAGTCCATAATTTATACAACGTAAAATGACATGAATTCTTACGTTTGATACCTTAATATAGCTTTTAATGATCAATCGTCATTCATATACAAAGTTTTGCTCATTCCTTCTTTTGTCCGTCGCGGTCTGAATATATATGGATGCTTGCTAATTTCTATATATATTAAAGGTAAGGTGGTTCTTGAATTAAATGGAAGTATGAAACTAATACACCATATTTAAATATATACTTTCCGTGTATAGGCTTTAGGTGTTGTTAGGTATTTGTTTTCTATTAAGCAGGACATCGGAGTGTTTCAGAGCGTGATGTACTAGGGTTTTGCGTTGAAGATTTTTGTACAGAAAGTTCGGGATGGGTATGACGGCGCTTTCATTGGTGCTTCTGAATGATTGTCCCCGGAATTCTTAGTATATGGACGGTACTTACCGCCAGTGATGGGTGGCCGCATGTTCAAGAGAATCTGATATTTATATTCGAGAGCTATGGTGGAGATGTTGCGTGGCGTCATTCCAAGCTTCTTTGTGTTTAGATTTGAAAGTAGAGATGTTTCTCTGCATTTAGGTTTTGTATTGAATCCTCCAAATTACAGCCATCTGTATCACTAATTCCAATAAACTCGGAAAACAAATCTATGCTCAGACTGAAGATTTGTGTTATTCTGGAAGCTGAAGATCGGTGCTATTCTGCACGGATTTCCACAATAAGAATCTTCTATGTATTGCTCCATCATTTTGGAGGAAGCCACCACCGTATCCACGACATTCCTCTCATATCTGTCAAGCAATCTTCTCCGTTCGAGGCTGATGTAGCCCTTTGAATCAGGCAGCTCAAAGGCTAACATGACATCACGGTGTACGATTGTATGACCAGTCCCCCTTCAACCATCAGATACTTGGCCTTTGTCGCCAGCTAAGAGGAGAAACTTTTCAGCTCCATAAATTTATTCATATATAAGTATCACTTCAACAAGGTCTCAAATCCTAATGAGAAATTTATCGATCTTAAATCAAGGTAAGGGTCTTTTCACACATGCAATGTTTCTAATAGTTCCTAGAAGGCGCCATGTTTTGCATAGTTAAGGGTTTTATCAAATTTAACAGATCTGATTTGACACTCAAAAGAAGCACTTATTTCAGTGACAGGCTCTCCAATCTAACAAGTAGCACAATTTCCAAGGCAATGCTCACAAACACCAAAACAAAGGTGTTGTTATTTCTTCTTCTTCTGAAATATAACTCTTAATGAATTTGCTGTTTGTTTGTTGTAGTTCTTGATTTGTCAAACAATCATGATGTCAGAAGAGAGAAAATAAAGCATAAAACTGTATTAGTATTTTTTCCCCAATATATTATGTGATTATGTGAAGTTTAAATATTTTTGTAAAAGAGAAAAGGCAATTTGCACATGCAAACCAAGAACACATGCACAATCCCGATCTCCTCAAGAATGCAATAGCTTATAAAAACATGTAGTATTACTATAAATTCCATATGACCATTTAGAGGATCCAGTAAATCTATATTTCAGAACATTTGTGGAAATATGAACAAAATATTGGTTATTTTCTCGGATAAGATTGTGAATTTCTAAGTTTATTTTAAGCGTTCTTTAATTATAATGAATTAAACTTTTGTTCGCATAATGTGTGCATTAGGTGACTTTTTCTTTTCATTTAGATTTATTCTGAATGTTGATATTATTCCATTAAACTTGACGTGCACATATCTTTCTATTGGGTTTAGGTGTGTGTGCAGCCGCAGAACCACTTGGAGGTGCGGGTAGGTCTCGGCCTACCATAAAATTCAAAACACAACTTATATTACTGTTCTCCGGTAAAAATTGGGCCTTTCCGGCCTTCGGCCACCGCAGTCAAGCCATTAAACCTACGTTAAGATAATTTCTCTATTCCGCCACTGTGTGTGTTAATATTGGCAAATTTAGATTTTATTTGTAAGAAAGGAGAAAAGATCAATGCATGGTACTCAGTATATATATAGACAAATTTCGAATTTGATTGCATAAATGTATATGGTGATTCCTTCTCTATTAGCCCAAACAAACAAGTTAGATTATGATTAGAATTGAATATTTACTTTCTTTAATATAATATATTATTCTGATGCTTTTGAAAATTATATTAGTTTTATAATATATCAATAATACTAAAGAATAAATTTCATCGTGAGTAGAAAATCAAACTACTGTATAAAATCATGATTTTGTATATTCTTGAGTAGAAATCTAATTGATATATGTTCCAAGAAAATGTTACTATACTTAATATGGAGTATAATATATTTAAACATAACATATATGAATAAATGATTACATATATTAATATTTATTATTCTTGAACATAATATATTTAATCTCATAATAATTTACATTTAAAGTTAGTAAAACTGTATCATATAACCGCGCAACGTGCGGTCCGGTTAGCCTAGTTATATAATAATCGTACTACAATGTGTCTGGATACAGGCAAATGCAATAAAGAAACTAAAAACTCCTGGCTGACAATCTCTGTTTGTTAGGGAAAGAGCTGGATGAGGAACTGTCGTCCAATGGCATCCACCAATCTTTGAGTCACTTTAGTGTGGATAAAGTCGCCAGAGTTACTGATTACTGTGCTGACAATGTATTTGGTTTTCTTTCTCTTCTGATCACCAGAATCGATTTTGGATGGAAAACAGGTGACTTTGAAGCAAATAGATGCCTTTGAAGTACATATGAGATTCCTGAAGAATGACCTAGTATTTCAGGGCCGGGCTGATGTTGAACTTGGAAATTCATTGATGATTCACGCTCACTGGATTATCACCAAAGCGGCTCATGCAAAGGCGTAGTCAGGATTTGACAAGTAGGGTGGCGATTTATGCCAAAAATTTTTTTGAAGTCGGAGATGGAGTGGTGAGGTTTCGCCGAGTAGAGACGCGGGTTGTATAGAGGCAGAGAAGGGGTTTGGGGTTTTTGGAAGAGAATGTAATATTTGTATTTAGGGTTTTCTTGTTTATAAGGTGGAATTAATTGAAATTTATCTGAAATTTTATGGGCATTACAAGAAATTTTGAAAAGTAGTGGGGCAAAATTTTAATTTATAAAATTTAACCCTAAAAATTATATATATATATATATATCTATATTTTTTTTTTCAAGGGTGGCAGCTGCCACTCTTTTCACCCTATATACCTCCGCCTCTGGGCTCATGTCTTTATCATGAATGATGTTGATCTCTGTATTTATTAATCTCAAGAACATTGTATTAAAATAGGATCAAACTGTTTCGAATGACTACCAATCCTCAAGTCTATCAGGCATGTTCTCATGCTCTTTGCATCACCAGATTTCCTCCACATTTCTACAAATGGGTGATGAAGAGTGAAGAATTTACTTGACTCTCTCATACCCCTTCTCTGGAATGTACTGCGCCATGCTTGGGCGAATCAAGCAGGTGAAGCAAACCTGGGCAATAGAGTTCTCTACGATTCAGGTATAACTACTAATTCGGGTTCTTTTTACTTTTTCTTATGTATTGTTAAGAGACGTTGAACATCTTCACTTTTGTTTACTTGGTTCTTTTCCTGGTTGTGATGTTTTCCGTAAGAAAGTGCCAAGTGATCCTCCTATACCATAGCATCAATTTTTTCAGGAATATAGTGTTCCTTCATTTGCATACATTACATATATTTATTTTACGTACTCTATCATTTGAGGTCTAATTTTATTTTTTGTCATGTATGAACACAGAGCTTGTCGTCGCTGATGATGAAGATGGACCAGTGACTAGTGTAAATGGAGCCCCGATCAGAAGCACCCTGCTGTTGGTTTAAGCAAGTCAGATATCCAGCCTTTGGGATCATGCTTCTGCAAGACTTCTGCGAACATTAACAGGCGTGCATCAACATCAGTCCCGAGTTGTCTCCCTGGAATCGAACGAGCATTTGCTACCACAGGAGGGATGGATGGAAAGATAACCAACAATTATGTGAGGATGAGCTCCCATAGAGTCGAAACCTACAGAGGACATGGCCAAGAAGTATGTTCTCTCAAGTGGTCTTCCTCAGGCCAACATTTAGCCAGTGGTGGAAATGACAATCTCCTCCACATATGGGAACAGATCAATGGCTAATTCTAAAACACGGCTCCACAGATTCCAAAACCATACAACTGCTGTAAAGGGCCTTGCTTGGTGTCCTTTTCAGGCCAACTTGCTTGCCTCAGGTGGTGGTGCCGAATATGGATCTATCAAGTTCTGGAACAGCCACACTGGAGCTTGCTTGAATTCTCTTGAAATGGTGCATAACCAGGTGTTTTTTTTGTATAGCTAGTGTAGTTAGTTTAGGTGTTGTAGATGACAAATAGGGTTTAGTTTTTCTTTGTATACAGTCCACTGTTAAGATGGTATTTTATGGATATAAATATAATCTTGGCTACATTCTGCCTTGTCCTATTTTAGTAGAGAGGACACCCTCTTTACAAACCTATCTGATAATTTTAAGCTGTTTATAAGTTTATAACTAATGCAAACTTGTCTTGTCTGATTTATTTGAAAATCTGAAACCACTTGTAATTAATTGGCTGTGCTTTCACCTTGACTGCTTGGAACAAATTTGAACAGTTACACAAAAATGTTTTTGATCACAGTTGAACAAAATTGCATCTTTCCGGGATTCGTAGATTAGAGTTTAATGAAATGTGGATAGAACAAGAGGAAAGTCGATTGACATTTTTCGGCAAACTGTAGAAATATGGTAGTTAGCTTGGCAGTTAGCATAGAAGTTAGTTAGCAGTTAGTTAGCTAGCTCATTTTTAGATCACAGTCAACTTGATCAGAATGGCGCCAAAGGCATGGATTTTGGTTGGGTTTGACTGAGCTTAGGTTTTAACTTATTTGTGGTAGTTAGTCAGTTAGATTAACCATCATTTCTTTACTGTATATATAGATCAAGGATAGGCTTGTAAAACGTGACTTTTTTACCACCCAAATAATACAGTTTCTTGGCTTCTCTTTCTGTTCATTTTCTGTTAACTTTTCGGCAGTGTCGCCGGCGTTCACCATTTCTCGATTTCTTCATGGTATCAGAGTGCTTGGCTCTCGATCTGATCGAATCTCGCTGCAATTTTTAAAGTTTTAACACCAACAATCAACAATGGAGGGAGGACGAAACCCCTGGAATCTCAATCAGAATCAACAAAATCCGTACTCCGCCGATGATGACGGCTATGTGAGAATCAAGACGACCCATCCACTGTTTTTGCCGAGCTCAGACCATGCTAGCTTGGTGATTGTCACCGAGCTGCTAATAAAGAAGAACTATGTCACTTGGAGAGAAGCTATGATGACAACACTTCAAACCCGAGGAAAGATGAGTTTCATTGATGGAATGCAAAAATGACCAGCAGACGATTCACCGATCTATGAACACTGGATTAAGTCAACTCGACAGTAGTCTCTTGGATCCAGAATTCAATGAGCAGAGAACTTGCTAGAGGTTTTGTGTTTGCTAAAGATTCATTCAAGCTGTGGAAGGCTGTACAGGAGAGGTTTTCTGTAAGTCATGGATCTCTATTCTATCATTTGTTGAACAGAATTAGTGAATTGAAGCAAGGAAGTAACGATCTAGGTCATTATTTCACTGAGTTAAGTATAATGTGGGATGAACTTGACATGATAAGGCCTAGAACTAAGTGTAGATGTTGTAATTGTGCATGTACTTGTGGTCATGAACAAATGTTGGATGCTAGGGAGAACGAGTATAGATTGAGGCAGTTTATGTATGGTTTGAATGGGGAATATGAGCCACTGAAGGACTCAATTCTTGTCATGGAGCGTCTTCCATCTGTTGGCAAGGCATACTTATTGTTCCATAAGCAGGAGGAGCAAAGAAATAGGAATTTTGAGAGTGCATATAATCCAGACAATGCTGCAATGCTTGTTAGATTCAAAGGTGGACAGAATGGTCAAGAAATGGGAAGTACATTTGCAGACAGAATGACACAAAGATTTAGAGAAGCTGAAATGAAGAATAATTTGTTTTGTGAGTTTTGCAAGAAAAATGGACATGTAAAGGACACCTGTTTCAAGATACATGGTTATCCAGATTGATGGCCAGATAATGGCAAAGGCAAGACAAGGCCTTATGCAAATGCTGTTGCAGAAAATTTGGAAGACACCTCCACTCCACTTGAGCCATATGAGAGCAAGTGCAGTACCAGCACTGGAAGTAACAACACAGATATGCAGTCAGTGATTGCATCCTTGATTCAGCAAGAGCTTGGGAAATACATGAAAGGAAAGGCAAAGGAAGGAGCTGCAAAGTTCATCAACCTTGCACACTATGGAGATTTTGCTGGTAGCCTCATAACTCACTTAGCTAATACCACAATATATTTTAAAAATGATGACTGGATCTTGGACAGTGGTGCTTCCTCTCATATGTGTAGCTCAGTTTCTTTGTTTGATGGCACTTTAACTCCAGTACCTCATAAAACACCTGTATATTTACCTGATCATTCAATAGCATATGTGAATTCCATAGGAAATGTGAATCTGAGTCATAACATTTGCCTAAACTAGTGTCTCTATGTTGACAGTTTCAAGTTCAATTTGTTGTCTGTCAGCAAATTTTCTAAAGAGTCTGGAATTCACTGTAATTTTTTTTTCTGAAATATATGTGACACAGGACCTCAGGACTGACAGAGTCATGGGGGTTGCTAGTGAGAGCAATGGACTGTACATACTAAATAAGGAGTCATTCCAAAGTGCCAAGATCCATGAGTTTTTAACTGCAGATAGCTTAAACAACCTGTGTATATTTTCTTCTGTGTTTAGAGCCAATCATGTATGTAGTCCTAATGTGTTAACATGGCACAATAGACTAGGGCATGATTCTGAAATTGTACTCAAACACTTGCATATTCCTTTGCTTAATGAAATATGTACTGTTTGCCCCTTTGGCTAAGAAAACAAGAAGTCCTTTTTTCAATTTCATCTAGTAAGAGTGATCATTGTTTTGATCTAATTCATATGGATCTATGGGGGCCATGTAGAGTCAAAACTTTACATGGTGAACAACAACTTTTAACCATTGTAGATGATCTGTCTAGAACCACTTGGATATTTCTGATCAAAACCAAAACTTTAGTACCTGTACTTGTTAAAACCTTTCTTTCGATGGTCAACACTCAATTTAAGTCTAAAGTTAAGGATGTCAGAAGTGATAATGGCACAGAGTTTGTCAACCAGGAAATGAATAACAATTTCTCTTCTTTTGGAGTCATTCACTAAAAGCCTTGTACTTATACCCCTCAACAGAATGGTATAGCTGACATTTACTTAACACAGAGAAAACACAGACATTTACTTAACATGGCTAGGGCTCTTATGTTTCAGTCTAATCTCCCTAGATATTTCTGGGGAGAAACTGTTCTTGCTGCTACTCACATCATAAATAGGTTGCCAACTCAAACCCTAGCCTGGAAAATTCCTTATCAAATTCTGTTCAATAAAACTCCTGTTCTTGACAATCTTAGAGTATTTGGAAGTCTTTGTTATGCTACAAATACTAATCCTCAGAAATCTAAGTTTGAACCTAGAGCTTTCCCTTGTATTTTTCTGGGATATCCTCCTCATCGGAATGCCTATAGAGTATTTGATCTCACTGCTAAGAAAGTACTTATTAGCAGAGAAGTCATCTTCTATGAGAAAGTTTTTCCCTACTCAAAATCCCACATTTCTCATATTCCCACAAACACCGAGTCTCTCACACTCCTCCAGATCCCCTACCTTCCATACCTATTGGTTACACTCCAAATATATCATCCACAACTGCACTTGATCCTACTGATCAGGTGCCTCTATCATCTACTCCCACTGATCAGATGCTTCTCTCACCTTCCCATAATCTCAGTCCATCTGCTTCACCTCATACTTCCACTCCAGCTCCATCTCCAAACATTTCATCTCCTCTTATACCTATCATTAGACACAGCACTAGAATTAGAACTGCTCCTACTTGGATGCAAGACTTTGTTGTGCATGCTGTCTTACACGAGCTTCCAAATTTGCCTGATTTTAAACCTGCACATCTGTCTTTCCTTGCACAGATTTCTAAGATTCAAGAACCACATTTTTATAAACAAGCTTGTGGTATTTCTGAGTGGGAACAGGCTATGCAAACTTAGTTGCAGGCTTTGGAGACTAATCAAACTTGGGAGTTAGTTCCTTTACCTACAGGTAAGAGAGCTATTGGCAGCAAATGGATTTACAAGGTCAAGTACAATCCAGATGGTTCAGTGGAGAGATACAAGGCCAGATTGGTTGCAAAAGGATACTCACAGATTGAAGGAGTTGACTACTTTGATTCTTTCTCCCCTGTTGCCAAACAGGTTCCTGTGAGGTTATTTGTGGCTATCACTGCTTCAAAGGGCTGACATCTTCACCAAATAGACATTAACAATGAATTTCTTCATGGGCACATTTATGAAGATTTGTATATGCAACCTCCCCAAGGGTATGATAAAGCAGCTCCAGGCCTAGTCTGTAAGCTCAACAAGTCTCTTTATGGCCTAAAGCAAGCTTCTAGGGAATGGAATGTGGAGTTTACCAAGCATCTTGTTCAATTGGTTTGGTTCAGTCCAAAAATGATCACTGCTTGTTATTAAGGCATTCTTTTGACAGTTCTTTGGCCCTTCTCATCTATGTAGATGATGTACTAATTGCTGGTGATTCTTAGCAGGAGATTGCTTCACTCAAGTCCTATTTGCACAAGCTGTTCACCATCAAAGATTTGGCATCAACTAAGTACTTCCTTGGTATTGAAATTGCTAGATCTTCTGATGGCATTTTTCTGAGTCAACAGAAGTACATTTCATATATCATTCATGATTTGAATCTTTCTGAGTGTACACCTGTTTCTGCACCTCTACCTGCTTCATGGGAGCTAGAAGACATCACTTCTCCTCTTATGACTGATCCCTCTCCATACAGAAGATTAGTAGGCATATTGCTTTATCTTGCCTTCACCAGACCTGACTTGACCTTCTCTGTTCATCAGTTGAGCCAATTCATGCAAGCACCTTCTGAGCATCATTGGAAGGCTGCACTTCACATAGCCAAGTACTTGAAGGGTGTCCATCCTTTGGTTTATTCTTCCCTGCTGATCCTCAGCCTATCTTGCATGCCTTTTCTGATGCAGACTGGGATACTTGCAAAATCACCAGAAGATCAGTCACTGAATTTTGTGTGCTTTTGCAAGATGCACTCATTTCTTGGCAATCTAAGAAGCAAAATACAGTGTCCAAGTCTTCTGCTGAGTTTGAGTATAGGGCCATGTCCATGACAACTTCTGAGCTAAAATGGATTTCCTATTTACTCAAGGATTTCTCATATCCTTGTCCCTTGCCTATTCCTCTGGAGTGTGATAACACTGCTGCCATTGATATTACTGAGAATCCTGTGTTTCACAAGCGCACTAAGCACATTGAAATTGACTGCCATTATGTGAGGGACACTTATCTTGAAGGCTTTCTTAATCCCCTCTATGTTCCTTCTTCACTACAACTGGCTGATGGCTTCACCAACCTTTTGCCTTCTTCCCAGTTGAGAGCTTTGCTATTCAAGATGGGATTTTGTGCTTTCAAGAATTCTCATCTTGAGGGGGGCTGTAGAAATATGGTAGTTAGCTTGGCAGTTAGCATAGAAGTTAGTTAGCTAGCTCATTCTTAGCTCACAGTCAACTTGATCAGAATGGCGCCAAAGGCATGGATTTTGGTTGGGTTTGACTGAGCTTAGTTTTAACTGATTTGTGGTAGTTAGTCAGTTAGATTAACCATCATTTCTTTACTGTATATATAGATCAAGGATATGCTTGTAAAACGTGACTTTTTGACCACCCAAATAAAACAGTTTCTTGGCTTCTCTTTCTGTTCATTTTCTATTAACTTTCCGGCAGTGTCGCCGGCATTCACCATTTCTCGATTTCTTCACAAACACACGATGACTAATACAAATACAAACATGAGCAACATGAAGCAAAAAGAAGGAGATTTTTGAATAGAAGCAAATCAGGATCAAGACTAAATAATTATTTTTTCATTGAGGGCAAGATGCAACTGACTTCAATTTGCTCCAATTCAACAGAATTCAGAGAAGAATAGACCATATGGCTGATAAAACTTAAAGACCATTGAGTGCATGGAGGCACTCAAAGGCGTCTGGTCCTCAGAAGTCGACCAGCTTTGCAGCAAAGAGAGCTTATGGCCCTTGCTACCTCCTCCTTTCCACACCAAAATGGAACCATCATCCAGTCCTCCAAAGAGCATAGCAGCTCTGTGCTCATGTTGTTGCTGTAGGCCTTGATGCCACTGTCCATAGCCACAAAGAGCAACGGACATTCAGTGATCATACATTTAATTTCATTGTTTAACAGAATGAATACATGCACCATGTTGCAGTTCCAGACAGATAACGCTCCATCCATGCTTCCTGTACATAGCATAAAGGGGGAGTGGTAACAGCTTTGTCTCACAGACATTACAGGAATCTCAATGATACATAGCTTTGAAGACAATACTTAATTAGAGTAGAAAGTAAAGCAAATGATTATATAAAACACGCAAAACTGTAAACAGGTTGAGGTCTAGGAAGCCCCCAGACACAAACGCATGGTGACTCCATGCTTCATAGTTTGATACCATTTCTGCTTTCATAAAATTACTGGAGTTACTTTGAAAATCAATGATCTATTTCCGTAATTCTCCTTTTCATTTATCCTCAAAGAAACTAGATAAAAAGGCATTTTACAATTGAACACGACACTCATTTCCTAGCTACTGCAAGTACCATATTCTAATGGGATAGAGCAACAATATACGTGAAAACAACAAGGAATAAGACGACCAGAGGATCGTGTATCATGTGTTTCTGTACTGACAATTTCTAGGAGAGAGGGATTCCTGAAAACCAAGTTGGAATAAAGGATTCTTGTATATTATACCAGTTTTAGAAAAACAGTAGCCACTTTTCAAAATACCTGAAAAGTACCTTCGAGCAATGGCTAATTAGCATCATCATCAAGGTAGCAGAGAGATGATGGAACCTTCGAGCTCTCCAACAAATTTCTAATCAGCATCATCATCAAGGAAACGTAAAATCGGATCACATTACATGTCAACAATCATCAAGAGAGTGGCATTCTATTTTTTGACTATTTACTTCCCATAGACAACAACATCTGCACATATTTATCATGGACTCTTTCTGAATAGTTCAGGCAATTTAAAATTCTCACTAAGATACAATTTCATCCTATTTATTGTTCCCTATGTACACACAAACCATTCTTCACATTAAGATGACTGTGTTTCATCCATAGTTGCATAACACGCTTTCTCGTCTTGAAATGTTGGTGCTTTTCAAAATCTGAACAGGCCTGCAAATGTGACCTAATAAGCTACAATCTACATAGGAAGAAAACCGGTATCAAGAAGTCCTAAATCTTACATATCAACAGGCAAGAGCAGCATGCATTCAACTTTGAAAACTGATCTACTAAAGAAATATCAAGTAACTGCATATAAGCCGCAAACAAGTGATCGAACAACTTTGCATTATATATATAAGACAATGACACAAAGGCCAACAGTGTGTTTATATATACTTAAACATGGACCTAGATGGCCAACAGTGTGTTGCCCTGAAACAAGCCTCCAAATCCTGGAGTCTTTGGCGCAGCTTCAGCCTTGTCTTTGCTTTCTTTCAGGATCTTATTCATTGTGGCAATCATAACGCTAGCCGCATCTGCCATCCTCTTTTTCCGAATCTCGGCATCATCAGTCGACGGTGCTGGCCTTTTGGGAGTGGGATTGAGAGGCTTCGGTGCAGCGGCTTCAGCCTTGCCTTTGCCTTGTAGCAAGATTCTGTTCATTGTAGCAAGCATGACTTCAGCAGCATCTGCTATCCTTTTCTTGCGAATCTCTGCATCGTTGGCCACCATCAAGGCTTGCCTTTTTCTTGAAGTTTCTTCTTCATCCTTGTTCTTGCGTTTCGTACCTCTATCGAAGACAACGGCCTTCTTCTGTTGTTTCTTTTGCTGGACCAGCTCCTGTCGCTTCTGCCAAGCGAGTGCCCGGCGTTTCTTTTGGCGGGCAAACGCCTGTTGCATAAGCCGGTTCAAGATGACTGTGTTGAATTCTTGCCGTTTTTGGGGATCCGTCAGAATCTTGAAAGACTCCTCGACATCAGCATTCGCACTACCGGCTTCGACTTTAGCTTCGTAGGCCTCGGCGATTCGCTCATCACCCAAACGAACCCCTTCTTCTCCGGTGGGGAGTCCCAGAACCAGATAATGATCAGTGAATAACGACATCCCGATTGTAAAATCAAACCAACAACGAGATTTCACCCCTAATTCAAACTAACAACGAGAAATTTCGCAAGAGCAGAGGGGAAGTGGAGGAACCCTAATTGGGATTTTGGGGACACAGAGCGAGAGAGACTGAGAGAGGAATGAATAAAGGACGGAGGCGGCGGAGGGCATTTTATACATAACCTCTAGGGTTAATGTTGTCAATTAACCTTATACGGGAAATACACGGACCTCCCCAGTATTTATCAACATATCTTTTTCTTTTTTAATCATTTTGTCCGCATTTCCTTTTTAATTTAAAACATTATAACTAAATTTTGAAATAATTGAAATTATTCTAATTTTAATATTTCCTAAAGACTATTAATTAAAATTTTCAATTTTAATCGATTGATTACTAAAATTCAACTTTGCTAACCTTTCAAACTAGTTTTTTAACGTAAATAATGTAACTTTTAATATAAACTGTGCATTTTATAACTTAAAAATAACAAATTTTTATATAGAATTTCTTATATTTTCGATGAAATGAAACATATTGTGTTATATTTTTATTTTAAATGAATAGTATTTTAATTAAATACAATGTATTGGGTGAGATCGCTTCACCATAAGTTTGTGTTAGAATGAATTAGTTCTTATAATTCAATCTAATTCAATTAATTCATTTAAAATATTAAAAATAAATGGAGAAAATTACAATAAGACTGAACTAACGGGAAAAACACTTCAATTAACTATACAACATTTAAATATATTTTTATTAAAATAGATAAATATCATATTAAGAGTCTAATTAAATAAGGGGTTTGCTATATGCAAATCCAGTTTACTTCTGCAACCTGCAGGTCCAATGGAAGTGAGAAAATACCATAACTATCCTTCATTCTTTTATTATTTTTACAAATATATTTCTAAAACCCTAATTTTGAATGTCAAAACCCGTCTATGTAATCATTGAACTCGTGTCCAAATTATAAATTATTTTTTCGTGAATTATAATACATATTTAAGAGGGACATTATTGTCACTTCGGATTTAATTTGGACCTGCAGAAATAAAATGGACCTGCATATAGAACCACCCTAAAATAAACACATAAAATTAACTCATAAAAATGTAAAATAAAAATTGGTTCTACCATAAACTTATGATAAGACCGTCCTATCCAAAACTATCTCTTAAACAAAAATACAGCGTTTGAGCACAATGTCGTATACTGATTTTTTTCATACTAATGTTTATAAAATAAGAAACACTTGTGTAAAGCAAATTTATGGTAAGACATAGTTTATAGCTACCCGGGTACGCCATACACGAATGCTAAACAATCAAGAAATTAGATTGAATTTTCTTTTCAACAATTTAAGGGTTACATAAGTTCACACAACATACATCCTCATAAAAATAGGGGCATGCTATACGCAGTCCGTATTTTGCAGTCCAAAATAATAATACGCCTTCGATATATATGATATGATCAATAATCATGTATATCAGACACATGCATCATATATACTACTTCTATTGCATACACTTGCAATTCAATTATATATCAGAATCATTGTATATATGATTATTTTTAAAAAAATACGGACTGCAAATAAGTAAAATACGGACTGCGTATAGAAGGCCTGTAAATTCATAAAGCAAAACAATAAGCTCAAGTCAACATATACGACACATTCTCATGTATATAAGTTATAAAAGGTAGAGCGTGGAGTGAAATTTATACCTTCAATAAGTACGTGAGACCTTTAATCCTATTATACTGGTTTTGAAAGTAGATTGCCATAAAAAGTTTTGGGATATTTTCTCTCTCCCAATATTTTCTCCCAGACACACTAACCAAAGCCCGATCTACTTTTGATCGGAGGGTGGCCAGGCGGGCTATCCCGGCGCTCCACACCGCCGCCCGGTTTCACCCTCCACTCCATACCCTATTTCCCCTTCTCTGAAACCACCCATATATCTATCCCTCGTTGGATACTCTTCTTTTCACTCCAACCAACTACAATTTGTAGATTTTTCCGATCAGTCGCATACATAAGCCGCCAATCTGCAACCGGAAGATTATGGGTTTGTGGTTTTTTCGTCGATGGACGGGAATTGACGCCGACGCCGACCGTCGAGTTTCCTCGATCTGGATATGACCGGAGATGGAGCTCCACCTCGAACCGTTCCTAGGCAATTCCAAAAACACAACTCCAAATTGAAAGATCTCCAAATTACTAAACCCTAACCATCAAATGCATCCAAATAATCACAAACCCGAGCACCCACACACCAATAACAGCAAAAAAACAAGAAAAATGGCCGAAAAGATCTAAATTTCAAGCAACAAATATCAGGCTCTTGATCAGCACCATTGGGGATTTGATTTCAATCAATTTCCAAGCAATAAATTTCATGCTCTTGATATCATGCTGATTGACATAGAGAAGCCAAAGAGAAAGTTTAGGCACAAGACTAATGCATATATACATCAATGAAGTTACAAAGAGGCAGATATAAGAAGGGTAAAAAAGAGAGACTAACCTACTCTCAAGCTATATACATATTTATGTTAACAATATACATAAATAATCCCACCACATATATAATTATATGGCTTAGCATTCAATAACCTTTGAATCAAAAAATCGAGACCAAATAACTCTCCGTAATCCTCGATCAAAATATCTTCTTGGATTGTGTTCGTCCGTTTGACAATTGTATAATATCGTATACATGCCAATAAAACAAATTAATATCTTTGAAAAATTAAATCATTAGCCTCTGTTGAAGTTGTTGAAGTTCAGATGCCCTAAACCCATTGTTCTTCACTGTGACAATAATACCGCCATGCATATAGCGGCCAATCCGGTGTTTTATGAACGCATCAAGCATGTTCAAGCCAATAATTAAATTATTCGAAATCAGGTTCAGGCCAATAAATTTCAGACAGCTTATGTTAGATCTTCAAAGCAGTTGGCCGACTTGTTTGCCAAGGCCCTTCCATCTACTCAGCTTAACAAATTGTTGTGCAAACTTGGTGTGTCGAAGCCTCCACTACAAGTTTGAGGAGGATTATGTTGAAGTTTTTTGGTTCAATCAGCCACTACTGGAAGCGCACCGAATTAACGGCGGTTCCCTCCCCCCTATGCCGGCGGTTCTGCCCGCCGTGGGTGGCTGCGCCGTGGGTGGTCGATGTGCGATAAACGGCGGTCTTGACCGCCGTTAATAAGGAACATAGGTTACGACGGTCTGAACCGCCGTAACTGTGTTTTTTTTATAAACGTCGCATAGATGTTCCGGATTCGGAACACTTGTGACGATGAGGTGTTGATGAGTTTGTTCCGGTTTAGGAAGCCAGCTTGGTTACAGAATTGGAAACTGGAATAAGAATGTTGTTTTAGTTTATACTTCCGATACTGGAACAGACAAATTTTAATAACGAAATGAAATTTTGATTTCCCAAATCTGGTGTTGAAATTAATATAAATTAAAATAAAAAAAATCAAAATTTATAAATTATATTAAAGATCCAAATTGTCATTGCAACATTATTACACTAATTTACATATCATTCTACAACTAACTCATAAATCATTCTACACTAATTCTAATCCAACTAGCATGCTACACTAACTAATAAACATTCTACACTAATTCTAATTTAACTATGCTTGTACTAATTAATACTTGAATAAGAATGTAACCATGCTTGAACTTGAGTAGGAATGTGAAGGAAGCTCCTAGATTCATCTGTAGTGCGCAAATGGTTCAAGCAAAGAGTTGATTCGCCAAATTAGGAGAATAAATACATAATCATAAAACTGACTAAATTGGTAATCAGCTAGATAACATCCCAACTGGCTCTAAACTAGGCCAAATTGACGTGACAATGGCAAACAAGCTTGTGAAATAGACTGGAAAATCTACTAACGACTGAAAATGAACCAAAAGGAAACAAGAAGCTACCTTCAGTACAAGAAACTGCTATAGAGCTTCCATCAGCATTGCCATAGGTAGCCTTGGTCCCAAATAGCGTAAGAATGGCTTATTCTGAGGCTTAGATCCACCACTCTCTTTAGGTTTTTCTTCTCCATACATGATAAGAGAAGAACCTAACATTGTGTGACTCGCAACTATTATGGAAGTAGCATCATCGCCAAAGGTGAGCGCAGTCGGATGACCACCCGTAGGCAAGTTAATTCTAAAAAACCTAAACATCACCACACCAGTCAAAACCGAATCAAAAGAAAATGAACAGAAATAAAAATCCAAAAGACTCTTACTTGAAGCTTTTATTGGCAACATCATCCAGCTTAAACACCCTCAGAATTCCATCCCCACAAGCTGAACAAAAAAACAATTTAACTAGTTATGCGTCGAGGAGGTGCCGGGGATGCGTCGAGGAGGCGCCGGGGATGCGTTGAGGAGGCGCCGGGGATGCGCCGAGGACTAACATTACAGTTATGTGCCTCCTGCAAAGAAACTGGAAAAAAAACCAACAATTCTTGAATGAATAAAACAACCTTAAGATTCATTTCCATATATGATGATCCAACAAGAAGACTAACATTACATGTCAAAAATATAAATGGTCACCTGAGCACTCATGCTTATTGTATAAGTCTATGAGATAGCCAAAGATTAGGCTTCTTCTTTCGATTATAAGAAAGCAAATAGTATGAAATTTGAAAATGTGATCGATGGTCTACATTTTATGCATAACAAGCTTAATGTTCAAAGTCATGCAATATATGATCAGCTAGGAAACTACATATCCCCTAGTTCCGAAACACGAAACTTATCCTAGATTTCAATAATATGTTTCCTGTACAAGCAAATTTCATTACAATGACTACACAAACATCAACAATTAGAATTAGTATCACTAGACCAAAAAGAACATGGATTTCACACTAAATATCACTCATTCAACAGCTCCAATAAGCTTAAAATGAACCAAGAATCTCTAAGATGAAAATACAATACCTGCAGAAGATCCCACCAGCAAAACCCTGCTGCAACAAAGATTCTGAGAAGCCCATTTGAAGACAGCAACAACATCCTTAATCTCCTTGAACCCAGTCAAAGAAGGCCTCCCAGTAGATCTTCCAACCCTTCTCATGTCAAAAGTCACAGCTTTGTACCCTTTTTGCGCCAGCCCACTCGCAATCCCGCTCAGAAGCCCCTGACTGCCACCGAGGATTGAGTAGGGATGCACTAACACAACCGCCAAGTCTCTATATTTTTCAGTGCTTTCTTCTTCTTCTGAATCTTCTTCTTCGTCTTCTGCGTCCGAGGAGGCGAAGAGGCGCCGGGGATGCGCCGAGGACGCGCAGGCGAAGAGGCGCCGGCACATGGGAGACACAGGCGAGGAGGCGTCTGCGTAGGGGAGGCTCCGGCGAGAAGGCATCTTCGATTAGGGATTTCTGCGAGTTCACAGAAGGGGAAAGGGCGTGGATAATGTTGGAGATTATATTTGATTTTTTATATACCAAAAAACATGAACGGTTGAGATTAAACTGATTTAATGAATTTACGGTTCAGATTAAAGTAAAATTAATAATTTTAATTTTAATTTTCTATTTACTCATATATATTGTATATTATATTTTTTGATATAAAAAAGTTATTTAATTACTTTTTTGGTTATGTATTCATATATGCTTTATATAGTTAAGTAAAATTTTGATATTGTTAGGTTTAGTTTAATACTCCATGAATATTGTTTATAGCTTTTGTGTTACATTATTTAATCAACTATCGATTCCAATTTGATAGTACTGCGTATATAAAGTAAACTAGTGTTTGATCAAGTAATTTTGATATTTGATTAGTTAAGTTACATTCGATTACAATTTGTGAGTAATGTATACATAAAGTAAAGTAATGTCTGATCTTTCATATTAAACTATATAAAGTTAACATTTATAAATAGTCGAGTAAGATTTGATCTCTAAATAGTTAGATTACACATGTTTTAGCATCCACTAAAAGTAAAAATGTGTTTGATCTTTGATTAGCTAAGCTATATTAAGTTAACATTTCTAAACAGTCGAGTAAGGTATGAACTCTGATTAGTTAACATGTTTCAGTGTCCGGGCGACGTTGTCAGCTCAAGGTAATCGGTCGACGTTGTCAGCCCTGGATCAACAATTTTCCCTCGCACACTACTCATTGTACCTATAAACCTAAAGCCCACCGATTACACATACATAAACGATTAAAATACTAAACATATCACAGTAATCACATGCATTTGAAGGAATTTTACTTGATACAACAAATCCACAAGCACCACAATCATAATAGGTTTGAATATGGGATTAACTTACCTCAAAGATTGATGACCGTTGCGCCAAGAATGGGATCTTCCAAAGTAAAAAAACTTTCTTCGTTTCTGATGTAGTTAAGCTGCGTTAAAACCCTCAAATCAGAAACACTCAAATATACTTGATTTCATTTAATAATAGAAATAAATTGATCACAACTATGGTGGAAATAACACTCAAAGTATATATACTCAAGTAACAAGTTATAGTCTTAGTAGTGTTTCTCATATATATTCTCGATACTGAAGTTCTCACTAGTCACTATGAGTATCTTTCATTGAGCTAATAACAAAGTAAATCCACATGAAAGATGTATTATGCATAATAAATTCAGCATAAGTATCAAAAATCCATGTTTAAAAGTCAGAATTTGATGTTTTATGACATTTTTCAAATTTTTACTGAAATAAGCGTTTATATCAATGTTATTTCATGGAATTTGTGTTAAAATATATCAATAACACTCAAATAAGCTTAACTTCATTTATAAATGGAAATAAATTGATCACAATGGTGGAGGAAATATGCCTCCAAAGTATATGTACTTAAGTAACAAGTTTTAGTCTTATTAATGTTTCTCAGGTTCATGATACTAAATTCTCACTACAAGTACATTTAGTTTTGTTAATACCAAAGTAAATTTTCAAGAAAAGTATATTATACATAATAAAATTAACATAATCATCAAAAACTTCAGGTTTCAGAGTCAAAATTTGATATTTTATGATATTTTAAAATTTATAATAAGTTTCTATTACATATTCAGTCATGTTCCTTAATCGGAAGGTCATCATGTCGGTGTTCCTTTACATATATATTAACATTCTCATGACACTGGTGGGACCTGGTGACTAAGGCTCAGGTATTTCCCGACTTCCGTCATCGGAACACATAATCTTGATGGCGTTCATGGCTAACCGCCGTTTCGTATGCGCCGTTTCCTATTATCCGCCGTTAACCAAGCGGCGTTTATGTGGCAAACGCCGCTAATCATTTTCCCGCACCACTCCACCATGGTTCCGATATCGGAACCTCACAAATAAACGGCGTTCTTGGGGAACCGCCGTTAACAGCCGCCGTTAAAGGCCCCCAGTCCACTAGTGAGCTGAAATTATAAGGTGGAAAGCTCATAGAGAAGGTTTGGGTCGAGCATTACAGGCTGAAATCTGAAATTGGACTTAGTCAGCATTTTACACCCATTTTTACTTAGGGTTGATAACGAGTCGATCCGATGTTAAAATTTAAGGTGATCACGATCGATCGCGATCGAAGCGAACAAAATAATTCATGATTGTGATCGGTTCGTTTAAGAATCACAATGATCGTAATCGATTCATGATCGATTCGTTATAGATAATCGATCATTGATCAATTTAAAAGTTAATTTTTTTAAAAATTCAAAATTACACAAATTATCAAATTAATAAAAATACACAACAAACTATAGACATACATATTAAAATTAAAATATTTCCCCATTAATAAGTATATAATTATATTACTTTATTTTTATCAATCGATCATCTTATCGATCTGGTCGCGATCATGATCGAGCTCTTATGTTCATGATCGTTGATCGTTCATTTAATAAACTATCATAAAATTTTGATCATGATCGGTTCATTTATTAAATAGAATATGAATATTTGTGAAAGTAATTCCGGGAACGATCAACGATCTTGATCCAATTTTTAACCAATCCGATCTCGATCGTTTGAATGAACGATCGTTCTCACCCCTAATTTTACTTAGTCAAATGAGTTTCCCGGAATTACTTTCACGAATATTCATATTCTAAAATCCCTAAACATGCAATCAATTATTCGAAGGTGATTCGAAAATTAAAGTTAAAATTCTTTGGAAAAACCTCAGTCATTACCATCATCTTCTAAATCCTCTCAGACATAGAAGCGCATTTGTAAAATTAATATTTTTGCTGAGAGGAATACTAGGGTTATTATTGGTAATGGGGCTTGCAGCTTTTGGAAATCTAATTGGACAGGGGAGGGTGCCATTTGTGATATGATTGATCCTCAGAACACTCAAATTCTGAAGATTACACTGTTAGGAATTTTATTGACAACAGGCAAGAATTTATAACACAACTGTCACATTTTGCTGACTCCTCTCTTCTCTCCTCACTGCAGGTAGCTGAACTAAAAATTCACAGAAAAGATAGGCTTATTTGGAAAGCTGATCCTCTGGGAGAGTTTACATTTAAATCATCTTATAACTTACTCAGACCCAAAAGAAGGGCAGCTAGGTCATTGAAGAGCATTTGGAACTCTAGGGTTCAGAAAAAAATTTCTATCTTCATGTGGAAGGTAATGAACTCTATTTTGCCCTTTGATAATGTTCTAATTCACTATGGGTTCAATATTGCTTCTAAATGTGTTTTCTGTGAGCATGAAGATTCTCTGGACCATTTTTTTAACACATGTAAAATTGCAGCTTTAGTATGGGAGGGTATTAACTCTTTTGTTATCATTCAAACTCCCAGTTTTGGTTCCATATGGAACAGAATCTGCTTCTATCTCACTAAACAAGGATTATCTAGAATTCACTCTATTTTAATTCATAATATAGTCCTGTTTACTTGCTGGGGTTTATGGAAGACAAGAAATAGATATATGGGAGGGAAAATATTGATTAAGGGCGGTATAAATTTCATAATTTAAAAGTGGGGTGTAACTTTTGCATAATTTCTAAAAAGGGTGGTGATTTATTAGCATGTATTCTTTTAATTTAATTCTTGTATGAAAGACATTTATACCCCTGTTTTCTAGTCTAAGTTTTATTATAAATTTAACCCATTTTTGTAGATTCTAAACTTGATTAAAAAGTAATTCAGCCCTGGCTATAACTTATAATATTTGTTGAATTCCAATTTAGTTGAATTTCAATTTAGTTCACATTGAAAGAATTCAATTCAGTTTAATTTTTCTAAATTCCATGAAGTTCATTTTATTAAGATGTTGGTTAACTTAAATCAAATTGAGTGTGTCATCTCAATTTTAGTAATTTTGTTCAGTTTTATTAAGTTTGCAAAATTCTGATTTAAATTCACTTAAATGATATTTGAATTTTTAAAATTGAATTTGAAAAAACTTAACGAAACTAAAATTATACAAAATAAATTAAATTTTATTTATCTTTACAAAATTCAATGAAACTGAACTGAACTGAATTTAATCTAAAATATTTAGATGTTGCTGAAAATAATCTTAATTGAATTAGAGTAAGTTAGTGAGATAAAACCAAACTGAATTGAATAGAATTAAATAAAAATGAAATGAATTGTAACTTCAAAACAGGGGTAAAAGTGTCTTTAATAAAACTTAGACTACAAAACAGGGGTATGAATGTCTTTCATACAAGAATTAAATTAAAAGAATATATGCTAATAAATCACCGCCCTTTTTAGAAATTATGTAAAAGTTACACCCCACTTTCATATTATGAAACTTATACGCCCTTAATCAATATTTTCCCTAGATATATCTTTGATAACATCATTTTCCAGACCCATCTTTTATCATTCGAGAGATTAAATCTCTTGTTTACCACTCTTTTGCAGCTAAGCCATTTTTTATTTCTTCCCCCTTGATATAGAACTTGCTTCTGGTGGCTATTTTCCAAAATATCTCAAACCCCCTAAGCCTAATATAAAATATGTCTCATGGGGAAAACCAGTATCTGGCCTTAAGTGCAATGTAGATGCTTCATGGAAGAATAATTCTGGGGATACTGGTTTGGGGGTAGTGGTTAGAAATAATAGGGGAGATTTGGTATGTGCTGAATGTATGTATACTAATTCACTCTCCCCTTTACATGCTGAAATCTTGGGTATAGGCTTAGCCCTGTCTGTTTGTGCCTCTTTTGAGGATGAGATTCAGATTGAATCAGATTGTGCTTTAGCTATAAAAATGATTTTACAGCTCCACTGTGCACATTGGAAGCTTTTTAATCTAGCTGATGAAATTCACCATAGTCTGCATAATTATGTTCTGTCCTATGTGCCAAGAGAAGCTAATCAAGTAGCTGATTCATTAGCTAGATATGCATGTGAGCAGAAAGTAGCAGTAAAGTTCTCCTCTCTTTCTCTCCTTCCTCCTGTCTCTAGAGGACAGTTGCTTCTGGATAAACACTCACTACCTGCTCTTAGATTTCATCCCCCGTAGATCAGCTGCTACGCTCATTAGTTTTTGTTACATATTTGCAGGTACTCACTCAATGTAGATGGCTGGATACTTATCAGACAGAGACCAAAGCTCTACTTAACCAACTCAGCTTAGACTGTCCATCTGTAGCTCAGAAATCCTTTTTGCTCTACATGAGAATATTATTGGTCTATTATCTCTCTTTTAATGCCGCCTTGTGTTTTGTTTTACAATTCGCTAACAGGCTTTGAAAGATTGATTCTAAGACTCATAATTACTCTATACCTTACATAGAACTCTAGTCTTATCTAGCATAGGCTATTTACTTAGCTAATTTTTGGAAGCTTACTAAACTTCATGGCCACTTGTTTTGTGTGCCGATCTATGTTTTTATTCTTTTGTCTCTCACTTCATGTAGTGAGAGAATCCGAGATAACTTATACCAAAATTCAAAAATTTTGGTTTTTTATGGCTTGGGGAGCCTAATAAAATTCCCCCCATCCTAGAGATGGCTTAACCTTAAAAAAAAAGTCATTGATCAGTTTCGAGAAGATCAGTTTATCCCAACATACTTTATAAATACATGCAAAAAATTATCATGCAAAACAAATAATTATTTTGCATATTAATCAACACAAATACATAATGCATCCACATAATTGACATGCATATTATTTAAACAAATAATTGACATGCATTCACTTATTTCGGACAGGATGCATTCATATTATTTCAGGGAATAGTTGAAAACCTAAAATATGTATTATATACTAGGTTGTGGGATTTGCACTTTGTGCAAACTCGACCCGGACTATGTGCAATCATGAGAAGCATATTAAGAATGCTAAATCTTTAATGATTCCTTTATATATTTTTTTGTACATTACAAACAAAACTCTACAATCACTACTACAAACCAACCGCAACAAAGGCGGTTGGTCGTGAAGGTACGAAGGCGGAAGCCTTCCGCCTTCTATGGATGTGCCGGCAAACGAGTTTGGCTTAAAGGCGGTTCAAGTTCCGCCGTTAACCATTTCTGGTTACAAGACGTTTTTTACGCCATGTGATGTATTTTTTTTCCTTCTTTGGTTTTGGTTACGATATCGTAAGCAAGCTAGACACTGCCATTTATTAATAGGTGAGACGAGATCGTGAGACGAGATCGTAAGACGAATCGCCACTTTAAAAAAACTGAAATGATTAGAAACTTTCTGGTCTTACGATCCCGTAAGCCCTCGAAAGATGCTAGTAAAAAACATTACATCAGCACTAGTCACGATATCGGAAGCAGCATAAATTGTTCAAACTGTTACGATCTCGTATGTTTGCCCGCTTTATAGTTTGTATTGTAAACAACGTGAATGGTTACAATTTCGTTACTCTGCAGGCTTGTTATTCTTATTTATTTGTAGATATTATTTAATATTAGGATCGATTTTTGTTACGAAATCGGAAGTGAAGCTGATATAGGCCCCCACGGAAAACTGTTACGATCTCGTAACATTACAAATCAACTGCATTTGTAGTGATCTCGTAAGATAACCGGCAAAAATGAAACGACACCGTTTCAAGATTGTTTTGGTTTATCATGTGTACTAGGTTACGATCTCGTTTGCGTTTTCGTTATTACTAAGCGGCTTGTGTTAAGATATCGATAGTGTTCAGAAATGTGAGGCAGTGCCGAAGTGGGCGATCTGGTTACGATGTCGTTTGTGCTGACATTTTAATTATTTTTTCACAATCATTTTTTGCTGTATTATTAGGCAGTGGTAGCGATCCCGTAACCAAAATCTCAGGTTCTTGCGTTGCTGTTACGGTACCGTAAGTTGTTACGCGTGACACTGTATATACTAGGTAACGACACGGCTAACGATAACGTAATGTAGTCGACAAAACTAAAATTACCTGAGTAACTAATAACGAGTTCGTAAGTCCCGTCGTCAACCAATGTAATGGTACATTTCTTAGTTATTCCACCAAAACTAAAATAGAATATGAATTGAAATGAGACCAAACTACCATTTGAAACCCACATGACATGTCCAACCACAAAATCATTATCGGCAATGAAATTTATTGGCATCATTGTACAAGGATTGATGGTTATCACTAAAGCTGTTCATTGCCTAATAATTTATAACAAGTCTACTAACATGTCACGATACAGCGGGGGAGGAGGAGGCCTATGAGGTCTGGAGATGTACCTCATTCTTATGTAGATCAAATGTTTGGCAAAATTGTTTCTCTCAACCTCCATCTCTCTAGTGGTGTATGGTGAATGATCTTCGCCGAACATCTACGAATGCAACAAATGATGAGTTATGAGTTATTGAATTGCATTATGAAGTACACATAAAACAAACAATGGTGATAAATCTTACACTTGGAACATCAAGATTATCTTCTCTAAGGCATTGAACACATGCGTGAGCAAATATCATCACGTAGTATCCACACTCCCAATTTGATTGTTGATGGCGAGACTTGATTGATAAAATGGTGAATGTCAAAAACACTACATATATAAAAAGAAGCGTATTTACGTAGAATTACCTGAATTTGGAAAAGCTCAAATGGTTGGAGTGTGGTGTCATTAACAGAATGCATAGCAACCTCTAGCAGATCGGAAAATACCGGTGATGGACCAAAGTGGAGAGGGTCAATCCAGTAGACACGCTTTAAGGACGGGATAACAGCCAAAAAACTCCAATGGTTGCTAGTCAAATGACAAGTTACGATTCACAATATACCAAACTAACATGACAAGTATTGTTAAAATAAATACGTTAAAAGTATGTTTTTGCTTACTTCTCTAGATATGGGGCTAAGAATATACTCTTGCTCTTGTCACTAATGACCTTGATTAGATATTTAAGTCGCAGCTTATCTCCTTCTCCACATTGTTGCAAGTAAGATGGGTGCAAGAATAGGTATGGGAAAGTATTATGGTGTCACAGTAACATGCATGATGATAAGAGATTTAAATTTTTACTTTTATTTAGAAATTGTTGAACTTATATTTGATGCAAGGTTAAGATGATGTGTGGAAGTGATTTAAAGTTCCAAAAATAGGAAAAATCTTCCCATGGAACCATAACTTCCTTTGATTCTCCAAATACCACTACAATAGCAACAAAATAGTAGACAAAATTGTGGTCGTGGTGACTCATAGAATCATACAAGGTTCTAACAAAGCCCGGGATGGATTTTAAGAAGTTCATATTTTCGATTGGAATTGGAATTCTAGTAGCCGGAAAATGTAGGTCGGTGGCTTGTATGGGTGTCTTTCTTTTTTTGGGAACAAGTGTGGATTTTGCATCATCCACTAACCACTTAGGCCACGCAAAGAACATACCCAAGCCTTGACCAACAGTTGTGTGCTCTATACTTTCCACAGGCAATAATGCATCACTTACCAACACCTCACCTATACTAACCCTAATAAAGCCCTTAGGGATGTTTTCCCCATGATTAGTCGTCATGGTTTCATATGAATTTCCATTTGCAACGTGTTTTGGTTGGTCATCATTCCCACTAACAACATATAACTTGCAAGAAGAGTCAACCTAGGTCAATTAGACAACAAAAAATTCTTTCACTTATAAATTGCTTGGGACTAGTATGTTTATAATTGGATAGGAAGATGAATTTGACACTTAAAAGGAACGCACCTTAGGGATGGGTTTTGATTGGTTTACCTCACCTTGCTCATGTAAGGGGTGCGTGGGTGTGTTGTTTTCGTTATCTACCTCAACATTTTGTTGAACTACATCCTCATGAGGAGGAGAGGGATGTGAGCCCCTAGAAGAAGGCTTCCTCGAGGGTTGTGGTTCAACAAAATTATCGGGAATAGGGAAATTAACAAACCTACACACGTCGGCTATCCAAGATTTCATCTTCTTCAACTCTTGCATAGATTGTGTAGCTTCATTCAGCGCTACTTGGAGTTTTGAGGGCTTAGGGTCTTTACTACGCTTGATACCGAAGGCCTCGATTTGGGACGCATAGCCTCCAACTCCTTTGGCTCTCCCGGGATGTTCTTTTTTTTTTCAAAACTTTGTTCAAGACATCGTTTTTACCCACGGGAATGAACAACCCTTCTTGAACTTCGCGCTCTACCTTGTCCTAATAAAATAGTTAACTATTCTCGTTCATGATGTATAAACATTGTAAATGAAACACGAGTAGAAAACTTACCACGTTGTCGGCAATGTTTTTTGCCTCGGTACTAGAGAATTTCCCATCCTTCTTGATTCGACCCAACACAAATAGATGTTGCCTCGTGTATATTGTAGGGTCATCGGCAACTACTAGTTTGTTTGCCTCTTCCTCATTCATTCCCCCATCTACAAGCTCCTTCACTTCCTTTTACTTTTTTATTCTTCGATTTCTTTTGGCGACCCCTACATAGCCACCACGACCACCGGTATAGGGCATGGTGTTGAAAGCCGCGACCGTTTGCTTCTTCAGACCAATGCCCTTTGAAGGAGGTAGTACACATGTTAGTTGTCACAATCTTAAAGATATGATATAAAGTAGGATTAACTTTGTTTGAATAATAAAAGAAACACACTAACCTTTGCGTCGTTCTCTAGCCATCGTTTCTTGAATACATCCCAGGATTTTGTTACAATGTGGTTATATCGATCCATTGGGTGTTTACCATATCTCTTGCCGCCTACTCTTAGGTAATCCCTAGCAAGTGTATATTTATGCTCCCGATGAGCCTTTGATGAGATTTGGAAAGCTTTCTTCTTGACCTGTTCCAAATCCCTTGCTTCAATTATAAATGGCCTCTACACATCAAACATGTTAGTCATATGACCTTTGAAATGAAAAATTTGTTAAAATGGTGAGTAGTATTCTAACCTTGCACTCTTTCCAAATATCTTTTTTAATGTCGCGGTGTAGAAGTCTCCAATCCTCGGTTATTAATGGTACTTTAGTCTTTCCCATTTTTCCGCACCAACTTGACCATCGAGCGGCATCATCGTCGGGCGCGACCGCAACTCCCAATTCATTAAATTTGACATGTGTTAGAATCTTGTTATCAATCCTAATTTCTATCTCGCGACAATGCGTTCTTAATTTTTCTTCCGTGCAAGTGCGCCTAACTCTCTTCTTCCTACTTACTTTAGTAGAGTCGGCTTTTGACATATTATCATCGCTAATTGGGGATGAGGAGGATGATGTTGAGCTTACCATAACTCTAAACCTAAGTTCGAAAGTCAAATTAGTGCTACTAAATTTATTGTACAATCACATGCACGTAAGGACCTAAATTCATGTAGTATAGTAACACTTTTAACCTAGGTTGAACATGTATCCCTAATAATAGGATGTATAATGAAAATAAAATTGAAAATGACTAGAAAATTGCTTACCTTTGCAAGAGAAGTTTGGAATGAGCTACAATATGATTTTGTGATGTGAATGACGCTAACCCTAGTTTGTCTCACTCGTACCCACGGGAAACATGTAGAGAGTTTGACAACAATGGTGTATACCATGTGTTTTTTGTCGTTTTGCATTAACTGCAAGCAACTCCAACCTTATGAATGGGTTTATATGGTCAATTTCATGGGTTTAGGGTATGGATTCAACTTTGTGATGGAAGTTGGAAGTGGATTGAAGTATGGAGTTGAGAAGTATGAAAATTTGATCAAGAACAAGAGAAATATGTGTTTCTTGGAGGTGAACCCCCAATCAAATAGGGATAAGATCTAGTTTTTGTGGTCCAATTTTGAGTTGACTTAACGTTCATGATAGTTTACGATATCGTAACTAACAATATTTCCAAAAATTAATGCTTACGATATCGTTACTGGTTTCGATTATGGTATTAATTAAGAATTAAGATTATGGTTTTCCAACTATTTGGAAGAACAAAGACGATCAAGTAACACAAATGGTATTTTAAAAATTAGTACATTCTTTTGTAAGCCCTTCATGAACGTAGACAGTTATTGCTTATAATTCACAGATATGTTTCTAGATAGATGATGTTAGATTACCATAACATAAGAAAAATAGTACACAAAATGTGATGATACACAATTTGGTTTGGATTCACACATCCAAGCATTGAACCTAATTAGTTTGTGTACACAAATGATTGGAATTACAAACGATGATGACAAAGAGCATAACAGGTCTTGGCGAAACCCATGCAAAACCCTAAACCCACACGACCCATGTTTCATGGGTTGATATTGAAAGTACGAATCTCGTGAATTACTTACCCTTTACTATAACAGAAATGATATGAAATTATACATTTATTGAATGTTCTGACGATACATCTCGAAAGTTTCGCAAAAGATTGTGATCAGTGTTTGTTGGTAAACGTTGACCATATATTACTCCTTATTATTTTAAGCTAACTTTAATGTAGATGTAGTGTAGATTTGATAACATTTAGGAATTTAGTATATATCCTTTTAGACGATAAGTAGAACATGAAATAATATAAAATTTACTTACATGTTTCAGATACTTTCGACATGTGAGCCTGTATGTTTATACTATGATAGACTTGATTCTCCATTCGAAAAAATATAAACCTTTTTTAAAATAGTACCAACTTATTTGTAATGCAAGAATGAAGTGAATTAAAATTGTTTGTTCGTCATTTTTAGTACATTTATCAAGTTTTTCACCCTTTACATAAAAGAACTAACGATATCGTAAGTAAGCCCTCAACCAATAAAACCCCACACCCACGCTAACCCTAAACCCACCAAACCCTAGACCCCCAAACCCTCTTTGAATAATGAAGTCTTGGCGTGAGTAGTCACGAGATCGCAAGTAATCAATGAATTTTAAAAAATGGGGTTGGGCTTGGGTTGGCCATGGCTTGGGCCTTGGTCTTTAGTATTATAATGGTTCAGTGGACTATGGCCCAATGCTTGCATGTCTGATAGTGTGTGTCTCATGGGCTATTTGCTCAGGCTGGAGACTTATCGAGCTCTTGTTAAACCTACAAACATATATACTGATCAATCTAGACCTGCTGTGGCGATGTGGGATAAAAGTTTGTATGCAAGTAGCGAGATCGGAAGTAAAAATTGAATTGGATGCTTTATACTATAATTGACATTTTAAGTAAGCTGCGATATCGTAACCTGTAAATATCACATATTTTATATATGGCGGAAGAGGTTCCGATATCGTAAGTAATGGATACTTATAAAAAAAAGCGGGCTGGGAGAAATAGAAATTTCCCCCAAACCAAAAACCTAACTCCCAAAAAAACCCAAGCGTCGCAACCTCCGTTCAATCACTCCGACCAATCTGTGATTTTGAACCCACCCATTTCAATGGCACCAACTGGAAGAGGTCGTGGCCGGGGTAGAGGGCACGGTCGGGCCGGAAACAAGAGGTCCCGGACTGAATATGGGGAAGAACCCAAGCGTCACAACCACCAGCGGAGCCGCCGCCGCCATCTCCACCAGTCGCCGGCGCTGCAGATGGCCCTCGGAATGCCGAGGTACCGGAGATACCACCGTTCTTCAACGATGCTGCTAGGGAAAGATATGAAACCTTACGAACTCGCAGGATTGTCAATAATAGGGTTTGTGACTCAAATGATATGGGCAGCTTGAAACTAGATTATGTTTTAGACTACTTTAGGAAACAACTAGAAAAATTGTTAGCCCTGCCTGAGCCTGTGTATGTGGATGAGTTGCTCCAATTCTATGCAAATTTAGGGTTTGAATATGGTGTCGATGAAATTACTACGGTTGTGAGAGGGGTGAAGTTTACTGTTGATAAGTTCCTCATAAATGAGGTGATAGGGTGTCCTTACACCGATAGAAACCACCTAAGACCAACCAACAAGAAAGGCCCTTATGAGGTTTACTACGAGCAAAAGATGCCCGGGAAAACACCAATACAACCAAATGATCCGATTGAGCAGGGTAGAAAGTTATTTCATCGCAGGTTTAGGAAAGTCGAAACAGTCAGAAAATACCCTACACATCTCTTGACTGAGGAACAGAGATTGGTGTTCGAGTTTATATGTCAGAATGTCCTTCCATCGAAGGGGCATAATTGTGAGCCAACGGTCGCCACCCTCAGTTTATTTTACTACATCATTGAAGGGTATAAGATTAACCCCGGTCACACCATTATGTGCTACATGATGAGGCAAGCTCGACACAAGAGCTCTGCGGTACCATATGGTGACTTGGTGACTGCAATCCTCCGGAAAGTTGGTGTGATTCCTCATGGCCAACCCTCGCCCCAACTACGCTATACCAAAAAGTGGTTGACACGCAAGCGCCTGCAGTTGAAGAAGGATGGTAAGTACGAGAAGAAGCCAGACGGCATGGAAACATCTAGGAGAGCCAGAGGCGGCACCGAGTGCACAAGTAAAATGAGTTGTATATGTTGTGTTTTAAGATTTTATTTTTTGTATTTCTAACCTTTTACGGTTACTTACTTGTTTTGGGTATATGTGTCTTCAGAAGCTGTGATAGGTAGTCGAGCAAGGCTTCTTGTTCAACTTAAAGCTTTGGTTGATGAACTCGGCGAGGTAAAGGCAGCTTGCGCTGGTAATAGCGATGCACTGATGACAATGCTGTAGAAAGGGGAGAATGATTGAAATGACAATGATTGATATGTCAGAAGCATTATCATCAGTGCATTGAAATGGATCCTCGTCAGATGACAAAAACAAGAATTGATTTGTAATATGAATATCTACTTTTGGGATGAATTCAGTATGATGTTGGCATGCAGCCATGGTAATTTTGAAGCACTTATATAATGTGTAGTTCATCAGCTTGATAGTGTTACTAATTTTTTTTCATATGTACACAAGTACTTACGAAATCGTAAGTCATGTGCTTGGATTAACGTGTCAATTGCGATATCACTACTACTCAAATTAGTCCAACAGAGTATTTTGTTGAGAATTGCCTAACGATCTCGCATCCTAATGTAGACAGGTTTCAATTTTGTAACTAACCATTTTTCTGAGACAGAGCCTTGGCTGGCGAAATATGGTACGATTTCACTAGCAGGTCAATTAGTTGCAGTAAACGTCGCCATTTTAGTTGAATAAAAATTTTGGCGCTCTAAAATACAAGCTATTAGTGGTGTATCTAATGAATTCGTAACATGGGTTCTTTATGTTACGATATTGGAACCATCAAAAGTTGATGGACAGAGACTTCTGAAGCGGCATGACTAGCGAAATCGTAGGTAAAAATAGAAAATGTTGTATTAACTTACGATATCGCTAGCTAATTTACTATATAACTAAAAGTCAACCATAACAGGTATTCAAGCATGCAAAAAAAAGATCCCCAAATTCCCAATCTCCCCCAATCTAAAAAACCTAGGGTTTCAACTCTCAATCAATCAAATGGCCCGGTCTAAGCTCCCCGTTTCCAATCCCAACCAGGCGACGACACAATCCCAGGCTGCTCCCCGTCCAACGGCCGCTCCCCGAGGAACCAAACGACCTCTAGCTGCTTCCAGTTCATCGAGTTTGGATTATGACTCAAAAATGTTTGTAAGTCCTCAAGCCCACGATAAGTATGATAAGTACATGAAAAATAAGGAGTTGTTGGATTGCTATGTTCTTGATTTTAGCATGATAGATCAATTAGGGTTGAAAAGGGTGATGAAAAAAGTTGAAATATATGGCTTGCATGAACTATTTGGTCTAAATTATGCGGCGTATAAGGATGAAACTAGCCAATTCTATGCTAATTTTCATGAGTTGGTAGAGGAAGAGAAAAAAACTGGTATTTTTTACACTAGGGTGGGTGGGAAAGACTTAGAGATAGGGCCGGATATATTCAACGAGGTGTTGGGTGTCAAGTATGTAACTGTGGATGATGATGGGGAAAAACATGAGGCAGATGCTCCCGATGGATTTTACACGCATGGTGGTTGGCCGGAAAATGATGAAGAATTGACGAAAGCTAAGTTGCTTGAACTAGCCACTAAATATTTTGGCCGGACTGAATCTGAACTTGGAACGGCTCGGCAGTACAAGCTCAATCACTTAAGTTGTGATGAGCGCATTTTGTATGAGTTTGTTGCTAGGACGATTACCCCAAAGGGTGGCTACATAACCGAGCTCAACTACACAACGGTTTCGATGTTTTATACACTCATGATGGGAAGGCTCTCAAACCCCGGTCATGTGATTTTTCAACACATGAAAGAAAGTGCGGTGGAGAATGAAGGCATTGTAAGAAGCTTCCGTACAGGAATTTCATCACCTTCTTCCTAACCCAAAGAAAAAATAAATTCAAGTTCTCGGGGGAGCCAGTGGAGTGCATATTCTATACCCTAGATTATTTTATGAGGAACGGGAAGTGTGAGTTGGAATCTAGAAGATGGAAGGAAGTTTCCAATGCAGATAAGCAATACATACTCGAGGATGAGATCCGGGACGACGTACAAGGTAAATTTTCCTTTATACATGTTCTGTTCGAGTTATTTTCCCAACTTTATTGACTCAGTTTCTAATATATTTTTTTCACAGAGGTGCCTGTCGATTTGTTCTACAAGGGACTTGAAGACACTGCCGAACTTGTGCGCCAAGATGTTGGTCGGGTGAAGCAGCAGGCGTGGTGGACCGCACACTTCATACGGGGCATTCAGAGAGCAGAAGCTAGGAAAAAGGCAAAGGTTGATACAGCACCCGCGCAACAATCACCTCCGGTGTCGACATCCACACCCCCAGCATCACCAACACGTGATTAGAAACTGTTTTAGAAACATGATTTCCCTTGTTTTAGTTTTGGAATTTGATACCAACAATCTTATGTATTAACTTAAATTCATTATTTCAGCAAATGATGTCTTTTGAGGCGGTTGATTATATTCAGTGTACTAGTTTGGGTAAATGTACTAGTTTGGGTAATTGTACAAGTTTTGGGTAAATGTACTCTACAAACATTGTTGTTCAAAAATCATATTTCTACTTGTACGCAGTATGTTACGAGATTGCTAGTTTGAGAGACATACTTACGAGCTCGCAACTATGAATGAATTTTAAGCGAATACACCTACGATATCGTTACATTAACAAACTGATAGACAACGACAAATTAGAAGGACCGGCTTACGATTTTGCTTATAGTAAATAAATTATGCCGGAACCAGTTATGATATCACATCACACAATTTCTATAAAAAATATGTTACTGACAACCTTACGATATCGTAACCATTTGTTCATGATTAAAAACAAAATCTTAGCAAATGATGTGTAGCAGCGATTTTACATGCGCTATCGTGACAAATATCGCTTACCTAATAAACCAAGTTACGATATCGTAAGTGTGACTCGCTACAGAATCTCATATATAATAACCATTTCAAGTAACTAAAATTGAAACATATATAATACATATGATTGTTGAACAACAATAAACTATATCATTTATCCTCAATTACATTTCATGTAACACTAATTAGCCCTACCCGACGGCTACTACTTCTTGATCGACTTCTTTTTCTTCCTTGGATGTTTCCTTTTTCTGCCTGAAGTCTTGCCACCAGCAGTGATCCATATTCCTTCTTCATGATCCATCCTGCTTAACATACTAGCCACTAAATCGTCATCCTCTTCCAATGTTTCATACACGGGAGATGGTATTGCATCGTGTGGAGTTATGTCTACGTCCTCAACCAAACTTTCACCATGGATGAACTGTTTCCTTCCATCAACCACGATTTCCCATCGATTTTTAGTTGGATCTCGAACATAAAACACCTGATTAGCTTGTGCCGCCATAATGAATGGATCATCCTTTGAGCCTCTTATTTGTCTATTCACAAGCACCAATCCCAAATCCTCTGTTCGTGTCCCCTTTAATTTCTCTACCCATTCGCATTTAAAAACAGTGGTTCGTACATGAACAAAGTCCATTTCCCAAATATCTGTGATGGTACCATAGTATGAATGGTTCCCAGCAACTGACATCTCCAGGGACAGAAACACCACTGTTTTGGGTCGCAGAATTAGAATCCGACAACTTTGTACCGAATATGTAGTCGTTGATGTCATAACCGCTGAAAGAAGTTACTGTGCCAAGTGGCCTTTTAGAAAGCCAAATAACAATAGAAGGATGATCGACACCATTCTGCACATGTATTTTTAGCCAACTAGTGAATTCTCGACAATGCTCTTCAAGGATCATAGGATTAGACCAATTACTGTGATTATTCCTAAGCTCATCGAGGTGAACTTCTACATAGGGACTCACAGCGGAGTGATTACGAAGTATTTACAGGTGGACAGTTGATAACTCTTTGGATGAAGGGCTAAATTTTGCCTTATGCCGCTGTCCAGTTCCATCGGCACACCCTTCGTTTCTACTAGTTGGCAGACCTATAGTCTAAACATCCTGCAAATAATTTGTGCAGAATTCAATCACCTCTTCTGCGACATAACGCTGAACTATACTGGCATCTGGGCGATACCGATTCTTCACAAAATGCTTAAATATGCTCATATAGCGCTCGAATGAGTACATCCATCGCAAGTAGACCGGTCCGCACAACTTAACCTCCCGTACCAAATGGGCAATCACATGAACCACAACGTCAAAAAAGGAAGGGGGGAAGTACATCTCTAATCTACACAAAACCTCAACAACCATCATCTGCAGTTCATCCAAATTCCTCCAACTTACCTTTTTCCGACAAATATGCTTTAAAAAAAAGCAAAGTCGTGATATTGCCTCTCTAACATGGTCAGGATGATAACCTCTGAGTGCAATAACATTCAAGTCATGCATCAGATTGTGACAGTCGTGCGATTTCATACCAACTAATTTCAAATCCTTAGTAGAAACACAACTACTAATGTTTGAACCATAATTAGACGGTACCTTAACCGATTTCAACGTTGCACAGAAACGGTCCTTCTCTAATGACATTGTGTGGCATGCAGGCGGCATGTAGGTTTTACCTGCTTCCTCTTGCACCGGTGCTAGAGAGGGCCTTATGCCAAGATGGACTAAATCTTTTCTTGCTTTCAAGCCATCCTTACTCTTACCCTCGGTATTCAACAAGGTCCCAACCAAAGCTTCACAAACGTTCTTTTCTATATGCATAACATCTAGACAATGGCGTACCTCCAAGTGTTCCCAATAATCAAGTTTGAAAAAAATTGAGCACTTTTTCCAAATACAAGTCGAGGCGCTTTTCTTATTCCCCTTACCTAACACGTTCTCCATGCCAGATACTTTTTTCATAAATCTTAGAGCCAGATAGGGGTACGGGGGCAACACCGTGCTCTTCTTTACCATTAAACCATTTCTTGGCACGCCTCCATGGATGGCTTGCAGGAAGGAAACGTCTATGTCCTTGATAAACTGCCTTTTGACCATTCTTCAATTGACAAAAGCTTGTCTTTCCTTCACAAATTGGACATGAAAATTGGCCTTTCACTGAACACCCTCCTAGATTTCCTAGAGCAGGAAAATCATTGATGCTCCACATTAACATGCATTTAAGTTTGAACTTCTCATCTTCGCGACTACCATCTGGAATCCGTATCCCAACCTCAAACGACTAAAACTCCTCTATAAGAGGTCCTAGGTAAATATCAATGTCGTTACCCGGTTGCTTAGGCCCAGAAATCATAGTGTTCAATAGCACATATTTACGTTTCATCATCAACCACGAAGGGAGGTTATAAATCACAAGCATAACCGTCCATGAACTATGGGTACTTGACATGTTAGCAAATGGATTCATTCCATCAGTCGACAATCCTAATCTCACATACCTAGGTTCATTAGCAAATTCAGGATAAATGGCATCCATCTTCATCCACTGGTCTCCATCTGAAGCGTGGGATATTATATCGACACCCTCTCGAACCCTATCAGCATGCCATGTTAACAGTTTAGCATCGTGAGGTTTAGCAAATAATCGTGTCAATCTCGGTTTTAGGGGCATGTACCATATCACTTTAGCTGGACTAGGTTTTGTCGAACATATCTCATTTTCCCCACAAACATCAACTTTACTTTCCTTCTTCTTCCATCTCGACTCACCACATACCTTACAATCATCCCTCAGCGCATCACCTCCTCTGTAAAGCATACAATCATTAGGGCAAGCACGAATCTTAGTAAACCATCCCCATTGGGCATAATATCTTCTTTGCAGCATAAACACGATCAGGACACGGGTTATCTTGTGGAAGCAACTCTTTAACTAATTCCAACAATTCAGTCATTCCTTTATCGGAGATGCCATGGCGTACCTTTAAATTCATTAACCACAAAGTCGCGCCCAATATAGAATGTTGAGCACCAACATATAATTTCGTCTCCTTATCCGCATACATTGCCTCCAACATGCTCTGCTTCCCACTAAACTCCATTACAACATCATCACACATGTCATTTAGTTGTTCCTTATACTGTAGAATTTCCTCTTCGGTTCCAACCTCATCTTCCATACTCTCATCTCCATAATAACCTTCTCCATGCCATACCCATTCGATATATGATTGATCAAAACCTCTACAAATTAAATGTTCACGCAACACATCCACATCTTCGAATATAGCATTGTTCCTACAATCCCTACATGGACATCTAACCCCACCTATGTCTTTCTTCCTAGAATACCTCGAACCAACATAAATAAAGTTTTCAACCAAATCCAAATACTCTTTTGACAAACGTGCATTCCCTCTAATAATTATTTCACGATCCATAGCACCAATAATTCTAACCCACACTTCACAACAACCTAGAAACAAAATATCAAACAACCATATTCAATATCTACTTCTTCTACAAATATCAACATATAATCACATTTACTTATAGAAGTCGAAACTTACCTTTTTAGCATTGGATGAAATGCCCACGACAATGTCCTACTCCACAATCACCTAATTCAACTGACCCAAAACTTCAATCTCTCTATCTAGTCTACTCATTTGTTTATCATGTATTCATTTAAAAAGCTGCGTAAGTTTTTACAGCACTGCTTGCGATATCGCTACCCATTCAAATTTCATGTTAAAGTCAGTAACGATTTCGCTAGCTTAGTCGACAGACAATAACATGAAAACATTCATCTTTAACAAATTAGTCATGCTACATTGTGATATCGTAACAACAACAACAAACAAACAAAATGTGGAGAACAACTTGTTGCGATTTCGTAACCACACTCGTTAAATATGTTAATGAAAACATATTTGTTGCGATATCGTAACAAAGATGTTTTTCTGTCATTGTTGTTGGCGAGATCGTAACATCTATTATTTTCCAAGGCGGAAAATATTTAAACGCCTTCAACGTTAAATTTCAAAGCCACAAACTTTTACTCCCTAATCTGTGGTGTTTCCGCCTTTCTTATTTATTTTTAGCTACATGCATTAGGACTTGCGATCTCGTAACTCCATGTGAAGGCAGAAAAAAACGATCGGGCACAAACGCCTTTGTTTTGTGCCTTCAATGGCAGCGTTTGCAGTAGTGAATGTGAAAATATGTATGCACACTAACATTACTTCAGAAGTATAGATACAGTTTGCCATTTTGGCTCCTATAAATAAACATTAGCAGCGTAAAAGCACACTCCTTAGCTCAGCCTTGCCATTTGCAAATATATCTTTAGCTGTAGAAACTTTTAAAAATCCAGGAACATCTCCCTCTATGATAATGTCGATGTCATTCAGCTAGGCAGGTTGCAGTAAGCTTAGAAAATTAGTTTTATGTAGTTGTAAAACCTTCATGTAATTCCCTGGATACAAACATCATTCAGTTCAAAATTCATCAGCAGGATTGCTTAAATTCAAAGAAATGATGTGGAAATAACTCATTAATTCTATTAATTGCGTGGATGTAAAAATTGCACCACCACACAGTTACTTTCACGGATTCATAAATATAGGATACAACATAGAGTCATTAGGAATTACTCTGTTGGACAAATGGCTCTTGAGTATGACAGTCATATTTAGGTGGTGCACTAAGCAATCTTCCAAACTCTGATTCCTGGAATTTCTTGGACAAAGTATCCACATCAATGTAGCCGTAAGACTCTTTCCCTTGGGTCCAATATTGTGCTTGATCTTTTTCAGACATAACCTGTAATGTGCAAACAATATGCAATTTTTGACATTAAACCAAAGTTAATGTGATCAAACACAAAGAGGCGGTGAACAGTTCGCACGGACGTTTAAAAAATGGTACAAATTAGGAATCAAGAAGGGAATCCGTTGAAGAGTTTAAAAAAACATGTTGTATGCATAAATTAACTGTGTTGGATTTAAAATAAGTTGAATACGCCCAAAATCACTGATGCACAAGCATTTAAAATAATGCAAACAGAACCATGAGCTGATTAATGAACAAACAATAATAGATAAAGAAAATTATCAGTCAATACAATCATAATGAAACTCTAATTCTTTAAACATCAAAATACAGGTTTTAAACTCAGAAGCTCAATTATTAGTGGATTGAAAAATGCACGGAGAATGTGGCATTATTACCTAAAGCAATTTTGTGATACCAAACTTTGCGAGAAGAATCATACTATACCAAATGAACTGAACTGGCATTTTATCAAACAGCTGAGGGGCACTAAATTTGAAACTATTGTGAATTATTGAAGAGGAGTTATTATATATAGGCAGAAAAGTTTGAGAAAGAATGGCATTTCATCAAACAGGTGAAGGGCACTAAATTTAAGGCTACTGTGAATTATTCAAGAGGGGTAAAGGAAGCGTAGAATATCTAACACAAATCTAGCAGATAAAAGAAATAAGATAAAAAGAAATTTAAAAGAGTACCCACCTGAATCTGAAGCACTCCGAAGCAAGTAGGAGGAATAGTGTGCGCGGTGAAAAGGGATAAAAGAGGATGACCTGTGAGCTGTTAAATTTCCTGGTGATCATAAGATGCAGAACTGGCCGTGCGGAGAAGAAGGCCAAAAGAGACAAGGACAATTTGGTAAAAGGAGCTGATTTGTGCTGGGTAACCGGGAGAAGAGGTAATTATTTGATGAGTTGGCAGGTGGAAAGATACGCGTAGAAATCAAAGTAAATAGCGGTTGACTTGGTAATGGTCTAAAATAGGCCTGCCCAAAAATTAGGCCGCTTATAATATATAGTAGATATATGTGTGTATACTATTTATCTTCACAGACCGTCCGTGAAGATTCATCCTTCTCAGGATTAAACCACTAAAAACTTACTAGAGTCAAACCCTTTATTTGCACTAAGACTGTCTCACTTGATCAAGATGAGTTGATGGACAGATAAAATAAGTTGTGCTTAAGGCTTTTTAGAAATTGAAGTGTTATACGCAGTCCAATATTTTACTTAGTATAGTCTAAAATACTATTGAAAATATATTACTGTTTCCTTTACATTGCTAATTTTTTTAATAAATGTAATAAATGATGATATTTTCATAAATTCATATAAAAGTAAAATATTGGAATGTGTAGCACCCATCTTTTGAAAGGGAAAGAACTCGATGTCATATTTTATCATGACTATGGATTTTAAAGTAACATTTTCATTAACACAAACACTACTACAAAGGGGTAGATGTAAGACACATATTTAAGGCGTTTAAGCCTGGCGCGTTTTTTTACGCCTTGATTGAAAGTAGCGAGTTCGCTACCTCTTCAAGCTAGCAAAAAAAAATTACATTCAAGACGGAAAGAGGCAGTTAAAGGCGGAAATGGGTTTTGACGTTAAAAAATACTTGACCAAGGCGGAAAAAATGTATCCGCCTTAAATTGAAATGATTGTTGCGATCTCGTAACCTTTGTAGTAATATAAACATGTCCGTAGTGATTTCGTAGGTTAGCTCGTTAGTTGTAGGTTTGTGCGTTGTGATCTCGTAAGCTTTGCTAAACCCTAATTTTAGCAGGCGAGGATGTGGGAGATGTCGTAACTGGGATGGTAGTATATTGCGTTTGATGTTACGGTATCGCTTCTGTGCACGTCAAATTTGTAATTATTCAATGTACAGTGCATGTGAGGGTGATTGAAATGTTACGAGTTCGCTGGCTATCCAAAGGTGTTAGCGACGTGTTAGCGATATCGCAAGCGCGTCTGTATGGGTCACAGATTTAAGCTGAACTGGCCGTTCTAACTCCAAAAACAAAAACTTTAAAAGGGTCTAAACAGGTGGGTATTGAAGGGTGATCAGTTGAAGTGTTCTCAGAGGTCTCATTGTTCCCGTGTTGGTGTAGGTAAGGTTTAACTTGCGTAATGAACTGGCTTGTCTCTTGATTTTGGTTGATTTTATGCATAATTTTTTGTTGCATTTTGGTTTATCTTGGTTGTTTTGTTAATGCAGTGTGTAGTTTATGTGTTGATCATCTAAAGTCAGTGGGTTAGTAGTATTGTGTAGTTGTTTGTCTGATTTGTGAATTATGGACCGCGAACGAATAATGAAGGAGAATGCTCGATTATCGAAGGAGTACTTAGATTTGGTTGAACAGTTCTTAGATGTTGGGTTGCGACATTGTAGACAGAACAGCATAGGAGGGGTTAGATGTCCATGCAACAAGTGTAGAAACAACGCCATATTTGAAGATATTGCTGTCGTGCGTGAACATTTAATTTGTAAAGGTTTTGACGAATCCTACACTGAATGGGTTTGGCATGGGGAAGGCCATTATGGAAGTGACCAGGTGGAGATGGAGGAGGGAAGCGCCGAGGAAATCCTGCAGTATAATGAACAGCTTTCAGACATGTGCGACGATGTTGTTATGGAGTTTGATGGGAAGAAAAGTATGCTGGAGGCAATGTATGACGATAAAAAGACAAGTTTATATGTTGGGGCTAAGAATTCTAGACTGGGAGCAACATTGTTGTTAATGAACCTAAAGGCAAGGCATGGTATTTCTGATAAAAGAATGACGGAATTGCTAGAGTTGGTTAAAGAATTACTTCCTCAGGACAACTTATGTCCTGACAGGGTTTATGCTGCGCGGAAGATATTGTGTCCTATGGGCATGGAGTTTACTAAGATTCACGCATGCCCGAATGATTGTATGTTGTATAGGGGGATTGTTGATTCCTTGAGGGATGATTGCAAGGTATGCGGTGAGTCTAGATGGAAAAAGAAGGAGGGAAAGGTCGAGGTATGTGGAGAAACAGTGACAACATCGACAAAGAAAGGTCCTGCTAAGGTGATGTGGTACATGCCCTTGAAACCGAGATTGACGCGTTTGTATGCCAATCCAGTTGATGCAAAATTGTTAACATGGCATGCCGATAGGGTTCGAGAGGAAGATGATGATATTATATCTCACGCTTCTGATGGTGATCAGTGGAAGAAGATGGATGCTATGTACCCAGAATTTGCTGACGAACCTAGACACGTGCGCTTAGGATTATCTACTGACGGAATGAACCCTTTCGGGAACATGTCCAGCACCCACAGTTCATGGCCAGTGATGCTTGTTATTTATAATCTACCTTCATGGTTGATGATGAAACGAAAGTATGTGCTTTTGAACACTATGATCTCGGGGCCTAAGCAACCTGGCAATGACATTGATGTATATCTAGCACCTCTTTTTGAGGAGTTGGAATCCTTTTTTAAGCATGGGATTCATATTCCTGACGGAAGTCAAGGGGACGCGAAATTCCAACTTAAAGCCATGTTGATGTGGAGCATCAATGATTTCCCTGCTTTGGGTAACCTTGGAGGGTGTTCTGTGAAAGGGCATTTTGCATGTCCCGTTTGTGAGAGCCATACTAGTCATTATCAATTAAAGCACGGTGGTAAGCCTGTTTATCTAGGTCATAGACGATTTCTACCTAGAAGTCATCCGTGGAGGAGTGCAAAGAAGTGGTTTAACGGTCAGGAAGAGCATGGTTTTGCCCCAGTCCCACTATCAGGTACTGAAATATTGGAAAAGGTAGCGGGAATGGAGTTTGTGTTGGGAAAGGGAAAAAAGAAAAGCGCTCAAACTACGATTTGGAAGAAATGTTCGATTTTTTTCAAGCTCGATTATTGGGAGCACTTGGATGTGCGCCACTGTCTAGATGTCATGCACATAGAGAAGAATGTATGCGAAGCTTTGGTTGGGACGCTATTGAATACACCGGGCAAGAGTAAGGATGGGTTGAAAAGTAGAAAGGATTTAATCAATCTTGGCATAAGGACGTCACTTGCTCCCGTTCAAGAAGAAGCAGGTACGACATACTTACCACCTGCTTGTTATTCCTTGTCATCTGAGGAGAAGGAGAGTTTTTGTAGAACTCTAAAATCAGTAAAGGTGCCTTCTAAATATGGTTCGAACATTAGTAGTTGTGTATCTACCGCCGAGTTGAAATTAGTGGGAATGAAGTCGCACGATTGCCACAACCTGATGCAGGATTTGAATGTCATTGCTCTGAGAGGTTGCTTGCCTTCTCACGTTGGAGATGCAGTTGCAAGGCTTTGTTATTTTTTAAAACAAATATGCCGCAAGAGAGTAAGCCGTCGTAAGTTGGATGAATTGCCGGATATGGTAGTTGAAGTACTGTGCAGGCTAGATGTATTTTCCCCCTTCATTTTTTGACATAATGATTCATTTGATAGTTCATTTGGTGCGGGAGGTGAAGCTGTATGGACCGGTGTACTTGAGATGGATGTACCCATTTGAGAGGTACATGAGCATTTTCAAGCATTTTGTTAAGAATCATTATCGACCAGATGCCAGTATAGTGCAGCGATATGTCGCGGAAGAGGTAATAGAATTCTGTACCAACTATTTACAGGATGTACCTACTATAGGACTGCCAGTCTCCAGACACGATGGTAGATTGGATGGTGTCGGACTACGCCATAAGTCTAAATTTAGCCCTTCTTCCGATGAAATATCTATAGCACATCTGTACATTCTGCGCAACCATCATTCAGTGAGTCCTTATGTTGATGTTCACCTTAATGATATTAGGTCAGCACACCCGAGCTGGTCGGAACCTAGAGTTCTAGAAGCTCATTGCAGAGACTTTACTAGTTGGCTCAAAATACATGTGCAGAATGGCGGTGAACACCCCGACGTTGTAAAATGGGTTGCCAAGAGACCCCTAGGCACAGTTACGTCGTTTAGCGGGTATGACATCAATGGATACACGTTTGGTACTAAGTGGAGTGATGATAGGTCTGCAACCCAAAATAGCGGGGTATCAGTACCTGGAGAGGGTGATAATGGTTTTTTTGGTACCATTACTGATATATGGGAAATGGACTTTGTTAATGTCCGAATCGCATTGTTTAAATGTGAATGGATAGATCAAAGTGAAGGGGTGCGCACAGAGGATTTAGGCATGGCTCTAGTTAATAGAGGAATTCTCGGGTCTAGGGATGATCCATTCATCATGGCAGCTCAAGCTCATCAGGTATTCTATGTGGAAGATCCAACTGATGCTCGATGGGAGATCATTGTTGATGGTAAGAAAACATTCATCTATGGTGACGGCTTGTTCGACGATGACTCCACTGTTTCTACCGACACCATTCCGCCCTCGGTGTACGAAACTCTGGAGGAGGATGATGATATTGTTTGTGCGTCGGTGTGCAGAATGGATCATGAGGAAGGCATGTGGATTAATCCTGCGGGGAAAACTACAAAGAGGAAGGGGAGGCAACCAAAGAAGAAGAAGACTAAAAAGAGTAAAAAACAAAAGTAGCTATTTGATAACCATTGTTTTTGAATATTATGCTGTATTTCATGGTTCATGTAGTTAAATTTTGATTTAATTAATTTTAGTACACTAAATCTTCTAATTCTAAAAAATTTGTACACTGCTGTATACGTGGCGATACCGTAACAAAACACGCTAGAAACCAATGCATGTTAACTTGTTGTGTTGCGAGTTCGTAACATTGGCAAACCGGTTACGCTTTCACAACGAAAAGCTGAAATTCACAGATGAGCTTCTGTCTCTTGAGTCTGACAGGTTACAATCTCGCTTGATGGGAAAAAATTTGTATAAATTTGATTAACTTGAAACTAGCAAAATCGGTAGTAGCTCGCCAGGTGAGTAACTTGATACTGGCGAGCTCGCTAGTATAAAGCCACATACCAAAAAATTAGATTTAACTCCTTAGTAAAGTGGTGTTATATTTTGAAAATTTAGCCACACTAAATAAATAATGGAAGTTTAAATAATCAAATATATATAATAAAATATATGACATTCAAATTCAAATATTCTTTGCAATGTTGTTAGAGAAACTGATAAAAACAAATTGAAAATGAAATTGTTTGGATTTGAGTACAACTACTAGCCAACATGAACGAATGCAAATCTAATCATCATTTCTAGGAGGTGGTGTCTGTGATGGTGCTGGTGGATCCCCCTTCGCTTTTTTCCTCGCACTAGCCCTTTTAATGCCACGTGTCACCTTCTCCGTTAACCAATTTGCGTGATTGATTTTGGCCATCTTATCCCTGAAAATATCGACCGTGTCTTCTACACCCTTGTAGTATGCCTCTGAGGGTACACCTGTTCATGTAAGTGAAACAAAAAAAGGGTGAGTATAGCAAATAAATTGTATAAAACAGAAATTAAACTGTAGGGGTTTAGTGTGGCTAACCTTTGACGTTCTCTCTGACTTCTTCAGGATTAAAATGTAGCGGTTTCTTGGGTCCATCCGCTACTTTCTGCCACACACCATCAATCAACTCAAACTTACCTTTCCTCTCAAAATATGACATCGTATAGAAGCAACACTCCTGGGCTATTGGAGATAATTTTATCTTGGGATGCATTGAGGTAAGAAACATGGTTATGAAATTACCGTAAGGGAGCTTCTTGACTGTCCTATTATTTTCGACCACACTTTGTCTCATGTGCTCGAAAATGACATGGCCAGGGTTCAACTGTATCTCCTCCATGACGCAGTAAAATATGCTCACAGTAGTATAGTTCATCTCGGTGATCCAACCACCCTTAGGAAAGACACTCCTAGCGACCATCTCATAAACATTCCTCTCCTCACCACTAAGTTTATCCAACTTATAAGATCTAGGCACCCCTAAATCGTCAGCATCTCTATCAAAGTACTTCTTAGCATACTCTACAACTTGGGCTCGATCCAAAACCCCACACTCAGGCCATTGTTCTCTAATGTAAAACCCAGGAGGGGGTTGGTTGCTATAGTCCTCGTTAACAGCATAGGACACATTCAATGCCTTGTTAAAAAACTCCTCCCAAATCTCGTAGTCCTTTTTATTAACCCTGGTGAACCACCTACCCGTCTCCTTTTGTTCCTCAATCAACTGGTGAAAGTTAGCATAGAATTGGCACGTCTCATCCTTATGTGCCGGATAATTCAAACCTAACAAGTCACCCAACTCATGAAATTGAAATATCTTTAACACATTCCCCAAACCTAGTTCTTCTATCTGATTAAAATCAACAACATAACAATCTAGCAATTGACTATGCTCCATGTAATTAGAATAGGCCTGGGATGCATCCAAACTTACAAATCTTTGCTTATCGTATTTGGTTGAACTTGTTCCCGCCGTCGCCCGTGGCTGAGATCCCGAAGCCTGACCTTCATCACGTCGGGCGGCCTGCACAAACGGATTGGGTGCCAAATTCTTCGCCCTTGCCATTGCTCTTGTCGGATGGGTATGTGAGATTTTGGTTGGTTTATTTTTTCTAAGCTCTGAGACGTTCGATCGATGTTTGAAATCAGAAGATCCCCAAATTTGATATTTAAAGGTTTGCGTCTTGCAATATCGTAACTACCAAGACAGCTTATATTCAAGTTGGTTGCAATATCGTAAGATTCCACGCACAAAAGTAAACGACGCCGTGTAACATGCTGCTAGGGTTTAATTCTCAGTAGTAATACTAGCGATATTGTAACTAATTAAATTCATATTATATTAATTCTCAGCAGTACTACTAGCGAACTCGCAACTAATTGTATTCATATTAACCTAGCGAGGTCGCTACTATTCCAGTCATAAGTTTTGTTGTTCTATGTGTCAATCTTTGTTGTTACGAATTCGCAAGGGTAGACAAAGTATGCTGCGATATCGCTACAGATTCTCTAACTAGGCTCTGTTGACTGAATACGGTTTGTTGCGATATCGTGAGGACCTCGTAAACAGGCGCTAGTTAGTTGCGATATCGCTTGGTGTTCTGTTCATAATAAATCATCATGAAACGTGACAGTGACGATATCGCTATGTCCACGCACTATACAAAAAGTAAATGATTTTGCTGATACGATATGGGCTCTTAGGATGAAAAAATAAAATGTAAGGGACAATATATCAAAACAAGAAAAAATAAATTGTAAATGTGCCAAAATGGAAAACACAAGTTCATTACAATTGAAACAAACTGGTGATACAAAAATACATAGTGAAGAACAAACAACTAATACTAGTAGATCGTTCGTTCACCGAGGACATGAAGCAGTTCCTGATCGCAAGTGCATGCATCACAGGTGATGTCCGCCAGATCAAGGGGTGCCCAGGGATCGTACCTCACAAACTTATTGAGGCCAGCATGCGGAATGCAGCAGATCGGCCTAGGCCTAACTGCTGCTTCTGAGAAGTACCTGAGGTAGTGTCTCCAACCCCAAGCGTATCTCGGACCTCTTTTGACGCGTTGCCGAGCTAGACGGAGGCCCTGTTTGTCGGTTCTCTTCATGGTTGTGATGACATTCATGCCTCTTTGAATGTCACCTTAGCAGATTGCAAAAACAGCCAACACATAGGTCGACGGTGTGTGACCTACTGCAGAAGCTTCGGTGAGCCACTGTCGAGCCCACTCGGTCGCTCTTCCGCTCACGTAGCGACGAAGAACCCAGTCGAACATAACACGAATCATTACCAGATTTATCATGTCATCTGGGAGGGCGTTGAATAGAGACACATCCATGGGAAGCAGAAGGCAAGGAATATGAGAAGGCAGAAGGGAATGTGGGAATGAAGGGTCTAATGAGGTTCTAAATGGAGAAGGAGTTGATATTTAAAGGGTTGAGGTGCTCCATTATTCAAAAATATATCAGAGTTCCTAGACAAAAATCAGTCATTATGGTATTAATGGAAGGAAAATGTAAAGGCATTCTCACCTTTCCATGGACACCCCATGCAAACCCCCAAAATAAATTAATTACTGATGGAATTTCAAAGGTTTTTACTGATGTCACAGGTCAGACAAAGCCCAATACTTATACTATCACTACTACTACAGCCCAATATACTACCAAAAGCCCTTATCTCGTTGCGATATCGCTAGAGAATCGCCAACTAGGCTCTGTTGACTGAATACGAGCTGTTGCGATATCGTTAGGACCATGTAACATATAAGCGATTATGTGATGAGTTCGCTTGTGTTGATTCTACTAATAAACGTGACACTGACGATATCGCTAGGAACACGCACAATAGCAATAGTAAATGATTTTGCATAAAAAGTAACATTTACGATGAAGCTAGTGATTTAGCGAGCGATTTTGCTGAAAAAATAACCGTTACGATGAAAAAGTAAAATGTAAGGGACAAGGTTTCAAAACAAGAAAAGCTATTCAATAATTAAATTAATGTGCCAAAATGGCAGACATAAACTTATTACAATCCTAACAAATTTTACATAAAAAACAACAGAATAAAATAAGAAAGAAACTACAACATCCAAAGTGGCGGAGGGGTTAGAAGGACGTGAAGCACTTCCTGCTCTCAAGTGCATGCATCACATTCGATGTCCGCTGGATCAACCCTCGTGTAGCGCCGGTACCTGAAGCCGTGATTGAGGTCAGCATGTTCCTGGCAGCATCTAGGCCTAGGCACTACTACATCGAGATACCCCAAGTAGTGCGCATTGCCCCAGGCATAAGCCAATTCGAGGGTGACGCGATCCCGAATTTCCTTGAGGCCTTTCTTGTCGGTTCTCTTCATCTCGGTGATGACATCCATGCCTCTCTGAGCATCACCTTCGCAGATTGCAAATATAGCCAAGGCATAGGCCGACTCTCTGTGACCTATTGCAGAAGTCTCGGTGAGCCACTGTCGAGCCCAATCGGTCGTTTGGAAGCTCACATACCGACGAAGAACGTGTCTGAACGTAACACGAATCATTATAAGATGAATCATGTCATCTGGGAGGGCGCTGAAAAGTGTCAAATCCATGGGAATAAGAAGGCAAAGAATAGGAGAAGTTTGAAGGGAATATGGGAATGAAGGCTCTGATGGGGCTCTAAAGGGAGAAGGGGCTGACTTTTATAGGGGTGAGGTTCTACATTGGTCAAAAACATGTGAGAGTTCCGAGACTAAAATTAGTAATTGCTGTATTAAAAGAAGAAAAATGTAAAGGCATTCACACATTTTCATTGACCACATTCACACCCCCAAACAAAATAATTACTGACGGAATTTCAAAGGTTTTTCCTGATGGGTCCGTAGACTGTAGCGATATCGCTACTCTCCAAGCCTAACAATTGTTTGCCAGGTGTGTCAAGCTTTGTTGTTACGAACTCGCTAGAGAATCTCAAGCTAGGCTTTGTCGACTGAGTACGACTTGTTGCGAGATCGCAACTATAAGTTACACAGGTAGCGACTTCGCTAGGGAGGCGCCAACTTATGCTACAAGTATGCGATGTTTATAAAAGCTAATTAATAACAATTAATAAACTTATATAAAATGTAAAGGACAAGGTATCAAAAAGAAACCTATTAGTTGATTAAATGTGCCAAAATGGCAATCAAAAGGTTATTACAGTTCCTAACAAATTTGGGCTAAAAAAGAAAAAACATAATCAAACAACAAATAAACTAGAACATTTAGCCTAAACGAGGACCTAGGACGTGAAGCAATTCCTGATCGCAGGTACATGCATCAAATGAGATGTCCGCTGGATCAAGCCTGTCCCAGCGATCATACCTCACTCTGTGATTGAGTTCAGCATGTTCCACGCAGCAGATCGGCATGTGCGTGACTACCTCATCACTGAGGAACCTGTAGTAGATCGGCCAACCCCAGGTATTACCCAAACCGGCTCTGGCACTTACTCGAGCTTCCCGGAGGCCTTTCTTATCGGTTCTCTTCAGGGTGGTGATCACATTCATGCTTCTCTGAATGTCACCCTCGCAACATATTGAAAATATGGCCAAGACATAGGTCGAGTCTGTGTGACCTAGTGCAGAAGCGTCGGTGAGCCATTGTTGATGCCATTCTGTCGCTCTTCCGGTCACGTACGCACGAAGAACCGAGTCGAAGTAAACACGAATCATGATTAGATTTATCATGTCATTTGGGAGGGCTTTGAATATAGACAAATCCATGGGAAGCAAAAGGCAAACAATAGGAGAAGGGAGAATGGAATGTGGGAATGAAGGATATTTATAGGGTTGAGGTGCTCCATTTATGAAAAAGATTGTAGAGTTCCTAGTAAAAAAGTAAAGACATTTTTACCTTTTCAAGATATCCTCATGCAAACCCCAAAAAAAAGTTAAATCCTTATGGAATTTGAAAGGTTATACTGAATTTTTTTGAATGTTATTTCATCAAATCAAACTAAACTAAATTGAAAGTATTGAATTTGTTTTTTTTTTTAAAAAAAAATTTGAAAAAAAAGAGCATGTGCTAAATAATAATCCTGAGTTGATAAACTTTATCTCTACATTTTAAAATTATTAAATTTCGACTAGATTAATGTTGATAAATAAAGCTCCTACCTAGCTATGGCGGCGTCGTTTGTGGGTTTGTGGGTTCAGGGTTAGGGTTTAACTGTGGTAACGTGTACACTAGCGATATCGCTACCGTAGAAGCTACTTAGCGATATCGCTACCATAAGTTACATAGGTAGCGAGTTCGCTAGTGAGGCTCTGTTGACTGAATACGACTGGTTGCGAGCTCGCTACTTTTCAGTTACACAGTTAGCGAGTTCGCTAGTGAGGCGCCAACTTGGCTCTGTTGACTGAATACTACTTGTTGCGAGATCGCTACTTTTCAGTTAGTGAGGTAGCGAGTTCGCTAGTGAGGCGCCAAAACTTGGCTCTGTTGACTAAGTACGACACGTAGCGATCTCGCGCGTTACACGTAATTAGGAGCGAGGACCAAGCGATTTCGCTAGGAGCACGCACTATACCAAAAGTACTTGATTGTGCTGAACTGAAGTAACAACTCTAAAAATAATTGAACAGCATACATCTAAAAATTGTTGAAATTATTGACCACATTCATGTAACCAAAACGGCATCTTTGGTGACGCGTACACAAGTGATCATAATCCAAAAACTAGTTAATATTCAAAAAAGTAAATGTTTAAACCAAACTAAACTATGAAATCACAGGCCTGCGACTAACATATCATGCAAGTCATCAACACACATCTTGTCGCTGCCTTCGGCCTTCTCCCCCGAACTGCCTCCATCGTTTTGCTTGTCTTGCTCGTTCTGGCCTGCTGGTTGAGCTTCAGTCTCGATGCAGATGTTCTCTTCTTTGCCTTGGCCCGGTTCAACATCCTCGTCGGGTTCTGCGATCAGCCTCTCTTTCCTAATCATCTCATACCTCGCCGGCTCATCTTCTGCATCAGAGTCGCTGTCATGATGATCACCATCATCAACATCATCACTATCCGCATCTGCATCCCTTACATGATCAGCAACAAGCTTCCCATCGGATGGCTCCTTCTCGCTGGCTGTAGCCAAATTTTCGCTAGGACCCGCAATGTCTTTTTGCTTGGGAAATGTGGTGCGGAAATCAGGTACCTCCTCCTCATCGCTCAGATCGCACTCCACTATCCCGCTGGATATCAGTTCGCCGAGCCGTTCGTTGTTAGCACATGCCCTTTTCTCGGCCATTTCAATCTCATTCAATAACTGGCCCATAGACACCACAAGACTACCACGGGCATCAAAAACAGCATCTACACAAACAAATCAAGGTTGATAAGAACCAATTATTAACAAATTAAACAACTTGAACCAACTACAGTTAATAACAAGTTAGAATCATACCTGATACTCCCATCCTACCCCTTGCCCTTCTGGCTGCCTCTTCAGCTTCTTTCTTTCTCGCGTACTTCCCATCGGCCTTCAACTCTAACCTCTTGTGCTTGAGCCACTCCTTGTCGTATTTGCCGAGCGGCATGGGACGGCCTCTTGGAAAAATACCCGCTTTCCTGATCAGAGCTACAATCAAATTGCCATACGGAAGCGCGACGTTCTTGTGTCTGGCCATCTTCATCATTTGAGTCAGAATTGTGAAGCCGGGGTTGATTGGAAGCTTCTCCATGATATAATAGAACACCATGAGACTGCAAACTGTGGGCTCACATGCATACCCTAGGGACGGGACCACATTACCGTAGATTAGCTCAAAAACTAATCTCTGCTCCTCGGTAAGCCTGTGGATCGGGTAAAACCTAGCTGTACCCGGCCTATCAGAAGTCCTTTTAAACCACTTCTGACCCATCTCACCGGCCTTCAATGGTTGCTTGGGGCTAACAGAAGGAAACCTCTGCTCGTAGTGTACCTCGTACGGACCATCCTTTTTGGTAGGCCTCAGGTCAGTATGAGACTGATAAGAACATTTCAGAACTTCATTGATGCTAAACTTATCGACCGTAAACTTAACACCCCGCACCTTTGTAGTTATTTCCTCCACCCCTTCCTCTAAACCTAGGTTCGCATAAAATTGGAGAACCTCTTCATGGTAAACAGGCTCAGGAAACATAAGCAATGTATCTAGATGCTGTGCCCTAAAATGGTCTAGCACGTAATCTAGTTGCAGCGAAGGCACCACACTACTATCAAACACATTATTATTTACAAGTTTCCGAGAGGAACAACGCTCATACCTAGCTATGGCGGCGTCGTTGAAGAACTCAGGAGTGTCCTCCTCCTCACTGGAACTGCTGGGCCCTTCCCCACCATCATTTCCGGCAGCAGCGGCGGCGGCAGGGACGACTGGAACTTCCGGCGGCGGCGGGGCGACTGGAACCTCTGCCTGAACCTCAGGATCCTCGGTCCGACGCCGTTTATTTCCCATCGCCGGACCCACTTCCCCGTCCACTGTCTGAGACTCTACCACCCCGTCCTCGCACCGCTCCTCTGGTCTTTGGCCGCATTTTGTCGGAGAAGTTACAGGGTTGTCGCCGGTGATAATGGCAGAAGGGTTTTCAATTTGGGGCTAATTATTTTTAGTCCGATCCCCTTTTATTTATTTATAGTAATAATACTTGCGATATCGCTAGCTGATACGCTTCTGTATGTTGCGAAGTCGTTAATATCTCGCTCAAGCCTGTGTATCTAGTAGCGAGTCTTAAAAAGCCTCGCCAGGCAAGCGTTCGAGTAGCGAACTCGCTACAGAAGAATCATTCTAATTAGTAGCGAGGTCGTAACCCAAAAAGCCCTTTTTATTTGAACTACTAACTAGCGCTATGGGCAACCCCGTCGCCAACTGGTTTTGTGGGTTTGTGGGTTTGCGGGTTTGTGGGTTTAGGGTTTAGGGTTTAACTGTGGTAACGTGTATACTAGCGATTTCGCTACTACACAAGCTAATTAGATTGTAACTAAAAAATAAAACTTTTTAATTTTTTATTAGCAATTTTCACATTCTAACATATATATATTTTATATAGATGCAGTACAATACTCTATTTGTTAAATATCCATCATGATATTCACTCAGGTAGAGTACATCTTTGTACATAAGCAGTATGACATAACTCTATGTAAAACATCAATAATTCGGTTTTAATTTTTAAACGCAAAATCATATTCTTAAATATGTACATTTTATGTGTACACATCCAAAATGTGTGAAGCTCCGCGTTCATGTGTGAAGCTCTACTATGTTGTTGTCTCTAAAGGTAAGCGATGGATAGCGTTTTCAAGCGTACACATGATGTGTAGAGTTTCTTATTGTCTTACAATTAAAGACTAAGTTTCTTAAAACTCTTTCAAATTATGTAATTGCAGATTAAGTGACCAAATCCCTATCCCGTTCTACATGAGCATACGACGGAACAAATGAAAATTATTCTTAAAATAGAATGATTAGTGTCTTATACCATCATTTCGTTTAAATCGTGATTTAAAAATGTATGAGTGCATTTAAAAAACAAAATGTATGAGTGCATTTAAAAAAATCTTAAGTAGGGTTCTAGCGAGCATTCGTAGCGAAGTCGCAACATCCTAGTAACATACTTTATGTCAGCTTTTCAGTTACGATGTTGCTAGAAGGATAAAGTAGAGCATAAAAGGCAATCACATGAGCACGTAACGACTTCGTAAATAGCCACGTCAGGCGTAACGAGAGAGTTCTGATTTCGCAACAAGGTAAGCTAGAATAAAGTAAACACGTTATAGAACAGAAAAACACTACACTTTTGGCATCTAATCCATCACTTCTTACGGGTTTCATCTCCAAAAGTTCAAACTTTTGCACATCTTCTCAAATCTCCTCAACTTTCTTCACATCAAATCTCCATTACCCATCCCATACATCTTCTCACATCAATTGTGTCAAAACAAAGTGGAACTAGCCACTAATTGCATGCAAAAGATTGGTAAGTTTTGCAATAAATTCTCAACCACATTTTTGCCTATAGTTTTTTCAATTAATGTCAATCTTTATTTGTTCTTGTTCAATTTGGTAACATCCTTTGTTATGGGTAGAAGAGGGAAAAACAAGGTAGACCATCCCCAACCAAAATAATCAATTCTACCGACACAACTTTGTCATATACCAAAGGTACGATTTTTTTCATTCTTATTTGCTAAAAAATTGATTTTCTTGTACATAGTGCCTCCATTTATCATGTTATTACTAAATATCATGTCAGAAGCATGTCCTGAACGAAAATCAAGATTTTCTTTTAAAATTCTCCATAGCTTGCTTAGCCCTAAATTTTAGAATTATGAAATATAATGTTTTTACTACAAAGTACATTTTTGATTTATTAGTATTGTGTTAGTCATTAACAAATTTCAATATACAAAGGAAGCTTAATGGAGAGCCCTTCAAGTTCCGTTAACTCCGACTCAAGTGGGGGGGGGGGGGGGGGGGGGGGAAATGTTGTTGGCGGTTCAAGTGAGGTTAGAAGACAACGAGAAGTGACTCGCGCATCGAAAGAAGCTCAACTCCTCACACATTGTCGCGAATTAGAGATTAGGATCGATAACAAAATACTAACACATGTCAAGTTTAATGACATTGGTGTTGCTATTTCACCCGACGATGATGCCGCGCGATGGTCGAGTTGGTGTGCTAAGACGGGTAGGATACGCACACCATTAGACACAACGGATTGGAGGCTACTAAGTATCGACATCAAAAAGGATATATGGAAGGAATGCAAGGTTAGTGTGGTACTTGTTATTTTTAATTTCAATTGAAAATTGTGAGTGTGACTATTTTTATGATCACATTTGTAGCGCCCCTTTATTATCGAGGCAACATCCTATGATCAAGTGAAGAAGAAAGCTCTTCAAATCGCATCAAAAGCTCATCGAGAACACAAATATACCCTTGCCAAGGATTATATCAAACCGAAGGCACGAGGTTTGGGGAAGATCCAAGTACGCGTTACAATCACATTGTAACCCTTACTTGGGAGGCATTCAAGAAACGATGGTTAGAAAATGACGCAAAGGTTAGTTTACTTACTACATCTTGCAATAATAGTGTCATGCGAATTAGCCAAATATTTTTGTTTCGGTTAGTGCTTTATTCCTAAAATAACATAGAATTTTTAAAAGGGTTTGGGGGATAGGAAGCGCAAAGCCAGTGCTGATAATGTTATGCCTTACACCGGGGGTAGGGCGGGGTACTTGGGTGTGGGGAAGAAGACCTCAAAAAAAACATGAAACCGAGGTGAAAGAGCTTGTGAATGGGGGCATGGACGCGGAAGTGGCGAACAAGCTAGTCATTGCCGAAGACCCTACAACATATAGTAGACAACAATTATTCGTCTTGGGTAGAATTAAAAAAGACGGGACTTTCTCAAGTGATGAGGCAAAAAGGGTGGCTAATCGAGTGGTACGCTTTACCTACTACGCCATACCATGTTCCATTTTAGTATCTACAATCACACCATCAAACACAACAATTGATTACGATAATAACTTTTCATTTACTATACTACCTTTTTAGGACGAGGTCGAGCGTGAAGTTGAAGAAGGCTTGTTCATCCCTGTCGGTAAACACGATGTGCTACGTAGGGCACTTGGGAAGGCCGAGCATCCGGGAAGAGCTAAGGGAATTGGTGGTTATGTTACTCAAATAGAGGCGTTTGGTATCAAACGTAGTAGCAAAGACCCTAAACCATCCAAACTCCAAATAGCATTGAACCAAGCCAAAAAATCCGACCAAGAGGTCAAGAAATTGAAAACAATGTTGGCCAATATATGTTCTTTTATAAAGTATCCTCTTCCATCCGATTTTTGTGACACCGATCCAATCAATGGACCCTCGTCTAGAGGTTCACATCCTTCCCCACCACAACATGAGGTTGACCAACCTATTTTTGACCAACCTATTTTTGACCAACCTATTGTTGAACCCAACAAGGAAATATGCACACCTTCGGCCCCTATCAAAGAGCAAGTTCACATACAACCATCCGATCCCAAACCAAAGGTACGTTTAATTACTTGCACCTCAATCAAATGAATAATTCTACACAACTAATGATTATTGATATTTTTTAAATATACTCATCCTACATATGTCTAATTCGACCTAATTAAACATGCCTTATTTGTATATTAGAACTCCCCTTCTTGCAAGTTGTACGCTGAATGTGGGATGAATTCTCAACCCCGCCACGTTGCAATGGGAAATTCATATCCTGACATGGCACTACATCATGAAGCCAAAGTACCTATTGGTTTCGTTAGGGTTTCTATACTACATGTGTTAGTCGAGGATGCGTTGGTACCGGTCGCGGATCAAGAGTGCACGACAGTGGGTAAAGGTTTGGGCCGTTTTTTTGTGTGGCCCAAATGGTTGGTCGTTGATGTGAATTCTAATTCTATCCCAATTAATAAAAACACACCTTCACCCGTCGTAGACCCGCTACATTTTCCGGTAGCTAAGAAACCGATGTCGGTGGGAGAAGTTGGATTCATAAAATCACTCCCGGGATTCCTTCGCACGTTTTATGATCTGGTGGGTCACCATAGTCGGTATTCTGTTTACTATTTCTACTCCAATAAACAGGTGTTCGGCGAAGCGAGGGAATTAGTCGTTCCATGGGAAGACTTTGCCCTTTTCTGGCACTATAAAACCCTTCCCGAAACAATCCTTATACTACATCAAATGTAAGCTACTTGATCTCATCTCTTCTATCGTATTGCAAGTTACGAATTTTCATGTACTTGTGCACTATTATACGTTCATATCCGATCTATTGTTTATTTAGGTACATGCAATGCCTTGCTCTAAATGCAAAGACTTTCATTGGGTTTTTGCACCCAATATGCTTGCAAGAAATGAATGAAAGTAATCAATCACGACTTGCTTATCTCTCTAAGATCCTTAGTGACAAGACCAAGACAATTTACATAGGCCCATATCTAGAGGGGTTAGTTTTCTTTGTTACAATTGGATATTTGCACTTCGTAAACATTATAATCTTCGAGACGGGTTCTTACATTTTCATTTCTTAAAATATGTAGCGGCCATTGGAGTTTTGTAGCTATGATACCATCGTTGAAGCGAGTGTTAGGATGGACCCGCTACACTTTGGTCCATCTACAAAATTTGCAGATTTATTAGAGGTTGTTATGCATAGTGCACATGACAACACACTACTTCCCTTCAACCTTATACAGATTCAGGTGACAGTACAAATCCAATGCTCATTTATTTCCACTACGATTTCATTTCAAATCATTTGTTATACTTCTTCACTTTAAGCACCGAAAGCAATTGTCAAATTGGGAGTGCGGTTACTATATGATGTTGTACGCAAGCGAGTGTGTAGCTGGCCTTGTTCAAGATAATTTGGAATTACATCGCGTAAGCATTCTTATAACCTACTTATTGTACCTATTACTATCTACGTTGTATTTAATAGTATTAAAAAAACATTTCATATTCTTAGATTATCGAGGAAAATCATGCACCGTACACCAAGAAGGAGTTGGATGATGGTAGAGATGCATTGGCTAGACATTTGGTCCTTATTAGATCTCGGTACATCTCTAGGCCTCACATTCCCAATAAAAGCTAGTTTCTTTTTTTGTCAAATGGATGCATATACTTTTGAGTTCCATTACTTCCATTAGTTTATAAAGTGTGGCTTGATAGTGTTTCATGTTCATGTTTTGTGCTTAGATACCATGCATCTTGCAATTGACAGCTTAGACAATTAAAATGAAACCCAATTTTAGTGGAAATGGGTGGAAATGGCTCAAATCCTATAATTTTGTGACACTTACGAATTCCCTGAGAGATCGTTACTTCTCTCGCCCGTAACATTAAAATAGTTGCGATCATCTTGTACTATCGCTACTTCAATCGCCCGAATTATATTTCTGAGCTTAGTTTTTGCGCACTCGCTACCCAATCGCTCGTTCTTCTTTGCCTCTCCAATCTGATCTCTGTCGAGCTCGTAACAATACACGCCAAAACCAGGCAAATGTCTAGCTTACTCGTAACGTCATTTTTTTTTCTCGCTCACCCGGTGCTAAAACGTCGTCGTTTAATGGTTCTGAGCTTAGTTTTTGCGCCCTCGCTACCCAATCGCTCGTTCTTCTCTGCCTCTCCAATCTGATCTCTGTCGAGCTCGTAACCATACACGCCAAAACCAGGCGAATGTCTAGCTTACTCGTAACGTCATTTTTTTTTCTCGCTCACCCAATGCTAAAACGACGTCGTTTAACGTTAGTGAGATTAGTAGCAAATTCGTTACTACACACATAAGCGATTTTCTTACGATATCGTTAACTCTCTCGAACCAACAACTTTTATTATATTTTTATAATATCATTTTCACAATTTTTATATTTTTACAATTTTTATGAAAAACAATTGTTCGGTTGCGACCTCGCTACAGTGTTACTAGCGAGTAGCTAGTGGCTGTCGTAACCTGACTCGTTTTGATTAACCGAAATTGTTTAATTTGGCTTGTAACGAGTTCGCTACCTATGACCGAGCGATTCGCCTCTATTTGTCGTAACCAGTCTCGTCAGCAGATAAATATATGACAAACTAGGTTCACTTACGAGATCGTAACTACTATTAGCGATACGCACGGTGGAAGTCGTAACCAGTCTCGTACACATTCATAAGAGTCTAGGCTTTTCAATGTAGCGAACTCGTTAGTATTTCATCTGGCGATCCGTAAGCTGCTGTCGTAACATAACAATCAACCATTTATTTGGGACTAGCGTTTGCTAGTTACGGTATCGCAACGAGCCAATTCATATCATACAAACTTTCACGTTAGCGAGTTCGTAAGATTTTAGCAAGGCGGAAACAAACGCGTTAAACCCAAAAACATCTAAGGCGGAAGAGGAACCGCCTTAGATGATTTTTCTCATTCAAGTCACTACCAGGGAAGGCATTTGTTTTCTGCCTTAACACATAAAGGATGAACTGCCTTAGATGGCTTGATATTCTAGTAGTGAAAGTTGAGTAACTAACTTTCCTTTTTTACATTCAAATATTCCGAGTTGGTAAAGGAGTTACCTTTTTAATACATTTCCAAAAAGATTTTGGATTTGTTGAAAACAGCAGATATATATTGATTCCTATAAATACCCCGTACACCATAAAGTGATCATCAGCGTTCCATAACAAGTAATGGAAGAATTGCCAAATGAAATCGTTGCGGATATTGTGAGCAGATTAAAGACGACGGAGGCAGCAAGAACATGCAGCCTGGTCTTGGGGTGGAGAAACCTGTGGACAGAGAGCCGGAATCTTGATCTTGATTTCAAAAACCAGAACTACAATGGAGATCACGCAAGAAAATGCGTTGACCAAGTGTTGACTAAGCTGCTCCATCACCAGGGCGACATGGATAACATGAGGATCGCTTTTCATGATGATAACAATCTTGATCGGAGTTTCATGGAATGGATCGAGTTCGCGAATTTCAAACGAGTCCAGAGTCTTACCATAGACCTGAACCCGTTAAAGAATCTATCTAAAGAACCACAGATTCAGAGTATTCTCAAATGGGACAGGCTGACGGAGCTGTCTCTGAAGTCGGTCGCCATAAACAACTCGGATGTGAGGCAATTGTTATCCAAAACTCCCAATTTGGAGACGCTGTTCTTGGAAAACTTGCATGTGACGAAACTGGAGCTTCAGCATGCGAAACTGAAGCGGTTGGAGATTCAGGATTGCGTCCAGATATTGGAATGTAAATCAGCCCCGAATCTCGAGTGTTTGAAGCACGTGCCGATGAAGATGCACCAATCAGTGATCATAGACTTTGATGAACTGGATGAAGGCTTGCCAAGGCTACGAGCCGTCTTCTTGGGAGGTCCAATCTGTATACACGAGCTTGAGGTGTTTGCTGAGAAGGCCCCTGCCCTAGAGAAGCTCCAGCTGGAAATGGATAGATACTGTGAGCATGAAGATAACTGCTGGGAAGAATGTGAACGGAATATAATCATTCCAAGGTTCAAAAATGTGAAGCAGCTGGAGCTCAGATTCACAGCCACGCAGGAACATGAAGATGATGATAATCAGATGAGCACGGTGCGCAAGATCGTTGATGCATGCTCATCATCCCTGGAGAAGCTGACATTCATGTATGAGATTCAGAAACATGGCGATGAAGATGAAGTTGAAGGTGTTGATGATTATCCTGTTACTGGTGCAAACGACTGCCTTAGAGATGTTCGAGTTGTGGGGTGGTCCGGGCTGAGATCTGAGGTTAGGCTCGTTCGATATCTGATCCATACGTGCCCTAATATCCAAGGGCTGTTGCTTGATTCCACCCCTCCCTCTAAGTTGGAAACATCGTGGAGTGGAGAGTATTCGCACGTCGCAAAATCTGAGGCTGAACTCGAATCTGCTGCCCGAGTCGCGCAAAAACTCATCCATTATCTACACATGTACAATCAAGACCTATAGCTAGAATGACTCTTCATATACTGTGTTGTTGTAATACTGTTTGTTTGTCTTTTGTAATATGAATTTCAGTGCTTTTCGGTTACAGAAATGAGTGTTTTTTTTATAATCAAACTAGAAATGTCTCTGTATACAAGATATAAATAACCATCAATCAACTCTACCAGTTGCTCTATGAGCAATGAAGAGAATGAAAGCAATGACACAAACATTTCCAAGGGCAACCACAACTGCTAATACAATAACTAATCTTTTAGCTGATGAATCAGAATGAGGTTGAGGGATTTTGTCATCATAGCAAGGTAGAGCTAACTGTGTACCACAGAGACCTTGGATCCCTTGAAAGCTCGAACCAGGAAACGTCAAGAACTGACCTGAGCTGACAGTTTATTGTACGAAACGTTGAATGTCGATAAGAAGCTGAGTTGAACCAAAGAAGGAGGCAGACTTCCAGATATATGATTATGTGAAAAATCCATAACCTCTATATTAATCATTCTAGACAATCCATTTGGGATGCTTCCTGAGAAATTGTTCCACTTTAGGTCTAAAACATGCAGTCCTTTCAAGTTCCCAAAATGTGGTAAGATCTGACCAGTGAGGACATTGTTCTGAAGATGTAAACTGTTTCTGAAACTCTCAAGTTTATTATACTGCAAGTGCAAGGATCTTCCAACCGCTAAGTTTCTGTTTGCGAAAATAGGGAAATAAATTGCAGGCTCATCCCAAGAGTTTCTTTCTGAAATGAGGCTTGGTAATTCTCCAAGTTTTTCAGGCATTTCCCCTGAGAAAGAGTTCCAGGTAGAAAAGAAGCCGGAAATCGCCTATCCAGGATGGGATTTTTCCATGCAGTCGATTCCATGATAAATCCAAGAGCTTCAAATTCTTCGAGTTTGTCAGCCACAAGGGTAGGTTACCTGTGAGGCTAGAAGATGCAATGATGAGAGCTTCAAGTTCAGGGAAATGAAGAGTTGACAATGGTAACTCCTCGGACTGAAAATTTAAAGTAAGTACCAAAACTGTCAAGTTTTTACAGTGCTGTAAAGTTTCCAGGGCAGCTGACAGGTTAATTATGAAAGCTGCAATTCGACAGGGAAAGGAAAGAAAGTGTCTGAAAATCCTTAAAACTTTCCGGGAAATGGTTTCTAGCTAGATTTATGGCTTTCAATCTTGGACAATGAGGGAGATTATCTGAGATTGAACCAAGAAACTGGTTGCTACCCAAGTCAAGTGAAGTAAGGCTAACCATTGAAGAGCAGTTCAGGTCCATTCTAGAATTTACCAAACTTCTGGAATTTGCCAGAGATTGAGGTATATTTCCCTTGAATTTATTGGATTCAGCCTCAAAATAGGCCAGTTTTTTCAAAGTATAAAAAGAATCAGGTAAATTCCCAGAAAGGCAATTGTTAGAAACATCAAATTGGACAAGGCTAGAAAGGTTACCAATATTGTCACTGAGATTCCCTGAAAGCATGTTATCTTGAAGACTAAGATTAGCCAATTTGGCCCAAAGAAACATGTCTTCAGGTAAAGCACCAGAAAGGAAATTTGATTCAAGAGAAAGATCCTCTAGAAAACTGCAGTTTCCGAATCCCGGTGCAAGATTCCCACTGAAATAATTTCCTCCCATTTTCACAGCTTCAAGTTTGGTTGAATTGGTGCAGATTCTGACCGGAACCGAACCCTGAAAATCATTTTCAGAAACACTGAAAAATCGGAGCAAAATGGAAAATCCCCAGAAAACTGGTTCCTGCTCAAATCCAGGACCTCTAAATCAGGCAAATTTAGCAGTTTCCCAGGTAATGAACCGGTCAGAGAGTTGCCTAAAGATTCAGGTAACTTTCCCAAAAGCTTTTTGTGCATGATTTCCAAGCTTATAACTCTGCTTAATGAGCAAGAAATGGCAGTCCAGGTGCAGCAATTGGGAGAAATCCACCTCAAAATATCTCTTGAAATCGAATCCAACTCACCATAGAAATCCAATAACGCTTTCATATCAACTTGGTTGCATCCTAAATTCTGGGAATTGATGGTCAACGACAAGGCAAGTAATATGCATAGAATCCATGCTTTCACAGAACACATTTTCTGAACATGGAATTTAAAAAATGTATACTCTCGTGACTTCATCATCTTTTATAAACACTCCCGAAATTTAAATCATTGCTTCTTCTCTCTAGTCTCTAGTCAACCACTCAACGCGTAGAGAATGTACATATTTTGCTTTTAAATGTACACCTCAGTGAGTTAAAACCACTAAACCAGTCAACGCGTAGGGTTTCATCCATTTTTACTCCTAATATATTTGATATTTTACTTGATCTATCTAATTTCATTTAGCTTAACTTAATTTAAAAGTTAACAGGATAAAATCGGATAAATTCCTTTTTTTTAAAGATTAAAATCACTTCAAAAAAGTGGAGTGAAATTTATAAGCTCCCTGAACCACAGAAAAGTCAAATAATTGGCAAAGTATACAACCACTCATATGCTTTCAAAAGAACTAGGCTTACCGGACCGTGCGTTGCACGGTTTTTGTGATGTACTCTTAAAATAATAATTATGAATATGGTAATACAAAGTAAATATTTGATACGATAAATTATGTAAATTGAATAAATGTTTGTATAATAGAAATTATGAAAAATAAAATCACTGTAAAGAACTAGATTACAACAATTAAGGTAAATTGTTGCATTCAGTTCTCTATTTTTGACTTAAATCTCCGTAGTGTTTGTGTTTTTGTTTATACGTAGTTTTATTATCAAAACGCCATCTTCATCATGTTGAACTAAGTGTGTCATTGTATTCAACTCTTGCAAATTAACCACTAAGTATCTAGTATTGGTTTTGGAGTTTGGAGGAACACAATGTACTTTTTATTTTCAACAACAATATATTTTTCTTTTAGGAAAATCATGTTTTTACAACAGAAACTAATATAAGTCTATATGAATATAAAGTAGGGAGATTTATAAGTAAATTGGTTTTTGTGAGTACCAACATTACCTCGTCCGCATATTTCAATTCTTCCGAATTTAACCCTAATATAATTTCAGCATGTGTACCCAAAACGTAGCTTGTACTGTTCCAATTGCTGTCTTTTTAAGTTTGGCTGCAATTACTTATCAATTTAGATTATTAAACTACGGTTACTCAAACGTCTTCTCTTTGTTTTTTATGCAACTATAAGTTGAATGGAGTCAAATTATATGGTTAATGCATAGAATAAATAATTATCTTGGAAATGATTGTGTGGGTTTATGATGCAATGATTGGAATATATTTTCAAATTAAATCTTTTTATTTTTGAAAATATTAAATTCATTCGCTTCAAATTTTTGGAAATCGTTTAAACCAATTGTATGATACACTTGTGATGATTGGAGAGCAAAATATAGATTAAGTCATACCTTATCATTAAACACCTACAAACTTTCTTTTAATCACGTTAGATAATAAAATTTAGCATGAGTTTTTCCCTCGCTCATTCTCCTTCAATAAGTAATCTCAACATTGGTACTTCAAAAAAATAAAAAATAATCTCAACATTGGAGGGCAGAAATATTTCTGGACACGCTAACCCTCCGCGAACCAATGTATTCCTCTTCTTTGATCTCAAAACTTCCCTTGTTTTTTACATGTGTACGCGATTTTTCTTGAGCCACATCCTTCCAAAATTAAACGCTCTTTTTCTTATAATTATGACATTGGGATTTGGTTAAATATGTTATGGGAATTGGTTAAGTATGTAGTCAATTAAACGAATTGATTTCCAAATTTTAACGCGACGGCCGTACTAAATAAAACGCACAATTCAAGATCGTTTTTAGTCTTCTTAGTAAAATTCCGGTGACGGCATCTTATTTAATATTTTATATTTATACCGTCATTTTCTCCTATTCAATATATACATAGTAAAAGATAAAATATACACAGCTAATAATAGTTAACAAAATATATATATATATATATATGTATAATATATTAATATATGAAAAATAAAATATTTATACCATGTAAAACTGAATAATCACCTACGAAACTAACTACTACTTTTTAGAAAAGATTATTATATATGGTAATATTATGGTTGAAATTATGTACTGTTATATATATTTATTAATATTTTAGTAGCATATGTATAATATATGAAAATAAAATATTCATACCATGTAGAACTGAATAATCATACGGAAATTAACTACTATCTTTTAAAAAAGATTATTATGCATGGTAATATTATGGGTAGTTATATATGGTGATATGGGCTCTGGCCCATATTTGGGCTCTGGCCCAGAGAGTAGTCCGGTCCATATGACGTCAGCTAGAATGGCGTTATCCGGGGACAAGGGAGACATGATTATGACCTGTCCCCAGGTAAGGACAAAAGGACAGGACCACTGCCTCTGGGCTAGAGGCTACCCACTCACACCTATAAATACAGCTTTGGACTTGTGGAGAAAGGTATGTTCTATCAGATTAAACTCTCTCAATATATCCTTATTCTCTCTCCTATTCAAAGGCCCCTCTTTCATCATCACGCCGGAGTAGCTATCCTCGGGATACTCCGGGGCGTTGTTTTGCAGGTCTTCAAGTGAGAGCGCGCGGAGCACGGACAAAACCTCATCCGGACCGGAGACTCATCTTGTATCCGGACCGGGACTGGAAGCTGGTTGCATCAGTTGGCACGCCCAGTGGGACCTAAATATTTCCAGTTACAAGTTACGTTCATGCCGCGCGGACGACCCAGAAAGAACCCTCTCCCAGCAGAGGAGGAAGCGGGAGGAGGGCCAAAAACAAGAAAAGCCGCTACGGTTAGAGCTCCAAAGATAGCGGCTGAAAAGGAACGAATTCTCCAGGCCAAGCAGGCGGCAGCAGAGGCAAGGGTCGCGGCTGAGGAGCGTCGACGACAGCGCCTGGCAACGGAGAAAGCGAAAGGAAAAAAGACGGTTCCCGAACGGACTCTGGCGGACATACAGCGCGAGAACAGGGAGCGACTGCGGGCCGCTCGGGAGGCATGGAACCAGAACCAATTTGGGGACCAGGAGTCGTCAGAAGGGGACACTGACAACATCGAGGGAACGCCGGATTTGGGTCATCCCGAGGGATCCGACTCGGATGACGCCGGAGATTATGAACCGGAGGAAAACGATCCGGAAGGTGATAGCACGGAGGATGATGCTCAGAGCCGATCGGCCAGACCCCGAGTAGGACGAAAGGCCGGAAGGGAGGAGCGTAAGCGTCATGATTCCAGGCTTGGAGGCAACATCCTGAGGACGAACATGACGGAATACCAGCAGTTCCAAGAGTGGAAGGCGGCTCAAGGAGTTGAAGCGGACAAGCCACCTCCGGAGCAACCAAGAGTGCCAAACCCAAACCTATTTCCGGGCGGACATCAACAGCAGACCGCTGGTTTGAATCCGAATGCACCACCTTACTAGGGAGCACAAACTCAGCAGGGGTACGGGACCCAGCAGGGTTACGGGATGGGTGCACCCGGAGGCCAACAGCAAATGATGTTTGGAATGCAACCTGCCGGAGGGCCCGGAGGTCAGCAGCAAATGACGTTTGGAATGCCACCCGCCGGAGGAGGATTTCCCGGAGGTTTCGGTTTTCAAACACCTTTATGTCCGGATTCCATTGAAAACCGACTGAACCGCCTCATCGGACGGAATGGGATCGGACCTCAGTCACCCTGGGTTCCAGAAGTGTTGAGTTTCAAATGGCCAGCCGGAACCAAGGCTCCGGACGGACATCCAACCTACAACGGAGAGGGAGATCCAGAAGAATTTGTCCATACTTATGCAAGTATCATGATTGCTAGGGACATTCTGGAGGAGTTGCAGTGTAAAATGGTGCCTTCGTATCTAAGAGGTAACTGCTTGACGTGGTTCAAGGATCTGCCAAACGGTACGCTTCGACATATTTGGGATTTCGCCATCGCTCTGGTCCGGCGCTATTCCGCTATGAAACACACATTTGTAAACCTTGCCACGGTTCTGGCAATGAGGCAGCTGGAAACAGAGACTACTTGGGAATTCTACACCCGGTACATAGCTGCGACGATGAAGGTAGTGGACCGACACTTGCAGGAGAAGGCCATCATCCACAACTTTGTCAACGGGCTGAGGGATAACACCTTCTACATCGAGCTCATGAAGAATATGCCTACATCATACTATCACCTCCAGTTGGTGGTGGAGATGCATTGTACGGTGCATGATGCCAACCAAGTCCGGATGACAACTGTGGGCTTCTTCGGGCAAAGGTCTCTCACAGTGATGGGGACTCAAACCACTGCTGCACGGACTCCGGCCCGGACTGATCAAGCCAGACGAGTACCCGCCCCGGCAACAGCAGCACCAGCACCGGCGGCCGTTGCTCGTCCGACCTACACCCCTCTCTCAAAGACCCGTACGGAGATCCTCGCGGTTCACCGATGTCTGTTTACGGATCCGCAACCCATTATTGGCGTACCGGCACCAGCAAATGCGGACAAGTGGTGCAAGTTTCACAAGTCACACGGACATACCACGGAGGGATGTAGGGCGCTCTGTTCGGATATTGAAAGGTTGATCGGAGCAGGTCAGTTAAGAGATTGTGTGGCGGGAGAAGGACGGCCGGCACAAGCCCCAGCCGCCGCAGCCGGACAGGGTCGGAAAAGGAATTGGAGGAACAATCGCCCTCGAGGGGGAAACCAAGCTAACCCGGCAAACCCGGCACCGAGACAAGCCGCACCAGCACAACCCCCGGCTCAGCCCCGGATGATCAATGTGATAAACGGAATTGTCGGAGACAGACTCTGTTCTATGACGGCGATCAAGGCCAAAAGCAGATACGTGCCTCCGGGTGAGATACAAGAAAAGAGGTTCAAACCAAGTGAGACTATCACCTTTTCGGATGAGGATCCAGTACCCCCCCAGGTTCCCCATTCGGATCCGATGGTGGTAATAGCTAATGTTGAAGGAATACTGATCAAACGAGTGTTCGTAGATGATGGTAGTAGTGTGGAGATTATGTTTGCGGAGTGCTTTGATCAACTCGGAATTGGGCGACAAAATTTAAAACCGTGTCAAACCCCCCTTTCAGGGTTCACCGGGCGGACCGTCCATCCGCTCGGGGTCATCCCCTTGAAAGTTACTCTGACGGATTTTCAGGATCCGACAAAGCGGGCAACGGTGGAGTGTAATTTCGCCGTCATTGATGCAGTTTCTCCTTACAACATGATCATTGGAAGATCGTGGCTGTCGCAGGCACGGGCCATCTGTTCACCTTTCCACTTGATTATGAAGTTCCCCACCGAAAACGGTATCGCATCCGTCCGAGGGCACCAACAAACCGCCCGGAGTTGCATGTTGACCGCCATCAAGGATGCCCGGTCCGGGGAGGGCCAGCCCAAGCTGTCCGCCTCGGACAAGGGAAAAGCCAAAGCAGACTTGGTAGGAGCCATCCATGGAGAAGCACCATCTTATGAAGTGGAGGACATGATGGTCGGACATAAGGAAGTAGTCAGCGTGGGGAAGAACATGCCGGATGATGTGAAGGAAGAGTTACGACGCCTGTTGGCAGAATATGAGGATGTGTTTTCTTGGGGGACGGAGGACTTGACCGGCGTTCCGGAGGAGATCGTGGTCCACAAGCTCAACGTTTTTTCCGGAACTAAAACCTATACGGCAAAAGAAGAGACCCCTCGCTCCGGAACGCGTGGAGGAAATCCGGGCGGAGGTGGGTAGATTGCTAAGTGCTGGAATCGTGGAGGAGATATCCTACCCGGAGTGGTTAGCAAACCCAGTTCTGGTGAAGAAGCACGATGGCTCTTGGAGAATGTGTATTGACTTCACAGACCTAAACAAATGTTGTCCGAAAGATAGCTATCCGCTCCCCTCTATCGATCAGCTGGTCGAGGCTATTACTGGTTACCAAGTGTTGGCATTCTTTAATGCGCACCGAGGGTATCACCAGATTACGATGGCCAAGGATGACCGTCCCAAAACATCTTTTATTACTAACTTTGGTACTTTTTGTTACAGGAAAATGTCTTTCGGATTGAAAAACGCAGGTGCAACGTATCAAAGGATGGCGGACAAGCTTTTCCGGAACCAGATGGGGCGGAACCTGGAAGTTTATGTGGACGATATGGTGGTCAAGAGCCGGACGTACGAGTCTTTCTTGTCTGACCTCCGGGAGATGTTCGACGTGCTCCGGATGGCAAATCTCAAACTCAGCCCCGGAAAGAGCACCATTGGAGTTGGAGCAGGGAAGTTCCTTGGCTATATGGTGTCAGCTCGAGGAATCGACGTTAATCCGGAAAAGATATCGGCCCTTATGGAGATGCCGCCTCCGAGGGGGGTAAAGGACGTGCAAAAATTAACCGGATCGCTGGCCGCTCTGAGCCGATTTCTCGCTCGGGGGGCTGAGAAGCAGCTTCCCTTTTTCAACATACTCCGCAGGGCTAAACCGTTTGAGTGGACGGAGGCGTGCGACCAGGCGTTCACGGACCTCAAAGCTCACCTAGCGAGCCTCCCAACCCTGTCCAAGCCACTGCCCGGAGAAGAGCTCTTTCTATACATAGCGGCGGCGGAACATGCTATAAGCTCCGCTTTGGTCCGGGAAGATGGTAAGGTCCAACGTCCGGTTTACTTTGTGAGCAGGGCACTCCAAGGTCCGGAAACGAGGTACACTGTTTTGGAAAGGTTGATATTGGCACTGGTGCATGCCTCCCGGCACCTCCGATCACGGTTCTGACGAATCATCCGTTGAGACAGATCATGTTGAAGCCAGAAGTCTCGGGTCGGATGATGAAGTGGGCAGTCGAGCTCGGAGAGCACGAGATCAAGTATCATCCCCGGAAGGCTATCAAAGGGCAAGCCTTAGCGGATTTCTTGGTAGAAATGACCGAACCTTCAGGAGATCCGTCCGGATCAGAACCACCCTCTGAAAGATGGAAGTTGCATGTGGACGGATCGTCTCACGCAAATGGGGGCGGGGCGGGAGTCTTGCTCACCTGTCCACAAGGAACGGAATACAGGTATGCTATTCAGTTCGGTTTTCGAGCAACAAACAACGAGGCAGAGTATGAAGCGCTCCTAGCCGGACTCCGGCTGGCGTTGGAGATAGGAGTCACGGACGTCGAAGTATACAGTGATTCTCAGATAGTGGTCCAGCAAGTGAACGGATAGTACGAGGTGAAGGAACGGAGCTTGCAGAAGTACCTCGAAGCGGTTAAGCCGTTATTGGCCAAGTTCCGTGGCATTACCGTAACGCAGATGCCCCGCGAGGATAACGACAAGGCGGACGCCTTAAGCAAACTCGCTTCCTCTGAGATCAAACCGGACGCGGAGAACAACTTGATGATGGAGACCTTATCCGCCCGGAGTTACGACGTCCCACAGGTGGCAGCAGTGGAGGTCTCAAAGGAGTCATGGATGATGCCCTTCTTTGAATATTTGCAGTACGGAAAGCTTCCGGAGGACAAGGCATTGGCGCGGAAAATCCGACAGAAAGCACCGCATTACACCATAGTGGACGGAACCCTGCTCAGACAAGGATATCTCCAACCGTGGTTAAGGTGTGTGGACTCTGATGAGGCAGCTCGGATTGTGAAGGAGATGCATGAAGGACCAAACGGCAGTCACCAGGGGGCCCGGACCATAGCGAGAAAGATAATGTGCACGGGCTACTATTGGCCGACCCTGTTTGAAGATGCGCAGAAATACGTCCGCTCCTGTGTACAGTGCTGTTACAGTCGCAATGTGCGTCCTTGATGATCCGTCGCGATGGCACGATGAGGACACCTGCTAAGAATCAAGGAATTCTCAATCAGGGCGGGGCGGCTTATTGCCGTTCCCGCTCCGATGCTAAAGTCAGTAGACTGTTCGGAGAGTTGGGATGTGATTGATTGTGTTTAGAAAACTTACCTCTCTCTTGTGAGAAAGGGATATATATATGGTGCAGGCAATTGACCCGATCTGATCAGACCGCGCCGTTAGGCGGTCTGGGAAGATTCTTCTGTCAGGTCAGGTAAAACTGCCGTCTGCGGTCGGGTCTGGCCCGATCGTCATGCAGGATGAGGGGTCGGGATGAGCCATGCTTGATGGTGAGATGCCCGACCCTAACAAGTCCCCCCAAGTCCGAGCGCGGAGCAACGGTTCGCATGATGGAGTGTACCTGGGTTTCTGTGATCCGTGCGACAGTGAGCCGTCAGATATTAACTGCATGTCCGCCACGTGTCATCACTTTTTCGAAGGGATGCATGTAAATTTAGCCTTTGTAACTGTGCAACTTTTGTAACTGCAATTATTACTTTAACTGCTCGCATAACTCCCCCCTTTCTTCATTCAAATACGAAACTGCTCCTCATTTCTGCCTTCTTCATCTTATTCTCGAATTTATTGCTCACAACTTTAGATATTCTGCACACGCCTCCTTTCTGCCTTTGTTTTGTTTTCTTCCGCCTCTGTAGCGTTTTGCCTGTTCTGATCATGGCCGACATCCCTGTCTCCGGCGCGTTTTGCCAGATTACGGATGAAGAAGCGGCTGAGTTCATTCAGATCTACCGCGACACCGAGGGCCTCCAGATCGCGGATCTGGCCAAATCAATCGTTCGACCCAAACCCAGCGACACCATCAACGCTGCCCCGGCGGGCAAAGTTCCTGTTTACTATGAGCATCTAGCTCGTTGCAGCGTCAGGTTCCCTCTTACTCCTTTCTGCCAATCCATTCTGTCTTACTTTGACATGACTCTGGGCTTGATGACGCCCAACGCTGTGCGCAACATTATTGGCTTCGAGACCCTGTGCGGTGCTCGCGGGGTTGTTCCCTCCGTCACCCTGTTCCGGGTGTTCTTCTACACCGGCGGTGGCGGCGATGACGACGGTTGGGGCCACATCAAAGTTCGCCCCAAAGCCGACCTGCACATCTTGACCGGCATGCCCAAAACGACCAACTGGAAGGTAAAGTTCATGTTTGTTGATGAAGATGTCGTGTATGGGCCTGCCGCCTCTCGCCCAAGGCAATCTGTCGGTGATCCTGATACGCGCGGCCGCGCTCTAGATGGCGTATCCCAGAATCGCTTGGCCGCCTCCATCAGGGCTCTGAAGGAGAAACTGGAAAGGTGGGATGTCTTGAAGTTGGATGAAAGGTTGCGGGATTCCGGCCTGCCTCACCGTCGCGTGCTTCCTGCCATCCAGGATGAGCCTGTTGTCATCCCAGATGATGATAAGCCCGTCCGGGACGAGGGCAACGGCCCCCCAAATGTTGATCTCTTCAGCCCTCCTGCCGCTCTGGCACTCGCTCCGATTGGTCGCCCTGATAAAGGTATGTCAGATCCCACTTGGCCCTCTCTTTCATCCTTTTTGAGCATTGTCATGACCTTTTGCTCTTGCCTCAAATGTATCTTCTTCATGTTGTATGTGTTTCAACAGATATGGCTCGCCGCCGACCAACCATTGACGTGACAAAGTTCGTCCGTCCCTCGCAGCGCAGGAGGTTGGAGGACAGTGCTGGCCCGAACCAGTCCACTCAGTCGCATGGTCAATCCTTTCAAACCGGACAAGATGGCAATGCTGAAGGTTCCTCGCTTCCCTATCAGGATACGGGGTCGTCAAGGGGTTTGCTGAAGCCTGACCAGCTGTTCCAGATGGGGGTCGGCGGTCGCGAGAATGTCTCGTCCCGACCCCAAGTGCCCGAGAAGCTGAAGAGCAGCACTGAACCAACTGGTCCGCAGCATGGTGAGAGGGCCCCTCCGCACGCTGGTGGCTTTCAAACTGACAAGGGTAAAACCAACTCCTCCACCGTCTTCCTCAACTCGCCCGCCGGTCGTTTAGAATATCTCAAGGAGGTGATGCCCCTTGACCATTTCAGGGCTTGGGTGAAGAATCCGGCGCTAAACCTTCATGGGGTCAGGACTGCCACGGACAATCTGATTTCGTCTGTTTTTGATGTAAGCTTCATCTTCTTGTCTCTCCTTTCATGCTTAACTTCCTCTCCCGACTCTATCCTCCTAACTGTTGTATTGTTAGGGCGCTTGCTCATCCCTCGCCGTCATCTCCGACTTCAGCACCTTGTGCTTGGCGCATGAGGCTGACAAGAAAGTGCATCACGCCACCCTCATCGAGCTCGGAGACGTGAAGAGGCAGTTGGCCATCGCCGATGCCGAGATAGTCCAGCTTCAAGAGGAGGCCAAGGCCAAAGCAGATGCTGATGCTGAGTGGTCACCTGATGACTGGATGGAATCCGAGCAGGCGCTGAAGAAGCAGCTGGACGCTGTCAACGCTCAACTAGCGTCTGCCATCTCGGACGGTGAGGAACTGAAAATAGCCAAGGAGACCAGCGACGCTGCTCTACTAGATGCCCAGATATCTACCACCGAGCTGCAAAAACGCCTAGATGAAGCTGTTGGGAAAGCTGATCAGATGGACAAGATATCTGGTGAACTGGCCACTCTTCAGGCTCGCTTTGCCGAGTCCGAAAGTCAACTGAAGAAGGCGCTGGAGGATAAGGCTGGCCTCGCCATTGACTATCAGTCTGTGCTGACCGCCGGCGTGCGTGAGGTGTTTGCCAAGGTGGCTCGATCGGAGCGCGCCGTCGCGCGCACTTCTGCTTTCCTTCGACGGGCTTATGCGCTGGATAACATGTATGAAGACTCTGCTGCCTATGCCACTGCTCTTTCTGAGCTCACCGATGCCTTTGTTGGTTATGGCTTCCCTGAGTACTTTTCTACATTGACCGGTGAGATGACTCCGGCCGAGCTTGCCGCATGGGAGCCAGATGTTGCAGTTCCACCTGTTAGGGGGGACTTGTTAGGGTCGATGGTGAAGTTGTCGCCGAAGAAGGGCTGGTGAAGGACTTGGAGGATGCTGGGAACAATGTCCAAGTTTCTGCCCAAAACCATTAGTTCTGCTTCTTTCTTTTCCTTTCATTTTGTTGGATTCCTCCTAAACTCCTCTGAATAATTTCCTTTTGGTTTGTAATGACCCATAAGGGTTACATTTGCTTTTGCATTGTTATTGAATTCTTGCTTTGACAGCAGATATTATTGCCTTAGTGGTTTGGCTGTTATACTACTTGATGAAACTCTTGTTTGCGCATTTGCATCACTGGCTATTGCCTTAATGTTTGGTTGATACCTCGCCATTTTGCTCACCCATGTTCATGGTGGTGACTCATCATCCTTCTATATGAAGAGGGATGAGCCAGCAGGATGAACTAACCGGGGTGAACCATGATGTGGCTTGAATTTCTTGTCAACTTGGAGGTCGCTAAACCCTGACCAAGCCACCAAGGTATATGGTCCTAAACCTTTCCTTGGTTTTTCTCTTCAAAGCCAAAGCTGCTAAGCTATGGTCCTTGTTAATCGGTCCGTGTCCGACATGGGTTTTTCTTAAAGAAAAGATCCCACCTTTTCTCCAAACCGGTAGCTATCCGAGTTTGGAGAGGATATGGTTTGTTCTGTTTGCCCATCCGCATTTGAACAAAAAACCACGCCTATGTTCAGTACTCAAAACGGGGCGGCTAAGCCTCCGTCTCGGCCTGGCGGTCACGATCGTGATCGTGTCATCCGACTTGCCCATTGGTGTAGGTACACTTTTGAACGCATCTTTGCCATCCCAGACATATGTCCGAGATGCACGGCAAAGATGTGCCTTTCATGCTTCACAACCTAAGTGAGGGATGTGTCGAGTGTTCTAATGCTTTGTCCGGATAACCGGAGCGATGGCCTGAACTGCCTCTTTTAATGTCCATTATCACCGATTCCGATCATGTCATTCGACTTTCGAAAAAGAGGCACAAATGAGACAGAAAAAAGAGATGATGTGTTCTTGAACTTGACACTTGGAATTCATTAAAACACAAAAGGGGGAGTACAAAAGATACAATTTTGCGCGGGAGAACTGGATTTCCTCAAGATCACATCCCTCATGAGGGCAAAAGTCGCGATCCTATCAGGAATCCGTTCTCCAAAAGCATTTCCCCATTATATACAAACTAATTGGTACCTTTCTCATGGGTCTGATGCTGCTCAACCGTAATAACGGCGGAGGTTCTCCATGTTCCACGTCCTTGGTACCGCTTCGCCTGCCATGGTCTGCAGCCTGTATGCGCCGTTTCTCAGCACTTCTGCGACCACGTATGGTCCTTCCCACGTGACATCTAACTTCTTCAAGCCCTCAACTCGGCTAGCTTCATTCTTTCGGAGGGCCAATTCGCCTTGCTTAAGATTCCTTATGCGGACTCTGGCATTATAGCGTTGTTCCACATATGACTTGTAGGCCGCCTCCTTGATTGTGGCCTGTTCTCTGGCTCTCTCCAGTTCCTCCAGGCTCTCTCTCAGACGCTGGTTGTTGTCCTCCTCGGCATTCGGGATGGCGGATCGCGTTGATGGGATGATGAGCTCAGGCGGGATGATGGCCTCACTGCCGAAACACAGAAAGTAAGGTGATTCACCTGTGGCCGTTCGGGGCGTCGTCCTGTATGCCCACAACACCGATGGGAGCTCATCTACCCAGTTCCCTTTCGCGCCGTCCAACCTTCTCTTTAACCCTTGAACAATCGTTCCATTGGTTCGCTCGGTGAGACCATTGGCCTGTGGGTGGGCTACTGATGTGAAACTCTGCTGGATGCCCATCTGGTTACACCAGTCTCTGAAGACTCCTCCTTCAAACTGGTGTCCGTTGTCGCTGATGATCGTCTTGGGCAGGCCGAATCTGCAAACAATGTTCCTCCACACGAAACTTGTCATCCTCTTGCCCGTGATGGTTGCCAACGCCTCCACCTCAACCCACTTGGTGAAGTAGTCAATGGCCACCACTAGGAATCTTCTCTTGCCGGTCGCTTGGGGGAAAGGACCGACAATGTCGATGCCCCATTTTGCAAATGGCCATGGGCCTGTGATGCTCTTCATGGGCTGGCCGGGTTGAGATGACACCCGATCGTGTATCTGGCACTGATGACAAGTTTTGACCACATGGTCGGCGTCGACCCTCATGTTGGGCCAGTAATAACCTGCTCGGGATGCCCTCAGTGCCAGTGTCCGGCCCCCCTGATGGCTGCCGCCGCTTCCTTCGTGGAGCTCCTTCAGGATTCTTTCTGCTTGTCTAGGCGTTAAACATCGCAACCACGGCTGCAAATATCCTCTCTTGTATACCACCCCGTTCCTGAGCGCAAAATTCAGCGCCTTCCTCTCTAGGGCTTTCGCCTCCTTCTGATCGAGTGGTAGCGCTCCACTGAGCAAGTAGTCCCGCATTGGTGTCAACCAACATGGCGGCTCGGCCTCAATAACCGCGACCGTCATGCCGTCAGTTGATCTTGTCGGCAGTGTTTCCACTAGAACTCCTTTGGACAGATGGCTACTTGCCGTGGAGGCCAGCTTGCTGAGGGCATCCGCCCTTGTATTCTCGGATCTGGGGACTCGGGTCACCTCAAATCCTTCGAACTGCGTAGCTAGACTCTTAACCTTAGCCAGGTATTTTTGCATTGATGGCTCCTTGGCTACGTATGACCCATTGAACTGGTTTGCAACCAAAGCCGAGTCGCCGTATGCATCCAACTTGGTTGCGCCCAACGCCTTTGCTAACTCCAAGCCTGCAATTAATGCTTCATATTCGGCTTCATTGTTCGTGGCTGGGAACTGGAACCTCAACGCATACGTCGTCTCCATGCCATCGGGGTCGGTCACGATCAGACCTGCTCCTGATCCTTCAACGCCGGATGCGCCATCCACATGCAGCTTCCACCATCCTGTCCTGTCAACGCGTCGTTGCTTTTTGTCGGCTGGCTCGCTTGGTGCGTCGATGGTCACTTCATCCTTCTCCTCGATCCCGGATGGCAATTCTGCCAGGAAATCGGCCATCACTTTCCCTTTGATGGCTTTCCTTGGGGCGAACTCAATGGCATGTTCGCCTAGCTCTATTGCCCACTTGGCCAACCTTCCTGACATCTCCGGTCTGGTCAAAATTGCTTTGAGCGGCTCGTTTGTGAGAACCACGATGGGGTGTGCTTGAAAATATGACCTGAGGCGTCTCGCCGCATGGACCAATGCCATGGCCAGCTTCTCCTGAGCGCTGTACCTCAACTCGGCCCCCTGCAGCGTTCGGCTGACATAATAGACCGGACGCTGGATTTTGTTCACTTCCCTAACCAACGCGCCACTCACGACTTCCATCCCAGCGGCAAGGTATAAATACAGCGTCTCGCCTTGCTCAGGGGGAGACATGGCTGTAGGTCTTTTAAATGATCCTTCAACTTGAGGAACGCTTCCTCCTCGACCTGGCCCCATTGGATTGCTCCTTTTGGCCCGACGCTGCCCTTGAGGATCCTCAAGAACGGGAGTGACCTCTCTGCGGCTCGTGACAAGAACCTGTTCATAGCCGCCAGCTTTCCATTCAAGCTCTGTACGTCTTTAACGTTCCTGGGAGGCTTCATTTCCAAAACGGCTTGGACTTTCTTCGGATTGACCTCCAAACCGTTGTTGGACACCATGAGGCCCAAGAACTTCCCGGCCCCCACCCCGAACTGGCACTTGGCCGGGTTGAGCATCATACCTACCGCGTTTAAGGTTCCCAAAGTCTCATCTAGATCCTTCACTAGACCTTCATACGATACGCTCTTGATGACCATGTCATCGACATAGATTTCCATGTTGCGGCCGATCTGTGCTTTGAAAATCTTGTCCACCACCCTCTGGTAAGTGGCAGCGGCGTTGCGTAAGCCAAACGGCATCATCCGGTACGCGAAGGCTCCCCTCTCCGTGATGAAGGCAGTTTTGTCGATGTCGTCCTCCTTCATCGTGATTTGGTGGTACCCCTTGTATGCGTCTAGAAAGCATTTGATCGGGAAAGGGGCCAACGCGTCCACCTTCTGATCGATGATGGGTGTCGGGTAGCAATCCTTGGGACATGCCCTGTTCAGCGCTTTGTAGTCGATGCACATTCGCCAACTCCCATCTGACTTTCTGACCAGGACCGGGTTGGCTAACCACGTGGGGTATGGCACTTCCCGTAGGATACCTGCATTCACCAACTCGGTTACCTGTTTGTTCACCGCGTCATTCCTTTCTGGGCATAACGGTCATCTTTTCTGCATGACTGGTGGGTGTGAAGGATCCACTCTGAGGGCGTGTTGACCGAGTTCAGGTGATACTCCCGTCATGTCTGTCGCCTTCCATGCAAAGACCTTTTGATGCTTGATCAGGACCTCCACGACCTCCTGACGACTTGCGTCGGGCAAGTCGGATCCCACTTGGACTCCTCGGCATCCGCCTTGGTCAAGAAACATGGGCATGCAAGATGCTGACAAGGTTTTGGGGTCTGGAATCCCTGACCGGACCATGTGGACCGGACGTCGTGGTGGTGATTCGTCATCTGGACGCTTCCGCTTCTTTAATGCAATTCTGTGGCACTCTCTCGCCTTTTGCTGATCACCTCGAACGGTCGCTATCCCTCCTTTGGTTGGAAACTTCAAAAGGAGATGGAGGGTTGAGACAATACCTTTGAGCTGGGCTAGCGCTGGCCTCCCCAGTATTAGGTTGTACGGGCTATGAGCTTTGATGACGATGAACTCCATGTCCACCTCTTTCCTGGTCGGCCTCTCCCCGACCCCAACTGGAAGTGTGATCGTTCCTTCTGGCCACACCGTTCTGTCCGCGAAATCCACCAACGGTGTGCTTGTTGGGATCAACTTGGCCTTTGTGTTGTCGTCCAGCTTTTCGAAACAATGCCAATACATTATTTCTGCTGAACTGCCACCATCCACGTATGCTCGATGAACCATCTTATCCATTATTTGAACCGTGACGATGACCGCATCGCATCCGGCTGGACGATCGGGGATGGGGTCGTCGGCGCCGAACGTGATCAATTCATCTTTACCCAGCCTCCTGCTCGTCGGGGTATGTTCTGGGGCTATCCTGCATCTAGCCTTTCTTTGTGAATCCGAGCTCCCTCCGGCATTCCCGCCTATGATAGTGAGTATATCATTGCTCGCGCGCCTTGCTGGTTCTCGTTCTGGTGATGACTCCTCCTCATACTTTGCTCTTTTTTCATCTGGTCGTTCGGCCCGCGCCACCTCTTTTCCTTTACCACGCGCCCTGTTGGCCCCTTGATCCTGGCCGCCGCTCTTGTTGGCATATGTCGCCTTGTTGTGAGCTTTGGCGGCGGCAGCAAATTGTTTTAACTGCCCTTTGCGCAGGCATGACTCGATGGCCTTCTTCAGGTGGATGCAATCCTCTGTGTCATGGCCGTGGTCGTCATGGTACTCGCAAAACTTGTTCAGGTTTCGCTTGTTGGGAGGCATCTTCATGGCACGCGGGGGTGGGATGACGTCGCGGTTTGCCAATAAGACTTCTCTGGGCGTCTTTGTCAACGGGGTGAAGACTCTTTCTTGAGCAACTCGAGGTCCTAGCCTGTCCTTTACCGATGACGCTTTCTCTGCTTTAGCCGGTTGCCCATCCTGGATGGGCTTCTGTTTTGACCAGTAAGGTCGAGCCTCTTTCTGTATTGCCAACTTCTTCTTCTTGGCATTCTCATCGGCTCGGTGAAACATCTCCACTACCATATGCAACTCGTCCAGCGTGTGTACCGCGCGAAGGGTGAGCTCCGAATCCAGAGCCTCGTGATTCAGGCCTTGCATGAAGATTTCGATCAACCACCGCGGCTCGCCACGGTGTACCACCCTGTTGCTTTCCTCGATGAAGCGCTCATAATACTCCATCAGGCTCTCGCCGGATGATGCCTTGTGGCGTATCTTCATCAGGTCCTGCGTCGTGTTGGTGAACTTCCTCTTCTGCATGAACCTGATGAGAAAAAGTTCCTCGAGCTGTGCGAAACTGGATATGCTTCCATTGTCCAGGTTGGCGAACCATACCCTTGCTGCCTCCTTGAGCGTGGTGGCAAAGACTTTGCACCACACGGGCTCGGGCGTGGCGTACGTTGACATGTTAGTTGTGAACGTGTGCAAATGATCTTCTGGGTCCGACAAGTCATCGTACGTACCTAGATTTGGTGGGATCCGGAGACGGGGGTTGGAGACAAACTTCGTGATTGCCTCTGAAAACGGGCTCCCTCTTTTCTGGCAATCCGGGGCCTCATAAAACACCGACAGCCTCTGCTTCGCCGGCACCCTCGGCTTGACACTTGGCTTGTGTACATACGTCATGGCCCATTCCCCAGGATAAGACCTAGGGTTGGCCTCTTTCTCGCCCGGATCTCCCCACTCCTCGTCTGAATCTTCCAGGATCTCATTCCCGTCATCATCCAGCTCTGTGAGGATGGGGGCTTTTCGCTTAGCTCGTGCAGGCTCGGCAAAGAGCTTTGTCGGCGTGACCGTCTTTGCCAGACCTTCAAGACGCCGCGCTTTTGGCGGCGTACCTCGCAGCTCCTGCAGCTGCTTGTTGATGGTAGCCTGTGACTCCAGTATCTGGCGGAGAACATCACCATCCTCCGTTGTGAAAGATGGGGACGCGCCTGGGTGCCGAGCTTGCTCAGGCGTCGCCGAGATCGGAGTGGCTGCTGGGTTTGAAGGAGTGAACGGGACTCCAGCCCCTTCGTCGCCCAGATCTGTGACCACTACCTCGTCGATGAGGACAGCGTGGTCTTGTCCTTCTCTGCTCATTTGCAGTGCGTGGGCTATGGAGACACTTGATTATATCCCCACAGACGGCGCCAATGTTACAGTCGCAATGTGCGTCCTTGATGATCCGTCGCGATGGCACGATGAGGACACCTGCTAAGAATCAAGGAACTCTCAATCAAGGCGGGGCGGCTTATTGCCGTTCCCGCTCCGATGCTAAAGTCAGTAGACTGTTCGGAGAGTTGGGATGTGATTGATTGTGTTTAGTAAACTTACCTCTCTCTTGTGAGAAAGAGATATATATATGGTGCAGGCAATTGACCCGATCTGATCAGACCGCGCCGTTAGGCGGTCTGGGAAGATTCTTCTGTCAGGTCAGGTAAAGTTGCCGTCTGCGGTCGGGTCTGGCCCGATCGTCATGCAGGATGAGGGGTCGGGATGAGCCATGCCTGATGGTGAGATGCCCGACCCTAACAAGTGCCAAAGGTTTGCTCCGCTCATTCACGTCCCGCAAGAAGAAAGGGTCAGGATCACCGGTTCGTGGCCTTTTGATAGATGGGGCATCGATCTGGTTGGACCCTTTCCCTCCGCTCCGGGAGGATTTAAGTACCTGATAGTAGCGATTGATTACTTCAGCAAATGGGTGGAGGCCGAACCCCTCACAAACATCTGTGGTAGCACTTGCGTCAAGTTTTGTTGGAAGAACATCATCTGCCGTTACGGAATTCCCAAGTACATTGTCACGGATAACGGAGCCCAGTTTGAAAATGACCCGTTTCGATCCTGGTGTAAAGAATACGGAATTACGCAGCGGCTTACATCCGTCTACTACCCGCAGGCCAACGGTCAAGTGGAAGTTACGAACCGGACAGTGGTGAACGGACTGAAGACTCGTTTGTAGGGGGCACGAGGAAACTGGGTCGACGAGCTGCCAAATGTTCTTTGGGCATATAGGACAACCGAAGGATCCGCCACGGGCCAGTCGCCATACAGTTTGGTATACGGGGCGGAGGCAGTCATACCAGCTGAAGTGGGAGTCCCCAGTCTCCGGACCCTCACTTGGGACGAGGACCAAGCCGGACGGAGCTCTCCGCTCGGATCAAACAGGCTGCTGGACTTGGACCTTTTGGAAGAAAAACGAGAGCAAGCAGCGTTGCACGAGGCCAAGGTGAAGGAGCGGATGAAGCGCTATCACGACAAACGTGTCAGGAAGGAATCATTCGTCCCCGGATATTGGGTGATGAGGAGGAATGATAAAAGTCTGAAAGAAGCCACTGGCAAGCTGGCACCAAACTGGGAAGGCCCATACCGAGTCACAGCTTCATATCCGGGTGGGAGCTATGAGCTGGCGGATCAGTCCGGACGTGCAGTCCCCGGAAGGTGGAACATTGCCAACCTGCGAAGGTTCTACGGGGCATCCTGAGTAGGTATGATTTCCGATAGAGTTCCTTTTCTAGCTTAAAGTTTGTAGTTTCGGGTCCTCTGGCTAGGGTTGAGCCTAGGATTCCGTTCCGTTTTATTTGCTATGTACTGGGCTCCGGCCGCATTAGACAAAGGGTATGTCTGGCCGGAGTCCACTTATTTGAATGAAGGAAGAATTGTCAAATTTTACACTTGTCTATTTTTCAATTCTGCATGATTAAGATCCTCCGGATCGTTTGAACAAACGGACGGAGTGAGCAAAGACGAACAAATAAAATCCTCCGAATTGTTTGAATAAACTGACGGAGGTAAGCAAAACAAAAGGGCAAAACAGTTTGATCAAACAACAAGAAAAAACGCTTGAATAAGCTGTCTTAAAAAGAAAAGAAATCACATTTGGATAAATGATGCACCGAAAGAAATCAAGTCCGTATGGATTGACATACAAATACAACAGATACAATTATACAATCTGATACGTCCGGATGGACGTAGATACAAAAGAATAATAAAACCTATCTACTTGGGCCAATCTATGTTCCGGTTGATAGGAGGAGAGGTGGGCTCAGGAGTAGGAGGCTCCGGAGAAGGTATCATAGCACCATTCTCCGGAGAAGGAGGCCTTGGGTCTCGGGCCCCATCCTGGTTTAGGGTAGAAGGGATCCGCTCCGGAATATCGTCGTCAAGGTTGTGGACCTCGGCACCACTGCTCTGACCCACCGAGCCTCGGTACGGAAAGGGAGGAATGGGCGGAAGCTCCGATGGACCGGCGGCATCCGGATCGGAGCCAAATATCCCATCGGAGTCAGAATCGGAGGACTGCATGGTCTCCCTTGTAACTTTAGCTTTTCCTTTGCCCTTGACTGGAGGCCTGGCCCTAGATTGACGGAACGGATTCTGGCTCGGATACCGCGAAGGAGAGCGAATCTGGATGGGGACCTAGGGACGACGCACTGGCTGAGCACCCCTTCCCCTTCCCCTTCCCCTTGCCACCTGCTGAGCACCTCTCCCCCTTGCCATTCTGTTAAGGACGCAGTTGAGGCTCCGACCGTTCCCGCTACGGGCGTTTTTTAGCTCCCTCCCGATTCCCTTCCTCCCCCTGCCATGACCCCGTCCCCGGAGACGAGCCTGACGCCGCCTCGCCAATTCGGCCGACTCCCTAATGATAAAGGGACGGATGATAGAAGCATCTTGGCGAAGCCGCTCCACGCGACGGGCAGACTCTTCCGGATCGACGGATACCTGGATGCCTGTATATCTCTCGAAGGTAAAGTCTATCGCCACCTGACTCGGAATGAGGGTCAGTGAAGGAGGGAGAGAACTACCGGCATGCATCCGTTTCCACCATTCGACGGCTTACTCAAAGGCAGGACGGTATTGAGACTCCCGGTCGTTCCACCCCAACTTGAACATCCGGACAATCAGCGCACTTACATCACGGGGAAAGTTGCGATATATGGTCGGAGCGACGAGTCCGAGACGCAATCCGGTCAAATGGTACGAAAGTTGCAGAGTCATTAGATTATCTCGGAGGACCATCACCCGACCGGCAAGCATCTGATTTTCTTCCTCCAATTTCAAGTAGTCTCGCTGAAAATCCGTCCGACTAGCCAGCCACTTCAACTTTTCGGAATAGAAGGGGAGTACGGACCAAACTAGATCCAGCTCAGTTTTCAGTTTAGCCTTGTAATCTTCATGCTCTGCTTGTAGCATGGAGATTGTCTCGTCCGCGTCAAGAGTTGCACGGATCCGCTCCCGAGCGAAGTCCTGATACTGAGACAGGGTACCGAACTCTTCTGATATTTCTCTAAGGCAAGTGGCCAAAGATAGAACGTCTTGGAACTCTTCCATTAGAGACTCCATTCCGGAGCGGATGAGAAGCTCGCGAGTCCGTTCCCCTCCCATCGTCCATCCGGACAGTTCCGCCTCTAACTCCGCGCACCTAGGGCACGGAGGGCTCGTAGATTGGGAGCTAGCTGGTGAATGACAGTCACGCGAACTTCCGGTCCGAAGCACCGGACCCGGACCTTTGGGCTGCGGACAAGGAAAAATACAAAATTGAATATAAGAAAAATAAACACAAGTATTGGAAGAAGGAAAAGACTCGTTTTATAAAAAGGAAGAAAGATTACATCATCCGGAGGGTTGTCATCCCCATCCGAGTCCTCGCTATTGTCCTTCCTACACTAAACGAAAGAAGATCAGACCTAGCCGGATGAAAAGCTATTACAGAAAAGTTAAAAGCTAAGGAGTGCGCTCTACGTCGGAGTCCTCGTTGCGGTGGTTGCCATCCTGATCGCCATCTTCTTCCTCGTCATCCCCGAGCCGGGTATCGCCACCATCGTCTTCATTGGCGTCCGAAGAGCCATGCAGTTGGAACACCTCCAGGTACTTGGCCTTGACGGGAGACTCCGGATCGGTCCTTTCCGGGACGGGAGGCACTTCAACTTGCAGATTAACCAGACCCTCGTTGAAGGCGCGGACTGACTCAGCAGACACCGAGATCGGACTTTCCTCCGGATGAGCCTCAAACATCGCCAACACGGAGGGCTGCATCTTCTCGACTCCTCCGCGGTAAAACTGGTCTAGGTCATAGTTATATTTGGCCTTGGCATCCGGATGGTAGTAGCATTTGGTGAACACTCCCCGCCGAACCTCTGGAACCCACCCTCTCATCTTCCGGTAGACTTGATGAGCCGCAAGCTTGTTGGACTCAAGGCACAGATCTTGCAGGTTCTTCTCGAAAGCATCACTGCGAAGCACCTTATCCGCAAAGGCAACACACAGATCCCGCTGCGCACCCGAAGAGGAAAGGTCCTCTAGTTCCTGGATCCGGGCCTCAGCTCTGGCCGCCCGGGCCTCAGCCTCGGCGGTCCAGGCCTCTGCCGCGGCAAGCTCACGGGTCAAGTTCCCATTAATCCGCTCCAGCCCACTTATCTTCTGGGATAGCCGAGTATGCTGGGAATGGTATGCCTTGTTGATGGACTCGGAGACGCCCGGAGCAGCGATAAGGTAGGCCGCAAAGTCCTACGAAGGATCAAGTCAGACAACTATCTTTCAAAATAAAAGATAAACAACAAACAAACGAGAAATTACCTGGCTCACTCGGCCAGTAGTGTAACTACTGTCCGGAGTAGTCTCCTTGTTTGCGGAAAAGTTCGGGATTTCCGTCTTCTTGCCACCCTGGTTTACGGACGAGTGCTGGCCCGCTTCAGTCCTCCGGAGGGAAGACGGAATCTTCTTCCTCGGCTTCTTCGATAACGGAACGTCGTCATCCGAATCGGAGGACGGAGGACTCTCGAGGGTGACGGCAGCGGCCCGATTGCCAGCCTCGCTACCCGAAACGGGGGGCTGCTTCACGGACGTAGCCGCAATCTTCTTCAAGGCCTCCGCCTTGGCCTTCTCCTCCACGAGCAGCGCTAACTGGCGCTTTCGCTTCTTCTCCTTATCCCGCTCTGCCTCATCAGTAATTGGGGTTTTCATGCCGGTCCCCAAACCGGTTGTTAGCTTCTCCGTGTCAGCATTTTTTATCGTTCCGGGCGGAGGATTTCCGCCTGTGTTCTTGTTCTTGACAGATCCGGACTGAGGATCTACGCCCGCCTCGATCTGAGGGAACACTGCAAGTACACGGAAAGGATAAGTGATGAGAAAGATAAAACAAAGAACAAAAGAAAAGGGACTTACAAGAATCATCCCGGGGGAAGTAGTAGCGGCACCGGGTGAACACGACCTCCTCATACGCCATCAAGGGGAAAATGTACTTCCCGTTGATCCAAAACTTGTTCAGATCAATCTGGTTATGGCTCAGTTTGTTTATATCCGCCACTTCTACACCATCCGGACGGAATACTTCCTTATCTTCCTTCTCCCTCTTGCTGTTCCACGCGGGGCACGGATACTTATCCAGGTCGAAAGTGAAGTAGTTTTTCTGCCAGTTCGCATAGTAGTCGTGACGACCCTTGCTGCAATCCCTCACCCCCTTCCGTTTCTGGAAAGTGAAGACCTTCTCGTCCTTGGTGGTATCCAAGTGATAGAAGGTTCTGAACAAGTCGAGGGACGGAGTTACGTCACAACGGTAGCAGTTCAGCAGGAAAGCCCGGATGACGGTGATGCAGTTGGGCTGAAGCTGAGCAGGGGAAATCTGGTAATGCTCGAAGATATCCAAAAACAGCTGGGGAAGGGGGAAAGTGATCCCGTAAAAGAAGTGATTTCGGGGAATGGCCGCAACCGTCGTATGGTCCCCGGTGAACGGCGTCAAACGGGAGTCGATGGAAAGAGGGACCACCATGGCTCAAACCTGCTCTTTGACAGTGGCGTCGATATTCACAGTTTCTCCAGCTTTTGGATCATCAACTTCTGGTTCGGGGTTCATCCCTATCCTAACATCGACGCCATCAGCAACCATGACGATCGGTGAAAATGAACTTGAATAAAAAAGGGGAATATGAAGAAGGAAAAAAGTAAGAGAAGAAAAGATAGAAAAACAGGAGAGCAAAACAGTGGGGAAATGGAAAGTGAAAGTGATTGAGAGCGGTCACTATTTATAGGGATAAGCCTGACGAAAAGGGGGGCGAGTCCCAAGGCGAAATAATTGCTTTCTTGAAAAGAGAAAAAGAACTTATTTTGGAAAAGGAAACAGAATTTTTTGAATTGACAACGCATTTATGGAGCAGCAGCACGCTTCATTAACGCGCTTGAAAACACGCGCGCAAGAAGTCTAAACGCCCAGACGCATCTGGGTAGATACTGTACTCCCGGAACGGATTACATACCTCCGGGTGGATTCGATAGAAAAGCATTCGTGATGAGACACGGGACCCCTCCTCCGGATGAGACCTCCGGACGGATCCCATGTCTCGGGGGGCTAGTGGTGATATGGGCTCTGGCCAAGAGAGTAGTCCGGTCCATATGACGTCAGCTAGAATGGTGTTATCCGGGGACAAGGGGGACATGAATATGACCTGTCCCCGGATAAGGACAAAAGGACAGGACCACTGCCTCTGGGCTAGAGGCTGCCCACTCACACCTATAAATACAGTTTTGGACTTGTGGAGAAAGGTATGTTCTATCAGATTAAACTCTCTCAATATATCCTTATTCTCTCTCCTATTCAAAGGCCCCTCTTTCATCATCACGCCGGAGTAGCTATTCTCGGGATACTCCGGGGCATTGTTTTGCAGGTCTTTAGGTGAGAGCGCGCGGAGCACGGACAAAGCCTCATCCGGACCGGAGACTCATCTTGTATCCGGCCCGGGACTGGAAGCTGGTAGCCAGGACTGGAAGCTGGTAGCATCAATATACGTGTTTAAATATTTATTTTCCTAATAAAAAGTTGTCACCGAAAAATCACAATACCGCTATAATACTACGTAGTTTTGGTTATAACGCACCACTTCACTGTTATAATACTACGTAGTTTTAACTATGTATACCTAGTAAAAAGATGAACTAATATGGAGGTAAAAACCTTCCACTATGCAAAAGAATATGCACTTTCTAAAACACCATTCAAGAAAAGCTATTATTGAATTGTATGGCAAAACACAAGGCGGTATACAGAATATGATGAAAAGAAAAGCAGAGTTCATTACTAAAATTGCCTTCTACCATTTGCAGTAGTAGAGCAGAAACTGGTGAAAAGGTATGGTAGAAAACTTGGCAGAAACTTGGGGACTGAGATCCAGTAAGATGTATATCATTATTGAATATGAGTAGCATTCGTTTTGTGTAATCAAATTGTAGGCAAGCCTAATTTAATTGTAGGCAAGCCTATGTACTGAATCCTAAACATTCATCAATTCCATGAACTTCATTTCAGTACCTAAGCAAGTTACACTAAAATGTACTGTATCCTAAATCAGAAAAACAGATAAAAGTATAATGTAGTCGATACAAGGATACTAAATGCATCATCATTATATTCAGTCACATGTTATAATCATTCGAGACACATGGAGAATTACCTTTGTAACAGCAGATAACCTTTTATTTGGATGATTTTTCTCCATTGACCCAAGGTGACAACGGAAAAGTGTTGGTATAACCGTAAGTTGGTCCAACCATCTACGTGTCAACCTCTGAGTAATTCAATTAATTTAGTCATTATTTTCGGGGCACATATTGGATACAATCTGTATTTTGTTTATTTTGCGGTCCAAAATAAAAATACGCATTCGATATATATGATTTGGTCAATAATTATGTATATCAGACATATGCATCATATATTACTTTTATTGCATACACTTGCAAATCAGTTATACATCATAATTATTACATATATGATTATATAACAAAAATACGGACTGCATTTAGCAGGTCTATTATTTTATTGATGGTCCGTTATTGTCTTCAATGTATTGAAGACAATAATATGACTAAATTAAACTGATATTGATCAGTTTACATTGGTACATAATTGAAATATACTCTATTATAATTTTAATTGAATCGAAATTAACTGGTTTCAAAAATATTCAAATATACGATTAAACCACTAGCGTACGAAAATTGCTCCATTTCGTCATATTCACAAATAATAATCTTGCATTAATCTTGTAAACACTAATTGAATCGAATTGTAACTAAAGAACACATTAATTATACGACGGCAGGAAATTGAAATTCATCAAAACTTAATTGATATGATTTAAACAAAACTAGACTTCTTTGATCGAACAAGATTTATGGATTTGGAAATGCTAAAATAATAATAGTACAACTACATTAGGTCGTATAGCATCAAAGATTAAAAAAACTGATTTGAACTGCTAAAATTGAACAAAAAGTATTTAAACTGAAAATAGTATAACTGAAATTTTTTGGATTGCAACAATCACATTAATTTTTTTAATTGACTGATTCGATTTGAATAGAAGTGGATATATCTACATTGAACTGAACTGAAAAAATTGTAGAGAGTTGTAATTAAAAATATAGAGAGTTGTAATTAAAAATATAGAGAAAATGTACTAAATTGAAAAAAAAAATTGGATATATTTATTAGAACTGAACTGAACAAAAATATAATAATATTTACCTTAACTGAACTGGAAAAAATTCCTCAAAAAAAACTGAACTGGAAAAAATAAAATATACTGAACTGAAAAATATAAATGTAGTGAATTGAACTGAAAAAAATATAAAATATTGTACTGAATTATAAAAATATAAGTATAAAAAACTAAATTAAAAATATAAATACATTAAACTGAACTAACATGCATAGCTTATTTGGTGAGAAAGTAAAAAGAACTACTATATATTATATAGCTCAGGTATAGACCCCACACCACCAACCGGTGGTTTTATGTAATGCTCCCCAGGTGACAACCTGAAACCCAAACCATAGCCTATCATTTTGCCTGATTAAGGATGGAATTTAAACATAATACATAAATCAGGCTACCTTTTCCCCAGTGGCTTTTTACAGATAGTTGTTTCACAAAGCATCAAATATCATCAATCTTCTGTCAGGAAACATTTGCAACCATTCAACCATGTGAGCTTTTACCACGAAGCTTTTTCTTCAAAAAAAGCTTCATACTTCTGATTGCATCAAACAAGAGCTCATAGGTATAAAATACGTGATTTTACTCTTCCTCAACAAGCCTTCCAAAACAATCTTGGGAGCTGCCACAGCTCTTTTATCAGCCTCGAATATCAAACTGGCCTTCAAGTTGCTGCCATTTGCCAGTTTGCTACCTGGGAAACCGAATCTTCTAATATGGAACAGGTTTTAGAACGAATCGATCCTTTCAGACTGGCCTTCAAGTTGCTGCTAAAGCTCTAAAATCTGCATTTGATTTAAAAAACAGAACACATTTAACAATCTAGCAGGAGCAATCTTTCCTTCATTTTTCTGCTCTTAAAATATTAATTCAGAGTACCTTTTCAATCCTCTCACAAGCCAGAATCATCAACACGAGACCACGGCTACTTTAGACTCAGACCTCAGTTGGTCCTTTTCCACAGTGCGCAAACGTCAGCTTTGGTATGGTGGAAGGAGAAGGTTGCTGCTGTCTCTACAGTTTCACCAGCAAAAACGATGGCCATTGTAGTCTTTAAAGCCGTTCCAGTAGCTTCTTCTGACTAAATAGACAGAAGCAAACTTTCATCTGCTAAACAAAATAGTAAAGGTTACGCACACCTAAATCCGACATGCATCTTCTTCTATATAGAAGAATATCGTTTGACCAATGATAACATCTGCCTACAAAGATATCCATGTTACACTTGGATTCTAAGCACATCACTTTATTATTCTTTCATGGACAAAAGACACTGTGCAATGTTAACCATGCTAAACATGAAGATAGAATATACTCACATTCTCTGGAATATTAGCATAACGATGCTTTTTTACATTAGCAGGATCAACGTGAAATCTTCAAAGAGGTGAATATTGACAACTTAACAGTAAGCACAGACAATAAATCTGACACTACCTCACAAACAACATTCATAACCCCGGTTCTTCATTCTCCTGGAACCGTGAAAGCAGAACATTGTACAGCATAAAAGGTTCAACTCTTTTCCAATATTAATTACCCTGACTATTTATAAAGAGTTCTAGTATATGCCATCGAAATTCAGGAAAAAGTTATTCTCGCTAGGTGGTATCCTAAAACCCCGAATACACTTCAAGAAATGAACTATTAGAGACATTTAAAACATAGATAAAGCAGGAGAGTCTTGCTGCTACTGGCCAAAAATCAAGAGCATGCAAGATTAAGACGTATGCCCACATTCTCAGAGAAACAAACCTTCATTGGCTACACAAATGGTGACTGAGTTCTTGTCAGCTTGATACTGAATTACACCAAAACCGACTTACATATATGAATAAAGAATATCATTTGACCAAATGACAACATATCTAGCCACAAAGATCTAAGATGTACTTGGATTCTAAGCAGACCAGTTCATTATAGTTTCTTGGAGAAAGGATACTACAAAATCGACCACGCTAAGATCAAGACAAAATATAGTTCGATTAATTGAAATATCAGCATAAAAATGCTTTCTCTCACTAGATAGAATCAATAAGGAAGCCTAAATCTTCAAAGGTGCGAATAATGAGTAGTACACAGACAATAAATCTGTGATACAACATTCAAAACCTCAAGTCTTCATTCTCCCATGAACTGTGAAAGCAGGACAATCTAGAGTAACCGTACCACTTGGATCAAATATTGAAGAAAAAGCTCTCATCTTTATTCATTCTCTTGGATCAAAGAGAGTTTTTGTACAATTGAATGATGAATTAAAGAATCCTAAACTAAAATTGAATTCAAGGGTTTAAGGGGAATTCGTTCTTCCAACTGCGGTTTTGTATGATGAATCAAAATCCCTAAACTAGAATTGCGCTCAAGGATTCGAGGGCCATCCTCGTATCTACGATTTGGATGTTGGTTCTCCATTGTTGAGCCTTCTTTTGCAATTCCAACTCTCGTCTCTTCATCTCTTCGAGCAACTCCTTGTTTCGGAGAGCAAGAATTTGTTGTCTCTTTCGGACAACGAAACCTGAAAATTACTATCGATCAGTTTCAAAAATAGTTCTCAACTATTCTTTCTAAACTAACAAGTATGTTTAAACATACTGCAGAGTTTAAACATAAAAAGAAAGAACACACAAAGTTGTTTACGCAGTTCGGTGTTGAACACCTACATCTGCGGGGCCTTGCCCAGTCTGAAATTCATCCACTAGATAATCAAGATATGTTACAGAGTTTCACACAACAATTAACTATCTATGACTTATCTCTTATATGGATTCGTGAGATCCCCTCACTCGCCGGTCAACAACTCCTCGTTGCTGTCTTGACCACTTCCCCTGAAGTATTAAGGCTGTTGATTTCAGACTGCTGGCGTTCGGCAAAGACCTATTGAACTCCCTTCAATAAGCTGCTCCAACTGTAAAGTTATTCTGATCGGCAGAATACTTTCTTGTAAGATGGATGAACTTCTGTTGCAGCTTCATTGAGTATTTATAGTTCAATGCTGTGTTGCCGTATTTATCCTCTTGATCCTTCAATCTCGGCCATGCTGATCTCTCATCCAGCTTGTCACAGCTACACTTAGTCTTCTAGCTATACTCTACTTCTATAACTAAAGGATAAGAAATATCTTCTTTCCTTATTTAAGACTAATCCTTTCTAAGATACAACTCTACCAAATATTCTCAAACTAATTCCATCGATACAAAATCAATCTTTACTTGTCATCTTGATTTCTCGAATATTGTCTTTGATTTCATAAGAGTTGTACTCCTTCTTCAATACTCTTGCTTGGTTTCTGATTTCCGTTCAGCAAGTGTTTAAACATAAGCATGTTTAAACATGATAACTTCTACAAAATAGCCAACTTTATTATGCTGAGTCTTCTGGACTCTTCAATCTCCCCCTTTGGCATTTTGCGGAACCATAACACTTATTTTGATGCACAGACAATAATTCACTCCCCCTATCGTATAGACCTTTGTGCTTTCACCAATAAATCAGAAACAAACAATATATATGACTTCAAAACTCCCCCTATCAGCCAGACTTAGATTGAGCTTATATTTCACATTAGTAGTGTTCCAAAATAAATGGACACATATCCAAAATAAATGGCCTCCCAAGGCATCAAATAAATCAGAAACTTCTCCCCCTTGGGAACAAAAAATGTGCCAAAGAACCAAACATCCAAATATCCAGAGGAACATAAAACAAACATCCAGAAAATATCACAATACTGAGGACACAAGATAGACAAAATAAGATAAAACAGGCTCAGAATGCATCAGAACCACTAGTCTCATCCTCAGTTTCTTCAAGAGCGTCCAGCTCCTCTTGAAAATCATGCACCTTCTGTCTATGATATCTGAGCAGCCCTCTCAGCTCCTTCTTCCGTACCACGGCATAGTTGATCTCAGCTGGTTCCTCCTCTAGATCTGCCTCTTCTTCATCAGCAGCAGCAGGTAGATCATTTACTTTTCTGTATATAGACTTGTTGACTTGTAAATCATCACAGAAAGAGATCTTATCTAGTCCATCAACTATACCAGCATGATATAGTAAGCCAGTTATGAGAGCAGGATAGGTGATGTACTCATCAGACTTCTGATGCTGAGCTACTAACAGAACCCTATCATAGATGAACCAACCAAGATTAAAAGGTCTTCTGGTCCCAATACAGTACATCAAGCATGCCATTTCTTCAGTCACCAGAGACACATTTGTAGACATGATCCACAGATTTGCAACAGCCCTGTACATGCAGTAATACTTCTGAGAGAGATAAGCTGCCTTAAGAGTCTTGGCTGCACCCCATTCTCCAAGTGTGCCCCCTGTAAGCTCCAGTGCTACCAAGTCATAATCCAGAGTAAAACCTTCTGGATAGGCACTGTTTGGGCAGATAGAATCATGTCTCCCTGTCCCTAATAGCTGGTTGATCAACTGAGCATCAAATCTATAAAGCTTGCCCATGAGATAAACCTTTCTGTACCATGCAGAATCTGGAGCACCATTTGTTCCTCTCAGGTTGGCATAGAATTCCAGCACCAGAGAATGGTTGGCCTTGATGCAGAAATTAGCTGGCCCAAACATCTGAATTCTCTTCATAAAGGCTACAAACCTAGGATGTTTAAACTTGTCAGTCAATCTTTTCTCAACATGCATCTTCCTGTTGACTAGCCCTTCATACACAGTCATCACCCTCCTGGAATAGAATACATCATCCCAAGCATTTTCCAGTAGGGGATTATCATCTGAAAACACTAATGGCACCTCAGCTGCCTCATCTTCCTCCTCAGACTCAGATTCAGAACTGCTATGTTCCTGATCTTCTGCAGCAGACTCACTTGTCTCATCATCCTCCTCTTCATCAGATTCAGAGCTAACCTCCACATGCTCTACAGTACCTGGTTCATCTGATACATCATCTTCCTTTAACTCAGATTCAGAGCCCCTGCTCTCAAAATCTGAAGCTGCTGGTTCTGCAAATGGTAGTGGTACTTCATCAAAGCCTAGATTAAGCACTGGCTCTCCAACCCTCATGTGCTCAGTAGAAAAAACTTGAATAACTGGTGGAAGAGACTTTTGCTTCCTCACCTTCTCTCTCTTCATCTCCTGTAGCTGATTGAATTTCACAGTTAAAGGATGGCTATCCTCACTGTCTGGTGCTGTTTCTGTCAGAGGCTCCATCATCAATCTGACATTTTCCACAATCCTATCTACATCAATTTCCTGCTCAGTCTCATCAGGCTTCTTTTGTTTCACAACTTCTTCTTCTTGCCCAATATCATCATGCTTCTCATGTTCAACATTGCTTGTATTAAAAACTCCTTGACCCCTCTTCCTCTTCCTCTGGTAGACCTGGTTAACCATTGTACTTGGTGCCACTTCTTCTGAACCCATATTCTGTTCAGACTGACCCTCAACCTCTGAGCTCTCATAAAAAAAGTGTAAGTCTGGGCCCCCTTCATACTCAACATCAACCCTGACTGTGGGATTATTCTCAATAGCCACAGATTCTAGTGTGGCTCTGTTGATATTCAGGCCAAGTTGCTCAGCCTGAAGCAACTCTTCTTTAGTGGGGATGGAATCGATAGGCAAGTTGGATGGAAGATTGCCCATAGTGGTTTAAATATACACTAGGTTAAAACACACAGAAACGACTTCCAGAAATCTCAGAAGTTCACAACCACCACAACTCCTAAGTGCGGCAAGCACTCTAACTACTCAATTAACCAGAAAGACTGAATCTTTGAGCAAATTAGAACCAAATACCTCTTGCATGCACAGATTTGGGACCGAACCTTCAGTCGACTCAAGCTCAGGATTTTTCTTGTTCTTGGACTACAGACTGGGCAATGCGTAGCTCAGACCAGACTCTAGTTGCGATAAAAGCCGATCGATGCGCTGATTTGACAGTGAGATTCGGTTGATTGCCGGAGGAGGTATTGTTGAAGGGGGAACGACAGAGCTGCAGCAATTATGAGAAAAAGGGACAAAGATTTTCCCTCTTATATTTAATATTTTTCAGAATTTCAAATCCGAACCCAATTTGGAAAATAAATCCATAATTGCACACTGATCCCTCATCTTTCTGGAAATACTGATTATTTCCCATAAAATAAATATGTAGCCAAACATAACTCCTCAGCCCGTATTAACATTTTTAGCCCACTGACATCACCTTTTTCAGCCCAATAACCAGTACGGCCCAATCGACTTTCTTCTTCATTTTTGGCTAACTCTTCAGAGTTTAAACACACTGATTTCTCAGTGTTTAAACACACTTCACAACAATTTCCTCCTTCCTTTATTTTTGTTTTTCTTTTTCAAAAATAAAATAACACAAAGCAGTAAACACTAACATACAACAGATAAGAGATGATCAGAGGTACCTCAAATTCGACAAACACCTAAGTGTTGTCTTAGTATCTCAAACGTTGCAGAATCCAGTGGTTTGGTGAAAATATCTGCATACTGTTCAGCACTAGGAACAAACTCAATAATCAGTTCCTTCTTTTCCACCAAGTCTCTGATGAAGTGATGCTTGATATCTATGTGCTTCGTCTTCTTGTGATCAACAGGATCATGAGAGAGATCAATGGCCCCCTTGTTGTCACATTTAATAATTAAGGCATCCTACTTGAATCCATAATCTTTCAACATCTGCTTCATCCACAGTAATTGCTGAAAACAACTTCCAGCTGCTAAGTACTCAGATTCAGTGGTAGATAGTGATATAGAATTCTGCTTCTTGCTGTACCATGATACTAAATTCCCTCCTACATAGAAACAACCTCCCGTAGTACTCTTCCTGTCTTCTGAATTTCCAGCCCAATCAGAATCACTGTAGCCAATAATCTCAGCTTGACTTCCTCTAGAGTACCAGAGACCATACTCAGCAGTCCCATGCACATATCTGATGATTCTCTTGACTGCAGCCAGATGACACTCCTTAGGATCAGACTGAAATCTTGCACATAGTCCAACACTCAGGCAAATGTCTGGCCTACTTGCAGTGAGATATAATAAGCTCCCAATTATACTTCTATACAACTTGATATCCACCTTCACACCATACTTTTCATAAGTCAACTTTTCCGTAGATGCCATTGGAGTTCGCATGTTCTTAGAATCATCCATCCCAAATCTTTTAACCAAGTTTAAGGTGTACTTGGTTTGATTGATGAAAATACCTTCCTTGTGCTGTTTGACTTGAAGTCCCAAAAAGTATGTTAATTCGCCAACCATGCTCATTTCAAATTCACTCTTCATCATTTCTATAAAGCTATCAACCAGCTTTTGAGATGTGGACCCAAAAACAATGTCATCTACATAGATTTGAGCAAGCAGAATGTGTTTTTCATGTTTAAACACAAAGAGCGTTCGGTCTACTCCCCCTCGTCGATAGCCTTTCTGCAACAGAAATTGGGTGAGACGTTCATACCACGCTCTGGGAGCTTGTTTAAGCCCATATAACGCCTTTTTTTAATCTGTACACGTGATCTGGTAGATACGGATCTTCGAAACCCTTGGGTTGCTCCACATAGACTTCTTCCTTAACGATGCCGTTTAAAAATGCACTCTTTACATCCATCTGAAACAACTTGAACTTCATAATGCAGGACATTGCAAGCAAAAAACGAACAGATTCTAACCTCGCAACTGGAGCAAAGGTTGCATCAAAATCAACTCCTTCAACTTGAGTATATCCTTGAGCCACCAGTCTGGCTTTGTTTCTGGTGATATTTCCATCTCCATCATACTTGTTCTTGAAAATCCACTTAGTGCCAATGACATTTACACCTGAAGGTCGTGGAACAAGATACCATACATCACTTCTGGTGAACTGCTCATATGAAGAAAACTTGAATCAAATATGAAGAAAAATCTCATCTTTATTCACCTCTTTCAATCGTAACTTTGTACATTGAATGAATCGAAACGCTAAACTATATTTTGGGGTAGCCCATCATGATTCGAAGGGCTAAACCCTCTTCTCTTGCGATTCAAACTCGAGATTCTTCATTTCTTCAATCGAATTTCGCACATTGGATGAATCCCTGAAAACTAGACTTTTGCTGTCCAGGAATCAAAGGCGATCCTCGTCTCTTCGATCTGGATGTTGATTCTTTCTTGTTGAATCTTCTTTTGATACTCGAACTCGAGCTTCTTGATTTCTTCGAGCAATTCTTTCTGTCGGAAAGCAAGAGCTTGTTGCTTCTTGATTGCAAGGTCTCTCTGGAGCACCAGAGCTTGGCTCTTACGATATGCTAGAACGCTCTCCATTTCTTGGTTCTGTTTGATTGATAGAGCGGTTTTTTTTTCAGTTCTTGCTTTTGAATTTGCAAGAAAACTTTTGTTTTCAGATCTCGTTTGGAGTTTGAGAGTCTGAGAAATGAATGGTAAGTAATTGGGTACCCCTGTTTATATAAGCATCTGATTTCTCCACTCCCACCAAAGATCGGATTGCGTAACCGCGTGAAAAAGAAAGCCTTTCACAGCCGAGATGGATTTCGCAGAAAAAGGGAAACGGGACGGTTTGACTTGGTCTTTCAAAAAAAGAAGTCACTGACTAGTCAACCTTGCATTTTCATCCCTTAATGTAGGATATTAATTTTTATATTTTGTAGGTGATATTTTATTTTAATTTGATAGTTTTATCAAGATTATTTGATGATAATTGTAAAGTTATGTTATCATGTGTTATTTTTAACACATATTATCTAATTTAACTATACTATTAAATATATTTAAATGTAAAAGAAAAGGGAAATGAAAAGAAAATTTAATTCTAAATTGGAAAACATAGACTAAAAATTGAGGAGTATTTCTTTGAATTTATATAATGACCTACCCCTCTTTATATAAGTTTCTGGATTTTCCTTTTAAATTTGGAAGTCGGTTTTTAGGAGTAAATCAACGGAAAAGTCTTTGATCCGATCCAGCATCAAAACAAGTCCTCGAGTATACTCATATGTTGACTGCGTTGTCCCTTAATTTAGAACATTAATAATTATTTTTCATACATAATATTTGTTATTAATTAATTCAAAGATAATTCTGAGATCTTACTGGTAATAATATTTGTTAATTGTAATTAAACACACTGTCCTGGTAAAATGTGAGAAGTATAATTAATTTTTTAATAAAATTATAAAATTTGGACTTTTAAAAGAGAAACTCTCTCAAATTGAAAAAATATTGAAAAACAAAATAACACTTTATTTTCACTTTAACTTGTATCATTTGGAAAACAATACCAATATCAAATTATTGGAACAAACTATTTGAGCCTTTATACATTAAAATAACACAATTCTAGTTATTTCAAATTGGTCAAATCTAATATGGAGTTTGGCATCATTTCTACGCTTATGTCATGGTCGCCAAGAATTCTTTTTGGAAGAGATAGAATATGTTACAATTTATAGAAGGACAATATGAAACTACACTTATAAAGTTTATTTTATAGTTTCATTCTTTTAGTTGGGCCTTGGTCAATGATCGGATCAACCACAAGTAAATTGCTGATCCAATTCTTGATTTTGAAGCCATCCATCTTCAGTAGTTAGTGGAAGAGCATAACCTTCTGGAAATGAGGTGGTGGAGGGGCGGGCGGAAGCTTGCGCTGTAGTTTGGCGAGAATGTCATCTACTCACTTAAATTCTTTAAAGTCGATGTTCTCTTTAGCATTCTTTAGCTTAGGTGCATTAATATCATCTTCAAAATCAACATATCCAATCTTTTCCAATTTCGGTTGTGCAATTAATGTTGAAAGCTTTTGATATGTGAAAAATCGTCCATCCGACCCGAGACTTAAAAATATTACACAGTGGGGAACTTGCCAGATTGTACCGCCCAAGACATAATAAGTGAGTATTGGCAATACTTTATCCGGACCATCCCTCTTCTGTTTGCGAATGACGAAGAGATTAGGCTCTACTACCTCGCTCAATCCATACTCTATGACCTTCATTTTCGAGAGATGAGAAATGTCGAGAGGATGAATGGATTGACGTCGCTGTTCTTCGTTGTTGCACGTCCAGTCGTAGAATGAGGAGAGAGTAAAATATGAAACACTACATTTTTGTTGAGTGTGTAACTATTGAGTCATACCTGATCTCTAAAGGAATTTCAGGTCATGTCCGCTCCTGGAAGTGGTGGAGCTAGTGGTGCTCCGCCTTCCATGTTTGGTGGTGCAGCCATTGTTTTAATTTAGAGGTTATGTTACCGATTTCTGAAAGAGTTATGAAGGACATTTTTTCCTGGCTCTGTTTCTATATATAACCTTTTGATTATTTCCTTTCCAAATTTCAATTGGAATTTGGAATTTTTTTTCAAAAAGAATGGAGCCTTATGTCTACTTACTTTTTCAATTTGAGTTTAGATTTTACAAGAGAAAGGAAAGGGTAAAATAATTTTAACTGGAGTAAAAAAATTAGTTGACCTATCTTATCTTATGTACATGCATATTGGTAATTCTCAATTAAATTTTCTTATTTATTCAAAAAAATACTTGAGGTTGAACTGGACTTTCCAGTAACAGAAAGCATTCATCTTCCCTGCATTGAATAATCTTGAAATTCCTTGGCCAATATTAACGTCATACATTCATTGGCAGGATGCGCTACTGCAAATATATTTGTTATATTTTGTTGTCAACTCATTGCCAAAAGATGAATGTTACCATTTTCATTCTAACCAGCTTTTCCCTACTGATAGAAAAAAGAAGATGTTGCTATAGATATGGAAGAAATGGACCACCTAACAAAGAATCAAGTCATTACATGCATACCCTTCCCGCATGCACTTTTTTCAAGACCACAACTCGGTCCAACACAAACAAAATAAAGCAAAAACCAACATTGCCCAAGAAATAGGTAGATTCTTCCGAGATCAGATTTATATATGCAAGGATATGCACAATCGAATCGTTATGTATAGTACACACAAAAGTTGAGATCACCATAGAGGTATGCCATGTGATTCACAAAATGAACTTTATGAACTTGGCTAAGCACAATCTTCTTACATATTTCTTGTCTACTTGATCTATTGATGTATTATTGCATGGTCAAATAGCACTTTCTGATACATCAAACCATGGCTCTCTTTTGAAACTCTCGGGAAGGTTTAGGGTCGCTGGAACAACAATCTGCCAGCTCAATTTCAACTTCAGGCGAGTTACAAAAGTTTCTAAGACCAACTACGGGAAATATTTTTTAACTTGCAGTAAAACAATTTGAAGAGTTCCTATGTCAATTCTCACAGGACACAACATATACTAAAGGATATATAGTCACTTCACTTGAGGTGTTTCGTGTGCAAAGGAGGCATACGTGAGCACTTATTACTCTGCCTTCTAATGATCATCATGTGATATTCCAATCATTCTTATCAATACCACAAGTTTAATTCATCATTTTGCCAATGAAAACTTATATTAAAAGTATTGTAATCAGATAAACATAATTGAAATCTGAAGCCTTATAAATATAGTCAAATTACGTTTTAAAATTTATACAAAATGTCTAAACTAAATGAAAACATTTCAGAGTTTACACATAAACTGATGAATTACTAACCAATTATGCAATCTACGTGATAAGGAACTTCAATGAACATATTTCAAAACTTATATTATATCTAATGGTCGGTGGAATTCAAACATATGACCATATAGAGCAGGTGCCGGTTTAATTTATAAATTAAGCTATGTAAGCGCTGAAACATTTAAAAGATTAAAAAAATATGTGAAGTCATCATTTAAAGCAGCCAATAGGCGCGTTAAAAAAACAACCAACAGGTTGATCGAGTGAAGATATATATATGGCTCTTATAAAAATAAACACATGATCTACAATTAGTTTATGCACCAATCATTATTCATTGAGTTGTCTATGCTCTATAAAATTTCACATATACATCCACCTTATGTACCAAGAAGTTTACATATCTGTAAAAAATTCATATGTAATTTATACTCTAAACTACTTAATCAGTTAGATTAACTTAATTTAAGCACGACCCAAATCCCATATAGCATCAATAAAAGTTCAAAATTAACCCAAATCAAACGAAATCGAAATTTAACTCGTTAGACCACACAGATCTCAAACCTCGTTAATATCTATCAAATTCATTAAGCAAGAATCATACAACATCCACCCAAAAATAGCACGTAGGAAAGGTGAGAAACAAGAAATCTCTGATTTTTGCTTGTGAAGAAGATGAAACTTTGTTTTACCACACATTCTTAGCCAATTCGGGCAGCGGGCATTCAACTCGGGCAGGGGTAAAGATAGGAAAGAGAAGAGCATAATAGTTAAAAAAGAACTCAAAAGTCAACTGAAACAGTGTCCTTTTGATGGAAATTTCTAAAATACCCTGAAAAATGACAACGAAATTAGGGACTTCTAGTTCGGTTCTATTTTTTATTTTTTTGATGATGGGATTTTTGTTGAATTTTCGAATTTAGTTATAGATTATCATTTTTAAATCAGTTTTAGAATCAAATTATGTTAAAGTCAACAAAATCTTAAGGGTTAAAAGCTCATGTACCCCCAAGTTTATAAGAAAGTGCCAATGTACCCCTGAGTAATTCAAAAGTGCTGATGTACCCCTATCATTATATTGAATAAAGAAATGTACCTCTAAAGCCCATTTTTCAACATCATTTTGAATTAAAAGACAAATTTACCCTCACTTGTTAGATTTTATTTTCTTGACCCAAATGCTCATGGGTACGAAAAAAAATAGTCAAGAAATCAATATCACTGAATTACAGAATAAATGCACAATATTATTGAAAGGGGCCATTCTAGATGCAGTCCATATTTTGCTTATTTTATAGTCCAAAAAAATACGTCTTTGATATATATGATATGATCAATAATTAAGTATATCAGACATATGCATCATATATATATATATATATATATATATATATATATATATATTACTTCTATTGCATACACTTGCAAATCAGTTATATATCATAGTTATTGTATATATGATTATATAACAAAAATACGGCCTAAATCTAGCAGGCCAGTATTGAAAAAAGTTAACATTTATATCCAAAAACTCAACAAATTGAAAACATTGGTGAAATTACCATAATCTCGCCACTTTAATCTAGTCACGCTAATTATTACTTGGTGTGGCGGTTTCGGTCCCCGGCTAACACTAACTTCTGGCACGGTGGTTTTGGCCCCATCGACTTCAAACGCGTTCATCCGATAAAGTAACGATGACTGGTGGTATGGATTTGAATTGCTTTCTTAACTGGGTGTGAATGTAAAAAGGGAAACGGGAATTAGATGATTATTCATTGATTTGGTTGGGGCATTTTCATCATAATTTTTTTCTTTTTTACCATTGAATAATAGTGAGGGTATTCTTGTCATTTTACACTTGGCAAAAGAAAATTCTGCCCAAATTACACATTTGAGGGTATAGTGGCACTTTTGAAAAACTTAGGGGTACATTAGCACTTTCTTAAATACTTGGGGTACAACAGCACTTTTTTCAAATCTTAATGTACTACCAAATTCTGATAACGTTTCAAAACAAATCAAAGAGAGTTTCCATTTGGGCCGCTAAATTAATGAATAAGATTAGCCGTTTCCCAACAATAATGCGATTTTGGGCGATCCGACCGTTGGGACAAACCTATCCGTTGCTCCCAGAAAGCGTAGTTTCACTTTAACTATTGTTGATGCCTTCAGTTTCAGACATTGACATCAGATTGTAGAAAACTTTTCCAAACCCACCCACACTAGTTGTTGGCGGGTACAAAAGAAGAGACCCCTTCTTCATAACCTCAAAAATGGTTGCAAGAACCCCACCCAGGGTGGCGCCGCCGCGTCCTCCGCCGCAGGTTCTTCTCAGCCCCACCCTCCTCAGAGAAACGCTTATTAAGGTATTCGATTCTTCATCATTTGTAGCAAAAGTTATGTGAATTTTCAGATTGGGGAAAAGGGTTCTGAAAAATGAGTTCTTTTGTTTTTGCAGGTGGATAAATCTATTGCAAGGTTGCAGGAGCTTCAAATGACTGTAACTGGAGGGACAAAGGTGGTTTCTGGGGTCACCCTTAGTCCCAGAAGCACAAGGGGCTATTTGAAGACCAGCATCAGATGCAAACAGGAATCCTTAAGGTACAAATAGGTTAAAAAGATTTCTCCTTTCTTTCAATTTCTTCCAGTCTTCCGTCTGAATCGGGATCTCAACTTTCGATGCATTCTTTTTGTTGCCCGTTTAAGGATCAAGAATGTCACTGCTCGGAGATCACCGCCGGGAAAACTTCCCTCAAACACCGGCGACTGGAAGAGGATGTCGCTGCCTGCAATGCTTGTGGGGGAAACGGTGGGAGAGATTCTTCAAGCAAGTTGTTTCGCGAGGCATATTGTGGAAGCTGTTGATCCTAATCAACAACAACAACAGCAAGCTGATGATCCCAAAACGCCGCCCATTCAGAGGAGAAAGAACCATGTAATGAGGCCAATAAATCCAGAAAACTCTGAGCTCCGTGTGAGAAGAAAGAGGGAAAAGCAAGGTCGAATGGAATCAGATGCGCCAGCAGCTCTCCAGAGAGCAAAATCCAAGATCAATTTCAAGGTCTCTCCACTTCACAAGAATGAGTGTGATAAAGAGAATTGCAGGTACATAGCTAACAGAGTTTCTCCTAGAAATAGGCCATGGGCTAGGAAAACTGTGCTGTTTCCCAACCCTTTGTTCCATCCTACTTCACCGAATTCACAGCATAAGAGGTTAAGCAAGGCTAGGTCTCCTGTGAAGATGGAGTTGAGAATTCGACAGCAGACTCCAGTTACTCCACACAAGTTCTTGATCAAGTCTCCACAGCCCTCGGCTGTGAAATATGGTGTGAAGATAAGGAGCCCTCCAGTGTCGATTTCTCCGACAAGATTGTCTGCAAGTTTGATGAGGAAGAGTCCTCCCAAGCAACTGTCTGCTGCAGCCAAATTCCGGAGGTCATTTTCGCCGTCCAAGTTGGCAAACAGGCTTGTTTCACCGCTGAAGAGCAGGAAATCTGTACAGACTAGTAAGAAGACCGATGAAATGAAGAGGATGATGAGTGGGCTGAAACAGAGGCCGAGTTTTGTGACATCAATGAGGTTTTCTTCTCCCAGAGTTTGATGGATTGTACTTATGTTTGGTTGTTTTAATGTTTCCTCCATATATCCATATGGTAATTTATTGAGTTCTTGCCTTCTTGGTAGTGGAACAAACTATGTGTTTGCCAATAAGGTTATTTATATTTTTCAAATAGCAAAGGTTATTCTTTCAATTGAAACTTGTGTATATTGAAGATTTGGGAGTTATAGAATAGAACAAAAGAGATTTGGCCAAAAGAGAGTGGTGAGATTTAGCAAAGGGTCCCTTACAAAGCTACCCCAACTAAACCCCTGCAACATTGCATTGCTTAGAATGTATTTGCTACAGCTGGAGAAGTTGAGAAAGGGCCTTGGTACACCAGGCAAGGCAATCTGGGCCTTGGTACCCCAGATAAGAAAGATCATATTTCCCAGGAATAATGCTACAATCTGGACAAGGCAATCTCTCCAGATAGCGAATATCGTATTTCCCAGGAATAACACAGCAATCAGGATATTTGAAATGCCACAGAAAATAGTCAGGAATCTTAAAAGGAATATGCAGTTTCTATGAGGTATACATGTCAACAGCCCTGTTGGCTCTCGAATCCTCCCCCACTACACAGCTTAGTAAAGATCACAGACATAAGCAAGCAAACGAGTGGAAAAGGATTACACTATTGAAGGCCAGAAAACTCACTCCTTGTCATTATACATATATGGAATACAGCCTTTTGTATTTGTACACTAACTAAATCCAAAGAAACCTGAAAACCCTATATCTGATTTGAACACAGAAACTCCGTGCTTGGCTGCAGTTGGTCATTTTTTCTAGAAAGTCCCACTTACAGGCTGAATCCCAGGACCCGGAATACATAGATATGCTTTAAGGTCCAGGCGTACTATGTTTGCCAAAGTGTGTTTGGGCATAGAAAAACAAACAGAAAACAACCACCTAAGAGTGAGGCTGCACTTTTCCAGGAGAGGCAAATCTCGACCTCTCTCTGTGCCGACCCAAAGCTCGATCCTTGGGTGATGAGCTTTTTCCTCCCGCTTGACGAATGATCTCTACAGTAAAAAATAGAACTCGAAATGGTTACAACTGATGTTAGGACTTGGATCTAATAATGCACAAGAAACAAGATATCTCAGCTCCTTAATCTATCTAATGTACTTGATTGCTAAAAGAATTTCCAACAGTTTCAAAACTAGCAGTAAAATAAAAGAACTGTAGAAACCTAGTAAAGAATGGTGTTGGAAGAATATCACTAAATATTATGGCAAAACATCTTATCCTCTTTTTCAGATACATCAAGCTTGAACTTAAATGAAAAGTGATGAGAGGCATACCACGTTTCCTTTCAAGCTCTTGGTCAAGCTCTTCCTTCCATTTCCTTTTTATCTCACAAACACTAGTATAAAAATTAGGCATATCAGAAAGAATATAAAAAACAATTATACAGATAAATAGGACAAAGGTGGAAATCATGATAGTTGACTGACTCTGGGCTGGTTTGATCAAGAACATCAGCAAGGTTTCCGTTTAGATCATTTTTCTGAGGTGACAAATTTTGCAGATGATCTTCATGAGTCCAGACACCAGTACGCTTACTGCTACTACTCCCAGGACTCGCATCAGTGACACTCTCCACAGCTGATGATGGAGTCTGACTGGGAGATCCACTTTTAGGAGGAAGCTTCAAAAATTTTGCAGCACTTTCATCTCCTGTGGCCTCGGAGAACTTTGGAGAGCACATAGGATTAAAACTGTTGTAGAATTCTTGATATAATGGACTTTGCAATCTTCTTAGATCTCCAGCCTGAATAGGTAATGTTGGGAAATTCTATACACTTCAGAACTATAGTGACGAGATAATATAATAAGAAAAGTGTACTTCAAACTTGCATAAACACTGCCAGTTGACTAATTGGTACCTTCTCGTTCAAAAACGCTTGGATTTTGGATTCAGTGACTTCAACATCATCCCCATCCTGCGAAGGTGTAGAAGAACAGGAAAAATTCTTTTTGCTTTCTCCAGATGACGGAGAACAACCAATAAGTTCATCTTCACTCTCCAGGTCAATTTTCAGATTAGTCTTTTCTACTTCAGCACATTCACCTGGTGGGCTTCTCGAATCCTCAGAGGGCTCACACACAGGATTGAATCTCTGCTTTAAGAGGATGGAGTGGCGTGGCATATTACAGATTTTTAGCAATTTAAGCATCAAGCACATGGTTTAGAAAGAAAGTAAACTGCAACATACCTTACTAGATTCACCTGGAACCGTTACACTGTTAAATTTAATCCCATTCACTGGTATCTCATCTCTCTCATCAAGCTGACACATATCATCATCACTACTTTCCCGCACAAAATTGGTTATGCCTTCTGAATCTGGCGTAGAGAAGTCCAGTGTACCCAAATTGCACATATCCTCTGAGCTGGCTCTCCTAATGATTCGGAAAAATCAGGACAGGAGGAATAAATGTCTATAGGTAGGAAGCCTAATTAAACCAGACAGGTACTCTGATGACTTACACATTAGATGAATCATTTGCAGACCCCAGTGGAGCTTCCGATAATTCCTAATGAAAAAAATTATACATCAGTCAGAATTATCTTCACGACTTATGTCCAAGATATTCACCATACTCATGCAAGAAGACTGACCATAACTGAAGTATTCACAGGAACAGGAGACGAGACTTCGCCAGTGACAAAATGATGCTGCATGCAAGTAGTTTCAAGGCATTAAACAACCAGAAGAAAGGAATACACTGTCTGTAGGAAAACAAAATCAATCTCTCACACAATCAAAGTGTTTATGAATTTGGTATCTATATTACCTGTAGCAACTCAGAAGCTGGTGGCCTTAGCTCTGGCTCCCTGCATATTATAACCAAATTTACAGAAGCGGAAAAGAAAAACATAGGATGGGACAGAAAGAAACTCATGCACTGAACAAATGTGAACTAGACAAATATAATATAATACATTGGCTGCCATCTTCATCAAGTTCAACAATAACAATAAGAAGGATGGCATAACAAATTGAATACGTACTTCTGTAAACATTTCATTAAGAAATCTTTTGCCTCTGGAGAGAGACATTCAGGAATTGGTGGATGCTCTTTAGTGGTTCCAACATGAAAGAAAAAAGCTGCAACCTGAAAGGATGGTGAGTAACGTTAACGTACAGATTAAAGAAAATTAATAAAAGGGCTTCACGACATAAGACAGTCTACACAAGTCCTTTAGCTTTGCACCTCCTTGTATTGATGGCTCCACGGTGGTTTACCAGTTGTCATCTCAATCACAGTACATCCAACACTCCATATGTCAGCAGAGCTATAAGAAAAAAGAAACATTGAATTATCAGGAAAATAATTCTGCAGAAGAAATGAAACGCGGAACAAATTTAACCTATGATATTTACTTCATCGAAAGATATATAGCCATGAAGTAATAAGCATTTTGCAAAGCCGTCAGTTATTAATGTAAGAAAATTAACTTTACACGTGATGATTAAATAAGGCACTCCCCTCTGTCCCAATAAAAGGAGTACCATTTTAAAGATGTTTTATGTCTCAAAAAAAACATTTTAAATGATAGATTGCCAGTCGATCAAATTATCTAATGATATCCTAATTATAGACATGTGGTGAGGTTTATTGCATGAGTGAATAGCATAGTGAAGGACATTAATGAGAAAAATGGGACTCTATTTAGTAACGAAGAGAGGTATGAAGAGCTAAATTATGTTCCTGTAATTAGAGGATAATTTATTTATTTTTAGGTACCTTGATACCATTGAAAGTGATCATAAATATGTTGAGCTTCCTAATTTGTATACATGTTAAAAGACATGTTGAGCAAGGTTTAGCACTTAAAAGGGATTTTTTACTTGTATGCATATTGTCAAAGTTACATGAACCTAACAAGGAAACATGTATTCAAAAGAAAAGTTAAATTAAAATGAACCTCAGGAAGACTGATTAAAAAGCCACACAGTTTGCAGTTTTCGAGATAATATCTTTTAGGAACATGAAATTGTGCTTGAAGTGCCTAAAGCAGGCAAATGCAAGAAGAAGTAATTCCGCAGCAAAAACACCCAATCATCACCCCTGCAATGTGGAGTTGTCTGCCTCACACATCTCCATCTTGTGCAGAGAAAAGGTTTCATTTATATACAAGCATGCTAATGACTGATGGTACTTAATATATATTATATTGTAAAGCTATATTCCATGTCAGCCCAACTATCAACCACCTGATTAAATATCTACTTTTAACTGGGTGTGCTTTACTATATCACATTCAAGAGAAGGTCAACAGTGACATCGATAAGAAAAATGTAAGTGAGAAATTCAATTCAGGAGATCAAACGTTTCATTTTTAAACTTACAAGCTATGACCAGTTTGACGAATCACTTCTGGAGCCATCCAATATGGTGTACCTTTCATGGACTTGGTACCTGAAACAGCAGCCTGTAGGGCATGTTGAGATCAGATAGGTCAACAGAGTCTTATGACTCAAATCCAGGTAAAGAACATTCTAGGTGAACAGAGGTATGTATACCAGCTTCTCCACCCGTTTGGATGCCCCAAAATCTGCAAGTTTAATGCATCCCTTGTTGTCAACAAGAATGTTAGCACCCTGAAGCAAAAGCAAATCTCAGGATATTGTTTAAAATAAAATTTATGGGAAGATAAACAGAGACTGAAATATAGTAAAATAAGTATAACTAAGACCTTGATGTCCCTGTGCATAATGCCATTCTCGTGGAGATAATAAAGTCCCTGCAGCAACTGCTTTGTATACATTTTTATAACCTGTTTTTCACTTATCTCATTTAAAACACTATTCAAGTGCCAAATTTTGGACAGTAAGACAAATGATAATGAATTACCGATTCCGGAAAAGATCCAAATTTTCCTAAAAGTGATGAGATTGATCCTCCAGGTACAAACTCCAACAGTATATTCAGGGTTTCCGCCTCCCTCACAGTTCCTAGATATCTCTGAGATAGAAATTAAATAAAACAGCAGCTCAATACAAGTCATTTGAGTGAACCTTGAAAATATTAAACTTACCACTATATTCTGGTGTGAGAGATTCTTAAGGACCTTAACTTCTTCCTCGAGCTCTTTTACATAGACCTAGCCATTTGATTTCACATTTCAATAGAAGGAATCATCATCAAACTATGAAGTGCTAATCTTTATGCATTCTGACAATCATGCATCACATTGATAATTCACAAGGTACAGGTTTTTTTTTCATTCTACGTCATTGTCTAAATGATTGCATGTGAAAGAAAGCCTCACTAAGTCATTTCACCACATAAACTATGAATTGCTAATCTTAATGCATTTTGACAATCACGCATCATACAAATAATGCACAAAAAAGAGTACAAGTTTTAAAATGCCTTCTACAATTCATTGTCTTCTTTGCTAGTTCCACTCTGAAACTGGTCACACTGAAAACCTTACCAAGTCATTTCACCACATAAACTGATTCTCCTAAGACAACATATACCACCTCTTCTGATCTTGCATACGTTCATGACGCTCCAACTTTTGAAATTATAAATCATATTGAGCAGACAGAAGTATGCGAAAAACACAAGTTTTACACAGAAATACAACACAGCGCACATATCCTCCAACAATTTCCACTTAGCTGCAACCATAATTCCTCGTACAAAGAGCATGAACTGACTGTCAATGGATATGAAACCTGGAAAAGGTATATGCAGCCCTAGTCTAGAAAAAAGAAAAGTATCAATAGATACAGGATTTTCCATTAGCAATGACCAACTTGCCCACAAAATGATGAGACTAATACATTTTATAGGATTCAGCGTCAGAAGTGATATTGTACAATGAGTTTTACTAATAGATGCTCCAAAAGAATTATAAACTAAACAATTCGAAGAAGAAACATGTGAAGTGAAACAAGAACAATTACAATTACTCTCAAAACAATGTCAATTAGTTTAACGCATTACTGTACAAAATATGGCCAGGCGCAGTCAAATAAACTCATAAAATTTGAAACACAGTATACAATTGTAATATAAGAACATTAAACATAGAAAATCGATCATTGATTTCCATACCTCGTTGCAGGAACTGCTAGCAGGGATCAAAACCTGCATCACACAACTGATTCAATTAAAAAACCTAGCAATCAAATTCAAGCATTAAAACTTTATAAAACTGGTTTAATAAGCACCCTAACCTGTTTAACAGCGAGAAGCTCCCCTGTATCTAGATTCATTCCCATGTACACTTGACCAAACGCGCCATTTCCAATCAATTCGCCTTTCCGCCACCGTATGGGCCGCGGCACGGTGGTAGCAGGACTATCTCGATTGGACGGCTGGGGCAAGCGCGGAGGGGAGGGTTTAGTGAAAGCTCTGGATTTTCTAAAGATCTTATCTACCAGGTTTCCTTCTTCCCGGGCGCCGCCGCCACCGCCATCGGCGGCGCCGGCGAGGTTCGGTCCGCGGAACACCAATGATCGCCTGACAGACCCGAGAATCTCCTGCATTTGAGTGGGAAATGGTGTTTAAGAGAGGAACCAATTGGCGATTGAATTAATCGCCGGAGAGAATGGGGAGCGGGGTTTTGGTTTGGGGATTTCGGGTTTCACAATCATTTGAATTGATCGTTGCAGCCGGCATCACAGAAGGGGGAACTTTTTGAAAAGTTCGGGTAAAAAACTACTATTATTAATTGCAAAACTACCCTCCTACGAAAATCTATCTCAAGTTTGAGAGTTGATGTTTTTATTTTTTCTATTTTTGCCGGGTAAAAAAAAGGAGTTGATGTATTTATTTTTGGATATTAATTTTACAATATTTAGTTAATACATTTGCAACCATGTACAATGAGGTTGAAATTGAAATGAAAATAAATATAAGTTCTTTTATATAAATATTGAGTTACACCACAGTTATGCATCGTATCTTTAGCATTAAAATGACTATAGGTAACGTACTCCCTCTGATTATCTTATTGTTTTGCGCTTCTTCTTTTGGAACTTACTAGCAGATGCCAATTGAACGGTTAAAATTACTTTGAGAAAAATAGAAGCTAAAATGAATGATTAGAAATAACCTCATTTTTTATATGTTGGAATGTGTCACGTCAAAGTGTGAACAAACCAAAATGGCAAGTTATGTGCCACAATTAGCTAATCGAAGGGAGTATCTTCAGCATTTAAACACGTGTTAATTAAAATATGTGGGTGCAATATAATGTCTAATAATTTGTGACCGTCGAGGATTGTGAGAATGCAATTGAGATGTACATAAAAGAGGTTGGGTTATATAGGGTTTATAAGCAATATTGACTCATTTTGACTTATAAATGAAAGTTGCTCTCCTCAATTCCTACTTTAGTTCAAATATTTTTTTTTACTTGTGTTTTTTAGATGCTTATTGAATACTAAAAGATGGAGTGATGAAAATGTAATAAATTTATGAGTGCTTTCTCTATTTTAAAAACCCTAGGGCAGTGGTGGCCTTGACGGGAAGATAACGTATCTTATGATGGAAGTGATGGCCTTGACACGGGAAGGGCGGGAGGAGGAGTACCACCTGGTGAACACACTTGGAAGGGCGGTAGGAGGAGTACCACCTGGTGAACACACGTAGAATAATAGGGCGCTACAACAACAGCACCAAACGGATACGCAGGCCCTTGACCTAGATGCTTTTGCTAAAGAGTTCCATGGTCATTATGATACACCAATAAAGAGACAAGCTACCATCATTGCAAAGTATAAGAGAAAGTTATCACCAAAGCCTCGAGGAAGACCATCAACAAGAAATATAGTGCCCTAGCTCGCTGCGAAAGGCAATGGAGAGCAGCATACTAGTAGGGTACAGATGAAAGGCCCCAAATATCTATTTCTAGAGGACGAGATGGAGGACCAAGAGGACAATGCAGCTCCGAAAAATAAAAGGCAAACAACTAAAGAAGAGGGAAGTAACATATCCATACCAACAGCAGCAAACCCTACAATGGCTGGTCCGGGCAAATAAGAGGCCGAGGTAGTGCTCCTTCTCTGCCTGGACCAATGAATATCCTAAGCTGGAACTACCGCTAATTGAGGAGAGCCCGAAAAGTTCGGGAACTGCGAACTTTAGTGCCCCTGAATAACCAGATATTATATTTCTCTGTAAAACTAAAAATACGATAGAGGAAATAGAGTTTTGAAGTCAGATTTCAATTTAGAGGGCCACGGTGTGGCATCACAAGGGCGCACTGGAAATTCCATAAGTCTTGCCCTTTTATGGAAAAAGAATATAGAAGTTGTTTTTAAGTATTCATCTAGTCGTTTTATTGATGTGTTTGTTACTATTAGAGGAAATAAAGTCCGAGTTACGGGGTATCTATGGCCAGCCGGATGTTCAGCTATGTTGGACATGGTTTGGAGCAGTTTAAATGTCTGGGTAATGAGCAAGAGGTTCCACAGTTATGCATGAGGGATTTTAACGAAGTATTAGCTCATAATGAATTTATGGGCCAGAGATCGAGGGCGGAATGGCCACTGATTTAAGAAAGCTTTGGGTTACCATGGACTCTATGACTTGAGGTATTCGGGTTTTATGTTCACCTGGCAAAGAAACGCAGCTACTCCGAACACCGAAAAAGACGGTTTAACCGAGAAACGTGTAATAGTACTCTCTGTGAGAGCTGTTCTCGTGGTCAACAACGTCGAATATACTGACTATGCATTCGGACCACTTCAGCGTCCTCATAAAGCTATGCACAAGGAATCCTACTGCAAGAGCCTTTAGGTGGAAGAGAGGTTTCATTTCGAGGCAAAGTGGATAAAATCCAAGGATTGTGAGAGAATGATTAAAGAATCTTGGGATACCTCTAACGCCCCGTTGTTGGAGAAATTGGACGAATGTTCGCTCGGGTTGCTGCGATGGAGTAAAGAGTCTTTTCCAAACGTGCCGAAGAGGATGGCCGAGGTTGAGAAAGAGGTCCAACATATGTCGAGCAGGGTGATCACAAAAGTCATTCGGACCAGAATACTGGAGCTAAAGGCGGAGCATGAATTGTTACAGAAAGCGGATAGTATACAATGGAGACAGAGGGCAAAGAGACACTGGTACAAGAAAGGTGATAGAAATACGAAATTTTTCCAAAGGTTTGCCTCCCAATGGAGATCTTATAATATAATAGACGGCCTAAAAGATGAAAATCAGACGTTGAGAAGGGACGATCAGAGTATTGAGAAAAATTTACTGAATTATTTTGGAGGACTCTTCTTTACTTAGGACCCATAAGAAGACTTGGTGAAGGAGGTGCTCAAGAGATTCTAGCCGAGGGTCACAGTGGAGATGGCCAGGGATCTTGTAAAGCCGTATAGTGAGGAGAAGGTTGCTCGGGCGGTGAAATAGATGCACCATTACAAATCTCCTGGCCCTAACGGTATGAGTCATGTCTTTTACCAAAAAGTTGGCATATAGTTCGTAAGGATATTACTGCTCTTGTGATCAACTTGTTAAACACAAGTATTTTTAATCCATCGGTCACATAGTATGAATTCCAAAGATTAAAAAACCGGATATCATTACTCAATTTAGACCAATTAGTATGTGCAATGTGGTCTATAGAATAGCCTCGAAAGTTGCATCACAAAGGTTGAGGAGAATTATGATGGAAATTATATCGGAAGCTTAGTCAGTGTTTGTGCTTGGAAGATTGATCACAGATATCATAGTAATAGCTCAAGAATTTCATCATAGTATGAAGAGGAGGACGGCGGGGCTAGTGGGTCACATTAGCATCAAGTTGGATATGAGTAAGGCATTTGATAGGTCGGAATAGAGCTTCATCTGCACAACTTTGACTCAATTTGACTTCCCGGGGGAGTTTTTCAGTCTCATCAAGTCATGTATTAGCTCGGTATCATTCTCTTTTATTATAAATGGAGGAGAATTGGCTATGTTGAGGCCATGATGAGGGGTCAGGAAAGGCGATCCCTTATAGCCATATCTATTCATAATATACTCATAAATCTTCTCAAATATATTAGCAGACTTGATGGGGTTCATAAATTGAAGGGTATTGGAGCTACAACGTATTGATCAAGGTTATCTCATCTATTCTTTGCAGATGATAACTTTTTGTTTGGAGGGGCCACTGAATCAGAGGCGGGGAATATGAATTGGGCGATACCTCTTTACGAGAGCATTTAATGACAGAAGATTAACCCAGAGAAATTTGGTGTTGTTTTCAGCCCGAATACTAGTGCACATATGAGAGAGAATCTTTGATATGTTAAAATCTCCATAACTGGAATCCCATGGAATGTATTATGGTTTACCTCCTGAGATTGGTAGAAGCAAGAATGAGGCTTTCCAGCCACTCAAGGTGAGACTGAAGATGGACGGACGGATGGAGACAAATTTATCTAAAGTTAGCAAGAAAGTATCATTAACATCTTTGGTGCAAGCATTACCTTGTTACTCCATGAGCTATTTCGAAATACCGGGCCAAGTTCTAGAGGAGATTGAATCACATGAAGAATTTATGGTGGCGTGACTTAGAGAGTAAGAGAAAATCCACTGGGTAGACTGGGAAAGGCTGATGAAAGGGAATAAGATGGAGAATTGGGCTTCATAGACCTAAATGCAATGAACTTAGCACTACTTGGAAAGCAAGTGTGGCGATATCTTATGTCTCGAATTTTCACAGACTAGTATTATCCGGGTTCGACTATCATGGAAGCATACCCAGTGAACGACATATCGTGGGCTTGGAGGAGTATATTGAAGGGGCTGGAAGTGGTTCGACAAGGGGCAAGAAAGCAGATACGCTCTAGACTATACACTAATGTTTTCTACGATCCTTGGCTGCCTGTAAACGAAGACTTTAGATCTGTAATCCTGCAGCAGCATAAACTATGTTGCTGATCTTATTGACCCGGATACTCAATTGTGGAGAGTTGATCAACTGAATGGTAGTTTCCATTCAGGAGATGTTAAAAGCATTTTGCGATTAAGCAGGCTGGTAGACAAGTTTGCAGCAGCCAGACCAATGGTTGTGTCACAATACGGCTACCGGAAAATATACGGTAAAGTCTGCATACCATATGCTGGTGGATGAGTGGGAGACAGGGGCACAACACCAAGCAATGGAAAGAGAAGAGGAAAAACGGTTTTTGATGAGGTTCTAGAAGTGGAGGGTTACATAGAGGGTGAAATATTTTGCATGGTGCCTCGTCACGAATTCTCTACTAACAAGTACACATTTAAAAGCACACACACTGAATGTCCCACTAACTTGTCCATTTTTCCAAGTGGAGGACGGCTCGACGGAGCACCTATTCTTTACGTGTGATTTCGGAACAAGAATCTGGAAGGGAGCAGGTTTGACACAGATAATTGAAAGGCTCGACGTGGCAGAGGTGAACTATGGTTCAAAAAGATTTTAATAGAGTCGGATGAAGCAACCACTGAACTGATACTAATGATATGTGACGGTTTTTGGTTTCAAATAATAACAGGATATTTACGGAGCAGAATTGTAGGCGGAACTGATTGCTGTATCAGTTATTTCCAATCGTCGACAATTCCAAGACGCAGTCGGCTGGCCAGAAAGAGCTTCACACGACCTCTAGGAGGAATCTTTGCTGCGGCCCACCTTAGGGATCAAGAATCACGTTTGATGCGGGGAACAAGGACGGGAATGCGGGAACCGAAGCAGTGGCATTGGATAACGACGGATGCTTCATAGAGGCGGTGACAAGGAAATTCCCAGGGGTAATAGACTCGACTTTTGCGAAGGCGTTGGGGCTGGAACTAGCGTTGGAACTTGGTTTAGAACTTAAACCTTTACGCTTGAGTATTGCAGGTGATTGTTTGGTGCTAATAAGAATTATTGGGACCTAGACTCGTCGTCGATTGCATGTCCGGAGTTGGTGCAAACCATCAAAGAAAGGTTCCATGCTTTTGATATTAAGCTCCACTTTTGGATACCAAAAATAAATAAGAGCATCTCCAATAGTAACAAAATAAGGAGTGGTTTTTAAATTCCACGCTATCACTTTTGATAAAGTCTAAGAAAGTATCAAACTCAACAATGGTACCATTCTTAAGTTCTACCCATCATTAATTAATAATTGCAAAAATAAAGTTTCAAAATGGTCCACATTAAATTAGGTAGTGCTCCTTAGGTAAGGAGTAGCTACCTAATAAGGAGTACTCCTTGAAAATCAACAATGGTAAAAAATGAATAAGGACCACTCCCTATTAAGAAAAGGTGCATTAAGGAGCTCCATTGGAGATGCCCTAATAGTCTACCTCTCCAGTTTGCGTCCCACGTGAAAACTGGTATAGAAGTTAGGGTTGTTTGGAATTGTACACCAGTTTTTGCTTTGTCAAACAATTTTGGACGTCTTCCAGAGGAATGAAATGAGATTTCTTATTTCAAAAAAAAGATGGTGTGATAATAGAATTTATACATGGTTAAAATAATGACTCATTTTGGCTTATAAATGAAAGTTGCTCTCCTCAATTCCTACTTTTAGTTCAAATATTTTTTACTTGTGGAATCAACTGCATTTTAACAGTTTATTGAATACTAAAATATGGTGTGATAATAAGTAAAACAATGATAACTTTTACTAAATATAAATATAGGTTTGGGTGGAATTAAAATATGGCAAAAGAAAAATAAAGAAGCAAGGGAATGTGTGTTTATTGGAAACATTAAAAAAAACCACGTGTTCTTCTATAAAATTAAACCAGTCAAAGGATGGGGGATGTATAACCCTCCCTAAACCTCAAAAATAAGACATGAAAAATAAAAGTCAGCAAAGGCTGAGTTTTGTACAACTTGATTCTTACAAACATTGAATCCGAAAAGTCTACGATGCCCTCTGGAGGGCGACGTCCTTCTTGCTAGGTCCCACATGGGAGGGGACCATTTGCGGGCCTGACGCAAGGGATTGGGGCCAGTGATTAGGAGATTTACCATGTATGTAAAAAAGGCGAGGTAATTATGAATAAGGTTAGCAACAAATTTAGGGTGTTATGAAAACGACACCGTGGTATTGATTAAGACACATTAAAAAATTCCGTAGGGGATTCCGGTGTGGATAGAGTTTGCCAACTACGCCGGAGAGTTGACAAAATGTTGCACATTTCGTATTGCCCAGTTCAGTCGGCGGTTGCGTTGCGAAGGATCCCATACCGGTGCCGACATGTGGGTGAATTGTAGATTTCGAGAAATCTATTGGGCTAGATTTGATTGGTTTAGTCAGAACCGAATAAGAAGGCCATTTCGGTGATGGATCTGTAAGTGTATCCAGGCTGATCTCGGTGCTAGACAAATTTCCGGTACGTCGGCTGCGGTGTTGCAGAGCTGAGTGTTGCAGAGCTAAGTAATGGCATAATGCGATCTAGAATGTGGGTTAAATTATGTATAATTACATGTGGCTTAAAATGAGTACAACCCAGAATGTGATTCTCGAAGCCCATTGTAATTGGTGAATTGGGTCGGGCTAAAAAACTTAGATGAAAGCTAGTACATAAGTCTATATTATGAATATAGTAATGTAGAGAACTGGGAAAACTGGTATTTGGAATCAAGTTAGTTTTGAAGATGATGCAACAGTTTGTGTTGCAACAATTAGCCCCACATCCCCACATACTAATTTCACCCATACTCTAGATCAGTGTTGTAGTTGTAATTTACTGAAAATGAATGTAATTGATGTTAGGTAGGTGCTGAAATGCAAGTTGTAGGAAGATGATTTAAATGTTGTTATGCAAAACAGGTATGCCATTACATAATTGTACACAACATGGTAATGTATTTAGCAGCTTTGCAAAATAAATAAATGCTGCAGTGTCTATTTTAGAACAAGACGAAGACAGGACGGTGGTCTAACTGTTTACGATCATAGTTGTAGTAACAAAAAAGGCAGATAAGGCTTATAATATAAATCATGAAGTTCGGAGTGACAGTATGGCTCCAGCCATCAAAAAGGGCAATGTCGATACCATGGTTGAGAATCAGGTGAGTCGCTGTCATATTCCACTTCGACATCATATCCTATCACTGGTTCATGACCCATAGCCTCAGCCATATCTGATGTCGAAACGTTGGTCTGTAAATAAAGGGAGAAATAAAAGAAAATGAATCAGAAAACATCGAGTTGATCTATACAAAAGGTGTATGGTGTTGTATAATACCTGTGCAGGAGCTATGTTGCTGGTTGACGTGGTCTCTCGAGCCTCACAATTATGAAAATTGATGGTCTGTTCAAGGCGTAGATGATGAACAAAATAGAATTTGCGTCACAAAGGATGATTTAGTTGTGACTATGTTAAAGAAAAAAATAAATAAAAATAAAAAAAATTATGTAAAAGGTAGTTAGTGCTCTAGAACATTTGATTAATTTGAAATTCTGTATTATCTGAATACCTCCATATGGACGTCATGTAGTTCCATGCTATCCCGCAGAGGCTGACCATGATCCGACGTTTGTACCTGAAGAGCATATAAATACTCTTCTGGTGAGGTTGTGGAGATGATAATATTACAATATACGAAACCAATCTTGTGTTATAATTAAATGAAGTGTGTCTGATTAGTTGCTTATATGATGGAACATACCTGAATATTTCTTTCAGTTTTGTCAGTCGTACCAGTACCAGGTTTGTGATGAAACTCAGAATGACCCTGCAGAGGGGAAAAACAACAGTTATTATGAAATGAAATAATACTGTAATATATTATACTTAGTATATGAAGATAAATTTGTGTGGATGGAATCATTGTCATGTTTGTCACCTTCAGCGAGGACACAGGCGAGATCACAGTAGGTAGAGGTTCCTGAACTCCGAGCACCGGCAATCCCGTTTTTGCAGGTTCAATTGTAGCACCACCACCCTAAGTTTGTGTTATCATAGCAGTTAGTATGTGATACTTGTAATATATGGCTATCATAGTTGAACATTAATGTGATCAAAGAACTCACAGTAACGTAGGGAACAATCTGCCAATGTTGTTTGTGGAGATCATCATAAGCAAGCAGTGATATGTCGTCAACGGGGGTTGCATCAATCTCTTCAAAAATAGCCTTCAACTCTTCATCGGATTCAGATTCAAATTGAAGATCGACGTAAGAAGAGGCAGGCTCATTTGGAGGACTTGATTGATGGCTGTTTTCGGGATCATGGGGGAGCAAAGTCTTGACTATTTTCTTGATCTGTATATCAGTAAGAAAGATGAGTGTAGGTAATGGATGTATTAAATTGAAAGGAATGTACGTTGTGTAAAATACCTCGTGCGTATTTAAAGTGATCATGTAATCATCTTGTTGAGGCTTGCAAACAGATTTCTGTGGTGGTGTCGCATGCGATTGGTTGCGCTGATCCACAATAACCCGCTCAACTTCATCCTGCTGGATAGAATGTTAAAGAGTAAGATTGTATTTAATAGAGTAAGTGATTACTATAACTTGTATGATGTGTTTGGTTGGTAAGTTGTTGTTGACAGCTACCTGAGGAATGGATAGGCCATGCTCTGGCATGATATCATTTGTGTTGAATAACTGACGACCTCCCATGTTGCGTACCACGTCATCTATTGTGTGTGAGAACAGTTGGTCCTCAATCTCTTCCTCCGTAATGGTTGCTTTTCCACCATCAAGAGTTTGATTTTCCTCCATGACAGTTGCATTTGCTGATGCCACATGGTTGATGCAAGGTGTGGAGTCGTCTGGATCAGCGTCACAGTGTGGTGGTATCTCGGTAGATGGGCCTGAACCTTCATTGTCAGACATGGAATCTTCAGATTTTGACGAGTCGTAGTGCAAGCTTGCATGCAACTGGCCCTCAAGGAGGAAAACTGACTTCTGAAGATGTCTGATAGAACGCTTTGTGCTGACAAGTAAAGAAGGCATGAATTGTTCCAGACATCTGGGAAACAGATCAGTATGATGGATTTCGGCCTTCCGTTCGAGGGTGTATAAATCGTCACCAATGGCAATGTTAAGATTCCTTGACAAAGTAGCTACAACTTGTTGGAACGGCTGCAAGAGCATGACAAAAGGCAGTGAAATAGTAATACATGTGTAGAAAGTTGTAAAAAGTTTAACATGAAAAATGTGGAAATAAGTTACGTTATGATACTATTGTAGTCAAACAGAAACGATGAATGTCAAGAAATGTATAAAAGTAAGAAAGGGCATTGAACTCCCAAATTTCGAATGTTGTATTATTTCACGATAAATGACTGGTGATAAAAACACAGAACTGAATTTGATAGTGGATGATATGCTTACGTTTTGGATGAGATTTTGAATCTGGCAGTCTGTGTGATAATCATGAGGCAAGGAGAAGGTAATGTGACCTTTCTGGCCTGCCTGGGGCTTGTCTTGGACAATCTTGTGTATCGGGTAGTTTGTTGTGTCCAGTGTGCCTTCACCGAAGCCCCTAGCTAGTTCCTCTGCCATCCTCCTTTCCAGTTCCCACAAGCTCCAATTCTTGACTAGAGGGGCTGAGATGCTTGGAATTGATACCCCTGGGCCAGCCATCCTTTGCAAGTATGTGACCACAAGTAGCATAAGGCAACCAGAAAATCTTTTTTGATACTTGTCTCGTTTGAATCTTGTCGCAGCCTCACAGAAGCGGTCCAACACGTAACCACACCAGTCGTAGGTTTTTATCTGCTCGACATCAACCGCACACATCAATGGGCGGAAATCAGCCCGGTAGCTTGCAACTGGATCCAAGAAGACAGAAAAAGCAAACAGCACGAACAGACGTATGAAGTCTGGCTGGCCTTTGTCGAGCTCCTTCATTGTTGGCTCAATCTGAGTTAGAAGTGTGTTGAAGTTAACCGGTATTGCTGGGAAACCGTACTCTCTTTGCCATCGTTTTCTCAGCTCATTTAATGCAGGTGATTTTTCACATCGGACTGGATTGGATGGGCACCAGGGTAGCATGAACGTGTCGTAAACATCCGTCGGGGTCAGGGTCACAATACCCTTCCACGGTGCCTAACCTTTCGCGTGTCTGGACGAAAAGACTTCAGGAGCCATGGAGTCATGTCAGATGGGATTGTTTGGATCTGGATTTCCAGAAGTCCCCCAAAGCCAGCCTGTATGATGTCTGACCTCTGTTGTTCATTTAGTTCACAGCACAGTGCAAACAATTTACCAGGTCTCGAGGAAATTATGATGCTGTCTGTCATAACAGTCAATCTGGTTTTGCAATATTTTTCCCTGCAAGTCATAACCGAGGTGGAAAGAAAAATGAATTCAAAGGGGAAAACGTGCTTTGTTGAACTAGTATATGCAAAAAATTCTGTAAGTTTTATAGAAGTAATGTAATGAACGGCAGAAAAGCGTTGACAGAAAATTGTCCTAAAATATTATAAGTGATTGTGAAGGCATGCGCATATGTAAATGTATCCAGAATAACCAATTCAATTTATGGGTGAAGTTGTAATGGTGTAACAGTTTCTAAACTGCAAATTAACTTAGTCTGCAGTGAAACAATTTTTTGGAAATTGATGCAGCATGGGATATTTTAAGCATTAGTTTAGTTGAGTTACAATGCATGCAAACATGATCTAGTGCTACAAAACCCATGAGATACCACCAAGTCTGTTGTTATTGTGAAGTTCAAGATAATTGTTTTTGGACTACAACACCAAAACTTGTTAAAAATGCCATTCCCATTTCAAAATGTAGGCTACTATTGACCAACCATGAACCATTGTGCACAGGAAGCTAAAAACTAAACCTACTAGCAACATTTTCCCTGATGTTTGAGCTATTGTATATGAGGTACCGGATGCTGTAATAATATATGAAATATGAGGTGCCCCAATCAGCATCAGACAAGAAAATGTTTCGATTGAGCCACAAAAATGTATATTACATGTAGTATTGACATAATTACATTGCAACAGCAATTAAAAATAGGATCTTACCTTTACCCTTTTTGACCGACATGCTTGATTCGGACTTTGAGTCATGGCTGGTCCCTGGCTTGACTCTATCTCCGTTCCTATCAACTATCACGCAATCATCGTCCGTTGTTTCGACTTCAGGGTCGCTTGAATAGGCGGTCGAATCCCGTTCTTCGTGTTCCTTCTCCTCGTCGGGATGAACACTTTTCCGAGAGCACCTCCATTTTGAAGCGACTTCAGCATCAGCAAAGGCGCCGACTTTTCTTTTAGCCGCCGATCTGAGATAGGGTTTGTCACGGCCGGAAGTATTTTCTGCCATGATTCAGGGTGGTAGTTGTACTGTTAATAGTGCAGACAACTGAGAAGGGGTTGTTTGTGGGGTGGTTCGAGTTTGATCTGATTTTTGAGAGAATGAACCATCCACATTTACCCGACATGAAATCCTATTGGTTGGCTGGGCCCGGTAACCAAACAATTGTCTGAGAGAGGCTGTATGGGCTTGTTTTTTAATGCCTGAAAGAAAATGGGTTTCTGGTGTGATTACCTGGTATTTTGTGATGGGCCGATTTAATAGGTAAGCCCAATAGTACTGGTGAATTAATAAATGAAGGCAATATAAATATATAATAATATTAAATAAAAGGTCGTAAAGGCCTCAATATAATTGTTCACTCAATTTGAAACAGTTGTTGTTGTATCATCTAATAGCAAGACTCGTAATTTTATATGAAATTTTATGGATAGAAAAAAATTTAATTCTGTAACGGAATAAATAGTATATAATGTAGTATGTAAATGTATCGAATGAAGTACATCACACTTAGATCATCATACACAGAAGATTTTAGACTATCTAGAAAAGCCATAACTTCTCCTATTCTTTTTAGCCGTCCATTAGAAGAAACTCCCTTGTATATTGGCTTCAACAAAGCGAAACTGTAGAATTAGGTCATGCATCATACGTGATACGTAGTTAAGAAAGAAACTATTAGAACCACAGGATAGCAAATGTTGTATCCTACATCGCTAAAAATGTAAAAACTAATGTAGAAGGTGTAAATTGTATAAATCTGATTGAAACTGTATATAATTTGTTAAAATGTGAAGTGGTAACTTGTAGTTTGAAGTTTGTTTATTTATCTTTGGTTAGCTCTTTTGAATTGATATTCTCCATTGTTGGTGTTGATATAGTATGGAACCATGTATTCCAATTATATGAACATTTTGATGGTAATGATTAGGACCCAATGGGTTGGTTAGGTTTAAAACGCCGATGGCGAAATATTTTTTAATTTGAAACATGTAGAGATAGATACAGGGTGCTTTACAGATCAAGAAATTAAGATTAAGGAGGCATAAAAAGGTGTAATGAGGTGCCATTACTTTGTCACGAGGACTATGGTGATGGAATTTAGAAGATGTGATCTTATCCTGGCATATGGTATTGATCTTAGAAGTATCAGTGATTGAGTTTCTATTTGTTTTTTGTTAAGTGCACCTCGTAGTGGATGAAGCATATTATAATTGTGAAATCCTGTTTGTTAATATTTTCTTTGACCATAGGTCTCTCAGCACTCTATGAGTAATTAATCCCTCTATAAACACTAGCTGTAGGAATGCTGAAAACGATTTGTTAAAGAGGTTTTTGTCGTTTGACTCTTCTATGTAAGAATCAAATACGTAAAATATTAAGCTTGAAAAATGTAGATAAATCAGAAGTGACTAAGGATGCTTGAGTTAAATTTCTATATTATTTTTCAAAAGGATTACTATCTCGAGTTAACTCAGGATTACTTTTCCAAAAGTAATGTATATTATTTAATTTGGATGAAATCATATTTATTGGTCATGTATTGTTTGGATAGCATTCATAATAGTTATAGAGCATTGGATAGTATTCTTTCATGGACTTGTAATTTCTGTAGGCTTCACCTTCGATTATGGAGATGCAGAAGACATATCTGATGATGAATATTTTGATACAGAAGTGTAGTCAGCTCTTAAAGTGAGAAATAAACCAGCAACATCCAAGACAGCAGCGGCAGCGACAAAGAAGAGACGGCCGGCGGGTGAATCAAAGGTTAGACTTGGTCAGAAGCAAAAACACTAACGTTTGCAAATTTGTTGGTATCTCCCCTGAGAAGAAAGTGAGAAGAATGAGGACATCACCATTCAACAAGAAGGGTGCCTCATAAGAAAATACAATTATGTATAAGAAAATAGAAATTATGTATAGGAACGTACGTAGGCTTGGTCGAAACGCATAAGAAAATAGCAACCCTGGTTTTGACTCTCTTAACTCTTCGGCTGACGGTGTTGGGAGTTCCAATTCCATTATTATGTCAGATGTTATTTTTTGTTTTTTCCATTTGACCAAATACAATTATGATGAAGTAACGGGTTTTTTATATGCACTTGAAGATTTTGGCTACAACTGGATTGCTGTGTAACATGTGTTTATTCAAAGCTCTTGGTTTGTTAGATCGGAAAGTGGAAGCTGTAATTTAAGGGGAGTGAAGACCTTAAGTAAAATCACGGATTCACACTCTAGATAAAAAAAAAGAACACGAATTAGAAAATGACAGATACAAATTTCCACACCGCGCGCCGCGCGGGGTGAAAACCTAGTATATATTAAAAGTCTTATTCAGGTCCAAACCTATCATACTACAAGCACTGGGTTTTCAATAATTTTGTTAACGTATGTTTTTAAAAAGTCTTATTTTGCAGTATTATAATATATAATAAAATGTAGACACTTGGACCCCTTAAACCATAATTCCTGGATGCAAATAATTATTCATGAGAATGTCGAACAAAAAATGCACATTTGTGAACTTGATAACAAAACATAATCCTACAGAATATCAAATCAGTTTTAGTTGTAGTGAAAAGATTACTAGGACGCCTCACAAACAGGTTGAGAACATAACAACTGCCTCACTAGACAGGATGTAGGGTGCACCATTGCACAGTTCCATCTGAAGTAATTTCTTCGACCTCAACAGTGATGACTCCATGTCCATGCTCGTCAGTCCCTGGTTGTGTAATGTTTTCGTCTTCTTCAGGCTGTTGTTGAAACAAAGTTAAACGGATTCAGATGATCACATTCACAGGTTAACTTTTGTTATAAAAAACCTCTTATACAGGTGAGGTTGTTTAGCTAAATTACTTCTCAAGTATATATTGAGTAGATGGTCATCCCGGCAGTTAACTTGCATGTTTCCGGGTGGTCTACTAGAATATGCATAACCGGGATCATAATAGGCACGGATTTGTTGGAGATGTGGTAATTGGGGATGGTAGAATGCTATTACTCACCTTAGTCTCCTGTATATAGCAGCAACCTTGACTGTCAACAAAAATCATGGCGGGTTTAGGCACAGCCTGTAATGGACCCTGCCATCCACAAGATAAAGGCTGTAAGTTAGGAAAAATTGTTGCCACTAACTAGGAAGCACCAATGTAATGAAAAAATTGCTTTGATCCAGTGAATGTTATATATGATACCTCTTCAGGTGGTACGGTCTCCTTGTCTTGGTGTTTCCTTTCACCAGCTACATTGACATCATCTACTTCAATACCCTTTGATAAAGTAGCTTCTCCGTTCTACAATAGGTGTAACACAATAAAGTAGGCATTTTGGTTGTTTGTTAAAAAAAAGAGGCTAGCACATATTTATTGGAATGACCATGAACTCTCCCTGACCTGAACATCTGCAGGTTTTGATTGCTCTCCCACCTCCACGGCACATGGATCCTGATCCTGGCTTCTGAGTATAGGTGGGGAGTGTGGGGATAAGCTGAAATCAATTTTCATATTCCTGTCATCTTTGTTTTCAGCATATGAACCTGATTCAGAAGAATGATGTTCATGAGACGCAGCATTGTCATGAACTTGGCCTGGCATACCCCCTTCTCCAAGATTAGTTGCAGCGCCCACAATCTGAATAGGATGATAATGATCGATTGAGTTTGCTAGTATAGTGAATGAACTAAAAAGTAGTATATCAGCATATGGATATCTATGTATACCTTTTCCACATCTACCGGGTCACTTCCATTTGCAACATGCTCGCCATTTCCATCAGCATTGGTAGTCTGCTCCTCAAACCCGGCGTCAGCATTCATATTGTCGCGATTGTCCTAGGGAGGTCCATGTCCATCCTCATTCATGACTACATTTTCCCGGGATGGTGTTGCACCGTCCAAGTTCCTCTTTTGCTGAAGCTGTCGCTCAATCAGGGTGACAGATTGTTGGAGAAGTGTGATTGCCCTTTTCGCCTTGTCGATAGTAGACGGCATGAATCCCTCGACACATCTGGGATATCGCTCGGTCATGTCCACATTATCCATATGTTCGAGTTTGTACAAGTGGTCACCGAGTACGACGTTTAGATTCTGTGCCAAGGTGGCCAAATCGCGCTGGTAGGGCTGTTTCAATAAACAATACAGCAGGGTTCCTAAATAGTCTTGAAACAGGACGAAAACAAATTTAAAATAAATGGATTTATTCTAGTATCAGCAACGAAACAATGAATGGCTGGCAACAAGGATAGTTTAACTATAACAAATAAAGGGTGGACATTATAAAGCATCACTGCATATTTGGTTTGAGTGGTGTCACCGTGTGAATATGGCTAGAGACCTCAACAACATCAATTTAGCTTTAATATGTTTCATACTCATTGAGAAGACTTAGGATTGTAATTGTAGATGTAAGAATTAAATCAATCATAAAATGTTATGTAGGAATTACTTACATAAGGGAGTAGCGTATGCAGCTGCAAATCAGTTTGGTAGCCTGGTGGAACCGGGAATGATATAATGGTTTGTCTGTTCTCGCCCGGGGCCTGTCCTACCATCCTGTTTATGAGGTAGCTTACGCGGTTAGGCCTGCCGTTGCCGTATCCTCTTGCTTGCTCCTCTGCAATCCGACGCTGTACAGACCAAAGTCTCCAATTCTTCACAAGGGGGAGTGATCTCTCTGGAATAGTAACGCATTTTCCACCCATCCTATGGAAGTACGTCACAACTAGCAGCAGCAAGCAACCTGAAAATGTTCTCTGGTCCGTGCCTCCATTATACCTTGTCGCAGCCTCGCAGAAACGATCTAATACGTAGCTGCACCAGTCATACGTATTAATCTGCTCTACATCCACCGCACACATCAGCGGTCTAAAGTCGGCTTTATTGCTGGGAACCGGATCCAGGAACACGGAAAAAGCATAAACTACGAACATTCGTATGAAGTCCTGGTGTCCTGCATGCAATTTCATCATTCTCTGCTCCAAATTGGTTATGAGTGTGGTGAAGTTTTGTGGAACAGCTGGAAAATTGTATTCCTCTTGCCATCTACGCCTGAGCTGTGAGTAGGCAGATGTCCTGTCGAATTGAACTGGTTTAGAAGGGCACCATGAAAGCATAAATGCATCTCAGACGTCGGCTGGTGTGAGAGTGTACAAAACTCGCCCTCCATGTCTAATCTCCCTTATTTCGGGGTTGAAAGCCTTTAAAAGCCAGTCTGTAAAGTCGTAGGGGATGGTAGATATTTGTACCTCTAAGAGACCCCCAAATCCTGCCTGCACAATGGCACATCTTTGATGCTCGTTCAATTCACAGCACAGAGCATGCAGTTTCCCTGGCTTTGACGCCATTAACTGCTTTCTATCTCGTACGGTAGCTACCTTCTTCCCTGTATGGAGTAGAGATAGAATGAGTTATTAATTTTTCTACATAGATTAGTTGACAAAATTAGTGATTTGAGAAACATAACTGGAAACAGATGTAGCGGTTTGGAGACAGATTAGAGGAGATCCATTTTAAAAAGCATGCTAATGAAGTTAAAATAATGTTTTTCAAGTGATGGCATTTGTAAATGGAAAACATATGTAGGAATGTATATTTAGACATGAGATATGTGTTGTAAAAATTACATTTTTTTGATGTAGTGTATACACACTACAAATTCAAGACTGATATAGAAATTAGAAAAGACAGTTTTGTAATGAACTGTAAGTGTCTCAGAATGGTGTAATTGCAGAATCACAATTAGCAGGAATCCCAAATTGAAACAAGTGGGCATTAGGAGTTCACTGACAACCAACATACTATCCAAAACATACCAAGCCTCAGGCGGAGGCACCACAAAATTTGTATGTAGGTATGTTAATGGTGTAGATTTTATATAGGAACACTGTATCAGATATCATGTTCACAACATGTTTAATTTTGGTACTGCTTCAACTAATCTGAACCCATATAAGATACCCTATGAAGTTAAATTCTTTCATGTTGCCGTAAAAATAATGTAAAAGCGTGGAAGTCTGCTACTGTAAATACTTTGATACTAATGATGTTTGCCTACGAATTGAAAATATCACCACATTTGTTCTTGCTTAAGAGGAGTAAATAATTTATCACCAGTTTGATGGATGGATTTTTTTTACCTTTACCCTTCCGGTCGCTCTCGCAATCACCGTCATCTGGTTCCCTGCCTGATCCTTGTTTGTTGTTGGTGTATCCTTCTCCATTGATATGGAAATCATCTTCATCAGAATAGTGGGTAGGTTGTGCTGCCGATGGCCTCTCCGGCTTTTTAGTTCCCTCGTCTTCGGAAGATGAAAGAACATATTGCCGTCTCTTAGGTTGGTTGGTTTGGGCAGGCGGCGGTGGCGGTGCCTCGGCTTGTCTTTTTGTGGCCGAACGGAGATGGGGTATCCTCTGAAAATTAGAAGTTCCGGCCATTACTGTTTATGTCTTCTGAACAGATTGGTTTTGAAACAAATGAGAATGTGAGGGGTGTTGAGTTTGTGGGCTACTGTGTAAATTTATGAATTTGAATAATAAAAACGGAAAAAAAAACTAACTTTGTATTGCATGCATTTCTACTGGCTAGCAATGGACGGCAACTAATTAATTGTCTGGGGTAATAACTACGACGAGCACACTATTCAAATTTGTGAAGGCGAAACGGTGGAGTTCAACTGATTTTCACATGAATGTGGGCCGCATCATTTACAAGTCGGTTTTACAAGAAATTGGGCCATATTAACTAGTTTGCAATCGGCTTGTGGTGTTTAATTGGCCGAGCCCATTAGTCAGTGTCTAATCTTTTTTAAACCTAACAAATTGTATGTATAGTTAAATATCACGAATAAACATTAAAATAAATGATTAACAAATTTTCAGATTATAAATACATAGCTTGGGAATATAATTAGTTTTGGGTGCAGATATTTGTCAGTTAGATGTAAAAGTGACATGAATTATATTAAGTATGATGTCTGTATCATAGAAATACATAGCTGGATGAGACGATGATTGATATGATATTGCAATCATATTCTAATACATTCAATGTAAACAAGAACAATGTGATTTTTGTGGTTATCAACGTGTCTGTAAGCTAGGGTTCGGGTGGTAGTAACTATAAATCATGTTATGAGCAAGGGAATTTGTCGTAACAACTGCAAGTTGTACAATGAATTAGTATATGTAATATCAGAATTGAATAATGACAAAAACGAACCCAATGTGATGCTCACAGTTGCATGACTTTAAAGAAACCTGATGTTTACATGGTGATTTCTATTACGCTACTATTTGTGGTGTATATTGGGTCTATATTTGTAAGAACCAGTGTGTGGGGGTCGGGTATGGGTCCCGATTATATTCCGAATGTGTCGGGTACTGATCTAGACGGATCCTTCCTAGCCTAGCCCCTTGATCAACTCTAATTACAAGTGTGACGTAATTTCCCTGTGTGATGTATTTACATTTATAGAACACGAGTCCCTTGTGTTTGCGCGTTGTGCGCACCTTATAACAAGTCATGACGACTAGTTATGTAGTATAACACTTACAGTTGAAGTAGTTAAGTATGCATGTTTGACATTAACTTTGTTTTTTTGGAATAGTACAACCAGAGCCGTTCCTGGGGAGTGCCATCCGTGCGGTCGCACCGGGCCCCAAAATTTGAGGGGTCCCAAATTTAATATATTTTATATAATTGAGATATAATTGGAAATTGTTTTTAGAGATTTAAAAAGAATAAAGGCAAATTTGAACTAGAGAAAAATGGAGAGGCACAAAATTTTTATTTTACGTTTATATTTCGTTATGACATCGGTATAATTGCAAATGATTTACAAAAAATTTTGAAATATGAGAAAGAAATTGAATTTAAAAAGATTGAAGATCAAGAAATTTTTTTGGCACCGGGCCCCGTAAATTACAGGGACGGCCCTGAGTACAACTAAGATTGTAGGATGATCGACACAATTGACAGACACAGTAGCTGGGTTGTTTAAGTTAATTTTAACACTTATATTCGAGACGATTAAGCCGTGATTGGGTCACACTACTAGGTTCTTCCAAGCAATTTGAATACAATAATTACAACTATATTGAACAAAGTGGTTGAGTTCAGAACATGTGGTTGCGTTTAGAACTATATTTACATTCACTTTTGAGAGAACATGTGGTTGAGTTTAGAAATTACAATTATTGTTAGATCAAATGAATGTGATTATTTATAACATATATTCCAATTGTGGAAAAACTTGAATACAAATTCAGTGTTGGATTACCGCTAAGATGAATTTTAATATCCACACAAAATGATGGAGTTCTTAAACCTATTTAGCGGGCCTATTTAACCGGGCCATCAATTATTTTCCTTGACCTCAATATCCAGACAAAACAGGTCCCCAGCCCAAGCCCAATCAATTTGAATAATGTGATTGAAAATGGGGCAGCATACCATCCAGTCTAAACCGCACACGGTTTTGCAATGCATAGTTTGTGAATGATATTTCGGGTTGCTTGACTTAGTAGGTTTTCGGTCAGTGTGTCAGGAGTAGATTGCCTGTAACGGTTAGATATGCAGTCTAAAGTATGAGTTGTCACTTCTGGTTTGGACTGTTGACGAACAGGTGCTTGAGGACATGCTGAAACTTCCTTTGATTTTATCCCCTTGATTTCTGGATATTTTTTTTCCTTCATATGAGACTGCCTAAAGTCCCAGACTATTTTATTATTTTAGTGTTGAGCAAATAAATCAGACGGTGAGTTATTGTTGAGTTGATGATTGGTGAAAACAAGAATAGTTCAAAATATTTCAGTGTTTGGATTTGAATTTAGAATTTTTTTTAATTTAACTTTAGTCTATAATCACTCCGAAATTTGATTTATACATCTGGATTACCGGTATCTTCCCTTATTGACTCACAACAAAAATATTATAAATTACATACATTTGTTGTAGTAACTAGCTACATTATTGGGACCGGTTCATAGTTAACTCACACCGGTTAATGAATAATGCATGTTATCTTCACCAAATTTACACAATTAAAGTGTTGCATATGAAAATATTTATCCGTTAAGTACGTGCATGTAAAATCAGCAAATAAAAAATGAAATAATATTTGGTCTACTTGTAATAGGAAATGATACATTATATACAAAGTATTAAATTTTTTTAATAACATGCGTGTAACATGTCGGATTGTAGGTCGACTAAGAAATCGACACAATTGTTACAACATGGGAGGTCATATTTATTGCATTCTATTTATATAGAACTACGAATAAAATGTTGGATCGATGTCGGCAAAGTTGCTAGTTACTAAACCTACTCTCTCTGAATGCAAATTCTTGCTTTTGAAATCTAGGGTTTCGGGTCGCTGAATATGGCGGTGTCAGGTTCACGAAGCAGGAAAATAAATTGCATTGACAGTACAGAATAAATCAGTGGGTATCTACTTTATGTCGCCATCACAAAGCCAAGGCTTTGGTACACTCCCCTACTCAAATATTATTTATTAAATTATTTTATTTTCAAAAATGTATGTAACATATTTGTGGACCATTCGTAGATCTTGTTTGTGGAATATGTATTAAAAAAACTTGAATGAATAAGGGTACCATCATTTAATAAATAAAATTGAAATATGTATGCTAGAGTTTGAAACACTTAATACTCATTCGATTCACGCATATTCGTAATAATAATATACAAGCAGATGATTACGAAATGCATTTTTATTGACAATAACACAAACATTGGAATTTTTTTCACATTAAATGGATTATTTATTATTCGGTTTGCAAATATTACAGTATTATTGAATTCCGTATTTGAATATAGAATCGGCGCAAACTTTAGACTTCATGTTAATATTTTTTGTTGTATCGTTATCGAATGTAAAGCTAAATATGAAATTAAGGAAAGATATTAAGGAATATATAGGAATGAATTGCATGTTGTATAAAATTTTGTGCGGTTCACAAGTACGTTCAAACACTGCACCACTCATATAAACACATGTTACATCACACAGATTGGGGAAGACTACTGCTCAACATCTATCCTAACATTAAACAGTGACATGGTTCCTAAAATAACTAAGATTTATTCTGTCAACTCTACAAATAATTAGAGTAGAAAATAGATTCTACTAATAGTTTTGTATTTGTATATCTGTTCAGAATGACAACTGTGTGGGGATCGGGTATATGCTGCAAATTTTGTCACATCTACTTAATGCATGCAGCTTATAATGTCGCAATACTAAACATGAATGACAACCGGTCCAGGCATTTCTTTACTAAATGACGTTGGAATTGAAAGACATTTCTACATAGGATGTTATTCCATGTATGCAAAGCATTACATCGGTCTCGTAAATTTAGTAAGTATTTTGGTTGGATGAATTCAATGTACATAATAATACATGTGTCTTACTGTTAAACCTCTAGGGTTAAAAGACCCTAAACCGTGAACCCATTGTCACAACCCTAAACCCTAAACCCACGCGCTTCGTAACCCTAAACCCACACACCAAACCCTAAACACATGAGCTTCATAATCAAGTTATTTATTAAAAATAGAACAAAATATCTAGAGTCATGCCACTAAAATTTATTATACTTACTGATTAAGTTCAGTGGGATGTCCGACTCTGCCAACTAATTTATCATTTTCATGCTCTCATGTATTTGCCAGTGTCAAATATTATCCAATCCCCGAAATCGTAATTTTCCTTGCACATTCGATGAAAATGCTTTTTGGGTATGTATCCGACATTGGTTACATACTTTGAATTAACCTGTATATAATTTTTAAAGTATCGGTGTGTGGTATCATCTAAATATCTACCTAGCCGACAGTGGATGCTATTACACATTACTTTGTAACTTTCCCGTCTATTAACTAAAAGTGGTCTTCATTTTGGAGGGAAAATGAAATGAAGGATCACTTTTTTGGCGCTATTTGTACGTGTATAAATAGACCAGTTAGGGGGAATCAGACTTTGAGAGCCAAAACCAAGAATTTCTAAGGCAAACCTTCACAGAGACAGTAGATCTAAAAATGGTTCAAACCAGGTCCTCTTCCCAGGCTTTGTTTTCCCTGCTTGATTCTCCCCGCAAGAAACATGTTCTCGTGTCGATTGTTCAGAAACATAACCATAAACCAAACCGCGCCAGTCCTTGCCTTCAAAACACATTCAAATCTGTGAAGCCAACTCCACCTAGGAGCCGTGGCGTCTCGAAACTGTTTCCTGAAGAAATTGTCCCATCTCCAATTCAGGCTTCTTTTGAGGTCGCAGATATAGAGCCGGAGGTGGCGATAATGGAACCTGTGATTGAAGTGGCCCAGGCAGAGGCACCGCCACCGGCGCCGATGGAAAATGTAGCAGCTTGGGTGCCTCAAAACCCTAATCCACCAGCACCACTCAACTATGACCACGTCGGCGAGCATGTAAGAGATCTGCATCAGTTCACTATGTTTGTCAGAGCTGCCGTCAATACCCTGGTGGAGGCAAGTGCACGTTCTTTGCTTGATGGAATCAGCAACCCCATCCCTACAGTTCGACAGATCTTCAAGGAGGAGTTCCAACACAAGTGGGTTGAAGATGGTGAGCTCTGGAAGCTTGAAGTCTCCCCGGATGGATCGTTTGTGTGTTATTTTGGTGTAACCGACGATGCAATAGTCAGAACTGAAGCGTTGAACCAAAGGATTTGGGTTCCCACCTACCCTAATTTCCAGAGAACCATGCTCGTCCAAGACCTGATGGCTCCCGAGTAGAATTAGGCTGCTGCTACTTTTGCCTCTCGTTTGGGTTGTTGGATGGTACTTATACCACACAACATCTTTTTCATTTCCAAACGACGTGGGATTACAACTAGTATGTTGCATATGCTGCAACTTAACTAAGTCTTTTTATTAAGAATGGATGCATTGTTTGTTATGTGTGTGGCTTTTCCACTTTTGATATTTTGTCCTTGTTTTCATTTGTATGGTTCAAGTTCAAGTCTAAAATTAAAATAAATGAACTAAGTAACTAGGGTTACATGAACTGATGTACATCCACTGTCTGCACTCGAGTATGATTAATCAATTCATTTTTACAAACTATAAATAAAAAATGTGATCATTCCTAGTATTATAGTTGATATGTAGGTTTATTTCTTCCGGTAAAAACAATTGGGTACAAACAATTGGCCATTAGTAAAGCGTGTATCCAAATCTATGCAGTATCAATATTTCTGAATGGAAAAAATGATTGTGACATAACTAACTTAATAACACAATTATGTAAATGAAAATATTAAATCCCATTTAATTCAGAAGGGTGATTCCACAATATTACATCCCATTTAACCATGACTTTCAACAAAATACCATCTAGTCTATAAATTGCATTACACATAATTGCGCCAATATAATAACATTACAAAATCATTCTGGCTAAGCCTTGCACACAAAAGTTATTACATGAAACAAACTAGAATAAAACCGGTCAAGAATCAATTTATGGGGCTACTGGATCCAATGCAACCACACTGGTTGTCGCTTCATTGTTTGTTTGGACAGAATTTGTTTGTTCCAGAGCACAAAACAGCATTACTCCGTCCAGCTCATCAGCAAGCATACCTAGCGGGGGATCAGAAACAACAGTTTGTTTAATGAGATTACCTGAGCCATTCTTCAAGCAGCGGCGGAACAATTCTCGGATTTCCATCTTCATCCTCTGATGTTGACTGATTAGGCCATGATAAAGATAGCTCATTCCAGCCGGGGTCATCTGCACTTCCTCAGTTACCACCGGAATCTGTGGAAGAATGACCGGTGCAGAAGAAAGTTCCGGGTCGGGTTCACTGGCTTGTTTCTTGGACTTTCTAGGAGGCATTTTGTTTATAAAATATAACGAGACCACTACAATACTTTTGGTGGCTTGTTGGTCATCAGATTTATAGGGGATAAGGGAGGCAGGAAATGCCAAGTTCTTGTATTTTTCTGAATTTAGTATTTAAATGTTTATTTCAAATAATATGACATGAACATGCTTGGCTAGTGGCTACATAATGTCATGTATGATATTAATTATTAAATGTGTTACTTATATTCTTCATGTCATTCATGGTGGACATAGGAGCATTATTTCTGAACTGATTGCTCTTATTTCCTGAAATACTTTTATGTCCGTATTTTTAGGTTTGTTTTACATTTTTTAGCTTTCATGGTTTCTTTTTCATGTTTTCTTATTTCGATTAATTAATCCTTTATAAAATACACATTTGAATAAGTTGAACTAAGATTAATTAATGTCTTCTACCAATTTTATTTTAGAAAAATACAATTCCATCTTATAATTATTATTTAATATGTATATAATTCCCTTACAAAATATTAATAATTTTTATTTTATTTTGTATCACTTTTTATAGATGTGTCCAAATATCATAAATTTTAAACTAAGAATTTATATTACAAAGTGATACTTAATACGAAGTCATACTTAGACGCTGCATAAGGCGCTTGTGACTCTAGATAGGCGTTGAAGGTGGAGATTGAGTTTTGATTTTATCTGATTTGGGACATAAGACTGCACATAAGTTGTGATCTGTCTTATAGTGTCTCCCGTTTCCGATCTCGTAAACCTCAATACTTTCAATTTATTATAGTTTGATCTGATGAAATTACATTTGACGGAATTCAGATTAAAGCATCCACAACATTCTTCTTCCATCAGCAAACCTTTCAAGTTCCACAAGGAATTAATTTTTTTTTGGGGTGTGCATGTGGTTATCTTGAAAATGTGAGAATGGCTTTAAGTTTTTACTAGGAACTCTAACAGTTTTTACTATCAACATTAGTGTAGTTGGAATTTAAATAATTATAAATTGTAGAGATGCAACTTATCAACTCGAAATTTAAATTATTTATCACATCCTATTTTTTCCGAAATGTAAAAAAAATAAAAAAAAATTCCACAATTTTCAATAATTTCAATTTATTATAGTTTGATCTGATGAAATTACATTTGACGGAATTCAGATTAAAGCATCCACAACATTCTTATTCCATCAGCAAATCTTTCAAGTTCCACAAGGAATTAATTTTTTTGGGGGGTGTGCATGTGGTTATCTTGAAAATGTGAGAATGGCTTTAAGTTTTTACTAGGAACTCTAACAGTTTTTACTATCAACCTTAGTGTAGTTGAAATTTAAATAATTATAAATTGTAGAGATGCAACTTATCAACTCGAGATTATTATTTATCACATGCTATTTTTTTCGAAATGTAAAAAAAAAAAAAATATCCACAATTTTCAATAATTTCAATTTATTATAGTTTGATCTGATGAAATTACATTTGACGGAATTCATATTAAAGCATCCACAACATTCTTATTCCATCAGCAAACCTTTCAAATTCCATAAGGAAATAATTTTTCATTGGGGTGTGCATGTGGTTATCTTGAAAATGTGAGAATGGCTTTAAGTTTTTACTAGAAACTGTAACAGTTTTTACTATCAACATTAGTGTAGTTGAAATTTAAATAATTATAAATTGTAGAGATGCAACTTATCAACTCGAGATTATTATTTATCACATGCTATTTTTTTCGAAATGTAAAAAATAAAAATAAAAATAAATCCTCAATTTTCAATAATTTCAATTTATTATAGTTTGATCTGATGAAATTACATTTGACGGAATTCATATTAAAGCATCCACAACATTCTTATTCCATCAGCAAACCTTTCAAGTTCCACAAGGAATTAATTTTTTTTTTGGGTGTGCAAGAGGTTATCTTGAAAATGTGAGAATGCCTTTAAATTCTTACTAGGAACTCTAAAATCATTTTGATAACTGGAGCACCTCAACCCTATAAATATCAATCCCTTCTCCCCTTAGAACCTCATTACGAAATAAAGCCTTCATTCCCACATTCCCTTCTCCATACTCATATTGTTTGCTTTCTTTTTCCCATGGATGTTTCTATCTTCAACGCCCTCCCAGATGACATGATCAATCTAATCATGATTCGTGCTGAGTTCAACTGGGTTCTTCGTCGCCACGTTAGCGGAAGAGCGACCGAGTGGGCTCGAAACTGGCTCACCGAAGCTTCTGCAATAGGTCACACACCGTCGACCTATGCGTTGGCTGTTTTAGCAATCTGCGAGGGTGACATTCAGAGAGGCATGAATGTCATCACAACCTTGAAGAGAACCGACAGGAAAGGCCTCCGGGAAGCTCGGGTACGCGTTAGAGCCGGTTTGAATTACGCTTGGGGTTGGGCGCACTACTACAGGTTCCTTGTAGATGGAGTACCAATGCCAAGGCCTATCTGCTGCGAGGAACATGCTGCCCTCAATCGCGTCGTGAGGTACGATCGCTGGGAGAGGGTTGATCCGGCGGACATCAATTGTGATGCATGCACCTGCGATCAGGAATTGCTTCACGTCCTCGGTCGTCGTTGAGCCTAAATGTTATAGTTTTTTTGTTGTTTCAAAATCTTCTTTCTTTTTTTGCCCAAATTTGTTATGAGTGTAGTAAACTTTTGTTATCCATTTTGACATAATTTATTAGTTAAAAGCCATTTTTATTTGCCTATACCTTGTCCCTTACATTTTATATAAGTTTATTAATTTTTATTATTTAACCTTTAAGAACCTCGCATACTAGTAAATTGTCTTAATTAACTTATATATATACACATATATATATGTATATATATATATATATATATATTAAATGGAGGTCCTAAGATTATATGCTTTATGTCACTTGGACTATAATCACCCATTAAACCTTGACCCAAAAAATGAATTCGGTCCAACTAAGGCCCGGAAACGCCCACAGTCACATTTTATTGCAGTATAAGTAACAAGCTGCTATCTTCACAATTAATTCATTTGTAAAAGGAAATTCAACTCCAAAGCTAACCATGGGGGAAAGAAACTGCCCTATTGCGGATAGAAATGCTAAGATGGAGGAGACGATTGCCAAATTCAGAGAAGAAACAATGAAAGGTGGGTAATTTTCCATTTCAAGATTAAATTTGTCCTATCCCTTAATATACCTAACACATGTATTTATTGGGATCCCAGATCTGGACGACATAGATCGTGATTTTGAAGCTGAAACTACCCCCTGGATTCGTACGTTTAGTGTTCTCGAGGCAATGAACACGCCGGACGAGCGTAGCCAAAAGGAATTCATGGAAGCTTATGAGCATAACAAGGTGCACAAATAACCTCCCTGATCCGATCCGTTTAAGATCCGATCCGTTTAAGATTACAGTACCTCATTTTTCTGAATTCACTGTTCTGTTGTCCAGGCTAAGATAGCACGAGGAAGACGTGGGGTGATGCAGGCACTCGATTTGATGGAGAAGGATTTCAGAAAGTCTCACAAAGATTTTGAAGCTAAGGTGATGGAGAAGGGTGAGCCATCTTCCGGCCAGACTGTCATCTACTCCAGCATGAGTTTGGGTGACTACTACAAAGGCGAGGATCTGGATTAGAAGATCCCGTGTGCTTGGCCGGTTGTTTTCACTGTTTTAGCTGTGTTGATGTTTCAGTTTCCGGTTATTAACGGTGAATTAGTCGAGCCTGCTTTACCTATATCATTTCTGTGTGTAATGATTTCGATCTAATTAAGTTTGTTTAAGTTTCTAAATGCAATCACAATGCAATGACAATATATTTCCTTATTATTCATTATTTGTTTCTGCAATATTTTACAACTTGTATTCCTGGTAACATTTATCAAGGGGAGTCTATATTTTTCAACTAGACTAGTACATTAGTAACCACCAGCGATTTACCGGTCCCAACAAAAATAATGGTTAGCTGAGTGAGTAGAGGTCCGAGTAAAGCTACTGAAACTCAGTCAAGTGGCGTGTCTGAATGTATGTCACTGTATCTCTCAGTCAGTGTAGTCAACAGGGTGTGTGATGCAATCACTCACTGTCATTTGGAGACAGTCTTCCATTACCAATTTTTAATATTTCTGGCGTACCCTAGGTGAAGCCGCCTGTGTTTGCCTACTAACTTTGTCATGTGGGTTCACATTGGAGGAGGTATCCGATGCTTGAATTTCAGCTTCCATTATTGATGGATATTTTTGTAATTTTACAAATACAAACAGTTACATACCAAAACCTATTAATACTAGAAGGCTAAAACATCAGCTTTCTTGAATATTTGTATTAACACCTGATAATGACTTTTATGATAAAAACAATCAAGTAAATTATATATTGATATTACTTAATTTTAACAACATCGCGTTCATACATATAATAAATACGAATTGTATATTTCATGTGTTTTTTTTGTAACATCTTCTTCAAACGAAAATACCAAATTTAGTGTACCATTACACTGTATTTGGGGCTGATATAGTAATTTCAAACTTTTTTTTCCCACTCCATCTCACTACATTTTACACAGAAAATAATATTCCAGTACATAGTATTCTATGTATGGATTAATTTTGTGTACGATTATTATTTATAACACTTGTTAGATTACAAAATTTTAGTTTGAGTATCATAATTACAACCAAGCAACTATATGTAATTCATCAAAATTTATCTTCACTCATGATAATAATGTCTAGTATTACTGAATTAAATTCATCTTATTTTGCATGGGAGTCAACGAGTCACCTCAAAAATTATCAAACCACTCTACTGAGCCATATGCCAAATATTATTTCATCTATGCCAACTTAGGCAATCGTTATTATTGGATTTGTTAACAAAACTAAAATCATAAGAAGAATGATGAAATTAGAAAATGTACATGCAACTACCTTACTCAATAACAAAATTGTCAACTAAATATATAATTATAAACTGATAATTAGGAAAAAACTAAAATATGGGATAAGGTGTTTGGAAATAAGAAAGATTACAATATCTTCTGGACCTAATTGTAATATCACGATCTATTTGCCTCAATTTGCAAAATATATGTCTCAACCGTACAAAAAGTGGGTTCCCCACTTTTTCTTACAATTACCATATTCTTCCATTTCCCAGTTCTCATCCCTTTCATCTGAACCGGAACCCGAATAATCTCACCGTCAAATATGCCCAGTAGTGGGATGAGTGGCTACTATACCTACTCAACCAGCGCGGGCCACATAGTCGAGTTTGGTAATGACTGGCCTGATAGCCTCCTTGAGTCAGCACAAACCGGTGAAACAACAACGGCGACAGAAGTTTTAGCATCAGCAACAGAGGGTGATACATTACATTTACTTTTGATTCCCATGTTTGTCTCAATTTTTTTACAATTTGTAGTTCAATATTTGTGCTTGTCTTATTGTTCTTCTATGATCCCATTATGCAAGTTCTCCTGTCCATGTGCAGGTCCAACATTCAATCCGGTGGACAATTTGAGCACAGAAATGGACCAGGACGGGATACCGGAAGGTGATGACGTCATCTGGTTCTCAGTGGAAAGACCATTTCAAGGAGACTCAGAGTTGGAGAGGATCTTCGTGAATGTAAGTTTTCACCGCACCCCTGTCACTAATCTTACAAATTTTACTCTCACTTCTTATGCAAATAATATAATTGAATAATCCCTTCGGTCTTCAAATATTTGCAACACTTGCCAGCAAGGGATGTACAAACTGTCGGGCACATGATCTTTTTTTCCACAAATCGGGTGATGTTGAATTTCAATAAATACCCTTCAAGTTTGTGGATTTACACCAAATGCTATGATAGCAACACTCACATTCTGACAACATTATTTCAAACACATGTACATTTCAGAAGTCTGTATAATTTTGGGGAATTTACTGTCACCATCACACACAGCCTTTCCTAATTTTTTGATTCTTGTTATCAGATTGGGGCAAAATTATCCCCGTTATTCGATTATCCGCGGGGCGTGGCGGGGCAAAATTATTTTTGCCACCCAGATAATTGATGGATCGATCCAATACGATAATCTTTTGATTCAAAATCATTAATAAATTTTAATAATAGAAATCAGTATAATCAAACATTGTTAATGATTTTTAACATAAGTATTAGTGTTTAGTTGCAATTAATCAGTACTATGAAAAACATTAAAATTGACATTTTTGTATGAAACGTCAGTAATTGATTAAAACATTAAAACATCCAAATTATGAATAAATGTTCAAATTATATTTTCATAATTTAGGTGGTCAAACATTTCGATCAAACCTCAATAAAGTGGGCTTGTATCCTAGAATATAATTCATTAATTTGTTAAGAATTTTTTTACATTTGTAACATTAAACAGTCTACATAAATTTACCCTTCTTATATTGTGTATTTTAAGAAAAATGAATTTTTATGAAACTGATTAATGCTTAACCATATGTGTTACTAATTTTGAAAAGAAAAAATTCAAAACGCCTAGGCTTTACCGACAAGAAAATATGCTTTGATACTAGGGTTTTAGTCATATTCAATATATTTGCATTAGTACTGACTGTCTTGTGAAAAAGGAAATAATCAGTAGCGAGAAATTTCTTGATACATTCTCATATGTACAGCAAGCAATCAGAAAGACCAGATAGTGGGAACTGGGAAATACAATTTTGAGGCATGCGCCGTATTTTAGAATTTGCAGGAATGCAGGCTTGTAAATGGATAGAAATTTTGACCTACCTTTTTACCATCTATTTTGCAGAATGAACACAGGGCAGTTGCGACACTAGTAGTAACAGCAGACTACCTACTGAATTTGAGTCCAGAGACGCTGCAGCAATTTAGGCTGGATTCCTACTTCACGAGGCTTGGACCTCCACTTACCGTGACTGCAGGATTGACCGAAGTCATTAACAAGTTGATTGCAATTAAGACGTATGCAGAATCCTCCACAAACTCTAATCATATCTGTGTCACAGAATCATCCCAACACTCAAACTCACAAGTTTACGACTCCCTTCTCAACGCAATGGATCAAAATAACTCGGGAGTGTATCTTACCAAGTTAGTCTCCCGCTACCATTGCTCCTCTCAGTGTTTGCCTCGCCCATTCGTTGAAATTGCTGATTACTGCGTAGCATCACACAAAAACCTGTCTCCTAGGTAATGTTCCTTGTCACTGGTTACTACTACATGCACTATTTGATATCCTTAATTCTTATAATCTCTCTTCTGCTTTTCTAATTTCATTCTTGACAGAGAACCATTGTATGAAGACTCCCACGGACTGATGTTAATAAGGAAGGATATTAGTACGCTCGAAATTGGTTCTCCTATAGCCCCCCGTGTGCTCAACGTCTGGTCGAAAGTGTTAATGGAAAAATGGTACAGCCATGGATGCACAAACAAATTGTGTCTCGACGTTGTTGAAAAGGTAACTCCTTCCCCAACCACACTATAATCATATTCACAACAAGTAATTATTGTGACTTCTTTTCTAATGTTGACTGCTATATACACAAATGGATAACATATCATACCACAATCATTGTGCATTGGCTACTAATATCACTGTCACATTTTAGCTATAACTACAAACAACAGTTACCTGACTCTATTAATCTAGGTAAAAAATACACACTAACATTAATTTAAACGAAACCTTACAATAAGAACCATTTTTTTTCAGCAGGCAGGATTCATCCCAGATGATCATCAGATTGATCATTGGATATCCTGGATAGGCGCAATCACCGATCAAGGATATCTTCATAAACCTGATATGGTATTCACTGTGACTCCATACACAATATTCCATTATTTTTTTAGCTCTATAATGCATGACACTTTGAACCACATTGTGCCAGATATTCATTCCCACTTTAATTGGGTCTCACTACACACTCCTGGTCGTCAACCTTCGGCAAATGAAAATGACTGTCATTGACACCATTTACAGAGACTATAGGTCAGAGTGGAAACAGCTCGAACAACAAGTAGTGCGTTTTCTACATTAACTATGACTCAGTTCTTGTGATTGTTTGTAGTAGCTATATAATATTGACCTTCCCCTCTCCTGTTCGTGTTTTTCTTAGTTGGGTTGGTTGATAAGAGTACTGGACAGGTTTGGCAATAATCACAGATACAGGCTTCAAGATTTTGAGCTTGTTCTGCTAAATCCTCCATGGAGCCGTACTACTACTGACAATGATAGTGGGGTGACTTGTATGCATCTCATGGAAACATACAGTGTTGATTACAACAATCCAACACCACCTTTCTCCCTGGTTGAGGTATTTCACATTCACTCCCACACCACATTATTCAGACAACAATTGCTAACCTGCCACCTTCATGATTGAACCAACCCTAGCATCCAATCATTTCACCTCTTACATTTGTCAACCCTGCATGTACAGGAGCACATTTGAGTGCGACGGCGTCTCCATTTTTGCGCAACAATTATTGTTGCGAATATCAACGTCCACAGATCCAGGCTGATACAAGCAACTACCCGATGTGTTGGATTGAAAGCCAACAACCTCATATTTCCAACGGAGGAAGTTTCAGATTTCATTAGCAAGCTACGTTGGGTTCCTAGCATTTAATGTATCCAAATAAAAAGACAACACTGTTTATTTTCCTAATCATATTTTGAACATAGAATACTGACGAGCTGGACCGCATTTTGAGGCTTGGTATCATGGTATTGTGCAGCTCATATTCTATCTGGTGCTCCAGGAGTTGTGCCGAGGGGTAATATACTATTTACCACAACTGCTACAGCATCTTCCGGAGTATCTGTGATTATGCTTAAATGAATATATTGTTATGTAATAATTGTGTCCTTACATGGGATTGTACAAAATTACTATTCTCAACACACCCTACATATCGTTTAACTGCTAATCAAGACTCTCTGATCAGTTACTGGTTTCAATTTGATACACCTGCATTGCAAACTTCTCTTACTGTTAACTACTTTGATAAAGTAATGGACCGTATGTGTAAAAGGGTTTTAACCTAAGGGGTGCTAATTGAGTCCTTTTATTCGCGACTCATTAAACATCTACAAGGTCAAAACTCAATCACAACTCGACTCGATATAACTCGACTCGATATAACTCGACTCGAGAAGGACTAGACCCGAACGGTAATAGCAATGCCTCGCTTAACTGGAACAACCTACAGCCTTGTTAATGACTCGAGTAATAGCAATGCCTCGCTTAACTGGAACAACAAGACAATAACTACGTAGGTATACATTATATATAATTGTATAATATTTCTGAGGTTCTACTATATTACTTAAACTATCTAATCTGGCTACTTTTCATTTACCACTCAATATTGAACAAACTAATTAGTTCCATTCATTAAAATAATAATTTCATTATGTACATGTGCCTTGTAAAGCTACATGTATACATATACTCATAATTTACAAGATACAATTTTTATAATATGTTGATAAATATTCATGCCAAATACATGAAAAACATTTCATTTCATCATTTCCGCCTAACCATATGGTTTAAAAAAGAATAATAATATTTTTCGTATGTACGGCCTCAATGAAGGTTAGTCTTATGAGTAATCTCATATTAGCTATTTTTTAAAAAAAATAAGTCTATTCCGGTCTGTATCTGTAAGTGGCGACATGTAGCTCGAGTTCGAACTAACGGGTCAAGTCGAAAATCAATAAATAATAATGAATTCATGTTGAATATCGTATCATTAAACTCCCGACTGTTCTAGAATTGTCGAACATAATTATTGTGGAATTCGAGTCTAGTCGAATTACGCATTACTCGCTATTGACTCCCTCGATAACTATCATACCACATTTACAGACAGAGGATTAGTACTACTTGAATTGGGCCGTTTTTTCATCACCTGTTGTTGGCCCAACATAAGTCAGCCCATTCATCAACCAACATAACCAACTGAAAAACATGGCTAAAATTGGTAGTATATACCGAAATACGCACCAAGCCCAAACCAAAATCTCTAAAATCATTGCATCAAAATCAATCCACAAACCAATTATTCGAATTGAATACATTCATCTTACATTCTGTTCAAATTAGATTCACTCTGGAAAGAAGCAGCACATCATAATCTCTATTTTTTTGCCACCAAAAGTAACAGGTGAACAACTAATAGGCATTGCATCAAAGTTAGTGCAGCACAGATTACTAAAATAACATTAGCAGCTTCATCAAGTTTGGCAAAACGGATTCGCTGCAACTGGAATTTTTCCACCCCCAGACAGTATCACCCTTGCGTTCCAACTAACCCCGACGGAGCTAGGCTGCCACTGCCGGGTAAAAGTACTCTACAAAAATGCAGAGAGAGGCCTGATGATTGTCTAATACAGAATCAATAACAAATAGCATTACAGATATAACATACCTCCACATCTTTAAATGGCGTATTCGGACAAGTTGGAATGCTGTTATTGGCCTCCTTATCGGCTCCCCTCTTCCTACTACTCCACTTCCCCTTATTCTTCTCTACGAATGACAATTTCCTCTTCACAGCCCCACGTCCCATCCCTCGCTTATCAACCGGATCCTTCACCGGCTCAACTGTTGGTTCTAGAGTTACATCTGGCATTTGCTTTTCAATATCTTGGGCTTGAGCTTCCCTTGCTCTGGCTGCTGCCCTGTACCTAGACCCAACACTCCCTGCCCCAAATGATGCTTCGTCTTCTACATTAACCACGCCTTCTTTCAATTCTGCGTGTATGGCATTCAATTTATTTAGCATCTCACGGTGTCTGGCCTCGTCGTACATCACAATTGCAGCGATGTTCTCACAGACCTGCTGCATTTCATTGTACCGTTTAACTTCAGGATTAACTGGGGGAATAATCGAAGCCGCTGGATAAGACATTGTTTCGTATTCCCGTCGGACATCCTTCCTCCAACGATTACAAATGTACCTCTCAGGCACAGTGCCTATGTCCTCTTCCCAAAAAACCCGAAGCATGTGACAACATAATATACCAGAAAACTCAAACGATTGGCAATCACACTTTATCTCAACAGAACTACGATCGATAACCACCCTAAAGTACTTGCGCTTGGTCCATCCCTCCCTGAATGTTTTCACCACTACTTTGTACTCAACGGTGTTATCCTCCAGAACTTTCTCGATAGTTGCTGAATTGTCCCGCATGTCAATCATCTGCTCCTGTATTTTCTTGAATTGGTTGCGCGAATATACTTTCTCAAATATATCCTCAAATGGATGATTAGTAGTCTTCAGCGATGACCGATCCTTCCCAACCTTTGAACAGCGCACCTCTTCAAACACTCTTTTACAGACGGCCTTGCCATACTCTTCCACAAACTTTCCAAGAGTAGTATTCACGTTAACAAACAATTTCAAAAATCTATTCATACCTTCACTCCTCTGAGTGCTGGACATTCCAGCCCAAAATATGGATTTGAAGTAGACAGGCACCCACCTTGCCCTATCGATGTACGCCCTCTTCACTCAATCGTTACCACCAACTCCATACTCTTCTGCCCAGGCTTGCCATTCAGCCTCAAACTCCTCCACAGAATATGAATAGTGTAAAATCTCTTGTAGTTTATCAGAAATTTTCCCCCACTGACGCAACATTCCTAGGTGCTTCCTTGCATTCTTCTTGACATGCCACAAACACCATCTGTGTCTAATCCCAGGAAATTCCAACTTTATCGCATTACCTACATTTTCACAATTACATAGATCCAATTCAGTTCACGTACACAGCAAAGTTATAACAGCCTTGTTTACAAAAATAAAAAAATAAGCACTTGGTTTTTTAAATGACTGCACTTTTACTGAGCACAAGTCAATCGGCTCAAAATACCAGCTAGATACACACCATACAATTCTAGCTGCAACATTAATAGTGCCCTTACCTTGCTACACTGTAGAACTTCGACTCCTTTATGTATAAAAGGCCTACCATTCTACATACATATTCATATTTAATTTTTGATTTTACATAAAATGCTATGAACAGAAGCAACAATAGTTAAAAAAATGCTTTCAATTAGGCACCAGGACGAAAACACCTTAAAGGAATAAATATGGATTAGCAGAGGACATGGAATTTTACATTAAGAAGTTACCAATGATCTCGTCAGATGTTCATTCTGATGACCATACAAAGCACAAATATCCAAATAACTTAGGTGAGTTACTGTTAGAAATTGATTTTAGTTTTCATATTTATTAGATAGCCAGCATTATATTCTTGGATCAGCATGTAGGAACTTGTTTTTCATATGCCAGGACTGCAAAAGCATCTCATTTAATTAGGTTAAATGAGCAACATCTCATAAGGTTCTAAAACAAGGTACAATATTGCAGAAAATAAGTCTGGAGTTCAGCCAAGGATTGATCTTAATATTCGTATCACATTTCTTTGTTGCGTGCCTAGTTAACAAACAACATATGATAGAAATCACTAAGTATATATGTGTTGTTTCTTCTGCTGTGAATTTACTTTAGGGTTACTTGGAGGGAGGGAAACGCGTTTACTAGTCTAGAAGAAACACACTACAGAGTCCCTTATGCACATGGAATGGGGCTAATTTCTGATGAGCTCTACCAGGTAATCTAGATGATATATATATATATATATATATATATATATATGTGTGTGTGTGTGTGTGTGTGTGTGTGTGTGTATACTGGGATTTAGGGATCTAATAGGGAGCTGAAATTCCCTAAATCTGCTGACATTTCATTCCCTTCAGTACAGTATTACCTACATCTGCTGACATTAGCAATCTGATAGAAACTCTTCTTAAATACATCAAAATACTTAACAATGAGCTCTGCCGGGTATACATATATATATTAATGTGTGTGTGCGTGTATAAAAGGGCTGTCATTATCCATGTACATATCATGGTGAAAAATCTTCACAGGTGCACACTTTTTAGTAACAATTAATACACAAGGTAAAATACCACCACCTACACACATTCACTACACACAAAATGGTACTACGACAAATACACCATCACCATATATATGCTCTTTTTTCCTTTCAACCAGTCCACATGACAAGCAAATTTTTATATCTTCACAGGTTTCCAACCACCTAATTGCATCTAATTTGACAAATTAAGTTCTTACATTTACTTCTACTATTTTTAACTTACCTACTGTATTTCTATAGTTGGCATACCAATTAAGAATGAATTTCAAACGTATACGGACATCCTGCATTGTCATTTTTTTACAACATTCTTGTTCGGGTATTAAATTTCACTGTAATTATGGTTCCTGCACCAAGTTTTTTTCCAGCAAACAATCCCTCAATTTATCACTACATTTAGCCTCTGAAATAAATATATTGTCATTCTACTAATTTACCAGTGGGTAACAATTCTACTAAAAAATCAGACCCAAATTAAAACTAACAGATTGAATGAAGATGAAAATTCAACATATTAGTTTGGACTAACTAACCAATTTTGACGTCTTGATCGGTAAGTATGTTGTCTGGTTGCTTCCCCATGCACTTTTTAAATGTGCGGAAAAGCCATGCGAAGCTGGTTTCGTGCTCAGTCGACAACAAGGCGCACCCTAGCAAAATAGTATTCCCGTTGTGATCGGCACCTGAAAATGGTGCAAATGGCCACTTGTACCGGTTACACAAGAAAGTAGTGTCGAACGAAACAGTGTCTCCTACAACTTTAAAGGCTTCTCTGCACCTAGCATCTGCCCAAAACACACTCTTCAACTGGTTCTGATCATCAGTCTCAAACTCATAAAAAAATCCGGGACACTCCAAACTCATCTTCTTGAAATAAGACTCCATTTTTGCAAAGTCACTACCCTTCAAGCGATCCATGGCTGTAAAATTCAAAAAGTTCCGAAGATCCCTCTCCAAGAACGGTACTTTGTCAATCGTCTCATACCTAGTAACGAACAAACCATATATCTTAGAAATCCCAATCCCACCTCTATGCAGTTCTAGGGCTTTAGTCTGATCTCCTACTGAAATCCTGCGGTACTTACACAAGAGCCGGCTCAGAGTTGGGTCTAAACCGTGGTTGTGCTCATCATTCACCATCATGATCTTCCAGCTTGTCCCGCTAATGGGAGACCTGCAAGCATTGACCCTCCACGGACACATGGTCTTACAAGAAGTAGTACTTTTGTTTGGATCGGAGCTCCATGGTTTGTGCACCCCAGCCTTACTACATTGCAATCTCAACTTCCGGTGATCCTTATACTTTCTGACCAGGTCGAAAACAAACATATCATCAACATCCTTTTCCACAGTATTGCAAACTGTCGGACTTTTGTCCCTGACTGGTTCCTTGATGGTTATCGTGAAGCCGGATGAGTAAGCATACATGTTCATCTTCTCTAAGAATTCCCCACCAGAAGTGTAGCGCTGGCACATTTCAGGTTTGTGCACAACTGAAGGTAACCCTACATTCTCTTCAATCCCTTCTCCATCCTGATCCGGGAGATACCGCAACAGTATTTCACCTTCTTCAGTAACTTCCTCCACGACACATACACTATTATCATCATCATTGCCATTATCAGTCTCGTTACCTACCTCCAAATCATCATCTGCCACAGGTTCATCTTCAACATTAGTAACTTCAACGCCGTCAGCATTCAGGTGCGTAACATAACGACGATGAATAGCATTAATTATCTCAACAACACTCCCATCCGCATCAGTCTCTGCATACTGCACATTTGATTCCATCACATTTGATTCCATCCTAGAAGAAACAAACTACAGAGTCCCTTATGCACATGGAATGGGGCTAATTTCTGATGAGCTCTACTAGGTTATCAAGATGAGCTCTATTGTGTGTGTGTGTGTGTGTATTTTGGGATTTTGAATAGTTCAAAATCAAACCAAAACTGCAATTTTGGGATTTGCAGTGGTTTCTTGCAGTAGATTCAATTCAGTTCGGGCATGGCCAATTCTGTTAAATTGAATCCCAATTTTTCAGAAATCAATCCAAAACAAGCAAAAAACAAATTACCTCTTACGAATTCCATTCTTTCAACTCCAAAAACAGCTTCAACATGATCCCAATCGGTAAACTTTGATGGGCTGGCAATCGGCAAACTTTTGATCGGCAAAAAGCTTCAAACTTGATCGGCAAACAGCTTCAACGGACAACCGATCCCGGTCGGCTTGCGTCTTTCACATTCAGAACCATGGCTTTGTCCCAACCATGGATTTTGCTGAGTCTGTCCGAATGATTTTGCGCAACCAAGTTCTTAAATTAGATGTCGGTGGCATATAAGTTAGTCGGAGAAAAAATGTCGGAGAAAAAATGTCGGTGGCAATGTCGGAGTATTTGTCAACTTTGACTAATGTTAATCAAAATCATTATTAACAAAAGTTACAAATTTCAGTAATTTTGTAAAAAACAATGAATCTGACCCACATGGGTCCTATTGGCCCAACATTAAAATAAAACAGAATGAAACTATTCTTATTGACCTATTGAAACCCGCCACGTGGCAGGAGGGTGTCACCCCTGGGGGGTGACCTATCAGCATCCCATTGAATCCCACACACGAAGGATACGACTAGGGAGCCAAAAATTGCTCTAAAGCACAGGTGTTTTCAAAGGAGAAGTATGAGAGACCAAGGTTAAGTTTTATCTTTAGGTGCTTAGATTACCCTCTTAAATACTAGGAAAACTGATCGTTAAAACGAAATACAATTGTGCTGTCCTTGAGTCAATAAAGATGAGCCAGAGCTATCTAGACATTTTATGTATAAGAGTTAGAAGTAGGGACAATCAACTAAATTCATATTCCATTGGCATTAATACGGGGATTTTCAGTTGACAGAGCAGCATCACGAGCATGTGCACCGGTAAAAAACTTCCTCCACGGGCTTGGTTGAGATCCCAGGCCAGCCTTTTATTTGGCAAGCACCTTTTAGAGAGTTTTATTGCAAAAAAAAAAAAAAAAAAAAACGATACTGAATCTTAGCACTGCAACAAAATCACAAAGAGATAGCAGTACTAGAATATAATTCTATTTTCGACACCTTAATCTTTGATAGTCAAGCTTCTTAATCAATGACCATCAACGGAATACACGAAATCGAGAGTGTGATCAGGTTATTGATGCCCATCAAGTATTCTCAAATGATTTAATGAATTAATGAAACATTTCCAGAAGATTTTGCTTTTAAAATGTCCTACATCTTTGGTTTTAATAGCTCGCAAGCTAGCTAAACATGTAATTTCCTGTGCATGACACGTATTCACGCAATTATCTTTCTGATAAAAAATAGTATGAATTAACTTGACCTTTAGTGCAGCTAGATCAACACAAAGTTGGAACAATTTCTAACGTACAACAATTGGATTGAGAATCATGAAAATCGCATTAAGAAACTCTGACTCAATCATAAAATTGCATGTCTATACTTAAAACCAAAGTCAAAATCCAATTTAATGATTTTGATCTCTTCCTTCACTTTTACTTGGACCATATATCGCTAAAAGTTTATTTTTATGTTTTTATACATCACTAATTATTTTGAAAATGTTTCCAATTACTTTATTTTTTAAAAACAATTAATTTATTTATTGTTGTTAAGATGATAATAATGTATTCAACATCATCAAAAATAATTTAAAATAATTCTTTCTTGAAAAAAGTCTAAAATAGAATATATTAATTTTCACACCTCTATAAGAAAATTATTTCTTTAAAAAATTCAAAATATCATAGGAATTCCAAAATTTTCAATTGAGCAGAATTCAGGATTTATCATTGATCTTTGCCAAAATTTAACTTTATATAGCTCAACTGTTTTTTATCGCTGAGTTTTATTATATTATTCAAAATTAATTTATTATCATTAAGTAAGATGCTAAGTTTTTTTTTTTTTTTTTGCAATTTGTTCATAGGGTAAATTGATGTTTTTAGCAAGGGAGGGATGAATGTAAACCTAAGAAAACATATACATAATTTTCAATAATTTTCTCTTCTACAATTGTGTATTCTGTAGTGTCCCTCTTATTAAACGAAAAACCTAAAATTTCTAGTTTCCACCCACAAATATTTATAGTTTTCAATACTCACAATCTAGAAATTAACCAGCAATAGAATTTTTATAAAGTACACGAGGGCTTTCTCAAAATTTAAGATTATTTAAGAGTTCGTTTAATTGAATGTGGGAGATTAATTCTGCAGGAAGATGAAATTCCTACATCATTTTAAATTCCCATGATTTAGAAAATATTTTTTGGTTGGGATTTGGGAGAAAAAAACTCCCATGAATTTCTAGTTATCTAGGTGGACCAAGGTAAGAAAATTCCACCGTTACGTGGGAATTTGAAATTTCTAGGAAGATGAAATTCCCACATATTTTGTCAACCACACAATTTGTGAGATTTTAATTCATGAGATTTTCAAATTTTAACGTATTTCACCCCCAAGTAAACGAGTTCTAAGCATATAGTAACTAAGTAGTCCGGAAACTGAGCACTTTTTTCAAACTATTTTGTGAACCCGTCGTAGTGCCCATCTGTGTCCAGGGTCCACTAATTCTGGGACCGACTCTCTTCATGCAGTAAACGAATCAGGAGAAGAGTCAGAAAGGCAGAAACCCCGTAGAAGATGACAAATCAGGTAAGGAAAGCACAGCAATGAGCAGAAATTGTTGAGTTTTACATAAATTGTTGCTTTTTTCAAACAGATTTGCGGTTTGCTGAGACAATGACTACTTAGTTTTTTTCCTTTGCCAACCTGATTTTGAATGAGTTAAGGTATCAAAGTCAACATTATTTGCCAGAATGCTTTAGCACAAAGAATCACTCAAATCATCTGACTTCAATTGTCAGCATTAGTGAATGCTTAGTAGACAAAGAATCAGATCAAGGAAGGTAGTATTTATATTACACAACATTATCTAGATAGTGCATTCAGAACATATATTTTATGCATTGCAATGTCACATGTTTCCATATGGCCGTAGGAAGATTTTAGTGGAAACTGCAGAATTGCTAGTGAATTTTGTGAAAGCTCAACAACGTAATGAAAGCAAGCTGCAAGAATACAATCATGAAAGCTCAATGATGAATGTGTATGTTGATAAGTAGGGATTTTGTCTTGTTTTTCGAAAAACAAATGTACATAACAGTTTATTACTATCAAATATCCTTTAAAAAAATCTAGACTGTCTCAGTAAAAATTCCACATCTGGCTTCAGAAAACTTCCACAAATTGTCTTTGTTTCTCCTACCTTTTCTTCTTAGAAACTGGTCACCAACTGGTACACACCGACTCACCTAGTCGTAGAGGACATGCAAAAACAGCGGATACGACTCTATACGCTCATCAGCGGGTTTTGCATAGCTTGTATGACTTGGTAAGTGTGTATATCAGCAGGTGACCAGTCATGCTATTTGAAATGTTAGTCATCTGGTGCTATCCATCATATCACCCTGCCAGATTCACCAGTGATGTTGTTGTGAGGCTTAGGACAGCAAAAGGACGTGATGACTGGCTCTATTGCCACTTAGCTATTCTGGCAGACAAGAGCATATACTTGTTGTCAGAGCGGTTATCTGATCACTGGCCGACGTGCCAGGTTCTTGACTCCAGGAACTGTGTGGAAGTACACTGTGAAGAACTCGTGTTTGACTATAATGTCACCATGCTTTGCCTCTTCTACGACATGACCAATGGTGATCCAGCAACTGACATTCGGAACAGTGTGAAAAATGAAGTGGGCATTTTGCAGGTGGCTATCAACCTCGGGTGCCTCCAGATCAACCGTCCATATAGAGTATCTGGAAATAGTCCCTCCTTGGGAGGAATCAGATGAGGATGACATTCTGCGAGTCATTCCTTGGCTGCCACTTGGGAGGAATCAGATCCGGATGAGATTCTGCGAGTCGTGTCTGGGACGGGCCTACTGGCCATGTCTCCCAAAGTATCACATGAAAGCCATAAAATAAATTACATTCTGATTGAGGATGATGATGCTCCTTTGCTGACACCTAATGACACCATAAAAACTAAAGTGAGGGAATCTGTGAAGACGATATTCTCTGGCACTAGGACTCTCTTACGTTCAAACTTTTTCAATTGCAAAGATTATATCTTCATTCTGAAGTCCAAGTGCCTCATGAACGTGCCCTTAAAACCCAATTAGTCCTCAGCAACTTCTGCAGGTCCTTACTGTTACCAAGATGAACAGCATAACCTTTTGCCATCTTGATCCTACAAGAGATTGACAGTTATAGCTAATAATTCCCAGGAAAAATATGATTTCGAACAATGATAAAGGAATTCTTAACTACAATAATATTTATGTGGTGTTATAAAAAGGTTACCAAACTAAGAAAACAAAAATGTACTATGTGAACTGTGGCAATGGTGCCAGTACAATCCATGCCATTTCAAACATCATTCAGACACTGTCTCAAAAAATGAATTAAACCTAACTTCATTGATTACTGGCAGATAGCAACTTGAGAAGTTAATGTACTCACCACGATTTGAATCCACGGCAGGATCACTGGTTGAGGGGGACGATAAGTAGACGAGGCTGTTGCATGCACACAAAATTGTACCCGTGTTCTGCAAGTCACAGCCTGACATGTTGGCTCTTCATGACAGCTTCCTTACAGAGGGCATTTCAATCTCACAGAGTGATACACACATCAACAGTGTAAACAAACCAGAATTTAAGACATTGTTTTTCAAATATCCAGCTTCGGAGATATGGATAAAGGGAAAGGAATATCCAATCCACCACTTCCAAAGCCAGTTATAAAAGAAAGGCCACTGGTTTTTCTGTAAGATGCCGCCCACATGCACACAAGCCTCATACCTCACCAGATTGCTCCGCTGCCTCTTGCTTATATCCCTGTGTCAGCCCGTGGCAGAGAAATTCCTCCCTAAACCTTATCTGGCCCAGCAACGAAGTCTTGCATCAGGTACCGTGCTTGTGGATCAACAAGTGCCCTGTCTTTCAGTTTAATGTTAGTGTACAGATTGTATCCAAAGATGCTCATTTAATTCTAGTTGTGCTAACAGAAAAAACTGAAATTATAGCGTCAAATTATCAAATAAGATATCCACGACAGAAAAAGTAACAACCACCACAGAATAGCTACTGCCAAAATCAATTTATCATATAAGAACTCCACTACAGATACACTGACAACCAATACAGGATAGCTACTGTCAATATCAATTTATCAAAGACAGCAGTTTCTAAAAGAAACTCAAAGGAGTGCATTTAGAGTTTCATATACAACAACAACGCAGATATGGAAGGTGGCCCAATGAGGTCAAATTTATAATATGATTCTGTGTATGAGAAATAAGGGAACCTACATCACTTAGAAGTTAGAAACAACTAACAAGGTAGACTCATTGGTAGTAGATCCAATCAAGACCACCGACAATATTGCTTTATTGTGACAAAACTTCCCAAATTGCACATCAAAAGATTGAACAATTAAAGGGTGCAAAACTACAGATTAACAAGGAAAGGGTATAAAATCGTCACACTGTGATCACCAGTGATCTAGGAGGTGTCATTACTCCTAATTCCGTCAACCATACCCAAACCCCAAACTTGACTCACTCAGTAGACCCTTTAGATAACAACAAGTATCCATTTCCACGCCATTTGACTTAATATCCAAACCATGAAGTACAGTCCGTTAATGGAAACAGCCTCATAGCTTAGCTGAAGTAGAAAAAACAAATCAAAAGTTTCAAAGTAGAGAAGCATGCCACTGTCATTCCATAACAATAAGGTTAGCTTTCAGTATCCTCAAAGAAATGCTGTCACCAATTAGCTAAAGTCGTGAAATCCAAACTCAATAAAATCCTAAAGATGAAACATTAGCTCCCCTAAAGATGGTTCAGTCAGCATACCATTCCAAGAAAGCAACTATATGAATCCCAAAAGAATAATACGAGAAGGGGTTAATAGAAAATTTACAGATAGAACATTGGGGGCATTTGCAGGAATGTGAACCTGGCCCATCACATCATCCAAATCGAACAACATGTACTCTTCTTCCACAATCTCTTCCTCCTCCTCTTTGTCAGGCACAGCTTAATTATTAACCTCCATGAGTGCCTGAAATCAGTGGAGGACCCCATAAATTTATATTTGATAGTACACAGATTGACATTTAACATTATAACAAGAATTGAGTTCATGTCTGTAGTGAACCATATTCATTTATGCAGGCTACGAAGAAAAGTTTAATACTCAACAGAAAAGAATGGTAAAAGACACCCAATTTAGTAGTATATGCCATACAAAGCTAGAGTATAAAGAAAACGATTCTGCAGTAACCCAGCCAATTAGAACAACTCTACAAGGCTTAACACAAAATTAGCTTAAAACTAACCCTGCACTTGAATGAATTAATGCAGCTGGGATCACCCAACCAATTAAAACAAAATAGGTGCTCGTGAATATTTAAGCTATAATGCAATTGTCACATTTTCTATATAAATAGCTTTTTGTTTCAATATGAGGGCAATGTAATAAACTATCTGGATACCTTTAAAAGCAGAGAAATTACAAGCTTTTACATGTCTAAACCAAAATAAATTACAGAGTTGTTAAAGGTCGACGCTTGAGATATTTTTAGATTTAGCACACAAGAAGGATTGTTCTTCTTGATGCTAATCTTAGACCTATAAAAACAAATACACTGATGAACAGGTAATTCAGACACCTTCATCGAGTTCATATCAAGTGCGGAACAAAACATCACTGAGATTGATCTAACTAATAGGCAGGGCATCAAGAAGATGAGATGTTATTTGCAGACACTAGACTCCAGCCTATAATACAATTCAAGCTACAGGGTACTGATAGACAGGGCAATAATTCCAGTTCCAGAACCACCATAACCATGAATACACTCAGTTCCAGTTCCACCATTAAACAAATCAATTAGGATTACACACTACAGTAATCATCAAAATCCATGTTAATCTGTATAAGGAAGGAAATGAAAAGGATTTTACCATGAGATGAAGGCCGTGATAATGATTCGGCAAGAGACGAAGGCCGGATGAAACCAAGGGTTTATCCTGATAAACTCTGTGGAAGCGGGGTTTATACAAAGATGCAATTTATGCAATAGATCCTATATTTTCGTAAATTTACTCAATTGACGATAACTTTTTATTCTGATATTTATCATTGATTTTGGGCTAAATCGAAAGAGTGGAACCAGAAATAATGACATAATTGAATAACCACAAATGTATATTGTATATATATGTCAAGAATAGTACAAAACAACAAATCAGTGTTTTTGTTGCTCAAAGAAAGAAAGAAGAACGTTTTCTTGCAGGTTGCTGCTTCTTCTTCTTCATCGATCTTTCCTCGGCCTCGTCCAATTTCCGGCCAATTCTGGAGCTCTGGTGTTCCTCCTTCTGGATGTCGTGAAATCCGGCCACCATGCTCCGATCATCACAATCATCATCGCCATATTTGGTAGGATCATATATGAACATTTTCCTGATAATCATCCTTGCCTTTTCAAGATCATCATCATCACGCTTTCTCGCCAATTTCCTCGGCGGAAGTTCGTCTTCTTCTTCATCATCTTCGATGACTCGAAATCGCTTCCGCCTGATGACACTAGGTTTTGTCGGCGGCGCCGCCTTTTCCTCTTTTCCCAGATGTGCCAAGAGGGTTTTCCGAACAGAGGATTTGGGGGCGGCGAAATCAAGAAAAGAGTAATCCGAGGCCTTCGAGTTTTTAATCAACTTCGGTGCCGGCATTGTCGGTTTGACATTGGTTTCCGGCAACTTCGACGGTTGAATGGGATCATTGGAGAGCAAGGAAGAGTAGTCTCTCGAGTATCTAATCAGATCTACTTTCCTTTTGGCCGGAGTTTCTTGAATTACTCGGAGAGGGATATCAAATCTAGGGTTTGGTCCAAAGAAGGAACCAAATGAAGTCAACGGTTGGTTTGTTGACTGAGATGAGAGCGAACTGCCGTCGACATCTTTTTATTTTAATATGTCAACCTGCATTAGGGAAGACCAAAATAAAAAAATGCCACCTGCTAAACCAGAAGCCTCCAGATGCCAACCTTTCCAGAATCTTGTAGTCTGCTGCCACTTCTCCATATGTTCTTTAGATGACTTAGTCTCAAACAAACATAATATCTGGGGATTGTTTTCTTTTAGCAACTGGTTTAGCCTTTGTCTTGTAGGGGTGTTTTTAATACCCCTACGATTCCACACTATGCTCCTCATGGCCCTTGGTGCAGTTGTTTTGGGACAACTGCACTGAAACCCTCGGACAGTTCATCATCCTCCCTCCTTACTGCACCTTTCATTCCTAGCTCTTCCTTTGGCTGACTCTGACACTCTATCATTCTGAGCTTTTTCACCTGCAAACCCTGCCTTTCCCATTCCATAACCAGCAAAGTGTTAATTGAATCTGATCCTTGGTCATCCTCTTCTGATCTCTTCCTCTTCAAGTCCTTCCTAGCCTCTTCAGATTGCTCCTGATCACCATTACTCCCAGACTCCTTCCCCTTATGAGACTTCACTCCAATCTCTCCCCTTTCCATCATCCCACTTCTCAGTTTTTTCTGTCCCCAATCATTCCATTCCATCATTCTGCACACTTCCTCAGATGCCTCATTATCCTTCAGCCCTTGCTCCTCTTCTCTAATACATCTATAAGCACTTCTAATCTTCTCCTTTCTTTCTGCTGTCTTCCTTCTAGCAAACACTTTAGTAATTGTAGTTCTTCTAGTCTTCAACCATTTCACTGTTTCCTTAACTGTCTGCAATGCCTCTGACCTCCTAAGCTTATTCTTCTCCCTTCTTCCATACACAATATCTCCAGGTCCAGAAACACATGCAATGACTGTATCTTTCTTAACTTTTTGCAACTCCAGTACTGCCTCTTATAAGGCCCCCTGCAAGTCAAAAGCTGCAATCTGATAATCCTGTTCTTGAACAATGTCCACCGTAGTAGTCAAGAATTGCTCAGATTCTTTTTCTATAACAGTTATTATTCTTTCAAGCACTACACCATCACTACCCTCATGACTTAACTCTATCTGCTGCAACATCTCCATCTGTTGGTCCTCCTCTCCCACTTGGATATTCTGAATCTGTAAGTCCACATCTCTCAGACTCAGTTCTTCCTCCATCTGTGCTCCATCCCTTCTAACACCTTCATTCTGACTAGTCATTATAACTTCATTCCCAGTAACATGAAATCCATTGCCATAGACTCCCCCAGGAAGCTCAGGCAGAGTATTGGGGGGCTCTTCAGGTATTAACTGGTTAGGAGGTTGCCAATTTTCATCCCCATGGCCCATTCCTGGTCCAGAGTGATCCTGGTGATCATCAACCCCATCTCCTTCTGCCATATTAATATCCTGTTGCACCTCCACCCCCAAATCATTGTCAGTATCAATCTCATAGTAAAATCCATCCTTAATTCTATCTTCCTGCACAGTGGTGTAATATGGTGCCTGCATCTCCATGAATCCAGCTGGAAATGAAGTGTTCCTCTTATGAGGTCTATGACCATGAGCTCTCAGTGAGTCTGGATACAATTTTTTTGAAGCATCAAAGATGATCTGAGTTCCATGCATATCATTATGCTACTAAAACTTGACCTGCAGAAATTGAGACAACTCCACATCATCCTGTATAGGGCATATGGTGAATGAATGTCCAACTCTGCCACATCTTCAGCAGAATTTGTGAACCCTCTCATATCTGCAAGAAAACCAATATCTTCTACCATCCGGCATGTCCACATAGAACCCCGGGATAAGAGGGTTATCTGGAATAACTAAGATTCTAGCTCTGGTGTACCTTATATCTCTAACAGGCACATAATATAATTCCAGATCTACCACATCACCAACATAATTCATCAACTTCCCAGCAATCTCAAGGTAAAAGCACTTAGCTGATAATCCATACAACCTCACAGCAACCATAATTTTAGAGACCCTTATCCTACTCAAAGGTACCATAGAATCCCATCTCCTTATAGCAAACAAGCCCCCACTAATAGCATAAGGGGAATTATGGATTGCAGCTAACATAGCTTCCTTTGTTGGCATTTTAATTTCAAAGAACTTACCTTCCCAATGCTGAATCCTAACATCAGTTCCCCAATGCGTTTCCAGATAATTTTGGACCCTCTGCCTCCTAAACATCCTGTAATCATGCCAATAAGCGACAACACAATTCTCCTCGTGCTGTGTAGACTCCTGAAGATCCTCCATGGTTAACTGAATCACCCCTCCAACTCTCTGATGCTGAAAGGTGTGCTCAACTACCTCTGCATCGAAACCAGGCTCTCTTCCTTCTTCTGAAAACTCTGAGCCTTGAGCTGTGTGTGCTGACACCGAACTCAGGTCCGAAATACGACCATCCATCTCCCTAATTACTTCTCTGTTTCTACAATTATGGTTTATATTCTGATAGAACTTGTTTATGTCCTTCCACCTATTTATAGGTCTAGACTTGTGATCATCCCTTTCTGGGAACCTTCTCCAGCCAATATTATAATCCCTCACACCCATCAAAAAACCTTTAACTTCCTTGCTAATTTATAAAAGAACAGTGATTTCCACCGCCCTATACTGTTTTGCCCCTTTTCTTCCCCAATCTGAAAATATTCTGGTTGCCTAACTTCTTAAACTTTCAAACCTTCTCACCTTTGTTCTCCCTTGTGATGATTATGCTACCACCACACAACGAAATTAAAATATTTTAGTTACTAACCCGATTTGTAGCCACTAATGAAGATTCAATCCAACGATCCCCTCTGATCCTCTGATCCATGGCTTGCTATCAAGGTTTACTGCTGGCTATTTCCATGCAAACATTGGAACTAGAACTGCATACAGATTCTGTGGCGCTACAGCAGTTAATAATGAATCCATATTTGGAGGCTCCCTGGGAGATTAGAGGCATGATTTCTGATATCAGATGCCTTAGTTCATCTTTTGTTGTCTTTATATGTAAGAAAGTAGAGAGAAATAGGTTAAGTACTGAACATGCAAAGGCCAATGGCCTAAGATGTAATATTTGTAATGTTTAATAATAATATAAGTATTCAAAAAAAAAAAGAATTTGTGACATTTCTGGGGTCAATCCACCTCTTTATATAGACGACCGGATATGCTTCACATTTCCCGTTTTGATTTACCGACTCGATCGATTCTGGTATCGTTTTTTTTGTGGCGGTATGGTTTCAGATTCTTAATTGTGTTGAGCTTTTGAAATATATTTAACGGTCACTATTTGTGATTCTTGGGTTAAAATTATAATATTTAATTTATATAAGTTATTATAAAATATAGGAAATATATGTTGGGTTGGTCTCCTGGACATTTCTTAACATTTCATGAGAACTGTTTATATTTTCCCTAATTATCATCAAACCATAATTTTATACTTTGTTTTCAATCTTTTAATTTTAGGATTATTTCGACAACATGTCAAGGCGATTGTACACATTGTACACTTCACCAATGAAAAAACTATTTGGTAATGCGATTCAGAATTGATACGGACAATGTGACAATGTACATTACATCCAAATCCTATTTAAACATAAATCCCAAAATCTTGTTACGTGCTTGCCTCTGGGGCATTTTGTCTTGTTTACGAAAAATAAAATGTAAGTAAATAGTTTACAGCAACCAATTTCCCTCAAAACTAAACTATCTCAGTGAAACTTTTACCTTTGAGCTTTGAGAAAAATAAAAGGTAAAATGAATGATTAGAAATAACCTCAAATTTTACATTTTTGGAATGTGTCACGTCAAATTGAACATACCAAAATGGCAAGTCATGTGCCACAATTAGCTAATCGAAGGGAGTATTTTCAGTATTTAAACACGCGTTAATTAAAATATGTGTGTGCAATATACTGTCTAATAATTTGTGAGCATCGAGGATTGAGAGAATGCAATTGACACTAGTGGAAATTGGTGGAAGCGCGGCGCAGAAGCACAGCGGGGAAAAGAAAACTTGTTTTTCCCGCCGTGCTTAAGGTTTACGACTTCGGAATCTGTCCGCTACAGGAAGCCAAAAATAGGCTGGCCGTTGCTTTACGTGTAGGACAGCGTGAAATGGAATACCCATTATGATAAATGACGGTCACAATGCACGGTGGGAAAGAATTCCGGCCATGCTTTTTAACATTTGTGATGTCATAAATGTTCCTGAACTTTGGCCGTGGCACTTGCAAAGCACGTGCCAGTATTTCTGGTGTTAAATATATGATACCGTATCATTTTCGAGCTCGTAAATAAGCCAGAGACTGTACTCAGAATTAGTGGCATTTGTTACGATGTCGGAAAACATTCGCATAATGAAGAACTAAAGTATACGGTGTTGATATGAACTCGTAAATAGGCAGAAAATTAGTTTACGAGATCGGAAATAGGCCGGTTACATGGTGTTTAAAAAGTTGTTCTGCATATGTTTTTGCGGAGAAAGTTTAGAAAATGGGGATACTCTTGGCTGTGTTCATTGCTTGAAGTTTGAATCTTTAAGGTATGTCATCTCACCTTTGAATCTTCAGTTGTTAAATTGTGCAATCGATGTTCTCTCCATGTTAGGATTGTTATGCATTTTTTTTTTGTTATGAATTGCATGTGGAGTTTACATTGATATGCATGTTCTTGATGTATGAGAACTTGAAAATGTTGTTATTCAATGAATGAGCTTTGTTAATTAGTGATTCAAAAGGTTGATTAAGTTTTATATTTTTCAATTTAGGTGTTTTTTTGTAGAGTTGGCACTTTGCAATGGAATGGTCTAGAATTATGCAAGAAAATATTAGGATTTCGCGTGAATATTTGAATCTCGTGAAAGAATTTGTGGATGTTTCCAGTGAGTATGCAAGAGTACAGAATGAGTCACTAATTCGATGCCCTTGTAGAGATTGTAAGAATGATGTGTGTTTGAGTGTGCGTGATTTAAAGTCCCACTTGATTGTGAGAGGATTTTCAAGAGCGTATACTAGGTGGACATTACAAGGTGAGGCTCATACTATCATCGCGGAAAACCAAGTTTTGATTGAAGAGGAGAGTGTTAATAGTGACATGGGTCGTGATTTTGAATATGATGATTTGGCGGAAGATGTTGCCATGCATTTCAAAGGTAGACCTGAGGTGCTGGAGGCGACGTATGAAGATAAAAAGACTCTGTTGTATGAAGGAGTTAGGTACACTGTTCTTAGTTCTGCGCTTATGATGATGAATTTGAAAGCGAAACATGGTTTGACAGAGAAAGCAATGACAAAATTGTTGGAATTGTTCAAGGAGTTGCTTCCTAAAGATAATTTGTTGCCAAAAAATTCCCGCAACAAAGAAAATTATTTGTCCAACGGGATTAGAATTGGATAAAATTCACACATGCCCTAATGATTGTATGTTATACAGAGGCGAAGATGCTGAAAGGGAAACATGTCGCGTTTGCAACGAGTCTAGGTATACGAAATGGTCAAGGTCAATAGGTGTTTGTGCAGAGACGGCGCCTAGGACAAAGATAATGACTCCTGCTAAAGTTCTGTGGTACCTCCCCATCATTCCTAGGTTGAAGCGTTTATTCGCTAATAAGGAAGATGCGGAAAATTTAACTTGGTATGCAGATAGGAATAGGTCTGATGACGATGTGATATGACATACCTCTGATGGTGATCAGTGGAGGCATATTGATGACTTATACCCTAAATTTGGTAATGAGCCTCGTAATTTGTGATTAGATTTGGGAAAATCGACAGATGGTACGAATCCTTTTGCAGATCTGAGCAGCACACACAGTTCTTGGCCCGTGATAGTTGTAATTTACAATTTACCACCTTGGTTAACCATGAAGCGTAAGTACGTGCTGCTATCACTTATGATCTCAGGTCCAAAACAACCAGGTAACGACATTGACGTTTATCTTGCTCCGCTTATCGAAGATCTTAGGAAGTTGTGGTATTTTGATAAATGGACTTATGATGGATACCGGGAACAGTGGTTTGACATGAGAGCGATGTTATTTTGTACTATTAATGATTTCCCTGCATTAGGTAATTTGGTAGGTTACTCTGTTAAAGGGTGTTAGGGTCGGGCATCTCACCATCCCGCATGGTTCATCCCGACCCCTCATCCTGCATGACGATCGGGCCAGACCCGACCGCAGATGGCAGCTTTACCTAACCTGACAGAAGAATCTTCCCAGACCGCCTAACGGCGCGGTCTGATCAGATCGGGTCAACTGTCTGCACCATATATATAGCCCTTTCTCACAAGAGAGAGGTGAGTTAACTAAACACAATCAATCACATCCCAACTCTCCGAACAGTCTACTGACTTTAGCATCGGAGCGGGAACGGCAATTAGCCGCCCTGCTCTGATTGAGAGTTCCTTGATTCTTAGCAGGTACTCCTCATCGTGCCATCGCGACGGATCATCAAGGACGCATATTGCGACTGTAACATTGGCGCCGTCTGTGGGGATATAACCAAGTATCTTCATAGCCCACGCACTGCAAATGAGCAGAGAAGGACAAGACCACGTTACCCTCATCGACGAGGTAGTGGTCACAGATCTGGGCGACGAGGGGGCTGGAGTCCCGTTCACCCCTTCAAACCCAGCAGCCACTCCGATCTCGGCGACGCCTGAGCAGGCTCGGCACCCAGGCGCGTCCCCATCTTTCACAACGGAGGATGGTGATGTGCTCCGCTAGATACTGGAGTCACAGGCTACCATCAACAAGCAGCTGCAGAAGCTGCGAGGTACGCCGCTGAAAGCGCGGCGTCTTGAAGGTTTGGCTAAGACGGTCACACCGACCAAGCTCTTTGCCGAGCCTGCACGAGCTAAGCGAAAAGCCCCCATCCTCACAGAGCTGGATGATGACGGGAATGAGATTCCGGAAGATTCAGACGAGGAGTGGGGAGATCCGGGCGAGAAAGAGGCCAACCCTAGGTCTCATCCTGGGGAATGGGCCATGACGTATGTTCACAAGCCAAGTGTCAAGCCGAGGGTGCCGGCGAAGCAGAGGTTGTCGGTGTTTTACGAGGCCCCGGATTGCCAGAAAAGAGGGAGCCCGTTTTCAGAGGCAATCACGGAGTTTGTCGCCAACCCTCGTCTCCGGATCCCACCAAATCTTGGTACGTATGATGGCTTGTCGGACCCAGCAGATCATTTGCATACGTTCACAACTAACATGTCAACGTACGCTACGCCCGAGCCCGTGTGGTGCAAAGTCTTTGCCACCACGCTCAAGGAGGCGGCAAGGGTGTGGTTCGCCAACCTGGACAATGGAAGCATATCCAGTTTCGCGCAGCTCGAGGAACTTCTCCTCATCAGGTTCATGCAGAAGAGGAAGTTCACCAACACGACGCAGGACCTGATGAAGATACGCCACAAGGCATCATCCGGCGAGAGCCTGATGGAGTATTATGAGCGCTTCATCGAGGAAAGCAACAGGGTGGTGCACCGTGGCGAGCCGCGGTGGTTGATCGAAATCTTCATGCAAGGTCTGGATCACGAGGCTCTGGATTCGGAGCTCACCCTTCGCGCGGTACACACGCTGGACGAGTTGCATATGGTGGTGAAGATGTTTCACCGAGCCGACGAGAATGCCAAGAAGAAGAAGTTGGCAATACAGAAAGAGGCTCGACCTTACTGGTCAAAACAGAAGCCCATCCAGGATGGGCAACCGGCTAAAGCAGAGAAAGCGTCATCGGTGAAGGACAGGCTAGGACCTCGAGTTGCTCAAGAAAGAGTCTTCACCCCGTTGACAAAGACGCCCAGAGAAGTCTTCTTGGCAAACCGCGACGTCATCCCACCCCCGCGTGCCATGATGATGCCTCCCAACAAGCGAAACTTGAACAAGTTTTGCGAGTACCATGACGACCACGGCCACGACACAGAGGATTGCATCCACCTGAAGAAGGCCATCGAGTCATGCCTGCGTAAAGGGCAGTTGAAACAATTTGCTGCCACCGCCAAAGCTCACAACAAGGCGACATGTGCCAACAAGAACGGCGCCCAGGATCAAGGGGCCAACAGGGTGCGTGGTAAAGGAAAGGAGGTGGCGCGGGCCGAGCGACCAGATGAAAAGAGAGCAAAGTATGAGGAGGAGTCATCACCAGAACGAGAACCAGCGAGGCGCGCGAGCAATGATATACTCACTATCATAGGCGGGAATGCCGGAGGGAGCTCGGATTCACAAAGAAAGGCTAGATGCAGGATAGCCCCAGAACACACCCCGACGAGCAGGAGGCTGGGTAGAGATGAATTGATCACGTTCGGTGCCGACGATCCCATCCCGGATCGTCCGGCCGGATGCGATGTGGTCATCATCACGGTTCAAATAATGGATAAGATGGTTCATCGAGCGTACGTGGATGGTGGCAGTTCAACAGAAATAATGTATTGGCATTGTTTCGAAAAGCTGGACGACAACACAAAGGCCAAGTTGATCCCAACAAGCACACCGTTGGTGGATTTTGCGGACCAAACGGTGTGGCCAGAAGGAACAATCACACTTCCAGTTGGGGTCGGGGAGAGGCCGACCAGGAAAGAGGTGGACATGGAGTTCATCGTCATCAAAGCTCATAGCCCGTACAACCTAATACTGGGGAGGCCAGCGCTAGCGCAGCTCAAAGGTATTGTCTCAACCCTCCACCTCCTTTTGAAGTTTCCAACCAAAGAAGGGATAGCGACCGTTCGAGGCGATCAGCAAAAGGCGAGAGAGTGCCACAGAATCGCATTAAAGAAGCGGAGGCGTCCAGATGACGAATCACCACCACGACATCCGGTCCACATGGTCCGGTCAGGGATCCCAGACCCCAAAACCTTGTCAGCATCATGCATGCCCATGTTCCTTGACCAAGGCGGATGCCGAGGAGTCCAAGTGGGATCCGACTTGCCCGACGCGAGTCGTCAGGAGGTTCTGGAGGTCCTGATCAAGCATCAGAAGGTCTTTGCATGGAAGGCGACAGACATGACGGGAGTATCACCCGAACTCGGTCAACACGCCCTCAGAGTGGATCCTTCACACCCACCAGTCATGCAGAAAAGACGGCCGTTATGCCCAGAAAGGAATGACGCGGTAAACAAACAGGTAACCGAGTTGGTGAATGCAGGTATCCTACGGGAAGTGCCATACCCCACGTGGTTAGCCAACCCGGTCCTGGTCAAAAAGTCAGATGGGAGTTGGCGAATGTGCATCGATTACAAAGCGCTGAACAGGGCATGTCCCAAGGATTGCTACCCGACACCCATCATCGATCAGAAGGTGTACGCGTTGGCCCCTTTCCCGATCAAATGCTTTCTAGATGCATACAAGGGGTACCACCAAATAACGATGAAGGAGGACGACATCGACAAAACTGCCTTCATCACGGAGAGGGGAGCCTTCGCGTACCGGATGATGCCGTTTGGCTTACGCAACACCGGTGCCACTTACCAAAGGGTGGTGGACAAGATTTTCAAAGCGCAGATCGGCCGCAACATGGAAATCTATGTCGATGACATGGTCATCAAGAGCGTATCGTATGAAGGTCTAGTGAAGGATCTAGATGAGACTTTGGGAACCTTAAACGCGGCAGGTATGATGCTCAACCCGGCCAAGTGCCAGTTCGGAGTGGGGGCCGGGAAGTTCTTGGGCCTCACGGTGTCCAACAACGGTTTGGAGGTCAATCCAAAGAAAGTCCAAGCCGTCTTGGAAATGAAGCCTCCTTGGAACGTTAAGGTCAAAACCGATGAAGCGACTGTAACAAAGGGCATTTTGCTTGCCCCGTTTGTGAGATGGACACTAGTCACGTTCAACTTAAGCACGGGTGGAAAGATACAGGAGATTTATAAATCACGAGCATGCCCTCCATAAGTGTAAGAAGTGGTTTGATGGTGCGGTTGATGAGAGGTATGCACCAACGCATGTGTCTGGTGAGAGTGTGTATGAATCTGTGAAGGACATCCCCAATGATTTAGGAAAGAATAGGAAGAAGGCAGTAGTGCAGGGTGTATGGAAGAAATCCTCAATTTATTTCGAGTTGTCATACTGGAAATACTTGGAGGTTAGACATTGGTTGGATGTTATGCACATAGAAAAGAATGTTTGTGAGAGTCTGATTGGCACATTACTAGACATCCCGGGGAAGAGTAAGGATCGCTTAAAAGCTAGGATGGATTTGGAGGTAATGGGTGTTAGACCAGGTTTGGTCCATGTGAAGGAAAATGGTAAGACATGTTTGCCACCGGCCTCTTACACCATGTCTGCTGAAGAGAAGAAGATATTTTTTCAATGCCTGAAGGACATTAAAGTACCTAGTACCTACTTGTCCAACATAGGTCGGTGTGTGAATATTGATGAGGTGAAACTCGGGGGACTCAAATCACACGACTGCTATGTATTGATGGAAGAATTGAATGCCATTGCTCTACGCACGTCCCTACCTCCACATGTTAGACGGTGCATAAGCCGATTGTGTATCTTCTTCAAGTCCATTTGTAGAAATATTATTAGTCGAGCTAGACTAGATAAAGTACAAGAAATGGTTGTCGAAGTTTTATGTTGGATGGAGATGTTCTTCCCATCCTCATTTTTCGATATAATGGTGCATCTTATAGTTCATCTGGTGTGGGAGATTACGTGTTGTGGTCCAGTGTTTTTGAGATGGATGTACCCTTTCGAGCGCTACATGAAGATTTTCAAGCATTTTGTGAAGAACTGATACATGCCCGATGCCAGTATAGTCCAGCGTTATGTAACTGAAGAGTCAAGAGAATTTTGCACCGCGTACCTCAATGATGTTGAAACTGTTGGTGTCACGAAGAGAAGGCATGCAGACAGGATTGAAGGCCATGCATTTCGTAGTGGAACATATGTCATGCCCACTAATGATGAGTTGAAGGTTGCACATCTATACGTGCTTCGTAACCATAAGGATGTGGTTTCCTACGTTGGCCTTCACATGGATGAAATAAGGAGAATGATGCCGCTTTTAGAAACTGAATATGTCCATGAAGAGCACACGAGGACATTTGCTAGGGGGCTCAGGAAGACAGTGAAAATTGGAAATCATTCTGAAGAAGTCAAATGGTTGTCTAGATTATCAATGGGTGCGGTTTTGTCGCACGGGGGTTACGACGTGAATGGTTACACATTTAGTACGAATAAAGTTGATGCATTGATGAGACCTAAATATACTCTTGTTTTTATGACATTTGAGATCTAATTTGGGTAGCATTTGGTGCAAAGTAAAGAGCTTTAGAGTTAAACTTGTCGAAGTTACATTTTGAAGAACAAGTGATGCACTAATGTTTTGAAGCTTGATTTTGGAAATGTTTTCAAAGGAATTAGAGAACATGGATCATACCATTGGATTCCTCTCGTCAAGAGTTTCGAAATGGACTACTAGAAGTTGCAAATCGGATGAATGGTTAAAGTGCATGGCCCTTCACAACCAGTGCTCTACCTGGTGCATGGCCCCTGCACTGCATTCTATAAATACTCCTTATCCCCTCCAAGAGAAAAAACGGCCAAGACCATGTAGATCTCCATTTTTCTTCATCTTTCTTTCCCTTTTCTTCCATTCCTTTCCCTTATATTAGTAGTTTGATTCCATGTATTGTAGTATAGCTTAGTTTGATCCTTGGGAGCATTTGAATTCATTCCCTTGAAACTTTGAGGGCCTTGTATGCTTAAACTTGAGATTTGGATTATCATTTGATGAACTTGAATTCTTGTGCATGAATGTTGTTCAATCTTGCTTAATTTGTTATGGGCTTTGTGTTTTATATCAATTGCATGCTCCATAGTCATTAATTAGGTTAGCTTGGTTAGAGTAATTTAGTGTGATGATGATGGTGACTTAGCATAATGGTAGTGTAATCTCTAGTTGTTAGTTTAATGACTATGGAAGGGGTTGAGTGATGACAAGTTCTTCCCCTTGTTGTGTGATTGTAGTTAAGGAATGCCATGATAGATATGAGTTGTTAGAAGTGGAAATCTTATGAACTTGCATGATTAATCAATTATGTGTTTAGGTAAGGATTGAATGTTATCATTAGTCCCCCTAATATGTGATTGTATACTTGAGTTGAAGATTCCTTTTAACGTATGATTGTTATCAACGAATAGCTAGATTTGTGGGTAGAACGTTATCGTTTACTCCAATATAATTAAGTAGCAAAGTAGGAGTCGAGACATATATGCTAGTATCGTCTTGGTTCTTGCTAGTTATCAAATGTCTTATTTGTATGCTCTCGCTATTGCGGGTGTGTGAGTAAGTTTGTCTCTCTCTAATCCTAATACCATTGTTGAGTTATCTATGATGTTATCATCTAGGTGAATCAACAATGAGAGCTTTTGAGTGGTGTTATCATCCTCTCTAGCTACATTCGAGAGAATATGATGCTTTCATCCTTGACAAATGGTCTAAACTTCCTTGTAATTGCATTTGCTCGGTGATAAGTCGATAGTTGGAAATTGAAGTCATTTGCCTCCCAAGGCCTCATAATCCTAGTATCACCCCCTTAGCTTAGCTAATGATAGTTTAATTTGCTTTCATAGTGTAATCCAAACCAACCTCAAAACCCCCCATTGTTTACATTGCTTTCTATATAATATATAAGTATGCTTATTTTCTACTTTAAAACACTCTTACAAGTCCCTTCTCCTTGTGGTTCGACCCCTACTTCCCACTATCTACTCTCTAGTAGTTAGAAGTTGTAGGTGATTTATAAATAGTATTTTGATCTCGCGGAGTCCCATTTAACGACGTGGGAAATCGCTTGTCATGCATGCAGTATATCGCAGAACAGTGGTGTTTCTTTGATTTCTGATGAGTTAAAGCTTGGTGTTTCCCAAGATGGAGGGGGCGTGTATGAAGACAATAGTTTTTTTGGAACAATCATAGACATATGGGAGTTGAATTATGAAGATTGAAGGTAGTTGTATTCAAGTGTGTCTGGACTGATCCAGTCACGGGAATTGTGCCTGATCCATTAGGCCTAACCATTGTTGACCGGAGGAAAGTTGGTTACTGCTGGGATCCATTCATTCTAGCGACATAGGCCGACAAAGTTTTCTACGTAAAGGACCCTGCTTCTGCTCACCGGGAGATTGTACTGAACAGAAGCGAGCATTTATCGGTGGGGAGAGTCAAGAAGAATGCTTGATTGATATGGATACCTTTAAAATATTCCTTGATGGTGAAGACAATATAAACTTATAGGAAACTGCTACAAACCTCCGACATTACCAGTGCAGGTTGGATCATGAAGAAGGGCAGTGGATTGATGAGCCGGGGATACCAAAGAAAAAAACAAGCAACAAAGACAAAAGGCTCAAAGGGTAAAAAGATGCACGTTTCGTAAATGTAAAACATATCGACCTCAGGCGTTTAATGAAAATTACGTCTAATATTGTACATGGATTTGTGTTCAAATGTTAGTTATTCTTTAAGGTGTAATCATTGTGTAATTATAATTATGAAAACCCAATAAATGGTTGAGTATCGTTTAATATACATATGCTACTAGTCATTTCCGAGCTCGTATACACTAAACCCGGACGACTTACGATGTCGAAAACATGTTTATGAACTCATAAATAAATGATATTTTCGGAAATACCATTTATTTAGTATCAGTTGAGTACCCGGATGGGAGTCTGGCTCGTAAAATGTTTGATACACTGAAGATTTTCGATTTCGTAAAGACCTTGCATTTTGTGCCCTAAAAATGCATTAATTTGGTTAGAGTCCTCAAATACAATTTCCGAAATTGTATATTTTATTTGAACTCTTAAATCATGATATTAGTACCTATTTTAAATCCAGTCATAAACCCGGAAGGACATCCGGGTCGTAAACTTCTAATTAACGGCATATTTCCGATGTCAGAAACCTATAATACATGGTCTCCAGAATTGTTTACAAATTCGTAAACCAGTCCTTCACTCTTAAAAAATAAAGAAAAGCAGGAATTTGTAACTACAAATTGAAATACATTGCAATCAAGTGAAAACTAGGAATGAATTAAAATGAAATTGTATTATCGAATGTCTAATCAACTCATGTTTGCAGCTAGGAACAATCCAACTACTTAGAAGATGATGTTGCTAATCCACTCATTGTCATCTTCGGCTTGATTAGCCAGTTCTTGGTCTTCATGTGCTTGATCTATCTCAGCGCCAGAAACCAGCCTGGATTGTGAGCTGCCTGCTTCTCCACCACCCGTTCCCTGTATCACTGCCTTGCGCTCGGCTCTACGAATAGCGCGCTCCCACTTCTCAACCAAACGCGCTTCCTTGCTCATGTACAGGAAATCTGGGATTTTTGCCTTCATGCTCTTGTAAAAAATTTTCCACCCCACATTCTCGTCAAGTTCTGATAGAAAAATAGAACACATCATACACTCAATCTCGTATGTAATAAATAACAAGAAATTCAATTCAAAAAACAGTTTTGCAGAATATTACCTTGCTTCTCAACGTTTTACATGCGCTTGTTCTTTATTTTGGGTGGCTTGTTCATCCAAGCACCATCAACCACCACCATCCCTCTCTTGTCAAAATAATCTAGGTCAAACTTCTCCGATCTAACACCCTACCCGGAACTAAATGGGAAAGGTTCCTTGTACTGCAGCATATGCATTCTGCTCAGATAGAACGATACAAAACTACCATAGGGTATATTCTCCCGAGGTTTTTTCCCCTTCACCACCATTTCCATATGCTCCAACATGGTGAATCCCGGGTTTGTCAATTTCCCCTCTGCAAGATAGAAGAACTCCATGGCAGTCGTGGTGGTTGGCTCTGTGGCATACCCTGCAGTTGGCTATGGTCCTGTGCACGATCTCATACAAGATCTTCTCCTCTAAAGCCATGAAATTTGTATTGAACTTGTCGGATGTAGCTTTAGGGTTGGAGTTGTGGCGACCAAAGTATTTCTCAGCTAACGAAACTTTATTAAGGGGTTATCTGGCATTTTACCCTTGTAATGGACATTGTAGGGGCCATCACCCTTTTTCGGGTGGCACTCTTCAAGTTTCTCGTAAGGACAACCTAAAACAACGTTTATCATAGGCCAACTAACTTCAAATTTCATACCATTCACCCCTGTCGAGCAACTTCCGTCCTTCTTCTCATAAAAGTTAGCATAAAACTGACAGACCTCATCAGTATATGTATCACAGCTATTAAACACCATTTCCTTCATATAGTGTTTCCCTAGGGTTTCTATCACATTGCCAAGCAATAATTCACCCACCTCATCACGATCAACATAATAACTTTCTATAATTGCACAGTAATCCTGAATGTACTCATACCTCTCTTCGACTTCCTTGGAGAAAAAGGTCGATGAATCCCAATCGTCCTCACCCGACGCCCCTTCCACTGGTACGGATTTGGTTTTTGACTTCTTGGGTGCCATTGATTTGCGATGTTGGAACTGATAATGTGGTAAAAATCCTGACTTGATTGATTTGGAAGGCTGATCTGTGAGTAAGTGATTCCTGACTTAGAGATGGATTTGTTTGATTTTTGGTTTGGGGACATAAGAACTATGCAGATAAGGTTATTTTGCATATATAGGGCCCTCGTTTCCGATGTCGTATATCGGCCGGAATACAGTTCTACCCCATTACGAGTTCGGAAACCACATGGACATAACTTAATTTACCCCCAAAATCATTTCCGGTTTCGTAAACCACTCGCAGTAGAACTATTTAGCCCCCATTTCTATTTCTGAATTCGGAAATGATCAATATTAGCTATTTCAGAATAATATCCGAAGCCGTAATTATGTGTCATATTAATCAAAAATATTTTAGTAATTATACTATTGATGATTTTAATTCAGTTATATTTTGCTACATTTCATGAATTTCATTTCGTGTAATTCCTGGATAACCTCAATTTCATTTATTTCGACTTATTAAAATTGGTCTGAATTGAATTTAATCTAACATATTTACATAGAGTTGAATATAATCTAATACGCCACAAGCTGTTCAAGCAAAGTTTAGTTTGCGAATATGTAGGGTTCAAAGCCGGAGTTGAAAATAATCTTAATTGAATTAGAATAAATTAGTCAGGTCAAATTAAACTGAAATAAATAAAAACAAACAAAATTTGCCTAGACAGACTTAACACTTGCATCTATTGCCACAAATGATAGAGAATATCTACAAACTGTGCGGTCAATGTCATATTCAACTGACTTGATACAATATTGCTAGACATAAATTATATATGCACAACATGTCTGCGTTCTTTCAAAATATGCACGCCTGCACCCTCTTACAATAGTAGTAATGTGATTGATAATGCATGTAACATCTGGAATGCATACAATATGACCAATCAAACGTATCTAGGTACTAAATACTTATTAAAATGGTTAATTCCACATTTATTGGTATCTTTTTTAATGATAACATTACATAATTTATGTGGTTGATCTAAAATGTCTCTATTTTACGAATTCAGAAATTGTCCTTGATCAATCATCATGGGCACTTTCCGGTTTCGGAAACAGTCCTCAGAAGATGGCTCCAGCTAGCATCCGAAATCGTAATTTGGTCGTGATCAAATGTTGTGCTTTACGGTGTCGGAGTTATGAAAGTTTGATTTATTGTAAATTCATCTGATCTGTCACGTCGAGCCCGGGAACAACAAGCCCTCTCTTCCGGATTAGTTCCGACGTCGGAAAAGTAAATGTACCTTTAATTTTAACACATGAAAATCCCGTGACAAACCCGGAAGAGCGTCCGAACACGAAGCAATTGTCATACGGAAACAATCCGATTTCGTAATCCACTCCTGAAAGTTGGTCCTTTACGGTTTCCGAATTTGGAAACCAGTTGACAATGAAGAAAAGAAAATGCAACTAAAGTTGTAGAATGTTGTTAAAGATGATAATGAAAATGGAATTGAAATTGAGTAATTTGTAACATTCAACCATACATGATCAAAATATGCTAGTCATCAAAGGACACATTATCATAAGGAAAGATTATAAAATGTGTTTCAACAACTCTTAAGTTCTACACATAAACCTAGCCATCAAATCTAGGAAAGAATCCATGATGTGTGAAGGAGTCTTGGGAAATTGAGGGCTCTTGGGAAGTTGAAGCAGCACTAGAGGTCGACGCGGCATTCGAAGTCGAGGCATTGTTTGAGGCATCATGTGTTGCCTCTTCATCCTCACTAACTTGTGCAAGGTCGCCATAATACACATCTTCCTCATCCTCACTCAGCACGATTTGGAGGTCCTTCTCTTGGATGCACGCTTCTTGTTCAGCTTTAATGGCATCAAGTCTCTTCTTCGTCGTTTCTAGTTGGCTAGAAAAACAACAAAACAGGTGCGAGATCTTTGTAAACAGCCCCTTCCGTTCACCTGCAAGGCAAAAACATAATTGGTTAGGGAAAAAGACAAAAACAACTAATAAACAACCGCGGTGTATGAATTTCGTAGAAAGCACCTGCAGCAGTTGCTAGAGCGGTGGCTTCCTCTCGAACTTGTCTTCTCCTTGCCACCTTTGCTTGTGAACTAGGTTTTGGAGGCTTTTCCCTGATTTTTCCAGTCTCCTTGTCAAACTCCCAACCCTTCAGGTCGATCCATCGCTCATCGTAGTAGCATTGCATAACCGTCCGATCCTGATAAGTTCATGGTTCGTATTCGGACCACATTCATACTGGGACCAGAGCCCGAGAAGGGTCGTGGGCTCGAAATACGCGGAAGATGGATCCACAGGTCCATCAATCCTAATCCTTATAAGGAATGCGTATATTATGAATGTTCTACAAGGAATATACATCTTCTCAAAGATGGTAATACAGCTATCCTAAACATGGTAACACAATCATGTTCGAAATACACTTTTATTATACATGGTAATACAACATCTATTCCCATAAGAGTTGTATTCGTACCATAAATACATATCTCGGTGATCTACGGATTGTAGCCATATAAATACCCTAAAGGTTTGGTAGACCTCTCCATCTAATCTCATACTCTATACTTTATGCCTTAAGAAAATATACTGACTTGAGCGTCAGAGTGTCTATCCCCGGGACACCCGGGGCCTTTGTCTTGCAGATCAGTTTGTGAGCAGGGTTCGTGATCAAGTGCGGGTCGTAGACATCCATCAATTTGGCACGCCCAGTGGGATCCGCATGCTAATGTTGATCTATACGACCTTCAAACTCATGGCTGATCCGGCTGAAAACCTTCGTGGGAGTACACGAATCCGTTTTTCGGTCCCGACAGGAGTAAGAAGAATCAACCACGACGAGACGAGCCATGCCAACAACCAGGGAGCAGGAAGGAGCATCAATGGTGTACATCGATCGGCGCAAAAAGCCTCTCCCTGGGAGTGGGAGAGCAAAAGATCTCGCTTAGACGGAACTGTTACTTTTTCATCTGCAGATGCCGTTCCTAATCAAATTCCCCATTCAGATCCCCTAGTGATTACGGTTGACATAAACCATAATACGATCAGACGAGTTCTAGTGGATGGAGGAAGCGAAGTAGAAGTCATGTTTCTCAGTTGTTATGAACGGCTGGGATTGAATAGAAGTAACCTCACGCCTACAAGGCCTATATCAGGATTTACGTGCAATCCTTTCAACCCTTTGGGAAAAATTATTCTACCAATGCAAGTGAGAGACGGTTCTCGGAGTATAACCCTACATTGCACCTTTACAATCATTGATTCCAGGACACCATACAACATAATCCTTGGAAGACCCTGGATGTACCAGGCACATGCAATCTGGTCCCCCTACCATTTGGTGATGAAGTTCCCCACCAATAAAGGGATTGCCACGGTTCGAGAAGATCAACAATTAGCTCGAATATGCATAATTCAAGCTATCCGAGAACCCGAAAAGGAGAATCTTGAACCAGCCAAGTACTCCGAGTCCGAGCCAATGCAGCTCGGAGAATCAGGAACCGTTGAGGTTGGAACTCTCCTGTCCCCCGAGATAAAGACTAAACTACGAGATCTTCTCAATCAGTACATAGATGCATTTTCTTGGGACACCAACAACTTGGTGGGAGTATCCCCTAGCTTGGCGGAACATTACTTGAATATTAATCCCTAGCAAAAACCCATTAAGCAGAAACGACGCATTTTTGCACTAGATCGAGTTGAAGCCATTGGGGAGGAGGTAGACAAGCTACTTAAAGCCCGTATAATCGAAGAAGTGCAGTACCCAGAATGGATAGCTAACCCAGTAATGGTCAAGAAGCCAGATGGAAAGTGGAGAATGTGCATCGACTTCACCAACTTGAACGATTGTTGTCCTAAAGATAGTTATCCCTTACCCTCGATCAATCGATTAGTTGAAGCGATTGCGGGATACCAAGTACTAGCCTTCTTTGATGCCTTTAAAGGGTATCATCAGATTCCTATGGCAGAACAAGATAAAGAAAAAACTTCCTTTATAACTGACAGAGGAACTTTCTGCTACAAGATGATGCCTTTTGGATTGAAAAATGCCGGAGCTACATACCAGCAACTGGTAGACAAATTATTCAAATCTCAGATAGGGCGCAACCTCGAGATCTATATGGACTACATGGTAGTAAAGAGCCGCAGCTATGACGCCTTCTTTGAAGATCTAAAGGAAACCTTTGACACGTTACGGGCCTCCAACTTGAAGCTGAACCCCGCTAAATGTACCATAGGCGTGGGAGCGGGAAAATTTCCGGGTTACATGGTATCCAATCGAGGAATCAAAGTAAACCCCAAAAAGATAGAAGCTTTGCAAAATATGTAACCTCCAAAAACCGCTAAGGACATGCAGAAGCTGACAGGGTCCCTTGCAGCCCTTAGTCGTTTCCTATCCAAATGAGCGGAAAAACATCTATCCTTCTTTAATATCCTTAAGAAGGAAAACCGGTTTGAGTGGTTGCATGAATGCGGAGAAGCTTTCCAAGAGCTAAAAAACCATCTTCGGCAACTTCCGACATTGTCAAAGCCAGATAAAGGAGAGACTCTTTACTTATATATATCTCCATCCCAGCTAGCCATCAGCGCTGTATTGGTCAAGGAAAAGAAGGGATCGCAACATCCCATATACTATGTAAGCAGGGCCTTGCAAGGGCCCGAGACCAGATATACTCCTCTCTAGCGTTTGATATTGGCCCTCGTACATGCTTCTCGGCGGTTGAGACCATACTTCCAAGCACATATGATAGTCCTTCTAACCAACTACCCGATCAGGCAAATCCTCCAGAAGCCTGACGCTTCGGGGCGGATGATGAAGTGGGCAATCGAGTTGGGAGAACATGACATACAGTACAAACCTCGAACAACCATCAAGGGCCAGGCCTTATCTGATTTCATAATGGAGTCTGTTGAACCAGTGGAGATCGACAAACCAAACCCAACACCGGACTCCGGAAAATGGCAACTATATGTGGATGGATCCTCCAACTCGGGAGGAAGCGGTGCTGGAGTCTTACTCACCAGCCCCGAGGGAATGGACCATCCTTACGTTCTCCATTTTAATTTTCGAGCCACTAATAATGAAGCAGAATGTGAAGCCCTCACTACGGGGCTAAAATTAGCAAAGGACCTTGAGGTTGAGGACCTCAAAATCTTCAGTGACTCACAGATCGTGGTTCAACAGGTTAAAGACGAATACAAAACTCGGGAGTACAGTCTCCAGAAATACCTCGAGATAGTTAAGCCTCTCCTAAATCAATTCCGACATTATGAGCTGAATCATATCCCCCGAGAAGGTAACCACAAGGCTGATGCACTTAGCAAACTTGCCTCCTCGGGCCTCAACATAAGATCTTCTCAAGAATTGCTAATGGAAACCCTGGCGAAGAGAAGTTACGAAGAGAGTAGCATCATGGCTGTTGACATCTCAGACACATGGTTGAACCCCTACATTGAATACCTCCAAACAGGTACCCTTCCTGAGGACAAACACCTGGCACGGAAGGTCCGAGTTAAAGCTCCAAAATATGTCATCCACAACGGTATCCTATACAAGAGAGGATACCTCCAACCCCTACTTAAGTGTGTTGGGTCCTCCGATGCAGAGCACTTAATACAAGAAGCACATGAAGGAGTCTGCGGTAGCCACCAAGGTCCACGTACCGTCACCCGAAAGCTCCTACAGATGGGTTATTTCTGGCCTACGATGCTACAAGATGCCAAAAGATATATCAATTCTTGCCACCAGTGCCAGAGATTTGCCAAGATGATCCACGTGCCACAGGAAAATATGATTACCATCCAAGAATCCTGGCCATTTATTCGATGGGGCATAGATCTCGCCGGACCTTTTCCTACGGCCCCTGGCAACTTCAAGTACCTCATTGTGGCCATCAATTATTTCTCAAAATGGGTAGAGGCTGAAGCCCTAACCAGCATAACTGGCAAGATATTTATCAACTTTTGCTGGAAGAATATCGTATGTCGCTATGGCATTCCGAGATACATAGTGACTTACAATGGAGCACAATTTGCTAATGACCCCTTCAAGACACGGTGTACGAAGTATGGCATACACCAGAAGCTCACCTCGATATACCATCCAGAAGCTAATGGCCAAGTAGAGGTTACGAACTGTACCTTGGTAAGCGGTATAAAGAAGCGCCTCGAAGGAGTTAAAGGAAATTGGATCAAAGAATTACCAAGCGTGATCTGGACCCATAGAACTACACCAGCCACAACAACAGGAGAGACTCCTTATAGCTTAGTCTATGGGTCTGAAGCGGTCATCCCCATGGAGATTGGGGTCCCTTCTGCCCGTACTTCTCAATCAGATGATGAAGATGGCACAGCCAACGAAGAAAACCTTCGTCTCGACCTTGACCTCCTAGAGGAGAAAAGAGCAAATGCTACAATCCACGAGGCCAAGGTAAAAGAAAGAGTCAAGCGCTACCATGATAGAAGAGTTCGCTTGGCCACTTTCGTTAAAGGAGACCTTGTCATGAGGTTAAATGAAAAAAGAAAGAAAGAAGTGGAAGAGAAGTTAGCCCCGAACTGGGAAGGTCCATATCGAGTCCTAGAATCCCATCCAAGGGGAAACTACCTCTTGGAAACCATGAAGGGGGAACCTATACCACGAAGATGGAATGTGATTAACTTACGAAAGTATCACGGAAGATAAAATTCAAGGGAGAGCCTCACAAAGGTTCGAGACTATCAAGAATGTCCCAGAAGCCTCATCAAGGTCCGAGACAAGTATGCTCTAGCACAAACGGGTACTCAAACTCAAACTCACTATTTACTTTGCTTCTATTATTAAAGTTATAAAACTTAGATTGAAGTCATGATATTTTCATACCTATCTTTATAACAAGCAATCTTAAATTCCTTTTATAAAAAGAGGATTGTTGATTGGTCAACTTATAAGTTGTTTGGATCCAATATTCAAATACCAATCGTTTTGAATAAAAGAGATAGGTTCGAGATAAAGTACTTCAAAAAAGTGCTTGATTGAGGTCTATAGACTAAAAGGGCAGACGTGCTCGAGAATCAATCATCTCAACATAAAGAGGAGAAACCTCAAAAACAAAAGTCGAAGTTCATATCAAAGGTGTTATTACATCAGAATATGATACTTCTAAACAAGACCCTCAAAATGGCACACATAAAGGAAAAACCTCGAACATAAATAATTCATATCAAAGGTGTTATTACATCAGAATATGATACTTCTAAAAAAGACCCTCAAAAGGGCACATAAGAGGCTAAACCTCGAACCTAAACAGGACATATCAAAGGTGTTATTACATCAGAATATGGTACTTGTAAATATACCCAATAGGGTTTCCTAGGACTTCACCAGAAGTGACACTTGAGAGATGGGCTATTGTCAACTTTTCTGCACGCTGTGACATTAAAAGGCCTTGTACCCAGGAAAGAAGCCAAACAATATTAAGCTCGCAGAATGTTCATCATGGATAATTGCGAGAACTTAACAACCAAGGCTTATGCTTCTTTCCAGTAAAACATGAGACCGAGGCTGACGAGAAGATGCCAGCAAGTAAGGTAGCAAACCTGCTGGGATTACTCAATCTTACCAGTGGAAGGATTAAGCACCTCTTCAAGAGATGGCAATTCAGGATACTTGGCTCTAATAAGCCTCGATAAATCTCCCGATGTTACTATCTTCTCGGAGGGATACAATGCATCCAAAAACTCGGCCCCAGGGATCCAGCGTTTAGCAGTCAGGGCGGAGAGCTTATCAGCAGCATCTGGATGAGAAAAGATTTCCTTCATCATCTTCACCTCCTCCTCGGATTGGCATAGTTGCAGAACGCCACCCAAGATCTCATGCAGTTCGGAGGAATGAAATAAATCCCCACACTCCTCCCTATGGCTTTGAAACTCGGGGCTACAAGCAACGAAAGCACACAAAGCTTTAGGAGTCATTTGGGCTCCTCTGAGTCCTTCTCCACAGCTGGATTTTTTGCCAGTTCCTCTGTAATATCCCGATAAGTCTCCAGCTCCTTTTCCTGGGATTTCCTTGCAGACAGTAGGTCTTTTTTCTCGGCCTCCAGCTGTTTTACCCTGGCTTCTAGTTGAGTCACCTCCGACGGAGCTAGAACAGAAGAAATAGGTGCAGCAGACTCGGTTGTCAGAGTCAAAAGGGCAACCTCCATCTCGTCCTTCTTTGCCCTGAAGGCCCGACACTTGGCATGTAACTCCATTACAGAATCAGACAAGTACCGGATCACATCGTTAGCTCGACCTCCCACCATGGACAGACCATCAACTGTAAAAGTGGAAGACATATGAAAACTCGATAGCTGAGAAACTCATATAGCAGAATGAGAGAGATAATTACCTCAGCGACGAAGGGATACTTCTTAGAAGACCTCCGAGAAGCCTGACCATCCTCTTCCTTTGGGCAGTTCAGATAGTACTTCAGTTTCTTCAGAGAAGTATTCAGACACTACCAGCTCAAGGTCAGATTCATCATCATCTGAGGATTCCCTAGCCTCCACTTCCATCTCTTCTACCTCCTCATTTATGACCTGGAGATTGGCCTTCCCTTTCTTGATCTTTTTCTTTAGAGGAGAGGCTGTATACATAAGGAAGAGAGTAATTATGCTAGGCAAAAGAAATATATCAGACAACTAATCTATTTTGAAACAGAAATTACCTGAGGAAGATTGACTGGAAGAAGATTCACCCTAATTTCGGGGTGACTTCCTAGAAGTTCGTCTCCTGCCCTTCTTCTCATCTCCCTGGATTTTATCAGGGAGGGTCTAATCTCGATCCTTTTTCAGGAAGCTAGACGTGGATTTGGACTGTGGAACATCTAACAGATAAGAATAGGTGATAGCAGGCCACTGCCACACCGAGCTGTGAGCCCCCCGCACAAATCCTCCCTCCTGGAAGACAATCTTCTCCTTCAAGAGCTTCTCAACGATGCCCTTCAAATGAACAGGCATCTCAAAGATATCAAGAGGCACAGTGTCCTTTGGCACAGTGTCGCCGTAGTTACCTCCATCAATTCCCAAGACTCAACCTCCAGGAATAAAGTGCGCAAGTCACGAGCTAAGGAAACATTCTCTCCGTTGCCAGAGGGAAGGCTAGAGTTTGCTGACGACATGGCAATGCAGAGAATGGGGGAAAAAAGGTTATGAGAAGAAGACGACAAATTTGGTTGAGAATTTTTGCAGAGATAAAACGTAAGATATTTGGATGAAAATTGATGATAAACACAAGGAAAATTTCTTGATTATATAACCAGTAATTAGCATGCATTTAATTGGAGTAATTACCTCGACTCGCAAAACGATACAGGCAATTGGAAGGTTGGTCCTCCTCATTGCCAGAAGATACAATGAATCAAGACCACGTGTCAGTCTCTTCAGAATTCAAAAAGGCAGATTTAGATCCAACTGTCCACGTGTCCTGATGGAATACGAAAGAACTTGAAACTAGATATTCAGAAGGGTAAGCCTGAGAAGAGAATCCCCGAAGGACATCCCGAGCTTAACACCCCGAGTTAGTTGCTCTCGAGTTATTGGTCTTCCCCCGAGAAGCAAGCCTCTCCTTCAACCTTCGAGATGGAGTACTCTCTATTCTGAAGATCTACCTTGGGGCTACTGATAAGTCCATGGTTCGTATTCAGACCTCATTCATACTCGGACCAGGGCTCGAGAAGGGTCGTGGGCTCGAGATACGCGGAGGATGGATCCACAGGTCCATCAATCCTAATCCTTATAAGGAATGCGTATATTATAAATGTTTTACAAGGAATATACATCTTCTCAAAGATGGTAATACAGCTATCCTAAACATGGTAACACAACCATGTCCGAAATACACTTCTATTATACATGGTAATACAACCTCTATTCCCATAAGAGTTGTATTCATACCATAAATACATATCTTGGTGATCTACGGATTGTAGCCATATGAATACCCTAAAGGTTTGGTAGACCTCTCCATCTAATCTCATACTCTATACTTTATGCCTTAAGCAAATATACTGACTTGAGCGTCGGAGTTTCTATCCCCGGGACACCCGGGGCCTTTGTCTTGTAGATCAGTACGTGAGCAGGGTTCGTGATCAAGTGCGGGTCGTAGACATCCGTCAGATCCAAGGGTGGCACACCAACTTTATTGATGAGCTTTATGATAAGCCCACCATAAGGAAACTTTTTATCCAACAAAGGAGCACACTTTCTCATGTACTCATAGATGCAGTATCCAGGATTTAATGGGACGCCCTCCGTCAGGTAGTAGATAACAAGGAGACGACCAGTGGTGGGCTCGGTGGCATGCCCTCCCGGGACAGAACATTGAAACAAACCCATTCAAGACCAACCTATGCTCTAGAGACAGGACATCTGTCTTATAATCAGTCTCAGCACACTCACGACTCAACGACTCATCTAAGTGGAAGTATTTACGGCCCATTTCAGTCATGTCTATAGGCTGTTATATAGACTTTGTTGACCATCTATTGAAGTTGAAAATGTCATAGGGACCGTTGGGATTTTGAGGTCTCAAATGAGTAGAATCAACCCACGGGCATTCTAGCACCTCATTTATCACAAATTGATCAACGGGTACTAAAATACCATTCACCCTAGTCGAATTCCTAGTGGCTGTGCATCTACCTAAATTAGTATAAAACTGTCTAACCTCATCTTTGTAGGTAGGCTTATCACACATGATTAGGTTATGCAAATGACTAGGACGAAAATAATTAATCGACTCATTAAAACCTAAATCACAAACAGAGGTAGATTTTAGCACCTTTGTGTCGGTCATGCCACACCTAATCTACTTGACATAGTTCTGCTCAGCCTTAGGGTCGAAGAAGCGCTGGCTTCATCCTTTGCTACAGTGCATATCCCCACCACGTTCAAGCCCTTGCGCACGCCCGAGAAAGGGCTTTATCACTGTTGGCACCTCCTCCTCCTCCCCCTCTTCCTCCTCTTCCTCCTCCGCCCTATCCTCATCCTCCTCATTGCTATCTTCCAAGTCCAGCATCTCATCGATCTCTGGATCCGTCTCAATTTCAGTGGGGTGGAGGGCTTCTTCGATTTCTGCTTCTTTGCCTTAGATTTTGTTGGTGGGGATGATGATTGACTCTCGGATGATTGTGGGGCGGGCCTCTTAACAGGTTGCTTCTTCCTGGATCTTGGAGGCATGATTATGTCGCTGGAATTGCTTGAATGTGGTGGTAGGGTTTATGATTTTGTGATTTGGGTTTTTCTGAATCACAAAAACGCAGTTGACTATATATACCATTCAAGATTTACGAAATTGGAAACCACCCGCATCACTATCATTACCATTTCCGAAATCGGATGCGCGTCCGGAAAATTATTGAATTGGGGAAATTTTCTTTTGTTCAGGACAGTGTCCGAATTCGGAAATGGCATGCTTAAAATAATAAATTGTTTGACTTAAAAACAAGAGACATACTCGGCTCAAGATCCGGCTCGTAAATATCTTTTGTCCGGTTGAATTACGATATCATGAAATAAATTTCCGGTTCATTTCCGATTTTGTAAAAGATGCATACATCCGGAAAATGTTTCTACAGTCAAAATACGATATCGTAGAAACCACACCAACATGAATTCATTTAAGTTGATCAGAAAACTCTTTCCGGTCACATTGCGCCATCGGGAATTCCTGAAGGAACATGATTACGATTTCAGAAACGTATATGAAATAAAACAACAAAAACATTTCTGAAGTTTGAAACCGTAAGGGTCGGCATCAGATTAGACAAAACCCCCCACCGTTTGGGCTCTTTCATTCATTATCTTTGTAATCCATTTCTCCCTTCCTCAATATTTCTCTTCCCAAAACCCTCTTGACTCTCAATATCTTCTCAATTGTAGTCACACTACCCAAATCCAAGAATCTCACTAAAGAACCTCTCAAAAAGTTACAATTGTAGATTTGTGAGTATTTTGGTGGTGTTTGATACTAGAAACCAAAAGATTGGTGATACATGCAGGTCCATATTTACTCATGCTGGTCCAAAATATAATATTTTGGATCCACTAGCACAATTCAGGGCCACATATTGTGTTTTTCCGACCTTCATTAGTAAACATGAACCTGCATGTATAATTGTTGAACCAAAATAGAGGTACAACTGGTTACCATTATTAACTCATTTGTATTGCTTTGTCACGTGCGATGCAAACAAACAAATGGGTTATGGGGTAACTCAATCATATCAAACCCTAAAGTAGTTGATACATTAATTACCTATTTTAGGGCTAATTTATATTATTGTCTTTTGCTTTGGTAGCTAAATCTTTATGCTAATATCTTTTATTTCCCATGCACCTTATATTATTGTGGGCCAAATTTTGATTTTTGAACTGTTGTTATTAGTTTGTAGGTGAATTAGTGGGTAAGTCCTTGTATCGGGTATTAGTGATTAAATAGTTAATAATGGCTCCTAATTCTAAATAAATAAAAAAAGAAAATTCTTACGAAGAAGAAGGTCAAGTTTGCAACGAAAGAGCAATTGGCTGTAGATAAAAAAAATTCCTAGAAACCTTTGCCGTGAAATACAAAGGCGTTGGGACGCAGGTATTTCCACTCCGATGGAATTCAACAGGTAAGGAATAGCTACAGGGGAAGAGCGTAAATATTGGTCAAGTTGGGTGGTAAAATCGCAAGAACAAGACGAGATACTAAATGGTTCGATTGGACCAAAGTACCAATGGAAATGAAATCGGAACTATTGGAAGAATGCAAGGTATGATGTGGTATTTTTAATCTCATATTTTTACACGTGATACAATTATTAGGGCTTACTAATTTTTATCATACTAGCTACAACTAATTGTGTTTCATAATTTAAGGAATTGTTCACTATTACCGCCCCCGACATGGCGATGTTAGACTGTGTGACTTTGCAAAAATTATCGAAATGTGCACGTCAACATAGGTCTATACTGAGGAATGAAAATATCTATGGAAATAAGAAGAACATCATGCCATGGACGGGTGTATAAGGACATCCAACCCGAGAGTTGGGAAATTTTCAAAATTCATGCACAAGAGTTGTTGGACAATGTAAAATTTTTTTCCTTCTTCAAATTATACAATTTAATGCGTTAATTAACATGTTCATAATCGATGTTGCTAACGATGATAATTTCTTTTGAAAAAGGGAACTCATGATGATATGGTGGAACTAGCCAAATCAAACAAAATGTATCACTATAGTCGATCGGGATATTATAGAGCGGAGCAGGACTTTATAGAGGAGGAATATGAAGATCGTGTCCAACAAAAAATGAACAAGGGTATGACAGAAGAGGAGGCAAGGGATACTACTACTAGGATGACTCTCGACCAAATTGAAAGGTGAGAATCGTTCCTTAAATTGAGACAAAATTCTAGTGTCGTTTATGAAGCCGACGAAACTCTTGAACTTACCAAAAAAATTTGTAAGTCATACTAAAATGTGTTTGTTTGATATGTATTATAGAAAATTCGTTTTTTATTTCTATAATTAAATTATTGTTATGATTTCGCCCACTTTGGAATTAGGCCTTGGCTAAACAAGAGGAAGTCGATGGAAAATTCACCCCTACGGGAAGGTGTGACATATTAAACAAGATTCTGGGAGACGATCATCCTGGCACAGTTAGGGGGTATGATTCTCATGTCCGACCCAAGGATGTGTATGGTAAACATCCTCTAGGCTCGCATAATGCTCAAGATGCGAAGTACAAGAAGGTGAGGAAGGAAATTGATTCCATTAAAACAACCATGGAAAATGGGTTTAAGTGGTTTGCTCGCAAACATGAAATCATTTTACCCGCCAATTTCGAGGATTTAGGTGAACATTGGGAACCGCCCTCTTCAGGATCACACAACGAACCTTTACAAGATGAGCTTAATGAGCCACTAATTGTGGCTAGTCCACCCTTTGTCACAACACCCATGGACGCAGGAAGTGGGAGTGAGACTTCTACTCCCAAAAAGGTTAGTCAAAATGTTCTTACATACCAATTATATGATATTTTTTTGCCAATTTTCTACAATTAGATGTTTTCAATCTCGGACATATAATCTTGTGTAAAATGATATGGAATTTCCTCTTACAATTTCAATTTCTAGGTAGATTGTCCATGCAATTTGTACATCGATGTGAGTACCACCCAACCCCCTAAATTAGTAGCCATTGGAAATTATGAGGAGGCCATTAAATTACTCAATGGAAAAAACATTCCAACAGGCTTGGTTAAGGTGTCTATAACAAAAGAGATATGTGGTGATGCCCTCGTCCCGATTCAAAAAGTCCCACCTAAACTAGTTGGCAAATCAAGGGGAGAACTGCTCTTGTGGCCTAGGAGAGTAGTACAAATTCCAAGTAAAGGCGACAAGGAACCACAAAATCCTTGCCACCAACTAGAAATGAGAAATCCAAGGTGCCAACCACAATTCCATCTCCTATATTTAAGGTGCCAACAACAATTCCATCTACTAAATCCAAGGTGCCAACCACAATTCCATCTCCTTCACCTCCATTTGAAGATAGCCAACCTACATTGCCACTCCGCCAACTTTTTGACAAGTTATCAAAACATGCTAAACTTAGTACATATAACTTTCCCGCAGCAAAATTAGTTTTTGGTGTTGAAAAATTAGTAGTACTATGCAAGCAAGACTTTGACGATATATGGCGATCTCAAAGGCTACTCTCTACGACAATATGCCTCATTCAACTGTAAGTTTTAGTTTTCCAAGAATGATTATTTTATATTTCAACTACAATCGACTAGGTAGTAACACTATCTCTACAATTTATTATAGGCAGTTGCATCATTTGGCACAATTTCGTTTCATGGCATTTCTTGGTTTCATATGCCCCGACTCTGTACAAGCGGGGACTCACTCGAACGAGAAAAGGCTAGCTTATTTGAAGGTTTCCTTAAGAGATCGAACAAAGTACTTGTTCATTTGTCCATACCTTGAAATGTAAGTAACATTTATATATTACAATTTTTTTGTTTACCTAACATTCATGATTTCATCAACGAATACTCATGTACAAATATCCCCACTTAACAGTGATTTTATTTCAAAAAATGGATGAATATAAGCTACTTTAGTTTAGTTCAAATTATATCTTAATTAAGTTTCACATCTGGCTGAATGTATTTCAACTTAATTAGTTAGCTTTCATCTAGTTCATTGCCATTTAGCTTCATTCAAAGGTTAAAATTCAATTCAATTCATTTTCCATTTATTTAGATTCACTCATCCAATTGAGTCTGTTTAATTTTGTATGAATTTGATGTTCAATTTAGAATTTGCTTAATTGTCTTGTGGTGTGTTAGTCAAGTCATTTCAGTTTCATTAAATTCTACCAAGTTCATAAATTATACTATATCCGTCCCAGTCACAACTTCTACCTTGACTTTTCAAAGTAAAAGATAGACGACTTCAACCACTTCATTTAAATGTACAAAAAAGTATTGAAAATTTTGTCAGTTTAATGTACATGTTATTACTAATCCAACAATATATTACATAATATCAATCTTATATAATAATAATTAATAGAAATTATTGATTAATTCGTTTTTGTTTGATTTAAAAAATCAAATGAGACGTTTTGATTAGGACGGAAGGAGTATCTTAATAGTTCAATTCATCTTATCTGTAAATTAAAGTAATTCTGAATTGAATTTTAATTAAATTAGAGTAAAACTAAACAAAAAATAATCAAACATAGATGAATTAAACTAAAATTATGAAAATAGGGATATAGTATCTTTAATTCAATAGTTTTGCTAAAATTTAGATAATCACTATAATTTTTAGAAATTAAGTCAAACTTACTCCCACTTTTATATTTCAAAAGTTTGGCTACTAAATATTGAATTAAAGATATATAAATAAATAATAAACAATGATTGTGATTTTGATACGATGACCAAACGTATATTCAAAAAATGACATTATTTATCATTGATTTTGATACTGCGATGACCAAAATTATACTCAAAATCATATATATTTTTCCTTAATCTTTCAACATTAATTGAGTATTGTTTTAAATTTTTTTAAACTTGTAACCATTTTTATGTATGCACCATATTTTAAAATAACATTGTTTGAACATCATCATTTCATACTTTATGTTATTAAATTTGAATTTGACATATTTATTAAAAATGACGATCTTCATTTTTTATCTGAATACTAAAATAATTTCAATAACATATTTTTATTTTTTACTTGCATATGTTTATAATTATATATAAATATGAATCACGAGAGAATTATTTTTCATCCAACTAAAATAATTTGTGAAAGATATGAGAAATGATTTCATACCCTTAAAAAAATGGATGAAAAGTATAATTTAACGGCAAACTTAACGAAATAGTGTGTTAATTTTTTTTTTTTAAAAGAAGGATATGACTTTTGTTTTTGAAGGGGATAATTTTAAAATTTTGCAAAGGTCGGGGGTCTGTATAAAATCCATTCAAAATTAAACGAATTGACACCAGAATTCAGACCAAAATTGGTCGCCGATTTTTTTTTTTTTTTTTGAAAAGCAGTGTGACTCATCTCATCAATAAATTTCGGGCAGTAGATCAATTCTAAGATCTAACCGCATAACGGGTAGTCTCGATGGACTATGATGAGACTTGATTCTTCAAGGCTCAATAGAGATAAGATCTTTTGACTTTTGTGATCTAAACAACCTTTATTGAATCGGAAGAAACAATGTTATTGAATGAATTGATTGATTGATTGAATAAAATAGGAGTCTAAACATCAGCTTATATAGATTTCTCTATGAATAACTTTCTAAATAAGAAAAGGGAAAACTAATAACTTTCTAAACAAGAAAAGGAAAAGTAAATAACTTCCTAATATAATAAGATTTGGTATTATGTCTAACGTAGGTTATCCAATGCCTATTTCGAGTAGGAATAGGTATCGTAACATCCCGCGCCCTTGAATGAAGGCTTGTCCACAAGTTTCGAAGAAAAGAAAACGCCCCAATAACTTCGTAGTATCCTCCCAAGTAGCCTCATCCTGAGAGGAACTTTCCCACTGAATTTAGGCAGTGATACTGTGATCAAACCATAATCTTTCACAAACTTTTGAGAACATCCAGAAAGGCCCAAAAATTCTCGTGATGCCTTAATAGTCGGGGAAATAGACTCAGAAGTGACGACACTATTCTTAGTAGTTGTGGGAATCTAAGCCAACGTGGAATCATTCCCATAAATGGTGTAAGTAGTACCCAAACGTTCAAACCGAATTACAAGTTTCTCATAATCTGACCAGAAAGGACCTAAAGAACGCAGCCATTGAGTCCCCAACACCAAATCATAATCCTTGACATCCAATATATATAAATCCGCAGTAAAAGGATAGTCTTGAATTTGGAGAGGCACATTAGAACAAACACCTAATGTGGAAAGAAAACTCCCATCACCAACCATCACACGCGTCCGTGATTGACAATGAACAGGCAAGCCACACTTGCGAACAGCTGCTGGAGTAATAAAATTATGGGTGGAACCAGAATCCACCAAAACAGAAAGGGTGGAATTCTCGCACTGAGCTGCAGCATGTAATTGTTGAGACCCTGTAGAACCGGTTAACGCGTAATAGGATACATGCGAGTCCGAGTCTGACTGTGTAGGCTCCGTAGAGTGATTATGCATATCCTCACCATCCAACAAAAGTAATCGCGCGGCACATTTATGGCCGGGTTTATAAAGTTCATCACAGTTAAAACAAAGACCTCTATCCTTGCGAATCTGTTGGTCGGCCAAAGAGAGACGTTTGACACCAGCAGGAATCGGTGAATCCAATGCCTATCTCGATTAGGAATAGGTATCGTAACAGACTATTAAGAAGAAATCTAGCTAATATACTACCTAATTAATAAGACTCGCTACTAGGCTCACACAAGGGGGTGAACCTTCCACAATTCAAGTAGACTCATACACAGCAATTAAGTATGTCCGTGATCCAATCGCTCCTTGGTGTGGATTGACGGTCACATGCCATACGGCACCCTGCTACTTGACCCATCTTACAAAATGGTGTTGCGTCGCCTCCAGACTACTACACCCGCTGTACGTCTCGCTGTTTTGAGTCCGCTGATGGATGTCGTGTGCCGATGGAGAAGTGACAAGTGCAAGCCTTTTCGTTTTGTTTTATAGCAGCCCGGTACTGCGTCTCCGTTTTGTTTTGTAACATCACCGGTATGATGTCGCCGTTTTGATGAGTATCACGAGACTGCATCGCCGTTTTGTTTGTGCAGCACGAAACTGCGTCGCCTCCATATTTATTCAGTCCGCCTTTATTCAAAGACCATCTCCACTGGATTGCCTCAACTCCAATTCCACTAGGGAACGCGGTGGAGGTTGAAACTGGATTTCTCCACACGTCAGTTGAGAATGGTCTGTCCCGCTGAAGGTACGGGGTCGGACCCAGCAGTGTTGTCTGGCAACTCGCAACGCCAATTCCAAGATAGTGACTGTTGTACCCTACAAACAAAAAGAATAAAGACCAACGCAACAACAACAACACCAGCTGTTCTTGTTTTTATCACTTTGCCCTCATTCTACAACCCAACCGTAGATACTACCAAGAAATTCTAGGATAGTTGCAGTCTACCTAGAGTTCTACCCCTCATAGAAGAATTTATAGGTAGTAATCGGTAAGGCTTTAGATTCAGTTGAAATGACTTGAAACAAGAAAAGGTTGGGTGGATCTGGAGGAAGACAAGGAGAAACTAACCAAAACTGGCTAAAATAAGAAGCCAGGTAAATAGCAATCCATGTCATGGATAACCCTCTCCCTATTTATTTTATTATGTTTTTTAGGTATATTCAGCTGGCTACCACCGCTCCATATTTCCTAAGAAACTCTAGGAGGTGATGGCCGGATTTCTCCACTCAACAGTGAGTAACACCTATTCCCATGTGGGATGTTCCGGGTTTATACACAGAAAGTAAAGGAAAAGGAAAAAAGAAGTAAAACCACCTCCCACCTCCCTAGTCTAAATGTGCCAATTCTAGTAGAAACTTGCAAATCTGCCCAACCCGACCCGAGCCGTTGCCCTGCAAAAAACCCCAAAATCTCCAGGCCCGGGCAGTTCCGGAGTGCTGCTCGCAGGTCTCGGATCGGGGGACTTGGTGGCGCTCTGATCTACCAGACTTCCCGGCCCGCCGCCGGCGTCTTGAGCAGCGTGGTTGCGCTGTCCGATCACCGCCGCGCGAAGGCAGACGCGCGTCTCCTCCGCGCTGGAGCGCGGATCTCTCTTGAAGCGGATCAGCGCTGGGCTCGGTTCGTCTCCACTTGTTCCTCGTCGACGTCGAATCCCGCCTGGCCGGCGTCGTCGTTGCGGAGCACCGTGAGGCCGTCTGCACGTCGCGGAACCAAAACGATGTCGTGCGCGTGTCAGCTGCGCATCCCGTGTCTGGATCTGCGCTTCTTGGGCCAAGCCTCCGGAGAATCCAGTTCATGCCGGATCCGTGGGTGGATCGGTGGTCCACCTATTCGGCGATGGGGTGGGCTCGTCTTCTCCGGCCGGCCAGATCTGGCCGTTGACCAAGCGAGACTTGGGAGCGGTGGCGACCCGCTCCTGGATCTTGCTATCCGGCGGCCTGAGGGTTCTGGCCGGTCGGTTGTGGCCGTTGACCAAGCAAAAACAAATCTCGAGCTCTGAGACTGTAGTTTTTCGAAAGAGAAAGATGGTTTCGGGTATAAGAGAGGGAGGGGAGGTTTGAAAACGGAAAGGAAAAGGTTTAGGGGGAGGCCGTCGGCCGGTGAAAGCACCGGCGGCTTCTAGGAGAAAACTAGATCGGCTTTTTTTTTGGGAGAAAAAAGGGGGGCGTTTAGTTTATCGATATTAAACAAATAATATATGTTTTCTTACCGCTCGCCGATTCCAAATGCTACCAAATCCATCTACTAGAATATACGACACATACTTTGTAGTTGGTCCGTTCGTTATTCTTTTGGTAGCTTCTAGCTTCATGAGTTTTTTGTTGAATTGTACAAACTCATATTTTGATTTAGATCTTTATGACCTTGAAGTAGGTTTGGGGAGTCATATAAATTCCCTCCACCAAATGGTGGTTTAACTTTTATAAAAAAATTCGGACCAAAATTACAATAATAATAAAAAAAATTATCAAAATCAAACAAAATTTATGGTAGGACATAATATTTCTCATACATTTGGTAGATTAATTTGTATGTTTGTAACTTTTGTTTGTCGTTATAACTCAATTAATTTATTATAATATTTGAATAACTTAAAAAGACTAGTAAATGAAGAAAAATACAACAACATTAACCAACACACTAACTAACTGGGTAATCATATTTAAAACATTTGGATGCATTTGTTCTTGATATAAATAATTATAAGGATCATGGGAAGAGTCTAATAATACAACACATAAACTTATCCAATAAAAATGTGAAATAAAAAGTGGTCCTATCATAAGTTTATGATACGAGTCATACGACCGTCCTAGCTAAACTCTCTCAAATTTGTGTAAATATGTCAAAAATTTCCATGACCAAAAATACAAAACCAAAAAAAATTGGACCAAAATTACGAAAATAACCTAAACTAAAAATACCAAACCAGGAAATTAATTCATGTTGTAGTTAGGGATGACTATATTGCTCGACAGAGTGTGGTCAGTCTCACGGTAAAAGAAAACTTCCAACATTTATGAAAGTATCAAGCACGTACACATACTATATAACACAAAGAAGTTGAGGAATCAACTCCAAATGTCTACAAATCTAGCTAGTTGTACTATGAAAACGACATCGCCAATAGGTAAGTATTCATATTACTTTTGACTTGAATTTCTCCTAATATTTCAGAAGTAAGTATTCATATGAACCAGATCGGAAGCCAAACATAGTTTAACAGAGCAATAGGACCCGTTGGAAAACTAATCTTTGCAGATAACATTTGGTCCGATATTTTCAACAAAAGATCCAATTAAGCACACAACCCTAATATTATGAAAAAAATGCTAAAAGAAAGGGAAAATAAGTAAAACCATCAGCTTCTTCTAGAGGTGCAAGAATCATGAGAAACCTTCTATAACTGAATTGTTACGACCCCAATCGGCTGACCCGGTCTGAACCAAATCGAACGGGCCGAGATTAGAACTGTAACAAGACGAATGGCTATGCACGATCAAAACTGCAACCTACCAAGTGCCTCTCCAATCTTCTTGATGCAGTTGTTCAAAGGGTCTCTCCGTGGTGGTTGGAGACACTTTGTTCGACTAGATCGAAGAACTCCGCACCAAAGAGGAGCTCGATAGGTGGTCATCTGGAGGTCTTTTGGCAGCATGGGATGGCAATTTTCTGGTGGTAGCCACCCACCTTAGAAGAACCATTGTTTCGGCAGACTAGAGGTGGTAGGAGAATAACTAATCATTCACTAATGGGAGCCGCGACTAGAGGTGGTAGGAGAATTACTAATCATTCACTAATGGGAGCCGCGACGCTAATCCGGTTTTAAAAGTGAAATGTGTAATTTTTTCGAAATAATTGAATGGTTTTATAGTTGGCCTGAGGAAGGACTGAAAGAGTGGTTTAGAAAAACTAAATAACGGTATGAAAGGCCGTAGTGGTGACACCGGTGGCCTCCAACGGTAATATTGAAAAAAGGACCTAAGTTTTAGGGATATTTTCTAGAGTGTAGTGGAACTTTTGAAATATAAAAGCGGGGAGTAGTTTGACATAATTTCTGAAAATGTTAGTGATAATAAATGGGAGGATCATTCATGTATTATAATCCCGAAATGTGCTCGTAGGCGAAAGATGCATATAGGCTTACATCGTGTTGTATGAAGGCATTTCCGACCTAAATTGAAAGCATAGAGTTGTCTGAAGTCTTTTTCCGGTCTAAACTGAAAATGAAGAGTTGCCTGAGACTTTTTCCAACTTGAAACGGAAGCAAAGAATGATGCCAATATCTCAAACTAAAAATGGATATTAAGGACGAGGTCAATAGACTCAATACTACCAACAATTATAACAAATTAAGGTCTAATTGGCTAGCTGAGTGGCCGCCGCTTACAGTATTCAAAAAAAATTGAACTAATCAAATTGTCCAACTTCCCCGTTCTATAAATCTGATGAAACAATATCGACAAAAGTAATTTTTCAAACTATTTTCATTGAAATTTTTCCTAAACGTTTATAAAATCAGATTAGTTCAAAATTTGTCACTTTTGTTAAGTCTCCCAACTGCGTGTTTAACAATAACTAATTGTAAAGGATATTTAAAATATATCACTGATTTTTCCGTTTTATATCATTTTCCCATTTTATGTATTTTACAATTTTCCTTCATTTTCTCTCTTTTCTTTTTGAAACTTTCCACATTTCTTCCTTCGATTCCCGCCACCACCATAACTAACTCAAAAATAATGAGGAGCGCCAATCCATTCGGTGATTAAATTCAATCTAAGAGCGAACACATTTTTAGACCCCCTCATGTAAATATAAGATACACATGTACTTTTCCACCTTGATCGTTCCAACTAGTAACCACTCCAAATTTCACTGCCTCGACCAAGGCATGAGAAAAGACTCCCATGCCACTAACGATCCTTAAAAATATAATCCTAATGAATCCCTAAAAGGTCCATTCCCTCCTCATCGCCGAATTTAATGAATGCCTTCATGAGTATCATCCTTAGTAGTATTGTGTTAATGAAGATTTATCGCCCCTTGCAATATTGTGGTAATTAAGCTCAATTCCAAGCCTTTATCTATCTGATGTTGGCATTGGAGTCTTCACCCGATCCCAAATTAACATATTCCCAACTTAGGGGTGCTAATTGAACCCGTCAACTCGCGAGTAATTCGATATCGACTTGGTCAAAACTCGACTCGATCTAGCTCGACTCGAGATTGACTCGACTCGTAAGGTTAACGAGTCGAGTCTGAGCAAAACCTAACTCGACTCGAAAAACTCGTGAGTAACTCGATAAGTATAATCAGTTATAGTTTTATAATATTATAAGGTTATACTATATTAGTTCAATCATCTAATCTAGCTAATTTTCATTTACTACTCAATATTGAATAAATAATTAATTGCATTGGTATTTAAAATAATAATTTCATTATGTATATGTAAAGGCACATATATATAATTAGAAATTTTCATAGTATAGACGTGTTTAAATAGGTTATGTATTTTACTTTTTGTATATTTTTCATGGTAATATTAGCATTTATTTAATATGGTTATAAACTATTAATATCAAATATTAAAAAAATAATTGTTTTATTATTTGAATTAAGTGATTTAAAAAGAAGTAGTAAAATATTTTGTATTAATAGATTGGATGAAGAATACTTTTATGAATAATTTAAAATAAACTACTAATTTGTGAAATAAATAGTTAAATTTTTATTTAAAAAGGGAAAAATACAATTTGAGTTCGAACTCGCGTTATTAGTCGATACTCGATAAATAATAACGAGTTCGAGTTCGAGTTCGAGTCGAGTCGAACATGATTAGTATAGTTTTCGAGTCTAGTCGAGTTACGCACTACTCGCTCGATTAGCATCCCTATCCCAACTAAGAAAAATAATTGTGTTGGAATTCATGGCAGACAACTAAAGAATGATTACATAAATTTGAATTAAAAATTAAAATAACGTAAATAAAGAAAAAAGAGGAAAATATAGAGAAAGGGTTAAAAGGAGAAATGGATAAATTAGACTAAACTGTAGACTAGTAAATTAAATTGTAGACTAAACTGTAAAAAATGGACTTAACATTGTGTAAAATGCCCAATTTTTTAAAATTTATTTATTTGGGGAGCATTTTAGTATATTTCATCGCTATTTCCTATACCATACCTTTAATTAGGGGTGTTCAAAAGTCGGATAACTGTACTTCTGAGTACCCCAATTATGCAGGTCGGGTAAACGGGTATCCTATTTATTTTATTACTTATTAATTATAAGTGTTACAAAATGCTTATATTGTTTAACTATGAATGTACTTTATCAATTATAAAGGCCAAAGAGCCCAAACTAACTACATATCAATTAACAAGAAGGTATCAATGATATTATAAAATAATAATCAATTATACGTATCAAAATATTATATAATAATATTCAAACTCAAATGCTAAAAGAAATAGTGGAAAAATAAATTCATTAAAACAAAAACAAAGATTTGTAATCAAAATCCAACGCAAATTATATATTCATCTTCATTATTTGAGAATAATTTTTTCTAGCTTATCACGAGATGCCATCAATGACCACCTTGATCCGACTTCGAATTTGAAGCCCTTCAACCTTTACATTGTTGAAAAAAAAAATTTAAACTTTGTATTAAAAGAAAATTGAGAGCATGATAATTGATAACTGATAATTGATAAGTGTTATAATTAGAATTTAATTTAACAAAATGTCAAGATTTAAAGATAAGATTATATTCATAATTATAAGTAATTACATATATACATACTATACGGGGTATACGTGCACCCGTGAAATGCTATATATGTGACCCGAACTCGGTAATTAACAAATTCACGGGCCAGGTACCCGTCCCGGAATTCTAAGAAAATACCCGATTATTTTATGATGGATTGACGGGTCAACAAGACGAGTAGCTCGGGCGGATTTTTTTTGAATACCCGGTTATAATAAGGATACTTTGTGTTTTTGGTCACTTTTTATCACTTTTAAGGCTATTTTTGTAGTTTGGCATTAGCTCCATGGTGGGCCATTTTCCTTTTCCATTTTGGAAAAAGTTTTAATAATTATAATTAACTATGTATAAAACCTTAATTATAAAACTAATCTCAATTGGATTTTTATTAACAAACTTTAATTTCTTTTTTTGAAATTTATTAACAAAATTTAACTGAGACATAAATTTTGTGAAATCTTTTGAAAGTCAAACTTTTCTAATTACCCAAAGTATTTTGGGATTATACCGGACATCAAAGAAATGGGTTAAGATTAATTTGCTTATGTCCTGATCATTCAAGGAAAAAGAAAATCAAATATGCAATGTCTTTTTTTTTTCTTTTGAGAATAATATATACTAAAAGTATGTACATAGAGGAACTTTATAGTAAAGTAAATAGACCTCATATGGTTCATATAAAACTTTTGGGGTCAAATCGTAATTATTATATTTTAGTAATCTTCAATCAATTCATTATATCAACTACAAATCATCTTTCTTCATCAAATCATCGATGTTCATCATCCAATCATCATTGTTCATCAAATCTTCATCGTTCATCGTCAATATTTGTTGTTCATCATCAACTCTTTGTCGTTCATAATCAAATATTCGTCGTTCATCATCAAATAATGTTGATAAACGTCAAATATTCGTCGTTTATTGTCAAATTTTCACCGTTTATCGTTAAATTTTCGTCATTTATCATCAAATCATCGTCGTTCATCATCAAATCATCGCCATTCATCATCAAATCATCATCGTTCATCATCAAATATTCGTTATTCATCATCAAATCATCAAATCATCGTCGTTTATCATCAAATCATCGTCGTTCATCATCAAATCATCGTCGTTCATCATCAAATCATTGTCATTCATAATCAAATCTTCGTTGCTCATCATCAAATCATCATCGTTAATCATCAAATCTTCAAATATTTGTCGTTCGTCGTCAAATTATCATCGTTCATCGTCAAATCATTTGTAGTTCATGATCAAATCATCAAATTTTCGTTGTTTATCATCAAATCAACGTCCTCATCATCAAATTTTCGTCGTTCACCATCAAATCATCATGATTCATCATCACCATCATCAAATCATCATCCTTCATAAAAAGTTATCATTGTTTATCATCAAATCATCAAATCATCAAATCATCGACCTCATCAAAACTTCGTTGTTCGTCATCAAACCATCGTCCATAACATTAATTCATCAAATCATCGCCGTTCATCATCAAACCATCGTAGCTAATCATCAAATCTCGTCGTTCATCATCAATTATCGTTTTCGTCATTAAATTATCGTCATTTATCATGAAATTATCAAATATTCATTGTTCATCATCAAATGCTCATAACCAATATCAAATCATCAAATCTTCGTAACCAACATTGAATTATCAATTATCAATCATCATCAAATCATCAAATCTTCAAAGCCAACTTCAAATCATCAATCAACAATTATAATCAAATCATCAATCAACAATTATAATCAAATCATCAATCAACAATTATCATCAAATCATCATATCTTCCCCCCAACTACCTGCTATTCAATGATAAAATCAAATTAGCAAACCTTATATCCTAAATCCCCAAAACCAGGCATAAACCCAGAACGTCATTAGTTGATCACAATCAATCACTATCGAGTAGGCGACTTCACCTGCACCATGCGTGAGATTATCATCAAGTTAATAACGCCTGAGATCATAAAATACCCAATCACGAGAAAAGAATAGTCGATCGGAGAAGAAGCTGATCGGAGATGATGCTTTAGCCCGCTAGATCCATCATCAGGTTTCTTCATAGCCTTTGTAACGATCCTTTACCCCTAATATCTGCCTCGTCGAGATCATGTTCCGAAGATCCGACTACAACCTCATGGGCCGACGCTGGAGATTGTTTACAGAAGAGGAAGAAGATGATGATGGTGAGGAATGAGATGAAGAAGAGGATGATGGTGAGGATGATTAATGTTCACAATGTTCGTAGTCGCTGCTCAGCCGCTTCGGAGCTCATCTCATATTCCCCAGAGAACCCGATAGGTTTCTTATTTGGGGATAAAAGTTTGTTGTTTTGCAACATAGTCCCTAAACCTATCACTCTTTACACAATGGCACCAAGAAAAAATTAATTATTTTTTGGCACCAAAAAGTGGCTTGTTATGGTCATGCCTTATCATAAGGCTGTCTTATCTAATTGTTTGTCATGTACATATAGTAGCTTGAATATATAAACTAATATACTTTTAATTCTATAAATCTATTCATGATTGTATATATATATATATATATATATATATATATATACATTTTACCTTTTTTAAATGTAAATATAAATAATATAACTTTATATTAATATATACTATTAAAATAAGATTTACTTATATAGACTGCGCAACGCATATAACATAATACATTACTCTATAAATTCTCATCTAATCTATCATGACATACCTAAGTAATGATTAAAGACTTCGATGTCTTACCTACTCAAATTATAATCCCAAAATACTTTGCAACTAACGGGCTACTGAGTCCACATGTCATATCAGTATAATATTCAAAGAAACTAATATGCGATACCTAGCGTGACTGGTGATTTCCGGGAATCCATCTGTGGTCCTGGAGTTTGATACCTTCTTTGATCAGTTTGGACACCACGTCAGTTAGATGGGATGAACCTCAAACTCGTGCTTACATTTCTCATGTGTGAGTTTCAATTAGGCACCCTATATTTTGTTCGATCAAAGGTCAGTCAAACCTCGTACCACTCTCCGCTATTACTAGGGAAATCGATAGGTTTTCTATCTCTGGGTGTCACTGTCATGGTACCCTTGGTGTATGACATCTTGTTCATACTGCGGAATAGGTTGAAGCTTGGCTCTATATCTTCTTGAGCACACCAAGTGATTAGAGCTATAATAATCACAACCATGTTTGAGTGCACCTACCCCGGATGAACTCGGTAATGATTTTAAAAATCCGAGAATAAAGGAGGGAAAAGGATGGTGAGACCCTAATCTATATGTAAACCTCCCATAAATCACCCCTTACTCAGAGTAACCAAATCTCGAGTCGCCATTACGTCATCGACATACATCAAATCATAGTTGCATAAAGGAGAACCCGCAATCCTCAACATATTCTCCAGCCTTATCTCAAGCTTCCTGATCTTCCACTAAGACACCGCTCGATCCCTCCATGGTGGTGATAAAGCGCCCCTTTTGCGAGAACATCGCATCCCTCATCACACGAGGCTGCACTGTGGCCAAAAGCAGGTCCATCCTTTTACCTCTCCCCTCGTGGGTTGGAATCTCCATATGACGTTTTCCGTCAGCAATATAAGCCTGACGGTGGTCATTCTGAGAGCCGAGCTGCAGTGTGTCCATAATCTCATCCTCATGATTATCTTGTTTGGGGATGGATGACGCTTTGTGCTCGGAACTTGAGTTGAACATGATAGCAGAGGGGATGGGGGCAAGTACATGAAGGGATAGCAAAACACAAGAATGTAACAATCAGATATAGTGAGTAATCGGAGAAGAGATTCGAATAACTTACTGATTGATTGAACAGATGAAATTTTTGGGGCTTCTGAAGAAAAGGACTGAAGAAACAACGTTTGTAAACTTGGAAAGAAGAAATTTGAAAGAGAGAAAGAAAATGAGATATTTGAGAGATATAACCCAAAATTAAACAGTATTTAAGCGGGTCATTACCCTGAACAGTGTATCGATGCAAGCAAGTGGGGAGGTGGGGACAAACCACCCTCATTTCCAAATAAATAGGCAACACGTGTATCCAACTTTCACATTGGAAAAGAATTTAAACTCAGACGTCCACGTGTCCAGATGGAATGCGAAACAATTTAAAGCTAAATATTCAGAAAAGTCAACCCGAGCGGTCAATCCGAGAGGATGCCCCGAGTTAACACTTCGAGATACATCCCTCGAGTTCCTCAATTTTACCCCCGAGTAAAAGGCCTCGAGAAACTCCTTCGAGAGGAAATATCGAATACTGAACATTTACCTTGGGGCTACAAATAAGTCCATGATTCACACTCATAGGTTTCGTTTCGGACCTGGGCCGAGGATCGAGAAAGATGGCTTACGGGTCCACCAACCTAGGCTAAACATGACTTGCACATATTCCTTTTTGCCTACAAATAATACACTTCCTCTAATTATGGGAATACAATTGTTATCACTCGAAAGACAAACCCTGTCAATCTTAGGACTGAAGGGCTATAAATACAAAGATTTGGTAAACCTCTCTATCTATCTTACACACACTATGCTTTAGGCTTATTGCTTCTCAATGCTGTTTACTGACTTAAGCATCGGAGTGGTTACCCCCGCCACTACGGAGTCTGTTTTGTTATTCAGTTCGTGAGCTCGGTTCGAGATCATCCGCGGGTCCGAGACATCCATCATCAAGTGATACATCACTGACCGTCTAACTTGGCCAATTCTCTCTTAGAGATCTCCTTCTCATATCTGGTACTCTTGATGGAGCCCAAGGCCACAATTCTGCTCCTCTCCCATTCTTCCGCCCACCGGTGATTCACTCTGATCACAAACAGCAGGCCGATTGATGAAAACATCAAATTGGGGATCTCCACTCGGAGACCCCGTCAATTAGCGAATGCCAGATCTGATATTGGCGATGGCGGTTTAATTGCCCAATCGAACAATAAATAGGTTCTTAGTCGAGATTTGCATTGATATCGACAGAAGATCCCGCCGTCATTGGAAGATTGCTCCAATGACTCGATTGACGACACGTAGACTCCATATTGGAAAGATCTCCAGGCGATGGTCCGACAACCTTCAGCACAAGTGAATCTCTGATGTGGCGTCTACGAGTTAAGAGAGTGATCAACAGAGATTGTTAATTTTCGACGGCAATAATGAGAGATGTAAACTAGGAGTTTAAGAAAAGAGCGTTGGGATCTATGTAGGGTTGAGGGTGAAAGGCAGATGGAATCGTCGGCGGCCTCCAATGATCAAAGAGTGTTGTTGTTATTCATACTAGGTTGCAGGATCCCATATAATTTCAATACATACCAAGATCCATTGATCTATAGTTATTCTTAAATTTACACTTAGTATATTCTCATAAAAAAATTTGAACTGCAGAGTTTTGCATATATGTGTGAAGTAACAAATTTTGATGTTATCGGGAAAAAAAACAAAAATTTCACGAAGCTAACATTTCTTGATTTTCTTTCATGTATTTTTAGTCAACTTATTAATTTATTCCTAACATACTCTTATCCCCTATTCAAAAAAGTTGATTTTTTCCTTTTTACAATGTAAGTGTAACATATTTATTTAACTACCATTCCAATAAAGTGTTGAATTAAAATAATTTATAGTATTGAAACATTTTATTGAAATTTAGTTGCAAGAAGAAAAGTCTACTAATAGAACCACTAGTGGAAGTTGGCAGAAGCGCAGCGCAGAAGCACGTCGGGGGGAAGAAAACTTATTTTTCCCGCCGTGCTTCTGGTTTCCGATTTTGTAATCTATCCGAAACCGAATGACATGAAGGACGGCGGGAAGCAAAAACCCGTCGTGCATGATGACAAACGACGTTGGGAATGCACGGCTGGAACGATTTCCCGCCGTGCTGGCCAATGTTTCCGAGGTCGGAAACGGTCCTGAACTTTGGCCATGGCACTTGCAAAGCACGTGCCAGTATTTCTGGTTTTAAATACACGAGACCGGTTTGATTCCGAAATCATAAATAGACCTGAGATTGTACTCAGAATTAGTGGCATTATTTACGATATCGGATACTATCCGCATAAAGTTGAAGGCTTGTTTACGAAATCGGAAATAGGCCGGTTTGATGTCGTTTAAAGTCTGGTCTCTGCATTTTTTATGTAGGGAGATAGTTTAGAAAATTTTGAAAAAGGGGAAATTCTTGTCTGTGTGCATTGATTGAAGTTTGCATCGATAAGGTATGTCATCTCATCTTTAAATCTTCCGTTGTTAAATTGTGGAATCGATGTTCTCGATTGTTTTGTTAAGAATGGCATGTGGAGTTTACATTGACATGCATGTCTTTAATGTATGAGAGAAGTTGAAAATGTTGTAATTCAATGAATGGGCTTTATTAATTAGTGATTGATATGGTTGATTAAGTTTGTATTTTTTTCAATTTAGGACTTTGTTTGTAGATTTGGCACGTTGCAATAGAACGGTCTAGAATTATACAAGAGAATATTAGGACAACACGTGAATGTTTGAATCTCGTGACAGAGTTTGTGAATGCTGCCAGTGAGTATGCAAGAGTACAGAATGAGTCGCAAATTTGATGCCCTTGTAGAGATTGTAAGAATGATGTGCGTTTGAGTGTGCGTGATTTAAAGTCACACTGGATTGGAGAGGATTTTCAAGAGCGTATACTAGGTGGACATTACATGGCGAGGCTCGTACTGTCGTCGCTGAAAACCAAGTTATGATTGAAGAGGAGAGTGTTAATGGTGATATGGATTGTGATTTTGAATATGATGATTTAGCGAAAGATGTGGCCATGCATTTCAAAGGTAGACCTGAGGTACTGGAGGCGAAGTATGAAGATAAAAAAGACTCTGCTGTATGAGGGAGCTAGGCATACTGTTCTCAATTCTGCGCTGATGATGATGAATTTGAAAGCGAGACATGGTTTGACGGAAAAAGGAATGACGGAATTGTTGGAATTGTTCAAGGAGTTGCTTCCTAAAGATAATTTTTGCCAAAAAGTTCCTATGCCGAGAAGAAAATTATTTGTCCAATGGGATTGGAATTGGGAAAAATTCACGCATGCCCTGATGATTGTATGTTATACAGGGGCGAAGATGCTGAAAGGGATACATGTCGCGTTTGCAACGAGTCTAGGTATACGAAACGGTCCAGGTCAATAGGTGTTTGTGCAGAGACGGCGCCTAGAACAAAGAAAAGGAGTCCTGCTAAAGTTGTGTGGTACCTCCCCATCCTACCTAGGTTGAGGCGTTTATTCGCTAATAAGAAAGATGCGAAAAATTTAACTTGGCATGCAGATAGGAATCGGCCCGATGATGATGTGATTGGCCATACCTCTGATGGTGATCAGTGGAAGCATATTGATGAGGTGTACCCTTAATTTGGTAATGAGCCGCGTAACTTGCGGTTAGGTTTGTCGACTGATGGTATGAATCCCTTTGCAGATCTGAGCAGCACCCACAGTTCTTGGCCCGTGATGGTTGTGATTTACAATTTACCACCTTGGTTAACTCTGAAGCATAAGTACGTTCTGCTATCACTTATGATCTCAGGTCTAAAACAACCAGGTAACGACATTGACGTTTATCTTGCTCCCCTAATTGAAGATCTTAGGAAGTTGTGGTATTTTGAGAACTGGACTTATGATGGATACCGGGAAGAGTGGTTTGACATGAGAGCGATGCTATTTTATACCATTAATGATTTCCCTGCATTAGGTAATTTGGCAGGTTACTCTATTAAAGGGCATTTTGCTTGCCCGGTTTGTGAGATGGACAATAGTCATGTTCAACTTAAGCACGGAAGGAAAACAGTTTATTTAGGACATAGGAGATTTCTAAATCACGAGCATGCCCTCCGTAGTGTAAGAAGTGGTTTGATAGAGCGGTTGATGAGAGGGATGCACCGACGCCTATGTCTGATGAGAGTGTGTATGAATCTGTGAAGGACAGTCCCAATAATTTAGGAAAGAATAGGAAGAAGCCAGAAGTGAATGGTGTATGGAAAAAATCTTCAATCTTTTTCGAGTTGCCTTACTGGAAAGACTTAGACATTGTTTGGATGTTATGCACATAGAAAAGAATGTTTGCGAGAGTCTGATTGGCACATTACTAGACATCCCGGGGAAGAGTAAGGATGACTTGAAAGCTAGGATGGATTTTGATGCAGCGTGAAGCGTAGCAAAAGGTTCAACCTATTGATTCTTAGAATACCTAGGTATGATCCTCTTCTAAATCCTATTGATTCTGAGAATACCTAGGGTTTAGGCTCAAACATTCTCTCTCGCAAGAGACAAGTTCGGAATAGAGTAAAAACTCTCAAAATATTATTTCATCAAAAACTAAACTGTCTGAATACATGAAGCAAACTAAAATATATAGAGTGAGAGAAATCTAATCCTACCAGAAATAAAATACTTATAATAGGAAAAAATATAAAAGATATCAAAATCAAATCAAATCTCATCATCATATTGATATCAAATCATCCACCATTATGATTTCACGTCACTGCCTCGTCATCCTCATCAGATTTGGAGGCAATGGGTGTTAGACCGGGTTTGGTCCCCGTGAAGGAAAATGGCAAGACATATTTGCCGCCGGCCTCTTACACCATGTCTGATTCAGAGAAGAAGAAATTTTGTCAAAGTCTGAAGGACATTAAAGTACCTAGTACCTACTCGTCCAACATTAGTCGGTGTGTGAATGTTGATGAGGCGAAACTCGCGGGACTCAAATCACACGACTGCCACGTTTTGATGCAAGAATTGAATGCCATTGCTCTGCACACGTCCCTACCTCCACATATTAGACGCTGCATAAGCCGCTTGTGCATGTTCTTCAAGTCCATCTGCAGAAAGAATATTAGCCGAGCGAGACTAGATAAACTACAAGAAATGGTTGTCGAAGTTTTGTGTCGGATGGAGATGTTCTTCCCGCACTCATTTTTTGATATAATGGTGCATCTTATAGTTCATATTGTGCGTGAGATCAAGTGTTGTGGTCCTGTGTTTTTGAGATGGATGTACACTTTCGAGCGCTACATGAAGGTTTTCAAGCATTTTGTGAAGAACAGATACAGGCCTGATGCCAGTATAGTTCAGCGTTATGTAACTGAAGAGTCAATAGAATTCTGCACCACGTACCTCGATGATGTTGAGAATGTTGGTGTCCCGAAGAACAGGCATGCAGACAGGATTGAAGGCCATGCATTTAGTAGTGGAAAATATGTCACGCCCACTACTGCTGAGTTGAAGGTTGCACATCTATATGTGCTTCGTAACCATAAGGTTGTGGTTCCCTATGTTGGCCTTCACATGGATGGAATAAGGAGATTGATGCCGCTTCTAGAACCTGAATATGTCCATGAAGAGCATACGAGTACATTTGCTGAGTGGCTCGGGAAGAAAGTGGAAGTCGGAGATCATTCTGAGGAAGTTAAGTGGTTGTCTAGATTACGATGGGTGCGGTTTTGTCATACATGGGCTACGATGTGAATGGCTACACATTTAGTACGAAGACAGTTGATGCGCAGCGCATATTGCAGAACAGTGGTGTTTCTTTGATTGCTGATGAGTTAAAGCAGGGCGTGTATGAAGACAACCGGTTCTGTGGAACAATCACAGACATATGGGAGTTGAACTATGTGAGACTGAAGGTAGTTGTATTCAAGTGTTACTGGGTTGATCCAGGCACGGGATTTGATCCTGATCCATTAGGCCTAACCATTGTTGACCGGAGGAAAGTTGGTTACAAGTGGGATCCATTCATTCTAGCGACAAAGGCCGACCAAGTGTTCTACGTGAAGGACCCTGCTTCTGTTCACCAGGAGATTTTACTGAACGGGAAGAGAGCATTTATTGGTGGAGAGAGTCAAGAAGAACACTTGAACGATGTGGATACCTTTAAAATAGCCTTTGATGGTGAAGACAATATAAACTTACATGAAACTGCAGCAAATCTCCGCCGTTATCAGTGCAGGTTGGATCATGAAGAAGGGCAGTGGTTTGATGAGCGGAGGATACCAAAGAAAAAACAACCACCTAAGGCAAAGGGGTTGAAGAGAAAAAAGATGCACGTTTCGTAAATGTAAACACATCGCTCTAGAGCATTTAATGTATATTATGTCTAATATTGTAATAGAATTTGTGATCTTATGTTATTTATCCTTGTAGAGTACTCCTTGTGTAATTAGAATTGTGAAAACCCAATAAATTGGCGAGTATCACTTAAGTGACACATTTTACGTACTCTTTCCGAACTCGTAAAACACTAAACCGGCCACTTTACGCTATCGGAAATGATTTTGTAATCTAATAAATAAATCATATTTCCTGAAATATTATTTATCTAGCTCCAGTGGATTACCCGGATGTCCTTCCGGCTCATAAACTTTTCTTCTTCCGGATGATTTCTGACATTGGAAAGGCCTCTTCTTTTCATGAAAAATATCCATGTTTTTTGACAAGCGATTTCCCACGTCGTTAAATGGGACTCCGCGAGATCAAAATACTATTTATAAATCGCCTACAACTTCTAAATACTAGAGAGTAGATATTGGGAAGTAGGGGTCGAACCACAAGGAAAGGGACTTGTAAGAGTGTTTTAAAGTAGAAAATAAGCATACTTATATATTATATAGAATGCAATGTAAATATGGGGGGGTGGGTTTGAGATTGGCTTTTATTACACTATGAAAGGAAACTAAACTATCATTAGCTAAGCTAAGGGGAAGATTCTAAGATTATGAGGCCTTGGGAGGTGACTTTAATTTCCAACTATCGACTTATCACTGAGCAAATGCAATTACAGGGAAGTTTAGACCATTTGTCAAGGATGAAAGCATCATATTCTCTCGGGTAGCTAGAGAGGATGATAACACCACTCAAAAGCTCTCATTGTTGATTCACCTAAATGATAACATCATAGATGACTCAACAATGGTATTAGGATTAGAGAGAGACAAACTTACTCTCACACTCGCGATGGCGAGAGCATACAAATAAGACATTTCATAACTAGCAAGAACCAAGACGATGATAGCATATATGTCTCGACTCCTTCTTTGCTACTTAATGATATTGGAGTGAACGATAACGTTCTACCCACAAATCTAGCTATTCGTTTATAAAAATCATACGTTAAAAGGGAATCTTCAACTCAAGTATACAATCACATATTAGGGGGACCAATGCTAACATTCAATCCTTAGTTCCTTACATAAACACATAATTGATTAATCATGCAAGTTCATAAGATTTCCACTTCTAACAACTCATATTTATCATGGCATTCCTTAACTACAATCACACAACAAGGGGAAAAACTTGTCATCACTCAACCCCTTCCATAGTCATTCATCTAATAACTAGAGATTACACTACCATTATACTAAGTCACCATCATCATCACACTAAATTACTCTAACCAAGCTAACCTAATTAATGACTATGGAGCATGCAATTGATATAAAACACAAAGCCCATAACAAATTAAGCAAGATTGAACAACATTCATGCACAAGAATTCAAATTCATCAAATGATAATCCAAATCTCAAGTTGAAGCATACAAGGCCCTCAAAGTTTCAAGGGAATGAATTCAAATGCTCCCAAGGATCAAACTAAGCTATACAACAATACATGGAATCAAACTTCTAATCTAAGGGAAAGGAATGGAAGGAAAGGGAAAGAAAGATGAAGAAAAATGGAGATCTACATCATGTTGGCCGTTTTTGCTCTTGGAGGGGATAAGGGGTATTTATAGAATGCAGTGCACGGGCCGCGCAGCACTCCGCGCACTTTTGTGAAGGGCCGCGCACTTTAACCGTTGATCCGATTTGCATCTTCTAGTAGTCCATTTCAAAGCTCTTGATGAGAGGAATCCAATGGTATGAGCCATTTGCTCTAATTTCTTTGCAAACATTTCCAAAATCAAGTTTCAAAATATTAGTGCATCACTTGTTCTTCAAAATGTAACTCTGACAAGTTTAGCTTTAAAGCTCCTTACTTTGCACCAAATGCTGCCCAAATTAGATCTCAAATGTCATAAAACAAGAGTATATTTAGGGCTCATCATTTTTCCGGCTCATTTCCGAAATCAAAAGTGATTAGACCATAATTTAATTTGTGCCTTTTTAAAATCCAGTGATCACGAATGTACTCATACCTCTCTTGGTTTGCCTTGGAGAAAAATATCGAATCATCATAGTCATCGTCCGATTCTTCATGGACTGGTGCAGCCTTGGTTTTTGACTTCTTGGGTGCCATGGGTTTTCGATGTCGGAACTAGTAATGTGGTAAAAATCCTAACTTCATGGATTTGCACGGCTGATTGGTGACTATAGGTGGGCGTTGAAGGTGGAGATGGAGTTTTGATTGTTCTGATTTGGGACATAAGACTGCAGATAAGTTAATTTTTGTTTTATCTGTCTCCCGTTTCCGAAGTCGTAAACCACCCGCAAACAAATTTCGAGCACTTTACGGGTTCGGAAACCACACGACAAGCTATTCATTTACCCCCATTCCTATTTCCGGTGTCGTAAAGCACTCGCAGTTGGACAAATTTTTCCCCAATAATATTTCCGAAATCGGAAATGTAAAATTACTGTTAATCCGGCTAGTATCCGAAGCCGTAAATGAGTCACATTTATCAACATTAATTTAGTAATTATACTTTTGATGCTAATTCAGTTTACAACATAATCCGACTAAATATAAGCTTGCTACATATCATGAATTTCATACAAATCGCAAGACAACCTAAATTAAATTTGGCATCTAAGTAAAATATGTAACCATAGTATGTAACGATCTGGAATTCAAACTATATTATGAACAGTCAAACTGAGCAACAAGCTACTAGAAGCAGACTACCAACCAACTGAATTGTAAACAAACAAAAGTTCACCAGGAGAACAAAGTATTTCAATGAAACATTATCGCAAACTCATAGAGGGTGAACCGGGATGAATGATGTCAGCTTATGGTTCTTCCATGGCCATCAGAGAGAAGAAGTAACCAGTAACAGTTGCTAATGTTTTATGATTAGAAGATAAGATGTAGAGTATTGTTTAAGGATAGTTGCTAAGTAGAGTAACAGTTGCTGTAGAGTAACTGTAGAGTAACAGTTGCTAAGTATTTACTCACAACAAATTTTTGCATACGTTTCAAAATTTGAAAGGAGTTAAGGTTTATTAAAGGGATCTGTTGCAGTGAATTTCTATCTGACTATCTCTGGAATCGGAAAAGGTTGTTGTAATCAATTACATTTCAGTATTCAAGATGGCGGAATTACAAGTTGGGTCATTGTAGGCAAACCGGCATGATGGATATAAGATAGTATGTAGAGTATTCAATAAGTGCAAAACATAATAAGGGATCAATTCAGCTTTACTGTTTGATCAGTTTCTACGAGACAATATGACCAATCAAACTTAGCTTGCTACTAGTAACATAATTAATTTATTAATTCCAAATTTATTCATATCTTTACTTTCATATGTTCAACTAAAATGTACATTTTCTGATTTCGGAAACAGTGTCCAGCGGGCGGTTTACGACTTCAGAAATGACCCTCATAATTTAGTTCCAGCCAGTGTCCGATCTCGTGAACTCTTACCAAAATTATATAATTCTTTACGCTGTCGGAATAGCTACAGTTTTTTTTATTTGAATAGACTTGTTTCGAGAGATTTACGAAATAGTAAACCAAAAGAGATGATCTCCGGCCAGTTTCCGATTTCGGAAACCAGTTGCCTAACCCAAAAAAACAAGATCAACTTGATAAAGATGAAAATGACAATTTAAAATTGAATTGAAGGGGAAAATTGATTTAAAAAGATTGTAATTAATTCATACAATTTGTAACACATGATCAAATTGCAATAGTCTTCAAAGGATACAATGTCTTAAGTAAAATTTAAAACAATATTTCAACAACTCAAAAGATCTACAAATAAACCTAGCCATCAAATCCTGGAAAAAAATCATGCTGGGTGAAGTCGTGGTCTTGTGAAGTTGAGGGGCCACGGGGAGGTGAGGGGCCTTGTGAAGTCGGGGGGGCATGTGAGCTCGACGCGGCATTAAAAGTAGAGGCGTTATGTGTGGCATCATGTGTGGCCTCTTCATCCTCACTCACTTGCGCAAGGTCGCCATAGTACACTTCTTCCTCATCCTCACTTAGCACGGTCTGGAGACCCTTCTCTTGGATGTACGCTTCTTGATCAGCTTTGATCGCATCCAGTCTCTTCTTCGTCGTTTCTAGCTGGCTAGAAAAACAACAAAACAAGTGCGAGATCTTTTCAAAGAGCCCCTTCCGTTCACCTACAACTCAGACATTTAATTGGTTAGGAAAAAAAATCAAAATCAAACTCATAAAAAACTATAGTGACTGAATTTAGTGGAACTCACCCGTAGCAGTTTTTAGAGTGGCAGCCTCCTCGCGAGCTTGTTTTCTCCTCGCCACATTTGCCTGTGCACCAGGTTTCAGAGTCTTTTCCTTGAATCTACCTGTATCCTGGTCAAACACATAATTCTTCAGGTCGATCCACCTGTCATCATAGTAGGACTGCATAACCGGCCGATCCAAGAGAGGCACATTGCCTTTCTTACACAGCGCAGTGATAAGCCCACCGTACGGAAACCTTTTTATCCAACAAAGGAGCACACTTTCTCATGTACTCATAGATGGTATATCCAAGATTTATTGGGATGCCCTCCATCAGGTAGTAGAATACAAGCAGGCGACCAGTGGTGGGCTCGGTGGCATGCCCTCCCGTGGGCAGAACATTATAACAACCCCATTCAAAAACCAACCTCTGATCTAGGGTCAACACATCTATCTTATAATCAGTCTCTGCAGTCCCTTTGCCCAACGACTCATCTAACTTGAAGTACTTACGACTCATTTCAGCCATGTCTAAAGGTTGTTTATTAGACTTCGTCGCCCACCTATTGAATGTGAAAACATTATAGGGCCCCTGTTTATTTTAAGACCTCAGATGAGTAGAATCAACCCACGGGCACTCTAGCACCTCATTAATCGCAAACTCATCAACGGGCACTAACACACCATTCACCCTACTCGACATCCTAGTGGTTGTGCATCTACCTAGATTAGCATAAAACTGTCTAACCTCATCTTTGTAGGTAGGCCCGTCTAGCATGATTAGGTTATGCGAATAACTAGGACGAAAATAATTAATCGACTCATTAAAACCTAAATCACAAACAGAGTTGGATTTTAGCACCTTTGAGTCGCACATGCCACGCCTAATCCACTTGATGTAGTTCTGCTCGGCCACTGAATCGTAAAATCGATGACTGTGACCTTCCCTTAGACGCTCATCCCCACCTCGCTCATGACGTTGTGCACGCCCGAGCATTACCGGCCTTCTTAGCGGCTCCTCCTCCACCTCATCCTCTTCCACATATCCCCCACGCTCTCCATGGGTACCCTCAGCCTCCTCCTCACTGCTAGTCTCCAACCCAGCCATCTCATCGTATTCTGACTCGGTTTCAATTTCAGGTGGGGTGGGGGGCTTCTTCGATTTCTGCTTCTTTGGCTTAGGGTTTGATGGTGAGGATGGTGATTGACTCTCAGGTGATGTTGGGGCACCCCTCTTAGGTTTGTGCTTTGGCCTGGCTGGAGGCATGATGGTGGTGGTAGGGTATTATGTCGGCGGAATTGATTCAATGGGGTGGTGGGGTTTGTGACTTTGTGATTTGGGGTTTTTCTGAATCACAAAAACGCAGTTGCCTATATATACCATCCAGAGGTTACGATTTCGTAAACCACCCGCAAACACATATTTTCTATTTCCGAAATCGGAAACGGGTCCGGAAATAAGTTGAATTGGGAAAAATTGCATTTAACCGGCCACTTTACGAGTTCGTAATTGATAATCTAAAAAAAATTAAATGTTGATAATTATAATCCAGTGAAAAACCCGGCTACTCTTCCGGCTCGTAAACATTTCTCTTTCGGGTGATTTACGAAGTCGTAAATTTAGTGCCCCATCCGAAAAACAACTTTATGACCCATTTATGATTTCGGAATTGATAAGCTGAAACAAATTAAATTCTGACAAGTAAAATCCAGTGACAAACCCGGCTATACGTCTGGCTCGTAAACATTTTTGTTTAGGGTGGTTTACGATTTCGTAAAGGTTGTGCCCCATCCGGAAAAGATGCTTACGACCTATTTACGATCTCGTAATAGGGAAGATTAAGATGGCTTCAATCTGCCTGATTAGAAAAGTCAACCCGGTCCAATTGCTCCATCGTAAATATTTCGGAGAAGTCAGTTTATGATTTCAGAAATCACTCTGTATTTAAAAAGAGTGACAGTTCCGATGTCGTAAACCACCTGTTTCGGCATCAGATCAGACTAAAACCCACCACGTGGGATCATTCATTCATTATCTTTCCAACCCATTTGTCTCTTCCTCATTATTTCTCCTCCTACACCACTCTTCCCTCTCAATATCTTATCAATTGTACAATATCACACTACCCAAATCCAAGAATCCAACTAAAGAACCTCACAAAAAGTTGAAATTCTACATTTATTCTACAAGTTCGACTATTTTGGGAGTGTTTCATTCCAAAATAGAGGTACAATTGGTTACCTTTATTAACCCATTTGTATTGCTTTGTCGTGCGATGCAAACAAACATATGGGTTATGGGGTAACCAAATATTATCAAATCCAAACCCTAATCTAGTTGATGCATTAATTATCTATTTTAGGGTTCATTTATGTTATTGTCTTTTTCTTTGTTAGCTAAATCTTCATACTTATATCTTCTTATTTTGTTAAATGCACCCTAGCTATTTTATTGTCGGTGAAATTGAAATTTTTTAGTTGTTCTTATTTGTAGGTGAATTAGTGGGCAAGTGCTTGTATTTGCTATTAGTGATTAATTTGCTAATCATGGCTCCTACATGTAAACAAAACAAAAGGTAAATTCCTACGAAGAAGAAGGTCAAGTCATCCACAAAAGAGCAATTGGTTGTAGATACAAAAATTCCTAGAAACTTATGTCGAGAAATACAAAGGCGTTGGGACGCGGGTATTTCCACTCTAATGGAATTCAATAGGTTAGGAATAACCATAGGGGTAGAGCGTAAATATTGGTCTAGTTGGGTTGGTAAAATCGCAAGAACAAGACATGATATTAAATGGTTCGATTGGACCAAAGTACCGATGGAGCGTAAATTAGAATTGTTGGAAGAATGCAAGGTATGATGTGGTTTTTTTAATGGCATTTTACTACATGTTTTACAATCGTGAGGGCATTATAATGTGGATCATACTATCTACAACTAATCATGTGTTTCATTATTTTAGGAGTCGTTCACTATTATCGCCCCCGACATGGTGATGTTAGACCGTGTGACTTTGCAAAAGATCTCGAAGTGTGCACGTCAACATAGGTCTATGCTAAGGAATGAGTATATCTACGGAAATTAGAAGAACATCATGCCATGGACGGTGTATAAGGACATCCAACCCGAGAGTTGGGAAATCTTCAAAATCCATGCACAAGAGCTATTGGACGATGTAAGATTTTTTCTCTTCTTTTCAAATTATACTATAGTGTTCGATGTTGCTACTTATGTTGGTTTCTTTTAAAATAAGGCACTCATAGTCGCTCGGGATATTATGGAGCAGAGGAGGACTTCATAGAGGAGGAATATGAAGATGGTGTCAAACAAAAAATGGACAAGGGTATGTCGGAAGAGGAGGCAAGGCAGACCACTACTAGGATGAATCTCGACCAAATTGAGAGGTGGGAGTCGTTCCTTAAATTGAGACAACATCCTAGTGGCGTTTATGAAGTCGAAGAAACACTTGAACTTGCCAAAAAAATTGTAAGTCAATTAGAAAATGTGTTTGTATGATATGTAGTAGAGAAATGTATTTTTATCTATCTAATCAATTATTGTCATGGTTTAAAATTAGGCATTGGCTAAACAAGAGGAAGCTGATGGAAAATTCACCCCTACGGAAAGGTGTGACATATTGAACAAGGCGATGGGGGACGATCATCCTGGCACCGTTAGGGGGTATGGTTCTCATGTCCGACCTAAGGATGTGTATGGTAAACATCATTTAACCTCGAATAATGCGCAAGATGCCAAGTACAAGAAGGTGCGGAAGGAAATTGATTCCATTAAAACAAGGGTTGTTCTAAATGCAGGTCCACTTTACTTCTGCAGGTCCAAATTAAATTTGAAATGACAATAATGTCCCTCTTAAATATGTATTATAATTCACGAAAAAATAATTTATAATTTGGACACGCGTTAAATCATTACATAGACGGGTTTATGCATTCAAGGTTGGGGTTTTAGAAATATATTTGTAAAAACTAACAAACGAATGAAGGGTAATTATGATATTTTTCCACTTTTATTGGACCTGCAGAAGTAAACTGGACCTGCATATAGTAAACACCTAAAACAACCATGGAAAATGGTTTTAAGTGGTTTGCTCGCAAACATGGAATCATTTTACCCGCCAATTTCGAGGATTTAGGTGAAGATTGGGAACCCCCCTCTTCGGGGTCGTGCAATGAACCTCTACAAGATGACCTTGATGAGCCACTAAATGTGGCTAGTCCACCCTTTGTCACAACACCCTTGGACGCGGCAAGTGGGAGCGAGACTTCTACTCCCAAAAAGGTTAGTCTTCTTGTGCTTATGTGCCAAGTATTTGCTATTCTTTTCCAATTTTCTACAATTAGATGATTTTAATCTCCGACATATAATCTAGTGTAAAATTAATTGGTATTTCCTCTTATAATTTCAATATCTAGGTAGGTTATCCATGCAATTTGTACATCGATGTGAGTACCACCCAACCCCCTAAATTAGTAGCCATTGGAAATTATGAGGAGGCCATTAAATTACACCATGGGAAAGACATTCCAATAGGTTTGGTTAAGGTGTCTATAACAAAAGAGATATGTGGTGATGACCACGTCCCGATTCAAAAAGGCCCACCTAAACTAGTTTCCAAATCAAGGGGAGGACTTCTCTTATGGCCTAGGAGATTAGTACAATTCCTAGTAAAGGCAGTAATTAAGGAACCACAAAATCCCTGCCCACCAACTTGAAATGAGAAATCTAAGGTGCCAACCACAATTCAATCTCATAAATCTAAAGGGCCAACCACAATTCCATCTCCTAAATCCAAGGTGCCAACCAAAATTCTATCTCCTAAATCCAAGGTGCCAACCACAACTCCATATACTAAATCCAAGGCGCCTACCACAATTCCATCTCCTTCACATCCATTTGAAGATAGTCAACCTTCATCGTCAATCAGCCAACTCTTTGACAAGTTGTCAAAACATCCTAAACTTAGTACATATAACTTTCCCGCACCAAAAGAGGTTTTTGGTGTTGAAAAATTAGTAGTACTATACAAGCAAGACATTGATGATATATGGCGACCTCAAAGGCTACTCTCCACGATAATGTGCCTCGTTCAACTGTAAGTCTTCATTTTCCAAATATAATTATTTTATATTCCAACTACATTCGAATAGGTAGTAACACTTTCTTTACAATTTACCATAGACAAATGCATCATTTGACACAAATTCGTTCAATGGAATTTCTTGGCTTCATATGCCCCGACTCCGTACAAGTGGGGACCCACTCAATAGAGGAAAGACTAGCTTATTTGAAGGTTGCCTTAGGAGATCGAACGAAATACTTATTCATTTGTCCATACCTTGAAAAGTAAGTAAGTTGTATATATTACATAGGGCTGGCAATTCGGAACACGACACGAAAACCCGACCTGAACCGAACACGAATTTAGTGGGTTTGGGTTGACACGAAACACGGCATGTGTCTATATTGGGTTAGACACGAATGACCCGGAAATAAATGAGTTAGGTTCATGTCAAACCCGTGGGTTAAATGGGTAACCTGTTTGACCCATATATATAAGGTGTAATTGTGCAAATGATTAAAATTGCCTTTATAAATGCAAACAAATCATCTAATTCCAAAATCATTGAAATTATCCTACTAATTTATGATGAAATTTAAAGTTAATTTTATAATTCTTGATTTACTTTCTATATGAAGTGATCATTTGAGCTGCATAAATTTTATAATTTAGTCTCATATTTCAGTCCCGTTATTAATAAATGGGTTTCGTGGGTTGGGTTTGGGTAACCCGGATTTTTACTGGGTCGGGTTTGGGTCAAAATTTTGTGACCCGAAATATTATTGGGTTGGGTTTGGGTTTAGCATTTCCAACCCACCAACCCACCGACACGAACCCGCCAACCCGCCAACCCGACCCGATTGCCAGTCCTAATATTACAATGATTTTTTTTGTTTTACCTAACATTATACTCTCATGTACAAATTTTCTTGTGGATTAGCGAACATTGGCGTTTGGTGACGATAAACACGAACTCCAAAGAAACATGTTGGATAGATCCACTTAACCGTCCTCCAATCCAGTCATTTAACGATATTATCAAGGAAGCCGTTAATTTCGTAAATCCAAAACCACCCAAATTTAGGTTCTACCAAATTAAGGTAATCTATTCTTATTATTCCTCAAATTTGAACCTTATTGGGACCTAAATTGTGTATCTTTTGTCACTATTAGTACAAGGTCCAAGATAATGATTGGATATGCGGTTACTACACGATGATGTTTGCATGGAGGGTGGTTGCACGTGCAAGGCTTTCACACTTTAACATTCATAGTGTGAGCTTACTCTTCCATTCCTTATTTGATTTAATGTAAATCCTTGTAATGTGTTACCAACATGCTCTACTTTTTCAAATCACAGATTTTCGGCGATGATTGTGCCCCCTACACATTGCAAGAGTTGAAGGCAGCAAGGAGTGCATTGGCAAACTTCATATTGGATGAGTTTGCTTCATGCATAGAGCACCCGGCTACAACGACATCATTGTGATTCGTCGTAGCTGCGTAATTTTTAATTGTGCACTAGATAGTGTTAGCAACTATTAGGTGTATACATTTTGCTATGAGGCATTTTTTGGCTCATTAAAGCCAATATTGAAGGATTAGGTTCTTTATTACGGTTATTATATCTAATTTCGATTAGACGCTCATTGATCGCGTAAAGCAAATTAAAAATTGGAATTTTTTTTGCATGCCCCGGCTCATTTACGATTTCGGAAACCAAAAGAAACTCCTACAACTTTTTTTGGGTGGTTTCCGACATCGTAACAAGTGTGGCTTTTTCTATATAAAAAAAACAGTGGTAAACCCGGCACGTCGTCCGGCTCGTAAACAGACCACCATATTGGTCTCCAGCAACAACATTTACGATTTCGGAAAGTGTGTCCGGAAATGTATTTCCCGGACTATTTCTGTCATCGTAAACAAGAAAACAACATCAATACCGGCATACATTTACGATATCGGAAACTGATTTAGAGAACATTTAAAATTGAAGTTTACGAGCCCGGAAATCTTACCGAAACATGATTTCCGGCCTACATTTACGAACTCGGAAATGTGTCCGCCCGAAGTCATTTCCGACGCCGTAAACTCTGTTCTCAAAACAATTTCCGATACCGTATCCATTAGCTCACGGCCAGTGATTCATCTTTACGATTTCGGGAATGTAATCACAAATCAAAACCTAAAATTACATTTACGGTTTCGGAAATGTTTATTTTCGGATGAGACTAGACATTTCTGAAATCGGAAATGAGTAGCACAGCGGGGGTTTCCCGCAGTGCTTCGCCGTGACGAAGCACGGCGGCCCAAACAACGGCGGGACAACCCCGCCGTGCTAACCCCATTTCCCCGCCGTGCTTCCTGGTTGCCTCCACTAGTGAACATTGATATCAGGCATACTCAGATCAAGCAGTATGAAAAATAGTTCTAAACATTTTGCAAGTTTCAATGTGCGGTTCAAGAAAATAATCAAAACAAAGTGCGGATCTTCTAGGGTAGATGCTCGGCTAGGAGTAAGGTATTTTAAGTCTGGTCACACGCCATCCAGAGATTAAAGCAAAAAAATACATATTATGGCAACAAAGATCGTGTTCTCAGCTGCCTCAGTAACCGTCATCTTGACGTGATGGAGATGATGCAAACCTGAGAGCATTTAAACAGATAATCATTCAACACAATCACAACAAACGGAATGAAATCTCAGAGTATCAGATCTAACAGTCAGAAAAGTACAACTGCAACTGCCATCAGGAGGTTTGCATTAATTATAAACAGCTAATTTATAGAAATGCTATTGTTTTATGCATCTGCAAAAAACATTAAAGGCAGGCATTCTCTATTTGAGAATAAGAGTCTAAATGGTAAGGAGAGACAGAAATTCCACGGCTTTGAATCATTTCTAAAGGGACTCCATCTCAAAAGGCAAAAACTAATTGGTATTAAATGGAGTTTCGGATATGATTTATTTATTGTTATCATCAGGACATGAGACTGAAACTTCACATATATCCAGGGTAAGATAATGAAAAACATAAATGTTGAAAGGAAACCAATTGTTAGGAAATAAAGGTACCAAGTGTCGACGAGTTTGGACTCCTCATCCTCATGTTTGTTCCCAGCTACAAAATGAGTTGAGGGAAGTGCAGGCATCTCAACCATCTGCAATACATTGTAGATATTTTAACAAGAATAAAAATTGGGGATAATCTATGGAAGAAACGGAAAGTGGAAACCGTTCTTGCCTGTATACACTGGTTCTCCTCCTGTGCACCTTGCTCCTAAGCCAGCAGAAGAAAATGTAAGAACATATGATTATGAAATAAAAGAAAACTCTAATTACAGAAAAAAGTTAATATAATTACTTCCTGACTGAAGACAGGATTTTAACCTTGTGTTCCAGGCTTGGCATTTATGAATACGCAGAAGAGTCAAACTGTAATTTTCAAGTACCTGTATCCTTCAAGACTTTCCTCCTTTCTCTCCTTCACTGAATGTAGCGTTGCACTCAGTTGTACTTCAACATCCATCAATCCTTGCAGAGTCATATTGTGAAGGTTTTCTTGCAGATACTTCAATTCCTGCAAAACGATAATCCATTTAAGTCATAAACCATATACCAACTAATTTCAAAACTAATAAATTGGAATTTGTACACACAAGTACAAAGTGAACCCTTCCATCTAATTTTGGATCTAATTAATTGGAATTTGCAAACAAAAACATATTCAAATGTCAATGCTTTACTTGGAGAATTGAACACAAGAGAAAAATTACCAGACAGATAGTTATGAAACTGGAGTTACTGGACAACTGGAAGATCAAGAAGATATCACCAGTCATTGGATCATAGAAATGAAGATTAGACACTTCATTATGGAGTACATGCTTTGATCAGTTTGATGATATGTATTGAGAGCAATTTTATCCTGATTGTGTCATACTTTGATGATTTTTTATTATTATATGGACAAGATATACTGAGAGCAAAAATAAAGTACCTTGCTCTTATTCTTGTCTCTAGCATTCCTAGAAGGCTTCGAGGATTCGCTGTATCTGTCAAGTATTTTATCCATGCTGCACAGAAACAAAAAATGCAGAGTTTAGCAAACAAATACAGCCATAAGAAAAACAATGTGAAGAACAATAACTAAAAATGTGCAGCACTGCAGCTATGTCACATTGTCTCTACAGAATCCATCACATAAATTCAAACTAAAGTACTCAACAGGAGTATATAAGTATATTCGATGCGGCACTTTCTTCATGTTAGATCGACACAGAAAATTTTCCTTTGCCCTCACTAGTTTGGACTCCGAAAGGCATTGAATTTCAATGTGTAACAATTCATCTAAATTGCGACGTGCAACAGGGTAACATTATAGCATAGAAAGTAATTCATTCCTCATTTATTAAATACCTCAACCAACAACATACAGCAGGCATGCATTTTAGGAATAGATGAGAACTGAAATGGAAGCATTATTAAGTTGTCAAGCTAGAAAGCACACAAGGCATGAGACTGTTGCCAATGCACATACAGAAAATACTCAATATAGAAAGACAGGCCGAAAGGCATGGACGGAGTTATTTCTTGTATCTCATATACACAAGTATTATATATGCTACAGAAGAATAAATAAGCTCATTAAGAAATCACTTGTGCGTTTTTTAAACACTGGCAAACGGTGCAGATAATCATAATTGCACGGTACTTCTGAAAATCCACGGTGTTTCGCAGTATAAATTGTTTTAAAACATGTATCTGCTACTTATTATTACAGCAAAGTTTCACTGTGCTGAAAATGTTCTGAAACACAGTTCATCTAAACAAAACACTGTTCTGAAAGATGTAACACGCAGCCTTATCAAGGGTTGTGGCGGTATATCGGAAGCTTCTCCATCCTATCAGCCTTGGGACGGCCATACTCCACAGGTGCAGCAGTACTTGTAGAAGCTGATGCTGGATACCTTTAGGATGAAATTTTTGTGTGTGTAAGGTAATGAAAAAATGTGAAGGTGGAAATGAAACTTGTGATGAAAATTTACCAGGTTTGTGGTAGGTTGGACTGCTGATGCTCAGAGTAAGTCAAGGGAAGAACAGGCGCCTGAAAAACCTCCAGTGCGCCTCCAGTCTGGTTACCCTCCAGTGCGCCTTGCCCCTAAACCAACACAACAAAAAGAAAGAGAATATGATTAACAAAAAGAAGAATTCTAGTCTTAGAAACAAAAGAGTTAAAACTGTAATATTCAAATACCTGTATCGGTTGGATCATCAGCTGTGCTTTCCTCTCCTTGACTGAGTGCAGCACTGAGTTCAGTTGGAGTTCAACATCCTCCAATTCCTGCCCAGTCATAAAGGGAAGGTTCTCCTGAACATTTTTCAGTGCCAGCTGCAAAACAATAACATATTCAAATGTCAATGGCTTCCAATCAACAACACTTGGTGAATTGAACACAAAAGATAACTTATAAGACTCATAGTTATCAAAGTGGCAACTGGAAGCTCAAGGAGAAATCACTAGTCCCTTGATTATAGAAATGAAAGTTAAGACTCTTCGATACTGAGGACATGTACTTAGGATTCTGTACCTCACTCTTATTCTTATCTCCAGAATTAATAGAAGCTTTTGGGAATTGTTTGTATCGTTCAAGTATTTCCTCCATCCTGCACAGAAACAAATAATGCAACTGTTTAGAATACAGATATAGCCATGCCATTGTGTCTGCAGAATCTATCACATGAAATTTAAACTAAAGTATACAACAGAAAGGCAGTGTGACTCTCTTCATGTTAGATCGACACAGAAAGGCACTAGCTTGGACTCTGAAAGGCACTAAACTTTAATGTGTGACAATTATCTAAATTGTGAAGTGCGAAAAGGTAACATAATAATAGCATAGAAAGCAATTCATATCTCATTCATCAAATACCTCAACCAGTTACATACAGCAGGCATGCATTTCAGGAATAGATAAGAACTGAAGTGGAAACATGATTAAGGTGTCAAGCTAGAATGCACATAAGGCACGATACAGCTGCAAATGCACATATAAAATGACAGGCCTAAAGGACTGGAAAGAGTTATTTTTTGGATGACATGTCATATACACAAGTAGACAACTAACTTGTATCCGAACAGTTATGTTACATGACTTGAATGATAACAAAGACAATTTAAGAAAGTGTTGATCAAACTCAACAAACAGATGCAACATTTAAACACAGCATCTCTCAATTTTCACACACACAACAGGGGTGATCATATCTTCCATTTGAGGAACTTGTACAAGCACACACAACAGGACACATAACACACCACCAAAGTCATACGATTGTACTAACCAAAATGCAGAATGGTTAAATTGGGTAAAAACATATTTATACAGCGTGAATCAGACAATTGCTGTTTATTTTATATTAATCAAGAAGAATCAGAACTATTAGTTATTGATAAGAATGAATAAAGATTACTGAAATGAGGTTGTATCAATACATACCTCACACTCGAATACTCAAAAAGCTTCCCTGATTCGGAAAAAATGATAGCAGCCACTTGGGAGTTACAGAGGACCCCAAGTTCCATACCTTTCTTGAAAAATCCTCCTCTCCTCTTGGAGAAGCTTACTTGTCGCTTGTTCGTGTCTTCAATCAGCTTCATCTGCAGCTTGCCTCGCCCCATGATTCCTCCCTGAAAAACACACACACACACAAGACAAGAAAATGGTTATGAAACTACAAATGCTCAGGGAAAAAGGGATAAAGGTGAGGGTTTTGTTGAATGAACAGTGAAAACTCACCAGATAATCAGATTTTTTTTGATGAAAAGGGATTAACAAAGGGTCTCTATCGCTTATATATAGCACCAAAATAACTGTTGTCCAGTCTCTTGCATGGCTTTGATATGTTTGTTCACACTTCCAACTCCAGTCAAACCAGCTGTGTCCCACACTATCTCCAAATCTTTCCTCTTTTGGCAAAAACTCTTTGATTTGATTTTTTTGTTTTATAACTCAATAATAAAACTCTTTCCTTATTGGTCTACCTACAACATTATTTCTACGGAAAGAAACAAAACAAATCAACTGCCCACTCCTCAACTTGTATGAAGAAGAATACAATTGGGTTTTATTATACGTTCAAAAGTTGATAATCTGTGGTCACAAGTAATAAGTGAAATATTACAGGTGAGTTTTTGGCATTATCTAAAACACAATTATGTAGCTCACCTAATTAGTATTCACTCAATCTGATTTTTCTTTCACCATATTTCCATGAAATTAATTTAAATTTGGTAGAATTTAAGCTACTTTAGTTTAGTTCATTTCAAATTATCATAATTAAGTTTCACATCTGTCTGAATGTATTCCAAGTTAGTTAACTTTCATCTAGTTCATTACCATTTAGCTTCATTCAAATGTTAAAGTTCAATTCAATTCATTTTCCATTTATTTAGATTCACTTATCTAGTTTAGTTTGTTTAATTTTGTATGAATTTGATGTTCAATTTAGCATTTGCTTAATTGTCTTAAGATGTGTTAGTCAATCAATTCAGTTTCAGTAAATTCCATCAAGTTTATAAATGATGCTCCATCCGACCCTGCCACACATCTAGTTTGAATTTCAAACTCAAACATATACGACTTTGACCACTTCATTTAATGTACAAAATTTTTTGAAAATTTTGTTAATCAAATATACATGTTATGTATTATGAATCTAACAATATAGTACCTGATATCAATCTTATATTAACTGATAGACATTATTGGTCAAGTCTTCTTTGTTTGATTTTGAAAAATCAAACGAGACGTTTTGATTAGAATGGAGGGAGTATTTTGCTATTTCAATTGATCTTATCTGTAAATTTAAGTTATTCTGAATTGAATTTTAATTAAATTAGAGTAAAACTAAATAAAATATAACCAAACATAGATGAACTAAACTAAAATTATGAGAATAGGGATATAGTATCTTTAATTCAATAGCTATACTAAAATTTTGATAATCACTAATTTTAATTAAATTAGAGTAAAACTAAATAAAATATAACCAAACATGTGAGTCTTGGCATTATCTAAAACACAATTATGTAGCTCACTTAATTAGTACTCACTCAATCTGATTTTTTTTCATCATATTTCCATGAAATTAATTTTAAATTTGTTTGTAGAATTTAAACTATTTTAGTTTAGTTCAATTCAAATATAATATAATTAAGTTTCACATCTGACTGAATGTATTCCAACTTGGTTAACTTTCATCTAGTTCATTACCATTTAGCTTCATTCAAATGATAAAGTTCAATTCAATTCATTTTCCATTTATTTAGATTCACTTATCGAATTGAGTCTGTTTAATTTTGTATGAATTTGATGTTCAATTTAGCATTTGCTTAATTGTCTTATGATGTGTTAGTCAATCAATTCAGTTTCAGTAAATTCCATCAAGTTCATAAATGATACTCCATCCGTGCCTGCCACACATCTAGTTTGAATTTTCAAACTCAAACATATACGACTTTGACCACTTCATTTAAATGTACAAAAAATTTTTGAAATTTTGTTAATCAAATATACATGTTATTATGAAAGAGTTTGACGATAAACATTGGCGTATATTGGCGTTTAGTGACGATAAACATTGACGTTTAGTGAACATTGGTGTTTTTTTGATTAGCGAACATTGGCGTTTTTTTGATTAGCGAACATTAGCATTTAGTGACGATAAACACGACCTCCAAAGAAGTCTATTGGATAGATCCACTTCACCATCCTCCAATCCATTCATTTAACGAGATTATCAAGGAAGCCATGAATTTCATAAATCCAAATTCATCCAAATTTAGGGTCTACCAAATTAAGGTAATCAATTCTGATTATTCCTCAAATTTGAACTTTATTAGTACCTAAATTGTGCCTCTTTTGTCACTATTAGTAAAAGGTTCAAGATAATGATTGGATATGCGGTTACTACACGATGATGTTTGCATGGAGGTTGGTTGCACGTGCAACGCTTTCAAACTTTAACGTTAGTAGGGCGAGCTTACTCTTCCATTCCTTATTTGATTTAATGTACATCCTTGTAGGTTAATTTGTCACTGACATGCTCTAATTTTTCAAATCGTAGATTTTCGACGACGAATGTACCCCCTACAGCGTGCAAGAGTTGAATACAGCAACGGGTACATTGACAAACTTCATACTGACTGAGTGCGCTTCATGCATAAAGCACCCAACTACAAAGACAGAATTGTGATTCGTCGTAGCTGTGTAATTTTTGATTGTGCACTAGATACTGTTATGAACAACTAGGTGTATACATTTGCAATTAAGCATTTTTTGGCTCGTTAAAACAAACATTCAAGGATATTATTCTTCATCATGGTTATTATATCTAATTTCAATTAAACGCTCATCGATCCCGTAATAAAAATTAAAAATTATAATATTAATTTACAAGCTCCGACTAGTTTCCGACCTAGGAAACCAAAAGAAGAATATACAGCTTTTCTCTGAGTGGTTTACGAGTTCGGAAAATTGGTGATTTTCTCTAAATAAAAAAACAGTGCCAAACCCGGCACCTCGCCCGGCTAGTAAACTAAACACGAAAATGGACTCCAGCAACTACTATTCCGATTCGGAAATATTCCCCTCTCATATGTTACGCTTTCGGAAAAGCTATCTGGAAATAAACTTCGACAGCTGTATCCGCTATCGTAAATCACAGGATAACATCAATTACGGACAAACGGTACGCTGTCGGAAACGGCTGTGGAGATCCAACACAACTCATAATTTACGAGCCTGGATATCAGACCGTATAACTCTTCACGGCTAATGTTTCCGATTTCGGAAACTGGTTCCGGAGATACTATTTCTGATGTCGTAGTAGCAGTACCAAAACTATTTTTCATACCATATCCAATGTTTCACGGCCAGTGATTAAAATTTACGACATCGTCAACAAGAATACATATCAAACCCTTAAATAACGTTTCCGACATCGGAAACGGTATTTCCGGAAGAGGCCACATATTTCCGAAATCGGAAACCAGTAGCACGGCGGGGAAAATCTGTCGTGCTTCGCCGAAGCGAAGCACATCAGTTCAACTAACGGCGTGGCTGTCCCGCCGTGCTTCACACGAATCCCCGTCGTCCTTCCTATGGTCCTCCACTAGTGTGAAGTGGTTCATGGAGAGGTTGGGTTACATAGGGTAATAGGGTTTATAAGCAATATTGACTCATTTTGTCTTTTAAATGAAAGTTGCTCTCCTCAATTCCTACTTTTAGTTCAATTTTTTTACCTGTGTTTTTAGCATTTCATTGAATACTAAAAGATGGTGTGATGAAAATATAATATATTTATGAGTACTTTCTCTCTCTTAAAAACCCTAGGGCAATGTGGCCTTGACGGGAGGAGAACGTACCTTATGATGAAAGTGGTGGCCTTGACACGAGAAGGGCGGGATGAGGAGTACCATCTGGTGAACACACGTAGAATTGTAAGGCACGACAACAACAACACCAAACTGACACGCGGACCCTTGACCTAGATGCTAAAGAGGTCCATGTTCATTACGATACACCAGCAAAGAGACAGGTTGTCATCATTGCAAAGTATAAGAGAAAGCTATCACTGAAGCCTCGAGGAAGACTGATGAGACTTGATTCTTAAAGACTCAATATAAATAAGATCTTTTGACTTTTTGTGACCTAAAAAACCTTTATTTAATCGGAAGAAATAATGTTATTGAATGAATTGATGGACTGATTCATAAAATAGGAATCTAAACATCAGCTTATATGGACTTCTTTATGAATAACTTTCTAAAAAAGAAAATGAAAACTAATAACTTCCTAAACTAGAAAAGGAAAAGTAAATAATTTCCTATTATAATAAGATTTGGTATTATGTATAACGTAAGTTATCCGGCCTATCTCGAGTAGGAATAGGTATCTTAACAAAGATCGTCAACAAGAAATATAGTACGCTAGCTCGCTGTGAAAGACGATGGAGAGCAGCATACTAGTAGAGTACAGATGAAGGGCCCCTAATGTCTATTTCTAGAGGACCACAAAGAGAACCAATAGGAAAATGCAGCTCCGATAAAGAAAAGGAAAACAACTGAAGAAAAGGGAAGTAACATAGACATACCAACAGCACAGCATAAACCCCTACCATGGCTCGTTCGGGCAAAGATGAGGCAGAGGTGGTGATCCTTCCTTGCCCGGGCCAATGAATATCCTAAGCTAGAACTTCCGCTGATTAGGGAGAGTCTGGCAGTTCGCGAATTGTGCACTTTGGTGCGCCTGAATAAACCATATGTTTTTTAAGTAGAGGAAATACAAGTTTTTGAAGTCAGATTTCAATTTAGAGGGCCAAAGTGGGGCATCACAAGGGAGCAATGGTGATGTATGTCGGACACCAACACTTCGACGACGAACCAGGCTCTCGAACTGATCTGCAAGACAAAGGCCCCGGGTGTCCCAGGGATAGACACTCCGACGCTCAAGTCAGTATATTTGCTTAAGGCGTAAAGTACAAAGTATGAGATTAGATGAGAGGTCTACCAAACCTTTAGGGTATTTACATGGCTACAATCCGTAGATCACCAAGATATGTATTTATGGTATGAATACAACTCTTATGGGAAGAGTAGTTGTATTACCATGTATAATAGAAGTATATTTCGTACATGGTTGTATTACCATGTTTAGGATAGCTGTATTACCATCTTTGAGAAGATGTATATTCCTTGTGGAACATTCATAATATACGCATTCGTTATAAGGATTAGGATTGATGGACCTGTGGATCCATCTTCCGCGTATCTCGAGCCCACGACCCTTCTCGGGCCCTGGTCCGAGTATGAATGAGGCTCGAATACGAACCATGGACTTATCAGTAGCCCCAAGGTAGATCTTCAGAATATAGAGTACTCCATCTCGAAGGTTGAAGGAGAGGCTTGCTTCTCGAGGGAAGACCAATAACTCGAGGGAGACTAAATCGGGGTGTTAAGCTCGAAGTGTCCATCTAGGACTATCCTCTCGAACTTACCCTTCTGAATATCTAGCTTAAAGTTCTTTCTTATTCCATCAAAAATATGGACGGCTGAGATTAGCTTCCTTTGAAATCCAGATGGTAGATACACGTGGCGTGTCTTAATTGGAAAGAAGAGACGGTATGTCCCCCGTCTCTCCAATTACTAGCATTGGAAACAGAATCGAGGTAATTGCTCATCTTCAATGCTGTCTGGGTTTGGATTAAATTTCCCAAATCATTCCCACTATCTTCTCTTATTCGAAATTTTTTTCTTTCCAAGTTCAAAAGACGCTTCAGTACTTCATCAATTTCTGAAGCCCCAAATTTCTGCTTTCTGTTTCCATCATCAGTAAGTGCTATCTTCTTTCTCTGCGCATTTGCTTGTGTCTGTTTTTTCCTTTTATCACTGTGTGTGTATTTCCCCCCATACTCTCTTTAATCATGAGTAATGGTAGTAAAACAATTTCCGTCCCCCAGCATAATGAGGGAGAGTATGTAGAAGCTCAGGTTGAGGAGAGTAGCTCCCTTGGCCGCCATAGAGCTGAGGTAGCAAGTGGGAAAAAACCTGTAATTTTGAAGAAGAAAGCCTCTGAGGAAGAGAAGAGGTTGAGGGCAATGGCCAGGAGGGCTCAGATAGAGGGGTATAGCCCCTTGGTAGTGCATGCATCATGAGGTATAGTATCCATGGATGGCGAAGGTAGTAGTAAAAAGTCGCTGAAAGAGGATAAAGCACGCGATGATGCTGCTATCTTCGCAGAAGGTTGTCCCTTTTCAATTCCTTCTGATGCTGATCTCATATACTTTGGAGAAGACAAGTCTGCAGTTGAATTAGTAACTCCGACCCGAGGGGTCATATATGGGAGATTTCTGCAGCATGGGTTAGCCTTCCCTTTTCCCCCACTGTTGAATGATTTTCTTCAGCATTATAAGGTGCATCCAGGTCAGTTACATGCTAATGTGATAGTAATCATTATGGCCTTAATAACTTGGTGTGCTCGTAAAGGTTACCGTCTCAGTCTCCCTTTGTTGCGGACCATGTATAAGGTTTCCGTTGTTAAACAAAATGTGACCTTGACCTCTCGGGATACCTCTCTAGGTAAGCTTTTTGTACTTCCTATGAACTGTGAGAAGTTGGATAAGGTAAAACTAACCTTCGATCGAACCAAGTATGAAGTTCCTAATTGGAACGAAGAGATCCAGAATGAGATTTGGCATGAAGTGAAGTCTTCCCACAAACTGTTAAACATAGCTTGGGAGTTGGTGAGGGATAAGATCAAACTTAGACAGGGTAAGTTTGTATCAGGAGATCATCAGATGGGTTTCCAGTGGCCTATTGAGACGTATGACTGGTTGAACCAATTGTCCGGCAGGACTTTTCAAAATTGCAGCTTCTTGAAGTTGACACATTTTGATCAGCCAAAAGGTGTTGAGATGGATTGGTATGAACCCTTCTGTCAATGGAGCAATATCCAATTGGTGCAGCTAAGGTGTTGCAGACCTCTAGGGCATTAGAAGAGAGAACTGCCCGAGATGAGGTATCCGAGAAAGAAGTAGATAAGGAAATCTCGGGTCTGATGAAAGATGCTCAACGTGGGCGTCGGTTCAAAAGGCTGGTTCAAGGGCCCAAGAAGACTCAATCCCAGCTTAAGGTGATTGAGGAGGAGAATTGCCTATTTGTTCATGTAGCTTTAGATCCATCAGAAGAGGAAGAGGATAGGGTTCAGCCCTAGTTCGATGTCCGAGAAATCAGGTGTCTCGGACTTCTAGTGTCCTCCCAACCATGATTGATAATTTTGATGAGGTCATGATGATAACTCCTATAGTAGATTCGGATGCGTTGCAAGAGGGTATTTCTTCTTGTTTATTTTATTCTCGTCCACAATGTGCCAATCGCTTCTTATGCTAACTCCCTTCCTTTTATATGCAGTGGGTGCTTCTAGGGCGAACATGGCAGCAAGTTTGTTGGCTCAGATAGCTGAATCGAGAGGGTCGTTGAATAGTAATGAGAAGAAGAGGGATCTCGAGGCCTCTGGCAGCTCTGCGGACAAGTCTTCAAAGAAACCAAGCCTCGAACTCGGACCATTGGAGGAGTTCGAGAAGTATGTGTCACCTCCTCCTTCCGAGGCTCTGGTCGAGGTGGTACCAGGCTGTCCTGAGATTAGCCAGGTATGATTTGGCTTAGCTTTCAATAGAATTAGCTGTGTAGTTAGCTAATTGTCTTTATCTTTTTTCACAGTCTGTGAGTCAAATGAAGTACATGTACAACTCCATTCGGACATTGTATAACCGTTCTCAAGAGCAGGCTTCTGAGCTTGAGCTGATGAAGGAGGAGATATCCAAGAGGTCTAAGGAACCTTCCGATATACTGAAGCACCTCCAGGATGAGATGGCTCAGGATAAGGCCAAAATAAAGACCTTGGAAGAGGAGAACCAAGCCTTGAAGAAGGCAAAAAGGCTGTCTGATGGTTCTTTCCTAGATCTGCAAAGGAACATGGCTTTGGTGGAAGCTGAGAGAGACCGGTATGCTGATCCAATTAGCCAGAGGCGGCTAGTTCGGTTGATAATAGATTTCTGCCTCAACTGTCATGAGATGGAGGCTCACTGCCAAGAGTATGGTGATTTTTACGATAAGTCTGAGCTCTCAGAGATGTGGATTCATCTGAAGGGATTCCTCAACGAAGAGGTTCAAGGATGTCTGGCCCCTGCCTATACTTGGCCGAAAGTACCGGAAGGTTTGAAGGAGTTTCGGGCGAGGTTCAGCCAGATTGGGGGGTTTGAGACTAGTCTACTCTTGGAATCCTTGAAAAAGGCATTAACTCTTGAGGAGTTCCAGGACAAGCTGTGCAATTTGTATCCTTAGCTGTCATTCCTGGTGGGGAAGCCGGCTGCGGAGGCTTCAGCTGAGGACCCGAAGACTGTCGATGGGCAGGAGAAGATTGTAACTCCTTAGAGCCTTGTCTTTTACTCAACATTTTCCTCTTTTCGCCAGATCTTGGTGTTTCATGTATTCTGAACACATGTTTTATTTCTGGAATTAATTGGTCTTTTACCTTCCTTTATGTCCAGTGTTGCTCTGCCGCATGTGCTGATTTGCAGGTCAAGTATGAAGTTGTCCTTCAGAAGAGCAAGAAACTGGAGGAAGATTTGGATGACTCCAAGAACTGCTTTAGCATCGTGCAAGAAGAATGTGAAAGTCTTCGTGGCGGGCTGAAGGTATTTTTGGAGCGGATAGCCGAACTGAATCAGCAATTGAGCGATCTTCAGAAGAGGTATAAGGATCTAGAAGAAGCGCACACCAAAGTCTTGGCCACCAATAAGGAGTATGACCAAGAATGGAGGAAAGTCATGAGTGACTTAATGAAGGTCAAGGGTGAAAGTCACGAGAAGGATCTTCGTATTTCTACCCTCCGAGATGAAAATATCACTGTGAATCATAAGATTGCCTCCAGGATAGATGAGTTGAGGATGTGCCAGGCCGAGCTGAACGCTTGCAGGTTCCAAATAAAGGAACTAGAAACTTAAGGTGTGTTTGTCATACCTTCAGGATCTTCAAGGGGGGAGATAGGTGGACCTTCTTGTGTCCCATATTCAGGACCGTTGATAAGGTCTCGTGTTCAAGAGGGTATATCTCGAGGGATCCCATGTGGAAGGGGCAGAGAGGTGATACCTACCCCTAGAGCTCGTGGCTCAATTGACTCTCCTGCTCGACCTGTAATTGTAGGATATAGAAGGGGATCTCCTACGCCCTTTGATTTGATGAGGGTGGCAGAAGAAAGTAATTGGGGCCGTGGCCTCCAAAGTGGTCGAGGTCGTGCCTCTACTTCTTCTCGTGGTCGGGGTCGTACCCCTGTATTTAAAGACCTTCACGATGTGTAAGAAGTTTCATAGTGTAATAACACTTTTTGATTTTGCCTTTATAAAGGTCTTTATATTGCAATCCTTGAGAAGATTGACTCTTTAGGCTTATGAATAGCCTTAATAAATAGTGATGTGTACCTTAATAGGAATATCACGGGGAAAGTCGAGTTCCAAACTTTGTGAGTTTGTATGACCCATATCGTGTTGGTCTTTGACCATATACTTTTTATAAGTATATTATTTTATTTTGACCTAAGATGATTGTAGTTCGGACACGTAGTCTAAACAGCTCATATTAGATAAGCATCAATCATACACTTATAAGCGTATGGATCTTAGGCAGCAGTCGTTACTTATGCTTTATGAGGCATAGTTTCTCTTTGTATTTAGAGAGTATGGACTGCTTCAAAATAAAATAGAAGATATATATCAAAAAGAAATTGCATTCTTCGAACTTGAGAGTTCGGTAAAATTATAAAAGACAACCCCGAGTTTGGGAGCTCGGGTATAAAAAGATAAAAAGATGAAAAGAAAGGAAGCTTGGGCCGTAGGCCTTATTGAAGTAGTTTCTCCTTATATGGAGAAGGTCTACTTGGTTTTAGCTCCGAGCTACCTGCGTAGGAAGGGCGCCATAATGACAGGGTCCAAGTGCTCTCCTTCGCGTGTTTGCAAGAGGTAGAATCCACCGGATTGTGCTGCGGAGATTTTGTATGGTCCTTTGGTCCTTGGCTCCAGCGCTCCTCCTAGCTTGTTAGTGCACCACGGGCTCACTGGCATTACCAGTTCTCCAACTTGGAAGGTTTGGTGGCGTCATTTGTGCCATAGTGTAGTCATCTCGTTGTAGGCCTTTTCTTCGAAGTGAAACACCATAGGTTGTTCGAGATTGGGGTCAGGGACCAGATCTCCTAGGATAGTGTTGACGGCCGAGATGTTGCTCACTTTTCTGGCGTCACGGATGGCCGTGATCATGCAAGAACGCGCCACTCCTTGGTCTCCTTTGATTGAAGCTACTCCTTGTGGTGTCGGAAACTTCAACATCAGATGATAGGAAGACCATACGGCTTTAGCTTGGCACATCCAAGGTCTGCCAAGGATAATTTTGAAAGGTGTGACGATGTCGATTACCACGAATGTGCAGTATAGGGTTAAGCTCTTCGCTCCATCTGCTACTATGACTAGGAGAGTGATTTCCCCGAGAGGTATTACTGGATTTCCTGTGAACCCCGAGATCGGAACCGTAGGTTTGAGGTCGTCCTTGGTAAATCCTAGTTTCTGGAAGCAATCTTGGAACATTACTTCCACCCCACTCCCGTCGTCCATGAAGACTCTCTTTACCAGAGTATCTTGTACGGTTACTGAGATGATGAGAGGATCAGAGTGAGGCATCTGATTTGGTATGGCATCCGCGTCCGAGAAAGTAATGGTTTCCTCGGGGCGAAGCCTCTTGTTAACTGGCTCGGTATGTGGTATGGCCCGCACACCGTCCTTCAGCTTAGTCAAGGAAATTGCTTCTCCGGTATAGCCATTGATGCCGTTGATGACTCGGTTGGCTCCATTTGGCGGTGGTGGAGGAGGATCTTGATGATTGTTGCCTCCGCCGCCCTGGAGCCATCCTTCTTCTTATGCCGGGATTTTCCCCCATATCTCTTCTGGGTACCCTGGTTATCGCCGGCTATAGAAGGTGCGATTTGTTGCACAATTCCTTGATGAATTAGCTTCTCGATCTCATTCTTGAGCTGATAGCATTCCTCCGTGTCATGCCCCCGGTCTCGGTGATATTGGCAGAATTTTCGGGGACCTTTGACGCTCGGCTGACTCCTTCATGGCAGGTGGGTCCCTTAAAAGGTGCATGTGAATGGATAAAATCTCAGCCCGAGATCTAGCCAGAGAAGTGTATGACTCGAAGGTAGGTTTGGAGGCGCTTTCCGTCTTCTCAACTTTCGGTATCTTCATTCTGGGCTCTCTTTTGTCCAGATGGGAGTCTGGAGGCCTCTTGCCTGTTACAGCGTTTGATTTGCTAGCATACTTCTCCATGATGACCTGGAGATGTTGAATGGTTGTTGGATTTTTTGTTGCCAGCTTCATCCTCAGAGTGTCATCATCTACACTCATTCGATACATATTGATCAGGAGGCGTTCATCTCGATCATAGCATTCGGTAGCTAGATCCATGTATCTATGATAGTGTTCTATCACAGTCTCTCCTTCAAGGCGGGCCACATACCCCAGATCTCCGAGGGACTTGGTAAACTTCTTCTTCTGGAAGAAAGCATGGAGAAGGAACTCAGCGAAATCCCAGTAATCGAATAAACTTTCTGGTTTTGTCTGAGTAAACCATGTTTGTGCTTTCCCTCGGAGGTAACTGGGGACGATCTTGCATATTTCTAATTCGTGGAAATTCCTGGTTTCCAAAGTCTTAAAAAAGACCGAGAGAAATTCTCTAGGATTGCTAGTGCCATCATACGTGGGTAAGTGCTCTGGGACCTTCTTGTGGTTATCGAATGGGAGGTTCACAATATGCCGCGAGAAGGGAGAACGAGCAGACTGTCCTCTGGGTCCGAGGATACGTGTGATTTCTTGATCGACTTCGTATTTACCTCGGGTAGGGTAGGCTCCATCTTGGGTGTAAGGCCGATCGGCGCTATTTTGCCATTCGCTTCGAGTTCGCTCCCTCTTCTCGCGTCTAAGTTCTTCTTCGATGTTGATGATGCGCATCTTTCGTGCTTTCTCCCTGCTTAATCTTGTGCCTTCACCCTGGTAATTGGATGGATTATGAGGTGGTGGCAGACTGCTCTGAGCATTATAAGGCGGCAGATCCTTAGATAAATCATTGAGGAGTCTCCACTATTGAGTAGAATCAGCAGGTGGTGTAGTTTGAGCTCCTGAGACAGATACTCGGTTGGGGGCTTCAAGCATCTGTGCACGGAGTTGTTGACTTGAATTTATCAAATATGCGACGAAATCAGGATATTGGGCATGTAAGTTCCTCATCAGCGCTCGGGCATCTTCAGGGATCGTTCTCGGAGGAGTGTCCGAGTCAAGGTTGATATAAGGTGGCTCAGAGCCTGGCGGGTTATTTCGTACAGTTTGGCTTAAGGTTTCTCTAAGACGTCTTTGTCTTTCCTCCTCTTGCTGTTTTTCAGCGAGAATTTGTCGATCTCTTTGTGCTTGTTCTTCTGCGGTAAAGATCGAATCATGTCCGTTATATCCAAACTCATTCTCTTGGTCAAGGCCGTCTCGGTTGTTGACGTGTTCGCTGTAGTTCATGTCAATCTGGATCGAGACTCTTGGTCCCGAGTTCGGTGCTTCAGATCCAACGGGATTTGATGTAAAAGATGGCACTCCTGATACAACAGGATTTGGACCGGAAAGGGGTGTTCCGGATACGGCGGGATTCGGACCAAAGGAGTTTGGAACGTTGGAGTTTCCTGCCCCCACGGTAGAGCCTGACGGTGGTTCAGAAGTGGAGCGCGTACGAGATCCTCCGGGTCGACCGCGTCCTCGTCCTGGTCCTCGTCCTTGGGGGGTTGCTCTGGTTCTAGGTTCTCCTCCGGATTTTGCTCTAGTACTCGGGTGCTTCGTCTGGGTTGCTCGGCGTCAGACATGTTGTTGGGGAAGTTGCTTCTTCAGGTGCACTAGACCAGATCGAAAACAAGGTTCGGGGACGTCGTCAATGAGTGTGAGGAGTCCCACTGGGCGTGCCAAATTGATGTATGTCGGACACCAACACTTCGACGACGAACCAGGCTCTCGAACTGATCTGCAAGACAAAGGCCCCGGGTGTCCCGGGGATAGACACTCCGACGCTCAAGTCAATATATTTGCTTAAGGCGTAAAGTACAAAGTATGAGATTAGATGAGAGGTCTACCAAACCTTTAGGGTATTTATATGGCTACAATCCGTAGATCACCAAGATAAGTATTTATGGTATGAATACAACTCTTATAGGAAGAGTAGTTGTATTACCATGTATAATATAGTATATTTCGGACATGGTTGTATTACCATGTTTAGGATAGCTGTATTACCATCTTTGAGAAGATGTATATTCCTTGTGGAACATTCATAATATACGCATTCCTTATAAGGATTATGATTGATGGACCTGTGGATCCATCTTCCGCGTATCTCGAGCCCACGACCTTTCTCGGGCTCTGGTCCGAGTATGAATGAGGCCCGAATACGAACCATGGACTTATCAAATGGAAATCCCAAAAGTCTTGCCCTTTTATGGAAAAAGAATATAGAAGTTATTTTGAAGTACTCTCGAGTCATTTTATTGATTTATTTGTTACTATTGGGGGAAATATATAATGTTTGAGTTACGGGTATCTATGGGCAGCCGAATGTTCAGCTACGTTGGACGTGGTGGGAGAAGTTTAAACGTCTGGGTGATGAGCAGGAGGTTCCATGGTTATGCATAGGGGATTTAAACGAAGCATTAGCTCATGATGAATTTATGGGCCAGAGATCGAGGGCGGAATGGCAGATACATTTTTTTAAGAAAGCTTTGGATTACTGTGGACTCTATGACTTGGGGTATTCGGGTTTTATGTTCACCTGGCAAAGAAACGCAGTGACTCCGAACATAGTAAAAGGAAAGTTAGAACGAGAAACATCTAACAACTCTCTGTGAGAGCTATTCTCGTGGTCAACAACGTCGAATCTACTGACTATGCATTCAGACCACTTCAGCATTCTCATAAAGCTTTGCGCAAGGGATCCTACTACAATAGCCTTTAGGCGGAAGAGAGGTTTCGTTTAGAGGCAAAGTGGATAAAATCCAAGGATTGTGAGAGAATGATTAAAGAATCTTGGGATACCTCTAACGCCCCGCTACTGGAAAAATTGGACGAATGTTCACTCGGGTTGCTGCGCTGGAGTAAAGAGTCTATTCCAAACGTGCCGAAGAGGATGGCCGAGGTTGAGAATGAGGTCCAACATATGTCGAGCAGGGTGATCACAGAAGTCGTTCGGACCATAATACTGGAGCTAAAGGTGGAGCATGAGTTGTTACAGAAAGCGGATAGTATACAGTGGAAGACAGGGGCAAAGAGACACTAGTACAAAGCAGGTGATAGAAATACGAACTTTTTCCATAGGTATGCCTCCCAAAGAAGATCTTATAATAGAATTGACAGCCTAAAAGATGAAAGTCATATGTTGAGGAGGGATGATCAGAGTATTGAGAAAAATTTACTGAATTATTTTGGAGGACTATTCTTTACTTAGGACCCGAAGTGGAGATGGCCAGGGATTCTAGCCGAGGATCACAGTGGAGATGGCCAGGGATTCTAGCCAAGGGTCATAGTGGAGATGGCCAAGGATCTTGTAAAGCCATATAGAGAGGAAAAGGTTGCTCAGGCAGTGAAATAGATGCACCATTACAAATCTCCAGGCCCTGATGGTATGAGTCCTGTCTTTTACCAAAAAGTTGGCATATAGTTCGTAAGGATATTACTCCTCTTGCGATCAACTTGTTAAACACAAGTATTTTTAATCCATCGGTTGATTATACTCACATAGTTTGAATTCCAAAGATTAAAAAACCGGATAGAATTACTCAATTTAGACCAATTAGTCTGTGCAATATGGTCTATAGAATAGCCTCAAAAGTTGCATAACACAGGTTGAGGAGAATTATGCTGGAAACTATATCGGAAGCTTAGTCAGTGTTTGTAATTGGAAGATTAATTACAGACAACATACTAATAGCTCAAGATTTCACCATGGTATGAAGAGGAGGCGGGGCCAATGGGTCACATTAGCGCCAAGTTGGATATGAGTAAGGCATTTGATAGGCTGGAATAGAGCTTCATCTGCACAACTTTGACTCAATTTGGGTTCCTGGAAGAGTTTTTCAGTCTCATCAAGTCATATATTAGCTCGGTATCGTTCTCTTTTATTTTAATATGGAGGAGAATTGGCTATGCTGAAGCCATGATGAGGAGTCAGGCAAGGCGATCCCTTATAACCATGTATTAATAATATGCTCAGAAATCTTCTCAAATATATTAACAGACTTGATGGGTGTTCAGAAATTGAAGGGTATTTGAGCTACAACGTATGGATCAAGGTTGTCTCATACATTCTTTGCAGATGATACCTTATTTATTGGAGAGGCCACTAAACCAGAGGCGGAGAATATGAATTGGGCGATACCTCTTAACGACAGCATCTCAGGATAGAAGATTAACCCAGAGAAATCAAGTATTGTTTTCAGCCCAAATACTAGTGCACATATGAGAGGTAGAATATTTGATATGTTAAAAGCTCCATAAGTGGAATCCAATGGAACGTATTATGGTTTACCTTCTGAGATTTGTAGAAGCAAGAATGAGGCTTTCCAGCCGCTTAAGGAAAAGGGGAGACAGAAGATGGACGGATGGATGGAGACAAATTTATCTAAAGTTGGCAAGAAAGTCTTCTTAAAATCTTTGGTGCAAGCATTACCTTGTTACTCCATGAGCTACTTCGAAATACCGGGCCAAGTTCTAGAGGAGATTGAATCAAAAATGAAGAATTTCTGGTGGGGTGACTCAGAGAGTTAGAGAAATTCCACTGGGTAGACTGGGAAAGGCTGATGAAAGGGAAAGGAGATGGAGGATTAGGCTTCAGAGACCTAAATGCAATGAACTTAGTGCTACTTGGAAAGAAAGTGTGGCAATACCTTATGGAACTGCAATCCCTTGTGTCTCGAATTTTCACAGACTAGTATTATCTGGGTTGGAGTATCATGGAAGCATACCCAGTGAATGACATATCGTGGGCTTGGAGGAGTATATTGAAGGGGGTGGAAGTGGTTCGACAAGGGGCAAGAAAGCATATACGCTCTAGACTAAACACTAGAGCTTGCTACGATCTTTGGCAGCCTGCAAACGAAAACTTTAGGATCTGTAATCCTGCAGAAGAATAAACTACGTTGTTGATCTTACTGACCCGGATACTCAATTGTGGAGAGTTGATCAACTCAATGGTACTTTCCATTCAGGAGATGTTAAAAGCATTTAGGCGATTAAGTAGGCAAGTAAAGAAGGGCCAGACCACTGGTTTTGTCACTATACAACTATCGGAAAATATATGGTAAATTTTGCATACCATATGCTGGAGGAAGAGCGGGAGACAGGGGCACAACACCAAACAGTGGAAAGAGAAGAGGAAAACAGTTTTTGATGAGGTTTTAGAAGTTGAGGGTTACATAGAGGGAGAAACATTTTGCATGACGCCTCGTCACGAATTCTCTACTCACAAGTGCAAATTTAAGATCACGCACACTGAATTTCCCACTAACTTGTCCCTTTTGCCAAGTGGAGGACGGATCGACGGAGCACCTATTCTTTACGTGTGATTTCGGAACAAGAATTCGGGAGACAGCAGGTTTAACACAGATAATTAAAAGGGCTCAACGTGGCAGAGGCGAACTAAGGTTCATGAAGCTTTTAATAGAGTCGGATGAAGCAACCACAGAACTGAAACTAATGATATGTGACGCTTTGTGGTTTCAAAGAAATAACAGGATATTTACGGTGCAGAATTAGAGGTGGAACTCATTGCTGTATCGGTTAGTTCCAATTGCCGACTATTACAAGACGCAATCAGCTGGCCAGATAGAGATTCACATGACCTCTCGTAGGAATCTTTGTTGCGGCCTACCTCAAGAATTAAGAATCACGTTTGATGCGGGAATCAAGGAGCGGCGTTGGATAACGAAGGATGCTTCATAAAGGTGGTGACAAGGAAATTCTCAGGGGTAATATACTCGACTTTTTCGAAGGCGTTGGGGCTGGAACTTAAAACTTTACGGCTGAATATTACAGGTGATTGTTTTGTGCTAATAAGAAATAGAGTGGTGATACATGCAGGTCCATGTTTACTAATGTAGGTCCTAAATATAATATTTTGGATGCACTAGCACAATTCAGGGCCACATATTGTGTTTTTCATACCTGCATTTAGTAAACATGGACCTGCATGTATAATTTCTCTAAGAAATATCAGGAGTTAGACTCGTCGTCATTGCATGTACGGAGTTGGTGCAAACCATCAAAGAAAGGTTCCATGCTTTTGATATTAAGCTCCCCTTCTGGATACCAAAAATAAATAATAGTCAAGCTCATCATTTTGTGTCCCACACAAAAACTAGTATAGAAGTTAGGGTTCTTTGGAATAGTGCGCAAACTTTTACTTTGTCAAACGATTCTAGACGTCTTTCAGAGGAATAAAATGAGATTTCTTATTTTCAAAAAAAAAAGATGGTGTGATATAGAGTTTATATATGGTTAAAATATTGACTCATTTTGGCACGGTTTTTCTAACGAGTGCGGTTAAAAACAAATAGATTCCATAAAATTTTGTGTAATAAAGTTATCCTTTATCTGATCATTAATTAACCATCTGTATTAATATCTCTAATCTCAATATTAATTACTTTAATTTACCATATTTAAATTTACCATATTTACCCGTTCATGAATATTTACCATACTTATCATATCTAAAATTATGATATGCATGAATACTTACCATACTTATCTAAACTTTTATCCAACAAACTAATGTTTTGATTTTTAAATATATAATATTTAGTAACAACTGATTTTTTAATAATGATGAGTAGTAAATAGAAAACACGGTTGATTGTATACTAAGCAATATGGGCAGGTTTTACTCACCTAATTTTAATTAATTTAATTTAGTTCAGTTTCGATGGATATAATATAGGTTAATTATATCATAATTTTTAATATTTGAATATCTTTCAATTCAATTTTTTTCATCAAAAATAAGTTTAAAAAGTATTCCTTCAATCTGTGAAGATCTTTTATAATATAATATTATATGTATAATTTTGTTTTTTTGAACACATGTATATTTTTGTTAGATAATTTATATGGATTTTAAAATTTAGGAATCAAGCCATATTTGAAGAATATTTCGGTTTAAAAAATTCTTGCGGCAACAAAAACAATTATGGGGATGAGTATTTATGTAAGAAAGCATACACAGAAAAATGGCTCAAGATTTATTCTACTGATTTTCCGACTAAATCCTAAAATTTTCGAGACAAATACTTTTTTCTCTCTCTAAAATCCTACTCTCTACCTTCTCTCTAAACTTCCCGTTTTTTTCTCAATTAACAAATAATATATACACTATTTCATGCCAATAACGTCATTATTACAGTAAAACAACGGTAATACAACCGTTACAACCATGGCGGAACCGCCGCTGCATCGCGGCGGAAATCCCCAACCCCGCTCTTTTGCACAAGCTCTCACTGCCAAATCACCACCTCTAACTCCCACCCTTCCCAACAACCCTGATATCAATCCGATTGGAGATTTTAAAGGCAAAATCGCCTGCATAGTTTCGCCGGAACAGGTCTCCGACTTAGCATCTCACTACCATAATGCCCTAATTGGGAAGTTCGACTATGGTATGCCATCCATGACGGCACTCTATGAAGCTTTCAAATCCATTGATTTCACCTCAAGCTTTCAGATCGGCTCGATCGATCACAGGCACATTCTCATCCATTTTCAAGCTCAGGAAGACTACCAACGTTGTTGGCTTAAGGGATTATGGATGTTGAAAGGATCAGCTATGAAAGTTCTCAAATGGACAACCGATTTTCGCCCCAGGAACTGAACCAGCCATTGTTCCTATCTGGGTAACAATTCATCATATCCCTATTTTCTTCTACAATACTGTCATGCTCAAATTCATAGGAAATAGAATAGGAAAATTCATCAAATTGGATGCTGCCACTGCTGCTTTAACCAGACCTTCTGCAGTTAAGATGTGTCTTGAAGTAGACCTTATTTTTTTTAATATGATACACCATGAAATTGTGGTAGGCGTTGCTGGTAACACTGTTGAGCTAGGAATAGAGTATGATTTTATTCCTCCCTACTGCCCTCACTGCAGGAGAATTGGTCATTTTTTGGATCAATGTGTTTCTGCCAACCCTGAGCTGAGAAAAGAAACTGCATCCAGGCTACCCTCTCTAGCTAAACCATCACAAACATCCCTGAACTATGAAAAGACCCACCCAACTGAGGCTCTGAGCAGACCTCAAAAAGGGACATCTTCAGGAGTTACTGCTAAGGAAAAACAGAAGACTCTAGCCAACCAAAATCTTATATACAGGCCCAAACTCCCCCAGATTCAGACTTCCTCAGACAAAGGGAAAATTATACTAGAAGATCCTCCAAAGAAAACTGCAGCTGCCACATCTCAAGAGCCACTGATAACCATTACTGATAGCCCCCTTTCCCCTCCCTCTCCCACTTCCCTACAACCCCAAAAGGATGACAGTTCTTGGATTAACCATAGGCCATCTCAATATGCAAAAGATGATACTCTCATCAAGTCAGGTAAACATTTGAACCAAGCATCCCCAACCATTACTAACAGCTTGCCCCTTTTTCATTCTCAAGATAGAAATAGGAAGAACAGGTTTACACCACTTCAGGACATAGAGGATGATGAGGAAGATGATTCAATGCATGAAACTCAAGAGCTTGACACTTCAAATGGCTCTCTGCCCATCACTGCTCCTGATCAACACACTGAATGCTCAGGATTGCCATCTACTCCTGCAACAGACATCTGCACTAATGTAAGCACAGCTCAGGTGAGGAAGTCCTCTAGACTTATTGCAAAAAATACACCTGTCATAAAGCTTCAAACCTATTTTACACAACTAAATCACATTATGTCTGGCTCTGGAACAAAAAGCCCCTATAATCTTTTTAAATGATTAGTACAACCTCCAAAATTAAATTCCTAGTCTGGAATCTTAGGGGGATGGAAACTTCTATGGAAAGATTACAAGAACTTATTCTAGAATACCACTTTGAACTTCTCTGTCTCATTGAACCTATGCATCACAATTCTGAATGTAATTCTTATATGGTCAAACTAAGATATACAAATTGCATGTCTGCCCAAAATGAAAGGATTTGGGTTTTTTGGAATAATGATTTACAAATCACACCTAGACAAGACCACCTTCAGTTTGTACATGTCTCAGTACTTAGCCAAAAACTGCAATCCTCCGTGGAGGCAGTATTTATCTATGGCCTGAGAACTAGAAAAGGTAGGGAAGATCTATGGATTGATTTGGAAAAAATTAGAAATCCTGAAACTATTTTTATAGGTGATTTCAATGCCATTGCTTCTATATCTGAGTATAAAGGTTAGTCTACCCCTAATCTGCGTAGCATAAGAGAATTTTCTTCCTTTATAGATAATATGCCCCTGCAAAATATTTTTACTGTGGGTAACCTTTTTACCTGGTCTAATGGTAGGCACTTACATGATAATTCTCTGACTAGTAGTGGAAGGATTAATACCCCCACACTTCAGAGACTAGATAGAGGTCTATGTACAGCCCAATGGAACAATACTTTTCCAGACTCATCTATTCTAGTCTTAAACAAATTGTCTAGTGATCACTGTACTCTACTGTTAAGTATAGGAAACTCTTGTAAATCCTCTCCTAGACCTTTTCATAATAGTGTAAAAGAAAGGAAAAGCAGAATGGGCATTACTAAAATTTAAAACAGTCTTGGTCTCTGGATTGAAGATTCTGTAGAAATTGAGAAGGAGGCAGTTGAATACTACACTGACCTTCTCTCTGCAGAAATAAACCCTGACCAGACTACTTTTTTCTCCCATTTTCTGTCTCAGATCCCCAGTTTAATTACTGCACATGATAATGCTCAATTACTTAAATCTGTATCTATGGAGGAGCTGAAACACATTATTTTCTCATTAAATAAAGAGAGTAGCCCAGGGCCAGATGGCTTCACTGCCAAATTCTATATTAAAGCCTGGGACATTATAAATATAGATCTACTTAGTGCTACAAATGATTATTTGTCCAAATCTGATATTCCAAATGGGATTTCTAGTACCTGGATAGCCATTATACCTAAAGTAGACACTCCTACCTCTTTTAGTGATTTCAGGCCTATTTCATTATCCAATGTGGCCAACAAAATTTTTTCTAAGGTTCTGATAGAGAGAATAAAACCTCTAATGCCAAAAATCATTTCACCACATCAGACTGCCTTTTTAAAAAATAGGGATATACCTGACAATGTACTATATTTAAAAGAAATGATGAGATTTATTGACAGAAAATCAAGTCATCCAAACTGTGTCCTAAAATTAGATCTCAGGAAAGCCTTTGACAGGGTATGTTGGACTTTCCTGACATGCATTCTCATGAAGTTTGGATTCAGTGGTCAATTTATCTACTCCATCATAAAGAATCTCAGACAAGTTTGGTTCTCAGTCCTGGTCAATGGAAATCCAGTTGGCTCTTTTCAAGCCACAAGGGGAATAAAACAAGGTGATCCTCTGTCACCCTTTCTCTTTAATATTTTTTCTGAATCATTTACAAGGAGCTTAGCCTATTTATATGATACTGGGAAATTACAATACTTTAACCTGCCTCCAAATGCTCATCATATTTCCCATCTTTCATATGCTGATGATACGGTGATTTTTATGCAAGCTAGTAAATCTAACCTGACCAGAATGAAAGCTTTTTTAGCTGTATTTGAATCTGTTTCTGGTCAGAAAATCAGCTATGAAAAAAGTGATTTTTATGTTAGTAAGCATGCCTCTGCCTCACGAATTATTGATATCAGAAATATTCTATGCATGAAAAAGGGATCTTTTCCTTTCAAATATCTAGGAGTCCCTATTTTTGTAGGAAGAGCAAAAAATATTTATTTCCAGCCACTCTCAGAAATGATTGATAAAAGAATCAATAACTAGAAAAATAAATGGCTATCTACTGGGGCTAAAATGATTCTGATTAATTCATGCATATATTCATTACCTCAACATTATTGGTCAGTGCTTATCCCTACTGCTCATACTATCAAACTGATCAAAAGAAAAATTTCTATTTTCTTCTGGGGCTCAATTAATGATAAACCAAAAAAACATGGAGAAACTGGAATGATTTGTGCTATCCTATCTCTGAAAATGGATTAGCTTTTAGGAATATTTATACTATTATCATATCCTTCTCTGTGAAGTTATGGTGGAAATTCCAATCTGCTCAGACTCCATGGACCATATTCCTATCCTCACTACCACAATCTTCAAAATCATCACAATGCTGGAAGAGGATATGCCAAGTAAATCAATTTGAAGAGAGGAACTCAAAAGTCATTCATGGAAATGGACTATGCAGCTTCTGGTCCTCCAACTGGACAGATAGAGGTCCTCTTCAAGATTTACTGAACCAAGAAGATCACAATATTCCACCTATGTGTTCAGTGGCTGAGTTTATCCAGAATAAACATGTTTTCCTTCAATCTATCTCTCCCAACATTGATACTGATTTGCTTCAATTTTTGCAGGATTCTGAACTTAAATAACAAAGAGAGGATAAGCTTATTTGGAAACCAAGTGTTACTAGCCAGTTCACTTTCAAATCAACTTATGAAAAGCTCAGACCTGTTAGAGGTACCTCTCTCTCACTTACAAAAATATGGAATAAGAGAATTCCAAAAAAAGGTCTTAGTTTTTATGTGGAAAGTCATGAATTCCTTGCCGCCTTTTGATAATGTTATGACACACTATGGTTTCCATATAGTCTCAAAATGCTGTGTCTGTGATAACTTTGACTCCCTGGATCACTCTTTCAATAGCTGTCAGTTGGCAACAAATATTTGGAGTATGGTTAACACATTCATAGGCATCCAAACCCCTGTCTTTGCATCTATCTGGAGTAGACTGTCACATTACTTAACCAGACCTGGATTAACTCCAATCCACTCTATCCTGATTCACAACATCTCCCTTTTTACTTGCCGGTGCCTATGGAAAGCAAAAAATAGATACATCTTTGACTCCATTCCCCTGGTACCAACCCATATCTTCCATGATATTAGAAATATGGTCTATGACTCATTTGCTGCCTTCCCCTTTTATATCCATCTGAGCACTGACATAGAACTTTCATCAAATGGATATTTTCCCCTATGGTTGAAACCACCAAAACCTAACATAGAAAAAATCACTTGGACTAAACCTATAACTGGGATTAAGACCAATGTTGATGCCTCTTGGAAAGCCATAGGACAGGGTTTAATCTCTAGAGATCATCTTGGCAATTTTGTAGGTGCTTCTACTGTCTTTACCCACTCCCAGTCTCCTTAACACTCTGAGCTCCTAGCTATTGGCCTTGCACTGTCAATTGCACCATCATTACACAGTCCTTAAATTATTGAATCAGACTGTTTGCATGCCATTAAAATTATAGCAAATCCTGAGCTTGCTCCCTGGAAATTATATAATTTGGTTACAGATATTCATGAGGCTGCAAAAACTTTCACCATTCTGTATACTCCTAGAGAAGGAAATACAGTGGCAGACTCTCTGGCAAAATATTGTGTTCTGACCAAACTATCTTCAAATTTCCAGACAGTATCACACATGCCCTCCCCATTCTAAGGGTCTATACTTGTTAGATAAATGTGGTGTTTCTTCACTCAGACTACATCCACCCTAGAATGACTGCTACGCTCACTATTTCTTGCTGCTTTCTCAGGTGCAATTTGATCTCTATGGAAGCAGCAAATACAACAAGGCTGAGTAATATCTGAAGTTTTCTGATCAAACAGCAGAAATTGGCATCTGTCTCTCACACACTGCACACACAAAGATGAATGCTATAGCTCACTGTCTTCTGAAATATCTACCACATCTTTAGCTCTCCAAAGTTGTATTGTTAGTGGTAAATTGTAGAAAAACTCTTAGCTTACTGGAGCATATGGATGTTTTGGGATCGCCTTGAGTTTTGCCTAGCAATTCTCTAATAGGTCCTAAATTCCATATTTCTTCAATTTTGATATAGTGCCTGTGAGCCTATTTTTGCAAAGCATTACTAATACTTTGGGAGTTTAACTCCGTACACCAAATGTCTGTTCTCGGGACGTTTGATGTATCATTCATTGTATTTTTTATTGGTTTGGGATACCTAATAAAATATCCCCACTTATTAGTGGTTTTCGCTAAAAAAAATATATATGTAAGAAAGCATACAAGATTAAGAGAAATTTTTAAAAGCTAAAAACACTATATAAGATAGATTTTCAGGGCAGAATTATAAGTTTAATATATAATTTATCGGGGTAAACATGAGAGTAAATTATTTAAAATACAGCGAAACATAAAAAAGGAATGAGTAAGTAGCACTATTCATGGCGGTAAAAAAAAGTAAATAATCCTCTCGGAAAACAAGAGTGTAATTAAGGAGAGAAGAGCAGTCAATCACTGTAATTAATTGATTTACCATAAATACCTCATTTAATATATGGAATCTATTTGTTCTTAAAGAGTGCCGTCGTTAGAAAAACCGTTGGCTTATAAATAAAAGTTGCTCTCCTCAATTCCTACTTTTAAATAAAAAGAAAGTGTGATTTGGTTTGTGATCAAGTAGTTGATGCCCATCAAGTATTCTCAAATGATTTGGTTTGTCTATCCGCTTCAAAGAACTTTGACGCTCTGGTTATTAAAGACAATGCCTTTAGAGCATTCACAATGGTAAACTAGATGACTATGCGGCTTTTTTCATCTCAAACCAATGATGTGGCAAGCTACATACACCTACAATGGTAAGCTACATTCTTTATATTTTATGGCCCCACGTATATTATTATTTATTATAAAAGTAAAATAAAATTAATTAACTAAATATATACCATGATGAGTATAAAATAAATTAATCGTATTTATAACAATATCAATTCTTCAAATTTTAATTTTAATATATGTATTTTTGGATTTGACTTATTAACTTATTCAAAAGAATAGAGTATGTAAAGAATTCCCAATTTTTTTTATTTTCTTGTGAATATTCCATAGAAATCACTTACTCCAATGTAAAATATATCATTTTTTGAAATATGTATGGTAAAAAACGCGTAAAATAAGCTTGTGCGTATGGAAAAATAAATTTGTACGTATGAAAAAAGGGTAAATATTTGAAACGTAAATGATAAAAGAACACGTGATATAAACGTGTACGTATGCAAAAGATAAATAATTAATTTCGCAACACACAGAGCAGGCTGCTTTGCAGAGCAGTACTGCTTGGCGCAGCTGTAAACATGGCATTGATGTAATGGTAAGCATGCATGCTAGAAAGTTTAGAAATTTACAAGCAGGTACAAAACTAACACCATTGCAGATGCTGGAAGGAAAAACAAATCTCAGTTTGAGTATGGGCTCTTTTTGGCTCTAATTTGCAGGTGTTGGAGACTGTATGTGAAATTGCAGTTGTAGACTCAGCTGCAAAAGTTGATTCATACTATGGAGTTCCTACTAAATAATGGGATTACACAAGTTATGATATATTCAGTACCAATGATAGCCACCTCTCTTCTTTCATATTCGACCAATCTAGATATTGCACTTGAAGCGGAAGTTATAGATGGTCGTGAGTTGATGAAACATTTCCAGAATATTTTCTTTTTCAAATATCCTACATCTTTGGTTTTAGTAGCTCACAAACTAACTAAACATGTAATTTCCTGTGTATGACACGTGACCATGCAATTATATTTCTGACAGAAAATAATGTGAACTAACTTGACCTTAGTGCAGCTATCTCAACACAAAGTTGGAACAATTTCTAACGTACATTAATTGATTGAGAATCATGAAAATCACATTAAAAAACTCGACTCAATAATAAAATTGCATGTCTATAGTTTAAACCAAAGTCAAAATTCAATTTAATGGCTTTGAACTATTCCTTCACTTTTACTTGATCCATATATCCCAAAGTTTATTTTTATACTTATATGGATCACTAGTTATTTTGAAAATGTTCTTAAGTACTTCTGTTTTTTAAAACAATTAATTTAGTTATTGTTGTTAAGATGATAAGAATGTATTCAACATTATCAAAATAATTAAAAATAATTATTTTATAAAAAAAAGTCTAAAATAGAATATATTTTCACACCTCTATAAAAAAAATTTGTTCCTTCAAAAAAATCAAAATATCATAGGCATTACAAATTAATCTATTGAGTAGAATTCAAGATTGATCATTGATCTTTGACAAAATTTAACTTTATATAACTCAACTATTTTTTTTATCGTCAAGCTTTATTATGTGATTCGAAATTAATTTCTTGTCATTAAGTGAGATGCTAAGTCTTTTTTTTATGTTTTTTGCAATTGTTCATAGGGTAAATTGATGTTTTTACCAAGGGAGGGATGAATGTAAACCTAAGAAAATAATGGGTGATTCTATTTACACCACCTCAATTGCTAAATACACCCACCTGCCTCACATCGTCCACCAGAGATTATTTTCACACCAGAATAGTGTAAATAGCAAGACCCAAATATATACATAATTTGGAATAATTCTCTCTTCTACCATTGTGTACTGTGCAGAGTTTAGTGTCCCTCTTTTTAAACGAAAAACCTACAATTTCTTGTTTCCACCCATAAATGTTTCCAGTTTTCAATACCCACAATAGAATTCGAGAATTCGAGATTAGTTAAGCATATAGTAACTAAGTAGTCCGGATACTGAACACTTCTTTCAAACTCTTTTGTGAAACCGTCGCAGTGCCCATCTGTGTTCCAGTGTCCACTAATTCTGGGACCGACTCTTTTCATGCAGTAAACGAATCAGGAGAAGAGTCAGAAAGGCAGAAACCCCCATCAAAGATGACAAATCAGGTAAGGAAAGCACAGCAATCAGCAGAAAACTTTGGAAAGAGAGATACATGCAGGCTTTCCACACAGAATAACAAACGAATAGGTAGAAGAATAACTACATCTTTGGCACAATTCTGAGTTGGGATCACAAGTTCATAACACGAGATAAACAACTCCAGCTAAATTATCTGCATGTCTGTATCACACAGACCAAACAGCAAACAGTATAGCCTAAAATCTTTTAGTAGCTAGTTACAAGACGAAATGGAGGTCTAAAATCAGTAAGCAAGATGCATACGCAGTAGTAACGAAACATTCGTTATCAGTATAAGAATGATTTCCTGCCGTTTTTCATAGTTTTCATCCTCAGAGGGCTCCAAACTAGCTTCTTCTGTAGAGCAACAACTGTTGGATGCTTAGGTTTCCATGAACCTGCTTGTGATGGAGGGCTGCCCATAAACTTGCTGCTGCTTTGTCGATTCATGGGTGTCTCCATTACATTTGTATTGCTTGAGGATCCCCTATTCAACTGTGACGTTGGAGAGCTAACTTTTGTAGTCCGCCATACTTTTTTGGGGTCCCACACAAATGATTGCCGACCAACACGCTCCTTCCTCGATGCAGCATTGGACCTATTTACAGGAGTTGCCATGCTTGAGCTTGGTTCAGGGAAATACGTTGCCATTGAGTTCCGTTTCTTGGGCTGAAACCCCTGGTTTGCCTTAGCAGCTGCAGTAGGCCTCACAGCAACAGATAAACGCCTTGCTTGCATGGGTGCCTTTCCCCTGCAACTTTCCATCACTGAGTTGCTGGGCATGTTCTCCTTGTCATGTTGCCTGGGAAGTGGAATCATAGAATTCCTAGGCTTGTATTGAAGAGGAGCCTGAGAAGGAGCTGGTGCGAAATTGGTAATCTTTCTAAGAGGTAACCTCATCTTTGATGGACCCAAGGGTGGTTTTGACTCAGTTGTACTCTTCCGTGATTGGCCGAAAGATGCTACTGCTGATGACTGAGTAGTAGCAGCTGAAAGAGCCTTGGTTTCCTGTTTGAGTCTAATCTTCCTCTCCTCTGCCAACTGATTCTCCAAATCCCGAACCTGTGAAGAAATGGATCGTGGGACTATCAATTTAATCCTAGAGCACAAGTAAAACACTGCCAAATTTACTGGAAAGAATCATTTGTAGACTGGATACGAGTAGTTACCTTATCTTGAAGATTTCTGCATATGTGTTCTCTGGCAGAAAGCCTTAGTTGCAAAGACTGCACACTATCCTGCAGTTTCTTCATCTCCTTCTCATCATTCTTCGCTTTTTCTGCCTATTAAGTTAATGAGTTCAAATAATGAGATAAAACAAACCACAAATATTAGTTCATAGAGGTTGCTGGTTAGAACTACGTACCAACTGCTTATACTTGAAAAGCTCCCCAGGATCAGCCTGTTTCCGAGCAGGACCGTGCTCAACTCCTCGAACACGACTAGCGAAGTTCAGTGAACAAATAGTTTCTCCTATATCTGCAGCATTTGGACTGATTTGAACAAACATTAACGTCTTGCAATCTCCACCTGCATTATAACTTGAACTGTTGTAAAATAATAATAAAGTGCATGATTAGTTTAAAATGATGTCGAAAAGAGGGAAAATGTGAAAAAAAAACTCAGTAACTGGGATACAGAAAGGTATAATCATCCCTTGTTTAACCTTGCAGTAGATGATTTTCACCTTTTTGTTTGTAACTTCAGTTAGGAGTGACTTTTCACTATATAATTGATGTGTGACTTTTATTTCTACAATTTACCCTGTGTATTATAACCCAAGTTTTCCGCTGAGGTTCTAAACATATTCATTCAGCTACTCATGCTATACATATGTGTTCACTTGGGAGAGGAAACTCTTCAGATCCATATAGTAGAGATAACTCACCTAATGAACTCTGCAGTAAATGGGTGAGCTTTGAGTTCCTGATTCAAAGGAAGAAAACAGTTAACATAAGAACCAGTACTACAACACGCGATATTATTACAAGGGAAGAGAGAAAGTGACAGTATAGGGGTGTAGAGAAAAGAGAGATAGCTACCTGTATGGAATATGAGTGGTCTTAGAGGCGAGGGCAGATATAACATCCCCCAACGCTGATAGAGATTTATTTATAAACTGAGACTCCTTCAATCTTTCACCTTCAACATCAAGCTTTCCAACCCTTTCACTTCCTGCCAAGTCCACGAGCCAAAGATGGCTCCTAGTCCTTTGCCCATTTATCAGATTCTCACCCAGAACAGTCACTCTAACCAAGCTACAGCCACAGTAGGTGAATCAAGTTGGACTTTATCATAATATCTTTAATTGCACAAAGAGTTAAACCACAAACTTTATCATGTAAATATCAAATTCAGAAGTACCAGTGAGATCGGCTGCTAAGCTCATTAGCATTGGTTGATCCAACAGATCTAGCTCGACTACCAGACTTGAGGAGCTCCCATACTTCATTTGTGCTGTAAACATGAGCTTCAACAAGTCCAGGAACCTCTTGAGTTCCCTCTGCCGATTGCTTAATATCCAATCTGTCATGCAATTATTGAATCATTGATCATTTATTTATTATAGAAATTATTGAAACCTAGGAAAATGAGATGATAAAGTACTTAAAACTTACTTTTTAGCAGGTTGATTGCAGTTCTCTATCAAGAGATCCCTTATCTTCTCATTGTATACCTCCAACATGCTAACCAATAGCTCATATTTCATGAAGGTGCCCCTTTCATTAGATACTCTAAACAGCTCCTCTAATGTCCGGTAATTAACACCTCTACTTTCTGGTGTTCCTTCCATGGTAAATGTCTTGCCTGTTCCTGTCTGCCCATAAGCGAATATACAAACGTTGAAACCATCTAGGACAGATGTCACTATTGGCCTTGTCTGTACAAAAACACTCTCTGGCAGCAGAAAATACATAAAAATGATTAATGAAGACAAGAGAAACTGAAAATACCAAGCAGAATCATCCAATAAATGGTCACTGTGAAGCATATTCAATGTTACCTTGGTTATCCTCGGGTTTAAAGACATGATCAAATCTAAACAACTTCTTGGAAGCATCAGAAGATATTATTTGCAGCTCATTCTCCTGACACGAACTGTAGTCAACAACAAACTGGCCATCGTTTAAAACTTCATCCATATTCAGAGGCCTACACCGACAGAAAACTCTAATGTTGCCTTTGAGCTCGATGACTTCGTTGTAGAGACGCCTCCTCTCATTGTACTCGTCAAGATACTTCCTCTTCAAAATTTCACGCTCTTCTTGGTGTTGTTTTTTCAAGTTTTCATGCTCAACCTTCAAGTCCTATACCGTACACGATTCAGAAATCAAATGAAACAATCGAAATATATTCCTGTTGCAACTCCTTCAATGAACAAACATACAAAAATAGATCATACCTGCATTTCACCGTCTAGTTTCTCAATCTTCTCTGAAACAGGAAAACCCTGTGGTATCGAACATGTTTCTTCAGCATCATCACTTGATTCAGTGTACTCTCCCTCCGAATCTTTAGTTTCCTCCCCTATATCGCTATTTCCTCCACCTTCCTCTGGAAAAATCAGAACAAAATTATCAACAGAGAATCCATTTCATAGCATCTTTCCCCACAAATTACTGAAGGTCTAGTTCTACACATATCCCATGCTCTTCAGCCCATAAGTCACAAACAGAAACGTAATCTCATCCAAAAATAGGGGATAAATTCCGGGAAGAACAGATCGAAACACCAAAGATCCACATAAAATCTAAACTAACAAGTACAAACGAGACATTCAAAGAAGAGGCGTGAAAGCAAACTCACCGATTTCAGAAATGGGCGACGAATCCTTGGAGACCGTGACAGCACAATCGAAGTCATGACAAAGCGTGTCCAGGTCTTGATCTGCAATCGGAAAACGAAAAGAATTAGCCCCAATTTCAAAACCCTAGCGTACTTAATTCATGAACAAGGGACATGGAGCCGGGGAATTACCGTCCATGGGATCCATTTTCTCGATTCCGGTAGAGCTGCTGCAACGGAATGTAGGGGGGAGACGAAAGAGGGAGCGGGGTAAGGGTTTGGGGTTGTTTTTCAAAGTAATTTGAATATGATATGAAGGAGAGAGCTTTTGGAACAAGACGATTTGGCTACAAACGGCTCTCAGATATAATCGCAGCGCATCACATTATTTTATTGCCACCGGGCCCGGGTATAAAATTGATCCAAAATTTGAATTTGCTCCTACATCCTTCCAATACTTTTTCCCCTATCCTTTTATATCTAGTCTCACATATTATATATTAAATAAAGTGAAAATTGCTTATATATCTCTCACTTCTGGTAATAGTACACATATAACTCTCAGTTATGGATTAGTGTGATTATGATCCCGTAATTTAATTAAATTGATTTTCTCATAATTATTGACTGAAAATTCGTAAAAAGACAAAATGACCTCATTTAAAAATAAATTTAGAAAAATATGAATCGAGTGTAACAAAAATTACCTCGTTTTGAAAAGATATAAAAACATCGTAATATTTCAAATATTTTCTTTCGTTTTTCATGGATTTGTTGGGCACCTACTCCGATAAGAAAATATTGTGACATAATTAAGTCCACGGGAATCGGAATCAGATTGCCGGAAATCAATTGTGAAATGATCGGTCAAGATTCATCAAGCTGGGATTTGAAGCCATCAAATATTATCCTCGTCTCAAAATCTCGTCATAATCATAATGGAGAAAGAACATCATTTCATCGCTAAAATATGCAATATTGTGGGAAGAAAAATTGTAAAAGAAGATTCCGTAATGGAACGCCGTTGTATACTTGTATTTATCGCTGGAAACATTACGAAAGGGTCTGCAACAACCTCCGACTAATATTTGGAGATGTTGATCGGTTTGTGTGTTTGAGATCTAGAGGAATAATTTGGCGATAATATTGGGTCGGTGGTGGTGTGGGGAAGTTGTTGTCGGGATGGGTCAGTCAGCGACGAGAAATCTAAGAATCAGCAGGGTGGCGCCAGTGGAGGAAAGGTCGACAAGTAAATTGAATAAAAGGGTGGAATTGTCTTAAAACTAATCAAATGCTCTAAATAGGAATATTCAAAGTTTTAATACAACCTTTTATTATGCGATTTATAGAAAATATCTTTATATAATTCTAGATTCCTCTCTTAATTTAAGCACACTATAAGTTAAATAGATGAATGCAACATTACGTAATATAGTGCTATGGGTATCCCCATTCTCCAGTAGTACAATAAAATAAATCCACTTTCTCTAAATTAGGAACATGTTAAATATAATTATATAAAGCCTGAAACTCTAAAATTCTAACCACCAAAACCCTCTCTTCTTCATACATCATCTTCCCCATCTTCACACCACAGGATGATGTGGAAGCAGCGTTGATTAAATTTGATTTGTTTTGTTGTTGAATAAGTGTGAATTGTCCACATCGATTAGTTTTGCTATTGAATAAGTGTGAACTGTCCACGTCGCTTAGTTTTGCTATTGAATAAGTGTGAATTGTCCACATTGTTCTTCGATTAGATCGATTATATCTTGTATCCACAATACTTGATATGATTTTTCAAGTCGATGTTTTGTTCTCAACCTGGTCGTAAAGGTCGTGTGTTACTCTTGATATGGTTTATAGGTCGTGTTTTGCTCTCGATCTAGCTTATATATCATGTATATGTTTAGGATTTGTGTCTTTCAAGCTGTTAGCAGTTTGAAGACCATAAAACTTGTATGTATCAAGTGGTGTTGCAGTTGTAGCAGATCCCTAATTGGCGTAGTGATTGATGCACAGAAAAACTCCTATTTGGCCACCAGTTTGGTGGTTTTCGCAGGCGGTTTTAAGTTTTATTTGATTGGAACTCTTAATTTATAATGGTACACATAGTAACTGTGTGGTTGATTTGTAATTTAGTTACATGGATGTCAATTCCAGTAATCGAATCGCTATGGGACGTTTCTCTAGTAACATGATTGAATTTCAAAGAAATGAAGTAGTTAAGCATAAAATGTTGTCCCTAAGGCGTATAGCTCATGTGATGTTCTAATATGGCGGAATTGTTTTTGAAACTATAAGATCAGGATGAATGTGGGTGAGTGTTCATAAAAGTAAAAATTGTTGTCATAAAAAATATTTATTAGTTCAGTGGTATTTAATTTTCAATTTTACAAAATAAAAATTCTCTCCATGAAAATGTGAAGAATGTGAGATTTGGAGTCACTATTTTGAGAAAACTTTTAGCAACTCTCTTGCACTTGCACTACAAAAATGATAGCGGCTACTCTCTCTCTCTCTCCCCCCCTCCCTCTCTCCCTCTCTCCCCCCCCCCCCCCCCGCCATTTTTGGCGCTTCAAATTCCATAATAACTTCCTCCACATGGACCCCACAATCCGTCACTGGTTATTACTCCAACTGTATAACCTTCATACCCTCATCAGAGTTTTAAAAAGAAACACATTGTTGTGCCACCTCTTGTCCAACCTCAACATCGATTGATACTTATGACATCCCTTCTCAGGATGCCAACCAAGTGAATTATTTGATTGTTACCTTTTTGTCTCATTATCATAATTGCTCAAAAAGCTCATACTATAGTTTATACTAATATTTTGGGCATTCATGCTCTGAGTTTAACAGTAGTAGTTTTGATTTTTAGACCGAAGTCACTGCGGAGCGCAGGGCCTACATCTCTAGTTTTATAGTCATCACTGTTGTGACAAAGGACATATGTACAATACCTTCTTCAGGTTTGACATTAGTGCAAATTACAATCCTTCTTTGAAACTCCTTAGCTCATTTATCTTTCTTACATGGTGATCAGGCTGAGCAGCAGCTAAGTTTAGAGGCGAATCCAGAAATATATTTATGGGGTCACAACATTACACATAAAATCTATTGTAACTTATTAAATTAAACAATGTCTTATTACAATACTTTTTTCGACACATACTGTCGAAGAGGCTTCATAATCTCTTTTAAAATTCATGAAACTCTTTTTGAATTAAAACCTTAAATCCCTAATTCAACCCTAAATTAGTTTATACATAATATACTTATACAAACCAGTGGAGGTTGTCGATTTGACGGACCGGATAGAGAAGCAGAGTATTAATTTTTTGAGGCAATACTGACCAAATTTGTTGAGTAAAGAGCTGAAATTGCTTTGATTTAGGTTTGAAAAATACTTTTCATTTTCTACAGGTAAAAGATTGCGTGCCTTTTTTTATTTTCTGGGTAATTAGTTTGTGTTTTGGTTTTTGTTTTTGTTTATGCATGACTTGTTAATAGTATTAATTTGTTATTGTTAAATTAATAAACTCTTCTTTTCTATTAATAGAAGGGTAATATTATTTTTACCGCGTGACTATTTTTTCTTGTTAAATTAATCTTTTTTCTATTAATAAAAGGTAATATTTTTTATATGGGGTAGTATACATACTAATACTAAGTTTTTTTTACTATGGAGTAACAGTGTTACCCCATGAACTTAACTGGCTCCGTCCCTGACTCTAACTAGACTCCTCATTCCTGTGAAGGAAGGAGTATGGGAGTGCCATGTAAATTATGCTTGACTCCGTATAGAAATTATATCTCACATCTCCATCTCCCGATTTGATTAAATGAATGAAACTTAATGGCCATTTTACTGTAATTTTAAGGTCTTGTTATGATTACTTGATTTCTCTTTAAAGCTGTAAGAAGAATTCGCACAATATTGACATATGTTTTACCATGTTTAAATTAATTTGGGAAAGACGTACATTAACTACAATGATAAATACAGAGAGTACAAGTACTAACGTTGTTGTTGTCACGTTGATATCATTTGGTTCCGTAACCATATTTTGATTTCATTTAGATGCTAGTTGTATTTTATTTCTAATATTTATGTTAATTACATCTTTATAAATTTTCACGAGAGATACAATTTGAAATCTGTGGATCATATCAGAAGTACAACATATACAATTTGTCGAGTTTTAAAATGACATGCTCTAAAGTATAGAACATTTCCCATAACACTATTATGCAGAATTGGCAAAATATTACCGAACCCGAATACTCGATTAATTATACCGAACATGAACTTGGGATGAGGATTCTGAAATAAGTGAGAGTGAGATGAGTGAGTACAAAGAGAAGACACTTATGAGGTTGAGGGCTGGAGAGCTGCAAGTTAAGAGACTGAATGGATTACTTGGCTGCCCCTTCTGTCCTGGGAAGAAGAAACGGGACTACAAGTTGAAGGAGCTTCTGCAACATGCCACTGGATGCAAACTAAATTCCCGCAAGCGCAAGAGATGAACGTCAGATACTGCCCTAATCCTGTCAACCACTTGATTGCATAAATGCTCACTGTATAGTAGAATTTGCAAAGGAGAGTTTGTTTGTTTGCATTTCATTCATGTGCTTGTGTTAGTATCTCTTCTCATTCTCAGCCATCCTCAGGTTTTAACTTCCATTGTTGTTATGTGTGGCCCTTCTCAGGTCACCTATGGCAGATCAGATGGGATTGCAGGGCAGCCCAGAAATGATAAGATCGGAATGTCGTAATTATGTTAAATTTAATTAGTGTTTTCTGAGGAGATGAACGAGTTCTCTCCTGAACCAAAACAAATAATATTTCCAGCTTACCATTGCACCTAGAAGGCTAGAACGTGATTGGAGCTGGACTCAGTTATCAGTACTCCTATATTATAGGTTAAGAACTGAATGTTCAACTTCACTCAGATTGAAAATGTGAATAATTTTCTCATCGAAAATGATGTCTTAAAGCTGAAGGGCAAATCTATTCTACAATCATTATTTTAACCAAGCAGCAACTCAGCACTCAGAACGTCAACAGAATGAGTTGAGCATCAGCAAAAAAGAACGACAACAGAATAAGGAGCAACCAAGCTACGCCATAAAGAAAATCGATCAAAAAAGTACAACAGCATAAATTGAGTAGCTTCAGCATCATTTGAATTGAACTCGCTTGGAGCTTAGTTATTTTAACAGAAAACAGCAGAGCATAAAGAGAAACATTTGATAGTAGTTGTCACTCACAACTATTCCAGAGAACTTCGATGTGAGTCTACACCATGCCTGCAATGATGTAAAAAAAACGTCGATGTTTAATTACATAGAAAGAAAATAGATAAATTTGTTTGCACTAAATCTTAAAGTACTAATACACTAAAAATCACCAGTCTACGGTCGAAAATGATGCAGAATAGATCAGAAGGGACTTATGAACCCATTTGAAGGCCCACATCAAAGTAAGATACAACAGAGATACATAGCATCTCTCAAAAAATCCATTTTTCAAGGGTATAAGCAAATGCAGATCAAACATAAGCAAAAAGTAATGTACTAGAATCATAAGAGCCTAAACTAATCATTTACCTGCCGAAAATGATGCAGAATAGATCAATATAATCACACATTACTCAAACCTAGAATAATTGAGCAGCAAGTCAAAATCATGATTTAATTCGATTGGTAAAGAACTATTTGTATAAGTTTGCTTGTGCTTCATCCTAGTTCAATTAACCAAATTTTATTTTAGAAAAATGAGAAATCAATAATTATAATACACAAAGACCAGAAAGTTTTCGGGAAATTATTTTAGCAGAGAACAGCTTTGGAATTTATCATATAATCGTTTTTTTGAATTTTCAAAACAAACTAAACAATATACTCCATTTCCAAAACAACAGTAGTAATAGAAAGGACATACATTCAAGGCCTCTGATTCCAGCTCCGGGTACACTTCAAAGCATTCATCAGTGCAGGGTTGGATGACAAAAGGCGGTTGTCAACAAATCGATCCTCTGTATAATAGGCGTCATAGGAAGTCACAACTGAAAAAGGAATTGAGAGAAGATCACGAGCCATCCTCGAGAGAGTAGGAAATTTTGCTCTGTGTGTCTTCCACCATTTGAACAATTTGAATTCTTGGTCCCAAGCAACAATTGGTTCTTCCAAGTATAGCTCCAGTTCAGATCGACCAGACTTCTTACTGACCTGGACATACTGTTGGTAGTCTTGCAGATGACTTGCCATCTCAGCACTGACACAATTATCCTTAGCTTGTTCTGTACCAGCACCAATCTCTCTCTTTTTATCTGAGCCTGACTGATCATCCTCTTCCTCTTCCTCTTCTGAGCAGGAATCCCTCATTTCGCACTCGGGAGTGCTGGAGCCACTGGCAGAATAAGCCTCATAAAGGCTTTGAACAGTCACTAACACATCCGATGACTGTGTGTGACCATTACAATTACTTGTTGGAAGTTTTGCAATAAATACTCTATGTAAGCCATCTTGCATCGAGGATCCATAACCACAGCAACAGCCAGCACAGGAAACATATTCTCCCAATATTTCCCAAATTTCTGCAGCGCTTTCTCATTGATCGCACTAACAAAGGTGCAAGCGCATGTGGAACCTTGCTCCATCAATTGAACATGAAGAAGATGTAGGTTCGAGAGATAAAGGAAAGCGCTGGGATGCTTGGCATGAAACAGCACTACTGCTACAGTGTGTAGCTTGTCTACTAACTTGGAAACTCCTTCAACCTTTTCCCACTCTTCGGCAGAGAGCAGATACTCAACATAAGAAGGGTCCAAATCATCTCTGTTGAATTCTCCCATTGCCTTCAGTTCAAAAGCCATCTTTAAATTACTATCAGTTAAATTCCATACTGGTTCAGACTTTCCCCATGGATAAAGCTCCTTAAGCTTCCCCTCAATTATATCTGATATCTCCTTCACTGCACCCTTTGCCATTGTAGTCAGCAGCTCAGCACAGCAATGCACATGAAATAGCTTACCACCAAGTAGCAGAGGATTCTTTTCGTGAATATAATCCTTAACAAACTCCACCGTCTCGCCATCAAAAGCATAGCTATTCAGAGAAAGAGTCAAAACTTGGTCCCTGATTCCCCAATGCTCAAGACACTTCCATGCAGCTCCAGCAAGTGATTCCCAGTCAAGAACTTTAAACTTGAGTACCCATTTCTTGAGTCTCCAATCTTCACCAATGAAGCGCACAGTGAGGCACATAAAATCATCAAAAGTGACGTCGGCTTTAAATGTCTCAAGCGAGACATTTATCTTTCGATCCATGTTTGCCAAAGCACTCTTAATACGAATGGCATCTCTTTCATAGAATTTCACACAGTCATCCTTGAGTGACTCAAAATCCCCCAATTCAATAAACGGGTTCATACATTTCACTAACTCTCTGTATACAGGGCATACAAAAGACTCCGGGGAAACTTCCACCGTACAAACCATCGTTACCAAAGCTTTCCTGAATTGTTTTAATCAAACCGGAGAATCTAGAGGGAGGGAATCACAGAAATCATCGTCTGAATCACTCTGGCTGAGTTCATTGGATATAGCAGGTAGGGAACCCATCTATAAGAAAACATGTTTCAGTCTTCAGACATTGCCAATATAAAAATACAAACTCAGACATCGAGTCCTTTTCCTAGCATTAGACTCACCATAATATTTGTACTAGAAAACAAAAACCCACAACTAGAAACTACTGAAAACAAATATTCCAGTTAGCATTAGAACCATCAATTTCCACCAAATAGAACATGATATTTGAGCAAAAACTGAAAACCCCACAACTAGAAACTACTAAAAACAAAATATTCAGTGCGCATTAGAATCATCAGAACATGGTATTTGTATATGATAAAGAAACCCATAACTAGAAACAAAGATTACAATCAGCATAACAATCATCCATTTCCACCAAATAGAGCATAATAATTGTATATTTGAAAGCAAAAGCCACAACCATAAAAGGACACTTCACCTGGACTGTGTGAACGCCAAGTGCGGCGAGCTTGGAAGCAGAGACTGTGTGAACGCCACCAAGTAACCCTAACTGTTCGTGCTGTGCAGCGGACCTAGCGGGATGAGTTTTTGAAGCCCTTTCTAATCTCTTGGACAACAAAGGAGTATTGCAATAAGAAGAAAAAAACCTATTTTTTAATATGAGAATAACATTCATCCGGATGATCCTGATATAAGCCTTATCAGGTACCAATAAGATAATGACACATGTACAATTGTAATGTTTTAATTGGTTAAGATATTTTTAATAAAGTTCTAAAACACTAATTTAGAATGTTTAAACCCGTCTGGGTAATGATTGAACACGTGACCCAATCAAAAATTAGTTAAAGATGATGTGTCGTTATTTAATTGATGCCTGATATTGCCAATATCAGGATGATACTGATATATATTAAACTGTTTTTAATATTTGAACGAAAAAAAAAAGTATCCATTTTTTCACTACACGTTCCAAAACATTACCCACGATCTGAATCTTCTGAAATAACAAATTTTCAAATAGCTAAATTTTGAATTTGGTTAGAAGTAAAGAATGACTTTAGATAATTTATATATATATATATATATATATATATATATTTGTACGGTATAATTTTGGAATTATATATCGATATTAGTAAGATCTGGATATAAGATCATGTAATTCAAATATTTTGATAGTTCAATTACACTCTAATAAGTTGAATTTTTTAATTTAATCTTGTTCAAAAAAAACTTCATAAATATAACATGTTTGTTGATAAAATAGATTGTGTGTATGAATTATTTTATATATTTTTAAATGAGCACTATTCTATTTGAATAGCGTAAAATACACTATATTCTTTATGTTTGTTTTTATAAGTTTAAACTGAACTGATGTTAAAAAATATTACAATTAAAATCATCATGATTAAATAAATTAAATATTCTCAAATTGTATTTTGCTAAATTGAAATTCAAATAAGCTATACCTAAGTAATGAATACTTTTGAAATGTACTTTTGTTGTATATCATAATAACTTTTTGTTGCATATCACTCAAAGTGCTCAACGTTTGAATAACTGGAATTTTCAAGGGTCCTATTTGGAATCTTCTGTAAGCTTCAACATGCCATTGTCATCCTGATTGGTGGTTCCCTATCACCCATTTTGTAGTTCTGGAACTCGATCTCCCTCTCAAATAGTTTCAGAATGGTGTCAATCAAACCGGCAGGAATCTCAAACTCTATCTTTTTCTCAACATCCGGATTAGAAATTGGAACTTCGTTCTTGGTCCGATCAAAGGTCAATCGAGTCTCGGTCCAAACTCCACTATTGTTAGGGTAATCGAAAGGTTTATTCCCTCGAGGCGTCACAGTCACCGAGTTGTGGGTAACTAACATCATATACAGGCTGCGAAAAAAATTCGTACTTGGTTCTATAGCCTCCTCTGCACACCACAAAAATCAGGGCCATAATCGCCACAACAACATTCGAATACAGCTGGCCAGAATGGAGTTGATAATGCTCTAGGAATTTCGAAAACAAGGGAGGAAAAGGGAACATGAGGCCCTGCACCAGCATCCTCCTGGAAAACCCCATGTTAGGAGTTACAAACATTTGAGTTGCCACCTCATTGTCAGCATATCTCACATCGCACTCGGGGGAAATGATACCCTGCAACCTTTGACATAATCTCGGTCCTTCTTCCGACTTGCCCTCACATCGGCCGGAACCTCGCCCGACTCTTTTGTCGTGGCAAATAGGCCAAATATTTTATGACTGGGCTCTATATCCCGAGACGCTATCAGATCAGATACCCTCTTCTGAGGCCATTGGGGAACAGATTGTTAGGGTCTTGCGTCCAAACTTATGTCCCTAATGTTAAAGGGTACCGGCCGTAACAACGCATTCACTAACCCAATGTTCTCGCCCTTTCCTTTGGGTAGAGGAACGGCTTGGCACTTTTCGACGGCAACAGCCACTCGGTGACTACTAACCTCCTCCTCGTTTACTTTCGATTCGGAGTGTTTATTCTCTCTGTCATCATGAATGGCATAGTCTTGAGCCTCGAGTTCGATACGGAGGAAAAGAAGAAAACAAAAGTAGATCTAAAGAGAAAAATAAGGGTTTAAAAACTATTGGTTTCTTGGATGTGGATTTGGAGCTTCTAGATAAAAGGATGAAATTCGAAGAAGATGAGATATCTGCAAATTTGAAAGCAATAAGAGTACAAGTGAATACGAAAAGGAAATTATTTGGGAGATATAACCCAAAATTAAAAGGCATTTAAGTGGGTCATTACCTTGATTCGTGTAACGATGCAAGCAAGTGGTGGAGTGGGAATAAACGGCCATCAATACCTTATAAATAGCTAGGCGACGCGTGTTTCCAACTTTATATATTGGAATGAGATTTAAACTCAATCGTCCATGTGTCACGATGGAAGATGAAACAATATAAAACTAGATATTCGAATAAGTCAACTCGAGTGGCCAGCCCATGAAATGCCTCGAGTTAATTTCCCGAAATTAACCCCTCGAATTAGAACCCCGAAGGCTCCCTCGACATGAAATCTCAGATATCATGTACCTACCTTGGGGCTATTGATAAGTCAACGGGTCGTGCACGTGGGCTTCATTCAGACCTTGTTTGTGGGGCGAAAGGTTTGGGTTCGATATACATGGAAGGTGGGTTTAAAAGTACACCGACCTAGCCTAAATATGGCTTATGTATATTCTTAGTTAGATATATGGAATATACTTACTTTAATTATGGGAAGATAACTATTATTACCATAAGCATTGTAATCATACTCGAATTACAAATCATGTTAGTCTAAGGACTTGGGTACTATAAATAAAGGCCGGTACGCCTCTCTATCTATCTTATACACACTATACTCTTGTGCTTATTGCTTCATAAAACTGTTACTGATTTAAGTATCGGAGTGTCTACCTCCAGCCAATCTAGGGTCTCTTTTGCAGATCAGTAAGTGAGTTCGACAGGGATCACACACAAGTCCTAGACATCCATCAAATGTTTATCGCATGATAATTTAAATCAATAAGTTAGATATATGTATTTTCTCCATACACACTCATATTCCAAGTCCAAACTGTCATGGTGAAACTACAAGGCTATTTTCATGTTGCTAAAACCCCCTAAGCCTAAATTAAGTAAAGTTGTAAAGTGGCATCCTCCAATCACGGATTGCAAGCTTAAAAGCATCTCCAATGCAAACCTCAATTTTGGGCGTCAATTGCTCCACATGGCACATATTGAATGAAACTTCAATATGATGTAATCAATACCAATTTTATTGAGGGTCATTTTAAAATTTTCATCTCCAATGCTAAAGTAAATTAGAGTGAATGAATGAGAGAGAGAGAGAGAGGCAGAGATGCAATAAATTAGACATGTGGAGTTCATTTATTGGGTGAATGGATGAGAGAGAGTTGCAAGTTGCAATTTGAGCCTCTATATCTTGCAAGTCAAGTTGGGGCTTCTAAAAAAAAAGGAAAGCCACGTCATGTTGAAACTTTAATTGACGCTTGCATTAGAGGTATTTTTTTAGCTTAAGCCACACCCAATATGACGTGGATTTGGATTTTTCCAAATAGAGGCTTAGAGCATCTCCAATGCTACCTTCCATTTAGAAAAAATCCATAGACACGTCAAATTAATTGAAGCCCAACCCAAAATATTCTCTCCAACGCGACCATCCGTTAAACCCTCAATTTGACGTGGATCACTTATTTTCTGCGGCTGTCAAATTGACCTTCTAAATTTAGAGGCTTGATTTGCAGCCCTCTCTTTGCTAACTCAGAGCATCTCCAATGTGATTGTCAATTTAATAAATTTTGATTGACACGTCATTATGATAGACTTTCTATACAAAATCATGTCTCCAATGCAATCCTCATTTAATATAGTCAATCCTACGTGTTAAAATTTTCAAGAGACAATGTCAATGAGAACTTCTACTTCATGACATTCAACTTGACATTGTCTTATATTAAATTTGACATTAATTATCAAAAACTTTCCTTTTCTTATGAATTCATCCAAATATAAATTATTCAAAAACCTAATATACTTTATCTCATAAAACATGGTTAGTATAAATTTCACTTTTTATGTTTATGCTACTTGAATATAATTGTCAATTTATTCTAAATAAAATTATAGTAACGACTTCTATATTATAGTAATGACTTCTAAACATATTCTAGTTATATTTTGCTTATAAAATTTTGAATTTAGTTGAAATTGGATTTCAAATGCTAAATTTTAAAATTACTTGGATGTTAATAGTATGTTATAAATTATTTTGTAATAACTGTTAATTAACATTATAAACAAATATCACTACTTTCAATTTTATTTGAAATGAGTGTTTTGAATAAATATAAGTTAATGGTTAAAATATTAATTAACATATCCAAAGAGAAGTTTGCATTGGAGATCAAAAAATTTAGAATGTCAACATTTAAAAATTATGTGCTTGAATCACTTTAAAGTTCTATAATATCATGACATTTGTCACCTAAAAACATGGATGACATCCATAGGATTGGAGATGCTCTCAGCAATCAATTCATCTTCTTCCCTTCTCCGTCTCCCCCACACTAGCGCAACGGAAGCTCGGATGGGAGCAGTTCTCCACATCTTCACCGGTATCAGCCTACGAGCTCTAAGATTAGGCTTCTGTAGCAGAGTCCCCATCATCGCGGGGCCACAAGGCCGGCGAGGAGGGATGCGGCGAGCTAGATGGCGAGAAATTGGAAGGGCTCCGACGAGATGTAGATAATGGAGACGACGAAGAGGGCAATGGATAGACATATGCAGACGAGGAGCGATGGCTTGAGGAGGGATTGGGATTCCGGTGAGATTCCGTCAGATATTTCCGGTAGGGATTTGGATTGCATGACGACTCTGGATCGGGGTTGTTCCGAATTTGCACTTGTACAATGTCATGACTCACGCGTGTTGGACTTCTGGCGATGTGGAGGCAGCTGAAGAGCTCTTTAGAGAGATGGACAGCAAGGGGATTTTTCCTGATTTGATTACATTCAATACTTTGATATCAATATATAACAAAAAGGGCTTGCATTATGAAGCTTTTTGTGTGCATGGTTGCTGATGTTTAATCTTGGTGCAGCACATTGCCGACTGTTTTGCCGATATCGCCCCGGCACAGGAATTCAGCTCCATCACGTTGCATCTTACAGCTTCTGACACATTGACTGCATAAGCCACAAAGAGCACCATTGCCACCGTCCAGAATGCTACCTTGTTTTCCTTCATTCTCGCAGCTACCTTGTTTGGCTCTGTAAATACATTTCTCAAAGTTTTTTTTTTCATAAAGTGATTTTTTTTATTGTTACAACGATGTTTGTGTTTTTTAAGGTTGATGTGGCCAAGGTTGCTGCAGAGGAGGCTTATCACATTGTCAAAGCAGGTAGGCATTGCATCCAAAAAAGTTTGAATCATGATTTTGTAAGTAATTTTATTTTCCAGGATTTTAATATGTTAACATGGTTTTTGCAGGAAGTGTTTCAAAGAACAAGATGGAGAACTCAGTGAGATGATTTACTGATATATATATATGCATTTAAATTTCATTTTAATCCTGATTTACTGATATATTGTGATGTGATGTAGATGAAGAAAATGTGTAAAGAAGGTGCTTATTGGGGTGAGTTTGATTTTCAAAGCATTCTAATGCAAATGTGTACTACTGTGTGACTGTGTGTAAATGTGAATTTTGATCTTAATCTTCTTTGTTTGTGTGTCTCTGTCTCTGCAGCAGTTCTTGATAATAGGCATCAAGATGATAAGAGTCATTTTAATGGTGTTCAACATGGAGCTGTTGTTGTTGTGGATTCAAGGGAGCAGTTCTTGTCCAAGAAACTTGACAGCATATCCCTTTTTGTTGGCACATGTGTAGTTGTTCTACTTTGGCTTTCAATGATCTTGTAAAGAAAATCATTGATAAATTCTATGTTCTTCGTCAGTTTTGCTTTTGCTCCAATGTTCAACCACCTTTTAAGTTTCCAGAACAGATCTAATTTTGAAGGCTGAAAATCTTGGGGTGTGTTTGGTTCGTCGGGTTTTTGAGAGTCTGGTTTTGTTTTTGGTTTTTGGGAGTTGGGTTTTTGTTTGGGTTTTTGTGAGTCTGGTTTTCCAAAAACCTTGTTTGGTTCGTCAGGATTTTGCAAGTCCAAAACAAAAACCTTGTTTGGTTCGTCAGGATTTTGCAAGTCCAAAACAAAAATCATATTTGGTTTGATTTAAAATTATAAAATTTGATACTTGTTTGGTTTGCGTGAATTTGATTTTGTTTCAAAATTTAAATTTTAAATTATTCATTGTAAAGACAATTTGAATAAAACAAGACTTTTTTTCCACTAAATTTCGATGAGTTTGACGTTCATTGTCACCCTTCGAATGCGCGTTACATATTCAGTACGTATGATTCAAAATACATACAAAAATAGCGCTATGAAATCAACAATTTTTGTTCAACAACAACTGAATACGCAGAAATGATATGACACAGTCATGATTATTACAAATTCTGTCACAAGCATAAAACGTTAACTAAAATAATAATTCCAGGACAACATCATTGGTAATTGACCCAGGAACACAACCAGTGCTTCAGAAACTCACTCACACTAATAGTTTTCAAAAGTACTTTGTTAATTTGCATGAGCATCTTCGAAGATGAGGTTGAAGTCTTCATACATTCGAAGATCCTTTCCACTTAAGTAGTGAATTGCATCCCATCCTTCCTGCACGCGCAGATAAAGTAAGTCAACATGAGAGATGTAATATGAATTTTTCTATTGAAATCAACTTCGTATTCCGATGCATTATTCCATGTCTCAAAATAACAATAAACAAGAATATAATAACCTTGTCGAGTGCCTCCATGTTCTCAACATTGAATGTGTAGTTTATTCCATCCCAGACCACACCCGTAGTATTCTGGAGCCTCTTCCATGCAAACCAGTTTACCTTCCATATTTTAACTTTATCGCGAATCTGGGCATTACTGAGAAGAACATTCTGGTTGGAGTTGAACAAACATGTTACGTCATTCCAGTTGGTCTTTTTAAAGTGATTGACCGTAAGACAAGGCAGACCACGGGTACTTCTCATGTCCTCGCATACGCCTCTCACAGTCTGGAACAAAGCCGATTCAAGGTCGGCGGACCACCGAAAGCTGGTTGGTAGCCTCAGTTGGCGACGTTCAATCGACTCTGTCATGCTTATTTGGCCTATGAATATATGAGTTCATTAAGTTGAACTTTCTGATAAATGTTAACAACACCGAAGCAGATACATGAAATCAAAAATAGTTCAAGATAAGTACCATACAAGGCAATGAAGAGATGCATAAATTTAAATAACTTACACAGAGCAAAACATAGACTGATTTGCAAGAACAATGTACAAGGAAGAACAAACTTCCGAATGCTGAATGTGAGATATAATGTGAGGCTTTCTTCTTTCTTATACATGAAGAATTTTTAAAATCACTCAAAAAGTTTAAAAGCCATGCCACCAAAAAGACAACTAATAGTGGGCAAAGATGCCAACAATATGGATGTGGAAAGTTGAACGTGTCTGAATAGCATTCATATGTAGTTCCTTTTAGTTCTGTGCATACTGGAGCATTCGTCATTTCATTTCAATATAGGCCTTCTATACGCAGTCCGTATTTTGCTTATTTGCAGTCATTATTTTTATTAAATAATCATATATACAATGATAATCATATATAACTGATTTGCAAGTGTATGCAATAGAAGTAGTATATATGATGCATATGTGTGATATACATAATTATTGAACATATCATATATATCGAAGGCGTATTTTTATTTTGGACTGCAAAATAAGCAAAATGCGGACTTGCGTGTAGCATGCCCCTTTCTGCAATATGTTAACTTCGGGTCATTTTAAATAATTTAATATCAATTTTTTGCATCTCATTATAGCGGATGATTGTTTTTTCCCAATTTAAATAAATATATAAGTACTGCTGCATCAGTCAATTTATTTTACTCCTCTGAATATAGAAACAAATACACGGTCACTCATACATGATACTTTGGTAGGCCGACATTATGCCATCAAACACCGACTCTTCATGAAAGCACACATAAACACACACAAAAAAAAAGTTATCAGACATGACCAATGGATTCTAGTAATCACACTTTGAATTGTTGAACATACTTATTGAACATGATTAGCCCACATAACCGACGCAATATGTTCGCGGTATGCATTCCATTCCGCTCGAGCTCCTGCAGATCGATCACCTGGTTGCACATGGGACGATATAATCACCCAAGAGTCATCATCATCTTCGTCATCACTGTCTTCAATCTCAAACAAGTCAAGATCGTTAAGATCTGGATCGTATGGATTATTTTGCAATATGACATTATAGATTGTACAACAAGCTATGACGAAATCGCCTTGGGGCTTCCACTCGAAATTGTATGTCGGTCCTGTCAGGAATTGAAATTTCTTCTTCAGCACACCGAATGCCCTTTCCACTACATTTCTTGTCGAAGAGTGTCTATGGTTAAACAACTCTTCCTTGTCACGAAACCCGCTACGGTGATGTTCCCTTGGATGGTATGGTTTGCTTCGAAAAGGGCACATGAACCCCGGCTTACTCGTGTAAGCCGAATCAACTACATAATATTTTCCAACAGGTGGTAGTGGAAAGTTGTGACGACTTTCTAATGCGGTTTCCAACACAGAAGCATCATGGGAACTACCACCCATGCCAACAAAAACATAAACAAATCGAGAATTATTGTCAACAACAGCCATCACATTTTGTGATAATACACCCTTCCGATTGCGACATTTGGGCTGATCTGTTTCATTCACATACGCTTCAATATGTGTACCATCAATGGCACCGATGCAATCCTACAACACATGAAAAAAGTTAAAGAATAATAAAGTAAAAAAAATTATCAGTTGCTTGGTACTCACTACACATATTTCGAACATGAAAATACCTTAAAGTATGGATATAGCCGTTTATCATTCCTAATTCGTGGGTGGACATCCTGCTGATTTAGCGGACATATCACTGTTTCACTTAGACGCACAAGTGCATCTCTCACTTTAGCAATAGTCCGACTAACCGTCTCCGACGAATGTTGGAATTGCATACAAGTTTGTTTAAACCTGCAATCACCAGTTGTCACGTACAAAAATATAAGTAATGCTTCCTTTATTTGGATACCCCTATTTTTTTGTATAAAATGTCCTCCGTCCAGCAATGCATTCACCAGCATGTTGAAACTTGTGTGATCTATGTGAAAGTGGGCTGTAAGGTTTCTCGGATTACCCTCCAATACCCACGTAGTAACCTGTGCACCACTAACAAAGTCGTACTGGTTTTGTCTAGGTATGGGGAACAGACGTTCTTCAAGGCGTTCTGCAAGGCGGTCAGCAACTCTCTCACTGACCCTCTGAATTACTGCATGCTGGAATTCCTCACTAAGACGACCTGATTCCATGAAGGTATTCACCTCATTGTTGATAAAATCATCGCCTGACGTAGAAGAACTTCCCCACATTTTGTAACAATATTGTCTGTCCGAAGAGAAAATGATGAGGATAAATAATGAGCACGCATCGGTTAAAAAATTAACAACAAACAAGATACAGAATATCAACACGGAGTACGAAGCAATAATACAATATGCAAGGGAGATGCATACCCTGATTTAATCAAACAAGCAGTTATGTAATTTGCAGTTGAAATACCATAAATGATGTATGGACCAAAACATACATCCCGTTATATACCAATTAAACCGAGTGGGTGCAATTGAGTAGTGCTCGTTTTGGTAACATGGGTTATGCTTAGTGCACCCCCCACTTTCATTCTGATAATGTTGAACCAACTTTGTATAAGTGGAGAATATAAACAAGTGGGACTTTTTAAAGTTGCACATGGGAGTGCTACCTCACTTTCGGTGGGAAATAAGAAAGTGCATACAATTTACTGCTCATCCCTCATTATTTGATCCCCACTAGGTGAATTGTTTTCAACGCAAATACAAGGGGTCATTACAATTTCCAAATGTCAAGCACAAAATGCAAATCAAATAAATTGCATAAAAATGTTAATCAAGTAAAAATGTTATGAATATTATTACAAACTGACTATAAACATACAAATATAGTCTCAACCTGTTCTGATTATTGTAGTCTCAATGACTCAGGTAATGAAAATAAAATTCTGTCACTTATAATACACAAACTCATCAGAAATTCAGCACACAGATTACAAGGCTTAGTGAGGCCTCAGACTAAGAATAAAAGCACGACGATACTCATCATGTAGCGCAAGAAACTTCTCGGCCCTTGAAACCTTCTCAGACCCTTCTAGATAGTCATTGAAACGAAGCATGTCCTGCACATCAAAACCCTGCATGGCAACAAAAGCCTCCATGGCCCGAGTTATCACTGATTTCTGAGAAACCCGCGAGCTGACGGAGTCATTGAATTTGTTAATCGCAGAAACAAACTCATCATCATCGATTTTGCTGGATTTCCTGGACCTCCTGCTGCTACAAGGCATAGGACTGCCATATCTCTTCTTCGTAGCGTCCCTTTTGGTGGGAGAAAAATCTTCATCATCACCCAAATTGATGTAACCCTGGGTTTCAAAAGCAGCTGGCTGAGACACATTAGAGTAGGCACGATCTGGATCCGCCGCATTGTTACCAAAAATGAGATGGAACTCATCAAACAATTGCATATTCTTTCCAGCAAAGAAGTGAATGGATTCCTTTTTTTCCGCATTCAGACATATAAGTAAGGTTAAAGCGACAACAACTAAACCCATGACAATTCAGCTTTCAAATAAGAATGACCCGTCATACCTCTGTAAGTGAATCCATGTCCGCTACGGTGAACGTAAGGTTCACGGGATCCCATCCCACACCAGTAGTGTCGCGCAGTTGTTTCCAGTTCGACCAATTCAACTTCCACCTCTTAACTTTGGACTGAATCTGTTCTGTTGTGAGAAGCAGATGCTGGCGTGTGTTGAACACATCTTTCAATTCATTCCAGTTTGGTCTCTTGAATGCATCAACGACAAGTCTGTCGGTGCCTTGCTTAGCATTCTGTTCACAGTAGGTTCTGACTGTCTCGAACAAAGCAGACTTGAGCTCGGGAGACCAATGAAATTTTGGGACCTTGCCTTTCTGGGAAGTTTCTGGTGCTGCGTTCATGCTTGATGTCTGGGAAAAAACCAATCATTCTGATTACTTGTGCAACATAAACCGGTGCAACAGAGAGCGAGTAAAAATACCTGTTCTTCACAATTTTTAATGCACAGCTCAAGGTCGTTCTCGTCCCACTCAGACCCAGCCGGTTCACTTAACACTTCGGGGTTAACTTGTTCCACCGACACTGCTCCATTCTTGCTATCGATACTACCGATGGGGGTAATCGATGTGTCTGCAACTCAAAGTATTTCAAATTAGTTTTATAGGAAAAGCATCACAACAAGTAGAGAGAGTGAGAAAGGCAAGAGGGGAATTAATGGGTACCTCTTTGTGGTTTGCAAAATTTGTAGTGTTTTGTAATCATGTTCTGTTCATCCTATGTTGTTATCAGATCAGTTCAATCAGTTAAATTTAGTCACAATAAAATGTGGAATCACAGTACAAGTTTTTGACATAAACTGGCTTGACAGAATTAATGCACAATGTCAGCAAACGCATACAACAGAAATCATAAATTGGTAGTAGCACAATTGCTGACAGAAACCAGTCCAGTGAACTATGAAACGAACAAATTACTCCAAACAAAGGTAACATCTATCACTCCTTCCCAAAAAGAAGAAGAAGGTAACAGCAATTACTGAATTTTATGACAACAGGCCCCATATTCGCTACAGTATTGTGCTCATCTGGAAACACCCTATTTGTTTTATCGTTTCCTACTAATCTATGCATCTATTCATCGAAATCAAAACATCACCAATTCTATTTCCTCCACCGCCGCCTACATATCCAGAAATGACCAGCTCTCACGTTCCGACTTGCGCTGTTTTTTGAATTTGATTTGATCATAAAATATTATTAAAAACTTGCATTCTATTCGTTATTATATTATATTCTCGTTTTAACTGACTAAAAATGTTGTCTGGTCAATTATTTGCACTTCAGCCAACAAGGGAAAAAATTTGGACTTTCGAAAACAGCAGTAGCAGCAACCTATTCTATAGCATCCTCTATTCTTAAATACATGTTCCAAGATTGAGATCTAGCGATCAACTAATAAACACTCCATTCATACATTTGTTAGAACTGACACGTTTCTACAGGAAACATCTTTGACAAACAAATATCCAAAAAATCCATTAGAGAGTATCAACTTCATATATCAACAAAAGAATGAAGTAAAATTATCTGATAGATCATAACACAGGCTACACACATCAACAGTTAAATACATTCAAAGCAGCAATCGAGCCTCAGCAATCAGCTATACACACAGAATTCTAAATAGACATGCATCTAAAGGAAGAATCTTTAACAACAAAAATCACAACCATCATTCCTATTCATTCCATCTTTCAACCATCATTTAAATGGATCACATTAACACACATCAATAGTCAAAAAACAAGCTCAATTTGAAATGAAATTGGACCAGAGAAACCGAGCCTCACCTCGCCGGAACCAGGATCGCTAATGAGCAAGAATTCTTCGATATATCGTTTGGATGGCTTCAGAATTTCGCCCCACCTAGCTGGACAGCCATTTTCTGAGCTGATAACCGGGAAATTAAGGTTCCGAGGTTGAGATGCGAATGTCGAATGATGAACAGTGAGCCGAATCAGACTACAGGAAATTGCCTGTCGTCGGAGGAGTATTTGTGTGTATCTGAGTTCAGTTCCATAAAAAAAACTGTATTATTTCTATATATGTAATTGAATTCCTCGGCATAAAATTTCAACATCCAACTAACAAAAGCAACAAACTTGAAAGTAAAGCACCTCAGCCAACCAGGGAAAAAATCTGGACATTCGAAAACATCAGCAGGAGCAACCTATTCTATATAGCATTCTCTGTTCTTAAATACATGTTCCAAGATTGAGATCTAGTGATCAACTAATAAAGACACCATTTATACATTTGTTAGAACTGAAACGTTTCTACAGGAAACATCTTTGACAAACAAATCACTAAAAAATCCCCTAGGGAGTATCAACTTCATATATCAACAAAGGAATGGAGAAAAATGATCTGATAGATCAGAACACAGGCTCCACACATCAACAGTTAAATGCATTCAAAGCAACAATGGAGCCTCAGCAAACAGCTATAACACACAGAATTCTAAATAGAGATGCATCTAAGGGAGAATTTTCAACAAAAAAAATCACAGCCATCATTCCTATTCATTCCATCTTTCAACCATCATTTCAGTGGATCACATGAACACACATCAATAGTCAAAAACCAAGCTCAAATCGAAACGAAATTAGACCAGGGGAAACGAGCCTCACCACGCCGGAATCAGGATCGCTGATGAGCGAGAATTCTTCAATATATCGTCGGATGGCTTCAGAATTTCGCCCCACCTAGCTGGAAAACCATTTTCGGAGCTGATAACCGGGGAATTAAGGGTCCGAGGTTGAGACGATGAATGTCGAAGGATGAACAGTGAGCCGAATCAGACCACCGGAAATTGCCTGTCGCCGGAGGAGTATTTGTGAGTATCTGAGTTAAGTTCCATAAAAAAAACTTCATTTTTTTCTATATATGTAATTGAATTTGTTTTGACTCCAAGGAAATCACCACACATCAATGCACTTCCCTTTCTTTCTTGACTTAACAATAGTCCAAAACTTAGTATAACAGATGACCTTGAATCGAAAAACTAGCACAGAAAACTGCCAAGAACTTCTTAAACACTTTCATCATTAATACCAAACTCTGGCCTATTTCCAAATCAGGGTAATGACGATAAACAAATGTATCATAAATACCAAACTCTCCAATGGAAAGAAAAATCAGCTACTTAAGCACTAATCCCTTTCAGCTATCATCATTTTGTGGCCTAATTCCAGTTTTGGGACACCATATTTCTTACAATAATCCTAGAACTACAATAATCAAATACCAAACAAGACTACGACTGAAAAAGCTTGCAACTTTGATGAAAAGAACAGGCCAGAGGAAGGAAAACGTCAGCTGATGAACTCACCCAGTAACAAAGTTAGCTTCTTTGCAGTGCCAGCATCGTGAGTGGTCGGGACGGGAGGTGCAGGCGGCGGTCTGGATCCCAGGCGGCGGGACGGTCTGGTGGCGGCCCGGTACGGATCTCCGGCGACGGGAGCGTCTGGTGGCGGGGTTGGACAGATCTCCGACAGCAGGAGGCGGGCGAGGGATGCAGCGGCGGATCTCCGACAGCGGGAGGCGGGCGAGGAATGCAGCGGTGGCGCCGGTATGGTGAACAGGTAGTCGTCGGCACCGGGACGGCTAACAGGGGGACGACGAGTGGGACAACGCGTCGAGGGAGGAGAGAGTTTACCGACGTAGGTGGCAGTTTGGGGACGACGGAGTTGGGGACGATAGTTGGGGAAATCTGGTTTTGCGTCTGGTTTTGGATATAAAATCTGGACCTAATAGTACAAAAACCAGATTTTGTGGGGTGAAAATCAGATTTACAAAAACAATTGAACCAAACGCGTTTTTGCAAATCAGGACTCTCAAAATCTCAGATTTGCAAAAACCGGGTATGCCAAACGCAGCCTTGGAGTTTAGCCCTAAAACATTATTTATCTACATTGAGAAATCAAGAATTTGGTTTATTCTTTTTTTAAAAAAAAAATTGAAATTCCATGTCATTTTGGAGTTCTACTTTTGACGTTAGCATTGGAGATGCAAAACTAAAAAGGACATTCAATAAAATAGATATTGATTACATCATATTGAAACTCCATTCAAAATGTGCCACGTGGAGGAATTGACACTCAAAATTGATGCTTGCATTGGAGATGCTCTTGGAGTATCTCCAGCGCTATCTTCAATTTAGGAAAAATGTATAGACACGTCAGATTAATTGAATCCCAATCCAAGATATAGGGGGTGTTTGGCAAAGTGCCTTTTGGGCTAAAAAGTGCTGATTTGACCAAAAAGTGCTGATTTGACCGTCAAACAGCACTTTTAAGTGTTTGGTGAATGAGTTTGAAAAAGTGCCTATTGTACTCAATAGGCTAATTTTCAAAAGGCTAAAAAAAATAGCCTTTTCTACTCAAATGATCAATTAAATACTTTTTTGCCCTTTCTCCTCTATACTAATTATACAAAAAGATAGAATACATATTGTTGAATTTGGTTTTTGTAGGAAAATTCAAGTGTTCAAAATAATTATGCATCATTCTAATTGTTCAATAAGTATTTTGGGTTGCATTATTATGATTATATTATGGATGTTTATGTTCATTAGATTTTATTATAATGTCATTGGTTGATTTTTCTCATTTTTCCACTTTAATATCAATAACATTTCATCAAAATTACTCGGATATTTTTTTTTCCTTACATCCATCAACATGAAACAAGAAAAAGGTTTGAAAAAGTCTCTAAAACAAACTTATAATGTATAGTTTTAAAAGAATTTCATGAATATGTGGATTATATAATAATTTATTTTAATTTATTATAATTCTTATGTTTCATTTGTAATAAAAAAAATAGCAATTGATAATTTATGTACATTTAATAAGTGAACAAGTAGTAAAATATATTCATGTCCATAAACATCTTTTTGTTCATAAACAGCTATATCTATCAGCTTATTTTACCAAACACATTTATACAATTAGCCAGTCAAATCAGCCAGTCAAATCAGCTAATACAATCATCTAGTCAAACCAGGTAATGCAATCAGCTAACAGCTAATTCCCAAACACCACCATATCCTCCAACGCGAGCATCTATTCACACCTTCAGTTTGACGTGTGCAATATATTTTATGCGGCTGTCAAGTTGACCCTCCAAATTTAAAGACTTGATTTGCAGCCCTCTCTCTGCTGACTCGGAAACCAATCCGTCTTCTTCCTTCTCCATCTCCCACGCTCTTTTCCATCCTCCCATCGGACCTCCACCGCCTTGTCGTTCCTCGACGAGATTACACTGGCGGAGAAACCCCTCGTGGCGAATAGTTGATCGTGATGGCCGTCACCTTACCGTCAACACGTATTGTTCGTGGCGTCGGAGGATGAGGACGAATGGATGGATTCATACCGGAAAGGCGGTTACCACGCGGTGCAGGTTGGCGATTCGTTTACCTACGGATGTAGATGGCGCAGCGGAAGCTCGGATTGGGGCGGTTCTCCACATCTTCACCGGAATCAGCCCGCGAGCTCTGAGATTAGGCTTTTTGGTGCAGAGTCCCCATCATCATTGTCGGTGTTGTCGTGCGCGGCAGCGGGGACCACGATGAAGAGGAGCAAGATGAGAAAGGGAGAAACTTTGCCATGGGGGATTGCAATTGAGATTGGCAGAGGGAATAATGATGGCGGAAATTGGTGAAAATTTGTACTAATTTGCAGTTTGGTCAGCTATGATAATTGGGGGAGTTTGGATGAAGAACCTTGAGACAAGGTACAACGAAGATTAGCTCAGAATAGCTCAGGACCGAGAGGCTGCCAGAAAAAGTCACTATAATCAATTGAAATCAGACCACGAATCTACATAGCAGGTACTATACATATTTTTCCTTCTCACAAATCTACATAGCAGCAAGTGACAGGGGCAACATACAGAGGTAGGAATTGGTCTGTGGATTTCTGAGTTTATGAGCTTCAAAAAACCTGCCTTTTCTTTGCCCAACCAGATTAACATGAATAATTGTTTGTTTCTGTGTTTGTAACTTTGTTCAACATGCTGTTTGTTGTCCATTTTATGTGATTAGGTTGGCATTCCTGGTCCCCTTTTTATTATATGTTGTATGGGTTTTAACTATAATTTCTACAGCAAGTCCAGATTTTATAACTGTCCGCACTTCTTTTTAAGGATTGAGTATGTATAACTAATGTATATGTTTTTGCACTTAATGGGCTCACTTCACTGTTAGGCTTTGTAAGAATGATGAATTTGCAATGTGGGATTTCGTAGCATTCATGAACCATTGAATCCCCATTTACTGAATTTCTTGTATTTGGTTGGATTGTATATGTGTTTTCCGGCCTTTCTTGGCCCTGATGAATTAATGCATGTATAAAAAGATTTCAGGTTTGATGTGTATAATTAATGTGTATATGGGGTAGCCATTCTGAGTTTCTTGATGCAGTCTATACCCTTCATGTTTTTTAATGGCTTAGTATTGTGCTTCTCTTTACGTATGTGTATATGATGCTAAATTGCTAATTGATAGGAAGAACTGGTATAATGTGGACATTTTGAATTGTTGTAAGTCGTATATGATTATAGTGGTGATGATAGAAATTTCAGTTAATATAGGAAAACCAACAGCCTTATATGGACCTTGTTGCAATGCTTGTTTGACACCCTCACCGACCAGCAGCTGCTTGGCATATGCAATCTGCAACGGTCTTTCCAGCAGGCTGAGGATGCTTTGCCGGAAGCTCTTCGGCAATCGCTTGTTGATACGTTCATGTCCAAGAAACTTGACATCATAATCCCTTTTTCTTGGCACATATGTAGCTGTTCTGCTTTGCTTTCAATGATCTTGTAAAGAAAATCATTGATAAATTCCATGTTCTTCTTCAGTTTTGCTTCTGCTCCAATGTTCAGCCACCTTTTAAGTTTCCAAAACTGATAAATTTTGAAGGCTGAAAATCTTGCAGTTTAGCCTACATTGAGAAATCAAGAATTTGGTTCATTCTTTTTTTTTTAAGTTGAAATTCAATGTCACATTGCAACTCTATTTTAAACTCTAGCATTGGAGATGCAAAACTTAAAAAGACTCTCAATAAAATAGACATTGATTACATCATATTGAAACTTCATTCAAAATGTGCCATGTGGAGCAATTGAGGCTTGCATTGGAGATGCTCTTAGCATTGGAGATGCTCTAATTCTGATGATGAATGTCCATATTTTAAAGGGTGGTTTTGGGAAATGGGGACTGGCAAATTTGTAGGAGCAAAAATTGATTCGCTCCATGTAAACTATAGTGTTCAATTTAAATTGTAGTCCCTTCGTGTGTAGACGAAGATAGTGGCAATTATGGCCTGTTTAGTACAACTTATCTGAATAGTTTTCAGTTCAGTTCAGTGCATACTTTTGAAAGTTCAACTTAATTAAGTTTGGTGCTAATAAAATTTGACTTGATAAATATAGCACAACTTGGCTATATCAATTCAGTTCAATAAAGTTCAGTTCAGTTCAGTACTTCAGTTCAATAAAGTTCAGTTCAGTATATTTCAGTTCAATTATGTTTAACTTCTAGGATAATGTTGAAATATAAATTTGATGAAATTTAGCTAATGTCTATGTAGTGATTTGTTTCTTCAATTCAGTTTTGTTCAATTAAGTTCAATTAAGTTCAATCAAATACTCCAATGACTTGTTTTTTAATAAGAATTTTGAATATACATATATGTTATATAAAAGAATCAAATGTATTTTTCAGTTCCGTTCAGTTCAGTTCAGTTCAGTTCGGGCGTATTAAACAGGCTCTTAGACATTTGGTTATGACAATTGTGATATTTAGTAGTACAAATGTACACTAGTTCCTTATTATGTAATTAAATGAGATATTCTAATATATATATAAATTTAATATTAGTCTTGGAATAGACCGTCTATATTACAGCTATAATATAGACGACCTATTTCTGCAATTAAATTATGAATATGGGGACCTTTCTGCAAAGAAATTATGGAGCGGGGACATTTCTGCAAATAACTATTCTTTATAACCTTCTCCTGCAAATATTTGGAAAATATATATTACCAAATTTTATTTTCTTTTATCAGATGAATTCGATTGAAACCCCCAAATCCAAACCCAGTAAGATTCATCCTCGCGACGGCGATTCATCCACCGCAACGGAGATTCATCCACCACATCTCGATTTATTCACCACAACGCTCGATTCATCCACCGCAACACTCGATTCATCCACCGCAACAACGATTCATCCACCGCAACGGCGATACATCCACCACAACGGCGATTCATCCATTGCAGCTCGATTCATCCATCGCAGCGTTTGATTCATCCACCGCAACTGCATGATTCTCAATGGTAGGTAGTTGTTGATTTGATTAGAATCTAAATGTTTTTTACTAGTTTATTCTTAATTAGAGAAGAGTGAGTATAGGCTACTGTGTGGGTGACCTAATAATAGGCTGTTGTGTGGGTGATGATGTAGCAATATTAGTTTTAGGCTGCTGTATGGTTTTTTGTATATAGTTTGTGTGTGTGGTGGTGCGGTTTGGTTGATTTTGGGGTTTGTGTGTGTGGAGTCTAAATCCCTGGTCTACATTTTAATATTTATGAAAACTTGATTGTTTAGTCTGAAAATTGTAACTTTTAATGTGAATTCTGTTAGTTTTAATGTGACTATTAACATCTGAAAAACTGTTGTGAAACTTGATTGTCTAATCTGAATACTGTGGGGATTGTGGAAACTTGATTATTTAGTTTGAAAACTGTGGTGATTTGTTGAAATTTGATTGTTTAGACTGAAAACTGTGGTGAGTGTGAAACTTGATTATTTTGCCTGAAAACTGTGGTGAGTGTAAAACTTGATTATTTAGCCTGAAAACTATGGTGCAACTTGATTGTTTGAAAACAATGGTGAAACTTTGATTTTGAAACTTGATTGTTTAGTCTGAAAACTGTGGTGATTGTGAAACTTGGTTATTTAGTCTGAAATATATTGATTTTAGTGTGCAAACTGTACATTTTAATATTTATGAAAACTTGATTGTTTAGTCTGAAATCTGTAGCTTTTAGTGTGTATTCTGTCAGTTTTTTTAAGTAACTATTCACATCTTCAATTTTATGAAATTTACTGTATTTAACTTGAAAACGTGACTTTTTAATCTGCCTCTTTTACTTTTTGTGAAATCTCATGTTTTACCTTTAGAAACTTGATCTTTTAATTTTGTGTATGTTCATTCATGAAATCTCATACTTTTACTTTGAAAAATTATGATTTTAGTCTAAAATACTTTCGTTTATGAAATATGATTGTCTTACTTTGAAAACTGTAGCTTTTAATGTGAAATATTAGTTGATTTGAGTACATATTCTTTGCTTGAACAGTACCGGTAAACAGTGCGCGTGAACAGTACCGGTGAACAATACGCGTGAATAGTACCGGTGAACAGTATTCGTGAACAGTACTTTTCAAATTTTGCAAATAAGGACCTCCTTCCTTCCATATTCTAATGTAGTCCTTGGTCTATATTATAGCTATAATATAGACGGTCACTCCAGAGACCAACTCATAAATTTATTACTAAATGTTTTAATACTAAAATTGATTTTCAAACATCTCTCATTAAATATATGGAAACTGTTATTGCCAGAGCAACTATTAGCTTTCAGAGCAAATTTGTAGTAATTTTTCTAAAATGCCCCCACCCCACCCCATTCCTTTTTCTTTTCTCTCTTCGATTCTTTCATATTTTTCGTTCGATATCCTCAAACCTTTTGATGGACGGGACCTTTTCTGGAGCTGTCGTCGGAGATTTGCCCGGCTCTTAATCTAACTCGAACATCAATTTTAACCTTTCTATTCTTTTATATTTCTAGGGATGATTTCGTTTTATCCGAATTTACACAATTAAATTGAAGTGATCAAAAGCCAAAATAGGTACATCGGGTTATACAGGCGATGGGCAGCAGGATGAGTTTCAGCAGAGTACAGTCAGATAGAATGCATATTTTGGCCAAGGAGGTTTAGAAAATATTCATCAAAATTTGAACAAACTACAGAATAGGCACAAAATATTGATTTGCCTCGTTATTTGGCCTTAATAAAAGTCTATGGTGAGAATAGATCTCTTAAAGAAGCATGTACCAGTGTGTACCTAAGTGTTAACAATAAGATTCTTGAGATGCTCTGTGCATGCGGTTCCATGAGGGATGCCTTTATGTTGTTTGATGCAATGCCTCACAACCTGACTTCTCGGGACATTATGATAACTGGGCTTGCTGAGAATGGCCTTGGAGAAGGTGCGATTTATTTGTTCTCTGAATTTAAGGATCTCGGGCTGAAACCTGATGGTCAGAGGGGAGTGGAATATATGCTTGGAATCTCGTCGGAGAGTCTAGGAAGCTATTGGGACGAATATGTCGTTATTATATTGGTCCTTCAATTCAACCCGGTAAAATTCCATTTAAAGGTGTACCTAAACAAATCGCGAAGAAGACGATCTGCTGATCGGTCGAAAACCCCAGGCGGTTGGAGCTTCCACGTGAGGTGGCGCCGCCGAGTATATGTACTTGACGTCTTGGATTGGGAAAACACGGTAAGGACCCAATAAGTAGGGATTAGAGTAAATTGTGGATTGATGAGTCACACTGGACTGGTTTATGGTGAAGATTGTGTAGTAAAACAACATCGGGGTGGGGCATAAATGAGAACAAGGAGAAAGAATTAAAGAAGAAAATAGGAGGGGTCATTTTAGGAAAATCACTGAAAATTTGCTCTGGCAGCTAATAGTTGCTCTGCCAATAACAGTTCTCTGTGTATATATATATATATATATAAAACTCAAAATTTAACTTTCTTGTTTCCACTCATATGCAGAAATGGTCAAAGGAATGATGGATAGTTGCTTTGAATGGAAGCATTCCCCTTCATATGTCAAAAAAAGTAATTTAAAAGTTTAACATGTAAAGTATTATTGGTGCGTTCATGCGAAAAACAAAAACACCTCATCAGTCTGATGAAAATGTTTTTCAAGATTAAAAATACGTCAATATAAGCTGATTACATATAAAATTATAAACATTCTAACTACACTCTCATGAATCATCAACTGATATCAACACCAATGCGTAAATCAAACCGCCAAAAAGAAAGAAAGTGAAGTGGATTCATATGTATAGCTAAGCTAATTCATGTATGGATGAATGGTGATGATCACCTGTTGTGCAAGGGGTCTGGAGAAGATGGTACTTCTCTGTTAATGGTTGCATAAAACCCTGCTTCTTGATCATCGCCACTCAGAACACCCTTTTCTGTTTGATGATCTTCATATTCTCTCTCCTCTTGCAGATTCCTAGCTCCAACAACTGCCAAAAAGCTCACCAAGATCATCAACATCAGTACCATCAGCCATCCAGCTTGGCCTCTTCCTTTGCTCATCTCAAGAAACTGCACTTTCCTTTCACCGATCTTCCCTTTCAGAAAACTGCAGGTTTTCCTTTGGTCTGGAGAAAATTGCAGGTTTTTCTTCTTCTTCGGCTCACCATTCATCAAGCATCTGAACTTGTTGTGGAAGTCAATTAAGTCGGTATAGGCTCATTATTGAGGTGTTTTATAGCTCTTTTGATTGTTTTTTAATGTTTGTTTTATTATAAATATATTGTAACAGCAACTAACTGCTCTGACTCTTGCGTGGGAAGATGTCAGAACAAGAGCGGTGGAATTGGAAACATGTTATGGACATCTTTTATTTTATTACTTGCAGAAATGGGAGTGTGACAAAAAGATGCTTCCCATTTGAATCGAAAAATGAGAAGTGCATTTATTTTAATTTGCATGATAGGTTTAACTACTTTATCACTTGACAAAAATGAGAGTGCCACAAAAAGATGCTTCCAATTTGAATCGGAAAATGATGCATGAATAAGCATGATAGGTTTCAGAAAATATTTTTAATCGGGACTGAGACATAAAATTGAGAATGAATTTAGTGTAATTTTAGTAAAATTGTGATAAATATTGGAAAACGAAATTACAGAATATAACAAGCCTGGACCATGTATGCAGTGTGGCACTGCGGCATTCACCAGAATTTCAGGATCTGTGGTTTGACCTTAGCTTAAACTTTGCTCTTTTCGTCCTTAATTAATTCACTTATCATATTGAAATGAAGGGACATCTTCCCCAGAGATGTGACACATTCCTCAATGGTTAGATTCCTAGATTGAAAGATGACCTTTATTTCCTAAGTTTTGTCATCTTGATTCTTGCGGCTTTCGAGTCTTCCGTCCTACACTAAACTATACACCTTTAGCTACAACTTTTGCGACCTATATTTAGTGTATGACGAAGAAACTAACCAAATAAAAAGAGCAGATAAAAGAATTTCTCCAGTAAAAACAAATTTCTAGAGCGAAATTTTACCAAGGTAGATCATCTCTGGCTTGTGAAGATGGTAGATCATTTGTCATATCATGATTATGATAAATTATCTGCATTCTTTCTGCCCTAGAGTCATAGGCATGAGGATAGAGTCCCACTTAACCAAGACAATCAATAATACAGCAAAGTGTCTTTATATACCAAACTAATAACAATAGTTGACAAATTGGTTGCAGGTATAGTTCTTACAAACCCAACTTTTAGAAATGGCTAGGTTTACTTAAAATGTAAAATCAATTGGTTCTTCAATTCATGTATAACCTCTTAGTCAATAGCTGAATATATTCACTTCATCCACATCAGGTATCTTACGAACTTTCTTCAAAATTGTCGAAACTAAGTTGAGACTAAAATGTAACATATGCAACTCTTTCTTGTATTGGTGCACCACTCTCGTTATCGTCTACAATCATCAAATGTGCCCTGGTTTTCTATATGGAATAGAGATTACAATAATGTTTTAGCTGATAATCACAGATGAAACAGGGAACCATGAGATCTATCAGACCGTCACTGTGAAGAGATAGAGCTTCAAGGCTAGTGCAAGGGCTAGCTGCAACAGGAAAATCCCCACCACAATCAGAAACCATCTTTCCCCAGCAGAATTAATATGGCTTTTGAGGTTCAATGCAACAAATGTTGCAGACATGAATCCAGCTACTCCGGCAACTACCCATCTGACAATTTGGGATGGAATAACAGAGAGACACTGCAAGCAGAAAGCACACATCTCAGTGCAAATTTATCATTATAGCATTAAATGTTCAGAACTAATACAAACATCCTTTAAACAAAACTAGTTCGAGAAATTTGTATATCCAGGAAAGTGTAATTGTCTGATGTTGAGCACATCAGAATACCTATCCCTACATCTTAAACACTAGGCTTATACAACCAGCAAAACATCTAAAATACAAACGCCGGGTAAACACTGTGCACATAGGTATACTATAACTGGCTGAGCAGATGAATAGCATAGTGACATGGAAACTCACCAGAGCAGGAATGAAGACAAATAAGGAGTAGCCATAGAGGCAGAACAGCTGAGCAAGGCCAGCTGGGGCAGAAAAGTACTTGAGAATGAGATACAAGCCAACAGGAACTATGGTTGTATAGCCATAGAACAAACCAGCTGACCACGTCATCAAATTAATGTCATAGTTCCACTCTGTTTTCTGTAGCTTGTGTGACAAATATGTAACAAATGTACCAATTGAAGCTGCGACAAATATTAAAGTAGTACATATCCAGAATGGCCCGTACCTGTAGAGTTCAATAACAATAGGCATGAATAAATCATCACTGTAAAACCAGTACTTAAATTTAAAGTTATAACTTTTCAGCATTTATGCATTATAATGCCTTACAGATCTGGGCGCTCAGTAGTCTTCTCAGTGAAACTTCCACGGAAAGGAAACAGTGAATCTATGATCCTCTCAACAACATCAGAAGTATCAACATCAAAGTAGGGCTTATAAGTAGCTAAGGAGAAAGCACGAAACCATCCACTCTGCTGGGTGTCAGCAGGAGCAGAACCAGGTGGCCCTTTAGAGAAAGTATCTACATTAATCAAAGATAATTACATTAGTTAACAGGAAACCATTCTGGTCAGAAAACCCACAATCAATGGCCATTCTTCATGAGATGCTGATGGCCAAGACATGTTATTTACAAGTCACAAAATCTCAGCAGCTCCATCCATTTACCAATCACAAATGGTGTGGCTTAAGAAGCTGAGTGATTTAGAAACTGAGTGATTTAAGAAGCACTCGCATAACCTCCAATTCACTATTTTAACAGCCTACTAGATCCTGCACATTCTTGTTGCAACACATCTATGATAACAAATTTCTATAACTTCTATCCCAGCAGAAAAATGATGAATTTTCTATTCTATTCTCATGTTAGATAATTTAAACATAGTTAACTAAGTTTTCTTCTGGTGAAGCATAGTTCAGTGCCGTCCATGTTTGTTGCAGCTACACAATTTTATCTTTTTTTAAAACCATTTGAATTCTTTACCTTAACAACATTTTTATATCGTATGCAGCAATATTTTCGTGTTGAAGCTCCCTTAAATAGTCACACGTAAGAAGGCTTAGACATCCAGACACCATTATGGCTTCGGCCTCAACCCCTTAACATTCTAAAAGCACTCACATAACCTCCAATTCACTATTTTAACAGCCTACTAGATCCTGCACATTCTTATTGCAACACATCATAGAATCATAAGATGCATTCAACTTCAAAACATATATCTTCTTACTAACTAGAACCGTCAATACCGCGTCTGAGCTAACCAAGCCACTACCTTTCTTTTACTTCTTTTCACTGTTAAGTCTTTTTACCCCAATACTATCTCAATTCTCAAGACCTGGTAACTGTCACAGCTCAATAGTAAGCATCACAAAAACCACCAGTCAAATGACTTCAGGTTAAACCGCCTATTATTTTGTCACAACCCTAAACAAGCAGATAATCCAAACTTGAAGCAAAAGAGAAGCATTAACATACCGTCAGCATCACGAGGAGGGCCAGAGGCACCTGAGATCTTGCCCTGCGCAGCAGACGGAGGGAATGTCTGCAAGTTCGAGTCTGAACAGATCCAAAACGCAAAAACCAGCATTCAACCTCAAATCAGAAATTCATAAAAACGAAAGAAAACAACACTGCAATTACGTATGAGAAGAGTTAAATAAGCCATTACCGGTGAACTTGACGGCGACGTGGCCGGGAGCGTCGGCGGCGGCCTACAATATCATAAATTCAAAGAAAATTAAGCATTTGAATCGGCGATGAACGAAATCGACGGGGAAAGCGAGCATACCGGAACAGATCCGGATACGTTTTGACTGTCAATTGGTGTGTAATTGCTGGACATCATCTTCTCTCCCCTGAAATTATGTATCTGTGGACTAATGTACTGAGGAAGAAAGATCCTTTTGAGTTGGAATCCTTTCTTCCCGCGGCAGATCTGTATATACTTACCAAAACCTTTTCTCTATCCCAGGTTTCCTTAACCAAGTCGTTTCCTCGGGTTTTTTTTATTATCTGGTGGTACCCGATTTCCTTTCAAATTTCTAATCTTCCCTTCAACTCTAGTCGATTCTTCTATATACTCCCTATGAATTTTATGTTTACTGTTTCAAACTATTTATTATTAACCTTTGATAACAGATTTTAATAGATATATATTTATCAAATGTAACATCACATTACCGTTGGAAGTGTCACAATGTATATTTTTTAAAATGTTAATTTTTTATTTTTTGATAATATGCGTAATTAAAATTTTTAATGGTCAAAATTGTTTATCCAATTTGATCATCAAGCTCTCCACTAGATCATCATGGGAGATTTTAACTGTCCATTAGATTATGAAGATAGGAAAGAAGGTGTCCTAGTCCAATTATCTGAGATTGAGCCATTCAGGGGAGGTTATGGAACTCCTAAAGCTACATGAAACGAGGACAAAAGGCCTTTAAGTTTACTTGGAGCAACAGAAGAGAAGACTGGTGGGGGAGAATTTTCAGTTAATTGGATATGAGCTTAGTGAATGGAGAGTGGGGGAAGGAATTTATGGAGGTGGAATATGAAGTAGTGCCACTTCTAGACTCTTGATCACTTCCCATTAGTAATTCAGTTTACGAAACAAACTAAATTGAGGATGAAGCCTTTTAAAATTTTCAATATGTGGACCAAATCTCCACAATTCCTGTGCATTGTTTCAGCTATTTGGAAATAGCTCAAATGACATGATATGGGAGAGGTTTTTGAGGCATTGAGAATTTTGGAGATGAAATTATTGAAATTTAAGTTTACTAGCATACATATTAGGGCTGACTCTGCAAGGGAGGCATGGATGCAGAAGTACAAAGAGCTAATGGATGTTGTAACTAATCTGGTGATGCAGAAGGGGGAAGAGGAACTTAGACTGGGAGTAGAAAGTCTGGGAGATTCTGAATTTCAGTTTCTGCAACAAAGAACTAAATTGGATTAGTTTAAGTATGGTGACAAGCCTACTAAACAATTTCATCAAGTCATTAAGAGGAAGCAGTACCAGAACTATATTTTAAGCCTCAATGATAATGGAAAATTTATTAATGGGAAGCAGGATATTGAGAGAGGGCTACTGACTTTCTACAAAGGATTACTAGGCACCGCTGGCATACAAACTATGAAAATAGAGTAATTGGTGGTCAAGGAGGGATCGGTGCTTACTAAAGGGGATTAAATCATCAAAGAGTTCTGATGTTGATGGTTATACTAACCACTTCTGTAAAGAGGTATGGGCAGTAATAAGAGATGACATCTTCAAGGCAGTCACTAGTTTATTCAATGGGGATATAATGTCTAACAAGTTTAGTAGGACCGTACTTGCTTTAATTCCTAAAATACCTCAGCCACAGAAAGTCTCTGACTAAAAACCTATATCTTGTTGCACTATCCTCTATAAATTGGTTACAAAAATACTATGCAGCGAATTGGGAGATGTCCTACCTAGTCTAGTTTGTGAAAACCAGGGGACTTTTGTGAGAGGAAGAAGCATCACTCGCAAAATACTTCTTGCACATGAACTACTTAGCAACTACAACAAGCCATGTATGTTCCTAGTTTATGATTAAGGTTGACATTTATAAAGCCTTTGATAGCATTGACTGGACCTTCTCATTCAGTTGGCTGGCATGCTTCAAGATTCCAGACCCCTTTATCAGCTGGATTAGAACTTATGTTGAAGGATTCTCATTTTGTATGTCTATCAATGAAGGATACACAGAGTCATTCCCGAGGAAGAAAGGAGTGGAGTAAGGGACCCTCTCTCCCCTCTCCACTTTGTGTTAAGTATGGAATTTCTAACTAGAAAGCTCAATCTAGCATTCAGAATGAAGGAAATTGAATTCCATCAGAGATGCAGCAGGGTAGGTCTTCACAGTCTCCTTTTTGCTGATGACCTACTTATCTTTTGTAGAGCATCCCACAGCTCAATGGAGGGGGTCCAAAGGATCTTAAATGATTTCTATAACAGTGATGGTTTGGCAATCAACAGAGGTAAATCTATGATCTACTTTTCAAAATTCACTGATTTTGATAAAACCTTGTTGGCTGAGACATTGCAAATCCCAGCGGGAACCTTCCCAATTACATATTTGGGAATTCCCCTATCTACTGTAGCTCGGGACAAGATCACTTGTGCTCAATTAGTGGATATAGTAGTTGCTAAAATGAAGGCCTTGAACACTAGGACCTTAGCCCATGTAGGGAAGTTATAGCTAATCAACTCAGTATTGCTGAGTCTGAATAGCTAATGGTCTAGGGCTTTTAAGATTCCTGAAAGCATCAATCAGGAGATAGCCAAGCTTTGCTGGGACTATTTATGGGACAAGGATGATGCCCATAGAAGACTGGTGCCAATAACATGGGAAACCCTATGTATCTCCAAGGATCAAGGGGAAATGGGAGTTAGAGCAACATTATTCAGTTTGTTATGGGATATAAACACCAAAAAGGATGTCTTATGGATCAAATGGTTTCATGCTTATTACCTTAAAGGGAGGAGTTTTGATCACTACATGCTCTCTCAGACTCCAGGATGGACTACTGGTTATTGGAAAGTACTTATGCAAGTGAAAGATGGAATAAGATCAAGACTGCAGTTCTGTGTCACTACTGGAGAATGACATCGCCCACGTCGGTAGATCGTGGGTTATACGGCGGTCCGACCCGCCGTTACTGGAACCGCCGTCCATCGGCGGTCCATTTTTGCACGGCGGAAGGACCCGACGTCCAAGGTTTTCGAAGTCGAAACCTCTTTGTATACCTGGTACGACTCGTAAAGTTTGCAGACTATTTCCTGTCTCAAAACAACAACATTCTTACGAAACCGAAACAAAAATATATGATCTGTCCAGATTTCGAAATCGAAAGTCTATCACAATTCTGTTTCAAAATCAATGAATTCCGATATCGAAAAGAAGTATCATGAACATCAATGTTCCGAGATCGAAAATTTTTATTTTAGCACAGAGTATTACAACTTACGAGTTCGAAAATTATTCGTCGGTTGCCAAAAAAATATCCGGCCAATTGGCCGAAAAAATAAGCATGCCAAATGCTTCTGATATACTTCTTCTGTATCTGTTTTCGCCTTGGAACAACAACTAATGATGAACTCATAGACAAGGCGCTGGAAACTTTACAAAGGTGGGAAAGGTTTGGATATAATTGGGGTTGAGACCGTGCTACTCTTGCAGCTTTGCTGTGGCGCCGCCGCTTCGTTGGTGGTTTTGAAGAAGGTGAAGAAGTATTCGAGGTGAAAAAGACCGACATGGGATGGTGCAGAAGGAGTAGAGCTTGCAAGATTGAGAAAGTATCGCCAAATTCTTCACTGGTGCTCCTCAGAAGCTCCATTGATGGAATTCTGCAACAAATACAATAGCTGAATTTTATCATATTCAATGAATACATGTTGCAAAGGCTTATGAATTGAATTCTACTTCCAAATCTTTCAAAGGCTTTCTTGGTCATGGCCTATTTCTTCTACCAAATCCTTGTCCAGAAACTGCAAGGAAATCTATTTCCTCTGTAGCATATAAGTTGTACCACCAAAAACAATTGCAAACATACTCGGGGGAAAAACATTTATACCTTTTCGTATTACCGCGAGGGACAAGGGGAATTGAACAGCGGTCAGCGTCTGACTTCACCCACTGATTACACGGTTGTAAGTACCAATTTATCCTATCTCCTCCACCTTCACGGCGAGTTTCGAGAGGCTCACTTTTAGACCGAAATCCCCATCTCACGGCGAGCTCAGAAATATGGCGAGTTTCGGGAGGCCCGCATTGACATCACGTTAGCCGGAAAGCTATATCTTCAAAGCTCTAAGCCGTCACGACGTAGTCATCATCCCGATCCACGCCCAAATTGCCGCCTCATCGCAATCATCCGGATCACCGCCGCGATATCACCCGCGTCGCTCAAATCCCCACCTCACTGACATGATTCATCACCGCTCGTCACCAAGAACACGGCCTCAGATCGGGAAAATCAGATTTTGGAATGAGAGTTGGGAGGATGAGGATAAGATCACGGAAGAATGAGAGTTGGAAAATACAAATAAGATTAGACTATGCCTTATATAAATAAAAGTATTGATGTCTGAGATTTGTTTGCCATGAAAGATTAATGGTTTAGATGTACATGTAATTTTTAACCTTTTTATTAATGTAGCATTTTATTCTTAAGTATTACGACCTCGAAATCTTTCTGATTTTTGCTTTATATAATAGGTAACTAAATATTCTTACATTCTAAAAATAGGATTTATTAATGCTAATAGTTTAATGATAGGCTGAGATCAATATTTATAAATATTAAATTGATAAGGAAATCAATAAATATTTGGTTTTCATTAAGTAAGCTCAATTAGCATAAATATAAGTAGTGTTCATAGAAAAGTCGAGTGGTGTTATTAAAAGTTGAATAATGTTTATATGCTCGATAATAGTTGGTCTGTATATACAATTAAGTAATTTTAACTTCTTTGATTAGTTGTACTCGAATCAGTTAGTGTCGAATAAGGTTTTGACATTGATTTAGTTATCTAGTGTTTACGGAAAGTCAAGTAATCAAGGTGTAATCTTTGATTGATTATACTCAGTTTAGTTTGTTTTATAGAAAGTCAAATAAGATTTGACCTTCAATTAATTATATTCAAATTAGTTACTGTATGCCAGAAATTGATACGACCTTTTATATAGAAGTAATAGCATTTCGGTTAGTGTTTATCGAGTGTCCAATAATATTTGATTAGTTATTATACTCTATTTTCTTAGTGTTTACAAAAAAACAAATAAGAGTTGATATTTCATTAATTATACTTTTTTCAAAAAGAATTTTTTTATGATACTTGGTGTATTAGTGTTTGTAGAAAGTAGAGGTTTGACGTATGATTTAGTTAGTTTCAATAGAATATGAAAAAAATGTTATCTTTGACTATTAATTTGTTACAAATTAGTATTTGTACAAATTAAAGTATGTATCTTTACTTGATTATTTATACAAGTTAGTATTAATAAAAAAGTTACATAATATTACATAAATTCTAGTTTGATTTGGTGCTTTCTTTAATTAAGCTTAATTTAGATATTGTTAATAGTAAAGTTAGTAACGTTCTACAAAGTAATCTCATGTTCATATGATCAGTAATAGTTAGTGTATATGAAAGTAATGCAATGTTATTTTGTATATTAGTAATACTCAATTTAGTTAGTTATTGTAGGTACTTATTTGAGTAATGGTGACGTTTTAAGGTATTCTCGTGATATTTCATTAGTTTAGTTAATCATGGTACAATCTTGTTCAACGAAATATGATTTGATGAATTGTACTTTGATTAAGTCATACTTCTTACTTTGAACTATACGATCTATATATTTGCATTGATTTTGATTTAGTTTAATTCAGGATCAATAAGAAAAATCATTTAGAAACAATGTTTATATGATCTATACCAGTTAGTGTTTATAGAAAATCAAGTAACATTGTGTTTTTTAATTAGTTTTACTCTTTAGTTAGTAGTTATAAAAAGTCAAATAATTTTTGACCTTCGGTTAGTTACTTTCAATTTAGTTAGTATTTACTAAAGTCAAGTGATCAATGTGTGATCGATGATTAATTACACTCAATTCACTTAGTATATACTGAAAGTCAAGTAATCAAGGTCTGACCTTTGATTGATTATACTCAATTTAGTTTGTTTTGTATAAAGTCAATTATATTCCGTTTGGAAACGGTTTTGCAGATTGTCCGTACGACATTTAATCAGTTATATCTATCTTAGTTAGTGTTTATCGAATGTTAAATAACTAAATTCAGTTTTGTTGTGTTTATAGAAAACCAAATAACATTGACATTTCATTAGTTATACTTATTAGTGTTCCTAGAAAGTTAAGGTTTGATGTATGATTTAGTAAATTTCCTTAGAAAATCAGTAAAGATTTTATCTCTGACTGTGATTACTTGTTATTCTTCATATAAATTCAAGTAATATAATCTTATTTTGATTAGTTGTACAAGTTAGTATACATGGAATGTTAGATATTATTACATAGATTCAAGCTGAGATTTGGTATTTTTCATTAACTAAGCTCAATTTACCTAAACTTAATTATGTAGTGTACAAAAAAGTCAAGTATTTATAGAACGTCCTAACGTTCTATAAATAAGTATAACTAATGAACGTCAAATAAGTATAACTAATGTTTATACTTAGTTATTTTGTCTTCAAAAAAAAATTACTTAGTTTAACTGAACGTCATCTTACTTAGTGTTTATAGAACGTCAAATAATATGTTTACAGGGATCATTTGCAGTTAGTATTTATAGAAAGTAAAGTATGTGATTCTCTTTGATCAGTTATACTCAATTTTAATCAGTGATTATAGTTATTTGAGTAATGCTGACCTTCTAAGGCCTTGTTCTTGTGAAGTTATTAGTATATTAGTTTCATTACTTTCTTAGAAAACCGTCTAATTCAATAAAAATATGATTTGATGAACTATAATTGATTAAGTTATACTATTTTATTTATTTTGATTAAATTTAATTCAAATTAGCAAGAATTATCTTAAAAGAATGTGGTTTAAAATTGTAATTAATTTAAAATAACTATTTGGAAATGATTTTATAATTTATTTATTACAATGCTAATAATTAATTTATAATTCAATTTTTTTTACTAATAATTAATTTATTGATTTAGAATTATTGCACCAAATTACGAGGATTCGAATTCGAAACAGAAGCAAAATAATAATTTGATAGTCCTTTAGATTTCGAAAAGCATTTTCTTACACATTCCTAAGCAAAGTAGGAGTATTTAATATGATTGTCACTTTAAGTCTTTGAAGTCTAAACCAAATCAATCTTTAATTTTCGAGGTCGAACCATGCTTTCCTGATATCTTCCAGTACATTTCGAAACCGGGTGCACCGCGTTGCCGAAAACCAAAAAAAACCGGCAAATATTTGTTTTGGTTTAAAAATATAGACGTACTAAGGCAACGTCATACCTCACCTCAATATGCATACTCTTTGAATATATTCTTCATAAAGTAAAGTCAGACTATTAATCTCCTAATTGCATGCAACATCTATACGACAATGAAATAAGACAATGAAATAAGACAAAGTTATGCTAACTCAGTTGGACAGTTACTGAAGCATGGTTTCGGATTCGAAACATGCTCTGAATTCCTTCAAATACTTCAAACACTCTTTTCGAACTCAAACTAACATGCCTTACGACTACGAAACAAGTCTGTTTTGTACTGCATCGTTCCTCGAAATTAATGAATATTTAATCAACTGCTCAGCTTTTCAAGCTACGACTTCGAACCATCAGTTTCATAAACATTTCGAGATCGAACCATCAGCTTCATAAACCTTCCGAGATCGAACCATAATCTCTTGTCAAAAGTTTCGATTTCGGACAACCACCTTTTCGAATCTTTCGAGTTCGAACGGTTAATTTTTCAAAATTTCCAGCTTCAAAATAGCAGTCAAATTTGTCGTAGAAATATGCATATCATTGTTTACGAGTCGGACTCGTATGTCAACCTCAGTAGTTCTGAAAATCTTGCAAAAATGAATTCGTTCGAATTCGAAAATACAATTTTACGTCGTATGCAAAATATACGCTGTTATTTTTTTGGAACGATATACTCGACTAAGTTTCGAAGTCGAAAACTTTTGAGAGCGGCGTTTAGGGACCACCGACGTGCAACGGCGACGTCTGCGAGAAGGTTCCCAGTAGTGTGTGGATCAAAAGAGTTACTTTAGCACTTATTCTGTTTATGAATTTTTAAAGAGTGCAACTAAAGTAGATTACATCTCTAGTTGTATCTGGTGCACCAAACTGCTACCAAAACACAGTTTCTTCTTATGGATGCTGATCAAGGGAAGGCTCTTTACTATGAGTAGACTTCAGTCATTAGGCATGCATTGAGAAATGGTGAACTGTTGTTGTATGTGTGATGCAGATATGCAGGAAACTCTTCAGTACCTATTCGTGCAATGCTCCTTTGCAAAGCAACTGCATGGTAACATGGCACTCAACAATGGCCAGAAATTGAGAGAATTTAAGAACTACTGGTGATGACTTACAAGAGAAGGCAGATGAAGAAATTTATGTTGATGATGAGTATTGCTTACCATATTTGGATGGAGAGAAACAGAAGGAGGGTTCAGAAAAAATTCCGAACACCGGAGATTATTCAGAAGCAAGTGAGAACTTTTTGCCACCAAGACTTTAGTAGTCTGTCGGGAGACTTGTTTTTTTTGTGGGAATAGCTTTGTAATGTTGTTTGGCAATGAGGGATAAGCTCAGTCAATGTTTATCCTCTTAGTTTGGATCAAACTCTTTTTAGGAAGGGTCACCATATCTAAACTATAATAGAGGATTAGCCTGGAGTTTTGAACTTGATGCAGAATGGCTTGATTTAGGAAGGTTTCTTTATCATGTAATTCAGATGGCCATGAGTGAGGGTTAAGAAGTGTAAGGATTTTGTTGGATTGAAATGTAATATACAAACTTCCATAAAAAAGGTCAAATTTGTGTGTTTGAGAGTGTGTGATAATAATTCGCTGAAGAATAAATTAAGACGGAGTAGTATATCAACACTCCCTTCAAAATCTCTTTTTTTAAAATTAAACCATCCAGAAGTGGAGGAAACCTATATTAGACTCGCTATATCTCGAAAAGGACCAAAGAAAATACATGACATCAAAAATTAACTTGGACAGTCCATAATAGAAATGTTATTTCTAAACAAAGTTAATTTTTGAATGTTCCCCTCAAGTTCGAAATTAAAATGACTCTGACATTTCAATAAAAATGTACTAAACTAACCAAAAAATTAGATAATAAAGTCAAAAGTAACATTTTTAAATATTATAGTTTTGATATATTTTCATTATAAATGTCATAAACTGAGTTTTCACACTCCCTCAAATTTTCATATATTGGCACCATTTTATCTATACATTTTTTTGAAGACATGATTATCAATAACATATATTAACTAACATAGAAAAGTCAATATATATGTTACAAGAATCATCCAAAATCATATGACGTGAAGATATTATCACTAATATTTTAATATAAATTTATAATTAAATATACATTGAGGGAAAAAGTGAATTGAAACCAACATAAAGAAAACTATGGAGTATATATATTGATTTAACTAATGAATTTAGTTTTGAAATTTCTACCGATCAGAATACTAGTGTTCTAATATTACCTACTTCATCGAGTATGTTTAAACATGCTACCAGGTTTAAATATTAAAATAAAGAACACCAGAAATGATTACGCAGTTCGGTGAAACACACCTACTCTACGGGGCGTTAACCCAGTTAAGAATTAATTCACTAGTACGAAAGATTACAGTACAAGATGTTTAAACTTCAATACTTATCTTTCTACTCTCCTTGTGAATTTGCAAACTCCCCTTGCTACCGATTCGCCTTGATCGAACTCCCTCCGATCTCAATCTCGTTGACGCTGAATCTCTTCCTCCCGAAGAATTAAGGTGTATGATTCTGAACTTGAAACCACGATCAATGACCTGTTGACGCGATCGACTCAGCACTGCTCCAACAAAGCTATTCTGGATGCAGAATACTTTCTCTTAAGTTCGATACTTTTTCTTGCAGCTTGCGTCTCTATTTATAGCTCCATGCTGTGTTGCTGTGTTGATATTCTCTGTCCTTCAATCACGGTATTGCTGATCTTCTCATCTAGCTAATCACAGCTGCAATTAGTCTCCTAGTTATATTCTACTTCTATAGCTATACTGTATAAAATATTATCTTTCCTTATTTGAGACTAATCCTAACTAAAATACAACTCTATCATATATCTAATCAGATCGGAGCTGAATATCTCTTCAAATATCATGTTTAATTCGCTCGAATATCTTCTTTGATCGCACACAAGTTGTACTTCATCACAATCACTGTTGCTCAGTTTCTGTTTCTGCTGGAACAAGTGTTTAAACATACAACATCAGTATGTTTAAACATAGTGATTTCTACAAAATAGCCAACAATATCGTCCTGAAACTTCTGGACTCTTCAAGTCTTATTACATAATTTGCTTGTATCCTTAAAAATATAATTTATACAATCATTTCTAGTTTTTAATAAACAAATCAATTATCATACTATAATCAAAGATCGATTGGATTTTGAATGATGAAACTCGTGAAAGAAATTATTGAACAGAAAGAATAAAGAAAATAATAAAAATGAAAATGGGCATGTGTGGCTTAATGAGTCACAGGGGGGCAACTTTTTGAGACTCTGACACACTCCCTGACTCACCACACTGATAAACTCCCACTTCCCCTCTCCCCATCCTTCCCCTCCCCATGGACGCCGATATCACCAACCCCCTCCAATCCCATTCCGCCACGTCTACGATCGCCGCCCAAGACCCACCCACCCCTCCGCCGGAGCCCCACAAGACCGAAACCCCGCAAGAAGACCACCCGCCGGAGACCCCCAGGGAGTCCAAACGGCGGCGGCTCTGCCCGGCCGCCCTGGACAAGTGCGGGGAAGTCATGGCGATGAACAATTTTTCCAATTCATCTGCTTGCTTCTCGAATTCTTCCTTCTCCTTCAGCTTCGACCCCAAGTTCTCCTTCGGCGTGTCGACTCCTGAGGTCACCCCCAAATTCGGGTCATTCAAATTGGTGCCGGAGGAAGAAGGCGCTGCTTCCAAGAGTGGGGATGAAGATGGCGAGAACAAGGAGAAGAAAGATGATGATGATGGGATTGGGATTACCACGGGAGATTATTTGGAGGAAGGGTCCAGTTAATTTTTAGATTTTGTTTTTTAACTGCTGCTGCTAGTACTACAGTAGTCCTGTAATTTGTTCTCTTCTCACCGCTTCACTGTGTAATCTCAGTACTAGTACAATGTAACTTCTGGCACTGAATTCAGGTTAAAAAATGGTCACTTTTCCGGGATGATTTTTGTTCACATTACATTTTTCAGAGCATCTCTAGTAGGACCTTTTTTTTGCATACTGTGTGATCATTCTGTGCATGCAGCTGCAGGTAATTTCCGGTAACTGTGGCCAAATGATGTGGACCGTGAGAGTAAATATTGCAGAAGAAACGTGTAGAGAATAATGTTGTTGATATGGGGTGTAGACAATTCAACACTCATTTTGGTATAGGGAACAAAAGAACTCTGTCGTGTAATGGCCTATTGGTCTTGTTTGGTCACTAGGGTGTCATTGCTCCAAATCCAATTTTATAAAATCTTGTTTGATTCACTAAGTTTCCCAAAATTTAGACTTGCAAAATGCTAAAAATTAATCAAAATTTTTGTTTCATACTCACAAAATCCAACCCAACCAAACAAGGATTTTGCAAAACTAGACTCTCAAAATCCCAAACAAAAACCCAAACTCTCAAAATTTTAAACAAAATCCAGACTCTCAAAAACTTTTGCGATCAAACACACGTTTACGTAATCCTTTAACTACTTCATACAGTGATTTATAGCGTCTTCAACTTTTGTAAGTTGTAACTATATCTTAGCTATATTAGTTAGCTAAAAAAAATGTGATTTTTTAACTTGAATCTATTTTAACTAGTGAATTATTTATTAATTATTATTTTTGTGGACCATATTAAAATGTTGAATTACCTCTTAAACCATGTGACTCCATTGTTTTCACTATTTTATATTATAATAGTAATATTTGAGTTAACTAACTTGATTGCCAAATTTATCTACCAAAATAGCTAAGAGTCCACCAGTTTACATGGAAAGCAGATGGTCAAAATACTCAACCATGAGAGATGAAGATGCATATGAAGGCTTCGTATTGTCAATGCAAAGGAAGACAGACCTATTCAGAAAGAGATATGTGGGTGGTTCGGCTGGAGAACCAACCAGGGTCAAGGGAGTGGAGGCGTTGGCTTCCAAGGAAACACCATCACTCATCAACGAAGGTTTGATCCATCAACGAAGGAAACACCATCACTCCATTCGCCACAAGAAAGCGAAGCGAACGGAGGGAGTATGCTCCAGTCAAATCATGGACCTATCTATCTAGAAACCAGAATCCAGCAAAGAACAAGGAGGAAAATCAATAGATTTGAGGCCTTTTGGGCAAAACTATACCCTCAAAAACAAATTGTACAGAAAGTATGGAAGGTAATTCTTATTTGTCGACATCAAAGTATGGAAAGTATGAAATCAGTTATAATTTTTTAAAATTTTGGGCTTCTAAAATTACTTGATGTAAAGAATAAATAGAGTAGAATGATGTCTGTATTGATACGAGAGTTCAACCTTTTATAGGTGTGATACAAAGATAAACTACATAGGTATATATATACACACTAATACACAATCATACACCTGCTAGACACACAGCTGTAACTTCCTAATTTACATACAATAGAATATTATCAAATCATAACAAAATATCCTAATACTCCTACTCAAGTTGGAGCGTGAAGATCCAGAACGCCCAACTTGCCAAGTAATCGTTGAAACTGATGTTTGCCAAGAGTTTTAGTGAAAATGTCTGCAGGCTGGTCCAAAGTACGAATATGATACATAGCCACATCACCTGATTGAACAAGGTCTCGAACAAAGTGACAATCCACTTCAATATGTTTTGTCCTCTCATGAAACACCGGATTCGCTGCAATGTGAATAGCCGCTTGACTATCACAGAATAGTCGCACAGGAGTAGAATGTGTAACTCCTAAAGACGACATAAAAGACTTGAGCCATATAAGTTCACAACAAACAGCAGCCATTGCCCGATACTCCGCTTTAGCAGATGAACGAGAAACAGTCGGTTGTTTCTTTGTTTTCCAAGACAATGGAGAATCACCAAGCATAACAAAATATCCAGACAAAGAACGACGAGTGAGTGGGCAAGCTGCCCAATCCGAATCACAATAAGCGGTCAATTGTAGAGAACTACGAGTAGACAAAAACAAACCCTGCCCAGGGTGACTCTTCAGGTAATGCAGAACACGAACAACAGCTTGCCAGTGAGGAACACACGACGCCTTCATAAACTGAGTTAGGGTATGAACCACATAACTAATCTCAGGACGAGTTATGGTCAGGTAAATCAAACGACCAACAAGACGTCGATACTGCTCAGGATTTTCATGCAACGGACCTTCAACACGTGCCAAGTCATGATGTTGCTCCATTGGAAAATCAGTTGGTTTGGAAGCTAATAATCCCGTGTCGGAAAGAATATCGAGTGCATATTTTCTCTGTGATAAGAACATTCCTTCAGTGCTCCTAGCAATCTCGATCCCAAGAAAATACTTCAAAGGACCAAGATCTTTCATATGAAAACAAGAGCTCATATAAGTCTTGAACTCGGTCAACAAGGCTTTCGAGCTTCCAGCAATGATTAGATCATCCACATAAACAAGAACATGTAATGTAAGAGCCCCACGAACATAGGTAAAAATAGAGTAATCAGCCTTACTCTGAACAAATCCAAACACGCGCAAAGCCGAAGCCAATTTGGCAAACCAATTCCGAGGAGCTTGCCGCAAACCGTATAATGACTTCTGGAGCTTACAAACAATACCAGAAGGAACAGGATATCCTGGGGGTGGACGCATATAAACCTCCTCCTCAAGATCACCGTGGAGAAAAGCATTATGGACGTCCATCTGGTGAACTTCCCAACCCTTAATAACAGCAACAGAGAGAAACAATCGAACAGAAACCATTTTGGCAACCGGTGCAAATGTCTCAGTGAAGTCTTCACCCTCTGACGATTACCAAGCGCAACCAGCCTAACTTTGTATCGTTCAATGGAGCCATCAGATTTATACTTAGTTCTAAAAACCCATTTCGAACCAATAGCCTTCTTGCCGGGAGGAAGGGGTGAGAGAGACTAAGTACCATTACGTGCAAGAGCACTTAGTTCCTCACCCATAGCAGTCCGCCAATGAGCATGCTTAGATGCTTCTGAATACGTTGTAGGATCTGTACTAGATGTTACGGCACACAAAAGTCTAGTATGCAAAGCAGAAAATCTATTGCAATTAACATAATCAGTAATAGGGTATGGAATACCTGAAGACGGTGATGACAACGAAGCGGAAGAAGCAGTAGTGGGGGGTTTATTAGCAGCAGTGACTATTAGACAAAGTCATTCAGGTATCCCAGTCGTTTCCTTTCTCGTGTGCTGAACCGAACAAGACCAGTAGGGACGGTAGTGGAGTCTGGAGATGATGAATCGGTAGATGGTTGTATGAGTGACGCACTAGTAGGCTGATGAGTAGGATGTCGTGATGAATCATCCATAATAAGAGGCTCGGGAGGAAGCGTCACAACTGGAATTGCAGGTAGTATAACGGGTGGATCATCATAAACGGCATGGGGTGGAGTTGCAGGGGATGCACCAGTCACATATGAAGGAGTTGGCTCAGCAAACGGAAACTGGTCTTCGTAAAACACAACATCTCTACTATCAAAGAATTTATCTGTTTCCAAGTCATACAAGTGGTGTCCTTTCTTCCCAGAAGCATATCTTAAGAAAACACATCGACGACTTCTTGGTGCAAACTTATCTCGAATTCGCGGAACTTGAGAGGCAAAGCAGAGACACCCAAACACACTGATAAGTCCATGGTTCGTATTCGGAGTTTATTCATACTCGGACCAGGGATCAAGAAGGATCGTGGGCTCGAGATACGCGGTAGGTGGATCCACAGGTCCATCAATCCTAATCCTTATAAGTAATGCATTTATTATGAATGTTCTGCAAGGAATATACATCCTCTCATAAACATGGTAACACAACCATGTCCGAAATATACTTCTATTATACATGGTAATACAACTACTATTCCCATAAGAGTTGTATTAATACCATAAATACATATCTTAGTGATCTACGGATTGTAGCCATATAAATACCCTAAAGGTTTGGTAGACCTCTCCATCTAATCTCATACTTTACGCCTTAAGCAAATATACTGACTTGAGTGTCGGAGTGTCTATCCCCGGGACACCCGGGGCCTTTGTTTTGTAGATCAGTTCGTGAGCTTGGTTCGTCGTTGAAGTGTTGGTGTCCGGTGTACATCAATTTGGCATGCCGGGTGGAACCTCTCACACTCATTGACGACGTCGCCGAACCTCGTCTCTGATCTGATCTAGCGCACCTGAAGAAACAACTTCCCCAACAACATGTCTGACGCCGAACAACCTAGACGAAGCGCCCGAGTGCATAGGCAAAATCTAGAGGATAATCCAGAAGCGGAGCAACCCCCTCAAGGACATGGTCGCGGTCGAGGGCGCGGACGACCTAGAGAATCTCGGGCACAATTTGCCTCAGAGCCATCACCAAGCTCTACCGTGGGTACCAGAAACTTCAACATTCCGATATCCATCGGTCTAAATCCTGTTGTGATGGGGACACCAATCTCTGGTCCAAATCCTGATGTATCCAGAGCACCTCCTGGATTAAATTCCATCGTATGTGGGATACCGGCATCTGGCCCCAATTCTGCCACATCCAGAACCCCACCATCTGAATCAAACACTGTTGGATTTGAAGTACCAAACTCAGGTCAAAGGGTTTTCATCCAAAACAACGTAAATTACAGCGCGGATGTCCACAATTCAGATGGCCTGGATCAGGGAAATAGGTTGGGGTATAGTAGACCCAACTCGATCTTTTCTCCAGAAGGAAGAGCGCAAAGAGATCGATAAATTCTTGAAGAAAGACAACAAGAAGGGGAATCTGTGATAGAACATTATCATAGATACATGAATCTCGCCACGAGATGCTATGATCAAGATGAAATCCTCTTGATAAACCTGTATCGAATGATTGTAGGTAATAATACTCTGAAGAAGAAGGATGGCTCCCACAATAATAACAATAACCAGCAGGGTGATAGAGGCAACAATCCTCAAGATCCTCCCCCACCACCGTAAAATGGAGCTAACCGAGTCATCAACGGCATCAATGGCTATACAGGAGAAGCAATTTCCTTGACCAAGCTGAAGGATAGTGTGCGAGCCATACCCCACACTGAGCCAGTCAACAAGAGGCTCCGCCCCAAGGAAATCATTACCTTCTCGGACGCAGACGCCGTGCCCCACTCGGACCCTCTCATCATCTCAGCAACCATACAAGACTCCCTGGTAAAAAAAGTCTTCATAGACGATGGGAGTGGGGTAGAAGTAATGTTCCAAAACTGCTTCCAGAAGATGGAATTTACCAAAGAAGACCTCAAACCTACAGGTCCGATCTCGGGGTTCACCGGAAATCCCGTAACACCTCTTGGAGAAATCACACTCCTAGTCACAGTAGCAGATGGGACGAAGAGCCTGACCCTCTACTGCACATTTGTGGTAGTCAACACCGTCAAACCCTTCAACATTATCCTTGGCAGACCTTGGATATACCAAGCTAAAGCCGTATGGTCTCCCTACCATCTGATGATAAAATTTCCGACACCGCAAGGAGTAGCTTCAATCAAAGGAGACCAAGAAGTGGCGCATTCCTGTATGATCACGGATGTACATAACGCCAGAAAAGTGAGTAACATCTAGGCCGACAACACTATCTTAGGAGATCTGGTTCCCAACCCTGATCTCGAACAATCTATGGTGTTTTACTCCGAGGAAGATGACGGTTATATATCAAGGAATCCTCCAACTTGGGGGGAAGTGGTGCTAAAAATTTTACTAACCAGCCCTGAGGCTCGAGAGTACAGTCTCCAGAAATACCTCGAGATAGTTAAGCCTCTCCTAAATCAATTCCGACATTATGAGCTGAATCATATCCCCCGAGAAGGTAACCACAAGGCCGATGCACTTAGCAAACTTCCCTCCTCGGACCTCAACATAAGATCTTCTCAAGAATTGCTAATGGAAATCCTGGCAAAGAGAAGTTACGAAGAGAGTAGCATCATGGTTGTTGACATCTCAGACACAGGAATGAACCCTTACATTGAATACCTCCAAACAGGTACCCTTCCTGAGGACAAGCACCTGGCACGGAAGGTCCGAGTTAAAGCTCCAAAAAATGTCATCCACAACAGCATCCTATACAAGAAAGGATACCTCCAACCCCTACTTAAGTGTGTTGGGCCTTCCGACACACAACACTTAATACAAGAAACACATGAAGGAGTCTGTGATAGCCACCAAGGTCCACGTACCGTCACCCGAAAGCTCCTACAGATGGGTTATTTCTGGCCTACGATGCTACAAGATGCCAAAAGATATATCAATTCTTGTCATCAGTGTCAGAGATTTGCTAAGATAATCCACGTGCTACCGGAGAATATGATTACCATCCAAGAATCCTGGCCATTTGTCCGATGGGGCATAGATCTCGTCGGACCTTTTCCTACGGCCCCTGGTAACTTCAAATACCTCATTGTGGCCATTGATTATTTCTCAAAGTGGGTGGAAGCTAAAGCCTTGACCAACATAACTGGCAAGACAGTTATCAACTTTTGCTGGAAGAATATCGTGTGTCGCTATGGCATCCCGAGATACATAGTAACCGATAATGGAGCACAATTTGCTAATGACCCTTTCAAGAAATGGTGTAAAGAGTATGACATACACCAAAAGCTCACCTCGGTGTACCATCCAGAAGCTAATGGCCAAGTAGAAGTTACAAACCGAACCTTGGTAAGCGGCATCAAGAAGCGCCTCGAAGGAGCAAAAGGAAACTGGATCAAAGAACTACCAAGTGTGATCTGGACCCATAGAACCACACCAGCCACAGCAACAGGAGAGACTCCTTACAGCTTAGTCTATGGGTCCGAAGCGGTCATCCCCATGGAGATTGGGGTCCCCTCTGCCCGTACTTCTCAACCAGATGATGAAGATGGCACGGCCAACGAAGAAAATCTTCGTCTTGACCTTGACCTCCTAGAGGAGAAGAGAGCAAATGCTACAATCTAAGAGGCCAAAGTAAAGGGAAGAGTCAAGCGCTACCATGATAGAAGAGTCCGCTTGGCCACTTTCGTTAAAGGAGACCTCGTAATTAGGTTAAATGAAAAAAGCAAGAAAGAAGTAGAAGGGAAGCTAGCCCCAAACTGGGAAGGTCCATATCGAGTCCTAGAATCCCATCCAGGGGAAGCTACCTCTTGGAAACCATGAAGGGGGAACCTATACCACGAAGATGGAATGTGATTAACTTACGAAAGTATCACGGAAGATAAAAACACAAGGGAGAGCCTCACAAAGGTTCGAGATTATCAAGAACGTCTGAGAAGCCTCATCAAGGCCCGAGACAAGTATGCTCTAGCACAAACGGGTACTCAAACTCAAACCCACTATTTACTTTACTTCTATTCTTAAAGTTATGGACTTAGATTGAAGTCATGATATTTTTATACCTATCCTTATAATAAGCAATCTTAAAATTTCTTTTCTAAAAAGAGGATTGTTGTCTTAAGTATAACATTGATTGCTATTCAAAACAATATACTTTATAAAGTATATGATCGGTCAACTTATAAGTTGTTTGGATCCAATATTCAAATACCACGTTTTGAATAAAAAAGATAGGTTCGAGATAAAGTACTTCAAAAAATTGCTTGATTGAGGTCTATAGACCAAAAGGGCAGACGTGCTCGAAAATCAATCATCTCAACACATAGCGGAAAAAACCTCGAACACAAATAGTAATATCAAATGTGTTATTACATCAGAATATGATACTTCTAAAAAAGACCCTCAAAAGAGCACACAAGAGGCTAAACCTCGAACCTAAAAAGTTCATATCAAAGGTGTTATTACATCAGAATATGATACTTCTAAAAAAGACCCTCAAAAGGGCACACAAGAGGCTAAACCTCGAACCTAAAAAGATCATATCAAAGGTGTTATTACATCAGAATATGATACTTCTAAAAAAAGACCCTCAAAAGGGCACACAAGAGGCTAAACCTCGAACCTAAAAAGTTCATATCAAAGGTGTTATTACATCAGAATATGTTACTTTTAAATATACCCAATAAGGTTTCCTAGGACTTCACCAAAAGTGACACTTGAGAGATGGGCTATTGTCAACTTTTCTGCACGCTGTGACATTAAAGGCCTTGCCAAAGGATACCCAAGGAAGAAGCCAAACAATATTAAGCTCGTAGAGTGTTCATCATGGATAATTGCGAGAACTTAACAACCAAGGCTGTTGCTTCTTTTTAGTAAATCATGAGACCGATGCTGACGAGAAAATGCCAGCAAGTAAGGTAGCAAACCTCCTGAGATTACTCAACCTTACCAGTGGAAGGATTAAGCACCTCTTCAAGAGAAGATAATTCAGGATACTTGGCTCTAATAAGCCTGAATAAATATCCTGATGTTACTATCTTTTCGGAGAGATCCAATGCATCCAAAAGCTCGGCCCCAGGGATCCAGCGTTTAGCAGTCAGAGTAGAAAGCTTATCAGCAGCATCTGGATGAAAAAAGATTTCCTCCATCACCTTCACCTCTTTCTCGGATTGACATAGTTGCAGGATGCCACCCAAGATCTCATGCAGCTCAGAGGAATGGAATAAATCCCCATACTCCTCCCTATGGCTCTGAAACTCGGGGCTACAAACAACGAAGGCACTTCAAAGCTTTAGGAGTCGTTTGGTCTCCTCTGGGTCCTTCTTCGTGGCCTGATTTTGCACCAGCTCCTCTGTAATATCCCGATAAGTCTCCAGCTCTTTATCCTGAAATTTCTTTGCCAACAGCAGGTCCTCTTTCTCGGCCTCTAGCTGTTTTATTCTGGCTTCCAGTTGAGTCACCTTCGATGGAGCCTGAACAGGAGGAGTAGGCACGGCAGACTTGGTTGTCATAGTCACAAGGGCGGCCTCCATCTCATCCTTCTTTGCCCTGCAAACCCAGCACTTGACATGTAACTCTATCACAGAATCAGACAAGTACCGGATCACATTATTAGCTCGACACCCCAACGTGGACAGATCCGCCATCAACTATAAAAATGGAAGACATATAAAAACCTGATATCTGAGAAACTCGTATAGCATAAAGGGAGAGAGAGATAATTACCTCATCGACGAAGGGATACTTCTTAGAAGATCTCCGAGAAGCCTGACCATCCTCTTCCTTTGGGCAGTTCAGATAATACTTCAGTTTCTTCAGAGAAGTATCTTCAGATACCACCAGCTCAAGGTCAGATTCATCATCAGCTGAGGACTCCCTAGCCTCCGTTTCCATCTCCTCTACATCCTCATCTATGGCCTGGAGAATGGTCTTCCCTTTCTTGATCTTTTTCTTTGGAGGAGAGGTTGTACACATAAAGAAGAGTGTAAATATGCCAAGTAGGAAAAATATACCAGACAACTACACTGTTTCAGAACAGAAATTACCTGAAGAAGATTGATTGGAAGAAGATTCACCCTGATTTCGGGGCGACTTCCTTGAAGCCCGGTTCCTGGCTTCCTTCATCTCTCCCTGGATTTTATCAGGGAGGGTCCAATCTCGATCCTTTTTCAGGAAGCTGGACGTGGACTTGGATCGTGGAACATCTAACAGATAAGAATAGGTGATAGCAGGCCACTTCCACACCGAGCCATGAGCCCCACGCACAAATCCTCTTTCCTGGAAGACGATCTTCTCCTTCACGAGCTCCTCAATGATGCCCTTCAGATGAACATGCATCTCAAAGACATCAAGAGGCACAGCGTCCTTCGACTTCGTATTCCAGTCAGGAACCTCATATTTAGTTCGATCAAAGGTCAGCCGAATGTCCTCCCACTTACCGCTATTATCAGGAAAAGTGAAGACCTTGCCCTTTCGAGGAGTAAGGGTAATATGCTCGCGCTCCTTGATACAGAAAATCTTGAAAAAGCTCCTAAACAGATCCAAGTTTGGCTCATAGTCCTTTCGGGAGCACCAGGAAATGAAAGCCACCATTGTCACCACCAAATTGGAGTGAATTTGACAAGGGTGAAGTTGATGATGCTGAAGAAACTGTGAAAACAGAGGGGGAAAGGGAAAACTCAGTCCTTGTTGCAAGAACCTGCCATATATCACTCCTCGAGTGGGGCTCACGAGATCTTTGACCGGAGTGGTCTTGTTCTCAAGCCTCAAATCAGCCTCGATGGGGTACGACAGCCTGCAAGACTTCAAAAATTGCAAGATATTTTCGTCGACCACCTTGGTGACATCATCCACACCATCGGCGGCCGGAACCCGTTTATCAACTTGGGGCTCCGCATTAGGGTCTATCTCTGACCCAGAGGCACCATCATCTGCCACTACAGCTACCGCCTGCAGCGGTGTAGCAATGGTAACCTCCATCAACTCCCCAGACTCAACCTCTAAGAACAAGCTACTTAAGTCACGAGTAACTGGGGCTCCTCCTTCAACAACATTATCTACATGGCCATAGGGAACACTGAATTTTGCAGAAGACATGGCAATATAGATAATGGGGGGAAGTGAGTATATGTATCTGAAGAAAAGAAGACAAATTTGAAGAACTCTTTCGGAAAGTGGAAATGCAGAATACTTGGATGAAGGAGATTGATGATAAACACAAGGAAAATTACTTGGTTATATAACCAGTAATTTGTATGCATTTAAGTGGAGTAATTACCTCGACTCGCGAAACGATACAGGCAATTGAAAGGTTGGTCCTCCTCACCGCTAGAAGATACAATGAATCAAGACCACGTGTCAGTCTCTTCAGAATTCAAGAAGGCAGATTCAGATCCAACCGTCCACGTGTCCTGATGGAATACGAAAAAACTTGAAGCTAGATGTTCAGAATGTTAAGCCTGAGAGGATAGTTCTAGAAGGACATCCCGAGCTTAACACCCCGAGTTAGTCTCCCTCGAGTTATTGGTCTTCTCTCGAGAAGCAGGTCTCTCTTTCAACCTTCGAGACGGAGCACTCTATATTCTGAAGATCTATCTTGGGGCTACTGATAAGTCCATGGTTCGTATTCGGGCCTCATTCATACTCGGACCAGGGCCCGAGAAGGGTCGTGGGCTCGAGATACGCGGAGAATGGATCCATCGGTCCATTAATCCTAATCCTTACAAGGAATGCGTATATTATGAATGTTCTACAAGAAATATACATCTTCTCAAAGATGGTAATATAGCTATCCTAAATATGGTAACACAATCATGTCCGAAATATACTTCTATTATACATGGTAATACAACTACTATTCCATAAGAGTTGGACTTGTACCATGAATACATATCTTGGTGATCTACGGATTGTAGCCATATAAATACCCTAAAAGTTTGGTAGACTTCTCCATCTAATCTCATACTTTATACTTTACGCCTTAAGCAAATATACTGACTTGAGCGTCAGAGTGTCTACCCCTGGGACACCCAGGGCCTTTGTTTTGCAGATCAGTTCATGAGCGGGGTTCGTGATCAAGTGCGGGTCGTAGACATCCATCAATACCCTCATATACTTTCATGCTAAAGTTGGGGATATGAGTATTGCTAGTGCACTTTTGGATGACATGGCAAAGAGGGATGTTGTTGCTTGGTCTGCCATGACAGCTGGATATGCAAAGAGGGGAGATTTGGCATCTGCAAGGAGCCATTTTGATGAGATGCCGGAGAAAGATATGATTTCTTGGAATGTTATGATCACGGGGTATGTTAAACATAGCGAGATGGAGAAGGCTATGGAGTTGTTTAGGATTGTTCCAAGTTACGTGGAATACGATGATTTTCCGGGTATATTCTTCATGGTGAGTACCAAAGCGCGTTTCAGGTGCACGAGGAGATGATGAACTGAAGAGTGAGTTATCACTCCAGTCCAGCTAACCTGCTGATCAGTTGGTGAGTTTCTTGGCGATGAGAAGGACATGGGAGAAGAAAGGAAATCATTCATTTACAATGGAGGATCAGAAAGTTGACAATGTATAGCTGAAGCTTGCCTCATTGCACACTAGCCTTGAAGCTCTAAAATCTACATTTGATTAAGAAAACCAGCACAAATTTAACAATATTATCATAGTAGCTTGATTCCTCTCGCAGAGTCACAAGTCAGAATTCTCAACACTGGAAAATGATTACTTTAGACAACTTTTTGTTACAACAGTAGTTTCTTTAATCTAAGTAGGTCAACTACTAATCTTACCAGTTTCTTGAAAAACATAAAGCTCACATAACCATCAGATTAAACCATTTTAGTCCTCCTTATGAGTATACAAACAAGTTTGAAAACCAGGAAATTTATAGTTCTCATCGATCCGCCGACATGTTCTATTGAAAAATTTAACCTTGGAAAAAGAATACATCAAAGGACCTGAGATCAAGTAAAAAAAGAACATCTTTACCTCTTCCTTCAAAGAGTTTTGGAGCATTGAATCAGTGAAATGCCTCTTCTTGGGTTCAGCACAGTTCTTCAGCTCCACCCCATTTCCTGATGCAGAAACAAATCTCCCATAAAAACACAATCATGTTTGAAACCAAACCTAAAACCATGAGATAAATGAATACATCTCATGATTTATTCATTAGATATGGAACCCTAAATTTTCCATATGCCCGTGGCCACAGGCTGATCGCTTAAACATAAATGACTAACACAGCGGAACTGAGCACCGTATTTTCCATTACTAACAATTTACTAGAATTGGACTTGTAATTTTATGTGAATTCCACTGCTTGGCTAGTCAATAGAAATGCTAAAGAATTGGCATTGTAATTGTGTTTGGATTTCTAACAATTATTCATCATATATAGAACTGGAATTGGAACTGTCTTCATACTAACATATGCTTTCCTCATCATTTGATTTTGACCCCTCAATAACTAGTTTCTAAACTCAGAATATTAGGTATGCAACCTACAAAGCAATCAGATACCTACATCGGAGTCCAGCCATTATAGTTTCCCGTTATGTCTGCAAGATTGCGACCTCTCTGTGCCACTGAGCATAGCAATCATTTCAGCAAGTTCATCACTTGGGAGTTGGGACTGCATGTTAATCATTATTCCAAAATACCATCAGTGGCTTATATTACAACTAAGTTTCAGCCAAGGTAGTCTTAACAAAACAAGGCATATATATATATATGTATTATGTTCCAATCACAGACTAATCCTATTGACGATCAAACTGGAATCACAACATATCTGCCCAGAAAGAAGCATACATGATCATATACTTGGATTCTAATATTCATTCTTAGACAGAAGAAGACAATGTTAACCATGCTAAATATAATTATGCTTTCTTTCATCAACAAAGATGAAAGAAAGCCTAAATCTTCAAAGAGGTGACAGCTAGCACATATACTGAACACACACTACCTTTTCTTTGACAGCGCATAGCTCGCCTAACATATTTCACAGCCTCCCTGGACTGCTTCTCTTTCGTTCCAAGGTCACCTCTATATATCAAACAAATAGAATAACATTAACACAATTTTTAGGACTCAGTACTTACGTTGGCATGTGTAAAAGAGGAGAATACAATCCCAGCTGAACATCAAACCCTCATGCTTGAACCTGCAGAACTTAAATATAGCCAATTAACATACTATATGTAAAGGAAATATAAATGTTTACAGGAACAAAGCACAACAAGTTTAGAACAGAACAGACACTGATTTCAGTATACTAATTAATGAAAACGAAATAAAATGGAGAGCTACCTGATTGATCAGCTACCCGAAGGCTGCTTCTCCTCGTTGGGCTCGTTTGCCAATCATCCATATGCGCTGCATAAACAACTAAACAACAGAACCAACAAAACCAATGGGCATCGAAATTATAAATAACTAGAGAATGATTAGCAATAAAATCAGGCGTGATTCATATATTCATTGCAAAGAATTTAGGCTTAAGTAAAGCCAAAGTATACAAAATGTAAGAGTTTAGCTACAAAATCATTTTGTCTATCTAACAGACTAATCTAACAGGCCTTTCAATGATAGAGCAGCATAGGGCATATCGGAGGAGAAACAACCATCACTATCCAATTGTTGTGTTAAGTAATTCCAGTCCAATGAACCAAGCAAATGATCATCCCCTGCAACAGAATGCTCGGCAGCTTCACACTGAATAACTTGTGGGACAGGGCACTCAAGTTGTTGAGGGACTTGCTTCAGGCGCTTAGGGGCAGAAGCGCAGTCTGCAGATTTGTGATTGAATTTCCGCTTCTTCCCGACCCGGACCCGACAAGCCTTTGACACATCTTTCAGCACCCGGCAGAGTACGAAATTGGAGCTAGGAATCTGGAGGAGCTCAAGAACCTGATCCGACAGAGAGAACTCGTGCAAGTAATAGTAGCTCCTGCCTTCCGCCGCCCCATCACCGCCACCGTACTCATACGTGAAATATCTCTGATGGCCCATCAAGAAGCCCCCAATCTTGATATCCCTGACCTGACCCTTGTCCAGCCAAGCACCTAACCCTGCCCTCCGAGAGATGTTCCTCTCACCGGTTCGGGAAATCTCTGAAATGATGTATTTCTCCCGGACTTTCATGTCGTCATCGCTGCTTCTATGTAGTTCCCAGATCTCTTCTTCACCAGAGAAAAGCTTCCATGGCTCTTTCTCCGACCCGTACAGGTTCAAATTGACTACGTGGGGAGAGAGATTCAAGGGGGTGCCAGAAATGTGGCGCGTAAGAGCTCTGATGAGTGATTCATCGTCAGGTCTGAATCGAAACCCAGCTTCATCCTCATTCTCCATCTGGACGAGAGAATTAGGATTAGGGTTTGGTGATTTGGGGATGAATACAGAGAGCGAAGATGATCTAGAGTGGGAGAGGAGAGAGAATAAGAGTGATGAGTGATGAGAGGGGCGAGAATAATGAGGGATAATGAGATGGGAGGGTCGATATATAGAAGACGGGTCGGGTTAGGGGATTCCGATAGATTAGGGTTTGAAGGGCAATAATGTCTTTTCCGCCAAATATTACCGTTAGGGATTTGCTTAAAGACTAAGTATCCGGCTGGGCTGGGCTTAGTCTTTTACGCCAAATATTACCAATTTTGGTAACCCCAAACCCAAAAACAAGTTTAAATCTAGTTTTGACTTTTTTAAAATTATTTTTTTAATATTTAAAAAATAATTTTTAAGTAGTGTATGATAAACTAATACAAGAATAAAATATTAGATTCATCAAGGCTCGACCTAAAAGTGATTCATATATATTTTTTATTTATATAAATTTAAATTAAATATTTAATTTTGCATTTTGTTGGATTGAAATTGTCGACCATACTCGGATAGGATTAGGATCAAGTGAAAATATTTGACTACACTTAATGTAACATTTCTAAAATAAAATAAAAAATATATTTAAAAAATAAATATCAATCCCGACATAAAAATTTGACTTGTGTCAAATAATTTTAAAATTGATCATTTAAATTAAAACATAAATAATATCAACTATGTATTTGATTAAAAATTGATAACCTTTAAATATACAATTTTATAATATACACGGGACTTTTAAATATTAAATTTTATAATATAATATTAGTATTTATTAATATTAGTGGTTATACTAAAAAATAATGTTCATTTGAATATTTCACAATGCTTTACTTTAAACACATTTTATAAGTGTAGCAACATAAAAATATAGTGTAAAATAATATACATACATGAAATGAATAAAATAATATAATAATTAATTCAAAACTCAAAACCCACTTGTGTTTGCCACACAAGATTTTGCCCCAAACCACTTTTTGCAAAACCACATCCCAAACCAAGTTTCAGTTGAAACCCAAAACCCAAACCCAAAACTCAGCATACCACACAGGACCTAAGAATCGTGGGCACGCACGTGTCAGTCAGTTAGAGTTAGGGGTGTTCAAAAATACCCGCCCCGGCCTACCCGCCCCATTGACCCGGCGACCCAGCATAAAATAACCGGGTACTTTCTTATATTTTACGGACGGGTACCCGACCCGTTAATTTCGTAAATTACCGGGTCCGGGTCCGGGTCACCTAAATGTCATTTTCCGGGTACCCGGAAATCCGGTATAATACGTATTTATTTAATTAAATATAATATTAATTATAATTTTACCTTTTAATATTGACATTTTAAAAATTAAATACCAATTAATCCTAATTAGACTCAAACTCTTAAGTTTCCAATCCACCTCTCCAGCCATTTAGTCTTTTGCTTTGATATTGCTACTTTTTCTTCGACACAAGCATTGGAGTACATCCACTAATTTGTCTCGAATGATAATTATTCATAATTTTATTGATATTTTTATACTAAATAATATTTAATTAGTTTTGGACTTTTATAGTGATAAAGTATATTTATTATTAAATAATTAAATGTATTTTATACACTTTTTATAAGTAATAAAATTAATTAGGATACCCGGTTACCCGGCCCGCATAATTGGGGTACCCGTTATTTCCGGGACGGGTCACGGGCCGCATTTTCAACTACCCGCATGTACGGGTACCCGGTTGTACGGGTACCCGGAAGTACGGGTACCCAGTGTTTGAACACCCCTAGTTAGAGTCACACTAAATGGATAGTACTACTTTACCCTTGGTTCCTTATAATAACTTATGTTTTACCAAGGCTAAATATGTCCTTTACCAAGCGATTGATTTGCTAATTCAGAGAGTTCGGAATCTCGTGGTTCCGATCAACAGCTCATCGTCAGTCGGGAATGACTATCAATTTATTAACCTATCCATCATCTTCATCTATAATAACACAACAAGTAAAGAGAGGGAGAAATGAGACCTTACTTGAAGATGAGGGCAGCAAAAAGAGGGTGAACGAGCTGGTATTAGGAAACAACAAGCAAGCTGATAAAGCATTCTTCAACAGACTCTGTAGATGGGAATGTGCCATTCTTCATCAATTCCTTGTCTGCCTGATATATGCAGAGGTGACAAGTATATTGGCTATCCACCACCTCTTTGTCATGTGATGCAAAGAATAATATTCAAACCGGAATTTCTGCCACAATAAAGTAAACAGTCCTCTTTTCCTTTTTTTTCAACATGACGATAAGAAATCATCCAACTCAAGCAGAATTGTTCCTACACTATGAATGTCTGCCAAAAACCAACAAATATTAGCTACGCTAATATACACAAAATAGTTCAAAAGACCCTCCCAAAAACAGACAGCAAACAAACACATGAGAGAAGCACCGAGACGAGATTGACAGGGTCATAGTTTAAATCTACTAGGATGCCATGCGTAATACTAGTTCTAGTGACACATGTTATAATATACCTAATACAGTTTGGATGAAATATATATATTAAAGAATTCTGAACTAAAACAGAAAAAATGCTTTGCAAATTAGAACTCAAGCTACCTTAATAATTGAAATTTTGAGCAAGGCTTTTGGATCACCCGAGTAGGTCTTCATTAGATGCAAGACGTACACTCCTGCATCAGCCTTCTTCGAACGAGCCCTCCATTCCCCGCCAGCAAGTTTAACCTTGAATTTCTTAACAGCCGGACCATTAATATGGCCACACTTTTCCAGCCATAGGGAAAAGTAGTTCCTCTACAATTTAGGCCCAGAAATGAAACAAGAGTAAGGTATTCACAGTGGCAACATACACAGGGGATATGTAAATTAAAATTCTAGGCAAGGTTTCTTAATTGTAATTACGATTAGTATCTACATGATGTACACCGAATAAAAGTTTCGATAAAGAAAATGAGAGCATAATGTTATTACAAATAAAGATCAACACGTTAATAAGATAACCCATTCTTGAAGATTTTTTTGGGTAGCTGCATCAACCTATTATACACTCTAGAATTGCAAGTGGTAAGTTAAACCCAAAGACAAGAGTTAGAGACTCACAATGTTTTTGGCTGCTTCCTCCCACGCAATCATATCTATATGAACATGAGAGTCCAAATACTACAACTGTTGTGTCCTGTAGTTTAGTAATAAGAGTGCTTGGGGAAGTAGACTGGTACAAAAACCTAGAACAAAAAGTATGAATTTTTTGGTATGGAAGGATACACGCATATTAAACTCAATGCATTATAAACATACCAAGTCAGCAGCATTGAGTGACCTGGGACAATTGGTTTTGCCGATTTCCCATTGATCGGATACTTTATTATGGTCGTCCAGCCAGTTGTACTAAATGGAAGATAAAACTATTTGGTTAGGTTTCAACAATGCATAATTTTAGAAGGTTTACTCAGTAAGGTTTGGGCACTCCACCTGAATAACCTTCAAACAGATATGAGCTGAAGGGAATTGATTTGGTGGTTCATTGTTCAGGATTCTCGACTAAGCATTAATCAGTACAGGGGATGGATGGAACATACGTTCCAAACCTTTGAAATCATTTATTTGCAATTCCAAGTTCCCATCATCGTAAGGTCTTGTTAGCATGCATGAGTTGATAGCAATAGAAGTTTAAACAAACAATACCGGCAGTCCAAATACTAAGTTTAAACAAGCAGTACTGGGTTTAAACAAGCAGTACTTGCAGTCCAAATACTTTAAAAAAATCAAATAAAGTTCACCTTGATTCCTCGAGATCAACCGGGGAGATGCAAAAAACTGTGATCTCGAGCTTGTAACTGGGTAGCGTTGAGTGATTTTTCAGAAGCAAGTGTTGAACCACATTCGAAACATGGGTCTTTGTCACATTAGCTGGCCACCTCGACCATGGGGTGGAATCATGAAGAATTATATCCAAGCCCTCGCTTATTTGAGATTGATGTGAATGATGTATCCCTTCACTTGGTAGAGTAGAAAATGAGAATGCATCAATCTCTGCATAAATAGAATCATAGCCACTGTCATCAACATAGATAGATTTATCCGCCGAAGACACCCCTTGGGTATGCATGTCCTCTTCCAAACACAACCTACCCATCGAGGCTTGAATAGTAACATGTATAATCAATGGGTTTGAAATATTCAGTGCTTTGTGAGACAACATTTTGCAACTGATTGAATTTTAAGAATTACCGTTAGTGGGCTAAAGCTGAGCAGAGTACCATCCATTGATTTGTATTGCTGATTTGGAGAAGTCGCCAAAACATTAGACTCTGCAAATGACATGATCAATTTTCTATCAAGTAAAATTAAAATTACAATATTAAATATTAATCGAATCCTAAATAAATGCATTAGAAAATATTGTATTTTTATTAGGGTGTGAGAAAGGGATTAATAACTAAATTAGTCTTTACTATCCTAATATATTATGGCAGTTTTAAGGATATATATGTTAATATAATAACTATGGCACTATATATGTATGTAAAATAACAACCGCATAATTAGGGTTTAAACGATGCAAGAATTGATTAGAGTTTAATTTACCATATTGCTATATATGTTGATTTAAGCACATATATGGAATTAATGTATAGCGATTAACATTGACAGAATTAATGTGTTTTTGAATCCATATATATTAGGTATACAAAAATATTTCTATATAGAAAACGGCTGATTAGGTATATTAGGTATATAAAAAATGTATTCATATATATATAGGAATAACTTAATAAGTATGGGTTGGGATGGGCGGCATGTGTATATTCCATAACACGAGGGCGCCGGCTGGAGATCAAAACGCAAACTAATTGTCGTTTTATTTATTAGATACATGAACTATATTTTTATACCGTCACATTCTACCGTCACTCTCTGCTATTCACTATAAATATATACATAGTAGAAGATAAAGGTAGACGGCAATATTAGTTATATTTTTAGGTTATGAGAACTATGTCTAAGTATGACCCTTGTCTTGTTGGAAACCAAATGATCTTAACCTGAACTTTATTTATCAGTTCATGACAAGTTTACAAACTATCAGCAGGTCATAAGCACTACATTCAGTGCTAGCTTGAGATCAGGTTACATACAAAACAAAACGAATTAAAAACACAAACAACTTAATAAGTTCTGAATCCAAACAGGTACAAGGCGTTTGATGATAGTAGATTAGCTTCTACTTGAATGGGTTTGTTGGCCGAGTAAGATTAATTCTTTTGTTCCTTATCACGCTGTCCATCAACGAATCACGAATTTTGTTCAGCTTGCTCATCACCAACTGGCAGCAGTAGGTAAGCCGCCTCTTCCCCAAGTAGAAATCGTCATGCATGTCCTATAACAGCAAAGGCAGAAATACGCAATTTAGTTACATAAATAGTTGGGGAGCACATGAATACTAACAAGCAAATATTGTACAGAGCATTACCTCCAGGAAGGCGTAGTTTTCCAAATCACAAACAGAGCCACTATACCACTCCATAAATTGCATTACAATAACACCAGCATCACTACGGCGCGGTGAAGAGCACCACTTGCAGTCAACAACTTGGTATTCAAAGTTCTTGAAATCCTCCACCCTCGGGTCACCTATCAGGCACATGTGAATCCAGTACCGCTAGAACTGAATACCAATTAACGTCATTTTCACAACGATAATGAGTGTTTAACCAATAGTTAATGTTTATACTAGTGTAGCAACACATCCTTAACAAAAAGTATACATAGTGAGTGGTTTCACAAGCCTAACTTTTGTATAATCACAAAACAATATAACTTAATACAACTTTGATTATCACTTATCATAGTAACTAACTACATCTTTTGTTGTAGTGTCCCACCCATCTTCACCCGTATGGTTGTGATTGTCTATGCATTGCAGCTTCTTATCTCTGAAGTTCACGACAATCATCATGCTCTGATTAAACTGCGGTAAGAAATGAATACATGTAATATATAACAATTTGTTTGGATATTTTCCAAGTAGATGTAATCGTAATCAGTACATCTACGTGACGTACCAGCTCAGAACTGCGTAGATCCAAATTACATGCTATGCTCCACCTATGCCACTGCCCAAAGAGCTCATCGGGTTCAAATGAACCATCAACTTAAAATGTAACATTTCTAAGTTATAAATATCACAATTAGACAGTAGGTAAACTCTCAGGAGTCCCATCACTGTAATCTTATGGAACAAGTGACAAATTAATCTTACAAAAGATATATAGGTTCTTGTCACCAGTGTCAGAGATTTGCTAAGATGATCCACGTGCCACAGGTAAATATGATTACCATCCAAGAATCCTGGCCATTTTTCCAATGGGGCATAGATCTCGTCGGACCTTTTCCTACGGCCCCTGGTAACGTCAAGTACCTCATTATGGCCATTGATTATTTCTCAAAATGGGTAGAGGCTGAAGCCTTAACCAACATAACTGGCAAGACAGTTATCAACTTTTGCTGGAAGAATATCGTGTGTCGCTATGGCATCCCGTGATACATAGTGACCGACAATGGAGCACAATTTGCTAACGACCCCTTCAAGAAATGGTGTACGGAGTACGGCATACACCAGAAGCTCACCTCGGTATACCATCCAGAAGCTAATGGCCAAGTAGAGGTTATGAACCGTACCTTGGTAAGCGGTATCAAGAAGCGCCTCGAAGGAGCTAAAGGAAACTGGATCAAAGAACTACCAAGCGTGATCTGGACCCATAGAACCACACCAGCCACAGCAACATGAGAGACTCCTTATAGCTTAGTCTATGGGTCCGAAGCGGTCATCCCCATGGAGATTGGGGTCCCCTCTGCCCGTACTTCTCAACCAGATGATGAAGATGGCACGGCCAACGAAGAAAACCTTCGTCTCGACCTTGACCTCCTAGAGGAGAAGAGAGCAAATGCTACAATCCATGAGGCCAAGGTAAAGGAGAGAGTTAAGCGCTACCATGATAGAAGAGTCTGCTTAGCCACTTTCGTTAAAGGAGACCTTGTAATGAGGTTAAATGAAAAAAGCAAGAAAGAAGTGGAAGGGAAGCTAGCCCCAAACTGGGAAGGTCCATATCGAGTCCTAGAATCCCATCCAGGGGGAAGTTATCTCTTGGAAACCATGAAGGGGGAACCTATACCACGAAGATGGAATGTGATTAACTTACGAAAGTATCACGGAAGATAATGGAGAACCTCACAAAGGTTCGAGACTATCGAGAACGTCTGAGAAGCCTCATCAAGGTCTGAGACAAGTATGCTCTAGCACAAACGGGTACTCAAACTCAAACCCACTATTTACTTTACTTCTATTCTTAAAGTAAAAAACTTAGATTGAAGTTATGATATTTTTATACCTATCCTTATGACAAGTAATCGTAAGTTCCTTTTCTAAAAAGAGGATTGTTGTCTTAAGTATAACATTGATTGCTATTCAAAACAATATACTTTAATAAGTATATGATTAGTCAACTTATAATTTGTTTGGATCCAATATTCAAATACCAATCATTTTGAATAAAAGAGATAGGTTCGAGATAAAGTACTTCAAAAAGTGCTTGATTAAGGTCTATAGACCAAACGGGCAGACGTGCTCGAGAATCAATCGTCTCAACATAAAGAGGAGAAATCTCAAAAACAAAAGTTGAAGTTCATATCAAAGATGTTATTACATCAGAATATGATACTTCTAAAAAAGTCCCTCAAAAGGGCACACATAGAGGAAAAACCTCGAACACAAATAGTTCATATCAAAGGTGTTATTATATCAGAATATGATACTTCTAAAAAAGTCCCTCAAAAGGGCACACATCGAGGAAAAACCTCGAACACAAATAGTTCATATCAAAGGTGTTATTACATCAGAATATGATACTTTTAAACAAGACCCTCAAAAGGGCACATAAGAGGCTAAACCTCGAACCTAAAAAGGACATATCAAAGGTGTTATTACATCAGAATATGGTACTTTTAAATATACCCAACAGGGTTTCCTAGGACTTCACCAGAAGTGACACTTGAGAGATGGGCTATTGTCAACTTTTCTGCACGCTGTGACATTAAAGACCTTGTCAAAGGACACCCAAGGAAGAAGTCAAACAATATTAAGCTCGCATAGTGTTCATCATGGATAACTGCGAGAACTTAACAACCAAGGCCGGTGCTCCTTTCCAGTAAATCATGAGATCGAGGCTAACGAGAAGATGCCAGCAAGTAAGGTAGCAAACCTGCTGAGATTACTCAACCTTGCCAGTAGAAGGATTAAGCACCTCTTCAAGAGAAGGTAATTCAGGATACTTGGCTCTAATAAGCTTCAATAAATTTCCTGATGTTACTATCTTCTCAGAGGGAACCAGTGCATCCAAAAACTCAGCCCCAGGGATCCAGCGTTTTGCAGTCAGAGCAGAGAGTTTATCAGCAGCATCTGGATGAGAAAAGATTTCCTCCATCACCTTCACCTTCTTCTCGGATTGGCATAATTGAAAGACGCCTCCCAAGATCTCATGCAGTTCGGAAGAATGGAATAAATCCCCATACTCCTCCTTATGGCTCTGAAACTCGGGGCTACAAGCAATGAAGGCACTCCAAACCTTTAGAAGTCATTTAGGCTCCTCTGGATCCTTCTCCTCGGCTTGATTGTGCGCCAGCTCCTCGGCAATATCTCGATAAGTCTTCAGCTCTTTCTCCCGAGATTTCTTTGCCAGCAGCAGGTCCTTATTCTCGGCCTCTAGCTGCTTCACCCTGGCTTCTAGTTGAATCACATCCAATGGAGCCTGAACAGGAGGAGTAGAAGCCACAGACTTAGTTGTCATAGTCAAGAGGGAAGCTTCCATCTCCTCCTTCTTTGCCCTGAACGACCGGCACTTAACATGTAACTCCATTACAGAATCAGACAAGTGCCGAATCACGTCATTAGCTCGACACCCCAGCGTGGATAGATCCGCCATCAGCTGAGAGATCAAAGACATATTAAAACCTGGCATCTGAAGAATCTATATAGTATAACATGAAAGATAGTTACCTCAGCGACGAAGGGATACTTCTTAGAAGACCTCCGAGAAGCCTGACCATCCTTTTCCTCTGGACAGCTCAGATAGTACTTCAATTTCTTCAAAGAAGCATCTTCGTAGATCACCAGCTCAAGGTCAGATTCATCATCATCATCTGAGGACCTTCCAACCTCTGGTTCCCTCTCCTCGGACTCCTCTGCTTCCTCATCTATGACTTGGAGAGAGGCTTTCCCTTTCTTGACCTTTTTCCTTGGAGGAGACGCTATACATATATAAAGATAAACCTCAGTATATGACTCACAAGAAAAACATATTATATGACAACAGTATATGACCTGAAGAGCTACCTGAAGAAGACCGACTAGAAGAGGATTCACCCTGATTCCGAGGAGATTTTCTCAGACCTCCTATCCTGGCCTTCTTCTTTCTTCCCTGGATTTTATCAGGGAGGGCCCAATTCTGATCAGGCTTCAAAAAGTTGGAGGTAGATTTCGACCGAGGAACATCCAACAGATACGAGTAAGTGATAATAGGCCACTGCCAGACAGAGCCATGCGCGCCTCGAACAAAATCCCCTCTCTGGAGGGTAATGTCCTCCTTTAGGAGCTCCCCAATGATGCCCTTCAAGTGATCCGGAATGATGAAAACCCGGTCACGAGCTATAACATCCTTGGGCTTGGGATGTAGGTCAGGAACTTCGTACTTACTTCGGTCGAAAGTGAAAAGGTCGGCCTCCCACACACCACTGTTATCAGGATACGTGATGGGTTTCTTCTTCCTCGGGGTGAGGGTAATGTACTCATAATCCTCAAAAGAGAATAACTTGTACAGACTCCTGAATAAATCTAGGCTTGGTTCGTAGTTCCTCCGAGCACACCAGGATATCACAGCCATGATTAACACCACCACATTGGAGTGAATTTGGCTCGGATGCAGTTGATGATGTTGTAGGAACTCATGAAATAAAGGGGAAAAGGAAAACTAATCCCCTGTTGCAAAAACCTTCCATAAAGTACCCCTCGGGTGGGGCTCACCAGATTTTTAGCTGGGATTTCTTCATCCTCAAACTTCAAGCTGGCGTCAAGAGGATATGACAGCCTGCAGGACCGCATATATTGTAGCGTCTTTTCATCGACCACCTTGGTGACGTCCCACATATCACCAGAAGCTGGAACCCGTTTTTCAACTTGGGGCTCCATATTTGGGTCTGGATTCGACCCAGAGACACTGTCGTCCACCACCGTAGTCACAGCCTGCAGCGGCGTCGCCATGGTTACCTCAATTAACTCTCCAGACTCAACCTCCAGGAATAGAGTACGCACGTCACGAGCTATAGGAACATTCTCTCCATTACCAGAAGGAGTACTAGAGTTTGCTGGTGACATGGCAATACAGCGAATGGGGGGAAAAAGGTTATGAGAAGAAGATGATGAAAAAAGACAAGAGTTTGGTTAAGAATTTTTGCAGAAATGGAAACGCAAAATGCTTGGATGAAAATTGATGATAAACACAAGGAAAATTACTTGGTTATATAACCAGTAATTAGCATGCATTTATGTGGAGTAATTACCTCGACTCGCGAAACGATACAGGCAATGGGAAGGCTGGTCCTCCTCACCGCCAGAAGATACAATGAATCAAGACCACGTGTCAGTCCCCTCAGGATTCAAGAAGATAGATTCAGATCCAACCGTCCACGTGTCCTGATGGAATACGAAAGAACTTGAAGTTAGATATTCAGAAGGTTAAGCCCAAGAGGACAGTCCTAGAAGGATACCCCGAGCTTAACACCCCGAGTTAATCTCCCTCGAGTTATTGGTTTTCCCTCGGATAGCAGGTCTCTCCTTCAAACCTTCGAGATGGAGCACTCTATATTCTGAAGATCTACCTTGGGGCTACTGATAAGTCCATGGTTCATATTCGGACCTTATTCATACTCGGACCAGGGCTCGAGAAGAGTGGTGGGCTCGAGATACGCGGAAGGTGGATCCACAGGTCCATCAATCCTAATCCTTATAAGGAATGCGTATATTATGAATGTTTTGCAAGGAATATACATCCTCTCAAAGATGGTAATCCAGCCATCCTAAACATGGTAACACAACCATGTCCGAAATATACTTCTATTATACATGGTAATACAACTACTATTCCCATAAGAGTTGTATTCATACCACAAATACATATCTTGGTGATCTACGGATTGTAGCCATATAAATACCCTAAAGGTTTGGTAGACCTCTCCATCTAATCTCATACTTTACGCCTTAAGCAAATATACTGACTTGAGCGTCGGAGTGTCTATCCCCGGGACACCCAGGGCCTTTGTTTTGCAGATCAATTCGTGAGCCTGGTTCGTCGTCGAAGTGTTGGTGTCCGGCGTACATCACACACGGAGAGACTTGAAATCAGGAACACTACCATGAAGTAGCTCAAATGGTGTACGATCATCAAGAAGTGGTGTTAGTGTGCGGTTGATCAAATAAGCGGTTGTAACAACACTTTCACCCCAAAACTTGATTGGTAGATCAGCTTGAAACAAAAGAGCACGTGCTACATTCAGCAGGTGTCTATGCTTGCGCTCCACTCGTCCATTCTATTGTGGTGTGTCAACGCATGAAGTCTCAAACAGGATACCAGATTCAGCAAAGTAGGTCCGCAGAGGTAAACTCAGTTCCATTATCAGATCGAACACGACGAACATATCGACCGAACTGGGTACTTACTAGAGCACAAAAATGTTTAAACCTATAAGCCACTTTGGATTTCGCAGCAAGCAAGTGAACCCAAACAACTCTTGAATAATCATCAACGATGGTTAAAAAATAATAAGCACCACTAGTAGAAGGAGAGCTATAAGGCCCCCAAACATCACAGTGTATCAAGTCAAAACATTCACGAACTCTTGAAGAACTCATAGGAAAACTATATCTGGTCTGCTTTGCTCTATGACAAACGTTACAGGGACCACGCACTTTACTATTATTAGAAGGAAAGAGAGAAGACAAAACCGTAGAGGATGGATGTCCAAAACATTGATGCCAAAGATCGGAAGTAGCAGACACAGCAGCAGCGCGATTCGGCTCCAACGGCGATGCACATATACTATTGGTAATAGAATTTTGATCCCCATCATCCAATGTGCGAAGCCAATAAACCCCACCATACTGCTCACCCACACCAATCACTGTCCTCAAACCGATTTTCTGTATTATGCAAAAATCTTCTATGAGCAAAGCAAGACATTTTAATGAACCAAGCAATCTAGAACAAGATATTAGATTACAACGTAATTCAGGTATATAAAGTACATGGGGAAGCTGAATTCCACCAAACGTAAGAGTTCCATATTCAATAGCAGAAGAAATCGTTCCATCAGGTAAGGCAACATCAACAGTATTATCAGCAGTAGCTATATCAGATAGAGCACCTTTAACACCAGTCATGTGATAGGAAACTCCCGAATCAAGTATCCAAGGTAAAATAATCTTACCAGACATATTAGCAGAAGAATGATTTATTTTAGTAAAGAGAGTCAAAGCCATACTCCATTGTTCATCAGTTAAACAACCACCAACCGATGATCGATCAAAACCAGATGGAACAGCGGCTGAAGCAATTCCCGGCAGCGGTGGAATGATTGATGGAGCAGTGGCTGAACCAGCAAATGGTGTGCCTGGAGGTAGCCTTCGAAGCACGGTAACAGAAGCTAGAGGTGGTCGGGTAGGCTGGGAGTTAACCAGCATGGTCTGCATGTTTTTTTTTGTAGGGGGCCGAAAACGCGCGTGGCTTCACGCACAATGAAACTGGCGGAGAGATCGGAGCGCGTGGTTTCACGCGCAAGGGAAAACTGGCGGGCAGATCGGGAGCGCGTGGGCTCACGCGCCAATGTAACTGGAGGCCAACTGTCTGAGCGCGTGGTGACACGCGCCTTGGAGCAGGTGAGGCGCGTGATTGCACTTGCCTGTGCAAGCGATTCTGGAGCAGAGCAGCGGTGGGACGGTTCTCGTTTGTGCAGAACGGAGGGAAGCTTCGGGATATCAATCGGCAATCGATTGATGTTAACTAAAATTGACGGGCGGTCGTCAACGATCAAGAGGATTTGAATAAAAAGGCAGTAAATTATATTTTTAGGGTTTATGAAATCGATAGTATAGGTCCAGGAAATAAATCTGATACCATGTAAAGAATAAATAGAGTAGAATGATGTCTGTATTGATACCAGGGTTCAACCTTTTATAGGTGTGATACAAAGATAAACTAAGTAGGTATATATACACACACTAATACACAATCATACACCTGCTAGACACACAGTTGTAACTTCCTAATTTACATACAATAGAATATTATCAAATCATAACAAAATATCCTAATACTTGAATTTTTGGGGATGAAGCGAGTGCAACATTGGCCTCTATATAGGGCCGACGTTAAGCTGTCTGCGGCAAAAGGGATCCCCAACTAGTTGGATAGGACACAGTTAGTCCTCATACATAAAGAAAAAATGCTACATAAAGCATCAGATTTTAGACCAATTACCTTGTACGCAGTCAAATATAAAATCACTGCAAAGGTAATGGCAAACAAACTGAAGAGATTTTTAGAAAATCTTATCTCTGAAAATCGGAATGGCTTGTTCCAAATAGAAGTATTGTTGAGAATATATTGTTGGCCCATGAAATTGTTCGAGACATGTAAATCAATAATCTTCAGAAATTTGGGATAAATATTCCCTGTAGCAAAATTGCTCAATTGCCATGCATAAATGACATAATTGTGTTCATCATTCAAAATCATAAAAATTCCATTTCTCGCGACTAATATTTACCATGACGTTGCTTAGCTATAATCACACAACCAAGAAGAGGAGTTGTCAATCGTTATCACTTAACACCTTTCCATAATCACCCGATCACACTACATTAAAACTCCAGTACATTCATCATCATTCTAAAAATAAGTGTTGTGCCACAACGCCTGTTTAAAATAAATCGCAAGAAGCGTACGTTTGATGGAGATTTGGACACATGAACTATCTTATTTAGTTGCTCCTTCGTGTCTTTGGAAAAGTGAAATCAGCAGCTAGCCCTAGAGAATTGAGAGATTCCTTGTTAAGCTTGATCATAAAACCTTAAACGTTGAATTCTAACAATCCTACAAGTTCAAATGAGATATTTTTAAAAAATCAGTAAATTTAATTCAAACGGTTCTGTATGTTCAAACATTTTCTGGTATTCAAAAATGTATTAAACGGTCTCATATATTTCACAATTAACTGTATGTTTTGACTTTTGAAAGTCAAACTAAAATATATTCGACAAATAAAATGTACTATGTTGAAAAAGTTGTTTAGGAAGACAACATTTATCGTAAGATATGTTGGATTTGCTGATTTACCATTATAATACTACTACATAGTTTTAACTATGTATACATTAAAAATATTTTATTTATGTCGTCACTCTCTGCTTTTTAATATATATCTAGTAAAAAGATAATTTGTTATGTTGAGTGTTACTTCTAATTTTTTTTATTGGTTGAGTGTTACTTTTAATTTCTATTGTCTGATGAATTGCCCCTTTTGTATAGAGTAGTGATAAATGCAGGTCCATGTTTACTAATGCAGGTCTAAAATATAATATTTTGGGTGCACCAGCACAATTTAGGGTCACATATTGTGTTTTTTGGACCTGCATGAGTAAAAATAGGCATGCATATATAATTACTGTTTATATACAGCAGCGAAAGCAACATGTATCCTAATAATCCACTTCACCACCCATAACAACAAAAATGCTTGAAACAGTACTTTTATGAATGCACTTGACTTGACAAGATCAGGGCGAACGTGTGGAGTAGAGTAGGGACCGCCTGAAAAGCACACACACAACAGAAGAGAAAGGCTTCCCACTGCATATTTTCCAGAAACTAAATACTAGCACACATAACAGAACACAAGCTCTATATTTTAAAAGATTTTTTTCTTAAAAACTTCCAACATTAGACAATTGTATCCCTCCTTATATATCTTTCCAGCCAAACTTGTACACTGCAGAGCTCATATTCACAAACAGACCATGACGAACTGAGTTTGAAGAGAGCTCCAAGTGAAATCGCTCATGACACTAGGGAAATATAAAAAACACATTCATAAGACAACTAACTTCCTAAGAGACTTATGGTTTCAAGATTCTCCCCGGTCACAATCGGTACACTTTGGCAGCTAGGCCGTTATTCTTTATCCTACTAATGTTTCTCTTCCTCTGTCACTGTTAATTATCAGAACTAGTTTCATCGGTATCATCATCGTCACCATCCTCTTCCTCCTCCTCGTAATCATCTGCACTATCACCAGCATCTTCCTTCAAAGCAGAGGAGACTTCAGCACCAGCCCTGGACAACGCCAAAGCAAAATATGTAAGACACAATTTACCTTTAGGCACTTTCCAGCATATTAAAACAGAAAAGCTCAAAATGCAACAATCATACTACCTAAGATATAAGGGATAATTGTCAAGAACTATAAATAGAGGTTCTTGAATAGGGATTTTAATTGAAAAAATAAATAAAAACTCAAAAACATTCAAGAGGTTCTTGCAGAGATCCAAACCTTGGAGCTCGACCCGACATGTCATTCTGAAATGGTTTCTTCATAGCATAATCCTCACGATGTTCACCCATGGCCCTATCTGCAGCCTGCACATTGAAAGACATTCATCATAATTAAGATGCGTTCTCAATAACAGATGATCTATGTCAGAGAGAATGAAAATTAGGTGGTAAACTCACTGTCAACATTTCACTTCGATATGGTTTGCTCGAACCATAACCTTCAAGAGTTTCAACCTTAGCAGCCTGCAAATTGGAAGATATACATCACAATTAGGATCTGCCCTCATTAACAGAGGATCTATGTCAGTTATGTTGCAACTCACAGTTATCATTTCATTCCGATATGGTTTCTTCAAACCATAATCTTCAAGGTGTTCACCCTTGACTCTTTTAGCAGCCTGCACACGACCAATATTTTCATCCACAGCTGGCCCCTCGGCAGGTAGTATGGACTCCTAAAAACATCATTGTCAAAGCCAAGGTCTGAAAATATATTGAAATAACGACAGAAAAAATGAGTCCAAATCACACCTTAGCTATTCTTCTGGGTGGTCCGAATGCCCTAGAATCCTCAGATATTAGCCTCTCAGAAGTCAAATGTAATCCGCTGGAGTGGTCTGATGCGGAAACCCTGGATCTCATAGTGTGCAAAGGGTTCGGTTGTTTCCCACTGACTTTTGCATCATAGAGATGAGATGGGTTATGTCCAGAAACATGATCTGAGCTCCAACGCGAAGCCTTCTGATCAACGTCCCAGCTCTCATAACCACGTGCTCTTTTTGCAGAACCCTCGTGAATATTAGTTGAACCTCTTGCCTGATATATATCATGCTGATAATAACTGTCAGGATGATCAGATCCACGCGCCCTTTTAAACCTTGAACCATCTATCTCAGAGTTATGAGGGCTTATCCTTGAGTCAAACCGATAACCCTGCAATAGTATGGATCAGTCGGTCTGTACAATGTGCTACCGTATATACGTGTTCATATACTCAAGGAGAGGACATGTATCAAAGTAATCCATAAGTTTATGCTTTCAGGGTGAAGCATAAAGTTACTAGACCTATAAAGAACTAGATCCTGTTTCAAAATTAACTGTACCTCAAAATGAGACACCAAGGCATAAGTGACACTCTAAATACTCATAGCAGGGTCAAAATTTTAGAATTACTGAAAAGGAAGGATTATCCATAAATCATCAACCCAAAAATAGTATCCTAGTTCCCTTAAGGAAAATATTCTGGCAAAATATCACTGAGATACTAGCAATTTGGCAGTAATATCAAACAACAGCACATACTCCATTTCTAACATTTGACGAATCAAATTGTACATATCTTGGAATGATCAGTATTACAAAAAGGAAATGTCCATAAATCTTTAATAATTTCAACTTACAGGAGCTGAATTATGATGCCTCAGACCCAAGGAAACTTCTGGTGAGTGGTTGTAAACAGGCTCTTCAGCATAGTAAGAAGGTCCTCCTGTTCAGATCCAAAACAAGTGGTGAGAAACTTAAGTCAGAAAAGTTTAAGGAGATCCAAAAACACCATATTTTCTTCTACTACAAGCATTTAATAGCTAATCTAACAGCTCTATTAACTTTTGTCAAATACATTATGAATACGCCCATATCGTACCCATATGAGCAGACTAAGTTTATACAGCATTTTCAGTTTTTGTTCCTCCAAATTCTATAAAGCCACAAAATAAGTGGGTGCTTTTTGTTACGTAGAACTTGACCATTACTTCAGAAACATTCAGTAACCAGCATAAACAGTAATCCAGTGACAAAAACATTATATATCTCACAAATGTATACAAAATCTGTGGCCAAATTAAACTGAGACAAATATCAAACACCATCCTAGAATTTTGAGTCTAGACAAACTAAGTTTGAGGATGTGATAGGACAAAAAAAGGGAACATAAAAACACTGTTTTTCTATTGAGGCGTGAGCAGATAGTTACAAATGCAAAAGGCCTAGAACATTCAACAATTAGCATGCAGGCATGAATTATACATCCAATGACCCAAATATACTTCATACAACTCACAAATATGTGCGGTTGCAGTTGCACCATATAACTGAAAGGGAAAATGTCAAGTACTATACAAGACTGCAAAAGGAACTTATAAGCATAATTTTTTATTGAGGCATAGTTACGAATGCAAAACTAGAACAGGATGATTTCTTGGTAGAATTTAGCTTTAAGAAAGTGTCTCAAAAGGTTTTACACGTCAATCCCGTAGTGTGTGTTATTGATACAGATTAATCCATGTTTAAGCAACATTTTCCTCTAATAGTTATATGGGGGTTATATGACAACATACACATACAGAGAGGTTTTTCTTGAACTAAACAGAACTTCTAAAAAGACAAGCTCAGAGAGCGGACACATGGCAGTGTAGCCTGATCCAATGTGTAAACAAAACCAGAAAGAGTTCCAAATAATTTAGAATAAGACATCAAGTGTAAGAAAAAATAACTTCTAGCTCACCATTGACTCCCGCAGTGGCGGTGACATGAGACCCAAATGGACCAGGGGGGATTGAATCAAATTCAACACCTAGGGGTGGACCATCAGCTCGATAATTCCTTCCCAGGTTCCTTTTAACTGCGGTAATAGCTGCATTCTCAATGTGACCTTTTACTTTCAAATATCCTGATGGACCAGGCCGAGGTCTGAATTCCGTCATCTCAACAGGCATATGAGCTCGATTTCTTGAACCAGCAACAGTAAAGTTGTTTCTCTGCTGAGAAAGCGGCATATTCCTAAATGAAGAACCACTTCCTGAGGATGTGTCCTCTGGGGAACTATGTTTGGCCATTTCCATATGAGGACTGCCAAGCTCATAGTTTGTATCAGCAGCAGAGGATTCATGGTAAGTTGATCTTTTACTTTCAGCTTCTCTAAGATCAGGAGCTCTCTCCTTCTCTTGTTTAGTGCTACCACAAGAATCCTGCTTAAGTCCACTACCAAGATCGTGCGGGGTGCCGTTTGAACGCCCTGGGGTGCCGTTCGAACGCCCTGGTCTCCCAGTTTCCTTTAATTCCATATATCCTGATTTCTTGTCCTTCAGCCGCCTGTGGCAAAACCACCCAGCAACTTGCTTTTCTGACAATCCAGTTGACTTTGCAAGTTCTTCTTTCATTGACTCATTAATATATTTGTGCTCTGCAAAAGTGAAACAACATTTACATTTTTTACAAGAAAACATGTTGAACTCAAAATCAAATCAATGTCACAAGAGCTATCATACCATCGTAAAATTGCTCTAAAGCTTCAAGTTGAGCTTTCGACTTGACAGTTCTCTTCTTAAACTCTTTGCGAGATTTTCCATCTTCCGAGTAATCTGCATTGTTTAAGAATGTCAAAGGATGAAGGAAATTTTAGTAACTGCATGATATGCTGAGCCTTGACAGGCATGGATTATAAATGTCACAAAATTCTAGAAGGGTAAACAGTAGTCATAGATAAATTTCATTGTGATTATGATCCCATGCCCTCATCAAAAAACAAAATCAGGAGGACTTAATACACTGAAATACCAGAGTTTAACCATGTACCAATACCAAGATGAATCATCATGAACTTTGTTGCATGCCAAGCTAAAACATATAGAAAACTGGATACTTGTTTTCTTTCCTTGAGAGAGCATAGCAAAGTCGTTCTATCTAACAGAACTCAACCATCCAAGGTGAAAGAAAAAGACAACATTCTGGCTAAAAAGAGTTACCAGTACTGATGAGTTGAGCAAAGTGACCATGTAACCCATGCATAATACGATTCAAAAAAGAATAGATCAAATCTAGACATCCTTTCAATTCAATGAATTCCAAAATATTGTTTTCTGTTAAGTGTTTAAGAGATCTAATTGACCATCAAAGCAAAACATGTAAGGGGAACATAAACTAAAACAGATACAGAAAAACCCCTTTACTACACCAAAAACTCACCACGTTCAATAAATAAAAGTAAAACACAGGTTCAGACACAAAACTAACATAAACAAGATGATAAAATTACAACTGAACTAAAAATCCAAAAACAATCAGTCAATAGTTTTCACAAAGTGGGGAGCCGACTATAACTTATAAGACAGGGAAAAGGCTTTTGATTCAACTACAGAAAACATGATGGGAACCATAAACAAAAACAACCAATGAATTAAAATCAAGAAATCAATTTGCAACAAATTAGATCATGAACCATCTCAAGGAATCCATAATTCTATTACAAAACATGGCAAGAATTTCAATTTCTGTTTAGTATTAAAAATTCATCAGATGAGATGTAAGCATCAACAAAACGAACACAAATCTAGAAAAATCCCTCCTTTACATCTTCAAACTCAACCCTGTACACTTTATGTATAGCAGAAGTGAACGATCTAAACTGCATGCAATCAAGGCAAGAGTAAAACACAGATTCAGACACAGCACTAACACAATCAAGATGATCACATCCACAACTGAACTAAAAAAATAAAAAATTTGAAAGAAAAAAAGTCATCTCTTTCCGTTGATATTGTGACGGACCGAATGAGGCACCACACAACCTACAACTCAAAAAATCAAAAATCCAACTTGCAAGTGATCAAAAAACAAGTGAAACCCCATGAAACAAAATGCAAAATTTAAGAATTCTGAAACGGGGGAGTATACCTGACATGGTTCCGGAGTACTAGAATCGAAAAGGGGTTTGTTAATTGTGTTCCGCCCTTGCTAGCCCTCCCAAGCACATTGAGTGAGCAAGAGTGAGCCTTGAGACGGAGAATGCAAGGGACCTCTATATATATATATATATATACACACAGGGACACAGGTTTGTAGCTTATGACAATCTGGGAATGGGAATTGTTGGACGGTTTGATTAAATAGAGGATAGTCTCGTAATATGATTTTGCAAGAATTTATTGAGAGGTTGGAGAGTGGGAAGCCCCAATTCAGGGAATTGTTTTGTTTTTATGTTTCAAGTTTGTCAGGCGAATGAGATCAGCAGCGGATTGCCATGGATGCATTCAAAACTGATGTGGCAAATTACAGTAAACATCAACAACAATGGTGTTTGTTGGGTATGGTAAAATCACAGAGACAGATTTATCTAAAACATTCTTGGATTGTTATTACCAACAGGGGTCCCTTTTGCTTTCCCTTTTCTTTCTACTCCCCACTTTAGTAATTTTGGTTAAGATTTGGAGTACTATGGATATTGTTCTCTTTCTCTATTTGGAAACTATAAAACATGAATTCTATCATTTTTTACAAGTTGGTTTTTTATTCAACTTGTACAACAACTCTACCATCTCTCCTATATCCAATGGTAACTAATTTTCATGTAATATTGTAATTTAATTATATGAACAAATTTACATTATCAACTATATAAAAATGGTCAAATGTGAGGTAAAAAGGATGGAGAAAGTAATAGTTCATGAGGGAAGAGTATCGTACTACAAAATAATTAGACTTTGATTTTTGAAAAAAAACTAATTATAAAGTTATAAAAAGGGAATTAGAAATCAAAAGGTTAAAAGTGTTGATGCCTTGATCTAAACTATACGAATTTCTCAATCAAACATTCAAACTCCATGATATCTGAAATTGTGAAAAATGAGTTGAGACAGAGTAAAAATTTGATCAATTTTTCTAATTTAAACATCATAGCTTAAAATTATGTTCCATGAAAAGAAAATATTTTGTAAGTATGTTGATGTTGATGATAACATCTCATTTATGTTGATGATGCTTGATTTTCATGCTATGCACCACAAATTATTCTTTATACTTGTGCATTTTCAATAGTCTAAACATAAACTTACATGTAACACAAAGCACAACCATAATACATGTACTCAATATAACCAGGACTAGCATATAATGTACCCAATTTAAGAAAAAAATATGTGAATTCACAAGATTGTAAGAGAATTCATTCAAAGCAAATTATACCTGCGGCTTTTATTCGAGCATACCACAAGAAACCCATTGCTAGTCCTCTGTTTTGAAGTAAGAAACGGAAACCCATTGCTAGTTAAGTTACTTATAACCTGCAATATTATCATGGATTAATTATAAACCAAATGTAAGCCTTCATACACTTCACAGAATGAGACCAAATGTGAGTATCAAAGAGTGTAACATATGTAATAATTGGAAACGAACACTTTGATCATCCACAACATTGTTAACAAGATTGGAAAATTGATTTCTCGGATTAAACAAGACGGTGTCTAAACCTTCAATCTAAAAATGTACCATACCAAACTTACCTTAAATAAACTCCGATGACTAGTCCTAGACAAGATTTAAGATGTCAAAACTTACCTTAAAAATTCTGATGACTTAGATCCGATACTAAACATAACTCGTCAAACAAATTTTTAGAGATCGAAACTTACCTTAAAGAATCAAACAACTTAGATTTAAAATGTACCCCACCGTAAGAGATTTTTGGAGCTGAAACTTACCTTAAGACTAATCAGGTGTCGGATCAGGGCTTGGCCTCTCTCCACAATTGTCACCGATCGCAATCGCCACCAGCCTATTGATCTAGTCAATACGCATATTTCAGCGTTGAAATCACCGACAGGTCTAAAATAGTATTCTACGAGTCAAATATCATGTCAATACGCACATTCAGCGTTGAAATCACAGACAGGTCTAAAATAGCATTCTACGAGTCAATACGCATATTCGGCGTTGAAATCACAGAGAGATCCAAAGTAGCATTCTACGAGTCAAATATAATGTCAATACGCAATACGCATATTCAGCGTTAAAATCACCGACAGGTCTAAAATAGCATTGTACGAGCCAAATATCATGTAAATCATATTATTAAGTTAACATAAAAGTTTTTGTAAACAATGTAAAGCCTCAAAATTGTATCACAATTTAATAATATTTACCGCAGGCGAAATAAAATTTTCACCATTACAATGTTCATCTCTTAAGTTTTTTCTTTACGTTTAGAAATTAAATATCAAAATAATTTACTAATATAGTTTATAAAAAAACAGAATTGTAATAATGTTTTAAAATGTAATGATGTATACTGATTAAACTACATCAAAACTACTTCTCTAAATACTTTTGTTTAGAGCAAGTCCAACAGCTTCTCTATCTCCTCCTCTACAATAGAGAATGAAAATATTGATTCCCTAAATTTCTATAACCACTCCAACAATTTCTCTATTTTAGGGATTCTTAAATATAATAAATTAATACATATACATTAATTTTCTTTTTTCTTCTATTTACCCAATATATCAATTCATCTGCAACTCATCCACCGCCGACCTCCTCCTCCTTTAAATCTCCGCCGGCCTCCTCCACCTTTTCTTCTCCTTCTCCGCCGGCCTTCTCCTCCTCTCTCCGCCGGCTTCCTCCTCTCCCCGCCCACCGGCCTCCTCCTCCTCCTCTCCCCGCCGGCTTCCTCCTCTCCCCGCCCACCGGCCTCCTCCTCCTCTCCCTGCCCGCCGGCTTCCTCCTCCTCCTCCCCTCCCAGCCCACTGGCTTCCTCCTCCTCTCCCCGCCGGCTTCCTCCTCTCCCCGCCCACCGGCCTCCTCCTCCTCTCCATGCCCGCCGGCTTCCTCCTCCTCCTCCCCTCCCAGCCCACTGGTTTCCTCCTCCCCTCCCCGCCGGCCGGCTTCCTTCTCCTCTTCCTCTCCCCGCCGACTTCCTCCTCCTCCTCTTCTCGGGCCGGACTGATAAAATAGAAAGTTGAAGGAGTAATATTAATTTTTTATTCAAATTCATTCCCTATAATTTCCTCTCTCTTTCTACAAATTTGGGGATTCTCTCTCTCTCTCTACAAGTTGCAGCTGTGTTTGGGGAAGCTGTTGGAGCTTAAAATCCCTAAAAAGCACTAAAATCCCTATTATGCAGCATCTGTTGGACTTGCCCTTATACTTGCCCTTATACTGATATCAAAGTGGAACTGTGGAAGCAAGAATGAGATTTAGTTGGAGAAGTTTAAATTTTATTTGCCAAAAGGTCCCTATATTCTTCCATGTCTTATACTATAAAGCTGAAATTAAGATATTTATTGTTTGAACCGAAACTTTGCAAATTAAGGCTTGACTTGCCATAATCTTGTAATCTATTTGCTTTTGAGTCCATGCCTAAATTTTAAGCTGATCACACTAAATTTACTTCGAAATGTACTCTTCAAAATTTTAACTATCTATTTAGTTTTTCTTATGATAGTACCTTATAATTGTAGAGATTATGTAAAAGTTGTGCCTAATCATAAATAATGAAAATTTTACCGTTTCTAATCTAAAAGTTTTACTTATTATATTATAATAAAATTTATCAGAAAGTATATAATTAAATATAATAATATATGACGTAGTTAATTGTTTAAAGTAACAAAATATAATTTTACGATTTTCTATTCGACTTTTAACTTGCATATATTTAACATGGACATTTTATAAGTCATCTAAATTTTAATCATTTTTAAAGTCTATAAAATTTATATGCTATACTATTAATGAAGGAAAATATTAATAATTTTTTAGATAGAAATTCGTGCAATATACTAGTAACATTACTAATTATATTAGTTACTTTGTATGCTCAAATATGACTTAAAATAAGAATAGAAAAACGAGTGAATCTTTTTGTGGGTATGAAGTAGTTAACGAATACAAACTAAACATTGTGATGGTTTGATTATTTTTAAAAATATATTTATATTAGATTTAGAACTTTTATAACTTTTTGAGTTGAAAAGTAGAACTAAATAAAACTGCATCGGAATTTGATTTAAACTATCATATTGAGTTAAAACAAGCTCAAAGAATGTAAACGTTTTTTAGAATATATTATAAATAATTACTATTATGTTAAAAATACAAAATTGAAATATAAGATGTCGAACTAGACTCTAATTAATTTGAGTGAAGTGAACTTGTTTGAACTGTCAAACTAGACTCTATCATTCTTTTTTTTTACCAATAGTAACTAGTAAGTACTCTCTTTTTTTCAAATAAAATTAAAGAACAATTTAATGAAGATCAGAAACAGATTTTCTAAATCATAGGGGGATTGCAAGATTAAAAACTAATAAAATGATAAAAATAATGTTCAAAGGATAATGTCATTCACAACAATTTATTACATACATGGATGCTAATAAAATATTATTAAACGGTGGGTGTACTGAGATTTGCACAAACTTTGTCAAACGGGTGATGTGAGGAAGTTGGCACTGATAACCATGCAACAAACGAATTTGTACCTTATGTGAACTGTGACCCAAATCAATACGATGTGATGAAATTGAGCAAAAATTAAAGCTCACATTTCCCAACTCCCCAACTAATATGTGGACCTTTTAATTTGTAAATAGTGTATTGTTTCAAATAAATTGATTTCAATTTTTTATTATATATTAATATGTACAACTTCTACCGTCTCCCACTTCAATTTACATACTTTGATGATAACTACTCTCATCAGTTGACTCGAAAAAATTCGTAGTCATCAGTATCTTTAAATTGGATACAAACACAAGTTATGAGAATGTGATATTTTGAAAATATATATTAAGAACCTAGCAAGATTATACATAACAAAATTACAAGGTTTTTTTTTTGTTTATGAAAACACAACATTGCAAGTTATATGATTATATATGAATTTAATAATTTAATTTAAGGCTAAAGTTCATATTTTTAACTAAATAAATAGTGTAATTACATATTAAGACGGGGTACATAAAGTATATATGTATAATGATTATACTAGTGGATTGGTATTTAGTTCATTGGCAAAAATTTATGCTCAAATGTCCCAACTCCTAACTAATGTGTGGACTTTTTAATTTGTAAATAGTAAATTGTTTCAAATAAAAAGATTCAAATTTTGATTATGTTATTAAATTATACAACTTCCACAATCTCCCATTCAAAGTTGCATACTTTGGGAGTGTTTGGTGATTAAATATTAACTGATATTTTGACTACTTGATTGTATTAGTGGATTTTACTTGCTGATTGTAACAGCTGATTGTATTAAACTCTTTGATAAAATTAACTGATTGCTATTAGCGGCTTCTTTAATAAACCTAGTGAAATGACATAAAAAACATAATGTATTTTATTACTTAATTAATTTAAAATATTCATATTAATATATATATATATATATATATTATTTCTCAATTAAAAAAAGAGCATATAATTTATATATATTACAAAAAATTAAAATAATATTTAATCACTAATATCTATATATACTACATTAGAGAAACAATTGTGTAAAGCGGTCTTCTGGTATGACAAATGTCTAATGCTTTAGTAATTAGGCCCATTTTCAAATACATGCTAAGTTGTTATGCTCCGGCGAGGCTCCACCGGAGGTGATCGGAAAAGTTGTTTATAGAGAAAAGTGGTTTTAACAAAATTAGGAGCGAAAGAACGTGATCCCAGGAATATTCATAAAAGGAAAATTACATTGGGTGATTCTCCATAAAAAGAATGACAAACCAAATCTAACAAATCAGATTTTATAGCCATCTGACCAGAGCAGATGTGAGTTGGCAGAACAAATTGGTTGCAACGGCTTTTCCCGCCAAGAATCCATCTGCTTGCTTATTAAGCTCACAAAAAGAACAAAATGCCCCCACTTTCCAAATGACATAAGGGTGAATAAAGCTTTCAGATGCACCAGTATCAAATAAGATACTCACAATTGTACCATACAACACTCCATAAAATGTCATAGTCTGAGGTCTAGAGTCTACTTCTTCCACAATAATGTACTCCTCTTTTCCCATAGACTTGAGAGTGATCTCCTGCTCATTTTGATCTTCTGCTAGTAAGGATAGGATTTCTTACATATCTTCCATCACCATAATTTCTGCAGGTTCCATCTGATCCTCATCTCCAATGAAATGAATCTCTTGCATCTTGCATTTGTGGCCAGGAACAAAACCCTCTCCACACTTGAAGCATAGTTTATGATCCCTCATGTGATGTTGCAACTCAGGTGATATCCTTTTAAACTTCTCTCCACCAGATTTATCATGTTGTCCCCCTTTTCATATGGTTCTATGTAAGATCTAACTGTAGTTTTTTGATACAGCTTATTAAATTCCTGGATATCATCCCTCAAAATCAATGGTGCAAATCTTTGTTTCAGTAAAGAGTAAAAGTGATCCCAATTATGAATACCCTTGCCAGAAATGTGACCATGATGCCACACCCTTGCCTTGTCAACAAGATATAGTTCAACAACAACCACATTTTGATGATTGGGGATTTGGTAATAATTGAAAAAAAGTTTGGCATCTACTGATCCAATTCTTAGGGTCATTTCCCCTAAAATTTGACAGATCAACCTAGCACGCTACACTTCTGCACCACTCCTAAATCTATCCCTCCAATCCCTCTGATCCTCATAACTAGATTATCTAACTATGTCTCAACAGGCTCTAGAAAATTCTTCTCAAACTGGCCAGTTCTAGGGGTTTCTCGGCTCAATTCTTGAGTCAAATTTCACAAAATTAGCCAAATTATGCCTTATTACAGGTTCAAAATAAACAGTTCTAGCCTCATGCATACTACATTTCGGATTGGAAATCACAGAAGCTGAGCTATGCAATGAAGGATTAACCAGTTCATAAAAATTACCGTGCACCCGCGAGGGGATAACGCCGCTAGGGCCTATATCCTACGACAATGAAATTGCCGGCGAAGCGCGATCTTTAGCTGCCTGAAATTTCTGCCGAATCATCTCCCTCAGATCATAGTTTTCTCTATGAAATTCTAGCAGTTGATCTCTAATCGCACATAATTCTTTTTCCTGTCAGTAAATGGACTGATCCAGCCGTACTTGGAGGCTGCGGCTGACATCGGCCGCTTGCTCCAATTTCTCCTGCAAAAGAACGGCTCAAATCGAGCGTGTGATTGATCCGATCGGTGGTCTTCGCCAACTGCAAGTCAAATCGTGATTTGAGCTTCTTCCATTCTTACCCATCACAGAAATGAGCGTTGTAGGGTATCACAGTCCGGAAATCCATTGCTTTGATACCACTTTGTTATGCTCCGGCGAGGCTCCACCGGAGTTGATCGAAAAAGTTGGTTTTAGAAAAACGTGGGAGCGAAAGAACGTGACTTCATTAATATTCATAATAGGAAAATTACATTGAGTGATTCTCCATAACAAGAATGACAAACCGAATCTAACAACCTAGATTTTATAGCCACCTGGCCAAATCAGATGGGAGTTGGCTGAACAAATCAGTTGCAACAACTTTTCCCGCCAAGAATCCATCTGCTTGCTTATTAAGCTTGCGAAAAGATCAAAATGCCCCTCACACTTACACTTAATAACAACTAAACATTTAAGTAATTGCAATTCAATCCCTTCATCATAACACAAGCCATGTTTTACCATAAGACGACTTATCTAATTGCTTGCCTACACATTTATAAGGTTTTAAATAGTTTAAGAAAATTTTAAATTATTCTATTGTTTTTTATTGAATGTAATGTAGAACATAAATTCTTCATTTTCAGATTATATTTTGAGAAACAACTAAAAGTAAAATTACTTAATTTGATACTTGCTAGTTAATAATAGTTAGTAGGTAGAAGATATGTTTTTTCTATAAAAAAATAGATAGATATGTTTTAAAATATATAAATACGGGTAAAAAAGAAATTAATCATGGTGAATTAATCCTTTGCGGTAAGTAGGAGTGTAAATGAGTTGAATCGTTCGTAAAAAAATCTCGAGGAACTCTATCAAACTTGAGTTTGAGCTAGGACTGACCAAACTCGAGCTCGATCTCAAACTCATTCAAATGTGTTACGAGTCGAGTACAAATTTATAAATTTTATCTCGATAGACTCGACGAGCGTATCGAGCCGATACGTATAGCAAAATATATTATTAGTATCAGAGATTTTTAGGAATTAAGAAAATTTAGGCCTAAGAAAAACTCAATTGAGTTTTTGTCCTTTATATTCAAGCGAGTTGGTATTTTAGATTGGTGATTATATTCTTATTAATAATAATTAACTTAATTTAAGTTAAGTTGGTTTGAAATTGAATGATTTGAGCACGCATTCATTAAGTTTGGAACTCGAATTTATTAAATTCGCAAGTCGGCGTCGAACTCATAAAAAATAAATGAGTTGAGTTTGAGTTCAATTTTTTCGGTTCGAAAGAGATCGAACTCGAACTTGAGCTCGCAAACATATTTAACGAGTCGAGTTTGAGCACTATTTTGTTCGGTCTTGACCCGACTCATTTACACTCCTAGCGGTAAGTTGTAGAACAATGATAATTGGACTGGAACGGTGACGAAAAGAAAAGGCAAGGAATGTGTATAAAAAGAGAAAATGTAAAGAATGAAAAATAATAAACAAATATGGGATATGGGGACCAAAATATATTTAGGTAGCAAGAAAATATAATACTAGGCAATCCAATTTTATCAAGTTGAATGACGCCATTTAGCTCTGGAGATACCAATGAGATATTTATACCAGGCGAGAGTATTTGTTCCGTGCTTCTCTTCACTAGGAAGTCAGCAGCAAAATTACACTCTATTGGTGTGACTATACTTTGTGAGATGCTTATTCAATTTAAAACATAAAGAGGATAAAAAAAGTTTTTTTAACTTGTTAATCACATAAAGGGAATGCTGTAAAAATTCCGGACACTTATCGAATAACGTCCTGACAAATACTGTGAAGATAAAAACTTTCACCATTATACAGTAATTTATTTCTTCTAATCCATTAAGCCCAAAACACCACCATTGTGGTTGTGTTTTTTTAAAACTTTTGTATGAATTTTAGAAAGGTCAAAGTACGTATGATAAGTAATAATGTGTTCTCCGTCTCACAGTTCTGAATTCGGGTGGCCTAAGTGTCAACAATGTATTGAAAAAGGATCAGACATTGAAGTTGGCAGGACATACATTAAATAAATGTTCTATGGGATCATCGTTGCGACATAAATGGCACTGGGAGGGAAAATGAAAGGCAAAATTGACAAGTACGTCATCAAAAGACAACAATCTATTTCTAAGCATCCGCATAAGCACAAAACATTTTTGGGGGAATTGGTTTACACCATACATGTTTCATAATGCTTCTTTGTTCAGCCCTTTGCCCGAGACTCTGATAAGCTGACTTGATTGAGAAATCTCCATTAATCGAGAACTTCCAAAGGAGTTTGTATTCATGATTTTATCTCAGCTGAGCAGCTTGCAAAATCGACACAGTGTTAGTAGCCAAATGTGGCTCTAATTGGGTGAGATAAGAGGTTTTATAGCAATAAAAGCAATTAGAGCATTGTGAGTGAAAAGGAACATCCGTCTAAACTGGTCACTCATAGTATAAAGCCTCCATTTCAATACAACTTGAATCCCAAAAAAGGCAAGTTCCTCTACCATAGTTAACAACAGAGTTAGCATTTGAGCGTTCAATCACATAATATCTCCTTTTCCACGTATGTGAGTTCCTATATGAGACTTGGAGTGACCATATAAATTTGGTCCATACAATAGCATTTCTTTGCAATTTCCACCACATCTTACAATAAAAGACATCAATGAAGGTTGAGGCATTCTTGAAAGAGTGTAAACTAATTTAAAAATGATTGGGTTAATATACTAATGTGCTATTCAAAACTTAAAATGATAATAATCTACTATGATTTATACAATGTGTAAAGTGAATGGAACAACTTTTAAATGAAAAGAATAAATAGTAACATATGACCTTTAAAATAAAGTGCACGGTTATGATCCATTTACGTGACACGTTCTGTATAATTTATGCCTCCCTTACCATTTTCCGTTAAAATTCTAATAAAATCTTGAAAAAAGTGTTGTTGTACCCCCAAGTGTTTAAGAAAGTGCTAAAGTACCCTTATGTTTTTCAAAAGTGCCACTATACCCTCAAATGTATAATTTGGGCAGAATTTTCTTTTGCCAAATGTAAAATGACAAGAATACCCTCATTATTATTTAATGGTAAAAAAGAAAAATTCTAGAACGAAAATGCCCCAACCAAATCAATCGAATAATCCTTCCATTCCTAATTATTCATCTAATTCCCGCTTCCCTTTTTACCTTCACACCCAGTTAAGTAAGGCAATTCAAATCCATACTACAAGTCACCGTTACTTTATCGAACGCGTTTGAAACCGAGTGGACCAAAACCACCGTGCCCAGAAATTAGTGTGAGGCGGGGGGACCGAAAACGCCACACCCAGTAATAATTAGCGTGACTAGCTCAAATTACCAAACGGGAGAATAGAGTTGGCGAGATTACGGTAACTTCACCAATGTTTTCAATTTGTTGAGTTTTTGGATATAAATCTTGCTTATTTTGCTTATTTGCAGTCCGTATTTTTGTTATATGTCATATATACAATAATTATGATATATAACTGATTTGCAAGTGTATGCAACAGAAGTAATATATATATATATATATATATATATATGATGCATATGTTTGATATAAATAATTATTGATCATATAATAATGAGTTGGTCTCTGGAGTGACCGTCTATATTATAGTATAATATAGACCAAGGACTAAATTACAATATGGAAGGAAGGAGGTCCTTATTTGTAAAATTTGGGAAAAGTACTATTCACGGCACTGTTCACGGCACTGTTCACGCAAAGAATATGTACACAAATCAGTTAATATAATAAACACAAAAGAATTCAGGTTAGAAAGACAAGTTTCCATATTATAAACATCAGATTTTAGGTACATAAAAACTAGAGTGTTTAGGTTAAATAATGTTGTGTCAAGTATAGTCAAGTTTCACCAAAGTTTTCAGCCTAAAAATTCACAATCATCACAGTTTTCAACTTAAACAATCAAGTTTCACAAAAATCACAGTTTTCACAAATAAATAATCAAGTTTCGCAACCACCAAAGTTTTCAACCTAAACAATCGAGTTTTCACAATAAAAATATTTTTCAACTAAACAATCAAGTTTTACAACCACCACAGTTTTCAGCCTAAAAAATATAGTTTCTACAATCATTGTAGTTTTCAACCTTAATAACCAAGTTTTCACAATCACAGTTTTCACAATCACAGTTTTCACATTAAAAAAATTAAGTTTTACAAACACCACAGTTTTCACATAAAATAATCAAGTTTTAGTTTTCAAGTTAAACACATAAAATTTCATATGCAGACAAAAACCACATTAAGCAGTTTAGTTTTCAAGCTAAACACATAAATTTCATAACAAGACAGAATCCACATTAAAAAGTCCAGATTGTAATGGTTTTCCTACTCTAGCTTAAGGTTTAATTTGTTAACAATCCAATTGACACACATTTTATCTCACAGCTTACCAATCAAGAAACACATTCATTCACGCATAATTGACAATATTTAACTAAAATTAAGGGCTCAGAAATGCACCTTTGAAATCCTATCGCTATACTTTGCTAGAGCCATCTCAGACTCACAGGTAAAGCAGTTGTACGTGCGTCCTTCCACATCGACTATAAACAGCCGTCCCATCCTGAAATCCAAAGCAACACCTAAACTAGTCCAACACAAAATCCATCAATTCACCAACAAAATTACCCTACGAACAATATGGCGTGTAAACAATGATCAAAACGTTCATAAAGCAAGTTAAATATTCATATTTAAACAATGATCAAAACGTTCGAATGGGGCAAGGTCCACGAGGTCGAGAAGATTCACCTGCCGGAGTTATTCGACGGCTCCTCCTTCACGCGGACGAAGGGGATATTCAAGGAGTACCGCGATTTCATCGTCAGCAAGTACCGGGAAGACCCGTCCAGGAAGCTCACCTTCTCCGCCGTCCGCAAGTCGCTCGTCGGCGACGTCACCACCCTCCGCAAGGTCTTCGCCTTCCTCGAGGAATGAGGGCTCATCAACTTCACGAAACATCGACATCGCCGGAATCACGGTCCAAAGGCCAAAAGCTCTGGTTCACCGGCTCCACCACGCTCATCCCCAATCCGGATCAATCACCGGATCAATCATCAGATCAATCACCGACTCCGACGCCGCGGCGATCAATCACCGGCTCCACCACGGTTGGATTGCGCAGAAATTGAAAGAGGGTTTGGGGATGCGAAATTGGGAACGGCAGAAAGTTTTGTAAAATAAAAAATAGAAATATGGTATATATATTTATGGGGAGAGTTTGTGATGCAATTTCCCTATATTACTAAAAAGGACCCGCGTAAATATTAATTGCAAAAGAGGAGCCGCATTTCCTATTTTAATTGCAGAAATAGGCCATCTATATTATAGTCATAATATAGACGGTCTATTCAAAGACTAATATTATAATGTATATCGAAAACATATTTTTATTTTGGACTATAAAATAAGCAAAATATGGACTGCATCTAGAATTGCCCTTTCAATAATATTGTGCATTTATTCTGTAATTCAGTGATATTGATTTCTTGAATTTTTTTTTGTGCCCATGACCATTTGGGTCAAGGGAAAAAAAAAACTAACAAGTGAAGGTAAATTTGTCTTTTAATTCACAATGGTGTTGAAAAATTGACTTTAGATGTACACTTCTTTATTTAATATAATAATAAGAGTATATCAGCACTTTCGAATTACTCGGGGTATAGTGACACTTTCTTATAAACTTGGGTATCTCAGCTTTTAACCCTAAAATAAACTTGATCCAATATCAACCAATTTTCAGGTAAAGGCATGACGACATCCACAATTCCACAAGCAAAGGAAGACCTATTGCGGTCCACACAACTTGAGGGTGCAAACAAAGAGCATTCGCGCAAAACAGAAAAGATAAGTTCCGACATCCTCAGTATAAAAGTACACAAGTACTATTGTTTACGAACACGATGGGATATTGTTCATCATTCCACAGCCAAAACGCAACTGCAGTTCCGCCCCTTATCCAGAATTCAGTAAAAAATACCAACTCTTACAGTTTACCATTCCCCTGTACCCTTGTCCCATCAACTTGGAAACACAATCTTTCTTGTTCCTCATCTTCATTCATCTCGCACTGCTACCATAAGAGCGATGCACCCCTCTCCACTTCTGCAGCTTATGCTGTTCTTGGTGTTGCTCCCAACTGCACCCCAGCTCAGCTAAAGGCTGCTTTTCGTGCTAAAGTAGCCAACAATTTCGATTTGTGTGTGTGTGTTGTGTTTGTTAGCCTTCTTACAGCATGATTGTTTCTGTTGAATGGATGCCAGGTTAAAGAGTTCCATCCTGATGTTAGATCAAATACAGAAAACTCGGATACAATGATTCGTCGCGTAATTAGTGCTTATGAGGTATTGTTATGATATGATCATGGCCACTTTTGATTATTGATATGTAAACATAAGTTTTCCACAATCTTGAATCTGTTTTAGTGATATTTTATTGTGATGGCCTTTAGTAGTTATTTGATCAAGTCTTGTTCTTTCTTCTTACACATGATTGAGCAGATACTATCAGAATATAGTAGGTCGGAGATAATCGAGAGGTAATGGTCTTGTTTCACTTTGCGTATCATTGCTCGTGTTCGCGACTAATGTGACAGAATTTGAGATGTGAATGATGAGTGATGAGCGATGATGTATTTTGTAGGGAGTGCTTGGATCCATTTGATGAGCCAGAATGTGAGGCATTTGACATCTTTGTTAATGAGGCTCTTTGTGTTGGAAAAGGTAATAATATCCTTCTGTCATCCTTTAAAAACACAGTTTTTTTGTGTATGTTTTCTTGTATTTGGGACAATTCCTTCTGAGCTCAGTCTCTTTTGAAGATTTCGGTGATTACTTGCATGTTGATTGTTTTCAAGGTATCATCATTTCCAATCAAGAATGATCTCTGATTCTTGATTTCCTGCAGGCTGCCCTTATCCGTGTGTTAAGACGGCACCTCAAGCATTCGAGTTTACATCTTTAACCGGAACTGCTCGCGCAACCTCCCAAGGTTAGTAATTTCCTTCTGTGAATCTGTTAGCCCACTTGAATGACTGTTAGAAATAGGAGAATGAGTTAAGGTACTATCAGGCCATGGTGAAGATTATGAAGTGCAAATGGCAGTTGGGCAGTGCCCAAGAAGTTGTATTTACTATGCAACACCCTCTCAAAGAATCATTCTTGAAGAGCTGCTTGAAAGGTAAATACTCTTAAACCTGTCAATAGGTCAGTAGCTTATGGTTTTTTTAACAAATTGCCTGCAACATTTTTTTTTTTTTTTGGTTTTCTGCAGCATTATTGATGTACCATATGACACCTCAGCTGAGGCAGACTTGCTTTATTCTCTCCTTACAAAAGCCAAATTTGAAAATAACCGATTTCAGAAGCCGAAGAAACAGCCTAATGTATCCACTAAACATGTAGATTGGTTCTGAGGTTTGGATCCTTGGCAACGTCAGCTTATGCTGTTTCTTCAACAAGCAAAAGTTGCCAATAGATTGTTTTCACGGATTACATATCCAGCCTTTTGTAGTAAAGCAGTCTTGTATAAATAGAGGTTTTCATCAATATCAAGTACATGTATGTTTTTTTGAGAAGTCTCTTCAAGCAATTGCAAGCTCTACTGGAATGGGGTACATTTCTTTACAAACAAGAGTGACGAGTTTGAGATCTTGTTCCATAAAAGTTGGAAACTTTCTAATTACTGATGTATCAGATGGAAGAAAAGACCGAAAATGGTTGCCATTCCTTTCAAGTTTAACAACATAGGCTTAAGACTGCTTCTACCGGGAAATGGCTCTCAGGAATCTGTTCATCGAGGAGAAAATGCTCGATGCTTGATCAAACAAGGAAGATCCTTTTTCTTGATTTTCCTCCCCTCCCCCAAAAATAATCTGCAAGAACAAGAACAGAATAATGATAAATTTGACTGAGAAAGTATGGTCAAGAAAAAGAAAATTCTGCAGAAACTCTTTATTCCAGTATCAAGCAACAGAAGATCTCATTTTGACATTTTAATGGCGCACATGTTAAGAGTTAAGAAGTATTGACATCGAACAGAGATAATCAAACTACAGCCATATATGTTTTAGCTCAAGTCTTGGTGGCAAACTGACCTCGAGTTCTTCTGCATCAGGTTTGCTGACCAATTCCTTGGCCAGGACATACCTGTTTGGCCTGTCTTTATCATCGTAAAACACCTTCCATAATCTGGTAGCATGAGAAAATGGAGTGCTTGATGAGAGTCAAAGGATACAAAAGCATAGCACAATAAAAACATAATGTGCCATTGCAGTCCATAACAAGTAGACTACTGAACCAGAAAATCGTTCAACTCTGATACATGATAGCTTACCCGGGGTAATTTCTAAATACGGCACCCGAGGGTAGGGGTCGCATAGAGTAAACCACTGAGAATGTCCTACAAGATAAATGATATCTGTATGAGAGACCCAGACAACGAGCAAGATGAATCTGAATGGCAAAGTAAGATTCTAGTATTCTATGAGTCTAGAATGAATTTGCTGAGCAGTTGTATCCAAATTTTAAATAAGATTCTGTACAAGGAACTAAATTCAAACTAATATAGACTTTCTGTAGTTTACCTCAAAAAGTTTCTCCTTAATCTGCGAGCATTGATGCCAACACCAACATCCTCACTCACAAGACGCGGGTTCCACATGATAAGAGGCCTAGGCTAGTAGTAAATTAGAAAAACTGTAAGAATTGAACCTCAATCAATATGAACAGAATCATTCACAATCGCAAGGTTTCTGCAGACCAAAAAACATGCAAAAGTTGCAGCAATAGCGTATTAAAACCAGAACCTTCTATACATGAAGTAAATAGTTAAGTACCGGAGCATCTGAGAGTTCTGATCCAATTTGTTCCACATACTTCAACATCTGATAGTCAGGAACCAGCATTACCACAATTTCATCTTCTTTTGTTACAGGCTTTCGATCACCCAAGCTAACCGCAGGTGAAAAGAGATATCAAAGACATAATAACAAGAACTAACAAGGCATTTAGTAGCACCACTTCAACTATTCTGTAGACTTTACCTGGCAAACTCAAAAGCTGCATCATTCCACTTGTATTTTAGAAGCGCAGCAGCTCCAGCATCTGGAAATATGGCTTTTACTCTCTGAAAACAAGAACTCAAGCTCTCACACAAGACTCAAATATTCATGATCATAACACAAAACTCACAAAAGATCTTTTATAACATTATTAAATCCACATGTAAGTTTGCGAAAACACACCTGGCATCCTGTTTCTTCAATCAGTGTATCCAAGAATATCCTGGAAAGTTCCCACAGCTCGGCCTGAGCACCCTCGGTATCGAGATAAAGCAGCTGTGGGATTAGGAGCTCCACCTATAGTTAAACAAGATCCTGGTTAACTTTGAAAATACATTATGCAGCATCTCAATTTGCTAATACATTATAAAATCTGTATTATAACTTTGAAAATACATTATAATAAATCTGTATTATTAAATTGCTAAGTTTCATAACAATTTGATGCACATAACCATAAAATATAAGGATGTTTCTTGAAATAACTTACAATGGCTCTAAATCCTCCAGAAGATACAAAAGCAGCAGTTGCTTCTCCTGACTGACGAACAGCACCCTCCAAGCTAGAAGGCAGGCAACTACAACAAATACAGAAAAAATAAAGTTATAATTAAACCGATGAACAAAAGGCCTGTGAAAAAATTCATTCTTTGAAAGATGAAAGCCCGCCTGTCATCTTCTTCAATCTGTTGTTGCAAGAGTGCCTGTTGTTGCAAGAGTGCCTGCTGCGCCTGGGGGTCTAAACTAGCAGAGGTGCTGCCATCGTCGAGAAATTCCTGGCCTTGAAATTTGTCGAACTTGGCGTGCAATTTTGGCAAGGGGTCTCTGTGATGTGGAGCGCCGTTACACAGGAAGTTGAAGGGTGGAGGAGAGAGGGTGGTTTTAGGGAGCGAAGGGAAGTAGGAAGGGAGGTTCGGGGAAGAAGACGCCATGAAAATGGAGATAAGTTTTGTGTGTTCTTGCGTTCAAAATATAAGTAACCGTAGGTTATTTGTACTACCTGCCGTTCACTTTATCTGTCAAGTTACTAAAACGAAGTGAACAAGCTCGATATGTTACGGATCATAGTCTAAAATATGGTCTAAAATATTATTGAACTATGAATATTGTTAAATTTTTTAATAAAATAAGGTGTTTACTATATGCAGGTCCAGTTTACTTCTGCAGGTCCAATAAAAGTGGAAAAATAGCATAATTACCCTTCATTCGTTTATTAGTTTTTACAAATATATTTCTAAAACCCTAACCTTGAATGCATAAACCCGTCTATGTAATGATTTAACGCGTGTCCAAGTTATAAATTATTTTTTCGTGAATTATAATACATATTTAAGAGGGACATTATTGTCATTTCAAATTTAATTTGGACCTGCATAAGTAAAGTGGACCTGCATTTAGAACCACCCTAAAATAACTAGGTAGGTGACACCGCGCGATGTGCGGTGAATTTTAGCTAGATATGTTGGAGAAGGCAGTAATCTTGATTATAGGTGGTTGAATTTTTGGTGATACAACCATACCGTAGTGATGTTATATTTTTTAAAATAAATTTGGATTCATCATTGTCAATGTAAGGGTTGGAGACTGAATTGATTTGATTAATAAAGCGGATAACTTAATTGAACTGACTTGATTGAACCAAAAAAAATGAACAAAAAAAATCAATGTATTGTTTGAAATAGAATTGATATTGCAACCATATCCAATGAAAATCTCTATTTAATGGTAGAGAAATCTCCAGTCTCGGCCGAATATCAGTACGATTGATTATCCTCAATCGTAGCTATCATCATCTTCACTCTCGTGACTGCTAGGTTCATGGTCATCGCTCCCTTCATCCTCATCTTCACCGCCATTAGTTTGATGATCACTTACAATCTCGATTTGGTTTGTAATTGTTTTTGTTTTGGCCCCTGCATGATATTATTATATGAGACACGGATGTTGAATTAATCGTTTAAATATAAAGTGTTTGTAGTATATTTAGAAAGTATTCTTTTTTTGAATAAGCTATTGAGTGGGGTATTTTTGTCTAATTCATCCATATTTGTATCTGCCGTTTTTTGTTTTCCTGGAAGGACTGCATAACCCATGTGACCCCGTTGTTCGTTTGTATTCTTTTCACCTGTTTTTAAAAGACTAGTTGCAATTTGGTACATGATTGGTTATGGGGCAGAAAGAAATTATGATTTTAAGAGAATTACCTCTACGAAGTCTCCCCTTCTTGACATGTTGTCTGACTGGATTGTGTAAAGCTGGAATGTTATCGTCACCTTTTTGTTTGTGTCCTTCATCTTTATACAGTAAAAAGTTTACTGCAATTAGTATTAAAAGATGTCTCGGTATTTGTATGAATATCATATATTTGTGTAATTACATACCATTTGGAAATTCGAATTCCTGCAGTTCATCCATACTATCCTCAGAATCCGGAATGTATTCCGTGCTCACTGAAAAGTTGACATGAAAGAATTTGTATAAAGGAAAGTAAGAGTTAGTCGTGGGAAGTATGAAAACATAGTCTGATGTAGCACAGTACCTTTACTCGTATTTTTAGGATTTGTGTTTGATGGTTGTCTTTTTCCCCGCTCTTTGATTGTCACGATGTTGTACTTAGGGTTGATTTCATGTTCTTTATGGGTTCCCGTCACTTTGACCAAGTATTCCCTAGCTGATATGTTTTTATCACGGGAGTTGATGTATTCCTGTTTATAAAAAAGGACGAAAGAATTTGTCACGTATTTGTTGAATCATAAAATCCCTCATACAGAATAGTAAAAGTTGCAAACAATCTCATTGGTGCATTCCATAAGTTATCAAATGCAATTCAAGTTATCTCGCAAATGTAATGGCCATAAATACCAGAATCAGATACTACAATGAATCAGATAAGTTATGATATTAATTATTCTAACCTCAGTGGTTTGGGTCATTGCTTCCTTGGCATCCAGACCCAATATTTGTTCAGCCTCCTCGTTAAACATAGTAGCTTCAATGCTCCCACTTTCATCATTTAATGTAGCTTTCAATTTGCACCTGAATAGTATAATCATTAGTTGATGGTTAGATAAATTGTATAGAGCTTATTTGAAAAAATTTAATAGATATTACCTTGGTGTGGATTTCTGCTTCATTCCACACACGTTGCATTCGAACATAGCTTGGAATGGTGCATCTGTAGTGGTGCTACATCCTCTGCATGCCATGTAATAGTATTTTTGCTTGATATTTCTGAATGAAAAGTTCACTCTTGTAGTTACCGCCTGGGGGGAATTAAGTTGGATTGTAATTAGTAAAGAGTGTTGAATTTTGACAAATATAAAACCTTGAGGAAATTAATTAAATTAAACTATCAGAAAGTTTTATAAAATTGACAGGTTGCATAAATTACCTTTTGATTTGGTTCAATGTTTCCTACAAGAGTTAATGTCGTGCCTTCTTTTATAACCAATTGATTTTTATTCTGCACTCCATGCCGAGTTTTCATGGTCCTTTGAATTTTGATCTTGTTTTTCTCAACCCTGCAATACGAACAATATAATAAATAAATAATTTAGCAATGTTTTGATAAATGAAAATTAATATAAAAATATCATTTTGTATAACCATAATTTCATCTTTGTCGCTTCCTGACTATCATTGTTTAGTTGAATTTGCTCCATGAGTTATGTGTTACTTCTACAGCTGTTGAAGTTAAAGAATAATAAGTTATATAAAAAATCATAGAAAATTTAAAATTATGTAATAAGATGTTCTCTCTGATTACCTCCCCTGTACAAACTGATGTGGAGGTTTGTACCGATTAGAACGGGCATGGAGTTGATATTTTCAAGTAATTGTTTTTCAATCGTTTCAACGGATTCTGCCCACAGCGTCAAAACACAACAAAGAGATTGCTCTGCTTGTAAAATGTATAGATTGCTCTGCTTCTCCAACTAATAATAAAAGCAACTTCTCGGGTAACTCATACCCATCAAATTCAGTTTCACCCTTGCAACAACAAAATATAGATGACTATCCTTTAAAAAGTTTAGCCTTGCAGTATTTACAATCAGGAAGAGTTTTAAGGATTCTACAATAATTTGGAACACTCTCCAACAACCCAACATTTTTCTTTCTCTTTTTCTGTAATTGACCTAAATAAAAATTATTTCATTCAAACTCAAATATTTACAAGAGTGTAATATGTAATTTAGACAATATAACATATTCAAATCATCATACTCAAATATTAATACATGTTTTGTATTGAAACAAACCTGTTTTGATATCGATAGTTGGGTTAGCTTCGCTCTCTAGAAGTCGTTTTTTTTTTGTTTCTTTTCAGCATAATATTTTCTCCTCTTTGCATTTTTATCAACTTCACCCACTGCATCAATATGAAGTTTAAAATCATAAAGTTAAAATAGAATAATATATTGTACTTGAAAGCATCAAGAAAACAATAAAAATATAGTTACTACAATTCATAGTGTTAAACGTTGTATATTTAAACAAACATGTATTATTGTTGGTAGTTGGGTTAGCTTCTCTTTCTTGAAGTGTTCTTTTTTGTTTATTTTTACCATACAATTTTCTCCTCTTTGCATTTTTGTCAACTTGGCCCCCTACATCAACATAAAGTTTAAAATTAAAAACACAAAACTATATATTAAGCATTCTTAATTCTAAATTAACAATAACATTAATTAGGGCAAAAACTTATAAACGACCCCTAATCCAAAAGAATTCCAAATGAACTACAAATTACTTGTAAATAAAAAAATATCAAATTTTAAATTTTAAACTATCATTTAAACTTTATATTAGCTATCATTTAAAATATCAAACTTTAAATTTTAAACTATCATTAATTTCAAACTTTAAAGAAATATTCTATTAGCTAGAAAAAAATATGATAGTTATTAAATATCATTATTAATCGTTTATTTTCTCCAAATATAGCCGTGACCATGTTGAGCATATTTCGTAATTAAATTTAATTGGATTTTTTTTCATTTGCTTAGGGTTTATTCTCTGCGCCTAATTAACTCACGGCTATCACTGACCTAATTAGGTCGGTCAGTAGTGACATTTATTAAAAATATATTACATTTATTAGAAATCAAATTTGAAATTGATTAGAAATTAAGTTTTTATAAACAAAGCCTAAAAATTCTTTTCAAAAAAAAAATCCTAAAAATTTGCCCAAGAAAATAGGAGAAAAAATAGGGTACCAAATCTGGTACCAAAAAAAAAGTGAGAATAACTTTTCAGTATTAATATAGGGATAAATGAAAATATTTGTATAAATTCATGTCATATTTTAAATTAAAAGATTAAAATATCAAATTGTATACAAAAACATCACTTACTTAATTTCAACCATTTTCACTAGGTATACTTTACCAAGTCAACTTTCCTACTCTAAAAAAAAGCACAGATTTTAACTTCAAACTTGGACAACGTTACATGTATTCATACCATTTAAAGTTAAATGGTACTGCCATTTTGAGGAATTAATCAGGCTGATAAAAGAAGGGATTTCAAGAACATTCTTACATACTCACATAGTATACACTAAGTAGTAAGATAGCACTCTTCTCCCTAGGGATGATCATGGGTCGGGTCTAGGCAAGGTCCATCTAGATTCATACCCGATCCATGAAAATATAGTCGCAATTCAGATCCGACCCATACCCGATTGATCTAAAAAAATGAGACCCAAATCTATACCCGATGGTTTACTGGGTCCCAAGATCTTAAATGAGTCCTTTATAAATATGATCTTTTCGCTAATTGATGTAATTTTATAGTAGACATTTCGAGATTGAATATTTCATTACCGATTCTAAATAAATATCAATATGAAACAATAAACTTCTAAATAGTCTAAGGAAATATATAATTTATTTTCATCCCTAATGCATCTCCAAAAAAAGCACAATTTGCTTGGAAAAATCTTAAAACATTATTCATACGCCATATATATACTCCACATATAGATATATAATATGAATATTATCGGTATGCGTCTGGGTTGACCCATGGGTCGGGTATGGGTCTTAATTTATGAAACCTATACCCATTTAATTAAACGAAAATTCATACCCGACCCATACCCGTTGGGTCCTAAAAAAGTGAACACATACCCGACTCATTGGGTCTATGCCCACTGGGTCTGAATCGGGGATCATCCCTAATTCTCCCTAACAGTGCCGACCCTAACTATTTTAGGGCTCCGACAAATAAAAAAACATACTTATATTCATCATTTGGCGGAATCATTTTCTATCATACAAAATTGACAATAAATGAATAAATAAGTCCGACAAAGGGAGGGTAGACAGTCGAATAAAGGGAGGTTCCGTGAGGATGGATTGAAAATCCTTTTCTTTCCCTTTAATTTTTTTTTAACAATTAAATTCATTTTTATAACAAAAGGGGCTTTGAAAGGGTATTTTTTAGTTTTAAAATGGGTCAAAAAAACTTGGATTACAAATCAAACAAGCCCAAAATATTGAGTTTTTAATATATAATTAGTTATGATTTTTTAAAAATTTGGGCCTCTAAAATTACTAAAAATTTTGGGCTTGAGGCAAGGGCAACATTGGCTTCACTATTGGGCCGCCCCTGTTCCCTGAGATTTAATCAGTTGCTGTATTCAGGAATCACCTAATATATGTACGTTTTGTAGGTTACGGAGAATGAAGTAACTTATTAAATATTTTTGGGTGGACAAAAGACAGATCAACGTGAAATCTGTCAGTTGTTGTCAGCTATTTCCGAGGTTTTTTTTGTTCTGAATGCAGGTCGTAAAGGTGCTCTTAGTGCAATTTCATGAACTTGTTACAACTTTTTTTTTGTTCCTGAAGATTTAAAACAGACCTTTATTTTAGTAATCACAGTATTTCACCGCGGCTGCAGATGATTTGAAGGACGCCTGTTACAGAAGCATTTGGTAAATAATCACAATGTTTTCTTCATATTTTGTAGGCTCTCTCTAGACAAATATTCTCCTGATTCTGTTTCGTTGATTGTGACATGCAGATTGCTGAACTGGAGCTGAATTGAACAAGCTGAGAGTGAATTGTGACTGAGCAAATTACCAGAAAAATAAATTATCTTTAGGTAAATGTAAGGTGCTTTCACTGCTTGTCCTTAGTGTTTTTTTGTTTTATTTTTTACTTCACTAAGGGTGATGGGGGTTTTATTTTTGTTTATATATATTGACATGTTTTTGAGGGGGAGATCAGTTGATGCCACCGAGGTATATGCATCAACTGTGAAGCTGAGAAATAGCTTAGTTGGAGATAGGTATTCTCTAGGAGATGAAAAAATATAAACTCTTGAGCTTAGCTGATTGGTTGAATGTGGCTTACTAGATCATAAAGATGTTCATGATATCTGTATGAGTTTAAATGGTGAAGTGTTTTCTTGGCAGATGGAGTGAAGCACAGAAAGTAAAGATTATGATGCCATTAACACTGGTCTTAGTAGGTGCAATCACTTCATTTCTCGAATGTTTGCCATTGACACTGAGTTAATATACAGACTCGCAAAAAAAGGTACTTCTTATGCCGCTTTTTTGTTATTCATCCAAATTCAATGAATAGTGCTTTCAATGGATGATTTTGTTTTAAAGAGTTTTTTTTAAGCTGGTTCATTTACACAATATTATTTAATGGTGTTACGGCCACAAATATGAACTTCTCCTTGAACGGAGCTGTCAACAGGTTACCTGCATGAGGAAAGGGAATGGCTAGGTCAGCGCGGAGAGGGCGGTTCCCGTTCCCGCTCCGATGCCAAAATCAGTTGTTTGACAGTATTTGTGATCTCTCCTTTCAATAGTATTTGTGAGCTTACCTTCTTTTCTCCTCTCCTCCTTCCTTTTATATCTCATGCCAAGGTTCTAGAGGTAGGGTTTTAGGCAAGCTAATGGGCCTCTGGTGATGGTGACACTTGCCCATGCCAGCCCTCCATTCCCGTAGCGCCATTGGGCCTCTTGGGCCTGCCCTTGACCGAGTAGTGTGATCCGTTGACTTGGCCCACGATCCTCACAAGTCCCCCCAAGTGCGAGGCCGTGTTGCCAAATGCGGGCGAAGAACTGAAGAGGCGAGGATCTGGCCGTTGTAACCTCACGTGCGCAGCTTTAACCTTCGCCTTTAATGCATGTTGAACGCGTGTCCCTCGACCCCTTTTCTCGATGGTGCGTGGGCCCGCCTCGATCACGATTCCCCACGCAGCCTTAAATCCTCCTCCGCTTCCTTTTGTTTGAAAGTAATTTCCCCTTTCATCTTCTCACTCTGTCTTATCTCCGAACCATTCTATCGTTGCGCCCTACTGCTTTCCCTCAGGTATTCTTCCTTCTCTGCAACTTCTTTAATTCAGGCGATCTTTCCCAATTCCTCAGCTTATTCTCGATGGCTTCCCGACGTATGGGACCCGGGCTTGGCAGCACCACAACGGCCGGCGATGTCGACGGTTTCCGAGAGCGGTGCCGTAATACCGTCGGCTTGCAATTCACGGACTTGGAGGTGCAGATCCGCCTTCCGGAGGTTGGGCAGTTGGTGGCCGAGGCCCTTGAGGGTTTTACCGCCGTTTACTGTGATTACCTCTTTTCCTGCGGTCTGCGCCTCCCGTTGACCGGCTTTTTCAAACAAGCCCTGGCCTTCTTCGGGCTCGATCTGCGCCACCTCCAGCCTAACTCCGTCAAGGCGTTAATCGGCTTTCAGATCGTGTGCTCCCGTCAGCAAGTCGTTCCCACGCTGCCCCTGCTAAGGGTGTTCGCGTACCCCTGCGTGGATAAGGGCAATTGCCATATCAAGTTCCGGCCGGCGGCGGGCAAATCCCTGCTCCAGAAGAGGTCGAAGAAATCCGGCTGGGGATCCAAGTTTGTGTACGTGGCCAACGATCTGGTGTGGGGACCTCGTGCAAGTCGGGTCAAGTATCCGGTGGGTGATCCGGCGACCCGGGGGCTTCGCCCCAGCGATGGGGAGGCGGCCGTGTTGGACCCGGAGGTTCGCAAGCTGAAGCAGGGCGCAATGTTGTGGACGGCCGTGAACTCCGACGAGCTCCTGAGCCAGTGTGGACTCCCTCATTGTTGGCTCGACGTGCTTATGCAGTCACCGATACATTCAGTCCCGTCTGCCGAGGATCCGGGGGAAGGTCGACCAGCGTTTAGCCGTGCTTTTTCTTTTTTCCCGTCTTCTCTGTTTTGTTTAATCGTACCGTTCTACTGATCTTTCTTTTTTCTTTGTCTGTACGGCGTACAGCTTCCAGGACCGTTGACGGTGAGACCGACAGTCATCCCGACGTCCAATCGGACGCTCAGCTCGCCAACTCCGACATGGACAACTACCGCCGCCGCTCCGAACGTTGCCAAACCCGCTCATCCGCATCTGCTCTCGCCGACAGTCGCGCTCAACACTCAGAGTCTCAACTGAACTTCTCCGAGCCTAACGTCATCCGTCCTGACTTCATCAACTTGGAGAACGACGACTCGGGCGACCACAGGAACCCCCACAAGAGGCCTGCTGATGAGATGAGTGTTGAGATCGCCTTCGAGGAAACATCTCTGCCTCCTCCCGACGAGCTGCACCGCAACAAGCTTCTCAGGGCGGAGTTTTTGCCTCCTCCGGCTGGACCAGTGCTGACTACCCCGAAGGGTCGTGCCGACTTTTTGGCCTTAGCCTTCCCCAGAGGTCACATCGAGGCTTGGCATGCGAACCCCCTGGTCAACTTCCATCACTCCGCCAGTCTTATGGACCGGTTCGACTCAGTCAGCCTGGAGGTATGATCTTTCTCCTTCTGCTTCTCTTCACGCGTTATTTAGTATCGCATTTTATCTTATGGTCATCCTCTTTGGATTCCCAGATGGCTTGCCTGTCCGCTTCCCTTAGGGGTGAGTTGGGCCGTCTGCACTGCGAGGCGACCCGCTCTCGCGGCCAGCTCGCTTCTTGTCAGGCAGCTCTGGAGGCCGCTCACGACCTCAATCGGAAGCAAGAGCAGATGATCGGAGAGTTGAAAGCTCATGCCGTCGTCGCTCCGGTCGACCTCCAAGCCCAAGTGGATGAGCTGACTGCGTCTGTCGCCGCTCTCAAGGTCGAGAAGGAGGCTGCCGTCACTGAACGGGACTCGGCTAACGGGAAGCTGAAGGAGGCCAAGACTCAGCTGGAAACGCTCGATCTGATGCGTGCCAAGCTGCAAAGTGCTGAAGAGGCCATCGTCGGCCACGACTCTCGGTTCGCCGCTGCCGTTGCCAAGTACAAGTGGGCCGAAGTTGGTCTTCCCGACGTCTTCCTCAAGGTGGCTTCAAGCGACAACGCGCGTCGTCGTTTCCGCCGGGCGGTCTACCGCTCCTTCGACTTGGACGAGATATACAAGGGCGATGCCGCTCGGTTCAGCCGTTCCCTGGATAAGCTGTTTTCTGTCTTTGGTAAGTACCCATTTACAGAATACTTCTTTGAGTTGTCTGCGGAGATGTCGCCTGAGGCGATCGTGAGGTGGACCCCTCCCCAGTGCTCTGAGCCCAGCCGCCTTCTGCCGCGTCGACGACTCACCCGTCCGGGAAGGGTCCGGTCGAAGGGGTTGCCATGGCTGCTGAGAAGGACGTGCCTGATGATCTGTTGGACGACCTCTAGGAGGCGGGGTTAGTGGACGAGACGCTGGCGCACGAGTCTACTGTGGAGCATGATGGCGAGAAGACTGGCGGGAACTGGAACTTCTGAGTGATCCGCCCTGCGCGGCGTTGTTTATGCCATCTATGGCTTTATCTCTTTTCTTTCACTCATGACAATTTCTCTTACCTTTGCGCTGTTTGGATAATATCCTTTGGTTGTTTTAATTTTGACGTCTGGTGACGAAACCTCTCTTTTTGACCTTCCTGGCATTGTGTCCTTTGTTCTTTCCCGTCTTTCCCCACTTGTCCATCGACGCGGGATGGCCGGGTTGACTCGGGTCGTTCATTCGGACGTCGAGTTGACCTTCGGGGCTATTGGTGCGGCCGCGCCCTCCGTCGTCCTGAAGGCAACGAGCTCGGTCAGCGAGGCCGGCGGTACTGCCAACTTAGTTAAGTGTCGCCTCGACGCCCCACGTAACTTGCCGTCGGGCTTATCGTCAGGCTCACCTGTCCATGTCATCGTCGACCGACTGATGCGGCCGAGCCCCCAAGTGGTTTGGGGGCAACGGGCTCAATTATGTCAAATCAGCGGACGAAATAAGTTAAGTGTCGCCTCGACGCCCTACGGAACTTGCCGTCGGGCTTATCGTCGGGCTCACCTGTCCATTTGGACGTCGGGCGACTGAGGCGGCTGAGCCCCCAGGTGATTCTTGGGGACAACGAGCTCAGTTATGTCGGCCAGCGAATGAAATTAGTTAAGTGTCGCCTCGACACACAACTGCCCATGACCTTCGGGCTTACCGTCGGGCTCACCTGTCGAATTTGACGTCGAGGCGACTGATGCGGCTGGGCCCCCAGGTGGTTCTTGGGGGCAACGAGCTCAGCTATGTCGCCTTACGTGTGCGCAAATAACATTCATACCGCTAAGCCTGCTTTATACTACTTGCCAAAAGAAGAAAACGAGTCCCCTGACGATCATTTCCCCGCCGAACAAGTGAACGGGGGCAAGATGATCGCGTCGGGAACCCGACCAAAAGTGTTTTCCTCGCCCACAGGTTAAGGCTTACTGTTTATATATACATAAATATCCGGGCTGATACCTGGTCATCCGTAGAACTTTCGGAGATTGCTCATGTTCCAGGTGCGGGGAACCGGTTCTCCCGCCATGGTGTGGAGCTTGTACGCTCCATCGTCCAGCACCTCTGCTACCTGGTATGGGCCCTCCCATGTGACGTCCAGCTTCTTCGTTCCCTCGGCCCGGCTGGCCTCGTTCTTCCAGAGGGCGAGTTCGCCCACCTTCAATGATCGGTCCCGGACACGGCTGTTGTACCGCTGCTCGACGTAAGATTTGTACGCCGCCTCCGTCAAAGCTGCCTTCTCCCTCCGGTGTTCGAGCTTGTCCAGGCCGGCTCAGATTTCTTCCTCGTTCTCCGGTTCGGCCAACGGCTCGGCGAGTCTCGGCGACGGCACGCTCACTTCTGGGGGAATGATCGCCTCGCTTCCATAACACAAGCGGTATGGCGATTCCCCCGTGGCCGTCCGGGGTGTGGTCCTGTATGCCCACAAACCGACGGAAGCTCTTCCACCCAGCTCCCTTTGGCTTGATCCAGTCGTCGCTTCAGTCCCTGGACGATTATCCCATTGGTGCGTTCCGTCAAGCCGTTCGCTTGGGGGTGCGCCACCGAAGTGAACCTTTGCTCGATCCCCAGCTGGGTGCACCACGACTTGAACGGCTCCCCCTCAAACTGTTTTCCATTGTCGCTCACGATGGTTCGAGACAGCCCGAATTGGCACACGACATTCCTCCACACGAAGTTCGTCATTCGCTTGCCGGTGATGCTTGCCACCGCCTGGGCTTCCGCCCATTTGGTAAAATAGTCCACCGCCACAACGAGAAAACACCTCCTTCCCGTCGCCATAGGGAATGGACCAACTATGTCTATTCCCCATTTGGCGAAGGGCCATGGGCCCGATATGCTCTTCATCTGCACTCCTGGAGAGTGCAGCATCTTGTCGTGGGCTTGGCACTTGACACAATTCTTCACCAATTCGTCAGCGTCGGCCCTCATGTTCGGTCAATAAAAACCCGCTCGCGAGGCCCTCAGGGCCAACATTCTCGCCCCTTGATGGCTCCCACACGTCCCTTCGTGCAGTTCCGCCAGCAGCCTGCCCGCCTGCCCAGGAGAGATACATCTCAGCCAGGGTTGCAAGTATCCCTTCTTGTAGAGCACTCCGTCCTTCAAGGCGAATTCCAAGGCTCTCCATTCAAGCTGTCTCGCTTTGCCAACGTCGTCCGGGGTCTGCCCGCTGAACAGGAACTCCTTGATCGGGGTCATCCAGCTGGGGGGTTCGGTCAAGATGGCCAGCAGTTCCTGGCCTTCCGTTGACCTCGCGGCCAACGTCTCCACTAGCACCCCCTTCGACAAGTGACTGCTGGCGGTCGAAGCCAGCTTGCTGAGCGCGTCAGCTCGGGTGTTTTCCGAGCGGGGGACCCGGGTGACGTCGAAATCTTCGAACAACGTAGCCAGCGCTTTCACCTTCGCCAAATACTTCTGCATTGACGGCTCCTTCGCCTGATAGGTTCCGCCGAACTGGTTGGCCACCAGAGCCGAGTCGCCATATGCGTCCAGCTTGTTCGCCCCTAATTTCTTGGCAATCTCCATCCCGGCTATCAGCGCTTCGTACTCGGCCTCGTTATTTGTCGCCCGGAACTCGAACCGCAGAGCGTAGGTGGTCTCTTGTCCGTCGGGGTCCGTGATTATCAAACCGGCCCCCGCTCCCTCGACGCCCGACGCGCCGTCCACGTGGAGTTTCCACCAATCCGTCATGTCCTCCCGACGTCGGGTCCGGCGGGGAACGTCCACCGCCTCCACCGCCGGGTCCTCGTTCGTGACCTTCGTTGCCGAAGGGGTTTCTGCTAAGAAGTCCGCCATCACTTGTCCTTTGATCGCCTTTCTGGGGGCGTACTGGATGGCGTGCTCTCCCAGCTCAACGGCCCACTTGGCCAGTCTCCCCGACGATTCCGGCTTCGCTAAGATTGCTTTCAGGGGCTCATTTGTCAAGACAACCACAGGATGGGCTTGGAAGTATGATCTCAACCTCCGCGCCGAGTGGATGAGGGCGAGGGCCAGCTTTTCCTGATCAGTATACCTGGTTTCCGCTCCTTTCAACGTCCTACTCACGTAGTACACCGGGCGCTGCACCTTGCAATCTTCTCGGACCAACGCTCCGCTGACCACTTCCGATCCCGCGGCCAGGTATAAAAAGAGGGTTTCTCCGCTTTCTGGGGGCGACAAAGTCGGCAGCACCTTGAGGTGCTCCTTCAACTCTTGAAACGCTTCGTCCTCTGTGGGTCCCCACTGTATAGCTCCAGCTGCGCCGACGCACCCCTTGAGGACCTTCAGGAAAGGTAGCGACCTCTCCGCCGCCCGAGATAAGAAACGGTTCATCGCGGCCAACTTCCCGTTGAGGCTCTGGATGTCCTTCACCGTTCTGGGAGCAGGCATGTCCACAACCGCTTGCACCTTCTTCGGGTTGACGTTCAGGCCGCCGTTCGAAACCATATGGCCTAGGAACTTTCCTGACCCGACGGTGAACTGGCACTTGGCCGGGTTCAGCTTCATCCCTATCTCCTTCAGCCTGCCTAGTGTCTCATCCACGTCCTTGATCAAATCACCGAAACTTTTGCTCTTGATGACCATGTCATCCACGTAGATTTCAACGTTGCGGCCCACTTGTTCCCGAAAGACACGATCGACCACCCTTTGATAGGTGGCCCCCGTGTCCCGCAGTCCGAACGACATCATTCTGTAAGCGAAGGCTCCTCTCTCGGTGATGAAAGCGGTGTTATCCACGTCTTCAGGCCTCATCGGGATCTGGTGATAGCCTTTGTATGCGTCTAAGAAACATTTGATCGGGAAACCCCCGAGCGCATCCACCTTCTGATCAATGGCCGGGGTTGGGTAGCAATCCTTCAGGCACGCCTTGTTGAGGGTCTTGTAGGCGACGCACATCCTCCAACTGACGTCCTGCTTTTTGACCAAAACAGGGTTGGCTAGCCAGACCGGATACGGTACCTCGACAAGAATCCCTGCGTTGACAAGCTCATTGACCTCCCTATTGACCGCTTCGTTCCTCTCGCGGCACAAGGGCCTTCTCTTCTGGATGACCGGCCTGTGCGAGGGATTGATATTCAACGAGTGCATCCCAAGTTCCGGGGAGATCGCGGTCATGTCCGACGGCTTGCTCGCGAACACGGCCCCGTGTTTCTCCAGCACCCTGACCATCGACTGCTTCACCTCCTCGGGAACGTTCGCTCCGACCTGTATGGGCATCGCTTGGTCCCCATGTAGGTATACGGTTTCTACCTCGTTCCCCAGCTCTTCGACGATGGTTCTTTCCTTCGGGCCGACCATTTGCACCCTTCGAGCCGACGTTCTACCGGACGTCTCGCCCGACGGCTGTCTGGACGACTCCTCGGGGTTCTTCCTCTTTCTGAGAGCCACCCGGTGGCACTCCCTCGCCTTCTACTGATCGCCCCGTACCGTCGCTATCCCTTCCCTCGTGGGAAATTTCAATAATAGATGGAGGGTGGACACGATCCCCTTCAAGGCTGCCAGTGCCGGCCTGCCGAGTATCAAGTTGTATGGGCTGTGCGCCTTGATCACAATGAACTCAAGGTCCATGATTTTCCTGCGGGGGGTCGTCCCGACCGCCACCGGCAGGGTAATGATTCCCTCTGGCCAGACAGTCCGGTCCGCAAAGTCTACCAACGGCGTGGCAGTCGGGGCTAATCCCTTGCGCGTGTTCTCGTCCAGCTTCTCGAAACAATGCCAATACATGATTTCCGCCGAGCTGCCACTGTCGACGTAGGCGCGGTGCACCAACTTGTCCATGATTTGCACTGTGATGACCACGGCATCGCCCCCGGCGGGTCAGTCCGGGACAGGATCCTCGGAACTGAAGGTGATCACTTCTTCTGGCGTCAGCCTTCTTGACATAGGTGTCGGCTCAGGCGTCTTGCGGCAACGCGCCTTCCTCTGAGACTCCGTGGCTCCCCCTGCGTTCCCTCCGATGATCGCGAGTATCGTGCCGGTGGGAGCGGTTGGCTCTTCATCCTGCGAGGAAGCGTCTTCATACCTTCGCCTCTTTCCCGACTCTTCCTTCTTCTCGGCCCGGGCAACTTCTTTGGACCTGGGTCCTGTCGACCGATCGCGCGACCTTTCACCTCCACGTTCGCTCCCTCATTCGGTCCGACGTTCACCTGATCGGGATGAGTATTCCTCCCTGTTGTACTCCCGCGCCTCCTTGGCATACTTTTTGAGATGTCCCCGCTTGAGGCAAGCTTCAATGGCTCTTTTGAGGTGTATGCATTCGTTGGTATCGTGGCTGTGATCCTCATGGTAATCGCAATAAAGGCTCATGTCCCTCTTGGAGGGCGGCAACTTCATCTTGCGGGGGACCGGGAGGACCCCCTGATCCGCCACGGCCATGAAGATTTGCTTCGGGGTCCTGGTCAACGGCGTGAAGGATCTGTCCTTCGACGGTTCTTCTCTGCTACCCAACCGGTCCTTCACTGACCCTCTCGGCTTGTCCTTCCTCGACTCCCCTCCAGAGGTTACATCCTTGGTGGCCTTGTCGCCTCTGTGATACTCCTCGACTTTGATGTGGAGCTCGTACAATGTGAAAACAGGCTTCTTCGACAGCCGAATCTTCAGGAGGGTGTGGGTTAACCCTTGCATGAAAATCTTGACCAGCCATTTCTCGTCCAACCTATCTTCCACTTTGTTACACTCGGTGATGTAACGCTCGTAGTAGTCCATGAGCGATTCGCCCGACCGTTGCCTGATCCGCAGCACATCCTGTGTGGTGAGTTTGAACTTCTTCTTCTGCATAAACCGCGTCAGGAAAAGATCCTCCAGCTTTGCGAAATTAGAAATGCTGTCGTTCTCCAAATTGGCAAACCACAGCCTCACCGCCTCCTTGAGGGTTGTGGCGAACGCCCGGCACCAGATCGGCTCGGGAGTGCTATATGTTGACATGGACGTCGTGAAGGTGTGGATATGGTCGGCTGGGTCCGTTGAACTGTCGTATGACCCCAAGTTTGGGGGAATACGGATCTTCGAGTCGGCTACAAACTCCATCACCGACCGGGTGAACGGGCTTCCTCGGAGCTTCTCTCCCTCCGGCGGGGTCCAGTTCACGGCGAGGCGCCGGTGAACAGGAACTCGCAGTGGGACTTTCGGCTTGTGAATGTACGAGGTAGCCCATACCTGCTCCGGGTCTTCATCTCCCCCCGAGTCCTCATCATCATGGGCGACCGGGATGGGGTTTGTCTCTACGCCTTGCGCCTGCGGTTCTGACCCGTCGGGCGCCTTCTGCTTCATCGCGTTGACACCCTGGAACAAACGCTTCGGGGTGGTCTTTCCCGCTCTGGCGCTTAGACTCTGCAGCTCGTGGATCTGGTTGGCCATGCGCTCTTGGGAGTTGACGATGCGCTGGAGCAGATCCATGCTCTCCTTCATTTCCCCCAGGCCGGGGTTCGGTGTTGACTCTGGTCCCACCACTTGGCTCGACAGCCGGCGAGCGGCGGGATTCTTGACCGAGTATTGGTCGAGTTCTTCATCTTCATCGTCCTCGCGCCCCATCAGATCGGTCCGGGGCGGGATCTGACTGCTGGTTTCTCCACTCATCGATTGAGTGCGTGAGCTGTAAGAATAACAAGGATCCCCACAGACGGCGCCAATGTTACGGCCACAAATATGAACTTCTCCTTGAACGGAGCTGTCAACGGGCTACCTGCACGAGGAAAGGGAATGGCTAGGTCAGCGCGAGGAGGGCGGTTGCCGTTCCCGCTCTGATGCCAAAGTCAGTTGTTTGACAGTATTTGTGATCTCTCCTTTCAATAGTATTTGTGAGCTTACCTTCTTTTCTCCTCTCCTCCTTCCTTTTATATCTCATGCCAAGGTTCTAGAGGTAGGGTTTTAGGCATGCTAATGGGCCTCTGGTGATGGTGACACTTGTCCATGCCAGCCCTCCATTCCCGTAGCGCCATTGGGCCTCTTGGGCCTGCCCTTGACCGAGTAGTGTGATCCGTTGACTTGGCCCACGATCCTCACAAATGGTGTTAGGTAACATGCTTCTGATTGAGATAGTTTTCATGATTAGCATATACTAATGATTACCTTGCTTGATTCTATTGTGTTTTTATTTTTGTAGTGTGTAGTTTTAGGTTTAATGATATGTGATTTTGTTTGCAGAGTGGAAGTACTGAAACGCCCCATAAGACCTGCTCTAGGGTGGCTATTTCATTTAGGTAATTGATAGATGCAATCCAACATTAATTTTACAGTCCGTATTTGTATTCAAAGTTCCTGATATACCCTTATTTATAGGAACCACATTTACTTTTGAATAAATACTGAATGTATTAATGACACTTCATGAATAAATACGGATTGCATAAGTAAATATTGGAATGCATATAACAATACCCTTCATTTAAAGCGGCTCCAAGAATATCTTCTGGTATCGAGAGTGCCATGGAAGTGCCACTTAAGCTTTCTCCACGAGTTGTTCGCCAACTCAAAACAAGCTCCAAGGATTCTGAGTCAGTTTCTTCATCTACCCGAGTGAGTAGAATTTCTATAGATAGAAACTCAACAATTTCTAAAATCACTGAGAGGAAATCACCTTGCAGCCCAACTCCTGAGGTATCTTAATATTACAATATCACTTTAGTTTGAATTAGACACTTGAAATTTAGATGATATAAATTTATTTATGCATGGCTTACCCAAACTTGAAAGGCATATATTATGAATATACTTATTCATATATTTATGATATATCTATTCATATATTTATGAATAAACTTGAAAGGCATATATCTTATTTTTAATCCCTGTGATTCTTTTAAACATTCTAATTTTCACAAGTGGATCTCGAGAATTTACAAAAAAAAGTCTGATTTTAAATTAATTTTGTCCTAAACATTGTTCATAATCTTCCAGAAAATTTCTAATCATGTTCAAATTATTTTTTGTAAGAGTTGTAAAAATGGTAATATCATCTGCACGCATCAGATTAGATATTGGCTAAACATCTCTATAGGCATTACAAAGTTTTGTATATTGTCATGAGATAACCATTTTCTAAAAGTATGATATTATTTTAATAATAGTTTTGAGCAATATATTGTATGGGAGAAAGATTTTGCCTTCTATAAAAGAAAAGTTCTAAATAACAAAAATACTTATATAATTTCTTTATTGAAAATAAATTAATGTAAATATTAAATACAATTGCAGAAGAACAAATTCTTGTGGAAAATAGGCGAGGGAGTAATATCCTTTTTCCGTCAATATTTTTCCATTTTACTATTTTTTTATTATTTATTTTGAGACTTTAAAATGAGTAGCGTAGTTTTGAAGCCAGAAAGGTAACGGTCATAACCCCGATTAGCCAAAAAGACGAAATTGACCCTGTGAGAATAATGATAGGATCCTAAACCTTCTGCCACCATTTGATCGGTGCCTATAAATAAGGGTGAACCGTCTACCTAGTCCCATCCCATCCATTTCACAAACCCTCTCTCCATATCTCTCTCTCTCTGTCTTCCGAGAGTCTTGTATTCAGTTCTTTTTGTTTCTGGTCATCTAGGGTTTCCCCAATTTCGGAAATCCCAATCTCGCATCTAGGGTTTGACTGATTTGCGACGATGGATTCTCGGTTCCTGGCATTGATACAAGTTGCAGAGCTTGAACTACTCAAGTTGGGGGTGTTTTCTGGGTTTCCTAAACGGAAAAGAACCCCCATCTCTCGGAAGAGAAGGGTTTTTGCAGACCGCCTTCTTGCTCTAGCAGAAGCGGCAGAGGCTGAGTTACTCAACCTGAAATTGGATGCCCAGAAAGGGGTCTTTTCTGGGTTTCCCAGACGGAAAAGAACTCCATTCGCGCGGAACAAGAAAAGCTTTGCCTCTGGAAATCCGGCGATTGTCAAATCTGAATTCACCTGCCACCTAGTACATGGGTTGAAACTGAAGTTCTCCAGGAAGAGGCTTAGGATGACTGAAGATGAACCAGATGAGGCACTCTCTCGGCCAAACAAAATGTTGAAACTTGAGCATGTTCATCCATTCAACAATATCTTTAGATCTCATGTAGGTTTTCCACTTAGTGTTTGCTGATCTGGTACTTAGTAGTTAGTATAGTCTAGTTGTTGTATACTTTGGCTTTACTTGAGCCTAAATTCTTTGCGGTGAATATATGAATACTTTATTGCTAATCATATGATTTTTTATCTGCTCAACTCAAGTCTCTAGTTATTTATTTTTCGATGCCCAGTGGTTTTGTTGGTTCTGTTGTTTAGTTGTTTATGCAGCGCAAGGAGCTGTTGTTTGGATGATTGGCGAACGAGCCCAAGGAGGATAAGCAGCCTTTGGGTAGCTGATCAATCAGGTAGTTGTCCATTTTAGCTAATTAGTATACTGAAATCAGTGTCTATTCTGTTTTTAACTTGCTGTGCTTTGTTCCTCTAAACATTCATATTACCTTTACATATATGTTAATTAAGTAGGGTTTCGAAAGTAGAGGTTGTTAAGCCTGTTGAGCTAGGTGTTGAGGAAATGGGGAGGGTGCTGAGCCAGGTGATCAGTGAAATGGGGCTGGCTCCGGCTGATTTAGTCTTGCATGATTCAGCATTGGGATTGAGTGCCAGCTGGATTTCTGAGAATGTGAGGTTGGTTAATACTTAATAGCATCGTTCTTCTTGACACTGTCTTATAGACCATCATTGCCTTTATGGGCGGTGGGAGTGCCGGTGATCAGGGAGGTTGTTTTGGGCGTAGGATCCGTGTTTGAGAGGGTCCTCAATAAGTGTTGTATGAAATCAGGTTCTAGATCTGAGATTGAGGCTCACAGGATTCTGCTGAAGGGAAGGGAGGGATGGAAATCAGCTATTGGAATGGGGAAGAAGGTTAATTACAGCTTGGATTTGTCGGAATTGAGTGCTTTGGATGAGGTGAAAGGCTTGCCGATGCGAGTTATTTGGTCTAATGGCTCCTTTGCCGAGTGGAGTCAAGAGGGCAGATGGATTGCTAGTGCACTTCCCAGGGCTTCTATTGTCTCTCATTCTGGTGGACCTTGGCCACAGGTGAGGGTTATAGCTATTTATGCATTTGTTTCATGGAAAATTTAGTTTTATTTATTTATGTTGTTGATGCTTTGTCTCTCATAGATGGTTGTTTCTTGGGAGCAATAGTCACGGTGTTAAGGGCCCCTTATAAGTATACTCTAGGTTGAAGAATCGTACATTGAGATTCAAATACCTTCTAAATTCTGTGCCATGTTACCTTTACATTCTTGTGTGTACTATTCAACCTTCAGAAATGACTTCTGCTTCTTGTGATTGAATACATATTATTCGAGTAAATGCAGAATATGCTGGAATTGTTGTGATGCGATTGTAGGTTTACATAATTTTATTGGTAAAATGAACCAATTTTTTACTACCTTAAGCGTCATTGGACATTGATGACTGCCTTTATTTTCTTAAATATGCTTGAATCTCTCTGTAGGGAGAAATGTTATAGCGGAACTTTCTAATGGCTACAATCTGTTTCCTAAATCTGCTACTCCCACTCCCTCCATCGACTTAAGGAGTCTTATTTCTAATACTTAAAGTGGTGATAAAATGAGGACTCTTTATAAGAAATAAAGGAGTCGTTCAGAAGTTACTGCAGAAGTTGCTTTATTTGTTTCCTTCGGGAATGTAATTTGAGAAAATAAAGATGAGAACTGTGAGGTATCTTACTACCTTCTTTTGACCAGATAAGGACGGCTCTTCCACCTTGGAACATGTACAGATAAAAAATTAGTGTTGGGTGTATGTTATTGCAGTTATCAAATTGCAAGAAAAGGAATAAAGAAGATCAACCATTTCGTAATTTACTTAGCAGTCAAAAGTATAATGCTGGTTGGATTGACAGAAACCATTTACATAGACAATATACTAATATGCAGTGAATATTTCACAAAATGAAATTCTTGTTTCTTGTTTCTTACTTTGTGATCCTACATTAATGTCCACATTTTTTGCTATTGGGTCTATACCGGTCGTTTTTAGTTGAGTACATTCTGAATTTATTTGCAGTAGGCTATCTTAAGTTGGTTATGGCTTTGCTTCTTCAAGTTCCTTAATGCTTGGAAAATTTCGTTTCTTTTATACCAGGATGATTCTGCAGAACTGATTAATGAGTTTGTTTGCTCGTTGCCAAAGACCATTAGGCAATCTGAAGAAGAGCCCAAACCAGAGCACATACAGATGAAGCTAGATGAATCAGAAGGGCACCACAGTCATTATGATGGTCATACTCATGCTCATGCAGGGTATGCAGATGCTCATGGGCTTGTTGAAGTCATAGTGTTGTGTTTAAATGAACTGTTGTAGAAGTTGCTTGTGAAGAAGGAATGCGTGGCTGCCTAGGTTTCACCTGTTGAAGGAGTGAGTTATAATCCTTTCTGTAGAACACAGACCTGGTTGCAGATTTGGGTTAGTATCATTGTTCTTGTTGTAAAACAGAAAATGTGTACTACATGAGAATTGAGACTATTGCGCGATAACAATCTTCCGATTTTAAGTATGTGGCATCAAACCTTTAGTGGTGTAATTCAACATGAGGAGTTTCCATCGATCATTGCTCCCACGTGGCGTGTAATTTATTGCACAGTTTGTTGCAGTCGTGTTTTAATGATATTTCCTCAACTCTTGGTTTAACTTGAACATAACTGATGTGCTACTGTTTTGAGGAAGTAATCAAGCTAATAAAAGAAAGGATTATAAGAACATCTGTACTATAATTTAAAAGAAAATGAATTATCATCATCATCATGGTCAGTTTTTCGTAGTCAAATTTGAGTCTAGAGAAGAAACTCTTATGGTTTTGCATAGAAGTCCTTTTGCACTAGCGGGCGGATAGCTAGCATTTAGGAGATGGGGAGCTGGTATAGTGCTCAGAAACGTAAGAGTGGAGAAGGTCAAGGTCAGAATACAGTTGCATGGGCTACCGGCAGAGGCTTCCGTGCCCATGGCAGCTATCAAAGTTGCGAACATGGCAGGAGAAGTGATCCTGGTGGACATTGAGCCTCCTCCGGCGAGAAATGTCACTTACTTAGGAGCCACGATGTGGGTGGTCCCAGGAGAGCCTTTGGTTTACGGCTTTTATGTTGACCTAGAATACATCCGTCTCCCGGAAAACAGGCGTATCTGGGTAGATATAAAATATGAGAGGATGTATAGGTATTGTAGAAGGTGTGGAGTCATTGGCCATCTAATGCATAGATGTCCAGTAATCAGTGACATGGTCCTGGATGAGATGATTGAGCACAAGGTCCACCGCCACTTTGATGAACGTGGGGTGAATACTGTCTATGATCCAAATAGGGAAATGTTCGCTGGAGATGTTAGAGCATACAACCATCGTCGCCGTCACAGATACACTAACATCCCCACCGATTACCCGGAGACCAGAAGACTTCGATATTTGTACATGAGGGATGAGCAAGTCATGCGGCTTGAACCTGGAAACAATAGGCAGGTGACGATTGGAGACCGACATTGGGAGAACCTCTTCCAGCTTAGAAGGCCAGTTTTTGATCCTTACTTTGGAATTGAGCGGGAAATCCCAATTGAACTTCAACCGCCTCCTTTAGCTCAGTTTCCACCGCAAAATATTCCAACAGACATGCAAGTTGATGAGGAGCCTCTAACTACACAAACTCAACCTCCTGAGGCAAACGATATGGAAGACTGGATGAGGCAGAACGAATTGGAGGGTGGGATCCTGGATGAGATGAGAGCGGTGACAGTAGATCTCAGGGACACTGCAAGAGCAGAAGATCTACTCACATCAATCCTGGACACAGCTTTCAGAACAGATAGAGACATGATAAGAATAGGGGTGCGAGTTCAAGGGGCATCAACCATTCCAGATTGGGGAGGAGCAATCCCAGAAACACCCCCCCCCCCGCGGAGTCACTGAGTCAGAATCAGATTCATGGACAAGAGCAGTTGCTGATCTCAGAATTGAAGAGCTGATCATCCTTTCATCGGATGAGTCTGACTCAGATTCATCTACAAGCTAGGACAGCTCAAGTGGGGAGGAAGAACAGAGAGGACCGGCGATCGTAATTGGGAGGCAACGCAGGCCCAAGAGGAACAGAAAAGATCAGGAAGAGGGAGAGGATGATAGACAGAAGAAGAAGGCTAAAGTATGCGAAAGATCAAGAAGAATCCATTCAAGGAGGGGAGTGGCCTTTACACTCAGAAGACTGAGGCCAAATTATGAAGTGGGACAGTCCTCAAGACCAGTAGGTGACATACCAGAAGAAGAAGATCAGAACCAGACAAATGCAGCAGAGGAGAAACAGGAGGAAGAGGAAATAAAGATTACAGAAGAAATGGTGATGAGGAGGACCAGAGAGGAAGTGGAAGAAATGGTGGATATGACCTATGCATGGAATGTAAGAGGTATCCATCGTGCAACATCTGAACCAATCACACAGACTTCTATGCGCTAAGGAGGAAAGAGATCGAGGTCAGGAGTCACAAGGACCACAGAGAAGCTGATGGTATCGACCTTCTCTCCTCAGAAAAGAGCCAAAGTCATTCATAATCATGTTATCAGGAAACCAGAAGACTCACAGCCTTCAGGGGAGATGCAAGAGAGTGGAGTAAATGGGGTAGCGCAGGCCCTGGCTCAGGTGATTATGGTATCTGATTCTGATGCGGAACAAGATGCTGACAAGGAAACATCCCAGGAGAAACAAGCTTCCAGTGAGGGGGAGGAGGAGGTGTCCTCAAGAAGGCCCCCTACACTGTAGGGAGGGATGCAAGACACCTCCAACCAGACAGGTTTTCCGGTGGTTGAACCAAATCAACCACCCCAGCAGCCATGACGACCATTGTGTGGAACTGTAGGGGCTGTAATAATGCCCCTACAATGAAGGCGATCGACCAGTTGATTCTGCGATATAAACCTGACATGTTGTGCCTGATAGAAACTAAAGGCAAGAAGGATCATTTTGCCCGTTGGCAGCAAAGCACATACTTCAGGAACTCCATGATTGTGGAACCGACTGGTAGATCAGGTGGTCTAACTTTATTTTGGTCTAGCAAGTTAGAAGTAGACATAGTTTTTGTTTCCAGTCATTGCATCACTAGCATAGTCACTAATGCCTCAGGGAGGAAATGGTGCCAAATAGCTATCTATGGCCCTCCTCTTCTTCATCAGAGGCCATCTTTCTGGAATAATATGTCTAGCTTGCATTACTTTAGGGATTTCCCATGCATCATCATAGGAGATTTCAATCAAATCATCTCCCGGGATGATAAAAGGGGGGAATTCCTGTACATATAACCCCCCAAAATCCACTAGTAAACTGCATCAATCTGCATAGTTTGAGAGAGCTGGAATCAAAGGGTTTTTGGTTCACCTGGACCAACTCACAAGAGCAACCAAACACCATTATGGAGAGATTGGATAGAGCGTTTGGAAATGATAGATGGTTTTCAATGTGGCCAGAAGCTAAGGTAACCAATATTCCTTTCTCCCATTCAGATCATAGTCATATTCTATTACAATTGCAACAATCAGAACAGAGGGCCAAGAAAATGATGAGATTTGAATCTATATGGACAAGTATGGATCCACCTCTACAAATCTTGAGAAGAGTATGGTCAACTGTACAAGTATCATCAGCACAGCAAATTGAGGCTGATATATTCTCAGCTAGATTGCACCTTGTTCTGGTACATCTATGCAATTGGCATAAGAAGACATTTGGCAACATGGAAAAGCAAATTGCGCATAAGGAAGAGGAACTGAAGAAGCTTCAAATGGGAAATGGTATGTTTGTAAATGCAGAAAGAATTAAGAACCTGGTGGCACAGAAAGATATCCTTGAACAGAAAATGTCAGATTACTGGCAACAAAGGGCAAAAGTAAATTGGATGAGACAAGGAGAAAAGAACACAAAGTTCTACCATAAATGGGCAACCAGGAGGAAAGAATCCAACACCATACAAGGATTATTGCTGCAAGATGGGAGTTGGACCACAGATCAGAGCTGTATCTTAGAAGAAATGACACTGCATCTGAGGAATATATTCACAGAGGAATATGGGGATAATATGTTGATAGATACAGACACTGAATGGGAGAGTTTGGCTCAGGCTAACCAGAGGGTTCTATCCTCACAACAAATACAAAGGTTAGAAAAACTTTTCTCAAGCAGAGAAGTATGGGAAGCACTGAAACAAATGAAACCTTGGGGAGCACCTGGAGAAGATGGTTTTCCTGCTGGATTTTATAAACATTACTGGAAAGAGGTGGGGGAAGATCTGTCACAGATGATCCTTAAAATAACAAGAGGAGACCAGTTTCCACTACACTGGAACAAGACTCACATCATATTCATTCCAAAGAAGAAACTTCCAAAGATAGCAGCTGATTTCAGACCCATTTCCCTATGCAATGTCAAGTACAAAATAATAGCCAAGATGGTTGCTATAAGATTGAAGTCTCATATGGAATCCCTAATTGCATCATCACAAAATGGCTTTGTACCAGTCAGACACATCTCAGAAAGTGTTCTGCTGGCACATGAAGTTCTGGAACACATCAGAAAGTATAAAACAGCAAGACAGGGCCTAGCTGCTATAAAACTTGACATGAGCAAAGCTTATGACAGAGTTTCTTGGAGGTTCCTGGAAAAAACCCTAAATTTCATCAAAATGCCTGCTAACTTGCTGAACCTCATAATGATGTGTGTTCAATCCGTTACATACCAGGTGGTGGTGAATGGGGTGGCCAGCCAAACCTTCACTCCAAACAGGGGGCTGAGACAAGGATGCCCATTATCCCCTTACTTATTCATCTTATGTCAGCAATTCCTATCAGCAGGTTTGGACACTTTGGCCTTGAGAAATAAGTCCCTGGGAATTCAGGTGTCTAGAGGAGGACCTAAAGTCTCTCACATAATGTATGCTGATGATTGTATCTTATTCTCAAGATGCACAGCCCAGGCAACTGAGGATCTAAAACAGATGTTGGACTCATACACAACCCTGGCAGGGCAGAAATTAAACAATGAGAAGTGTTCCATTTTCTTCAGTCCAAATACCACTCCCGAGGCACAAAAAAAGATGAGAGATCATCTACACGTCCTGGGGCAAGGAATTGGAGGAACTTATTTGGGGAACACCATCCTTTTTTATCATAACAAATCTGAGATTTTCAGATATCTGGTCAGCAAATTCAAACAGAAGTATGACTCTTGGAAGACAAAACTGTTGAATCTCCCTGGCAGATTAACCTTGGCAAAACATGTGCTACAATCTTTGGCTATATACCCCCTAGGAATATTTAGAATTCCAGTAAGGGTGCTGAAGAAACTAGATGCCATGACCTATGCTTTCATATGGGGAGGAAAGATGGAAGGAAGAACAGTGCATTGGAGATCATGGACTCACCTGAACAAGTCCAAAATAGAGGGAGGCCTAGGCCTGAGGTCTACTTTAGGGATGAACAAAGCCTTGATAGCCAAGCATGCATGGAATCTCCTCTCAAACAAACAGTCTCTCCTCACACAGGGGCTCACTGCTAAATATCCCAGACATGAAAATATGCTAACAGTCTCAGTAAGATCAGGTGACTCCTGGGGATGAAAATCAATTGTTTGGGCAGCTGAACTGATCAAGAACAATCTATGCTGGAAGGTATCTAATGGGAAAGATATAAGCATTCAGGCACAATGGATTCCAAATCTACAGAACCCCATTCAGGTAACAAATGTGGTAGCAACTCACACTAATTTGAAGGTGTCTCACCTAATTGACCAACAAAATGGCACGTGGAGATACCCTCTCATTAGATCACTGTTCCCTCAGCATATAATTCCACACATTCAGAATATACATTTGGATATTCAAGGCAGAGATGAACCTATTTGGAGATGGACAACAGACGGCAGGTATACTTCTAAGTCAGGCTATCACAAAGCTATGGAAAACATAAGGAATATAGCCCTTCACAGATTGAGTCCAATGGCAAACAAATTTTGGTCCAAAGTATGGAATCTGAAAATTCCACACAAGCACACAATATTTATATGGAGAGCATTAACAGGATGCCTTGCTACAGGAGCCAACAGGAAGAAAAGAAAGTTGGATGATAATGAAATCTGTCAGAGATGCCAACAGGGAATTGAAGATGAGACACACTTATTTTTGCATTGCAGAGATTCCTTACTCATCTGGACAGCTGCAAATATTGTCATCAACACATCAAATGTCTCTAATTTTAGTGCATGGTTTTTTCAGCTAGTCATGGAAACAACACAGGCACATCAGCTGATACAGATCATCATGTTACTCTGGGGAATATGGAAGAGCAGAAATAGCTCTATTTTCAGGCAGCATGACATACCTCCAGTACTTTGTGTACAACAAACTCAGGCAAAACTAGAACTGGTGACCAAAAGCATCACCAGAAACCACAAAGCAGAAGACCTGGAGCAGGAGAACATGATAGACAACTTTGTTTCCACTGATCAACAACTCTCCATACAGGCTATCAGAAATGGTGAGACAACTGAGGGAATCTTTCAAGTTTGTGTTATAAGTTTTGATGGATCCTACAAAGATCATATGAAGGTAGGAGCTGCAGGGTGGAGGATATGGAAACCTGGATGGAACTTAGACACGGATATATCAGGATCAGACTTCTTTCCAGCAACCTCACCTCTACAAGCTGAAGCGGAAGCTTGTTGGAGAGCACTCAAAGCAGGAAGAAGAAATGGAGTTCGGAGGGTCAACTTGGTCACTGACTCTGCTCAGCTAAAGACATCGATCTTGAATCCTTTGTCGGCTCCGATTGCGATCAAAAGAATTATCAATAGTATTAGGCAATTAGCAGATTCACTTGTCGAATTTGCTGTAATCAAGGTCGGTCGTTCCTTTCTAGAAAAGGAACATAACATGGCCTTTAGCCTTAGTAGAAATGTCTGTAATAGAATTAGTACTACTTTCCCTGTTTAATTACTTAATGAAATATGGTTTTTTCAAAAAAAAAGAAAAAAAAGAGAAAGAAAAAAAAGTTGTATTTTAACCATTTGTACAAAATCAAAAATAAAAGATAGCATTTTTGGGCCTTTGTCCAGTTGTCCCAGGTCTTCACCTCCTTCCACTGAAAGTAGCCATTTTTGGTTTGAGTGTCCTATGATTCTAGTCCGGCTCCCTCAAATTGATAGTACCCCAGTACCCCCAACGAAGGTGAACATATCTGCAATCCCGAATATCAAGTACTGAAATGACAGCCAGAACACGCTGATCGGAAGTGGCTGGAACACCGGGATCACGTCAAGAAGGTTGTGGGACTTGGCCGCGTTTTTCCGCTCGACTTCTATGAGGACGAGGCCGACGCCGATGCGCTGGAGGTGGGTGATTCCGGTGAGTCTCCGGCGAGCTTGTCGTAGACGGGGATGGCGATGATGAGGCAGATGAGGCCATGAGGGGGATGACGGGGAGGGAGGCTGGGGGCTTCTGTGACTAGTGGAATAGACCAGATAAATGAATGCTTGGAGCAGCTTGGGACAGAGAATAATGCGAAGAACATGGGTATTATTACAATGCTGCCGGAGGAGGACTCGCTGCATCGATCATTTACCCAAGGTATTTTTCTTCTCCTTATCTTATTTCATTTCCTTGTAATTTTCGCATTTCTATAATCATTAGTAACTTTGAAATTTCCAGCCAGAAGAGTGATGCAACATCTTTATGTGAGGGCTGTTCAGAGGGTTGTAGATGAACAAGAAAAGTTGAGCAATGGATAGCAAGAAGCGAGAGCTTGAATCCTGGAGCAATGAGTTAAACATCTGTGAAGCCTTAACTGAGCTGGAGAGGCAAAGCTTGATGATGAAAACAAAAAGGTGAGTTAATTATTTGCTTTTATACGTGATATAATTGTGGTGTTTTTATTGAAAATTTTATGGCTTCAGACTGATTTGAGGAACACTCTGCTCCAAATGACATCCGAGGAGTGGAAGAAATCAGATGAGAATGTGTTGAGGCTTGTCGATGAACAAAAAGATTCTAACTGGTATCTCTTTAGAATTGTCAGTATTGATGATGATGATAATCACAAGGTATGCATTATGTAATTTGCACCTGTTTTGTTTTCTAGTGCTGAAAGTTATACCTGTACTTAATGTGATTCTTCTTTCAAATCTCAGAAAGAATTGAACAAGGATGATCCGGTCCTTAGAGAGCTTAAAGAAGAATGGGGCGACAAGGTGTAGTACAATGTTCGTTGTGTTACTGTCTTACTTATTATATTTGTTAAAAGATACTTACTTGAGACTTGGCTGGACATCTCAGGTGTTGACAAAGAATGTAATCGATGCTGAATAGGTCAGGACCGGAACATCTCAATATGCTGACAAAGAAGGTGACGGGAGATAAAAACTAGCATCATAAGTGGGAGGTTTCCAATTATGGTAGGATCAGATGTGTGGCAGATAAAAGGAAAAACTAAAGGATGATTACGATTTTGATAATGGTGGATACTTGATCATACATTCGTGTTTTTGTTAATCTCGTCTCGGTGCTTCTGTCATGTGTTTGTTTGCTATCTGTTTTTGGGAGGGTCTTTTGAACTATTTTCTGTATATTATCATGGCTAATATATGTGGTTTTTGCAGACATTCATAGTGTGGGAACAATTCTGCCTGAAAAAAGAAAAGGAAAAGAGGGTTCATGAAGCTGGTTGATTATGGAGGAGTTGGAGCGCATAAGCTCTATACTGTTTACTTTATTATTGCAGAAATTCCGGTTTGCATATTATTCTTTGCCCTTGGCGCATCACATGACAAAGAGGTGGTGGATCTCATTGATTCAAATATCAAGGTAGAAAAGGCAAAGATACAAAAGGTGGGGTGCTCTCAGAAGGCATCAGAAGCCATCACTTTACTTTTGGAAGGCATCAGAAGCCATGGATTACTTAAAATTGGTAGGGTGCTCTCCACAGATAGATATGAATATGAACCCTGCAGAGTTTCTGCCAATGAAAACTTGAATGATGTGTCAGTCCCTTGAGAACTCAGGACAGAGTCCAGATGGAGAATTTAGAGACAGAGACTCGAAATGGAAGACCGTCTTCTGCCGCCGTGTTTGAGGTAAACAGTTCATACCAGTCACAATCTTGATTCTTGAACATAAATTTCATGTTGTAGTAATGATCGATAACATTATGATAACTCTCTTGAACCAGATTCTTGTGGAAGCCTATGAAACAGGAGTAGCTGAAAATGAGAAGAAGAAGCTGATGATACCTCTGCAAATCGACGAGAAGAGAGAGTGGGGAGCCAGCTGGTGTGAGCAGTTTTTCATTCTCTTTTGGAGAGGACTCAAAGAAAGGCGGCGTGATTATTTCAGCTGGCTGAGAATCACTCAAGTGCTTGCAACCGCTTTTATCTGTGGTGGAAGTCTGGCAGCAACAACCCCTATGAACTACAAGATCAGGTACTTGACTTGAATATTTTCATCATTACAATTTGGTGCAAAGTTCTCAAAAGGGTCACTCAAGATTTTACAGGCTGGATTCACATTCCCTCAAGAAAGAGCTATGCTCAGCAAGGAAAGAGCAGCTGATATGTACAGACTGTGTTCATATTTCTTGGCTATGACAACAAGTGATCTTCTACTCCGAGTGCTCTTTCTCATGGCACGCCTAAGGCTCGACATATGCTCCTTTTTCTATGCATCGTAGCTGCTCAGGTACGCACTTTTTTCACCGATTACATCATCTTCTTACAGAAATGACAAACCTTGTACGCAGCATTGATTAGTATCAAATGACAGGGATTTGGAAATGACGAACCTTGGCGCATCACATGACAAAGACACCAGGCAGACAAGGCATGTGAAGGCTTCTATAAAGATACAAAAGCTCTGTATGAAGAATGGTTTATCAGCTTGCTTGATGTTTCCTGGATCGTTGGGCTCATCTTCAAGTAAGGTCTCATTTCTCCCTCTCTTTACTTGTTGTGTGATTATAGATGAAGATGATGGATAGGTTAATAAATTGGTAGTCATTGTGTTTATGTATTTGGCCTAAGAAAAGAAAATACTAAACTATTAAAAGATCGACACCGCCGCCGGCACCTCAGATCAGGTTCCCGTCCACCACCGCCACCGATGTCATAAGCTCGTCGTCAGAAAATCGACATAAGCTCGTCGTCAGAAAATCGACGTTGATCAATCCCAACTCCTCGACGGAGAGAGTCGGGATCGGAGAAAAATGGCTGATCTAGTTGAGGAGGAATCTGATCACGTCTTCCTGAGTCAACCGGCAGAATTCCCGACCGTTGTGAGTTGTCGGGAAATCAACCATGATCTGTTGTGGAGAAAAAGAAGCTTACGCTTTGAAGCGTTAGTTATCCCGCTCTTGATTCCGAGCTCCCTGAATCAGCAAATCAATCGCTTGGTAAAGGACATATTTAGCTTTGGTAAAACATATTATAACGAACCAGGGGTAAAGTAGTAACTATCCATTTTGCGTGACTCTAGGTGTGTGGATTGGAGGATTTGGAAGATTTGGATTTGATTTTAGAATTTTGAGAATCTGGACTTGAAATCCGGATTTCGAGAATCTGATATTTCAAATCTTTGTTTGATATAGATTTGAATTTTGAATTGAATTTTTTAAATATATAAAAAGGAAAATCAATATAAAATGAATTAATGTAGTTGACTTTTTATATTTTGAATTAATACGCCAGTCTCTACCTAATCAGTTGATTTTTCACACTATCCAACCCAGGGGAAATTTCTGAGTCTGATGATGTTGGTGACATCATCTTGCAAGCCCTTGAAGAATCGGAGAATCTGAATTGAAATGAATGGTGACCTTTCATCTTACGTTTGATTTTTTACCTTTAGTTTTGAGGTTTAGTATAGATAATATGATCATTTTTCATATGATGTTTCTGTGTAAACACATTTTCTGATTTATAAAGATACCATCTTCTTGCATATTCTTACACTTGCAAATTTATCTTTCTCGCGTTGGTTTTGTTATTTTAGAACAGGGAATTCAAGCTTAATTTAAATGGTTAGTGGAGAAATGAGATACCTAAATTTGTTCTGAAATGATATTAGGTTTTGCCCCAAGCCTATGTGGTTAATGGACTGATAGTATTGTATCAAGTTTGCCAGCTTTTATTCCTTTAGGGGCGGATGCTCAAGCTCCATTGTTCTTCTATTTCCTTTTAAATCAGTGTAAAGACTGGAAGACTGGGCTGAGAGATCATGTTGTTTAATAAACTAAGTTCTGAATGTTTTGCTGCTGCAGTCTGTTTAATGGTGCTTCCACTCTTTTCAGCTACTGGTCTCCTGTCACGTTTTCAATCTTTCTCAGTTTTACTCCAGCATTTTTCTATTGGGTATAGATTTCTTGGTACTTCAGATTTTTTTTGGATATTCCTGGTTTCCCTACTTGCTATCCATACTAACCTTGTCACTTGTCAGATATGAAGTTCTGTTCTATTGTGCTCTTGGACTAACCCTCATGGCTTGGATACTTTTTGAGAATGCAAATCTCTATATAAAGGAAAATATGCTTTCAACCTCAAGCAGAGATCTAGAAGAGAGTCTTATGAAACAGGATATACGATGGCTGCAGCTATCTGGCATGAGAATCGCCTTAACATTTGTGAGTGACCAACTAGATTTCTTGGAGACCTTATTTTCTGCTTGATCCTTAAATTCTGTCTCTGATGTATTTCTTCTTTGTAATTGGAATATCTTGCATCCCGTGTATCTTTGTCCTGATGTTTTTGTTATTATACAAATTTGAAGTCCATGTCTATTTACTCGTTTTTTGTCCCCTCCAGATGGTAATTTTCAACATTGCATTCTTTGGAACTGGCAACTTTGCAAGTATTGCAAGTTTTGAGATATCTTCAGTGTACCGGTTTATCACAATATTCAGTGTAAGTGAGCAAGTTGTGTATTTTGTTTCATAATTACTATTTGTCCCTTTAAATGACCCTAACTTTAATCCAGTTGCTTTCATGTGCAGCCATTCTTGATGACAGCTCTTCTCATATTCAGGCTCTTGATACCTTTCATGCTTGTCATGTAAGTGTTTCTGTATACTAAAAGTAAAGAAATTCAGACGCTTTTCGCTTCTTTTTTGTGTGCTTGAAGTCTGCTGTGCTGGTGAAGTTGAGTTACATTCACTTGATTCTTTCATTGTCGCAAGTTAAATTTGGGACATCCTATTCAGCGACTCGATTTAGAGGTCAATCTCACTATAGTTCAATTAGCCAGCTGTCTTTATTGACTCTTATTTTTCTGTCGAATGCAGCTGCACATTTAGTGCCCTTACCAAAGTTATCCGAAATGATCACTCAGCATTTAGGTTTTGGCAAGGTTATGTGGTTAATGGACTGATAGTATAGTATCAAGTTTGTCATTTGCTGTTCCTTTAGTGTAATACAAAAATGACAAAATGTAAAATTTGAGTAGCCGAATTCAATTCAAGACTATTTAAAAAACCTATGACAGTTGACAGGTCTGTCATGCCTTATTACCTTGTGAAAAGAACTGAACTATGCAAATTACATTGCCAGACCTCATTAGCTTGCCATCTGCCTTAGCATGAACAGCCACTGCATGGTGTTTTCTGGTAGATTACTCTAGGTGCATGTTAATTAATATGAATCACGATCACACGACTTGATTCAGCACAATATGTGCAGTTGTTTCACTGATCCACTTTAAAGGCTAGTGGATAAACATAGCTTAAAAACACGAACCTTATCTGCATAACAATTGTATAAAAATCTAATGAAGTTGTTTAGTGAAATGTACAGAGGAATTTATGTGCACCTAGTTTAAACCGACTGATGTTATTTTATGTTTTGTTGGTGCAGATTTCAGCGCAGCCGGGGCACTGGGTATTTGAAGTATCAGTTTGGATCTCATGATCAGCTTCTGTCAAGTACCTTAGAGCTGATATCCTTATCCTGATCCATTAGTCCGAGGAAACGTTGACAAAGGAGCAAAAGTTTGTCCAGAGCTAAGTTTTTCAAGTCAATGGCCTAGGTAAGATCAGCCCTTTCTCAGCTGGGGAGGGGCTCAGATTCATGTTTCAGGATTTAGACATTCTTGTTTATGCTAATCTTTTGTTACAGGTATTCCAAGAAAGGAAAATTCAAGGCTGTCAAAGTTGGTGAGGAGTTTAAGGTCAGATTCATGGAATAAAAATGTAGACTTTGGGAACATGCTTGTCATGTGTTTGCTGGCCATTTTGGCAGACGCATCACATTAGGTCAATTTGTTGGAAATAATATTTGAATAGTTTATACAAGGACATAATGGTGCGAGAGAATGTGATTGATAGGATTAGATTTCAAGCATGGCTAGTGTGTTGACCATAAGGGAACAAATAGAATAGGTGGTCATATGATAGGGCTGGGATTTGCTCTTTAATGGATTAGGAGAGGATGACTGTTGATTTGAGAATAGAAGTGAAGTATGTGGAAGAAAGTACAGTGATTATATGAAGAAAATCACAAAAACTGACAAACATTTCTTGAACGTTAATAACTGGCCGTGGATGGTTATAGTTCTTTATGTTAAAGCATAATCTCTTGTTGACCACACTGGAAATGTTGGGTGCATTAGTTACATAGTTGTAAACTGGATCCACGTTTGTTTTAAGGATGTAGTTTGGTTTTATGACATGATGTCTTAATCCTTTTTCTTTTTTTGAAAAAACATGATGTCTTAATCTGATCTTTATTGCTTCAAATATTGGTAGTTTTTAAACTTGCCCTGTTCCGTATAAGTGAATTGCTTGCATTTGCTTTTATGTTTCATAGGCACAATAAAATGCAGTGAAAAGCTTGATGAAACAAACTAGTTTAGATCTACCAGGACTGTCTTTCTGTTTTACTAGATGAAGGAATCTAGAATAATAAAGCTCAAATTCTCAAGTCTGCTGCCGAATCCCATATTCAAGCTGATATGTAGCTGGTGTTCATTGATAATTTTTCTGCTTAAGGATTTGATTTCTTGATATAACTGACCTTTATGTGCTCTTGTTTCACACCTTAAAACAACAAATAAAAAAGAAAGGATCTTGACATGAGATATGAAGGTAACCGTAGCTATGTGGATTATTTCTGGAAGTTGTCGTATCCTATGTCTACTTTTGTATCCCTTCAGCATGCATGTGATTGTTTCGACACATTCACTTATATTTGATTTCCTGGACCAGTTAATTTTATTTTCAGTTTCTATATATCTGGTGCTGAACAGTCGCATAACTTTGCTTGGCACAATCCGTTGGGAGAGTAATACCACACAAGTTTTTTGGAAATTTTTATGAAGAGCTCAGAAGTATTAATCTTATATCTACCTTTAATTATGATCTTATGAAAAGCTTTAAAAATGGCTTTGCTGTTATGAAATATTTGCTTCCGTAGTGTCTGGTTAAATTCTTTTTAACTCGTGGATTGCATTGTGGGAAATGCTAGCTTTAACTTACATCCTTGGTGTCTTCTTAAGTATTCTGCTGGAATCAGTTATCGTTGTCTGTTAAAATTGCACCAATGAGTAATGATATGGCCAGCGTTTCACGCAAGGACCATGCTTCTAAAACTATTTTACGGATATAACATGTTTCTAAAACTACTTTACGGATATAACATGTTTCTATGATATGTTCTGCAGCATCCTTGGAATTTTGTTCTTTTCTATCTATTAGCCTGTAGTTTTGTAAATATCAGATAAGCATTTTACGTAGACTTCCTTGTCATTTTGTGCTTTTACCAGGTTTCAAATGTGTCCTGTCATTTTTTCACAAGGATGACGGTTGTGTGAATAAATATTATTGATAATTACATATGTGTGGATGCAGTTTCATTTTGTACTTAAGGGTTAGAGGGTAGCGCAAGAATTAGAGATAATATTACAGTCTTTATGTGCAGATCAATCAGGTCAGGCTTTTATGAGTATGTTCTTTTGCTTTGTCTGACCATAACTGAATTCACTCAACATTTTTGCACAACACTTTCCTGACCAAGGCAAGGCTGCAGTTGGTATTATTCCGAGCTCAAATGCTTCTGGTGTTGTTTAATACAAAAAAATCACTGGGTTGGATTTTAGGGACCTGCAATAGGTTATTTTAGGGAGGGGGTATGAATATTGTATCTCTTCTTTTGGTGCTTCAAAGATGGTCATTTTTTGTCCTGGCCATTCAACAAAAAAAGGCATCAGAAATTGAAATCTCTTGTAGGATTATGCTAAGTAGTGTCAATTTCGTTGCTTATATCTCCATGATCTTCAGGTGGGAGGAGGTAGAACGGAAACGAAAGTGCTGACATAATCAACATTCAACAACTGTATAAGAACATCGATTAGAATCCTTTCCTCCATTGCACTTTTGAGCTGAATTTACGTCCTCCTGATCAGTTAGAAATGCAGTACTCCCATATGAATTTACGTCCAGCTTGTGTTGCCCCATGATGATCTGCAAAGCCTTGAGCCCGCGTGATCACGAAACCTCAAGGGAAGACCTATCCTAATAACTTGTTTGACCCAACACTTGGAATCATCATCCATTACCCAGAAATCATGCAGCAGGTCAGTGAGATGAAGGATTCTATACAAGTTACATCCTTTATATCGTTCGAGTTTGGGGCTTTTACTGCAATCCTCAGGAAGCTGAATTAGTCGAATGGTTTCTTCTGTCACGTCCAGTACACTGACCTACATCGGATCCTCATTTGAATGTTTCTTCTCCGAGATCCAGTGAGGGTTTCCCTTGTGAATATTGAAATTATACTCGTGATCCCATTCTAGCAATGTCCAGTCCCCTATATGCATCTTAATTCGTTTCCAGCAATTGTTACTTAGGCTGCAAATGAAAATGTCATAAGGTGACTTTTCGCATTGTATTACTTTAACTTTGTAGTCACTGTAGCCAGGGATCTCTGGCAAAACCCTAGTTAGGTTTATCGATGGATTGCATAAATATATTTGAGGAAATTTATCACACTATTATTCGAACCTCTGTTTTTACACAAAAAATATTTGGAATTGTTTTTTATCAAATTTTATTTGGTTTTGGTATTCATCAGATTGGTTTGTTTCTATATTTTATTGGGTTACGGTATTCTTTTATTTGGTGTAACAAAATTTATCTGAGTTTCTGAAATACTTATCTGATTGTGCTATTGTTTTAAATTTTCCAAGGCTGATGTTCCAGACTTATGTCAAAGATGTCTCATTTCACTGAGGTACTTTGTCTGAATCAGTGGGATTGCTAATTCAACATCAATTGGGTTATGGAATTCATTATTATGGTACTTTCCCAGCAATACCTTGTTTCTGACCACTTATCCATGACAGAGATGAACATACAAACAGGCTCTCGTGAAATCCCTCTCCTACTCGATCAAGAAACAAGAATCTCTGAAAAATGAACTCCATTTCTATAACATATGAAGGTAAATGATGATGACAAAGAATACATCCTGAAGTGCAAGCTCAACAAAGTGCCATTGCATTAGTACAACAGAAGTCAAAGCCATGAAAGACGTAATTACATGTCAACCACTCCCTACAGTATATGAGCCTATCCTTCAATTTCATTGAAGATGTATGTGTCTATCCCATCAAAACTTTGTATCTATACACCAATAACACAATCATACAACCTTATCGGGTATAAAGAACAAAACATATACTACAAAGTACAAACCATAACTTGTGCAAAAAGCTTGAAAGATAGAATGACCACACTTTTTTTTGGTGCCATGCAAAACTTGGTTTCTAAAGCATCCAATTTATTGATTTATGCGGCTGACTATTCAGAATGACCAAAAGGTAGTTTAAGGTCAAATTCCAACCATGACAAATTGACAAGGTAAGGATATGCAATACCACACGAATTCAGCAGCATTAAAGCAGTCCGTCCTCAAGAGTTATAGGTGGCAACTTGGGATGATCTGAACTGACTAGGTTCACCCACAGATTTGCCAACCTAAGGAAACATTGTTCTCCATCCCAGGCAACCATTGACATGCCTGAAAGGGGAAAAAAAGTATCATTGGACTTGTTAACATGGCCAGGCAACAGTCACCAAAATAAACAGAAAACCCTCCAAGCTTACTACTGGTACATGAATAGATAGAAATTACAATGAACTACTGATTCTAAAATAGTCTATCCTCTTTCCTAAAAGATACATGCAATCACAAGATGAATTGTCAGCTTCAGGTAGTCCACTGTATATCTTTTTTTATATATCATAATCCATCTCTGCTTTGAAATGTGAGAATAATTACAGCATAGCTAATTACTATAACTAATAAATCTCAAACCCCTACCAGGATTTGTGAAAAGAAACAACTTTCTGTAGTTTTCAAAATATCAATAATCCTCATAGCCAGTTTGAATTTTCATATCCAATAGTAGTAATTTTTTTACTGTAAACAACGATGACTTATACTTACAGTAAATTAATAAATCCAGTAATAATTCGAGATATAATTTTATATTACTTGAGAAGTTAATACTAAAAAATGGTACCATGAGGCTTACAGTTACAAAAGTCAAACCAATCAAGCTTATTTTGAAATAGATAAAACTACAAGGTTCTTAATATTCTGACAAACATGGCAGGGGATTTTAAAATTTTACCATAACACATAAATTAACACTTACCAGGAATGACTCTTGGAGTGAGAAGTGATAGCCTACACATGGCTTGTTGCTGGATAAAGACATGATTCTGAAGAGACAAGTCATCGTGATCAATAATACACTTGATCGAATCCAGTAATGATGGACAACTAGGTAAATCTTCAGAAGGAGCAGCCTCCAAGACGCTTAAGAAGGCTTCATTAAGCCCTGAAGAAGACCATATAAAATGACATTCTTCTAAAAGAGAATAAAGCCTCGATAACTCTACGTTACTTGACAATATCCATGGTTTATAAAGCTTGACTGTAGTTCCAAGTAGAACAGCAGCCCTATATATCTCACCAAGTGCTAGAACAAATGTTTTGCCTGTCATTATCACCATGGCAAAGTCAGATCTGGCAAAAGTTATCTAATGAAGAAATCTGATCCAATACTTCAGGGAAAACCCAAAGAAACTAACAACTGATATGCTCTATGCCAGATTAATCATCATGATAAAAGGTAAAATATGAAGTACCTTGATGTTCAGCCAATATTTGATCCTGAATATTCTTTTGTAATGCCTGACTCCATATTAGAGAACCATGCTGCATCTCTTTGGCACATGCAAATATCATTTTAGACCATATCGAAACATAACTTGATTGATCTTCTAATGATCCTAGCGACAAAATCTTCAGCATACTTTTTGTATGTTGAATTAGTTCTAATACTGATTTAGCATCACTCCTTACCTGATAAAAAGAACAGCTTATTACATTGACAATGGCACTAAGAATTTAAAAGGAAAAAGTAAGTTGTACATTTCATTATAGTAAGATGTCAAACAACATGGACAAGAAAACACAGTTCTGAAATGCATAAGCTAATCAAAATTTTAGGTTAAAGGCACAATAAAGGAAAATAACACAAGTATTGATAAAATGGAGCTGTTTGATCCAGCTAAGGTACAGCGACTAACTCAAAATAGTCAGTAGTTAAAATTAGATGCTGGGCATCTCCCACCACATATTTTTTAAAATAAGAAAAAGTTATAAGACTACAGAGGTAAATATCAGTATGAATTGGGAAGCCACTAGGCACTAGTTTTCATGAAAAGATTACAGTATTCATATGTATATCAGATTGCAAACTTATGTTTCTAGGAATAGACCACCCTTGTATCCCAGGGAGGTTATATTAAGGGGGAAATAACTACTCCATAATAAGAAGTACTTCACATCAACTTCAGTCATGCATTCTGACATATATTAAACAGAGACTTAGAGCAGGGCAATGAGAGCAAAAGTGATAAAAAGCTGCCAGCTAGAGTATTAATTATTTAGATGCTAAGAAAGATAATCGATACCTGTAAAAATTTTCCTTCCAAATTGTATTCTGACTGAAGAACATGAAACTTTGGTTCTTGTAAAACTTCAACAAATTTATTGAGATTGACATCTGTACGATTCCCCACATCATCTTCTCTGGTAATATCATTCTCAGGGCTAATCTCTTTACAAGCTTCCTGGTATTTAAAACAAAGAAAATCATTTAGCTGAACAATAGAGAGCCTAATCAAATCAAAAGAAAACTTCCATACAAACTTTAAAACCGAAAGCTGAAATGGATAGTTCAGTTAGTCCCCACTCCCCACTAAATAGATCCACTAACACAAGATGTTCCATTTCCTTTGGTTGACAAGAAAAACATTCATGACCTCTATAACTACCACCCCACAAATATGTAGTTGACAAAATTTATACAGTTCAAAAAAAGAAGTGCATTAATAACAATTGCAGCTGTCATGATTCCATTCATTTGAAGAGAAGACAAGAAGTGCTAAATGAATTTTAACTTTCCAAAAAGAAAGCTAGATATGAAGGGGGGAAATACTCAACCTGAAATTGGGAAACAAGATTTGAGCCGTTCTCATCAATTTCCTGGTAAAATAACAATTTGTAGTTATGCTTAAGAAAAGATAATAAAAGACGTGTCTTCACACCATAAGCAGAAGCATTCAGATGTGATTTATTTACAAGTGACAAGTTACACACAATTTGCAGATAAATATAAAAATGAGTGGGCCTGGTGTGCATACCTTTAGCCTGATGAGATGAACTTTTGCAATGATGTATAACTCCTCTTTTAGTTTGGAATAGAACTCTACATAACTTTGTATCTTTAGTTTTCCAGAACTTGCATTTTCATATTCCGGACATGGTTCCTTAATATGCAGGACACTGTGTGAGGAGTCCGTAAATTCCCATATGTCATCGTCATCGTCATCAGAATAATTTACCAAATCAGAAACATCACCAGGGTCAGGTTGTTTGGTTCCATTTACAACTGGAATATGCAGTGAACTGGGGGAAGAGATGAGCTCAGCTTGACCATACAAGTTTGTAATCAGATCATTGATAGAAGTTGATGAATTTGGAGAACGGACATTGATCACAGAGGCTGGTTGAAGAATGTCAAATTCTCCATTGGCATTCAAGGAACCATCAACTTTCTCTTCTTCATCACCAAAAATAGACAAAGGCAGGGCACCTTTGCGGTGATCAAATATTATTTCTTTTTCCTACAATTTTAAAGAACGGATCTTAGAAAATTTTGAGCATGCGTAGCAAAGATCTGGATTATATAAAGGTTTTCCATGAAAGCATTGATCCCTCAACTCGCTCTACAGCAAAAGAAAAAGTGAATGGACTTCTTTTTAAATTATCCTTAAGTGAAAAATTGCAATTAAAACACTTTAGCTTACCTTCTGTACTGGTTCATTTTGAGTCCATGCTTCTGTGAAGTCCCCAAAATCATCATCAGGTTCAGCACTTTGAATGATAAGGTCAGCATCCCGCAAATGCTGACCTTCCATCTGTTCACTTCTTAAGGGTGTATCATACACATAACTACCATGAACAGATCCATTTCCATTTGCGATGAGATTCATATCGAACCCCACACTAAGATCGATTGGGTCGCAAAATTTTCTATTAGCTGGTGGAAATAGGTCCAATGATCTGTTATCCATAGAAGAATCAACTGTTCCATTCAGGCCACTGAATCTCATAGATGAAGCATTTATCTCATGTTTGTGATGCCTCTCGTAATCAGCCTTGCAGAATTCAACATGGAACATAAGGTTATTTTAATCAACAACTAGTAGTCTCTAAGTAAAAAAAAACCTCGAGAGAAGTATATCAGATCTTATTTGACTAACTGAAAACTGCATAACTACATGCCATCTTGGGTAAATACTAATTCAGGCTTTCTTATATATTAATACTAAAATCATGAGTCGAGTAATTATCCATATTCAAGGTTTCAATCAAAAATTGAGATGCACAAAAGTATGACATGAATATATACCCACCTCTAAAATTTTTCCTGATCCTGCAGCTGCGAATTCACCAAAATCTTCATCAGAGTCAGCACTTTCAACTGCAAATTCCCCTCCATGAGGAATACTTCCAGTCTTCTCACCATTTGACCAAGTACTACCAGTAAAATTATTATTAGTTACATTATTGGAGGTGATACCAAATCCAATATCCGACCAGTCTGTTTTACTTGGAAATCCACTTGATATAGGAAAGATATCACTCGATCCATTAGATGTACTAAAAAAACTGGTGGACGTATCTGTGCCATATCCGATCTTAGACACAGCATTCTCTCCTGAAATCTTCTCAACATCATCCCTGGCCTTCAAAACAGAAATAAACAAAATTTAGATCACTTAACAAAATGTCTTTTACAGCAGCAAATGGAAGCTGTGTGCAGTAATCATAAACCAAACACATTATTTTTAGATTTAACAGGAGCATGTAAATTCTTTATTTACTCCATTTCTGTGTAAAGATTACTAGTTAAATTATAGAACCTAATAGCAATTAGATAGCTCCTGATAATATTGACATTCAGCTAGCAATTAGATAGTTCCTGGCAAAAATATAATTGATACAAGAGGATAGAAACACAACGCAAATTTAACCAACCTATAAAATCCAGATGAATACCTTTTCTAACCCCTGGCTGACTTGTGATGGTGCACCCGCATCCTTGAACTCCCATTCATCATTCTCATCATCATCACCACCACCACCATCTTGCTCACTGTCACCAGTAACACCTTCTAAATGCACCCCGTTAGAGTTTAATTTTGACCCCGTAACATGTGACTTCAAATCAAACCCATCATAAAGTGGATGACTGGCACCTTCTAATCCAGAAGGGATACCATTTGAACTAAACTGAAATCCGCCGATCTCCTGTCCAATCTGCAAACTATGATCATTTGACTTCGAACTTGCATTAAAGTCAGTACTCCAACCACTAAAGTCCAGGTCCAACGCATTTATATTTGAGCTTATTTTATTTACATTAGCAACAGCGCTATTCTCCTTCATCCCCTGCACACTCAAACTACTCGAGATCCTACCACTCTCCGATTCACTCCTCTTATGCATCGAAACTACACCACTATACTTGTTGTTATTGTTATTATACAGACTAGTAACAGAACTGAAGTCGAAAGGCACTCCTAAACTACCATTGATCTTGAAGCCCTTACCATCATCAGCACCTGATCCCTCCAGCTCCTCTTCCTTCTCTTCCTCGATTTCGCCGAATATGGACAATGGGATCGCCCCTTTGAGCTTCAGCCATCCACTGGACTGGGGGCCAGTAGAATTCCCAGATTCTGGTTTCTGAGATAACGTATCGACGGAGGAGAAATGTGTCGGCGTGGCGGTGGTGGAAGATGCATAGGATCCGAGCGGTGTCCTGACGAAATCGCCCCATTCATCATCATCGACATCGACGGTGGAAGTAGCGGTGGTGATTTGCGGCGGTGATTTGGCGGTGGATGGATTGAAGGAGGCAAAAGTGAAGGCTCCGAATCCGTCGTCGTCGTCCTCCTCCGCCATGTCTGCGGCAGATTTTTTGTTTCTGTAATTTTGCTATTAAGCGTAACTAACGGTATTTCTCATACCTTTCTACTCTTTCGTGTGATATTTGATTCTGGTTTTGTAGTCAACTCGCGGTTGACCGGCTGAATATATTACATTCATTCAGTTTTTGGTCAATAAAGAAATATTAATGTGTCTTTTTATTATAATGTTGTGCTTTTTAATATGAAATTATACGTTCTAAGGAATAAGTAAATTACATTTAAAAAAAAATTAAAGCTACTTGTAGAAGTGGGGTGAAGTTTATTGGACTCACGAAACCCTAAAATGCCTCAAAAGACTAAAAATATCCCGAATATATTAATATTGTACAAAGGCAATGATACAAAGAGAGTAGAATACTCACGAAACCCTAAAAATGTCTCAAAAAACTAAAATATCCTGAAATATCAGTACTGTACAAAGGCAATGATACAAAAAGAGTAGAATAGCGTATTTTAAATCTCATGTCAACTCTACCAAGCAAGGTAGAAATCACTATGTGAAAGCCAAATCTGCCGTCCGGATGACTCACTACTCGCAAGCAATTTAGGGATCGCATTGCGAAACCCAACTCTGCCGATGAGCACGAGGAAAAATACACTATTACAGTGAAAAGCACAATCATCAAAAACATGTTGCAATTCATCTCCAAAATTCCCACCGTAGCAGCAAATTGATGTGATATATACACTAGTGCAGGAAGGAAGCGTAGACGTCGGTAGATCGCCGGAGGCACGACGGGTGCAACCGCCGTTACTAGAACAGTCGTGCATCAGCGTTCCAGTTTTGCACGGCGGAAGCAACCGCCGTGCATACCTTTCGAGTTCGAAAGGTGATGGTCCACTATCTTCGAGTAGAAACATTGTAAAATTGTGTTATTTCACCTGGAAGGAGCAAATTGAAGTTACGATTCGTAGAATGATGTTTTGAAATATATTCGACGTCGTATAATATTTCTTCATTTAGACAGAATTTGAATGGTTGTTGATTGCATCTTACTAGTAGAAAGATAGGAATGTGATACATAGATTATGATGCTCTTTTCTACTCGTAAGTAAAAGGTTGCACATGTTTACTCCATCGAAGGAGATTAACAAGATCTAGTTTACGAAAAGTAATATGATTGCAGTAAGGTATGCATTCCATGTTGATCGGGTGCAGTTCAGGGTATTAGGAGCCTAGCCTGGATGAGTACTTTCGAATCGAAAGGTAACAACATTATTTCCATCTTCATTCGAGTCGTAAAACATAGTTTTTTTCAATTATTTTGTTTCTATTCCGGGCGAAAATTTAGTGACAGTTGTTACCTTAGTTTCTATTCGTAAAGTATTTGTGATGTAATCAAAGTTACGATTAGGAAGGAACGTGCATTGACGTCAAAACGTTTCTAAGTCGGGTGCTAAATAGGGGATACCTCTGTAACACCTTGATAGAATTAGGAGTGGCTTTCGAGTTCGGAAGAGTAAAACTGTGGGAGTTTTCGAATTCGTAAAAAGCTTAACTTGGTTGGTGGAAATGATTTCTTTTTAGGGTGAATGTTCTGGTACCCTGGTCCAAATAAATGCAGGCACATTTCGAAATCGTAGGAACATGTATGTTAAAAATGGTCACAAAATGACCCAAATAGAATTTCGATTAAATTGTTAGGCCTAAAAGGCGATATCCAGATTACAACATGTGACTTTGTAGCCTTCTAACGATAATAAAGTGACGAATGTTATAGCAAAAGACCAACCATGTCTAGGGCTTCATACCCATCGAAAAGCAACCAAAATCCAAAGTTACAATCAAGAATACCAAACAAAGATGGTCACAACCGACATTCTTACATTCAGGCCTTTGAAAGTCTCGACCCTCGGACATTTAGCACATACCCCGCAAAATTGTTAATAACTGTCTTGAGGTCATCAAGTGTGTAAGGAGTTGAGTCCTTGAAAAGCTAATTTGAAAGACATACAAAACTTATCAATTTTAATACCATGTTTGGTAGAGCGAGTCTAACAACAAAGGGAAGTACAATTGTAGTATGTACTCACCGATTCAAAATTATTGTTCAATTTTGCGGAAGAGACAACTTGAAGTGCCGTCGCCATTGTGAAATAGCCGCATTCCCAACAACTTTTTTGCTTCTTGTACTTTTCAAAACACATGAAAAAGTAGTAGTAAGTAGTTGTAAGAAAGACCATTTTAAATCAATGGTGCAAACATTGCTTGTGTACATAGTTTGGCATACCATGATTTGATGCAACCCGAAGACCGATTGACCGCTGGGATTGACAAACTCCAAGCTTGCTTGACTAAGTCAACAATCGAAGGAATCGGTGGTAGGTGTAGAGAATCAATCCAGTAAAGTTGTTTAGTTGTCTTGTTGATTGCAACCAAACGCCAATGTCCACTAATCCGATAAAAAATCGAAATAGAAGTTAAACAATGTAGCTAGTCATGAGAATGCAAATTTGAAATATCAAAGAAGCACTTACTTGTGGAGCAATGGCAACAAGAATAGCACTTTAGTAGGATCGCTAAGTCCAACCTTCAAGTAGGAGAGTCGTTCTTCATGAGAATGCACGATCTCTTGATTATGCTCGGGGCACAGAAAACCAATCCAAGGCCTACCACGACTTTGTGCTACACTATGCAAGAAACTTCATCCATGCCCAAAAAAAAATGGTTACATAATATGGAAGGTCGTGTAATATGTAACGGCGACACCAATACTAAAGTATAAATAGCAAGAACACATACCATTGAAATAGCGACATTAGAGTCTCCGTTATCATGTCAAACCGCCACATGTCTTCAAAGTCCACCCAACACAAGGTAACCAATTTACCAACTCCAAAAATTGGTTTAGGACAAGGGAAGTCGTAGGTCCCTAATTGGTTGTGGTCGGCTATCCTCTCAAATAAGAGTCTAACGGAAGGGGGCATGTCATCAACGTCGGTCGGTTTTGGTTGGGTATTTGAATTCATTGCAAAGACACTTTTACCCTTGACTAGTGGTGGTGGGAAAAGATTGGTTGGCTCATCCTCACCTAAGCTCTCGACTCTAATCAACCTCCTAGACCATAAGAGAAGCAACCCCTTTGTTCCCTTAAGCAATCGACATGAGGGATCGGGAATAGGCAAGAGTGCATTTTCAAAGAAGATATCAAGCACAAAAACAACACCTAAGCCCTCCGGCACATCTTTATGGTGATGTTTTTTAATTGACTCCTCAAAAATTCCATTTGGCACAACCATGGGGGGTTTTAATGAGCCCATCTCAACATAGAGTTTGCATGCATATGACCCCTACCAAAAGAAATGAAAAAAATGAACCTCTAGGTGCAGACTAGCAACAAGTTACGATAATAATACAACTTGTGATAACTATATATTGAAGGGATTATATATAGTACACAAAATGTAAAGAGTATGATTAATTTTAGAATACTAACCATTGATTCACGGGTTGAATGGGGCACACTTTCCTCGATGATTGGCTCAAAAGAATGATCGTATGGCACACCCTCATCCTCGGACTCGATCGGAGATGGTGATATAGGGTCATCAAGAATTTGCTTCTCAATAGGTGCTTTGGTTGTGGTTGGATCCCATTGCATTGTGAGGTCGTCGAGGTTGTTGGGTAAGTGTGTCCCATTTCTTTTAGCAACCATGTGCAAAGCAATGTCACGCTTACCTTGACAAGATTTCAGCTCCTTCACCTCCTCGTACAACATTTTGATCAAACTCTCGTTGGACGGTTTTCGCTTTGTATTCTTGTTCAAGAGATCTTGCTTCGACACATATGAGCCGCACGTCCTTATTCTCCCGGGATGCTCACCACGGCCCAAACTCTCACTTAGGATGTCATACCCCTTCTTGGATGGTACAAAGACCCCATTGTCGTCCTTGTCTTTGTTTGACTCCTAGTAATTGCAACGTAAACAAGAAGAAGTTAGTGATATTCACTCAAGGAGTAACCTACATTTTCAATATGAACACCACAATGTAAGAAATTAAACTAACAAGATCCGTTAAGAAGGTGGTCATTTCCTCCTTGTCTCCAAATCCACCATCTTTCTTCTCTCTTGCCTTGAGGTAGAGCTCAAAGTTCTTAATCTCGTCCACACATATTGGTTGGGTCGTATCCCTTGCCTCAGCCTCCGGCATTCCCTGAGCAATTTTTTCTTGGATTCTTCGTTCTCTATCGTCCCTCACGAATCTATCCACCGCTAATGGCATCCCGCCTTGACTCATTCTATGTGGCAATTTGTTGGCTTGGGCATTCTGGCTTTTTTTTGCATGTGTACCCTAAGATTGAACATCATGCCAAAAAAGTTAAGTTGTATACTGTACATGACATGTCAACCAAATCAAAAAACATTGTGAAGATATTGAAATTGTGTTGTTTACTTACATCATCAAAATAGCCTTGTGCATACTTTTTGAAGAACTCCCAACTTTGTTGTGAAATGGTGGTGTATATGAGTCTAGGGTCCAAGTGCTTCTTCTCCCCAAAAACATAGTCTCGAGCTAGCATGGCTCGATAATCTCTTGCAATCTTCCCCAACCGTTGTAGAGTTTTTTCTTGGAGAAGTTTCATGTTGGGTGCATCTATTAGAAATGGTCGCTAAATGATACAAAATCATAAATAAATATGGATTAGAGATATGATGCCATCATAATCAATATGTGTGTAGGATACTACTTACTAATACTCATAAAAATATGTATCTTTATTGCCACTAAATAAACAAATTAATTTACCGTGCACTCCCCGAAGAGCCTTTCTTTCATTGGATGAGGAACTAGACGCCAATCGTTGTACTTAATATCAATACGAGTTCTTGCCGTCTTGCCAACCCAACTTGCCCATTTGCTCCTTTCTTTCGAGGTTGGCTCACCACTCTCGTTGAATTCCAATGGTGTTAAAACACCTTTCTTCATCCTTCGCATAAGCTCGTGACAATAAATACGAGGGTGCAAGTTATCTCCACCATCATCGTCATTCGTGGAAGCCCTAATTCTTTTCATCGACTTCTTTACTTGCTTCTTCTTTTGGGGAGCCATGCGGTACCTTAGAATTGAGATAGACATAATTATAGGAAAACAAAACCAATGAATTAAGAATAAACTTGATGCACTACTGTAGGTGTAAACTATATTAGACTACAATTAGGGTTATGCATTGTCTCCATTAATGCTCATTTATTAAGGTGTACCTAGGGTTTGTATGAATTCACCATGTATTTAATGCTAGGTTTAGGTGTAGGTTTAGACATTCAAGTTAGTTAATTGTAAAAATCATTCAAATTATACTTCAAAACTCAGATAAACTTGACCAAAAACTATAACAATAACACGAAGTTATTCTATACTAATATGAAGTTGGAATTACTCAAATCTACAAAACCCTAAATGCAAAGTAAAGAAAAATATATGGTAATGTGAAGAACATGACGACATGATACTTAGTGTAGCTAAATACAAAGTACAATGTAGCACATCGAGTCATTCTTGATTATTTCATTCTCAAAGATTTCATGACGAGAAATGAAAGTTGAACTTACATAAGTAAAATTAGAAAATGGGAAATTATACACATACAAGCAACTAGAATCTCACCCACACAATAGATTGTTCTTGTTGAATGAAAATGATGTTTGAGCTTTTGATTTTGAGAGGAATATGGTTGAACTAGATCCATAGATTTGAGAGAAAAAAAATTAGTGTTGAATAAAGTGGGTGATGAGGGTAGTGAGAAATGTGGGAAATAAAGGTGAGATTCCCGCTTCATAATATATATACAAGTGCGTAAATTTTTATCGAACATAGTTTTCGAGTTCGCAATCTACGTTATTTAGGAAACAATCAAGTATCTTTAGATATCGAAACACATGGGTGTTAGTTTTTTTTGATTAAAAAACTAATTTTTTGGCTCTAACATAGTTACTAAATCGTAACATAAGCGGAAAAAGGGATGAAATGAAATGCACAGTTTACGAACTCGAAAGAGTAAGAGTAATAAGTTTTATACTCCGGGTGGTTTGTCGGGTATTCCTCTGTTGAAATGCTGAATTTGGAAGATGTCATTTGACAGTTGAAAAGAACTCGAACAACGTGCTAAATTTCGGGTTTGCGAATTCGCAAAAGTCTAGCAAATTTCAGTTTACCATGTTACGAACTCGAAAAAGTAAGAGTATAAAGGTTTATAATCCGGGTGGTTTATCGGGTATTCCTCTGTTGAAATGATGAATTTGGAAGATGTCATTTGACACTCGGAACGAACTCGAAAAAAGTGCTAAATTTATGTTTGCGACTTCGCAAAAGTGTTGCAGATTTCAATTTACCGTTTTCCGAGTTCGTAAGATTGAGTTAGTATAAAACAAAACCGGGTCAGCCTCAAAGCTATTCAGTACCCTCTGCAACAAAAAACCCCAAATCGAAACCAACAAAACCTAGATCTAATCCAAGGCATGGCCCGTGTAAAGCAAGTCGTCGGCAGACGTGAATGTGATCGGGAAATAGTAGTTCCCACCGCTGCTGTCGCTCGCCGGCAGAAAGAGCCTATCCTCCGGCACCCTGCTAGCCGGAAAACTAAAAACCTGGTGATTGACAAGGTTCCTGCTTGTGCTGCGGTGAGTCAATCCAATGATTCGAGCGAGGAGGATGGTGGGTCAATGCTGGTGCACCGGAAGAGGAAAACACCCACAGTTGAAGGGAAGGGAAAGAAAAAAGTAACTGAGCCAGACACAGAGCCAGAGGAAGATGGAGAGGATTCAGAAGATGATGAAGAAGACTCGGAAGGTGCAGATGAAGGAGAGGATAGTGATCAAGGTGAAGATAGTGATGATGGAGAAGATAGTGAGTCAGACGATGAGGAGGAATCAGAAACTCCAGAAGAGAGTGAGGTTCAGGAGGAGCCTGTGAAGAATGTGAAGAAGGGCAAGGGAGCTAAGCGAGTGCCCGCCGACGATGAGTTGCTTTCTGCAGCTGTAAAGGCACCGAAGTATAGGAAACCAAAGCCGAGCAAGAAAGGAGATGAAGATTCCAGTGACTACTTCTTCAGCCCCACCGCGGAGCAGCGATATATTAAGCACATGCGCATGCCTCTAACCGTCACGAAGGTGCTTAAGGTTCGCTTCACTACGGTAAAACCCTACTCTATGTGCTGGATTACTTTAAGGCGTCGCATTTAGATAAATTGATTACACTGGATGCTCCAGTATACCCTGACATGATTAGGCAGTTTTATGCGAACTTAGGTAGAAATCCTAGTGAGAGTGAGGTTTCTAAGGTGGCTGGTGTCATCATTCCAGTGATAAAGTATAGTATAAATGCTGCCTTAGGAGTGCCGTGGAGTAGTTATCCAGCTTTGGTTGGGGAGAGTAGCGGTGTTGTTTATGATTGCTATTATGACCACAAGTGGCCTGATATATCTGAAAAGCAACCCTTAGATCCTGCAGAATTAGGCTTTGAGTTCTTCCATGTAGAGCCTCCCACTAGTGATGGGGCCGGGAAGGCAGTGGAGTACGACATTGAGCATTTATCGAGCGAGCACCGCATAGTATTTGAGTGGATTTGTGGGAATGTGCTGCCAACAGGTGGTCATGCTTGTGAGCCTACTATAGCCACATGTATGCTTTTTTACTACATTGTGCGGGGCCTGCTAGTAAATCCAGGGTACTCTATTGTTGAGTACATGAAGAAGTCGACTAATCACGCTACCAAGCAATTCCCATATGGCTCACTCATTACAAGGCTGATGAAGACTCAAGGCTTTGTCCCTGTCGATGCCCCGATCAGGAATGAACTGTATGACGCGAAATGGGTCCAACACTGTCATCTAGAACTTGACCTTGGTACAAACAAGTACAAGAAGAAGCCAGTGGGAAATGGCGTCGCTGCTAGAGTTGCCAAGAGGAAGAGGGACGCCGAAGACGGAGGTGCTCCATCAATCCCTGAGCGTAAGTATCATGTTTAGGTTTCTTATAATTTTTGACTTGATGATTAAGAATATACCAGCTTTAACTATGTTCTTTGCAGGCATGAAATTGAAAAAAATGATGGGCAAATTGATGCGGATGTGGGAATGCTTTGATGATCAGTTGGAGAAGCAAGAGGCGGAGCTCGAAGAGGTTGTAAAAATGCAGGATAAGATTATCGAGGATTTCAAGCTTGATATCGTGTTGTCCCCTGGTCCGGAGCCAGACTTTGGTAGTCTACCGGAGTCTAGCAACGATGATGAGCCACTTGTCAACCAGAACACACCCAACACTGTAGAACAGGAGAATGATGGTGGTGCGGGTGGTGCTGAAGCTGGTGGCGCTAATGATGATGGTGTGGCTGAATAAGGCAGCACATCGGGACCAGGACCGAAAGAGAAGGGAATGGATGAAATTCCAGCAAACATGTCTGAGTGAATATGAATATTCATTTGAAACAATTATTTGATGTAGGGTGTGTATTTTACATTTGTCGTTCCATGTGTGGATTTGTTGCTTTCAGATTATTTAAATTGCAAGTTTCTTGAACAAGAAGTGGTGTTTTATTTTGACATCTGCTCCACTGTTGTTATATCTGTATGGTTGCTTCCTTCCTTTTTAAAATGTGATAAAACTGAGAAACACAAACAAGTAAATATAAGTGTTTTACGAACTCGGAAATTACATGGATTTCACTAGTTCAAGTATGTTTTCGATTGGAAAGAAAAACATTACCAAAGTTCCGAGTTCGAAAATGGAGCTCATAAACCATAACCCTAAACCTGTAAAAACCCACAGACCTAAACCCTACACCCATGTTCCTGAACCCTAAACCCACATACCTGAACCCTAAACCCAAAAAGCATCGAACTGTTAAAAGTGAGTGATTTTCAGATTTATGAAGTGCAAAGATTGACATAGTGGATCGATACCACAGTTAGACTAAATATAATTAGGGGTGTAAATGAGTCGAGTCGTTCGTGAGAAAATCTCGAGAAACTCGGTCAAAGCTCGAGCTTGAGCTCGGCTTGACCAAACTCGACCTCGAGCTCGAACACGTTCGAATATGTAATGAGTCGAGTCTGAGCTTTTAAATTTTATTTCGATAAGCTCGATGAGCTTATTAAGCAAATATATATATAATTAGATATATAACTGATATTGGGGTTTCTTTGGAAATAATTAAAAAATATAAAATCTAAATTAAGTATTAGGGTATGTATGACTATAATACAGTTTGTGTATAATCTGTATACACGCTAAACTTTCAATTTTACCCCATATCCAAGTCCAACTCTAACTCTTCCTCTTCCTCTTCTTCCATTTGCGGATTCCAGTTAAACGAGCTTTTTGAGTTAAACGAGCTCAATTGGCTCGAATTCGAACTCGAATTTCGATAAGCTTGCGAGTCGGACTCGAGCTCACAAAAAGTTAATGAGTCGAGTTATGAGCACAATTTTTTATGTTCGAAAGAGCTCGGTATCGAGCTCGAACTCGGAAAATATTTAACGAGTCGAGTTTGAGCATACCCCTGTTCGGTCTCGACTCGACTCATTTACACCCCTAAATATAATAACTTGAGTGGGATACCAAAAACATCGATATATATTTGCATAACACACTATCTATAACTAGTGTCGATAAGCACGAGTTATAGCATAAAAAGTTGTCAATGTTTGTGATAATAGTGTACATCAGCCATTCGGTCACATAATATATGAGATCAATCAACATATGTGTAATAAATAAAAATCGATATAGTTCAGACACATTACATATGTGGATTATGTTGAGTACAATACTCAGAGTACATGGAGTAAACAAGCATGTAACTTTGTGTCAAACAGAAGAAGAAGTACGATGATGATACTTGTATTTATTAGTAAACAATCAAATGACAACAAATTTTCCGATCCATATATATTTGTTGTTTATTGAAATATATAAACTAGACAAGTATGCAGTACATTCTGAATGTGTATTCAGAAGAACTGATGTCTTGGTACTTTATATTTTTCTTATAAACTACTATAATTGAAAGTAGTTTTAATTTATTATAGAAATACTTCAAACAACTATATCCATTAACCCGCTAATCATGGCAATATTATATAAACTCAGACAACATTTTGAGTATAAATAAAACTTTAGTATACAAATAAATTCGGTAACAGAATAAAAAGTGTCGGCTACGATATTTGTAGAGATCGTTAATTTATTTTCACTATTCAAATGCATTTACATTTTTGTCGTTAATTAATTTTGTCAAGTAATATTTTATAATTATTAATAATTAATTGTATTTCTTGGCTGTAATATGGAATATTACGGTTTCGAAAACTGTATGAAATATGCAAAGTTTCGCCATCGTAAAGTTAATTTTTATCCATCCATGAAATTTATACTTACGAATCATAATAAATTTCGATTTATATGTTATATATTTTCGAATTCGTAAATTAGTTAGAGTTTACTCTGCATAACAGTTTCGAGTTCGTAAGAATAATACTATATAAGCAAAAAAACCCGCTTTGACAGTCCATATTCCCAATTCGGGCAAACTAAAGACGGCAGAAGACCAAAATTCCCCAAATCTCAAAACCCTAACCCCCAAGTTAGCAACCCCATCACTCCCGCATCAAGTTCGAGTTCGACAAAATGGCGCCAAGCACAACCAACGTCATCAGCAAGCGTCCTAAAAATCCATTCAAGAGGAAGCTCATGGTGAGGAGAGGCAAGCAAGGGTACGATCCTAAACTGTTTTTCAATAAAGAATGCCATGACAAGTATGTTAGGTACTATCTAGAGGGGAAGATGTTAGAGCCATATGCTGTAGATCCTAACAAGGTAGAAGAGTTAGGGTTCGGTGAGTTGGTTGGTTTGATGAATATTCAGAAAGTGGGGGAGTTGATGGTTAATGATGCCCCAGCCTATCTTCATGAAAGCTGCCAGTTTTATGCCAATTTGACAGTGTTAGATGGGTCGGTGTATAAGAAAATGGTGAATGGGGAAGAATTCCAGCTAAGTTGGTGGTCGTTGAATGAGTTAATAGGTTGCGAGTATAGGACAGCTGCTGACATACACAACAGCAACGGGGATGCCCCTCTGAACGTGTACAACGCCAATGGTTGGGAAGGTCCTGGATTTTCACTTCCAGGTGGTTTGGATAGGCCTGCATGTGCGTCGGCTTACTTTGGGAGACCTCCCAATGATAAGCAAGCTGCCCATTCGTACAATCTGAAATGCATGACTCCATCGCATCGGATTTTGTATGATTTTGTGCATCGCATTCTTGTACCATCTACCAAGAATGTCACTGAGCCGACAAGCACCACATCTATAATGTTCTACTATGTGGTTCTCGATAGGAAAATCAACCCTGGCTACACTATCGTCCACCACATGGTCAATCAGATGGGGATGACTAAGCCCTACTGGAACATACCATACGGATGCCTCATCACGAAGTTCCTGCTGTAGCAGAAGCCTGGCTTTGTATTCCAGAGCAGCCCCGTCCCCTGCCGACACTACACCGCCCGGTATTTTCAAAATAGAGGATATGACTTGGTTGATGGTAGGTGGATCCAGAAACAGTTAACTGCGAAAAACAAGCGCGTGAAGGGAAATGCAGGTACAACCAATACATTTTTCACTTGTTGGTTCATTTTTTTTTAAATCGTGTCAATATATTATCGCAACTACTAATTTATCGATTTTGGATACGTAGTGATGACAGATGAGGAGATGTACTCCATGGCTGGACGCATGTATAGTACTATGAAGGACAGGACAAGCCGCGTGATTGGTACAAGGAAGAAAGTGCATCATGCCAAGAAGAAACTCTCAGCTATGGAACGTGCTTTGGCAAACCGTGGCTTTGATCTTGATTTCCAATGAAGACCGGTTATATGTAAAATTTAATTCTGACTAAGTAGTGCCGCATACAGTTTCATTAGCTTTTGTTTTTGGCCACTTGTTAGGCACTAGCGTTGTTGCTAGGTTTATTTCGCACTCTTTTGAAACTCTCGCGAAATTTGACAAAAGTTGTATGAAACTGTGCATCGAAATTTCTTAATTAATGCGAAATCCTCAACCACACAGTAATGAAACTTCATTTCCAGTCTTTCAATCACTTCAGATCCTTACAATATCAATCACATGCTTCTTCATTGTGTTTTATTAGGTTTTCATGTGAATGTGTATTTCTTTCGAAATCGTAAAATATGTGCAATTCATATATTTACGAATTCGAGCATACCTGCTTCCATCAACTTTCACTTCTTCTCAAACGGGTGGATAATAGAGGATTTCTCTGTTCAAACAAGCAATTCCAAAAACTCAAAGTCAATTCTTTCGAAATCGAAAACTATGTGCATTTCTTTTATTTTCGATATCGGAAACGCCTGCATCCATACTTCATCACTTCTTATAATCCGGGTGGATATTAGAGGGTTTCTCTGTTCAATCAACCCTTTCAAAAAAAGTAATGGCTACTTCTTACGAGTTCGAAAAACATGGCCTCCACAATCTTTCAACGTCGTAATCATTGAAAGTATGACTTTCCTAATTCGCTTAATAAATAGTGGATGTCACTGTCCAGTAAACCCAAAATAAGACAATAACATGGGTGTTTACGACATCGCAAATATGCAACAAGTACATAGTTACGAAATCGAAATAATGTAAAAATTGTTCGTTTTTGGTATTCAAGTTCGCTAGTCTATGGCAAAATGTACATAACACATGTAAAAAACCCTAACATGTAAAGGATAGGGTATACCGATTCACAATAACACATTTTCAGTTCCAGAGTACTTAAACAAATCGAGGTAGAGCAAACTAATCGAATCATTTGACAGCCTTCTTCTTTCTTTTCACTTTAACCTTTCTTCCTTACGCGAATTCCCTTTAGCATCAATCCAGACACTCGTCATGGTCGAGACGACTTTGAAATCGCTTCAAATTTGCCCTAGTCTCAGACAAGCTAAAACTCTCGCAAAATTCTCCACCTCCTCGTGCTTCTCTCCGACAAAAGTTTTCTTCCCCTTTAAAACCACTTCTAGACCGCGACTTGCCAAGTCGGGGACGTAAAAAACCTGATCCCCTTGTGTAGCCAGTATGAATGGGTCTCCTCTATACGCCAGCCTTTTCCTGTTCACTATGGTCATGCACAATGACTTATCGATCGTCACAGCGTCTGGCTGAACCCAGTCGCACTTAAAAACCAACGTAATTCAGTTCCCAGATATCAGTAATGGTCCCGTAGTGTCTGCTATCCTTGTAGGATGCACTACCACCATCCACATTATGCAAAACCAATTCATTTGACATGACTGAGATCCCACTGTTCTGAGATATTCCTTTATCGTCGTGTGCCTTTGTGCCAAACGTGTAACCATGTACATCGTAACCTGTGAAAGAAACAACAGCTTGCTGTGGTCTCGTTGCCAACCATTTCACGCTCTCCAGGTGGTCACCAGTTATCACATGCTCTGCAAGCCAATCACTAAAACTCTTTAAATGTTCCTCTACAACCAGCTCCTCTTTCCAACTAACATGCAACTCCTCGATTTCAGCCATATGTGTGGCAATGTAAGGGGTCACATCAGAGTGATTACGTAACACATGCAAGTGTACAATACTCAAATCATCAGCAGTAGGATTTACCAGCTTACCTCTATTCAACCCGTGCCCGTCGTTCCGGTCGGTATGCCGCCCGTGTGGAATACCAACCGTATCCACTTCACTCAGGAAAGCCATGCAAAATTCTATTTATTCCTCTGTGACATACCGCTGCACTATGCTAGCGTCAGGTTGGTACCTATTCTTCACGAAGCATTTGAAAATCTTCATATACCTTTCGAAAGGATACATCCACCTTAAAAATACGGGACCACACAACTTAACCTCACGAACCAAATGGACTATCAAATGGACCATAATGTCAAAAAAGGAGAGCGGAAAATACATCTCTAGCCTGCAAAGAACGTCAACCACCATCTCTTGAAGTTTGTCAAGCCTTCTACGGCTAATAGCCTTGCGAAATATGCCTTTAAAAAAAAGGCATAAACGAGAGATACAACTACGCACATGGGAGGGCAAACTTGCACGGAGTGCGAGAACAATCAACTCTTGCATCAAATTATGACAATCATGCGATTTAAGACCAGCAATTTTGCAGTCATCAACACTTACACATTTTCCTATCTTTGATGCATATGTCGAAGGAACCTTCACATCCTTCAAAAACTTGCAAAACCTAGTCTTCTCAACATCAGACATCGTGTAGCACGCTGGAGGTAAAAAAATTTTCCCATCCATTTCTACCGGTGAAATTGACTTCCTTAAACCCATTCTGCTCAAATCCTTTCTACTCTTCAAACCATCTTTCGATTTGCCGGGAATATCAAGCAAGGTTCCAATAAGACTATCACAAACATTCTTTTCAATGTGCATAACATCCAGGCAATGTCGCACCCCCAAATACTCCCAATATGGTAATTCAAAGAAAATACTACACTTTTTCCACGGTCCGCATACCTTGCCCTTTTTACGATTCTTGCCAAAGTCATTGTCCATGTCCCTCACTTTTTCTAATATCTCTGCTCCTGATATTGGTACAGGCTCCACCCTGGATTCTTCCTTTCCATTAAACCATTTCTTTGCTTTTCTCAGTGTACTATCCTTGCCCAAAAACCTCCTATGCCCTAAATATACCGTCTTCTTTCCATGACTCAATTGACAATGATCTGTATTTTCCTCACATATCAGACACGCCAAATGCCCTTTAACAGAGTAGCCAGCTAGATTACCCAACGCGGGATAGTCATTGATTGTGAATAACAACACGGCCTTCAACTTGAACCATTCATTCCGATATCCATCATATGTCCAATTCTCCCCATACCACAATTTCTTCAGATCATCAATTAGTGGCGCCAAATAAATATCAATATCATTTTCTGGTTGTTTAGGTCCTGATATCATCAATGACAACAATACATACTTTCTTTTCATTGTTAACCAGGATGGCAAATTGTATATCACGACCATGACTGGCCAAGAACTATGGGTGCTACTCATGTCCCCATAAGGGTTCATTCCATCCGTAGACAATCCTAGCCTCAAATTCCGATCTTCCTTACTGAACAAAGGATATAACTCATCTATTTTCTTCAACTGATCACCATCAGAAGTATGTCTTATCACATCATCCTTAGGACAATTTCTTCTACGATACCAAGTCAGGTTTTTTGCATCACGTTTGTTAGAAAACAAACGTTCCAATCTAGGAATGATAGGTAAATACCAAACGACTTTAGCAGGAGTTTGTTTCATCCCTCTACTCGCAACCTCGTCGCCGACGACTAACTTCTTCTTTTTGGTTGTATACCGAGACTCATTACAAACTAGACACCTATCCAGTTTTTCATTCTCTTCCCCTCTATACAACATGCAATCATTAGGACGTGCATGTATCTTTTCCAGTTCCATTCCCATCGGACACAAAACTCGTTTCGCTGCATAACTACGATTTGGCATCATGTTGCCAGCGGGGAGTAGTTCTGTCATCAATCCAAGCAAGTCAGTCATTGCATTATCGGAAAGGCCATGTCTAGCTTTCAAATTCATAACTTGTAAAGTCGCACTCAAAACTGTGTGCTCCGAGCCCTTATACAAAGCAGTTTTTTTATTCATATACATGGCTTCTAAAGCTTCTGGTTTACCAACAAAATGTCGAGCCACATCGTCGGTCAAATCATTTAAATGATCATCACAATCCATTTCACCACTTTCGCCTACATTATCAGAATTCTTAAGCTCTTCCATTGTTCTACCATTACCATTCTCACCCTCAACCCCTACCTCCCCATGCCATACCCAAATTTTATAACTCTTATCGAAACCACGCATAATCAAGTGACCCCTAACAGTTGCAACACTTAAATTAGCATCGTTCATGTAGTTTCTGCAAGGACACCTAATTCCGGAATTATTTTCACCTCTCGCATGTTCGATGGCTATCTCAATGAAATTTTCAACTAACCTGCGGTATTCAAGACTAGTTCGCACATCCTCTTCAATTATACGAGCACGATTCATAAATCTAACTGTCAAATAATGCACAATCGATACCACCTAAACAAAACAAGAAATCAAATTTGCCCCATCAGTCCCATGCACATAATCACATCAATTCACGCACATATACCGGCAAATTATTGTTAACCAACTCTTAACAAGTATCCCATTCATCTAAACATCAACAGCGTATCGATTGCAAGTAATCATCAAAACATCATATATATTGAATGAAAACTAAGTAGGTTGGTTGAATTGCGAATTGTTTGGGTAAATGAAAGACTGAATTACACACACATACCTGCAAACATATGAGTCCAATATGCAGAGGAATATTATCTCGGAGCTCCCAAGTACAGACACAATTTCACACACGCTTAAACACTACGCCGGTCAAATCCTTTTAGTAAACATTGTTATATTTTCGAATTCGAAACTTGAAGTACTCACAATATTCCGAACTCGTAAATTCTATGCCCCCAGTCTACACTAGGTTTACTAAAAAGAAAACTGAGCATGAAACTGATGGCCATTTGATTCGATTTCGTAACTCTGTGTACATGCTGTTACGGTATCGAATCATTGCTTACATAACAATTTATTACACGTCATCAGATCAAATTCCTTCTCTTGCGTTGTCGTAACAACACTCGAAATAATTTCTTCTAGTACTTAGTAAAACAATACACTAGACACGCTCCATTTTCATGTGACACCACACTTTCTACTCTAAAACGTGCTAGCAATATTCTTTCGATATCGAACATGTGTATTTGTTCGTTGTTTTCTACTCTGAAAAGAACATCTACAACCATACACAAATAATTTTCAATCTTGTCAATGTTACTTCTACATTTCGATTTCGGAAGGCCATTTTTTAAGGCGGAACTTGAGTTTACGACGTGCAAAATTTTCATGAACTAACCCGAACTGGTTTCGAACTCGAAAAGATTATAGGGTGGCGTAAGCGCCGTACCGCCGTGCAACGGCGACGTCTCCGGCATCATTTCCAGTAGTGATATCTTGTTTTATTGCAAAATATCACCCATTGGTATTAGTCTATTTTGTAGTTTCCAGTTAGACATGGACATTTTTCTTGGTACTATTTCATTCATAAAAACTAATAAGATGGAACTTCCATCTTGTTATCCCTTAAAAGCTCATAAGATGATGAAATACTGGAGATTCCAGGTTTTCATATAATTTTATCCTTGTATCCCTCAAAAATTGAAAAATCTTTCAGCAGTAGATCATATATTTCCTGAGGGAAACCATCAATCAAGGATTCAGCAATGACATGTTTATCATAGAAAATTTCTTTTACTGTTAAATCTGGACATAATATATATATGATTCTAATTCCCAAAGATCAATCATAGGACCAGGCCCAAGTCAATTGCTTTCTCAGAAAGAAACCTCACTTGAAAATACAAGTATGAAGATGTTATTCTGAGCTATCTCATCCGCATCTCTATATTTTCTCCAAGTCCTGGACTTTTGTTCATACCCTGGCAAAGACCACATAAAAGAATCCCACAAACTATTTCCAACATATAACGTCCACCAAAATTTTAAGGATAATCTGTCCATTAAAGTGTGTAACCTCTTAACTGAAAATCCATTTTCTAGAAAAGGATAGCAAATATAAGACCTTGATCTCCACACTTTATTATGTCCATATTCTGATGTTCCCCGTATAAACTTTGCAAATATCACATGTAATATGTCTAAAATTCCATTAGTTTGCTTTATGACTGACAAGCGATTTCCCACGTCGTTAAATGGGACTCCGTGAAATCAAAATACTATTTATAAATCACCTACAACTTCTAACTACTAGAGAGTAGATAGTGGGAAGTAGGGGTCGAACCACAAGGAAAAGGGACTTGTAAGAGTGTTTTAAAGTAGAAAATAAGCATACTTATATATTATATAGAATGCAATGTAAATATGGGGGGGGGGGGGTTTGAGATTGACTTTTATTACACTACGAAAGGAAACTAAACTATCATTAGCTAAGCTAAGGGGAAGATTCTAAGATTATGAGGCCTTGGGAGGCAAGACTTCAATTTCCAACTATCGACTTATCACCGAGCAAATGCAATTACAAGGAAGTTTAGACCATTTGTCAAGGATTAAAGCATCATATTCTTTCGAATGTAGCTAGAGAGGATGATAACACCACTCAAAAGCTCTCATTGTTGATTCACCTAGATGATATCATCATAGATAACTCAACAATGGTGTTAAGATTAGAGAGAGACAAACTTACTCACACACCCGCGATAGCGAGAGCATACAAATAAGACATTTGATAACTAGCAAGAACCAAGAAGATGATAGCATATATGTCTCGACTCCTACTTTTCTACTTAATGATATTGGAGTAAACGATAACGTTCTACCCACAAATCTAGTTATTCATTGATAAAAATCATACGTTAAAAAGGAATCTTCAACTCAAGTATACAATCACATATTAAGGGGACCAATGATAACATTCAATCCTTACCTAAAGACATAATTGATTAATCATGCAAGTTCATAAGATTTCCACTTCTAACAACTTATATTTATCATGGCATTCCTTAACTACAATCACACAACAAGGGGAAGAACTTGTCATCACTCAACCCCTTCCATAGTCATTAATCTAACAACTAGATATTACACTACCATTATGCTAAGTCACCATCATCATCACACTAAATTACTCTAACCAAGCTAACCTAATTAATGACTATGGAGCATGCAATTGATATAAAACACAAAGCCCATAACAAATTAAGCAAGAGTGAACAACATTCAAGCACAAGAATTCAAGTTCATCAAATGATAATCCAAATCCAAAGTTTAAGCATACAAGGCCCTCAAAATTTCAAGGGAAGTGAATTCAAATGCTCCCAGGGATCAAACTAAGCTATACTACAATACATGGAATCAAACTACTAATCTAATGGAATGAAATGGAAGAAAAGGGAAAGAAAGATGAAGAAAATGGAAATCTACATGGTGGGTGGCCGTTTTTCCTCTTGGAGAAGATAAGGGGGTATTTATAGAATGCAGTGCACGGGCCATGCAGCACTCCGCACACTTTTGTGAAGGGCCATGCACTTTAACCGTTGATCCGATTTGCATATTCTAGTAATCCATTTCGAAGCTCTTGATGAGAGGAATCCAATGGTATGATCCATGTGCTCTAATTCCTTTGCAAACATTTTCAAAATCAAGTTTCAAACGTTAGTGCATCACTTGTTCTTCAAAATGTAACTTTGACAAGTTTAACTTTAAACCTCCTTACTTTGCACCAAATGCTACCCAAATTAGATCTCAAATGTCATAAAAGAAGAACTAGTATAATATCCCGTGCCGATGCACGGGAATTCAATTTTAAAATATTATAAATTAGTAAAAAACAATGCAATCTTAATTACATGACCAAGTATTAATTTTGACCCTATGACACAATTTTTCACATCTTTTAATATACATTTATTTAAAAAATGATTTTTGAAAAAAATTCAAGTCATAAGTTCTTTAGTATCTTCCATATAAAAATCAGATAAGTACATAAGTATGAACTGATCTCTCAAAATTATTAAAAGTATCGACTACTCTAATCACTTTTGGGAGATGTACTTAATCTTACCGTTTCATATAACATGAAATTACAACACCTGCGTGTGTAACCCAGCGGTTGGGACATTGAGTTCATTGCGATAGGGAATTAGTGACATTCAAATAATCAAATTAATTAAATTGCATACATTTAATCACATTGAAGTAAAATTAGTCTCATTATATTTCAAAATTAATCAAATTAAACTTTTTTAATCACATTAAATGCTAACAATATGAAGCAATTTAAATAAACATGATTAATAATATCCCTTTATTTATTCAAACTAATTATAAATATATTTGACTAACTTAATTTAAAATCTTTGAACATAGAGAATAACATTCATCCGGATGATCCTGATATAGGCCTTATCAGGCACCAATAAGATAATGACACGTGTACAATTGTAATGTTTTAATTGGTTAAGATATTTTTAGTAAAGTTCTAAAATCTAATTTAGAATGCATAAACCCGTCTGGGTAATGATTGAACACGTGGCCCAATCATAAACTAGTTAAAGATGATGTGTTGTTATTTAATTGGTGCCTGATATTGCCAATATCAGGATGATCCTGATATATATTAAGCTGTTGATAATACAAATGTATTTCAAATTATTTCGATGATGATTATAAAAATGTAGCTAATCAATCATCAGTGCATTTAAGAGTAATTTACTGTCAAATTAAATATTGCCTTAATTTCAGAAAATTATTTCCTAAAATAAAACATTGCAAAATGGTAATGAAATATGGTAGCCAATCAATCAATATAACTACTAATTAATTAAACTATAACATATAACGTCTCATCTAATTGTATCTGTGAATTAGTCACATTAACTACTAATAATATGAAGCAATTTAAATAAATAAGCATAGAACATTTTATCTCCCTTTATTTGAATAACTTAATTTAAACTCGTTAAACATAATACAATTAGTTTAAATATATTTCAAATTATTTCGACAATATAATTTTAAATTTATAATCACTCATATTTGCGAAAATAAATTCGACTATCCAGACAATGATTTTCACATCTCTTAATTTTTATTTTAATGGTTTATAACATAAATCTGTAATCAGATTTTTATGTTCTATTCAATTTGCTTAGTTTCTTTATAAAATTTGAAATTATTGAAAAGATATTCATCTCTTAATATAAAATTAATGATTTGTCCTTTTGTTTTGCAACTTGCACGGTTTTAAGTACACATATAAAACCATGTTTCTATTACGAATGAGAATTTGAACGGGTACACACATTCCTGGCCAACCAACTTAAAACTTCTCTCATAGTTAGTCTAACCTTTATACCAGAAAGCTGAAAAATTATTAAAACAACCATGATCAAAATTCTGCAACTGTGGTTTAAAAATAAAATAAATCTCCAACTAAAAATCTAAGAAAGAAAGATTAAATATAGTCTGAAGAGCAAGTTGTCCGAGATTGTGTCTTGTGCATGTATTGCAACATACTGCAGACTTTTGATGAATGAAGGTCCTTTCTTGCTAATGGTAGAAACATATTCCATCCTTCATATGTGCATAATATGTTACGTATACCATAATTTGCTAATGGTCTGAGAGAGCCACTCCTGATAGGCGGAGCCAAAGACTAAGAGGCCAACAGGGTTAGCTGGCTGAGCAAGCTTTTGTAAATCCTCTATACCGAACAAAGCATCAGTTTCCCCTTTGGTAGAATCACCAACCACATATGCTCTCTTGAACAACCTAATTCATACTCCACCAACAACAATGCACAATACATCGGTTAAAAAAACTTACCAATCCTTACAAATTTACAGATGCAAAAATAAATAAAAATCATCTCTTTGCCATGAAGAACCTAATTTATTCTCCACCAACAGCAATGCACAGTATATCAATCAAAACACCTTACTAATCCCACAAATTTACAGAAGTTAAATCAATAAAAATTATTTCTTTGCAACTTTATTGAACTGAAATTATAACTTGAAGAGCCTAATTCATTCTCCACCAACAACAATACATATATCAATCAAAATACCTTACTAATCCCACAATTTACGGAACTTGAATCAATAAAAACCATTTCTTGGCAACTTAATGTAGCAGGATAAGCAAAGTTTCATATTTCAGAGAAGCCACAGTATCAGCTCAACATGCACGGAAATTTATTTTCCAAATAATAATAATAATAATAATAATAATAATAATAATAATTATTATTATTAATTATTATTATTATTATTATTATTATTATTAGTATATATTAATTTGGAAAATAATTTTTCTATTCATAAATAATAATAATATGTATACGAATTTTATAGTACTTGGAAAATTATTCAAATCTTGAAAATTTAATTATAAAATATCCATTAAATAACGTCAGTATTTTTAAAAATATGATTTAATTAATAATAATGTAGTACATTTAGTAATTTTTTGTTGTATATTCTATAATTTCTTTATAAAACAAATACTAATATTAAAACCGTGTTTAAATGCTTTATTAATTATAGTTTTTTTTGGCACCTTAAAGCTTGTTCAAGAAGAAATATGGTATCAAAGTTGGCAGATGCTTAAAGGGGATGATTGTGATGGTGACTGTTTGCTTTTGGATAAAAGTATATATAATAGTTTCCGAGATGGTTCATAATTTCATGTATTCATTTCAAGTTATAATAGAATAAATGGTGCATGAATTATCGTTACAAAAATAATAAAGAATATTAAGTATGTGACTCTTAAGTATGAGAATGCGATGGAAAGGAGTTTATAGATAGTGAATTTTGACCATAAATGGTTAAAATAGCAATATCTTAACCCCGATTATTGTCAATTGATTAAATTATTCAATAGATATTTTCGCACCTGAAAAAAAAATTGGGACCCTATCAAAATAAAGTTGCACACATTTTATAAAATTTGAAACTCATTAATCTCTATAAATTTTTTTTTTTGAAAACCATCATATATATATATTAGAAATTAGGAAATTGCCTAAGGTTATTACATAGATTTCTACTAAGGTTTGTGGCCAACCTATGCTCCTCACTGAGGGATGAGCGGTGTACCTTGATAATCTCAAATTCCATAATGGAATTGAGTATTAGCCTAATGCTATTAATGATCCCCTTGACCTCCATAGGGGCCAAATCGGGATTTTTGATTGATTTCTGGAGCTCCATAGAATCTGTTACGATGTTCACTCGTTGGATACCATGTCGTCTTCCTTCTTTTAGGGCTCTCTGTTAGGGTCTGGCATCTCACCATCCCGCATGGTTCATCCCGACCACTCATCCTGCATGACGATCGGGTCAGACCCGACAGCAGATGGCAGCTTTACCAAACTTGGCAGGGGAATCTTCCTAGACCGCCTAACGGCGCGGTCTGATGAGATCAGGTCAGCTGTCAGCACTATATATATCTCTCTTCCTCACAAGAGAGAGGTAAGTTTACTGAACACAATCAATCACATCCCAACTCTCCGAACAGTCTACTGACTTTAGCATCGGAGCGGGAAAGGCAATAAGCCGCCCCGCCCTGATTGAGAGTTCTTTGGTTCTTAGCAGGTTCATCTCATCGTGCCATCGCGACGGATCATCAAGACGCACATCGCGACAGTAACATTGGCGCCGTCTGTGGGGATATAACCGATTATCTTCACAGCCCACGCACTGCAAATGAGCAGAGAAGGACAAGATCTGGGCGACGAGGGGGCTGGAGTCCCGTTCACCCCTTCAAACCCAGCAGCCACTCCGATCTCGGCGACGCCTGAGCAGGCACGGCACCCAGGCGCGTCCCCATCTTTCACGACGGAGGATGGTGACGTGCTCCGCCAGATCTTGGAGTCACAGGCTACCATCAACAAGCAGCTGTAGGAGCTGCGAGGTACGCCGCCGAAAGCGCGGCGTCTTGAAGGTTTGGCAAAAACGGTCACACCGACGAAACTTTTTGCCGAGCCTGCGCGAGCTAAGCGAAAAGCCCCCATCCTCACAGAGCTGGATGATGACGGAAATGAGATCCTGGAGGATTCAGACGAGGAATGGGAAGATCCGGGCGAGAAAGAGACCAACCCTAGATCCCAGCCTGGAGAATGGGCCATGACGTATGTTCACAAGCCCAGTGTCAAGCCGAGGGTGCCGGCGAAGCAGAGGTTGTCGGTGTTTTACGAGGCCCCGGATTGCCAGAAAAGAGGGAGCCCTTTTTCAGAGGCAGTAACGGAGTTTGTCGCCAACCCCCGCCTTCGGATCCCACCAAATCTGGGTACGTATGATGGTTTGTCGGACCCATCAGATCATTTGCACACGTTTACAACTAACATGTCAACGTACGCTACGCCTGAGCCCGGGTGGTGCAAAGTATTTGCCACCACGCTCAAGGAGGCAGCAAGGGTGTGGTTCGCCAACCTGGACAATGGAAGTATATCCAGCTTCGCGCAGCTCGAGGAACTTTTCCTCATCAGGTTCATGCAGAAAAGGAAGTTCACCAACACGACGCAGGACCTGATGAAGATACGCCACAGGGCGTCATCCGGCGAGAGCCTGATGGAGTATTATGAGCGCTTCATCGAGGAAAGCAACAGGGTGGTGCACCGTGGCGAGCCGCGGTGGTTGATCGAGATTTTCATGCAGGGTCTGGATCACGAGGCTCTAGATTCAGAACTCACCCTTCGTGCAGTACACACGCTGGACGAGTTGCATATGGTGGTGGAGATGTTTCACCGAGCCGACGAGAACGCCAAGAAGAAGAAGTTGGCAATGCAGAAGGAGGCTCGACCTTATTGGCCAAAACAGAAGCTCATCCAGGATGGGCAACCGGCCAAAGCAGAGAAAACGTCATCGGTGAAGGACAGGCTAGGACCTCGAGTTGCTCAAGAAAGAGTTTTCACCCCGTTGACGAAGACGCCCAGAGAAGTCTTCTTGGCGAACCGCGACGTCATCCCACACCCGCGCGCCATGAAGATGCCTCCCAACAAGCGGAGTTTGAACAAGTTTTGCGAGTACCATGACGATCACGGCCATGACACAGAGGATTGCATCCACTTGAAGAAGGCCATCGAGTCATGCCTGCGCAAAGGGCAGTTGAAACAATTTGCTGCCACCGCCAAAGCCCACAACAAGGCGACATATGCCAGCAAGAATGGCGGCCAGGATCAAGGGGCCAACAGGACGCGTGGCAAAGGAAAGAAGGTGGCTCGTGCCGAGCGACCGGATGAAAAGAGAGCAATGTATGAGGAGGAGTCATCACCAGAACGAGAACCAGCGAGGCGCGCGAGCAATGATATACTCACTATCATAGGCGGAAATGCCGGGGGAAGCTCGGATTCACAAAGGAAAGCTAGATGCAGGGTAGCCCCAGAACACACTCCGACGAGCAGGAGGCTGGGTAGAGACGAGTTGATCACATTCGGTGCCGACGATCCCATCCCGGATCGCCCGGCCGGATGCGATGCGGTCATCATCACGGTTCAAATAATGGATAAGATGGTTCATCGAGCATACGTGGATGGTGGCAGCTCAGCAGAAATAATGTATTGGCATTGTTTCGAGAAGCTGGACGACAACACCAAGGCCAAGTTGATCCCAACAAGCACACCTTTGGTGGATTTCGCGGACAGAACGGTGTGGCCAGAAGGAACAATCACACTTCCGGTTGGGGTCGGGGAGAGGCCGACCAGGAAAGAGGTGGACATGGAGTTCATCGTGATCAAGGCTCATAGCCCATACAACCTAATACTGGGGAGACCAGCGCTAGCCCGGCTCAAAGGTATTGTCTCAACCCTCCATCTCCTTTTGAAGTTTCCAACCAAAGGAGGGATAGTGACCGTTCGAGGCGATCAGCAAAAGGCGAGAGAGTGCCACAGAATCGCGTTGAACAAGCGGAAACGTCCAGATGACGAATCGCCACCACGACGTCCGATCCACATGGTCCGGTCAGGGAACCCAGATCCCAAAAGCTTGTCAGCATCGTGCTTGCCCATGTTCCTTGACCAAGGCGGATGCCGAGGAGTCCAAGTGGGATCCGACTTGCCCGACGCAAGTCGTCAGGAGGTTCTGGAAGTCCTGATCAAGCATCAGAAGGTCTTTGCATGGAAGGCGACAGACATGACGGGAGTATCACCTGAACTCTGTCAACACGCCCTCAGAGTGGATCCTTCACACCCACCGGTCATGCAAAAAAGACGGCCGCTATGCCCAGAAAGACGGCCGCTATACCCTACGTGGTTGGCCAACCCGGTCCTGGTCAAAAAGTCAGATGGGAGTTGGCGAATGTGCATCGATTACAAGGCGCTGAATAGGGCATGCCCCAAGGATTGCTACCCGACACCCATCATCGACCAGAAGGTGGACGCGTTGGCCCCCTTCCCGATCAAATGCTTTCTGGATGCATACAAGGGGTACCACCAAATCCCGATAAAAGAGGACGATGTCGACAAAACTGCCTTCATCACGGAGAGGGGAGCCTTCGCGTATCGGATGATGCCGTTTGGCGTACGCAACGCCGGTGCCACTTACCAAAGGGTGGTGGACAAGATTTTCAAAGCACAGATCAGCCGCAACATGGAGAATTATGTCGACGACATGGTCATCAAGAGTGTATCGTATGAAGGGTTGGTGAAAGATCTAGATGAGACTTTGGGAACCTTACATGCGGCAGGTATGATGCTCAACCCGGCCAAGTGCCAGTTCGGAGTGGGGGCCGGGAAGTTCTTGGGCCTCATGGTGTCCAACAACGGTTTGGAGGTCAACCCAAAGAAAGTCCAAGCCGTCTTGGAAATGAAGCCTCCCCGAAACGTCAAAGAAGTACAAAGCTTGAATGGAAAGCTGGCGGCTATGAACAGGTTCCTGTCACGAGCCGCAGAAAAGTCACTCCCATTCTTGAGGATTCTCAAGGGCAGCATCGGGCCAAAAGGAGCAATCCAATGGGGCCAGGCCGAGGATGAAGCGTTCCTCAAGCTGAAAGATCATTTAAAAGACCTACCAGCCATGTCCCCTCCCGAGCAAGGTGAGACGCTGTACTTGTACCTTGCTGCTGGGATGGAAGTCGTGAGTGACGCATTGGTTAGGGAGGTGAGCAAGATCCAGCGTCCGGTCTATTATGTCAGCCGAACGCTGCAGGGGGCCGAGTTGAGATATAGCGCTCAAGAGAAGCTGGCCATGGCATTGGTCCATGCGGCGAGACGCCTCAGGTCATATTTCCAAGCACACCCCATCGTGGTTCTCACAAACGAGCCGCTCAAAGCAATTTTGACCAGGCCGGAGATGTCAGGAAGGTTGGCCAAGTGGGCAATAGAGCTAGGCGAACATGCCATTGAGTTCGCCCCGAGGAAAGCCATCAAAGGACAAGTAATGGCTGATTTCCTGGCAGAGTTGCCATCCGGGATCGAGGAGAAGGATGAAGTCACCATCGACGCGCCAAGCGAGCCAGCCGACAAAAAGCAACGATGCGTCTACAGGACAGGATGGTGGAAGCTGCATGTGGATGGCGCATCCGGCGTGGAAGGATCAGGAGCAGGTTTGATCGTGACCGACCCCGATGGCATGGAGACGACGTACGCGTTGAGATTCCAGTTCCCAGCCACGAACAACGAAGCTGAATATGAAGCATTGATTGCGGGCATGGAGTTAGCAAAAGCGTTGGGCGCGACCAAATTGGATGCATACGGCGAATCGGCCTTGGTAGCAAACCAGTTCAACGGGTCATACGCAGCCAAGGAGCCATCAATGCAGAAATACTTGGCAAAGGTAAAGAGTCTGGCCACACAGTTCGAAGGATTTGAGGTGACCCGAGTCCCCAGATCCGAGAATACAAGGGCAGATGCTCTCAGCAAACTGGCCTCCACGGCAAGTAGCCATCTGTCCAAGGGAGTTCTAGTGGAGACACTGCCGACAAGATCAACTGACGGCATGACGGTCGCTGCCATTGAGGCCGAGCCGCCATGTTGGTTGATACCAATGCGGAACTACTTGCTCAGTGGAGCGTTACCACCCGATCAAAAGGAGGCGAAAGCTTTAGAGAGGAAGGCGCTGAATTTTACGCTCAGGAATGGGGTGGTATACAAGAGGGGATATTTGCAGCCGTGGTTGCGGTGTTTAACGCCCAAACAAGCAGAAAGGATCCTGAAGGAACTCCACGAAGGAAGCGGCGGCAGCCATCAGAGGGCCCGGACACTGGCAATGAGGGCAACCCGAGCAGGTTATTACTGGCCCAATATGAGGGTCGACGCCGACCATGTGGTTAAAACTTGCCATCAGTGCCAGGTACATGATCGGGTGACATCTCAACCCGGCCAGCCCATGAAGAGCATCACAGGCCCATGGCCGTTTGCAAAATGGGGCATCGACATTGTCGGTCCTTTCCCCCAAGCGACCGGCAAGAGAAGATTCTTGGTGGTGGCCGTTGACTACTTCACCAAGTGGGTTGAGGTGGAGCCATTGGCAACCATCACAGGCAAGAGGATGACCAGTTTCGTGTGGAGGAACATTGTCTGCAGATTCGGCCTGCCCAAGACAATCATCAGCGACAATGGACGCCAGTTTGAAGGAGGAGTCTTCCGAGACTGGTGCAACCAGATGGGCATCCAGCAGAGCTTCACATCAGTAGCCCATCCGCAAGCCAACGGTCTCACCGAGCGAACCAATGGAACGATTGTGCAAGGGCTAAAGAGAAGGTTGGACGGCGTGAAAGGGAACTGGGTAGACGAGCTCCCATCGGTGTTGTGGGCATACAGGACAACGCCGCGAACGGCCACAGGTAAATCACCTTACTTTCTGTGTTTTGGCAGTGAGGCCATCATCCCGCCTGAACTCACCATCCCATCAACGCGATCCGCCGTCCCGGATGCCGAAGAGGACAATGACCAGCGTTTGAGAGAAAGCCTGGAGGACTTGGAGAGAGCCAGAGAGCAGGCCACAATCAAGGAGGCGGCCTACAAGTCGTATGTGGAACAGCGCTATAATGCCAGAGTCCGCGTAAGAAATCTGAAGCAAGGCGAATTGGCCCTCCGAAAGAATGAAGCCAGCCGAGTTGAAGGCTTGAAGAAGTTAGATGTCACGTGGGAAGGACCATACGTGGTCGCAGAAGTGCTGAGGAACGGCGCATACAGGCTGCAGACCATGTCAGGCGAAGCGGTACCAAGGACGTGGAACATGGAGAACCTCCGCCGTTATTACGGTTGAGCAGGATCAGACCCATGAGAAAGGTACCAATTAGTTTGTATATAATGGGGAAATGCTTTTGGAGAACGGATTCCTGATCGGATCGCGACTTTTGCCCTCATGAGGGATGCAATCTTGAGGAAATCCAGTTCTCCCACGCAAAATTGTATCTTTTGTACTCCCCCCTTTGTTTTTTAATGAATTCCAAGTGTCAAGTTCAAAAACATATCATCTCTTTTTCTGGTTCATTTATGCCTTTTTTCGAAAGTCGAATGACATGATCGGAATCTGTGATAATGGACATTAAGAGAGGCAATTCAGGCCATCGCTCCGGTTACCAGCATTAGAACACTCGACACATCCCTCACTTAGGTTGTGAAGCATCAGGGACACATCTTTGCCGAGTGTCTCAGACATATATCTGGAAAGGCAAAGATGCGGTCAAAAGCGTACACACACCAATGGGCAAGTCGGATGACACGATCATGATCGTAACCGCCAGACCGAGACTGAGGCTTAGCCGCTCTTTCTCGAGTACTGAACATAGGTGTGGTTTTTTGTTCAAATGCGGACGAGCAAATAGAGCAAACCATATCCTCTCCAAACTCGGATAGCTACCGGTTTGGAGAAAAGGTGGGATTTTTTCTTTAATGAAAACCCATGTCGGACACGGATCGATTAACAAGGTCCATGGCTTAGCAGCTTTGGCTTTGAAGAGAAAAAAACCAAGGAGAGGGCAAGGCCACATATCTTGGTGGCTTGGTCAGGGTTTAGCGACCTCCAAGTTGGCAAGAAGTTCAAGTCACGCACAGTTGTCTCGTCAGGTCACCTAAACAATTCATCATGACGACTCATCCCTCTTCATATAGAAGGATGATGAGTCGCCACCATGAACAGGGGTGAGCAGAATGACAAGGTATCAACCAAACATTAAGGCAATAGCCAGTAATGCAAATGCACAGACAAAAGTTTTCATCAAATAGCAAACAGCCAAAACGCTAAGGCAATAATATATGCTACCAAAGCAAAAGATTTCACAGGAATTCAATAACAATGTAAAGCAAATACGTCCCTTATGGGTTATTACAAACCAAAAGGAAATTATCCAAAGGAGAAATAAGGGAAAGAGTTTAAGGAGAAATCCAATAGAAAGCAAGGAAAGGGAAGCAGAACTAATGGTTCTGGGCAGAAACTTGGACATTGTTTCCAGCATCCTCCAAATCCTTCACCAGCCCTTCCTCCGCCACAACTTCACCGTCGGCCATAACAGGCGAAACTGCAACATCTGGCTCCCATGCGGCGAGCTCGGCCGGAGTCATCTCACCGGTCAATGTAGAAAAGTACTCAGGGAAGCCATAGCCAACGAAGGCATCTGTGAGCTCAGAAAGAGCAGTGGCATAGGCAGCAGAGTCCTCATACACGTTATCCAGTGCATAAGCCCGTCGAAGGAAAGCAGAAGTGCGCGCAACGGCGCGTTCTGATCGAGCTATCTTGGCAAACACTTCACGCATGCCGGTGGTCAGCACAGACTGATAGTCAAGGGTGAGGCTGGTTTTATCCTCCAGCGCCTTCTTCAGTTGACCTTCGGACTCGGCATAGCGAGATTGAAGAGCGGCCAGTTCGTCAGATATCTTCTCCACCTGATCAGATTTCTCAACAGCTTCGTCTAGGCGTTTTTGCAGCTCGGTGGCAGATTTCTGGGCATCTAGTAGGGCAGCGTCGCTGGTCTCCTTGGCCGTTTTCAGTTCCTCACCGTCCGAGATGGCAGACGCCAATTGGGCGTTGACAGCGTCCAGCTGTTTCTTCAGCGCCCGCTCGGATTCCATCCAGTCATCAGGTGACCACTCAGCATCAGCATCTGCTTTGGCCTTGGCTTCATCTTGGAGTTTGACTATCTCGGCATCGGCGATGGCCAGTTGCCTCTTCACATCCCCGAGCTCGATGAGGGTGGCATGATGCACCTTCTGATCAGCCTCATGTGCCAAGCACAAGGTGCTGAAGTCAGAGATGACGGCGAGGGACGAGCAAGCACCCTAACATTACAACAGTTAGGAGGACAGAGTTGGAAGAGGAAGTTAAGCATAAAAAGAGCGGTAACCAGATGAGACTTACATCGAAAACAGACAAAATCAGATTGTCTGTGGCAGTCCTGACCCCATGAAGGTTTAGCGCCGGATTCTTCACCCAAGCCCTGAAATGGTCAAGGGGCATCACCTCCTTGAGATATTCCAAACGACCTGCAGGCGAGTTGAGGAAGACGTTGGAGGAGTTGGTTTTACCCTTGTCAGTTTGAAAACCACCAGCGTGCGGAGGGGCCCTCCCACCATGCTGTGGACCAGTCGGCTCAGTGCTACTTCTCGGCTTCTCAGGCACTTGGGGTCGGGCCAAGGCATTCTCGCGACCGCCGACCCCCATCTGGAATAGCTGGTCGGGCTTCAGCAACCCCCTTGACGACCCCGTATCCTGATATGGGAGCGAGGAACCATCAGTATTGCCATCCTGCTCAGTTTGAAAAGATTGGCCATGCGACTGAGTGGACTGGTTTGGGCCGGTTCTGTCCTCCAACCTCCTACGTTGCGAGGGGCGGTTGAACTTCGTCACGTCAATGGTTGGACGGCGGCGAGTCATATCTGTTGTAAACGTACGCCATGAAGCAAATACGGTTGATGCAAGAACAAAAGGTCATGATAATGCTTGCGAAAGATGAAGAAAGAGGGTCAAGTCTATCGACGTACCTTTATCAGTTCGACCAATCTGAGCGACTTCCAGAGCAGGAGGAGGGCTGAAGAGATCAACACTTGGGGGGACGTTTCCCTCACCCTGGACGGCATTACCGTCATCTGGGATGACAACAGCCTCATCCTGGATGGCAGGAAGCACGCGACGATGAGGCAGGCCGGAGTCCCGCAACCTTTCATCCAACTTCAAAACATCCCACCTCTCCGGTCTCTCCTTCAGAGCCCTGATGGAGGCAGCCAAGCGGTTCTGGGATACGCCATCTGGAGCGCGGCCGCGCGTGTCAGGATCACCAACAGCCTGCCTTGGGCGAGAAGCGGCAGGACCATACACAACGTCTTCATCGACGAACATGAATTTCACCTTCCAGTTGGTCTTCTTGGGCATGCCGGTCAAGATATGCAGGTCTGCTTTGGGGCGAACCTTGATATGGCCCCAACCGTCCTCATCACCGCCACCGCCAGTGTAGAAGAACACCCGGAACAGGGTAACGGAGGGAACAACCCCGCGAGCACCGCACAGGGTCTCGAAGCCAATAATGTTGGGCACAGCGTTCGGTGTCATCAAGCCCAGAGTCATGTCAAAATAAGACAAAATGGACTGGCCGAAAGGGGTAAGAGGGAACCTGACGCTGCAGCGAGCCAGATGCTCGTAGTAAACAGGAATTTTGCCCGCCGGGGCAACATTGATGGTGTCGCTGGGTTTGGGTCGGACGATTGACTTCGCCAGATCTGCGATCTGAAGGCCCTCGGTGTCGCGACAGATCTGAACAAACTCAGCTGCTTCGTCGTCCGTGATCTGGCAAAACGCGCCGGAAACGGGGATATCTGCCATGGTCAGAACAGGCAAGACGCGGCAGAGGCAGGAAGAAATGAGAAATGAAAGTGAAACAAGTACACAGGCGTGTGCAGAATATCTAAAGTTGTAAGCAATGAATTCGAGATAGGAGGAAGAAGGCAGAAATGAGGAGCAGTTTCGTATTTGAATGAAAAAAGGGGAGGGGGAGTTATGCGAGCAGTTAAAGCAATAATGGCGGTTGCCAAAAGTTGCACAGTTACAAAGGATAAGTTCAGACGCATCCCCAAGAAAAAGCGACGACACGTGGCAGACATGCAGTTAAGTCAGAAGGCCTACTGTCGCGCGGATTCCAGATACCCAGATACAGCCCATTGCTCGAACCGTCGCCTCGAGCTCGGACTTGGGGGGACTTGTTAGGGTCGGGCATCTCACCATCCCGCATGGTTCATCCCGACCACTCATCCTGCATGACGATCGGGCCAGACCCGACAGCAGATGGCAGCTTTACCAAACTTGGCAGGGGAATCTTCCCAGACCGCCTAACGGCGCGGTCTGATGAGACCAGGTCAGCTGTCAGCACTATATATATCTCTCTTCCTCACAAGAGAGAGGTAAGTTTACTGAACACAATCAATCACATCCCAACTCTCCGAACAGTCTACTGACTTTAGCATCGGAGCGGGAACGGCAATAAACCGCCCCGCCCTGATTGAGAGTTCTTTGGTTCTTAGCAGGTTCATCTCATCGTGCCATCGCGACGGATCATCAAGACGCACATCGCGACAGTAACACTCTCCAACAGGCTTCCGCTTCTGACTGCAAGGGTGTGACTGCTGTAAAAAAAGTCCGAACCTGATATGTGTGTGTGCAAGTCCCATCCTGGTCTCCAGATTCTCCATCCGCCAGCTCCAAGGTTCATCTCACGCCTGAAGGATCCATCAAAGCTGATTACACATGCTTGGGGTAGTCCTTCAGTAAATGATCCATCTCTAATGTCCTGTACAGAAATTTGCCTGTTTGTGCTGCGATCTGTCCCTGTTTCCCGGGGATGTTGGCTTCCTGCATCCTCCTCTCGGTGGTAGTTATATTTGAGTAAGAATTCCAGCTCCGCTTGAATATTTTGTGCACACTGGACTGGTGAGATGTCTTCTTGTTGGAAAATTTTTGCATTCCTCAGTTTCCAGATTTCCCACAGAGTAACAATGAGTTTGACCACCTGCTCAGATTCCTGTATGTTCATTACCTCATTGAAAAACCAATAGTTGAAAGGTGTGTTAAGAGGTTGGTGTAACTGAGTAGTCGAGGCAGTCCAGATTTGTCTGGAGGAGTTACACGTCAAGAAAGATGTTGTTCATCCTCTCTGGCATTTTGACACCGGCAGCAGATAACATTGTCTGCTAGCCTTCTTTTTTCCCTATTTGTACCAGTAGCCAGGCTCCCTGTGATCATTCTCCAAATAAAAATGAGTAGTTTTTGTGGGATATTAAGCTTCCAGATTCTTTTCCAGAATTTTCTGGCTGTTGGACTTAGTCTGGTCTGGTGGTTGTTGCCCTCCAGTTCTCCCATTGCTTTGTGATAGCCAGATTTAGAAGTATACTTGTCATCTTTGGTGCATGCCCAGTAGGCTTCATCTTTACCCTGGAGATCCACATGTATTGATTGTATATGAGGGATTAGTTGTTGAGGAAAGATTAACCTGAGTAAAGGGAGTCTCCATGAAGCATTCTGTTGATCAATGAGATGGCAGACTTTGAGGTTTGTGTGGGTGGAGACTATTGTTGTGTTCTGAAGTGGGTTGTGAATTGTGGGAATCCATTGATCATGAATCTGTATGGCTTTCCCATCTGCTACCTTCCATTTTAAGTTCTTCTTCAGCAACTCGGCATCTATTTTCCTTAAAATAGTTGTTGGAGTTCTGAAAATGCCCAGAGGATAGATCGACAATGACTGAAGCACATGTTTTGCCATTGTTATTCTCCCAGGAATGTTCAGCAGCTTAGTCTTCCAGGAATCATATTTGTGCCTGAGCTTTGAGGTTAGGTGCTTGAAAATCTCTGTCTTGCTCTGATAAAAAAGGATATTATTACCTAGATATGTGCCCCCAATACCATTGGCTTGGATGTTGAGATGCTGTCTTAGACAATTCTGGTCTTCAACACATGTATTAGGGCTGAAAAATATAGCACTCTTTTTTGTGTTCAGCTTCTGGCCTGCTGCAGATGTGTATACTTGAAGGATGTATCTAAGATCCCTAGCTGCCTGTTCGGTACATTTAGTAAACAAGAGGCAGTCATCAGTATACATGACATGTGTAATCTGTGGCCCATTTCTGGAAACCTTGATCCCCAATGATTTATTGGCTGATACCAATGACCTGAGTCCAGCTGAAAGGAATTGTTGGCAAATTATGAAGAGGTAAGGTGAGAGAGGGCATCCTTGTCTTAGTCCCCTAGTTGGGGTAAAGGAATGGCTTTGTGATCCATTCATCACCACCTGATAGGAGACAGTTTGGACACACAGCATGATGGTCTGAACCAGTTCCCTGGGGAGATTGATGAAATTTAGAGCTTTCTCCAAGAATTGCCAAGATACTCTGTCATAAGCTTTACTCATATCCAACTTTATAGCAGCCAAGCCTTGTTTTGCTGTTTTATACCTTCTGATGTGATCAATCACCTCATGAGCTAGCAAAACACTTTCAGCTATTTGTCTACCTGGTACAAAACCATTTTGTGATTGATCAATCAGTGACTCCATGTGCGATTTCAGTCTTCTGGCAATTATCTTTGCAATTATCTTGTATTTGACATTGCAGAGAGAAATAGGTCTGAAGTCTGTCACCATTTTTGGGAGCTTCTTCTTAGGAATCAAGATGATTTGAGTTTTGTTCCAGTGTATTGGGAATGTCTGCCCCTTGAGCACATCCAGTATAGCAGATGTTAGTTCTGATCCCACCTTGTTCCAGTATTTCTTGAAGAAACCAGCTGGAATTCCATCTTCCCCTGGTGCTCCCCATGATTTCATATCTCTCAGGGCTTCCCACACCTCTCTACTGGTGAATTCCTTGCTTAGTTGATTCACCTGTGTTACTGTGAGCTTTTTATCATTTGCTTGGAATAATGGGTTCCAGGTTGCTTCTAAGCCCTCCTGATAATTGCTGGAGATATGAAATTGTTCTGTCAGAATGCCCTTCAGATGATTTGTCATTTGTGATAGCATCTCCTTTTGATCGGTTATCCATTCTCCCTCAGGTAGAAGTAGTCCCTGGATTGTATTGGTTTCTTTTCTTCTGGTAGCCCATTTGTGGAAGAACTTGCTATTTTTCTCCCCTTGATTCATCCAATTCACCTTGGCCCTTTGTTGCCAATAGTCAGATATCTGCTGTTCCAATTTTTTCTTCTGAATGTTCAAAGCCTTAATTTTCCCATCATTAAAAAACAGTCCATTTCCTCTTTGCAATCTTTCTAACTCCTTCTCCAGCCCTGCCAGTTTCTTGTCCAAATTGCCAAAAGTTCTTCTATTCCAGTTATCCAAGTGCACAAGTAGGAGTCTCAGCTTGGTAGTTAACACATCTTCCCCTAATTCTTGAGTATGATCCTGACAGACGTTATCCCACACCCTATTCAAGATTTGCTTAGGGGGTTCCATATTAGCCCAGAAGGATTCAAATCTAAGTTGCTTCTGAATTCTGTGAGGTGCTGTGACTAACCTCATAAGCAGAGGACTGTGATCAGAGTGGGAGAAGGCTAGATTTGTTACCTTTGCTGACCTCCACAAATTGATCTCTATAATTCAATACACAATAAATTTTAACAACCCAAATTGAGGTACAATGAATTGTATTCATTCTAACTGACTTTTCATTAATCATTTTTCAAATCATATGGAATTTTGTATGCATATAGTATGCATATATTACCAGTGAATGAAAATATTAACAATTTTTATGGCACAATTGTGAGAACGGATCAACCCATAATAAAGAATTTGTGACAGTGAATAAGTACAGTTTTCATTTAAGGCAACGTCATAATTCAGATTTTAAAATTAAGTTTTACCGTTACAAAATAAAAAAATCAATTGTTACGATCATTAAGTGAAGTTTTTATTTCAGAAACGTTATGATGGAGGTTTTTAAATTAATTTTGAATAATCTTTAATGAAATAATTGTAGGCTCTAAAGAAGAAATAATGCATGAATTACCGTTACAAAAATAATAAAGAATCGGAGAGGATGATAAAGTACTGTTTTTATTTAAAGGAACGTTACGAATAAGGTTTTAATTATTTTTATCGAAATCATTGCAGACTATAAAGAAGAAAGGGTGCATGAATTACCGTTACGAAAATAAGAAATTATGTGTGAAGATGATCGTGTGTAATTTTTTATGTTAGGGAACGTTATGATGCAGGTTTTAAAATTTAATTTTACCGTTACAAAAATAATAAAGAATTGGTGAAGATGATTAAGTGCGATATTTATTTCAAGTAACGTTCTGATGCAGGCTAAATTTTAATAATTTTTAATGAAATAATTACAGGTTATAAGAAGAAATAGTGACTAAATGCAGAAATCAAATACCTATAGTCAGCAGAACCATAACTATTTGTAAAATTGCGAAAATCTTAACTTGTAAATGAAGATTATTCAATAACAAAAATTAAGTACAACAATCCCTTCAAAATAAACCAAATTACACAAAGTGCCGGTCTTTATAGAATTTGAAAGTACTACTGCATTTGGTGCATTGAACTATGATTGAACCATTTTCTCAAAAGTTACAAAATCCAAACCTTTAAACTGTGAATTTCCATCACATAAAAAAGTACTCAATTTATAACACATTATTCCACAAAACAAAGTAGTAGTCCAATCATCAGAGAAGAAGATTATACTAAACATATGAAAAACAACAAATCCCCACGTTATAAATAGATCAATGAACTATTATTCACCGGTTTAGCGTCAAACACGCTCCAGCTTATGTAGTAAAACTCATTACATTACACGGTCTCTGATCAACCTCCGCCACCCCTCAGCGCGCCGATTAACTCCTCTGTTCCATAAGTCAAAGAAACGGTTCTCCGGCTTTGTTCTGAGCAACTGCAATATATTCTTGGTTGGTTGATTTATGCTATAAACATCAAAATCAAAGAGCATTACACACACAATTGCTAAAAAACCAAAACAAAATGAATAAACATATCCTCTTATGCGAATGATGAAAATCAGCTTCTCTCAGAAGCCACTCTTCAACCGGGCTTCTCTCTTCAACCTCACGAGCTCATTCTTGGCGTATGCTTTCGCACGGTTGTAGATGACCTTCATTAGCGAACTAAGCTTGTCCTGATTTTATCATCAGCAAACATGATTTTCATAATGTTTTGATACCAAAACACATAAAACTCGTGTGGAAACTGCATTAGGATGAACCTCGTTGCTGCAAAAACATAGGAAAAACAACATAAACTCACTTAGCTCAATAAACAATTTCTGCAGCCTGCACCAAATTAAAACTCAAAGGCAAGCACAGGTTGTTGCATTTCACAAAAATCTGGGTAATGACTTACATAAATTGCTTGACAGGCTGCATATAAGGAAGAAAACATAGCTTATAACAAACTTGGCCTACATGATAGAGGTTGTGCTCTATAGCTTTAAAAAACAGTTGAATTTCCCTAGTGAAATCAAAGAATATTTCCATCTAAAATTTGTCCTAAACCTCAACAATGATTGCTTGATAAAAGAGTTCAATACAATATTGAAAAAAAAATATAAATAGGTATCAAATACCTCAGAAATTCAACCTAGACTATATTAACTCAGAATTTATTATAGTTAAAGGCTATATAAACACATCCTTTTACAACAAACCAAAACAATACACAAAGTTTAGAATTTTTCTCCTTCGGACCAAACAACAAACATCTTGAATGCACTCAAAAAATTAGAATGCAAAACCAAGATCAATGTGCATACAATCCACAAAAAGCCCTAGACCAACACCGAATCGAGGTCTCCCTTCTGCACTATACTCGTACCTCACAAAAAGCTTCTCAAACACAAATAATTTCACACTAATCAGCCAAAACAAAATGGTAAAAGCATACGTTACAAAATTCAAGTGGAAACTTTGAATCACCTCTGGCTGTAAATAGACCTTGGCTTGAAAGCAGCCTGTATCCTCGACGATTATCACCATCCCGCCAAAACGACACGGGGTAAATCGATAAACACAAAAAAAATTGCATAAAAACTGACACTTTGGGACAAAGACATTACTTGTCATCGAGCTTTTTGAGCTCCTCGGCATTGTTGGCACGCATGGAATCAAGCACTTTCTGATCCAAACTCAGTACCCCATCGGCTACAAGGGATTCATACAGCAGCGACAAGCCTGGAACAAAAACACAGGAAATTAAGAAAATTGTCAAAAAGCCCAGAATCCAGAGATGGATGAATACCGTCGCCGACGACAGAGTTGTAAACTTGATCCCGAAGGTCCGCCTTGGAGATGTCCTCCATATCTGGGTGGACGAGCAGACTCGAGGACGGCGACGAGGTAGAACGGAGCTCCGGCGCCGACAACGACGGCGTTGGGGCTCCACCGACAGCCCGCGGACACCGACGCTGGGGCTCCACCGACAACGGGCCCGAGGTAGCAGACCGCGACAATGACATCGCTGCAGGCCAAGGGCCTCCGGCGGCTAACGGATCCGGCAGATGGATGACCCCCGACGGCCTCGACGGTCCAGGCGAGATGCTGCAACGGCGACACCGGCCAGGAGATGGGATCCAAGGGCGATTTTCAGCAAGCGGAAGAGACTATTGGTGGCGGCATTAACCATCGGAGCTCCACCCAAAAACCTGATTGGAAGTAGGCAGCCTCGGATGAACACCACAATTAGACGAAGGTATTTACGGGGATAAACTGGAAGAACACCAAACCTGACGGAATTTATGAAGAAACGGATATTGAATTGATCCGAACTGAAGGAGGTAAGGGGAGAGGAAAAGGACGGAAGAAAAACGGTGCAGAACGCGTTTCAGAAAGGATAAAAACTAAGGTTGTGTTTGGTTCGCAAGATATTTGAGAGTCTGGATTTTGTTTTGGGTTTTTGAGAGTTTGGGTTTTTGTTTGGGATTTTGAAAGTCTGGTTTTGCAAAATCCTTGTTTGGTTGGGTTGAGTTTGTGAGTATAGAATAAAATTTTTGATTGGTTTTTAACATTTTGCAAGTCTGAATTTTGAAAAACTTGGTGAACCAAACAAGATTTTACAAAACTGGACTTGGATAGTCCAAGTTTTGCCAAAAGCTTCCAATCAAGGGTGTGTTCTATACTCACAAACTCAACCCAACCAAACAAGGATTTTGCAAAACCAGACTTTCAAAATCCCAAACAAAAACTCAAACTCTCAAAAATTCAAAACAAAATCCAGACTCTCAAAAATCTTACGAATCAAACACACCCTAAAACTCTAAAATAAACCATGCTGTTGTGTCAATTTGTGGTGATTTTAAAATTAATTCAAAATTATGAGAAAAAAATTCAAAATCATTCTATTTTGAAGTATAATATAGATATATTTAGGTCTCATCAATGAATACAAGAATATGTAATGGATTAGCAGATAAAGCATGGTTACCAAGGAATAGTCTTCCGGCTTGCCATGATACTAGTTTAGATATGATATTATCAAATAGTGGTTGAAAATATTGAATGTTTCTTTCTACCAATGAAATCAGGGCAGCCTAGGTACTTAAAAGGAAAGCTACCTTTAGACATGCCAGAAAGATCATAAATCATTCTATGATAAGCAGTTGGAGCTGAGTTAGACAGATAGTAGGAAGATATTTAGCATTAATTTTCAATCCTGGAACATTCTCATATTTCTTCAGAAAGTCCATTAAGTTCAGAAGGCTATGCCTATTAACTGTAAGAAACACTATTGTATCATCTGTAAAACTCAAGGTAGTTATCTTGTGTGCTGCATTTGGCAACCTATAAAAATCAATTATAGTCTGCTAAAATAGAAAACCAAATATTCTTGTGAAAGTCTCACTGAGTAAGATAAAAAGAAAGGAGACAGAGGATCTCCTTGCTTAATACCTCTTGATGCCTTGAAAAAACCAAAAGGTTTCCCATTAACTTAAACTAAAAAATGTGTTGCTTTGATGTTGCCCATAACATTGTTGACAATAAGATCAGAGATTCCCATTTTCCTTAACAGTCTAGCCAAAAATTTCCATGACACTATATAAAAAACTTTCATCATGTCCACTTTAAAGAAAATGTTGAAACCTCCAGTTTTAGTATTTAAAAACTCAGTTAGTTCATGCATCAGTAACACATTGTCTGCTAGCTCTCTGCCTTGAACAAATGTCGATTGTTCATATTAAATTAAGCTAGACATTATGGGCCTTGAAAGACTAATAGGCCTGTAATCTAGAAAAATCAGTGTTTACCTGCCTCTTAGGGATCAGAGTGATGAAAGAAGCATCGATTGCTCTAGGGATTGGTATTCCCAGTAAGAATCACAGGCTGCAAAAGATCATTAGTAATAATATACTAGCAATGCGTAAATAATGTTCCTATATACCCATTTGGTCTAGGAGCTGAGTCTCCATCCATTTGAAAACTATGTTTTTCAGCTCATCCAAATCCACCTGCTGAGTTAGCTTCTGGTTCATCTTTGCAGTAACCACATAGCTGGGACATTCAATAGCATTTCACCAGTAAGATCCTCATCAACATCATCCGAATCATCAGATAGCAAATTTCTAAAATAACTCACAGCTTCAACACCAATCTCATCAGGATTAGAAATCTATTCTTTTGCTGAGTTCTTAAATAAGGATATCTTTTGTTTTGCATGCTTTGATTTAACAACAGAGAGAAAAATTATAGTAATAGAGTCACCCTCATGTAACAACCTAACTCTAGATTTATGTTTCCAGAAACCCTCCTCCCTAAGCAATGTTATAGTTAATTTAGCTTGAGCTAAAGGAAGCTATGATCTATTATGTCCAGTAGCATTAGCTTGGTAATTCTCTCTGCAAGACTTTATCTTCAGCTATTTTAACAAAGTCATCACATTACCGAAAACATGTTTGTTCCATTCTTTGAGCTTAGTCTTTAGTCTTCTTAACTTTATAGAAAATTTATTCATGCCAAAGAGCCCAGTGTTATCAGTTCAATTGTGCCTAACCACTTCAGTAGAGTCAGCATGAGAGAGCAAGCAATATTGGAATTTAAAAGACTTGCCAAAAGTACTCAGAGCAAAGTCATCAAGTTTAACTGGCATAAGTGAGTGATCATATGCTAATCTTGATTTGACCCTATACTAGTATTTGGGAATAGATTTTGAAAGGTCCCAGTCATTAGACCCCTATCAAGTCTCTCTCAAACTATTCCCACATTTCTGAATCTAGTTCTTCTATTTCCAGCCCATATATAGAGGTTTTCAGATGAAGGAATTTCAGTTAAAGTACTATCATCTATAAATTCATTAAAATCAAACATAGAGTCCAGATTAGGTGTTGAGAGGAGTATCTAATCACGTTAAAATCACCAACATAAAAAAAGTTGAAGGGACACCACCAACATTAATTGTTGCAAGATTAGAAAATTGATTTAATGTATTCCATAGATCTCTTCTTGCAACTAAGTTATGTATAGCATATATAATGATAGCATCCCACTTATTTGTCATAAAAAATATTGAATTCCAGTGCATAGATATTGATCATAAGTGGACATAATTGTAATATTGAAATAATTGGTGAGAGTCGCTTAACTAACACAAATAATTCTTGCAACACGCTAATAATATATAATAAACTAGTACAATGGTAAGTAGGGTTGAATTCCATTGAGAACAGAGTAATCAAATTCAATTTTCTAAGATCAAACTTGGTGTAATCACCAGACTTTATATTTCACTATTGGTTTCTAACAACTAAGAAAATAAAATAACTACTAATATAGAATCAAAATTAAATATTTTCTAAACAACAAAACGCACCAAATCATGCATTTTGATTAACATGGGCGCCGCCCGTCGCCAATACATTCCTTATGTCAGTGAGTTCCTTATATCTATTTTTTCCTTCTTAGGCCCAATTTCAATCACATTCCGTGCTGTCATATATGAAGTTCTTATCATTTTATATCTTCCAATTTTTATGTTGTTGCGAAATGATGTTTATACCTATAAATTAAACGCACAAATATTTAAGCAAAGATAATTTCCACAAATAATTCACAATTTTGTTTTCATAGCAATATTTCGTTTGATTCGGAGATCACACTCATCACAAAACCTTCACACTCAAAGTGTTGAATCTAGAAAAATGTATTGAATTTGAGGTTAGGGTTTTAATTAATAACCATTCGTCTGCTTATATTTTTTATACTGTTATTATATTTAGAGTTTTTGGTCGAGTTATTAGCTGAATTCAATCGAAATATAATGACGTGTTTTTAAAATTCATATTTACAAATAACTTTACGTATGTTTGAATAGTTTACTTGCTTTGTGAAAATATCTAGGTTTTCTCCCATTGTTTGCCAATTGTTTAATTTGAATCCGTATTATGAATTCTGTGATGATATATTTTCTAATTACACGCGTCATAGAACTTTCAAAAACAACTAGAACCTCCCAAGCCTCAAGAACTACTACAATTTTGCATCATTTAATGGTCCTTCACGTTTCAAGGCAGAAGACAAATGTCTTCTCTGGTATTGCCTTAAAACCTGAAAAAGTTTTAATGCGGTTCCTCTTCCGCCTTAGAAGTATGTCCCTTCCGCCTTAATCAATTGTTGCGAGGTCGCAACACCTACTAAAATCAAAACCTAACTCACCAAGTGGCGAGTTCGACATGTTTAACGCAAGGTTGAAATTATGTGTGAGTCTGACTGGTTACGACAGCTGTTGGCGAATCGCTAAATAAAACATAGCGAGTTCGCTACACTAGATTTTAGACAGGGTTTATGGTCTAGGGTTTAGGGCGTAATTTGAGTAGTTGCGACCCCAACAAGCAATCGCAAGTAAATTACTAGCGAGACCGCTAATTAGCCTGGACAAGATGTTAGATAGTGAACGAGGGAACTGGCGGTCTCGTTTGAGGCTCGCCTAAAACTGTCCTAGCGAGTTTGCTACGACATCTCTTATTATTTTGTAGCGAGTTCGTAAGTGTACTCTCATGCATGATTAGACGACGTCGTATTATCTGAGATTAGGCGATTTTAGTAGTTTATTGGCGAACTCGCTAACTTGCTCGGCAGGCTTGATGAGCAGACTGGCGAGATCGCTGGGTCGGAGACTGGAGAGGCAGTGGCTAAGGAGCGACAGAGTTGCGAATACGCTAGTAAACTGTGATTGAGCTTGATTTCTTTAGATTTGTGGCGATATCGCTTGTATATTTCGCTAGGCTTGATGAGTCAAGTTGCGACAGCGTTAGACATAATATTGGTGAGACAGAGGTCAACCTAGCGAGTTATGTGGCGAGACCGCCACCTATGCTTGACTACTGGCGAGAACGCATGTAACTCGCAAAAATGTTTTGGTGCTTAACGAGAAAGGTAACGAGCTCGCCAGGAAAAAAGTCTAGTACATTAATTTTTGATTTTTGGTAAATTTCCCGCACAAATAGTATAAATGGCATATCTAAACCTGTCAATTGCAAGATATATGTAGTCCACTAAATGGCAAACACAAATAACTCATAAATTATAATCCTTTGTATGTATAACAAATGTAGTAATACGACTTAGGTTTTACATGCATCCTTACGTGGTGGTCTAGATATGAATCGAGCTCTAACGATGACCAAGTGCTTTGCAAATCTATCTTTCCCCAACTCTAGCTCTTTTTTAGCGTATGCCGATTGATTTTCCTTGAGTATCTACGAATGAGATAGTTTATTAATACAAACTAAGGTAATTTGTAGGTAATAAATAGAAACTTTCTTATTGTAAGAGTACTCACGCGATGTAGTTCCAAATTGTCACTTGTAAGGGTCTCAATGCACTCGTAGGCATACAACATCATGTAATATCCACACTCCCAGTTGCACAATTGCTTGCGGTGCTGAAATTGAAGTAGTTTAACATATGGTATATAAATCTATTTAGGTGCAAATACGTAAGAAATGAGTCGACATTTTAACATGAATTTGAATAAGTTAAAAGTTAAGGAGTGTGTCGTCATTGACAGCATGCATAGCAATCTCCAATAGATCGGTGAATTTTGTAGATGGAGCGAAATGTAGTGGATCAATCCAATAGACACGCTTCAATGATGGAATTATTGCAACAAAACTCCAATGACCACTACATATTAAACAACATGCACCTCAGACGATAACATAGATTATGTGCAATTGAAACATTAATCTACTAATCAAACAATTAGTAAATACATACCCCTCTAGGTATGACCCAATGAAAATGGTTTTGCTCTTGTCGCTTAGCAACTTTGTAAGGTAAGCAAGCCTCACATGATTACCTTGTTGGGCTTGTTGCAAGCAAGTCGGGTGCAAAAAACCGATGAATGTCTTGGTCACGCTCAAAGAGACGTATTGCATGAACCTACAACAACCTTAGAGCATAAAGTATCGGAAGAAGTATATAAATAAGGACACAATCAAGTAAGACATAAATACCACTAGGTTAAACAAAAATACTTACATTTGATGTAGGATTAGTATAGTATCGGGAAGGGTTTGTTTGTGCCAAAATAGGGCAAAATCTTCCCAAGGAACAACCACTTCCTTTGCCTCGCCAAAAACCTTGGAATTGGCTACAAAATAGTACACAGATTCACGGCTATGATGACCTAGCATGTCAAATAGTGTGCGAACAAAACCTGGGAGAGCTTTCATGAAACCCACACACTCATTAGAGAGAGGAATCTTAGGGATTGGGAAATTAAGGTCGGCAGTCTCTGTTGGTTGCTTTGTGTTCTTGGGGATGCATGTTGAATTGGCATCTACAACCAACCACGTGGGCCGTACGAAAAAAAATCCCAAACCTTGACCAACTGTTGTGCATTCATCCTCCTCAGTCACCGGCAACAAGGCATCTTCTACAAACACCTCAACTATGGATACCCTTACAAACCCCTTAGGGACTTTTGACTTGTGATGCAAAGTCATATGAGGATAGGAATTCCCATTAGCAACGTGTATTGGTTGAGAATTATTACCTCTAACAACGTACAACTTGCAAGAATGAGAAATTTACATTGAAGGAAAAAAATTAGTTTGTTATAATAGTATTTTCATAAAGAAGTAGATGATTAAGCGTAATTAATTTGAATGTAAGGCTTAGACAAGGGTAATAACCTAACCTTTGTGGTTGGTTTGGGAAGTTGTATATCAACTTGCGGAAGTTGTATATCAATTTGAGGTTTGCTAGGAGCCAATGGTGTGCATATGTCGATGTGGTCTAATGGAGTTTTTGGTTGGTCAACCTCAGTTTGGGGCGGGGATGGATGGGAGCCTCTAGATGATGGTCCATTAACTTGATTTGTTAGACACAAATCATCGGGAATAGGGTAATTCACAAAAGCACAAACATTGGCTAAGATGACTTTCAAATTCTTGACCTCTTGCTCGGATTTTTTAGCTTGGCTTAAGGCTACTTGGAGTTTAGAGGGTTTTGGATTTTTGCTACTACGTTTGATCCCAAAAGTTTCAATTTGGGTCGCATATCCACCTATCCCCTTTGCTCTTCCAGGATGTTCATCCTTACCTAGTGCTCTATGCAAGACATCATGTTTTCCCACCGGGATGAATAAACCCTGTTCCACTTCAAGCCCTACCTCATCCTACTCACAATAATATTGAAAAAAATTGGTTGTCGTATTTTAAATACATTGTGACGTTCTATTTTAATTTTAGTATTAATGGTTTTGACAAGTATATGAACTTATATAACACGTACCACTCGACCGGCAATTCTCTTTGCCTCGTCGCTTGAGAATTTTCTGTCGGCCTTAATTCTACCAAGCACGAATAACTGTTCTCGAGTATATTGTGTTGGGTCTTTGGCCACGACTTGGGTTTTTGCCTCTTCTAGGGGGGTGCCACCATCTACTAGTTCCTTAACCTTTCTATCGTATTTGTGTTTTGATGTCTTTTTCCCCACATCCAAATATCCACACCTTATATTTTTTATACATTTATTATATTTAGAGTTTTTGGTTAAGTTATTAGCTGAATTCAATTGAAATATAATGACGTGTTTTTAAAATTCATATTTACAAATAACTTTATGCATGTTTGAATAATTTACTTGCTTTGTGAAAATATCTAGGTTTTCTCCCATTGTTTGCCAATTGTTTAATTTGAATCCATATTTTGAATTCTGTGATGATATATTTTCTAATTACACACATCATAGAACTTTCAAAAACAACTAGAACCTCCCAGGCCTCAAAGCCTTGTGTAACAAAAATTAACAGCATGTTGTAGATAAATGGCTTGAATTTTGCTTGAAGTTTTAAAACATACTGCAAAAAAACAGCGCAACGCGCGGTATGGTTAACCTAGTTTGATGAAAAAGGTTGATTGACACATATTCTACGTCTAAATCTGATTATTTTTTTTTTGCAATGCTTCATTTGTTTTATACTCAAGTGGTTCTGTTGTATATTTCTCTTAACAACGTATACTCTGTGCAACATCTCATTGATTTGTAATTGTAAGTTTTTCAGGTTTTAGCTTTTTATTGGCCGTAAAAAAGTACATACAATTAAATTTCTTCTATTTTTATTGCTTTAAACTGTATGTGCTTTTCTTTTTGACTTGATTTAATACATTCTTGCTGTTACTTGTATAATATTTGAAGGACATCCATACTTTCAATTCCACTTATTGAGCCGCAATGTAGTCCAACTATAGGTAATTATTATCTGAATGCACAACTACTTTAATGTCCAAGTGTTTCATTTGGCAGATTCTTCATACCAATATATAGATCAGCCATATTTTCTGGTTCATGATTTACCTTTGTGCATTTTAACCTTGCCATTTGCGTACATAATATAGAACTGACTCAATTAGTATGATGTATTATTTATTTAGGCAATCACTTGACTCTTCTCATTTTTTTAAAATGTATTCTACAGATTCTAATCGTAGGCAAAAGCTAGAAGAATTGGAGCCATTTAGTTAAATAGTATGTGTAATAAAACCGGTTTTAGAGTGGTTCATTTTTATATATTTTTTTAAATAAATACCACCTCTCAAAGGCGGGGAATTAATGGGCACCCGTAACCCAAAATAAAAACAAAACTAAAAATAAAGGGAGCAAAATAAAAGCTCAGTTTGTTACAGATATTGGCAAAATGGAGAGGAAAATAAAATGCTAGGCCAAAAACCAAAAATTTTCAACTAGAGATGATAAAAAAAGTGTCATCCTCACACTAGAGATTGAGACTCATACCATGTTAAGGAAACTTCTTACCCAACGTCAAAACGAAGAGCAACTCAGCCGCCTAAATCATGTACAAGTTAATCAAAAGTGTGGAGAGGGAACAAAAAGTCTAACATATTTGCTACTAATAGTCAAGAACCAAAAAACTGCCATGGTCAATCTGGAGTGTACTGTTGCAGAGGGGAAATTCTGATGGCTGGGACCTGTTCAGCATCAAGAATTACAAGACCCCTTGTAGAGGAAGGCATGGTAGACCAGGAATAAATGGCATCCTTTTTTTTTTTTTTCTGACAGAGCAAGCTTAGCCAGAGAGTTTGCAGCAGAATTGCCCTCCCTCATAGTGTGATGAATTTCAGTAGAGACAAGCAGTGTTTCTATAGAGTGCAGGAGGTGAAAAAGTTTCCACTGTCTTTTTGTAGAATTTTTTATCATCTGTAAAGCCAGGAGATAGTCAGTTTCAACAGAAAAATGTGAAATGGTAAGTGACTTAGCTGTGATGATCCCCTGTTCAATAGCCTGGAGCTCAGCATGAAGTGGAGTAGGGGAAGTGATGTAGAAATATTTTGCACATATCACAGAAGCTTGAGCATTTCTGATGATGATACCAAACCAGCCTGCCCTTTTGACCAAGATGCATCCACATTTACTTTGTAGCCAAAGGAAGGTCTTTTCCACAGTACTGGGATAAAATTTGGCTTTGGTGGGATGTAAGGAGAGGGAATGACAATTTGGCTTTGGTGGGATGTAAGGAGAGGGAATGACCCCGAATTCAGAAAGTTCCTTATCCACCTCTCTAGTTAGAATCATTGGTTTTCTGGAGAAGGCTAAATATAGTGACTGTTTTAGCTCCCTTGCCAACTCCTCATTTGAAGGAGGGATGTCCTCATAAAACTTTCTGTTTCTTGCTTTCCAAAGGATCCAGCACACCAGTGAAGGGGCCACATGATTAATCTTAGTGTGAGCCCTTGATAAACCAGAAAAAGCCCAATAGGTTGCCAGTCTATCCCACAAGTTGTCACACCTGAAAAATTCAGAAAAGCAAATTTGGTGCATATACTTCCATAATGAGATGGCAACTGGCATTGGGTGTAGAAATGATGTAGGGACTCAGAGTTACAACAAAAGCAACATTTTGATGGAAACTGAAAGCATAAATGTCTAATGATGTCATCAAAAGGTAACAAAGCATTTAAAAGTCTCCACATGAATATGGAGATTTTTTTCTGTAACTGAGGTGTCCAGATTTTGGTCATAACTGGGAATTGCTGTTTTGGTTCTTTGAGCACTGCGTAAGCAGATTTGAAGGTAAAGGTTCCAGTGACACTTGGTTTCCATATGAGTTGGTCAGGCCTGTGGGGAACAATGGAGGAGTTTTGGAGGATGAGAATGATATGTGGAGGTCGGTGGTGAGCTAGAAGAGGGAGAAACTGTGATTTCTGTTGTAAAAATTGTGCAATAGTTAGGCTGAGAAAGGATTCCTGTACTGGTTGGTAAAAATCAATAAGTGGACCACAGTCTGTCCAATTAAAGGTCCATAAGTTGCATTTCCCATTCCCATGTATCACCTTAGAGGAGGATTTAGCAAGAATATTAACTTTGAAAATCCTCTTCCAAATGGATTTAATATACCTAATTTTGATGAAATCTAAGTAAGGACTAAAGAGCAATCATCAACAATGGCACGATTCTTAAATTCTATACATCATTAATTAATAATAATTTTCAAAATATTTCATATTAAATTATGTACTCTTTCTAATTTCAAGATGAAACATGTTGGGCAACTAATGATATTGAACTTGCTTCTAATGGGTATTTTCCTAAATACCTAAAAACCCCTTAAACCTAATATTGTCACTGTCACCTAGGGTACACCAATAGAGGGAAATAAATGTAATGTAGATGCATCCTGGATGAAACACTCCGGGGAATCTGGTCTTGGCATTATTTTTAGAAATGCTCATGGTAATTTTGTTTCTGCCAAGTGCATCTACACTCATGCTTTATCTTCTTTACATGCTGAAATTCTGGCAATTGGTTTAGCTCTCTCTGTATGCTCTACTTATGCACCAAAACTGATAATTGAGTCTGACTGTGCTAAGGCTGTTAAAATGATCAACAATCCAAAGTATGCACACTGGAACTTATTCAATTTGGTAGATGACATTCATCAAGCTTTAACTGATGTTTCTCTGGTACATACTCCAAGAGAAACTAATCAGGTTGCTGATTCAATTGCTAAGCATGCCCGTGAGTTTAAAATGTCTGATCAGTTCATGTATGTTTCCCAACTCCCTCCTCTATCAAGGGGTTTACTCATTCTAGATAGATTACACACCCCTCCTTAAGATATCATCCTCCATAGTACGACTGCTACGCTCATCTGTCTTATGTACTCTTTGCAGATATCTAAGGAAGCTATGGTAGGTTCAGCATCACTCCTCCACTCTCAGAATCCCCAAAACAATGGCAGTGTTGTCTTAGTTCTACATCAACCCTTGCTACTTACAGAGATTGATGAGTTATTAGTCAGATCACTCAAACTTAGTGCCGCCTTGTGTTTTGGTTACCAATTCGCTAACAGGATCTAAGTTCTTGCTTGATTGATGAAAACTCCAAAAAAAACTATTTCATACTATAATAATAGGTCTCTCCAATTTTGGAAGCATTTCTATGCTTATGGCCAATTGAGTGCCAATTATGTTTTTAATCTTTTGACTCTCACTGCATGTAGTGAGAGTGTTACCAAAACTACAACCAAAATCCGATTTTGGTTTATTTTTAGGTTTGGGGAGCCAATAAATTTCCTCCCACCTAAGGGTGGTTTTATCTTTAAAAAATAAATGTTGGGCAACTAATGTATACTCTGGATTTCATGAATACTCTGGATTTTAATCTCTAAGGATTTCATTTTTTTGTTAACTACAATTAAATAAATTTATAAAGCCTTGGGGAATTTGAGACTATGTGCGATCGCACAGCCCCATGGGCGGTACTGCTGATCAGTTCACTAATTCGTTCTATGATAAACTCATGGTGAAACGGTCTCACCAAATACATTGTATTTAATTAAAACATTATTCATTTAAAGTAAAAATATAATAAAACATGTTTCATTTCATAAAAAATCTAAGAAATTCTATATTAAAAATAAAAATTCTCAAAAGAGACCGTACATAATTTGGACTAGTTTATTTTTAACTAGGAAAACATTAAGGCCATGTGTGGCAACACCAGTTTTGGGTAGGGTTGGGTTTTGAGTTTCATCCCAAACTCAGAACTTGTGTGTTACACTTGGTTTTGGTTTTGATCAGAAAGTTTTGAACCCAGTTTTGACTTTTTTAAAATTATTTTTTAAATATTTAAAAAATAATTTTTAAGTAATGTATGATAAACTAATACAATAATAAAATATTAAATTCATAAAGGCTTGACCTAAAAGTATTTATTTTAATTACATAATTTAAATTAAATATTTAATTTTGCATTTTCTTGGATTGAAATTATCGACCATTCTCGGCTAGGAATAGGATCAAGTGAAAATATTTGACTAACCTTAATGTAACATTTCTAAAATAAAATAAAATAAAATAAAACATATTTTTTAAAAAAGAATACCAATCACGACAGAAAAATTTTACTTGTGTCATATAATGTTAAAATTGATCCTTTAGTTTAAAACATAAATAATATTAAAGATATATATGATTAAAAATTACTAACCTTTAAATATATAATTTTATAATATACACAGGACCTTTAAATATTAAATTTTATAATATAATATTAGTATTTATCCTAAAGAGAACTAGAAGAGTTATTGCTCCGGTCAATAAATAAATTAATAAAAAGCAAAAAAAAAAGATGAAACTACGTAGTTTTGACTAATGCCGCCAGATAACCACCGCAAGTTCACCATATTCCGGCGCCTACCATTTATATATATTCTTTTACCATTTCCACATTAAGGTTTTTCTATTTTATATTGTTACACTAACACAATATATTGTTTACGTACAATATAGTATAACTATGGTATTAATATATTTTACTTTGAGGCTAAGACCATGTTTGATGCAGTTTATTTCTTACTAAACTGAACTGAACTGAACTGAAAGAAATAAAAAAATACTGAACTGAACTGAAATATATTAAAAAATACTGAACTGAACTGTAAAAAATAAAAAATACTGAACTGAACTGAAAAATATTTAAAAATAATGAACTGAACTGAAAAAAACAAAAAATACTGAATTGAACTGAAAAATATTTAAAAATAATGAACTGAAAAAAAGTCATGAATTCAGTATAAATAAATAAGGAATAAGTTGGTCCACGACCTGAAAAAAGGTTGTGGAACTCAGTTCAGTATATTTATATTTTTTCAGTTCAGTTCAATGTTTTTTTATTTTTTTCAGTTTAGTTCAATTCGAAAAAATACTTTTCTATTTTTTCAGTTCAACTCTATTCAGATACATTTTTTATTTTTTTTAGTTCAGTAAATTTTTTCTATATTTTTTATTATAGATCTCTACAGTTTTTTAAGTTCAATTCAGTTTATATTCAGTTTAATTTGATAATACGCTTTGCAAGAACATCGGAAAATGGTGAAAATAAATGCAGCATTATATATGATCCAAAAACAATGCAGCAGTATTCTGTGTGTACGTTTCACTATTGATCAATTAATTATAATTTAATACTTTTCGTGACCACTATCAATACATAACCTACCTATAGTGTATAACTAAGCGAATCATTTCGAATATTTTAGTTCGCCTAAATTTATCATGAGAATATTTCTTAAGTATTTCTTTACATAAATAGATTTCCTAAATAACCTAATTACGGTGCATTGTTGAGCTAATATTTATATAACTATTATTTAGTAGTATTCGCAGAAGATTGTATAACTTTTAGTAGCATAAATTTGTATTTGCTATGAAAATACTCAATTTGGTATTTATAGAAATAGATTATCAAAATTTTTGTCCTGTTTCAGCAATGAAAGGATTGAGTTAGGGTTTAATAAAATATTTTGGCATGAGTCCGTATGATCAATTTTAAAATTACACATATCAGCAAATTTTTTCTTATATAGTGTACTTTTTAAATCTTTTAACTTAAGAATTAAATAAATTTCTTATATTTTGATCTTAATATATTTTAGCATATAATACTGATAATTACCTATAATCAATAACGTGTCAATTAGAATACATATTGACAATATTATAGTCTTATGAAATTTGCGACTATAGTATTGTTAATTGTCTAAAAAGTTTTTCTTTTAAATTCATTCATAATATTAACATAAAAAAAGATTAAATATATCGTGCAACGCACGATGATATTTAGCTAGTTAATATTAGTGACTATACAAAAAAATGATGTTCATTTGAATATTTCATAATTCTTTACTTTAAACACATTTTATAAGTGTAGCAACATAAAAATATAATGTAAAATATTATACATAATGAAATGAATAAAAAAAATAATTAATTCAAAACTCAAAGTCCACTTGTGTTTGCCACACAAGATTTTGCCCCAAACCACTTTTTGCAAAACCACATCCCAAAACAAGTTTCAATTGAAACCCAAAACCCAAACTCAAACCCAAAATTCAGCATACCACACATGCCCTTACTTACTTGCAAAACACGGAGGGTTCTAGTTACAATATTTTAAAAATTACCCCTCCCTGCTTAAATCGCGCGTGTAATGGGACCCGCCATAATTTTTTCCCAAATTGAACTGAACTTCTCTACTTATAAGCTGTAGAGAATGTGGCCTAACAGCAAAACCCACGTAACATATGTTTCTCAGGAAAGTGCTCATATCTTCCTGTTTTATGAAAAAGTGATTTTATATATCTTCACCATAATTTACTTCAATAATTTAACTTTTGAATGATTTATCATTACTAGAAATTCTCAAAAGAGACCGTCTACGTTGAAAAAACTAGATTGAAAAAGGTTAGGAAAGTTGGATTTTAGGTAAAAATTTAATATATAGTCTTTAAAAAATATTTAAAATAGAATAATTTTGATTATTTCTAAATGTATTTAAAAAGAAATGCGGACAAAATGATTTAAAAAGAAAAAAAAGTGTGGATAAATATGTGGGAGGTACGTGTATTTCTCGTTTAAGGGTAATTAATCATATTAACCCTAGTCCTAAAAAAAAAATTATATTAACCCTAGAGGTTATCTATAAAAAGCCCTCCGCCGCCTCCGTCCTCCATTCATTCCTCTCTGTCTCTCTCACTCTATGTCCCCAAAATCCCAATTAGGGTTCCTCCTATTCCCCTCTGCTCTAGCGAAATTTCTCCTTGTTAGTTTGAATTAGGGGTAAAATCCCAACTTCTGAATTAGGGTTCCTCCAATTAGTCTCGCCCCCTTCTCATTGTTAGTTTGATTTTACAATAGGGATGTCGTTATTCACGGATCATTATCTAGTTTTGGGACTCCTCACCGGAGAAGAAGGGGTTCGTTTGGGTGATAGGCAAATAGCCCAGGCCTACGAAGCTAAAGTCAAAGCCGCGAGCGTGAATGCTGATGTCGAGGAGTCGTTCAAGTTTCTGACGAATCCCAAAAAATGCCAAGAATTCAACACAGTCATCTTGAACCGGCTTATGCAACAGGTGTTTGCCAGCCAAAAGAAACGCCGGGCACTCGCTTGGCAAAAGCGACAGGAGCTGGTCCAGCAAAAGAAACAACAGAAGAAGGCTATTTTCATCAAGGCCGTTGTCATCGATAGAGGTATGAAACGCAAGAACAAGGATGAAAAAGAAACTTCAAGAAAAAGGCAAGCCTTGATGTTGCTCAACGATGCAGAGATCCGCAAGAAAAGGATAGCATATGCTGCTGAAGTCATGCTTGCTACAATGAACAGAATCTTGCAACAAGGCAAAGGCAAGGCTGAAGCCGCTGCACCGAAACCTCTCAATCCCACTCCCAAAAGGCCAGCATTGTCGACTGATGATGCCGAGATTCGGAAAAAGAGGATAGCAGATGCGGTGAGCGTTATGATTGCCACAATGAATAAGATCCTGAACGAAAGCAAAGACAAGGTTGAAGCTGCGCCAAAGACTCTAAGATTTGGAGGCTTGTTTCAGGGCAACACACTGTTGGCCATCTAGGTCCATGTTTAAGTATATTCTGTTGGAATTATGTCCTTTAATCAATGTGCACTTTCCTAATATAGTTGGAGGTTACGTTAATTACGGAGATAATTAATTCAGTCATTTAAATGATTAGAATGTTTAGCTGGAAACCGCTTCTATCAGCTAGTAGCAGCTTATTATGACTGAACCTGTAGGGTCACACACAAGGCATGAAATTGGGAAAAACTAATTATCAATTAGACTTAGAGTCTAATTATAATTATATGAGATAAGTCATGGAATCCAATCGGATTACGATTATCTTATCCAGTAGGATAGAGATTATCTAATCCAGTAGGGTAGAGATTATCTAATCCAACTGGATTGGGATTATCTAATCCAACAGGATTGGGATTACATGGACTAATTCAGGTTGGAAACTAATTCAGTTTAACCAGTATAAATAGATGGTACTGGGTTAAAAAAATTGATAATTTATTCTAGAGTTCATGTGTTGAACAAGCAGAATAAATAAACTCTGAAATTCTCATAAAACAACCTCATCAAAAATTGGAAGAAGGAAGGCGGTCGCCGGTCCTGCTTGCTGATCCATTCTAAGCTGACAACGGTGTAGGCGTTCTGATCGTGCTGTGTGGATACTTATAGAGGAATCACACCTGAGGTTCTTGTCTCCGGAGTGGATTGCACCTGAAGGAAGAACACGGTTGAAGAAAGTCCTTTGCTCCGCACAGATTTATTCTGTTCTACAAGGTAATTCTAAACACTCACTCAGATTCATATTAATGACATGCATGCGATCTTTGGTTTGGTAATTGATATTCTACTAAATTAGATTTAATCAATTCCATCATATTCATTGTCTGGATACATCTTTTATATATAATGCAAAGTTGTTCGATCACTTGTTTGCGGCTTATATGTAGTTACTTGATATTTCTTTAGTAGATCAATTTTCAAAGTTGAATGCATGTTGTTCTTGCCTGTTGTAAAATTTAGGACTTCTTCATATTGGTTTTCTTCCCATGTAGATTGTAGCTTAGGTCACATTTGCAGGCCTGTTCAGATTTTGAAAAGCACTAACATTCTAAATTATAATTTCAAGACGATAAAGTGTGTTATGCAACTAATGTGTACTCTGGATTTCATGAATACTATGGATGAAACACAGTCATTTGTTTCAATGCTATGTCGCAATGCACCATTTCAATCTGAAGAATGGTTTGTGTGTAACAATTCGATGAAATTGTATCTTAGTGAGCATTTAAAATTACCTAAAATATTCAGGAAGAGTCCATGATAAATTGGTGAAGATACATGTACACGTCTATGGAAGTAAAGAGTCAAAAAATAGAATGCCACTCTCTTAGAGATTGTTGACATGTAAAGTGATCCAATTTTACATTTCCTTGATGACGATGCTGATTGAAAATTTTTTGGAGAGCTCGAAGGTTCCATCATCTCTCTGCTACCTTGATGATGATGCTAATTAGCCATTGCTCGAAGGTAAATTTCAGGTATTTTGAAAAGTGGCTACTTTTTTCTAAAACTGGTATACAAAAATCCTTTATTCTAACTTGGTTTTCAGGAATCTCTCTCTCCTGGAAACTGGAAGTGCAGAAACACATGATACACGATCCTCTAGTCATTTTATTCCTTGTTGTTTTCATGTATGTTGTTGCTCTATCCTTTTAGAATGTGGTACTTGCAGTAGCTAGGAAATGAGTGTCTTGTTCAATATTACCAATCCAGGTTGATAAGTCCATGGTTCGTATTCTGGACCTCATTCAGTCTCGGACCATGGCCCGAGAAGGGTCATAGGCTTAAGTTACGCGGGGATGGATCCACGGGTCCATCAATCCTAATCCTTATAAGGAATGCGTATATTATGAATGTTCGACAAGGAATATACATCCTCCTAAACATGGTAATACAACAATGACCGAAATACACTTTTTCTATAAATGGTAATACAACTGTTATCTTCATAAGAGTTGTATTCATACCTTGGTGATCTAGGGATTGTAGCCATATAAATATCGAATGTTTGGTAAACCTCTCCATCTATCTTACATACAATACGCCTTACGCATCATACTAACTTGAGCGTCGGAGTGTCTATCCTCGGGACACCCGAGGCTTTATTTTGCAGATCAGTTCGTGAGCTGGGTTCGTGATCAAGCGCGGGTCGTAGACATCCATCAATTTTGCACGCCCAGTGGGAGCCGCTTGCTGATCTTGATATATACGACCTCCAAACTCATGGCTGATCCGGCTGAAAACTTTCGTGCAAGCACACTAATCCGTTTCCGGCCCCGGCAGGAGTAAGAAGTACCAACGCTGATCATGACAATGATGAGACAAGCCACGCCGCCAATCAGGGAGGTGGAAGGAGCACCAACGGTGTGCACCGTTCGCCCGAAGAAGTCTCTCCATGGGAGTGGGAGAGCAAAAGATCTCGCCTAGACGGAACCGTTACTTTTTCACCCAACGATGCGGTTCCAAATCAATTCCCCCATTCAGACCCCTTAGTAATCACAATCAGCATAAATCATAACATGATCAAAAGAGTTATGGTAGATGGGGGAAGCGAAGTAGAAGTTATGTTTCTCAGCTGAACAGTTGGGATTGGACAGGAATAGTCTCATGCCCACAAATCCCATATCGGGGTTCGTTGGCAATCCTGTTACTCCTCTGGGAGAGATTATTTACCAGTGCGAGTGGAAGACAGTCCTCGAAGTATAACTCTCTTTTGTACTTTCGCGGTCATCAACTCCAGAGCGCCATACAACATAATCCTCGGACGACCCTGGATGTGCCAGGCGAAAGCCATCTGGTCCCCATACCACTTGGCAATGAAGTTCCCCACGAACCAAGGGATAGTCACAGTCCGAGGTGACCAACAATTAGCTCGAGTCTGCACAATTCAAGCTATCCGAGAACCAGAAGGAGAGGATCTTGAACCAGCCAAGTACTCTGAGTCCGAGCCGATGCAACTCGGAGAGTCAGGAACCGTCGAGGTTGGAACTCTCCTACCCCCGAGATAAAGATCAAACTCCGAGATCTTCTCAACCAGTACATAGATGTCTTTTCATGGGATACCAATGACCTGGTAGGTGTATCCCTTTGTTTGGCAGAACATTACCTATATATCAACCCTGCACAGAAGCCCATAAAACAAAAGCGACGCATTTTTGCGTTGGACCGAGTCGAAGCTATCGGGGAAGAGGTAGATAAGTTACTCAAAACCCGTATAATCGAAGAAGTGCAATACCCTGAATGGATAGGCAACCCAGTAATGGTCAAAAAGTCGGACGGGAAGTGGAGAATGTGCATCGTCTTCACCAACCTGAACGACTGTTGTCCCAAAGACAGTTATCCTCTGCCCTCGATCGATCGCCTGGTTGAAGCGATCGCTGGATATCAGGTACTAGCCTTTTTCGACGCCTTCAAAGGATATCATCAGATTCCCATGGCAGAGCAAGACAAGGAAAAAACCTCTTTCATAAACGATAGGGGGACCTTCTGCTACAAGATGATGCCTTTCAGATTGAAGAACGCCGGAGCCACTTATTAGCGGCTGGTGGATAAATTGTTCAAGTCCTAAATAGGACGTAACCTCAAGAAATATGTGGACGACATGGTGGTGAAGAGCCGCGGTTATGACACCTTTTTTGAAGATTTAAAGGAAACCTTTGATACATTACGGGAGTCCAACCTAAAGCTGAATCCCGCTAAATGACCATAGGTGTCGGAGCAGGCAAATTCGTATGATACATGGTATCCAATCGGGGAATTGAGGTAAACCCCGAGAAGATAAAGGCCCTGCTGAACATGCAGCCTCTGAAAACCGTCAAAGATGTGCAGAAGCTAACATGATCTCTCGCGGCCCTTAACCGATTTCTCTCCAAGGGAGCGGAAAAGCACTTGCCTTTCTTCAACATCCTTAAAAAGGCTAACCAATTTGAATCGTCACACGAATGTGGAGAAGCCTTCCAAGCGCTTAAGGATCATCTCCGACACCTGCCGACGCTGTCAAAACCAGACAAATGGGGGACTCTCTATTTATATATATCTGCATCCCAGCTAGCTATTAGTGATATGTTGGTCAAAGTAAAGGAAGGGTCACAGGACCCCATATACTATGTCAGCAGAGCCCTGCAGGGGCCCGAGACCAGATATACCCCTCTCGAGCGCTTAATGTTAGCCCCGTGCATGTCTCTCGACGGTTACGGCCATACTTTCAAGCACATACAATAGTACTCCTAACCAACTACCCGATTAGACAAATTCTCCAGAAACCTGACGCCTCGGGACGGATGATGAAGTGGGCCATCGAGTTGGGAGAGCATGACACACTACTACAATCACCTTCATTTAAGGCACAAGTTTAAGGCGTTTGTGGCGGAATCAAAATCTTCCGTCTTACTACTAACTTGCGAATTTGCAAGTGACACTCGCCAGCTTATTTAAAAACTTTTAAAGGCGGAAACGACCGTTTTATAGGCGGAAGTCGTATCTGACGTGAAAATTGAATATTTAAGGCGGTAATTTCATTTCAGCCTTTTAAAACCCTTACTACTTGCGATATCGCAACCAGTAATCTTAGTCAGGCGAACTAGTTACGATTTCGCATGTAATGGAATGTTGTGGTTATTGTAGCTAGCGATCTCGGTAGCAGTGGAAGTAAGTAATTCATGTAAGTTACGCTGTCGCATTCTAGATCGCTTACAAAAAAAAATCAGGCTGTAGTAGTTGCGAACTCGCCATTTTGAACATGAAAAAATGTGAACATGGAACGAGTTCGCAAGTAGTAGAGATATGAGTAGCGAATTCGCTAATAAAATGGGTAGATATACGTGCATACTTGCGATTTCGCAAGAGTCAAGACAGTAGAATAAAACAGAAGCTTTCCTAGCAGATGTGTTGACAAAAAATTATACATTTGAAAGCTTGAAGGTTCATTTTTTCGTTTGAATACCATAAGCTTGATTAGGTAATCTTTGTTAGGTATTCCGATCGTATGCAAGGTGGTGGGTAAGCTATTTTCCACCTTACCATGTGGTTATTTTTTTGTTAATGTTGTGTTCTTAAACAACTGTGCATGTTTTCTTTTGTGGCGATGATGTTGTGATATTTGGATGTTAATTGTAGGTTGGGAGTGTTATAACGCTGTGGGTAACTTGTTTTGTTCAACTATTTCTAAGTTGATTAGAGTTTGTACTATGTCGTGCATTATGGATCGTGAAACCATTATGAATAAGAATGCTCGGTTGTCGAAGAAATATCTGGATTTGGTTGAAGAATTCTTAGGAGTTGGGTTGTGACATTCTAAGCTGAGGAGTATAGGTGGGGTTAGATGTCCATGTAGGGATTTTAGGAATAACGCTATATACGAAGATATTCTTGTTGTGCGTGAACATTTAATCTGTAGAGGATTTGACATATCGTACACAGAATGGGTATGGCATGGTGAGGGCAATTATGGGAGTGAGAACATCGAGGTGGATGAGTGAAACGAGGAGGAAAGGCTGAAGTATAATGAACAGTTGTCTAATATGTGCGACGATGTTGTTATGGAATTTGCGGGGAAGAAAAGTATGTTAGAGGCTATGTATGCCGATAAAGCGACAAAGTTATATGTTGGCTCAAGCCATTCAAGGTTGGGAGCAACATTGTTGTTGATGAACCTTAAGGCTAGGCATGGGATTTCAGATAAAGGAATGACTGAGTTGTTGGAGTTAGTTAGAGAGTTGCTTCCTCAGGACAACTTGTGTCCTGATCGGGTTTATGCTGCTAGGAAAATCTTATGCCCCATGGGAATGGAGTTTACCAAGATTCATGCTTGCCCGAATGATTGTATGTTGTATAGAGGGAGAGATGATTCTATGAGGGATAATTGCAAGGTGTGCGGTGAGTCGAGGTGGAAAAAAAAGGAAGATAGAGTTGAGGTATGTGGGGAAACAGTGACAACATCGACAAAGCAAAGTCCCGCCAAGGTAATGTGGTACATGCCCCTTAGACCACGATTGGCGCGCCTGTTTGCAAATGCAAGTGATGCGAAACTATTAACATGGCATGCCGATCGAGTACGAGAGGGAGATGATATTATTTCTCACGCTTCAGATGGTGATCAGTGGAAGAAGATGGATGCTAGGTACCTTGAATTTGCTAATGAACCTAGACATGTGAGACTCGGACTATCCATAGATGGCATGAATCCTTTTGGTAACATGTCTAGTACCCACAGTTCATGGCCTGTTATGCTTGTTATTTATAATCTCCCTTCTTGGTTGACGATGAAGTGAAAATATGTGTTTTTAAACACTATGATCTCAAGGCCTAAGCAACCTGGAAACGACATTGATGTTTATCTAGCACCTCTTGTTGAAGAGTTGTCATCCTTATTTGAGTTAGGTATGGTGATTCCCGATGGTATTCGTGGGGATGCTGAGTTCAAACTTAAAGCGATGTTGATGTGGAGCATTAATGATTTTCCCGCGCTAGGAAATCTCGGAGGGTGCTCAGTGAAAGGTCATTTTGCATGCCCGTTTTGTGAGAGCAATACAAGCCATTGTCAATTAAAGTATTGAGGGAAACCTGTTTATTTGGGTCATCGACGTTTTTTGCCTGCTAGTCATCCGTGGAGGCGTGCTAAGAAGTGGTTTAATGGTGAGGAAGAAAACCGTGTAGCCCCCGTCACACTGTCCGGTTCAGAATTTTTGGCAAGGTGTCTGGAATGGAATATGTTTTAGGCAAGGGTCATAAGAAAAGCAAACAACCTTCCATTTGGAAAAAGTGTTCTATATTCTTCAAACTTCGTTATCGAGAGCATTTGGATGTACGACATTGTCTGGATGTGATGCATATAGAGAAAAATGTATGTGAGGCTTTGGTTGGGAAGTTGTTGAATACTCCCGGGAAAAGTATGGATGGATTGAAAACAAGAAAGGATTTAGTGAATCTTGGCATAAGGACAGCCCTTGCACCGGTGCAAGAAGAAATTGGTAAAACTTACCTACCACTTGCTTGTTATTCATTATCATCTGAAGAGAAGGAAAATTTTTGTGCAACTCTGTAGTCAGTGAAAGTTCCTTCTAATTATGGTTCAAACATTAGTAGTTGTGTATCAACTGTTGACTTGAAATTGGTTGGAATGAAATCGCACGACTGTCACAATCTGATGCAGGATTTGAATGTCATCGCGCTCCGTGGATGCTTGCCTACCCACGTTCAGAAGGCAGTTGGTCGCCTATGTTTTTTTTTAAACAGATATGTCGAAAGAAGGTAAGTCGGCGTAAGTTGGATGAACTGTAAACTATGGTGGTAGAAGTGTTGTGTAGGCTGGAGATGTATTCCCCTCCCCCTCATTTTTCGACATAATGATTTATGTGATAGTCCATCTTGTAAGGGAGGTAAAGTTGTGTGGTCCCGTCTATCTAAGATGGATGTATCCATTTGAGAGGTACATGAGCATTTTCAAGCATTTTGTTAAGAATCGATATCGTTCAGATGCAAGTATTGTACAGAGATACGTGGCTGAAGAGGTGATCGAATTCTGCACCAACTACTTACAGGATGTTCCAACAATAGGGCTTCCAATTGCTAGACATGATAGGAGAGCTGATGGCGTTGGACTACGGCATAGGTCAAAGTTCAGCCCTTCCTCAGATGAGATATCTAAAGCCCATCTTTATATCCTACGCAACCATTCCGCTGTGAGTTCTTATGTTGATGTTCACCTAGCAGAGATTAGGGCAGCGCATCCTAGTTTGTCAGGGCCCCGGGTTTTTGAATTACACTGTCAAGATTTCACTAGCTGGTTGAAAATTCATGTGCAGAATGGGGATGACCATTCAAAGGTCGTCAAATGGTTGGCTAAGAGACCACTCGGCACAGTTACATCGTTTAGTGGGTATGACATAAATGGTTACACATTTGGTACAAAGTGGAGCGATGATAGATCAGCAACTCAAAATAGTGGTGTATCAGTACCTGGAGAGGGTGGTTTGCATGGGGAGAATGCTTTTTTTGGTACAATCACTGATATCTGGGAAATGGATTTTGTTCATGTCAGAATTGCACTCTTCAAATGCCAGTGGGTTAATCAAGCAGAAGGTAAGCGTCTGGAGGAGTTAGGGATGATTCTAGTGAATAGAGAAATCCTAGGCTCAAGTGAAGATCCTTTCATAATGGCAGCACAAGCCCATCAAGTGTTTTATGTTAAAGATCCGGTAGACATGCGATGGGAGGTCGTGGTTGATGGAAAGAAACCTTTGTTTATGGTGATGGTTTGTTTGACGATGATTGCACCATTTCTAGTCAAACCATCCCAACGTCGATTTACGAGACATTGGAAGAAGATGATGACATAGTTGCTGGGATTATTTGTCGAATGGATCACGAGGAGGGAATGTGGATTAACCCTGCAGGAAAGACTACAGGAAGGAAGAGAAAACAACCAAAGAAGAATAGTAAGACAAAAAAAAAGAGGAAGCAAAAGAATAAGAAGAAGAAGAAGAAGTTAAGTGACGAAGAAGAAGAAGAAGAAGAAGAAGATTAAGTCGTCATGAACATTATTTGTGTAAAAAACTTTACAAGAATTTTTTATGTTGTGACCATCTTGATTTTTTATAGTTTTTGAACTCGTTACATGTCCATAAGAATTTATGAACTAAAACGGGTTTAGGTAACAAGATTGATAGCTAACGATATCGCTACTATACTCGCTAGTTAGTAATTTTTTAGCAAAATCACTAACGAACTCGACAGAGTTAGCGTTGGTCTTGCGAACTCGCAAAAACAGGTTCATTTTTCGCTTGTAAGGCTCTGCCTCCCTGATCTAACTTGTAGCGAATTTGCTAATATATAATTTTTTTGCTAGCGAGTTCGCAAGTGTGTAGCACTAATTTGTCTATAAATTTTGCTATACAACACACAAAATTACTCGATTTTTGTTTGAAAATGACAAATTAAAATGCTCAAAAAATTCCATCAGATGTGCTAAAATGACATCAACTGTGCTAAAATTAGAATTTTAAATGATAAAGTCACATGTTTACAATTCATTCGCAACAACAAAACATGGTACTTAACATGAAACAACAAGAGTTTTAGAAAATAATCTACTCTTCAGTAGGTGCAGATTGCAGTGGTTTTGGATTCTCCTTGGCCTTCTTCCTCGCCTGAGCCCTTTCAATTCCACGGATAACCTTTGCAGTTAACCAGTTTTCTTGATTAATGCTCTCCATTTGCTGCCTCATCAAGTCGACTGTGTCCTCTAGGCCTTTATAATATGCCTCGGCTGGTACTTCTGTTTCAGTAGTTCACACATAATATGATATTAGACAATATAGCACAAACAAAATAAACTATGAAGATTGTGAGGTAATAGATTAGTATATCTTCTACTTGTTTTCGGACCTTGCGACTGTCTAGCTCCAAACGGTACGTACCTTTGCCTCTTTCATCCACCTCATTCCACTCACTATCCACCAACTCCCATTTGCCTTTCCTCTCAAAGTAGGAAAGAGTGTAAAACACACAATCTTCCACCTTCGCAGACAATTTCATCTTGGGGAAGTTGGTTGTGATATACATTGTTATGAAGTTACCATAAGGCAGCTTTGTCACTGGACGGTTATTCTCTACAATACTTTGTCGCATATGCTCAAATATCACATAGCCCGGGTTCAACCTAAACTCCTCCATGACACAGTAGAATATACTAATAGTGGTATAGTTAAGCTCCGTTATCCAGCCGCCTTTCGGCACAATTGACCCGGCCATCATCTCATATAATATCCGTTGGTGGCAAGTCAACTTGTCAAGCTTGTATCCTCGAGGCTTACCTAATTCATCTCCCTCCGCCTTACCAAAATATTTCACCCCTAACTTTTTTAAGTAGGCTTCATCAAATCCATCAGTTTTGGGCCACTTCTCTCGTATATAAAATCTATCTGGGGGAGGGTTACTGTAATCCTCCTCGACAGCATAAGACACACCTAAAGCCTTGTTAAAAAACTCCTCACCTATTTCCATATCCTTCTTATTTACCCTAGTAAACCACCGCCCTGTTTCCTTCTCCTCCTCAATAAGTTGATGAAAATTGGCATAGAACTGACAAGTTTCATCCTTATGAGCGGGATAGTTCACACCAAGAAGTTTATGCAACTCATGTTCTTTAAAAGTTTCTAGCACCCTAGTTAAACCTAGGTTCTTAATTTGATCAAAATCCAACACATAGCACTCTAGCAATTGAGCATGTTTCATAAGATCAAAATAAGCATCTGAAACCAGTAAACTTACAAATTTCGACTTGTCGTAGGCAGTGGAAGAAGAAGCCGTGGATTGGCCGGCAGATGATGATGCCACCTCTCTCCGGCTGACCCCACTCGGATTGGGCGCTGGTTGCTTTGATCTGGCCATGGGTTTCAGCTAGGTTGGTCGAACAAGTTCAGTCGAGGGTTTTAGCAGTTTGAATTTGGGGATCGCATATGAAATTAATTTGATCCGACAATTTTTTTATATATAGCAGTGAAAGTGGCAACGTCGCTAGATTGTTGACTTGCTATTTGCGACATCGCTAGGCCATAAGGCGAAGTCTCACACGATGTCGTTTTGATGTTCATTTTTGTGTGCTTTTGTGGGAATATGTTACGAACTCGCCACATACTTAGCTAGGATCTAGCGAACACGCAAGCCATTAACCTTATGAAACTCTGTTGACTGATAATTACAACTGGCGAAATCGCAAGTCACAAACCCACTGGAACTAGGTCGCCACGTCGTCGCTTATTAAGCAAATATACTAGCGATAGAGCAAGCCATGTCGCTTAGTAGGTGGCGATTACGCTACAAATACGCTAAGTAGCTTCTGTTGAAGTTGTACGACAACTTACGAATTCGCCACACCGTCGCTTGTTATGAAAATTACAAGCGACTTAGCAAGCATTTTCGCTTGGTGGCTAGCGATCTCGCTAGGTATACGCGTGATAGGTTCTGTTGAACTAGTACGACACCTGACGAGCTCGCAAGCAGTGAAGAGGATAGCAGGCGAACTCGCAAGTATCTATACTGCATACAAAAAAAATTAGTTTGCATTGTTATGAACTGATAATTCACACTGAAATGTCAAGCTTCTTAATCAATAAAAATTCCAAACAAGAGTCAAATTCAACATAGAACAAACAGCATGTGCCTAATTCAACAAACCAGAAAAATTACACCAAGTGCCAAATTCAACAAACAAGAAGACAACATTGTTCAACGACTACTTAATAACTACTACTTCACAAACCATTCACTAACACCTCATGGAGTTCCTCGCTACTCATTATATCTGTTGCATCGTTCTGTGGTTGTGCCGGGCCAGTGCACTTGTCCCCTTCATCTTCATTCACATGGCTGGTGCCTGATTCGACTGCATGTGTCGTTTCCACATCCAACAACGGCTGCTCGGCCATGAGTTTCTCTTTTCTCTCCATCACAGCTTTCTCATGTTCATCCTCGCCCTCAGACTCTTCCCCATCAGTGTCTTCGTCATCATCTTCAAGTATTCCATCAGCAATCTTAGCATCCAACTTCTCTGCGTCATTTGGATGACGCTTCTCCGTGCTTGGCCCTGACGCGCTTGTAGAATCCTTGGATTTGGGTCTGAAGTCTGGCATTTCCTCAGTTTCACTGAGGTCGCACTCTAAATCTCCACTTTCAAGTAAAGCATTTAGTTTGTCGTTGTTTTCCTTTGACTGCTTCTGCGCCAGTTGGATCTCATTCACCAACTGTCCAAGCTTAACGACTAATTGGCCACGAGCATCAAAAACAGCATCTGCCAAATATAAAGTTTGAAGGGAAATATCAACATACACATTACTGTAAATCTACAACATGTGTAAAAATTTAGAAATATTGTTAGATTCTTTGTACCTGAAATAGCAGATCCACCCCTTGCTCGCCTAGTCGCTGCTTCTGCTTCCTTTTTCAACGCATACTTCCCATCAGCCTTCAACTCCAGCCGCTTGTTCCTCAGCCAATCCTTGTCATAGTGCACGATTTGCATTGGTAATCGGCCTCTAGGGAAGATACCAGCTTTCCTAATAAGCGCAGTCACTAAACCTCCATATGGAATAGCCGCTCTCTTGTGCCTCGTCATCTTTAGCATGTGGCTGAGGATTGTGAAGCCCGGATTTATCTTAATACGTTCTAGGATGAAATAAAAGACTGTCAGAGAAGCAACCGACGGCTCACATGCGTGCCCAAGACTCGGTAGCACATTCCCACAGATTAGTTCAAAAACTAACCGTTGCTCCTCGGTGAGCCTATGGATGGGGTAAAACCTCACTTTACCTGCACTGTTTGAGGCCCTCTTAAACCACTTGTTTCCCATATCGACCGTGTTCAAGGGCTGCTTAGGACTGACCGATGGGAATCACTGCTCATAATAAACCTCGTAGGGACCATCGGGTTTGGTTGGTCTCAAGTCAGTACGGCTCTTATAAGGGCATTTCAGAACACTATTTATCATAAACTTGTCAACCTTAAACTTAACCCCTCTAACAATGGTTGTTATATCATCAACTCCATCCTCTAATCCTAGATTTGCATAAAATTGCAAAAATTCTTCATAGTAAATGGGATCGGGAAGCTATAACAGTTGATCTACATGTTGGGCCCTAAAGTGGTCTAGGACATAATCAAGTTGAAGCTCAGGCACTTTTGTACTATCAAAAACTTTATTATTAATCACAAGCCTAGACTTCAAGCGTTCATACCTAGCCCTTGCATGGTCGTTGAAGAATTCAGGGGTTTCATCTTCAACCTGAGAAGCATCACCGCCGGTAGACTCTCCTCCGGGCGGTTTTTCGGCCTCTTCTTCAGGTCTTGCTGTTGGTGGAGCCTGTACCGCCTCCGCCTCAGACTCAACTCGACGCCTTTTGGTTCCAGCACCGCCACTTGCTCGGCCCCTGCCCGTTCCACGGCTTAAACCTCTGGTTTTGGGAGGCATGTTGTCGGAGATGTATGGGTACGAAATCGCAGCCGCGTCGTCTGGATTGTAATTTGGGGGAAAATTAATTTCCAGATCCCTAATTTTTTTATATACTTTTTACACTAGCGAATTCGCCACCTAACTCGCTAACACTATTTATATCTTGCGAGTTCGTCAGTTGCCAAACAAAAAAAAATTACACACATGCGACATCGCTAGTGACTCGCCAACATTTTTCCCACATCGGCCACTCATAGAATTATTGTTCAGTATATAACTGCCAACACTTCTCAATGGATCGATAAGTCGCCGACCCGCACAAACTGAGCATGAAACACTACATTTGATCTGCTATACAATCTATACTATACATACTACTATACTACCACTGTCAGACCCCTGGTTCCTTAACCCCAAACCCTTTTTTTTTTTTGTGTTTAACATATGATGGCGATATCGCACCGGACTCGCCAGATGAGGTTCATTTTTTGTGGGTTGTGGGTATCATGGGTTTAGGGTTTTAATATCTAGCGTGACAAGTTGCGAACTCGCAAGCAATCAATCTCAACTTTAAATGTCTTTATCTAATCATATATATTTAGTTATTTCTAGCTAGGATATAAAATTGAGGAACATGAACATTTATCAGTTACTTCATTATTTCTTTTAATGAAGTAAAAAGTCGGCCATGTATATCGATGCCCCATATGGAACAACATGTTTGATTGATAAATTATTTCATGCTGCGTCACACATGTGGTTTAATAGCCAAGCTAATATGACAGTGGTCGAAGTTCACACGTATTTGAAGCATTTGTTAATTCATTTGTAATAACCATTCGTTACTATATATATACACATTGATTAGATCAACAATGGTATTATCTTCTTTTACATTACATATACGTGACGCCACACGTACTTAGTTCACGCAGTATTTACCAACACCAACGTTCTTGAGGTTGAACTATATCATTGTTAAAATATCTGATTCGATACCATAATCTATTCACATTGATTATCAACTGCATCAACCTAATTACACATCAGTGTCTCAATTCATTATGTATCATTTAATGTTGTCTCAACCAGCTCGTACTCGGCAAGCATTTTATTAACTTCATTTGTATATACGATCAACATGACTATAGAGTATGATATGCATATTACGACTGTCATACACGCACTTGCTAATACAACACTGATTAGTGCATGCATTGGTCACAAGTAAACACCTTACCGCATGTAATTCTAATTAATGAAACTAATTTCATAACTTCAAGTTCAATATTACTACATTCAAATTAGAAGTAATTTAAGATAAATTACATCATACTTACAAACTTGCGAATTCGTAAGTTAATAGATTTAATTGCGAGCTCGCTAGGTACCATCGTTAGTGTAATCAAGGCATTAGCTTAATGACTGGCGGGATCGCATGTAGCTCGTAACCCGTTGCGAACGACTAGCGAGTTCGCAAGAATGCTCTCTCAGGTCGACACCAGCCTTTTTCCCAGGCCGAGGGCCACAATTTTGGCATCTTATCACTTAGCTATGCTCGAATCTTTTCTTGCAAATCTCTAACTTTTCACATATTCTCTACTCTTTTCACATCAATCTTCCATCAAATCTATACAAACCTTTCCATGAATTCAACTACATCTCATGTGGGTCAATCCATAGTGTAAGTACACACACATTACAAGAGGAATTTGGTAAGATTGGCAATTACTTCTCAACTATTTGTTTCTATACCCATATGCTAGCCATTATGATTTTGTACTTGTTGTTTTGGAATTTAGTAGTACCATTTGTGTGGGTAGGAGAAGGACAAACAAGGTAGACCCCTAATCAAGACTACAATCAATTCTACATCTACCAATTTGTGAATTGCAAAGGTATGGGTATTTTGTGGTTGACATTTATTTTGTGACTTGTAAGGGTCATTAGGGTTAATGTATTCATTGGAGTGTTAAAGGTATGATTCATTATAAATTAATCACCACTATGTCCATTAAAATTGTTACATTTTATTGGTTTTAGGTACTTGTGTCTAGGAAACCTAAATTATACTTAACTTTTATGTTAATGCATATGCTTAGGCATGTTTGTAGGCATTCATTAATTGGGGAATGTGGACTATATATATGTTTTGTCATTTCCACTAACAAATTGGTCTCTATACGTAGGAAAGGACAATGAGTGAACCAACAAACTCGACTTCTTTCATCTAGTGGTGGATAAAATGTTGTTCGCGATTCGCGACAACGTAAAACAAGGAAGCTTAGTCGCGCTTCAAAAGAAGAACAAATGAGGACCCATTGTCGCGAGATAGAGACAAGAATCGACAATAAAATTCTAACACATGTCAAATTTAATGACATCGGTGTAGCTATTGCGCCCTACGATGATGCCCAGAGATGGTCTAGTAGGTGTGGGAAAATAGGTAGGACACATGTGCCGCTAGACACTACGGATTGGAGGCTTCTAGACCCCGCTATCAAAAGGGATGTGTGGAAGGAATGCAAGGTGAGGTTCACTTTTTAATTTTTTTTTCCATTTAGTAATACCTTATTAATAGGACTTACCATTTATACTATATCGATGTTAGCGACCTTTTGTGATCGAAGCCAAATCCTATGATCAAGTGAAGAAGAAGGCATTACAAATTGCATCAAAGTCGCATCGCGAGCATAAATATACTCTTGCCAAGGAGTACATAAACCCAAAGGGCATAAGGTTTGGTCAACATCCTAAGGATCGTTACAATGAAATTGTGCCACTCACTTGGGAGAAATTCAAGGCACGATGGCTAGAAAATGATTTAAAGGTTAGTACTAACATTCAATTTGCTTAATTTAATTTTTTTCCTATACACCTTTAATTGTTCCCTAAATTAGTGTCTCCATAATAACCAATAAAATTCTTAAAGGGTGTGGGTGATAATAAGCGTAAAGAAGCTGCTAATAATAATATGCCCTACACCGGTGGACGGTGTGGATATTTGGGTGTGGGGAAGAAGACATCAAAAAACAAATACGATAAAGAGGTTAAGGAACTAGTAGATGGTGGCACCCCCCTAGAAGAGGCAAAAAACCAAGTCGTGGCTGAAGACCCAACACAATATACTCGAGAACAGTTATTCGTGCTTGGTAGAATTAAGGCCGACGGAAAATTCTCAAGCGACGAGGCAAAGAGAATTGCCGGTCGAGTGGTATGTGTTATATAAGTTTACATACTTGTCAAAACCATTAATGTTACTAAATTAAAATAGAACGTCACAATGTATTTAAAATACGACAACCAATTTGTTTCATTATTATTGTGAGTAGGATGAGGTAGGGCTTGAAGTGGAACATGGTTTATTCATCCCGGTGGGAAAAGATGATGTCTTGCGTAGAGCATTAGGCAAGGAAGAACATCCTGGAAGAGCAAAGGGGATAGGTGGATATGCGACCCAAATTGAAGCTTTTGGGATCAATAGTAGTAGCAAAAATCCAAAACCCTCTAAACTCCAAGTAGCCTTAAGCCAAGCTAAAAAATCCGAGCAAGAGGTCAAGAATTTGAAAGCCATCTTAGCCAATGTTTGTGCTTTTCTGAATTATCCTATTCCCGATGATTTGTGTCTAACAAATCAAGTTAATGGACCATCATCTAGAGGCTCCCATCCATCCCCGCCCCAAGCTGAGGTTGACCAACCAAATCCTCCATTAGACCACATCGACATATGCACACCAATATTGACTCCTATCAAACCTCAAGTTGATATACAACTTCCGCAAGTTGATATACAACTTCCCAAACCAACCATAAAGGTTAGGTTATTACCCTTGTCTAAGCCTTAGATTCAAATTAATTACACTTAATCATCTACTTATTTTTGAAAATACTATTATAACTAACTAATTTTTTTCCTTTAATGTAGATTTCTCATTCTTGCAAGTTGTACGTTGTTAGAGGCAATAATTCTAAACCAATACACGTTGCTAATGGGAATTCCTATCCTCATATGACTTTGCATCACAAATCAAAAGTCCCTAAGGGGTTCGTAAGGGTATCCATAGTTGAGGTGTTTGTAGAAGATGCCTTGTTGCCGGTGATTGAGGATGATGAATGCACAAAAATTGGTCAAGGTTTGGGATTTTTTTTGTATGGCCCGCGTGGTTGGTTGTAGATGCTAATTCAACATGCATCCCTAAGAACACAAAGCAACCAACAGAGACTGCCGACCTTAATTTCCCAATCCCTAAGATTCCTCTCTCTAATGAGTGTGTGGGTTTCATGAAAGCTCTCCCGGGTTTTGTTTGCACACTATTTGACATGCTAGGTCATCATAGCCGTGAATATGTGTACTATTTTGTAGCCAATTCCATGGTTTTTGGCGAGGCAAAGGAAGTGGTTGTTCCTTGGGAAGATTTTGCCCTATTTTGGCACAAACAAACCCTTCCCGATACTATACTAATCCTACATCAAATATAAGTGTTATTGTTTAACCTGGTGGTGTTTATGTGTTACGTGATTGTGTCCGTATTTATATACTTCTTCCGATACTTTATGCTCTAAGATTGTTGTAGGTTCATGCAATACGTCTCTTTGAGCGTGACCAAGACATTCATCGGTTTTTTACACTCGACTTGCTTGCAACAAGCCCAACAAGGTAATCATGTGAGGCTTGCTTACCTTACAAACTTGCTAAGCGACAAGAGAAAAACCATTTTCATTGGGTCATATACCTAGAGGGGTATGTATTTACTAATTGTTTGATTAGTAGCTATTAGTTTCAATTGCACATAATCTATGTTATAGTCTGAGGTGCATGTTGTTTAATATATAATGGCCATTGGAGTTTTGTTGCAATGATTCCATCATTGAAGCGTGTCTATTGGATTGATCCACTATATTTCGCTCCATCTACAAAATTCGCCGATCTATTAGAGATTGTTATGCATGCTGTCAATGACGACACACTCCTTAACTTTGAACTTATTCAAATTCAGGTTAAAATGTCGACTCCTTTGTTACGTATTTGCACCTACATAGATTTATATACCATATTTAAAACTACTTCTATTTCAGCACCGCAAGCAATTGTCCAACTGGGAGTGTGGATACTACATGATGTTGTATGCCTACGAGTGCATTGAGACCCTTACAAGTGACAATTTGGAACTACATCGCATTAGTACTCTTACAATATGAAAGTTTCTATTTATTACCTACAAATTACCTTAGTTTGTATTAATAAACGTATCTCATTCGTAGATACTCGAGGAAAATCAATCGGCATACACTAAAAAAGAGCTAGAGTTGGGGAGAGATAGATTCGCAAAGCACTTGGTCATCGTTAGAGCTCGATTCATATCTAGACCACATGTACCACGTAAGGATGCATGTAAAACTTAACTCGTATTACTACATTTGTTATACATATAAAGGATTATAATTTATGAGTTCTTTGTGTTTGCCATTTAGTGGACTACATATATCTTGCAATTGAAAGGTTTAGATATGCCATTTATACTATTTGTGCGGGAAATTTACAAAAATCAAAAATTAATGTATTAGGATTTTTTCCTGGCGAGCTCGTTACCTTTCTCGTTAAGCACCAAAACATTGTTGCGAGTTACATGCGCCGTCGACAGCAGTCAAGCTTATATGGCGCTTTCGCCACCTGGCTCGCTAGGTTAACCACTGTCTCACCAATATTGTGCCTCACGGTATCGCAACATCTGTTGTCCGACTTGGCGAAATTTAGATGCGAAATCGCCACCAATCTACATAAACCAAGCTCAGTCACAGTATACTAGCGTTATCGCAACTCTGTCGCTCCTTAGCCACTGCCTCTCCAGTCTCCGACCCAGCGTTCTCGCAGGTCTTCTCGTCAGACCTGACGAGAAAGTTAGCGACCTCGCCAATGAACTACTACAATCGCCTAATCTCAGATAATACGACGTCGTCCAATCATGCATGAGAGAGAACTGACGAACTCGCTACTAAATAATAAGAGATTGTGTAGCGAACTCGCTAGGACAGATTCAGGCGAGGCTCAACCGAGGCCGCCAGTTCCATCGTTTAAATTCTAAATTCATGCAATATTTAGTAGCGATTTAGGGTTTTAGGGTAACTAGCGGTATCGCTTGTCATTTCCTTGCGATCGCTTGTTGCACTCGCAACTACTCAAGCTACGCCCTAAACCCTAGACCATAAACCCTGTCTAAAATCTAGCGAGCTCGCTAGTTTTTGTTTAGCGATTCGCCAAGAACTGTCGTAACCAGTCAGACTGACACATAATTTCAACTTTGCGTTGAACCTGGCGATTTCGCAACTAGGTGAGTTAGGGTTTCATATTATTTGCAGTTGCGATGTCGCAACACTCGTTAAAGGCGGAAAGCCCAGGCATCTAAGGCGGAATAAACGCCTTAAATCATGAAACTTTTTAAGGTGGAAGAGGAATCGCCTTAAATCTTTTTCAGGTTTAAAGGCAATACCAGAGAAGGCATTTGTCTTCTGCCTTGAAACGTGAAGGACCAACCGCCTTAAATGCTGCAAAATTGTAGTAGTGACATACAATATTAGTCTCGGACAGCCATCAAGGGCCAGGCTTTTCTGATTTCATAATGGAGTCAGTTGAGCTAGTGGAAATCAACCAGTAAGATCCAATCCCGGATACTGGAAATTGGCGTCCACACGTCGATATATCATCCAACTCTGGGGGAAGTGGTGCTGGAGTCTTACTCACCAGCCCAGAGGGAAAGGACCATCCCTAGGTTCTTCATTTTGACTTCCGAGCCACTAACAATGAAGCTGAATATGAAGCCCTTATCACAGGAATAAAACAGGCTAAGGACCTCGAAGTTAAGGATCTCGAGATCTTCAGTGACTCAAAGATTGTGGTACATCAGGTCAAAGGTGAATATGAAACCCGAGAATACAGTCTCCAAAAGTACCTCGAGATAGTTAAGCCTCTCCTAAATCAATTCCGACATCATGAATTGAATCACATCCCCCGAGAAGGCAACCATAAAGCAGATGCACTGAGCAAACTTGGCTCCTCGGATATCAACATATGGTCTTCTCAATAATTGTTGATGGAAACCCTGGCAAAGAGGAGTTATGAAGAGAGCAGCATCATGGCTGTTGACGTCTCAGACACATGGATGAACCCCTACATTGAGTACCTCCAAACGGGAACCCTCCCGGAGGACAAGCATTTGGCACATAAAGTCCGAGTTAAGGCTCCCAAGTATGTCATCCATGAAGGCACCTTATACAAGAAAGGATACCTCCAACCCTTACTCAAATGTGTCGGGCCCTCCGATGCAGAGCACTTGGTACAAGAAGCACGTGAAGGAGTTTATGGTAGCCACCAAGGTCCACGCACTGTCACCCGTAAACTCCTACAAATGGGTTATTTATGTCCTACAATGCTAGAAAACTCCAAGAGATATATTGATTCCTGTCACCAGTGTCAGAGATTTGCCAAGATGATCCATGTGCCTCAAGAAAATATGATTACCATCCAAGAATCTTGGCCATTCGTCCGGTGGGGTATCGACCTCGTCGGACCTTTTCCCACGGCTCTTGGTAACTTCAAGTACCTTATTGTGGCTATACACTATTTCTCAAAATGGATGGAAGCCGAAGCCTTGTCGAACATAACGGGGAAAACAACTATCAACTTTTGCTGGAAAAATATTGTGTGTCGCTATGGCATCCCGAGATACATAGTGACCGATAATGGAGCACAATTCGCTAACAACTCCTTCAAGAAATGGTGTGAGGAGTATGGTATACATCAGAAGCCACATTGGTCTATCATCCAGAAGCTAACGGCCAAGTAGAAGTTACGAATCGAACCTTGGTAAGCGGCATTAAGAAGCGCCTAGAAGAAGCTAAAAGAAACTGGATCAAAGAACTTCCGAGTGTGATCTGGACCCATAGAACTACGCCAGCCACAGCAACGGAGAAACTCTTTACAGCTTAGTCTATGGGTCCGAGGCGGTTATCCCCATGTAACTCGGAGTCCCCTCCGCCCGTACCTCTCAGCCAGAAGACGAAGATGGCACCACCAATGAAGAAAATCTCTGACTCGACCTTGACCTCCTAGAAGAAAAAAGAGCCAATGCTACTATCCACAAGGCCAAGGTAAAGGAAAGAGTCAAGCGATATCACGACAGAAGAGTCCGCTTGGCCGCCTTCGTCAAAGGAGACCTTGTCATGAGGTTAAATGAAAAATGTAAGAAGGAAGTGGAAGGGAAGCTAGCCCCGAACTGGGAAGGCCCGTATCGAGTCCTAGAATCCCATCCAGGGGGAAGCTACCTCTTGGAAACCCTGAAGGGAGAGCCCACACCATGAAGATGGAACGTGATTAACTTACGAAAGTATCACGGAAGATAAAAATCGAGAAAGAGCCTCACAAAGGTCCGAGAATATCAAGAATGTCCGAGAGCCTCATGAAGGTCCGAGACAACTGTGCTCTAGCACAAACGGGTACTAAAACTCAAACCCACTATTTCCTTTATTTCTATTCTTAAAGTTATAAACTTAGATTGAACTTATTTTATTTACAATTACACCTATCTCTATATTGGGCAATCTTAAATTCCTTTTCTAAAAAGAGGATTGTTATCCTAAGTATGACATTGATTGCTACTCAAAACAATAGTATGCTTCAATAAGTACATGATTGGACAGCTTATACAAAATAAGTTGTTTGAATCCAAAATTCAATTCCCAATTGTTTTGAATAAAAGAGATAGGTTCGAGATAAAGTACTTAACAGAAGTACTTGATTGAGGCCTATGGACCAAAAGGGCAGACGTGCTCAAATATCAATCATCTCTAAAAATAAAGAAGAAAAACCTCATAATAGAAGTTAAAACTCATATCAAAGATGTCACTACATCAGAATATGATACTTCTAAAAAATCCCAAGTGGATAGCAAAGAGGCAAAACCTCGAACCCGAAAAGGTCATATCAAAGGTGTCATTACATCAGAATATGATACTTTTAAAAAACTCCCAAAGGGATACATAGAGGAAAAACTTTGAAATTTGATACAAAGGTCATGAAAAAGATGTTATTACATCAGAATATGATACTTCTAAATACGCCCAATAGGGTTATAAAGGACTTCACCAAATATGATACCGGAGAGATGAGCTATTTTCAATTTTCTTGCACGCTGTGACATTAAAGGCCTTGTCAGAAGAAGCTCGAGGAAGAAGCCAAACAATATCAGGCTATATACTCGCAGAGTGTTCATCATGGACAACTGTGAGGACCTGATCCCTGAGTATCTCAGCTTCGTCAATAGGGCGGGAGCTCCTTTCCAGTAAACCATGAGACCGAGGTTCATGTGCAAAGGAATAAATCCAGAGCCCTAAAGCTGATGAGGAGATGCCAGAAAGCCAGCCGAAGCTAATCTGCCTTGCTATCTGAAGGGATGGAGAGCATCTCACCAAGGAAGGAAGCCTCAATAAGCCTCAGGATACTTGGCTACAATGAGCCTTAATATGTATCCTGATGTCATTATCTTCTCGGAGGAACCCAATGCGTCCAAAAACTCGGCCCCAGGCACCCAGCAGTTAGCAGTCAGAGCGGCGAGCCTATCAGCAGCATCCGGATGAGAAAAGACATCCATCATCATGTTTCTCTCCTCATCAGACTGACACAATAGCAAGATCTTGTCTAAACTCTTGTGCTGCTCGGAGTCATGGAATAAATCCCCATACTCCTCCCGGTGACTCTTAAACTCGGGGGGCTACAAGCAATGAAGGCGCCCCACAGTTTGAGAAGTCAATTCTGGTCCTCTGGATCCTTCTCCGGAGAATGCTTCTACGCCAACTCGATCAAGTTATTTTGATAAACCTTCAACTCACCCTCTTGCGACTTCCTCGCCAGCAGTAAGGCCTTATTTTCGGCCTCAAGCTGCTTCACCCGGTCCTCCAGTTGAGTCACATCCAATGGAGCTGTGACAGACATGGGAGGCGTGACCGACTCAGTAGTCAAGGCCGAGATAACATCCTCCATCTCCTCTTTTTCGGCCTTGAGAGCCCGGCACCTAGCATGTAACTCCTCCACGGAGTTGTACAGATACTTGATCTCACCATTGGCCCGGCCTCCCAGTATGGATAGATCTTTCATCAGTTATAAAACAGAAGTCATATAAAGACCTGACACTTAACACTTGAGAATTCACATAACAAGACAAGGAAACAGAATGTCTCCTGAAAGCCTTCCGAGAAGCCTGACCATCCTCTTCCTCGGGTGGACTCAGATAATACCCTAACCTCTTCAAAGGAGCATCTTCAGGGATCACCAACTCAAATTCGGAATCATTATCATCCGAGGACTCCCAAACCTCCAATTCCACCTCCTCAGACTGCACCTCCTCGGACTCCTCCGCTTCCTCCTCCGCTTCCTCCTCTATGGCCTTGAGGACTGCCTTCCTCTTCTTGGTTTTCTTCTTCGGGGGAGATGCTATAGACAGGAAAAAGAACTTCAACATATTATACAGAAGAAATACATCACATAGCTACAGTATGCCAGTCAAGAAATTACCGGAAGAAGACCGACTCGAGGAGGATTCACCATGGCTCCTGGGAGACTTCCTCGGACCCCGCTTCCTGGTCTTCTTCTTGTCTCCCTGGATTTTATCAGGGAGGGCCCAATCCCGGTCCGGCTTCATGAAGCTAGACGTGGACTTCGACCGAGAAACATTTAGCAGGTACGAGTAAGTGATAGAGGGCTACTGCCAGACAGAGCCATGAGCCCTCCGCACGAAATCCCCTCTCTGAAGGTAAATCTTCTTCTTCAAGAGCTCCTCGACGATGCCCTTCAAGTGAACGGGAACATTAAAGACCCTATCACGAGCTATAGCATCCTTTGGTTTGGGATTTAAATCCGGAACCTCGTACTTACTCTGGTCAAAGGTAAAGATAACGGCTTCCCAATCGCCACTGTTGTTGTCAGGGAACACGATGGGCTTAGCCTTCCGAGGAGTGAGGGTGATGTACTCGTATTTCTCGAACGAGAATAACTTATACAAGCTCCTGAATAAATCCAGACTTGGGTCATAATTCTTCCGAGCACACCAGGATATCACTACCATGATCAACACCACCACGTTGGAGTGAATATCACAGCCATGCATTTGTGGCTGGGGGCATCCTAGACCTCAACTTGTTTACAGTTCTGCACATTTTATATAAGCATTTGATTTGCTTGCTACTCTGAATAAGTATTGTCTTCAAAGCTATGTAATCATTGAGATTTCCGTATTTTCTGTGAAATAAAGCCGTTACCGCTCTAGCTCTCCCTTAATGGCTATGTACAGAAAGCATGGATGGAGCTTTATCTGTGCGGAGCTGCAACATGGTGCAAGTATTCATTAAATGTATGATCACTGAAGGTCCATTGCTCTTTGTGGCTATGGATAGTGGCATCAAGGCCTACAGCAACCACATGAGCACAGAGTTGTTACGCTTTTTAGAGGACTGGATGATGGTTCCATTTTGGTGTGGAAAGAAGGAGGTACCAAGGGCCATAAGCTCTCTTTGCTGCAGACCTGGTCGGTTATACTCGGACATCAACACCTTTGAGTGCCTCCATGCACTCAATGGTCATTATGTTTTATCAACGCTGCTTTAAATGATTTGGTCCTATTCTTCTCTGAATTCTGTTGAAATGGAGCAAATTGAAGTCAGGAAATGAAAAAAATAATTATTTAGTCTTGATCCTGATTTTGCTTCCATTCTAAAATCTCCCTCTTTTTGCTTGGCTCCATCTTCTGGCTTAGTAGTCATACAGTTTAAAATGCTACTGAAACGTCATCATTTTGTTGCAGACCATGGCGATCTCAGATTTTTTGCTTTCTCCTTGAGGAGATATTCTGCTCATGTCTGTATCAGTATTTTTTTTCCTCTTGTTCTATCCACATTTCATTAAAATCTAATCTACGAATCCCAGAAAGATGCAATTTTGTTTAACTGTGATCAAAACATTTTTGTTTTAACTGCTCAACTTTGTTCCAAGCAGTCAAGGAGAAAACACAGCAAATTTATTACAAGTGGTTTAAGAACTTCAAATAAATCAGACAAGTTTGGCATTAGATATAAAACTTATAAACATCTTAAAATTATCACATAGGTTTGCAAAGAGAGTTCTTCTCTGCTAAATTGGGACAAGGCAGAATGTAGCCAATATTATTTTTATATTCACTAGCGAGGTGGCACCACGCGATGCGCGGTGAATTTTGGCTAGATATACCGGAGAAGGCAAAAACCTTGATTAAATGGGGTTGAATTTTTGGTGATACAACCATACCGTAGTGATCTAATATTATTTCAAATAAATTTAGATACACCATTATCAATGTAAGGGTTGTAGACTGAATTGATTTGATTAATAATGCAGAAGACTTAATTGAACTGACTTAATTGAACCAAAAGAAATTAAAAAACAAATCAATGTATTGTTTGAAATAGAATGGATATTGGAACCATATCCAATGAAAATCTCTATTTAATGGTAGAAAAATCTCCAGTCTCGGCCGGATATCAGTGCGATTGATTATCCTCATCATAGCTATCCTCATCTTCATTCTCATGACTCATAGGCTCATGGTCGTCGCTCCCTTCATCCTCATCTTCACCGCCATTAGTTTGATCATCACTTAAAATCTAGATTTGGTTTGTAAGTGTTTTTTTTTTCCCCTGCATGATATTATTATATGAGACACTGATGTTGAATTAATCGTTTAAATATAAAGTGTTTGTAGCAAAGTCTCTAGAAAGTCCAACTTTCCTAAATACTATGGAACTACCACTATATGTTTAAACTCAAGTGATTCAATTTTGTGTTAAAACATTGATCATGTTAAAATAAACATATTGTAAAACATGTTTTAATGTGTAAATTTAAGAAATTTTATTTTAAAATTATAAAAATGTAAGTGATAAAATATACAGTTCAAATTGAAAGATACACTATATAAGTTTAAACGTATAAAGACTTTCATGGAAAGTCAGGAAAGTTGGGAGTTCAAGAGATTTTCTGGACCTCTCACGTGATTAAGTAGAAGTCTTAAATAATATCTTTCCCCTTCCCTTGGGCTAACAGCTACTAATCGTCCAATGACTTGTTTATTTCTTCTCTTTGTCCAACACTTGTCTGAGGGTATCCATACAAAGTGCTCCAGAAACTCCTTGTATAGTAAATCTAAGGTTTGGCATCAGCATTAAATTTATTCATTAGAAAGAATTATGTTAGTCTCGTCCTCTTGGAAAATTCATCTTGTACAACTGTTTCAAGGTCACAATCTTTTCTAAAAGTTATAAACTGTTGTCCTGGTAGATGCACTTGCAAGTTGTACACATCAGGGTTCATGTAATTTAGTTTAAAAGTAAAGATTCCAAGCTCCTTCTGATGGACTATTAATCCAGCGAGCATCTTGAAAATTTCTAATCTCATCAACTGCTTCGTCATCCTTGCCATTACCCTTACCATTATTCTTACCAGTTCCAAGTGCAAAGCTTATTTTATCGCTCCCTTTGAAGATGTACTTGTGGATATATTTTATGAGTTTAATGGTAGAACATATCTGAACATTGATGTGACATCCATAGGTTGCAAGTAAATATCGATTACACCCTGCTACCCAGTTATTGTCCATCTCAAGGTTTCGTATCCTAACAGTTCTTCCGTTGTCTCTTCTTCTGTACAATGGATATCCATCTTCAGGATGACATGTTGTTTCCTGAAATGGCTTAGGAAATCCAAATTTACACTTCCCAGTCTTAATTGTACATGGACAATTTGGATTATACCCTCCACATGGACCGTGCATCTTATTTTTTTAACCAGCTCAAATAAGTGGGATTCTTTGTCAGGATCTGGTATCTCGGCACAAACAATTCAATCATATCCATCTGACCCCAAGGGTATATTACCAGGTTTTAAAATCACCATCATATGAACATGTGGTAATCGTCTTTTCTGATATTCAATGGCATATATAAGGGAATCCACAGGGCCAAAAATTTCTCTAGTTACTAAATCCTTTTTCAAATGCTCAACTCTGGCTTTAAAAACTCTAGCACACAGAGCAAGTCTATCATTGGCAGATTCTCCATATCCCAAATTTCTTTCAATTTCTGGCCAAGATGGGTTGCAAGTCATTGTCAAAAACACATCAGGCTTACCAATTTTTTGTACGATGGTCATTACATAAAGGTAACGTTGTCGCACATCTCTTGGACCACCGATAAATGCGGCGGGTAAATAAACGCATTACCAACCTCATTACCAATTTCCAACCATGCCTTTACACCATCAGTAATACCTTGAACCATCTCAGATCTGAATTCGAAATGTTTCTCTCTAAAAAATTCGAATCTGCTGGTCTCAATTTTGATATACATATCAATGATATATTGTTGAAATAATCTACCAAAGTGTATTAGCATTGTCTTATCATCCTCGCTCATCTAAAACTTGTAAGCATAATATTCTCTGGAAGTAATAGCATTTTTTTCCCATCTCTCAAAACTGATTAGGGAAAAAAGAAGAGTTCATCATTTAAAATATTGCAATTGCTAGGCCATAACTATGTAAATCAAGTATTTTCTTAGAATAAAAAAATGCATGTATTTTTAAGAAAATTAAATTAATTGGAATACCTCTCATTTCTTCATCAAGGAGGCACTCGGGAGAATCAAATTGTATCGGTTTTTCCCCTCCTTCTCCTTTGTTCTTTTTAATAACGTTACAATCCCATCCATGCTGACCGTGAGGAAACATAAGAGGGTATTGCATTGGATCATAGCAACTGTAGTATTGCTTGATTGTATAAGAATTTCCATTTTTACCAGTTACTTGAACTCTAACGGTTCTTTCTCTATCATCTTTTCCATTATCTACACAGATTCCTCCAACGTGACCAACACAGGGGGGGTTGTATCTTCTCTTATCTAAATTGAGATTCAAGCTGAGGATTATTTTTTTGGTAGGAAGATCTGGCTCACTCTTGAGTCCTCTGAAAAAAATACGATATGGATTCTCTTCAAGAGTTTTCATTAAAATCTCCATAGTTTGCTTGTCAAACCTTTTGTTGTCATACCAATTGCCCACCTCCATCATTTCTTTTAATTCAACATCAACTGTCATAGAGTAGAGCTGAACTCCAGTCGTACTAAATCCATCATATTTGCCTCCCTTATTTTTCTCCAATGGATTCAGATAAAAAAGATATACTTGACCTTGCATTCAGAAAGTATATATTCCATTTGTATTTGCAGTAAGTGTTTTGTCATACGATGCGCCAACACTGGTGAAAGCAAGGTTGTTATTGTATGACCTGATATTATTCCTAAAATATATAGATTGCTCTGCTTCTCCAACTAATAATAAACGCAACTTCTCGGGTAACTCATACCCATCAAATTCAGTTTCACCCTTGCAACAACAAAACACAGATGACTCTCCTTTAAACAGCTTAGCCTTGCAGTATTTACAATCAGGAAGAGTTTTAAGGATTCTACAACAATTTGGAACACTCTCCAACAATCCAACATTTTTCTTTCGCCTTTTCTGTAATTGACCAAAATAAAAATAATTTCTTTCAAACTCAGATATTTATAAGAGGGTAATATGTAATTTAAACAATGTAACATATTCAAATCATCATACTCAAAGATTAATACATGTTGTGTATTGAAACACACATGTATTGTTATCGATAGTCGGGTTAGTTTCGCTCTCTTGAAGTCGCTTTTTTTTGTTTCTGTTCAGCATAATATTTTCTCCTCTTTGCATTTTTTTTCAACTTCACCCACTGCATCAATATGAAGTTTAAAATCATAAAATTAAAATAGAATATTATATTGTACTTGAGTTTCAAAACTACATACTAAGCATCAGGAAAATGATAAAAATACAGTTACTACAATTTATAGTGTTAAACGTTGTATATTTAAACAAACATGTACTATTGTTGGTAGTTGGGTTGGCTTCTCTTTCTTGGAGTGTTCTTTTTTGTTTGTTTTTAGCATAAACTTTTCTCCTCTTTGCATTTTTATCAACTTGGCCCCTTGCATCAATATAAAGTTTCAAATTAGAAACACAAAACTATATACTAAGCATTATTAATTCTAAATTAACAATAAGATTAATTAGGGCAAAAAGTTATAAACGGCCCTTAAAGCATAAAAATTGCTGATAAACTACAAATTACTTGTAAATAAAAAAAGATCAAACAGCAGTGCACCGCAATTCAATTATAAATGTTTCACCTTTGCAACAAAGCAACACAAATGACTCTCCTTTAAAAAGCTTAGCTTTGCAGTATTTACAATCAGGAAGAGTTTTAAGGATTCTACAACAATTTGGAACTCTCTCCAACAACCCAACATTTTTCTTTCTCCTTTTCTGTAATTGTCCTAAATAAAAATTATTTCTTTCAAACTCAGATATTTATAAGAGGGTAATATGTAATTTAAACAATATAACATATTCAAATCATCATACTCAAAGATTAATACATGTTGTATATTGAAACAAACATATATTGTTATCGATAGTCGGGTTAGTTTCGCTCTCTTGAAGTCGTTTTTTTTTGTTTCCGTTCAGCATAATATTTTCTCCTCTTTGCATTTTTTTTCAACTTCACCCACTGCATCAATATGAAGTTTAAAATCATAAAATTAAAATAGAATAATATATTGTACTTGAGTTTCAAAACTACATACTAAGCATCAGGAAAATAATAAAAATACAGTTACTACAATTTATAGTGTTAAACGTTGTATATTTAAACAAACCTGTATTATTGTTGGTAGTTTGGTTAACTTCTCTTTCTTGAAGTGTTCTTTTTTGTTTATTTTTAGCATAAACTTTTCTCCTCTTTGCATTTTTATCAACTTGGCCCCCTGCATCAATCTAAAGTTTCAAATTAAAAACACAAAACTATATACTATGCATTATTAATTCTAAATTAAGAATAACATTAATTATGGTAAAAACTTATAAACGGCCCCTAAAACATAAAAATTGCTGATAAACAACAAATTACTTGTAAATAAAAAAAGATCAAATAGCAGTGCACCGCAATTCAGTTATAAATGTTGGATATTTAAACCAACCTATATTATTGTTGGTAGTTGGGTTGGAAAACATACCGACAAGGGGATTTGTTGTTGGCATCCTGTGGCGTGGTTCATGAAGAATATATAATGAGTTCAGTAACTTGAAATAATATATAAAACTATATAGTATAAAACTCATAACACATTCGTAAGTACATTAATGAACATGTGCATTACATCAATTAATGGTCATTTACTTGTAAGAATAACATGTGGACTTTCATAGTAAATTAAAGAAATTCACTCAACATCTTACTTGCAAGTCTTTTTAGTGTGACCCAAACCCTTGCATTTGCTACACTGTCGTTGAAGTTTCATCTTTGATATTTCCCCTGATTCCGTCTTTGTTAAACTCCCGAGAAACGATCCCAATCAAATCTAACATTATCCGTAATACCACTAACAATAATAACATAAGAAAAGAAATAGTGTATTTCTTGAATTTTCACACCTTTTCCAGATTCTGTTGAAACACTGTCTCGCTACAATTGAGGGAATCACGATTCATACACTATTTCTACATCTGCACATTCCCATTTTTTCCCTCTACCATCATTCCACTTGTATATAAAACAATGAACGCACTTATCATAGGAAAAATAACATTAAAAATACAGATCAACACACACACACACTCAAACAGACACACACAACAAAAAGACCGAATACTCGAACTAAGCTCTAGATATAACAACCAATGAAGTTTGTTTAATTCCAAGGGATTATAGAACTTACTAATCAATTTGTGCTAATATCTCCTTTGATTTTTGTCAGGCTAAAATTTTTATTCAAAAATAAGGAGGCTTGGCTAAGTGTATGAGACGTTGAATATTCTGGGATTATCCCTTCTTTTGTTTCTGTCAGAACCCAAAAGCCCAGCGTTTTCCCTTGAAATATTGCTTGCTGCAGATTGTTATGATCCTAATCAGATTCTTGTTCCTTGTTCTTCTCAGGATCTCACACTCTTGCTTAAATCTACCCGACAGCTTGCTTAAAACTTTCACGGCTACCTGAGTGTTATCTTGAAACAACACAAATTCATGCAAGTCATACAGTGAAGCAAGAACGCAATAAGGAGGCTTGGCTAGGTGCATGAGAAGTTGAATATTCTGGGATTGTTCACTTTCTTTCGTTTATATCTTTGTTCATGACAATTTCGCACGGTATACAAATATTCGAGCACATAAATTCAACCCCCTTTACTCAAATATTCCTGCCAAATATCATTACGGTATGGTTGAAATCGATTAGAAATGAACTTCTATAAAAAAATGTTAAAAATTTGCCCAAAAAATATGGAGAACTTGAAGTTTGTATAAAATAGAAATCGATCAGGAATTAAGTTTGAAATCTATTAGGAGTTAAAATTTGCCCTGCTACGACCACTAGATATGGACTACTCTGTTTACTTTGATGCAGGGATTCTTTAATCCAACGCAGGCACTGGTGTTGTAGTGTTAGAACCGGGCGGAAAGTTCATGAAGGCTTATGCTCGCAGGTTTCTGAATGTCCAGGAACCAGCGCTGGCAGAGTGTCTAGCCCTTGAAGAGGCCCTTATGATGTCCGCGGAGTTACAACTCAGCTCAATAAACATAATGGGAGACGCGTTGCAGGTTATCTACATGGTACAAGGTGAGATTGAATGTGCTGTGAATTGTGAATCTGTTATAGCTAGAATAAGGAGTTTGCTAGAGCATGACCCTAACACGACTCTATTGGGTATCTAGAAGTAATAATCATATCTCTCATTCTCTAGCAAACTATGCTAATTAAGACATGTCCCCTACTTTGTAACTCTTGGAACTCTTCTCCGAGTTTCTTGTCTTTCGTTTCTGGATGTTTTCCAGAACCCTGAATGAATGAAAGCAATTTTTTCCTCAAAAATGTTTGTATAAAAAAAGGCAAAAAAATTTGCCTAAAAAATAGCGAACCAAAACTTGGTACCAAAAAAAAGTGATACCAAAAACAAGTAAGAATAACTTTTTAGTATTAACATAGGGATTTTTTTAAAAAATATTTTGATCGAGACCGATTGTTGAATAAAATTGAAATTAATATTAAGTGGATTAGTTCAATTCAATTCAATTCAGTTTATTCCATTTCAGTAAAATATAATTTAATGAAATTTAGATAGACTTACTAATTATATTTGACAATACATTAATTAATTTACACTTAATTTTAATTCAATACAGTTCAGTTCAGTGAGAAATAGCCCACAGAAACAGACAACTATAGAATTAAACATTTATGTTCATGGAAACTCCGAGTTTCTTGTCTTTCATTTCTGGATGTTTTCCAGAACCTTGAATGAATGAAAGCATTTTTTTCCTCAAAAATGTTTGTATTAAAAAAGGCTAAAAATTTGCCTAAAAAATAGCGAACCAAAATTTGGTACAAAAAAAAGTGATACCAAAAACAAGTGAGAATAACTTTTTAGTATTAACATAGAGATTTTTTTAAAAAAATATTTTGATAGAGACTGATTGTTGAATAAAATTGAAATTAATATTAAGTGGATTAGTTCAATTCAATTCAATTTAGTTTATTCCTTTAAGTAAATATAATTTAATGAAATTTAGATGGACTTACTAATTATATTTGACAATACATTAATTAATTTACACTTTATTTTAATTCAATACAGTTCAGTTCAGTGAAAAATAGCCCACAGAAACTGACAACTATAGAATTAAACATTTGTGTTCATGGAAATTGATGTATGCCGGACACCAACACTTCGACGACGAACCAGGCTCTCAAACTGATCTGCAAAACAAAGGCCCCGGGTGTCCCGGGGGTAGACACTCTGACGCTCAAGTCAGTATATTTGTTCAAGGCGTAAAGTATGTAGTATGAGATTAGATGGAGAGGTCTACCAAACCTTTAGGGTATTTATATGGCTACAATCCGTAGATCACCAAGATATGTATTTATGGTATCAATACAACTCTTATGGGAATAGTAGTTGTATTACCACGTATAATAGAAGTATATTTCGGACATGGTTGTGTTACCATGTTTAGGATGGATGTATTACCATCTTTGAGAGGATGTATATTCCTTGTAGAACATTCATAATATACGCATTCCTTATAAAGATTAGGATTGATGGACCTGTGGATCCACCCTCCGCGTATCTCGAGCCCACGACCCTTCTCGGGCCCTGGTCCGAGTATGAATGAGGTCCGAATATGAACCATAGACTTATCAGTAGCCCCGAGGTAGATCTTCAGAATATAGAGTGCTCCGTCTCGAAGGTTTGAAGGAGAGACCTGCTTCTCGAGGGAAGACCAATAACTAGAGGGAGAATAACTCGGGATGTTAAGCTCGGGGTGTCTTTCTAGGACTATCCTCTCGGGCTTAACCTTCTGAATATCTAGCTTAAAGTTCTTTCTTATTCCATCAAATATATGGATGGCTGAGATTAGCTTTCTTTGAAATCTAGATGGTAAATACATGTGGCGTGCCTTTATTGGAAAGTAGAGACGGTCTGTCCCCCGTCTCTTCAATTACTTGCATCAGAAATAGAATCGAGGTAATTGCTCATCTTCAATGCTGTCTGAGTTTGGATTATATCTCCCAAATCATTCCCATTGTCTTCTCTTATTCGAAAATTTCTTCTTTCCAAGTTCAGAAGACGTATCAGCATTTCATCAATTTCTGAAGCCCCAAATTTCTGCTTCCATCCTCCATAAGTGTTATCTTCTTTCTCTGCACATTTGTTTGTGTCTGTTTTTTCCTTTTCTCCCTGTGTGTATTTCCCCTCATACTTTCTATAATCATGAGTAATAGTAGTAAAACAATTTCCTTCTCCCGTCATGATGAGGGAGAATATGTAGAAGCTCAGGCCGAGGAGAGTAGCTCCCGTGACCGCCGCAGAGCTGAGGTAGCGAGTGGGAAAAAACCTGTAATTCTGGAGAAGAAAGCTTCTGGGGAAGAGAAGGGGTTGAGGGCAATGGCCAGGAGGGCTCAAATAGAGAGGAATAGCCCCATGGTAGTGCATGCATCCAGAGGTAGAATATCCATGGATGGTGAAGGTAGTGGTAAAAACTTGATGAAGGAGGATAAAGCACGCGCTGACGCTGCTATCTTCATAGAAGGTTGTCCCTTTTCGATTCCTTCTGATGCTGATCTTATGTACTTTGGAGAAGATAAGTCTGCATTTGAATTAGTAACTCTAACCCGAGGGGTCATATATGGGAGATTTCTGCAGCATGGGTTAGCCTTCCCTTTTCCCCCACTGTTGAATGATTTTCTTCAGTATTATAGGGTGCATCCAGGGCAGTTACATGCCAATGTGATAGTAATCATTATGGTCTTAATAACTTGGTGTGCTCGTAAAGGTTACCGTCCCAGTCTCCCTTTGTTGCGAACCATGTATAAGGTTTCCATTGTTAAACAAAATGTTAACTTGACCCCTCGGGATACCTCTTTAGGTAAGCTTTTTTTGCTTCTTGTGAACTGCGGGAAGTGGGATAAGGTAATACTAACCTTCGATCGAACCAAGTATGAAGTTCCTAATTGGAACGAAGAGGTCAAAAATGAGATCTGGCATGAAGTGGAGTCCTCCCGTAAACTGCTGAATATAGCTGAAGAGTTGGTGAGAGATAAGATCAAACTTAGAGAGGGTAAGTTTGTATCAGGAGATCATCAGATGGGTTGGCAGTGGCCTATTGAGGCATATAGCTGGTTGAATCAACTGTCCAGCCGGTCTTTTCAAAATAGCAGCTTCTTGAGGTTGACACATTTTGATCAGCCAAAAGGTGTTGAGATGGATTGGTATGAAACCCTTCTATTTATGGAGCAGGATCCGATTGGTGCAGCTAAGGCGTTGAAGGCCTCTAGGGCACTAGAAGGGGGAACTGCTCGAGACGAGGTGTCCGAGAAAAAAGTAAATAAGGAAATCTCGGGTCTGATGCAAAATGCTCGACGTGGGCGTCGGTTCAAAAGGCTGGTTCAAGGACCCAAGAAAACTTAATCACAGCTTAAGGTGCTTGAGGAGGCAAATTGCCTATTTGTTCCTGTAGCTTTAGATCCATCAGATGAGGAAGAGGACGAGGGTTCTGCCCTAGTTCGATGTCCGAGAAAGGAAGTGTCTCGGACTTCTAGTGTCCTTCCAACCATGATTGATAATCTTGAAGAAGTCATGATGATAAGTCCTATAGTAGATTTGTATGCGTCGCAAGAGGGTATTTCTTCTTGGTTATGTATTATATTCTCGTCCACAATGTGCCAATCGCTTCTTACGCTAACTTCCTTCCTTTTATATGCAGTAGGTGCTTCTAAGGTGAACAGGGCAGCAAGTTTGTTAGCTCAGATAGCTGAATCTAGGGGGCCGTCGAACAGTAATAAGAAGAAGAGGGATCTCGAGGCCTCAGGGAGCTCTGCGGACAAGTCTTCAAAGAAGCCAAGGCTCGAACTCGGACCATTGGAGGAGTTCGAGAAGTATTTGTCACCTCCTCCTTCTGAGGCTCTGCTCGAGACGGTACCAGGCTGTCCTGAGATTAGCCAGGTATGATCAGCTCAGCTCTCAATAGAATTAGCTGTGTAGTTAACTGACTGTTTTTATCGTCTTTCACAGTCTGTGAGTCAAATGAAGTATATGTACGACTCCATTCGGGCACTGTATAACCGTTCTCAAGGGCAGGCGTCTGAGCTTGAACTGATGAAAGAGGAGATATCCAAGAGGTCTAAGGAACCTTCCGATATGGTGAAGCACCTCCAGAATGAGATGGCTCGGGATCAGGTCAAAATAAAGGCCTTGGAAGAGGAGAACCAAGCCTTGAAGAAGGCAAAAAGGCTGTCTGATGGTTCCTTCTTAGATCTGAAAAGGAACATGGCTTTGGTGGAAGCGGAGAGAGACCGGTATGCTTATCCAGTTAGCCAGAGGCGGCTAGTTCGGTTGATAATAGATTTCTGTCTCAACTGTCCAGAGATGGAGGCTCATCGTCATGGTGACTTCTACCATAAGTCTGAGCTCTCGGAGATGTGGATTCATCTGAAGGGATTCCTCAACGAAGAGGTTCAAGGATGTCTGGCCCCTGCCTACACTTGGCCGGAAGTACCGGAGAGTTTGAAGGAGTTTCGGGCGAAGTTTAGCCAGATTGGGGGGTTTGAGACTAGTCTAATGACTAACTTGGAATCCTTGAAGATGGCATTAACTCTTGAGGAGTTCCAGGACAAGCTGTGCAGTTTGTATCCAGAGCTGTCATTCCTGGTGGGGAAGCCGGCTGTAGAGGCTTCAATTGAGGACCCGAAGACTTTCGATGGGTAGGAAAAGATTGTAACTGCTTAGAGCCTTGTCTTTTACTCAAAATTTTACTCTTTTCGCCAGATCTTGGTGTTTTATGTATTCTGAACACATGCTTTATTTCTGGAATTGATTTTACCTTCCTTTATGTCCAGTGTTGCTCTGCCGCTTGTGCTGATTTGCAGGTCAAGTATGAAGTTGTCCTTCAAAAGAGCAAGAAACTGGAGGAAGATTTGAATGACTCCAAGGACTGTTTTAGCATCGTGCGAGAAGAATGTGAAAGTCTTCGCGGCGGGCTGAAGGTAGCTTTGGAGTGGAGAGTTGAGCTGAATCAGCAGCTGAGTGATCTTCAGAAGAGGTATAAAGATCTAGAAGATGCTCACAGCAAAGCCTTGGCCGCCAATAAGGAGTACGACCAAGAATGAAGGAAAGTCATGGGTGACTTAATGAAGGTCAAGGGTGAAAGTCACGAGAAGGAACTTCGTATTTCTACCCTTCGGGATGAAAATATCACCGTGAATCATAAGATTGCCCGCAGGATAGATGAGTTGAGAATGTGTCAGGCCGATCTGAATGCTTGTAGATTCCAAATAAAGGAACTAGAAGATCAAGATGTGTTTGTCACACCTTCAGTTTCTTCAAGGAGGGAGATAGGTGGGCCTTCTTATGTCCCATATTCAGAACCGTTGATAAGGCCTCCTGACCAAGAGGGTATATCTCGAGGGATCCCATGTGGAAGGGGCAGAGAAGTGCCACCTAATCCTAGAGCTCATGGCTCAATTGACTCTCCTGCTCAACCTGTAATTATAGGAAATAGAAGGGGATCTCTTACCCCCTCTCAACTGATGAGGGTGGCAGAAGAAAGTAATTAGGGTCGTGGTCTCCACAGTGATCGAGGTCGTGCCTCTACTTCTTCTCGCGGTCGGGGTCGTACCCCTGTATTTAAAGACCTTCACGAGGTGTAGGAAGTTTCTTAGTGCAAAAACACTTTTTGATTTTGCCTTTATAAAGATCTTTGTACTGCAATCCTTGAGAAGATTGACTCTTAGGCTAATGAATAGCCTGAATAAATAGTGATGTGTACCTTAATAGGAGTATCACGTGGAGAGTCAAGTTCCAAACTTTGTGAGTTTGTATGACCCGTATCGTGTTGGTCTTTGACCATATACTTTTTATAAGTATATTATTTTATTTTGGCCTAAGATGATTGTAGTTCGGACACTTAGTCTAAACAGCTCATATTAGATAAGTATCAATCATACACTTATAAGAGTATGGATCTTAGGCAGCAGTCTTTACTTATGCTTTATAAGGCATAGTTTCTCTTTGTATCTAGAGAGTATAGACTGATTCAAAATAAAATGGAAGATATGTATTGAAATGAAATTGTATTCTTCGAACTTGAGAGCTCGGCAAAATTATGAAAGACAACCCCGAGTTTGGGAGCTCGGGTATGAAAAGATAAAAATATGAAAAGAAAAGAAGCTTGGCATGTAGGCCTTATCCAAGTAGTTTCTCCTTATATGGAGAAGTTCTACTTGGTTTTAGCTCTGAGGTACCTGCGTAGGAAGGGCGCCATAATGACAGGGTCCAAGTGCTCTCCTTCGCGTGTTTGCAAGAGGTAGAATCCACCGGATTGTGCTGTTGAGATTTTGTATGGTCCTTTGGTCCTTGGCTCCAGCGCTCCTCCTATCTTGTGTTAGTGCACCACGGGCCAACTGGCATTACCAGGTCTCCCACTTGGAAGGTTTGGTGGCGTCGTTTGTGCCATTGTGCAGTCATCTCGTTGTAGGCCATTTCTTCGAAGTGAAACACCATAGGTTGTTCGAGATCGGGGTCAGGGATCAGATCTCCTAGGATAGTGTTGACGGCCGAGATGTTACTCACTTTTCTGGCATCACAAATAGCCGTGATCATGCAAGAACGCGCCACTCCTTGAACTCCTTTGATTGAAGCTACTCCTTGTGGTGTTAGAAACTTCAGCATCAGATGGTAAGGAGACCATGCGGTTTTAGCTTGGCACATCCAAGGTCTGCCAAGGATAATGTTGAAAGGTGTGACGGTGTCGACTACCACGAACGTGCAGTATATGGTTAAGCTCTTCGCTCCATCTGATACTGTGACTAGGAGAGTGATTTCCCCAAGAGGTATTACTGGATTTCCTGTGAACCCCGAGATCGGACCCGTAGGTTTGAGGTCGTCCTTGGTAAATCCTAGTTTCTGGAAGCAATTTTGGAACATTACTTCTACTCCAGAGTATCTTGTACGGTTGCTGAGATGATGAGAGGATCAGAGTGAGGCATCTGATTTGGTACGGCATCCGCGTCCGTGAAAGTAATGGTTTCCTCGGGGCGAAGCCTCTTGTTGACTGGCTCGGTATGTGGTATGGCCCGCACACTATCCTTCAGCTTAGTCAAGGAAATTGCTTCTCCGGTATAGCCATTGATGTCGTTGATGACTCGGTTAGCTCAATTTAGCGGTGGTGGAGGAAGATCTTGAGGATTGCTGCCTTCACCGCTCTGGTTGTTGTTGTTATTATTGCGGGAGTGAAAGAATGTAATTCACCGTAGTTGGTGTGTCTGTATTATCTGAAATATATAGGATTTCAAGAGTACAAATACATTGTATCTAGACTAGTCTAATTATGGTACAGAAATATATACAAATCAATCATAATTATTCTCATGATAATTGTGATATTCTACCACCCCCTTCAAGCGAAGCGTCGGATGAGAAGCCACGCTAAGCTTGGATCGAAATAGTGTGAAGAGAGGACCAAGGAGACCTTTGGTAAAGATGTCAGCAATCTGTAAGGAAGTAGGAACATGACTAACACAAAGCCTGCCGGAAGCCACCAACTCCCGAACAAAGTGGTAGTCAATGTCAATATGCTTAGCCCGTTTGTGAGCAACGGGGTTTTGAGCAAGAAAAATAGCACTACTGTTGTCACAAAACAATAAGGGTGAAGACTTCAAAGGAACACGAAGCTCCTTGAGCAGATTGCACAACCAAACAAGCTCGGCCGCAGTGTTGGCCATAGCACGATACTCAGATTCACAGCTGGATCGGGAAACAGTTGGCTGTTTCTTAGCACTCCAAGAGACGAGATTACCACCAAGGTAAATGGCATAACCATAGGTGGAACGTCGAGTTTCAACACAGCGAGCCCAATCAGCATCTGAGTACCCTAACACTGAAAGTGAGCTGGAAGACGGTCGAAAGAAAAGTTCATGATGAAGAGTACCACGAACATAGCGAATAATACGAGTGACCGCCTGATAATGGTCGTCTTGAGGTGACTGAAGGAACTGGCTAACAGAATTGACAGCATAGGCTAGATCAGGCCTAGTAATGGTCAAATACTGCAAAGCTCCAACAAGCGAACAATATAGCTTGGGATTCGAAAACTCTGGACTAGAGGAAATAAGAAGTTGTGAACCAGGAACAAAAGGCGTAGAGACAGGTGCCATGTCAGTCATGCCAGCACGCTGAAGAATCTCCATGGCATACTTAGCCTGCCCAAGAAACAACCCCGAAGAAGAGCGAGAGACCTCTAATCCCAGAAAGTAATGAAGAGAGCCAAGATCCTTAATAGCAAACTCGTGATCAGTGCGAGCGACAAACTTCCGAATAAGAAGAGGATCATTTCCAGTGAGAATGATGTCATCCACGTAGACCAAAAGATACAACACCTTTGAGCCACGCATGAAGATGAACAGGGAAGTGTCAGACGAACAGCACCGAAAACCCAAACGAGTCAGATAAGAACTGAAACGCTGAAACCAGGCACGAGGAGCCTGTTTAAGGCCATAGATAGCCTTTCGGAGACAGCATACGTAATCTGGATGTCGAGGATCAGTGTATCCAGATGGATGTTCCATGTAAACCGGTGAGTCAAGATGACCATTAAGAAAGGCATTCTTAACGTCAAGCTAATGAAGGGACCAACCAAAAATGGTGGCAAGAGACAGGATGATCCGAACGGTGGAGGATATCACAACCGGGCTAAACGTGTGAGTGAAATCAAAGCCAGGAACTTGAGAGTATCCCTGAGCAACCAAACGAGCCTTATAACGATCAATAGTGCCATCTGGTCGATGCTTGGGCCGATAAACCCATTTGGAACCAACAATATTAACTCCAGAAGGACGAGGGACAAGATCCCAAGTACGTTTCTGACGCAGTGCATGCATCTTTTCATCCATAGCAGCCACCCAACGAGGATCCTTAAGTGCAGAACGAAAACCTCGAGGTTCAGTTTCACCCAAAAGGGCCGCAAGAAAACCAGTGACAATATAATCAGAGTAATCCTTTGCAGTGAGGCTGCCTGTCTGAGAACGAGTTGCCATACGATGGCGAGGCGGCGGTGGTGGCGGTGGCGGTGGCGGTGTCGATGGAGAATGGGCTGGAGTTGGTTCCAGAGAAGGGTTGGGAGACGATGACGCTCCAGAATCAGGCAAACATGGTGATCCAGAGACATGTGATGGTGGAGACGCCTCTATAGACTAATCTGGTGAAGGCTGATCAGGTGCTGTCAAAACCAAAGCATCATCATAATCTGAGTCAAGAAATGTAGAGACATCCAAAGACTCGGGGGACGTGGAGGATTGACGTTCCAATGGTGGAAACGAAGTCTCATCGAATCGAGCATGGCGTGTAAGATACACTTTCTTAGTGACCCACCGAAAACCCTTGTACTGCGAGTTGTAACCAAGAAAAACGCAAGGTGTACTGCGAGGAGCCAGTTTGTGCTGAGAGAACTGCCGAATATAAGGATACACCAAACAGCCAAATGGATGAAAATTTGAGTAGTCCGGATGACGTCCATAAGCCAGAAAATATGGCGAGACATTATTAAGAACAGGCGTAGGAAGCCTATTAATGGTGTACGTAGCAGTGGCAAATGCTGCATCCCAATAAGAAGCTGTCACATGACGATGCTTCCGTTCGGCTCTACCATTCTGCTCGGGAGTATACGGGCAGGAAATCTGATAAAAGATGCCCCTAGCCACGAAGTGAGAGTGCAACCGTGCATTTGTAAACTCAGTGCCACCATCGCTTTGAAACACCTTAATAGTGCGAGAGAACTGATTTTCCACAAAGTTCTGAAACTGCAGAAATGTCTCAACGAAATCTGATTTTCGCTTCAGCAAATAATACCAAGTAAATCACGAGTAGTCATCGATAAAAATGGCATAATAAGAATAGCCACTGGCAGATAAGACTGGTGCAGGTCCCCACAAATCACAGTGAACTAAATCAAGTATAGATTGCGCTCGCTTCGGATTGTCCACGAAAGAAAACCTTTTTCCCTTTGCTTTTTCACACGCTGAGCAAAGAGAAGACTTGGGCGACAAAGAGGTGACCTTAACATGATTCAGTTTATTCAATAAAGAAATGACCGAATGAGAAGTATGACCCAGTCTAGCATGCCAAATATCAAAAGAAGCTGCATTTTTATTTGATCGAACGTAAGCAACAAAGGCAGCACCACTCCGTTCAAGCACATAAAGACCATGATGACATCGACCCTGGCCTAAAACTTACTTGTTTGACTGTTTTAGAATCACAAACGAAGACTCATCAAAAGAAACTACAGCTTTTAAATCCTTTGTGAGCTTGCTAATCGAGAGCAAGTTTTTAGTAACATCGGGAACCACCAAAACATCCGATAATAATAAAGTACAAGAAAACTTATGACGACCAACATGTGTAATGGAAACATCACGACCATTAGCGAGAGAGACAGAACAGTTACCAGTATATGTAGCAACACGATCGAGATCAGAACATGCTGAGGTCATGTGGTTAGTAGCACCAGAATCCATATACCAACTGGAAACCTTGTCCATCGAAGAATCTGAAGACTCGAAAGCATCGACAACATTCACCGACACAGCGGACTGGAGCAACTCCGAGCTGTATGGCCAAACTCATCACAAAATTGACACCTCGGGTTCCATCATTTCCGGCGAGCAGAAAAAGTCGGTTGCGGCGGCGGCGGCGCGTGTAAAACATGCGCCCGAGAGGCAAAGAATGCAACCGGCGTGTGAGAATCACGCGCCATGTGAGATGGGGGGTTCTGGCGCGGGCGCGTGCGCCACACGCGCGCCAAGGGGCGAGTAAAGGTCGGCGCGCGCGTGATCCACACGCGCACGGGGAAGCTCCGGATTGTCATCGGGCGCGTGATGCACACGCGCCACAGGGAGGCCCAGCGCGTGATGCACACGCGCTGCCATATGAGGCGGCTGATACGCCGGCGCGTGATCCACACGCGTCTGTGGTAGTGGCGCGTGTTGCACACGCGTCGTGCTCTGCTGGGCGGTTTTCGGTCGGTTCATTAATTTTTTTTTTGAAACCAACGAAGAGAACGTGGATAACGAGAACGTCGACACACCAGTTGAGCAGCGGAAGAGGATGAAGGAACACCAAAATGAAAGCACCACAATCAAAAGTTCAAAGAGGCACCGAAATTGATTGGGATTTATCTGTCGAAATTGGATTTTTGACGGATTTACAGGTTATTGGATCGATTAGGCTGATACCATGAAAGAATGTAATTCACCGTAGTTGGTGTGTCTGTATTATCTGAAATATATAGGATTACAAGAGTACAAATACATTGTATCTAGACTAGTCTAATTATGGTACAGAAATATATACAAATCAATCACAATTATTCTCATGATAATTGTGATATTCTATCAGGGAGCCATCCTTCTTCTTCTGCCAGAGTTTTCCCCCATATCTCTTCTGGGTACCCTGGTTATTGCCGGCTATCGGAGGTGCAATTTGTTGCACGATTCCTTGACGAATTAGTTTCTCGATCTCATTCTTGAGCTGAGAGCACTCCTCAGTGTCATGCCCCTGATCTCGGTGATATTGGCAGAATTTCAGGGACCTTTGGCGCTCGGCTGACTCCTTCATGGCAGGTGGGTCCCTTAAAATGTGCAAGTGAATGGATAAAATCTCAGCCCGAGATCTAGCCAGAGAAGTGTATGACTCGAAGGTAGGTTTAGAGGCGATTTCCGTCTTCTCGACCTTCGGTATCTTCATTCTGGGCTCTTTTTTGTCCAGATGGGAGTCTGGAGGCCTTTTGCCTGTTACAGCGTTTGTTTTGCTAGCATACTTCTCCATGATGGCCTGGAGATGCTGAATGGTTGTTGGATTCTTTGTTGCCAGCTTCATCCTCAGAGTGTCATCATCTACACTCATTCGATACATATTGATCAGGAGGCGTTCATCTCGATCATAGCATTCAGTAGCTAGATCCATGTATCTGTGGTAGTGTTCTATCACAGTCTCTCCTTCAAGGAAAGCCACATATCTCAAATCTCCGAGGGACTTGGTAAACTTCTTCTTCTGGAAAAAGCGTGGAGAAGAAACTCAGCAAAATCCTAGTAATCGAACAAACTTTCTGGTTTTGTCTGAGTTAACCATGTTTGTGCTTTCCCTCGGAGGTAACTAGGGACGATCTTGCATATTTCCAATTCGTGGAAATTCCTGGTTTCCAAAGTCTTAAAAAAGACCGAGAGAAATTCTCTAGGATCGCTAGTGCCATCGTATGTGGGTAAGTGCTCTGGGACCTTCTTGTGGTTATCGAAGGGGAGGTTCACAATATGCCGCGAGAAGGGAGAATGAGCAGACTGTCCTCTGTGTCCGAGGATACGTGTAATTTCTTGATCGACTTTGTATTTACCTCGGGTAGGGTAGGCTTCATCTTGGGTGTAAGGCCGATCGGTGCTATTTTGCCATTCGCTCCGGGTTCGCTCTCTCTTCTCGCGCTTGAGCTCTTCCTCGATGTTGTTGATGCGCATCCTCTGTACCTCCTCCTTGCTTAATCCGGCGCCTTCGTTCTGGTAGTTAGTCAGATTAGGAGGTGCTAGCAGATTGCTCTGAGGATTATAAGGTGGCAGACCCCTAGATAAATCATCTAGGAGTCTCTGCTGTCGAGTAGAATCAGCAGGTGGTTTTTTTGAGCTCTTGAGATAGATACTCGATTGGGGGCCTCATGCGTCTGTGCCCGGAGTTGTTGACTTGATTTTATCAAAGATGCAACAAAATCAGGATATTGGGAATGTAAGTCCCTCATCAGTGCTCAGACATCTTCAGGGATCGTTCTCGGAGGTGTGTCCGAGTCAAGGTTGATATAGGGTGGCCCCGAGCTTGGCGGGTTGTGTCGTACAGTCTGGTTCAAGGTTTCCTTAAGATGTCTTTGTCTTTCTTCCTCCTGCCGCCTTTCTGCGAGGATTTGTCGATCCCTTTGTGCTTGTTCTTCTACGGAAAAGATCGAATCAGATCCGTTGTACCCCAATCCATTCTCTTGGTCAAGGCCGTCTAGGTTGTCGACGTGTTCGCTGTAGTTCATGTCAGTCTGGATCGAGACTCTCTGTCCTGAGTTCGGTGCTTCAGATCCAACAGGATTCGATCCAGAAGGTGGCATTCCTGATGCAGCAGGATTTGGGCCGGAGGGGGGTGCTCCAGATACGACAGGATTTGGACCGAAGGAGTTTGAAACGTTGGAATTTCCTGCCCCCACGGTAGAGCCTGATGGCGGTTCAGAAGTGGAGCGCGTAGGAGATCCTACTTGTCGACCGCGTCCTCATCCTCATCCTCGTCCTTGGGGGGGGGGGTTGCTCTATTTCTGGATTCTCCTCCGGATTATGCCGCTGCATACGGGCGCTTCGTCTGGGCTGCTCAGCGTCAGACATGTTGTTGGAGAATTTGTTCTTCGGGTGCGCTAGACCAGATCAGAGACAAGGTTCGGCGACGTCGTCAATGAGTGTGAGATGTCCCACCGGGCATGCCAAATTGATGTATGCCGGACACCAACACTTCGACGATGAACCAGGCTCTCGAACTGATCTGCAAAACAAAGGCCCCGGGTGTCCCGGGGGTAGACACTCCGACGCTCAAGTCAGTATATTTGTTCCAGGCATAAAGTATGTAGTATGAGATTTGATGGAGAGGTCTACCAAACCTTTAGGGTATTTATATGGCTACAATCCGTAGATCACCAAGATATGTATTTATGGTATGAATACAACTTTTATGGGAATAGTAGTTGTATTACCATGTATAATAGAAGTATATTTCGGACATGGTTGTGTTACCATGTTTAGGATGGCTGTATTACCATCTTTGAGAGGATGTATATTCCTTGTAGAACATTCATAATATACGCATTCCTTATAAGGATTAGGATTGATGGACCTGTGGATCCACCCTCCGCGTATCTCGAGCCCACGACCCTTCTCGGGCCCTGGTCCGAGTATGAATGAGGCCCGAATACGAACCATGGACTTATCAGAAATTTTAAGTATCAATAAGGTATAGGAATAAATTTCTTAATCTTGTTTGAATCGGGACAAGTCTTGATTCTAGTGATTTGGTTTCATTTGAAACTAACTCCCAATTACTCAAGTATTATCAATTAAAAAACTAAAATAAATACCGAAATTATCAAAGGCAAGTCATCTAGCAGACCATAATTAATATGATTTCAAAAAATAAAAATAAACCAGACCATAATTTATATGATTAGTATTACGACATGTGTAGTGCCATATTTTCCAGCTGTAGAATAGACTATATGGACAATTTTCTTCAATATATCTTAACCATGTATAACAGCCGTTCAATATCATTTATAATTTTGCATGAATATTCTGAATAGTAAATATACCAAATTCAATTTAATTGAATCAATCAATTATCCAAATCAATTGAAAATCAAGAAATAATTACGAAAACAAGTCTAATTGAATAAGCAAAAATAGTAAAAGAATAATATTATGGTATGAATATGATTGGGAGAAAAATTCTATGTAAATATAATTAAAATTAAAATTAAAAAATTAATCACTGATTAAATACTAAGTAAATATACTACGAAAATTTGTATTCTTATTAAGGTGTCATGTCATAAGGGAAAAAGGTAAAAATTTATCCAAGAAAATAAGGAGAAAAAATAGGGGAAGAAACTTAGGACGGAAGTGAGAATATTTATTTATTATAGAAGACGAAAAACTTTTATAAAGGAGGAGGAGGAGGGAGGAAGAAGGAATATATTAAAAATATATTAGGAATCAAATTTGAAATTGATTAGGACTTAAGTTTTTATAAAGAAATTCTAAAATTTGCCCAAGAAAATGGGAGAAAAAATAGGATACCAAAATTTGGTACCAAAAAAATGTGAGAATAACTTTTCAGTATTAACTAGCGAGGTGGCACCGCATGATGCGCGGTGAATTTTGGCTTGATATACCGGGGAAGGCAAAAACCCTGATTAAAGGGGGTTGAATTTTTGGTGATACAACCATACCGTAGTGATCTAATATTATTTCAAATAAATTTGGATACACCATTGTCAATGTAAGGGATGAGATGTATTTATACATCTAAATTATATGGTTTTATCCGTTTATTTGCCCACTTGATGTGCTCGAAGGTGTGTTATTTTGCAGTAAATCATAGAAAACATGGAGAAGGATATTAAATGAAGGTTTGCTAGGAAGAGAGCAATTTGATGATGTGTTGAAGACGAAGGGGAGCTATACACTATACTCTTTTTTCCTACGGGTTTTTAATGAGGTAGTGTGCTCCAACGGAGATAATAGATCATCATTCTGTTATCCCGGCATTGAAGAGGCGAGGAGAAAGAAGCGACAAGCTGAAGTAATGGACAAATCCTATTATTGATTTCTTCTACGGGCGGCTAAGTTGTGATTCGCGGGTCGATCACTAATCAGCTATACGTATTGCAAGAAATCAGTGATGGGCAACAATAAAGTTCTATTATTTTAGCACTTGAAGAAAGAAGCAAGAAAGATGGCATCAATTGAATAAGCTTGCTTCTGGACTGAAATCCTCTTAAGCCCAAACCCACTTGTATACATAAATAAGAAAAGGCATAATGAGGTGTATTTGAGTACACGTGACTTTTCTTAAGGCTTAGGGTTTTATTGTTTTTTATTATTATTTTAATAAGGCAAATATTGCCACCTAGACTAATTAGTTTAGGTTTATAATATAAACCTTGGTAATTTACTCTCGGGCACACATACATTCATACGCACAGACTTTGTTTTCTTCTCGGCCGACTTTGGACGAAAGCTAGGGTTTTGCAATTTCTTCAATTCGGTGATTTCTTTCTCTCATGTTTTATTCTTATTATTGTGATTGTGTTCATCGTAATATGAGTAACTAATTCTTTAATTCGGCGAGAATAACGAAGCACTAGTCATGAGAATTCTGTGAGATCTAATTGTGCATGAAAATTAACTGCTGTGAATTTTAGTTTATTCTCCGTGCATCCTGTTATATCTGATTAATTTAAGCCTACGCAACTTAGATTAAATAGGATTACAGCCAATTAGTACCACCAATCCGTAATTGTTGGAAAGGGCTAATTAGTGGTAAAGCTATCGTTTAGATAGTGAGAATAAACTGGTAGACAGGTTAATACTTGCGTTCTTGGTTAATGTGTCTAAACTGGGTTCCTTCATATCTTAATGCTATCAAACAACTTAGAACTGGCGTTACCAACTAGGTTTGATTTGATAAGAGAAATAGTTAGTTTAAGCGTCTCTTGCTAGCTATCGACAAATTAAGTAGGAATCGGGGTATGTCCGCTGCATTCACGGTACACTATAACTGGTTGATTCATGGTCGTTAATAAAATCTCTGCATCAATGATCAGAACATATGACTAGTGTGGAATTATTTGAGCCGGGTTTCTTTATAAATTGATATCTCTTTGCAATTTTAAATCATTCTGTTTTCTTTCTTAGTTATTTATATATTATTCAGTAGTTAATCTCAATCTCTCAAGTTAAAAGTGTGGTGACTAAACACCAAAATCTGATCTTTAGGAATATAAAAGTGTTAATCTGTTCTCTGTGGGTTCGACTCTACTTGCTATTATATTCTTTAATATTCTTAGCATTGTAGGAATATTTTGGTGGTATTCGACGTCCACCAGTTGTAGACTGAATTGTATGATTAATAATGCGGAGAACTTAATTGAACTGACTTAATTGAACCAAAAGAAATTAGAAAACAAATCAATGTATTGTTTGAAATAGAATGGATATTGCAACCATATCCAATGAAAATCTCTATTTAATGGTAGAGAAATCTCCAGTTTCGGCCGAATATCAGTGCGATTGATTACCCTCATCGTAGCTATCCTCATCTTCACTCTCATGACTTGACTCCTAGGCTCATGGTCGTCGCTCCCTTCATCCTCATCTTCACCGCCATTAGTTTGATCATCATTTACATTCTCGATTTGGTTTGTAAGTGTTTTTTTTTTGCCCCTGCATGATATTATTATATGAGACACTAATGTTGAATAAATCGTTTATATATAAAGTGTTTGTAGCAAAGTTTCTAGAAAGTCCAACTTTCCTAAATGCTATGGAACTACCACTTTATGTTTAAACTCAAGTAATACAATTTTGTGTTAAAACATTGATCATGTTAAAATAAACATATAGTAAAACATGTTTTAATGTGTAAATTTAAGAAATTTTATTTTAAAATTATAAAAATTTAAGTGATAAAATGTACAGTTCAAATTGAAAGGTACACTATATAAGTTAAAACGTATAAAGACTTTCATAGAAAGTCAGGAAAGTTGGGAGTTCAAGAGATTTTCTGGACCTCTCACGTGATTAAGTAAAAGTCTTAAATAGTATACTTCCCCTTCCCTTGGGCTTACAGCTACTAATCGTCCAATGACTGTTTTATTTCCTCTCTTTGTCCAACACATGTCTGAGGGTATTCATACAAAGTGCTCCGGAAACTCCTTGTATAGTAAATTTAAGGTTTTGGCATCAACATTAAATTTATTCATCAGGAAGAATTATGTTAGTCTCGTTCTCTTGGAAAATTCATTTGGTACAACTGTTTCAAGGTCACAATCTTTTCTAAAAATTATAAACTGTTGTCCTGGTAGATGCACTTGCAAGGTGTACACAGCAGGGTTCATGTAGTTTAGTTTAAAAGTAAAGATTCCAGGCTGCTTCTGATGGACTAATCCAGCGAGCATCTTGAAAATTTCTATTCTCATCAACTGCTTCATTATCTTGGCCATTGCCCTAACCATTATCCTTACCAGTTCCAAGTGCAAAGCTAATTTTGTTGCTCCCTTTGAAGATGTTCTTGTGGATATATTTGATGAGTTTAATGGTAGAACATATCTCAACATTGATGTGGCATCCATAGGTTGCAAGTAAATATCGATTATACCCAGCTACCCAGTTATTGTCCATCTCAAGGTTTCGTATCCTTACAGTTCTACCGCTGTCTCTTCTTCTGTACAATGGATATCCATCTTCAGATGACATGTTGTTTCCTGAAATGGTTTAGGAAATCCAAATTTACACTTCTCAGTCTTAATTGTACATGGACAATTTGGATTATATATACTCTCCACATGTACCGTGCGTCATATTTTTTTAACCAGCTCAAATAAGTGGGGTTCTTTGTCAGGGTCTGGTATCTCGGCACAAACAATTCGATCATATCCATCTTGTCCCAAGGGTTTATTACCAGGTTTTAAAATCACCATCATATGAACATGTGGTAATCCTCTTTTCTGATATTCAATGGCATATATAAGGGAATCCACATGACCAAAAATTTCTCTAGTTACTAAATCCTTTTTCAAATCCTCAACTCTGTCTTTAAAAACTCTAGCACACAAAGCAGGTCTATCATTGGCAGATTCTCCATATCGCAAATTTCTTTCAATTTCTGCCCAATATGGGTTGCAAGTCATTGTCAAAAACACATCAGGCTTACCAATTTTTTGTACGACGGCCATTGCATCAAGGTAACATTGTCACACATCTCTAGGGCCACCGATAAATGTGGCGTGTAAAAAAACACGTGCACCAACCTCATTACCGATTCCAACCATGCATCTACACCATCAGTAATACCTTGAACCATCTCAGTTCTGAATTCGGCTTGTTTCTCTCTCAAAAATTCCAATCTGTTGGTCTCAATTTTGATATACATATCAACGATATATTGTTGAAATAATCTACCAAAGTGTATTAGCATTGTCTTATCATCCTCTCTCATCTGAAACTTGTAAGTATAATATTCTCTGGCAGTAACAGCACATTTGTTTTCTTTCCCATCTCTCACAACTGATTGGGGAAAAAAGAAGAGTTCATCATTTAAAGTATTGCAATTGCTATGCCACAACTATGTAAATCGAGTATTTTCTTAGAATAAAAAATGCATGTATTTTTAAGAAAATTAAATTAATTGGAATACCTCTCATTTCTTCATCAAGGAGGCACTCGGGAGAATCAAATTGTATCGTTTTTCCCCTCCTTCTCCTTTGTCCTTTTTCATAACGTTACGATCCCATCCAGGCTGACCGTGAGGAAACATAAGAGGGTATTGCATTGGATCATAGAAATTGTAGTATTGTTTGATAGTTTAAGAATTTTCATTTTTACCAGTTACTTGAACTCTAACGGTTCTTTCTCCATCATCTTTTCCATTATCTACACATATTCCTCCAACGTGACCAACACTGGGGGGAGTTGTATCTTCTCTGATCTAAATTAGATTCAAGTTGAGGATTATTTTTTTGGTAGGAAGTTCTGGCTCACTCTTGAGTCCTCTGAAAAAAATACGATATGGATTCTCTTCAAGAGTTTTCATTAAAATCTCCATAGTTTGCTTGTCAAACCTTTTGTTGTCATGCCAATTGCCCACCTCCATCCTTTGTTTTAATTCAACATCAACTGTCGAAAAAGTAGAGTTGAACTCCAGTCGTACTAAATCCATCATATTTGCCTCCCTTATTTTTCTCCAATGGATTCAGATAAAAAAGATATACTTGACCTTGCATTCGGAAAGTATATATTCCATTTGTATTTACAGTAAGTGTTTCGTCATACGATGCGCCAAAACTGGTGAAAGCAAGGTTGTTATTGTATGACCTAATATTATTCCTAAAATGTATAGATTGCTCTGCTACTCCAACTAATAATAATTGCAACTTCTCGGGTAAGTCATACCCATCAAATTCAGTTTCACCCTTGCAACAACAAAACACAGATGACTCTCCTTTAAACAGTTTAGCCTTGCAGTATATACAATCAGGAAGAGTTTTAAGGATTCTACAACAATTTGGAGCACTCTCCAACAACCAACATTTTTCTTTCTCCTTTTCTGTAATTGACCTAAATAAAAGTTATTTCTTTCAAACTCAGATATTTATAAGAGGGTAATATGTAATTTAAACAATATAACATATTCAAATCATCATACTCAAATATTGATACATTTTGTGTATTGAAACAAACCTGTATTGTTATCGATAGTTGGGTTAGCTTCGCTCTCTTGAAGTCGCTTTTTTTGTTTCTATTCTGCATAATATTTTCTCCTATTTGCATTTTTTTCAACTTCACCCATTGCATCAATATTTAAAATCATAAAGTTAAAATAGAATAATACATTATACTTGTGATTCAAAACTATATACTAAGCATCAGGAAAACAATAAAAATATAGTTACTACAGTTTATTGTGTTAAACGTTGTATATTTAAACAAATCTGTATTATTTTTGGTAGTTGGGTGGTTAGCTTCTCTTTCTTGAAGTGTTCTTTTTTGTTTATTTTTAGCATAAACTTTTCTCCTCTTCGTATTTTTATCATCTTGGCCCCTTGCATCAATATAAAATTTCAAATTAAAAACACAAAACTATATACTAAGCATTATTAATTCTAAATTAACAATAACATTGATTAGGGCAAAAACTTATAAACGGCCCCTAAATTAATTGAAAATCAGGAAATAATTATGAAAACAGGTCTAATTGAATAAGCAAAAATAGTAAAAGAATGATATTATGGTATGATTGGGAGAAAAATTCTAAGTAAATATAATTAAAATAAAATTTAAAAAATTAACCACTGATTAAATACTAATTAAATTTGTATTATTAAGGTGTCATGTCATAAGGGAAAAAGGTAAAAATTTATCCAAGAAAATAAGGAGGAAAAATAGGGGAAGAAACTTAGGACGAAAGAAAGAACTAAAATTTGGTTTAAAAAAAAGCAAGAATAATTATTTATTATGGAGGACGAAAACTTTTATAAAGGAGGAGGAGGGGAGGAAGAAGGAATATATAAAAAATATATTAGGAATCAAGTTTGAAATCGATTAGGAATTAGGTTTCTATAAAAAAAAAGGCTAAAAATTTGCCCAAGAAAATGGGAGAAAAAATAGGGTACCAAAATCTGGTACCAAAAAAAAAGTGAGAATAACATTTTAGTCTTAATACAGGGATATAGGGATAAATAATCATTTTTAAAAGTGGTCACCATACAAAGAAAAACTAAACTGTTTGTTAATCTACAGTACACCTACACTAACTATACAAAAAAAATGCCTGGTTTTGCACCATTTCAAGAAGATTCTCAGCGAAGCAAGGCAAAGTTTGCGAATGTCTCAGAAGGATGAGTCACTTTTGGCGCGAGCTTCTTCTTTGCAGCCATTTCAGGATCTCCAAACACATTCCAGAGTTTCATCAGCTGATGCGGTCCCATTTGGGCTCTGAGCCATATGAAGAACCCGAGATGTGTGGCCATTCAGCTCAGCGATCCTCGCCATAGAGGGATACTTCCACAAAGTCACCTCTTTGTCACGAACTTCCTGAGCGAACAGGTCAACTGAAGCAACTGAATCTACATCCCTTCCAGTACCAATCTCATACAGCTCAAATAAACTTCTAGGAGTTCGACTTCACCACCACCAAAATCAGCTAGACTTCTCCAATTCCCACTTCTCTTCATAGGAATTCTCTAATACGGGTTCAGGTTGATGCTGATCCTGAAAAGGAAATAGAAACAGGAAAGAACTTTTGGTCTGCCTAAACTACACTACTGCCTTTCCATAACAAGGCCGTTGTTACTAAATTAATATAGACCAAAATAGATCATAAAGGTCAACTAGAGTAAATTTTGATAAAAAGCCTGATGGAAAATTGGCACATATTGAACAAAACATATCAAACGATTTTACGATCAAACCAACACACAAAAAGCTTTACAGAATCAAGACACGAGCTATTTTAAGTCATTTCCAACCTGTATCAAGGAAAAGAACTTTATACATAAATTGATATCTGGTTTGGAATACTCAAAAATTAAATATCAAAACTAACAAAGAACTTCATAAAAGATGAGATATAAAGATTAGATATGAAGTGAAACGATTACTATCACAGACCCCATCTACTACATAAACTAGGACTCACCTCTTGAGAACCGGGAGGCCGTTCCGATATTGATGCAGTTCTGATCAAAATCCCAGCAGTCAGAGCCCAGATCACAAATTTGCTACCCCATGCTTCATGATCATAGCACTGGAGTGCATACTGTTGTCCCATCCATCCGCGCTCTACTTGTCTTCGGTTTTCGTCCTGAAACAAACATCTCACTTCCTCAGCTAAACTGCAAATAAACGGAGAAGAAATCAAGCTCAGCGTAGAACTAGTAAGAGAGCATAAAACAAACCTTAAGAAACATTTCCAGGGGAGCATAAAAAATTGCTTCCAATTCTGAGTATATATGCAGTTGGTACAAATGCAGTTTTGTCCTGCAATATTCACCTTATCTCCTTTCTAAATGAAGAAGAGCAATGACCAAAACCAAAAAAGAGCCAAACACCCAATACAGCCAGAAAGCCTAAAACATAAATGACTAACACAGCGGAACAAAGCAGCAATTTCTCCATTACAGAACTACTGGTGGTATTTTATGTATATCTATTACTCACAACATTCAAGATCGACTAAAGTATCAGCAACTATGTTTCCGTACTGCTATTTGGGATGGATTATCTTGCAATCATAACTCAGGAACGGCACAATAAAAAAAACCTGATACAGGACAGGAAAACTACAACATATCTGAAAATTACGAGAAAAAACCAACGAGCAAAGCAATTGCAGTACCTTATTGGTGAATGATTTAGGAGCAGTGACAACATTTACATGTGAAGGGTCCAGGTCCAACCCAATCTCTTCTTTGGCCTCTCCTCTCCCTCAATGCTGTTCCAATATGATTAGCATCACCTCCTTCAACCTTTCCTCCACGCAACACTACCTCACCTTCATTTATAAATTAATGAAGGTAGGGTGATTTTTGTCACTCTATTTGCTAACATCACAGAAAAACTACGCAAGAAAAATAATGCTTAGGGAGAAGTACATAGAAAACAAGGGATGCATGCAACCAAACAGTCAGTAGTTAATTTATAACGGGCTCTTTCCTCAAATTTGTATACAAATTCCACCGATAGCACATATACTGAACACAGACACCCACTCATCATCTCTTTAGTGATAGGAAACTAATTTAACTAGTTTTGTGTCATGTAACTGCAAATGGCTGTAAGAGGCTGCTTCTCCTCCCTGGGGTTTTCTTCAGCCCCTAAACAGCGTGTTAATTTGCATGACATAGAATCAGAAGCATACAGACCATCATCTTTTCAGTCAATAACAAGTATGAAACAAAGTTTTAGGACTCAGTACTTAACGCTGGCATGTGTAAAAGAGGTGAATACAATATCAGCTGGTAGATATATCTCCAAAGCTCATGCTTGGACCTACAGAACATAAATTGTAGCCAATTAACATATATGCAAAGGAAATATAAATGTTAAGAGGAACAAAGCACAGCAAGTAAAAAACTGAATAGACACTGATTTCAGTATACTAACTAATGAAAACGAAATAAAATGGACAACTACCTGATGGATGATCAGCTACACAAAGGCTGCTTATTATCCTCCTTGGGCTCGTTCGCTGATCATCCATATGATCTGCATAAACAACTAAACAACAGAACCAACAAAAGCACTAGATTCCCTGGGTAATCGAAAAATAAATAACTAGAGACTTGAGTAGACAAAAAATCATATGATTAACAATAAAGTCAGGCATGATTCATATATTCATTGCAAAGAATTTAGGCTCAAGTAAAGCCAAAGTATACAACAATACGCTAGACTATACTAAGTAAGATCAGCAAACACTAAGAGGAAAAGCTAGAGAGCTAAAGAGGTTGTTTAATGGATGAAGATGGGAGGGTAGCTCAAGTTTCAACATTTTGTTTGGCCGAGAGAGTGCCTCATCTGGTTCATCTTCAGTCATCCTAAGCCTCTTCCTGGAGAACTTCAGTTTCAACCCATGTACTAGGTGGCAGGTAAATTCAGATTTGACCATCGTCGGACATCCAGAGGCAGAGCTTTTCTTGTTCCGTGCGAATGGTGTTCGTTTCCGTTTGGGAAACCCAGAAAAGACCCCTTTCTGGGCATCCAATTTCAGGTTGAATAACTCAGCCTCTGCCGCTTCTGCTAGAGCAAGAAGGCGGTCTGCAAAATCCCTTCTCTTCCGAGAGATGGGGGTTCTTTTCCGTTTAGGAAACCCAGAAAACACCCCCAACTTGAGTAGTTCAAGCTCTGCAACTTGTATCAATGCCAGGAACCGAGAATCCATCGTCGCAAATCAGTCAAACCCTAGATGCGAGATTGGGATTTCCGAAATTGGGGAAACCCTAGATGACCAGAAACAAAAAGAACTGAATACAAGACTCTCGGAAGACAGAGAGAGAGAGATATGGAGAGAGGGTTTGTGAAATGGATGGGATGGGACTTGGGAGACGGTTCACCCTTATTTATAGGCACCGATCAAATGGTGGCAGAAGGTTTAGGATACTATCATTATTCTCACAGGGTCAATTTCGTCCTTTTGGCTAATCGGGGTTATGACCGTTACCTTTCTGGCTTCAAAACTACGCTACTCATTTTAAAGTCTCAAAATAAATAATAAAAAATAGTAAAATGGAAAAATATTGACGGAAAAAGGATATTACTCCCTCGCCTATTTTCCACAAGAATTTGTTCTTCTACAATTGTATTTAATATATACATTAATGTAATTTCAATAAAAGAGCAATTATATATATTCTTAAAATCTATACTTTTTTTACCTAAATAGCGTTTTAAAATCCCACCTATTAATTCTATTTTAGCTAAGTATTAAACATTTATAAATTCTACAAATGAATTTTTTATATTCTCATTTTTTGGCAAAATCTTGTAAAATCAAGCTTTCCTAGGGGTTATAGAACACCTATATATGTACTATATATTTAAACTCACATATTTTTTCATTTAAAATATTATTCATTTTAGGCAAAGATATAATAAAATGTCCTTGGCTCAACTCTCAGTGGGGGCAGTGGAGGGGAAATGGTGTGATTTTATTGGGACTCATCTAAATACCAAATTAAAAAAAAGTTCCCTAAAAGTTCAACAATGCAGACTAGATGGCGGTACAACAGCCCACTTGTTTTTCGATTGTTCTGTCGCCCAAGAAGTTTGGAAGACTGCAGGTTTGACGGACAAGATCGAAAGCTCTCGTTGAGATCGTGGTGACAGATGGCTCCGATCTCTACTTGAAGATAATGATGATGGGACTGGGGAACTAATGGCAATGTTGTGTGACAACATCTGGACTCAAAGAAACCACCAACTCTTCCAAAACTCACATATTGGTACATAATTACTTGTTTTGTCGACCTCCGCGAACTTGACGCATTCCGTGCAGCAGACTTGAGGCCGGAACGATTGCCGAGTGAACTGTCTGACACATCTCGATTACGACCACCACCAGAGAACCCTCATATATTTTTTAAGCTGGGATAAGGGACATGAATGATGGGATTGGTGTTGTTGTGCTTGATGCAAATAATGGTTTTGTGAAAGCCATGGCAAGAAAAATGATTGGCGTGACTGATGTACTTGTGTCCGAACCTTTAGTGTTACGTGAAGCAATGAATATGGCGGTTGAGATTCAGCAACTTGGTGCCAGCATTGCAGAAGACGCAGTAAACTTAATATCCATGATCAGAGGTAATCCAGACCCTCCCTTAGCTTGCCATGAACTAATTCAAGATATTCGACGAATCATTGAAGCCGCGAACTTGGGAAATCTTTCTGGATACCAATGAATTTGAACATTTTGGCCGATTCAGTTGCTAGTTTTGCGAAAGCTTGTAATAGTGATAGGGTTGATTGGGATACACCACTCGCTTTCCTCATATCAAACGATTCTGAACGTTTTCCAGAAGTTTGAAATATGATATTTTTCTTTCATAAAAACAAAAGTTCCTTAATATTAAAAAAATGCAAAGCATACATAAAAGTAGTATTTTTGTTATTTAAAACTTTTCTTTTATAGTAGGCGAAATCTTACTCCCATGCGATATATTGCTCAAAAATATTACTGAAATAATAAATACTTTTAGAAATACCTATCTCATAAAAATATACAAAACTTTGTTATGCCTCGGGAGGTGTTTAGCCAATATCTCATCTGATGTGTGCAGATGATATTACCATTTTCACGACTCTTACAAAAATTTTTTGAATATGATCAGAAATTTTCTGGGAGATTAAGAACAATGTTCCAGACAAAATAAATTTCTCAAAATCTGACTATTTTGTAAATTCTCGAGATTTCACTTGTGAAAATTATAATGTTCAAAAGAATCACAGAGATTAAAAAAAAGGATATATGCTTTCAAGTTACAAGTACTTGGGAGTATCTATTTTCACAAGGAGGTGAAATTTACTATCGATCAGTTTCAAAAAGTTCTTAACTAATCTTTCTATTCTAGCACGTATGTTTAAACATAAGACAGAGTTTAAACACTGTAAGAAAGAACACACAAATTGTTTACGCAGTTCGGTGATAAACACCTACGTCTGCGGGGCCTTGCCCAGTCTGAAAATCATCCACTAAAATAACCAAGATCAGTTACAATGTTCTCCAAACAATTAACTATGTAGGACTTATCTTAATCGTGTGGATTCGTGAGATCCCCTCACTTGCCGGTCAGCAACTCCTCGTTGCTGTCTTGACCACTTCCCCTGAAATATTAAGGCGTGTTGATTTCAAACTGCTGGCGATGGCAAAGACCTATTGAACAATAAGCTGCTCCAACTGTAAAGCTATTCTGATCGGCAGAATACTTTCTTGTAAGATGAATAATTATTGTCGCAGCTTTTCTGTATATTTATAGTCCAAGGCTGTGCTTCCGTGTTGATCTTCTCGGTCCTTCAATCACGGCAATGCTGATCTCTCGTCCAGCTTGTCACAACTCCATTTAGTCTTCTAGCTATATTCTACCTCTATAACTAAAGGATAAGAAATATCTTATTTCCTTATTTAAGACTAATCCTTTCTAAGATACAACTCTATTACATATTCTCAAGCTAATCCAATCAGCACAAAATCAATCTTCACTTATCATCTTGATTTCTCGAATATCATCTTTGATCACATAAGAGTTGTACTTTATCAGTGCAGCAAGTTGAAATCAAACGAAACGCTTCTTGATCAACACACGAGTTGATGCAGTTGAGTGTTTTGCTGTTTAGTCGCTTATCCTTCCTCTCTTGAGTTGACATCTCTTCTCTGTTTTTCAGAACACCTTCGGCTGCCCCTGCTGTAGGCGGATGTCTGGCTGGTGACCACTCATTCTCAACCCAATACCATGCTTCTTCATCTAGAGCATCAATGTAATGCCTCATCCTTGCCTTCCAATAACCGTAGTTATTTTTATCCAGCATGGGTGCACGTGTGTATAGTGAACCATCATTCTCTTGGTTCGCCATGATCGATAGGGATCTCCACTGGCCTTGTTAAAGGCACAACTCAGTGGACTTGCTCTGATACCAAATGAAATTTACTATCGATCAGTTTCAAAAAGTTCTTAACTAATCTTTCTATTCTAGCACGTATGTTTAAACATAAGACAGAGTTTAAACACTGTAAGAAAGAACACACAAATTGTTTACGCAGTTCGGTGATAAACACCTACGTCTGCGGGGCCTTGCCCAGTCTGAAAATCATCCACTAAAATAACCAAGATCAGTTACAATGTTCTCCAAACAATTAACTATATAGGACTTATCTTAATCGTGTGGATTCGTGAGATCCCCTCACTTGCCAGTCAGCAACTCCTCGTTGCTGTCTTGACCACTTCCCCTGAAATATTAAGGCGTGTTGATTTCAAACTGCTGGCGATGGCAAAGACCTATTGAACAATAAGCTGCTCCAACTGTAAAGCTATTCTGATCGGCAGAATACTTTCTTGTAAGATGGATAATTATTGTCGCAGCTTTTCTGTATATTTATAGAAATAAATGGCCACCAAGACATCAAAATAATCATCACAATATTCTCCCCCTTGGGAACAGAAAATTTGCCAAAGTACCAAATATCCAGAAAACAAAACAAACATCCAGAATGTAGCAAAAGTGCAAAAGAGAGAGAGAAAGTTAAAAACATTAGATCTCAGAATGCATCAGAACCACTGGTCTCATCATCAGTCTCTTCAAGAGCTTCCAGCTCCTCTTGAAAGTCCAGCATCTTCTGTCTATGATATCGGATTAGTCCTCGAAACTCCTTCTTTCTCACATTAGCATAGTTCACCTCAGCTGGTTCCTCTTCTGAGTCTGCCTCCTCTTCCCCAGCCACTGCAGGTAAATCATTTCTCTTCCTGAGAATAGACTTGTTGACTTGTAAATCATCACAGAAAGTGATCTGATCATCTAGTTCATCTACTAAACCAACATGATATAGCAAGCCTGTAATGAGGGCAGGATAGGTGATGTACTCATCAGATTTCTGATGCTGAGCCACTAACAGAACCCTATCATAGATAAACCTTCCCAGATTGAAGGGTCTTCTAGTGCCAATGCAGTACATCAGACATGCCATCTCCTCAGTCACCAGAGATACATTGGTAGACATGGCCCATAAATTTGCAACCACCCTGTACATACAGTAATACTTCTAAGAAAGGTAAGCTACCTTGAGAGTCTTGTCTGCACCCCATTCTCCAAGTGTACCCCCTGTCAGCTCCAGTGCTACCACATCATAATCCAGAGTAAAGTCTTCTGGATAAACACCAGTCCCTAACACCTGATTGATTAGAGTAGCATCAAATCTATAGAGCTTGCCTCTAAGATAGACTTTTCTATACCAAGCAGAATCTGGTGCACTGTTTGTTCCTCCCAGATTTGCATAGAATTCCAGCACCTGGGAATGATTAGCCTTCATACAGAAGTTTGCTGGTCCAAACATGCGAATCCTCTTCATAAAAGCCACAAAACCAGGATGTTTAAACTTCTCAGTCAATCTCTTTTCCACATGCATCTTCCTGTTGACCAATCCTTCATACACATTCATTACTCTCCTGGAGTAAAAAATCTCATCCCAAGCATTTTCAAGTAAAGGATTGTCAGCTGGAAACACTAAAGGCACCTCATCTTCATGATCATCCTCCTCAGGCTCAGATTCAGAGCTACTACTCTCATGGACTTCTGCAGCAGGGTCTGCAGATGGTACTTCTGGAAGTGGGACTTCTGCAAAGTCCAGATTGAGCTCTGGAACTTCATCCCTCCTCAGCTCACTAGGGAAGACTTGAATAACTGGAGGAAGAGACTTCTTTCTCAACTTCTCCTGCAATTTCTCAAATTTGACAGTTAAAAGATGGCTATCCTCACTGTCTGGTGATGTCTCTGTCAGAGGCTCCATCATGATTCTGACATTCTCCAAAATCCTATCCACATCCACTGCCTGCTCAGCTTCACCAGGCTTCTCCTGTTCCACAGTTTCTTCTACTGCCTGCTCAACTTCAGCAGGCTTCTCCTGCTCAACAGTCCTTGTACTGAACACTCCTTGACCTCTCTTCCTCTTCCTCTGATAAATCTGCTTAACAACATTTCTTGGTGCTGCCTTTTCTGAACCCAAAGTCTGCTCAGATTGATCATCAATTTCAGAACTCTCATAGAAGAAGTTCAAGTCTGGTCCCCCTTCAAACTCAACCCCTACCCTAACCGTAGGATTACTCTCTTGAGCCACAGATTCTGGTGTGGCTCTAGTGGAATTCAGACTAAACTGTTCAGCCAGAAGCAAATCTTCCATAGACTGGGCAGAGGGGATGGAATCAACAGGCAAGTTGGATCGAAGGTTGCCCATGGTGGTTTAGACACAGAAGTAGGTTAAAACACACACAACTACTCACAGAAACCTCTAAAATCCCCAAATATCACAACTCCTAGGTGCGGCAAGCACTCTAACTACTAAATCAGCCAGAAAAACTCAATCTTGAAGCAGTTTAGAGCTAAATACCTTGTGCATGCACTGATTTGGGGTTGGAACTCCGGTCGACCAAAAACCCAGATTTTTCTTGTTCTTGGACTCTCGATTTGACAATGTATTGCTCAGACCAGATTACGGTTGCGATGAGAGCCGATCGGTGTACTAGTTGAATGATGAGCTTTGATGAATCGCCGGTGGAGGTTGTCTTGAAGTGGGAACGACGGAGCTACAGTAATTAGGTGAAAAAGGGACAAAGATTTTCCCTCTTATATTTAATATTTTCAGAAATTCAAATCCGAACCCAAAGTGGAAAATAAATCCTCAATTGCACACTCGTCCCCAATTTTAATGAAATCACTGATTATTCCCCATAAAATAAATATGTAACCAAGATTGTATCCTCAACCCGTATGGATATTTTAGCCCACTAATATCAACTCTTTCAGCCCATTGACTAGTCATGCCCAATAGATTATCCTCTTCACTTCGGCTAACTCTTCAGAGTTTAAACACACTGATTTCTCAGTGTTTAAACATACTTGACACCAACTTCTTTTTGTATTTTTCTTTTTCCAAAAATAAAAGAACACAACGCAATAAACACTAATATACAACAAATAAGAGGTGATCAGAGGTACCTCAAATTCGACAAACACCTAAGTGTTGTCTTAGTGTCTCAAATGTTGCAGAGTCCAGTGGTTTAGTGAAAATATCTGCATACTGTTCAGCACTAGGAACAAATTCAATGATCAGTTCTTTCTTTTCCACCAAGTCTCTGATGAAGTGATGCTTGATATCTATGTGCTTTGTCTTCTTATGATCAACATGATTATGGGAGAGATCAATGGCTCCCTTATTATCACATTTTATAATTAGGGCATCCTGCTGGAATCCATAGCCTTTTAACATCTGCTTCATCCACAGCAGTTGCTGGCAACAGCTTCCAGCTGCTAAGTACTCAGATTCAGTGGTAGACAGTGAGATAGAATTCTGCTTCTTGTTGTACCATGACACTAGATTCCCTCCTACATAGAAACATCCTCCAGTAGTACTTTTCATGTCTTCTGAATTTCCAGCCCAATCAGAATCACTGTAGCCAATAATCTCAGCTTGACTTCCTCTAGAGTACTAGAGACCATAATCAGCAGTCCCATGCACATATCTGATGATTCTCTTGACTACAGACAGATGACACTCCTTGGGATCAGACTGAAATCTTGCACATAGTCCAACACTCAAACAAATGGCTGGCCTACTTGCAGTGAGATATAATAAGCTCCCAATTATACTTCTATACAACTTAATATCTACCTTCACACCATACTTGTCATAGGTCAATTTCTCCGTAGATGCCATTGGAGTTCGCATATTCTTAGAATCGTCCATCCCAAATCTTTTAACCAAGTTTGAAGTGTACTTGGTTTGATTAATGAAGATACCTTCCTTTTGCTGTTTGACTTGAAGCCCCAAAAAATATTTCAATTCGCCAACCATGCTCATTTCAAACTCACTCTTCATCATTTCTATAAAGCTATCAACCATCTTTTGAGATGTTGACCCAAAAACAATATCATCTACATAGATTTGGGCAAGCAGAATATGTTTTTCATGTTTAAACACAAAGAGCGTTCGGTCTACTCCCCCTCGTCGATAGCCTTTCTGCAAAAGAAATTGGGTGAGACGCTCATACCAAGCCCTGGGAGCTTTCTTAAGACCATATAACGCTTTTTTTAGTCTGTACGCGTGATCAGGCAAATACGGATCTTCAAAACCCTTGGGTTGTTCCACATATACTTCTTCCTTGACAATGCCATTTAAAAAAGCACTCTTCACATCCATCTGAAACAACTTGAACTTCATAATACAGGACATAGCAAGCAAAAACCGAACAGATTCTAACCTTGCAACCGGAGCAAAGGTTGCATCAAAGTCGACACCTTCAACTTGAGTATATCCTTGAGTGACCAGTCTAGCCTTGTTTCTGGTGATATTACCATCTCCATCAGACTTGTTCTTGAAAATCCACTTAGTGCCAATGGCATTGACACCTGGAGGTCGTGAAACAAGATACCATACATCACTCCTTGTGAACTGCTCCAGTTCCTCTTGCATGGCAGAAATCCAATACTCATCATTCAATGCTTCCTTATGATTCTTGGGTTCTATGGAGGAGAGAAAACATTGTAGCACATGCATTCCAGCATCATTTTAACGTAGTCTTTCCGTTCCGTTTGCCTTAGATTATACGTGTTAGGTAGAGGATTGACAGATGTAGCTGGATCAGATGTTGTAGCTTCAGATACTGTGTTACTTTCAGAAGCATCAGATGATGTTGTAACATCAGGCAATGTTATAACATCCGACAGTGTTGTAACATCAGACAGAGATGAATCACTATCTGAACTGATTGGCTGCTCAGGTTCATCTTCAAGTAGGATTCCGCTACTGATATCCTTCAGATCTTTAATGACCATATTGTTGGATTCCATCATGACATTTGTGCGATTATTGAAAACCCTGTATGCCCTGCTATTTGGAGAATAACCAAGAAAAATACCAACATCAGCTCGTTTATCAAACTTACCGAGAGGTTCACGATCTCTGAGAATATAGCATGCACTCCCAAATATATGGAAGTAAGAAACATTTGGCTTCCTCCCTTCAAAGTTCATAGGCCGTTTTCTGAGTGAAAGGTCGAAAATAGACTCTGTTTATTGTATGACATGCAGTATGAACTGCCTCAGCCCACCATTTTTTTAGGAGTATCATTTTCTGCCATCATAGCCCTTGACATGTTGATGATAGTCTTGTTCTTGCGTTCAACAATACCATTTTGCTGTGGTGTGATCGGAGCAGAAAACTCATGCTTGATTCCAAGTTTTGCACAGAAATCCATCATAGTAGAGTTTGCAAACTCCCTTCCATGGTCACTCCTTACTCGAACCACTTGAAGACCGTCATGTGATCTTTCAGTATTAACTTGTGTAATGAGCTCAATAATTATTCCCACGGCATCATATTTTTCTTTCAAGAATTTCACCCAAGTAAACCTGGAAAAGTCATCTACACATACAAAGATATATTTCTTTCCCAAAATATTAGCTGGACTGATTGGCCCCATCAAATCCATATGCAGCAATTCAAGACCATGGGAAGTAGTGATTTCATGAAGTTTAGAGTGTGGGGACCTAACCTGTTCACCTTCATGACATGGTGGACAGTTCAACTCCTTTGTATAAGAGAGTAATGGTACTCCTCTTATTGCTTCAAGCTTTGTTACCTTAGCCAGTGTTTTCAGGTTTTCATGACCAAGCTTCTTGTGCCACAGTAGAGTATCGTCCACACTTACTTTGAGACAACTTACTGACTCATCCAGAATATAGCTATCTGATGATCTAGTGCCAATAAGAACACCCCGCTCATCCTTCCTGACTGTGCATACTTTATCATCAAATAAAACTGTTAGTTTGTTGTCACATAGGTGACTAATGCTGAGCAAATTTGCCTTTAGTCCATCCACCAAAAGTACGTCTTGAAATACTGGAAAGTTTTTGACTTGTAACTCCCCCTTTCCAGTTATTCTACATTTCTTCCCATCTCCAAATCTGACAGTTCCAGTCCATGGAACAATATTGCTCAACAACTCAGGAGTACCTGTCATATGTCTAGAACAACCACTATCGAAGTACCAGGAATCTCTGGCATATGAGCTATAACATGTATGAACAGCATAGCAGTGATTGGTTTTTGGAACCCATACCTTTTTAGAGTACGGAGACTTTTCTGATTGTACCATGTTGTAACCTGCTCTAGTGTTGTAACCTGCTCCTGTGTTATAACTTGCTCCAGTGTTATAACCTGTTCCGTTTGTTGGTCTTTGCATCAGATCTCGTAAAAGACGAAAGCAACGTCTTTTGTAATGTCCTGGTCGCCGGCAGTAATTGCACCTTGCCTCCCACCATTGTTGAAACATATTTTGCTGCTGATGATAGATAGGTTTATAACCTATACCAAACTTTGGAGATTTGATAAAGTTGCTTGTAGCTTTAATAGGTTGCTCTTTTCTCACTTGTCTTGGATTAGGTTGAATCATCTTCTGGTTCAACTTCAAACTTGTCTGATCAGTCCTGTTGGTCACTTCCATTCCATCATATCCTAATCCATGTCTATCTCCAGCCAACTTTCCCATACCAAGAATGTCATCCAGAGCTGCTGTTCCTTTGTTCAATTTGGTGATGGTTCCTTCGGTTATCTCAGCTCGAATGAGAGCTATCTTCAGTTCTTTCCTCATTGCCTCAATAGTGATCTGTTGTTGCTCAATTTCTTCATTCAGACTGTGATTGTCTTTCTGTAAGGCTTTATTTTGTTCAGTCACACTGATCCAGAGTTTATGAAGTTTGTCGTATGATTCATGAACACCCTCAGAGTCTGTGTTTAAAATCTCACTTTCTGAGACAATATTAGCACCAAATGCAACATAGGTTTCTTCTTCACTTTCTTCATCACTTAGAACAGTGATTGCCCCAAATGCAACATGGTTGCTGACATGCTCTTCATCAGAATCTTCTGCATCACTAAACGTAGCATTGTAGGCTTTCCCCTTTTTGTTAGCTGGTCCACTTGGACAATGTGATTGAATATGCCCATACCCTTCGCATTCTCGACACTGAATTTTTCCAGCATGTTTAAACACTGGTTTGGATTCTGCTTGATCATTGTTTGTTCTTCTACTCATTTAGGACTTTGCTCCCTTCCTTCGTTTCTTCGATTTTGAGATTTCCTCAGAACTTTTGCAAAACTTCTTGATATATGAGCAAGCTCATCCTCGTCCATTTCTTCATTGTTGTTTCTGCTAGAGTGTTTAGACATAGAATTCTGTTTAGACACAGAGTTTTGTTCAGCTGTTTTTTGTGCAGCTGCAGTGAATGCCATATCACTCTGTCTTACTGTAGCTAACTCCTTCATTTCAAAGGCTGACAGTGCTCCCATGACTTTATCAACAGTCATCTCAGATGTATCATGTAACTCCTCCATTGCAATAGTCTTTCCTTTGAAACTTGGTGGTAGAGACCTCAATATCTTCTGGACAATATCATCTTCAACAAACGGTTTTCCCAACTGATAGGCTGTGTTGACAAGATCTCTGATTTTTGCATTATATTCAGTAATCGTCTCATTGTCATGCATAATCAAAGTATCAAATGCTGTTTTTACTGTATGCATTTTTTGTCGTTTCATTTTTGCATCTCCTTCATAGCTAACTTTTAGTTTCTCCCATGCATCCTTAGCAGTGCAGCAAGTTGAAATCAAACGAAACGCTTCTTGATCAACACACGAGTTGATGCAGTTGAGTGTTTTGCTGTTTAGTCGCTTATCCTTCCTCTCTTGAGTTGACATCTCTTCTCTGTTTTTCAGAACACCTTCGGCTGCCCCTGCTGTAGGCGGATGTCTGGCTGGTGACCACTCATTCTCAACCCAATACCATGCTTCTTCATCTAGAGCATCAATGTAATGCCTCATCCTTGCCTTCCAATAACCGTAGTTATTTTTATCCAGCATGGGTGCACGTGTGTATAGTGAACCATCATTCTCTTGGTTCGCCATGATCGATAGGGATCTCCACTGGCCTTGTTAAAGGCACAACTCAGTGGACTTGCTCTGATACCAAATGAAATTTACTATCGATCAGTTTCAAAAAGTTCTTAACTAATCTTTCTATTCTAGCACGTATGTTTAAACATAAGACAGAGTTTAAACACTGTAAGAAAGAACACAAATTGTTTACGCAGTTCGGTGATAAACACCTACGTCTGCGGGGCCTTGCCCAGTCTGAAAATCATCCACTAAAATAACCAAGATCAGTTACAATGTTCTCCAAACAATTAACTATATAGGACTTATCTTAATCGTGTGGATTCGTGAGATCCCCTCACTTGCCGGTCAGCAACTCCTCGTTGCTGTCTTGACCACTTCCCCTGAAATATTAAGGCGTGTTGATTTCAAACTGCTGGCGATGGCAAAGACCTATTGAACAATAAGCTGCTCCAACTGTAAAGCTATTCTGATCGGCAGAATACTTTCTTGTAAGATGAATAATTATTGTCGCAGCTTTTCTGTATATTTATAGTCCAAGGCTGTGCTTCCGTGTTGATCTTCTCGGTCCTTCAATCACGGCAATGCTGATCTCTCGTCCAGCTTGTCACAACTCCATTTAGTCTTCTAGCTATATTCTACCTCTATAACTAAAGGATAAGAAATTTATTCTTTCCTTATTTAAGACTAATCCTTTCTAAGATACAACTCTATTACATATTCTCAAGCTAATCCAATCAGCACAAAATCAATCTTCACTTATCATCTTGATTTCTCGAATATCATCTTTGATCACATAAGAGTTGTACTTTATCTTCAATACTCTTGCTTAGTTTCTGATTCCGGTTTAGCAAGTGTTTAAACATCAGCATGTTTAAACATGATAACTTCTACAAAATAGCCAATTATATTATGCTGAGTCTTCTGGACTATTCAGAAGGAATAAGACAGTATATTACCAACCCCTCGTAGAAAGAATGGCAAAGGCTGTACAATATTTGAAAATAAGTGGCTTGCCGCAGTTGAGAAAATGGTTCTTATAAATTGACTAGCGAATTTCCCATGTTGTTAATGGAGATCTCGCAAGATCAAAACACTTTATATATCACCTACAACTTATCTACTAGAGAGTAGTTTGGGAAGTAGTTTGGGAAGTAGGGTCGAACCATAAGGGACTTGTTAGAGTGTTTCAAAGCACATGATAAGCATACTTATATATTATATAGAAAGTGATGTATAAATGGGATTTTGCGTTTGGTTTTTATTATTGTACGGAGGGAAACTAAAAATTTCAACTTTCATTATTAAGCTAAGGGGAATACACTAATATTATAAGGTATTGAGAGGCAAATGACGTCACTTCCAATTATTGATTTATCACCGAGAAAAGGCAATACACATAGGGCTTTTGACCATTTGTCGTGGATTAAATATTTTATTCTCTCAATTATAGTTAAAGATGATAGCATTGCTCATAAGCCCTCATCATTAATTCACCAAGATGTAGCATCAAATAAGTCAACAGTGATATTAAGAAAGGAGAATCATTAAGTATACTCATGCTCGATGCTAGTGTGAGATATAAACAAAACATTTGAAAGTTAGCAAGAACTAACTTTACTACTTTGAGATCCAGTCTTGACAGAATTCAAGCAAGCTCCAGTGTGGCTGTTCCAGAACTTGATGGATCCATCTTCGGCACCACCACCTGAGGCAAGCAAGTTGGCCTGAAAAGGACACCAAGCAAGGCCCTTTACAGAAATTGTGTGGTCTTGGAATCTGTGGAGCCCTGTTTCAGAATTAGCCATTGATCTATCCCATATGTAGAGGAGATCGTCATTTCCACCACTGGCTAAATGCTGAACTGAGGAAGACTATTTGAGAGCACAAATTTCTTGGCCATGTCCTCTGTAGATTTCGACTATATGGGACCTCATCCTCACGTCATTGTTGGTTACCTTTCCATCCATCCCTCCCGTGGTCATCAAATGCCCGTTCCATTCCAGGGAGCCAACTCGGGACTGATGTTGATGCGCATCTGTAAATGTTCGCAGAAGTCTTGCAGAAGTAGGATCCCAAAGCTGGATAACTTAGCTTAAACCAACAGCAAGGTGCTTCTAATCTGGGCTCCATTTAACGCTAGTAACTGGTCCATCTTCATCATCAGCGACGACAAGCTCTGTGGTAGCACCAGTGGATGCATCCCACAAGTACACCGAATTCGCGAGGGCAATGGAGATGAAGTTTTTGGATCCCCGGTCCAACAAATTCGAGTAGAAGTCATCCTACATACCAGGAGCATCCAAGATCCTATCGGCACTCTGAGGGATACGGCAGGGATGGGGCTTCTTCTTCGGCTTCTGTGATTGGATTTGGTGGGTTGTACCTGCAGAAGAGGAGACGATTCTAGGAAGTAATCTAACAGATTCAGGGGGCTTACTCTTGAAAGCGAGAATCCTGGTTCTGTCCATCCCTAGGGCTTGAGCTGAAAATGTACTGTTTTACCTGAACCCTGTATCACCAAGTAAATCGCCAACTTTTGCTTCACATAATTGATTCACGAAAGTGGCCATTGCATGATCTTCCATGTCAACAAGCAGCTGTACAATTTATTGGCAACTTAAACCATCACTTGAGTAGTCTTTTGTTCACCTCTTTGTCACAAACAAGTCAACTGAAGCAACTGAATCTACATCCCTTCCAGTATCAACTCTCATACAGCTCAAATAAACCTCTAGGAGTTCGACTTCACCACCACCAAAATCAGCTACACTTCTCCATTTCCCAATTCTCTTCAGAGGAATTGTCCAATCCGTGTTCGTTGATGCTGATCCTGAAAAGGAAATAGAATACACCTAAGAACTTTTGGTCTGCCTAAACTTATGAACAGGCAATGACTTTTGGTCTGCCTAAACTTTACTGTCTTTTCATAACAAAGTCGTTTCTAAATTTATATAGACGTAAACCTCAAGTAGAGTAGATTTTAATAAACAGCCTGATAGTGAACAAAACATATCAAGAGATTTTAATTTCAAACAAAAAACCTTTACAGAATCAAGACACGAGCTATTTTAAGTCATTTCCAACCTATCTCGAGACAAAGAACTTTATATAAATTGATGTCTGGTTTTGGAATACTCAAAAATTTAAATATCAAAACTAACAAAGAACTTTATAAAAAAAACAGATCAGAATTCCTGATTCCGCTGTGAAATGAAATGATTACTACAGAAAAACGGAAGGCCGTTCCACAATTTATGCAGTTTTGATCAAAATCCCAGCAGTCAGAGCCCAATTCACCAATTCGCAACCCCTTGCTCTATGATCATAGAACTGCAGTGCATACGGACTCCCATCCACACTCAACTTGTCTTCGGTTTTCGTCCTGAAACAAACATCTCACTTCCTCTGCTAAATTGCTAATAAATGGAGAAGACTTCAAGCTCAACGTAGAACTAGTAAGAGAGCATAAAACAAACCTTGAGAAACATTTCCCTAGGGAGCATAAAAAATTGCTTCCACTTCTGCAGTATATATGCAGTTGGTACAAATTCAGTTTTGTCCTGCAATCTTCACCTTATCTCCTTTCCGAATGAAGAAGATAAAAAATAATTTCAATGTGAAGGAGAGCATATAGTTTGAGAAACAGATAATATTTGAATCTCCAAGGAAAAGGCATGGAGAGTTTCACAGCTATTAATATGTATATCACGTTTGGCCTGTTGCACATGTAGAAACTTCAGTAAAATGAGTTGAATATTAACAATCACCTGACTTATTACAATTCCCTACGAAAACAAATCATAAGTTGCTCAACCTGCCCCAATCCCGACCCACTCGCTAATCAGCAGGTTCTGAAGTAAACTGGGTGTGTTACAACTGAGTCCAATTTAAGTGGAACTCTACATGCAGATCAAGCAAGTATTAAATATGCAGAAGCGTACAATTATAATTAAATAGTGAGTAATGATATATTGGATTGGGATATTACATTCTCAAAAGGGATGGCTAATTAAAACTTGAGGTCAATGATCGAAATGTTTAATAATCGTCCAGGATCTAAACTCCAATGAATCTAAACTCAAATGAAGTAAAGACTTACACTCCAATCTTTAGACTTTACTCTCTTTCAGGTTCACCTGTAAGATTTGATTAACTAGGGTGAGCTTCCTTAAACTCAGTGAGGTCCATCGTATTTGATAACCTAGTAACTTTAGTGATCATATGAGGAAAATAGCCACATAATTCCTAACACATAGCAGAAGGATACAGGCGGTTACACCAAACTGTAGTCAAGCCCCTAGATGGGTACTGTGACCATCAATCGAGCATATACCGAAAACAGTTTCACATTGCCCGAAGGCCAAGAGTTCAAAAATCAGATCTCGTCAACTACGCCCGATGTTTAGTGTGTTCAGTATTCAGTATTCAGTACGCCGCGTGCAGCTGATCTAGCCACCCGGTCCGGCCCTTGCCTTCCCCGTTGACTACAACCAGACTACAACCACGCCGGGGGCCCCGGATTTCAAAGTTCAAGTACAGTACAGTTCAAGTAGCAATGAGCAAGATATTCAAGTTCACGACAAGATGAAGTACAAGCCGATCAAGCACATCAGTAATTCAAATTGAGGTCGGAGCGATAAAGTACACCCGTCCTTTTCACACATGTAGAAACTAGGAAATACATTATATATGATATGCATGGCAATATACACAAGTAGCCCGCAAGCAAATTGATCCTAAGTAACATAGCATACTATCCGTTTTATCCGTATTTCATGCAAACTAGGGCGGTGAAACACTCACCTGATTTGGTAAAATAGGTCATCTTAGGTATTCAAGTCCCATAGCATAATCAGTGTTTTACTGAATATCAATCTGAGAATAATATAGTATAAAAGAATTAGTCTTGATGTTGCATCAAAGTTTCTTATTCACTATTCCTAGTTGCTCTTGACTTTCCTTTCCCATCAAGCCTTTAGCAAGTTAATTATACTCTATACTTAAATTGTATAATCCAATTAAAATGAGCAGAACCACTGCCTTTGAACTAAAACTTGATCATGTCAAGTTCCATACCGTATAGTACCTCAGTATTTTAAAAGTATAAACACTCAGGTTCTTAACCTATCTTTACTGGAATGTCTCTTACTCTCGTTAGAAAGAATTTGCAGAATCTTGAGAAAACATGTCCAAGTTGGAACTAGGAATTTAATGTCAGTCTCAGACTCAAAACTATAGCTAACAAAAGTTTAGTTTTACAAAGATGTGTCAATTACTTGAAACATATCAACACTGAAGAGAAAAATAACTACTGCGGGTTAATCTCGAAATCATAACTACCTTTCGAAAATACATCTCCCATTGGTTTTATCCCATAAAAACACTTTGTGACTTTAAAATCCATATCTTAAGTCTTAGAGCTTACAGAAAATGTAATATCATATATGTTATAGTAAAATCTCTTTAAAACCTTACAGTTTCAAATTCTTAAAACTGAAAATCACAGCAGAAGTTTGACAGCAATTTGTACTGGTTTCTCAACCAAATCAAAAGTTCCTTAAAATAAAATTGAAGATCAAGGCTTCAGGATCACAACAAAACAAGAATCAACCAAATCGGAATCATGGTTTGAAAGATATGGTGGTTTAAAGTTAAACTAGTTAAAATATTTCTCGGCAATAGCCTAAACACAGCAGACTTAAAAATGCTTTATCTACCTCCTTAGTTGGTGTTCCTTAACAATTCAAAATTATACTCTGTAGTTAACATCAGGAAGATCATTTTGGTATATATATCATTCAAAACAAAGTTCCATGCTAAGAGATAAGAGGTTTTGAAGAAAACAAACTTTCAGAAAACTGTCAAGCAGCAGTACAGATTTTCAAAACACTTTCCTCACACGTTACCAATCCGATTCTTAAAATTTCAAATCCTATAATCCACTTTATTTCCCAAAGATTACACAGGTACAAAAATGGACAGAATCAGAATTATGGTTTAACCAACATAGGCTTTTAAAGTCCAGTCTGCTGCAGCAAAATATACACAGGGCAGAAACTTTGGAACCATTTTTCTTACTTGTTTCCTAATCAAATAAACTCATTCTTGGTATCAAATCGAAGCTCACAATCGAAGGTTTTCAAATATATTTTCCTCACTCAGAAAGGAGTTATGGATTTAAAGTTACAGGCTCTTAAAAGTCAGCACTCTAGACTGAAAATTCAGATTATAAATTTCAATCACGTTCACAACACTCCTCTGAAAACCTGACTATAGCAGAGTCACAACCATTTATACAACTCAATTCATCCTATTCAAATATATAAGATTTGGATTCAACTTCAATCTAAAAGGTATTTGAACTGTAAAGAGTTTTAGTTTTACCTTAGCTAATGTAAGGATGATTTTGCTGTAATATTGGGTATGTGGAAGTGGTAATCCTTCAATGGTTTTCTCTTCAGCTAATTGTTCCAGCTGTTCTGGTAAAGTGGTGAGGTAAGGTATGAGCTTTCTTTATCCGGTCACTAATTCTGAGTCCTTCAAATCCTCTCAGCAATACAACGAGGATGGGTCGCACAACCTCGTTAAGCTCGAACCCTACACAGAACAGCATCCTCAGAGAGGCCTTCTATCTCCGACTCCAACAGTCCATCCATTCCGGCATGCATCTGGTATATTTGCTCTCCCTTCACTCGAACGGAAGGCTTAGGCGATAGGCTACCGGAATCATCCTCTATGGGCCGCTTCGAACTCTCCGAATTCTCCATTGGCATGAGGAAATTATAGCTCGCCTCAGTTGACTGAGCTTGAGGGTGTGCTGGGGGATGCAGAGGCGGCTTAGCAACAGTCACCGGAGCTAAGGCTGGCGATTAAATTACAGAGTCGCTGTCATCATCGGTTTCCATAAGGCTTCTAACCAAGTTGCCGGAGCTGAGCGGCTTGCTGTAGGAGGAATTGGGCGAGCAGATGAGAGCAGCTCCGTTTCTGCAAGTCGTGTTAGTGTTGTATGAGATGATAATGTATTCCAAGCACATATTAGATACGTTTTTCTAAAAGAAATTTACCGATCCACTAAGAACAACAGGTTGCACGGTAACTCTTTTGAGATATGAAGAAGAACACATTGGATCTTGGTTGTTATTAAGAAACAATAACTGTATTCCTATCGTTTTATTAGTTACTCATACATATGCCTTACCACTCCTTATATAGGAAGTGATTCGTGAGGATATCACTATTTATATGATTTGTATAGACACAATTCTACAAAGAGACACATTCAACTCTTACATGTTACATTGAATGTTATGTTAATCGATGCAACGATTCACATTATTTATATAATTATTTATATATCGTCAAGTATACATACACTCAAACTCCTGTGTATTATACTCCGCATATATACCACGAATACATTTTATTATAAATGTTCCAACAAGTCGGCGGCGAGAGCTGAAACGACGGAGTAGCCTTGGTGGCGGGGAGTAGAGAAGCGACGGTGAGAGCCTCGCCTTTGAGCAGAGTAACCTCCGGCACCACCTTGATCATCATTTTCACGGCGGAGTAATGGAAGAATCTACAGTAAGTGTGGAGCTGGAGATCGAAGAAAGCTGGAGAAGGCGGCAGTACGGTGGTGGTTAAGTAGTGTTGGGTGGTGATCGGAGATGAGGTGATGGTCCAGAGACGTGTGTGTGAGTGTGTTAGAGTGCGTGAGAAAAAAGAAGAGGAGAGAGTTATGGAAGGGAAGAGATGGCGGGGCGATGGTGAGGATGCCAGGTAGGGGGGCACGTGGCGTACACACACAAAGCTGACTCACCTTGAGTTTTTTTTCCCATTTTATTTTCTCTCAGTTCTTCATAATTTTGAGATTAATTCATCATCTCTAAATTCCTTTATTTTCATGTTAATATTGTTTCTCTTAAGTTTATTTATTACATTTTTGTTTTCCCAATAATTTTGAATACTTATAATTTCTACAAGTATTAGTTTGAAATAGCAGTTGTTTTATTGACTGATTTAAACTACGAGTATCTCATATATTCATTTATTAAAAAAAAATATGTAATTGAACGGGTTTATTTAAGATAATACAACTATTACCATCTTAATTGTGTATGGGGTTTTACAATAATTAATTATGAAATTGACCTAACGCAATATAAAGTGAATAATTAAGATATGTGAAACATATAATGAAAAAAAATGAGTGGACTACGAGACTTCTAATATTTGGTAATAAAATTTAATAAGGAGAAAAGTGTAAAATTATTTGGTAGATCAGCACCATCCATTTTTGTCACCAATCAATCTAAACCATCCATATTTCAAACCCTACCAATTACTCCCATCAACATATTTAGGCTCCGTTTGATAAAACTGAAGTCTGAAATCTGAAGTCTGAAATATGAAATATGAAGTCTGAATGAATAAGTGCTGAATATTGAAAAACTAAAAATAGTAAATTCATATGTCTGAATCTAAATTCTGAATGAGAGAAGTAAACTAAGGCTCTGTTTGATAACCCAATTAAGTGGTTAACTTAATGATTAAGTACTTAATTAAAATTTTAGTTGTTTGATAATGCTAAAAATAGAATCGGAATGAAAAAGTGGATCTGAATTACCTAGTACAAATGAACCCTCTCAAATAAGTGATTTAGTTTTCACTTATTCACTTATTCCATACAACTACCCCAGTTGTCCATTCTCTTCCAACTCTTAGCCGGCTCTCCAAATCTCTTCCAAATCTTAGTCGGCTCTTCCAAATCTTAGCCGGCCCTTGACGGTAGGGGTGTAAATGAGTCGAGTCGAGACCGAACAGGGGTATGCTCAAACTCGACTCGTTACATATTCTTCGAACTCTTTCGAACATAAAAAATTGTGCTCATGACTCGACTCATTAACTTTTTGTGTGCTCGATACCGACTCGCGAACTTAACGAAATTCGAGTTTGAATTCGAGCCAAGTGAGCTCGTTTAACTCAAAAAACTCGATTTCAAACCAATTTAAGTAATATAGCTAAATAAATTTTAATAAAATAAAATACAACCATTAAAAAATCCACAAACATATGAAATATATTCATTTATTTAATAAAACATCAAATGGAAGAAGAAGAAGAGTTAGAGTTGGACTTGGATTTGAGGTAAAATTGAAAGCTTAGCGTGTATTACAGTCATATATACATTAATACTTAATTTAGATTTTATATTTTTAATTATTTCCAAAGAAACCCCTAAATTAACTATATATTTAATTATATATATATTTGCTCAATAAGCTCGTCGATCTTCTCGAATAAAAATTTAAAAACTCAGACTCGACTCGTTACATCATCGAACGAGATCGAGCTCGAGATCGAGCTTGGTCAACCCGAACTCGAGATCGAGCTTTGACCGAGCTTCTCGAGATTTTCTCACGAACGACTCAACTCATTTACACCCCTACTTGACGGTTTAGTCAATATCTTTGCAAATCTGGCACACTTCGGAGGATGGATAACTCGCAGAAGGGTACAATACAGTTCGGTTCAAAACTTTGCTCACGATTTTGTTCAATTGAACCCTTGCCGCCTATCTTCGAATTTGATATTGTCGATTTTTGCATCGGGGATTCAACACTTGATCAAAGGTATTTGTTTTTATATTAAATTTTCAGCCATAAACAATAATATATTTTGATGCCATTAATTTGGTCTTCTGCTTTGTATTAGTGAATCTCTGTACGACGATGGCAAAATATTGATGACTAGGAAAGATTTCATATCCTTTGAACCTGAAGATGCACCTATTGCGCTTAGCATTATCACGTCATGGACATGAAATCTCAATGTCAAATGGAAGGGCAAGGGTGTTCAAGAAACTTGCATGGAGCTAGTGAACAAGGTATTTTGTGTTTGTAAGATTAATATGTCACTTGTTCCATAAGATTACAGTGATGGGACTCCTGAGAGTTTAACTACTGTCTAATTGTGATATTTATAACTTAGAAATGTTACATTTTAAGTTGATGGTTCATTTGAACCTGATGAGCTCTTTGGGCAGTGGCATAGATGGAGCATAGCATGTAATTTGGATCTACGCAGTTCTGAGCTGGTACGCCACGTAGATGTACTGATTGCGATTACATCTACTTGGAAAATATCCAAACAAATTGTTATATATTACAGGTATTCATTTCTTACCGCAGTTTAATCAGAGCATGATGATTGTCGTGAACTTCAGAGATAAGAAGCTGCAATGCATAGACAATCACAACCATACGGGTGAAGATGCGTGGGACACTACAGCAAAAGATGTGGTAAGTTACTATGATAAGTGATAATCAAAGTTGTAGTAAGTTATATTGTTCTGTGATTATACAAAAGTATGTTGCACCATATAGGTTTAGGCTTGTGAAACCACTCACTATGTATACTTTTTGTTAAGGATGTGTTGCTACACTAATATAAACATTAACTATTGGTTAAACACTCATTATCGTTGTGAAAATGACGTTAATTGGTGTGCAGTTCCAGTGGTACTGGATTCACATGTGCCTGATAGGTGACCCGAGGGTGGAGGATTTCAAGAACTTTGAATACCAAGTTGTTGACTGCAAGTGGTGCTCTTCACCGCGCCGTAGTGATGCTGGTGTTATTGTAATGCAATTTATGGAGTGGTATAGTGGCTCTGTTTGTGATTTGGAAAACTACGCCTTCCTGGAGGTAATGCTCTGTACAATATTTGCTTGTTAGTATTCATGTGCTCCCCAACTATTTATGTAACTAAATTGTGTATTTCTGCCTTTGCTGTTATAGGACATGCATGACGATTTCTACTTGGGGAAGAGGCGGCTTACCTACTGCTGCCAGTTGGTGATGAGCAAGCTGAACAAAATTCGTGATTCGTTGATGGACGGCGTGATAAGGAACAAAAGAATTAATCTTACTCGGCCAACAAACCCATTCAAGTAGAAGCTAATCTACTATCATCAAATGCCTTGTACCTGTTTGGATTCAGAACTTATTAAGTTGTTTGTGTTTTTAATTCGTTTTGTTTTGTATGTAACCTGATCTCAAGCTAGCACTGAATGTAGTGCTTATGACCTGCTGATAGTTTGTAAACTTGTCATGAACTGATAAATAAAGTTCAGGTTAAGATCATTTGGTTTCCAGCAAGACAAGGGTCATACTTAGACATAGTTCTCATAACCTAAAAATATAACTAATATTGCCGTCTACCTTTATCTTCTACTATGTATATATTTATAGTGAATAGTAGAGAGTGACGGTAGAATGTGACGGTATAAAAATATAGTTCATGTATCTAATAAATAAAACGACAATTAGTTTGCGTTTTGATCTCCAGCCGGCGCCCTCGTGTTATGGAATATACACATCCCGCCCAGCCCAACCCATACTTATTAAGTTATTCCTATATATATATGAATACATTTTTTATATACCTAATATACCTAATCAGTCGTTTTCTATATAGAAATATTTTTGTATACCTAATATATATGGATTCAAAAACACATTAATTCTGTCAATGTTAATCGCTATACATTAATTCCATATATGTGCTTAAATCAACATATATAGCAATATGGTAAATTAAACTCTAATCAATTCTTGCATCGTTTAAACCCTAATTATGCGGTTGTTATTTTACATACATATATAGTGCCATAGTTATTATATTAACATATATATCCTTAAAACTGCCATAATATATTAGGATAGTAAAGACTAATTTAGTTATTAATCCCTTTCTCACACCCTAATAAAAATACAATATTTTCTGATGCATTTATTTAGGATTCGATTAATATTTAATATTGTAATTTTAATTTTACTTGATAGAAAATTGATCATGTCATTTGCAGAGTCTAATGTTTTGGCGACTTCTCCAAATCAGCAATACAAATCAATGGATGGTACTCTGCTCAGCTTTAGCCCACTAACGGTAATTCTTAAAATTCAATCAGTTGCAAAATGTTGTCTCACAAAGTACTGAATATTTCAAACCCATTGATTATACATGTTACTATTCAAGCCTCGATGGGTAGGTTGTGTTTGGAAGAGGACATGCATACCCAAGGGGTGTCTTCGGCGGATAAAGCTATCTATGTTGATGACAGTGGCTATGATTCTATTTATGCAGAGATTGATGCATTCTCATTTTCTACTCTACCAAGTGAAGGGATACATCATTCACATCAATCTCAAATAAGCGAGGGCTTGGATATAATTCTTCATGATTCCACCCCATGGTCGAGGTGGCCAGCTAATGTGACAAAGACCCATGTTTCGAATGTGGTTCAACACTTGCTTCTGAAAAATCACTCAACGCTACCCAGTTACAAGCTCGAGATCACAGTTTTTTGCATCTCCCCGGTTGATCTCGAGGAATCAAGGTGAACTTTATTTGATTTTTTTAAAGTATTTGGACTGCAAGTACTGCTTGTTTAAACCCAGTACTGCTTGTTTAAACTTAGTATTTGGACTGCCGGTATTGCCTGTTTAAACTTCTATTGCTATCAACTCATGCATGCTAACAAGACCTTACGATGATGGGAACTTGGAATTGCAAATAAATGATTTCAAAGGTTTGGAACGTATGTTCCATCCATCCCCTATACTGATTAATGCTTAGTCGAGAATTTCGAACAATGAACCACCAAATCAATTCCCTTCAGCTCATATCTGTTTGAAGGTTATTCAGGTGGAGTGCCCAAACCTTACTGAGTAAACCTTCTAAAATTATGCATTGTTGAAACCTAACCAAATAGTTTTATCTTCCATTTAGTACAACTGGCTGGACGACCATAATAAAGTATCCGATCAATGGGAAATCGGCAAAACCAATTGTCCCAGGTCACTCAATGCTGCTGACTTGGTATGTTTATAATGCATTGAGTTTAATATGCGTGTATCCTTCCATACCAAAAAATTCATACTTTTTGTTCTAGGTTTTTGTACCAGTCTACTTCCCCAAGCACTCTTATTACTAAACTACAGGACACAACAGTTGTAGTATTTGGACTCTCATGTTCATATAGATATGATTGCGTGGGAGGAAGCAGCCAAAAACATTGTGAGTCTCTAACTCTTGTCTTTGGGTTTAACTTACCACTTGCAATTCTAGAGTGTATAATAGGTTGATGCAGCTACCCAAAAAAATCTTCAAGAATGGGTTATCTTATTAACGTGTTGATCTTTATTTGTAATAACATTATGCTCTCATTTTCTTTATCGAAACTTTTATTCGGTGTACATCATGTAGATACTAATCGTAATTACAATTAAGAAACCTTGCCTAGAATTTTAATTTACATATCCCCTGTGTATGTTGCCACTGTGAATACCTTACTCTTGTTTCATTGCTGGGCCTAAATTGTAGAGGAACTACTTTTCCCTATGGCTGGAAAAGTGTGGCCATGTTAATGGTCCGGCTGTTAAGAAATTCAAGGTTAAACTTGCTGGCGGGGAATGGAGGGCTCGTTCGAAGAAGGCTGATGCTGGAGTGTACGTCTTGCATCTAATGAAGACCTACTCGGGTGATCCAAAAGCCTTGCTCAAAATTCCAATTATTAAGGTAGCTTGAGTTCTAATTTGCAAAGCATTTTTTCTGTTTTAGTTCAGAATTCTTTAATATATATATTTCATCCAAACTGTATTAGGTATATTATAACATGTGTCACTAGAACTAGTATTACGCATGGCATCCTAGTAGATTTAAACTATGACCCTGTCAATCTCGTCTCGGTGCTTCTCTCATGTGTTTGTTTGCTGTATGTTTTTGGGAGGGTCTTTTGAACTATTTTGTGTATATTAGCGTAGCTAATATTTGTTTGTTTTTGGCAGACATTCATAGTGTAGGAACAATTCTGCTTGAGTTGGATGATTTCTTATCGTCATGTTGAAAAAAAAGGAAAAGAGGACTGTTTACTTTATTGTGGCAGAAATTCCGGTTTGAATATTATTCTTTGCATCACATGACAAAGAGGTGGTGGATAGCCAATATACTTGTCACCTCTGCATATATCAGGCAGACAAGGAATTGATGAAGAATGGCACATTCCCATCTACAGAGTCTGTTGAAGAATGCTTTATCAGCTTGCTTGTTGTTTCCTAATACCAGCTCGTTCACCCTCTTTTTGCTGCCCTCATCTTCAAGTAAGGTCTCATTTCTCCCTCTCTTTACTTGTTGTGTCATTATAGATGAAGATGATGGATAGGTTAATAAATTGATAGTCATTCCCGACTGACGATGAGCTGTTGATCGGAACCACGAGATTCCGAACTCTCTGAATTAGCAAATCAATCGCTTGGTAAAGGACATATTTAGCCTTGGTAAAACATAAGTTATTATAAGGAACCAAGGGTAAAGTAGTACTATCCATTTAGTGTGACTCTAACTAGGGGTGTTCAAACACTGGGTACCCGTACTTCCGGGTACCCGTACATACGGGTAGTTGAAAATGCGGCCCGTGACCCGTCCCGGAAATACCGGGTACCCCAATTATGCGGGCCGGGTAACCGGGTATCCTAATTAATTTTATTACTTATAAAAAGTGTATAAAATACATTTAATTATTTAATAATAAATATACTTTATCACTATAAAAGTCCAAAACTAATTAAATATTATTTAGTATAAAAATATCAATAAAATTATGAATAATTATCATTCGAGACAAATTAGTGGATGTACTCCAATACTTGTGTCGAAGAAAAAGTAGCAATATCAAAGCAAAAGACTAAATGGCGGGAGAGGTGGATTGGAAACTTAAGAGTTTGAGTCTAATTAGGATTAATTGGTATTTAATTTTAAAAATGTCAATATTAAAAGGTAAAATTATAATTAATATTATATTTAATTAAATAAATACGTATTATACCGGGTTTCCGGGTACCCGGAAAATGACATTTAGGTGACCCGGACCCGGACCCGATAATTTACGAAATTAACGGGTCGGGTACCCGTCCGTAAAATATAAGAAAGTACCCGGTTATTTTATGCTGGGTCGCCGGGTCAATGGGGCAGGTAGGCCGGGCCGGGTATTTTTGAACACCCCTAACTCTAACTGACTGACACGTGCGTGCCCACGATGCTTAGGTCCTGTGTGGTATGCTGAGTTTTGGGTTTGGATTTTGGGTTTCAACTGAAACTTGGTTTGGGATGTGGTTTTGCAAAGAGTGATTTGGGGCAAAATCTTGTGTGGCAAACACAAGTGGGTTTTGAGTTTTGAATTAATTATTATATTATTTTATTCATTTCATGTATGTATATTATTTTACACTATATTTTTATGTTGCTACACTTATAAAATGTGTTTAAAGTAAAGCATTGTGAAATATTCAAATGAACATTATTTTTTAGTATAACCACTAATATTAATAAATACTAATATTATATTATAAAATTTAATATTTAAAAGTCCCGTGTATATTATAAAATTGTATATTTAAAGGTTATCAATTTTTAATCAAATACATAGTTGATATTATTTATGTTTTAATTTAAATGATCAATTTTAAAATTATTTGACACAAGTCAAATTTTTATGTCGGGATTGGTATTTATTTTTTAAATATATTTTTTATTTTATTTTAGAAATGTTACATTAAGTGTAGTCAAATATTTTCACTTGATCCTAATCCTATCCGAATATGGTCGACAATTTCAATCCAACAAAATGCAAAACTAAATATTTAATTTTAAATTTATATAAATAAAAAATATATATGAATCACTTTTACGTCGAGCCTTGATGAATCTTATATTTTATTCTTGTATTAGTTTATCATACACTACTTAAAAACTATTTTTTAAATATTAAAAAAATAATTTTAAAAAAGTCAAAACTAGATTTAAACTTGTTTTTGGGTTTGGGGTGACCAAAATTGGTAATATTTGGCGTAAAAGACTAAGCCCAGCCCAGCCCAGCCCAGCCCAGCCGGATACTTAGTCTTTAAGCAAATCCCTAACGGTAATATTTGGCGGAAAAGACATTATTGCCCTTCAAACCCTAATCTATCGGAATCCCCTAACCCGACCCGTCTTCTATATATCGACCCTCCCATCTCATTATCCCTCATTATTCTCGCCCCTCTCATCACTCATCACTCTTATTCTCTCTCCTCTCCCACTCTAGATCATCTTCGCTCTCTGTATTCATCCCCAAATCACCAAACCCTAATCCTAATTCTCTCGTCCAGATGGAGAATGAGGATGAAGCTGGGTTTCGATTCAGACCTGACGATGAATCACTCATCAGAGCTCTTACGCGCCACATTTCTGGCACCCCCTTGAATCTCTCTCCCCACGTAGTCAATTTGAACCTGTACGGGTCGGAGAAAGAGCCATGGAAGCTTTTCTCTGGTGAAGAAGAGATCTGGGAACTACATAGAAGCAGCGATGACGACATGAAAGTCCGGGAGAAATACATCATTTCAGAGATTTCCCGAACCGGTGAGAGGAACATCTCTCGGAGGGCAGGGTTAGGTGCTTGGCTGGACAAGGGTCAGGTCAGGGATATCAAGATTGGGGGCTTCTTGATGGGCCATCAGAGATATTTCACGTATGAGTACGGTGGCGGTGATGGGGCGGCGGAAGGCAGGAGCTACTATTACTTGCACGAGTTCTCTCTGTCGGATCAGGTTCTTGAGCTCCTCCAGATTCCTAGCTCCAATTTCGTACTCTGCCGGGTGCTGAAAGATGTGTCAAAGGCTTGTCGGGTCCGGGTCGGGAAGAAGCGGAAATTCAATCACAAATCTGCAGACTGCGCTTCTGCCCCTAAGCGCCTGAAGCAAGTCCCTCAACAACTTGAGTGCCCTGTCCCACAAGTTATTCAGTGTGAAGCTGCCGAGCATTCTGTTGCAGGGGATGATCATTTGCTTGGTTCATTGGACTGGAATTACTTAACACAACAATTGGATAGTGATGGTTGTTTCTCCTCCGATATGCCCTATGCTGCTCTATCATTGAAAGGCCTGTTAGATTAGTCTGTTAGATAGACAAAATGATTTTGTAGCTAAACTCTTACATTTTGTATACTTTGGCTTTACTTAAGCCTAAATTCTTTGCAATGAATATATGAATCACGCCTGATTTTATTGCTAATCATTCTCTAGTTATTTATAATTTCGATGCCCATTGGTTTTGTTGGTTCTGTTGTTTAGTTGTTTATGCAGCGCATATGGATGATTGGCAAACGAGCCCAACGAGGAGAAGCAGCCTTCGGGTAGCTGATCAATCAGGTAGCTCTCCATTTTATTTCGTTTTCATTAATTAGTATACTGAAATCAGTGTCTGTTCTGTTCTAAACTTGTTGTGCTTTGTTCCTGTAAACATTTATATTTCCTTTACATATAGTATGTTAATTGGCTATATTTAAGTTCTGCAGGTTCAAGCATGAGGGTTTGATGTTCAGCTGGGATTGTATTCTCCTCTTTTACACATGCCAACGTAAGTACTGAGTCCTAAAACTTGTGTTAATGTTATTCTATTTGTTTGATATATAGAGGTGACCTTGGAACGAAAGAGAAGCAGTCCAGGGAGGCTGTGAAATATGTTAGGCGAGCTATGCGCTGTCAAAGAAAAGGTAGTGTGTGTTCAGTATATGTGCTAGCTGTCACCTCTTTGAAGATTTAGGCTTTCTTTCATCTTTGTTGATGAAAGAAAGCATAATTATATTTAGCATGGTTAACATTGTCTTCTTCTGTCTAAGAATGAATATTAGAATCCAAGTATATGATCATGTATGCTTCTTTCTGGGCAGATATGTTGTGATTCCAGTTTGATCGTCAATAGGATTAGTCTGTGATTGGAACATAATACATATATATATGCCTTGTTTTGTTAAGACTACCTTGGCTGAAACTTAGTTGTAATATAAGCCACTGATGGTATTTTGGAATAATGATTAACATGCAGTCCCAACTCCCAAGTGATGAACTTGCTGAAATGATTGCTATGCTCAGTGGCACAGAGAGGTCGCAATCTTGCAGACATAACGGGAAACTATAATGGCTGGACTCCGATGTAGGTATCTGATTGCTTTGTAGGTTGCATACCTAATATTCTGAGTTTAGAAACTAGTTATTGAGGGGTCAAAATCAAATGATGAGGAAAGCATATGTTAGTATGAAGACAGTTCCAATTCCAGTTCTATATATGATGAATAATTGTTAGAAATCCAAACACAATTACAATGCCAATTCTTTAGCATTTCTATTGACTAGCCAAGCAGTGGAATTCACATAAAATTACAAGTCCAATTCTAGTAAATTGTTAGTAATGGAAAATACGGTGCTCAGTTCCGCTGTATTAGTCATTTATGTTTAAGCGATCAGCCTGTGGCCACGGGCATATGGAAAATTTAGGGTTCCATATGTAATGAATAAATCATGAGATTTATTCATTTATCTCATGGTTTTAGGTTTGGTTTCAAACATGATTGTTTTTTTATGGGAGATTTGTTTCTGCATCAGGAAATGGGGTGGAGCTGAAGAACTGTGTTGAACCCAAGAAGAGGCATTTCACGGATTCAATGCTCCAAAACTCTTTGAAGGAAGAGGTAAAGATGTTCTTTTTTTACTTGATCTCAGGTCCTTTGATGTATTCTTTTTCCAAGGTTAAATTTTTCAATAGAACATGTCGGCGGATCGATGAGAACTATAAATTTCCTGGTTTTCAAACTTGTTTGTATACTCATAAGGAGGACTAAAATGGTTTAATCTGATGGTTATGTGAGCTTTATGTTTTTCAAGAAACTGGTAAGATTAGTAGTTGACCTACTTAGATTAAAGAAACTACTGTTGTAACAAAAAGTTGTCTAAAGTAATCATTTTCCAGTGTTGAGAATTCTGACTTGTGACTCTGCGAGAGGAATCAAGCTACTATGATAATATTGTTAAATTTGTGCTGGTTTTCTTAATCAAATGTAGATTTTAGAGCTTCAAGGCTAGTGTGCAATGAGGCAAGCTTCAGCTATACATTGTCAACTTTCTGATCCTCCATTGTAAATGAATGATTTCCTTTCTTCTCCCATGTCCTTCTCATCGCCAAGAAACTCACCAACTGATCAGCAGGTTAGCTGGACTGGAGTGATAACTCACTCTTCAGTTCATCATCTCCTCGTGCACCTGAAACGCGCTTTGGTACTCACCATGAAGAATATACCCGGAAAATCATCGTATTCCACGTAACTTGGAACAATCCTAAACAACCCTAAACCCTAAAACCCTAAACCCTAAACCCTAAAAACCCTAAACCCTAAACCCTAAACCCTATGTTTAACATACCCCGTGATCATAACATTCCAAGAAATCATATCTTTCTCCGGCATCTCATCAAAATGGCTCCTTGCAGACGCCAAATCTCCCCTCTTTGCATATCCAGCTGTCATGGCAGACCAAGCAACAACATCCCTCTTTGCCATGTCATCCAAAAGTGCACTAGCAATACTCATATCCCCAACTTTAGCATGAAAGTATATGAGGGTATTGATGGATGTCTACGACCCGCACTTGATCACGAACCCCGCTCACGAACTGATCTGCAAAACAAAGGCCCCGGGTGTCCCAGGGGTAGACACTCTGACGCTCAAGTCAGTATATTTGCTTAAGGCGTAAAGTATAAAGTATGAGATTAGATGGAGAAGTCTACCAAACCTTTAGGGTATTTATATGGCTACGATCCGTAGATCACCAAGATATGTATTCATGGTACAAGTCCAACTCTTATGGAATAGTAGTTGTATTACCATGTATAATAGAAGTATATTTCGGACATGATTGTGTTACCATGTTTAGGATAGCTATATTACCATCTTTGAGAAGATGTATATTTCTTGTAGAACATTCATAATATACGCATTCCTTGTAAGGATTAGGATTAATGGACCGATGGATCCATTCTCCGCGTATCTCGAGCCCACGACCCTTCTCGGGCCCTGGTCCGAGTATGAATGAGGCCCGAATACGAACCATGGACTTATCAGTAGCCCCAAGGTAGATCTTCAGAATATAGAGTGCTCCGTCTCGAAGGTTGAAAGAGAGACCTGCTTCTCGAGGGAAGACCAATAACTCGAGGGAGACTAACTCGGGGTGTTAAGCTCGGGATGTCCTTCTAGAACTATCCTCTCAGGCTTAACATTCTGAACATCTAGCTTCAAGTTTTTTCGTATTCCATCAGGACACGTGGACGGTTGGATCTGAATCTGCCTTCTTGAATTCTGAAGAGACTGACACGTGGTCTTGATTCATTGTATCTTCTAGCGGTGAGGAGGACCAACCTTTCAATTGCCTGTATCGTTTCGCGAGTCGAGGTAATTACTCCACTTAAATTGCATACAAATTACTGGTTATATAACCAAGTAATTTTCGTTGTGTTTATCATCGATCTCCTTCATCCAAGTATTCTGCATTTCCACTTTCCGAAAGAGTTCTTCAAATCTGTCTTCTTTTCTTCAGATACATATACTCACTTCCCCCCATTATCTATATTGCCATGTCTTCTGCAAAATCCAGTGTTCCCTATGGCCATGTAGATAATGTTGTTGAAGGAGGAGCCCCAGTCACTCGTGACTTGAGTAGCTTGTTCTTAGAGGTTGAGTCTGGGGAGTTGATGGAGGTTACCATTGCTACACCGCTGCAGGCGGTAACTGTAGTGGCGGTGCCTCTGGGTCAGAGATAGACCCTAATGCGAGCCCTAAGTTGATAAACGGGTTCCGGCCGCCGATGGTGTGGATGATGTCACCAAGGTGGTCGACGAAAATATCTTGCAATTTTTGAAGTCTTGCAGGCTGTCGTACCCCATCGAGGCTGATTTGAGGCTTGAGAACAAGACCACTCCGGTCAAAGATCTCGTGAGCCCCACTCGAGGAGTGATATATGGCAGGTTCTTGCAACAAGGACTGAGTTTTCCCTTTCCCCCTCTGTTTTCGCAGTTTCTTCAGCATCATCGACTTCACCCTTGTCAAATTCACTCCAATTTGGTGGTGACAATGGTGGCTTTCATTTCCTGGTGCTCCCGAAAGAACTATGAGCCAAACTTGGATCTGTTTAGGAGCTTTTTCAAGCTTTTCTGTATCAAGGAGCGCGAGCATATTACCCTTACTCCTCGAAAGGGCAAGGTCTTCACTTTTCCTGATAATAGCGGTAAGTGGGAGGACATTCGGCTGACCTTTGATCGAACTAAATATGAGGTTCCTGACTGGAATACGAAGCCGAAGGACGCTGTGCCTCTTGATGTCTTTGAGATGCCTGTTCATCTGAAGGGCATCATTGAGGAGCTCGTGAAGGAGAAGATCGTCTTCCAGGAAGGAGGATTTGTGTGTGGGGCTCATGGCTCGGTGTGGCAGTGGCCTGCTATCACCTATTCTTATCTGTTAGATGTTCCACAGTCCAAGTCCACGTCCAGCTTCCTGAAAAAGGATCGAGATTGGACCCTCCCTGATAGAATCCAGGGAGAGATGAAGGAAGCCAGGAACCGGGCTTCAAGGAAGTCGCCCCGAAATCAGGGTTAATCTTCTTCCAATCAATCTTCTTCAGGTAATTTCTGTTCTGAAACAGTGTAGTTGTCTGGTATATTTTTCCTACTTGGCATATTTACACTCTTCTTTATGTGTACAGCCTCTCCTCCAAAGAAAAAGATCAAGAAAGGGAAGACCATTCTCCAGGCCATAGATGAGGATGTAGAGGAGATGGAAACGGAGGCTAGGGAGTCCTCAGCTGATGATGAATCTGACCTTGAGCTGGTGGTATCTGAAGATACTTCTCTGAAGAAACTGAAGTATTATCTGAACTGCCCAAAGGAAGAGGATGGCCAGGCTTCTCGGAGGTCTTCTAAGAAGTATCCCTTCGTCGCTGAGGTAATTATCTCTCCCTTTATGCTATACGAGTTTCTCAGATATCAGGTTTTTATATGTCTTCCATTTTTACAGTTGATGGCGGATATGTCCACGTTGGGGTGTCGAGCTAATAATGTGATCCGGTACTTGTCTGATTCTGTGATAGAGTTACATGTCAAGTGCTGGGCTTGCAGGGCAACAAAAGGATGAGATGGAGGCCGCCCTTGTGACTATGACAACCAAGTCTGCCGTGCCTACTCCTCCTGTTCAGGCTCCATCGAAGGTGACTCAACTGGAAGCCAGAATAAAACAGCTAGAGGCCGAGAAAGAGGACCTGCTGTTGGCAAAGAAATTCCAGGATAAAGAGCTGGAGACTTATCGGGATATTACAGAGGAGCTGGTGCAAAATCAGGCCACGAAGAAGGACCCAGAGGAGACCAAACGACTCCTAAAGCTTTGAAGTGCCTTCGTTGTTTGTAGCCCCGAGTTTCAGAGCCATAGGGAGGAGTATGGGGATTTATTCCATTCCTCTGAGCTGCATGAGATCTTGGGTGGCATCCTGCAACTATGTCAATCCGAGAAAGAGGTGAAGGTGATGGAGGAAATCTTTTTTCATCCAGATGCTGCTGATAAGCTTTCTACTCTGACTGCTAAACGCTGGATCCCTGGGGCCGAGCTTTTGGATGCATTGGATCCCTCCGAAAAGATAGTAACATCAGGAGATTTATTCAGGCTTATTAGAGCCAAGTATCCTGAATTATCTTCTCTTGAAGAGGTGCTTAATCCTTCCACTAGTAAGGTTGAGTAATCCCAGGAGGTTTGCTACCTTACTTGCTGGCATTTTCTCGTCAGCATCGGTCTCATGATTTACTAAAAAGAAGCATCAGCCTTGGTTGTTAAGTTCTCGCAATTATCCATGATGAACACTCTGCGAGCTTAATATTGTTTGGCTTCTTCCTTGGGTATCCTTTGACAAGGCCTTTAATGTCACAGCGTGCAGAAAAGTTGACAATAGCCCATCTCTCAAGTGTCACTTTTGGTGAAGTCCTAGGAAACCTTATTGGGTATATTTAAAAGTACCATATTCTGATGTAATAACACCTTTGATATGAACTTTTTAGGTTCGAGGTTTAGCCTCTTGTGTGCCCTTTTGAGGGTCTTTTTTTAGAAGTATCATATTCTGATGTAATAACACCTTTGATATGATCTTTTTAGGTTCGAGGTTTAGCCTCTTGTGTGCCCTTTTGAGGGTCTTTTTTAGAAGTATCATATTCTGATGTAATAACACCTTTGATATGAACTTTTTAGGTTCGAGGTTTAGCCTCTTGTGTGCTCTTTTGAGGGTCTTTTTTAGAAGTATCATATTCTGATGTAATAACACATTTGATATTACTATTTGTGTTCGAGGTTTTTTCCACTATGTGTTGAGATGATTGATTTTCGAGCACGTCTGCCCTTTTGGTCTATAGACCTCAATCAAGCACTTTTTTGAAGTACTTTATCTCGAACCTATCTCTTTTATTCAAAACGATTGGTATTTGAATATTGGATCCAAACAACTTATAAGTTGACCAATCATATACTTTATAAAGTATATAGTTTTGAATAGCAATCAATGTTATACTTAAGACAACAATCCTCTTTTTAGAAAAGAAATTTTAAGATTGCTTATTATAAGGATAGGTATAAAAATATCATGACTTCAATCTAAGTCCATAACTTTAAGAATAGAAGTAAAGTAAATAGTGGGTTTGAGTTTGAGTACCCGTTTGTGCTAGAGCATACTTGTCTCGGGCCTTGATGAGGCTTCTCAGACGTTCTTGATAATCTCGAACCTTTGTGAGGCTCTCCCTTGTGTTTTTATCTTCCGTGATACTTTCGTAAGTTAATCACATTCCATCTTCGTGGTATAGGTTCCCCCTTCATGGTTTCCAAGAGGTAGCTTCCCCTGGATGGGATTCTAGGACTCGATATGGACCTTCCCAGTTTGGGGCTAGCTTCCCTTCTACTTCTTTCTTGCTTTTTTCATTTAACCTAATTACGAGGTCTCCTTTAACGAAAGTGGCCAAGCGGACTCTTCTATCATGGTAGCGCTTGACTCTTCCCTTTACTTTGGCCTCTTGGATTGTAGCATTTGCTCTCTTCTCCTCTAGGAGGTCAAGGTCAAAACGAAGATTTTCTTCGTTGGCCGTGCCATCTTCATTATCTGGTTGAGAAGTACGGGCAGAGGGGACCCCAATCTCCATGGGGATGACCGCTTCGGACCCATAGACTAAGCTGTAAGGAGTCTCTCTGTTGCTGTGGCTGGTGTGGTTCTATGGGTCCAGATCACACTTGGTAGTTCTTTGATCCAGTTTCCTTTTGCTCCTTCGAGGCGCTTCTTGATGCCGCTTACCAAGGTTCGGTTTGTAACTTCTACTTGGCCATTAGCTTCTGGATGGTACACCGAGGTGAGCTTTTGGTGTATGTCATACTCTTTACACCATTTCTTGAAGGGGTCATTAGCAAATTGTGCTCCATTATCGGTTACTATGTATCTCGGGATGCCATAGCGACACACGATATTCTTCCAGCAAAAGTTGATAACTGTCTTGCCAGTTATGTTGGTCAAGGCTTTAGCTTCCACCCACTTTGAGAAATAATCAATGGCCACAATGAGGTATTTGAAGTTACCAGGGGCCGTAGGAAAAGGTCCGACGAGATCTATGCCCCATTGGACAAATGGCCAGGATTCTTGGATGGTAATCATATTCTCCTGTGGCACGTGGATCATCTTAGCAAATCTCTGACACTGGTGACAAGAACCTATATATCTTTTGGCGTCTTGAAGCATCGTAGGCCAGAAATAACCCATTTGTAGGAGCTTTCGGGTGATGGTGCGTGGACCTTGGTGGCTACCGCAAACTCCTTCATGCGTTTCTTGTACTAAGTGTTCGGCGTCGGAAGGCCCAACACACTTGAGTAAAGGTTGTTGTCGTGGATGACATATTTCGGAGCTTTAACTCGGACCTTCCGTGCCAGGTGCTTGTCCTCGGGAAGGGTACCCGTTTGGAGGTATTCAATGTAGGGATTCATCCATGTGTCTGAGATGTCAACAACCATGATGCTAGTTTCTTCGTAACTCCTTTTCGCCAGGGTTTCCATTAGCAATTCTTGAGAAGATCTTATGTTGAGATCCGAGGAGGCAAGTTTGCTAAGTGCATCAGCCTTATGGTTACCTTCCCGGGGGATATGATTCAGCTCATAATGCTGGAATTGATTTAGGAGAGGTTTAACTATCTCGAGGTATTTCTGGAGACTGTACTCTCGAGTTTCGTATTCGTCTTTAACCTGTTGAACCGTGATCTACGAGTCACTGAAGATTTCGCGGTCCTTGACCTCAAGGTCCTTTACTAGATTTAGCCCCGTAATGAGGGCTTCATATTCTGCTTCACTATTAGTGGCTCGAAAATCAAAATGGAGAACGTAAGGATGGTCCTTTCCCTCGGGGCTGGTGAGTAAGACTCCAGCACCGCTTCCCCCCGAGTTGGAGGATCCATCCACGTATAGTTGCCATTTTCCAGAGTCCGGAGTTGGGTTTGGTTTGTCGATCTCCAATGGTTCAAAAGACTCCATTATGAAATGAGATAAGGCATGGCCCTTGATGGCTGTCCGAGGCTTGTACTGTATGTCATGTTCTCCCAACTCGATGGCCCATTTCATCATCCGTCCCGAAGCGTCAGGATTTTGAAGGATTTGCCTGATCGGGTAGTTGGTTAGAAGGACTATTGTATGTGCTTGGAAGTATGGTCTTAACCTCCGAGAAGCATGCACGAGGGCTAGTATCAAGCGCTCGAGAGGAGTATATCTAGTCTCGGGCTCTTGCAAGGCCCTGCTTACATAGTATATGGGATGTTGTGATCCATCCTTTTCCTTGACCAATAATAGCGCTGATGGTTAGCTGGGATGCAGATATATATAAGTAAAGAGTCTCTCCTTTGTCTGGTTTTGACAGTGTTGGAAGCTGTCGAAGATGATTTTTAAGTTCTTGGAAAGCTTCTCCACACTCATGCGACCACTCAAACTGGTTTGCCTTCTTAAGGATATTAAAGAAGGGTAGATGTTTTTCTGCTCCTTTGGATAGGAAACGGCTAAGGGCTGCAAGGGACCCTGTCAGCTTCTGCACATCCTTGACGGTTTTCTAGAGGTTGCATATTTTGCAAAGCCTCTATCTTCTCGGGGTTTACTTCGATTCCCCGATTGGATACCATATATCCCAAGAATTTTCCCGCTCCAACGCCTATGGTACATTTAGCTGGGTTCAGCTTTAGATTGGAGGCCCGTAACGTGTTGAAGGTTTCCCTTAGATCTTCAAAGAAGGCATTATAGCTGCGGGTCTTTACTACCATGTCGTCCACATAAATCTCGAGGTTGCGCCCTATCTGAGATTTAAATAATTTGTCTACCAGTCGCTGGTAAGTAGCTCCGGCATTTTTCAATCCGAAAGGCATCATCTTGTAGCCGAAAGTTCCTCTGTCGGTTATAAAGGAGGTTTTTGATATTCAGGTAATGTTCAGCCAGGTGAGGGGATACTCCCACCAAGTCATTGGTGTCCCAGGAAAAGACATCTATATACTGGTTGAGAAGATCTCGTAGTTTGGTCTTTATCTCGGGGGGTAGGAGAGTTCCAACCTCAACGGTTCCTGATTCTCCGAGCTGCATCGGCTCGGACTCGGAGTACTTGGCTGGTTCAAGATTCTCCTTTTCTGGTTCTCAGATAGCTTGAATTGTGCAGATTTGAGCTAATTGTTGATCCCCTCGAACTGTGGCAATCCCTTTATTGGTGGGGAACTTCATCACCAAATGGTAGGGGTACCAGATTGCCTGTGCCTGGTACATCCAGGGTCTTCCAAGGATTATGTTGTATGGCATTCTGGAATCGATGATCGTAAAGGTGCAATGCAGGGTTATACTCCGGGAACCGTCTCTCACTTGCACCAGTAGAATAGTTTTTCCCAAAGGAGTGACAGGATTGCCAGTAAATCCTGAGATAGGGCTTGTAGGCGTGAGGTTATTTCTGTTCAATCCCAGCTATTCATAACAACTGAGAAACATGACTTCTACTTCGCTTCCTCCATCCACCAGAACTCTTTTGATCGTGTTATGGTTTATGTCAACCGTAATCACTAAGGGATCTGAATGAGGAATTTGATTAGGAACGGCATCTTCAGATGAAAAATTAACAGTTCCGTCTAAGCGAAATCTTTTGCTCTCCCACTCCCAGGGAGAGACTTCTTGTGCCGATCGATGTACTCCATTGATGCTCCTTCCTGCTCCCTGGTTGTTGGCATGGCTCGTCTCGTCGTTGTTGATGCTTCTTACTCCTGTCGGGACCGAGAAACGGATTCGTGTACTCCCACAAAGGTTTTCAGCCGGATCAGCCATGAGTTTGAAGGTCATATAGATCAAGATTAGCATGCGGGTCCCACTGGGCGTGCCAATTTGATGGATGTCTACGACCCGCACTTGATCACGAACCCCGCTCACGAACTGATCTGCAAAACAAAGGCCCCGGGTGTCCCGGGAGTAGACACTCCGACGCTCAAGTCAGTATATTTGCTTAAGGCGTAAAGTATAAATTATGAGATTAGATGGAGAGGTCTACCAAACCTTTGTAATCATTAATTAATATAAATTATGCCGTATATAAATAAGTTAATGAAATAATTTATTAACAAAAATAACATGTATTTGTAAATTTGGCATCGAATTCATTCCATAATATGGATGCGATTTTAGTGTTGTTAAGAAATTAATAATTACATGGTTGTTTTATGTTAAAGATATAAATAATTTTTGCCAAGAATAATATGGTTGTTTCATGTTAAGCATATTTTTTCCAATGTTCGTCGGTGATTATTTTTTAATTTGTTTTTTAAGTTAAGAAACATATATGAGGTGATTTTATGCTTAGAGTATATATAGGGAATGGGTTATGTGTGGATGATTATATAACGGATCTGCGGTGATGAGTTTATATATATATATATGTGTGTGTGTGTGTGTGTGTGTGTGTGTGGAATGATTATTAATTCCAAATTAATTTCAACGATGGCGACAGGGCAGTTTATTTAAACGCAAATTGGATTGTAGTTTCATGTGTTATTATTAACTTTCCGGCGTGTAGTTTCCATTGGTTTTTTATTTAATATTTATCTTTGCCGTCATTCTCTACTTTTTAATATATACATAGTAAAAGATGAGATGCTGCATGATACTGCAATTAATCCCATAGAAAATCACAAAAAGAGCTAGGAATATTAATTAATATTGAGTGATTAATTAGTTTGATCATAGGACTAATTTTGATACTATTATAGGTTTTGTGGAGTCTCTATGGAGGGAGATAGAAACTAAAAAAAGCTTTCTGATGACCCTGATGATGAATTGAACATTGTGGTGGTACTACATGGATTATCAACTCTGGCATTTCTTATGAAGTGGTTCAAATGGACCCCCGAGCAATATGATTCTATGAAGTACATGGAAAATGGAGAACTTAGAGTTATATAGCTAGGATCACCAGGCGGTGAGTACAATTTGGCTATTCAACATGATGATCAAACGTTGGAGAAATGGGGACTTTCGTTTGGTATGATTGAAGATCAACACCGAAGAGCTCAGGTTAAATGTGGAGATCAGTACATTTGGAAGGAGGATGTTAGCCCATGGTCCGAGAAATCCTTTTTCAAGTTGGATGATGGTGAAAACAAGACTTTGGAATGAAAAATTGTAAAATTTGACACATAAGGTATTTTGTGTGTTATTGACTATATGTAATTAAAGCATGTAAGATTGTTTTCATTTTCAAATTTAAGTAATACTTTATTGACTTTATTTATTATTGAATTGAACTAAGTAAAAAAAAAATTGAATTATAAACTAGTGTATGAAAAGATTATGTTAAGTTTCATTTTATTATATTGTGGTCGATTCATCATGAGGTGGTTCAAATGGACCAGTACCCTGAATAATACGAAACTATGAAGTACCCGATGGATGTCTAGGACCCGTGTTTGATCTCCGTCGAGCTCATGGTCTGACATGCAAAACAGACCCCGGGTTGGTCGGTGATAAACACTTTGATACTTAAGTCAGTAACATTTTTATGAAGCAACAAGCACAAGAACACGAAAAAGAAGGAGGAGGTTGTATTACTGCATCAATGGATCACCTGTGAAAGTAACAGTTATCTAGTGTGTAAGGGAAAAGAGACGAAAATGAGATTTTAGCAAAATAAGTTACTTACATTGGAATGAAATTTGTAAGATTGTGAGATAGAATGGTGCAGGTAGAATCAGAATCAACAACTAGTGAATTTGGAGAGATAAAATTTGGGTAGATAACTTAATATAAGATAGTTAACCATCGTAAATATTCGGTGAATAACTAAAGAAGGGTAATTTAGAAAATTGTCACTATTGTTGTGGAAGTTAATAATAGATCTGGTATTAATACTTCATTTATATTATTTGTTTGATTATTTTTTATATTTTTAGTAGCTAGATTAGTTTCAGTTCAGAGTTTTGAAGCATTCATACGTGAGGTCTAAATGTGCTTGATAATTACTTTGTGTGGATTCCTTGTTATTCTACATGTACGTGTTTATTTTTGAATTGTTTAAGATATGATCAATCTTTTGTTATTTGGAATAGTGACAATTGAGTTCCTCTATTTATCTGTACATAGGGGTAGATTTAATTAGTGGTGAAACTAACATCCGTTAGTGGGAATAATGGGTAGGTAATTTGTGACATCTGTTCCGATTATAAATTATCAGAATCAGATATCTTTGGTGCTTAATCGATGCCATTGAGAGAGTAAATTACTCTAGTCACACGTAATTTGACTCTAACAATAATTAACTCACAATTTGATCGAAACTGATACTAGCATATTTGAGTACTCTCAAATCAAATTTTAACCCGACTCGACCCAACCGACACAATACAATAGACTGACTCTTAACCCGATCCATTTCAACGCGGCTGTCTCAACCCAAAACCCAAATATGAACGATCAACCTGACTTGACAACACTAAAAATTGTCATACTTACTGTGATAGCACTTATCTATATTAAATTAAACTAAAACTATATAACTAAATACTAAATATGTTATATATAAATATATACAATGTAATTATGTAAACCATTTATAATCTAGATAAAAACATTTGGAAACAATTTAGATGGACATACAAAATCACATAAGCATGGTAAAGTAAGATGATCATAAGATTTTGCTATGTTTTGGAATTCAAACCGATAGCCTGTAATTCTTGGGAACATTCAAGTTTGAAGTATTCAAACTTCATGCCTAAACTGGTCATTCATTTAAAATCTCACATAAATTGGATTCTTTCATTCTAGGCATCTTTGCAGACCATCCTCCATTTTCTATTGTATAATGGGAGTTTCACTATCTCTCTCTAATTATCATGCCGGTATCATTGTATTTCAGGGACAATATGTTTTTACAGTTTTGGAGAAAAATTGATGTGACATCAATTGTACAAAATTTATTCTTAACATGTGACCATAAATTTACTATATGCATAGATAATAATGAGAAAGTAAAAGCATTCAACAAAAATAATGAGTATAAAACATTCATTGTCACATGCATGGTGCAATTTTCAAGGTGACAATTGTTATTCACCAAGAATTCATACACAATAAAAAGCTATCAATATTATGATTTTGACATTTCTAACTCATAATTTTACACGATTTCCGATCTCATAATCTATGTAATGGCACTTACAAAAAACTATGTCTCTCTACAGTTAATAAAATTAATGTTAGCAAAATGATTTTTTGCTTTTGGACACTTAATTAAAGTAACATTAGATTTTATTCATGTTAGAAAAATTACAAATATGCATGAGAAAATGTCTCCAGTTAATTAGAAATGAGTTTGAAATAATTTGTGCTTTTTACAAACAGTAGTCTTCCTAAACCCTAAACTTTTGTAACTTTTGTGGCAAAGTCTTTTGAAAGTCCAACTTTCCTAAATGTTATGGAACTACCACTATATATTTAAACGGAATTCCTATTTGCAGGTTTTCTTTTACTAATGCAGTCTGTATTTTGATTGAAACTGACAAGATTGTCCTTATTGATTTATCTTGTTCAAACTTTAGCCACTTGATCGAGGGTGTATTAGTCTTTCCTGAAAATAATACGTACTGCAAAAGTAAAATACGACTTGCAAATAGCATTTCCCTTTAGTAAAGAACTGTTAAAAACTAGTCAAATAACCAAAACCACAAAAGAGACAAACATTGGCAATACAACCAGAAAGCCCAAAATATAAATAACTAACACATCAGAACAAAACAACAATTTCTCCATTACAGAACTACTGGTGGTATCATATGTTTAAGTATTGCTCACGACATTCAAGATCGACTAAAGTATCAGCAACTATGTTTTCGTATTGCTATTTGTGTTGGTTATCTTGCTATCCTTACAGAATATTAAAAACACTATATATAAAAAATTAAACCTCAAATGATAGAGTACGTAAAATAAATATATGTAATGTATGCAAATGAAGGAACACTATATCCCTGATATAATTGATGCTATGGTATAGGAGGATCACTTGGCACTTTCTTACGGAAAACATCGCAGCAAGGAAAAGAACCAGGTAAACAAAAGTGAAGATGCTCAACGTCTCTTAACAATACATAAGAAAAAGTAAAAAGAACCAGAATTAGTAGTTATACCTGAATCTTAGAGAACTCTATCGCCCAAGTTTGCTTCACCTGCTTGATTCGCCCAAGCATGGCGCAGCATATTCCAGAGAAGGGGTATGAGAGAGTCGAGCAAATTCTTCACTGTTCATCACCCATTTGTAGAAATGTGGAGAAATTTGGTGATGCAAAGAGCATAAGAAAATGCCTGATAGACTTGAGGATTGGTAGTCATTCGAAAATGCCTGATAGACTTGAGGATTGGTAGTCATTCGAAAATGCCTGATAGAAAATGCCCTGAAATACTAGGTCATTCTTCATGAATCTCATATGTACTTCAAAGGCATCTATTGCTTCAAAGTCACATGTTCGCCATTCAAAATCGATTATGGTGATCAGAAGAGAAAGAAAACCAAATACATTGTCAGCACAGTAATCAGTAACTCTGGCGACTTCATCCACACTAAAGTGACTCAAATATTGGTGGATGCCATTGGACGACAGCTCCTCATCCAGCTCTTGTTGGTTTATGTCATAAACCCAATTCATATTTACTACCAACGTGAGTAGAAACCTAAAGGATTGTGTACCAGGTTAAAATGATTAATAGGTTAATTTAAGGTGTTGCTATACGCAATCCAGTATTTTACTCATGTAGTCCAAAATACGGTGTAAAAGTACGAAAATGACCTCAACTTATTTGATTTTTGAGAAACTAGCCTACTTGCAGGGGGCGGTATTGTCATTTCATTGGTATTTTGAACTACGCCGAGTAAAATACTGGACTGCGTATAGCACTTCAGTTAATTTATAAGATAAATTAATATAGGGACTATTTGATAAATAGGCATAGGGTTTACTAACTAGTTAGTGGCCCAAGCCCATTTATATGGTATTATAAATACCGTACTCGAGACTATTGGAAAGGTATCTCTCTCATACATTTAGACCTAGCTAGTCATTCCAACAGTTGATCAATCCTATGAGATAGGTGACAAGCGATTTCCCACGTCGTTAAATGGGACTCCGCGAGATCAAAATACTATTTATAAATCACCTACAAATTCTAACTACTAGAGAGTAGATAGTGGGAAGTAGGGGTCGAACCACAAGGAGAAGGGACTTGTTAGAGTGTTTTAAAGTAGATAAAAGCATACTATATAGAAAGCAATGTAAACAAGGGGGGGTTTTGAAGTTGGTTTTGATTACACTACGAAAGTAAACTAAACTATCATTAGCTAAGCTAAGGCGAAGACTCTAAGATTATGAGGCCTTGGGAGGCAAATGAATTCACTTTCCATCTATCGACTTATCATCGGGCTAATACAATTACAAGGGAGTTTAGACCATTTTCCAAGGACGAAATCATCCTATTCTCTCGAGTGTAGCTAGAGAGGATGATCACACCACTCAAAAGCTCTCTTTGTTGATTCACCTGGATGATCACATCATAGATAACTCAACAATGGTATTAAGATTAGAGAGTGACAAACTTACTCACATACCTGCGATCACGAGAGCATACAAATAAGACATTTGATAACTAGGACGAACTAAAACGATGATCACATACAAATCTCAATTCATACTTGCTACTTTGTGATCTTGGAGTAAACGATCACGTTTTACCCACAAATCTAGCTATTCGTTGATAACAATCATACGTTAAAAATGAATCTTCAACTCAAGTATACAACCACATATTAGGGGGACCAATGATCACATTAAATCCTTACCTAAACACATAATTGATTAATCATGCAAGTTCATGGGATTTCCAATTCTAACAACTTATATTTACCATGGCATTCCTTAACTACAATCACACAACAAGGGGAGAATTTGTCATCACTCAACCCCTTCCATAGTCATTAATCTAAGAACTAGAGATTATGCTACTATTACACTAAGTACCATCACCATACTAGACTACTCTAACTAAACTACCCTAATTAATGACCATGGAGCATGCAATTGATATAAAACACAAAGCCCATAACAAATTAAGCAAGATTGAACAATATTCATGCAATAGAATTCAAGTTCATCAAATGATAATCAAAACCCAAAGTTTAAGCATAAAGAACCCACAAAGTTTCAAGGGGAAAGTTGATTCAAATGCTCCCAAGGATCAAACTAAGCTATACTAAAGTTCATGGAATCAAACTACTAATCTGCTTGAATTAAAAGCAAAGAAATGAAAGGAAAGATGAAGATCCAAGGTTTCTACATGGTGGGAGCCGTCCTCCAAATGGGGAAGATAAGGGGGTATTTATAGCCCCAAAATTCAGCTAAAGGAGGCAAGTGGGCCGCTGGTTTAGCGACACTTTTTCGCGACGCTTTCTTCTGTCACTCATTTGGCGACACTTCTGGGCAGTAGTGACACTTCCTTCATCTTCAGTGACACTTTCTTCAAACTCGAGCGACGCTTTTCTGGGAACGAGCGACACTTTTCTGGGAAACTTCTACCACCTAAGGAAAGGTGGCCTTCATACTACTTATATGATCAATTCATCAACTTCTTAGCATCGATTGTTCGACTCTTTGGTATGATCATAGAAGGTCTTCAATTACTTTCATCCAAGTATTTCTTACAAGTGCAAATCAAGGTTAAAATGCACACATTCATTCCTAAACTACTATGGATGATTTAGCTCTAAAGCTCCAGACTTTGGCACAAAATATTACCCAAACTAGTTCTCAAATGCTATAAAACGAGAGTATATTTAGGGCTCATCAATAGGATCCTGGGAAGCAGTTCGTGTGGACTTGACAGAGGTCGGACACTTGTGCGGCTTGTGGTCAAATCACCTTTGATGAATTCATCTTGATTGAGGTAGTAATCGATTAGCATTACAAGGTATGTAATCGATCTCTTGAATTTATATTATTCATAGATTACAAAGTGATCTTGGAAGAATCAATCTTTTATCCGCTAATATATTTATGTGATAATATATATTATGATTGATCAGTTACTAACAGTGGTATAAGAGCAAACTTTGTTTTTCTATGTTTGATATAATTGATAATTAGATTATCTAAAAAAAATGTTTTTCATAATAGTAAAACATTGGATGATTTACTTTCGCAAATTTCATTTAAAATTGTTTAAATGCGTTTGACCTTAAAGCCTTGTGCAATTTGATTAGATTAAGGTAATGTAATGAGAAATGATGAGATCATCACATCATGCACATGAAATGTTTTTATTTTAATCTAAGTATATCTTTAAAGATTAAATAAAATAGTTTTCCAGAAATTTTGTGTTTGATTCGTGGAGTTGTCCAGAGACTAACAATCATTATTTTGAGATGACAATTTGATGTCGATGGATATGTTACTCATGACAATTTGATTGGGTCAGATGATAGTCATGGGCTGGTTATTCCAATCAGATATTGGGCAAAATTCAGGCAATAAATGTTACGTGAATTGGAATTCCTGCCGACTAAAACAGACTAATTTTGTTTTGACCATAATTGTTTCAGAAAGTTTCTTTTAAATTGAATTGAATTTAAATAAATCTAATTTATTTATTTCTTCTGTTTAATATAAATGTTTTTGTACATTAATGTGATTAATGTAATTTAATATGATTAACATGAAGTAATTATATTGAATGTGATTTAATTTGATGGATGAGATTCATGATTTATAAAGTTAAATGAGTTTGCATTCATTGTATATATCCATAATTTGTTCCATTTTGAATATCTTTGAATATTTAATTTGTTGAATGGATTTTAGAAAATTGGTTTTCTATAGTCAAGACATCTGTTTTTAAAAAAAAAAAATTAAGAACCACCTGGAAGGTGGTGGAGTATATATAGGCTCTCCAGACCTTTCAAAAAAGCCATATAGATGGCTTAAAATACATCTCATAACTGGTTTGATTTGGAGTAAGCTCCACAAGCATATGAATGCTTCAAAAAATGGGCTAATCTATATACTAAACTAGCCAATTTACAAACTCTATGAGAGGGTTTTGAAATTATTTGAAGTCTATTAGCGAATCGTCTAGACGAAACACAGAGCGACACAAAACACTTCAAATCCAGTCTCCAAAAATGAGTTTGGATCTGCTTCAGAGAGAGTGACTTGACCATCTTCTTCAAACTGGTCCAGAGCCTGCTATCTTGGGTCCCTGCAATAGAGCAGATATCAGTAGCTTCTGATCTCATTTATTCTGAGAGAGGGGGTACCTGATGCATCAAGGCATATAATGCCTCTAATCTGTTGAGGCAAAGAGTTGGCTATCCAAGTGGTGTTCAGTCTATATGAGTAAGCTAACCTTGCAAGTGCATCAACAGCAAAAATAGCCTCCCTTAGAACATGAAATATTGGAAACTGATAGGATATCTTGATTTTTGATGCCAGATCAAACACTTTCCATGGGCCAGATGTTGGATTGTTTATAGATTTGATTGCCATCAGGCAGTCACTCTCTATAGTGCAATGTTGAGAAATAGAGGCTGCCATAAGGCACCCCTGTTGAATAGCTAATAACTCAGCTTCAAGAGGGGAGAGGGCCTGGACATAGACTGTTTTGCAATGTAGAACTATTCCTCTGCTATTTCTAAGAATTATTCCCAGACCAGCTTTGAGTGTGTGGTACCAGGAGGCATCCACATTTATTTTTAATCCATTAGTTTGAGCTGACCATTTAACTGGAAGGATTGTGAAATTTGGAGGTCTAGCATGCCATGGCAGGTGTCCTAATTCTACCATTTCTCTATCATTAGCAGTAGCAGGGTAGATAGGTCTTGCTGTGTAAATGCTAAAAATGTCATCTTTCAGATATCTGATTAAGACCTCAGGAGTTGTGGTAACATTATCATATAAAAAGGCATTTCTAGCTTTCCACAACAACCAACATATACTATTAGGGACTATTGTATAGAGTGATGCATGTAGCTTGGATGAGCAAGTTATTGACCAATAGAAAGACAGTCTGTCCCATAAAGAAGAAAATTGCATATTTGCAGTGCCAATCATAGTGTGAAAGTGTGACCATAAGACTGTTGCTAGCTGGCAAGTGTTAAAGCAATGATCAATCTGATCTAAACAGTTACAGAATGGACACTTAGATGGCAGACAGAAGCCCATTTTCATTAGTACTTCTGGAAAAGGTAAAAATGTATTAACCAGTTTCCACATAAAGATACTAATTTTCTTTTGTATCCTTGGATTCCAAAGTTTAGAAAGGGAAGTAGCAGTACCTCTAACCTGTTTTAGTGCCTGATATGCAGATTTAAAATTAAATTCTCCTGTAGAGCTTGGCTGCCATATCAGTCTATCCTGTCTCAGAGGTTCCACTGAGGAAGTCTGTAAGAAACTCAAAATGTCATCAGAGAATATAGATTGCAACTCAGGAATAAGTGAGTTCTTATCCTGGATGAAATCATGAACAATAAGTTCAGGTGGCAATTCAGTGAGTTCATAATCATATAGATTGTTCAGTGGACCAAAACCTGTCCAGTCGGAACTCCAAAAATTACAATCTCCCCTACCATGTATTACTCTAGACAGACTTTCAGCTATGGGGGAATTTTTTTTAATTCTTTTCCAGTTTGGAGATGTTCTATATGACTGGGGTAGACTCCACAGAAACTGTGACCAGAGAGTATTGCCTTCTTTAAACTGTGACAGACTTCTTGAACAAGTTCTAAAAATTGTGTGGATTGACCTTAGACCTAGGCCAGTCTCTTGTATATTAAAGCACAGACCCCCCCCCCCCCCCCCCACTTTTTCCAGACTTTTTTAGCTCTAAGTTCTGTCTCCCCCCAAAAAAATAAAGATAGGAGTTTCTCAAATTTTTTGATAACACTAACTGGTGGTTTCATTACACTCCAAATATGTTGTGGTATGGAAAAAATGCAGGATTTAATTAGAGTCATTCTACCACCAGTTGACAACCACTTGTTCTTCCAATTGGTAAGTCTATTTTTTATTCTCTGGACAAGTGGTTGGAAGTATTGTACTAAGGTTCTTCTTGTGAAAATGGGAACCCCTAGATAAGTAAAAGGGAAGGAACCTTGTTTCATACCCAAAATTTCTTTAACTTGAGAAACTTTATCACTGGATGCATGAGAACTCAGAAAAAACTCACTTTTTTCAAAACTAATTTTTTGGCCTGTAGTTTGTTCAAAAATGACTAGAAAGGCCTTGATAACAGTGAGACTCTTTTTTGAAGCTTTTAGGAAAATAATAGTATCATCAGCATAACTAAGATGAGATATAGGACTAGGACCTGTTGGGATGTTAAAATATTTTAATTTACCTACTGCAAACACATAGGAAAGGCTCCTTGAGAAGGCTTCTGAAAAAATATTGAACAGAAAAGGAGAGAGTGGATCTCCTTGTTTTATTCCCCTAGTAGACTTGAAAAATCCATTAGGTTTACCATTTATAAGCACTGAGAAGTAAGCCTGACTCAAGTTTTTCATGATGCAATAAACAAATTTTCCATGTATCCCAAACTTAAGTAATATGCTGTTTAAAAAATCCCAATTAACTCTATCAAAAGTCTTTTTAAGATCTAATTTAAGCATGCAGTTGGGATTTCTAGATTTCCTATCTAAGAATCTGGTTAGTTCTTTAAGGTATATGACATTGTCTGAAATGTCTTTCCCTTTGAGAAAAGCAGATTGCTGGGGTGAAATAATTCTAGGCATAAGTGGTTTAAGCCTCTCCATAAGAATTTTTGAAAAAAATTTGTTTATAAAATTGGAGAGGCTTATGGGCCTAAAATCATCAAAGGAAGAAACCACTTCCTTCTTTGGGATCAATGTAATCCAGGTAGCTGTGATGCCAGCTGGAATACAGGAATCACTCATGAAGTCATTAACTGCCTCCAGAAGATCTTCCTTATTATGTCCCAGGACTTGGTGTAAAATTTTGAAGAATAGCCATCAGGCCCAGGGCTGCTGTTCTTTTTAAGACTAAAGACAGCAAGCCTCAGTTCTTCCATGTACACTGGTCTAATGAGTTCCTCATTATCAGACTCAGAGATTAATGTTGGTATTTGGCTCAAGAAGTGATGATAGAAATCACCCTTTTGATTGTTAGGAGGTTCTGAGAGCAGATCAGTATAAAACTGAACAACTTCATTCTCAATTTCCTGTATATTTTCAAGCCAAATACCACCAGTGTTCCTAATTTTTGTGATGCTTAGTCCACTTCTATTTTCTCTCACAGTGTGGTGAAAGAATTTAGTGTTCTCATCACCATCTTTTAGCCATTTAATTCTGTATTTTTGTTTCCAGAATTTTTGTTGTTCTTTAATGGCCCTAAGATGCAGAGCTTTGCATTTTTTCAGCTTAACCAATTCATTTGTGGAATTGTCAGCATCAAAAATGATTTCTTGCACCCTAAGGTTTTCAGCAGCCTGAGTTAAATTAGAATCAATATTTCTAAAAGTCAGTTTGTTCCAACTTTTAATGGATATTTTGAGTCTTTTAAGCTTCAAGAAAAACCTGACCATTCCTCTTTGGTTTATGGGAGAGTTCCAGTCAGTACTGATTACTGTTAGAAATTCCTCCCTATTAAACCAGGTATTTAAAAACGGAATGATCTAGGTGTAGATGGCATATTACTAACTATGGTAAACAGTAAGGGAGCATGGTCTAATGTATCCCTATTTAATATCTGGATTAAAGAAGTTGGAAACTTCACTAACCAGTTATGGGAGGCTAAACCCCTGTCCAACTTTTCAGTTGTAGGAGTATGTAACCAATTATTTGACCATGAGTATATGTTCCCTACTGTATTTATTTCAATCAGAGCATTTGAAGAAATGAACTGATTGAAATCCGCCATGCTCTTAGGGCTTTGATGTGACGGACCTTTGTATTCACTGATGGACTTTACTGTATTAAAGTCACCAATGAGAAAAGTATCTTCCAAGTTCTTTTTAGACAATGCATCCCATAGGAAATTCCTACCAGGTATAGTCCTCAAAGCATATATAAATACTCCTTCCATTGAAGTATTTAATTTGCAACTGAAAATTTTAACTGATAAAATTGGGGATGGTCTACTGTTAGAGTAATTTGGACTGTCTCATTCCACATGAGCCAAATCCTTCCACTCTGAGCACACATGTGGTTATTAAAATGCAAATTTTTCCTAAAATTTTCACATTTGTGAGCCTTATGCATAGGTTCAATTATGCATAATAACTCAATTTTGTGAGTTGACACTAAATTTGTCAGTCTATCTATTGATGTCCTCATTCCCCTAATGTTCCACACTAAAGTTCTTATCTTGACTGTATCAATCATTTAGAATGATTTTTAAAGCTTTTTGATCTAGTGTAGACAACATTAGGGGAAGGGATGGTTTGTGCTTTTTTTGGTGTGAACTTTTTATTAATTTGAGAAAAGAAATTAGTAATCTTGGATCTTTCCCCTTGTGAGGTAGTGTTGTCCAAGATGCTAGTTTCTGTTGACAAATTACTAATAAGATGTGTACTACTGGGAGTAGGATTTACCTGCATAGTAGTGTCTGTTGAGTTATCATGTTGTTCTGGATTTTCTGTGATTGCATTATCCTGAGAAGATTCTGAAATCAGCTCCTGGTCAGAGTCATCTTCCTTGTCTTCTTCCATTTGCATAAGAGGGGAAAATCTATTTGCTGCAAAACTGGGAGATTTGTTAGGGAAAAAAGAAGGAAAAGTCAGACAAAAAAAAGCCATTTGGCAGGAATTTGAAGCAAAAAAGAAAAAGAAAAAAACAATGGCACATGATGCGGGCCCGCGTGGCAGCCCAATAATAGTGTCCACAGGGCAACACCCCTCACTCCTTTTTTCTAACCCATCCTCTCCCCACGCTCTTTCTCCCATTCCACTAGCCACAAAATTCTGACACAACCCCTCTTCAACCCCATTTCCCACCCCCACTGTCATTGCTCTTATAATGACTTATGTTTTACCAAGACTAAATATTTCCTTTACCAAGCGATTAATTTGCTGATTCAGGTAGCTCATAATTTGTATTTATGGAGGAGATGATAACCTGAGCTCTAAAAGGTTCTTAATCACACTTTTTCATGCATGGACAATAGAATGTACTCTAAAAAAATTATTTGTTGCATAATAATCTGAGCTCATACAGTTTAGCTGAGCCTCGCGTGTCCTGGTTTTCAATTAGATCATATTTCAAATTCATGAGTCTCAAATGTGTAACATTTAACTTAGCCTTCCGCAGGTACTCGCGTGTCCGACTTTTCAATCAGGTCAGATGTCAAATACATGAGTCTCAAATGTATGACTTTAACTTATCCTCTCGTATAATGACATACACATGCATGTGGTGAATTAATTATTTCTTTACTGTGTAAGACAAAATGCAGATGCTGAACTAATTATCACTATATAAACTGGTTCCATGTTCTTCATCTCCCAAAAACCCTTCCAGCATCTTCATCTCTCCTTTTGCTCTAAATCTCCACTCCAACACAAAAAAATTCCTATATTTCTTCATCATTATGGAAAATTGTTTAGGAAATTGTATGATGGATGAGAGAGATTACCATACTTCTTATAACCACCATGCTCCTTATACCAGGAAGCAAAAAATCAATGATTATGAAGATCATGGTGGTGTGAGAAATATGATTGACTCTAGCAATTCAAGTCAATCAAAGATAATAAAAAAAAACATGGTGATCTCGAAGATACTGCTAGCTCCTCCAACCCGCCGGAGTACGTTTATATTTATCTCTCTACTTCATTTCTTTGTAAAATTTAAGGTGTTTTGATTTTCTGCATAATTGTTTTGGCCTCCTTTTCAGAGTTCGATTTTAAACTCATAACACCCAGAAGGTTTTTTAGTTCAATTTTAAACTCTTTAGAGGCAGAATGTTTTTTCTGCAAATTGTTTTTGGCCACCTTTTTTAACCCGTAAGGTTTTTGCTTATCGGATAATATAACCAGAGCTACCACCTATATGTTCTTGTCAGTTTATAATTATCTTGTTGGATAAAATATGTATTTCAGCTTTATTGAATTCATTTGCTTTTAAAATTCTATGAATGGTCAAATTTAGTGGGTTAACATGAACTTAGATTAACTGCAAAATTGATGTAAACCATACCACATCTATTTTGATTGAATTGAATTAGAATAAAATAAATTGTTTATTATTCAAGTTGAATTGAACTAAATTAAATAATTTATCGTTAAAATTATGTCTACTATATACTAAAAGCGGGAGTTGGCCAAAAATGAGCCTGTTTAGGTATGGTTCCCAGTCACCCGCTTAAGAATAATGCCCCTTTTTCCCTTTTCCTCCAAATACTTTATGAAAGCAGCCCACCTTCTCCGCCGGTCACCATCTTCATCCTCGCCCTCGATTGGTGTGACGGCGGCCCGCTCGATTGTGCCAGCTTCAATGTCCACCGTTCCCTCGCCGATGAGCTCAACGGCGGCCGATCGTACGGCTACCGTCCCATCACCACCCTCAGCCTCTCCGAGTCACCGGAAGGGCCATTTTACAATCGTCCCATCACCACCCTCAGCCTCTCCGTGTCGGAGTCACCGGGGAAGGGCTATCTTACAAAAGACTATCCCTGAAAATTCCCTATTGGCAGGGGCTAAGCCCCAATTAGACTATCCTTTGAACATTCTAAACAAAATTCTAATTATGCCCAAAAACCTAGCAACGATGGAGGTACAGATAAGACTTTCCCACAAACATACAACAGAAGTGAAAACAGTTGGAGGAGAATAAAGGGAATCGGATTCGGACTAAACACAAGGACAATAACCTTTCACCAGGTAAATTCCAACATCTAATACTTTTGATTTCAGAGTTTCTATCATAACTGTGTTTAATCAGTACTTGGCAAAAGAGTGATTATCAAAATCAGTTGGAAAGGCCGTTGCAACAGAACAACTTCCAGTCAGCTGCTCCTAACTCATATTTACTCATCAGTCCCTGAATTATGGCCTATCTCCCCAACTTTCCTCAATACTTGCATTTAATTCCTCAGATTATAACACGTGGGCCTAACCTATATCAGCCCACATTCGCTGGTCCTGATAAGTCCATGGTTCATATTCGGACCTCATTCATACTCGGACCAGGGCCCGAGAAGGGTCATGGGCTCGAGATACGCGGAGGATGGGTCCACGGGTCCATCAATCCTAATCCTTATAAGGAATGCGTATATTATGAATGTTCTACAATGAATATACATCTTCCCAAAGATAATAATACAGCTATCCTAAACATGGTAATACAACAATGTCCGAAATACACTTCTATTATACATGGTAATACAAACTCTATTCCCATAAGAGTTGTATTCATACCATAAATACATATCACGGCGATCTACGGATTGTAGCCATATAAATACCCTCAAAGGTTTGGTAGACCTCTCATCTAATCTCATACTTTATACTTTACACCTTAAGCAAATATACTGACTTGAGCCTCGGAGTGTCTATCCCCGGGACACCCGGGGCCTTTGTCTTGCAGATCAGTTCGAGAGCCTAGTTCGTCGTCGAAGTGTTGGTGTCCGGCATACATCAATTTGGCACGCCCAGTGGGACCTCTCACACTCATTGACGACGTCGCCGAACCTTGTTTCTGATCTGGTCTAACGCACCCGAAGAAGCAACTTCCCCAACAAAATGTCTGACGCCGAGCAACCCAGACGAAGCGCCCGTGTGCTAGGGCAAAATCCAGAGAATAATCCAGAAGCGGAGCAACCCCTTCAAGGACATGGACGCGATCGAGGGCGCGGACAACCCAGAAGATCACAGGCACACTTTGCCTCACAGCCAGCACCAAACTCTACCATGGGTACCGGAAACTCCAACGTTCCGATATCCATCAACCCAAGTCCTGCTGGGATAACACCACCAATCTCTGGTTCAAATCCCGGTATGTCCAGAGCACCTCCCGGATCAAATCCCATCGTATCCAGGATACCAGCATCCGGCTCCAATCCTGCTACATCCAGGACCCCACCTCCTGAAACAAACCCTGTTGGATCTGAAGTACCAAATTCAGGTCAAAGGGTTTTCATCCAAAACGACGTGAATTACAACACGAACGTCAACAATTCAAATGGCCTGAATCAGGAAAATAAGTTGGGGTATAGTGGTCCCGATTTGATCTTCTCTCCAGAAGAACAAACACAAAGGGACCAGCAAATCTTTGCAGAAAGACAGCAGGAGGACGTTAGACAGAGCCGTCTCAGGGAAACCTTGAACCAAACCATACAACACAGCCCGCGGGGCTCTGATCCACTCCAAATAAACCTTTCCTCGGACACTCCCCCGAGGGAAAATAGTAGGTCCAACTCGATCTTCTCTCTGGAAGGAAGGGCACGAAGAGATCGACAAATTCTTGAAGATAGACAACAAGAAGGAGAATCTGTGATAGAGCACTATTACAGATACATGAATCTCGCCACGAGACGCTATGATCAAGATGAAATCCTCTTAGTAAACCTGTACCAGATGATGGTAGGTAATAACACTCCGAGGAAGAAAAAGAAGAAGAATGATAGCTCCCACAACAATAACAACCAAGGTGGCGGAAACAACAATCCTCAGGATCCTCCTCCACCACCATCAAATGGAGCCATCCGAGTCATCAACATCATTAATGGCTATACCGGATGAGCAATTTCCCTAACTAAGCTGAAGGATAGTGTACGGACCCTACCACATACCAAGCTGGTCAACAGGAGTCTCCATTCCGAAGAAGCTATTACTTTCTCGGACAAGGATGACATACCAAATCAGATGCTTCATTCTGACCCTCTCATCATCTCGGCAACCATACAAGATTCTTTGGTAACAAGAGTCTTCATAGACAACGGGAATGGAGTAGAAGTAATGTTTCAGGATTGCTTCCAGAAGTTAGGATTTACCCAGGGAGACCTCAAACCTACGGGTTCGATCTCGGGGTTTACCGGAAATCCCGTAACACCTCTTGGAAAAATCACACTTCCGGTCACAGTATCAGATGGGATGAGGAGCCTGACCCTCTACAGCATATTTGTAGTAGTCAATACCGTCACACCTTTCAACATTATCCTTGGCAGACCTTGGATGTGCCAAGCTAAAGCCATATGGTCTCCCTACCATCTGATGCTGAAGTTTTCAACACCACAAGGAGTAGATTCAATCAAAGGAGACCAAGAAGTGGCGTATTCCTGTATGATCACGGCTATACATGACACCAGAAAAATGAGTAACATCTCGGCCAACAACACCATCTTAGGAGATTTGGTTCCCAACCTTGACCTCGAACGATCTATGGTGTTTTACTCCGAGAAAGATGAAAGTTATGTGCCAAGGGATCCTCCAACTCCGGGGGAAGAAGTGCTAAAATTTTCACTAACCAGCCCTGAGGAAAAGGACCATCTTTATGTTTCTCATTTCGGTTTCCAAGCCACCAACAATGAGGCAGAATGTGAAGCCATCATCACCGGATTAAAATTGGCTAAAGACCTGGAAGTCAAAAACCTTGAGGTCTTCAATGACCCGCAGATTGCAATTTAGCAGGTAAAAGGTAAATTCAAAAATCAAGAGTACAATCTTCAGAAATACCTCGAGATGGTTAAGCCTCTAAATCAACTCCGACCCTGTGAGCTGAATCATATCCCCCGAGAAAAATCGCTAAGGGAAATCCTGGCGAAGAGAAATGACAAAAAAGATAGCATAATGGCTACGGGCATCTTGGACACAGGGATAACTCCTACATTGAATACCTTTAAACGGGTACCCTTCCTGAGGAAAATCACTTGGCATGTAAGGTTCGAGGAACACATGAAGGAGTCTACAGTAGCTATCAAGATCCACGTACCATTATTCGAAAGCTCCTACAGAAGATTTATTTTTGGCCTATGATGCTACAAGGCGCCAAAAGATATATCGATTCTTGCCACCAGGGACAGAGATTTGCTAAGATGATCCACATGCCACAGGAGAATATGATTACCATTCAAGAATCCTGGCCATTTGTCCGATGGAGCATAGATCTTGTAGGGCCTTTTCCTACGGCCCCTGTTATCAATTGCTGCTGGAAAAATATTGAGGGTCACTATGGCATCCCGAGATACATAGTGGCCGATAATGGAGCACAATTTGCTAATGATCCCTTCAAGAAAGGGTACAAGGAGTATAGAATACACCAGCAGCTCGCCTCAGTATATAATCCAAAAGCTAGCGGCCAAGCAGAAGCTGCGAACCGAGCCTTGGTATGCGGCATCAAAAAGCGCCTCGAAGGAGCTAAAGGAAACTGGATCAAAGAATTACCAAATGTGATCTGGACCCATAGAACCACACCAGCTACAACAACAGGAGAGACTCCTTGTAGCTTAGACTATGGGTCCGAAGCGATCATCCCCAGAGAGATTGGGGTCCCCTCTGTCCGTACCTCTCAGCCAGATTATGAAAATGGCAAGGCCAACAAAGAAAACCTTTGTCTCGACCTTGACCTCCTAAATGAGAAGAGAGCAAATGCTACTATCTACAAGGCCAAGGTGAAGAAAAGATTCAAGCGCTACCATGATAGAAGAGACCGCTTGGCCACTTTTGTTAAAGGAGACCTTGTCATAAGGTTAAACGAGAAAAGTGGAAGGGAAGCTAGCCCCGAACTGGAAAGGTCCATATCGAGTCCTAGAATCCCATCCAGGGGGAAGCTACCTCTTGGAAACCATGAATGGGGAACCTATACCACGAAGATGGAATGTGATTAACTTACGAAACTATCACAGAAGATTCAAAACTCAAGGGAGAGCCTCACAAAGGTCCGAGACTATCAAGAGCGTCCGAGAAACCTCATCAAGGTCCGAGACAAGTATACTCTAGCACAAACGGGTATTCAAACTCAAAACCCACTATTTACTTTACTTCTATTCTTAAAGTTATAAACTTAGATTGAAGTCATGATATTTTTATACCTATCCTTACAATAAGCAATCTTTAAATTCCTTTTCTAAAAAGAGGATTGTTGTCTTAAGTATAACAATGATTGCTGTTCAAAACAATATCCTTTATAAAGTATATGATTGGTCAACTTATAAAGTTGTTTGGATCCAATATTCAAATACCAATCGTTTTGAATAAAAGAGATAGGTTCGAGATAAAGTACTTCTGAAAAGTGCTTGATTGAGGTCTATAGACCAAAAGGGCAGACGTGCTCGAGAATCAATCATCTCAACATAAAGAGGAGAAACCTCAAAAACAAAAGTTGAAGTTCATATCAAAGGTGTTATTACATCAGAATATGATACTTCTAAAAAAGACCCTCAAAAGGGCACACATAGAGGAAAAACCTCGAACCTAAGTAGTTCATATCAAAGGTGTTATTACATCAGAATATGATACTTCTAAAAAAGTCCCTCAAAAGGGCATACATAGAGGAAAAACCTCGAACACAGATAATTCATATCAAAGGTGTTACTACATCAAAATATGATACTTCTAAACAAGACCCTCAAAAGGGCACATAAGAGGCTAAACCTCGAACCTAAAAAGGACATATCAAAGGTATTACTACATCATAATATGGAACTTTTAAATATACCCAATTAATATGGTTTCCTAGGACTTCACCAAAAGTGACACTTGAGAGATGGGCTATTGTCGACTTTTCTGCATGATGTGACATTAAAGGACTTGACAAAAGATGCCTGAGAAAGAAACCCAACAACATCAAGTACGCAGAGTGTTCATCATGGACAACTGCGAAGACCTGATCCCGGAGTATCTCAGCTTAGCAGGAGCTCCTTTCCAGTAAATCATGAGACCGAGGTTCATGTGCAAAGGATTTCAGGCTTTGAAGCTGATGAGAAAATGTCGAGACTAATCCACCTTATTAATGGAAAAACTAGAAAACACCTCTTTAAGAGAAGGTAATTCAGGATACTTAGCTCTAATAAGCCTCAGTAAATCTCCTGATGTTATTATCTTCTCGGAGGGATCCAATGCATCCAAAAACTCGGCCCCAGGGATCTAGCGTTTTGCAGTTAGAATAGAGAGCTTATCAGCAGCATCAGGATGAGAGAAGATTTTCTTCATCATCTCCACCTCTTTCTCGGATTGACATAGAAGCAAGACGCCACCCAATATCCCATGCAGTTCAGAGGAATGGAATAAATCATCATATTCCTCCCTGTGGTTCTGAAGCTCAGGACTACAAGCCAGGAAAGCACTCCAAAGCTTTAGAAGTCATTTAGGCTCCTCTGAATCCTCTCCTCGGGTTGATTTTGCGACAGCTCCTCGACAACATCTCGATAAGTCCCCAGCTCTTTCTCTTGAGACTTTTTCGCCAACATCAGGTCCTTATTCTCGGCTTCTAGCTTCTTCGCCCTGGCTTCTAGTTGAGTCACATCCAATGGAGCTTGAACGGGTGGATTAGAAGCAAAATATTTAGTTCCCATAGTCAAGAGGGAAGCTTCCATCTCCTCCTTCTTTGCCTTGAAGGACCGGCATTTGACATGTAATTCCATCACGGAATCAGACAAGTAACGGATCACATCATTGGCTCGAGGCCCCACCATGGACAGATCCACCATCAGCTACGAAATCAATGAAGTATTAAAACCTGGCATTCAAGATATCTATCCAGTATAATAATAGAGATAAATACCTCAGCTATGAAGGGATATTTCTTAGAAGACCTCCGAGAAGCCTGACCATCCTCTTCCTCTGGACAGCTCAGATAGTACTTCAGTTTCTTCAAAGAAGCATCTGCGGAGATCACCAGCTCAAGGTCAGATTCATCGCCATCATCGGAGGACCCTCCAACCTCAGTTTCCTTCTCCTCGGACTCCTCCGCTTCCTCATCTATGACGTTGAGAGGGGCCTTCCCCTTCTTGATCTTTTTCTTTGGAGGAGATGATGTACATATATAAAGATAAACCTCAGCATATGACACAAGAAAAACATATTATATGACAACAGTATATGACTTGAAGAGTTACCTGAAGAAGACCAACTAGAAGAAGATTCACCATGATTCCGAGGAGACTTTCTCGGACCCCCTTTCCTGGCCTTCTTCTTTCTTCCCTGGATTTTATCAGGAAGGGCCCAATTCCGATCAGGTTTCAAAAAGCTGGAGGTAGATTTCGACCGAGGAAAATCCAACAGGTACGAGTAAGTGATACCAGGCCACTGCCACGCAGAGCCATGTGAGCCCTGAACAAAATCCTTTCTTTGAAGGGTAATGTCCTCCTTTAGGAGCTCCTTGATGATGCCCTTCAAGTGATCAGGGATGATGAAACCTCTGTCACGAGCTATAGCGTCCTTCGGATGGGGATGCAAATCAGGGACCTCGTACTTGCTTCGGTCGAAAGTGAAACAGTCTGCCTCCCACATACCACTGTTATCAGGAAACGTGATGGGTTTTCTATTCCTCGGAGTCAGGGTAATGTACTCGTAAGTCTCAAAAGAGAATAAAGTATACAGACTCCTGAATAAATCCAGGCTTGGATCGTAGTTCTTCCAAGCGCACCAGGAAATCACCGCCATGATCAACACTACCACATTGGAATGTATTTGGCTCGGATGCAGTTGATGATGCTGCAGGAATTCATGAAATAAAGGGGGAAAGGGAAAACTTATCCCTTGCTGTAAAAACCTCCCATAAATAACCCCTCTAGTGGGGCTAACCAGATCTTTAATACGAACTTCTCCATCCTCGAGCTTCAAGCCAGCTTCAAGAGGATATGACAGTCTGCAGGACCGCAGATACCTTAGCGTCCTTTCGTCAACCACTTTGGTGACATCATTCACACCATCGGCGGCCAGAACCCATTTATCAACTTGGGGCTCCGCATTAGGGTCCATCTCTGACCCAGAGGCACCATCATCTACCACTACAGATACCGCCTGCAGTGGTGTATCAATGGTAACTTCCATCAGCTCCTCAGACTCGACTTCCAAGAACAAGGTGCTCAAATCACGGTTAGCTGGGGCTCTATTTTCAACAACATTCTCCATATTGCCAGGGGGAACGCTAGAATTTGTTGAAGACATGGCAATATAGAGAATGGGGGGAAGAGAGTATATGAGAAAAAGAAAGAGAGTATATGAGAAAAAGAAGACAAATTTGAAGAAAAAATTTCTTTGGAAATTTGAAACGCGGAGATGAAGATTGATGATAAACACAAGGAAATATTACTTGATTATATAGCCAGTAATCAACACGCATTTAAGTGGAGTAATTACCTCGACTCGCGAAACGATGCAGGCAATTGGAAGGTTGGTCTTCCTCACCGATGGAAGGTACAATGAATCAAGACCACGTGTCAGTCTCCTCAGAATTCAAGAAGGCAGATTTAGATCCAACCGTCCACGTGTCCTGATGGAATACGAAAAAACTTGAAGCTAGATATTCAGAAGGGTAAGCACGAGAAGGGAATCCCCGAAGGACATCCCGAGCTCAATACGCCGAGTTAGTCTCCCTCGAGTTATTGGTCTTCCCTCGAGAAGCAAGCCTCTCCTTCAACTTTCGAGATGGAGCACTCTATATTCTGAAGATCTACCTTGGGGCTACTGATAAGTCCATGATTCGTATTCGGACCTCATTCATACTCGGACCAGGGCCCGAGAAGGGTCATGGGCTCGAGATACACGGAGGATAGGTCCACGGGTCCATCAATCCTAATCCTTATAAGTAATGCGTATATTACGAATGTTCTACAAGGAATATACATCTTCCCAAAGATGGTAATACAGCTATCCTAAACATGGTAATACAACCATGTCCGAAATACACTTCTATTATACATGGTAATACAACCTCTATTCCCATAAGAGTTGTATTCCATAAATACATATCTTGGAGATCTATGGATTGTAGCCATATAAATACCCTCAAAGGTTTGGTAGACCTCTGATCTAATCTCATACTTTATACTTTACACCTTAAGCAAATATACTGACTTGAGCGTCGGAGTGTCTATCCCCGGGACACCCGGGGCCTTTGTCTTGCAGATCAGTTCGAGAGTCTGGTTCGTCGTCGAAGTGTTGGTGTCCGGCATAAATCAGGTCCAGTGGCAAATTTCAATAACATAAGCCCACTTACTTTTATTTTATTCACAAATTGCATTCAATTTTCTTTTTCTTTTTCAATTTGATTTATTTATTAATACTTAATATTTTTTAACATTCAATTATTTAATATTTATTTTTAAAATTAAGAATTCATTTCTAAAGAAGTTCTTCATTACTAGCATGATTGACCGCACGTTGTGCGGTATATTTTATGCACTTTAAAAATATTCGAATTTAATTTGATAAAAACGGTAAATTTTAGCTTTTACTTTTATAAATTATAAGGTGTATAGTATTGATTCGTGCTAATTCTTTTCCTTAAGTACCTATTAATGTATTATGAAAAACAATCTCATTATAAAAGGCAAAGTATTATGAAAGTCCAAGAGAAATTTAAAAATAATTAAAACATAAAAACTTGTATGCTAGCTTTGTGAAAATCGCAGAGCATTTTTGTTAAATTAGAGTTAGATACATAATTTGTTGATATTTGCTATACATGTCAAAGTATTCTAAGATCTTCTACCTTAATATAGATTTGGTCTTCTTAACCTTCAACATTTTGTGAAATTGTTTTTGCGTTTTAACTTATATATTTTACCCTTTAATAAGTTTTGTAACCCTAAGATTCTACATTTCATATAAATTTCTTGCATTTTTACATTGAGGAGCACTTGTGTAAGACGGCCTTATAATAAGATAATGGTCTAATTCTTCATGTTTTGAACCCAAATTAATAATTAGATTCATTTTTATATATTTAATTTATTATAAGGCCGCCTGCATGTTTTATTACATGTTTACATTAAAATGAATAATGAATTAAAATTAAAAATATAACGTTTGAGTTTAAATATAAAGTGGTAGTTCCATAGGTAATTATGTATAATACATTTTATATCCATGTGAAATATTAATTTATTGAAAAATTGAATTTCTAAATTTTATCAAACTATAATTATGCTAAACTGAATTGAATGGAATTGAACTAAATTAAATAAAATTGAACTGAAGTGTTCTATTATTTTAAAAACGGGGCCTAAATAAACCAAACTAATAATTTTAAACAGGACCTTAATTTATGCCTTTTTATGGATGTCTAAAGTTATTGTTTTTATTTTTAAAATATTGCTACCCTACGGGAAAGAAATTATTTGCTTTCTTTAATTGTATATTGTTGGGTAGGAGTACAAATCAAAGCATATAATCATCACAAAATTGTAGTTTAACATAAATATTATTTACCAAATTGAAAGAGTACCCAATTAAGATTTAGTATGCTATAAAAATATGTTATAATATATGCATACCATATTAAATATATATTGAAATAGCCAACTGCATATTATATATACGGTTAAATAAAAGTTCGTAGATTAAGGGAAGAAACAAAAAAAGGAATATATAAAAATGGTAGACGCCGGAATATGGTGAATTTGCGGTGGTTATGTGGTGGTTTTAGTCAAAACTACGTAGTTTCATCTTTTTTAATGTTTTTTATTAATTTATTTATTGACTGAATCAATAACTCTTCTAATTCCCTTTAGAATAATTAAGCATTTTTCAAAAAAGTATATAATTATTGTTGAACTTAAATTAACTCATAATGTTTTATAACAATATAAAAAATTTATAGAGCAAATATATAACCGAAACTTCTTTCCAAAAATAGCAGTATCACATTTTAAAATTAATACGAGAAACATTTCATATTTCAATGTTGGCCCCCCCTAAACATATTTTCTGGATTCGCCCCCGCCTCTTAGGTCAATGGTCCAGCTAAAACCCCACGAACTATCGCATGACTCAGTCAACGGCCCAGGTCTACCCCAGCTGTTCACAGGAACGGTGCTGACCAAGGTGGTGGAGGACTACGGCGTCATGGTGGTGATACGGAAGCTCGAGGCGGTGCGGGTGGTGAAAGGGAGAGCCGACGCGGTGGTGCTGGAAGGCGGGATAACCATCGAAGCAGACGATGTCGTTTTGGCGCTTGGTTTACAATGATCGTCAACAAAAATGCTCATTTTTTTTTTTGAAATGGAACTATTTCTTTTCAGGGTTCTGGAATACTTCCAGAATCGTTTGACATAAAGCTAGGAGGAGATGTCCAGGAATTAAATACCAAGGCACTCGACTTAGCAAAGTTAGCAAAAGCATGAGCAACAAAATTATGGTTTCTAGAAACCCAAAATAAACCCGAAAGATGAGAATGATTGATCAGCTGCTGAATGCGACGAACAGGCTCATAGCAGTCCAGAAAAGGCGTAGCCTGGTTGTGAACCATATTAAGAACCATAAGTGCATCACCAAAAATTCCCACATTGCTTAAATTGAGCTCATTAGCCAATAATATTGCTTCTTCAAGTGCCAATGTTTCAGCAAGGACCGGGTCATGAACATTTATGTAGCGCCTTGAAACAGCTTTTAGAAACTCTCCGTTCGCGCTCCAAGCTACCACGCCTGCTGTAGCTGCATCCTGCGTGATCCCAGCATCAAAATGTATTCGTGGGATGCGATCCGGAGGCCTCTGTAAATGACTCGGAAGTAAAGCTGGTGAAGGCATATCTGTCCTGAAATTGGCTGACTGAAAAGAGTGCAAGTTATTCACCGTCGCCGCGGCCATCTCCTCCGGACACCTATGAGTTCCTTGGAATATAGCTTGGTTGCGTTGAAACCAAATGGCGTCGCAAATCATGAGGAAAAGTTCAACCACAGCGGCATCATTTTGTTTGATAATATTTCTGAAGCGCAATTCACCTCGAGAAACATTCCCACATCGTTGAATAATGTGTAGCAGCCCTGTATCAGACCAAGCCTTCCTGGCAAACTCACACTCGAAAAAGAGATGAGATGTGCTATCATCAGATGAGGTACAAAGGGGACAGCCTGATTGAATAGCCAAGGTACGCCTCCTCAAATTTTCTGTTGTGGGAAGAGAATCCGTCGACATCCTCCAAGCAAAATGAAGAACCCGGTTAGGAACCTTGAAAGACCAAAGATTCTTCCAATATTTTTGGCCCTCTATAATCCTTGTCTCAGCAACATTATGGCGCAATGGAGAGGCAGAGTGGTCAGTAGCTAAATGATAAGCAGACTTCACAGAGTAGACACCAGACTTTGCATAATGCCAGCACCAACGGTCTACCCCCGAACCATGCAATCTGGTTAAAGGAATTTTCTTTATAACTTGAGCATCGGCTTCAGTAAAATATTCCTGAATGAGAGAGAGGTTCCACCAAGAGGTATCATGATCTATGAGGTCCGACACTTTGGATAAATTCGAGGGTAAAGAGGAAGGATTTTGCACATAAAAGTCTTCAGAACGTGGCAACCAAGGATCATAGCAAATGCTAGTATTTTCCCCTGTATTGATAACCTTTCTACAACCCAGACCCAACAACTCTATACCTTCCAAGATACTCCGCCAAGCATGTGATGGATTGAGCCCAAGACAAGAGCTGAACAGATCACCACTCTGAAAGTATTTTGCCTTGTAAACTCGTGATAAAAGAGAGTGAGGTTGCGTCAATATTCTCCAAGCTTGCTTCCCCAACAACGCCACATTAAAAGCCTTTAAATCACGGAAGCCAATCCCACCAACAGATTTAGATCTACACATCTTTTGCCAAGAAGCCCAATGAATCTTACGATTCGATACTCCATCTCCCCACCAGAAGTTACTAATTAGGCTCTGTATTTCTGAAATCAGATTATCCGGAAGTTTAAAACAACCCATGGCATAGCTTGGAATCGCTTGTAACACAGATTTTATCAGCACCTCTTTTCCAGCCTTAGAAAGGTTCCGCTCAGTCCAACCATCAATCTTCCTCCTGACCTTGTCTTTGATGAAACCAAAAACTTCAGCTTTCCTCCTACCAACAATAGACGGTAAACCCAGATATTTCTCATGAGTCTGAACTTCCGGAATACCCAAAGTAGCACAAATTGACGGCCTCAGGAAAAGTGGAGTATTAGGACTAAAAACAATCCCCGATTTCTCCAAGTTCACCCGCTGTCCCGAAATCTCCTCAAATAAAGAGAGAGCCCATTTAATTGTATTAATCTCCTCCAAAGAAGCCTCTCCAAACAGCAGAGTATCATCCGCAAAAAACAAATGAGTCAATTTTGGACCTCTTGGTGATGCTCCAATACCATGTAAACTTCCAGCAATTGACAGATCAGACAGCAACATCGAAAATACTTCCGAGCATATAATAAAGAGATAGGGGGATAAAGGATCACCTTGTCGAATGCCCCGTGTCGGCTGCAAATTGCCCATTTCTTCCCCATTAATAATGAAAGAAAAATGAGCAGTAGAGAGACAAAGCTTTATAAGATCAACAAAAGGAGCTGGAAATCCCATCGCAGTTAAGGTCTTCAGTACAAAAATCCATTCCACCCTGTCAAAAGCTTACTCATATCAAGCTTGATACTCATATGACCTGTAGATTGGGTCCTCCTCTTGCGCATGGTATGATGGATCTCATGGGCTACTAGAACATTATCAGTAATTAGCCTACCCGGAACAAAAGCAGACTGAGATTCCGATATAATATTCGGAATAATAGAACGCATTCTATTAGCAACCACCTTCGAGGCAATCCGATATATCACATTGCAGAGACTGATCGGCCTGAATTGTGTAATAAGCTCTGGCTTATCCACCTTTGGCAGGAGGACAAGATGGGTGTAATTCACAGAAGGGTTAAACACACCATGATTCAAAAAATCCAGCACAAACTTTGTAATATCATTACGAACAATATGCCAGAATTTTTGGTAAAAGATAGGACTCATACCATCCGGGCCAGGTGACTTCAAAGGATGCATTTGACGCACAGCTTTAGTGACCTCCTCACCAGTGTAAGGCTTTATTAAATTTGCTCCCATAGTCTCCGTGACCTTCTTCTGCATACGACTCAGTACATTCTCCATCTGCTCCACGTTCGGATGAGAGGAAGAGAACAGGCTGCCAAAATAATCCACAATAATACTCCCAACTTTGTCTGGTTCAGTCTGAAGGACCTGATTGTTGTCCTTGAGCCCCTCAATTCGATTCACAGCTCTCCTTTTAGAAGCAAAACGATGGAAAAATCTGGTATTTTTGTCACCTTCCTTATACCAGTGCTGCTTCGCCCGTTGGCTCCATTTGACTCCTTCAGCCTCTTGTAAGAACTCATACTCTTTCCGAAGCTCCAATAGCTCGGCCACTGTATCTGATGAGATATCCCCACTTTCTTTGTCATGTATAAGCTTCTTGAGCTGAGAAATCCGCTTTGATACCAACGGAAATTTGTCGCGACTCCAAGACATCAGACCGAGAGAACACTGTTCAAGCTTCGCTGGCAAAGGAATATCAATAGTGGGCCAAGAATCCTTCACCATACGATCACAATCTTCAGCCTTAACCCAAAAAGCTTCGAAACGGAACCTTTTCCTTCTTTGTCTATGTCTGTTCGAAAAAAGATCCCTTTCTTGCAACATAACATGAAGACAAGCATGGTCTGAAGTAGGCATCGGAACAGATGTATAACAAGACCAATGAAAAATATCCAGGAACTTTTGGTTACATACCGCACGGTCCAACCTTCCTCGCTGAGATCTTCCATCATTAAAAATCCGACACCATGTGAACCTGGAACCTTCATAGTTAAAATCAAACAAATTACAGTGGTCAAGAGCTTCTTGAAAGCATTGTATCTGCCATTCAGCCCTTGGTCTGGTACCTGCGAACTCCTCTTGTGCTAGGACTTCATTAAAATCCCCTAGACAAAGCCAAGGGAGGTTATGATCATGACCATGTCCCAAAGTTCTGAAATGAATCCAAGCCTGTCTCCTTCTTGCCACATTAGGTTCACAATAGACACCCGTAATACGCAAATCTTTCCCAAAAATGGAAGCATGCACATCAATATAGTAACCAGAAAAAGATCTCAAATTAACTGAAGTATTTTTGTTCCACAATAATGCTAGACCACCTGAATGGCCTTGAGCATCCACACACACACCAAACATATTGAACTGACTCTTCAAACTATCAATAACAGAAGATGAACACTTGGTCTCACACAAAAATAAAATAAGAGGGGACTTCAGGCGCAAAACATTACGCAATTCCTGAACTTGTCGGGGTTCCCTCAACCCTCCCCGACAGTTCCAACTTAGGATACTCATGGATGCTGGCAGGACTGGGACTCCATGCCAGTCTCTGCCTGAGTAAAGTTGGTAACCGAAACAAAAGCAGCATCCACATCAGTAGATTCCTTGCAAACCTTTGCTTTCTTGTTTACCACTGTAGAACTTCCTTCTGGAAAGAAAACTTCTTCAACACACGGTTTCTTCCTTTTCCCCATAACCTCTTCTTCAAACAGTTTAGACTTCCCACGGTTGTTTTCTCCACGTGTACCTCCACCTCTGTCAGCTCTTCCTCCACGCTGCCCTCCAGAACCACGACGACCTCGTCCTCTGCTCCCTCCGCGACCAACAGATCCAGGTAGGATACCCAACGTTGAAAACTCCACTGGAACTTGAACCAAAAATGGACTCAGCAAATCTAGTTGAGAAGATTGACTATTCATTTGAGAAGTAATGTTTCCAGGACCACCAGAAATAATCTCCACATCAACAGGATTTGTGGAGATGTTGACCAGTCCACCCTGTTGACCAAGCATTTCGGGAATTGCCTCACCAACCACAGTCCCCCTCCCACGTGCCTCACCAACCGTACCCTCACCCATTCCTTCTCCAACCGCCCCTTCAATGTCCCCACCTACCAAACTATCTCCTCCTCCCCCAATCAAACCTTCACCCTGTCCCCCGACCTGCAACCCACCTTGTCCTCCCTCCCGCAGCAGCCCCGCCTCGTGTCCCCCGACCCGACCAGCACCTTGTCCCCCGATCTGATTATCACCTTGTCCACCAGCCCTTCCTTCACCTTCTCTGCCCGACTGCTCTATAACCATCGGAGTAAACTCAGTCCCAGCCACCACTCCTTGCTCCATAGCTTGCTGTATAGCCACATCTCCCGCAGACGCTTCGCCGTTGAAAACTTGCCGCTGCACGCCCGACCTAGTTGCTGATGCGTCCACCTCGAGTTGAATACCCGACTGCCCCGTAGCTACCACCAGGTGACGTTCCTGGTTATGCAGATGTGATGGGGCATTTCGGCGAGGCGGCGAATCCCTACGCCGTGGCGGTGAAACCCTACGACGAGGCTGAGTTTGAGCTTGTCCCTGTCGAGCTCTTCGCATGGTATTCTCTGCACCCTGGCCAATCAGCGCTCCACCGTCATCAAAAGGGGAAGTATTATACGTTGCCCTCATCCAAGAGGGGTAACGAATTTTCACCCTTTCCGCTGCATCCCACTGTCTCCTTTCCTCACAATCACCATGCATATGGCCAATTATGCCACAGAAAGTACAAAAAACATGAGGAAGCTTTTCATACCTATAAAGTAGGGTTTTTTGTTCACCAAATTTGTCCGTCTCTTTAGCTCTCAACAAAGGCTTAGTAACATCAATTTGACAGCGAATCCGCATGAACTTGCCCAGTACAGATCCATCGGCATCCGTAGCAACATCCATAAACTTCCCCAGCCCGTCCCCAATCCACCGAGCCGTACCAACACTCCGGAAGAAAGGAGGCACCCCGTAAACAAGCACCCAAAAAGGAATTGTATCAAATTCCATAGTCGACAGATCCATACCCGGAGAGGGTTCCCTGAGGACTAAAAGATACTTATCAAACAACCATGGCTCCCTATCAAAGACCCAACGCTTACGTTCCTCAGAATCAAACTGAAACAAAAACGTGTTCTCTTCTAGGGTTTTGGTCTTCAGACTAGATCCCATATTCCAGAGATCTTGAAACAATCTTGTCACATCGGATCGTGAGATGGCCCTCGGAGCGAGTACCTTCCCCACCAGAGAAAAACGAAAATCTTCATCGGATCGGCTTGGATCACCAGGCATCACCATCCTCTCCTCATCGGTAAGAGTGAGCTTCTCGCATAGTTTTGCGATATCCTCCATAATGATCAGAAAAAAGGCTTTTACAGGTAATGATCGGACAGAAAAGGTATTGCCGACGATCAGTTACGAGCAAAAGAAGAAAACTTTTCTTAAACCCTAGACGCCGTCAGTCAACAAAAATGCTCATCAATTGTTATTTCAACATTTCTCATGCCTTATTGAAATCATACTTAATTGAGACGAACCAAAAGTTGAAGAAGGATCACATTCACCGTGATTATTTGGAGGTTTTAGAAAATTAGAAGGGGGTCGAGAAAGATTATACAATTTTATATATGACCGCAGAGTCAGAGATAAAGAGAGATTTGGAACTAAATTATAGGATGGATCAAAAGTAATATGGAATTGAGCACTTTAGACGTTTTACATGATTATTTATTAAAATTAGCAATATGTGTAGTTGTACTGTCCTATGAATTGAGCATTTATTTGGATAATTAACATTATCGTTATAATGGAAAAAATACTAAATACTATAATAACTATTAATACATGTTAAAAATGCTGGAGTTTTACATGCAGGTTAGGGCTTGCAACTTTTTCCCAAAATAACCCTACAACTTATTTTATTTTGCAGATGGATCGAAGTTTGCTGTTGAGCTCTGAATTTTTTGTAATTCCAATTTCTGGACCAAAATGTGATCAAACGTAATTCCATCAAAATCACAACCTCTCGAGACTTATGCTCTTCGTCTTCGGCTTAGCTGCCTTCCATGCCGGCGACTTCTTTGCAGCCACCACCGCTGCCGCTGCCTTCTTCTTCTTCTCCGGCGCATCGACTGGATCCCTCTGCCGCTTCCTTGTTCTTCTTCTCCGGCGTATCGACTGGGCCCCGCTGCCGCTGCGGCGCTGCCTTCTTCTTCTCCGGCGCATCGACTGGGCCCCGCTTCCTCTTCTGAGTCGTCGTCTCCTTCTTCTCCACGGGCTTCGCCGCCGCTGGCTTCTTCACTGCAGCGGCGAGCTTGAAGGAACTTTGGATTTTGAAACGAATTATTATGTGTTTTGAAGTTGAAATTAGGCCATTGTTGTGCAGTTTGGCGCTTTTACTGATGAAAGTGATCATATGGTTTGCGTTGTTTACGTTGTTGCTTGCAGTAATTTGATGTACAGGATTAGAATGCTTGGTAGTTAACATGCTGTGTGAATTGAATTTGAGTGAATAAGTTGTTTGTTAAGTTGTTATCCTCGTGTTCTTGGAGAAATAAAAAATCTTTACTTGCTTCTGTTGCCTTTTCGAGTTTGAGAAGATTGAAGTTATGAACTTTGGATTTTGAAACGATGTCTGTGTTTTGTTGTGCATTGTGGCGCTTTTATTGATGAAAAGTAATCATATAGTGTGCATTGCTTAGTTTCTTGAAGTGTTTGATGAACAAGATAGAAGCATTTATCTTAGTGGAATTGAATGCTTGATAGTTAACATGATAGTATTAGTTGAATATGAAGGAATAAGTGTTTAGTTAAGTTGTAACCTCATATTCTGGGAGAAATCGGAATTGCTTCTGTTGCCGTTCAACTAAGAGGAGTAGTTCTAAGAGAATTTTAATTGTATTGTATGTAGCAGTTTTGATGCTTCATGAGCAAGTAGCTCCAGCGATTGTTCAAGTTCGAACTGCTGCTGTCGCTAGGTATATTTCTCCAACAATTCATATTCCCGAGCAAGACACTGCAACTCTTTCTTCGCTGCAGTTGTTGGAAAATGAGAGTACATCCCAGGTTAGCATTTTATTCCAAGGCCGAGTTGAAAGTGATACTTTTGTTGCTAATGCCTTTCGCTCAACTAAATAAAACACTCCTTCATTTTCTGTGTGAAAGGCAGCTTTAGATGAGAAGCTTGTAGATTATGGCTCCAAAAATCCACTTCATCTCAATGGCAACTCCGGTTTATGGTATTTGTAAGATTAAACGTGCAACCTTTTTATATAATCACAAATGATTTAAATTTTTCTTCGACCTTTTTGAAATTCATCTGATTGTTCTCTGGTGGCTTTGGCAGATACCAGGCTGTAGAGAGAAAGCATTCTGTTCTGCAGAAGAATGAAGATTTTACTGATGTTGAACCAGAAGACGTGGTCGCTCTTGCTAAGAAAGCATTGTCAGCATCAATAGAAGTCGCGTCATTATCTGAACGCTGCAAATCATCTGAAACTAGTGACGGTGTCGCTCTTTCCTCAAGGTTATTTGTTGTTACCTGTAAAACATTCCAACATCTTTAGCATTTTTCGTTGTTGTTAAGGACTGATTTCTCTATCTCTGGCTGTCAGTTTGACTCATGCCCCAAGGAAGACGAGAAAAAGGTGAGCTCAACTCGTCGAAGGTGAGCTGGTATGGTACGAAGGAATCATGAAACTAGGCTTAGGTGGAAAAGGAGATTTTTTTGAAATATGCATGTTCACAGGTAACCTTTTGATTTTGTTATCATGTACCTAATTCTTGAATTGTGCGATAGATTGCAGGCAGCTCTACCTTTTGTGGTTTACCCAATCTTTTCAGTCATCGACCTTTTTGGGATTTACCAAGGGCTGAATCATGTGCATCTGCAAACATTAACCAAGGTAAATCACTTATATACATGCTTGGTAGAAGCTCATGTTCAAATTTATAATCTTGTAAGCAGAGTGTATTCGTTAGATGGCTGGTGATGTATTCATTAGATGTATTCATTGTAAAATGTAGCAACAGTAGCATACATTAGATTTACATAATGAAAACAAACAATATGATTATATGTATATTACTGGGTCAAATGCATGAGCAAGCTTGTGCAGCAACCATATCGAGCTGGCCATCTTCACAAATGACTCGTACAAGACTTCAACACCACTTCCTTGCCATCAAAATTGCTAAAGATTGAAGATTCCATTGTTGGATGATTCAATTGCTCACAGAATCTAGAAAAATCACGATCCTTACCCAATATCTTAAAGTGATTGCAAGAAACATACTGTAGGGCCGTCACTTTTGTGGCTAATGGCACCATTTTCCTATGCATTTCCATTGCCGTTACCGTTACCATTACCATTACATACACCTCACTCTCATATAACATGAAACTCTCCAAGTCAAAACCTCTAAACATTCCCCAAGAATAAACGAACACTTAAAGTGCCCTTTCTTTGCATAATCAACATCACCATTCACTGAAAATGCAGTCATTTCTAAATCTCACCAACTCAATTAAAAGCTTACTGAAACTATGCAAAGACTTGACACAATCCTCCAACACAGACTCAAAACACCCCAACAGTCAATGAAATCTGCACACCCATATGCTTCTGGAGCCCTAATTTCTTATCAAATTAGAATTAAAAGCAACCATTTCATTCAATTTCTTTTTCAAAATCACAACTTTATCATCTTTCAACTAAACATCAGAGATTAGCCGGTTCACCTTAGTCTTCGGGAAAAACCTGCCGGAGAATTTCAAGAAGCTTCACTCTCTAGTGTCTGGCCTCCGGGAAGCTGACCAAGGTGAAAAACTCCTACAAGCTCGCCGCTGCGGTGAAGAAGCCAGCGGCGGCGAAGCCCGTGGAGAAGGAGACGACGACTCAGAAGAGGAAGCGGAGCCCAGTCGATGCGCCGGAGAAGAAGAAGGAGGCGGTGGCTGCAAAGAAGTCGCCGGCCAGGAAGGTAGCTAAGCCGAAGACGAAGAGCATCAAGTCTTGAGAGCCCTCGGCTTCCGCTCTAAAAAAGACCCAACCGAAATCTCAATCCTCCCACCGGGATTCCACCAGAACTCCCTGTAAGCAGAACGGTAACATAAATTATCCAAAATTGATAACATCAATTTAACTGCAAAATTGATGTAGACTAATCCAAAATAAATTGTTTATTATTCAAGTTGAACTAAACTAAATTATAAAATTATATTATAATATAAGTGTACTGAATAAATTGTTCTTGTCTTCATGCAAGAGAAGTAAATGAGAGTGGTGAGAAATATCATTTGATCGACTCGTCAAACAAATCCTACTACATCTAAATCATCTGGGACAACCCGCCCTAGAAACACTGAGACATTCATCAAAGGCATCGAAAATCGATTCCGCTGATCAGAGAGAGAAAACCAGATGCATTATCCGCGCACCGGAAATTTCATTCACTGTGAGGAGACTCGATGACAGTTCCTCACCCAGATCTTGGCATCAATCTCTTTGGCATGAACAGATCCAAAAACTATTTCAATCCTTGACAAGAGATCCATGAGAATACCATATGTTTGCATTAAATACACATGGTCATCCAAAAAGACGCACCTTGAGATTCCTTAGCCCGATCTTCAGTTCATCCACATGTTTCAGTTAAAATCAAAGTTCACACTTTTCACTATCCATCCCGTTTATGAATTCCATCAAACAGGTTGCGAACATCCCTCGTTCTTGCAGATTAGTCCATAAACATGTCCAGTCTCCACCAGAAACAAAATCCAACCCCAACACTTGGTCATGAAGCAAGATGCCGACTTTCGAAAAGCCGAACAATCAAGGAAGAGTTCATGAGGAATGGGGAACGGCCATGAATAGAATAGAGGTCTGGGTTGCGAGAGAGTGAGGATTGAGGAACAAGTGGCGGCCAGGACTCCTATTATTCTTTTTTTTTATAAAGACATCTTTTTGGTTACTTTCTCGACATCTCTTTTAATTATTGTGTAAATAAACCCTAGGAGTTGAAGAAAAATTGGATTTTAATTATACCTAAATCTCCTATTTTTTAGTTTTTGATTCACATTCGTAAACATCATATTTTCAATCCATTATATAATGTAATCAATTTTTACTTGATTATAAAAAGATGAAAAGACTCATTAAAAAATTGATTCATTTAGAGAATATTGAGGCAACAGAGAGATCAATGGTAAAAACTGAAACCCTACCAAAGCTGTTCCTGAAAGCGAGGATAAGGCGGGAGGAAAGCTTCCATCAAAATTAATGGTGTAGTTGAGTAATTAATAGGTAGCTGGTTCACAATGAATCATAATACTTTCATTCTTGCCACTGAATAGAATTTGTGTGCAAAAATAACAACATCAAACTGAATGGAGGCAGGTTGAACGAGAATTCTTAAGAGACTGAAACTCTCGCTGATCTGTGTATATGTAGAAAACGAAACTTTCCAACTTAATTGAATCAATTCTCGGCTTCAATTCAATATTTAACAAGATATCACTCAAGAGGTTTACCTTAATTTGAATGACTCAGTTGAGGTCAAATTTTATCTCCAATCAGATTTGAATGATGATTCGATATGATTTGGAGGAAGATCGGGCGCAGGGGTGGAGCTGTGTATGCACCCACTTTTTTCAAAAAGAATTTTTTTACTTTATTTTATACTAATTTTCAAAAATAATTTGTTTGCTACCCACTTTTTTAAAATCTATGTATTCTTGTATATGGATTACTTGGAGAGCAAATCCTTATGAAATGTGTGAATTTCACATACTTTAATACATACATATGAGCTTCTGCATGCCAATCAAATCGATACTTATAAACATAAATAAACGAAACATTACGTTCAGAAATGAAGTCCAGAAACAACAAGGAAAATGGTACCCACAGCAAATAAAACTACAGATCAACAAATAAAATCACGACTTTCTAATTATATAAAGAAGCCAAATAAAAGAAGCAACCCCACAACACCACCATCTTCAAACCGTGGTAAACAACCGGAGAACCGCCGGCGCCGCTGGCCAGGCTGCCGCCGGCTGTGCCAGTAGTCAGCACTACCACCGTCCAGTCATCCTCCGTACCGATCCCGGCGCCGGTGTACCGGGAACTGTTGAGGTACACCGAGTTTGGGGACTGGGTGTAGTTGGTGAGCACTAGCGTGGCCACCCGCTTGGAGACGCAGACGGGGAGGATCACGGCCTCAGCGGTGGTGTTGGGGTCGATCTTGCACTTCTTCAGCATATCCGGGTAGTTGGTGACCTGCGCCGGCGGCCCTGGCTTGGCGGCGACGTAGCCGGTCACAGGGCAGGGCGTGTCCTCGATCTTGTCGGCGATCTGGTCGGCGAGGCAGGTCGCTTTGTCGTTCTTCTGAAGGGGCTGCGCCCTCTGTGTTTGCCGGTAGCTGTTGATTCCTTGCAGCAGGTGGTCTTCTTCATCTGTAACACATCAATCAAGTACAGTTTCACAAAACTGAACTAATCTGAACTGAAACAACCTTGTTAGAGAGGGAAATTACCGTCACTGGATCGGACTGAAGCGGAGAGCAAAAGAATGATGCAGAAGGAGAAATAAATGGAGTAACCAAACCGAGAAGAAGCCATGTTTTTGTGTTTTTGTTTGCTTAATTTATGCTTAATTTAGAGTAGTAGTGTGGGATATATGGGAAGACGCCAGGCCCTTTTAATTTAAGTAAATCCAGAAGCTTGAGGAAGTAGCGGTTGGGTTTCGAAAAGGGTTGGGGGATACACGTCGCGGACATGCGTGAAACAAGAGCGACACCTGTCCCTGGAGAGGTTACGTATGCAGTTTTCTATAAAAAGCAAATGCTACTCTCATCCGGATCCTCTAAATTCAAAGTTTTCAAAACTAATATAGGCCAGTTTATTTTTTTACCCAACTTTTATAAACTTATGATAAATTTCAGTTAAAAAATATAAATGGGACTGAACAATGTTAAAGTTAAGTAATGGATAATTTCAAATTTTATTTAAACAGTCCAAAATAAAAATACATTTTCGATCAATTCAGTTATATATCAGAATCATTGTATATATGATTATTTAAAAAAATACGGAATGCAAATAATCAAAATACGGACTGCGGATAGAAAACTTGTATTCAGGTCATCATACGCTAGTCATTATTTTATATTACTTATAACTTTCATAGGTCAATTTGAGATTTTTAACCATAGAGGCATTGAGTTGAAAATGAATATATTACAAATTATTATATCATAGCCCTAATTGAATGATATTGAAATGAAGTAAGTTAACGTTACTCATAAGATCCAAGAAATATGATTAAAGTGTAGTTATAATAATTTTTGACAATAAATTTAATATGAACCGACTCGATCAAAACAGCTTAACATCCAACTATAATTTAAGAGATATTAAATCTTCACCAACCCGATATAATTGATGATTTACCATAAAAATTCAAACTCGGTTTGAATCCGAACGGAATTTAACATAACAAAATTTGACATTAATTTTTATCAATAACTCAAGTTTAATATTTTTCTGACCCATAATCACGTAAAAATGACAATAATTTCTAAAACTACTTGCACAATAATACAATTATGAACATTACAATTTTATAAAAGTTTAAATAAGAATTGACGTTGCTTGATTAAAAATTAGCCCCGACTTATTATTGATTCTTCAAAGACAAGTAAAAAACGACGGTTCTTTTGTCAAGTCGGATTAGCAACCATCCTATATTCGAAAATAAACCACCCAACCATAATCTCTGATATATCTAGATTGAAAATGGAAATTGAGCTAATTAAAAATAAATTAGATATATTTTAACCTAAATTGTATCAACACGGCCTGAATGTATAGGAAGAAGGGCCTAAATTAATTGTATTGTTTTTCTTTTTTAATTGTTTTCTTCAAACCAGAATGTTCAGAAAGTACAAGAACATGAAAGAATGGCCTGGGGGTTGCTCTATTGCACATATACGACTCCAGTTTCAACACACGTGTCCTCACCCATTTTCCTACACCTGCCACGTACCCCCTGGTAACACTACTTTTAAGAAAACCCCATCTCAATCTCCATTTCTTCATACTCATCCCCGTCTATAAATAATGTTAAGCCGAGCTGCATTTCTCTCAAGAACCTTAACAACCTCTGTAAACCACCTGATATCTCCGGCCGTAGTAGCAAAACCATATTCTCTTCAGCAAGATCAGAAATGGCATCTGGTAAGCAAGGAGGATTCCCCTCACAGAAGCAAGAAAAGCAACCCGGGGTCGAGCACGGCATGAACCCAGCTCCCAGCTCCATCACCTCCGACTACAGACCATCAAACAAGCTCCGCGGTAAAGTAGCTGTGGTGACCGGTGGCGATTCCGGGATCGGAAAGGCGGTGGCGCTGTGCTTCGTGAAGGAGGGGGCGACGGTGGCGATCACGTACGTCAAAGGGCGGGAAGACAAGGACGCGGCAGACACCATCCGCATGCTCAAGGAGGCCAAGACCGCCGACGCCAAGGAACCGATCGCCATGGCGGCGGATCTCGGGTACGACGATCAGTGCAAGAAGGTGGTGGATGAGGTGGTGAGCCATTTCGGAAGGATTGATGTTCTGATCAACAACGCGGCTGAGCAGTACGAGACGCCTTCTGTGGAGGACATCGATGAGCAGCGCCTGGAGAGGGTTTTCAGGACCAACATCTTCTCCCACTTCTTCATGGTCAGGCACGCTTTGAAGCACATGAAGGAAGGGAGCTCGATCATCAACACCACGTCCGTGACGGCTTACAAGGGGACCCCGATGCTGCTGGACTACACGGCAACCAAGGGGGCTATCGTCGCGTTCACGCGGGCGCTGTCCCTGCACCTGGTCGAGAAGGGGATCCGTGTCAACGGGGTGGCGCCGGGGCCGATCTGGACGCCGCTGATCCCGTCGTCCTTCAGCGAGGATAAGGTGGAGAAGTTCGGGCAGGAAGTTCCGATGAAGAGAGCTGGTCAGCCTGAGGAAGTTGCGCCATGCTACGTCTTCCTTGCGTGCAACCACTGCTCTTCTTACATGTCTGGCCAAGTTCTTCATCCCAATGGTACAACCTGTTAATTTCTTTCTGCTCCTTTGATCATGATTTTTCTAATCATTTTCTAATGGTTATTTAATTTGTTTGCTTCTATGTTGTGTAGGTGGAGTTGTGATCAATGGTTGAGTGGATCAGTTGACGACTATGTGTTCTTTTGGGTGATCGATCCATCTGATCATCTCAGAATAATAATAATGTACTTTGCTTGTTTCCCTTTATTTTGTGTTCTTGGTGCAAATCTCCGGCGTGGAGGAGTAATATTATGTATGTATAATATATGTCACTGGTGCGTGAATGTAATAATAATACTATATTAATAAAGACCTTGAGATGCCTTTTTATATCCGGAAAGTGTAGGTATAACCGTAGGTCCAATCCTCTACGTGTCAGCCTCTGAGAAATTCGATCAATTTAGTTATTATTTTAGGAGCATATTGGATGCAGTCTGTATTTTATTTATTTTGCGGACCAAAATAAAAATACATATGCATCATATATATTATCTCTATTGCATACATTTGCAAATCAGTCATAATTATATATATATATGATTATATTAAAAAAAATATGGACTGCATTTAGCAGGTCAGTTATTTTATTGATGGTCAGTTATTGTTTTCAATGTATTGAAGACAATAATATGACTAGATTAAACTGATATTGATCAGTTTACATTGGTACATAATTGAAATATACTCTATTATAATTTTCATTGAATTGAAATTAACTGACTCTAAAAATATTCAAATATACGATTAAACCACTAGCATGCGAAGATTGCTCGATTTCGTCATATTCACAAATAATAATCTTGCATTAATCTTGTAAACACTAATTGAATCGAATTATAACTAAAGAACACATTAATTATACGACTGAATGAAGCATAAATTCATCAAAACTTAATTGATCTGATTTAAACAAAACTAGACTTCTTTGATCGAACAAGATTTAGGATTTGGAAATGCTAAAATAATAATAGTACAACTACATTAGGTCGTATAGCATCAAAGATTAAAAAAACTGATTTGAACTGCTAAGATTGAACAAAAAGTATTTAAACTGAAAATAGTATAACTGATTTTTTTTGGATTGCAACAAATCACATTAATTTTTTAATTGACTGATCTGGTTTGAATAGAAGTGGATATATCTAGATTGAACTGAACTGAAAAAATTGTAGAGAGTTGTAATTAAATATAGAGGAAATGTACTAAATTGAAAAAATTTGAAAATATTTATTAGAACTGAACTGAACTAAAAAATATAATAATATTTACCTTAACTGAACTGGAAAAAATTCCTCAAAAAAAACTGAACTGGAAAAAAAAATATTGAACTGGACTGAAAAAATGTAAATATAGTGAATTGAACTGAAAAAAAATATAAAGTATTATACTGAATAATTGAAAAAATATAAATATAAAGAATTGAACTAAAAAATACAAATATATTGAATTGAATTAACATGCTTAGCTTATTTGGTGAGAAAGTAAAAAAAAATTACTATACACTATAACCCACACCACAACCGGTGATTATATGTAATGCTCCCCACATGCATGCGTTCTTTGTCACAATCATAGTTGATCCCCTGGCATGGTCTTCTTTTAGGTTGAAACCGGTTCAAAGTTTGCATTTTGACCAAGTCAAAAGCAGTGGTGTTCAATTTTTTTGCATCGGAACAAATTGTGTAACATCACCCGAATATTGGTTCATCGATTGACTTGTTGCATAGCTCCCATAAATAAATATTATCATAGTACGTGAATAGATCAAGTAGGCTCATCTATCAAAATCAAATTCCACCGCCACTTTTACTTAGATTTGGAGAAAAAAAACCTATGTTCTTTGACATTCGGGGGTTAGATTGTAATTAATTTACATTGGCAAACATTTTTGGTCCCTCACCAATCGTTTGTTTTGATTTCATATTGCTATTCGATTGATGATGTGATCTTAAACCAATAACTTAGCATGTTCAAGTTCAATTTCGACCTACAAAATCATAAAATACATGCATCTAAACATATTTAGGTTCAAAGTTTGTGGTCTTTATGAAAGGTAAAAGAGCATTTTTGAAGTGATAAAGAAAAATCCATATCCTTCACCTTTCTAAATATTTTAAATTTCACGAAATACCTTTGTTACAAGATTTGCTATGATATAACATTGAAAATCATTTCCCTTTTATGGTCAAATACTAGAAAAAAAGGGTCAAATAACATTTCCCTCTCTCTTTAATTGTTCTGAATCGACCTGGGCTCATTTTTATTGTTCGTAAAGAAGTGAGAGTGAGTTGGAATTACTGGACTTGAGAATCGAATTATGGATAACATTAAGGCCAAGATGACAGCGGAGAAGTTGTCAACTTCGGCGCTCCGGCAGCTATGGATGTTGAACAAGAGTGGGGGAATCAACTTCACCCCCAATGCTTGTCAAAAGGAAAACCTTGGACATTTGCTAAAATGATTGGCGTGCGTAAATTCACCAAGGTTTGGTTTTTGGTAATTGCTCCCAAATTGCTCAATAACATTCCAAGTGTGCCATACTCGAAGTCTTATCTTGTCATTTGACAAAGGCTGGACAACTCATACTTGCTTGAATTATTATTATAATAATTAATCTATGTATTTTTATATATGATACAACACATGTAATTTATGGATTAATTTATGATGAGTGGGAACTGAAAATATTAATGTTTATTATACTCACTTTTGAAGTGATTTTAAATAAATTTTTTAACTCAAAATCATCCAAGTGGACGGAGGATTATCAACGGCAGCACGACTCCTCAACCCTTCATAAAAGCGGTAAAAATATATGATCGGACGGAAGTAATTTTAAATAGTAAAACATTATATGTTCTTTCATTTATTTATAAAATATTTTAATATATGATTTCAAAATTAAATATCTAAATTTTCATAAAATAATGTAATGTACTGGTTGTTTTTAGATCTTTAGAATTAGAGAATTGAAATTAGAAATTATATTGTTTTTCTTAAAATGTAGTTTTTTTTATCCAAAATGCAAACCGTATAGCTGTCAATCGCAACGGTAACATAAAATGCCAACTGACAGGCGTAACAAATACGCGTGTAAAGAGGGAGTCCCGAGGACTTCACCGTTTCATATAAATAGAGCAAGCGACGCCGTTTGACATCACTTTCATTTTCACAGCCTTTCCCTGATCTCCCTCTTCTCTCTATCCCTTTCCTCGATCCCAAATTTCCCCTAAATTCTTCTAATAGGTTGCCCTCCTGCCAATTCTGTACTTCTTCAATTCCTCTCGATTCTCGAATTTCGAAACCTAGGGTTTGCGAATTGGTATGATAAATAAATGGAGACGGCAAATAGAGGCGTTCTTAGGCTGAGTGGTGGCGAGAGTTCTAGCAAAGAGTCGGTTTTTTATGGAGTCGGATCTCCTGCCAAGCGCCATTGGAGGAGTGATGATGATGAAGATTGGCCTGCCACCAAGCGAGGCCGCCGGAGTGATGACGACTCGTCCGCTTCTTGTTTGACTGAGGATGAACGCCGATTCCCTCTTCATGATGAAGAGTCCACTTCGTGTGTGACAAAGGTTGAAGACCAGTTCCCTGTTCATGATGATACTGAATTGTTTACATATGATGAGGCACTTGAATTGCTGGACCTGGATATCGAGGAAAATCAACAGCAGCTTCAGGAGGTTGCAGGGGACTATCCTGAGATCCAAGGAGAGCTCCCTGGCGGCTTTGATGGTGATTTGGATCTTCCCAGCCTCTCTGAGATTATCAGGTTCGATGACGACTTGCATCTTGATCAAGGTTTCTTTGACGAATATAGTCTAGAGGAACTTGTGAATTGCTTAGAATCTTTTTGAGCAATCAGTTTAGTTTAGTTTGTGAAATCAGCAGTCTGATGCTCACATGCTTAGAATTGGACTCAATACCTTCTGACATATGTAATTGTCTCAGTTTTGATGAAATATACTGCTACTGTAGTTCACATTTTCTCCCTTCTTGTTTCTCTTCTGAAATATATGTTCTTCTTCATTATCATGGTTGAATACTTAATGATGGAACTATTTAGACATATAATGAGCAAATTCACCATCATTGTTAATAAAGTTAAGGTTTTATGTATAGGTAATGAATTTGGTTTAGAGCATGTTCTTAACTAGTCTGAGTTTATATCTAGTATTAAATCTCCGAGAAATGCTTTTTATTTTTCACATTCCCTTTCGACGTAGCCTGTTAAAATATCTTATTCACTCTTGCAATGGTTCATCTTTGACAAGCCTCAAAAATGATTTTAAAGTGGAAACAGTAAGCAATAGTTCCCTGAATACAAAGGATTAGAGATGATATATATGGATCCATAGTCTGCATGTATGACTAAACATCAGAGTTTGTCAATAGTTTACTGTCATATGAAGTGGCCATCTGACTCTGCGGAAAATGGTGTAGTTGTGATGACTGCAAGTGGTTTGCTTTTGGGTCGTGAACTTTGGTACTTGTCTGCAAAATGAGTAATGTTACTTCTCCTCTCTAGGTACATGTTAACTGAGTAAATGAATTGCCTGCATCTTTCTCTTATTATATCTACTGAAATTTTAGGAAAAGACTGCTATATATTCCAGCATCATTTTGGTACGTTCCCCACCAAAGTGTCTATTTTTGATAGAATTGGAGTTCCTGCTGATTGTCAAGTGGAAGATGAAGTTTGCAGATTTTGGGATGACTTCATTCTAATCCTGAGGATGACTTCAAGAAACGGGAATGTTCTGATCAAGTGCCAAAGAGAAAACGTCCCTGCAGGTATGATGGTTGTGGAGCATCCTCATTCAAAAGAAGCAGTTGGAAACTCTGTTTGTTAATTAGTTTAGATATTTGAATTATGGAGTAGTCCAAACCATATATTGATTTTTAATGTTCATTGTTAGTTCTGAGCTAGCAGAGGGAGAGACTGTGGTTTAGTTGTAACTTGGATATTTTGACAGATTAATGGACCAATGACTAACAATCATCCTGAACCTTCTCTGATAATATAGGAATTTCTGATACACTTTTGCTTCTTTTATGTATATGAATCTGGTTCTCAGACTGAATGCTAAGTTACTGGAACAGTGTCTACTTTGCAATTCAGCAACTGGGGCTCTTTATATTCTTCCTCCGGAGAGCTGTTTTAAATGCATATTCCTCTCTCATCTTGACATACCATAAAGGTATAGGCTTCAAGCGAGGATGGAACCTGAAAGTAGCATAGGAAAGTCTTACACTTGGTAGATGTTTAAGCACAAAAAACATCCCAAGTCACTCATCCTAGACCAGAAATTCATGCAAGCGTTAAGATGACTCGGCCAAAAATTGATAACATTTTCTTCGATTGCTTATCCACTCAGAATCAAATTTATAAAAGATCACATGATCTTCATTTGTTTATCCATATCACCAAAGTAAGCTGTCTTTGCATTTACACCAATCCTATATTTCAACGGTGTGTTAATTCAAAAATGTAACCTTTATGTAGCTCACAAAAACCATGAAAAAACCAGATCCGAAAAGTATCAGCAAACAAAAAGTCAATCATCCATACTTTTCTTAACCTTAGACTACTGAACATAATATGCAATAGCAGTTTCTGGATGATTCCCATGCCTTGAGCACCTCCTCAACTGCTCCAAACTCATCAATACTCACCAAGACTCTTAAACACACACTTCAAACCACCTTTCTCAAGCTTCCATGACCTAAGCCTTGTTCTCCAAATGAAAATGCAGCGAGATATTTGATGTAGAAATTAGCAACAATAGCATAGGCATTCCGATCAACAGAGATACTATTCAACGAAAAATCTTCTCCATCCCATCAATATCCGACTTGACTCCATAAGAATTGATTCAGATCCAGCTTCACTTGATTCGGCACTTCAACCACCTGAAACTTGTCGCTGGCACACGTAACATTAGCAATGTAAGTGAGAACCATATGTCTTCTAGTTTCTATCTTCTTCATGTAAGCTATTAAAGTAAGATACCAATCAAGTCGATCTGCACGGCATTTTCTTCATGTGAAAATGGCACTATTTTTCATCTACTCGGACACATATTAACATAACATATTCATATCAACATCTGAACAAATCAAGCAACACAACACAGACACAATATTCCTTATATTCAAACAAATCACACAGTTAAAAGATAAAATTCAGAAGAATATGAACAATAAGGCCAAAATGTAAACTGTTGAAGACATTTAATCATTTCCTGCATTAATTCAAGATAGCATTTTTGCTGGTAACCAAATTGATATATATTGTGCCATCTATGTTAGTGGAATAAACAAAAAGGACCATTCTTGAAAATCATTAGAAGAATGAATTATCCTAGCTAATTCTTTCCTTTTTTCCTTTTCGGTTTGTACTTGCATTATTCAGACATTCAATCAGAACTTCCTTGTACTAGGACAAGCAAAAGAGGTAGAAGATGTTACTTTCATTTCCTTTGTGACTAATTAGTTCTAACAGTAAATCATCAAACATGAACCCTGCATCATTATACATTCCAAACATTGATCAAAATGATTAAATAAGGCTCTGGACAAAAGTTGGGTAATTTAGAACATTATAGGCCTAAACTATACAAATCAAGAAGTAGAGTACATCAATTTCTGGATAGATGTTGTGCAGTAAAGCAAATAATATCAAAACATACCCAAACAATGACAGTAACATGATGAATCATAAGAACTTAGAAGAGGGCATCGAAAGGATAATATCATACTTGTTCCCTAAATGAGAATGCAGCGTGATAAGATGGCCTGTGTTACTTTCAGGAAGAAAGAGGTGACTCGTTGGATTAGGATTGTCCTTAATCCTTAATTCTCTTGCCACCCCAGGAACATCGAATTATTTAATACTGTACAGTACGAGTTATGTCTGAGATGAGTGTTTCTTACCTGAGCCAATGCACATATTTCTGGCTGCACTGTCAAGCAGTTGTTGCTCCGGTGATTTCCAGTAACATAGAAAGATGCATTTAGATTTAGGGGATAAACTCAGTAATAGAAAAAGATGCATTGTAGGATCTGAGATCTGACCTTTTGATTCCAACGTTCCGGAAAACTGATCCGGTCATGAGTGTTGCTGCAAAAATAAGTCATCCATTGCTTCCAAACAAAGTACTAGGTGCCACTGAAATTAGAGTTCATAATTCGTGTCGTGTTAGATAAAGCTCAGTAACTGTGAGTAGGCTGTAAAAGATAATGATTAGTTGCTTACTACTTACAGAGCCAATGCAAAGTTTATCGCAAGTCTAACTTGAAGCATCCACTGAAAGCACTGATTTTAGCAGTAGCCTGTATCAATTTTCTCTGAAGCCTGTCCAGTCTTGGCCACTAGGAAGCATCCTTAATTAGTCGCGCAAACAGATCCACGTGTAGATGGCTACAAGGCAATACCACAGTGTAATGGTACCATTTCAGTACTGATTTAGCGTATGCCATTTTCTCCAGAACTGATACAAGCCTGTGGCCACTGTACATTAGTTGATTGCAGCCACCTCCAGCTTTCTTTAGCAGATGGTACTATGGAGACGAACCACAAAAAGTCCATGAGGAAGCTCATTCAGCCCCAGTCTGTCCAGGATCAGCTGCACAATCATATCTCATCATCCACAAAACTGTTATTTATTTTTCACTTATAAGCTCAGAACTTTCAAGAAATGAAATCCTATCAGATCACTTATTAAATGTCACATCTTTCATCATTATCTTATCCAAAATCACCAAGAAAAAGTTGTCTTTGCTTGTATATACACCACTCAAACTACAATTTAACAGAAACATTAGTTTACAATTGCAAAAACCATGAAAATCCCAGATCCGAAAAGTAGTTCTGGATCATAATTCCAACAAGCAAAAAGTCAATAGCCATACTTTTACTAACCTTAGACAACTCAAGTCTTGAAATAGCTAACAAATTTTCAAGTACAGTAGTCAGGATTCAATGGTTGCAGAAAATTACCAGCTGGAATTCAGAAGAACATAATAAACTCTTGGAAGCCAGAAAATGCAAATTGCACTGACAAGTCAAAAATTATAAAGATCAGAAACTAACAAACATGGTAAAAGCCAAGGGAAGTACAGAAGGAAGAGCAAACAATTAAAGTCAAAAACAGCTGACATTAATAGTGAGTAAACCTAAGTATATATATAATTGTCAGATTGATGCTTTGATATCTTATGAAAGCCATTAACCATCACAGAGTTCACCAAGATAATCATTAAAGGTCACCTAATATAGTTGTGCACATAGTTCTCTATGTTCGATATTTATTATTGAGGAGTTATTACAAACACCTGAGTATTTTCAAACCATAATCATTTCATTAACTTTAGCTTTTGATAATTAAGGAAAAACTCAATCTTTATAGTATCGAAACTTGTCAGAGATAGGCCTGGTTTTAGAACTCACTTACCTGGAAAAGGTATATGGGTGATCAAGGATGCACATAGCCTAAGTCGGTGCACGTATCTGAGGGGTGCCTTCTTATGGTCTTGAGTCTGCATCTCTTTCAGTAATTTCGATATTCAAGTCTTTCATTAGTTACTAAAGAGAAGATCAAACTTGTATGAATTAATACATTTTATTCTTACAAAATAAGTTAAATAATTCATACAATTAAAGCCCTCTTCTAAGTCTATTTTTACTGAATTGAATTGAACTAAGTTAAAATGAATTCAACTGAACTAAAATTAAAAAAATATATTAATAGAATTCAAATTCTATCAATTTTATTATAATTATTGAACTTAATAAATTAGTCTACTATGGGAATGGCAATGAAGCGGGTTTATATGGATATCCATTCCATATTTACTCAATTCATGTGAATATTGATCATTGAATCTATTAGATGGGGTGTATGCATACTATTTCAAACCCATCATGGGTCATGGATGTATATGAATATATTTTTAAAACATACCCCATTTCCACACGACACACCTACTCCATATACTCACTCATATTACTCATATTACCTGTACAGTTCAATATAATATAATATATATAATTTATTATTAAAATTTTATTAATAATAATTATTTTTATCACAAATAACTATTAATTTTTGAAAAAAGATAGAAAGTCGGGAAGTAAAAGCTTGCCGAGAATTTAACTAAATCCATTTGAAAGATACTTTACGTGTTTCAAACTTAATAGAATATTTTATAAATATATATTAATTATTCTGTAAAATATAATAATATAGAAGCGAACTTTTACATAAGGGAGCAATTATTCTACCATAAAAATGAATATTCAGATTGATAGATATATAGAGAGGGATATGCATATTAAAATTTTAGATAAATATGAATATGAATAGACCAGTTCCACGCTTATTTGACCATCAAATATTACCAGTCTACTAAAATGTTGGGAGGATATGGGTTAATTTTAGGATGGTTCTAAATGTAGGTCTACTTTGCTTCTGCAGGTTCAAATTGAATAAAAAATGATAATAATGTCCCTCTTAATATTTTACTATAATTCACGAAAAGTAATTTATAATTTGGACACGTGTTCAATCATTATATAGACGGATTTATGCATTCATGGTTAGGGTTTTAGAAATATATTTATAAAAATTAATAAACGAATGAAGGGTAATTATGATATTTTTCCACTTTTTTTGGACCTGCAAAAGTAAATAGGACCTTTTTTTTTGTTACAAATGTGTTCCGAATACAAGTTGACAACACAACTTGAAGTTCTCTAGCTATAATGTTATATAGACGTTTCGAATGCTATGCATTTCACTTTTCTAAAATTTTATAAATTTTTTATATTTAGTTACGGTAAACATATGAATAAGTGTTCGAAGTAAGTTTTGAAAAGCGTGTATGTAGTTACGAACAAGAATCATGAATACATGAAATTGTTAAAAATGTTGAGGTTAAAATTTACTTTTTTTTAATCTTTTTCCTTAAAGCGAAGTATATACAAACTACAAATTTCTGGAGATAGAAAGAAAGATCTGCTACACACTAGGTAGCAGCCATGTTATGAAGAGGTCCGAACTGATCCAATTTTCATGCATGCATGCAGCAGCCATGGACACCTGTAGATCATCCCGTCTCGCCACGTAGCCAGTGCTCTGCCACCTCTGCCCCTCTACATTCTTCTTCGCTCTCTTTAAAAACCACCCCAACATCTTCATCTTCATCTTCATCTTCATCCAGTTGACTAACAATGGCGCAATTCCCACCCCAGAAGCAGGATTCACAGCCAGGAAAAGAGCATGTCATGGACCCGGCTCCTCACTTCTCAATCCCCGACTACAAGCCTTCTAACAAGCTTCTCGTAGGTTCAGTAATATATGATCGATTGACATTAATTTTTATGGGATTCTAATGTCTCTGATCTTGCAGGGTAAAGTAGCGCTGATCACCGGCGGCGATTCAGGGATCGGGCGAGCGGTGGCGCACTGCTTTGTTCTAGAAGGCGCGACGGTGGCCTTCACCTACGTGAAGGGCGCCGAGGACAGAGACGCTGCAGACACGATTGAGATGCTGAAGAAAGTCAGAGTAGCTGAGGCGAAAGACCCCATCGCCATCCCTGCTGATTTGGGGTACGATGACAACTGCAAGCGCGTCGTGGAGGAAGTGGCCGGAAAGTTTGGAAGGATTGATATTCTGGTGAACAACGCGGCCGAGCAGTACCAAGCAGCCTCCGTCGAGGAAATCGACGAGCCTAGGCTTGAAAGGGTGTTCAGAACCAACATCTTCTCTTACTTCTTCATGGTCAGGTAAGATTCAGTTCAGGTTTCAATAGCTTCTTCACGTTTCATGGTAAAATATGCTCTGAGAAAGTGTGCTTTTCTGTAGGCATTCGTTGCAGCATATGAAGGAAGGGAGTTGCATAGTGAACACTACATCCGTGAATGCATACAAGGGGCATGCTACGCTGATTGAGTATACAGCAACGAAAGGGGCGATCGTGGCGTTTACGAGGGCGCTTTCTCTGAATCTGGCAGAGAAGAAAATCCGGGTGAACGGCGTGGCTCCTGGTCCGATCTGGACGCCTCTGATTCCGGCATCCTTCAGCGAGGAGGAGGTTAAGAGCTTTGGAAGTGAGGTGCCTATGAAAAGGCCCGGCCAGCCTAGTGAAGTTGCTCCTTGCTATGTCTTTCTCGCCTCCGATCAGTGCTCCTCCTATATGACTGGCCAGGTCCTTCATCCCAATGGTAGCCTCCCTCTTAATTATTTTCTGATACTAATTAAAGTTTCTTGTCCATCATCTTAAGTATATTTTTTGTCTGTGTTGCAGGTGGAGCTGTGGTGAATGCTTAATGCTATGGAGTCAACTGGGAATAATGATTTTGTTGAGGCCTTGAATGGTTTATCTTATCATGTATCTTTCTTTCCAAGTTGTAATAGAGGAACTGGTGAAATAAAAATAAATTCAGTGTTTCATACCGTGTAGTATCCTTCATCTTCTTCTAAGAAACAAATGAAACATTTAAATGTCTCTGCAGGAAAGAAACTTGACAGTTCTGAAGACTTCTATTCAAAATAAGGGTGTATTTATGATAGAAACAAGATCTTCAATTGGGAACTTCAAGACACACAATGTTCAATCTTGTATATTTACAAGTCATTCTACAATTTCTATCCACGCGCAATCCAAGTTTCAGAAAAATCTTAAAATCTTACTAAGCAAATTAAATCATAAACTCTGACGCATCGGATAGTAAGGAATCACCAAATTTTATAGGCAAATGAAACCAGACTCATTCATTACCTTTAGTCTGGAAAAGAATTACTCTGACTAAGTAAGCTTTACCTACTGAACTGTTTAGCGTGTGCGACAATCAAGATACAACAGACACCATATAACTAGTTCTATAACAGGAAAAGAAAACTTTCTGACAACCAGGGAAGCAAGAATTTACATACTAGCCCTCCAAAGGGTAAAAAGGAACTGAAATTACCAACTATAAGTAGCCGATATTGAAAATGTAGGAGTGCTCTTGTCCATGAGTTCAGGAAGGAACACCACTGAAGGAAACTTCCATGCCCTTCCCACCAATTCCAGCAATCAAACATTGGAATCCACTTGACTCTAAGTCTGCAATTACTTTATCAACAACCGTTCCTGATAGTACTGCATATTTTAGTTAAGGAGGTTGCACAAGAACACAAATCAAGCAGTGGCAACACATAACACAAAAACAAAATGCCATGGACTAAAGTTCAACACAATTTCCCAGAGCTTCAAAATAAAATTACGTCAATTCGACAATATCTGAATACCACTAACACCAAATTTATCATCCAATTAACTGATACTCAGTTTATATATAACATCTCAGACTCCAAAATCTTAGGTATTTTATCATATATGTACTTATCCGAACTACGAAAGTATGCAGTAATGGTCATAACCAAATTTAGAGATGGCACTTGAAATTATACTACAGAAGTCATGTTTTCTCCCTATGAGTTGCATTTCTACATGCTTGCCTTTAACAACCAATTGACTTAAATAGCAGAGAAATGGCTTCCCGACACATGCAACACAACAAAGTAAATCTACCCACAATAAAAGCTAAACCAACAATATGTACAGATCCATCAAGAAAGGATACAAGTCGGTAGCAGTGTCAACACGCATCCTCCTCCACCAGCTCCAGTCAACTTAGAAGCTAGTTTGTATTTAAGTGTGGTTCGGAGCACACTTTCTATGGAAGCATGGCTAACTCCCATACACTGAAGCAAACCCTGATTCATTTCCATTAATTCCTCTATTTTCTCTTCTTTCTCAGTTATAGCAAGATCATTTTCAACCGGGGACTGGATAATGGTAGCCATCTCACTACTGATGGAATCAACAGCATCAAATACTGAAACCATAGCAGTTTGATGCCTCATTGTCCTTTCTGAAACACCAGCAACCAATGCTTTTGTATTTCTCCCAACTTTTGTATTGGTTATTAACATCTTTAGAGGCATATTTGTCTTCATCCTTGTTAACTCACCTGATTTAAATTTGATCATGTTACCTGTACATCATCAGAAGCTAGTTAAGAAAATATATGAGGCCATTCTGATATCATTTGCAATACAGAAACTAGTCAAATTGGCATACTATGGTAAAAAAAACCTATTAACTATCAATCCTTTTAAAATTCATTCATAAGAACAATTATAATTATATGCAGCCAAACCAATATGTTTCTACACTTATCTTTGATGCTTATTTTGTTACCATAAGAGAATTACAAAAATATCTTCCTTAATCCACAATAGTTCTAAAATAAAATGATCAATCTCTAAGATCAATCAGGAAAAGAATCAGCTCCTTGTCATTTGAGACTATTCCTTCTCTCATAATATTATGCCAGGTTATAGAATCTGATACTTAATATAATTCGTAGCCAAGGTTGTCGCGGTATACCAATCTTATCAGGACAAATGTATCATATTCATTATGTACTTGCTTAAAACTTACTGAATTGTTTGAGTAAGCTTTAGTTATACATACCGTATGTGCTTACTGTGTTGTCTATACCAGATGGCCTCCCGTGTATAATCTTTTCACCCTCATAGGCCCATTTGTTCACCAAATCCATCTCTGTCTCTCCAAACATCTGCCAACCTAGGTGGCTGAAATCAAGTTTTGTCGAGTCTGAAAAACCAAGCAGAGCTGCTGATAGAGAAACACAAAGGGCAGCCGAAGAACCCAAGCCAGCTCCAAGAGGAAGCTCGGAAGTAATAATCAGTGTTGCTGGTTTAAACCTAATGTTCGATCAAGCATCACAATTAGTCCAAAATTTTGAAAAGGGAGAAAGGGTATAGAGATCATAAGACAAGCATCTAAAGTAATGACGCACCCATGGATAGAGAGGTATAGCCAAAGGAATGCTGAAATACCAGAAGCAAGTCCTATTTTAGCCTCCGGAATGTTCTGTTCATCAACTAGAGCTGCAATCGCTTTAGTTACCTCTAGTGAGCATGAAGTTGGTGAAGAAGCACTAGGAGTTGCCAATCCAGGAATAGCATCTTGGATTCTTCCGATTGCCCAGGAAAACTCCAAATCTATATCCTTGAGCTGGAGTTTTAGTGTATTGTCATTATCTACACCCAAAAGCAATTAAAGAAGATATTTTCAAAAAGGAGGAATGGCTTGATTAGAGAACATGAGCATAACCAATGGCCAGCAGGTAAGAACATAAAAAAGCATCCATAACGTCTGGTTCAGGTAAATGATTCGTTCTACAGATTCGTATCTAATTAACCAGCTGACTAAATTAGGATCACAGCTCAATTCGAAACTAATGAGACAGCAGACAAGATAGACCATAGTGTGGACTGTAGTTTATTCGTGTTAAATTCATCGCATTGCAGCATTCATACATCATTTACAATACAATAACTCGTGTTCCAAACCGCAATTAGTAGCTTCAATAAACTGTTCTATGCTAGATATCCCCATAGATTCCTACATTTCAACCATAATTACAGTTATTTTCCCCGTGTTACACAGACATCAAAGGTTCATGATGCATCCAGAGAAAATAAACACAAAGTGCGCAATTCAATTCATTTTAATAGGAGGAGAAAATGAAAGCATACCGGAAGGTGTGGGGAAACGGAGAGAGACGTAAGTGTAGAGATCAATGGCAGCGGCGACAGCAGCTGATCCGTGGACGACGGCATGTTCTCCGGCGAGTATGATCTTCCCGGGAGCTCGTGCTCTCACCTCCATCTTCTTTCTGATTCCGTCCAGACTATTTTGCAGAGATAATGAATTCCTCCGTCCAGACTATTTTTGAGGGAACTGCCGTGAGATGGGTTCTGTTTTGAGGGAGAGGGCGGAGAAATTTGGAGTCCTTTTATTTATGATACGATACCTACTTTTGTTGGGTATTTTCAGTTCCACCCCAATACTCGGCGCCTTTATTTTTCTTCTCATTAATTGGGTCTTTTTTGCAGTTGTTGTGGGATCCTGCCGACCAATCCAATAATTTTCTGTTTGATCCTAAAATTCTGTCTCTGGTGTATTTTTCTTGGTAATTGGAATATCTTGCATCCGGTGTATCTTTGTCTTGATGTTTTTGTGTATAACATAGGTTGCAACATTTATAGTTTGATCATCAAATATATCATTCTTGACCTGTAATTGTTTTTAGTGCTGATTCCTCATGGCATACACGATTTAGTTTTGTGTGGTGAATATCTGGTTAATGAGTGTTATTCATAAACAGAAGCTTAGTGCTGTTTCAAGCTGCTATATTGAAGCTATGCATCTGTATTACAGTATTTCTTCCGCTGCATTGTTTATAACTGGGAACTTGTTTCTTAGATAGTTACTAGAATGAATTGTGTGATCTTTGTTCCAGGTTCCATTTCTGGATGTATGCAATACATTGTTGGATGATAATTCACGCCTGACCATACTCGACTATGAAGAGTTCGGTAATCCTCAGACTGAGTCTCATTTCCATAACATCCGTGAACAGTTCTGCTACCCTTCCATGCTTATTTCTTCTGCATTTAATGATTCAAGGTGACTGTCTGTTCGTGTTACTTCAGATTCTTATCTATTCGCCAAATTTTGTTTATCTTTGGATTTTCTTTTTTTTTGATGAAAAAATCATAGGGTTGGCATTTGGGAAGCGGCTAAATGGGTGGCGAGGGTTCGTGATGTAACTTGTCCAACCTGTTCTTCTTCAGTCATCCTAAAGAGCGATATGACTGTAAGGAAACAGCATACGACTATGCATTTCTGTTGAAATCTCTAGGTTTTCATCAGCAATACATTGTTTCCTCAGAAAGCTTTCTGTCATTGCCTTATACATTGTTGCCTTATCAAGTCAATGGCCAAGGCAAGATCAGCCCTTTCTCAGCTGGGTAGGGGCTCAGATTCCTGTTTCAGGATTTAGACGTTCGTGTTTCTGCTAATCTTTTGTTAATCTGATCTTTATTGCTTCAAATATTTGTAGTTTTTAAACTTGCCCTGTTCCATATAAATGAATAGCTGGTATTTGCTTTAATTATTATCTTATGAAGAGCTTTAAAAATGGCTTTGCTGTTATGAAGTATTTGCTTCCTTAGTGTCTGGCCTAATTCTTTTTACTCGTGGATTGTCTTGTTGGGAATGCTAGCTTTAACTTACATTCTTGGTGTCTTCTCAAGTATTCTGCTGGCTGTTAAAATTACACCAATGAGTAATGATATGGCCAGCGTTCCACGCAAAGACCATGTTTCTAAACCTAATATACGGAAATTACATGTTTCTATAATATGTTTTGCAGCATTCCTTGGAATTTTGTTCTTTTCTATCTATTAACCTGTAGTTTTGTAAATATCAGATAAGCATTTTATGTAGAATTCCTTGTCTTTTTGTGCTATTACCAGGTTTCAAATGTGTCCTGTCATTTTTTCATTGTGTGAATTAAATAGTATTGATAATTACTTATGTGTGGATGCAGTTTCATTTTGTACTTTAGGGTTAGAGGGTAGCGCAAGAATTAGAGATAATATTGCAGTCTTTATGTGCAGATCAATCAGGTCAGGCTTTTATGAGTATGCTCCTGACTGCACTTGGTATTATTCTGAGCTCAAATTCTTATGATTACTGGGAAGTAAGATATCTGGTATACAAAATGCTTCTGGTACATAAAAATCACTGGGTTGGATTTTAGGGAGCTACAATAGGTTATGTATCATGGAGTAAACTCATTAACAGTGTTGAAAGGAAAAGCTTTGTTCATTCTGAGTCTCCTGGCGGAAAATCAAACTGCAGCAAAGAAGCTTAAAAGAAGTTCAATTTGTGGTTGAGTACAGGTTTGATTCATGTAGTATGGGATATTTAAAAAGCTTTTCAGTTCGCTTGCCATTGGTTGGAAGTTTTGGACAATCAGGTTTTCGTTTTGTAGCCTTGAGGACAAGGCTAAAATAAGGGAGGGGGTACTGTCCTGAGGATGGTACGGAGATTGTATTTCTTCTTTTGGTCCATCAGAAAATGAAATCTCTTGTAGGGGGCTGGCGAGAGTCTGATTTTGATGGTAACAGTGCAACAAATGAGAGATATTGCAACGAGGCTCGATGCAATGTGACTCTTCTGACAAGACCGGTAAGCTTTGCTATTTTCCTGTTCTCTGCAGACATTAATTACAAGTGGGATGTATGAGGATAAATGCTCAAAGAAATGCAGTATCAGTGAACTGGTTGGCATATTATGTTTATAGTAGTGGCTTGTCTTACATGAATCTTTATCTTTATCCTAAGCCGTTGGGATGACTACAGCAACATTAGAGGGCTGGTTACATTGTTCGCTCCTTGTTATCGATTCATTCTAAGCATTGAGCTATTCCGTCCAAGCTTGAGGAGCAACTGAATGTTCAGCAGGAAAACCCGAGAAACGAGTGATTGGGATTCTGTATTCATTTGTTGTTTCTAAGTGCTTTAATATCATCTCTTTTTGCCTTTTGGAGTTGCAATTGTTGCTTCTGTTTTAGTTTCTTGTACCATCTGAATTCTATTTAAACATAAAGATAATTGAGGTGAGTAATAAGATTGTCTCAATCCAATTGTTTTCTGAGTTGATAAAAATATGCATTATTGCATTGTCTTTTGTTCCAGAGAAATTGAAATCAAGGCTCATTTGTTCATATTATTTAGACACATTCTACCAAACCAGAGCAAACAGCTTGACTGAATCTAACAGACACCACTAAAGTAGATAAGCATGAGTAGCACTTAAGCAGCAGGCTTCTTTGGGGACTTGGATGCCTTGTCTTCAGCTCCGGCGGTCTTCTTAGGCAGAAGAACCGGGTTGATGTTGGGCAAAACGCCTCCGCTCGCAATCGTGACACCCTGCAGCAGTTTCCCCAATTCGTCGTCGTTCCTCACCGCCAACTGAACGTGCCTAGGGTTTATCCTGTTCTTCTTGTTGTCTCTCGCTGCATTTCCAGCCAACTCCAAAACCTAACCAAAACACAGCCACAATTAGTCTTGAGGACTGCTCAGAAAATTTTAGGGGGAATGGAGATTCAGATGAGCGTATACCTCAGCAGCAAGGTATTCGAGAACAGCGGCCATGTACACCGGAGCTCCGACGCCGGTGCGCTGGGCGTAGCGGCCTTTCTTCAGGAAACGGGCGATACGGCCTACGGGGAACTGCAGGCCGGCCTTGGTGGATTTGGTCACCGCCTTCTTCCTCTCGCCGCCCTTCCGGCCGCCGGCGCCCTTGACTGACTCCATTCGTGGTCGGGAAAATTGGTTTGGTGCCTCTGTGAAAATTGAAGTGGTGGTGATTTGAGAACGAGAGGGATTCCGAAGAGTATTTTATACGGGAGAGTGATGGAGCGGGTCAACTTTCCATGCTGGCGATCCGGATAGCTTTAAATCTCAACCGTTAGAGTTTGTATATCCAACGGGTTATGTTATTGACAACTTGGCAATCTGCCAATTTTCAGTTCAGCCAATTGTAGGCGACAAATAGTTGACTACTATCCTCATTAAATAAAAATGATTTTTCAAATTAAATTGAGTAGATTTTTATTTTTTAAAATACCAATCCCACTTTAGTAGTACAAATTCAAAACTAAATTTAGAAGTCTTATGTCCAAACACAAAAATTATGAAAGTCTAGTTAGTCTTTTTTTATACCACGGGATTAAATATGATGAACCAGGAGAACATATGCATTCGTATTCAACGATCCAGGGACAAAAATTATTCCTCGTCCCATAAACAGCTGAAGAAACAGGTATTTGCCTTTTTCACATAATGAACAGTTCTCGGAAGTCAGAATCAGAGAGATTCTGGATTTGGATAAAAATGATTATCCTGTTCAAACAAGAAATGCAGCAACAGAAGAGAGTTCATCAGAAACTGTAACTATAACTTGTAAGAGCAAAGACTGAAAGGGAACTCACAATCTTTAAATAAATAGCTGTAACTTTGGCCAAATCAAACAGTTGTAGATTCGAACTGCTGCTTGAGAGTGCTGAACATGTTGTTGGCTACTTCCAGTAGTAGACTATCCGATCCCTTCTTAGCCATCAAAGAAATGGCCACGGGAAGATTTTCATGCATTCCTAAAGGTATGCTCACCTGTTCATTTTAATGATCTTAGTCAATGACAAAAGACAAGGAAATAGAACATTTATGTGTCTCAACTGAAAAAGAGAGGCACCTGACAAAATCCCGAAACTCCTGCGATAGACAACAGACTGAATGCCTTGGCACGAAAAATCTCTAGTGTCCTTGCCTCTGTTTGGACTTTTGGAGGTGGCCCTGGCACCGTAGGCAGTGCTAGTATGCCATCATCCTACATTTGACAAATTTCCAAGAATTAAACCAATGATGGAGGCTGCTGATCTGCATTTTCTAGTTAAGCAGATCTATATAATCTCAACTTTTGTTACCTAATAACTCAAATCATGCCTTAGACACATAACACCGAAAAATTTCCTTCCATATGTTCATAAAATTCTCTACATTACGTTTTATGTTAGATTCCTAAACACTTCCAACTGGGTAGAAATACGAAGGACTGATTTCCATCAAGGATAAGATATTCTATTTATTTATTATTAGACATTCTAAATTGAAAACAAGAGTTTTAGGTTCTAATATCATCTTTGATTGCTAGCAGAGAATATGAGCTGCATACTAACCCCTAGCAAAGCAGTAAGTGCAGCAATTAATTCAGTCTTCACTGTGTGGCAGGTATTGATATTTTCATCTGTTGCATTCACAGCCTCCCATACTCTTTCTGATATACCTGGACCTAATTTTGGATTCACTCTAGTGATCCATTCACCATGATTCTTCTTGAATTCATATCTACAATTCAAAAAGGAAAAAAAGAATAATAATTAAGGATCATCAAACTTCCACCAAAACAAAACACAAAGCATAATTCTGAAAATCACCTAATCCATCATACAACTCAGCACTCACCTTTGAAGTAACCGCATTGCACTTGAAAGGGCTGCTAATGAAACTATATTGTGTTGCTGATTTGCACTACTCTGGCTCATAAAACCCTTCAGACTTGTAACGTTCTCCTCAATATAGTTTCCTAAATTAACATGTTGTATGGCTTGACCTGCATTTTAGCGCGTGCAGCTCAAATTTATAGCATACATACCCTTAAAATTTCTCAAATTGAAATTAATACACCTCAAGGGGAAGAAAACTAACAAAAAAAAAAATGCACCAAAACTATGATTAATATATGTTGAGAATGGTACTGATGGGGAAGCAATTCATGAGTAATTAAGCCTTTTGCTCTTTTGGAAAAAATAGTGAGAATATACTGTTATTAGCTTTAAATGCTTAAATACTTTTATTAGGGTCGAACTAATTTAGTTGTTATGCAAATGAAATAATAGACAACATATAACAGCTATAGCTACTAAACTTACTTCCATATAGCTTTTCTGTCGACTTGATTGCAATATCGATCAACCAAGGGCCGGTAACATTAAGCAGTTTGAAACAGTCCTCTGCAACTAGAACGGTGCTGGGTTTGGGTGCCAAAGGACTAATGTTGGGCAACCCCAAAAGAACTCTGCCAACTTGCTTCAAGATCAGAGGATCCCTAGCAAACCATCCTGAAAAGTTGGGGAAGAAAACACAGGCAGGCAAAATCAATCCTCAAAGTTAGAGCTCCATGTACTGTGTCTATTTCTACATCCACAGTTGGAAGTCGGACAGCGGCCAACCATTGACATTTGAATATGTTTTTGTTTACAAATTCCAATTAATTAGTTCCGAAATTAGATGGGAAGGGTTCAGTTTGTACTAAACTGAAATCATGTAAGGTTTATGACTGAAATGGCTTAATGTTTTGCAGGAACTGAAGGATCTGCAAGAAAACCTTCTCAATATGACTCTGCAAGAAATGAAGGATGTGAACTTCAACTGAGTGAAAAGCTAAGTTCAGCGAAGCAGAGAAAGGAGCAAAGTAATATGAGCATGCATCTCTTCATAGTAATATTGTTCTCATCCCATCTTCATAAACATGCAGTACTTAAGAGTTGTACCCATGTTAAAGCAAGATTATTGCATTTTAAAAGAAAAACTCTTCACTTTTTTCGGCTGTTCTTTTTGGATAGCGATACAAAAAGTAAAGAACTGTCTTAAATAGAAATGCACCTCACAATCCACCCTTGTTCATACTACTGCTCACCTGCTGTGTCAAAACTCTGTGCCATTGGAATAACTCCTTGAGTGGAAACAATTCCATGCGAAGGTCTAAAGCCCAAAATTCCACAATATGAAGCTGGTACTCTCACACTCCCTCCAGTATCAGTACCTACATCAGATAGAGAGCCTTGAATGAGCTGAGCTAAGTTAAAACAAGTAAGCGACAGCAATGAATGAATGTTCTCAAACCAAGAAACCTTTACCTAAGGAAAAATCTACTACCCTCGCCCCAACTGCAACAGCAGAACCACTAGAGGATCCACCAGGAACCCGGTCTGGCGCACACGGATTTGTAGGTGTCCGGAAATGAACATTTTCACCATTTATACTGCCAAACAAAGGATAACTATTCAGCTCATAGAAACACGATTACGCTAACTGAAACTAACATAACAAAGGCAATGTGATCTTCAACATAACTGCACTTCATTTCATAACTAGTACTAGATGGTAAATTGCATTCAGTAAAAAAAAAAGAGTACTTTAACATGAAAAGTAACTTGTGATTTTACCTGTAAGCCATTTCATCCATGACAGTTTTACCTAGACAAGTGGCACCAGCCCCCAAAAGAGCCAAAACCGCCGGAGCCGTACATGTTGCAGCGGAATGAGTGGTCGCCCAATCCGGATTCCCGAATCCGGCCACATACCCATCGATTTCAAATATGTCTTTGACGGCAAAAGTCAGGCCACTCAGAGGGCGCTCTTCACTGGACTCCGGCGACTTCAGAATGAACTTCTCCGTGAAAGCTCCCCAACAATCTGGTGATTCTTCCGCCATTTCGAAACGGTTTCAGTGAACAAGATAAGGATACACGACGTGGTTTCGTTCTCTAAACACCACTGTTCAGCTTTTCAAGAAACTGTTTTTGTTAAAGGTTACTGTATATGTGATGATATGTCGTCCGATTATCCATTATCTATTATATCTTCCATTCATTTTTACTACTCTCCTTTATATAAAATTTGTTCATGTGTTTGAAATTTGAAATTATCTGTATTGATACTTGTTAAATTTTGGGAAAAGTTCACTATTTGAAAGTAACATGTAAAGAAAAACGAAAAATTGCAATGAAACTAAATTTAAGCTGAAAAATATATGGAAAAGCTATCTTCAAAGAAAATAGATAGTTTGTTTAAAATTTTAATTATCTTAGTTTGTTTGTTTTTCAAACCGATTAAATCATGGAAAACACTTCAAAAATTTCTTTATGTGGTACTTTCAATATATTTAAGGTCTCATTTTTTTTAATTTAAATTTTCACACCCAACCCACCACCTAATAGGAACTGAAAGACAAAATATGTACATAATTGAAAATAACAGTATAGTAAAATAAAGTCCATGTAAATCCATGATTAGTTTAATTTGAAATACGTATAACTGAACATGTTATTTTTCTGTTTATCTTAATAATATTATATAAACTCCAAAATACAACATATATAAGAGAATGTATCCAATTTTCCAACTGATAAAAAAGTATTGTAAAACAATGTGAAAGTACAAACTAATAAAAGGAATTAGGTACACAAGAACTCTTTTCTAATTTGTTTGTAATATAATAATCAAAGCACATTTTTTCTTTAATAATAACTTTATTTAATCTCCACAATCCAGTTCAATTTATCATCCACGAGCCCCATTTGCATGCTTGTTAAAGCGGAATGGAGTTGTTGTGAAACGCGGCCTATCCCATTTTCACGGTAATGCACCCTACATGTACCCACATATTAAATCATGGAAAATTATTAAATGAAAGTTCCTCGCATATAACTATAATGAATATTTTGTGCAAATATTTGTTACTATCAAAAACTTTAATAGAAAATTAGAGAATTACCTTTCACCGACATAAGTTATGCTATCGACTGGAGTCAAAACCACTGCAGTTCCCGTACAAAAAATTTCATCGGCTTTGAGTAACTCATTAATAGTTATCGCCCTTTCCTCGACCTCAAAATTGTAGCATCTACGAGCAAGTTCCATTATGTTCTTTCTTGTAATACCGGGAAGGATGGTTCCTTTTAGTGAAGGAGTGGATATCGTATTCCCCCTTCAAAAAATAAAGAAAGCAACATGTTAACTTTTGTTACTCATGTCTTTAACATCTATGATTGAGTACTATGTCAACTCTTTTACAGTTGACGAAAGTTAAAGCATTTATAAACACATAAATGTAAAGAATAATCATACATATAATATATTATATTACCTTGACCATGAAAACGTTGCAAGAGGAGACCTCTTCTACGTATCTGTTGTGAACACTATCAAGGTACAAAACATCAGAGTAGCCTTCTGCTTTTGCACCTATCTGTGCCTTTAGTAACCTACGAAATTAACGCGAGCGAGCCGAACTCAATCTAATTTCTTGAAGAGGTAATTTTTTGTGCGTGTGCATATTTTATTTATTTACCTGTGCATAGTTACCAACGGTCTTTACGTTTCCACTGCCACCGGGAGTTGCACGATGCATGCCGGTCTCCACCATCAAACTAATTGGTGCTAAACCTTCCTGAATTTTTTAACATATATAATTTACATGCACCGTTTAAGTAAGAAGAGGTAAAATTTATATATATATATATATATATATTATATTAATAAAAGAAATTAATAGGTGCAGTCCAACATTACTCTTGCAGTCCGTACTTGTATTCAAAGTATCTGATATATTCTTATTTATGGAAACCACATTTACTTTTAAATAAATATTGAGTATATTAATATCATTTCATGAATAAATACGGATTGTGTAAGTAAATATTGGACTGCATATAACAATGCTCTATATATAATAGGTACCTTAAAATAGTTACCAACGGGTGAGACGTAAATTATGAAAGTGTACTCTGAAGCTGGTGCAAGACCAAGAACAGCTCCACTTCCGATAAGTAATGGTCGGATATACAACTAACCTTTACCGGAAGGTGGAATCTACATAGGTAAATGAAAAGGAAAATAAATTTAACCTCTTAAGTCTAAATTATCAGACAGTAATAATTTTAGTGAAATGGAAGAACTTACCCATCTTTCGTTAGCCAAAACAATGAGTTTGACAGCCTCCAAAAACTCTTCAACACTTGGAGAAGGCATGCACATACGCTGGGCACCCATTTTTAACCTCAGAGCATTTTCCTCAGGACGAAACAGTAAAATGTTGCCATCGTGTTTTTTATAGGCTTTCAAACCATCAAACACTCCCTAAACACGTTGGGTAAAACAAATAGAAACCTCAAAAAATATTATCATCCGAAATAGTTTATGAAAACGGGTCTTAAATAATAAAAGCAGATAACTTTCTGATCATGTACTGAAATGTACCTGACCGTAATTTAAAATTCCGGCCGATGGACTCAACTCTATGTTCCCAAAAGGCAGTAATTCACCGTCTGAAAATTTTGTACCTTTGCTGCATCTCATCACGTACATATAATCTGTAGGCGTTAAGCCAAAGCCAAGATTATCCCAATCTATGTCAACCAAATCCGTCTTCATCTTCAGATATTATGAGTGACTTGATCAGAAAATATAGCAGTTTCAACTCACTCTTTTTTTTGTTCATTCTTTGCATATTGCATGTTCACTATATATAGGAGAAAGAGATTTATTTTCTGACCTTTTAGAATAAATATTAGAGTACGTAGGATTAGTTACCATATATTTAAAGCAAAAGTATTCGTGTAACAACCCACAACCACAAGCTGTAATAAATCAACCCAAAGGTGGTAATAATAAATCATATAAACGGACCTTGACTTACCTGTTCAATATTCCAAGAACTAATTAGGTACAGAACATGCATGAATTCCTTGTACGTGAAATTATGTGCTATATGACATTTTCTTGGTACTGGTAATTACTCTACCACTAAATATATTATAAAACTAAAATAATGCAAGTTTGGAAAAATCATTTCGAAGATAAATAACGGGAAAGTGAGGCCATATTGGAGAAAGAGATTTTTTTTTTTCCAAAAATTCACTAATTTGATTAACATTGAACTTCGTAAATTGAAATAGTTATTAAATTAATAAGATTATCTTAAGTGTTAATTAATAAAAAGGACTTGTCTTCCCAAAATTTGCATCTTAATTAACTATTCAACAAGTGAATAGGCGAAATTCTTGAGCTAAATTATGCTCAATTTAATTCAGTAACCTAATTTAGCTACACCCTTTTTGTGCCAATTAAATTTATAATAAATTTTTTAGGTCTGGAGTGACTGTCTATATATACTATATCTATAATATAAACTAATTTAGATTATGGAAGGAAGGAGGTACTTATTTGCAATTTTGAAAAAAATAAAGCAATGTTCACGCACATTCTTCACGTGCGTACTATTCATGTGTACTGTTCAAACGTGAAACTATTCACGCGAGTTATTGTTCAATAAGATAAAAATTGTACTGCTTAACTTAAACACAAAAGGATTATTGCCTTAAATATTGGAAACGATCGAGTGTTTATTGTGAACCAAGCACATTCAGTTTAAAAGGTGTTGAACATTGTGTTAAATTGCTGGTGTGGAGAAGCATGATGAAGGAAATATTGGATATTTTCATGGTTCTTTTGTAGGGAGTTTGAGTATTATGATTGCAACTAGTGAGAAGTGTGTCAAGAAAGTGAGTTATGGTAATAGAAATGATATAGGGTTGCTTCTTGATGGCCATACATACTTGTCCAATAAGCAGGTAAGGTCCCATAATGCCCGTAAGGCCTGGTCTACGGCTCTGTCAATCTCACTTGCATCAACACTCTTCTGCAGATACAAAGTTTTGCAGCAGGTAAACAAAATGCAATAGCCTCATCTCTTTCATTAACAAAACAAAGACAGAAACTATGGAGGTAGAAGGAATCACTAACCAATCTTCAATGCATTCGTGAAGTAGATCAGAGTTGGTGCTTCACAGCGACCATGCCTGTAGTGAGCCGAAACAGTCGATCCTTTTAAATTATGATTGTAACCGCTGCGACCCATAAAAATATCAATGTCTTCCAGATTGGAAACGAAGAAATGGATGACATCTTCTTTATTCTCCCTCGGCCGTCTCCAACTGCATAATCAGTCTTCCATGTATCATTTCAACGGCTGCTCAGTAGGACGAGCATGTTCAGTTCAACGAGGTCGATAACTATTTTACCATCCATTACCGAGTCCAGTAATGGTACACCAGACCTAATATTGTATAGCCTGCCACCCATTTCAGAGGTCATCTTCTTCCCCGGAGGGAGCTTAAGCAAAACATCGCCAAACATGCGATCTATGTATCCCGTCACTGTGTAATCCTCTGGCGTTCCTGGAAAAATCATTGTAAGTCTGATCATCTCTAGTTCAACTTTAGCACAATGATTACGGCTTTCCCAATTTATCAATTCAAGCGAGCCAACATGCTCTCGCAGCCACCAATCAGTCTCCCAGAGGGCTCTCGCAGGGAAGAATAACACTACGACAAACTGCACCATGCAACTTGAAGCCATTGAAAAGCATATCCCACTGCAACGCATTCAGACCTTGTTTGCATACCATTTGGTAGCACATCTTCACCTTTGCAATCACACAAGTACCACAAGGAGTTGGGCGTGACATAGGAGTGCCGGGATCTGAGTACGCGTCTTCTGAAGACCGACCAAATAGTATACGTGCACTTTTCCTCTCCTTGGATCCAGGAGAAATAAGCCACGTTCTTATCTTGTGAGTGGCATAACATGACTCATGCACTAAAGCAAGTGAAGGTCAAGCTTGTGCAAGATTGTTGGTTGTTCATTTTCTAGCTGTGTATAGATAATGTCACGCGGAGAGACTACAACTTTGGCGTCTCCACCCAGTAGAGAGTTGATGGTTCATCTGCCCGCCAATTAATGGATCGCATCCCTTTACCAACACTATCAGGTGCATTAGGAATGTCTTCATCTAGGGGCAAATAAAAAACTTGTCTCACACCTCAAATCTTCTTTGGAAATCTTTCACAAGGTAGGGAGGATGGAGATTGCATGTCCATGGTGGCAACCAAAATGTACTGCACATCTGGAGATAGATTCAGTGATGTGTATATCGCTGGTGCTCCAATTGGTTTAGCTGAACCATCTAGAGAGGCTAAAACAAGCTGAGAAGTGGCATAGTACTCAAACAATCGTGCATCAGACATGCTTTTTTGCTCACTAGACATAACATTTGAACCAAGAGCGTCGAGTTGCTCACCCAGACAAAGCTGATAAGTAGAAAAATAGCAGAATTAGAGGGGAATATCTTCAACATATTGAGAAATAGAGTCTGAGTCATACTTTTCAAAAACTGCAATCACATGAAAATCTGATAACTGCCTAGATTTCCCATCCTCCACATCCAAAATCCAAAGTGTTAACCTACTACTACTCTTGTCCCCATCCTCATCCCAATCCTCAGAATCTTCATCCTGTACAGTATTAATTCCAAGAAAAGATTAGGAAAATGGAGCAATTTGAGCGCATAACCAAAACTATGGTGTAATATCAGGCTACGAAAAGATGCAAGTAAATCATCAAAAAAGTTCAATACCTCATCCACCCTGATTCCTACCGTAGCACCAGAATCTCCAAAAACCATTGCAAACTTACGCCCAAAAAGCCGGACAAGCTGGCCCTTTTTACCTTGAGCTCACCAACCGGCTGGAATCATCATCAAGGGCATTCTAAGCATACTAACTACTAAACCCCTCTGTCCAAACCAAAGTTTTTAGTTGTTTTTAAAACTAAAAGTAAAAAATGTACTAGTAAAAAATACTCCACTTATCTCATTCTCCAGTTATTAATTCTAGCACACCTCATTGCTTTTTAATCTTCGTATTATTATATTTTACATTTTTTACATCCCGGTGACATGCTTTTGTTTTTTTTTTTTAATAAGAATAGACTGTTGTAGATATCAATATCCTTAATTGATGAAAAATACCCGCATCGAACAGCTACGTGATAAAAGATTAGGCCAACAAAATGATTGAAACAGATGATGGATTTAAATTTCAACCAATGTGTCTAATCTTCGTCAAGGAAGCACAAATTTGGAATTACAGTACCACGTTCCACATGTTTGTCTTTATCATCTGTAATGCCAGCAACCTTCCAACCTAAGTGCTTAAGGTATGCTTTATCATATGCACCTATATTTAGTCCAGCTGCAAGAAACATTTCCAATTCATCCACAAACTTCTCTGTTCTCCCGGCCAAGAAGGGCCTCGCTGCTTCAGATACCATCGCCCTAAAATCGTGTCGAGCGCTCTCAACTATAGCCGTAGAGCCTTTTTGCCTGTAACACGGCAATCCAAATTAATTACGAGGGATCCAATTTTACAGAATTAATCGAATACCTTAATATATGATTCTTGCATAAACACTTTCAAACATAACACGTTATAGTCTGAATAATTTGAATGTAATGCAGATTACCTTTTAAATGAGGCAATCACACCAGTTATGTGATGAACAATAATTTCAACATCCTCCTCCTACACATTAACAAGTATAAGAAATGCATCAGTTGCAGAACAGACAAAGCTTGACAATCACATCAACAATTATATGTGGTTGCTAATATCAGATAATGTTCCTACGAATGCTGGGAAAGATGCAATGGTTTTCATCAGGAAAGAGTTTAAATGCCACTACAAATGTAAGCAAAGTAAATATTTATTATCAAAATAAAACACTAAGAAGAGGATATTGCAAGGTATGCAGGATTGAAACACATCCCGTACATTATAATTATAATTAGTGAAGATGTTTAAATAAGTTATGATTAAAGATGCCAAATTGAGAATATGTACAATGAAGTGAAAATCATGAACTGGAATTTTTTCAAAAGTTGGCAGTGCTTTATAGTTCCCATGCCTTGTGATCTTTATAAATACCACAACTCTAGACACAGAATTGGAATCACTAAGGCAGATCGAAAGTCTGTTGGCTAAAATGCAGGCATACCTTACTGAGTAAAGCAAAATGTAAAATCTTCTAGTTACCTGAGTTAAAGCTTGAACTTCCCTTCTTATCCACTGGTCGCCCCAGTTATTAACTAGAAGATACTTCTGCAGCTTCCAGTAACGCATTACATTGACCGTATCGACTAATGCATCTGTATGTATTCATTAAATATAAGGACAGGCGGGAGATGATGATGAGCTGATAGAATTAAACATAGAAAAAGCTAAAGAAAGGGGTTTTACCCGTTTCACAATAATAGACCTGCAGCCTGTACTTGTGTGCTTTTGTAAAGAATTGACTGCAAATACAATGATTAGGTCATTTGAACAACTCAGGAAGTCAGAACCATGAACAACAGTAGTACCTAATTTTCGCATCCTGATTGACATAGTGCCGATGAAAAACTCCATCACATCCATGCAAGATAGAAGAGTTTGATTGCTGCAAATTGTCATATGAAGTTTGTTTCGAGTGAGCACTTGACTTGGACAGAAAACATTTAAACAGCGGTATGCACGAGATTATCAACTACCAGCAAATAGAGGGCATTGAGAGAAAAAATGAACACAATACACAGTTTAAAAATATCCATCAGATATTCATCCTTAGTGCATTTATTACATGTTCCTAGATACAACAGAACAAAGAAAGAAGGATAATTCACAACTAGTGGTGGCAATGGCGAAAAATCAAGAACGGAACTAAATCTGGTTGAAGGATAAAAACAGACCTTACAGACAGGGCAGTTTATTGAATTAGGCGTGTGACGTGATTTTGAGGCGACAACTTTGGTCCAATGCAAGATGCAGGTGTAGCAAAACTTATCTGCAAAGGAACAGCTGAAACACTGAGTCTACAGGAATGAAATATCACCAGCAAAATATACACAACCAAGCTATTAGAAGTTTCAGAAATTCACAGATTAAGCAATAGTTTTGACAATAGTTTTGACAGAATAAGATGTGACAAAAGATTTATAGCCAATTACAACTAGTGATAAGATGGGTGATACGCAGTGGAATATTAAGCCATAAAATAGGGAAACACATCATGTCAGTTACATGCATAAATATCATATTCACACTACACTAGATATCCACGTGGTATATTATAATCCCAAATATCACCAATTGGCTGTTGAGGTAGTTAGTTATGGCCAGTTAGCATTTACCAAGTGATTTCTGCGATAAAAATAATTTTGACAGTATGATACGACATAAGATTTACAGTCATCCCAAATAGTAATACACATGGGGATTAAGAAGTCATTAAATGGGAAACAATATCAAGTACTTTACAAGCATGCATGGATATCATATAAACAACAGACATATCAACAGGGTTAAGTAGAAAGCCAAATCAGACAAATTGGCCGTTGAGGAAATTATTACGGCCAATTAGCATTTACCAAGAAAATTTGGCCACTCAAGAACTTTTGAGTAATAGCGTCATCTCAAATAAGACAGTATCTTAGAAATATTGGAACAAACTAATTTCTTAATTTGGAACAGCATATCAGTCATAATAATGTTCTTGGACGATAAAATATCCAGCCAAAGAGTCGATAACATAACAATCTTATCAAAGGTACCATGCCAACATTAGCTAGGGACTCAAAACTACTCTGGGTGTGAATAAAATATAACAAAAGAATGACGTAATTATATGAAAAATCGATGACAAGTTTTAAACATCTACTGATATTTCCAGAAAATTACCCATATGAAAGCTGGTTAATACAGCACATAATTGTGAGAGAGTGAAGAATTCTCGAGATATTCAAATAACTCAAATGGAAGAAATTTAAATTTCTAGGTATATCTCCTCTCTTCATAATCCACTATATTCCCCACCGACCGATGACATTCCCATCAAAACTAACAGTTTCAAAGTGAATTGGATGACATTTTCCCATCAAACTAACAGTTTCAAAGTAAGTTGGAAGATAATACCGCCCATCCAAAATACCCAGTACTTTCCCAACTCATCAAACTTTGAATGTTAAGGGACCATTAATCTCTTCAAGTCAAACAAACAGCAAGACAATCTTGCAGGATAAAATTGAGTCTGGAGGAAGAGTGTAATACAATTACCCAACAGTTTCCCTCAACTAACACTTTCAAAGTAATCCCGAATCTCTACAAGTCAACACAAACAATATCACCAGGAATGAAATATCACCAGCAAAATATACACAACCAAGCTATTAGCAGTTTCAGAAATTCACAGATTAAGACTAACTTTTCACCAGTATAGCAGACTTGTAAAAAACATAATCATCTAGAGTTATACATCATCAGGGTTGGTGTGCACACTTCAGTAATCAAAATAACTAGAGATGATGAGATGATGATTCCTTATTTTATCGAAACTGACTTCATTGATTCCTAACTAGAGATGATGATTATGCAAGAATCAAAGGGATAGGAGTACGTACGGAAACACTGGTCAAGATAAGATTCGGCAGTGGCTGGTCCCAGGCAGATTGGACATGGGTTCAGATGCGGGTCTGAGGATGAGCAACTAGCATCCGATTCCTTTTCATGCTCCATATTTTTGAATCAACCATTGATTAGGGTACAACATTTGGGTAAAGTAGTTCGTCCAGAGTGTAAAATACCCTCAGTGCCCCTCCCTTTTACTTTTTTTAGAAGAGAGAGGGATTTTCTTGACCTGCGCTGCGCTCCGGGTGTATTGTTACGACCCAAAATTATAACAAACTAAAATTATTTCATTCTAATAATGCAGTTTTTTAATATGATAATTTTCATCTTCACTTCAGAAATAAATAATGTCAGAATATCACTTTTAAATAGAGTCTAAACTTCCATTGAAATAGTTTTCAAAAAAAAAAAACTTCCATTAAAATATAATATTAGTCCTTGTATCTTATATTTTCCTAAATTCCTACTATACTTCACACTATAAAAGTCAAATACCGTGTTGTACATGGGGTGTAAATGAGTCGAGTCGAGACCGAACATAGGTATGCTCAAACTCGACTTGTTAAATATTTTTCGAGCTCTTTCGAACATAAAAAATTGTGCTCATTACTCGACTTACTAACTTTTTGTGAGGTCGAGTCCGACTCGCGAGCTTAACAAAATTCGAGTTTGAATTCGAGCCAAGTGAGCTCGTTTAACTCAAAAAACTCGATTTCAAACCAATTGAACTAATATAACCAATTTAGCGTGTATACAAATCATACACAAGTTGTATTACAGTCATACATAGGCCCTGTCAAGTTCAGCTGAACTGAAATTCATTTAACTGAACCTCATTGAAGTTCGCTGAAATCTGCTGAAATTCGCTGAAGTCTGCTGAATTTCGCTGAAGTCTGCTGAAATTCGCTGAAGTCTGCTGAATTCTGCTGAAATTTGTTGAAGTCTGCTGAAATTAAATATTATTATTATTATTATTAATAATTTGAGTTCAAACATTCAACTTCAAATTTGATCAAATAATAAAGATTTTAAAGTAATTATTTTATTTGTACCATGGTTTTTCAAAAACTACACATATCATACAAATAAAAAAATGAAATACTTTGTTTCGCAGTGATTATTTGATCAAATAATAAATATTTCACAATAATTATCTTGTTTGTTAATGGACATATTCGCCTGTTTAATATGCCTAAACTGAACTGAATTGAATCGGATAAATATTGCACAAAATCAAATGGAAATCTCTATCTAATGGTAGAGAAACAGAAATTCAAGAACAGAAAATAGAACTGAATTGAACTACACTTAACTGAATTGAACTACATTTAATTGAAATGAACTGAATTGAACTTCATTTAACAAAAATGAACTGAATTTTCAATATAAACTTAAAATCGTCAAATTATATTTTCGGGGAACTGAATTGAAATAAATTACAATTTCTCTGAATTGGATTTAACTAGACTGAATCGTTAACATATATTTTGTTTTAATTTTAATTAAAGTATAATGCACTGAATTGAACATAACTAAAATGAACTGAACTGAACTGAAAATATTCAGATAAGTTATACTAAACCGGCCCTTATTGTTGAATTTGTTAACTTCGAGTATAAATTAGAACTATTAAAAATAACTGTATTTGATAAATTAAAATAAAATATATTGAAGAAACATTTGTTCACAATTAACTTTATTTGATAAATCAAAACAAAAGTATCTCATTGACATTTTTGAATTGTAGGAAATTTTATTTTAAAACAATTTAGTGAAAATAGGATTTTTTTTAATTTAGCTGAAGTCTGCTGAAATTCGCTGAAGCCAGCTGAAACCCGCTGAAATCCGCTGAACTTCGCTGAAATCCGCTGAAACCAGCCGAAATCCGCTGAAATCCGCTGAAATTTGCTGAAATCTGCTTAACTTAACTAAAATGTGCAGAATTTAAGCTGAACTTGACAGGGCCTATAACCTAATACTTAATTTTAGATTTTATTTATTTTTAATTATTTCTAAAGAAACCCCTATATTAGTTATACATCTAATTATATATATTTTTGCTCAATAAGCTCGCCGAGCTTATCGAAATAAATTTTAAAAGTTCAGACTCAACTCGTTACATATTCTAATGAGTTTGAGTTCGAGATCGAACTCGGTCAACCCGAGTTTGAGTTTGAGTTTTGATCGAGTTTCTTGAGATTTTCTTATGAACGACTCATCTCATTTACACCCCTAGTTACATATAGCAATACCCATTTTTCATTTTTAATTTCCTCACTCCTAAATTAGCAGACTTAAAAGGCTCTACTAAATACTAATATACGTGTGGACGCGTTTCTCAGAGTCACGGAAAAGTAACTTGAGAGCAAAATACTTCACGTGTTTTACGGAATAATAATCTAGAATCCCACGATAGCATGTCGGAATCCATTATTCTCTCACATTCTATCCTTTAAAACCTTTTCCACAATCTCACACAGCACATGCTTTTAAAGCATATGTTTTATGATAAATCTCCAATTCCAACTTCTATCCATTAATGATTTTACATCGCAATTTTAAGAAAACCTGCAAGTGAATCTACTATAGGGGATAAAAATCTAAATTGAGCAGGTTTTCAAGTTAAAAAAAGGTGGATAAGAAACTCCGATAATACATGCTCTTATAGTTTCATTTCTACCTTTATTATAATTTCAAATTAGTTTGTAGTAAATGAACACCCATAGATGGCCCAAATAGAAGGAGGTCCATGACAAATGCAGGAACTTAAAACCCAGGCTCTCCTTAACCAACGGTCACTTGGACGGAAATGGAGAAAAGCACCTTAACATTTGCACACAATCTAGTCCCCGGAACCGGAAAAGTGCTTCTCAAGATGCCCATTTCAATTCCAACTCCATATTCTCTGGTCCCCGCCGCCCGGATCCTGGAACGCAGAATCACCATCTGTGCAGCAAGCAAGAGAAGACGGTCCAGCCTCCCAAGATCTGGAAAGATGATCCAATCAGCACTCTGCGTTGCATCCAGGCTCAATATTCTGCCGGAGCCACTCGATTCACTGGTGCGGGAATTCGGTGTCGGAGGCGGAAATCGTGGCGGCGGACTGGGTGGTGGCGGCGGCGGCGGGGGATCTGGTGGGTGGGGGAGGAGAAGGAGAAAATTGGGATTGCTGGGAGTTTTGGTGGTTTCGGGTCTCGGGTTGTGGTTCGGTTTTTCGGGTAAGAGATTGGACCGGGGTGTTTTGGTCGGGTCGTTCGGTTTGAGTCTACTCGGGCTTTCCATTGAAGGGTGGAGACGAGGGATGAAGGATTGGGTTCTGGGATTTTGTTGCTGTGCTTTTCTGCTAAGTTTGGTTTTGAACAAGCAAGATTTTCACAGATTGGTTGATTCTGTTTCCATCTTACAAGCTTCTCCCAGATGCTCCAAGAGTTTCTTTGGCAGAAGAAGATCATGAAGCTTTTGTTCCATGCAATTTAGTGTTTTTTTATGTTTGCAAATTAGAGTTTCTTGGATTTATAAAAAGGGATTGGACTATTTAGCGAATGGAATGGTAATTACAATATGAACAACTGTTCTGAAACATAACACAGTTGAGTTTCTTTCACAAATCACAAGTAACAATGGCATACAAAAAGGACTTGACCTAAAAGTTTTCAACACGTGGCTGCAGGAACTCAGGAAAAAAAACTTGGAACGAGTATGATCAACAAACGTATCTCAGAGACTAAACTGTCTACTGTGTCTATGCCACCTTTTTGGTCGGTGCTTTTTTCCTGACAATGGCTTCAAAAATTCCATCAGTTCCAAACACACCTTCAATGGGATGGTCATTGTTGATGGGCCCAGGCAGGCGGAATGAGAGAGAGAACTCTCCAGGTGTGCACAAATTTTCACTTTGCATACGGAAAGTCATGGAGTCCCGCCTAACCTTTTTGCCACCGCTTGTTATCTTACCTTGCACCGTGATTGCCCCATCAGGTTGAACATCACATGCAAAAACATCTGCCATCACAGTCACGCATATTCTTCAGTCAAGCATGATACAGCAAAACAGCAGTTAATCAGGAAAGCAATATAAACCTCATTAACAAAACCAATATCACATACTAAGATGATAGCATCATAGCAATGTTAAAATCTACTTCCATGATCATATCAAGTAAAGATTCAAATTGTAAATGTTACTTTCATAGATTACATGAGCTGAACATTTACTGAGCTAGGTATGATCCAAAATGTACTGAACTGAACTGAGTGCAGATGAGTTGGAGAGCAATTGACTACAATCGGGATCCTACTAAAGCAATTAAGTGTCAAGGGAATTAATCTGATGAGATCAATTGGGACTTACTTGCGTCTCTAACAACACCAGGCAGTGAGACACGGAATAGATAGTCATCCTCTGATTCAGAAATGTCTACTGACCCAATTCCAGGCCCAGCCTTTCCTTTTGCAGCACTTCCAGTTACCACAACTCCTTTTTTGACGGCACTTACGACGTTATTCCACTCTTCAGTTGTCGGACGAGAAGTGTAAAATACCATGGCTGGAAGGTCCGCAATAGAAGGTCCAGAAGAGATATCTGATGCTGATGAAGATGACTCCGCTTTTTTTTTTTTTGGAGTACGGTAAACTGGAGGAGAAGGGTCAACAGGAATAGGTTCAACTGGTTGAGATGGCGCCACAGCGTTAAGTGGCATGACAGCAAGAATGGCAGTTCCAGGTTTCGGCATGGATCCATTACTAGTGTTGACTTCAGTCCAGCATGGGTAATTGTTTCTGAAATTTGTTGAAAAGTAAGTACAGACTTCTAATCCTAATCAAACCATGCTTTATCCCACATAACATATGACACTTCAGAAAAGTAAACTATGAAAGATCTCACTGTGTTGAATGAATCAAAATTTCTTGTATATGCAAGTACTTGAGTTCTTCATAAACAGAAAAATTATTCATCTATCTACTTTGTCACCAGACAGGTAGAGGCAGATTAAGGTGCCACTGCTTACAAAGGATACCTCTTATGCAGGGTACTGAATTTTTGCATAATCAAGTTTCTAGACCTATCATTCAAATACTGGATAATTTAATTTATAAAGAAACACAAGAGCCAGTTAGAATACTTGGAGAGATGTATTATATATAGTTCAAAAGAAAGGTCTTGTAAACTATCCAGATTGTCACATCTTCACAGATCAAACTAAAGGTGACAGAATAAGAATACAGAAATTATTGAGATAAATGTTCAAATAAGTAATCTTTCCATTAGTTAGAGAGAAGAAAAAATGATGATGTGGTACACCTAACCTATAGATGAGAATATAATTGATCCACTTCTAGTGGCAAGCACAAGAGATCTTGTTAGGTTCCAGTAGGGCATACAGAAACAAAATCCAAAGATAGAGAAAACATGCAAAAAACGATAACATTTTGAGGCTGTGTTATAACAATAGTTTTGACAGAATAAGATGTGACAAAAGATTTATAGCCAATTACAACTAGTGATAAGATGGGTGGTACGCAGTGGAATATTAAGCCATAAAATAGGGAAACACATCATGTCAGTTACATGCATAAATATCATATTCACACTACACTAGATATCCACGTGGTATATTATAATCCCAAATTTCACCAATTGGCTGTTGAGGTAGTTAGTTATGGCCAGTTAGCATTTACCAAGTGATTTCTGCGATAAAAATAATTTTGACAGTATGATACGACATAAGATTTACAGTCAATCCCAAATAGTAATACACATGGGGATTAAGAAGTCATTAAATGGGAAACAATATCAAGTACTTTACAAGCATGCATGGATATCATATAAACACCAGACATATCAACAGGGTTAAGTAGAAAGCCAAATCAGACAAATTGGCCGTTGAGGAAATTATTACGGCAAATTAGCATTTACCAAGAAAATTTGGCCACTCAAGAACTTTTGAGTAATAGCGTCATCTCAAATAAGACAGTATCTTAGAAATATTGGAACAAACTAATTTCTTAATTTGGAACAGCATATCAGTCATAATAATGTTCTTGGACGATAAAATATCCAGCCAAAGAGTCGATAACATAACAATCTTATCAAAGGTACCATGCCAACATTAGCTAGGGACTCAAAACTACTCTGGGTGTGAATAAAATATAACAAAAGAATGACGTAATTATATGAAAAATCGATGACAAGTTTTAAACATCTACTGATATTTCCGGAAAATTACCCATATGAGAGCTGGTTAATACAGCACATAATTGTGAGAGAGTGAAGAATTCTCGAGATATTCAAATAACTCAAATGGAAGAAATTTAAATTTCTAGGTATATCTCCTCTCTTCATAATCCACTATATTCCCCACCGACCGATGACATTCCCATCAAAACTAACAGTTTCAAAGTGAATTGGATGACATTTTCCCATCAAACTAACAGTTTCAAAGTAAGTTGGAAGATAATACCGCCCATCCAAAATACCCAGTACTTTCCCAACTCATCAAACTTTGAATGTTAAGGGACCATTAATCTCTTCAAGTCAAACAAACAGCAAGACAATCTTGCAGGATAAAATTGAGTCTGGAGGAAGAGTGTAATACAATTACCCAACAGTTTCCCTCAACTAACACTTTCAAAGTAATCCCGAATCTCTACAAGTCAACACAAACAACTGTCGTAAATAGCAAGGCTCATGGATACATCACAAACCAGAGAGTGGGCATTATTTATAAACAGAACACATCCATCTAAACTATTTACAGATCATAGCTACAAATTACATGTAAGGTTCTATTTAGTTCCAGAGAACTAATCCCATTCAAGACTCAATGCCAATCCCATCAAAGATTTTTTTTTTTTTTTTAAATGCTCTCCTATTACTTGCTTTGTGCATAGTAAGACCAAAACAACAGACTTGGGCATCCACAGATATTTACAGTCGATCTCTGATTTTATTTAAAAAAACCAAAAAAAAAAAACACGTATAATAAGAATCACCGGAATCCCAGAAAAACACCCAACAAGATCATCAGAGCGAATATAAAATCTTTGTTTGGACACGTAATCATTGAAAATGGATAGGAAAGAGATAGAAGGAGCAGGTACCTGGCCTGAGAATCCATCTACGATGAACGTGGAAAGGGGATTGCTCTCGGAATCCTGAAAGGGTACTCACTGTGTTAAGACAGTGAAGAGCTGTGTATAGTGTTTCAAATTCATACTACTTCTGTCTGGCTTCAAGGGGCACCTTGACTTTTTAACATTATATATTATATTTATTATTAAATTTTAACCGCATGTTTAAATATATGTATATATATAATTATTAATGTTTGTTAGATTAATCGCAATATATAATATTCAAATATTAAATTTTAAATTTTCGATAATATAAGTAAATAAAAATACTGTTAGTCAAAGATATGAGTTGATAGTGTGAAAAATCATCGATGCGGATTATGATGAGACAGAGATATGGTACTAATACGCAGTACACTCAAATTTTCGATACTATCGTGTACATTTTTTTAGTTTTATTAATTACTAGCTAAATATCATCGTGCGTTGCACGATATATTTAATCTTTTTTAATGTAAATATCATGTAGAAACTTATGAAGATGAAGATGAAGTGTGTTTAAAGAAAAACTCTTTAAGATAATTAACACAATTATAGTGGCAAATTTCAAAAGATTATGAAATTGTCAATATAAATCGCAATTGCCAGATTATTCAACAAAGGTAATAATTATAAAATAATATATATTAATATCAAAATGTAAGAAATTTATTTAATAGTAAGTTAATAGATAAATATTTTTATAAGTACACATTTTAGGAAAAAATGCTGATGTGTGTAATTTCTAAATTGATCATACGTACTCATGCTAAAAAGAAACAAAAAAGTAATATATGAAAATTATAGACGCCGGAATATGGTGATCTTATACTAATACAGAATATTTCCATGCATATTCCATATATCGCACGTTCATGTTTTCCTTTCGCAGAAATGTTAATTAACAAGATGGACTGAAGTTACAGTGTAAATTAGAGTGTAAATTAGGATTTTATAGGTGGAATGAGTTGTATTTGTAAAAATAGAAGGCAGAAGTTATTGTATCATCATCGATGAAGAATTAAATAATAAAATTAAAAGAAACAAAAATAGAAATATATAAAAATGGTAGGCACCGGAATATGGTGAAATTGCGGTGGTTGTGTGGCGGATTTAGTCAAAACTACGTAGTTTCATCATTTTTAATATTTTTTATTAATTTATCTATTGACCGGAGCAATAATTTTTTTACTCTCCTTTAGGATTACTTATTATTATCTAATAATTCATTAATTCTTTTTTTAACCACCTTATTGTGGAGGATATTTAATAGGATCCCCAATCCTTTATGAAAAGGCAACAAATGCCAGTTTGTTACAAAGATCACAATATTTAAGCTGTCAAAAGAATGTAAGAATAGGGCTAACTAAACCACCTGGCTGCTTCTTGCCTTTTGGCTCCACACATACACTTATCACATATCTTTAGACAAAGCAACCAGGCTGCTGACAGCTTAGCAAAACACGCTTTTGAAATTAGGGAAACAGGATCATTTCGATATGGCCAGCTCCCTGACAAAATTAGGGGTCTTGTAAACTTCGATAGGAATGGCACACCCAGCCTAAGAATTAATGTATGAATAGGTGCTGCTTAACCTACTTGTTTCAGTGTTTCAGGTACATGAAATTAAAGCACCACGACACCGGAACAGAAGGACATCCTCAAAGAATTCACAGCTCAAGCACTCCCCAGATTGAGGCTCAAAACACTCAAGACTTGGAGCAGATCCTTGTTTCTGTTGTAGCTTCATATTTCTTTTGTAACTTTCAACCTCCTCTTGGTCCCGCCTTGGGTTTTGCACTGCAATTCCCTAATAGATTTCAAGGGTTAGGTTGCTTAGTTTATAATAGGAGCTATAGGCCCCTTGTTAATTTTAAGGCCTTTTTTGGTAGCATTCTCATGCTATAGGTCCTTTATGGTCTCTGTGATCTTTTCACAGATGTAAAACTCTAGCCATTTATGGCATTTTTGATGGATTGGGATGCCTATAAAATCTCCCCCACCTAAGGGTGGTTTTAATTAAAAAAAATAAAATAACTACCTATTCATATACATTTGGGAGATGTTTTGGTAAAAAATAATACAATGGAACCAGAAGAATTTAGGGAGCAGGTTAGTGATTTTTAAACGAAGCACAAATTTGCAACCAAAAACAGTGGATACCAAAGTATGTACCAAAGATCCATCCAGCTGGAAAAATTCCAACACTCTGTATGTACAAGAGTGAGGCAAAAATTGTGCAAGTAATGCCTTGTCTTTGTGGAGTTTCTTCTGCTCCATTGACTGAAAACACCATCATTCCAGGGCTTCCTTCTGCTTGAATGTCTATACACAGCCAGAGGTCATGTATAGACATATAATCTGTAAATAAATGGAAGCAAAAACAGTAGTAGCTGTCTAGGCATGTCTGAAATTTGGAATTTGTAGACAGTCCATGGCAATGATTCCTCTCAGTAGGGGTGGGAAGTCCTGTAACAACAAATTTTCAGAGAGGTTGAAATTGGAGCTATGTTTTGCTAAATAATCAGCAGCCCCATTTGCCTCCCTAAAAATATGTTTAATACAATTCCCCACACCCAAACTGTTAAGATTATAACACATGTTATAAAAGTTCCAACTGACAGAAGATGGGGAGATAATCCCTGATACTGCAGCTAGACAATCAGACTGAAGGGGATATTCACAACTCTACCAACTGAGAAACCAAGTTGTATTGCAAGAAGTTCTGCATGTAAAGGTGATGAGGCAGAGACCTTTTTCATGAGCATCTGAAGCACACTGTCTCTCTCATTCCTAACTATGACTCCTAGACCTACATTATCTGGAGCTAAGAAAGAGGCCTTTACATTGATTTTTAAACTAGTTTCAGGAAGAGTCCATTTAACCAGTCTAATTACTTTTGGCCTTTTTCTCTTTAGATATGGAATTAGCCCTATGTTAACCAGCTGTTGATACTTTAGGGGATCTCCAACTAGTGGAGAGGCACTAAAGATCAGATTAACCTGTTTGATTACATTCTGAAATATATGGTATGACCCAGGCCTCACTTTATTATATATAAAATTGTTTCTACTTAACCAGATGCACCACAGAGTCATCACAAAAGTGTTGATAGCAACCTCAGTGATAATTTTTGTAGCACCTTTGAAATTAAGGTAGAAAGACAATCTGTGACTAGTTGATTGGAAATCAGGTACATGAATGACAAAGATCTGATGTATATATGACAGAGTGTGCACTTTGCATTCATTAAAACAGTGACCCAGAGTGTCTAAGCTGGGACAGTTAGGGCACTTAGAGGGGAGCTGAAAACCAAATTTTGTAAGCACATCAGGAAAGGGGAGCAATTTGTTAAAAATTCTCCATGTAAAGATGCACAGTTTGGTGGGCACCTTGTTTAACCATACCTGTTTGATGATGTGATCATTTCCAGTAGCCCTGAGTTTCTAGTATGTTGACTTGACACTGAAACTTCCATCAGAAGAGGGGCACCATACCAGCTTGTCAGCATGCCCATTTGTTATATGAAGTTCCTGCAAAGCATTTTGAAAGTTGGTAGCCAAAACAAAAGAGGCTCCATGGTTGGCAAGTAGAGATGGTTGTTAGCATAAAATTCAGCTATGATTAGTTCAGGGAATGGTAAACTGTGAGGTACATGATATTCAAGTATACCAAGGCCATACCAGTTAGAGGACCAAAGAGGGGATTCTCCTGTCCCAACTAAAACCCTAGAATTGTTATTTGCAAACTCAGTAATGGCACAGATCCTTTTCTAGGTACGGGAGGTTCTATATATGATGCTGGTAAGGCCCACAAGTAAGTTGTCCAGATGGATTTATTCAATTGAAGCTTCCACCAAAGCTTACAAGAAAAGGCTCGGATTGTTGCCCTGATGTTTCTACATCCAATCCCATTTCAGAGGTTGGCAAAGCCATTCTACCCTATTTTCTCCATATCATCTTCTGAGATGTCTCAGTCTCCCCCCAGAAATGTTTAGAGGCCATTGTCTCCATCTTTCTGATCACAGTCAAAGGTGGTTGCAAAACAGCAAACACATGATTTGGAATTGCAAAGAAAACATGGTTTAGAAGAATTAGTTTACCAGCTGGGGTTAACTATCTATTCTTCCAATTGTTTACTGCTTTTTGCATCCTTTCCAAAAGGAGTTGATAGTAAATGACCTTGTTCATGCCAGTAAAAACTGGCACCCCGGATACTTAAAAGGTAATTTCATAAGTTTCATGCCAGAGATCCTTTTTATCAATCTCACCAAACTGTTGTTAGCTCTCAGGTTCACATAGAACTCAGACTTGGAGTAATTCACACTCTGTCCTGAGCAGAGCTCATATGATCTCAGAACCTTTAAGAATCTCTTAAGATTTCTATCAGTGGTTGCAAGGAAAATAGATGTGTCATCAGCGTACATTAGATGTGATACCTGTGGTACCCCTCTAGGCATCCTGAATCCAATAAGGAACTGGGTGGATAGCAAATGTTTTAGACCCCTTGACAGTGTTTCTGACACAAGATTGTATAGGAATGGAGATAATGGGCCCCCCTGCTTAATTCCTCTATTATCAGTAAAGAAACCTGTAGCTACACCATTAATGAGTACAGAAAAGTAAGTTGAGGAAATGTACTGAACTATGACTCTGACTAAATGCCCATGAAAACCAAAGTGTAACAAAACTGAGTTCAGAAAAGGTCTAGACACCATGTCAAAGGGCTTCTGCATATCAATTTTTATTATCACATTCTTATGATTTGGGTTCTTATTTAGTAGTCTGACCATTTCTTTGCTTCCGTATGGTATTATCTGAGATATCTCTCCCTTTGAGGAAAGCTGACTGTTCATCAGAAATTAGTTTTGATATAAGGGGTTTGAGCCTTTCCATTATAATTTTGGAATATATCTTATTCACAATGTTGGAAAGGCTAATTGGTCTAAACTGGGAGAAGGAGCTAGGGTTAGGAATTTTGGGAATTAGGGTTAACCATGTGCTTGACATGGACCTAGGCAATTGAGTTCCATCTAGGAAATCATTTGCTGATTCAAGAAGATCATCCTTTACGATATCCCAACAATGTGTAAAGAAAGAGCCTGAGAAGCCATCTGGGCCAGGAGCTCCTTCTTTATTGAGATCAAAGACTGAGAATTTTAATTCTTCCTAATCAATAGGTCTCAACAGATACTGATTATCTTCATGAGTCACTAAGTTAGGAATCATCTTCATGTAGTGTTTCATGAACTGTCCTGAATTGTCACCTTGAGATTCATTCAGAAGTTTTTCAAAAAATTGAACTCCTTCTAATTGTATCTGAGTGGGGTCAGTGATCCATTCTCCTCTCTCATTTTTTATCTTAGTCTGCATCTTCTCTCCTTTACAGAATTATGGAAGAATGCAGTATTTGCATCTCCCTCCTTCAGCCACCTCAAATTTGCTTTCTGTTTCGAGAAAGTTGTGATCTCACTTTGAGCTCTGGTGAGGATGGCTGTGAGTCTATTTAGCTCAGTCAGATCACACTCCCAGAGGGTTCGAATTGAATCTCAGCCTGTGCTACCCTTTCTTTAGCATCTTTGAGATTTTGATGAACATCCCAGAAGAGGACTTGTTCCACATTCTCAGTGCATATTTTAACCTTTTCAGCTTGGATACAACCTTTCTCATCCCCTATTCCTGGGTAGGTGTAGTCCATGATTGTTGTACACGGTCATAGAAATCTTCTCTTTTTGTCCACGTCAGTTGGAATCTGAAAGGCTTGGGTGACTGAGTTTCAGAATTCTGGATTGATAGGAGTAAGGGGTTGTGGTCAGAGGGTGGAATCGGTACGAATACCATCCTTTTTAGACAATACCATGTATCATACCAAATATTTTGGTACAAGCTTTTCAAATACCGATATCAACCAAACAAGTCGGTATACCATTATATTCATATATTGATTACCAATAAGTTTGGTTGGTATTCGATATATACCGTGCATACCAAAAATAATTTCATCGATCTTTTTTACAACTTTATGATACACGATGAAATAAAATATAGAGAAAAAAATATTCACATACAAAATAAATAGAAATATGTGTAATGTGTAGAATTCACAAAATTCATCAATAATTCATAAAAAGCAAAATAGCCAAGTCACGGGATGAAAAACATAATAGCACTAGAAGTCTAGAACATGACCTTAAAATTCCATTTAAAATAAGATTAATAAAGAAAAGTGAAAGTCTCAGAGTATTTGTAGGATACTGAAACTAAAAGACCTACGTTACATGTTAGTCGAGAGTTTAAAGAAGAGTAAAAGACTTAATTATTTAATAAATTAAAATTATTAATCATTAAACTTAATTAATATATTTTATTTAATTAATATTATGATTTCGGTACGGTACGGTAATACCGTGGTAATGAAAATTTGATACCAGTACCGTACCAATAATAGATTATGGTACGGTATACCATACCACCAATTTCGGTAATGAATTGGTACATTATAATTTGGTATGGTTTCGGTTGGTATATGGTTGGTACGGTATTTTTGGTAATTTTTTCCACCCCTAGTCAGAGGTGGTTCTGTTAAGTACTTGAACAGAACTGTGGGGGAATAAGAGTAACCATTCTAGGTTTCCCAGAGCTCTATCAAGTCTCTGAAGCAAGAGATCATCCTTGAATCTTTTGTTAGACCAGATAAACTGGTTGCCTACAGTGGGGAGCTCTATGAGGCATAGGGTACTAATAAGGGAGTTGAACTCACTAATACTGACTAGTGGGGGTGTTTTGTTACCTATTCTCTCAGCAATAGAGGTAACAGTATTAAAATCTCCAACATATAATGTTGGAGCTAGAGGCAGGCCTGATAGATCCTTCCATAGATCTCTCCTAAGTTTCAGAGTTACTTCAGCATAAAACACACAAATTTTGACATAAGAAAAAGAAATGGAAGAAGAAAGTTCAGTTATTTGACATAAAACATACCGATCAGACTGAGAAACAACAGTGATATTGAATTTGTTATTCCAGAATAGCCAATTTTTTGCTCTATCAGCTGGAAAACAATTAGGAAAATTTAGTTTGAATTTTAAGGATATAATATCAGAGTTAGGATGCCAGGGTTCACTTAAGCAAGGGATATCTATGTTTTGTGAAACAACAAGAGTTTTAAGTTTTTTTTATGGACTTATTATATCCCCTAATGTTCCATACTAACAAGTTACCAATTATTTTGTGTGAAATCATGATAAACCTAATTTTTTGATTTTTGGGAGGATCTCAACCATTTTTCAACAGTGGAGCCTCCTAAAGTTTGTGATTTATCAAGTAATTTTTTTGCCTCTCTGTGTAGTCTCAGAGAGGGTGTACCTGAATCTTTAGCTGGTATGTGCAGGTCTTCTTTGTTCCATTCAGGGTCATTGTGAGCCTCTTCATAATCCGAGCTCTCATCATCCTCTTGGTCTTACAAAACCTGAAATGTGTTAGCAATGTGTATAGGTTTGTAAGGAATCAATGCTAAAGATTGGACATGCTGAGGCCTATTCCTAACATGTAAATCATCCATGGCATAAAAATTTGTTTTTTTGAAGTTACTAGGGCAGAGAACAGATTTGCAGCATTTTGAGCAGAGTTTGGGATCGAAGTAGGATCCTTTCCCTCTGTCAAAGGTTTGTGGATATTCTTTTCTCCATTCAAAGTTGAGGAGTTGCTGGATACCACCATCTATAAATTGTTTGGGGCATAGGGAACCTCCTTCTGCGCCCTCACTTCCTGATCCTTTTGTGAGCTAGACAAGCCTGAGGATTCAGCCTTATTAGTAGGGTTCCATTGCTGGGGACTTTGTCTGTTCCTTCATTGTCTGGCTTGCAGCTCCTGTCGCCTTTGCAGATGGTTTTCCTTGAGCTCTGGGTGTATGTTCCCGCAATCATTGAACAGTACAAGGGGAGGTTGTCATATTCAATGGTGATGGTGCTGTGTCGTTCCTGCAGAAGGTCGACTTCCACACAAACTTTAACCGCCGATGGTCTTGTCAAAGCTCATGTGGCCGCATCCATCTTGAGGTATACACCGATGGAGTTACTGAAATCTTCAATGGCAGAACAGTTGTAGAACTGGATCGGAACTCTGTGTATCGTCGCCCAAACTGGTACATTCGACGACTCCATGTGCGGCGAGAAATCAGGGCTCCATTGATTATCTTCATCGTGTTGCCCATGATTGAGCAGAAAGATCTGCTCCAAAAATGTTGGTAATCCTCCTTAAGCTCAAAGCGGATCAAAATATGCTTGAAATCAATCGAGCCTACTTGAAAATTACCCCCAAACTTTTGACCTAGGAAAAATTTATTGAACTCAGCCATTGGGGGTTTACCTCTGGTGAATTTGCCGACAAGGGCGTTTTGGTAATGGGAGGCGAACATTTGGACCGCTTCGTCGGAGTAAATACATGCTATTTTTCCGTTCACCCTCCGAGAGATAGGTTTGATTTCCGGGTTGTAAGGGAGAGCAGAGAAGAGGGGTTGAGGTTTTGGAGCTAGGGCCTCGGCGAAGGACTTTCCGGTGGTGGCTCCACTCCTAATGGGCGGTGGATCCACATCGAAGAAGACCGTTTCTAATTGTTGTGGCCGGAATAGTAAATAAAAACGGGCAGCAGAGTTTAGAGAGAAGTCAGAGAGAAATCTAGTGAGATAATAATTCATTAATTCATACTACTTCAACCGCATCTTTTTAAGAAGTTACACAAGTTCTCGTTGATTTGGTCAAAATTGATATATTTCAACGTTTACATTAAACTATCATTATGAATCAAATATTATTATATGATATTTTGTTGGATTCGTTGTAAAGTGCAATATACATAATAACACATAAAAAAATATCAATAGTCAAAATAAAAAAGTCAAAAATTACAATTAAGATACGGAGAACAAGTTTGTATTTTGCTTAGCGTTATGCTATTATTGCACAAATTCTTGTTTTAATCCGTTATTAATTTTATAATATTGTTTATAGTGTGTTGTGATTTAACACTAAAAATAAAGTAATTACATTAAAAACATGAATAATTTCTTGAAACTAGAAGAGAAAATAAAGCATAACAATAAAAAGTCTACCAATAACAACATAACATTATGTTGATATCGTGCCCTTATTGATGTTTTAGGTCAAACAAGTACGAAAAATCTTTGAGAAACATCCTATTCAACCCAAATAAAATGTGAGAGATCATCGACAGATTTGCAAGTACAAAACATTTGGTATGGAAAGGATACTTTCTCTCTCTAGAAGGAGAGTAGCGTTTTCCGGCCACTTCGTAGATCAAATCAACGTTTAATCTCTTTGGGTCTTATCAAATCAAGTTAGGGATCTATCAAATCAGCATCTCGGCAATATAGTGGAGCAACCATCGGGCACATGCATAAAGGTTTGAACTAGGGTTCTGCCACACGCAAAGTAGACCTGGTGGTGATTTGGAAGCATTCGGAAAAGAAAGATTCCCCGTCCGATTGGCCAGTTGGAGGCACGGAGATTGGGGACGGAGAAAGCAGGGCAGCCTGGGCGTCTAAAAAGCAGAATTTAGCGTGTGACAGTAAATTTCAGCAAGTTCCAAGACGTCAGAAACCAAAGGTTAGTGCACGATATTCTCGTTAATTGGGTAAATATTAAATCGATAGACAGAGCCATCGATTACTGAGAAGGAAATCATGAGGGAGTTGGGCTCGAGAATTAAGTTCAATTCAGATAGATTCAGTCGTGAAGAAGCTGAAAAGATGGGGTGGATGAAGGGATCTATAAATACCCTCCATGAGGAAGTTTCAGAAACCAGAAAACAGATCCACTTCTCTCCACCTGATACTTGGAAACAAATAACCAGACCAAATAATCAATCTTATTTCCATCATCCCAATAAAACCAAGATGGGAGATAGCCATTCCATGAACACGGAGGAGAGAGCTCTCTCTCTCCAACGGGTTCAGCTTATTCAGAAGAACACAGGGAACCAAATGCAGAAGGGATAAATTTCGATATGTACACCCGACCGACTCGAAGAGGTGGAGTCCTGACGCTGACAAGGGACGACATAAATGCGTCGATTCCTGTGGAAAAAAATTGCTTGTTAGCATATTGCCTAGATTATAGAAGCTTATCGGAGGAGATGGTGGGAGCCTACTTTTGAAATTTCTGGGCAGTCCCTGCAGAGATAATTCATAGGTACGGCAATTTTTTTGTTGTCAAGTTTGACTCTTGGGAGGAAGCGCTAGCAGTTCTCCACCGCAGTCCATACGCCATAGCGGGAAGTTTGCTGGCCTTCAGGAGGTGGGGCGCAGGGATCGTCCTGAGAGATGTTCGTGTGGAAAAAATAAAGGTGAGGGTTCAGCTCCATGGTCTTCCAGCTGAAGCATTTGCACCAATGGCTGCAATCAAAGCGGCGAACATGGCGGGAGATGTCATAGATGTGGAGATTGAACCGCCATCGGCCGGAAATGTGTCCTATCTGAGAGCAACTATGTGGGTAGTGCCAGGCGAACCATTGGTTACTGGATTTTATGTCAAACTGAAGTACGCGGAGAATCCGGAGCATAGGAGGATCTGGGTGTCGGTGCAGTATGAGAGAGTGTTTAGAGTTTGTCGCAGATGTGGAGTCATTGGGCACTTGATGAGTAGGTGTCCGATTGTAAGCGATGAGGTCCTAGATGAATTCATTGAACATAAGGTCCGTTCCCATTTCGAGCTCAGAGGAGTCGACATCGTGTATGACCCTAGGCGACAAATGTTTGCGGGTGATATACGAGCATACAACCACAGGCGTGAGCACAGAAACACAAACATCCCAGTAGACTACATGGAAACTAGACGTCTGAGGTACAGGCACATGAGAGATAGAGATGTGCAGGAAGGCTTCCTAATTTCTATGAGGATGGAGCCGGGTAACAGCAGGAGATTCGAGATTGGAGACAGGTTGGAGGGTTCCCCCTTCCAAGCACCAAGACAGACATTTGATCCCTATTTCGGGGATCAAGATAGAGAGCTACAACAGCACATCCCCAATGTGGAGCCACAACCCACTGACATGCTAATTGATGAAGAAAACCACAACCCGAACCTGCAAAATGTAGAGGTCCAAGACTTGGGAGCCTGGGTTAGGCAACAGGAGCAACTGGAACAAAATATGAGAGCAGAGTTACAACGAGTAACAGTGGATCTGCGGAATCTGGAGGCGGCGGAAGGTACCCTCACGGCGGTTATGGAGTCTGCTTTACAAGAAAATGCGGATGGGATGCACCTAAGAGTCACAGTGAGAGGAGCAGAGGCTATACCAGGATGGGCTGGAGCCATCTCAGAGGTTCCCCCGTCGATGCAACAGGTTCAATGGCTGGAACAGGTGCCGGAAAGAGGTCAACAAGATGGTGATCAAGAAAATGAGATCATTGTTATCTCTTCTGATGAAAGCGATTCAGATGCATCATCTTTGGACTCGTTATCAGACTCTTCCAGGCAGACCAAAGGACCGACAATAGTCATTGGACGTCAAAGAGGGCGGAAGAGAGATAGGGCTCAGGAGGAAGAGGGACAAGAAATGAGCAAGAAGAAACAGAAAATGGTGCAGCCAGGCGGTAAAGGAAGAAAGAGGAGAGGGTTTGCGAGGTTTATACTGAGGCGAAGAAGACCAAACTTCGAAGTGGGCCAATCATCTAGGCCTACACAAGACCTTACACAAGACCTTCCAACCAACCCTTCTACCCAGCAGTTGCAGAGCCAAAATGAAGAAGTGGTGGAGATAGGCAATGCAGAGCAACTTCCTGGCTCAGATATGGTGGAGAATAATGCCTCGGAGATTGTGAGGGTGGATGTCACCTATAACTGGAATGTGCGTGGAGTGCACAGAGCATCATCAGAACCAATCCAACAGAATGAAGTTGTCCAGCAGAGAAAGAGAGCTGCCTCGGAGCAACCTCAGCCAGATGTAGTCCGTTCTCCCAAACACAGAAAGGTGATTCTGAATCACATCATCAGGGACTGCGAGGAGAGGCAGATTGCACCAGATTCAGAACCAGAGGAGCAGGCGAGCCAAATTGCTGGGAAGGAAAGAGAAGTACTGGTCATTCAGTCAGAGGAAAGTACCAAGGAGGAGGATTCAGTGGATAGCTTGGAGGAAATTGGAGAAGACCAGATTGAGGAGTTTCTGGAATTGGCAAAGGAAGACAGTGAAGACTCATCATCCAGCACTGGAGGGGAGGAGGTGTCCTCATCAAGACTGCCAATGCTGAAGGAGGCTGGTGGGGGAGCCTCAACTTCAGGTTTTCAGGTGGTTGAACCAAATCAACCACCTCAACAGCCATGATAGGAGTTGTGTGGAACTGTAGGGGCTGCAACAGCGCTCCTACAATGCAAGGGATCAACCAGCTGCTAAATAGGTATAAACCTAGTTTGTTGTGTTTACTAGAAACGAAAGCTAATGGTAGTCATTTTGACCGTTGGCAAGAAAACACCTTCTTTAGGAACTCTAGAATAGTTGATGCAGCTGGTAGATCTGGGGGTTTAGCTCTTTTTTGGTCAGATCAGGTAGATCTTGTGGTAGATCAGGTTCATAGTAATTTCATAGCCTGTTTGGTTTCAGGGGCAAATGATCAGAAGTGGTGCCTTCTCCTAGTTTATGGGCCACCTTCTGTATCTGACAGGCCCTCCTTTTGGAAGTCACTTTCATCTTTGCCCTATTTCTCTGTGTTCCCTACTGTTATGGTTGGGGATTATAACCAAGTCCTTAGTCAGCAAGACAAGAGAGGAGGAATCCCAGTGCCTAGTAATTCCCCTTCAGAATTGCATCATCTGTTAGAAGAGCATCACATGAGAGAGGTTCTATCCACTGGTTTGTGGTATACATGGAGTAATAATCAAGACCCACCAAATACAATTGTAGAGAGGTTGGACAGGGCTTTTGCAAACCCAGCATGGAAGAGCATGTGGCCACAAGCTAAGGTAAATAACTTACCTTTCTCTAATTCAGATCACAGTCCAATTTTGCTGGAACTAAGACCCCAACCGAGAAGGACAAGGGGTCTAAGAAGATTTGAAACTATGTGGGTAAACATGGAACCTGCAAAACAAATTATCTCAAGAGTGTGGGAGTCACAAATGGAAAATAATGCTATGGAGATGGACTCTATATCCTTGCTATCAGACAAGCTCCGACTTTCCATGGTTCACTTGTGTAATTGGCACAGACAATCCTTTGGTCATATGGATGAGAAGCTAAAGGAAGTTACTGAGCAATTGGAGAAAGCACAGTCAGGAATAGGACTACACTCTAACCTAACTCAGATAAGGAGACTGATAAATCAGAAACAGGAATTGGAACAAAGACAAGCAGAGTACTGGCAGCAGAGAACCAAGATAAATTGGATGAAATTTGGAGAGAGAAATACGAAATTCTTTCACAGATGGGCGACAAGGAGGAAGCAGGTGAATATGATCCAAGGAATTATGGATGAAAATGGAGTTTGTAATGTGGATCAGACACAGATCATTCAAATCTTAAACCAGCATATCAGGGAGGTGTACATCCATCAACCTGAAGTGGATCCACAGACTCAGAATCTTTTATACCAAGCTCAACAGGGACCAAGGACCTCTCTCCAACAGGTTTTGGAATTTAATAGTCAAAGGCTAACAGATAATCAAGTGCGGGATCTGGAATTTTCTTTCACTAGGGCACAAGTTTGGGAAGCAATCAGAAGCATGAAACCATGGGGTGCACCTGGAGAGGATGGGATCCCGGCTGGCTTCTATCAAAAGTTCTGGCAAATAGTGGGAAACAGATTCACATCGGCTATCTTAAACATTACAAATGGTGGATCTTTTCCAGTGCAATGGAATTGTACACAAATAATCCTCATTCCCAAGGTAAAATTCCCAAAAACTCCAGCTCAGTTTAGACCTATAGCCCTGTGTAATGTGAAATACAAAGTCATTGCAAAAATGATAGCAATAAGGCTGAAGAAGCATATAGGTTCCCTCATCTCTGAGAATCAGCATGGTTTTGTTCCGGGAAGGAATATTTCTGAGAGTGTGCTTTTGGCACATGAAATGGTAGAGCACATCAGAAAGCATAAGCATGGGAAATTGGGGTTGGCAGCAATTAAATTAGATATGAGCAAGGCATATGACAGGGTTTCTTGGACCTTTCTGGAAGCTGCTTTGTCCCACATGAGAGTTCCTCAGAATTTAATTAACCTCATAATGTTGTGTGTTCAAACAGTGTCTTATCAGGTAAAGGTTAATGGTGAATTGGGACAAACTTTCATACCAAATAAGGGCCTTAGACAGGGCTGCCCTATGTCACCATATCTCTTTATAATCTGTCAGCAATACCTCTCTGCTTGGTTGCAGCATAAACTTTCTCAGAACAAGCATATGGGAATCCAGGTATCACGAGGAGGCCCAGTAGTTTCACATATTATGTATGCTGACGATTGCATCTTGTTTATAAAATGCTCAGAACAAGCAGTCAGGGAGCTACAAGAGGTTCTCTAGGAGTATGTGAGGTTTTCTGGACAGAAGCTGAACCTTTCAAAATGCTCCATCAAATTTAGTCCCAACACTGACAGTCCAATGCAAAGGCGGGTTAGAGGCAGACTGGATATTCAAGGAGAAGGAGTTGGTGGGACATATCTGGGTACGACCATCATTTTTGATCAGAGGAAGTCACAAATTTTTCAGAGCCTAATCCAGAAGTTGGACTTGATGACAGCTAGATTCATTTGGGGAGGTTCTTTAGAAAACAGGCCTGTCTACTGGAAGTCATGGAGCTATATTGCGAGGTCTAAATTGGAATGAGGACTAGGACTCAGATCCTCAGTGGCTATGAACAAAGCACTATTGGCAAAACATGCCTGGGCTTTGCTTAAAGATGGATCATCTCTTCTGAACAAGGTGTATAAGGCCAAGTACCTGAGAAATGAGTCTATAAAAACAGTGGACACTAAACCAGGAGATACATGGGGATGGAAATCTATACTATGGGCCTCTGAACTGATTAGGAAAAACCTCTACTGGAGAGTGGGGAATGGGAAGGATATTAGATTGCATGAACACTGGATACCAACCACACAGAATCCCATTCAGAATACTGCTGTAATTTCTACACACACCAACATGAAGGTGGAGCACTTAATTGATCATCAAAATAGGTGTTGGAGAAATTCTTTACTCAGATGCCTCTTTCCTCCTGACATCATCCCACACATCCTGGCAATGCACATAGATCCAAATGTTCCAGATACCCCTTTTTGGTGATGGACAAAATCTGGGGAGTACAATGCAAAGACTGGATATCATGTTGCCATGAACTCAGGCACTAGTGGTTCACATGGCATTAGGGCATCGGATCAGGCTCGGAAATTCTGGACAAAATTGTGGAACCTTAGAATCCCTTACAAGATTACTACTTTCCTTTGGAAAGCTATTTCAGGTTGCCTTCCCACGCAGCAAAACAGAGTTATAAGGAAGCTGTCCACTTCATCAATTTGTAACAGGTGCAATTTGGAAGCAGAAGATGAATCGCACCTGTTCCTTAGATGTCCAGAGTCAATCAGAATATGGAATTCTGCAGGATTATCACATCAACAACAGCAGAATGGAGTTTTTACCTCATGGATATTTAGTCTGATCATGTCTACACAGCACCTGGAAGAACTTATCAAATATCTGGCGGTTTTATGGGAAATATGGAAACAGAGAAATCATATGGTTTTCCAAAACACATTACTACAGACGCAGTGGTGTGTAGATCATGCGTTGGCAGAATCCCAAATTATGGCCAGGGTTAGCAGAAGTCAGATTCGACAAGAGGATTTTGGAACTAATCCAGAAGAAATGCAGGTGGATAGACAAGATCTTACCTTATCCCAGGTCAAGCTTGGGCAGGGCATGTCATTACTCAGGGAGGCTTGTGTACTAAGTTTTGATGGAGCTTTCAAAAGCGAACAGAAGTTGGGAACGGGTGGGTGGCGCATCTGGAAACCAGGTTGGCCCATGGAAAACAGTATTCAAGGGACGGATTTCTTCACGGTGGTTACACCGTTACAAGCTGAAACAGAAACCTGTTGGAGGGCAATCAAAGCAGCACTCGGACATGGATGTAAGAGGATCAATATCGTCACTGACTCGATCATCTTGGCAAGAGCTATAGGTAAACCGACTTCTGCACCACTTGAAATCAAATCTGCCATATTAAATATATGTAATCTTCTTATGTCTTTTATGGAGTTTAAAATAGTTAAGATTAACAGAATCCACCTAGAAGTAGAACATAAATTAGCACGTCGATTATGTAATAGACTTTGTAATATGGTTCATCATGTTTAATATAATATAATATACTCTTCAAAAAAAACAAAATGTGAGATTTTCTTCACTGCCTCAATTCCAATTTAGGGTGATTAGCAATCCACTCTTGACCAAATGTGATTCACTTCAATCATGTGAAAATTTATATTATCCTTTATTCACACCCTAATAAAAATATTTTTATTAGCCATTTGATTAGAGAGATACTCTCTGGTAAGGCAGCCTTATCGTAAGGCAAAGGGACCTCATATTGTTCATACAACACTTTTGGGGTCAAATTGTAATTATTATATTTTACTTACCTAATTCATTATATTTACTACAAATCATCTTTCTTTTCATCAAATCATCGGCGCTCATCATCAAATCATTGACGTTCATCATTAAATTGTCACCGTTCATCATCAAATATTCATCGTTCATCATCAAATTATCACCGTTCATCATCAAAACTTAGTTGTTCATCATCAAATCATCAAATCTTCGTCTTTCATCATCAAATTATCGTTGTTAATCGTCAGTTCTTCGTCGTTCATCATCAAATTATCGTCGTTCATCATCAAATCATCGTCGTTCATAATCAAATTATCGTTTTTAATCGTCAATTCTTCGTCATTCATCATCAAATTATCGTTGTTCATCATCAAATCATCAAATCATCGTCGTTCATCATCAAATCATCAAATCTTCGTTGTTCATCGTCAAATCATCATTGTTAATTGTCAAATCTTCGTCTTTTATTGTCAAATCATCGTCGTTCATCAATCATAAACATAAAATCATCAACTAAAATATACACATAATCAAAATCGTCAAAACGTGAAGCTAGATTCTCGTAGATTCGTGACTCGGATCATCAAATAGACCTCGTATTCGTCATCATCTTGTATATGTATCATTCATAAACAAAAAATCATCAACTTAAATAGACACGTGATAAAATCGTCAAGTCGTCAAATCTTTAAATTAGATTGTAGATAAGTAACACGGATCGTCAACTTTACTTGGTCAGCAACATTTTTAATCGTCATCATCATCATTCCGATCATCATATTCATTCGATCATTAATCAAAAAAATTATCAATCACCAAATTTTCATAACCGACATCAATTATCAATAATCAAAGTTAAATTATCAAATGATAGTTACCGGTTATCGTTCGTCATCAACACCAACGTCAATTCTTGTCGTTATCATTATCATTAATCATCATCATCACTGATAATTATCATAATCATTTATTAATTAATTATCATCACCACCAGTTGCCGCCGAACGACCACCACATCAGCACCATCGCTATCATATGACCAGGACCACCACCACCATCAAAACCATACCCGACGCACCACCACCAATATCATAGTCAACACTGGCGGGCAAATCATCGATGAGGTGGTCGAATGTGAGATCAACGAGCGCAACAGAGAAGGAGAGGAGGCACTCGAAGTAGTCGAAGAAGGGCGGGTAGTCAAGGGTCCAAGGGCTGGTCTTGTCGGAGTTCCATTGGGAGAGCGGGATGGAATTTGTGACGGCGAGCCAGTTGCGGTGGACCTCGAAACCGGTGCTCCGTAAGCTATGATCGGGTTGAGCTTCACGCAAAGGCGACGAGGGAGAGCCAGTGAAAGTGATCGAAATTGGTGAACCTCCAAAGCAACCCAGCGATCATAAAATCAACGACAAAGATTTGGTGGTGATGACGGCAATGCTTTGGGGGTGATCGGAATTTTTAGACCGCCAGAATGATGATTTGGGGGTGATCGGAGTATTTAGGTCGCTGGAATGATGATTTGGGGATTTTGGAGTTAAAGTTTTTTATTTTGCAACGTAGTCCCTGGATTTTTGCGCGTTTTATACTATGGTGCCGAAACAATATTATTTAGTTTTTTACCCCAAAACCTTTTTAAACATGATTTCCCAGACTCCTACCTTACCATAAGACTGCCTTATCTAATTGTTTCTCTTGATTAGGATTTAATTTGTGGGTAATTTTATAATTTTAGTTTAATTATTTTTATTTGAAAATTTTCTCCCAATCATATTATAATTGTACTATTCCACTATTTTTAGTTATGTTAATTAATATTTTGTTTGATTATATATGTATGGTTCAGATTCAATTGGTATGAAAAATATATTGAAGAAAAATATATTAAAATTTAATTTAGTTTAGTTTAATTTAAGTTATGAATAAAAATGCAATTTTTTGATGGAATATAGTTGCATTCAGTCATACTACCTTAAAATTTTTTCCTTGCTGAGCTTAATAAGAATATATTGTTTCGTAATGTATTTAATTATAATTTAACTAAAATTTAATTAGTGGATGATTTTGTTATTTTAGTTTTAATTTTATTTATTTGAAATTGTTCTCCCAATCATAATTTTATTCTTTTATTATCTTTAGTTATGTTATTTTGCTATTTTGTTTGATTTTACATTTATCATTCTTATTCAATTACACCCATTTTCATAATTATTTTCTGATTTTCAATTGATTTGGTTAATTATGTAATTTTAGTCCGTTCAATTGAATTTGAATTTGATATATGTTAGATTTCACACATGTATTTACGGCATCAATTATTAATTTATATATGATATTGAATCAAAATTAAAATTAAAATAAATAGTTTAGATGCTATTAATACTACCTATCTATCGGCTACAAAAATTAGCCTAAATTAGGCTCCCCAGTTGTCTACTTATATTTTAAAATAATTTTAATTTGAAATTAAAGTGTATATTTTTACAGTTATATGGACGTAGTTTTATATTATTGAAATCATAATTTTTTTTTATAGGAAGGTAATTAACTTCCCTAATGGTCTACGTAATTTTATATATTTAGTAGTTCATACTATATTTAAAATTATTTTCAATTCAGTTCAATTAAATATATTTAATTTTTTCCAGTTAAGTTCATTATATTCTTATTTATTCAATTCAATTCAACATACATTTTTTTCAGTTCAATATTTTTATAAAATAAATTCAGTCCAGTTCAGCAAGAAATAAGCTCCAACAAACATGGCCTAAGAATATAATGTTTCACAGTGTATTTAATTGTATATTTCATAGAGCGTTATTTTTGTAATTTAGTTATAATTGTATTTGTTTAGAATATTTTCCCCAATCATATCATAATTTTTTTTAATTTTTATTTAAGATATTTTACGATTGTTTTTGTTTAACATGTTTCATTCTTGTTATTTAAGACCTATTTTGTAAATGTTTCCTGATTTTCTCTAGTTTTTAATTAATTTGGTAAACTTATAATTATAGTACATTAATCTTGGTATCTCATGGTCTTCTATTCTCTATCACTGTATCATTGTACAATTTCCTAAATTTTTATAAAAGTGTATTTATTAGATACGTCACATATCGTTAATTAATACAATCTCAATTAATACAATTTCTAATTCGCCAGTTAAGGATGAAATAAGAATTTTATAGTTTATTTCGTGAGAAACAATTAGATAAAGCAGCCTTATGATAAGGCAAATGGCCTGACAAACCCCACTTTAATAAGTTTTGGGGCTTCAACATAAATAATATTTTCTCGGCGCCATTGTGTAAAATGTGCATAAGTTCAGGGACTATATTGAAATATCCAATATTTTTATTCCCAAATCACCATCTCACAAGCTTCAATCACTCATTCCGATCGATTTATGCAATCCGAACATTGCCATCGTCTTGATCACGGCTATTGGCCCGCGAATCGAAGCTAATTTTAAAGGCGTAATGTTGAGGGGCAGCGGTGGTGGGGCGGTGGAGCGGTGGAGGTAGGTGGTGGAGGGGCGGTGGTGCTTATTCCGTAGTATTCCCCTTCCCGGTGTTTAGGGTATTATGAGATGTAGCGACCTTGGCTTTACTAGAGTAAGTATATTATTTGAGGTGTTAAAAGTAGAAGTCCTAGTCCAAGTGTGGGATGGCGATTGGAGGAGGAAGGCAACAGATGATATGGATGATGATTGTGTACTGGGAATAGATGATTATGGGAATTGATGGTGATGGCCTCTCTTTTCCCAATTACTGCGGAAATCTCCATGTCTGCAACTACAAATTAATATCTCCCTCCTTTTTTCTTATTTACATGATTTTGATTTCACGATTTTTTATCGATTTGATTAGGTGTATATTTTAGTTGATGATTTTATGTTTATGATTGATGATGACGGTGGATCTAATAATCGATTTGATGATTTGATGTTGATGATTGATTATTAATTTTTGATGATTGTTGAGTTTTGAATCTTTTGATTGATGATTGATATCGGTTATAATGTTTTGATGATTGATGATTTTTCATTGATGATGATTTTATAATTATTGATGATGACTACGATGATTTGATCATAAACGACAAAGATTTGATGATGAACAACGAAGATTTGATGATTTGATGATGAACAACGAAGATTTGATGATTTGATGATGAACAACGAAGATTTGATGATGAATGATAATGAACGATGATGATTTGATGATGAACGTCGATGATTTGATAATTTTTGGTTGATAATTGATATTGTTTATGATCAACTGATGAATGTTGATGAATTGATGATGATGGAGATGATTTTCTTGATTTTGAGGCGAATTTAGGCAAGAAGAGACCAAAATTTGGGAAGGAACATATAAAATACTCATTATTGCAGAATGATCCCTGAATTTTGTGAAAGTTTTTAAAAGGCACCAAAAATAAAATAATAATATTGCAGCCCCAAAAGTTGTTTTGCTTGGTCCTAATAGGCCCCTGACTTACCATAAGGCTGCCTTACCAGAGAGTATCTCATATTTTGTTACTTTCATTATCTCAAGTTTTTTTTTTTTTAAATATTTTACGGGTCATATTTATGTTCTCGACCAGAGAGACGTCTCGTCTCAGATGAATCTTACATTACAGGAAACATCCACCTTTTTTTTGCCCACAAAATGATATGATCATATAGAAGAATCTGACTCGGGGATAAATGTTTTAGAATTTTCAATACATTCTTTCAACTTTCGCGCAACTTACACTATAGTACAAGTCATAATATTTTAAGACTCATTTCATCACCATATAATTTAGTTAAACTTAAAATAATTTACGTATTATTATTAATTCGTAATAAAAGTTGGTGATTAAGAACGCCGTGTGATGCATGGTGCAACCAACCTAGTTTATACAATTTAAATAATATAATAATAAATTTAGCTTTTATTTTATTTTTTTGCAATACTATAAATTTTTAAGTAAAATGTTAGTCTAGAAACTACATGAAGAGCCAACAAAAGTTGATACCCTCCTTAGAGGAGCCGCCGCATGATTGCGTTCCTTGGAATGATAGAAATGATATTGACTAGAGGGGCGAGATTGATCGGTTTCCTATATGATCAAAATCGAGACTCTACTCTGTTAGAATGCAATATTGAATGGCTGAATTGCTCATCTGAGCTTTCTGTATTCATTCATATAAATAGAGACTGTAACTAGATTTCCTAATATAACAGATAAATACCGAAAGTACATAATCTAAATATGCATATTAATATTCACTAAATATGCTAACTAATATTCAGTAAATATTCTATATGCTAACACGCCCCCTTAGTCAAAGCAGGAGCAGGGCGAATGCAAAGACCAGACCGAAAATCTAGAAACAAAGGGGATGGAAGACCTTTCGTAAATATGTCAGCATATTGATGAGCCGATGGAACGTGAAGAACGCGAACTTCCCCGAGAGCCACCTTTTCGCGAACAAAGTGTATGTCAATCTCCACATGCTTAGTACGTTGATGATGTACCAGATTAGACGAAAGGTACACGGCAGAGATATTGTCACAATTGACCAAAGTAGCTCGCTGAAGTGGAACACACAATTCACAAAGCAAGTTGCGCAACCAGCACGTCTCGGCAACCGCATTAGCTACACCTCGCTACTCAGCCTCAGTACTGGATCTAGAGATAATGGATTGCCGCTTGGAAGACCAAGAGATGAGATTTTCACCGAAGTACACACAATAACCAGAAGTAGATCGAACGAGTGCCCGGACAACCAGCCCAATCCGCATCTGAGTAAGCAGTGAGGACTGAGGTAGAAGATGCTTGAAAATGAACACCAAGAGCAAGAGTACCCTGGAAGTACCGGATAATCCGCTTGAGAGCCTGCAAGTGTGGTACTCTGGGGTCAAGCACAAAATGACAAATTTGCTGCACAGTGTAAGCAATGTCCGACCTCGTAAAAGTGAGGTACTGAAGGGCACCGGCAAGACTGCGGTAAACTGAAGGATCGGGTAGAGGGAGGCCAACATCAGCTGCAAGCTTGGACTTAGTATCGACCGGTGTAGTAGCAGGCTTGCACGATGTCATCTATGCACGATCAAAGGCCTGACTTGGATCGAGTCACGGAAACACCATGGAAGTAACTCAGAGGGCCGAGATCCGTCATAGCAAACTCAACTCCAAGCAACGCAGTGAGGCGGTAAAGTAGAACATTGGAAGAGACAGTAAGAATGATGTCATCGACATATAAGAGCAAGTAAGCGGTTTCATTTCAGAAAGTGTAGATGAAAAGCGAGTGATCGCTCTGACTTCTGTGGAAACCGATCTTGGAGAGATAAGTAGCAAACCGGTGGTACCAAGCCCATGGCGCCTGTTTCAGCCCGTAGAGAGACTTGTGGAGAACACATACATGGCCTAGAAAACATGGATAAGAAAAACCAAGAGGCTGGTGCATATAAACAGTCTCATGCGAATCTCCATGTAAGAAAGCGTTCTTCACGCCGAACTGATGAATAGGCCATGCTATGCTCAGAATAAGCCGGATAGTAGCCGGTTTAACCATAAGGCTAAACGTCTCATCACAATCCACACCGACTTGTTGAGACTTGCCGATAACCACCAGACGGGCTTTATACCGCTCAAGCGTGCCATCACACCTGTACTTGTGCTTAAATAACCACATGCAGCAAAAAATGTTAGCACCAGTCGGCCTCGGAACCAAGTCCCAAGTACAATTTTTAATAAGAGCATGAAACTCATCATTCATGGCGGTATGCCAATTTGGGGGTCCTGCAGGACTTTTATCGGAGATTTAGGAAGAGAGGAGACTTGAGAAGAAGCAAAAAGGTGGTATCGAGGATTAAGTTTGACAATGCCAGCTTGAAGGCGTGCCGTCATGGAGTGACAGGGAGGTGGAGGAGGAGGAGTAGGAGTAGGAGTAGGAGTAGGAGATGGAGATGGAGATGGATGAGGTGATTGGATTGTCGGAATGACAGAGAGGGAAATCGTGGATGGTGTGGGATCTGTTGAGAAGTGATGGACAAGACCTAGAAGGATTGGTGAAGGATCAGACGAGGTGATATTATTGTTGGAGTCAGACGGAGTGGCAAAGGAAAAGTGGTTTCGTCAAACACGACATGTCTGGAAGTGATAACACGATGTGTGGCAAGAAACAAGCAACAATAACCTCGATGGTCAGGAGAAGGGCCCAGGTTGAGACATGGAACAGAACGGGGAGCCAACTTGTGAGGAGAAATGGCTTAGGTGTTGGGATAACGCAGACACCCGAAAGTCCGAAGATGTGTATATGTGGGTTCCCAATGACATAAGATAAAGGTGAGGGTTTGATTAGTAGCTTTGGATGGTAATATGTTATGAAGGTAGGTTGCCATATGGAGAGCTTTGGCCCAAAACCGAGATGGGAGGGATGCATGAGTTAACAATGTACGGGTGATGTCATTAAGTGTACAAATAGCTCGTTCTGCTTTCCCATTTTGAGGTGAGGTTTGAGGGCAAGCAAAACGTAGAAGAACCCCTTTTTTGGCACAAAAAAAGCACGAAAGAGGTTGTTGTCAAATTCACCCCCTACCACACCGAAAAGTTTTGATATTGGACTGGAATTGAGTTTGAATCATGGTATAAAAATGCACAAATTTTTGGTAGGTTTCAGACTTGTGTTTGAGAGGAAAAATCCATGTGAAATTAGAATAGCCGTCCAAAAACAAAAAATAATATTTAAAACCACTAGTGCTGGAAATGGGGAAAGTCCAAATATCACTATGAATTATATTAAAAGGTTTAAAAGTAACAGTATGAGAATGAGAAAAGGGAAGACGTCGATGCTTAGAAATCTGACAAGAAGAATAAATAGCCGAACAAAAGGCTTTATTGAAAAAAATGAAATCTACGCTTAAGTTGGTCCAAAACAAGATCGCTCGGGTGACCTAATCGAGCATGTCATGGAGGTGGTTGGGAGGCGACAAGGGCGGTTGGTGGTAGGGTGTTGGTGGTGACCAAGTACAAATCTCCAAGGCTATCACATCTCGTTTTGACTTTCCCTGTTTCTAGGTCCTTGATAGAAAAATCGATTGGGTTAAACTCCACACTAAAATTGTTATAAGTAGTAAATTTACGAACAAACACTAAAATTTTAACAATGTCGGGAGTATTTAAAGCAGTATTTAGCTGATAGGATGGGCATGTGGGTAATATTGCAGAACCGTGACCAATAACAGGAATATTATTTCCATTACCAACATAAATGAGAGCTAAATTACTCAAATTAAAAAAGGTACGAAGGGTACCTGAATTTGCAGCGAGGTGGGATGATGCACCGGAGTCCATGTACCAATTATTGGAGGGCGGCTGTAGAGACGTCGTGCTAAAAACAGGAGAGAATGCTCCAGAATAGGGCTGCCCGAATGAGCGATGCTGGGCTGGGCCGGATTGCTGCTGCACTGGCCCAAAGAGCTGCTGCTGGGCTGGGCCGACTGTTGCTGGACTGGCCCAAATGATTGCTGCTACTGGACTGGGCTGAATTGCTGCTGGAATAGCCCAAAAGACTGATGATGTTGCTACTGGACTGGAGCAAAGAATTGACTTGGGTCTAATTGTTGCTGCACTGGCCCAAATGCTTGATTAAGGCCATATTGGGGTTGAAACCCAATTAACACTTCTCCCTGCGTGCGTGAAGATCCCGAAGAAGGGTGCGGCTGCAGAGACATGGATGTTGCTCCGGTCGGGTATGGTGGGGTCCAATTTCCTGTCCAAAAACTCGTCGGCGCCGATGGGTAACAATTGAGGGGAACAGACTGGAGGTTGGAAAGGGCAACAACCGCTTGGCGATTTCTATTCCCTCCATTTAAATTTCGGCGACTACGTCCCCGATTCCGGCCGTGAGTGGTGGTGGGCAAGGCGGTGGAAGCCGAACCAACAAGGGGTCGTTGGGCAGAACCCGCGAGGAGGACGTAAGACTCCTCGGTGTGGCGATTCCGACGGGATTCTTCCCGTGTCAACATGCTCTGGGCGACGAAAAACGAAGGGAGGGGCGACATCTGACTAATGATGCTGCCAACGGTGTCATTGGTGGAGGACCGACCGTTGATGAGTTGCAGAATAAGACGTTGTTCGCTGATGGGGGCCTCGACATCTCTAAGCTGATTCGCCAAAGACTTCAAATATTGGCAATAGGCTGAGACGGAGGGAAAATAATCTAAACAGACATTGATGAATCGACTCTTGAGATCTGCTACTCGAGCTGTGTGATTGTCGAGAAAAATTCCCATGACACGGAGCCAGGCTTCACGGGCAGATGAGCCTACTTGGATGACGGTGAGGAGAAGATACTTGCTGATAATACCGTAAATTCAACCGAGAACAATAGCATCAAGCTGGTTCCAAATATCGTCGGAAATATTGGGAGGACGTGGTGATCCATCGATGTGGTGGAGCACGTTGCGCGAGCAATAATCTGGAATAACTCAGACCATGTGTGGTATTGCACCTTTTGTAAGTCAAGGATGAGCGGGACGTGGTTGCGGATATTGGTGACAGATTGTGCGGAGTGGAAGCGTTGTGGTGGTGATGGTGTCTGATCGCCGCCGTTATCTTTTGGTGTCTGATCACCGTGTGGTGTCTGATCACCGTGTGGTGTCTCATCACCGGTGGATATAGAATTTGAGGCCATTGGATCGAGAACAAGACAGAGGTTTTTTTAATCAATGTTGTGATGCCATGTTAGAATGCAATATTAAATGGCTGAATTGCTCGCATGAGCTTTCTGTATTCATTCATATAAATAGAGACTGTACAACTAGATTTCCTAATATAACAGATAAAAACAGAAAGTATATAATCTAAATATGCAGACTAGTATTCACTAAATATACTAACTAATATTCAGTAAATATTCTACATGCTAACATATTCGTAAGTGTTGCAATTGCATCTCAATGTGCAATTTTTATACAAAAGGGCATTATAGTGAAGGTTGATAGCCCAAGTGCATTGCACTGAGGGAGTGGTTTGGAGATTGCCGGGATGTATATTTTCCGCACAAAAAGTGGTAGAGATGAACCGTATATTTTGTGACCATAATGAAACTTGCTTCTAAATTTAAACCCGAACCTTCGTCTCCTTGAAAGGACAACCCATATAACCATAAGCTCATGATTTCAATCATGCCAGCAGCTCCTAAAATCTCATTTGATCGCATCAAGGTTGAATTCTACACTTATGACTGTTGTAACTCTGCTAAGAACCATTGAGAAGTAACCCCACCGTTATCATTCTCAAGCGTAAGGGAAAAATATTTGATGGTCATACTGAATCGAGAAACTGAATCGTTTCATGCAGTTGTTGATTTGGCCTTTAAGATATGGAAGTATGAAAGGTATGACCATTTGATCCAAAACAATAGTACATGTAATTAGGGAGAGAATGGGTAGTCATATGTGGACATTCAGTTGTGAGCGGGAAAAACTTTGTTCGGCCAAATTTCTTGGGTAATGAGCTTCCCCTGTTTCACTTTAATTGTCATTTGAACAAGGAAATGTTCTGTCTTGGTCCGAATGCAGAAATGATCGAATCTTCGAATGCCCTGAAAACGATATGAGGTGCTCGGGGTCATCATGGGGATTTGGTGATGATTATCCAAAGGTGAAGGATGCCACTATCAACCTTTGTTGGAAAAATAATAAGAAATATCAGTAATAATCCTATTGAGTTCTATATTTTGCTTATTGGAGATGAAGGTTTGATCGTTGTTGTGGATGATCGTCCATGCTTTTAAACTTTTGACTGAACTTTCACACTTTCGATTTAAAACTGTTTGATTGAAGACACTTGAAACTCAATAGTTTTCCTTTAGTTCTTTATAGTGGCAATAATTAGGTTGTCATTAGTTGTAACTCTAAGTATTGCTTTGTGACTTACATCAAATCTAGAAAATTTGTATAAGATGCAACTTAAAGAAATTAAACACAGGATTAATAGGAGGGTATGAGATTTAACTTTGGTATGGGATTCAACTTTTGCAGCTCAAATCATGTGCCCAACCAGTTTACAAAGCCCTTTTATCTTATTTGCAGACGCGCCGATATCGACAAAATCGGAAGAAAAACATCGCTAGTTTGAATTTGGGCGACTTCCTCAGGTACTTGAATATACTATACTCAACCTCTCAAACTAGATCTCCATAGCAAGGATCTTTGTTTGGGTCCTCACAGCCAGGATCTCCGACCGGGTTTCTGCAGTCAGAGTCGTTTCAGCAGGGCTTCCACACAGGCAGAGTTGTTTTCGACCAAGCTACCTAGGCAATGGAGCAGCACCGCTTTCTCCAATTTTTGGTTGAAGAACAGAAGCAGAGATTATGTGAATATTCTGAAATGGATCAGAAAAGTCGTTACTCGTGGAGGGGCAAGGATCAGCAAGAGAAGATTCACCTACCGACACGATATGAGAGAGTTCGGAGGTGCGGGGTAGGATGGGGAGGATTACGAAAAGTGTTTCAGATCTGGCTAAGAAATCTTCACTCCTTGGGCCAAGAAATCCAGCAAGCACACAATTCCGACAAAAAAAGGTGGCACAAAAAGGTGGGATATGTATTTTCCGCACAAAAAGGTGGCAGAGATGAACTATGTATTTTGTGACCATCATGAAACTTGCTTCTAAACTTTAAACCCTAGCCTTACTCTCCTTGAAAGGGGAACCCATGCGACCATCAGCTCGGGGATTCCAATCATACCCACAACTCTTAAAATCTCATTTGATCGCATCAAAGTTGAATTCTACACTTATTACTGTTGCGCTCTTTGGGGAAAAACTCTGCTAAGAACCATTGAGAAGTAACCCCACCGTCATCATTCTCGAGCGTAAAGGAAAAATATTTCGTGGTCATACTGAATCATTTCATGCAGTTGTCGCTTTACCCTTTAAGATATGGAAGTTTGAAAGGTTTGGCAATTTTGATCCAGAACAATACTACACCTTATTGGGGAGAGAATGGGTAGTCAAATGTGGACATTCAGTTTTGAGCGGGATTAACTTTGTTGTGCCAAAATTTTTGTGCAATGAGCAATCATCATGGGGATTTGGTGATGATTATCTGAAGGTGAAGGATACCACTATCAACCTTTGGTGGAATTAGAATACGAAATATCCACAGTAATCCTATTGAATTGTTGTGGATGATTGTCTATGTTTCTTAAACTTTTGATAGAACCTTTACACTTTTGATTTAAAATGTTTGGTTGAAAAGACTTGAAACTCAATAGTTTGCGTTTAATTCTCTATAGTGGCCAAAATTAGGTCGTCATTAGTTGTAACTCCTACGTATTGCTTTGCGAATTATATCAAAATGTAGAAATATTTGATAAGAAGCAACTTAAGGAAATTAAACATATGATTAATAGGAGGGTATGGGATTTAACTTTGGTATGTGATTTAACTTTTGCAGCTCGGATCATGTGCACCGCTATTTCCTATGCCAAGGCTATGCCGCCTTCACACCTTTTCTCTTCACGCGTTTTTCCTTAATTAAATCTCATTTACAGTTGAATAGCCGATTCAGTCTCTTTCTTTCCCTTAATATTTTATGGTTTTGGTCTTGTGCAAGGGTCCATGGAGGTTTCACTCATTTTTTTACTATTCTTTTGCAAACCTTGCAAAAACTTGTGCAATATTTTTCCCTTCAGACCAAGAGTCATAGGTTTACTGGGTGAAGCCAACCCGTGCTGGACGCGGGCTGATGGTATTTTTATCTAAAGAATATCTGGCTATATACAGACGGTGGGAATCGATCTTGTAAGTTCACTGATGAGCCCTAAATGTACTCTTGTTTTATGACATTTGAGATCTAATTTGGGTAGCATTTGGTGCAAAGTAAGGAGCTTTAAAGCTAAACTTGTCAAAGTTACATTTTGAAGAACAAGTGATGAACTAATGTTTTGAAACTTGATTTTGGAAATGTTCGCAAAGGAATTAGAGCACATAGATCATACCATTGGATTTCTCTCGTCAAGAGAGTCAAAATGGACTACTAGAAGATGCAAATCGGATCAACAGTTAAAGTGCACGGCCCTTCACAAAGTGCGCCAACTGGTGCATGGCACTTGCACTGCATGGCCCTTCACAAAGTGCGCCAAGTGTTGCATGGCCCCTGAACTGAATTCTATAAATACCCCTTATCCCCTCCAAGAGAAAGAAGGCCACAAGAATGTAGATCTCACAGTTTCTTCATCTTTCCTTCCCTTTTCTTCCATTCCTTTCCATTAGATTAGTAATTTGATTCCATGTATTATAGTATAGCTTAGTTTGATCCTTGGGAGCATTTGAATTCATTCCTTGAAACTTTGAGGGCCTTGTATGCTTCAACTTGAGATTTGGATTATCATTTGATGAATTTGAAATCTTGTGCATGAATGTTGTTCAATCTTGCTTAATTTGTTATGGGCTTTGTGTTTTATATCAATTGCATGCTCCATAGTCATTAATTAGGTTAGTTTGGTTAGAGTAATTTATTGTGATGATGATGGTGACTTAGGATAATGGTAGTGTAATCTCTAGTTGTTAGATTATTGACTATGGAAGGGGTTGAGTGATGACAAGTTCTTCCACATGTTGTGTGATATTAGTTAAGGAATGCCATGATAAATATGAGTTGTTAGAAGTGAAAATCTTATGAACTTGCATGATTAATTAATTATGTGTTTAGGTAAGGATTGAATGTTATCATTGGTCCCCCTAATATGTGATTTTATACTTGAGTTGAAGATTCCTTTTTAACGTATGATTGTTATAAACGAATAGCTAGATTTGTGGGTAGAACGTTATCGTTCACTCCGATATCATTAAGTAGCAAAGTAGGAGTCGAGACATACATGCTATCATCGTCTTGGTTCTTGCTAGTTATCAAATGTCTTATTTGTATGCTCTCGCCATCGCGGGTGTGTGAGTAAGTTTGTCTCTCTCTAATCCTAATACCATTGTTGAGTTATCTATGATGTTATCATCTAGTGAATCAATAATGAGAGCTTTTGAGTGGTGTTATCATCCTCTCTAACTACATTCAAGAGAATATGATGCTTTCATCCTTGACAATGGTCTAAACTTCCTTGTAATTGCATTTGCTCGGTGATAAGTAGATAGTTGGAAATTGAAGTCATTTGCCTCCCAAGTCCTCATAATCCTAGTATCATCCCCTTAGCTTAGCTAATGATAGTTTAATTTTCTTTCATAGTGTAATCCAAACCAATCTCAAAACCCCCCTTGTTTACATTGCTTTCTATATGATATATAAGTATGCTTATTTTCTATTTTAAAACACTCTTACAAGTCCCTTCTCCTTGTGGTTCGACCCCTACTTCCCACTATCTACTTTCTAGTAGTTAGAAGTTGTTGGTGATTTATAAATAGTATTTTGATCTCGCGGAGTCCCATTTAACGACATGGGAAATCGCTTGTTAAAATTGGCGCCGCTGTCGGGGAGAAGGCGTATTTTGTTTTTGTGTTTCATCGTAGATTATATTTCTATTTGTAGTTTTTCAAAAAAAAAGCTTTCTATTTTCTTGAAGTGTGTATTGCTTGAGTACTTTTGTGGACGACCATTTGTAGTGTGTACCGATCTAGAACTCTTGCACTACAAATTTCAAACTTTTATTATTATATTTACTTTAAGTCGGAAAGATTATATAGAATTCCTTGCCTTTAATGAGGAAAGGATTAGGAATAATATGGCAAGCTCGAGTGATAGTTACAAGTCAAATAATTTTTCCGAGCCTTGCAATTTTGACTCATGTGATGAGCACTACAATAATGAAATGTATTTTGGTTCTTCATACCAAAGTGACTATCAAGATAAGTAGTATAATGAGGAGAGAGTTGGTTTTCAAAGTCAAGAAAGATATAATCCATACTACAATTCTTATGAGCCACAAGAGAGTGATCATTTGAATTATGGATATCTAGATGAAAACCAACCCTATGAGTACCAAGAGATGCCCCCACCTTGTTGGGATATGCCTCAAGAGAAAGATCCGAGAGATGATGAAAGAAATCATCGTTTTGAAGATCTTGAGAGGCGAATGCATGAAATGGCCTTAGAGGTAAAGATCTTGGTAGCTCAATCTTTAGAGGAAGATTCATCCCAAATGGAACTTAATACAAATATTTTGGTGAGTGATCCCACCATTATGTATGAGAAAGAAGTTCAATGGGATGAGGAGTTGGGTGTTGACTCTAGTGAATTAGAGAGGGAGGTGATCGCTATTCTTGAATTTTTACCATCACAATTATCATCCTTGCCTCTACATACAACACAAATTCCCCAACTTCCCAAACCATTAGATGAGCCAAGTAGGTTGTTTGAAGAAGTACCATCCCACATAGAACCTAGTCCAAGTACTTTGGTGAGTGAAATCACCTCTTTGTATGAGGAAGAAGTTAAATGGGATGAGGAGTTGGTTTTTGAATCTATTGAAGTAGAGAGTGAGGTGGTTTTTCTTGAATATTTACCATCACCATTGTTTTCACCACCCTCACCTATACTACCAATTCCACCACTTTCATCAATTTTGGAGGAGAGTAGAAAGCCATATACATTCATACTTCCAATTATTACTCCTCCAAGACCTCAACCATACAATCCTCCTCTTAAACCTCTTTCCTTTACCTTTCATGTGAGGGTGAGGGATTTTAATCTTTTGTTATTTGAATAACATTAGGGTCGTGACGACGACCTTAAACATACGTAGTTTCTCTTGAGGCACCCATTGCACCATTGGGATGAACCGCCCATGTCGTGTCGACGACTTTAAATAAACTGATTTTGATCGTAGCTCCATGATTTTAATTTCTTTAGAATTTCATATTTTCTTCCTCTTTAGTTGCTTTGTAAAAAAAAAAAATCTTGACTTTATTTTATTTGATTATTATGATAATTTTATTTATAAGATCTTACACTTTGGTAGTGTTTTGATGCAGGAAAGGATGCATATGGGCGTGAAATTTATATATATATATATATAAAAAAAAGTCCGCATGGGCCTTTGTAAATCAGAAAATTTTCGCCCCGACTACCGCATGGCCCTTGCGGTGTTTCCCGGGAGGTGATTTCAAGGTCTAAATGCAAGGGCTTTTGAAGGTTGTCCTTGCTAGTGTTTGGCCCTTGCACTTAACTCAGTTGACCAGTTGACTTTGACCCATATTACATTATAAAAAAAATAGAAAACCCTCTCTCTCATCAGCCGCACATCCTCTCCCTCACACCATCTCCATACACGACCGACCACCATCACCACCGTTACCATCCCCAACGCCGCGGCAGGCCCACCACCCCTCTCCCGTCCACCACCACTTTTCCGGCCGACGCGACTCCATCTCCATCTCCGATTCTGTCGCCGGCCACTCCTCTGCAACTCCACCACTCCACCGCCTTTCACCAGTCATCTCCTCCACCTCCCCTCTACCACCGCCCACCACCCTTCTCCCGTTCTACCACTGCAACCATCCCTCCCCCGTCGCCTGGATCGTCTCCGACCGGCCTGGTCTTCCCAGTCGCCGATCTGGTCTGCCCCGACATCTTCCGCCATCAATTCTCCGATCTCCTCTCCCGCCGCGCCACCGCGTCTGGCCCTCCACCCACCACCGTCGGCTGATCTCCATTATCACCGACAAGCTCAACCCGATCACAACCACCGCCTCTGTACCACCGCCCCTCTCACCGCCGACGATGGGCATTCCAGTCACCGCCACCAGCCCCGCTCGACCCTACCTACCAGCTCAGTCTCGGGTCAACAGAACCTATCACTATCGGCGATCAATCTCCACCCCGGCCGGTCCCACCACCCATCTCCGACCTGCCTGGTCATCCTCCGCGCCGCCACCATCTCTTCACCCGCCACCGCTGTTCTTCGTTAACCGCCAATTCCCACCGCTCCTCACCACCACTGCCACAGCTCCGCCAGCATCCAGTCGCCACAGGCGCATCAGCAATCACCACCGTACGTCCCCATCTCCTTGAGCACTGTTTTGGCATATCCCACACCTGCTATCTTTGCATATCACAGTTTTGGGTATTTTTTACTCTCCCAACTTTATATTGTGTGAGGATTTGTGATTATTTCAACGATATTTTTGAATATGTTCTGCATCGGCTTGCCGCCACTAGTTATAGTTGTTGTGCTGAAATATTTGATGCTCTCATGGTTTGAGCAGTAGGTATCTTGTGTTTTTAGTGGTGGTTTAGTATGTGCTCCCCGTGGATACTCCCTCTCTCTGGTATTGCATTGCACTAAAACATTGAGGACAATGTTTAGTTTAAGTGTGGGGGATTTAGTATTTACATTTTGGTTAGCTTCTTATTGTAAAAGTGCACTTCTTTTGAAAGAAAAATGAGTGAAAAGGCTGGATAGGTCAAAACATCAACAAGGCCTAGGAAAAAGTGAGAGGCTTGTGCGAAAAAATGAGAGGATAGGTATAACCTAGGCAAAATGAGAGTAAAAAAAAGAAAAAAAAAAGAAAAAAAAGAGTGGCTATGTGAAAACCGAAAGGCCCATAGGCAAAAGGAGAGGTAAACTTGCTCGTGTTCCAACGGTCTCATTTTGTTTACTCTTTGTGATATATTTTGTGATCATTTTGGGTAGAGTTGTGTCAATGTAATTATTGTGCATTGTTCTTATAATTTTGGCACACTCTTTACTTTATGATGATATTGGGGTTGGGTAGAACTTTCATTAGGATTAAGATATGAGACATGAATCTTGTGTTTTCATCTTAGGGAAAGTATGTATTTTTTTAAGGTCTCAAATGTCTTGTTGGGAAATTGATAGGAGTATGCACTTAGACTTTAATTGTTCTTTCTCGAGGACAGAAAGGTTTAAGTGTGGGGGTATTTGATGAGCCCTAAATGTACTCTTGTTTTATGACATTTGAGATCTAATTTGGGTAGCATTTGGTTCAAAGTAAGGAGTTTTAAAGCTAAACTTGTCAAAGTTACATTTTGAAGAACAAGTGATGCAGTAATGTTTTGAAGCTTGATTTTGGAAATGTTCGAAAATGAATTAGAGCACATGGATCATACCATTGGATTCCCCTCGTCAAGAATTTCAAAATGGACTACTAGAAGATGCAAATCGGATCAACGGTTAAAGTGCATGGCCCTTCACAAAGTGCGCCAACTGGTGCACGACCCTTGCACTACATGGCCCTTCACAAAGTGCGCCAAGTGCTGCATGGCCCCTGCACTGCATTCTATAAATACCCCTTATCCCCTCCAAGAGAAAGACGGCCACAAGAATGTAGATCTCCATTTTTCTTCATATTTCTTTCCCTTTTCTTCCATTCATTTCCATTAGATTAGTAATTTGATTCCATGTATTATAGTATAGCTTAGTTTGATCATTGGGAGCATTTGAATTCATTCCTTTGAAACTTTGAGGGTCTTGTATGCTTAAACTTGAGATTTTGATTATCATTTGATGAACTTGAATTCTTATGCATGAATGTTGTTCAATCTTGCTTAAATTGTTATGGGCTTTGTGTTTTATATCAATTGCATGCTCCATAGTCATTAATTAGGTTAGCTTGGTTAGAGTAATTTAGTGTGATGATGATGGTGACTTAGCATAATGATAGTGTAATCTCTAGTTGTTAGATTAATGACTATGGAAGGGGTTGAGTGATGACAAGTTCTTCCACATGTTGTGTGATATTAGTTAAGGAATGTCATGATAAATATGAGTTGTTAGAAGTGAAAATCTTATGAACTTGCATGATTAATCAATTATGTGTTTAGGTAAGGATTGAATGTTATCATTGGTCCCCCTAATATGTGATTGTATACTTGAGTTGAAGATTCCTTTTTAACGTATGATTGTTATAAACGAATAGCTAGATTTGTGGGTAGAACGTTATCGTTCACTCCAATATCATTAAGTAGCAAAGTAGGAGTCGAGATATATATGCTATCATCGTCTTGGTTCTTGCTAGTTATCAAATGTCTTATTTGTATGCTCTTGCTATCGCGGGTGTGTGAGTAAGTTTGTCTCTCTAATCCTAATACCTTTGTTGAGTTATCTATGATGTTATCATCTAGGTGAATCAACAATGAGAGCTTTTGAGTGGTGTTATCATCATCTCTAGCTACATTCGAGAGAATATGATGCTTTCATCCTTGACAATGGTCTAAACTTCCTTGTAATTGCATTTGCTCGGTGATAAGTAGATAGTTGGAAATTGAAGTCATTTGCCTCCCAAGGCCTCATAATCCTAGTATCATCCCCTTAGCTTAGCTAATGATAGTTTGATTTGCTTTCATAGTGTAATCCAAACCAATCTCAAAACCCCCTTGTTTACATTGCTTTCTATATAATATATAATTATGCTTATTTTCTACTTTAAAACACTCTTACAAGTCCATTCTCCTTGTGGTTCGACCCCTACTTCCCACTATCTACTTTCTAGTAGTTAGAAGTTGTAGGTGATTTATAAATAGTATTTTGATCTCGCGGAGTCCCATTTAACGACGTGGGAAATCGCTTGTCATTCACCATTGGATTGATCGGAAATTCAGAATTGCGGCGAGGCCTCAGTAATTGCTCCTCCAGTTCTGATCACCTTATGCCGTGGAAGATTGATGTGCTCTAACTAAATTCGGCCCTTGCTAAAGTGAAGTCCATGGCTCTATATCCAGAGGTATGGGCTCTATACCGGAAGGTTGCAGCAACAGCCGATCCAGAGCACATTCCGCACAATTGCGGGAGCAATGTTTTCTCCATTAGCTACTTCCGAAGCAAAGTGATTCCTGATTTCTGCTCTTTCCGGCAATACAATTCAACCAATATTACCTCTTAATCCCCACTATCCTTCTCCTTTCCTTCACCACATTTTTCAGATGAGGTCAGAAAAAAATTGTGAATCAAGTTGGTTCTATGTTATTTTTTCCTGGATTTCTTCCCTCTCAGATGAGGCAGCAACCTGCAAGTATCATTCAAATTAAGGATGAACTTCAATCTTCTAAATTTCCTCAGCAGGAAATATGAATGACAATATATATTTACTCCTTGAATTTTCGAATTCTTCTTTTCAGTCCCTTTTTCTTGAAAAGTTGCTTTCTCATTCTCTGCATGTAAGATAAATTAGAACAAAATCATAACCAACCATGACAACAAGAGAAGGCAAACCAACTGAAAACTCCAACATATATACTTGTATACTTTGAAGTTCTATGCTCTCTTGACTGGGTGATCTTAATTTGATATTGTCAATCACCGGCATGGGAAGAGTATTTTTCAAATACAAAAACAAAATCAATTAGAGGGTTTAATAGAGTCAAAATTAGTACTCACTGTTACCACATGGGTCTTGGTATCTATGTGTTTCCGTACAACATGGTTGGACAAGTTTCATATCAATATATGGAGATTTGCACCAGGAAGCTTTTTAGATCTCTCCCACCTGAATTACACCCAAAAGACAATCTCTCTTTAATGAATATGCTTATCAATTAACAGTAAGGAATCGAAAGCACATACTTAAACCAGCCATCAACAAACTTAAAAGACAAGGTTTTTAAATGTGAGACTTACATGGCATGATAGAGGGACTGTATTCCCTCAAAAACCTATTGAAAAGTGCGGGTAACCAGTAGTGGGTCAATATCTGAATCCACAAAAGCTATGATAAGATTCCAAAGTCACAAATCCTCAACCTCACCAGCCGCCTCCGCCACCGAAAGCATTCCCTTAAACGCAGCGGCGCCACCACGAAAAAACCCCCTTAGACCCCTCAACTGTTGTGCATGAGCAGGAAGGACATGCTCAAGAGGCTCTTCGGGGACGAGAGGGAGTTTTCGAGGAGCAATTGGTTGATGATGTGCTAGTGGTTATACCGAATTCCTCAGCTTTGTCGTCGTTTCCGTTTGGCGGTGGGGCAAAGATGAGAAGCAGGATGGAGGAGGAGAAGTGGAAGTTTCGGGCGGAGATTTTGAGGGAAATGAATTAAAAAGTACACGTTACAGGACGTGTGTAAGATTTTGGATAAGCATGGGAGAAGAGATGCACAAGTCTTGACACGTTAAAGAAGTAGTTAGGAACAATAATAAAAAATTACGACGACCATCACTGTTGTATCTAGGATCCGCGCTTTATAGTAGTAGTAGATATATAAACTCTATTAGAAAGGAAAGTAATTTGTAGAAAAACACAACGAAGTCGGAATATCGACAAAACAAGATGGATCTACATTCTACAATCATCTTAAGAATATCTCAACGGATGAGGTGATTTATTTTTTCGTCTGGGAAACTTGAAATCATAAAATAAAAATGACAGGAAACCAAATTTGGATTAAGAAAAAAAAAGTGTGAGGAGGTTGTGGAAAACTAATACAAACTACGCCATAATTAAAAGTTCGGCATAGGAAATAATCGTACGTGATCCGAGCTATAAATCTTTTTGAGAAAGTGTTGGTTAGGACGGTCTCACCATAAGCTTTTGGTAGGACTACATTTTATTTCACCTTTTTATAAGTTAAGTTTATGTGTTTGTTCTATTAGGCTCTTAATATGATACTTTTAATTAATTATTTTTGCAAAAAAATCATTTAAATGTTGTAAATATGTCTATGTAGTTAGTTCAAGTGTTTCAGACATTAGTTCAATTTTGTTATACATTCATCAATTTGCTAAGTTTTTTAGTTTATTCAAATATTATCGGTGAATTAATTGTGTTAGAACAACCAGCAAAGATTACAAAGACACAAATTATCACCGTAAACATATGAGAACTCATTGGTCCTACCATAAGCTTATGGTGAGACGGTCTCACCCAAGACTTTGTAAAATTTTAATATACATGATGGGGAGAAAAGAGTCTACATCGTCCGTGCCACCTAGGGATGATCACGGGTCTAGGACCTACTCCAGATCCTGCGGATTTAGACCTTGTGGGTCGGGTTTGGATCCAAAAATTTTAGACCCATCGAATATGGATCCGGTCTGGATCTAGATTTTAATAAACGGGTATGGATACAGATATATGGTATTAAGATTCAGACCCGGATCCATATCCATATCTAGACCCATTAAACTATTATAATATATAATTAATAATATATTATTATATGTGATAAATGAAACATTTAATATCTAATACTAATTCATCTTCTCTCTAATAATAATTATTATTATTCCTGATACCGATACAATATACGAAAAGGCAAAAACCTTTTATTTATTCTCAAACCCTATTCTGAAATACCTTATCGCACAAACTGTAGTTCCATACTTCTGTGCGCTCTACTCTTCTGCGTTCTGGCCGGTTAACTTCTTAGACCATAGAAGATATAGTTTTTATTTGCACCTACTACATTCTTGTACTAAATTACAATTTTGATCTTAATAAATTGATGCATCTTGATGTGTATTGTGCGTGGATTGACAATTCATATATATGCTAATATTTGTGCTTATGGTAATAAAAATAAACAAATTTGGGCATGTTTGTATTCACTATGAAAATCTCAAACATCTATTAATAGACCCATTTATGACTCGTTTAAGACCCTTAAACCCGTAAGACCCTGCGGATCTGGATACGAATTTTGGGATTTTTTTTTTGAAAATAAATACTTCATTCAATTTCAGGGTTCTGGAAATCGTCTAGAAACGAATGACAAGAAGTTTGGGGGGGGGGGGGGGGGGGGGTTCCAAGCATACTTTTAAGTCTTGTTACCGTTTCAAAGCAGTTCACCGTACAATCCACCACGCCTTGTACCATTTGAACGACCTGTAGAGCATCTCCTACCAGACTAATCGGTTGCAGAAGTTCAAGAATCATGAGGATTGCCTCCTCCATCGCCAGACATTCTGCGAGAATAGGATCCGACACATTCAGCGTTCTCCTGGATGCTGCCCGAATGAATTTGCCCGCTTGGTCCATTGCCACAACTCTCGCTGTAGCGTCCCAACGGAGGATGCTTGCATCAAAATACAGTCGTGCTTCGTCATCAGGAGGTCGTAACAACGACTGTGGCATTAGTGACTCTGACAAGCTCCTTCTCCCATTTTGCGCCTCATTATAGGTCCTTAGATTAGCAATTACTCATGTCGCCATGGTATCGGCGGTGGTATGACAGTCGTCAAATATCTGTCGGTTCCTTTGGTACCATATGTCGTTGCATAGCATGATAACTGTCGCATAGAAGTCCTCATCATCTTCCTTCAGCAACTCACGGAACCAATAATCGCCTCTAGCTTGCATCTTTTGAGCAACTCTATCCCAAAGACCCGCTGTCCTCCATACTTTCTGAGCATACTCACACATGAAAATAGAATACAAGTTGAATCTGCATCTTCCAGACAGAATGGGCAGGTCGATGCCACCTCCACTCCACGCCTTCTCAGGCTAACCACAGTGGGTAGAGAATCCTTACAAAGTCTCCAAGCGAAGTGAAGCACACGCTTCGGGGTTCTGAACTTCCATAGGCGATTCCAGAATTGGGCACTCTCTCCCCCGTCAACCTGCTGCAAATTATGATGTACCGATGACTGAGAATTCTCAACTGCCACATGGTACGCCGAACGAACCGTGTAGCTTCCAGATTTCCGCCGAACGAACCGTGTAGCTTCCAGATTTCCATCGAACGAACGAATTTTGGGATTTTAGACCTTGCAGATGGTACCGCCGAACGAACGAATTTTGAGATTTTAGAACCTGCAGATATGGGTCAGATTTGGATCCGACATTATTTTTACGGATCGGAGCTGGATGTAGCTAAATTAGATCCATTCCCGCCCCATGATCATCCCTAGTGCCACCTCTCCAATATTGATCAGTGCCACCTAGGGGTGCTAATTGAGCCCGTCAACTCGCGAGTAGTTCGAGATCAACTCGGTCAAAACTCGACTCGATCTAACTCGACTCGAGATCGACTCGACTCGAAAAGTTAACGAGCCGAGTTTGAGCAAAACCTAACTCGACTCGAAAAACTCGTGAGTAACTCGATAAGTATAATTAGTTATAGTTTTATAATATTATAAGGTTATACTATATTAGTTCAATTATATAATCTAGTTAGTTTTCATTTAATACTCAATATTGAACAAACTAAATATTTGCATTGGTATTTAAAATAATAATTTCATTATGTATATGTAAAGACACATATTTAATTAGAAATTTGCATAGTACAGACGTGTTTAAATAGGTCACGTGATTATGCATTTTACTTTTTGTATATTTTTCATGGTGGTATTAGCATTTATTTAATATGGTTATAAAATATTAATGCCAAACATAAAAAAATATTTATTTTATCATTTTAATTAAGTGATTTAAAAAGATATTTTGTATTAATGGTTTGGATGAAGGTTACTGAATAATTTAAAATAAACTATTAATTTGTAAAATAATTAGTTAAATTTTTATTTTAAAAGGGAAAATATAATTCGAGTTAGAACTCGCGAGTCGAGTCGATAATCGATAAATAATAACGATTTCGAGTTGAACATGATATCATTAAACTCGCGAGTTCTCGAGTCGAGTCGAACATGGTTAATATAGTTTTCGAGTCGAGTTACGCACTACTCGCGATCGACTCGCTCGATTAGCACCCCCAGTGCCACCTAGAAGAAATAAAGATGTAAACTGATTTTTACATGAAGGGATTTACATCGTTGCAAGGTTTTGTTGTGATATCTTATAGATTGAAAAAAGAAATCTCTCGAAAAAAGCCAAATAAAACCCTAAACATTGCCTGATCAGAGATTCGTCAAATTCAACCATGACTGTAAATAAAAATCATTTTTGTCAGTTTCTTTTTACTTCGTGCGCATGATCAACTTAGTCGAGCTGTAAATCATTGATGGACTTGTCATAGAAAGTATATGTAAGCATTTTAAAGATATGAAACTCAAAAGGGGCTTGAACCGAAGTTTCACCACATGGCAGTTGACAGATTTCAAGGCTCAGGGAGGCCTGAATTTGTTCACGTCAGAGTACTTGATATCTCAAAAAGACAACATATCATTCAAAGTAACCCCAAGCCCTACAGGTTAAGATGCCTAAAGTAGATCTGATGAACTGACTTCTCACATCGCCCTGTTTTCTGGTGCCTTTTTCCTAACTATGGCTTCAAAAATGCCATCAGTTCCAAAGAGACCCTGAATCTGATGTTGATGGTCGATGGGCCCAGGCAGCCGGAATGAGACAGAGAAATCACCAGGTGGGCTACTTTCAGTTTGCATCTTGAACACCATCGAGTCCTTGCGCACCTTTTTAGCCCCAGTCGATTTCTTGCCTCTCACAGTTACTCCTCCATCAGCTTGAACGTCACATGAAAAAAGATCTGTCACCACAAACATGCATATTCTTCAGTGATATATTTATCCAAGTTAGTCAAACACGATACAAGAGATAAGAACAAAACAGCATTTGATCAAGACATATTCTTTGGAAAGCAGCAAAATTAATGCACAAGGGCGTCAGCAGTGTAAAAATCTACATCAAGGATCACATGAAGCTAGAACAAGTTGAAGTAAAGATTCAAAATGTACATGTTACTTGCATAGATAACAAGTATGCAATTACTTACCAACTCCCACAGACACTGTTCATCTCAGCTGATTGCAGCTGAGCTGAACTGAAGTAAAACAAAAGAGAAAACAGTTATAATAGACCAGAAATATGCAAACTGGAGTAGCATCAGTCTTACTGAACTGAATTGCAGGTAAGTTGATAACAAGTAAGAACATTGCCTATGTCTGTGAGATACCATCTAATCACGGTAATTTATTTACCTTAACACGTGCTTCTTTAATTGAACACAATTGGGAATCTACCAAGACAATTAAATACCAGGGGTATTAATCTGATGGGATCAAATGTGACTTACATGGATCTCTAACAACACCAGGCAGTGCGACACGGAATAGATACTCATCTTCTGATCCAGCAATATCTACAGACCCAATCTCAGGCCCAGCCTTTCCTTTTGCAGCACTTCCAGTCATTGCAACTCCTATTTTGGTGTCAGTTCTGACATTACCCCTCTCTTCAGTTGTCGGATGTGAAGTGAAAGATGCCATGGTAGAAAGGCCTGCACTAGCAGGAGGTCCAGAATTGATATCTGTTGCCGATGCAGGCGAGTCAGAGTCAGCTTTTCTTTTTGGAGGAGAAATGTCAACTGCATGAGAAGGTGGCACAGAGTTAAGTGGCAGCACATTAAGAACTCTAGATCCAGGCTCTATCGGAATCGGGCCATTGACTTCAGTCCAATATGGGTACATGTTTCTGAAATTTGTTGAGAAGAACAAGGTTAGTATACAAGATGAAATACCATTTATTGTATAGTCTACATGCACTTAGGCGTTTAACCCAGGCATTAAGTGCAGATTTCCATATCAAATCATTCTTAATTCGACATAACAAATAGTACTTGGAAAAAGTAAGCAATTCAAGATCACACTGTGACGTTTGTTAACAATACCAATAGAAAGAACTATCATGAGGCTATATCACAGTTTTAATGAATCAAAGTCCCTAGCAAAAGTAAAACATTTGACTTCTTAACAGAAAATTATTGGTCAGATCTAACTTAACAGAAAATTATTGGTCAGATCTAAATATTTCAACACCAGACTGGTACCACTAAGAGCAGAGTAAAGGTGTACTGTTCACAAAGGTTTCCTCATATGCAAGGTTTTGATTTTTTTGCATGGCATTTAACTTAAGTTCACAAAACCATTCTAGATCTATCTTCAAAAACTGGATAATTTTAAAATCAAGCCTGTTGGAATGTGATTGGACAAAAGTATCATCTTTAGTTCATAGAAATTTATCAAAATTCAAGAATCATGATCTTGTGACATCACCAGACTTGAGATTACCACATCTTTACAGATCATACCAAAGGGTGACAAATAAGAATTTGAACAAACTATGAGTGCATCAGAAATGATATCATTGAGATGGATATTCTAATAGTAAGTAAGAGAAGCTTAGAGAGGAGATTAAAAAAGGAACTAAAGTGTACACCTACCTATAGATGAGAAGATAAGAGTTCCACTTAAATACAAGTTCAAGTGATCTTGGATTATTCCATGTTTTCATACACTGAACATGTGAAATTTAGTGTCGGCCACTCAAGAACTTTTGAGGAACAGTTTCGTCTTAAATAAGACGCTGAATGTGTGAAATTTATGTAACAAATTAATTTCTTGATAAGAAGCAGCATAGCAGTCATAATGTTTTGGTCAATAAAACATCTCATAACATAACAATCTTATCAAAGGTACTACTATGCAAAAATTAGCCACACGGCCCACACCAGGGAACTCAAAACTACTGGTTGTGAATAAAATTTAGCATATTAAATCAAACAATGGGTGCAACAATTTGATTATCGATTACGTTTTATACTTCACATAATAATTTCTGAAAATCACTCTAATACAAGTTGTTGAGGGATACAGCATATTCTTGTGTGTACAAAGAATTCTCAAGAAAATCATTCAAATGGAAGATGATAGATACACATTACACACCAGGCATATGTGCCATAATACTCAAAATTCTATTATTGTAATATAGCAGTACCCCGATCTACATAAACGAGGCTTCTTTAAATTTCCAGGCATATGTCCTCTCTTTCTAAATTCAGAGATTTTTTCACTGAGCAGTGACATTTTCTCATCTAACTAACATTTTCACAGTATATGTATGAGCTTTTACCAATAACAAAAATTACCCAGCATTTTCCCCACACGCCAACCTTAAAATTTTAATGAACAACCCGCCGTCTCTACAAGTTAAACAAACACAAACAACTATTTGTGACAGCAATGCAATGTTGAAGGATAAATTGAATTTTTGAGCAAGAATGTAGTCATTATTCACCCAAAAAAATGCAACATTTCCCCCCACTCATCTCCATCCAACTAACAATTTCAATGTAATCACTAGTATCTACGAGTCACTAATTCCTTCCCCATCAAAAAGTTGGAAAAAATGCTGCCTTTTTAGCTACATCATACACAGCAGACCAAAACAATGAACTTGAGGTATCAGCTGAAACGTGAAACCCATCACAGACAGACGTTCTAGCCCTTCGATGTTGTCTTTTGCTTGACACGTAATGATCAAGCAGGGGAAAAAATGGAAAGTAAACAGAGAGAGAAAGAAGAGGTACCTGGCCTGGTCCATCGACGACGAACGGAGTAAGGGGTTGCTCTCGGAAGACTGAACGTACCAGTTTTCACTTTTCACTAGTGGAGATAGATATTTTTTGTGCGCTGGTCTATAAAAGATAACCCATGCTTAAGTACTTATGTTTTCTAATTTTGGTTGGTCCGTATTATGTCTCGAGTTCGGCTTAAGATATTTATATATATATCATAATTTAGGTTATTTCATTTCAGTTCATCTTATTCTTCTCTTTATATTTTTGAAAAATGCTCTATATTATTTTGTTATAATCAATCTATAAGATACTTTTTTTAATGAAAATCTTAAGTTATGGCACATTTTCCAAGTTTATTTGGATTACAATTTATTTTACATTATCCCGCATTTACCGTTTATAGTTACATCTTGTTAATAAAGTATGTATTCTTTTAGCCCAAATACCCCTACTCAAACCAGAAGAAATATTTGTGACATACTAAAAATCCCAGAGGTGCAATCGCATGGAAAGTATCTGGGGCTACCTTCGGAAATTGGGCAGAAGAAGAAACAGATATTCCAATATATCAAGGATCATATCCGCACGAAAGTAGATGGCTGGAGCGAGAAGAACCTGTCTAAGGCCAGAAAAGAGATATTGATAAAATCGGTACTACAAGCTATACCGAGTGATGATACTAGGTTACAAGTTACAACCCATTTGAATGAGTATTGGGCCTTTGCTAAGGGGCAAGCCCAGTATGTAGATATTTTTAAACCCTAACTCTATATAAAGGCTATCATGATGCATGGAAAGGTAGATTCTAATCCCCTCACTCTCTCTACTCTTATTCTTTCTCTCTTATGGGAAGCTGATTTGGGCGAATGGACCCCGATCCAAGAGAGCCATGTAGAAGGAGCAAAGGGGTAGCATTAAATGGCACGCCCGGTGGGACCCGTTTGCATTTGGGTCCTTCCAAACTAAAGGGGATTCCCGGGAAGGGAGCCCCTGAAGGTAAGGGGCTGCCCAGGAAGGGAGCCCCTGAAGGTAGGGGGCTGCCCCGGGAGGGAACCCCTGAACGTAGGGGGCTGCCCCAGAAGGTAAAGGGGCTGCCCCGGAAGGGAGCCCCTGAAGGTAGGGGCTGCCCCAGAAGGTAAAAGGGATTCTCCGGAAGGGAGCCCGTGAAGGTAAGGGGCTGCCCCGAAAGGGAGTCTCGGAAGGTAAAGGGGATTCCCCGGAAGGGAGCCCCTGAAGGTAGGAGGCTGCCCTAGAAGGTAAAGGAGATTCCCCGGAAGGGAGCCCCTGAAGGTAAGGGGCTGCCCCAGAAGGTAAAGGAGATTCCCCGGAAGGGAGCCCCTGAAGGTAAGGGGCTGCCCCGGAAGGGAGTCTCGGAAGGTAAAGGGGATTCCCCGGAAGGGAGCCCCTGAAAGTAGGGGGCTGCCCCGGAAGGGAGCCCCTGAAAGTAGGGGGGCTAGGTAAAGGGGGCTACCCTGACAGTAGCCCCGGAAGGTAAGGGGGCTATCGGGATGGTAGCCCTTGACGGTAAGGACCGTAAGGGGGCTATCCGGATGGTTGCCCCTGACGCTAAGGGGGCTACCCTGACGCTAAGGGGGCTACCCTGACGGTAAGGGGGCTATCCTGATGGTAGCCCTTGACGGTAAGGGGGCTACGGCCGGGGGCTCCGCTTTTGCAGGTAATATCAAATGGACCCTGATCCAAGAGAGCCATGTAGAAGGAGTAAGGGGGTAGCATCACCGAGCTACCCGATGAGCTGCTTTAGCTTGCCGGACACATTTCTAATGAGAGATACGAATAATGATTTGCAAGTTCTGGTGGGGTGGAGACCATGATTCGAGAGGAATGATCCAATGGATACCATGGCCGAAACTGACACGATCGAAACGGAAAGAAGGACTAGGGTTTCGAGACTTAAAAGCTATAAATTTGGCGTTGTTGAGCAAACAGGTTTGGAGGCAGCTCACAAATCCATCCTCTCCGCTGGCCCGAGTCTTTAAGGACAAGTACTACTCTAACTCGACGATTCTTGAGGCGGTGAAAGGAGGGAATGCTGCAAGAGCTTGGAGTGGAATTGTTAAAGGTATTCATGCAATCAAGCTAAGATGCCGGAAACATGTCTCAAGTGGAAGAATAATTAGCATCACGCAGGATCCTTGGTTGTCCACTCACCTTCGTTGAAGATTCGGGATGCGGATCGAGTACCAGGAGGACTTATAACAGTCTCGGACTTGATAGATGAACACACTGGCCAATGGAGGACGGATCTCATACGAGCTAGCTTCTATGAGGAGGACGCGATGGATATCTTGAACATCCAGCTTCGAGGGCAAGAAGGAGCGGACAAATGGACTTAGAACCCTGGCCCGAACGGCAAGTTCATAGTAAAATCAATGTACTACACTTTAAAGGTGGATTCCAGATCGCCTTTCCACTATGAGACCTCTTGGACAGTTTCTGGCCGATGCTATGGGGCCTCCAAGTTCCGGCGAGAAGGAAGCACACCGCATGGAGATCATGTCTGGATTCTCTACCTACATATCAAAGAATTTGAGGAGAAGAACTATGGATGTGAGCTTAACTTGTCGATTATGTGATCAAGATGGAGGGACAACAAAACATCTATTCTTTGAATGCGCTTATGCTACAAGAATATGGAGGCTACTGGGGCTGGAAGACGCAATATCAGCCAACTCGAGGAATAGGGGAGAAGCATGGTTTCGCAGTCTGATGAGCCCTAAATATACTCTTGTTTTATGACATTTGAGATCTAATTTGGGTATCATTTGGTGCAAAGGAAGGAGTTTTAAAGCTAAACTTGTCAAAGTTACATTTTGAAGAACAAGTGATGCACTAATATTTTGAAGCTTGATTTTGAAAATGTTTGCAAAGGAATTAGAGCACATGGATCATACCATTGGATTCCTCTCATCAAGAGCTTCAAAATGGACTACTAAAAGATACAAATCGGATCAACGGTTAAAGTGCGCGGCCCTTCACAAAAGTGCGCGGAGTGCGCCCGTGCACTGCATTCTATAAATACTCCTTATCCCCTCCAAGAGCAAAAACAGCCACACACCATGTAGAACCCCTAGTTCTTCATCTTTCTTTCCCTTTTCTTCCATTCCTTTCCATTAGATTAGTAGTTTGATTCCATGTATCGTAGTATAACTTAGTTTGATCCTTGGGAGCATTTGAATTCATTCCCTTGAAACTTTGAGGGCCTTGTATGCTTAAACTTGAGATTTGGATTATCATTTGATGAACATGAATTCTTGTGCATAAATGTTGTTCAATCTTGCTTAATTTGTTATGGGCTTTGTGTTTTATATCAATTGCATGCTCCATAGTCATTAATTAGGTTAGCTTGGTTAGAGTAATTTATTGTGATTATGATGGTGACTTAGCATAATGGTCGTGTAATCTCTAGTTGTTAGATTAATGACTATGGAAGGGGTTGAGTGATGACAAGTTCTTCCCCTTGTTGTGTGATTGTAGTTAAGGAATGCCATGATAAATATGAGTTGTTAAAAGTGGAAATCTTATGAACTTGCATGATTAATCAATTATGTGTTTAGGTAAGGATTGAATGTTATCATTGGTCCCCCTAATATGTGATTGTATACTTGAGTTGAAGATTCCATTTTAACGTATGATTGTTATCAACGAATAGCTAGATTTGTGGGTAGAACGTTATCGTTCACTCCAATATCATTAAGTAGCAAAGTAGGAGTCTTTTTTTTTAAGTCAAAACCATCCAAGTGGACGGGAGGATTATTCACGGCTCCTCAAACCCTACATAAAAGCGATAAAATTACATGATTGGATTTGGGTAAACCCAATGATACACATGAAACCTTTTTGGGGTTTCTGTGGCAGTTTGAATGAGGTGCAGAGTGATTCCAGCAAAGCCGTACTACTACTCCGCCTCGGGTGGCTACATGAACTACTACTAGAAATAAAAGGGGATACATCGTAAGAATCCTAAGGTCTAATACCCGAAAGTATCTAAACCATCTGACAGGTGTAGCATCCTTAACTCGCAGTGTAATACTCAAAGTCTACAAAATCTATGCACAGAGATGCCGTTAGCAAGCTGTCAAAACCACTAACGACTTGGATTTCTCCTCTTCTGTATTGCATAGACCGAAACCCAAAGGGTCTTCCCTCCCGCCAACTAACGGGTTAGGAGGGATATGACAAATAAATAGGCAAGGATCCTCCATAAATTGGTCAGGATAGCTTTGTAAAAAGACCAATTTCAAATCATATCCCACTAAAACGGGTATATTTAGAATAAGATCAGAGCTAGCGGCAATTCCAAACAATCCTGGTCTGACTGGTTGGCGGCCTAATATTGGAAAGAAAATGCAGTCTAACACAGAATAAGCTAAAACTTATCCGATCTACAAATCTAGTAACAGTAACGCCAAGAGTAAGTACTTAAACAACTCTGACTCGGATTTCTCCTTACTGTAATAATCTAGATTCGAAACTAATCAAAGTTTAAACCAAGCAAAAGGACCCGTTGGAAAAACAATAATTAGTAGACTGCATTCAAACCAACACTCACAGCAAAGACCAAATTAAATCTATACCCCTAAAAAATCTAATAAAGCTGGAATAAATAAAATAAAGTAAAAAGAAAGGCACCCCATCAGCAGAAGACTCCCGAAGTAGGAGTCGAGACATATATGCTATCATCGTCTTGGTTCTTGCTAGTTATCAAATGTCTTATTTGTATGCTCTTGCTATCGCGGGTGTGTGAGTAAGTTTGTCTCTCTAATCCTAATACCTTTGTTGAGTTATCTATGATGTTATCATCTAGGTGAATCAATAATTAGAGCTTTTGAGTGGTGTTATCATCCTCTCTAGCTACATTCGAGAGAATATGATGCTTTCATCCTTGACAATGGTCTAAACTTCCTTGTAATTGCATTTGCTCGGTGATAAGTCGATAGTTGGAAATTGAAGTCATTTGCCTCCCAAGGCCTCATAATCCTAGTATCATCCCCTTAGCTTAGCTAATGATAGTTTGATTTGCTTTTATAGTGTAATCCAAACCAATCTCAAAACCCCCCTTGTTTACATTGCTTTCTATATAATATATAAGTATGCTTATTTTCTATTTTAAAACACTCTTACAAGTCTCTTCTCCTTGTGGTTCGTCCCCTACTTCCCACTATCTACTTTCTAGTAGTTAGAAGTTGTAGGTGATATATAAATAGTATTTTGATCTCGCGTAGTCCCATTTAACGACGTGGGAAATCGCTTGTCACAGTCTCCTCTCGGACGATGAAACGGATAGGAAGGAATTGATAACCATGGTCGTGGATGCAATTTGGTTTCAAAAGAATAACAAGCTCTTTCAAGGGAAATGCCTCAGCCCTGAACTGACAGCCGCATATTAGAGCTTCACTGGCCATCTTCTCACGAGTAAACCTGAGACCGGAACGAAGCTCGCAATCACTGGAACTGGGAACCATTCTAAGGCCACCTCCTTCTGGGAAAATGATCACGTTTGACGCAGGGATGGAGCAAGGAGTTTGCGGCCTTGGTGTTATTGCTATGTCTGCTGAAGGAATGTTTGTGTTGGGAGAAACGCGCAAGATCGAAGGTGTTCGGGAAGTGCTGTACGCGGAATCCGCAACGCTACTGGAGGCGATCAAGTTGGCGCGCAAACTAGCATGGACAGATGTAGCAATTGCAGGTGATGCCTTTAATCTAATACTAATGGTCCATGGCGATATGGATATCCCAGTCAGTTGCAACAATTTGGTGGCAAAAATAAGATCGGAATTTCTACAATCAGGTATAGTTTGGCCGTATTGAATACCGAGACTAGAAAATACGGATGCACACTTGGTCGCTAGATTTGCTAAGAATTGTAGTTTCGATCACGTAGAGTGGAATTCTACCCCAGATTTTCTTTTGTAAAACGTTGCTGGACGTTTTCCAACACTTTGAGATGATATGCAACATTCTTTTTTATAAAGTATTTATTCTTTTAAATAATTGACAAATTAAATATTTATGTTAGTTAATTTTGATATTTAGAAAAAATATGTTTTGAAAATTATTGGATTATACTACATGATAATTACTCATATTATTCTACAAATATGATCAAAGATGTGTTGAAACATTTTTGACTAAGTGAGTGTTAATTATTCAAAGCCAAAGAGAGTAAATGTACTTACAAATAAATTGAAAGACTAGTTAATTAAAGCCAAAGAGTCGATTCTGCTTAAAAAATCATAATATGTACTTGAAGGATTCTATTATTTTTTGAAGTATATTTGTTTAATTTTAAAATAAAGTGAAAAAATTACTAATTTCCAAATTTGAAATTACTGCTTATTATCAACGCCAAGTTACTGTAATTATTGCTAACAAAATTGAGCAGTACTAATCAAAATAAAAAACTTATATAAATTTCTATAAACTAAATGAGTTTAATTAATAAAAAAAGCACCATTTGATTAGTTTTGACGACATATGATTTAATAAATTTCAATTAATTTACTTACAGTGATATAATTTTTATATATTAATTTTTATTTAGTTCAGTTAAACAAAAAAAACTATTCGTGTATCCAAGTTTCATTTTTTAATTTGAGAAGGATTTAGACTGCATGTAGTAAAGGATTTATAGCAAAGGGCCCCTTTTCTTTTTCAACTATCTGGAATGCATGTAGTAAAGTGCATCCTCTTTTTGGTGTATCGAAGAAATTGTTGTTTATTTTAGGCCTATCATTAATGAGTTACATAAAAAAAAAAAAGAAAAAAAAAGAGTTACATACATGCACACTGAATCCAGGTTGATACATAATCCAAGAGGGTTGGGTGCAAAAGTTACAGATAGCACTCTTCCATGATTTCAAGGAAAGGAAAGGTTAAAATAAAAGTAAAACTTTTAAGATTTCAATTAATTGCCAAAAATCTAATTTCAAAATAATTTTATACACTGTACTATTTAAAAAATATATATGTTTTATTTCAAAATACATTGAATTATTACATTCTTAATTCTTTTTTAGGACATTCTTAATTCTTTTTTTAAACCACAAAATCAATATTAATTACATTACCAACAAGTACTAAATAAAAGATTCATTTTGTTCCAATTCTACTTCAAACCTACTAAAATAGGAAAAATGGCCTATTTGTTATACTAAACCAACAGATAGAAAAAATGGCCTCTTCAAACCTTCAAGAGGGACTGCAACTTGAGAAGACAATCAACCACCGCACCGTCGCCGTACACTGCCAGCTCAGACCGAGTACCGGTGAATACCTGCAATTCGATGCAAGGATTCCACCACCACCAACAGATTTTACCACAGCACAAGCTTCGTTGAGAAATGAGGACAAAGCAAGCTACAAGTGGGCATTTATGTGTTTGGATGAATTGTTAGGATATGTTGCATCCATGATTGTCATTAATAACTACACCTTTATTATATTACCTGAAACATCAACCAAAGCAATGCCAAAAACCATCAGATTAACATCACCATTGACCCAATCCAAAAACCAACTGCATCAAATGCTTAAAAACCCATTTGGGCAAACAATATCCCAAACAAAAAGCTAAAATCCAATAGAAAGTGCTCAATTTCAGCATCAAATTCCCATTATTTTTTTCAAATTATGTGTTTTTATTCCTTTCAAACTGGAAATTTTGGGTTAGAAAAAGCAAACACTCACCTTGTGAAAATGAAATCTTCTTCTGTGCTAAACAATTCCTTCAGTTGAGCTGTAAAACAAATCCATAAGCATTGCCTTACCTACATGAAGACTTAAATTTAAATCCATAAGCATTATCTTTCTATGTGGTTATCTTTCTATAATCCATATGGTATGCTTTATCATATGCACCAATATTTAGTCCTGATGCAAGAAACATTTCCAATTCATCCACAAACTTCTATGTTCTCCCGGCCAAGAAGGGCCTCGCTGCTTCAGAAACCATCGCCCTAAAATCGTGTCGAGCGCTCTCAACTGTAGCGGTAGAGCTTTTTTGCCTGTAACACGGCAATCCAAATTAATTACTAAGGATCCAAGTTTACAGCAATCATCGAATACCTTAATATATGATTCTTGCATAAACACTTTCAAACATAACACATTATAGTCTGAATAATTTAAATGTAATGCAGATTACCTTTTAAATGAGGTAATCACACCAGTTATGTGATGAACAATAATTTCAACATCCTCCTCCTACACATTAACAAGTATAAGAAATGCATCAGCTGCAGAATATGCAAGGCTTGACAATCACATCAACAATAATATGTGGTTGCTAATATCAGATAAAGTTTGTGGTGATCCTGAATGTTCAGGAACAATCAAAACTGAAAATAGGCAACTCCTACGAATGCTGGGAAAAATGCAATGGTTTTCATTAGGAAAGAGTTTAAATGCCGCAACAAATGTAAGCAAAGTAAATATTTATTATGAAAAAAAAAGACTAGAAGAGGATATTGCAAGGTATGCAGGACTGAAACACATCCCGTACATTATAATTATAATTAGTGAAGATGTTTAAATAAGTTATAATTAAAGATGCCAAATTGAGAATATGTAGGCACAGTGAAGTGAAAATCATGAACCGGAATTTTCTCAAAAGTTGGCAGTGCTTTACAGATAAAGAGAGTAGGTCATTTGAACAACTCAGGAAGTTAGAACCATGAACAACAGTAGTACCTAATTTTCGCATCCTGATTGACATAGTGCCGATGAAAAACTCCATCACATCCATGCAAGATAGAAGAGTTTGATAGTTGCACATTATCATATGAAGTTTGTAGCACTTGATTTGGACAGAAAACATTTAGACAGCAGTATGCACGAGATTAACAACTACCAGCAAATAGAGGGCATTGAGAGAAAAAATGAACACAGTACACAGTATAACAATATTCATCACATATTCATCCTTAGTGCATTAAGTACATGTTCCTAGATATAACAGAAGAAAGAAAGAAGGATAATTAACAGCTAGTGGTCACTGGTCTCTGAGCAATGGAGAAAAATCAAGTACGGAACTAATCTGGTTGAAGGATAAAAACAGGCCTTACAGACAGGGCGTTTTATTGAAGTAGGCGTGTGATGTGATTTCGAGGCGACAACTTTGGTCCAATGCAAAATGCAGGTGTAGCAAAACTTATCTACAAAGGAACAACTGAAACACTGAGTCTACAGGAATGAAATATCAGCAGCAAAATACACACAACCAAGTAATTAGCAGGTACAGAAATTCACAGATTGAGACAAACTTTTCAACAGTATAGCAGACTTGTACAATTTAGAGATTAAGAAAACATAATTATCTAGAGTTATACATCACCAGGGTTGTTGTGCACACTTCAGGAATCAAAATTACGACCTTATTCATCGAAACTGACTTCAATGTCCTAATAATTCTAAACCAAGTGTGATTGAGAGACAGAGATGGAAAGATGGTGACTAACCGTTTAATGGATCGATATGAAGAAACTAGCAGCAACTATGAGGTAACATAGGATCAGCATCAATCCCTTAAAATAATTAGATGTTCCTTCCTACAAAAGGAAGCATTTTTATTAAACCTATCAGTTTTACCCGTTTCACGGAAATTTCACAGCATGTATACTTACCTGCAACATAAACGCCACCACTAGAACTGTGATGAAAAGTGTTGCTGTCTCAAAGAGCTGGAAATTCAAGTCCATCCGTTGCCCCATGATCCAACCAACCGGCAGTGACTGGTCCCAGGCAGATTGGGCATGGGTTCAGATGTGAGTATGATGATGAGGAACTAGTATCCGATTCCTTTTCATGCTCCATATTTTTATAATCAACCATCAATTAGAGAATCACCGGGAAAAGCATCGCCAGGAAGATCACGCTGGGAAGAGCATCGCCGGCTTTCGGAGTCGATTGGGGTCGTGATATAATTATTAGTTGTGTTTGGTTTCTTTTCCAAATACGGGGAGTTGAAATTTGTACCAGAATATACCAAGGGTATTTTTGTCCATTCAATCAAAATACTGGACTACAATAGTAAATATAGGACTGCATATATCAATCCCGTAATTAAACTCTCGACAAATTTGTAGTGTTAGGTTTCGACGTCCCGTCAAGGTCAACTTATTTTTTACACATTCCTCTAACTTTATCAGATATCAACTAACTGTATCATATTTCAACTAATTGCACCTTACTTCAGCTAATTTCACCTAAATTCCGCGCAATTCACAATTATTAACTTGAAAATAAACCGAACTTGACAGACCAGTGCCATATCTCTTGATAGTGTTTTCTTTATTAATTAAAGTTAATTACATGGAGCAAAAATTTTCCAACATACAAGTGAAAAATTCAGACACATACAAAAACCTGATGAACATCACATAAAGATGCTCTTTATTGAATTGAACCATAACAAGGAATGGAAGAATACTTATGACAGACATTTATCATTTAGTTTCTGTGCTAGTGAAACTGCGATTGCAGAGCGTCCACCGTTTTCTCGTCGACTTGAAAAGCTTTGGTAAGTACTTCAGAAGGAATGGACGGCTCCGTTCCAAACACCGCGTTCGCAATGGTGATGGTACCTGGATTCTGACTGTTAAACCCCACGATCGCCGAAGCCCTAGAATTTCCGACATTCCTCAGAAAATGAACCAGTCCGATCGGAAACACGAAAACATCTCCGGCCTTCAAGGTTTTCGTAAACAGCTTGTTTCTGGTGCCGTTGGTGGGATTTGAAGCGACGAAACCGGCGAAGATTGTGCCCTCTAACACAACCACGATCTCCGACGAGCGAGGATGCGTGTGAGGTGGGACGACGCCGTTCCGCTGGAAATCCACCCGGAGAAGAGATATCCCTAGTGTGTTCAGACCGGGTATCCTGTCGACATCTGCATTTTTGACTGCGAACCCTAATGGGTCTGATGATGTTGCCGGAATGTTAAAACCCCTGGCTACAAAGTCATCCACGGTTACCAGCTCGGGTTTCTTGCACACCTTCCCGTTCACGAAAACTGGAACAAATGAAACCAGATTCATCATTAGACTGCATGATATATACATAGATGAGATCACGTGGCTTAATTAATGCAGTCCAATATTTTGCTCGTTGAAAATATGTGCTATATAAATTTACAAAATGTCTTCCGTTGAGAAACTTGATAATTTGTTCGAGTGATATTTTAAACTATAATAAATAAATATAGGAATACAACTAATCTCTTACTATTGCATGTCTATAGTATATTTACTAGAATACCTTTCACCATAATAAATGCTAGACATTAGTCATATTTTGTTTATTTGCAGTTTAAAATAATAAAAAACACGTCTTCTATATAAGCTATGGTCCATAATCATGTATATCAGACATATGCATCATATATAATACTTGTATTGCATATAATTACAAATCAGTTATATATCAAAATTATTGTTTATATGATTACAAAACAAACATACGTATTGCTAATTAATAAATAAAATAAGGCATGCAATCAGCAGATCAGTAAAAGTTTATAACCATTCGATTTAACCGTTGTAGATTTATATAATACATGACTGAATCTTTCAATGTATATAAGCGAAGATCATGAGCCATTGAGACTTACCAGCAGTAGAGGAATCAGGCACGGCGACACAGAAATCCTGCAGAGGACTGTTGTCATAGGCATAAGAAGTCGAAAATAGGGCCAAAATTAGGGCACCAACTACAGCAGCGTTTGTAAAAGCCATGAGTATTCAGAAAACAAATCCAATTTGAGCTAAGAAACAAATAAAACTTGATGTCTGCATGAATGGCTGGTTTGGTATATACATATATATATATATATATGGTGCTTGGTTTGAATATTGATGGCATTTTCTTTGTTCACCTGCTGGCTGCTGCATTTCCCAGAGTTGGTGACGGCAAAATCTCTGTTTGCCATTTCATCTGATTTGATTTGTACACGCAGTTGCCATTTAACTATTTGACGTTGTAATGTACATATAAATAAATAATTTTAAATTCATATGATGGCGCTTTGTTGAATTTTCGTACGTACAAACCATCAAGTAGTTAACCTAGCTCTTATCACAATACACAAAACTATCTAAAACTAAATAATTGGAAACACTTCCTAACAATGGAAGTGAGACATATTCTAGTGTGTGAATGCTATATTATTTGCTACAAACTAAAGTTTTGTTAGACATATTATTTTAAACTTATTTTTATAAAATTGAACTGCAATGAAATTAATTTAATTAAATTAATAATTATTGAACTAAACTCCAATATTTTCAAATAGACGGTAGTGAACAGACCCTTATTATAAATTATCACTAACTAAAACCTCATTTGCAATTGATAGTATACTCTTTGAATCAATAATAAATTTGAATGAAAGTAGCAATATTTTGTTTGAACAGAGAGTTCTTTAAAATATAATATTTATTTATATTTCAGATTTGGAATTGGAGAAAATGCCAAACCATAATGTCAGTGTTCACCAACAGTCACTAAAATGAAAATGCTAATTTTTAAATATACACATCGCCAAATTTGACCGTTTAAACTATTTAAAGGTAATGCATAAATTTGACCATTCTTAACGTGTACGCCACTGATTTGACTTTACATTATTTTCCTATACATATCTTATTATGATTATTTTTTCCCTTCACATGTTTTGTTTTTGGGTCCCTTTGTTTTTTTAAGCCTTTGGCAGACTAATGAAAATCATCTTATCCGATCCAGTCATCGTATTATCGTGACGCGACCCAACGGTCACTGATATTATAAATTTGATGATTATAGTATTTTTATTTATTATTTTCTTGTGGAAATTATTGATTTTATTGAATCGTATTTTTATTTGACAACGAAATCGTATCTTTAATTACCCGTTACAATAATTGTAAGTATATTGTGGTATGAATATATTAAATTAAATCAACGGAACAATCATTTTTTCTAATTCTAATTTGTACATAATTTACACTAAGTTTTGTGAAATCATTGAAAGGTAAAAAAAGTGAATATTACCATATATATTCTCACCCTTTCATATCTTTTTAAGTATACTAGCGTTCTTAATCATCTTTTTTTTTAGTTAAAACATCCAAAAGATGGGGATTATATAGGGCTCCCCAAGTCAAAAAAAACCACAAAAGTGGAAAAGTCACATCTCTAATGGAACTAAAGAGGTCTAAGAGGAGCTATACAACCATAGCTATAACAACTATATGAGTGATTAGACCTCTACACACTTTACAAAAACTTCTCAAACCTTGTTGGTGATTTATTAGCGAATTGCCGAGGCAAAACACAAAGCAACCCCCAACTAGGATGATAAAGAAAAGGTGTGGGCGAAATTGAGGCCTATTACATTGAAGGGATCTATGTATAGCATTTCAAAATTGTGACTAGATTAACCTGTTGCAGCAGAGTGCCCTCTGTGAATTCTGATGGTAGGAGTGTGAGAAGCATCAAGAGCCAGGAGTCCCTTGGTCACAGGGGGAGGGTAGAACTGATGAGAATGTTTTCTGTCTGAGTGTGGATTGCCCATTTGGCTAGAGAATCTGCTGGTTGATTAGCCTCTCTGAAGGTATGACAGAGTATAAAAGGAGGGAGCCTTAAGGATATAGTATCCAGTAGAGGTAGCAGCCTCCAATGTCTCTTTGATGTGTTGAGAATCATGTTCACAGCTTGCAAGCAGTCAGACTCTATAGTAATATTTGGGGAGTTCAATTGCTTTCCAGCTTCAATACCTGTTTTGATAGCCAAAAGTTCTAAGTGTAGTGGATCTGAGGTAGCTGAGAGAGATGTTTTGGCCTGTAGGAGCCTTCCAAGGTTATCTCTGATTACAAAGCCAATTCCAGCCTTTTCTTGAAACCAAGCTGCATCCACATTGATCTTAATCCCCTTGAAAGACTTGTTCCATGCTATTGGTGCAATATTGGGCTTAGGGGGAATGTAGGGAGAGGGGTTGAATCCAGCAGTGGCAATTTCTGTATCCACCAATTTTGTTAGGGGAAGAGGATGTCTGGTTAATGCCCAATAGAGTTCCTGTTGGAGCTCTTTACTCAGTTCTTGCAAAGAAGGTGGTATCTCTTGGAAAATCAATCTATTTCTTGCCTTCCAGAGTATCCAACACACCAGTGATGGGGCAACGTGATTGATTTTTGTGTGAGTTGGAGAGAGACCTATAAAAGCCCATAAAGTAGCTAATCTGTCCCAAAGACCGTCACAAGGAAAAATTATGAGAATCATATATTGTGCATAGTTTTCCATAATTCTACTGAGATGGGGCAATTGTTGTTGAATGATGGAGAGAGTCTTGGTTGTTACAGAAACAACATTTTGATGCCATTTGAAAGCCTGAGTGAATTAGAATATCATCAAAGGGGAGAAAGGCATTCAAAAGTCTCCACATTAATATTGAAATCTTCTTCTGCAATTGTGGAGCCCAGATAATATTGAGAACTAGTCTTGTGGGGAGTGGTGGTATTACATATTTATTGCTAAGTGTTTAGGAACCTGAAGGGTCACACACAATAGAACAAGTTATTGGGTATAATGGATTAATAATGTTATTAATTCATGAAGGTTAATAAGCAATTGAATAGGGACTTGTAACGTTTGACGTTACGAATTCATGGTGATGAATTCAGCATTAAGTCACTGCTTCTCAATGCTTATAAATAGCCACAGTCAGGTTCATCTAAGTTAACAGTTGAAACACAACAATATTAGAAATCAGTTCTATACAGTTGCTTTTAGATGAATGGAGCTGGCACGTTAAACTGACTTTCCCAATAGTCGAGTTCGTGTGGATACCGTCAGAGGTCGGACCATTTGTGCGACTAAAGATCGACTTCAATCGGTATAGCACTTCTTCACGAAAAATAGAGGATTCGACAATCCGGTATGTCATTTACGCATTACATATATCATGATCCGGGCTATTTAGTATCATAAAATACTAACAGTGGTATCAAGAGCTTGTGTGATATTCATGCGTTTTGCTGATATACGTGAATTACATGTGATGTTGTAAATCATGTTTTGATTTTGTGAATCATTCCGTAATATTTTGTTTTTGATGATATGCATGCTATAATTTTCATATTATTAATAAGATTAATTACATGGTAAATGCGTGCATATGTTAATAAAAACAAAATAAAAGTTAATTCTTTTCAAAGAAATTGAATTTATATAGTTTCAAGAACAATTAAAGTATTTTTCTTGAGAAGAAGATGTTTTTCTTGAGAAGAAGATGTTTTTCTAAATTTGAAAGGTTTAGTTTCTAAAGATTGTCTGCTTATAATTTCATAAGATGAAATTTAGTTTTATTAATCTACTTAACCTTTAATCAAAGAGTTGATGGTTTGAAGTCTAATTTGATTTGTGAAAATGGTGGAATTGGATTTCGGAATTTCAGTTAATACTAGAGAAACAAGATCATGAACAAGAGTTGTTTATGAGATTTTGTTTGAAATGTTTGGGGATTTGCAATTGAATTAAATATGATTTGATTCAATTTTTCTCACTTCTTTGTTTACTGAGGGTTTCACTATCGTTCCGGAAATGTATTGTAAACATTTGAGCATATGGTGGTATTGTCCAAGATATTGGATGCGACAGGTAGAATAGTTCTGTCAGCGCAACGCCAAGTTGATCGTCAGGGAATGGTAGATGGCCGTGACTTCTTTAGAAGTAGGCCTGAAATGAAATTGTTTCATGATTCCATTAAAACCCCTATATCTCTCAGATATTCCGAAATGACCCCAGAAACTTTACATTTTCAGAAAATGTGAGAACCAAAGAATTGATAATGCAATTAATGACTGATTAATTGTTAGCATATTTTATTACCCACCTTAAGTTTCCTTGAATGCTTAATATGATAAACGTTTTTTTGTTTTAGAAATGGTTTCTGAGATTAAGGCATCAACTAATTGATTATAAATTACTTTTAAATGCATTAATGAGCAATTAGCCAATTAAGTGCATAGAAAACTTTGTTTGGTGAAACAATATGAAATATATTTGAACTAATCTCAATAAGTTTAAAGAGTTTGAATTAAATTAGTTAAATATGTTTGTAATATATAATCTGTTTGAATAAATAAAGAGAGATAAATTGTTTATTTGCTTATTTATTCAAATCACTTTGTATTGTTAGCAATTAATATGATTAATTGAGTTTTAATTTGATTAATTTAGCAATGCAAGTGAGACGTTACATATGTAATTCATTCAATGAGATTAATTTTATTTTAACTTGATTAAACATATGTAATCCAATTAATGTGATTAGTTGGATAGTATAACTGAATGAATTGATGAAGATTGATTTAGTTTCAATATGATTGAAATCTAATTAATGAGATTAATTGGACGATTTCAATTTGTATGACGTTACATATGTTATATCAGTTAATAGGATTAATTGGGACTCCTGAATATAGTAATCAATAAAATTAATATGATTAATTGAATTGTACCAATTGTTGACACAACATGAATAATGTGATTATTTGAGTGTTAATAAAATTAATGTGATTAATTGGATAGTATCAATTGGTTGTGCATATGTTTTACAAATAATGTGATTATTTGATACCACAATGAAATTAATATGATTAATTTAATTGTACCACTTGCTGATACTACATGAATAATGTGATTATTTGAGTGTTAATAAAATTAATGTGATTAATTGAATAGTATCAATTGGTTGTGCATATGTTTGACAAATAATGTGATTATTTGAAATCAATAAAATTAATGTGATTAATTGAATAGTATCAATTGGTTGTGCATATGTTTGACAAATAATGTGATTATTTGAAATCAATAAAATTAATTGAGTGGATTGAACCAATTGGTTATACAACTATTACATGCATAAATAATGAGATTATTTGATTAAAGTAAAGTTGATGTAATTAATTGATACCAATTGGTTGCACACATGTTTCACAAATAATTTAATTATTTGACTTAATTGAAATTAATGTGATTAATTGAAAAGTGCCACTGGTTGGTTCTATTATATTATTTGAATATAATATAATTAATATAGTTAATTGGTTTTACCAGTTGGTTATGACATGTGTTATCTACTAATGTGATTATAAAGAATATAAATAATTTTTTATTGAATAAATAGAAGGGAGTAAAATGTTTATATATTTTATTTGTTCAATAATAGTATCATTTTTATTATGTGATAATATGATTATTTCAAGGTCCCTCACTTAATATTAAATCATGAATTGTTGCCTTCCATTATTGGTGGTATCAAATAAATTTGTTGTTGGTTTGACTTGTTGGGCATACCCAAGGTTACTCCACCAATATCATAATTTGTGCCATTAAATTTGATTTGTGAATAATGGGTTCGATTTAACAAAACATTTGATTGGTTGGGCATACCCAAGGCCGAATGATTTTGAGGCAAGTATTTAGGAGTTATAAGGATTTTGTCATAATGGATGAAATGTTCATACTGGATAAAGATTTAAGAGTAATTTTTTAGTAATATCCAATACAAATTCTGTCTAAGGAGGCTGGCGATTTTAAGCGGGACCATTTGTGACCCCTCCAAAAGCCTATCCTGGGAATTTTGAGGAAATTCTAAAGTACTTAAATCTGTTATATTGTGATTATGACAAAATAAGATATGTTGATATCTAAAATGTTATAATTGGTAAAGTGTTACCTACCTAGTTGAGGTTATTGTGGTTTGTTGGGCATACCCAAGGTCATAATAGCTGAGATTTGGATCCTAGCCTACTATGAATTTATATGTATATTCTCGAAGTCAAAATTGAGGGATATTGACTTGGATAAAATAGTGGGAACAAAACTAAAATGGAGAGATGTCATTTATTTTTAGTTTTGTCCATGTGCTGGATAATTTATTTTCTTACATTTGTTATTGTAGAAATGTCTTCCAATTTGAAACTGCATAACGTACTTCTTGAGAATAAGCTCACTGGTTCAAATTTAATTGAATGGATTCAAGCGCTTAAAATAGTTTTAAGGCTTGAGAATATCGCTTACGTCCTTGATAACCCTATCCCTGATGCTCCTTCTGATGGGGCTGATCAAGCAGTCAAAGATGCATTTTGGAAGCATTTTGATGATTCTGAAAATGCTTGTTGTCTTATGTTAGCCTCAATGAGTTTTGAGCTACAAAAGCAATATGAGGACACGACTGCTTATGGAATGCTTATGCATCTTAGATCTTTGTATCTTAAAAAGGCTAGAAATGAGAGATATGACATTTCTCAGGAGTTTTTTCGATCAAAGATGGCTGAGGGATCAGCTGTATCGTCTCATGTGTTGAAGATGATAAGCCTCATTGAGAGTTTGGAATCATTGGGATTTGTATTGCCACATCAGTTAAGTGTTGACTCGATTTTGCAATCACTTCCTGATAGTTTCTCTAACTTTGTGGTGAACTTTAACATGGATGATGTTGATGTTACCACTCTGTCTCAATTGCTGAATATGTTGATTACAACAGAGGAGTATATTAAGCATGATAAGGGAAATGTGTTATTGGTTGAACCTCTTTCCAATAAAAAGAGTAAGCTTAAGAAAGTTATGGACAGAAAGGCTAAGGGCAATTGTTTCCACTGTGGTCAAGATGGAAATTGGAAAAGAAATTGCAAGGAATATCTTAATATCGTGAAGGAGAAGAAACTTAGAGAAGTTTCTACTTTAGGTATATGTGGATTGAATAAATCTTATACTTTTAAAATTTGGGTATTTGATACCCGTTCTCATATTTTTGAAATATGTAGGACCAATGAAAGAGTAAAAGATTGGGCGATGAAGAAATGGACCTACTATGGAGCAATTGTTGCTACTTAGATTGTAGGAACATTAAGTATTTCTTCGCTAGATGGATTTTAAGAATTCATTATTTATTGTTTTTATAACATTTCTTTCGAAGAATGTTCTATCTTCCATTTCATGCTGAATTTGGATAATTTCACAATTAATAATAATCGTTGTTCTTTTATTGTGTTATTTAACAATAAAATTTGAATTTAGGAATAATCCTATTTCAATTAGTGCACACAAGATATTCAAAGATAATGGATTAGAAAATCTATCCTATAACAAAGTAGAATTATAAACTAGAATGTATGCAATTGCATAAAATGCATGTTTTTTAAGTTATTGATTGGGAATCATTAACGTTGCATATATTGTTTATTAACCTATACAACCTTCAAGTAGGAGGGTAAAGTAGTCTACTAAGTACTAAAGTCTAATGCATGTTGATGGATGCAGACTTATGTAAAAATAGGACGATTTTCTTTTTCCTTTACTTCAAAATGGTCATAAGTATTTATTGAAATACTTTTCTGAATTCTTTTGAATTTAGAAATATAAAATTTGAAGTACGAGATTATCTGATTGAACTATGTTATTCATTTAACCTTAGTCGTGTGATTTTTCTAACCATTTTATATATGTATTAATGTTATGTCACTCATATTTTCAATCATGTGATTTTGAGGTTGTTCAGAGAACAAGATCTAGTTTGTTATGAAATATTTTTGAATAAATTGTTTATTTTAAAATATTTAGTGGGAGAAAGATAACTTACAGAAGTTATTAAACCACAAACTAGTAGTCAAAAATATGTTTGATAGGAACTTATATGATAAGTACATAGAATTTAGAGAAGTTCTAAAACCACTAACATAGAATCAAAATCAAAATTTGATTTATGGAACTTATATGATAAGTAATTTAAGTATACAAGATTTACTTATATGATAAGTTATGAGTATACATGAGTCAAGTGGGAGTAACATGGTATTTTCTATTTAATTAATGCATATGAGAAATGTTTTACCTACCCTTATGTACGTTAAGGATGTAAATAGTAATTTCTCGATGAAATGGTAACCTCGGAGTGTTTCTAGTGTTTAAGGTTCATATCAATGTAATGATGTGCATAACGGTATTTGATGCTTCCGTTGATTAGTCATGCACATTTTAAAATGAAACATATCGAGTGTTTTGTGTTATAAATAACACTAATACATTTTCGATGATTCTCAAGTGTTGAGAATTGTGAGACACGAATTCATTTGATGATTCTCAAATGTTGAGAAAGAAGTGTGAAACACAAATTCATTCTGTGGTTCTCAAGTGTTGAGACATGTGAACCACTAATTCATTCGATGATTCTCAAGTGTTGAGAAGTATGAAACACTATTTCATTATGATGAAATTTTAAGTACATGAGAAGTACAAGAGGGTGAATTAAAATACCAGTGACACATATTGTTTGAGAGGTACGAGAAATGCGTTTTTGATTCATGAGATTACTTGAATCATGGAATATGACATTTATAAATTATCCTACATGCACATATGATATGACAATTTTATCGCTTTTGATTATATGTACTTGGCTACTATTAAAATGATAAAGTCCTTAGAATAATATGATTGTTATTCTTAAAATTCCCTAGTCATAGTATTAACAATAATAAGGGCATTGTTATTACGGACAGACTAGCATGTATGATGATACATGAGTGAGCTATTGGAGAATATCTCATTGGAATGACCATTTAAAGATTTTCATAAGGTTAAAACTTTTCTGTGCTGATGGAAATTCTTTGTATGACAGTAGTGTAAGGAAATCCTTTGACTTGAAATCACAAAGAGTATAATTTGTGTGGATAGTTGTGCTTTGGTCCTTCTCATCTTTTGTCGTAACTGACTCTGCGTATGGTTGGACTGGGTATAACAAGAAGCATAGATTGATATTTTATGATTGATATAGGATTCACCACTCCAGTGGGAGAGTATATCCTAGACATGGCCACTTGTTGGAATATCAACTCAAAATGTTTGCAAACGGTCTAATAAAGTTAGAAAAGTTCTAATTTTATTTAGAGGGAGTTGAATTCCTGAGCAAGAAAATATCATTACTTTAAAGAGTTGGCACAATACCTTACTCTTGTACTGATAAAGGATATAGTGTGGTGAAAGAATATTATTACATGGAATCTGATTCATGGATAGGTGAAGTCGATCATTTGACTTATTTCTAAATAATTGGGTGGTCATGATGCCTGGCTAGAGGCCAATCTTGATCTATGAATATGATGATAAATTAAGTTGTTAATTTTGATCAGTATTAGAAATACCACGACTAAATATTGTCTTTAGTCCAAGTGGGAGTTTGTTGGATATGGACTAAATCCAATATAATTTCTAATTACATATTTATTGCTAAGTGTTTAGGAACCTGAAGGGTCACACACAATAGAACAAGTTATTGGGTATAATGGATTAATAATGTTATTAATTCATGAAGGTTAATAAGCAATTGAATAGGGATTTGTAACGTTTGACGTTACGAATTCATGGTGATGAATTCAGCATTAAGTCACTGCTTCTCAATGCTTCTCAATGCTTATAAATAGCCGCAGTCAGGTTCATCTAAGTTAACAGTTGAAACACAACAATATTAGAAATCAGTTCTATACAGTTGCTTTTAGATGAATGGAGCTGGCACGTTAAACTGACTTTCCCAATAGTCGAGTTCGTGTGGATACCGTCAGAGGTCGGACCATTTGTGCGACTAAAGATCGACTTCAATCGGTATAGTACTTCTTCACGAAAAATAGAGGATTCGACAATCCGGTATGTCATTTACGCATTACATATATCATGATCCGGGCTATTTAGTATCATAGAATACTAACAAGGATGATCTGATGGAGAAAGTTTCTAATAGGTAAGGTTTCCATATTAATTGGTCATCTCTATGTGCTGAAAGGGAAGCATTCTGAAGAATTGATATGGCATTAGGGGGAAGGAACTGTTGCAGAATGGGAAGTATGGTAAGCTTATGAGTGACAAAGTGTGCAGCAGTCAGTTGGAGTAGTTCTTCAGAATGTGGCTGGTAAAGATCAATAAGAGGACCCAAATCAGTCCAGTTTGAGGTCCAAAAATTACAGTAAGCATTCTTAATCATCAACTTTTATTACGAATTAATAATAATACGTAAATTATTTTAACTTTAACTAAATTATATGGTGATGAAATGAGTTTTAAAATATTATGACTTGTGCGATAGTGTAAGTTGCGCGAAAGTTGAAAGAATGTATTGAAAATTCTAAAACATTTATCCCCAAATCAGATTCTTCTATCCGGCCATTTCATTTTATGGGAAAAGAAAGGTGGATGTTTCCTATAATGTAAGACTCATCTGAGACGAGACGTCTCTCTGGTCGAGAACATATATATGACCCGTATAAATATAAAATAATCAAATAAAATAAAATAAAAACTTGAGATAATGAAAATAACAATTTAAACTATAAAAATTTATATCATCCTTAACCGGCAAATAAGAAATTATATTAATTGAGGTTGTATTAATTAACGATATGTGACGTATCTAATAAATATATTTTTATAAAGATTTGAGAATTTTTTTTTAAAAAATAAACACCTATGAAAGGTGGGGGAATATATTGGGCTCCCCTAACCAAAGTCAAAGATGACAAAGGTTTTACATCTCCTATATATGCTAAAGGACACTAAGTCCTAAGAAGCATGATAATGCTCCACAAAAGAATAAAAGAATAGATACCTTCCATGTAAGTCTCGAATAACCTAAAGCCTATTAGTGAATTGTCGAGACAAAACACAATGCAGCATTAAGTTAGAGACTTTAGGAAGTAAAAAGAAGAACTATAACACTATAGCACCCAATACAGACTTATGTTGGTGTAGTGTCTGTTCATGCAGCTTGTAATTGTTTGGACATTGCTGCTCAATTGCAAAGAGCCTGAGGAGTAGATGATGAGTAAATTCCAGTGAGAAGCATATGCTCATAGTTGCTGGAAGTTTAAAGCATTTGATCATCCCAGATTCAGGTTGGTTAATCTGCAAAGAAGAGAAATCTATTAGCAGTATCAGGGCTGAGCCTCAGGAACCCTTCAGCATCTAAAATTATAGGGAAAATATGGAATAAGGACGGTATAACTTTCAAAATTTAAAAATGGGGTGCAACTATTACTTAATTTCTATAAGGGCGGTAATTATTAAATAAAAATTATTATTATTTTCTAAATACTGAAATGACACTAATACCCTCATCACTTTTAACGTAACCACGGTTTTTAAATTCCACCGCATTGGCTTCTGACTCAGGTTCAATTGTTCAGCTCTTGACTCATCGCCCATTTTTACATCTCTCTGGGGCTGGCGTGTTCCATTTTGGATTGAATGTTCTGCAAGCTGTAAAAGCCAACGAAGAGTCCAAAGCAGACTTGGAACCTGAAATGTTAAAAGGCCATATTAAGATCACAAACAAGTTCAAGAAAAGGTCTCAGATAAACAGCAAAAGAAGCTGAGATTAAGAGAGAACTCAGAGGAGAAAGAAAGTGCTTACTAAGATCACTAGATCAGATGCGTTGGGTGCGTAGACAGTCCAGATAAATGCATTAGCCAGTGATAAAATACAATCGAAAAACGGCACTCCTTCGGATTCGTAACCATATTTCTGAACCCCAAAAATGAAACATCATTCAAAGAAACTTATCTAAGCTCATAATCACATTAATCACCAATTTGCATGAACAAGCAAAATTCCCAGGCAAGATAAATCACACAAATTCAAGAAAATTAATGATAATAATTACCATGAGACACAGCATGACGCTTGTAAAAGCGCAGACGCCGCCAACAAATATGTAAAGATCATCCAATTCGATAGTGACGATACCAAGAGCGTAGAGAGGGAATGGCAGAGTAAGAATGGTGGCAATATGTTTCATCAAGGTAGGATCATTACAACACTTACAGTCTTAAGCTTAAGACCAACCAAAATCAGCTATTTTCAGCTCACCCTGTCATAAATAACAGCATATGAGCAAAAGGCATTTAGATATCTAAAAATGAATAAGCAGTTTGACAAGATTCACCTGTGCACCAACTAGCAGGTTTCCTGGTTTAATGTTTCGATGGATCACATGCTTTCCATGACAATAAATGAGGGCTCGAGCAAGTGAAGCCACATACCGGTTAAGAGGCATCATTAGTTTGCAATAAAAGAAATTGTAGATGTATATAAAGTAATGTTAGGAGCATGGAGATAACTCAGAGTAGCTGCATGCCTTTCACTGAAATATTTACATTTCTGCAGTTCCTTGAATGAGATACATTTCAGCATATTTCAGCATATTCCAGAATGAGATACACTCGTTTCTGCACATTTTTATTTGCAGTAAGTTTGATTCCAGTGGTTTCAAATAATATTGACTTGTTACGTACCTCATAGGGGGTGCAAGTCTTAAGCTTGCAGAATCATTACATCACAGTTGAGCATCTCTTATTAAAATGTTCATGTGCTCATCATCCTGCTGAAAGTGCTGAGTTACATACAAAGAAAACCTGCGATGAGTTGGGAGGGGAAGAAATGAGGAAGCCATGTGATTTAAAAAATTTAAATAAAAGAGTCCTGGGATTTTAGAAGCATTTGAAATATTTCTGCATATGCAATTTGTATTCTCTGGTTTGAATCAACACCTGTACCCAACAAATTCAATGCAAAGCAAGCAGAAGGATTACCTTAAAAGCTGTAGAAATAAGGGCAAATAATTACCGGATTATCAAGGTACGTCGTAGTATTGACAGAAGATATTACCGGTAGAATTCTGCGTTTCAGAGTTGGCACGCACCCAAAACCATAGCACGTTAAAAGTGATGAGGGTATTAGTGTTAGTTCAGTATTTAGAAAATAATAATAATTTTTAATTAACAATTACCGCCCTTTTTAGAGATTAAACAATAGTTACACCCTACTTTTAAATTTGAAAGTTATACCGCCCTTATTTCATATTTTCCCAAAATTATAAGACTCTTTACTGCAGATGGAAGAGTCAGCTAGGAAAAAGTTTCAGAAATTTGAGCACTTTAGGCCATTTTCGACAGGAAATCAGATGGTTGATTTCGTTCTCATAATATGCATTAAGGAGCAGGTACCAATCCTTTTATGAATATCAGCCAAAAGATTATACAGTTTCAAATGCCAAGTATATGGATTTAAAATCACTGAAATAGCTTGTTGGCAATCAGATTCAAAGATGACAGGGCTAATATGGAGTGATAGGGAGCATTTTAAAGCAGCTTGAATGGCATATAATTCAGATTGCAATAGAGAAGTGGCATGAATAAATGATGTTGCTGCCTTAATACATTCCCCATGGTCGTTTCTAATAATGAAAGATATCCCAACCCTATCTTGTTTCCAAGAAGCATCAGTATTGATCTTAAAACCTGAAACTGGTCTGGACCAAACAACATGATGGATATTTGGATTTGGGGGAATATATAGAGGGGGAATGCACCCTTGTTCAGCTAGCTCCCTATCAACAGAGTTATGGATGTAAGCAGGTTGTTTTATGAGAGATAGGTAAATGGATTGGTGGAGTTCTTTCCTCATGGCTTCCATATCTGGAGGGATATTGTCAAATTGTTTTCTATTTCTAGCTCTCCATAAAATCCAACATACCATTATAGGAGCACTGTGGTTTAGCCTGGTATGTAACTTAGATAAGCCCAAAAAGGACTAGTTAGTAGCAAGCCTATCCCACATTAGAGCTAGAAATATACAAAGAACCACACAGGGAATGCATATATTTCCATAGAGCTGTAGCAAAAGAGCAATCATTGTAAAAATGGTGTAGAGTATCAGAGTTGTTGCAAAAGCATCATTTTGATACATTTTGAAAGCCAAATTGTTTCAATATGTCATCAAAAGGAAAAAAACAATTCAGAAGTTTCCACATAAATACTGAGAGCTTTTTCCGAATATAAGAATTCCAAATTTTTTTCAGGACAAGGATAGTACCTGAATTATCTCTCAGTTTTGAGTATGCAGATTTTACTGTGAAGTTCCCAAGAAGATCCAATTTCCATATGAGCTTGTCTGCTATTATGTTGATGACAGGAGTTGGAAGCACCATGTAGCAAGGGCAAGATAGATGATTTATTAGCTACAAACTCAGAACAGACATAGTCAGGACAGATTGAATAGTTAGTTCATATATATCAATCAATGGCCCCAAATCTGTCCAATTTAAGGTCTATAAATTGCATTTCCCATCTCCCAGAATGACTTTAGAGTTCTGTTCAGCTAAGGAGTTAACTTTACAGATTCTTCTCCAGTTTTGTGATTTTCTGTGTGTAACTGGAAGAGAGGCTAGGAAGCCCGTCCAGGGAGTTATGCCTAACTTGTACTTTCACTAGAGCTTGCAAGAAAAGGCTTTTATTGTTTCTGACAGTGATCTAATACCCAATACATTCCGAGCTACTGGGCAACAGATAGAATTCCATTTTTTCCAAGACTTTTTTGGACCAGTGTCAGAAGGAACCCCTAGAAAAAGATAGCCAGTCTCCTTTCAATTTTCTTTATGATCCATTTTGTAGGCTCCATCACAGCCCAAACATGTTGGGATAATGGCAGAAGGCAAGACTCAATTAGGGTCAACTTACCTCCTGTTGAGAGCCAAATATTTTTCCAGTTAAAGAGTATTCTGTCTATCATTTCCAGTACTGACTGGAAGTGAATATTGAGATTCTTACCACTGAAAATTTGTACTCCTAGGTACTTAAAAGGTAGTTTACCCTGTTTCATCCACATTATTTGTTTAACTTGTCTAAACTTATCCTCAGTGGCTTTGGAGCTAAGAAAAAATCACTTTTTTCAAAGTTTATTTTTTGACCTGAAGTTTTTTCAAATTTGACTAGAAAAGCTTTCATTCGAATAAGGTTTTTCCTAGAGGCTGTAAGAAATATGACAGTATCATCAGCATAGCTTAGGTGTGAAATATTTAAAGCATTTCTGGGAAGTGAAAAGTACTGCATAGCACCAGATTGAAAAACATATGATAAACTCCTAGCAAAAACCTATGAGAAAATGTTAAAGAGAAAATGTGATAAAAGATCACCCTGTTTTATACCTCTAGATGCAGGAAAATACCCTACTGGTTTACCATTAATAAGCACTAAGAACCAAGCATCAGACAGGTTTTTAATAATGCAATGAACAAAGCTGTCTCTAAAACCAAACTTTAGGAGAATTGCTTTGAGGAATTTCCAGCTGACCCTATCAAATGCTTTCATTAGATCTAACTTAAGTATACCATTAGGGTCTCTTACCTTCTTATTCAAAAACCTAATCATCTCTTTTAAATAGATAACATTATCAGATACATCTCTATTTTTTAGAAATGTTGTGTGGTGATATTTATTTAGGCATCAAATGTTTAAGCATTTCCATAAGAATTTTAGAAAAAATCTTGTTGATTACATTTGAAAGGCTTATTGGTCTGTAATCTCCAAAGGTCACTGGAACTTCTCTTTTTGGAATAATGGTAATCCAAGTGCTAGAAATTCCTCTATGGAGATGTGACAGAGATAAAAAATCATTGGATGCCTCAAGTAAATCTTGGCAGATTATATTTCATGCCTTAATAAAAAAAATAGAGCAGTATAGTCATCAGGCCCTGGACTACTCATCTTATTAAGACTTAAGACAACCTGCTTCAGTTCAGCTAAGGTAACTGGCTTACAAAGTTCATCATTTTCCTGACCAGAAATATAGATGGTATTTCAGACAAGAAATGAGATTGGAACTGATCTTGATCAGGGTGTGGTGAATCAGTGAGGAGGTTCTGATAAAAAGAGATAGCCTCATTCTCAGTCTCCCCAGCTTCAGTCAACCACTGTCCATCACCACTCTTAATTTTTGTGATGTTGACTCTACTTCTTTTTTCCATTACAGAATTATGAAAAAATTTAGTATTCTCATCCCCTTCTTTAAGCCACTTTACCTTAATTAGCCTTATGTTTCCAGAAATGGTATTGCTCTTTTAGTGACTTAGTTAACAGAGCTTTTGCTTTTTTGACTTTGATAAGCTCTACATTAGAACTATCATTCTCAAATGCAATTTCCTGAACTCTTAGATTTTCCTCAGCCTTAATAATGTTCTCATAATATTTCCAAACACTTCTCTATTCCACTTTTTTAGGATGGATTTGAGACTGCTCAGTTTGAGAATTTTTTTTAGTAATCCCCTACCTTGTGAGGGAGAGTTCCAGTGGAGATTGATTACCTCCAAGAGGAGAAGCTCTAGACTTTAGAGGGTACACAAGATTGAACAATTGCCAAGGACAACTGTATGGATCTTGTATAGCCTTTATTGCCTGTGAGTAGTCACTCTCAATCACATATGTGGAGGACAACCTTTCACCAATAAGAATTTCCTCTGATAGCATGTAGTTCAGCTTCCAAAGGAAAGGTGGTACTCCTAAAAAAGGTTGAAATTGAAACAGTGTGGCCTGTGGAGTTCCTTTACTATAATACCAAACCCTGTGCTCGTGTCTTGATGCCATGAGGCATCAACATTCACTTTGAACAGTCACTGGAGGAGACCATTTGACAAGCACAATTTGAGGTTGAGGGGGTCTAGTATGAATAGGCAAATAGCCCAAAGCAGACAAGTCCCTGTCAAATTCAGAGGAAGCATAGAAAGGTTTTGCAGTAAATATGTTAAAAACTTGATCTCTGATTTTTTTTTCATCACTTCTGGGCATGGTGTTACATTATCAATTTTTTTTTGCATTTCTAGCTAGCCATAGAGACCAACATGTGATACTTGGAATAATGTAAAACAAAGAAGTGTGAAGTTTGGTAACACCCTGGAATGACCAGTAGAAAGATAATTTGCCCAAAGAGTTGAGAAAGATTGGTTTGCAATTCCAACCATCTGGTGGAAATTAGACCACATAACAGCCAAAGTGCAATCATTAAAACAATGTTCAATGTAGTCATCAGAATTGCAAAATAGGCAATTTGAAGGTAAGTGAAATCCGATTTTCATTAAGATATCTGGAAAGGGTAAGAAGGCATTCACTAGTTTCCACATGAATACACTAACTTTCTTTTGGATTCTGGGATTCCATACCTTCTGAAGTGAATCAGAGTTATCTCTACTTTGATTCAGAGCTGCATATGTTGATTTGAATTTAAAGATTCCTGTCTTCACTGGGATCCAAATGAGCCTATCTTCCCTGCCAAGAATAACCGAAGCTTCCTATAAGACATTTAAAATAGATTGATTAATGACAAGGGGAATAGTAGCAATATAATGATCCATATGTTCTATAAACTGAGCCATTGAGCAGTCAAGTGTGATATTAGTATTAGATTGGTTCAGTGTCAACACCAGAGAGCCAATTCCAATCCAATTGGCTGACCAAAAATTGCGTTTGCCCTCCCCATGAATTACCCTAATGAGAGGTTCAGCTTTGGAATCAATAGAGATAATCCTCTTCCGGTTGGGAAAGGTTCTATAGGACTGTGGCAGTGACCATAGTAGCTGAGACCAGAGAGTTGAGCCTTGTTGGAATTTCCACCACAATTTTAAGGAGCAGACCTTAATGATTGTAGTAATTGATCTTAGCCCTAGGCCATTTTGTTGAGTAGGGTAACATAGTGCCTCCCATTTCCTCCATACTTTTTTAGGCTTAAGATCTGTTTCCCCCCAAAAGAACAATGATAACAACTTCTAAATTTTCCCACCACTGCCACTGGAGGCACCATGACACTCCATATGTGCTGTGGTATGGAGAAAATACAAGATTTAATAAGTGTCAGCTTGCTACCTGTGGAGAGCCATCTATTCTTCCAGTTTGAGAGCCTATTTTGGATTCTTTGTATCACTGGCTGGAAGTAAGAGTTAAGTGTTCTACCAACAAAAATTGGCACTCCCAAGTATAGATGTGACTTGATTGAGTTTAACAAGTGAAGCATTTTTACTCAAGTAGAATTCACTTTTTTAAAAACTATTTTTTGACCTGTTGTCTGCTCAAAAATAACTAAGAAAACCTTGATTCTAACTAGGTTATTCTTAGAAGAGCTCAAAAATATCACAATATCATCAGCATAGCGAAGATGGGAAATTGGTGTTGGACCTGCTTGCAACTTAAAATATTGCAGTTTTCCTATTTGAAATACATAAGCAAGACTCCTAAAATATACTTCAGAGATAATGTTGAATAAAAAAGGAGATAGATAGCCTCCCTTTTTTATTCCCCTTGTTGCTCTAAAAAAACCATTAGGCCTACCATTAATAAGTACTGAGAAATAGGCATTGTTTAGATTTTTCATTATGCAAAGGACTGTGTTACCATTAAAACCAAACCAGCAGAAGCTTATTTAAATAACCCCAATTTACCCTATCAAAAGCCTTTTTCAGGTCAAGTTTTAGTACAAGGTTAGGGTTCATTCCTTTTATGTCCAAGAATCTGATCATTTCTTTAAGATAAATAACATTGTCAGCAATGTCTTTATTTTAAAGAAAAGCAGATTGAGTGGGAGAAATAATTTTTGGCATCAGCGGTTTGATTCTTTCCATTAGAAGCTTTGAAAAAATCTTATTGATGAAATTTGAGAGGCTAATTGGCCTAAAAGTCATCAAATGTTGATACCACTTCTTTTTTAGGGATAAGTGCAATCCAAGTGGCTGAAATGCCAACTGGAATATTAGCTCCACTCATAAAGTGATGAACAACACTTAAGAGGTCAATCTTAATTATATCCCAAACTTTCACAAATAATTTAGATGAGAAGCCATCGGCCCTGGGCTACTGTTTTTATTTTCATTTCAAAAACAGTTTCCCTAAACTCATCTAGTGTTACTGGTTTGGTAAGCTGAGCATTGTCTGCTTCAGTAATCAACTTTGGTATCTGGCTAAGGAAATGATGATAAAACTCTCCCTGAGTGTTCAAGGGTGGTTCAGACAATAGATATGAGTAGTAATTCACTGCCTCAGTTTGAATCTGTGTGTTATCATCTAGCCATACACCACTAAAGTTTTTAATTTTAGTGATGCTCAAAGAACACCTTTTTTCCTTCACTGATTGATGAAAAAATTTGGTGTTATCATCTTCTTCTTTGAGTCATTTAATTCTGGATTTTTGTTGCTCTTTTAAGGCTCTCAGATGCCAATGCCTTTAATTTTTTTAGAGTAATAAGTTCATTTACTGAATTATTCTCATCATAAATTATTTCTTGCAATATGAGACTTTCAGCAGCTTGTTTGACATTATGGGGAGTAACAAGATTTAGGAAATTGTATGGTGATAGAGAATAGAAGACCATGGGATACCAAAATTGAATGAAATAAAATGGATTATAATTATAAATTTACCAAATCGATTAAAAATAAGAGAAAATCAGGAAACATTTACGAAAATAGGTCTTATAAATAACAAGAATGAAACATGTAGAACAAAACAAAATATCTTAAATAAAAATAACAAAAGAAAAAGATTATGGTATGATTGGGAAAAATATTCTAAATAAATACAATTATAACTAAAATTACAAAAATCACCCTCTATGAAATACACAATTAAATACACTATGAAACATTATATTCTTAGGCCCTGTTTGCTGGAGCTTATTTCTTGCTGATATGAACTGAACTGAACTGATTTTTTTTTATAAAAATACTGAACTGAACTGATTTTTTTTATAAAAATACTGAACTGAAAAAAAGTATGTTGAATTGAATTGAATAATTATAAATATAACGAACTTAACTGAACTGAAAATAAATAAATATATTTATTTGAACTGAATTGAAAAAAAATTAAATATAGTATAAACTATTTAATATATAAAACTATATTTTATGAATTATTACAATGAGACCATGGCAACGAAAAAGGAATATGCTAACTTTCTATGAATATATACTATCTATGAATATATAGTTATTACATGTAATTTTCTTCAATATATTTTAACCATGTATAGCAGCCATTCAATACAATTTATAGTTTTTCATGAATATGCTGAATAGTAAGTATACCAAATTTAATTTAATTGAATGGACCAAAATTACATAATTAACCAATTCAATTGAAATCAATTGAAAATCAGGAAATAATGACAAAAATAGGTCTAATTGAATCTTGATGATACATATAGAATCAAACAAAATATTAAATATAATAGGATAATAGAATTATGGTATGATTTGGAGAAAAATTCCAAATAATAATAATTAAAGCTAAAATTACAAAATTACCCTCAAATTAAAATCTTAATTAAACGACTAATTAAATCCTAATTAAATATACTACGAAACCAAGAATTTATTTTAGGGTGTGAGTAAGGGATATCAACATCTCTAATGACCAACAATAGTCGTATATTTGATACACAGTATAATATTTGACAAAAATATTATAAAGTGCAGTTAAACCTCTATAAATAAATACCCTTGGGACCATTATAAAATTATTCATTTAGCGAGTTTATTCATTTATCGATAAATGAATAATTTATTCATTTATCGAGGTTTAACTATAGAAATGTGATGGACGTCGAACATCTTTTGAACTATCCAAACGAGAATGATGTTGTTATGGAATTGCCAACCGACGATGAAATTATTGAGTCTGTACTGAATGATGAGAATGATCCAGAACCAGATGATAGTAGTGTCCCACCAAATGTGTCATCCAAACAAGCATATCAAGCGATGATCACCTTGCAAAACTATTTGCTACGACACGAGCAGACTACTCCCGAAATTTTGTTTGCGCTAGGAAAATTCAAGTATGAGATGAATTTTGGTGGGAAAAAATAACAAAAAACTATAAACACTTTTTTTTTTGTAAGAACTTGATTTTGATTTATTATATGAACATTATTGATTGAAAAATATATTTTTAATATATATATATATATATATGTATGTATATATCTTAGGAAATGTGGTGATTATTCATTTATATATACATAGGGTCTTAAAGGATTTTAAAAAAATTATTCATTAATGCATTTAGCGAGATTATTCATTTAACCCCTTAGCCCAAGTCGGGACCGGGAAAAATTATTCATTTAACGAGGTTATTCATTTATCGAATATCCATTTATCGAGGTTTAACTGTATAGAGTATTTTAATAAAGTTTACCCAATATTTTTGACAATTCTCCTACTTTTTTTTTTTATTATCTTGAGGACTACATTAATCTAGGAGGGGTATCCGGATAGGTACCATGATCCCACAACTCGGAAAGTGTACGTATAACCGGTGGTTTGTCCAACCACCGGTACGTACATATAAATCTATTTATAATTTAATTTAAATTGGCTATTAAATTATTTATATAAAGACCAAGTGAAATTTACACATGATAATTATCAACAATAATTTACACAATTAAAATTTTTATTTTTGACTGAAAAATTTGGGCATTTTAAAAGTTCCTAATCCAACAATTAATTAGACTTATTAATTTTTTTATCCGTTATCTGCAGGTAAAACGGGATTTATTTTTTATTCATATGATGAATACGGGTAAAATATGGGTACGGGTAAAACGGATATGTGCATAAATGAGTAATTTAAAAAGACTAGTTAAAACGGGTTGGGTCAATGGACTCATATGGGTAAAAGTGCACGGGTCTAACCCGCAGATTAAACAATTTTTATATATCTTTTACCCGTTTCCAGCGTCACCATCTTCGGCCATGTTTGCTAGAGTTTATTTCTCGCTAAACTGAACTAGAAAAATAAAAAAATACTGAACTGAACTAAAATGTTTTTAAAAATACTGAACCGAACTGAAAAAATACAAATATATTAACTGAACTGAAATAATATAAATATACTGAACTGAACTTAAAAAATATAAATATGTTGGATTGAACTGAAAAATATAAATATACTGAATTGAAAAAAAATTTATCTGAACTGAATTGAAAAAAATTAGATATAGTAAAAATATTTATTATTAACAAATAAAATGAGTTAAAAAAATATTGAGACTGAAAATACTGAGATGGAGTTTTTAAGTGAGTATAGTATTATTACATGATAAATATTAAATTATTAAAAGATGTGGTTGGACTAACCGCTGGTTACACGTAGCGGCTCCCCAACCAACTACAATCAAAACATCAGTATTCAAACCCAAGTGGTAATGCGGGTTCGGACGGTCAGAATTGCATGGTTCAACAATCAAATATAAACTTATTAAGAAGTCCAGAAAATAGTGATACTGAATTATACTTCCAATATTCATCATCCATAAAACTTTTATACATTAGTACATTACTCTATTATAAATTCTATTATTATTGTCATTCTCATAGTTCAACTAAACACCTTATTTCATAGGTCTAAGTAAATTTGAATGAACCCTCATTTCTTACGGAACAACGAGTAAAAAATTGATCTTGACATAGATAATGTATAAGCTCGAGTTTATTTGTGATGAAATGTGAATGTGTGTGTGTATATATATATTAACATAATAGCTTCATCAGGTATGTAATAGTTGTATTTAGAAAATGTCATAATTCTCAAACAAAATCTAGAGTCACTTAAACTCAATCTTAGCTTATTAGAATATGCAGCTAAACTAGATATGAATAAATCTTATGATAGAATATCATGCTCTTTTTTATTCAGTGCATTAATTCATATTGGATTTCCTCAATCCTGGATAAAATTAATCCATCAATGTGTGACTACGGTCTCAATGACGCTAAGGCCCTGTCCAGTTCAACTTATTTGGTGCTGTGCTGTGCTGATGAGTGCTGAGCTGTGCTGATGAGTGCTGTGCTGTGCTGTTCTTGTGCTGAATAGTTTTGAAAGTGTTGAATAGTGTTCATTTGAGTTGAAAAAAAAAAAAACAGAATGTTTATTACTTAAGAACTAAAAAGTTCACTTAGTTAATATTATTTTTACAAAACATAAAAATAGTGTCCATTTAGAGTTTAAATGTGTTGAGCTGAATAGGTATTGTGTTGACCAGTGCTATGTTGTGCTGACGAGTGTTGTGTTGTGCTGATGAGTGCTGTGTTGTGCTGAAATGTGTTGCAATAAGTTGAACTGAACAGGGTCTAAGAGTGAATGGATAGAAAATTTTGTATGCTGGCATCCTTTTTGTGCTGGTTTAATGGTCCTATAAACAAGTGACATGTGTTTTATACCGGGAAAAATTGAGTGACATATTATGAATTAATTCATGTGTTTTATGTATTATGAGTGACATGTGTTTTAATGGTAATATCTGTAATATGTGTTCCTGTTATACATAATAAAAGTCATATTTCCATAAACAAAATTGATTAGAATATGCTCTCTAACATTGTCCAAACCAAAGGATTTTGGACCATTACAAAAGTTGCATTCTTTTTAGGTTCCCTTACTTAAAAAAACTTTAATTTTGGATCTATTTAATAATTTATTAAAAATTATTCCAAAATAAGGTAATTTATAAACTAAAATCTATATTTTGTACCTAAAATTGATCAAAACAGAATTTTCACCTAACATTTAAAGTATTTGAGCCATATATTCAATAATACAAAAATGATCGTTTTTTAAACTTCATTATCAATAGTGGCCATAATTTTATTACAAAAATGATAATTCCTAATTGATCAGTGTACCAAAATTTCTCAATCAACTTACATTTATTTATTTACCATGGACCCAAATTATTAAATCAAGAATGTATATAATAATTATTATATAATAATTTTCCACTACGATTTTAATTTTATAAAAAATTAACATGTTTTTTTTTATATAAAGGTTATAATTATTTTTATCTATTTTGGTCAAAATGAGTAAGGATTACTAGAATCCAACAAGACAAGTACATTACTACCGCAAAAGAGTACGTGTCAGTGTAACACAGTCTCAAAGTGGCATAAGCGCGGAATACAACTCAACTTCAAACATTCTGGTTCCTTCTCCCATTCGCCCCCACCGCTCCGACCGAACTCAGAATCACAGGTTTGTTTCTTTACCTTTCCTCAATCCTCATGATTCGATTCTGTTAGCCATTGGATTCTTGAACTGCTTTACGTTTCAATTCCTATATCGTACGATTTATCTGGATTGACTGATTGATTGGAAGCTTGAACGAAAATGCATGTCGCGGTTAATCACTCGATCAGAACGATCAGTGACATGTTTTAATCTTCTGTGTTATGATAAGAATCACTGGAAACCATTTTGAAATGTATGTTGTCAAAAAATACAGGATTGATATGATGGCCGCCAACAAAGGCGCATTTTCTGCTAGCGGGACTGCAGCTACGGGAACCATCGGCCCTATTCTTGCACATGTGGATATTGCTGAGAGCCAAACTTGCTATCTGTTTCGAATCGCTCTTCCTGGAGTGAAGAGGAATTCAGGCAAGTCATTACATATTCTGTGTTATTGTTGATCTACATTCAATTTGGTTCCCTTTATGCTACTAAATCTGGTGGTTGATTTGCCTATCTAAATGCTTATCTGCGTGCAAAATAAGCAATTCTGCTCTTAGTTCTCTTTTTATGTGACCAGTTCCTAGGTTGTACACATATCCCCTATCATAAGTACTGGTTTGGTTCCTTCTAGTTGCTGAAATAGGGAACCTGAAGTCGGTGACAGGAAATGTACCTTAACGGATGCTTTCTGCCCTCTACATCTTGTGTATGCTAGCTGCATCCACATTGATTTTTAGTCTTGTTCCACTTGGTCACTTTAGTCTAGAGAGGAAGCAAGAATTTGTCTTCAGTGTCTCCATGGATTATACTAACTTTCAAACTTTAATCTATAGCTCTTCTTGATGTCATTATGAATGTGCTTTATACAGTGTTATAGCATGGCTTTCCTTAGCCACCATTCGAACTCTTTAAATACTGCTTACACTGATTTTAATATTGAATGTATAGTTCCTACTTTAAATACTGGTCTGGGTTGTCATGGTGTCACACTTTTTGTTGTCTGAATCATCTAATGAATGTTTTTTCATTAGGTTTGATTTCTCTCATTGATTGTTTAGAAACAGCATAGTAAATATGTCTTCAAGATTTAGTATAGATGCTTTACGTGATTCATATAAGTCTGTGGCTGTGGCTAACCAGGTCGACTAGTCTAGTAGCTGTCTAAAGATTAATGAAGACTTGTCAGTAAGATCTGGTAATTTGATGTTTTACTAAAACAGGTGTCATATTTCTGGTGTTACTAATCTATAGCTCTTCTTGATGTCATTATGAATGTGTTTTATACAGTATTATAGCATGGTTTTCCTTAGCCACCATTAGAACTGTTTAAATACTGGTCTGGTTTGTCATGGTGCAACTTTTCTTGTTGTCTGAATCATCTAATGAATGTTCTTTCATTAGGCTTGATTTTTCTCATTGATTGTTAGAAACAGCGTAGTAAAAGTATCTTCAAGATTTAGTATAGATGTTTTACATGATTCATAGTCAGCGGCTAACCAGGTCGACTAGTCTTGTTGTCTAAAGATTAATGAAGACTTGTCAGTAAGATCTGGTAGTTTGATGTTTTACTAAAACAGGTGTTGTTTCCATTGCTAACTGAATTAAAGGAATACTTATATAATATTGCTGCATATCCCCTTTTCAGGGATTGTAAGTGATCATTTTTCTCGCCTTATTTGCAGCGGACTTCAGCTGTGACTTAACACCAACTGGTCAAGTCATCATCAAAGGAGTGTCAACGACCGGTGAGGCAACAGTCCAGAGGTTCTCCCAGACATTTGTGATGCAGACTCAGAACCTTAGGGCTCCAGGTCCTTTCACTATCTACTTCCAGCTCCCTGGTCCAATTGTCGTCGACTCCTGTATTTGCACATTTGCGTGCGATGCTATCTTTGAGGGGATCGTGCAGAAAGCTTCCCCAGATACCCGCTCTTACAAATTTTGAGCCATGGATTCATTGTTGTAAACTTATAATCTGCACCAATCATGTAACAATACTAGAATGCTGCTGTTTTATGTTGGAATATTTGTGAATCAGACAGGCTTATGGAACAGTTTGAAGCTAGCTAGTTGCAAGTATAAACTAAAACCTAGGCTGTGGCCTTTTTTGTTTTGGGAGTCTTAAACAAGACTTGAATATTTCTGATCAGCCAAAATCAGTATACACACAGAAATATAAATCAAACAAATGGTATATAACTTAAATAGCAAGCAGTATATAAGTTAAACATCCTGAAATTGCTTCATCAATTTATGAATCTGAAGGCGATTGAGGTTGCTTCGGCCCGGCCTCTGCCCACATCTGAGGAGGCATGTAGGGGTAGGGCGGTTGAGCATAGAGAGCGGGATCCATCATCGGCGGGCTTGCAGGTCCGACACCAGGAGGTCTAGCCTGAGCCATCTGCTGAGGTGGAACATAGTAATAAGGCAACGTATCAGAAGATGCCCCCATTGCCAGTGAATTTCTGGGCACTGATAAAATAGGCTCCTCTTTTAGTTCCTCCCTAGGGATGATATCGACCAAAAAGTCGAATATATCAGTCCTCGCAATGGCTGCTGCAATATCATTCTTCTGAAGAGTCCTCCTTTTGTTCTCCTCAGTGTGGTTCCAGGCTCTCAGAGTCAGTTCCAAGATAAACATCTCACAAGCCCTAGCAAACACAATGGGAGCCTCTGCAGATATCATTCTCACATCTTCATCAGCCTTCATGATCTTCTTGATCCTTGCTAGTGGAAGGCTATGGTTCTTGAACTCTGATATCTTCTCGACATCTTGGCGCTGATTTTGCCAGAAGTTCTGAAGCTGAGCTTGCAGCTCCAGCTGGCTCTGCTGGTGCATCTGCTGGTATGCACGCTGCTGCTGCTCCCCGAGCTGAGGCACAATTGTGCCCTGGCTCGACGACTGGGCCCCGGATAGCAGTGGGCCGGGATTCGGTGCCATTTGCCTGCCATCAAAAGCATTTGTAGGATATGGAAGCTGAGTGAGGTTAGGGACCATGCCACTGACAGGGGTTTTATGTTCTTGATCCATGATTTATTTTATCCCCTTATAGTCCTGAAAAGGTTGTAAAGGGTACATTAACATTTAACAACAATTTCTACCTGATCCATAAAAGACTCAAAAGAGAGTGCTATAATAACATTATGTATGTCCTTGTGGAGCTGGGACAGCATGTACAAATATAAATCAGCCTCAAAGTTTGCTTTTTTACTCAGCATAAACAATTTCAGTAAGAACAGCAGAAAACACAAAAGGAAAAGGAATAATGATAGCTCCTAACCTGAACTTATCTATGAATGGAGACAGTGTTAGTAGAATAGGGTCCCCTCCTTTATATTATTCTCATGTACCTTTTATTATAATCCTAAATCCATTATGATCCATGATCCTATTACCTTGGACATTATGCATATTGGGTGGCAGTTATTCTATTCCTGATCCTAAGAACAACATCAAATCCCAGAAATCAATAAACAATCAATGGAAACATATGAATCACAGGATACTTCTCCTAAAAAAAATAACACAAATCAAAACCGGAGGAGGACCATGAACAAAGAGATGATGATGAGTTTATTTTCAAAACTATCAAAAAGGGAGATCAGGTTGGGAAATGTCGTTACCGAAAATCATAGGACACAATCCCGGAGAGGATTATTTGTTGGTGAGGCTTTCTTTCGAAGGTTTTTTTGACGACAGATTTCAGAGTCAGGGACGGATCACAATGATTGCCTGGTTCTACAAGATGCGAGAGACTATTCTAGTTAAATACCTCAATACTAAATTAACCCCGAGTCCCTAATATTTACATGTGTTTTATAAGTAGAAATCCAAAACTCTAAAAATATAATTTCATATTCACATTTTAGTGCCTATTTTCTTAAACTTATTTAATCGTAGATCAACTCAGCTTTGTTCTACTTAGTTTGGTTCTTTAGTAAATGTATGCTTTGGTGAAATTCAACTAAATTTAGTCGTAATACTTCTGTTTTGTAGTTAATGTAACTAATCTTTACTCCAGTCCGGTTCATTTCGATTTAGTTTAATTTAATTTAGCCAAAATAAGCTCAGGATAATATGGTCATAGCTTATTGCCTTTCTTCTAACCAAATCCCAACTTCTCTTGCTTCAACTCATTTCAATCTGTTCTGACCCATCTCAATCTTAATTTGGCATGTTCTCATTGGAGAAGGCCTGAGAAAAGGACACGCCTCTAATCACTCCAACCTCTATTGTTAGTAATTCAACACATAGAGCAAAGGCAGATTCAATGTGGAAACCTCTTGCATCCTGAAGATTCCCACTACTATTTCAAGTAATGGTGGCAATACCAGCTTTGCCTTGGATCCAAGAGGCATCTACATTGATCTTAATGCCCATTGAAGATGTTGACCATGTAATATGGATAATATTAGGCTTGGGAGGGATATATATTGGTGGGATACAACCAAAGAGAGCCAGATCATTGTCTACGGTCCTAGTGATGTAATCTAGTTTTCTGAGCAAAGATGGATAAATTGCTTCCTAAAGTTCTTTAGTCATGAGTGCCAGATCAGTATGTATGCTATCAAAAAGCATTCTATTTCTAGTTTTCCATAGTATCCAACAAACAAAAATGGGAGTACTGTGATTCAACGTAGTGCGAAGTCTAGATAGACCAGTAAATGCCCAACAAGTGGCTAGCCTATCCCATAGATTATCACAATCAAAGTAAGCAGAGACACATAAATTATGCATCACTATTCATAAAGATATATTATGTAATAGTCATTCAAATGGTGTTGAGCATTCTAGCAGAAACAACACCAACACTTGGATGCAAAATTGAAACCAAACTTGGAGAGAATGTTGTCAAATGGTAGAAGGTAGTTCAGTAGTTGAGGGGACCAAATCATACTAGTTTTTAAACTTGTATTTGGGTAGGATTCGGTGCCCTTAACAAGCATTTGTGTGGCATTGTAGCCTTGTATCTCTAAGAGCGGTTCTAGTGGTCGTTCACACTACTTTTGCCTTGAATTGTTAGGTACTTTCAAAGGTTTGTTTGCCAATGATGCATAAGAAGAAGACGCGAAAAAGAAGAATGAGCTCCAAAAATAGCACAAGGAACAGAGAAGAAAAACCCGTTCAAGCCAAAAAGATAAGAAGAATCCAAGAAGAGCAAAATTGAGGCGGTGTGCCTGACCGCGTTTCCGCGTTGCTGGCCGAGCCAGGAAGAACTCCCATGCGCGTTTAGCAGCACCGCGCGCGCGATCGACCATGCCAAGAGAAGAACTGCACGCGCTTGGCCGTGTTTCCGCGTGATTGGCTGCATGCACTTAGCCGCAATCCCGCGTGACTTCCCTCACCCGCATGCACCATCCATGCCACTCCGCTCAAGTCCGCACGAGCCAGACCGCACGCCTGGCCGCGCATGACTGGCGCGTTTTCGCGTCACCGGCCTCGCTGTCACCATCCCGACTTGTCTTTTTTCCATGGCTATTTAAGGAGACTTATCCCTTGTAATAGATCATCTTCCATTCGTTCTGAATGTGCAAGACTTCTGTTTTTCTCTCTCTTTTTTATTTCTAGACCTAGAATTTCATGTCTTCCAAATTTGAATTTGTTTCTTTGATTATGAGCGTTCTAGGCTAAACATCTATGTATTAGGGTTGGTGTAGACCTAATTTTGATGTGAAACCTTAATTCATCATCTTCATATTCTCTCTCATACTTGTTCATTCATGAGTCAACTCTTCCATGTTTATGTGATTTGCCATGGTTATGTGTGTTTTTTGTGTAGATTTATGTATTCTTCTAGTCTCTTGATGGCATTTCTCTTAACTCATCAAGAGATCTATGTAGAAGCCTAGCCCATATAGAGTGTCTAGATATTTGGGTAATTTGTATGCTCGGACTGACAACTTGGATTTGAATGCGTCGTATATCAATTCTAGGTGCAACAGCCCAGCTACCTTTTTCCGCTCAGCTACTTTATAATTTAGAGATGAATTTCATATCCCTTAATACCACTAGTTACTATAGAATTTTTTCACATCTAGTTTCTATCTTATAAGAATGGAAAATAATAAGCATGAGGTTTCTTTGTAGTTTTTAACTTGTTATACTTTAATTATTCTCAGATTAGCTTTAGCAAGGTACAAAACCTTCCGTGTTAGCTAGCTGGCCATCGTCAACTAGGTATTCCATTTCATGTGTTAGAAGGCCGATGTACACCACCGCCACAAAGCATGGCTATGGATGGCTCAAAAAAATGCACCCACTTCATCCTTGTATACACTAGCTATTACTGACCCTCATATTTTGTCAAATATTTATACTACAAGGGTTGTTAATCACAATTTCTGAAGGACCTAACCATTCGACATCGTGTAATATATAATTTGCGTACAAGTCACATGGATATAATGAAACTAAATACATTGTTAGACGGTCTTTGAAATGATTAATATTACACTTGGAGCTAAGTATTCTTCTCGTGATTCCGTGATTTCGTGTGAAAGTGTTATACAAGCTACTAGCTAGGAAAATATGATTCCAAGGTATATGCTTTAATTAGACCATGGAACAAAGAGAAGTAACTAGAACGAAACACTGGCCAGAGGAGTTTGGCTCACATCATAAGGATTGCATGCTCATCGTAATAATTGCGTTCTTAATTTCCCAATTTTCACCTTAATTTCCTTGTTTTGCACGTTATATTTTATTTCTTATTGAAAATATAAATGAGAGATCAATGTTGGTGCACTTATTATCACTTACGATTCATATTTCATAACCATCTGGAAAACTTTCTTCCAGGGTTCAAAATATACAGAGTATGAATAAGTTATTATAAAAAAAACAATGATATGAAAACACCCCTAGTGTGTTTGGTACATCTGTTACACAATTTTTCAGATATTTTGAGTCCGACCTCTCCCTTTGAGTCTCTCGAAAATGTGTTCTCTAAACCCAACCCCACTCCCCATCTCTCTCTAGTACAATTACACAATTTTTGCAGTCTCACTCCCTCTCTCTACCCATCTGTGTTATTTCGTTTACACAATTGTTGAAGACTCTCAAAAATCGTGTCTCCCTTTCTCTCTTTAGTGTCGTCACCCTCTCCACCTGGAGATCTCATTCTCCAAAAAATTCACCCCTTACTATGCCACCCAAACCAACCCCAAAAGGTGGAGGTAAGGATAAGAATCCGGCAAAAAATCTGGTGAAAGTTCAGCTCCATCCGCAGATGCTCCGGCCAGTTCAGATCCTCCGAACAGGAAATCCAGTGAAAGGTCAGGTCCGGGAAAGAAATCTGGTAAAATTCAGGCCAGGCCAAGAAATCTTCAGCTCCTTGGGCCAAGAAACCCAGTGAGGACACAACCCCGACCAACAAATCTTAGGAGACTTCTGGAGATCAGGATCTGAATGGAATTGATGAAATCATGGATCAATAATTGCATCCTTAATTTCCCTTTTTTACCTTTAGTTTTGCACGTTATATTTTATTTCCACTGAAAATATAAACGAGAGATCAGTATTGGTGCACTTATTATCACTTACGATTCATATTTAAAAACCATCTGTATAAGTTTCTTCTAGGGTTCAACATATACAAAGTATGAATAATTTATTATAAAATACAATGAAATAAAGCACCCCTAGTGTGTGTGATACATCTGTTAAATAATTTGTTCGGATACTTTGAGTCCGGCCACTCCCTTCGAGTCTCTCGAAAATGTGTTCTCTGAACCTAGCCCCACTCTCATTCTCTCTCTAGTACAATTCACAATTTTAGCAGTCCCACTCTCTCTCTCTCTCTCTCTCTCTCTCTCTCTACCCGTATGTGTTATTTTGTTTACACAATTGTTGTAGACTCTCTAAAAAATGTGTTTCCCTTTCTCTCTAGTGTTCTGACCCTCTGAAGATCTAATACTCCAAAACTCTCATCCCTTATCATGCCGTCGAAATCAACCCCAAAAGGTGGAGGTGAGGATAAGAATCCGGCCTAAAAATCTGGTGAAATTTCAGATCCAGCCACAAATGCTCCTACTAGTTCAGATCCTCTGAGGAAGAAATCTGGTGAAAGGTCAGGTTCGGGAAAGAAATCCGGTAAAATTTCAGGTCCGGCCAAGAGATCTTCAGCAACCTGGACCAAGAAACCCAATAAGGACACAACTCCGGCCAAAAAATCTAAGGAGGCTTCTGGATCTGAAGCTCGTGGAATGAGCTAGTCAAGATTAGTTTCTAGTCCCCAAGAGGACAACATAAATTTACCGTTTATGAGGTTTGGATTTTTTTATCGGTAATGAAAGACGACCTGTTTCCTCTATTAGGGTTTTAACCTTTCCATAGCTGCCAAACTTTTATATTTAGTTTTATTAATATAATCAAAAAGAAAGAAAGAAAGACCTTTGAATAATTTTCTTTAGGGTTTAAGCCCTGTTATGAATCCGAGCTCATTACAAAGCCCAACCAGTTTACAAAGCCCTTTTATCTTATTTCAGATGTATCTATGTCGACAAAATCGAAAAAAACATCGCTAGTTTGAATTTGGGAAACTTCCCTGGGTACTTAAATATACCCGACTCAACCTCTCGGACTGGATCTCCATAGCAAGGATCTCCTTTCGGATCCCCACAACCAGGATCTCAAACCGGGCTTCCGCAGTCAGAGTCGCTTCCAGCGGCAGGGCTTCCGCAGTCAGAGTTGCAGTCAGAGTTGCTTCCATCCAAGCTTCCGAGGAAATGAAGCATCACCGGTTTCTCCTATTTTTGGTTGAAGAACAGAAAAGAAGATAATGTGAATTTTCTAAAACGGATCAGAAACATTGTTACTCATGGAGGGGCAAATATTAGCAATAAAAGATTCACATACAGACATGATTTTGAATAACTTATTATAAAAAAATAAGAAAATGAAAACACCCCAAATGTGTGTGGTACACCTGCTACATTCAGATACTTTGAGTCCGGCCTCTCCCCGTGAGTCTCTCAAAAATGTGTTCTCTAAACCTAGCCTACCCCATTCTCTCTCTAGTATATTTACACAATTTTTGTAGTCCCACTCCTCTTCTCTCTCTACCCATCCGTGTTATTTCGTTTACACAATTGTTGCAGACTCTCTAAAAATGTATTCCCCTTTCTCTCTCTAGTGTCCTCACCCTGTCCAGCTGCAGATCTCATTCTCCAAAACTCTCACCCCTTACCATGCCGCCTAAACTAACCTCAAAAGGTGGAGGTAAAGATAAGAATCCGGCCAAAAAATCCGGTGTAAGTTCAGCTCCAACCGCATATGCTCCGGCCAGTTCAGATCCTCCGGGCAAGAAATCCGGTGAAAGATCAGGTACGGAAAAGAAATCAGGTAAAAGTTCAGGCCCGACACAGAAATCTTCAATTCTTTAGGCTAAGAAACTCAGTGAGTACACAACTCCGACCAACAAATCCGAGGAGGCTTCTGGAGATCAGGGTCTGGATGGAGTTGATGAAATCAGGGAGCAATAAGTGCTTCCTTAATTTCCCTATTTTTATCTTTAGTTTTGCACGTTATATTTTATTTTTTATTGAAAATATAATGAGAGATCGGTATTGGTGCACTTATTATCACTTACGATTCATATTTCATAACCAACTGGATATGTTCTCTTCAAAGTTTCAACATATACAAAGCATGCCGCCTAAACCAACCCCAAAAGGCGGAGGTAAGGATAAGAATCCGGCCGAAAAATCTGGTGAAAGTTCAGCTCCAGCCACAGATGCTCCAGCCAGTTCAGATCCTCCGGGTAAGAAATCCGGTGAAATTTCAAGTCCGGGAAAGAAATCCGGTAAAAGTTCAGGTCCAACCATAAAATCTTCAGCTTTCTGAGCCAAGAAACCCATTGAGGACACAACTCTGACCAACAAATCTTAGGAGGCTTTTGGAGATCAGGGTCTGAATGGAGTTGATAAAATCAGGGTTCAATAATTGCATCCTTAATTTCCATATTTTTACATTTAGTTTTGCACGTTATATTTTTATTTCTTATTGAAAATATAAACGAGAAATCGGTGCACTTAATATCACTTACGATTCATATTTCAAAACTATCTGGATAAGTTTCTTCTAGAATTCAACATATACAGAGTATGAATAAGTTTTATAAAATAAAATGAAATGTAAACACCCTAATGTGTGTGTGGTACATCCGGCAAGCAATGTTTTCAGATACTTTGAGTCCGACCACTCCCTTCGAGTCTCTCGAAAATGTGTTCTCTAAACCCAGCCCCACTCCCCTTCTATCTCTTTACATTACACAATTTTTGCAGTCCCACTCCCTCTCTCTCTCGACCCATCTGTGTTATTTCGTTTACACAATTTTTGTGGACTCTCTAAAAATGTGTCTCTCTTTCTCTCTCTAGTGTTCTTTCCCTCTCCAGCTGCAGATCTCATTTTGGATTAGATTTTAGAAAATAAATAGATCTATACACAAGCTCAAGAATTACAAAGCCAAAACAAAGTAGGATTAGGTTTGAGAATAAAACAACTAAGAGGATCTACAATACTTACATCAATTTAGTAAAAGTATGTAAATATTTCATTGTAATAGACCCCAAACTCAAAATATCATCTTCAATGCAAATGTTATCTGGCATGCCATCATTGAAACCGGTAATTCATCACCTACCATGCCCGCAATTTGTGGATCCTAGCTAAGTCAATCCATGTTTGCAATGCCAACATCTCAGATAGTGATCATGCGTATGTGGGGCTCATCGTGCCTCGGCCTACACGAATGCATTATCCCATCGTACGCTAGAATTCAAACTCCCTTAGTAAAATGCTTATGGTGGCATATGACTATCCTTTTCAACAGCGTCACCAATAATTTTAGAGGATTTTGTGATGAGCCTTTATGATTTCCTGTTAGAGCCAAGTTGAAAGTTTACAAATTGGGAAATCCAAATTCGCCATAGTTTTTAGTTCTAACCATTTTTCGGCCACAAGACCCATCACCAAAATCGTCCTAGTTCTTGTATTTACTCAACAACAGTGTCTCGCCAAGCGAAAACATCTCATAACATAAAAAACTTGATAAGGATCTCATTTATCTCATTTAATGAGTTCATACCACTCCATCTATCAATGTGAGCTCGAATCTTGTGTTTCAAATACTGAAGAATTTCACTCCAGATTCCATAGTCATTGAAGGAATACCAAGTATTATCCATGCAAAAACATCTCCAAAATATTGCAGACTTGAAGTCTAACATGACTAGAGTATTAGAATTATACTATAGATTTATCATAAATAATACGACCCGAGATGCCCTCCTATGTTGAGATCACACATTACATATTTTGTGGTGGCTCTTCAAAAGAGCAGTGCATCATCAGTGAAAAACAAGCATGATATCTTTGGCCTATATCTCGAAATTCCAAGGCCACAAAGTCTATCAGTCCTCAATAAATATGTCAAATGCATAGACAATACTTATGAACATATAATGTAAATAAACGGATAATGGATCACTCTGCCGCATACCTTTTCTAGTTTCAAAGCTCCCAAATTCCTCGCCATTAAGTATCACTGAGAATTTCACCGTGGTCAAACATATTTTTATAGGATGCACGGAATCATTCTCTTTCACCATGTCTTAAAGAAATCACTCTCGTCTAAATCATGTCAAAATTCTTACTCATATATAGTTTTATGCTCATTGCACCCTCTTTTCCCAAGATTATCTTCAATTAGTGGTGGATGTTATGAGCAATCAAGACATTATCAGTGATCAATCAATATTAAAAAGTACAATAAATAAAAAATTTCAAGGTTGATATGTTAATTACTTATATCAAATACTTCTAAAGTGTTGTTCCTTTGAGTTGAAAAAAATACCAACACCGATTATCATCAAACCAACATCTAATGTACTCCAATATGTCTATTCTAAACATAATAATTTTACATGCAAATCACCTTTCGTAATTAAGAGGTCCAAAATAAATACCACTTGAAAACCTTAATTTTGTTCATTCTTGTTATATTACATTGGCGACAATGAATTTTACCACGTCGTAAATGGAGGCCTCACTAGATCAAAATCCTATTTATAAATCGCTACAACTTATAACTACTAGAGAGTAGTTAAAGGGAAAAGTGACAACCCTAGATCTTTGGGGCCTGAGGCGGATATTTTTTTAAAAAAGTGCTCTAATAGAGGATCCGGTAAAATTTGAATTGCTTGTAACGGTAAAAATCATTTGCAAGATAATTTTACGTAAAGGAGAAATGAATTAATTAAAATGATTAGTTTTTTTTAAAAATGGGGCCCTTATTTTGGGTCATTTTAGAAAATAAAAATTCTCAAAAGAGACCGTCCAAATTATAGACTGGACCAAATTAAAAGAAAATAATATGCGGGGGCTTTATTGCAATGACCCCAAATAAGAGGGGTTTTTTTGCAATTTTGTAAAATAGTTATAGTACAAATATCAAAACCCTCTTTCTCTCCCCACTTTTCATCTTCTCCAAAACCACTCCAGTTTTCCCCCAAAACCAATCGCACGCTATCGTTCTTACCCAAATCCAAACCCTAAATTTCTTCCCAATCTAATGCGATTTTTCGATTCCAATAGCGATGTGAATGTGCGTGCTATCTAGTAAAGTTTCTGATCTCTTTAACTTCACCTGCTTTGTCGATTTGATCGCAGATTTTGTTTTTTGTTTGTTAGTGTTTAGTGTTTAGTGTTGTAGATTGGATCGTCATGGTGTTCGTGTTCAGGTTTGGATGTTTAGATGATTTGATTTGTTTTTAGATGTTCGTGTTCATGTTTGGTACTATAATGTGGACATTATGTGCTTAAAACCCCATGTTCTGGTCTGTTTAAGGCATGAATGGTCAAATGTGAGGTTTGGTGTGTGAAAATTTGTTATGGTAGCATGTTTAGATGTTCGTGTTTATGTTTCTGCCTATAATATGGTCCTTAAGTGTTTAAAACCCCATGTTTTGGGCTCTTTGAGGTATGAATGGTTAGATATGAGGTTTGGTGTGTGAAAATTGGCTAGGGTAGCATTTTTAGATGTTCGTGTTCATGTTTGGGACTATAATGTGGACTTTATGTGCTTAAAACCCCATGTTCTGGTCTGTTTGAGGCATGAATGACCATATATGAGGTTTGGTGTGTGAAAATTGGTTTGGGTAGTGTGTTTAGATGTTCGTGTTCATATTTCTGCCTATAATGTGGACCTTATGTGCTTAAACCCCATGTTTTGGGCTGTTTGAGGCATGAATGTCCAGATGTGAGGTTCACTACTGGAGGCATATGGCAATCACGGCGCAAGACTGACCCCTATCACGGCATTTTTGATCGCGATGGTGGATGCGACGTGGTAGGGGGTCACCCGTTAGCGGCGTTTCCATGAAACGCCGTTTATAGGTTCCGATATCGGAACCTAGTTCAGTATTCAATAAAAAAAATCTGGGCTTTCTGATTGAATCGGAAACCCAGATAAACACGAAGAACATGAAGAACAAACCCAGATGAACACCAAAAAAACTCAGTTGAATATGAAGAAAACGAAAAATGTCAAGAACATATCCATCTTAACAACAACAGATTCATCCTAAAGAAATTTACCTACAAATTACACTAACAACTAGGGGTGTAAATGAGTTGAGTCGTTCGAGAGAAAATCTCGAGAAGCTCGGTCAAAGCTCGATCTCGAGTTCGGATTGACCAAGCTCGATCTCGAGCTCGATCTCGTTCGAATATGTAACGAGTTGAGTCTGAGCTTTTAAATTTTTGTTCGAGAAGCTCGACGAGCTTATTGAGCAAATATATATATATATATATAATTAAATACATAGTTAATTTAGGGGTTTCTTTGGAAATAATTAAAAATATAAAATCTAAATTAAGTATTAAGGTATATATGACTGTAATACACGCTAAGCTTTCAATTTTAACTCAAATCCAAGTCCAACTCTAACTCTTCTTCTTCTTCCATTTGATGTTTTATTAAATAAATGAATATATTTCATGTGTTTGTAGATTTTTTAATGGTTGTATTTTATTTTATGAAAATTTATTTAGCTATATTACTTAAATTGGTTTGAAATCGAGCTTTTTGAGTTAAACGAGCTCACTTGGCTTGAATTCGAACTCGAATTTCGTTAAGCTCGCGAGTCGGTCTCGAGCACACAAAAAGTTAATGAGTCGAGTCATGAGCACAACTTTTTATGTTCGAAAGAGCTCGATCTCGAGCTCGAGCTTGAAGAATATGTAGCGAGTCGAGTTTGAGCATACCCCTGTTCGGTCTCGACTCGACTCATTTACACCCCTACTAACAACTTCATACTCAAAAACACATTCATCAACAAAAAAAAGTTCATCCTCAAATCAATCACAAACTGATCTTTATGCAAATTCATCAACAACAACAAATTTAAAGAGATCCATCACCAAGATTATATTCTAACACTTCAACAACAACAAATTCATCGATTAGATACATAAATTTGAAATGGGTTCCGATGCAATCAAGAACAAGAAACTAAATTTCACAAAAACAACAGTGAAAATTACAAATTACCTCTTTATGATTGAATGTCCATGGAAGAGAGTTAAGAGATCAAGGAAAAATAGTTAACATTTAGAGAAGAGAGTGGTTGGGATTGAGATTTTTGAGTAGAATGAAAGATGGAAATAAATTTGGGAGAAAGTTGGGAGAATTGGGGATGAGTGTGAGAAGATAAGATTGTGGATAGAAAGATAGCATGTACATCCGCTGGCCATTATTATATATCTGGTCGTGTTCCTCAACCGGAACCACATTATGTTCAACCATATAACACGGGCTTTCTTGTTCCAACATAAATATTATGATTTCACGAGTGGGACCCGTTCAATGCAAAACCAATTTCTGGTTACTCCGATTGTGGAACATACACACTACACGGCGTTCTTGGACAAACACCGTCAATAAAGAGCCATTAACTTGTTTCCGCCGTAAACTATGCGGCGTTTATGAGCCATACGCCGTAAATTCTGTTTGGCCATCTATGTCACCAACGTTTACGAAAAAACGCCGTTTTCTCCCGCCGTCGTAGACCCCCTTTCCACTAGTGGTTTGGTGTGTGAAAATTGGCTAGGGTAGCATTTTTAAATGTTCGTGTTAATGTTTCTGCCTATAATGTGGACCTTATGTGTTAAAATCCCAATGTTCTGGGCTGTTTGAGACATGAATGGCCAAATGTGAGGTTTGATGTGTGAAAATTGGCTAGGTAGTATGTTTAGATGTTTGTATACATGTTTGAGATTTTAATGTGGACCTTTGTTCTTAAAACCCAATGTTTTGATATGGTTGAGGCATGAATGACCAGATGTGAGGTTTGGTGTGTGAAAATTGGTTAGGGTAGTGTGTTTAGATGTTCATGTAATCGTGTTCATATTGCTGCCTATAATGTGGACCTTATGTGTTAAAATCCCAATGTCCTGGGCTGTTTGGGGCATGAATGGCCAAATATGAGGTTTGGTGTGTGAAAATTGGCTAGGTAGCATGTTTAGATGTTCATGTTCATGTTTCTGCCTATCATGTGGACCTTATATGTTAAAATCCTAATGTTTTGGTCTGTAAATAGTTCTGGGCCGTGAATAGTGTGTGCGTGAACAATATCGATCATGAATAGTGCGCGTGTGAATAGTAATGGGTTATGAATAGTGCGTGTGAATAGTAATTTTCAAAAAATTGCAATTAAGGATCTTCTTATTTTTATTCAACCATACTTTTACTACTTAGTCCCCGGTCTATAATATAGACGGTCTCTCATAAGATTATCTCTTTAGAAAATATAGGGTTTGAAAGAACAATTTTCCTATACCATACCTATAATGAGGATTATTTGTTTTTTTTTTTGCTTGTTTTAAGGCTATTTTCTTAATTTTAACATTAATCCCCTCTGGCGTTTACCTTTTCCATTTTGGTAAAAGTTTTTCATTTTAATTCTTTTTAATCATATACAATACATATAATCAGGATTTTTGTTTTTTTGGTCACTTTTTGCCTTTTTTTTTTTGTCTCCTGCCTATGGTCATAATTTCAACACTAATCCCCAATGTCATTTTCCTTTTTTCTATATCATACCTATGATGAGTAATTTTTTGAAAATCACTATTCACACGCACTATTCATGGTCCAGTATTATTCACGCGTGTACTTTTCACGACCCAGTACTATTTACGCGCATACTTTTCACAATCCAAGACTATTCACCGTCCAATACTATTTTAATACGTTTTATATTAAAACACGCAGGTTTTTAATTATTATGAAATTTTTGATTTTTAATATGTTCATCAAAATACTAAGGATTTTAATTAAAAATAAACTGTTTGATTTTTAATAGATTGTAGTTAAAATACGGAGGTTTTCAATTTAAAGTATTATGTTGATTATTTTAACGGCTTGTATATTAAATTATGGAGGTTTTATATTAAAAACACAATGTTTGATTTTTAATTGATATAGATTAAAATACGGAAGTTTTTAATATAAAGTAGAATATTTAAATTTTAAATATAAAGTTTCAGTTTAAAATAAGAAAGATTTTAATTTTAATAGGTAATAGATAATAATACAAACGTTTAAAGATTAAAAAATAAGGTTTTATTTAATATAAGTTATATATAAATATATATCTTTGTAAGGATAATCATGAAGGATGGTGTGATGCAGTGACAAAATTATTTCTCCTTTGTTATGAGGTTAATGGTTCGAGTCTTAAAGGTAGCATTTCTGTAAGAAAGAGAAAAAAAGGTAATCACGTGCAGTGGGTCCCAGCTCATTACACGCGCGTGATTTTAACCCTTTTTAAACTACGTAGTTTTGATGAAAACCACCACATAACCACCGCAAGTTCACCATATTCCGGCGCTTACCATTTTTATATATTCTTTTTTTGTTTCTTTTAATTAAAAGAGTTTTGATGGAAATTAAATATATACATCCATTTTTAAACTTTATAAAATTATTTGATGGGATATTTTAGCTTCCTCAGCGCAGTAATCAATATTCTGTTACAATTCCTAAAATTTATTACTAACTTTATGAAAATATTAATATGATGTACCAAATTATAAAATGTGAAAGTATCATTATTCTTGTGTATCACTAACCAAATATAATTTTTTTTAAAATATCAAATAATCATTACTAACCTAAAAGTATTAATAAGATGCGCCAAATTATAAATAGAAACTTACTTATATCTCATAATCATTGTTTTTATAAAACTAATCAAATATACATTGTTAAAAAAATCCAAGATTCATTAGTAACTTAAAAATACTAATTTGATGTACCAAATTATAAATGGATGATTACCTCTTTGAAAAAATATAACAATTTACTATTGCTCTTATTTTTATAAACACATACTTAAAAGAGGTAATAGCAGTAACACGTGGAAAAACGTCTAACGATAACACATACTTATGGATCATTCACTATCGAAAAACATATACTCATTAAATCAAAATCTCTTACAAATTTATTTGTTTTCTATAATGAAACTAAAACTTATAAGTTATGCATTACATGCTATTATTTTAAACGATTCGTTGGGTGGTACAATTTTGGTACGTTAAACTTATATTTTCTATAGGTTAGCTTCTACGCTATGTAAAGATAGAGAAAAATAGTTTGATCAATTACATTTACTCTTATGCAAATATTATCTAATTCAAGATTTAATTTAATGTTTACAAGTGTTTCAAATTGCCAAACAGATTTTCAAGTATTAATATCTATGTAGAAACCGTGTATTACTAAAAATTTTGCTTGATTTTGTAATAATAAATTGGTCTGTTTTAACTAAAATATTTTGAAATAAAATCAACTAAATTAATTTCATGCATGATAAAAATTCAATCCGAATAAATTTACTATTCAAGTTCATACCTAAAATTTAGTTTACATTTTGTGTCAAATTAAATTCTTTTATAAGTGTTCATAATATACCGCACAATGTGCGGTCCAACAAGTTAGTACAAATAAGAACTTTAATTTTTTTCTAGTTAAGAATAACACCGTCGGTGTCTTTTGAGAATTTCTAATATATGAATTAAAATGAATATTATTAATAAATTGAAATTTAACAATAAAGATTAAGAGACCGCATGACTATATCTGGCAAATCAATTGTTATACCATATCACGAGTGTATGTACACCCATCTTTAATGTGTGTATTTTACTTTAATAATTGTGCATTCCATTAATAGCAATTTCACATATATTATTTATAGAAATTATAGGTAAAAATATTTACTATGTACAATTATACACATAAAAATGCACATTTTTAAATTTTAGAATGCACCTGAGAATACATATCCCAAGTATATGGTATAATTTGTGCTGGCCATAATCCATGATTGTTATTTGACTAATATTGACATTTCCACGTGTTGAAGTAATTAAAATTAATTATAAGTGTTAACAGTAGAATCAATAAAATTAAACTAAAATAAATATTCAAATATATTATTAATAAATTTAATCAAATTAAAATTTAGCGACATGAAAGAGGACCGGCTTAACTATATTTCACAAATAATCAAAATTCATAATTAACTATTTGCCTATTGACATTTTTACCTATTGAAATAAGATTAATTAATATGCTTGAAAATAGATTCAGTATATTAAATTAAATTGTTTATAAAATTTGAAATTTACCGATAAGATAAAATAAGAGGACCGGCCTGACTATCTATACATAACAAATAATCAAAATTTATGATTAATAATTACTAGTATTTGACTATTGTGCTGCTTAACATGCATTCTCACTATTACTAGAATCTTGCCTTGAGATTATTTCCATGAAAACAATGCAAAATCACAACGCTCCCCTATAATATCTACTTAGTAATTACCCGATTGTTCTAGTTATTCTATATCTCATTTTCACCGAACATAATACACTGTTTTCCTGCCGTTCATTTTTGAAGAACCACAGAAATCCACCGCCGCTGCCGTTCCTGATCGCCGTACAAATCCACCGCCGTTGCCAATCACCGCCGCTGCTGCAAAAATCGGTAAGACATCATACATTCCCATATGAACATGCATGAAATTAGAAGTGTATCCATTTGATGACTTGATGTCTTAGTCTAGTTATAAGCTTAAAAGTAGGGTTTTACTGTAAAGACTAGCGAATCTTGTTTTGTACAGACTGCAGAAGCTTGTTGTGCACAATCTAGTCATTCTTTTTCCCCTTTCTTCCTTTTTATGGATGGGTTCATGGTTTCTTGAAAAAATTTCGTTTTGGTTCCCATTTACTCGTTTAGATCGAAGTTTACCATCTTTCTTTAAGTTGTTCATTGCTTTTCCCCTTAGAAGTTGTTCAACATCATTCTATTGGAGTTGATTACAGTGAAAATAGTTTACTGGATGGGATGCATAGATTAATGTTTCCATGAATGCTTTTTCAGGCATAAGGCCTTAAAATATGCTGTGTGTAACGATTGCAGATAAATTTTTCATTTCCTATCTATTGCTTTCTTGTTGGAGTCCAACCTTGAAAATGTATTATAACGTGGGACTGACATCTGAAGGTTGTGTCAGAGCTTTGTTTCAGGATTTTATAGAATGTTTAAAATTATTTGAGCAATTAACATAATTTGATTCTGTTTATTGAATTCCAGATATGGATCTTTGGGAGAAGCTAACTGTGGCAAGGGAGCAGCTCCAAGAAAAGAAGGACAACTTTCATAGTGTCGTTGGACTGCTCGCTAGTGAATGGAAGGATGCATCGAGTCACTTGGCATCAGCCAACAGCTCTTTAAAAGAATGCATCATTGATCAAGAGGCATTATGGGAGAAAAGGCAGGCTGAGCTTAACTCCAAAGAGAATGATATGCAAAGAAGGAAATCTGAGCTAGATTCGACACAGGCGAGTTTGGGAGTAATGAAAGATAGACTTAGGTCAAATGAAAGTGATTTGGAGAGAAGGGAACGGGAGCTGGATTCAAGGGAGGCAGGTTTGGAAGCAATGAAAGATCGACTCAGGTCAAATGAAAGAGATTTGGAGAGAAGGATTCGGGAGCTGGATTCGAGGGAGGCAGGTTTGGAAAAAATGAAAGATGGACTAAGGTCAAATGAAAGAGATTTGGAGATAAGAAAAGACGATTTGGATTCGAAGGAGAAATATTTGGAAGCAATGGAAGATGGACTTAGGTCAAATGAGAGTGATTTGGAGAGAATGAAAGCTGCACTTGATTCTCGGGAAGCCGAGTTAAACTCTGCAGAGACATGTTTTGAAGCAATGAAAGCGCGTCCAGTAAGTGAACATGAACCAGTGAAGAGGCTGGCTTCTGCAATTTATAATGAATCTTCCAAGGATTTCTGCATTAAAAAGGGCCGTGGAACTGCTCTTAAAGATATTCCGAATGTAGCAGATATATTATCAAGGAAAAGTTGTAATGAAACTTTAAAGGCTCTGCACAGAATTTTGTTTTCAAGGAGAGGCGAGGATGATCAGATAAAGAGTAATATTTTACGCTTTTCTGGGTTTGTTTGGCATGCGAATGAGGAAACAGAAAAGTTGAGGCTGAGAAAGAGATTACACAAGAATGTTAAGGAGAGTTTGGTGGAGATGTGTGAAATTCTTGGTGTAGCTGTTTCAAATGTTAGTACAAAAATGGATATTGTTGTGAAGTTGATGGAGTTCTTGGAGGCTCCTCATGCTACAACTTCTGCATCGCTGACAGAAAACGAACAGGTTGGTAAGGGGCTAAAACGTAAGAGAAGCAGTAAAGGAAGTGCACCTTCAAAAGGCTTGGCTAAGAGTGGAGAGAAGGCAGCTGATAAGAGTGAGGAGAAGAAGAAGCCCAAAGTGAAGAAGCCCTCAGCTGTTGTATCCAAGGTGTCTACAAGAATGAATTCTGAAAAGGAAAAGGACACTAGATCAGAATTTACTGATGATGAGTTGAAGGCAGCAATCTGTGAAATTTTGAAACAAATGGACTGGTCTGAAAATACCTTTGGTGATATTCTGAAGGAGCTTGGCGCGTGGTTCAAAACTGATTTTCTCCCGCGCAAATCTAGCATAAAGCGGATGGTTGCAGAAGAGCTCTCTAAGGCCGATGATGAGGAAGACAGGTGAGAAGGACTGAAGGAGAACCAACAGCTAGCCTATCAGCCAAGATTAATCATCTTTTGTGTGTGTGTAATTTGCATAACATGTTTAAACTTGTGTTTCTATGCTTTTGTTCTGAGGGCTATCATCACCTATGTACCGAATAGATTATTTGGGGACTTATTTTTTTGAAGCACATATGCTTTCCTGTCATTTATATTCTATGTTAATCTCTAATGCATGATAATAATAATTGACTGAAACTGGGTGGGGTTTTTTTTTATAGTCGTACATGAAACTGTGTCAGTGCGTGCAGCGTGCTTTATTTCTGCAAGTGGAAAAAAAATGAAGAAATATACATAAGGATACAGAATTTATAGATGCAGGTCCGTTTGTATTTTGCAGGTCCATCCAACATGTTGAATACCTATAATGCCCTTTAATTTTTCCCACAAATTGGTCCGCCCCCAAATCTCAGGTGAGGCCATTCCCAGAAAACTTCCCGTCGCCTCCGGTCCTCCGCCCATTGCCTCCAGTCGTCTCCGGTTGAGCAGCGTTCCCGACGGCTTCCCGCTACAAACCGACTCCACCACTTTGATCCTTGCACTGCCACAAGCTTTTTCCTCACTGTTCCGAGCCCCAAGCAGTCTAGAATCACAGACCCACTCACGGGCCGAACGTCGCGTCCTCTGCAACTCGCCGCTGGCGAACTTCGACGGAGCTCCGGTGCACTCAGACGGGTCCAACAGTTCCGCCTCGACGGGGGAAACACCTCACATCTCTCCCCCGGAGCACCATACAACCTCACAGCCGGAATTTTTGAGGACTTCTCCGGCGTCTCCGGCGGAATCCGGATCCGGGGTCGGGTTCTGGTGGGAGGAGTAGAAGAGGAGTTGGCGGTAGCGTCGGAGTGGGTGGCGGCGATTCTTGCCCCTGTTCTTACTGCGGTGGTGGCGGCTCCGGCCCTCCTTCGCCACTCTCCATCTCATTGTTCCCCCTTTCTGATGCTCCAGCGAGGAAAGAAGCGGGGAGCCGGCAGACCGTGAGTGGGTCTGTGATTCTAGACTGCTTGGGGCTCGGAACAGTGAGGATCTCCGGTCGCCTCCGGAGACGATGGTCGCCTCCGTCGATCGTTCCTGAAGCCAGATACTCGTCGGCGTCGGAATCGCTGGTCGTGAAGCTACCAAATTAAAGAGGGGCATTTATGACTTTTACCTGATCCACTGGACCTGCATCAGAATTTCGGACCTGCACAGATCACTCCTCTAAGGATATGATGAATAGAAAAGAACAATAATTTGAGCTCCAACTCGAGTAAACTTGTTTTATTCCTATAAAGTTCTTAATTTTAATAATATGTTTATAAACATTGGTTCGATAAGCTCGTCGAGCCTATTGAGATAAAATTTGTAAGCTCATACGGGACTCATTACACAATCCAACGAGTTCGAGATCGAGCTCGAGGTTGATCAACCCGAGATCGAACTCGAGTTTTGACCGAGTTTCTCGAAATTTGCTCACGAACGGCTCAACTCATTTACACCTCTAAGGGCGAGTTCAACAGCTTCCCTATCTATACCTCTATAATAGGGAATGAAAATATTGATTCCCTAAATTTCTACAACCACTCCAACAATTCCTCTATTTCCGGGATTCTTAAAATAATAAATTAATACATATATACTAATTTCTTTTTTAATTTACCCCAAAACCAAACCTCTGCAACTCATCCTTTCCGCTTCTCCGCCGCTTCTCCACCACTTATCCGCCACTTCTCTGCCTCCTCTCCGCCCTCATCCTCCTCCTTTTCTCCACCGTCTTCCTCCTCCTCCTTTTCTGTTCCTCTACCACATCACTGTCGTCTTCCTCCTTCTCTTCCCTGATATGCTTGGCCTCCTCAACGACTTCAAATTCAGAGAAGCAAATTGATTAGTTCCATCGTGGAGAGTGCGTCGATTGAGCGAATCCTTCGACGCTGGCACATCCCTGCTCCTCGGTTTTTTAGCGACGATATTTTAGCACCGGGGAGAGAGTCGGCGCAGAGGGATGAGAACCGAAGGAGAGAGACGCACACGGAGATGAAAGTAATATTAATTTTTTATTCAAATCCAATTCCCTAAAATTTCACTTCTCTCTCTACAAATTTGGGGATTCCCCTTCTCTCTCTACAACTTTCTACAACTTGCAGCAAGTTTTAGAGAATTTGTTGGAGTTCAAAATCCCTAAAATTGATCAAAATCCATATTTTAGAGGAGCTGTTGGACTTGCCCTAAGGAGGAGTATCTAAAACTATGTCTAAATGATGAGTCTCCTCCATACCCTGAGTGAATTATTACGGAGTCTTTCCTAAACATTTAAATATACTAGACATTCTCTGCATCAATGGTGGTAACATCATAATTAACTGACCTATAATGGCATATCTAACCTAATACTATAAAAGAAGGATCTAACAGAATCATGGTTGTGACCAGCATCGCTGTCAGAAACCGACTGCATACTAACTACATCACTAGATTGACATCCCCAACAATATGGTCACTCCCTAGAAAGTCTCATTCCTCGCTATATGCCATCGTCCTATCTATGCACGTACGAGATTGTCTCATGCATCATATTCCCCATTGCTAGTAATAGCTAACAGTCGGACATCATCTCATTTGCGGTGTGGCTCTCTATGACAGTAATAGACATTCTAATTTTTTCACACATTATCAGAACACCTAGTGAGTTGTCCATCCGCATCAAGCAAAACTGTCAAGACACAACTACCTGTACAGAATACAAATCTGATTCAGAAAGAATCGCCAACGGGAGAATCAATACTTCCCTTGACTTGGATTTCTCATGTCAATTTATTGAATCAAATCCGAAATCATTATCTTTTTCCAAACAAAAGGACAGGCTAGAAAAATACACAGGCAGACAACAGACCAAACCAGTACTCTATCAAGAAACCCAGTTCAGAGCATCTGCCCCATGATTCCTATGAAAATCTAAAACAAAACAAAAATAAAACAAATAAAAATTGAAAAAGAAAGGAAAACTAGATCTGATGAGAGTTCCCATGAAGCCAATCTCCTGGGAAGGACTGCGGTAGGCGCGTGGATGGACGCGGGATGCAGAAACCGGCACGTGGACAACGCGTGACCAACATGCGCGGTCGTGGCGGCGCTTGGGAAGACTCTCGCGCGTGTCCAACGCGTCTGACGGAGATCTTTCCTATCCCTTGCATTGTGGTGGCTCGTAGTCTATCTAAACTCATCTATCTTGTCGGACCCTGTTCTCCGGTTGATCTGCCCGTACGTGACATCACTCATCACCGTCAAGCTCCGCCGATGAGCGGAGTTGAAGCTACAGCTATTGCAGGGGATGACTTCAGTTTCCTAACCGTGATGATCAGAATGCCTTCGCGGTGAATCTGAAAACACCAGTGATTCACCATCGACGGGGGCATCAAAAGATAGTGGAGAGAAACCAAGGGGGAGATCAGATTTGGGGGAAAAGGTCGTTGTTTTCGATGGGATTCTGGATTCTGGGTTAGGGTTAGAATGGGGGTGCTTTGTTTTACTTACTGGCATTTGGGAGGGTGATCAGTTCGGCGGCGATGTCGCCGCCAACGATCCCTCCCCGAGAGTGGATCTGGGACTGTTTAAGAGAAAATTGGTGGGTGGGGGCATAGGCCCAAGTTGTATTTTTTCATTACTAATTAGATAAAAAGTGTTATTACAAATAATACTACCTAAACAATAAGCCACGTCGTGCACATCCTGAAGGAGTATCTGTTTGACTTTTACTACTGCAAATTTCATAAAGGAATTGAGCAGATTAATAATCTTCGAGACTAAACCCTTTATTTCCCATGGGGAAATATATGGGTTGACAATAGCAGAGGCTAGAACAGATGATTCGAATATGATATTTACCATTTCAAGCTCCATTTTCTGTGCCGCCTTGAGGGCTCTCTAGCGCGCTTCCGCCTATGCCTACAACGACATTACACAAGGAATCAAATCTGAACCTCTAGTATCCTGTAGACCATACAAATGCTTTCTCCTTATTTTCCATGAAGAAAGATGGTTTGAATGAGCCGTCAAAAAGATATCTCCACCGCATCATCCAACCCTGCCGCTAAATCCACATGACTATTCTCCGTTTGATCCATATGTGCGTTATCCCGCAGTCCATGATGCTGAGATTCTAATTGAACCATGTCGTCGCCAAATTTTGTGCATTTCCTATAAAGCTCAAATTCTAAATTTTATTTTTTGTACTTCACATTGCTAAAAATGTTAATTTTCGTACTTGACATTCAAAGTGTTCAAATTGTGTACCTAACATTCAATATTGCTCAATTTTTATACCCAACATTCAAAGTGTTCAAAATGTGTACCTAACATTCTAATATCGTTCCATTTTTGTACCTCACGTTAATTTATAGATGAAGTTATATTTTTACTATTTTACCAGGGGTATTTTGATAATTTCACTTAAAATAAATGTTAACACCATATAGCATTATACTCGGCCAACCATGGATGTGTCAAGCTAAAGCCATTTGGTCCCCGTACCACCTTGCCATGAAATTCCCCACAAATCAGGGAATAGCCACGGTAAGAGAAAATTAGGAGATGACACGATTATGCACCATTGAGATCTCCTTAATCAATACATGGACGTCTTCTTGTGGGACACCAATGACCTGGTAGGAGTACCTGCCCAGCTAGCGGAGCATATCTGAACATTGATCCAGCACAGAAGCCCGTAAAGCATAAATGCCGCATCTTTGCCCTGGATCGGGTTCAGGCCATTCGAAATGAAGTATAAAAGCTACTCGAAGCTGATGTGATCCAAGAGGTGCAATATCTCGAGTGGATAGCCAACCCGGTGCTTGTCAGGAAACTCGGCGGGAAGTGGAGAATGTGCATCGATTTCACCAATTTGAATGATTACTGTCTTATAGACAGCTATCCCCTGCCATCAATAGAGCGACTGGTCGAGGCGATCGCTGGGTATCAAGTGTTACCTTCTTCGATGCCCACCGAGGATATTATCAAAATCCAATCGTGGAGAAGGATAAGGAGAAAACCTCATTTATCATAGACAAGGGAACCTTTTGCTACAAGAAGATGCCCTTTGGATTAAAGAACGCATGCCAATGATTGGTTGATAAACTATTCAAGTCACAAATCGGAAGAAACATGGAAATATATGCGGACCGCATGGTGGTGAAGAGCCACACTTACGACATATTCCTTGAAGACTTGAAAGAGACCTCTGATACACCGCGAACAGCCAACCTGAAATTAAATCCGGTTAAGTGTACCATCGGCGTCGGGGCCGGACAATTCTTAGGATACATGGTATCCAATCAAGGGATCGAATTCAACCCTGAGAAGATAGAAGCCTTGCAGAATATGCAGCCCCCGAAAACAGTAAAAGATGTGTAGAAGCTAACAGGATCTCTCGCAGCCCTTAGCCGATTCCTTTCTAAAGGATCAGGAAAGCACCTACCTTTCTTCAATATACTCAAGAAAGCCAACCAGTTCAAATGGTCCCACGAGTGTGGAAAGGCCTTCCAAGCCTTTTTTTAAAGACCACCTCAAACACTTACCTACGCTATTGAAGCCCGACAAGGGGGAGTTCTACACTTATACATATCCGCCTCACAACTAGCCATTAGCGTTGTGTTGGTAAAGGAAAAGGAGGGTTCTCAACACCCCATATATTATGCAAGTAGGGCCCTAAAAGGGCCCGAGACAAGATATACCCCCCTTGAAAGGTTGATTTTAGAATTAGTACATGCCTCCAGACGGTTACGTCCATACTTTCGAGCACAAACTGACACTATAGTGCTTCTAACCAACTACACGATCAGACAGATCTTGCAGAAGCCCGACACCTTGGGGCGGATGATATAGTAGGCCATCGATATGGGAGAGCACGACATACAATACAAGTCTCCAACAGTCATCAAAGTTCAAGCCTTGGCAGATTTCGTAATGGAATCAGTGGAGCAAATGAAAGTCGACCAACCAGAGCCACATGTAACCACAAGAAAGTGGCGCCTATACGTCGATGGATCCTCTAACTTGGGGGGTAGTGGCACTGGTGTCCTGTTAACTAGCTCCGAGGGAAAGGACCATCCATACATCTTCCACTTCAACTTTCGAGCCACAAACAATGAAGCAGCCGAGTATGAAGCCTTAAAAACTGGGCTAAAACTGGAAAAGGACCTTGAAGTTAAAGACTTGGAGATCTTTAGTGATTCACAAATTGTTGGTACAACATGTTAAAGGTGATTAAGAAACTCGAGAGTATAGCCTGCAAAAATACCTCGAGATAGTTAGATCCCCTTTTAAGCCAATTTCAATACTATGAGTTGAACCACATTCCTTGAGAAGGCAACCACAAAGTAGACGCATTGAGCAAACTCGCCTCCTCGGACCTCAACATCCACTCTTCTCAGGAATTGCTGATGGAAACGCAAGAAAAGCGGAGCTATGAAGAGAACAACATCATAGTTGTGAGCATATCAGACACTTGGATGAGCCCTTACATAAAATATCTACAAAGCGGAACCCTCTCGGAGGAAAAAGATTACTTCGCAAGATCCGAGTGAAGGCCCCGAGATATGTCATACATGAAGGTAGCTTATACAAGAAAGGATACTTGCAACCACTCCTCAAATGTGTTGGACCCTGCGACGCAGAACACCTCATCCAAGAGGCACATGAAGGCGTTTGCGGCAGCCACTAAGGCCCGCGAACAATATCTCGAAGGCTCCTACAAATGGGTTATTACTGACCTACCATGCTAGAAGACTCCCCGAAGTACATCCAAGCTTGCCATCAAAGTGAAAGGTATGCCAAGATGATCCATGTGCCACAGGAGTACATGATAACAATTCAAAAGTCTTGGCCTTTCGTCAGATGGGGCATAGATCTCGTAGGTCCTTCCCCCACGCCCCCCGGAAATTTCAAGTACATCATCATTGCCATTGACTATTTCTCAAAGTGGGTGGAAGTCAAAGCCTTGACGAACATAACTAGTAAAACAGTCATCAACTTTTGCTGGAGGAACATCGTATGTCGCTATGGGATACCTAAATACATAGTCACAGACAATGGATCTCAGTTTGCCAACAACCCCTTTAAGAAGTGGTGTGAAGATTACAACATACAGCAAAAGCTCACCTCGGTGTATCATCCTTAAGCCAATGGCCAAGTAGAGGTCACCAATTGCACAATTGTAAACGACATCAAAAAATGTCTACAAGGCGCAAAGGGAAACTGGATCCATGAACTCCCAAGTGTTATATGGACCCACAGAATAACACCAGCTACTGCCACGGGGAAACCCCTATAGCTTGGTATATGGGGCCGAGGCGGTCATCCCAATTGAAATTGGATCCACTTAGCTCGAACTTCTCAAACAGCAGACGAGGACAGCAACGCCAACCAAGAGAACCTTTGTCTCGACCTTGACCTCCTCGAGGATAAAAGTGCCAATGCTACAGTCCATGAGGCCAAGGTAAAAAAAAAGTCAAGCGCTACCATGACAGAAGGGTCTATCTGGAAGCATTTACTAAAGGAGGCCTAGTAATGAGGATGAATAAGAAAAACAAGAAAAAAGTGGAAGGGAAGCTAGTCCCGAATTGGGAAGGTCCTTATCGGGTCCTTGGGAGGTCGTCGTTATACCTCTCCAAAAATATAATTTATATTCGCTCACAAGCTCTACACACAACTAAGCATATAGTGGCAAGTAAGGTTCGTATCCACAGAGAAGAGGAGATTTTCAAGTATTTCAAATAGATTTCCTACTCTAACTACTAGAATACCTATAATATAATAATATATAAAAGCGATGTAAATGGGGGGAAATTGGAGTTTGGTTGTAGAAAACACTACAATGTCATGCCAAGCTAGAGTCTAAGATCACAACTAAACTATAAAAGAGATAGATTAACAATGAGATTATTAAACTTGGGGCACTCGACTTCAACTTTCGACTAAAGGTTAATCATTGAACTACCACACATTCTACTTGGGGTTTGCGATTACTTATCAAGATTAAAGATCTCAAAGCAAGATATTCAATCTATTCTCTCTTTCATAACCAAGAAACAACATAGCATCATTTCAAGGTACTCATCTTTAGATAAAATAAGTGGAAGCACTATATTTCATCAAGTGATGGCATTATACATGAGAATCGATAAGATGTAAGCAAGGCAATTGAACATTCATGAGGAACAATGGATGAAAGCATACAAAGCACTATTCCTATTTGCTCTAACCATCAATTAAGCTAATGATAACATTTTACCCATAGATTTAGCAAGCATTCAACACAACCTACAACTAGGAATAAAGCCCAATCATTTATTGCATCAAATTCATATGGAAACAACATGTTCAATTGCTAATCGAAAAACCCATGAACAATGCATATCAAGTTCTCAAAACCATAAATCGAAAGTCTACATCGAGGTACCCAAGAGTTGTTTAGCCTACACAAATCATACTAATCATACAATACAAATCCATTGATTCAAAGAGATAGAAAGATGAAGAAGAAAATGGAACTAGAGAGTTTCTTGAGCTAAATTTCGAACACTCCCAAGAAAATGGATGGAGAGAGACTTTTATACTCTCCAAAAGATAAGAAGAAGTCAACTTGCAGCAGTGCGCGGACTCCACGCCAGTTGGCGCACTTGTTGTGAAGGGCTGCGCAGTAGAGGGTGCGTGGGCCGCACAGCATTTGGCGCACTTTGTGAAGGGCTGTGCACTACCTCATTATTGCTTCTTTCGGGGAGTTACGGTTCTACCATTTTGGAAAGGCCTTCATCTTCATTTTTAATCACAATTATGTCGCTTCAATCTTCAAGTACCTATAGAGTGACGAAACCATGACATATGGCATACAACTTACATACATCACTCTACTCTCAAAATAGCAACCATTATCAACAATTAGGCCTACTTAGCACCATTAGAAATCATTTCCAAGTGACACAAACATGGTATAACTTGAGCTCATCAGTCCTAGAATCCCATCCAGGGGGAAGTTACCTCTTGGAAACAATGAAGAGTGAGCTCATACCACTGAGATGGAACGTAGTAAACCTGCGAAGGTACCATGGATGATAAATCCCGAGACAAGCCCAGTAAACGGTCTGAGGCAACCAAAAATAACGTAGCACGACTACTTCATGTTCTTAAGCTCGGGTAAAAACTCGAAGGCTTGTTACTCTTATTTTACTTTAAGCCACGAGCTTGAATAAAATACATTCTATTTGCATCTATCTTTATCTTTATTTAAGCAATCAAAAATCCTCTTCGAATAAGAGGAATGTTATCATAAGTCTAACTTTGATCGCTACTCATATGTAGTATACTTGAGAAAAATATACAATTGACGCTTATATAAAATAGGCTATTTGAATGTTTGAATGTTTGAATGAACAAATATGTTTGAATATCAATCATCTCGAAGAAAAGCAAAGCAAAGCCTGAAATAAACTAGAGTTCATATCAACTGTGACTACATCAAATGATGAGGAATGAGAAGTGACTATTTTTAGATTATTCAAATAATCTAAAAATGGTAACCATGGTTCTAGAAGGTTTATAAGTATGTTTTATTTGTTTCCTTTTAGATTTTAGACATTGTTATTATAGGAAAATAGAGGAAATCTTAATCCTCTTTAGATTTACTTTTCTTAGGTAATATATAATGTAATCTCCTATGGAGAATTATTCAGACAATTGATTCATAAAAATTCTTTGCGACAAAATAGCAAATCTTCAAGTGCGAGCGACTCAATCTTACCCGACAGATGCGACGTTTGACGGTCCCTGAAGCGTGACGTGGAAGGACAATATAATTACATTTAAGTTTCCAGGCGATTATACATCTTTTCTACATCCATCAACTACCACTTAACCAGTTATTCACCATGTTCGAACCCTAGGATCCGTTACGTAAAACCCGCGCTATCCGTCCTGCATCATTTTGGAATCAAGAGCTCGGTCGAACATGATGAACTCAAAGTGGCCACATATTCATGAACCCCCGGATGGTAGATTTGTCCCTCGAATATTTGAAGACATAGTGAGTTTTGAACAAGGAAGCATGACAGTCGTAGAATATATGAACAAGTTTGAAGAATTGAAGGTTCATTGCAGAGTTCATGAGGGTGAAGAGATGGCTTTGGCTAGATTCAAGTCAGGCCTTAAGCCAGAGATCCGCAATTGTATAATACCTCACCCAGTTGGTACTGTCACTGAAGCCTTTCAACTAGCTCTTCAATTTGAGAAGAGTCTGCAGCTTCATTCTTTCAAGAAGGTGAACATTACACGGGAAGGAATTGCAAAGAGGTTCACACTGCCGAAGAGTTTCAATAAAACTGCAATTACTGAGTCCCAAGTTGAATCACCAAGTGTTGATGAACGAGAGAAAGAAGATGAGTATTTGTTGAATCTTAACAAAAGGATCTGTAGTGGCCCGTCAACAATTTTCCAGACTACAGTGAATTGTGGGAGGGAATACCGAAAACTCACCATTGATGGAAGTAGCAGTACTAATATGGTTTCAGAAACTACAATTAAGAGACTTGAACTATCAACTGAACCACATCCTGAACCATACAAAATTGCTTGGATGGATAATACTTCTATTCTGGTAAACAAGAGATGTTTGGTACACTTGAAGAAGGGTAGATATTCAGATTCAGTTTGGTGTGATGTTGTGCCCATGAGGGTTACTCATATTCTCTTAGGTCATCCTTGGATAAATGATCGGAATATTTCACATGATGGTCATGCCAACACATACTTTTTTAACTTCAACAATGAGCACATTATTTTAAAGTCTTTGAGTCCGGAAGGTTTGCAGAAATTCGTAAAACCAACAAGCGCTAAGGTAATGACTGGGAAGGTTGAATCAAGCGAGGAAGATACAAAGTGCAATCAAACTTTAGAGAATCTAAATGTTACAGAGCATGCTGAAGAGGATAAGCAGTATAGTAAAACTCTTGAACAAGTTAAAGTGGTTGAAGAGGATGGGAAGTGCAAACCAATATTTGAGAAGAAACCTGACAAAGAGGATTTCAAGAGTGAAGAAATTGTGGTAGAAGAGACAAACGTTGACAGATCAGCTACTAATTCAGTTCCAGAAGTTTAAATTTTTCTTGGTCAGGAAATATCATGTGTGCGATCTATCGGAAAGGTTCATAAGCCAAATTGCTTGAAGCAAAGGAAATACAAGCTCACTATATCTGCATTTAGGTCTTTTGGAGAAGTTAAGAAGATTACCAAAACTCAAGTGAAACATTTTCCACAGTTGCCTAAGGTAGTTTCTGCAGTATCGCATGGTGGAAGTAGTGATGTGTTACGTATCAGAAATATTCCAAAATTAGTATATGGCCAGAAATATCTTGTTCGTTAGAAGTATCTCGTTCGATGGAAGGGACATCCATGTGAAGAATGTTCAAGGTATACGGATTTGGAGCCTTCTAAGATGACCTGTGATTTTAACTCGCCGGAGTCGAGTTTTTTCAAGCTGGTGAGAATGATGAGGAATGAAAAGTGACTATTTTAATATTATTCATATAATCTAAAAATGGTAACCATGGTTCTAGAAGGTTTATTTTAAATATGTTTTATTTGTTTCCTTTTAGATTTAGGACATTGTTATTATAGGAAAATAGAGGAAATCTTAATCCTCTTTAGATTTACTTTTCTTAGGTAATATATAATGTAATCTCCTATGGAGAATCATTCAGACAATTGATTTATAAAACTTCTTTGCGACAAAATCGTAAATCTTCAAGTGCGAGCGACTCAAACTTACCCGACAAATGTGACGTTTGACGGACCCTGAAGCGTGACGTGGAAGGAAAATATCGTTACTTTTAAGTTTCCAGGCGATTATACATCTTTTCTACATCCATCAACTACCACTTAACCAGTTATTCACCTCGTTCGAACCCTAGGATCCGTTACGTAAAACCCGCGCTATCCGTCCTGCATCATCAAAATATGATACTCCTACACTAGCCCGAGAGGGTACCCCAAGGTAATCCTCGAACTATTCCAACATAGTCATATCAAAGGTGTCACTAAGTTGTTACTTGCTAAGGCAGTAACTTGACGGGGGAAACCCTATCTAAACAAAAGTAACACCTTGGTCGATTAAATGATACGGCTCTCTGCCTACCACTTGACATAGTCAGAGCGGCTGAACTTGGTGAAGTCCCACTTCCAGCTGACTATAATACGGTTCTCCGCCTTCCACTTGACGTAATCAAAGTGGTTGAACTTTGTGAAGCCCCATTTCCTGCTGATAATGAACTTTTTCCTGCAGGGGAACTTAAACTTTGCACGACGCGGAGCTTCCTAAGCAGTAGAATCATTAAAACTTAAGAGTCTTCAGCAGGGGGAGTGGATCTTTCTCTTTAAATGGCCACCTTCCTCGAGGACTCGGAGTCCTTTTTCCTGTTTTCTTTAACAGGAACCGAGGATGAGGATTCTCCCTCGCACAAGTCAGGATACTTGGCTATAATCATGCCTAGTAACTCCTTCGATGTCACTATCTTCTCAGTGGAACCTAACTGAGCCAAGAGCTCCATCCCGGGAACTCCATGTTGACGAGGATCAGATAAAAAAGCTGCCAGCTCTTCAGAGGCGGTGGGATGACTAAAGGTAAAAGTCACATCATCCCTTTCCGAGGCAGTCTTGCATAGCTGGTGAACACCATCCAGTAGCTTATCTGAATTAGAGAGATAGAACAGACATCCATATTTATCCCTGTGACTCCTCTTCTCGGGGCAGCAGACGCTGAACTCACTCTAAAGTTTGATTATTCACCACAGTTCGCTCTTGAGTCAGCTCTTTGACTTAAAGGGTCTGCCTCTCAATATTGGCATCTGCGGATGCCAGTTTAGACTCAGCCAAGTCCTTAGCCTGCTTAATAGCCTCCACATCCCCTTTTAGTTGCTTCACCTTGATCTCCAAGCGATTGACTTCCACAGAAGCAACAGAAGGTACGGGCGGCTCCTTTACTCTAGCATTAAAGGCATTTACCTAGGCTTAAAGATAATTCCTCTCCTCTGCCACGCCTTCAAAAGCCCTACATCGGGCATGCAGCTCGGATGTGGAGTCGTATAAGCGCAACATCCTGGCTATAGTTTGGCCATTCACCTTAGTTAGACCTGTCAGTAGCTGCACAGAGATACTCCTTTTTAAGCAATACACACTAGTACACAAAAGGTTTTGAAAATGTGAGGAAGGTTACCTCGGACATTAGTGGATACTCCTCATAAGGCTTAAGTGTCTGCCGAGCCATATCCTCCTCCTCGGGCTCCATCAAGTAGTAGTTGAGCTCCCTCAAAGGACCTTTCTCTGTGTTGGGCTGCTCGGAGTAGGAAATATCCATCTCGGTCTCTTCCTCGAGATCGGGCTCAGGGGGCACCACTTTCTTGTCCCACTTTTTCCTAAGCGAAGGACCTACAACATTTAAGATATGCATATTAATACATCACCAGCCAGTAAGCCCAACTACATAAATGAATTGGACACAAATACATGCCACTTGAGGATTGGCTAGCAGGGGACTTATCCCGAGTTCGACGTCGATTCCGCTTCTTGGACTTTTCCTTGCACTCGACAGTAACAAAGCCTGAAAATTCTGCCCCTCATCTTCTGGCGAGGTAGTAAAGCACTCCGACTTCATACAGCTGCAATTGGAAGGAGACCTATTGGGTACACTCTCCAAATACCTCTAGGTGGCAGCTGGCTATTGCCACCCGAGGCATGAGCTCATTTCACCCACCCCTTGGACTGAAAGACCATGTCCTCCCCGAGCAGCTTCTATACAACCTTTCTCAAATGAGGTGGAGTCCCGAAGTCTTTATTCAACTCTTTCTTGGGCTTAGGATTCCAGTAAGGGACCTCGTATTTAGTCCGATCAAAAGTCAGACAAATGCTTTCCCACACTAGTGCAATCAGGTGCAGAAAATGGCGGTTCTGCCGGAGTTGGACGTCGGTTTTGACCGCCGTCCGTGGTGGCGCCGTGCAATTGGCGCCACCGATGCATGGCGGTCATAACTGCCGTGTATTGTTCCGGCTAAGTTTCCGAGTTCGGAAATCTATCCGGATGTCTATATGTCCGGCTAAGTTTAAGAGGTCGGAAAATTAGCCGGATAGAACAAACAAAACGTCGGCCAATTTGGCCGACGAAATCAAAACTGTATAAAAAAAAGTCTCACCCCCAAGTCATGGGTACTTGTGGATCGATTAGATCGTACCCCGAAATCCAAAAAACATATAAACAGTCATCCTAATCTGTTGATTTTAGGCCTAAATCATATGAAGAACACATTAAATTTAAAGTCAACCTTTTCCTTAGAAGAATGAGAAGGAGAGAGAGAGGGAGAGAGAAAAAAAGTAGAGGGAGCGGGAGAGGGAGAGGGAGAAGAATGAGAGGGAGAAGAAGAAGAAGGAGAGGGAGAGGGAGAGGGAGAGGGAGAAGAAGGAGAGGGAGAAGAAGGAGAGGGAGAGGGAGAGGGAGAGGGAGAGGGAGAGGGAGAAGAAGTAGAGAGAGAGGGAGAAGATGGAGAGAGAGAGAGGGAGAGGTAGAAGATGGAGAGGGAGAAGGAGAAGGAGAGAACTTGCATAAGAAGGAGAGATCGTGTTTGAAAACAACCATCCGGCTAAGTTTCCAAACTCGGAAACTTAGCCGGAACTCAATAAACGGTGGTTTTTTAAAAAGTCACGCGGAACCGCTGTTTATTGAGTTCCGGCTAAGTTTCCGAGTTCGGAAACTTTGCCGGATGGTATGCACGGCGGTTCTTTTAAATTCATGCGGAACCGCCGTGTTCCGGCCTGATTCTACCAGTGCCCACGTACCATTGTTGGTGAGAAAATCAAATGGCTTCAGGCCTCAAATACCGTTGTTGGTTATATATTTTGTTACGAGTTCTTTTCACAACTACTTTTCATCAACGCACGAGTCCTGCATCAACACACACCTAGAAATATATATATAAATATCTTTTGGCAATTGATAAGTCCATGGTTCGTATTCGGACCTCATTCATACTCGGACCAGGGCCCGAGAAGGGTCGTGGGCTCGAGGTACGCGGAAGGTGGATCCACAGGTCCATCAATCCTATCCTTATAAGGAATGCGTATATTATGGATGTTCTACAGGGAATATACATCCTCTCAAAGATGGTAATACAGCCATCCTAAACATGGTAACACAACCATGTCCGAAATATACTTCTATTATACATGGTAATACAACTTCTATTCCATAAGAATTGTATTCGGACCATAAAGACATATCTTGGTGATCTACAGATTGTAGCTATATAAATACCCTAAAGGTTTGGTAGACCTCTCCATCTATCTCATAATACATACTTTACGCCTTAAGCAAATATACTGACTTGAGCGTCGGAGTGTCTACCCCCGGGACATCCGGAGTCTTTGTTTTGCATATCAGTTTGTGAGTGTGGTTCGTCGTCGAAGTGTTGGTGTCCGGCATACATCAATTTGGCACGCCCATTGGGACATCACACCCATTGACGATGTCGCCGAACCTTGTCTCTGATCTGGTCTAAAGCGCACCTGAAGAAGCAACTCCCCCAACAACATGTCTGACGCTGAGCAACCCAGACAAAGCGCCCGAGTACTAGGGCAAAATCCGGAGGAGAATCCAGAAGCAGAGCAACCCCCCCAAGGACGAGGACGAGGACACGGTCGACCCGGAGGATCTCGTACGCGCTCCACCTCTGAACCGCCGTCAGGCTATCTAACAAGAGATTTCCCACGTCGTTAAATGGGACTCCGCAAGATCAAAATACTATTTATAAATCACCTACAACTTCTAACTACTAGAAAGTAGATAGTGGGAAGTAGGGGTCGAATCACAAGGAGAAGGGACTTGTAAGAGTGTTTTAAAGTAGAAAATAAGCATACTTATATGTTATATAGAAAGCAATGTAAAAAAGGGGGGTTTTGAGATTGGTTTGGATTACACTATGAAAGCAAATTAAACTATCATTAGCTAAGTTAAGGGGATGATACTAGGATTATGAGGCCTTGGGAGGCAAATGACTTCAATTTCCAACTATCGACTTATCATCGAGCAAATGCAATTACAATGAAGTTTAGACCATTTGTCAAGGAGGAAAGCATCATATTCTCTCGAATGTAGCTAGAGAGGATGATAACACCACTCAAAAGCTCTCATTGTTGATTCACCTAGATGATAACATCATAGATAACTCAACAATGGTATTAGGATTAGAGAGAGACAAACTTACTCACACACCCGCAATAGCGAGAGTATACAAATAAGACATTTGATAACTAGCAAGAACCAAGACGATAATAACATATATGTCTCGACTCCTACTTTGCTACTTAATGATATTGGAGTGAACGACGACGTTCTACCCACAAATCTAGCTATTCGTTGATAACAATCATACATTAAAAGGGAATCTTCAACTCAAGTATACAATCACATATTAGGGGGACAAATGATAACATTTGTAAAATAAATAATAATATATATAATAGGCACTTCGAATATATTATCAAAGGCAATTATTACAACAGGATGATTACACTATTTATAGTTCTAGACAGTAGCCTCTAGGCTGTCCGTGACCGATGTGGGATAACTACAATACAGAGTACAATCCTTTTCCTACACAAGAAAGGACCTAACGTTCATAATTAACTATCTCTAGTATATTCCTTTACACCCTCCCTCAAGTTGGAGCATGATGATCAAGAATGCCCAACTTGCGAAGAAGATCATGAAATATCTGTCAGAAAGAGCATACAATCTCATTAAAAAAATCAGTGAGAAAAAGAGTACAGTGTAGCTCCACTTCATAAGTTCCAAGAATAGCAATATCAGCAATAGTAGAAAAAGTAGTAGAGTCCAGCCCATCAGAAGGAGTCGGTGGTCCGAGTGAACGAGCAGCAATCATTGCAGTCCATCTCGCCTCCGCAAGTGCAAGGTACAGGCTGTATGCACATTGTACTTGGACACAGTAGGCCGGAAGAGTTCGGCAAAAAAAATAATAATGATAGAGTCAAGGACCAGGAGTTCGGTCGTAGCCGGAAGAGTTCGGCGAGAAAAAATATAGTCAAAGACCAGGAGTTGGTTAAACTGAAAAGGCCGGAAGAGTTCGGAAGAAAAATTAATGATAAAGTCAAGGACCGGATTTCGGTCGAAGCCGGAAGAGTTCGGCGAGAAAAAATGTAGACGTCAAGAATTCATAGAGGCAACGGCTTGAAGTAGAAGGCAGCGGCGAGGACATGAATCCATTGTAGTGACGACGGCAGTTAGAAGCGGATGGCTACAATAAAGGGAAGTCAATCAGGATCCCGGGAGAAGTCGATCAGGGTTCCAGTCCAGGAAGAAGTCGATCAGGGTTCCGGCAACAAGGAGAAAGTCGATCAAGGTCCGGGGAGAAGTCGATTAGGGTTTCGGGATTGAACTAACTCTTGATACCATGTAAAATAAATAATAATATATATAATAGGCACTTCGAATATATTATCAAAGGAAATTATTACAATAGGATGATTACACTATTTATAGTTCTAGACAGCAGCCTCTAGGCTGTCCGTGACCGATGTGGGATAACTACAATACAGAGTACAATCCTTTTCCTACACAAGAAAGGACCTGACGTTCATAATTAACTATCTCTAGTATATTCCTTAACAACATTTAATCCTTACCTAAACACATAATTGATTAATCATGCAAGTTCATAAGATTTCCACTTCTAACAACTTATATTTATCATGTCATTCCTTAACTACAATCACACAACAAGGGGAAGAACTTGTCATCACTCTAACCCTTCCATAGTCACTAATCTACAAACTAGAGATTATATTACACTACAATTCATCACCATTCCAATTACACTAGAATTAATCTAAGACTAGATTACCTTGACCATAGAACTAATCTACTCTAATTAGTGACTATGAGGCATGCAATTGATATAAAACACAAAGCCCATAACAAATTAAGCAAGATTGAATAACATTCATGCACAAGAATTCAAGTTCATCAAATGATAATCCAAATCTCAAGTTTAAGCATACAAGGCCCTCAAAGTTTCAAGGGAATGAATTCAAATGCTCCCAAGGATCAAACTAAGCTATACTACAATACATGGAATCAAACTACTAATCTAAGGGAAAGGAATGGAAGAAAAGGGAAAGAAAGATGAAGAAAAATGGAGATCTACATGGTCTTGGCCGTTTTGCTCTTGGAGGGGATAAGGAGTATTTATAGAATGCAGTGCAGGGGCCATGCACCAGGTAGAGCACTGGTTGTGAAGGGCCATGCACCAGGTAGAGCACTGGTTGTGAAGGGCCATGCACTTTAACCGTTCATCCAATTTGCATCTTCTAGTAGTCCATTTCGAAGCTCTTGACTAGAGGAATCCAATGGTATGATCCTTATTCTCTAATTCCTTTGCGAACATTTCCAAAATCAAGCTTCAAAACATTAGTGCATCACTTGTTCTTCAAAATGTAACTTCGACAAGTTTAGCTTTAAAGCTCCTTACTTTGCACAAAATGCTACCCAAATTAGTTCTAAAATGTCATAAAAACAAGAGTATATTTAGGGTTCATCACTATCTGTGGGGGTAGGAAACTCCAACGTTCCAAACTCCTTCGGTCCAAACCCTGTCGTATCCGGAACACCCTCCTCCGGTCCAAACCTTGTAGTATCCGGAACACCCTCCTTCGGTCCAAATCCTGCTGCATCCGGAATGCCACCTTCTGGATCAAATCCTATTGGATCTGAAGCACCGAACTCAGGACAGAGAGTTTCGATCCAGACGGACATGAACTACAGCGAACACGTCAACAACTCAGACGGCCTCGACCGAGAGAATGGGCTTGGATACAGCGGATCTGATTCGATCTTTACCGTAGAAGAACAAGCACAAAGGGATCGACAAATAATTGCAGAAAGACTGCAGGAGGAGGAAAGACAAAGACGTCTTAGGGAAACCTTAAACCAGACTGTACGGCATAACCCGCATGCTCTGGGCCATCCTATATCAATCTTGACTCGGACACCCCTCCGAGAACGATCCCTGAAGATGTCCGAGCACTGATGAGGGACTTACATTCCCAATATCTTGATTTTGTTAGATCTCTGATAAACTCAAGTCAACAACTCCTTGCACAGACGCATGAGGCTCCCAATCGAGTGTCTATCTCAGGAGCTCAAACAACACCACCTGCTGATTCTACTCAACAGCGGAGACTCCTAAATGATTTATCTAGGGATCTACCGCCTTATAATACTCAGAGCAATCTTCCACCACCTCCTAATCCACCTAATTACCAGGATGAAGGCGCAGGATTAAGTAGGGATGAAGTGCAGAGGATGCGCATCAACAACATCGAGGAAGAGCTCAGGCGCGAGAAGAGGGAGCGAACCCGGAGCGAATGGCAAAATAGTGCTAATCGGCCTTTCACCCAAGATGGAGCCTACCCTACCCGAGGAAAATACGAGGTTGATCAAGAGATCACGCGTATTCTCGGACCCAGAGAACAGTCTGCTCGTTCTCCCTTTTCTTGGCAAATTGTGAATCTCCCCTTCGATGGAAACAAGAAGGTCCCAGAGCACCTGCCTACATATGATGGTACCAGTGATCCTAGAGAGTTTCTTTCGGTCTTCTTCAAGACTCTGGAAACCAGGTGAGCCTTCCGGCGCCTAACTAATTCGGCTAGCTCCCTAATGATAAAGGAACGGATGATAGAAGCATCTTCCCGGAGCCGTTCTACGACGGGCAGACTCTTCCGGGTCGACAGATACCTAGATACCAGTATACCTCTCAAAGGTAAAGTCTATCGACACCTGGCTAGGGATAAGAATAAGTGAAGGAGGAAGATTAACGCACTCAGATCCGCTTCCACCACTCAACCGGTTCCTCGAACGCCGGACTTGAACATCCACCCCAACTTGAACATCCGGGCGATTAACGCACTCAGATCACGAGGAAAATTGCGGTATACGGGCGGAGACAAGAGTCTGAGTCGGAGGCCGGTAAGATGGTATGATAACTGCAGGGTCATCAGATTATCTTTAAGGACCATTACCCGGCTGGCCAACGCACGGTTCTCGTCCTCCTGCTTCAGATAGTCTCACTGAAATTCCCTCATCTGCTCCAACCACTTCAGCTTCTCGCAGTAAACGGAAGCACGGACCACACTAGATCCAACTCGGTCTTCAGTTTGGCATTGTAGTCTTCATGCTCAGCTTGAAGCATGGAGAGTGTGGTATCTGCGTCAAGGGTCGCATTGATCCGTTCACGCGCAAACTCTTGGCACTGAGTCAGAGTTCCAAATTCGTCGTATATCTCTCTAAGGCAAGCAGCCAAAGAGGGAATATCCGGAAACTCCTCTAGAAGGGGTTCCAACCCCGAACGGATAAAAGTTCTCGAGTCCGTTCCCCTTCCATTGTCCAACCTGACAGCTCCATCTCCAGCTCTACGCATCTAGAGCACGGAGGGCTCGTCGAATGAGAGTTAGCCGGAGTAGGGGCTCTTCCTCCATTTCCGGAATGAAATGAGAATATAATGAAACATAAGGAAAAGTGACAAGATAAAGAGATAGGAAAATAAAATTCATTATTAGAAAAGAGAAGGAAATTACATAATCTGAAGGGCTATCATCCCCATCCGATTCATCGCTTCCGTCCTTCCTACACTAAACAAAAGAATATTAAACCTAGTCAGGCGGAAGCAACAACAAAAGGTTACAACAAAAAAGAAACTAAGGAGTGTCATCTGTATCAGTTTCTTCACTATTATGGCCATCGCCCTCATCATCAACCTGCTGCTCATTATCTTCCGGACGATGCTGATCATCGTCTTCCGGTTGATAATCCTCGGGATTCGGAGAGTACATCTTCAGAACCTCCAAGTACTTCGCCTTGGCCTGAGATTCTGGGGCTTCACGCTCCGGAGGTTGAGCGACTTTTGTGGTCAGATTCACTAATCCGCGACCATAGGCACGGATGGTTGCAACAGTTATGGGCTTCTGGAGACCATCGAACACCTTCAGCACAGAAAGTCCCATCTTCTCAACGCCTCCGCGATAAAACTGATCAACAGCATAGTTGTACTCCTCCGCGGCAACTGGATGATAGAAGTGCTCGCTAAACTCTCCCCGACGACTCTCTGGAATCCAACCCCTCATTTTCCGATATACTTGGTTCATTGCGATCTTATTGGAAGTGAGGCAAAGGTCGGTCAAGTCCCGCTCGAAGGCGAGACTCCGGATCACCTTGTCAGCAAAGGAAATGCACAAGTCTTTCTGTGCGGACGGAGAGGCAGCGGCCTCCAGCTCTTTTATCCGGGCCTCCGCGGACTCCAGCTCTTTTATCCGGGCCTCCGCCTTGGTAGCCCGTGCCTCAGCCGCGGCGAGATCACGAGTCAGATTTCCGTTTGAACTCTCCAGCTCGCAAACTCTCTGAGCCATCGTAGTATTTTGGACATGATAAGCATTGTTGATTGACTTAGCGACGCCCGGAGAGCTAAGTAGATAAGCGGCGAAGTCCTACAAAAGGAAAAGAAAGTGTCAGAAGCTAGCACAAAACAAAAAAAACCTACAACTAGAGTAAAGATCGGTTACCCGGTTAGACTGACGACCGCTGCTGTGAGTGGTCTCTTTCCCATCCTTCTCTCCGGACAGAATCAGCTCCTTCCCCTCCTGACGGACGCTCGGAGTCAATTTCTTCCCGTCCTTCTGAGTTCCCACCTCGGATTGTTGACTATGGGTGGACTTCCGGGACGCCGGGGGAACATTGATCTTGCAGCTCCTCTTGATCTTGAGAGACTCGCCATCTTCCTCGTCCTCGGACGACTGAGGACCCTTGACCATTAAAGCGGCCGCCCGGTTAGTAGCCACCATAGCAGCCTCATCGACCTTCTCCTTGTTCGGAGGCTGCTTGCTGGTCGCCGCATCCGTCCTCTTCAAAGCCTCCTTCTTGTCTTTCTCCTCCTCAAGGATAGTCAACTCGTGCTTTCTCTTCTTATCCTTCTCAACATTAGCCTGCAGGGTTTTCGTGCCGGTCCCCGAACCGGATTTCTGCTTATCCGTCCTCTTTATCTTGATCGATCCGGAGGGTGGATTGCACCAGCCTCAATTTGAGGAAACTCTGCAAGAACCCAAAACGGATCAGACACATAAGTGTGACGCTAAAACAAAGATAAAAAAAGAGGAGAAAGAGAAGGAAAAGAATACGTACGGGACGGATCCTGATTAACATAGAAGCGGCACTTAGTGAACACCTCTTTCTCATATGCCCTCAGGGGGAAGACATACTTCCCACCGTTCCAGTACTTGGGCAAGTCAAGCTGATTGTAGCTCAGCTTGGCTATGCTCGCCTCCAACCCATCTGGATGGTACTTTATTTTCTCCTCCTTTTTGGCACCATGGTTCCACTTAGGGCATGGATACTTCTCGGTGTCGAACGTGAAATAGCATTTCTGCAAATTGGCATAGCCATCACGTCGGCCCCGGCAGCAGTCCTTCACTTTTATCCGCTTCTGAAAAGTGAAGATCCCCTCGTCTTTGGTACCCTCCAGATGGTAGAAAGCCTGGAATAGCTCTAGAGACGGCACCACTTCACAACGATAACAGTTGAGAAGAAACGCCTGGATGACTGCGATACAATTAGGCTGCAGTTGGGCCAGAGATATGTTAAAGTGCTCGAAGATAGATAGAAAAAGAGGGGAAAGGGGAAAAGTGATGCCATATAGAAAATAACTCCGGGGAATGGCTGCCACCGTGTTGTGATCTTCCTCGAACAGTTTCAGCCCGGAGTCATTTGAGACCGGAACCACCATCGTCCGGACGAGCTCCTTTACAGCAGTATCGATATCCACAGTATCCCCTTCTTTCGGGTCGTCCTCCTCCGGATCGGGGTTCAACCCTGTCTTAACTTCCCCATCTAACGGCACTGCATCGACCTCATCATCCGACGACTTTAACCTTTGCTCATTCTCAATATCCTGGTTAACGGGAACCTCCAGTTCTCTCTCTGTATCACGAGCATCCTTAGTTGCTGAAAAGGGGAAAGCTTGAAGAAGAGAGAGAATAAGGAGCTAGGGAGGAGGAGAAGAAAACATGAGAAGAAAACAAGAAAATGAAAGGCGAAAGTAACTGACTAAGACTCCTATTTATAGAAATAGGACAAGCGAAGAGGGGACCGATTCCCAAGGCGACATGATTGCTTTCTTGAAAAGATAACAGAATTTATTTTGAAAAATAAAGCAGGATTTTTCGTTTAACGATACCGCATTTATGATGATATAAAGGCGCGTACAAACACGCGTCCAGCACAAGACAGACTAAGCGCCCAGCGCGTGATCAGACTTACGCAATAGAGAATAACCCGAAAACACACTTCCGGATCGGATCGCATGCCTCCGGGCGGATCCCATCAACAACCAGACGTGATTAACGCCGATACGCTCGACAGAAGAGCGTCCGATACATATTTATACACCGGACCCTTCCTCCGGAACAGACACCTCCGGATGAATCCCATGTATCGGGGGGCTAGTGGTGATATGAGATCTGACCCATATCCAGACTCCGGCCCAGAGAGTGGTCTGGTCCATGTGACGTCAGCTAGAATGACGTTATCCGGGGACAGAAAGGACATGAATATGACCTTTCCCCGGGTAAGGACAAACAGGCAGGACCACTGTGATACCATGGAACACTTTTTTAGTGAGTGCACTTTTGCTTTTTCTATGAAAGAGATAATTAACATAGTACACACAAAGAGGCAGGGGAATGTAGTTGCTGATGCTTTGGCAAAATATGGATACAGACAACAGCTGAACACTAGTCTGCTATTCTCAGAGCTACCATCACATATACAAGGTTTGCTCCATCTTGACAAATGGGGAACTCCTTCTCTTAGAATGGATGCTACTGATATGCCCTGTTAATTTTTGCAGTTATGGATACATCATCATTCTGGATTCACTTGTCAACAGATGGCCACCTGGACTGTCTACTTGGAATGAGATCATCAGCCTCAAAAGATATCCTACACTGGTCCTGCTTCTACTTGTAGAAAATTTTGGTCTTGTACAGTTCACAATATCTATGCCCTTTTGATATAGGAATCTATTTTGGCTCATTACTATTTTGGTACCGCTCTGACTTTTACTTTGCAATTCTCTAATAGACTTCAAAATTTATTTTTGAGATCAACTAGATATCACAAGGTGAGGCTTAGCCCCCTTAATATTTTATTCTTTTGGAAGCATTTCTATGCTTCAAGAGCCTTTGGCTCTCATCTTGTAACTGCCTATTACAGGACGTTGAAAACTCATGGCCTTTTATGATCTTTTTTAAGATTTAGGGAGTCTAATAAATATCCCTCCACTCATTGAGTGGTCTTAATCCAAAAAAAAAGTATACATAAATTAAAATGAATATTAAAATTAAATTTTAATAAGTTGAAATTAATCAGTACACATAACTTAAAAGGAATATTAAATTTTAAATTTAATAAGTGGAAATTTAACGATAAGATCAGGATATCCCGCATAACTATATTAGGCAAATAATCAAAAATTATGATTGATTATTTGACTACGGACATTTCCACTTGTTGAAGTAATTAAAATTAATTATACGTGTTAATAGTAGAATTAATAAAATTAAACTAAAATAAATATAAAAATATATTATTAATAATTTTAATCAAATTAAAATTTAGCAATAAGACGAAAGAGGACCGGCCTAACTATATTTCGCAAATAATCAAAATTCATGATTAACTATTTGCCTATTGACTTTTTTACGTATTGAAATAAGATTAATTAATGTGCATGAAAGTAGAATCAGTATATTAAATTTAAATGAATAATAAATTAAATTGTTTATAAAATTTGAAATTTACCGAGAACTTCTGGCTATAGGTAGGGCTGTACAACCGGGTCAACCCGGCCCGGCCCGGTCCGGATCCGGAATGACCCGACCCGGAATATCTAAAAATCTTGGACCGGGGCCCGGTCCGGTTGGACTGTTTCTTGAACCGGACCCGGTCCGGAATTTTTCCGAGTTTGACCCGGATCGGCCCGGTTGACCCAGTTACAACCTCTATTACACTTTTTTTATTATTATAAAAAGAGAATTTTACCATTAGGAATCGAACTATGAACCATTATGTAACAATCTCCTTAACACTAGACCACATTTGTTTTTGAGAATAAATTGTGTGATTGATAAATATATACGGATATTAAATTTATTTTAAAATTAAAACACTAACGTAATGCTTTTGGTGAGATTTGAACTCTGATTGTTTAATACAAAATGACAAGTCTTACCATTAGAACAAGATTAATTATGTGTAGTAACTACATATCTATAATATATATAACCGGGCTCCCGGGTTGACCCGGAAAAATCCGGGTTTGACCCGGATCGGCCCGGAATCCGGAATGGACAAAAATGGTGACCCGGGGCCCGGCCCGGAATGCGAAAAATCCGGGTCCGGGTCACCAATTCCGGTCCCGGGCCGGGCCATTTTCCGGGTTGACCCGGTTCATGTACAGCCCTAGCTATAGGGCTGGGAGTTCAAGTTGGTTTTGCACTAGCGGCACCCTTTACAATTGAGACTGATAGTTTACTTTCCCTGAAAGGGATCCTTTCTCCTATTTCTGTAGATTGGAAGTGTTTTAGTATCTGCCATTCTTTATATGTACAAGATCTATCTGTACAACATGTTTTCAGACAGGCTAATTCTGCTGCTGATTTTTTAGCTAAACACAGTGCAAAAGTTAACCTCTCTGGAAATATAAATGTGCAGGATGCCCCTGCTATTTTAAAGGGCATTCTGTCCCTTGATACTATTGGGATTCCAAATCTAAGACATAATATATAAAAGATCTTGTTGGACTCTGTAACTGCTCCCTAATATCCTTTTCAGGTGACAGGCTCAGGGAGACTTCTCTCTCTTAGTCAGGTGGCAAGAGGAGCTGACAGGGAGGATCTGACAGGATGAGCTGACATGGACCATCAGATTTCAAGTCATCAAATCCTCCATGGACATACCTTCACTGGCAGCCAATGCACTGCAGCAAATGTATTACACCTATTGGGTTGATCTTTTGTGGTTTTTCTGGATTGTCACTAACTCTCTTAGTTGGTTAAGTTGTGCTTCGTTTTGACGATCACTAAGTTGTTCGCTAAAATTGAAGTTAGGGCACCCAATCTTTTGACCCACTGATCTCCTTTTTGTATATGGATAAGTAGCATAGTATTAGCTAACCCTATTCTTTAATTTTTTGAAAGCCTGGTGCTTTGATCCCTCACATGAAGTTATGTGTACAAACTTGATTCTCCTTTGATAGGCATGGGGATTCTAAATGAAATTTCCACCACCAATAGGTGGCTTAATTTAAAAAAAAAGAGGACCGGCCTAACTATCTATACATAACAAATAATCAAAATTTATGATTAATAATTACTAGTATTTGACTATTGTGCTGCTTAACATGCATTCTCACTATTACTAGAATCTTGCCTTGAGATTATTTCCATGAAAACAATGCAAAATCACAACGCTCCCCTATAATATCTACTTAGTAATTACCCGATTGTTCTAGTTATTCTATATCTCATTTTCACCGAACATAATACACTGTTTTCCTGCCGTTCATTTTTGAAGAACCACAGAAATCCACCGCCGCTGCCGTTCCTGATCGCCGTACAAATCCACCGCCGTTGCCGATCACCGCTGCTGCTGCAAAAATCGGTAAGACATCATACATTCCCATATGAACATGCATGAAATTAGAAGTGTATCCATTTGATGACTTGATGTCTTAGTCTAGTTATAAGCTTAAAAGTAGGGTTTTACTGTAAAGACTCGCGAATCTTGTTTTGTACAGACTGCAGAAACTTGTTGTGCACAATCTAGTCATTCTTTTTCCCCTTTCTTCCTTTTTATGGATGGGTTCATGGTTTCTTGAAAAAATTTCGTTTTGGTTCCCATTTACTCGTTTAGATCGAAGTTTACCATCTTTCTTTAAGTTGTTCATTGCTTTTCCCCTTAGAAGTTGTTCATCATCATTCTATTGGAGTTGATTACAGTGAAAATAGTTTACTGGATGGGATGCATAGATTAATGTTTCCATGAATGCTTTTTCAGGCATAAGGCCTTAAAATATGCTGTGTGTAACGATTGCAGATAAATTTTTCATTTCCTATCTATTGCTTTCTTGTTGGAGTCCAACCTTGAAAATGTATTATAACGTGGGACTGACATCTGAAGGTTGTGTCAGAGCTTTGTTTCAGGATTTTATAGAATGTTTAAAATTATTTGAGCAATTAACATAATTTGATTCTGTTTATTGAATTCCAGATATGGATCTTTGGGAGAAGCTAACTGTGGCAAGGGAGCAGCTCCAAGAAAAGAAGGACAACTTTCATAGTGTCGTTGGACTGCTCGCTAGTGAATGGAAGGATGCATCGAGTCACTTGGCATCAGCCAACAGCTCTTTAAAAGAATGCATCATTGATCAAGAGGCATTATGGGAGAAAAGGCAGGCTGAGCTTAACTCCAAAGAGAATGATATGCAAAGAAGGAAATCTGAGCTAGATTCGACACAGGCGAGTTTGGGAGTAATGAAAGATAGACTTAGGTCAAATGAAAGTGATTTGGAGAGAAGGGAACGGGAGCTGGATTCAAGGGAGGCAGGTTTGGAAGCAATGAAAGATCGACTCAGGTCAAATGAAAGAGATTTGGAGAGAAGGATTCGGGAGCTGGATTCGAGGGAGGCAGGTTTGGAAAAAATGAAAGATGGACTTAGGTCAAATGAAAGAGATTTGGAGATAAGAAAAGACGATTTGGATTCGAAGGAGAAATATTTGGAAGCAATGGAAGATGGACTTAGGTCAAATGAGAGTGATTTGGAGAGAATGAAAGCTGCACTTGATTCTCGGGAAGCCGAGTTAAACTCTGCAGAGACATGTTTTGAAGCAATGAAAGCGCGTCCAGTAAGTGAACATGAACCAGTGAAGAGGCTGGCTTCTGCAATTTATAATGAATCTTCCAAGGATTTCTGCATTAAAAAGGGCCGTGGAACTGCTCTTAAAGATATTCCGAATGTAGCAGATATATTATCAAGGAAAAGTTGTAATGAAACTTTAAAGGCTCTGCACAGAATTTTGTTTTCAAGGAGAGGCGAGGATGATCAGATAAAGAGTAATATTTTACGCTTTTCTGGGTTTGTTTGGCATGCGAATGAGGAAACAGAAAAGTTGAGGCTGAGAAAGAGATTACACAAGAATGTTAAGGAGAGTTTGGTGGAGATGTGTGAAATTCTTGGTGTAGCTGTTTCAAATGTTAGTACAAAAATGGATATTGTTGTGAAGTTGATGGAGTTCTTGGAGGCTCCTCATGCTACAACTTCTGCATCGCTGACAGAAAACGAACAGGTTGGTAAGGGGCTAAAACGTAAGAGAAGCAGTAAAGGAAGTGCACCTTCAAAAGGCTTGGCTAAGAGTGGAGAGAAGGCAGCTGATAAGAGTGAGGAGAAGAAGAAGAAGCCCAAAGTGAAGAAGCCCTCAGCTGTTGTATCCAAGGTGTCTACAAGAATGAATTCTGAAAAGGAAAAGGACACTAGATCAGAATTTACTGATGATGAGTTGAAGGCAGCAATCTGTGAAATTTTGAAACAAATGGACTGGTCTGAAAATACCTTTGGTGATATTCTGAAGGATCTTGGCGCGCGGTTCAAAACTGATTTTCTCCCGCGCAAATCTAGCATTAAGCGGATGGTTGCAGAAGAGCTCTCTAAGGCCGATGATGAGGAAGACAGGTGAGAAGGACTGAAGGAGAACCAACAGCTAGCCTATCAGCCAAGATTAATCATCTTTTGTGTGTGTGTAATTTGCATAACATGTTTAAACTTGTGTTTCTATGCTTTTGTTCTGAGGGCTATCATCACCTATGTACCGAATAGATTATTTGGGGACTTATTTTTTTGAAGCACATATGCTTTCCTGTCATTTATATTCTATGTTAATCTCTAATGCATGATAATAATAATTGACTGAAACTAGGTGGGGTTTTTTTTATAGTCGTACATGAAACTGTGTCAGTGCGTGCAGCGTGCTTTATTTGTGCAAGTGGAAAAAAAATGAAGAAATATACATAAGGATACAGAATTTATAGATGCAGGTCCGTTGGTATTTTGTAGGTCCATCCAACATGTTGAATACCTATAATGCCCTTTAATTTTTCCCACAAATTGGTCCGCCCCCAAATCTCAGGTGAGGCCATTCCCAGAAAACTTCCCGTCGCCTCCGGTCCTCCGCCCGTTGCCTCCAGTCGTCTCCGGTTGAGCAGCATTCCCGACGGCTTCCCGCTACAAACCGACTCCACCACTTTGATCCTTGCACTGCCAGAAGCTTTTTCCTCACTGTTCCGAGCCCCAAGCAGTCTAGAATCACAGACCCACTCACGGGCCGAACGTCGCGTCCTCTGCAACTCGCCGCTGGCGAACTTCGACGGAGCTCCGGTGCACTCAGACGGGTCCAACAGTTCCGCCTCGACGGGGGAAACACCTCACATCTCTCCCCCTGAGCACCATACAACCTCACAGCCGGAATTTTTGAGGACTTCTCCGGCGTCTCCGGCGGAATACGGATCCGGGTTCGGGTTTTGGTGGGAGGAGTAGAAGAGGAGTTGGCGGTAGCGTCGGAGTGGGTGGCGGCGATTCTTGCCCCTGTTCTTACTGCGGTGGTGGCGGCTCCGGCCCTCCTTCGCCACTCTCCATCTCATTGTTCCCCCTTTCTGATGCTCCAGCGAGGAAAGAAGCGGGGATTCGGCAGACCGTGAGTGGGTCTGTGATTCTAGACTGCTTGGGGCTCGGAACAGTGAGGATCTCCGGTCGCCTCCGGAGACGATGGTCGCCTCCGTCGATCGTTCCTGAAGCCAGATACTCGTCGGCGTCGGAATCGCTGGTCGTGAAGCTACCAAATTAAAGAGGGGCATTTATGACTTTTACCTGATCCACTGGACCTGCATCAAAATTTCGGACCTGCACAGATCACTCCTCTAAGGATATGATGAATAGAAAAGAACAATAATTCGAGCTCCAAGTAAACTTATTTTATTCCTATAAAGTTCTTAATATTAATAATATGTTTATAAACATTGGTTCGATAAGCTCGTCGAGCCTATTGAGATAAAATTTGTAAGCTCATGCTGGACTCATTACACAATCAGACGAGTTCGAGATCGAGTTCGAGCTTGATCAACCCGAGATCGAACTTGAGTTTTGACCGAGTTTCTCGAAATTTGCTCACGAACGGCTCAACTCATTTACACCTCTAACGGAGATGAAAGTAATATTAATTTTTTATTCAAATCCAATTCCCTAAAATTTCACTTCTCTCTCTACAAATTTGGTGATTCCCCTTCTCTCTCTACAACTTTCTACAACTTTCAGCAAGTTTTAGGGAATTTGTTGGAGTTCAAAATCCCTAAAATTGATCAAAATCCCTATTTTAGAGGAGCTGTTGTACTTGCCCCAAGGAGGAGTATCTAAAACTATGTCTAAATGATGAGTCTCCTCCATACCCTGAGTGAATTATTACGGAGAATTTCCTAAACATTTAAATATACTAGACATTCTTTGCATCAATGGCGGTAACATCATAATTAACTGACCTATAATGGCATATCTAACCTAATACTATAAAAGAAGGATCTAGTAGAATCATGGTTGTGACCAGCAGCGCTGTCAGAAACCGACTGCATACTAACTACATCACTAGATTGACATCCCCAACAATATGGTCACTCCCTAGAAAGTCTCATTCCTCGCTATATGCCATCGTCCTATCTATGCATGTACGAGATTTTCTCATGCATCATATTCCCCATTGCTAGTAATAGCTAACAGTCGGACATCATCTCATTTGCGGTGTGGCTCTCTATGACAGTAATAAACATTCTAATTTTTTCACACATTATCAGGACACCTAGTGAGTTGTCCATCCGCATCAAGCAAAACTGTCAAGACACAACTACCTGTACAGAATACAAATCTGATTCAGAAAGAATCGCCAACGGGAGAATCAATACTTCCCTTGACTTGGATTTCTCATGTCAATTTATTGAATCAAATCCGAAACCATCATCTTTTTCCAAACAAAAGGACAGGTTAGAAAAATACACAGAAAGACAACAGACCAAACCAGTACTCTATCAAGAAACCCAGTTCAGAGCATCTGCCCCATTATTCCTATGAAAATCTAAAACAAAACAAAAATTAAATAAATAAAAATTGAAAAAGAAAGGAAAACTAGATCTGATGAGAGTTCCCATGAAGCCAATCTACTGGGAGTGACTGCTGTAGGCGCGTGGATGGACGCGGGATGCAGAAACCGGCACGTGGACAACGCGTGACCAACATGCGCGGTCGTGGCGGCGCTTGGGAAGACTCTCGCGCGTGTCCAACACGTCTGACGGAGATCTTTCCTATCCCTTGCATTGTGGTGGCTCGTAGTCTATCTAAACTCATCTATCTTGTCGGACCTTGTTCTCCGGTTGATCTGCCCGTATGTGACATCACTCATCACCGTTAAGCTCCTCCGATGAGCGGAGTTGAAGCTACAGCTATTGCAGGGGATGACTTCAGTTTCCTAACCGTGATGATCATAATGCCTTCGCGGTGAATCTGAAAACACCAGTGATTCACCGTCGATGGGGGCATCAAAAGATAGTGGAGAGAAACCAAGGGGGATATCAGATTTGGGGGAAAAGGTCGTTGTTTTTGATGGGATTCTGGATTCTAGGTTAGGGTTAGAATGGGGGTGCTTTGATTTACTTACTGGCATTTGGGAGGGTGATCAGTTCGGCGGCGATGTCGCCGCCAGCGATCCCTTCCCGAGAGTGGATCTGGGACCGTTTAAGAGAAAATTGGTGGGTGGGGGCATAGGCCCAAGTTGTATTTTTTCATTACTAATTAGATAAAAAGTGTTATTACAAATAATACTACCTAAAAAATAAGCCACGTCGTGCACATCCTGAAGGAGTATCTGTTTGACTTTTACTACTGCAAATTTCATAAAGGAATTGAGCAGATTAATAATCTTCGATACTAAACCCTTTATTTCCCATGGGGAAATATCCGGGTTGACAATAGCAGAGGCTAGAACAGATGATTCGAATATGATATTTACCCTTTCAAGCTCCATTTTCTGTGCCGCCTTGAGGGCTCTCTAGCGCGCTTCCGCCTATACCTACAACGACATTACACAAGGAATGAAATCTGAACCTCTAGTATCCTGTAGACCATACAAATGCTTTCTCCTTTCCATGAAGAAAGATGGTTTGAATGAGCCGTCAAAAAGATATCTCCACCGCATCATCCAACCCTGCCACTAAATCCACATGACTATTCTCCGTCTGATCCATATATGCGTTATCCCGCAGTCCATGATGCTGAGATTCTAATTGAACCATGTCGTCGCCAAATTTTGTGCATTTCCTATAAAGCTCAAATTCTAAATTTTATTTTTTGTACTTCACATTGCTAAAAATGTTAATTTTCGTACTTGACATTCAAAGTGTTCAAATTGTGTACCTAACATTCAATATTGCTCAATTTTTATACCCAACATTCAAAGTGTTCAAAATGTGTACCTAACATTCTAATATCGTTCCATTTTTGTACCTCACGTTAATTTATAGATGAAGTTATATTTTTACTATTTTACCAGGGGTATTTTGATAATTTCACTTAAAATAAATGTTAACGCCATATAACATTATACTCGGCCAGCCATGGATGTGTCAAGCTAAAGCCATTTGGTCCCCGTACCACCTCACCATGAAATTTCCCACAAATCAGGGAATAACCACGGTAAGAGAAAATTAGGAGATGACACGATTATGCACCATTGAGATCTCCTTAATCAATACATGGACGTCTTCTTGTGGGACACCAATAACCTAGTAGGAGTACCTGCCCAGCTAGCGGAGCATATCTGAACATTGATCCAGCACAGAAGCCCTTAAAGCATAAATGCCGCATCTTTACCCTGGATCGGGTTCAGGCCATTCGAAATGAAGTATAAAAGCTACTCGAAGCTGATGTGATCCAAGAGGTGCAATATCTCGAGTGGATAGCCAACCCGGTGCTGGTCAGGAAACCCGGCGGGAAGTGGAGAATGTGCATCGATTTCACCAATTTGAATGATTGTTGTCTTATAGACAGCTATCCCCTGCCATCAATAGAGTGACTGGTCGAGGCGATCGCTGGGTATCAAGTGTTACCTTCTTCGATGCCTGTTACGGTCACAATGTGCGTCCTTGATGATCCGTCGCGATGGCACGATGAGGGGTACCTGCTAAGAATCAAGGAACTCTCGATCAGGGCGGGGCGGCTTATCGCCATTCCCGCTCCGATGCTAAAGTCAGTAGACTGTTCGGAGAGTTGGGATGTGATTGATTGTGTTTAGTAAAATTACCTTTCTCTTGTGAGAAAGGGATATATATATGGTGCAGACAATTTGACCTGACCTGATCAGACCGCGCCGTTAGGCGGTCTGGGAAGATTCTCCTGTCAGGTTAGATAAAGCTGCCATCTGCGGTCGGGTCTGCCCGATCGTCATGTAGGATGAGGGGTCGGGATGAGCCATGCGGGATGGTGAGATCCCCGACCCTAACAAGTCCCCCCAAGTCCGAGCGCGGAGCAACGGTTCGAGTGATGGACTGTATCTGGGTTTCTGTGATCCGTGCGACAGTGAGCCGTCAGTAATAACTGCATGCCTGCCACGTGTCATCACTTTTTCGAAGGGATGCGTGTAAATTTAGTCTTTGTAACTGTGCAACTTTTGCAACTGCAATTATTACTTTAACTGCTCGCATAACTCCCCCCTTTCTTCATTCAAATACGAAACTGCTCCTTATTTCTGCCTTCTTCATTTCATTCTCGAATTCATTGCTCATAACTTTAGATATTCCGCACACGCCTGTATACCTGCTTCACTTTGATTCCTCGTGTTCTTCCGCCTTTGTAGCATCTTGCCTGTTCTGATTATGGCTGACATCCCTGTCTCCGGCGCGTATTGCCAGATTACGGATGAAGAGGCGGCTGAGTTTGTTCAGATCTGCCGCGACACCGAGGGCCTCCAGATCGCAGATCTGGCCAAGTCAATCGTTCGCCCCAAGCCCAGCGACACCATCAACGCTGCCCCGGCGGGCAAAGTTCCTGTTTACTATGAGCATCTGGCTCGCTGCAGCGTCAGGTTCCCTCTTACTCCTTTCTGCCAATCCATTCTGTCCTACTTTGACATGACTCTGGGCTTGATGACGCCCAACGCTGTGCGCAACATCATTGGTTTCGAGACCCTGTGCGGTGCTCGCGGGGTTGTTCCCTCCGTCACCCTGTTCCGGGTGTTCTTCTACACCGGCGGTGGTTGCGACGAGGACGGTTGGGGCCACATCAAGGTTCGCCCCAAAGCCGACCTGCACATCTTGACCGGCATGCCCAAAACGACCAACTGGAAGGTAAAGTTCATGTTTGTCGATGAAGATGTCGTGTATGGGCCTGCCGCCTCTCGCCCAAGGCAATCTGTTGGCGATCCTGATACGCGCGGTCGCGCCCCGGATGGCGTTTCCCAGAGTCGTTTGGCCGCCTCCATCAAGGCTCTGAAGGAGAAACCGGAGAGGTGGAACGTCTTGAAGTTGGATGAGAGGTTGCGGGATTCCGGCCTGCCTCACCGTCGCGTGCTCCCTGCCATCCAGGATGAGCCTGTCGTCATCCCAGATGCTGATAAGCCCGTCCGGGACGAGGGCAACGGCCCCCCAAATGTTGATCTCTTCAGCCCTCCTGCCGCTCTGGCACTCGCTCCGATTGGTCGCCCTGATAAAGGTATGTCAGATCCCACTTGGCCCTCTCTTTCATCCTTTTTGAGCATTGTCATGACCTTTTGCTCTTGCCTCAAATGTATCTTCTTCATGTTGTATGTGTTTCAACAGATATGACTCGCCGCCGACCAACCATTGACGTGACAAAGTTCGTCCGTCCCTCGCAGCGCAGGAGGTTGGAGGACAGTGCTGGCCCGAACCAGTACACTCAGTCGCATGGTCAATCCTTTCAAACCGGACACGATGGCAATGCTGAAGGTTCCTCGCTTCCCTATCAGGATACGGGGTCGTCAAGGGATTTGCTGAAGCCTGACCAGCTGTTCCAGATGGGGGTCGGGGGTCGCGAGAATGTCTCGTCCCGACCCCAAGTGCCCGAGAAGCTGAAGAGTAGCACTGAACCAACTGGCCCGCAGCATGGTGAGAGGGCCCCTCCGCACGCTGGTGGCTTTCAAACTGACAAGGGTAAAACCAACTCCTCCACCGTCTTCCTCAACTCGCCCGCCGGTCGTTTAGAATATCTCAAGGAGGTGATGCCCCTTGACCATTTCAGAGCTTGGGTGAAGAATCCGGCGCTAAACCTTCATGGGGTCAGGACTGCCACGGACAATCTGATTTCGTCCGTTTTTGATGTAAGCTTCATCTTCTTGTCTCTCCTTTCATGCTTAACTTCCTCTCCCGACTCTATCCTCCTAACTGTTGTATTGTTAGGGCGCTTGCTCGTCCCTCGCCGTCCTCTCCGACTTCAGCACCTTGTGCTTGGCGCATGAGGCTGACAAGAAAGTGCATCACGCCACCCTCATCGAGCTCGGAGACGTGAAGAGGCAGTTGGCCATCGCCGATGCCGAGATAGTCCAGCTTCAAGAGGAGGCCAAGGCCAAGCAAATGCTGATGCTGAGTGGTCACCTGATGACTGGATGGAATCCGAGCAGGCGCTGAAGAAGCAGCTGGACGCTGTCAACGCTCAACTAGCGTCTGCCATCTCAGACGGTGAGGAACTGAAAATAGCCAAGGAGACCAGCGACGCTGCCCTACTAGATGCCCAGATATCTACCACCGAGCTGCAAAAACGCCTAGATGAAGCTGTTGGGAAAGCTGATCAGATGGACAAGATATCTGGTGAACTGGCCACTCTTCAAGCTCGCTTTGCCGAGTCCGAAAGTCAACTGAAGAAGGCGCTGGAGGATAAGGCTAGCCTCGCCATTGACTATCAGTCTATGCTGACCGCCGGCGTGCGTGAGGTGTTTGCCAAGGTGGCTCGATCGGAACGCGCCGTCGCGCGCACTTCTGCTTTCCTTCGACGGGCTTATGCGCTGGATAACGTGTATGAAGACTCTGCTGCCTATGCCACTGCTCTTTCTGAGCTCACCGATGCCTTTGTTGGCTATGGCTTCCCTGAGTACTTTTCTACATTGACCGGTGAGATGACTCCGGCCGAGCTTGCCGCATGGGAGCCAGATGTTGCAGTTCCACCTGTTATGGTCGATGGCGAGGTTGTCGCCGAAGAAGGGCTGGTGAAGGACTTGGAGGATGCTGGGAACAATGTCCAAGTTTCTGCCCAAAACCATTAGTTCTGCTTCTTTCTTTTCCTTTGATTCTGTTGGATTCCTCCTAAACTTCTCTGAATAATTTCCTTTCGGTTTGTAATGACCCATAAGGGTTACATTTGCTTTTGCATTGTTATCGAATTCTTGCTTTGACAGCAGATATTATTGCCTTAGTGGTTTGGCTGTTTGTTACTTGATGAAACTCTTGTTTGTGCATTTTGCATTATTGGCTATTGCCTTAATGTTCGGTTGATGCCTTGCCGTTCCGCTCACCCCTGATCATGGTGGTGACTCATCGTCCTTCTATATGAAGAGGGATGAGTCAGCAGGATGAACTAACCGGGGTGAACCATGATGTGGCTTGAACTTCTTGTCGACTTGGAGGTCGCTAAACCCTGACCAAGCCACCAAGGTATATGGGCCTAGACCTTTCCTTGGTTTTTTTTCTTTCAAAGCCAAAGCTGCTAAGCTATGATCCTTGCTAATCGGTCCGTGTCCGACATGGGTTTTTCTTAAAGAAAAGATCCCACCTTTTCTTCAAACCGGTAGCTATCCGAGTTTGGAGAGGATATGGTTTGTTCTGTTTGCCCATCCGCATTTGAACAAAAAACCACGCCTATGTTCAGTACTCAAAAAAGGGCGGCTAAGCCTCAGTCTCGGTCTGGCGGTCACGATCGTGATCGTGTCATCCGACTTGCCCATTGGTGTAAGTACGCTTTTGAACGCATCTTTGCCATCTCAGACATATGTCTGAGATGCTCGGCAAAGATGTGCCCTTCATGCTTCACAACCTAAGTGAGGGATGTGTCGAGTGTTCTAATACTTTGTCCGGGTAACCGGAGCGATGGCCTGAACTGCCTCTCTTAATGTCCATTATCACCGATTCCGATCATGTCATTCGACTTTCGAAAAAGGGGCATAAATGAAACAGAAAAAGAGATGATGTGTTCTTGAACTTGACACTTGGAATTTGGTACAAAACAAAAGGGGGAGTACAAAAGATACAATTTTGCGCGGGAGAACTGGATTTCCTCAAGATCACATCCCTCATGAGGGCAAAAGTCGCGATCCGATCAGGAATCCGTTCTCTAAAAGCATTTCCCCATTATATACAAACTAATTGGTACCTTTCTCATGGGTCTGATGCTGCTCAACCGTAATAACGGCGGAGGTTCTCCATGTTCCACGTCCTTGGTACCGCTTCGCCTGCCATGGTCTGCAGCCTGTATGCGCCGTTCCTCAGCACTTCTGCGACCACGTATGGTCCTTCCCATGTGACATCTAACTTCTTCAAGCCTTCAACTCGGCTAGCTTCATTATTTCGGAGGGCCAATTCGCCTTGCTTAAGATTCCTTACGCGGACTCTGGCATTATAGCGTTGTTCCACATATGACTTGTAGGCTGCCTCCTTGATTGTGGCCTGTTCTCTGGCTCTCTCCAAGTCCTCCAGGTTCTCTCTCAAACGCTGGTTATTGTCCTCTTCGGCATCCGGGATGACGGATCGCGTTGATGGGATGATGAGCTCAGGCGGGATGATGGCCTCACTGCCGAAACACAGAAAGTAAGGTGATTCACCTGTGGCCGTTCGGGGCGTCGTCCTGTATGCCCACAACACCGATGGGAGCTCATCTACCCAGTTCCCTTTCGCGCCGTCCAACCTTCTCTTTAACCCTTGCACAATCGTTCCATTGGTTCGCTCGGTGAGACCGTTGGCTTGCGGATGGGCTACTGATGTGAAGCTCTGCTGGATGCCCATCTGGTCACACCAGTCTCTGAAGACTCCTCCTTCAAACTGGCGTCCGTTGTCGCTGATGATCGTCTTGGGCAGGCCGAATCTGCAAACAATGTTCCTCCACACGAAACTTGTCATCCTCTTGCCCGTGATGGTCGCCAATGCCTCCACCTCAACCCACTTGGTGAAGTAGTCAACGGCCACCACCAAGAATCTTCTCTTGCCGGTCGCTTGGGGGAAAGGACCGACAATGGCAATGCCCCATTTTGCAAATGGCCATGGGCCTGTGATGCTCTTCATGGGTTGGCCGGGTTGAGACGACACCCGATCATGTATCTGGCACTGATGACAAATTTTGACCACATGGTCTGCGTCGACCCTCATGTTGGGCCAGTAATAACCTGCTCGGGATGCCCTCAGCGCCAGTGTCCGGGCCTCCTGATGGCTGCCGCCGCTTCCTTCGTGGAGCTCCTTCAGGATTCTTTCCGCTTGTCTGGGCGTTAAACATCGCAACCACGGCTGCAAATATCCTCTCTTGTATACCACTCCGTTCCTGAGCGCAAAATTCAGCGCCTTCCTCTCTAGGGCTTTCGCCTCCTTCTGGTCGGGTGGTAGCGCTCCACTGAGCAAGTAGTCCCGCATTGGTGTCAACCAGCATGGCGGCTCAGCCTCAATAGCTGCGACCGTCATGCCGTCAGTTGATCTTGTCGGCAGTGTCTCCACTAGGACTCCTTTGGACAGATGGCTGCTCGCCGTGGAGGCCAGCTTGCTGAGGGCATCTGCCCTTGTATTCTCGGATCTGGGGACTCGGGTCACCTCAAATCCTTCGAACTGCGTAGCTAGACTCTTAACCTTGGCCAGGTATTTTTGCATTGATGGCTCCTTGGCTGCGTACGACCCATTGAACTGGTTTGCAACCAAAGCCGAGTCGCCGTATGCGTCCAACTTGGTCGCGCCCAACGCCTTTGCTAACTCCATGCCTGCAATTAATGCTTCATATTCGGCTTCATTGTTCGTGGCTGGGAACTGGAATCTCAACGCATACGTCGTCTCCATGCCACCGGGGTCGGTCACGATCAGACCTGCTCCTGATCCTTCCACGCCGGATGCGCCATCCACATGTAGCTTCCACCATCCTGTCCTGTCAACGCGTCGTTGCTTTTTGTCGGCTGGCTCGCTTGGTGCGTCGATGGTCACTTCATCCTTCTCCTCGATCCCGGATGGCAATTCTGCCAGGAAGTCAGCCATCACTTGCCCTTTGATGGCTTTCCTTGGGGCGAACTCAATGGCATGTTCGCCTAGCTCTATTGCCCACTTGGCCAACCTTCCTGACATCTCTGGCCTGGTCAAGATTGCTTTGAGCGGCTCATTTGTGAGAACCACGATGGGGTGTGCTTGAAAATATGACCTGAGGCGTCTCGCCGCGTGGACCAATGCCATGGCCAGCTTCTCCTGAGCGCTGTATCTCAACTCGCCCCCCTGCAGCGTTCGGCTGACATAGTAGACCGGACGCTGGATCTTGTTCACTTCCCTAACCAACGTGCCACTCACGACTTCCATCCCGGCGGCAAGGTATAAGTATAGCGTCTCACCTTGCTCGGGAGGAGACATGGCTGGTAGGTCTTTTAAATGATCCTTCAACTTGAGGAACGCTTCCTCCTCGACCTGGCCCCATTGGATTGCTCCTTTTGGTCCGACGCTGCCCTTGAGGATCCTCAAGAACGGGAGTGACCTCTCTGCGGCTCGTGACAAGAACCTGTTCATAGCCGCCAGCTTTCCATTCAAGCTCTGTACGTCTTTAACGTTCCTGGGAGGCTTCATTTCCAAGACGGCTTGGACTTTCTTTGGATTGACCTCCAATCCGTTGTTGGACACCATGAGGCCCAAGAACTTCCCGGCCCCCACACCGAACTGGCACTTGGCCGGGTTGAGCATCATACCTGCCGCGTTTAAGGTTCCCAACGTCTCATCTAGATCCTTCACTAGACCCTCATACGATACACTCTTGATGACCATGTCATCGACATAGATTTCCATGTTGCGGCCGATCTGCGCTTTGAAAATCTTGTCCACCACCCTCTGGTAAGTAGCACCGGCGTTGCGTAAACCAAACGGCATCATCCGGTATGCGAAGGCTCCCCTCTCCGTGATGAAGGCGGTTTTGTCGATGTCGTCCTCCTTCATCATGATTTGGTGGTACCCCTTGTACGCATCCAGGAAGCATTTGATCGGGAACGGGGCCAGCGCGTCCACCTTCTGGTCGATGATGGGCGTCGGGTAACAATCCTTGGGACATGCCTTGTTCAGCGCTTTGTAGTCGATGCACATTCGCCAACTCCCATCTGACTTTTTGACCAGGACCGGGTTGGCTAACCATGTGGGGTGCGGCACTTCCCGTAGGATACCTGCATTCACCAACTCGGTTACCTGTTTGTTTATAGCGTCATTCCTTTCTGGGCATAGCGGCCGTCTTTTCTGCATGACTGGTGGGTGTGAAGGATCCACTCTGAGAGCGTGCTGACCGAGTTCGGGTGATACTCCCGTCATGTCTGTCGCCTTCCATGCAAAAACCTTCTGATGCTTGATCAGGACCTCCAGAACCTCCTGACGACTTGCGTCGGGCAAGTCAGATCCCACTTGGACCCCTCGGCATCCGCCTTGGTCAAGGAACATGGGCATGCATGATGCTGACAAGGTTTTGGGGTCTGGGATCCCTGACCGGACCATGTGGACCGGACGTCGTGGTGGTGATTCGTCATCTGAACGCTTCCGCTTCTTTAATGCGATTCTGTGGCATTCTCTCGCCTTTTGCTGATCGCCTCGAACGGTCGCTATCCCTCCTTTGGTTGGAAACTTCAAAAGGAGATGGAGGGTTGAGACAATACCTTTGAGCTGGGCTAGCGCTGGCCTCCCCAGTATTAGGTTGTACGGGCTATGAGCCTTGATGACGATGAACTCCATGTCCACCTCTTTCCTGGTCGGCCTCTTCCCGACCCCAACTGGAAGTGTGATTGTTCCTTCTAGCCACACCGTTCTGTCTGCGAAATCCACCAACGGTGTGCTTGTTGGGATCAATTTGGCCTTTGTGTTGTCGTCCAGCTTTTCGAAACAATGCCAATACATTATTTCTGTCGAGCTGCCACCATCCACGTACGCTCGATGGACCATCTTATCCATTATTTGGACCGTGATGATGACCGCATCGCATCCGGCCGGACGATCCGGGATAGGATCGTCGGCACCGAACGTGATCAACTCATCTCTCCCCAGCCTCCTGCTCGTCGGGGTGTGTTCCGGGGCTATTCTGCACCTAGCCTTTCTTTGTGAATCCGAGCTCCCTCCGGCATTCCCGCCTATGATAGTGAGTATATCATTGCTCGCGCGCCTCGCTGGTTCTCGTTCTGGTGATGACTCCTCCTCATACTTTGCTCTCTTTTTGTCTGGTCGCTCGGCCCGCGCCACCTCCTTTCCTTTACCACGCGCCCTGTTGGCCCCTTGATCCTGGCCGCCGTTCTTGTTGGCATATGTCGCCTTGTTGTGAGCTTTGGCGGTGGCAGCAAATTGTTTCAACTGCCCTTTACGCAGGCATGACTCGATGGCCTTCTTCAAGTGGATGCAATCCTCTGTGTCGTGGCCGTGGTCGTCATGGTACTCGCAAAACTTGTTCAAGTTTCGCTTGTTGGGAGGCATCTTCATGGCACGCGGGGGTGGGATGACGTCGCGGTTTGCCAAGAAAACTTCTCTGGGCGTCTTTGTCAGCGGGGTGAAGACTCTTTCTTGAGCAACTCGAGGTCCTAGCCTGTCCTTCACCGATGACGCTTTCTCTGCTTTAGCCGGTTGCCCATCCTGGATGGGCTTCTATTTAGACCAGTAAGGTCGAGCCTCCTTCTGTGTTGCCAACTTCTTCTTCTTGGCATTCTCATCGGCTCGGTGAAACATCTCCACCACCATTTGCAACTCGTCCAGCGTGTGTACCGCGCGAAGGGTGAGCACCGAATCCAGAGCCTCGTGATCCAGACCTTGCATGAAGATTTCGATCAACCACCGCGGCTCGCCACGGTGCACTACCCTGTTGCTTTCCTCGATGAAGCGCTCATAATACTCCATCAGGCTCTCGCCGGATGATGCCTTGTGGCGTATCTTCATCAGGTCCTGCGTCGTGTTGGTGAACTTCCTCTTCTGCATGAACCTGATGAGGAGAAGTTCCTCGAGCTGCGCAAAACTGGACACGCTTCCATTGTCCAGGTTGGCGAACCACACCCTTGCCGCCTCCTTGAGCGTGGTGGCAAAGACTTTGCACCACACGGGCTCGGGTGTAGCGTACGTTGACATGTTGGTTGTGAACGTATGCAAATGATCTGCTGGGTCCGACGAGCCATCATACGTACCTAGATTTGGTGGGATCCGGAGACGAGGGTTGGCGACAAACTCCGTGATTGCCTCTGAAAATGGGCTCCCTCTTTTCTGGCAATCCGGGGCCTCATAAAACACCGACAACCTCTGCTTCGCCGGCACCCTCGGCTTGACACTTGGCTTGTGAACATACGTCATGGCCCATTCCCCAGGATGAGACCTAGGGTTGGCCTCTTTCTCGCCCGGATCTCCCCACTCCTCGTCTGAATCTTCCAGGATCTCATTCCCGTCATCATCCAGCTCAGTGAGGATGGGGGCTTTTCGCTTAGCTCGTGCAAGCTCGGCAAAGAGCTTGGTCGGTGTGACCGTCTTCGCCAAACCTTCAAGACGCCGCGCTTTCGGCGGCGTACCTCGCAGCTCCTGCAGCTGCTTGTTGATGGTAGCCTGTGACTCCAGTATCTGGCGGGGCACATCACCATCCTCCGTCGTGAAAGATGGGGACGCGCCTGGGTGCCGAGCCTGCTCAGGCGTCGCCGAGATCGGAGTGGCTGCTGGGTTTGAAGGGGTGAACGGGACTCCAGCCCCTTCGTCGCCCAGATCTGTGACCACTACCTCGCCGATGAGGGTAGCATGGTCTTGTCCTTCTCTGCTCATTTGCAGTGCGTGGGCTATGAAGATATTTGATTATATCCCCACAGACGGCGCCAGTGTTACGGTCGCAATGTGCGTCCTTGATGATCCGTCGCGATGGCACGATGAGGGGTACCTGCTAAGAATCAAGGAACTCTCGATCAGGGCGTGGCGGCTTATCGCCGTTCCCGCTCCGATGCTAAAGTCAGTAGACTGTTCGGAGAGTTGGGATGTGATTGATTGTGTTTAGTAAACTTACCTTTCTCTTGTGAGAAAGGGATATATATATGGTGCAGACAGTTTGACCTGACCTGATCAGACCGCGCCGTTAGGCGGTCTGGGAAGATTCTCCTGTCAGGTTAGATAAAGCTGCCATCTGCGGTCGGGTCTGCCCGATCGTCATGTAGGATGAGGGGTCGGGATGAGCCATGCGGGATGGTGAGATCCCCGACCCTAACAATTCCCACCGAGGATATTATCAAAATCCAATCGTGGAGAAGGATAAGGAGAAAACCTCATTTATCATAGACAATGGAACCTTTTGCTACAAGAAGATGCCCTTTGGATTAAAGAACGCATGCCAATGATTGGTTGATAAACTATTCAAGTCACAAATCGGAAGAAACATGGAAATATATGCAGACGGCATGGTGGTGAAGAGCCACACTTACGACATATTCCTTGAAGACTTGAAAGAGACCTCTGATACACCGCGAACAGCCAACCTGAAATTAAATCCGGTTAAGTGTACCATCGGCGTCGTGGCCGGACAATTCTTAGGATACATGGTATCCAATCAAGGGATCGAATTCAACCCCGAGAAGATAGAAGCCTTGCAGAATATGCAGCCCCCGAAAACAGTAAAAGATGTGTAGAAGCTAACAGGATCTCTTGCAGCCCTTAGCCGATTCCTTTCTAAAGGATCAGGAAAGCACCTACCTTTCTTCAATATACTCAAGAAAGCCAACCAGTTCAAATGGTCCCACAAGTGTGGAAAGGCCTTCCAAGCCTTTTTTTAAAAACCACCTCAAACACTTACCTACGCTATTGAAGCCCGACAAGGGGGAGATCTACACTTATACATATCCGCCTCACAACTAGCCATTAGCGTTGTGTTGGTAAAGGAAAAGAAGGGTTCTCAACACCCCATATATTATGCAAGTAGGGCCCTACAAGGGCCCGAGACAAGATATACCCCCCTTGAAAGGTATTTGCAACCACTCCTCAAATGTGTTGGACCCTGCGACGCAGAACACCTCATCCAAGAGGCACATGAAGGCGTTTGCGGCAGCCACTAAGGCCCGCGAACAATATCTCGAAGGCTCCTACAAATGGGTTATTACTGGCCTACCATACTAGAAGACTCCCCGAAGTACATCCAAGCTTGCCATCAAAGTGAAAGGTATGCCAAGATGATCCATGTGCCACAGGAGAACATGATAACAATTCAAAAGTCTTGGCCTTTCGTCAGATGGGGCATAGATCTCGTAGGTCCTTCCCCCACGCCCCCCGGAAATTTCAAGTACATCATCATTGCCATTGACTATTTCTCAAAGTGGGTGGAAGTCAAAGCCTTGACGAACATAACTAGTAAAACAGTCATCAACTTTTGCTGGAGGAACATCGTATGTCGCTATGGGATACCTAAATACATAGTCACAGACAATGGATCTCAGTTTGCCAACAACCCCTTTAAGAAGTGGTGTGAAGATTACAACATACAGCAAAAGCTCACCTCAGTGTATCATCCTCAAGCCAATGGCCAAGTAGAGGTCACCAATCGCACAATTGTAAACGACATCAAAGAACGTCTACAAGGCGCAAAGGGAAACTGGATCCATGAACTCCCAAGTGTTATATGGACCCACAGAATAACACCAGCTACTGCCACGGGGAAACCCCTATAGCTTGGTATATGGGGCCGAGGCGGTCATCCCAATTGAAATTGGATCCACTTAGCTCGAACTTCTCAACCAGCAGACGAGGACAGCAACGCCAACCAAGAGAACCTTTGTCTCGACCTTGACCTCCTCGAGGATAAAAGTGCCAATGCTACAGTCCATGAGGCCAAGGTAAAAAAAAAGTCAAGCGCTACCATGACAGAAGGGTCTATCTGGAAACATTTACTAAAGGAGGCCTAGTAATGAGGATGAATAAGAAAAACAAGAAAAAAGTGGAAGGGAAGCTAGTCCCGAATTGGGAAGGTCCTTATCGGGTCCTTGGGAGGTCGTCGTTATACCTCTCCAAAAATATAATTTATATTCGCTCACAAGCTCTACACACAACTAAGCATATAGTGGCAAGTAAGGTTCGTATCCACAGAGAAGAGGAGATTTTCAAGTATTTCAAATAGATTTCCTACTCTAACTACTAGAATACCTATAATATAATAATATATAAAAGCGATGTAAATGGGGGGAAATTGGAGTTTGGTTGTAGAAAACACTACAATGTCATGCCAAGCTAGAGGCTAAGATCACAACTAAACTATAAAAGAGATAGATTAACAATGAGATTATTAAACTTGGGGCACTCGGCTTCAACTTTCGACTAAAGGTTAATCATTGAACTACCACACATTCTACTTGGGGTTTGCGATTACTTATCAAGATTAAAGATCTCAAAGCAAGATATTCAATCTATTATCTCTTTCATAACCAAGAAACAACATAGCATCATTTCAAGGTACTCATCTTTAGATAAAATAAGTGGAAGCACTATATTTCATATAGTGATGGCATTATACATGAGAATCGATAAGATGTAAGCAAGGCAATTGAACATTCATGAGGAACAATGGATGAAAGCATACAAAGCACTATTCCTATTTGCTCTAACCATCAATTAAGCTAATGATAACATTTTACCCATAGATTTAGCAAGCATTCAACACAACCTACAACTAGGAATAAAGCCCAATCATTTATTGCATCAAATTCATATGGAAACAACATGTTCAATTGCTAATCGAAAAACCCATGAACAATGCATATCAAGTTCTCAAAACCATAAATCGAAAGTCTACATCGAGGTACCCAAGAGTTGTTTAGCCTACACAAATCATACTAATCATACAATACAAATCCATTGACTCAAAGAGATAGAAAGATGAAGAAGAAAATGGAACTAGAGAGTTTCTTGAGCTAAATTTCGAACTCTCCCAAGAAAATGGATGGAGAGAGACTTTTATACTCTCCAAAAGATAAGAAGAAGTCAACTTGCAGCAGTGCGCGGACTCCACGCCAGTTGGCGCACTTGTTGTGAAGGGCTGCGCAGTAGAGGGTGCGTGGGCCGCACAGCATTTGGCGCACCTTGTGAAGGGCTGTGCACTACCTCATTATTGCTTCTTTCGGGGAGTTACGGTTATACCATTTTGGAAAGGCTTTCATCTTCATTTTTAATCACAATTATGTCGCTTCAATCTTCAAGTACCTATAGAGTGACGAAACCATGACATATGGCATACAACTTCCATACATCACTAAACTCTCAAAATAGCAACCATTATCAACAATTAGTCCTACTTAGCACCATTAGAAATCATTTCCAAGTGCAACAAACATGGTATAACTTGAGCTCATCAGTCCTAAAATCCCATCCAGGGGGAAGTTACCTCTTGGAAACAATGAAGAGTGAGCCCATACCACCGAGATGGAATGTAGTAAACCTGCGAAGGTACCATGGATGATAAATCCCGAGACAAGCCCAGTAAACGGTTTGAGGCAACCAAAAATAACGTAGCACGACTACTTCATGTTCTTAAGCTCGGGTAAAAAATCGAAGGCTTGTTACTCTTATTTTACTTTAAGCCAAGAGCTTGAATAAAATACATTCTATTTGCATCTATCTTTATCTTTATTTAAGCAATCAAAAATCCTCTTCTAATAAGAGGAACGTTATCATAAGTCTAACTTTGATCGCAACTCATATGTAGTATACTTGAGAAAAATATACAATTGACGCTTATATAAAATAGGCTATTTGAATGTTTGAATGAAGAATTCAAATGTCAATCACTTTGAGTAAAATAAAGAAAGGTCAAAATTCGAGATAAATTACTTGAGAAAAGTATTTGATTGAAACCTACGGGGTGAATAATTTGAACAAATATGTTTGAATATCAATCATCTCGAAGAAAAGCAAAGCAAAGCCTACAATAAACTAGAGGTCATATCAAATGTGACTACATCAAATGATGAGGAATGAGAAGTGACTATTTTTAGATTATTCAAATAATCTAAAAATGGTAACCATGGTTCTAGAAGGTTTATTTTTAAGTATGTTTTATTTGTTTCCTTTTAGATTTAGGATATTGTTATTATAGGAAAATAGAGGAAATCTTAATCCTCTTTAGATTTACTTTTCTTAGTTAATATATAATGTAATCTCCTATGGAGAATTATTCATACAATTGATTTATAAAAATTCTTTGCGACAAAATCGCAAATCTTCAAGTGTGAGCGATTTAATCTTACCCGACAGATGCGACGTTTGACGGACCCTGAAGCGTGACGTGGAAGGACAATATCGTTACATTTAAGTTTCCAGGCGATTATACATCTTTTCTACATCCATCAACTACCACTTAACCAATTATTCACCATGTTCGAACCCTAGGATCCGTTACGTAAAACCCGCGCTATCCGTCCTGCATCATTTTGGAATCAAGAGCTCGGTCGAACATGATGAACTCAAAGTGGCCACATATTCATGAACCCCCGGATGGTAGATTTGTCCCTCGAATATTTGAAGACATAGCGAGTTTTGAACAAGGAAGCATGACAGTCGTAGAATATATGAACAAGTTTGAAGAATTGAAGGTTCATTGCATTGTTCATGAGGGCGAAGAGATGGCTTTAGCTAGATTCAAGTCAGGCCTTAAGCCAGAGATCCGCAATTGTGTAATACCTCACCCAGTTGGTACTGTCACTGAAGCCTTTCAACTAGCTCTTCAATTTGAGAAGAGTCTGCAGTTTCATTCTTTCAAGAAGGTGAACATTACACGGGAAGGAATTGCAAAGAGGTTCACACTGCCGAAGAGTTTCAATAAAACTGCAATTACTGAGTCCCAAGTTGAATCACCAAGTGTTGATGAACGAGAGAAAGAAGATGAGTATTTGTTGAATCTTAACAAAAGGATCTGTAGTGGCCCGTCAACAATTTTCCAGACTACAGTGAATTGTGGGAGGGAATACCGAAAACTCACCATTGATGGAAGTAGCAGTACTAATATGGTTTCAGAAACTACAATTGAGAGACTTGAACTATCAACTGAACCACATCCTGAACCATACAAAATTGCTTGGATGGATAATACTTCTATTCTGGTAAACAAGAGATGTTTGGTACACTTGAAGAAGGGTAGATATTCAAATTCAGTTTGGTGTGATGTTGTGCCCATGAGGGTTACTCATATTCTCTTAGGTCATCCTTGGATAAATGATCGGAATGTTTCACGTGATGGTCATGCCAACACATACTCTTTTAACTTCAACAATGAGCACATTATTTTATAGTCTTTGAGTCCGGAAGGTTTGCAAAAATTCGTAAAACCAACAAGCGCTAAGGTAATGACTGGGAAGGTTGAAGCAAGCGAGGAAGATACAAAGTGCAATCAAACTTTAGAGAATGTAAATGTAACAGAGCATGCTGAAGTGGATAAGCAGTATAGTAAAACTCTTGAACAAGTTAAGGTGGTTGAAGAGGATGGGAAGTGCAGACTAATATTTGAGAAGAAACCTGACAAAGAGGCTTTCAAGAGTGAAGAAATTGTGGCAGAAGAGACAAACGTTGACAGATCAGCTACTAATTCAGTTCCAGAAGTTCAAATTTTTCTTGGTCAGGAAATATCATGTGTGCGATCTATCGGAAAGGTTCATAAGCCAAATTGCTTGAAGCAAAGGAAATACAAGCTCACTATATCTGCATTTAGGTCTTTTGGAGAAGTTAAGAAGATTACCAAAACTCAAGTGAAACATTTTCCACAGTTGCCTAAGGTAGTTTCTGCAGTATCGCATGGTGGAAGTAGGGATGTGTTACGTATCAGAAAAATTCCAAAATTAGTATATGGCCAGAAATATCTTGTTCGTTAGAAGTATCTCGTTCGATGGAAGGGACATCCACGTGAAGAATATTCAAGGTATACGGATTTGGAGCCTTCTAAGATGACCTGTGATTTTAAATCGCCGGAGTCGAGTTTTTTCAAGCTGGTGAGAATGATGAGGAATGAAAAGTGTCTATTTTAAAATTATTCATATAATCTAAAAATGGTAACCATGGTTCTAGAAGGTTTATTTTAAATATGTTTTATTTGTTTCCTTTTAGATTTAGGACATTGTTATTATAGGAAAATAGAGGAAATCTTAATCCTCTTTAGATTTACTTTTCTTAGGTAATATATAATGTAATCTCCTATGGAGAATCATTCAGACAATTGATTTATAAAACTTCTTTGCGACAAAATCGTAAATCTTCAAGTGCGAGCGACTCAAACTTACCCGACAGATGCGACATTTGACGGACCCTGAAGCGTGACGTGGAAGGAAAATATCGTTACTTTTAAGTTTCCAGGCGATTATACATCTTTTCTACATCCATCAACTACCACTTAACCAGTTATTCACCACGTTCGAACCCTAGGATCCGTTACGTAAAATCCGCGCTATCCGTCCTGCATCATCAAAATATGATACTCCTACACTAGCCTGAGAGGGTACCCCAAGGTAATCCTCGAACTATTCCAACATAGTCATATCAAAGGTGTCACTACATTAAATATATCTACACTAAATCGACCAAAAAGGACTCTGTCCGAAAGGATAGCCCGAGTGGACCCCTGAGGAAAGACCTCGAATACATAAGAGAAACTTACTCTCAAAAAATGATAAGTTGTTACTTGCCAAGGCAGTAACTTGACGGGGGAAACCCTATCTAAACAAAAGTAACATCTTGGTCGATAAAATTATACGGTTCTCTGCCTACCACTTGACGTAGTCAGAGCGGCTGAACTTGGTGAAGTCCCACTTCCAGCTGACTATAATACGGTTCTCTGCCTTCCACTTGACGTAATCAAAGTGGTTGAACTTTGTGAAGCCCTATTTTCTGCTGATAATGAACTTTTGCCTGCAGGGGAACTTAAACTTTGCACGACGCGGAGCTTCCTAAGCAGTAGAATCATTAAAACTTAAGAGTCTTCGGCAGGGGGATTGGATCTTTCTCTTTAAATTGCCACCTTGCTCGAGGACTCGGAGTCCTTTTTCCTTTTTTCTTTAACAGGAACCGAGGATGAGGATTCTCCCTCGCACAAGTCACCGAGAAAAGACAAGTCAGGATACTTGGTTATAATCATGCCTAGTAACTCCTTCGATGTCACTATCTTCTCAGTGGAACCTAACTGAGCCAAGAGCTCCGTCCCGGGAACTCTATGTCGACGAGGATCAGATAAAAAAGCTGCCAGCTCTTCAGAGGCGGTGGGATGACTAAAGGTAAAAGTCACACCATCCCTTTCCGAGGCAGTCTTGCATAGCTGGTGAACACCATCCAGCAGCTTATCTGAATTAGAGAGATAGAACAGACATCCATATTTATCCCTGTGACTCCTCTTCTCGGGGCAGCAGGCGCTGAACTCACTCTAAAGTTTGAGTATTCACCACATTTCGCTCTTGAGTCAGCTCTTTGACTTAAAGGGTCTGCTTCTCAATATTGGCCTCTGCGGATGCCAGTTTAGACTCAGCCAAGTCCTTAGCCTGCTTAATAGCCTCCACATCCCCTTTTAGCTGCTTCACCTTAATCTCCAAGCGATTGACTTCCACAGAAGCAACAGAAGGTACGGGCGGCTCCTTTACTCTAGCATTAAAGGCATTTACCTAGGCTTAAAGATAATTCCTCTCCTCTGCCACGCCTTCAAAAGCCCTACATCGGGCATGCAGCTCGGATGTGGAGTCGTATAAGCGCAACATCCTTGCTATAGTTTGGCCATTCACCTTAGTTAGACCTGTCAGTAGCTGCACAGAGATACTCCTTAAGCAATACACACTAGTACACAAAAGGTTTTGAAAATGAGAGGAAGGTTACCTCGGACATTAGTGGATACTCCTCATAAGGCTTAATTGTCTGCCGAGCCATATCCTCCTCCTCGGGCTCCATCAAGTAGTAGTTGAGCTTCCTCAAAGGACCTTTTTCTGTCTTGGGCTGCTCGGAGTAGGAAATATCCACCTCGGTCTCTTCCTCGAGATCGGGCTCAGGGGGCACCACTTTCTTGTCTCACTTTTTCCTAAGCGAAGGACCTACAACATTTAAGATATGCATATTAATACATCACCAGCCAGTAAGCCCAACTACATAAATGAATTGGACACAAATACATACCACTTGAGGATTGGCTAGCAGGGGACTTATCCCGAGTTCGACGTCGATTCCGCTTCTTGGGCTTTTCCTCGCACTCGACAGTAACAAAGCCTGAAACTTCTGCCCCTCATCTTCTGGCGAGGTAGTAAAGCACTCTGACTTCATACAACTGCAATTGGAAGGAGACCTATTGGGTACACTATCCAAATACCTCTAGGTGGCAGCTGGCTATTGCCACCCGAGGCATGAGCTCATTTCACCCACCCCTTGGACTGAAAGACCATGTCCTCCCCGAGCAGCTTCTATACAACCTTTCTCAAATGAGGTGGAGTCTCGAAGTCTTTATTCAACTCTTTCTTGGGTTTAGGATTCCAGTCAAGGACCTCGTATTTAGTCCGATCAAAAGTCAGACAAATGCTTTCCCACACTAGTGGAATCAGGTGCAGAAAATGGCGGTTCTGCCGGAGTTGGACGTTGGTTTTGACCGCCGTCCGTGGTGGCTCCGTGCAATTGGCGCCACCGATGCATGGCGGTCATAACTGCCGGGTATTGTTCCGGCTAAGTTTCCGAGTTCGGAAATCTATCCGGATGTCTATATGTCAGGCTAAGTTTAAGAGGTCGGAAAATTAGCCGGATAGAACAAACAAAACGTCGGCCAATTTGGCCGACGAAATCAAAACTGTATAAAAAAAAGTCTCACCCCCAAGTCATGGGTACTTGTGGATTGATTAGATCGTACCCCGAAATCCCAAAAACATATAAACAGTCATCCTAATCTGTTGATTTTAGGCCTAAATCATATGAAGAACACATTAAATTTAAAGTCAACCTTTTCCTTAGAAGAAGGAGAAGGAGAGGGAGAGGGAGAGAGAAAAAAAGTAGAGGGAGCGGGAGAGGGAGAGGGAGAAGAAGGAGAGGGAGAAGAAGAAGAAGGAGAGGGAGAGGGAGAGGGAGAGGGAGAAGAAGGAGAGGGAGAAGAAGCAGAGGGAGAGGGAGAGGGAGAGGGAGAGGGAGAGGGAGAAGAAGTAGAGAGAGAGGGAGAAGATGGAGAGAGAGAGAGAGGGAGAGGTAGAAGATGGAGAGGGAGAAGGAGAAGGAGAGAACTTGCATAAGAAGGAGAGATCGTGTTTGAAAACAACCATCCGGCTAAGTTTCCGAGTTCGGAAACTTAGCTGGAACTCAATAAACGGTGGTTTTTTAAAAAGTCACGCGGAAACGCTGTTTATTGAGTTCCGGCTAAGTTTCCAAACTCAGAAACTTAGTCGGATGGTATGCACGGCGGTTCCCTTAAATTCATGCGGAACCGCCGGCTTACGGCGCCGTGTTCCGGCCTGATTCTACTAGTGCCCACGTACCGTTGTTGGTGAGAAAATCAAATGGCTTCAGGCCTCAAATACCGTTGTTGGTTATATATTTTGTTACGAGTTCTTTTCACAACTACTTTTCATCAACGCACGAGTCCTGCATCAACACACACCTAGAAAAATATATATAAATATCTTTTGGCAATTGATAAGTCCATGGTTCGTATTCGGACTTCATTCATACTCGGACCAGGGCCCGAGAAGGGTCGTGGGCTCAAGGTACGCGGAAGGTGGATCCACAGGACCATCAATCCTAATCCTTATAAGGAATGCGTATATTATGGATGTTCTACAGGGAATATACATCCTCTCAAAGATGGTAATACAGCCATCCTAAACATGGTGACACAACCATGTCCGAAATGTACTTCTATTATACATGGTAATACAACTTCTATTCCATAAGAATTGTATTCGGACCATAAAGACATATCTTGGTGATCTACGGATTGTAGCTATATAAATACCCTAAAGGTTTGGTAGACCTCTCCATCTAATCTCATGATACATACTTTACGCCTTAAGAAAATATACTGACTTGAGCGTCGGAGTGTCTACCTCCGGGACATCCGGAGTCTTTGTTTTGCATATCAGTTTGTGAGTGTGGTTCGTCATCGAAGTGTTGGTGTCCGGCATACATCAATTTGGCATGCCCATTGGGACATCACACCCATTGACGACGTCGCCGAACCTTGTCTCTGATCTGGTCTAAAGCGCACCTGAAGAAGCAACTCCCCCAACAACATGTCTGACGCTGAGCAACCCAGACAAAGCGCCCGAGTACTAGGGCAAAATCCGGAGGAGAATCCAGAAGCAGAGCGACCCCCCCAAGGACGAGGACGAGGACACGGTCGACCCGGAGGATCTCGTACGCGCTCCACCTCTGAACCGCCGTCAGGCTATCTAACAAGAGATTTCCCACGTCGTTAAATGGGACTCCGCAAGATCAAAATACTATTTATAAATCACCTACAACTTCTAACTACTAGAAAGTAGATAGTGGGAAGTAGGGGTCGAATCACAAGGAGAAGGGACTTGTAAGAGTGTTTTAAAGTAGAAAATAAGCATACTTATATGTTATATAGAAAGCAATGTAAAAAAGGGGGGTTTTGAGATTGGTTTGGATTACACTATGAAAGCAAATTAAACTATCATTAGCTAAGTTAAGGGGATGATACTAGGATTATGAGGCCTTGGGAGGCAAATGACTTCAATTTCCAACTATCGACTTATCATCGAGCAAATGCAATTACAATGAAGTTTAGACCATTTGTCAAGGAGGAAAGCATCATATTCTCTCGAATGTAGCTAGAGAGGATGATAACACCACTCAAAAGCTCTCATTGTTGATTCACCTAGATGATAACATCATAGATAACTCAACAATGGTATTAGGATTAGAGAGAGACAAACTTACTCACACACCCGCAATAGCGAGAGTATACAAATAAGACATTTGATAACTAGCAAGAACCAAGACGATAATAACATATATGTCTCGACTCCTACTTTGCTACTTAATGATATTGGAGTGAACGACGACGTTCTACCCACAAATCTAGCTATTCGTTGATAACAATCATACATTAAAAGGGAATCTTCAACTCAAGTATACAATCACATATTAGGGGGACAAATGATAACATTGAATCCTTACCTAAACACATAATTGATTAATCATGCAAGTTCATAAGATTTCCACTTCTAACAACTTATATTTATCATGTTATTCCTTAACTACAATCACACAACAAGGGGAAGAACTTGTCATCACTCTAACCCTTCCATAGTCACTAATCTACAAACTAGAGATTACATTACACTACAATTCATCACCATTCCAATTACACTAGAATTACTCTAAGACTAGATTACCTTGACCATAGAACTAATCTACACTAATTAGTGACTATGAGGCATGCAATTGATATAAAACACAAAGCCCATAACAAATTAAGCAAGATTGAATAACATTCATGCACAAAAATTCAAGTTCATCAAATGATAATCCAAATCTCAAGTTTAAGCATACAAGGCCCTCAAAGTTTCAAGGGAATGAATTCAAATGCTCCCAAGGATCAAACTAAGCTATACTACAATACATGGAATCAAACTACTAATCTAAGGGAAAGGAATAGAAGAAAAGAGAAAGAAAGATGAAGAAAAATGGAGATCTACATGGTCTTGGCCGTTTTGCTCTTGGAGGGGATAAGGAGTATTTATAGAATGCAGTGCAGGGGCCATGAACCAGGTAGAGCACTGGTTGTGAAGGGTCATGCACTTTAACCGTTCATCCAATTTGCATCTTCTAGTAGTCCATTTCGAAGCTCTTGACTAGAGGAATCCAATGGTATGATCCATATTCTCTAATTCCTTTGCGAACATTTCCAAAATTAAGCTTCAAAACATTAGTGCATCACTTGTTCTTCAAAATGTAACTTCGACAAGTTTAGCTTTAAATCTCCTTACTTTGCACCAAATGCTACCCAAATTAGATCTCAAATGTCATAAAAACAAGAGTATATTTAGGGCTCATCAAATAACCCCACACTTAAACCTTTCTCGTCCTCGAGAAAGAACGATTAAAGTCTAAGTGCATACTCCTATCAATTTCACAACAAGTCATTTGAGACCTATACAAAATACAAACTTTCCTTAAGATGAAAACACAAGAATCATGTCTCATATCCTAATCCTAAAGAAATTTCTACCCAACCCCAATATCCTTATCAAGAACCAAGAGTGTGCCAATTTACAAGTACAAAAGCACAATAATTACATCCGGAGCCTTTGTTTTGCATATCAGTTTATGAGTGTGGTTCGTCGTCGAAGTGTTGGTGTCCGGCATACATCAATTTGGCACGCCCATTGGGACATCACACCCATTGACGACGTCGCCGAACCTTGTCTCTGATCGGGTCTAAAGCGCACCTGAAGAAGCAACTCCCCCAACAACATGTCTGACGCTGAGCAACCCAGACAAAGCGCCCGAGTACTAGGGCAAAATCCGGAGGAGAATCCAGAAGCAGAGCAACCCCCCCCAAGGACGAGGACGAGGACACGGTCGACCCGGAGGATCTCGTACGCGCTCCACCTCTGAACCGCCATCAGGCTATCTGTGGGGGTAGGAAACTCCAACGTTCCAAACTCCTTCGGTCCAAACCCTGTCGTAACCGGAACACCCTCCTCCGGTCCAAACCTTGTAGTATCCGGAACACCCTCCTCCGGTCCAAATCCTGCTGCATCCGGAATGCCACCTTCTGGATCAAATCCTGTTGGATCTGAAGCACCGAACTCAAGACAGAGAGTTTCGATCCAGACGGACATGAACTACAGCGAACGCGTCAACAACTCAGACGGCCTCGACCGAGAGAATGGGCTTGGATAAAGCGGATCTGATTCGATCTTTACCGTAGAAGAACAAGCACAAAGGGATCGACAAATCCTTGCAGAAAGATGGCAGGAAGAGGAAAGACAAAGACGTCTTAGGGAAACCTTAAACCAGACTGTACGGCATAACCCGCCAGGCTCTGGGCCATCCTATATCAATCTTGACTCGGACACCCCTCCGAGAACAATCCCTGAAGATGTCCGAGCACTGATGAGGGACTTACATTCCCAATATCTTGATTTCGTTGGATCTCTGATAAACTCAAGTCAACAACTCCGTGCACAGACGCATGAGGCCCCCAATCGAGTGTCTATCTCAGGAGTTCAAACAACACCACCTGCTGATTCTACTCAACAGCGGAGACTCCTAAATGATTTATCTAGGTATTTACCGCCTTATAATACTCAGAGCAATCTTCCACCACCTCCTAGTCCACCTAATTACCAGGATGAAGGCGCAAGATTAAGTAGGGAGGAAGTGCAGAGGATGCGCATCAACAACATCGAGGAAGAGCTCAGGCGCGAGAAGAGGGAGCGAACCCGGAGCGAATGGCAAAATAGTGCTGATCGGCCTTTCACCCAAGATGGAGCCTACCCTACCCGAGGAAAATACGAGGTTGATCAAGAGATCACGCGTATTCTCGGACCCAGAGGACAGTCTGCTCATTCTCCCTTTTCGCGGCAAATTGTGAATCTCCCCTTCGATGGAAACAAGAAGGTCGCAGAGCACCTGCCCACATATGATGGTACCAGTGATCCTAGAGAGTTTCTTTCGGTCTTCTTCAAGACTCTGGAAACAAGGAATTTCCATAAACTGGAAATATGCAAAATCGTCCCCAGCTACCTCCGAGGGAAGGCACAAACATGGTTTACTCAGACAAAACCAGAAAGTTTATTCGATTACTGGGATTTCACTGAGTTCCTTCTCCATGCTTTCTTCCAAAAGAAGAGGTTTACCAAGTCCCTCGGAGATCTGGGATATGTGGCCCGCCTTGAAGGAGAAACTGTGATAGAGCACTATCACAGATACATGGATCTAGCTACCGAATGCTATGATCGAGATGAACGCCTCCTGATCAATATGTACCGAATAAGTGTAGATGATGACACTCTGAGGATGAAGCTGGCAACAAAGAATCCAACAACCATCCAGCACCTCCAGGCCATCATGGAAAAATACGCTAGCAAAGCAAATGACGTGACGGGCAAAAGACCCCCAGACTTCCTTCTAGACAGAAAGGAACCCAGGACGAAGATACCAAAGGTCGAGAAGACTGAAAACGCTCCCAAGCCTACCTTCGAGTCATACACTCCTCTGGCTAGATCTCGGGCTGAAATCCTATCCATTCACATGCACCTTTTGAAGGACTCACCCGCCATGAAGGATTCAGCCGAGCGCCAAAGGTCCCCAAAGTTTTGTCAATATCACCGAGATAGGGGGCATGACACCGAGGAGTGTTATCAACTCAAGAATGAAATTGAGAAGCTAATTCGCCAGGGAATTGTGCAACAAATTGCACCGTCAATAACCAGTGACAATCAGGATACCCAGAGGAGATATGGGGGAAAGCCCTAGCAGAAGAAGAAGGATGGCTCCCGTAACAACAATAACAACAATAACAACCATGGTGGCGGAGGCAACAATCCTCAAGATCCTCCTCCCCCACTGCCTAATGGAGCCAACCGAGTCATCAACGACATCAATGGTTATACAGGAGAAGCAATTTCCTTGACCAGGCTGAAGGATTGTGTGCGGGCCATACCCCACACCGAGCCAGTCAACAAGAGGCTCCGCCCCGAGGAAACTATTACCTTCCCGGACGCGGACGCCGTGCAAAACCCAGATATGCCCCACTCGGACCCTCTCATCATCTCACCAACCAGACAAGATTCCCTCGTAAAAAGAGTCTTCGTAGACGACGGGATCGGAGTAGAAGTAATGTTCAAAGACTGCTTCCAAAAGCTGGGATTTACCAAAGATGACCTCAAACCTACGGGTCCGATCTCGGGGTTCACAGGAAATCCAGTAATACCTCTCGGGGAAATCACACTCCCAGTCACAGTAGCAGACGAAGCAAAGAGCTTAACCCTATACTGCACATTTGTGGTAGTCGACACCGTCACACCTTTCAACATTATCCTTGGCAGACCTTGGATGAGCCAAGCTAAAGCCGTATGGTCTCCCCACCATCTGATGCTGAAGTTTCCAACACCACAAGGAGTAGCTTCAATCAAACTCAGCTGCTGGTTCAGCTCAGCTCTCCGCTCCAAAGCTTCCTTGAGCCCACCACGAAGACTCTCACATTCTTCTCGCACAATGCTGAAACAACCCTTGGAGTCACCCAAATCTTCTTCTAGATCCTTGTTCTTTCGAAGTATAGCATCATACTGAACCTGCGATTCAGCACAAGCAGCTACGCAACACTTAACATAAAGGCAGACAGGGAACTATCAAATTTATGAAAGAAGCATATTATTCGGAGTACACGGATATCAAAAGACTGAGTAAAAAGAGTAATTCCTAAGTAAGGAGAGAAGGTTCTAAGGAATTACAATCTTAGGTCCCCCTTTCTGAGTCTCAGGATTCTCAGTGGATGCTTTCATAGCCGACTTCTCCACCAAGTATGCCAACTCAGGTACAGACTGACCAGCTTATCCTGGAATTCCTCAAGAGTTAATGCCTTCTTCAAGGACTCCAAACTAGTCAATAACTAGTCTCAAACCCCCCAACTTGGCTAAACTCTGCTCGGAAATTCTTCAGTTTCTCCGGTACTTCCGGTCAAGTATAAGCAGAGGCCAAACATCCCTGAATCTCCTCGCTGAGAAATCCTTAAGATGAATCCACATCTCAGAAAGCTCAGACTTATGGTAGAAATCGGCATACTGTTGGCGATGGGCCTCCATCTCTGGCCAGTTAAGGCAGAAATTTATTATCAGCCGGACTAGTCACCTCTGACAAGTGGGATTAGTATATCGATCTCTCTCTGTTTCCAACAAAGCCATGCTCTTCTCCAGCTCCGAGAAGGAACCATTCACCAACCTCTTCTCCTTCTTAATAGCCCGGTTCTCATCCTCCAAGGCCTCCCTCTTGGCCTTCTCCTGTGCCACCTCATCCTGGAGGCGCTTTACCACATCAGAAGGCTCCTTCGACCTCATGGACATTTCTTCCTTCACCACTTCTAGCTCAGATGCCTGCCCTTGACAGCGATCATATAAGGTCCGGAGGGAATCGTACATATGCTTCATCTGATCGAAGGACTGAGAAAGAAAATATGGAATTGTCAAATAACTATACCTACAATTCTGTTAAAGGCCAAGTTGATATACCTGGTTAATTCCAGGACATCCTAGAATAAGTTCCTCGGAGGGAGGAGGTGACACATATTTCTCGAACTCTTCTAGTGGTCCGAGCTCGAGCCTTGGTTTCTTTGGAGACTTGCTGGAAGAATCCCCAGAATTCTCAAAATCTCTCTTTTTATCATTACTGCCTGGCAGCCCTCTCGACTGTGCTAATTCAGCCAGCATCTTTGATGCTCTTTTGTCCTTGATAACACCCACTACATGCAGAAGGAATACTAAAATATCCTTTGGCAGTCACACCTCCGGGAAAATTGGGTTAAAACACATACACTGAATTTAAATTAATCTCAAAAAATCTCTTCTACTCTTTTCATACAATGGTTACAATGTATATAGCTATGAAAATAAAACAAAAATAGAAAAATACTATGTTCTAATTCTATTCTAAAACTAAAAGGAAAGCAAATATAATATTTCCAAACTAATATTTACTTTTCCTCTTTTGGAAAATATTCGTTTCCATTCTTCATCACTTTCCAATTATCTTGGATGAGGACAGTGAATTCAGCTGAACTGATACACAACTGACCACCCTATTCTTTTGCAAGATGTGGAGAATGTGGCCAGAATTTCAAAAAACAGTGACCTTGAAGAGGAAAGGGCCAAGAGCATGCAACTTATTGTTCAATCACCTCTTCCAACAACTTAGGTGTTTCCTATTCCCTCTCATTCCCTAATTCATGCGATTAATGTAGTTAAAACTACACCAGATCCTATCTTAGAACTACATGAATTTGTTAGGAATGATTTTAAATCTCCAAACATGGAAGAAGAATATCAGGGATTCTCTAGAATTTTAACTCGTGCTAGCTCAAGCAAAATTGGGTTTTAAGAATGTTAGCCTATTATATTGGAATGCTAGAGGTATTCAAAACTCTCTTATGAGACTGAATGATATTGTCACACAACATCACATCTCCGTGCTTATTATCAATTAAGCCAAACAAAAAATTGAAAAAATGGATCATTACAAAACTGAGCTAGGGTTTCAATTTTCTTACTCATTTGCAGACTCAAGGACTTGGATAATGTTTAGAAATCATTTTACAGTTAGTGTAATCCAAGTTCATGAGCAATTCACTCGTTTCCTAAACATACTCAGGATCAGTCTCTAGCTTTCCACTTATTTGATATATATGGATATCATGATAAAGCTGAGAAACTGAAAATGTTTAACCTAATTTCTGCATACTTAAGCTCTGCATACCTAATTTCTGCATACTTAAGCAACTCAGACTGGGTTTCTACTTTCCCACACCACAGTTCAGGAGCTTAGCATACAGTAAATGAGTCTTTTTTTTATCACGTCTTATTTTTATAAATTTTCATAACAACTACCAAGTTCTTTTATTGATATTCTCCTGATCTCAACCAGTCCACTCTTATTAAGTCATGTTTTTGGGAGCTCACAATATCAAACAATAACAAAAATATGTATTTGTGAAGCCAAGTTGTTTGAAGTTCACAATATAAATGGATTTATTTTGAGAATCATCCTGAATTACCATAAACCCAAAGATAGTTAGGACACGGGCAAGGATTTTTATAGCAAAAAAGAGTAGAGTACAAAATTTGACCAGAATCTTGTCCCTCAACAATAACTGCTTAAATAGAGGAATTCCGGTGAGCTTGAAGTTGGATATTCCCTCATGCAATATTGGATATTATTAGAACAATTTTTACAATTCAAAACAATCCAAAACAATCCAAAATATTTATTTAAAAGTGTCACATGTTAGGGGTGGATATTTGTCGGTACGTTGTTCATTATTTCCCTGACTTTAAAATTTCTAACCCGTTAAAATATATAAAATCTCAACCCGTCGCGATACTGGCATTCTAAATTCAAATGGCGTGGGTCAGTTGCAGGATATCCGCGGATCCAATCATTTTTATTCTATAAAAAATGTAATGTCCATATTTAAAATACCTAGTTTTAAAATCCATATAATTAAATTAGAGAAACTCTCTGACAAGGCAGCTTTATGGTAAGACAAATGGATCTCATATTGTTCATACAAAACTTTTGGGGTCAAATTGTAATTATTATATTTTACTTACCAAATTCATTGTATCTACTACAAATCATCTTCTTTTTCATCAAATCATCGTCGCTCATCATCAAATCATTGACGTTCATCATCAAATCATTGTTGTTCATCAAATTATCAATGTTCATCATCAAATCATCGTCATTCATCATCAACTCATCGTCGTTCATCATTAAATCTTCGTTGTTCATCATCAAATCATCAAATCTTCATCGTTCATCTTCAAATCATCGTTGTTAATCGTCTATTCTTCATCGTTCATCATCAAATTATCACCGTTCATCATCAAATCATCAAATCATAGTCTTCATCATCAATCCGATCATCATATCAGTTCGACCATTAATCAAAAAATTATCAATCATCATATTTTATAACCGACGTAAATTATCAATAATCAAAGTTAAATTATCAAATGGTAGTAACCGGTTATCGTCGTCATCATCACCAACGTTAGTTCTTATCGTTGTCATTATCATTAATCATCATCATCATTACTGATAACTATCATAATCATACAATATCATAATCATTCATTAATTAATACACCAGCTGCCGCCGAACGACCACCACATCAGCACCACCACCATCAAAACCATACCCGACGCACCACCACCAATATCATAGTCAACACTGGCAGGCAAATCATCGGTGAGGTGGTCGAATGTGAGAACAACAAGCGCAGCGAAGAAGGAGAGGAGGTGCTCGAAGTAGTCGAAGGAGGGCGGGTAGTCGAGGGTCCAAGGGATGGTCTTGTCGGAGTACCATTGGGAGAGCGGGAGGGAGTTTGTGACTGCGAGCCAATTCCGATAGACCTCAAAATCGGTGCTCCGGTAAGCTGGGATCAGGTTGAGCTTCACGCAGGTGGCGAGAGGGAGAGCTAGTGAAACTGATCAAGATTGGTGAACCTCCACAGCAGCCTAGCGATCAACAAATCAACGGTAGTGATTTGGTGGTGAATCTGGTGATGACGGCAATGATTTGGGGGTGATCGGAGTTTTTAGATTGCAAAACTGATTTGGGTTTTTTTTGGGGGGGGATTGAAACTTTTTGATTTTGCAACATAATCCCTGGACTTATGCGCGTTTTATGCTATTGCGCCGAGTAAATAATAGTTAGTTTTTGACCCCAAAACTTTTTAAAACATGCTTTCCCAGGCCCCTGCCTTACCATAAGGCTGGTGGTGATATGGGCTCTGGCCAATATCCAGGCTCCGGCCCAGAAAGTGGTCCGGTCCATGTGACGTCAACTAGAATGGCGTTATCCGGGGACAGAAAGGACATGAATATGACATGTCCCCGGGTAAGGACAAACAGGCAGGACCACTGCATTTGGGTTGGATCCCCAACACCCACACCTATAAATACATCTTTGGACTTGTGGAGAAAGGTATGTTCTATCAGACTAAAACTCTCTCAATATATCCTTATTCTCTCTCCTATTCAAAGGCCTCTCTTTCATCATCACGCCGGAGTAGTTATCCTCGGGATACTCCGGGGTGTTGTTTTGTAGGCCTATTAGGTCAGAGAGCGCGGAGCACGTACAAAGCCTCATCCGACCCAGAGACTCCTATTGTATCCGTACCGAGACTGGAAGTTGGTAGCATCAGTTGGCACGCCCGGTGGGACATCACATTCCCAATCATAAGTTACGTCCATGCCGCGCGGACGTCCATGCCGCTGCAGCTGAGGAACGTCAACGACAGCGTTTGGCGACGGAGAAAGCTAAAGGGAAGAAGGCGACTCTGGAACGGACGCTGGCTGAGATACAGCGTGAGAACAGGGAGCGACTGCGGGCTGCAAGGATGGCGGAGAAGCAGCGGCAGTTTGGAGACCGTGAGGAGTCGGACGGAGACACTGATGACCTCGAAGTGACGGAGGATCTGGGGAACCCGGAGGAATACGACACGGAAGAAGACGATGCTCAGAGCCGGTCGGAGAAGGGTCACCAGGACGGAGAGTTGGACCGGAGGAGCGTGAGCATCATGACTCTAGGACCGGAGGAAGTATCTTGAGGACCAACATGGCGGAGTATCAACAGTTCCAAGCGTGGAAAGCGGCTAGCCAGGCCACGGCTGGACCGGAGATGCCTCCTCTGGGACGACCGCCTGTGTTTGTTGATCTAGAGAATGATGCAGGTTGGGCCGGTCAGGGACAAAGGCAATACAACCCTCCGGCCCAAGGATTAAACCCGCCCCCGATGCAACCACATACAAACCAGCAGCGGACAGCCGATCTGGAATCCGGAAGCACCACCATACTGGGGAGAGCAAGCTCAACAGGCCTATGGGATGGTTGCTCCCGGAGGACCTCAGCAGATGATGATTGGAATGCCACCTACCGGAGGATGATTTCTCGGAGGGTTCGGATTTCAGACGCCTTTCTGTCCGGACTCCATTGAAGATCGTCTGAACTGCCTCATTGGACGGAATAGAGTTGGACCTCAATCACCCTGGATTCCGGAAGTGTTGCACTTTAAATGGCCATCTGGAACCAAGGCTCCGGACGGACTCCCAACCTACAATGGGGAGGGAGATCCGGAGGAGTTTGTTCATACCTATTCAAGTATCATGTATGCGAGAGACATTCCAGAAGAACTGCAGTGTAAGATGTTACCCTCATATCTAAGAGGGAACTGTTTGGCATGGTTAAAAGGCCTACCAAACGGTACCCTCCGGCATTTTTAAGACTTCGCCATCGCTTTGGTACGGCGCTACTCAGCTATGAAGCACACGTTCGTAAACTTGGCCACGGTTTTGGCAATGAGACAGTTAGAGACAGAAACAACTTGGGAGTTCTACACCCGGTACATAGCAGCGTCGATGAAGGTGGTGGACAGACACTTGCAGGAGAAGGCCATCATCCACAACTTTGTGAACGGACTGAGGGACAATGCTTTCTACATTGATCTCATGAAGAACATGCCAACATTATATTATCACCTCCAGTTGGTGGTGTTAATGCATTGTACGGTGCATGATGCCAACTAGGTTCGGATGACCACAGTGGGGTTCTTTGAGCAGAGGACCCTCACGACAACGGGAGCCCAGACCCCGGCTTTCCGGACTCCGGCCCTGAACGATCAATTCAGGCGCCTATCTGCTCCAGCAACAGGTCAAGCTCCGGCAGCAGCCGCACGGCCTACCTATACCCCCTCTCCAAAACCCGTACGGAGATCCTTGTTGTCCATCGAGGTTTGTTCATTGATCCACAACCCATCGTTGGTGTACCAGCAGCAGCAAACGCGGACAAGTGATGCGAGTTCCACAAGTCTCACGGTCACACCACGGAAGAGTGTAGGGCACTCCATTCGGATATAGAAAGATTGATCGGCACCGGCCAGTTTAGGGATTGTGTGGCCAGTGATGCACGTCAAGCAGTGGCTCCGGCCCTTGCAGCCGAACAGGGAAGGAATAGAAATTGGAGGAATAACTGTCCCCGGGCCGGAAACCAAGCCAACCCAGCCAATCCGGCTCCGCGACAAGCCACCCCGGTGCAGGCTCCAGCTCCGCCCTGGATGATCAATGTTATCAACGGCATAGTTGGGGACGGTCTAAACTCTATGACGGAAATTAAGGCCAAGAGCAGATATGTGCCTCCGGGCGAGATACAATAGAAGAGGTTCAAGCCAACTGAGACCATCACTTTCTCAGATGAGGACCCGGTTCCTCCCCAGGTTCCTCACTTTGATCTGATGGTAGTAATGGCAGAAGTGGAGGGGTCCTGATTAAGCGAGTATTTGTGGATGACGGCACCAGCGTGGAGATAATGTTCGCTGGATGTTTTGATCAGCTCGGAATCGGGCGACAGAACTTGAAGCCGTTTCATTCACCCCTGTCAGGGTTCACCGGGCAGACTGTCCACCCACTCGGTGTTATCCCTTTGAAGGTAACAATGACAGATTTCCAAGACACAACGAAGCGGACAACGGTCGAATGCAATTTTGCCGTTATTGATGTAGTGTCCCCCTACAACATGATCATCGGAAGGCCGTGGTTATCCTAGATGCGGGTCATCTGCTCACCGTACCATCTGATCATGAAGTTCCCAATGGAGAAGGGCGTCGCGTCGGTCCGAGGACATCAGCAGACCGCACGGAGTTGCATGCTGACAGCCATCAAGGACGCTCGATCCCGGGGAGCCCATCTGAGGTTAACCGAGTCGGAAAAGGAGGCCAGTGCAAGTTTGGTTGGAGCAATTCACGGAGAGCCTCCATCGTATGAAGTGGAAGACATGATGGTGGGTCAAAAGGGTGTAGTAAGTGTAGGGAAGAACCTCCGGGATGACGTGAAGAAAGATTTACGTGACTTGCTGGCTGAATATGAAGACGTTTTTTCGTGGGGAATTGAAGACTTGACGGGCGTTCCAGAGGAGATCGCCGTTCACAGGCTTAATGTCTTTCCGGAACTGAATCCCATACAGCAGAAGAAAAGACCTATAGCTCCAGAATGCGTGAAGGAAGTCTGGGCGGAGGTGGGAAGATTGCTGAGTGCCGGAATCGTGGAGGAGATATCCTATCCGGAGTGGATATCAAACCTAATTCTGGAGGACGATGGCTCATGGAGAATGTGTATTGATTTCACAGATCTGAATAAGTGTTGCCCGAAAGATAGTTATCAGCTCCCTTCCATTGATCAGCTGGTCGAGGCTATTACTGGTTACCAAGTGTTGGCATTCTTTGATGCGCACCGTGGGTATCACCGGATTACAATGGCCAAGGATGACCGCCCCAAAACATCTTTTACTACTGACTTTGGTACGTTTTGTTATAGGAAATGTCTTTCGGACTAAAGAATGCAGGGGCAACGCATCAGAGGATGACCGATAAGCTCTTTCGGAACTAAATGAGACGAAACCTGGAGGTTTATGTGGATGACATGGTGGTGAAGAGCCGGACGTACGAGTCTTTCTTGACCGACCTCCGGGAGATGTTCAACGTGCTCTGGACGGCAAACCTCAAGCTCAGTCCCGGAAAGAGCACCATTAGTGTCGGAGCAGGGAAGTTCCTTGGCTTCATGGAATAGCCCAAGGGATAGACATAAATCCGGAAAAGATATCGGCGCTTATGGAGATGCCACCTCCGAGAGGGGTGAAGGATGTGGAGAAGTTAACCGGATCGCTGGCCGCACTGAGCCAATTTCTTGCTCGGGGGGCGGAGAAGCAGTGGACGGAGGCATGTGACGAAGCATTCACGGATCTGAAGGCCCACCTAGCAAGCCTCCCTACCCTGTCCAAACCGTTGCCCAGAGAGGAACTCTTTCTGTACATAGCTGCAACCGAGCATGCTATCAGTTCTGCCCTAGTCCAAGAAGATGGTAAGGTTCAACGACCGGTATACTTTGTAAGCAGGGCGCTACAAGGCCCGGAGACAAGGTACACCCCTTTGGAGAGATTAATACTGGCCCTGGTTCACACCTCCCGGCATCTCCGACTGTATTTCCAAGGACATCCGATCACGGTTCTGACAAACCATCCATTAAGATAGATCATGCTGAAACCATAAGTCTCGGGCAGAATGATGAAGTGGGCAGTGGAGCTCGGAGAGCATGAGATCAAGTACCAGCCTCGGAAGGCCATCAAGGGGCAAGCCTTGGCAGATTTCTTGGTGGAGATGTCCGAGCCGTCAGGAGACCCGTCCGGATCGGAGCCATCCTCTGACAGATGGAAGTTGCACATGGATGGATCATCACATGCAAACAACGGCGGGGCAGGGGTATTGCTCACCTGTCCAAAGGGAAAAGAGCATAGGTATGCCATCCAGTTCAGCTTTCGAGCAACAAACAACGAGGCAGAGTATGAGGCGCTCTTGGCCGGACTCCGACTGGCGTTGGAAGTAGGAGTCACGGATGTAGAAGTCTACATCGATTCTCAGATAGTGGTACAGCAAGTGAATGGAGAGTACGAGGCGAAGGAACGGAGCCTACAGAGGTACCTTGAGGCGGTCAAACCATTGCTGGCAAAGTTCCGTACCATAACCGTGACGCAGATCCCCTGTGAAGATAATGGTAAGTCAGACGCTTTGAGTAAGCTTGCTTCATTGGAAATCAAGTCGGATCCGGAGAGCAACTTCATGATGGAAACGTTATCCACCCAGAGTTACGACATCCCGCAGGTTGCAGCGATAGAAGTGTCAAAGGATTCATGGATGATGCCCTTGTTTGATTACCTACGGGACGACAAGCTCCCGGAGGATAAGGTGTTGGCACGGAGGATTCCGTAGAAGGCACCAAGATACACCATTTTGGACGGATCCTTACTCAGATGGGGATACCTCCAACCTTGGTTAAAGTGTGTGGATTCGGACGAGGCAGAACGGTTGGTCAGGGAGATGCATGAGGGACCAAATGGCAGCCATCAGGGGGCACGGACCATAGCGTGGAAGATAATGTGTACGGGCTACTACTGGCCGACCCTGTTTGAGGATGCACAAAAGTATGTCCGATCCTGTGTACAGTGCCAGAGGTTTGCTCCGCTCATCCATTTGCCTCAGGAAGAAAGGGTAGGGATCACTGGTTCGTGGCCTTTCGACCGATGGGGCATTGATTTGGTGGGACCTTTCCCCTCCGCTCCGGAGGATTCAAGTACCTAATAGTAGCAATCGATTACTTCAGCAAATAGGTGAAGGCGGAACCCCTCACGAATATTTGTGGTAACACTTGTGTCAAGTTTTTTTGGAAGAACATCATATACCGGTACGGAATTCCCAAGTATATTGTCACGGATAACGGAGCTCAGTTTGAAAATGACACGTTTCGGTCCTGGTGCAAGGAGTGTGGTATCACTCAACGGCTCACCTCCGTTTACCACCCACAGGCTAACGGCCAAGTTGAAGTAACGAACCGAACGATGGTGAATGGATTGAAGACCCGTCTGCAGGGGGCACAAGGAAACTGGGTGAACGAGTTGCCAAGTGTCCTTTGGGCGTATCGGACGACTGAAGGATCCACCACGGGAGAGTCCCTTTATAGCCTGGTGTATGGGGCGGAAGCTGTGATACCAGCCGAAGTGGGAGTCCCCAGTCTCGGGACCCTTACTTGGGATGAATACCAAGCCGGACGGAGCTCTCCTCTCGGTTCGAGCAGGCTGCTGGACTTGGACCTTTTAGAGGAGAAGCGGGGACAAGCAGCACTGCATGAAGCCAAGGTGAAGGAATGAGTAAAACGCTACCATGACAGGCGCGAACGGAAGGAATCATTTGCCCCCAGAGATTGGGTGATGCGGAGGAACGACAAGAGCCTGCAGGAGTCCACTGGCAAGCTGGCACCAAACTAGGAAGGACCGTATCAAGTGACAGCTTCATTTCCGGGCGGAAGTTATGAGCTGGCGGACCAGTCCAGACGGGCCATTCCCAGAAGGTGGAACATCACCAACCTCCGGATATTTTATGGGGCTTCCTGAATAGGTATGCAACCTGTTAATTATTCCTAGATAAGTAGCTCCGGGTCCTCTGGCTAGGGTTATGCCTAGGGCCTCATTTTGTTTTATTTATCATGTACTTGACTCCGACCCCTAGAGGCAAAGGGTATGTCCTGACGGAGTCCACATGGTTTAATGAATGAAGAGCTTGCGGATTTTATACTCGTTTAATTTTAATTGTGCACATTAAATTCCCTCCGTATCATTTGAACAAACTAACGGGGGTGAGGAAAAGGAACGGTTACAGTTTGATCAAACAAAATACGATAAAGCGCTTGAACAAGCTAAATCTTAAAAGGGGAATACGTTTGGATAAACGATACATTTGACTAAATGAAATATACAACGGTCCGGATGACTAGTATACAGGCACTAGGGATACAAGTATACATAAGAATAAGGACAACTGAATGAAAATCTATTAAGTTCGGACGGACTAATATGCAAACAAACATCTACTTAGGCCAAATGATACCCTCCCAGTTAATAGGGGAAGACGAGGGCTCTGGAGCAGGAGGCTCCGGGGAAGGAATCATTGCGTCATTCTTCAGAGAAGGAGGCTCCGGACCTCGAGGGCCCATTGGAGGCTCCAGAGCAGGATCTTGTTCCGGTGTATCAAGGTCGAGATCATAAGGATTGGTGCCGCTTGATTGACCCACTTGGCCCAAGTAAGGAAAGGGGGGATCTCTGGAAGCTCTGAGGAAGGACCTGGCACCTCCGGGTCAGATCCGAAGATCCCATCGGAGTCCGAGTTGGAGGATTGCATCGACTCCCTAGTAACTTTCTCCTTCCCCTTACCCTTAGCAGAAGACCCGGCACTCGACGAACGGAAAGGGGTCCTACGAGGGAACCGAGACGAAGAACGAATCCGGACGGGAACCTGGGGACGGCACGCTTGTTGGGTACCTCTACCACCAGTTTTTATAGAAACACGGAGAAGGTTAAGGTGTTGAATGTTTCCGCGACGGGTACCTTGAAGGTTCTCCCGGAATCCCTCGGAATCCTCTACTCCCTCTGCCTCTACCCCGGCCCCGGATATGAGCCTGCCGGCGCCTAACTAATTCGGCTAGCTCCCTAATGATAAAGGAACGGATGATAGAAGCATCTTCCCGGAGCCGTTCTACGCGACGGGCAGACTCTTCCGGGTCGACAAATACCTAGATACCAGTATACCTCTCAAAGGTAAAGTCTATCGACACTTGGCTAGGGATAAGAATAAGTGAAGGAGGAAGATTAGTGTCAGCATGCATCCGCTTCCACCACTCAACCGCTTCCTCGAACGTCGGACTTGAACATCCACCCCAACTTGAACATCCGGATGATTAACGCACTCAGATCACGAGGGAAATTGCGGTATACGGGCGGAGACAAGAGTCTGAGTTGGAGCCCGGTAAGATGGTATGATAACTGCAGGGTCATCAGATTATCTTTAAGGACCATTACCCGGCCAGCCAAAGCACGGTTCTCGTCCTCCAGCTTCAGATAGTCTCACTGAAACTCCATCATCCGCTCCAACCACTTCAGCTTCTCGCAGTAAACGGAAGCACAGACCACACTAGATCCAACTCGGTCTTCAGTTTGGCTTTCTAGTCTTCATGCTCAGCTTGAAGCATGGAGAGTGTGGTATCTGCGTTAAGGGTCACATTGATCCGTTCACGCGCAAACTCTTGGCACTGAGTCAGAGTTCCAAATTCGTCGTATATCTCTCTAAGGTAAGCAGCCAAAGAGGGAATATCCGGAAACTCCTCTAGAAGGGGTTCCAACCCCGAACGGATAAAAGTTCTCGAGTCCGTTCCCCTTCCATTGTCCAACCTGACAGCTCCATCTCCAGCTCTACGCATCTAGAGCACGGAGGGCTCGTCGAATGAGAGCTAGCCGGAGTAGGGGCTCTTCCTCCATTTCCAGAATGAAATGAGAATATAATGAAACATAAGGAAAAGTGACAAGATAAAGAGATAGGAAAATAAAATTCATTATTAGAAAAGAGAAGGAAATTACATTATCTGGAGGGCTATCATCCCCATCCGATTCATCGCTTCCGTCCTTCCTACACTAAACAAACGAATATTAAACCTAGTCTGGCGGAAGCAACAACAAAAGGTTACAACAAAAAAGAAACTAAGGAGTGTCATCTGTATCAGTTTCTTCACTATTATGGCCGTCGCCCTCATCATCAACCCGCTGCTCATTATCTTCCGGACGATGCTGATCATCGTCTTCCGGTTGATAATCCTCGGGATTCGGAGAGTACATCTTCAGAACCTCCAAGTACTTCGCCTTGGCCTGAGATTCTGGGGCTTCACGCTCCGGAGGTTGAGCGACTTCTGTGGTCAGATTCACTAATCTGCGACCATAGGCACGGATGGTTGCAGCAGTTATGGGCTTCTAGAGACCATCGAACACCTTCAGCACAGAAAGTCCCATCTTCTCAACGCCTCCGCGATAAAACTGATCAACAGCATAGTTGTACTCCTCCGCGGCAACTGGATGATAGAAGTGCTCGCTAAACTCTCCCCGACGACTCTCTGGAACCCAACCCCTCATTTTCCGATATACTTGGTTCATTGCGATCTTATTGGAAGTGAGGCAAAGGTCGGTCAAGTCCCGCTCGAAGGCGAGACTCCGGATCACCTTGTCAGCAAAGGAAACGCACAAGTCTTTCTGTGCGGACGGAGAGGCAGTGGCCTCCAGCTCTTTTATCCGGGCCTCCGCGGCCTCCAGCTCTTTTATCCGGGCCTCCGCCTTGGTAGCCCGTGCCTCAGCCGGTGCGAGATCACGAGTCAGATTTCCGTTTGAACTCTCCAGCTCGCAAACTCTCTGAGCCATCGCAGTATTTTGGACATGATAAGCATTGTTGATTGACTTAGTGACGCCTGGAGAGCTAAGTAGATAAGCGGCGAAGTCCTACAAAAGGAAAAGAAAGTGCCAGAAGCTAGCACAAAACAGAAAAAATCCTACAACTAGAGTAAAGATCTGTTACCCGGTTAGACTGACGACCGCTGCTGTGAGTGGTCTCTTTCCCATCCTTCTCTCCGGACAGAATCAGCTCCTTCCCCTCCTGACGGACGCTTGAAGTCAATTTCTTCCCGTCCTTCTGAGTTCCCACCTCGGATTGTTGACTATCGGTGGACTTTCCGGGACGCCGGGGGAACATTGATCTTGCGGCTCCTCTTGATCTTGAGAGACTCGCCATATTCCTCGTCCTCGGATGACTGAGGACCCTTGACCATTAAAGCGGCCGCTCGGTTAGTAGCCACCACAGCCGCCTCATCGACCTTCTCCTTGTTCGGAGGCTGCTTGCTGGTCGCCGCATCCGTCCTCTTCAAAGCCTCCTTCTTGGCTTTCTCCTCCTCAAGGAGAGTCAACTCGTGCTTTCTCTTCTTATCCTTCTCAACATTAGCCTGCAGGGTTTTCGTGCCGGTCCCCGAACCGGATTTCGACTTATCCGTCCTCTTTATCTTGATCGATCCGGAAGGTGGATTGACACCAGCCTCAATTTGAGAAAACTCTGCAAGAACCCAAAACGGATCAGACACATAAGTGTGACGCTAAAAAAAAGATAAAAAAAGAGGAGAAAGAGAAGGAAAAGAATACGTACGGGACGGATCCTGATTAACATAGAAGCGGCACTTAGTGAACACCTCTTTCTCATATGCCCTCAGGGGGAAGACACACTTCCCACCGTTCCAGTACTTGGGCAAGTCAAGCTGATTGTAGCTCAGCTTGGCTATGCTCGCCTCCAACCCATCCGGATGGTACTTTATTTTCTCCTTCTTCTTGGCACCATGGTTCCACTTAGGGCATGGATACTTCTCGGTGTCGAACGTGAAATAACATTTCTGCCAATTGGCATAGCCATCACGTCGGCCCCGGCAGCAGTCCTTCACTTTTATCCGCTTCTGCAAAGTGAAGATCCCCTCGTCTTTGGTACCCTCCAGATGGTAGAAAGCCCGGAATAGATCTAGAGACGGCACCACTTCACAACGATAACAGTTGAGAAGAAACGCCTGGATGACTGCGATACAATTAGGCTGCAGTTGGGCCAGAGATATGTTAAAGTGCTCGAAGATAGATAGAAAAATAGGGGAAAGGGGAAAAGTGATGCCATATAGAAAATAACTCCGGGGAATGGCTGCCACCGTGGTGTGATCTTCCTCGAACAGTTTCAGCCCGGAGTCAATTGAGACCGGAAACACCATCGTCTGGACGAGCTCCTTTACAGCAGTATCGATATCCACAGTGTCCCCTTCCTTCGGGTCATCCTCCTCCGGATTGGGGTTCAACCCTGTCTTAACCTCCCCATCTAACGGCACTGCATCGACCTCATCATCCGACGACTTTAACCTTTGCTCATTCTCAATATCCTGGTTAACGGGAACCTCCAGTTCTCGCTCTGTATCACGAGCAGCCATAGTTGCTGAAAAGGGGAAAGCTTGAAGAAGAGAGAGAATAAGGAGCTAGGGAGGAGGAGAAGACAAACATGAGAAGAAAACAAGAAAATGAAAGGCGAAAGTAACTGACTAAGACTCCTATTTATTGAAATAGGACAACGAAGAGGGGACCGATTCCCAAGGCGGCATGATTGCTTTCTTGAAAAGATAACAGAATTTATTTTGAAAAATAAAGCAGGATTTTTCGTTTAACGATACCGCATTTATGATGATATAAAGGCGCGTACAAACACGCGTCCAGCGCGAGACAGACTAAGCGCCCAGCGCGTGATCAGACTCACACAATAGAGAATAACACGAAAACACACTTCCGGATCGGATCGCATGCCTCCGGGCGGATCCCATCAACAACCAGACGTGATTAACGCGGATACGCTCGACAGAAGAGCGTCCGATACATATTGAGACACCGGACCCTTCCTCCGGAACAGACACCTCCGGATGAATCCCATGTATCGGGGGGCTAGTGGTGATATGGGCTCTGACCCATATCCAGGCTCCGGCCCAGAGAGTGGTCCGGTCCATGTGACGTCAGCTAGAATGACGTTATCCGGGGACAGAAAGGACATGAATATGACCTTTCCCCGGGTAAGGACAAACAAGCAGGACCACTGACTTTGGGTTGGATCCTCACCACCTCACACCTATAAATACATCTTTGGACTTGTGGAGAAAGGTATGTTTAATTAGATTAAAACTCTCAATATATCCTTATTCTCTCTCCTATTCAAAGACCCTTCTTTCATCATCACGCCGGTGTAGTTATCCTCGGGATACTCCGGGGCACTGTTTTGCAGGCCTATAAGGTGAGAGCGCACGGAGCACGAACAAAACCTCATCCGACCCGGAGCCACCTATTGTATCTAGACCGGGACGGGAATCTGGTAGCATCAGCTGGCTTATCTAATTGTTTCTCATTAAATTATAATGAATATTAAATTATATTTTAATATATTGGAAATAAATTGAAATTTATCCGTAAGATCCGGCCTGACAAATAAACAATATCCATGATTAGTTCAATTCAATTTAATAAAATTCTATTTAGTTTAGTTCAATTCAGTTCAGTTCAATTCAAATATTTTTTGATTAAATTCCGGTATATTTAGACACATGAATTCTGTTTTCAATAAATTAATTTTCAATTCAGTTCAGTTTAATTCAATTAAATTCAATTTAGCTCAGTCATGTTCAGTGTAGATCAGTAAGAATTTGATTAAGAGAACCAGCGCTAAAAGTTAAATTAGTATACATAAATTAAACATGCTCAATCAAGGCCTTGAGGATGTGAATCATGATAAAGACATGCTCAATCAAACTTTGGTGGAAATATCAGTCTGGTTCTACTCTATAGTCTCAATTTCTTTGGGCTTTACCTTCATCCTCTAAACCTCTCCCACATGGAAAAGGATTATGTCTGTCAATACTATATCAGAAACTCTTTCTACTGTAATTATAGGTGAAGGTAAATGCAGTTTCTGGTCATCTAATTGGACCTCTTTTGGTCCAATGACTGACCATCTAAACCCTGAAAATTCAATCATCCCTAGTGATTGCTCAGTACATAGTTTCTGTGAAAATAAGGCACAATATGTTAATGAATTGTCTTCATTGCCTGCTAACATTTTTACTAAGTGCAGAACACAGTTTGCAATTTTGACAGGGAAGATAGATTGATATGGATTCCCAGTATTACTGGTGAATTTACTTTCAAATCTACATCCAATGTTGTGGCTAACTCAAGACCCACTGCTCAATCACTCTCACAGCTATTGAATACAAGGATTCAGAAAAAGATCAGCATTTTTCTATGGAAACTGATCAATGGTTTCCTTCTTTTTCCAAATGTGCTGGTAAAAATGGGTTTCCATTTGCCTTCCAAACGCCCTTTTTACCTTAACTGTGATACCATGGAACACTTTTTTAGTGAGTGCACTTTTGCTATGAACATGTGATCCTTGTTTCACTCTATGGTAGGAATACTGATACTGGTTTCTCCTCTCTACGGGATAGACTTTCTTTCTATTGGTCATACCAAGGATCAACTACACTGCACTCTAACTTATTTTGCACCATCCCTAGTATCATCTGCTGGTTCCTTTGGAAGGCCAAAAATTCTTATCTCTATGAAAACATAGTCCCTAATCCCTTGCTAATGAAAAAGCAAATCAGAGATTTTGTGTTCATTACTTATGCAGTTAGACCTTTCCCAGCTATCTCTGATTTTGACAGGGAACTATGTAGCCTTGGTTACCTACCACTACATACTAGACCCCCACAACCATCCATTGAACCATTCAAATGGTTGAAACCACTTTCTGATCTGAAAATAAATGTAGATGCTTCTTGGCATCACACTAACCATGCAGGAATAGGTATTGTTTTCAGAAATTATGATGACAATTCCATTTCAGCATACAGTGGATATGTATCTGCCACATCACCCCTTCAGGCTGAGCTACTAGCCATTGAGAAAGGGAATTCCTTATGGAGACAACTCTCTACTGCTTATACACTAGAATCTGAGTGTTAGCTGGCCATAAAAGCTATCAGCAAGCCTTTAACAGCTCCATGGAGACTATTTCAATTAGCTTTTTCTATGAAAGAGATAATTAACATAGTACACACAAAGAGGCAGAGGAATGTAGTTGCTGATGCTTTGGCAAAATATGGATACAGACAACAGCTCAACACTAGTCTGCTATTCTCAGAGCTACCATCACATATACAAGGTTTGCTCCATCTTGACAAATGGGGAACTTCTTCTCTTAGAATGGATGCTACTGATATGCCCTGTTATTTTTTGCAGTTATGGATACATCATCATTCTGGATTCACTTGTCAACAGATGGCCACCTGGAATGTCTACTTGGAATGAGATCATCAGCCTCAAAAGATATCCTACACTGGTCCTGCTTCTACTTGTAGAAAGCTTTGGTCTTGTACAGTTCACAATATCTATGCCCTTTTGATATAGGAATCTATTTTGGCTCATTACTATTTTGGTACCGCTCTGACTTTTACTTTGCAATTCTCTAATAGACTTCAAAATTTATTTTTGAGATCAACTAGATATCACAAGGTGAGGCTTAGCCCCCTTAATATTTTATTCTTTTGGAAGCATTTCTATGCTTCAAGAGCCTTTGGCTCTCATCTTGTAACTGCCTATTACAGGACGTTGAAAACTCATGGCCTTTTAAGATCTTTTTTAAGATTTAGGAAGTTTAATAAATATCCCTCCACTCATTGAGTGGTCTTAATCCAAAAAAAAAATATACATAAATTAAAATGAATATTAAATTTTAATTTTAATAAGTTGAAATTAATCAGTACACATAACTTAAAAGGAATATTAAATTTTAAATTTAATAAGTGGAAATTTAACGATAAGATCAGGAGATCCCGCATAACTATATTAGGCAAATAATCAAAAATTATGATTGAATATTTGACTACTGACATTTCCACTTGTTGAAGTAATTAAAATTAATTATACGTGTTAATAGTAGAATTAATAAAATTAAACTAAAATAAATATAAAAATATATTATTAATAATTTTAATCAAATTAAAATTTAGCAATAAGACAAAAGAGGACCGGCCTAACTATATTTCGCAAATAATCAAAATTCATGATTAACTATTTGCCTATTGACATTTTTACGTATTGAAATAAGATTAATTAATGTGCATGAAAGTAGAATCAGTATATTAAATTTAAATGAATAATAAATTAAATTGTTTATAAAATTTGAAATTTACCGATGAGATAAGATAAGAGGACCGATTAATACATGGTGTTGTATTGGTCATGTCTGTAAAATCTGTCTCAGCTCTCTCCCCATTACATGCTGAACTTCTGGCTATAGGGTTGGGAGTTCAAGTTGGTTTTGCACTAGCGGCACCCTTTACAATTGAGAATGATAGTTTACTTGCCCTGAAAGGGATCCTTTCTCCTATTTCTGTAGATTTGTAGTGTTTTAGTATCTGCCATTCTTTATATGTACAAGGTCTATCTGTACAACATGTTTTCAGACAGGCTAATTCTGCTGCTGATTGTTTAGCTAAACACAGTGCAAAAGTTAACCTCTCTGGAAATATAAATGTGCAGGATGCCCCTGCTATTTTAAAGGGCATTCTGTCCCTTGAAACTATTGGGATTCCAAATCTAAGACATAATATATAAAAGATCTTGTTGGACTCTGTAACTGCTCCCTAATATCCTTTTCAGGTGACAGGCTCAGGGAGACTTCTCTCTCTTAGTCAGGTGGCAGGAGGAGCTGACAGGGAGGATCTGACAGGATGAGCTGACATGGACCATCAGATTTCAAGTCATCAAATCCTCCATGGACATACCTTCACTGGCAGCCAATGCACTGCAGCAAATGTATTACACCTATTGGGTTGATCTATTGTGGTTTTTCTGGATTGTCACTAACTCTCTTAGTTGGTTAAATTGTGCTTCGTTTTGACGATCACTAAGTTGCTCGCTAAGATTGAAGTTAGGGCACCCAATCTTTTGACCCACTGATCTCCTTTTTGTATATGGATAGGTAGCATAGTATTAGCTAGCCCTATTCTTTAATTTTTTGAAAGCCTGGTGCTTTGATCCCTCACATGAAGTTATGTGTACAAACTTGATTCTCCTTTGATAGGCATGGGGATTCTAAATGAAATTCCCACCACCAATAGGTGGCTTAATTAAAAAAAAAAAAAAAAAAAAAGGACCGGCCTAACTATCTATACATAACAAATAATCAAAATTTATGATTAATAATTACTAGTATTTGACTATTGTGCTGCTTAACATGCATTCTCACTATTACTAGAATCTTGCCTTGAGATTATTTCCATGAAAACAATGCAAAATCACAACGCTCCCCTATAATATCTACTTAGTAATTACCCGATTGTTCTAGTTATTCTATATCTCATTTTCACCGAACATAATACACTGTTTTCCTGCCGTTCATTTTTGAAGAACCACAGAAATCCACCGCCGCTGCCGTTCCTGATCGCCGTACAAATCCACCGCCGTTGCCGATCACCGCTGCTGCTGCAAAAATCGGTAAGACATCATACATTCCCATATGAACATGCATGAAATTAGAAGTGTATCCATTTGATGACTTGATGTCTTAGTCTAGTTATAAGCTTAAAAGTAGGGTTTTACTGTAAAGACTCGCGAATCTTGTTTTGTACAGACTGCAGAAACTTGTTGTGCACAATCTAGTCATTCTTTTTCCCCTTTCTTCCTTTTTATGGATGGGTTCATGGTTTCTTGAAAAAATTTCGTTTTGGTTCCCATTTACTCGTTTAGATCGAAGTTTACCATCTTTCTTTAAGTTGTTCATTGCTTTTCCCCTTAGAAGTTGTTCATCATCATTCTATTGGAGTTGATTACAGTGAAAATAGTTTACTGGATGGGATGCATAGATTAATGTTTCCATGAATGCTTTTTCAGGCATAAGGCCTTAAAATATGCTGTGTGTAACGATTGCAGATAAATTTTTCATTTCCTATCTATTGCTTTCTTGTTGGAGTCCAACCTTGAAAATGTATTATAACGTGGGACTGACATCTGAAGGTTGTGTCAGAGCTTTGTTTCAGGATTTTATAGAATGTTTAAAATTATTTGAGCAATTAACATAATTTGATTCTGTTTATTGAATTCCAGATATGGATCTTTGGGAGAAGCTAACTGTGGCAAGGGAGCAGCTCCAAGAAAAGAAGGACAACTTTCATAGTGTCGTTGGACTGCTCGCTAGTGAATGGAAGGATGCATCGAGTCACTTGGCATCAGCCAACAGCTCTTTAAAAGAATGCATCATTGATCAAGAGGCATTATGGGAGAAAAGGCAGGCTGAGCTTAACTCCAAAGAGAATGATATGCAAAGAAGGAAATCTGAGCTAGATTCGACACAGGCGAGTTTGGGAGTAATGAAAGATAGACTTAGGTCAAATGAAAGTGATTTGGAGAGAAGGGAACGGGAGCTGGATTCAAGGGAGGCAGGTTTGGAAGCAATGAAAGATCGACTCAGGTCAAATGAAAGAGATTTGGAGAGAAGGATTCGGGAGCTGGATTCGAGGGAGGCAGGTTTGGAAAAAATGAAAGATGGACTTAGGTCAAATGAAAGAGATTTGGAGATAAGAAAAGACGATTTGGATTCGAAGGAGAAATATTTGGAAGCAATGGAAGATGGACTTAGGTCAAATGAGAGTGATTTGGAGAGAATGAAAGCTGCACTTGATTCTCGGGAAGCCGAGTTAAACTCTGCAGAGACATGTTTTGAAGCAATGAAAGCGCGTCCAGTAAGTGAACATGAACCAGTGAAGAGGCTGGCTTCTGCAATTTATAATGAATCTTCCAAGGATTTCTGCATTAAAAAGGGCCGTGGAACTGCTCTTAAAGATATTCCGAATGTAGCAGATATATTATCAAGGAAAAGTTGTAATGAAACTTTAAAGGCTCTGCACAGAATTTTGTTTTCAAGGAGAGGCGAGGATGATCAGATAAAGAGTAATATTTTACGCTTTTCTGGGTTTGTTTGGCATGCGAATGAGGAAACAGAAAAGTTGAGGCTGAGAAAGAGATTACACAAGAATGTTAAGGAGAGTTTGGTGGAGATGTGTGAAATTCTTGGTGTAGCTGTTTCAAATGTTAGTACAAAAATGGATATTGTTGTGAAGTTGATGGAGTTCTTGGAGGCTCCTCATGCTACAACTTCTGCATCGCTGACAGAAAACGAACAGGTTGGTAAGGGGCTAAAACGTAAGAGAAGCAGTAAAGGAAGTGCACCTTCAAAAGGCTTGGCTAAGAGTGGAGAGAAGGCAGCTGATAAGAGTGAGGAGAAGAAGAAGAAGCCCAAAGTGAAGAAGCCCTCAGCTGTTGTATCCAAGGTGTCTACAAGAATGAATTCTGAAAAGGAAAAGGACACTAGATCAGAATTTACTGATGATGAGTTGAAGGCAGCAATCTGTGAAATTTTGAAACAAATGGACTGGTCTGAAAATACCTTTGGTGATATTCTGAAGGATCTTGGCGCGCGGTTCAAAACTGATTTTCTCCCGCGCAAATCTAGCATTAAGCGGATGGTTGCAGAAGAGCTCTCTAAGGCCGATGATGAGGAAGACAGGTGAGAAGGACTGAAGGAGAACCAACAGCTAGCCTATCAGCCAAGATTAATCATCTTTTGTGTGTGTAATTTGCATAACATGTTTAAACTTGTGTTTCTATGCTTTTGTTCTGAGGGCTATCATCACCTATGTACCGAATAGATTATTTGGGGACTTATTTTTTTGAAGCACATATGCTTTCCTGTCATTTATATTCTATGTTAATCTCTAATGCATGATAATAATAATTGACTGAAACTAGGTGGGGTTTTTTTTTTATAGTCGTGCATGAAATTGTGTCAGTGCGTGCAGCGTGTTTTATTTCTGCACGTGGAAAAAAAATGAAGAAATATACATAAGGATATGATGAATAGGAAAGAATAATAATAATAACAAAATCATTTCATTGCTAATTATTTTTAATTTAAAATCATATTATGATGGAGTGAAATATATGAATACACCGTACCCTGAAAAGGTACTATGAAGTACAAATATTCTCCCAAGAAAGAGGCCGTTTGTGGGGATTAGGAGGAGTATGGGTGTAAACGAGTCGAGTCGAGATTGATCAAGAGTGTGTTTGAATTCGATTCATTAAATATTTTGCGATATCAAGTTTGAGTTCGAGCTCTTTCGAACGTAAAAGTGAGAGTTTAAACTCAACTCGCTAATTTTGTTATGAGCTCGAGACCAACTCGGGAACTCAATGAATTTGAGCTCCAACTCGAGTTAATGGAACTCTTTAAACTCAAAATGTTCAATTTCAAACCAAAGTAACTTAATTAATTTGATAAATTTTAATAAAAATATAGAAATCACGAATCTATAAAACTAAAACTCGGAATATAGAGGACTAAATTTAAATTTAATTTTAGTTAGGTTTGAACTTGTTTTATTTCTATGAAATTCATAATCCCTATGTTAATAATAATACTAAAAAGTTATTCTCACTTTTTTTTGTACCATTTTTTTAGTACCAAATTTTGATACCCTATTTTTTCTCCCTATTTTATTGGGTAAATTTTTAAAAATTTAATTCCTAATCAATTTCAAACTTGATTCTTAACATATTTTTAATATATTCCTTCTTCCTCCTCCTCATTTCCTTTATAAAAGTTTTTCATCCTTGTCCTGATTCAAACAAGATAAAAAAGTTTTATTCCTTTATTTTATTGATGCTTAAGATTTATATGAACATAAATGTTTAATTCTACAGTTGTCAATTTCTGTGGGCTATTTCTCACTGAACTGAACTGTATTGAATTAAAATAAAGTGTAAATTAATTAATGTATCGTAAAATATAATTAGTTAGTCTATCTAAATTTCATTATATTATATTTTACTGAATTAAATTAAATTGAATTGAATTGAACTGGACTGAAATGAACTAATTCACTTAATATTAATTTCAATTTTATTTAACAATCGGTCTCGATCAAAATACTTTTTCTAAATTATAGCCTCCATTATATTAAATCTTACTGAATTAAATTAAATTGAATTGAATTGAACTGGACTGAAATGAACTAATTCACTTAATATTAATTTCAATTTTATTTAACAATCGGTCTCGATCAAAATACTTTTTCTAAATTATAGCCTCCATTATATTAAATCTTTTAACCATGAATGTATGTATGTAACAACGTAAGTACCATTTATTAGATTCCGCTAAAAAAAAATTTTGAATTTTAAATTCGCTTATTACGAATTACACTTATTATGGTTTAGGATTTCTATAGAATTTTAGATTCCGACATTTATTTTATTATAATTACTTTTTGAATTTTTATAATATGATATTGATTTATTAAATTATTTTAGTTTAATTTATATTTTACTTAGTGATTTGTTTTGTACTTATACAAGATTGTATCATAGGTTAGTTTCTTAGTTTTTTAAACCGTCAATTACTTAAAAATTTTTAATTAATTCATTGGTTAAAACTTTCAAAACGTGAGGATGCGAGGAGTTCAGCCCGGAGGTTGGATTCATGTAAATTAAATAAATAAATAAAGTTCGTATTTAATTATATTTAGGCGGAAGAATCCAAATACGTAACCGCGCATTGCGCGGTACAACCAGTACTCCATTAATAATATGTTTCTGCACATTAGCTCGACGGCCCCTAATATAGAGGTTGAATTATCTTCACCCCATCGCATAGCCTGTTTGTCAATGGAGCTTCATCTTATGAACCCGTCTCATTTGCGCTCTTTCCCCAGTCCTAGTTGCCTAAACAGGAAACATTCATCAAAAACAGACTGTCCTGTGACTGTGAGGGGTATTCAGAGATTCCAGAAGAAAGAGCTGTCCAGAATCCTAATAAAAGAGGCCGCTGTTCGGAACATTGAGAAAAAGGCCAACTCAAACAAGTATAATAACCTATCACCAAAGGCCCTTTTAGGGGCTTTGGACGAAGCAATCAAAGGGACCCAATGGGAGCCTGCTCTGAAGGTACTCTCTAAGCTCTCTGCATTTGTATCGGTATTTTTCTTTGAAAAGTGGTGTACTTGTTATAGAGGAGAAAGAATGGTTGCTTAGGCATTTGACAGGTCTACTGGTTTTATTGGTACAAGGAATTTCTCTTGGTGAATTTGAATCTAGATATAGAACATGATTCATGCTCTTTATTATTCTAATTATAGGTTTCCTTGCTCAGATTTTTAGCCTGCTTCGCAAGCAACAATGGTATGTGCCAAAAAGCCTGACATACACCAAGTTATTGGTAATGCTTGGCAAATGTAGGCAACCAGGTCAAGCTAGTTTACTTTTTGAAATAATGGAGTGTGATGGCCTTAAACCCACTATTGACATGTATACTGCTCTGGTGGGTGTCTTTGGCTCTAACGGCCTCCTTGACAAGGCATTTGATACTGTAAATCTTATGAAGTCAGTCCCTCACTGTAAGCCTGATGTCTACACTTATTCGATCCTCATAAAATGCTGTGCAAAGCTGCGACAATTTGACATGATTGCGGATATTTTGGATGAAATGTCATCTGTGGGAGTAGAATGTAGTGCTACAACTTACAATATTATAATAGATGGATATGGCAAGGCTCGGGATTTCGCACTCATGGAACAAACATTGACAGACATGATAGCAAGTGGTGCATGCCTTCCTGATATATTTACTTTTAATTCTGTTGTTGGGTCTTTTGGTAACTCTGGTCAGATTGAGAAAATGGAGAGTTGGTTTGATCAATTCCAGCTAATGGGAGTGAAGCCTGACATCATGACCTTTAATATTCTGATAAAATCATACAGTAGAGCAGGAATGTATGAGAAATTGGATTCTGTTCTGGGCTTTATGAAAGAAAGATTTTATTCTCCAACAGTTGTTACCTATAATATAATCATTGATACATTTGGGAAGGCGGGTGATGTGAAAAAAATGGAAGAAGTTTTTTTGAAGATGAAGCATCAAGGAATGAAGCCAAATTCAGTTACATACTGCTCCCTTGTTGACTGTTATAGCAAACATGAACATTTGGACAGAGTGGATTCAGTTTTGAGGCAAGCAGAGAATTCAGATGTTGCTCTAGATACTCCCTTTTTTAACTGTATCATTAGCGCCTATGGCCAGGCTGGCGATGTGGAGAAAATGGCTCAATTATTCATGGCTATGGAAGACAGGAAATGTCAACCAGATAGTGCAACCTTTGCTTCTATGATTCAAGCCTATCATACCCAAGGAATGACTGATGCTGCTCAGAATTTGGAGCAGATGATGTTAACCCATGGTGACTCTTCAGGTGAATATACATGCTTTTGGTCTTTTATCTTCGATTTTATTTCTTTGTTTTTATTTAAATACTATGTACCATGTGGCATAATGGAGTTCTCAGCCTGTGTATGCATCTTCTATGCTCCTTGTTCCCTGTGCTGCTAAATAGTTGCTAAAACTTCTGATAGAGTTCAGATAGTTAAAAAGGTAAGTGATGTTTAACTGAAGTCAATTGGGTTCACCAGAAAATTTACCAATCTGTTATAGGCAACATTCTAATGGATGACTCAAGACACATGATTGCTACAAAAAATTAGACGTAGGCAAGCAAAACACCAAAAGTAAAAAAAGATGAAACAAATTGTTTGCATGCATATTTTGCCTACCTGTACTTTTGACAAATGCAATAGCCTAAACTGATTTTTGAATGGTTGTGTTTTCCAGTGTCTGTAGTGAGACGATAGCAGTGATTGGTTAGAGTGTGAATTTTGGGCTATTATTTTATCATGGAACACAGGACTTTGGATGCCTTGAATACCTCCTCTCTTTTGGTAAGCATATATCATATATTGCCATTCTCTCTATTTGGTTTGCATATTGTATGCATTATTCTTTACTGGGGGTAAATATCTTAAAAAGTGATAGCCGTGTATATGTTATATTGTTTTTATGGGATTTTTGTGTCCCTGTGATACTTCCTCAGTACTCTCGTACGAACTTAAACTGCTGTACATGTGAGGCTAAGGTAATCATACTAATAAAATGTTTTTTGTAATATCACACAAAAGAGAGCATAAGTGTAAGATCTAGCTAAAAGAGTCTGAATAGATGTTTTCTGTTTGTTTCCATACTGCCTGCAGGACTCATGCATGAGATCCAAATTATATTTGCTTATTACTCCGATCTCGAGTTCTTGCTACCATAGCTGCATATGTACTCGAATCTGAAATAGGAATACCATATAGGACCAGACTTTGATTGTAACATATGCATGTTGATGAGGATTGTTGAAAATATTGGGACATTGTCTTGTTTTTCGTTATCCTGTATAGTTGTCTTATACAAGGAACTTACATGCATCTTGCCGATCATAACTTAAAAGCACACTTAATTTTCATTTTTTTAAACACTTTCAACTTTGAGGCTTCAATGGCTCTGGTCTACTGCATAGTACGTGCGTGGTCTAGAACACATCCACTTTAGGTATCTCAGAGATTTCTCCAACTAATGCTTACCCCGGTGTTGTTTCTACTAAATAGTTAATTAACACTGCAACGTCCAACAATTTCCTTGAGTGAGTTAAACAATCTTATTGCTCAATTGTACATCTTCTTTGTTAATTTTTGTTTATGGCCAGTTGCTAGCTTCCATTCTATAAAATGGTTAGAAGAAATTCTGACCCTAAAGGCACTATTGATCCACTCTTTAAACTCAGGTTTACTTGTCTTTCCATGACTAATTTAGATCAGAGCTTTGGCATTCAATTTCGTTTCGAGTTCCGGTTCTGTTGAGGAAAGCTGAATTTATCCACCTTATTGTTGAACCTAGGTTAGCACATTCAAAGGAGTACATGTTTTTTCTGGCTGGGCCATACTGGTGTGATTGTATCAGATTTTGTTAAGCACTTGATATAATTGTATAGAGAGTGTTGAAGAGAATGTGTCTGTGCAGCAGCCTAGAATAGGTTGTTTCTGGTACAAAAGTATATATGATTGGAGATAAAGATGGCATAACTGGCATTCAGTAGGACTAGTTCACGATGCCAAACAACGGTGTGAAATTCAGTTGGCACTGACATAATTTCAATTGGTTCTTGTAGAGACACTTTTCAGCGTTTTTTGGACTGTTGAATTTTGCAGAACTGAAACACTCACTATCTCTGATTTTGGTAATTGCCGCGCTGTCTGCTTTGAATGCTATGCCAAGATGGTTGTGGCAGTTGGAGACTATATATGAAGCTTTCTGTAAGCAGCTGAGATATGTAACTTCTTGTAGTTATGTATTGTAAGTTTGTAAAATGTGTCGAACTTGATCTTTGGCGCCCATATGGTCTACAAACTTCCAATGCCAGAAATATAGCTCTACTTTATGATCATCCTTAAATTAATGATAAGAAATAGTCGGGTCAGAATCTCAACTAAATTATTTCATCTTTCAAAATTCTTTGTTTCCGAAAGTTCAAAAGGTACTGTCAAGTAATAGATGGTCAAGCATTTTAACCGTTCATCTCGTTAACGTTAAATTAAATTGATATGTAATAAGTAAGAGAATGATTTTCCCAACTTATATTTTAAAAACATTCAGTTAAATGCAGTTTCGTATTGATAAAATATGATTTGATGTATTGCAGATTCATTTATCTAAATACTATTATTATTTTTAATATATTAACTTTTATTTCAGTTCAATTCAACATTTATAATACAATTTAGCAAAAATAGCGGGGAGAATATCTGTAAGTTTGAATCATGTTGATTCTTTTTTTACTAAATTGATAATAATAAGAGAGAGCCTTGTGAGAGACCGTCAATATTATAGACCGGGGACTAAATAGTAAATATATGATTGAATAAAAACAAGGAGGTCGTTAACTGCAATTTAAAAAAAAATATTGTTCACGCGGGGCACTATTCACAACCTGGCACTATTCACGTGCGGTACAATTTACAGTCTGCACTATTCACGCTCGGTACTATTCACGACCAATATTATTCATTTCTCAGTACTATTTTGATACGTTGTATATTAAAATACCGAGGTTTTTAATTAAAACTATGATGTTTGATTTTTTTTAATGATGTACATTAAAACACAGATGTTATTAATTAAAAGTATAATGTTTGAGTTTTAATACGTTGTACATTAAAACATCGAGGTTTTTTATTAAAAGTACGATGCTTGAATTTTTTAATATGTTGTACATTAAACACGGAGGTTATTAATTAAAAGCAAAATGTTTGATTTTTAATATATTCTAGATTAAAACACGGAGGTTGTTAATTAAAAGTGGAATGTTTGATTCTTAATAGATTGCAGATTAGAACACGAATGTTGTTAATTAAAAGTCGAATGTTTGATTTTTAACATGTTGTAAATGAAAACACGGAAGTTATTAATTAAAAGTAAAATGTTTGATTTTTAATAGATTGTAGTTAGAATATGGAGGTTTTTAATTTAAAGTATTATATTGATTTTTTAACGGGTTGTGAATTATAATATGGAGGTTTTTACTTAAAAGTCTAATATTTGTTTTTAATTGGTTATAGGTTAAAATACAGAAAATTTTAATTTAAAGTAAAAAAAGTTTGAATTTTAAATATGGAGGTTTTAGTTTAAAAGTGGAAAGATTTTAAATTTTAATGGATGGTGGATGATGAGGTGAAAGTTTTATTTAATGTTAGTTGTATATATATATATATATATATATATATATATATATCTTTGTATAGGCTAAGGTAGTCATCAAAGATGATTTTGTCCAGTGGCAAAGGCACCCTATCAACATGACGTTCCAGGTTCAAACTCCGAAGGCAACGCATTTTTGCATTAAAGGAGGAAAGATGTAATTAAACGTATGGGTCCCACTCTATAACACGCGCGCGTGATTTCAGGAGGGAGACTTAAGTTTTTAAAAATTACAACTAAATCCCTCCGTATTTTGTAAATAATGACCTTCATATTTTCCTAATTAATAAAAAGTTTAGTCCAAATTATAGACGGTCTCTTTTGAGACTTTCTGTAATAAGGAATAAAAGTAACATTTTATAGTTTATATTTATTTACACACTTAAAATTATTTACTCATCCCTTATTTCACACTCTAATAAGAATTTTTGGTGTCGTAGTTTATTTAATTAACCATTTAGTTAGAATTTAATTTGAGAGTAATTTTGTAATTTTAGTTTTATTTTTTTTGTTTGGAATTTTTCTCCCAATCATACCATAATTTCATTATTTTACTATTTTTAGTTATGTTAATTTACTATTTTGTTTGATTTTATGTGCTTCATTAAATTCAATTAGACATGTTTTCGTCATTATTTCCTGATTTTCAATTGAATTGGTTAATTATGTAATTTTGTTCCATTTATTTAAATTGGATTCGGTATACTTACTATTCAGCATATTTATGGAAAATTATAAATGGTATTGAATGAAATATTGAAGAAAATTACATGTAATAACTATATATTCATAGATAGTATATATTCATACAAAAATCAGCATCTTCCTTTTTTGTTGTTGTGATCTAATTATAATAGTCCATAAAATATAGTTGTATATATTTAATAGTTCATACTATATTTAATGTTTTTTTTCAATTCAGTTCAAATAAACATATTTAATTTTTTCCAGTTCAGTTTAGTTCTTTATATTTATAATTATTCAACATATTTAAATATTTTCAGTTTAGTTCAGTATTTTTATATTTTTTTCAGTTCACTCTATAAAAAAATCAGTTCATTAAGTTAATATCAGCAAGAAATAAGCTCCAACAAACAGGGTCTAAGAATATAATGTTTCATAGTGTATTTGTGTATTTCATAGAGGGTGATTTTTGTAATTTTAGTTATATTGTATTTATTTAGAAAAATTTTCCCAATCATACCATACTTTTTTTTTCTTTTGTTATTTTTATTTAAGATATTTTACGATTTCGTTTTGTTCTACATGTTTCATTCTTGTTATTTAAGACCCATTTTTGTAAATGTTTCCTGATTTTCTCTGATTTTTAATTGATCGGGTAAATTTGTGGTTATAGTCCATTTAATTTCATTCAATTTTGGTATCCCATGGTCTTCTATTCTCTATCACTATACAATTTCCTAAATCTTTATAAAAATATATTCATTAGATACGTCACATATTGTTAATTAATGTGAGCTGTTATTGCAAGAACTATTATTAGCTTCTAGAGCAAAAAATACTCCTCCTTCCCTGAACTACCCTTATTTAGTCAAACACTAATAATATTTATTTACACAATTTAGTTTCCTATCATTTATCTACAAAATATTCATTTTTGAAGACAAAGTAAGATTATCATTTCATTCTCCTGGAAAACATTCAGAATCGGTTGATACAAAAAACGTTGGGGGAAGATCCCAAGAAGTGGAAGAAATTGCACTATATTTAGCAAAACGAGCAACCATGTGCGCCTGAACATTTTCGGATCGAGAAACCCAAAAAGGCATCTGGAAATCACCATGGAATAATAACTCCCTAATATCATCAACAATTGCAGATATCTCCATTAGGGGTGCTAATCGAGCGAGTCGATCGCGAGTACTGGGTAACTCGACTCGACTCGAGAACCATATTAATCGTGTTCGACTCGACTCGAGAACTCGCGAGTTTAATAATACCATGTTCAACTCGAACTCGTGATTATTTATCGATTATCGACTCGACTCGCGAGTTCGAACTTGAATTATTTTTTCCCTTTTTAAATAAAAGCTTAACTAATTATTGCACAAGTTAATAGTTTATTCTAAATTAGTATAAAAGTGAACTTCATCCAAGCCATTAATACAAAATATTTTACTACACCTTCACTTTATAAAAATGAATTTATTCTTTATATTTGACATTAATATTTTAAAACCGTATTAAATAAATGCTAATACTATCATAAAATATACAAAAAGTAAAATACATGATCACATAGCGTATTTAAACACGTCTTTAGTATGAAAATTTCTAATTATATATGTGGCTTTGCATATATATAATGAAATTAATACTAATGCAATTCATTAGTTAATTCAATATTGAGTAGTAAATGAAAACTAACTAGATTAGATAATTTAACTAATTAAATTTATAGTACAACCTCATAATAGTATAAAACTATAAACGATTATATTTATCGAGTTACTCACGAGTTTTTCGAGTCGAGTTGGACTTTGCTCAAACTCGACTCGTTAACCTTTCGAATCGTGTCGATCTCGATTCGAGCTAGATCGAGTCGAGGTTTGACCGAGTTTTGACCGAGTCGATCTTGAATTACTCGCGAGTTGACGATCTCAATTAGCACCCATCTCCATCGAGTAAGGAACGTCACCCCAGATCATTTGTATAAGGTTCAAAGAGTCACCCGCCAAAATTGGCCGTATTGGAAGGGTTTGAGCGAGTATAACTGCTTCCCTTGCTGCCCATACTTCCGCCATCAAAAGATGTGTAACGCCGTTCATTCTCCTAGCCAGCGCTTTGATAAAACCTCCACCATCATCCAGCGCCACCACTCCTGCCCTGCACCACTCAACATGATACCTGCGTCAAAATACACAGTAGGAGCATGCAATGGTGGCCTCAACAGTGAGGATGTTGCCAACGAGTCTGATAGCCGCTCAGGCCACGAATTTGCCCTGTGGAAGATTTGCAAGGAGTCAGCCACCGACCCAACAAGAATTCTCCTATCCAGGTGTTCATGGTCAAACAATTCCTTGTTCCGCTGGTGCCAAATAGTCTCACATAACATCGACAAGAACTCCGAGGTAGCTGAGTCAGTATCCAACAATAATTTTCGGAACCAGAGCTCACCACGGAACTGCTCAGAGGCCTCAACTTGATCCCATAATCCAGCAATGGTATAAACTTGCTTATCATACGAGCATCGGAAGAACATGTGTGCTGTAAGGTCATCATCCTCTCCACACAACGGACAAGTGTCAGATGCATGAAGAGTACGCTTCCTAATATTTTCCACCGATGGCAAAGAGTCAGTAGCAAAGCGCCATTCAAAATGTAGTACTCGATTGGGAACCTTGAGTTTCCATAACATCTTCCAAAAACTCGTATCACCAGGAAAAGTAGGAGGCATTTGATGCTGCAATAAGTACTGTGGTTGCTCAACTAAAACATGATACAATGATCTAACCGTAAACTTCCCAGAACTAGTAAAATGCCAAAGCCATCTATCCACACCACCAGAAGGGTGCAAAAGAATTTTCCGGATTGTATCCACATCAGTAGGGTCAAAATAGGATGAAAGCGAATCCATACGCCATCTTCCTGTATCGGAATCAATCAAATCTCTCACAACACGTAAGTGGCTTGGAATGAGCATGGGGTCACTGACATAAAAGCCCTGAGTATCAGGGAGCCAAGGGTCATGACAGATACTAATGTTCGAGCCAGAACCAATATGTTTCCTGCAACCCAATTTCAGGGCTTGGATCCCTTTATGAATGCTTTTCCACGCCCAAGACGGCCTGCTTCCCAAATCAGCTGTAAAAAACCGAACCATTGGAGAAATAGTTATCCCTGTATACTCTAGTAAGAAGAGTAGAAGGACAAGTAAGCATCCTCCACCCCTGCTTAGCAAGCATTGCTAAATTGAAATCCTTTAAATCCTTAAAACCAAGACCTCCATTACATTTTGCACGCGCCATCTTAGCCCAAGATGCCCAGTGGATCTTCCGCTTCTCATCAGTGTCCCCCCACCAAAACTCACCAATCATGGATCTGACATCATCAATGATATACTCCGGGATAAAGAAACAACTCATCGAATAGGTTGGAATCGCTTGAAGAAATGACTTTATCAATACCTCCTTGCTTGCTTTGGAAAGACACCTCTCATTCCACCCGTCGAGTCTCTGACGAATTCGATCTTTCAGATTCTGGAAAACTTCAGTTCCAATTTCAGAGGGTAGGCCTAGATACTTCCCATGAGACCCCACTTCTGGGATACTGAGTATGTCACACACCTTCTGCCGGATAGAGACATCAGTGTTGGGACTGAAAAGCACACATGATTTATCATAATTAATCCTCTGACCCGAGATGTTCTCAAATAAAGAGATAGCCCACTAAAAGTGAGTGGCTTCCTGCTCCGTGGCCTCCCCAAAAAGAAGAGTATCATCCGCAAAGAACAAGTGAGATAGCTTTGGGCCATGTCTGGAGGCACCAATTCCTCTTAGCTTTCCGGCCCTCATCAAATCAGTCAGAATACAAGTGAATACCTCCGAACAAATGATGAACAAATATGGAGAGAGGGGATCACCTTGCCTAAGGCCTCTCATAGGCTTCAAATATCCCAGTTCCCCACCATTAAGAACAAAAGAGAAAGACACTGTAGAGTGTAGACAAGCACTACTCCACCAGCTGCACAAAACTAGAAGGGAAGCCCATCTGAGTTAAGGTACTAGTAACAAATTTCCATTCAACCCTGTTGAAAGCCTTGCTCATATCCAACTTGATACTCATGTGTCCCAGTTTTGGTGCGGTTCTCTTCCTCATAGTGTGATGAAACTCGTGTGCAATCAACACATTATCCGTAATAAGGCGACCAGGAACAAAAGCAGACTGTGAATCCGAAATGATGCTCGAAATTATCAGCTTTAGGCGGTTAAAGACCACCTTAGATGCAAGCCTATAAATAACATTACAAAGGCTAATAGGGCGAAATTGAGTGATACGTTCAGGTTGCTCCACCTTGGGGATCAGCACAATATGGGTGTAATTAACCTTAGACTCCAGGACTCCATTATTCAAGAAATTCAGAACGAAAGAGGTGACATCTTGTCCCACAATCCACCAAAACTTCTGGTAGAAGACAGGACTCATACCGTCCGGGCCCGGAGACCTGAAAGGATGCATTTGCTTGACTGCTCCAGTCACTTCTGCTGGGGAATAAGGTCGTACCAGATCGTTCCCCATGTTAGGGTAAGTCGCCTATGAACACTTTTTAGCATCCATAGCAAAATTAATTGCTTTTACCTAAATTGTCATTTTTCAGTCAAAATCTATTTATTTATTTTTTTCTTGTTTCTTTTTTTTACTAAATTATTTTCTAATCAATCATTCCGCTCCCAATCTTCTAGTGAATAACTTCTACCTGAAGAAGGGCATCTTCCTGAACACCAACTAACTCGAACACCAACTAACTCGAACGCATCATAGAAATTCGAATCAAACTGAGCAAGCCCTAACTTATCCAGTAATATTTTGCAGCAACAGAATTATGAATTCCCAAACTAAGCCTAAAAACAGTAAGCAGGAGTACAAACCGGAGTCGATTTCAAGTCCAAAACCGAATGAAAGTTGAATAGTTTGCCATCAACTGAAAGCGAATCCTCCGACACTTTCTTAACATTCCAATTCCAGCAGGAACTGTCGGAGGCCTAAATCAGGTAGTACTTCTGCTTACTGGTCTTAATCACTCACCCAGAAGAGTACTTTGCTTCCACATCCTTGTACTTATGATGAAGAACATGCCGGCCAGGTATAACAGAACTCTGGAGAAGATCATGTGTAAGGATTTTCTGAAATTTCACAAGCCTTTTGACTTACATAATTGGTATAAGTGAACCAATTAACTCAGTGCTCTGATTTGCCAAACTTAATAAGTGAATCAAAACAAAAGAAAACAAAGAGGTTACTAACAGGAGAAACGAATTTTCTTAAGAAAAGTATTAACCCCACGAAGCCTTCTTTGTTAAAACCTGCTTAAAAACTGAGGATATCATTATACTAGAACAGCCCTAAATAGCTATTGATTTTGCTTCACCTATTTAACTACAAGCCACCACTACTCAAGATGATTGATCAAGAGGAGTAAGAATCAATGGCAACCCTTCCGTAGGCCTAAGGGAGAGCATGATACATGGAGAGTGGCGGTACTCCGGCGACAACGAAACCAAAAAATTCGTTAGAATTAAGGAGAGCACGATCTTGTACTCCATGGCGGTTAAGTTCCGGCCGACACACATTCTCCCGCCAAAACCAAACGGCAAAAAACCCATCTTGTGCTTGCATCCTCCGTACAAACCATCGTTCTCGAACCGCTCCGGTTTGAACTTGTTCATGTCTTCTCCCCAGTACTCTCTGTCTTTCTCGAACCGTCTCATTCACATCTTCATGGAAAAGGTAATAATGAATTGCAAGAACTAGCATATCACAGAATCATACTAAATAAGAAGAAAATGCATAAATACCCATAGACAGGTAAAAGCTAATCACCGGGAGATTGGGAACGGAAAGATCGATTAGAAAATAATTCAGTAAAAAAAAGAAACAAAAAAATCAATAAGTAGGTTTTGACTGAAGAAGGACAATTTAGGTAAAAACAATTAAATTTACTCTGGATGCTAAAAAGTGCTCTGGCAATATCACCAACCTATTCGTTTTTATCTCTTCTTTCAAATTCCAACTCCTCTCCGTACGTATGTGAATTCTTTTATTCTCTTCCTATAAAATTTCTGCCTTTCTGCATCTTTATCTTTTCTTTAAATGAATTTTTCTGTTCTACATCACAAACCAAAAAAGTAACATACCATAATGTAACAATGTCAACAAGTATTATAAATCCTGAAAGTTGAACAAGAGAAAATTAACAATAAGAGTTGACAAAATATATATCCATGACAAGGTATCTGCATAAAACTACATATTCTTCTCCTATATCCCTAAAGCAACAACTGAGTACGTAAGGAATTGTCATGAACAAAAAGGGTTGAATGTAGCTTTAGTCTTCAACGTCCTTCTTTATGTTCAACATCATCCTGTTCAACACAAAGTGTTAACACTATGTACTTTAAACAAAAGAAATCATCTAAAATCAACTTCATGACAGTTAAAAGAATGAACTGGACCGGAAAGAGACCCTACTGACAAGTGTTCAAAAAACCATCATAACATTTTTATGGTTTCCTACCTTGTACTAAAAAGACCATAACTCTCTTCTCCGAATTTCAAAAATCATGATTTTAACACCATTAAAATGTAGACTGAAATAGCTCTCATTAGAAATTTTAAATTTTATATTTCATAATCATTTGGCAGTTCAACTGATCACTCAAAGAGCACTGCAGATTGAAGGACTGGAACATAACACTTTCCTGGTTTCCTACCTTGTACTAAACAGTCCATTGTTTCTTCTCCGAATTTCAAAAATCATGAGTTTAACACCATTAAAATGTAGACTGAAACCGCTTTCATTAGAAATTCAAAACTTTTGATATCATAATCATTTGGCAGTTCAACTGATCACTCAAAGAGCACTGCAGATTGAACCACATATAACACTTTTCTGGTTTCCTACCTTGTACTAAACAGACCATAACTTTCTTCTCCGAATTTCAAAAATCATGATTTTAACACCATTAAAATGTAGACTGAAATGGCTCTCATTAGAAATTATAATCATTTGGTAGTTCAACTGATCACTCAAAGAGCACTGCAGATTGAAGGACTGGAACATAACACTTTTCTGGTTTCCTACCTTGTACTAAACAGACCATAACTTTCTTCTCCAAATTTCAAAAATCATGAGTTTAAAACCATTAAAATGTAGACTGAAATAGATTTCATTAGAAATTCAAAACTTTTAATTTCATAATCATTTGGAAATTCAACTGATCACTCAAAGAGCACTGCAGATTGAAGCACACATAACACTTTTTTGGTTTCCTACCTTATACTAAACAGACCATAACTTTCTTCTCCGAATTTCGAAAATCATGAGTTTAAAACCATTATAAGGTAGACTGAAATAGCTCTCATTAGAAATTTCAAATTTTAAATTTCATAATCATTTGGCATTTCAACTGATCACTCAAAGAGCACTACAGATTGAAGGACTGGAACATAACATTTTTATCATAAACATATTAAATTTGGATTATCATAAAAAAAACTAAAAGAAGACATAAACTTGAATAGAAACTAACCTTGAATAACAATAGTCCAGCCTAAAAATATTTAGATGAATCAGATACAACTTCCACGTCAACCAAATGTGTTGTTTCATAAACGTGTATCTGGCTCTCGATTCCTCCATCTCTAAGCTCTCTTTGCCTCAATTCTTCTTCGACTATCTCAAATTGTGATAAATCTCTAGATGTTGAACTCAATGCCTTTCTCTTTTTTGCATTTGGCGGTCTTCCTCTACCACGTTGTACATTTGGCTCAAATCTCAAAGAACATTCTTCACCAACAAGTTCACACATTTTGTCTTTGATATGTTTCTTTTCAAGTATAGGTGACTGGAGATAATTTTCCGATAACCTGTTTTGCAGCCCACTGAAAGCATCACCATCGCTTGTCATATTCTCAGCAAAAATACCTTTCCTTAAATCAATTTTCCATTGCGAATGTATAGAAGAAATAGGTATGTGTTTTCCATTCCAGCAGGTCATCATATGAGCACAAGGTAATCCCATAGTGGCCCTAAAAGCCCTGGTACATGTTGAATTCAATTTACAACTTTTAAGCAGTTCAAATTGATTTTTTAAGTGATCTAAGGCAAAAATCGACACTCGAGTCACAACTTCTCTAAGGAAAGGTACATTACACCTGTGAGGTATTTGGATCCTTTCAGTTGCTAACCTTACCTTGATTTCACGAAAATCATTATCAAGCAAAAGACATACTTTCTCCTTGACCGCTAGAATATCACCAGTTGAAACCAATAAATACTTTTTCAACTTTGAATGTGCTCCTTCTGCTCTTGAGGTTGCATGATTTCCAAAATGTAATTTACTTTCTGTCCAAGCATTAACAAAGTACTGCTTATAGGGAAGCCATGTGTTTCGAAGATAAGTCAACATATCCGTATTTGAAGAGTATACAAGTTCTACCGCATCCCATGCTCGGCCAAAACCTTCTGGTGTGGTAGAAAATACAATCCTTTTCCAAACTTTCATAAACTCATCCCAATCTTCTTTCTTCTTGAAATGAGATTTACAGTTGGCGAGGATATATATCTCAATGTGCCAAACACACAACAAATTTGAAGCACTTGGAAATACAACTTGAAAAACTTTCAAATAGTGCCAATTCTCTGTCAGTCACAATAACAGAAGGAGAAATCCCATCACCAAACATATCACTGAAAGCATTTAATGCCCATTAATAATCATCAAATAATTCACTCCTTAAGAATACAAATCAAGAGTAGAACGATGTATAAAAACTTGTCATACCAACAATCTCAAGCAATGGCATCTTATAGTGATTGGTCTTGTATGTGCAGTCCATGATAAAAACAGTGGAATGACTTCTACTCAACTTAGTGAAGTTGAGATGTGCTAAGAACATGTGAGTTAAACGACCTTCTTGATCTTCTTTAAAGTCAAATAGATATCCTGCCTCGCTAAACTCATCAAACAAAACCTGTATAAGAGATCGTCCTTTGAGCCGCTCCTTTGTGATTTTTCTCCTCATGTTGTATACATCTCGAGCAATGATTTCAAAATTTGGATTTTTCTGACGAATATAGATGATATAATTGGACGAGGTGGGACTCCAGCTTTACTCATCTTCTCAACAATCAGAATATCTTCTTCATAAAAAACACGCTCTAATAGATGCCCTGACATATCAATAGAAGCTTCATGGTTGTGTATATCATTTTTCATTGTTAGCTTCCAAAATCCTTCTAAGAGCCTTTTTCAATAGATTTGAAATGGACAATTCACGAGACGAGTGGTTGTCTTTCTTTGTCTATCTTCGATTGCAACATTCTGTCTATCTCTATATACACCGCCTCTATCACATCTAGTGATGCGTATTTTCTTAGTAATTTACTTTGTTGCAGCGGAATATATAAATTGCTTTTGGGATATGAAAATCGCTTGAACAGCTGTCAGCCAATTAACTAGAAACCACGAACACCTGTCATGGGCGACTCAACTGTATCTAGAAATTGAACAACTGTCAATTAATCCGGAAAACCTCCTTTTTCTTTATAAAAAATCTCTGTCCCAAAATTACAAGGTTGAGGCATATATTTATAACCTCAAATAAAATCACAATCCTAACATTAATCTGGAAATAATAAATCTAATTTTGTAACTATGGAAAATAAATAAAATCTTACTAGAATTAATACATATTTTTATAGGAAAATTCTTGGTAAGAGAATAATTCCTAATTAACCTAGTTTTCCATTTATACTCGTATCATACTCCTCTCCTTCGAAAAGAATTGTCCTCAATTCTTGATGATCTTCATCTCGAATCAATATGAGTAAGTGGCTTCCATATATTTGAGACGCGATGTACTTGTTTTTGCCAATCCCATCTTGTATCATCCTTCCCGAATTTGAATGGATTCTCCCTCGAATTCGTCCTCTCAGTGACCCCTTGTCGAACTCACAACCTTTCAAATATCGACCACATGACACACGACTAAAGTTGTGATGTGTAGCAAAGTCGCCAGTCTTTCCAAACTCAAAATTTACATGACTCCAAAGTTCATCATTCTCAAGAAAAAAAATCAATTGATCATTCTGTGAAAATACAGATTTTGTTTTCTCAGCAATTTTGTATCGAGCTTCAAAAATCACAGGATGAACCAGTTCTTTCTCTGCATCTCCCTGGTTTATACTAATATCAAATACTACCATGTCACTTCCATCAAGATCTTCTTCTTTAATCTCATCATGAACATTAAGGATTATAGAACATGAGTACATAACACTCTCGGTTTCAATCAGAGGAGTAGAATAATCATTAACATTGTCGACTTCGGTTAGAGAAGTAGAACTATCATCCTCACCATCCTCAACGACATCTTCAACATTAGCATCAACACAACCATCAACATCATTCTTTGCCTCAAATTGCTCGTTACTCGCCACAAGTTCAACCACAGATAAAGACTCTTGTTTTAACATATCGGTAGAAGGTAAGAATAGTCGATCAAGATGTTTCTTCAACTTAATCCATGAGTTGATTTCTGATTTTCCCTGAACCCTTCGCTTAAATTCCAAAATTTCATAATACAAGGATGCACGCGTTGTAAGTTGTTTTATAGCCATCTCGCACCTCGTGCGATCATCATACTCTTTAAATTCAAAAATTCTCTCACATTGCGGGATCCATTCCAGATAACTTTCTTGGTTTACTTTTTCTCCAAACTTCGGGATATCCAGTTTAAAACCCTGTCTCACGAATTCTGACACAAGCGCCATCTTTTTCTCCAACGAAGCCATACGTTCTTCCATCATACTCTCCATGACCGTTCACAAACTAGAATTTGTGAAAACCTTGCTTTGATACCACTTTGATGCGTATTTTCTTAGTAATTTACTTTGTTGCAGCGGAATATATATAAATTGCTTTTGGGATATGAAAATCGCTTGAACACCTGTCAGCCAATTAACTAGAAACCACGAACACCTGTCATGGGCGACTCAACTGAATCTAGAAATTGAACAACTGTCAATTAATCCGGAAAACCTCCTTTTTCTTTATAAAAAATCTCTGTCCCAAAATTACAAGGCTGAGGCATATATTTATAACCTCAAATAAAATCACAATCCTAACATTAATCTGGAAATAATAAATCTAATTCTGTAACTATGGAAAATAAATAAAATCTTACTAGAATTAAAACACATTTTTATAGGAAAGTCTTGGTAAGAGAATAATTCCTAATTAACCTAGTTTTCCATTTATACTCGTATCATCTAGGGGTGTCAAAAAATTCCAAAACCCATTGGGTCCCAATAGAGTAAGTTTTTGGGATGAAAAATTATAAAAAATTTCGTTATTGGGCTGATTTCAAGTGGGAGTATTTGGGCTTGAGAATTATTGGGAATTTGTTTTGGGAACCCATTTTCCCATTTATCCCAATAATCCCAGTTTTGTCTCGCCGTCTCCTCTTTTCATACCATATATTTAGGTGTTTGCTATATGCAGGTCCTGTTTGCTTCTGCAGATCCAATAAAAGTGAGAAAATATCATAATTACCCTTCATTCGTTTATTATTTTTTACAAATATATTTCTAAAACTCTAACCTTGAATGCATAAACCCGTCTATGTAAAGATCGAACACGTGTCCAAATTATAAATTACTTTTTCGTGAATTATAATAAATATTTAAGAGAGACATTATTGTCATTTCAGATTTAATTTGGACCTGCAGAAGTAAAATGGACCTGCATTTAGAACCACCCTATATTTACTGTTTCTCCATTTTCTTTTCTTTTAGCTTGCGCCCAACTCCTTTTTATTTAATTTTTTTCCCAAAATCTCATTTGGAATGCGCCACGTTTACTTAATTTCTTTTTTCTGGTTAGTAATTAATATTTTTGACTAACCTGAATATATAATTATGTTATACATTTATTTCCTAATTTTTTTATACTTTTTTTTCTCCTTTATCATGTATTTTCTATATTAGTTAAATCTTTTGAAAGTCCAAGTTTTTTGAATGCTATGGAACTACTATTATGTATTTAAACTCAAGTGATACAAATTTATGTTAAAATATTGATCATTTTAAAATAAACATATAATAAAACATGTTTTAATGCAAAAATTCAAGAAATTTTATGTAAAAAATTTAAAATTAAAAAAATAAAATATATAGTTCAAATAAAAAGGTACACTGTATAAGTTAAAACGTATAAAGATTTTCATAGAAAGTCAGGAAAGTTGGGAGTTCAGAAGATTTTCTCTTTTCTATATTTGTTATATTATTTTGTAATAATTCGTGAAATGAACATATCATTTAAAAAATGAAATTAAATTGCACCGGACTGAAAAGTTAATATCTCAATTAAGTTGAAAAACGTACAATATTATAGTTTACATTATAGTTATGCTGATAATTAAGGCCCTGTTTGTCTGAGTTTATAAGTAGAACAGTTCAGTTCACTTCAATTTAATTAATTTCAGTTCAATTCAATTCAGTAAATTTTTTTGATCAAATTCAGGTACATTTAGACATGTTGATTACATTACGTTTCACTTTAATTTAGTTTAATTTAATCCAGTTCAGTTTAGATATATAAGAAATAAATTAAGGGAAACAAGCCCTAAATAATGATTAGTTTAAATTAGGATTTTAATTTTGGTAATTTAATGGATTCCCAATGAGATTATTTATTTGGGACCCATTGGGATTTAAAATTTCTCAAATATCATTTAATCCCAAGCCCACCCAATCCCAAATACTAATGGGAAATTAATTTCCCAATCTCAAAACCTCCCATCCCAAAACTTCCCATCCCGAAACTTCTCAATCACCCAATTGCGAGTTTTTTTCCTTACTAACCTTATTTTTGAAACTAAATCTCAAACTAACACTCTTTCGAAACTAATTCCGAAAGAAATACTCCTATATATATATGCTGGGGTCACAATATAAATTATAAGAATTCTTGAATTAAATTTAAATAGTTTTACACCCATAAACTTTTATATATTCCAAGTACACCACTAATTTATAGTTCATGATCTCTCCCTGATAATAACCATTCGCGAGGCGAATCTGCTTCTTGAAGATTGCAACAGTTAGTACAGACCGAACTCGAAGACCAACTAATCTGGTTTTGAAAAAATCATTGGCCTTCTGCTAATGATTCAAAGCATTTTGACGAAAAAAGGCCTAAAGTCAGTGCATTACCTTCGCATGGGAAGAAATCTTTACCCAGAAGCAAGATCGATAAACGCGTAGAGGAAGAGAGTGCCACTAGACATCCTTCTTACTGCAATCAATTCTTTAGCAATGTAAGTTGTTACATCACTAGACTGAAAGGTGAAAAACAAGTTCTGAGGCATTAGGATCCATGCATCTGTTTTGGTATCACATCTGCTCGAGAACAGACGTAAGGCGGGCGTGTTTTGCATTCCACTGCTCGGCCAGTTTCTGCTCCTTGGCCTCAGCATCTCGACTAAATCCGACCAGCTGCTCTCTGTACTCCTTCGATCCTGTCCAGCACAACCTCTACTCTTCCCTCAGAACCTTCACCTTGGCTCGGTTTCTTCAATCTTCTCCATCCTCTTGCACGCCTTCTCTGACTCCAACTGTAGCTCAACCCTCCTTAGTCGCCACGCCCGCTTCCTTATGTGCCATCTGAGCCGCGGGTTTTTCCTCCTCGAGCCCCCTCCATCATCAGCGCATTCTCTCCGAGAGATGATGAAACCAGTGGTACAGAAGGTGAAAGGGTTAGCGTCACTGAGGGTGATGGAGGCCTGATAGCTATCACATACAATGTGGTGGGGGAGCCCGACATCGGCCAGGCTGCCCGTGTTGCCAAGCTTTTACATTCCCCTCTTCTGATACAAATTTAGCAGTGTTCTGAACTCTTCAAACCATGTATTATTGTTTAGAAATCCTCTTCTTCACAAGTTTCTTCTAAGGTAAATATTTCACCTCCATGAGTCTCTATTCAAGCGTTGAGATACGATGTGCCTAACGTAAGAACACGATGAGGTAATATCGCCTCCGTCCATGCCTCCCAACATTGCATTATTTTTCTTCTTGATGAGATAGTGAGAACCTCTATGTATGTTTATGTTTACGAGTGAAGAGAGGGGCACTCGACGACAGCGTTATGATCTTAAGTAATGCAAAGAAACCCGAGATCAAACCGCGTGCGTTCCTCTGATACAATAAGATTGATGAGAGCATAATTGTGCTCATCTATTCCATGGACAATGAGTAAAAGGTTTCTATTTTTCCTACCATCTGAGTTCAGGAACATATTCATCTTGCATAATATTGCTTTTACCTTTCTTCAACAAGGGATTCAGCCAAGAAAAATGACGTTTTCCCCAGAAATCCAGCTTCTTAAAATGGAGTTACACGTCCTTCTTCATCTTCATCTCCTTTCAGCAGCTCATACACTGATGAATCATTCGTTTCCGCCATTTTCGAGCCCTGAAAAACCATGTCATTACAAATCGAGAAAACTAGATTAGATGCATTGTCATTCTTAGAGAATGGAAATTCAGTAAACTTACACAAAGCTTGATAGCAAAAGACTCTTGTACTACTTGTGAATATTCAGGCCAATGCCGGAGATCGGATCCCGATCCGCTGACGTTAGGTGCTCCGACGATCCCGTACGAAATAAAGTGCGTAGAGTCCCTTATAATTTCAGATGATTAGGTTTTTATCCTTATTCAGCAGGGGTGTTTTTGAAGGCAGAACTATAAATTAGTCGTATAATTGGAATATATAAATATTTATGGGTGCAATACTATTTAAATTTAGTTCAAGAGTTCTTATAATTTATATTATGACCCCAACATATATATAGGAGTATTACTTTCGGAATTAGTTTCGAAAGAATGTTAGTTCGGGATTTAATTTCAAAAATAAGGTTAGTTAGGCAAAAAACTCCCCAATTGCCACCCCAATTGTGACTGTTAATTTCCCAATCTCAAAACCTCCCATCCCAAAACTTCTCATCCCAAAACTTCTCAATCACTCCCGATTGCCACCCCTATGATTCACATCCAATAGTCACATATGTGTTTTTCCTAGAACCTTTGATTGATAATGCATACCCTTGTGCGGAGTAGAATTCTTTTGCAGCCTTTATGAGATCTTCACGTGTTTGATATTCTGTTTCAAACAAATTGCCAACACTTGGTGACTGCCCGTCACTCCTGGTGATAGTATTGGAGTCCACATCAACTTGTTCGATCTCATCATCTACCATGATGTCCAGTTAATTATCTGACATGAAAAAATATCATCTTTTTTGTGTTTTCCTTGTTATCAATATCAAACTACAATAGAATTTCCACATTACAGATGAGTTTCAACTTCGAAAATTTTGATTCTGTAAAATTAAATTAAAAGTACCTTGTTATGATCATTCCACATCAAACAAGAACTCAAGTTTTTGAAAGGAAAATATCGAATTCAATATCATGATTGTTTCATCACGGATACAACCACAAAATTACAAAAATACGAGGAATCAAATTCAGTCGAAACTGGGAACTTACTTGGATCTTACGTGTTTGATTTAGTTCACAGAACTGAAGAGCTTGAAGAAATTGAATCCACACAATAGAACTTGTCGGTTGAAACCAGAACCCCAAAGAAAAGAGCAAGATGAAAGAAAAAAAATGGAAAAAAAATCAAGAAGGTGGAGAAAGAATCTCGCTCAGAAATTTTGTAGGAAGAGAATAAAAGAAGTCACACACGTACGGAGAGGAGGTGAAATTTGAAAGAAGAGATAAAAAGGAATATTTTGTAAATAAATGATAGGAAGTTAAATTGGGTAAATAAATTTATTAGTGTTTGACTAAATAAGGGTAGTTTAGGGAAGGAGGAGTATTTTTGCTCTGGAAGCTAATAATAGCTCTGGCAATAACAGCTCCCTTAATTAATACAATCTCAATTAATACAATTTCTGATTTGCCGGTTAAGGATGAAATAAAGTTTTTATAGTTTATTTTGTTATTTTCATTATCTCAAGTTTTTATTTTTATTTGATTATTATTATTTTATATTTATACGGGTCATATATATGTTCTCGACAAGAGAGACGTCTCGTCTCAGGCGAGTCTTACATTACATGAAGCATCCACCTTTTTTTGCCCACAAAATGAAATGGCCGTATATAGAATCTGATTTGGGGGTAAATATTTCAGAATTTTCAATACATTCTTTCAACTTTCGCGCAGCTTACACTATTGCACAAGTTTAGATTTTAAGACTTATTTCATCACCATATAATTTAATTAAAGTTAAAATAGTTTACGTACTAAGTTTACGTACTATTATTAATTCATAATAAATGTTGGTGATTAAGAACGTCGTGCGAGTGCAACCAACCTAGTTATTTAATAAATTATTTACTTGAGGGTTCACCTTTGAATCAAAAATTTTATTCCAGAATTTTTCTCCCTCCATCACCCTTGTCTATAGGAGATGTACAACAGACACGCCCTAGATCCAGTGTGACCCGAATCTGAAATGTATAAAATCATAAATTGTAATGTGATGGATAGTGATTACAACTGTCCATCAAGTATTTTCGCCGCCAATCAATCACCAATTATCCGGAGATTTTCGAGATAAACTCTCCAACCGACGTTGAAATTAGTATTTGTGTGTGAAATTATAGATAGTTGTGAAACTCTAGGAACCTGATCGTGGCATATATAGGCATCAAGGAACTGTGATGATCTGAGAAGCTAAAAATGGTTATTTTGTTATTCACAGCTCAATTGAGCTGGTATGGATAATTCGGTTACAACAGAATGGGAGTTTGGGAGAGAAAGAATAACAGAAAGAGAGAAGGAAGATTCCAGTCACGGAATTTACAAGTCAAAAGCTACCAAATCTAATCCAAGAACTAGTATTTATACTGTAAACTAAGCTAGCTAGCTCCAAGCTCATTTTCCAGTTTCAGAATATGGCTAAATGACTCTTCTGTCCTCTACTTCAGGCCCAATGCTGACATTCCCACTCCCTTAAAATGAAGCTTGTCCTCAAGCTTGCAGAACAGTAGGACAATGCTGGAAATTGCAGCACTCAAAAGTGGTCCAGATCCTAAGTTTGAAAAGAGGGAAACTGCAATGAAATGGCATTGCTGTCTTCCCAAGAAGCATCTTCCAATGGTAAGTTGTGCCACTCCACCAACCACTGAGTAACAGGAATGGAATCCCTCATGATCAATCTTCTCTGCAAAATTTTCTTTGGAGTAATGGAACTTGAACTGTCAACTTCAGAAGGTGGTAATAAAACAGGACCAGAAGGAGGTGGACCAACATGTTTTTTGAGTAAAGAAACATGGAAGACAGGGTGGATTTTAGAATGAGCAGGTAACTGAAGCTTATAAGCCACAGAACCAATCCTTTTGATGATCAAGAAAGGTCCAAAATATTTAGGAGCCAACTTCATATGTGCATGATCTCTGAGTGAAGTTTGTCTGTACTTCTGTAACCTCAAGTAGACCCAATCTCCTTTAGCAAATTCCCTCTCAGTTCTTTTAGCATCAGCAAAAAATCTTCGTTCTAGCTTGAGCCTTTTGAAGATGAGTTTGGAGTAAATTGTGAACCTTGTCTCTCTGAACAGCCATATCAGTCACAGTAGGGAAAAGAGACTGAGTGATGATACCCAAAGGAAGTGCCAATGGTTTGACACCATAAAGAGCTTCATAGGGAGTCATTCCTAAGCTAGAATGGTGAGTGGTATTATACCACCATTCTGCTGCACTTAACCATGTAGACCAAGAATCAGGCTTGTCACAGCAGAAACATCTGAGATAAGTTTCCAGAACTTGATTTAACCTCTCAGTCTGACCATCAGACTCAGGATGATAGGCAGAACTATAGCTGAGTGTAACATTTAATTTTCCAAATAATTCTCTCCAAAAATGGCTGAGAAAAATCTTATCCCTGTCAGACACAATGGATTCAGGCATGCCATGTAATTTGAAAATGTCTGAGAAGAATTTATCTGCAACCAGCTGAGCAGTGAAAGGATGAGATAGCCCCACAAAATGTCCATACTTGGTCATTCTGTCTATTACAACAAGAACAGTATCAATACCTTTAGAGTTTGGAAGTTTTTCAATAAAGTCCATAGAAATATGCTTCCAGGCCTGAGTTGGTATTGGTAAAGGTTGTAATAATCCAGGAGGATGGCAGTGCTCATTTTTATTCTTCTGGCATATCACACAATGTTGAATGAATTGTATGACATCCTGCTTGATATTAGGCCAGAAAAATATAGCTAAGATCCTTTGTAATGTAGCAGACTGTCCAGAATGGCCTCCCAATGCTGATGCATGCATGGTGTTAAGTATTTGCTGTCTGATCTGACCAGTAGTTCCCACCATAATTTTGGAACCTTTTCTGAGTAGGCCATTGACATAGCTGTAGTCCTCTAGTGTAGTATCTCCTAATGCTAGTTTAGCAATTAGTTCTTGTGAGACTGGATCATCCAAATAACTATTTTCCAATTGCACCATCCACATTGGCTGTAAAGAAGTCACAGCAGTAACTCTTAAGATCTGATCTTGCTCATGATTTGGATGTCTGGACAAAGCATCAGCAGCTCTATTCTCTACCCCTCTTTTCTACTGAATTTCAAAGCTGAGGCCAAGGAGTTTAGTAGTCCACTTATGCTGCAAAGCATGATTAAGTTTCTGATCAATCAAGAACTTTAAAGACTGATGATCAGTTCTGATAATGAAGTGGCTACCCACCAAATAATGTCTCCATTTGTCAACAGCCATAACAATGGCCAACAACTCTTTTTCATAGGTGGATAACCCCTTATTCTTGTTGCAAAATGCTTTACTCAAGAAGGCAATAGGCTGTTGATCCTGCATCAGAACTGCACCCATTCCCAACTCACTGGCATCAGTTTCAATAATAAAGTCCTTATCAAATTCAGGCATTTTAAGGACTGGAGCTGAAGTAATGGCTAGTTTCAACTGATTAAAGGCATCTTCTGCTGACTGTTGCCAATGAAAAAAATCCTTCTTTAAGAGGTCATGCAATGGTCTGCAAATGGTTCCAAAATTAGCTATAAATCTCCTATAATAGCCAGCAAGCCCCAGAAATCCTCTCAGTTGTTTGATATTAGTAGGAATAGGCCAGTCTCTAACACACTTAATTTTCTTACCATCCATTTCCACTCCATTTCCTGAAATAATATGTCCCAGATATTCCACTTTTGTTTTGGCAATCTCACACTTTGACAACTTAGCAAATAAAGAATGCTGTTTCAGTAACTCCAATACTTCTGACAGGTGTTGTTCATGATCTTGGAAAGTTTTGCTGTATATTAGGATGTCATCAAAGAACACAAGCATAGATTTCCTGAGCTGCTTGCTAAAAATAGTGTTCATTAAGGATTGAAATGTGGTTGGGGCATTTGTTAAGCCAAATGGCATGACAAGGAATTCATAATGGCCAGAGTGAGTTTGAAATGCTGTTTTAGGGATGTCTTCTTCCTTTACCCTAATTTGATGATAACCAGCCCTCAAATCCAACTTTGTAAAAATAGTAGCTCCATGCAACTCATCCAATAATTCATCAATAATTGGAATGGGAAATTTATCCTTAACAGTACTATCATAAAGCTTTCTGTAATCAATGCACAATCTCCAAGAATTATCTTTTTTCTTTACAAGCAATACTGGGGAAGAAAAAGGGCTAGTACTAGGCCTAATGACCTTGTTATTCAGCATCTCAGTGACTTGGTTCTCAATCTCAGCCTTGTGTGCATGTGGACATCTGTAAGGCCTTAACTTGACAGCTTCAGCATCTGGTTTCAATACAATTTGATGGTCAATATCTCTAAGTGGAGGTAGAGATTTAGGAACATCAAAAAGGATTTCATACCTCAGTAAAAGATTGTGGATGGTTTTGGGTAGCTGGAGCTTATTAATTTGAGTCAGAGTGTCAGAAACAGTCACCAGAGCTGCAGCTCTTTTTTTACTTCCAATCTGATTGCATTGTATCTCTTCACACTCTTATTCACTGTCATTTCCCAATGGAATTATACTCATTTGGCACAACCTTCTTCTTTCGTGATCAGACAATAATTTGGCATGCTGTCCTCTCACCATTTTCATCACAGCCTCATTGGAAGTTCCATGGAAAGTCCAACCCCCAATGTCATCATGCATGGTGATACAGTTATATGCAAAGTCAAAAATAAGGGGACTGAAAAGAGCCATGAAATCAGTACCCAAGATCATATCCACATCTCCAAGTTTCATAACCCTCAGATCATACTTGAAAAAGTGAGACTGTATTTCCCATTGAATATGAGGACTGAAAGTGTTTCCCCTCACCCTAGCTCCATCAGCAACCTCTACTATGAACGTAGTGGTCTGCACCTCTTGCATCCTCATGTGCTGAACCAGAATAGCATTTATAAAGCTCTCATCACTGCCAGTATCAAAAAGAATCTTGATCCTTTGACCTCCCATCCAACCATGAATAGAGATAGTATTCTTCCTAATGCTTCCCTGACCAATAGATTTCAGTGTGAAATGGTCTACCTCTTCCATTATTGGACCTAACTCCTCAGATTCCACTACTACAACTTCCCCAGACTCATCTTCCTCATCCTCAAAACTCTTGATCATAGTCACCTGTTTGAACTTGCAACTGTGATCAGGACTAAACTTATCACCACACTTAAAGCAAAGATTATTTTCTCTCCTATACTGTATTTCTTGAGGAGAAATTCTTCTGTACCCTCCAGCACTGCTAGGATTAACAAGCTTCTCTAACTTCTCTTGGTGATGCTTCCAATTCCCTTTATCTTGGTTAGGTCTAGGAAAAGATTATCCTAGCTGTGGACTAGCTGGTTTGGCAAAGGTAAGTGCATTGGGAGAAACTAGAGGTCTAGCTCTCCTACTCATCATTTCTAGGTTTTTCTCTTGCAACAGAGCTAGTTGTACAGTAGCCTTAAGAGTATTTGGTTGGAACATTTTAACATCTGGCTTAAGTTCATCTTTAAGACCAGTGATAAAGCTAGAAATAAAATAGGATTCAGGAAGTCTGGGATCCTTACCTAGCACCAGTGTTTTGAGGTCCTCAAACAGCTCTTGATAGCTTCTTACTGATCCCCTTTGATACAATTTGTTGAAGGCCTCCACTGCATCCAATTCCCCAAAATCTGTGAACCTAGCCATCACAGCTTCATGAAACTCCCTCCAAGACCAACATTCTTTGTACATTTTCTCAGTTTGGAACCAGATTTCTGCTCTACCTTCCAAGAACAATTCAGCAGTCTCCACCTTCCTTTCCTCATTAATCTTGTGATACACAAAGAACTTATGGCACCTTCTCAGCCATTCTTGAGGATTATCACCAGAAAAGTGAGGTAACTCAATTTTGGCACGAAAACCACTCGCAATCCTTGAGTCTCGATCAGTGACATTATCCCCGTGATCATTCAGTTCAATGATCGGCACATGACGTCCCTGTGTTGGTGCAGTAACCGCCGGTTGAGTGATCGGAAATGCACGGTTTCCAGCCGGATTTGTAACCGTTTCTGGCATGGTGAGAATAGCCTTGCCTCCGACCGCTGTATTTGCCGGGGTGCTCCTCCCCTGAATTGCCTCGACGATCATATCCTTCAGCTTTTGAGTCTGAATCGCCATCCCCTTTTCGATCGCTGCAGCGATCTGCTCGCCGGACTTCCTCTCCAGCTCCTGACTGATTGCTGCAAATTTTATGTCGATGGCGCTGTACAGATCTTCGCCTAGCTTCTGAGCAAGCTCTTGAAATTTGCCGTCCAGTTCAGATTCCATCGCCTTCAATCGTTTCTCCGCCATGACAGGTCAGAAAAACGCCGCTCTGATACCAAATGTGATGATCTGAGAAGCTAAAAATGGTTATTTTGTTATTCACAGCTCAATTGAGCTGGTATGGATAATTCGGTTACAACAGAATGGGAGTTTGGGAGAGAAAGAATAACAGAAAGAGAGAAGGAAGATTCCAGTCACGGAATTTACAAGTCAAAAGCTACCAAATCTAATCCAAGAACTAGTATTTATACTATAAACTAAGCTAGCTAGCTCCAAGCTCATTTTCCAGTTTCAGAATATGGCTAAATGACTCTTCTGTCCTCTACTTCAGGCCCAATGCTGACAGGAACCGAACTATATTAGGACAATAAGAGAACTTACCTTGGCGGAGAAATCTATTCCTTTTATAACTAAGTTGATGGATTTAGTTACATATTGTGGCCAATTCCTCTTTAACCATAGTCCATTAGTCAATGATCCACTGGGCCAATCGAGGGCCGCAAAAGTCGACTCATGCCGTGTTGGTTTTAATCGGAATCATCGGGTTGGCTTGTGAAAGTTGAGCACAATCACAGAGTCCAAAACCAAATAGTTCATAACACGCAAGACTTTGATAAAACCAAATTTTTAGAAAACCCATTCTACAATCAACGTTCTGCAGAATTTTCAAATCCAAAATTCAAAACCTATCCAGACCATATACAAAGGAAAATTTCAAACTTTTCAAATATTAATTCTTGCAGTTTATACCTAATCAATTACAATAATTGGGTAAATGATCTAAATGAGTTTAATCTATCCCTACCTAGTGTCAATATACTCTAAAAAAAAATTGTAAAAGTGTTGCACTCTCAACCATAAACTCATAAAACATGGAATATGGCAGAAGTAAGTGTAAGAGACCGACTTTTGCGAAGACAATTTGGTGCTTGCTACAAATTTGGCTAGAGAAGACGCCGAAGGACATATTTATCAACTGTTGGGAAAATTGAGTATTTCCCTCTTTGTGTGATTAACATTATTAATGAAAATAAAGATAAGAATAAACAAGACACCAAAATTTGGTTGCGCGGAAAATCCAAATCGGAAAAAACCGCGGGACTTGAAAAATCCAACTCTTCCACTATGTATCTATAGTAGGGTTACAAAGATCTCACCCAAGGTGGATGGATTACAAGAACACTCTCACACAATGGTGGATAACTAGACTAATTAGAGAGGATGAAGACTCTCTCTAACTCCTCACTTTAGAAGTGGCTATCTATCTCTCTCACTAGGAGGCTGGAAGGATGGTTTAGACTTGGATGATGAAAACTCTTCTAAGAGCACCCTTTTTATAGTTGAGGATGGAAGCTCTAGATGTCTCTTCCCATTCTCCAACTCCAATGATGAATGCATGGAATATCTAGAATGTGCCTCTAGAAATTCCACACACCATTCATCTTCATCTCCCTTCTCCTAAAAAGTTCTAGAAGAATTAGGGAGGAATCCCAACATATCATGTCAGCATTTCAGATGTCGAGATCTAAGTCCTGAGCCATATCATGTCGGCATTTCCATAGATGTCGAGATCTGAGGAAATTTTTTACTTATTCATCTTATTAATTTGTCATGTAGTCATGCCAAAAGTTCATAAATAGTTAATATTTACTGAATTTTAAACTTTTTTACCTATTTCATCTCATTAATCTGTCACTATCACGGTTGTCATTGCTTTTTATCTATATTTCGATAAGATTTCTAGATCTTCCACTAAATGAAAAGAAGATATGTTTTTCACTTGATTAATTTTCTTGCCTTTTCTTGTGTTCAACTTTGTCACTCATATTACTTTGTCTTGTCAGAGCGTAGAAAAATGATGACATTGTTACTTGTTAGTGAATGAATCCCATGATAAACCATGAGTGTACTTCAATATAAAAAATGATAAATCATGAATTACAGTATATAGAAACAACTTTAGAGCCATGTGATCCTCGTAAAAGTGAAATTACAAGAGTTTAATTGTGGAATTTATTATTGGAGGTCTCACTCTAACCTGCCCAGATTCAATTAAACTCTTAGGCCCTGTCAAATTCAGCTTATTTTTGGCATCTTGCAGTTAAGTTAAGCTAATTTCAGCAAATTTTAGCTAACTGCGGCGTACTTCAGCTACCTGCAGCGTGCTTCAGCTACCTGCAGCTTGCTTCAGCTAACTGCAGCGTGCTTCAGCTAATTTCAGCTAACTTCAATTTTTTTAATTAATTTTTTGAAATAAAGTTACATTTTATCAAATGTCAATGATTTATTTTTCTTTTGATTTATCAAATAAATTTAATTTTTTACATGTTTAGTTTAGTAATCGAGAATATATAAAATTAATTTATACTCGAAAGTAACAATTCGAGCAACTTTCCCACAATGCGTATCGGTTGCATTCAATACTAATCACTATCATTTGATGGTTTAATTTCACTAGTATCACCACCTACCGAATTCCAAACTTGTTCAGATTTACCTTCACGCAATTCTGCCATAACCCTTTTTTGATGTTCATTAAACATAATGAAATTACAAGTTTCTTGTGTAGATTTGTGATATACAATAGGAATGTCAATCTCTTGCACTTGAATAAAGTTATGAAGTGTGAAACATGTAACAATAATTGACATTTGATGACAATTTTCAATTGGAGGCATTCTTTTTAGCACTCTCCAAATAATATTGAATAATTAAAAAAATGTTAAAAGAGACTTGATTATATTGGGTGCCGGATACGTGTGATCTTAGGATGATTCGGTTGAATCTTATTTAAAGGGAAAAGAGATAAGTTTTGAGACTTAAAAAGTGGAAAAGGAAGATTACAAAGTTTTAAAAAATATTTAGTTCATTTAAAAAAAAGGAAGGAGGAAAAAAAAAGTTAATAAACTTTCAGTTATTTGCTAAAAGTAATAAGATTTAAAATAAAATATTTTTAGCTTATTTCAGCAAATTTCAGCTAACTGCAGCGTGATTCAGCTAACTGCAGGTTGCTTCAGCTAACTTCAGCTGACTGCAATGTGCTTCAACTGTCTAAAGTGAGTTTCAGCAGTCTGCAGCGTGCTTCAGCTAATTTCAGCTAACTTCCGCGTAGTTCAGCACAGTTAACCTGAAAATAAGCTGAACTTGACAGAAAGTTTGAAGGCTCTGCTGTAAATTTCTTTTCCATGTTTTTTTGCTTCATGAGTTGATACCACTTCCAGTATGTGATATCTATTCTTCTCTTATTGAGAAATTTTACATCCAAGATTGAGATAACTAAAATTACGGTCAAATTTGAGATAATAAGGGTGTGTTTGGCCGATCTTTTCAATTGTTGTGCTTCAAAGCAAGTTTTTAGTATTTGGTCCCTGTCAAGTTCAGTTTATTTTCAGCTTAACTGTGCTGAACTGCGCGGAATTTAGCTGAAATTAGCTGAAGCAAGCTGCAGGTAGCTGAAGCACACTGCAGGTAGTTGAAGCAAGCTCCAGTTAGCTGATGCACGCTACATGTAGCTGAACTTAGCTGAAGCAAGCTGCAGTTAGCTGAAATCGGCTGAATTTTGCTGAAATAAGTTTAAAAATATTTCATTTTGAATCTTATAGATTTTAGCTCATAACTAAAAGTTTATTAAAAAATTTTCATTTTTCTCCTTTCTTTTAAATGCACTACATATTTTTTTTAAACTTTTTAAATTTCAAAACTTATCTATTTTTCCTTTAATAAGATTGATCTAAATCGTCCTAAGATCTAATGTATCTGGTACAAGAGCAAGAAAACATGTACCATAGTTTAGACATGCACCACCTAGAGTTAAGGCGGAGCATTTTAACAAATGATATTTTTCTTTGAGAATGAAAATCGAAGGTGCATTTGGATAGTTGAAAAAGTGTTATAGCAAAAGTGCGTGAAGGTATAGCTGAACAGATTTGGAATTTGGTAGGTGGTGATACTAGTGAAATTGAATGATCAGATAATAGCGATTAGTATTGGACGCAACATATATGCATTTTGGGAATATTTGCTCAAATTGTAACTTTCGAGTATAAATTAATTTGATTTATTCTTGAGTACTAAACAAAACATAGTATTAAAATAACTTTATTTGATAAATCAAATAAAAATTGACATTTGATAAAAAAATAACTTTATTTCAAAAAAAAAAAATTTTGAAGTCAGCTGAAATTAGTTGAAATACGCTGCAATTAGTTGAACCCAGCTGCAAGTAGCTGAAGTTTGCTGAAGCAAGCTGCTCTTAGCTGAAGCACGCTGCCATTTGTTGAGAAAAGATGAAGTTAGCTTAACTTAATCGCAATGTGCAAAATATAAGCTGAACTTGACAGGGCCGTAAACTGCCAAAAACTTGCTTATTTCCACAACAGAAGGTATTTTTTAGTCCAAAAGTGACCCAAAAGTAGAAGCTGCTATATGACTAACTTCTACTTTTCTAAAGTCAAAATACTCAGCTTTTTTAAAAAATCACAGCTCCGCCAAATACACCTTGAATGAGCCAATTGATAAGCATTTTTTTCTTTTTTCCTTTGATTTACTTTTAATTGGATAACAACAACATTCATATGTACTGAAAAAATGAGCATAATATTCTGTTAGTATATAAGAAGATCACACTGAGAATTTTGCAATGATTAGGCTTACAAACATGAAAACAACATAAAGCCCAACAAGGCAAAATCCCCAGAACCTTGGAACCCGAAACCTATTCCAAGTCACAACCAACATAGATCCCATCAAACTTAAAATCAAGAACACAAATGCCATTACTATACTAATGTGGAAACGTAGTTCATAAGCTTTCGGGTATACATCGGCTGACTGTATCACCAAAGCAGTTCCAAGACCAAAAAGCATGTTAAACATGGGACACGCAAAGCACCCTGCCATGGCCATTGCTGGCTGGCCAGCCCTCGCGAGAGCTACATCTGCAACTAGATCACCAATCGAGTTTCCCCATGCAAGAACAGTCAAGCCTAGGAGTGCTGGTGGTAGTTTCAGGAGTGTGCCTAGAGCTGCTAGGCAGTTCAGGAGTTCCCCAGCTATGGTTGAGATCCAGAATACACTCATCAAGAATGCTATGAGTACTACTTTCACTTGCTCAGTTTTAGGGGGTTCTTTTTCAAGTGTGAAATGCAGAATTGCAAGAGAGCAGCTTGCCAATAGTACTACAGACCAAAGAGGGAAGTGGATTTGGGAGAAAATAAAAAGAATGGGATGAGCTAAAGGCATGAATGCTCTGAAAGAATATAGAAGGGCTAGAGGACAAAGAGCAATGTTTGCAGACTGATAAAATCTGCTCCATTCTGACGGTGAAGTTTGTGGGATGGTGAGTTTAAGAAGTACTGAGACTGGAAGCTCCCATACTTGTGAGACCTGCAGGGGATGAAGGAAACACAGCTTTAACAATCTTCAGTGTAATGCTAAATCAGGATAATAACTGAAATGAAAATAAGATCACTGAATACATGCTCTTTTCATCCACAAACATTTAAATCTATATACACATTCCTAGTTGCAATTCAGCAAGCTTCTGTCAAAAATCACTCCCAAGTTTTAGTCTGCTTTCAGCATTGTAGTATTAACTTCATTTTACCCAGAATAAACAAATTTATTCAAGCCACCAGAAAGGCACAGTTAAGGTACAGAGTAGTTTCCCATTTCTAGTGCAAATAGTATGTCAAGGCACCACTTACTGGACATAAGTGGGTTATATGGTAATCAAAATACCTCTCCAGAAAAAGGGGAAGATATAAAAGTTCAAAAGAGCATGAGCATACGATACGGGCGGATAGTGTCCTACCCTTGGAATAGCACTTGTAAAATTAACTTTCTCCATATTCTCAAGTTTGACAAATAGTACACCATGAGATAACTATGCACTTAAACATATCATGGCTGTCCATTCCCAGCTTATTCTCAAACTTTCAGAAAATTATTTTAGCAAATGAACACTAATAACTTAAGAGTCCAAGAGCTTTATAATTTTTTATGTTTGCCTAAAATCTCAGTTTTTATAATGTGCAATGTCTAAATTGTGTATCTATCAATAATCCAAGCACTCTCCATCGCTAAAATGCTATCGAACACAGTAAATCACAGCCTTTGGCCAGGAAAACTAATAGTGATCAATTATAATAACAATTTATTAGTTTTCGCTTCATATGCTTGACAACGTATGCCTGTGACTTGCGATTTTCTACACATGATGGCAAAAGCTAAAAACTATTATTTGGCGAAAGCCTTAGTTGAAAATAAAATGGAAAATCTTAATAAAGCATACTCTTGTATAAGAAGCAAACAAAAGTAATTACGCGAAGACAAACTCCTCTCTAGTGCTGGTATGCAATGGTCAGTAATGACAATTTCAGGCACACTAACTATAGTACTTTATCCTATAATAATAAGAGGTCTGTTAGTTTGCTCCCTCATTTCAATAAAAAGATACTGGATATTTAGGGAGGAAAAAAACCCTCTTATATTTTAGATTGCTCTTCTCCTAGAGATTTATGGAGGGCTCCTGGGTTAAACAATTGAAATATCGTGAAATGTGTAAACTTTTTGCAGCAGAAAATACATGTATTATACCCGAACAAAACTACATATACTAAAGTTAAAATTGTAGAAAACAGTGCTCAGGCCAGGCCAGGCCACAGCACAAAACCACTCAAGCAGCATGCAATTTGATACCAGGCCACAACACAACCACCCAAGCAGCATGCATTTTACTCAAAATCAAAAGAACATGATAAAAAATATAGAGAGATTTGCATAATATAACAATATCTGATGTCCAGTTTCTCATTAGTAAGTTTTAAACTAAGGCCATATGTAGCTGGTCAATTGTTGATACTTTCTGATATTAAGAAATATCTGGATACTAGTAGACTTCCAAATAAAAATCTATATTCACTTTGGGAAGTATTAAACTACCTCTACCCTATTTCTTTTGCCACCAATATTATTTTTCTTCAATACTTCCAAAGAACTTATGTATCAAAACCCCAATGTGATAAAAGCAGACTGCCTAACAATGAATGTCTTCAACTCCTGTCTCAACCAAACAGGGTGGTACATCTGCCAATCTTACTTTAGAAGGTAATCACCCATGGAAGAATATGATCAAACAAACCAGAATAGAGAATCATATAGTAGTCCAATTTACCTCGCAGTGATACAGTAAACTATTCCATAGCAATGATACAATATCATTAGAATGAAATGATCAGTGCCCTTATGAGTCCAGTTTTCCTTTTAGAAAAGCACTACCAATCATCATAGTATGAATATAATCATCAGAGAGTCTGTTAGATTCCTCCAAATCCCATTTTTTATCACATCAAGATTCTTAGTGAGGTAACACTATAACCTCCTAAATGATTTTTAATGAAATTATTAGTTTTATCTCCCTCAAGCAAGTTCTAACACTATAACCTTCCTATAAGTAGAGGACAAAAGCAAGTATGTGTGTGCAGAAGGATAGATTAGGCACACAAATACAATAACATCTTAATAATTATAAACCTTTCACTTTCATACAAGAGCAATAAATATTTCTTAAATCTCATATTTCGTGAGAAACATTTTGAATTTAAGTAGTACGATAATATCCATCAATGAACCATATCAGAAACAAGATGGCGAACTAGAAGTTACCTTGGTGACAATCCGCCAAAGGCCAAAATTCTGCTCCTTTCGACAGTCCAATTTCCTTGCATCTTCTCCACTGTCGCAATCCAACTCGTCCTCAACTAGCCTAACCTCACTCTCAACATCACCAATAGACCTACTCTTCTTCCTCCCAGTACTAGCATTCCCCAAATCCATCCAAAACACAATGCCAACAAAAAACAAATAAAACGCAACAAACCCAAGTGCCTGCCACAAAAATATCTCAGCACTCAGGTACACATAAAACAGGAATGTGGCAGCAATGAGGTAAAACAGCACATCCCTAATAAAAGGCCCTGGATCAACCGCGAAAGGAGCTGCATTAATCGCTACAAACCCGACAACAAAAGCAGAAACAAACGTCCCAGCTGACAGAATCGCCCCAAAACCTGTTCTTGGCTGCCCTCCCCTGACAGCAGCCACTGAGGCAAAGACATCAGGTGCCCCATTCCCCAGGGCCAAAAGGGTCACTGCCCCCATAGAAGGTGAGAGCTTCAAATGAGTACAGAGCTTCGTAACCACCACCGAGAACCTGTCCTGGGCGGTTTTGACAAGGATGTAGAAGTGCAGAACCACGAAGAGGGCGAGAAAGGGTATGGAAAGAAAGGGGTTTTCTTGGAAGAGGCAGTAATGGAAGGAGAAGTAGTTGAAAATGCCATCTGAATCTGTGAGGCTGGATTTGGTGCATGGCGAATCAACTGCAGTCTCTACTAGTGATCTGCGGATCGACGCGGGCTGATGGTTACGGTGGCTGGTGAGGAAGAAGAACAAGGTGGCGAGAATAGTGAGAAAGATCGCTGTGTTCTTTAGAAAACTCAGTGCCATGCCATCCCAGCAAAATAACCGACTTTTCTGAATCTCCGACGGATATTGAAGAAATCTCCAAACTATGCGGAGATGATTCTTTGTTTAGTGTTCAAATTCACACACACTTTGACAATGCCTACGATTAAACAGCTTTTTAGTGGCTACCGAATGATTGTTTTGATACTGTACTTTGTAATCGTGGCTGCTGCTGTGAACACCCTTCCCAATCGCTTCCATACATAAGATCCATTGACTTTTAGTTTTCTTTTCGGTTTATTTTTTTTTGTAAAGTTTGACTTTAGCCACAAATCAGTCCTGCATCCCCACCGACACCAAAAGACTAAAGTGCAAAAATTAGATTAAACATTTGTCAAAATATCTAATTTTTAAACCTCATATTTAAAGTGCTCAATTTCTAGTACCCTACGTTCTAAAAACACTCAATTTCTAGACCTTGGTTAATTTCTTCTGTTAGTTCAGTTAGTTTGAGGGGTATTTTAGTAATTTACATTTTAAAAAATCATACTTCCCATTTTTTCTTCGTATCTCCACAAAAAATCACAAGGTTGACTCGGGAAAAACCGGGTTTGATCCAAACCGACTCGGAACCCGAAAAGTCAAACCCGAAAAGTGAAAAAAGTGTTGTCCGGAATCCGGCCCATAATACTAAAAATTTGAGTCCGGGTGAAAAAATCCGGGCCGGGCTGGATCAATTTTCCGGGTTGGCACACCCCTTAGTCGAGCGCTAGTGAGTTGCAGAACAAAAGAGAATTGGGAATTTTCGTGCGGGAGATACGAAGAAAAATTGGGAAGTAAGATTTTTTAGAATATAAATTACTAAAATACCCCTCAAACTAACTGAACTAACGGAGAAAATTAACCAATGTCTAGAAATTGGGTATTTTTAGAATGTAGGGTACTAGAAATTGAACACTTTGAATGTTGGGTCTAGAAATTGGATATTTAGACCAATATTTGGTCTAGTTTTTGCACTTTAGTCACACCAAAATACCATCGAATTGGTGTTTTATTAAGTTTAAAAGCCAAATGAGAGATGTTTATTAGGTTCACCCTCCCTACTAAATGATATCCATTAAAACAAGTCTATCCTCCACAGAGGAGTCAATCCGAAGAATACAAGTAAAATATAATGCATCTCCTATTTCTAATACCGGAAACTATATCGAACAACTACATGCATATGAGATATAAAATATTGGTTGCAGTTAATAACACTTCTAACTAATACATGTCTAATCTAATTAGCCATATACATGCTAACTAAAGTACGGATGACAAGTTAACTCTCTAGTCCCATCCCACTCCACCTCTTCTTCAAGAATAAGGGTGCATTTGGTTGGGCAAGATTTTGCAAAATTGGGACTTGGAAAGACCAAATTTTGCAAAATCTTGTTTGGTTCACAATTATGGAAAGTCCAGATTTTTTCTTACAAAATCAAGGTTTTACCTTACAAAATCCAGTTTTTGCAAAAAGCAAAGTCCAAACAAGATTTTTGTTATAAACTTCCAAAATTCACTCCAACCAAACAAGGTTTTTGTTTCAGACATTCAAAATCTCAAACCAACCAAACAAGGTTTTACCAAATCCACACTTACAAAATCTCAACAAAATTCAAAATCTCAAAATCACAATACAAAATTAGACTCTCAAAATTCTCCAACCAAACTTTTGTGATAATATTATATTCTTATTTACTCATGTGACATTATCTCATTAGGATGAGTGTTCAAATTTGTTTTAGTGAAAGCTAAAAAAAGAGGGGATGCACAATACCCCTAGATAGTGGATGCACATTTTTCTCACAACCGCCCACAAGAGTCACAACCTTCATTCTAATCTTCTTTTTTCACGTGATACATGATGTAACTAGGAAAACTCGACTTGATGGGCTAAATATGTAGCAATGGTATTCAGGTGAACGTCTATCAAATATTCCGCCAAATCTTGCAGTGCCACAAATAGATTCCTTTATTATTATTATTATTATTTTGCAGTAAGAGCAGCCGTTAAATTCTGATTAGTTGGTGTGAGCAATCTCTACAAGAAATGCACAATATTTGGGGTAAGTACCTTCATTCTAATTTGTTTGCAACACCATAAATGCACAATATTTGGGGTAAGTACGCAACATTTTATAGCATCTGGATAAGACCACATATCTAGGCAGCAAAGATAAAAAAAAAGATTGATTCGGTTAAAGAAAACACAACCACACTAGTATAATTAAGAAGTGAAAGTTTAGGCAATTTACTATGAACAATTAAAATTATGAACTACGACTCACTTGAATTATTGTCCATTTTTTAATTATAAAATAGCCGATTCTCTCTCATAATGCCTAAAATTTCGTTCGCATGCATTATTAGATCATACATATCATGATTGTAATTCAAAATATCACAAAAAAATACCAAAACATATTTTCTAAGCAGTTTCTTGAACACCTCATTCATAAAAGTTTGAAAAGTTGTCGGAGCATTGGAAAGCCCAAAGAGCATTACCAAAAACTTAAAGTGCTGATATGGGTCTGAAATTATGTTTTTCTTACATTTTCAATACTCATTCTAATATGGATGTGATACTCTTTTAAATGATTTGATTCTTCACCATGTACTCCGCCAGTCTCTTGATTTCCACCTTGGAAGCATGGGGTTACCTGTATGGTTTAAATTAAAATGAGTCATATCCTGGTCAATATCTGATGATATGTCTCCCTTGTAAGATGTAAAGATGTAGGGACTTTAAAAATATCAGAAAATTCACACAAGAGTGATGGCAAACCTGAGGGAAGTTTGTTGTGATCAAAATCAGAAGTCCATCTTGTCTCTCCATTGTTCCAGCTGCATTCTTCCTCCTCCGTCACTGTATCTGTTTCTGATTCTATAGCATTTGGATAACCTCTAGTACTGCTACCACGTGTGTTTCCATAACTCCTTTTTATTGAATTGTGGTTGTGCTGCACATTATCTGTATTGTCCTTAGTATTACCATATTTCACATGCTCATAAGCTGCCTTTCTTTTTCTAAGTTTAGTTAGTTCATTTGCCTTCTTATCGCTCAAAATCTGGAATTTTGTATGATTAGTATTTCCATGGAGTACATTCTACTCGCCCTTATAACCGATGGACACATCTTCTGAATTAAAATCAAAGGCAAATGGGCTGAAAATCTGCATCCAATCCACCCCTATAATCATATCAACATCACTCCCAAGTTCCAAAATTCTCATACCGTAGCTAAAATGGCAATTTTGGAGTCTCCAACGGACATTAGTAGCATAACTATCTCCACTGGTTATCCCACCATCAGCAACTGAGACTGTAAATGGTTCGATAAATTTTGTGTTCAAACCCAACTCATGCACCACACATGGATCAATGAAGGTATCGGTGCTACCTGTATCAAACAGCATTTTCACCCTTACTCCTTTAATGTAACCTACCAAATTTATGCATTTGGCCTTTCTGCGAACTGCATTCCTAACAGAATATAAGTGAATAACTCCAGGTGCAGTAGATTCAATCTGTTGAAACTCCTCACAATCCCACCTAATAACCAGTATACCACCCTCGTTTCCCTCATTTTCACCATAAATATAGTGAATCTGCTTAAAATTACAAACATGACTTGGGTGATACTTTTCTCCACACTTGAAACACACCTTTCTATATTGCAACTCTTGTGCACTTACCTTTGTATTACATTCACCATAAATTTTTCTCCCACTCTCTTTAGTATTAGATTTCCAATTGACATTAGAATTCCATAGGAGTTTATCCTTGCTATTCATTCTGAAAGTACCACTGAAAGATCTTCCACCCCCAAACGTTTTGTCTATCACATTCATCACTTTTTCTTTCATAAAAGTTAACTCTACGGCTTCCTGTAACGTAGATGGCCTATAAGGATCCACCACTACCTTTAATTCCTCCTTCAAGCCACTTAGAAAATTTCCCACAAAATACATTTCAGGCAAATCGGGATATCTACAAACAAGTAAAGACTTAAGATCCTCAAAACTCCCTTTATACTCCCTCACATATCCCTTTTGACGCAACTTATTAAACTCTCCAAAAAGATTACAATCCCCAAACCTCTGAAGCGCGGCTATAGAAAACACAAAGGGTACCTGAAGATCTGAGTGGTCCATATGTTGCTTGAACGATTCGTCGGGCTTCTTGCTCTCCATCACACCCAAAGTTCAGTCGGCTCTGGATAATAAAAGTCCCAATTGATGATAAAACATCAATTTGCCACATTGCCTAACTAGATTTATATCGATTCAGATATACAAAATCTCACATTACCAAATAAGATTTTTATTAATCTGTAAATTATCTTGAAAGACCAACTTTCCTAAATTCTATGGAACTACCACTATTCATTTAAACTCAAATGATACATTTTTGTGTTAAAACATTGATAATTTTAAAGTAAACAAATAGTAAAACATGTTTTGATGAAAACATTCATATAATTTCACTTACAATTTCAAATTTTCCAAGTGACAGAATATACAGTTTGAATTAAATGGTACAATTTATAATTTGAAACGTATAAAGACTTTCCTGAAAGGTTAGAAAGTTGGGAGTTCCGGAGGCCTAACAATCTTTTGAAATTAATTACAAAACTAGCACTCTCAATGCTATATTTGAACCACATTATCATACATTTGTAACACCTAATACCATTGTGGTGGGACACACGAATACTGCCAATAATAAAACAAACAAGCCTAGAAACTGTTCTTTTTGAACCGTGCTAAATTCTCTCTAGTGCTTTAGAGTTCCAAAAAACAAAACACAAATAACACAACCTGCTACATCGCTAGATCGTTCTTCCTTATCTGACCAAGCCATCTAATTTCGAATCACATGATCTGGGCGAGCCAAGATGTTGTAGTCATTGTAAAAATCTAATCAAGATAGACAGATGTCTCTTTCATACACCTCTTTTATACCCCATTTCATACCCCTCTTCTAAACTCTCTTCTACATTTCCAAAACCATCAACACCCTTTATCTCCACATTTAGACGCATCGTTTTCCAGGCCACCATATTCCTAGTGTAGTTAAGGATTCTTAAATATGTCAAACCGTTGGTCGGGCTTGCCCCGATAGGGATCTGGGTATTCGGAGCAACATAGAGATATGCCGCACGGGTACCAATTTGACAGCGGTAGCTACTAACCAGCGAGAAGGGGGCCGCTCATGTCGGGTGATCCCGAGGCTAACTTTCAAGGTATGAGCAGCTTTGAGTTTGCTCTTGTTGGTTATTATGTAGACCACCGATATTTTAGTGCACGAAGAATGCAAGGCCACGTCGGTATACACTTGGGTAGGTGTGTGCATGTGTGTGTATGTTTTAGCTAAACAATGACCTTTCTTTACGTTTTGGTTCACTACCAAAGGTCATATGTTGTCAAATTTTCATAATAGCCATGTTGTTATTTAGGGGGGTTTGCTGGCTTTTATAAGGTGGAGGCCGGGAATATTACTCGGGCACACTAGCATTACCCATATCCTAATGTGATTGTGGGTGCGGGTGTATGGCCTGTCCCTAGACTACTTTAATGCTATGTTAGTCGAAATGTTTGTGTCAATTATCGGCGCGACCCATGAGGTGGACTTGGGTTATAGAGATCAAGTTCTGGAGAATTCGGATTTTGTTAGTGCTAGGGTGTGGGTAGAAGTGAATCAACCGCTCATCCTTGGCTTCTACTTCACGAAAGTTGACAGAGGTATGACCTAAATTAAGTTAATTTTTGAAAGGGTTCTAAAAGCATGTCGGAAGTGTCGTGCGCTAGGTCACCCCATGGCAACTTGCAGATATTCAGAACCTCAGCAACTTGAGGACTACCTGTATGAGAGGTTCACCGAATTAGACCAGAGATTGAAGCTGGGATATTTGGGGACATATAAGAGAATTTGTACCCAGCCTCTCTGAGAGTGCATCGCCAATCAACAACGTGACAGTTCTCGTTGTTCTCTCCGGGAGTTCCTTGCAGTCAAAGGTTCATAGACACGTTCGCATCATACGAACTGATCAACAAACTCCAAATAAAGTGTTACGGAATATGGACCAGTATTAATCTGAAGCTATGGGTGTGAGACGTCGTAGCAGCCCGGAGCATGGCGGTTCAGAGGGGCACACCTGAGATTTAGACTCTCAGGATCTTGCAATGAGATTTTCCAATCTCCCTGAAGTCCCAGCCTCATGGGATGAACCGATGGAACAAAAATCTGGCCATAACTTGTCATCGCTGGATCATTTTTCCGATTCTAATATGTTCGAAGAATTGACACCACCTCGATCACCACTACCAGCCACGCAAGACCTGACCGATGAGATCTATGAGGGGGAAATATATAATTAAGATGGACATGGAAATGGTAATACTGATTTCATTGGTCCAAGAAATTTACGACTCACAAATTATCAGAATTGGCCAGCCGGGAAATGGTCGATAGTGGAGGTGTGGACAGATGAGGACGCCACAAATGAGGCGGCGGTGAAAATAGGAGCATTGAACATGGAAAATGTATTGAAGGATGGGAGGTCCCTACCACATCAAAGAGCTGGTAGAATATTTATGGAGGAAGCAGAGGATTTGACTTGTTGCAGTAATGGAAATGGGCGACTACAAGCACGCTTCACCCCAACCCTGCAGAGGGGGGGGGGGGAATGTTTTCCGACAGTCCATACCAACGCTCTCGACATTTCATGAAAACTCAAATTTTGAGTTTGACGAGGAACAGAAAAGTGAAGGTTTGGAAACCCACCCCCGTGTAAGAGGTTAAAGCAATGATGAGAGAAGCGTAACTGAGCTGCACTTGGCATGGATTCACATTAAAGGAAAAGGAAAAAGACTGGCAAAGGGTATGGCATGTGATGGGAAAAGAAAGAAAAACATTGACCTTTCTCCTTTTGTCACATAAATGGACACAAATCCAGAGGCCTATTTATAATCAGAGGACATAGCGGAGCTGGTGAGATTTAATACTTATTTTGGGGAGTTAGTGACAGGAGTTGATGAGGGGAATGTTGACTCTAGTAATTAGCAGATGGACCATGGGCTTCCTGATTGGGATCAAAGTCGAACGGCGGCCCAAAGTGAGACTGGACCCAGAATCAAGTTTGACCCACTTAACTTTTCTTTTAGTCAATTGACCAGACAAGTCGAGTTAAACAACGAACCTTCAGTAGGTGATTGATTTGAGATTTATCTTTTAGCCGAGCAATACCGATTGTTACCTAATCAGTGATAGTCTAGTATATGATGACATCTGTAATTCAACTAGTTCGATGGTCTTTTGCATGGTTAAGGGGTTAACGCCCTGTTACCAGCTCTGACTTGTACACAATACCAGTTACTACTTGCGTCTTCTTCCCGTGTTGCACGTTAGTATTCACACTATGGTGCTAAAGGGGAGAAGATTGTCCATTTGCGGAGAGGACGGTTATAGAACCGCCACGCCCGACGCATGCTACAAGAGCACCCGATCTCATTCATCTTTCAGAAGGTTGCATCTCTTGGACACCAGATTGAACCCTAGGCACCGCCTTACATCAGCTCAATACAACGAGACTCAGCCTCGGTTCTTCAGTCGTCTGCATGCCAACAACACCATCATATCTCTTTTTTGTAGGTGCACATGGCAGAAGTCGCGGGCTCAGGTCCACTCTTGACTGATTGACGACACCATCACTCTACTACTCACGACTGTGGAGGCCAACATCATCATCTTCATCACTGACAAATTCTACTATGATGGAGCTCACTGAGATACTTCATTAGGCCGGAGCATTGCCACTATCATGACTAGTCTACCACGACCAGCACACACATCCACAACGTCTTTCAAAGCTTCCAGCCCAAGACCAAAAACCACTCTCGGCTGCTCATAGCCCATTCCAAAAGGGAAAAGGAAGCATTTTCCACTATCATGACTAGTCTACCACGACCAGCACACACATCCACAACGTCTTTCAAAGCTTCCAGCCCAAGACCAAAAACCACTCTCGGCTGCTCATAGCCCATTCCAAAAGGGAAAAGGAAGCATTTTCCACAGAGACGATCTTGACCAAATAGATAGCCAACCCTGTGTCGATATTAAATCCTAGATCAGAGAGGAAATGGAACTCTTGGTGGGTGACATATTAGGATTGGGTTTGTGTTTACAGATGGGCAGGTTTCTACTGGTTGCATATATAGGTCCACTCACTTTGGACTTGCACCTCACTGCCGCTACATCTCTGCGGCTAGCATCTTTTGAAGGTCTCACGTGTTGGAGGTAGAAGCGGATTGTTTTATGGCCATAATCTCTTGACTTTAACCTCATTTGTTTTACCCGAGTATGTATTTTTGGGGTTGGTATACTTTTCCCTATGCAACCATTAGTTTGGGTCTTGGGGTAGAGTTAAGATTTATTGTGTATTATACGGGGATTTAGCATCAGCTTGTGTCCCTGTAAACTGTCCCACGAGATCTTTTCTTATTTTTACCATGTTTACCTACATCCATTGTTAATTAGTATAATCCTAATATTTTGTTTATTATGGAGACTAAATGTAATCGTAGTAATCTTTCAAATTGGTTAGATAAGTCTTATTTTACTAGTTGAGATGTAGTAGACTCTATGGATTCTCGTGACGGGTTGTGTGTAGTCTCGACAAAAGATATCCAACTCGTGGTAGTTTTAAAATGCCAAAAAAATTATTTGTAACATGACCTCAATGAGGGGAGAGGAATGGTCACTCATTTTTCTTTATGGGCATCAAGACAACCCCTTTCGAAAAGGGTTTTTGGATAATTTAATGACGGATCTTGCAACTAACATTAGACCTTGTTTATAGTGGGTGATTTCAACCAAGTCATTGGTAATGAGGATAAGCAGAGAAGAGTTATTGTAACTGTAGACATCAGAATTCTCCTTAGCCTGCAATGTTTAAGGGAGATAGAAAACCATGGCTAATGGGTCACGTGGTCCAACGAGAGGACAAATGGTGGGCACATAAGCGAGAGACTAGATATGGGCTTTGCAATCCAATTATGGGGTCAATTATTTCCAAAGCATAGATTAACTAATCTTGCGATAACTCGATTCGATCACGGTCTACTTTTCCTCGAGACACAGTTCATGATCCCAGTTAGGAGGCGGAAGGGGAGGCCCAAATCTGGAAAAGCTATGGAACGAGATTACCAGAAGCATGAAGCATTGTCCAGGAGTCGATCCGAAGCCCACTTTAGAGTGAATTCAGGGCAGGATTAAACCGACAACCCCCACAATCAATTCCAAATGAAATGTGCCAGGTCCATACAAGTTCCCTCCTGGGTTCTATCAGTGTTATTGGGCAGGGATAGGGGAGACTTGACGAAGGCGGTCCATGAGTTCTTTACAACTGGCTGTTTAATGCAAGAGTGGAATCATACAAACATTACTCTAATCCCAAAAAAATCAAGGCCTTTGCAGGGTAGGTCTATTTTGGAGAATTCCTTAATGGCGTATGAAATGATTGAGGGGATTAGGAAGAGGAAATAAGGGAAAAAGGTGTGTGGGGCTCTAAAAATTGGCATGAGCGAGACTTATAATAGAGTGGCGTGGGTGTTTCTGAGAAATGTCTTGACAAGGATGGGTTTCCCAACAACATGGGTAGATAGGGTTATGGAATGTGTGTCTACAGTGTCATATTTCTTAAAAGTAAATAGGGTCTGCTCGGATCTGTTAAAGCCAATGCAGGGCTTGAGGCATGGGTGCCTGTTGTCCCTTTTTTTTGTTCATTATATGCCAAGAGGCGTTCTCTGCGATGTTAAAGTCGGAGGGTTCCAAAGTGTGTATCTAGGGGTTCGAATCGGACGGGCAGTGTCGCGAGTCTCCCATCTTATGTTTGCAGATGATTGCATTAGATTCTTGGAAGTTACGGAGAGCGAGGTTAGGAACTGGCCTCAAACCATAAAACCTATTTGCAGCCTACTTGGGCTAGCGGATAAATTTCGACAATCCTCGTACTTAGTGAGTCCAAATGCACAGGAGCACACAACGAACCTCATAAAACTTACCTTCAATATCCAACCAAACCTCTTACAGTAGAAATATCTGGGTCTGAATATGAATTTCCAGTGGTCAAAAGTTGCTCTATTTAGTAGTCTACAATGAAGAGTCGTCGCATAACGGAAACTTGAAGGAAGAGCGAGCTGTCAGTAATGAGACGGGTGTCTCTTTATAGGTATGTCCTCACAAGCCTTGCTCAGTACACCATCATAACTTTAAGAATCCCAGAGACAGTAGCGAAAGCGGTTGATAGGCACATGGCGAGGTTTATATGGGCAAGTGACCCAAAAGGAAGGAAGATTTATTGGAAGACACGGCGTGATATTTGCAAGTCCAAAGGCCTGAAGGGATTGGGTATGAGATCCACAACACACATAAACCAGGCGATTTTAGGGAAACAAGCTTGGTTGTTGATTATGAATAAGGAGTCTTTCTTTGTGCGGTTCTTCTTAGGTAAATACTGCACTAGGCAAGGCTTTTTAGAAACCCAACCAAAACAGGGGATTCGTGGGCATGGAGGGGTATTCTTTGGGGAGCTGAGTTGTTAAAACCACATCTGAAGTGGAAGATAGTAACCAGAAAGGACGTTAACTTGCATGCCAACTGGGTCTCAAACATTTCAACCTAATGAGGTTTGATATGGGTATTCTACAATTGCTAAACTTTTAAACTAGTGATGTCATCAATGCTCATAGAAAATGGAGATTGCCCCTCTTATGCACAATTTATCACTAAGACATTATCAAGGAGATTAGAGAATCCATATCCCACGGCACACTTTTGGCGGTAGGGATTACCTAGCCTGGGAGAATGAGGCCATGGGGAAGTATACTATAAGGTCTGGATATCATGTAGATGTACACCACAAGCAGAATCTTAGACCATCAGGGTCAGGACTGGTGGAGGATTGAGAAAAGTTAAGTAGTTTTTGGAAGCAGCTCTAGCATAGTACCATGCCGGAAAATATCAAATTCCTTATCTGGAGGATGATACAGAGGGCGTGCCTAATAAACCCAAACTTGCGGAAGCGGGGACTGAACATCTCCTCGAAATGCGCTATGTGTGGCCTGCGTGATGAATCGGTAGAGCATATGATCAGTCAGATTTCCAAGAGGATCTGGTGGATGTGCAGGTTGGGTTTAAACTTCAAGTCGTGGTCCCCTCCATCACTGAGTGAGTGGCTCGCTACGTGGTTCAAGATAGCGTTAAAAAGCAAGACAAAGTTCTGGCTTGTTTCGTCATCTGATGTACTAGGAACTCGGGTGCTTTCGAGGATCAGACAACAAACCTTGGGGGTGCAATGGCTATCATCAACAACTTAGTGGAAGTAAAGGCGAGGGCTGGTACGAGATATGGTGTCACTTTCACTACGACTCAAGGGGGTTCACATACATCTATATCTCATCAGGGTGCTGAGCAGGAGAACCCCATTCAGGAATCTGCACAGACAGGGGATATCAAACTGTTATGGCTGGGGAAGGGTGTGGAGTTACGTGCCTTAGATATGACAGGGGAACAAATTGCCACGGAAACATCATTTGTGTAGGAACGGGTGATGGAACAGCTGCTTAGTGTGCTGGAACACTTGGTACACCGAATCATTAGCATGGTGTGGTGTCTTTACAGGCTTCATCGGCAGTACATGCGGAGCTCCTAGCTATTCTCAGTGCCATGAAACAAGCAAATAAGAGGCTTATTGACAAAGTCGCTATCCAGATGGATTGTGGAAATGCGTTGCACTACATCAACAATTACCCGGAAGCTCCCCTAGATGTAAGACAGATTTTCTTCGAAATTAAGTTGCTGCAGTGGGCTTTGCCCTGTGTGCCATTGTTAAGATTGATAGAACCTTTGTTAGTGAAGCGCACTGTTTAGCGCATTTAAGCACTGACCGTAACCATAATTCATTAAGTTATAATGAGATCTAGTAACATCGTTTTCTTTGAGAAAAAATACCATGGTGGAAACACACATTATACTACAACACTATATACTTATGCTAATTTCTAAAAATCAGAGCTATGCCATGGAATGTTTCAGCTAAAAGTAATGAATCAGAGCCATGTCAGTAGTTGCAAGGAAAACTCATGATTTAATCGAGGGTTGGCCCGTTGAAGATTTCATGGTTGAGTAGATAAAATAATCAATTAAACATAGTAGCGATCCATTCATTCATTCATTGGAATACTTGTCCATACATAACTAATACATTGTTAAGTTAGCGTCAAATTGATGACACCCAGGGGTTTCAACGAACCCCAAACGAGATCTATTCAAATCAAATTCAAGTACGTGATCCTGCAACTGATACGCACCCAGAACCACTGTAGCTTTAGGATCGATCCCTCCATCGATGAAAGCCAAGCACCACTTTCCCTCTCTCACCTTGATCAATGATTTAGACCCCAGCACGCGCCAAGAAACCGCCTTATCATCAGAATGATTCTTCATCACCAAATCAATCTCAGGAGTCGCCACAGATGCAGGCAACTTATCGAAGCAGACTCCAAAGGGATGCACTGGAGTCGCCACAGATGCACCGAAAACCCGAACGAAGCCTTTCGAAAACCCCATAAAAAGTGTGCGCTCGAGAGCTGTGTAAGGAGCTGTTGTGCTGATCATTGTTGTCCAGGTGCCCGTGCTCTGTTTTGGCGTCATGGCCAGCGAAAGTAATGAGTTGGATATACCGCTGATGATGATTGTATTCACAGGTGCTAGAAAATATTCCCCAAATCTTTCATCGACGGTAAATGATACATATTTCATAGGCTTTTGAGGGGTTACTTCAGTGGGTAACTCCCCAAAGAAGACACCCCCATATGGCTTCTTTCTGGAGGGAAGGCACATAGTAAAATTAGGCGCAAACCCGTATGCGGAAGTGATCTGGTTCGGTATAGCGATAGGATCACTGTTGAATCCTGCAAATCCTTTCACGTTCTTAGGTAAACGTTGAAAGAATGGTGTCGGTGCAATGGTGAAGACAAAATCAGGGACAAACGACGGAGGCCCTGGAATTGAGCTCCGGATGGGTATGACTGCCAGGGTATCTTGTACAACGTCACCAAACTCGGTTTTGACTGGCACGGCCACAGGGTCTATGAGCATGACAAAGCATACAGTTTTATGGCAGCCGAATGGTTTATCGCTGGCGGAGCAATTCCGGCAGAAATGGTCGTTGCCGGTGAGAATACATGCTTTTGATTTGCATTGTGGGTAATGGTAGGATGAGGATAAGAAGCCGCCACGACTATCATTTGGAGTTGCAAAGAATCTGGAGTTAATATCCAGAAGAAATTGGATTGGTTTGAGGGGAGAATCTCTCGGGATGTCGACTAAGTAAACGCCGGTGGCATTGTCTAGATGAAGCGGAAGGAAAACCGTAGGTGACGGTGCCAGGGGCTCGGTTTGTGGAGTAAGGAGGAGGATGATAATGATGAGAGGAAAATGCAGCATGTTTTTGGATGATGAATTGAGGAAGATGTGGCGTCAAGGTTTGTAACTGAAGATGAGTGTTGTTTTTCTTGTGAATCTATCACGGGTTAAGGAGTTCATCAGAATCATCAAAAACGTGGTTTCAGATATATGATTAATTACTAGGTCACGAGGCAAATGCTCTTTCTTTTGGCGGGTTATGAAATATAGCTTCAAACCAAAATTACACCGGAAATAATAGGTGGACCATAAACATGTATTTTTGGATGAATCATGAATCCAGCCTGAAGGTTAAATCGACGGGGAATCTATAGAAATCGGTAATTTAAACTAAGACTAAAATAAATAGTGAACTTAATCAATTTCATTTCAACATTTGTTTCCGTCAGTTCAAAAAATAGAACAACATTTATTTTCCGGTTGATTACACTAACAAGTGTTACGTTATCGAAAAAGGTAAAGTTTTTGGAAACATAAACCATCCTAAATTATTACCAAACATTTTCCAAATTACTACTATATATTTTTGGTGTTTATTCTACTTAGAAGTTGAATTGAATGTAAAGAAATAAATGAATTGAATTAAAACTAGAAAATGTGGTTTCAAGATATATAATTCAATAATTACAAAGTTTCGGGTGTGACCGTCCTCCCAAAAGTTTATGGTACGACAAATGATTTTGCATGTGTTAATTATGTTTTTTGTAAGAATGTTTATTGTGTGTTTGTAACTTTTGTTTGTCTAACTCAGTCAATTAATTGACAATGCTTAATAAATAAATAAAATTATAAATGAATGAAAATATAATAAAATAGAACTGATGACTTGAACCAAATATATATATATATACATATTCAACATTTAAGTTATTTCTTATTTTAGTAAATAATTAAAAGTGCAGTATTATGATAAAAGTATGATAAAGAAATATTACAAAGTATTGAAAGTGACCGTCTTTAAACGAAGACCAGTGATTATAGTATAATATAGGAGAGAATGGGGTTTTATGGAGAACTTTATGAATATTCGTCCCCATTCCGATTTACACGCGACCAGGAAAGGAAGTCGCCTGAAATAGATGAATACATGTGGGGTCCGCCTTTTGATTTACCAACTGCTTTGAGCATTTTTAATGGTTGGTTTTTGAATTTTCTATGCAATTTTTGTAAATAGTTAACTTAATTGCTTATCATTGTTTTTTAGCATGTCATTAGCCTTCTCAAGGAAGGTTGCATTCACAAGTAACTGGTTTGGCATAATTTTTGTGGATCTTACATCACTAATTCAATAAAATTTGATAGATCTTGTGCATATGTGAGACCATAATTGCCAATATTCAAGATAGTTTACCACTGATTTAAACATTACATTAACAAGTCACTTGCTTGAAAAAATGACATGGCCGAGTTACACCATCATCTTACTTACCACTGAATATGCTCTTATAACTTTCTTGGCCTTTTCTTTTGAAATTAACCTCCTGAATAAAACATGAACAAAATCTATATAAATTAAAGAATAAGATGTTTAGTGTAAAATTCAGACAATTAAAATTGAACTCGCGATAAATTAAAAAATAAGTCGTTTATTGTAAAATCAAGACAAATAAATCTGAAGTCATATAAATAAAAATAAAAATTGTTTATGATAAAACATAGATAAATAAAGCTGAAACCATAGAAACTAAAAAAAAAATCGTATATTGTAAAATCATGTCAAATAAAGCTAAAATCATAGAATTGTTTTTAAAAAAACAAAGCGGTTTATTGTATATCATGACAAATAAAGCTGAAACCAAAAATTTTTAAAAACAAGTTGTTTGTTGTAAAACCAAGACAAATAAAACTTATACCACATAAACTAAAAAATAATTTATTTATTATTTATTGTAAGTCCACTCGAGCTTCTAATGCATGGTTCAGCAACTGAGGGCCCACCACGTACTTGGTTGTTGGTGCTTCTTCACGTAAATGCTATGTTGGAGTTTCAACCTTCAACTGGGCTCTCTCTCTTGCAAACACCGTCTCGGAACACCTATAGTCCGACCATCTCGTTTTGAAGGTGGGGTCCACGATTACTTCTCGAGCTTACCCAGGAGCTTCAGGGAAGTGACAATAACAGGATTACACATGAGATTCCTACTGACCTAGGATTACACCAACTCTCTGAGACTGCAATTAATCAGTTTATAATCTCTGTATATTAGAAATTAGAATTTGATTAGAAATTAATTTTGTATAAATTAGCCTTTGAAAAAAAATTGTATAAAATAGGCTAAGATTTCCCAAAAAAGGAGGCGGATGAAACACTTTTATCGTGGAAGCCTGGAAGTGATATATTCGAAATTGATTAGGAACTAAATTTGTGTAAAAAAGGCTAAAATTTTGCCCAAGAAAAAATGAATATGGTAAAAATTACCACGCGCTAAAAAATTGGGGAAAAAATTAAATAACGAAACTTTGGACGAAAGAGGCAGACGAAAATTAGGTCAAAAAAAAGTGAGAATAAATTAGTATTAATATAGGGAAGTAAAATTTTTCTGCTTATGTGTTTGTTGTGCGGAATATGAGAAAACAGCAACCTAAACGTAAAGGGAAAACAAGAATACAAGAATTTACGTGGTTCACCAATGATTGGATACATCCACGGGAAGGAGACAGATTGTATTAGATAGGTACCGAGATTACAATGTTCCTATCAGCTAATATCCAGAAAACAGTACGAACTAGGTTGCGGCAAGTGAACTTCGAAGAAGCAAGAGAGGAAGGATTGAAAAATCTTTTGGTCCTGATTTCCAAATTTATTTGGTTGAGATATAAAGAGATGAGATTGATAATGAATATTCTTATTGTTATCATGTTGATGAGGATCCTAAAACATTTAGTGAGGTTATGAAATCACGAGATGTTGCTTTCTAGAAATGATGAGATGGATTCCATCATGGGCAATAATATGTGGATTCTCTCTAATCTACCACGTGGTTGTAAACCATTAGGTTGCAAATGGATCTTCAAAAGAAAGAGGAAAGTTGATGGTTTTGTTGACAAGTTTAAAGTCAGATTGGTTATCCAAGGCTTTAGGCAAAGGGAAGGTATTGATTACTTTGATAAGTATGCCCCAGTTGCCAGGATCTCCACTATTAGGTTGTTGATTGCCTTATCTGCTATCAACAACTTAGTGATCCATCAAATGGATGTCAAAATAGCATTTTTAAATGGAGATCAAGAAGAGGAGGTTTACATGAAATAACCAGAAGGGTTTGTAATGCCATGAAATGAGCATAAGGTTTGTAAACTGCTTAAATCATTGTATGGATTAAAACAAGCTCCTAAGCAATGGCATCAAAAGTTTGATGAGGTGGTTTTGTCAAATGGTTATCAATTAAACCAATCTGACAAATGTGTATATAGCAAATTTGATAATTCCGGAAATGGAGTTATTATTTGTCTATATGTGGATGACATGCTGATTTTTTGTACAAACCAAAATCAGGTTGACCTTACAAAAACTTTTTTGTCGTCAAGGTTTGACATGAAAGACATGAAGGAGGCGGATGTGATTCTTGGAAATAAGATCAAACGAGAGAATAATGAAATTTCTCTGACACAATCTCACTACATTGAAAAAATACTCAAAAAGTTTAATTGTGAGAATTGTTCCCCAGTTAGTACTCCAATTGATACGAGTGTGAACCTTGTACCTAATAAGGGTAAAGCAGTATCACAACTCGAGTAATTGGATGCTTGATGTATGTCATGATAAGCACAAGGCCAGACATCGCTTTTGCGGTTGGCAAATTGAGTAGATACACGAGTAATCCTAGCACCTTTCATTGGCAAGCTGTTAGGCATGTGCTCAATTATTTAAAGAAAACCAAGGATTATAGTTTGTGCTATGTGGGATTTCCTTCAGTGTTGGAAGGTTATTCGGATGCTAGTTGGAATAATAGCGGAGATGCTAATTTTTCTACTAGCGGTTGGGTATTTTTGCTTGGTGGAGGAGCCATTTCATGGTCTTCAAAGAAGCAAACTTGTCTTGCTAACTCGTCCTTGGAGGCTGAATTTATTGCTTTAGCCGCAGCCGGTAAAGAGGCAGAATGGTTGCATAATCTGATCTATGAAATTCCATTGTGGCCTAAGCCAATTTCGCCTATCTCAATTCACTATGATAGTCTAAATACATTGTCTAATGCTTATAAGAAAGTGTACAATGGAAAATCCAGACACTTGGGCATTAGGCATAGTGCGGTTTGTGAGTTATTAACGCATGGTCTGATTTCAGTTGATTTCGTAAGAACACTAAAAATCTAGCAGACCACTTGACGAAGGGGTTAGCTAGGGACTTTGTATTTAATTCGGTGATCGGGATGGGTTTAAAACCTATTTAAATCTTTGATGGTGGTATACCCAATTTTGCTCTAGTACGACGCTAGAGTCAAATTCAATGTGAAAGGCCCATTGTTTAAGATTGAAACATATAATTTTATATCCCGAACTGTATATGTTTGGACATGCATGAAGACCAGAGGTTGAAGTTTAACTTCTTAATGGGTCTTTTGACAAAGTACATATGCATGTGTGTGATTAAAAAGATTCACCTATATGAAGAGCGAAGTGTAGCCGCTTCAAGAAGCTAAGGCTTGGCTTTGTATGCATCTCATGAATGGATTGGGACACATGGCTTGAATAGTGTCAGTTTAGCTTTTGAGTTGTATTTGAACTTGTGTGTGTATTATCTTCAAGTGTTCAAATGGGTTGAAGGGTTCAATCTTTTGGACACCCCGATTCTCGAGCATTTGGAATGTGTAATTTACTAAGATGAAAATTCTATTTATAAGACATTTTCATTCATGCACTTGTTTGGTTTTGATGGATTGTTGTTTTTCCGAATCAAAATTATACTTATATGGGGGAGGATTGTTGGTGTTTTATGAAACACTATCATTTAAGTATAATTGGATTTGAGTATTAGTGAGCTCGGGACGTTATAACAAGGTCGGTGGTGAGGAGTGCACACTTGTATAAATCCATCCACGAGCTCACAATTCTGGAATAATCATTTTGGTATGACTAATTCGGAATAAAGTGTTATATTGATACTAGTGCAGAAATGTATACGTATATCAATTAACACTTGGTATGTTTGTGTTTACGTAGTTAGTTGATTGGATGAATGCAGTTACCTCACAAGTGGTATGGCATGGATGTGTACGTATGCATGCGGTTACTTCAATCCTGATTGGATTGGATTGCATGCATGCATGCAGTTACATCACCGTTATGGATTGGATTGGGGTGTGTTCTGTAGTTACTGCAGTTGCCTCTTGGTTGTGTAGTTACTGCAGTTGCCTCTTGGTTGTGTAGTTACTGCAGTTGCCTCTTGGTTGTTCTTTAGTTACTGCAGTTGCCTCTTGGTAGGTTCTGTAGTTACCTGCAGTTGCTCATCCCTATCTGATACGGTGTGGTTCGGTACCGATGGTTTTCCCTATAAATAACATGCTTTGGTGCATGGAAAGACACAGAATCACAAACCAGTAATTACAGTCCAAGAACAAAATGTTCAAAGGCATTTTCTTGTTTCAGGCCTAGAAGCAAGAAGGTTCGATAGTTTTATCCTGTAGGGGAATTCGTGTAACCCAGGCTATAAGGGTCGAATTATTCTAAAAGGAAAGCGAGAATGATTACGTAACTCTATCGAAATCCAGATACATCACAATTACCCTTTCCTTTTACCCAACAAACGAAACATTCGATCAAAGAAGTTGCTTGCTATAAGAATGGCGTAAAAAACAATAATCAAGGGGTAAATCTTGTTGAATTTTTTCCAAAGAAAGGGACAACATCATCTATGCCTCCCATCCTCTGCTAAGGAAATGGACATATCATCAAATTTTCTATCACCTCTTAAACTGCCTGCTGCATATAAGTTACATCTTTGAATACAAGTTTTGCACCATTCTTGAGTTGAATAAGGTTGAGGAAGTTGTAAGAAATCGGGCAGCGTAACGAGCAACCTTCCTGCATAAATATAAATGAAACAAACAACAAAGAAATATTAGAATATGTTCTTGTTTAAACATAAATACATGGCCTAGCTGAAATTGTTTAAATGGAGAAAAAACATGTTCTTACAAGCATACATGAGCAAGCTGACAGAGCTTGTATGCCTCAGTGTCAATGAATAAAACCTCAACATTCCAATCATGAACAAGGAACAAGGAACACATGTAGAGCAAAGGAACAAATGCAGCTACTTAGCTCAACAAGACACAAAGCGTTAGGAAGCTAAAGTGAAAAGAGCCCAATCCACATAAAACTACAAATGATATTAACAAGTGAAACAACATTATAGAGAGAGATGGGGGTAATGCTCTATTTGTGCATGCTCTTCTGAGAGAGGTGAAAGTGTCAAAAGTCTTATCTTCTTGCTTTTCTTGGCTTCCTTTTACATTCACTTGGAACCGATGGTCCCAGATGTGCCACATTTTGGCTGGATGAGATGTGCCATATGTTGGTCAAGCCAAGTGGGTTGTTTGGCGGTCTGGGTCATGGACTGGACCGTATGTCAAGAGGCCCTTATAGTGGCGATACAATATTATCGTAGATGGATCTACAATACCACATTTGATTATTTAGTTGTTATGTCCACGCATCTTCAACGGAAGCAAAAAGTACAAACATTTTTTTTAAAAAGTAGCTCCACCAAATACAAACATGCTTAGAATTTCAAAGTATTTTGTGATTTCATGTACCTAACAACAGTTGAAGTATTTCAATGCTCTTGTCATTTTCTTTTGTAAACATTATTACTAAATAGGTGGAGCTACTTGAGAAATCATGGTTTAAGTTAATTTTGTTGCGACAATTATAATTTACTAAAACCCATCATCAGTACCTTTACTAAGCCAAACGAGCTTATAAGGTTGGGGTGAGCGTCAACAAAAAGGTCCAATTTTAAAATCGCGGCGTACGCATTCTCACAACTCACATCAATAATGAAGGAGGAAGTTTTCCCATACTTAATACAAGTGGACTATAATAAATATATCATGCAACCACTTAGTTTGATCAAAGCATTGATCACGCGATATGTTTAAAAGATCTGTCACAACATCAAAACATGATGAATATCATCGGACATCAATTAAACGAAAACATCTCATTATAAAATAATTTAATACATGTCCTTTATCATCATCTGACAGATGATAGTTTTAGCAAAAATAACAATATTTTATTATTCAAATCTCGATATTATAATAATATATATTATATTTTTAATTCGTCTAAGTCAAACACCACTGTGAAGTTATCACATAAATTATCAATAATTTTATAATACTTCATCCATTTCTTTTATATTATTACTAAGCACTTGCTTTCTCGTAAAAATGCTAATTATTAATACAAGAGAAATGGTGGATTACATTACATACACTGATACACATAAGTCATAACAGGGATGGAAATAAAAGTGAGAATTGGTAGAATTGAATAGATAAGGAAGGTGATGCAGACTCTCATTTTTCACAATTCAGTGAAAGAAAATAGAAGTAGAGCAAGAATCACTAAAATCAAGACTAGTGAGTGTGATCCAATCTAAACTAATCAAGGAGTAGGGTGTCGGGTTTTTTGAGGATTAGTAAATGTTCACACCCCAACAGGACTGGCGAATATCTTGATCTATTCATGTGTCAAATCCCAAGGGTGATTACTGAACAGGAAAATGAAGAAATCCTCAGGAGACTTGAAATATGGATGAACTTAAGGCAGCTGTTTTTTAACTAAATAGAGATGGAGCCCCAAGATCAGATGGACTCTCCGGACATTTTATTCACTACTTGTTAGGAGATAGTGAAGGAGGATTCGATGGAATCTCCATTTGAATTCATGAATGGAAAGAAACGGCCAAAAGCCATAGCTAGCACATGACTTGCCCTAATTCCAAAAAAGCCAAACCCTTCTTCCTTTGTTGAATACATGCCCATAAATACTTTATGGACTAAATACATGTAGTCCCTCCCTGAATCATACAAGAACTCATACAGTTGGAGGAGGATATGCAACATCACTAATTTGCAAATGGACAGTCACAAGTGTGGAAAGGGATCTTTCTGGGATGGGAATTGGCTTGCTACAAGTATTTTATACTACGTATGGTCATCTGAAATTGATTTACATTTCTCAGATATAACAGTAGCTGGATTCTTCAGATATAACCTCCCAGAGCCTCATATGGCTACTAATGTGATTACTTTTTCGCAAGAAGCTCAACTTCAACATAATCACGAGGATAGGCTTGTATGGAAACCAAGAGCTATGGAAGATGACCATTTAAGCTGCATACCAAAGCCTGACTATAGATCAACTAAATGCCAATTTTCAGTCAAGTATGGACAATTTCACTGCCAGCAAAGATTTCTGCATTTTTATGGAAGATGAAAAACAAAATATTGCCTTTTGATGATATATTCATAAATATTTGGTTTTCATCTTCCATCTAAGTGCATACTATGTTGTGACTCAGACTTGCTAGATCATTATTTCAATGCTTGCCTTGTCAATAATGAAATATGGAATTTAGTTCATAGGGTTGTAGTAATACAAGCTCCTGCCTTCCATTCTCTGAGTTGTAGATTGAACTTTTATCTTTCATACAATGGCTTTTCTAAGATAGATACCCGAGTCACAAAAATCATCACCATGGTGACTTTTTAGAATCTTTGGATCAGAAGAAATAAGCTACTGTTTTGTATGAAAACAAAAATTCAAATAATCATTCCATTGTTGAGAATGTAGTAAGGCAAACATCACACATACTCACTACTCATCCACAAAATGGTAACCTGGAACGGAACCAATTTCTTATATCTATTGGACTAGTACCGTTTCTTAAACAAAAGAGGCTTGAGAAGGTTAAAATCATTAAATGACACCCTCCTGATTCTGGATTAAAGGTAAATGTGGATGCTTCATTTAAGAATGGTTTTTGTGGTAGGAGTAATAGTCAGGAACAATCTGGATGATACATCGATTCTAGAATGATAACTATGCCTTGCATATCACCACTGCACTCTGGAATTCTTGCAATAAAACTGGGATATATATTGCAATTGGATTAGTCTGATGGTGGAGATTCGTTCCATGGTTGTCTACTTAAGGGGAATAGTCAATAATGTAAGAAAGAAATGAGTTTGGCCCTTTTTGGCTAAAAATGGGGTTCTTAAAATAAAGAATAAAAAGTGGCCGAGTGCCAATGAACACTTGTCAATGTGCTCATATATCCCTAACTTTTGAGAATGTGTCCGAGTAACTTTTGACTAAAGCCGACTTCTTAATTTAAAATACTAAAATGTCTACAAATATTCGAGTTAGATATTTTATGTCATTTGAATATCAGAAATATTACACCATGTTACTTTTGGACGTTTTAGGAATATGAAATAAGAAGTCAAATTTCAGTCAAATGGTACACAAACATTTTCTCAAAACTCAGGGTTACGAATGTAAGAACTTGGGGGTGCACGGGCATTTTATCCTAAAATAAATCATTGGTATTATAGAAAAAATATTTTTATAAGCAAACAAAGTCGCTTGAAAATGTTGGTATCGTTTGATGGTAAAAACTATTTAGGAAATCATATCAACCACCTCAATCTGCACACTTTCCTTTTATAGTAAAACTCAATTAATGGTGTACACTCATTTCACTCACTTTCTACACCAACTTAATATCCTCTAATCATTCTCCAAATCAAATTTCAACTCCCCATTCTCATTTGTGCAAATTACATTGGGACAGATGGAGTATGAATATGCTAAAAACGGTGGTTATTGTTTCAGTCTCTCACTACAAAAAAATAATAATAAAATGCACAATTCGTTGAGGTGATTTTCGAATGAATCATTAACAACCACAATTACATGGTCGTCGGGGATACCAATCCTAATTATCTGATTCAATGCAATATCGCTGACAACATGGATGAGGGAGCCGCTGGAGGTGCGAATACTCCTATATCAACGAAACTCGTGAACAGTTAACAATGTCGATGAGGGAATAATGAGAAGAAAATAAAACAATCACTATGATGCTACCAGTAAGCTCCGGGATACCAGCTCCGGTTCAAGTAATCCGGGGAGAGCTGGAATCCTAACACGCGGCTAATCTCTCACCTAGGTCCTGCAAAACAAAGCCCCTGGGGTCACCCGAGGGTAGACGCTCCGGCGTGATGATGAAAATAGGGCTTTATGCACAGGAGAGAGAATATGGAGAAATACAGATAGTATTTAAGTCTGATAGAACATACCTATTACTGTTGGTCACTCCTCTATTTATAATGGATGATCAGAGAGGGTTTAGGCTAAGTGGTCCTCTTCTTGTCGCGCATCCGGGGCTGCGAAGTCATTATCGTGTCCTTCTTGTACCCGGGTGTGTCCAAGATAGATGATGTCATGGGAGGACCACTGGTGGGCTGGACTCTCTCTTACTCCTTGCTAATACATTCTCCAGGCCTTCGTATGGGCCTTAGCCCATATCACCACTAGCCCCCGAGACCCTGGCTTCCGGGGCCTGGCCCGGGAGGCTGGGTCTCTGAAAGAGATCAAGCGGGCTACTAAGTAGCCGGCCCGTGTCACCACGCGCTGTTGGCGCGTTCTTCGCGTGTGCGCCTTTTTGTCTCTTACCCTCCCAATAATGCTCATTATTGCGTTTCTCAAACGATGTGTATGCTTTTTCAAACTCCAAGAAATTCCTTTTATCCTCCTCTATAAATACCGATCATAGATTTCGTTTTCACCCTCTAATTTCGCAAAGTGTTGTTGCCTTTGTTTTCAATCGCAAAAGATTTCCTGTCGTTATCTTTTATTCCCCATCTTTCTGATATGAGTCGTAGCACCCCTACCCCAATCGACGATCATTCCCTGGACGTCGAAATTCTCCCCATTGAGGATCTCCCTCCCCGCACGACCGGCGGTAAAGGATTAATGACATCCAAGGTGGTCGTTGTGTATGGCGCCCCTGTTCCTCCTGACCCCAAGGATCCCGGAGAGACCCCGGTGGACGACTCCGTCCGGGACCTTGTCAAGCGGATGTATGTCCCGCTATCTTATGACGCGGGGCTTAAGCCCTTCACCAGCGATATGGAGTCCCGGGCTTCCATGCCCCGGCATCTATTCCTACACGGGCTCACCTTCCCTCTACCCCCGCTGTTCACCGAATTCCTTAATTATTATAACATCTCACCGGCTCAGGTGCACCCCAACGCTGTCAGTGTTATGCTTGCCTTTTTGTATTCTTGTCATAAGGCAGGTATAACTGGAAGTGTTGCCCTGTTCCGAAGTTTCTATTATCTTTCGGACACCGCCGTTCCCGGGGTATTCAATGTCCTGCGCCGCAACAAGACGAAACTCATCTGCTCCGGGAGGCTTGATTCTGTCAAAACAAACGACTGGATGAACAATTTCCTCACCTTCGACGAGAAGAAGTATCCTGTCCCAGGTTGGAACCAGCAGCGCGCGGCGGAGATGAAGTGTGCTCTTCCCCCCGCTCAGTTTCGCCAGGTGGCAGATGAGTACGCTCTGGTGTCCAAGCACTTTGTTAGCTTGAAAGATTACCAGATGGTGGGAGGCTATGACTTTCCCCGGGAAGCATATCCCTCGGAGGTGTTTACATGCCGCCGTCTGTACGTGAAGCGAAGTATTGGTATGTTTCTCATTTTCATTTTTTTCTTTCTTCTCTTGTTTTTTTATTAAATTTGTTGTTTGCTTCAGCCCTTTCCCCCAAACCTTCATCAGCGATAGTCCCTCCCGAGGCAAAGTCCGGTGGAGAGACGGGGGAACTTCCTTCGGAGAAGCTTAAGAAAACCTAGGTCAGACCAACCAAAAAACGGAAGGCTGAAGAGGAGGGGTCCAGCGGGAAGGTCCCCGGTGAAGAGAGGGAGGCGGGGTATGTGGCCGATATTCCCCCGGTTGGAAACCATCGGTCGCTGGCTTTCCTCACTCCCTCACTCGGGGGGAACTTGAAGAGAAAGAAGATCGACCCTCGTTCCCGTGACTCGTCCCGGGTTCCTAGGAAAGAGCTGCTCGAGAAATCTACTGCTGAGAGCCATCCAGGACCTGTGGTTGAGGTCAAGACTGGCTCATCTTCCCGTACCGTTCTAGTGGGCGACTCGCGGGTATGAGTTCTTGTCTCTTTTTCTTTCCCCTTACTTTTCTTTTACATGTGCTGTGTCATTTTCCTCAAAATGCATGTTTCCTTCCTTGTATAGGATCATGCCTCCACACTTTTTGACTTTCCCGGGATGCGAGAGCTGATCAACGAGGCCTGCGATTCCATGTCAGTTAGCCTCTCCCAGGAGATGGAAAAGCTGAGGTCGCAGAATGCCTCCCTTTGCAAGGAACTCTCCCTGGCCCACAAGGAGCTCGCCCGGGTCAAGAAAGATGCGCAAGTTTCGGGTGAACGTGGCTTGGCCCCCGCCCAAGAGGCTCTTTGTCGGGCGTTCATATACCGGGTTTTCACGAGCCACTCCTTCGAAGAGAAACTACTGGCTCTGTGCGATGTTTCCAATGAGGCGGCCCTCTACTCCGCTTACAAATTTGTCCGGGAATATATTCCCCGGGAGTATAGGGCGGAGTTTCGAGATGCCTGGTACCGTCCTAAGTTAGATGGTAGGTTCAACTATGCCATGGACCAGTTCATGAAGAATGGCCTGCAATGGGTCTCCCCCGGTGTTATGACCATTTTCCAGGGTGCCAAAAGTGTGATCCCCCAGGATATAACTTCATTCGTCGGAGACGCCGCCAAGTTGGCGCAGAACAGGGAGGATCCTGGGCCAGATGATAAGACCACTCTGGCTGACATCGAGACCCCGGCAGCTTCCGAGGATGAAGAAGGAGGCTATGGCGAGCAGGACGGCCAGCCCCCGGTCCAGGATGTCGAGCAAGATTCTCCGGAGAATGAAGAGGCCCAAGTTTCCCCGGTCGACGATGAGGTCCAGCGGGAGGACCTGTCACCCCAGGACGAGGATGAGGACTCCGACGAGGACGAGGAAGTATAGTCTTAGATACTTTGTCCTTGTAATTTCATTTCTCTTTTTATGTTTTCTAATTGTTGTTTCCCCGGACTCCCCCCCTGAATGGTTCTCTTTTGTTAATCAGGGAGGAAAAGAGAGCTCCGGGGATGAGAGTGATGACTCTAACGATGTAAGAGTCCCTCTCTCTCTCTCTTTTATTTTAGACATAACATTTATCCAACATTTAGCAGTTTAAGTTATGGATGTTTGTTCTTTACATAGTCTATTCTCCTCTATTGTTTATTTTGTGTCTGAGATTTCTTTCTTGTGTAGCCCCGGGATAATCCTCCCGGTGTTGTTCCTACCGAGACGGTCCCGGATGATGAGAGTTCGTGTCCCCGGTGTGAGGATTTAGAAGAACAACTGAGCCGTTGGCAATTGGACGACATTCAAACTCGTTATCTTTTGGTTCAATCCGGGATCGGGTCGGTGATAGATGAGTTCCCGGATGTCACTTCGTTGGTAACAAAACTTAGGGAAATATCAAATCATTTTGGATCCCTTTCCCGGTGTCAATCCCTGGCTCGAGACCGGGTGAACGCCGTTTTGGATGCAGACGAGACCATTTCGATGCTGCAAGCCGAACATGACGCTTTCAAGTCCTGCCTCAAGGAAGAGTTTGACTTGGTATGGTCCGAACTTCCGTTTTATTGCGACAAACTCAAATGGTTGGAGAGAAGAGGCGATCCCCTCAGAAGGAATCTAATGCTGGAGAGGGAGAACCGGGAACTGGCGGCCCGGAACCTAATCCTCCGGGAAAATTTGGTCACCCTTCAACTTACCTATCACTTGACCGGGTTGCGTTTGGGTCGGGTTTCTCCCCCACTTTATACCAACTTTCCTCGTGAGGTCGGGGCGCTGTTAGTACGTATGTTTCGTATGGGCTGGAATGACCCCGAGTCTCGATACCGTCTTGCATTCGAGGAAACCGCCGCTTGGTGGCAGCGTCAGAGAGAGGGGCAGTATCTCCCCCCGTCCTTGGTACTCATTCCAAGTCGAGTTTCCCTTGATTTTACTGTCGAAAGGTATCTCGGATTCCGTGTTTCGGTTGATCCGGAGGAGTCTGCCCGGAGAGTGTCTCGACTCCGCGAAGATGCTGCTAGAATCCGGGCCTTTATTGCTTCCGAAGACGCCGCTAAAGAGCAAAGGCGTTTAGCCCGGGCAAGGAGCAAGGGAAAGAGCAAAGTCGTGGCCACAAAGAAGAAAAAGTCTCCCCGTGCTCAAGGGCCTGTTATTATTGGAGCTCCCCGTAGGATATCATCACCTGAGGTTTCATCCTCAGATGACGATTTCGATCCATATGCCGAAACTGGTCCTTCGGGGGCTGGTCCATCTGGTTCTCACCCGGCTGAGGAGTCAAATGTCCCGGGGAACACTGTTACTGACAGTCAACCCAGTAATCCTGCCACTCAAGATGATCAGGGACCTCCTATTAGTTGGGATGGTCCTCCTTCCCTTTGTTAGTTTAGTTTGCATAGTGTAAGATCTAGAGTTGTAAATTTTGTAACTATTCATCATAGATTAATGATATGTGTGTGTATGTTATTTCCCGATACTTGTTCAAGTATTTGTTTCAATTGTCTCCCTGGGTCGCTTATTCAAGCGTGCCCGGGTGGTCTTCCGGGTGCTTGTTCAAGCGTTCCCGCTACTCTTGCACTATCCCCCCGGGCGCTTGTTCAAGCGGCCCCGGATCGACTATACTTAAGAAAATTTAAACTTGCAAAACAATCTTTATAAGCACAATAATAAAATGCAAATGCGGGCCACGGGACAACCTAGGCTCAACCCTGGCCAGAGGTTCCCGTGCCGCTCTCATGCTACCGTCCTAGGCATAACCCTTGCCAGAGGGGTAAATACAGAAAATAAGCTAGGCAAAGTACCTACGTAGATTTGCAATGTTCCGGTGCCGCGGGACCTTCTTCCCGGCTTTGTCTTGCAACTCATAGCTTCCCCCGGGGTGGGCTGCTATGACCTTATAAGGCCCCTCCCAGTTGGGAGCTAACTTCCCGCTTGCAACCTGCTGGCTCTTGTCATTCCGGCGCATCACCCACTCCCCCGGGGTGAACTGTTCCTTGCGCACTCTCCTGTCGTGATATTTCTTGACCCGTTCCTTCACCCGGGCCTCGTGCAGGGCTGCTTTTTCCCGTTTCTCTTCCAGTAAGTCTAGATCCAGCAGCCGTTCGTTTTGGTTTGCCTGCTCGTCCGGGAACTTCGATCGGAGACTGGGAACTCCAACTTCGGCCGGGATGACCGCCTCCGCCCCATAAACCAAGCTATAGGGGGACTCGTCCGTGGCGGAGCTCTCCGTCGTTCTGCTTGCCCATAGAACACTTGGGTGTTCGTCAACCCAATTTCCTCTTGCTCCTTGGAGACGTGTCTTGATCCCGTTAACGAGGGTCCTGTTGGTTACTTCAACCTGCCCGTTAGCCTGGGGGTGGTAGAACGAGGTCAGCTTCTGTTCAATCTCGTACTCCTTGCACCAGGATTTGAAAGGATCATTCTCAAACTGTGCCCCGTTATCTGTCACTATGAACCGGGGGATTCCGTAGCGCCAAATAATGTTCTTCCAGCAGAATTTTACACAAGTACTTCCCCTAATGTTGGTCAGGGGGGCAGCTTCTACCCATTTGCTGAAGTAGTCAACCGCCACTATCAGATACTTGAAGCCTCAGGGAGCCGTCGGGAAAGGGCCTACCATGTCCAAACCCCAACGGATAAAAGGCCAAGTTCCAGATATCCCGATCATCTCCCCCTGCGGCACATGGATCAAGGGTGCGAATTTCTGGCACTGTTAACAGGAGCGGACTGCTTTTTGGGCGTCCTCAAACAGCGTAGGCCAATAGTACCCCGTGCACATGATCTTCCGGGCCACAGTCCGGGCTCCTTGATGACTTCCGTTGGGACCCTCATGCACTTCTTTCAAAAGGTGGCGTGCTTCCTCCCCATCCACGCACTTCAGCCAAGGTTGAAGATATCCCCTCCGAATTAATTCCCCATCCAAGACGGCATACCGAGGTGCTTTGACCCGGATTTTCCGGGCTTTTACCTTATCATCCGGCAGCGTTCCATTCTCCAAGTACTCCAGAAGGGGTGTGATCCAGGACTCGGTTTCTCGAACCGCTGCAACTTGGCTGGGTGGCTCATATCCCCGAGTAGTTATCATCTCCATGTACAGATTCCGATCTTGATCCGGCTTGAGCTCCGATGAGGCCAACTTACTTAGCGCATCCGCCTTACAATTTTCCTCCCGGGGAATCTGTGTCAGCGTCACCCGGAGGACACCTTGCATCATTAGCTTCACTGCCTCCAAATATTTCTGCAAACTTCTTTCTTTGGCCTCATACTCCCCATTGACTTGTTGGACCACAATGGCCGAGTCGTTGTAGGCTTGTATAACTTTGGCACCTGTCTCCCGGGCCAGGCGTAACCCGGCTAGGAGGGCCTCATACTCGGCTTCATTGTTGGTGGTTTTAAACTCGAACTGTAGCGCATACCGATACTCCTTGCCACCGGGACTGACCAGCACGACCCCGGCCCCGCTTCCCCCGGCATGGGAGGAGCCATCCACGTGCAATTTCCATCCCGGCTCACCTTCCCCCGGGTCTTCGACGGCATTGTCCGCCATCTCAACTAGGAAGTCAGCCAGAGCCTGCCCTTTGATAGACTTCCTCGCCTAATAAGTGATCTCGTGCTCTCCTAATTCGATCGCCCTCTTCATCATCCGGCCCGATGCTTCCGGTTTCAACATGACTTGCCGAAGTGGGTGGTTTGTGAGGATTGTGATAGGGTGGCCTTGAAAGTATGGACGAAGTCTCCGGGACGCGTGCACTAGTGCCAGCAGGTTGCAAGCGGGAAGTTAGCTCCCAACTGGGAGGGGCCTTATAAGGTCATAGCAGCCCACCCCGGGGGAAGCTATGAGTTGCAAAACAAGGCCGAGAAGAAGGTCCAGCGGCACTGGAACATTGCAAATCTACGTAGGTACTATGTCTAGCTTATATTCTGTATTTACCCCTCTAGCAAGGGTTATGCCTGGGACGGTAGCATGAGAGCGGCACGGGAACCTCTGGCCAGGGTTGAGCCTAGGTTGTCCCGTGGCCCGCATTTGTATTTTATTATTGTGCTTATGAAGATTGTTTTGCAAGTTTAAATTTTCTCAAGTATAGTCGATCCGGGGCCGCTTGAACAAGCGCCCGGGGGGCTAGTGCAAGAGTAGCGGGAACGCTTGAACAAGCACCCGGAAGACCACCCGGGAACGCTTGAATAAGCGACCCAGGGAGACAGTTGAAACAAATACTTGAACAAATATTTGTCCCACCGGGCGTGCCAACTGATGCTACCAGTAAGCTCCGGGATACCAGTTCTGGTTCAAGTAATCCGGGGAGAGCTGGAATCCTAACCCGCGGCTAATCTCTCACCTAAGTCCTGCAAAACAAAACCCCCGGGGTCACCCGAGGGTAGACGCTCCGACGTGATGATGAAGATAGGGCTTTATGCAGAGGAGAGAGAATATGAAGAAATACAGATAATATTTAAGTCTGATAGAACATACCTATTACTGTTGGTCAATCCTCTATTTATAATGGATGATCAGAGAGGGTTTAGGCTAAGTGGTCCTCTTCTTGTCGCGCATCCGGGGTTGCGAAATCATTATCATGTCCTTCTTGTACCCGGTTGTGTCCAAGATAGATGATGTCATGGGAGGACCACTGGTGGGCTGGACTCTCTCTTACTCCTTGCTAATACATTCTCCAGGCCTTCGTATGGGCCTTAGCCCATATCACCACACTATATTTATTTTATTTTTTTGAAGAAATAAAAAATTTATATCATCTCAACATACTGGAGAAACGTCCAGCAACGTTTAACAAAAGTAATTCTGGTGTGGAATCCCACTCTATAAAATCGAAATTACAATGTTTTGCAAAACAATCACTATATTAATAGTACTAAAGACTAGTTTAAGTTTTATTCAGATGCAGAAATCAGCTCTTGCAAAAAGTGTAGTAAATTATGAATTATATTTATATATATAATTAATAAACTATACACACTTATACTCTACATTTCCTAGTTTAAACTCAATTCATTTTATTTAATTAAATTTAGTTCATTTCAGCTTGAGTTCATTGAGTTAAATCAAATTTAATTTAAAATTAATTCAGTTACGTATAGTTTTTTAAGATTCGGCTAAATTTAATTCAATTTGATTACAAATTAGTTTAGTGTTATTAAATTTTACTTAAGTTGTATCCAAATCATATTCAACTTTTCATGCCAAATTTTATAATTAAGTAGCGGTAATTAGATTTTTTATTATTTTATAATGTGCAAATTAGTATAACTAATTTTTGCCAAATTTATTTTAGCAAACTTAAAAAATAAAATAATTATAAAAATTAGGACTGGATCGAATGGAAATGACTAAACTTTTTTTAAAAGAACTAGATCGGCGTGGATTTAGTTGATTGATTAGAGTAAATTCAAACGAGACTAAACCAAAAAATTTAAATAAATTAATAGAATTGTAACTAAAAATCAAGGGCAGACGTTAATTATTTGTAAGTTAATTTTATTTTTTTTTGAAAATAATTATTTGTAAGTTAATTGTCCTAAATGGAACTAGAAGAGTTATTGCTCCGGTCAATATATAGATTAATTAAAAAAATTAAAAAGTATGAAACTACGTAGTTTTTGCCTAAAACCGCCACAAGTTCACCATATTCCGGCAACTACAATTTCCATATATTCCTTTTATGTTTAGGGTAATAATATATTCTATTTTTATGGCGACTTAAAAAAAATATTTGAAAAGTTTATGGCGACTTAATTAATAATATGCAACTCTCCTCGGTAATATAATATGGTATGTAACACACATACCATAAGTTAATAATCAAACTCTCCATGATCCATGATATGCAACACTACCATATTAAAAAATTCTAATTAACCAACACTACCATATTAAAAAATTCTAATTATTACATCACACACATTAGAATGATATATTGCTAATCGAACTCTCCATGGTATGCAACATTACCACATTAAAAAATTCTAATTAATCAATCAACACTATAACATTACTAGCTAAATATCATCGTGTGTTGCACGATATATTTAATCTTTTTTATGTTAATATTATGAACAAACTTATGAAGATGAGGATGAAGTGTGTTTAAAGAAAAACTCTTTAAAGATAATTAACAAAATTATAGTGGTAAATTTTAAAAAATTATGAAATTGTCAATATATATCGTAATTGTCAAATTATTCATCAAAGGTAATTATTATAAAATAATACATATTAAGATCAAAATGTAAGAAATTTATTTAATATTAAGTTAATTAATAGATAAATATTTTTATAAATACACATTTTAAGGTAAAAATCTTAAAATACTGATGTGTGTAATTTCTAAATTGATCATACATACTCATGCTAGAGAAACTCTCTGATAAGGCAGCTTTATGGTAAGGCAAGGGCTATTAGGTTCAAGGGCAAAATATTTTTGGGGCTAGAATATAAATATTTATTATTTGGTGTCAGTACTTAAAATGTTAATAAAACTCAGGGACCATTTTGCAATAAGAATATAGAACACATTTAATCTCCTTATTCATCATTATTATCATCAATCATCAATATTAAATTATCAAATCATCGTCGCTCATCATCAATATATCAACGTTCATTACCAAATCATCGACGTTCATCATCAAATCATCGTTGTTCATCAAATTATCACCGTTCATCAGTAAATCTTCATCGTTCATCGTCAAATCATCGTCGTTCATCATCAAATCATCGTCGTTCATCATTAAATCATCATCGTTCACCATCAAATCTTCGTTGTACATCATCAAATCATCAAATATTTATCGTTCATCGTCAAATCATCGTTGTTTATTGTCAAATCATCGTCATTCATCATCAAATCATCGTCGTTCATCATCAAATCCGTTCGATCATCGATAAAAAATCATGAATCATATACATAGAATCATCAACTAAAATATACACATAATCAAATCGTCAAATCCGTTCAATTATCAATAAAAAATCATCAATCAATATGAAATCATCAACTAAAATATACACATAATCAATTCTCGTAGTAACGTAACTCGGATCATCAAATTAACCTCGTTATATACAGAAAAAAGCTTGATTCTCATAGTAATGTATGTTCTTATTGCAGAAAAAACACCATACCTCATTGATCCCTAGATTTACGAATCTCTCCTCGAGGTTTCCAACATCCTTCACATTAAACTTGCTGAGCACAAAAATCCTTGAAGTGGTGGCCATGGGTTTCACAACTAAGTCATCCATCACCATGAATAGTGTCACCTCCTTCACAAATCCATCTGAAGGAGCAGTAAACATCATCTGCCCAGCCATATTTTTTGCAGGAGGGACACTGATCGGCCTCGCCATCACCGTCTCCATCTTCTACTTCACTATCTACTCCAAGAAGAAGCCTGAGGCCTCTGCCATGGATGTTGCTCGAGTCACCACCAACACCGCTGACCCTCAACATACTGGCCCCGGAAACAAATCAGATTGGAATGAGTAGGAAGAAATCCGATCAAAATTGATTCTGATTTGGGGATTTAGGGGTAAATTATTCAAAATTTTAATATAGTCCCTAGACTTACCCGTACTTTACATTATAGCACCGAAAAAATAATATTTAGATTTTGACCCCAAACATTATTAAAAATGGGGTTTGCTAGGCTCTCTGCCTTACTGTAAGGCTGCCTTATCTAATTGTTTCTCCTCATGCTATAGTTAATATATTAATGTAACAATATATTAATACCATAGTTATACTATATTGTACGTAAACAATATATTGTGTTAGTGTAACAATATAAAATAGAAAGACCTTAATATGGAAATGGTTATTGTATAATGAATATAAATGAATTGTATTTATGCGCGTAATTTGTAGTAGTTTGTGGTAATATGGAAGACGGAAAAAAGTTATGATAAATTACGGCTAAAAAAAATAAAAACATATTAATACCACAAAAAGTCATACGTAGAGATTATAAATGTAACCTTGTCAAAAATTATGTGGGATGAAGAATGAAATAATAAAAACAAATTAAGGAATATATAAAAATGGTAAGCGCCGGAATATGGTGAACTTGCGGTGGTTATGTGGCGGCTTTAGTCAAAACTACGTAGTTTCATCATTTTTTATGCTTGGTTTTAGTAAAAAACTACGTAGTTTCATCGTTTTTATTGATTTATTTATTGACCGCAACAATAACTATTCTACTTCTCTTTAGGAAGATCGTGTTCATTTTTCTTTTTGATAGAATATCTCAATTTATTATTATGATCATTAAAATCCATGACCATGATCAATTAAATTTTATAGATAGTAATTGCTATAACCAACAAAAATAAATTACATCTTGAACGTAATCAAAAAGAAATTTATATTTTCCAACATCTTGAATGAACTTTTTCAAACAAATTATATATGTATGTATATATATACACTGTATATTTCCTATATGTTGTGTATAAAAGATGAGCAATGAACTCATCATCTTAGACAATTATATCAGTCATTTAAGTAATATTATCGTAATGTATTGATTAATTGTGTTTGTATATGGTGATCGTATATGCCCCGCAACCACCGGTAATCTACTTTAAGAACATTAATTATATATCTTAATTAATCAAATATTTTACGTTGCTTTTTATGTGTTAATTAGCATGATAGACTAAAATTACCGTGTTAATGAGTTGTATTTGTTGTAAAAATAGAAGGCGGAAGTTATTATATCAGCGATGAAGAATGAAACAATAAAACTAAAAGAAACAAAAAATATATATAAAAATGGTAGGCGCCGGAATATGGTGAACTTGCGGTGGTTATGCGGTGGTTTCAGTCAAAACTACGTAGTTTTATTTTTTTTTTAATAATTTTTAATAATTATTTATTGACCGGAGCAATAACTCTTCTAGTTCCCTTTAGGAATAAAAAATTCTAATTAATCAACATTACCATATTAAAAAGAGTTGGTCTCTTGAGTGACGGTCACTATATAGTGACGAAGGACTATATTGGAATATGGAAGGAAGTAGGTCCTTATTTGCAATTTTGACAAAAATACACTATTCACTCACGCGCACTGTTCACTAAGTCTAAAAAACAAGCATTTTAGTCTAAAAATAGACGTTAGCAAACATATCCACACAGTCTAAGAAACAAACATTTTATTCTAAAAAACAACCCGTTAAGCGTGAAATACAAGCATGTTCTAAAAAACAAGCATTCAAGGGTGAAATTCAAGCTTGCTCTATAAAACCATCTTTGTTTGCTTCAAGATACATGAACTCTAAAAAGCAACCTGTTAACTGTGAAATGCAAGCTTTTTCTAAAAAATAACCTGTTAAGTGTGAAATGCAAGCATGCTCTAAAAAACAACATTTTTGGTCTATAAAACAAGCATTCAGGTGTGAAATTCAAGAATGCTGAATGCAATTTGCATAAATTGCAGAAAAACCCCCGTCCCAAACTTCTTTGCATATAAACCTCGTCACTATATAGTGACCGTCACTTCCAAGACTAATTATATTAAAAAATTCTAATTATTACATCACACATTAAAATAATATATTTCTAAAGAGAACTAAAAGAGTTATTGTTCCGGTAAATATATAGATTAATAAAAAATATTAATCTGCAAAACTACGTTGTTTGAAAGGAACAGTACCCAAAACTATCACTAATCCATCATATTTTGGCGTTCCTTTCTTTTATTAGTAAACTCCGGCGCCCGCAACTACGTTCATAGATTCCTTTTTTGCATGGGATTTCCATTTTTATCTCCATTTCTAATTATCTCTTGTGCGTCAAGATTGCTTCTTTATTCATTTTTCTTCTGTATTTTCTCCACGTCCATTGTCTTCCTCCGTGTTAATCAATTTACCTAATTTCCTTTTTCTACGATTTCTTTTATTTTACACGTATAAATATCGTATATATATTAATGGTATTAGTACAAAATATTTATGACAAAATATGTTCAATTATTCTCATTCTTTTCACGCAATACAATTTTTCTAAATAAATTATGTCCAATTTCTTTACGACTTATGTATTTCCTTTTTCCCTTTTATATATATGTTAAGTATGTACACATACATATTATTTTTATGATTTATATGCCACTCGACTTCTCTTTCATATATTTTGATATATTTTGATCCAAGGCTGAGATTCGCAAGTTTGCATAAATAGGGCATAATATCAGTTCAGGGATCTTCGTCCCGAATCTTCTGCTTCTACTCCTCGGCATTTTCTATTTCATCCAGGATATCCCCATCTCTGCTTCAACACACGGTAGGACATTCATTAACTGTTTTAATCTTCCCAGTTTCCCGGGATTTCACCGGAGAAATCGACGTTCACGCCGGTGGGATTACAGAACGTCACCGTGAAAAGGAACAGAGTTGAAATCCCGTTGAATTGCTCGGTCGGCGTGGGGAATGGGAGTTGCCCGGCGAATTATCACCCGTCGGAATATTCCGTCGTAGATGATGAGCCTTCGCCAGAGACGCCGAAGACTCTTCCAGAGTATTTTAGATGGATCCACGATGATTTATGGCCGTGGAGGAAGACCGAAATCACGGAGGATATGGTGAAAACGGCTTCCCGGACGGTGAATTTCCGGCTGGTGATAGTCGACGGGAGGGCTTACGTGGAGACGTATAAGAAATCATTTCAGACCAGAGATGTTTTTACGCTATGGGGAATTCTGCAGCTGCTGAGGAGGTATCCCGGCAGAATTCCTGATTTGGACCTCATGTTTGACTACAATGACTGGCCGGTCATCAATAAGGCCTATTAAAAATAATCAATAAGGCCTGTCTCGAATGATAATTATTCACAATTTTATTGATATTTTCATATTAAATAATTTTTAATTAGTTTTGGACTTTTATACTGATAAAATATATTTATTATTAAATAATTAAATGTATTTTGTAGCACTTTTTATAAGTAATAAAATAAATAGGGTACCCGGTTACCCGGCCCGCATAATTGGGGTACCCGGTTGTACGGGTACCCGGTGTTTGAACACTCCTAATATCCCCATCTGAGCTTTTCCAACCGTGTGTTGCAAGATAAAAAATGCAAGATAAAAATGTACAACTAATTTACACGTAAACAATCAAAATAAAAAGATAGAAGGAATTTTATTAAAAAATAATTAAAAAACTTTTATATTGTTTTAAAAAAGAAATTTATATTAATTTAAATTTAATTCGAATTCATTAGTTTAGTAGGAATTTGTTTGAATAAATTACCAAATGATCTAACAATACCAATTAATTAAGCAACTATTTTCAACACAACGCTGAGTTCTAATCACATGGGAATATTCATCATAATTATTCAAATTTATTTATTCTTAAATTTATTTACATGGAAATTCTATTATCAAAATAACAATAATAAAATAATTATAATTTTCCATTATTACAAATATCATATTATATTGAATATTTAGAATATACCGCGCATCGCACGGACCATCACGCTAGTTTTTTTAGGAATTATTCAAAACTTACGTCATACTTTCATATTATTGCCCAAAACAGTTTGAGAAAGTCTCAGAAACTCCCGACTTTCCCGACTTTTCATGAAAGTCTTTATACGTTTTAATTTATAAAGTGTATCTTTTAATTTGAACTGTATATTTTATTATGTCAATTTTTTTAGTTTTTACATACAATTTTTAAAATTTTTGCATTAAAACATATTTTATTATATGTTTATTTTAAATTGATCAATGTTTTAACACAAAATTGTATCACTTGAGTCTAAATATATAATGGTAGTTCCATAACACTTAGGAAAGTTGGACTTTTTAGAGAGTTTGCAAAACAGTTTCCTATATATATATAATGATGGTATTAAGTTATGCTCGAAGAATGGTATATTCAGAATTAATTTATTAATGTTATTAAATAATTATGAGGAGAATAAGGTTTTTATAATGTGTTATTTATAAACCAAAGCTATATAATAAGTAAGTAAATGAAATGTGTTTAATAAAAAAGAAAGTAAATTAAATGAAAAATGGGAATCACGATAAGCGAGAAAAGAAAACGCGTAATCAGATAAGCTTAATAAAAACGCTAAGCAGATAATAATAAATAGGGCAAACCCGTACCCGTTCCCGATCCTCAATCATTTCGTTCTTCCCCAAATCAAAGAAATTAGGGTTCATAGAGCTCCCAGTCCCATTCTCAAATTCAACAGCGACCCCAAGAAATTGGGGTTCATAGAGTTCCCAGTCCGATTCTCAATATCAACAGCAATCCCATTATCCCCAATTCGATTCCGAAGCCATCCATTCGATCAATCAATCATGAGTGAAGAAATCGGAAGCGATCTGAGGATGACGGCCGGCGTGTGTTTCGTGCCCAAGGAATGCGAGGGCGATGAAAACTTGTTGGGGCAAGACGCCTACTTCATCTGCAGCGACGAGAGGACCATCGGAGTCGCGGACGGAGTGGGCGGCTGCGATGAGGACTCCGGCATATATGCCCGGCAGTTAATGAGCAACGCATCTGAGTCGGTGAAGAGTCAATACTCCATTGAAGGCGACGTGGATCCCATTTCTGTTCTGAATAACGCCTTTGAAAATAGTAAGGCTGGAGGAGCATCCACCGCCTGTATCATCGCTCTCAGGGGAAGCTGCTTCTTGCACGCTGTCAATGTCGGAGATTCAGGGTTCCTCGTCATCCGCTCTGGGAAGATTGTGTACAGTTCCCCTGTCAAGCAGCATTACTTCAACTGCCCCTTTCAGTTGGGGGTTGACCCACGTGTTTGCGATGCCCCGAGTGATGCAGATGAGCTCATGTTCAAGGTCCAGCAAGGGGATACAATCGTTGCTGCCACTGACGGACTGTATGACAATGTCTTTCCTGCTGAGATTGAATCTTTAGTCACAGCTTCTTTAGAATGTGGCGCTTCACCCGACACCACTGCTCTTGTTCTAGCTAAGATGGCCTTAGAGGCGTCACTTGGAAATGAAGTTAGCCCGTTCACAGTGGCAGCGTGTAAGGCTGGTCTTGACCGCGACGAATATTTGGGTGGGAAGTATGACGATGTTACTATTCTAGTTGCATATATTCAGTAGCCAGTAATTTCTGGTTGTTGATATTGTTAGGTAAAGTTGATTCTTCTAGGATGATAGTCTCAGATTATGATGTTACAAGATGAACTGTCTCAGTTCATCATATGTATATGTACTTTTGCCCTGCATTAATGTATGATATTATTCCTTCAACTTCAATATCCCCTACTTCTATAATTTTCTCCTTCTTATGCTTGGTTTATGAATTATGATGTTACTTAATCGTTTGATGGCGACTCTGTAAAACTTGTTAATTTATTTCTTCATCTGTTTTCAACAGCTTGGACTCGAACTGCGAATTGCATCTTTTGGCTGAGGTGGCTTGTTAAGCTAAATCTGAATTATAGCAGGTGTCTTCTATCCTTTTGCTCATTTGTTTGCAAAGTATATCTCCTTATTATGTATGGCAATTTTCTTGTTGGTAGTCATTCTTACAAAATGTCAAGTCTTCTGATGCAAAATAATACCACAAAGTACATGCACTGTTTTGATCAATCTGCAGTTTAGTTTCTAAATGAGTGTAGCCATGGCCTCGCTGGTTCATCAGACTTCCCTCTCTTCCTCGGCTTCATCTCTCCTGGGTCGCAACAGATTTCCCGAAATCAGGTACTGATCTAATTTGTTTGTTTTGTTTAAGATTAAACTCCTTCTTTCCACAAAAAGTCAAGTAAAGCACACTGGGCATGAAACTGGGCTCAATAATATTGGATTTGATGGTTTGAAAAGATGCATTTTGCTTTGCTAAAAGAATGATTGTATCTGTCCATTTGACCTTTATTTGTAGGATTGTTTCATGCCTGTCACTGCACAGCTATTGTATCTATTTTCCAGCTTGTTTGTTCCATTGACGTAGATGACTAATATGAACCAATGTGTTGTTTGTGTTCCTGACATGTCGTTTTTGCAACCTATTATATTTTCCTTGCATCTCTGGAGAGTCCCACGGCAGCTCACCTTCAATGAACCATGTCCTAGTAAGTTGTAACTTGTAAGCATGTGTATTTACCACAATCTAAATATATAATTAAATCCAACTTAGAGAATGATAATAACGATGTAGTGATAATCAAATAGATCTCTTGATCGTTTCTGTAAATGACCAGACAGATTTTAGAGCTGATATATATATAGGCTTTAATTATTTGAATAATTTATTTTACTGTCTTGTGCGTTGTTGTGCTGTGACTCTACATGTGTATGGAATTATATTTTACTTTGTTTTCTAAAATTTGTTAATTGATGTTTAGCTTTTGCTCTGTAGTATAGAAGTGGTGAATTTGTTGCCTTGGTACTGTATTCCATTCTCAAACTTTTCAGCTTCCTTAGCTCATTTGAAGCTCAAGAGTAGCTTTTAGCCTGCAGTAGAATGAACTATAAATTATGAAAACTAAGCTATTGTGTTGACCAAGGTATCTTCTATCTGGCCAGTTGAGTGCGCACGTGCATTTAACCTGGTTCATTGGAGATTCTGAAGTTAATTTGATATTGTTTTACCAGTGGCTGATAAGGAGGTGAATGCTGGAATCGTTTACAGCAACATAAGATTTTGCTAGTTGCCAAACTGAACCCTCAACGCCATTTTTCGCTGGAGTGTACACTTTGCTGATGGCCCCATGTTCATCTCCAGATGGATGGGGTAAGCTTAGCTCAATCACTAATGGCCTTAAAGTTCCATCTTTTTAAAGGAAGACTAAGGTTCTTGAGGCATAATTGAGTTTATGCTCCTCAAATAAGGCATCAGTGTGTCATTATAGTCCAATATGAATAGCCTATATCCTCAATTGCCTGTAAGAAAATGGTTTTTTGCAGGTGAGCATATGTACAAGTTTCAGAAAAGCTGAACATGAAATTTGCAAATGGACAGTCACAAATACTATGTGGAAAGGGATCTAGTTCTTTCTGGGATGGGAATTGGCTTTGTACAATAATTTTGTACTACATATGGTCATTAGAAATTGATTTACCATTCTCAGATATAACAGTAGTTGGATTCTTCAGAAGAAAGAATTATTATAATAACCTCCGGAGCCTCATATGGCTACCACTGTGATTACTTTTTTGCAGGAAGCTCAACTATAACATAATCATGAGGATAGGCTTGTATGGAGACTAGGAGCTGATGAAAGATTAACCATTAAAGTTGCATCCCAAAGCCTGAGAGCTAGAGATCAACTAAATGCCAATTTCAGTCAGGTATGGACAATTTCACTCCCAGCAAAGATTTCTGCATTTTTCTGGAAGATGAAAAACAAAATATTGCCTTTTGATGATATACTCATAAAATTTGGTTTTCATCTAAGTGCATGCTATGCTGTGACTCAGACTCACTAGATCATTATTTCAATGCTTGCCCTGTCAACAATGAAATATGGAACCCGGTTCGCAGGGTTTCATCTTCCATTCTCTGAGTGGTAGATTGAACTTTTATCTTTCATACAATGGCTTTTCTAAGATACGTACCCGAGTCAAAAATCACCACCATGGTGACTTTTTGGAATCTTTGGATGAGAAGAAATAAGCTACAGTGTGAAAATAAAAATTCAAATACTTATTCCATTGTTGAGAATATAGCAAGGCAAACATCACATATACTCACTGCTCGTCCACTAACTGGTAACGTTGAAAGGAACCAATTTCTGATATCAACTGGACTAGTACCCTTTCTTGAACAAAAGAGACTTGAGAAGGTTAAAATCATTAAATGACACCCTCCTGGTTCTGGATTAAAGGTAAATGTGGATGCTTCATTTAAGAATGGTTTTTGTGGTAGGAGTAGTAGTCAGAAACAATCTGGATGATACATTGATGCTAGAATGATAACTATGCCTTGCATATCATCACTGCACTCTGGAATTCTTGCAATAAAACTGGGATATGTAGCTGCTGCTAACATTAATTTGATCAATTTTGTGATTGAGTCTGATTGTAGAAATGCTGTAACTGAAATGACTATACTGAATCGTGTAACTGGAAGCGCTACTCTTTATGCTATGAACTGAATGAAATGCATCAATTACTGAGGTTATACCAGTTTTAAGAGAAAGGAACAAATCTGTTGATTTCTTGGCCAAACACAGCTTAGCTCTTAATCTTTCAACCACAATTCCATTGAATCAAGACCACACCTTCTTAAAGGCATGATAAGGCTTGATAAACTTGGAATTCCATCAGTCAGGACTCAATAAATCACATCTTAAATTGACAGACTCTACTGTGTTTCTTTCTTTTATGATGCAGATGGTGGACAGACCGAAGAGCAAACAAGCACAACCACAACACTTGGCTTTTCTGAGCTCAATTCAAGTTGCTTCAACCAACTTCAGCTGCAGCAGAGGTTTTCTGGTTGCTGTGAAGATGGTTTATGCCAAACACTTAGAGAGTTACACTGGGAGCATTGTATAAAAGCTTTTGTATATACATACTGGGAAACTGGGAAGTGTTCTTGTCTCGAACATTTGGGTGGCTAAGTTTAAGTTGTGCTTCATCTTTGTTGACTTGATCACTAAATTTTTTCCCGTTTGTGCTTTGTAAAAAGAATACAATATAATCTCATACTCTCAGTCATAGTGATTAGGCTACTCATTAGGCCATTCATTCTTCTTTTTTTTGGAAGTTTAAAGGCTTCATGAGCTTAGCCTTATCTTGTAAGAACATATTGAGTCCAAATTTTACAAACTTTTTTAATTGGTATGGGAAGCCAAATACCATACTCTCTGCAGAATCTGGAGTGTTTCTTTCACCGAAGGGTTAGAGGTCCAATATCGGGCTCAAATGGACAAGTTTTCTTCAACCCAACAAGAAAACCCACTAAATATTACCTATTCTAGACTTACTAGTGCATAGCCCACGAGAAACATATAGATTTACCATATGAACAAGTACCTACTGGTATTATATTTCACATCAAGTGAGACCAGTCAAATGTAGATCTCACCTAAGGTTTGAGGGAAACATATATTATTTTTAAAAATCCAATCACAATCAATTAGTAGCAGAATAATGCATGTGTCAAAATTTTAATAATTAAAAGGAAGAAGCATAATTGAGAGCCTGGAACTGCATAATAAGGACATCTTAACAGCTTCATTTAAAATTTTATTATAATCATCATCGTTATTATTACAGACATGGAATTTTCAGGCAGCTTCCTGGAAGTAAAAGATGAATTTTTTAAAAATATTTACAAGCAGCAAAGAATAATAAAGGCAAAGTTTGCACATGCATTTGTGAGGATTGAGGAATGAATCTTGTCTGCCAAGTGATTCTTCTCTTCACCTTTTCATGGAGTAATGTCTTTGTTAAGCATTTTACCAACCTACTCCCAAGTCCTTTCCTTTCTCTTGTGAAGCATTTGCATATTTTATACCTTTTATATGTGTCTTCATATTTTATCAATCTAATATGTAACCACTGAGTTTGAACAGAAAAGATTTTGATGGCAGCTTAGATCATTAATAATTTTATTTATATATATTCGTTAAGTGTAAATTTCAATGTTTTGAAAATATATGTTTAAAAATCTTTCAAAATTATATCATATAATTGATACAATTACTTATTTAATACTTCAAATTTATGATTAAAGTTGCAACAAATTTTACAATGAATACGAACTGGGTCTTTATATAAAATTTAGAGTGGGTAATATTCTTTAATTTTAACTAGCTTGGTTGTACCGCGCGGTGCGCGGTTAATTATTTGTATTCTTCTGACTAAATATGATTAATTACGAAATTAATTTATTTATTTATTTTACATAAATTCAAGTTTCGGCTTGAACTCCTCACGTCCTCACACCTTGAAAGTTTTTAACCAATGAATTAATTAAATTGTTTTAAAGTAATTGACGGTTAAAAAAACTAACCTATGATACAAGCGTGTATAAGTACAAAATAAATTACTAAGTAAAATATAAATTAAACTAAAATAACTTAATAAATCAATATCATATTATAAAAATTCAAAAAGTATTTATAATAAAATAAATGCCGGAATCTAAAATTCTATACAAGTCCTAAACCATAATAAGTGGAATTCATAATAAGCGAATCTAAAATTCAAAATAAATTCTTTAGCGGAATCTAATAAATGGTACTTACGTACATTCATGGTTAAAATATTTAATAAAATAGAGGCTATAATTTTAGAAAATGCATTTTGATCGAGACCAATTGTTAAATAAAATTGAAATTAATATTAAGTGGATTAGTTTAATTCAGTCTGGTTCAATTCAATTCAGTAAAATATAATTTAATGAAATTTAGATAGACTTACTAATTACTAATTATATTTTACAATACATTAATTAATTTACACTTTATTTTAATTCAATGCAGTTCAGTTCAGTGAGAAATAACCCACAGAAACTGACAACTATAGAATTAAAATTTATGTTCATGGAAATCTTAATATAAGTATCAATAACTCTAGGAATAAATTTCTTAATCTTGTTTGAATCGGGACAGGTCTTGATTCAGGTGAACTGGTTTCATTTGAAACTAACTCCCAATTACTTAAGTTATTATCAATTGAAAAACTAAAATAAATACCGAAGTTCTCAAAGGCAAGTCATCTAGCAGACCAAAATTAATATGATTTTAACAAATAAAAATAAAACAGACCACAATTAATATGATCAGTATTACGACATGTGTAGTGCCGTATTTTCCAGCTGTAGAATAGACTATATAACAATTCAATATCATTTATAATTGTCCATGAATATTCTGAATAGTAAATATACTAAATTCAATTTAATTGAATCAATCAATTATCCAAATCAATTGAAAATCAGAAAATAATTACGAAAACAGGTCTAATAGAATAAGCAAAATTGTTAAAAGAATGGTTTATGGTATGATTTGGAGAAACATTTCTAAGTCAATACAATTAAAATAAAAATTAAAAATTTAACCACTAATTAAATATTTATTAAATATACTAAGATAATTTGTATTCTTGTTAAGGTGTCATGTTATAAGGGAAAAATGTAAAATTTATCCAAGAAAATAAGTAGAAAAAATTGGGGAAGAAATTTAGGACAAAAGAAAGAACTAAAATTTGGTAAAAAAAGTGAGAATAACTATTTATTATGGAGAACGAAAAAATTTTATAAAGAAAGAAGGAGGAGGAGGAGGAGGAGGAGAAAGAATGAATATATTAAAAATCTATTAGAAATCAAGTTTGAAATCGATTAGGAATTAAATTTCTACAAAGAAAATAGGGTACCAAAATTTGGTATAAAAAAATGAGAATTATTAGTATTAACATAGGAATATGACATCTAGTAAAGTTGCACACTCTCTATCACCAACTACAATAATTATTCAACTAGAAGAGTATATTCACTTTAACTTATTCTCAGCACTTTTATCAACTTCTAATTCAATCTAATAATTTTCACTTTAACTGAGTATTCTCACAAATTTTGGCACTTATAGTTCAATTCAGCTGCATTCAGTTCAATTATAGGCCAGTACACTAGAAGTTGAATGGATTCAGCTGTAGCGCAAACTCTTGCAATAATCATAAAATATGGTTTCTTACCTGAAATGAGAAGAAAGTATGAAGTAGCAAAGTAAAGCAAGTAGCTATTGGTTTAGCTACAAACTTTGGGTGGGAACCCTTTTGTTTGGACACATTATATCATAGAATAAAATACACCTAAAGCAAGGGGTAACATGACAAAACAAATGCAAACCTAAAGTGTGAAGACCTGGTTGCTAGTATATCAACAACAATATTTATATGAATAACATGAAAATCATCCGCTTTAACAACAAATATCTCCTCGCATGATTATTTAGACCCTTTTGATCACAAAATCTGGTGCTCCTAAAATCTTCATTTACGGAATATGGTTTGTTCTGATGTAGAAAACGGGTCAAAATTGTAGAATGCAGTGTGAAAAAAAGACTAAAACTTTGGCTGTAAAGCAAGGCGTTTTAAAACCCCACCCCAAAGATAAACATCATGAGCTTTTTTCTTGAGCTTACCATTCCTGTCCTACACTATTTATTTTTATGTAGTAATTAATGTTTATCAACCATTTGGTAAAATTGTGTCAAGCCAAGACAATAAAAACAAAGTAAATTTCACTCTAAATAATACTTTGACTTTTCACAATTTTTTCACTCACATTTAATCACCGATAACTTTATATAAATAAATCAACTCTAAAATTATAATAAATGAAAAATAAATACTATAAAGAGTCCAAAATCATATTGTACAATAACATTATTATTTATATACTAGTATAAATTGATGATCAAACATGAATCAAAAAATGACTAAAGTCAAAGTGTCATTTAGAATGAAACGGATGTATTACTATCATCATTCATCATTCATCGAGAGCCACCATATTTCTTTAAGTAATGTAAGAAGTTTAGTTAAATTTGATGGTACCAAATTCATCAGAACTCTATAAGTTGAGAAGTTTTGATAAAATTTGATGGTACCAAATAAAATAGAACCATGTAAGTGAGTGAGAGTAGCTTAAGAAGTTTGGATGAAATTTGATGGTACTCCATCCATTGGCGGACAAGGAATTTATCCTAGAATAGGATCAAATTATGAAAAGAATTTAGATTAGATTCGTTTCAAACAGAAAAACTCCAATTCTCATCGAAAAATAGTATTTACGCATAGGCGTCAGAATTTAGGATTCAATGTAATTCCGCCGCTAACTCCACAGTGATTGCATATGAATGCCACTTTTCCAGTAATCACCGTTCAATTTGATTAAGATTAGCAGTCAAGCAAACACTACATGGAACTAAACTCTATACACTTGATAGTTGATACATTATTTCCCACTAAAATCTCACATCAATGTTGAGTATCATCATCATCAACCTATAAGAGATTTGAAGGGAACCAAAACCTCAGTTTATGAGAAACATTAGGAGACAAGAGCTAATCAAAGTCTAAAATTACATTGGATTGGTTCACTTAAACCTAACAATACCTTAACAACAACAACAACAACAACGGCTAAAGCATAGCACAAACTCATAACCTAGTAGTAGCAGTACATAACACAGCATAGCCATAATTCAAACCAAAATTTACATGATACTACAGCTGTTGGTGTTCTCATCACTGAAGATGTGGGTGTAATGATCCGTGGGGGGTGCCTGAGGGGCGCCGTAGTACATCTGGGGCGGCGGCCGAGCATACATCATCGGGTGGTACATCCCCTGACCTTGCCCCTGAGCTTGCTGCTGCTGCTGCTGCTGATGCATCATCATCTGGTTCATCATCATCTGTTGCTGCTGCTGCTGCGGATTCATGTAAGGGTTCCCTGGAAAGTAGCCACCTGCTCCGCCGCCTCCACCACCCATGGGTGGTCCTGCAGGTAGACCCTGCATTCCGGCAGGCATTCCCATCGGAAAACCGCCCATTTGTGGCGGCATTGGACTGCGACCTGTACCTCTTCCATCACCACCTAATCCACCGCCACCACCCATCTCTTGGAAGCCCTTGGGTAAATTATTCATCATCATCATGCCACCAGGCATGCCTCCACCACCACTCATCATTTTACCTCCTCCACCATTTTTACCACCGCCATTTTGGGGAGCCTTGTTGTTGGCACCTCCATTCTTACCATCATTGCCACCACTGTTTTTACCGCCACCACCACCATTTTTACCACCTTGATTTTGATTTCCTCCCTTCCCATTCTTACCTCCATTTTTGCCATCATTATTGCCCCCCTTCAATGGCATCTTAATGTCAGCCCCCCCACCACCGCCTTTCTTGGCATTCCCACCATTATTGAACACGCCCTTGAACAAACCATTCATCACTCCTCCACCACCACCACCACCACCCTTCTCCTTATGTCCACCGCCGCCGCCGCCCGCTACAGGCTTCTTCATCGGAGGATGATCATACTCCTCATCAGATTCATCATCAAACTCATCATCGTCATACTCGTCGTCGAACTCATCATCATCAAATTCATCATCAAAGTCGTCATCATCATCAGGCAGGCTGAACTTGACGGATTTCTGGTCCTTGGCTGGGAGCTTCAGATCTTTACCCCCCTTCAGCATGTTCTGCATCATCATCATCTGCTGCTGGGTAGGAAGTTGCTGTTGCCCACCTTTCTGCTGCTGCTGGTCCTTACCACCCTTCTGAGCCTTGTTGTCCTTCCCACCTTTGAAATTGTCAATTTGGATGTTCTTGAACTGGTTGTTGAGGTTGAAAGCACCTCCACCACCGCCGCCCTTCTGGCCACCCCACAAATCAGCATGCTTTCCGGCCTTGTCCAGCTTCTTTATCAGAGTGGCTGGATCAACATTTCCGGTCACAGTCACCTTACTCTGGTCTGAATCTATCTTAACAGCATAAACTCCTGACAAATTCAAATGAACCCAGAAAATCAGTAAATTAATGATTCAAACCAATGAGAACCACAAACCAATGTAAAATATCTAACAAACAGAAAGAAAGCCAATTAATTGACAAATTTAAGCTGAAGTTAGCCAGACTTACCCTCAATTTTCTGCAATATCTTTTTCACTTTGTGCTTGCAACCATCACAATGTATGTTCACTTTAAGAATACAAGTCTGCAAGCAAAGTTCCAGGTGAAGCAAGAAATTAGTTCAGCAAAGAACCATACCATACCTATGTAAGTCTATACATTTTAAACATAAAAACCATATATTTCAAGATAAAGTAGCTATCTTTATTAGTTTCACTCAGTTTCTCAAAGCACAAATTTAAGAAGATGAGCTCAACACACAAAAGAAAGAACTTGAGAAAGGGAGAAGCAAGCTCAGTACCTGAGTCTTCAAGAAGTCTTGCTGCTGCTGCTGCTGTTGAAGTTTATTCATTGTTTATGGTGTTACAGAGCGAGCTATGCCTGTCTGTTCAGTCGGCGAGAGTTTTGAAGGAGAAGGGAAACAGGGAGAAGAAAAGGAGAGAGAATGTTGAAGAGTATAAGGGAAAACTATTTGGGTGCTTTAATGGCTTTTTGTAGGTGAATAGTTACAGTGCATGGGGGTTTGTGCTGGTATGAAATTATTGTTTGACAATTTAAGACCGAAAGAAATTGAAAAGAAAGAAAAGGAAGTAGCGAAGAGGGACAGTCCAAGCATGAGCTGTCTTGACAATAAACAACTTCTGATGAGTTCTTGGTGTGTGGGTTCACTTCAATTCAATTTTATCACCAACAGATGTGGTACAACATGGTACAACTAGTAGCAGCTAGCAACTTGGTATTACTAGCAATATTATTATTTCCGCTACTATTATCATGTGTGGAGTCCATACGAAACTGAACAATACTGAACCGTAAATTATTAAATGGAGAAAGTCTCTGGTAAGTCATCCTTATGGTAGGGCAAGGGTTATTAGGTTCAGGGCAAAATATTTCTGGAGCTGAAGTATAAATATTTATTTTTCGGTGTCAATACTCAAAATGTTCATAAAATCCAGGAACCATTCTGCAGTAAGAAATATGTAACACATTTAATCTGCTTATTCACCATTACCATCATTATTAAATCATCAAATCATCATCCATCATCATCAGTTCATCGACGTTCATTACCAAATCATCGATGTTCATCATCAAATCATCGTTGTTCATCAAATTATCACCGTTCATCATCAAATCTTCATCGTTCATCGTCAAATCATCGTCGTTCATCATCAAATCTTCGTTTTTCATCATCAAATATTCGTCGTTCATCGTTGTTAATCGTCAAATCTTTGTCGTTTATCGTCCAATCTTTGTTGTTTATCGTCAAATCATCGTCGTTCATCATCAAATTCGTCCAATCATCGATAAAAAATCATCAATCAGAAACATAAAATCATCGACTAAAATATACAAATAATCAATCGATAAAAAATCGTGAAACTAGATTCTCGTAGAAACGTATCTCGGATCATAAAATTGACCTCGTTTTCACCATCCTCTTATATATATAGGTCACCCACATTAATCATTCTCGTCATCAATCTTATCGTCAAATACGTTATATCATCGATAAAATCATCAATTAGAAACATAAAATCATCGACTAACATAAACAAATAATCAAATCGATTATCAAATCCGATTATCAAATCTACCGTAATCATAATCATCATCCGTAAACACCATATTATCATATAAAATAGACACCATATTGTCGCTTGCACACGATTCTTTCCATGAAAATTTCCCTGGCCTTGTTTACTCCTATGTAATGAGCTGCTACTTGCTCTTAGCCAGGGGAAAGAACTGGTGGATGCCCTGACAAATGGCTTTGGTACAAGATATCCAAGAATGAGTATAGGCGCTGTGCAGTGATAGAAGCTTTTGATAGTACAAGACACTTACTCTTGGAAATCGTCAAACGTAACACCAAAAAGCATTCTATCATCACAACTTTTTTCCAGGAAATTGATCAGCGAAGAAGGAGATGAGGCGCTCGAAGTAGTCGAAGAAGGACGGGTAGTCGAGGGTCCAAGGGTTGGTCTTGTTGGAGTACTATTGGGAGAGTGGGAGGGAGTTCGGCGAGCCAGTTCCGGTAGACCTCGAATCGGTGCTCCGGTAAGCTGGGATTAGGTTGAGCTCCACGCTGGTGTCGACGAGGGAAAGCCAATGAAAGTGATCAAAATCGGCCAACCTCCATAGCAACGTAGCGATCGACGAATCAACAGTAATGATTTGGTGGTGATGACGGCAATGATTTAGGGGTGATCGGAGTTCTTAGATCGACGGACTGGTTTGGGGATTTTGGGGGCAAAACTTTTTGATTTTGCAATGTAGTCCCTGGATTTACGCGCCTTTTATACTATGGCGCCGAGAAAATAATATGTAGTATTTTACCCCAAAACTTATTAAAACATGATTTCCCAGACCCCTGCCTTATCTAATTGTTTTTCTACACATAATTCTTCCACGATTGATAGTTATGTTATTATCCTCAATCAGGAATTCTCTATCTAATTTTACAATGGAAAAAACAGGAAAAAGCAAATGAAGAAAGCTAATAATGTCTAGTACCGTACTCTTCACCTCCCGCGGTGCTAACTCCAACTGGTTAAGTGACGCAACTAATTCGGAGGAGTTTGTGAGCATAAGAACCCGTCGACTATGAGTCATGGCCGTTTTTTTAATTGCTCTCCAGCATGCAGTAGTTTCCGCCTGGAGAGGGGTGGTGCACACAAAGAAATATTACCCTCGGCGATGTGATGTGTTATCTCCCATCTGATGGAGAATCGACCATCCGGTGCTTCCTATGTTATGGTTGCTGGGAAATGAGCCATCAAAATTTACTATCATGAGCTCGGAGTCATCAGGTGAGGTAGATTTCTGGTCTCTTGTTGTAGCACTAGTTTCTGCCAATATATCTCAAGATTGCCATCAGGAGTTGCTTCTTGTTGCTTGTCTATTATTCTTATATTCATGATTTACTTTTGTTCAGCCAAAAGTATTGCTCATGTTTGGTCTGTTGGCACTCCCTCTATGCCTCTATGCACTTCATAAATTTTTTGTAAATTGGACCATTATATAAAATATTACATTGAATAACATTATTATCATCGTGTGATATATTTTTTAAATATTTTTAACACATAAATTTTAGATGACAATATTTAAATATATTTGAAATAAACAGTTAAACTTACTAGTAAAGCAATGTTAAAAAGTGAGAAGGAGAAGTCCCTGAATGGAGTATTACCGTTAGTCGGATTTCACTAAAAAACAGAAACATAAAGGAAACAAAAGAGAAACGTACAACAACTACAGTTTAGTCTTTTATCAGTTACTTTTAGTCGTCACTCATCGGTGCCCTCGGATATTTATAAAAATGATTTCACCATGTCGGCTCTCAATTACCGCAATGTTATGAAATTACTGTTAACCCCCATGATGTATATGCGACATTAGTAGATTACCCACTCACAGAACATATCGGTCATCGAAATATAGAATTGGACCGGATTCTGTCCCATTCAGAACTGAATTAAAGTGAAATGTATTAAATTGAATTGAAAATAATAATAAAATATTTATTCTCTGAATTAAACTGTATTTATTAAACTGAACTGTAATGAAAGAATTAAAATAAGTTAAACTGAACGGGACAATGAAATGTTACTCCTAGCGCCAGAGCCAGTGAAGTATACATGAAAACTAAGACCAGAAAACTTTCATATGGAGAGAAAGGATTAGTGTTAAAATAAGATTATCAACTTTAGAGGCAAAGTAAAATAAGGTTAAGGACGACAGAAACTGAATTTTGTCAGAAAAGAAAGCTTGTTGCGTTGATTTTGTTATATCATTCAAAAGTAAAGACTACACGGTTATTCGGTGGTAGACTAGAAGTCCAACTTTCCTGACTTTCGATAAGAGTGTTTATACGTTTTAACTTATACAGTGTATCTTTTAATTTGAATTGTAAAATTTGTTATTTGAATTTTATTAATGTTTTAATGTAAATTCTTGAATTTTTGTATTAAAACATGTTTTATTATACATTCACTAGTATCACTTGACCTTAAATATATAGTGGTAGTTCCATAACACTTAGAAAAGTCGGACTTTCTAGAGAATTTGCCCATTTATTTATGTTGATTTACTGGCTTTTAAACATGCAAACTACTATTCAAGAATCTTGAATGCGCTAAAACCCAGGAAGAATTACGACTAGTAATATATTTTACAGATATTTAGGTCTTCGTGTTGGAGGGTATTCTTGTCACATCAATTTCATTGGAAGAACTACGGTGTTAAAAATCTGTCTCGGACGCACAACTCTTCCCGCAATATCTCCAAAAACAAAATCTCAATCACACATTTATTTTTTGCAAAGTCTGTAGAAACTCCGACTTTCTTAAGTGTTATGGAACTACCACTATATATTTAAGGTCAAGTGATACTATTTTGTGTTAAAACATTGATAGTATCAAAATGAACATATAATAAAACATGTTTTAATGCAAAAATTCATGAATTTACATTAAAATATTAATAAAATTCAAATAACAAATTTTACAGTTCAAATTCAAAAGTACACTGTATAAGTTAAAACGTATAAAGACTTTTATGGAAAGTCAGGAAAGTTGGACTTTCAGGAGATTTTCTCTTTATTTTTGTATTTTTATATTCAATTTCTACTATTTATTTTTACTTCCTTAATAATTGTGTCATTTTTCATATAATATTTACAAAAAATTGAAGGGAGTAAATTAACTTGGATTTATAAGTATGGACTTCACTACATCATTCAACTGTAAATTTGAAAAAAGAATTAAAAATTGTAAATGAGTAGATGAGATTCAGTTTGAGAAAGAAATGGGTAAAAATAAATAAATTGAATTTACTAAATAAAGAAAATATACAATTTAAAATAGAACAATCATATAAGTAAAGTATGTAATTTAGTTTGGGACAGAGAGTACTCTAATAAAATAAAATGAATAAAATTTATATGAAAAAATGAATTTTTACTCTCTTTATGCAACTTGAACTCGGGCGTAGCATTATACATTATGCTGTAAGTACTGCTCCTATCTCCCCCTATTCTGCACAGTTAACTTTTCACACTATTCAACACATACTTTGGATCAACTGTATCTTTATTTACTTATATTATTGGTATATAAAAACTGAATATTTGAATATTATATGTTGCGATAAATCTAACAATATCAAACATGTGAATAAAATTATTATATATTAATTTAAATATGTGATTAAAACTTAATATTAAACAGTGTCAAAAAGTCAGAGCGTAATATAGTGTGAGACGGAAAGCATAGTATTTTATCATAGTAACAATTTTGTTGGAATAGAACCCTTTGGTAAATACTAGTTCAACCAAGCATTTCAAATAATTCTGATAGTTACACTTTTTATCACACAAAACTATGCATGATCACGGGTCTCGAACCCGCTCCAGATCCTGCAGATTTAAACCCTATACGTGGGGTTTCGATCTAAATTTTTTAGACTCATCGGATATGAATCGGGGTCTGAATCTAGATTTTAATAAACGGCTATGGATACGGATATATGGTGTTAAGATCCAGATCCATTAACCTATTATTATTTATAATTAATAATATATTATTATTATGTGATAAAAATATGATGTTTAATTTCTAATCCTAATTCATCTTTCTTCTCTAATAATAATTATTATTATTCCAAATTTTTGATACCGATCAAAACCGTTTCTGGGGGAGTGCAATCCGTGCGGTCGCATCGGGACCCAAAATTTGAGGGGCCCCAAATTTTATATAATTGAGATATAATTGGAAAATTTTTTAGAGATTTTAAAAGAATTAAGGTAAAATTTGAACTAGAGAAAAATTGAGAGGCACAAAAATTTTATATTACGTATATATTTCATTATGACTGAGGTATAATTGCAAATGATTTACGAAATTTTAGAAATATGGAAAAGAAATTAAACTAAAAAAGATCGAAGATCATCAATTTTCTTTTGCACTGGGCTCCGAAAATTATAGGGACGGCCCTGATACCGATACAATATAGAAAAGGCAAAAAAATTTTATTTATTGCCAAATCCTATTCTGAAACACCTTATCGCACAAACTCTAGTTCTATACTTCCGTGCGCTCTACTCTTTTGCGTTCTGACTGATTGAAGACCATAGAAAAATCATTTTTTGTTGCACCTATTACGTTCTTGTACTAAATTACAAGTTCGATCTTAATGAATTGATAGATTTTGATGTGTATTGTGGATTGATAATTCATATATATATATATGCTAACATTTGTGCTTATGGTAATAAAAATAAATAAATATGAGCATATTTGTATTGAAAATCTAAAACATCTATTTAAAGAATTTGTCGATTTTTTAGTAGACCCATTTATGACCCGTTTAAGATTCTTAGACCCGTAAGACCCTCTGGATATGAATATGAATTTTGAAATTTTAGACCCTGCAGATATAGGTTGAATTTTGATCTGACATTTTTTACGAATCAGGACCGAATATAGCTATGTTAAACCCACCCCATGATCATATCCCTACACAGAAGTGACACAAGGAACAAATCCTGATGAGATTGCTGATCGAGGATGTGCTTTTACCTACGTTACCTATCCCACATCAACAAAGCTCCATCCGAATGAAATAAAACCTCCATTTTACCAACGCACGAGGTGCAGAAAACATTGACACAAATATTATAATTATGCGAAATTGGGAACACCAAATCCTAATTTAATAATTCAACGATTCTAGAGTTCAAACATAGCCGACTTAATTGATTTTTAGGCCCTAATATGTTTCGGTCCTAACATTTGTTTAGTTGTATATTCCCCAACACTTGAAAATATACAGTACATTTTTGTCTCTACTTCTCCCATTTCAAATTATATTGCATAAATGGTAAAATTTAAGAATATTAACAATTGTAAAATGAGTAGATGAATTTTGAGTTTGGGAAGGATATTGTTATATGCAGTGCAGTATCTTACTTTTATAGTTTAAAATACGGTGTAAAAGTATGAAAATGACTCCAAATTATTTGATTTTTTGTAAAATTAGGCAACTTTGAGTGGACGATAGTGTCATTTCATTGATATATTGAACTACGCTGAGTAAAATACTGGACTGCATATAACATTTCAGTTTGAGAAAGAAGTGAATGAAATTAGTAGGGTTTATAAAATAAGGAAAGTGTGCAATTTAAGATAGGACATCCATATAAAAAAAGTGTGCAGTTTAGTTTGGGACAGATGGAGTAACTCACCTCCTGATAAAATTTCCATGAAATTTGTTGTTTTATTATATTTTCCTATGATCATGTATATCTTGGAACCCGAATCTACTCGGAAATATGTACATAATGAATTGTGTTTTATACCTTATTAGAAATCATTTTAATTCTAAATAAATAATAATGTTAATAAAATTTTTGCATATGATTCTATTCGGGCCCGGCCCAACCATGAAATGGAGTGACACCACTTCCTCAGGTCTCAAATTTTGGGTCGAAAAATGGCCCAATTTTTATAAATTTTAAGTGTATGTTAGTATGTGAGAATAACATTCATGCGAATGATCCTGATATATCCCTTATCAGGCACCAATAAGATAATGACACGTGTACAATTGTAATATTTTAATTGATTAAGATATTTTTAGTAAATTTCTAAAACCCTAATTTAAAATGCCTAAACCCGTCTGGATAATGATTGAATACGTGACCCAATTGTAAATTAGTTAAAAATTATGTGTCGCTATTTAATTGGTGCCTCATATTGCTTATATCAGGATGATCCTGATATATGTTAAACTGTTAGTATGTATTTAGATTACTGTATTAAAATAATAATTATATATAATAAATTAAAAATTAATTAAAAAAGACCCAAATTTTTACAAGCAAATTAAAATATAGAACTCTTTTTAATTTTTGCCTGAAGTCCAAAATTATTGGGCCGGCACTGATTCTATTCAACAAACAATAGTATAACATCGGATTCGATCTATTACGCAGTGTATTTTCAGATGTAGGGCCACCTACTAGAAAAATTTCTTCTCAGGTAACGAATTTACTCCCTCCGTCTTTTATACAATGGCTTAATTTTATTGGCACAATTACAAAGGAGAGCAAAATGAATGGTGGAGATTGTATAGATTATTGAGAAAGTAAAATGTGTGGTTGTGAATGAAGGAATATTGCTAAAAATGGAAACTAAGCCATTAACTAAAAACCTTCCTAAATTGGTAACTAAGCCATTCTATTAAAACCGGAGGGAGTATAATTTTGCTATAAAAGCCGCTCCGTAGGGAAAGAAGAGTAGCTAATCGTTCAGCTACACGTGTACTTTTTAAAAAATATATAGTATATTTGAATATTTTGTGCTTTTGATTTAAAAAAATAAAATAAAACACATTTTAAGTGTCTGTCCGTATCAAATTTAGGCAGGGTGATTGAAAAGGGTAACACAAATTAGGCATCGAAGTATCGAACACGTACTTCATATTTTGATTACTTACGAAATTGCGAATACGGAGTACAAGACTACCGTAGCAAACATGCTGAAGGGTTCAAAGGGATAACACCTCGGGAAAGCAATAACCACTTGTGCTAGGAGTGTGGTGATACTTGCAATTGATCACGGCCGAACTCACGAATTGATCTTTAAAACAAACCCTGTGGTGATTGGGGTAGACACTCCAATACTTAAATCAGTGACAACTTTAAAAATCAATTAGAATAAAAGTATAGTGTGTTTGTGTGTGTAAGATAGATATAAAGGCGTACCAAACCTTTATGCTTATAGCGCCCTACTGTTTAGATTATTTCTATAGTTATTTCTACTCCCCCGTCCCAACCAAATTGTCTTACTTTTTATTTTGGAATGTCCAACCAAAGAGTTTGACTTTCAATATTTCCTCATTTGGCAAAGAGAATAGAGTCTATTGTCCATTTTACCCTTAATGAATCTCTATACATTTTTTGAATCATATACTTATTGGGGTTAAAATAGTGTTTTACCATTTTTTTGGTCATGTGACCTACTCCCACATCATTTTTCTTGAAAATTGAGACTCCATCCCTGCGGACACTTTGATTGAGATGGAGGAAGTATTTCTCAAGTATACATACATTTAAACTCCACAGCTCATGTGAATTAGTTTGCATACTCGTACATATCACGAATTTATTTTATTATAAATGTTCCAAATACTGCGGCCATCATCTGCGCATGGCTACTAATCACGGGTTGATGAATTAGGTGACGGGAGATTCAAATAGCCAAAGCAAAGGACAAACGAAAAATAGCGAGGATCTTTTCTTGTATAATAAAATCACCAATCAATGGAATGGATGATATATAATTGAAAGAAAATGGTGTTAGTGTATTGGTTGGTAATTAGGCCTCCACCACCAACCAGTAGTAGCTATCAAACCTCATCTGACCCGTGAACAGATCACATGGAGTGCCCATTAAATTGCCACAGAATTCAGATGTGACGATAACCTACTCACTCACTGCATTTAATTTACCAGTCCTCACCTCACACTGTTCACTTCACCTCACACTGTTCACTTCTCAACTGCCGGCACCGAACAGAACAGAACAGAACAGTCGGCTCCCTTTCCTCCTTGTTTTAAGTGAAATCCCAGTAGAGTAACAGTCCTACGTAAGAGTGACACCTTCATCCATTATAGTTTAGCACAGTAGTAGGGATAAGTGAATAGTGATATAGACTGTGAGTTATACCTAAGAAGGATCATTATATATAAAAGTTGGAAAAATATACAGAAATTTCTTACCACGACTTAACATTGACTTAAACAAAAGGTATGAGAAAAGACGCTCCCCATTGCACCATTTTTAAAGTTCTTAACAAAATATGGTTTTTTTTTTTAAAAAAAAATCTTGTTGTTGATTTTACCAAAAACCACGGGCTCTTGGCACTTTGCCTAACAAATCTGACACCTCTTTTGTTTTATTAAAGAAGATATTTATTCAAGCAATACTACAGTTTTTTAGCATGTATTATTGTATTCATGTTGCTGGATAATTTTGTTTATTTTTATTGTGTATTTTATTTAACATTATATATATTAAAATTGAGCTTTTTAATTACATTTTCTCGATAAAGACACTTCTGATCAATGTCCATTGCTTCTCAGAATGGACAGTAACACTCCATAGTTCCTACACATTTCAGGTTTATAAATTCAAATGAAATGATTTTATGAAGGTAATTAATTTCCATTGGAATTCTATCTCTGGAGGTCAGAGTCTGCTTAAATTCTTTTTAAAGCTAAATAGGCTCAAAAGGATCATGAAATGGAATAAGAAGGTATTTGGTAAGATTGATGAGAATTTAACGAAGACTGGGAAAAAATTAAGACTCGGGGAAATTGCTTTTTAATTAAATAGTTCAGATGATGAACTTGTTAATTTTAAAAAGGCAAAAGCTCTCAGGACTAAGGTATAAAAAAGAATAAAAAATCACACAACTATGTTATGGAGAAAAGATGTAAACTAAATAACACCAAAATAAAAAGTTCTGCTGGGGTATGTTTGAATGATAGTACTCGGATTGAAAATGAAGTAATATCTTATTATAAGAATTTGCAAACTGATCAGTCGTACCCTGACAATGAGCAATTCTGCTCTCATTTTTTACCACAGATTCTAACACTTATATCTGTTGAGGAAAATGTGGAGCTCATAAGGCCAGTATCTTTGCCTGAATTGAATTATTTTGGGAGCTCTACAATAATGTCAATATAGAGTAGACTTAGTTATTGTAATATTTACAGACACTTCTCTGATATCTCACTTTGCTTCCGATTTAGATTGAAATATAACTTTCGGACAACATATGTAAAGCCTACGGGAAATTTATGGGTTGAAAAGCCATAAATAATCCTTCCATCCTCGGATGGTTTTATTTTAAAAAAGTAGAAGTTTTTAGTCTTAATAAATTTTAGCAGTTCAAGACCAGATTGCTATACTGCCCAATTTTTTATCAAGACTTGGGACATTATCTGCTCATATTTGCTTGAGGAATCAAATGATTTTTTAATCTAGATCATGCATACACAGAGGCATCTCCTGTAGTTGGATAACAATTATCTTAAAAAAGAAGATCCATGTAAGTTTTAACGACCTAATAGCCTTTCAAACGTTCCTAATGAGATTTTTTCTAAAATTCTTATGGAAAGGTTAAAGCCATTAATGCCAAAATTGATATCTCCCCGTCAGTCAGCATTTCTTCAAAATAGAGACATATAAAATAATGTCATCTATTTAAAATAAATCTTCCATTTTTTAAACCAGAAAGCAAGAGAACCAAACTATACTTAGACTGGATTTAATGAAGGCTTTTGATAGAATCTGTTGGGTGTTCTTAAAGAAAATACTCCAAACAATTTTGGTTTTAATGGCAGATTTATTCATTGCATTATGAAGAACTTATCGTATTCTTGGTTCTCAGTTTTAGTTAACGGTAAGCAAATAGATTTTTTCCCAGCCACCAGGGGTATAAAACATGGTGACCCGATCTCTCATTTTCTATTCAATATATCCTCATAAACTTTCACAAGAAACTTAGCTTATGTCTTTCGGTTTGGTAATATGCAGTACTTCAACCTTCCTATAAATGTTCAGTCTATTCCATAGGCCTTACCTATACAGATGACACTGTTATTTTCTTACATGCTTCAAGGTTAAACTTAATAAAAATGAAAGCATTTTTAGTGAAGTTTGAAGAAACCACCAGACAAAAGATAAATTAAAATTGTGAATTATATCTGAGTAGGAATGCTACTAGTAATAAACTGAGACAGGTTAAAACCGTAATGGGAATGAAACATGGTAGTCTGCCATTTAAATATGTCTGTGTACAAATATTCAGTTGAAGGACACTTAACATTCATTTCCAGTCCATTCTGGAAATGATTGATATGAATATTCTTAACTAGAAGAATATATATGACTTTCATAGAAGGCAAATTGACTTTCACTCAATCTTGCCTCCTATCATTGCCACAATATGTTTGGGCAGTTATGGAGCCAACAAAACAGGTTATCAAAAGGATTGAGAGGAAACTCAAAATATTTTTTTGGGAAAGCAATGATTATTGATAAGTTCATGGTTCGTAATCGGACCTCATTCATACTCGAACCAGGGCCCGAGAAGGGTCATGGGCTCGAGATACGCGTAGGGTGGATCCATAGGTCCATCAATCCTAATCCTTACAAGGAATGCGTATATTATGAATGTTCTACAAGGAATATACATCCTCTCAAAGATGGTAATGCAACCATCCTAAACATGGTAACACAACCATGTCCGAAATATACTTCCATTATACATGGTAATACAACTTCTATTCCCATAAGAGTTGTATTCATACCATAAATACATATCTTGATGATCTACGGATTGTAGCCATATAAATACCCTAAAGGTTTGGTAGACCTCTCCATCTAATCTCATACTACATACTTTACGCCTTAAGCAAATATACTGACATGAGAGTCAGAGTGTCTACCCCCGGGACACTCGGGGCCTTTGTTTTGCAGATCAGTTCGAGAGCCTGGTTCGTCGTCGAAGTGTTGGTGTTCGGCATAAATCAATTTAGCACGCCCAGTGGGACATCTCACACTCATTGACGACGTCGCCGAACCTTGTCTCTGATCTGGTCTAGCGCACCTGAAGAAGCAACTTCCCCAACAACATGTCTGACGCCGAGCAACCCAGACGAAGCGCCCGAGTACTAGGGCAAAATCTGGAGGAGAATCCAGAAGCAGAGCAACCCCCCAAGGACGAGGATGAGGACGAGGACGCGGCCGACCCGGAGGATCTCGTACGCGCTCCACTCTGAACCACCGTCAGGCTCTACCTTGGGGGCAGGAAACTCCAACGTTCCAAACTCTTTCGGTCCAAATCCTGTCGTATCCAGGGAACCCCCCTCCGGTCCAAATCCTGTTGCATCAGGAGTGCCACCTTCTGGATCAAATCCCGTTGGATCTGAAGCACCGAACTCAGGACAGAGAGTCTTGATCCAGACTGACATGAACTACAATGAACAAGTCAACAACTCAGACGGCCTCGACCGAGAGAATGGGCTTGGATTTAGCGGATCTGATTCGATCTTTACTGTAGAAAAACAACCACAAAGGGATAGACAAATCCTCGCAGAAAGACAGCAGGAGGAGGAAAGACAAAGACGTCTTAGAGAAATCTTAAACCAGACTGTACGACATAACCCGCCGGGCTCTGGGCCATCCTATATCAATCTTGACTCGGACACCCCTCCGAGAATGATCCCTGAAGATGTCCGAGCACTGACGAGGGACTTACATTCCCAATATCCTGATTTTGTTGCATCTCTGATAAACTCAAGTCAGCAACTCCGTGCACAGACGCATGAGGCCCCCAATCGAGTATCTATCTCTAGAGCTCAAACAACACAACCTGCTGATTCTACTCAACAGCGGAGACTCCTAAATGATTTATCTAGGGATCTACCGCCTTATATTACTCAAAGCAATCTGTCACCACCTCCTAATCCAACTAATTACCAGAAAGAAGGCGCAAGATTAAGTAGGGAGGAAGTGCGAAGGATGCGCATCAACAACATCGAGGAAGAGCTCAGGCGCGAGAAGAGGGAGAGAACTAGGAGCGAATGGCAAAACAGTGCTGATCCGCCCTTCACTCAAGAGGGAATCTATCCTACTCGAGGCAAGTCGATCAAGAAATCACGCGTATCCTCGGACCCAGAGGACAGTCTGCTCGTTCTCCCTTCTCACGACATATTGTGAACCTCCCCTTCGATAACCCACAAGAAGGTCCCAGAGCACTTATCCACATATGATGGCACTAGCGATCCTAGAGAATTTCTCTCGGTCTTTTTTAAGACTCTGGAAACCAGGAATTTCCACGAGTTGGAAATATGCAAGATCGTCCCCAGTAAGTTTCAGAGGGAAAGCACAAACATGGTTTACACAGACAAAACCAGAAAGTTTGTTCGATTACTGGGATTTCGCTGAGTTATTTCTCCATGCTTTTTTCCAGGAGAAGAAGTTTACCAAGTCCCTCGGAGATTTGGGATATGTGGCCCGCCTTGAAGGAGAGACTGTGATAGAACACTATCACAAATAAAACGGTGATAGAACACTATCACAAATACATGGATCTAGCTACTGAATGTTATGATCGAGATGAACGCCTCCTGATCAATATGTATCGAATGAGTGTAGATGATGACACTCTGAGGATGAAGCTGGCAACAAAGAATCCAACAACCATTCAGCATCTCCAGGCCATCATGGAGAAGTATGCTAGCAAAACAAACGCTGTAACAGGCAAGAGGCCTCCAGACTCCCATCTGGACAAAAAAGAGCCCAAAATGAAGATACCGAAGGTCGAGAAGACGGAAAGCGCCTCCAAACCTACCTTCGAGTCATATACTCCTCTGGCTAGATCTCGGGCTGAGATTTTATCCATTCACAGGCACCTTTTAAGGGACCCACCTGCCATGAAGGAGTTAGACGAGCGTCAAAGGTCCCCGAAATTCTGCCAATATCACCGAGATCGGGGGCATGACACTGAGGAGTGTTATCAGCTCAAGAATGAGATCGAGAAGCTAATTCGTCAAGGAATCGTGCAACAAATTGCACCTTCTATAGCCGGCGACAACCAGGCTACCCAGAAGAGATATGGGGGAATACCCTGGAAGAAGAAGAAGGATGGCTCCTGCAACAATAACAATAACAACCAGGGCGGCGGAGGTAACAATCCTCAAGATCCTCCTCCACCACTGCCAAATGGAGCCAACCGGGTTATCAACGACATCAATGGCTATACCGGAGAAGCAATTTCCTTGACTAAACTGAAGGATAGTGTGCGGGCCATACCACATACCGAGCCAGTCAACAAGAGGTTTCGCCCCGAGGAAACCATTACTTTCTCGGACGCGGATGGCGTACCAAATCAGATGCCTTACTCTGATCCTCTCATCATCTCAGCAACCGTACAAGATTCTCTGGTAAAAAGAGTCTTCATAGACGATGGGAGTGGAGTAGAAGTAATGTTCCAAGATTGCTTCCAGAAACTGGGATTTACCAAAAATGACCTCAAACCTACGGGTCCGATCTCGGGGTTCACAGGAAATCCAGTAATACCTCTCGGGGAAATCACTCTCCCAGTCACAGTAGCAGATGGAGCGAAGAGCTTAACCCTATACTGCAAATTCGTGGTAGTCGACACCGTCACACCTTTCAACATTATCCTTGGCAGACCTTGGATGTGCCAAGCTAAAGCCGTATGGTCTCCCTACCATCTGATGCTGAAATTTCCAACACCACAAGGAGTAGCTTCAATCAAAAGAGATCAAGGAGTGGCGCGTTCTTGCATGATCACGGCCATCCGTGACGCCAGAAAAGTGAGCAACATCTTGGCTGTCAACACTATTCTAGGAGATCTGGTCCCCGGTCCTGATCTCGAACAACCTATGGTGTTCCATTTCGAAGAAGAGACCTACAACGAGATGACTGCGCTATGGCATAAACGCCGCCACCAAACCTTCCAAGTGGGAGAACTGGTAATGCCAGTTGGCCCGTGGTGCACTAACAAGCTAGGAGGAACGCTGGAGCCAAGGACCAAAGGACCATACAAAATCTCCGCAGCACAATCCGGTAGATTCTACCTCTTACAAACACGCGAAGTAGAGCACTTGGACCCTGTCATCATGGCGCCCTTCCTACGCAGATACCTCGGAGCTAAAACCAAGTAGATCTTCTCCAAATAAGGAGAAACTACTTCAATAAGGCCTACGGGCCAAGCTTCCTTTCTTTTCATCTTTTATTTTTTCATACCCGAACTCCCAAACTCGGGGTTGTCTTTTATAATTTTACCGAATTCTCAAGTTCGAAGAATACAACTCCTTTTCAATATATATCTTTTATTTTATTTTGAAAGCAGTCAACATTCTCTAACACAGAGAGACACTATGCCTTGCAAAGTATAAGTATAGTCTGCTTCCTATGATTTATACGCTTATAAGCGTGTGATTGATGCTTATCTAATATGAGCTGTTTGCACTACATGTCCGAACCACAATCACCTTAGGCCAAAATAAAATAATATACTTATAAAAAGTATATGGTCAAAGACCAACACGATATGGGTCATACAAACTCACAAAGTTTGGAACTCGACTCTCCACGTGATACTCCTATTAAGGTACACATCACTATTTATTTAGGCTATTCATAAGCCTAAGAGTCAATCTTCTCAAGAATTGCAATATAAAGACCTTTATAAAGGCAAAATCAAAAAGTGTTATTACACTAAAAAACTTCTTACACCTCGTGAAGGTCTTTAAAAACAGGGGTACGACCCCGACCGCGAGAAGAAGTAGAGGCACGACCTCGATCACTATGGAGGCCACGACCCCAATTACTTTCTTCTGCCGCCCTCATCAGCTGAGAGGGGGTAGGAGATCCCCTTCTATTTCTTATAATTACAGGTCGAGCAGGAGAGTCAATTGAGCCACGAGCTCTAGGAGTAGGTGTCGCCTCTCTGCCCCTTCCGCATGGGATCCCTCGAGATATGCCATCTTGGACATGAGACCTTATCAATGGTCCTGAGTATGGGACATAAGAAGGCGCACCTATCTCCCTCCTTGAAGATCCTGAAGGTGCGACAAACACACCTTGAGCTTCTAGTTCCTTTATTTGGAACCTGCAAGAATGCAGCTCGGCCTGACACATCCTCAACTCATCTATCTTGGAGGCAATCTTATGATTCACGGTGATATTTTCATCCCAAAGGGTCAAAATACGAAGGTCATTCTCGTGACTTTCACCCTTGATCTTCATTAAGTCACTCTTGACTTTCCTCCATTCTTGGCCGCACTCCTTATTGGCGGCCAAGGCTTTGCTGAGTTCATCTTCTAGAACCTTATACCTCTTCTGAAGATCGCTCAACTGCTGATTCAGCTCAGCTCTCCGCTTCATAGCCTCCTAGAGCCCGCCACGAAGACTCTCACATTCTTCCCGCATGATGCTAAAACAGCCCTTGGAGTCACCCAATTCTTCCTCCAGTTCTTTGTTCTTTTGAAGGACAACTTCATACTGAACCTGCAATTCAGCACAAGCAACTACGCAACACTGGACATAAAGGAAGACAGGGAACTATCAAATTTATGAAAGAAGCATATTATTCGGAGTACATGGATATCAAAAGACTGAGTAAAAAGAGTAATTCCTAAATAAGGAGAGAAGGTTCTAAGGAATTACAATCTTAGGATCCCCCTTCCGAGTCTCAGGATTCTCAGTGGATGCTTCCATAGCCGACTTCTTCACCAAGTATGTCAACTCAGGATACAGACTGACCAGTTTATCCTGGAATTCCTCAAGAGTTAATGCCTTCTTTAAGGATTCCAAACTAGTCAATAGACTAGTCTCAAATCCCCCAACTCGGCTGAACTCTGCTCGGAAATTCTTCAGTTTCTCCAAAACTTCCGGCCAAGTATAAGCAGAGGCCAAACATTCCTGAACCTCCTCGCTGAGAAATCCCTTAAGATGAATCCACATCTCATAAAGCTCGGACTTATGGTAGAAATCGGCATACTGTTGGCGATGGGCCTCCATCTCTGGGCAGTTAAGGCAGAAATCCATTATCAGCCGGACCAGTCACCTCTGACAAGTGGGATCAGTGTATCGATCTCTCTCCACTTCCAACAAAGCCATGCTCTTCTTCAGCTCCGAGAAGGAACCATCCACCAACCTCTTCTCCTTCTTAATAGCTCGGTTCTCATCCTCCAAGGCCTCCCTCTTGGCTTTCTTCTGTGCCACTTCATCCTGGAGGCGCTTTACCACATCAGAAGGCTCCCTCGACCTCCTGGACATCTCTTCCTTCATCAGCTCTAGCTCAGATTCCCGCCCTTGACAGCGGTCATATAAGGTCCGAAGGGAATCGTACATATGCTTCATATGGTGGAAGAACTGAGAAAGAAAATAAAGAACGGTCAAATAACTATAGCTACAGTTCTATTAAAGGCCAAGTTGATCATACCTGGTTAATTCCAGGACATCCTGGAATCAGTTTGGTCAGTGCCTCGGAGGGAGGAGGTGACACATATTTCTCGAACTCTTCTAGTGGTCCGAACTCGAGCCTTGGTTTCTTTGGAGACTTGTTGGAAGAGTCCCCGGAAGTCTCAAAATCCCTCTTCTTGTCATTACTGCCTGGCAGCCCTCTCGACTGTGCTAATTCAGCCAGCATCTTCGATGCTCTTTTATCCTTGGTAGCACCCACTGCATGCAGAAGAAATGGAGTCAGCATTGGAGAAAATAAAATGGTACAGGCGAGAATATTAAAAATATCAGACACTACTATGGAAGTTAGAGACTATTTATTCTTGGTCCTACCACACAAGATTTTTGAAGAATCAGAAGCCTGAGGTATCTTCTTTCTCTGACATCGAAATAGGGCAGAACCCTCATCCTCTTCATCATCAGATGGATCTAGAGCTACCAGAACAAATGGGTAATTTGCCTCTTCAATCACCTTAGGTCCTTGAACCAATCTTTTGAACCGACGCCCACGTCGAGCATCCTTCATCAGACCCGAGATTTCCATATCTACTTCTTTCTCGGATATCTCATCTCGAGCAGTTCTCTCTTCTAGTGCTCTAGTGGCCAGCAACGCCCTAGCTGCACCAACCGGATCCTGTTCCATAGACAGGAAGACTTCATACCAGTCAATATCAACACCTTTTGGCTGATCAAAATGTGTCAACCTCAAGTAGCTGCTATTTTGAAGAGTCCAGCCAGACAGTTGATTCAACCAGCTATACGTCTCGATAAGCCACTACCAACCCATCTGATGATCTCCTGATACAAAATTACACTCTCTAAGTTTGATCTTATCTCTCACTAACTCCTCAGCTAATTTAGCAGTTTACGGGAGGATTCAACTTCATGCCAGATCTCATTTTTGACCTCTCCGTTCCAATGAGGAACTTCAGACTTTGTTCGATCAAAGGTTAGTTTTACCTTATCCCACTTCCCGCAGTTCACAGGAAGAACAAAAAGCTTACCTAAAGAGGTATCCCGAGAGGTCAGGGTCACATTTTGTTTAACAAGGGAAACCTTATACATAGTTCGCAACAAGGGGAGACTGGGACTGTAACCTTTACGATCACACCAAGTTATTAAGGCCATAATGATTACTATCACATTGGCATGTAGCTGCCCTGGATGCACCTTATAATATTGAAGGAAATCATTCAGTAGTGGGGGAAAAGGGAAGGCTAACCCATGCTGCAGAAATCTCCCATATATGACCCCTCGGGTCGGAGTTACTAATTCAAATGCAGACTTGTCTTCTCCAAAGTACATGAGATCAGCATCAGAAGGAATCGAAAAGGGACAACCTTCTATGAAGATAGCAGCGTCTGCGCGTGCTTTATCCTCCTTCATCGACCTCTTGATACTACCTTCGCCATCCATGGATATTCTACCTCCGGATGCATGCACTACCATTGGGCTATTCCCCTCTATCTGAGCCCTCCTGGCCATTGCCCTCAACCTCTTCTCTTCCTCGGAGGCTTTCTTCTTCAGAATTACAGGTTTTTTCCCCTCTATCTGAGCCCTCCTGGCCATTGCCCTCAACCTCCTGGCCTCCTGGCCGCCGCCGCAACCGACTTTTTCTGCTCGCCGGAAATGATGGAACCCGAGGTGTCAATTTTGTGATGAGTTTGGCCATACAGCTCGGAGTTGCTCCAGTCCGCTGTGTCGGTGAATGTTGTCGATGCTTTCGAGTCTTCAGATTCTTCGATGGACAAGGTTTCCAGTTGGTATATGGATTCTGGTGCTACTAACCACATGACCTCAGCATGTTCTGATCTCGATCGTGTTGCTACATATACTGGTAACTGTTCTGTCTCTCTCGCTAATGGTCGTGATGTTTCCATTACACATGTTGGTCGTCATAAGTTTTCTCGTACTTTATTATTATCGGATGTTTTGGTGGTTCCCGATGTTACTAAAAACTTGCTCTCGATTAGCAAGCTCACAAAGGATTTAAAAGCTGTAGTTTCTTTTGATGAGTCTTCGTTTGTGATTCTAAAACAGTCAAACAAGTAAGTTTTAGGCCAGGGTCGATGTCATCATGGTCTTTATGTGCTTGAACGGAGTGGTGCTGCCTTTGTTGCTTACGTTCGATCAAATAAAAATGCAGCTTCTTTTGATATTTGGCATGCTAGACTGGGTCATACTTCTCATTCGGTCATTTCTTTATTGAATAAACTGAATCATGTTAAGATCACCTCTTTGTCGCCCAAGTCTTCTCTTTGCTCAGCGTGTGAAAAAGCAAAGGGAAAAAGGTTTTCTTTCGTGGACAATCCGAAGCGAGCGCAATCTATACTTGATTTAGTTCACTGTGATTTGTGGGGACCTGCACCAGTCTTATCTGCCAGTGGTTATTCTTATTATGCCATTTTTATCGATGACTACTCGTGATTTACTTGGTATTATTTGCTGAAGCGAAAATCAGATTTCGTTGAGACATTTCTGCAGTTTCAGAACTTTGTGGAAAATCAGTTCTCTCGCACTATTAAGGTGTTTCAAAGCGATGGTGGCACTGAGTTTACAAATGCACGGTTGCACTCTCACTTCGTGGCTAGGGGCATCTTTTATCAGATTTCCTGCCCGTATACTCCCGAGCAGAATGGTAGAGCCGAACGGAAGCATCGTCATGTGACAGCTTCTTATTGGGATGCAGCATTTGCCACTGCTACGTACACCATTAATAGGCTTCCTACGCCTGTTCTTAATAATGTCTCGCCATATTTTCTGGCTTATGGACGTCATCCGGACTACTCAAATTTTCATCCATTTGGCTGTTTGGTGTATCCTTATATTCGGCAGTTCTCTCAGCACAAACTGGCTCCTCGCAGTACACCTTGCGTTTTTCTTGGTTACAACTCGCAGTACAAGGGTTTTCGGTGCTTGGACCAGGTCACTAAGAAAGTGTATCTTACACGCCATGCTCGATTCGATGAGACTTCGTTTCCACCATTGGAACGTCAATCCTCCACGTCCCCCGAGTCTTTGGATGTCTCTACATTTCTTGACTCAGATTATGATGATGCTTTGGTTTTGACAGCACCTGATCAGCCTTCACCAGATTAGTCTATAGAGGCGTCTCCACCATCACATGTCTCTGGATCACCATGTTTGCCTGATTCTGGAGCGTCATCGTCTCCCAACCCTTCTCTGGAACCAACTCCAGCCCATTCTCCATCGACACCGCCACCGCCACCGCCACCACCGCCGCCTCGCCATCGTATGGCAACTCGTTCTCAGACAGGCAGCCTCACTGCAAAGGATTACTCTGATTATATTGTCACTGGTTTTCTTACGGCCCTTTTGGGTGAAACTGAACCTCGAGGTTTTCGTTCTGCACTTAAGGATCCTCGTTGGGTGGCTGCTATGGATGAAGAGATGCATGCACTGCGTCAGAAACGTACTTGGGATCTTGTCCCTCGTCCTTCTGGAGTTAATATTGTTGGTTCCAAATGGGTTTATCGGCCCAAGCATCGACTAGATGGCACTATTGATCGTTATAAGGCTCGTTTGGTTGCTCAGGGATACTCTCAAGTTCCTGGCTTTGATTTCACTCACACGTTTAGCCCGGTTGTGATATCCTCCACCGTTCGGATCATCCTGTCTCTTGCCACCATTTTTGGTTGGTCCCTTCATTAGCTTGACGTTAAGAATGCCTTTCTTAATGGTCATCTTGACTCACCGGTTTACATGGAACAGCCATCTGGATACACTGATCCTCGACATCCAGATTACGTATGCTGTCTCCGAAAGGCTATCTATGGCCTTAAACAGGCTCCTCGTGCCTGGTTTCAGCGTTTCAGTTCTTATCTGACTCGTTTGGGTTTTCGGTGCTGTTCGTCTGACACTTCCCTGTTCATCTTCATGCGTGGCTCAAAGGTGTTGTATCTTTTGGTCTACGTGGATGACATCATTCTCACTGGAAATGATCCTCTTCTTATTCGGAAGTTTGTCGCTCGCACTGATCACGAGTTTGCTATTAAGGATCTTGGCTCTCTTCATTACTTTCTGGGATTAGAGGTCTCTCGCTCTTCTTCGGGGTTGTTTCTTGGGCAGGCTAAGTATGCCATGGAGATTCTTCAGCGTGCTGGCATGACTGACATGGCACCTGTCTCTACGCCTTTTGTTCCTGGTTCACAACTTCTTATTTCCTCTAGTCCAGAGTTTTCGAATCCCAAGCTATATTGTTCGCTTGTTGGAGCTTTGCAGTATTTGACCATTACTAGGCCTGATCTAGCCTATGCTGTCAATTCTGTTAGCCAGTTCTTTCAGTCACCTCAAGACGACCATTATCAGGCGGTCACTCGTATTATTCGCTATGTTCGTGGTACTCTTCATCATGAACTTTTCTTTCGACCGTCTTCCAGCTCACTTTCAGTGTTAGGGTACTCAGATGCTGATTGGGCTCGCTGTGTTGAAACTCGACGTTCCACCTATGGTTATGCCATTTACCTTGGTGGTAATCTCGTCTCTTGGAGTGCTAAGAAACAGCCAACTGTTTCCCGATCCAGCTGTGAATCTGAGTATCGTGCTATGGCCAACACTGCGGCCGAGCTTGTTTGGTTGTGCAATCTGCTCAAGGAGCTTCGTGTTCCTTTGAAGTCTTCACCCTTATTGTTTTGTGACAACAGTAGTGCTATTTTTCTTGCTCAAAACCCCGTTGCTCACAAACGGGCTAAGCATATTGACATTGACTACCACTTTGTTCGGGAGTTGGTGGCTTCCGGCAGGCTTTGTAGTCATGTTCCTACTTCCTTACAGATTGCTGACATCTTTACCAAAGGTCTCCTTGGTCGTCTCTTCACACTATTTTGATCCAAGCTTAGCGTGGCTTCTCATCCGACGCTTCGCTTGAAGGGGGTGATAGAATATCACAATTATCATGAGAATAATTGTGATTGATTTGTATATATTTCTGTACCATAATTAGACTAGTCTAGATACAATGTATTTGTACTCTTGAAATCCTATATATTTCAGATAATACAGACACACCAACTACGGTGAATTACATTCTTTCACTCCCGCAACAATAACAACAACAACCAGAGCGGTGAAGGCAGCAATCCTCAAGATCTTCCTCCACCACCGCTAAATTGAGCTAAACGAGTCATCAACGACATCAATGGCTATACCGGAGAAGCAATTTCCTTGACTAAGCTGAAGGATAGTGTGCGGGCCATACCACATACCGAGCCAGTCAACAAGAGGCTTCGCCCCGAGGAAACCATTACTTTCAAAGACGCGGATGCCGTACCAAATCAGATGCCTCACTCTGATCCTCTCATCATCTCAGCAACCGTACAAGATACTCTGGAGTAGAAGTAATGTTCCAAAATTGCTTCCAGAAACTAGGATTTACCAGGGACGACCTCAAACCTACGGGTCCGATCTCGGGGTTCACAGGAAATCCAGTAATACCTCTCGGGGAAATCACTCTCCTAGTCACAGTATCAGATGGAGCGAAGAGCTTAACCATATACTGCACGTTCGTGGTAGTCGACACCGTCACACCTTTCAACATTATCCTTGGCAGACCTTGGATGTGCCAAGCTAAAACCGCATGGTCTCCTTACCATCTGATGCTGAAGTTTCTAACACCACAAGGAGTAGCTTCAATCAAAGGAGTTCAAGGAGTGGCGCGTTCTTGCATGATCACGGCTATTTGTGATGCCAGAAAAGTGAGTAACATCTCGGCCGTCAACACTATCCTAGGAGATCTGGTCCCCGACCGATCTCGAACAACCTATGGTGTTTCACTTCGAAGAAATGGCCTACAACGAGATGACTGCACTATGGCACAAACGACGCCACCAAACCTTCCAAGTGGGAGACCTGGTAATGCCAGTTGGCCCGTGGTGCACTAACACAAGATAGGAGGAGCGCTGGAGCCAAGGACCAAAGGACCATACAAAATCTCAACAGCACAATCCGGTGGATTCTACCTCTTGCAAACACGTGAAGGAGAGCACTTGGACCCTGTCATTATGGCGCCCTTCCTACGCAGGTACCTCAGAGCTAAAACCAAGTAGAACTTCTCCATATAAGGAGAAACTACTTGGATAAGGCCTACATGCCAAGCTTCTTTTCTTTTCATATTTTTATCTTTTCATACCCGAGCTCCCAAACTCGGGGTTGTCTTTCATAATTTTGCCGAGCTCTCAAGTTCGAAGAATAAAATTTCATTTCAATACATATCTTCCATTTTATTTTGAATCAGTCTATACTCTCTAGATACAAAGAGAAACTATGCCTTATAAAGCATAAGTAAAGACTGCTGCCTAAGATCCATACTCTTATAAGTGTATGATTGATACTTATCTAATATGAGCTGTTTAGACTAAGTGTCCGAACTACAATCATCTTAGGCCAAAATAAAATAATATACTTATAAAAAGTATATGGTCAAAGACCAACACGATACGGGTCATACAAACTCACAAAGTTTGGAACTTGACTCTCCACGTGATACTCCTATTAAGGTACACATCACTATTTATTCAGGCTATTCATTAGCCTAAGAGTCAATCTTCTCAAGGATTGCAGTACAAAGATCTTTATAAAGGCAAAATCAAAAAGTGTTTTTGCACTAAGAAACTTCCTACACCTCGTGAAGGTCTTTAAATACAGGGGTACGACCCCGACCGCGAGAAGAAGTAGAGGCACGACCTCGATCACTGTGGAGACCACGGCCCTAATTACTTTCTTCTGCCACCCTCATCAGCTGAGAGGGGGTAAGAGATCCCCTTCTATTTCCTATAATTACAGGTTGAGCAGGAGAGTCAATTGAGCCATGAGCTCTAGGATTAGGTGGCACTTCTCTGCCCCTTCCACATGGGATCCCTCGAGATATACCCTCTTGGTCAGGAGGCCTTATCAACGGTTCTGAATATGGGACATAAGAAGGCCCACCTATCTCCCTCCTTGAAGAAACTGAAGGTGTGACAAACACATCTTGATCTTCTAGTTCCTTTATTTGGAATCTACAAGCATTCAGATCGGCCTGACACATTCTCAACTCATCTATCCTGCGGGCAATCTTATGATTCACGGTGATATTTTCATCCCGAAGGGTAGAAATACGAAGTTCCTTCTCGTGACTTTCACCCTTGACCTTCATTAAGTCACCCATGACTTTCCTTCATTCTTGGTCGTACTCCTTATTGGCGGCCAAGGCTTTGCTGTGAGCATCTTCTTGATCTTTATACCTCTTCTGAAGATCACTCAGCTGCTGATTCAGCTCAACTCTCCACTCCAAAGCTACCTTCAGCCCGCCGCGAAGACTTTCACATTCTTCTCGCACGATGCTAAAACAGTCCTTGGAGTCATTCAAATCTTCCTCCAGTTTCTTGCTCTTTTGAAGGACAACTTCATACTTGACCTGCAAATCAGCACAAGCGGCAGAGCAACACTGGACATAAAGGAAGGTAAAATCAATTCCAGAAATAAAGCATGTGTTCAGAATACATAAAACACCAAGATCTGGCGAAAAGAGAAAAAATTTGAGTAAAAGACAAGGCTCTAAGCAGTTACAATCTTTTCCTACCCATCGAAAGTCTTCGGGTCCTCAATTGAAGCCTCTACAGCCGGCTTCCCCACCAGGAATGACAGCTCTGGATACAAACTGCACAGCTTGTCCTGGAACTCCTCAAGAGTTAATGCCATCTTCAAGGATTCCAAGTTAGTCATTAGACTAGTCTCAAACCCCCCAATCTGGCTAAACTTCGCCCGAAACTCCTTCAAACTCTCCGGTACTTCCGGCCAAGTGTAGGCAGGGGCCAGACATCCTTGAACCTCTTCGTTGAGGAATCCCTTCAGATGAATCCACATCTCCGAGAGCTCAGACTTATGGTAGAAGTCACCATGACGATGAGCCTCAATCTCTGGACAGTTGAGACAGAAATCTATTATCAACCGAACTAGCCACCTCTGGCTAATTGGATAAGCATACCGGTCTCTCTCCGTTTCCACCAAAGCCATGTTCCTTTTCAGATCTAAGAAGGAACCATCATACAGCCTTTTTGCCTTCTTCAAGGCTTGGTTCTCCTCTTCCAAGGCCTTTATTTTGGCCTGATCCCGAGCCATCTCATTCTGGAGGTGCTTCACCATATCGGAAGGTTCCTTAGACCTCTTGGATATCTCCTCTTTCATCAGTTCAAGCTCAGACGCCTGCCCTTGAGAACGGTTATACAGTGCCCGAATGGAGTCGTACATATACTTCATTTGACTCACAGACTGTGAAAGACGATAAAAACAGTTAGTTAACTACACAGCTAATTCTATTGAGAGCTGAGCTGATCATACCTGGCTAATCTCAGGACAGCCTGGTACCGTCTCGAGCAGAGCCTCAGAAGGAGGAGGTGACAAATACTTCTCGAACTCCTCCAATGGTCCGAGTTCGAGCCTTGGCTTCTTTGAAGACTTGTCCGCAGAGCTCCCTGAGGCCTCGAGATCCCTCTTCTTCTTATTACTGTTCGACGGCCCCCTAGATTCAGCTATCTGAGCCAACAAACTTGCTGCCCTGTTCACCTTAGAAGCACCTACTGCATATAAAAGGAAGGAAGTTAGCGTAAGAAGCGATTGGCACATTGTGGATGAGAATATAATACATAACCAAGAAGAAATACCCTCTTGCGACGCATCCAAATCTACTATAGGACTTATCATCATGACTTCTTCAAGATTATCAATCATGGTTGGAAGGACACTAGAAGTCCGAGACACTTCCTTTCTCGGACATCGAACTAGGGCAGAACCCTCGTCCTCTTCCTCATCTGATGGATCTAAAGCTACAGGAACAAATAGGCAATTTGCCTCCTCAAGCACCTTAAGCTGTGATTGAGTTTTCTTGGGTCCTTGAACCAGCCTTTTGAACCGACGCCCACGTCGAGCATTTTGCATCAGACCCGAGATTTCCTTATTTACTTCTTTCTCGGACACCTCGTCTCGAGCAGTTCCCCCTTCTAGTGCCCTAGAGGCCTTCAACGCCTTAGCTGCACCAATCGGATCCTGCTCCATAAATAGAAGGGTTTCATACCAATCCATCTCAACACCTTTTGGCTGATCAAAATGTGTCAACCTCAAGAAGCTGCTATTTTGAAAAGTCCGGCTGGACAGTTGATTCAACCAGCTATATGCCTCAATAGGCCACTGCCAACCCATCTGATGATCTCCTGATACAAACTTACCCTCTCTAAGTTTGATCTTATCTCTCACCAACTCTTCAGCTATATTCAGCAGTTTACGGGAGGACTCCACTTCATGCCAGATCTCATTTTTGACCTCTTCGTTCCAATTAGGAACTTCATACTTGGTTCGATCGAAGGTTAGTATTACCTTATCCCACTTCCCGTAGTTCACAAGAAGCAAAAAAAGCTTACCTAAAGAGGTATCCCGAGGGGTCAAGGTAACATTTTGTTTAACAATGGAAACCTTATACATGGTTCGCAACAAAGGGAGACTGGGACGGTAACCTTTACGAGCACACCAAGTTATTAAGACCATAATGATTACTATCACATTGGCATGTAACTGCCCTGGATGCACCCTATAATACTGAAGAAAATCATTCAACAGTGGGGGAAAAGGGAAGGCTAACCCATGCTGCAGAAATCTCCCATATATGACCCCTCGGGTTAGAGTTACTAATTCAAATGCAGACTTATCTTCTCCAAAGTACATAAGATCAGCATCAGAAGGAATCGAAAAGGGACAACCTTCTATGAAGATAGCAGCGTCAGCGCGTGCTTTATCCTCCTTCATCAAGTTTTTACCACTACCTTCGCCATCCATGGATATTCTACCTCTGGATGCATGCACTACCATGGGGCTATTCCTCTCTATCTGAGCCCTCCTGGCCATTGCCCTCAACCCCTTCTCTTCCTCAGAAGCTTTCTTCTCTAGAATTACAGGTTTTTTCCCACTCGCTACCTCAGCTCTGCGGCGGTCACGGGAGCTACTCTCCTCGGCCTGAGCTTGTACATACTCTCCCTCATCATGACGAGGGAAGGAAATTGTTTCAATACTACTACTCATGATTATAGAGAGTATGGGGGAAATACACACAGGGAGAAAAGGAAAAAACAGACACAAACAGCAGAGAAAGAAGATAATACTTACTGAGGAGGGAAGCAGAAAGCAGAAATTTGGGGCTTCAGAAATTGATGAAGTGCTGATACATCTTCTGAACTTGGAAAGAAAAAAAATTCGAATAAAAGAAGACAATGGGAATGATTTGGAAGATTTAATCCAAATCTAGACAACATTGAAGACGAGCAATTACCTCAATTCTGTTTCCGATGCAAGTAATTGGAGAGACGGGGGACAGACCGTCTCTACTTTCCAATGAAGGTACGCCACGTGTATCTACCATCTGGATTTCAAAGGAAGCTAATCTCAGCTGTCCATATATTTGATGGAATAAGAAAGAATTTGAAGCTAGATATTCAGAAGGGTAAAGCCCGAGAGGAAAGTCCTCGAAGGACACCCCGAGCTTAACACCCCGAGCTTAACACCCCGAGCTTAACACCCCGAGTTTAACACCCCGAGTTAGTCTCCCTCGAGTTATTGGTCTTCCCTCGAGAAGCAAGTCTCTCCTTCAACCTTCGAGACAGAGCACTTTATATTCTAAAGAACTACCTTGGGGCTACTGATAAGTCCATGGTTCGTATTCGGACCTCATTCATACTCGGACCAGGGCCCGAGAAGGGTCGTGGGCTCGAGATACGCGTAGGGTGGATCCATAGGTTCATCAATCCTGATCCTTACAAGGAATGCGTATATTATGAATGTTCTACAAGGAATATACATCCTCTCAAAGATGGTAATACAGCCATCCTAAACATGGTAACACAACCATGTCCGAAATATACTTCTATTATACATGGTAATACAACTTCTATTCCCATAAGAGTTGTATTCATACTATAAATACATATCTTGGTGATCTACGGATTATAGCCATATAAATGCCCTAAAGGTTTGGTAGACCTCTCCATCTAATCTCATACTACATACTTTACGCCTTAAGCAAATGTACTGACTTGAGCGTCGGAGTGTCTACCCCCGGGACACCCGGGGCCTTTGTTTTGCAGATCAGTTCGAGAGCCTGGTTTGTCGTTGAAGTGTTGGTGTCTGGCATACATCAATTATAGTCCAAAAAAATCTTGGAAAAAATGGAAGGCAATTTGTTATCCATTTTCACAAAATGGACTGGGAATCAGAAATCTTTCCACCATAATCCAAGGTTTCTCTTGCAAATTATGGTGGAAATATCAGATAGGTATAACTCAATGGGCTGGATTTTTAGCCTCTTTGCCTGAATCACTGAGAAACTATCGAAATTGGAGGACCGCCTGCAAAACTAACACTTTTGCAGAAACAAACTCTAGATTGATTCATGGAGAAGCCTCATGTAACTTCTGGACCACAAACTGGACTGATTGGGGGCCTCTTATTGATTTTTATGAGCTAGATAATGATGAATATCTCCAATATTCGGTGGCCGATTTTATTAACAATAAACAATCTCCGTTGCCTCTTTGATAATAGATTCTACCCTCAATGTTATCACCACATTGTAGGAGGTTGTTATCTCCCCACTTAGGTCTGATATGCTCATTTGGAAATCTAATCTGTTAGGGAAGTTCACATTTAAATCTGCATACACAAAATTAGGCCAGCAAGAGAAAATCTCCCAGTGCTCTCTTAAATATGGACACCATGTGTTCAAAAGAAAATTTATGTGTTTATGTGAAGACTTATGAATTGTCTGGTTCCCTTTGATGACATACTTATACAATTGGCTTTCATTTTGTCTCAAAATGTCTTTTTGAAACAATACAGATACATTGCATCACTATTTTTCTGGGCTCGACCACCGGATCAACCGGTTTTTGGAGTGTGACTCACAATTAATCGGGAAAAGTTCTTAATTTATCAAGCGCTTGACATGTCACCTTGTAACTTATTCTCTTGATCTAGGGCTTGATTTTTCATCCCGTAACACGACGTAATCCTCCATGACGAGCTGTTAAGGATTTCCCATGGATAATTGTTAAGGAATATACTATAGATAATTGGGGGCATGAGTCATGCAAGGCACACCTATGAACACCCAACTCTCGTAATCTGAGCTCAACGTTGCCACACGCCACCTCCGACCGCCAGCACACGTGGCTCGTGCCATCAGGTTCATCGGTTGTTTATCTTTGCTCCACTTATATGTTTTTTCTTCATTTTTCGTGGATTTGTAATAGTTCTTTAGTTAGAGTAATTTGGTGGGTTGTGTTTTTTTTGATAAAAATATTAGCGGGGTTAACTTTTTGACGGTGTACTTTCCCAACATCCCATTTTGCTTAGAGAAAATATGCATACTTCCTATTTAATTCGGTATTGAAAGGAGACATTTGGAAACCTTCATCTACCGACTCTATATGAATTATATTTGTAGAACGTATAAGTAGTAGTGTCTTTTGACCTCTCTACTTGATCGGTGTTGGCATCTCATCATAGTTCTCGACAATGTGTGAACGAATCAGGAAATTTTGTACTGGTCGCATGAAGACATACATTGAGGAATGAGAGTAATTAGGGAGTTATTAAAATGTTAGGGTGTCTGTCTAATATTGTAATCAGTATACTGTCATCTATTCGGACCTAATCGAAAGTATTGCGAGTTGCAATAATGATCCTTTTAAGTCTTGTCCAGTTGAGTTACTAGCTGCTAGAGGTGCTTGATCTGTTTGGACCTGCTGGTAACTGCTATTAACTGAAACTTAACTGTTATGAACTGAAATTATATCAGTAATAACATTTAAGTTGATGTATGATACTAAAGAATTCATATGTTCACACATACAAATTTATACATAATTGCTTTTAATTTTAAATATTCTTCGAATAGTTGAACCGGAGTTTAAAACAATTGCTACGAATGAAATATAAAAGTATAAAAAATATTTAGTAAAAACGAAAACAGTATATACATAAACATAAAGCACATGTTGAAGAAAACAATGAAAGTATACACCAGCGAACTTTTATAAGGATTAATATTCATGTGGTTTAAATGTAATCAGACAAGTTAAAAGTTAAGTTTCGATTTTGAATCTTTTTTGGAAAATGTTGCTAATGTAACTCCGTTCAATTTTTATTCACTAAATTAAGTAGCACTAATCAACATACATTATATTCGAGTGTAGATGAATTTTATTAAAATTCTCTATGAACAAAACTGAAACACTTAATTTGAAATGTTATACATGATATAGCTATAAAAAATAAAAATGAATTCATTGAAAATAATTAAAATAACTTTTGTTAGTACCTAAATTTCAAAACATTTTATTTTTTGAAAAAAATACAAGTCAGTTAAAAACAGCTGCTAAAATTGCTTAACCTTCTAGGAGTTGCTAACTGTTAAAACTGCAGTGATAAAGCTAAACTGGCTTGTTCGAAGTAGGTTAGATATGATGTTACCTGTGTTTACATGTTGTTACAACTACATATTTAGAGAAGATTTAGTCAGTTATATATTTAGAAACTCCTTACTAATCATTTTGAGAGTTGATGAGTCACGAATTTGATTTAGGATTTTAAGTGGAGATTTCACTTGTGATTTTATGAGTGTGTATTTTCAAAAATCTTGTTTGGTTTGTCTGAGATTTTATATAATAAATTTAAAGAAAAAAGCAACACTGTTTTAATAGGGCAATCTTATTTGCAGATTGTATTTTACTTTTGCAGTCCGTATTATTTTTAGAAAAGACTAATACACCTCGATCAAATGACTAAAGTTTAAACAAAAATAAATTAATAAGGATAATCTTGTCAGTTTCAATTAGAATACAGACTGCATTAGTAAAAGAAAACCTGCAAATAAGAATTATCTTTTATATAATACTATACTAACATTGTTCAACACAATTTAGTACTATTCCACACTATTTCATTATTTAAACTTGCAAAATCATAATTATAAACTGCTTTTTAAACAAAAGTTTCGTGCAAAATCACATTTATTCATTCTGAATCAACACATCCCAAACACAATTTTTATTATTTTTTTGAAAGTACTCCATTGTTTTGTTTACTACTTGCTACTAGCGGCGGCTCCTCATGCTCCGATCATTTAGTAAAATTTGTCTTTGTCCTGTTAGGCTCGTCTGCTAGAAAAAACTTGGCACAGCTTTCTCCTACTCCCAGTTAGAGAATCCAAACTCCCAACTTTTAAAAGAAAGTTTACAGTTTCCAGTTGAATGCATGTATCTGAGAACGTGACAAGGGCTTACATTCCTTCACATCACTTGATCAGCTACAAGAACATCTGCTCCGATGGTACGTTACCTAGATTGCAGCCTAATCTATACTCCATGCATTCCCCCCACCCCCATCCCCCCCCCCCCCCCCCTTTTTCGCCACCTGCTCCACTCCATGAAGAAGTCAATTGAACACCAATTCTACACATTTAAATCGAACTGAACATAACGAGCATTGTTATATGCAATCCATTATTTACTTATACAATCCGTATTTATTTATAAAATATTATTAAAGTATCTTTGAGCTAAGCTACGATGACCGTAAGACCATGCCCACTTCTGCTTCAATTCAGCTTAATACTTGTATTCGCAGTTGATTACAGTCTAACTGGATTGTATTAAATCTACATTACTCTTTAGGTGGAATGAAATAAACTATGTGAGAAGAAAAATCATACTAACCTTATCAACATATGACACTAAATTTTCCATGACCTTTTCGTTCATGTACGTTGGCCGCCATTGGCTAGTTAGCTTTAGCAAAAGATGTATTAATTAAACAAATTGAATGGTTGATGGCCATTTTGATCATTAAAAGCAGACCAGATTTCGAAAAGTGATAGCGAAAGGGAGTGAGAAGAACTGGGGCAAATAATGAATGGAGCAGCTAGTAGTGGCGTGTTCTTAATCAACAGTTCTCATGAATTGAATTTGAATGCATTATGATTAGGTCATTTCCCTTCTAAATGTTTCGCTTTTTAGAAGAAGAAATTAAATAAATTCGCAACTAGTAGTAACCCCCATCATTGGATTGTATCCACCGTCCTGTCTCCAACTCATTAGACCTCGTGCGCACTCTCTTTCGAAGATAACACTGACTAAACGATAGGAACGCCAGGTATTTCAACTATAGTTTCATGACGTAAATTGGATCAAGTATGATAAAAAAATGCATCCTATACGCAATCCGTATTTTGCTTATTTTGATAGTCCAAAATAAAAATACGTTTTCGATATATATAATATGGTCAATAATTATGTATATCAGACATATGCATCATATATACTACTTCTATTGTATATACTTGCAAATCAGTTATATATCATTATCATTGTATGTATGATTATTTAATAAAAATACGGATTGCAAATAAGTAAAATATGGACCGCGTATAGAATGCCCGTAAAAAAACACTGGTTGAAAAGTTACCTTTTATAATTTCACCAATATCTTGATAGAGCATATCCGATAATGCAGGCATAAGATAAATTGAGCTTTCCGATCGCATGCTATATTCTGGCATACTTTAGTATCGAAACAAATTTTATGTCTCTTGTACGGCGAGTTAAGGAGAAATACGCCGGAGATTTTATCCATTCAGTGATGGATCTAAAAAAATTCATCGGGATACGAATGAATAGTACTAACAAGTTAACTACAGTAATAGTGGCATAATTATTTTTTTTAAAAGGGAAATATTACTTTTCAGCAGGTCTAGAAAGATATACCAAAAATACGGTACCAATCATATACCAACCGAAACCATACAAAATTATACCGTACCAATTCATTACCGAAATTGGTGGCATGGTATACCGTACCATAATCTATTATTGGTACGGTATTGGTATCAAATTTTCATTACCACGGTATTACCGTACCATACCGAAATCATAATATTAATAAATTAAAATATTAATAATCTTAATTTATTAAATAATTAAGTCTGTACCGTAGGTCTTTTAGTTTCAATATCCTACAAAACTCTGAGACTTTCACTTTTCTTTATTAAATATATTTTAAATGGAATTTTAAGGTCATGTTCTAGATATCTAGTTGCTATTATTTTTTTTTCATCCCGTGACTTGGCTATTTTGCTTTTTATGAATTATAAATGAATTTTGTGAATTCTACACATTACACATATTTCTATTTATTTTGTATGTGAATATTTTTTTTTTCTCTATATTTGTTTCATCGTGCTATCATAAAGTTATAAAAAAGATCGATGAAATTATTTTTGGTATGCACGGTATGTACCGAATACCAACCAAACTTATTGGTATTCAATATATGAATATACTGGTCTCCGAATACCGACTTGTTTGGTTGGCATCGGTATTTAAAAAGTGTGTACCAAAATATTTGGTATGGTACATGGTATGGTTTAAAAAGGATGGTATTTGTACCGATTCCACCCCTACTTTTCAGAGTTCTGAAAAACGTCCAGAATCGTTTGACATAAAGCTAGGAGGAGATGTCCAGAAATTAAATATCAAGGCACTCGATTTAGTAAAGTTAGCAAAAGCATGAGCAACAAAATTATGGTGTCTAGGGACCCAAAAAACCCGAAAGATGAGAAGTATTAACCAACTGCTAAATGTGACGAACCGGTTCATGGCAGTCCAGAAAAGGTGCAGTATGGTTGTTAACCATATTAAGAACCATAAGCGCATCACCAAAAATGCCCACATTGCTTAAATTTAGCTCATTTGCCAATAAAATTGCTTCTTCACGTGCCAAAGTTTCAGCAAGGATCGGGTCCTGAATATTAAGGTAGCGCCTTGAAACAGCTTTTAGAAATTCTCCATTCGCGCTCCAATCTACCATGCATGATGTAACTGCATCCTGCGTGGTCCCAGCATCAGAGTGTATTCGAGGAATGCGATCTGGAGGCCTCTGTAAATGACTCGGAAGTAGAATTGGTGAGGGCTTGTCTGTCCTGAAATGAGTTGACTGAAAAGAGTGCAAGTTATTCACCGTTGCCGGCGCCACCTCCTCCGCACGCCTATGAGTTCCTTGGAATATAACTTGGTTGCGTTGAAATCAAATGGAGTCGCAAATCATGAGAAAAATTTCAACCACAGAGACTTCATTTTGTTTGATAATATTTCTGAAACGCAATTCACCTCTCGAAATATTCCCCTGTTGTTGAATGATATGTAGTAGCCATGTATCAGTCCAAACCCTCCTGGCAAACTCACAGTCATAAAACAGATGAGATGTGATATCATTAGATGAGGTACATAGGGGACAGCCCGAATGAATGGCTATGGTACGCATTCTCAAATTTTCCGATGTGGGGAGAGAATCCGTCGACATCCTCCAAGCAAAATGAAGAACCAGTTTAGGTACCTTGAAAGACCAAAGACTCTTCCAATATTCTTGGCTCTCTATAATCCTTGTCTCATCAACATTATGGCGCAATGGAGAAGCAGAGTGATCAATAGCTAAATGATAAGCTGTCTTCACAGAGTACACACCAGACTTTGCATAATGCCAGTAGCAACGATCCACACCCGAACCATGCAATATGGTTAAAGGAATTTGCTTATAACTTGAGCATCAACTTCAATAAAATATGTCTGAAGGTCAGAGAGATTCCACCAAGAGGTGTCATGATCTATGAGGTCCGATACTTTGGATAAATTCGAGGGCAAAGAATAAGGATTTTGCACATAGAAATCTTCAGAACGCGGCAACCAAGGATCATAGAAAATGCTTGTATTTTCCCCTGTGTTGATAACCTTTCTACAGCCCAGACCCAACAACTCTATACCTTTATAGATATTTCGCCAAGCATATGATGGATTGGGGCCAAGACAAGAGCTGAACAGATCACTATTCTGAAAGTATTTTGCCTTGTAAACTCGTGATAAAAGAGAATGAGGTTGCGTCAATATCCTCCAAGCTTGCTTCCCCAATAAACCTACATTAAAAAGCTTTTAAATCACGGAAGCCAATCCCACCAACAGATTTAGATCTACACATCCTTTGCCAAGAAGCCCAATGATTTTATGATTCAATACTCCATCACCCCACCAGAAGTTGCTAATTAGGCTCTGTATTTCTGAAATCAGACCATCCGGAAGTTTAAAACAGCCCATGGCATAGATTGGAATCGCTTGTAACACAGATTTTATCAGCACCTCTTTTCCAGTCTTAGATAGGTTCCGTTCAATCCAGCCATCAATCTTCCGCCTGATCTTGTCTTTGATGAAACCAAAAATATCAGCTTTCCTCCTACCAACAATAGACGGTAAGCCCAAATATTTCTGATGAGACCGAACTTCTGGAATACCCAAAGAATCACAGATTGACGGCCTCAAGAAGAGTGGTTTATTAGGACTAAAAACAATCCCCGATTTCTCCAAATTCACACGCTGTCCCGAAATCTCTTCAAATAAAGAGAGAGCCCATTTAATTGTAGTAATATCCTCCAAAGAATCTTCACCAAACAGCAAAGTATCATCCGCAAAGAATAGATGAGTCAATCTTGGACCTCTTGGTGATGCTCCAATACCATGTAAACTCCCAGCAACCGACAGGTCAGACAGCAACATCGAAAATACCTCCGAGCATATAATAAAGAGATAGGGAGATAATGGATCACCTTGTCGAATGTCCCGGTTGGCTGCGAATTGCCCATTTCTTCCCCATTAATAATTAAAGAAAAATGAACAGTAGAGAGACAAAACTTTATAAGATCCACAAAAGGAGCAGGAAACCCCATAGCAGTTAATGTTTTCAGTATAAAAATCCATTCCACCCTGTCAAAAGCCTTACTCATATCAAGTTTGATACTCATATGACCTTTAAACTGGGTCCTCCTCTTGCGCATGGTATGATGGATCTCATGGGCTACTAGAACATTATTAGTAATCAGACTTCCCGAAACAAAAGCAGACTGAGATTCCGATATAATATTCGGAATAATAGAACGCATTCTATTAGCAACCACCTTCGAGGCAATCCGATAAATCACATTATAGATACTGATCGGTCTGAATTGTGTAATAAGCTCTGGCATATCCGCTTTTGGCAGTAGAACAAGATGGGTGTAATTCGCAGAGGGGTTAAACACACCATGATTCAAAATATCCAGCACAAACTTTGTAATATTATCCCGAACAATATGCCAAAATTTTTGGTAAAAGATAGGACTCATACCATCAGGGCCAGGTGATTTCAAAGGATGCATTTGACGCACAACTTTAGAGACCTCCTCACCAGTGTAAGGCTTTATTAAATCTGCACCCATAGTCTCAGTGACCTTCTTCTGCATACGACTCAGTACATTCTCCATCTGCTCCACATTCGGATGAGAGGAAGGGAACAAGCTGCCAAAATAATCCACAATAATACTCCCTACTTTGTCTGGTTCAGTCTGAAGTACCTGATTGTTGTCCTTGAGCCCCTCGATTCGATTCAAAGCTCTCCTTTTAGAAGCAAACAGATGGAAAAATCTGGTATTTTTGTCACATTCCTTATACCAGTGTTGCTTCGCACGTTGCCTCCATTTAATTCTTTCAGCCTCCTGTAAGAACTCATACTCTTTTCGAAATTCCAATAGCTCAGTCACTGTATCTGCTGAGATATCCCCACTTTCTTTGTCATGCATAAGTTTCTTGAGCTGAGAAATCCGCTTTGAAACCAACAGAAATACTGGCAGGTTAATTAGTTATAGTAATTTAATTTTTTTCTCAAAACTCAATACTTACCAGTTATTCTAACACTTTTATGTGTTGATGGCGAATTAATGATTTGAAATATTTAAATATTCCACAATTAAACAATCATTGGCTATCACATCAATGGTATGGATGGATCAGCCAATGCATCTATCTATGGTTTAAGACTACTAATACTGGAGAGCTAAAATTTGACTATATATTAAGATTAATTTAAAATTATATTTCATATTAATATTATTACTTTTTTATTGATTCAAATATATATAAGATAAATAGTGATAAACATTAGTTGTCACTTATTCAAAATTAGATAACATTGTACCGTTAAACCTCCATAAATGAATATTATTGGAATAATTATAAAATTATTCATTTTGCGAGATCACTCATTCATCGATAAATGAATATATTATTCATTTAGACAGTATTGAAGAAATTACATTAGTATTACATGAATATGCATGTGTATTAAGTGCAAAAATGTACACGTGGGCATTATATTTAAAATTACTAAAAATATATATGCATGGTATGCACTGTATGGAATATCTAGAGTTTTAGAAAATGTATCCAACCCACATTACAAACTAACGTATGTATATGGACTAAGTACATATCAAGCAATGATCACCTACAAAACTACTTTCCACAACACGAGCAGAATACTTCCAAAATTTTATTTGCGTTAGGAAAAATCAAGGACGAGATGAATTTTGGTGGGAAAAAAGAGCAAAAAACTATAGACACCTTTTTCATGAGAGAATGATTTATTGTATGAATATTATTTATTTGAAAAAATATATTTTTAATATATATATCTTACGAAATGTGGTGATTATTCATTTATATTTACATAAAATTTTTAAGGATTCTAAAAAAATTATTCATTAATATATTTAGCGAGAATATTAATTTAGCCCCTTATCCCAAATCGGAACCGGAAAAAATTATTCATTTAAGCGAGATTATTCATTTATCAAATATTCATTTATTTATCGAGGTTTAAATGAACCTGCAATTGACAAAATAAATATACTTCATTTTAAAATTGTAGGACAAAAACTTTTATTTGGTCAACCATTGTAGTGATTATACAGCCAGTCAACCACAATCCAGATACTTAAAAAAATGAAGGGTTGAATAGAGTATACCCCTAAAATTAAGGGAGGAAAGGAATAATTAAGGTCACGCCCCTAAAAATTATTAGAGAGCGTTAAAATGGGAGAGGAGGCAGGGGAACAAGATGCAGATTTATTGGGCAGAGTTTACTTTAAAAACTGTAGGAGATGGATGGAGTAGGTATTTCTGAATCGGGTCAACCGGGTCTGAAACATGGGCAGGCTGTAATGGTGATACGGGGCATATGACCCACCCGTTTTATTGGAGCAGTTGCATTCATTCAAGTCCTCCTTTGATATTTGACGTTTGACATTTTTGTCTCTTGACTGTTAGGAGGACCACTTCGCCTGCATTACTACAGCACCAGTATTGTGCCCATCAATCATCAATGCAAACGGATCCGATCACTTGGATAAGCTTCCAATATATACATAGTATATTACTGCTATTCAAAAGATTTTTTCACAAGTCAATCATTTTTCCCATCTCTCTTTTGCAACGGAGAACTCAATGTTGGACTCCCTTTGGCTACAAAGTCACGTTCAGTTCAGATTTATCACAATCGAATTTAAAATCCAGTCATTATCAGCAGCTGATTTCGTTCGATTTTATTTGGTTTGTATTTTTAACAACATATTTTGAACTTTTGATACCTAAAAAAGTCATTTTAATTATTTTTAATGAAATATTATTTATTTTGTAATAGTCATCTCATGTATAACATTTCAATTTAAGTGTTTTAATTTTGTTTAAAGAGAATTTGATAAATTCTACATCCCAATATAATGCATGTCGATTAGTGCTACTTACATTAATGAAATATAAATTGAATGGAGTTATATCAGTAACAATTATAAAATTTAATTTAGAATTGAAACTTAAATTTTAACATACCTAATTATAGTTAAACCTTATATGTCTATTCATAATTATTATATATCAGTCCGCTGCTAATTACTTTCACCCGATGGTTCAATTTCATTAATATCACCACCTAGTGAGTTCAAAATCTGTTATGCTATTCTAAGAGCATTTTCAGTGGTAAGCAAGATGATAGTGTAGCTTGACTTGCCATGTCATTTTTTCAAGCAAGTGGCTTGTCAAGCTAGTGTTTATATTAGTGGTAAGCTAGCTTGATTATTGGTTATTATGGTCCAACATATGCACAATATCTACCAAATTCTATTGAATTAGTGATGTAGGACCCACACAAGCTAGTTGCTTGTGAAGGCAGCCCTTCCTTGAGAAGGTTAATGACGTGACAAAAAATAATGGTAAGAGCATCTTCAGTGGTAAGTAAGATGATGGTGTAGTTTGACATGCCACATCATTTTTTCAATCAAGTAGCTTGTCAAGCTAGTGTTTCAATTAGTGGTAAGCTACCTTGAATATTGGCTATTATGGTCCCACATATACACAATACCTACCAAATACTATTGAATTAGTAATGTAGGACCCACAAAAATAATGCCAAGCTAGTTGCTTGTGAAGGCAGCCCTTCCTTGAGAAGGCTAATGACGTGGCAAAAAACAATAGTAATCAACTAGCTCAACTATTTAGAAAAATTGCAAGCAAGTTCAAAAAACCAACCATTGGAGATGCTCTAACACCTTCACACACTTGTGGCATTGTCCTTTTCCAATTCTCATCAAACATACTAAAAATGAAGGGTGTGGATTTTATTTAAAAGTAGATTAGGTGGTTAGAGATGGAATGAACGTTAGCGAAAGTGGATTATGAGCACATTGATGAAGGACCAGAGGGGTATTCAAAACCATCTCTCAATTTGTGCAGATCGAGGTCCTTTTCTTCCAGTTAGGTTGATGCTTAATTCCATGTTCTCAAGTTCAGTCAATAATCCTAGTTTTGGTCATAAATTATTACTATGTTTAGTTTCATTTTAGACCACAAGACAATGTCACTTCTTAAGCTTTCTTGTCCTAAAGTAGATCAAAATCAAAATGGAGCATTTTACTTTGGATGAGCAAAGCTCAAGGGAAAAGAAGTCCTAAAGTAGATCAAATCCAAGGCAAGGGAGGTGTCTAAAGTAGAGCAAATCAAAAGTTCCAGATAGAGAGATAGTCTGAACCTGGGGATCATAAATGTGGATTCCCTTTAAACACAAGAAGAATTCAAACATTTGTTCCCTTCACACGTTACACATTTTGGCACTCCCTTTCACGCCATCCCAGGCGCTTGTCATCTCTCAGTTTCACAACATCCACACTTTACTTGTTCACCATATATTCCCATCCCAACACAACACAGACACTGACCACTTGCTCATTCAGGAAGCAACCAAGAAAAAACAAAAGCCAAAGCTCATCTGAGCACCTTGTAGGAATATTTAGGGAAACCACCAAAAAACAAGTCATAAAAAACAGAGTTAAATCCCATCAATTTACATAATCTAGTTGATTGCTCCCATCCCAACCAAGTGTACACACATTTTTTAATGCCAAGAGAGAGTATCTTCGCGGAGTATACAGTTTAACCTTGTATATTGCCCCGCCACCCCACCCCGTATGTTTCCTTCTTTTCTGTACAGCCATTAGGGCAGGTTGCGGCAGAATCGGCTCATCAGTCATCACAAACACCTGGAAGAAATGGATGCATGTTAATGTAAACATTTCCATGTAATTAGGAGTATACTTGTGAGTTTGCAAGAGAGGAGGCGTGTTATCAGTTGTTATTTACCTGCACGGGCTTCATCAACCCTAATCTCCAGAAGTTCTTCGATGGGCTGGCGACATATGGGACACTTATTGGATTGAATCCTCAATTCTTTTGCGCAATCACTGCACATACACTGGCATACCAAACAAGTATTAGAGTAACAGAGTGAACCTAAATTCAGCAGCATAAGTAACATTACTAATAAAATTATATATCCTTAGGCTGGGAGTGAAATGAACAAAATAGAGATAGGTGTGACACTCAGAATAGCACAAGACCCAAAACTAACAAAAACAGGATTCTTACCATATGCCTGCACGGAAGAACTGCGGTGTCCTTTGGCTCAGTCATGCAAATTACACATTCTTTTCCTGAATCTTTGTCATTAATGGTTACTTCATCTTTGTTGCTGATACCGAAAATTTCTCTGAGTTCATACCTAACCTCATCAATCCATAATATCTGTTTTACAACTTTCGCATGGAAATTATTATCATTGTTCTTCTCTATGACAGCCTGGGTTATTTGAGCATGAGCACATGCATCTTCTGCTTCCTCAATGACCATACCATTCGCGAATGTTGATTGTGCGATTGACTCTGCAGAAATTACAAGAGGAAAAACATCTCCATTCATCGGCTTGGATAAGTCATTTATGTCAAAGAATCCCAGGTCTATTCCACTTCCTGAAGGCTGGCAGAATCTCTGGCTCAATCCTTTCTGGAAAGGAATTTTCACTGGCACATACATCTCAGGATAGGCAGGAGAGAACGTGCATCTTGGGCCTTCCTTTGCGAAATAGAAAATAGTGATACTGTAACAGAGAACAAGAACAATATCGTTAATACTCTGTATAAGTTCACCTGATATCTGAAGAGTTACAAGAATTGATTCAACGAAATTGAACTACAAATTCCACTAAAACATTAATCCAAGCCTAGGGTGAAATGATGCAAATAAATATTAAATTCCAGAATCAACGGATGCAAAGCTTGATGAAGCTGAAGAGGCCAGACAGTAGACACTGCTCAAGCTTACCTATGAGTGCACATTGGGTCTGAACTCAAGCTGAGATGCTTAGATGTGCATGAAGCAAACAGAAGATATGAAATTTGAACAAGTATTTGCTCCTTTGCAGCAGCAAGGCCCATATTATACCATCAAAAATGGCTTAAAGAACACGTGGGGTAGAATCACCAAAGTTGCATAACCACTTATAACATCTTGTTACACACTTGAGAAGTTAAATGTATTCAGCAAAACCTCTATTTCATGATTAATTAACCAATAAGAGCACCAAGATCAGCCAATTAAAGTCTATACATGGTATGGATTACTCATCAAACATCTAGATTACAAGGAAGGCTACAAAATATGCTCACAGTATTAGAATAAGGAACTCTTAAGCAACTCATCTAAATTTCGAAAACTATATAAGCAAACTTTTAGCTCTAATGTTAGACTCATGTAGAAGGCTTGAATCTGAAACTCAGAAGAATCTACAGCTCAATCACAAAGATACAATTACAATATTAGCTCTATGTGGCAATTAATAGTACAGAAAAGAATGCACGCCAAACATATCCATTTGTTTTCATAAACAATTCTTAGATATTCAAACTTTTAGATGAATTTATTCAAATTTATCATATTGGTAGTCATGCAATCATAATATTGGTACTCTGTGTATCCATATATAACTCCATAAGTATAAAAAATCTGTTTCTTTCTTACTAGTATCGACTAAGACTGAATATTTAGAAAATGATATAGCTTTTTGCAGATGCTTATCTGTTGCTAACTACCAAGCTGGGTTTAAAAAAGCGCAGAACTAGCGAAGCGCAAATCTCAAAAATTTTCAAAGCGCGAAGCGCAAGCGCGCGCTTTTCATATAAAAAGCGCAAGAACAAATATTCTAGGAAGCTTTCAATAATAACACTCAATATAGAGGATGCACATATATATTTTAAATAAGACACAAAAATCGTAGTATAACATCCCATATCATCAACCAAAATCCAAATCAAACAAACTTAAACCCTAAATCCTAAAAAACTTAAGGCAAAATTTTTTTTTTAAAAAAAATTTTGAATTTCAAAACAAAGCGCAGAAAAAGCGCACAAAGGCGCGCGCTTTTTTCCGCGTCCAGCCCTTCACTTATTGAAGCGCACCCACATGTAATTTGCGTTTTAAGCGCGCTTAAGCGCGTTTTTTTAAACCCAGCTACCAAGGCAGACCAATATTGTCTGAAGTCTGAACACTACTCCTGATGCAAATTAACAGTAACTTAGAATTTATCCAACACATCCTTTCTTCAAACCAAACACCTACAACTCAGATGACCTTTCTTTGTGACTTTATAGCAAGTTAACAACCACATCATGTGTTTCCTAATTACATCATCTTTTTTTTCGGTCAATACTTACAAAGTTCAAAGTCTATAGCTTCTTCTAATGTAGACCTCTCTATGATGAAACCAAATTGAACTGACAAGGCTAAATATTGCAACAAACAGCATCACAATATAATCGTCACACTGTAGGGCACAAAGGTCTCTTTGGAACACATGAGAAGTTTAATAATACACAATTCAATACGCAATTTAACTTAAGCTTGCCATATACTGCAAAGGTCTCAATAACAGGATAGACTTAGCTGGTTGAAACAACGTAACAGCTACCAGTTGGTCCAGCAATTTGAAAGAAACAGAAGACAATGAACAAGCTCTCCCCTAAATTATAAAGTACATCAGGCACTTATCCTGGAATTTTGAACAGGAAAAATGTGCGTTCTATAAAAAATGTGCATTCTTATACTGGGATTTACATGATTATAAATGCTGTAAATTTTGTATACATATTAATAATGCACAACTACTATGCTTAAAACACACATTTATAAGCATTGCACAAATTGATTTTGGACATGATACACCAGGTGAACAATACAATAAATAGTCTTACTATAAGAACTCTATATTACATACATACTACAATATTAAAATCTCTCATTTATTAAAATAACATAAATTCGAGCTGAGATAAGTCTAACTTCTGACCAAATTTGAGGGAGTGATTTCTACATGAAAAAGCACAAGAACATGTATCCATATACTACAGTCAATCAAGTAGCAATCGTGCATATGGTAGTCATTCAATTTTGTCAAAAACCTTGATTTGGAATATGTACTGCCTATAATCATATGCACATACATCTTACACTATTCAAATTAACATAATCATCAAACATCAGGGCTCTCCAAGCTAATCTACTGTATTCCTTAGATGGGAGAAAATGGCTACTGATAACTTACACTGGCATTGAATTGCTAAATTGTTTAGTAAGTAATATACTGATAAATAATCTACAGGTTAGTTGCCAGATTTGCACATATCATATCATCCAGAAATTGTGTAACTAGGTATCATCAAAAACCGTATCTTGTAATAGACTGCTACATCATCTACGTTTAAAAATAAAATGAAGGAAAACTTTAAGGATTAGGGTGCATAGAATAACACTAGAAAGTGAACACCCGAAACTCAAGTATTAAATAACAATTCTAAACATACAGACTAGCGTTCTTGACCCACAGTAAAGTATATTTAACCTTTATAAATGTTTATGCTCAGGTGAGTGTTCTACCCCATGCAAACAAAAAGAAAATACTTTGAGCTGTGTTCAAGCCAAGAGAAGCTTAAAATTATACACGTAATGTATGAGAATTTTTTTTAAAAGCTAAACAGAAGAGCTTTAATGAGTTAAGGTCAACTTCCAGTCTTCCACGCTTATAATTGCACTAACATGATTAGGCAACATTCTGAGAGGGGGCAAATTAACTATTAGATGCAACTAACTTCAAATTAAGAAGCACATGTCTTATATTGCATAGAATGCACTCAGCTTTTTTATTTTAATTCAAAAGTTTAAGTTGCGTGTAATTAACTCTTGGAAATTGTAAACATGCTACAAGTATATAATTGGGTGGAACAATAAAGTGTCTCTCCTATAGTTTATTCATAATAAACATTAGAAAACAACATAATTCCTCCATCAATGTGAAAATCAGACACTAAATTATTCCAATGGATTAATTATAAAAGATCACAATTTAGCTGTGCCTATGTTGTCATGTTTATAAGCAGTGTTGAATTAAAGCATCCTAGGTTTCTCTAAGTAGGCCTCATCGATTCTTAAAGAGTTTATCTCAACTCAGAGAATAAAAACCAAGTTCAAATGTACAAATAGCCTCAGTGATCCAAAATTCCAATTTGAATTATATAAACCCCCTCACCATTTTCGTAGTAAGACAGCATACCAAAGAGAACCTCAAGGGAAGAGCTAGCTGATTTTCCCAAGTATCAGTTATTATATCCATTAACAAAATACTTTATGCTAGGCCAACAAGATGAACTCCAGTAGAAGACACTTAAACTCAGACAATGTAAAATTCAATCCAGTGAGATCTATCTCCTACTCGAAACACCGTAACACTTTCTAACGATAGGTCAATCCGTTATCATAGAAATTAATGAATATACACATGGCTAAGACTGAACATAACTATCTTCCAATCTAAGGTTAGCTGATCATTGTTGTAAATAGCAGTATAATTCAGTAGATAAAGTTAAATTAGAATCAAAGTAAAAAACAAAAAAATGGGTTAACAAATAAAACATTGCATGAAAAGAAGAGAATTTGCAGCACCTTCCATCAACTAGGGCATCAAAATCAAAGGACACCAGATGACAATCCCTACTCTCCTCGTCCACCTCAAGCTTGATGGTATCCTTGTGAACATTGATATTATTCTTGATCTTCTTCGCGGTCTGATGATCCACGTACGGCACGGGCGGCATAAGGGCCAAAGGAGGCGGTTGCATCTGGCCCCACCCACCACCGCCGGCAGCAAAGTACTGAGAAGGAGGAGGAGGATGAAAATAACCGTTCCCGCTGGGCACCATGTTATTGGCAGGCCTGTAATTGTAATTGTAGTTGTAATTATAGTGCGTGTGGGTCTGTGGAGGAAAGGGCTGCGGCTGCGGAACTGGGGCGGGTGGTGGCAGGGAATTGGCCGCAAAAGTGTAGCTTGGGGGAAGCAGCTGCAAAGAGGGTGGCTGCTGCTGTTGTTGTTGTTGTTGTTGCTGCTGTGGCGGTGGCGGTGTCGGAGGTTGCGATGGTGGCGGTGGTGGCGCGTGGAGTTGGGGTTGCTGTTGGTGGTGGTGGTGGTAATGGGGACGGTTTTGCTGTCTTTTACTAAAAAATTGACCCATTTGATGCTAAAAACAGCCGGAAAGTTCACCGGAGAAATGGAGAATCGGAATGGCTTGGGAATTTAGACTAGAGTACGGTAAGGTGAAGCAGAAGAAGAAGGACGGAAGAAGAAGAAGAAGAAGAAGTGCAGGGAAAAGGTGGGAATTTTCCTCTTTCGTTTTATATTGGGCCCGGCCCGGGTTTCGGTTGTTTCCTTGGCGAAGGAAGCCGAAAAGATTAGAAGAGTAAAGAAGAATATTAATCCACGGTCACTACACGCGTAATCTGTAGTTGGGAACACTCTTAAAAAATTGGTCACTAATTATTATATATTATATTATATTATATTTAGTTTACGTCAATTGTTGAAAAATGGTTGAAGTTTGATATAATCCTGCTGATTGGCATAGTTGACCATTTTCCATATCTTTGAAAATCGATAAGTTTTATTATATGTTGTATTAAATAATGATACGATTAAATGTAGTATACTGAAAACATGTGAGTTTAAATAATTCTTCATTTTGATCCTACCTTTTGCATCTTCTACTAATATTAGAAAAATGACATGCATAATTTTGAGGTACTGCTGTTTGGTGTTTAGAATTTTCTTTTTAGATTATCTGCACTTTAATTCATCATATTTTGGAAATGCTATTTAGTTTATATATAGCTGGCGATTGAAATGAATTTTGTTACACTTGATTTTTTTTTTTTTTTTGAAGATTTACACTTGATTTTCGTATAGTAGAGATTACTAAATATCAGATCAGATCGTATCCTAATAAATTCCCTTAAATATCTCTCCAAATGAATTATTGGTTTGTGTATCGCAATTTGCAAAAGCTCAAGAAAGGAGACGAGTAATCTTATGAAAAAATAAATATGCATGATATGGATATCTTATTTTGAGAAACTCTCTGATAAGGCAGCCTTATGGTAAGGCAGGGGTATTAGGTTCAGGGGAAAAATACCTTTTGGGGCTGGAATATAAATATTTAATTTTTGGTGCCAGTACTGAAAATGTTAATAAAACCCAGGGACCATTTTGCAATAAGAATATATAACACATTTAATCTCCTTATTCATCATTACCATCATCAATCATCAATATTAAATCATCAAACCATCGGCGCTCATCATCAATTCATCGACGTTTATTACAAAATCATCGACGTTCATCATCAAATCATCGTTGTTCATCAAATTATCACCGTTCATCATCAAATCTTCATCGTTCATCATCAAATCAGCGTCGTTCATTGTCAAATCTTCGTTGTTCATCATCAAATCATCAAATATTCGTCGTTCATCGTCAAATCTTCATTTTTAACCGTCAAATCTTCGTTGTTTATCGTTAAATTATCGTCGTTCATCATCAAATCTTCGTTGTTCATCATAAAATCATCAAATCCGTTCGATCATTGATAAATAATTATCAATTAGAAACATAAAATCATCAACTAAAATATACACATGATCAAATCTATAAAAAATTGTGAAACTAGATTCTCGTTGAAACGTAGCTCGCATCATCAAATTGACCTCGTTTTCATCATATATAATGCCGGTGACCTTATATATACATATATATATACCGATACATACACATAAATATATATATATATATATACATATATAATTTCAAATCTTCGTCATCAATACGATCATCAAATCCGTTCGATCATCGATAAAAAATCATCAATCAGAAACATAAAATCATCAACTAAAATATACACATAACAAATCGTCATCGTTCGTCGTCGTTCATTATCAAATCTTCGTAGTTCATCATCAAATCATCGAATATTCGTTGTTCATCGTCAAATCATCGTTGTTAATCATCAAATCTTCATCGTTTATCATCAAATCCACTAAATTTCGCAAAAAGTAGCTCGGATCATCAAATTGACCTCGTTTTTATCATCCTCTATTTTATCAAGTTTATCAAATTGACTTCGTTTTTATTAATTTTATTAAATTGACCTCGTTTTTATATATACTCGGTCACCAACATTAATCATCGTCGTCATCAATCCGATCGTCAAATACGTTCGATCATTAATAAAAAAAATCATCAATCATCAAATCATCAAAATCGACATTAATTATCAATCAATAAAATTAAATCATCAATCATATCATAAACAAAAAATCATCAATCTACATTCTTTATTATCATCAATTATCAATCATAAACATAAAATCATCAAATCTACATTCTTTATTATCATCAATTATCAATCATAAACATAAAATTATCATCTCAAATATAAACATGATCAAATTAGATTCTCATAGATTCTTGGCTTGGATCATCAAATTAATCTCATTTTCATCACGCATGCATACATACATATATAATTCATCACCGTTATCAATCTGATCGTCAAATTCATCCATCAATAAAAAACATCAATTATCAAATGATCATAACCGGAATTAATAATCAACTATCAACATTCGATAATCAATTATCTCGTCATCATCATAAAATCAATTATCATTGTGATCATCAAATTTACCACCATTAATTATCATCATATTTAGCACTAAAATCAATTATCATAAATTATCATAATCTTTAATTAATTACCATAATCATACATTATTATCATCAATTAATAAATCATCATCATCACCACCAATAGTCCACCACCGCCCCACCAGCCTTTAGCAACCTCCACCGCTCCACCACCACCAGTCCACCGCACCAGCACTAGTCATCCGCCGCACAACCACCAGCCCCCACCGCTCCACCACCAATCAACCACCACACCACCAGGCACCACCAGTCAACCACCACACCACCAGCCACCACCGACCTCCACCACCAGTCAACCACCGCACCACCAGCCACCACCGACCTCCACCACTCCACCACCAATCAACCACCACTCCACAGCTTCACGACCAGTCCACCCACCACACCACCACCGCTCCACCAACTCGAAATCATATCATCGGAATCATCATCATCAAATCTAAATCATTACCATCAATATCATTATCATTAGATCGGAATTATAAGATCGAAATCACCATAAAAAACGAAGGAGATTCCGGCGAAAATCCATGAAATTCCGGCTCCGCCAGCTTTCCTCGGACACCGCCTGAGCTCCATCGATTCCCGTCGTCACCCTCGTGCCCACCACCGCCAGCTTTCCTCCGACGCTGCTTGTGCTCCGTCGATTCCCGGCAAAGAAGATGATGGGAGGTAAAAGGTGATTTGGGAAGAAGAAGATGATGCGAGGAAGAAGATGATTGGGGGTTTTATCTATTGATTTTTCAGAATTTGCAAGATAGTCCCTATTTTTCTGCACCACTTACACCTAGGCACCGAAAATAAAATAATTAGTTTTCTACCCAAAACTTATTGAAATAGGATTTCTCAGCCCCTTTGCCTTATGGTAAGGTTGCCTTATCTAATTGTTTCTCTCTTATTTTCAGTTTAATTGCGTTAAACTGCGCAGAAATTAGCTGAACTAAGTTGCAGTTAGCCGAAGCAAACTGTCAATAGGTGAAGCACGTTGTGGTTAGCTGAATACAGCTGCAATAAACTGAAATTAACTGAAACATGCTGCAATCAGCTGAAACACATTGCAGTTTGCTAAAATAAGCTAAAAACTATTTTATTTTAAATTTTATAACTTTTAGCACATAAATAAAATTTTATTAACTCTTTTATTTTCCTCTTTTTTTAAATGCACTAAATTTTTTAATTTTTTTTAAATATTCCTCTTCCACATTTTAAATCTCAAAACTTATCTATTTTCCTTTTAATAAGATTCATCCGAATCATTCTAAGTTCCTATGTATCCGGCACCCAATATGATTTATTTTATTTTAACCGCTCGTTTTAATTTATTTACTTTTTCTTCTTCCGAATCTACAATGTAGTTTGTATTGTTCAATTTGTGTAGGAAATATTATATGGTTGATTCTAAAAATATTATATGGTCGAGAAAATCCCTTTGTATCTTCCTCGACTGAGGCCGCCGACGCCAACACCTGTTGGCGGCCTCCCCCCTTCCCTTTTATTAACAGTATTCAAGACTCCCCTTCTCTACCCCATACCTCGAAACCCCCTCCTTTTTCGAAAATTTACAAGCCCAATCAAAACTTCGTAACTCAGATCGTCCGATCAGATCAGTGGTGTCGGCGTGAAGTGGGTCGCCATCGGATGCCCACTGACCAGGTAGATCGCCATCGAAGGAAAGACGGCGATTCTAACGGGTCAACACCGAAGACCACCACCGATCGGAGTCTTCTGTCGCCGATCGGAACAGCAGATCAGAGCTATGTTTTACGGCCAACGGATCGGTTGAGCTGGCCGGTTTCAGCTGAGGAGGTCCGACCGCGAATCGGGAACTCTAGATCCAGAGACATTCGGCGACGGGCGTCCAGATCCCGCGAAGGGTGACTTCGCTCCGACGAAAAGCGATCCAGCTAGCCCAGGACCAAGTCGGTCGGTCGGGTCGTGGCTGCGGACCGGGTCGGGTCGGACAGAGTTTTCAGACAGGATTGGAGTTCGCACTATTAGATTGAGGAGGTGGTTTTATTTCTTTTTTCTTTTTATAAAATTTATTTTCAGTTTTAAGGGTACATGTTTATTGATGTTTGTACTAAAATATTGGATTGATTGTGATCACCTAATCTTAGTTTTCTGACGGGTCCTTTTGCTCAGCAAACCTTTGATTAGCTTCCGATCTAGTTAGCACAGTTTAGGAGAAATCCGAGTCAAAATAGTTGAATACTACTGTTGGCGATACTGTTAGTAGATTTGTAGACCAGTTAGGCTTTAAGCTTATATCATGTTAGATTGCATTTGCTTTTGTAGTATTCTTCTTGATGTTGAGCCATAGAATATCACCTTATAAGAGAAATCTTTATAGTAATCTCTAGTTAGGTTCCTGATGAAGCTTTCTTATTAGTATCATGGCCAGATAGAATAACTCGGTATGCTTTACATACTACTCTACTATCCAGCCTTGTAAAGACTTGCTATCTTCCGGTGGTCAAGAGGCCACCTGACTCAATGGGTAGTGTACAGATAATGATAAAAGCGTACCAATGTGGTAGCCCTGGCTCTCATATATATACTCAATATTTTACATGGAAAAGTCTATACTAGCTTTTACCCTAATACACCCCCTCAATCTTTACGGGGTGCAATTACGGATAGATTGGATCTATGTTTACAAAACAAATCACTAGAAAGACCCTTAGTAAATATATCAGCAACCTGCAACTGTGTCGGAATCGAATGAACCCGGAGACCACCATGGGCAACCATTTCTCGAACAAAATGATAATCAACATCAATATGTTTGCTATGATCATGCTGAACCGGATTGGAAACAAGATATGTCGCAGAAACATTGTCACAATAGAGAGTGACCGGATGACGAAGATAGTACCCAAAGTCTGCAAGCAATTGACGAAGCCAAATAGTCTCCGCCGCAGTGTAAGCAACAACACGATATTCTGCCTTCGTAGAGGATTTCGACACAGTAGGTTGTTTCTTAGAGCGCCAGGAAATCAAATTCTTCCCCAGAAACACAGCATAGCCTGTGGTGGAGCCACGAGTGTCCGGACAACCAGCCCAATCAGCATCAGAATAAGCAATCACCATCTCCGGAGAATTTGCGGCATGAAGAAAAAGACCAAACTCCATAGTGCCCTGCAAATACCTGAAAATCCTCTTCACAACATGAAGGTGAGTAGTACGGGGAGCATGCATAAACTGAGAAACCATATTAACAGCATAGGCAATATCTGGACGAGTCATAGTTAAATATTGCAATGCACCAACCATACTACGATATTCAGTGGGATTAGCAAGAAGGTCACCATCAACAGATGACAATGTAACTCTAGAAACACTAGAGGTCCGTACAGGTTTAACTGTTTGAAGGTGAAACTTACGCAACAAATTAGACACATATTTTTGCTGAGACAAAAATAAATCCTTAGGAGTACGAGACACCTGTAAACCTAGAAAATAATGAAGATCCCCTAAATCCTTCATATCAAACTCAGAAGACAGAACATAGATGAATTTGTGAACCAAGTCATTACTACTACCGGTTAGGACTATATCATCCACATAGAGAAGTAAGATAAGCATATGACCTTTATATTTAAGAACAAACATAGAAGAATCACAACTGCTACATTTAAAACCAATGGATAATAAGAAATTTCTAAATCTGGAGAACCAAGCTCGAGGAGCTTAGCGTAACCCATAAATGGACTTACGTAACCGACAGATGTGATGAGGACGAGAAGGATCAGCAAAACCTGGTGGTTGACGCGTAAAAACTTCTTCATTCAAAAAACCATGCAAAAATGCATTTTTAACATCAAATTGACAGACAGTCCAATTAAGAGAAATAGCAAGAGTAAGAACCAATTGCACAGTAGTAGGCTTAACAACAAGACTGGAAGTTTCAAAATAATCAATACCTGCCTGCTGGTGATTTCCAAAAACAACAAGTATGGCCTTAAACCGCTCCAATGACCCATCAGAATTGTATTTAATTTTATACACTCATTTACATCCAAGCACATTGCGATTGAAGTCGTGAGGTACCAACTTCCAAGTATTATTTTTAAGTAATGCATTATACTCATCAAGTATAGCATGTCGCCAACGAGAATCTTTGGACGCTTATTTGAAATTAGAAGGCTCTAATTCTAAAATATCTGATTTTAAATTCATTAACCAACGAGGCTTGGAAATACCAGCTTTAAGACGAGTAACCATGGGATGAGCATTGGAAACCAACGACTGTGAGGAAGAGGCAATGGAAGGCAAAATAGGGGGGAAACACTTGGATGGATGACCGACTGGGAAGGTACACTAGATGGTGACAGAGAGGGACTGGAGTCGGCAGATCGAAGCTCGGGAGACGCAGAGACAACCGGACTATGAACCGGGCTAGACGTGGGAGACCGATGGACAGGAGAGACTGACTCAGTAACCGGGCTAGACAATGAACTTGACCTATCCACAATTTCTGGCAACACAGGATCCATTGTAACTGGAGGTGAGCTAGGAGGCGACGCGGAAGAGGGAGAGATGAGATGTGACTCAACGGAACGTACTAGAGACGTGCTAGAAGGGGAGACACTGGAGAAGGAGATGACGATAATGACGAGAATGTTGACTGAGTAGACGAACTAGATCCCGTAGACACCACAGTAGGCGACCAACCCTCAAAAAGATCAAGCGGTGAGGAAAAAGGTATGCTCGACTGAGAAGGAAGGAGACTACGATAGGGAAATTGTTTTTCATGGAAAAGAACATGACGACTAACATAAACTCGACCAGTGAGAGGATCAAGACACCTATAACCCTTATAATTAGATGCATAACCAATGAAAACACAATGTTTTAATTTAGGTTGTAATTTATTGATTTTAGCATCCATTAGAAGAGGAAAACAAGCACAACCAAAGACTTTAAAAAAATCATAAGATGGAGAACGATGAAACAATTTTTCAAATGGAGACACACCACCTAAGTTCAAACTTGGTAAACGATTAACAGTAAAAACATCTTGAAACACGGCATCAACCCAGAATTGAGCAGGAAGATCTGACTGAACAAGCATTGTGCACGTCATTTCAATGAGATGGCGGTGTTTGCGTTCAGCAACTCCATTCTGAGCTTGTGTGCCGGGACATGATTTTCGAAAAATTATTCGACAATTAGTAAAATGCTGGAGAAGAGAAAAATTATCAAATTCCCGACCTCCATCACTTTGGAAAATCTTAATTTTGCAATTAAACAGATTCTCAACCATCTTTTGAAATTTTTGAAATTGTGAGTAAACCTCGAATTTTCTACGCAAAGGATAAACCCATGAAAAACGTGAGAAATCATCAACAAACACAACATAATATCGAAAAGACAGATTTGATAATACAGGAGATTGCCAAACATCACTATGAATCATATACAAGAGATATGGAGCAGAATGTTGAACTGGTTCAAAAGGCAAACGATGAATTTTTCTCAATTTGCAACAAACACAATCGTCATGAAATTTCGAAATACATGAAATTTTATTACTTGAAATCAAATTCCCTATAACTCTAAAAGATGTATGACCCAAACGAGCATGCCAAATATCACCAGACTCCTTAGTGGCTAGAAAAGCAGGTACGGATGACTGAGGACTCACAAACGCTGGTTGGATTGGATAGACACCATTCTTACTGGCCCCCTCTAGAAGCACCTCCCCCGTTTCCTTGTCCTTAACCCAAACAGAAGAATCATCAAAACTCATAATACATGCATATTCTTTACACAACTTATTGACAGAGAGGAGATTATGTTTAAGACCAGGGACATGACAAACAGAGGATAAGCTAAGTGGGCGTGAGGGTGTTTGAATTTCCATTTTACCACATGTTTAATTGGGAGAGTGGTACCATTGCCAACAACAACAGAACTTGAACCATGATATGGGGCTGTAAAAGAGAGTTTACCTTCTTGATGAGTCATGTGCGAAGCAGCCCCGAAATCCGGATACCAGACAGAGTCATTTGCTTCACCACCAACAAACAGGGCAGCGAAGGCTCTAGTAACACTATCTTTACCAGGGGGCACAAAATTTGGATTATATCTCTGAGGACAGAACTGTGCGACATGACCTGGAGTAAGACAGAAACAACAAGAATCGGGAGAGGGAGTAGAGCTAAAATTGCCATTGGATGAATTACTTCCTGCTGAGCACGCATTATTAGTAACACAGTTGGTGAAAGGCAATAATGAACATGACAAATCAGAAATATTACTCATAACATTGTTACGATTTATGTTGTTATTTGCAGCTCCACTGCCTACCATTGATCCTTCTGAGCGATTTGAATTTTCACGATTATTGTTACCACGACCTCCTCTGTTGCGATTGTTTTTGTTCTTATTCTTGCCACCCCCTGAACTCTTGGATCTAGTAGAAGAGGAACCAAATGACTGTAGTGCCACGAGTGCATGGGAAAAAGTCTCAGCAAGATCCTTCGAATGTTTCAGAGGTTACTCATGAAGTAACAACTTGGGATGTAGATCATTCGAAACTCAGCTCCAGTGGATAATGACTTAATGTAGTAACCAAATGAGCATAATCAGGATCTCCCTCCACACCAAAGAGTGTAGACTGAACCAAGTCATGATTGGAGACAGGACACTTGATAGCAGCAAGAGAATCCGCTAACATCTTAACATCACGCAAATATTCATCCATAGATTGAGAATCAGCCTTTCTTAGTCTAGTTAGTCTACCCTTCAAGTCCATATATTTAGCCATGCTAGCTTGCATAAAACGTGACTGTAAACGAACCCAAATATCACGAGAAGTATGCAGCTCGTGAACATCAACAAACACATTCCGAGATATCGTGGCAAATATCCAAGTTTTAACTTGTTGATCAACACGTAAGTATTCAGAATATTGTGAATTTTGAATCGTGCTCCCATTTGCATCATAAATAAAAGGAGTGGGGAGAGACATTGTACCGTCAACAAAGCCGAGTAGCTGATGTGCTACCAAAAGACAAGTAATCTTAGTCTTACAAAGCAAGTAATCTTCTGGAGATGACAGTTGAATCGTGACTAAATTGGATGGATTAGGAGCAGACAAATATGGAAGGGAGAAACCTTGCTGTCCAGCAGAAGATCCCAAAAAACCTTGATAGTTCATGGCGGTGGACTGAAATTGTTGATACGGACCAGACACAAACTGATTATGCTGAACCAGAGTTGCTGCGAACTGTTGCTGTTGAAACAGAGCAGATGTAACGGACTGATTCGGCTGAAACGGAGCAGTAGTGAAGATGGTCTGCTGAAACGGAGCAAAATAAGAGTTTTGCGGGCCCAGGGCAACGTCGGCGCGTGTACCCCACGCGCCAAAGAGAGGTGGTGCGTCTGGGGCTTGGGCGCGTGTGATCCACGCGCCTGAAGCGTTCGGCTCGGGTTAAGCTGGGGTGCGTGTGATCCACGCGCCGGGTGAGTGTGGCTCGGTTGGTGCTTGGGCGCGTGTGATCCACGCGCCCGTGTCTCTTGAAGCCTCTGACGGCGGCGCTGCTGTTCTCGGGACCTCTGGAGGTCGTTCTGGGACGCCTGGAGGTTGATTTGGGACGCCTGAACGCTGATCTGGGACGATGGCGGGAGGTATGATCCCCAACGAAGCTGCAGCGGGTGGGACGGACAATCGAGCCGGGTTGGATGCCGATTGGAGCGTCGAAGAAGCCGAGGATTCCAGAGACGGTGACGCAGCGGCAGCGGAAAGTGGCCCAGCTTGAAGAAGAGGGCCATCGGCGGGCAGAGTTGTCGGTGACAGGCCCAAATCCTCTCTTGTCGGAAAATTCGACATCGGATCGGAGAGGAGAAGAGAGGTTTTTTTAAAAAGAATAAAACCTAAACTCTTGATACCATGTACAGATAATGATAAAAGCGTACCAATGTGGTAGCCCTGGCTCTCATATATATACTCAATATTTACATGGAAAAGTCTATACTAGCCTTTACCCTAATAGGTAGTCGGTTGAGGTTCAGGTAGAGAGTATTTATTATAATAGAACCGGGATTTCTGTGTAGGCTGTGAGAAAGTGGGATGATGAATTTTTACGAGCTCTAGAATGCTATACTTGATAATGTCTATACGCATGAGAAAGAGGGAAGTCATTTTGTCTACCGGTATCGATACAGAGATGACTTAGTTATTGTAATATTTTCAGACACCTCTCTGATATCTCACTATACTTCCGATACTAGATCGGAATATAGCATTCGGGCAACATATTGCCACGGGAACCTCAAAAAGGTTTCATGTGTATCATTGGGTTTACCCAAACCCAATCATGTAATTCTATTGCTTTTATGTAGGGTTGAAGAGTCGTGAATAATCCTCCCGTCAACTTGGATGATTTTGAACTAAAAATAATAATAATAAAAAATGTTGCCGAACTCATCATAACATATATTCTAAAGCTATTTTTCCTTTCAAAACTCTTCTACACTATTAAATGAAAAACACTATATTCAACAGTTAAATATTGATGCAATTGTTGGAACATGTAATATATTTAACTTAAATCCTATATATAAAGCGTGAATCCGGATGCTACAGTAAACTTTGTCGTCGCCCATTTTAATATTAAGTTTTATTATTCACCGTCTTTTTCATCCAATCAAATAATAACAGTCTTATTTTTATATATTCTTTTAGTTTAATATTCATTCGGCTGATCCGAATGAGGCCCTTATCAGGCACCCAATCCCTGATTGCCACGTAGGATTACTTTGGTAACTAAACTATTTACTGCCCCATTTATCCCAATATATTCGCAGTCTCAATTTTTAATCCCTCACGCACAGTCTTCTGCTTCCTCAAGCACGCCGAAAGTGATCCTCCTCACGCTCAGTCTTTCATCACCGGAAATATCAGTGAGGGAGGAGAAGAAGAAGAAGGGTTTAAGGGGTTAAGTCTTTCATCACCGGAAAATATCAGTGGGAGGAGAAGAAGGGGTTAATCCTACGTGAAAATCAGTGATTGGGTGCCTGATAAGACCCTCATTCGGATCAGCCGTATGAATATTAAACTGATCTTTTATATATATATATATATATATACACACATACACACACATGTTGTTTATCTTATGCATGACTAATGGCTACACACGTTTTCATGTACATGTTTAGGAAATGTATATTATAAACTACTTTATTTATATGGTATTAATATATTTTAATACTCTTATATTTATATACATTTATTTGTGCTAAACTTAATCTTACCGTATATTTCTTTTTTTTTCTTTTTTTACCCACTTTATGCAATACAATATATTGTTTACTTAATAAGATATAATATAATTATGGTAGCAAACTTAATTTTAAAAAATGACATAATACTTATAATTGAACATTAGTGGGGGTCGACTGTTTAAAACATTCATATGCGTTCTGATTGGAGTTTATTAATAAATTTACTGATACAGATCCAATAAATCGTGTAAAATATATTTTTAAAAAATAATTTTAATTAGGAGTCGGCTGTTTTATTTTTATAAAAATCAACGAACTTAAATTATAATAGTACATTATTATTGTATATACAATCAGATCAATGGAGAAAAACGCACTAGCATAAGGGATTGCTCTTTTAATTTATTTAGTCATTTTATTTAGTTTATTTTAATTAATTATTTATTTCATTTTACTGGTCAGTTTATAAGCGATTGGAATTTCAAAGGAATAAACTCCAATTTATTTTATCCAATGCGTTCAAATCCTACTAACTCAGATGCAATGAGTTCAAATCCTACTAATGCAGATCCAATGAATCAAGTTTCAAATCCTACTAACGCATATGCAATGAGTTCAAATGCTACTAATGCAGATCCAATGAATCAGATTGTCTAATGATCCAGAATATCAACACATCCATACGATTTTATCAAATTTAAAGGATATCTATTTATCAAAGGGACATGTGGTTTTAATTGGAATAAAATATTTGTTTGCCATCTAAAATTGAAAATTAGTTATTTATAATATTTCAATAATGAAGACATATTTTTAATTGACAACAAAATCTTTTTATTCATTCTTTAAAATAATATAATGCAGTTAAATTTTGCTATTTTATGAAATTTGAAATATGTCAAAATAAAATTGTAGTATCATAAAATGTTTCAAATGGTACATCTACGAGAAATTATGAGTAGTATCAGTAGCAAATTTTCATAGAAAATATTCATGTGAATGGTAATTAATGATTTCCAAACAGTATTTTTCGATATGATAATTATGGGCCTGTGGTTTATTTACTTAATCCTGATTAGTACATTTTATTTGATTTATTTTTAGTATTTTTCGATTCAACTTTTAATGAAATTTAGTTTAATTCAGATGTACTATTAATAATTCCAATTCAGTTCAGTTCAGTTCGGTTTGATATTTTTTAATTTAGCAGAAATTATTTGTGATGAACGGACCATATTATTTTTCCGATCTTTTTTTGGATTTATTTCATAAATTTTTATTCTTTGTAATATATATGCTTTTCCATGGATGTATGCTTCGCTTTGTACTATCTCTGTTCTACTTCCCATATCCAGTGCAAGAATTTAATCTTTTTAGGTAGCACGAATGACATATTGGAAACTCGGGAGCTACAGTTCATTTCAGCTTGCAAATTGCCTTGGAACTTTGATATCAACAACAATTCGATACTCTGTCATGCACCATGTATTTTCTGTAGCATAAAAATGAGCTTTTGTTTCAGAATTAAAATGACCCTAATCATTTCATATCATACTCAAACTCTATTTCAGTATACAATCAACTTCAACATGTTGGCGGGACAGAGCAACTAACAGCTACAGCAAACAGCACGACTGATAACAGAAACAAATCTCAAATAAGAAACGGAAGATAAAGGACAATAAGCAAGTTCTGACTCAAATAACCCATACCATTGAATCACCGTGGAACACAAAGGTACAATTGGGCTATGTCAAAATAAAATTCTGCTTATTATCATGTTTCTGTCTATGTTAATATTCTACTCATCTCAAAAGATATCTCAATAGAAGAAAAAAGGCAGAAGAGAATCAGATTAGATATTAGTGTCCTGGTCCGAATTAGAAAAAATACATTAAAAGTTCAAACAGACATAAACATAATTACCTACAACTGAAGAAACACATATACTTTTAAAAAAACACATAATTAGCTATGCTATGTCACCTTAGACACGGATCTGCTACTTTATGATACTTTTAGTTCATCTAAAACATCTAGTCTCTGACATTAGAAATTCTAAAACAAGGGACTCATGGGATATCGAAAAATCACCTGTAAGCACATCGTTGTACAAATTAATGAAACGACTTCTGCGTTCGTACTTTCAAAAGATTAAAATCACTAAATAGACCCCACACAGCTTGATTAGATTCTTTCGAGGGTGTAGTAGCTAAGAATTATCTGTAAATGTTCATTGAAATTATGTAAATGATTGAGGAATGTGAGAAAAGAGCAAGTATTTTTTTCCCTTGCAAAATCGATTAGATTGCTGTGAGGATATAGTAGCTAAGGACTATCTGCAAATGTTCATTCAGCTGTGTGCAATTTTAAAACGCATCTTGATAGATGAATAATTACTGTGCTCATATAGATTCTCTACAAGTCCACCTCTACCTCTGGTTGTGCTAAGGTGTCGATTTAAGTAGGCAAGGCTTCGATGTCATGGGAAAATGGAGAAAAATAGCTGCTGTTTTTTTAAATTCTTTATGAAGCAGTTTTGTCTTGTAAAAACAAGGCTTCAGTTGTCCCTGTATAACTAACAGTCATGTGATTGAGTTGTACTACAAGGTACGAAATATACACAAAAGAAAAAAAGGCCATTGAAGAAGAAAATGCATGTACATTTATTATCTGCATTCACGGGATATATGACACATTACCAAATTTGTTTTCTTCCACTGAAGTACAAAAATGGTGTTGCTGACCTCTTAACTGCATTCATAATATTATGCTTGCTTGGGTGGTTTCATGTTATTAGCATGTTAGGATATTTGATGCAGATTCTAGGTGGTGTAATATGATCCAATATATTGCCTTCAATCAGGATTTTTACAAGGTGCCTTAATCTTCTGTATGGGATTGTCTGTTGGCCAACTTGTTAAAACAATCGGAGAGTTTGGTTTAAGATTTACAACAAGAACTTGAGATGAAAGATTCATTAAAAGTCACACAGAATGATTCAGTTTCACTTTCAGCTCATGAGAAAGCTGAGGAAGAACCTTTCAGCTTAATTGAGCATACACTCATCTGGATTAGATGGTGGGATGTTAAATTTAAACCAACCTGAGGTAAGCAATATTTCTTGTTGCGTTGTTTATATATGGCTTCTGAAATGTTCAAGAATCTAATGAAACATGAAATTATTTGCAGAATGATGCAGATTCTGTGCCATCAGCGTTACAGGGAGATCTCAACCCTGATTTTCTTAGTGGCCTGAGTGAGCCCCTAGCTTATGCAGACAGGGATGGAAGTGGTAGCTCCACCCCTCCCCTGGTTCATCATCCAGTCTCTCAACGAGAACTGACCTTGAGATTGCACCAAGTTATTCAATCAAGACTGGAAAAACGTGTGGAGGAGCTTGAAGATGCATTGCAGAACAGCCACATGAAGGTCTGTTATTTGAGTGAGTTGTGTGGCAGAAAATCTAGGCATTCTTACATGAAAGGGAGGGCATTTGCAAAGGATGTTGATGAGCATGTCGAGGCAATCTGTTGATGAAGAGGAAGAGAAATATGAAGCATATGATGAAATGGAGGAGTTGTTGATCAAACAGTAGTTTTGAATGCTCAAAAAGCACCGAGTTCACCTAATGAGAATGAATATTCACATTTGAAGTAACAGATTTTGCAGTGTACAATATACAATTAAGACGGCGATACGACGAGTGGTGGATCGGGGCTGAAGACGGCAACAGTTTAGATTGTGAAAAGTCCCTATCATATTTTTTCTTTTTGTCATCTCCTACATTTAGATCACTCCAATCTCAAATACCTGATCTCATGTCATTACCCTGGGAAAAAAAGTTGATCATATTACATTGAATATGAAGTCCAAATTTATTTGGTAGCAATGAATTCAGTGTGTTGCACAAATTTTGGAAAATCCTAGTTGTACTATAAATGGGGAATCCCCTTATCTACAGTTAACTCTTGGTCGTGATTTTTTTATTGATTATCTTCAGCAATTCCTATATCATACATCGGGTGTATGTTCTATTTTACTATGTGTGTTCTATTTTTTTAGTTACACATTCTATTGAAAACAATCTGCATATACTATTTATAAAAAATATGTATAAAAATGATTTACAATGCACATTTATACACATAAAAATGCACATATTTAAGTGTTGAAATGCACATGGGGTATATACCTCGGATGTATGGTATAATTTGCGTATCTTCAGAGTGTCCTTTCACGCGTCATCGTAGCAGCCTTTTCGCATAAACACCTTCCACGCGTCGCTAACACGACATTTATCACGTCTACTTCTTTCACGAAAAATCCACCGCTTCCATTGCTTCTTCCATGCTCCTATATTTTTCCCTTTATTTTGGGTGGGAGGAACTTCTGGTAAGTTTATGGGGGTGTTTGAGAATTATCTGTTAACTGATTGCATTAGCTGGTTTGACTAGCTGATTGTATTAGCTGATTTGACTAGCTGATTTGACAAGCTGATTGTATAAATGTGTTTGGTAAAATTAGCTGATAGATATAGCTGTTTATGAACAAAATGACATTTATGGACATGAATATATTTTACTACTTATTCATTCACTTATTAAATGTACATAATTTATCAATTGCTAATTTTTTACTATAAATGAAACATAAGAATTATAATAAATTAAATTAAATTATTATATAATTCACATTTTCATGAAATTCTTTTAAAACCATACATTATAAGTTTGTTTTAGAGACTTTTTCAAACCCTTCTCTTGTTTCATGTTGATGGTTGTATGAAAAAAAAATCAATTGTTTCCGAGTAATTTTGATGAAATGTTATTGATATTATAGTGGAAAAAAATGAGAAAAACCAACTAATAACATTATAATGAAATGTAATGAACATAAATATCCAAAATATAATCATAATAATGCACTACTTGAACAATTAGAATGATGCATAATTATTTTGAACATTTGAATTTTGCTACGAAAAACCAAATTCAAGAATATGTATTCTATCTTTTTGCATAATTGGTGTAGAGGAGAAAGGGCAAAAAAGTATTTAATTGAGTATTTGAGTAGAAAAGGCTATTTTTTTTAATCCTTTTGAAAATTAGCCTATTTAGTCCAAAAGACACTTTTTTCAAACTCATTCACCAAACACTTAAAAGTGCTAGCTGTTTGATGGTCAAATCAGCAATTTTTGGTCAAATCAGCTAATTTTAGCTCAAAAGGCACTTTACCAAACACCTTCTATATCTTGTTCGCATCACTTTACGGTTGTCTTCTTTGTTTACTGCTTTTATGATTGTGTTTTGCATTCTTTTTGTTGGTTGTTTTGATTGTTTTGATGCAGGTCCGTCATTAAACTGCACATATGGTGTTCGACAATTTACTCATGATAATACTACTTCACAAGTATTTCAATTTTGTCAGGTAGTTTGCGATCTGATCTTATAATCTTATCTCAGATTATAAGATTTACATCTTCTCTTTATAATGGTTGTACTTCATTGTGCATAAGAAATTAATTATAGAGAAAGAGGCAGCAAAGCTCCATTTGGTCATTTGGCAAATTAATTATTGATCATTTGGCGTGTGACCTAGATTTTCTTGGACCTTTTCAAGTTTATCATTTGCTTTTTTAAGTTGTGGTTCCATTGATGTATGTCTCTTAAAACTCAATTAGCTGACCATTAATTTGTTGCTGACACGAATGAACAGTTGCATCAGAGTTATTCCATGCATAATTTCTAAATAGTGTTGTTTATGCCATGCTGATGTATGAGAATGCAATCGTGCTTCCTAAGTAGTGAGGTGAAGATTACAGAACGCGTTTACAAATTGGTAGAGGTGAAGAAACGATCCATGCAAAAGTAAGTGTTTTCGGAACCTTGATTATCAATCATCATTTCACTTTATAGACTCATTTACATAATTTCCAGGAATTTGTTTTTTTAAAAGCTGTGCAACAGTGCAACTATAGATTGAAAGCAGTGCGGGAGAAGGTTCAACAAAAGATGAACAAGTAGTTTTGTATGGACCACCTTATTTGTATGACGTAATTTTGAGTCCAAAGTTCATAAATAATATTGCTCAATTGCTCAAGTATTATTTAACTCTCATTTATCAAGTTAATCCTAATACATAAATCTAGTGAAAGGCAGCCCAACAGGGCGGGCTGTAATACCTAGTCCTGTATAAAAGGCAACTAAGTGTTATACGTATGGATATACGTTGTAATAAAGAATAAGTAAAGGTGTGTTTGATTCGCAAAATTTTTGAGAGTCTGAATTTCGTTTTAGGTTTTTCAAGAGTTTGAGTTTTTGTTTAGGATTTTGAGAGTATGGTTTTGTAAAATTCTTGTTTGGTTGGGTTGAGTTTGAGTATAAAACAAAATCTTTGATTGATTTTTAAGATTTTGCAAGTCTGGATTTTGGAAAACTTGGTGAACCAATACAAAACTGGAATTGGATAGTGCAGGTTTTGCAAAAACTTGTCCAACCAAACACACTCTAAATTCTTTTTTCCCTGAATCTCTCCATCTTCTCCCACCGGAACTGAAATTCTTTTTTCCCCAAATCTCTCCATCTACTCTCACCAGGAACCACCGATCGAAATCATCTTCATCTTTTCTCACCAGGAACTAAGATCCTTTTTGACCGAATTCTCTCCTCTGAATACAGGCAAATACAGATCCTCATTGACTTGGGAGGCCACGAAGGGAAGTCATCGTAATAAATTGACTTGGGGAGTGGGGACAGGTCATTCCTGCTGTGCATAAGGCCACGGACTGGTGCGTTCGTTTTGATAATTGAAATTTGGGTTTGGGTTTGAGGTGGGATTGGATCTGGGTGTCTTTTTGTTTGATTGATGATGCGGTTGATTTAAGTGGCGGTGGCGGCGTTCTGGTGGGGGCGTTACGGTGGTGCTGACCCACCTTGAAAAGGTTTGGATGGAATATGAAATTAACTGGAATAAGTGGATCAAAATTTTAAAAATTAGGGATAGCATATACCCAGTCTTCCTTGGCTTATTAGTGAGTTTTTCTCATTCAGGCATTAATCGTTTTGATGTATTGAATGTAGACTGTTAAAAAAGTGGAATTTTTTCGGACAGTTTCTAGGATTGTCTCGAAACAATTGTTGGATGGCTGAGGTAGAGAAGGGGTCGATAGCAAGGAGAACAGTTTTTGTGACAGAGCCAAGGAGAACAGTTGTTTTTGTGGCAGAGAGAAGATGTCAATACCAAGGAGAACAGTTTTTGTGACTGTTGGGACTACTCGTTTTGATTCCCTAGTTAGAGCGGTTGATTCTCAGGAAGTTAAGGAAGAGCTGTTCAAAAAGGGCTATACTCACCTACTCATTCAAATGGGCCGTGGATCTTACGTCCCGACGAAGGTAATTCAGAATCTGTTTGCTTCTTTACTCTCATTCACTGAGTATCCCTACCTCTAGCTTTTATAGCCTATTATTTTGTTTTGGTTGGATGTATCCCAACCTTGACTCGGAAGTTGGAACTATTGAATGTTTTGGTTGTTTTGTTTTGTTTTGTTTTGTTTTGCTGAATTTCATCCTCAATAATCTGACACTATCTATTTTTATCACGCCTGAATGTTAATTCACTAGGCTTTGAACTTTTTTTAGGGATTGATTTTAAAACTCCGTGTCATATGAAAAAAAAGATTTTTATTACAGAAAATTGTTTTTTTTTTCAATTGTTAAAGTATTGACCTAGTGATCTTTATCTGCAAGGGAGCATATTTGTTGTATTATTTGTATTTTGAACCTTGTGGTATCTAGGATAGTTTCACTAGATGACCTTGAGTGTCTATGTTATCAAAGTGTGGAATTCACTTGGAAGTTTGTTTTGACTTTTAGATGATAATTCACATCATGCTCTTGAACTTTTCTATGGTTTCTTATTCATATAATATTCCTGGTTGTCTTACAAATTACACGTATGTACCTTGTTTACTAGCAACTCTGAAACTATATTTCTCTAGTCTCCAGGAGGAAATGAATGTTTAGATGTGGATTATTTCACGTTTTCATCGAGCATAGCCGATCACTTGAGATCTGCATCTCTAGTTATAAGTCATGCAGGTTAGTTTCTGATTAATATGAATGATATGAATGATACCTGGTTTATATGACCCTCATATTATCAAACAAATGATAAGTTCTTGATAGTAGATTGCATGATAGAATACCTATCAGATCCTTTCTGAGACTCGTGAATTTGTTTATGTTATTTTGTTTCAGGCTCGGGCAGCATATTTGAGACATTGCAGCTTCAGAAACCACTAATTGTGGTGGTCAATGAAGATTTAATGGACAACCATCAAAGTGAGTTGGCAGAAGAATTGGCAGAGGGGAAGCATTTGTTTTGTGCTCGACCTGTAACTCTCCACCAGACCATTGCAGAAATGGAGTTGGGATCTCTTATTCCGTACCAACCAGGTGATGCAACGCCAGTTGCTAGACTCATAAATAAATTTCTAGGTTTCTCTGAAGAATAGCTATTTTTTCGCATCATAGGTGACCATTTTGAGGCACGAATTCTTGACGTGTACCTATAACCTATCCACATTAGAGTAAATTATGTACCGAGGTGGCAACTGTCAAGCCTCAACCTTCTAAGTAGTAGAATGATTTCAACAAAATTTGTATTTCTTGTACTGATTGATCAGTTGTTAATGGAATTCTTATTATTTAATGACCTGTTTTGAGTATTGGCAAGCAGCTGTTTTGTCAAGTTCATAGGAGTAATGTTGTTTTCCTCAACTGGAGTACCTAATATGTCAAGCAAATTCTTTGACTACTATGACTTCAGATTTTGATAGGAAGCAGACATCAAATTACAATCTCATGAGTCACCTAGAGGGGATAGGGATTATTTTATACAGAGTGAGTTTGAGATAAGATCTCAGAAAAATGAAAGGAGAGTGAAACAGTTCTCAAAGCCTAGAAAAGTTCAGCCTCTTGAGTGTAGGTAATGTCACATTTCTTTTTCCGTCGCTTTTCTAAATCAGAAAGAATTCAAAGAATGGCTTTACTTACATGATTTCTTTTGAAACATTACATTCTCAAAGAATTGAAAGTTGAAACCTATCAATCTAGTGTAAAGAATATTTTTATTCAGGTACAATAGTATATAACAAATGGATTGTTGAAAAGTTATGTATATACTGCCGTGAAAAGGTGTTTGTGCCTAAATTTGACATTTCAGCGAGGACGGTAATGTGTATCTGCAACCCTGGGAAAGCCGCACAATTAGTTCCCGCATCTCAGACTCAATTCGCACAATTTTCCTCATACCCACTAGCAGGCTCTTTCTCGCCAATTTTTTGTTTTGAATTTGCATCCACTGTTGCAGCTGTAGCTTCTTCAGCCTCATTATTTTGTGTTATGCTGTTCTTTCTACTGATTCTATCAGAGTATTTCGCAAAAGCAGCTGAGAGTGCCGATTTAAGAGTCAAATCAGCATCCGTCTTTTTCTTCTTATTTGCATCACTAGTTTCAATTTCATCTTCTTTGCTTCCACTTACAGTTGCAGGTTCAGTTGCATTGGCTAAAACTGGATTTTCTGGAACAGATGAATGATTGGGGACAACACGCTTGAATGGTTCATGGAAAGTGTCATACAAGCGTTTTACCTGAGGCATTACTACAAGCATCAACTAATGTCCCGGGAAAGAAAAACACAATCCAAAGAAGCAACTAAAAAGCATCAATAAAATCCGAGACCACAAATGGCAAGATCATCTTAGTAAAATATTGCCCAAGCAAAGAAGCAGCAGGTATTACTCAAGAGAGAACGAGAATCCCTAGAACGCATTATTGATCAATTCTGGTTCCTAACCAAAAAGACTCAAAAATGTAAAAGACGGAAAGGTTTTATCGGTCAGAAACGGAGCACTATTTTCTCTACACTCCACGATCTTTGATTGTAAAATAACCACTGGACTGGAAGTTTTATCATTATAAAGCAAAGTATTCGCAAAGCTTACGGATCCAGGTGCTGGCAACTAAAAACAAGCATGAACGCAAATATAGCTGAATAAGAATGATGGACAAGTGCAAGACACGGTAGACTGAAAATTAACGAATACGATAGCAATCAAATTACAGAAGAAATGCGCCATGAGGTGGTTTCAGGTTTGAATTTGTAAACAAGACCTTTAAATAATAAAATCCCCTAGTATTTCGTGAAACAAAGAAAATCATGAATTAAACTTGGAATGCCTGAACTAAAAATAATTGGAACTATTAAAAATATATGATCCACTTACAGATTAAATGAGGAAATTTGTTTGACAAATTCAAAACTTGGTACAAATACATTCCAAACTCCACACTGAAATAAAAACTAAGCAGCCATTATTAAAAGAAGCCAAGTCACACATGAACATTACAAAACCATTTATCATGCACTGCTGTGTTAATTTCCTAATGCTATACAGTAAATCATATCAACCAATTTAAAAATAGCTCTAGAAAAAATAACAAAATACCTTGCGCTCTCCTATGCCTGGGCAGCGAGCCAGATCTTCCATAGAAGCATCCATGATATTAGACAATGACTACATGCAGCAGCAACAACTTTATTTTAGAAACAAAGAGAAACTATTAAAACTTAAACAAGAATCTGCAGGCATACCCCAAATGTAGAGCCAAGAGTAACAACATCTGTCTTGTTAACATGACGCACTGTTGTGAGAGCATGGTTTAGCTGCAGTGAAATAAAACAACAGACTTCAGCCAGACCTTGATTATGTATGACCAAATATTTTCATTTTCTAAGTTCAGACATATTTACAAGATGACTTCAAAAGTCCCTAGATAGACAAGAAGAAGAAATATATACACTAACAAAATTACCCGAGATAAATAGTCTGAGTCCATCTGACCCTGAATAAGATCTGCAGGCTTATTTTCATAAACTTTTATTGTCTCCAAGTACCGACCACATTCTTCCAAACTGATGTCAAGAATATAAAAGTAAGTTCCAGGCATAATAAGACTTGATAATATTTAGCATTAGGGAAATAATCAGTTGATGAGAGAGACCTAAAAGAAATCTAGAGTCATCATAATGTTGGGAGAGGGGGGAACTGATTCATATATTATTGTTTTACTGGAGAAATTGATATTCATTTTTCTAATAACTATAACTAAAAAATAAATATCCCAACTGATAAAAAAAAGAAGCAAAAACATCTAGAAATTCCAGGCCAGACAAGTACCTCCACCCGCATAGAAGAGTACATTCGTGAAGAAGAGCAGTTTTTGTGACTTCAAGCAATGGTTTAACAACATCTTCCTATACCATAAAACGCATATACAAGAATTCAATAAAAAAGAAAAAATAGAATCTAGAATTATTTAGATTTTTTTTCTTCTGAGAAGTGAAACTTACAACATCAACATGGCACAAAACCACACGAAGCTTAAAATTCTTTGGCAATTCTCTTATCCGATAATAGAGATAGTCTGGATGAAGTAGATGATATCTAAGACTGCCAACCAAAACATTAAAGTATAAAAACTCTAGTTCTTAAACCATCTATAATAGAAGTTTAAAAAAGACAAAATTAAAATACAAAGGGTAGACAAAAGAGGTAAACAATATACACTAATGATAGTTCAACAAAAGTAACAAGTAAAATCAAACTGCAGTGGAAACTAGAAGATTAATTCATTCACGCCCATACAAAGAGAATACCTACTAAGAGTTAAGCAGACAAGAGGACCCTGGAAAACACAATGATAACTTTCGAACCCAGAAGCAAAAAAACAGCTCTTACAGGCTTGACTTTTCTCAGGACATACGACCAAACGAACTTACCATCAACATCTTTCAAAATCAAGGATGAATTGAAGTAGGGAACACGAAATTCCCAAACTGCAAGTACATGACAAAATAAACAAGAAATGACAAGGTGCAAACCTTAGATACAGAGCACATGCATTCTGGCCCAATGAGTAGTCACATACGATGTCTGCAAAGGACCATCTTGCATTTCTTATATGTTTGAGCAAAGGATTCCCCTTCTGCATTTCATAATAGCCATGAGAAAACACATTTCATCAGATTTCGGGAGACACACAACAAGCAGTTCAACCTTAAATCTTTGTCTAACAATAGGTTAGCTAGGGGGACTTTCACACCACAAAGATCATCCCACAAACAAACAATTTACACTAAAGTATGCATATAAGTCTCTAGAGCAATGGCCCGTTCATTAAGCTGAAACTTGGTGTAACTAATGCACGCGGATCACACCACAATGATCATCCAACAAACAAAAAATTTACACTAAATTTGCATATTGTGAATTTAACCCTTTTAGAGTCTCTAGAGCAATGCCCTTGTTCATTAAGCCGAAATTTTTGGATCACATTGTCCTTCCATACATGTTTGAAAGTACTAACTAACATCAAACATAAAGCAGGTTCTAGATGGTTACACAATTGATCTCGAACTCGTCAGGGTCTTCATAATATGTGTCCAACCATCAATTTACTTAATAATATACTAGTTTAAATCATGCAAAGTAGACAAAATGAACACTATGAATCTTTCAGGGCCTTGATAAAATATGTTACCACTAAACTTAAAATCACAGATAGATGACATCTTGAATCCAACATGATAGTAGTACTCTTAGTAAAGTATCAATTGAACTTAAATGATATTCAGCAAAGAGACTTTACAATCAGTTCCCAGCATATATTGTGCAGCATAAATCACCTGTCTATGGCTAACAAGAATGGCGTTTCTACTGGGGCCACTGGAAGCTGAAAACGACGGCGTGGCAGACGTGGAAGGGCCTTCAAACTGATCGGATGGCCTCGAAGGTGCGGAGGAGGAAGGCTGCGCAGTGGTCGGTGGCGGCGGCGGCGGCGGAGGAGAGTAGAAGTCGGTGTTCTTGATGAAATTGAATGCCTGTGAGAAGGAGGTGGAGGGCTGGAAGAGGGAGGAGGAGGAGGAGGACGGCGTCGTTTTGGTTTGGGAGCCTTCCAGCACCTGCTGATACGAAGGTATGTTGATCACGAATTTCGACTGGCTGTTTCCTCCCTGCGCTGACGCCGGCGTCGCGTCTCCGTCCTCCATTTGTGACCGCCGATGGTTGTTCCGGTCGTTTGAAAGGCCCTTTTGCCGGTTTTATTTACGCGCGGGGTTTGGGGTTCAATAAAACTGGTTCAAGGGGCAAACTAAGGGAAAAATTGTCTGACTAGTTCTACATTATAATATTGGTGTTACGTTCATACGGGTGATAACTTTTTTTTAAATATATTTATAATTTCGAAGTTTTAAATAATAAACTTGACTGAATTGGCTAGTAAATGGAAGACAAATTCCATGTGACAAAAAATTGAAATAGATTATGATACAGTAATATAAAGTGATTAAAAATGTGATTTTTAGCTTTATAGGTAAGTTTCTTTTTCTAATGCTCAAAATATGCACATTAGTATAACATATCCTACAAATTTATATTATAATTCACATGTAGCCATTTTCTCTTTTTTAGTGATGACTATAATTTTCTATTAAAATTACTGATTTTATATAAAGGAACAAAATAGAGTGAGGAAAAAGGGCCATTTTTATTTGCCTTGAATTATTTACCTTAAACCCTTTCTGGTGCTTCACCAAAATCTTAAACCTTCCCGTTCTTGTTTCAGTTCAAATCTCTCAGGCGCCGCCCTGTGAGAATGAAAAATCGCCGGCCAGGAAACCCCGGTGGTGGCGGCGGAGGTGGGTTTTTCCGCAAAACTCTTCTGCGGCACATAGAATCATGCCCAAACAAGAACCTCCCTGTGGACGAGCTTGTGAACTACCTCCGCACAACATTCAAGCAATACGAACGCACCAAGATTCGCGAGCTCTCCCGCCAAGTCCAGAGCATTCTCAAAGAAACCAGGAGCAAGAAACCTGCTGCACAACCCGACGATGACAATGGCAGTGACAGCAGCGGTGATTATACACCGAGAACTGCGAAAAGGGTTCGGAAATCAGACGACGATGAGGAGAAGCTGCTTCAGATGGAGATGAAGCACGTGATGAGTAATAGGAAAAATGCTGAGGCTCGCGGGTCTGGTTCCGAGGAGGAGGAGACTTCGACTTCATCTTCTGATGATTCCGTTTTTGACGAGGAGCCTAAGTTTGATTTGATGAAGTCCCTCTTGAGGGACAGGTATAATGGGAAGGAGGTAGAGGAGAAGGGAAAAAGGGCGAGGGAGGATAATAACGAGGTAATGGAGCTTGAGGTTGTGACTAACAATGACGGTAAGAGGAATCAGAAGGTTGATTTGGTTAAGTCTGGAGTGAAGAAGAGGTTGAAGGTTGTGAAAAAATTGGAGCGCAGAGATGGAGATGGAAGTGAAGAGAAGGGAGGTGACATTGTAACTGCCAAAGACGGGCCAAAGTTTAAGGACTTAGGTGGAATGAATGGGGTGGTGGAGGAGCTGAAGATGGAGGTGATTGTGCCGTTGTATCACCCGCATTTGCCTCTGCATCTTGGTGTTAGGCCAATGGCTGGGATTCTGCTACACGGGCCGCCTGGATGTGGGAAGACTAAGCTGGCTCATGCTATTGCTAATGAGACTGGGGTTCCCTTTTATAAGATATCTGCTACTGAATTGGTGTCTGGCATCTCAGGTAAAGACCTTATCCTTTCCTGCTAAATATAGTAGCATAATAATTTTGCGATTCTGAAATTTTGCATTTATACTCTTCACATCGAATGGTTTACTAGCTGCTAATCTGTGTTTCAGTTCGACTATGATGCCTCTACCGCTGGAAACTTTAGCTGTTAATATTTGGAAGTTTTATTTGTTTCCAAGTTCTTCCAAGCTAGGTTAAGGTTTCTCTTGCCTAAAGTTTGGATTTTTTGTTTCCGTGCTGTCAAGAATGACAGGCAAATAAACCCGCTTCATTTGCTGGATTGTCAACTTATTGTCAAATTCACACTTTTGACCTAAAAAGTTTAAACCAATTTTCATCAGAAGCTTGTAAGTTCCTTGACATAGGTCAGTACTGTAAATTCTCTGAATTGTGTAGTTCAAAGGATAGTGGAAACCCAATGAAAATTTAACCTTTTGGTGAATATCTTTTGAAGTTGGAAATGTCGTCAGCTGCCTGCTGTAAGGCACATTCAGCTACATATTTGGTGAAAATTGTGAAATGAGAAACTCTTAGCTGAATTGTTGTTTGATTGCTTGTTTTAAGATTTTTTTTTTTGACAAGTTCAGTATGAGAAGGTAGCATCAAACATCTAATAACGTATTTGACAATTGTCGGTTATTACTCAGAATGCCGTATGAATGGTACTTTTTGTGGTATATATTGTGCTTAATCTATAATGCTTGCTTTTGTGCTTCTTATTTACAGCGTTAGGTTTGTCCTCTTGGAATCAACATTTAGTTTTGTCTAACTAAAGGCCACACCTATATAATTCAGGTGCATCTGAAGAAAACATTAGAGAGCTGTTCTCAAAAGCATACAGGACAGCTCCGTCTATTGTGTTTATTGATGAGATTGATGCTATTGCTTCAAAAAGGGAAAACCTGCAACGGGAAATGGAAAGAAGGATCGTCACACAGCTAATGACTTGCATGGACGAATCACATCAACTAGGAAAACCTTCTGTTGGAGATTCAGAATCTGATACATCAAATACTAGACCTGGTTATGTTTTAGTAATTGGGGCTACAAACAGGCCTGATGCTGTTGACCCTGCCTTGAGAAGGCCAGGGCGATTTGATCGAGAGATTGTATTGGGTGTCCCAGATGAAAGTGCTAGGATTCAGATCCTTTCTGTGCTGACACAGAAGCTTAAAGTCGAAGGTAGTTTTGATCTACTGAAGATAGCTAGGGCAACCCCAGGCTTTGTCGGGGCTGACTTGGCTGCACTTACCAATAAGGCTGGAAATCTTGCAATGAAGAGAATTATAGACCTGAGGAAGGCTGAGCTGTCGAGAAATAGTGAGAGTGAGGAACAGGCAGAGGAGTGGTGGAGGCAACCTTGGTTGCCGGAAGAGGTTGAAACGTTAAGCATTACAATGGCTGATTTTGAGGTAAATTTTCTTTAGACAAATGCTCTACTTCATGTTACTATTTGTTTAAAGTTTCAGTTTCGGGATTTAATTGCCTTCTACAGTGACTATGACTGTCTATGTTACTCTTGTTAAGATTGTCTCCTTCATTCTTTCTAGTTCCAGTTACTTTTGGTTATTAGTGGTTGGATATGCCCGTTGATTTCTGTGTTCTTATGTTCCGTGTGAAAATAAATCGATTGTCGTTGTGAGTTGCTGTGAATAGTTTGAAGCAATGACAGCTGCTGTTATTAACATTTTATGCCCTTGCCCTTGTTAGAATGAGGAAAGATGAAAAAGAGTCAATACTAAAAACTATGTTGTGGTGTTTGGAGACAACCTTTTCTTGGTATATTCTGTTTTGCAAAGTCAATTATTCTATACATGTAAAAGTGCATGTTGGAATTATAGCTTATTTGAAATTTTGCCTTTATATCGGGTGGCGACCTAAACTTGCTGTGTGTGACTGATGGCAGGAAGCAGCTGCAACTGTTCAACCTTCTTCCAGGAGGGAAGGGTTTTCTGCAATTCCAAATGTGAAATGGGATGATGTCGGGGGGCTGCATCAGTTGAGACAGGAATTTGACCGCTATATTGTTAGGCGCATAAAGTTTCCTGAAGACTACGAGGTAACTTATTTATTTTTGCTAGAGTGAAGTAAAGACACTCCGAATCTGCAACTATCAGTTAGGCTATCTTCTTGGTTACTTTAGTTTCTGCAAACACTATGTTTGTTTCAGATTATGTAGCAGTACTGAAAATGATGTTGCTTTATGTGTGTGTTTTTAACGTTTAAAAAATTGCCTGATATTGTAAAAATAACCCAGCAAGCAGTTTAGATTTAAATTGGTCACGCAATTTAACTGGGGTAGATTTTTCTTCTTTTTCTCATGAAAACTTGGATCATACCAATATCTCTTGCTCTTTGGTAGTTGTGTAAAAGGAGGAGCTTCAGATCTATGTATTCTCTAAAACTAAAAAAATGCACATGCTCTATGTACAGGAAATTTATCATTTGCTTGGTAGGTTTTCAGGCAGGAGACCTACTTGAGTTTAACTGGGATCCGGTGTTGGGTGTTTTGGTTCTGTGTTGAAACTAGCAGCATTTCTCTGAAGTAAAGCATGATGTTTGCTAATGCAAAGTAATATATAATCATTCTATTACATTTAAATATATATTAGTTGCTGCCAAATGAGTCACATATTGAATTCTGTCCAGAAATCTCTGCCTGTTGGCTTGTACTTGAGCTACTTATCCAGTTGTATGTTTTTTTTTGCATTCAGGATTTTGGAGTGGATCTAGAGACAGGGTTCTTGCTCTATGGCCCTCCAGGCTGTGGAAAAACATTAATTGCGAAGGCTGTTGCCAATGAAGCTGGAGCAAACTTTATACATATAAAGGTTCAGCGTTATGTTGGATATGAAAAATCGATTTCTAGATCTGCCTATTCTCGTTGCATATAATTCTTCTCTACATGTCTCTTTAGGGTCCTGAACTGCTGAATAAGTATGTGGGTGAAAGTGAGTTGGCTGTCCGTACTGTTTTCAGTCGTGCAAGGACATGTTCTCCATGCATCCTTTTCTTTGATGAGGTATTGTTCTGACATCTTCGAAACTTGCTTTTTAGCAACATGTTATAAAACATCAAACTTATTAGCTGCTGGGTGAATGGGGTTCATTCATTGTATTGGACCAGATTAAATCACAGCTAGAATCGCCAATATATTATTAGTGCGTGTTTAACTCGTAAAAATCCTAATACGTCTAAGAAGCTAAATTAACAGAACTTCTTAGTAAATCAACGTGACTTTTCTTATGATCTGGGTTTATTGATGAAGAAGAAAGCAAGTTTGTGGAGCCAAATATGAGGTTTCAAGAACTGTAGAAAATCATACGCAAACCTAAACAGCTTTTCCTGGTTTTTATCATAATCAATTGAACCTGGCTATAAGATATTTCTTTGTCAAAGTGTCCAACTACACTGCTAGGTGTTTTCCAATCTTCTGGAACTTGATTTCATTGTATCCTTTCCAGGTTGATGCTCTGACCACTAAACGTGGGAGAGAAGGGGGATGGGTTGTTGAGCGGCTGTTGAACCAGGTGATTAATTTCTTTTCTAGTCAAGGAATGCCTATGCATGGCTATTGCCGTGCTATATGTGAGTATTGATGCTGACTGTTTTATATTTATCATTTCAGCTCCTGATAGAGTTGGATGGCGCTGAACACCGAAGGGGCATTTATGTGATTGGTGCCACAAATCGGTATGATTTTTCTATTGATTGCTTTAAGTCTTCTGCATGAGTAAAAATGTTGAAAAGCTGACATTTTAAAAATATATCACCAGGCCTGAAGTCATGGACAAGGCTGTTCTTCGACCCGGTAGATTTGGAAAACTTATGTATGTACCCCTGCCTAGTGGAGAAGAGCGGGGTTTGATTTTGCAAACTCTTGCGAGGAAAAAACCTATAGATGCCGGAGTGGATTTGATGTCAATTGGAAAAGACCATTGTGAAAATCTTAGTGGAGCTGATCTCTCTGCTTTGGTTAGCCATTTTCCCCTCCTGTGACCAGTACTTTCCTTTTTAGGCAATGAACGCTGCTTTGGAAGTCTCGTCTTAACTTCAAAATGCTGGTTTCTTTTGCAGATGAATGAAGCTGCTATGGCTGCTCTTCAAGATAGACTTGAATCCAATCACAAGAGTTCAGATAGGAGTATCCCTTGCACCATCAAAGAGGAGCATTTTAAACGGGCATTGGAAAAAGTCTCTCCATCTGTATCGGATAAGGTATGATTGAATTTTAGTGAATTTTAATGACTAAGTTTTGTCACTCTCTTTTGACTCTTGTTTACTCTCGTGCTTTTGCAGCAAATACAGTTCTACCATGGCCTTTCTGAAAGCTTCAAAGCTGCCTGATGACATCTGAAAGGCTTTCTATACCATTTCATGGCAAATAAGCTGTGTAAGGGGAAGTTTTGATGGAATTTTTGTGTTGAGTTGTATATATATCTGGATCATTATCCTCGGAAATTGTCTTAGTTTGTTAGGTTGTGTTTGCATTGGCGATGTTCATTTTTACTTATTTATTTATTTGAGAATTCTGCAATCCCCACTCAGTTCTGGTTTCTTGAGGTTATCTGTACTGTACATCAGTTCAAATAAGTCCATTTAGGGTTTGTTAAACGATAACTTGGTATCTATTTTTCAATAAATTTTTTATTTAGTTCAATATATCTTACTTCTATTCAGTTAGAAATAAATTCAAGAGAGTTACAATCTACATTTTTAAAACTCATCTCCGTTAGTTTTCCAGACCGAATTAATTATACAATGACACATTAGTACTATCAGTGACGGAACTTGAAGGAAATTTATATGATTGCTGAATATGACTAGTCTTGACGCATCGATGGCGCAAAGGTTGCTCTCTATTACAATTCTACTGTATTGTTGCCTGATCTATTCTAAATTAGTACTTCAACCTTAAAATTTGGGGATTGCCACCGCCACTTCTAATAATCCCTAGTTCCGCCCATGAGTACTATGATTTCATTGATACTGAAGTGTACTATTTATAATACAAGAAAATTAATCTATGCTACTCCAAAATAGGAAGAGATATATACTACAATATATAAGAATATCTTTATAATCAATCCAGATATTCTAATGTAGGAAGAGATATATACTACTGGTATATATACAAGCCTAAATCCAACTGAATAGAGTGGGTTAGGCCCAACTGATCATAATTATATTAGAACAGCCCAGGCCCAACTGAACACTCATATTGTAGAACAGTTACAAGTGTTCATCCAACTGAATAGAGTGGGTTAGGCCCAACTGATCGTAATTATATTAGAACAGCCCAGGCCCAACTGAACACTCATATTGTAGAACAGTTACAAGTGCTTTGCATTCGTGGCGTAATGCAAAGCAGTTAAACCCAACTGAGTACGTGGTCTAGTGGAGCAAGGCATGACGCCACGAATTCAGGGCTCCACGACCCAGGAATGTCGGACACGACCTCAACACTCTACCTCTATAAATAGAGGAGAGGGAAGAATAAAGAGGTAAGCTCTCTAGTCTGAAAATATACAGTACACTCATAATCTCTACTGACTTGATCGTCGGAGTTTCTATCCCCAGAAACTTCCGGGAACTTTTCTTGTAGGAAGCGTTCAACATCAGAACCTGGAAGACATCCGTAGTCAAGGAGAAGGGAGGTCCCACTTCAGTGGCGCCGTCTGTGGGGATCTTGTTTTTCATTGATTATGGTGGTTACCAGGAGTGGATGTAGCGGTAATCATACACAACAACAAACAACTAGGAATACTCCCAATCGTCATCATGCTATGAACGAACGGGAAGAAAATCCTAGGGAGAGTGAACGGGAAGATGGGGCTGAATCCTCCCCAGATGATCAGCAACGTAGAATAGCGTTTGAAGCCTTCCTTGAAACTCAGAAAGAGACCTTATTCGGTGAGAAAGCCGACCTCGACGGGCAGACCGGGAGGCAAGTCGGCGACGACGAATTTCAAACGGGCCGGTGGCGATTAGCAGGCGAGCTTCTCCGGTGAAACAGTCAAATCCGACAGGCTGGTAGCGTGACTAGCTTCTCCGACGATGCCCAGCTCCGGCGAGAAGGCTGGCCTCCACGGGCAGATCGAGAAGGCGAGCAGGTGTGTGTCCGGTGGCGACAAGCACCCAGTTCCGGCGAGAAGGCCCAGGTGGCGGAGCTGCGCGAAAGGTCTGATGGTATGAAATTGGAATTCCAAAAATCCTACCCTTATTCAATTTCATACCATATACAAAACTATACCTGATATATTTACATAAATCAATTATTTGTATTTAAAAATATATATATATTTATATATATAATAATAATAATTAATTAATATATAGTTTAAGAAATTATATAATTATTTAATTAATTATTAAAAATAAAAAAATATATTAAAAAAAAAATTTAAACAACCAAATCGATAGAACAAATATTACTACCCCAACAATTAATTCTATCGATGGGGGGCTTATGGTATATATACAAGCCTAAATCCAACTGAATAGAGTGGGTTAGGCCCAACTGATCTTAATTATATTAGAACAGCCCAGACCCAACTGAACACTCATATTGTAGAACAGTTACAAGTGTTCATCCAACTGAATAGAGTGGGTTAGGCCCAACTGATCGTAATTATATTAGAACAGCCCAGGCCCAACTGAACACTCATATTGTAGAACAGTTACAAGTGCTTTGCATTCGTGGCGTAATGCAAAGCAGTTAAACCCAACTGAGTACGTGGTCTAGTGAAGCAAGGCATGACGCCACGAATTCAGGGCTCCACGACCCAGGAATGTCGGACACGACCTCAACACTCTACCTCTATAAATAGAGGAGAGGGAAGAATAAAGAGGTAAGCTCTCTAGTCTGAAAATATACAGTACACTCATAATCTCTACTGACTTGATCGTCGGAGTTTCTATCCCCGGAAACTTCCGGGGACTTTTCTTGTAGGAAGCGTTCAACATCAGAACTTGGAAGACATCCGTAGTCAAGGAGAAGAGAGGTCCCACTTCAACTACAATATACAAGAATATCTTTATAATCAATCAAGATATTCTATTATCCCACTCAAGCGAAGCGTCGGATTCGAGGAGACGCAAAGCTTGGAACGAAACAACTCGAAAAGTGGACGAGAAAGGCCTTTGGTGAAGACATCAGCCACTTGAAGAGCAGACGTGACATGACTCACACGAAGCTTTTTAGAGGAAACAAGTTCACGAACAAAGTGATAGTCAAAGTCAATATGGTTGGCCCGCTTATGAGCAATCGGATTTTGAGCCAAGAAGATTGCGCTACTGTTATCACAAAGCAGAAGCGGAGTGGAGGACCAAGGAACCCGAAGTTCACGGAGAAGTTGGCACAGCCAAGCAAGTTCAGCAGCAGTGTTCGCCATAGCACGATATTCAGATTCACAGCTGGAACGAGATACAGTAGGCTGCTTCTTAGCACTCCAAGAAACAAGATTGCCACCAAGGAAAATAACATAGCCATAGGTGGAGCGGCGAGTCTCAAGACAACGAGCCCAATCAACATCGGAGTAGCCAAGAACAGGAAGACCAACAGGCGAAGGACGAAACATCAGTCTATAGTGAAGCGTCCCACGAACATAGCGCAAAATGTGAGTAACCGCCTGAAAATGGTCATCAGTGGGAGACTGCAGAAACTGACTGACAGAATTAACCGCATAAGACAAATTAGGACGAGTAATCGTCAAGTACTGTAGTGCACCAACAAGAGAGCGATAAAGCTTGGGATTTGAAAAAGCAGGACCAGAAGAGCTGACAAGCTGCGAACTCGGAATAAACGGAGTAGAGACAGAAGTAGCATCGGTCATACCAGCTCGCTGAAAAACCTCCATAGCATACTTGGCCTGACCCAAGAACAGCCCAGCCGGAGAGCGAGCAACCTCAATTCCCAGAAAGTAATGAAGGGAACCAAGATCCTTAACAGCAAACTCAGCATCAACACGAGCAACAAACTTGCGGATAAGAGCAGGATCATTGCCGGTAAGGATAATATCATCAACATACACCAACAAATAGAGCACAGTCGATCCACGAGAGAACACAAATAAGGAAGTGTCCGTTAAGCAACAGTTGAATCCCAAAAGCACAAGGAAGGAGCTAAACCGCTGAAACCAAGCCCGAGGAGCCTGCTTAAACCCATAAATGACTTTCTGAAGACGACGGACGGAATCCGGATATACAAGATCAGAGTAACCAGCAGGTTGTTCCATGTAGATCGGCTCATCCAGAACGCCATTGAGAAACGCATTCGTAACATCCAGCCGATTAAGCGGCCATGAAAACGTCACAACCAGAGCAAAGATGATGCGAACAGTAGAAGTTTTGACAACATGACTAAAGGTATGAGTGAAGTCAAAACCAGGTAGCTGAGTAAACCCTTGAGCCACAAGACGAGCCTTGTATCTATCAACAGTGCCATCGGGACGATACTTGATCCTGTAGACCCATTTGGAACCAACCACATTTGCATCAGCAGGACGCGGAACCAGATCCCAAGTGTGTTGTTGGCGAAAAGCTTGCATTTCCTCATCCATAGCAGAAATCCAACGAGGATCCTTCATAGCCGAGCGAAATCCCCGCGGCTCAGTCTCAGCAAGCAAGGCAGCAAGAAGACCAGTCATCTCATAATCTCCAAATCTACAATTTGCTGTAAGACTACCAGTTTGGAACCGAGTAGTCATGCGTCGCAGAGGAGAGGGCGACGGATCCGGAGAAACCATGGAAGGGGGAGAAACTGGTGAAGACAAGGGCGGTGAAGTAGAGGCCGGTGAGGAATTGACCGATAAGACGGGTGACGAGACTGGAGTCTCAGCAGGGGACTGTGCCGAAGGCGTGTCGACCAACGTTGCTGGAGGTGAGACTGTGGCTAAAACAGAATCATCCAAATCCACAAAAAACGAAACATCCAAGGTGTTATGAGCAACATCAGCAGCAGTAGACGAAACTGTAGCAGATGGAAAAGAGGTCTCATCAAATCGAGCATGGCGAGTGAGGTAGACCTTCTTGGATGAGGGGTCAAGACAACGGAAACCCTTATACTGAGCACTGTACCCAATGAAGATGCGAGGAACACTTCTTGGTGCGAGTTTATGAGGTGCAAAAGGTCGGGTATAAGGATAAACTCTACACCCAAAAGGGTGGAAATTAGAGTAATCAAGATGACGATCATAAACCAGAAAGTGGGGTGAGACATTGCGAAGCACCGGTGTTGGAAGACGATTGATGGTATAGACTGCAGTAGCAAAAGCAACATCCCAGTAAGATGATGGTAGCTGAGAGTGCATTAGCATCAAAAGTCCCATCTATGTAATGTGCCTATGTTTCTGTTCGGCTCTACCATTTTGTTCAGGTGTAGCAGGACAAGAAATCTGATGAAAAATTCCTTTGTCTGAAAAATAAGCCCGCAGACGCGAATTTGTGAATTCAGTTTCTCCATCACTTTGAAATATATTTGTAGAGCAGGAAAACCGATTCTCAACCAAATTCTGAAACCGCGCAAATGTCTCAAAAAAATCCGACTTCCCCTTTAACGGATAAAACCAAGTAAAGCGAGAGAAATCATCAACAAAGATAGCATAGTAAGAAAAACCACTTTCTGATAAGACTGGTGCAGGACCCCACAAAGCACAGTGTACCAAAGCAAGTAAAGAGTCAGCCCGCCTGGGATTATCCATAAATGAAAGCCGTTTACCCTTGGCTCGTTCACATGAAGAGGGTTTAGGCGAAACAGAAACAACCTTAACTAGGTTCAATTTATTTAATAAGGAAATAAAAGCTAGGGAAGTATGGCCCAGCCTGGCATGGCATATGTCGATAGACGCCCTATGTTTATTTTCTTGAACATAAGCAACAAAAGCAGCACTACCCTGTTCCAACACATACAACCCATTCTCACAGCGACCTCGGCCCACGATTTCCTTTGTGACCTTTGTCTGAATAACAAACATATATTCATCAAAAGAGATCACAGATTTCAAATCCCTGGTCAGTTTACTAATGGAGAGAAGGTTTTTCGTAATATTCGGAACTACCAGCACATCAGATACATAAAAGTTACGAGAAAACCGACGATGGCCAATATGAGTAATATTAACAGGTCTACCATTAGTAAGAGTGACAGAACGATTACCGTTATAAGGAGCAATGTTGTCAAGACCAGAAGATTTGGATGCCATGTGGTTGGTTGCACCAGAGTCTAGATACCAGTCAGAGGAGTTGTCGAGAGACACATTGGACTGAAACGCATCAGCAAGTTTGGACTCTAGAGGGGGATTCGTGCATGTCTTAGCAGTGTGTCCAAATTCCTCGCAGAGCTGGCATTTGGGGTTCCACTTCTTGCGACCACGACGATTGCGACCGCCAAAAGATTGACCACCACCAGAAGACTGTCCACCAGATCTGCCAGCAGGAGGACCACCGCCGGACCGGCTGCGCGTGGCAGCCGACGTGCCAGACGGCGGCGCGTGCTGCCCACGCGCCTGGCTAGGGTTTTCATACCCATGCTGAGCCGACACGGCAAAGGCTACTGGGAGTGATTCCGGCGCCGGCGACTATCCAAAACCACCAGAAGACACCAAGATCTCATGGCTACGAGCCCTAGCAACGATCTCGGCGTAAAACGGGATCGGGGACGATGAAAACGGGATTGTGACAAACGTCTCGAATCCGGCACCAAGACCTCGGAGGAAGTGCAAAACCTTGTCCCTGTTCGCGACTGGAGTGCCAATGGCGGCGAGCCCGTCGGTGATGAGCTTGAAATGACGGTGGAACTCCATGACGGTGGAGGAGCCACGGCGTGCCGAGTGAAACTCGTCGTGAAGCTGCATCTCACGAGCGTCGGAGGCATTGTCGTAGGCGGCGACCAAGGCTTCCCACATGGCATTGTCGGTGAGAGATGACCGGAGAAGAACCTGGACGAGCTTGTCCTGCGCAGTCCAGGATTTCGGCGTGATGGATGACTCCGGCGACGCGGCTGGAGACTTCAGAACAGCGTCATCCGAGTAACTGGGAGCAGCCGGAGACACGACCTGGCCGGAGGCGGGAGGCTTGACGATGGAGCCGTCGAGATAGCCAAAAAAACCGGTTGATTTGAAAAGAGTTTGCACATGTGAACGCCAAACCATTAAGTTGCCGGATCCAAGCTTGATCGGCAGCATATGGATCATGGTGGCGTAGGTGAGAGACTTGCCAGCTTCCATGGCGGTGGTCGGAAAACCGAGGAGAGCAGCAAGTTTCGACAGCGGGAGAGAGCACCTAGAACAAGTTAGGGTTTGGTCAGATCACCTAGTCACGGCCGAGCGTCCCAGGATTTGATCGGAGACACCTAAGCACGGCAGAGATTGGCTACGGTTTAGATCGGAAAAGGGCACCTAGACTGTCGGCGGCGGCGGCTAGGGTTTAGGAGACACCTAGATCTTTGACGGCTAGGGTTTGCAAGTTAGGATTTTGAGCACCTAACAAGATTTTTGGTAAAATTTTTGGAGATCGTTCAAAACTGATGCCATGTGAATGTGAAATTTAGAATGATTTCATTGATACTGAAGTGTACTATTTATAATACAATAGAGCTAATCTATGTTAATCTAAAATAGGAAGAGATATATACTACAATATACAAGAATATCTTTATAATCAATCAAGATATTCTAATGTAGGAAGAGATACATACTACGATATACAAGAATATGTTTAAATCAATCAAGATATTCTATTAGAACTGTACCCTCTTATATTTTTTCTTAGTTTACTATCAATGTAAATTTCGAATGATGTATAATCAAATAAAAATCTGTTGAATTCTTCAAACCAAAAAACAGAGACCAAAAATAAAATGTTGACATCTTTTTGGTAAATAACGGAGGCTCAGAGGATGAATGATGAGTCTGAAGGAGAAAGTCTTTCGGTTTGACAATTTCAAAGTTGAATTTGTGAGCGTAACTTCATCAGAATGAAAGAGAATGTATAAGGTAAACGTTGTTCCTTCTGGAAAGTCTAACGGATTACTTGACTACATCATATATAAACGTAGTGAAATAAAAATTATATATATATATATAGTTTAATATATATCAGGATCATCCTGATATTGGCAGTATCAGACACCAATTAAATAACGACACGTCATTTTTAACTAAGTTATGATTGGGCCACGTGTTCAATCATTACCCAGACGGGTTTAGACATTCTAAATTAGGGTTTTAGAACTTTACTAAAAATATCTTAACCAATTAAAACATTACAATTGTACACGTGTCATTATCTTATTGGTACCTGATAAAGCGTATATCAGGATCATCCGGATGAATGTTATTCTCATATATATATATTTATAAAGTTTGTGTAAAAGAACTAGATTCAACACACGCAGTTCCAAATAAAATTTTCTTTACAAGTTTCTAAATATTTTTTTTATATAGAAAAAAGGGCACGAACAACACACTCAAGGAGCACAGTAGCGATATAATGCCCATGATTTAGGGTGCATTTGGTTTGATCAGTTTTAGAAAAACTGGACTTTAATAGCTGTTTGGTATAACTGATTTTTCAAAGTTCAATATTTTGTCCCAAAATCCAGACTTGCAAAATTCTAACAAATCAAGTAAGAATTTTGTTCCAAACTTACAAAATTCTAACCCTACCAAACAAGATTTTTGTAAAATCCCAAATAAAATTTCAAACTCTCAAAACTCCAAAGCAAAACAAAACTCTCAAAAACCTCTCTAACCAAATACACCATAGTTGCTATACTATATTTCATATTAATGATTAATTTAGTCGCTATGCGTAAAAGTTAAGTTATACTCTCTCCGTTTTAAATCAAACCGCATAAAGTTCTATTTATTTAATTAAAAGTATTTGAAACCGCATAAAGTTCTATTTATTTAATTAAAAGTGAGTATTTTTAATATTCAATTAAATGATCATATGAGGTATTGTTAGATTTTTTAAAATGTGTATTTTCATAATATTAAAATTTCATCCTAAATTTCTACACATAAAAAATAGATACTAGTGATGAATTTTTTTTTAATTACTCTAGAAATTAATTTGTGAAATTGATGTTAGAACGGATGAATAATTGCTCAGGCCAAATCCGACCGATGAGGCATTTTGCATCTTACCAAATTCTTAATTTTTTCTTGGAAGTTTCGCATAGAAAGTCAGAAATGCACAATCTCTGTTGATAGAGATGGATCCATTACTAGTATCATTCAAAATGAGAGAGTGGTGGTTTATAGTCTAATTCTTTCATAACTAGTCTCCATTATTATTTTTATATTTCATCTAAAAGTATAGAGTATAAGCTTTTTAAAAGTTTAATGTCTTTCATATAAAATACAAAAAATGAAATAAAAAAGATTGTAATTTTGTAACGAACTATTTGTTATTATAAATGTCAAAAATTCTTTTTATTTCGCTGCTTCCATATCTTTCACAATTAAAAAAAATTTAAAACTCGTGAGGCCGGCCAACCCTAAGATCCACTGTTGTATCAGGTTGCAAAGTTGGAGTAAGCTATTGAGGCAGCCAAACTAGGTTCGATAAATTTTACAACAGGATCGAGTTTGTACAGTATAATAATAAATGCGTATGATCTTCATTTTGGGCATTATACCTAGAAAAAGAACCATTGTTGTACAGGTCCATCTTGAATGTGTTGATAACCGTGGGTAGACGAGTTTTTGTAGCTCCCCAAGCGAAAGATGGAAAGTTTTTGTGGCAATTCAGATCTATAGCTTGTCTAAACCATCTGAAATTGCTCATAATTAGGATTTTGATTCTCTTTCTCAGATTGAAAAAAGCATGTGTATGATCAAAATGATTTTGTTGGCTATTTGTAAACGATGTTGAAACACAAAGTGTGGGACTTGGAGAAATTTTGCTCAAGTCGTTGTACCATCAAAAGCAGAAAAGCTAATTCTTTTGAAACTCGTTTCATTGTTTCTGCATAATCATTTCTGTTTATTTCAAGAAGGTTCCACGAAAATTGAAGTCTACCAATGACAACAAATCAATCCTAATTTAAATTCAAATATTCGGATATATTAGGAAAGATTGGATTTGTTAATTTTATGTTCCAGAGACAGCAAAGTCAAATCACAATGTATCAACCATTGATCAAAACTCACAGGACATAAAATTTTAGAACGAGTTGGTCATCAAGACATATAAGATCTCAGTCAATTGACAAGATAAGAATGCTCACACATTCACTAAAAATGATCTTCAGCAAGTAAAAGTGAATAATTTTTACTCTATTTTAATTTATTAATAAATAAATTTTGGAGTAAGTTAATTCCCGTGTATACATGTGTTTTTCACCGAATCACGTAAACAATTCTTATATTTTCATTTTCATGTTTAGGCATCAAAATGAAAATTGCAAGTCATAAACCATGAAGATGCAGATGTCCTTGTTCAACATTTTGCACTGTATTTCTGTTTTGATTTTGGGTTTTCCTCGTGCTGTTTTATCATGCTAGAAAGTTGGAAGATTACAACGTCATTTTTTCCACAATTATTTATCTAGAAAGATTTATCCAGAAAACCACAGCATAATAAATCAAGAATATAAATTTGTACGTTGCAATTTAAATGAGACTAAAATGCATATTCTATTCGGTTATGTTTATGTTAATGTTTGTGCAGCTCCTAGCCGCCCAGGCGAGCGAACAAACAAAACCTTTACAATATTCTTTTGGCTTTTTTGGGTTAACATTTTTCGAGTGGGGAGGAATACTAAATTTTGTAGCTACTCTCCCATTGAAAGAGCTTTATATAATTTATTTTTAACTTTTCGTTTATTTTATGAACCATAACTCTTCTACTACAACAGAGAGCCACTGAATCATTAGTATATTGGCTGTTGACATAAAAGCTTTGCTCAAGCTCCCGTCTCTCTCTATATTGAACATTTCGAAAGACTTGATTTAGGAAAATTAGAGGAGAAATGATTTGAAAATGATGCGATGAGAGAATTCGAATCGCTGAGCGAGACTTGACCTCTGACCAAATGAGCTAGTTGATTTCCAGCTATCTAGGAGTAACACGATTGTTTCAATTTATTTATAATTTCAACAATGCAAACATTGTCCTCTTTCTTAACTTTTATAAATAAATATAAACACTGAAATTGAAATGTCAAGATATAATATACTGACATAATATTATTATTCTGCAAATTGGATATTTTATTCCTAAACATGCTAGTATAAAATTTGATTGGTATTAATTATACTTATTATTTTATTTTAGTATCTTCTTATCACTTTGTGAGTCATTATCAGTGAGTGCCACATAAATACTGGCTAGCAAAGTGATGATACAACAGTAATACATTATTACTTGAACTGAATTTGATCAAGTTATTTTAATTAAATTTGAAATAGTTAAGTAACAAGCACACATCCAAATCATAATTTCAATCACATTATTAGTTTATAAAATTAATTTGACGAGAAGAAAAAGACTTGAGATCCACGTAGACAATTGTAATTGCAGTCAACCCCTCGATCACATCTACAAAATATGGATTGTTTGGTAACGATTTCAACAACAATATGCTTCTTGTCTTCATCTTCACCAAATTCAAGACAGTACCTTTGCCCATACACACATCTTCGATATTTTGGTACTATATTTCGACCACGGAGCGCGATATTTTTCATAATTATCCATACGACCTTCTAGAAAACTAAAATTTAACTAATCTGGTCTTATTTTTACTGATTTGAACTGAACTGAAATAAAATTAATATATTAAAAAATAAAATCAATATATTTAAATTTACCTGCACTTGATCAAATTATGACCTTGTCCAGTTGAGCTGTTTGGAGCTGATTGGAGCTGCTTGACCTGCTTGAACCTGTTTGGAACTAACTGCTTGGAGCTGATTGAATTTTTTATTATTTATGAATAAATATTCGTATGTGGTTTAAATGTAATTAGACAAATTAAAATACACAATATTTCATTTACAATAATTAAAATAACCTTTTTAGTACCTAAATTTCAAAACATTTTATTTCTTTTCAAAAAAATACGAGTAGAATGAAATTAGTTGCTTTAGCTGCTAAAACTGCTGAGCTACTTGGAGCTGTTTGAACTGCTTGCTAAATGCTAAAATTGTTTAACCTGCTTGAAACTGCTTGAACCTGTTTGGAACTGCTTGGATTATTTTATTATTTATGGATGAATATTCATATGTGGTTTAAATGTAATCAAACAATTTAAAATACACAATATTTCATTGACAATAATTAAAATCCTTTTTAGTACCTAAATTCAAAACATTTAATTTCTTTTCAAAATAATACAAGTCGAATGAAGTTAGTTGCTTGAACTGCTAAAACTGATGAGCTGATTGGAACTGTTTGAGGTGCTTGAAACTGCTATAACTACTTAGAAAAAGTTGAACTAAACAGGACCTATATTTTATTGAACTAAACCCGACTAAACTAAACTACTCTATTTATGAGTTCTAGCAAACATTACCTTATTGCGCTTTTTGTTTTACAAAAGGAACATTTTTTGGTCTTTGTATTTGGATAGAAGTCTGATACGTCTGCTTCCCTTGGCAAGAACGTTTTCTTCCCTAAACTTTTAAAAAGTTGGACTAAATTTAGCAATAGCAACTAAAAATAGTATAAAATTATAGAAGCCGTCGTATAATCACGTGATAGTCTTTCCACCGTTAAAGATTTTCGAAGATCATAACAATAATTTGGTATAGATTTGTACATAATTCATTTACTCTAGAGAAGTGGAATTCGATACGTTCTCTTAAATCTACACTACTACTAGGTACATCAGTTTGATTTAATATATTCAATCAATTTTTTATAATAAATTTATTTTTAATAAATTGAATTCTAAATCCACTTATGCAAATTCTCTAGAAAGTCCGACTTTCTAAAGTGTTATGGAACTACCACTATATATTTAAGGTCAAGTGATACTATTTTGTGTTAAAACATTGATAGTATCAAAGTGAACATATAGTAAAATATATTTTAATGCAAAAATTCATGAATTTACATTAAAACATTAATAAAATTCAAATAACAAATTTTACTGTTCAAATTAAAAGGTACACTGTATAAGTTAAAACGTATAAAGACTTTTATGGAAAGTTAGGAAAGTTGGACTTTGAGGAGAATTTCTCGCCCACTTAATACTAAGAATGTGTATATTATGTGTATAAATAAATAAATTTTAAATTATAATAAACTCTCAAAAAAGAGCTGACTGACGTCAGCCTATACACAATAATCGTGAATCATTTCCAGCTTGAGGGAAAAGCCAGGAATTTCACTTAGGTGGGGTCCAGTAGCTCCGCGGTCCTTGCTCCTTCCTTTTTCTGCCACTTGCGAAGCAGACGGGCGAAAATTCCCCGTTCGGCTGCCGTTAAACCCCCGAAAAATACGGACCCAATTTCCCGTCAACTTCAAACCGGCGACCGGGCTGAATCAGCCCCAACGAGCCCGGTTTCGTCCGCCGTCTTCGGTTCCAAGCATTTGATCGACGGCATCCTCACCGTCGTTTTCCCGCTCTTCGACGTCGATCCCTCGCCGCCGTTGTTGTTATTAAAATCTCGCGGCGACCTTATCGACAGCGCCCTCGAGAAAAACGACGGCGCGCGTGTAAATACCCACCTGTCCGACTGCGCTGACCGGTCCAGTGGCTCGATCCTTCTGTACGACCGGCCGCCTTTGCTGCTCCCTTCTCCCGCGCCGCTGTTACTTTTCGCGGCAAAGCTCTTAGCCCGGTTCAGCAATGCCCGGTCCATCATTTCCTTCCTCTTCTGCTCTGGTAGCCTAAGCGTGAACCGCTCCACATTCTCACCCGGTTGGACCAGAGAATTATGTCCCGTCGAGTGCGAACGGAATCTCCCGAACCCGAATATCCCACGGCCCCTCATGATCGTCCCGTTTCTCGGCAGCCGGTTTGGGTCCAGGCTGAGATTACGGTTCATCCCCGGCCTGACCGGCTCCTGCGTCACCGGCGGATTCTCGCACACAACATCAACTGTTGACTCCCCACCGGTTTGCCCTTCGGCGACGTTCTCAGCCGGCGGGGCGTTTTCGCCACTTTCCTCCACAGCGTCTGGATTCAGGTTGGCCCTGCAAACCGGGCAAGTCACGTGGGACTCGAGCCAGGCGTCGATACACTCCGGGTGGAAAACGTGATCGCACTTGGGTATGAGCCGTAACGTCTCCGTCTCCTCAAACTCGTTCAGACAGACGGCGCACTCCAAAGCTCCCTTCCCAATCTTGTGATCCTTGACCTCAGCATAGGTGAACGTCGGAAAAGTCTCGATCACGGACGCCTCGAGGCCGCGGGACGCCGCGGCAGTGCGGCGGCCTTGGGCGGAGAGAATTCCGTTCCGTACGGTGTTGCTGGAGTTGGGGTCGGAGCAGTGGCGGATGTAGATGGAGAAGAAGCCCATGAAGAAGAGCGCCGCCACGAGAACGACGATGATGATCGCCATGGAGGGGCTGAAATTGGCGTACGAAGGCAGAGTGTTTTCATTGTTGTTCGTCGCCTGAGCTGCAACTCCATCAAACAAAACTAAACACAGAAATATTATGGGGACGATGATTTTCGAGTAATTCATGGCGGCGGATTTGTTCTGATGGGTTTAAAGAAGAAACGCCGGCGAACGGCGTCGGAAAGTAAGTAATGGAAGAAGGGGGGTTTGGGAGTGAATGGAATATATGCAATGGTGATATTGCGTGAAGAGGCCGCGCTTTATGTTGAGGAGGAGGAGGAGGAAGGTGTGGTTGCACTTTGACTCTGGACTCTTTTTATTTCTCTCTTTCTTTTCTCTCTTAGTATAGGGATAGGGGCTGCTTCCTCCTAATTTTCATTTATGAAATTCGATTTTATTTCCATTTTTGACTTTTTGATTTTGATCACCATATACAAGCTTCTATAATTATACAAATATACACTCCCTTTGAACCTTGATTAAATGTATCAACCATCAAGATTGGAAAGAAGAGTTACATTTGAACTTCTAGTGTTACCCCAAAACACATATATACGTACTTTGATTGGTGACATTGCGAATAAAAGAAGGAAAATATTTGGAGGATTGTATGCAAAATTATTTTTTTAATATTGGCTAGATATCTACATGGAGGCCTAGACAGTGAGTAATGGCTGTGGTTATTATGGAAACGATTTTTTTTAAATAAATGAATAATTTTACATTAGCTTACTATAGTAAATGTTTAAATAAACAAACAAACAATATTAAATACATTATATTTCAGTCACATTTCAGAGTGCAGCTCTCTCTCTCTCACTTTCTGCGCTCTCCAATTAATGCCCCCCTTGCTTTCCCCAAACAGTAATTTTTCTAACCGTTACACACAGAAATCGGACAGAGTTAGCCGTTGAACGGTCACAAAAGGCCAGCATGTTGCCAGAACCGCTACTTCCAAGCGGTGGAGCCGCTGGCCCTTGTAGTTTTCTTCAAGCTATAAACACAAAACCTATGCCGCTCTTCACGTCACTTCCATCTAATCCCTCAATCCAACCAGTCCTGACCCATAAAGGGAAAATTGCTTGCTTGATCTCGCCGGAAGAGGTAGCCCAGTTGCGGCTCACTACAACAACGCTCTCATAGGAAAGTTCCCCAAAATCAAGCCCTCGATGGACTTTCTGAACGAGGCATTCAAATCCGTTGGTTTCAATGGCAGGTACCAACTTGGCTCCATTAAATATAAACATGTTTTGATTAGATTTGAAAACCAAGAGAATTTTCAAAGGTGTTGGATGAAATCAATCCGGTCACTGAAAGGGGTTCAAATGAAAGTTTTTAAATGGACCCCAAATTTCTCCCCTGATACATAAACTTCCATACTGCCTGTTTCGATTACCTTGCATAACCTCCCTATTTTCTGGTATAATACTGCCATGCTAGAGTCTATAGGCAATAGTGTGGGTAGATATATCAAGATGGATGCAGCTACATCTAGCTTAACTAGGCCCTCTGCCGTGAAATTTTGTGTTGAGATTGATCTGCTTGCTAAACTTCACATTGCTGTCACTCTCAAAATAAATCTTGAAGGAGAGGTGGCTGACTTTCCCATAGAGTATGAGTATTTACCTGCATACCGTAGACACTGTAAAAAGTTGGGACATGAAATGAGTCAATGTCGAATCCTTCGTCCAGAAATGAGACCCATGATAAACAATAGACCTCCAACCATAACTGGTGCCCCTACCAGAAACTTTACCACACAAAAACCCACACAATCTTCTGCTACAGGAACTTCTGGAGCTAACAGAAGTAATGCCTCAACTCAGATGAGATACACAAAGATTGGTACATCTTTGAGCCAAACTGAAAAAGGAAAGGGGCCTGCTATCTCATCACCACCAAACACTCCCCTCACTCTACAAAACCTCCCTATCCACACTACTACTGCCCCTTCCACTAGCTTACCTCCATTACATATCCACCTCCAGCAACCTCCTATAGATATTCTCTCAGATGGTGAAGATGAACACTCAAAACAGGAAGAAATGCCAAGCTGCTCTGGCCTCAAACCTCTTTCAGAAACTGAGCAACCAGAATATGCCCAAACAACTGAACCTACTCTCAGCTCAACTACACAAAATGTAGCCCCCATTACAGTGATTCCAGTGACAACAATCATTCCCTACACCTCACATGTCCAACAGATCATTCATGCATTAAACCAATCACAGCATCCTGAATGGGAAACTCCAAAAAAGCACAGGCTGTTTGCTGCTGATGATATAAATATACATCCAGGTAACTCTACTGACTCTAGTGACGATCTCTTTCAAACAACAAGATTTACTTTTATTCTCAACCAAGACAGGCAGGAAATATGTTCCTTCCTTTGATTGCAGAAGAAGAGGAAAATGTTGATAGTGTAGACATGGATCAAAGTTCTGAGATGGAAAATCAAAAACACGAGTCATGCACCAATTGCCCCTCCCAGGACTCACAACAAGCACTTTCTACTGTTATCACTGAGCTATCTGAATCTGCTGATAACCTAGAAAATGATCCTGAAAGCAACAAGGTTAACACCTATTTCAATCAGGTAAATAAGATTGTAACTAGGACATCCACTAAGAGTCTAAAGCCCAAGAAAAATGATTAGTACAACCATGGATTTAAATGTTCTTGTCTAGAATATCAGAGGTATGGAATTCTCCATGCTTAGGTTAGCTAGACTTATTTCTCAACCTTTGCCAGCCCCATGGAAACTATATGATCTTGTCTCTAGAATGAAACTAGGCCATGGTACTATATTAGCACATATTTATAGGCAGGCCCGGCCCACATGCGAGTCATGTGAGGCCCAGGCCTCAGACCCCCAAATTTTGGGCATTTTTAGGACCCCCATTTTTAAATTTTATGATTTTTTAGGCCCCCAATTTAAATTTTTTTACTGGTATATAGTTGTGAAGTTCAGTATATTATGGAAACATAATTATGGAAAATTATTAGGAACAATTAATAGGGGAAAATTACTGAAATGCATAATTTTACATAATTAAAGCATAATTATTTTAATAAATCACGTCGTAGTTGCCGTCCGCCACTGCCGTTGGCGCCCCTATTCTTTTTCCTCCTCAGGCCCCCAAATAGTCAGGGCCGACCCTGTTTATATGCAAGCTAATATAGTTGCAGATGCTTTGGCAAAGCTGACCTTTGCACTTAAATGTGACACTATTACTCCTATGCTCAATTGTCTAATAAAATCAAAGGCTTGATTTTCTTAGACAAACAAGGTACTCCATCTCTCGGAACCTCTTAATGCTTTCAGATGCTATTTACAGTTTGCTCTTTATTGCAGAAAGGTCCACTGCAGATATCCTACAAGTCAGCAAACTTGCTTTCTCAAACAAGGCAGATGTACTACAGCCAACAAGCATCACCCTACTCAGATGGAGTCATTTACTGTTTCAACTTTGTCTGTATAGAGCTATTGCAGATCAAATTTGGGTGCCGCTCTTTGTTTTGTATTCACAATTTACTTTAAGGCTTTTTTATTTTGGTCTGGTTTTTGTTTTCTCAGCTCTCTTATATAAATAGACTAGAACATAGTCTCAAGTAGTTTAAATCCCATTTTTAGAAGCATCTGCTATGCTTTGAAGTATTCTTGCTCCACACTCCGTAAGGAAAATGTAATATACGATGCCTTTAAAAGACTTTGTTATGGTCAGGGAAACCTAATATAAATCCCCACCACTTCATATGTGATTTTTAATTTTTTTAAAAAATACATTTGACTAATTTTTCATGAAGGGAAACACTATATTTTCCCCCAAACTCTCCTAGAAGAATATTAGTTGTGATACATGCAGGTCCATGTTTACTAATGCAGGTCCAAAATATAATATTTTGGATGCACTAGCACAATTCATGGCCACATATTGTGTTTTCAGACCTGCATTTAGTAAACATGGACCTGCATGTATAATGGATGAGACCTGAGACATGAGAATAAAATGGATGATTATTTTAGGAATCGATTTGCTAGTCATCATACAATAATAGAATAATCATCACATTCAATGGTTCAAACTGAGCGGCAAATTATTAGTTTTTCGGTCGACTACTAATGATAGTTCTGCCAGGCTGCTTAATTTCCATCCATCCATCCAGAAAGTAAATAAAACACTATTTTAATTTAATTACACAAGTCCAACATTTTCTGAGAAATGATTGAGCTTATTACACCGAACAAATTTTACATTAAAAATCCAAGCACAAAAGTTTTACATAAATGATGATCAGTCAACACCATTTTCATATTGTACTAAATTTTTTGTGTAAATTGCAAATACGAGGAGGGATGCTCCTAGGCGATGATGCTGCACGCCTGGTCAGTCCGGTTGGTCCCCTTGTCCCTGATCCAATACCTAACCCTGCAAGACAGAGCCCCGGGAGGTACTCGAGGGTATACCCTCCGGCGTGATGATGAAAGATGGATCCCGGGAGAGAAAAGAGGTAATCACTAGAATAATGAGAAGATACTTACTTGGAATAGTGCCGAAGAGCACTATTTATACAGTAACCCATGCTCTCCATGTGGTCCATGCTCCGAGTGTCCTCTAGTGCATCTGTCCCTATCCGAGTTGTATGAATCCGAATACTTCCAAACTAGTTTTTCCTCGTAGCGGGCCGAGCCCATGCTACTGCGAGTAGTTAGGCCTAGCATCACCACTAGCCCCCCGGAAGCCGGTTCTTTCGGCCGAGGGTGAGACTTCTCCTGATCCGAGGGCGGAAGGATTGGCTTTCTATATTCCTCCCCTGCCCGACAATGATGAGACGAGTGCGCTCTGTTCGAGGACAATTAATAACTGATATTATTAACTTTCTCGTTTCCCCATCTCATTTAATCATTGCCTTTTCAACTTCTTTTTTCCGTCCTCTATAAATAGGGTCTTCAATCGATCACTTTCACTAATCGCTTTCAAATCTCAAAGTTTCTCTGTCCTCTCTCTCTTCAAACCTTCATATACTCTCTCTCCTCTTCATCGTCATGGCCAACAACAATGCTCAGTCCAACGCCCAGCCCCCGACTAGCGTCACCTACTCTCTCCAGAGCACTACTGCTCCCTCTGCTTCGAACTCTGTTGGTTCATCGGCGTCTTACAAGCCGATCTACCTTTGTAGCAATGTAACACCCTCTGCTCCGAGATTCAAGCGCTCCAAGAACAGGGAAAAAAGGGAGATAGATACTGCTCGGGCTCCCGAACTTCAAGTCGATGTCTGGACCGCGAAGTGTCTCAGCTGTATGGGAGTCCCTATGCCTTTGGACGCCCAGATGGCCTCTGTCTCGGCCGAATAGTCTGTGATGTCCGTCCGGTGTATCCCCCGGATCCATTTCATGTGGGGGCTAAGCCTTCCCTTCCCTCCGTTGTACTCCCGGTTCCTGGAGTTCTACAACATTACGCCAGCCCAGATGCATCCGAATGTTATTGCTGTGATGATGGGATTCCTGGTAAGGAGCCTCCGGTGCGGGATTGACCCCGCTTTCAACCTGTGGAGGTCTTTCTACATGCTCATTAGGTGCTCGGACAAGGAAATGATATACACCATCCAGGCACGTCCGGTGTTCAGGACTTTATCCTCGGCAAGAAAGATTTGACCAAGAACTGGCAGGCGAAGGGTTATGTTAAGGTCAACCCCGGGCGATACGGGGTCCCCGGCTGGGATGACAAAGTGGTTGTTGACGTCCGAGAGGCCTTCCTTCCCGACACTCAACTGGCCAATCACACTACTCTGTCCTCCGATTCCCTTAACCTGGATTAGTATTGGCTGGCCGGCAACTCTCTCTACCTCTTCCCCCGGGCGATATACACGGATGCTGCCTTTCTGGACAGTCGCTGGTTTGTTACCTGGCCGATTCTAGGTATGCACCTTCCTTCCCTCATACTTTAGTGTCCCTACTTTCCCTTTTCAAAAGCTTTGTTTAACTTTCCTTTCTCTGTAGCTCCCACTGTGGAAAACGATCCTGAGGTCCCGATCCCAAAAAAAAAGGGCAAGAAGGCCATTACAACTGGGGTCGGGACCGACTCTGAGTTAGGCAAAGGGGACAAGAGGAGGAAGCCTGTCCAGCATCAGCAGCAGCAGGGGAACCAACAGGATAAGAAAATCCCGGACCTCCAGCAGCAGCAAAACCAGCTGGACGATCCTAACCCGATGCAAGAGCGTCAGCAGGACAAGAACAATGAAGAGACCGCTCAGAACCAGCTGGACAATCCAAACTCGCGGCAGGAACGTCAATAGGATAAGAACAAGACGGGGGAGACCGTTCGTAACCCTCTTCTTACTTCGGGGACTCCCAATCTTGGTCCCATTTCGATCAAAGATGTCATCTCTGAGCCCGAGGTTGTGCAGAAGGATCAGCAGGGGTTTATTCCCGAAGTAGTGGCTCAGCAGGAGACCGTTCGGAATCCTACTAGTGCCCTCAATCCTTTTAACCCGCTCCAGCCTCCTGTCACTTCAATTTCCATTCCGGAGGCTAATCGTCTGGGGTTATGGCTCGGTCGTGGGAAGCCTATGTGATCTCCGCCCAGGGATGGGAGATCCCTGGCATCCAGATACACCACCATATCTGCCCCTGAGATTCCTCCCCCGCCTCCTTTTTACCCGACCAAGCGGAAGGGAGAGAATTCCGAGCAGGGCGGTAAAAAACTCCGGACCAGCGATTCCCAGACTCCATCTTCCTCCCGCGCCGATATCCCTCCTGTCTCATCTTCTAACCCGCAGGTAATCTTCAATTTTTGCTCTGTTTCTACTCCTTTTTTTTAAACGTCTTTCTATAGGTTCGGCTCCTCAGCTCCGAGTTCGCCAATTCCCCTGACTTCCAAGCCGCCCTTTCTTCCTTTCTTTGTCACCACTTAGAGGGAAAAGAAGAAGAGTTTCGAGCCGAGAAGGAGGAAGAACTCTGGGCCGAGAGGGAAGCATCGGCTCAGCTTCGAGCGAAGGTGAGCGATCTGGAGAATGAGCTGGAGGCTGCTCGTGGAGTGAACTACAAAGAGCGTCTGGAGTTCGCCGAATCTGTTGTTGACAAGGTCCTGGCAAGCCAAACCCTGTCGCTCCGTCTGACCGATCTTAACCTCGCCGCTAGTGCCCATCAGTGCCATAACACCTATATGCAGGTCCGGGGTTGGTTTCCTCCCACAATCAGGGCTTCGTTCAAGAAGCAATGGTTTAACCCGAATGCCGAGGACCAGCAGCTGCACCTGGTGAACACTCTTCAGAAGGGTGGTATGAAGGGCCTATCTCCCAAGTTATGGGAGGCTCTGCGGGAGAACCAGATGTCGACAGACGAAGTCTGAAGCTGGTCGACTGATGTGGTTCGGCTACAGGGTCCTCTCCTCCTGCTCCCGTCTCCGGATCGGACTTGCCCGAGGACGAGAACTTTACCCAGTACTGCACCATGTACGGGTACTACAGGGGCCTGTTCAACCCGAAAGATCTGGAGACTGAGGCTTCTTCCTCCCTGAAGGTTAGCCCCGAGACCCCCTGAACTGCTGATGTGTCTCGTTCTCCTGCTCTAGTCTTTGACGGTTCCGGGGATGACTCGGATGGTGACAGCAGTGGCGGCGGGGACGATCAAGGAGAAGGAGCCCCCCCAGCATGTTAGTTAGATTTTCCTTTCTTTATTTTTATTTCCATCTTTTTGTATCTTGTTACCCAGACCTCAATTTCATCAATAAAGGATTTTTGTTGCTTATTTTCTTCATTGACCCCGCTCTGTCCCCTCTTTCATTTCTACATTTCTTGTTCTTGTATTTTCATCCTAACTTTCTTCCGCCATGTCCAGGAGCTATCCCGGCCCCTTAACCCCCCGGTTCCTTCCCCGGTGCGAGATGGAACCAATTGTCCAAGCCTAACTGATCTTTTGTCCGAGGGAGGACTCGGTCCACTCATTTCTGAGTTCCCTGATGGCGACTGCCTGATCACCTGCCTGCTCCAAATCCAGGAAGACTTTGGATCCCTGCCTAAGTGTTATAGACTTGCCTTTGAGAACATCGACCGGGTCCTTGAGTTCGACCAAGTCCTATCCGAGCAGGAGGCTCAACACCACAATTTCCAGGTCCGGATCCAGAAAGAGTTGGATGAGGTGTGGCATGATGTTCGGCTATACTATAACAAGTGCATGCGGATGCAAAACCAAACCGAGCTCCGAAAACATGCTACCGCACTCGAAGTAGAAAATGAGAAGTTGGCAACTAGGAACCGGACCCTGCAGCAACAACTGGTACTGGTTCATCTCTCTTACCATCTGCTGGGACTGCGCCAGGGGGTGGTCAACATTCCCCTACTGACCGACGTTCCCCGGGCGGTTGATGACCTCATCGCTTGGATGAAAAGTTCTGAGAGGACGTCCTGCGTCTGGGCGGCAGCCTATCAGGCGGCCACGGGCTGGAGGCAAAACATTCTAAACCGGATCGTAGTTCCCCCCTCTCTGTCCCAGATACCTCCACTGGAAGATGTCGATCTGGCCTACGAGCGTTACGAACATGCTCCCGAGCTTCTGGACCTTGAAGCTTCTGAACGGCGCCTGGCCAGATTTCAGACTGTTGCCGCCAGGTTCCGCGCTCGGTTCCCTGCTCAGGAGGGTACTTCCACCGCTGGTCAGAGACCTGGCTCTTCCTCTACTGCTGGTTCACGCTCGTCCCGCAACGACCGAAAGGGGAAGCACAAAGCCACCAAAACCGGGAGTAATTCAGCAAGGCAACGAACAAGGCAACCTCCGATCCGAATAGGCGTCCAGGTGCTTCTAGCAGGGCATCTGTCCCTTCACCCGAACCGGAATGTGACCAAAGCGACAACCGGACATACCCCGGGATCAGGACGAGGAACACCAGATGTTAGAGCAGGCCGTCCGAAGAAGCAGGCATGAGACCAGGGGAATGCCTCCTGGGTAGAATAGAGCTTCCTGCTGTGTAACACTTCTTTTTGTTCTAGACTTAGTTGTATATAACAATTTCATTTTATAACTAACTATCTTTAAATTTAAAATTCATAATACGCGCATTCATTCTTCTCATTAAAATCGATCAAAGGGCATGCCCATGTTACAAATACTCCCTAGGCGTCTAGCACCAGAGGGTCCTTCTATCTGCCCCTTGGTCATCCGACCTTGGGGCTTCTCTGCCGGGCATCTGTCGTCTGGATCAATTCCCACCTAGACACCTAGTGCCAGTGGCTATCCTACCTAGGCATTTAGTACCAGAGGCTACTCTATCTAGGCATCTAGTGCCAGAGACTAACCATAGAACCGTCTGAGGTTTGCAATGTTTCATCTTCGGGGGACTCTCTTCCCCGTTGAATCTTCTAGCACATAACTCCCGCCCGGGTGGGCTTCTATCACCCGGTACGGACCTTCCCAGTTGGGTGCTAGCTTACCCTCTTGCTCCTGGCGACTCTTGTCGTTTCGCCTCATTACCCTGTCTCCTACCTTGAATTGCTCCTTCCTCACCCTCCTGTCGTGATACTTTTTCACCTTTTCCTTGACTTTAGGCTCATGCAGGACCGCCTTCTCCCTTCTTTCCTCCAGCAAATCCAGATTCATCCTGCATTCTTCCTCATTCTTGTCCTCAGCAAACATGGTAGGCCAATAATACCCCATCCTTGAGATTTTTCTGGCCACTGTTCTTGCTCCCTGATGACTACTGTTCGGACCTTCATGTACTTCCCTGACCAGGTACTTGCCTTCCTGCCGTTCCACACACTTCAACAATGGCTGGAGATAACCTCTTTTATACAGGATGCCCTCCTGTAGTGTATACTTCGGCGTTTTGACCCGGATTTTCCTGGCTACCACTCGGTCGGCCGGGACCTCCCCCGTCAAAAGATACGCCCAGATCGGGACCATCCAGGAGTCTTCCTGCACTGCCTTTACTATCAGGATATCATCACTCTGCTCGTAACTCCTCATCTCCAGTGTCTCCCTTCTGAGAGGTGCCTTCTGACCTGGCCTCAACTTTGAAGATGCCAACTTGCTTAAAGTATCGGCCTTTTCATTCTGTTCTCTCGGCACTTGCTCCAGACTGAAACTGTCGAACTACCGGATCATGGGCTGGACCAGCTCCAGTTACCTATGCAAACTTCACTCCTTTGCTTCATATTCCCCATTCACCTGCTGCACTACAATCTGCGAGTCACTGAAGGCCTGGATCGATCTTATCTTCAATTCCCGGGCAAGCTTGAGTCATGCCACCAGCGCCTCATACTCTGCCTCATTGTTTCTAGTCTTGAAGTCAAAATGCAACGCATAGTGATACTCCTCTCCTTCTGGGGATGTCAGCAGCACCCTGGCTCCACTGCTTCCTGCATGGGCTGACCCGTCCACATGCAATGTCCACTTCGGGCTTGAGGGATCCTCGGCAGGCACATCCAGCCCAACCATTTCTGTCAAGAAGTCCGTTTTCGCCTGGCCCTTAATGGCTTTCATCGTCTGGTAGGTTATCTCATGCTCCCCCAATTCTATGGCCCACTTCATCAAACGCCCCGACGCCTCGGGCTTAAGCATCACCTGCTTCAGGGGGTGGTTGGTCAGGACCACGATCAGATGAGCCTGGAAATATGGGCGCAAATGTTTTGAGGCATAAACCAGCGCCAATACCAGCTGTTCCAGGCTTGTATACCGGCTCTCCGGGCCTTGCAATGCCCGGCTGAAAAAATAGACAGGACACTGCTTCCCGTCCTCCTCTCGGACCAATACCGCACTCACCGCCGATGCTGACGCGGACAAATACAAAAGCAAATCATCCCTCTCCTTCGGCTTTGAAAGGGTCGGGAGTCGGCTCAAATGTTCTTTCAGATCTCCAAACGCTCGCTCGCACTCCTCGGTCCATTCAAACTTCTTTGCCTTTCTCAGGATGTTGAAAAAAAGGAGTTGTTTCTCCGCGCCTTTTGACAGAAAACAACTCAAGACTGCCAGGGAACCCATCAGCTTCTGCACTTCCTTGACATTCCTTGGCGACTGAATCCGGCTTATAGCCTCCACCTTCTCCGGATTGACGTCGATTCCCCGGCTAGATACCATGTAGCCGAGGAACTTCCCTGCGCTTACTCCTACCACACTTTTCTCCGGGTTCAACTTCAGGTTAACTCTTCTCAAAATGCCGAACATCTCCTCCAGGTCTTCTAAGAAACCCGGGTAGCTTCTGCTCTTCACCACCATGTCGTCGACGTATAGTTCCATGCTCCTTCCCAGCTGATCCCGAAAGATAGCGTCCACCATGCGCTGGTACGTCACCCCTGCGTTTTTCAGACCGAAGGGCATCCGTCTGCAGCAATAGGTCCCAAATTCTGTGATGAAAGCTGTTTTCGGCTTGTCCTCTCCTGACATCTGGATCTGATGATACCCTCGGTATGCGGCTAAGAAAGCGAGGGCCTCATACCCGGTGATGGCTTCTACTAACCGGTCGACCGAGGGAAGGGGGTAACTGTCCTTCGGGCAACACTTGTTCAGATCAGTGAAGTCGATACACATCCTCCAGGACCCATTCTACTTTTTCACTAGCACTGGGTTAGCTAGCCATTCTGGGTATATGATTTCCTCCACTACTCCGGCCTCCAGCAACTTCAGCACTACCTGCTTCACCACCTCGGCCCTATCTCCTGCCAGGGCCCTCTTCTTCTGCCGGATGGGTTTCAACTCCGGGTACACGTTCAACTTATGGAGAGCTAACTCCGAAGGCACGCCTGTGAAGTCTCTCTCTTCCCATGCGAACACATCTTCATATTTCGAAAGCAGAGATTGTAACTGCCCCTTTATGTCGACTGGTTTAAAATTTCTTGTACACAATGGGCCGATTGATACCTTATTTGATATATTTGGTCAATTTTCATAGAAAACATTTTAGTTAACCATTATATATTCTTGTAATTTAATCATGCAACTGTAATATTTAAATTATGAGGGAGTACATTGCAATTTCTTTTCTTTGAAGATGAAGTAACTTTAAGAGTATCACAAGTGTTAATTAACAAGTAATTAAATTTCGCAAATTTTGTTAGAACTAAGAAGTTTTGATTTTGAATAACTAAAATGTTCCTGCACCAACAAGTTTTTCATCTAGTATAAAATTAACTTTTTCAATCGTTGTTCCGCAATTGATAAAATTAACTTTTTCAATCGTTGTTCCGCAATTGATCGGACAATCCTCACAAGTTCTGGCCATTTGCACTATCTGAAGAGCATATTTGATAATCAAACATCAGATAAGTTGTGCTCGACATGATTAGATTCTGTATGTTCAGAGATTTCGTTGTCACTACTCACATGAATCTATTACCACACCGAAAAATCATCAGTCTCGTACATGTTGCATTTTGCTTGAATCCGACAATATTTTATTTCCATACATAGAGTTAAAGAAACTACAAAACACCCTGCTCTATCTAGACCCGGTTAGATCAACCCCAACAGTTACTCTATAACAATCTCTATAATAGAGTACCAAATTCCAAAAACTTCATAATTATTTAGCCTTCATCCAACAGTTGCTCTATTTTACCATTCCATGAATTTATTTTCATAAATAATAATAGATATACTTAATTCTATTGTAGACTCCCAATAGCACACAATTAGGGCATGTTTGTTTTAGCTTATTTTTACTAATCTGAACTGAACTAAAGTGAAATTTATGTATTGAAAAATAGAATATGAAGGTCTAAATGTACTTGAATTTGATCAAACTATGTTTTACTGAACTGAACTGAATTGAAGTGAAATTTATGTATTGAAAAATAGAATCGGAATGTCTAAATTTACTTGAATTGATCAAAATTTATTTTACTAAATTGAACTGAATTGAATTGAAATGAATTGAATTATATTTAATTAGATTGAACAACTCTATTTATAAGCTCCAACAAACAGTGCCTTAATTTTATTTACAAGTTTATGATTTTAATATTTTTATGTGTGTGAAAATGTGAATGATTAAGAAAGTATAAAATAAAAAAGGAAAGAAAAGTAATAATCAATGATATCATTAAATTTTGGAGTATGAAAAGAGGAGTAGCCCATATGCCTTTTCATTCTTCCATTTTTACCATATCTCTATTTTAGAGTATGGAATAGAGTATCTGTTGGAAGCAATAATCTGGTCAAAAAGGGTAAATCTAGCTAAAAACTCTATTATAGAGTAACTGTTGGGCATGCTCTTACATTCATTTTCTAATACAACTAACTCATTTTATCAAAATTGTGCCCTCTATCTAATTACAAAAGAATTTAGTAAAACTAGCTGTTAAATATTGATCACTTCATATAAATAACATTTTTGATAAGTTTTCGAACTCTTTTTTTTATTATATAATTTTAAAGAAAGAGAATTATTCATGACTCCTCCCAACCGAATAATCAAAAAGATACATCGTGAATTCTCAATACTCCTACTAGGAGACAATTTGTAGTATTACAGGGAAATTTAAAACTATAGCAATACAGTACATTCCATGTATCAAATAAACAAGCAGAGTCTTAAACTAAATAATGAGTCTATAATAGATTGTGGGTGAGATCAGAGGTAAATCTGACAAATATTGTTTTCTAACACTCTAATTTTGCAATCACTCACATGGTCATCTCATTAACGTTACTTGCATCTCCCCTCGGAGGCAGTAAGAGATGTCTCAGGTTGCTTTCACAGATAAGATATGCCTAGACAGCTTGTTCGGTCTACAAATATGATGTACGAACCCGCTAAGAATACGTAACCAACTACTCTTACTCGGATTTCTCCTTTACCGCATACCGCTAAGAATAAAATTTGAACCTAATCACAATTTAACCTATTCATAGGAAAACTAATGATAGCAGATAAAACTCCAGAACAATATTATATCAAACCCCAAATAAGCGCGTACCAATTATTTAGCCAAATACTGATGGAGTTAGAGCAAAATGGACACATTTTTTTAATGTGTGGAACTAGCTTCATATGACTCAATTTTATGTAGCTTCCAATTCTAACTATCCATTTTAAATAAAGCTAGGGATCCAAATCTATGATATCTCAGTCCAACTAAGTACATGACATTGGAGATGGCTCCCAGAAGCGGAAAATGTATACAATCACTCTTGGTTATCTACACCAAAGTGTCCTTGTTCTTTAGTTGTCATGGATTACGATTCAATTTAGGTTTGCTGACTTTGACTTGGTCATGGTCTTCACGAACCGAAGAAGAAAGTAGTAATGAATGGAAGCCCGGGAACGACTGCAAAGTCTGCAATATAAACTATATTGATATTTTCCTAGTTTGTATGTCAACCCTATCGACAGAAAAAACTAACACAATAATAACCTCACTCAATGATAGACTGGTAGTGCTATATGATATATCCTCCATTCAAATTTAAACGGGCACTTTTGGTCAATCCTTTTCTAGAATTCAGATAAATTCTACCCAATTTTACTTGACAGATACGCTATATGAACAAGGATTGACCAGTAACAAAATAAATAATATAGTAGAAGTTGAAATGTTAATAAAATAACAATAAAATATTTAATATAAAATAAATTTTAATAAAAAACAATAAATCCATTCAATTGAATGATGGTTTTGTTAGAGTAAATTCTACGTCAAAACATGAAGTAAATAAAGTTCAGTATATAAATTTTGATGAATCACTTCACATATTATCCATTAATTTTATGATACAACGTTGTGACAATACAAGAAGAATTGGAGGACTGATTTATTAATTATGTATGTACTTTGTATATTGCACTTATGTGCCTAGGGTTTAGCTAGCTTCAATATTTAGCTTTAGGCCCTTGTATGTAACTATATATAGGCATGCTCTTGCCTTATTCTAATCAAGCAATCAGATACAGTTTACATGGTATCAGTCGTCTGACGATCCTCTTTCCTTAAACCCTAGGGTTCTTAAACTCTCTCCCTCTATTTCTTCTACGGCCGCCGCCGCCTTCCCCCTCTCTCTTTTTCGCACGCACGCACAGGCTATTCACACAGCCTTCTCCTTCCCCTTTCAATTCAAAAATTATTCTGCCTTCTTTTTTGTTGTTCTACAAGACGATGGCTGCTACCAAGGATGATACTCTTTCGATCAATACGATGGTTCATCTCCTCAATACCAAGTTGGAAGCTTCAACATACCTGCGGTGGAAGAAGCATGTGTTCATGCCCCAAGGCTTGTTTGGCCATCTGGATGGCTCTACTCCTCGCCCTCTCGTTCCCGTGCCGCCAACGGCCGCCTCTTCCTCCTCCTCACCACCGGATTCTGCCGCTCTCCAAAAGGAGCAGGCCGCCTACGACACTGCCCTTGCTGCCTACAAATCCTGGATCGTGGATGATCAGAGACTTTGTAGTGTGCTTCTCTCCTCATGCACTACTGATGCGTTGAATGAGATCACCGGGTGTACTACTGCTAAGGAGATGTGGGATACTTTTGCCAGCACCTATCAACACAGCACCTCGATTAGTGTTTTCAGCCTTCGACAGCAGGCTAATCTCCTTCGCAAGACTGGTACGATTCATGATCTTCATCTGTCTCTGGTTAAAGTTTTTGATCAATTAAGCATTATGAGCCAACCTGCGGATAACCGCGACAAGCTTATGTGGTTTCTCACTACCCTTGGTCAAGAATATAAAAATTTTAGTGCACCCGTTGCTGTTCTTGATCCCTTTCCCCCGTACATTACTGTTGTGGATCAAGCCAAGGGCTATGAGGCCTTTTTGGCAAATTTGGAGAAAACGAATGTGCAGGTACAGGCTCCAGCGGGACCGGCAGCCTTTGTAGAGGCCGCTCAGCAACCTGCCCCGGCCGCCCAGCAACCAGAAGGCGGCGCGTGGGTTCACGCGCCTGGACAGGTGGCGCGTGGGGCCCACGCGCGGCCGGCGGCGGCCGGTTCGGCGGTCGCCGTGGCAGTCGTCATCCCTGGGCAGCTCCTGGAGATCCTGGTGTGTTCAGATCTGGTGTTTTGGGTGCTCAGATTCAGTGTTACACGTGTGGAGGTTTTGGGCACATCTCTAGGTTTTGTCCCTACTCTACGCCAAGTTATGTGACTCCACCACCACAGCCCTATGGCCAGCAGCAGTACCAGACTTATGTTCCTCAGTCGGCGCAGACTCCATCGGCTCCTCAGGCTCTTGTTGCTCAGACCTATGCTGCTCCGGTTGCTCCTGCGGCAGTGGCTCCTCAGCCACTTGTGTATGCACCGCAGTATGTGCCGTACCAGGCTCCTCAGACTCAGCCTGCTACTGCTCCTCCAGCTTCAAACTGGTATCTTGATTTAGGGGCTACCAACCATATGAGTGCCACTTTTTCGAACTTGACTGCTCTGGCTCCATATAATGGTAATATCTCTGTTTCTGTTGGTAATGGTGCTTCTCTTCCTATTACTGCTGTTGGTGATACTAGAGTTAGCCCTTCTATACATATATCTGATGTCTTGGTTGTGCCTGCAATGACTAAAAACCTGCTGTCAATTAGTAAGCTTACCAAGGACCTATGTGCTATTATTTCTTTCGATGACAAGTCTTTTATTATTCAGCACAAGCTCAGCAGGGCAATCCTGGGGTAGGGGCACAGTGAGCATGGGCTGTATGTGCTGGACCGTGGTGAGGCAACACTTCTTTCAGTGGTGAAGAAGAATAATAATAGAGCATCTTTTGAAGTGTGGCATGCTCGATTAGGACATGTGTCCTCTGCTGTTATTTCTTTATTGAAAAACATGGGTTTTTGTCTCTTACTTCTGTACTTTCAAAACCTGGTATTTGTGAACCGTGTGCTATGGCTAAAGGTCATAAATTGTCTTTTGTTGAGAACCCCAGACGGGCTAAGAATGTTTTGGATTTGATTCATTGTGATTTGTGGGGGCCATCTCCGGTTATTTCGGGAAATGGTTTTTCTTATTATGCTTTGTTTGTGGATGATTATTCGCGATTTTCGTGGTTCTATCCTCTACGTCGTAAGTCAGACTTCGTAGATGTCTACTTCCAGTTTGAAGCATTCGTAGAGAACCAATTCTCATCTCGCATCAAAGTTTTTCAGAGTGATGGGGGCACTGAAATCATCAACAACAGGTTGCAGTCTCACTTTGGAACTCGCGGTATTCATCATCAAGTCTCATGTCCATATACACCTGAGTAGAATGGTAGAGCAGAACGCAAGCACAGACACATCACGGAGATGGTCCTCTCCATGTTGTTTCATTCACACCTGCCGCTATCTCACTGGGATGACGCATTCAGTGCTGCTGTTTTTACTATCAATCGGCTGTCAACTCCGGTGATTGATAACAAGTCTCCTTTTGAAGTACTTTTTGGGCGTTCACCGGACTACTCAAACTTTCATCCATTTGGGTGCCGTGTTTTCCCTATGTTCGGCCTACATCTGAGCATAAATTAGCCCCTCGCAGTCTGCCATGTGTCTTTTTGGGCTACAGTACGAACTACAAAGGATTTAAGTGCTTGGATTCTGCTTCTGGTCGCATTTATATGACTCGCCACGCTCGCTTCGATGAGGGTCGCTTTCCATTCTCGAGAGCATCCACAGAAGCTCATTTCTCCTCTTTGGATGTCTCTTCCTTTGTTGACCCCACCGATCCCGATTTAGAGACATCTTCTGTCGAGATCATTCCACCACAGCAGCCCTGTACGGTGTGTCATGAGTCTTCTTCGACTGCACCAGCAGTAATCGCCGATGAATCGGAACCAGTCACTCCAGCGACTTCTCCAGTATCCTCGCGTTCATCCGATTAAACCGGTGATTCAGTCTCTTCTGGAAGTGGTCCTTTGACTCCTCCTGTTTCCATAGCTCAACAGGCTCCGGCAGCCCCACCTGCTCCTCGAGCTCACTCGATGGTCACTCGTCATCAGGATGGAACAAGAGTAGCTCGCAGTCTTGGACCTGATTTTGTGGCTACAGGTTTAGTTGCTGAGTTGCTGGTACAGAAGGAACCAAGAAACTTCAAGGCTGCAGTAAAGGACTCACGATGGATTACTGCTATGGATGAGGAGATTGATGCACTTCAGCGGCAACAGACATGGCAGTTGGTGCCTTGCCCTCCACATGTTAATGTGGTTGGTTCCAAGTGGGTCTATCGATTGAAGTACAAACAGGATGGCTCTATTGAGAGGTATAAAGCACGTCTGGTGGCTCAAGGATTCTCACAGGTTCCGGGGTTTGATTTTGATCACACTTTTAGTCCAGTTATCAAGGCTGCTACTGTCCGAACAGTGATTGCTATTGCTACTATGAGGAAATGGCCGCTTCATCAGCTCGATGTCAAGAATGCTTTTCTGAATGGTGTTCTTGATAGTCTAGTTTACATGGCGCAACCAGTTGGATATCAGGATCCTGCACGTCCTAATCATGTATGTCTTCTAAGGAAAGCCATCTATGGTCTTAAGCAAGCTCTTAGGGCATGGTTTGATCGCTTCAGTGCCTTTGTTAAAGGCCTTGGCTTTGTTGGCAGTTTGTCGGATCCGTCTCTGTTCGTGTTCACCCGTGGCTCAGTCATCCTTTACCTTCTTATCTATGTCGATGATATCATTCTTACTTGGAATAATAAGGTTGCTATTCAGAGTTTCATAGCTCGGGCTGATCGGGAGTTCTCTGTCAAGGATCTCGGATACCTCAGCTACTTTCTTGGCCTGGAGGTTACACCCACCTCTACCGGGTTGTTCTTGGGTCAAACCAAGTATGCTGGGGATATTCTTCAGAGAGTTGGGATGTTGGATGCTACACCGGTCTCTACACCATTTCTTCCGTTGTCTCAGTTACACAGCAGTACAGTGGACCATTTCATAATCCGAAGTTGTATCGATCTCTTGTAGGTGCACTTCAGTACCTCACCATCACTTGTCCTGACCTATCCTTTGCTGTCAACTCTGTGAGTCAATACCTTCAGGATCCACGGGATGATCATTTTGCTGCAGTTACTCGAATCCTCAGATATGTTCGAGGCACGCAACATTGTGGATTGACCTTTACTACTGATGGTGTTTCAGAGATACTAGCCTACTCTGATGCTGATTGGGCGCGCTGCTTGGAGACACGTCGCTCTACTTATGGATATGCAGTTTTCCTTGGTGGCAACTTGGTCTCATGGAGTGCGAAGAAGCAACCTACAGTCTCTCGGTCAAGCTCTGAGTCGGAGTACAGGGCTCTTGCGAACACTGCTTCGGAGGTAGTATGGCTGTTACATATTCTTCGGAATCTGCGCTTCCCACTTCAGGGATCTCCGGTGCTTCTTTGTGACAATAACAGTGCTATCTTTCTTGCGGAGAACCCAGTTGCTCACAAGAGAGCTAAGCACATCGACATCGACTATCACTTTGTGAGGGAACTTGTTAGTGCTGGCAAGTTTCGAGTTGGTCATGTTCCGACATCCTTACAAGTTGCGGATATCTTCACCAAGGGGTTCAATCGTGTGCTGTTCGACTTCTTTCGGTCCAAGCTTCGCGTCTCAGTCAATCCGACGCTTCGCTTGAAGGGGGGTGTGACAATACAAGAAGAATTGGAGGACTGATTTATTAATTATGTATGTACTTTGTATATTGCACTTGTGTGCCTAGGGTTTAGCTAACTTCAGTATTTAGTTTTATGCCCTTGTATGTAACTATATATAGGCATGCTCCTGCCTTATTCTAATCAAGCAATCAGATACAATTTACAAACGTTACTGAATTTATGTGTTAGGACCCGTTGGTCCTATGACCCAATTATCCCGTTGAGGTATCTAAACAAAATCCGAATGCCAAATTCTGGTATTATAGAAATGCAAAGAAAAACTATAGATGCCAATACAATTGGTTGATCAACTTCTAAATACTACCAACACATGAACATGTACACCCATCAGTCCTTGTTGATAGTTTGTTGGTATTTTTCAAAATCAGATGGTCACCACTAACCAACTAATTAAATCTCATTCAAAACTGATACCCATTTTTTAAGTTTAATGTCCTCATTAACGATACTTTTGTGATCTGTCAATATTTTTTTTCTGTTTCTTTTAATTTGTGAAGTGGTTCTTCGCGCTGTGCCCCTAATTAATAGGACTAAATACAATTTTGGGGTGTGTTGATTTCATATGATCTCATATGTGTAGAACGATTCCCAAGCATGATAATTTTTTTGTTTCTTGAAATTCATCAATATGTTTAATTACATTACTTCCCATGAGTCCCAATCAAAGCTATAGAAAACAACCCCCTCCCAACGATAACAAAATGCAAAAAACACCCGAGTCTGAGCTATTCAGGGGCAAGGCACAAGCAATACTCTGTTCAAATCTCCTGATTATCTTTTTAAAGACTTAATTTTTTTAGAAAAAGTTAAACCACAAAGAAATAAGTGGAGAAAATTTTTATCAAGCATCCCTAGACCGTAAATGACAGAAAACTAAATACAAATTACTCCAAAAAATGAGGCAACTAGTGCAATTATAAAGAGAATTATAGAAAAACTCTCTCTATATCCTAAACGAAAAGTACTAACAACCGTAATGTCCCATCTAAATCTTATCCTAAAAATAGAGAAAAGTATAGGGGAACATTAGAGTTGTAATAACATTCGTCATCAGCAGCTCTTTCGACCAATCCGGGTCGAACTGCTGACTGCAGATTGATGGTAATATTGGATTATCCCCTAAAATCCTATTCGGTCCCAGGTCACTCTCTTTAAACATTGATGATAACCCTCGGGCCAGTAGGAGACCTTCCAGGTTGCTTCTAGAGGATTAGGGCATCCGGATAGTGACTAACGCAAACCAAAGTGGATGATCAAATGATGATCCAATCACTCTTGTCTACAAATCTGATCTAAATGAAATCGGCGGAAAATAAGTAGAAATACTACAAAGCGATTTGGATTTCTCCTGTCCATATACAACATCAGATCGAAAGCCAACTTGCTCTTCCAAACTAGTACCCGTTGGAACAGCAAGGAATTGGCAGACAACATGCATGCCCAATATTTGAGCAAAAAGACCCAATGCAAAGCACATCCCCGAGTACTAAATAAAAATTCAAATCTAAGAGAAAAAAGGAAAAATAGAAGTAACACATTTCAGTCAGAAAGAAAAAGACCGCTGAAGAACTTTGGCGCGGCGACGCGTGGGCCGCATGCGCCTCGGTAGAGCTGCGCGTCGCCAACGCGCTGGGACTCTTCCTGTAGGCGCGTGATGGAGAGGTGGCGTGTGGCGTCGCGGCTGATTTCCCCTCCATCTCACCGGCGTGAAACTGTTTCCTTCCTCTCTTTGATTTGCCGACATCTCATCAGTCTGAAAACGAAAGTTTTGCTCTGGATCTCGGATTTCCGGCCACGTCAGCCGGAAAACTGCGTCGAACCTCGTCGTTGTTTAAAAATACAAGATCTGCACGAATTTGGTCAAAACGACGGTTGGAGGGTGCCAGAATAATGCCGTAGTTGGTCGGAGTTTAAAAAGGTCAGGTTTTGGGGGTCAGGGAAAGGGGTGGTTTCGATCTTTATTAGTTTAGGGGGAGGTCACCTCCGGAACGGCGAGAGGCGCTGGCCGGAACCTCCCCGACGATGGAACTGTGTTTGAGGGGGATGGGAGGTTCTGGAGAGAGAAAAGGCGTGAGAGAAAACTGATGTGAAATTTGAAAAGAGGTGGCAAAATTTGTGTGTGACTGATTTAAAGACTGAATTATTACTTTCATATTACTAAAATTGAGAAAGAAATTGAATTTGAGAAAAAATTGAGGGGTCTCAAAAAATTAGATTATGTACATATTTCGTTATGGTTGAGGTATAAATTTTGCAAAAAATTTACAAAAAATTTAAAAATTTAAAAATCAATTGAACTTGAGAAGAATGGAGGAATATTCACCATTTTATTTTTTGCATTAGATCTCAAAAATTACAGAGACAATCTTGATTATAAGATCCTGTTTGCTAACTAATTAAAGATTCACTACTGAAGTCCGAAATGAGTTACAATGGGCTGATTTTGGGTTTCCATTTTAACGGGCTAGATATCCATGAAGTGTCACACGTTCCTTGGTGGGATGTGTTGAAATGTCCCATATCTATACTTAGTATACTTTAAAAGAGTATGATTTCTAATTTTCTCAGAATTTTGAATTATTTTTAGTACTAATCACAAATTGACACATCAGCATGGATTAAATTATTTTTTAACATTCCTTTTTTTACTTTAATTATCTGTTGCTTTAATCTTTTTTGACTCCTTCCCTTCCTCCTTCTCATTTATGACCATTCTTTTTGCCTTTTTTCAATATGAAACTGTTCTTTATTCACTCCCCTTCTCATTCATGAATATTCATCGATACAAAAGCTTTCCATATTCTTAACCTACAAAACTCCTCATCTCTTCAATTCAATTTACTGAATTTATTAATCCATTATTCTTCTTCCATTTAACGCCATTAATCCCTGGTGGGATGTAGTTTTCAATTTCTTATAACTCAGGAGGCTGTATATATTAAGCCTTGCTCTAGCGGAGGACAGCCAGGATTGGATTGAAATCGAGGTTTGGATGTATGCGATGTCTTTGAATTTTTTGGTTGCGGGGGTTTTGGTTATTCATTGATTATGTTGTTGTTTTTAGTTTTATTTTGATGTAAAAGTTGCCTGATGATTACTGTTATGGTTGAAGTCAGGGTTTTGCAAGGTGTGGAAGATGATTTTGACTCCAAGAGAAGTTACCTTGAGAAGGATTGCGGGAACCGGCACTGTGAATAGGAGAAGAATGGAAAGTCGATCGTACGTGGCAAGGAACACGAAATACCAACTGTAAGTGCTTAATACTAGCTATATTTGCAGGGTGTTTTTCTAATATATTCCAGCAGTAGATGTTACCAATTTAAAAGAACTTTTGTTAAATTTATTTAAGTATTTTACCTTTATTTTGGATTGAACACAAAATATTTGATTGTTAAACAGCAACAATTGATGATCAGTAGGATATAAATATATTGTTTGTGTTTTGCTGCTGATGTTGTGAGATAATTTAGTTAATGATGTATAGAAAGGAGGCGAAAATGCTCTCCCCTCTCTCCTGTCTTATTCTCTCTCTAGGAGTTCATCCTAGTTTCTGGGAGTTTCTTATGAATCTCTCATTCCAAATCTGGCTATACAGATCTTTCTCTCTATTCAAATTTCAATTTTTTGAAATTCAAATTGAGTTATCTTTTTTTTTTTTTTTGATAACAAACATAATATCATTAATTAGAAATAGAGTTTACAACATCATTCATGACATAGACTGACTCCAACATAGAGCTAGAAACCTTACGAAATGAAAATAAACTAGATTTAGACATTATGCTACTAGAGGAGCATTCATTCTCCTTAGCCGGGAGAAGGGAGTTTGACGGCATGGTTGCAGACTTAAACCCCTCCTCAAGTGCTTCCTTCCGAGCTTGTCGGGTGTTGAGCATCTTCGCGGTTTTGTCCTCGCATGATGCGATACATGGACTTGGAGTATTCATTATGGTACACTTCGATGAGTGTTTTGATTGGGTTGGGAGAGCCTTACTAGAGTCCTCTAGAGTTGGCCCCCCATCTTTGTCACCTGGAGATGATGTATGTTGCAATGCCATCTCCTTGGTCTTTCTTGACTTCTTCCACGGTTGTGTAGCATCAAAGATTGAGTCCATTCTTGACCTTTTGCCCAGGGACTCCTTTATGTCAGTTCGTCTCTTCTTACTCGGCAATTCACTTGAGTGACCAAATTTTCCTCTTTTCCTTTTCACTGAACCAGAAAAAAGAACCTTGTGATTTTCTACTGCAATAGCACCCTGTGTTGTAACGCCTAGTTTAGAGTCTGACTTGAGTCGTGGCAATTGGTTCTGCCCACTCACCATGGTGACTTGTGTTTCATGTTCAGTCTCCAAAGTGATTCTGCATTTTTGTTGACTTCTGAATATTCTGCAGCAACTAATTTCCAAGCACTCTTACGCTTTCCCACCGAGCGCTTATTGTAACATTTCTTCAGTTTAAGAGGTGTCTCTAACAGTATAGACATGTTCCCACCCATCATCCCATACACTTTGAGAATCTTGTTAGGCCCTTCACTTGTGCACGTCTTTTTCTGAGTTGATGATGCATCATCATTTATGATGGCAGAATTCAGGTCAGTTTGCTCTACCTTGGCATAGGCATTACTGGTATTCCAATTGGGAATTTTAGAGAGGCTCTTTCGCTTAGCACCAAGTGACCTCGTATCATCGGAGAACAAAACTTGGTTGGCCGAATCCACGTCTTCCAAATCTACATAATCTCCCTGAACCTCATTATCTGACACATAATTTGTGTTCTCTGCCATATACTCAATAAAGTAGAAGCCTTTCTCCTCAAAGTGTTCCAAAAGAGATCTTGTAACAAAGGAAACATGCTCATTTTCAACCACCAATTTACATCTTGATCCTGGATGTCCTAGCACTCCACATTTGGTACAACACTTGCATAATCGTTCATAAGTACAGGAAATCCATACTTTATGCTCATTGCTGTTCTTTAACCAAAGTCCCGAAATTAGAGGTTTTGAGGGATCGATCCATAACCTGGCCCTCAAGGATTTGGTGCCATTTCAAGAAACAGAGTTAATATCTGCGACATCACCTATCAAACTTGCTATATCCCAAGCTCCCACAGGATCAAAGAGCTGAGAAGGAAACATTGAAGAGTCTGACCCATAAGAGCAGCTTGCGGACCTTGATCTCACCACAAGGATATCCCTCTTTTCTCCACAGACTTAGACCCAAAAAACCCCCTTCAATCATGTAAGGCCCTTTGCGAAGAACTGACATCATCTCTGTCTTTTCTTCAAAATTTATGAGCATAAACTTATGGTACCGATGCAAAATGATTGTTCGGCATCCCCAAAGTTTACTAAGTGAAGCTGAAATCTTTCATTGCTAAATTCACGATCGTCAAACCAGTAAGCCACTAAAATAAAGTAGTTCTTGTTACCTTCACAGAGAGCATATCTCCCAAAGTCATTCGGGCTAACACGATCCCTCAAAACTCCGTCCCACACTCCATCCAACATTAGTTGATTTGCATGTCGAGATCTCCAATCGCCCGGAACCAACACTGTTTGGATGCCCCCTTTGAGATTTGGATGAGATGAGACCTTCAATTGATTCTGCCGTATGAGACTATCCTTAAAGCGAGATTTGTCTAGCACCACTTCCCAACCAGGATGACCATCAATTGATATACTCGAGACGGTAGATCGTATACATCTACGCTTGGAAACTTGGTCAAACCAATCTTCTCCCCCTCCAAGAGACCCATTTTTTCCGATGGGTACCTCTGCAATCGATTTCCTCTTATGACTGCACATGATGGGGCCAATTAGCAGACACAGAATATTGTTGGGTGATTGTGGTGGGCTAAGATGGAGAGAAGCGTATGAAAGAAGACAAGATTTTTTTTTTAAGGCAAGAACTAGATGATTGTAGAAACTCCAAGAAGGAAAGAAAAGGGTTTTTTTTTTAAACACTAGATCTAAATGGGGTAACTTGAAAGATCACACATGCAACAAGAGGGAATGATTCTAACAGATTCTAATCACTATGTGCTATAATTAAAAGCTAATCACGGTGAGGATTCATATAGATTTGGGAAAACAAAAATTTAAAGACCGAACCAAAAGAAACCAAGCATATTTATGGGCTAATGGACTTGAAAAGGAAACATTGAAACATTCATATTTTAGATGAACAACAAGAACAAATTATGAGAGAGAAGATGAAGAAGAAGAATGAAGAGTATTGAACAAGATAAAGAAGATAGAGAATAAGGTAAGAGAGAAGGAAGAGAAAAAGGAAAAGCTTTCCTAGAGAGAGAAAGACCCCTTTCAATGGAGCTATCTTTGGTAATTATTCTGTATCTTAATTTGTTGAGATACAAGTTATTGATGTAACAATCATGGACAAGAATAGAGCACAAATCAAAAAAACAAATATTCCAATCTGTATCAATTTGCAGAGGAAATCACTCCATTACATACATATGGAAAATCATTCTGCTTGATTTCTGCTATTCTAAATCTCCACAAATTAGCCCGCATCACTATATATTTCCATGTTCCTCATCCACCTTCTCACAACATACCAACTTTCCATTCTACACAACTGTTTTTGAGCCCACCCATACTTTTTTCCTCACTTTTAACCATGGGAGACGATCTCATTTCCCAGTATGAGAAGGTCAACCTCTCTGGTGAGAAATCTTTTCGCCTTGTAGTTCCAGATTCGGTCCCAGGGGGTGAAGGGGGTATTATTCCCTTCTTCCTTGGTGCGAAAATCATCAGCCCGAAGAAGAAGCACGTTGACACCATGATTAGAACTTTGATTGGTGTTTGGTCAAGGGGTGCTCCCAACAAAAAGGTGGTCAGACAAAGGGTTGGTGGAGCTGCAAAGGGTGACAATTGCGCGCTATTCGAATTCGAAAATCTGGGAGACCGTACTAGAGTCATTGACACTTCACCTTGGTGTTTTGATAACTGTCTGGTGGTCTTTGTAGAGACTGAGGGGATGGAATCCTTCCGTCATCTTGTCTTCAACGAAGCCCCTTTCTGGATCCATGCTCATGACGTTCCGCCGATCTTGTCAACTTCTGACATGGCTGGCCAAATTGGTGATTACCTGGGAGACTTCATCTCAGTTTACCACAATGAGTATGGCTCTTGTATGGGAGAAACTCTGAAATTCAGAGTTAACCTGGATGTACACAAGCCCCTAGCAAGAGTGGTTACAGTCGAATTTCAACAGATCGATTATCACTTCTACCTACAATATGAAAGATTGCATGCTTTCTGTCAACTCTGTGGACGCATTGATCACGCACTGAATGAATGCCCTAGCAAGAACACTCCACAACGAGATGCCCTCATGCCAATGGGGTATGGTAAATGGATGCGATATGAGGCTGATTTTCCGGTTCCTCAGCCGGGTCCAGGCAAGCTGCACCATCGCAGAAAACTGGAAGCTAGAGAGGCAGCAGATCGACAAGGATTGAATGGCAACATAGATATGCATACGCCCTCACCAGCAAACGGCCAAGCTACTGCTCAAACCCATGTTATCTACCAAGAAGCTCAGCCTATGGAGTGGGACACCCCGACTCCGGCGGATCCATTGCCGGAAACCGCCAGTCCATTACAGAATAACGGTCATTCTCAGGGCAATGATGGCCCTCAATCTTTAACGGATAAAAACGGAAATGCATTGAATGGGGTAAAAAGCTCCAACTGCCATAATGCATTGAATATTGCCAATAATGGTGCTACAGACACTCCAAATTTACAGCACTCATCCAGCCGCACCTGCAGCACAACTAAAGACTATATCCCTTTGAAAGTCAAAGGAGTTGACCGAAAAGATGCGTTCACGGTTAACAGTCAGAGCCAGATGGTTATTACCAAACCTTCTCCAGTCAAGAACCATATGAAATATGAAAGGGGATCCATACCTTCTCAAGCACAGAACGGAGCTATGTTCCTTTCCGATGCCGAGGCAGAGAAGCTGTGGCAAGAGGCATTAAGCTCACCAATTCATAAATCCAAAAAACAAACTTTCATGGATTCTGAGATGCTCAAGTCTCTAGCCTCTCATCCGATCAATACTTTTCAGCAATCACCAGGACAGTCATACACCAGGCGCCCTCCACCGAGCTTTGAGCATGTTAGAATAATAGAAATTGTCTCTGATGAAGAAGAGGATTACAACGAAACTATGCTTATGAAGCTTCTAAATAAATCCCCAAATATGGAAATCATTCCTCGGCGCTCGGGAAAAGAACCTATTGAGATTGCTAAGAAGCAACAGTACTCTGACATCATCATGGAGATGGCAAGAAAAGGACTTACCAGTATTGGAGGAGTTCGAATTGGCTCCCCTCGACATATGGGGATGTCTAATTCCTATCAGACTGAGAAATTAGTGAAGAAAGTACTCACCTTTGACAGAGAGGATGCTTCCCGTGGCACCAGTAAAGACACTTCGAGGCAGATGATGGACGTTGATTCCAAGCCAATTCAAGCGAATCAGGGACATCGTGAACATATTATTGGTGACAACAAAGGCGGCCGGGCAATGGTGACAGCAAGGGATGGGAACGACGGCTGAGCGGTTGCCGGAGATGGGGTCGTGAAGGGCGGAGGCACTACAAGAAAAATGGTCATTAGTGACAGACTGATTTTTGTCACTAAACAACAAATTTCGTCACTAAAGACTTTAAGTGACCAAATTTGGTTGGTCACTGAAGCTCGGTCACCAAAAATTCGAGTGACGAAATTTGGTTGTTGGTCACGAGTGCTGCAATCAATGACGAAATGTTTTTGTCATTTATGTTAGTGACAAATGTTTTTGTCATTTAAGTTAGTGACGAAATATTTTTGTCATTTAAGTTAGTGACGAAATTGATTTCGTCACTACTTTAGTCACTAATATTTATGAAACGATCACTAATTTGAATGTTGATGACTAGATAATTTTGGTCATTCTAAAATTAGGTGACCAAACCCTTTTGTCACCGTTACCTTTAACGACGCAATAGTTGTAGTCACTACAACATTAGTGACCACAAATTTCGGGTCATCATAAAAATTAAAGACGAATCAGAATTCGTCACTGAAGTATTTAGTGACAAATAAATTTAGTCACTGTATTCAATATAGAGACCAAAAAAAAGGTCACTGGCTGGACGACATTATAATTCAATTCTACACACTGAGAATCATCTCTAAATAAGCTAGAAGGTTGTTGTCTTTAACAGTAGCATGATGTCTTGAATCTGAGTAAACCCTTCAAGACGCTGCAGGAATCTGTTTCTACATGGCAAAAGATTACCCAGTTATAGTTTACGACAAATTTCAAAATACACATAGCCAAACAAAATATAAATAAACATAAATTGAAGAATAACAAGCAAATACCTCATGGTGTGCAGCATGTCGTGAAACATTAAGGACATCAGAATTTTTGGAATGCAAGGTAGACATGGAGTACACTTCATGCTTTAACGTAGCTCACACCAAATACCTCAACTCTAATCTCATCTGCCAGTACTTGTATCCTTTGCAATCCCTTGGATGTCCTTTCCTCTCCTAGTTGGAGCAGCAAAGTTATCTTGCATACTGATGTTCTACAATGAAACAGTGCAGAATAAATTTCTAGTTTTAACGAACATCTTGAATTTGCATTTGTGTTGATTCAGAACTAAATTGCACAGGAAAATATGTACAAATAGGCATCTTATTTTCAGATTAGATATTATATATAATAGCTAAACGATAAAGAGCATGCTACAATATCCCAAAAACTATATATATTAATCTATATGCTTTAGCAACTGTAGAACAGGAACAAGCCAAACACTTACCCAGTAAAAAGGTGGCAGCAAAGAGAATAATATGCAAGCTCCTGCTTACATCAAAAGAAAAAACACAAGCACATGCACATACAAGCAATGTTAAATCCAATTCGCAGTTAATATAAAGTTACCGTGCAATGATGTTTTGGATTCAACGGTATCTCTTTGATTTGACTCATAAGAATACTCTCAGTTGCATAGTCACCACCACCAGGTAATCAAAATGAAGCATCAACACTTCTCTCACTGTTGAATCCAAATTTGCAACCCTCACATATTCCACTTCTACAGATTGCATCAAGAACATTTAGTGGTTAAAATTATGCAAAAAAAAACAAACTTTTACTGTAAAAGAAGAACAATGAAACAACCTACAGTTCATGAGAGGAAATAGGAAGATCTCTGACCGCTAATTCAAGGTTAGCAGCGGTCGAGTCTCTTCTTCCAAGTTTCAGTCTATGAAGGGCCACCAACCTAATATAGATAGTTATCAATCACATCGCTTTGAATAGTTGGCGTTTCATCTAGTAGCACTGATCCATCACATCCCTAAAACATGAACCGAGAGATTATAATTGTGCAAAATACAAACTTTTACCCTAAATGAAGAAACAAAGAGAAAAACAAGCAAATCGCCCACCTTCTCCTATGAACCACTCCTCGCATCCGTTATTCCCAGGCCAAGAAACCCTAGCGGAAGAAGGTATAAGGCACACGTTGCTCGGGTTAGACCCGAGGGAATCATCGGACACTCGGACGGCGGCGACCCGGATTCCGGCAAAGATATGAACTGCAGCACTCGAAGATGTTGTGCGCGAACTCCTGGGCGTCGCCTTTCTTAGCATCCGGTGACGGTGACGGTGTTTGCTACAACGGGCTACGTCGAATCTTTCAGACGGCCTTGCTGGATCCGAGATTGGGAGGTGTGGAACACAGATGCAGAAAAGAGGCGATGGGAGATGGAAGAGAAAGAGGTCAGTATACTTATCTAAGGTTAGGGCTAAATAAACGGTTGTGATTAGTTGATGAAAGTATTGACGGTGTAGATTAAAAGAATAATAAACTGTACTTATTGTTACATGGAAACAAGTTTACTTCGATCAAAGTTTTCCGTTTCCTTTTTGTTCTCTATATCATCATTATTAATTTGATTTTATCAATTTTAAATTCTATGAAAGATTGTTGTTTAAATTTGCTTTATTAAACTGAGAGAAAATTTAAGATTTCGCTTTTCTAAAGATAATTTCATACAAAAATTATTTAATAATTTATAAATGAATATGATATTTTTTAAGTTTTTTGTAATAAGTAATTTCTAACGTATTTTTGGTGTTAGTTAGATTTTCCCGATTAGTTATTAGTATAATACTTTGTAACTCGATTCATCCCACTAGTTCTCTATAAAGTGTTTAAAAGAGTTAAAGTAAGATTTGGATTTTAATTAGTGAAACTTATTTCAGTTATTTATTAGTGTGTAGAATGTCAAGTACATGTTCATCTTTGATTAGTTAAACTGAATGTTTTTACAGTTTATTGAAATTAAGTAAGATTTGACTTTTAATTAGTTAAACTCAATTCAGATATTAGGGTGTAGAAGGTCAAGCAGGGGTTCGTCTATTAAAAATAAGTAATAATTGACTTTTAATTAGTTGGAGTAGTTATTATTATAAGTGTTTATACATTAGTAGCCATTGTTCTTCTAAGTTTATTAGTATACTAATTCAGTTCAATTTAATTCAGTTTGTTAATTTCAGCAAAATAAATTTTAATACAATTAAAGTTAATTTAGTCATACTAATTATGTTTTTCATTTTAGTTAAATTCTGTGAGAAACAATCTTATGAGAACAAGATTAACAGAGAGGGTGGCGCAACCGGCAAGGGAAAGATGACCAAGGATGGTGGAGAGATCGGCGGAGGCACGGTGTCAACAGGCGGTGAGATTGGCGACGTAGGCGATAACTACGGAAAAGGGGGAGTAACAAATGTACAGGAAGCTGTGATCGATGGAGAGGCGGACATAGCTGGAGGATCGGCGGCGATAGGCGGGGTCAACGGCGGAAAGGCAACGGCAACAAGCCCAATCGATGATTCTGGTGCGGTCAAGAAACCTATTGGGAGTTATCCTAATCAAACACTGAAAGCGTACGGTGAACTCACTATTTCTTCCACTGCTGCGGGGCTCAATGCGTTCGTGTGGTCATTAATAAGAATAAGAAGCAGCCTGGCAGAGGTGAAAACCCAGAACTTCCCAAATATGTGCATCAATCAGATTATGGAGTTATTGTGGGGGACTCTAAGACTGGGCTCTCTGGAAAATATTACGAGTCTCCAGAAACTGTCAGACCTGATGTGGTAGGCTATTCTCCCACTCAGGCCCAACTGACTATTTTCAAAAGGAAATACAACTTGGAGGATAGACTAGATGAAGAAAGCTCTACTTCAAGCCCAAAAAAACAGAAACTGGACACTGTGGTGACGACAGCTTTACCTGAGGGATTGCACTTCTCTATGGGGAGTACCCCAACTAAACCAGCGGCGCCAGCGAAGAAAACACGCTCCCGCCGATACCAATGAGTCTACTAAGATGGAACTGCCGGGGGCTGTCACACCCTCGTGCAGTTAGACACCTGAAACACCTCCTCCGCAAGTTTTCCACTTCTTTACTTTTTTTGTGTGAGACCAAGTGTTCGTCTAGTAGTATGTTAAGTTTGAGAGATTCTCTGGATTTTCATGGGATTTGTGTTGATTCCAATGGAAATTCGGGAGGCCTTGTTTTGTTTTGGAATAAAGATGTGGAGGTTTCGATTTTGAGCTGCTCTTTTAATTTTATAGATTTTTGTGTAAAGGACCCCCAAACTCATTTACTATGGCGATGTACTTGTGTGTATGGCGAACCGGAAACCTCAAAGTGTCCGCGTTTTTGGTAAAACTTCCCAACATTATGTAATGGCTCAGATACCCCATGGATGTGCATAGGAGATTTCAATGAAGTCTTGCATCAAAATGAATTTGAGAGTGCTAACCGCAGACCATCGAGACAAATTGATGACTTTCGTTTTGCGCTAAATCAGTGCAATCTTTTCGACTTGGGATATGAAGGCTATAAGTATACCTGGTTCCGAAACTGGAGAAACCCAAGATCAGTTAAAGCAAGGTTGGATAGAGCTGTGGCAACCCCGAGCTGGATGGCTGCTTTCCCAAATGCGCAGCTAAAACATATATACAGCTACCGTTCTGACCATGTTCCGATGTTGCTGAACTTGAAATCCCAATCCCAAGCATTGATACATAGGAGGCATAGGCCTTTTCGGTTTGAAAATTACTGGATTCAATCTCCTTATTGTAAAGGGACAGTGGATGAGTTCTGGAATAATTCTGCCCCTGATCTACCAACGGCAATTCGGGAATGCTCAGATGGTTTGTTATCATGGGCGAAATTGGAATTCGGAAACCAGAAAAAGGTTCAAGAGCAGATTACAAAACGTTTAGGACAACTCCAACAGGGTACGATAACAGCGGAGGCCCAACAAGAGATGGGAAGCTTAAAGTTGAAACTAGAAAGGTTTCTGGATATGGAAGAAGCAAGATGGAAGCAAAGAGAGAAACAACATTGGCTACAAATGGGTGATAGGAATACTAAATTTTTCCATTATTTCGCGAACAAGAGGAAGAGCAAAAATACGATTCATGGGCTCAATGATAATCTTGGTAGGTGGTGCACGGAAGAGAGTGAACTAGAAACCATCATAGCTAATCATTTCCAGAATATGTTCCAAAGTTCGCACCCACCCCCGACTTCTATCAACCTTTTGACTAGCATGATCACCCCTACGGTGTCGACAGTGATGAACGAAATTAATGCGTCCATACACAGCTCAGGAAATACATACTGCTCTAAAGATTATGGCCCCAAACAAATCACCAGGACCTGATGGTATGCCACCATCTTTCTCTCAACAATATTGGGCAACTGTTGGATCAAAGGTAACTCAAGAGGCTTTACAGTATCTGAATCATGGGAAACCTATCACAGCTCTTAATGATACTAATATAGTGCTCATACCAAAGATTAAAAAACCCAAGGATATTACACAATTTAGACCTATTAGTCTCTGCAATGTGGTATACCGCTTAATCTCCAAATGCATAGCGAATAGACTGGAAGAGGTTTTGGATACGGTTATCTCGAGTAACCAAAGTGCATTCATCAAAAATAGGTTGATTTTCGATAATATCATTATAGCTCATGAGGCTCATCACTACATCAAAAGGAAATCTAAGAGGAAAAAGGGTCATATGTCCATTAAATTGGATATGAGTAAGGCATTTGATAGAATTGAATGGCCCTTTCTTCTTAGCGTAATGAACAAGATGGGCTTTGATCCAAGTTTTGTTAACTTAATTGAGAACTGTATATCTACAGTTCATTTCGCCTTCATGCTTAATGGTAAATGTTTTGGAAGGATATATCCAATTCGAGGTCTTCGGCGAGGAGACTCCCTCTCCCCGTACTTGTTTATTATATGTATCGAGGTTTTCTCTCAGATGGTACAGGCTGAAATCAGGTCAAAAAGATTGAGTGGAATTAAAATATCAAGACGAGGCCCAACCTTATCCCACTTATTATTTGCGGACGATACGCTAATCTTGGGAGAGGCAACACAGGGTGAAGCAAACACATTACGGGAAACGTTGAGGTTGTATGAGGAAGCGTCTGGACAACAGATAAACCGTGACAAATCATCTATCATGTTTAGTCCGAATACCTCAGTTGAAGTTAAAGCTAATATTTTATCCATTTTGAATATGGTTGAGACAATTGCACATGAGAAATACCTGGGTCTGCCAATTGTTTTTGGTAAATCAAAAACAGCTGCTCTGGAAGGGATCAAAACCATGATCTGGAACAAAGTGGAGAGTTGGGATCATAAAAAACTATCGAAGGGAGGCAGAGAAGTCTTAATAAAATCAGTATTACAAGCTATGCCTACGTACACAATGTCATGCTTTATGTTACCACACAATCTCATCGAGGACATACACAAACTTTATGGTAGATATTGGTGGGGTACTACCTCGACGAAGAAGAAGATTCATTGGGCCAAATGGACAAAGCTTTGTTATCCAAAAAGCATGGGCGGTTTGGGCTTTAAGGATCTGAAAGTCTTTAATACTTCTATGCTAGGGAAACAAGCGTGGAGATTGCTAAAGAATCCTGATTCTATGGTGGCCAAGATATTAAAAGTGAAATTCTATCCAAATACGTCTCTAATGGAGGAGAAATTGGGTTGGGATCCATCCTTTTCTTGGAGATCAATTCTGGCTGGGAGAGACCTGCTTGCTAAAGGCATCCGCAAGAGAATTGGAGCAGGAAGAGAAACGAAAATTAAAACGGGCTTGTGGCTCCCTAAAGGGGATAACAAAAACCCAACATCTCTACCTTCGACTTTCCCTGAAGATCTGACGGTTGATCATCTAATGCTAGAAAATGGCTCACAATGGAATGTTGACCTTGTTCGGAACACGTTCAGTCGAGAAGAAGCAAGCTTGATCTTGTCACTTCCTAGGGAGGGGTGTTCAAACAACCATGATCAATGGATATGGCACCCCTCCCTGGACGGTAAGTATACGGTAAAATCAGGATACAATATCGGTATTAACTCTTCAATTTCTGGACATGCAGGAAATATGGCTACAGGAAGCGCGGGACCGGCATTACATTGGAAAAAGTTATGGGCCTTGCGAATTCAACCGAAGATCAAGCATTTCATGTGGAGAATGTGCAAAGATAATCTACCAACGGCAAAGAATCTACGTCAAAAGAAACCACAGGGAGAGCTTCAATGCTTGAGTTGTGCTATGGATGATACCTCCTCGGGGCATATCTTTTTCCATTGCCCATCAGCTAAACAAATTCGGTTTGCAGCTGATTTACATGAGAGTGTGTTTCGATGCCAGCAACCACATGCAAATCTATAGGTCCAAGACTTAATAATGGAACTAACCGATTATGAGATGGCTCTTGTCTCTCTATTGCTATATCAATTATGGACTCACAGGAACAAGCTGCTTCATGGGGAGACTAATGAGCTTATCCCTCAACACTGTGTCAGCTATGCCACTAGGATAATATCTGAGATAACATCGAAACCGGATAGTACATTGCATTCTCATTCTCCCAGAAGTCAAAGTAATATTCCTTCTCTAAGTGGGAATACTCTCTTCTTTGATGCGGCCATGTCCGAGAATAGCAGTTGCCTAGGATGGTATATCCAAAATTCTGACAATGGCTGGATTATGGGAGAATAAAAAAGAATCTCAGGCATTTTGGAGGTAAAATCTGCAGAAGCTATAGCCCTTCGATGAGGGTTACATATAGCTCTTGCCAAAGGGATACACATCCATAATGTACACGGAGATGCCCAAATTGTTATTAATGCTGTCCGACAACCTAGAGAGGACCTATCTGATTTTGGATCTATCATTCAGGATGTCGCTAGACTAGTAGCATCTCATAATCATCCAGGTTTATACTGGATTAGCAGAAGGCACAATTATGTTGCCCACTCATTAGCTCAATTTGCTAAGTTTTCTCAAGATCAAACTTGTAAATGGGATAACATCCCCAACTTTGTAACTCTTTCTGAATAATCAATGAAGTCTTATTTCAAAAAAAAAAATGATGTATAGATATTTTTTACCCTTTTCTCTACAGATGGACAAGAAAATTTACTGTCAATGGTAAAGATGAAATTACTCTGAATTAGTAAAGCTCTGTGGGAATAATAAGTATCCGTATTATAAGTATCAACTAGTATAATACCCGGGCCGATGCACAGATTTAATTAATCTATTTAAATACAATACTTATCCTTTAAAGGGCAAAAACAAAAATTTACGGTATACATTTTTAATTTTTATTACGATGCATCATTTTTTTAAAATTCAAAGCAATCCATTACGGATAGTGGATAAACAATAATGGAATCCTTGCATTTCAACTAATATGAAACGGAAAGCAGAAAAAAAACTCAATAACAATATTCTATTTTCCGTCACATACACATGTGTGATACTTGGATTTAGAAATCAATATACTTTGTTTATTAGTTACATAATGGTAGACTAAATTAAAAACATAAACAAATCTGATATATATATATATATATCTTCCCAAATTAGGCAGAAACTATACATAACTAATGCATTAGTCCATTTCGTAATGGCTGTTGAGCGGCTGATTTGTGATTCATCTGCAACAGTAACCTAGAGAACCATTAACAAACATATTCTTATGCAACCTTGTTTAGCAACCTTCTTTAACATGATATCCTTCTGTAGTAAATGCATTGGTAGAAGAACATGTAAGTAATATATGATGAATAAACGACATGATTTCCAACGGGTACATGTGATTATCAAATAAATATAAATGACGACAAACAAACAACTATGATGTGAAACTCAAATTGTGCTTCTTATCATATGTAGTATCTATAATCTTAAGCCAACATCTTACGATTTACATCTTATAATTTGCTATTTCTAAGCCAAACAGCAAGATAAAACTCACTTATATAGTTCTTGAAACTATGCCTGGAAGAGCATCATTATGGTCAAAATTACTACCTTAGATGTTTTAGCAGAAAAACTAATGAAAACACATAAACCTAGGCATCTGATGAGAAAATTATGCTTAAATAAATGAAATTTGAATCCAAAAGAAGCATTATAAAAATCAATACCTTTACTTTTGATCTTCACTTAGAATTGATCACCTCCAAACATTTATGAATGGATCCATCAGCTTTTGTTGCTTTAGCAACAAACTCAACATCAAATCCCATGCTTAGCTATTTTCCCTATAAAAACATATTTGAAAAGTATATAGCAAAAGCTAACAATTTGTGTATCCACAATTTGTCGGAATCTCTGCAGCATTTTGCAACATTGTTCTTCGAGGCATTAGGGTTCAGCAAGCGGCCGGGAAGTTTGCGCCTGAGCTTCTCCTTCCATTTTGGGTTAGAATCGAAAAGTCGGAGCTGATTAATCCGTCCCTCGGCATTCCATGTGCTCTGCCCATGCTTCACCAGAACCACCCTCTTCTAGGGTTTAGGAGCATGAGGACCATTAAATATAAATTGAAGGAGTAGAAGAAGAATCGATGGAGAGATTACACACATGATTAAGTTTCGACGAAACTGACGAAACTGAAGGAATTAAAGAGTTATAAAAACCTGAACATGATTAAGGTAAAATAAAGTTTAGGAATTAATAGGATTGAAGTTGAAACCGTGGAGGTCGAGGGGTTATAAAAAACGTTCTGCGTTAGTACCTGCGGGGATAATTAGGGTATAAATTTCCATTTTTAAAGCATTGAATAAATTTTCCTTTTCCGCGTTCCGTTTTTAAAGTAACGCAGGTTTAATTGAAATTCAATTAACAGCATAACCGTGTGTGACTTAAAAAAATAATAATATTAATAATCTAACTAAAAATAAAAAAGGGAAAATAATATGATGATGTGTCAATTTCTCATTAACAATGAAAAATAATTCTAAAATCTGAAAAAATTGACACATAAGTAAAACACATTTTGTTTTAAAGGAAGTTATTATAGATTATAGATTTTTGGTGTATGGAAATATTTTTTAAGTTGAAGAAACAGGTGCGGCAAAATTAACATAATGAAGGACTAATTGAAAAGAAAATAACGGAGGAAGAAGTGGCAGGTTAATGTAATAAAGGATTAATTAGGAAGCAAACAACGGAAGAAAGAGGTGCGGTAAGATCAAAGGAATAAAATAAAAGGAAAAGAAAAAGAAAATCCATGTGTCAATTTGTTAGAGTCTTTAAAAAAAATTCAAAATTCTAAGAAAATTAGGATTCATTCTCTTTTAAAGTATAGTATAGATTTGTGATACTTCAAAAGAAAAGTATCAATTTGTGATTATTCTTTCCAAGTGTTGTATTAGTAATTTTAGTATGACTTTAATCAGCGGTGAGACATTGAGATATTCACAACTTGTAAGTTATTCCATTTTCTCATGTTTTAGGACTACAATATCTCATTTTTATTATATTTACAACAAAAAAATATTATTTAATGATGATGATGAAGATTCAAAGGCAAATAGAATGTATCTTTTATCACGTAAAAATGAACCGGAAAATGTGTCGATTAGTATATTAACCTTTAATACAAATTATTGTAGACAGTTGATTAAGGATAATAATGATTAAACATAACTATTAGAAGTTACACTTTGCATATATACTCTCTTTATAGTTTATCATAATAAAATACCAAAATACAGTTAAACCTCGATAAATGAATATTCGATAAATGAATAACCTTGCTAAATGAATAATTTTTTCCGGTCCCGACTTGGGCTAAGGGGCTAAATAAATAACCTCGCTAAATGCATTAATTAATAATATTTTTTAAATCCTTTAGGACCCTATGTATATATAAATGAATAATCACCACATTTCATAAGATATATACATACATATATATATATTAAAAATATATTTTTCAATCAATAATGTTCATACAATAAATCAAGTTCTTACAAAAAAAGTGTCTATAGTTTTTTGTTATTTTTTCCCACCAAAATTCATCTCATACTTGATTTTTCCTAGCGCAAACAAAATTTCGGGAGTAGTCTACTCGTGTTGTAGCAAATAGTTTTGCAAGGTGATCATCGCTTGATATGCTTGTTTGGATGACACATTTGGTGTGACACTACTATCATCTGGTTCTAGATCATTCTCATCATTCAGCACAAACTCAATAATTTCATCATCGGTTGGCAATTTCATAACAACATCATTCTCGTTTGGATAGTTCAAAAGATGTTCGACATCCATCACATTTCTATAGTTAAACCTCGATAAATAAATAAATTATTCATTTATCGATAAATGAATAATTTATTCATTTATCGATAAATGAATAAACTCGCTAAATGAATAATTTTATAATGGTCCCAAGAGTATTCATTTATCGAGGTTTAACTGTAATTAATGCTATGTAAATATAAAAATCAATTTGTTTAATTATTTACTCAGCAATAATTATTAAATATATGCTAAATTTTAAAGAGGTTGTGTTACTATATTAAAAAAACTAAATGTTATATTTTCCGATGTTCATAGAGTTAAACAATTTATAATATAGAGAAATATTTATGTAAAGTGGCCTTGCGTTAAGGCAATAGATTTATCAATAAGCCTTAAACCCTAAAATCTCTATTAATGAGTTTTGGAATTGCTTAAGGAATTTAAGTCCTAAAATGTTCATACTGGGATGATGGTTGATACATGCTGCAGCCTGCAGGGAGAGATTTTTCTAAAAAGAGGATGATCCATCTCTATGTTTTGTTGTCTGATATGTTTCAAATCAATTATCGACATGTTAAAAATATGGAAGAGCCTAGATGAAGAGGTATGCTCATTATGTTACAGCCCAAAGACTAACATTTCAATGGCTGGTATTGCAACCGATGCAACTACACTTAATGTTTGTAGCAGTGCTCCCAAATCTTATAAAGGGTAGCACTTTATAAAATTTAGTTTGCTAAAAGCAGGCTTTATAAAGAAATAGTAGCATTTTAACAGGATTGTTGTGCATGATGCTATCGAGTTGTAATTTGTTTGTTGTGCAATGGCTTCGATTTCTTTATAAAAGGAAGGAAAGAGAAAGTGCCATGGTTTTCAATTAGCAAAGAACGGAATGGGTTGACAATACGCATGAGTTGTAGGTATTCATTGATTGATAGTTTAGTTCTGTGCCAAATGTATACTACTTTGTGTAATTTGGTTTCGTTCACTTCATTTTGTAGTTGAATTATCTTCGTTTACAAGTTTATATTTTCACAATTTAAAAGCTTAGTTATAGTGCCGCTGATTATTTGTATTTGATTTGTGCATTTAGTCGCCTTTTCTTTTGAGTGGTGATACATGCAGGTCCATGATTACTAACGCAGGTCCAAAATATAATATTTTGGATGCACTAGCACAATTTAGGGCCACATATTGTGTTTTTCAGACCTGCATTTAGTAAACATGGACCTGCATGTATAATTTCTCTTCCTTGTTTTTTATAGCCTGCAATTATTTCATTAAAACTTACCCTGCACCATAACGTTCCTTGAAATAAATACTTGATTTAATCATCCTCACCAATTCTTCATTATTTTTGTAACGTTAAAGATAAATTTTAAAACCTACTTCGTAACGTTCCTTGAAATAAAAACAGTATTAAATCATTCTCTCCGATTCTTTATTATTTTTGTGTCAGTAATTCATGCACTATTCTTCTTTATATCCTGCAGTTATTTCAGAAAATATAGTCAAAACTTAATTTAAAAATCTCCATCGTAACGCTTTCTAAAATAAAAACTGCACTTAATGATAGTTTCAAATGATTTTTATTTTGTAACGGTAAAACTTAATATTAAAATCAGAATTGTAAAGTTCCCTTAAATAAAATTCGTGCTTATTCATCATCACAAATTCTTTATTATGTGTTTATCCGCTCTCACAAACTGTGCCATAAAAATTATTAATATTTTCATTCACCGATAATATATGAATACTATATGCATACGAAATTTTATATGATTTGAAAAATGATTAAATTTTTGAAAAAATATTTAAATGATAAAAGTTTCATAAAAGTCAAATAAAGAAAACTATATTTTATTAGTATTTAATCAATTGAAGGTAATGATTCTCGGTTGATACAAATTAATATGAAAAAAGTGCTGTTGTACCCCCAAGTATTCAAAAAAGTGCTAATGTACCCCTAAGTTTTTCAAAAGTGCCACTATACCCTCAAATGTATAATTTGGGCAGATTTTTCTTTTGTCAAGTGTAAAATGTCAAGAATACCCTCACTATTATTTAATGGTAAAAAAAAAAATTTATAGCGAAAATGCCTCAACCAAATCAATGAATAATCCTCCCTACCTAATTATTCATCTAATTCTCGCTTCCCTTTTTACATTCAACCCAGTTAAGAAAGGCAATTCAAATCCATACCACCAGTCACCGTTACTTTATCGGATGAAAGCGTTTGAAGTCGAGGGGACCAAAACCACTGTAATCAGAAATTAGTGTGAGCCGGGGGACCGAAACCGCCACACCCAGTAATAATTAGCGTGACTAACTCAAGGTGGCGAGATTATGGTAATTTCACCAATGTTTTTAGTTTGTTGAATTTTTGGATAAAAATGTTAACTTTTTTTAATACTGGCCTGCTAGATTTAGTCCGATTTTTGCTTATTTGCAGTCCGTATTTTTGTTATATAATCATATATACAATAATTATGATATATAACTGATTTGCAAGTGTATGCAATAGAAATAATATATATATATATATATATATATGATGCATGTGTCTGACATTCTTAATTATTGATCATATCATATATATGAAAGACGTATTTTTTTGGACTATAAAATAAGCAAAATATGGATTGCGTCTAGAATTGCCCCTTTCAATAATATTGTGCATTTATTTTGTAATTCAGTGATATTAATTTCTTGAATTTTTTTTTCGTGCCCATGAACCTTTGGGTCAAGGGAAAAAAAATCCAACAAGTGAGGGTAAATTTGTCTTTTAATTCAAAATGGTGTTGAAAATGGGTTTTAGAGGTACACTTCTTTATTCAATATAATAATAGGGGTACATCAGCACTTTTAAATTACTCGGGGGTACATTGGCACTTTCTTATAAATTTGGGGGTACATGAGCTTTTAACCCAATTAATATTCTCAGAAAAATCCATTAAAATCCACTCCAACCTAATATCATTTATTGTCATGGCCACTCAGAGAAACGTTTGAAACTCCGTTGCAAAGTAATTAATAAGTGCATTAGCATAAAACGTTTTATGTGGCTTCCTATACATCATGCCATATCAATGTGGCTTCGTAACATTTTTTATGTGATTATATGATTGATTTTGATTTATAACTATTTTGAGTAGTCAAACAACTATCAATGAAAAATATTGCATCCCAAAACCCGTTTTCATTCATGGACAACTATACTTGCTGTCTCTAGAATTAAAAGTAGAAAGAGGTTGAACATTTTGATTTGTAACAAGAATGATAAACCGATCCATAGTACTGTTAGTGTAGTTTATAAGGAAGTTCTTAAGAAATTAGGATAATAAAGTTATGTAATATTTTTGTTTCTTAAATTTTTGAAAATGTAACAATGTATTTTAGCGGCGATTTTTTTTAAAACCAAAAAGTTATTACATAATTTTACTTAACTTTCACAAAATAACATGTGGACAAAATTACTTAATTTACATTATATTAATTTTTATTAAATTATAAAAATTTTAAATTGAATTCCCGTGCATCGGCACGGGATATTATACTAGTCATTTTTAAGAGACTGCTGTCTGAGTTAATGTTTAATTATATTCACACATAATAATTTTTTTGTTCACTTCAGTGAAAAATAAGGCCTAAATTAAATATGTAAGTTCTTGACCTTCCAGGCATGCCATTCCAACTTACTTGTATATTATCGGTTTGGTTCAATTTAACTTATCAACTGATGTGAGGAACCATTTAGTAAGAGATAATTCTGTGACAGTTTTATTATTAAACTATCAAGGTTAGCATAGCCAACATTGACAAAATTGATGGATTTTAACTTGATGGCAGCTAGGGGTTCTGGTAAAAGGGAGAAAGTTTTGGATTGATGTATTCATCAAAAAGGGACAAGGCAAAACGGACTGAATCTGGCGCAGACAGAGAACCCAGGCATATATATATATTTTCAAAGTTATGGAAGTCTGAAAATGTTATGAAATTTCACAACACTGAGAAGCAAAAGGTTATGGTGAATTGGTTATGCTCAGCATCAAGGTGAAGAAGAAGTGAATCTAGAATAGACCATACAAAAAGTATAGTGTGTGAAAAACTTTTGGCATTTATTCTAGCAAAACTGGGGCTGGTCTGTTTATTCATTGGTTCATATGAATTCACATAATTATATATATACCGATCGATCAAAGTCCCTCAAAAATGAATGCTTAGTTTACTCCGCTTTATATTGTCGGCTGCCCTTACTCATCAAAACTGGAAAACCGACGGCTAATATAACTTTAAACCGGATCCACCATTACATGGGCGCAGATGTTACTCGTCGGTTTCGGGTCCAGGCACTTGATAGATGGAATCATGTTGGCCGTTGGTTTGAAGCTCTTGGAAGAAGACCCTTCGCCACTGTTATCCCTCGATATCATCGATAGAGCTCTCGAACAGCATGGATCTAGAGATCCCATTCTTAGCCTACCACTTTTACTTCTTCCGGTTTTCACTCCTTTCGCTGTGCCTCCGCTCCGAGACGTGTAACTCTTAGTCCGGTGCATTATCTCTTTCCGGTTCTCCTCGGGCAGCCTCAGTGTAAACCGCTCCACGTTTACCCCTGAATGGCCAGTCGAGTTCGATCTGAAATTCCCAAATCCAACAGCACCTCGGCTCCTCTTCATCGATCCGTTTCTCGGCAGCCGCTTTTGGTCCAGATCTGGTCTGATCGGCTCTTGTATTATTGGCGGAGTCTCAAATACAACTTCAACCACGGTTTCATCCGGTTGGACAGGTTTTTGCACCTGATCGTCAACCGAATCATCCACGTCGAGCTTAGCGCGGCAAACCGGGCAAGTCACGTGAGATTCGAGCCACGCGTCGATGCAACGCTGGTGGAACACGTGATCGCACTTGGGTATCAACCACCGTAGCGTCTCGTTGTCCTCCAACTCAGCCACGCAGATCGCGCATTCGAGGTCATCATCTCTGATCTTGTGAGCCTTAATCTCTGCGTACGTGAGAGTCGGAAATTTCTCGATCTCCTCATGGTCTAACCCTCCGGCCACCTTATTATCCCGCGCGGAGGCGGAGCGGAGGCGGCTGGCGGCGGAGTTCTGGCGTGACGAGCAGTAGCGGATGTAGATGGAGAATGCTGCGATGAATAATCCCATGAACACGACGATCACGGCCATGCACACGCTGAAACTCGGGTCGGTGTTCATACCTTCCGGCGAGGAAGACTGAGCTGCGACACCGTTCGAGATTGTGAAGATGAGAAGTATTATTGATGTTGTAACGGGTGAAGAAATTAGCATGGTCTGGTTTTTTTCTTTTTCTTTTTGAATTGGGATTTGAGAAAATAGGAGTGGTATGTTCATTTCTGAGAGATGGAGAATTTTTATATGTGGGGTGGAGAGAGTGAGGGGGGAGCGCTGCGTGAGAGGTTGCGGTTTTACTGTGGAGATTCCCAGGAATATATGATTCTGTTTTGTGTTTGGTTTTCTTTCACGTTTACTTCGTTTTGTGTGGTCATGGGGCTTTGATTAGTAAGCAAATTCGGTTTTCTAGCTCTTCTTGTAGCAACAGAAAACATTATATTTGAACGAGTAAACTCGTACAAAATATAATAGTGGTCATAAAATATAGAGTATCAATAATAATTAAAGTAAAATTACAGTGTAGTATAATGTAAGATTCTTTTATTTAATCCCCGATCCCTCAAGGAACCACACAGTAAAATTGGAGTGTTGATACATGCATGTCCATTTTTACTAATGCAGGTCTAAAATATAATATTTTGGGTGCATTAGCACAATTCAGGGCCACATATTCTGTTTTTCAGACCTACGTTAAGTAAACATGGACCTGGATTTATAATTACTATAAAATTGGAGCTGCTTAACTGTGCAGATCTTTTCAACTAACACCTTTCTATAAATAAATGGTTCAAAAATATCTATTATTAATTTTGCTGATATACGACAAATTTTTACGTGAAAATCTAAAGCTCACTTTCTCCCAACTTATACGAACTCCTTTTGGTTCAATCACTCACACTACAGCAGAAAATGCCAGGAGTGACGCAAATTTTGCTAATTAGTCACACTTAAAAGCGTCGCTAAAACAGTTAGCGACGTTTCAAGCAAGTGTCTGTATTCAGCGTGTCGCTAAAATTATTTGACACAAGTAAGTGTCACTAATGGGTTTGCGACACGTAAAGATGCCGTTATATTTTTGTGACGCTTCAAGAGGCCGTAAAATTTAGCGACGCTTAAAATCGTCCGAAATAGATCGCCACCTGCAAACGTCACATAGGCTATACTACGGTTGGAAGCGTCGCAAATCCATGAGGAGAATAAAAAAATTACAATTTATAATCTAGACCCTAATTGCTTCATTAATTGCAATTCAGTCTATTAATGTCAAATATTTACAGTACAGTACGCATATTTCTAATAACTACTATTCAACCCAAAACTTTCAAGTAACTACAAATATACCCACAAGTTTCTAATAACTACTAATCTACCCAGAAATTTCTAATAACTACTAATCTATCCAGAAATTTCTAATAACTACTAATTTACCCAGAAATTTCTAATAACTACTAATTTACCCAGAAATTTCTAATAACTACTAATGAACTCAGAAATTTCTAAACTAATCAATTGAAAATACTACACAATTGAAACAATGCTTGAATCCAAAATATTAACCAAAGTGGCTATATTGAAGAAACTAACATATTTTATTCTGTAACAGTACAAGATGCTTCTCAGGTCCTGCTTTCAAAACCATCTTTTCCATATCCAAGCATTGGGAACCAAGAGGATCACGAGCATCAAGCCCTTCCAAAATAACATCAGAAGCCACACTGGTTTACTTTGACTAACCCTCTCTGAATGGTCTGGATGAATCAACATAGTTCAGTGTCAGAAAGAAGGAAACTTTAAGCTTCAAACTAAACACAACTAAACCCTCACAACACTCCAGTATCAGTAGAGTAACTTTAACCTACCTCAGATTTGGTGGAAGTTGAAGCATCACCCAAATCCTGTCTCTTGCAGGGACCATTGTTTTCCATCATCTCATCTAACTCTCAAGCAAACGGAGCATAATATGCAGCAACACTACAAAAACAAAAGCCCTTCATGACAACCAATCAAGGAAAATGGGAAAGAATCACTTTGTAGAGGATCTTACGAGACAGCTTGTACGTGGTCATTGGCTGATTCACTTATTGATTCCTGGACACCTCTAACTGAAGACAAAAACAGCAACACACGATTCAAACATGGATCAATATCACTTCTGGCAATACAAACAAAATTCTTTTTTTAAGGAACAATAAAAATGATCAGCATATAACTGACTCATGGACCTTGTAATGGAGCAGGGAATATAGTTGACTCATTAATCCTAGCACAATGCAAACAAGGATTAAAAATTCTGTATACTGGGATCTGACCTTGCTGTAGGATGTTCGTTGTTGTGGGGAATGAGGCCATTCAGCACAGGGATCTTTATCATGTCATTATTGTCGAGAACTAACTGCATCCATGAATGAAATTTTAACCGACGAAATGTTAGCAATACATTCTCATGTTAAAAAAATGCATGAAGCAGATTTTATAACGCATGTTACAATATGCAACAAACCAAGAGTTAATCAGATTCTACTGTTGCATCTAGAACAAACATGTTATTCAGCAACGACATTGGCAAGGCATTAAGTCATCAAATCCCTATATCAATCTTAAATCGAGAGAATATGTACCTTCGCTAAGTCATCTTCACCTACGACTCCAAAAGGCACAATAGTAGCATCAAACTTGAGAATGTTTCAGGCAATCCTTTAAGAGGAACTGGTGTTGTACCCGACGAATCCATCTGAGAATAAAAACACCAATTGCAAAGATTCAGTACACCAAAAGAAACCAAAGTGATCAAGATAAGATACAAATCCAGCAAGTACAACAATGTTGAGTTCCTTACCTTTAACATTCGAGCATTTTGAACATGGTATGGATGGTACTGTATATATCCACTGAGCTTCCATTCTCCTTTCCAGAAGAGATTGAAATACCTAAGTTTAGGTCAAGATCATCTTGGCCTCCTGCAATTTTAACATCAAGAGTTCAGCAAAGTGACTCTAGGAAGAGAATAAATGGACCAATGATATCGAAGTACACGAGAGAGGCACAAAGGAGTGAAAATGAAGTTTTAGGTTACCTATAAAAGTTCCAGGTACTACTCCAGGAAACTCAAAATGATCATATACTGGTTTGTCCCTCGAAAACAAGAACAAAACCATCAAGCCAGAACACATAATTACAATACTCAAAATCGAAATTTCAGAAGATGAGATTAAACTACCTTTTCTATGGGATGCTTGTGATACAATATATCATGCATTGCCTGAAAACGCGGCAAAAGAACAAAATCAACTAAAAATTAATTACTGAAATATTTCTTGAGTAAGAAATTAATCTGTACCTGAACATTGAAACTTTCGGCGAATTTGAGAGATTGTGTTCCACTCCGGGCAGCTTCTTCTGCTGCAGCGTTCATATAGTATAACTTAATGAACTAAAAAATATCAACATAACAGTAGAAAATTTTGCTATCTCCATCATCTTTATCATTTAAGCACAGAGTCCATTAGCATGTGCAATGTGTTTAAAATTATAGAAGCTGAAAATAGATAACAGAAACTGACTCCTTATACACAGTTCACACACCACAAGTGAACTGCGAACATATTCAGAAAAAAAGAACCCCCAAAGAAAACTCGGAAGCTTGCTGCCTCAACCATCAAGCCTATCCCAATATGGCATGATGCTATAAATATTCATATAACTCTAACAAGAAACATTTATATTAGTACAATATCCAGGTTGTTATCTGCACTATTTGGATTCCAAAAACTAACCTTGGTGGGCCTAACATGGATCTAGGGAATATCATAGTTATAAGATAGTACTGAACAATAAAAATTACCATCGTAAGCATCTCGAACCATTTGATAGCTAACGAACCCAGAAAATATTGTAATCTGCACAAATAATGAGCAATATTAAGGCCCCATCAGATTCATGTCCATAATATCCAACTTCTGCAATTTCAAGAAGCAATCCACAAATGAACTCATGAAAAAGTTGCAGTTTAAACCTAGAAGCAATATTTTTATGTATGGGGTGGGATACTACCATGCATAGACTTCTTCTAAGAGGCACATGATCATATTCACTGCAGAATGGACAGACAATACAGCAAAAATGTTATAATAGAAATTCAACTTGACTTCATATATATATCCATCAATCCTGGGAAATCAGAAACTGCTAGTCTTGGAATGCAGTATCCCCATTCACATAGATCACTGAATCTAGAAATTTCAAATGTCACCCCTCGTTAGTGGAATAAGGCAAATGTCACTTTTTAAAAGTACCCATTGACCTCAACAAGGAGACCTTTCCTATACAGCAATGTATGTACTAAGAATAGGACTAATTTTCCTATCATAGGAAAGTAACTTAAGACAACACAGTAACCCATCAACTAAAGAAAAATGTCCCAACACATTGTAATCTTGAAGTTTGTGTCAGACAGAAGATGCTAAGAAATAAGATAAACAAGTAGTTCAAGACCTTAGAATTCTTTGTCTTTCCTGTTCTAGGGTCGCTCTTGTTGGAGATATTGTCTCCGGGATTTCTATCAGGATAAGTAGGAAAAGAATCAGGATTTAGAACTTTTATATTACAACCTGACACATATTTTAGAAATACTCATCATCACTTTACCTATTCAAAGGTTTCCATCTGAATATAGCATTAAGAAATGTTGATTCTTTTTTTCAAGAGCTGCCTTCTATTTTCTATAATTTTGTGGTCAAACTTTGGTTACAAAATTTAATTAATTGAATGATTTAGATTCTAGCACAGCAATTGCAGCTCAGAAAAACATATTCTGCAATTTGAGATCACTTTCTTAGTAATGCCTTATTAAAAATCGATAAATAAATGGTCATATTTCCACGAAAATTGAACATAAACAGTTTACTTTCAGCTAGGCCAAGGCAAATATGAATGCAAAAATAAAAACAAAACCTCAAGCAGATTATCAACTAGAGCCATAAATCAGTACAACAAAAATGACATGCTCAAACGATTCAAACGAAAACAAAGAAAAATTCCAGCCAAGGCAACAGATACAAGTAGCATTTGATCCATTCAGTCAAAGACATGACGTATCTAACATAAGAAGATCGTATACAAAGTCACCTAAACTTCAATCTCAAATCCTCAAGCAGAAAATACATTCTTCTGCATCAAAATCAGAAAGTACATTCTTCTGCATCAAAATCAGAAATTAACTTCCTCCTTCCCTACCAATGCAATGAAAACTAATCATAAAAAGTCAAGTATCTAAAAATTGCAGTAACATGTTCGCCAATGTCCTCACTTCACCAATCAAATAAGAAATCAAAACAGCACGCATCAAAACCTAAATTTCGTTTTCTGATTCGACTGAAAATACAGCTATGAGGAAGGTTAATCAGTGAGATGCTTACCACATTAGAGCGCACATGCCCTCTCCGGTGACAGAGGAACTGTAATTTCATGGAATTTGGTGTTGTGTCCTCCTACACCCATCGCGACCGTTGCTCTGTAACCCTACGCCGTCTTCCGCCTGTACGCAGCTGCAAATCATCCTCTGATCTGCCCCAATCGGCATTCCTCCATCGCCCACTCGCCGATGCGAAGAAAAACTCCGCCGTCACCAAAAGATGAACCGCCGTCGCCTCAATCGTGATATGGCGGAGAAAAAAACCTTACTTGTCAAACCTGGAGAAGATTGTGAGATTTTCTGGGCTGTTTGTTTTTCAGTTAAATTTAGGTAAGAGAAAAAAACAATTCTTATCAGAGTATTTTGTATTTAATCAAAGGGAAATTCGGATTACCACATTTTTAAACCGAAGTTGATATATATAATGGTTACTAGTATAGAAAAAAGAACCTTGTCAAAGAAAAAAGTATAGAAAAGAACTACTATAGTCATGAAGAACAAATTAGTTAAGATATTTGTAGGCCTTTTCTATATTTAAATAACATGGTAAGTTGTTTTAAAGAAAAGGGTAAGTTTTAAATTATGCTTGATTGCCTTAAAAAAAATGCTTGATAATTAAATAAACAGGTTTTGCGAGACGCTTAACTATAAATAAGAACAATGATACTTTAATTTGTTACTCCTAGGGACGGTTTTACGGGTCACTAATTTTCGTGACATGAGCAAGCGTCGCTATTTATGTAGTGATATCTGCATGTGTCAGTAAACTTTAAGTGACACATTAAAATGCAGCGAATTTAGCGACGTTTGGTCATCGGTCACTAAATTTGCGTCGCTACTGGAGTCATTTTTTGTAGTGTCATCAATTCATTTAACTTCTGATCAAATTGGTTTAGTTTAGATTTGACGATATAAGATTTGATGTTATTTGACTTAATTTTTAGGCATTGTATTACTAATTTCAATACATTCATTATTTAGTTCATATCAATCCATTCAATTTAAGTAAATTCAATAAGTTTGGTTTAGTTCCGTTCATATTTGATTAGCTCACTTTGTTCAAATTTAATGAAATATGATTTGATGATATTTAGCCTAATTTAGTCATACTGTTACTCACTTCAATCCGAGTCATATATATAAGATCATTTTTGTTCAAATAATTTCATATCAGAGCGTTTTAGTAAAGTTCAACTTTATAAAATATGAATTGATGATATTAGATTAGCTACTATTACTGTCTCAATGCACACATTTGTTTTTGCTTAATTGAGTTATTCTATTATCCTAAATGGAACTAGAAGAGTTATTGTTCCAGTCAATATATATAAATTAATAAAAAGAATTTAAAAGCATCTACGTAGTTTTGATTAAAACCACCACACAACCACCACAAGATCACCATATTCCGGCGATTTTCTTTTTTATTTTAATTTTTTGGCGCCTATAATATATATATATATATATATATATTCCTTTTTGGTTTCATTCATCTAATAAATACATATGATTGTTTTCCTTTTACTATATTATTTATACTTCTTGTGGTACATATGCCATATATATTCATTATCGGCTTACGATATATACATATGTCACATATATTCATTATCGGCTTACGATATATATACATATGTCATATATTGTTGCCATATATATATATATATTTGATGGTCAATTACGGCAGAATAATACGTATACCACAATTATACAAACGCATGGATAACGTGTATCCACCAAAATGCAATATATACATAGTGGAATATAAAGGAAACTAAAATCCCTCAAGAAAAATAAAATATTATTTTTCCTTTTTTGAGTTTGGGTTTGGAGTAGGTTCGTGCCTATATAAATCGCATATATCTAGGGTTTTCATCATCATCAGAAGAGAAAAAGCAGAGACATGGCGGTGGACTCTAAGAAGAGCACGGAGGAAGCAACAAGGAGTTCTGGTGAGATGTGTTTTGTTGAGGATTTTTTGGATGATGTTTAATATCTTAGGGCAAGGCCACCGCGAGGTGTTTGTCGGTAAAAATGGGCATTGCAAATGACGGCAAACAAAAGAGAGGGAGACCCGCCACCGCCCGGAGTACCTAATAACCGACAACTGAATATGAAATACAGTATTTATTTCAGCCTCCCTGAATCTGGTGCACCGACATGGTATTCTCCGAGTTGACAACGACCATCTCAACCCCTACGGCATCCTTCACGTTGTTTCCTCTCTGATAGGGTTTTTCGAGGCCAGGTTCACACACAACTATCTTTCTCTTGACGTTTTCATCATTTTCAAAAACATCGCACAACCTGTTCAATGTTGGAGAGTAGAGAGGATATTGCTTGGCAGAGAAGTTCTTAGGTTGTTAAAGCGACTGGCCATTGAGTTGCACATTGTTTCCAAGCACCACCATTGAAACTACAATCCGGTCGGTGGCGACCGTGAGAATCCACGACGCGTTCGTTCGAGAGGCTGGAAGGCTTAGGACCAGAGGCTGTGTCTTGAAATGGCACAGATGTTGCACCGAGCGAGAGAGAAAGAACGTCCACTCCATCGGGGAAACAAGTTTTCATTCACTTGAATTCACAGACGGTGGAAAAGGAAGTGTACCATTTAAGATGAATCAGTTCCCGGTTCGATTATGTTTTGCAATGACCATCAACAAATCACAGGGTCAGACCTTAGATTTTGTTGGGCTCTACCTAGAATGCCCAGTATTCTCCCATGGACAGTTTTACATAGCTTTATCAAGAGCTAAAACGTCTAAAGATGTCAAAGTACTTCTAACTCCACCTACATTTGAGATTTTTGAAAGGAATTGTAATATTTGGAATAATCTTTTACTCAGTTCCAGAGGTTGAATTTTATATATTTCACAGATTACAATTTCTTACTAAATATCTCACACCATTATGATCATGCATGCTTCATAAATATTGAACTAACTGTGAATCAAAATATAACAGGTTCTAAATGTAAAATTACCTTATTCTGAAACTGTACTTCATTTTCCATTGAACAGACCAAAGCCCGGACTTGATGGAGTTAATCAGAACTCCGTTCTTTCATACCGCATGTAAATCCCCTATTTGCTTCAGGCCCTGAACTGCAGGCCTATTTCCTTTGCAAGTAACTGGAAAAATTCCAGTAAATCAGACAAGTTACACATCAGGAGTTGCTGAGGCTGCAGCCATCCAATTTCAAATAAGACATTGCTAATCATGCAAAAGGATCAAAGGGAAAAACTGATGTCGGCGAGTGTAAAGAGTATCTGATTGCTTGATTAAAATAAGGCAGAAGCATGCCTATATATAGTTACATACAAGGGCCTAAAGCTAAATACTGAAGCTAGCTAAACCCTAGGCACATAAGTGCAATATACAAAGTACATACATAATTAATAAATTAGTCCTCCAATTCTTCTTGTATTGTCACACCCCCCTTCAAGCGAAGCGTCGGATTGACTGAAACACGAAGTTTGGACCGAAAGAAGTCAAACAACGCACGATTGAGCCCCTTGGTGAAGATATCCGCAGCTTGTAAGGATGTCGGAACATGACCAACTCGTAGTTTGCCAGCACTAACTAGCTCCCTCACAAAATGATAGTCGATGTCGATGTGCTTAGCTCTCTTGTGAGCAACTGGATTCTCCGCAAGAAAGATAGCACTATTATTGTCACAAAGAAGCACCGGAGATCCCTAAAGTGGGAAGCGCAGATCCCGAAGAATATGTAACAGCCACACTACCTCCGAAGCAGTGTTCGCAAGAGCTCTGTACTCCGATTCAGAGCTTGACCGAGAGACTGTAGGTTGCTTCTTCGCACTCCATGAGACCAAGTTACCACCAAGGAAAGCTGCATATCCATAAGTAGAGCGACGTGTCTCCAAGCAGCGCGCCCAATCAGCGTCAGAGTAGGCTAGTATCTCCGAAACACCATCAGCAGTAAAGGTCAATCCACAATGTTGCGTGCCTCGAACATATCTGAGTATACGAGTAACTGCAGCAAAATGATCATCCCTTGGATCCTGAAGGTATTGACTCACAGAGTTGACAGCAAAGGATAGGTCAGGACGAGTGATGGTGAGGTACTGAAGTGCACCTACAAGAGAACGATACAACTTCGGATTGTGAAATGGTCCACTGGTACTGCTGTGTAACTGAGACAACGGAAGAAACGGTGTAGAGACCGGTGTAGCATCCAACATCCCAGCTCTCTGAAGAATATCCCCAGCATACTTGGCTTGACCCAAGAACAACCCGGTAGAGGTGGGTGTAACTTCCAAGCCAAGGAAGTAGCTGAGGTATCCGAGATCCTTGACAGAGAACTCCCGATCAGCCCGAGCTATGAAATTCTGAATAGCAACCTTATCATTTCTGGTAAGAATGATATCATCGACATAGATGAGAAGGTAAAGGATGACTGAGCCACGGGTAAACACGAACAGAGACGGATCCGACAGACTGCCAACAAAGCCAAGGCCTTTAACAAAGGCACTGAAGTGATCAAACCATGCCCTAAGAGCTTGCTTAAGACCATAGATGGCTTTCCTCAAAAGACATACATGATTAGGACGTGCAGGATCCTGATATCCAGCTAGTTGCGCCATGTAAACTGGACCGTCAAGAACACCATTCAGAAAAGCATTCTTGACATCGAGCTGATGAAGCGGCCATTTCCTCATAGTAGCAATAGCAATCACTGTGCGGACAGTAGCAACCTTGATAACTGGACTGAAGGTATGATCGAAATCAAAACCCGGAACCTGTGAGAATCCTTGAGCTACCAGACGTGCTTTGTACCTTTCAATAGAGCCATCCTGTTTGTACTTCAATCGATAGACCCACTTGGAACCAACCACATTAACATGTGGAGGGCAAGGCACCAACTGCCATGTCTGTTGCCGCTGAAGTGCATCAATCTCCTCATCCATAGCAGTAACCCATCGAGAGTCCTTGACTGCAGCTTTGAAGTTTCTCGGTTCCTTCTGTATCAGTAACTCAGCAACTAAACCCGTAGCCACAAAATCAGGTCCAAGACTGCGAGCTACTCTTGTTCCATCCTGATGACGAGTGACCATCGAGTGAGCTCTAGAAGCAGGTGGGGCTGCTGGAACCTGTAGAGCTGTGGAAGCAGGAGGAGTCAAAGTACCACTTCTAGAAGAGACTGAATCACCAGGTGAATCGGAAGAGCCCGAGAATACTGGAGAAGGCTCTGGAGTGACTGGTTCAGGTTCATCGGCGATTGCTGCTGGTGCAGTCGAAGAAGGCTCATGACATACCGTACAGGGCTGCTGTGGTGGAATAAACTCAACAGAAGATGTCTCTACATCAGGATCAGTGGGGTCAACAAAGGAAGAGACATCCAAAGAGGAGAAATGAGACATATAAATGCGACCAGAGGCAGGATCCAAGCACTTAAATCCTTTGTAGTGTGCACTGTAGCCCAAAAAGATACATGGCAGACTGCGAGGGGTTAATTTATGTTCAGATGTAGGCCGAACATAGGGAAACACACGGCAACCAAATGGATGAAAGTTTGAGTAGTCAGGCGAACGTCCAAAGAGTACTTCAAAAGGAGAGTTGTTATCAATCACCGGTGTTGGCAACCGGTTGATAGTGAAGACAGCAGCACTAAATGCATCATCCCAGTGAGACAGCGGCAGGTGTGAATGAAACAACATGGAGAGGCCCATCTCCGTGATGTGTCTGTGCTTGCGTTCTGCTCTACCATTCTGCTCAGGTGTATATGGGCATGAGACTTGATGATGAATGCCACGAGTTCCAAAGTGAGACTGCAACCTGTTGTTGATGAATTCAGTCCCTCCATCACTCTGAAAAACTTTGATGCGAGATGAGAATTGGTTCTCTACGAATGCTTCAAACTGGAAGTAGACATCGACGAAATCTGATTCGCGACGTAGAGGGTAGAACCACGAAAAACGCGAATAATCATCCACAAACAAAGCATAATAGAAGAAACCATTTCCCGAAACAACCGGAGATGACCCCCATAAATCACAATGAATCAAATCCAAAACATTCTTAGCCCGTCTGGGGTTCTCAACAAAAGACAGTTTGTGGCCTTTAGCCATAGCACACGGTTCACAAATACCAGGTTTTGGAAGTACAGAAGTAAAAGAAAAAAATCCATGTTTGTTCAACGGGAGGGCGAGGAGTAGAGCCATCCAGATGGCCAAACAATCCTTGAGGCATGAACACATACTCTACCTGCTTCTTCCACCGCAGGTATGTTGAAACTTCCAACTTGATATTGAGAAGATGAACCATCGTGTTGATTGAAAGAGTATCATCCCTGGTAGCAGCCATCGTCGTGTGAACAACAAAAAAGAGGGCAGAAAATTTTTGAACTGAGAGGGGAGGGAATATTTTTGCGTGCGTGTGTGAGAGAAGGAGAGGCGGCGGCGGCCGCTGAAGGAGAAAAGGGGGAGAGGGTTTAAGAACTCCAGGGTTTAAGGAAAGAGGATCATCAGGCTCTGATAACATGTAAAGAGTATCTGATTGCTTGATTAGAATAAGGCAGAAGCATGCCTATATATAGTTACATATGAGGGCCTAAAGCTAAATACTGAAGCTAGCTAAACTCTAGGCACATAAGTGCAATATACAAAGTACATACATAATTAATAAATTAGTCATCCAATTCTTCTTGTATTGTCACAGAGGCTTACCTTTCACAAACAGTAAAGTCTAGGCGACGCCTGAAAAAGAGGGTCAGTGACGACGCCACGGCCCGCACCGCAGCCGAGTCCTGGCCCATCAGGAGCAACGTCAAAGTCTCCAGCGGGAGTCACCGTCAATTCACAGTTGACAGATTCAACGAATTGAGCCGATACAAAATTAATTTCAAAAAAAAGAAAGAAAAAAACATTTTAGAAGCTAAATTTATCCCTTCCTCATCTAAACTTTATTTTTTAATTTTATTTATAAATTTTTCCTTTAATATAAAAGCTAAATTTTGATACATTCCCTTTATTTTGTATATGTAGGTTATTTTTATACGTTTCGTTATTTTGTTTGTGTACATTTTAATATAAATTTTATGGTAGAAAAGAGCAAGTATGATTTAGATGAGCAAGTATGATAACAAAATTAAAAAATCATTTATTAGTTTTCATGCTTTTAATCTCTTTAAATATATTAGGTTTATGAAATATTTTTTTTCATCTTTGACAAGATTGATTATCAGAATCACGTTTCAAAAAAAATTATTTGCAAGCCACACCATATATGTGTGTGTATATATATATATATAATTTTAGGATATTAATTGAATTCTTTTCATATTTATCTTCTTTGATTAATTTATTTGGTATATTTATTTTTTGGAAAATATGAATACTTTTTATATATTTGATGAAAAATTCATATATTTTTCTTTAATTTTTAGTTTAGAACAAAATAGTACATTTTAAAAACTGAACCTTCTTCTTAGATACCGTGCAACGCGCGGTCCATCATACTAGTTAGTCCTAATAGAGTGATTTATTTTTGATCACTAGGCTTTTATCATAAAGGGAACTAAAAGAGTTATTACTCCGGTCAATATTTAAATTAATAAAAAGCATTAAATTACGTAGTTTTGACTAAACCCACCGCATAACCACCACATAACCACCACAAAATTCCCATATTCCGGCGCCTACAATTTTCATATATTCCTTATTGTTTCTTTAAATATTCTACCTTATTTGTATATTATTTTTTGGTTTCTTTAATATTGAAAATGTGTTTGGTATGGATTACAAAATAATATAATTGTGGTATTAATATATTATATTTTACTGGCAGAACGAATATATATATTGTTTTATATATAAACCCTAGACCCTGCTATAACTTGCCGGTTTTTCTTTTTATATTTTTTCTAGCGCCTGCAACATATTTAGTTGCCTTATTTTCGTTTTGTAATATTTTCTTTGTGTTAGACTATTTCTTCCTGGCATTTATATATATTCATTTTCATTCAATATATACCTCTATCACATATTTTGTTTGGTTTCATATATTCTATGTATATGTATACATGGCACTTGGTATATATTACAACTTAAATAATAGTCTATTTAAGTTATATCGTACTATGTTTATGATTTCTTTCCTTAGATGTTAATAATATACAGTTGTAATGCCAAAACGAAGTTGTCTTTGACAAATTTATATAAACCCCTTCTATCCTGCATCAAAGAGTTCGGTTTTGTGCGCTGTATTTATTTTAATTCAATGGCCGCCGAAAGATACAAGATCTACAGATTCATCAGGGTGGAGTAATCAAACGCGGTAGACCGCCGATCGGAATATTCTATATACTTCCGTGTCCACATTATTGGTATACCGGCTAATTTACACGGTAAAGACGAACTGGTTTTGAGTGATCTTATATACGGCGCTGTCTATATATTTTGCATGGTACATGGTGAAGAACAACGCTCTTTGCTCCCAAAAAATCATGTATCACGTGCCTTCACTCCTTTGGTGCTCCTGAATTTCTCTGTTTTGTGAGGTAGCCACGTTAAGGGTGTGTTTGGTTGGACAAGTTTTTGCAAAACTTGGACTATCCAAGTCCAGTTTTGTAAAATCTTGTTTGGTTCACCAAGTTTTCCAAAATCCAGACTTGCAAAATCCTAAAAACCAATCAAAAATTTTGTTCTATACTCACAAAGTCAACCCAACCAAACAAGGATTTTGCAAAACCAGACTTTCAAAATCCCAAACAAAAACCCAAACTCTCAAAAAACCCAAAACAAAATCCAGACTCTCAAAAATCTTGCGAACCAAACACACCCTAATATTCTTCCTATGTGCATTTTGTACATATATTAATGAAAATTTGACTTGGAATACTTCAAACAGAATTTCAAATGTAGACAAAGTTAATCGTTACATTTTCATTTAGATTCATTGGTACATGTTTCAATATACCGTGCAACGCACGTTAGAGTCACGCTAGTATTAAATAATAGTTTCAATAGTTACGCATGTTTATCAATTTAGTGATAAATAATATACCTTTTACAGTTTAGTGACCAGAACTACTATTTAATAAAAGGAAAGCGACCAAAAGTAAAATTCTGTCATCCTAATAAACAGTACACGTTTTTTCCTTCATAACAATTTAAGTTATGTTAAAAAATTCAGTTTAAAGCTACTAAAATAAGTTGGGAAAACATGCGTTGAGTTTTTTACAATAAAAATTTATTGAAACATTTTAAGGCTTAGTGAGTCTGTTTAGTAAAATATATTACTTCAGTAATATTGCATTTAAAATAATATCAGTTTTGTTTTTTTTTTTTTTCATTTCAGTTTAGTTAATTATTTTCCAGTTTATTCCATTGAAATACATTTAAATTTAGTTTAATTTAGTACATTTTAACTTAAATCAGCAAAAAATAAACCAAAATAATATGACATAAGAGTCTGTTTGCCAGAGTTTTACTGCAAAGCAGTTCAGTTCAGTTCAGTATATTTTTATTTTATTCAATTCAGTTTAGTATTTTTTTATTTTTTCAGTTCAGTTCAATATTGCTTTATTTTTTTCAGTTCAGATAAGTATTTTATTTATTTATTTCAGTTCAGATAAATATTTTTTTATTTTTTTCAATTCAAATAAATATTTTATATATATTTTTCAGTTCAGTAAATTTCCTATATACATATACATGGGAGGCGTTCCGTTAGCTCACTTATTTTTATTCATTGTTTTACTCAAAATCTTGACCATCCATTTAAATCTAATTGGAGATGGTCAAGATTTTGAGTAAAAAAAGAGTAAAAATAAGTGAGTTAACTGAACTGAATCGAAAAAACAGTAGAGAGATATAATTAAAATCAGTAAACATTAATATACTTTTAATATTAAGTATATTACTTTTAATATACTTTATAAAGAGTAATATACTTTTAATTATATTTCTCTACTTTTTTTAAAAAAAAGTAAAACCACACTATGGTGGAGTGAAATATATGGGCTCACCACACCCTAGAATATATCCATGAAGTACTTCTCCAAAATGGAGTCATTTGAGTGATTACAGAGGACTCCTAAACATGTAAACACTAGACTTACTCTGCATCAAATGGGGGTAATGCCATGTCTAACTAGCCAGTAATGGCATGACTAACCTAATGCTAGAAAATGGGGTCTAATAAGGTCGAGGTTAGAATCAGCAGCACTTTCGGAAGTCCCAGTCTGACTAACCGACTGCATACTGATTACAGTACTGGATACTGCCTACTGAAATCAGCAAGCCAATGATCTTCCTGTCTGCATCAAGTAGCCATGCCAAAGAGACACTTCTACATGTACAAACTACAAATCTGATCCAAAATAGAATCGCCATAGGGATAGTAAATACTTCCCCTGACTCGGATTTCTCCTGTCTATCATAAGAATCAGTTCAGAAGTCAGCCAATTTTCCTAAACAAAGTGACCAGTTAGAAAAAAAGACTGGCAGACATCACACCCAACCAGTACTCTATAAAAAAACAAGTTCAAAGCATCTACCCCTTATTGAATAAACCTAAAAACATGAAATAAGTAATGCAAGAAAAAGAAAAAGAAAGAAAACCAATCTTTCAGAGGACCCCATTGTGGAGAGAGATGGACTCTGGAGCTTCTGGAAACACTGTAGTCAGGCGGCGCGTGTACAGCACACGCGGCCGCCTGGGCGCGTGAGGAGGCTCTAGCGCTTGCCCTGCACTTCTGTCGGAGCTCTCCCATCTTGTTTCGTCATCGTGGTGGCGCGTCATCCCTCCTCTGTTCATCTAATCGGGTCGGGCCTTCAGATCTGGGAGTCGAGTCGTAGGAGCTTCTTCCCTGGAAGTCCGTCACAGCTCCGCCGGCGTGCGGAGCTCGCTGCTGCTTGAAAGAGTGGGACTGACGTCATGTCCCGAGATTTACTAACGCCGATGCTGGATGGAAGCTATTGCCGGAATCCACCAGCGCCGAGCATCGGTGACTGGGCGAAAAGGAGATTGAAGCTGGGTCTCCCTAATCTGACCAGAAAAATAAGGGAACCGTAACTTTTTGATGTGATTTGGTTTCCGAGTAAGGGGGAAGGGAAGGGTGCTTTGATTAAACTAGGGGTAGTGGGAGGAGGCGATCTGCTCGGCGGCGAAATCGCCGGCCGGCGATCCCTCCCCAAGGTTTAGATATGGGGGGTTGACTTTTGCGAAAAGAGAGGATGAATGGATTTTTGATTATAATTCTCTACTGTTTTTGAGTAACTCATAAAATCTGAAACAATTTTTAAAAGATCATCTTTAATAATTTCTCATACTTTTGTTAAGAATTTAGAAGAAAATCCATCAGGACCAGGAGTACCGTTTATATTAAGATTAAAAACAGTAACTTTCACTTCTTCATGTGTGTCTGGCATATAAGTTGTTCATTATCTTCCTAAGAGCAAGTCCAACAGTTTCTCCATACACATTCTCCATAATAGAGAAGCAAACCTCATATTCCCCATATTTTTTCACCTCAAACCCAACAGTTTCACCACTTTTCATTCCCTAAAATTTATTACTAACATTTAATACTACATATTTATCCAATTTTCTTCTATTTTTAAAGTCATATATTTAATAAGTCCAAATAATAATGAACAAACAAATAATGAACTTATAATAAAAGTTACAATAACATTTCATATTTGACATTACTTACTCCATAATATAAATTTATAAAAATATATTTTATAATAATAACACATTACGAATTACAATAAAATTATTTTTGTAACGTATTATGAAAATTTAGACGCATCTCTTTTTAATTATTTATTAAAAGTTATTTTTCTTCAACCATTAAAAATAAAACATTTGCCAGAAAAGAAGATTTAGTTTAGACGTTATGCCTTATAAACAAACGTCAAAATAAATAAATTTATGAACTTAAAATTTAGTAAATTTATATTGAAAAATAGATTATATTTGATTATTAAATATCAATAGATATATAAACTTAAAAATAGTCATTTGAGATCTTATTACAATCGTTTTTATGCATATTTTTAGAATATGTATTTTTTATAAAATGTTATTGTAATTATTTTAAGATATTATCATTTAAAATTATTGAAGAAAAACCATTAATGAATTAAATATTTAAAAACTTTCCAAGAAGCATTAAATGCTGGTTCTCCAATTTTTTTTTTCTCATTCTCCAAATTTGGAGAACCAAATATTCTCTCTATTCAATTTCCCCATTATGAAAAATGGGATGGAGAATTTGTTGGAGTTCAAAAAAGGCTCAAATTCTCCATATTTGAGCAAATTTGCTATTATAGCAAAGCTGTTGGACATGCTCTAAGTATTTATTTTAGGAATTTGAGTAAAAAAATGGACATGAAATTCACCATTTAATTTGGATTCTGGTTACAAAAAATATGTATGTATAAATTCTCTGATTTTTAATTGATTTGGTTAATTTTGTAAATTTGGTGCATTCCATTTCATTCAATTTTGGTATCTCTTCCTTAAATATGGTCTTCCATTCTCTATTACTAAAATATCCTCTAAACTTTTAGAAAAAATATATGTACAATTTTCTAAACCTTTATAAAATACTATATTAGATACGTCACTCATTGTTGATTCATACATTTCCTATTCACCGATTGAGGATGAAATAAAAATTTTAGAATTCATTTTAAGCGTTAGGTTGATTAAACTAAATGGATTAATACTTTTAATTGAATAATATATTATATATAATCTCAAGTTTAACTCAATATCATTCATATTAAGTAACAATTATTTTGACATGTTATATATTAACTCTCACTTATTCATTTGCAGCTAAACCATTCTACATTCATAGCGCCTGTGACATTGAACTAGTTTGATGTATGGCGGGCACCGGCGCTTGACGACGAACATGGCTCACGAGCTGACCTGCAAAACAAGGCCTCGGGTGTCCCGATGATAGACACTCCGACGCTCAAGTTAGTATGAGGCGTAAGGCGTATTATATGAGTTATGAGATAGAAAAGGTGTACCAAACCTTTGGGTATTTGTATGACTACAATCCGTAGATCACCAAGATATGTAAATATGATAAGAATACAACTCTTATGAGAATAGTAGTTGTATTACCATGTATAGAAGAAGTGTATTTCGGTCATGGTTGTATTTACCATGTTTAGGAGGATGTATATTCCTTGTAGAACATTCATAATATACGCATTTCTTATAAGGATTAGGATTGATGGACCCGTGGATCCATCCTCCGCGTAACTCGAGTCCATAACCCTTCTCGGGCCCTAGTCCGAGACTGAATGAGGCCCGAAATATGAACCATGGACTTATCATAGTTTCAAATGGATACTTTCCACCATAGTTAAAGCCCCCAAAGCCTAGTATAGCTGAAGTGTTATAGAACAAACCAATCCATGACTGTAAACTAAACATTGATGCATCTTGGAGGGCTACAGATTGTGTTACTGGGGTTGGTTTGATTATTAGAGATAAAAAGGGGGTCTTTGTTCATGCAAAATTTCTTTACACTAAGGCACGATCCCCTTTACACGTAGAACTTCTAGCTGTAAGATTTGGACTATCAACTGCCAATGATATAGACTGCCATTGCTCCTTTGATTCAGACTGCAAAATAGCAATTAACATGATTAGACAGCCTAGCTTAGCGCCATGGAAACTCTTCTCCCTCATTGATGATTTACATGTAGCTTTAAATGATAGAGTTTTACTGCATAACTTTAGAGAGGGAAATCAAGTTGCTTACTCTCTGGCAAAACATGCAATGCAGTCCAAAACTTCTCATGTGTATCACCAGTTAGAAGAATTTCCTCCACTTTCTAAAGGCCTCTATATTTCGGGTAAAAATGGAACCCCCTCTCTCAGGCTTTATCCCCCATAGTTTAGATACTACTCTCATTTCTTCTTCTATCTTATCTTGCAGATCAAAAGACACAGAAGGAGACTACTTTGATCCAATCTGGTCTGCTAAGCTACCTTACATGAACTTCATGCTGCCTTATAGAGTCATGAATTCACTTAATGCCGCCTTGAGTTTTGCATGTAATTCTCTAAGAGCAAGCCCAACAGTTATTCCAAAACAATCTCTATAATAGAGTACCAAATCCCAAAAACTCCATAATTATTTTGCTCTCATCCAACAGTTGTTCTATTTTACCATTTCATGAATTTATTGCCATAAATAGTAATAGCTATATTTAATTCTAATTGAGACTTATAAGAGCACACAATTAGGGCCTGTTTGTCTGAGTTTATTTCTTACTAATCTAAACTGAATTGAATTGAACTGAAGTGAAGTGAAATTTATGTTTTGAAAACTAGAATCAGGAATAATCAAATTATTTCTGATCACATTTACTTGAATTTGATCAAATTATATTTTACCGAATTGAATTGAACTGAATTGAATGAGACTGAACTGCTCTATTAATAAGCTCCAGCAAGCGAGACTTTAATTTTATTTGCAAGTTTATGATTTTAATATTTTATATGTGTGGGGATGTGAATAATTAAGAAATTATAGGATAAAAAAGGAAATAAAAGATAAGAATAAATGATAACATTAAATTTTAGAGTATGAAAGAAGTCTAGCCCATATGCCTTTTCAATCTTCTAATATTACCGGGCAATGCTATTTGCATGTTGTATTTTACTTTTGCAGTCCAATTATTTCCAGGAAAGACTAATACACCGTCAACCAAGTGGATAAAGTTTGAACAAGATAAATCAATAAGGACAATCTTGTCAGTTTCAATCAAAATACAGACTGCATTAGTAAAAGAAAACCTGCAAATAGGAATTCCATATTTCTATTATAGAGCATGGGATAGAGCATCTGTTGAAAGCAATAATATGGTCAAAAAGGGTAAATCTAGTTAAAAACTCTATTATAGAGTAACTGTTGGGCATTCTCTAATAGGCTTTAAGTAAATTTATGTCTGCATCAGTTTTTGTATAGAGTTTAGTTTGTGTTCTCTAACCTTTTGAAAAGCATCACTATGCTTTTGGAGCCTTACTGCCAAAAACTTTGCCTATTTCCCATGGCAATGATTGTATGTTATTGTTATTTTGTAGGCATGGGAAACCGAATAAAAATTCCCCCACTTTCGAGTGATTTTAACGGTTAAAAAATGAAATAATTCTCAATGTTTTTTCTTTATAATTAATATCTATAATCCAAAAATAGACTGAATCATTAATAACAAGTAATATAGGATTAATAATAAATAGAGGTAGAAGATCAAAAGATAAATTCACAGGTCTATTTACGAAGAATAGAGTCCTCTACATCAAACTTAAATGTTAACAAAAGCACACTCAATTATCATCAAATTTTATACTTATTATATATTTATTTATATTATTTTCATATTTGTTGATTTTCGTAAAATTTTGAAAATTTTAATATAAGCCTTTAATTTTTCCATAAATTACATTATGTTACATACGATTATTATAAAAAGTACGTGATTGTGAACGCCCCGTATGGAGCCGCACCTAATCTCGTTGACAAAATTATAGTGGATCGTGATTTGTTTCAATTTTATTTAGGTACTTTGTGTTAGAGATTAGTATGGACAAAATTACAAAGATTGATAAGGATTTTATAATTTACTAATTACATATAATATGCAATGACTTTTGTACAAACAGAAATAAATCTTTCTCAAAACTCTCTCTCTCTACCCCAAATGCTTCCCCTTATCTCTAAACCAATATAACCGTTACTCCATTTCCCGACATAATATTCCCCGGTAACGGTCGTAAAACGGCCAACTCCATGGCGGAGCCGCCGCCAGACCGCGGCGGAGCACCCCCAATTCGCAGTTTCACACAGGCCCTAAACACTAAACCACCTCCATTTTTCAAATCCCTACCTTCCAACCCATCAATTCAACCAATTTCCGAATACAAAAGCAAGATCACCTGTATATATTATCACTGGAGGAAGTAGCAGCGCTATCGGAGCACTATACGAACACGCTGATTGGGAAATTTTCCAAGCTCAGACCCTCAATGGAGTATCTACATGAAACTTTCAAGTCTGTCGGATTCAGATAAATGTGCATTATTTATGTATCATTAAGTTCTAGCTCTATAACAACTATACTTCTTAAGGAGTGTTAGGATCCAAGGGCAAGTAGGTCATTTCCCATTTAATTTCTGCATCATCAATTCCTTCCAGAAGGCAAATATGCCATTCCATCAAACCGTTGCAGCGGTGTACCACCTCTGTACTGCAACGGTACCCCCCTGCACTACTCTAGACTCACAACACCTTCCTCGAAGTTTCGTTCGGATAGTAGTATAACTCAGGTCATCACAACCATGGTAGGATATGAATGATTCATGAAATCTGCATCTTTTCTTTGTAATTCTCTTCAAATTAATATAGTGGAATCTTGCCCTTTTTGCTATTGTTCTCTGCAAATTAATCCTTGTTAACGTGTGGGTTCTTACAAATTGGTATCCAGAGCCGTCAATCCTCGGAGAAATCATGGCAGATGGCACTAGATTGAAGCAATTTGAGAATCAAATGAAGGAGTACGTCTCGCCGGAGTTCACAACATTCAAAACCCAGTTGGAGGAGATGAATCAATCGATCAAATCCAAGGTGACAACCGGGATCGCAGCGGCAATCCAACCCCTCCAATCACAGTTGGATTCACGAATGGAAGGCTTCCAGGCTCAATTCGAGATGATGACTCGGGCGCTTCAAAGGCTTGGAGAGCGGCAGGCGACGGGGACCCAACCCGAGAACTATCACCACAGTCCTTTTCCACCGTTTGCAAGTGCCGGAGCTCGAATTCGGACATCATCAGAGCTCACTCCATCGAGCCTCATTCTCACAACTCCTCCGGGATTTCCCGTACCTTCAGAGATCACATATTCAGCTGGCGTCGGAAGTGGCGTTTCACTTCCGGTGGTCAGTGGAGCATTCTCAGTCGGAGTACCAATTTCGACCAACGTGTCCAATCTCGGGGTGGCAGCGGGAGTACCGGTCGGTGCCAGAATGCGTTTCCCACCTCCAGTGGAGTGCGAGGCACAACCCAACTTGCCGCCGGAAGGACCATTGGGATGGAATCCACCAAGAACAAGGTTACCACCTGTCCCTCCCTTCTTTCGAAATTGGCCAGGAGAAGATTATGTCATTGGGCAGCGGAGGGAGGACCAAAGAATTGTGCCGCCGCCACCAACATACCCACATCGCCAGAGGGATAATGTGGCTGAAAATTGGAGGGAAGCAACGTGTCGAGCTGACCAGCCACGAGTTGAACTGCAACCATTTACTGGAGACAAGCCTAAGGACTGGATTCGGAAGTGCAGTAAATTTTTTAATTACCTCCGACTTTCTGAAGATCAGAGAGTTGATGCTGCAGAATACTATCTTGAGGGCAGAGCTGAGGTGTGGTTCCAAAGTGAGAAGGCGTCAAAAGGGGTGATGTCTTGGCTGGAGTTCCAGGAGGCTCTCATTAGCAGGTTCACTGAGAACGGAGGAAGAGACGAAGTTGAGGAGTTCAACAAGCTATATCAGAAGGGATCAGTGCGTGCTTACCAGGAGGAATTTGAGGAACTGAAGGCATTAGTATTGGGTAAGGATCCTCGACTTTCTGAAGGTTATTTTATCTCTAGTTTCATAAGTGGATTGAAAGAAGAATTGAACCCAATGATCAAGATGATGAAACCAGTAACCTTGAATGGAACAATTGAGATTGCATTGTTGCATGAAAGACATTTAGAGATACAGAACAGGAGGTCTAGAGCAGGTGATTTTGCTAGCACACAGGCTGGGGGTGATAAGAATTTCGTTCCTACGAGTTCTAGAGTTCCTGGAAAAGGGCAAGCTGGTCCAAGCCGAGCTGGTCCCCTCAAGAGTTGCAACATCGGAGAGAGAATCAATTGTGTTTTAGGTGCGGCGATAAGTATGCTCCTGGGCACCAAAGCAAGTATAAACAAGTAAACTTTATCTCATCCATTGCACCAAGTGAAGATGAAGGTATCATGGTGGTGGAAGCAAACAACAAAGAGCTCCAATTGTTATATGACACTGATCTTGTTCTTGACCAGGACCCTGAATTCGATGTGATCCCCGATCGTCTCGAGAGCTATAGGCAGCCGAAAAAGGGTTAACACTATAACCTTGTATGGTATCATTAAGGGGCAGATTGTGAATATGCTTCTTGATACAGGAAGTACCGACAACTTTATTGATCCACGAGCAATTTGGAAGCTAGGTTTGAGGGAAGTTGACACCAGACCATTTGTGGTGACTGTGGCAAACGGAGGGCAGATTCCAGGGAGAAGAATATGCCCTGATGTTCAGTGGGATGTGGAGCAGCATCATTTTCAGTTTGATTTGAAGACCATGGTACTTGGGGATCTGGATGTTATTTTGGGTGGTGATTGGCTGAGCCGATTTAGTCCTGTCACTTTTGACTTCGATGAAAACAGTGTTGGTTTGAGTCACGATGGTCGTTACTGGGTTGTGAGAGGAAACTTAACAGATGCAAAACTGAATATGTTGCGTGGTGCAGAAGCTAGGGAGTTGGCATCTCTCAGGAAAAGGAGGTTCGAACATATGAGTGTCGATGAGATGATGCTGCATTTTGAAAGACAGATCAAGAAGGGAGAACAGGAGAAAGAAAGGGCCGAAAGTTGCAGCTCCAACAGAATTACAGAACTTTCTCAAGAACCTCTTTTTATTCAAGATATTCTTAACCTCCAGGAGGTGCCAGAGAAACTTAAGCAAATTGTCTTGATGTACTCAGTGGTGTTTGAGACAGTACACACACTGCCACCAGAACGGGAAATCGATCACCAAATTGTGCTGAAAAATGGAGCAGAGCCATTCAAAATTAAGCCATATCGATATCCTCATGCCCACAAGGAGGAAATCAAAAGACAGGTGCAAGAAATGCTTGGAAACAAAGAGATTCAAACTAGTAAGAGCCCATTTTCATCACCAGTGTTGTTGGTCAAGAAAAGTGACGGTTATTGGCGTCTCTGTATCGATTACAGGAAGTTGAACAATTTGACAGTCAAAGATCGTTTTCCAATACTCTTGATTGATGATTTGTTAGATGAGTTGCATGGGGCTAGCTTCTTTTCTAAGCTCGACTTGAGGGCGGGATACCACCAAATTCGAGTAGCTAAACATGATGTTCACAAAACGGCCTTTCAGACGCATCATGGCCACTTCGAATTCCTTGTCATGCCATTCGGATTGACTAACGCGCCAATAACCTTTCAAGCTCTTATGAACCACATCTTCGAGCCATATTTGAGAAAGTTCGTGTTGGTCTTCTTCGACGACATTTTGATTTACAGCCGCTCTTTAGAAGAGCACATGCAACATGTGGAGCAGGTACTGGAAATTCTCAAGTCACACTCTCTTTTTGCTAAGTTATCTAAATGCATCTTTGGGCAACAATCGGTGGAGTATTTGGGGCACACCATAACTAGCAAAGGAGTGGGAATGGAGCATAACAAAGTGGAGCGCATATTAGATTGGCCTATCCCTAAGAATATCAAGGAGTTGCGCGGGTTTCTTGGTCTCACTGGTTACTATCGTCGATTTATATCTGGGTATGGAGTTATCTGTCGCCCTTTACATGATCTACTCAAGAAGAACTCTTTTGTTTGGAGTGATGAGGCAACCAAAGCATTCGAGCAGCTGAAGAAGGTGATCACCACAGCCCCAGTGCTTAAATTTCCTGAATTCAGTAAGCCATTTGTGATTGAAACTGACGCTAGCGGTATTGGAATGGGAGCGGTACTAATGCAGGACAACCAGCCCATAGCATTCTTGAGTAAATCCTTTTGCCCCCGTAACAGAGGGTTGTCAACCTATGAGAAGGAGTTTCTAGCTCTCGTCATGGCAGTCGATAAGTGGAAACACTACTTAGTTGGAAACCATTTCATCATTCAGACCGATCACCAGAGCTTGAAATACCTTTTGGAGCAGAGAATTCACAATGCTCTACAACACAAATGGGTCACGAAATTGTTGGGGCATAGCTTTGAAATACAGTACAAACCAGGGAGTCTTAATCGGGAAGCAGACGCCCTTTCTCGGAGGTCGCACGACGAGCTAAGCAGTGAGACAAGAAATGAAGAGGCAGAGTTGAACTTCTCTTTTAAGGTGACCACTTCGTCCTCTTTATTACCAATGTGGATACTACAATTAGAGAATAGCTATTGTGATGATGTAGAAGCTCATGCTGTGATTGCAGAGCTAACTTTAGACCCAAACTCTCGCCCTGGGTATACTTATGCAAATGGTATACTTCGTAAAGACATGAAGATCTTTGTGGGATCAACTGGCAGTACCAGAAATGATATACTGGATACGATGCATTCATCGGCAATTGGAGGCCATTCCGGCCAAACTGCTACAATCAAGAGAGTGTTATCGGTTTTCTATTGGCCGGGGATGAAACAACAGATTTCGGATTTTGTTCGAGCATGTGAAGTCTGCCAACGTAACAAGTCAGAAACTTGCCACTCCCCAGGGCTACTACAACCCCTTCCAGTTCCGAACAAAGCTTGGCGAAACATTTCTATGGATTTCATCGAGAAACTACCATCATCGGACGGATTCGACACCATTATGGTGGTGGTGGATAGATTAACAAAGTACAGTCACTTCTTGGCTTTAGCTCATCCTTTCTCAGCTAAAAAGGTGGCAGAGCTTTTCTTTGATGAAGTTTACAGACTCCATGGCCTTCCAGATTCTATCGTGTCTGACCGGGACAAGGTTTTCACTAGCTTTTTCTGGAACGAGCTCTTCACTAAGGTGGGTGTTAAGTTGCAATACAGTTCAGCGTATCATCCGGAAACCGACGGCCAAACCGAGAGAGTGAATCAAACCTTGGAGAACTATCTTAGGTGCTTTTGTTGTGCCCGTCCAGGAAAGTGGAAATCATGGTTAACTGCTGCAGAGAAATGGTATAATACCTCACATCACAGGAGCATTGATATGTCACCCCATGAAGTCTTATATGGAGTGAAGCCCCTGCATATTCCATTTGGGACATTAATTGATTCCTTGTTTCCGACAGCCAGTGACATGCTTCAGCAGAGGCAAGTTATAGACCAATTATTGAAGGAGCACCTCCAGAAAGCTTAGGCTCGAATGAAGTTTTATGCAGATTCTAAGAGATCAGAAAGGTCGTTTGAGGAGGGCGACTGGGTTTTACTTAAGCTCCATAAGTACCGCCAACAATCGGTGCAACTCCGATCAAGTCCCAAGTTGTCCTCTAAGTATTTTGGACCTTACCAAGTCATGCAGAAGATAGGAATGGTGGCATACAAGCTGAAACATCAGAATTCACCCAATTTTTCATGTGTCGTTGCTAAAGAAATTCGTTGGCACTGAAGGCTCTCAAACCCCCTTGCCTGAGACTGAATTGCTAGATTTTGAGGTCTTTACCCCAAAGAAAGTGCTTCGTTGAAGGCTCAACCTTAAAGAGGGCAAAGAGGTAACACAATGGTTGATTGAGTGGATGAACTTGCCGATAGAAGAGGCATCCTGGGAGGACGCAGACATCATTACTACACAGTTTCCGACATTCAAAGCTTGAGGACAAGTTCATTCTCAGGAGGAGGCAATGTTAGGATCCAAGGGCAAGTAGGTCATTTCCCATTTAATTTCTGCATCATCAATTCCTTCCAGAAGGCAAATATGCCATTCCATCAAACCGTTGCAGCGGTGTACCACCTCCGTACTGCAGCGGTACCCCCCTGCACTACTCTAGACTCACAGCACCTTCCTCGAAGTTTCATTCGGATAGTAGTATAACTCAGGTCATCACAACCATGGTAGGATATCAATCATTCATGAAATCTGCATCTTTTCTTTGTAATTCTCTTCATATTATAGTGGAATCTTGCCCTTTTTGCTATTGTTCTCTGCAAATTAATCCTTGTTAACGTGTGGGTTCTTACAAGGAGATCGAAAACTAAACTTCGACAAGTTAGAACTCGTGAGGTTTTTATGTTTTTGATGAACTGAATTGAAAACGAAGGGGAAATTTATGAATTGATATTTCAAATTAGTGTAATTCAATTTGATCAAATTACATTTTTGAATTGAAGTAAGTTTAAAAAACTCATGATATCAATATAGAAAGAACATACAGATATCATAGATTCACATTCATCTTCTTCACCAGTTCTACTCCAGCTAGAAGCGCTGGATCTTATCTGCCTTCACAATTGGGTTGGCCCTGGCTATTGCTTCTTTTCCTTTACCTTTGTAATCAAAGCTACAACAGTGCTCTTCGGGATACCTGTGGGCCCCGCAGAATTTAACTCCACACTTGCAAGCAAACCCAGTAAGACCTACCTTCTTCTTGCAGCAACCGCACCTCTTGCTCGTCGTCAACTTCTTCTCAGCTCCGCCGTCAACTGGCGGCGCCACCGCTTCATCCACCTTATCCAGTGCTGGAGACTTCAACTTGTTGAAAACGACATCGGCTGCGAGATCTTTCCCGAGATTTTTCAAGCATTTAGAGCAGAGATGATTGGTCGCCGTGGATCCAAAATATCCGCCCCCATTCGCGCAGAGAACTGGCTTGGATGCCTGAAAGCTTGTTTCTCCGTTCATCTTGAGATTAATTTCGATTTGATTTACTTTAGAGATTACTGTTAATTGTGTGAGGGAGGATACGGAAGCATGCATATATATAGAAAAAGGAACCCCGTTTCAGTAATGGAAATGAGATCAAGGAAGTCCTGTTTTAGTTATGGAAATGGGCATGGGATCAGGGAAGTCCCGTTTTGGTTATGGAAATTGGATCACAGTTCCGAACTGAAACAGAAACCTACTCCAAATAGGAATAGGATCTGAATTCGATGAACTGGATTTTGGATAGGGAAGGCGAATTCGCTTAGAAAAAAGTGCATGTTTGTTAGGATATGATTTACAGGCCTGCAGACGATGCATATGATGAAGGAGGCAATGCATTTCGAGGCTCTTAGTATGCTGATGTAAATTGTTTAAAAGGTCTTAGTTTGTTGGAAGTGGATATGGATGGCTGAGAGACCAATCAGATTATGTTGAATTGTGTGCCTTCGTGTTCCAGGACAGGTTTTCCGTTTAATTAGGTCACTTGCGTGTGATCCTGAAGTGTATGTTGTTCTCTTTTATGGTTGTCAATGAGGAATGATGAGCATTTGGATGAGTTGAAGAAATGTACTAAGTCTGAGTTTTCTAGGACTGTTCTGATGTTCTTCATTTGTATGAACTGGCAAATGGTGGTTTAGTGGATCTGTCAAAAAGTCTTTCTTTTGATCGAGTGAATTTTTTGATGATAGATTATGCATTTTAACCTGCTTTTACATAATTTTTTATTCCACATTCTTAGTATTCTTATACATGGTTGAAGTGCAGGTAGATATTGAATTGCTGTCCATCAAGCAAAGAAAGTGTGCAAGTACATGTCAGTTCAAGTTCTGAAACACCACAACCTGCACTACTAGAATATCAAGTCATTTAACGCGGTTCATCCTTCATGTGTTAAGGCAGAAAACAAATGCCTGGGGTGGTTGTGACTTAAATGAGAAAAATCATCTAAGGCGGTTCCTCTTCCGCCTTAGATGATTTTGGGTTTAAGGCGTATATTTCCGCCTTGGATGATGGGGCATACGCCTTGCTCTGAACTTACGAACTCGCAAGTAGTAATGTAACTATGATTTTCATTTGTTTCTTGCGAACTCGTAACTAGTAAACGCAAATACCAAAAAACTGGTATATTATGTAGTTACGACAACCTCTTGCGGATCGCTAGTTCATCTAGTAGCGATTTCGCTACATTTGAAAACTAATGTGGCCGAGACTGGTTGCGACAACAAACGTGCGGATCGCTAGAAATCTGTTACGATACCGCAGTGTATCAAGCTCCTCATTTATTTATATTCTAACGAGACTGGTTACGATATATTTTGGCAATTCGCTTGGTCTGAACTAGCGAAGTCGCTACAAGCCAAATTCAACATTCAGGGTTGACCAAAACGAGCCAGGTTACGACAGAGACGTGCTAGTCGCTAGTAAACCAGTAGCGAGTTCGCAACAGAACCTGCCTGCCTGTATATTAAAAATTGTTGGCACGTGATAGATAACGAGTTCGTAAGTAAATCCCTTGTGTGTTTGATAGCGAGTTCGCTACATTTGTCGCTAACTTGAAACGACGTCGTGTGATCCTTGGGTGAGCGAGAAAAACAAATGCCGTTACGAGTAAGCTAGTGATTCGCCTGATGTTGACGTGTGTTCTTACGACGTCGATAGAGATCAGATTGGAGAGGCAGAGAAGAATGAGCGATTAGGTAGCGATGGCGTAAAAACTACGTGAAGACATATGAAACTTGCGAGGGAAGTAGCGATAGTAATAGATGGTCGCAACTATTTAATGTAACTGGCGAGACAAGTAACGATCTCGCAGGTATGTCATAAGTGACACAAAATTATAGGATTTGAGCCATTTCCACCAATTTCTACTAAATTTGGGTTTCATTTTTATTGTCTAAGCTGTCAATTGCAAGATGCATGGTATCTAAGCACAAAACATGAACATAAAACACTAACAAGTCACACTTTATAAACTAATTGAAGTAATGGAACTCAAAAGTGTATGCATCCATCTGACAAAAAAATAAACTAGCTTTTATTGGGTATGTGAGGCCTAGAGATGTACCGATATCTAATAAGGACCAAGTGTCTAACACATGCATCTCTACCATCCTCCAACTCCTTCTTGGTGTATGGTGCATGATTTTCCTCGATAATCTAAGAATATGAAATATTTTTTTAATACTATTAAATGCAATGTAGATAGTAATAGGTACAATAAGTAGGTTATAAGAATGCTTACGCGATGTAATTCCAAATTATCATCAACAAGGCCAGCGACGCACTCGCTTGCGTACAACATCATATGGTAACCGCACTCCCAATTTTACAATTGCTTTCGGTGCTGAAAGTGAAGAAGTATAAGAAATGTTTTGAAATGAAATCATAGTGGAAATAAATGAGCATTGGATTTATAATGTCACCTGAATTTGTATAAGGTTGAAGGGAAGTAATGTATCGTCATGTGCACTATGCATAGCAACCTCTAATAAATCTGCAAATTTTGTAGATGGACCAAAGTGTAGCGGGTCCATCCAATACACTCGCTTCAACGATGGTATCATAGCTACAAAACTCCAATGGCCACTACATATTTTTTAAAATGGAAATGTAAGAACCCGACTCGAAGATTTGAATGTTTACAAAATGCAAATAACTAAGTAAAAAAGAAAACAAACCTCTCTAGATATGGGCCTATGTAAATTTTCTTGCTCTTGTCACTTAAGATCTTTGAAAGATAAGTAAGTCGTGATTGATTACTTTCATTCATTTCTAGCAGGCATATTGGGTGCAAAAAACCAATGAAAGTCTTTGTGTTTAGAGCAAGGAATTGCATGTACCTAAATAAACAATAGAGCGGATATGAACGTATATTAGTGCACAAGTATATGATAATTTGTAAGTTCCAATACGCTAGGAAAGATGAGAAGAAGTAGCTTACATTTGATGCAGTATAAGGATTGTTTCGGGAAGGGTTTGATAGTGCTAGAAAAGGGCAAAGTCTTCCCATGGAATGACTAATTCCCTCGCTTCGCCGAACACATGTTTATTGGAGTAGAAATAGTAAACATAATCCCGACTATGGTGGCCCACCAGATCATAAATTGAGCGAAGGAATCCCAGGAGTGATTTCATGAATCTAACTTCTTCCGCCGACATCGGCTTCTTAGCTACTGGGAAATCTAGTGGGTCTACGACGGGTGAAGGTGTGTTTCTATTAATTGGGATAGAATTAGAATTCACATCAACGACCAACCATTTGGGCCACACAAAAAAACAGCCCAAACCTTTACCCACTGTCGTGCACTCTTGATCCGCGACCGGTACCAAGGCATCCTCGACTAACACATGTAGTATAGAAACCCTAACGAAACCAATAGGTACTTTGGCTTCATGATGTAGTGCCATGTCAGGATATGAATTTCCCATTGCAACGTGGCAGGGTTGAGAATTCGTCCCACATTCAACGTACAACTTGCAAGAAGGGGAATTCTAAGATACAAATAAGGCATGTTTAATTAGGTCGAATTAGAAATATGTAGAAAGTAAGAGCATTTTTATAAAATAGCAATAATAATGAGTTGTATAGAATTATTCATTTGATTGTGGTGCAAGTAAATAAACATACCTTTGGTTTGGGATCGGATGGTTGTATGTGAACTTGCTCTTTGATAGGGGCCAAAGGTGTGCATATTTCCTTGTTGGGTTCAACAATAGGTTGGTTAAAAATAGGTTGGTAAAAAATAGGTTGGTCAAAATTAGGTTGGTCAAAAATAAGTTGGTCAACAATAGGTTGGTCAACCTCATTTTGTGGCGGGGAAGGATGTGATCCTATAGACGAGGGTCCATTGATTGGATCGGTGTCACAAAAATCGGATGGAAGAGCATACTTTATAAAAGAATACACATTGGCCAACATTGTTTTCAATTTCTTGACCTCTTGGTCAGATTTTTTGGCTTGGCTTAATGCTATTTGGAGTTTGGATGGTTTAGGGTCTTTACTACTATGTTTGATACCAAACACCTCTATTTGAGTAACATAACCACCAATTCCCTTAGCTCTTCCCGGATGCTCGGCCTTCCCAAGTGCCCTACGTAGCACATCGTGTTTACCGACTGGGATGAAGAAGCCTTCTTCAACTTCACGCTCGACCTCGTCCTAAAAAGGTAGTATTGTAAATTAAAAGTTATTATCGTCATCAATTGTTGTGTTTGATGGTGTGATCGTAGATACTAAAATGGAACATGGTATGGCGTAGTAGGTAAAGCGTACCACTCGATTAGCCACCCTTTTTGCCTCATCACTTGAGAAAGTCCCGTCTTTTTTAATTCTACCAAAAACGAATAATTGTTGTCTATTGTATGTTGTAGGGTCTTCGACAATGATTAGCTTGTTCACCTCTTCCATGTCCATGCCCCCATCCACAAGCTCTTTCACCTCAGTTTCTTGCTTTTTTTGAGTTCTTCTTCCCCACACCCAAGTACCCCCCTGCCCCCGGTGTAAGGCATAACATTATCAACAGTGGCTTTGCGCTTCCTATCCCCCAAACCCTTTTAAAAATTCTAAGTTATTTTAAGAATAAAGCACTAACGGAAACAATAATATTTGACAAATTCGCATGAAACTATTATTGCGAGATGTAGTAAGTAAACTAACCTTTGCGTCATTTTCTAACCATCGCTTCTTGAATGCCTCCCAAGTAAGGGGTACAATGTGATTGTAACGCGTACTTGGATCTTGCCCAAACCTCTTGCCCTTTGGTTTGATATAATCCTTGGCAAGGGTATATTTGAGTTCTTGATGAGCCTTTGATGTGATTTTAAGAGCCTTCTTCTTCACTTGATCATTGGAGTTTGCCTCGATAATAAAGGGGCGCTACAATGTGATCATAAAATAGTCACATTTACAAATTTTAATTGAAATTTAGAATAACAAGTGCAAAACTAATCTTGCATGCCTTCCATATATCCTTTTTGATGTCGATACTTAGTAGCCTCCAATCCTTTGTGTCTAATGGCGTGCGTATCCTACCGTCTTAGCACACCAACTAGACCATCGCACGACATCATCGTCGGGTGAAATAGCAACACCAATGTCATTAAACTTGACATGTGTTAGTATTTTGTTATCGATCCTAATCTCTAATTCGCGACAACGTGTGAGCAGTTGAGCTTCTATCGATGCGCGACTCAGTTCTCGTTGTCTTCTAACCTCACTTAAACCGCCAACAACATTTTCCCCCCATTTGGTCGGAGTTAACGGAACTTGAAGGGCTATCCATTAAGCTTTCCTTTGTATAGTGAGATTAGTTAATGACTAATACAATACTAATAAGTCAAATTTGTACTTTTTAGTAATACCATTATAAAACATAATCCTAAAATTTAGGGCTAAGCTTGAAAGTGACAACATTAAAAGAAAATCTTGATTTTCGTTCAGGACATGTTTCTGACATGATATTTAGTAATAACATGATAAATAGAGGCACTATGTACAAGAAAATCAAATTTTTAGCAAATAAGAATGAAAAAAATCGTACCTTTGGTATATGAAAAAGTTTTGTCGGGAGAATTGATTATTTTGGTTTGGGATGGTTTACCTTGTTTGTCCCTCTCCTACCCACAACCAAGGATGTTACCAAATTGAACAAGAACGACTAAAGATTGACATTAATTGCAAAAATATAGAGAAAAATGTGGTTGAGAATTTAATGGATAACTTACCAATCTTTTGCATGCAATTAGTGGCTAGTTCCACTTTGTTTTTGACACAATTGATGTGTCCAACATGTATGGGATGGGTTATGGAGATTTGATGTGAAGAAACTTGAGGAGATTTGAGAAGATGCGCAGAAGTTTGAACTTTTGGAGATGAAACCCGTAAGATGTGATGGATAAGATGCCAAAAGTGTTGTGTTTTTCTGTTCTAACGTGTTTACTTTATTCTATCTTAGCTTGTTGCGAACTCGGAACTCTATCGCTACACTTGACGTGTGTAGTTACGAGATCGCTACATGCTCATGTGATTGCCTTTCGTGGTCTACTTTATCCTTCTTGCGAGCTCGTAACTCAAAAGCTGAAATAAAGTATATTACTCGGTGGTTGCGAATTCGCAACAACTACTCGCCAGAACCCTACATAACATAATTTGATTTTTTTTAAAAAATGCACTCATACATTTTTCGATCACGATATAAACAAAATGATGGTATGAAATAAAATACAAATCATTCTATTGTAGAAATAATTCTCATTTGTTCCGTCATAAGCTGATGTATAACGGGATAGGGATTTGTTGACTTCATCTGCACTTAACAATTTTGAACATTTTTAAGAAACTTAGTCTATAATTGTAAGACATTAAGAAACTCTATAAATCATGTGTACGCTTGTAAACGATATCCATCGATTACCTTCAGAGACAAAAGCATAGTAGAGTTTCACACAGGAACTACATATATGCACAGTTCACGTGCATTTGATTAGAGAAACTTAGTTTATTACAACTCATTTATGTGATTACAAGTGCGATTCTTGAATTAAACAAAGTATCATGAACACGTGCACTCACCAACTGTCATCACTCATCATACTACCGAGTATCGCTTCATAACATTGCATGCTGATGTACTAAGATGTACTCTGCTTGACATAATATGATGATCGATATTTTCCAAATTGAGTATTATACTGTTTATATATAAAATGTATATATTTTAGAATATGATAGTGCTTTAAAAATGTAAACCGAGTTATTGTTGTTTTACATAGTGTTATGTTACATTGCTTATGTACATTCCATGCTGATGTACAAAGATGTACTCTACCTGAGTTAATATCATGATCGATATTTTACAAATTGAGTATTATACTGTCTCTATATAAAATGTATACATTATCAAATTTAAATTGCTCAAAAAAAATTAAACAGAATTATTTTTGAGTTATCTTATAGCTAGCTTGTGTACTAGCGAGTTCGCTACTATACACGTTACCATAGTTAAACCCTAAACCCTATACCCTAAACCCACATAACCCACAAAACCCACATAACCCCATGAACATGTTACGATGTCGCTAGTTCTTAGTTAAAAAAAAAGGTTTTTGGGTTTGGGTCTATATTGGGCTGTTGTAGTAGTGATAGTATAAGTATTGAGCCTTAGCCAGTGTAAATATTGAGCCTTAGCCTTGGCGTTTCATGTTCAGTTTGCGCGGGTCGGCGACTTATCGAACCTTTCTAAAATATGAGTGTATATAAAGTGAACAATCACCCTCTAATCAGCCGATGTGGGATAAATGTTGGCGAGCCTGGTTACGATCTCGCTTGTCTGACGAGGTTTTTCAAGTCTCGCTACTTGAAACTTATGCATAAGCGAGATAGTAGTGATATCGCTACTGATGTTTCTCATATAAAGAAATTACCTTCTGGCGAGTTCGCTAGTGGCATGCTAGTATGAGCGTGACTTTTCATATCTCGCAACTACAAACTTATGCATGAGCGAGATAGTAACGAGCTCGCTACATGTAGAGGCGTGTCTACTAGCGAGCTCGCTACATGTAGAAGTGTGTCTACTAGCGAGTTCGCTAGCAAGTAAATTATAAATAAAAAAAAGGGGATCAGGCTAAAATTAATTAGCCCCAAATTGAAAACCCTACCTCTCTGTGAACCTGCAACTATCGACGAACATTCTAATCTCTCTGACAGAAATGCCGCCAAAAACTAGGGGATCAGTGTGGGGAAGGGGCGGAGGTGCGTCTGGTCGGGGACAGGGACTGGTGGCGGCGGGTAACAAACGCCGGCAGACTGAGGAGGCAGAGATTGTGGAAGAGGTGCCGCCTGTCGCCCCAGAAGTTGCTGTTGAGCCCATCGCCACTGCTGCCGGAGTTGATGATGGTGAAGGCCCCAGCAATGCCAGGTAATGTGATCCCGTCCCTAGGGCATGCATGTGAGTCGACAGTTTGCAGCCTCATGGTGTTCTACTACATCATGGAGAAGTTTCCAATCAACCCCAGCTTCACAATTCTGACACAAATGATGAAGATGGCCAGGCACAAGACCGGCGCGCTTCCTTACGGCAGTTTGATCATAGCTCTGATCAGGAAAGCTGGTATTTTTCCAAGAGGTCGTCCGATGCCGCTTGACAAGTACGACAAAGACTGGCTCAAGCACAAGAGGTTAGAGTTGAAGGCCGATGGGAAGTACGCGAGAAAGAAAGAAGCTGCAGAGGCAGCCAGAAGGGCAAGGGGTAGGATGGGAGTATCAGGTATGATTCTAGTCTTTTATTACCTTTAATTGGTTCAAGTTGTTTAATTTGTTAATAATTGGTTCTTATCACCCTTGATTTGTTTGTGTAGATGCTGTTTTTGATGCCCGTGGTAGGCTTGTGGTGTCTATGGGCCAGTTACTGAATGAGATTGAAATGGCCGAGCAAAGGGCATGTGCTAACAACGACCGGCTCGCCAAACTGATATCCGGCAGGGTAGTGGAGTGCGATCTGAGCGATGAAGAGGAGGTGCCTGATTTCCGCACCATATTTCCCAAGAAAAATGACTCTGCAGGTCCTAGCCAAGATTTGCCTACTGCCGGCGACAAGGAGCCATCCGATGGGAAGCTTGTTGATGCTAATGTAAGGGATGGAGATGGAGATAGTGATGATGGTGATGGGGATCATAACTGCGACTCTGATGTAGAAGATGAGCCGATGAGGTATGAGATGAGGAGGAGAGAGAGGCTGATCGGAGAACCCGACGAGGAAGTTGAACCGGGACAAGGCAAAGAAGATAACACCTGCATCAAGACTCAAGCTCAACCAGTAGACAAGGACGAGCAAGACAAGCAAAACGATGAAGGCAGTTCGAAGGAGAAGGCCGAAGGTGGCGACAAGATGTGTGAAGATGACTTGCATGATATTTTAGTCGCCGACCTGTGATTTCATAGTTTATTTTGTTTTAAACATTTACTTTTTAGAATATTAACTAGTTTTTGGATTATGAACACTCACCGACACGTAACTAAAGATTCTATTTTGGTAACAAGAATATGGTCATTGAATTTTACACTTTTTAGATGTACATTGTTCATTACCATGTTAGAGTTGTTGTGACTTCATTTCAGCAAAATCATTTAATTTTGGTATAGTGCGTGCTCCTAGCGATCTCGTAACTGACACGTTTCAGGATGATTGATTAGTAGTAGAACCCCTAGCGAGCTCGCTACTTACTCGCTCCAATTTACGTGGTACTTACGAACTCGCGACATGTCGTATTCAGTCAACAAAGCCTAGCTGACGATTCTCTAGCGAGTTCGCTACTTGTCGTATTGGTTCAATAGAGCCTAGCTGGCGATTCTCTAGCGAGATCGCCACTTAATTGCTTTAAATTGACGAGATCGTAACAACAAAGCATGACACAATTCAAAAACTAAACTATGACGCGACTGTTAGCGAGTTCGCTACATGATAAGAACCCATAAAAAAAGGGTTTTTGGGTTTGGGTCTATATTGGGCTGTAGTAGTAGTGATAGTGTAAGTATTGGGCCTAAGCCTTGTAATTATTGGGCTATAACCTTGGTGTTTCATGTTCAGTTTGCGCGGGTCGGTGACTTATCGAACTCTTGTAAATTGTAACTATATATAAACTGAACATGATCCTTCTAATCAGCCGATGTGGGAAAAATGTTGGCTGGCTTCTTACGAGCTCGCTACAGTCTAAATCAGAACTAGTGAGTTAGATAGTAGCGAGATCGCTAGTAGTAAGGCTGAGAATTAATATGAATTAAAGTAGATTCGAACTTGCTAGTATTATTGCTGAGAATTAAACCCTAGCAGCATGTTAAACGGCGTCGTTTACTTGTGTGCGTAACAACTTACGAGCTCGCAACCAACTTGAATATAAGCTGGCTTGAAACTTTCGATATCGCAACAGCCTAACCTATAAATATCAAATTTGGGGATCTTCTGATTTCAAACCACGATCAAACGTCCAGATAACTTAGCAAAAAAAACCAACCAAAATCTCACATAACCATCCGACAAGAGTAATGGCAAGGACAAAGAATTTGGCACCCAATCCATTTGTGCAGGGAACCCGACGGGATGAAGCTCAGGCTTTGGGATCTCCACCACTGGCGATGGCGGGGACAAGTTCAACCAAATACGACAAGCAAGAATTTGTAAGTTTGGATGCATCCGATGCCTATTATAATTAACAAGGCACTGAACGTGTCCTGTGCTGTTCAAGAGGACTATAGTAACCAACCCCCTCCAGGTTTTTACATTAGAGAACAATGGTCTGAGTATGGGGTTTTGGATCGAGCGCAAGTTGTAGAGTATGCTAAGAAGTACTTTGATAGAGATGCTGACAATTTAGGGGTGCCTAGATCTTATAAGTTGGATAAACTGAGTGGTGAGGAGAGGAATGTTTATGAGATGGTCGCTAGGAGTGTCGTGCCTAAGGGTGGTTGGATCACCAAGATAAAATGTACAACTGTGAGCATATTTTACTGCGTCATGGAGAAGATAGAGTTGAACCCGGGCCATGTCATTTTCGAGCACATGAGACAAAGTGTGGTCGAAAATAATAGGACAGTCAAGAAGCTCCCTTACAGTAATTTCATTACCATGTTTCTTACCTCCGAAAATCCCAAGATAAAATTATCTGCGTATGCCGAGGAGTGTTGCTTCTATACGATGCAATATTTTGAGAGGAAAGGTAAGTTTGAGTTGGTTGATGGAGTGTGGCAGAAAGTAGGGATGGACCCAAGAAACCGCTACAGTTTAATCCTGATGAAGTCAGAGAGAACGTCGAAGGTTAGCCACACTAAACCCCTACAGTTTAATTTCTGTTTTATACAATTTATTTTCTATACTCACCACATTTTTGTTTGACTTACATGAACAGGTGTACCCTCAAAGGCATACTACAAGGGTGTAGAAGACACGGTCGACCTTTTTAGGGATAAAGTGGCCAAAATCAATCACGCAAACTGGTTAACGGAGAAGGTGATACGTGGCTTCGAAAGGGCTCATGCCAGGAAAAAGGCGAAGGGGGATGAACCAGCACCAACACGTACACCACCTCCTAGCAAAGATGATTAGATTTGCATTCTTTCATGTTGGCTAGTAGTTGTACTCAATTCAAAACAATTTCAATTTCAATTTGTATTTGTCAGTTTCTGAAACGATATTGCAATGAATATTTCTATTTGAATGTCATCTATTTTATTTTGTATATATGAATATTTCAACTTTCATTAGTTATTCTTACCTTTTGTGTGGTTCAATATATAACACCACTTTACAAAGGAGTTAAATTTAAATTATTGGTACGTGACGATAACCTAGCGAGTTCGCTTGTTTCAAGTTAATCACATGGCGAGCTACAATTGCGATCTCGCTAGGGTCAAGTTAAGCAATTATATTCAACAACAAAGACATCAAGCGACGTCGTAACCTGTCAGAATCAAGAGACGGAAGCTCATCTGTGATTTTAAGCCTTTTGTTGCGATTACGTAACTAGTTCGCCAAGGTTACGAGCTCGCTAGATAGCAAGTTAATATACATTGGTTTTGAGCGAGGTTAGTTACGGTTTCGCTACTTCTACAACAGTGTACAATATTTTTAGAATTACAAGATTTAGTGTACTAAATTTAATTAAAATTTAACTACACTTGTAATTACCATGAAGTATAACATAATATTCAAAAACAATGGTTATCAAATAGCTACTTATGTTTTTTACTCTTTTTAGTCTTCTTCTTCTTTGGTTGCCTCCCCTTCCTCTTTGTAGTTTTCCCCGCAGGATTAATCCACATGCCTTTCTCATGATCCATTCTGCACACCGACGCACAAACAATATCATCATTCTCCTCCAGAGTTTTGTACACCGAGGGCGGAATCGTGTCTTTAGAAATATTGCAGTCATCGTCGAACAAGCTGTCACCATAGATGAATATTTTCTTACCATCAACAACGATCTCCCATCTAGCATCAATTGGATCTTCCACATAGAATACCTGATGAGCTTGAGCCGCCATGATGAATGGATCTTCCCTAGACCTAAGAATTCCTCTATTAACTAGAGTCATGCCTAAACCCTCTGAGCGCACCCCTACAGCTTGATCTACCCATTCACATTTAAACAATGCGATTCGGACATGAACAAAGTCCATTTCCCATATATCAGTAATGGTACCAAAAAAACCATTATCACCCTCTCCAGGTACTGATACGCCGCTGTTTTGGGTTGCAGATATATCATCACTCCACTTAGTACCAAACGTGTATCCATTGATGTCATAACCGCTAAATGACGTAACTGTGCCGAGGGGTCTCTTGGCCACCCATTTTACAACATCGGGGTGTTCACCGCCATTCTGCACATGTATTTTGAGCCAACTAGTAAAGTCTCTGCAATGAGCTTCTAGAATCCTAGGTTCCAACCAGCTCGGGTGTGTTGACCTAATCTCATTAAGGTGAACATCAACATAAGGACTCACTGCGTGATGGTTGCACAGAATGTACAGATGGGCTATAGATATCTCATTGGAAGAAGGGCTGAATTTAGACTTATGGCATAGTCCGACACCATCCAATCTACCGTCGTGTCTGGAGACCGGCAGTCCTATAGTAGGTACATCCTGTAAATAGTTGGTACATAATTCTATTACCTCTTCCGCGACATATCGCTGCACTATATTGGCATCTGGTCGATATCAATTTTTAACAAAATGCTTGAAAATGCTCATGTACCGCTCGAATGGATACATCCATCTCAAGTATACTGGTCCGCATAGCTTCACCTCCCGCACCAAATGAACTATCAACTAAATCATTATGTCCAAAAAGGAAGGGGGAAAATACATCTAGCCAACACAATACCTCCACTACCATATCCTGCAATTCATCCAACTTACGCCGACTTACTTTCTTGCGACATATATGTTTTAAAAAAATAACAAATCCTGGCAACCGCGTCTCCAACGTGAGAAGGCAAGCAACCTCTCAGAGCAATTACATTCAAATCCTGCATCAGATTGTGGCAATCATGCGACTTCATTCCCACCAATTTCAGCTCGGCAGTGGATACACAACTACTAATGTTCGAACCATATTTAGAAGGCACCTTCACTGATTTCAAAGTCCTACAAAAACTCTTCTTCTCCTTAGATGACAAGGAATAACAAGCAGGTGGTAAGTATGTCGTACCTACTTCTTCTTGCACGGGAGCAAGTGACGTCCTTATGCCAAGATTGACTAAATCCTTTCTAGTTTTCAATCCATCCTTACTCTTCCCCGGTGTATTCAAGAGCGTCCCAACCAAAGCTTCACATACATTCTTCTCTATATGCATGACATCTAGACAGTGGCGCACATTTAAGTTCTCCCAATAACCGAGTTTGAAAAATATCGAACATTTCTTCCAAATCGTAGTTTGAGTGCTTTTCTTTTTTCCCTTTCCCAGCACGTTCTCCATGCCCGATACTTTTTCAAATATTTCAGAACTTGATAATGGGGCGGGGGCAACACCATGCTCTTCCTGACCGTTAAACCACTTCTTAGCACTCCTCCACGGATGACTGCTAGGCAGGAATCGTCTATGACCTAGATACACAGGCTTACCACCGTGCTTTAATTGACAATTACTAGTATTTCTCTCACATACTGGACATGCAAAATGACCTTTCACAGAACACCCTCCAAGGTTACCCAACGCAGGGAAATCATTAATGCTCCACATCAGCATGGCTTTAACCTTGAACTTGGCGTCCCCTCGACTTCCGTCAGGAATATGAATCCCATGCTTGAATAAGGATTCCAACTCCTCAACAAGAGGCGCTAGATATACATCAATGTCATTACCAGGTTGCTTAGGCCCCGAGATCATAGTGTTCAAAAGCACATACTTTCTTTTCATCATCAACCATGAAGGTAGATTATAAATAACAAGCATCACTGGCCATGAACTGTGGGTGCTAGACATGTTTCCAAAAGGGTTCATTCCATCAGTAGATAGTTCTAAGCTCACGTGTCTAGGTTCATCAGCAAATTCAGGGTACATAGCATCCATCTTCTTCCACTGATCACCATCAGAATCGTGAGATATAATATCATCTTCCTCTCGAACCCTATCGGCATGCCATGTTAGCAATTTTGCATCAACTGGATTAGCATACAAATGCGTCAATATCGGCTTCAAGGGCATGTACCACATCACCTTAGCAGCACCTTGCTTTGTCGATGTTGTCACTGTTTCTCCACATAACTCGACCTTTCCCTCCTTCTTTTTCCATCTAGACTCACCGCATACCTTGCAATCATCCCTCAGAGAATCAGCACTCCCCCTATACAACATACAATCATTCGGGCATGCGTGAATCTTAGCAAACTCCATGCCCATAGGACACAATATCCCCCGCGCAGCATAAACTCTGTCAGGACATAAGTTGTCCTGAGGAAGTAACTCTTTAACCAACTCTAGCAATTCCGTCATTCCTTTATCAGAAATACCATGCCTTGCCTTTAGGTTCATTAACAACAATGTTACTCCCAGTCTAGAATGGCTAGCCCCAACATATAAGCTTGTCTGTTTATCGTCATACATTGCCTCCAACATACTTTTCTTCCCAACAAACTCCATAACAACATCGTCACACATATCTGAAAGCTGTTCATTATACTGCAGGATTTCCTCGGCGCTTCCCTCCTCCATTTCAACCTGGTCACTTCCATAATGGCCTTCCCAATGCCAAACCCATTCTGTGTAGGATTTGTCAAAACCTTTACAAATTAAATGTTCACGCACTACAGCAATATCTTCAAATATGGCGTTGTTTCTACACTTATTGCATGGACATCTAACCCCTCCTATGCTATTCTGTCTAGAATGTCGCAAACCCAACATCTAAGAAATGTTCAACCAAATCTAAATACTCCTTCGATAATCGAGCATTCTCCTTCATTTTCTTTCGCGGTCCATAATTCAAAAATCAGAAAAACAGCTATACAATACAACTAACACACTGACTTGAGATGATCAACACATAAACTACACACTGCATTAACAGAAACCAAAATCAACCAAAATGCTAGCAAAAATTATGCATAAAATCAACCAAAATCAAGAGACTAGCTTGTACATTACGCAAGTTCAACCTTACCTACACCAACACGGGAACAATGAGACCTCCGAGCAAACTAGAACTGATCATCCTTCAATACCCACCTGTTTAAACCCTTTTAAATTTTTCTTTTTTTGGTGTTAGAACGGCCAGTTCAGATTTTATGGGTGACCCATACTGATTCACTTGCGATCTCGCTACTTCCTAGTTAACCAACTAGAGTAACTAGCGAACTCATTACAAATCAATCACCCTCACATGCACTGTACATTTAAAATGTCAAATTTGACGTGCACAGAAGTGATACCGTAACATCAAATGCTACATCCTAGCGTCCCAGTTACAACATGTCCCATATTCTCGCCTGCTGAAATTAGGGTTTAGCAAAGCTACCGAGATCGCAACGCACAAAGTACATACTAACGAGCTAACCTACGAATTCGCTATATACACGTTTATCTTACTACAAAGGTTACGAGATCGTAACAACCCATTCAATTTAAGGCGGATACTTTTTTTCTGCCTTGGTTATGTATTTTTTTACGTCAAAACCCATTTCCTCCTTTAACTACTTCTTTCCGTCTTAAATTTAATTTTTTTTGTGAAGAGGTAGCGAACTCGCTACTTTCAATCAAGGCGTAAAAAAACGCGGCTTGCTCAAACGCCTTAAATATGTGTCTTGCATCTACCCCTTTGTAGTAGTTCTGACAAATCTGAGCTGCAAGGCAGCAAAGAGATGACCTAAATGATTCTGGGAAAGGCGCATTCTTGAATATCGAGGCTTCAGAGGTTAGCAGTGGAAGCCCAAGTCCTGCCAAAGCTGTTTCTAAGAGCGAAGATAAGGCAGGAGGAAAAGTCGAAAAGAGAAGCTTCCTTTAAAATGACTGGTGTTTTGGTTCTTATTGAGTTTCACTACTGCTGTCAAGAATCTACACCTTACAGGATGTATATGTACATACAGCTCTCATAGATTCAGAAATTTTCATTTCCTAAGCTAGAGACAAGGACTAGTTATATGGATACTATGTTCTTGCGAAGGCATTTTGGCTTGTTATCCCGACTGTGATAGCAATGGAACAAGGTCTGTGCTGCAGTCGAGGAGCAGGAGCAGGGACCAGACTAAAGGACCTAATTAGGATGTTTGTTTTCGTCTATTAATTTCAGGAATAGATATTGAAGAGTCCAGAAGTTTCAAGACGAAATTTTTGGCTATTTTGTAGAAGTCACTATGTTTAATGTTTAAAAACGTGCTTCCGGCAGAATCAGAAACTAAGCAACAGTGATTGTGATGAAGTACAACTTGTGTGCGATCAAAGAAGATATTCAAGCAAATCAAAGATGATATTTGAAGAGATATCTAGCTCCGATCTGGTTAGATAGAGAATATATGATAGAGTTGTATTTTAGTTAGGATTAGTCTCAAATAAGGAAAGATTATATTTCTTACAGTATAGCTATAGAAGTAGAATATAGCAAGGAGACTAATTGCAGCTGTGATTAGCTAGATGAGAAGATCAACAATACCGTGATTGAAGGACGGAGAAGATCAACACGGCAGCACAACATGGAGCAATAAATAGAGAAGCAAGCTGTGAGAAGAATGATCGAACTTAAGAGAAAGTATTCTGCATCCAGAATAGCTTTGCATTGGAGCAGCGGTGAGTCGATCACGTCAACAGGTTATTGATCATAATTTCAAGTTCAGAATCGTACACCTTAATTCTTCGGGAGGAAGAGATTCAGCGTCAACGAGGTTGGGATCGGAGGGAGTTCGATCAAGGCGAATCGGTAGCAAGGGGAGCTTGCAAATTCACAAGGAGAGTAGAAAGATAAGTATTTAAGTCAAACATCTTGTACTGTAATCTTTCGTACTAGTGAATTAATTCTGAACTCGGCTAACGCCCCGTAGAGTAGGTGTGTTTCACCGAACTGCGTAATCATTTATGGTGTTCTTTACTTTACTGTTTAAACCTAGTAACATGTTTAAACATACTTGATGCAGTAGGTAATATTAGAACACTAGTATTCTGATCGATAGAAATTTCAATTGGTATCAGAGCCAGGCACTTGCTGTTCCCTTTAACGAGGAGAGTGAGATCAGACCGGGTTTACAAATGGCGACAAGAGAATGGGCATCGATCACGCGACCACCAATGCTGGAAGGATCAAACTACACTTACTATAAGGCACACATGAAGGTGTTTATCAATTCACTGGATGAGAAGGCATGGTACTATGTTGAGAACAAGTGGGAAGCACCGAAAGTGGCAGTTGAAGCATCAAGTACAAAGGAACCGGAGCTTAGGCGAAATCCTCGTATTCTCCAGACGAAAAGAAAGCTTGTCTGGCACATTCGAAATCTGTTAATGCCATCTTTACTGCTGTGAATGATGATCAGTTCAAATTGATCTCTATGTGTGAGACAGCTAAGGAGGCATGGGATGCTCTACAAACTGTACACGAAGGAACAACAAAAGTTCGTGAATCAAAACTCCAGCAGTTAACCTCACAGTTTGAACATATAATGATGAGAGAGGATGAAACAATTGCTGAAAATTCATTAGTAAGATCAAGGATATTGCAAACAATGCTTTTCAGTCGAGGAAGAAGTATAAGGAACCTAAGTTGGTGAAGAAAGTTATGAGGTCAGTGTCTAAAAAGTTTGCTAACAAAGTTACAGCAATTGATGAAGCTCAAGATTTAATACTATGACGTTGGATCAATTGATGGGATCTTTGCAAACATATGAGATGGGGCTCGATTCAGTTGATAAGGCTGAGAAGAATTTAGCTTTCAAGAGTATAGTACCACGTTCATTCAGACCTCGTTTTCAGAATTCCAGAGATAATGGAAGACAAAGAGTAGATCAAAGTCAACAACAGCAAAATTTCAAGAATCAAGCTGGAAATGTCAAGAATTTGGATAGAATTCAATGTAGAGAATGTGAAGGATATGGTCACATTCAGTCAGAATGTCCAACAGCTAAGAGAAGGCAAGAAAAAGCTCATGTGTCTACATGGAGTGATGATGATAATGATGATGATGACAATGAGGAATTCACCAGCAATTTCGTAGCATTTGGAGCTAGAGTTGAAGAGCCGTCCGGATGTTTAAACATCATTCCTCGATGTTACAACATGAAGGAGAGAGTTGCAGAATATTCCTCAAGTGGTGATGAAGTAAGTGTTAGTGAAAATGATTTTCGTGTGACTTATGCTAAGATGAATGAGAAATGGCTAGAAGTTGCAGAAGCTAATAGAAGGTTGGCGATGGAGAATAATCTTTTATTAGCCAAAGAAAAAGATACAAGTTCAACATTGGAGCAATCTAAGCAAGAAAATGAGGTGTTGAATCTTAAGTTGAAGGAGATGACTGAGAGAGCTGAACGTTCTGGAACTGCACTTCACCGTTTGAATACTGGGAAAGCCAAGTTGGATGAGATTCTTGCCATGAGACATATTTCACGTCACGGTTTAGGTTATGAAAGCCCTTCAAAGTTTTCAAGTACGTCCACGGATGTTTAGTATGAAACTAATGGTGTTTCATCAGATGCTAAGTCTAGCAAGAAAAGAGTACGAAGGTGCAGCCATTGCAAGGTACACGGGTATGTCAAGAACAAATGTTTCAAGCTTCTCAGAGATACGATGAGGGGAAAAAAACTTCTCCATGTTTAAACATCGTCCAGGAAAGACAACCTACTCCATGTTTTAACATCTCTAAGGTTTCTCAATCAAGAACAGTCAGAAAGGTATGGGTGCCTAAATCAAAACATCCTATAACACCGCTCCCGAAGTCACCACATCACATATCTCGTGATCTTCACTTAGAAGGATTGAAGGATGAAGAATAGCATAGAGAGATACATATATCTGTCACTTTGTCAACTGCCAAAGTTAAAGATGTTGATGGTGTAGTGGTCGAGTCCTTCAGGCAACACTTAGGTGTGTGTCGTGGATAAGGTGTTTCTTTTTCTTTATTTTAGCATTTTTCGTTTATATATTTTGGTATAGATTTTTAAAAAAAAATTAGAAAAAGAAAAGAAAAAAATACGATGAAGGGAGTCCGTGATGTTTAAACATCAGAAAATGTGATGACTGTTTTTCTGATGGTTTGTGTGAACTGGGTTGGAGAGTTAATTGGCTAAGCTGGAAGTGTTTAGGCCTGGGCTGAAAAGGGAGTTTATTAATGCTTGTATTGATGATGAGATCGAAGACAGGGGGAGCCACTGGTTGATACTCCAGTACTGTGATGACTTTACAGTTTTGGAGTCTCTCGATTTGATTACTTTGGCATGTTCATGGCCCCAGGGGGGAGAAATTTGGACTTCTTTGATAGTTCAACTTCAGGGGGAGTTTATGACATCGAATATGCTGCTGCAACTTATATATGAAGTCCTAAAAGTTGGTATGGTTTCACAAAATGCCAAAGGGGGAGATTGAAGAGTCCAGAAGTTTCAGGACAATATTGTTGGCTATTTTGTAAAAGTTACTATGTTTAAACATACTGATGTTTAAACACTTGCTCCAGCAGAATCAGAAACTGAGCAACAGTGATTGTGATGAAGTACAACTTGTGTGCGATCAAAGAAGATATTCGAGCGAATCAAAGATGATATTTGAAGAGATATTCAGTTCCGATTTGATTAGATAGAGAATATATGACAGAGTTGTATTTTAGTTAGGATTAGTCTTAAATAAGGAAAGATTATATTTCCTACAGTATAAATATAGAAATAGAATATAGCAAGGAGACTAATTGCAGTTGTGATTAGCTAGATGAGAAGATCAGCAACACCGTGATTGAAGGACAGAGAAGATCAACACGGCAGCACATCATGGAGCTATAAATAGAGAGGCAAGCTGCGAGAAGAAGGATCGAACTTAAGAGAAAGTATTCTGCATCCAGAATAGCTTTGCGTTGGAGCAGCGCTGAGTCGATCGCGTCAACAGGTCATTGATCATGATTTCAAGTTCAGAATCGTACACCTTAATTCTTCGGGAGGAAGAGATTCAGCGTCAACGAGGTTGAGATCGGAGGGAGTTCGATCAAGACGAATCGGTAGCAAGGGGAGCTTGCAAATTCACAAGGAGAGTAGAAAGATAAGTATTGAAATCAAACATCTTGTACTGTAATGTTTCGTACTAGTGAATTAATTATGAAGTGGGCTAACGCCCCGCAGAGTAGGTGTGTTTCACCGAACTGCGTAATCATTTATGGTGTTCTTTACTTTACTGTTTAAACCTAGTAACATGTTTAAACATACTTGATGAAGTAGGTAATATTAGAACACTAGTATTCTGATCGATAGAAATTTCAGATATAGTCATCCCCATTGTTAAAATGATGGGCTATGCCTGTTTTACTCTGCTCCATCTTGTTTCTCCTTTATTCTAAGATAAGTTGTACCATGTATATCTCCTTTTGATCCCTTTATTCTGTGTTCACAATATAATTTGAAGTGCATTTGAAGCTGCTAAATCACTAATTACCTAAAAAGGCTCAGTTTCAGATCCTAATGATGGGCAGAAAATGTACATCTGAACAGGTTTTGTGTTATATTTTTACCACTATTTTCAGATGTATACAAGATATGATGAAAATCATTATTCAACGCTCACTGGAAAGTACAGATAGTCGAAGTTTGAATGAACTCCAACCAGGCTTGAAGAACGGTTATTGCACTGACCCTGCAGCTTTCGGATTCACAGTGTGCACTATGCACATTAGCAGTGATGCACCAAGCCTTGAACTAAACTAGTTGGAAAAAAAGAAATTACAGATAAGACTTCACTCCCAGAGGACAAGAAAAGTAGATATTGCTCTAATATAACGGCTACATGGTTTGATTTGCTCATCAGGGAAACTAGCGGGAAGTGCTATTTCCAGCTGCTCACTTGAACTATCACTTCCACATCAAACAACACTGGGTAGGTTGAAGCAGATAACATATAACTTCTTCAAAATGCCAGTTTATGAACATTTTTTAGCATTAGCCCATGTTTTAGCTTAATTTGAAGAATACTAATCACTAGAGTTGGTTAAGTTTTGAGTCTTATGTCAAAAGTAACAAGAAAATATATTACCACTATCAGAATCTTGAAAACTTTTCAGTGATATCTGACTTTTCAGGACTATCATCCATTTGGAGTGTCTCGGAATGCTTCACATAATCGATGCAGACCTTGCCTCGGATCACCTATTTACATACACTGCCTAACGCGTAATGCGTTTTGAAAAATGCCAGGGTCAGGCATCTCACCATCCCGTATGGTACATCCCGACCCCTCATCCTGCATGACGATCGGGCCAGACCCGACAGCAGACTGGAGCGTTACCAACCCTGGCAGGAGAATCTTCCCAGACCACCTAACGGCGTGGTCTGATGTGACCAGGGTCAGCTTTTCAGCACTATATATCTCTCTCTAGCACACTAGAGAGAGGTAAGTTGACTAAACACAAACAAACACATACCTACTCTCCGAACAATCTACTGAATTTAGCATCAAAGCGAGAACGGTAGTTAGCCGCCCCGCCCTGACTGAGAGTTCTTGATTCTTAGCAGGTTTCCTTCATCCGCCATTAGGACGGATCATCAGGATGTAACTTCACGCTTGCACTGGTCGGCACTGAAAGGAAGCATGGCCGATCGTGGCGACGGGATGATGAGCTCGGGTGGGATGATAGCCTCACTGCCAAAACAGAGAAAGTAAGGTGATTCACCTATTGCAGTTCGCGGCGTTGTTTAGTATGCCAAGAGAACTGATGGAAGCTCGTCCACCCAATTCCCTTTTAAACCGTCTAGCCTTTTCTTTAGCCCTTGCACGATCATCCCGTTGGTCCGCTCAGTAAGGTCGTTGGCTTGCGGATGGGCCACTGACGTGAAACTTTGCTCGATGCCCATCTGGTTGCACCAGTCTCTGAACACCCCTCCTTCAAACTGGCGTCCATTGTCACTGATGATTGTCCCGGGCAAGTTGAATCTGCAAACAATGTTTCTCCACACGAAACTGGTCATCCTTTTGCCCGTGATGGTTTCCAATGGCTCCACCTCAACCCACTTGGTGAAGTAGTCGACGACCACCACCAAGAACCTTCTTTTGCCATTGGCTTGGGGAAACGGGCCGACTATATCGATACCCCACTTTGCGAATGGCCATGGGCCTGTAATGCAGCTTCATGGGCTGGCCGGGTTGGGATGAAACACGATCATGTACTTGGCACTGATGGCACGTCTTGACCACATGGTCAGCATCAACCCTCATGTTGGGCCAGTAATAACCTGCTCGCGTCGCCCTTAGTGCAAGTGTTCGAGCTCCTTGATGGATGCCGCCGCTTCCCTCGTGGAGTTCTCTCAAGATTCTCTCCGCTTGTTTGGGTGTTAGGCAACGCAACCACGGCTGCAGGTATCCTCTTTTGTATACCATCCTATTTTTGAGCGCAAAATTAAGCGCCTTCCTCTCTAGAGTTCTCGCCTCCTTCTAGTCGGGGGGTAATGCTCCGCTGAGCAGATAGTCCCGCATCGGTGTCCTCCAACATGGCGGTTCAGCCTCAATGACGGCGACCGTCATGCTGTCGGTTGATCTGGTTGGCAGTGTTTCTACCAAGACTCCCTTGGACAGATGGCTACTTGTTGTGGAGGCCAGCTTGCTGAGGGCATCCGCCCTTGTGTTCTCGGATCTTGGGACTCAGGTCACCTCAAATCCTTCGAACTGTATCGCCAAACTCTTCACCTTTGCCAAGTACTTCTGCAATGATGGCTCCTTGGCTGCATACAATCTGTTGAACTGGTTTGCCACCAAGGCCGAGTCCCCATATGCGTCCATCTTTGTCGCCCCCAACACTCTTGCTATCTCCATGCCTGCAATCAACGCTTCATATTCGGCCTCATTGTTCATAGCTGGGAACTGGAATCTCAACGCGTACGTCGTCTCCATGCCATCGGGATCCGTTACTATCAACCCGGCTCCCGATCTTTCCACACCGGATACGTCATCCACATGCAGCTTCCACCATCCCGCCTTGTCAACGCGTCGTGGTTTTTTGTCAGTTGGCTCGCTTGGCGCATTGATGGTGATCTCATCCTCTACTTCGATCCTAGATGGAAACTTTGCCAGGAAATCGGCCATTATCTGCCCTTTGATAGCTTTTCTCGGAGCGAACTCGATGGCGTGCTCGCCTAGCTCTACTGCCCACTTGGCCAATCTTCCCAACATTTCTGGTCTTGTCAAGATCGCCTTGAGTGGCTCGTTCGTCAGAACAACGATGGGGTGTGCTTGGAAATATAAATCTGAGACGTCTCGCCGCATGGACTAGTGCCATGGCTAGCTTCTCCTGAGCTATATCTCAACTCGGCCCCCTACAGCGTTCGGCTGACATAATAGACTGGGCGTTGGATCTTGTTCACCTCCCTGACCAGTGCTTCATTGATGACTTCCATTCCGGCTGCAAGGTATAGGTATAACGTCTCACCTTGTTCGGGCGGGACATGGGTGGGAGCTCCTTCAAGTGGTTTTTTAGCTTGATGAACGCTTCATCTTCAGCTTGGCCCCATTGGATTGCTCCTTTTGGCCCAATGCTGCCTTTGAGGATCTTCAGGAATGGGAGTGACTTCTCCGCGGCTCGGGATAGGAATCTGTTCATAACCGCCAATTTCCCATTCAAACTCTGTACCCCCTTGACGTTCCGAGGTGGCTTCATCTCCAAGACTGCCTGGACCTTCTTTGGGTTGACCTCCAAACCATTGTTGGACACCATGAGGCCTAAGAACTTCTCGGCTCCCACCCCAAACTGACATTTGGCCTGGTTGAGCATCATGCCAGCCGCGTTCAGAGTCTTCAAGGTCTCATCCAGATCCTCCACCAACCCTTTGTATGATACACTCTTGATGACCATGTCGTCGACGTAAATTTCCATGTTGCGGCCGATCTGTGCTTCAAAAATCCGATCCACCACCCGTTGGTAAGTGGCTCCGGCATTTCGTAAGCCGAAAGGCATCATCCGGTATGCGAACGCTCCTCGCTCTGTGATGAAGGCGGTTTTGTCGACGTCGTCATCCTTCATTGGGATTTGATGATACCCTTTGTATGCATCCAGGAAACATTTGATCGGGAAGGGTGCCAGCGCGTCCACCTTCTGGTCGATGATGGGCGTTGGGTAGCAATCTTTGGGGCAGGCCCTGTTCAATTCCTTGTAATCGATGCACATTCGCCAACTCCCATCTGACTTCTTGACCAGGACCGGATTGGCTAGCCATGTCGGATGTGGAACTTCCCGTAGAATACCTGCGTTCACCAGCTCGGTCACTTGTTTGTTGACTGCTTCATTCCTTTCTGGGCACAGCGGTCGCCTCTTTTGCATGACTGGCGGGTGTGAAGTGTCAACCCTGAGAGCGTGTTGGCCGAGTTCAAGTGACACTCCCGTCATGTCTGTTGCCTTCTATGCAAAGACCTTTTGGTGCTTGATCAAGACTTCCATGACTTCCTGTCGACTTGCCTCGGGCAGGTCGGACCCCACTTGAACGCCTTTGCATCCGTCTTGGTTAAGGAACATGGTCATGCATGATGCTGATAAAGACTTAGGATCCTGGCACCTGATCGTATCATATGAACCGGGCGCCGAGGTGGCGATTCGGCATCTGAGCGCTTGCGTTTCTTTAGCGCGATTCGGTGGCATTCCTTGCCTTTTGCTAATCACTTCGGACGGTTGCTATCCCTCCTTTGGTTGGGAACTTCAAAAGAAGATGAAGGGTTGTGTTACCGTCGCAATGTGCGTCCTTGATGATCCATCGCGATGGCACGATGAGGGGCACCTGCTAAGAATCAAGGAACTCTCAATCAGGGCGGGGCGGCTTATTGCCGTTCCCGTTCCGATGCTAAAGTCAGTAGACTGCTCGGAGAGTTGGGATGTGATTGATTGTGTTTAGTTAACTTACCTCTCTCTTGTGAGAAAGGGATATATATATAGTGCAGACAGTTGACCCGATCTGATCAGACTGCGCCGTTAGGCGGTCTGGGAAGATTCTCCTGTCAGGTTAGGTAAAGCTGCCATCTGCGGTCGGGTCTGGTCCGATCGTCATGCAGGATGAGGGGTCGGGATGAGCCATGCCTGATGGTGAGATGCCCGACCCTAACAAGTCCCCCCAAGTCCGAGCGCGGAGCAACGGTTCGCGTGATGGACTTTACCTGGGTTTCTGGGATCCGTGCGACAGTGAGCCGTCAGATATTAACTGCATGTCTGCCACGTGTCATCACTTTTTCGAAGGGATGCGTGTAAATTTAGTCTTTGTAACTGTGCAACTTTTGCAACTGCAATTATTACTTTAACTGCTCGCATAACTCCCCCCCTTTCTTCATTCAAATACGAAACTGCTCCTCATTTCTGCCTTCTTCATCTTATTCTCGAATTCATTGCTCACAACTTTAGATATTCTGCACACCCCTCCTTTCTGCCTTTGTTTTGTTTTCTTCCGCCTCTGTAGCGTTTTGCCTGTTCTGATCATGGCCGACATCCCTGTCTCCGGCGCGTTTTGCCAGATTACGGATGAAGAAGCGGCTGAGTTCATTCAGATCTGCCGCGACACCAAGGGCCTCCAGATCGCGGATCTGGCCAAGTCAATCGTTCGACCCAAACCCAGCGACACCATCAACGCTGCCCCGGCGGGCAAAGTTCCTGTTTACTATGAGCATCTGGCTCGTTGCAGTGTCAGGTTCCCTCTTACTCCTTTCTGCCAATCCATTCTGTCTTACTTTGACATGACTCTGGGCTTGATGACGCCCAACGCTGTGCGCAACATTATTGGCTTCGAGACCCTGTGCGGTGCTCGCGGGGTTGTTCCCTCCGTCACCCTGTTCCGGGTGTTCTTCTACACCGGCGGTGGCGGCGACGAGGACGGTTGGGGCCACATCAAGGTTCGTCCCAAAGCCGACCTGCACATCTTGACCGGCATGCCCAAAACGACCAACTGGAAGGTAAAGTTCATGTTTGTTGATGAAGATGTCGTGTATGGGCCTGCCGCCTCTCGCCCAAGGCAATCTGTTGGTGATCCTGATACGCGCGGCCGCGCTCCAGATGGCGTATCCCAGAATTGCTTGGCCGCCTCCATCAGGGCTCTGAAGGAGAAACCGGAGAGGTGGGATGTCTTGAAGTTGGATGAAAGGTTGCGGGATTCCGGCCTGCCTCACCGTCGCGTGCTTCCTGCCATCCAGGATGAGCCTGTTGTCATCCCAGATGATGATAAGCCCGTCCAGGACGAGGGCAACGGCCCCCCAAATGTTGATCTCTTCAGCCCTCCTGCTGCTCTGGCACTCGCTCCGATTGGTCGCCCTGATAAAGGTATGTCAGATCCCATTTGGCCCTCTCTTTCATCCTTTTTGAGCATTGTCATGACCTTTTGCTCTTGCCTCAACTGTATTTTCTTCATGTTGTATGTTTTTCAACAGATATGGCTCGCCGCCGACCAACCATTGACGTGACAAAGTTCGTCCGTCCCTCGCAGTGCAGGAGGTTGGAGGACAGTGCTGGCCTGTACCAGTCCACTCAGTCGCATGGTCAATCCTTTCAAACCGGACAAGACGGCAATGCTGAAGGTTCCTCGCTTCCCTATCAGGATACGGGGTCGTCAAGGGGTTTGCTGAAGCCTGACCAGCTGTTCCAGATGGGGGTCGGCGGTCGCGAGAATGTCTCATCCCGACCCCAAGTGCCCGAGAAGCTGAAGAGCAGCACTGAACCAACTGGTCCGCAGCATGGTGAGAGGGCCCCTCCGCACGCTGGTGGCTTTCAAACTGACAAGGGTAAAACCAACTCCTCCACCGTCTTCCTCAACTCGCCCGCCGGTCGTTTAGAATATCTCAAGGAGGTGATGCCCCTTGACCATTTCAGGGCTTGGGTGAAGAATCCGGCGCTAAACCTTCATGGGGTCAGGACTGCCACGGACAATCTGATTTCGTCTGTTTTCGATGTAAGCTTCATCTTCTTGTCTCTCCTTTCATGCTTAACTTCCTCTCCCGACTCTGTCCTCCTAACTGTTGTATTGTTAGGGCGCTTGCTCATCCCTCACCGTCATCTCCGACTTCAGCACCTTGTGCTTGGCTCATGAGGCTGACAAGAAAGTGCATCACGCCACCCTCATCGAGCTCGGAGACGTGAAGAGGCAGTTGGCCATCGCCGATGCCGAGATAGTCCAGCTTCAAGAGGAGGCCAAAGCCAAAACAGATGCTGATGCTGAGTGGTCACCTGATGACTGGATGGAATCCGAGCAGGCGCTGAAGAAGCAGCTGGACGCTGTCAACGCTCAACTGGCGTCTGCCATCTCGGACGGTGAGGAACTGAAAATAGCCAAGGAGACCAGCGACGCTGCTCTACTAGATGCCTAGATATCTACCACCGAGCTGCAAAAACGCCTAGATGAAGCTGTTGGGAAAGCTGATCAGATGGACAAGATATCTGGCGAACTGGCCACTCTTCAAGCTCGCTTTGCCGAGTCCGAAAGTCAACTGAAGAAGGCGCTGGAGGATAAGGCCAGCCTCGCCATTGACTATCAGTCTGTGCTGACCGCCGGCGTGCGTGAGGTGTTTGCCAAGGTGGCTCGATCAGAACGCGCCGTCGCGCGCACTTCTGCTTTCCTTCGACGGGCTTATGCACTGGATAACGTGTATGAAGACTCTGCTGCCTATGCCACTGCTCTTTCTGAGCTCACCGATGCCTTTGTTGGCTATGGCTTCCCTGAGTACTTTTCTACATTGACCGGTGAGATGACTCCGGCCGAGCTTGCCGCATGGGAGCCAGATGTTGCAGTTCCACCTGTTATGGTCGATGGTGAAGTTGTCGCTGAAGAAGGGCTGGTGAAGGACTTGGAGGATGCTGGGAACAATGTCCAAGTTTCTGCCCAAAACCATTAGTTCTGCTTCTTTCCTTTCCTTTCTTTCTGTTGGATTCCTCCTAAACTCCTTTGAATAATTTCCTTTTGGTTTGTAATGACCCATAAGGGTTACATTTGCTTTACATTGTTATTGAATTCTTGCTTTGACAACATATATTATTGTCTTAGTGGTTTGGCTGTTTTACTACTTGATGAAACTTCTTGTTTGTGCATTTGCCTCACTGGCTATTGCCTTAATGTTTGGTTGATACCTTGCCATTCTGCTCACCCCTGTTCATGGTGGCGACTCATCATCCTTCTATATGAAGAGGGATGAGTCAGCAGGATGAACTAACCGGGGTGAACCATGATGTGGCTTGAATTTCTTGTCAACTTGGAGGTAGCTAAACCCTGACCAAGCCACCAAGGTATATGGTCCTAGACCTTTCCTTGGTTTTTCTCTTCAAAGCCAAAGCTGCTAAGCTATGGTCCTTGTTAATCGGTCCATGTCCGACATGGGTTTTTCTTAAAGAAAAGATCCCACCTTTTCTCCAAACCGGTAGCTATCCGGGTTTGGAGAGGATATAGTTTGTTCTGTTTGCCCATCCGCATTTGAACAAAAATCCACGCCTATGTTCAGTACTCAAAACGGGGCGGCTAAGCCTCAGTCTCGGCCTGGCGGTCACGATCGTGATCGTGTCATCCGACTTGCCCATTGGTGTAGGTACACTTTTGAACGCATCTTTGCCATCCCAGACATATGTCCGAGATGCTCGGCAAAGATGTGCCTTTCATGCTTCACAACCTAAGTGAGGGATGTGTCGAGTGTTCTAATGCTTTGTCCGGGTAACCGGAGCGATGGCCTGAACTGCCTCTTTTAATGTCCATTATCACCGATTCCGATCATGTCATTCGACTTTCGAAAAAGAGGCACAAATGAGACAGAAAAAAGAGATGATGTGTTCTTGAACTTGACACTTGGAATTCATTAAAACACAAAAGGGGGAGTACAAAAAATACAATTTTGCGCGGGAGAACTGGATTTCCTCAAGATCACATCCCTCATTAGGGCAAAAGTCGCGATCCTATCAGGAATCCGTTCTCCAAAAGCATTTCCCCATTATATACAAACTAATTGGTACCTTTCTCATGGGTCTGATGCTGCTCAACCGTAATAACGGCGGAGGTTCTCCATGTTCCACGTCCTTGGTACCGCTTCGCCTGCCATGGTCTGCAGCTTGTATGCGCCGTTTCTCAGCACTTCTGCGACCACGTATGGTCCTTCCCACGTGACATCTAACTTCTTCATGCCCTCAACTCGGCTAGCTTCATTCTTTCGGAGGGCCAATTCGCCTTGCTTAAGATTCCTTATGCGGACTCTGGCATTATAGCGTTGTTCCACATATGACTTGTAGGCCGCCTCCTTGATTGTGGCCTGTTCTCTGGCTCTCTCCAATTCCTCCAGGCTCTCCCTCAGACGCTGGTTGTTGTCCTCCTCGGCATCCGGGATGGCGGATCGCGTTGATGGGATGATGAGCTCAGGCGGGATGATGGCCTCACTGCCGAAACACAAAAAGTAGGGTGATTCACCTGTGGCCGTTCGGGGCGTCGTCCTGTATGCCCACAACACCGATGGGAGCTCATCTACCCAGTTCCCTTTCGCACCGTCCAACCTTCTCTTTAACCCTTGCACAATCGTTCCATTGGTTCGCACGGTGAGACCATTGGCCTGTGGATGGGCTACTGATGTGAAGCTCTGCTGGATGCCCATCTGGTTACACCAGTCTTTGAAGACTCCTCCTTCAAACTGGCGTCCGTTGTCGCTGATGATCGTCTTGGGCAGGCCGAATCTGTAAACAATGTTCCTCCACACGAAACTTGTCATCCTCTTGCCCGTGATGGTTGCCAATGCCTCCACCTCAACCCACTTGGTGAAGTAGTCAACGGCCACCACCAGGAATCTTCTCTTGCCGGTCGCTTGGGGGAAAGGACCGACAATGTCGATGCCCCATTTTGCAAATGGCCATGGGCCTGTGATGCTCTTCATGGGTTGGCCGGGTTGAGATGACACCCGATCATGTATCTGGCACTGATGACAAGTTTTGACCACATGGTTGGCGTCGACCCTCATGTTGGGCCAGTAATAACCTGCTCGGGATGCCCTCAACGCCAGTGTCCGGGCCCCCTGATGGCTGCCGCCGCTTCCTTCGTGGAGCTCCTTCAGGATTCTTTCTGCTTGTCTGGGCGTTAAGCATCGCAACCACGGCTGCAAGTATCCTCTCTTGTATACCACCCCGTTCCTGAGCGCAAAATTCAGCGCCTTCCTCTCTAGGGCTTTCGCCTCCTTGTGATCGGCTGGTATCGCTCCACTGAGCAAGTAGTCCCGCATTGGTGTCAACCAACATGGCGGCTCGGCCTCAATAGCCGCGACCGTCATGCCGTCAGTTGATCTTGTCGGCAGTGTTTCCACTAGAACTCCTTTGGACAGATGGCTACTTGCCGTGGAGGCCAGCTTGCTGAGGGCATCTGCCCTTGTATTCTCGGATCTGGGGATTCGGGTCACCTCAAATCCTTCGAACTGCGTAGCTAGACTCTTAACCTTGGCCAGGTATTTTTGCATTGATGGCTCCTTGGCTGCGTATGACCCATTGAACTGGTTTGCAACCAAAGCCGAGTCGCCGTATGCATCCAATTTGGTTGCGCCCAACGCCTTTGCTAACTCCATGCCTGCAATTAATGCTTCATATTCGGCTTCATTGTTCGTGGCTGGGAACTGGAACCTCAACGCATACGTCGTCTCCATGCCATCGGGGTCGGTCACGATCAGACCTGCTCCTGATCCTTCCACGCCGGATGCGCCATCCACATGCAGCTTCCACCATCCTGTCCTGTCAACGCGTCGTTGATTTTTATCGGCTGGCTCACTTGGTGCGTCGATGGTCACTTCATCCTTCTCCTCGATCCCGGATGGCAATTCTGCCAGGAAATCAGCCATCACTTGCCCTTTGATGGCTTTCCTTGGGGCGAACTCAGTGGCATGTTCGCCTAGCTCTATTGCCCACTTGGCCAACCTTCCTGACATCTCCGGTCTGGTCAAAATTGCTTTGAGCGGCTCGTTTGTGAGAACCACGATGGGGTGTGCTTGAAAGTATGACCTGAGGTGTCTCGCCACATGGACCAATGCCATGGCCAGCTTCTCCTGAGCGCTGTATCTCAACTCGGCCCCCTGCAGCGTTCGACTGACATAATAGACCGGACGCTGGATTTTGTTCACTTCCCTAACCAACGCGCCACTCACGACTTCCATCCCAGCGGCGAGGTATAAATACAGCGTCTCACCTTGCTCGGGAGGAGACATGGCTGGTAGGTCTTTCAAATGATCCTTCAACTTGAGGAACGCTTCCTCCTCGACCTGGCCCGACGCTGCCCTTGAGGATCCTCAAGAACGGGAGTGACCTCTCTGCGGCTCGTGACAAGAACCTGTTCATAGCCGCCAGCTTTCCATTCAAGCTCTGTACGTTTTTAACGTTCCTGGGAGGCTTCATTTCCAAAACGGCTTGGACTTTCTTCGGATTGACTTCCAAACCGTTGTTGGACACCATGAGGCCCAAGAACTTTCCGGCCCCCACTCCAAACTGGCACTTGGCCGGGTTGAGCATCATACCTGCCGCGTTTAAGGTTCCCAAAGTCTCATCTAGATCCTTCACTAGACCTTCATACAATACGCTCTTGATGACCATGTCATCGACATAGATTTCCATGTTGCGGCCGATCTGTGCTTTGAAAATCTTGTCCACCACCCTCTGGTAAGTGGCACCGGCGTTGCGTAAGCCAAACGGCATCATCCGGTACGCGAAGGCTCCCCTCTCCGTGATGAAGGCAGTTTTGTCGACGTCGTCCTCCTTCATCGTGATTTGGTGGTACCCCTTGTATGCGTCTAGGAAGCATTTGATCGGGAAAGGGGCCAACGCGTCCACCTTCTGATCGATGATGGGTGTCGGGTAGCAATCCTTGGGACATGCCCTGTTCAGCGCTTTGTAATCGATGCACATTCGCCAACTCCCATCTGACTTTTTGACCAGGACCGGGTTGGCTAACCACGTGGGGTATGGCACTTCCCGTAGGATACCTGCATTCACCAACTCGGTTACCTGTTTGTTCATCGCGTCATTCCTTTCTGGGCATAGCGGCCGTCTTTTCTGCATGACTGGTGGGTGTGAAGGATCCACTCTGAGGGCGTGCTGACCGAGTTCAGGTGATACTCCCGTCATGTCTGTCGCCTTCCATGCAAAGACCTTTTGATGCTTGATCAGGACCTCCAGAACCTCCTGACGACTTGCGTCGGGCAAGTCGGATCCCACTTGGACTCCTCGGCATCCGCCTTGGTCAAGAAACATGGGCATGCAAGATGCTGACAAGGTTTTGGGGTCTGGAATCCCTGACCGGACCATGTGGACCGGACGTCGTGGTGGTGATTCGTCATCTGGACGCTTCCGCTTTTTTAATGCAATTCTGTGGCACTCTCTCGCCTTTTGCTGATCACCTCGAACGGTCGCTATCCCTCCTTTGGTTGGAAACTTCAAAAGGAGATGGAGGGTTGAGACAATACCTTTGAGCTGGGCTAGCGCTGGCCTCCCCAGTATTAGGTTGTACGGGCTATGAGCTTTGATGACGATGAACTCCATGTCCACCTCTTTCCTGGTCGGCCTCTCCCCGACCCCAACTGGAAGTGTGATTGTTCCTTCTGGTCACACCGTTCTGTCCGCGAAATCCACCAACGGTGTGCTTGTTGGGATCACCTTGGCCTTTGTGTTGTCGTCCAGCTTTTCGAAACAATGCCAATACATTATTTCTGCTGAACTGCCACCATCCACGTATGCTCGATGGACCATCTTATCCATTATTTGAACCGTGATGATGACCGCATCGCATCCGGCTGGACGATCGGGGATGGGGTCGTCGGCGCCGAACGTGATCAATTCATCTCTACCCAGCTTCCTGCTCGTCGGGGTGTGTTCTGGGGCTATCCTGCATCTAGCCTTTCTTTGTGAATCCGAGCTCCCTCCGGCATTCCCGCCTATGATAGTGAGTATATCATTGCTCGCGCGCCTTGCTAGTTCTCGTTCTGGTGATGACTCCTCCTCATACTTTGCTCTCTTTTCATCCGGTCACTCGGCCCGCGCCACCTCCTTTCCTTTACCACGCGCCCTGTTGGCCCCTTGATCCTGGCCACCGTTCTTGTTGGCATATGTCGCCTTGTTGTGAGCTTTGGCGGTGGCAGCAAATTGTTTTAACTGCCCTTTGCACAGGCATGACTCGATGGCCTTCTTCAGGTGGATGCAATCCTCTGTGTCGTGGCCGTGGTCGTCATGGTACTCGCAAAACTTGTTCAAGTTTCGCTTGTTGGGAGGCATCTTCATGGCACGCGGGGGTGGGATGACGTCGCGGTTTGCCAAGAAGACTTCTCTGGGCGTCTTTGTCAACGGGGTGAAGACTCTTTCTTGAGCAACTCGAGGTCCTAGCCTGTCCTTCACCGATGACGCTTTCTCTGCTTTAGCCGGTTGCCCATCCTGGATGGGCTTCTGTTTTGACCAGTAAGGTCGAGCCTCTTTCTGTATTGCCAACTTCTTCTTCTTGGCATTCTCATCGGCTCGGTGAAACATCTCCACCACCATATGCAACTCGTCCAGCGTGTGTACCGCGCGAAGGGTGAGCTCCGAATCCAGAGCCTCGTGATCCAGGCCTTGCATGAAGATTTCGATCAACCACCGCGGCTCGCCACGGTGCACCACCCTGTTGCTTTCCTCGATGAAGCGCTCATAATACTTCATCAGGCTCTCGCCGGATGATGCCTTGTGGCGTATCTTCATCAGATCCTGCGTCGTGTTGGTGAACTTCCTCTTCTGCATGAACCTGATGAGAAAAAGTTCCTCGAGCTGCGTGAAACTGGATATGCTTCCATTGTCCAGGTTGGCGAACCATACCCTTGCTGCCTCCTTGAGCGTGGTGGCAAAGACTTTGCACCACAAGGGCTCGGGCGTGGCGTACGTTGACATGTTAGTTGTGAACGTGTGCAAATGATCTGCTGGGTCCGACAAGCCATCGTACGTACCTAGATTTGGTGGGATCCGGAGACGAGGGTCGGCGACAAACTCCGTGATTGCCTCTGAAAACGGGCTCCCTCTTTTCTGGCAATCCGGGGCCTCATAAAACACCGACAGCCTCTGCTTCGCCGGCACCCTCGGCTTGACACTTGGCATGTGAACATACGTCATGGCCCATTCCCCAGGATGAGACCTAGGGTTGGCCTCTTTCTCGCCCGGATTTCCCCACTCCTCGTCTGAATCTTCCAGGATCTCATTCCCGTCATCATCCAGCTCTGTGAGGATGGAGGCTTTTCGCTTAGCTCGTGCAGGCTCGGCAAAGAGCTTTGTCGGTGTGACCATCTTCGCCAAACCTTCGAGACGCCGCGCTTTCGGCGGCGTACCTCGCAGTTCCTGCAGCTGCTTGTTGATGGTAGCCTGTGACTCCAGTATCTGGCGGAGAACATCACCATCCTCCGCTGTGAAAGATGGGGACGCGCCTGGGTGCCGAGCCTGCTCAGGCGTCGCCGAGATCGGAGTGGCTGCTGGGTTTGAAGGGGTGAACGGGACTCCAGCCCCTTCGTCGCCCAGATCTGTGACCACTACCTCGTCGATGAGGACGGCGTGGTCTTGTCCTTCTCTGCTCATTTGCAGTGCGTGGGCTATGAAGATACTTGATTATATCCCCACAGACAGCGTCAATGTTACCGTCGCAATGTGCGTCCTTGATGATCCGTCGCGATGGCACGATGAGGGGCACCTGCTAAGAATCAAGGAACTCTCAATCAGGGCGGGGCGGCTTATTGCCGTTCCCGCTCCGATGCTAAAGTCAGTAGACTGTTCGGAGAGTTGGGATGTGATTGATTGTGTTTAGTTAACTTACCTCTCTCTTGTGAGAAAGGGATATATATATGGTGCAGGCAATTGACCCGATCTGATCAGGCCGCGCCGTTAGGCGGTCTGGGAAGATTCTTCTGTCAGGTCAGGTAAAGCTGCCATCTGCGGTCGGGTCTGGTCCGATCGTCATGCAGGATGAGGGGTCGGGATGAGCCATGCCTGATGGTGAGATGCCCGACCCTAACAGGTTGAAATAATGCCTTTTAGCTGAGCTAACGCCGGTCTCCCCCGGATGAGGTTGTACGGGCTATGAGCCTTGATCACGATGAACTCCATGTCCACTTCTTTCCTGGTTGGCCTCTCTCCGACCCCAACTGGAAGCATGATTGTGCCCTCCGACCACACCGTCCAATCAGGGAAATCCACCAGTGGTGTACTCATCGGGACCAGCTTGGCCTTGGTATTATCATCCAGCTTCTCGAAACAGTGCCAATACATTATTTCCGCTGAGCTGCCACCGTCCACGTACGCCCGATGAACCATTTTGTCCATGATTTGAACCGTGATGATGACCGCACCGCATCCGGCCGGGCGATCCGGGATGGGATCATTAGCGCCGAATGTGATTAGCTCATCCTTGCCCAGTCTCCTGTTCATCGGAGTGTGTTCTGGGACTATTCTGTACCTGGCCTTCCTTTGTGAATTCGAGCTTCCTCCGACATTCCCGACTATGATAGTGAGTATATCATTCCTCGCGCGCCCTGCTGGCTCTTACTCTTGTGATGAGTCATCTTCGTACTTGGCTCTTTTCTAATCCGGTCGTTCTGCGCGGGCCACCTCCTTGCCTTTGCCACGTGCCCTGTTGGCTCCTTGGTCCTGGACGCCATTCCTGTTGGCGTACGTCGCCTTGTTGTGGGCCTTGGCCGTAGCAGCAAATTGTTTCAGTTGCCCCTTCCGCAGGGATGACTCGATGGCCTTTTTCAAGTGGATGCAATCCTCTGTATCGTGGCCGTGGTCGTCATGGTACTCACAAAACTTGTTCAAGTTGCGCTTGTTGGGGGCATCTTCATGGCGCGCGGGGGCGGGATGATGTCGCGGCTTGCCAGGAAAACTTCTCTGGGCATCTTTGTCAGCGGGGTGAAAACCCTCTCTTGCACGAGTGTAGGGCCCAACATGTCCTTCACCGACGACGTCCTCTCCGCTTTGGCCGGTTGACCATCCTGGATGAGTTTCTGCTTTGGCCAATAAGGTCGGGCCTCCTTCTGCATCTCCAGCTTCTTTTTCTTGGCGTTTTCGTCAGCTCGGTGGAACATCTCCACCACCATATGCAGCTCATCCAACATGTATACTGCACGAAGGGTGAGCTCTGAATCCAGGGCCTCGTGATCCAGACCTTGCATGATAATTTCGATCAACCACCGTGGCTCTACACGGTGCACCACCCTGTTGCTCTCCTCGATGAAGCGCTCATAATACTCCATCAGGCTCTCGCCGGATGACGCCCTGTGGCGTATCTTCATCAGGTCCTGGGTCGTGTTGGTGAACTTCCTTTTTTGCATAAACATGGTGAGGAAAAGTTCATCGAGCTGCGCAAAGATGGATATGCTCCCGTTGTCTAGGTTGGCGAACCACACCCTCACTGCCTTCCTGAGCGTGGTGGCAAACACCTTGCACCACACGGGCTCGAGCATGGCATATGTCGACATGTTAGTTGTGAACGTATGCAGATGGTCCGCTGGATCTGACAAACCATCATACGTGCCCAGGTTTGGCGGGATCCGGAGGCGCCGGTTGGCGACGAACTCCGTGACCGCCTCTGAGAAAGGGCTTCCTCTTTTTTCCCAGTCTGGGGCCTCGTAAAACACCGACAACCTCTGCTTGGCCGGCACTCTTGGCTTGACACTACGCTTGTGAACATACGTCACGGCCCATTCCCCGGGTCGGGATCCAGGTTGCCTTCCTTCGCATTTTCTTCTTCCCACTCCTCTTCTGAATCATCCGGGATCTCGTTCCCGTCGTCGTCCAGCTCCGTGAGGATGGGTGCTTTGCGTTTCCCCCGGGTAGGCTCATCAAAAAGCTTGGTCGGGGTGACTAATTTCGCCAAACCTTCGAGGCGCCGCGTTTTTGGTGGTGTGTCTCGCAGCTCTTGCAGCTGCTTGTTGATGTTATCCCGTGACTCCAAAATTTGGCGGAGCACGTCACCATCCTCCGATGTGAACGATGGTGAGGCGTCCGGGTGCCGAGCCTGCTTAGGCGTCGCCGAGATCGGCGTTGCTCTCGTACCTACACGATGAGTAAAGTGAGCTCAGGCGGGCGGCGTTCGGCCGACGCCCGCTCCGACGCCCAAGTAATATTTGGGGTGTTTTAGAGAGAGGAAATCTAAGTGACAGGTTGAGAGAATCTGAGGAAAGAGAGAGGAAGTTCTCCTTCCTTTATACCTGTTGGGAGCCTCATCCGTTGTGAGCGTCTCCATTGATTCTATTGTGTTCCTCCATGCGTTCTGCACGTGTTGAGCATGGGGTCTCACGTGTGCGTACTTTGTGTGAGCTGTCAAGCAAGGCGGGGGTCCTCATCTTGTGTGGACTACTTGACCTTGTATGGGCTTTATAGCCTATACCCTATCACAGTGCGTGGGCTGTGAAGATAATCGGTTATATCCCCACAGACGGCGCCAATGTTACGGTCGCTACGTTACGTCCTGATGATCGGTCCTGATGACGGATGAATATAACCTGCTAAGAATCAAGAACCCTCAGTCAGGGCGGGGCGGCTAATTGTCGTTCCCGCTCCGATGCTAATGTCAGTAGACTGTTCGGAGAGTGGGTATGTGTTTGATTGTGTTTAGTCAACTTACCTCTCTCTAGTGTGATAGAGATATTTAGTGCTGAAAAGCTAACCCTGGTCACATCAGACCACGCCGTTAGGTGGTCTGGAAAGATTCTCCTGCCAGGGTTGGTAAAGCTGCTGTCTGTGGTCGCGTCCGGCCCGATCATCATGCAGGATGAGGGGTCGGGATGAACCATTTGGGATGGTGAGATGCCCGACCCTGACATGGTGCATCGTGGCGAGCCACGGTGGTTGATCAAAATTTTCATGCAAGGTCTGGATCACAGGGCCCTGGATTCAGAGCTCACCCTTCGTGCAGTATACACGCTGGATGAGTTGCATATGGTGGTGGAGATGTTCCCCCGAGCCGACGAAAACGCCAAGAAGAAGAAGCTGGACCTTATTGGCCAAAGCAGAAGCTCATTTAGGATGGTCAACCGGCCAAGGCGGAGAAAACGTCATCGGTGAAGGACAGATTAGGCCCCAGACTCGTGCAGGAGAGGGTCTTCACCCCGTTGACGAAGACGCCAAGAGAAGTTTTCCTGGCAAGCCTCGACATCATCTCACCCCCGCACGCCATGAAGATGCCCCCCGACAAACGCAACTTGAACAAGTTTTGCGAGTACTATGACGACCACGACCACGACACAGAGGATTGCATCCACTTTAAAAAGGCCATCGAGTCATGCCTGCGGAAGGGGCAGCTGAAACAATTTGCCGCCACGGCCAAGGCCCACAACAAGGCAACGTACGCCAACCGGACCGGTGGCAATGATCAATATGCCAACAGAAACGGCGGTCAGGACCAAGGGGGTAACAGGGCACGTGGCAAGGGCAAGGAGGTGGCCCGCGCAGAGCGATAGGATGAGAAGAGAGTCAAGTATGAAGATTACTCATCACTAGAGCGGGAGGCGCCAGGACATGCGAGCATGATATACTCACTATCATAGGCGGGAAAGCTCGAGGAAGCTCGGATTCACAAACGAAGGCCAGGTGCAGAGTAGCCCCCACTAGTGGAAAAACATAGAATTGTCGGCGGTGGATTTGAGGAAAAACGCCGGAATGAACCGCCTTAGCCAGCCACGCCGTATATTCTATTCGCGGTGTTTTTCTTCCACCGCAGATGATTTTCGACATCTCAAACGCAATAGATTGGGGATTCAGAAAGCATAAATGCGAGTTGCCCAGTTTAATGATATTAGGTTTACGATTTCTGAAATAATAGATTCAGAAATCGTAATATCTTTAGGTTAGACGAAAATATTTCCCATGAGAACCTGGAAGTATAATAGAATAGTTTCCCCGTTGCCGGAAAATAGTGGTCGGAAATCCTGGTGAAAACGTCGGAAACGCAATAGTTTACCATATACGAATTCTCAAACTCAATAGTTTACAACAATCTATTTGTGTTTGATACATCTTTAACGACCAAGATACGATATCGAATTAGTAATTTATGAAGTGGTCTTATGAATTAGAGATTTGAAAAATGGATAGATATGACAAATCTCAATAGCGACGTAGTATTTCAAATAGATTGACCAGAATTCGAAGTACTAAATCTGATAGATTAATATATGATATCCACTCACAAAATTGTGCTCTCAATCTACTTCTACATCCAAAAATGTTAACTGCCTATACTTCTCACCAGCCACTCCGCAATGCAAACAACATATCCCCACATCTTGTGTTTCCTTGGCGTAGTCATAAGCTAAGAGATAGATTGATATTGCCTCTTGATAGATCTCCTAGACATCTCTTTTGATAACTTCAAAATCTGCTTCTCCATAGAGCAACTAGGAATTCATCAGCAGTTAGTTTATTTCTCAAATGAAGAGGCAACTCAAATAAAATACACATGAATACTGAATACAGACTGACCTGCTTATATTTCTGGATGACACAATCGCTACCTTGCTTTTGGAATCCTTCTCTTCTACTTGCATGGCTGAACTCGTATCTCTTAGACTATACCTTATCCTCCAAAGGCTCAAGACATTCCAGTTTCCAAATATCTAGTGCAGCAAGAGGATCAACTAAACTGAGTATCTGTGTAAACTACACACCATCATAAATTGAGTAGAAAATTGATATGTAACTACTGCATTGATCCACTGAGTCAAATTCCTCAACATGATTGTAAATCTCACCTAAGACAGAAGTAGACTTGTACTTCCTGGGCTTGTTTTCCATGTAATGGGGAAACAAATCTGCCTTCAAGTAATTAGGAATAAAAATCTACATAACAGGAGCAAGGAAAAACAGTGCACACAAAAATTTAGGTTTCAGGCCTAGAGTTGTATAGAAAGTCCTTAAAAAATGCAGAATACTGAGATTAGTATTTGAAAGATTATGAGCATAGGGATTATTGAAAGTTACTGGACCGTTGTATCATTGAAATATACTTCATGTATCAGTCCATGTAATCCCCTCTATGCTGGTAGCAACAACAAATTCCAGCAAACACATTTCACCAAAGAAGAAGCTCACCATTCAAGAATGCAGTGTAAATGGTACTCATGCTTACAACTGGTTACCTGAAAAGGCAATCAATCTATCCTCTTAATAATAGCATCATCGGTAAAAAAGATCACTGAGGTAGGTAAAACAAGAAGATCCCTTTACACTATCCAGCTATAAAGCATAAAAGAGTGTCAAACTATAACAACAGCAGCAAAGCCATAGAACCATCCCAAGAAGAAAACTGACAATAAACCTAAAACTAATCAAAATAACACCTTGAATTTAACATTCACAGAACAAAAAATGCCAAATGCACAACATATAATCACCTGGCACGAAATCAGAAAACCGAACAATCTAGAAAATTTACGGTACAAAAGAATCAAACTAAAGATATGATTCAGCACTTCAGACAAAATTATTCCACCAAAACCTTTTTCCAACCAAATGAAACACCACTCATCCTACACATCTGATCAAACCCCTCCCAAAACCCCAACAAGCAGGAACGAATTAACGATCACCTCAAACAAAAGCAACCTTTCAAGAAACTTCCAAGATCCAATAAAAACAGCAAAAACAAAAATTTTGATTAACATTCAACAGTCAAAAAATTATAGTACATATTAGCCAAAAAGTCTCCACCTTTACACAATCCCAACAGAAAACAAGCATGAAAAACACCATCCTCAGTCTCAATCCCAAAACCAAAAAAATCCCATTTTTACAACCAATCAAAACTCACTCAATTCTGACTCAATTCATACAGAGAAAAAGACAGGCATAAGCTCCGAGCCGCTGCACAGCGTCTCCAACGCACTGGACATCCCAAACTAGACAATATAGTTCGATTAATTTTCATTTCAAGTTTCGGAAAGCGAAATAAAGAGGGATGGGATGGAACTTACGAGAACGCTGAAGCCGGTGACGTTTGAAAAAAGATGTGGCGATTGAGACGCCGGAGAGCTGAAGCTCGCCGAGATGGCCTGAATCGGAGAGCCCAGGCCGGGCCTGAATTGGTGAGCTAGTGGGGACGCCGCGGCTCCGATGAGTCTCCGGCCTGAGCAGCAACGTGCTGGAGATGCTCAGCTACGACCATTTCGGGGAGAAGACCGAGGGGCCCGCCGAGGACGGAGCGTGACGGGTTCTGGGAGCGGGTTCACGGGTCGTCGGACGGGTATAGGTAGGGGTGTAAATAAGTCGAGTCGAGACCGAACAGTGGTATGCTCAAACTCGACTCGTTACATATTCTTCGAGCTCGAGCTCGAGATCGAGCTCTTTCGAACATAAGAAATTATGCTCATGACTCGAATCATTAACATTTTGTGTGCTCGAGACCGACTCGCGAGTTTAACGAAATTCGAGTTCGAATTCGAGGCAAGTGAGCTCGTTTAACTCAAAAAGCTCGATTTCAAACCAATTTAAGTAATATAGCTAAATAAATTTTAATAAAATAAAATACAACCATTAAAAAATCCACAAACACATGAAATATATTCATTTATTTAATAAAACAACAAATGGAAAAAGAAGAAGAGTTAGAGATGGACTTGGATTTGAGGTAAAATTGAAAGCTTAGCGTGTATTACAGTCATATATCCTTAATACTTAATTTAGATTTTACATTTTTAATTATTTCCAAAGAAATCCCTAAATTAACTATATATTTAATTAAATATATATATATATTTTCTCAATAAAGTCGTCAAGCTTCTTGAACAAAAATTTAAAAGTTCAGACTCGACTCGTTACATATTCGAACGAGATCGAGCTTTGACCGAGCTTCTCGAGATTTTCTCACGAACGACTCAACTCATTTACACCCCTAGGTATAGGAATGGAGGCCGGCGCGGATGTCCACCAGGATCGAAGAACACCGGTTCTCTGTGGTGGAGGGGATGGCGTCGGGGCAGAGAGATGGGGTTGGGGGAATGATGCAGATTGAGAGAGGATATGGGGGATAAGGTTTTCTTTATATATGTGAAGCATCATCGGCTGAGATTAAATGAAGTAAATTAATTGATGGATCAGATCATACGAAATAAACTTTCTTTTAAAAATCCAAAATTAAAACTTTTATTTTAAAAATATGTGGATTTAAAAACTAAATAAATATATGAATTTAAAAGTAATTTCGATATCGTAACTTCAACCTTACACGGTGTAATTTTCGAACCATCATATTTATACAATGTGCTTCAGATATCACCGTTAATTGTTTTTCTTTTTCTTTATGATTAATTAAGTTCATTGTGCTTAGTTTATAAATAAAGTCAATGTATCATTTTGAAGATTAGCAATACACATTTTAGTTAAATTAAATAAAGTTACCAACGCCCCAAAAAAGAGGTAACCTATACTGTCGGGCCGTTATTACGGCATTTAAGGCATATACCAATAGTTATATGTTCAGTTTAGTCAGTATTTATAGAAATCAAGCAATGTACTCCAACAATGTTGTTAGTGTTTATAGAAAGTCCAACAATGTTGTGTTTTAGCAATGTCCAACAATGATATATTCTTTAATTTAGTTTATTTAGTACTTAATTACCCTTATACTTAGTTTAGTTAGTGTTTATGTAGTGTAAATTACTCTCTCCGTCCCAGTCGAAGTTGCACAACTTTCCTTTTTGGGTGTCCCAATCAAAGGTGCATACTTTCCTTTTATGGTAATGCTCTTTAATTTTCATCCACTCATTTCACCCACTTTTCTCTTAAACTCAATCTCCACCATTCATATTACAATCCAAAATTATACTTCATCATTCTCTCTCTTGCACCTTTCACTAGGACGGAGGGAGTAATCAAGTTATAGTCTTAGTAGTGTTTCTCAGATTCTTGATACTGAAGTTATCACTACAAGTACCTTTCATTGAGCTAATACCAAAGTAAATTTACATGAAAGTTGTAATATACATAATTATTTTAACGTGAGTATAAAAAAACCATGTTTGACAGTCAAAATTTGATGTTTTATGACATTTTTCAAGTTTTTACTGAACGAAACGTATATAACATTGCTATATCATTGAAATTATGTTAAAAGATATCACTAACACTTAAATAAACTTAACTTCATTTAGAAATGGAAATAAATTGATCACAACAATGGTGGAAATATGTCTCTAAAGTATATATACTTAAGTAACAAGTTTTAGTCTTAGTACTGCTTCTCAGGTTCATGATACTAACATTCTCACTACACGTACCTTTCATTTTGCTAATACCAAAGTATATTTACATGAAAAGTGTATTATACATAATAAAATTAACATAATCATAAAAAATTTCAGGTTTAAGAGTCAAAATTTGATGTTTTATGATTTTTTCATATTTATAAAATGTTTCTATTAGGTTTAAGAAACTCCAAACTTGATAGATGACTAAACTATTGGTAATAAAACCCAGTAAACCTAATCTATTTAGGGGGTTTACTTTCTATTCGGTGAATGCGACTTCTAACTTTTCAATGAACTTCGCAACCTTTCAGAATGTAGATATCAAAACGTAGGATAGAAAACGAAACTATTGAATTTCATCTGTCGAAAACATCATATGTGTGTTTAAGAACTCGAATCTATAACAAGTACACAGATTACTACCGACAATGAGATATCTTAATACAAACAGATTCATCAAAAATACAAACTATCCTAAAATCTACTTCGCAATAGTAAACAATGCTCTCGAGTTGAATGTTGTTTAGTTAATGAACGAAATAAGTTTGGTCTAATTTTATAAAACTCATAATTGCCGACGGGTTTGAGATTCGTAAACCTAATAGGTAGACAAACTATCAACAAATCACATTCTTAATATGAACCGGTTATGTCCGTCCCGCGATATTCATTTAATTATAAATTCACTTAATTTTATAACTCCAACCTTTTCATTTTAAGAAATCGTTCATTTAATAGTTTCCTTTTCATATATCATAAAACACACTCGTATTCGTAATAGATTGGTTTTAGAGTTCTTAATGTCAACCGATTACCCTTCCAGAATATGAAAAAAATTACATGACAATCTATTGGGATGTTTCAGAATGCGTAAATAATCAATTTTTTTGGCGCTTTCATATTTCCGTCGTGTTTCGTATTCAAACCGCCATACTTTTGGACTTACGATGTCATAAATTCAATAGATTGATGTTTTGCCCTTTTTTGGGCGGTTCCGCCGTTAATTGGTGCCGGCAATTAAATACTTTCCACTAGTGCCCAGAACACACTCCAACGAACAGGAGACTAGGCAAGGATGAGCTGATCACGTTCGGTGATGACGACCCCATCCCGGATCGTCCAGCCGGATGCGATCCGGTCATCATCACGGTTCAAATCATGGGCAAAATGGCTCATCGGGCTTACGTGGACGTGGCAGCTCGGCGGAAATAATGTATTGGCATTGTTTCGAAAAGCTAGATGACAATACCAAGGCTAAGTTGGTCCCGATGAGCACGCCACTGGTGGATTTCGCTGACAGGACGGTGTGGCCGGAGGGTACCATCACACTTCCAGTTGGGTCGGAGAAAGGCCAACCCGGAAAGAAGTGGACATGGAGTTCATCGTGATCAAGGCTCACAGCCCGTACAACATCATCCCGGGGAGACCGGCGCTAGCTCAGCTGAAAGGCATCGTTTCGAATCTTCATATTCTTTTGAAATTCCCAACCAAAGGAGGAATAGCAACCGTCCGGGGTGATCATCAGAAGGCGAGGGAATACCACCGAATCGCGCTAAAGAAACGCAAGTGTTCAGATGATGATTCGCCACCTCGGCGCCCGGTTCACATGATACGATCAGGGTGCCAGGATCCCAAGTCCTTATCAGCATCATGCATGACTATGTTCCTTGACCAAGACGGATGCAAAGGTGTCCAAGTGGGATCAGACCTGCCCGAGGAAAGTCGACAGGAAGTCTTGGAAGTCTTGATCAAGCACTAGAAGGTTTTTGCATGGAAGGCAACAGACATGACGGGAGTGTCTCCCGAACTCGGCCAACACGCTCTCAGGGTGAATTCTTCACACCCGCCAATCATGCAGAAGAGGCGACCACTATGCCCAGAAAGGAATGAAGCAGTCAACAAACAGGTGACAGAGCTGGTGAACGCAGGCATTCTAAAGGAAGTGCCTTATCCGACATGGCTAGCCGACCCAGTCTTGGTCAAGAAATCAGATGGGAGTTGGCGAATGTGCATCGATTACAAGGCGTTGAACAGAGCCTGCCCCAAAGATTGCTACCCAACGCCTATCATCGACCAGAAAGTGGACGCGCTGGCGTCCTTCCCAATCAAATGCTTCCTGGACGCATACAAGGGGTACCATCAAATCCCAATGAAGGATGACGATGTCGAAGAGCGTTCGCATACCAGATGATGCCTTTCGGCTTGCGAAATACCGGCGTCACCTACCAACTAGTGGTGGATCGGATTTTCAAAGCACAGATTAGCCGCAACATGGAAATTTATGTCAACGACATTGTCATCAAGAGCGTATCATACAAAGGGTTGGTGGATGAGACCTTGAAGACTCTGAACGCGGCTGGCATGATGCTCAACCCGACCAAATGTCAATCTGGTGTGGGGGCCGGGAAGTTTTTAGGCCTCATGGTGTCCAACAATGGTTTGGAGGTCAACCCAAAGAAGGTCCAGGCAGTTTTGGAGATGAAGCCACCTCGGAACGTTAAGGAGGTACAAAGTTGAATGGGAAATTGGCGGCTATGAACAGATTCTTATCTCGAGCCGCAGAGAAGTCACTCCCATTCCTAAAGATCCTCAAAGGCAGCATCGGTCCGAAAGGAGCAATCCAATGGGGCCAAGCTGAAGATGAAGCATTCACCAAGCTAAAAAACCACTTGAAAGAGCTCCCAGCCATGTCCCCGCCCGAGCAAGGTGAGACGTTATATCTATACCTTGCAGCGGGGATGGAAGTTATCAACGGAGCGCTGGTCAGAGAAGTGTGCAAAATCCAAAGCCCGGTCTATTATGTTAGCCGGACGCTGCAGGGGGCCGAGTTGAGATACAGTGCCCAAGAGAAGTTAGCCATGGCACTAGTCCATGCGTCAAGACCCCTCAGATCATATTTCCAAGCCCATCTCATCGTGGTATTGACGAACGAGCCACTCAAGGCGATCCTGACAAGGCCAGAAATGTCGGGTAGGTTGGCCAAGTGGGCAGTGGAGCTAAGCGAACACGCCATCGAGTTCGCCCCAAGAAAAGCTCTCAAAAGGCAGATAATGGCCGATTTCCTGGCAGAGTTGCCATCCAGGATCGAGGCAGAGGATGAAATCACCATTAATGTGGCGAGTGAGCCAACTGACAAGAAACGACGACGCGTTGACAAGGCGGGATGGTGGAACCTGTATGTGGACGGCGCATCCGGTGTGGAAAGATTAGGAGCCGGGTTGATAGTGACAGACCTGATGGCATGGAGACGACATATGCGTTGAGATTCCAGTTCCCTGCTACGAATAACGAGGCCGAATATGAATCATTGATTGCAGGCATGGAGATAGCAAGAGCATTGGGTGCGACCAAGCTGGACGCGTATGGGGACTCGGCATTGGTGGCAAACCAGTTCAACGGATCGTACTCGGCCAAGGATCCATCCATGCAGAAGTGCTTGGCAAAAGTGAAAAGTTTGGCAGTACAATTCGAAGGATTTGAGGTGACCCGAGTCCCTAGATCCGAGAACACAAGGGCAAATATTGTAAGCAAGCTGGCTTCCATAGCAAGTAGTCATTTGTCCAAAGGAGTTTTGGTGGAAACACTGCCAACCAGATCAACCGATGGCATGATGGTCGCAGTCATTGAGATGGAACCGCCATGTTGGTTGACACCGATGCAGGACTATCTACTCAGCGGTGCTTTACCACCTGACCAGAAAGAAGCGAGAGCTCTGGAGAGGAAGGCGCTGAATTTTGCGCTCAAGAATGGGGTGGTGTACAAGAGAGGATACCTGCAGCCGTGGTTGCGTTGCCTAACACCCAAACAAGCGGAGAGGATCTTGAGAGAACTCCACAAGGGAAGCAGCGGCAATCATCCAGGAGCTCGAACACTTGCACTAAGGGCAATGCGAGCAGGCTACTACTGGCCCAAAATGAGGGTTGATGCCGACCATGTGGTCAAGACATGCCATCAGTGCCAAGTGCATGACCGCGTTTCATCCCAACCCGGCCAGCCCATGAAGAGCATAACAGGCCCATGGCCATTCGCAAAGTGGGGTATCGATATAGTCGGCCCGTTCCCCCAAGCCAGTGGCAAAAGAAGGTTCTTGGTTGTGGCCGTTAACTACTTCACCAAGTGGGTCGAGGTGGAACCGTTGGCAACCATAACGGGTAAGAGGATGACCAGTTTCGTGTGGAAAAACATCGTTTGCAGATTTGGCTTGCCCAAGACAATCATCAGCGACAATGGACGCCAGTTTGAAGGAGGGGTGTTCAAAGACTGGTGCAACCAGATGGGCATCGAGCAAAGTTTTACGTCAGTAGCCCATCCACAAGCCAACGGCATTACTGAGTGGACCAAAGGAACAATCGTGCAAGGGCTAAAAAGAAGGCTAGGCGGTGCAAAAGGGAATTGGGTGGATGAGCTTCCATCAGTGCCTGGGCATACAGGATAACGCCACGAACTGTAACAGGTGAATCACCTTACTTTCTCTGTTTCGGCAGCGAGGCCCTCATCCCACCTGAGCTAATCATCCCATCGCCACGATCTGCCATCCCGGACACTGAAGCAGATAATGAGCAGCGCTGAAGGGAAAGCTTGGAGGACATGGAGAGAGCCAGAGAACAGGCCACGATCAAGGAGGCGGCCTACAAGTCATATGTGGAGCAACGCTACAACGCGAGGGTTCGCATAAGGAACCTCAAGCAAGGTGAATTGGCCCTCCGGAAGAATGAAGCCAGCCGGGTTGAAGGCCTAAAGAAGCTGGATGTCACATGGGAAGGGCCGTATGTGGTTGCAGAAGTGCTGGGAAACGGTGCATATAAGCTGCAGACCATGGCGGGCGAATCAGTCCCAAGGACGTGGAACATGGAGAACCTCCGCCGTTTTTACGGTTGAGCAGCGCCAGGTCCACGAGAAAGGTACCACTTAGCTTGTAAATAATGGAGAAATGCTTTTGAAAACGGATTCCTGATCATATCGCGACTTTTGCCCTCATAAGGGATGCGATCTCGAGGAAATCCAGTTTTCCCGCACAAAATTGTATCATTTATACTCTCCTCGGTTATCGATGTATTTTAAGTGTTAAGTTCAAGAACATATCATCTCTTGTTTGTTCATTCATTCCTCATTTCGAAAGTCGAATGACGAGATCGGAATTTGTGATAATGGACATTAAGGGTGGCAGTTCAGGCCACCGCTCCGGTTAATCGGACAAGGCAGTAGAACACTCGGCATATTCCATACCTGAGTTGTGAAGCATCAGAGATGCGTCTTTGTCAACGCGCCAGAAATTTCATCAGGAGAGACAAGGATGCATTAAAGTGTATTTCCACACTCATGGGCAAGTCAGTCGACGCGATCATGATCGTGACCGCCAGACCGATATTGAGGCTTAGCCACTCTTCTCGGGTACTGAACGTAGGCGTGGTCTTGTTCAAATGCGAACATGCAAACAGGGCAAACCATATCCTCTCCTAATTACGGGTAGCAACCGTTTGGGAGAAAAGGTGGGGGTTTCTCCAATGAAAACCCATGTTGGGCACGGACCGATTAACAAAGTTCATGGCTTAGCAACTTTAACTTCGAAGAAATATCAAGGACGGGATAACTTTCCCAGATCTTGATGGTTTCGACAAGGTTTAGCGACCCCCCAAGTCTGCAGACAGCCAAACATATGGCATCATGTCACACATGGTTAAACCGATCATCCATCCGGATAGTTCATTAGGATGACTCATCCACCTTCATCAAGAAGGATGATGAGTCCCCCTTGAGCAATGTTAATTAAAACGACAAGGTATGAACCAAAGAGGTAAAATACTAAACCAATAGGTTACAATGCAAATACAAAGTGTTCGCAGGAATACAGAAGCAAAGTGTTCGAATTTGTCCCTCCACGGGTTATTACAGACCAAAGAAATTATTCAAAAGAAGAAAAACATAAGAGAAGGAAAGGAAGGTCGAGGCCGAATAAATGGTTCTGGGCAGAAACCAGAACGTTATTGCCTGCATTCTCCAAGTCCTTAACGAGCCCTTCATCCGCCACAACTTGACCGTCAACGACGACCGGCGGGACTGCAACATCTGGTTCCCAGGCAGAAAGCTCAGCGGGAGTCATCTCACCCGACAGCGTAGAGAAGTACTCAGAGAAACTGTAGCCAACATAGGCACCGGTGAGCTCAGAGAGGGCAGTGGCGTAGGTCGCAGAATCTTCATACACGTTGTCCAGTGCGTACGCCCGTTGCAGGAAGGCAGAAGTGCGTGCAACGGCATGATCGGAGCGAGCCACCTTGGCAAAGACTTCACGCATGCCAGAAGTCATCATGGTCTGGTAGTCGGCGGCGAGACTTGCCTTATCTTCCAGTGCTTTCTTCAGTTGAGCTTCAGATTCGGCGTAGCGGGCTTGCAGGGCGGTCAGTTCATCAGACACTTTGGTCATTTTCCCAACTTTCTCAACGGCCTCATCCAGACGCCCTTGCAGTTCAGTTGCAGACTTTTGAGCATCTTGCAGGGCAGCATCACTGGTCTCTTTCGCTGCCTTCAGCTTCTCCCCATCCGAGATGGCAGACGCCAGTTGAGCGTTGACGACATCCAGTTGTTTCTTCAGCACCTGTTCAGACTCCATCCAGTCGTCGGGCGCCCAGTCGGCATTAGCATCAGCATTAGCATCAGACTGAAGTTTGGATATCTCTGCATCAGCAAGGGCCAGTTGCCTCTTGACAATGCCGAGCTCAACAAGGGTGGCCTAATGTGCCTTCTGCTCCTTCACCCGTGCCAGGCACAAGACGCCGAGGTCAGAAAAAACAACGAGGGACGAGCAAGCACCCTAACAACGCGTCATACGAAGTTAAGATGCGAAAGTGAAGGCATGACAAAGCATTAAAAAACACCAAAAAGAGATACTTACGTCAAAGACGGATGAGACCAGGTTGTCTACGGCATTTTTGACACCATGAAGGTTCAGTGCCGGATTCTTCGCCCAAGCCTTGAAATGATCAATGGGCATCACTTCCTTAAGGTGTAAGACCCTTTGACGATCCATTACCCTGATATGGGATGGTTGAGCCACCAGCGTTGCCGTCCTTGTCGGTTTAGAGAGATTGGCTAAGTGACTGGGTGGACTGGTGAGGACCGCTGCTATCATCCAACCTCCGGCGTTGGGAAGGGCGATCAAACTTAGACACATCAATGGCGAGCCGGCGATGAGACATGGCTGCAAGAGGCAAGTGTCAAGAGGAAAGAACAGTTTAAAAAAACAAAGAAGAAGAGAAGAGAGAATCAAACAAATGAGGAAAGCCTAGCTACATGCCTTTGTCGGTCAGACCATGTTTCGGGATAGACGACCCAACAGGCGGGATGAAGGTCTCGACATCTTGCTTAACGGGCTCAGAACCCCGGATGGTGTTGTCATCATCCTGGACAGCGTTATCGTCATCCTGGATGGCAGGGAGCACACGACGATGAGGAAGGCCGGAATCCCGTAGCCTCACATCCAACTTCAAGACATCTTACTTCTCTGGCCTCTCCTTCAGAGCCCTAATGGCAGCAGCCAGGCGGTTCTGAGACACGCTATCTGGAGCACGACCGCGAGTTTCAGGATCACCACGGCTCGATGAGGGAGAGAGGCGGCGGGACCGTATACTACATCTTGACCTTCCAATCCCGCGTCTTGGGCATACCGGTCAAGATGTGCAGGTCAGCCTTGGGGCGGATCTTGATATGGCCCCAACTATCCTCGTTATCGCCACCACCGGTATAGAAGAACACCCTGAACAGAGTAGCAGAGGGAACAACCCCACGAGCACCACACAGCGCCTCAAAGCCAATCACATTGCGCACAACATTTGGCGTCATCGAGCCCAGAGTCATGTCAAAGTAGCACATGATAGATTGGCAGAAGGGAGTAAGGGGGAACCTGACGCTACAACGAGTCAAATGCTCGTAGTAGACCGGAACCTTGCCCGCCGGAACGGAGTTGATGGTGTCGCTGGGCTTAGGCCGGACGATGGACTTTGCCATATCAGCAACATGGAGGCCTTCAGTGTCTCGACAAATCTGGATGAACTCATCACCTTATCATCGGTGATTTGACAGAACGCGCTGGAAACTGGGACATCCATGGTGCCTGGAATCGGAGAAACGCGACAAAGGCACGAACAAGAAAGTAGAAAAAAAAGAAACATAAATGGAAATGCTAAGTGAAGAATACCTAAGATGAAGAGAGCGGTCATATGAAAGAAGGAAGGAGATAAAGTTAAGAGCATTTCTAAATTTGAATGAAAAAGGGGGGAGTTATGTGAGCAGTTAAAGCAATAATGGCAGTTGCCAAAAATTTGCACAGTAACTGAGACTAACCATCCGCATCCCCGAGAAAAAATGACGACACATGGCAGACATGCAGTTAAGTCAGCAGGCCGACTACCGTAAAGATTCCAAAAGCGCATTTAAAAGCCCCACACTCGAACCGTCGTCTCGAGCTGGGACTTGGGGGGGACTTGTCAGGGTCGGGCATCTCACAATCCCATATGGTTCATCCCGACCCCTTATCCTGCCTGACGATCGGGCCAGACCCGACAGCAGACTGGAGCGTTACCAACCCTGGAAGGAGAATCTTCCCAGACCACCTAACGGCATGGTCTGATGTGACCAGGGTCAACTTTTCAGCACTATATATATCTCTCTAGTACACTAGAGAGAGTTAAGTTGACTAAACACAAACAAACACATACCCGCTCTCCGAACAGTCTACTGACTTTAGCATCGGAGTGGGAACGACAGTTAGCCGCCCCACCCTGACTGAGAGTTCTTGATTCTTAGCAGGTTCCCTTCATCCGCCATCAGGACGGATCATCAGGACGTAACTTCACGACTGTAACAAAAAATAATACTCCATGATTTTTATGACAGCTTGAAGAAACATCAATCATTGATACCACTCAAAAATGTGAAGATCAAATTGATGAAGACCTTTAAAGGTTGTGAGTACAGAAAATACCAAAATCAGACATCTGCAGAAGTATAAGTTATGACTCCAACTCAACAAAAGAAGACGAACTTAAATCAGAAGCATACACAGGAGAAACAAAAGATGAGATGAGAGCTGAGACCGCTTGCACTTAAAGTCAAAGCGCGCGAAGGTAATAAAACAAACCTTCGTGTTATAACTAAGCCTTCCTACTTACAATCAAGAATAGATAGCAGTTATGGTAGTATCTGTACTTCATAAAATGAGCAAGTTCATAATGAAAACCAGCCAGATTCATCTTTCAAAACTTATTTTCTTGCAAAGGTACACACACACTACCTACTTCCTATCAAAAATATCAAACATTTAAGATTCAAAAAGACAAGCAAAGAGGGGACCGAGTCCCAAGGCAATATGATTGCTCTCGAAAAGAGAGCGGAATTTATTTTGAAAATAAAGCATAATTTTTCGATTAACAACACCACGTTTATAAGGATATAAATGCGCGTACAAACACGCGTCCCGCGTGAGGAAAGACTAAACGCCCAGCGCGTGTTCAGACTCACACAACAGAGAATGACCCGGAAATACTCTTCCGGATCGGATTGCATGCCTCCGGGTGGATCCCACTAACAACTAGACGTGATTAACTCGGATACACTCGACAGAAGAGTTGCAGAAAAACATTGAGACACGGGGTCCCTCCTCCGGATTAGACACCTCCAGATGGATCCCATGTCTTGGGGGGCTAGTGGTGATATGAGCTCTAGCCCATATCCAGGCTCCGGCCCATATCCAGGCTCCGGCCCAAAGAGTGATCCGGTCCATATGACGTCAACTAGAATGGCGCTATCTGGGGACACAAAGGACATGAACATTATTTGTCCCCGGGTAAGGACAAAAGCAAGACCACAGCCTTTGGGTTGGACCTTCACAACCTCACACCTATAAATATGGCTTTGGACTTGTGAAGAAAGATATGTTATATCAGACTAAAACTCTCTCAATATATCCTTATTCTCTCCTATTCAAAGGCCCCTCTTTCATCATCACGCCAGAGTAGCTATCCTCGGGATACTCTGGGGCGTTGTTTTGCAGGCTTATTAGGTGAGAGCGCGCGGAGCACGGACAAAGTCTCATCCGACCCGGAGACTCCGATTGTATCCGGACCGGGACTGGAAGCTGGTAGCATCAGCCACCGAATTGGTCTCCCCTCCCACCCCTCAACCTATAAACTTCTAAACCGCCCCTCCTAATCCCTAAACCAGAAACCCCCTTTTTCTATCGATAAACAACAGATCGGGCTTCTGTTTTCCGATGCTCGCACAACTCCAGCGCCCCCTTCCTGCAACGATTGGCCCCTTGGATCGGGTCGCAACCGCGTCCAGGATTTACGGCCGACGCAGTCAACGGATCCGGAACCACCGAACGGCGACCTCGAAGACGAGTCTTAGACGGCTCCAGCTAGACCTGTGTCGACGCGGCTTCCCCGTCAACAAAGATAGCGCGACGATAGCGATCTCTATTTTCGGAGGCAAGTCCAACCATGTCCTGTTCGGCCGGCCTGGTCAGACCGGTCGGGTCGGACCGGTCTGGCCGGGTCAGAGCGATTCCGGTCGGATCATAGCAGTAGGGTTCGGGCAATGGATCGGTCAGGCTTCCATCGATTTGGCACCATTAGATCGAAGAGGTGGTTTTGTTTCTTTTTTTTCCTTTAATAAAATTTACTGTCTTGTTTTTTAGGTATATGTGTATTGATGTTTGTACTAAAATATGGGATTTAATGTGATTTGCTAATCTTAGTTTTCTGACGGGTCCTTTTGCTCAGCAAAACTTTGATTAGTTTCAGATCTAGTTTGCACAGTTAGGAGAAATCATAGTCATACTAGTTTGAATAATTATTGTTGGCGATACTATTTCTAGATTTGTAGACCGATTAAGTTTTAAACTTATATCGTGTTAAATTGCATTTGCTTTTTCCAATATTTGGCCGTCAACCAATCAGACCAGGATTGGTTGGAATTGTTCTAGTATAAATATTAATATACATATATCTGTTTTTTAGAGGGATAAGATTTGGAGTAGGTCGTTTTGCAAAACTATCTTGACTAATTTATGGAGTATCCTTGCCTATTTTTTTTTCATGTCCCTCCTAACCCGTACTGGCGAGAGGGAAGACCCTTTGGGTTTCGGTCTATGCAATACAGTAGAGGAGAAATCCAAGTCATTTGTAGCTTTGACGGCTTAATAATGGCATTTCTGTGCATAGACTCTGTAGATTCTGAGTATTCTATACTGCAGAGTTAAGGATATTATACCTGTCAGGTAGTTAGATGCCCTTGGGTATTAGATCTAAGTTTTTCTTACGATGTATCCTTGTTTTAGTAGTTCATGCCACCCCGAGGCGGAGTAGTAGTACGGCTTTGCTGGAATCACTCTACACCTCATCAAATTGCCACAGAAATCCCAAAAAGATTTCATGTGTAAATTGGGTTTAACCAAACCCGATCATGTACTTTTATCGCTTTTATGTAGGGTTGAGGAGCCGTGAATAATCCTCCCGTCCACTTGGATGGTTTTGACTTAAAAAATAAAATCCTCTACATCAAACTTATATTTTAACAAAAGCACACTCAATTATCATCAAATTTTATACTTATTATATACTAATTTATATTATTTTTGTATTTTTTGATTTTCGTTATATTTTGTAAATTTTAATATAAGCCTTTGATTTTTCCGTAAATTACATTATGATACGTACGATTATTAAAAAAAGTACGTGATTGTGAACGCCCCGTATGGAGCCACACCTAATATAGTTGATAAAGTTATAGTGGTTCGTGAGTTGTTTCAATTTTATTTAGGTACTTTGTGTTAGAGATTAGTATGGACAAAATTACAAATATTGATAAGGATTTTATAATTTACTAATTACATATAATATGCAATGACTTCATATGTACAAACAGAAATAAATCTTCTTCAAAACTTTCTCTCGCTGCCCCCAAATGCTCCCCCTTCTCTCTAAACCAATATAACTGTTACCCCATTTCCTGACAGAATATTCCCTGGTAACGGTCATCAAACGGCGAACTCCATGGCGGTGCCGCCGCCTGACCGCGCCGGAGCACCCCCAATTCGTAGTTTCACATAGGCCCTAAACACTAAACCACCTCCACTTTTCAAATCCCTACCTTCCAACCCGTCAATTCAACCAATCTCTGAATACAAAGGCAAGATCGCCTATATACTATCACCGGAGGAAGTAGCAGCGCTATCGGAGCACTATACGAACGCGCTGATTGGGAAATTTTCCAAGCTCAAACCCTCAATGGAGTATCTACATGAAGCTTTCAAGTCTGTCGGATTCAAAGGGAAGTATCACCTCGGATCCATAGATTATAAGCACATTCTGATCAGGTTTGAGGAACCTGAGGACTTCCAGAGATGCTGGATGAAATCCCAACTGGCTTTCAGAGGTGCAAGCATGAAGGTGTTCAAATGGACGCCGAACATCACCCCAGAATCGGAGACCTCCATAATTCCGGTATGGATTACAATACACAATATCCCCAATTTTCTAGTACAATAATGCCATGCTAGAAGCCATAGGGAATAAAGTTGGGAAATTTATCAAGATGGATTTAGCAACAACAACACTATCTAGACCTTCTGCCATCAAACTTTTTGTAGAGGTCAATCTCCTATCTAAACTTCACACTGCCGTAGCCCTTACAATTAATTTAGAGGGGGAAGTAGCAGATTTTCCCATTGAGTACTGCAGTCATTGTAAGAGACTGGGCCATGAAGCACATGAGTGCAGACTACTCCATCCTGATTTGAAGCCTCCAAACAATAGACCTCAGGGCCCTAGGAACCGGGAGAGTATACAAACCTACCCAGGGTTCGCCCAACCCCCCCCCCCCCCCGCCCCTATGTGGCCAAATCTGAGCCGTCCAAACAATCCAAGGGTTGAAAAATGATATGCAAGGTACCCCACTTTAGTTATGTAATGTCTCATATACCTCTCATTTGTATAATCCAATCATGTCATTTTGGGTTAATGATGACTCGTTTTTATTAATCCAAATTGTGATTTTCAATTTAATATCTTTTTACCAAGCCCTTTTTAATACCAGAAACTAATAAAATGTCTAAAATGCCCCTATCATCCAGAAGATGATCTCCCAGTCTAGTTCGTCGGTCAAACAATGGGAATTCGCTATTCTACTGAAGAAGTTCACCCAGCGCTTAAGTGATGTGCAGATCTGGGGGTGAGGGGTGGGCCTTAGTTTTTGGCAGGATAGGATGTGAGGGCGGTAGCAGACTCCGGCGTGGAAACTCAGCTCGTCGTTACCCTCAGAATCGGCTACATCCGACTGTACTGGCTTGTCGACAAACTGGTTGTTACTCAAGTCGGCCCGTCACACGCATAACATATAGGGAACAGACAGCTGAAGGAATTTGTAAGTCTTTTATCTGTTTTCGCTACGAACATATCCAATTGTTTTGAAATGTGTTGGGAATGAAATCATGAATGAATGTGAAATTCATTTATTTCCCGTGAAGGAATGACCTAATGGGTTAGCATCAAATCTGTGATGTATATGTTAATTGATTTTGTTAAATTTGGGTAGAATCAAAATTAATTCTAGTTAACCTGGCACTTTGAGTGATCATGGTATATATTTTTTGATGTAGATCACCACCACATTCTCAATCAAAGCTAACTTATAATCCACAGTGATGAACGAAGCGACTATGAATTGAATTTTCAATTGACAGGTTCATTCTGAAACACAGCTGTAGTAATTATATATAAATAAACCTAAGTAGTTTCTTGGGAAGGTTAGAGGTCAATTCTCAATCCAACTCCACATAAGTCTATAGACAAGTCAGTGATAAACATGATCATTATTATGTTATCATAAATAAATACTCTCAGTTCCTTGCTTGTGTGATGGCTGAGGTGGTACAGTCACATCTCATGCTAGTCTCTGATTTCTGGTCGACTCTATAGAGTGTTTATCTACTTCATTTATAAAACATAGCAGCGGTTATTTATATCTGTTTAACCTGTTCATTGTTTACGGATTGTTATGGCTTAAACTTAGTATTGAATATCCTTGTTTCCAGAAAATGTTATCATTCATGACAAAGGCGAAGCTATATATTTTATCTGCTGCAGTAGGAGTGATTAAGGATGTATAATTGCTTTGCTGTTCATTACTGATAATTACAGAGTACTCTCCCCAGCCATCATTACATATACGCTTGAATTGTTACAAACTGTGTGTTTATTTCGTGAATAGGTACCTGAATACACTCTTCACACCTGCATATGATTCAACTATTTTTTAAAATGATATACAAAACTAATAAACCGATGTCAAAAGTCATACAATATTCGAAAATAAAGGTCATGTGATAAGTAGCAAATAAAGGGAAAGCATAATGATGGCTTCCGATTTATTATGCACTGCTAGCATAGTACATGTAACCTGATAGGGACTAGTAACATGGTTGAATTTATGTTTACACTCTTTTGTTTTGTTTATCAGCAAGATGTTACCAGTATTGACATGTTTGCGTTTGCAAGACTGTAATGATGAGCCATACGCCGATTGCTTATATTGTTATATACTTGATAATCAACCATAGGTGCAAGTGTTTTTTTCTGTATAGCCGTAGGGTAGAATTTAGTATTTTATATAACCGTGTTGATCAATGAAGCTTATTTTGTTTTATAGTTGAAAAACAACCAAAATGCGAGTTTTCAATTTTTGTATAGCCATAGGATAGTATTTTATATTTTATATAACTGTGTTCATCGATGAAGATTATTTTGTTTTGTACTTGATAAACAAACCAAAATGCGAGTGTTTTTTTCTGTATGGCCATAGGATAGCATTTTATATTTTTTATAACTGTGTTGATCAATGAATTATTCGCAACAACAAGGTGATGCAGTATCTTTTTTTAATATTTGACATCACTAGGACTCTAGGTTTGTTTCTTCTTAAATATTGCTCATGGAATTTTCAGACGAGTCCTAAATTTTTGTGGTATTTGTAGTCTTGTACACAGCTCACATCTGTGCAAATATTGGCTACTGCTCTGTTGATAGTTTGATATTTACTTGAAATCATAGATACTTTATAGCATTCCATAGTTGTGTCGAGTTTTTTACTGCAAAGAAAAAAGGGCTCCGTACAAAAGACATGTTATAGTACATTACTCTTTATGAAAATACCAATGCAGAGGTATGTAAGATACTTGGTTCTTTTTTTGCACAAGGGTCGTGAATGATATATGTTACTATATTTTTCTGCCTTCCATATGAGGGTTGATTTTAATATGTAGATCACTGCTTAGATAAAAAGGATTCAGTACCGATACAAAAGCATCAAAGTATATCTGTGTTGGTGCAATTTTGTTACCAGGGCTGCTCAGATGAATATTTGTAACTTGGCCGTTGTTGTGCAAAAGGGAATGCACTTTACTCTTTGGATTGGTATTCTTATATGCGATACTTCTTTTTATTGCCGGTTAGTATAAGTTTTGGCTGCTAAGCACTTGCAATATTTTGATGAACATTATATTGTTTTATTGGAGACCCCAGCAGGGGAGGGAGGTTAGGTAGGAGGCGATGGAGAATAGACTGAGTAAGCCCAAGATGCCAGGTTATGAATTAATCGGATTATTTCATTTCCAGGACAAGTTTGGCACAAATTTGATTTATGTGGACATGTCACTTTTAGGCCCTAACGTACGGGTCAAAATGGGCTTGGATGGAGCATAATATTGCAAATTTTCTGTGTTGTACTAAGAAATAACAATAATGGTTGGTATATTAATGTAAACTAATTCATACTTACAATAAAGTTAAAATAATGGGGATCATACCTCCCTAAAAAAAATCGTCATAATTTAACTAAAATTCTTCCTCCGTTTTGCCACATTTACATGTATATTGACAATTGAAATGAACCAGGTTTGACAACCCAAACCTGATTAGATAAATTTATTTTTGGTGTATCGGGTCCAAGATTCATGGTTCCAAGATGGGATTGGTGTTGCCAACAGTTACTCTATAATAGAGTTTTAGCTAAATTTACCCTTTTTAGCTACATTATTGCTGCCAACATCTATTCTATCCCATACTCTAAAATAGAGATATGGTAAAATTGGAAGAATGAAAAGGCATATGAAGTAGACTTGTTTCATGCTCTAAAATGTAAAGCTATCGATGATTCTTATTTTTTCTTCTTTTTTTACCCTATACTTTCTTAATCCTTCACAAATTCACACACATAAAATATTAAAAATATAAAATTGCAAATAACATTAAGGCCCTTAATTTTGCCCTTATTAATTAATGATGTGTAGAATTTATTTAGATTCGGTGAAAAATGATGATGTGGAATTAAAAAAATAGTCCTTATTTTCGTACTATTGGAGATGTTCTTAGTACCCTCCATGTCGATATCTATCAACTTAATAAATTGGTCAATCCGTTAAACTTTTTATTTTAAAAGTGGGATGGATATACTGTTTTACGCGCGAGATACGGACCCCTCAACATTGTACCCGCCACCCTCTTTAATCGGATCGATTTCCAAAGGATTGACCTTCTGTGAAGAACACGCGCATTTAATATGAAATTCGAACTCCCCGAAGCAGTAAAGCACCATCAAGTAGTGCGGGAAAATTGGTTTGTTCTGCTTTATTTTTAAAAATGATAAGGAAACAACTAAAAAAAAGAAAATAAAAACTGACAATACACCTTCCCACCTGCCCCGCTTGACAAGGTTGGTCACCTTCCCAGCCCAAACCCCAGTTTTCATTTCAAACACAGACACATGAGATTTGAACCAAATCCCTCCTCCAATTCTATGGTTATCTTTGTTCAGGGCACTTTGGGAAGCCAGCATTATATAAAACACATGCCGTTTTGAATGCTCTAACCACCCTACTTGACCTCTTTGTTCCCTCAAAACAGCCTTCACACCCCCCCATGGGACTGTCGGTTCAGCTCGTTTGACCGGTTACTTTAATCACCCCGACAAAACATTTATGCCACACACATAACAAAGCTTCATTGTGTGCATTCTTCCTCTACAAAAACCACAGATACCCCAAAGCATCCAGCCACACAACACAAACAAATAGAAACATGACTACTCATCTTCTTCTCTCTCCGAGTTATGGATAGCTTCAGAATATTTGGAAAGGTCTCCGGCCAGATCCATTCGGAGCCTCCAACTTCCTAAATACTACTTTTCAGTGCTTAACCGCAGATTCATTCCCAGCGCAAACGTTTTCTACACGACCGTCGGTGAGATGCTAGGTTGCCCTCACTCTTACGAATGCAATTAGGTCGGGATATGGTGGCTGATCTCCTCCACCTGAGTGGAATGGAGGCGGTGGCCTACCTAGAGTTCGAATCGCTTTCGAACTCTGAAATATTCGACCTGGCATACAACGAGGAGATGAACAATCATACACGGGCTGCGCATTCAGAAGTCCATTACCTCAAATGCATCACACATCCCAATGATCAAATCCGTCAGGTATGAGCCTTACATTAACCTTTCTGACCAATATTTGTTTCTCCAAATCTAACAACATTACTTACCGTTTTTATTTCAGGCGACTATCACATGACTTTGACTTTGCTAGAATTGGAACAAGAATGTTAATACTTCAAAGAAGAATGGCTCATTACCAGGTTCAGATTCAGTTCGACAAAAGAGGTCGAGAAGAAATGAACCTAGTGCCCCGATTCAGATTTAGGTGTATAGATCTTCTCAAGAGTCGCGAAGACACCACCATCATGATCAATGATCAGGTTTTAATGTCCTTAGATGAAGTACATCTTCCCAATCTGGTACGAATGTATCGAGTAATTATTTGTGCACGAAACGAGGCTTGTGTCCTTTAGGGTGGTGCTCTATGAAGGCCAAATGCCTCGTTTCGTGCACAACTAATTACCCGATACGTTCTTACCAGATTGGAAATATGTATTTATCTCAGGACATTAAAACCTGATCATTGATCATCACGGTGGTGTCTTCGCGAGAAGATCTATAAACCTGAATCTGAACTGGGGCTACTAGGTTCATTTCTTCCGGACCTCTTCTGTCGAACTGAATCTGAACCTGGATCTGAGCCATTCTCAAATTCAGGATTAACATTCTTGTTCCAATTCTTGGTGGATTTATCAGCATCCCACGTTCTCAGGATCCCCCCCTATTTGAGACTCGCTAATGTGGCCGGTTCCACAGCATTTGGTGAAGTTCCAGCTCAGCCTAGTCTACAACCAGATGATAGACCCATGTACGCCATCGAATTTTTCAGATTGTCAAACGTGGAGGGGGTTTGGCATATTGTTTATAAAAATTCCGAAAGGTGTTGATATGTTGCGCCCATTTGGGAAGAATTCGCCTAACCGGATGCGTTCCGGCCCTGTCACACATTACCTTTTACCCTAAATGTTTGGCTAGTGGATGCTGTAATGTACTTTAATAATATCCTTTCTTAGATGCACAACAACATTTGTTAATTGAATATGTAAGTTTTCGCGCAAACGATGAAGCATACAAATTTGCAGTTTAGGTATCTGATTTCCATTTTTACAAACACTCTACTATCAGTATCCAATGCCTCCATAAGGGTGGAAGTCCATAATAGTGCAATTAAGGATCACATTGCAGATAATGCACTTGGAGAAGCGTCTTCCATCTTCAGTTGACTGGATCAGTAGGATAGATGTGAAATTTAGAATTTCCAAGATTCATTTTTGCATCAATGTGTGCAGGCAACATGTCAAGGACCATTCCCCTATTCCAGTTGCATTTGCTGAGGACAATGCCAGCTGTAATGGATGCTCTAATCTGGTCAACCGTTGGTGCCTGCGGGAAATGATTATTGCCCCGGGTCTTAGCGCTTGCTCCAAAATAGATAAAATGATCGAAAAGTGTCTGAATTACTTTTAGAAGATACCTGGCCAGTTGACGCGTCGAGTAAGGAAATGGCATCCCCTGTGTAATGTTTCATGAAATGCATCACGATTGGACCTGCATTACGACTGGTAAAATCGGTTGCCCACTGCTCTGCTAGAGTTGTTAGCTTGAACTTTAAGATATCTCGACCCTGTTTGTGGCCCCATCTAGCCAGTGCAGAAGAAATGACACGCGACTGCCAAATTCAAATAAACAGGTGACATTAAATACTCCCTAATCCAAATTCAAGAACAATTTAGTGTGTGCATAAGACTGACACAACCAAATGATGATATCCCGCCTCCTGTAGTTTATTAGTTTGTTGATTATAGAAATAATTTTGTTCCAACCCCAGAATTTTAATGTATTGAGACTCATCACTATTGAGTAAGTTTAAGTTTTAATTTTCCTAAGTAGAGTAGAAATGTACTTACTATCCGCTGGGCTGCATCAACTCTGCTGTCTGCTCCAGGGTCCAGCCTTGAATCAAAGTACTCCACAAGCTTTTCATTGAAATTCACCACTAGAAAGAAGTAGTGATCGTTCGCTGAGACGGGGACGAACACCTAGTTGAGAGAAAAAATCATGAGTGCAACATTTCATAGGAGAATTTAATGTATTGCGAGTGTATGGCGGTTACCATAACAGCATCCTTTATCTTTCGCTTCATGCTCGTAATCTCGTGCTCCCATCCTGAGATCATTGATAACTCTCTATCGCTGGGACAGAACTCTACAAACTGATTTGGTAGCCTGACTGTTAAACAGTTATAATATAAATAAGCATAACAGAATCAAAATTGTATAGTACTTTATGGATTGTCACCTCAACCAAATCCAGGCACACATGGCCAGGGGGGTACTCAACCAGTGGAGAATTGTTAAGAATTCTGGTCCAGGCACTGATAACACTGGATGAAACTTTTTAATGCGCTTCAAGGGTGCGGAATTCAGATCTTTGCAGTGATGCCACTCCATCAGTGAAAGGAGCACAGTTTCAGCACAGATTTGATAAGGACACGCTTTGTATCGTGATTAAATCAAGCTTAGAAATCTTATTAATTTAACCTGGTGGTAGGCATATCAATTGCAGCAGTACAGAAGTCTACGATCTCCAGGTAGTGTTTGGGAAGTTGATTTTCCTCATCCTTCAGGTTGTTCTTCAGCTCCATGAAGAACATCCATTCATATGGTTTTGGCCAGTCAGTCCACGGGGTTGGGTTTTCCTCGGAATCATGCAAGGACTATCTGCCTCTCCAAAAGAAAGCTGGATGTTCAAGTCCACCATTCCATCTGAAGGCGCTTGCATCGACATTGCATCATCCACGGTGACACTGACATCTTCAGTCATCAAATCCTGCCGCAATCAAAAAACCAGGTTTTTAGAAGCGGGCACACATTGTAGTAATCTATATTAAGTACTAAAGTAGTAAACACTGGTGCCACTTGTCTCATTCTCCTTCACTTATTTCCCGCCAAAACCTTTTTTTACTAAATTTAGGACTTTTGACAATTTCACCAAAAATGATATAAATAACTAAAAATATTTCTCACTAATTGCTAGCCTAATATATTTACTAAGTATAATAAAATTTACTTTGCTTTACTAAGTTTTCACCGATTTACTATATTATGTTATTGAAATTTTGATATAAATATTCAATGAAAAGTTTCGTATATATAGCTGAAATTATTAAATGTTTAATAAATATGATCATATCAGAACATGCAACTATATTTTTATTAAAGTTAAAAACAAATAAGATTAATCAGATCCTAATGAAAATCTCTTTAAAATTAATTGACGATATTTATCTACTTAAATTGTGCAATTCCACACGTAAACTTTTACATCACTAATGTCTTCTATCTAAATTATAATAATTATAGGAAAAATTGGTAAAGTCAAGTGTTGCTTTTTCTTTATCTTATTTTTGTGCCTAATGTTTTACTAATTATAAAACTTATTTCATTTTCCAAAAAATAAACGGTGTAATATAACCAAAATTAATTTTCCATATTGTTTGCCTACTTCTTTTACTAATTTAGTAAATACACTTCGCCTTATTAAATTTTCTTTTAATTGTTGTAGACTAAGTGATACCTCATATGTTTTCATATTTTGTGAGATAAAATATTATCAATGATCAGCTTTTATATATAACTAAATGATTAGGTTTGTAATTATGATCAAATTATAACATAACTAAAAAGACCTTTCACTATTTGTTTGCCTTTTTATACTAATTTATGCCTTATTACTAATTTTTTACTAATTGTTGTACTATTTATCTCATACTTTTTAAATTGTCAAATAAATATTATCGATGACCGGGTTTGCATCCAGCTAAAATTATTAGATCTTAATTATGATCATACCAAAACATTCAGTTAATTTTATATTAAAATTAACAGAAAAATTTCCATACATCTCTTTCAATTGATTTTTTCTCTTCATCATGGGAGAAAGATTTCATGGATCTGGAAAACGTCCAATGTCCCAAAATTTCGAATTGCCAAATTTCTGTCAATACCAAAATGTTGAGGGTGCACCGAATGACAGCTCCGAAACGATTCTTTTTCAACCAAGCCTTTCTCAACCTAACCATTCGCAACCAAGTAATTTTCAGTTCTCTCCGATGCATCCGCATCTGGAAATGATGTTTCGACAACACATGACATTTTATGGTTGTCCACCAATTCCTATGAACCCACACTCAATGCAGCCGAGTGGTTTCTCCTCATACAATCCCAGCGATGTATTCATGAATATGTTGGGAGGTGGAGGCCAAGGTAGCGACTTCAACAATCCCGTGGTGGTTAATTCCGTTGTGGCTAATCCCGAAGTAGGTGCGAATCAAAGTGTTAGTGTCTCAGCATCGAAGAGGACGGAGAAGAAAACTCCAAGGAAAAAATTATGAAGATCGTGCTCTAATTCATGCGTGGTTGACAACTACGAATGACATAGAGATCGGCACCGACCAGTCGGTGCTAGGCTACTGGGTCAGAATCACCAAATTGAAGAATGAGGTAACTCAGGATCATAACAAGATTCGAACCATCAAGTCTTGTTTAAATCGGTGGAATACAATATCAAAGGCGGTTGGAAAACTTGTTGCGGCGATGTTGGAAGCTAACCGGATTCACAAGAGTGGTACCTCGGAGGCAGACGTGTTAGATCAAGCACACTTCTTTTACAAGCAAGATGTAGGCACCGACTTTACTTTCATGATTGCCTACGAGTTACTACACAATGAGCCAAAATGTTTGTGTCAGTACTCCACCACAAATCAGGAAGACGTTTACATCTTCGACCAACATGTAAACACACCAAGCAGTGAAGGAAGCTCTAAAAGGTCAAGGGTTAATGAAAGCGGCGAGATCTTTGATAAATACGTGCACAACGCTTCATCACCGAATACTTCCACTCCTACCAGTGGTGAGATTCTGATGCCTCAATTCCCATCAAGACCCCCTGGATCAAAAGCGCAGAAAACAAAAGGTAAACGTGGAGTGAGTTCGATGGGAAAATTTTATTCTTCTGAAGAGCAATGTAGTGTTTGCATGAAGTCCCATTCTGGAAATAGAATTCAAATGGAATCGTTCAAGGAGTACAACAGTACCATTGAGATGAAAAAGTTGGAGGTTGAAATTAAGAGGCTTGAACGACAGGAACGTGACGGAGATAAAGCACTCTTGACAGCATTGTTGAACAGACCAAACCTGAATGAAGACGAAGTTGATATGAAGAATCAATTGATAAGAAAACTGAAGAATGCATTTCACAATTAGATTGCTTTTATTATTCGGTTTGGGATTTCAATTAGTAGGTAACGATATATTTAAATTTTGTTGCTACTCTTGTTTCTTGTAATGTTCCACTACCACTAGTTTTATAAGCTGGGAATCTAGTTTTATAGGCTGGGAATGGTTTTTTGATTGTGTTGAGTTTGATTAGAAGCCTTGGAGAATGAACTAATTTATAAGCTAGAAATAAAATAAAAGCTGCCCTAAGCTTTATTTGCAAGCTTGATTTAGCTCAGCTGTTTTGACTAATTGTTGCAGATGAGTGTTTGGTAAAAATAAATAGCGGATAGTTGTTTTGTTGCGTTAAATGACGGAAAAGGACACCAATTAATATAATTTATCATTTTCATTTTAGTGTGTGATCTCTTATTTTTAAGTATAGAAAATATCTCTAATACTTGTATTTATATATATATATATAAATTGTTGTGATAATTATAATTTATTTAAAAAGAAAGTTTATAGCTTCGTTAATCTATGATCTCTTATTTTGAATTATGTAAAAAAAATGTCTAATACTTGTATTTTCATTTTTATTTGAAGTGTTTTTTATTAATATATAAACATAATTAAAATTATTTACCTAGTATGATTAAAAGAATGCACGGAAAAAATAGAATGATTAAAAGAATGATTAAAAGTATTGTTTTATTAAAACAATGCATGGAAAAAATGCTTGCAGGATAAAGATGAATCTTTTAATTTATATTGCTTTTAAAAGTAGAGAACAGAAATTTGCCATAGAAAAAATGTTTAAAGGATAACAAAAAAGCTGCTGCCAAACGATTCTGAGTTTTACAATAATTATAAAACAAATAGAAATCAATTAAATCAAAGTTCAACGTGTTCATAATAATAGGATGAACTTAAGATTCGTGCTAATCGCTATTATCATCCTCAGCCCCACTTTCATCCTCATAGTCCTCCTCCTCCTCCTCAGTGAAATTCCCGTCTTCATAATCCTGGCGTGGACGATGGTTGCGCCAAACACCCTCAACGTTTTCCAGTTTGAAGAATTCGATGGCGTACAAGGGTCTATAATCTGGTTGGTGGTTGTGGATTAGGCTGTGCTGGATCTTCACCAAAGGATTTGGCGCCGTCCACACTAGCGAGTCCCACTTGCCGGAGAGCCTGAGGCGGTTGGTATATGATAAATCCACGTCAATGCTGTTTGTAAGGGTTCTCAGGTGATAGCATTGGCCGATGAAGACACCGTTTAGATGATGCTTAAAAGAATCGTGCACTGGCTGTTGTTCACATTCATTAACATAAGAATATCACATGTAAGGAGAGGAGAACATCATAATAACATAGCAGTTAAATGGGTTCATTTTTACAACTTACCAGACGGCGGATGAGTGGATCGTCGGTGATTGTTAAAGCCTCTTCTCCAAGCCTCCTGGTGAAGGAATAAACTGTGGATTGAAAATGTTATATGTAAGCCAGTCAGCTTAAACAATATTCATATATACTACACAAAACCGAAACATAATCTGCGCTATGAATATATTATATAAACTCGAATGGCTCACTAGTACAAAGCTGCCGGAAAACGGCGCCGGAGGACGGCGGTTCCGTGGGAAAATAAGGAAACCGCCGTCCTTCTATATTTACGAACTCGTAAATCATGTTTGTCTAGCCGGATGGCTTATTACACGGCGGTTGTGATGCAACCGCCGTGTAACTGCCATTTTTGGTCGGCGGTTGCGTTTAACCGCCGACCAGCCTACATTTCCGACACCGGAAATAGCTAGCCGGAACTTTCTCCGTTGACCGGCTTGACTTTGACGGTCAAGTCGACGGGGCAAAGTTCTGATGTCGGTGGAGTCAAGTCAAAAAGTCGTTCGGGTAAGTTTACGGTACCGTAAACTTGTCCGGATAGAGGGAAAAATGGCCGGGCAATATTTACGAACTCGGAAACGTCCCCGGATGAGCTAAAACAGAAAGTTATAAAACGAGAAACGGATCCTTTTGTTCTATCTACTGTATTCCATCTTTGTTTTGGGTTGAAGGACGCAGAGAATCTCCTAATCTTTGGGCTCGCTGAATCCTAGGCCGCGATGAGGTAATCTCCCGCTAAATTTAGTATTGATGGGCGGATGTTTGTTAATTTCAAGCATGAATATATATGTGTGTCCCTAATTTCGTTGAATAATATATGAACTTGCGTGTTGATTCCTAGTTATTTGTGTTTATTAAACCATATTGTATTTGATATGTTGTCAAGTAGCACGATGTAGATGAATGAATTCATTAATATTTGCTAAAATTTATGAAAATAGGTACACAAGTGTTATGGAACGTAGTAGGATTATTAGGGAGAATCGTCGGACCTCACCAGAGTATATGGGACTGGTTGAATATTTCATTGATGTTGCTTCTGATAATGCAAGAGTAGAAAATCAGTCGGCCATACGGTGCCCTTGTAAGGATTGCACTAACGATGTGTATTTAGGAGTTGAAGGTTTGCGTGAACATTTGATTGTTAGGGGTTTCCAAAATTCCTATACCACGTGGGTATGGCATGGGGAAGAACGTAGCACTGTTGTTGTTAATGAACCAATGGAGGTTGTTGGAGAAAACAAAATGGTTGGTAATTATGACGATAAATTGGATGACTTGGTAGATGATGTTGCCATGCATTTTTTTGGAAAACCAGAGGCGCTTGAAGCGATGTATAATGATAAGCATACCCCTTTGTATGAGGGGTCAATCCACACTATTCTAAGCGCAACCTTATTGTTGATGAATTTAAAAGCCAAGCATGGGCTTTCAGATAAGGCATTACAAGAGGCGCTGGAGTTGATTAGACAGCTGCTTCCCACTGATAATTTATTGCCTGATAGGGCATATGCTGCCAAGAGGGTACTATGTCCAATGGGTATGGAACTTGAGAAAATTCATGTTTGTCCTAATGATTGTATGTTGTTTAGAGGGGAAGATGAGATGAAATTGGAAAATTGTAGCGTTTGTGGCGAGTCACGATACAAAGCTGTGAAACAAAAAGTGGATGTGGGAGGAGATGTTGTTAAGGAAACCAACAAACGTGTTCCCGCGAAGGTCATGTGGTATCTCCCCATTATACCTAGGCTTCAAAGGTTGTTTACTAACAAGGAAGAAGCTAAGAACTTGACATGGCACGCAGATAGAGAGAAGGTTGAAGATGATGTTGTGATTGCACACTGTTCAGATGGTGATAAGTGGAAGAAAATTGATGAATTGTATCCTGATTTTGGGAAGGAAGCTCGGAATGTAAGGTTGGGTTTATCCACTGATGGTATGAATCCGTATGGAGATTTGAGTAGTACACACAGTTCTTGGCCTGTGATGGTTGTTATTTACAATCTACCATCGTGGTTGACCATGAAGAGGAAATATGTTATGTTGTCGTTGATGATAGCAGGGCCAAAGCAGCCTGGTAATGACATTGATGTGTTCCTAGAACCTTTAGTTGACGACCTTCAGAAACTGTGGTTCGAAGAGAATTGGACGTGGGATGAATATCAGCAGGAATGGTTTAAGTTGAAAGGAATGTTGTTCTGTACTGTGAACAATTTCCCTGCACTTGGTAATCTAGCTGGTTATTCAGTCAAAGGTCATCTAGCTTGTCCTGTTTGTGAGGAGAATACTAGTTTCTCTCAATTAAAACACGGGAGAAAAACTGTTTATCAAGGACATCGTCGTTTCTTACCATGCAGTCACGATTTCCGTAAGGCTAAGAACTGGTTTAATGGGAAGGAAGAGAATGCACCGCCCCCCTCCTATTAGTGGCGAGGAGGTATTCGAGAAAATCAAGGATATTGAAAATGATTTTGGGAAAAACCGTAGGAAGATGCCCATCCCCGGCCCTTGGAAGACGCGATCCATTTTCTTTGACTTACAATATTGGAAGCACTTGGCTGTCAGACATTGTTTAGATGTAATGCACATTGAGAAGAATGTCTGCGATAGTTTGCTTGGTACGCTGCTGAATATTCCTGGAAAAAGCAAAGATGGACTTCAAGCACGTAAAGACTTGGACGGAATGGGTATTAGAAAGGAACTGGCTCCTGTAATTGAGGATGGTAACACTTTCTTGCCTCCAGCTTGCTACAATATGTCGTCAGCTGAGAAGACAAAATATTTGCAGTGCCTGAATGATTTGAAGGTACCCTCTAATTTTTCCTCAAACATTGGTAACTGTGTCAATGTTAAGGATCAAAATTTGATAGGGTTAAAATCACATGATTGTCACACTTTGATGCAAGACTTGAACATAATTGCCATTCGTGGTTCTCTTCCAAGCCACGTTAGGATGTGCATCAGCAAGCTCTGCTTATTTTTTAAGGGAATTTGCCAGAAAAAAGTTAGCCGTCGTAAGCTAGATAAGCTGCAGACAATGGTAGTTGGAGTATTGTGCCAATTGGAGATGTATTTCCCCCCTTCTTTCTTTGATATAATGGTGCATTTGATTGTCCATCTTGTGCGGGAGATCAAGGAGTGTGGTCCGGTGTTCCTCCGGTGGATGTATCCTTTCGAGAGATACATGAAGATATTTAAATTCTTTTCGCAGAATAGGTACAGGCCTGACGCAAGCATTGTATCTATATAAGTCGCGGAGGAGGCGATTGAATTTTGTACGGCTTACTTAGATGAGGTTGACACGGTTGGACTACCCACCTCGAGGCATGATTTTCGTTTCAACGGGCATGGAACTAGAGGCACGCTGCATAACCCGCCAGCGGTCGATTTGCAGGCTACTCATCTGTATGTGATGCGAAACCATGAACCGGTTCGCCCTTACGTTGACATTCATATGGAGGAATTGAGAAGTCTATACCCAAACCTAAAGCCTTTCCAACTACATGATGAGCATATTAGAACCTTTTGTGAGTGGTTAAGGGACACGGTAGAGATTGGTGACCATCCCGACAACGTGAAATGGCTATCCAGACAGCCGCTTACGACGGTTATCAGCTACAGCGGCTATGATGTGAAGGGTTACTCGTACGGGACCAAACAGAGCGATGCTAAAGGTGTTTCACAGAATAGCGGTGTGACTACATTTTCCGAATCAATCGCTGTGTCGCGGAAGAAAAATCCAGAAGGATCCTACTCATTTGATAGGTATTTCGGTACCATTGTTCAGATCTGGGAGTTAAACTATGTGGCATTGAAGGTGGTTGTATTCAAGTGTCAGTGGGTTGATCAAAAGACAGGAACTAAAACCGATCCTTTAGGGTTTCAATTGGTTGATAGGAAGAAAGTGGGATCAAAGTCGAATGCGTTCATACTTGCTGGCGAAGGTGACCAAGTTTACTATGTTCAGGATCCTTCTGATCGGCACTACGAGATTGTTCTTGATGGGAAACAAATGGTGTGTGGTGATGAGCTATTCGAGGAGTATGACAAACGAGCTGCTCACATTTTTGTGCCAACGAAGAAAGACGCGATTAATATGGAGGAAACAGAGGAAAACATGTCAATATATCGCGCAAGATCCGATCACGCCGAATGCATAGTCATAGACAGCAAAGGAAACGAACGGAAGAGGAAGTTGATTTTCAAAGTTAAGCCGAAGACTAAGTTGAGGCGTTAGTCGTTGATTTTTTTGTGTTATCAGCTATTCATAATAAAACTAGTCCAAACATAGTTTGAATATGTAATTCATGTTAACATTTGGGTGCACCTTTGTTTGATCTATCCAATAGAATAAAAGAAAGTCGACAAATCACAATTTTTAACCTATCCGGGTAGTTTTACGGTATCTGAAACATTACCCGGATAGTGTAAAATTAGGTTTTACCTACTTCCGGCTAACCATCCGGATAAGAAAATGTTGAACAAGCCTGTCCGGCTAGGTTTCCGAAATCGGAAAAGATTTACCCGGAAGTTTTTTGGTTAGGCTAGGCTTTTTATTCAACTTCCAGACGGGTTCCCTGGTTGTCATCCGGTTTAGTAATGATAAAATGACCCATCCGGCTAGAATTCCGAGTTCGTAAATGTAACCGGAAGTGTTATTTTTAGGCGAAAACTAGCGCGCACTCACTAATCAGTAGTTATATAAAACTGCAAACAATTGTAGGAATTGTAAATGCACAAACATTTGATCAAAATCCGTAGCATTCAAACGTTACTGAAATACAGTTAAAATGTAATATTATTCAATAAGGCAAATCAATACTTAACTAAAAATTCAAAACAAATTACACTAAATCAAGGCCCCATGTCATAGTCGGTGTCATTATCACCGCCACCATGTCCCTGCGAGGCGTCCCCACTTGTGGAAAATCCTTCTGCACGCTTGAGGGCTCTCAACTCCTTCCTTGCCTCGTAAGCGTCCTTCCTAACGCCAATCAGTGTGAGCACCTTAGATTTCATGCTAGCGTACATAGCTTTCATGTTGGAAACATGCGGTGAAGGCTCTCCATCGGGCACCTCCCTGCCTAAAAAATGAAAATTCATATTTGAATTAAATTATGATAAAAAGTAGCATAAATTGTGAATAAGGAGGTGAAGATGACTTACTTCTTGATGCCCTAGCCCGCTTAGCCTTTTGTTGTGGAGGCGCCACAATCCATTTTCCATCGGCCAAAGTCCATTTCGGCCTATGGTTTTCAAAGTAGTGGTAGTCGTATGGCTTGCAAGGGGTGGGATCATCTTCAAATCGGAAATTAGGGTCCAATTTCAAGAGCAACTTAGTGATTAGGCTCCCGTAGGGTAGGTTTTTCTTATGTCGCTCGTTAGCCCACGCAGTTCTCATCCAATTACATATTGCATACCCGGGATTGATAGGAACCTCCTTCACGACATAGTAAAATGTCATAACCGTGGTAACATTAGGCTCGCCGACATTTCCTCCTGTGGGGATGAAACTTCTATGCACCCACTCGTACACAATGCGATCATCAATGGGGCAAAACGCCATTTTGCACCCATCGGCTGAACTTTCATCATATGGGTCCCGACCAAAATAGTGATGTCCTAAATTCAGATAATTCAAGTACGGGAGTTTAATCATCTGCGTTCCCGGCCACGCATTAGCATAGAAGATATTAAGTGGACCATGCTGGAGGTTGGGATAAAGGTCCTCATCGGATTTGATAGGATTCCCCAACAACTCATTCATCACCCAACAATCAAACTCAAACCTTTTCCCATTAACCATGGTAGTGTACTTACCATCACTAGGTTCATCAAAATTAGCATAAAATTGCAACACCTCATCCTTATAGGTGGGATTACTAACATCGAACAACAGGGCATCACAAGTTTGAATAGCAAACTTCTCAACCATAGGGCCTAAACCTAGTGCCTCAACCCGATCTCTATCCAACACATATGAGTCTAGTACTGTCGCATTGTTAACAAGAATACCATAATACTTATAAGCATCGAGACTGATAAACTTGTCAGAATCATACCAGTTTGGAGGGTGCTTCCTCGCCACGGTCTTGCTTTAGGTGCCATGGGTTGATCGGGAATTGGGTGTGGTGGAACTGATGGAGAGTTTCATCCGGGTAGGAGACGGGATTTCCGAACTCTGAATTGGGGGTTTGGGGGAAGTTTGTGAGTTGTGATCTGAAAAAAAGTTAACCACCCATATATATAAACCTGTTTCCGAACTCGGAAACCTAGCAGGATGGAAGATTAAGCTGATCCGGGTAAGTTTACGGTGTCTGAAAGTCTAGCCGGAACTATTTAATTAAAATTCTCATTTTTGGGTCAATTTTCCCGAAGGTTTCCCTGATAGCCATCCGGATAAGTAAATTACCCATCCGGCTAGGTTTCCGAGTTCGGAAAAACATGTAACACTATCCGGATAGTGTTTCAGAACTCGGAAATCTATCCGGAACTACACTTAAACAGACATTTTCACCATCATATTTGCCTCTTTATCTAAACAAAATGCATGTACAAAATAAATGAAAATAGATTGAAGCACTCAAATCTTTAAAATCGATCAAGTTTACATCCACATGAATAAGGTACTAGAATAGATTAGTTTCACAAACGAAAAGAACAAATTCGATGTTTAACTAGAACAAATTCGATGTTTAACTAGAAAAGAACCAATTATTAACTAGAAACAAAGCCCTACTCTCTAGGATGTGAGGTTGTCGCCCTACTGCTGGATGGTCCCCCGGCCGCATCTTCTTCACTTGAGGATGGCAGATGACCAAAATCCGGCTCATTCAATTCCGGGCTAAGTTGGAGATCAAGTCCCTTCCGATCAATGTAAGCCCTTTGTTCGGCACGGAGCACTGCTACTTCTTCTTTAGCCTTGTCGACTTGTCCGATGAAGCATTCCCAAATTTTTGAGAGCTTACGCATCCACCGGCCCTCCTCACCTACAAAACAAACAAATGATTAGCTTTCGAAATAAAAATACATTTTCACCTGCGAAACTAAACAATAAAGGAAAAATATATATTCACTTACTTGTACACGATGAACTCGCACCTCTGGCTTCTAGTTTTCTTCGCCTAGCAACTCTTCCTGCTGCGCCCGGAGCTAAGGCCTTCAAGACGTACCTTTGAGTTTCTATATCCAGTGCAAAACCCTTATGATCAAACCAATCGCCATCGTAGTACTCTAGAGGCTCAGGACGATCAACAACACCTCCACCTTGCTTCTTAATCAGCTCAGTGACAAGTCCGGCATATGGAAACCATTGCCTCGACCCTCTCCCCACCTTGAACATGTATTCAACTATCGAGTGTCCAAGATTTATTTTCAACCCTTCCATCAAGTAATAGAAGAGCAGAACACGTCCACAACTAGGTTCACAACTATGACCCCCCGATGGATACACATTCTGACAAACCCAGTCAAATACAATCCTCTGCTCAACCGTAAGCTCCTCAACATTAAAGTCACCTGGACAACTACCCGCCCCCTGACAAGTAGTTTTGAAGTCCTTACATCCCATTGCTTCAAGGTCTAAGGGTTGGTTTGGCCCGGTTTCAGGAAACTTGTTGAAATTATAAATCTCATAAGGGCCTTCTTGGTGATTAGGGCGCAAGTATGAGTTATCAACATAAGGGCAGCCTAGGACCTCATTTATATGAAACTTAGTGACATTAATCAGTTTACCATTCACCTTAGTGCACATGTTATTCGACTCATACTCTCCTAAATTTGCATAAAATTGCACAACCTCATCTTGATGGCATGGGGATTCAAGCAAGAGCAATTTATCTTAATAACTAGGCTGAAAATTAGCAACCAAATACCCCATATGCAAAGTGTCAATAGAGGTAGGGCTAATAACCTTGGTGGTGTGTGTTTTCCGCCCACACCATTCGACATAGTTGGCCTCCGCCCTACGATTGAAGAAATTCCGACTTGCCGATGCTTCAGGGGGCCTATCATGGCCTCTTTGCCGCTTTGTCTTCCTCGATTTGGCCTTGCTTAATCGGCTCTCACCCACGTGCTCTTCGGCTCTTGGAGGTGACTCTCCTTCCTCCTCGGAAGAGGACTCGTATTGCACCTCTTGTTGTCGTTGGATTTCCGCAACTTGCTTGCCTGTGGAAGGATTTTTACTCCTAACCATGGTGAGAGATTGGACTGAAAAATTTGGAGAGGGGCGGACTGGTTTGGGGATGAACTTGGGGAGGGTTTGCAGATTTGGGGAAAAAAAACCCGTCTGCCCCTTTTTATAATTAAAACGTCCGGCTAGGTTTTATGAATTCGGAAACATAGCCGGGTGAGGATATTCATTTGTTGGCTTATCCGGCTAACTTTACGGTTTCGGAAACGTAGCCGGACAGTAACAAAAATCAGAATAAGTAACACTTAGACTATTTTCTTAGCTAGTCCTCTACCCATTCTCAACATTAGTTCCGAAAATTTCACTTTCCTCCCACCCATTTACTCTCTTCCACCAACAAAATCTTCTTCTCCAACCACCAAGAACACCATTACTCACATTGGCCCCATTTCTTGAGTTCTAGAACAAGAAAGTAGCTTCTTTGTCCATACTATTAGGGTTTTTATTCTACTTGAGAAGGTATTTCTTGGCACTTTGCTTCAATTGTATAATCAATGTTGTTTATTGGCTAATTTGTCTTATTTGTTCATGGGCTTTGCTTAATTATTACTACAAACTAGCTTTGTTTTATGGGCTACATTCTTGATTAATCAATTGGGATTATGGGCTATATTCTTGATTAGTCTTGATGGTCACTAGTTATGTTACTACTAATCTAGGGTTAAGTATGTCATATATGTAATTTAATTACAAAGAATTAAGGGTGAAGCATGTGATAGGCAATTTATATTAGTCTAATAGGATCCTAATTAAACCCTACTTACCATTAGTCTAATAGGATGATAATAGGATTATTAAAGTGACTACTTATCATTAATTTAGCATATAATTATTCTTTCTTGATAGTGAGGTTATTTAATATATGTAAACTATTTTTTGTAGAGGAGTTATGGCACCACCTAAGAAGAAGGTAGTAGGAATCCTCAAAAGCACTAAAACCCCTAGCACCGCGGGAGGTGTTAAAAAAAAGGGGGTGAGGCGTCCTAGGACATTGATCAGGCGTATTTTATGCATCTAATTATATGATTTTATATCTCTCTTTTGCCATTTGATGTGCACGAAGGTGTTTGTGGTGCAGGAATTATAAGAAAAATGGTGGAAAACAATCAAGTGGAGAAGTGGTGAAAAAGATGCAAAATCAAGCACTTAGAGCCATGGAGAGGAGCTAGACACTACACTCTTTTTTCCGAAAGGTTTTTGTAATGAGGTAGTGTGCTCCAACGGATAATGGATCGTCAATTTCATTATTCCGGGAAGAAGAAGACGCCTGCGAGTTGAAGATGTAATTCTATTACTGGTTTTTTCTACGGGCGGCTAAGTTGTGCTTCGACATGTCGATCACTAATCAGCTATACGTTCTTGAAGATATCAGTATTGGGCTAAATTGTTGCAGTCGCGGTCTTAATAAATTGGGCTTAACTGGGCTACATGGAGAAGACAATGAAGATTTATTTGAAGGCCCAATTATTTTATAATTAATTAATCCAATTCCTTGTAATATTCGGATTAGGGTTTTGTTTACCCTAAAACCTATATATACTTAGACATTATATTATTTCGGGGGTTCCGGAGTTTGGAGGTCATCCGTAGGCTTTGGAGCCAGCCAACACATACGTTTTTCATCATTGATCAAGACTAAGTTTTCTTTTACTTTTCTTTATAATTAGTTTCATGTTTAATTATTTGTTGGTTTTTAATATGTTTAGTAGCTAGGTTTGTTTCCGGTAAGGGTTTTGAAGCATTAACTATGATTCATATGTGAGGCCTAAATGTGCTTGATAATTATGTTGTGTGGATTCCTTGTTATTCTCTGTGTATCCTGTTTATTTCTGAATTGCTTGAGATCTGATCAGTCTTCTGTTAATTGGAATAGTGCCAATTGAGTTCCTCTATTTATCTGTATCTAGGGGGTAGATTCAATTAGTGGCGAAACTATACGCCAATAGTTGGGAATACAGGGTAGATAATTTGTGACAGTTGTTCTGATTATAAATTATCTGAATCGGGTTTCTTTGGTGCTTAATGTTGTTGAGGTATTAAATCTAGGTAGGCTATTCCGGCTAGATTGTATCTTGATTAGAGAAATAGTCAGTTTAGCTATTCTTGCCGGCTATCGACAAAGTAAGAAGAAATTGGATTGGGTGTGCTATTCTCGAAGGTCTATAACTGATTGGTTTATACAACTTAATAAATTACTGAGCCAGTGATCGAATGAATTGTTAATGTGGATTTACCCGTAACCGGATTGCATTGTTTGAGTGTCTTCGTGTTATTTGCATTGTTTATTTTAATTGTTATTTGCTTCTTAGTTTAGTTTAATTTAGTTCTTAGATATTTAATACAAACTCTTTCAACATAAAAGGTGGTTTCTAACCGAAAGCTGCATCTTTAGAAATAAGAATCTGACTGCACTGTTCCTCGTGGGATTGACCCTGCTTACTCTATACTTGAATTTAAACCTAATTGTTTGCAGGTTTATTTGGTAGAAAAACGACCTAGCAGACATATTGTGCCGTCTTACAAAAAAGGATGAAGAAGGGGATTTTGACGGACATGACGTTCAACGATGGTGGGGAACCAATATCGGAAGAGTATTATTTATGGAAGAGTTGGGTTGGTAAAATTGGTCGAACTCGTGTGGATATAAAGTATGAATCTTGGCACGAGGTCCCCGACAAGGAGAAGACTAAATTATGAGAGGAGTGTTTGGTAAGTCTCTACCTTCATTTAAGGTATTTTCATTTTTGTACACATGAATGAGATTTTATCCAACTTTTCTTATAACCTTATGTAGGTACCATTCAAAATTGTTGCCCCAAATATGGAGAAACTTTTTGACACAACCATGTTTCGCTTGAGTAAGGCGGCACGGGATCATAGAGCAATGTTGTCTAAACATTACATTTATGGAGATTTTAAGGATGAGGACCCTTGGTTGGCCTACACCGATATTCTACAAGAAAGTTGGAAAATATTCAAAGCACGCACCTTGGAGAATGACCGACTAGTAAGATTAATTCCTACCATTCTAGTATTACTCCTTCGTTCACATAACTTAAATTCATTTATGTGTTAGGGTGTGAGGTTGACGAATAGCACCAATGCGAAAGCTAATACGACACCTCACACAATGAGTAGGGAGGGCTATACGATAAGACTAATGAAACATGCAAACAAAAAACAAGAAGATGAGGTGCAAGAGAAAATGGATAGTGGGATGACGGAAGAGGAAGCGCGGGAGAGCACCGAGGTGGTTAATCCTAAAGAGTTCGATAAACTCACTAGCTTCTTGATTGGTCGACAAGATAGCAAAGGCGAATACACACACGAGGGAAACAAGAAGTTGATGAAAGATATTGTAAGTTGTTTCTTTGAATATTTTGAGCTAATATTATTACAAATATTATTCCTATCTATTTTTCTTTCTATCATATATTTTTTTTCTATTAAATGATAGGATGATGTCAAAGAGAAAATTGCTTCGGGAGAATTCGTTCCCACACAAGACGATGACATCCTTTGTAAGGCGACGGAACGGAAGGAACACCCCGGTAGAGTTCGTGGATATGCATCACATGTGGTGAAGAGAGATCTCATCGGCAAACCAAAATCTTCTAAACCACCAAGACATACCAAGTACAACAAGTTGCAAGAGGAACTTGGAGATATAAAAAAAGAGCTCGGTGATACCAAGAAGGAGCTTGATGAGGCCGTGAAGAATATGATGAAAAGGGACATAGCTCTCCACATAATAGCCAAGCAAACGGGCGCAATTCTCCCACCAAATTTGAATGATCTAAGCGATGATTGGGAACATCCTTCATGTGGTTCACGTCACTCACCCGATGTTTGTGAGGTGCAAGGCAATCCACCATCGCCACAACCAAACATATGTGATGATAACTTAAACCGACCAAAAAAGGTAAACACACTAACTCACTTTTCGATCGCATTCTTATTCAAATTCTCTATTCGTTCTCTTAATAGTCTTAGCATGTTTACCTCGCCTTACTTTAAAAATGGAATCCGTTATTTTAATTAGGTCAAGGTCGATATCACATATCCATGCAAATTATATATCGATGGTGGAGTGAGGAAGTCTACTATGCATGTTGCAAATGGAATTTTCAATGAGTCGGCGAAGATGCATGGCGACGATAAAATTGCAACCGGTTTGGGGGAGGTTTGCTTGAAAAAAGCTTTGGTTTCAACAGCTCGAATTCCCATACCCAAAGGCCCGTGTAAGGTTGTTGGACCGGCGGAAGGTATGTATTTACTTTGGCCTCGTAGGCTAATTGTTGTCGAGAGTTTAGGAGAGACTCAACCTGCTAGCCTATACAACCCAATTATGAGCGTTGCACGCAAGGTTGAGCCAAAAATTACAAAAAAAAATCCCCAACCCTTGACCGCCCCAAAAGATGTTGTAGTTAAATCTATGACACCGCCTATGAAGGTGTTGTATGATAAATTGTCTACACATTGCAAATTTGGATACTACGAATTCCCGGCCCCAACGGAATTATTTGGTGGTATTGGAAGGCAAATTGTAATGTGTTGGGGTGATTTTGAAGATCTATGGAAGGGTGACAAGGCAACCGAGCCCCTAATGTCCTTATTCCAACTGTAAGTAATTTTAATGTCGAGACTATATTATCTTGTGTGTTTTCAACCGCCGTTCTCTCCGTTGTTTTAACCATTCATCTTTTTTTTTCTTAAGTTTCTTGAATCAACTAGTTCAAAAACGGTTGAAGCCATGGATAGGCTTCCTATGCCCTGAGCGAATCCAAGAATTAGGTCATACTGATGCAGAGCGATTAAGTTACATGAGAGAGGCTCTCGGTGTGGAGGAAAAATTATTCTTCCTAGCACCACTCATTTCCGGGTAAGCATTTCATATTAACTAATTCTATACATTATTATCTCATGTTAACTTTTATGTTGTCATTATTGAAAAATGGATATGCATTTTTTATTTAGTAAACATTAGAGCTTGGTTTTGATCCACAAAAAAACCAAACAAGTTTATTGGATAGATCCTCTCCATCGTCCGCCAATCCCGTCTTTCGAACACCTCCTTAGACAAGCTTTGAATCATGTCAATCCCTCTAGGAGAGAGTTTGGAATGACTGAGATCAAGGTACTCCTACACGTTTCTCCCTCATTAATAACACTAGTATTATCGACATCGATCGATTGTATTTAACAATGTGATCTACCTTTTGTGTTAAAGTACAAGAGACAAGTTAGCAGCTGGGAATGCGGGTACTACGTTATGTTGTATGAGCTCAAATTGGTAGCGGGACTTAACGAATTCGACAACGACCTTGAGTCCGTAAGTTCCAAATCTATAAGGGCATCTACCTTACACATATTCATATGTTTGCGTCATATATTGAATTGTGTATGCTAATGCACAGATTTTCGAAGAGGATACAAGCCCCTACTCACCCGAAGACCTGAATCGACCGAGGAGTAGTATTGCATCAATTGTCGTAACTTCGCATGCATATGCTCTAGTTAAAAATTGACACATTATGTGTTATTGGCAATTGTTGTTGTATTTAGCGCATTCAAGTGATGTATTACATTATACATTCATTCGTAATACATCACAACCATTTGAAACATATAATTCTTCACTAGCGCCATTTAAATACTTTCTATTTTGTATTCAAAAGCCGAAATAAATAAAATTAAGATTTTTAATAATTATCCGGGCCACCTTTACGAATTCTGAAATCCTGGCCGGACAGTTCAAAATTCTTCCGGCTAAGTTTCCGGTTTTGGAATTCTGGCCGGACGTAATTGGCTTCTTTTCACCCATTTTCCCGAACGTTTCCCTGGCACGCGTCCGGTTAAGTAAAATGATATGTCCGGCTAACTTTCCGGTATCGTAAAACAATCCGGAACTACATAATTTCCGCCACCGTTTCACGGTGGCCGGATTACTGCCGCCGCCGGAACATTTCCCGGCTTATCATCCGGGAGCGCAAAACCCTATCTCCGGCTTACCGTCCGGCCCGTAATGGCCGGTGTAGCCTCCTGCTAGCAGCGGGTGTTTACGAGTCCGGAAATGTACCCATCCGGGTAGGTTTCCGAACTCGTAAACCTTACTCGGCGGTACCGCCGAGTAACGGTGGCCCCAATTGGACGGCGCCACCAAGGACGGCGGTCAAAACCGCCGTCCAACTGGAACGGAACCGCCGTGTTCCGTCCCGTTTTCCACTAGTGGCGGCAATTATATATATAAATCAATATATATACATGTATCATAACTTATGCACTTGTTGAGTACATCATTTATAATCATACGGGTTTAATATACAAAAGAATAGTGATGTATATGGAAGAATTTGTTTAACTAAATCATTTCGGGTATTTAATAAAACACAAGGTGGTATCGAGCATATTTAAGTGAAAGGCTGATCTTGTAAAAGTGTAAAATTTTATGTTTATATCCTAGTTGAGTATGTCATTTAAAATGATACGAACATTCATAAAGTTAAGATTAATGATGTGTATGGAAGCAATTGTTTAACTAGATCATTTCGGGTATTTAATAAAACACAAGGTGGTATCAAGCATGTTTAAGTAAAAGGCTGATCTTGTAAAAGAGTAAAATTTTAGGTTTAGAGTTATTACCGCTGGGGCTTATTGTTGGTGAAGGCCACAGAGGATGCAATTCAGAACCGTTTGACTGGTACACAAACATGTCCATCGCCGGGCATCCCATGTGCCAATACCGGTGCGCTCCTAAGACCACCATGCTTCCCTCAACGATTCCGTTGTTATGACAGTAAGCAACCCACATGTCGTTGTCCACAAGATAGTGTCCACCGGTGCGATGCCTCCTGCATTTGACATTAACCAGGAGTTGATGATCCGTCCCAGGGTTGAGATAATTGAGTGTTTTGCCTGATTCAAATTTCATGCCGCCAAAATCGGAGCGGACGACCTGAAATTTAAAGATGAAGTAATGATGAACTATAAAAGGAAAATGAGACCATAATTAGTTTAATATAATATAATTACAATCAAACACAATTAGAATATGATTCTTTTAAATCTTCATAAATATATAATATAGTTTAATTGTATACATTTTATTCAAATCTCGATTCATTATAATTTCTTGTAATAATATTTTCTTAGATATAATAGTAATCATATATCAATCACATATAGGAATAGATTTATTTACTTTAATTTTTTGAACAAATAAGGTAGTTTAATTTCATTATATTTAATAATGTGATATTATATAAAAACATTGATTTACAATATTAAAATTTGAGTCAAATTATTAGTACTTTTTTTTTTTAATCACCTATGAAAGGTGGGGGAAATATATTGGGCTCCCCTAACCAAAAGCCAAAGATGATAAAGAATTTTACATCTCCTAAATAGGCTAAGGAACTCTAAGCTCCCAGAAGCATGAAATCTGCTTCTCAAAAGAATAAAGGAATAAGCTACTATCCAATTAGGTCACCTAAACTAAAGCCTATTAGCGAATTGTTAAACAAAACACAGGTCGGCATTAATTTAGTGACCTATAGGAGTAGACCAAAAAATACAGAAAAAAAAACAGGTGGGAACATCTAAAAATGAATGAGTTCCCTTTCTAGATTTGTAAGAGCCAGAGCATGTAGTTGCTCAGAGAGCATTTCAGTGATGAGCAGCTGGGAGAGGATCCAGTAGACCAAACTATATCTTGGGAGTTTGAAGCCTGCATGTATTGATAATAGAAAAGATTAGCAGTATCAGGCCAAATTTTCAGAGATTCTTATAGAAGGAATCATCTGAGCATCAAGAGTTATTAAGCTTTTCACTACAGAAGGTAGAGTAAACCAAGTAAATTTCTGAGAGCATTTAGTAGAGTAGGCCAATTTTGAGAGGGCATCAGCAGGCTGATTCCCCTCCCTCAAAACATGCAAAAGTGAAACTGAGTCCAGCAGAGATTGAATTTCATCTAGAATATTATAAAGATTCCAATGCCAAGACTCAGGTTTTGTAATCATTGATAAAGCATTTAGGCAGTCAGACTCTATGCAAATAGGACTCATGCGTAGAGACAGTGCATATGTAATTGCATTCCTAATGCCACATAACTCAGCATGCAATGGGGAAAAAGACTGTATAAAGGAAGTTTCAACTTTAAAGAATTCCCCCTGGGATCCTCTAATAATCCATGCTATCCCAGCCTGGTTTTGTTTCTATGAAGCATCTGTGTTTATCTTAAAACCTGACAGTGGTTTAAACCAAGCAACGGAAGAGATGTTGGGCTTTGGAGGAATGTATAAGGGTGGGATACAGCCCTGATCAGATAGCTCTCTGTCAATTGAGTTATGTAGAAACATAGGCTTTTTAATAAAGGATAAGTAGATGGATTGGGGGAGGTCTTTTTTCATTGTATCAATATCTGGGGGAATATTTTCAAAATTCAATCTATTCCTCGCTTTCCATAAAATCCAGCATACCATGATGGGAGCACTATGATTTAACCTATTATGGATCTTGGATAGACCTCTAAATGACCAGTTGGTAACAAGTCTATCCCAAAAATTAGAGCTAGTGAAATACAGTGAGCCACATAAATAGTGCATATGTTTCCAAAGATGTGTAGCTATATGGCAGTCATTATAGAAATGATGAAGAGAGTCAGAATAATTGCAGAAACAACACTTGGAGACATTTTGAAATCCAAATTGTTTTAGAATGTCATCAAAGGGCAGCAGACAGTTCATCAATTTCCACATAAACACAGATAATTTTTTCTGAGTGAAAGAGTTCCAAATTTTTCGGAGAGCTGGGAAAATACCTGATCTGTCCCTGAGACTGGAGTGAGCTGATTTGATTGTGAATTTTCTAGTTGTCTCCAATTTCCATATCAGTTTGTCTTCTCTGTGGTGATGAATGACAGCATTTGTAATTGTGGGGATGACAGATGGAGGGAGTACAAGTTGCAGCAGGGGCAAGATTGATTGTCTGTCAGTCACAAAATCTGCCACTGACATTTTGAGTATAGAGGGGATGGAAGGGTCAAATAAATCAATCAGAGGTCCATGGTCTGTCCAGTTGGATGACCAGAAGTTGCATTTTCCATCTCCTAAAATTACTTTGGAATGTTGCTCAGCAAATGGGGTGATAGCACAAATCCTCTTCCAAATTTGGGATTTTCTCTGTGTGGAAGGTAGAGAGGCTAGGAAGGATGACCAGGGAGCATTGCCTATTTGGTACTTCCACCAGAGCTTGCAGGAGAAAGCTTGAATAGTTTCAGACAGGGATCTAATCCCCAGCCCATTTTCAGTTACAGGGCAGCAGATGGACCTCCATTTTTTCCAGGATTTTTTTGGACCTGAGTCATTAGATCCCCAGAAAAAGATAGCTAATCTTCTTTCAATTTTTTTAATGATCCATTTTGTTGGCTCCATCACAGCCCAGACATGTTGTGACATAGACAGGAGGCAGGATTGAATAAGTGTCAATTTACCTCCTGTTGAAAGCCATACATTTTTCCAGTTCAGGATTCTTCTATCAATCATTTCAAGTACAGACTGATAATGAATATTAAGGTTCCTGCCACTGAAGATTTGTACCCCTAAGTATTTCAACGGCAGTTTACCAGGTTTCATGCACATTATTTGTTTAACTTGTCTTTGCTTGTTCTCTGTTGCCTTAGAGCTAAGGTAAAATTCACTTTTTTCAAAGTTAATTTTTTGACCAAAAAAGCCTTCATTTTGATAAGACTGGACCTAGAGGCTGAGAAGAATATGACTGTGTCATCTGCATAGCTTAGGTGAGAAATACTGATGGAGTTTCTGGGGAGTGAAAAGTACTGAAGAGCACCAGATTCAAAAACATAGGATAGGCTTCTGGTAAAGGCTTCTGAGAAAATATTGAAAAGGAATGGTGACAGTGGGTCACCTTGTTTTATGCCCCTAGATGCAGGAAAGTAACCTACAGGTTTTCCATTTATCAACACAGAGAACCAAGCATCAGATAATTTTTTAATAATGCATTGAATAAAACTGTCTCTGAAACCAAACTTATGGAGGATTGCTTTTAGGAATTTCCAACTGACCCTATCAAATGCCTTCATTAAATCTAACTTCAGTATACAGTTAGGGTCCCTAGATTTCCTATTCAAAAATCTAAACATTTCTTTCAAATTATTAGTAGCCTTTTATTAATACTTATATATATATATATATATATATATGTAGATGTTATGAACTATATTTTCAAATTTTATAAAATCAATTTTATATGTTTATCTACCAATACTTGTCTTTAATTTTTTATTTTTTTGACATTTCAATGAATAATCATATTTTATTATTATTTTCATAGTTAATTCAAAATTGATAGTTCCGGCCCCCCTCATATACAATTCCTAACTCCGCCTCTGGTCGTTTGTGTGATTGATACAAAATAATTATCAGAAAGGTTAAGCTAAGACTCATACCAGACGGAGTAGATCATTGGGATGTGTGATGCAGGTGAGGTAATGGACTCTTGAATGCGTGGACCTTCTCCGATCGTTCGTCTCCTCGCCCTCCTCGTTGTATGCCCCGACGATTATATCAGTGTTCGACTGAGATTTGAACTCCAGATAAGCCACCGCCTCCATTCCGAGGTGGTTGAGGAGAGCAGCCGAGGATCCCGGGAGAATTTTGTTCGTGCGGGTGAGGGGAAGCAGAATCTCACCGACTGGAGTGTAGAAAACGGCCGCGGTGGGAATGAAACCGTGGTCTAGATTAGCAAAGTAGTAGTTAGGAAGGAGGAGTGTACGAATGGGATCGGCGGGAGATGCGTGCACGATCCTGAAGCTATCCATATTTGGAGAGAGAATATGAGATCAAACAGCGTATTTGCTTAGTTTGTGTTCTGTGGCAGAATGCGTCGGAATTTCTCTGGTTTTGTAGAGAAAGGATGAAGGCAATGGAGTTTTGATTTGTGTGCGTCATAAATCGTTGTCCAGCGAACTAAAGAGACACTCCCTTTAATTTTCCTGTAAACGAGTTTGAATCCCTTTAATTTCCCTGTAAACGAGTTTGAATTTTTCTCTGGTTTTTGGACCTATCAAGTTGGTGAAATTAATTTAATTGAGGTTAATTTAATTAAATTGAGATTTATTTAGTTTAACTGAGATTAATTTAACTGAACTGAGATTTTTCCGGTTGAACTGAGATTAATTTAACTGAATTAAGATTAATTTAACTGAAAAGAGAATATTATGTATAAAATAAGAGCCTGTTTGACAAAAATTATGTCATGCAGAACTGAATTTTACTAAAGTGAAAATTAATAATTAATAATAGAATCAGCATGTCTAATTTTACTTGAATTTGTTTAAAAAATATTTTCACTAAATTGAACTTAACTGAATTGAATTGAACTGAACTACTGATAAGGTCCACAAAATAGGGCCTAAGGGGTGGTTTGCTTGAGTTTATTTCTTACTAAGCTGAGCTGAGCTGAACTAAACTGAACTGAACTGAAGTGAAAATTAATGAATTGAAAAATAGAATTCGTAAGTCTAAATTCACCTGAATTGAATCAATATATATTTTTACTAAATTGAATTGAATTGAACTAAACTGAAACAAACTGAATTGAATTGAACTTGACTGAATTGAACTTAAGTGAATTGAACTGAATAGAATTAGTAAGTCTAAATTTACTTGAATTTTATCAAATTATGTTTTGATTGAACTCAACTGAACTGAATTAAACTGAACTGAATTCTGTTGGACTTAATTGAACTGAAGTAAAAAATTAATGTATTGAAAAATAAAATCAGTATGTCTAAATTTACCCGAATTTTATCAAATTATATTTTGATTGAATTGAAGTGAAATGAATTGAATTAAACTGGGATGAGTTGAATTGATCTGAACTGAACTGAATTGTTCTTATTAACTACGGCAAACATCCCTAAATCGTTATGTTTTGTATCCAATTGAAATAAAGTTAAAGTAATTATTTTATCGAATCAAATTAATTTCAGTTTATTCTAGTTGAACTGAGATTGATTTAACTGAACTGAGATTAATTTAATTGAACTGAGATTTATTTAGTTTAACTGAGATTAATTTAACTGAACTGAGATTAAATTAACTGAACTGAGATTAATTTAACTTAAAATATTTTTCAATAATCTGAACTTGACCCTAAACGTCAGTAGTTTAAATAATTAACTAAATCAATACACCAATGCATCAAATGTATAATATGTGTGAATGTGAAATTCAGAATGATTGTACACTCTCAGATCAATACAATCATTCTGAATTTCACATTCACATGGTATCAGTTTTGGTTATCGATCTCCAAAATTATTACCCAAAATAGTGTTAGGTGCACTAAACCCTAACCTATTAAACCCTAGCCGTCAAAGCTCTAGGTGCATTACTAAACCCTAGCCGCCGCCGACAGCTAGGTGCTTCTTCTCCGATCAAAACCCTAGCTTCCCGCCGTGTCCAGGTGCCGCCAAAACAAATCCTTGGATTCTCGGCCGTTCTAGGTGCACTCCTCAAACCCTAGTCTTTGCTCTTGTATTTAATTTAAAGATATTCTTGTATTGTTGTAGAATATATCCATTCCTAGTTTAGAGTTACCTAGTTTAGGACTCTTGTATATTCTACGACAATACAAGAATATCTTTAAATTAAATTAAGATATTCTATTAATATGAATATTATCGAAATATTAAAAAATTGGATAAACATTCATTGTAACTCAAAATAAAAATCTTATTATTATAAAAAGTTTGTATATTATTACTACAACAAACTAAAAAATGTTTTTTTGATACCATATGCATCCCAGTTTCTCGACCTTCATGAAGGACTACCCTATTCAACAAGCCTTTAACTACAATAAACCTTATCGGTTTTTATACTTTGTACTGTCACATTACAATGCCTCTGAATACCAAATAATTGATCGAGTTGAACTGAATCTTGCATTCTTAGGAAATAATTCTTCATTTTGTACAACAAATTTCAATTAAAACCTGTTCATATGAATCGATACTCATGATTGTATATCACGATCCGACAATAAGCATTAGTAGTGAAGTCTGTAAGGCATGCTATGTTTTTAACGACTTAAGTGCCAAATTACCTTAGCATTTTCTAATTATTTACGGTATCCTATGACTATGCTACGAAATACCTACAATTTGAATCACTCTGTCTTAGTCTTAGTCTGTTTACACAATACTTAACGACATAAGTGCCAACAACTACCTTAGCATTTGCTAAAGTAGTACGGCATCCTATAACTATGGAATGTATTACACACATGAAATGTATTCATTTATTTAATGGTTCGCGTGTATCCAGATTATACACAAGATGTATTACAGTCATACATACCCTAATACTTAATTGGACTATTTATGTTTTTAATTATTAACAAAGAAACCCCTATATTAACTATATATCTAATTATATATTTGATAAATAAGCTCGTCGAGCTTATCGAAATAAAATTTAAAAGTTTAGACTCGACTCGTTACATATTCGAACGAGTTTGACCTCGAGATCGAGCTTGGTCAACCCGAGCTCAAGACCGAGCTTTGACCGAGCTTCTCGATATTTTCTCACGAACGACTCAACTCATTTACACCCCTAGCAGCAAAATAGTATGGAATCATCTGTATGTTCTTACTAGCTAGTGTGTATAAGTCGGAAAAACCCACCACTGTGTGAATTAATTAATAGAAGTAGTATACTATCAGGCTCTAATATAAACTTAGTTTATTTGAATGGAATATAAATAATAAATCTACATTTGAACCAATTATGATATGGCAATATTCAATAAATTTAGATAAGTAAATTCAATTTTGTTAATAAACTAACCTATCATCATCGAAATAAAGACCCTAATCTCCTGACACCAAAATATTATTAATTTGAAATAATCAATCACAATATGACTATGTCAAACAAAATTGCATACACATATAGTACCAAAAAATATTTATACTAAATAATAGTAATAAAATTTGGAGCAAACAATTAAATCAATTATTTTTTTGCAATAATGTTGTTGTTGCCTCGTTTTTTATTTTCATTGACTCTTTGGGGATTTCAAAAGGTAGAATATGGGGGGTTGACACTGTAAAGGATAGCAATGGTTTGACAGATGAAGGGATAAATTAGGCTGTATCTATTCTAACCTCTTCAAATCTGATCCACACTTTCGATTTCTATGCTATTCATCTGTAAATTTATCAATTCCCATCATGGATCTATCATATTTCTACACACTTCCCACGGATTTGATTTCACAAATTTGTATCCGAGTCTGGTTCCATGAAATGATTGATCGGCACTTTATTGGAGATTCTCCAAACTCAACTATGCAATGGCTTAAAAAAGCTTCCAGATCTGGGCATTTCGACTCCACTTATGCCCTTGCTATGCTCTCAATCCTCAATGGTGATTCTCAGAAGGGGGTGGATTTGATGAGAGACATGAAGAGGACTAACAAGAGGGCGATAAAGATTGCCCGGAACAACCTCGCAGATTCAACTCGAACATGGGGGATTCGGAATCCCAACATTGTCGCCCACTGGAATGGAGATCGTCGGATTTGTTGCAGTCTTCATCTGGAACTGAACCGCGAGATTAGGTACGATTGCTGGGATTGTATTGAGCCTTGTGATATAGACTGTGATGCATGTTCGTGTGATCAAGAAATGCTACGTGTATTTGGTACATATTGCGTCAGATGATTGCAGGCGGTCGGAGTACGGCCTGATCCTTCTCCGTATTTTTTGCTCATTTCAGACGGAATTCTTTGTGGGACGGCATAGTTGGCCGGAGTCCAGCGGGTAGAGTACCGGTTTGGTTGACAATTATAATAAATAAAAACTTTTGTATTATTTTATTCGGGTCCCTAGCCTAGCTATGAATACAGTTAATTCATGACAGCTTTGGTTTTTATTTTAAATTTAGGGGCATGCTAGATGTAGTCCGTATTTTGCTTATTTTGCAGTCCAAAATAAAAATACGTCTTCGATATATATGATATGGTCAATAATTATATATATCAGACATATGCATCATATACACTACTTCTATTGCATACTTTGCAGGACATTTATTATTATTCTTGTAACCAGCCTTGCGGATATATTATACAAGGAAAATTATCAAAATATGCCTATTAAAACAGTGAAAACAACAACTTCATTTTCAAACATAATGAAAGGTACAAAAATTGAACAATATCGGAATGTTTTTTTATTATTCTTGTAACCTGCCTTGCGAATATGTTAAAGAATGAAAATTATCAAAATATGCCTCATAAAATAGTGAAACAACAACTTCATCTTCAAATTAATGAAAGGTACAAAAATTGAAAAATATTGGAATGTTATTGTTAGGTACAAAAATTAGGTACTTGTTTTGGGAGATTGGTAAGGTATACTATGAGCTAGACATACTCGAAAATTTAATGTTGTCATTGATTCATATTATTTTTCTATTCATTTTTTTCAATTACTTTCTTAATCATTCACGTATTCACACAAATAAAAATACATATGAAATATATAAACTTGTAAATAAAATTAAGGCCTTGTTTGTTTGAGTTTATAAATAGAGTAGTACAATCTAATTAAATTCAGTTCAATTAATTTCAGTTCAGCTCAGTAAAAAATAATTTAATCAATGCAAGTAAATTTAGACTTTCTGATTCTAATTTTCAATACATAAATTTAACTTCAATTCGGTGCAATTCAGTAAAATATAATTTGTTAAAATTCAAGTAAATTTAGACATTCTAATTCTAATTTTCAATAGATAAATTTCACTTCCATTCAGTGCAATTCAGTTCAAATCAGTAAGAAATATGCTCCAATCAGTAAGAATCAGTAAGGAAATAAGAACTGCTTTTAAAATTCCACATATCATCACTTTGATAGAAACTCAACAATGGTATAATTCTTAAGTTCCACACATCATTAATTAATAATAACAAAATTAAACCTTTAAAATGTTCCACATTAAATTAGGTAGTGCTCCTATTAAGGAGTGCTAAAAATCAACAATGGTAAAAAATGAAATAAGGAGCACTCCTTAAAAGAAAAGTTGTGTTAAAGAACTCCATTGGAGATTTAAAGAGTAAGGAGCAAACTCAACAATGGTATGATTTTTAAAATTAACAAATTGAAGATAAGTCAAGATAACTAGTACCATAAGAATGTGACTTACTACATAAGAATGTAATATATATGAATATATTTATACCTAAAATAGGACAAAAAATGAATATATTTATTTATTTTCCTTATTAATATCAATAATTACAGAAATTATTTTAGAGTAAATGCTGGGACTGCTAAGCAGTCAAGTAACTGAGTTTAAACACTTGTTTTTTTTAATGAAATTTTGTAAACATTTTATACTAAATTAAAATTATAAAAAATAAATAAACCTTGTGTGTGATGTTTTCTGAACTTACACTAATATGGTAATAGTGTACAATTATGTTCGCTATTTTTTATGCCCTATTTTGGTACCTCCCACAAGGGAAGTTACACTTTATTATTATGGAAGACTTGAATTGAAGATAATTAAACTGATTTAGTTATTCTAAAAATAAACTGATTTAGTTATTTTGAAAATAAACTGATTTTGGACATGGACCATTACAGACGTTGTAGTTGGACGGACTAGGGTTGAAAATACCAGAGTTGAAAATAAATTAACTTAATTACTTGATTTACAGACTAGGGTCGAATATTGTAATACCAGAATTAGTAAATCGAGGACATCATTAAAGACCTATCACATGCTTTCATCCTCCTTCCAATGTACATTAAAATAGCATTTACACAAAGTACCTACATCAAACTCCATGTCTGTTAACAAAAAAAAAAAAAAAACCCTGTCTTCCCACCTTCGTTCTCCATCTCCCATTTCACCTCTTGTTTTTCCAGATCAGGCACATATTTCTCCAACAATCACCCTAGTGATCTAATGTCTACTCCTCCCAGCAAGATGACCACAACACCGGAAACGGACCCGTTGAAGTCGTCGACGAACACTTGCAGGTCGGAACGACTGATAGAAATTTGCTGGCCGGTGCCATCATTATTTCCAAAGGATCTGAAGGAGAAAACAGCGGTGGGAAGCTCGGTTTGGATTCCGCTGAAGAAACCCTTGACGTCGGAGAGTTTGTTGAATGCTCTGGCAAATCCGGGGCTCAAGCATCATTAGCAGGTAGGCTATTTACACAAATCTCTGTACAACCTTTACCATATAATATCTGAAGCTTGTTTTGAACCCTGGGTTAGGTATTGCAGTTAGTTTGGAACATTCATTAGCAGATCCTTTCTTTTACAAAGACAATCACCATGTATGACTCATGTGTTGAGCATTCAAAGCATCACACAAGTGCAATATAGCCAAAAACATACAAAAATCAGGATCTTTTTCTTATTGGAGATCATATGTATTTTGTTTTATTAAAAAAAATCTCACCCCGATTTGACAGATCTAGTCATTTATGTGACGGTTGTATTGTATATATGTGCACTTGTGGCAAAAAACATATATCTGTCGCATATGGATATGTATATAGAATATAATATAATATACATTCATTCTCTTATTTTTACTCATATTCACTCCCTTGTATTTTTGTTCGTGAAGAAACTTCTAAGCCGAACAAATAAGATGGGAAAGTATTTGAGGAAGAAGAGTACTGAAAAGGAAAAAGGAAAGAGAGAATGAATAATTATAAAGAAAATTTAGAAAAGTCTATTTAATTGTAACCGTTAGATTAAATTGGAAGGAAGGGGTAGGATCTTGGGTAAAAAAATGAGTGTTTATGTATATAAATATATATATATATATATATATATATATATATTTTAATGAGTCCTCTTTTTTATGGCCTCTCAGGCACCCAGCAGGTGGATCAGGTTTCGAAAGAGAATCCAGAAGTTGGGGTGATTACCGAATCCAGAAAGAGAAAGCAAGCATCGAGTGAGTTTGATCGCATCCCAAGGGTAAGGGCGTGTTCTACATCCACGTTGTTCTTTGTAACGGTGATGTTTCTACATTCTGTGTTTCACTAAGCATACCCGATTCCGAAAACAAATTATCAACTACTTGGAATTGTATTTGAAGGACCGAATAGCATCCTTTTGTTCTCCAACATATTTTTCAATATTCCGTATGCCATAATATAATGCCCTAAGCACTATTGCCTAGCATCCTAGAATACTTTATGTTTTTTGTGTTTGTTTTTTTGGATCCTTGATTATAGATATAGAGATCTGCTTCTATATGTAGTATATTTATGTCTGATGTGTTGATTTATGATGCTCTAAAAATCCATGCTTTTTTTAGGGTTAGTTAAGTGTTTAGGCACGTAGCTTCCATTTTTATCGGTGGTCTACATGAATGCCAGTTAATTGGCAGGCTTGTGTGGTGTATTTGAAAAGCAAAAGTCTGATGTTAGAGTAATATACAGCTTTTTTGATTGATACTGATTATCTTTTCTGAAATAACTATCAATAGATCTACTATAACTTTACGTATAATTCTGTGTTTTAATTAACTGTATCGAGCATGTTATAACATGGTGGCAGTATCGAGCATGTTATAACATGATGAAAATTAAAGACAATAACACAGAATTGTTTACGCAGTTCGGTGATGAATACACCTACATCTGCGAGACCTTGCCAAGTCTAGAAACCATTCACTAGATAATCAATATAGTGTACAAAACTCCTCACTTCTACCTATCTATGATTACCTCTAGTAGTGAACTTGTGAGCACCCCTCACTTGCCGGTCAACGTCAAGCTCCTCACTTGACAAGGTCGAGCTCCTCACTCAACTTTCTGATGACTACCTCTCCCGAGGATATTATGGCCGTGGTTCTAGACTTTTCGGTGAACAAGATTCCGTTGCGGTTGATTGCTGAACTGCGACTGCTCCACTCGAAAGTATCCTTGACAGGATTTTTTAATCTCTAAATCCGTGGTTGAATTCGCAGCCTTCGTTCTTCTTTAATAGTGCATGTTGTACCTTCAATAACGTACAACCCTAATCTATTCTTTCTATAACTGAATATTACAATTTCCAATTACAATATAGAAAAAGGAATAGACTAGATCTCTTTCCAATTATAAAGCTATGCCTAACTAATTCTTCCATAATAATTCCATAGGCAATATTTAATCTTCCATAATTGAATTGGACGAAAATAGATGACTTGGAATCTTCTGTACTTAATCTTCAATAACTGAAAATAAATCATTCTTCCATAACCATGTAATCCGATCGATACAAAGATTCAAGATCCATAAATAACTTTCTAGAGCATGTTAAAACATGCTTCCCTTCTTCACAAAAATGCCAACTTAAAAGTATGGACTTTACATTTTCAATACATGTTTACCAAACGAGCAATCATGTATTCATTTCAATTGCTATACAAATCTTATCGATTTTAATACTCATACATCTTATGTGATTGTGTTTTTAGATATATAAATGGACTTTAAAAATCTTTTGTTCACATTATTCCTCTTCTTGTTAGGCATACTCTGTACATTTTTTGTAGTTTTATTGTCACTTTTACAAATGAAATCAAATTAGCGACTATCACTTTTACCTTTCTAATAAAATTTGTACGCTGCCTCATTCCCTTTGCATTATTGTAGTAGTTCATATTTTTTATGCCAATTAGCTTATTCTCTACACATTGTCGAGGTGCTATACTAACTTGCTGGGTCTTGGCCTGTTCCTGTGAATCAGGATAAGACTTCGGGTGTCGGGAGTGAGCAGGCCCCATGGACTGAGTGGCCAATGGAGCTTATGGATTTTCACGAATCCAGGCTTAACAAGAGGTTGGCCAGGGATTTCGGTACCTATCTGGCTAAGCATGTGATGCAGATCTCAGACTTTTGCATATCTGAAAAAGTTCCTGCTGATTTAAGGTAACATTTGTCCCACTAAGTAACCTAAATAAGTTATACTCTATGTTGTTGACGCTGAACATATATTTTAATGACATAGTTGCTCCTCATTACATGCCTTTGGTGTAAAATTTAACTGTTAGAAGTTTGCATATTATGGAAAGAACATATCATCTATGGCATTTGAGTTATTTTAAATTGATGAATAGTATTGTTCATCAGAACAACTACTAACAACATTTGTTAAGGATGAATAATATTTGACCGGGCACACAATGATGGTCCCATGATAGTTTAAAGACAATTACATTGTTTAGTTTCAAATTGTTGGAGCACAAGCATCATGGAAAACTTATTTCACGGCAAAATTATTGGGTGGAATTATTGGATCCGTTTATTTTGAGAGTGTGCACGTGCTTCACATTTTCTATTGAATCATAATTTGTGACTAGTTCACTTCTGGTTTCTTAAAGGGTTGAGGAGCCTTATGACGATGGCTTGCTGCGGTTGACTAGAGAGCAGTTGTCTTGCTTGAATGCGGATACAGCCATAACCGATGATGTTATCAGGTGCTGGGAAAGAATTTTGAATGGAGAAGGTTCAGCATCTTTGCCTGAGGATCGTGTATGTTTTGACCTCATAGACTTGGTGAGTACGCTTCAATAAGGTCATTCCTAGCCGGAGTCTTTTTTTGTGCCTTCTTATAACAATTCCCGCTGCCCTTCCAGCCTAGATTGGACACTTCTCCTTTGTTGAGGAGCGAAAGATGGGACCAGTGGTTACAAAATTGCCCAAGAAGCCTCTCAAATGCTGATGTTGTAAGAAAATTTAATTCCCCTCTACATTTTGTAATACTTGTAGCCTAATATTTTCAATTACTAACTCACTCCCGGGATACTGATTTACATCCTGTATTGGTCTTTAACCTGACCCAAAAAGATAATCATACCGGTTCGGAAGGGTCAATTCGACTTTGCTATGGCCTTGAACCGAGGCAAGAGAGTAGTGCATTACACTGATGCGCTCAATCGTTCATTTGCTGCTTGTGAGGAGGCACTTCACGAGCTGGTAAGTTAAGTTTTGTAAATTCAGTATAAATTGGATAATGGAGATGATGTCAAAATCATGTTTGCCTTATCAGAACTAACAGACCTCACCCGTATAATTGACCATAAATTTTTCATGCCACGTGGATCCCTGGCATCCTTCTTTGTCAGATAAGGGCTATCAAACTGGGCGGAGGTTGGTGAGTATAAGCTGAAACGCAGTACCGGCAATGACAAATATGAGAAATTGAATGTGAGCGAAGCAGGCCTTTACCTCATGCACGCAATGAAAAAATTTCATGGCAAGGCAAAGCGGTAAATTTGAATTAATAGGTCATTTTACAAATATGTTTGGGCTAATTTTGATTGTGATGAAATATGAGCTGAGGCTATGATGTTGTGTTATAGGTTGTGGACCGGGATATGCGGAGGGTTTCCTACTGCGCGGATATCGTGCTCAGCAGATTGAACAAGAAACAAAATGCAGTGCTGAATGCGGTCCATTCTTTCATCCTGCATAAGCATCAGAACCCAAGCTTGACTAAAACAGATGAGGATGAGGATTAAAAGTGGACTGTTTTCTGTAATTGTGGGATAATTTCATCTTTTATCATGCCAAACTTTCTTTTGACAATAGTTGAACAGCTGTTGGATATTCCTATCACGATTTATCATTGAAACAGTAATGCAGCATGAAAGCTTATCTTTTGACTGGGATGGTAATGTATCCATGTTGGATATTTCGCCAAATAAGGTCCAGACTTAGATTAAGCTGGAAATTACGTGCTTGTATCTTAGGGTATTCAGCTTGAATGTGGTGTAAAGGGACTAGAATAGAACTTGGACGAACAGTCAACAGAAAGAAGGCAAGTCGTAGAGCAACTGAGCAAGTCCAACAGCTTTGCTATAGTAACAAATTTGCTCAAATATTAAAAGTTTGGGTATTATTCGAAGTCCAACAGATTCTCCATCCCATTCCTGATAACGAGCCGATCCGATCATGATTATCACTACGTTCATGATCGGATCGATTAAAATTTGTAGTGATCAAGATCGATCGCGATCGAAGCGATCAAAATAATGCATGATCTAGATCGGGTCGTTTAAAAATCAAAATGATCATGATCAGCTCGTGATCGACTTGTTATAGATAATCGATCAAATGATCAATGATCGATGATTTGATCAAGTTAAAAGCTAATTTTTTAAAAAAAGTCAAATATACACAAATTATCAAATTAGTAAAAATACACAAACTGTAGACATACATTTTAAAATTATAATATATAATTATATTACTTTAATTTTTTCGATCGATCTCGATCACCTTATCGATCGATCATCTTATCGATCTGTTCACGATCATGATCGATCTTTTATGTTCAAGACCATTGATCGTTCATTTAATAAACGATCATAAAATTTTGATCATTATCGGTTCAATTATTAAATGAACGATCTCGATCAGATCTCGATCTTTTTAACGAACGCTCGTGACCGTTCTCACCCCATAATGGGGAAATTGAAGAGAGAGGATTTGATTCCCCAAATTTGGAGAATGAGAAAAAGTGAATGGAGAACCAAAATAATTAATTGCTTCTTCACAAGTTTTTGATTATTTAATTCATTTATTGTTTCTCCAAAATAATTTTAAATGATTAGTATTTTAAAATAATTACAATCAAATTTTTAAAAAATACATATTCTAAAAATATGCATAAAACGATTGTGAGAAGATCTCATATGACTATTTTCACATTTACAAATCTATTGATAGTTAATAATCAAATATAATCTATTCTTCAATTTAAATTTAACAAATTTTAAGTTCATAAATATATTTAAGTTCATAAATATCTATTGATATTTATTTTGACGTTTGTTTATAAGTCATAACGTCTAAACTAAATATTTTTTTGCAAACATTTTATTTCTAATGGTTGAAAAATATAACTTGTAATAAATAATTGAAAATAGATGAGTCTAATTATTCATAGTACTATATTTTTATAATAAATTTGAAGTGAAAAAATACGGGGAATATGAAAAAACTGTTGGAGTTGCTCTCACAATTTTTTAAACCTTTCGTAAATGTATCATAAATTTGATCACCAACTCTTCGTATTTCCTTTCTGTATTTATAAATTGTTTTGGTAACGTTATGTAGATGAAACGGTTCAAATTCCTGGGAGTTGTATTCTGATTAATTATTAATTTATCATTGGGAATCGCAAGCGCAAGAGAGATAATGAAGGAAGCAGTGATTTAAGACCTATTTATACCAGGCCTAGTCGCACAGTCACCACTATTCCCACATTCCGCCTCCGTTTTGTTTTCATTCTTTTCCCATGGATCTGTCCATCTTCAAATCCCTCCCTCCAGATATGTTATCTGAGATTATTGTCCGTGTTTTCTACGAGAAAATAGTTCATCAGTACGTGAGGGGGGGAAATCGCAATGGGGCCATCCAATGGCTCACCAGAGCTTCTAAAATTGGTCACAAAGGGGCTACCTATGCCTTGGCTCTGTTTTCAATCTGCGACGGTGACGTGCAGAAAGGCATTGATCTCATCACCGCCATGAAGAGAACCGACAAAGCGGGGCTCCGGAGTGCTCGGAATAGCTTCAAACGTACTGTTCATTCGAGTACTATTACTTGGTGGACCTACAGGGTTATGCTACACCCAGATTGCAGGCCTCGACCGATCTGCTGCAACATGCATCCCCATCTCAGCCGTGGCGTGAGTTACGATCGCTGTGAACCGGTCGATCAGCAGATATAGCATGTGATGCTTGCATGTGCGATCCAGAACTTATCTGTGTACGGATCCAGTAGGGGGTTGGTACTGCTCGACCGCTGAACACTGATCTTCTTCGCCAGCTTCTCTTGATCAGGGGGGTTTAGCCGCTGAACTCTGATCTTCTTGGCAAGCTTCTTCTTGATCAGGGGGGTTTAGCCGCTGAACTCTGATCTTCTTGGCAAGCTTTTTCTTGACCAGGGGGGTTTAGCGAAGCAGTGCTTAATGGCTTGTTCTTTTTTATATGAATGATTTGTGCTAATGCTTTTTGGCCAACTTATTATAGTATTAATGTTGAAGGTTTTGCGGCACTGCTTCTTCGCCAGCTTCTTCCTAATCATGATGGAGTATAATAATAAACTTGTATTAGCTTTTGGGAAAAATATTGTAATGCATTGTTATTTGTTGAAACTGTGTATGTGGTGGTTACTAAATTTACTATTGATTATGTAAATTGTTTGATCTGAAGCATTATCTTTCATCAAGTCTGAAAAGATCATTACCTCAGGTTATTTTTTTGCCACAATTTATTATGTGCATACATATATATATATATATATATATATATATATATGTATGTATGTATACGCAAGAGAGATAATGAAGGAAACAGTGATTTAAGACCTATTTATACCAGGCCTAGTCGCACAGTCACCACCATTCCCACATTCCGCCTCCGTTTTGTTTTCATTCTTTTCCCATGGATCTGTCCATCTTCAAATCCCTCCCTCCAGATATGTTATCTGAGATTTTTGTCCGTGTTTTCTACAAGAAAATAGTTCATCAGTACGTGAGGGGGGGGAAATCGCAATGGGGCCATCCAGTGGCTCACCAGAGCTTCTAAAATTGGTCACAAAGGGGCTACCTATGCCTTGGCTCTGTTTTCAATCTGCGACGGTGACGTGCAGAAAGGCATTGATCTCATCACCGCCGACAAAGCGGGGCTCCGGAGTGCTCTGAATAGCTTCAAACATATTGTTCATTCGAGCACTATTACTTGGTGGACCTACAGGGTTATGCTACACCCAGATTGCAGGCCTCGACCGATCTGCTGCAACATGCATCACCATCTCAGCCGTGGCGTGAGGTACGATCGCTGTGAACCGGTCGATCAGCAGATATAGCATGTGATGCTTGCACGTGCGATCCAGAACTTATCCGTGTACGGATCCAGTAGGGGGTTAGTACTGCTCGACCGTTGAACACTGATCTTCTTCTCCATCTTCTCTTGATCAGGGGGGTTTAGCCGCTGAACTCTGATCTTCTTGATCAGGGGGGTTTAGCCGCTGGACTCTGATCTTCTTGGCAAGCTTCTTCTTGATCAGGGGGGTTTAGCCGCTGAACTCTGATCTTCTTGGCAAGCTTCTTCTTGATAAGGGGGGGTTTAGCGAAGCAGTGCTTAATGGCTTGTTTCTTTTTTATATGAATGATTTGTGCTTATAACGCTTCTTGGCCAACTTATTATAGTATTAATGTTGAAGGTTTTGCGGCACTGCTTCTTCACCAGCTTTTTCCTAATCATGATGGCAGTATAATAATAAACTTGTATTAGCTTTTGGGGAAAATATTATAATGCATTGTTATTTGGTGAAACTGTGTATGTGGTGGTTACTAAATTTACTATTGATTATGTAAATTGTTTGATCTGAAGCATTATCTTTCATCAAGTCTGAAAAGATCATTACCTCAGGTTATTTTTTTGCCACAATTTATTATGTGCATACATACATATATATATATATATATATATATATATTTGCCACAATTTATTATGTGCATACATATATATATATATATATATTTATTTATTTATTTATTTATATATATATATGTATATGTATATATATGCACACATTAATACAAAGATTGAGAATTGAGGAAAATATGTGTGACGGTGACATTTTAAATAGACAAATTATCGACCGAACTGGAGTGTTTAAAAATGGACAAACAATGGAGTACGAATTTAAAAATTATAAACTGAAGACAATTCAAGATAATTCTTGTATTATCATTGTAGGGCATTTCTTATTATTCTTGTAACCCCTTGACGAATATGTAATGAAAATATAAAATGCATCCATACAACTTATGTCATTTTCCTTTCTTTACTGTATCTTTTACGGTGGACAAAGATCGAGGCGATAACTACTTGTATGTCTCGACTACTAGTCGTGATTGCTCTCAATACAAAACTTTATTCTTTTTTTATGTATATAACACAATACATATACTCAGCTTCAGCTTATTTAACAAAAAAGTCAGCTACAATAAATTCAGTTCAGCCAGGATAATCTCCATTCAGTCAGAATAATCTTAGCTTCGCCGCAATAATCTTAGTTCAGCCGCAATATCCTGAGTTCACCTGGAATAATCTCTGTTCAGCCGCAATAATCTCATTCAAGCCGGGATAATCTTATTTTAGCTAGAATAATCTCATATAATTTTTGTATTCCCCTAAGTTCCTATGATGAATACAATTACACCCATATTAAAAATTTTAGTACAAAAAATGCAATATTATTATTTATTAACAATTTTGGATGTAATGTCTAAAAATGTCACTTGTGGTCATAATAAATCATTAATTCTTACCATATTTAGAACATACTACTCCACTTAAGTCCAAAAGCGAAACAGTTTGTCCCAGTCCATGGACCGTCGCCCTAGGTACGGCTCTTTTCGGTTACTTTTGGAATGTTGTCGGGTAGTTGTTTTTCTTTTTGGAGCTGAGCGTGTGAAAAATTACAACTCATTTGCCCCATTCTCAGTCCAGACCCTAAACAGTAAGAATTATATCTATACACGTGGAATAAGTTGGATAATGTACCCCTCATGAATTCTTATTTCAACTTCAGATCTCAGCTATAATAATCTCATTTCAGCTGGACTAATTTTCAGTTTAGTCGAACAATCTCAGTTCAGCTGAAATAATCTCATATAGCTGGATGAATCTCAGCTCAGCCGGAATTATATCAGTTCACCTGGGATAATCTTAGTTCAGCAATATTATTAAGCTCACTAAAATTTTGTTCAATATATCAAAAAAATTATTTGATCAATTTGATATAAATCATTGATTAATTTACTTTAGTTTAATATAATTCATTAGGGTATATGTCTACTAAATTTTATTGGATTTTGACAAATTAAACTTAATTTCCCTAAAATTAAGGATGTAGTTTATCATTTATCAAACATGATGCAAAAAAGCTTATAATCGATTTGTTTTTATTTCAACTTCTCATAACTTGTAAGTGAACCAAATCCATAAAATAGGGAGTTATATTAATACTTCATACATATTGGATATTCATAAATTAAAATCTATTGCATTCCACTACTATTAACGGAGGGGTGCGTGAAGGGAGGCGGGGTGCTGCTAAAACATATTCGATTTGTTTCTTCTAGGGGTGTAAATGAGTCGAGTCGTTCATGAGAAAATCTTGAGAAACTCGGTCAGAACTCGATCTCAAGTTCGGGTTGACCAAACTCCATCTCGAGCTCGAGCTCAAAAAATATTTAATGAGCCGAGTTTGATCATACCCCTGTTCGGTCTCGACTCGACTCATTTACACCCCTAGTTTCTTCTAACTTTGGCGTTCCATTTATTTTCTTTTGAGAATGTCTTTCTGCACCAAAACATTTTCTTAAGGTGAAATGACTCAACACCGTATCTGAACTATTTTCCAGTCGAAAAACTTATTTTTTTCCAATACTAGAATAACGCAAAAAATAAATAATTTAATTTGAGTTTTCCTTAAAATAAATATATAGTAATTAACTACTCAATGAGTTTACTGTGTGGAAGTTATAAATATATCAACCAATAAAAAAGAGTAATCCTACTTAGATATTAATAAGTACTTGATATTAAAATAAGTAATAATCATATTATAATGATTTTAAAAAAGATTTATATCACCTTTTATTATATTTGACACAATATTATTTCAAGTCGACACAAGATATGATCTTAGTGACAATAATGTATGTTCAGCTGGATTAAACTCAGTTCAGCTAGAATAATGTCAGTTCAGGTGGAATAAGCTCAGTTCAGCCGGTGGAATAATCTCAGTTCAGCTGGAATAATCATAGTTCAACCGGAATAATCTCAGTTCAAACAGAATAGTCTCGGATGGTATAGTTGATTACAGCACAAGTTGACAGAATATTGGCAACATCATATATATATATAAGATTGTATTTTCAAAAAATAATGTATCCCATTTCATTTTGAATGGCACAAACAAAATCAGGTAAATAATTCTAGGATGCAGATGAATTTATTTTTGTAACACCAAAACTGAAATTGGTGAACCGGCATTATAACAACAATTAGTAAAAATAAAGCATCTTACGAAATGAAATTAGAAACAAAAAACACACACACTATTATCTGTGATGAGTTTGCCTCAGTCTGTGCTAGCCCAGCATAAACTCTAGCCTCAGACTGTGAACTAGGCTGTAAAAGCTGATTAGCAATGTAGACTACAGTGCCCAACAGTTGCAAGTGAAATGTATTAGCAATTTATTAATACAAATTAGTTTGAATCTGTAAGCGTGGCACAAAATGGAGCAAGCAATTATGTAGTGGTAGTGAATTGCTAATCCAGTAGACTAAACAACTGTTTAATTCATTTCACAGCAACCAGATGGTGTGTTCAAACCTTCCACTCAAGATAACCTTCCACTCAGGCTAGCGTAACCTTCCACTCAAGCTAAGAGCAACCATCCCGAATCCGTTAAAATTAGATGTTTTTGTAATTATTGTTGTTTAGCTGCTACATTAACGAAATTAGTTTAATTTACGTTTTGATGTAATGTGTAAAATTCAATACGAACATGATGCATGCTATGGTTACACTCGTGGTTGCGGATACATTTTTTATGGAAAAATATATTCTGTTCATATGATTGGATATACTCTAATGGATTCATAATTCAAACAAATTCTATGATTCGTACATCTGCTAAGTTTGAGTTGTATTTCTTTATTTGGAACTAATACATGACTCGATACGTATATGCCTTGTGAATTTGGGCTGCGATTAACTGAACTGAGATTATTCCAGCAAAACCGAGTTGATTTTGACTGAATTAAGATCAATCCTGCGGAATTTAGATGATTTTTTCTGGTTGAGCTATGAGGTTATTGTAACTAAGATTCTTGTCAAATAAGCCGAAGTTGACAGGGCCATAGTGGGGCGCTTCAGTTTCATAGATAAAATTTGGATACAAATTGGAATGTTCATACATTTAAACTAAACTTATTCCACTGGCTGCGATGGCATCCGTTGTGTTGTTAGACTATTCCCAAGCACGGTTTCTTGTACATGGTCATCCACTTTAATTCCATATTGTTGAATTCTGTAAAACCGCACGGCTTTTTTACTTATATATATGCGACATTTTAATAGAGGTATTGCTTTTAGGTGCTAGTTGTGCCTGTCTAATCGGGGGTTATTGGTGCTCGGCATGTTCAAGACTCAAAATATCCTCACTCGATCTCGTTAGCCTTGACCTTTGGTCAAGTCAAAAAGATTAATTGAGTCGGGCTAGACCAAACCAAAAATCGTCTACAAAATTTCAAGCCAGTCGGACGATAAGTTCAGTTCAGTATTTTTTTTCGAATGAAATGCACCTTTTAAACATTATAATTGTATAATCATGGGATTATTTTAACTCCAATCATTTGGTTGGGAATCGCACGGTGGTAATTAGTCGTACAATTGTCGTATATGACAGTACTTGAACATTTAAGTTTAGGGCTAGTGACATGATTGTTTTTAGAAAATTATATCAGTATGACCGATATTAGTATGAGACGTATGGTTAAACTTAGGGGTGAGAACGATCACGAGCGTTCGTTAAAAAGATCGAGATCGAATCGGTAAAATATCGGATCGAGATTGTTCATTTAATAAATGAACCGATCATGATAAAAATTTTATGATCGTTTATTAAATGAACGATCAATGGTCTTGAACATAAAAGATCGATCATGATCGCGAACAGATCGATAAGATGATCGATTGATAAGGTGATCAAGATCGATCGATAAAATTAAAGTAATATATTATATACATTAATAATAATGGGGAAATATTTTAATTTTAATATGTATGTCTATAGTTTGTTGTGTATTTTTATTAATTTGATAATTTGTATATTTTTGACTTTTTTTAAAAATTAACTTTTAAATTGATCAAATGATCGATCACGATCGATCGTTATCGATCATTGATCGTTAGATCGATTATCTATAACGAGTCGATCACGAGCCGATCACGATCATTGTGATTCTTAAACGAGCCGATCACGATCATGAATTTTTTTCATCGCTTCGATCGCGGTCACCTTAAATTTTAAACGAACTGATCACGAATATAGTGATGATCGTGATCGGATCGGCTTCGAGGATGAATTGCATTGTTTTTAACTTTAGTAATGGAATTGTTCAACATTGATGTTGAAAATGGTGGGAATATCTCAACCAATTTTTGAAACAAAAATGGCGCCAAAGAAAATGCCAAGCACATTGGCGCCTTTATTTTGAATTCAATGGTTTTCGCATGCCTATAAGTATTCAGGCCTCACAACACACAGTTACAGTAGTAAATCCCTTCATCTCTTCAACCATGAAGGTTCCCCCAAAGGTCCATATGACTTGCCAGAAAAGATCCCTTTGTAGCCTAACATTCAATTCCAAGCTTACCAAATGTAACCTGGGTGGCAGATCTTATGCAACTCCGTCGAAATGCTCCCTGTGCTACCCCAAATCAGCTCTCAAGTCACCAAAACGCCGTCTTATCCCATCTTCTAAGAAGAATACTACCAACCGAGGTCCTGATCCGGCCCGGAGATCAGATGGTCCTTCCCGCCTAGATTCCATCCCCGAAGAACCAATATCCATGTCCCCACAACCCTCAAGCGGGGCAGAGGATCACCACTCACCTCCGCCCCCGGAGACAGTACGTCAGGTCGTTCAGCTGAGGCTTGTAGTCAGGCACATGCTTAATGAGTTTGGTGAGGCAATTGTGACGGGATTTTTTGAAAGGTTCAAGTCTCCCCTTCAACCGTCGATAAAATATTCACAGAGGAACTTCATTCTTACTGGATTCGAAACGGCCACTTTCACAGTCTTCCGGTCGACATTAGAGGGGACCGAGTGGGGAATTTTCCGCGCCGATGAAGCCGGTGAGACCATCTGGACCACCCCGTATGCAACCATAATCAGGAAGCTGCAATTTGTTGATTTGTCGGCAAGAGATTAGCTGACATATGTACCGGAATCAGATGAAACCTGACTATCCTATCTATCTTTTGTCTACGGTAGTTACTCTCGTATCTTGTTTAAGGCCAGTCCATTTTAATTGGATTTATTTGTGGCCTAACGTTTTGGCAAGTACTGTATATGGCTATGGTTTATTCTTATGATGAAAATTTCTAAACATCCATCAGATCTTTATTCCAGTTTGTTCCAGGTGAACGTTCATGCTTCATAAGTCTAGAGGTCTTCATATTTTTTGACCACACAAAAATAAGAAACATATAAGAAATTATGAAAAATGTGGTGATTGGAGTCAAATACAGAAGATTACATTAGTCCGATCGCAATCGCAGCAGCTAATAACAACGTTAATTAAGGACTACAACTAGATCTTAAAATTTAATACCACCCCTGAGTGTAATTCAATCGGAAAAAAGGCACTTCCAAATCTACCTAGCCGAAGAAGGGGTCTTCATATTCAGTTTCTTCCTGGCGCCGCTTCTGGAAAAATCAAAGTTTGATCCTAGGAGCTCACCGTCATACAAAGCGTTTAGAGTGAGAAGGGGGGGGGGGTCACTAACCAAAACCTGCTTGATTGAGGTTCCATGTCCGTTGATCTGGAAACGCCTACACATCTCTTTGGTCTCCTCTACAATGCGGTGATAATCTCGATTCAACCCATCGTACATGGACTCCATAGCATCATGTGTGATCTCTACAGTAGGTCCGGTAACCTCGGGCTCTGCAGCGACTGCCCTCCTCTTCCTTGCAGCCCGTTTGATCTCTACAGTAGCTCCGGTAACCTCGGGCTCTGCAGCGGCTGCCTTGCCCTTCTTTGCAGCCCGTGTGGTCTCTACAGTAGGTTCGGCAACCTCGGGCTCTGCAGCGGCTGCCTTCCCCTTCTTTGCAGCCCGTGTGGTCTCTACTGGAGGTTCGGTAACCTCGGGCTCTGCAGCGGCTGCCTTCCTCTGCTTTGCAGCCCTTGTGGTCATTCTTTTGAGTTTTGGGAATGGGAGCAATAAGGGAAAGTAACTTGGATGGTTTGATTTCACTTGGATGTGGTGTTATAAAACTATGCCTGGAAATGCTTAGATTTATGTCATGATAATGAACAAAGGAGCAGGGCAAAAGAGTCTTTTCACTACCTGCTAGGACTTGCAGTTAGCTCCTCTGAAGTTGGTTATTCAGTTACGGTCAACGGCAACAACTGATCGGATTCCGGCCGTATAATCTGATGGAGTTAACTTATGTGGTTATCGAATTAGTAATTTGATCACAGAATTTCTACTCTCTCTCTCTCTCTCTCTCTGTAACTGATCTTGACTGAGCTTGAATGAATACAAATTTCTGTTTTGTTTTGTGTTAATTGATCTGGTCCTAACAATTCATCGATGTTTATTAGGCCCAACATATAAATTTGATCAATTTGATCAATTATATATATGATTTTAAAATAATCTTTTTTAACAAATGAATATTTTCAGATAATAGTTGTGTTTATGCAGCAATATATTTTGTTTATTTGTCAATATAGATATTAATTTTTGGATAAAGAGAATGCAATTAAATATGACACGACTTGAACACCCGTACATAAAACTGATGTTTAAACATACATGAATTTAGGGCTATCAAATTAAATGCCAGGGCAACGATGATGTTTGAATTTATGCCATTTACTTTTAACTAGATCAACATCGCTGTATTTATTGATCAATGACCAAATAGTCTTAACCACCAACACAGAACCAAAAACTTATCCGGTATGTTTGTACATAAATATCATTGATCGCGACTTCTTCTGATAGGAAAGGTCGCGATCACCTCAATTGTTAAACAAACCGACCATTTTGTTATTACCCACTGCCCGATTACACACGATAGTATTAGTAGCTCACTAAGTCACTGCACAGCTCACTTAATTTAAACTACACAAACACTCATCTAATTCGTACTCGACTAAAATTATCTCATTTATGCAGGGTTAATGTTATAATCACGACTATAATCAACTGAATTCTAGACAGAATCATCCCAATTAAGTTATGTTAACCGCGCACATACTCAAATCGACTTGATCACATAGTTTACAGAAAAGAAAACAGTACTACAATCATTTCATCAATCATGTTGATTTTAGAAGTTGGATGATGTCGTTTGTGATTAATATAATTTAAAATAATTTGAAATAAAAATAGTGGGTTAACCGAAACATCTCTTCTTTAAAATATATAAAACTACATGAACATTCAAAAGTTGTGATGTACATATACTTCCCCTATTATGAAAGGGGAAAACAGCTTGTGCATAAACAGAGGTTTGTGACTTCCCCATCCGGGAGTCGCCGAACTAATAATTACAGTGTATCTGCTACAAAGATGAATTCCTTATAGTGTAAAATCTAACAAACCTATCTTCATTATATTTCTATGCTATACAAGTAAAATTTGCAACACAAGGTCTTTATCTGAAGGGGATCATTCTATGAACATTGGGGTGACTTAAAAATTTAATTTATAACTGAATTATTCCACATAGTGGATTTATGAATATGATGTGTCAATTTCAATTATTAATGCAATACACAAAGAAGCCTTGATAAAAGAAGGGTTAAAAGCTGAGATACCCCCAAGTTTATAAGAAAGTGCCAATGTACCCCCGAATAATTCAAAAGTGCTGATGTACCCCTATTATTATATCAAATAAAGAAGTGTACCTCTAAAGTCAATTTTTCAACACCATTGCGAATTAAAAGACAAATTTGCCCTCACTTGTTAGGTTTTTTTTTCCCTTGACCCAAATGGTCATGGGCAAAAAAAAAATTCAAGAAATCAATATCACTGAATTACAGAATAAATGCACAATATTATTGAAAGGGGCAATTCTAGATGCAGGCCATATTTTACTTATTTTATAGTCCAAAATAAAAATATGTTTTCGATATATATGATATGATCAATAATTATTTATATCAAACATATGCATCATATATATATATATATATATATATATATATATTACTTCTACTGCATACACTTGCAAATCAGTTATATATCATAATTATTGTATATATGATTATATAACAAAAATACGCACTGTAAATAAGCAAAATAAGTAACCTTTATATCCAAAAACTCAACAAATTGAAAACATTGGTGAAGTTACCATAATCTCGCCAACTCTATTCTCCCGTTTGGTAATTTGAGCTAGTCACACTAATTATTATTGGGTGTGGCGGTTTCGGTCCCTCCGCCTCACCCTAATTTCTGGGCACAGTGGTTTTGGTCCCCTCGGTTTCAAACACGTTCATCCGATAAAGTAACGGAGACATGTAGTATGGATTCAGATTGCCTTACTTAACTGGGTGTGAAGGTAAAAAGGGAAGCGGGAATTAGATTAATAATTAGGAATGGAAGGATTATTCGATTGATTTGGTTGGGGCATTTTCGTTATAGAATTTTTCTTTTTTACCATTAAATAATAATGAGAGTATTCTTGTCATTTTACATTTGGCAAAAAAACATTCTGCCAAAATTATACATTTGAGGGTATAGTGTCATTTTTGAAAAACATAGGGGTACTTTAGCACTTTCTTAAACACTTTGGGGTACAACAACATTTTTTTCTAAAAAGAATGAATGAGAAACAAGTACGTTCAAATTCCTTTTAAAATTCTAATTGGAAAATTGTGATGCAGTAAAAATGACACTCCACCTACATTTAATCCATTTTAGTATTACTCCTCAAAAAAAAATCCATTTTAGTATTAGTAACCTTCCATTTTAGTATTAGCAACCTTCCATGGAAAAGTTGTTCAACTTTAACCGTTGCACTTTTACAGCTAGCAAGTTAAATAATTAAAGTAAAATAGTCCTTCACAAATTAAAGTTGAACAATACACTTCTCACATAAAACTCTCAACGCATGTAGGATTTGCTTCATCTCCCCCACAGTAACTAACTCCTCGCCTTCTACTGTTCAAGCTCCCCTTCCGGAATCCACATGAGCTCGAGCGCGACGATTTCAGTCCTGGGAATGGGGTCCTCTTCCCAAACATCAGATCTTGGTACACAGAAGTCCAATGGTAAGTTTCTCATACTCCGTAAATTCGATTAACTAAGCTAAAATGAATTGAATGCAGTTAATGTAAGAAATGGAACCATCTAACCCTAATCAAAAAGGTTTTTGCCAGACTCTATAATACTGTGTGTGTCTAGCTATTGAGATACATCCTATTCATTGCATGGCAGGAAAATAGATGACTTCCGGTAACAAAGGTCCGAGCTTTGAATCGGACCTTTGTTAAGAGTAGAATAAAACCTGATTTTACTGCATAGGTGGCCTTTGAGTGCTTCATGATTCATTCATAAACTCAAGTGCGTGATGCTAATCCTTTAATAAAAATGATGATTAAACCAAAAGTAAATATTATCTTGACGAAGCTGGTTGTCGGAACTTCAATGTCTAATGTTCAGACATTTGAATGTTTGTTTATTTTCAAATTGGTACAGGGAAGATCGAGGGACTGCGGAGGGGTTTGGGTTCCTCAAAAAGGAGACTTAAGAAGGGCAACGGAGACAGGCACAAGCTGGATGAACAAACCCTCTGTTTTCCTATTAGGGACCAAGGCCTAACAGACTGCTATATCCGGCAACTGGTGATGAAGGTATGATTTCAACCACCATCAATACAGATGCAGGCCTTAATAGCTTTCACTTGTTCATTAAGCGTCGAGCTTTGAATACAAACCCTCAAATGTGTTGCATAAATTAAGATACGAGTAGAAAACCATTGCCACTCTTCTTCTTCATTTAATCAATTGTTGTCACAACAAGTCTAGACAGTTAAACATGAATATGAGGTGAAGGATTGGGGACTTAATTTGATTATTAACACAGATGTCTAGATGAAGAGTAGTTCAAATGTGTAAGGGGTTTCTTTGTGTCGGGCCACATTTTTGTAATAATATTTTAACAAAATGTTGGATGCAGGAGGAAGATGCTAGCGTTGCACTGCTTCTGCGTGACTTGACTATTGTTCTGAGCCACAACATTCAACACTCTGATTTCATTCGCAATTTTTGTGGGACTGATGGACTTGCAGTCACTCCACCAGTCATAGAGATAAGCAGTTTCAACCAGTTCATTAGCATTGATGATATGATAACATTTCTATGCAATCTGAAACACAAAGGTTGCGTGAATGACGAGGTGGGCTGCACAACCGAGCCAGGCAGGACGGCCTTTGGCACGGGATCCCTTGAGGAGGAGGACAAGCATCATAGTGGAGAGGAACAAGAGGATGGGTTTTGGTGTGGGACCTGAAGGTTCCGATGTAGATCCAACTCCTCAGCAGCATTCTCTTGTGCCATGGCCAGTATGCGTTGGATTTACTGGATTCAGGAGCTTGCTTTAAACCGCCGTGGCTAATTTCAAACCTCCAATGTGAAAGCATCAGTTAGAGATGGCAGATTACTGCATTTCTCCCCACAACAATGCTATGTAACTCGATCTACTCCATTTATACCCTATGAATTATAATGCTGTCGATGAGTAATTTTATAATATTTCCAAAATTTGTATTTCAATGCAGAGATGCTATCTACGAGGATGGATGGAAAATGGCATCTCTTGAACGGTCACAAATGGCCTCGTTCGAGGCAAACTGTGGTATAGACCCCGCTGTGGTGTGCGCTTGGACGAGGATACTCACCGCCGAATGGACTGAAACCAATGGAAAACCAGCCTGTCTGCACATGGTTGACATGGTATGAATCAATGTTTTTATAAACAATCATTTCAAGTATAGATCGACTAAAAATAATTGTTACATCCAACATTTGATAAACTTGTGTTATTGGTGATTTTGTTCCCGGGCAATAACTCAATTACCATTAATGTATTGACATCAAGATGATCCAGCCTACACGTCAGCGCTGATAATGGACATTTGGCACAACTGGTTGATTGCCTTTAAGGCTGGCGTCCTCCATTCCAAACTGGTAATTGTAACTCACACTTATAGCAGGGGGTTTAGTATACTGCTCTATTTTATCTGAATAATTTTAAAAAACTTCTCCAGGTCTTTATACCCTATCGGCTCTCGGGTACTTACTGCCTCTTGGTTGTGAACTTCCGCAAAGGATTACATCAGCAAATAATCTGTGGGCGCCGTAACTTTGGGCCTGCTCCACTTGACAAGGTTGTGGAGACTATTGTAAGTGATTGTCGTTATTTATTTCCTCTCACGCAAGGCCTCAATTTGACTCTCCTGTGCATGTCATCAATTAGCACCACAATGGATAATTGACCTAATCTATATATGGTTGAAATAGGGAGCATTGTTCAGGAAATTCCTAAAAATAAAAGGAGATGGCAGGCATGTTTCTGTCAAGGACTTCCCCGTTGAGGTTATAACAGCTCACTGGTGCCTTGTCACCACGAAAGCTGATTCGGGCCTGATCGCCATGCATGTGATGGAATAATTTATTGGATACCAGCGGGTTCTTTTTCAGCTCCCTTTGCATGAGGTGATTGTCTTATAACATATCATATGTTCAAATTTGAATATTTAAAATAACGGTTGCGTCCTAAAAACACATTGCAGGGTGATTTTAGAATGCGAAAGAGGGTCAGCATCTGCAGCCGAATAGCTTTTGCAAGAATCAACCGCCTTCGCACTTCTGTCATGCAAGGACTTGCGACAAACATCAGCAAAAAGGTTGCCCTGTATGAAGCTAAAGATAAGTAAATCAAGAGGCACCAGCTAGTTCTTTGCGATAGATATGATTTAGCCCCAATCCTCCCTACTATAACTCGGAATAATCTTCCTAATATGTATTATATGTTGGTATATTTGGCTGCGTATTTTGAATGAATAACTGTTCTCATTAGGGAAATGCTTTTCATACTTTACTTAAAAATCAGATTTTATGACTTGATATTCTTCAATTCATTTACAGAGTCCTTGTAGGACCTTTACTATGGAAAAGTTCACTAATACCCGAAAATTATTAGCCAATAACCACAACGTTTTCTTTTAAAAACAAAGTGTTAGCTTTGTACTGAAAGGAATAAAACAATAACCAATCAAATTGTATATGAGCCACCTTTGGTCCAAAGATGTAAACAACTCAAGATTCATTTATGTATTCATTATTATGCAGTATATAGATTGATGGTGAAAGTAATTTACAACTCCAAAAGTAATTTACAACTCCAAAAATGCACTGGACGTGCGGATTACGTGACGTTATCACGGATGAGGATGTAAAACCCCGAAGATTGGAAAACAATATGTTCTGAAACTTTGTCTTTATTTTACGTTCATTTCATTTCTAAAGAGTAAATGGGCTTCAAATCATAACATTTATTCAGGATTGAACAAAATGGGCCAAAAAATGCTAGAATTTTATAGGCCAAATCACTAAAATGCCTCATGATATAAGCTAGTATGAAATCAAGATTAATGGTGACAATAAAACACATTCCATGAATACAATAAACGTGTCTGTGAATGTCAAGGATGAGGATGTTTGATGCTAGAGAATGATGAACACTAAATTTCCATTTTCAATTTTATTTTACAGCTAAATCAATGTTTGATAACTAAGTGGCTTATACATTCATAAGATATCTTTTGGATTTTACTGAACAGGCCCAACAACGCTTGCAAAATCCTTTACCGCTAATAACAAACACACAGAAACGTAAACATTTTTCAAATGTATCTTACACAAAACATCACATGACAAAATATTCGTGTTCATATATTTGATGAACCTTGAGAAATATATTATAATGTGCAGCACAGGTAATTTCCTGGCTGAACTGACTTGTCAAATGCTAATATAATGCTTCAATCCGATATACTAACACGAACATTTAAACATATCCAACTGCACCTACTGGAAGCACCCGGTCCCCGAATTCATTTGAAATGTGGGCTTGCTGCGCTTTCCTCGCACATGAGGATTATCTGCCGCCCACACCATCTGCAGTTAAATAACATAGGGTCTATTAGATCTATATATCGCGGTGGTTCTTGCAACTAACATCTAAAACTTTTGCTTCTACTTACCTTAACTGGAGTACGTGTACTGAACTCTTGCACATTATCTGCCACCTTTTGCTTTGCTTTTGCTTTCCGCAGGCCAATGATTTCAGCATTGCTCTTTTTCCTTTTCTGCGGTGTCTTACCACGACCTCTTTTGTCAACGGGGTCCTTCACGTCAGTTTCACCGACCACAGTTAGGCCAATTGACCTTGTTGTGCTTCCAGACGGTTCAAGCCTTGTATACACCTTTCCAACAGTGCCCCTCTCAAAAGTCCCTATACCATCGGGTAGCCCGATCTTGTCGTATAACTTATCCTTGATTTTGGTGATCAACCCAACAAGCTCCTTATGCATTTCCTCATCATGCATTACCATAGCACTCAACCCCTCGCACAATCTCTTCATCTCTTGGAATCTCTGTGCATGCAGGGAAGCCTGGCCCATGACTGCCGCATCTGGATAAATGTGTGTAGTATATAGCCGTGGGGTTCCCTTCATCCACCTCTCCAAAACATACTTGTCTGGAACGGTGTGTGTATCCTCCATCCAGAACACCCTGAGGGCGTGCGAGCACAAGATGCCACAGAACTCAAAGTTTCGGCACTCGCAATGAACATGCTCGGACTGTTTGACAAACACCACTCTGTGTTTGCTCTTCTGAGTCCACCCAACCCTAAAGGTCTTGGACTCCACTTCATACACCACTTCTGTTTCATTCTCACTTTTCTTTGTCGCAACATTTCCTGCCATATCAATCAGCTCATCGTGAAGCTCTAAGAACTTTGGTCGAGTGTACAACCTCTCAAAAATAGCCTCAAACGCATGTCGTGATGTCATTACGGAATGCCTGTCCCTCCCATTCACAATAGACCTCTCTTCCTTGGCAATACGTCGGCAAATTCCCTTGGCATACTGCTCAACAAACTGGGTCAGGTCTGTGTTCTTATTCACGTATTTTTTGAAGTAGTGATGCATCCCCTCGCTTCTCTGAGTGCTCGACATCCCAGCCCAGAAATCGGCTTTGAAATATACAGGGCACCACTTACTCCTCTCACGGAACAATCTCTTCACCCAAGGAACTTCACCAATACCGAATTTTTCAGCCCATATTTTCCAGCGATCTTCAAACTCGTCGACTGAGAAGGAATCATGCAAAACTTCCTGCAACATCCGGTGAATTTCATCCCACTCCTTCCTCTTGCTTAAATGACTGTGGCAGTTCTGCATCACATGCCACATGCACCACCTATGAGTGGCCTCAGGAAACACAATCTTGATTGCTAAGCCTGAAAAATGAAGGAAATTTCTTACGTGTGCTTACAAGGTCAATGATGCGATGAGTACACTTCATCAGGAACCTGCTGATTTAAACATACTGCAAAAAATCACATCCATACGCATATATATTTTCATTACTTTAATCACACACATGGTCACAATCCCACTAAGTCACAGTTCCTCTTATATTCAACAAATCATAAATTCTACCTCAAACTGCTCTTTTTTAATACATTGATAATTAAAACATGTGCAGTAAACATAGCAGAACTACAGAAGTTAGGTCACTCCGTTCTTAGCCAATACATAGTTCACCCTCCATCGTAAGGCAATTAACCATCACTGGAAGTATCACCGAGTTACAGCTACACAAAAATATCACCTTTCTCGTTAAAATCCTAAGGACTTCTAAAATCAAGGACTGAAGAGCTCAGACTTATTAAACTTTGTAATCAGTTTAAAGTATTATTCTCCCCATTATTTAATACCATACTTGAAATTAATCCCATTATTTAATACCATACTTGGATTGTCACATAGCCTCATTAAATGCATCTGGACCTTAAAAACTAGAGACATTGTTAACTGGTGAGTACCAAACCTGTCAACAAAGACCAACTACTCTAAAAATATCGCACAACAATCACGTTTAAGCTTCAATACAATTTAATTGCTTAGAGACATAATAATTTCAAATATAAACAGATACATACAGATTGGAGCGGCTTGATCGGTCAATATGCGCAATGGAGCCTTCCCACTCATGCACTTCTTCCATGTCTCGAACAACCAAACGAAAGTCTCTGTTGTCTCGTTTGCAAGCAATGCACAACCGAATAAAATTGTCCTCCCAAAATTATTAGTGCCGACAAACACCGCAAAAGGCATTAGGTACCTATTGGATAAAAAGGTTGTGTCAAACGATACAACATCACCGAACTCTATGAAAGCCTGAATGCATCTTCTATCTGCCCAAAAAACACTCTTCAGCCTCCCATCTTTGGTCTTTTCATAATCATAAAAAAATCCGGAACTAAGTAGTCTCATTTCCCTGAAATGAGCCTACATGGCTGCAAAATCACCATCCTTCAGTGGTTTCCGCTTGCTCAGCTGTAGGAAATTTATTAGATCTAGCTCAGTGAAGGGAACGTTGCAGATTCCACTTTTATCAGTCACAAACATATCATATATGGTTGTAGCTTTTACACCGGCTTTTTGCAACTCCAGAATCTTCATCTGGTCAGGAGGTGAAATGATGTGGTACCTAGGCAGATAGTTAGAGTAACACTCTTCAAGATCATGATTGTGCCCCAGCCCATACACATTACTAATTCTCCATGGGCTCCCAATCCTAGGATTTCTCCTAGCTGTCACATTATACAGGCATCCAGTCTTACATGACTGACTAGAGCGCTCTGGGTTTGAGCTTCTTGGTGTATGCTTACCTTCCTTGCGACATGTCATCCTTATGCGGTAATTATTGACATATGCACTGATCAGCACATCATCAATAATGTGCATCTTGGGGCGAAGATTTTCTGGAGCATCTAGGGTCTCTATCACTTCCACCTATCCTTGCACCAAAACCCATTGAGTGAGCATAACGATGGACATATGCAATGAACTCTTCACCAAGGTCGAATAACATTCCAACTTTTAGAGGGGACACATCTCTGTTATTTTTAGCAGCTTCACCGGCCGGATCGTCTACAAGAATTGTTTGATCGCCGCTTATCCTAAACCTCAAACTAGTTTTGCCATCATCTTCCAAATCAACAACCTCTTCTACGCTTCCCAACAGATCGTTAACACGACCTTCATTACCAGCACCAGCATCGCCATCACCATCATCAGATGCATCATCCAATGAAACAGCATGTTCCAAGACAATTTTTTCCGCTACACCCGATCTCTCAGCATCTAAAACTCTATCTCTACTAGATGGAGTGACCTTGGGATCAAGGAAGCGAACAACAGCAGCTTCTTCAGGTACCCCATCCATATCATCCGGACAGACATCTGACAACAGTCCTCCAGGTACATTAGGAGCCTCAAAGGCATGCAGGTCTTCTCGGACATTCCCAATGTAGAGTTCACCATCAACATCGATCATAGTATTCCCAGCATTATCAATCCCTACATATCTTCGACACGGTTGACTAGAGGTCACGACTACCCTGTCAGTACTGCAATTTACACACAAAATTAAACTTTATCAAATTTTGTAGTTATAAGCAATCCACAAAAACTTTTTGCTAAAAAACCCAATTACATAACCCCCTGAAATATATCAACTGGTTATACAAGAAATACAAAACTACAGTACTAATGAGTACAGTGTTTAGCATAATTGTAGTATGGAAGAGCTGTTAAATTATGTGTGCTTCAACCACTAGGTTTCACGAACAAGTCAGATTGAGGATCCAAAACTCTGTATAAACATATACAAAACTATAGTTAAACATACATGTCACAACAAGAAAAAATTACAAGCACTTAAACATAAACAGTTTGGCTATACATGAACATTTTTGTTTGAAATTTATAATAATTACCCTTACCCAGTTCCTCCAGAGTATGGGCACAACAATTCAGTGTATAACTTAATGGAACAGAAATAGATCAACACTACAGGGTCATAACTGAATACAAATTTGACCCATATCCAAAACTAAGCACAAATCTCACCTGTATAGACAAGGGGTCTTCTCCCACTACGAGTGATGGATGCTACCGGAACAGCTTGAAGAAATGCAGTGAACTACGGTCCGAATATGTTCTGGACAGAGCAATCAAGATTGGGAGGGTTGTCTAGCTGATCTGGGATGTTTCATAGAGGATGAACAAAATTGGGAGAATATCTGTCTAATTCTGTTCAAGTAAGGGCATTTCTGACTTTCAAAAATTAAATTCAGATAGGATTATTGTATTCCTAAAAATCAAAGTAAATTAAACAGTAAAAAATTACACAGCAAAATAAGGGATTAAGTTGAACTAATGAAGGGTACTTCAGACATATCACTCACATAATGAATTTGTGGTTGGATCAACTGATTTGATTTGGGCGGCCGAGATTGGGCCACGCGGGGGGGTTCGTCCAACCCCCAGGAGCTCTAAATGTTTTGCGCTAGGAACCTACCCCAAACAAATCTCAATGCTCCCCCATCCATAAGCCTCAGTTCAAGAAAGATCCTCTTCATCAAGCTGGCTCATCAGGAGTTAGTCACAAGGAAAAGGCTAGAGCCATAAAAAAACAGAACACCCATGTGTATGTTAAGGTAGCTGAGCCCACCAAAGCCACCATTTCAGATAAAGGAAAAGAGGATTTTGACACCACAACAATTATCTCTCCACCCAAATCTCTACCATGTCAACAAGAATTGTCAAAAGAGGTCATAAATATTCAGGACTCTCATCCTCTGAACAACCCTCATCTATTGAAACCCCCCCCCCCCAACCCAATCTTCTGAGACTACTGGCTCAACCAATGCCAGTGAACCTCCATCTCCACTAGAAAAATTTTGGACCTTGAATGGTCTACCCCAAAGAGAATCAGCAACTTTGCAGCTGATGATAGCCAAGTACACTCAGGTACTGATCCTTTCACCACTGACAAGTTTTGTTTTCACTCCCAACCTCTATCACAGTCAAATAGATTTCTCCCTCTAATTGCTGGGGGGATGAAGATCAAGGAGAAGACACACAAGACAACCAGGGAGAGCACAACCAAACACAGGAGAAGGTAATCAATGTAGAAGGCTCTTCCCCAACTATCCAGGTACTCACTCAAAATACTCCTGAAGCATCTACAAGTGTTATTGAATCTGAGGGGGGTAAGCCAACTTATTTCACTCAGATTAATAAAATAATCACTAGGACTGCAACTAAAAGTATCAAATCTCGTAAAAAATGATTTGTACAACATTAGGAATAAATGTGTTAGTTTGGAATGTTAGGGGTATTGAAACATCTGTAGAGAGGCTTGAAAAACTAATTAGGATTCATAAATTGGACATGATTTGCTTTATTGAACCTCAACATGAGAATAATGAATGCCCTACATATTGTCAAAGATTACACTTTAAACACTGCATGTACTCAGATCTATGTAACATTTGGTTGATGTAGAATGATAAAGTTGAGGTAGAGAAAAGACAGGATCATAATCATTTCTTCTTTGTACAGAACAAGAGCAATATATTAAATGTGTCAATAGATACAATTTTTATATATGGCTTGAGAACTAGGAAAGGAAGAATAGACTAATGGCCAGCTTTGCAAAACCTAAACTTGTCTGAAGCAATTTATATAGGTGACTATAATGCTTTGACTTCAGTGAGTGAGTACAGAGGTCCTGTAAATCCTAAACTAGGTAGCATGCAAGATTTTAATGATTTTATTCACAGCATGGCCCTCCAAACAGTCAACACTGTGGGCAATTTTTTTACATGGTCAAATGGTAGAACTAAGAGTAATGGGGAAATGCTAACAATTGAAAGATTGGACAGAGCTCTGTGCACTCTTTAATGGTTAACCATATTCCCACAATCCTCAGTTCAAGTCTTAAATAGATTATCTTCTGATCACAGTCCTTCATTTCTAAAAATAGGTAGCAATGTACCCTCTGTCCCTAAGTCCTTCAGGTTCATCAATACCTGGTTCAAAAGAGATAATTTCATGGATTTTCTTAAATCCCAGTGGAATTTATCTAATGAGGGTAAGGGAATGTTTAAACTCTTCACCAAAATAAAGAACCTCAAATCTGCTTTAAAAGTCTGGAATAGGGAGGTTTTTGGTAATATAACTGACAATGTCATATTGGCAAGGGAATAATTACAACTCCGGGAAATTGCTTATGATCTGAACAACTCAACTGATGAGTTAGTGAAGCTCAATAAAGCAAAAGCACTCTTAGTTAAATCACTGAAAGAGCAAAAACAATTCTGGAAACACAAGGCAAAAATAAAATGGCTTAATTATGGTGATGAGAATACTAAATTTTTCACCAATCAGTAATGGAAAAAAGAAGTAGAATCCATATCACTAAGCTTAAGAGTACTGGAGGGAGGTGGCTGGATAACATGTCTGATATATAATCTGAAGCAATATCTTTCTATCAGACTCTATTAACAGATGATCCCCATCCAGATCAGGACCTTTTCTCATCTCACTTTCTATCCTAGATTCCTAAATTGATTACTCTTGAGGATAATGAGATGCTCATAAAGCCAGTAACAATAGATGAGTTAAAGCAAATTGTTCAGGGCCTTAATAAATCAAACAGTCCAGGGCCAGATGGCTATACTGCCCAATTGTTTATTAAGGCCCGGGATTTAGTATGCTTATATTTACTAGAAGCATCAAATGATTTCATGTCTAAGTCACACATTCATAGGGGGGTCTCTAGTACTTGGATTGCCTTAATTCCAAAGAAAGTGACACCAATCACTTTCAGTGACTATAGACCAATTAGTCTTTCCAATGTAGCAAATAAAATTTTCTCAAAAATTCTTATGGAAAGACTAAAGATCTTGATGCCAAAGCTAATTTCCCCACACCACTCAGCCTTTATACAAAATAGAGACATTTCATATAATGTTATCTATCTAAAGAGAATGACTAGGTTCTGGAACAAAATGGAAAGAAACCCTAATTGCATAATTAAGTTGGACTTAATGAAAACTTTTGATAGGGGTTAACTGGTCCTTTTTAAAGAAAATTCTCCTAAAGTTTGGTTTTAATGGCAAGTTCATACACTGTATTCTCAAAAAACTTTCAGATGTCTGGTTCTCTGTCTTAGTAAATGGTAAACCAGTTGGATATTTCACAGCCACCAGGGGTGTAAAACAGGGAGACCCCCTGTCCCCTTTCCTTTTTAATCTTTTCTCTGAATCTTTTACAAGAACTTGGCTTATATCTTTGAAACTGGGAAAATGCTTTATTATTCTCTTCCCAAAAACACCATTCCCATATCTCACCTATCATATGCAGATGACACAGTGATTTTCATGTAAGCAAATAGACAAAATTTGATCAAAATGAAAGATTTTCTTGTTAAGTTTGAAGAAACGTCTCGACAGAAAATCAACTATGAAAAGAGTGATTTTTTCCTTAGCAAGAATGCAACCAATAACAAACTGAAACAGGTTAAGACAATACTGGGTATGAAATGTGGTAGCTTGCCATTTAAATATTTAGGAGTACAGGTCTTTGCAGGAAGAACTCTAAACATTCATTTTCAGAGTATTTAGGAGATAAATGATAAAAGAGTAACGAACTGGAATAATGTTTGGCTATCTGCAGGGGGCAGGCATACACTCATTAAGTCTTGCCTCCTCTCCATGCCACTACACATTTGGGTAGTTTCAAGCCCCACAAATAGATAATCAAAAAGATTGAAAGGAAACTATCAATCTTTTTCTGGGGTTCAACTTGCAATGGGCCAAAGAAAACCTGGAGGATATGGGATAGCCTTTGCTACCCCACTACTCAAAATGGTTTAGGCATCAGGCAGCTTGCATCCACAATTACTGCTTTCTCTTGTAAATTGTGGTGGAAGTACCAAATTGGGAGAGCACCATGGACTCACTTTATTGCCTCCCTCCCTGATTCACACAAAAAATCTCGAAACTGGAAGAGGATCTGTCAGGTCAATTCTTGGTCTGAAGATCACTCCAGAGTAATTATTGGGAAAGGGATCTGCAACCTTTGGACATCAAACTGGTCTAACAATGGTCCACTAGAATCCTTCTGCTACAAACATTCCAAGCCCCTCTGTTAGTGAATTTATTGCCAACAAACAGACCATACTCCCTTTAATTTCTAATTCCCTACCTCCTCAAATACTTACTATGCTATCAGAGGCAAAAAAATTTCCACACAGGGATGACATCTCAGTATGAAAACCTGAATTGCTAGGACACATCACTGTCAGATCAGCATACAATATTCTGACGCCACCTTGCCTAATAAGCCTATGCTTAAAATTATTTAGGCTCCCCAACTCCAAAAAAAGATTTCCATTTCTATGTGGAGATTGCTCAATGTCTGGCTGCCTTTTGATGATATACTTGCACATTTTTGTTTTAACATTGCTTCTAAATGTTGTTTCTGTAACAGCCAGGATTCTTTACAACACTTTTTCAATGAATGTGAGATCTCACAATCTCTATGGAATTAGATGCACAAATGTTGTCTCTCAACATTCTTCCAATGCAGCAGCTTATGGGATAGATTAGCTACTTGTTGGGCTTTTGCAGGTCTGTCTCGGCTTCACAGCCAAACGAACAAATTGGCCCATCTTTAGTTTGCCGGATATTATGGAAAGCCAGGAACAAAATGCTATATGAAGAATCTCCACCTTCTATAGCAGTGCTTTCGAAAGAACTCAGAGATCTGATGTACTATAGCTTCACCAAAAGGCCAGTGCCCTTAACAAAACAGGTTGATCTGGAGCTCACCATCTCTGGATGCATTCCTCCCCCACCCATCCCACCAAAACCCAACATAGAACTAGTCACATGGTGCAGTTCCTTCACTGGTATAAAGATAAATGTTGATGCAGCATGGAGCAACAACACAGCTGGTATTGGGATCAATATCAGAAACAATGCAGGAATCCTCCTGCAAAGGGTTTCTTCACACATGCAACCACTCCCCTTGAAGTTGAGCTGAAGGCAATACATTTGGGAACTATGGCTGGTCTCTCTATGTCCTCTGAACCTATCACAGTGGAGTCTGACTGCTTAGTGGCTGTCAACATGATCCACAATCCCGATCTCAGACACTGGTCCATACTACAGGAACTTGATGAAGTACAGCAACTTCTGATTGGATCCAAGCTCTGCCACACTTATAGAAAATGGAACCAACCAGCAGATGCCTCAGCAAAGTGGTCTATTCAGCTCAGATAAGACTCATCCCTCAACTGGAGCTCCATTCCTCCACACATCAAAGAGCTTATACTTATGGATGCTGCTCATATTCCCACTCTGAGATTAGGCCACCGATTATCTACCAGGCCTACCGACCTTGCACTCTCTGAAGTTTTTTTCTCAAGCCACTTTATTAGCCATTCACTTTCTGATCTTCGTAGTTGGGTGTTGCTTTGTGTTTTGCCTTGGCAATTCACTAATAAGCTTCCAACTTATATAGATTAGGTTTTGTCAAGTGTATAGAGGTAGATTAGTCCCTCATTTTTAATAGCTTATAGCTACGTGGCTTGTTTAAATACTCTATGTACCCCAGTCAAAGCTGGGAAGGTTACTTTTTTCCACTTCTGTGGATTTATAGGCCCAGGGAACCAATAAAACTCTCCCATCCTATGATGGTTTAATTTTTTTTGAAAAAAAAAATGCAATGACTTATTTGACTAAATGAAACATCGTTCACATGCTTCCTGAATACAAATTGGAGTACATAATAATCTGAACATTCATTTAACACGTCAACATCATTTAAATACTAGGTTTTTCAATGTAATAGTTAAATGGATGAGTTTGTTCAGAACACTCAAATAAAAGTATTATTCACGTACAATTAATTAGTTTCATGTGATATGACCTAATAATTCATTTGATAAAGGTCATCATTTGATTAACAAATAATAATTGACAAAAAAAATGATTGATATAAAACAAATTATATATATGTTGCATTTTGAACATTGTCCACTTCCGGTGTACTAATATCCTATGATACACATCGGCATCTTTGCCTTTCCCAGATTAATGATTGTGCTGATCAATCTTTTTACCAATAAAAATGGTCGCACCTGCAAATTAATTAGAGCCCGGCCCATGCACAAGGACGTACCCCACAAATACGTTTTCTTTTTCTTGTTTTTGGAATAGGTTAGTTTAATAAAAAAATTATGCTCTTTAGGAAGGACTCTCTAAACATTTCTATTACGTGTATGGCAAGGTTCCTATAGACCTTAATTATCGTTAAAATATGATTTCAATCTGTTTTTTTTTAATAGAAACACTATTATTTAAACATTAGAAACATTACATATTGTTCTGCCCAAACCGTGTGCAATATTCTGCTCCACAGTCAGGACTTCCCTACCGACTTGTACAACATGAAAGGAAATAAAGTTCAGCCTAACATAATCATTTATTTCATCTACTAAATTCTTGATTTCCCATGGCGCATTTTCCGGTTATGACACTTGTTATATACTGTTAATTTTTATATATATGTTTGACCATTAATAATTCTAAGAGTTTGACATTATTTCATAAATAGATATTATGAAGAATCCAAAATTATATTATACGATAATATTATTCATCATCATCATATATTAATAGAAATTGATGATCAAAGATGTATAAACAGTTGAGATAAAGTGTCATTTAAACAGAAACGTAGGCGGTGCACGTTTTTATAGTCTCCACACGTGTCGTGATACACTTGTATTAAACACTTTTAAGTAGAATGGTAGATTTATAAGTCCAGTGGATTGTTATATATTATAAAATATGATTCATTGATATACCATAATCAATCAAGATATCAATAGTCATGATCTTAACAATCCAAGAATTGAGTTCTAATTATGATCAACAAAATGCTCTTGGTGATCAAGAGGTCAAACTTAAACTTTTGCTCTCACTCCACAAATTAATGTGATGTCATTTTGATTAAATTAGGAGGAAAATTCATCTTGACGAGCACAAACTTTTCATAACATTCCAAGAAACATGAGCATTAGCTTTATTCATATTAGTTTGATGTTGAAAGACAAACTTTATTCATATAACCTTTAACTTTTATCTTTTGTCTGATTTCCCAATATATCTCTTTGTACATGCACGGAAAGTAAGAAAACATTCGTGAATCGATCTATAAATTCAGATTCAGTGAAAGTGTACGTATTTTCTGATCGGCGTGGACCATACCTGTTTCTAGTCTTTTATGGCTCATTTTGTTCGATCAGTATTCCAAATGATGAGCAACTATTATCAGCTAAATTCGGGTGCAATGATCTAAAATGCGAGAGATGTCGAGAAAACTGTGTTCAGAATCCAAATCATAAGATATTAGTGGTCTGTATTGACTCTCGACTCTCGTGTAAAGTTTTCATGATCAGCCCTCTATAAAGACAACTGGGAAAGAAAGAGGGAAGGAACTTAATTAACAGAGAGAGCCGTCTGTGTCTTGTTAATATTTAACCTTTCTGGGTAAAGAGGATTCGAGGGCCTACGCCTTTTCAATCAGCTGGGCACCCATTTTTCTTCTTTATGTGATCTTCATTTGGAGGCACATATATATAAAAACCAGAAAGAAAAACTATTCTCGCAGTATCCTAACATTATTCTTAATTAATTTGTCGTTCAATGCTCTCCGATCTGTATTAAGCATGTTTTAAATACATTTACTTCCAATAAATTCCGGCGAGGTGAACCATTTTTTGGAAGGCGAACAAGTAAAAGATAGTTAGCTGTACTGTGATAAAAAGAAAGGTGTAATGCCACTGCGGAATCACTGCAATATTTACATTCAGTTTCCATCCCTTCATGCAATATAAATTTGTGGTATATATATAGTTTCTGCAAAAAATATCGAAAAGTTCTATATGTAGAAGATACTAAACAAATCGATCGATAATGTACCCATTCGTGTATGTAATTCTGTACATTTTTCGTTCATCTTATTTAAGCTCTAATAAAACCAACATGCATATGGTGTGCTTTATGAAGAAGAGTGGTTGTAATTGTCATCGTCTTTTAATGAATTTGTTACGCATTCTTTATGGTCGATCATGCATATCAAAGTTAACTAGCTAGTTAGAGAATATCTAACAAACTTGATTTTCCCGAGTTTTAATGGAACCTCGAAGATAGAAATAAAACAATTCTAGGGTTTTGTCCCTCTGGACAAGGTGACTTGTGTACACGCAAATGATCAATCCTGTAAAAACTATTTCTCAAACTAATTTTCATTAGAATTTACATAACTATTTATACTACATACATGGGTGTAATAGTAATTACCAAAACTATCTAAACCCTAAGGACATAACTGCAATATACAATAAACACAAACAAAACCCTAATCGGATTCTTTTTCTATTGTCACACCCCCCTCAAGCGAAACGTCGGATTGATGGAGACGCAGAGCTTGGACCGGAAAAAATCAAACAAGGCACGATTGAGACCCTTGGTAAAAATATCTGCCACCTAACGAGATGTAGAAATATGACCAACACGCACTACTAGATGCATACAGCTATCACAGTGCAAGACCCACCCTTATGGCGGCGTTTCCGACCGCCGTCGGTGGCTGCGATGTCGTAGGGGTTCACCCGTTAGCGGCGTTTCATGGAACCGCCGTTTATAGGTTCCGATATCGGAACCTAACTAGATTAGATGTTCCGATATCGGAACTAGTTAAGAATTCAACAAAAAAAATCTGGGCTTTCCGATCGAAATCGGAAAACCCAGATGAACACGAAGAACAAACCTAGATGAACACAAAAAAAACTCAGATGAATATGAAGAACACATGAAGAATGTCAAGAACAAATCCATCCTAACAACACCAAAGAATAGATTCATCCTAACATCAAGAAATTTACCTACAAATCACACTAACAACTTCATACTCAAAAACACATTCATCAAAATTAGATTCATCAACCCAAAAAAAACTTCATCCTCAAATCAATCACAAAAAACTAGTCTTTATGTAAATTCATCAACAACAACACATTTATAGAGATCCATCAATAACATTATATTCTAACACTTCAACAACAACAAATTCATCGATTTGATACATAAATTCGAAATGGGTTCCTATGCAATCAAAATCAAGAAACTAAGATTCACAATAACATCAATGAAAATTACAAATTACCTCTTTATGATTGAATCTCCATGGAAAAGAGTTAAGAGATCAAGGAAAATATTTAACATTTAGAGAAGAGAGTGATTGGGATTGAGATTTTGAGTAGAACCAAAGATAGAAATAAATTTGGGAGAAAGTTGGGAGAATTGGGGATGAATGTGAGAAGATAAGATTGCGGGTAGAAAGATAGCATCTAATCCGCTGACTGAGATTATATATCAAGTCGTGTTCCTGAACCGGAACCACATTATGTTCAAGCATATAACACGGGCTTTCTTGTTCCACCTTAAATATTATGACTTCACAAGTGGGACCCGCTCAACACAAACACAGATTCTGATTAGTTCCGATTGCGGAACCTACACAGAGAACGGCGTTCTTGGAATTCCGTCGTCACACAAGCGCCATTAACAAGTTCCGCCGTAAATTGTGCGGCGTTTATGAGCCATACGCCGTAAATTCTGGTTGTCCCTCATCATCACCAAACGTTAAGAAGAACGGCGTTAATGAAAAAACGCCGTTTTCGGGCGCCGTTGTAGCCTTGCTTTCCAGTAGTGACGAATCTTGCCTCCAACAACCAGCTCCCGCACAAAATGATAATCAATATCAATATGCTTAGCCCTCTTATGTGCAACAGGATTCTCCACCAAAAAGATAGCACTGTTATTGTCACAGAGAAGTAAGGGAGAACCCTGCTGAGGAAAACGCAGATCACGAATAAGATGCATAAGTCAGACAACTTCCGAAGCTGTATTGGCCAGAGCACGATACTCTGAATCTGAACTCGATCTAGAGACAGTAGGTTGCTTCTTAACACTCCAAGCAATTAGATTTCCACCCAGAAAAACAACATATCCATATGTAGAACGCCGAGTCTCTAAGCACCGAGCCCAGTCCGCATCCGAGTAAGCAAGTACCTCCGAAACACCACCAGCAGAAAAGGTCAAACCACAATGCTGCGTACCAAGAACATACCGAAGTATCCGAGTCACTGCTGAGAAGTGATCATCATGAGGATCCTGAAGAAACTGACTCACTGAGTTAACCGCAAACGACAAATCCGGACGAGTGGTAGTCAGATACTGAAGAGCTCCAACAAGTGAACGATACAACTTGGGATTATGAAAAGGACCACTCGTGCTGCTATGAAACTGAGACAAAGGTAAAAACGGGGTAGAAACAGGTGTAGCATCCAACATCCCAGCTCGCTGAAGTATGTCTCTGGCATACTTGGTCTGCCCCAAAAACAAACCAGTGGAGGTGGGAGTCACTTCCAGACCAAGAAAATAGCTAAGAGAGCCAAGATTTTTGACCAAGAATTCACGATCAGCTCGGGCAATGAATTGGCGAATAGTTGTACTGTTGTTCCCTGTGAGAATGATGTCATCAACGTAGACAAGCAGGTAGAGAATAACATCATCACGAGTGAACACAAACAAACACAGATCCGAGAGACTCCCAACAAAGCCAAGATCCCGAACAAACGCACTGAACCTATCAAACCATGCCCTAGGAGTCTGTTTTAGTCCATAGATAGCCTTCCGAAGAAGACACACATGATGAGGACGAGCTGGATCTTGATAACCCGCTGGCTGTGCCATATAAACTGGAGTATCAAGAATGCCATTGAGAAAAACTTTCTTGACATCCAACTGATGGAGCGGCCAGTTCCTCAAGGTTGCAATGGCAAGAACAGTGTGAACAGTGCCAGGCTTGACTACCGGACTGAAGGTGTGATCGAAATCAAAACCCGGAATCTGAGAAAAACCCTGAGCAACCAGACGAGTCTTATAGCGATCAATGGATCCATCCTGTTGATACTTGAGGCGATAGACCCATTTGGAGCCAACAACGTTAACCTGTGAAGGACACGGAACCAGATCCGACGTGTGCTGATGACGAAATGCAGCAATCTCCTCATCGATAGCAGCCACCCATCGAGAGTTCTTAGCAGCAGTACGATAAGTGCGAGGTTCCTTCTGAGCAACCAGCTCAACAACTAGTAAAGTGACAACAAAGTCGGGGCCAAGATCACGTGGCACACGTGTCCCATACTGATGACGAGTGACCATCCTATGAGCCCGAGGAGCAGGAGGAGTCGAAGCTGAAGTCGAGGATGTAGGAGTCGGGGACTCAGGCGATGACACCGAGGGTGTAGGCGAACGAGGAGGTGTAACAGGTTCATCAATAGTAATAGGATCATCCAAAAAAGTCGTAGGTGGCGCTGGCTTAGAAGAAACAGGAGGTTCAGGACACATAAGGCAAGGAGCAGATGACACCGCTGAAGAAGACCCAACAGAAGGTATTTCCAAGTCTGGAGTGGTGGGATCCAAGAAAGATGAGACATCCAGTGAAGTAAACTGAGCATCCAAAGTAGCACTCGAGAAAGGAAAATGAGTCTCATCAAATCTGGCATGGCGAGTCATATAAACGCGACCGGTAGCTGTGTCCAAGCACTTAAACCCCTTGTACAGCATACTGTAGCCTATAAAAACACATGGAAGACTATGAGGAGCTAGCTTATGAGCTGCTGTAGGGCGAACATATGGAAATACTCGACAACCAAAATGATGAAAGTTGGAGTATTCTGGAGAGCGACCAAACAAAACCTCAAAAGGAGATACATCACCTAGAACAGGAGTAGGCAGGCGATTAATGTTGAACACTGCAGTGCTGAAAGCATCATCCCAGTGGGAAAGAGGTAAGTGTGAGTGGAACAGCATGGAGAGCCCCATCTCCGTGACATGTATGTGCTTCCGTTCAGCCCTATCATTATGCTTTGGCGTGTAAGGAAAGACATCTGATGATGAATGTCTCGAGTACTAAAGTGAGTCTGTAATCGAGTGTTGGTAAACTCAGTTCCACCATCGCTCTGAAAGACTTTGATCCTGGATGAAAATTGATTCTCAACCAGTGCCTCAAACTGGAGATATATATCAACAAAATATGACTTCCGACGTAAGGGATAAAACCAGGAAAAACGCGAGTGATCATCCACAAACACAGCATAATAAGCAAAGCCATTACCAGATAAAACCGGAGAAGGTCCCCATAAATCATAATGAATTAAATCAAGAACGTGATCAATACGTTTAGAATTCTCAACAAAAGATAATTTTTGTCCTTAGCCATAGCACAAGGCTCACAAATACCAGGTTTAGGGAGCAAAGAAGTAAGCGACAAACAACCAGTCTTATTCAAAAGAGAAATAACACTAGGAGACACATGTCCCAGACGAGCATGCCAAATCTCAAACGATGCTCTATTTTTATTCTTCACCACAAATGACAGCAATGCCTCCTCACCTTGGTCCAAAACATAGAGACCATCCTCACATCTGCCCCGCCCCAGAATTGCCCTGGTGGCCTTGTGCTGAATAAGAAAAGAGTGATCATCAAATGTAATAACAGCACCAAGCGCACGAGTGAGCATACTGATACACAACAAGTTCTTAATAATAGCAGGCACAACCAACACATCAGATAAATGCAAAGAAGGTCTAACACGAGCATCACCAATACCAGTAATAGAAATACCTGCACCATTACAAGAGAGACAAGAGTGTTACCGTTATAAGGTGTGATGCTGGACAAATTTGACGCAGAGGAGCTCATGTGATTCGTGCTTCCAGAGTCCATGTACCAGTCTGGAGTAGTGGATGATGAAGCAGCAAAGAACGGCTGAGTAGGATACGTCAAGTATTGTTGGGGTTGCTGAGGAGCATACATGACATACTGAGGCGCTGGCTGCTGAGGAACTGCATATGGCTGCATCTGAACAAGATTAGCCTGAGGAGTCCGCGGAATTTGACCTGGTTGAGCTACAAAAGGCAGAAACTGCGGCTGAGCATATGGCTGGACATAAGGCTGAGCATAGGGCTGAACATAGGGCTAAGACTTCTGAGACGTCGGACGAGGAGTGGACGACGGACACTGTTTGGACACATGACCTTAATCCTCGCAGGTATAGCACTGAATCGGACCACCACGACCACGACCAGAAGCCCCTGACTGACCTGCCGCACGCCGCTGACCGGACCGGCCAAAACCGGCGGCGGCGGCAGTCTGTTTCTGAGGTTGAGAGCTCGCCAAAAATGCTACTGGGGTTAGATTGGACCAGCAGAACCCCTCAAATTGGCCAAAAACGCTTCATGAGTTTTTGCCTCATCAACAACCTGCTGATACAAGGGGGCAGGATCTCTAGAGGCAATAGGGGCACTAAAGGAACTAAATTCAAGTCCCAGAGAATTCAAGAACCAAATTAACTTCTCCCGGTTATCAACCGGATCACCCATAACATTCAACTTTTCAAAAATTGACATAAAAGAAAGATGTAGCTCATGAACGGTACCCGATTTCTTGAGTGAGGCAGCCTGTTGGCGGAGGCTGAACTTGGCAACCGCAGATCCATGTTGATAGGCCTTCGCAAAGGCATACCACATCGCCTTGGCATTGTGACACTGAGAGACTTCATTCTTCGCTTCTGGGGTAAGCGAGGAGTACAAAACACCACAAATCGCCTGATCATCATCCATCCAGGCATCATACGCCACCTTCGCAGCATCATAGGCCTCCTTGGCCTTCAACATAGCAGCATCATCGGGAGGAACGGTGGAGGAGGACGGTGGCACAGGCACCGGAAGTTCAGGACAAGGAGAGGAGCCATCAAGATGGCCAAACAAATCTTGGGGACGAAGAACATATTGAACATGTTGCTTCCACTGTAGATATGTAGTAACATCAAGCTTGGTATTAAGCATATGGATCATTGTATTGATGGACAACTTCTCATGACGTCCACTAGAAGCCATCGTAGAACAGGAAAAATACAAAAAGCAAAGATTTTGATGAGGGGAGGGAGGGAGGGAGGATGCCGGCGGCGACGGCTAGAGGAAGAAGAGGTGGGCGAAAACTCTAGAGAGAAAAAAGAGAGGATCGATAAAAGACTGATATCATGTAAAAACTATTTCCCAAAATAATTTTCATTAGGATTTACATAAGTATTTATACTACATACATGGGTGTAATAATAATAACCAAAATTATCTAAACCCTAACGACATAACTGCAATATACAATAAATACAATAAACACAAACAAAACCCTAATCCCTAATCCGATTCTTCTTCTATTGTCATGTACGAATTTGCAGTAGCTAGTCTGGTTGAAATTGGAAGAATGTTAAATCTGAAAAAACAGAAACAGATTTCTGAAGGGAATAAAAACAAACTATTAATATTGAACAAGTCCAGTTGTACTAATCTTGTCCCATTAAAACGTGTTGAAACAGAGAAAAGAATGATGAATGTGAAGGTTCCATGTGGTTATTAAGAAACAAGCTAGGTCACGTATGTTTATCTATTTTCGTCTGAATTGATTTAGTACGTAGTGGATGAAATCAGATTAATTAATGAAAAGCCACACCATATATGCATCAAATTATCTTTAGTTTTGACAACAACGTTTACTGTAGCTTTGGGTGCCATTAATTATAGTATTATGTTTGGCGTTTCTTGTAAAAAAAGTTGGACATGTACAGAAGATTTTCAATATTCTTTAAAATATGAAAGATCAACTATTCTATTATACATATAATAGTTGATGTATTTGAACCTAAAGAAAATCTTCTGAACTCCCAATTTTCCTCACTTTTCATGAAAATTTTTATACGTGTTTTAACTTATATAGTGTACCTTTCAATTTGAACTGTATATTTTATCATTTGAATTTTTAAATTTTTACATAAAATTTCTTAAATTTTCACGTTAAAAGCTGTTTTACTGTATGTTTATTGTAATATGGTCAATGTTTTAACACAAAAATGTATCACTTGAGTTTAAATATATAGTGGTAATTACATAGCACTTAGAAAAGTTGAATTTTCTATGGATTTTGTTTTTAAAGCTATATGCACTATATTAGTTTGATTTCAAAAATTATCTACATGCATAGTGAACTTTTGAGAAAAAACGTAAACATTTTTATTCGTGAAACACACCTAACTAAAGATTTAACTTATTTTACAACAGAAATGAAATGATATAGCTTATACCGTAAACTTGTAGGTGAAACTGATAGAAAAGAAATCTCAATAATTGAAATTGTGTATTATTCATACAAGAGTATAAGAGTAATGTGTAAAACTCTAAATAAACCTTAGCTAACAGAGATTGGGCTCAACGGCCAATACTATTCTCTAAAACCCCCTCAAGTTAGGTGTCGGATTGAATGAGACGCAAAGTTTGGATCTAAAGAACATAAATAGGAGCTTAGGAAGACCCTTGGTGAAAATGTTTGCCAACTGCAACGATGTAGGAACATGACTAACACGAAACATAACCGAGACAACTAACTCATGAACAAAATGATAGTCGATGTCTATGTGCTTGGCCCGCTTTTGAGCCAATGGATTCTGAGCTAAGAAGATATAACTATTGTTGTCACATAACAACAATGGGGAACCATCTAGGGGAAACTGCAAATCCCGGAGAAAATGGCAAAGCCAGACAACTTCCGCAGCTGTATTATAGCAATGGCACGAGACTCAGACTCTGAACTTGAACGGGATATTGTAGGTTGTTTCTTGACACTGAAACCAAGTTACCGCCTAGAAATACTGCCTAGTCGTAAGTCGATCGTCGAATCTCTAGATATCGACCCCAATCAGCATCCGAATAGGCACAAACATCAGCACAAACAGTAGAAGAACCTCCTGAGCGAAATGAGGCTGTGATGAGGTGTGCCAGCAACATAACGAAGGATTCAGATTACATCAACAAAGTGATCTTCACAAGGATCCTGAAGGTACTGATTAACCGAATTCACTGCAAATGCTAGATCAAGGAGAGTGATTGTCATATATTGAAGTGCACCAACCAATAACCGATAGAGGGTTGGGTTGCCAAACGGTGCACTAGTGCTGCTACGAAGTTGCGAGAGTGGTACAAACGGAGTTGTCACCGGAGAAGTATCAGTCAAGTCGGCTCGACTCAGTATATCACTACCATACTTGGCATGTCCAAGAAAATGGCCAGATGGAGTAGCACACACCTCAAGACCAAGAAAATAGTTAATGGAGCCTAAATCCTTGATTGAAAACTCCTGATCAGTCCTGGTGATGAACTGCCTGATTGCACCAGCATCATTTCCGGTCAGAATGATGTCATCCACATAAACAAGGAGATACAGCAAGGTGGTACCCCGAGAGAACACAAAGAGGGATGTGTCTGAAGTGCTACACCGAAGGTAAGATCTCAAGCGATCAAACCAAACTCGAGGAACTTGTTTGAGTCCATATATCGTCTTCTTAAGACGGCTAACATAGTCAGGATGAGACGGATCCTTATATCTCACGGGTTGAGCCATGTAGACGGGAGAATCAAGAACAACATTAAGAAAAGCGTTCTTAATATCAAGCTCATGTAGCGGCCAACGATTGAGTGTGGTGATGACAAGAACTATACGAACAGTAGCTGCCTTAACCACCGGGTTGAAAGTGTAATCAAAGTCAAAACCAGGGATTTAAGAGTATTCCTGAGAAACCAAACGAGCCTTATAGCGCTCAAGGCTACAATCTGGTCGATACTTTAAGCGAAAAACCCACTGCGACCCTACAATGTTGGAATATGAAGGACGAGGAATCAACTTTCAAGTATTCTGATGGCGAAGGGCATCCATCTCCTCATCCATAGCTCGAACCCACTTTGAATCCTTAAGAGATGTACGATAGTCTCTAGACTCGGAATCCTTCATAACTTGAGCAACAAGACCCGTTGGAATGAAATCAGGATACGCCTTTAAACGTCGAGTACCATCCTAATTCCGAGTAATCATCTGATGAGCATGGCGAGAAGGTGATTCAGGACTCGATGAGGATCCAGACGATGGAGTGGGTGACATTTGTGGAGGAGATGATGTGGAGTAATCGACGGTGATGTTAGACCGGATGAGACATGTGAAACTGGAGGAGATACTATTTGGGTGACTGGAGTACGAACCACATCATCGAGTCACAAACTATACAGGGAGTTGATACAGATGATGGGGAATGTGATGACGACACCGTCGATGATGTGGCCGCAGGTTCAAAAAAGGAAGAGAGTTCGAGATCAAAGTAGGTCTACCATCCAGTGAAGGTGCGGCATAAGTGCACGGTGAATGATAAAAAACAATAAACTAAGGTCTAGGAACGATTTGGCTCGGATACCATGATAGAGGGGAAACCTCAATGATTGAGTTTGTGTATTATTCATCAATATATAAGCAATATATAAGGAGTACAAGGATATAAGAGTAAATGTATAAAATCCTAAATAAACTCTAACTAACACAGATCGAATTCAAGGACCAATACTACTCTCTAATAGAAACTATCACAAATGTAGGCAAACCCGGCGGCAGTTTTGTGATACAACCATCATATTACGTTTCTGACTGCACATATTTAATCGGATCCCATCTTTCAAAACTCGGAAATTTCAATGTACCAGAACGGTCAACATGGAATGTCATTTTCTTGGCTATCATGGATGTTAATATATTCGCATGACACAAGTTGTATGATGGTTTGAATTTTTAAAAAAAATTTATTTAAAACCATTATAGGTAGGGGTTTATTTGGCCATTAAAAAGGTATGAGCCTAAGTTTGTTACAAAATATGAGCAAGTTTCACATAATGAATAGACTATAAACCTACTCATGATTAACTAGCTTATAGAAAATTAGTACTCTTATATTCAAATCATAAACGGGGAGCAATTTAGTGATCGAATAAATAAATAACGAAATACAATTTAGTCACCCGAAAGTTTGAATACAAGAGTACTTTCCATAATATTAGCATATATGTACAAATAACCACTAATTGATTCAAAAATTAATCACAATAGTAGATGTATCTTTTCTCATTCTTAGTGCAAGTGGTACCGCATGCAGTAGCTTCACCCTTGAATCATCTTAGATCCTTCCAGCAAGCTAGAAAATGAGTTTACATTTATCACATTTCATTGCTTGATGGTATGAATTATTCGTACGATTCAAATATCCATAATGAAATTTTCATTAGGATTTGTACCATCAATGAATAACCCAATCCTAGATTATACGGCTTACTGTCAAACTCTAGATAAAGTTTATTTATTTTGTTCCACTAATCACATTCCAATCTATTTGCATACGACCTTTGAAATCTTGAAGTGAGAGAAATATATTACAAAACCTTTATCAGAGTTTGTTTACGCTAAAAGGAAGTCATAACGTCGCCAAACTAGTGACTAGGCGACGATTAGTCGTTCTGGCGGTAGGATTTAACGCCATGTTCAACCATTGTTTCGGGAAAGTATATTACAGTAAAAAATAATGCAAAACGACATCGTTAAAGTCACGGGTTTTTTTAATTTAAGGCTTATTAATTAGTGTAACCAACTTCAAGTTTATATATTCAGCCATTTTGAAGGAAATTAGTTATATGACATGCCATACAATGAGAAACGATTGACAAATTTATATTAAAACTTTGTTTTCGTTTATCAGAAGATCACCGATGTGTGAATTTTGTTTCTTCAACATAAATTACTTTCCAAGATTCATTTGTGCCTTTTTTCCTCATATTTAAAAATATAATGTTTACTGATACTTTTTACGCTTTTAATTTGTTATTATAGCATAAATTATCATTTAATGGAATTTATATATGAGTATTTATCATGTTTTAGAGTTTATTTAGCATTATCATATAACTATCATATATAATATGATTATATTAAAATACTGTATAAATTGTTTTATCGCCATAAAAATGCCAAGGTGAGAGCCATAACGACTAGTCCTCTCGGCACAAAGTGAATGACGCGCCGCGAATCGCATCGTAAATTCCTTGTTTATGCTTAACATGATCTGCACTAACTTTGACTTTCTTTTCTTTCTTTGCTTTGCTTTATATAGTGACCCACCATAATCTCGACATGTGTCCCTATCTTTGTCCTCGTCTCCTCTTTATAATAAACAATCATTGGGGAAAACATGAATTTTCTCTAGTTTGATTCACATTGGACATAGTATTATCTTCTTTATAAAGGGGATTGAATTTTATCTTTTATACGAGAAATGATTACAGTTCACCCTTTAGAAACATCATAATACCCTTTAAATAATTGTTGTTGTTAGGGAGAATGACAGAGGGATTCATGGAGGTACCAAATTTTGAACAAAATTAAAGTTGAAGTATGTAAATGAAACAAAAATAGTTTAGATACCTGAAATGAGAATTTTGGATAGTTTGAGTATGTAAAATGAGTCAAAAATAGTTTAGATACCTTAGATGAAACTTTTGCATAGTTTGGGTACCTTTTTTTTTGCAAGAGGTGTGTATAATACTATAGTTGCGACTCTCTTGAGTTCTCCATCAATGGGGAAACGCATCTTCAAATATTCTCAAATTTTTGTATTGGGTTTACCCAATTCATGGATATATTGGACCAATTATAAGATAAGTATGGCAAATCTGATGAGGATTAGAAACACTCAGTAGAGAAGCTCTAGTGGTCCTCTTCCCGTCCTCATTAGGTTGCCATTACCTTCTCCAACAACCCTCCTCTTATTGTTTCTAAGCATCCAACATGCTCTTAGCCCGTTTCAACTGCACGCTCGGCTCGATGGTCGCACTGGAAATTGGAAGATCCGCGGCACCGACGTGCTTAAAACGATTCAACAAATGGGTGATACTCGGGTTTCCATACGTGATCACACCTTTCCGGACGGAGAGAAACACAGAAGGCCACCTCAACACCGCACATGGTGCTAAATTCGTGAGCCTTCTTAAAAACGCCGACTCCCCTCTTGGAAAAAGTCATGCAAAAGTGACTCGAATATTTGATTTTCTCCATTTGAATCTTTCGCATCCTTAAGTTTTGCTTTCTCCCCATAGCTTTCGAGGGAGGGTTAAAAACAACACCACTTTTTGTGATTTGCTGAAGAGTTAAGAAGAATGTTTTGTTCTCCTCCACCAATTCACTATATTTTTTCTCCACGCTTCCTCATTTATTTTCTCAGCTTCCAACTGGTCTAAACCTAGAATGGAAATATTGTTGTTAGTGTTTATCATTCCAACCCCAAGATAAAAAAAAACATACACCGAAATTAGTAAATATAATAATTATAATAAATAATTTCTACTAAGTGAACAATCATCGTGCATGCAGAACAAGATACTTCCTCTACAAAATCTCTCATTTTATTTCTCAAATTAAATAGTTATAAAAAAGATAATAGAGAAATCAAATCTTTTTAAAATATGGGCATATCCGATAATGCCCAAAACTCCTTAGAGTTGGCTCTACACCATTGTTTTTACCCCGCTGACTCATGACACTTCTTCTCCAGCACCACCTCATTCTATTTTTAGCTTACAATATGCTTTTAGTCCGCTCTAACTACACGCTCAGTTCGATGGTCGCACTGGATATTGGAAGACCCGCGGCACCGACATGCTCAAAACTATTCATCACATGGGTGACATTCGGATTTCCATACGTGATCACACCTTGCCGGACGGAGAGCAACTCACAAGGTCACCTTAACACCGCACATGGTGCTGAGTTCGTAGGGCTTTTTAAAATCCCGACTCATCTCTTGGAAAAAGTAATGCTCAAGTGATTCGAACTTTTCATTTTCTCCATTTCAATCTTTCGCATCCTTAAGTTTTTATTTCTTGCGATAACCGTGAGGGAGGGTTAAAAACAACTGTGCTTTGTGTGATTTGCTGAAGAGTTAAGAATATTTGTTCTCCTCCGCCAATTCACGATGTTTTTATCTAACCCCTCCTCCTTTATTTTCTCGGCTTCCAACTGGCTCTCAAAAAGGAGGGAAATATTGATGTTAGGGTTTTTGTTTCCATCCACAAAATTAATACAAAAGAATCAAACACTGAAATTAGTAAATATAATAGTTATCATAAACAATTTCTACTAAGTGAATAGTCATCGGGCGTGCGGAGCAACCGCTTCCTCTAGCAAAACCTCTCCTATTGTTTCTAAAATTGAATCATTTAAATAGTAAAAAAAATTCTAATGGAGAAATCAAACATTAAGATACTTTATAATTTTAAATTTGGGCATATCCAATGGTCGAATATTATTGATTATGTCATGATGAAATTCCATCACACTTGATGATTACGATAGATTGTAAAATTCTTTATCATATCCATAAAAAAAATTTCAACAATATTTTACTTTTTCTATTGAGCTGGTGAATTCGTTTCTCATCTTGAGACCTTGCACTTTTTTTTCTTCAGTGAACTCGTTCAAAATGAAATGTTTATTATGTGCCTATAGTTAGAAAAGTGCACCTTCAAGTTGTATTGACTTGTGAAAAGATGACCAAAAGAATTTGGATGAGAAGGTACATAATGGTGGTAATGGATTCAGTGAAGTGTGTATGGAATAGTATGATGTTAATTCATTTGGGAACAAGAAAATTGAATCCAAGCGGCGTCTTATTAGTTCTCGAAAAATTGAACAAGGAAAGATCATAGATGTTGTTGACCTGAAATGCTAGGAATCTCTCAAATCGGTAGTACATTATTTTCGCGAAAGAATATAGTACGCGGAATCACGAGTGAGACTTCAAATGAAGATTGGAATGATTTTGTAGAGGCTGCAGTTTCTAGGACTAGCGACATTGCATCTCTGAGGATTAAGCCAAGGCACGGCTTGGACTCAAGCACTAAATGAGACATTGAGTATTACTTCATTTGAAGCGTGTACTATACTATAGTTACGACTATCTTGAATTCTCAATCAATGTGGATACGCATCTTTGAAAATTATCAAATTTTTGTATTGGGTAAATATTTGACCCAATTCATGGATATATATTGGACCAATTATGAGATGAGTTTAGTAAATCTATTTAGGATTATAAACACTCATTAGAGCAGCTCTAGTGGTGCTCTTCCCATCTGGATTAGGTTGCCATTACCTTCTCCAACATCCCTCCTCTTTTTGTTTCTCGGCTTCCAACATGCTCTTAGTCGGCTCCAGCTGCACGCTCGGCTCGATGGTCGCACTAGAAATGAGAAGACCTGTGGCACTGTCGTGCTCAAACTGATTCATTGCGTGGGTGACATTCGGGCTGCCATACGTGAACACCTTGCCTGCCAGAGAGAAACACACAAGGCCAACCTCAGCATCGCACAAGGTGCTGAGTTCGTAGGCCTTCTTGAAAATCATGACTCTTCTCTTGGAAAAAGTCACGCTCAAGTGACTCGAATTTTTGAATTTTCTCCATTTGAATCTTTCACATCCTTAAGTTTTGCTTTCTACCCATAACTGTCAAGAAAGGGGTAAAAACAACTCCGCCTTGTGTGATTTGGAGTTAAGAATAATTTTTTGTTCTCCTTCGCCAATTCACAATGCTTTTTCTCTATGATTCCTCGTTTACTTTCTCAGCTTCCAACTAGCTCTAAACCTAGGAATTAAAACATTGTTGTTACTGTTTATCATTTCGACCACAAGATAAAAAAAACATACACAGAAATTAGTTAATGTAACAATTATAATAAATAATTTCTACTAACTGAAAAATCGTCATGCATGCAAAACAAGACACTTCCTCTAGCAATATCTCTCCTTTTATTTCTCAAATTAAATAGTATTAAAAAAGAAAATAGAGAAATCAAATCTTACCATACTTTATAATTTTAAATCTAGGCATATCCGATAATGACCAAAACTCCTAAGGGCTGGCTCTCCATCAGTGTTTTACCTTGCTAACTCACGATACTTCTTCTCCAACAACCCTCCTCTTTTTGTTTCTCAACTTCCAACATGCTCTTAGTCCGCTCCAGCTGCACGCTCGGCTCGATGGTAGCACTGGAAATTTAAAGATCCGCGGCACCGCCTTGCTCAAACAGATTCATCACATGGGTGACACTCGGGCTGCCATACATGCACACCTTGCCTGCTAGAGAGAAACTGGTGCAGGCTGAGTCAATAAGAAATATATTGTTTGATGAAGGATCATTACGAGGTCGAATTCGAGGGCGAATTCGAGGGCGAATTCTGTCCAACCCAAGGAGAATGATGCAGGCTCGAGTTAGAAGATGCAGCTTGAGTTCTGTATTCATTGGAATGTTTCAGGAATGGAGGTTGAATCTTGGAAAGCTGGAAGAATTCCCAAAAGGAATAGGGATTTCGGTTAATTAAGGAATGATACATATTATTCTCTTATTCTAAATAGATATTGGTTTTATTTTAAAACATTCTAATTTGGTTTAGGTATTATTTACGTTTAGAGTTTTGCTATAAAATAGCATTCTGTCATTGTAATGGATAGTTTTTTTATTTGATTTGATATAAAAGTTTGTTGGAGTTTTCTCTTTCGAGAGATGGAGTTTTGAATCTAAATTCTAGATATTCTCTGAATATATATATTTGGAAGGCGATTTCTACCTAGGTATTCGCAGAATTAAATAGGTTGATTTCATTGGGTTACTTTTGGTTACGCTTCCGCTAGAGCTTCCGCTTCATCAGAAACACACAAGGCCCACCTCAGCACCGCACATGGTGCTGAGTTCGTAGACCTTCTTGAAAATCACGACTCTTCTCTTGGAAAAAGTCACGCTCAAGTGACTCGAATTTTTTAATTTTCTTGATTTGAATCTTTCGCATCCTTAACTTTTGCTTTCTCCCCATAACTGTTGAGAGAGGGGTAAAAAACAACTCCGCTTTGTGTGATTTGGAGTTAAGAAGAATTTTTTGTTCTCCTCCGCCAATTCACACTGCTTTTTCTCCACACTTCCTCATTTATTTTCTCAGCTTCAAACGGGTTCTAAACCTAGGAGTTAAACATTGTTATTAGTGTTTATCATTTCGACCACAAGATTAAAAAAAAACATACACCGAAATTAGTTAGTATAATAATTATAATAAATAATTTCTACTAACTGAACAATCGTCGTGCGTGTAGAACAAGACACTTCCTCTAGCGAAATCTCTCATTTTATTTCTCAAATTAAATAGTATTAAAAAAGATAATAGAGAAATCAAATCTTACCATACTTTATAATTTTAAATCTTGGCATATCCTACAATGACCAAAACTCCTTAGGGTTGGCTCTCCATCAGGGTATTTACCTTGCTAACTCACTACACTTCTTCTCCAACAACCTTTCTCTTTATGTTTCTCAGCTTCCAACATGCTCTTAGTCCGCTCCAGCTGCACGCTCGGCTTGATGGTAGCACTGGAAATTTGAAGACCCACGGCACCGCCTTGCTCAAATAGATTCATCACATGGGTGACATTCGGACTGCCATACGTGAACACCTTGCCTGCCGGAGAGAAACACACAAGGCCCACCTCAGCACCGCATAAGGTGCTGAGTTCGTGGGCCTTCTTGAAAATCCCAACTATTCTCTAGGAAAAAGTCACGCTCAAATTATTCAAATTTTTATTTTCTCCATTTGAATCTTTCACATCCTTAAGTTCTTCTTTCTCGCCATAACTGTCGAGGGAGGGTAAAAAAAACTACACTTTGTGTGATTTGCTGAAGAGTTAAGAAGAATGTTTTTTTCTCCTCCGCCAATTCACGATGCTTTTTTTCATGCTTCATAATTTATTTTCTCAGCTTCTAACTGGCTCTTAACCTAGAAAGGAAACATTTTTGTTAGTGTTTATCATTCCAAGCACAAGATGAAAAAAAAAAGCATACACCAAAATTAGTTAATATAATAATTATAATAAATAATTTCTACTAAAGGAAGAATCGTCGTGCGTGCAGAACAAGACATTTCCTCTAGCGAAATCTCTCATATTATTTCTCAAATTAAATAGTATAAAAAAGATAATAGGGAAATCAAATCTTATCATACTCTATAATTTTTAAATTTGGGTTTATCCGATAATGACCAAAACTCCTTAGGGTCAGCTCTCAACCAGTGTTTTAACCCCACTGACTCATGACACTTCTTCTCCAACGCCTCCTCATATTGTTTTTAACTTTCAGCATGCTCTTAGTCTGCTCTAACTACACACTCCGTGTGATGGTCGCACTGGAAATTGAAAGGCCCGCGGCACGACGTGCTCAAAACGATTCATCACATGGGTGACATTCGGGTTTCCATACTGGTGATACCTGGCCCAGACCCAATCCTTATGAAGTATAGATTGGCCTCGCCCCATGGTAAGGTCAGCTACTATGGAGGCATTCGGGTCAGCTGGATAGGGACAGCCGAGTGATCAGTCACGCGTAGGATGGATCATCCGGAGACCTGAATGGAGCAATATAAATAGTGCCCAATGGCACTATTGCAGGTAACTATTCTCTATTCGTTCTACTAGTGAATACCATTTTCTCTCCAAAACTTACCTATTATTATAACGCCGGAGATTCTACCCTTGGGTATCCCCGAGGCGCTGTCTTGCAGGACTAGGTAAGCCGGAGCTGCGATGGTACCTCTTCAGGCCACCAAGCAGGCCGCATCAAAACCATGGCAATGTAGGCATTGGCATTATCATTGGAAATAATTCTAGCTCACTCATCCAGGCCAGTGGCATATACACAGAAGCCTCTGATCCACTTCATGCATAAATTTTGGCAATTCAGGCTGGAATTTATGCAGGGAAACTACTATCTTCCAGTCAAATTATAGTTGAATCTGACAATCTGCAGATTGTTAGTATGATCCTAAACCCCTTTATTAGGCACTGGAAGCTACTCCTGCTACTAGATTCCATACACTCTCTTCTTAATCCATTCCACATTTACCAAACTCTGAGAGAGGGTAATCAACCATCAGATTCCTTGGCTAAATGGTCTGCCTGCAATAAATCAAACTCCACCTTCTCCTAGTTCTCTGTTGCTTCAGGAGTTAAAGGATTACTGGCATTTGATGCAACTTTACTACCTACTGTCAGATTACATTGAAAAGTTTGCAGATACATTGAGGCACCACACTACTCTCACTCGCAGCCTCTGCATCAAGTTTTCTATCTCAGGGGGTTGGAATACTCTACTGGAAAACTTCAGCTACAGTTTCACTCTTTTAACTACACTTATCTCTTCATAGTTGGGTATTGCTTTGTGTTTTCTTTGGCAATTTGCTAATAAGTTTCCAACTTAATTATGATATTATTTTCTTTTGTAAAGTGAATAGAGTTTTCTTTCACTCAATTTTGAAGCTTGGGCTATATTAGTATAGCAAACTCTTAGCCATCCATGGCATTTTGAGATGTAATATTTTTTACCACTTTTGCGATTTTATGGATTAGGAAGCGTAATAAATTCCCCCCATCCATTGGATGGTTTATCTAAAGAAAAAAAAACTAACGTACGCTTAAATATAGTAATTGCTGAAGTAAATGGAATATAGTAAATGTTGATGCATCTTTTAAAGATAGGGAAAGTGGAATTGGAATTGTTGTTAGGGATCATAAAGGCTCAGTACTCATTTTGAAAATGCTTCATACTCAGGCAGTATCTCCACTACATGCTGAACTGATTGCAATCAAAATAGGAATTTTAACTGCCCAGGAGCTTAACTTACATACCTATGTTATTGAGTCTGATTGCAGCCAGGCTGTTACTGGAACACTTAATCCTCTAGCTTGTGCCTGGGAATTTTTTTCCCTATGTAATGAGGTCAGGGACTTACTCCCACCTCATGCAAAAATCACTCACACACACACACAGAGGCAAACAGACCAGTTGACCTTTTAGCTAGATCATCTCTGTCTCAGCAACAGAGTTCTACATTGGAAATAAGACATGCTCCCCATGAGTTGAGAGGGCTAATTGCACTAGATAGGATTGGTCTGGCTAATACTAGAGCCTACTAAAAATTTCTTAGAACAAACTCACTTTGGTTTTTTTCAGGCATGGAGAATCTCTGCTCAAGCAATCAACTCAGGCAAGGATTTTTCTTTCTGCTCAGGCATGGTGAAACTTTTCTGCTCATGCCAGGAGGCACAATGTCAAGATCTAGCACTCACTAGTGGAAACGAACACCATTTACGGCGGTTCCAGCACACCAAACACAGCGTTTAGGGAATGTCGTGCCTGGGTGTGCCGTAAACAGGCAAAACACAGGCTCGGTGTATGGCCGAAACGTCCGCGTTGAGGTACGGCGGAAATTTCGTTAAAAAAACGCCTTAAAAACCTATTTGCGATATCGTGAATGTGTCATCCAAGCACTGATTCATCGGCGTTTATGATAGAGCAAGAACGACATATCTAAGTCAGGCGATATCGTAAAAGTATGGTACGTTGGAGTTATAGCGATATCGCTTCTATGAGACCGTGGTGCATATTACGATATCGTAAATTAAAAATGTATATATGTATACGGTATCGTAAATAATATTGTAAATAATACAGAGGTGTAGAACATTATGGGAAGCGATATCGTAAGTTGTATACTTTCAGGTTAGCGTAAGAGGTAAAAATATTTTGTTTGTTTACTAGATCGTGATTCTGACATGTATTAACTTACGATACCTCATTTATTGCAACATTTGGAGTTACGGTATAACATTTTTCAAACGCTTCTTATAAAAAAAGGAATTCGTGGCTAGTTTCGTTTGAAACTCCAATTGGATGCAGTTTAAATACGATGTACATGTCAGCCAATTAGGATACACTAATTCTAATGCACAAATGACATTAATCATCTCTTTCTAATGAAAGTTGAACACTAGTTCAAAGTCGATCTTCCACAAAATTTCAATACTATGTGTTCATAATACTCTAGACCTTACACTACACAACAAGATTAACTACATAATAGTGATGGGCTAAGTGTTAACCTATATGGTGGGCTGTGCAATGTGTACTGAGCGGGGATGGACCAAGTGTCTCGCAATCTTATTCCTTCCCTCATTTAGCTCCACGATTGTGTACGGGGTGACATCGCAACCAAAAACCTACGCATGTAAAATATTGTCACTATCAGCCCGACATTGTAAAAGACGGATGTATGACATTATTTTTGTACACGTACCTTCTCTAGATTCATATTATCGGTTTCAATACCTTCAATGCACTTGTGAGCAAAAAGCATGTTATAGTAGCCACACTCCCAATGCGATCGTTGCCTTTTGAACTTGATGCATATGTACTAAGTCAGAGTTGTTTATTTGAACGAAGAACATAAAAAACAGGCATATATCGAGGAAATGCAATTACAATACCTCAATTACAATACCAACATCAACATATAACTTGCATAGGGGTTCTAAGCACAAGTTAAATTTTAAACAAGAATTCAGAAAATTAGTATGAAAAATAAGATCTCTACATTCTCTTCCAGCGCCTCTACATTCCTAGAAAATGGTATCCTATATGCATCAACATCTCCAAAAATTGGAGTTAGGGGGAAGTTATTATTATCGTCCGACGTCTTAACAATATATTTAACCTCCCTAAGCTCAGCAAAATATCTATCTATTTGACTCAGTGCAAACTACGGTTTGGAGGGTTGTGGCTCTCCTATACTACGCTTAATGACAAACGCCTCTATTTGGGTCACACACCCACCTATATATACCCAATGTTATCCCAGGATGTTCTTATCTCTCTATTACATCTAAGACCTTACGAAGTAACGCCCAATACCCAATGCCCAATGCCCAATACCTATACCCAATGCCCAATACCCCCTAGGTTTTATCGCCTAAATCATAACATTGAAAGTTTCGTCATAAAATTCAGGAAACTAGCTATCATAACACAATAACAATAATTTTAACAACATATTTTCGTCAAATCATTACACAAGCACAACAAAATGTACGAATATCGAAAACATGAATGAAGAAAATGGAAAACCACATATAAACAAACAACAAACCTTATTAGTGGCACTTAGGATATGAACTTGATGGGTTTCCTTTTGCAAAATGGATATGGATCTCCAAATGTTGCTAAACTAGCCAAGGACCCAAACTTGCCTCACATACAACCAATTATGGAATGGTTTTCGTGGTTTTGAAGAAATGGCTATGGATTTCGTTGTTTTGAGACTTAAAATTTTGGGGAGAAGATGAGCAAAAATGGAGAAGAGAGAGCTTAGGAGATAGAGTGTGTAGAAGATGAAGAACAATTGTGGGTTGAGGGTAGGGGTTTGGAATAATAAAACCCGCAAAAAGGGGGTTTGGGTGGCCAAGATTCCATCAACCAAGTTGGAAGAATAGTGTTTTCACCTACTTATCTGTACATGTTACGATATCGTAAGTGGTAGACGTCTACTTACTTTTCAGTTTACGAATTCGTAAATTGTAAAACATCACTGTTAGTGCAAACATCACTACGTATACGGTATCGCTTCTTCATAAACACCTTTTTATTCCCGCACTATTTTCCTTATTCCATTTCCGATACCGTCAAACTAGCTGTCACATTTACGATATCGTAAACTATCAGAGTTGAGAATCTCGCACTTGTGCCCAAATAATTCATGCACCTTTACGATACCGTCGGTATTCACGTTCAGTTCACTATTGACTCAACTTGTATTTCAGATATCGTGACTTCTTTAGCATGTACTTACGATATCGTAACTAAACTCACCAAAACACGGCGGTTATTTGAAACGCCGTGTTCCCGCCATACTTGCGCCGTGCAAATTTTACCTGACGAACTTGACCAGTTTGCGATATCGTAAACTTCATTTTACGGCGGTTTCGCGAAAAATGGTGCCAAACGCCGTAAAAATGTGCCGTAGATGAGGGTGTTTGCACTAGTGACTCTCAATGAAAAAACCGGCCATTTTTTGAACCACTTCTGATTTTTTTGGGCCTTTTGTATATATGTAAGCTTCTGTTGCCATTCAGTGTTTTCAGAATCAAAGGGTGGTTGATTTGTGGTTCGGTATTTGTTTACTCGATCACTAACAAACTCCCATTTTAGAGTCTGATTCATTAGGGCCTGATTTACAGAGCTTTTTAGAAATAGTCAATTTTGAGAAGCTCACATGCTTCTGTGAGCTGAGCTCACTTTTGTAACAAACTTTAGGCAAGTCCTATTATAATTTGGGGTGCCAAATAAATTCCTCCACCTATGGTGGTTTAATTTTTTTTATAAAAAAAAGTAATTGCTGAAGTAATCAAAGAACATAGAAATCATAATCGATAGAAATTTCAAAGGAGTACAAATTATCACATATTGGAGCCTGAAACTTCCTCAACTCTAATGAAAATTTGATTCACTCCTGCTGCTATTTCATCAGCAGATGTAAAAGTGCAATCATCTTCAACCTACAAAAATCACCGAATAAACAAATAAATCAAATGCGTTCTTATAAGTGGAAAGGTTCGTACGTACGGCACGATGAAAAAGAATTGTAAAAAAGCCATTTTATTGATATCATTGAGTAGAATTGATCTCCTTTTTCACGTTAAATACTTTCAACTGTCTATATGCTCCATGGAACTTGAAATAGTTGAATTTCTTAAATCATATTTATCACATTTTAACTACATTTACTAATGTTATATGAATTTACATAGTATAATATATTAATTACATAAAAATAAATAATAAGAGAAATGTAACTATATATCCATATAATACTATCATTAATTCATGCTCAACGTACTAGCTAGTATATATATGAATTTTGTTGTCAAATATAACCCGAGAAAGTTAACCGATGTCAATTATTCAAAGAATCGTGTTTTTTGACAAATTTATCATAATCCTTATCAAATCATGTATTAAGTAATACTTTGTAATTTGTGAATTATGAGAGTTAAAAAAAGTTTCGATGTAAATATGATAAAACTGAACTTTGATCACGCGGACTGACCTTGAGACTGACAGAGTAGAGAACAATTTGACCAGAAGTGGTAACATTGAGGTGTAAAATAGTTAGTCTCATGATTTGCAGCCCAGAAACCAGTTTGATCAACTGCTTCGGCCTCTTTTTCGATCTCGCCTTCAGGTTTGCATAGCTGTTCTCCACCATCGTCACTTCGATATCCGCCACCGTACCCTTTGATAGAGTAGTTGGGTGCTGATCGGGATAGTTCAAGAACTCAGAAAATGGTGCAGAAGATGAAGATGATGATGATCCTGCACACTCAATCATATGCTTTTGCCCCTCAAGATATTGCAGTTGTTGCTCGAGCTCTTTGACAAAGTTGATCGCTCCTCCAACTATTGATGCTTGATCACCCTGCAAAACATTTTCGTCCTTGCTTGAATATCACTCGTCTTTCAATTTGCATGCATTTCTGGGAAAGGAACTTGAGAAAGCCCCACTAACATGAAAAGAAAAGGAAAAGAAGCAGACCTTTTTGGCGTAGCCGCTAGGCATTAGGCCGCGGAGAACAGAGAGATAGTCGTTCATTTGTCTTCTGCGGTTTCTCTCCACGGAAATGTGAGCCATTCTCTGCCGTTCGATCTCCTCCGGGTCCTTCTCCGGCCTGGTGCGACGCCTTTTGGACGGAGAAGAGCCATCTGCGGCGGCGGTTTCATGGACTTGGACTTGTTGAAGATCAGTGGAGGAGCTGGAGTTTTCTTGGAGAAAACTGTCGAAAGACGAGGCTATATCGTCAAAGTCGCAGAGCTCCGGCCAGTAGGTGGCGGCGCCGTCGTACGAAATGTAAGGTTCCTTACGGAATATTTGTTGGTGATAGACCACACTTTCTAGGGCCATTTTTCTATTTCTGATTGAATTATGGGTCTGTGTTGTGTGTGATGGCGATGAGGGGGGAATGGGATATATGGAAAGCATCCAATGAAAGTCGTTTTGGTTGTTTCTTGAATCTACTGATTTTTTTTATAGATGCATGAGAAACACTGCCATCCTGTCACGCTCCAAATAATGCACGTTAGTTAATAGAGTCCAAAATCTAATGCAATTTCCACGTATTTTTATCCCATTTCTATGCTCGTGAATTTTATTTCTTAAAGTTCATATGCTTTCAGCTGAGTAATCGGAGTTGATGGTATCTTATTTTTGTTGAATGAATTAAAATTATATTCAACTTAACCAAATTATATATATATATATATATTGAATTGTAACTGACTAAAATAAAATTAATGTATTATAATTAATAATGGTACGACTAATTTAAGTTGAATTTCAAAATGAATACAAAAACATCACAATAATTTGGGGAATACGTACGGGCTCATACTGTCTTATTTTTATATATACTATTTTGTTCTATTTATCGAAAAACCTTAAGAGTTAAAAATGAGAAGAACAAATGACAGCAAAAATCTCGTTGATTCGTCGTGGTGTATGGTGACAATGATTTTATAACGATAACTGTTGTGTAGTTATTTTCAGAATTTATAGTTTGATTTTAGTTTTTGAACTAGTTCATTTCGATATGGGTATCATGCAACTAATTTTTCCTCAATTTTTGCATGATCGGGAATTCTCTACTTAACCACATACTCCCTCCGTCCCAATCAAAATGTCTGTCAGGACGGAGGCTCAATTCTTAAAAAATATGATGTGGCAGTAGAACACATAGACAAAAGAATGGCAAAAGACATTTTCACCCTCATAAATATGTGAGTCAATTAATTTTTAGAGATTCATTAAAGGTAAAAAGAACAATTTACTTTTTTTGACAAATGAAAAAATAAGTAAAACTATTTGGTTGGAACATTTCAAAATAAAAAGTAAGATTCCTTGGATGGGACGGAGGGAGTACGTATCTCCTTTAAACCCTTTATTACTCTTTATCACTTTCTTTAGAACGTTATCTAAAAGAAAGAAATAATTTTCTCTAACTATACTGCCTTTATGAAAGGAAGGGATATTGTTGACAATGTCCTATATTTAAAGGAGCTGGTTAGACACTTAAATAAAAAAACCAGAGAGCCTAATTGCATTATAAATTAGATTTAAGGAAGGATATTGATAGGGTTAGCTGACTCTTCCTCAAAATGATTCTCATCAAGTTTGGTTTTCACCATAAGCTAGTAACTTGTATCATGAACAATCTATCACGGGTTTGGTTCAATGTGCTCATCAATGGTAAGCCTATGAGATTTTTCAAATCATCTAGAGGTATTAAATAGGGGGATCCACTCTCCCCCTTTTTGTTTAATATCTTTACATAATCATTTTCTAGGAGTTTACCTTTTATTTTTTCGAATGGGAAGCTGGCTCATTATAATCTCCCAAGAAATGGGAAGCTGTCTCCCATCTCTCTTAAGTTGATGATATTGTTCTTTTTATCTCAGTCAATAAGAGAAACATTGGTCAATCTTAAAGATTTTTAGTTATTTTTTAAAAAGTCACAGGTCAGAGAATTAATTATGATAAGAGTGACCGTTTCTTAAGTAAGCATGCTTCAATTGCTAAGAGAAATCGGATCATTGACATTTTGGGTATGAAACAGGGATCTTTTCCTTTCAAATGTTTGGGTTGTCAGACATTTGAGGGGAAACTGTTGAACTGCTACTTCAACCCACTGCTAGAACTAATTAGCAAAAAAAATGTTTTTGGAGACATAAATGGTTATCTACTGGTGGTAAGATAACTCTGATTCAATCAGTATTGTATGTTGTTCCACAAATATATATTTACAGTCATGTCTCCTACATTGCACATCATTGAACCATTGAAAGGATGCTTTGGGGTTCTTCTACTGTGAAAGCAAATAAGACTTGACTTTGCTTTCCAGTTGAACAAAATGGACTAAATTTCAGGTCCATCCCCTATATGATTCAGACCTACTCAATCAAATTATGGTGAAAGTTTCAACATGGAACTGCAATCTGGACTCCCTTTTCGCAGTCCCTACCTCCTTCTTCAAGGGTTTCACAAACTTGGTTAGAATCAGCCAGGTAAATCATATTGGAGAAAAATACTCAATGGTAATCCATGGGAATGGCTGCTGTAACTTCTGGACTACCAACTGGACAGGGTTTGGCCCTATCACTGACATGTATCCACCTGATTTGACAACTATTCCAGGGGATTGTACTATGGCTCAGCTTATAGAGAATAAACATCAGTTTTTTCCTTAGCTGTCTGGAGCATTAGCCACTGCTCTGTTCAGTAATTTACAACATGATGTCTTATATTATCATAGAGATGATAGGTTTATTTGGAAGCCAACCCTCAAAGGCAACTTCACTTTTAAGTCTGCTACCAAACTATTCATGATCACATGCCTATCTCCTTTTCCTTAACAAAGATGTGGAATATGAGAGTCCCCAAAAAAATTACTTTTTTTGTTTGGAGACTCTTTAATTCCCTACTACCATTTGATTAGGTACTGGCACACTATGGTTTTCAGATAGCTTCCAAATGCCCTTTCTGCCCTAGTTCAGACTCTACAGATCATTTTTTTTAACCATTGTTCTTTGGCCTCATCCATCTTGAAGGAAATGTTGGCAATTATTGGAATAAAGAATATAATTTTAGGGCCATTTGTGATAGACTATCCTATTATCTAACATATAATAGATTATCTAGCTTTCATGTCAAGCTGATGAGACTATTATGTTGTATATATAATAGTTTGGTGTCTTTGTAAGGCCAGATGTCAATTTCTATTTGAGGAGGTAAAGCCCAACAGAGCTCTAATCATTAGCGAGATAAAACATACTCTTCCACCTTTCTCTGGCATCCTCCACTGTGATAATATCGCAGGAAACTGATAGGGAGCTGGCTACTGTTGGCTTCATCGCATACACACAAAAACCACCTAGACCTAAGCTCAATATCATCAAATAGACTAGGCCTAATCTAGGCTTTAAGGTAAATGTTGATGCTGCCTTTCTGGGATCTGAATGTGATATAGGTTATGTACTGAGGGATTTATCTGCAAATTTCATTGATGTTGGTACTTCATTTGCATCTGTGACCTCACCACTGGAGGCTGAAATCAAAGCCATTATAGACGGGTATCACTTTGGCTATTTCTATGGACAACGTATTGAGTCTGACTCACTGGTGGGTATCTCCATGATCAAAAGTCCAATCACTGCACAGTAGAAATCGTTTCAGCGGTGTGACCAAGCTCATCTGCTCATCCAAGCTCCATTGCAACATTCAAGCCAATTTGGTTGCAGACTCATTTGCAAAATTGGGTCTTTCACAGAAGACAAATCAAATGTATACATGGGTTCTGTTTCCCTCTGATATTAAGGCACTTATTTTACTAGACCAGGTGAAACTGCCTTCAATCAGATGCTGACAAGCTTGTTTCAGTTTATCAACTCACCTCAGCTCTGTTGCATTCACTTTGCTTCTGTGGTTTGAGTTCTTTTCACAAATCAAATGTAAATATGGCTCTCTTTTGCTACTCTTATTTGAGGCCACATTGAGTTTTACTAAGCAATTCTCTAAAAGGTTTGAGTAGGAATAGCTTCATTCTTTTGTATAGAGATGTATCTCTCTCTTTTGAAAGTACTAGAGTGCTTTTTGAGACTTTTGTCCATGTAATTGTGACGGTACTTATTCTTGGTCATTTAAGGCATATAGTTTGGGAAGTCTAATACAAATTTCCCCCCACTCTATGAGTGGTTTAATCTTAAAAAAATTAAAAATCATGAAATGTGAACTTTCCTCTCTTTTCATAAACATAAATACCAGCTAGATTTTTATGATGCCTAACTTTTTTTTTCTTTGTGGATTGAAATTTATTTTTTTCCATAAAAGGGGAAACTGATGCAGATTCACGTCTTCAAAAAAGTAAAATAAAAATTGCAGATTCACCCTGCGTAACTATTACGTAGATGAAAGCCGCCAAACGACGGTTCGTGGTTCATGCTAGAACGCAAGTTGGTCCTGGTTTCAAGGTTTGGCATTAAATTCATAACTCTGTTCCAGACGGCCATGAAATTAATATATATATATATGATCCTCATTAATGGCAATTCGATTTCGCTTTGAGACTGGCACTTGCACTGCTATAATTATGTGAAACTTCGGTAAGCATGAGCTGAAGTACTCCAGAAGTATTCTTATTGACTCCGATTATTTAAATGTGAGCTATCTGAAACATTTGTACATCTTCCAGGAAACATCGACCGCAGCTTCGTAATGGTTGAAGGTTCAGATTAACGGCCATGATGTGGATGCTTAATTATGGAGAGACTGCTTGATTGAAGGGGAATTTAATTATTTGCAACTATTCTTAAACCCTTTTTTTTTTTTTTTTTTGAGTCTAACGTAGTTTGACCGTGAAAATACTACCCCTATTTCAATCTCACGGGAGAATTTGTAAACAATATCATTACATGTTTAACTAATAACTAGTATAATGCTCGGCACGAATGTTTGTTTTATATTATCATATGCATATATTAATTAATAATAATAATTTAATTCATGAAAAACTACATATGAATGTGTATGACATTTTAATTCCTCACTAATGATATATCTCCAATATACCAAATATATTACCTACCATGTCATTATATTAAATTGATTGAATTCTTCCGATATAGGTTTAAATATTCAAAATGTTCACAATGTGAGAATGTTAATAAAAATAAAATTGATAATTAATACATTTTAGTGGATGAAAGACAATTATAGTTATTTATGGTGATGAATATGATTAATTATGTGATTTGTCGTAATAATAAATATAATAAAGAGACAATTATGGTGATTTATGGTGATAATGAAAGAAAAATCAGCTAACCTTTTTTAATTGAAAAATAAATTGAGGTAAGCTTAATCAACTTGAATTGAAATGACTTGTTAAAATATCTGTAATAATTGTTAGTCTAACTAAAAGTAAATAATAATATTTGTAAAAGGGAAAATAAGATGATGATGTGTCAATTTCTCATTAATCCTAAAAATAATTCAAAATTTTTAGAAAATTCTAATTCATCCTCTTTTAAAGTACAGTATAGATGTTTAATATGGTGAATTAAGCCACTTCTAATTCTTTCAACCATTTATTCTTTATAAAAAAACGTTTTTTAAAAATCAATGCATGATCATTAAGTGGAAGTTAAAGGTAGTATTATTAGTCTAACTAAAGGTAAATAATAATATTTGTAAAAGGGAAAATAAGATGCTGATGTGTCAATTCCTCATTAATTCTAAAAATAATTCTAAATTCTTAGAAAATTCTAATTCATCCTCTTTAAAAGCATAGTATAGATTTGTGCTGGTACATGAATAATAAGATTATCGTGTTATATAATCGAAGATAGTTCAAGCCAATTTTCCTCATTTTGCTTTTTTACCACGCTGTGTTAATTCAAATGTAAAATGTTTGATGTAATATTATAGCTTGTAATAAATTGAACGAACGAATCCAGTCTTAGGTGGGATTTTTCAATAAAATCATCGGTATTTCTGAACATCTCTGTAAGAATTGTAGAACCAAAAATTCAAGGCTCCCTTGGATGTTGCAATGCAAGCGCAGCACTCGTAATAAAGGGGTGCAATAATGAGTGATTTGCTTTACCAAAAAATATCAGGGTGTGTTTGGTTGGGCAAGTTTTTGCAAAACTTAGACTATCCAAGTCCAGTTTTGTAAAATCTTGTTTGGTTCACCAAGTTTTTCAAAATCCAGACTTGCAAAATCCTAAAAACCAATTAAAGATTTTGTTTCATACTCACAAAATCCAACCCAACCAAACAAGAATTTTGCAAAACCAGACTCTCAAAATTCCAAACAAAAACCAAATTCTCAAAAACCAAAAACAAAAACGAGACTCTCAAAAAATTGACGAACCAAACACACCCTCACTGATTTTCATGTCACTTGTTTCAATTCCGGACCACCGAAAAGTGTCAAACTCTGCCCACCAAAAGTCACACAATGAGCTGTCATTTGATTTGAATTATAAATGGAGTATAATCATGCATATTATTAATCCTATTTATTCATTGTATTCTACGAAACCTAATATTGGGTATATGTACGTAAAGAAATAAGGACACTAAAAGGGGGAAAATTAAAAGTTAAACTGCCTTTATATATCATGTATTTTGTTTTTTCATCCGTAGCCTTTAATTTGGAAACTTTAATTAATTTACAGTTTTTAGGCTTTGGACCACCATTATACATGACACCTAGCCTGGATGACCATATACTCCCTCCAGTTTTAATAGAATGGCCTAGTTACCAATTTAGGAAGGTTTTTAGTTAATGGCTTAGTTTCCTTTTTTAGCAATATTCCTTCATTCACAACCACATATTTTACTTTCCCAATAATCTATACAATCTCCACCATTCATTTTGCTCTCCTTTGTAATTGTGCCAATAAAACTAGGCCATTGTATAAAAGCCGGAGGGAGTATATGTACTCTGACTTTTATCAAATATTTTTTTTATCTTTTTATCATTTACTAGGTTAACTTTGGCGCATTCGCACTGAATGTTTAGTAAAATTTATAATAATTATAAATATTGAAAATTATAATATAATATGTTAAAATATCGGTTATCTAATATAAATGATATTGAATGAAACTTTTTTTTAAAGACAGATATTGAATGAAACTTAATGTTATAATATAATATTTTAATTAAGAATATTAATTCATTTAGTTTAATTCAATCTACCATCTAACCAGTAAATTATAAAACATTTAATTCATCCTTAACCGGCGAATAGAAAATTGTATTAATTGACGTTGTATTAATTGTAATAAAAATAGAAAGTTAATAATCATCCCTCTTCTTTTGGTTTAACAAATAGGGATAGACAAATTGTTACTATTGATGCTACTAATAATCTCTGAGAATGTCTTCTTGAATAAGATGGGCAATTTTGCAGGTCAAAATGATAGAGTTTGGAGAGCTAAACTACAAGATCCTACACAAATAAGGGTTGGTGGTGAAAAAGCTACATCAAAGGGCAGAGTTGTAATGAAGCAAGCTAATGATCTCGCAAAAGACAAGTAGTTCATAATACAGTGCAAACTCATAATGTATTCAGTGCATTGATGGGAAATACTAATGAGGAAGAGGTAGAAGCATCTCCTAAACCATTGATTAATGAACATTTTGATTAACCCATCAGTGAAAATCTCACTGGTATAGAGTACACTATTGATGGTTTTCTTGGAGATAATGTAGTTGCAGGTATAACTTCCGGAAAAAAAAAACAACCAACATGGAGTCAAGAAAAGACTCCGGATGAAAACGAGGATTTATCAAAATAATGGGTATCTCAGGAGGGCCAACATCCCTCCAAGTAAAGTAAGTCTCTAAACTATGATGATAGAGTTACTGCTCATAGCATGCCTAATAATCATACTAAATGGTCTAATGAGAGAGTGGACAAAAGTGGCGATTTTATAATTGAACTCCTAGTTAAGTCATAGAAACGATTAAGTAAATTAATTAATTCTAATCGTACTACATCTGAGTCTGGCCATGTTAGTACCCAAAGTAAAAGAATATATACAAAAAAAAAATAAAAAAATACACAAGGTTAAAAGACAGTGACTACTAAGTTCCAAATTGTTCCACCAAATATAAAATGATTATGTTGAGTCTCAATATATGTGTCTGGAATATTAGGGGGTTAAAAGTAAAAGAGCTCAGAGAAGAGTGAGACGTATAAAAAGAAAACATATCATCTCCTTATTTGTCATCATTGACCAGTTCTGAAATATGTGCAAATTAGGTCAATAGTTTTTCAGTTAGGATATACTCATTACTTTGCTGATCCTAGAGATAAAATTTGGCTTTTTTGGGATGATTCATCTTTTGTGTCGGTTAAGCATATACATGATTAGTTTGTTTTGGTTGATTTATAGCATGTGTCTTTGTCTTCTACGTGGTCTGCTGCATTCATCTATGGTAGGCATACTAGAGTTATTGATAGGGAACCACTTTGGCATGAATTGAGTGCATTAACAGATAATGCACACATGATTGCAGGAGATTTTAATGTAGTTAGAGAAGCATATGAGTGATTAAGTCAATTTTCACCTAATCACAACGGCATGTTAGATTTTAATAATTTCATATTGTCAAATGATCTGGTGGAATTACCAATTATTGGTAATGTGTTTACTTTGTATGGTGTAAGACGGAGAGGTAATGTGTGGTAAAGATTGGACAGAAGTATAGAAAATAATTTTTTAGACATCTTTCCACACACTAGAGTTAGAGTTAAATCCAGGGTTTCTTCTGATCATGCACCTCTTTTGATAACTCTTGAAAACAATAATCAGCAAACTCGGCCTAAATCCTTTCGCTTTCAAAACTGCTGGCTTTAACATGTTTTTACTGTTGTATCTGAATATTGAAATTTACATTGTGAGGCTTATGGTATGATGCGTTTTCTCTTAAACTAAGGAAACTTAAACAGAGATTAAAAGAGTGGAACAAGGAGGTGTTTGGGAATGTTCATAATCACGTGACTCTTGTTGAGCAAGTAGTTGAACAGAAGGAGTTAGATTTTCAAAATAATTGTACTGGGCCTAATAAAATTGAACTAAATAAAGCACATGCAGAGTTGACACTAACCTTGGTTAGACAGAAAACATTTGGAGACAAAAATCTAGGATCAAGTGGCTTAGAGAAGGGGATTAAAATACCAAATTCTTTTATACTTCAGTTAAATCGAAGCATGCTAGACAACTTATCCTAGCCATTAGGGATTCACAAGATAATCTGATAGCTGATCCAGAGCACATGTGTAATGATGCAGTTAATTTTTTCTGCTTTATTAACTGAAGAAAACCAGAACACAAATCATAATGACTCTGATCTTTTATTGGTAATATTACAACTGAAAATAATCGTGAGCTAATTAGATCAGCTGATCTTAATGAACTTAAAAAGATTGTTTTTGGGATGGGTGGGGAATCTGCTCCCGGACTAGATGGATTTTCTGGAAAGTTCTATACCTTCTGTTAGGACATAATCAGTGATAATCTTCCAAATGCAGTTAATGAGTTCCTTACGCCTATAGCTAGAACAATAGCAGCATCATATATTACTATGATACCTAAGAAACCCATCTTACAAATAATGTCTTGTTGATGCAAGAACTTACAAATTTTCTAAATAATAAAAGAGGAGGTTGTAACATGTTTAGACCTGGTATGATTAAAGCTTTAAGATGTCTCCATGTCTTTCCTGAAAACATTTTTGCTTTACATGGGATTTCACAGTCTGTTTGTAAGAAATATTATGGGCAACACGAAAGTAAAAAGATTTTCAGTTTTGGTTAATGGATAGCCGAGAGACTTTTTCAACACTTCTAGGGGCATTAAACAAATGGATCCCTTATCTCTCATTTTATTTATTCTTCTAACATAAGTGTTTTCAAAAAATGTGGATTTGTTATTTAATGCATCCAAATTTGACTATAACAAATTGCCGCTTACTACTAAACAAATTAACACACCTGAACATTGCTGATGACACGGTAGTATTCTTGAAAGCTAATATAACCAGTCTTACAAATCTGGGGTTCTTTCTAGTCAGTTATAAAAATGTAACTAAACAGAGAATTAATTGGAAAATTCAGCATTTTATATAACTAAGTATGTCTCAAATGCTACTAAGAACATGATCATTCAGTTATCTATGATCAGGGAGGGTTCCTTTCCTTTCAGTTATCTAGGTTGTCCTATATTTACACTGGAAGGACAAAGCACTCATAGTTTCAATCACTCTTTGATAAAAAATAGCTTCTAAACTGGCTAAAAGGCTGAACATGTACTTAAACCAGACTGGTAGACTTGGTTTGATAAAACATGTACAATCCATCATTCCTTTACATATATTAACTGTCATTGAGCCTACTAGAGGAGTGATTGATAAGACCCACGGGCTCCTAAGTTAATGGCCAAAAAAGAACTTTAAAATGATGGGGAAAAATCACCTCCCCTCAATCAGAAAATGGGTTAGGGGTTAAGGAGTTTTACTAAACCATCAAAAAAATTTCTTTAAAATTTTGATAGAAATTGCAAAAGGGTGCTAATATTTTAGAAGATATTAACATCCACCAGCCCTCAATTTGTTGCTTCTGTCATGCAAATTCTAATGATATGCATGATGTGTTCAATTCATGTGTTACTCTGGAATGGATCTGGAAATCTGTGAGTACATATTTTGATGTATGTCATCACAAGTTCAAATCTCTTTGGGATACTTTCTATTTCTACTGGAACTTACTAGAGAACTCAGTTGTTAAAAGGAACATTGCTAGACTTCTACTTGTGGTGTGTATATGGTTTATATGGTGTGTTAGGAATGCTTACCTATATAACAATACCTCTCCAAATAAAAGACTTATATTGAAATAGGTGCAAGAATTGTTCCATCTCATTTCTCAGGAAAATCTCAAATCATGGTCTAAATCTCCCACTGCTAGGAGATTGAACGGACATGATATAGTAATATGGAAATTTCCTGAGGATGGAACGTTTAAACTTAACAATGATGATCTTTTTTAAGAAATGGGAATGGTAGTGTAGGTGTGGTAATCAGAGTATCAACTTGCAGAGCTATATATATGCTAAATCTCAAGTTTTGAAAGTTCAAGATAGTCTGGAGGCAGAAGCAGTTGCACTTGTTGCTGGTTTGGATTAAACAAGAGGTTAAACCTCCACGGAAGTCGGTGCATATTATCAAAAACATCTGGTTAATATCGGGTGAACTCTTAATCTCCTTCACTCATATATCTAGAGAATCTAATTTTTTTGCTGATGCATTAGCAAAGATTTCTAGCACTTTTAATGGAATACATTCTACTCTGCCAAGGAAAATCAAGGGCTAAGTAGAGCTAGATAGAAGGGAAACTCCCTATTTGAGACTCAGGTTATTGTGAAGGAATTTTGGATACTACTAGTTTCTTGATTTGTGGGTAGGGACTGGAACCTACAAGCTGAATTCAAGGCATGGAGATGGGCAACAGAAATGAATTATGGAATGGAAGGATTGCAGCTCAACAGAAAGAAAGCATGATTATGACACATTCAATTATTCCTATCACAAGATGGCACTCATACCTTGTTTTATATGTGGTGTAATTACACTGTACTGTCAGTTTTAGTATTGGTTCTAGTCTATCCACATGCTCCTCTTCAGGTGTCACTTAGCTAACCCTAAAATGCTTGCGAGTAGTGAGTCATTTCATCGGCAGAGTAGTTAGGGAGTCACTTTGGCGAATCCTAAATTGCTTATGAGAGTAGACTAGTGCCAAATTAGACCTAATCTTTTTTTTTCACCAACTTTGTAAACTCATTCACTTACAACTATTCATGTGGTTTCGTTAAGGTGGGGTGAGCCTAATAAATTTCAATCCACTTCATAGTGGTTTAAAACAAAATAAAATGGACCAATATTATAAAATTAACCAAATCCAGTGAAAATCAGAGAAAATCATAAACAAATTACCAAAATAGAACTAAAATACTTTACAGTAGATTATAAGAATGATACATGTGGAACCACACAAAATCGTAAAATATCATAACTAAAAATAGTAAAAGAATAAATTATGGTATGATTGCGGGAAAATATTTCATAAAATACAATTACAACTAAAATTACGAAATTAATCACTATTTAGCTCTTATTTAAATAAACTACGAAACATTGTATTTTAATTAAGGTGTGATGAAGAAGGGATAAGTCACTGTTTGATGGTTACGTGTTTCTTTCCCTAAATAACACACTTTCTAATGTTCATTTTCAAATAACAATCTTTTTTTAACGTTAAGTCTACAAATCCCTCCAAGGGAGTCTCCCTCCATAGCATGGGCCCATGTTCTTGTAGGATAAGAGTAGGTTTTTAGATGAAATTGAAATTGATACAAAAAGACTGAACTATCTTCTTTATCATATGAGTATATAAATTATGATTAATTGTGATTTTAAAATAAATCTCTACAAAATAGAACAAATGGTCTGTTTGCCGGAGTTCGTCTGTAAACCAGTTCCGTTCACTTCATTATTATTTTTTAATTATTTTCAGTGATATCTCCAGTGAAAATTTACAACATGGTATCAAAACTCCTTCCAGTTCTTCAACATGGTATCTCCAATCTTGATTCATATCCCTGCTTTCAAATTCAAATTTCTTTGACCTAGGTTTCCATTTCGGCTTATACCATGTTGCAATTGTTACAACATACAGCTAAGTAAACACATTTAGCAATACTGAGGTGCTTGTGAATTTAGGTTTCAATTAAAAGGAGGAAAAACTGTAATTGTGTTTAGAATATTCATATACTATAATTCCTTTGTATAATCCACTACAAAATCATCATTTGGATTTTGGATCCCATGATGTTCACCTGTAATTTTTCTACAGTAGCTAATGTAAGTACAACAAACAATATCAGAACCGGCTGTAAGTCGAACAGTTCAGTTTATCACGCCAACCTTCTCCTATTTACTGACTCAATAGTGTACCATAGATGCCGAAAACCTCAAACTTACCCCCTAAAAATTTTATCCTTGGGTGAATCAATATTGGTCTTGCCTGAATTCTTCATCTTACAGTATAAAGTGCATAAGGTCCTTCACTACGGCTGAAAGCAAATATGTAGCATAAGCTGTGTAATTCTCTTGTTAAGGTAACCATGCAAGCAGTTTTACTTCATAGTGGTTGGAGTTCTTGCTCGGGGGCAGGGGCATCTACAGGCTTGTATACAAGCAATTCTTGCCTTCTATTCCATACCCACCAGGTTCCAGAGGCAGCTAATCCAATTGTTAATATGACAGCAAATACCACAATTATAACAAGGTAGTTTTGGAGCACCGATTTCCTGCATAATACCAACAATGAATTCTTTCGATCAATATCCATGATAGTCATCATATCTACATAATTTTGAACATTCAGCTATAAACTGAAACAGGATCAGCAAACCAGAGGCAACTATTAAAACTTATGACCCCCAAGTTCAACAATGCTCTCATGTTCTTGTTCAGATGCATTGACTAGAGACTACTAGTTACTGACATGTAGAACCATACTGAAATGACAAGTTTGTGGAAGGCAACAAATTTCATTGTGTACTATAAACAATCAGTCACCTAGCAAGCATAACATAGAACGGGCAACACAAACAAGACCCTTGGCATCATAACTGACACAGGAGGAATAGAAATTGAAAATTATGGATTCTCCACGAGCAAAGCATAAACCTAAGCCTTGGGCTGATATATAACTTTGTAACTTGTGCAACTAGAAAGCACGGAAAGTCAGCTATTATGTATTTGCAAACCCAACTTCAATGCCAGAGAAGAAAGTTGAAATACTATGTAAAGCAAAGAGCAAATGCAAATTTAAAACAACTGCTAATAAAGCGGGACAGGGGACCTCAACATTTGAACAAAGTTACTTGATCTGGAATAGAAATACTTATTAGATTGTGCATCTTAGTACTAAGTTACATAAGGGTGCTTGATGCCATGGTGCTCTCTAATATGACCCTCGAGATTTACTTTTTTAGGTCTTCATGTAAGGATTATCTCGCATTCAACGAATAATAATTGATTTAGAAATTGGACAATCTGGAGGAATCATCCATCCATGATGCAGGGATGAACTCACATGCCAAAATATGTATGATAGTCCTGACATATTCTTAATTGATCATTCTCTGAATATAATTCTGATAGTGGCAACCTATGACTGCGGTAAACTAAACTACTTCCAATTATGTATTTCGCCTATTTATATCATCTTCATATATCACAAAACAATTGAACTATCAAGCTTGCAGGGCATATTATATATTGTGATCTCACCATTCTACAATGCTGAGAACAAATATTATCAATTGAATAAAAACCCTGTTGAAATAACCATGCATAATGAACAAGGGACAAGGGTGCAGGATGTTACAAAATATATGTAACTGTTCATATAACAATGAGGTCCACTTGAATCAAGAACATACATGATTAGGCAGAGCATAATAAAAATGTCTCCAGTGCTGTAGACATTACAATAAATAACCAAATTAACTGAGTATTTTAAGATCTTAAAACATTCCTGTGAACGCACATATAAGAAGTAGCACACAGACTTTATAAATTAATACATTGAATGTTATCAAACAGACATTATAAATTTATATCCCTATCTAAAACGTATCCATCTTGAATGAAGTACCACAAAGAAATAACTCATGATATGGAGATGATTCGAAGAATAGCATACCGTGTTTCAGGAGGCTTAATCTTCCAGTTGGAAAATTTGTAACTTCCATAGGTGGCAGGGAGATTTACTTTGTTTTCTGATAGACGTGATATGATGTCCTACACACAAAACATGTGTTAAAGTCAAGAACTATCTTGCGGAAACACAGAGTTTTAGGGGAAAAAAGGATTCGACCCAGTAGTATTTTCACTAAGTTTAAAAGTGTGCATCATTTCAAGCAGAAACAGAACATATGAGTTTGTTTTTTACCATTGCAGTAGAATTAGACAGAGTATCTGCAAAAGCTGCCGGATATATGGCCCATTCAATCAAAGAACCATTTCCACTGGAAGTGAAATTCAATACATGAACCTGCAACATCAACTAAACAAGTAAATAAGATGTAACATAAAGATTTATCAATGAGCTTCCAGTATAATACTGCTTTAAAATAAGAGTAATTAAATGATGAGCTACAGTAATAGGGTGCTGAATCATCAAAGCTAATACAAACTTTTAAACATTCGATGACAAACCTGTGAATCATTGACGCTGAGCTCCTTTGCAATTGTCTGCACAAGTTCTGTGATGTGAGGCTTCAAATCTGAGTAATTAACACTTAATGACAAGTAAAAAGTCACTTTTCCAGCTTTAACCTCTCCTGCAAAAAAATATCGGGAGATAAAGCTCAGTACCACATAGAGGTATGTATTACACATCAGCGGTGGAATAGTGCAAGAATCTAATAGTTTATGTAGTTGACTTCCATGGAATAAGGAAAACAGAATTCAGCAATACCTGAAGTATTGTGTATTGGTTGTTCTGCAGGAGACGATGTTGGTGCCAACCCCGATGTTGTATTCTTATTCTCCAACCCAGCGGGCGGTGGAGCCACACTAGGTAAATGAAGTGTTCCCCACAAATCAGAGCAGTTAGTTTTCAAGAAACCAATCTTTTCATGTTCACGGTCATATGTCACAAGGGTATTCCGAACAATGATCCCTGTCAAAAAGTATCAAGTTAAAGCATTCAATTCATTTTACTTGACTAAGAAGCTAATATGATGAAAATTTTCAAGGTAATTCAAGCATGGCAACTCTTGAAAGATTTCTGAGAGCCATACCTCCTAAAAGAGTAGTAGGATCTTTCCCATTCTGAAAAACACCCAAACAATACGCACCAGGCACCTTGGAATGCTGTGAAAACAACAAAAGAGGTAGAAACACATTTGCTAAGAAAGTTTATAGCAGCCAAGATATTAGAATGTGTAGCATCACTTGCAGACCATTTTCAGGAAGAAATAAAAGGAAATCGAAAGAAAACATACCCGAAATAAGTAGTTTTCTGGAGAAAGAACAAGCTTTTGACCACTTCCAAAGACCATTTCAACCAAAGGAAATGCATTTGAAAGTTGTGATGCATCACTGAGTAAAGCAAAAACAGAAACAGTATGTAATGCAAGTTGCTACATAAAATATTCAGATTTAATCTTTAAGCTTAAAACATACTACCTTCCAGCACCAGAGAAGCAGATATCATTGTAATTGGGATCTGGACCAGGGATCTGTTTAAGGGAGTTTGTTTCTTTCATTATCTGCAAGCAGGTTAGCCATGATTACCATAATTCCATTAGTATTCATATATTGCAATGACTACTGTATATTGGGAATGAAGAAATTAACAAAAATAAACCAGTAAAGTATTTGCTTTAAGGTAAGAAGAGGAAGAGTGTAACCCAATGGTAAGATAAACTGGTGCAGCAGTATTATCGGATTTCCCCAAATTTTACATTTTTAAAAGTTTTAGTGCATTAAAAAATTGAGGAGAGCTTATTCTTTTACCTATTAAGAAGAACTATGAAATAAGTTGTGTAAAAAAAACAAAACAAAAAAAACCCCTCCATAACACTGGTTACTACAAAATAATTTTTCTGGATCTGCCCGTGTAATATATCTTGACAGTCTTATGAGATAGCATGAAAAGCACCAACATAAGTAAAATGGTGACAGAAAAATAAACTCTTCATAGTTCTGGGAACAGAAACAACTGTTTTCTCTTACACTTACAAATTTCACAAAGAGACAATATTCCAACACAGGACGCCACACAATCAAATAATAAAAACTAACTTACAGCAGCTTTGAATGCTGTGAATGCTTCTTCAGGTAGATAGGCATATGTTGTACCGCTGTCAAGCACGCTTCCATGTTTCCGGTCAAATACCTGAGGATCTACACCCAATGGCTTCCCAGCGACATGCATCTCCTTTAGCTCAATGTTGTAATAAGGGCTGTTGCCATCCCAAGACTAGAGTAAATGTGTGAGATGTAAAAAGAGTATTTGCTAAGAGCAGTACATATGAACCTGCTTTTTATATACCTGCGCACGGGGTCTGAACGAGTATAAACCATATCATCAGGGGCTGAAATTCCACCAAGGACCATGGCACCACCTCCAACATCCATCCCACCATAGCACAGTGAAAAGGAATCACTAATAACACCTTTTCCAACGAGTTGATCAACAATACTGAGATCTCCCCGGCCCAAACCCATAATCCCATCAGCATGCTGACTATAGAGATCACCAGTTTCCATGTTTTCACAGCCAAATGTTGCTCTCTGAGGTGTAAGTTCACTCAAATTCCCAAAAGACACAATATCCTCCCCAAGAACTCCGCTACTGGAACTCATTTCTGCATACTGCCTATCATATGTGCAATATTCCCTATCAGAGTCGCAAGTACATTCAAGATTACATTTCACTGCCTGATAGCTGCTAGACAGTTCTGGCTGAAATCGAGGATCCTAGTGCAAAGAAAATAAAGAACAATCAATTTTAGTTAAAAGAGCAAGATATAACCTGTAATCATGTACAGCATGCATCTAAAAACGTAACCCTAATACCATGGAAGTTCACCATAAAAATACAACACCTTAAGGAATCAACCCTAAAGTAGCATCCCATCACACATAATTTATACAGTAAACAGCATGTACAAAATATGGAACACAACAGATAAGTATCATTTACTTACTCGCATGAGAATGATTTAATAATCTGACACTCAGAAACAAGGACTAATTCAAGCATTGATTTCATTTCAGCTCAATGCGAATCAGAACTTATCACCAATTCATTCGCACGATATCATTTCTAGTACTGTAAATCAACAACTGGAATTAGAAAGAAGCGAATTCACCTGATGCTTGCCACACTGCTCACAAGTGGAACAAGGAACGTAGGTAACGGTACTCCCAGAGTCAACTATCAACGCGAATTTCTGCGGCGGCGAGCCGATCCACAGCCGCGTAGTGTAATACCTGCATATCACGTAAAACCTGTTAAACAAAACCCGACCCGACTTCCGATCGTTGTGATCAACGATTGCGTGCAAATTCTCACCCGTTGCGTAGGAGATCATCGTGGAGCGCCATTCGAGCATTGGAATGGCGGGCCTGGAGATGGCGCCGGGAATGCTGGACTGAGACGGAGGCGGCGGGCGAAGAAGAGTGGTTGAGTCGAGGAGAAAGGACGAGGGGGAGGAACATCGTGGTTTGGCGGTCACCGTTATCGTTATCCAAGGCACCGTGGTCGAGCTGGGAGATTCGCAGAGACCGAGCTGCGTTGGGGAAGTGCAAAACGACGACGCATATGGAGATCAGGAGGACAGGGATCGCCGGATTGCACCGTTCCGGCGCCATAATTTCGGCCTGGGTCGATCGGAAAGTCAACAGTCAGCTGTGTGTTTGTGTGTGGGGAAGGGGTGTTGCTTCTGGGTTTGAGAGTGTGGGGCCCGAGGAGGTTGTGGTGGGGTAGAGAAGCCAGAATAAGATGCACAAGGCACAACGAACTGAAGGAACTCGGGGCAAAAACTGTGATGGAAAGAGGAGTTTTGCATTCTATTTTCTTTCTTGGTTTTGGTTGTCACGTGATTTTTTCTTTCATCTAAGATTTTGGTGGAATTGAATTGAACTGAATTATTTATTTAAATTTAATTGTTAATTATTATTAAAATTAAATTAAATTAATTATTTATGATATTGTTGGGGTGGTTGCCGTTATGTGACTGGAAATAATCTTGTGGAAGATATCTATGGTATTAGGTATGCCATTTCAAATTATATGATTTCAGAAGATGAAAAGTTTAAGAGCATGGAAAACCAAATGAAATTTAAATTTGACAAGTATTGGTCAAATGTGAATAATATCAATGTTTTGATGTTCATTGCTATGGTTCTTGATCCGAGGTATAAATTTGGATATGTTAAGTTCATCATTGATCGATCTTATAGTCAGAGCGATGCAATTATACTGTACTCTCGAGTCAATCAGGTTTTGGAATCATTAATTGAGTTCTATGCAACCTCTGAACCTACAAAGCAAGTGGAGCCTTCTTCACTCAAACATCTACTACTAGTCAAATTGAAGATGGTCAAGGTCTGAAGAGGAAAAGTTTGAGAAATGATTATAAGAGGGATAATGTGAATGTTGATCGCTTTCGCCAAAGTGAATTGGAAAAGTATTTGGGTATGAAGAAGAGCGCGATGAAGATTGACATTTTGGATTGGTGGGTGATTCAACGTAAGAGATGTCCTATTCTTATGAAAAATATCTCGTGATATACTTGCAATTCCAATTTCAAGTGTAGATTCTGACTCTGCTTTTAGTATTGGAGGACGTGTTCTTGATTCCTTTTGAACTTCATTAACTCTGAGGATGGTGGAAGCTCTTATTTGTTACCAATATTGGTTGCGTACCTCTCACGAACCTTTCAAAATAGAGGAAAGTTTGTTAGAGATGGAGAAAATGGAAGAAAGAGAAGGTAACATAAACAATCATTTCACTTAATATTGTTCTGCTCATTAATTTTATCATATAAATAACACTATATATAATTTTTTATAGGTATGAAAGAGTTGATGGGGGTGTTTGGTAAAGTGCCTTTTGGGCTAAAATTAGCTGATTTAACCAAAAAGTTCTGATTTGACCGTCAAACAACACTTTTTAGTGTTTGGTGAATGAGTTTGAAAAATTGCTTTTTGGACTCAATAGGCTAATTTTCAAAAGGTTAATAAAAGTGTTTTTTCTATTCAAATGCTCAATTAAAATTTTTTTGCCCTTTCTCCTCTATACTAATTATGCAAAAAGATAGAATACATATTGTTGAATTTGATTTTTCGTAGGAAAATTCAAATATTCAAAATAATTATGCATCATTTCAATTGTTCATTAGTATTTCGGGTTGCATTATTATGATTATATTATGGATTTTATGTTCATTACATTTCATTATAATGTTATTGGTTGCCTTTTCTCATTTTTTTCTACTTTAATATCAATAAAACTTCATCAAAATTATTCGGAAACAATTGATTTTTTTCTTACAACCATCAACATGAAATAAGAGAAAGATTTGAAAAAGTCTCTAAAACAAACTTATAATGTATGGTTTTAAAAGAAATTCATGAAAATGTGGAGTATATAATAATTTAATATAATTTATTATAATTCTTATGTTTCATTTGTAATAAAAAATAGCAATTGATAAATTATGTACATTTAATAAAGGAATAAGTAGTAAAATATATTCATGTCCATAAATTTCATTTTGTCCATCAACAGCTATATCTATCAGCTAATTTTACCAAACACATTTATACAATCAGCTAGTCAAATCAGTCAGTCAAATCAGTTAATACAATCAGTTAGTCAAACCAGTTAATGCAATCAACTAACAATTAACAACTAACAACTAATTCCCAAACACCCCCGATAGCTGATTACAATTGATGAGGCAAGTAATGTTTCCGACTTCACACATGACAATATCAATTAAAGGTGTATAAACATAACCGTTTAAAAATTTAATCAATGAAAGGTATATATATATATATATATATATATATATATATATATATATATATCAGCCCCGAATTGATTTATGGAGCAGGTTTATTTCGATGCTTCTTGATATTTGATTATATTATTAATGTTTCTTTCTCTCGGGTAAATGCTGCTCAATGATGGATGGGTTTTTCAAGCAAGTGTGTCATGCGAATAAAAGGTTTAGGCAAAGCTGTCTTTAGGCTAACAACACAAACTATGTAATAATTTAGTTTGTCAATGTGGTTTTGAACTATACTTAGCTTTTGCTTGGATTTGGTTTTATTGGGATTTAATTATAAAGTGTAACTTTGATGAATGCATTATACGTGAATGTTGGATTTGTACATATTTTTTCTGGTCACATATGGACAGGATTTTAATTATTATATCAGTATTAAAGGACCGACGGGCACCCGTTACCCGACTCATACTATTTGGATACCCGGAAGTGCGTGTCGCGTCACGGGCCGCGATTCAAACTACCCGAAAGTTAGGGTACCCGGTTAATGACACCTGTAGTGGCTAGAGTGGAGTGGCAAATCCAACAATTTCCCTATAATATGGATTCTAGTTGATTATGGAGAATTTCAAGATTTTTTTTGAACTCCAACAGTTTCTCTATCACATTCTCTATAATAGAGAATTTGAAGAGAGAGAATATTTGGTTCCCCAAATTTGGAGGGAAAAAAAACCTGAGAAGCAAATTACTTGCATTGTTTTTGTTTTCTTCAATGTTATTTACTATATTTAAATGATAATATCTTAAATAATTACAATAAAAATGTATAAAAAATGCATGTTAATATGCATAAAATGGATTATAATAAGATCTCATATGACAATGTTTACGTGTAAATATATTGATATTTAATAATCAAATGAAATATAATTTCCAATATAAATTTACTAATTTTGAGGCCATAAATAATATATTTGTTTTGACTTTAGTTTATAAACCATAACATCTAAATCTTTTCTTTAGCACGCTTGTTTCTAATGATTGAAAAGAGTAATTTGTATTTAAAATGAAGAGAGACGAGTCTAATCATACATAATAAATTACAAAATAAGAATATTCGTAATGTATGATTTTTATAAAAGGTGTTTTTTTAATTTATACTATAAAGTGAGTATTTTCATATATTAAGATATTTAAATGTGTATTATAAGTTCATTATTTATTTGTTCATTTTATTATTTGGATTTATAGAAAATATGATTTAAAAGTAGAAAACAAAAGCATAAAAATGTTAGCATTAAATGTCAATAAAATTTAAAGATTGAAAAATGGGGAAACTGTTGAATTTGGGGTAAAAACAATACTAGTAAGGGGAATATGTGATTTGCTTCCATATCATAGAGAATATAGATGGAGAAACTATTGGACTTGCTCTAATGGTAACCATAATAGTAGTGATAAACGGAGTAGTGGTAGTGGGTGGCAGAGTAGTGGCAGTGGTTGTAGAGTGGTGGTTGTAATAATAATAATGACCACAGTAGTGGTAAAGACCGCAATACTGGTGGTATCTGGAATAGTGATTGGCATCTCTATGATCCTCAACTCTATTACTGCACACAATTGAAATAGTTTCCAGTGTGCAGTAATAGGGTTGAGGATCATAGAAATGCCAACCAATGAGTCTGATTTAATACAGAAACTATGCTGGCCATAGAAGCAGCCAAAATGATAGCCATGTACAATGGCCTTGATTTTAGCCTCTAGAGGAAAGGATGCAATAGAGAAAATTGTGTTAGTTGAGACCAGGTTACCCAAAGTATCTCTAAGCACTAGACCAATACCACAGTGTGGATAAACAAAAGCAGCATCCACATTCAGTTTTAAACCTTCCATAGGTTTGGACCATGTCACAATTCTTGGCATGTTCATTTGGTGTCTATTTGTGAATGTGAAGTGTGCCTAAGTAGCAAGTTGTATATCCCAGTGATGAGTGATGTTAACAGGTTTTGCAACCAGCACTAAATGTAGGATATGCTTCACCTCACTGATAATAAGTGATCTGCAAGGTTTGATATCCTCAAATAAGCATATGTTTCTTGCTTTCCACATGCACCATACTATTATATAACATAAGAGCCTGATCAGTTTAGCTTGGAAGCTTGATGGGGCAGTATATGTCATATAATAGGATAGTCTGTCATATATGGAAGAGAAATGGATATCCCTAACTCCAACTACTGCCAGCAACTTGTTCCAAATAAAAAGAGCCAGAGGACAGTGGTTGAACAAAAAAGGTCAATACTATCTGAGCTGGTAAAGAATAGACACTTGGAAGCCAAATTAAATCCATAATGTATGAGAACCTCATCAAATGGGAGCTAAGAATTAAAAAGTCTCCATACAAAGAAAGTGATTTTCTTTGGTACCTTTTTTTTGCCACAGTTTGGTGAGTGAAGAGGATGAAGGCATGTGGTCATGTAGTATCTGGTAAGCTGATTTGAATGAGAACTGACCAGTTATAGAGGGTTTCCAGACCAGCCTGTCCTCCGTATGGTCATGAAGGCTGGAAGTTTGGAGTTGTGAAAGGATTGTATGATTATTTGTGCCAGAATAATGTGGTAGGAAGGTATCCCTTTATTGGATGAATTCAGCCACGGTAGTAGAGATAGGGTTATGAGTAAGCTCAGGTGGGAAATGATCCATTAAAGGCCTTCTCCTAGTCCAGTTAGTTGACCAGAAATTACAATTGCCCTTCTCATGTATTGCCACAATATTATGCTCTCCAATGTGATTCATCTGGCATATACTCTTCCAAGTCTGTGAAGTCCTAGTAGAAGGAGGCATGGAATGTATGAAAAGGGTCCATAAAGCAGAACTTGTTTGATATTTCCACCAAAGTTTTACAGAACATGCTTGAACAAGGTAGGGAATAGATCTGAAACCTAATCCATTTTGCTGGATAGGGTAGAAAAGTTTAGACCACTTTCTCCACTTTTTATTGGCCTTGACAGCAGTAGAGCCCCAAAGGAAGGAAGCAAAGGTTTTTTCTAAGGTTTCTATCACATGCACTGTTGGAGCCATCACTGTAAAAACATATTGTTGGATGGAATAGAGCACAGATTGAATGAGGACCATCTTACCCCCAGTAGATAGTCATTTATGTTTCCAGAAACTAAGCTTTTTTGCTTATCCATTCAATGAGAGGGTTAAAATGAGCATTAAGTAATTTACCTTCAAAAAAATTGGACCTCCCAAATATTTGAAGGGGAATTGCCCCTCTTTCATAGACAGATATTGTATTATCATATTTCTTTTAGCCAGAGTAGCATTTTTACTCAAGAAAAAAAGCACTTTTGTCGTAGTTAATTCTTTGACCAATGACTGATTCAAAAGTTTCTAGGAAGGCTTTTAGATTGATCAGTGTACTCTTGTTTACTGAAATGAACACAACTATGTCATCAGAATAAGAGAGATGGGAGACTGGAGCTGTATTTCTTGGAAGATTAAAATATGACAACTTTCCAGTACTAAAAATGTAGGCAATTCCTCTTGGAAAAGATTCAGTAAAAATGTTAAACTGTAGTGGTGACAAAGGGTCTCCCTATTTAATGCCTCCACTGGCTTTAAAGAAACCAACTGGCTTTCTATTTATTAGCACTAAGAACAAGCTTGAGCTAGGTTGTTCATGATGCATCTAATGAGTTGGTTATGGAAGCCAAATTTAGACAGTATCTTTTTCAAGAAATGCCAACTAACTCTATCAAAAGCCTTCCTTAAGTCTAATTTAATAATACAAAATTAGGCTCTCTGACTTTTCTGTTTAAATGTCTAACCAGTTCCTTTAGGTAGAGTATATAATTAGCAATATCCCTACCTTTTAGGAAGCATGTCTGGTTATATGAAATGTTATATCAATCATGAAAGGGTTGAGTATGTTCATAATAACCTTTGAACATATCTTATTGATGACATTTGATGATAAGCTAATTGGCCTATAGTCATCAAAAGATAGAGGTGTATCCTTTTTCGGGATTGGGGTTATCCAAGTTGTAGCAATGCCCCTTGGAATGTTGGCACCACTCAGGAATTCATTGACAGCCTCCATCAGATCAATAGAAATGATATCTCGGGATTTAATGTAGAAACAAGCTGAAAATCCATCAGGTCCCGGGGTGCTAATTTCGTTAAGAGATAGCACCACCGTTTTAAGTTCATCAAGATCAACTTTTTTAGTTAATGAGTTGTTTTGATCTGATGTAATACATGATGAGACATGTGAAAGGAAATGAGTATCAAACTGGTGATCAGATTCAGTATGCTCAGTGAATAGCAAGGATGTTTAATACTGTATCGCCTCAGTTTCTATTTCAGACACATCCTCTAACCAAAATCCCTGCAGAACTTCTGATTTTGGAAATATGTAGGTTGGATTTTTTTTGTTTCAGAGAGTTGTGAAAGAACTTAGAGTTCATATCACCTTCCTTGATTCATTTCAACTGAGTTTTTGATTTCCAAAAATGTGTTTGTTCCTTTATCTATAACTACCTTTAAAAGAGAATGATTTCTAATTTTCTCATGATTTTGAATTATTTTTTCAATCATCTAAAATTTGACACGTGTCAATTCTATTCTTTTCTAAAATTACTTTTTTCATATTTATTTCAATTTCACCTTTATTATTATATTTACTCTTTTATTACAGTTGGTCAGTTACTACTTTAACTTCCCTCCGAATACTCCTTTCTTAATCTCAATTAATCCCTCCACCTTCCCCTCCTCCAAAGCCCTACAAATCCCAGCCGAAACTCTCCTCGAAACTCTCCTCCCGTGCTAAGGTGGATCTACGGTGGTGCCTTAGGTTTCCGGCGAAACCTAGCGGGATCGGGATTCGCTGGAGAACGGGTAAACACGGTCTCCCATTGTTGGGGAGCATTCTCTTCTCCTATTGGAGTCGACGTTTGGTCTGTTTCTGTATTATGCTTATAATGCGTTGGCGATTTTGACAATGTTGTGGTCTGCTACCTCGATGATCGAAGCTCAGGTTTATGTCATAAGTGGGACGATAGCTCAATGGTACTAAACCGAGGGTTATGATAGGCCCAAGAAAGAATTAAGAAGCACCTTGAGTTTAGTTTCTTTGCTCTCTTTTTGTATGTTTCGTTCATGCTATTAAGTTGAGTTATTCTCTTTTGATTGTAATGACAGTCGCTAGATTTGAGAAGTATATTGTTAAATGTCGTAAGTGGACTGAAGAGCTAGAACAGTTGATTCTCGGAATACCCCACATTGATCGCCAGTGGCATGGTTCTATGCTCTTAATGGTTCTAGGCTCCTAAACTGGGCTGGAATTCTATCTCAAGGTCTTTTTTTTTGTATATGTTTATTATACATTGGGAAACTGATACTTACGACCAGAATTATGTTGTCTAAATCATCAGGTCTGAGAATAACACCTGTCACAAGCTATATATTTTTGGGAAAGGAGTTTACTTTGCTGATATGCTTTTCAAAAGTGCAAATTGCTGCTATGCATCTCAATATGCAATCTGCAGAATCTGGTGTGCTTCTTTTATGCGAGGTTCGTGCCTTACATTTGATTCCCTTGCCAAGTGAAATCCATCCATCACTTTGTTGATGTGTATAGATTCATAGGGCTTTTGATTTGCATAAATTGTTCTCTTCCAAAAGTGCAAATTGCTGCTATGCTTCTCAATGTGCATGCAGAATCTGGTGTGCTTCTTTTATGCGAGGTTCGTGCCTTACATTTGATTTCCTTGCCAAGTGAAATCCATCTATCACTTTGTTGATGTGTACATAGGGCTTTTGAGTTGCATAAATTGTTCTCCTCCTCAATGAATATCATGTAACATGTAGCACAAAAGAGCAAGAAGTTTCCCAAGTTTGATTTATCCACTTTCAGCAAGAAAAATATAACTTTTATTTACACTTAATGATAGAAAATCACTCTGTGAAGTTTTTGGGTTCGAATATGATGTTTGCAGGCTAGCCTTATGTACAACGAATACATTGTTTACAATGTGGAGCAGCTCAAGATACGCTAAGCCTTGCACGTGAACTTGAATTACTGAGTTTAGTTATAACATCTTGGAAATATTGTACTTTCTAAGACAGTAATTCATGATTATGGTTCATCTGGGCGCCATATGGATGGCCAGAAAATGGTTCAAACAGGCTCAATTCAGTACACCAAGTGTAGTAGTGCTCTCAAATTTTATAAAGTCCAGCACTTTGTGTAATTTGGTTTGTTTTAAAGGGATTGTTGTACTTAGTTTTTGTAGTTTTTGTGACTATTGGTATTTAATTTGTGCATTTAGTTACCAATTCTTCTTTATAACCTGCAATTATTTCATTAAAAATTATTAAAACTTAGCCTACACCATAACGTTCCTTGAAATAAATATTGCACTTAATCATCCTCACAAATTCTTCGTTATTTTTGTAACGGTAAAACTAAATTATAAAACATGTATCATAACGTTCCCTAAAATAAAAACTACACTTAATCATCCTCGCACATTCTTTCTTATTTTTGTAAAGGTAATTCATGATACATTTCTTCTTTATAATCTGCAATTGTTTCGTTAAAAATATTAAAACTGCGCTTAACGATCGTCACAATTTCTTTGCTATTTTTATAACAGTAAAACTTAATTTTAAAACCTGCTTCGTAACTTTCCTTGAAATAAAAACTCTATTTAATCATCCTCACAGAATATTTATTGTTTTTGTAACGGTAATTCATGCACTATTTCTTTTTTATAGCCTGCGATTGCTTCATTAAAAATTATTCAAACTTAAGTTTAAAATCTATATCGTAACGTTAACTGAAAGAAAAACTGCATTAAATGATTGTCACAAATTATGTTTTATTTTTGTAATGGTAAAAAATAATTTTAAAACGTGCATTGTAACGTTCCCTTAAATAAAAATTGTATTTAATCATCCTCACAAATTATTTGTTATTTTCGTAACGGTAATTCATGCATGTTTATATCGACCGGGGAGCTCCATCGATCAGCTTATTTTTGCTGAACTAATTTGAAATAATGAAATAACTTATGTTGAATAAAAATAGAATATGAATGTATTAAAAATTATAAAATATAGTTAAATTTCATGAATTCAGAACTGAATTCATAATATTTTGACTAAACTTTAAAAAATATTGAGAAAAAATCATGTAAATATTTCAATTTTATTTTGAAGGGAATTAATGATTAGTCATCAATTTCATAATACATTTGAATGTTGAAAACGTTTTTAAGATGATCAAAGATTTTGAACATTAAAGAGTTGTAACTCATCGCTCCTATTTATGAATTAATGAATACAATTCATTTTCCCTCAATTTGGGTTTTTAAAATTTATTTTATATTGAATTATAGAGATCAATGAGTTTCAAATTTTATAAAAAGTCTCCAACTTTATTTTGAAAGGGTCCCAATTTGTTTTTTCAGGAACGTAGATATCTGTTGAAATAATTTATTCAGTTGACAATTACCAGGATTAAGATATTGCTATATTTAATTATTTTTAGTTTAAAATTAACCATCTATGAACTCCTTTCCATTGCATTATTATACTATTAATTTTGTAACGGTAATTCATTCAACCTTTATTCTTTATAGGATGCAATTAATTCATTAAAAATTATTAAAAATTAACCTTAATCATAACGTTCTCTAAAATAAAAACTGCACTTAATCATCATCTCAAATTCTTTGTTATTTTCGTAACGGTAATTCATGCATCCTTTCTTCTTTATAGCCTGCAATTATTGCATCAAAAATGATTAAAACTTAATTTTGAAACCATCATAACGTTCCCTGAATTAAAAACTGCACTTAATATTAGTCACAAATTCTTTGTTATTTTTGTAATGGTAAAACTTAATTTAGAACATGCATCGTAACGTTGTCTAAAATAAAAACTGTACTTAATGATCGTCGCAGATTCTTTATTATTTTTGTAACGGTAATTAATGCACCTTTTATTCTTTATATGTTGCATTTATTTCATTAAAAATTATTAGAACTTAACCTACATCAAAATGTTCTCTAAAATTAAAAACTGCACTTAATCATCATCGCCCATTCTTTGTCATTTTCGTAACGGTAATTCATGCACCCTTTCTTATTTATAGCTTGCAATTATTTCATTAAAATGATTAACAATTAATTTTGAAACCATCATAACGTTCCTGGAAATAAAAATTGCACTTAATGATCGTCACAAATTATTTGTTATTTTTGTAACGGTAAAACTTAATTTTAAAAAGTTGCATCGCAACGTTCCCTGAAATAAAAAAATGCACTTAATCATCTTCACAAATTCTTTATTATTTTTGTAACGGTAATTCATGCATCCTTTCATTGTTATAGCCTGCAATGAATGTGTGAAATTATGAATCGTGTATGAAACTATTTTATATACTTTCATCTATAAGCAAACAACCACCATCACAATCATCCCCTTTAAACATATACCAACTTTGAATCCATATTTCTTCTTGAACAAGCTATATATCAAGATCTTCCTTTTCCACCACATATATGTGATTATATGATTGATTTTGATTTATAACCATTTTAAGCAGTCACATAACTATCAATGAAAAGCACCGCATCCCAAAACCCGTTTTCACTCATGGACAAATATACGTTGCTGTCTCTAGAGTTAAAAGTAGAAAGAGGTTGAAGATTTTGATTTGTGACAAGACTGATAAACCGATCCATAGTACCGTTAATATAGTTTATAAGGAAGTGTTTAAGAAGTTAGGGTAATAAAGTTATGTAATTTTTTTTCTTAAATTCTTGAAAATGTAACAATGCTTTAGCGGCGAAATTTTTTAAAACAAAAAACTATTACATAATATTATTTAACTTTCACAAAATAATACGTGGTCAAGATTACTTAATTTACATTAAATTAGTTTTTACTAAATTATAAAAAAATTAAATTGAATTTCCGTGCATCGGCACGGGATATTATACTAGTTGCCTTTAAAGTAGAACTTTTTTTAAGATTAAGTTGAAATTAGTTCAGACTCACATTGGTTGTGATCATAACTAACTTCTTGTAATCTTAAAGCTTCTTCTGCCAATTCAACGTTCTTGTGTACATTAGTAAAAACATCCGTATTCCATATTTTTAGAGCCTTTTTTAATCTCTGAAGTTTCAGGAAGAATTTAATCTTTCCAGCTTCAAGAATAGGGTCATTCCAATTGGATTGGATAAAATCTTGGAATTCTGTTCTTTTGTACCAAGTATTAATGAATCTAAAGGACTTTGGAACTGATGGAACTTGTGTATCTATTAAAAACAGTAAGGGTGAGTGGTCTGAGTTTTGCCTATTTAGAACTAGGACTGAGAAGTTAGGGTAGAGAGTGAGTTCCAATAATGGTGCACAATTCCCTATCTAGCATCTGTATGGTAGGTCTCAGTTTTCTGTTAGTGCAGGTAAACTCATTGTCAACTGTGTGGATGTGAATCAAAGCAAGCTTATCAATAAATTTCTAAAAATCCCTCATACTTCCCAGTTTGGGAGTAGAGGGACCTTTGTAATCAGATATTGAAAGCATTGCATTGAAATCTCCTATGAAAATGTGTCAGAAAAGGACAAGGTTGAGAGATCAAACCACAAAGCCTTTCTGTCCTTCTTGTTTCTTGCACCATATACATAAACCCTAGACATAATTATGTTAATGCTAGGGTTTTGTATACGTGCATATAAGAACTGATCATTGTCTTGTAAGAAAGTAATAGTTAAGTGATTTTTCCAAAAAAAAACAAAAAATTTCCATTTGTAGAGTAAGAGCAATTAGAGAAATGTAGGCTCATGTAGTGATTTATTTTAGAATTATCATGTCATGGTTCAATCAAGCAAAGTAGTTGTAGTTCAATATGATTATCTGAAATTAATATAGATAGTCTATCCAGAGCTGTTTCCAACCCTTGAATATTCCAAACCAAGCTTTTTATTTTGTGATTTTGTACAATGATTAAAAACCTAATTTTTATAGATTTTTTTATGAGCCCTTAGTAAAGACCATTTTGTTGAACTGCGTGAAAAAGGATTTGAGTTTAACCTTCTGAGCAGATGCTAGTTTAGGTAGTTTGATCCACTTACTAGTATGTCTGCATGACCATCTTCAACAGAATCTAATACAGATATATAAGCAAGTTGTTCTTCCTTTTCCTTCTGGAGAGGTGAAAATATGTTTCTATTTCTCTATTGTGACAAAAATAGCAAACTGTTAGCTTTAATAAAGATGTAGTGAAATATCTTGCAAACTTGAGGGGATAAGTGTATCATCCTTAGCATAGGATTTTCTGAGCTTAGGTTTATAAGAAATCAGGGTGAAAGGATCTTCTTTTGGGGTGTATGTCTGTGGTTTTTTATAGTTGGGAGGCAATATAGCTTTTCTCATAGTTGTTTGGGATGTGGAGGAGGATGATGGCTGATCAAATGTGGATGATGAAGTGCTAGAAAGTGGAATTGTATGGATGGAAGGGGGCATGGGAGTGGCAGTCATGTATGTGAAGACTGATGTCAGTAGTACAGGTTGCTGGATGGGGAAGTTATCTGCTGACTGTTGTTGTGAAGTTTGGGTTGCAAGATCACTGAACATAGCAGCGCGGGTCTTAGTAGTAAATACAATGACCTGAACCATACCAGTGTCTAATAGAAGTTTTAGCAGCCGGACTTTTCTTCTTCTTTTTTCTGCTTCTTTCACTCTATAAAGTTGCATCTTGCCAAATGAGAGGGTGTGGGGCTCATTTGACAACGGTTGTGAAGCACATGCATCCACTTGGGGGGTTGGGATGGGAGAAGGTTGAGGATCATCTGTAGAAGGGTTAGGCTGGATAGGGGTGGAGGAAGAGGCAGCCTTCTGATCTTTGGGGGTAGTAGTAATGACTGGGGTGTGGGGCTCATTTGACAACGGTTGTAAAGCACATGCATCCACTTGGGGGGTTGGGATGGGAGAAGGTTGAGGATCATCTGTAGAAGGGTTAGGCTGGATAGGGGTGGAGGAAGAGGCAGCCTTCTGATCTTTGGGGGTAGTAGTAATGACTGGGGTGGCTTGTGTGGATGGTTTGCTTCTGTAATTGAGTTCAGGGTGAAAGCTCCTACAGACAACATTCTCATGTCCAACCCTTTTGCAGTGGGAGCAATACCTAGGTAGACTCTCATACTCTAATTTTACTTTAGGGTAGGATGCAGTGGAACCTAATCTGATTTCTACTGGGATAGGTTGCTGCAGATCTAACTCAACACAGAGTTTAATCGCCGAGGGTCTAGTTATCAACTGTGTAGCAGAACCAACCCTTATAAAGGTTCCAATTGTGTTGCCTAGTTGCTCTAACACAGAGACATTGTAGTAATAGACAGGGGGTTTAAAGAGAGTTACCCAAACCGGCACTATGGATGATTTAGTGTGTTTGTAGAGAACTCAGGAGTCCATCTCAGTACTCTCACGGGGTAGCCTTCAATTGCTCAGTTGGATTTCATCCGACACCTCTGAAAATTCTCCTTTAACGCGAATCTGATAAGCACATGACGGTGGTCTATGACACCAAGCTGGTAATTTTCGGCGAAATCTGCCGCCTTGAAAACAGATTCGATTGTAGGCATGGATGGTCTCCCTTTGCTAAATTTGCCGATCAATGCATTACGGTAGGGACGACTGAGGACCTCAATTTGCTCCGGCGTGAATATGCACGCTAATTCCCCTTTGTATTCAGATATGGTTTTAATTTCCGGATATGAGGGTATGGCAGAGGAAAGGGACGGAGCTTTGGATTTTAGGGCTGTGAGAAAGGAATTCTGGTCACTGATGGACGGTGGAGCGGTGGCGGGGAATAATCGGATCAGAGCAACCTGACTATGTCAGATTCTACTGTAACGGTTAGAAAACGGTCGGAAATCTTGTGAAATCACATTTATTGTAGAGAGAAGGAGGAAGAAAGTTTTAGAGAGAGAGAGAGATAGATAGAGAGAGAGAGAGAGAGAGAGAGAGAGAAACTTGCAACTTGCCCTCTTCATATTTCATTTAATAAATTTTAAACCATCTTTGAATTTTATTATTTACAACTAAATTTCAGAACTTGTTTACTATATTTATTATTTTATATACAAATTACACAACGATTATCTGATATTTTTTTATTAATAAAAATTTTAATAGAAATGAGTATAATTAAATAATTATTAGTGATTTTAAAAATATGAAATTTTATTTGTGATTTGGTAATTTTGGACAAAAACATGGACTTGAGCTGAATTCGTAGTTTCACCCAACCAAACAAAGATTTGGTATTTTAGACTTGGATAGTTTAGGTTTTGCAAAATCTCGTTGAACCAATCACAACTTTACATATTCTAAGAAAGGCAAACAAAGAGAGCGCAAAGGTCTTTTAAAATTAAGATTTGAAAATTGGAAACTTATTTGAATAATTGGTATAGTATGATTATTTGAGATTTCGAAAAATAGTGTACCTTCCAGAGTTTCTCTCTCTAGAAAGTTGCTCTCCCTTCTCTCTAGAGCTGAAAATCACGCGCCACCACTTTTTTCACTACAACAACCACATTATGACCGTTACACTCTGCAACTGACCGATAACGGATACATAACGGCTCCCTCAATGGGGGATCCACCCCCTCAACCACCACACACCGTCGGCAATGTCGCCGGAAAAACCTTTTCTCAAGTTCTCACAGCCAGACCACCTCCCCTATCTACACAGCTCCCGTCAAACCCAGAAATCCAGCCAATTACACAGTTGAATGGAAAACCATCTTGTATGTATCCAACTGAATCAATCCCCACCTTAGCTAGCCACTACAAAAACGCACTTATCGGAAAGTTTCCATGAGCAAAACCCCCAATGCCCATAATCCAAGCAGCCTTTGAAGAACTTGGATTCAACTCCAGGTTCCAAATTGGATCCCTTGATTACAAGCACGTGCTCGTCCGCTTCCAGGACAAAGAGGATTATCAGCGCTGCTGGCTGAAATCGGGCTGGAAAATCGGAGGCTCAATCATGAAGGTCCTGAAGTGGATGATGGATGTCTACGACCCGCGCTTGATCACGAACCCTTCTCACGAACTGATCTGCAAGACAAAGGCCCCGGGTGTCCCAGGGATAGACACTCCGACGCTCAAGTCAGTATATTTGCTTAAGGCGTAAAGTATAAAGTATGAGATTAGATGAGAGGTCTACCGAACCTTTAGGGTATTTATATGGCTACAATCCGTAGATCACCAAGATATGTATTTATGGTATGAATACAACTCTTATGGGAATAGAGGTTGTATTACCATGTATAATAGAAGTGTATTTCAGACATGGTTGTGTTACCATGTTTAGGATAGCTGTATTACCATCTTTGAGAAGATGTATATTCCTTGTAGAACATTCATAATATACGCATTCCTTATAAGGATTAGGATTGATGGACCCGTGGACCCATCCTCCGCGAATTTCGAGCCCATGACCCTTCTCGGGCCCTAGTCCGAGTATGAATGAGGCCCGAATACGAACCATGGACTTATCAGTAGCCCCAAGGTAGATCTTCAGAATATAGAGTGCTCCATCTCGAAGGTTGAAGGAGAGGCTTGCTTCTCGAGGGAAGACCAATAACTCGAGGGAGATTGACTCGGGGTGTTAAGCTCGGGGTGTCCTTTTAGGACTGTCCTTTCGGGCTTACCCTTCTGAATATCTAGCTTCAAGTTCTTTTGTATTCCATCAGGACACGTGGATGGTTGGATCTGAATCTGCCTTCTTGAATTCTGGGGGATTGACACGTGGTCTTGATTCATTGTATCTTCTGGTGGTGAGGAGGACCAACCTTCCAATTGCCTGTATCGTTTCGCGAGTCGAGGTAATTACTCCACTTAAATGCATGCTAATTACTGATTATATAATCAAGTAATTTCCCTTGTGTTTATCATCAATCCTCATCCAAGTATTTTGCGTTTTCATCTCTGCAAAAATTCTCAATCAAATTCTTGTCTTTCTTCATCGTCTTCTTCTCATAACCTTTTTCCCCCCATTCTCTGTATTGCCATGTCGTCAGCAAATTCTAGCGTTCCCTCTGACAATGGAGAGAATGTTCCCATGGCTCGTGACTTACGCACTTTATTCCTGGAGGTTGAGTCTGGGGAACTGATGGAAGTTACCATTGCTACGCCGCTGCAGGCGGTAGCTGTAGTGGCGAACGACGATGCCTCCGGGTCAGAGGTAGACCCTAATGTGGAGCCCCGTGTTGATAAACGGGTTTCAGCCGCCGAGGGCATGAATGATGCCACCAAGGTGGTCGACGAAAATACCCTGCAATTTTTGAAGTCATGCAGGTTGTCCTACCCCATCAAGGCTGGTTTGAGGCTCGAGGACAAGACCACTCTGGTCAAGGATCTTGTGAGCCCACTCGAGGGGTTGTATATGGCAGGTTCTTGCAACAGGGCTTGAGTTTTCCCTTCCCCCCTGTGTTCTCACAGTTCCTTCAACATCATCAGCTTCACCCTTGTCAGATTCATTCCAATGTGGTGGTGACAATGGTGGCTTTCATCTCCTGGTGCTCCCGGAAAGACTATGAGCCAAGTATGGATCTGTTTAGGAGCTTGTTCAAGCTGTTCTGCTTCAAGGATCGCGAGCACATTACTCTTACTCCTCGAAAGGGCAAGGTCTTCATTTTTCCCGACAATAGCGGTAAGTGGGAGGACATTCGGCTAACCTTTGATCGAACAAAACATGAGGTTCTTGATTGGAATCTGAAGCCGAAGGATGCTGTGCCTCTTGATGTCTTTGAGATGCCTGTTCATCTGAATGGTATCGTGGAGGAGCTCTTGAAGGAGAAGATTGTCTTCCAGGAAGGAGGTTTTGTGCGGGGGCTCATGGCTCGGTGTGGCAGTGGCCTGCTATCACCTAATCTTATCTGCTAGACGTTCCACAGTCCAAGTCCACGTCTAGTTTCCTGAAAAAGGATCGAGACTGGACCCTCCCTGATAAAATCCAGGGAGAAAAGAAGAAGGGCAAGAAACGAGCTTCTAGGAAATCACCCCGAGGTCAGGGTGAATCTTCTTCCAGTCAATCTTCTTCGGGTAACTTCTGTTTCAAATAATCACAGTTGTTTGATATATTTCTTTTACCTAGCATATTCACGCTCTTCCTTATGTGTATAGCCTCTCCTCCAAAGAAAAAGATCAAGAAAGGGAAGGCCAATCTCCAGGTCATAGATGAAGAGGAAGAGGAGGTGGAATATGAGGTTAGGGAGTCTTCAGATAATGATGAATCTGACCTTAAACTGGTGATATCCAAAGATACTCCTCTGAAGAAACTGAAGTATTATCTGGATTACCCAAAGGAAGAGGATGGTCAAGCTTCTCGAAGGTCTTCCAAGAAGTATCCCTTCGTTGATGGGGTAATTATCTTTCCCTTTCTGCTATACGAATTTCTCAGATATCGGGTTTTTATGTGTCCTCCTCTTTTACAGTTGATGGCGGACCTGCCCACGGTGGGCCCTAGAGCTAATGATGTTATCCGGCATTTTTCTGATTCTGTAATGGAATTACATGTCAAGTGTCGGGCCTTCAGGGCAAAGAAGGTGGAGATGGAGGTCGCCCTTTTGACTCTGACGACCGAGTCTGCAGCACCTACTACTCCTGTTCAGGCTCCATCAGCGGTGACTCAACTGGAGGCCAGGGTAAAACAGCTGGAGGCCGAGAAAGAGGACATGTTGTTGGCAAAGAAATTCCAGGATAAAGAGCTGGAGACTTATCGGGATATTGCAGAGGACCTGGCACGAAATCAAGCTGCGGAGAAAGACCCAGAGGAGACCAAACGACTTCTAAAACTTTGGAGTGCCTTCATTGTTTGTAAGTTTCAGAGCCATATGGAGGAGTATGGGGATTTATTCCACTCCTCTGAACTGCATGAGATTTTGGGTGGCGTCTTGCAACTATGCCAATCCGAGAAGGAGACAAAGTTGATGGAGGAAATCTTTTCTCATCCAGATGCTGCTGATAAGCTCTCTGCTCTGACTGCTAAACGCTGGATTCCTGGGACCGAGTTCTTGGATGCATTGGGTTCCTCCGAGAAGGTAGTAAGATCAGAAGATTTATTGAGGCTTATTAGAGCCAAATATCCTGACTTACCTTCTCTTGAAGAGGTACTTGATCCTTCAACTGAGTAGTTCCAGCGGGTTTGCTACCTTACTTGCTGGCATCTTTCAGTCAGCCTCGGTCTTCGTGATTTACTGGAAAGGAGCACCAACCTTGGTTGTTAAGTTCTCGCAATTATCTATGATGAACACTCTGCGAGCTTAATATTGTTTGGCTTCTTCCTTGGGTGTCCTTTGACAAGGCCTTTAATGCCACAGCGTGCAGAAAAGTTGACAATAGCCCATCTCTCTAGTGTCACTTATGGTGAAGTCCTAGGAAACCCTATTGGGTATATTTAAAAGTACCATATTCTGATGTAATAACACCTTTGATATGTTCTTTTTAGGTTTGAGGTTTAGCTTCTTATGTGCCCTTTTGAGGGTCTTGTTTAGAAGTATCATATTCTGATGTAACAACACCTTTGATATGAACTATTTGTGTTCGAGGTTTTTGCTCTGTGTGCCCTTTTGAGGGTCTTGTTTAGGAGTATCATATTCTGATGTAATAACACCTTTGATATGAACTTCAACTTTTGTTTTTGAGGTTTCTCCTCTTTATGTTGAGATGATTGATTTTCGAGCACGTCTGCCCTTCTGGTCTATAGACCTCAATCAAGCACTTTTTTGAAGTACTTTATCTCGAACCTATCTCTTTTGTTCAAAACGATTGGTTTTTGAATATTGGATCCAAACAACTTATAAGTTGACCAATCATATACCTTATAAGGTATATAGTTTTGAATAGCAATCAATGTTATACTTAAGACAACAATCCTCTTTTTATAAAAGGAATTTAAGATTGCCGATTATAAGGATAGGTATAAAAATATCATGACTTCAGTATGAGTTTATAACTTTAAGAGTAGAAGTAAAGTAAATAGTGGGTTTGAGTTTGAGTACCCGTTTGTGCTAGAGCATATTTTTCTCAGACCTTGATGAGGCTTCTCGGACGCTCTTGATAATCTCGAGCCTTTGTGAGGCTCGACCTTGAGTTTTTATCTTCCGTGATACTTTCGCAAGTTAATCACATTCCATCTTCGTGGTATGGTCCCCCTTCATGGTTTCCAAGAGGTAGCTTCCCCCTGGATGGGATTCTAGGACTCGATATTGACCTTCCCAGTTCGGGGCTAGCTTCCCTTCCACTTCCTTCTTGCTTTTTTCATTTAACCTCTTGACAAGGTCCCCTTTAACGAAAGTGGCTAAGCGAACTCTCCTATCATGGTAGCGCTTGACTCTTTCTTTTACCTTGGCCTCGTGAATTGTAGCATTTGCTCTCTTTTCCTCTAGGAGGTCAAGGTCAAGACGAAGGTTTTCTTTGTTGGCCATGCCATCTTCATCATCTGGTTGAGAAGTACGGGCTGAGGGGACCCCAATCTTCATGGGGATGACCGCTTCGGACCCATAGACTAAGCTATAAGGAGTCTCTCCTGTTGCTGTGGCTGGCGTGGTTCTATGGGTCCAGATCACGCTTGGTAGTTCTTTGATCCAGTTTCCTTTAGCTCCTTCAAGGCGCTTCTTGATACCGCTTACCAAGGTACGGTTCGTAACCTCTACTTGGCCATTAGCTTCTGGATGATATACCGAGGTAAGCTTCTGGTGTATGCCATACTTCGTACACCATGTCTTGAAGGGATCATTGGCAAATTGTGCTCCATTGTCGGTCACTATGTATCTCGGGATGCCATAGCGACACACGATATTCTTCCAGCAAAAGTTGATAACTGTCTTGCCAGTTATGTTGGTTAGGGCTTCAGCCTCTACCCATTTTGAGAAATAATCGATGGCCACAATGAGGTACTTGAAGTTACCAGGGGCCATAGGAAAAGGTCCGACGAGATCTATCCCCCATCGAACAAATGGCCAGGATTCTTAGATGGTAATCATATTTTCCTGTGGCACGTGGATCATCTTGGCAAATCTCTGGCATTGATTGCAAGAATTGATATATCTTTTGGCGTCTTGTAGCATCGTTGGCCAGAAATAACCCATCTGGAGGAGCTTTCGGGTGACGGTACGTGGACCTTGGTGGCTACCACAAACTCCTTCATGTGTTTCTTGTATTAAGTGTTCCGCGTCAGAAGGCCCGACACACTTAAGCAGGGGTTGGAGGTATCCTCTCTTGTATAGGATACTATTGTGGATGATATATTTCGGAGCTTTAACTAGGACCTTCCGTGCAAGGTGCTTGTCCTCGGGAAGGGTACCTGTTTGGAGGTATTCAATGTAGGGGTTCATCCATGTGTCTGAGATATCAACAACCATAATGCTACTTTGTTCGTAACTTCTCTTCGCCAGGTTTTCCATTAGCAATTCTTGAGAAAATCTTATGTTGAGGTCTGAGGAGGCAAGTTTTCTAAGAGCGTCAGCCTTGTAGTTACCTTCTCGGGGGATATGATTCAGCTCATAATGTCGGAATTGATTTAGGAGAGGCTTAACTATCTCGAGGTATTTCAGGAGACTGTATTCTCGAGTTTCGTATTCGCCTTTAACCTGTTGAACCACGATCTGTGAGTCACTGAAGATTTCAAGGTCCTCGACCTCGAGGTCCTTTGCTAACTTTAGCCCCGTAATGAGGGCTTCATATTCTGCTTCATTATTAGGGGCTCGAAAATCAAAATGGAGAATGTAAGGATGGTCCTTTCCCTCGGGGCTAGTGAGTAAGACTCCAGCACCACTTCCCCCTAAGTTGGAGGATCCATCCACATATAGTTGCCATTTTCCGGAGTCCGGAGCTGGGTGTGGTTTATCGATCTCCACTAGTTCAACAGACTCCATTATGAAATCAGATAAGACCTGACCTTCGATGGTTGTCCGAGGTCTATACTGTATGTCATGTTCTCCCAACTCGATGGCCCACTTCATCATCCGCCCCGAAGCGCCAAGCTTTTGGAGGATTTGCCTGATCGGATAGTTGGTTAGGAGAACTGTTGTATGTGCTTGGAAGTATGGTCTCAACCGCCGAGAAGCATGGACGAGGGCTAATATCAAGCGCTCGAGAGGAGTATATCTGGTCTCGGGCCCTTGTAAGTCCCTACTTACATAGTATATGGGATGTTGCGATCCCTCCTTTTCTTTGACCAATACAGCGCTGATGGCTAGCTGGGATGCAGATATATATATATAAGTAAAGAGTCTCTCTTTTATCTGGTTTTGATAATGTCGGAAGTTGCCGAAGATGGTTTTTAAGTTCTTGGAAAGCTTATCCACATTCATGCAACCACTCAAACTGGTTTGCCTTCTTAAGGATATTATAGAAGGGTAGATGTTTTTCTGCTCCTTTGGATAGGAAACGGCTAAGGGCTGCAAGGGATCCTGTCAGCTTCTGCACATCCTTGACGGTTTTTGGAGGTTGCATATTTTGCAAAGCCTTTATCTTCTCGGGGTTTACTTCGATTCCTCGATTGGATACCATATACCCCAGGAATTTTCCCGCTCCCACGCCTATGGTACATTTAGCGGGATTCAGCTTCAAGTTGGAGGCCCGTAATGTGTCGAAAGTTTCCTTTAAATCTTCAAAGAAAGCATCGTAGCTGCGGCTCTTTACTACCATGTCGTCCACATAAATCTCGAGGTTGCGCCCTATCTGAGATTTGAATAATTTGTCTACCAGTCGTTTGTAAGTAGCTCCGGCATTTTTCAATCCGAAAGGCATCATCTTGTAGCAGAAAGTTCCTCTGTCGGTTATAAAGGAGGTTTTTTTCTTTATCTTGCTCTGCCATAGGGATCTGATGATATCCTTTAAAAGCATCAAAGAAGGCTAGTACTTGGTATCCCGCAATCGCTTCAACTAACCGGTCGATCGAGGGTAAGGGATAACTATCTTTAGGACAACAATCGTTCAAGTTGGTGAAGTCGATGCACATTCTCCACTTTCCATCTGGCTTCTTGACCATCACTGGGTTAGCTATCCATTCCGGGTACTGCACTTCTTCGATTATACGGGCTTTAAGTAGCTTGTCTACCTCCTCCCTAATGGCTTCAACTCGATTTAGTGCAAAGATACGTCGTTTTTGCTTAATGGGTTTTTGTGAGGGATTGATATTCAAGTAATGTTCCTCCAAGCGAGGGGATACTCCCACCAAGTCGTTGGTGTCCCAGGATATATGTAATGGTTGAGAAGATCTCGTAGTTTAGTCTTTATCTCGGGGGGTAGGAGAGTTCCAACCTCAACGGTTCCTGATTCTCCGAGCTGCATCAGCTCGGACTCGGAGTACTTGGCTGGTTCAAGATTCTCCTTTTCCGGTTCTCGGATAGCTTGAATTGTGCATATTCAAGCTAATTGTTGATCACCTCGGACTGTGGCAATTTCTTTATTGGTGGGGAACTTCATTACCAAATGGTAGGGGGACCAGATTGCCTGTGCCTGGTACATCCAAGGTCTTCCAGGGATTATGTTGTACGGTGACCTGGAATCGATGATTGTAAAGGTGCAATGTAGGGTTATACTCCGAGAGCCGTCTCTTACTTGCACCGGTAGAATAATTTTCCCCAAAGGGTCGACAGGATTGCCAGTAAATCATGAGATAGGGCTTGTAGGCGTGAGGTTATTTCTGTTCAATCCCAACTGTTCATAACAACTGAGAAACATAACTTCTACTTCGCTTCCTCCGTCCACCAAGACTCTTCTGATCATGTTATGGTTTATGTTGATCGTAATCACTAGGGGATCTGAGTGAGGAATTTGATTAGGAACTGCATCTTCGGACAAAAAGTAATAGTTTCGTCTAAGCGAGATCTTTTGTTTTCCCCCTCCCAGGGAGAGGATCCTTGCGCCGATCGATGCACACCATTGATACTTCTTCCTGCTCCCTGGTTGCTGGCGTGGCTTGTCTCGTTGTTGCTGATGCTTCTTACTCCTGTCGGGGCCGAGAAACGGATTCGTGTACTCCCACGAAAGTTTTCAGCCGGATTAGTCATGAGTTAGAAAGTCGTGTAGATCAAGATTAACCTGCGGGTCCCACCGGGCGTGCCAAATTGATGGATGTCTACGACCCGCGCTTGATCACGAACTCTTCTCACGAACTGATCTGCAAGACAAAGGCCCCGGGTGTCCCGGGGATAGACATTCCGATGCTCAAGTCAGTATATTTGCTTAAGGCGTAAAGTATAAAGTATGAGATTAGATGAGAGGTCTACCAAACCTTTAGGGTATTTATATGGCTACAATCCGTAGATCACCAAGATATGTATTTATGGTATGAATACAACTCTTATGGGAATAGAGGTTGTATTACCATGTATAATAGAAGTGTATTTCAGACATGGTTGTGTTACCATGTTTAGGATAGCTGTATTACCATCTTTGAGAAGATGTATATTCCTTGTAGAACATTCATAATATACGCATTCCTTATAAGGATTAGGATTGATGGACCCGTGGACCCATCCTCCGCGTATCTCGAGCCCATTACCCTTCTCGGGCCCTGGTCCGAGTATGAATGAGGCCCGAATACGAATCATGGACTTTTCAGTGGACACCGGAATTCTCGCCGGAGCATGAATCGCCGGTTGTTCCAGTTTGGGTCACGGTCAGAGATGTACCGTTATACTATTGGAACTACTCTATGATCGAAGATCTGGGAAATCAAATAGGAAAGTACATCAAACTTGATGCAGCTATCAATCTGATCACCAAGCCTTCAGCAGTGAAGATGTGCCTAGAAATTGACCTCACCAAGGAACTAATTCATCAATCCAAATGGGTCATCCTAGAGATTTCAGAGACTGTGGAATAGTCTATGATAATCTACCTCTCTACTGCAGGCATTGCAAAAAGATTGGTCACTGTGATGACAATTGTAGAGTTCTTCACCCAGAATTGAAGAAATGGAGAAACAATGGCTTCACAGGCTCACAAACTGGAGGTCATCAGAGTTATGTACCTGCAACAATTGGTCACAACAAAGGAATGATGAAGCAAGAGAAAAGTGCTAGTCCCAACCAGTAGAATGCAGCTCAGCCAGCACTCACTCAACAAAGACCACATCAACAACTCAGGCATCAGACAACACAACCTTCAGCATCTGCACTTACTGGCCAAGAAAAGGAACAAATTTTCCAATGGCAAAAAGTCTCTAAAAGAAACATGGATAATTGGAAGATGGTGACATATGTTGCTCCACAGAGTGAAAATGGCTGAGGGCCTCTGATTTCAAGCACTCACCAAGGGGAGCCATATCCTTTTCTCTAGATGATATTGACATAGCTGCTAGGAAAAAACATCTGAAATCTCTGAATCACTGCATCTTGGATAGTATATCCACTAGAACTAACCTGAAAATAGTTCCATATCATCTTATGGAAACTACAAACAAATTCTCTATTTTGCAGGTTGATGAAGATGTTGGATACAGCTCTGATGAGTCAATGGAGGTAGCCATTCAGGATTCAGAGATGACTGAGACATAACAGTTCAATCTGGAAGGTGGCCCTCCTCAAAAATTGGTAGATGATTCTATCAAGACATCAACAAGCAAACCCTCAACAAGGGATCATCATGAGGAGAACACACTTCAGAAGAAACTCAACAGCAAACACAATCATTGGAGTCTTCTCATAAGTACTCCACTCAGGTTACATCTAATCTCCAATTACTAGGATCTGGTATCTCTGACTCAGTCAGTAGGAAACTAAGACCTAAACAAAAAATTCCGTACCCTAAATGATTAGTCACAAACTAGTAGGTAATATGCTAGTGTGGAACATTAGAGGGTATGCAACATCCATGGATAGGCTTAGAACCTTAATTACAACACATCATGTATCAATATTGTGCATCTTAGAACCAATACATGATAAAAATCAAATCCACAATTTACAGATTGAGTTGGGATATCAGCATTGTATTGCTGCTAGCTCAGCAAAAATCTGGATCTTCCACAACCATAACTTCACCATTGAACTTATTTCGGGGACTGACCAGTTCATTCAGGTCATGGTTACTGAACTAGGTTTAATGGAGAAGTGGATGAATGTCTTTATTTATGCTAAAATTACTAGAACACTTAGGAGGGACTTATGGACTGATTTATCTAATTTACCACTGGCCCCAACCTTATTTGTTGGTGATTTTAATACCATTGCATCTGTAAATGAACATAAGGGTACCCATTCTCCTCCCTTTGGCAGTATGAGGGACTTTAGGGATTTCATTGATACTCTCCAATTGCAAGAAGTCACAATTGTAGGAAATATATTTACCTAGACAAATAATAGGCTGAAGGATGAAAGATTGCTACAGAGATTAGACAGAGCACTTTGTACAGGTGACTGGCATAGTTCCTCCCCACATACCTCCTCCCATGTACTGAATAGGAATACTTCTGACCATAACCCTCTCCTAATCTTCATCTAAAATGCAGAAGAGCAGCTACCTAAACCCTTTAGGTTCCAACAAATGTGGCTTCATAGACCAGAAATATTAGATCTAATTAGAGAAAATTGGGAGCTTCCAACTCAGTACAATGGAATGTATAACATGGTATTCAAGTTGAAAAGGTTGAAATTATGCTGAGAACATGGAACAAGGAAGTATTTGGAAATGTCCACCATAACCTATTGGAAGCAGAAGAAAGAGTTAGCAATATGGAGGATATTTATCAGCAGTCTGGAACTGATCAGGATCTAACATAATTGAACAGGGAAAGAGCACTTTTGATTAGAGCAGAAAAAGAGGCAACCACTTTTTGGAGACAGAAATCTAGCTTGAAATGGCTGAAGGAAGGTGATGCAAACACTGAATTTTTCCACAATTATGTCAAAAAAAAGGAGTAAAGCAAGAATCACAAAAATTAAAGCCTCAGATGGTACTTGGGTTACTGATCCAGTTCAGATCAAGGAGAAAGGGGTGCAATTTTTTGAAAAATTACTCAATGAGGATTCCACTGACATCACAGAACGATACATTGATCACTTCAAGGCTGTTATTCCAAAGATCATAACTGATGAAGATAATCAAGCTCTACTGAGACGGGTGGAAATGGAGGAACTAAAGAGGGCAGTTTTTTATCTTAATAAAGATGGAGCTCCAGGCTCTGATGGATTTTCAGGGCATTTTTTTACAGCTTGCTGGGAGATTGTAAAGCATGATGTATTAGAGGCTGCAAGGAATTTTATGGAGGGGCAGATTATACCAAGAGCAATTTCCAGTACATGGCTGGCTTTGATACCCAAAAAACTAAATCCTTCCTCCTTTGCTGATTTCAGACCTATAAGCCTATCCAACTTTTTAAACGAAGTTTTCTCTAAGATTCTGCTAGAGAGACTCAAGCCACTGATGGGTAAAATCATCTCACCAGAGCAATCAGGATTTATGTAGGGAAGGGACATATCTGACAACATAATACAGATGATGGAAATGATCAAGTTGCTGAGCAAAAATCCTAGATATCAGAATATAGTGGTTAAGCTGGACATGCAGAAAGCATTTGACAGAGTTTCTTGGGCCTTTCTGAACACAATAATGATACAGTTTGGATTTCATGGTGGATTTGTGAAATTGATTCTTCAAAACATCTCAGCTGCATGGTTTTCAATGCTGATTAATGGGGTTTGTAGTGGTTTCTTCTCTTCCAGTAGAGGGATCAAGCAAGGAGACCACATCTCCCCACTACTATATAATATAGTGTTTGAGGCTTTCACTAGAGGGATTCAGAGGTTATTTCAAATACAGTATTTGGAAAACTTCATAATGCCCAGAAATGTTTCACCAATCTCCCATCTCATGTATGCAGATGATACTGCTATCTTCCTCAATGCTAAGAGCAAAAACCTTAAAAGATTCAAAACCTTTTTGCTGGCATATGAAGTAGTTCAGGTCAAAAAGTCAACTTCACCAAATCAGAAGTGTACACTCATCCTGACATCCCAGTAAGGAAGATCTCACAGATAAAGAGAATCCTGGAAATGAGGATAGGTAAAATGCCATTCAACTATCTGGGAGCTCCAATTTTCAGGGGTAAAAATAAGGTACTATATTATCAGCCTGTATTGGAGAGGATGGAAAAAGTGATCTCAAACTAGAAAAATTGCTGGCTAACCTCTGGTGGTAAACAAGTACTGATCAATCATGTTATGTTGCCAATCCCTATCCACATAATTGCAGTCTTGAAGCCACCTGCTGCTGTCATAAGAAAAATGCAGAGGATGGCTGCTAGATACTTTTGGGGTGATTCAGAATATGGCCAGAAAAGGAGTTGGAAAAAATGGGAACAGTTGACATTGCCAAAGGAGGAGAATGGTCTAGGTTTTAGGAATATTAGAGCAATAGTTAAAGCATTCTCAAGTAAGTTATGGTGGAAATTACAAAAAAATATATTATATGGTCAAATTTTTTGTGGTCCCTCCCTGTCACTTATAAAAAATCTTTCACTTGATCTAGAATATGTAGCATCACTGAAACAGCTAATCAACACTCATAAATCATCCATGGGAAGGGATCTTGTTACTTTTGGGATGGTAATTGGCTAGGAACTGGATCTTTATATTACATGTGGCCTGAAAGTGTAGAATTGCCTTTTCTTGACATCTCTCTTGCAGAATTTATAGCTGGGAGGCATCAGTAAATTCACAGTTTGGAGCCTCATTTGGCTACCAATATAATCTCAAAATTGCAGGTAGCACAGATCAGCTTCATCATGAAGACATGCTCATATGGAAACCAGCCATTGATGGAAATTTTACAGTTAAGAGCACATATAAATCTTGCATGCTTGCAGCCACAACTGACTCAGATCCAATTCTAAAAAAGGTATGGTCCAAACATCTCCCCAAAAAAATTTCAATTTTCATATGGAGAATGAGGAATAGAATCCTACCTTTTGATGACATATTGCTAATATTTGGCTTTAATATTACCTATAAATGCCCTCTGTGCTGTAACTTGGACTCACTGAAGCATTATTTTAACTTCTGCAACGTTAACTTGGACATTTGGAATCATATTCATGCTTTATTGCTTATCCAGCCACCAACTTTTCACTCTATTAATGCTAGATTAAACTTTTATTTGTCACACAAAGGTTTTTCTAAAATCCACTCCAGGGTAATTCAGACAACTACATTAGTAATTTTTTGGTACCTTTGGCTTAGGAGGAATAAACTACTGAATGATGACAAAAAGTTTAACACTCTAACATTGGTGCAAATGATTCAGAAGTATACATGTAATATATTCACTGTGCATCCTGTGTCTGGCAATCTTGATAGAAATAATTTTCTGATCATTTCTGGCTTAGTTCCTTTCATTAAGCTGAAAAGGCCTAAAATAGTTAAGATCATTAAATGGCACCCTCCTGATACTGGATTCAAGGTAAATGTTGATGCATCATTCAAAAATGGTCACTGTGGAATTGGTATCATAATTAGAAATCAATGTGACAATATTAGCTTGCTCAGACAGGTATACTCAGAAAGCACATCAGCATTACAATCTGAGTTGATAGCTATTAGAATGGGATATATAGCAGCTCAGGAACTTAATCTTCAAAACTATATAATTGAATCTGATTGTAGCCAGGCAGTTACTGTTGTTATTGATCCAATGAATGCCCAATGGGAGCATTATTCTCTGAGTCATGAATTACATGCTCTACACTGTTTACATAGAGTCACACATACACTCAGGGAAGGAAATATCCCAGCTGATTTCCTGTCTAAATGTGCTCTATCTGATGCTATATCAACTGATCTTCTCTTTGATGAGGCTCCTCTAATGTTAAAAGGCCATATCCAACTTGACAAGATGGGAGTCCAAATCTGTCAGGACTTATCCAACTTAAAAGAACCAGATATTGCTGATCCCTCATTTTGCTGGTACAACAGGGAAGGACACTCCAAACAGAAAGCTTCTGCTCAGGCCATAAGGTGGATCAAATACAAAGGAATCAGGCATCACAGAATAACAGATGCCTACAGACATTTTTAGAGCCATTTTTTGAACCATTTAGATGGTTTTTTTGGGCTTCTATAAATACACTGGCTTTTGTTTTATGGTCTTTGTATAAATCAGAGAGTGGCGAAATTATGCTTCGGTATTTATTTACTCGATCACTAAAATGCTCCTCTCTTTAGATTTTACAACTGACTATAAACAAGCCAGTGGCTAGATATTAGAAATAAGAATTTTTGAAGCTTAAGATGCTTCAAAGGGAATCCCCTTTTTTGGATCTGTAACTCAACTTTGGCTTTGCCAATTTTGGTTTGGGGTGCCAATTAATTCCCCCTACTCATAGTGATTTTAATTTAAAAAAAGAATAATTGGTATATGTTGTAAAAATGAAGGTGAATTGGTAAAAATGAAATGCTCTCAATAATGACACTACTAGGCATATTATGCAATGACACTACTAGACATATTATGCAATGACACTACTTGGCACATTGTGTAATAACACTACTAGGCACATTAGGAGGGGGGAATTCTCCTATAAATAGAGGGAGAATGAGGAGAATGAAATACACATTCTAAGAGCAAAAGCTCTCCCTCCTCATCTCTCTTTTCCTCTCCATTTCCAAAGCTTTGATATTTGGGTAGATAGCTTCTCCACAAGAAGCAAAATTCCTTGTAATCCATTCCACAAATATATTAGTGAAACCCCGGATTTTATCCGACCGTGGATGTAGGTCAATTGACTGAACCACGTAAATCTTTGTGTCATTACCTTTTGTTTTATAACACGTTATCAGCACGATCACTCTCCATCTTCATCAAGATCAAGAGCCCGGGTATAGCAAACTCTACACTAAGACATTGTTGTTTGTTATTATTATTTCTTAAACACCACATTGCTATATACAGGAGGCTTGCCACCTTATAGCATTTGTGATGTGATTTACATATTTTATACACAACACCATATTTCTATATACAGGAAGGCTCTGCCACCTTATAGAAATGTGATGTGATTTACTGCAATTAATTTCTTCATATAAAACTTCATATCTATACACAGAAGGCTTTGCCACCTTATAGTAAAATGATGTGATATTTAATTGCTTATCTGTGATTAAATATATGCCTTTGTATATCTATGCATTTTATTTAAAGATAATACATTTCATGATCTATTTTTATAACACATATAGAAAAAATAAACAGATATATTTTTAACCGTAATAAATTTATATATATAAACGGCTATATTTTCAGTGATGATATAACGGTCATAAACAGCTATAAACGGCTATATTTTTCTCTATAAATACGAGTTTATCCAATAATACAAAAGCTACATTTTCTCTCCAACTTCATCTTTCCTACTCTCAAATTTTTTCCGATAAAATGGTTATATTGTTTGCCATGGCTATTGTAATAATTTTTGTATTACATGCCCTTGTTCACATCGTAGATTGTACACCAGAAGATTTTCGTCATAACTATATGGTGCTTGTAATTCTGTATTTTGTTTTGATGTTTGTAATTCTTATGGATCTTGTAATTTTGAGTTATCGACTCTAATAAAAAAAATATTTTGTTTCTCCTTATTTAATTATCACCATGGCAAATCTCGTGAAGCTTGATTTTGCTCCTCTTGAAATCAGTAGGGATAATTACACCCCATGGACAGTTGATGTCGAATCACATTTGCAGTCGCTAGACCTTCTGGATACTCTCCAGGAAGGGAATGATTCGACCAGTGTTAATAAGGCGAAAGCCTTAATATTCATTCGTAGACATCTTGATGTGAGTCTAAAGAATGAATACCTCACTGTCAAAGATCCACGCGAGCTGTGGAAAAATTAGAAAGACAGATATGACCACCAGAAGTGGTTATAACCTGTCCTACAAGTCTGCTAATTTCAAAAAGCAGCAGCAAGAGAAGAGCCATGAAAATGCCCATAAAAAGGGTAAAGATGTAAGCTCCTCAAAGGACTCTGGAACCTGTTGTTTCAGATGTGGGAAAAAGGGGCACTGGTCAAGAGTCTGCCGCACTCCTGAACACATATGCAAACTCTACAAAGAGTCCCTGAAAGTGAAGGGAAAGGAGACTAATTACCTTGACCAGGATTCCACCCATCTTGAGGCATCTGACTTCACTGATGAATATGGTGATTTCTCTGAACAAACCGATGGTGGAAACTAAAAAGGATTTCTAAACCTTAAAAAGGATTTCTAAACCTTTTTGGGAATGAAGCTAGATGGTCCGATATTTACCTGTTTCTCTGAAATATGTATTTTCCTATTTGAAGTGTGTTTTTGCATGTTTTTCCCTTCTGAAGTAATGAATTGATCATGTTTTCTTATCAAGGCTTGTTTTTCTTGTCTTAGTTAAACTTTGAATATGGATAAGGCTAATCCTGGAGTTAGCAAAAGGATTAAAATTGAAGATATTTGCATACTTGATAGTGGAACAACGCACACTATATTGAAAGATAAAAGTTTCTTCTCAAAAGTGAAACCAGTTAATACCATTGTGAATACAATCTCAGGTCCTGTAGATCTAATTGAAGGAATTGGCGAGGCAAATTTGGTATTACCAAATGGTACAAAAGCTTACAATTAAGAATGCCTTATTTTCGCCAAAATCCAAAAGAAACCTGTTAAGTTTCAAAGATATATATTCTCATGGTTTTGATACTCAGTCTGAAACTGAAGGAAACATGAAATATATGTATCTCACAATGATGAAATCTGGAAAGAAATGTATGCTTGAGAAACTGCCAATGCTCCCAACGGGTTTGCATTACACACACATAAATGCAGTTGAATCAAATAATGTAATTATGAAGCCTTCAATGTTTACCATATGGCATGACAGACTGGGTCATCCTGGTACAACTATGATGCGAAGAATCATTGAAGGAACAAATGAACATCCATTGAAGGACCAGAAGATCCCTCATGGAAATGCTTTCCATTGTAAAGCTTGTTCTCTTGGAAAATTAATCATAAGGCCTTCACCGGCAAAGGTTGAAACAGAATCACCCATGTTTCTTGAACGTATTCAAGGTGATATATGTGGACCGATTCATCCACCATGTGGACCATTTCGATACTTCATGGTATTGATAGATGCCTCCAGTAAATGGTCACATGTATCCCTGTTATCAACTCGTAATATGGCATTTGCAAAATTACTCGCCCAGTTAATTAAACTGCGAGCTCAATTCCCTGATCATGTAATCAAAAAGATCAGACTTGATAATGCCGGTGAATTCACATCCCAGACATTTAATGATTATTGTATGTCCATTGGGATTGATGTTGAACATCCTGTTGCACATGTGCATACACAGAATGGTTTGGCTGAATCGTTGATTAAATGCCTCCAACTTATTGCTAGGCCATTAATAATGAGAACAATGCTTCCCTCTTCAGTATGGGGTCATGCTATATTACATGCTGCGGCATTAATTCGCATCAGGCCGAGTGCATATCATAAATACTCCCCACACCAACTTGCACTCGGACAAGAACCAAATATATCTCACTTGAAGATTTTTGGTTGCGCTGTTTATGTGCCTATTGCACCACCCCAAAGAACAAAGATGGGGCCACAAAGAAGCCTTGGAATATATATAGGCTTTGAAAGCGCGTCAATTATTAAATATCTTGAACCTCAAACTGGGAATGTTTGCACAGCTCGGTTTGCTGATTGCCAATTTGATGAGGAAAGATTCCCAGCATTAGGGGGAGAAAGAAAACAAATAGAAAAGGAAATTACCTGGTCTGTACCAACATTATTGCATCTTGATCCTTACACAAAAGAATGTGACGGAAAGGTTCAACGTATTTTGCATTTGCAAGAAATAGCAAATAGACTCCCTGATGCATTTACAGACATAAAAAGGGTAACTAAATCTTATATACCAGCTGAAAATGCTCCTGCCCAAATTGTAGTCCCAAAAGGACAAGTTGAAAACAAAGGTATTCATGAAGCCACCACACGCCTGAAGCGTGGGAGACCTCCTGGTTCAAAGGATAAAAATCCTAGAAAGAGAAAAGGAGCGGAAAACCAAGATAACTCTAAAATAGAGAATCGTATTCCTGAAGAAATACGCAGTGAAATGGAAGAACGTATTCCTGAAGAAATACACAATGAAGAAAATCGAGAAATTTCGATTAATTATGCCCAAACGGGTATAAGGTGGAACCGAAATGAGGAAATCGATGATGCATTTTCTTACAATTTGGCATGCGATGTCATAGAAGAAAATGGGGATCCTGAACCTCGGTCAGTCACCGAGTGTAAAAGGAGGCATGATTGGGCTGAATGGAAAAAGGCCATAGATGCCGAATTATACTCGCTAAAGAAACGCGAAGTATTTGGGCCTATCGTACTCACACCTGAAGATGTGAAACCTCTTGGATACAAATGGGTATTTGTACGAAAACGAAATGAGAAAAATGAGATTGTAAGATACAAGGCTCGACTTGTTGCACAAGGTTTTTCTCAAAGACCGGGAATTGATTTTGAGGAAACATATTCCCCTGTCATGGATGGGATTACGTTCCGCTACCTGATTAGTCTAGCGGTCCATGAAAAACTTAATATGCATTTAATGGATGTTGTTACTGCATATTTATACGGATCACTTGATACCGATATTTACATGAAAATCTCTGAAGGATTCAAAATGCCTGAAGCATCAAGTTCAAATCCCAGAGAAAGACATTCAATAAAATTACAAAGGTCTTTATATGGATTAAAGCAATCCGGACGCATGTGGTATAACCGACTAAGCGAATATTTGCTACAGAAAGAGTATGTCAATGACCCTCTTTGTCCATGTGTTTTCATTAAGAAAACAACATCCGGATGTGTAATTATTGCTGTCTATGTTGATGATTTGAATATCATCGGGACAAATAAGGAGATCTCAGAAGTAATCTCTTACTTAAAGAAAGAGTTTGAGATGAAAGATCTTGGGGAAACTAAGTATTGTCTCGGCTTGCAGATCGAGCATTTGCCAAGTGGGATACTTGTGCATCAATCAAATTATACGAAAAAAATCTTAAAGAGATTCAACATGGATAAATCAAATCCATTGAGTACCCCAATGGTGGTAAGATCCCTTATTAAAGAAAAGGACCCATTTCGTCCATGCGAGAAATCTGAAAAGATTCTTGGTCCAGAAGTACCATATTTCAGTGCAATTGGAGCACTTATGTATCTCGCTAATTGTACTCGACCGGATATAGCATTTGCTGTAAATTTATTAGCGAGATTTAGTTCATCTCCTACTAAAAGGCACTGGAATGGTGTTAAACATGTGTTTCGTTACCTTCAAGGAACGATTGATTTAGGATTATTCTATTCTAACAATGCGAAACCAGATTTGATTGGTTATGCAGATGCTGGCTATAAGTCAGACCCTCATAAAGGAAGATCTCAAAAATGGCTATGTATTTACATGTGGAGGAACCGCGATTTCCTGGCGTTCTCAGAAGCAATCGCTTGTCACAGTATCATCAAATCATGCTGAAATTATTGCTTTACATGAAGCAAGCCGAGAATCTGTATGGTTAAAGTCCATGACAGATCATATCAGAACCGCGAGTGGTCTTCTGAAGAAAAATGATCCCATCACAGTTTATGAGGATAATGCAGCATGTCTTAAGCAAATGAATGAAGGATATGTCAAGAGCGACAGAACAAAGCATATCCCTCCACAATTCTTTGAATATACTCAGGAACTGAAAAGGGATAATATCATAGACCTCCAGTATGTGCGTTCCTGTGATAACTCAGCAGATCTCTTCACAAAGACTCTTCCCACTTCGATATTCAGAAAACATGTCCACAGCATCGGTATGCGAAGGCTCCAGAGTTTGTGAAGTAATGACAAGTTAAGGGGGAGTTGCACGAGGCAGCAACAACACATTATTGTGAGCATTCCAAGGGGGAGTGTTGTAAAAATGAAGGTGAATTGGTAAAAATGAAATGCTCTCAATAATGACACTACTAGGCATATTATGCGATGACACTACTAGGCATATTATGCAATGACACTACTAGGCACATTAGGAGGGGGGAATAGAGGGAGAATGAGGAGAATGAAATACACATTCTAAGAGCAAAAGTTCTCCCTCCTCATCTCTCTTTTCCTCTTCATTTCCAAAGCTTTATATTTGGGTAGATAGCTTCTCCACAAGAAGCAAAATTCCTTGTAATCCATTCCACAAATATATTAGTGAAACCCCGGATTTTATCTGACCGTGGATGTAGGTCAATTGACTGAACCACGTAAATCTTTGTGTCATTACCTTTTGTTTTATAACAGTATAGTAATTGTTTTCTTCTTTTACAAAAGAAAAAAACATTTGTACAAGATAAAAAAAAAGGACCCCCCGTAGTATTTGATTAAAAAATCGCATTTTTCGGCCTTTGTCTAGTTGTCTGTCTCAGGTCTTCCCTTCCTTCCACTGAAAGTAGCCATTTTTGGTGGGAGTGTCCTATGATTCTATTCCGGCTCCCTCAAATTGATCATCTAACATCAATTTTTCTGATCAAAAGCTTCGATTTTAATTATGTAAGTTTATTTCGACACATTTTTTACAGTCATGTAATTTCGATGCTCCCCAGATGGAAGTGTATTTTAATTTCTTGGAGAAGCCTTCGCTTCAATTCTGCAACTTTTAGGGGAGACAGCTTTAAGGGTTTATGCTTGGGCTTTTCCTTACTCTCTCTTTGTGTGTATACAGATTTCAGAGTTTTATGCATGTTAGGATGATTTATTGATCTAAGAGGATTGGGTTTAAGGGTTTTTAGAGTTTGTCACATCTTGGCTGGATGTGTGAAGAATTAAGGTGTTTAACATTGTGAAATTCTGTTGTTGGAGTGTTGATTGGGCAAATTTATTAACTATTATTTTCAGAAGAAGATGTGGATACTATTCCAGTAGCACTGGGTCTGATGAGGATTCTTAAATAAGCGAGAGTGAGATGAGTGAGTACAAAGAGAAGCCACTTATGAGGCTGAGGGCTGGAGAACTGCAAGTTAAAAGACTGAATGGATTACTTGGCTGTCATTTCTGTCATGGGAAAAAGAAACAGGACTACAAGTTGAAGGAGCTTCTGCAACATGCTACTGGATGCAAACTTAGTGGCAAGAAAACTGTAAAACACAAGGCCAACCATCAGGCTCTGGCTGAATATATGCCGAATATGGCTGAACCACAACCCGAACGTGTTAATATTGCTGCTAATGATCTCTACCGCTGGCCATGGAAGGTCATCGTGAAGCACAGCCGACATGCATACTGGATAAACAGGCTTTTTGAGCAATGTAAGCCTAAAACTGTCAGACTTGTTCATGATGATACTATTGCAACATCTGCACCTGATTGGGATGGCTTCAAGAAGGCAATGGAGGTTGGGAAGTTTTTTGAAATTCATCATTGGGGAAGGAAGGAATGGACGTCTGCTGCAGATCCAACTGTGTACGGTTGGCTTGCACGAGAGGAGGATTATCGGTCAGAAGGGCCTATCTGAGAGCATCTCCGTGCAGAAGGGGAACTAAAGACTATCAACAACTTGGTTGAGCAGGCCTCAAATGGAAAAGCTCAAATGGTAGCTTCTGTGGTTAGTAAAATAGATCATATAAATGAACACTTGGACCAGCTTGTGACAGAGAATAATGCGAAGAACATGAGTATTATTACAATGCTACTGGAGGAGGACTCGCTGCATTGCTCATTTACCGAAGGTATTTTTCCTCTCCTTATCTTATTTCATTTCCTTAAATTTTTAGCATCTCTGTAATTGTTAGTAACTTACTTAAACTTCGAAATTTCCAGCTACAAGAATGATGCAACATCTTTCTGTGAGGACTATTCAGAGGGTTCTAGATGAACAAGAGAAGCTGAGCAATGAGCTGGATAGCAAGAAGCGAGAGCTTGAATCCTGGAGAAATGAGATAAACATCTGTGAAGCCTTAACTGAACTGGAGAGGCAAAAACTTGACAATGAAACGAAAAATGTGAGTTTATTATTTGCTTTTTCACTTGATATAATTTGAGCGTTTATTGAAAATTTTATGGTTTCAGAATGATTTGAGGAACACTCAGCTCCAAATGGGATCTGAGGAGCGCAAGAAATCAGATGAGAATGTGTCGAGGCTTGTTGCAGAACAAAAGCTACTCTAAAGACCTTTTGTAGGGAGGCATCAACAGCTTTCTTTGATGAATATGGTCTTGTTAGTCACTAGGTTCACTCTTGCAATGAGTTCATCAAGGATGTGTTTCAAAATCTTTTAGCGGAGCCGGGGTTTGATTCCTCCAAGTGGGCTGATGTGAATGATTGGAGATATACATTAGTCAAGCTCGGCAAGGTGACATATATTCTGCAGAGGGCGTTAGTGTTAGTCTGAAAATGCTTCCCCCTCATGTCCAATTTATGAATATGATTTACTCTTCTAAGATGGTGATGGAGGCTGGTATACAGGTAATGCACTTAACTGATTTTTATATGCTCTATCTCCATGCAGCAACTTGCACTGGTGGGATTCTGGTCTAGAGTAACAAAGGCAGCATTTGTTTCATTGATCCACTCTTAAAGTCTAGCGAATAAATGTAGCTTATTAACATGAACCTTATCTGCATAACGATTGTATATGGATCTAATGAACTTGTTTAGTGAAATGTACATGGGAATTTCATCTTGGTTCTTAAATAATAATAGACTCAACTGCATACGTTTTGCTATGATTTTTACGTACACGAGCAGGTTGAGAAATAGTGTTAGATAATTATTGCATTAGTTAGATCTTTTGTGTGAGTTGTTGATGTCCGAATGCGAAACACTGACGACACTGTAACTGTATAGATGTCAAATTAAGTTATATGTAGAATGTTTTTGAAGTTTTGTCAAGCCTACTGCTATGTTCATTGTGTTACTGTCTTACTTATTATATTTGTTGAAAGATACTTACTTGAGACTTGGCTGGACATCTCAGGTGTTCACAAAAGATGTAATTGATGCTGACTTGTTGATTGCGTGCTTCAAAATCCAGCTCGTTCGCCTTCTCTTTGCTGCCTCGCTGGGCTCATCTTCAAGTAAGGTCTCATTTCTCCATCTCTTTACTTTACTCCCTCAACTTGTTGTGTCATTATAGATGAAGATGATGGATAGGTTAATAAATAGATAGTCGTTGTGGTTCGGTATTTGGCCTAAAAAAAAGAAAATAGTTGGGACTAGTATTTTCCAGACTAAACTATTGAAAGGTCGACACCGCCGCTCGCACCTCAGATCAGGTTCCCGTCCACCATTGCCACCGATGTCATATCTGCGGTGGACAAGCTCGCCTTGGTACCTCGTCGTCAGAAAATTGACGCTGATTAATCCCAGCTCCTCGACGGAGAAAAATGGATGATCGAGTTGAGGAGGAATCTGATCACGTCTTCTTGAGTCAACCAGCAGAATTCCCGACCGTTGTGAGTCGTCGGAGAAATCAACCATGATCTGTTGTGGAGAAAAAGAAGCTTACGCTTTGAAGCGTTAGTTATCCCGCTCTTGATCGGAACCACGAGATTATGAGCTCCCTGAATCAGCAAATCAATTGCTTGTTTAAGGACATATTTAGCCTTGGTAAAATATAAGTCATTCTAAGGAACCAGTGGTAAAGTAGTAACTATCCATTTTGCGTGACTCTAACTGATTGACATGTGCGTGCCCACGATGCTTAGGGCCTGTGTGGTATGCTGAATTTTGGGTTTGGGTTTGGTTTTTGGGTTTCAAGTGAAACTTGGTTTGGGATGTAGTTTTGCAAAAAGTGGTTTGGGGCAAAACCTTGTGTGGCAAGCACAAGTGGGTTTTGAGTTTTGAATTAATTATTATATTATTTTATTCATTTCGTATATGTATATTATTTTACGAGAAAGTCTTGGCTAGGACGGTCTCACCATAAGCTTATGGTAGGACTACTTTTTATTTCACATTTTTATAAGTTAAGTTTATGTGTTTGTTTATTAGACTCTTAATATGATACTTTTAATTAACTATTTTAACAAAAAATATCATTCAAATGTTGTAAAATGTCTATGTAGTTAGTTCAAGTGTTTCGGTCATTAGTTCAATTTTGTTGTCCATTCATCAATTGTCCACCCGACCCGACCCGTCTTCTATATAAGGACCCTCTCATCTCATTATTCCTCATTATTCTCTCAACACTCATCGTTCATCACTCTTATTCTCTCTCCTCTCCCACTCTCGATCATCTTCGCTCTCTGTATTCATCCCCAAATCACCAAACCCTAACCCTAATTCTCTCGTCCAGATGGAGAAGGAGAATGAAGCTGGGTTTCGATTCAGACCTGACGATGAATCACTCACCAGAGTTCTTACGCGCCACATTTCCGGCAACCCCTTGAGTCTCTCTCTCCACGTAGTCAATTTGAACCTGTACGGATCGGAGAAAGAGTCGTGGAAGCTTTTCTCTGGTGAAAAAGAGATCTGGGAACTGCATAGAAGCAGCGATGACGACATGAAAGTCCTGGAGAAATACATCATTTCAGAGATTTCCCGAACTGGAGAGAGGAACATCCCCCGGAGGGCAGGGTTAGGTGCTTGGCTGGACAAGGGTCAGGTCAGGGATATCAAGATTGAGGGCTGCTTGATGGGCCATCAAAGATATTTCACGTATGAGTACTGTGGCGGTGATGGGGCGGCGGAATGCAGGAGCTACTATTACTTGCACGAGTTCTCTGTGTCGGATCAGGTTCTTGAGTTCCTCCAGATTCCTAGCTCCAATTTCGTACTCTGCTGGGTGCTGAAAGATGTGTCAAAGGCTTGTCGGGTCCGGGTCGGGAAGAAGCGGAAATTCAATCACAAATCTGTAGACTGCGCTTCTGCCCCTAAGCGCCTGAAGCAAGTCCCTCAACAACTTGAGTGCCCTGTCCCACAAGTTATTCAATGTGAAGCTGCCGAGCATTCTGTTGCAGGGGATGATCATTTGCTTGGTTCATTGGACTGGAATTACTTAACACAACAATTGGATAGTGATGGTTGTTTCTCCTCCGATATGCCCCATGCCGCTCTATCATTGGAAGGGCTCTTAGATTAGTCTGTTATTGGAAGGGCTCTTAGATTAGTCTGTTAGAGAAAATGAGTTAATCCAATTTTGTAGCTAAACTCTTACATTTTTGATAATATGATGAATGCATTTTGTACTAATTGAAAAGTTTTTTTCTGCTCTACATGTGTGATTTTTGTTTGGATGCTCATATTGATATATTATGTCATAAGTGTCAGAATGGATGAAAAAGACTATGCAGATTGATATAATTGGGATTTGTTTATGCAGAAACCAGCTTTAATAGCTTGAATGAAGAAGACGGAATAGAGAAGACCTATTTTATGATGTTCCATCATCTTTTAATAGCTGATCAATCAGGTAGTTCTCCATTTTATTTCGTTTTCATTAATTAGTATACTGAAATCAGTGTCTATTCTGTTTTTAACTTGCTGTGCTTTCTTCCTGTAAACATTTATATTTCCTTTACATATAGTATGTTAATTGGCTATATTTATGTTCTGCAGGTTCAAGCATGAGGGTTTGGAGATATATCTACCAGCTGGGATTGTATTCTCCTCTTTTACACATGCCAACGTAAGTACTGAGTTCTAAAACTTGTGCTAATGTTATTCCGTTTGTTTGATATATAGAGGTGACCTTTTTTTTTTTTTTTTTGAGGCATTGATATATAGATTGTTTCATTCATGCAAGGATTGTCAAAAACAAAAACAGAACTGATGGAAGTCTTTCCCTTCAACTTCTTATCTCTGCAAATATACCCTCAAAGGAGAAGCTGATATCGCTACTGTTGCTTCACTCTTGCTTGGAGTTATGTTTTAAGGCATGGAGTTTGAAGGGTTATAATGCATCTGGTGTTCAGTTGATGATTGCAAGAGGTCTAGGTTTAGATTTTTTGCATGGACTGCTATAATGTTATCAATGAAGTTTTTTCTTAGCATGGTTAACATTGTCTTCTTCTGTCTAAGAATGAATATTAGAATCCTAAAACTTGTGTAGGAGAGAGGTGCAGTGAGATGAAGCTCTGAGACAGGTATCTGAATGCTTTGTAGGTTGCATATCTAATATTCTGAGTTTAGAAACTAGTTATTGAGAGATCAAAATCAAATGATGAGGAAAGCATATGTCAAACAGTGGAATGCCAAACAGTGGAATTCACATAAAATTACAAGTCCAATTCTAGTAAATTGTTAGTAATGGAGAATACGGTGCTCTGTTCCGCTGTGTTAGTCATTTATGTTTAAGCGATCAGCCTGTGGCAGAGAAAATTTAGGCCACAGGCATATGGAAGATTTAGGCTTCCATATCTAATGAATAAATCATGACATTTATAATTTATTCATGTATCTCATGATTTTAGGTTTGGTTTCAAACATAATTGTGTTTTTATGGGATATTTATTTCTGCATCAGGATATGGGGTGGAAGCTGAAGAACTGTGCTGAACCCAAGAACAGGCATTTCACTGATCCAATGCTCCAAAACTCTTTGAAGGAAGAGGTAAAGATATTCTTTTTTTACTGGAAGGTTAAATTTTTCAATAGAACATGTCAGCGGATCGATGAGAACCATAAATTTCCTGGTTTTCAAACTTGTTTGTATACTCATAAGGAGGACTAAAATTGTTCAATCTTTATGTTTTTCAAGAAACTGGTAAGATTAGTAGTTGACCTACCTAGATTAAAGAAACTATTGTTGCAACAAAAAGTTGTCTGAAGTAATCATTTTCCAGTGTTGAGAATTCTGACTTGTGACTCTGTGAGAGGAATCAAGCTACTATGATAATATTAGTTATGCCTACCAGAATATCAGTGTTCTGACTCATCTTGCTAGCTTGTTAAATGTGTGCTGGTTTTTTTAATCAAATGCAGATTTTTGAGCTTGAAGGCCAGTGTGCAATGAGGCAAGTGCTGGAACGAGCGATATGTTCCAAACCGTTGAAGCTTGGTTCGATGACAGAAAACTCGATTTCCCAGCTAGTTTTGAATTCAATGAGAGTAAAACTTTGATTTATCACAGACTTATACTGTTTAAAACTCTGTCTTTTCTGTTTTCAGCCAGCCAAGAATCTGATAGAAGATATTGCTGTTTTGGAGATGGAAATAGCCTACGTAGAAAAGTTCCTACTCTCAATGTACCGGAAAACTTCTGCTAAGCGGTTGAGCTCCACACCAGTTATCAAAGACAAAGAAAGCATAAATCCGATGTCAGAATCCCCGAGATAGCATCATGGAAGATTCAGCAACTAATGCTGCCCAGTTGGTGCCAACTAAAGATTTAGCAGACAATATTCACTCAAAAAGATGTAATCAAATGCTGGGGATAATGATTGATACCAGCATTCATCGTAGTCACTCATCACTTATCTTTCTGGTCAGCTGTTGCCCCGAGAGCTTCTCCTACTTTAGGACCTCAAGCCATTTTTTACTTGATCTCAGGCCCTTTGATGTATTCTTTTTCCAAGCCTGTAATCTTAGTTACGGATAGACTTTGTTGAGTAGACTTTGTTGTTTCTGAGTGCTTAATATCATCTTTTTTAGCCTTTGGAGTTGCAATTGTTCTTCTGTTTTTAGTTTCTTGTACCATCTGAATTCAATTTGAACATAAAGATAATCGAGGTGAGTAATAAGATCGTCTCATTCCAATTGTTTGTTTCCAGAGAAGATCAGAAAAATGGAAATCAAGGCTCATTTTTTCATATTATTTAAACACATTCAACCAAACAGTTGTAACAGCAGAGCAAACAACTTGAGAGTGAATCTAACAGACACCACTAAAGTTGATAAGCATGAGTAACACTTAAGCAGCAGGCTTCTTTGGGGACTTGGATGCCTTATCTTCAGCTCCGGCGGTCTTCTTAGGCAGAAGAACCGGGTTGATGTTGGGCAAAACGCCTCCGCTCGCAATCGTGACACCCTGCAGCAGTTTCCCCAATTCGTCATCGTTCCTCACCGCCAACTGAACGTGCCTAGGGTTTATCCTGTTCTTCTTGTTGTCTCTCGCTGCATTTCCAGCCAATTCCAAAACCTAACCAAACACACAGCCACAATTAGTCATGAGGACTGAACAGAAATTTGAGGGGGAATGGAAATTCAGATGAGCGTATACCTCAGCAGCAAGGTATTCGAGAACAGCGGCCATGTACACCGGAGCTCCGACACCGGTGCGCTGGGCGTAGCGGCCTTTCTTCAGGAAACGGGCGATACGGCCGACGGGGAACTGGAGGCCGGCCTTGGTGGATTTGGTCACCGCCTTCTTCCTCTCGCCGCCCTTCCGGCCGCCGGTGCCCTTGACAGACTCCATTCTTGGTCGGGAAAATTGTTTTGGCGCCTCTGTGAAAATTGAAGTGGTGGTGATTTGAGAACGAGAGGGATTCCGAAGAGTTATTTATACGGGAGAGTGATGGAGCGGGTCAACATTCCATGCTGGCGATCCGGATCGCTGTAATTCTCAACCGTTAGATTATGTATATCCAACGGGTTATGTTATTGACAAGATGGCAATCTGCCAGTTTTCAGTTCAGCCAATTGTAAGCGACAAATTGTTGAGTAACACTAGATTTGATATCCTCATTAAATAAAAATGAATTTTCATATTAAATTGAGTAGATTTTTATTTTTTTAAATATCAATCCCACTTTAGTAGTACAAATTAGGTTACAAATTTGAAACTAAATTTAGAAGTCTTATGATAAATAAAAATTAATATGTTTTTGTCCAAGCACAAAAATTATGAAAGTCTAATTAGCCTTCCCTTCCTTCACACCCTAATAAAAATACAATAATATATCTAATTAGAATTTAATTAGTAGTTAATTTTATAATTTTAGTTTTAATTATACTTATTTAGAAATTTTCTCCCAAGCATACTGTAATTTTATTCCAATATGATTTTTAGTTATGTTAATTTAAGATTTTGTTTGATTCGGATTATTTCTATATTATGTGGAAGATGCTATCCAGTTAGACTCGGATTGGTTAGTATTTGACAATAGTAATGACCTTATTGTAAGGGATATAATTTGGATTTGGTCTTTTTGCAAAATTATTCTGACTATCTTGGGGAGTTTCCTTACCCATTTGTTTGTGACTAAATTTTGGGGAGTGACCTTATTCCACTAGTGTTTCCTTGCTCATTTTATAGTCGAGATCAATTATTCAGAAATCTATCTGGATGTTTATAAGTCCGGCTAAGTTTGCGAGTTCGGAAAGTTAGCCGGATAGAACAAAAAAAACGCCGGCCAATTTGGCCGGCGAAATCAAAACCAGCATAAAAACAGTTTCATCCCCAAACCATGGGTACTTGTGAATCGAATAGATCGTACCCGAAATCCCAAAAACACAAACTATCATACTAATCTATTGATTTTCGGCCTAAATCATATGAAAAACACATATAATTTAAAGTCAACCTTTTGTTAGAAGAAGGAGAAGGAGGGGGAGAGGGAGAGGGAGAGGGAAAAGGAGAGGGAGAAGGAGAAGGAGAAGAAGGAGAGGGAGAGGGAGAGGGAGAGGGAGAGGGAGAAGGAGAAGGAGAGGGAGAGGGAGAGGGAGAAGAAGGAGAAGGAGAGGGAGAAGAAGGAGAGGGAGAAGGAGAAGAAGAAGAGAGAGAAAGGGAGAATGAGTGGGAGAAGGAGAAGAAGAAGAGGGAGAGAGGGAGAAGGGAGAAGAAGAAGATGGAGAAGGAGAGAAATAGGCATCCGGCTAAATTTCCGAGTTCGGAAATCTTAGCCGAAACTCAATAAACGGCGGTTTTTTAAAAAGTAACGCGGAACCGCCGTTTATTGAGTTCCGAGTTCGGAAACTTAGCCGGATGCCTTACACGGCGGTTCCCTTATTTTCACGCGGAACTGCCGTGAATGGGCACCGTGTTCCGGCCTGATTCTACTAGTGTAAGGAACTACGCTTGTCAGGTGATTTGATACTCTTGTGTATTAAACCATAGGATTTTATGATGTATCCCTTATTTAGTCTTATCATGACCATAGAGTCATTTACATGCTGCTACCGGCATTTTATGGTGTCACCACCATGAGTATGGAGAAAATTTAGATTAATAGATATGTAGAAACTTCTCCTAATCTCAACATATATAAGCTTTCGGACAATTTCTTTGATCTTAATTGAAAAGGGAGAATACCCTCAAAACACCGTCAATGACGGTTTAAATTAAAAAAAAAACAAAAAAATATTTTGTTTGATTCTCTATGTATCATTCTTATTCAATTAGACCCGTAATTATTTCCTGATTTTCAATTGATTTGGTTAATTATGTAATTTTAGTCCATTAAAATTGAATTGAATTTTGATATATGTTCCTCAAATATGGTATTCAGTTCTCTATCATTATACAATTTTCTAAAACTTAATAAAAGATCAATTCCCAAAAATAACATTCGACGAATCATAACTTGGTAAAATCAAGAATACTGAAAACAAATTATTTTTTTTGAGAAATCAACAAAAACAATTAACATTACAATAACTAACCCCATCAAAGGCACCGACTATGAATGTTCGTATTCAAATTTCAGTATGAAATATACGGTGTAATTGTATAATTAATTTTTTTGAACCAAATTTTCATTAAAACATCAGTCCATGGCCTTCTCTCCCAGCCAAACAAACTCAAATTTTGAACCTAACTAGAAACGTAATACTAGTAAACAAAACTAGAGAAATTGTCTCCCTTTGCACTCAGTTATAATCTGGGTAGCCAGGGCTGTGACTGGCAAGGTTGCATGCTGGAAAATTCTTCTATTCCTTTCTATCCAGATCTCATAAAGAGTAGTGATGTGCAATATCAGTTTGCTCCATTTCCTCCTAATTTTCAATTCCATCAAGTACATTTTTAGCATCCTCAAGTTCTAGAAAGCTGGAAGATTGAGAGATTGCAACAAGGTTGTCATGGACTCACAAGAACAGAACACATGTGTTGCAGTTTCAGCTACTGTATGGCATAAACAACAAGGAGGTTGTGGTCCCAACACCTTGAAACTTTGTAATCTGTCTACAATAGCCAATCTCGAGTGCAGCAACATCCACAAAAAATATTTGTGTTTAGGTAAGAAGTAGTGTGCCAAACCAGCTTAGCCAAGTGATCCTTTTCACTGCCTCCCTTTTTCAAATTGTATACTGCTTTGATGCTCAACCTTCCAGCTTTAGATAAGCATTCTGACCCTCTTACTAGCATTAGGTCTTTTTCCTACATCAGTGATTTCCAGCCCCAGTTATGCCCACTGTAGCCTTGCATTCACTAGTGGAAGAAGGTACTTACCACGGCGCGTCTGACACCCATACCACGGCGCTACCGACCGCCGTTGGTGGTCACGCTATAAACGCTGTTACAGACACGGCGGTTCTGCAAAACCGTTGTGTATCGTTTATATTCCGATATCGGAAGTCTCGGTACACGGGTGGTGCCCAAATGGATGTTCCTTTGGCGAAAGCACGAGGATATAGGTATTGGGTTCCAATGCCGTAACAGGAATGAAACTACAATGTTGTCGGGTAGGGTTCCGACATCCTAACCGTAAATTAGAAAAGCTATCATATTGAATGATTTCCGGATGTGGAGGCTCATCCGGGGAATATACGTTCCACCACCAGAACTAACGCATCATGGTCGACTTATGTTGAAACATTTTCGTATGAGAAATTTGGTTCGACTATTATACGTTCCGGTAGCAGAATTCGGATATAGAAGTCAGCTGGGTCGCACCGATTTACGTATGAGAAACATTAGTCGGGTATTGAACGTTCCTGATTCAGAATAAAATTACGTTGACCACTGATGACATACGCGTATGGTTCCGGTAAAGGAATCTATCACGTGCATGTTACTTTAGCGTGTACGTATTCGGTCTCCACGATTGTGAATAAAGTCCAAAATGTTTTTTTTGTAATTGTAACTTATTTAGGTTCCGAAAGAGAAACCCCTAAATTTGCTTATTGCACTGAAATTCCAAAATCGTAATCATGTTAAGGTAAAATGGAAACAACATCTATAAATTTAACCCGCATGACATATGTAATGCATTCCTTCAGAATGCAAAACAACGTGTCCATCCCAATCAACTCTAAACATCTACCTTAAATAGATTTGACATACGAATGTGAAAAATCATGCTAACAACAACAAAAGTGAGAGCGATTTAAAAAGAAAGACGAGTAAACACTACTAGAAATCTCCTCGCAGACGTCGCTGTTACACGGCGGTTGGCCCCTTTCGCCACATATGAAACTTTTCAAATTCGAAAATAGATAGAGTAAATCATTTCAGAAAACTAACGGCGTATATTTTACATACGCTGTAAATATGTGTTTTCGAAGTCGAATGTAGTCATTTTTGCAGGATTCCATATCGAGTGAGGCTTATAAACGAGTCCGAGTTAGTAAAAATTAATATACAACTCTTTGCGATTTTGAAAAGGATGAGATATTAAGATTTTTAAGAAATTGAAGGTCGAGGTATACCTTATCTTCGATAACATCCTGTAGGCTGTAGTTACACTGGTTTCGAAAGCGAAAGAAGTTCACGTTTGTACATAAAATGTGGACGTCCACGCTAAAGAACCCTAAACCCTAAACCCTAGACCCACGCTAAAGAACCGTTCCATGAAGTTGTTTCGACTTCGCTAGATGGTGACAGTATTGTTTCGAAGTCGAAAAGAATGCATGAACTACAAGTACATTAGTTTAAGTTCACGCAAGTTTGTGCACATAAAGATGGTGCCGATGCATGTTTAAGTTTCGATATCGTTAGATGGTTTGACTAATATTTTCGAGTTCGTAAAGAAAGTACGGTCGGCTTTCATACTGATTTTCAAATTTAAATTTGTTAAGGTTAGCATGGTTTTTGAAGTTTTTTGGTTTATCTACAACTTTGATAATGAAAGAGATTGGTGATTAGTATAATACGAGTGCAACATGTTGCTTGTAGCATAAAAGTTGCATGCAATTAGGAGTCTTAACTTTGTAGCATAACTTTGCTTCGTAAGTCTTATATAACTTTGCTTAGTAATAGTTAGCATAAATAAACAAAAGAACACACTCTTTTATGCACAAAAACACTTTATTTCTTCAAAACTTATTTCTTATTAATCTGAATTGAACTAAATAAAAATCAATGAAAATTAATATATTAAAAATAGTATAACTTAATCAAAAAGTATAGTTCATCAAAAGATAATTTCATTGAATTATATTGTACTATGATTAACTAAACTAATGAAATAAATTCACGAGAGTAAGGCCTTGAAATATCAGCATTACTTAAATAAGTATAATCAGTAACTAAATTGAGTATAACTAATAAAAAAAGTATAATCAGTAACTAAATTGAGTATAACTAATAAAAAATGACATTACGTTACTTTCGGTACATGCTTGATCATATAAACACGAGATGACTTTCTAGAAACACTACTTGACATAACTATAAACAGTATTACATTGAGTTTAATCAATGAAAATACGATCTAACTTGAATATAAGTAACATTATGTAGCTTTTCTATATAAATTAACTTGTATAACTAATCAAATAAGATACCATTACTTGAATTTGTTTAAACACTGAGTTGAACGACTAATTAATAATCAAAGAAAAAGTTTAATATAATTAATCAAACTAGTGTAATACTCGTGCCGATGCACGAATATATATATATTAAAAATTATTATACAGATTGAATAATTATTTTATTAATCAATATATATATACATATATATATATATATATATATATATATATATGCGCCGGATTTTGAATTTTGAAAGATGACTAAATTCTTGAGAATGAAATCATCGATTGTTCATGTTGACGTATGCAAGTTATTTAAAAGCATATATTTCGATAAAGAATAATTCTTCAACATTTAAACAACATTATCATTTCACTCTAGATTAATAGGAGTAGTTGATAAACAAAAGTAAAAAAAAATGAGAATTTTACAAAGTAAAAAAGCTCCTCATTTCAGCTCACCAAATCAAACGATGGCAGTTACACGGCAACATAAAATCCAACTAATGCATTTCCCTCCTTCCTATTCAACACTCATCACAAAACCATGAACCTATAATCAATTCTTTTTGTTCATCTCCATTTTCTCGTTCTTTGAGAAATCATTACTATGTTCTATTCACCCTGTATATAAATCAAGATATCTACAGGCCATGAATATATACATCCCTGGTGCAGATATTCAGACAGTGGAGATCTTCCTAGCCCTAATTACCGTCTAACCTCCAAGGGACCCTAGTTTACAAATTCAACTGTGCTGCCACATCTGACCCAGAACCTTGAGTACCTGCTCATAACAAAGTTCTCAAACTTCCCAAAAAGAGATCACTTCAGAAATACTGTTAGGGTTTTAGTGGGAGATGGGATTTTCAACACAAACGATGAGATTTGGCAAGAGGTTGAGGAAAACCACCAGTCTTGAGTTTCATCCAGCCAAATTCGGGAAGCTCATTACAGACTTGCTGCTCGAGACCTTCCAATAGTCAAACTCGGTTGCTTAGTACAAAATATGATTTCCCTGAGACATAAGAATCCCATTCTCGACTTCAGTTCTCATCAATATCAGCATCTTATCTCATTTCCCTCAACTAACCTCTTCATCCTGAACAAAGATTAAAACAATATTGAGTCAGTCATTTCATTTTTATGCCATGATATTACCGACAAAACACCGACAAAACAATAAAGTATAATATATAGCAATAAAGTACTGAACTAAAGTATAACAAAAAATCTACTGAAGATGACCATCAGGTGAGCAAATATTCAATGTGGCCTTTACCTTGAGTTTGAACTGGACTTTCAGGTTTGGTCACAATGTACATATGATGCACAATGTGTGTGTGTCCTTCTTCACCTTAGAAAAGAATTTTAGACAAATTCCTCCAAAATTAACATGGAACCTCTAAAATCATTGTTTGTAATCTAATCTTTAATAAGCAAGAATTAAAAAGACATATCTAATGAACAATATACAGTGGCATCATGTTAAACGATCTAATTATCTAACCGTAAAGGTGTTAGTTTCAATAGATATCACTTCTGTCTGAAAGCCTACGTAGAACAACTCTTATACCACCTTATAATCACAGCAGATATCGATATGATAATTTGAAATGGGAATATATGACTGCATTGAAGAAAAAGTTCTGCATCTACATACAATTCAAAATTTAAAGTCTCAGACCTCAAAATGCATTAGTAATTTTTGGAAATCTGAACATCCATCAGTACCTTAATATCATTGGAAGATAATGGAGGTTCCGTAACTTCAAAAGCATCGCTTCCCATAAGTTAATAGGATCTCAGTCCGTAGATTAACTGCAAGGACATAGCAGAAGATGTATAAAGTATTGAACTTTAATGGTGTTTCTTGCTAGAGGCATTTCAGTTTTATAGTAATATGGAAATTAGATGAAAATAATAACAGTTTTTTTAAACCTTGACCACATGAAATTAGATGAATCAGTTATTTTTATATCTTTGAACACTCAATGCTAATGGGTTGATACACAAAAACAAAGAGTCAATTCTCAAGCATATATGCAGGAGCAAAACATGTAAATGGATAAAACTATTGCTGCCCTGCAACATCTAGAGAATTATAGGGATAAAAGCCTCATCAAAAGAGCAGAAAACACCAGAAGCTTATGAAAAATGTCGTATTAACAGGAAAGCAATCAGAAACTACAAAGAAAAACTTAATAACTTTGAACATGTTCATGCTCAGGAGTCTACATAAAATTCTTGAGCTTATTCATCAAGCCAACAACGTCGGATCATAACAGAACTTTTTTAAAAGAAAAATCAAAACAAACCTGAATCAACAATTGCAAACATAGAATCTGATTAATCAGAGTATGATTGATTGAAAGAACACTGATGCTTGCCTGCTTCCCTAATCCAACAGTTTCAGATAAGAATATTCACAGCATCTAGAGTCCTCTATGGATTCTGCAAAAGCATGAAAAAATTCAGCATCATTAACTTGAGCCATTAAGGAAAAAAAGTATCAAATTTACATGCATTTTGCAATTCAAGTATTCAATTTCCATCTGTCCAAACACTTGCACTTCCATTTGATTCAAAGCCAAGAAACATAGCATAATAAAAATCTTTCTTTAGCATTTCTTTGGCATTACTAGAAAATTACTTCATAAAAATACACATAGAACCCCAAATCCATAGAAGGCTTAAATTCATAGAGCAAAATGAATGATGAGCATGTTTCCGAGGCATTTACAGCACTACAACAGTTAAAGAATGATGAAATCATTATTAATAAACAAAGAAGGAGATCCATATTTCAGACGGAAGCTTACCTTAGTGGACCTAGAGGAAGCCACAGAACTTCCCATGTAAACTTAAAGCTCTCAAGGCGAGTGGAGCTTTTGAAGATGCTGATAGAAAGCAAATGAGAAAGGGTGAACCCCATGTACTGCACCAAAAAAATATCATGTGAACCCCGTGTGTTTTCCGGCTGTGTTAGTAACATGTTTCTAAAAATAAAAATCAAATTATCAAAAAAATAAAATAATGGACATCAAGGAGAACCCCATCGGAAACAAAGATTATCCCAATTGTGCAGCTGATGTGTAATTATGTGGTTATTTTAAAATTATGAGAAATTATGAGAAAATTCTAAATTATTCTCTTTTAAAGATAGTTATAGATGTCCAATCTTATTTAAAAAATGGGTAAACACTAATAAAAGTTAGTATAACTAATCAAATATTATTGACACGACAAACACTAACTAAAATGGATATAAATAAGCAAAGGTCGTGTCAACTTCTGGCATACAATAATTAAATTGAACCTAATTAATTTTTGGTTATATATTTTTTAATTTTCTACAAGAACGAACTAAATTGAGTATAATATATGAAAAGTTACAAGTTGATTACTTGACTTTCTGTAAGCACTAACTAACTAGTATCAAGGTCAAAACTTATTCGATTTTTCATAAACATTAACTAAATCGAGTACAACTAATCAAAGATGATAAAATTACTTGATTTTACATAAAGACTAACTATTATCGATCATATCAACATTATTTCACTATCAGTGACGCTACATACTTTTCTACAAACACTACTTAGTTAAGTTTATATAATTTGAGCTTAATTGATGAAAATACCAAATCTTAGTTGATATGTTTATTGATTAATGGGCATAAATACTCATGCCACCTCATTAAATTATATGTTTAGGATATTCGGACTAATATTTAGTTTCCTATTGTATTAATTAATCAAAATTTCTTAAGAAATCATATCTAACTTTTTGAATAGAATTTCGAGATCGTAACTTATGAATATCTGAAAATTGCATGCGTATTCATTTGAACCGTTAATCTTCCCTACCAAATAAATCTGAGCCACATATATTTTTGTCTATATAAACAAAATCTAAAATCTTATCTATATTCTCTAACTTCCCTTTATCTGTGAACTAACCGGATCTGTGTCTGTGTTGTTGGTGATGAGCGGGGACGAATCGTGTGTGAGCTGGGGATTTTAGCGACGCCGGCTACGTCATGGTGGGATCTGTACTATTGTGACAAGGCGGCAATTTGGGCGTCGATGGGATGATGGCGACATCGTGATGGGGTAGAGCCATTGGTTCCCGACCAGGCATGCCGTGATGTAAGATGCGGGCCTCCTGAAAGCGAGTCGCGTTTCTCAGCTCATCGAGATGGGGATTTCATTCTAAAATCGAGGCTCCCGGAGCTCGCCGTGAAGGTGGCCGAGATAGGTGTCGACACTTACAACCGTGTAATCAAGGGGTGATGTAAAGATTGCTCCGGCGATGGTATTTTCGTTCACTAAATCAAGGGGTGTTGTTCAATTCCTCTCCTCCCTCGCTTATATTATCAAGATTGCTCCGGCGATGGTATTTCTGTTCACTTCGGGTCATATGAAAAGGTATAAATGCTTTTCTCTTGATTATAATTGCATTTGTTTTGGTGGTACAACTTATACTACAGAGGAAAGATTCAACCAACATTCTTCGAGCACGAAATATTGTTGCTCCGCTGGTTGAACAACAAGGAGCAATGCGTGGCAGTTTTCAGACAAGAATTTAATAGCAGAAATAAGCCATGACCAAGAAAGCTCTTGAAGTATTTGGCTGTAGAACTCAATTCATAAGTCTCTGCAGTATGTATTCATTGAGTCTGATAAAATTTAGTTATTGTATTCTGCAGGATTCCAACAACGGAGCTGCTAAGGGGTACCGGTGACGAAGGTGACGAATTTGGCGATACTTTCTCAATCCTGCAAGATCTACTTTTTCTACTCCATCCCAACTCAGCCTTTTTCACCTCGAGTACGAAGGGGCGGCGCCACAGCAAAGTTGCTACAGTTTCATCATCTTGTCTATTGGTTCATCAGTGTTATTCCGAGGCATTTACGAGCAATGAGGAGTATGTCGGAAGCAATCGGCGTGCTTCACTTTCCGGCCAAATTGGTCGGATATTTATTTTGGTAGCCGACGAATTAGTTTCGAACTTGTAAGTAAAAAAACTCTAGAAAATATGTTTTCGATCTCGGAAAAATTGGTGTTCATGCTGTTTCTTTACGATATCGAATATATTTTTGTTACGATTTCGTAACAATTTTGTATGATTTGGGACAAGATTGAGTTTGCAGCACCTTACGAGTCGTAACTTATATTCCGGCGGGTTTCGAATTCGAAAACCTTGCATGGCGGGTACTTCCACCATGAAAAACTGGACCGCCGATGGACGGCGGTGCCAGTAATGGCGAGTCAACCCGCTGTGTATACCTGGATCTACCGACATTGGGGATACTCTCCTCCAGTAGTGAAACATTTTGCACCTTCAACATTGCCTCATATGATGGGGTTCCCAAAAACATTTCCGCAGATGGAGACCATGTAGCGAGCAAGGCTGTTCCTAATCAAGTTCATCTCCACCATTGAGTAAGGTGTGGTATCTTTAGGCAAAAAGTACTGAAAGAAGTAGTTTAGTTCGCATAATACATTGAAACCATTAAAGTATAATATTTAAAACAAGGAATAATAGACTTACATATGGATGGCAACATTGTGTGGTAGCAAAATGCGAATCAAATGAGTTGCAAACAACATTGTGTAATACCCACACACCCACTCATTATCTTGCTTCTTGAATTACAATTTCATGTTGATGTATGTGAGATGGTTTAACCTTTCCGAAAATAGAAACATGTAAAATATGATGATGGGCGGAAACTACCTTTACTTCAATAATTTCAACGGAAATATATATTCCCGTGTTGCGATTGTTATGTGCCATCAAGATGAGATTAATAATGGATTTGCATGGTGGGAAATGTAGATGATCAATTCAATGCACGACATTCGTGTAAGTGTTGATAGTAATCAACCTCCAATGACCTCTACAATAATGCAACATTCAATTAAAAAGGTATGTCAAAGAGGCGTTGAAAGTTATGTATATGAGTTGGAAAGTACCATTCAAGGTAAGGTTCCAAGAACAAGTTTTTATCTTTGGTGCGAAGTGCAACTTCAAGATACGAAAAGCGATCTTTATCTGAGTTGCAAGCTTCTTGGATCGATGTACTTTGACTACTAGGCCGATCAATAACAATTGACATGCTAAGGGCTATGCAGTTAAAAATATACATGTAAGTCATAAGTGTTAACATATTAACACAAAACACATTTACTAGCAAAAGTTAAAGACGATACCTTGTTAATAAAAGTGGAATAAGAAACAACATCTTCAAGGTGTAGGTGTAGGTTTAAATTCACCTTTCATTCCCTACGTTTTGCATTCTCCTACGAATCATTTGAACAAAATAATTCACAATCATTTAAATAGTATACCACGATGTCAAACACATTTTCTTCCGTTAACAAGGGTAGTAAAAGAACTATCCTAATCATCTCAATGTTGGCATAGAATTCACATGTTTCCTCAAAATATAAAGGCTCGCTCATGGTTAGCAGATTACAACAACCTTGAACCTCAAACTTAGCAATAATCGGTGACAAAGCAACAACAACCTCATCCATATACGAGATATAAACAGAGACCAACTTACCATCGCTAATGAGATCCTTGTACTCTACCTCAGCATCGGCTGATATGAAATGCCAGAGTGGTGCTCGCTTATGTTTTGCAGCGGCTCCACCACCGCGGCTCCTTCCTCCCTGCCACCGCGACTCCTCCACCTCTGCCACCGCGACTCCTCCACCTTTGCCACCCCGGGTCTATCCTCCTCCGGCACCCCGTCTCCTTCCTCCTTCGACATCACGGTTCCCTCTTCCTCCGGCACCGTTGTTCCCTACTACACCATTTCTGTTGCTCCCTCCTCCCCTGCCACCCCGGGTCTCTCCTCCTCTGAAACCCTGACTCCCTCCTTCTCCGGCACCACGGCTCCCTCCTCCTCCGGTGCCGTTGTTCCCTACTATACCATCTCCGTTGCTCTCCCCTCCCCGGCCACTGTGGTGCCCGATTCCGACTCCACCACCGCGGATCCTAACCATTGTGAAAGGATGTGGTCGGTGTGCGACTTGGGGTTGTTTATTTCTGAGATCTAACAATTGATTTGGGGGTTGACTATTTATAATGGACCAGAACGATTCCGAAATCGGAACTAGGGTAGCTTATACACAAATATGGTTTCTCAATCAGACATGGAAAGCTTATAAATAATTGGTGGTTCCTTAGTCGGAAATGAAACCAAAATTTGAGTATTTATAATGTGCCAAAATAATTCTTCCATCGGATCTAGGGTATCTTATACACAAACCCGGTTCATCAATCATAACCAAGAAATATTATAAATAAGTTATGGTTTTGCCATCGGAAAAAAACCAAAATTTTGAGTTTCTATAACGGGTCCTAATGATTCCTCAATCGGAACTAGAGTAACTTATGCACAAATCAGGTTCCACAATCACAACACGAAATATCATACCAATTAGTGGTTCCTCATTCGAAAATGAAATTAAATAGTTGCTATAACTTCTCTTCATAATTCAGACATTGGAAATTAGGTACTTGATTAATGTCTGGAACCCACACTGGATCACGAACCCAGCTCATGAACTGACCTACAAGACAAAGCCCTGGGGTGGCCCAGGGGTAGACGCTCTGATACTTAAGTCAGTGACAGCTTAGAGAAGTTTATAAGCGTAAGGCGTAGTATGTGTAAAGATTATAGACAGAGAGGTCTACCAAACCTTTGGTACTTATAGGGCTCCAATCCATAGATTGGTAAGATATGTAATTATGGTAAGAATACAACTCTTATAGAGATAATAATTGTATTCTAGAAAAAGTATATTCCTTGTAGGACATTCAGAATATAAGCGTTCCTTATAAGGATTTAGGCCGATGGACACGTATGTCCATCTCCCGCGTATCTCGAGCCCTTAAACCTTCTCGGGCCCTGGTCCGAGACTGGACGAAACCCCAGAACGCGAACCATGGACTTATAAGTACTTCATCTTATAATTTGGTATTTTGTTGGACTATTTTATGTACAATACTACAAAACAATATTTTTCTCATATAACATAGAAATAGTACAATGTATTCAATTAATAGGACTCCACATAGTTTGACACTGAATTATGTTGAACATATTTCATTACTATAAAACTATACTGTTTGAGACATTTCATACACTCAGAGTATTACTTGACTCAATATGTTGATGTTGCACCCCTAATTTGGTCATCTACATGTGCATATGAAAAACATTTGTATTAGATTTTCAGTTTATAGTAAGATCTTTTAAATTTGTTACTTGAATATTAGATCCATTTGCTTTCCTATGAAATAACAGACACTATGTAATTAACTATGACTAGACCACATCCCTCACATCGACCTTTTTTCATCACAAACAAGCTTCACAACGAACATGGATATGTTTAATTTAGACTTTGTCAGAGCACTAGCCTTTCAGTGTTTTGAGTCATTGAGAATTATCATTGATGTCTAGAACCCGCGGTTGACCTTGAACTGATCTGCAAGATAAAGCCCTGGGGTGGCCTGGGGGTAGACACTCTGATGCTTAAATCAGTGACAACTTTATAAAGTTTATAAGTGTAAGGCGTAATGTAAGTAAGATAATGAATTGAGAGGTCTACCAAACCTTTGTATTTATAGAGTTCCAATCCGTAGATGGGTAGGGTTTGTAATTAGAGTAAGAATACAACTCTTATGGTGATAAAAGTTATATTCCCATAATTAGAGGAAGTGTATTCCTTGTAGGCAATTCAGAACATCCACGTCCCTTAAAAGGATTGGGACGATAGACTCGAACCGGAGTGCGAACCATGAAGTTATTAAATTATATCAGAATGGACAATAAGATGTAACAAGTTACTAGGTCTGATAGAGTTACAACATCCAATCTGAAGTAGAGGTCCGAAAGAAAGGTGAAAAGCGTAATAAGTTCAGTGATTTGATTATAAAAGCCAGAAAAGACTTCTTCCTCTCATGTTTTTTACTATGCTAATCTTTATACACATGCTTCCGTTTCCGCAATCGGAACATGATTATGTTAACTACACAACTAACTTCTTCACAATTTCCCCTTCTGGAACAGAAATGTGCATAAACGACCAAAACATCTGTTGTTCCCGCATCCGGAACAACTCTACCACAACGTTGTTCCGCTTGTGGTACTTATAAACATAACATGTTCTACTATCCGAACTGTTATATGAATACTTAAATTATGATGAGCCATCATAAAGTTCTGGTTAGGATTGCGAAACATAATCAACATTACATTTACAGACCATTAACCTTCATAACAACGTATTTCCTCAACCGGAAATAGTCATGAAATGTAGTTCGGCTCTCGAAACTTTTATACGAGCAAGTTAGGATAACGGAACCTTATTACACACGGCAGTTTTCAATAACCATCGTTGGCGATCCACCATATATCTCTATCCACCGTTTACTATGCGGCGTTTCTGTCCGGTGGCGCTGTAATTCAATATTTCACTTGCATTCTCGCAACGTTCCAATATCGGAACCTCATTATACACGGCAATTTTCTTGAAACGCCGTGCTCCAGCGCAGTGGTAGGCTATCCCTCCACTAGTGATTGTATCCAAGGCCTGCCTTTTACATAGTAAGCATTCATCAATTTCACCCACAACACATCTTTTTTAGTATAAATATCCCACAGTAGCTTACATATGGAAACTGAATTCCACATAGAAGGGTCCCTGATCCCCCATCCTCCAGATTTTAGTGAAAAATACATAGAGTCCCAGCCAACTGGTGTGAAACCTCTCTCTCCCTGCTTCCTGACCCATATGTAGTTTCTACACAGAGTGACAATTTTCTGCATTAAGTTTTCAGGTAGCTTGAAGACACTAGTCCAGTAACTTGAAATGCTTAGGAGCACAGTGTTAACAAGTTGCAATCTCCCTACATATGTGAGTTGTCTTGACTTCCAAGTCTTGAGCCTTCCAGCCATATTCTCCAGTAACTGATCACCTGCGGCTTGCTCACATTTGTATGGAGTTAGAGGTAGGCCCAAATAGTGAATGGGAAAAGTCCCTTTCACTATGTTCAAAGCTTGAGATAGCAATGTCTGATCTGCATCCTCCATCTTCGAGAAGTAGATTTGAGACTTAGAGTCATTCACTGCTAGTCCAGTTGTAGCTTGGAAAATATCTAGACTCCTTCTAACACCCTCCATAGACTTGTGTGAGACTCTGTAAAAAATAGAAGATCATCTGCAAAAAGCAAGCTGTGCACTCCCACTTTACTACATTTCTGATGAAACTCAATCACTCCAGTCCTGTATTGAAGCTCTAGTAGCCTGCTAAGATACTCCATACTGAGCACAAATAGGAGAGGTGAGAGGGGATCCCCTTGCCTCACTCCCCTTTTTCCTTGAAATGAACCAGCGAGGACTCCACTCAGGTAAATGCAGAAGGTGGATTGAGTGACACATTGTTTAATCCAATGTATAAACAAGCTTGGTAATTTCTAACATTTCAGCCACTGAAATAGAAATTCCCAGTTCAAGCTACCAAAAGTCTTGGAGATGTCCACCTTTACTAAATAGCTAGGTATCATTCCAGGCAGGTTATATTTATGCAGCAGTTCTTTGGTGAGCAGAATGTTATGCCCAATGTGTCTACCCTTTACAAACACACTCTGAATAGTACTAATCAAGAATGGAAAAACTGCTCCAAACCTTTTGCACAATATTTTTGTAATCATCTTGTATACCAATGAATAGCAAGTTATTGGCATGTAATCAGCTGTTGTTTGAGGTTGAGGGATTTTTGGGAGCAATGTGATCACAGCTTTGCTGAATTCCTCAGGTAACTCACCAGATCCAGTGAAAAATGATTGTACAGCTGTTGTAAAGTCTTCTCCAATAACTGACCAGGCTTGTTTGAAGAAGTGACTGGTAAAGCCATCCTGACCTGAACTCTTGCTGGATTTGATATCTTTCAAAGCTGTTTAAATATCAGAAGCAATAATAGGCTGGATTAGCTTGGCTTGTTGAGGAACTGTGAGGACATTACCTCTCTGAACTAATTCATGGTTAATCCACATGCTAGTTTCATAAGCACATCCCAAATGCTTCTGGAAAAATTGAGTGAGGTGAGAGGCTATTTCCTGTCTGCCTTGTATCATTTTCCCATTAAGCTGCAAGCAAACAATATGATTTGTATACTTCCTGATTTTCAAAGAAGCATAGAAAAGTGCAGTTGGTCTGTCACCTTCCTTCAACCACTTCACTTTTGCCCTCTGCTTCAAAAATCTGTACTCAGCCATCTTGAGCTTCTCTGCCTCTATTCTTGCTTCAGATTCAACATCCTAAAGGGAGAGGTTAAGTGGATCTAATAGTAGGTGTGAGTGTGCTACCTCCCAAACTACTATTGATGTATTTGTTCTAACTTCTATATCAGAGAATTCTCACTTATTAAGCTTAGAGAGAGGTTTCTCCAACAGTTTCAGCTGAGCAAATAGACCAGTGAGAGTGCCAACTTCCTTCTGCCTCCACAAATTTTGAATAATAGGTAAGAAATCCTTTGAAAGGGACCACATATTGAAGAATTTGAAAGCCTTCTTCTGAGAGGGGCGGTTTTTTGTATCTGAACAATTAGAGGATAATGATCAGATGTACCATTAATTTTGATACTGCAGGTAGAATCAATGAATTTTCCCAGCCAAGTTTCATTTACCATGACTCTGTCAATCTTGCTGTATATTCTATCCCTAACTCTTCTTTTATATGACCAGGTGAAATAAGGACCAACTTCCTTCAAATCCTTCATCTCCTGTGAGTTCATTAGAAACTGGAAGTCCTTCACTTCAGCTTGATCCACCATATCACCACCAATTTTGTCTTCAAAATTCAAAGGAGCATCAAAATCTCCCATGATTACCCATGGAGTGTCCCCAAAATTACAAGCCAACAAGTGTTGCCATAGGGGTTCCCCTTGTATCCAATTTGTTCATTCCATAAAGTACAGTCAAATAAGTAGTGTTTAGCTCATTACCAATACCTTCATATCCATCCACCGTGCACACAGAAATAATTTGACCTCCAGGTGATCCATATCCTGCCTTGATCCACCACAGAATTGGTTGTCTACAAGTTCCAGTTCAACCCCATAGCATTCCATATTTTTTGTTCATTTTTCAGCTTTACTCTAGTTTCCAAAAAAAGCAGCAAAACCTACATTTTGAAATAAACAAAACTCCCCCACTAACTTCTGCTTCTCCACCTTATTTACACCTCTCACATTCCATGAAAAAAGCTACTAGTCATCAGGGGGACCAGTTAAAATTTGAAACTCATTACCTGATCCACTAGGGGCAGACTGTTAACTTTCAGCACCTACTGGGAAGAGGGCTCCAAATAATGCCTTGCCTTTGTCTGTTATAGCTTACTCATGAGGGTGAAGTTTAGCCGGGATCATAGTAAACCCCTCTTCATCCTGTACAGGCTTTGCAGACTTCCTCCTAACTGTAACATGCATAGCTGGTGGTACCTTTTCATCTTGATTTGCTTGCACTGGCTTAGGTCTATACACCTTAGCTACTGGCTTGGCTGGCACTTTAGATTGTAATTTCCTTCTGCAATGTGGTTCCTCATGTCCCAACAAGTTGCAGTATTTACATCTAACTGGCATCCATTCTCAGTGAACCACCTGATGCTGAATAATGTCATTCTCATCCATCCAAGGAATTCTTTCTGGAATCCTTTTCCCCATCTCCATTTTAACCAGAATCCTTGCATAGTTGATCTTATCCACTTGCAATGTTGATTCATCCAATCTCAGTGGCTTTCCAATGGGGCTGACTATTCTACTCAACAGATTAGGTTTCCAATATACCACATCCAGACTTGGGAGCCTCAACCAAACAGGAACTTTAGTTGGGATAGAAATGTCCAGGTTTTTTGACCATGCTTGCACTACAACTGGTTTACTGTCAAATAGAACAATACCAATGTCTATTGCTAGGTCTCTGTGATTTTTATACACAAATCTCACCAAGAAAACCCTGGTTTAACCATCCAGACTTTATGCACATTCTGATTTCCCCAAATCCTTCTGAAAAAACCTTCCATGACTGCTAAAGGTGGGAAAGAACCTATGATCTTACAAACCACTGTTCTCTCTCATTCTTTTATGTTCTCATCTAACTCGGACTTGGGGATTTTTCCCATAACCATGCCATTAACCTCTATTGTTTCATAATACTGCACCCCAGCTTGGGGATTGTCAAATAACTTCCCACAATCAAGGTTATCTATAGCATCAACAACCTTATCAATATTCAAAGGTAAAGGGGTTACCTTGTTGCCCATATCTGAATCTAATTTTGAGTGACAGATTGGTGCTTCCTCTGTAGATTGGTGTTTTGGTGATTGGTGTGAATTCTCAGGGAACTTCTGTGATTTGATGAAAATGATCAAAGTGGGCATCTGGAGGAAGTCCCTAAAATTGTTGTTGATCTCAGTGACTACAATTATGATATCAGTGTTTCAGTGTTGATCTCAGTGTCAACTCATTGCTGCCTTTTGATGAAATTCTTATCTTCTATAATTTCCATCTTGCCTCTAAATGCTACATGTGTAATGGTTAAGACTCAATTGACCATTGGTAGAGTGGATGCTCAGTCTCCAAAGCAATCTGGTCAGAGATTCTTGCTTACATTGGGATCCAGGACATTGTTTTGTCATCAATATATCTAGGACCGACTATCTTTTTATCTCCCTCATGTAGTTTTTACCAATCTTCAAGCTAGATTGATTAGAATGTTGAGTGGTATAATATGCTGGTGTCTATGGAAGACAAGAAATAGGCTGCTGTTTGAGTAGGAAAAAAGCCAGTAAAGCATTCATTATCAAAGAAATAAAGGATCAGATGTGCTTTGCCTTGTCAGCTAAGCCTATCACTTTTACAAATCCTATGGAAAGGGACATTGCCTCTGCTAGATTCATCCCTATAATGCTTAAACCCCCTAGACTTAAACTGAATGTTGTGGCCTGGAAAAAGCCTACCTGTGGTTTCAAAGTTAATGCTGATGCTGCTTGGAAGAATACAGATTGTGGTTTGGGATTGGTGATGAGGGATGCACATGGTGATATAATTTGCAGCTGCATCTCTCTTCTTTACTGCATCTTCTGCATTAGAAGCAGAAATCAAGGCTATCAGAACTGCATATGATTTTGGTTTCTACTATGGTCATGGAAATTTTATCACTGAGAGTGATTCACTCAATGGTATTAGTATATATGATTCTGAACCCAGTTACCGTCCATTGGAAATTATTCCAACTCTGTGATGGAGCAAACAAAGCCATTAAAGTGAGACTGCCACACTATCTTAGACAAGGAAATCTTGCTTCAGATTTCATGGCTGGCTAAGCAGTAAGCATGCTATTCAAACTGGCCAAAGTGATATCTTTGCTTAGTCAAAGCTTCCACCTACAGCTAAAGTCATCCTTTTGCTTGACAAGGGACAACTTACATCCATAAGGTGCTGAGCTCAGTACTACTTGCTTCCATAAGCTTATCACTGCGGAGTCCACTCACAGTTACTCTGCTTAAGGTTTATAAAGTTAGGTCCTTCTCACTACAAATCATTCTCAGCAGTTGACTTCTTTGCTGCTATGACTCCTTCACTCTTTCTAACTTCGTGTCACTTTGTGTTATACTTTGTATTTCACTAACATACTCTGAGTTAGTCAAGATTGATAATGGTACGTAGTTCTTAGTTGGTATAGATTAGTTTACAACTCTTTTTCTTCTCGCTGTTGCTAGAGAATTATTATGTTTTTGAGGACTTCTGTCCTACTTTTGTAATCATCCTTGTGATGCATTTCTTGCCTTTATGGCCATCTCTTGGTTTGGGAAGCCAAATATAATTCCCTCCACTATTAGCGGGTTTCATTTTTTTAAAAATATACTGTTTAAATATGCATCAAAAAAATTGGTACACAAACATTCATACACAATAAAATATTAAAGTTTGACTAAAAGGTAGGTGCAGATAACATTTCTTACACCACCATGGCCCATTAACTTTTTACAATTACGAGGGTGGTGGAACACCCTTATAAAAAAATAGTCTAGTTAACTATTAATGCACATTGACTTAAGTAAAAGTGGTGTAGGGTGGTGCAAATAGAAATAAAAGTGGTGTAAATAGAATCACCCTAAAAGTAATTGTGTCCTCTTGGAATGGTAATAAATACATGGAATGGTAAAATGGAGCAACTCTTGGATGGGGGCAAAATAATTATGAAATTTTTGGAACCAGGGACAGCTGGAATAGATTTTCACCAAATATCTAGGCCTACGAGAAGAGGAGGGGCCATTTCACTCACTCAAGAAGATATAGGGGGATGCTGTTCCGGTGGAGCAAAAATGCATGTTGGCATACTGGATGGAAAAAAGACACTTCACAGAGGAGGATCTCAATGAATACTTCATGAGGTATTGGGCGATTACTGCAGAAGTTATTCACAGGTATGGAAACTACTTTATGGTTAAGTTTGATTCGAGGGAGGAAGCATTAGTAGTTCTACATAGGAGCCCGTATGCCATGGCGGGTGGTTTACTGGCACTTAGAAGATGGGGGCATAAATTATATTGAGAAATGTGAAAGTTGAGAAGGTTAAGGTGAACATATAACTGCATGGATTACCGGCGGAGGCCTTTGCACCAATGGCGGCAATCAAGGTGGCGCACATGGCAGGAGACATCATCGAAGTGGAGATTGAGCCCCCACCGGCGCTAAATGTGACATTTCTGAGAGCCACAATGTGGATCGTCCCGGGAGAGCCTCTAATCACTAGATTTTATGTGGATCTGCAATATATTAATTTCCCGAAAATAGACGCATTTGGGTAGATGTGAAGTATGAGCGTCTTTTCAGATTTGGCAGAAGATGTGGAGTTGTTGGACACCCTATGCATCGTTGTCCGATCGTGAATAATGTGGTTTTGGATGAGTTTAGCGAGAATAAGGTGCATAGCCACTTTGCAGAAAGAAGAGTGAACATTATTTATGATCCGAGTAGAGAGATGTATGCAGATGATGTAAGGGCGTACAATCATCGGCGGAGTCATCGTAACACAAATATCCATGTGGATTACATGGGAACGAGGAGATTGAGATATATGTATATGAGGGATGAAGTAGTACATGAGGGCTTTTTGATTTCGATGCCAATGGAACCTGGCCACAACAGAAGGATCACTGTGGGAGACACTCTCTGGGGAAACCTGTTCCAATTGAGAATACCGGCCTTTGACCCATATTTTGATTCAACTAGCTCAGAGGAATTTGGCGAACCAGTGCGAAGAACAAGGGGCACGGCGATTGTGAACGGCATACAAAGGCAGCCAAAGAAAGGAAGACAGGAAGATGAATAGGAGGAGGAAAATGCTAAGGGAAAGAAGAAAGCCAAGCTTCCAATACGCCGCAGCAAAAAGAAAACAACAAGGAGAGGCACGACCTTCACACTTCGAAGGTCAAGACTTAATTTTGAAGTTGGCCAATCTTTAAGAGCTGTGAATATGGAAGCGGGAAATGAAGCGGGAACTATACAACCACCTCCAATTCTGGAAGAGTTGACAGCCATTCCAATTCAAGTTGCCCCAGCCACAAATGTAGGCTGCAATCGGGGAATTGAGATCAAGACATAGTTATAGGGCACCCAAGACAGCAGACTGAAAAAGTGGTGGATGTTTCATACAACTGGAATGTAAGAGGTATTCACAGGGCTTCATCTGAGCCAATAGTGCAAACCTCTTTGCTGCAACACCAGAAACGGACAAGATCAGATTTTAAGAAGACTTCTGAAGTACTCACTACAAAAGAGGAGGAAAGTGATCTTCAACCATGTACTTAGAGAGAGGCAAGCGGATGAACAACATGAGCATGAAGACAGAATTTCTACTCATGAAGGAACTGCTACAGTAAACATCGGTTCAACGAAAACAACCCAGGAAGAAAGGGATAAAGGAACAAAGGGGTTAGATAGCCCAGACAGCAGACGGCCCAGATAGCTCAACCAACGATACTACTAAAGAGGTGGAGGCCGATGATTCCAGTGATGGCGAGAAAGAGGTGAATTCCAAGAGGATGCTATCGCTGTAAGGGGCTGACCAGAGAGGTGCCCTAGATGGAGGTTTTCCGGCGGTTGAACCAAATTAACCACACCAGTAGCCATAACGATCCTAGCCTGGGAATGTAGGGGCTGCAACAATACCCCTACAATGAAGGCGATCGACCGGCTTGTCAACCACCACAAACCTGGAATATTATTCCTAATGAAAACTAAAGTCACCGGAGAACATTTTGACCGGTGGCAAGAGAAGACATACTTCAGGAACTCTCAATTGGTGGATGCAGCCTGAAGATCAGGGGGATTAGCTTTATTTTGGTCTAGCAGTATAGACTTAGTAGTAGTAGAAGTATCTGTAAATCGTATGGTTAGTCTATTTTCTGATGCCACTGGCCAGAGGTGGAACCTAATCACAATGTATGGTCCACCTTCAGGCACAGAACGACCAACTTTTTGGAATAATATGGCTGCATTGAATTAATTCCAGGTAGCCCCAACAGTGGTACTTGGTGAATTCCACCAAGTTCTCACTCAGGATGATAAGAGAAGAGGAACAATAGTGACAGGACAGGCCTGCATTGCTGCTCAAGCCTTCATCAATGCACACAGACTAAAGGAGATTGAGTCAGAAGGGCTCTGGTTTACATGGTCGAATAATCAAGACTATCCTCATCATGTTGTTGAAAGTCTGGACATGGCATTTGCCAATCCAAGCTGGATACAGATGTGGCCTAAGGCAAAGGTAAAGAATCTTGCCTTCTCCAACTCAGATCATAGTCCAATGCTGTTGAATTTGGCACCAAAAGAGTTTGAGGAAAATCATAAGATTTGAAGTAGTTTGGTCACAAATCTCTCCCCCGGAACAAATCATCAGAAGAGTATGGAGAACAGATGAGAGTAGCCTGGATAGGATAACATATGAAGATGCTATGTCCAAAAAGCTAAATTTGGTTCTCATCCATCTAAATGCATTTGGAAACATGAAAAAGTGGATTCAAGCAATGGAGAGGAAATTGGAAAGATTACAAGTATGGAGTGGATTGTTTAGGAACAGTAGACATTTTAGAAAACTTATGACTCAGAAGAAGGAAATGGAACAACCATTATCTGAATATTTGCAACAGAGAGCAAAAGTGAAATGGTTTCAACATGGGGAAAAGAACACTAAGTTCTTTCATAGATGGGCTACAAGAAGAAAAGAGAAAAATACTATGCAAGGAGTTCTCAACCAAGAGGGTGAGTGGATATCAGACCAACAACAGATGAGACAAATATTAATTGACCACATCAAACAGGTTCTAGTTGTAGATCACTCATCCCAACCCAGAATAGGAAAGGATTTACTGGACTAGTTCATACAAACCAATCACAAAAGGATAAGTGAAGAACAGACGTCAGAGATGGATAACAACACCAGGGAATAGGTGCGGCATCTATAAAAGATATGATAGTATGGGGAGCACCAGGAGAGGATGGTATACTAGGTGGAATTTACAAACAGTACTGGAATATTGTAGGAAAAGAGGTAACATATACAATACTCCAGGTGTTCAATGGCTTCCCACTTCCCATTCATTGGAACAGAACCCAAATTATCCTCATTCCCAAAAAGAAAATGACAAAGACACCATAAGATTACAGGCCTATCTCCCAATGAAATGTTAAGTATAAGATACTGGCCAAAATGATTGCAAACAGATTGAAGAAGCATCTACATGATCTCATTGCAGACTCCCATAATGGATTTGTATCAGGGAGGAACATCTCTGAGAGTTTTATGTTGGCACGTAAAGTGATTCATCACATTAATAGATAAAAGACTGCAAAAGGAGGACTAGATGCAATAAAACTAAACATGAGCAAGGCTTATGATAGGATATCATGGGAGTTCCTAGAGAGAGCACTAAATCACATCAATCTACCTTCCAAGCTGATTGATATTACCACGATGTGTGTACAGACGATGTCATATCAAGTGGTAATAAATGGTACACCAGAAGATCAATTTGCTCCCAACAGGGGACTAAGGCAAGGATGCCCTCTTTCTCCATATCTCTTTATAATATGCCAACATTTTATGTCAGTTTGGCTGGAGAAGACTCTGAGTTAGTCAAGATTGATTATGGTAGTTCTTAGTTGGTATAGATTAGTTTACAACTCTTTTTCTTATGGCTATTGCTAGAGCATTATTATACTTTTGAGGACTTTTGTCCTACTTTCGTAATCATCCTTGTGATGTATTTCTTGCCTTTATGGCCATCTCTTGGTTTGGTAAGCCAAATATAATTCCCTCCACTATTGTAGGTTTAATATTTTTAAAAATATAGTGTTTAAATATGCATCTAAAAATAAAATTGGTACACAAACATTCATACACAATAAAATATTAAATTTTGACTAAAAGGTAGGTGCTAATAACATTTCTTTCTATTTACACCACCATGACCCACTAACTTTTTACAATTACGAGGATGGTGGCAACACCCTTTAAAAAAATTCTAATTAACTATTAATGCACATTGATTTAAGTAAAAGTAGGGTTGGGTAATGCAAATAACAATTAAAGTGGTGTAAATAGAATTAACCTAAAAGTAATTGTGTGCTCTTGAGAGTCTCAAATAGAATTAAATATAGCTATTATCATATATAACAATAAATTCATGGAATGGTAAAATGGTGCAATGGAGGAAAAATATTTATGAAATTTTTGGAATTTGATATTTTATCGTGGAAATGGTTTTAGAATATCGGTTGAACTTGCTATAATAAACTAATTATTACTGAATGACTTATTTATTGCCTTGTTAATAGACATAAGAAATAAAAAGTAAACTGAAATCAATTTTACCATATCTATAACTTGTAAAATGGCATGAAATCAATTTCACTATAGAACCATAAATATAAACTTGGAAGTAGAATTTAGTGAAGATAAGATCTTCCCATTCTGTAATCCAGTTACTCGCGAATTCCCTGAATTACATTACATTACATATGCCACTTTGCTTAGCTGGCAATTAAGCAGAGAGCATATTTGTAGTGGTTTTGTAACTGTAACTGACTACCGAAACCCTTGCTTCACATAAATATTTTCTCCCCCAAACCGTCTTCTCCCTTTCTCTTCAATGGCGACCAAACCAGAAACCTCTCCAATGGCGACTGGAAAAGAAAACCCTCTCATGCCAGCGACTGAACCAGAAAGCTCTCCAATGCCGGCGACCAATCCAGAAACCTCTCCAATGGCGACCGGAGATGAAAACCCTCTCACGCCGGCGACTGAACTAGAAATCTCTCCTATGCCGGCGAACTAAGAGGAAAACCCGACGACCGAACAGAAACCCTCTCCCGATCTAGACACCCGAGGAGAAGATCCGGCGATCATCAAGGTTCCGGCGAAGGAAGACGAGACGCTCAAACAAGAAGAAGAATCTCCGATGAAGGCGAGCGGAGAAGATGAAGAAGATGGCGAGAGACAGCTGAAGCGTCCGCGCGCGTCGTACTCACACAACTTCCCCTGGGCGGCCGTGCAGAGCTGCAAGCCGCGTCTGACGTGCACGCCCCCGAAATGCGAGTTGGAGTTCAGGGTTTACAACCCGTGCGAAGGCGAGACGCGTGAGTCGTCGTTCCTTCTTCACGACTCAAGCATGTTCCTCGAGTACAACGAAGCCGCGCAGTATCTGTCTACGGTTCACGCCTCGACAAACGGTTGGGTTTTGGTGGAGATTGAATCCCCGGTTGGAGCGAGAACGGTCACCCTGTACAATCCGTTCACCGGACAGGATTTCCCGGCGCCGGAGAATTACGACAACCTCCAAATCGCCGCCGCGACCATGACCGCTGGCCCGGATTCCGCTGATTGCATTCTCTTCGCCGTTTTCCGATGTGACAGGAGAGACAGCAACTACCTTGGAATCTTCCGCTACAGCAACGAGCTCTGGGATTGGGATGTAGTGGAGATACCTGATTCCAGGATGGTGAAGAGCATGGTTTACTGCGCAGGAGAGGCGATGCTGTACCTGGCCTATGAAGATGGGATGCTCTTGGCGTTCGACTATCTGGACCAGCTCTTCACTGCAATCGAGCATTCAGTGATCGCATTCCCAATCGATTCACTCAATTTGGTTGAATGGAAGGGGCAGATTCTGTTGGTGACTCGAGTAATTCTCGATAAAGATGACAAAGATGTGGGGATTTTTGAAGAAAGGTATCGCTGGATTGTGTCTAAGTGGAACAGAGACTTTCAGATGTGGGAGCGAGATCCTTTGTACGAGAAGACCCTGTTTCTGAGCGCTGTTTCAATCTGCGTGCCGGATACTGAGACGGTTGCGGTGGGGAACCTTGAAGGATGCGTTTGCAGCTTCGGTGGGAGGTATCCTAGGGTTTATCCTGTGGAGCGAAGCATCAAGGCTGACTGGTACGTTTCTCTCCCGACTTTTAATGGCTGTGCTAGTGGAGTAGCTAGGGATTCTGAGCCGCAGAGCTTCTGGATTCAAGCTCCAGAACTTACAGAATACTAAGTACAGTGCAGATAGATGGATGAGGTACAGAGTACTTTTGCATGACATGATGGGTAGTTTGTGTTGCTTTTGAATGCTTTCTTGATTTTCAGAATGATTGTTGCTTGTAAGCGCTGCTAGCTAGCTAACATTTGAAGTGGCTGATTTTGTGATTATGTCTTGGGATTCTTGCATATCTGCTATCAGTATATGATGTTTTCAGTCAGTTTAATTTCTTTGTTCTCTTGTGCTGCTATATATAGCTCATTTCATTCACAGAAATACTGGTCTCAGAAATCGGTAGTGTTTTCTGTTCAGAACTTGCATGATAACTCAAGAAAGCTTGAATTTTCACTGTTGATTCTATCATATAATTAGATCGCATATATGAGATTTAAGATATAATTAACAGCTTCCAAAAGGTTTCTGTATCAGCCCCTTTTCTGCGATTCAAAAGGCTGCCTTGGATCTGTCTGTCATCCAAATAGTCGTTTTTGATATCTTTAACATCATTTAACCCTTAATAGAGTTTATTATGCTTCAATGTTTTCATAAGATAGAATCTGCTGCTACGTAGCTTTCTAGCCATAAATGTGTGGCCATTCTGCTGCAGTTTTCCTAAAAAACAAGTATATTATATGACAGAATCAAAAGTGAAATGAGAGCATGCAGTAATCGTATGGTATGTGAAACAAAGCGCTTTTCATCGCTCCCTTTAGCTTACAAACCATCCCTCCGTACTTTGACTTGATGTTTGATCATTGTTATATTATTTCAAGTTAGTGGTTTCTGTATTCAGTATTGTGACAGCTACGTCCAAATAGTTATGAACAGCCTTTTAACCTAACCTATCAGTTGTTGAGGGATGAGCACCGAACAGTGGCTAATTAGTTTGAATACATAAAAACTAACAAGCAGTGGCCATTACCCGACCCTGTTAATGCCATCAAGCTCTCGCTGCAAGCTTAAACAATATGCATGGCAAATACAAAAGAAAATCTAGCGTTTTCCTCCGCATCACGCTATTCCATTCCAGGTTATAAGCCTCCTGACAATCTGAAATTTCAGACACGAGAAACAATTAACAATGACCTAGCAGCCGATCGATGGATACAACTAATCTGAAATATATACGAAAAGAGTGATCAACGAACGGAAATATTAAAACCAAAAAACTGGGAGCACAGAATTACCACTGAGGCGTGGTTGGGAAGGAAGAGAACCGCTTTTTCGTCGACAAAACCGATAACTCAGCAGACAACAGCGCATAGAGCCGGCGTTCGAAAGAAGAATAATGAAACTGCGATAAGTTGAACATAATGGACGCGTGGAGGTTCAACAGTGTGCATGCAGGGATGAGAACGCGTGTACGTTGAGTGTTGAACAAAGTGATGCGCACGTACTCAGTTAAGATCGATGGGGAGGAATCTCAGATAATTTAATTTCAATTTAGTTAAATTAATCTTAATTCTGTTAAATTAATTTTAGTTCAGTTAGAAAGAATTTCAGTTTAGTCAAATTAATTTCAATTTATAAGTTCACTAAACGAACATACACCTACTCATATCATAAATTTAGGGACGCCTGATGTTGCTATTTAGAGCATCTTCAATGCTTGCATTTTTAACTTGTTTAACAATTTTTATAAAATATTTAGACTACTGTTTTATCCTCCACAAACAACTAACTTGAGTTCCATTTAGTAGACCTTACATAACTAATTCAATATATTTGGATGTGTATTAGAAATATGTGGGGTCATACAAACTAATCTATACTATTACTAACCATTAGAGTTACTTGTAACTTGTTAGTTAATTAGTTTGAATTAATAAAGGTGCTCTTACATCCACACCTTTAGTGGAAAACAGGTGTGAATAATCTCGCTAACATAAAAGGTCGTGGAAGTACTACAAATTCACCACTATTTGCTATCATTTATTGTTCAAATACTAAACTAATTGCAAAGTTTAATTTTCTATTTTCGTAAATTAAAATGTTTCGTATTAGCATCATCATAATCTAAATACTATTAATATAGATTAATTGCAAGTTGATCTCTAAAAGGCTTTCTCTTTCTAAAAAGCAAATGCTCTCCACTCTCTCTTAATTTCACCAAACTGTTCACTGAAACCCACACCCAAACAGTTAATTTTAGACCCATTACAGGCAATCTGACAGCATAAAGGTCAGATAAGGGCTCTCTCATGGCGAGTCCTCCGCCCTGGGACGACAGTGATCTCGCCGGAAAAACCTTTTGTGATGCCTTTTCACCTAAAAGGCAGCCCCTTCCTACCTCCTTACCGTCAAATGCTGAAATCAAACCTATATCTTACAGGGTCAATGGCAAGATTGCCTGCATATACAGAGGGTTTAAGAGATCGAAACTTTCGCCAGTCACTATACCAGGTGATAAATCAGTCAACTCGAGAATGCCGCCGGTGCTGAAGAAGGGGACTAATGAGAACTCCGTACTAGAGGGTTTTCCAGTGGTTGAAAAAAACAACCATTCTCCCTTTCATGATGTCGCTAGAGTTGAATTATAGGGGTTGTAACAACGCCCCTACAATGAAGGCGGTCAACCAGCTAATTACTATCACAAACCTGAAATTCTATGTCTACTAGAGACTGAAGACTGGGAATCATTTTGTAAATTGGCAGGAAATCACATACCCCAGGAGTTCAAAGGATATGGATGCAGCTAAGATATATGGGTGAATTGCTTTATTTTGGTCTAATAATGTAGACTTAGAAGTAGTAGAAGTATATAGTAACTTCATTGTTAGTGCTGTGTCCGGTGCCACTGATCAGAAATGGTGCCTAGCAGTAATTTATGGCCCTCCTTTTGCATCAGATAGGCCTAACTTTTGGAATTCCATGTCTTCTTTACCTTATTTTCAGTCCCTTCCTACTGCATTAGTAGGGAATTTCAATCAAGTCCAGTCCCAAGAAAATAAAGAGGGGGGGGGGGATTTACTTATAATCAGCATCCGTCAGCATCCATCAACATCGCATAAACTTGTATGGAATTTAAGAACTTAGCTTAAAATGTCTTTGATATACTTGGACACACAATCAGAAGCCTCCAAACAATATTGTGGAAAGACTGGAAAAAGCTTTCATCAACTCATCTTGGGCTTTTATGTGGCCAACAACTAAGGTAATTAACCTACCTCTCTCAAATTCAGACCACAGCCCCATATTGTTACATTTAATCCCACTAGCAAAGAAAAATAGAAGAACATTAATATTTGAAGCAATCTGGATCAACATGGATCCTCCAAAACAGATTACCACAAGAGTATGGAACTGGGAGACAAATCCAGAGATAGCTGGGGAAGTGGAGATCTTTTCTCATCCAAATTACAGACTATGCTTCTTCACCTTAATAAGTGGCACAAAAGAACTTTTGGGAACATGGAAAAGAAAATTGATTTGTTGTCTAAAAAGCTAGAAAACTCCAAAGAGGGAATGACCTTTTTCTCAACTACAAGGAGATCAAGTCCTTAATTTCAAAAAAATAGGAGTTGGAGCAAAAACAGTCTGAATATTAGCAGCAGAGGGCTAAGGTAAACTGGATGAATTTTGGGGAGAAAAATAGTAAGTTCTTCCACAAGTAGGAAACAAGAAGGCAGGTTGCCAACACGATACAAGGAATTAAATTTCAGAATGGATAATGGATCACTGAACATACTCAGATCATATAAGCCTTAAATGATCATATCAAGGAAGTATTTGTGTCCTATCAAGCAAATCCTACCCCAACAAAGAATCAGCTTTCCAATTTAGGGACAGCTCAAGTAGAGCATTATATACATGCTGACCCTAACAGGCTCAATGAAAATTAGTCCAGGTAGTTGGATAGACCATTCACAGGAAAAGAAGTTTGGAAATAATTAAAGGTCGTGAAGCACTGAGATGCTCCAGGGGAGGATGGAATCCCAATAGAATTTTATAAACATTATTGAAAGGTGGTAAGAAAGGAAATGACGAAAACCATACTTAAGATTCTACGCGGCGTACCTTTTCCTATTCATTGAAACAAAACACAAATCATTCTGCTTCCTAAGAAGAAGATGCCTAAACTGGTTAATGATTACAGACCCATCTCATTATGTAATGTCAAATACAAGATCATTGCTAGCAGGCTAAGGCATCACATAGGCTTCCTGATAGCAAAAAATCTATGGATTTGTCCCTGAAAGAAACATCTCTGAAAGTGTGTTGTTAGCTCATAAAATAGTTGAACAGATGAGGAAATATAAAGCAACTAAAGTAGGCCTGGCTGCAGCAAAACTAGACATGAGCAAAGCCTATGACAAGGTTTCATGGAGCTTCCTAGAAAAAGCCTTGCATTTTATGAACTTACCAGCCAAATTAGTGGATCTCATAATGATGGATGTGTGTGCACTGTGCAGACAGTGTCCTATCAGGTGATAAAAAAATGGTTCACCTGGTCAATATTTCTTACCAAATAAAGGTCTAAGACAAGGCTTCCCTTTGTCCCCATATATTTTTATCATCTATCAACAACGCATGTCAGTTTGGTTGCAACAAAGAGTGCAAAGCAACAGATCATTATGGATTCATATTTTAAGGGGAGGTCCTCACATTAGACATATAATGTATGCAGATGACTGTATCCTTTTTACCAGATGCAAGGAAGAGGCCATATTGGAGCCGGCAAAGACAGTGGAGTTGTACACAACTTTTTCAGGACAGTGTTTGAACCATGGGAAATGTGCTATCCAATTTAGCCCTAAATACCACATTGGAAATACAATAGTTCATGAGGCATAACATCTAAGGAAAAGGCATCGGGAGATCATATATGGGGAACATCATCCTGTTTGACATGAAAAAACAGATATATTCAGCTACCTGATATAAAATTCAAACAAAAATACGAGTCTTGAAAAGGGAGGCTTCTAAATCTTCCAGGTACGTAGGATTACCATGGCAAGACATGTCTTACAATATATAGCCATATACCCCTAGATATATTTAGGATTTCAACTCAGATCCTAAATAAACCGAATGCAATGACTGCACAATTTATCTGGAGAGGCAAGCTGGAAGGTAGGGCAGTACATTGAAGGTCATGGGATAAAGTTTGTAAGTCAGAGCTAGAAGGAGGGAGGTTTGAGATCTGCAGTAGGAATGAACAAGGTACTACTGGCAAAGCATGATTGGAACATGATTACCAACAGAGATTCGCTACTTCAGAGAGTGTAGAGAGCAAAATAGCTAGACCAGGAGGATATCCTACTAGGATAACCAAAAGCTTGAGATACCTAGGGTTGGAGATCAATATTATGGGCAAAGAGTTTGATCACTAATAATCTTTTTGGAAGGGAGCCAATGGAAAGAAGATCAACATTCATGACCAATGAATTCCAACAGAACCAAATCCAATCCAAAACTCAATCGTCATCTCCACTCACACAAATCTCAAAGTGGAGCACCTACTTGATCATACTCAGAAGTCAGAACTCTTGGAGATTCCCGTTCCTGAGAACCATATTCCCGCCAGCAATCATACCTCACATACATTCTATTCAACTTGACACAACATGCCAGGACACACCTTTCTTGGAGATGGAAAAAACATGGGTCCTATACTTCCTAGACAGGTTATCATGTGGCCATGAAAGAATGAGAAGATCAACCAGGTCATGTAAGGCTTAGTGCTAGTGCTAGAAAGTTTTGAAGTCAGATATGGAGGCTTAAGATCCCTCAGAAGCTGTTGGTTTTCATTTGGAGAGTGGTCTCTGGTGGCCTTTCAACTGGGGTTAATAGAACTTGCAGGAAGTTAGTTGAAAATGAGACATGCTCGAGATGTTTATAGGAAGATGAGGATGAGTTACATCTCTTTCTTAACTGTCCACCATCCACATAAATCTGGACATCGACAAGAATTTCATTTGGGATGATATCCCAAAGGAATGTCAGTCATTGGTTTTTTGAAACTGTAATGAACATGTCACAAGTGGAGAATCTGGTTAGCACATCTTCCTATTATGGGAGATCGGGAAACAACGAAATACGAAAAGTGTTTGATTGTATTCTTCAACCCTCCATATGGTGTGTTCAAGAAGCGCAACCGGTGGCCGATATTGCTCTTTTGAATCAGAGTACTACATCTGGCACTCATGATAGGGACATACCGAATGACTGTAAATTAGGGTTCCTAGACTTGATCAAACAAGTACAAGTTCAAGAGGCCCTCTCAGATGCATGCGTCCTAAGTTTTGATGGCTTGTTCAGAAAGGATGAATCGCTTGGAATAGGTAGTTGAACATATGGAAGCCGGATTGGCAACTAGACAATGGTATAACAACTTCTGATTTCTTCAGAGCAGTCATGCCACTTTAGGCGGAGGCGGAAGCTTGTTGGAGAGCACTGAAAGCGTCAATGCGACTGAGAATCAAAAGGATCAATCTGGTTATAGACTCGGTCATACTACAGTTATCAATTAAGAATCCCAATTCAGCTCCTATGGAAGTGAAGGGAATCATATCAAATACTAGGCGGTTGCTAGATTCTAGAACTAAATTTGCAATCTTGAAGGTCAATCATATTTTCTAGTGCAGGAATATAATCTGGCCAATAGACTTAGCAAAAATTTATATAATAACTCTCGTTTTTCCATTTTATTATGGTATGAGTTTGGTTTATCAAAATAAAAAGGTTTGAAGGTGCATTCATCTTTATAGTCATTCGAAAATCGATAATAAACATCGGGCGAACATTCATTGAACTCAAATACTTTGATGTATTTAAATTAATACAATTGATTTAATAAAGAATACACGTAATTCAGCATTTTTCTCATAATTCAATCTTGTACATGTCAAATCTCGCAATAATACGGTTCCAGAAAGTTCAGAGGCAGCCGGGAATTTTCTTTTATTGAGTGCCAGTATCTCTAGCGTATACTCCAGGAATTGGGCCATGTGGTTAGCGTAATGTTGTAAATTTATATTGTTAATCAAAAATATAAATCGGACATTCGGACGTGTTACCTTTTTCTACCAATTGCGTGGTGATGAGTATATAATAATAATATGTTTGTTTTTTAATTACAAATTAATTAATAGTGCGTAGCTTTCACAATGAAATTCCCCAAAAGACTGATCAGCAAGATGTATAGGATCTTTGAATTTTCGTCCAAATATTTTTAAGAAATTATTGTTGATATTTTGATTGGAAAATTAATGGCGGGGGATTGGGATTATATCGACATTGATTCACATTGGAAGTCGTTGCAATTCACCGGCACCAATATTAAGAAACTCGATCGGCTTATATATATTTCGTTCAGGCAAAGTAAAAAATTCACAACTGATTTTTAGTAGTATTAAGAAACCAGATGTATCTACCGTGAATTATAGAGTTTGAGCTCATTGAAATGTTTTGACCATTTAAACACGTATGAACATGCATCAATCACATCATTTTGCATGTGTATAGTATGCTCTCAATTTTAGTTTATTATGAAAAATCTTCATTTCAAATTATGTTCAATTTAATTATGTAGATAAAAATAATAATGATGTCATTATACAATCAACATTTTTTGACCTAATTTTTCTAAAAAACTAAACAAAAATTGAAAAATACTAAAATGTATCAAAAAAGTGCTGGCTGAAAGGTGTGCGCTGATTATTGTCATGTATCTTGTCCTTACCAGTGTTATGCTATAACACTTAGTGTTGATGATTGCTATACTGTGATAATTAGTGATTAAATGTGTTTTAACTGGTTCCAGTTCACTTTCTCTCTCTAGCCCAAATGCTCCCACTTCTCTCTAAACACTTTTCATATTTCTTCCCGTTGTCACTTTCATTCTGACAGACCCGTCGCCGACGGTTATAAAACGGCTAAAATTATGCCGGAACCGCCGCAGCCTCGCGGCGGTGTCACTGCACCTCTAAACTTTTTACAAGCCCTGAATACTAAACCACCTCCTCTCTATCTCTCTACCATCTAACCCCTCTATCCATCCAATTCCGGAATATAACGGCAAGATCGCATGTATTCTGTCGCCGGAAAAAGTTGCAGCCTTATTGGAACACTACAACAACGCATTGATCGGAAAGTTCTCGCGCCTCAAATCTTCCTTGGATTTCCTGGACGAGGCTTTGGCCTTCATAAGAAAACCATTGAAGCTCACCAGGGAGGTGGACAAGGAACTCACAGAATATGAGGCTATCCCATCACCATACATCCCTCCAAAACCTAACTTAACTCCAATACTCTGGGAAAGACTTTCCTTTGGCTGCAAAGTAAATGTTGATGCTGCATGATAAAATGGTAAAGTTGGTCTAGGAATCATCATCAGAGATACCCAAGCTGCTATGATATATGCAAGGACTTGCTATGTATCATCCTCCACTCCACTCCAAGTAGAAATGGGCATCAAAACAGTTAAGTCTCTAAACAATCCCCACTTATGTTATGAAACTGATTGTCTGCAAGCCATACAGATGATAAAGAACTTTGAAATCAGACAGTGAAGGCTATTTCACCTCTTAGAATCAGTTCACTCTATTCTTGGCAATGATCAGCTAACACACACTATGAGAGAAGGGAATTCTCTAGCTGACTCATTAGCTAAGTTGGCTCTCACGAATACGGAAGATGCTACATATTCCTGGATCTCCTTACCTTCACCAGTCAAGGGACTCATCATTTTGGATGTTGAACAAGTCCCCTCCATCAGGATTTCCCAACTGAATCTGTAGATTTTGTGACAAAACTGAAGTGTTTTGCTGTGCTCTACTAGCCTCACAATTAGGTTTTTTGTTCCCTCTCCACACTCTTGATTCCTTGTTACTGTTCTTGCGGTTGAGTTGCTCTTCGTTTCGACATTGGTTAACAAATTTCTTGTAATTGTAATAAGTTCAAATCACTTATGTGAGGATGACGCTTTTTTCCGCCATCTAGAGGTTGAAATTTTGACAACCTAGTATTACTCACTTAGTTCATATTTTGTACAAACTAAACCTATGTTGGCTCATATATTTTTATGTTCTTTTTTAAGTCCTTTGGCAAGGGGTGCCTATAAAGCCCCCCATCTTAATAAGATGACATTAAAAAAAAGATTAAATGTGTTTAAATGTGCTAATAAAATAAGGTGAATATCATACGACCCCATATTATTTCTTCCCTTTTTCTTTTTTTTGTTTGTTTAAACTGTCTAATGGCAGAAAGATGATTCTTAAGCTCTCCAAAATTTATTAAAATATCTTTGTGAATGAAGTTGAGAAAAATACAATATCTCCATGCAACGAGTCGAAGTGTATAGAATACATGGAGAATATTGTAAAATACACTGCATTCCATATCTCTAATACCGGTAATAGCATATCAAACATCTTGATATACGAGGGATATAACATAATAGTTGTAGTTAATAGCAATTCTGACTAATTCAGATTTAACTAGCCAATTGTATACTAAGGGCCTGTTTGCCTGAGTTTCTTTCATACTGAATAGAACTGAACTGAACTGAATTGAACTAAACTGACAGAAGTGTAATTAATGTATTGAAAATATAATCAGTAAGTGTAACTTTATCTGAATTTGATCAAATTATATTTAGTTGAACTGAACTCAAATGAACTACTCGACTTATAAACTCCAATAAATAGGGCCTAACTACAGTATGGAGAATAAGTTAACTCTGGAGTTTCGTCCCAGTCCGTGTCACTAAAACTGATATGCCCTCTCCCATGACCTATGACCCTCCCATGGCCTATAAGAGACATTCCAGGTTGATTCCACATAGTTAAAGTGTCGTTAAACTGTCTATCTAGTACTAAATAGATGAATCAAGTGATAACGCCCATTTGTACAGTCTACAAATGTAATACAGACATAGACGCCAGAGAGTAAGTATTTAAAGTACATTGACTTGGATTTCTTCTATCCATATTATGAATCATATCGGAAACCAACAGAGTTTAGTCAAAAGGACCGGTTGGCTAAATTGAGAGTTGGAAAACAAAAAGCAGTTCTAGTGTTCTATCAAAAACATTCATTCAAGCACATTCCTTTAATTTTAAGGGAAAAAACCTAATAACTAAAACTAGAAAAAACAAAACCAAATATAAAAAAGGAAAAAGCAGCAAGAAAAGGGCAACAAGCGATACACCTTCTTGACGGAGGGCGCGTGTCACCGGCGGTTAAGCGTGGGCGTTGGGTGGGGAGAGCTGTCGCGCGTGCCTGGCACGTGTGCCGATGCTCTCTTCGCCCGACGAGTTCAATTGTTGCGCATAGTATCTCTCCTATCTATTTTGGCCGGCCGATATAAAATAAGACTTGGATCTGAGATCAAAACACTTCGGTTGCATTTGAGGGGGATTGATCGGCGTCATCTTGGTTTGTAGTTAGGTAGCTTCACGATTCACTACCGGCGAAACCGCGGGACGGCAACTACTGGTGGAAAACTCCCTATCTACACAGTAATTTTCAATCTACAAGTCCCGACCGTTGCTTGTCGATGATGCTATGGATCCCGAGGTTTGTGGGGGGGGGGTGGTCGGTCGGGGAGGCCGGCGCGGCTAGGGATGCCGACGATCACCCGCCAGAGATTTACTGTTTTGTAAATCTAGTTCTAGAGAGAGGAGTTTGAGAGAAAAAAACCCCATATGACTTCCTCAATAATCCACATGTATAATTTGTTAATAATTTAAGTATACTTTTAAAATTTCAATCCCTCAATGTCACTAGTGGATATTTGATAAAATCACAGTCTCAGCGTTTTAATAATATCCTGTTTTGACGATTCATTACATTTTGAAATTTGATGGTGTTTTTAAAAGAACGAATTGTTATGCCTTTACATCATGATAATATATATCCCAAATCTTGTCGAACTCAACATTAATAAATGGAGCACACAATTTACCAACCATTTCAAAACTAATAGTCGAGACAGGTGGTGAATCTACATAACCAATGGAAGTGATGAGAGGAACTAAGGATATGAATTGAGAGAGATAAGTTCAAGAATTCAAGAGCATTAGTGTGTTCTTACAAAATGAGAGAATATATACTACATAGGATAACTAGGGAGAATGACTAAACTATCCCTAACATAATAATAATACTACTAACATCCCCCCTCAAACTCACGATGCTACAGCAAGAAGCATTGAGAGTTTGTCAGATAAGAAACGGAAGCGCGCAGGTGAATGAGCCTTCGTGAATAAATCAGCAATCTGAAGGGAAGAGGGAACAAATGGCAGTGAGATAGTACCAAGCTGCAAATGATGGTGCGTAAAGTGGCAGTCAATCTCAATGTGTTTGGTTCGCTCATGAAACACTGAATTACGTGCAATATGAATGGCACTCTGATTATCACAATGTAGCGGTGTGGGATGAGGGAATTTGACGCCAAAATCAGAGAGCAGCCAACGCAACCAAACAATCTCTGCAGTAGTCGAGGCCATGGCACGATACTCAGCCTCCGTAGAAGAGCGAGAGATAACATCCTGCTTCTTACTCTTCCAAGAAATGAGTGAGTCACCAAGAAAGATGCAGAAGCCAGTGGTGGACTTGCGATCCTCAGGATCACCAGCCCAATCAGCATCAGAATAAGCACGCAAGACTAACGATGATGATGAGGGAAAGAGAAGACAACGGAACTGGGTGCCTCGAAGATACCTGAGAATACGAAGAACAGCACCCCAATGAACTGATGTCGGAGCAGTGACAAACTGACTAACCACGTGAACAGCATGTGCAATATCTGGCCGAGTAACTGTAAGATACACCAAACTGCCAACCACAGTACGATACAGAGTGGGGTCAGGCAAAGGAATCCCATCTGTAGAGGAGTAGTGAGCATTAGTCTCAAGTGGAGTGTCAACCGTCTTATTATCCGTAAGACGGGCACGATCAAAAAGGTCAGCAATGTACTTGGACTGAGACAACAGATAACCCTTAGGAGAAGAGGCTACCTCAATGCCCAAAAAATAACGGAGCACCCCCAAGTCTTTCATAGCAAAACAATAAGCCAAATCATGCTTCAATGATTCAATTCCCTCACAATCATCACCGGTAATAATCATATCATCAACATACAAAGAGAGGAGAATACGACCTTTACTAGTATGCTTGATGAACAAAGCAGAATCATAGTAGCTAGGGCGAAAGCCAAGAGAGATGATCACAGTGGAGAACTTCTCAAACCAAGCTCTAGGAGCCTGTTTGAGGCCATAAAGAGATCGCCGAAGTCTACAAACATGCCCGGGCTCATGCGCAATACCGGGAGGAGGTGTCATATAAACCTCCTCAGAAAGATCACCATAAAGAAACGCATTCTTAACATCCATCTGCGAAATCTTCCACTGACAAGCTGAAGCAACTGCTATCAGAGAGCGAATGGTGGTCATCTTTGCAACTGGTGCAAATGTCTCATCATAATCCATCCCATACTCCTGTGAATAACCCTTCGCAACAAGGCGAGCTTTGTATCGTTCAACAGAACCATCAGACTTGGTCTTAATCTTATAAACCCAACGACAATCAATAGTGTGCTTTCCCGAAGGCAAAGGCACTAAATCTCAAGTGTGAGTCTGATGTAAAGCAGCGAGTTCCTCAGCCATAGCACGCTGCCAAAGAGGGTCACTAACAGCCTCTCTATATGATGTAGGCTCAGACAAAGAATGAATGGACACAAGGAAAGAGGCAAATGCAGGAGAATAGGAGGAGTAAGCAAAGTCTGGCTTCTTAGTGGACTTAGAAGCCCGAATGGACCGACGGAGAGGGGGAGGATCGATCACAATCTCGCGAGATGGTAGTGGAGGCTCTATGGACAAATCAGTATCAGGAACAAGGGGCAAATCAGCAACATGAGGCTCAGCAAGTGGTGCATCTGTGTCTGGAACTAAGTCTGGTGGAACATCATCTCTAACAACATCAAAAGGTCCATGTGAATAAGATCCGACTGAGTCAACTGGTGTGAACTAGAGGGAATCGAGAAAAACGGGATATGCTCCAAAAACACAACATGTCGAGCAACATATAACTTCTGCTTAACAGGATCAAAACACCGATACCCCTTCTGACCACTACTATAACCCAAAAAGGCACACAAAGCTGACTTTGGAGACAACTTAGTACGTTCAACATGAGGTAGGAGAACAAAACAAGCGCAACCAAATACCCGCAAGGAAGAGTAATCAGGTGCATGTCCATACAATGCCTCAAAAGGTGACAAACCAGAATTATGTGAGGTCGGGATCCAATTGATGGCATGCACAGCTGTAAGAATGGCTTCCCCCCAAAATACTTTCGGAACCTCAGCCGACAGCAGGAATGAACGAGCAGTCTCAACAATGTGACGGTGTTTCCTTTCGGCAACACCATTCTACTAAGGAGTATCAGTACAAGAGGTCTGTCGGATGGTTCCATCAGAAGCAAGCAACTGGCAAAAGGCATTAGAGGTGTATTCACCCCGCAAATCACAACGAAAACACTTAATGACTGCAGAGTGCTGTGTGCTGATAAGAGCCCTGAACTCACGATAAATCTCAAGAAAATCAGATCTATGTTTCATAAGATAAACCCATGTATAACGAGTAAAATCATCAATAAATGAAACATAATATCGAGAACCCCCTTTACTAGCCATAGGAGAGGGGCCCCACACATCAGAATGCACAAGATCAAAGGGAGCAAAAGATGAAGAAATGCTTCTCTGAAAAGGCAAGGCAGAAAACTTCGCTAGTTTACAACCACTACAATCAGAGATGTCATGAGAGTGCAACTGACCTAAAGCTCCAGTGGATGCCAAATACCTCAAACGGGATGCAGATACATGACCCAAACGAGAATGCCACAAGTAAAAGTCAGAGGAAGATGAGCTCAAACGAAAGGAAGACAAGTCCACAGTAGAAGCAACAACATCTGATACTTTCAATTCATCCAAAACATAAAGTTTTCCTTGCCTACGACCAGTCCCAACCACCTTCTTAGATGTCAAATCCATAACCACACAAGATGAAGAAGAGAACCAAACACCCAAGCCAGAATCACACAATTGACCGACCGAACAAAGGTTAAGTGAGAGACTAGGAATATGATAAACATCACTCAAGGAGACATTAGGGGTGACAATAGAACCAATACCCTGTAATGGCATGGGAGTTCCATCAGCAGTCAATACTGAACCAGTAGGTGCAGATGACAGAGTAGTAAAAGAAGGCAAATGAGGAGACATATGATTAGAGGCCCCAGAATCCAAAATCCACAAAGGAGAAGAGACAGGTGAGATGGGCGATGATGACAAGCCTGTAGAGGAGGACACGACAGAATGCTGCTGAAATGCGAGAAACTTTTGAAACTGCTCGAACATATATGGAGTCAATTCAACACTAAATGACTGAGAACCATGATCACTACCACTTTCCATTATGATAGTTCAAGAATCCAAATACACCAAGAAATGCCACACAATCAAAATTTCTCCACACTAAACAAACTCCCACAAGAGATCAAATCCACAGTACAAATCCAACGAATCTCGTCAAAGCTTAACAAACCAGATTGAATCCACACCAAAACAAACTCCCAAACCTCAACAAAACTCCGCAACTAAATCAAAACCAAATCCCAACACCATAATTCAATCGAAATATGAAGATCCCAACAAGTCACAAGCATGAACACTCCCAATAACAATCTCTCCAAGTCAAAAGACCTCAAATTTCACACCAAAATCACAATCACAATTCCGAAAAATTCCAAATCAATACCCAATCCAAATACAACAAATTAAGAGTCACAAATAACAGCCCACACAATAATATCATCCATAAACCACTGTAAGAATCGACACAAGCTCATAAACCTTCAAAACACCAAAATTGAAATAAAATTTTCTTAGACAAAAAACTCACAGTTTCGGTCCGACAGGAACTGCAGCTTTTCTAGAGCTCAAATATTCGATCCGAACGGTCAAATTGTAGATCTGTGTCTCACGAACAAACCCCAGAAATTTCAAAATTTTCCAACGGTTGGATAGAGAGAAATTCGAATTCTACCACAGCTGCGCAGCTTAACCCAAAAAACAAACAACTTTCTTTCATAAAAGGTTCAAACAAATTCGAGAGGCCAACAAGATCGTGCAACCCATCGCTCTGATACCATGTGAATCTACATAACCAATGGAAGTGATGAGAGGAACTAAGGATATGAATTGAGAGAGATAAGTTCAAGAGTTCAAGAGCATTAGTGTGTTCTTACAAAATGAGAGAATATATACTACATAGGATAACTAGGGAAAATGACTAAACTATCCCTAACATAATAATAATACTACTAATAATATATCCCAAATCTTGTCGAACTCAACATTAATAAATGGAGCACACAATTTACCAACCATTTCAAAACTAATAGTCGAGACAGGTGCATATATCTATGGTTTGATAGAGGTGATTAAACTTAACATTTCCACATTGTAAGTCTATTTATATTAACAAGTTTTGGTTAATTTGTAGAATAACCATGCTATTGGGAAGTTGATACTTCCATATCAGATATTTGTGCTATACTTGTTTTTATGTCTGTCTTACTCAAATATCTCTTCACATTGATGATACCTGATAGGTTACATATGCACGTAGGTATATCTGGACAAACATTATTCACCTAATCCAAACTTGCATTGTCATATGTCAACGCACCACAAATCAGTAACACATCTGCAATTTTACTTTGACAAATTCATGGTCAAATGATGAGTTCCTCGCGCAATTTTGCCTTGTCCAATCGTATAATATTACATTTTCATGCCAAGAAATTCTCTATAAAATGCACCCCCAAAATCAAATCATTTCAACCCATTAATCCATCTTACTGAATCAAAATGATGAGAAGCAAGAGCAATACAATCTTCTTAGCTTATTTCTTTCTAACTGTAGTTACGTTGCTGCATGCATCATCAGCAGCTTCAAACTCAGATTCTGTAAATTATGAGTCATTCATAGAATGTCTAAACAAACGCTCTCTACCAAATGAACCAATCAATGGTGACATATACACCCCAAACAACTCCTCATTTCCCGCAGTCTTACAAACCTACATAAGAAACCTTCGTTTCAATGAGACCACCACCAGAAAACCCTTCCTCATTATCACCCCAACTCACGTTTCCCACATCCAATCGTCGATTTTCTGCGCGAAATCGCACGGCCTGCTCATGAAAATCCGAAGCGGAGGGCATGATTACGAGGGCGTTTCGTACGTCTCCGATTCACCCTTCTTCATCCTCGACATGTTCAACTTCAAGTCCATTGAAGTAAACATAGAGGAAGAAACCGCCACGGTTCAGGTTGGCGCTATGCTCGGCGAACTTTTCTACAGCATTTACAACAAGAGCAAAGTCCACGGTTTTCCAGCTGGGGTTTGTCCCACTGTTGGCGTCGGCGGCCATTTTGGAGGCGGCGGCTATGGAAACATGATGCGAAAATACGGCCTGTCGGTTGACAACATCATCGACGCTGAAATTGTTGACGTAAATGGTCGTGTTCTGAACCGAGCCGCCATGGGAGAAGACCTTTTTTGGGCTATTACTGGTGGTGGCGGTTCGAGCTTCGGAGTTGTGCTTTCGTACAAGGTTAACCTGGTTAGGGTTCCGCCGGTGGTGACGGTTTTTCAGGTGGCGAGAACAGCAGCTCAGAATGCGACCTACCTCGTTCGGCGGTGGCAAGAAATTGCAGACAAATTGGACGATGACCTTTTCATCAGAATGATCATTGATGTAGTGAATGGAACTAAGAGTACTCAGAAAACTATCCGATCCCGGTTTTTCTCGTTATTTCTCGGAGACTCGGAGAGGCTTCTTTGTTACATGAACCAGAGCTTCCCTGAACTAGGGTTGCAAAGAAGTGACTGTACTGAGATGAACTGGGCAGAATCTGTGATCTACTACACCAGTTTCCCAACAGGAACCCCAGTTGAGGAGCTCCTCAGTAGGGTTCCCCAAGTTTTGACTCATCTCAAGCGAAAATCCGATTATTTGAAGAAACCAATGCCAGTTGAAGGAATAGAGTTCATCTTCAGCAAAATGGTTGAGCTGGAAACACCAGTATTAACGTTCAATCCTTACGGTGGAAGAATGGCTGCGATATCGCCTTCTGCGAAACCATTTCCTCACAGGGCAGGAAATATTGCAAAGATTCAGTATGCAACCAATTGGAACCAAAATGGTGTTCAGACAGCTGAGTTTTATCTTAACCTGACCAGGGTTTTGTTTGATTACATGACTCCGTTTGTGTCGAAGAACCCTAGGGAAGCATTTCTCAACTACAGGGATCTTGATATTGGCACCACCAAGAACGGGAACGATAAATACAGGAACTTTGTGGAAGGAAGCGTGTATGGGGTGAAATACTTCAAGGAAAACTTCAACAGGTTGGTGAAAGTGAAGACCAAGATTGATCCTCACAATTTCTTCAGGAATGAACAGAGCATCCCCGTGTTGCCATTATCCAGAAGTTTATAAATTAATATTATAATCGATGGATGAAAGAAGTTCTTACTTTGCTTTCATCTCCAAGTTGCTCCAATATTGGAGACGTTGATTGGTATATATGTGTAATTTCAATTTTGAGTGATTGTTTGAATTCAAATGTCAAAAGTTGTACGCAAGACAATAAATTAATGAAAAAGATTATGACTTTTTCATAAACTCTGTTTAAGACATTTCACTATGCATATTATACTTCAATTTCTTAATATAGACATGAGATTGTAAATAATTAATTAGTTGGGAAAATTTCTATTAATGGTATAGGTAGATTTGAAATTATTAAAAAAGACATAATTTTTTAATATTTATTATTAAGAGCGTCTTACATGTTTTAGTAATTTTTAATTACATAAAAGACATTTTTAATCTTGCTTTGTTAATTGGAATATTTGTTTGGTTCGTAAGATTTTTGAGAGTCTGGATTTTGTTTTGGGTTTTTGAGAGTTTGAGCTTTTGTTTGGGATTTTGAGAGTCTGGTTTTGTAAAATCCTTATATGGTTGGGTTGAGTTTGTGAGTATAGAACAAAATTTTTGATTGGTTTTTAGGATTTTGCAAGTCTGAATTTTGACAAATTTGGTGAACCAAACAAGATTTTACAAAATTTGACTTGGATAGTCCAAGTTTTGCAAAAACTTGTCCAACCAAACACACCCTTAGTATTTTATATTCTTTCCCAACTTCCTATGCATATATAGGTTTCTTTCTGTTTGCTCTTCGCTTCTAATTTATATGAATTTGATGTCAATAAAGTTAAGCCAGATAACAACAACAAATTTAAAAAGCTGTAAGCCAAAGAAAATTATTCTAGGAAAATTTTAGACTAAAATTCGTTTTTCGTATCTAACATTACTCAAAATGTTAATTTTTATATCTAATATTCAAAGTGTTCATATTCTGTACCTAACATTCCAATATTGTTCCATTTTTGTACCTAACATTCAAAGTGTTCAAAACGTGTACCTAACATTCCAATATAGTTCAATTTTTGTACTCCCTCCGTTTCAAGGATATTGGCACTTGCACCTGCTTTTTGTGTTTCAGCCCAAATGGCAGTTCAGACTTTTATATCCTCATTGTATGTGTAAATCTACAAAATTGCCACCAAATTAGGCCAGCAATTAAGACTAATTACTTTTTCATATTTGACATTTATCCACTCAACCCTGCTCCTTCCTTTCTCACCGACAAAATCCAGAAACCTTCATCTCTGAATCCCGTGTTCATCCCATGACAGAAATCAAAAATCCCATTTGAATCAAAAGCACCGTATAAAAGCCAATCCCAAATCCTTACCATGAAGACTGAGATGAGACCGTTTCACAGTCTGCCCTCATCGCCGACGAAATCGAAAAACCCACCCGAAACACCTAAAATTGACACCAATTCGCCTCCTTTTTTTGATATTTCAGGTGGGTATCCAACTGAGACTGAATCTCAGTACCCAATTATCCCAGATCTTTGTAGCAGTGATACATACGTTCCAGAAACGGAGGAGTTCGCTGACAAAGGATCGGACTTGATTGTATCAGATATGCAGAAAATCTCAGAGCCCAGTTCGAGTCGAGTCGCAAAAGCAATTCGGAAAATTCAGAAGGTTCGCAGGTTGCCGGGCAAGCCAAGGGCTGAGGCCGAAAGACTTACGAATGGGGGCTTGGTAGTCCTTGATTCGTATATTACTGACTCCATCCCATGTGCAGCTGATGTGGAGGAAGGTGTTGTAAGTTCGGCAGCACCTGGTTTAGAAGGGATTGTCACATGGGGTTGAAAAGAATTCAGTCTGTCTGAGGTAAAAGGCTTTTATTCATCAACAACTTCTAATTTGTTATTGAAGTAATATTGAGCCTTGCTAAATAAGAAGGCTAACTACAAATTGTATCTTTTGCAGGTCATTCGTTTATTCCCCAAACTAAAGGAATCCATTGAAGCTGGCAGGAGGATGCCATTTGATATTCAGGTGTTTCGTCGTTAGGTGTATATATGTATTTCCAGTCATCGTCCTGTAATATTAAGCTGGCTTTTGTTGTAACTGGTTTTGTAATAGCTGCCTAGGATGACATACATTATCATCTCTGTGCCTCTATGTATGATTGTAGTATGTAATTCAATGTATGTTGAATATGACTTGTGGCTTCTTACGTTTGAGAAGTTATGGCCAATTGTGAATGTATCAGGTCTATTTTTCCTAACTCTAATAGTGAACTAACTTCATCTTTGTGGTTTTGCTGAGTCTTGTTGCGGTAAGCAGGGTAGGCGTTGGGTGGCTACCAGGTCGCAGGGCATATCTAATTTCAGGTATCCGAATTGAAACCGATCCTGAAGGCGCATCAGAGAGTTTTGCTGAAGTAGTTCGCATGGAGCTTGATAAGGCTGAGTGGTAATGAGTCTGAATAACGTAAGTGTTTTGCTTTGTTCCGCTTATTGTCTGATGAATTATGTCTTCTGCCTAAAGTAAAATTTTCCTGTAATCTCCTGTAATTTTCCTGTTTGTGCGCAGGGCTTGTTGGTCTTCAGGCTGCAGTCAGCCTCTAATTAGATCATTTCAGAATTTGCTGAGGTTATATGTTGTGACCTTCTTAATGTGCAGTATTTTTCTACTTTTTTTATATGAAAATTTTGTTTTTATTTTTACCGCTCAACTGATAGCATGAGTTCAACGTTTTAATGCAGAAACACTCCTGTGGGAAGAATATTTTATACATCAAACTTGATAATAAAGTCATCAAGATTAGATATGCTCACGCCTCATAGCAGCTGATGTTTGGTTGCAGTGCTATCACGACTCGTCCCAGGTTACAGAACAAAGGACGACACAGATCATGTCAAAAATAGGACGGCTCAGATGATTAGAAGAAAGGAACACAGCTACTGGCCCAAGTATAGGTAATTGAAATTCAAATGTACACGGAGACCAAGAATGACAAAAACCTTAAGGTTAGTTACTCTCTGCTTGCTCTTTTCTCATGTTCAAGATGGTTGGTATTCCATTGCCTCCTTCAAATGAGTTGTATGAACTTTTTTAGGTTGTTTTTAGCTGTATCTCGTGCATGTTTGTTTTCAGAATGTCTAAAATATATTAATGACTTCGATTGAAATTTGTAGATGTACATTAATTTTACCTTTCAGAAGATGAAGTGCCATATTTTAAGAGTGTTTTAAATATTAAACATGAATTATTAAAGTGCTAATAATTAGTGCTTGGCTTTGATTGATGGAGATATTTTACTAAGCCCTGGGAATGATTTAAAAAATTTTGCCTCTTTCAATTTTCTTACTCAAAGTTTTGGATTTTCGTTGATGTTGAAATCTCAACTCAATTACCTTGAAATGGCTTGCTGCAAAACATTAGTTAAGTTAACTCTGAAAAGTATAATGACACACACATGTGTTAATGATATAGAGAAAACATACTCTGTATAACCTGGACTATTAAACAAGTTTCCCTTTCAGGAAGGTGTCTGTATGCAACTTTTTTGTGATGGTGTTGTTGTAGCAATAGTTAATATTTAATTAATTAAAGTAAAAGCAGACTTTTTTCCTTCTAGTTACCGAATATTGTGACATGTATATTTTATATTTAAATAGAGAAGAAAACATTTTGAGTTGCCAAAAATATATCATTATTCGGTAAAATTTTGGTTTTAATATCTTTTGCAGATATACGCAGTAAAATACAGATTAGAAAAAACCTTCCCCTTTAGCTGATCGTTGTAGTCATTGATATAATAGGGGTTGTGGTAGACATATCACTAATAATGAGCAACTTGAGTTGACAGATTACATTTTTCTTCAACATGACTGTGATATATTGACGTGCATATGCTGTATTTGTAGGAACTATACCTTAAGTCAAAAATTAAATTGATGTGCATATGCTGTTGATGTGCAAATACTGTTCTGTAAAAGCGACAGGATTAAAAAAACTGGGCATATACTTCATAAGTCAAAATTAAATACCGATAACATAATTCAGTCATAGGTGTAGTAGCATATAAGGTTCTGTGTCAATTACATGGTTCAAAATTACATTTTTCTGCACTAATAACATCTAGACACTTGCAACCTATAACTGACAAAAAAACTAGACAAAATAGCGATACCTTATTACCTAATTACTAGTGTGACATCTCTTCAAACTGCTGAATCAAATGATTCAGACCATTTGTTTCTTCGCATAGCTGTAGGTACACTAAGCACTCCATCACTAGGTCATTATCAACCTGTAGGTCTTCAGGAAGTTGTCCTTGCCGCTCCAACCTGTCTTTGTGCATGTGGGGGACCTTGTATCTGTTACATCCTTTTGTTTTCATGATCTCTACCATGACTGATTGAAGGGTTAAGAAAACTTTGTTCAGTACACTAGCTTGCAGATTTTCAAATGCTTGCTCAGTGGCCTGAATCAAATCTGGTATAGTGTAGGATGCAGTCTGGTGTTGAAGTGATTGAATGGCGTTAAAAAAACCTAAATCCAACACATTTAGATCCGGTGATTTAGGAGGCTGGAATCCTAACCTTATATTAAACCCATCTGAACTTGCTGCCATCCTAAAATCTGGATCAGAGTCTAATATATGAGGCTTTGCGTTATCTTGTGAAATGAAGATATGGGTACTTGCCATAAGGGGCCATTTCATTTTGATAGCCGGAATAAGAAACCGTAGGAAGAACTCTTTTGTGACAGCCCTGTTGACACATTTCACTGGTTGAATAATTACTGTCCCGGCATCCCTATTTGCGGTTGTTTTCTTTGCTAAAATTTCTTCAACAAAAGGCCGAATACCTATTTTCCCATCAAACAAAACATGTCCTTCATCTCCTAGTACAGGCCTACACACCGCACATAAAAACATTATTTTCCTCAAATATCGTTTGTTCTCCACTGTTCTGTGTGGATCCTCCTCCTCGGGTAGCAGGTAATATTTTTCAGCCACCCTTGTTATGTAGAACCATTTTTCGTCTACATGGATGATGTGGTGCATGTCTTTGAACTTTGTTGTTGCAGATAACATATCATGAGTTAAATGACTGACAACAAAATGTAAACGCTGCACTTTATGACATTCAGTTAGCTGTGGTTTGATAGCATTCGAGTGGCTCCTTAGCTCACCATTCTTCATCCATCTATTCATTGTTGAAACACTTACATTCATTGCCTTTCCAAAGCGTCTTTGAGTGCATCTGTGTTGTAATGGTGTTTCCATCGCAGCATCTTTGTCCAGAATTTTCTTCTTTAACACCTGCCTCCCTTTTGATTTCGATGACAGATCAATTACTTCTCCATCATGTTGTTGCTGTCGTTGCTTCTTAGCAATGCGGCTGATGCTTCTGACAGACAAGCCCCAACGAGCAGCAGCTTCCATCCTGGCCAGCGGTGCTGTCTTGCCTTTGAACTGATTTTGGAGTAGGAATACACCAAGGCGAGCTTTATCCGCATCTGAAACACGTGGAGCCATTCGAAGCAAGGATGACAGTGTACTGGGGCTGAAAGCTGAAGTGAACTCTTTCGTTGTCTGTTGAAAGTTGAACTCTATGGATGACAGAGAATATCGGCTGAAAGCATGCAACTTGTGGCTGCTGTACTAGGGCTGAAAGCTGAACTGAACTCTTTGGTTTTCTGTTGAAAGCTGAACTCTATGGATGACAGAGAATATCGGCTGAAAGCATGCAAGTTATGGCTGCTGTACTGGGACCGAAAGCTGAACTGAACTCTTTGGTTTTCTGTTGAAAGCTGAACTCTATGGATGACAGAGAATATCTGCTGAAATCATGCAAGTTATGGCTGGAAAATATCGGCACCGTCACGAAACAGAGAGTAGGAGCAAGTAGACAAGGTAACCATGTTGGTCTTCAGTGCATTGTTGAAAACAGAGAGGTGTAGCAGGATCAAGTGAATGATCCAATGAATGGGAAAAATGAAAGGATTGGAAGAGGAGATGATTTTGCTTTTTTTGTGTGAGAGTTACAGATATTTTGCTTTTGTAGACTGTGTAGTAGGATTATTTAAATGCTGGAATCAGCATCTGTATAAATATCTTCTGTATATGTAAATTAAAAATTAATTTCAATTTTCAAAATGGGGTGAATTCCCTCCATTATGGCAAATTGGAGGGAGTTGTTAAATATGATTATAGTGTGATTAACAAGCTGACAGGGTGTATAGAAACCCATGTGCAGCTGACTTTTTAAGTTGACATGTCATCCCTTGGTAAATGGGCCTGGAGAGCAAGTGCCAATATCATTGAAACGGAGGGAGCACGTTAAGTTAATTTGAAGATGAATTTATTGTTTTTACTATTTTATTAAGGGTATTTTAATAATTTCACTTTAATTTTTTTTTTTTCAAAATTTCAGTTTAAATGACATTTATTTTTAAAATTAAATTCAGAATTTTAAAATATAATTACATATACACTTTAGTTATATAAATTATTTTAAACTGGGTGAAAATAAATAAATTTTATTTAATTTACATTTAGATTGAAAATTACCAAAATATCTCTATTAAAATAGTAAAAATATTAATTTTATCATCAAATTAAAATAAGGTACACAAATTGAACAATATTAGAATGTTAGTACACGTTTTGAACATTTTGATTGTTAGGTACAAAAATGGAACACTATTGAAATATCAGGTAGAAAATGTGAACATTTTAAATGGTAGGTATAAAAATTAATATTTTGATCAATGTTAAGAAAAAGCCAGATACGCATATGACAATGGCACTTGGTTCCAGGAAAATTGTAAGCCAAAGAAGCCAATTAACCAAACAAATCCTTAAAAACAGCTATTTAACGTTAAACCAGCAATTTGGTATTCTTAATTTCCTCAAACAATGACTTCCCGACTATTCTCACTGACAGCCGTCTCATCTCCCTCCTTTAAACCCTCTCTTAACCATCCATTTCCATTCTTGATCGCCATCGCTAGAAGCTTCACCAGGTAAACTTAGTCTTAACTAAAGATCGAAGCTTTATCGAAAACCCATTTCAGAGAAACTTTTTTTTTCTCTTTTGGTTGAACTTTTGAATTTGTTTGCAGAAAGTGTCGAGGGATGGGATTTGCCGGGCAGAGCTCTCTGGTGACGCTTCCGTCGGAGTTACAATCGGGGAATGTATTCTCAACTCGCTAGTTTTTCCGAAACCTCCTTCTCCGGAGGATGATGACTCCGGCGACTAGGTGATTGGCTCGTCTGATGCGAAGTTTGCTGTAACAGGAATCATCAGCTTCATTCCTTACTTCAATTGGCTGGTATGTTGCTTTGATGGGGCTGCCGAGCCCACCACAGTTCAAACTAGTACAATATTGTCCGTTTTGAGACATGTACCAAACCCGCACGTTTTTAAACAATGGGTCAATCCCCAAAAGGTCTCATACTAGTGTGTTAGGACTATTTCTTATAAAGAGAGAAATGACACTCTCCGTTTCCGATGTGGGAATTGGGTTGACCACACCCAACAATCTCCCCTCAAACCAAGGACCACATGAACAAGTGTTTTCACCTTATACTGTCTTGCACCGCCGCCAAACAGTTGCGGGACACGCTACCTAACAACCCTTGGTCAGACAGACTTTTGATACAAGGGACAAATTTGTCTCTCCAAGGAAATAAATGAGGGTCTTCTCCACATCAGGCAACAAAGACAGTCCCATCCCGAACGTAACCAAGCTCTGACATCACTTGTTGGGACTGCCGAGCCCACTATAGCTGAAACTAGTATGATATCGTCCGCTTTGGGCCATGTACCAAACCCGCACGTTTTTACAACGGGTCAATCCCCAAAAGGCCTTATACTAGTGTGATAGGACTATTTCTTATAAAAAGATGAATGACACTCTCCGTTTCCGATGTGGGAATTTGGTTGACCACACCCAACATTGCTTACTTTCCTTTTTTTTTAATTAAAACCACTATCGTGGAGAGGATTTATTCGGCACGCTAAACCGTTTAGCAAAATAGGCAAAGCCTGAATGTTTTTGTACAATAATTTGTGCATAAGATTGCACTCACCAAAACATTGGTGCAAAAAATGGTACTAAGCTAATCCTAGCTAAGTTCCTCAGTCATATTTTCCAACACCTCTCAAATCCCTCCGAGCATGTTAGTGAATTGAATCAACAAAACACAAATATGCCAAGAGGTATGGAAAGGGGGAAAAATGACTGCAAAATTGGTAAATAAATGACTGCAGTCTGTGGAGTGAAGGTCCAGTGATTGTTTGGAGTGAAAATTCCAGGGGGAGTTTCTGAGTAATCCAGTGAGGTTGATCTTCTGTTGAAATCAATTCTCCTGTCCTTTGGTGCAGCCTTTGAGCACCTCTCAATGGGTCTTGAATGTGCATTAAGGAAAAGAGAGCAGTTATTATGCACTAGAGATCCTTAAACTTGGTAATCCTGAGGCATCCAGGTTTATTAAACCTTGTAGTCTAGGAGTAATGAGTGTGTGGGGAGATTGTGGGTACTCATTTTTGCCAGAAGGTCAACAACCATATTCCCCTCTCTATAAGTATGACTGATCTGGATGCCTAAAATTTTTTGATGAAGTTTATAACAGTAGGCCCTATGATTCTAGCCTGATCTCTGAGGTTCATGGACAGCCTGTATAGCATTTGTACTATCTATTTCCAGACAGAAGTTAGTTTTCAACTCCTCTCCAACTATGAAACCAAAATGCAGAGCCTGCAATTCACAGTGAAGAGGAGATGAAGCACTTATGGTTTTGTTCCTTATAGTTACTACATTGCCTAGTGGATCTCTTACCACAATTCCTATTCCAGCCCTATTAGCAGCAAAAAAGGAACCACTCACATTGATTTTTTAACCAGAATCAGGTGGGTTCCACTTAATTGCTCTAACCATCTTAGACCTCTTTCTTTTCAAGAAGGGGATCATCCTAGTTGAGATGAGATCCCTCATCTTTCTTGCCTCTCCAACTAGGGGTGATGCAGTTAGGATAAGTGTCACCTTTTTCCTGATTTTTGTAATCAAAGCATCCTGGCTAATAAGTGTATTATCATAAAGGTAGGAATTTCTCCTACACCAGATAATAAACCATAGTGCAGATATCACAGTGGTGATGGCCAGTGCTGAGTGTGCCTTTGTTCTTCCTTTGAAAGAAAGGTAGTATCTGACTCTATGCCTAATGGAATTGAAATGTGGGGTTGGGAGATCAATGAGGCCATGCAAATAATTTAAAATCCCTAAATTAACTACACAATCATTAAAATAGTGATTTAGAGAATTCTGGCTCTGACAAAAAGGACATTTTGACACTAAGTGGAATCCAAAAGAGGTAATGATGTCATCAAAAGGCAGAAGATGATTTACCAATCTCCATATGAAAATAGAGAACTGAGTAGGGATGTGTTTATTCCATACCTTCTTGATGACATGTATGTCTTCTGATTTTTTTCTGAGTGTTTGATAAGCTGATTTGACTGAGAAAGTTCCATTCTTGTCAGCTTGCCATATTAGCTCATCTTTGTGATTTCCTTGAGTGTCTGCTGCCTGCAATAGACAAATGATATTGGTAGCCAAAGAGGGCTCCAAGAGGTGAAGATAATTAAGCTTATTATTGCAAAATTCAGCTACTGAGAGTTGAGGGAAGGGCAGTTCAGGTTCTTCTGGCCATAGATAAAAAAGGGCACCAATTCCAAGCCAGTTAGAATCCCAGAAAGATGAGTTTTCATTTCCAATTATAACCCTAGAATTCTTATTGCAATGTTCAGTAACATTACAAATCCTCCTCCAAGTGTGGGATGTTTTGTAGGTTTCTGGTACTGACCAGAGGAATGAGGTCCAGATGGTCTTATTAGTCTGTAACTTCCACCATAACTTGCATGCAAATGCCCCAACCATTGCCATGATATCTCTCAAGCCCAGTCCATTTTCAGTTTTTGGAACAGCCATTTTGGTCCAGCTCCTCCAAATTTTCCTTTGGCCCTCAGTAAATTCACCCCAATAAAACCTGGCAGCCATCACTTCCATTTTTCTGAGTATATACTTTGGGGGCTGTAAAATGGCAAATGTGTGTGTAGGGATAGCCAGAAACACATAATTAAGCAGAATGATTCTACCTGCGTTGGTGATCCATTTATTCTTCCAGTTGGTGAGTGCCTTTTCCATTCTGTCAAGCAGGGGGTAGTAATATATGTTCTTGTTCCTGCCAGTAAAAACTAGAACACCCAAATATTTGAAAGGAAGTTTGCCAATCTTCATTCCTGTATGTCTTTTGATGGATTTTCTTCTGGCCCTGGAAGCATTTCTGTTCACATAAACCTCAGATTTGTTGAAATTAACTTTTTGACCAGAGGCATCTTCATATACAGCCAGAAATTTCATGAGTCTGCCTAAATTTCTCTTGCTTGCCACAGTAAATATTGCCGTGTCATCAGCATACATCAGGTGGGTAATTGTTGCAACTCCTCTTGGCATCAGAAAAGGCTTTAAATATCCACTTTGAACTACTCTTTTCAGCCCTCTAGAGAATGCCTCAGTAATAATATTATAGAGAAAAGGGGATAAAGGGTCCCCTTGTTTTATGCCCCTATTAGATGTGAAAAAACCAGTAGCAATCCCATTAACCAAGACTGAGAAACAGGCTGCACTTATATTTCTGAGAATAACTTGTACCAGAGAGCCATGGAATCCAAAATGTAGGAGCACTGAGTTCAAAAAGGGCCATGAGACTCTGTCAAATGCTTTTTGCATGTCCAATTTGACAATGGCATTGTTATAGCTGGGATTTTTATTTAGTAACCTCACCATTTCTTGCATCTGTAATGTGTTATCTGTTATATCTCTGCCCTTCAAAAATGCAGATTGTTCAATGGAGGTTATTCTAGGCATGATAGGTTTAATCCTTTCCATAATCAACTTTGAGAATACCTTGTTCACAAAATTAGACAAGATAATTGGTCTGAACTCAGAAAAATGGCTGGGGGTTTTAGTTTTTGGAATCAGTGTGAGCCAGGTGCTCCCAATTGCTCTAGGAATGTTATCTCTCCTTAGGAAGGAATTGGAGGCCTCCAGGAGGTCTGTATTAATTAATTCCCAACAATGTGAGAAAAAATGACCAGTAAATCCATCTGAGCCTGGGGCACTTTCTTTATTCAAATCAAACACTGCAAATTTAAGCTCCTGCATTTCCAAAGGCTTTATCAACTCCAAATTCTCCTCATCTATCAATAATTTTGGAATCTCCTCCATGAAGTATTGGTGATAGGTTGCTGAGATACTTGTTTCATCCGAGTTTAAGAGTGTCTGAAAAAAATGGACTCCTTCCTCTTGAATTTTTTCAGGCTCAGAAATCCATACCCCATGTCTATCCTTAATTTTTGAAATTCTAGATTTTGCCCTCTTTTCCCTGACCAAATTGTGGAAGTATTTAGTATTGGCATCTCCCTCCTTCAACCATTTCAAGTGTGCTCTCTGCTTCCAGAAAATATTTAGCTCAATCTGGGATCTAAGTAATATAGCCCTTTGCTTATTAAGCTCAATCAGATCAGAATCTAGGGTGGTGTTTTGATACTGAATTTCACATTCCAGAACCTTATTCTCTGAGTCTAGGAGATTTTTATTGACATCACCAAAAATTTCCCAGTTCCACTGTTTTAGGGCAATTTTCAGCCTCTTAAGTTTGCAAACCAGCTTTTCCATGCCAATTAAACTACATGGCAGGTTCCAACTATTAGCAACAACTATCTTGAAGTCCTGCCTGTTTAACCACATATGCTGAAATCTGAAAGGCTTTGGGGCCTTTATTTCTGCATTCTGAATTGACAATATAAGTGGGTTATGGTCAGAGGTTGATCTAGAGGGAACTTGGATGGAACTATGAGGGAATTTTTCTGTCCAGTCTAGGGTTCCTAAGCCTCTATCTAGCCTTTGCAGTAGAAGGTCTGCCTTGGATCTATGGTTGGACCATGTAAAGGGGTTACCCACAGTCTGTAATTCCTGTAATTCAAGAGCTGCAATCACCTCATTAAACTCCCTAATACTGGCTATAGGTGGTTTAGTTCTCCCTCTCCTCTCAGTAACTTTTTCCACAGTATTAAAATCACCAAGGAAAATAGTTGGATGCTTAGGTAGGTTAAGGAGAGAACTCCACAAATCCAATCTCAGAATCCTAGTAGTTTTAGCATATATAAAACAGCAGTGAAACAAATAATTACAGGCTTCATCTAAAATAGAAGCAAAGACATGTTGATCAGATTGATTTTCTATATGCAGTTTAAAGTTATCATTCCATAAAATCCACATTTTTGCATTATCAGCAGCAGTTGCATTTTGAAATTGCAAAGTAAATTGAAGATTTGTCAGATCAGTGTTCAGATGCATGGGTTCTGTTAAACATAGTAAATCAATTTTGTGAGTTCTAAGTAAAAAATTAAGTCTGTCAAGAGAGGTTCTATATCCCCTAATATTCCAGACCAAAAAATTACCTATAACTTGGTGTGTAATCATTGACTAACATTTTTAGCTTTTTGTGATGACCTAAGCCACTTCTCAAACGTTTTTCCATCTCTGCAAATTCCCCTTTTTCCTCTTTTTTTCTGCTCCTTGTCTTCAGTCACATGTGGTGGGATTATTTGCTGGATTGCCTGCATGTCAGTTGGCTCAGAGACTTCTGAGGACTTCCATTCTAGCTCACTTGGGGCTTCTTCATAATTGTCAGAGCTGTAGTCATCTTGACTATCTTGTAGCACCTGGAAAGCATTGGAGATCTGAACTGGTGGACTGTATGGGATGACTGCCAATTGTTACTCCATTCTTGGGTTTTTTTTTCCAATCCTTGAGATTTATAGTATCCAAATCATCAAAAGAGTAGAAAGGTGCTCTGGGAGGTTTGTTTGTTTGCTTATAGGCACTTATTGGCTGGATTATCTCAGTAACCTCAAAATTGTGGATCTCAGGTTGGGGTGAACTTGACAGTGTTTTTTGTTGTGTTTCAGTTACTGCTGGGGATGGGGGTTCCTAGTTCAACTGATCCTGCAGGAGTAATGCTTTTTCCTGCCTAGATAGTCCTGATGTTCCCTGGCTGCTGTGATCTTTTTTGCTAGTGTTTTGGTGAGAGGATTGGCTATTTTGGTGTGGCTTAGGAGGGGCATTTTGGTGCTGAACAAGGATGCTCTTTTGTTGTTTGGTTTGGTCTGTATCATGTTGCTGTACTAGGTTCCTAGGTTTTTTTTTCAGCTCAGGATGTAAATGAACACATTTGGCATCTTCATGTCCTATTCTTTTACAGAAAGTGTAGTACAGGGGCACATTTTCATACTCAACTTCACACTCCTTATACTTATCAGGGTTTCCTATGATAATAGTAGGCTGTAAAGTTTGCAATAAGTCAACCTCAATATAAACCTTGATTGCGGATGGCCTGGTGAGTGAGCTAGTTGCTGCATCCATCTTCAAGTAGACTCCCAGTTAATTGCCGAAGTCTTGTATCGCCGACTTGTTGTAATAGGTGACCGGAGGTTTGTGGATTGTAGCCTAAACAGGTACAATAGAGGATTCCGTCTCCGTTGAAAAATCCGGCGACCATTTGAGTATTTTCATTGTTGAGCCTGAGATTGTGCATACAGCTCTCATCCAGAAACGTTGATAGTCCTCCTTGTCCTTCAGCCTGATCAGAATATGTCTGTAATCTAGGGATCCCACCTGAAACTTTCCGGTGAACCCCATCTTCTGGAAGGCGTCGTGAATCATCTCCATTGGCGGTTTTCCGTTGAGGAACTTCCCGACGAGGCCGTTACTGTAATGTGCTGCAAAGACTTGTTCATCTTCTTTCGAGTAGATGCAGGCGACCTTCCCATTCATTCTGTGAGAGATCGGTTTAATTTCGGGATTGAATGGAAGGGAATCAGTTAAAGGTTGGCTTTTTGTGGCTAGAATTTGAGCGAAGGTTTTTCCGGCGGTGTCGCCACCTGGCCGGGGTGGAGGAGCCGCCATGGCTAAGAGCCGTTTCTTGCCGTTGCTGGTGGTCAGTTACTGATAACGGTTATAATAACGGTAGGAAAAAATAAAAAGGGGAGGCGATTGTGTCGGAATTTTAGTGATAAGTGGGAGAAAATAATTTAGAGAGAGAAAGTTTGTCCTAACTTTTTCGTTTTTGCTTACTTTCCTTTGTCTTTCCAAATGTTGATTGAAAAGATTAATTTATTATGCTAAATGTGCTAAGTTAAGTTCTTTGTGTTTATGAATGATCAATGCAGACTCGGATTTTCTTTTTTTTGCAAGAAAAAAAGTTCCGTCAAAAAAAGAAGGGGATGGGACGTGAAGAGCAGAGAGAAAGATGTATAGATAATGATAAAAGCGTACCAATGTGGTAGCGCTGGCTCTCATATATATACTCAATATTTACATGGAAAAGTCTATACTAGCCTTTACCCTAATACACCCCCTCAATCTTTACGGGGTGCAATTACGGATAGATTGGATCTATGTTTACAAAACAAATCACTAGAAAGACCCTTAGTAAATATATCAGCATCCTGCAACTGTGTCGGAATCGAATGAACTCGGAGACCACCATGGGCAACCATTTCTCGAACAAAATGATAATCAACATCAATATGTTTGCTACGATCATGCTGAACCGGATTGGCAACAAGATATGTTGCAGAAACATTGTCACAATAGAGAGTGACCGGATGACGAAGATAGTACCCAAAGTCTGCAAGCAATTGACGAAGCCAAATAGTCTCTGCTGCAGTGTAAGCAACAACACGATATTCTGCCTCCGTAGAGGACTTCGACACAGTAGGTTGTTTCTTAGAGCGCCAGGAAATCAAATTCTTCCCCAAGAACACAGCATAGCCTGTGGTGGAGCGACGAGTGTCCGGACAACCAGCCCAATCAGCATCGGAATAAGCAATCACCAGCTCCGGAGAATTTGCGGCATGGAGAAAAAGACCAAACTCCATAGTGCCCTGCAACTACGTGAAAATCCTCTTCACAGCATGAAGGTGAGTAGTACGGGGAGCATGCATAAACTGAGAAACCATATTAACTGCATAAGCAATATCTGGACGAGACATAGTTAAATATTGCAATGCACCAACCATACTACGATATTTAGTGGGATCAGCAAGAAGGTCACCATCAACAGATGACAATGTAACTCTAGAAACACTAGAGGTCCATACAGGTTTAACTGTGTGAAGGGTAAAAACCTGATGGTTGACGCATAAAAACTTTTTCATTCAAAAAACCATGCAAAAATGCATTCTTAACATCAAGTTGACGGACAGTCCAATTAGGAGAAATAGCAAGAGTGAGAACCAGTCGCACAGTAGTAGGCTTAACAACAGGACTGAAAGTTTCAAAATAATCAATACCTGCCTGCTGGTGATTTCCGAAAACAACAAGTCTGGCCTTAAACCGCTCCAATGACCCATCAGAATTGTATTTAATTTTATACACCCATTTACATCCAAGCACATTGCGATTGAAGTCGTGAGGTACCAACTCCTATGTATTATTTTTAAGTAATGCATTATACTCATCAAGCATAGCCTGTCGCCAACGAGAATCTTTGGACGCTTGTTTGAAATTAGAAGGCTCTAATTCTACAATATCTGATTTTAAATTCATTAACCGACGAGGCTTGGAAATACCAGCTTTAAGACGAGTAACCATGGGATGAGCATTGGAAACCAACGACTGTGAGGAAGAGGCAATGGAAGGCAAAATAGGAGAGGAAACACTCGGATGGATAACCGACTGGGAAGGTACACTAGACGGTGATGGAGAGGGACTGGAGTCAGCATATCGAAACTCAGGAGACGCAGATACAACCGGACTATGAACCGGGATAGACGCGAGAGACCGATTGACAGGAGAGACTGACTCAGTAACCGGGCTAGACAATGAACTCGACCTATCCACAATTTCTGGCAACAAAGGATCCATCGTAACTGGAAGTGAGCTAGGACTCGACACTGAAGAGGGCGAGATAGGATGTGACTCAACAGAACATACTAGAGACGTGCTAGGAGGAGGAGACACTGGAGAATGAGATGACGACAATGACGGGAATGTTGACTGAGTAGACGAACTAGATCCCGTAGACACCACAGTAGGCGACCAACCCTCAGAAAGATCAAGCGGTGAGGAAAAAAGTATGCTCGACTGAGAAGGAAGGAGACTACGATAAGGAAATTGTTTTTCATGGAAAAGAACATGACGACTAACATAAACTCGACCAGTGAGAGGATCAAGACACCTATAACCCTTATAATCAGATGCATAACCAATGAAAACACAATGTTTTAATTTAGGTTGTAATTTGTTGATTTTAGGATCCATTAGAAGAGGAAAACAAGCACAACCAAAGACTTTAAAAAAATCATAAGATGGAGAACGATGAAACAATTTTTCAAATGGAGACACACCACCTAAGTTCAAGCTTGGTAAACGATTAACAGTAAAAACAGCTTGAAACACGGCATCAACCCAGAATTGAGCGGGTAGATCTGACTGAACAAGCATTGTGTGCGCCATTTCAATGAGATGGCGGTGTTTGCGTTCAGCAACTCCATTCTGAGCTTGTGTGCCGGGACATGATTTACGAAAAATTATTCCACATTCAGTAAAATGTTGGAGAAGAGAAGAATTATCAAATTCCCGACCTCCATCATTTTGGAAAATCTTAATTTTGCAATTAAACAGATTCTCAACCATCTTTTGAAATTTTTGAAAATGTGAGTAAATCTCGGATTTTCTACGTAAAGGATAAACCCATGAAAAACGTGAGAAATCATCAACAAACACAACATAATATTGAAAAGACTGATCTGATAATACAGGAGATTGCCAAACATCACTATGAATCATATATAAGGGATATGGAGCAGAATGTTGAACTGGTTCAAAAGGTAAACGATGAATTTTTCCCAATTTGCAACAAACACAATCGTCATGAAATTTCGAAGTACATGAAATTTTATTACTTGAAATCAAATTCCCTATAACTCTAGAAGATGTATGACCTAAACGAGCATGCCAAATATCACCAGACTCCTTAGTGGCTAGAAAAGCAGGTACGATGACTGAGCACTCACAAACGCTGGTTGGATTGGATAGACACCATTCTTACTGGCCCCCTCTAGAAGCACCTCCCCCGTTTCCTTGTCCTTAACCCAAACAGAAGAATCATCAAAACTCATAATACATGCATTTTCTTTACACAACTTATTGACAGAGAGGAGATTATGTTTAAGACCAGGGACATGACAAACAGAGGATAAGCTAAGTGGGCGTGAGGGTGTTTGAATTTCCATTTTACCAAGATGTTTAATTGGGAGAGTGGTACTATCGCCAACAACAACATAACTTGAACCATGATATGGGGCTGTAAAAGAGAGTTTACCTTCTTGATGAGTCATGTGCGAAGCAGCCCCAGAATCCGGATACCAGACAGAGTCATTTGCTTCACCACCAACAGACAGGGCAGCGAAGGCTCTAGTAACACTATCTTGACCAGGGGGCACAAAATTTGGATTATACCTGTGAGGACAGAACTGTGCGACATGACCTGGAGTAAGACAGAAACAACAAGAATCGGGAGAGGGAGTAGAGCTAAAATTGCCATTGGATGAATTACTTCCTGCTGAGCATGCATTATTAGTAACACAGTTGGTGAAAGGCAATAATGAACATGACAAATCAGAAATATTACTCATACCATTGTTACGATTTCTGTTGTTATTTGCAGCTCCACTGCCTACCGTTGATCCTTCTGAGCGATTTAAATTTCCACGATTATTGGTACCACGACCTCCTCTGTTGCGATTGTTTTTGTTCTTATTCTTGCCACCCCCTGAACTCTTGGATCCAGTAGACGAGGAACCAGATGACTGTAGTGCCACGAGTGCATGGGAAGAAGTCTCAGCGAGATCCTTCGAATGTTTCAGACGTTGCTCATGGAGTAACAATTTGGGACGGAGATCATCGGAACTCAACTCAAGTGGGTAATAAATCAAATTAGTCACCAAATGAGCATAATCAGGGTCACCCTCCACACCAAAGAGTGTTGACTGAACCAAGTCATGAGTGGAGACAGGACACTTGATAGCAGCAAGAGAATCCGCTAACATCTTAACATCACGCAAATATTCATCCATAGACTGAGATTCAACCTTTCTTAACCTAGTTAGTCTACCCTTCAACCCATAGATTTAGCCATACTAGCTTGCATAAAACGTGACTGTAAACGAACCCAAATATCACGAGAAGTAAGCAGCTCATGAACATCGACAAATACATTATGAGATATCGTAGCAAATATCCAAGTTTTAACTTGTTGATCAACACGTAAGTATTCAGAATATTGTGAATTTTGGATCATACTCCCATTGGCATCATAAATAAAGGTAGTGGGGAGAGACATAGTACCATCAACAAAGCCGAGTAGCTGGTGTGATACCAAAAGACAAGTATCTGAGTCTTCCAAAGCAAGTAATCTTCTGGAGATGACAGTTGAATCGTGACTAAATTGGATGGATTTGGAGAAGACAAGTGTGGAAGGGAGAAACCTTGTTGGAGTTGTTGAGACGGAACATCTACAAACTGATTCTGCTGAAATGGAGCGGCTACAAACTGATTCTGCTGAAACGGAGCAATGGCGAAGTGGGTCTGCTGAAACGGAGCACCATAGGAGTTCTGTTGAACCAGTGCCGAGCTGGCGCGTGTAGCCGACGCTCCAGAAGTTGGCGGCGCGTCGGGGCGCGTGGCAACCACACACCTGGAGGCACGTCGGCGCGTGCATTCCACGCGCCAGAGATGAGGCCCTGGTCTGGGGTGCGTGGCAACCACGCGCCTGTTGTGATGGGCGCGTCAGCGCGTGAGTCCCACGCGCCAAAACCGAGTGATGCGTCTGGAGCGCGTGGCGTCCACGCGCTTGGGTCTTGGGGCGCACCTTGGGCGCGTGTGACCCACGCGCCCTGCAACCTGCTTTCCCCTGCCGTGTTGACGACGCCTGTTGCAGCGATTCCGCCGTTTGAAAACTGCGATCCCGGAATGTCGGTGAAGGCAACACCTGGAGGCTGAATATCCCAGCAATGCCACTGGCGGTGATCGAGCCGGGGTAAACATCGGTGACTCCGATTGAAGCAACGATGACGAATCCGTTATAATCGATTCAATTGGAGACGTTGCAGCGGCAGCGGAAGTTGATCGGATGTCATTGGGCACTGCCCCAGCCTGATGAAGAGAACTATCGACAGGCTGATTGAACGGCGGCAGGCCTGATCCTTCTGTCGACGGGATGTTTTCCATCGAAGAAGAGGAGAGAAAAAATAACTGAGATTTTTCTTTTTATTTTAAGAACCTAAACTCTTGATACCATGTACAGATAATGATAAAAGCGTACCAATATGGTAGCCCTGGCTCTCATATATATACTCAATATTTACATGGAAAAGTCTATACTAGCCTTTACCCTAATAAAAGAAACCTACAAATAGAAACTTAGGAAAGAATATAAAATACTACAAGGTTAAAAATGTCTTTTTCATAATTAAAAACTACTAAAACATGTAAGACGCCCTTAATGATAAATATTAAATAATTACGCTCTTTTTAATAATTTCAAATCTATCTACGCCCTTATAGAAATTTCCCCAATATAAAACAGACTCTTATCCACTAGGCTAAGACGTAGAGAAACACTGTGTAAAATGAATTTATAGTAAGATAACGGTTTAATTTTTCATGTTTTTGACCCGAATTAATAATTAGACCTATATACAACAAGTTATGCCTTAGAATTTTTCCGGGTTTGACCTTGACCGGACCGATTGACCCGATTAGAACCTCTATTACACTTGTTTTTACAAAAATTAAGTGCTTTCATTAAGAATCGAACTAGAAACCATTGTATAACAATCTCTTTACCACTAGACCACATTTGTTTTTGTTAATAAATTGTATGATTAATAAAGGGTGTTAAATTTATTTTAAAATCAAAACACTAAATAATACTTTTGGTGAGATTTGAACTCTGATTGTATACTACAAAATGACAAGTCTTACCACTAGAACAAGAATAATTATATATAATAATTGCAAATTTATTATATATAACCGGGCTCCCGGGTTGACCCGGAAAAATCCGGCTTTGACCCCGATCGGCCCGAAATCCGGAATGGACAAAAAAGATGACCCGGGGCCGGCAAAAAATCCGGGTCACCAATTCCGGTCCGGGGTCGGGTCATTTTTTCGGGTTGACCCGGCTCATGTACAGCCCTAGAGAGGTCCAAATGTGGCTTCTTCCAGTCTCCATTCCCTCCACCGCAAGAGGCGTGCTCAATTGAGTGACGGGAGCTGCATCAACTGGCGCATGAAGTGCGAAACAGTGAAGTGCATCAGCGGGTGTATCATGTGGGAGCTTCACCCCACTCAAAGCATCAAAGTGAGGATCTCGGCTACTCGACATACTGGATGAGTAGAATAGGATAGCATAGGACTAGACTAAGATAGTTGTAGGATTCATGTATCAGATTAGGTCGTTGTAGTGTATCCTTAAAAAAAGTTCGAGTTATCAAATTATTTTTCTAAGGCTTAATTGCATACAAGTTTTATAAATCACTTTTGGTATTAAGCATAGTTGTTATATTTATTATACTAATTTATGTAACTACTGTGATGGACCGCACAAAACGTTGTGCGGTGTGTTCATAGTATTCTTTGAAAATTATTTAATTAGGTAAAAGTGTAATATTTGCTGAAAATCCCTAATATATCATATAATAAAAAAGGAAACAATAGTTTTAATATTTGAAAATATAAGGCACTGTCATGAAACTGTTTTTGAAAGTGTATTATTGCAATTTGTAAATGTTTCTGCATGTCCATGCAAGTATGTTCTTTCACTTGTTAATATGAATACTAGTATCTTCATCCTGCGCTACGCGCGGGATGCAAGTGTTGCACTAAACATACATCTAATCATCATAACTTTGCAATACATTTTCTTGATCAATTTGGCCTCCAATATAGATAGATTGGATATTATTAATGTACTTTAAACAACTAAATCATCATTTAATCCATCAATCGAAATCGTGTTATTGTTCATGCTCTCAACCAATGGCAAAAGATTATATCTAGTTGCAAGAATACAGTTTTCATAAAGTACTTGTTTTTAATTAGTTTCATAAAGTACTTGTTTTATAAAGTACTTCTCACCAATTCCAGCAATCAAACACCGGAATCCACTTGGCTCTAAGTTTGCAATTACTTTATACACTTGACTCTAAGTCTGCATTTTTCAGTTCAGGTGGTTGCACAAGGACACACATGAAGTATTGGCAACACATAACACAAAAACAAAATGGCATGGACTAAAGTTCAACACAATTTCCCAGAGCTTAAAAATGAATTATGTTTTCTACTTTTCTTCAACCATTTTGACAATATCTGAATGCCACTAACACCAAATTTATCATCTAATTAACTGATACTCAGTTATATAACATTTCAGACTCCAAAATCTTAGGTATTTTATCATATATGTATTTATCCGAATTATAAAAGAATGCAGTAAAGGTCACCTACTTACCTTTTGTCTGTCATAACCAAATTTAGAAATGGCACTGGAAAATATATCACAGAAGTCATGTTTTTTCTTCCACGAGTTGCATTTCTACATATTTGTCTTTCACAACCAATTGACTTGAAAAAGAGTGAAATGGCTTTCCGACACATGCAGCTCAACAAAGAAAATCTACACAATAAAAGCTAAATCAACATTCAACAATATGTTCAAATTGACCAAGAAAGGATACAAATCGGTAGCAGTGTCAACACACATCCTTCTCCACCAGCTCCAGTCAACTTAGAAGCCAATTTGTATTTTAGTGTGGTTTGGAGCACACTTTCTACAGATGCATGGCTAACTGACTCCCATACACTGAAGCAAACCCTGATTTACTTCCATGAATTCCTCTATTTTCTCTTCTTTCTCAGTTATAGAAAGATCATTTGCAACCGGGGACTGGATAATGGTAGCCATCTCACTATTGATTGAATCAACAACATCAAATACTGAAACCATAGCAGTCGAATCAGAAACGGCGGAATTTCCTCTCGCTTTTGAACTGCTTGCAGTTGCTATTTTCAAGCTTCTGGAACGCCTTAGTCGAGCTCAACCAAGCAAGAGAAGAGTACTGTGTTGAGAGTGAAGAGGTCCGGGGAAGCCAAGAATTCTTAAGTGATCCCAATTTTCACCAAATGTTGGACCATATATACTGGAATGCAAATAAGAAGGTAGAAACTGCGATGCCCGACCTTTTTAACTTACATCTTGACTCACCTAATGGCGGTCTTTAAAAATTGACAGAGTGATATATGTTCATTCTGTGCTCATTCGGTACATTTTCGAATTCAAAACTTGTTTCATCTATGAGTTGTAGCATTTATGCTAAAACATCTATTTTTGGTGAATATCAACATCTCTAGAATATTATTTATTTGTATTGTTTTTACTAGAGCAATATCAAAGAATTTTTAAATTAACATTTTTGTACCTTTGGTTTAATAATAAAACATCATTGTTAAATATTATAAATACAAAGTTCTAAAGTCAAGGTTAAGGACTGAATTATTTTGAACTTAGTCATTTTAAACTTAAACCTCACAGGTTTAATGTAGAAGAATGACATCACCGAAACTAACAACTGTTATATTTAAAGGTCTAGATTACAAACAATAACCCATACACATAAACACATAAGTACATATGAGCTAAACAAATAGTTTAAAATTAAAAGGTCCACATTATAAGTTCAAAGTTTTAAAGTGCATTAAAAATCAATACTTTAACTGAAGTTTATAACTGATGCTATAAAACTTGTACCGTATAAGCCAAAAGTAAAAAAAAATACTTGTATAAAACTAACAGTACACACTAGCATTCATTATAAAATCCCAATGATCTTTCTAATAACAACAACGTTTATAAAACTAGTATCATACACAAGCTTTCAACATAAAACCTTAACGTTGTTTCTAATAACACCAATGTTTGGAAAGAAATGACAGTTTGACTGAGAATCTCTATCAACTTAAAATAATGCCGGTTATGGCATGTATTAACAAAACTCATTTAGAGAACATTTCTCAGTTGTTTCTTTTTCTTGTTTTTGATCCCAACCTTGATTCTTTTGCCATCATGCCTTCCTTTTCCCATTACTTTCTCTGGATTGCCAAAGTCCATTTCATCATGTGTACCTGATCCCAATGGCTTTGGTTGATTAGTTTATGTTGCGAGAACTACTTTTATGGCTAACAATTGTTGAATGGCTACTGTATCTCTCATCATTGTATCCTCCAAAAGATTTCTATCCTGCTCATTTCCTTTGATTTGATCGGAAGATTGTAGAATCCAAGTGCATTGGATTGCAGTCTATAGAGGAACTCCAACTCAGAGATTGTTCTTGCTTGGATGCCAATAAAACATGTTACAACATCAATTTTTGTTAAGTTAAGTAGCTCAACATTCTCTGCATTGACTTCTACAAATAACAAATAAAAGTTTCAATACTAATCAATCGAGAAGCCTTCATTTTCTTTACCAATTAAACTAACAGTCAATATTATGCACAAATAGAATATCCCTTGTGAGCTACCCAACTGCTCTACCATGCATTAAATCATAAACTAGATGATTTCAAGGGAGACCTTACAATTTAACCACACAAGATTCACGCGGGCAGAACAAAAAAGTTTTCAAAAAGCCTACATTATAACCTGAAACACAAACTTCGGAGTCTAAGCATGCAGACCTAGCCATTTTTTTAGTCTAAACCTCACAGTTTAAGCACAAAAGCTTCACACAGTAAAAATAAACATGTTTTAACTCAAAAAGTCCACATTATAACCTAAACCCCAAACTTCACAGTCTAAGAAAGAAACATATGCATTTTGACTCCAAACCTTACTGTTTAACCACAAAAGGTTCAGACAGTCCAAACAAACAGGATTTAAAAACGCATATTATAAATAAAAACGTGAACATGTAGTTCTAAGAAAGGAAGCCTAGGCATTTTCACTCCTTCCTGTTAACCAAAAAAGTTTCACATAGTCCAAAATGAACATGATTTAACTCAAAAGTTACATTTATAAACAAAAACCTAAACATATATAGCTCTAAGCAAGGAAACCTGGGCATTTTGACTTCAAAACCTCACCGTGTAACCACAAAATCTTCACAAGGTACAAAACAAACACGATTTAACTCAAAAGGTTAATATTGTAAACAAAACCTAAACATATAGCTCCAAGCAAGGAAACTTAGGCATTTTCACTCAAAACCTCACTGTATAACTATAAAAGCTCCACATGGTCCAAAAGAAACATGATTTAACTCAGAAGGTCCATATGATAAACAAAAACTTAAACATGTAACTCTAAGCAAGAAAACTTAGGCATTGTGATTCCAAATCTCACTAGTTAACCACAAAAGTTTCATACGGTCCAAAACAAAAAGTCTTAAACTCAAAATGTCCATATTATAAACACAAACCTACACATGTAGCTCTAAGTAAGGAAACCTAGGCATGTTCACTCCAAACCTCAGTGTATAACCACAAAAGTTTCACACGGTTCGAAACAGATAGGATTTAACTCAAAAGTCCACATATATAAATAAAAACCTAAAGATATAGCTCTAAGTAAGGAAACCTAGGCATTTTGACTCCAAACCTCACTGTTTAACTACAAAATCCACACGGTGGAAAATAAACAGTCTTTAACTCAAAAGATCCATATTCCATATCATAAACAAAAACCTAAATGAAAGAATGAGAATTCACTATATTTGACGTGTCTGTATTATATGATATATATAAAATTACAAGAGTACAAATACAATGTATCTAGAATAATCTAAACATGGTTAGTTGGGCTGTAGTTGGGCAGGAGAAATGCTGAAGTGTTCGAAGATGTTCAGAAAGAGTTGGGTAAGAGGAAAAGTCATCCCGTATATGAAATGGCTTCGGGGAATAGCCACTACAGTAGTATGATCCCCCTTCAACGGCTTCAGTCCGGAGTCGATGGAAAGCGGAACCACCATGGCCCGGACCAGTTCTTTCACGACAGTATCAATTACCGTGTATCTCCCTCCTTCGGATCATTCTTCTCCGGGACGGGGTTCACCCCTATCTTGACAACGTCACCATCATTTTCTATACCTCTCTCTGAGTTATTAGCAGCCATGATGTTTGAACAGAGGGGAGAAAGTTTGAAGAAGAAAGAGAATATGAAGAAGGAGGAAGAAGAAAAAGAAGAGGAAAACAGGAGAAGAAAGCAAAAGAATGAAAGGTGAAAGTGATTGAAGAGATTCACTATTTATAGAGATAAGGCTGGCAAAAAAGAGAGCGAGTCCCAAGGCGACATGATTGCTCTCTTGAAAAGAAAGCAGAATTTATTTTGGGGAAAAGAAAACAGAATTTTTTGAGTTGACAACACATTTATGATGCAGCAACACGCTTCATAAATGCGCTTGCAAACACCGCGGAGGAAGATTAAGCGCCTAGCGCGTCCCCAGACGCATTTGGGTATATAACCCAGGAACGAGCTTTCAGGTCGGATCACATGCCTCCGGGCGGATCTGATAAGAAAACATAGACGTGATGAGACACGGGACCCCTCCTCCGGATCGGTTACCTCCGGATGGGTCCCATGTCTCGGGGGGCTAGTGGTGATATGGGCTCTGGCCCATATCCAGGCCCCGGCCCAGAGAGCGGTCCGGTCCATATGACGTCAGCTAGAATGGCGTTATCCGGGGACAAAGGGGACATGAATATGACCTGTCCCCGGGTAAGGACAAACAGGCAGGACCACTGCCTTTGGGCTGGAGGCTGACCACTCACACCTATAAATACAGCTTTGGACTTGTGGAGAAAGGTATGTTCTATCAGATTAAACTCTCTCAATATATCCTTATTCTCTCTCCTATTCAAAGGCCCTTCTTTCAACATCACGCCGGAGTAGCTATCCTCGGGATACTCTGGGGCGTTGTTTTGCAGGTCTAATAGGTGAGAGCGCGCGGAGCACGGACAAAGTCTCATCCGGGCTTGGAGACCATCCTTGTATCCGGACCGGGACTGGAAGCTGGTGGCATCATTTATCATCAAAGATGAAATATTGAAATAATATTTATATATATTCAGTCAAGGAGAGGTAGCATAAGCATAAATAGATGGACTCAATGTGATCGAATGTCTCAAGATCATTAGATTATCACAAATATACGACGGTGTTATTGTATTAAAGTATAATATATGAATATCATTATTATATATATACTATATTGAGGTATAATACCATATTATTGTATCATGTGAAGAGTACATTAAAAGGAAATTTTATACATATCATTCACGGTTCACAAAAGTGTATGGTGCGATGAAAGGAAAGTATAAAACAAAAATATGTGATAGATAAAAGAATGAAAGAAATTGCCACAAATTTTTTTGTATATATAGAAACAAATAAAAAGGGAAAATCGGCTTGGTTATAATATGTACACCTATATATATAGAAATTAAAAAAAAGATGAAAAACGGCTTGGATATAATGTATAAGTACATATATACATATTGCGCTGATGCAGTAGTATCGGACAAAACCAAAAACTTAAAAAATGCAAGGAAATGTATGAGAACTAATCAGAATTCTCATAATAAGCAGCTATTGGTCGGAGATGGAGATCACGATGGTCGGATATTAGTTGGTGGGGTTGCTCCGGCAAGATCCGAGGGCCTTGATGGCTGCAGCTCTCGAGATGTACTGGTGGTACGCCACAGCCACCAATGCTCCGACTCAAAAGATCCAGTGGTCATCCCAGATCTTCTCCTTGTTGTAGATGATTGGTGCTCCAAAGCTACTAGCCGGGATGGTTTCGGTGATTGGTATCATTACCAAGTGCACCATGAACACAATAAACCCAATCGGAAGCGGAGCCAACACCGGAATGAAAGTCCCAATAATCTCAGCTCCGACGGTGGTTGTTGTAGCCATTGGCTAAGCGGTCATATATAGACCTTTTGAATGGCCTTGCTATCTTGCAGCAGTCTAGATCTCTAGAATTCAAGACCAGATCTATTATTATATATATCCAAATATAATGAAATACTAGCTAATTAAAAAATCCAAATTTATGGAAGCACAAAGAGAACAAAATGCTATAGGTATGAAACTGATATGTGCATATTCCAAAAGATAAAAGGAACATGTTTGAAAGGTTTGTTAAATGGCGTAACCAGTCATTGAAGTTACAAAGGCACCAATAATTCTCAAATGTTATTCCATAAAATAAATGGTTGTACAATAATTGTATGGAAAATTAATTATTGAAAAGAATAATTAATATTACTCAAATACTTTTAGATTTTATTTTATTTTGACTATGTTATTTCAATCAATTATTTTTGTAAAGGAATATTTGATAAAAAAATTAGTTCATCGAAACAAAGTAATGTCTCCATCAATTTTTGAAATTGAGACAACCCTAAATGTAACCTTTGTAATGGTCCAATATCCTAGCTCTGGGCAATGTTGGAGCATGACAATAAACTAAAATCCTTCTTAATTTTAGATTATTTTTGGGAACTGTAAAATAATTAAAATACTAATGTCACATTGATCAAGCAATTTTGAAAGCCTAAAATAACCTTTTTGAAAGTAAAATGTAATAAAATTTGACAAAGATGGAGGCTAACAAATTAATTAAGTCTACTTTCATGTTTCACTATCTTAAATTCAATCTCACACATATCTATATCAATATCAATACTTTACTCATTTTGTATCTAAGAAATGATTGTTCACCCTATATTATGCGCCAACACTATAAAAAAGATGATTCGTTAAAGGCTATTAAACAAGATTTATTATTTTATAAATAGAAAAATAAATATTATAAAATAACTTGCTTCATCTTCATCCACCAGACGAAATTGAACTGTTTAAACCATCTTTCCTTCTCCTCTTTTGCCAAGGTCCTAGCCAACCTCTCCATGTAGATTCTCATATCTTTCTCAATATTTTCAATTTTACTCTTTTCTCTTTTCTCTACCACCACACTCTTCCTCATCGATTTGTAGATCTCACCTGCACTAGCCCACATCCAATAAATACCTTTATACTTGTTCCTCATAAGTTCTTTGGTGTTGTCCCCAGACTTTGAGACACTCTTGTCAAGATTGTCATCTACAATCACAAAATTATCTACATCTGCAATCATTGCTGCCCATTCCGAGAGATGAGACTCTTTCTCTGGATTAATTTTGTCTCCCCCCTCCCCTCTAAATTTCCTTCATCTCCGCTTCCATACCCTCCCTTCTAATGCACTATCATACCACCCAAACTGCAAAGGCGGTGCAAAGGCACTCTCTAACAAATGACCCTAACATTCAACATTCAAAAATAGAAAGACAAGGAAGACAAATAATTCCAGCAATATTTAAACTTAGATTCCTATAATAATACGCAACTGCATCAATGTTCAAACTTAGATTCCTATAATACTGCGCAGCTACATAAGCTAATCAACCTTAGATTCCTATAATAATAGGCAACTACAAAAGCTAATCAAAAGCAATTTTCAAATTTAGTTCCTAAATTAAACCTCTGACTGGCCTATGTTGCACCAGCCTATGTTGTCTCGAAAGTAGCAGCCCTCCTCCACCGAAAGGAGCTCCTACTCCAGCTCCTCCTCTTCCTGATCCACGTCCGGGCTTCATACCAACACTACATATAAAAAAAAGGCAATTATTATTCAGGCTGCCTAAAATACAAAAAATGTAGGCTGCCTTTGATACTTTGCAGGCTGCCTAAAAAAATATTATTATCAATGAAAAAAATAAATATGCCTTTGATACTTTGCAGGCTGACTCAAATCCTCCTCACCCGATCTCTTGCTTAGCTCCTTCATGATCATCTTCATCTAACGGAAGAAGTTAAACTTCTTCATCCAGGCTTCCTTCTCCTCTTTCGCCAAAGTCCATGCCAATCTCTGTAGGTAGACTTGAAGCTCCTTTTCCACCTTTTTAGTCTTATTACTTTTTCTCGCCCCACCCTTTCTCAGTTTAGTGTAGAGGGCACCTGCACCAGGCTTAATCAAAGAAAGATATTCATACTTGGCTTTAAGGACCTCTTTGGTGGTGGTGCCACCAACCTTTTCAAGCAGCTCGTCGAGATTGTCATTTCAAATGACGAGATGCTCCGCCACAGCAATTTCTACCGCCCACTCTAAGAAAGGAGGCTCCTCCCTCTTCCACAATAAATTCCTCAGCCCCTCCTCATTCTCCCACGTTTTCTTCAACATTGATTCAATATCAACATCAACCATGTTGAATTTGTAAGAGCACAACGATACTATCTCTCCAGTGCACCACCGAATTGGACCTTGTCCTGCTTGTTATGGAATTACATATCAAATTTATGGAAGCACGTAGAGAATAAAATGTATAGATTTGAAATTGATATGTCCATATTCCAAAAGGTAGAGGAACATGTTTGAAAGGTTGTTAAATGGTGCAACGGGCAAAAAAGGCACCAATAATCCTCAAATGTAATTCAATAAATTAAATGGTTGATTAACAATTTCATACAATTATTGTATGGAAGATTAATTATTGAATAAAATAATTAATATAACTCGAACAATTGACATATTATTTTATTTTAACAATATTTTATAGAAATATCACTTTTGTAAAGGAAAATATTTGATACAAGATTATTAAGTTCGTTGAAACGAAGTAATGTCTCCATCAATTTGAAATTGAGACAACCCTAAGTATAACCTTTGTAATGGTCCAAAATCCTAGACGAGATGAGAGAAACCTCCAGAGAAAACAAGCGGTCACCGGATTTCACTTCCGGCAAGACCAAACCAATCCAAACCCATCAAATATTTGTCTCAAAATCAAAGAAATCGATTGGGTTCTATGTTAAGATTTGTAATCGATTCATTCGAAGTGGAGATACAACTCAAATTTTGGCGTTGGGATCGGCGATACACCCGGCGATAATTGTGGCTGAAATCCTAAGAAATTCGGGATCGGTTATCGACTATCATGTCTTGGTGTCAATGGTGAAGCACAAAACAAACCGGAATCAGATTGTTCAAAAACCAAGGATTGAGATTACGGTGTTTGGTCACTGGAGTCATCAAAACGATAATCGAAAGGGTGGTACGGGTGGTTCCTCAAAGGAGTCTGATGGGAAGAACCTTACAGGAAGAAGAGCTACTAGGCAATTCTCGCTGAAACAAGCTGCAGCTGCGGAGGCGAGTGAATCTCACTCAACCACAAGAAAGTGGACAGCACGCGACAAAGGTATGTCTACACATTCTTTAAAGTCCAAGAAAATATGGAGAAAGAAGATACAGCCAGTAGCCTATACAAATTTAGAAACCCCTAATTATGGATTTCAATCATCCCATTATCACCCTGAATATGTTCTCCCTCAAGTCGAAGTGCCATCTAGTTTTGGTAGTCCAAATCGAATTAATAAGGAAAATCAACAAGAAGGAAACTGTGATGAGCTCTAAGGACAATTGCCACCAACTTTTACATTAACTAAAAAACGGTTTAGGAGGTCTAAGGCTGTGATGACAGATGAAGACAGAGCCTCAAAGAATCCAATCTCAACCTCTGGAAGCAGGGGACAGGGAATTAGGAGGAAAAGAATAAATGACAGGCACAAAATAGATGAGGATATAGCAAGAGTGATTAAGAAATTTTGCACGTATCTGAATAGAGGTAAAAGAAGGGATGATGAGGACATTGTTGTGGCCCAGACTGAGGTGGAGAAATAGGTAACTGCCTCTGTTGAAACTGAAATATTGCTAAGGGCTGAATCTGATAAGGGTGTTGAAGGAAGGGTCAGTTTGTCTGGTAAGAAAAGGAAGATGAAAATGCAGAATCTAGGAAGAGAAACCATGGTGGATGGTGAGGTGCAGAACAAGACAAAGAGTGATGCATCTGAGTGGTTGCAAGTAGACCGAGTAACCTCAACGGATGTTAATAGTGCTAACCGATCAAATATGGCGGAGTTTTGGAAAGTGCGGGGATGGGATAAGCAAGAGTCACCAAGTAAAAAATACAAGGCTTGTTATTTGAGCAATCCAGGAATGAGTGCAGAAGAGAGTGGTTCTGCAGGTGGTACACCAAGGAGATGATAAAGCTGGGGTTTATGTGCAGTTGTCCCAAAACAACTGCACCAGGCGCCATGACGTCCCTTGTGTTGAATTGTAGGGGTCTTGACAACACCCCTACAAGGAAGATGCTGAACCGGATGCTTGCTGAAAGAAATCCTCAGTTATTGTGCTTGTTGGAGACTAAGTCAACTTATGAAGAAATGAATAAGTGGCAGCAAACAACAACTTTTAGCAATGGATGGCATTTGGAAGCAAAAGGTTCAGCATGTGGCTTATCTTTATTATAGTCTAGCTCTATTCTAGTTGAAATAAAAGCATCTAGTAGCAGTTACATTTTGGTGAGGTGCAAAGGAAATGCCAACAATATATGGTATCAGTGCTTTGTGTATGGGTGCCCTGAGATAACCGGTAGGGTTCAACTTTGGAATCAACTTAAGACAGTATTGCCATCTCTTGAGTATCCCTTGATTATCCTTGGTGATTCTAATCAAGTGTTAACCCCACAAGATAAATTTGGTGGAAATCATGTCAATATTACTTCTCAGATTGAGGTTTTAAGGGAGTTGTTAGAGGAAAGGGAAATGGATGAAATCAGACCAGGGCCGTGCCAACATATTTTGAGGCCATGTGCGAAAATGTAATTCTAGGGCCCTTTATAATAAAAAATATAATTATACTATTAATTGATTAAGAATAATATATATCGGGGATTGGAACCTAACCAAGTGCAATGCTAGGAACATATATATTCAAAGACATAAGAGAATCTAAATCACTCAGCCCCTCATCTGTTTTATTATTGTCATCAGACTCATCACTAGTCATGTCTATGGGCATACTTGTATCTTCATTTACAACAGTTTTATTTTCATCATGCACATTAGTTTCTTCTTCATTTATTTCATCAATATTAGAGAAAGTAGCATTATTTTGAACATCACCCTCTAAATTACTACTTTCTGGAATATATTTTTTCCAAAGATTTTGAATTGAACCTTTTTGCAAGCTTGTTTCTTTTAGTAGTTCGTTCTTCCTTTTTCTTTCAAAAGCTCCAGAATGTTGTTTTTTAGGAAACATAATTAGTACTAAAACCACAAAATAAATACAAGAATAATGAAAAAATAGAACCTGGTTAGTGGAGCAACCCAAACTTCAATTAGGCTGCAAACTATCTGAATGATTCCAAAACCAATACTCCACCAACCTCTTCAATTCACTACAAGTCTACAAATACACAAATCAAAGTAATAAGCAATATATATATATATATATATATATATATATATATATATATATATATTATATATTGAAATAAAAAATCAGAAAAATCAACAAAACCCCTAAATCCTAATGAAATCATACATTCATTCATTCTTTGAAAGGAAAAAGTTTCATAGTTTTTCAAATCATAGCTTTAACAAATATATTGTAAATACAAAACTTCTCCCAAAGGATTTTTTTTTTAAATTGATGGTTCATCATTATTAACTCATAATCACAATCAAACAAAAATAGAAACTTTGAAGCATTAAAAAAATCAGAGATGTGTGAAGAAAATTAAGAAATTAGGGTTTCATATTTCTTACCAATTTAAAGTCGGAGACACCCAACGTTGAACTGATTTGATTAAATTGAGAATGGAAAGGTGAAATTTCGAATAAAATAGCAAGGGAGATAACGAGATTATTCATATGCAGATGAATGGACACCAGACAGAATGGCCGACTGGGAGTCTGGGAGAGAATAAAATAGAATGGAAAGATTTAAGAAGAATAGGGGAGAAGTATCTATTTATGGAAAAGATAAATATATATACCTTTTTAAATTCTATTTAAATGCTAATTAGCTTTGATTTACGTGGATTCTAAATGCTGATTTATTTGATTAATGTGCCATTTAAATGCTAATTTAATTTGATTAAAAGGCCCAAATTTCCAAGAAGAAGAGAAGAAAAGGCCCTTCAAGAAAACTAAAGGCCCATTTTTTAAAAAAAAAAAAAGCCCTTCAGAAAATAATTATAATAACTATATTTTTAAATAATAAAAAAATACAGATATATAATACCCCTAAAAATATTTTCAGGCTCCCTAAAATTTTGGGCCCTGTGCGGGAGCACAGCCCGCACTGCACCAGGGCCCGAGAAGGGTCGTGGGCTCGAGATACGCAGTGGGTTGATCCACAGGTAGGGCCGTGCCAACATATTTTGAGGCCCTGTGCGAAAATGTAATTCTAGGGCCCTTTATAATAAAAAATATAATTATACTATTAATTGATTAAGAATAATATATATCGGGGATTGGAACCTAACCAAGTGCAATGCTAGGATCATATATATTCAAACACATAAGCGAATCTAAATCACTCAGCCCCTCATCTGTTTTATTATTGTCATCAGACTCATCACTAGTCATGTCTATGGGCATACTTGTATCTTCATTTACAACAGTGTTATTTTCATCATGCATATTAGTTTCTTCTTCATTTATTTCATCAATATTAGAGAAAGTAGCATTATTTTGAACATCACCCTCTAAATTACTACTTTCTGGAATATATTTTTTCCAAAGATTTTGAACTGAACCTTTTTGCAAGCTTGTTTCTTTTAGTAGTTCGTTCTTCCTTTTTCTTTCAAAAACTCCAGAATGTTGTTTTTTAGGAAACATAATTAGTACTAAAACCACAAAATAAATACAAGAATAATGAAAAAATAGAACCTGGATAGCGGAGCAACCCAAACTTCAATTAGGCTGCAAACTATCTGAATGATACCAAAACCAATACTCCACCAACCTCTTCAATTCACTACAAGTCTACAAATACACAAATCAAAGTAATAAGCAATGTGTGTGTATATATATATATATATATATATATATATATATATATACAGTTTAATATATATCAGGATCATCCTGATATTGGCAATATCAGGCACCAATTAAATAACGACACATCATCTTTAACTAATTTATGATTGGGCCACGTGTTCAATCATTACCCAGACGGGTTTAGACATTCTAAATTAGGGTTTTAGAACTTTACTAAAAATATCTTAACCAATTAAAACATTACAATTGTACACGTGTCATTATCTTATTGGTGCCTGATAAGGCCTATATCAGGATCATCCGGATGAATGTTATTCTCATATATATATATATATATTGAAATAAAAAGTCAGAAAATCAACAAAATCCCTAAATCCTAATGATTTAGATCGACTGAAATCATACATTCATTCATTCTTTGAAAGGAAAAAGTTTCATAGTTTTTCAAATCATAGCTTTAACAAATATATTGTAAATACAAAACTTCTCCCAAAGGAATTTTTTTAAAAAATTGATGATGGTTCATCATTATTAACTCATAATCACAATCAAACAAAAATAGAAACTTTGAAGCATTAAAAAAAATCAGAGATGTGTGAAGAAAATTAAGAAATTAGGGTTTCGTATTTCTTACCAATTTAAAGTCGGAGACACCCAACGTTGAACTGATTTGATTAAATTGAGAATGGAAAGGTGAAATTTCGAATAAAATAGCAAGGGAGATAACGAGATTATTCATATGCAGATGACTGGACACCAGACAGAATGGCCGACTGGGAGTCTGGGAGAGAATAAAATAGAATGGAAAGATTTAAGAAGAATAGGGGAGAAGTATCTATTTATGGAAAAGATAAATATATATACCTTTTTAAATTCTATTTAAATGCTAATTAGCTTTGATTCACGTGGATTCTAAATGCTGATTGATTTGATTAATGTGTCATTTAAATGCTAATTTAATTTGATTAAAAGGCCCAAATTTCCAAGAAGAAGAGAAGAAAAGGCCCTTCAAGAAAACTAAAGGCTCATTTTTTTAAAAAAAAAGCCCTTCAGAAAATAATTATAATAACTATATTTTTAAATAATAAAAAAATACAGATATATAATACCCCTAAAAATATTTTCAGGCTCCCTAAAATTTTGGGCCCTGTGCGGGAGCACAGCCCGCACTGCACCAGGGCCCGAGAAGGGTCGTGGGCTCGAGATACGCAGTGGGTTGATCCACAGGTAGGGCCGTGCCAACATATTTTGAGGCCCTGTGCGAAAACGTAATTTTAGGGCCCTTTATAATAAAAAATATAATTATACTATTAATTGATTAAGAATAATATATATCGGGGATTGGAACCTGACCAAGTGCAATGCTAGGATCATATATATTCAAAGACATAAGCGAATATAAATCACTCAGCTCCTCATCTGTTTTATTATTGTCATCAGACTCATCACTAGTCATGTCTATGGGCATACTTGTATCTTCATTTACAACAGTGTTATTTTCATCATGCATATTAGTTTCTTCTTCATTTATTTCATCAATATTAGAGAAAGTAGCATTATTTTGAACATCACCCTCTAAATTACTACTTTCTGGAATATATTTTTTCCAAAGATTTTGAACTGAACCTTTTTGCAAGCTTGTTTCTTTTAGAAGTTCGTTCTTCCTTTTTCTTTCAAAAGCTCCAGAATGTTGTTTTTTAGGAAACATAATTAGTACTAAAACCACAAAATAAATACAAGAATAATGAAAAAATAGAACCTGGATAGGGGAGCAACCCAAACTTCAATTAGGCTGCAAACTATCTGAATGATTCCAAAACCAATACTCCACCAACCTCTTCAATTCACTACAAGTCTACAAATACAAAAATCAAAGTAATAAGCAATGTATATATATATATATATATATATATATATATATATATATTGAAATAATGAAATCAGAAAAATCAACAAAACCCCTAAATCCTAATGATTTAGATCGACTGAAATTATACATTCATTCATTCTTTGAAAGGAAAAAGTTTCATATTTTTTCAAATCATAGGTTTAACAAATATATTGTAAACACAAAACTTATCCCAAAGGAAATTTTTAAAAAATTGATGGTTCAACATTATTAACTCATAATCACAATCAAACAAAAATAGAAACTTTGAAGCAGTAAAAAAATCAGAGATTTGTGAAGAAAATCAAGAAATTAGGGTTTCGTATTTCTTACCAATTTAAAGTCGGATACACCCACTGTTGAACTTATTTGATTAAATTGAGAATGGAAAGGTTAAATTTCAAATGAAATAGCAAGGGAGATAACGAGATTATTCAGAATCAGATGAATGGACACCAGACAGAATGGCCGACTGGGAGTCTGGGAGAGAATAAAATAGAATGGAAAGATTTAAGAAGAATAGGGGAGAAGTATCTATTTATTGAAAGATAAATATATTTTACTTTTTAAATTCTATTTAAATGCTAATTAGCTTTGATTCACCTGGGATTCTAAATGCTGATTGATTTGATTAATGTGCCATTTAAATGCTAATTTAATTTGATTAAAAGGCCTAAATTTCTAAGAAGAAAAGGCTCTTCAAGAAAACTAAAGGCCCATTTTTTTTAAAAAAAGGCCCTTCAGAAAATAATTATAATAACTATATTTTTAAATAATAAAAAAATACAGATATATAATACCCCTAAAAAAAAATTTCGGGCCCCCTAAAATTTCAGGCCCTGTGCGGGAGCACAGCCCGCACTGCACCAGGCCCGACCCTGTCCACAGGTCCATCAATCCTAATCCTTATAAGGAATTCGTATATTATGAATGTTCTACAAGGAATATACATCCTCTCAAAAATGGTAATACAGCCATCCTAAACATGTTAACACAACCATGTCCGAAATATACTTCTATTATACAAGGTAATACAACTACTATTCCATAAGAGTTGTATTCATACCATAAATACATATCCTGGTGATCTACGGATTGTAGCCATATAAATACCCTAAAGGTTTGGTAGACCTCTCCATCTAATCTCATACTTCATACATTACGCCTTAAGCAAGTATACTGACTTGAGCGTCAGAGTGTCTACCCTCGGGACACCCGGGGCTTTGTTTTGCAGATCAGTTCGTGAGCAGGGTTCGTGATCAAGTGCGGGTCGTAGACATCCATCAATTTGGCACGCCCGGTGGGACCCGCTTGCTAATCTTGATCTATACGACCTTCAAACTCATGGTTGATCTGGCTGAAAACCTTTGTGGGAGTACACGAATCCGTTTCTCGGCCCCGACAGGAGTTGGAATTACCAACACCGACAACGACAACGACGAGACAAGCCACGCCAACAACCAGGGAGCAGGAAGAAGCATCAACGGTGTACACCGATCGCCCGAAGGAGCCTCTCCCTGGGAGTGGGAGAGCAAAAGATCTCGCTTAGATGGAACCATTACTTTTTCACCTAAGGATGCGGTTCTTAATCAATTCCCTCATTCAGATCCCCTAGTAATCACGGTGGACATAAACTATAACGTGATCAAATGAGTTCTGGTCTATGGGGAAAGCGAAGTAGAAGTCATGTTTCACAGTTGTTATGAACAGCTGGGATTGGACAAAAGTAATCTCGTTCCTACAAACCCTATCTCGGGATTTGCGGGCGATCCTATAACTCCTTTAGGAGAGATCACTTTACCAGTGCGAGTGAAAGATGGTTCTTAGTGTATAACCCTTCGTTGCACCTTCATGATCATAGATTCCAGAGCGCCATACAATGTAATCCTCGGACGACCTTGGATGTGTCAAGCAAAGGCCATCTGGTCCCCCTACCACTTGGTGATGAAATTCCCCATGAACCAAGGAATGGAAACAGTCCGAGGTGATCAACAATTAGCTCGAATCTGCACAATCCAAGCTATCCAAGATCCGGAGAAAGAGGATCTCGAACCAGTCAAGTACTCCGAGTCCGAGCCAATGCAACTCGGAAAGTCAGGAACCGTCGAGGTTAGATCTCTCCTACCCCCCGAGATAAATAGTAAACTTCGAGATCTTCACAACCAATATATAGATGTCTTTTCTTGGGACACCAATGACTTGGTAAGAGTATCCCCTCGATTGGCGGAACATTACCTGAATATCAATCCCTCACAACAACCCATCAAGCAGAAACGACGTATCTTTGCACTGGATCGGGTTGAAGCCATTGGAGAAGAAGTGGATAAGTTACTCAAAGCCCGTATAATCGAAGAAGTGCAGTACCCAGAATGGATAGCTAACCCAGTAATGGTCAAGAAGCCAGACGGGAAGTGGAGAATGTGCATCGACTTCACCAACTTGAACGATTGATGTCCTAAAGACAGCTATCCGTTACCCTCGATTGACTGATTAGTTGAAGTGATCGTTGGATACCAAGTACTAGCCTTCTTTGATGCCTTTAAGGGATATCATCAGATCCCTATGGCAAAGCAAGATAAGGAAAAAACCTCCTTTAAAACTGATTGAGGAACTTTCTGCTACAAGATGATGCCTTTCGGATTGAAAAATGCCGGGGCTACTTACCAGCGATTGGTAGACAAATTATTCAAGTCTCGGATAGGACGCAATATCGAGATTTATGTGGATGACATGGTAGTAAAAAGCCGCAGCTACGACGCCTTCTTCGAAGATTTGAGAGAAACCTTCGACACGTTACGGACATCCAACCTAAAGTTGAACCCTGCTAAGTGCACTATTGGTGTTGGATCAGGCAAATTCCTTGGATATATGGTGTCCAATCGGGTAATTGAGGTAAACCCCGAAAAGATAGAGGCTTTGCAAAACATGCAACCTCCCAAGACCGTCAAAGATGTGCAGAAGTTAACAGGATTTCTTGCAGCCCTTAGCCGATTCCTCTCCAAAGGAGCGGAAAAACATCTACCCATCTTCAATATCCTTAAGAAGGAAAACCAGTTTGATTGGTCACACGAATGTGGAGAAGCCTTCCAAGCCCTTAAAAACCACCTTCGACAACTTCCGACACTGTTGAAACTAGATAAAAAAGAAAATCTCTACCAATACATATATGCGTCTCAGTTAGCCATTAGTGCTGTGTTGGTCAAGGAAAATGAGGGATCACAACACCCGATATATTATGTAAGCAGAGCTTTACAGGGGCCCGAGACCAGATATACACCTCTCGAGCGCTTAATATTGGCCCTTGTACATGTCTCTTGACGGTTGCGACCATACTTCCAAGCACCTACAATAATCCTCCTAACCAACTATCCAATTAGGCAAATCCTCCAGAAACCGGACGCCTCGGGACGAATGATGAAGTGGGCTATCGAGTTAGGAGAACATGACATACAGTATAAACCTCGAACAACCATAAAGGGCCAGGCCCTGTCGGATTTCATAATGGAGTCAGTGGAACCAGTGGAGATCAACCAACAAGAAACAGTTCCAGACACTAGAAGATGGCATTTAAATGTCGATGGATCCTCCAACTCGGGGGGGGGAGTGGTGCTGGAGTTCTACTGACCAGCCCTGAGGGAAAGGACCATCCTTATGTTCTCCATTTCGATTTCCGAGCCACCAACAATGAAGCAGAGTATGAAGCCATCATTACCGGACTGAAACTGGCTAAAGACCTGGAAGTTAGAGACCTCGAGATCTTTAGTGATTCACAAATCGTGGTTCAACAGGTCAAAGGCGAATACGAAACCTGAGAGTACAGCCTCCAAAAGTACCTCGAGATAGTTAAGCCTTTTCTAAATCAATTCCGACATTACGAGCTGAATCATATCCCCCGAGAAGGTAACCATAAGGCTGATGCACTTAGCAAACTTGCCTCCTCGGACCTCAACATAAGATCTTCTTAAGAATTGCTGATGGAAACCTTGCCAAAGATGAGTTACGAAGAAACTAGCATCATGGCTGTTGATATCTCAAACACATGGATGAACCCCTACATTGAATATCTCCAAACGGGAACCCTTCCCGAGGACAAGCACCTGGCACAGATGGTCCGAGTTAAAGCTCCAAATATGTCATCCACGAAGGCATCTTATACAAGAAAGGGTACCTCCAACCTATATTCAAGTGTGTTGGGCCTTCTGACGCTGAACATTTAGTACAAGAAGCACATGAAGGAGTTTGTGTAGCCACCAAGGTCCACGCACCGTTACCCGAAAGCTCCTACAGATGGGTTATTTCTGGCCTACGATGCTACAAGACGCAAAAAGATACATCGATTATTGTCACCAGCGTCAGAGATTTACTAAGATGGTCCATGTGCCACCGGAAAATATGATTACCATCCAAGAATCCTGGCCATTTGTCCGATGGGGTATAGATCTCGTCGGACCCTTTCCTACGGCCCCGGGTAACTTCAAGTACCTCATTGTGGCCATCGATTACTTCTCGAAGTGGGCAACATAACTGGCAAAACAGTTATCAACTTCTGCTGGAAGAATATTGTGTGTCGCTATGGCATCCCGATATACATAGTGACCGATAATGGAGCACAATTTTCTAATGACCCCTTCAAGAAATGGTGTAAGGAGTATGGCATACATCAAAAGCTCACCTCGGTATATCATCTAGAAGCTAATGGCCAAGTAGAGGTTACAAACCGAACCTTGGTAAGCGGCATCAAGAAGCGCCTCGAAGGAGCTAGAGGAAACTGGATCAAAGAACTACCAAGTGTGATCTGGACCCATAGAACCACACCAGCCACAGCAACAGGAGAGACTCCTTACAGCTTAGTCTATGGGTCCGAGGCGGTCATCCCAATGGAAATTGGAGTCCCCTCTGCCCGTACTTCTCAACCAAACGACGAAGATGGCACTGCCAACGAAGAAAACCTTCGTCTCGACCTTGACCTCTTAGAGGAGAAGAGAGCAAGTGATACTATCCATGAGGCCAAGGTGAAGGAAAGAGTCAAGCGCTACCATGATAGAAGAGTCCGCTTGGTCACTTTCGTTAAAGGAGACCTTGTAATGAGGTTAAATGAAAAAAGCAAGAAAGAAGTAGAAGGGAAGCTAGCCCCGAACTGGGAAGGTCCATATCGAGTCCTAGAAACCCATCCAGGGGGAAGCTACCTCTTGGAAACCATGAAGGGAGAACCTATACCACGAAGATGGAATGTGATTAACTTACGAAAGTATCACAGAAGATAAAAACTCAAGAGAGATCCTCACAAAGGTTCGAGAGCGTCCTAGAGCCTCATCAAGGTCTGAGACAACTCCGTGCTGGCGCAAACGGGTAATCAAACTCCACTTACTATTTATTTCACTTCTATCCATAAAGTTATAAACTCAGATTGAAGTCATGATTTGTACCTACATTTATAACAAGCAATCTTAAACTCCTTTTCTAAAAAGAGGATTGTTGTCTTAAGTATAACATTAATTGCTATTCAAAACAATATACTTTATAAAGTATATGATTGGTCAACTTATAAGTTGTTTGGATCCAATATTCAAATACCAATCGTTTTGAATAAAAGAGATAAGTTCGAGATAAAGTACTTCAAAAAGTGCTTGATTGAGGTCTATAGACCAAAAGGGCAGACGTGCTTGAAAATCAATCATCTCAACATAAAGAGGAAAAACCTCAAAGACAGAAGTTAAAATTCATATCAAAGGTGTTATTACATCAGAATATGATACTTCTAAATTCACAAAGGGATACATAGAGGAAAAATCTCGAACACAAATAGTTCATATCAAAAGTGTTATTACATCAGAATATGATACTTCTAAATTCCCAAAGGGATACATAGAGGAAAAACCTCGAACACAAATAGTTCATATCAAAGTCCCTCAAAAGAGCACATAGAAGAAAAACCTCTCGAATTTTGATACATTATATCAGAATATGATACTTTCAAATATGCCCAATAGGGTTTCCTAGAACTTCACGAGGAGTGGCACTTGAGAGATGGGCTATTGTCAACTTTTCTACAGGCTATGACATTAAAGGCCTTGTCAAAAGATGCCCGAGGAAGAAGCCCAACATCAAGCACGCAGAGTGTTCATCATGGACAACTATGAAAACCTGGTCCTGGAGTATCTCAGCTTCGAGACAGGAGCTCCTTTCCAGTAAATCATGAGACCGAGGTTCATGTGCAAAGAATTTCAGGCCTTGTAGCTGACGAGGAGATGCTAAGATTAATCCACCTTATTAATGGAAGAACTAGAAATCACCTCATCAAGAGAAGGTAACTCAGGATACTTAGCTTTAATAAGCCTCAGTAAATCTCCTGCAGTAGTTATATTCTCGGAGGGATCCAATGCATCCAAAAACTCGGCCCTAGGGACCCAGCGTTTAGCAGTCAGAACAGAGAGCTTATCAGCAGCATCTGGATGAGAGAAGATTTCCTTCATCACCTCCACCTCCTTCTCAGATTGACATAGTTGCAGAACTTGATCCAAGATCTCGTGCTGCTCGGAGGAATGGAATAAATCCCCATACTCCTCTCTATGACTATTAAACTCGTGGCTACTAGCAATAAAGGCACCCCAAAGCTTAAGAAGCCGTTTTAGCTCCTCTGATTTCCCATCCGAAGGCAAGGTCTGCGACAGCTCGTCCATGGTTTCTTGATACATCCTCGACTCTTTCCTCTCGGACTCTCTGGCCAGCAGTAAGGCTTTATTATCAGCCTCAAGCTGTTTCACCCTGTCCTCCAATTGAGTCAAATCATGTGCAGTTGGGACAGAAGAAGGAGGAACCATCAATTCGGTTATCGAAGTTGAAACATTGGCCCTCATATCCTCCTTCTCGGTCTGGAGAACCCGACACCTGGAATGTAACTCCTTCACAGAGTTATACAGGTGTTTGATCTCACCTTTGGTCTGCCGACCAACCGTGGATATATTTACCATCAGCTACAAAATAGAGGATATATCAAGGCCGGTATACTATGTGACATCTAAAAAGGTCACATAACAGAACAAAGAAAATTACTACCTTAGAGGCAAAGGGATACTTCTTGAAGGACTTCCGAGAAGCCTGACCATCCTCTTCCTCAGGACAAATCAGATGATACTTCAACTTTTTTAGAGGGCTATCTTCAGGGACCACCAGCTCAAGGTCAGATTCATTGTCATCTGAGGACTCCCTAACCACCGGTTCTACCCCCTCGGACTCCTCTGCCTCCTCCTCTATGGTCTGGAGGGCTGCCTTCTCTTTCTTGATCTTTTTCTTTGGAGGTGATGCTGCATATGGAAGAAGAAATTTCAATATAGAAGAAAGAATTACTACAATATGCAATTCAAGACATTACCTGAAGAAGATCGACTGGAAGAAGATTCATCCTGACTCCAAGATGATTTCCTAGCAGTCCGCTTCTTAATTTCCTTTTTATCCCCCTGGATTTTATCAGGGAGGGTCCAATCTCGATCCTTCTTCAGAAAGCTAGACGAAGATTTGGACTGAGGAACATCTAGTAGATAAGAATAGGTGATAGAAGGCCACTGCCACACCAAGCCATGAGCCCCTCGCACAAATCCTCCCTCCTGGAAGACGATCTTCTCCTTCAAGATCTTTTCTACGATGCCCTTCAAATGAACGGGCATCTCAAAGACATCAAGAGGCACAGCGTCCTTCGGCTTCGGATTCCAGTCAGGAACCTCATATTTAGTTCGATCAAAGGTTAGCCGAATGTCCTCCCACTTGCCGCTATTATCAGGAAAAGTGAAGACCTTGCCCTTTTGAGGAGTAAGGGTAATATGCTCGCGCTCCTTGAAACAGAATAGCTTGAACAAGCTCCTAAATAGATCCAAGCTTGGCTCATAATCCTTCCGGAAGCACCAAGAGATAAAAGCCACCATTGTCACCACCACATTGGAGTGAATTTGACAAGGATGTAGCTGATAATGCTGCAAAAACTGTGAAAACAGAGGGGGAAAGGGAAAACTCAGTCCTTGTTGCAGGAACCTGCCATATATTACCCCTTGAGTGGGGCTCACGAGATCTTTGACCGGAGTGGTCTTATTTTCAAGCCTTAGATCAGCCTCGATGGGGTACGACAACCTGCACGACTTCAGAAATTGCAGGGTATTTTCATCGATCACCTTGGTGACATCAGTCACGCCAACGGCTGTCGGAATCCGTTTATCAACTTGGGGCTCCGAATTTGGGTTCATCTCCGACCTAGAGGCACCATCATCTGCCACCGCAGCTACAACATGTAGTGGCGTAGTAATGGTCACCTCCATCAGTTCCCCAGACTCAACCTCTAAGAACAAGCTACTCAAGTCACGAGCAGCTGGGGCTTTTCCTTCAACAACACTCTCTACATTGCCAGAAGGGATACCGGAGTTTGCAGAAGACATGGCAATATAGATAATGAGGGGAAGTGAATATGTGAAGAAAAGAAGAACAAGAGTGAAGAATTTTTTCTGAAATTGGAAACGCTAAATACTTGGATGAAGATTGATGATAAACACAAGGAAAATTACTTGGTTATATAACCAGTAATTAAGCACGCATTTAAGTGGAGTAATTACCTCGACTAGCGAAACGATACAGGCAATTGGAAGGTTGGTCCTCCTCACCGCCAGAAGATACAATGAACAATGGCCACGTGTCAGTCTCTTCAGAATTTAAGAAGGCGGATCCAGATCCAACCATCCACGTGTCTTGATGGAATACAAAAGAACTTTAAGCTAGATATTCAGAAGGGTAAGCCCGAAAGGACAGTTCTAGAAGAACAATCCGAGCTTAACACCCAAGTTATTCTCCATCATTATTGGTCTTCCCTCGAGAAGCAGGTCTCTCCTTTAAACCTTCGAGACGGAGCACTCTATATTCTGAAGATCTACCTTGGGGCAACTGATAAGTCCATGGTTCATATTTGGGCCTCATTCATACTTGGACCAGGGCCCGAGAAGGGTCGTGGGCTCGAGATACGCGGATGGAGGATCCACAGGTCCATCAATCCTAATCCTTATAAGGAATGCGTATATTATGAATGTTCTACAAGGAATATACATCCTCTCAAAGATGGTAATACAGCCATCCTAAACATGGTAACACAACCATGTCCGAAATATACTTCTATTATACATGGTAATACAACTACTATTCCATAAGAGTTGTATTCATACCATAAATACATATCTTGGTGATCTACGGATTGTAGCCATATAAATACCCTAAAGGTTTGGTAGACCTCTCCATCTAATCTCATACTTCATACATTACGCCTTAAGCAAATATACTGACTTGAGCGTCGGAGTGTCTACCCTCGGGACACCCGGGCCTTTGTTTTGCAGATCAGTTTGTGAGCAGGGTTCGTGATCAAGTGCGGGTCGTAGACATCCATCAAAAATGTCCACTTTCACCACTTCTCTTTCTCATTAGTCAGCAGTATCTATCAGTAATAATCCAATCCACATTGACCTCACAGCACAGGTGTGGATTTAGTCCAGGTAGAGGTGTGGACAAGATCACTCATCTAATGTATGCATATGACTGTCTCCTATTTGTGGAATGTAGAGAAGGAGTCATTCAGAAGCTGGCAAGGGACGTTGATCATTTTGCGAGGTATACGGGGCAGAGAATAAATTTTACTAAATCAGGTATTATAGTTAGTCCCAACACAGATCCATACATGGAGGCTTATCTCAGGCAAACTCTTAATATCCATAATGTGGGTATAGGGAGTAAATATTTGGGCATGGTTATTGACTTTACACAAGGAAAATGTGTCATCTTCATTGGAAAGCTGAAAGTTAAATTTGATTCTTGGAAAAACAGGTTTCTGAGTCTAGCAGGAAGAATAACTTTGGCAAAACATGTGTTCTCAACAATGCCTTTGTATCCAATGGGAATTTTTCAGATTCCTAAATCTATCTTGGACCAGATAGATAGAATAACAGCAAGATTCATATGGAAGGGTGATTTGGAAGGGAAAGGTTTACATTGGAAGTCATGGAGGAAGATGTGTTTACCAAAGAATAAAGGGGGATTAGGATTGAGGTCTTCTTACCAAATGAATCAAGCTTTGATAGCTAAGCATGAATGGAGTCTGGTGCAGCACAAGGATTCTTTGATGGTAAATATTCTGAAGCAGAAATACTGTAAGAACACTAATTTCTTGGAAGTCAACAGAAGCAATCAGACTCTTCGGGATGGAATGGCATTTTGTGGGGAAGGGATTTCCTAAAACATAGATGGAAGTGGAAGCTAGGAAATAGAGCAGACATAAGTTTGTCAGATAATTAGATTGAGGGCAGTGAAGGGCTTATACCAAGACAGTCAGCAAATACTGCACAGTTGGACATTAAATTATCTCAGTTCATCACGCCTAATAAACAATGGGACATTCCAAGGCTCAGAAGTCTACTCCCTGATGAAGAGATTCAGAAGATCATGACAGTGCTTATTCCACAGCATGAAGAAATAACAGATAAAATTATATGGCCTTATACTATCACTGGGGATTATACAGTGAAAACAGGATATAGATGTCAGGATGATCAATCACAATTACCAGAGATGTCAACAACTGTTCCTCCAAAATGGGATAAATTTTGGAAAATCAAGATTCCAATGAAGATACTTATATGTATTTGGAGGGCACTAACAAATATTTTGCCTACTGCTGACAATCTTAAGAGAAGAAAGATAAAACATGAGGACTTCTGCAGTAGATGTGGCCATACTTGTAAGGAGGATACCGAACATCTCTTTCTGTACTGTGATAAGTCAAAGAGAATTTGGAGAGCCTCGGCACTAGGTTTGGATTTTAATGGTGCTACAAAGACAACTTTTGCTAATTGGTTTTGGCAGTGGTTGGGAATAGCACCGGATATGGAAATTATAAGCATATCTTGCTGCATATTATGGAATATATGGAAAACAAGAAATAATTTGGTTTTCAGAGACCAGAGAGATGTTCTTGACACGGTCCTACAAAACAGCCATGTGGATGCTTCCATTGCAACAACAAGAGAAACAGACATAGATGATGTGCAAGAATTGGAAGTTATACCTTCATCTCAGAATGGCGTACAGGAACATGGGGCAATGTTGGAACATGAAGTTGAGGCAATTCTCACAATGGATGGAGCATTTTGGAGTCAGAAGAAACATGGGGCAGCAAGCTGGTCTATTCTGCATCAATCCAGTGGATCAATTGTACTCACAAATGCAATGCACTTTCCATCATCATCAGCATTGCATGCAGAGGCAATGGTGCGTTACAGAGGAATTCAAGCGGCAGTGGAAAAACAGATATCAAGTCTATTGGTCAAAACATATTCCCTAACTCTTCATGGTTTGGTCATGGAGGAGGAGCGTAAGCCTCCTTGGGAGTTGTGTGCTTTGATCAACGACATCAGGAAGTTGAAATCCAATTTTACTTATTTTGTCTATGTAAAGGTTTCTAAAGAAATGGTCCAGTTTGATCATAATACAGCTGCGAAGTTGAACTGTACAATTTGTGCTTGTAATATTTGATAATTATAATGATAAAGGTTATTTCTCAAAAAAAATACAGTAGACTAAAATCCTTCTTAATTTTAGATTATTTTTGGGAACCGTAAAATAATTAATATACTAATCAATGTCACATTGATCAAGCTACTCAGAAAGCCCAAAATAACCTTTTTGAAAGTAAAATGTAATAAAATTTGACAAAGATAGAGGCTAAAAAATTAATTATCTACTTTCGTGTTTTACTCATATCTTACACTCAAGTTCACACATATCTATATCAATATCATTACTTTACTTATTTTGTATTTAAGAGCATCTTCAATGCTGGGCTGCAATATGGAAAAAGTCATGGTCCACGTCAAACTGATTGTGGCCCATGTAAAAAAACTTCTCCAATGCAGGGATTCAGTATGACGTGGCCATCTTTTTTTTTTGCAAGCCACAATTTGACCCTCTAGATATAGAAGGTCAAATTGCAGCCCTCTTTTGTCCAGTCAGCCGAAAATTGGGCGCGAAACTGGGATCACCCCAATCGTCGGCGCCCAGAACTCTGCACATCCCAATCTCGATGCCAGAAATCCTTCGCTCTGCACACCAATTTCGGCGACTGAGCTCTACACACCCCAATCATCGGCGCCGGAAATCCCTCGTTCCATCCGTGCGCTCGAGATTCTTCTTGGTACGGAGAAATGAGGAGAAATGGTGTGAAGCCCATTTCGTTTACGCTCACGACTTTATTGAAGCTGCGTTGCGGTGAATTGGGGTGTGGGATTCATGGCCAGAGTGTGAAGATTGGTGGGTTTTGTCAGGATTTGTATGTGGGGAATGCGTTGATTGATATGTATGGAGAATGTGGGAGATTGTTGGATGCACAGAAGGTGTTCGATGAAATGCCGCACAGAGATGTGATCTCGTGGACGAGTTTGATCGATGCGTGTGTGAAAAATGGCGAGATGGGTTTTGCGAGTGAGGTGTTTCGCAGGATGCCTGTGAAGGATACAGTGGCGTGGACTTCAATGGTGACTGGATTTGCCCAGAATGCTCAGCCTAGGAATGCATTGGAGGTGTTTGAGAGGATGCAGATTACAGGGGTAAGTTCTGATGAGGTGACATTATCGAGCGTTGTTTCAGCTTGTGCGCAGATAGGCACCATGGGGAAGGCGAATTGGGTCAGGGAAGTGGTGGACAGCTGGTTTCCAAGATGTTGTTATCAGTTCTGCATTGATCGACATGTACTCAAAATGTGGGAGCTTGGAGGAGGCTTGCAAGGTTTTCAAAAGCATGGAAGAACATAATGTGGTCTCTTACAGCTCGATGATTGTAGGATTCGCGATGCACGGTTGTCCCAACGAGGCATTGAGCTTGTTTGATGAGATGATTTCAAAAGGCATGAAGCCTAATGAGGTCACGTTTGTCGGCTGTTTATCTGCGTGTAGTCATGCTGGCTTGGTAGAACAAGGCCGGTGCATATTTGAAACGATGGAGAAATGCTATGGCCTTTCACCTTCAGAGGATCATTATACTTCCATGGTTGATCTCCTTGGCAGAGCAGGAAGGTTAGATGAAGCTGTTAGTCTAATTCAAACCATGTCAGTTAAACCTGGTGCCTGCAATATGGAAGTGGGTACTAATGTTGAACCAAGATCTTTCATAGAATAGGTCTTTCATAGAAGTGCTTGTTGGGTATATTTTTCATACAGCTCATCCTCGAGACTTCATGTTTTCTCTGTTTGTATTAATGTGAACTCTTGATTTTAACTTACTAAGTTGTAATTTAGCATCTCCTGAATGTGATAACTTACAAAGATCACTGAACTGTATTGACTATTGAATAAATTACTCTCTGAGCTTCCAAAAAGAAGAAAGGACTCTTTGCATACCCATCCTGATTCCTGAAGAGTGTTGCACAAATTTGCTGAGATGAGCCGTTTGCATTTTGCACAGAATGTGAAGACCATAAATCATGTTGATACGATGCCACTCAAAGACCATAAAAAATACTCTTGTTGAGCAAATAATATATATGCCAGTGAAGTCTGCCTTTTACTATCATGGAAGATACAACTTTCGCGTTAAAATGGAATAGGCAAGTTATGAGACATATTGAAATTTTAATCTATATATAAAATCCATGTCATATTGAATGTCTATTTTTGACACTTGCATTGGAGATACATAATTAGAAAGAGACCTGCAATTTTATAAAGTTGATGACATCATATTGCATCTCCAATTAAAAAGTGCCACGTGGAGCAATTGACGCCCAAAAGTGACGCTTGCATTGCAGATGCTCTAAGAGTATTTATTGGTGATGGAAAATTCATTTTATGAGCATGAGTACTTGTTTTATCAAGGTGAATCTAACCTTTGATATTTAAACAAGAAGCCGTGAATATAGAAAGGAGTTATTACTCGGCAAGCCAGTAAAAGTGAAAATATAAGAGACCTATATGACAGTAGAGAAATTACGCAGTGGGATACGTTTACGAGACCTATTTGGTCAGTAAAATTTGAAGTAATAGGTAGCGCTATACGTCTAATTTTAGAAGAAAGCATCTCATTAACCATAATAACAACACGTATGGACGAAACTATTTGTTTATGATATATCATGTACCCGAGATACAAGGCTCCATAGCTGATAACTCCATGAGATGTGGGTGAAGAAAGAAAGATGAAGCTTATAGGAGATTAGGTGGGTGTCGAGTTGACCAGGATCTGAGTTTTACTGATGCAGATGAACAAAATGGTGTTGAAGAATCCATTATGAATGTGTGCATTCGATGATACTAGGTACCTATCACCTATTATTTGAATATGTGAATTCGATGTAACATGATAGACTTTTTATATAGGTCAGGGCAAGATCGTGTTACATGATAGACTTTTTATATAGGTACGGTGCCTAATTTATTGTTTGTCATTGTTAGCATTATAAATGTTGTTTTATTTATTTGGATATGATTAGCGAAGTTGGTGTTTAAATTATTCATTGTACTTTCGAACCTTAGGTATGTTTAATGTGGTCAAGAGCTCAAGCAAATTTGGGAGGAGGGGAAGAAAAGGGATGAGGCTGGCTTAGACGCTGGCTAAGGAGGAGAAGGAAAAAATGGATGAAAAAGTTCAATTTCTGGAGCTGGATGGAGCTGAAGCGAATGAAGAGAGCTGCAGTTGCTAACGGGTTGAGGGATTCTTCTTTGGCAAAATATCAAAGGTATATTTCTATTTTAGAGTCCTAAATCCTTATTTGTTGGATAAAATAGAATCTAAACCCTGATTAATAGGAGCGCAAATCCTGATGACTAAGTCCTGATGTATTTTTTACAGTATACTGGCATCGCGAAACCCGGGCGAGGATCAGGAAAATAAGTAAAAAAATCGATTTAAGTAAAAATTGATTTTTATTATTAGTGCAGTGAACATAAACAATCAATGTTTTATTATCAGTTATGGTGATATTTTTCCTCAATATATGTAATATTAAATAGTTAAATTTTAATTTAGTGAAGGCGTGTATTATTTGTTTTCGAACCATAAAAGTAAAACAAAATATGAATCATAAAATTGATCTATGATAATCTTAAAATAGACATGTTTAGAAGAAAAGCGGACAGACTCACAAAACTATTCATATATATCATGTATTTGTCTCCGCACCTCGTGTTAAAATTACATCTGAGCAAGTGTATATTTCTCTTGCAAGGTTATTCCTTAAAACTTTGTCACTAAATGCGAATGGAGAGATAAAAATCTATCAATTACTCCATTAGTGCCAACACATATATAAAACGGCCCAGATCAATATCGCCCTTGCATCAATATTTTCAAGTCCAAGATAAATTAGCAGAGAATGAATCTTTCTTACCCGTATTTGATACCTAAATATGAGAACGGTATAACTCATTCGGTAGCAAATTATACACAAACGTGATCACTAAATATCAAATTGGAACCATATTTTATTTTGTCAATGAAGTTTGGACGTTTTTGATAACTTATAAAAAAATTCATTTCAAGAGAAAACATTTAAGGTGTATTTTTTTAATATATAAATTAAAGTTTGATTAGGACTAAATTTAAGAATCAATCAAGAATAAAGAAAACCATCGGTTAGCCCAATTATCCCGACACCAGATAATCATCGGTCAAGAATTTTTACACGCACATAGTCAACGAATAAATATACTTAATAATAATTCCAGAAAAATATAAAAGTTAAGAATACTTTCATACTCTTTGGGCGATCTAATAACACACTGCACGCACAAATGCCGCACGCACAACTTCAATTTATAAATGATACCCGATGAATTATTTTAGTTTACATTATTTTCTAAAAAACTGTAGAAATTCAAGAAATTTAAACTTTTGCACGGATCAGATTACATTGTACCGGATTGAAAAAGGCTATTCATATATATCATCATATATATGTTTAAACTCACCATCGCTTGTTCTTATTTATATCTTTTGATAATTGGTTGAATAACAGAGATTAAAACTACTCGATTCAGCATATAGTTAATCATTAATAATCTCTTCGAATTCTTCGATGATCTCCGAAGGGGACGTTCTCTGCCCTTGGTCCAGTATCTCCGGCAGGTCTTGCAGAAGTGCCTGGGCTGAGACACAGAGAGGACTTCGGAATTTGGAGGATTTAGAAGAAACCTGTGATGTTCATAAACTTTAGTGGTTAGATCATCTGTGGAGACGTTTTCCTCGAAGAAATCCACCAATCTGATCATTAGGACAAAATATTCTGAAACAAATAATTTCAGTACTATAACTATTATTGTAACTTTGTATGTAGTAACTGTTAAAATTGATGTATATATTTAATCAAACTCTTTTTTTGTTTTTATTTTGTTTTAAGCCGTTTAGGTGGTACGTGCATGACGTGACCACATTAATTAAACATAATTATAGAAGATAAATTAAAACACCAACTTCACTGATCAATGATCAAATCCCGAATAAATAAAACAACAACAACAAAAGATAAATTAAGCAGTGTATGAGAAATAATCAGAATCCTCATAATAAGCAAGCTAGTGGTCGAAGATGGAGATCACGGTGGTCGGAGATTAGTTGACGGGGTTGCTCCAGCAGGATCCGAGGGCCTTGACGGCCGTAGCTCTCAAGATGTACTGGTGGTACGCCACCGCCGCCAATGCTCCGACCCAGTGGTCATCCCAGATCTTAATGACTGCAGCTCCGAAACTCCTAGTCTGGATGGTTCCGGTTCCGGTGATCGTTAAATATTGTTAAATCGGGTAAGGAGCTTCTTTTTTTTTTAAATCAAACCACCATTGGTGGGGGGAATTTATTGGCACCCCAAACCTAAGAGCCGAATGAGGCTTGAATATTGTTACAATGTTAAAATTGAGTTCAAAAGCTAAAAGCTTTCCAAAAAAATAACCTAGTGTATTCTAAGTTTCTAGTACTATGGATAGAAGTAACCATTCTTGAGTCCAAAACCTTTGAGGAACAGGTTAGTGATCGAGCCAGCAAAGGTCGAAACACAGTTTTACCACCCAAAGAAAGACATCAAGAATAGGTTTCCATCATACCAGACTAGATTGCCAAAAGAATGCTAATCTAGCTACCAAAATTATATACATGAGATAACTTTACTGTAAGCTAGTCTCTGTATCAAGTTGCCATTTGATTTGCAGTGCTTGAGTGATTTAATGTCAGCAACCATCCATATTCCAATTGATCTTCATTCTGCTACAGTTTGTCAGCTACTTTGTGTTTGTCCTCCTTCAAACCTGAAATATGAAACAAAAGATAGCAGTACCATGGTTCTTGATATTTTCAAAGTGAGAATCTGAGTTGAGGCAATCCAACCATGTCAAGCTTTATAATAGAAGAAAGTGTACTAGGAATCATGTGGAGTAATATATCATTTGATGCTTGCTGATTAGAGCACATGTGTGAAATGTGATCAGCAGCAGAATTTCCTTCTCTTAGGATGTGTATAATATGGTTTTGGGTAATAAATTTATTTAATTCATAGCACTGAGAGAAATATTTCCATTCAATTGTGATAGGGTTTTGAATCCCTTTAACTGCTGTGAGGCAGTCTGATTCTGCCTGGAAATGAAATAATCTCATGTCATACCCTATTTCATACCCAAATTCAATTGCACAAAGTTCAGCATGTATAGCTGAAGTGCAGTGAGTGTGTTTCATACACATCCTGACTACTACTCCAAGTGTATTTCTAACAATTATCCCAATTCATGTCTGTTCACTAGAAAAGTGACTGGCATCAACATTTATTTTATACCCTATGTCTGGAGGAATCTATTTAATTATCTTAACAGGTTTAGGCCTCTTTCTTTTCAGAAATGGAGCTAGCCCTATTTTAACTAAAAAATGGTTCCTGACAGGGTTTCCAACCAATGGAAATGCAGTGAAAATATTAGAAACTTGCCTAATGATATTCTGACACAGTGTCATGGAACTAACATTTTTATTATCATATATAAGGTTGTTTCTTCTAGTCCACAAATTCCAGATCACTACCATTGTAGTAATCTTGATGACAGAATTGTGGACCTTAGATAAACCAGTATATAATAAATAAAATCTCATTCTCTGACCTATTGTTCTGAATTCTATAACTCTGATACCAAGTAACCTGTGTAAAAAATTCCAAATTTGCAAGCTTGCTTCACAGGTATTAAAAAAATGTTTCATATTATCAGAATTACAGCAGAAAGGACACTTGGAGGCTAAATTAATTCCAAATTTGTGAAGGGTGTCATCAAAAGGCAATAATTTATTCCTAAGATTGTGTCTTCTGTCCCTCTGACTCTGAGACTATTGTAAGCTGTTCTAACTGAGAAAGCACCATTTCTGGAAGGTTTCCAGAACATCCTATCAGCATGAGAGTACAATATTCTGGCAACCTGCAATATAGAAATAGTGTCAGCAGGTAAATGAGCTTGAATTTGAGCAATATTATGATCCTTATTTTCCAGAAAATTGGCTAGACTTATATCTTGGAAGGGCCTATCTAATAGTTCAGGCCATTGATAGCATAAAGCTCCATTTTCTGTCCAATTTGCTTCCCAGAAAGAGCAACTCCCCTCTCCAACACATATGAAAGAATTGGCATTTGCATGTTCAGTAACATGACATATTCTCTGCCAGATGTGTGAATTTTTGTAAGAGTCTGGGAGATTCCATAGTTACCTTGTCCAAATGGTATCATTTATTTGTAGTTTCCACCACAATTTACATGAAAAAGCCTCAACAAATGCAGAAAAGTCTCTAAAGCCCATACCATTTTCTACCTTTGGAACAGCAACTCTCTTCCATTTTCTTCAAATCTTTCTTTGACCATAGTTAGACTCCCCCCGGTAATGTCTAATTGCTATCCTTTCCATTTGTTTAATTACTGTCTTGGGAGGCTTCAAAACTGGAAAATAATGGACAGGAATTGCTAGGAGTACATGGTTAATAAGCACCATTCTTCCAGCAATTGTAAACCACTGATTTTTCCAATTCTTTGTGGCATTTTTCATTCTCTCTATGATTGGCTGATAGTACAAGACTTTATTTCTCCCACCAAAAATAGGTATGCTAAGGTACTGGAAAGGCATCTTGCCTTTTTTCATACCCAAGTACCTCTTAATATCCCTTATCTTATGCCTTGTGGTTCCAGAATGAGTGTAAAACTCAGACATGGAGAAATTTACTCTCTGACCAGAAACTGCTTCATAAGCCTCAAGATATAGTTTTAATCTTCTCATGTTTTCCTTTTTTGAGCTGATGAAGAGTGCAGTATCATCTGCATACATTAGGTGAGTGATTGTCTCTACCCCTCTAGGCATTATAAATCCCTGAATGTATCCTATACTCACTAGTTTCCTAATACCTCTAGAGAAGGCCTCAGTAACTATGTTATATAAAAATGGAGACATAAGATCACCCTGTTTATTTCCCCTGGTAGATGGCAAAAAGCCTGATGCTACTCCATTAACCAGGATAGAGAAATATGCGGCTGCAATATTCTGTATAATGATCCTGACCAGTGTGCCATGAAAGCCAACGTGTAATAGCATAGAATTAAAAAGTCCCCATGATACTCTATCAAAGTCTTTTTGCACATCTAACTTTACTATCAAGTCGTTGTTCTTATTCTTACATAGCAGTCTTGTCATTTCTAACATCTGAATAATATTGTCAGAGATGTCTCTGCCCTTGATAAATGCAGACTACTCCTGTAAGATCAGCTTACTCATAAGAGGTTTTAATCTCTCAGCCAATACCTTAGAGTATACTCTATTTTAAAGTTGGATAGGCTTATTGGCCTAAAATCAGAAAAGGTGGAGGGGTTTGGTTTCTTTGGTATTAATGTTAGCCAAGTTATTGATATTGCCTTTGGAATCAGTGCACCTCTTAGAAACTCATTAGTAGAGTGTAAGAGATCCTCTTTGATCATGTCCCAGGCATTTCTGTAAAAAGCACCTGAAAATCCATCTGAACCAGGTGAACTATCCTTGCCTAGGCCAAAAACTACAGTTTTTAGTTCACCATTGGTTACCAAACTCAACAAAGTTTTATTCTCCTCCTCAGTTACCAATTTAGGAATTTGGAAAGTAAAATATTCAATGTATGTGCCTGCTTCTTCATTCCCTGGATCATTCAATAGGTTCTGATAGAAATAAATTGCTTCCTCCTTTATTCTACCTGGATCTATTATCCACCCATTGTTTCTGTCCTTGATTTTGCAGATCCTTGCTTTCCCTCTTTTTTCTTTCACAATATTATGAAAAAACTTGGTACTAGCATCTCCTTCCTAAAGCCATTTTATATTAGATTTCTGTCTCCAATATATATTATCCTCCTTAATGGCTCTCTCAAGCATAATCTGACCCCTATTAAGCTCTTCCAAATCTCCTGCAACTTGATATCTTTCTTCTAGATTAGCCACTAATTCTTCAGCCTCAACCAAGTTCTTATGAACATTACCAAAATGTTCTTTATTCCAGATTTTCAAAGCTGCCTTGGGCCTCTTCAATTTAAACACCATATTTGTCATTCCTTGATAACTGCTTGGCAGAGTCTAGTTATTTTCCACAAGTGTGGTATAATCTGAAATATTCATCCACATTTGTTGGAATCTAAAAGGTTTTGGTGTGTGCTCACTGGAATCTTGTATGGTTAACAGAAGGGGATTATGGTTAGAGGTGGTCCTATTTAGAATTTGGATGGAGTTGTGAGGGTATAGGGTGTTCCATGCTAAGTTACTAAGACCTCTATCTAGCTTCTGTAAAAGAAGATCCTGAACCTATTTCCAACAGTATTCACCTCCTGAAGAGCCATTTTGTCTATAAACTCAGTGAAATCTGCAATGCTCCCTAGTGGTGGTTTAGTTCTACCTTTCCTCTCATTTATTGCTGTGACAGTATTGAAATCCCCCACATATATTGTGGGGGCATCAGGTAAGTTTGTCAGATCATTCCATAGTGATTTCCTAAGTCTTCTAAAGACTTCAGCATAAACAAACACAGCATGCCAGTCAGTCAATGAAGATGCATCAGTAATCTTTGTTAAAACATATTGATCACTCTGTGAAATAACATTAACAGTAAAGTGGTTATTCCACAAAAGCCATATTTTTGCATTTTGTGCTGGATAAGCATGTTGAAAATGTAATACATGTTGTAGTGTTGTGATCATAACATTGTCATGCATAGGTTCTATAACACATAAAACTGATATATTATGTATGACAATTAATGTTTGTAATCTATCTATGGAGGTTCCTAAACCCCTTAAATTCCAGACTAACATATTTCCAATTATGTTGTGACTAATCATTAAACTGGGTATTTAACCTTTTGTTTTGGTCTAAGCAATATACTAACACTGTCACCAGTACTAGGTTTCTTTGCTTATTTATTTTGATCTTGAGTCACAATTTCCTTAGAAATTATGCAATCTGAAATATGCAGGTCTGAGTCTAAAACAGTTGATACATGCATGTCAGGTTCAGAGTTGCTATCATGCATATCTGGTTCAGTATTCCTATCACGCATATGAGGTTTCAATATTAATTCTGAGCTACCTTGTGCCAGAATTGAAGTGTTCATGCTCAGATTGTCCAAATTTTGGAGTTCAGGGATTTTACCTCCCTTACCTGATACACTGTTTTGAGTGTTGCTATGGATATTTTGTTGTATATTGCAACTGGTGGTATCTGGTGATGATAATTGGTCCTTTGTCTGTTGTATGTCATTGTCATCATCACTCTCTTATGAGCTTTGATCAGACTCATGCAAGATAGAAAAAGTATTTGATACCTGCTAGGGTGAGTGGTAAGGTATCAAATCAAGCTGAGAATTGCCTTTCTTTTTTTTCATATCAGATTTGAGTTTTGAGATATGAGTATCATCATAAGCATAAAAGGATACAGTGGAGGATCTCCTCTGATTTTCTAACTGACTGGTCAGCAATACAAAAGTAAGAGCCAGGCCCTCCTTATTCCTTGCTGCTTGACCAGAATTCATTTGATTTGGTTCTTGGAACACCACCATCTCCTTTGATGATTCATTTTGCTTTTGGCTTGTAGCATCCCTCTCCTTCTGAGTGGTTGATAAGCCAGATGACCCAGCCTGAGTGAATGGTGCAGCATTTTCTTTTCTTCTCCATGCCCTCTTCAGTTCAAGGTGCAGGTGGACACAAGCTACTTCTTCATGTCCTATCTTTTTACATGATTTGCAGTAAGAAGCTAGGTGATGATATTCCACTGGACATTCTTTATAGTTATCAGTTCTACCTATGGGAATGGAAGTGATTCTGTCCTCTTTCAGATCAAGCTCAATACACATTTTAATGACAGAAGGCCTAGTAATCCCACTAGTTGCAGAATCCATCTTTATGAATTTTCCAGTTTGGCCAGCAAAATCTTGAATCAGACTTTGATTATAATAATAAATATGTACCTCTTTTACAGAAACTCACACCGGAACAATTGAAGACTCTAAATCCGGGTTGAAATCTTGTGTCCATTTCATCACCTTCATGGTTGCTCCTGCAATTGACCAGTATGGTTGTAACCAAAACTTCTGATAATCCTCCTAGTATTTGAAGCGACTCAGTATGTGTCGGTAGTTCAGAAGTCCGAGTTGAAATTGAGATTTGAACCCGATGCCATTGAACGCCTCGTGGATCTTCTCCATAGGTGGCTTGCCCCGATTGAATTTACCGATCATGGCATTATCATAGTGGGCAGCGAGGATGTTCAAAGATTCAGGATCATAGAGACATGCCGGACGGCCATTTAATCGAGTGATAGAGGGCTTTATTTCGGGACTGGATGGTAGTTTTGTGAAGAGAGGGGGTTGTTTGTTTGCTAGAGCTTGCAGAAAAGATTTCCGGCCAGTTATGCCGCCGTGTTCCGGCGGTGGAGCCGCCATAAGACGACCGTTTTTAGTCGTTACCAATGAGGAATGTGACCGTTTATAGTCGTTTTTTGGGTTTTGTGACTGAGTATAGCATTATTTAGTAGAAAAAGTTGGTCGGAAAAGTGGAGAGAAGACAGAGGAAAAAGTTAAAAGAGAAACTTGACACAGAACCTTAGTATCAAGGTAAGGAGCTTCGGAGCAACAGTCATTGTAAAACATTCCTCTACAAAAATGGCAGTTCAATATAATAGAGTCAAAATGAAACAATATCTCCACCAATTTGGATAGAAATCTCAATAATTATATGACCATAAACACCATAATTAAGAGTATAAAAAATATTTTCCCAAAATCAGGTAAGAATAGTTTCAAGTAATCTCTTATTGTTTGAATCTATTTTAACATGAATGGGTTTAATCTCCTTTATGGTTTGTTTTGATGCAAGAAAATTTCTCAACCCTTATATTTCCTCAGGAAAATAAGAAATTTGATCCATTTTCTTAGATATAGATATGTTTTATTATGATCAATTTTATTTTATCCCTGATACAATTTGTTTTGTAAAACAATTGCAGGTACCTTTCAAACAATTTACAAGAGACTCGTAAGTTACAATCTTTTTTCTCTATCCATTTACCCGTGCCTTTTTACCGTTCAATTAGGGTTTAAATTTTGAATATAAAGTAGAGAATAACATTCATCCGGATAATCTTGATATAGACCTTATCAAGACACCAATAAGATAACGACACGTGTACAATTGTAATGTTTTAATTGGTTAAGATATTTTTAGTAAAGTTCTAAAACCCTAATTTAGAATGTGTAAACCCGTCTGGGTAATGATTGAACACGTGGCCCAATCATAAATTAGTTAGAGCATCTTCAATGGCTAGATACTATTGTACCTTGAGGTGCCACGTCATTTTTTCAAGTTAGTGGCTTGACAATCTACTTGTTACTTTAATGGTAAGCTACAAACACATGTAGTTTGATTGGGCCACGTGAATTTAAATTTTGAATAAAAATTTCATTTTGAAAATGAATCATATTCAATTGCAAATCATTAAATAATAAAATGTAATAATATACTAATAAAATAAATTAAACAATAAAATTTAGTAAAACTAATCTAACCAATGTCATAAATTCTAATTTTAATTTTTTTTCCTAATTTTGACTATGCTTCGTACCGGCTGCTAGTTCTAAATAGATAGATTAAGAAAAATACAAAAGAATAATAAAAATGCATATTAGGTAAGTTTTTTACTGCAAAGAAAAAGATTATTCTTTCGAATTGAATATGAATCGAAGTTGATTTAATTATTATTAAAATAAATATTTTTCATTTATATTATCAATAATAATGATTACTCAAACATATAAATTTCTTTTACATAATTAATTGTATGTAATTTATATATATCCTATATATATAATAACGGTAATTATTTACAAGTATAAAACATAATTCGAATTTGAACATAATTTTATATAAAAATAAAATATATAGCATGTGGATTGAACAACACGTTCCAATCATATAAAATGTGATATACACTCTCTTGTAATGAAACATTTAATGGCATTTAATGCGTACGATCACAAGCAGGCCTGCTTCCGCAAGCAACAGCTTGTTCCAAGCAGTGTGCGTGAACGCAAAAACAATGGTAAGCAGTACTGCTATAACTTTTGAAATTTGCCAAGCAATTCCAAACACCACCGTTGGAGATGCTCTTAAAGATAACATGTCGTTATTTCATTGTTGCCTGATATTGCCAATATGATCCTGATATATATTAAACTGTATAAAATAATATATAAGTTTTTTTATAATATTTGAAATTTAAAATGTTCAAATTTTAATTTAATGAGCTCTTTTTTTGTTTGGTCTCTTCTTTATTTCTGGCACGAGTATTGCATGCACGGTCGTACTCCAAAATAATAAATAAAATTCACCCACACAAACATTGCACGCGCACAATTTCAGTTGATAAATGATTTACCAATAAATTATTTTACTACGTATTTTACATCTTACGTATTTCTTCTATCGTTTATTCTTAGAGTGGTGATATATGCAGGTCTATTTTTACTAATGCAGATCTAAAATATAATATTTTGAATGCACTAGCACAATTCAGGGCCACATATTATGTTTCTCGGACCTGCATTAATAAACATGGACCTGCATGTATAATTTCTCTATTCTTATTATATATTTTGTCGATAACAGAGATTAAAGCTAGCTGATTCAGCATATAGCAGATGGGTGGAATATGTTCGACGTTAAAGTACTTGAGAGTTAAGATGAGAAAATACCAAGATAAGTTTAATAACCTCTTAGGCTCTTGATAAAATTGAAGTCTGATTGTCTTCATGAGTCACTAAATCAGGAATAATTAAAATTCTCAGTCTTTGATCTTAATAAAGAAGGAGCTCCTGCCCAGATGGCTTCTCAGGCTCTTTCTTTACACATTGTTGGGATATTGTAAAGAAGGATCTCCTAGAATCAGCAAATGATTTCCTAGAGGGAACATAATTGCCCAGGGCCATGTCAAGCATATGGTTAGCCCTAATTCCTAAAGTTCCAAACCCTAGTTTCTTCTCTCAGTTTAGACCAAATAGTCTTTCTAATTTTGTGAACAAGATATATTCCAAAATTATAATGCAAAGGTTAAAACCCCTTATGCCAAAACTGATTTCTGATGAACAGTCTGCTTTCCTTAAAGGGAGAGATATCTCAGATAATACAATTCATATACAAGAAATGGTCAGATTACTAAATAAGAACCCTAACCATAAGAATGTAATAACAAAACTTGATATGTAGAAGGCTTTTGACATGGTGTCTAGACCCTTTCTGAACTCAGTTTTGTTGCACTTTGGTTTTCATGGGCATTTAGTCAGAGTCATAGTTCAGAACATCTCCTCAGCTTGCTCCTCAGCTTGCTTCTCTGTACTCATCAATGGCATAGCAATTGGTTTCTTCTCTGCTAATAGAGGAATTAAGCAGAGGGACCCACTATCCCCCTTCCTATACAATTTAGTGTCAGAAACACTGTCAAGGGGTCTGAAACATTTGCTCTCCACTCAGTTCCTTTCTGGATTCAGAATGCCTAGAGGGGTTCCACAGGTATCACACCTTATGTATGCAGATGATACTGCTATTTTCCTGGCAGCCAATGATGGAAATCTGAAAAGATTCCTAAAGGTCCTGAGATCATTTGAGATATGCTCTGGACAGAGAGTCAACTACTCCAAGTCTGAGTTCTATGTGAACCTGAGAGCTAACAATAGTCTGGTGAGATTGATAAAAAGGATCTCTGGCATGAAACTTGGAAAATTGTCATTTAAGTATCTAGGGGTACCAATTTTTACTGGTAGGAACAAGGTCATTTATTATCAACCCCTATTGGAGAGGATGCAAAATGCAGTCAACAATTGGAAGAATAGATGGTTAACTCCAACTGGTAAATTAATTCTTCTAAACCATGTTTTCTTTGCAATTCCAAATCATGTGTTTGCAGTTTTGCAACCACCTTTGACTGTGATCATGAAGATGGAGACAATGGCCTCTAAACATTTCTGGGGGGAGACTGAGACTACTGCTCAGAAAATGATTTGGAGAAAATGGAGTAGAATGGCATTGTCAACTTCTGAAAATGAGATTGGAGGTAGAGACATCAGGGCAACAATCCAAGCTTTTTCTGTTAAGTTTTGGTGGAAGTTTCAAATGAATAAATCAATCTGGACAGCCCACTTATGGGCCTTACCTGCATCCTATAGAACCTCCCACACATGGAAAAGGATCTGCTCCATTACTGAGTTTGCAAATAACAATTCTAGGGTTTTAGTTGGAACTGGGGAATCTCCTCTCTGGTCCTCTAATTGGTCTGGCCTTGGTATTCTTGAATATCATGTAACTGACAGCTTACCCTTCCCTGATTTGACCATATCTGAATTCTGTGCTAACAAGCTTTTATACTTACCTGCCATGGAGCCTCTACTGGCTACCAACTTGAAAAATGCTTTGCAGGAACTTCAGATTACAAATGGACATGATGACAGGTTGATATGGTGCCCCTCTCCTGTTGGATCCTTCAATGTCAAGTCAACATACCAAAAACCTAAAGCCACTGGAAATGATCACATCATCAAACAGGTATGGTTAAACAGAGTGCCTACCAAACTGTACATCTTTACGTGGAGAATTTTTAACAAATTGCTACCATTCTCAGATGTGCTTACAAAATTTGGTTTTCATCTTCCCTCTAAGTGTCCTAACTGTCCCAGCTTAGATACTCTGACTCACTGTTTTAATGAATGTAAAGTGCACACACAGATCCTGTCTTATATACATCAGATATTTGCCATTTCTGCACCTCATTTCCATTCACTTACTCACAGTTTATCTTTTTACCTTAACTTCAGAGGTGCTACAAAAATTATCACTAAGATTGCAGTCAACACTTTTGTGATGACTCTGTGGTGCATCTGGTTAAGTAGAAACAGTTTTCTGTATAATAATGTGAAACCTGAACCATATAATATCTTTAAAAATGTGATCAAACAGGTTAATATGATTTTTAGGGCCTCTCCACTGGTTGGAAATCCTCTAAAACATCAACAGTTAGTTAATATAGGGCTAATTCCATATCTGAGGAGAAAAAGGCCAAAAGTAATAAGACTGGTTAGATGGACCCTTCCTAAAACTGATTTAAAAATCAATGTAGATGCCTCTTTCTTAGCCCCAGATAATGTAGGTCTAGGTGTTATAGTTAGGAATGGCAGTGGCTCTGTACTTCATATACTTATGAAAAAAGTCACTGCCTCATCACCTCTACATGTTGAAATTCTTGCAATACATTTGGTTTCTCAATTGGTATAGCTGGGAATATGCCCTTCACCTTGGAGTCTGATTGTCTAGCTACAGTGTCAGGGATTATCTCCCCTTCTTCTGTCAGTTGGAACTTTTATGCTATTTGCTATCAACTTAACAGTTTGGGTGTGGAGAATTGTATTAAACACATTTTTAGGGAGGCAAATGGGACTGCTGATTTTTTGGCAAAACATAGCTCCAATTTCAACCTCTCTGGAAATTTGTTGCTGCAGGACTCCCCCCCCCCCCCCCCCCTTCTGAGAGGAATCATTGCAATGGACTGTCTACAAATTCCTAATCTTAGACATACCTAGACAGCTACTACTGTTTTTGCTTCCATTTCTCTACAGGTCCTATGTCTATACATCCCATCAGATGCTGTATAGACATCCAAAGCTGGAGCAGAAGGTATCCTGGAATGAATTTTATTTCCAGTCATGGGAGGAGAAAAACCCCACAAAAGACAAGGCAGTAATGCACAAACTTTTGCCTCACTCTTGTACATACAGAGTGTTGGATTCTTGTAGATGGATGGATCTTTGGTACAGCATTGGTTTCCATTGTTTTTGGTTGGCAACTTTGTGCTTCGTTTAACGATTACTAACCTGCTCGCTAAATTCTTATGGATCCAGTGTATTTCCTTTTTGGCTAAGAGATCTCCACAATGTATATGAATAGGTAGATTAGTTAGCCATATTCTTACATTCTTTTGTCAGCTTATTGCTGAGATCCATGTAACAAACTGGCTTTGGAGCCTTTATATAGGTTGGGGATCCTATAAATATCCCCACCAACATGTGGTTTAATTTATTTTTTAAAAAAATGATAAATTTGAAGTCTCCCTTTAAATCTCTTATGTATTTGGATCTTTGTTTTAGATTTTAAGAGATCAAACGGTACTCAAAATCATACTTCGATTTCAGCTTCGGCTTTGGACAAGAAAATGGGGATCCTTTTAGTGCACATCTTTTCTAATATGAAAATGAAATTCCTAAAAACCCTTTCTTTGTGATGTAAATAAAGAAAGAGAGGAGGCGTACACTGGTATGTTCTTTTCATTTCTTTCTACTTATTCCAATCAAATTAAGTTCACTTAAATATCTTTCAGTTTAGTTTTGTTCAATTCAATTTTGATGAAATTTAAGTTAATTTAGAGTCAAACTTCTTTTTGTTTTATTCAATAAATTGATTTTCAGTTCAGTTCAGTTACCAATTCCATTCAAATAAGCATAAATAAGTTGGAGAAAACATATCCCCAACCCGATTGATGAACTACTGAAAAATGGGATGGGACAGAGCAGTGGCCCATAATATAAATTGGGGGTTGTTATATGTAGTCCTGTATTTACTTATGCAGTCCGTATTTATACATGAAGTAACATTAATATTCTCAGTATTAATTCAAAAGTAAATGTGGTTTCCATAAATGAGGGTACATCAGGTACTTCAAATACAAATACATATTATATAAGTAATGTTGGACTGCATCTATCAATTACCTATAAATTTTGGGGGTTGACGGTGCCGCCCCGTGCAACCCCTAGTTGCGCCCCTTGAAGTGCCCCTTGTCCCGATGAGCATGCGATTCCGGTAAAGTGATTGATCGAAACTTAAATGACCTAGCCTTAACTAGAGCTATATTGATCAGCACTTCTCCCATTACTATTTCCCCATAAATCAGCCAGAGATAATGAGTTTGGTACCATGAAACCCCAGGCAGGAGGATCAGAAATTCATAGCTTAGCTTCTTCCCACTATAATCTTCATCCCTAATCCTGGGATTTTTAGGTCTAAAACCCGATCTGGATCGATGATAATTATCATGATTATTAGCAACAATATTATGATGATAACTTCTCTTATGGCTGTTATTTCCAATATTCATATTTCCAACAATATTTCCAACACCGCACGCACAACTTCAGTTGATAAATGATTCTCAATGAATTATTTTTGTGTACATTTTACAATAATTAACTTTTCTAAAAAATCTATATGAGAAATTAACCTTACACAAGTATTTCTCTTGAATTATTTGTATCCTATTTTTAGTGAGTAATTATTTTAAACATAATTTTGGATTGTGATAGGCTTTACTTATCAAAAATAATAAAAAATAATTTTTCGTAGCAAATTTATCAATTTAACACATCAATCTTCTTATTTTTTTATATAGAATCTATATTAACAAACATACATAAGTAGTATTATTTTGAAGCCTGGACTCATTTCTAGCCGATACAAGGCCAATGTTGCCTCTTAAGATGATTTAACCTCAATGATATGTCGATCTAGTTGAGTTATTTGTAATCTAGTGCCGCTATACAAGCCTGAAGTATCGATATTACTTAGCAGCATGACCGGGACACCATCCTTCAACCTCAACTAATATTTAGGTAAACGCGACACTTATATCGGTATTAGATATTCTTTGGTCTCTCATGGTACCATCGATAGTAAGTGATCGTTAATATATCAACAACATCACGAGTTGGACAAGGAATTGCTCTTTCTTGGAAGTAACCTAGACATGTAAGGTCATAATTTAAGGAAAACTAGTTTAAATATGATTTAAGGAAAACCATTTTGAGTGTTGATATTGTGAAAGTTTTTGTGTACAATGCAAGACTTTCAATTTGTTTCAAGTTTGATTATTACTTGATTATGTTGATTTTCCAAAGTTAGAATTTGGATTAAATTAAAGAGTTCTATTTATATTTAGGATAAATATGTAACTTAATCGATGTGAAATACTCAATCCGAACCTTTACAATCAGAGGGTGTATTTGAGGCTCTCAATTGAAAAATTTTACACATAAAATTGAAGTTTTGTTGAAATTTGCATTGGAGATGGATTTTAAAGTAGTGAGCATGTGAGAAAGTGCAAGCATTTTCAGCCTTTACCTGGAGGCAATCGAGAGTTTTGACATATTGAAAATGTACAAAATTATATATAAGCGCTTGAGATGACGCCAGGGGACGTTGGGTTGGGGTGGTGGAGGGTCAACAAAAGAATAAATGGGGCGGTGCCGAGAAAAATCAAGAAAAATTTCATCTAAATGTCATTCAATTTCTATCAACTGTATGCCAAACTCATGATCTAAGTGGGTCTACACAAAACATGGTGACGATAAATGCAAAAGTCTTCGTTACAGCAAGAAAAAATTATGATCGGTGCAAACAATCGTCAAAGACAGTATCTTACAAGCGATAGCACTCGAGAATTTCTTATATACGATGGCTATTCATTTATATATGTTGCAAAAATAAATAGGAATCGTATAAAGAAAAGGAGAAACTTTTGTTTGTTGTGAGGGGAAGACTAACCAACATTTATGGGTAGAAGGCTAACTGGAATTTAAACAACACAATGAACTATTTAAGGTTCAAGATATTAGTAACATCCTATAATGCTATCATTTTTGCAAACAAATTTAGAGATATATTTTTTACTCTACTAGAATGGAATATAACAAGACAATGGACTATATAGGGTTTTAGAACGAGTTATGAATACGGGGCTTCCTCCACAAGTGAATAGAAGCTGGCAAACAAATATTACCGTATTTTCAAAGAGTAAATTTATGACTTTCACATCTAATCAAAACTAAGTTATAACCAGAAGTAACTATTCTTATTCAAATAAATGCCTAAATTGATTTTTTATGGCCCCAATATATGTCAAAATATCAACTTTTAGCCCCAACATTTAAAATGCACAATTTGTAATCATAACATATAAATTTGATCAATTTATAGTCCTAAAGACATATATGCTTAAAAAAACTTTATGTAAGGGTGTTTTAATAATTCCATATTTATTCATTCTCTTTATTCAAAATTTAATATCTAAAACTTTAAAAATTAATATAATGAAAATCTGAAAATTTGTTTTATGAAAAATGCATATTTTAAGTAGATATGTATATTTTTTATAAAAGGATAATTTAAAAATCGATTGAATTTTAGATACATAACTTATCAAGTTATCTTTTTTTAACAAAAAAATAAATTAAAAAATGCAATTGTTCGGAAAAATAATCTCATATTTGTTTTTTGTATTTTCCAACATTATTTACGTTATAAAAGTTTTTTTGGATATAATTTTTAACAAAAATAAAACTAAAATAAATAAGAAATAACAAAAAAATATCCTTGCAAATAGTTGAATATCGGTTCAGGGGTTATAAACTAGTCAAATGTTTTGTTGGGTTTATAAATTGTGTAATTTGTATGTAGGTGCTAAAAGGTGATCTTTTAATATTTGTTGGGGTCATAAAAATGAACTTGTATGGTGTCTAACAACTTTAATTTCTCATATGAGAACATTTTTCTTTTGCTAAACACGGAATGGTAAAGACCAAGCATGCATGTAGCTTATTTTTCATTTCAAGATGGTACCGTAAATGTATTAATAATTTATCCTAATCTTTTATTATATACATTGTGTATCACACAGTGACAACATAAAATTATATTTATTAATATATAAATAATAAATATAATAAATAAATATATTTATAACATAATGATTTTTCTTACGTGTTTTTTCTTAAAAAGTTTAGAATTTATTTTCGCTTCAACACGTCATCTTTATTTGTCTTAAAATATTCCTAATTTAAAAAATTGAATAAATTTTCAATATTATTAACACAAAAATAAGACTTTCCAGATGTATTTAGAAAAAAGAAACTTATATACTAATTAAGTTTGAAATTTCGAATTAAAAAATAAACAAATAAATAATTGAAAAAAATAGTACTAATGCGATTGAAAAATCGAAAATCAGAAATAACATGTGGCCATTCCGTGGGCAAGACGCGTGGCCTATCTATAAATTGGCTGTCCGACATCCCCAAACATCATTTTCTCGCTGTCTCATTCTCTCTCTGAGTTACTGGCTTTGTTCATCCCCAATTCATCATTCCCAAACCCTAATTCTCTGATCATAAATCGCTCGTCCCTAATTCACCATCCTCTGATCATAAATTGTTCATCCCCAATTCACCCTTCCCAAACCCTAACTCTCTGATCCAGCAAACCCTAAGTAGATCAATGGCCGACGACTGCGAAACCCCACCACCCACCCTGCGAAACCGGGCTGCCCAATCTCCGGTAACCCCACCACCCACCCTGCGAAACCTGGCCTTTACTTCTCCGGTGACCTTACCACCCACCCTGCGAAACCCGGCCTCCTCTTCTCCGGTAACCCCACCACCCACTCTCCGAAACCCTTCTCCGGCAACCCACGATTTCAGCTCCCCGCCGATGATGAACAACCGACCTCCTAATCCTCCTCCTCCCAGCGGCCTTGACATATACATTGATACGCCCAATCGCACCTCTTCCGAGAGGAAACGATTCAGGTTCCGATCAATCCCTCGCGCTCTTGATTTCAGTGCTCCTGTTGAGGTTGAGGTGGTTCAGAAGAAGGAGAAGAAAAGCAAGAAGAGCAAGGAGGAGGAGGAGGAGAGGAGGAGGAGAGCAACACGAGCCCTTCTCAAGTTTTACAGATGATTTCTTTTTCTGCTACTTTACTTTGGTGTCAATGTGCTCTATGTGCCCTAATTCCTTTATTTCACCCTCATGTCACTTATTTTCTGCCATGTTTCTTTCCTTTTCTGTATTTTCATGGTGTGTTTGTCTGTTACCTGTTGAAATGCATGGGTAACTTCTATGGAGTATGCTACTGCAGTTTGTGTTTGTTTCTCTTTGATTTCTTTGGTATTAGGGAAATGCTTGTGACCTCAGGAGGGATGGATGGAAGCATAATCCCATATGGTCCAACCAGCAAGTCTGTGCACTCAAGCCGTCTTCTTCGGGCCTGCAGTTGGCCACAAGTTTGCTGTCAAAGTTGAGGTATGATGGAAGCTTTATTCTTGAAAGGCTTGAGCGTTTGCAGGTTGGAACTGGGCATACATTTCAGGACATGTTGGCTGTATGTGCGTTGCTTGAGTGAACCCCTGCACTACAAGTTTTAATCTTTTCTGATGGGGGTCCGAGTCAAGATGAATTCAATGACGTGCCATTTGAACTTCACATTTCTTCACATTTTCTGGCAGTAAAGATGATTGGATTCAGAGTCACAACGTTTTAGTAGTGGATGTTACTTCTGCTTTGGAAACACATGGAGGTTTTGAGGAAGGTTGTTTTGGTTCCTCCTGTTCATCTTGGCAAGCGTGCTACTGTACTGGATCCTAGATCTAATGATCTTATGAAGTTTTTGGTGCAGAGGACTGACTGAAGTGTCACTCATCTTCCATGCATATTCATGTTTGGATTGTGAACGGAGTTAGTCTGTAGTCTCAAGCATCTTCCATGCTTTCATGTTTTGGTTCAATCGCAATGTAGACTGCGTGTTACTGACGCATGTAGCAACTAGTAGAAAACTGTAATCAATCGATATAATCAATCAATTCTTGTTTTATAACTCGGGAATGCATTTCTTTCTCTGGTGCTTTTCTGTTGCTGATTTATTTTCTGTTAGAGTGACACTACTCCTGTGCTGCTGTTTATTTTCTTCCATCATCAGATACACATTCATACTTCTTTTTTTTAATGAGGAGCATGTGTTGCAACTTTCAACAAGAATATCACTAACAATATCCATTGATGAATGCATTTGGTAAACAATTAAACATTCAGTTAATTAAAAGAGTCTGAACTTGTAATATTAGCAGATGGAATAAGATTAATCATATATTAGTTTGGATGAATGACTTCAATTTAGTTTGTTGATGACCAGAAAAGTATTATCAGAAAACCGAATCACCATTGTTATTAGGCATTCATAAAGAGTCTTCAACTTTTAGTAAATGCAATCACCATCTCCCAACTAAAAGTATCCAACAAGTGATCTTCTACTCAGCAATAAAGATAGTCTTCAAAGCCATCCCCTTTTGAGGAGAAATGCAATTAAAACCTATCAGAATCTGCCGAATACTCTATATATAGTTGGCATGTGGAAAGTAAAATCAGATACCTTCTGTACTCAGGAGCAGCATACTCATGTACTTTACTCGTATATTTGAGTATCCCAAAACCTGTTATCTGCGCATTGTAATCCTAGAAAATTTATGGACCTCAATGACTGCTGTGCATTGCTAATAGAACAAGCAATAAATTTCATGTATGTAAAAAAACCTCCTCTCTCCCTTTTCTGCTGAAATTATGCATTTTCTCTCTGCCACACCTTAGGCTGAAGAGAATGATGATGGATTACTGACACTGACCGTAAGAAATATTCTGTAAGAGAATGATGATGGATAACAGAACCTCACTTGGGAAAAAGAAGTCCTTCAGGCTGCCATTTTGCATATATTCATAAACAAGCAGCAACTCGTTATCCTCCCAACAGTAACTAAGTTAATTTCAATTCAGCTGAATTTGACAAAGCCTTATTCGAAAAGACTCTCTAAACCTCGGCCAAGTAACTAGGGAATGCTTCTTTCATCCAAATTACCAGTAAGCTACAAATCTAGGATAATTAATAATAATTATATAGGAATAGGATAGTTGTGACTCAGAAACTATTCCCAGCAAATGTTGTTGTTTCATGCCAACCTCAACCGCCACTCCCTTCTTCCTTCTTACATTCTTTTTTCTTGAATCTATGTATTTCATCAGATTAAAAACAAAGTTCAAGTGCAAGCAACTCAACTCTCTCCAATATTACAGCCAGACTTCAGTAACCAAAAACAAAGTCCTCCTTTTCATTTCTTCCACTAGCCTCTCTATATATAACTCAACCAATGCACAAATAATATCGTATTGAAACCAAGAATATTTATTTTTTGATTCAGAGTATAAGCTAACTGACAACCAGCTTCTTCTGCTATGCCACCAGCTTTTCTTTTCTTGCAGCTCAGCATTCACTGCAACAAAGTTTTCTCCATCATCCCTGTCCCTGATCCAAGTGTGGTACGGAATTATAGTGCTTCCACCGTTGAAGATCTTGTAGGCAGCGAATGTTTCCATTTGCAGCCATGTTTGGATCCTCCAAGAACCGATGAACTAAGTAGTGATGAGGGATCTTCACTATGCTTATCGAGCTGAATACAGCGAGCGCATGAGCACAGAGGATTCCGCAGGTCTCAAACTTTCTGCAGCTGCACTTAATCGTCCCATCTTTTGCCTCGGCATGAACCTTTTGAAGGTCAATGCGCCGGGGTTTAAAAACTTCAAAGACATAAACAAGTCCCCTCCAATCAACAAACTTATGCTGAATGAAAGCCATGAAATGCTCAGACTTCCTGTGCTCTTCTCTGAACAGCTCATATGCCTTGGGGACATATACATGTTTGGCATGAATCAGAATAGGTGATCCAAAATGATTAGTATCATCACAGTTATGTCTTCATAAAAATTTGGCAGTATAAATAGCGGCGGGGTATGTTCTTCAGAATATTCACTAGTCTTCTTCTTCTTCCAAAAGCATCATGCATGGGAAAGAGTGGTAATGACACCAGTTAATACATACATATATATATATGTATATATATATACATACATATATAATATATATATACATATATATATATGTATATATATATACGTACATATATATATATGTATGTATATATATATATATATACATATATATATATATATGTATGTATGTGTGTGTGTGTGTGCGCGCGCGCGTGACAGACCTAAGCAGCTATTTATTTTCACCAGAAAAAAATGAAGGAAAAAAAAAGCGCAAGGCTACATAAGTTAATGACACGTTATGCATTTCTGCAGTAAAAAGAAACAAGCAAGAGATAAACGTTCAAGAAATATATTGCAGTACAATGTATACACGCAAAACAGAAAGAGGAACTCACCGATTCAGGCAATCATCATGCGAATGAATCATCATATCTCCAATTTAGCTCTGATTCATACTTTTCAATCTCCACCTCAGAAAGTACTTATCAGGGATATGGTCAATGCGCAAAATCTTGAGAACTGCGAGAGCATGACTTCAACTGTTTCAGTAATTGCAAAGTGATTGCAGCAGCAGTATCTGTTTCAGGTAAAAAAATATGCAGATACAGGAGAACAATATCTGTCTTCAACCCTCTTCATCTGGTACTTCCAATCTGGTTCACAATCATCAATGCAATCAACAAAGAGGGCTTTACACTTTAAAAAGTCGTGTCTAAACAAAGAAAAACTGTCTGAAGCATAGACTTCTATTGCATGATCCAGTAATGGTTCCTCATCCTCGTCAGAATCTGATCCTGTATAACTGCAATAACAACAAGAGCATCTCCATGTTAAAGAACGCTGAAAACTGCAAAAGTAGAGCAGTAAAGCTAACAAGTTTAGACAATTTCACGCTACAAAAATGCAGATAAGATTTTACTAGAACCAAGGATTATTGGAAGCTTATGAGTTAAAAAGCAGAAAAATGCAGATAAGCTTACTAGTATCAATGAATATATAAAGTTTGTTTTGTTACAGAGCCTTTTCATTTATTTGTGCTACTTCTGGTTTTGCTTCATAACTTCAATGGCAATGTTTGGCTTGATAGTGCTCCCAGCCTCTGGCTTAGGACTTTCTTAGATTTAAATCAAATGGAGTGTCTTAATTAGGCTTATAGGAAATGCAATGAGAAACGATTTCACCCTGTAATGTACTTAGCAGAATATACATCACAGTATATGCTTACAAAAATTGAAACTGTAATCAACATCTTATCAAATGAAGCCATTCTAAACATGCAGACATTTATTTTATCCATATTTCATAGAACACCAGGAATCACCTCTAAGTTATGTACCAACAAAAATATAATGGAGGTGATTTTGTTCACTAGAAAGAATGATGAGAAATTTTGCCTCACTTTCAGTTAACTACTGCAATGACAAAGTGTACTACAACAAACCTAACAATATCTCAACTGCAACATTTCAGCAGTAGCACATTCAACTCAAAGAAGACAGTTCAGAGAGTTTTTACTCAAAATACATAAACACGTAGCATCATGAAATATAACCACTGGCAGAAGATCATAGTAAACAACTAAATAAAAAGAGTTACCAATCATCAATTCACCTTTTCAAGTGACCTAGATATCTTTCTCATATCATGTTTGTATGGGCATAAGATATCATCTTTAACCACACTATGCAAGCCAACAGCATCAAAGTCATTGCACACAAAAAATTAAAGAAATATAAACTTACTGGTACAGATATGCTTTCTCAACCAACTAGGAATTCAGCATGAAATCTGTGAAAACATGTACATCCATCTAGAGATGGCTCCTTTTGCAGTTAACTTCAGCCCCTGATAAGAACCACACAGAGTAAAGTGTCCGGATACATACCAGCATGTTAGTTGAGGCCAGTCCCCCGAGTGCTCTTGAACTAAACCAAAATCCAGTTCCATACTGCAAAAACTGAGATACAGCAAGTATTGATATTCAAGATTGGATTTCTGGAAACTGTAGCTTTGCAAAAACTGAAGGATAGAATAAGGCTGGACATAAAAAATGAGCTCTTTTTATTAGAATATAAACAGAGACTATACAAAAGAATCTAAGACCTATTCCTACATCATTTGCATATTACTAGCAAACATAACCAACTACAACTGTAATGTCATCATATTTTCCACCCAAGTAGTCCAGCCCAGCCTCTGTAGCAGCCATACTAAAGGGACTGACTTCATCGTCGCAAAGAGAGGCCTTTCTCGCCATCTTCCCAATATTAAGAGCTAAACTTTCAGGCGAATAGCTGGGACACTCCGTCACTAACCATTCAAGGTCTTGATCAAACAGATTGTCAAAGACTCCATCTGTAGCAGCAACTATTATATCACCACGCTCAATCTCGATTGCAATCTCCTCAGCATCTTCAGGGGTATCGCCAACTGGGCAAACCCCAAGTTGAAAAGGGCAATTGAATTGAGTCTGCTGAACAGGGGATTTGTAGACTACCTGTTCAGACCGGATCACCCAGAACCCAGAATCACCTACATTGACTGCGTGCAACACTCCATCACTTCTCAGAGTGATTACACAAGCAGTGGATGCCCCTGCGGCTCTGCTCTTTTTGAAGGCATGTTTCAGAACAGCCATTGGATCGACAAGTCCGCCTTGACTCCGGACGAACTGAGAAGCATTTCGCATCAGCTGCCTTGAATAGACCCCGGAATCAATGCCGCATACAGCCGTGCCGCCAACTCCATCGGCGATGCCGATGGTCTGCTCGTCGAAGGAGACGAAAAAGGCATCTTCCCCTAAGGGTTTGGCCTTACTCTCCTTCGGCAGGCAGCACACACCGGTCTTCAGTGTCAGACAACTTCTTTGCCCCATCAAAAGAGACTAATTTAGAGAATTAGGGTTCGGATGGGTGAATTGGGGATGAACGAGAATTAGGGTTCGGGATTGGGTGAAATAGGATGAGCGAATTAGACAACTATGGATGGATTTGAGAATTAGGGTTCGTCGGATTGAGAATTGAGGATGAACACACATTCGAGAATGATAGGAAGCAAATGAAGAGTTGCCGTTGCGGAAAGAGTTTAAATAGGCTTTGCTTTTGTGAACACGCGGTATTAAAACGCGTAGCGTAAAAACGCAGGAGCTGTACAGCTGTTAATTATGATTTACTCATTTCCAGCTGCCCATTTCCAGGGTAAATTATTTTTATTTAATAATCATCCCCTTTTCAAACCAAATAAGAATTAGTCTTGGAAGTGACGGTCACTATATAGTGATGGGGTTTATTGCAAAGAAATTTGGGACGAGGGCGGTCACTATATAGTGATGGGGTTTATATGCAAAGAAATTTGGGACGGGGGTTTTTCTGTAATTTATGCAAATTGCATCAACATGCTTGAATTTCACACTTGAATGCTTGTTTTTAGACCAAACATGTTGTTTTTTAGAGCATGCTTGCATTTCACACTTAACAGGTTGTTTTTCAGAGAATACTTGCATTTCACAGTTAACATGCTGCTTTTTAGAGTTCATATATTTTGAAGCAAAAAAAGATGGTTTTATAGAGCATGCTTGAATTTCACCCTTGAATACTTGTTTTTTAGAACATGCTTGTATTTCACGCTTAACGGGTTGTTTTTTAGAATAAAATGCTTGTTTTTTAAAATGTGTGGATATGTTTGCTTTTTTAGACTAAAATGCTTGTTTTTTAGACTGAATGAACAGTGCGCGTGTGAACAGTGCATTTTTGTCAAAATTGCAAATAAGGACCTCTTTCCTTCCATATTCCAATATAGTCATTCGTCACTATATAGTGACCGTCACTCAAGAGACCAACTCTTCAAATAATTATCATTATCTATGAATTGACAACATTTTGTTATTTTATTCTCAAAAAAATAAAATATTTTATTTTACACCTATTTTTTATATAATTTACTTTATATAATATATAATAATTTTCTTAAATATTATTGTTCTAATTCAATTCGTTTTTAGTATTTTTGAACAGATTACGTCCTCATTGAATAGAAAAATTCAAGATGGCCGAATTATTTCATTGATATATTTTAGCCATCAGTAATTAGGAATTCCAATCGACTATACGAACCTAGAATCCAAAATAGTAAAGTATTTTTAACTTCTTTATTATTATACATATTGAAGTGTAAAATATACTCTCTAAAAATTTGAAATGTATTGGTTGTGACTCTAAATTAAAATGCAAAGTTGGCAGCCCTTCAAAATAAAAAATGTATATTCCATGGCTAGCTCTTAAAATTTTCTGTTGAAAAATTGAAGAATTTTGAGCGCATATTAGGAAAATCTATTTTATTAAAAAAATTAAAAAGGTTAACACGTGTTCATCGCCTTTGACAAATTTCCACTGCACATCAAACGCCTTCGATTTGACTTTATCAGCGACATTCAGAACTGGTATTTCACCGCCATTTGCAGTCCAAGATTCGTCGGCGGTATAATCACCACCTCTACTATATTACCTCAGAGCCTCTGCAACCGTCGTGGCTCTGACGTATTGCTCCAACACCAACGGTCCTCTCGTCCGTTGATCGATTATGCCACTAACTTCTAGTCCCAAATCTGATCATGAGGGCTCAAAATATCATACCATATTAGCTATCAGATACAGCAGACATATTTGACTATTGTTGCGACTTGATTTTAATGATGAAGTTGAAGACGAATGGCACACTCTACAATTTCTGCTGGGGTCGGGATCTCGGTGAACCCAACTGCATTTCTGGGCAACCCACAAGCCACAACCTCAACAGAGATAATTGTTTTGGGATGAAAAAGGCATAAATATTGTCTAGGGAGCAGTTTTTGCAAGCAACAGAATTAGCAACAATTTTACGAGAATGTAAATAGCTTGATTTGGGGATTGATGAAGAAGACCAACTGGATTTTGAGAAACGAGATTTTTGAAACGCATGCACCACCACCAGGCATGACCGATTTGGGTTGTACAAAAATGATGTTGACGCAATATTGACATCGTCATTGGGTTTATTATATTATATTTTAATTTAAAAGTGAATTTATATAATTCCCCTCACATAAGTTCAAAAAGTGTAATGGAAATTTTCTTGGGGCCAAGTTAATTATTTTTTATATTCCGGACTAGAAACGGGTCGGGCCATATTTGTTGGGTATGGTCAACTCGAGTTCCAAATCGGAAAGGAGAGTGTTATTCCCAAATCGACACACTAGTATGAGATCTTTTGGGGATTGACCCAAAGTGGACAATATCATACTAATTTGAGATGTGGTGGGCTCGACAGTCCCAACAGTAGTATCAAGAGTTTTGTTCGTTGGCGTTGTTTTCTTGTGTGATTCAAGATGGAGGGAAGTATCACTCATGACGGAGACATGTTAAAACTCACGGCAAAGAATTATACATATTGGAAGCCCATAATGTACGAGCCACTTATATTGCAAAGATTTGTAAAAGCCAATCACGGAGGAGACAAAAGTCAGAGGACAAAAAAGATAAAGAATAGAAGATTCTTAATTGGAAGGTGGTCGACATAATCCTCCATAAGTATATCGATCGTAATTTATTTGAAATGTACTAATGCCTTTGAGTTATGGACAAAACTGGAGTCCATGATTCAAAAGAAGACACCACGCAACAAAGCCTACCTTGTGAGGCTTTTAGTAAAGTTGGAGTGCAAGGATGGCCAAAATATGATCGAGCACTTGAATTGTTTCAAGGGGCTAGTGAACCAATTGGGGAAGATAGAGATGAAGATCGATGACGAGTTGCAAGCCTTGTTGCTCTTAAGCTCACTACCTGAAAGTTGGGACACTTTGGTGGTCACGCTTAGCAAATCAGCTCCAGAAGGACAGCTTAACATAGACGGCATAGCTGATAGCCAGATATATGAAGTAGCACAGAGACTGGAACATGGCATATCAAGCTACTCGGAGGCAATTGTGATCAAGAATTGATGAAGGAGTGAATCTCGTGGAAGATTCTGAGGTAGCGTACGTGAAAAATCACGGGTGAGATCAAAGTCTCGCTCCCGAGTTATCTTCTACTATTGTGGCAAGGCAGGTCAAAAGAGAGATGAATGCTGCAATATCAAGAGAGACCAGAAGAATGGTACGGTCAAACAAGAACAGTTCAACCCAAAGAAGAAGGGAGAAGAAAGACCACAACAGTTGCATTCGCGGAGAATGGCGAAGTTTTCATGATTGGCGACTATGTCAATCTCGTATATCAAGACAACCTATGGCTTATTGATTCTGGTGCATCCTTTCATGTTACCCCATATGAAGGGCTCTTTTCGTCCTATCATCGTGGAGACTACTGATGGATGTCTACGACCCGCACTTGATCACGAACCCTGCTCACGAACTGATCTGCAAAACAAAGCCTCGGGTGTCCCGAGGGTAGACACTCTGACGCTCAAGTTAGTATGATGCGTAAGGCGTATTGTATGTAAGATAATAGATAAAGAGTTTTACCAAACCTTTGGTATTTATATGGCTACAATCCGTAGATCACCATGATGTGTAATTATGGTATTACACAACTCTTATGGGAATAGTAGTTGTATTACCATGTATAGAGGAAGTGTATTCGGTCATGGTTGTATTACCATGTTTAGGAGAATGTATATTCCTTGTTAAACATTCATAATATATGCATTCTTTATAAGGATTAGGATTGATGGACCCGTGGATCCATCATCCGCGTATCTCGAGCCCTTGACCCTTCTCGGGCCCTGGTCCGATATTGAATGAGGCCCAGAATACGAACCATGGACATATCAGTAGCCCCAAGGTAGATCTTCAGAATATGGAGTGCTCCGTCTCGATGGCTGGAGGAGAGGCTTGCTTCTCGAGGGAGAATATCTCGGGGTGTTAAGCTCGGGGATGACTTCGTGAGACTGACCTCTCGGGCTAAACTTTCTGAATATCTAACTTAAAATTCTTTCGTATTCCATCGAGACACGTGGACGGTTAGATCTGGATTTGCCTTCTAGAATTCTGAGGGAACTGACACGTGGCATTCGTTCACTGTATCCTCTGGCGGTGAGGAAGACCAACCTTCCAATTGCCTGCATCGTTTCGCGAGTCGAGGTAATTACTCCGCTTAAATGCGTGCTAATTACTAGCTATATAAGCAAGTAATTTTTCCTCGTGTTTATCATCAATGTTCATCCGAATACTTTGCGTTTCCAGTCTGAGAAATATTTCTTCAAAAAACTTGTTGTCTTCTTTCTTTTATATATATATTCTTCTTCCCTCATTCTCTATATTCCCATGTCGTCAACAAACTCCAGCGTTCCCCCTGGCAATGGAGAGAATGTTGTTGAAGAAAGAGCCCCAACTGCTCGTAATTTGAGTACCTTGTTCTTAGAGGTTGAATCTGGGGAGCTGATGTAGGTGACCATTGCTACGCCTCTGCAAGCTGTGGCTGCGATGGTAGATGATGGTGCATCTGGGTCAGGTGTGGACCCAAATATGGAGTCCCAAGTTGATAAACGGGTTTCACCCACTGGTGATGTAAGTGACGTCACCAAGGTGGTTGACGAAAATACCCTGCAATTTCTGAAGTCATGCAGGTTGTCGTACCCCGTCGAGGCTGATCTGAGGCTCGAGGATAAGACCACTCCGGTCAAGGATCTAGTGAGCCCCACTCGAGGGGTGATATATGGGAGATTTTTGCAACATGGATTAAGTTTTCCTTTCCCTCCTTTGTTCTCGGAGTTTCTGCAGCATCGTCAGCTGCATCCTTGTCAGATCCACTCCAATGTGGTGGTGTCAATGATGGCGCTAATATCATGGTGCGCTCGGAAGGAGTATGAGCCAAGCCTGGACTTATTCAGGAGTTTTTACAGGCTGTTTTCGTTCGAGAAACGCGAGCACATTACTCTATCGCCTCGAGATGGCAAGGTCTTTACCTTTCCCGACAACAATGGAAAGTGAAAAAATGTTCGGCTGACCTTTGATCGGACTAAGTATGAGGTCCCTGACTGGAACTCTAAGCCGAAGGACGCCGTGTCTCTAGATGGGGTCTTCGATATTCCTGCTCATCTGAAGGGCATTGTTGAGGAGCTCTTGAAGGAGAAAATCGTTTTCCAGGAGGGAGGATTTGTACGGGGGGCTCATGGCTCAGTGTGGCAGTGGCCTTCTGTCACTTATTCGTATCTGCTAGACGTTCCTCGGTCAAAATCCACATCCAGCATCCTGAAGCCAAACCGGGATTGGACCCTCCTTATAAAATCCACGGAGATAAGAAGAAGGCCAGGAAAGGGGGTCCGAGAAAGTCTCCTCGGAATCATGGTGAATCCTTTTCTAGCCGGTCTTCTTCAGGTAATTGTCTGCTTGACATATCATGTGATATGCTTCTTTCCATAGTAGGTATTAAGGTTTTCTTCTTCTGCATGTAGCGTCTCCTCCAAAGAAAAAGATCAAGAAGGGGAAGGCAGTCCTCGAGGTTGTAGAGGAGGAGGCGGAGGAGTCCGAGGAGGTGGAACTGGAGGTTGGGGAGTCCTCGGATGATGATGAATCTGACCTTGAGCTGGTGATCCCTGAAGATGCTCCTCTGAAGAAGTTGAAGCATTATTTAAGTCGCCCGAAGGAAGAGGATGGTCAGGCTTCTCGGAGGTCTTTCAAGAAGTATCCCTTTGTCTCCGAGGTAGTGATTTCCCTTGTCATATTATATGAATTCTCAGGTGTCAAGTAGCAGGTCCTTATATGTCTTCTGTCTTACAACTGATGATAGATCTATCTACGCTGAGAAGCCGGGCTAAGGGTGAGATCAAGCATCTGTATAACTCTGTTAAGGAGTTACACATCAGGTGCCGGACTCTTAAGGCCAAGAAGAAGGAAATGAAGGCCATTATCTCAGCTTTAACGACTGATTCGATGGTGCCTCCCTCATCTGTCCCAGCTCCATTGGATTTGACTCAATTGGAGGATAGGGTGAAGCAGCTTGAGGCCGAGAAAGAAGAGTTACTGCTGGCGAGGAAGTCTCAGGATAATGAGCTGGGGGTTTATCGGGATGCCGTGACCGAGCGGGCGCAGACACTGGCTTCAGTGAAGGACTCAGAGGAGCTGAAACAGCTTCTTAGGCTTTGAGGCACCTTCATTGCTTACAGCCCCGAGTTTAAGAATCACCGTGAGGAGTATGGAGACTTATTCCATGAATCCGAGCAGCACAAGATTTTAAACAAAATCTTGCAACTGTGTCAATCTGACAAGGAGGTAGATGTGATGCGTCTATCTTCTCTCATCCGGATGCTGCTGATAAGCTCTCTGCCTTGTCTGCTAGTGGCTGGATTCCTGGGCCGAGTTTTTGGATGCATTGGGTCCCTCCGAGAAGATAATGACATCAAGAGACTTATTAAAGCTCATTGTAGCAAGATATCCTGAGTTGTCCTTTCTTGGTGAGAGGTTCTCCATTCCTTCAGGTAGCAAGGAAAATTAGCCTTGGCTGGCTCGCTGGATCTCCTCATCAGCTTTAGGGCTCTGGATTTACTCCTTTGCACATGAACCTCGGTCTCATGGTTTACTGGAAAGGAGCTCCCGCCCTATTGACAAAGCTGAGATACTCGGTGATCAGGTCTTCGCAGTTGTCCATGATGAACACTCTGCGAACATGCTGCTTGATGTTGTTGGGCTTCTTCCTCAGTCCTTTTCTGGCAAGGTCTTATATCTCACAGCGTGCAGAAAAGTTGACAATAGCCTATCTCTCAAGTGCCACTCCTGGTGAAGTCCTAGATAACCCTATTGGACATATTTAGAAGTATCATATCTTGATGTAATAACATCTTCTTCATGACCTTTGTATCAAATTTCGAGGTTTTTCCTCTATGTATCCCTTTGGGAATTTTCTAGAAATATCATATCTGATGTAATGACACCTTTGATATAAACTTTTTGGGTTCGAGGTTTTTCCTCTTTATTATCCACTTGGGTTTTTTTAGAAGTATCATATTCTGATGTAATAAAACCGTTTGATATGAGTTTTAACTTCTATTTTTGAGGTTTTTCCTCTTTGTTTCTTGAGATGATTGATATGCGAGCACGTCTGCCTTTTTAGTCTATAGACCTCAATCAAGCACTTCTGTGAAGTACTTTTATCTCGAACTTATCTTATTTATTCAAAATGATTGGTAGTTGAATATTGGATCCAAGCAACTTATTTTATATAAGCTGACCAATCACATACTTTATAAAGTATATTGTTTGAGTAGCAATCAATGTCATACTTAGGATAACAGTCCTACTTTTATAAAAGGAATTTAAGATTGCTCATTATAAAGATAGATGTAAAAATAACATGACTTCAATCTAAGTTTATAACTTTAAGAATAGAAGTAAAGTAAATAGTGGGTTTGAGTTTGAGTACCTGTTTGTGCTAGAACATAATTGTCTCGGACCTTGATGAAGCTCTCGGACATTCTTGATATTCTCAAACCTTTGTGAGGCTCTTCCTCGAGTTTTATCTTCCGTGATACTTTCGTAAGTTAATCACGTTCCAACTTCGCGGTATGGGCTCTCCCTTCATGGTTTCCAAGAGGTAGCTTCCCCCCTGGATGGGATTCTAGGACTCGATATGGACCTTCCCAGTTCGGGGCTAGCTTCCCTTCCATTTCTTTCTTACTTTTTTCATTTAACCTCATTACAAGGTCTCCTTTGACGAAAGTGCCTAAGCGAACCCTTCTGTCGTGATATCGCTTAACTCTTTCCTTTACCTTGGCCTCGTGGATCGTAGCATTGGCTCTTTTCTCTTCTATGAGGTCAAGGTCGAGACGAAGATTTTCTTCATTGGTAGTGCCATCTTCATCTTCTGGCTAAGAAGTTCGGGCAGAGGGGACTCCAATTTCCATGGGGATGACCGCCTCGGATCCATAGACTAAGCTGTAAGGAGTGTCTCCGGTTGCTGTGGCTGTTGTGGTTCTATGGGCCCATATCACACTCGGAAGTTCTTTGATCCAGTTTCCCTTAACTCCTTTTGGGCGCTTTTTGATGTCGTTCACCAAAGTCCTGTTCGTAACTTCCACTTGGCCGTTAGCTTCTGGATGGTACACCGAGGAGAGCTTTTGACGTATTTCTTGAATGGTTTGTTGGTGAATTGGGCTCCATTATCGGTCACTATGTATCTCAGGATGCCATAGCGACACACAATGTTTTTCCAACAAAAGTTTATTACTGTTTTTCCCGTTATGTTTGTCAAGGCTTCGGCTTCCACCCACTTCGAGAAATAATCAATAGCCAGATGCTTTAATTCGGACCTTCCGTGCCAGATGTTTGTCCTCGGGAAGGATTCCCGTTTCAAGGTACTCAATGTAGGGGTTCATCCATGTGTCTGAGATGTCCACAACCATGATGCTGCTTTCTTCATAACTTCTTTTCGCCAGGGTTTCCATCAGCAATTCTTGAGAAGATCTTATGTTGAGGTCCAAGGAGGCAAGTTTGCTCAGTGCACTTGCTTTATGGTTACCTTCTCGGGGGATATGATTCAGCTCATGATGTCGGAATTGGTTTAGGAGAGGCTTAACTATCTCGAGGTACTTTTGGAGACTGTACTCTCGGGTCTCGTATTCGCCTTTGACCTACTGCACCACGATCTGTGAGTCACTAAAGATCTCGAGGTCCCTAACATCGAGGTCCTTTGCCAGCTTTAACCTTGTGATGAGGGCTTCATATTCTGCTTCATTGTTAGTGGCTCGAAAATCAAAATGGAGAACTTAAAGATGATCATTTCCCTCGGGGCTGGTGAGTAAGACTCTAGCACCACTTCCCCCGATTTGGAGGATCCATCTACATATAATCGCCATCTTCCTGTGTCTGGAACTGGGTCTTGTTGGTTGATCTCCACTGGTTTGACAGACTCCATTATGAAATCAGATAAGGCTTGGCCCTTGATGGCTGTCCTAGGCTTATATTGTATATCATGTTCTCCTAACTCGATGGCCCACTTCATCATCCGTCCCGAGGCATCCGGATTCTGGAGGATTTGCCTAATCGGATAGTTGGTTAGGAGGATTATCGTGTGTGCTTGGAAATATGGCTACAACCGTCGAGAGGCATGCACAAGGGCCAATATTAAGCGCTCGAGAGGGGTATATCTGGTCTCGGGCCCCTGTAGAGCTCTGCTTACACAATATATTGGGTGACGTGATCCTTCCTTCTCCTTGACTAACACAGCACTGATAGCTAGTTGGGACGCAGATATATATAAATAGAGAGTCTCCCCTTTGTCAGGTTTTGACAGCGTAGGAAGTTGTCGGAGGTGGTCTTTAAGTGCTTGGAAGGCTTCTCCACATTCATGGGACCATTCAAATTGGCTAGCCTTTTTGAGGACGTTGAAGAAAGGCAAGTGCTTTTCTGCTCCCTTTGAGAGAAAACGGCTGAGTGCCGCGAGAGATCTTGTTAGCTTTTGTACGTCTTTTACAGTATTCGGAGGTTGCATGTTTTGCAAGGCCTCTATCTTCTCTGGGTTTACCTCAATTCCCCGGTTGGATACCATGTATCCTAGGAATTTACCCGCTCCAACACCTATGATACACTTAGCGGGGTTCAGCTTTAGGTTGGATGCCCGTAATGTGTCAAAGGTTTCCTTTAAGACTTCAAAGAAGGCATCATAACTGCGGCTTTTCACTACCATGTCATCCACATAAATCTCGAGGTTGCGTCCTATCTGGGATTTGAATAATTTATCCACCAACCGCTGGTAAGTAACTCCTGCGTTCTTCAACCCGAAAGGCATCATCTTGTAGCCAAAGGTCCCCCTGTCGGTTATGAAGGAGGTTTTTTCCTTATCTTGCTCTGCCATTGGGATCGGATGATATCCTTCAAAAGCATAAAAAAGGCTAGTACTTGATATCCAGCGATCGCTTCAACTAGTCGGTCGATTGAGGGCAAAGGATAGCTGTCTTTAGGACAACAATCGTTCAGGTTGGTGAAGTTGATGCACATTCTCCACTTCCCGTCTGGCTTCTTGACCATTACTGGGTTAGCTATCCATTCTGGGTACTGTACTTCTTCGATTATACGGGTTTTGAGTAGCTTGTCTACTTCTTCTCCAAAAGCTTCAACTCGGTCTAGTGCAAAGATGCGTCGTTTCTGCTTTATGGGCTTCTACGAGGGATTGATATTCAGGTAATGTTCCACTAAACGAGTGGATACTCCTACCAAGTCATTGGTATCCCAGAAAAAGACATCTATATACTGGTTGAGGAGATATCGAAGTTAGGTCTTTATCTCGGGGGTAGGAAAGTTCCAACCTCGACGGTTCCTGATTCTCCAAGTTGCATCAGCTCGGACTCGGAGTATTTGACTGGTTCGAGATCCTCCTTTTCTAGCTCTCAGATAGCTTGAATTGTACAGACTCGAGCTAGTTGTTGGTCGCCTCGGATCGTGGCTATCCCTTGGTTCGTGGGGAACTTCATCGCCAAGTGGTATGGGGACCAGATGGCCTTCGCCTGGCACATCCAGGGTCGTCCGAGGATTATGTTGTATGGCGCTCTGGAGTCGATGACCGCAAAGACGCAACGGAGAGTTATACTCCGAGGATCATCTTTCACTCGCATTGGTAAAGTGATCTCTCCTAAAGGAGTTATAGGATCGCCAGCAAATCCTGAGATGGGGTTTGTAGGCACGAGATTACCTTTGTCCAATCCCAACTGTTCATAACAGCTGAGAAACATGATTTCTACTTCACTTCCCCCATCTACCAGAACTCTTTTGATCACGTTATGGTTTATGTCGACTGTGATTACTAAGGGATCTGAATGAGGGAATTGATTAGGAAACGCATCCTGAGGTGAAAAGGTAACGGTTCCGTCTAGGCGAGATCTTTGGCTCTTTCACTCCCAGGGAGAGGCTTCTTCTGGCGATCGGTGTACACCGTTTATGATTCTTCCTGCTCTCTGGTTGGCGGTGTGGCTTATCTCGTCGTCATCATGGTTGGCATCGGTGCTTCTTACTCCTGTCGGGGCCTGAAAACAGATTCGTATGCTCCCATGAAGGTTTTCTGTCGGATCAGCCATGAGTTTGAAAATCGTATAGATCAAGATTAGCAGGCGGGTCTCACTGGGCGTGCCAAATTGATGGATGTCTATGACCCGCACTTGATCACGAACCCTGCTGACGAACTGATCTGCAAAACAAAGCCTCGGGTGTCCCGAGGGTAGACACTCCGACGCTCCAGTTAGTATGATGCGTAAGGCGTATTGTATGTAAGATAATATATAGAGAGATTTACCAAACCTTCGGTATTTAAATGGCTACAATCCGTAGATCACCAAGATGTGTAATTATGGTATAACACAACTCTTATGGGAATAGTAGTTGTATTACTATGTATAGAGGAAGTGTATTTCGGTCATGATTGTAATAACCATGTTTAGGAGAATGTATATTCCTTGTTAAATATTCATAATATATGCATTCTTTATAAGGATTAGGATTGATGGACCCGTGGATCCATCCTCCGCATATCCCGAGCCCTTGACCCTTCTCGGGCCCTGGTCCGATATTGAATGAGGCCCAGAATACGAACCATGGACTTATCAACTACGGCACTGTGACGGTGGAAAATCAAGTCACCAGCAAGATCGTTGGCTGACACAAGCTCATCATATAAACGAGCACGGGACACAAGTTCGAGCTGAAGGATGTAAGGCATGTTCCAGAAATGCGGCTTAATCTTATCTCGGCAGGGAAGCTCTGACGATTCTGGAATGATAAGCCACTTTGGAGAAGGAAAATGGAAGATCACTCATGGCAATATGGTGATCGGTCGAGGAAGAATGATGGTTCCTTACATGTCATGCAAGGACAAATTTGCAAGGAAGAAGAAAAATGTTGCCCATGAAGACTCGAACATGGAGTCGTGGTATAAGAGGCTCGGCCATATGAGCGAGAAGGGACTTCTAATCCTCGCACGGAAAAATATCCTCCCAGACATGAAAGGTACCACACTTGACACTTGCACTGATTGTTAAGCTGGTAAACAACATAGATTTACTTTGATAAGACCTTCATATCCAAGAAGAAGGAGCATATTCTTGATTTAGTTCACACTGATGTTTGTTCTATGACTCAGAGATCTCTTGGAGGTGCCTTATACTTTGTGAGTTTTATTGATGACCATTCTCGCAAAGTTTGTGTGTCGTTGTTGAAAACTAAAGACCATGTGCTTGAGGTGTTCAAGGAGTCCTATGTAAGGGTGGAACGTGAGACATGCAAGAAGTTAAAACATGTCTTAGCAAATAATGATGGAAAATATCACGGTCCATTTGGAGTACTGCAATCCTTACGGAATCAGACTTGAGAAGACCCCATCAAAGACCCACAGTTGAATGGAGTTGCGGAGAGGATGAACCACACCATTGAAAAGGATGTATGTTATCTCATGGAAACCTCCCTAAGTTTTTTGGGGAGAAGCTGGAAAGACAAGTGTTGACATCACCAACATGTCCCCTTCAGTTCCCTTGGATGGAGATGTACCAGAATAAGTTTGGTCTGGAAGGAATGTTTCATATGACCATATTGTCCAGTTAACAAAATATAGCAATATTCTGACTAGTGTTCTTTGCAATTTATTTCTGACATTCAAGTTCCATTTATAAAACATCATGTCCCATAAGCTAGTAAAATTCTCTGGTATCAAATGTAGCAAATCATGCAAATATGACCAGAGGTTACTAATGAATGGACAATTGTGAAAAACATTATAAAGCTCACGATAGCTTGTCCACAGAAACTGCATACAAACAATAAATATGATGTATGCTCTTTTAATATTTCCCCCAATGGTAGTAATCTATTTAATAATCTCCAAGTAAAGACTTATAAGAATTAGGGTAAAATGCATAGATAACTCCGAGTTCTTGATTAAGTGAAAATATAACCGTCAGTTCTTAGGATGTGCTATTATAACCCTGAATTGGCTTTGACTTCAAAAAGTTATAACCTTGCAATGGTTGACTTGTGTTTACTGTAATTTATGGCTAATTAATCACTTGAAATGACAAAACTACGCTCAATATTAGGCTGTTATCTGATAGAAAGAACCGAGAACCAGGGGAAATGCAGAAAAACTAGATCTTTGCATGTCGGAGCCAAGAAAAGATTCAGCCAAGTTGCAGAGAGAAGAGCGAATAATTATCACATATTTGTTAAATCCGATTAACCAAAATAAGTCATTACCCCTTTAAATCCATAAGGGATGTATTGTCTTTTTATATTTTAATGGATTTTTTGACTATAAAATTTCAATAAAATTATAATCAGGGTTATAATTGCACATTCTAAGAACTACATGTTATATTTGCACATAACTTAAAAATGAGGGTTATATAAGCACTTTTCTCTAAGAATTAACCAGAGTTTTCTTATTCTTAGAAGTTCATATGCCGATATCATGAGTCTCCAACTTCCATATCATAACATCATTATATTCCTCAAATATTGGAATATCATTTGTCAATAATTCACAAATATGTGCAGGAAAGCCATGACTCAATACAGTAACAAAGGAATTTTGGTATAAAAGAATTCATTAACTGTCAAGTCTAGATATAAAATATCATTTTCAAAATCTCAGAAGTCAGTTAAAATCCAATGTCTAGCCGGTTAGTATTTCAGAAGGAAATATTACCTGACCTTACTTGAATCAAAGTATATATCCTGAGCAATTTCATCCATTTCAATAAACCTTCTCCATGTTTTTGACTTTTTCTTATAATCTGGTAAAGACCACATAAAAGAAGACCACAAGTTATTTCCTTTTTGCAATTTCCACCAAATTTAAAGTGAGAAGCTGTCAACTCAAGTATGCAGGTTTTTAACATTATTCAGTCCATTTTCTACGTAAGGATAGCTAATATTTTACCATGATATCCAAATCGTATTCAGTCCATAATTTGAGCTACCCTAAAAGAATATAGCAAAAATAACATTCAATCTGTCTATTACCCCCTTCGTAGGTTTTCTCCCTGTGAGAATATGCAAGGGCATAGCTGAAAGAACATGTCTTGCAAGTATTAGTCTACCTGCCTGATTTAGCCATTTAATCTGCCAAGATGAACTTTGCCACTATATTATCAAATAATGATTTAAAATAAGTGTGTTTTTTCTTACCAGTAAAAATAGGAAATCCTAGGTACTTAAATGGAATGTCTCATCCAATATTAGCTTATGGTAAAAAGCTGGTGCCGAGTTGGATAGGTAGTAAGCATATTTTTCAATATTGATTTTTTGTGCTGAAGCAATCTCATACTTTTATGAAAAAAAATCATTTAGTTCCGGAGGTTGTGCTTATTAGCCTTTAGGAACACTACTGTATCATCTGCGAGACTCAAATTTGTAATATTTTTTTGTAGTTAAATGTGACAAGCCATAATAATCAATTTTAGAATTATTGAATAGAAAGTCAATTGTTCTTGCAAAAGTATCAGTTAGAAGAACAGACAGAAATGGAGACAAATGGTCCATCTGTTTTATTTCTCTTGAGCCCTGAAAAAACTCAAAAGGTTTTCCATTTACTAAAACTGAAAAATTAGCTACTTTGGTGTTCATTTTAATTGTAACTATCTATGACTGAAATCCCATCTTATGCAAGAGTTTTTTTTTAGAAATACCCATGATACTCTATCAAATGCTTTCATCATATCTAGTTTAAAAAACACATTGAAACCAACAATTTTATTGTTCAAATAATCAGTGAGTTCATGCATTTATAACACAATAGGTCTTCCGCCCGCGCTAACGCGCGGGCTTTACACTCATTGATGTCTGTTAGTTGCTGATCAATAAACATTAGTTGTTTCATAGACAATCTTTTCACTTCTTCCTCTGGAGCAACTTTTCAGGAAGGAATCCTCGCGCCAGTTTTCAACCTGAATATTAATAATGATAAAGATATTAATTTCTGAACCTAATTATGCAGAGAATCACGTCTCATAATCAACGTATCCAAAGCAAAATTCTCTCCGAGTAGTAATATTCAAGTATGTCTTGCTAACACCAACACCAACACCAACTCCCTACTCTTTTAAAGTGAACAGAACCAAATAAAACTAAGTTGAACTCTGTACATCTCTTGCTACTTAAAACAGCTGAACTTAACCAAATCATAGTAATAATAGCACATTCAAACTTTATTATGTCATACTATCAAAAGCATTGAATTTTATGCACATCATACAATTGTGTCAAACTGCAAATTTAGTATACGGAATGTCAGCTTTAGAATAAGCTATGCCTTCTACATGAAATTCACATCAACAACATCACAAAGCTGATGCTTAAAAAACATTTCTCATGCATGACTCTTCTGCTGTTAGCTACAGTGTGGACCTGATGGGAATAATCATAATAAACACCACTATTACTAAACAATCCTAATGCAGTAAGTAAAGCATACCTCCAAGACATTCGCTTTATCGACAGAGCAAAGTTTTCCTTGCCGCTTCCTCGCAGTTTTGAATGCTATGCGAGCAATGCAATCAATCTGGAAAATTTATACACGCATTCATAAGATTTTCAAGTTTTAACTAAGAAAACCAAATCTTCTGTTACAAATTGATGGTTCTTATACATGACCTTCAAAGGTTCAGAAAACAGGTTGAAGAGTGCATTAAGATGTTGGTTTCTAAAGATTATTTTTGAAAGTTCACAGGCTCTTTGGGGACTTGGAATGATGAATTACTTATGCAGAAAATGCAGCACAAGAAATGCAGAAAGTGCAGGTTGAAAAATGGAGAAAAGGCAGCTCAAATGCATCACAAGAAATGCAGAAAATGCAGCTTCACAAATGCAGAAAAGGAAGCTCAAATGCAGCCCAATAAAGGCAGAAAATGCAGCTTCAAGAATGCAGAAAAGGCAGCTCAAATGCAGTCCAAGAAATGCAGAAAACGCAGCTCGAAACTTTCTATCCATCCACAAACTACTGCAACAGTTCAGAGCCAAACAAAGCTAGTACTTTTTAAGTTCTTCTCCTTCACAAAGCTCAATGTGTAATTATAACGGAAAATATACGAGATGAATTAACAAAGATTTGATTCATTAATCAAATGTAGCTCTACTCTGTGATGTACAGCTTCGCATTACAAAATGTATTTGACTACTCGGTCATCTAGGAGGAAAGGATGGAAACTACATACCATAGCACAAGGTAGATGATGATGCATCACATGGCTTTCCGGTTTAAATGATGGGTTGGTGTAGCTTGGATATCTCTAGTATACACATTTGTTAGGGCAAGAAGCATGAGCACAAATACAACTTGTGCACTCATTATGCCGAAATGGTTAATGCTGTTTCCTATTTCCATCCAACTTCCTGTATTCCGGATCTGGCACTTTAGCTCACAACATGAAGTAATATATTCGTTAAAAGGAATGGGGTATTCAACTGACAATAAATGAAGAGAAGTGTACCAGGAAAAAGAAATGAATTATCATCACATCTGAACACAATATAACAAGATATAATTTCCCTAAGCTACTACCAACTTACAGTTATATAAAAATAAAACTCTTCTTAGGCCTTTCTTCGAATATCTTTATGGCCTAATATTGTAAGAGCTTTGAATTCCAAAAAAAAAAAACAGAAACTGAGACTTATATGAGAAAACAACACGACGTTAATCTGACATGAATCAGATGATTCAATACAATGTCAATTACACAAACTCTGGATTCACGATAGACAAGAAAGAATCGATTCTGCAGAAACTACAAAGTGTTCAGAAAACTAATATTTAAATAGACACCAGAGAAGCCCAAAATTGTACATGCATCAAAGGACTGATTGCATAACCCTACACTAAAATTAATAGAAGAAAGGGAAGCTATTGCAGCAAGTTCAGCAATATGGGAAGAGAAGGTACAAAGCTGAAGAAGACACGTATGAACCTGCAATTGAGTAGCCATAGAAGCTCTACCTGAATATGAAGGAAGCTGCAAGAGCCTGCAAATGGTTGATTTCTTCGGGAATCATTTTTTCAGCCCAGATTCCGATGGCCATTGACAACAATAGGGCTGTTGGCCGGAAAAAAGAGTAATCATAGGAGGTACAGAGAGGGGCAACAAACCTAATTCTCGGTCTAGTAGCAGCTGATTTCTCAGATAAACCCATGTATGATTTCTCAGACAAACCCATGTACTGATAAGGATCGTCGGAGAAGGGATTGAAGAGGGAAGGAAAATTAGGGAGGGATTTGCAGTGAGTTGGACTCGGAATAAATAATTAAATAAATTAACTTGATAGTATTTGATTGGACGAGAAAAACGGTGTAGTAATAAAAAGCAATAAAAAAATGAGCAACGACGAAAACTACTGTAGCTTCCCGATTCGTGCTTTTATATATTAAGGATTATCAGCCAGTTCCCTACCTTTAACAAATCCATATTGTTCCTGAGAAATTAGTTGAGGCATTATGAGCTTAAATCTCTCTGTTATCACTCTTTAAAATTTTTTATTTATAAATTATAGAGTGATATAGACCTATAATAAGAGAATGATGTATTTACTTGTATTTTTGGGACTAATGTGATGAATGTGGCGGTTATAGCTCTAGGCATAGAATCTCCAACAAAATTCATTCACATCATTTAACAAATCATGGTTGGGAAGATCTATCAAAAATTATACTACTACATCATGGTTGAGACTTGAGAACCATCATAACTGCTTGCTCAGTTTTACTAAGGATGTCACCACATCTCCCATGTCAGGCCGGCCTTGAGGATCTTGATTGGTGCAGGACAGAGCTAAATTCAAAAGCTCCTTAATTACATCCTGTTTCTCCGAGACAGACGGACCTAAGCTTGGATCCACAATCCCAAGTAGACCGCCACTCTCTCCTTTCAGGCATTGTTTCACCAGATGAGCCAGAGAGACAGATGTTCCTTGTCCTTCTGTAATTCCCGTTGGCCTTCTTTTTGTAACCATTTCCATCACAATCACCCCAAAGCTGAATACATCCACCTTTGTCGTCACTCTACTCAGGTATGCAAGCTCTGAAAAATTGATTTCCATGAATTAGATGGCTGAAGAAATGTGATTGTATAAGTAGTTTTACCTGGTGATAAGTAGCCGATTGTTCCTTGAAATGCTGACGCAGAAGAGAGGACGTGGCTTCGACTCTCCGTGTCAATGCCAAGAAATATAGCTGCCCCGAAATCGCAGACATGTGGAACAAAATCAGCATCCAATAGTATATTAGCAGGTTTCAAGTCGCAGTGCACGATGGGGAAGTCGTATCCTGAATGCAGGTACACTATCCCACTCGCGATCAAGATCAGAATTTCAATTCTTTTTGATATGGTCCTCCTGGAATCATCCACCTCAGGATCATGTATGAACTTGTCCAGGTCTCCATTCTCCATGAACTGCAAAACTAGTGCTCTCAGCTTCCCACTCTCCCAAGCATAGCCAAGAACTTTAACAAGATTTCTGTGTCGAAGTTGGCTTAGAGTCTTGACTTCCCTATCAAAACATTTGTCTGCTTCTACAGAAAACTGCCGCAGATTCAGTATCTTCACAGCTACAGCCTTCCCGTCGTCCATTTCGCCCTTGTAGACTATGCTCAAGCTGCTAAAGCCAAGGATGCTATCTTGATTGAAGGAATTGGTAATGTTCTGAATGTCTTTGGGACTATATCTCTTCAAAGGGAGCACAACGGTGTAGCTAGGTTCTAGGCTTTTGATTTTTTTAGCCTTTTGAGAGGTCTTTCTTCGAAGAAGAAGGAAGATCACAAGAATTATTGCAAGGAGTGTAAGGACCAACCCGAGAGCTAAGACAATGAACCTTTTAAGGTTTTTAAAAGGTCTGCAGGGCTTTCCAAGTTTTGCTCCACAAAGGGCTTCATTCCCAATCAAACTGCTGGCACTCAAGTTTCTGAATATCCCATTTGCGGGAACTTGACCATCGAGTAGATTAAATGATAGGTTTAGAAGTTTTAAGGTTGAGAGATTACCAAGGGTTTCAGGAATGGGACCACTGAATTTGTTTTGTGAAAAATCAAGTGCCTGGAGGTGCCTTAGATTCCCTAGTACAGCAGGAAGTTCCCCAGCCCGCTGGTTTCTTGACAGATTCAAGCTCAGAAGCTCTCCAAACCCCTTAAAAACATCTTCTTCGAGCTCTCCTGAAAGTTTGTTTGCTGCAAGGTTGAGAGAGTTGAGATTTATGCAGCCTTTTATCGTGTGAGGAACACTTCCAGATAAGTTGTTGCTGGACATGTCTATAACTTGCACCATCAGCAATGAACCAATCTCATGGGGAATGGTTTCCTCCAAGAAATTATGCGAAAGATTCAGATATATCTGCAAATTTTTCAGACTTGCAATCACTGAACCTGGAATGGCACCACTCAGATGGTTTCCTGACAGGTCAAGAACCCTCAAGCCAGAAAGATGCTCCATGCCTCTTGGGAGCCCACCTTCCAGCATGTTTTCACTGACATCCAAGTAGGACAATGACTCGAGATTCGCGATCGCTTCTGAGATTAGACCAACAAACTTGTTTTGCTGCAGTCGAAGTTCGGAGAGCTGCTTAAGTTCAAAGAGCTTCTCAGGAATGACACCTTCCAGATTATTGGCATGCAGTGCAAGGCCTTGCATAAGTTTAAGATTGGATATTTGTGGAGGAATTATGCCTGAAAATGTATTGGCATGAAGATATACAGAAATTGTTAGCTTTCACACAGATAAGCTGAGTAGAGGAGAAAGAAGAACAATGATGTTGTGCAGAAAACTGGATACTGCTTTTCTATTCATATCATCCTTTATATACACAAACTCTGAAAGAAAAAAGGAATACGAAATAATCTACTTCTACAGAAGAAGGAAACTAAATAATCTAATTTCTACGTAAGAAGGAAACGTAATAATCTAATTCCTACGGAAAAAGGAAAGGAAAATATCTACTTCCTACGGATGCTAATTAGCATCTTTATTTTCTAGAAATAGCTGCAGAAAATAAACAAACAAGGAAAAGAAAGATGACTAGAATATCTCACAAATCACCCCCATAATCTTGTCATCACTTTATCTCTGCAACTCCGATTCTGCCCCTAAGTTCTTGAAAACGAACTCGTCCGAGAGGCTTTGTCAGGATATCAGCGAGCTGAGCTTCTGTGTTGATGTAGTCGATGTCAATATCGCCCTGCTCCAGATAATCTCTAATCAAATGGTAACGTATATCAATGTGTTTAATTCGATCGTGAAACACAGGATTTCGGCTAAGATCGATTGCCGATTTGTTGTCCACCAGTAACGTTGGTGATTGTGGCTGTTCACCTTGCATTTCACCAAGCAATCTACTAAGCCAAACACCTTGGCAAGCGGCAGTGGCAGCTGCAATATACTCGGACTCGCACGAAGAGAGTGCCACCACCCGTTGTTTCTGTGATTGCCAACTCACCGGAGATTGACCTAGGAAGAAAACTAGCCCCGTCGTGCTCTTCCTATCGTTGACGTCTCCGCCCAAATCAGCATCACTATAACCTGCCAAGAGTAAAGGTCCAGCACTTTTTCCATATGAAACTCCAAACTCTATAGTTCCCGCCACATAGCGTAGAATATGCTTCACTGCTGCCATATGCTCAACTCTTGGCTGCTCCATGAATCGGCTAACATAACCAACTGCAAAAGTAATGTCTGGCCGAGTATGAACTAAGTACCTGAGGCTTCCCACCAAGCTGCGGTAGTCCGTGGTGTCCACCGGTCTCCCGTCTCCCGTCTTGCTTAGTTTGAGCCGTGCCTCCATTGGTGCCGCGCATGGATTGCACTCTTCCAGTCCGGCCTTTTGTAAAAGCTTCTTTGCATAAGATGATTGGCAAAGAGTGACCAAACCCTTCCGTTGTTGCACTTGGATGCCGAGGTAGTAACTCAGTTCGCCGAGGTCGGTCATCTCAAATAGATTCGTCATTTCCTTCTTGAACTTCGTCAGTTCTTCGCTTGAAGTTCCGGTGATGATCAAGTCATCAACATAAACTCCAACTAGCAGTTGCTCCTTCCCGTTGCTCCGGCGATACACCGCGTGCTCGGCTTCACATCGTACAAACTCCAAGTCGCAAAGACTCTTGTCAAGTTTGGCATTCCAAGCCCTCGGAGCTTGACGTAGTCCGTAGAGAGCCTTCTTAAGCCGAAGAACCTTGCCTTCGTTGCCTTGAATTTCGAAACCCGGCGGTTGCTTGACATAAACCTCCTCAATCAGATCACCGTTGAGGAACGCGGTCTTGACGTCCATGTGGTGGATTGGCCACCCATGGTGTGCAGCGAGCGCGATCAGAACCCGCACCGTCTCCATTCGCGCAACTGGAGCGAACACTTCCTCATAGTCCACCCCCTGCTGCTACACGTAGCCCTTTGCCACTAACCGCGCCTTTCGTTTCACCATCTCCCCGTTCGCGTCCTTCTTGAGCTTGAAGACCCACTTAAGTCCGATGGTGCGGTGTCCCGGTGGTAGATCGGTGAGGCGCCACGTCTGGTTTGCCTCGATGCTTGCAAGTTCCTCCGTCATCGCCGTTCGCCATCCTTCGTCCTTCTCGGCTTCAGCTAGGCTCGTTGGTTCGTCGACTGTGAGAAGACAAAACTCCTCATCCTCAGCTTCAATCTTCTCGGTGGCGTTGAGAAGGTCCTCCATGGTTCGATACCGTCGTTGTGCCTCAACTCCGGAGGGTGGTTCCGATGCGTTTGCCGGAGGTGACACAAATTCCACGTTGGGTGGTGGTGATGCACTTGGGGTTCGTGGACTTGACACCGAAACTTCACTTCTAGGCCTGCTTCTGGTGAAATTCTCATCGTCTGAACGAAGGATTTTCTGGGCTGGTTCGCTATCTACACCAAAAGAGACAAAACGGTCGAAGTTGGAACCCTCACCATGCCCGTGGTTTTGTTGCTGTGTCGATGTGGTCCAGTCCCATGCCGTGTCTTCATCAAAGACGATGTCTCGTGATACTTTCACCCGGTCTGTGGTAGGGTCGTAGACGCGGTACGCCACAGTTCCAGTTTCATACCCAAGTAGCACCATCGGCTTGCTCCGGTCCTCCAGTTTCTTCAGCCCTAGCTGCGTGGCCTTGACATGGGCGACACACCCAAACACCCGGAGATGGCTCACGCTCGGCCGGCGCCCGTGCCATGCTTCGTAGGGTGTCTTGCCGCTGACGCTCTTCGTGATTCCCCGGTTCAGAAGGTAGACCGCCGTTGTCACTACTTCTCCCCAGAATCTCATCGGCATGCCTTTGGCCTTCAAGAGGCAACGTGCCATGCTAACCACCGTTTGATTTCGTCGTTCGACCACGCCGTTTTGCTGGGGCGAGTATGGCGCCGTTGTTTGTCGATGCACACCGTGGTCGGCAAAATACTCGTTGAGTTCTTGAGACATGAACTCACCTCCACCATCGGTCCGCAGCGTTTTCAACTTGCACCCGCTTTGTCGTTCGGCTGCTGCCACGGTCCTTTTGATGGCTTCCGCCGCTTGATCCTTCGAGGTCAGCAAGACTATCCACATATATCTACTAAGATCATCTACCATTAGTAGAAAGTATCGTTTACCTCCAGGAGTTTGTGGCTCGATGGGTCCACACAGATCGGCGTGCAAGAGCCCAAGGCGTTCGGTCGCTCGGTTCTTGGCTTGGCTTGGGAACGAGCTGCGTTTCTGCTTCCCAGCCAGGCAGGCGTCACACAAGCGCTCAACGTCATCGAGCAGCGGGAGTCCGTCCACCATCTTGTTCCTGGCCATGCGTCGAAGGGCCTCGAAGTTCATGTGGCCGTATCTCGCGTGCCATCGCCACCCATCCTCGCACCCATGCACCGCAAGGCACACTGGTCATGCCAAACTCAGATGAAGGAGGTAAAGGCGCCCTTGGCCTCTTGGCACCAGTGCGAGCAAGCGTCCGCCTTGATCCCGTAACGTGAGCCACCCGTGCTGGATCCTCGTGTCGTGCCGTCCTCATCCAGCTGGCCGAGTGAGATGATGCCGCTGTGGAGCCGTGGTATGTAATACACATCGTCCAACTTTAGGTGCTCGCCGTTCCGGCACGTAAAAAGGATCATACCGGTGCCTTCTATTTCCACGGAGGTGTCGTCTCCCAGTTTGACCGAGCCTCGTACATCCGTGTCTAGCTCGGAGAAGAACTCCCGTCTTCCGCACATGTGGGCACTCGCACCGGAGTCAAAGAACCATGCCGTGTCACTCTGCCCGGGCTCCTTCGTTGACCGTGCTTTAGATCGCGTCTCGTTGAGCAGGACGTGCTCCTTGGTGGCTGAGTTCCCGATCGTGAGTGAGTGAAGCCTTGCTACGAGGAGCGTCTGTTCGTCCACTTCAGCTTGCACGAGGTTGGCACGTCCCTTTCGTTCGCGCCGTGGCTCGGGGCAGTCCTTGGAGATGTGGCCAGCGTATTTGTTACAATTGTAACACTTCAAATTCGTCAAGTCTCTGTCACCGCTCACCGCCCGTTGGCTGCCGTCTCCCTTGTGGCTCGGTTTCTTCCCTTTCTGAAAATCCTTGCCTTTGCCTTTGTTCCCGGAGCTAGAGCTCGGTCCTCGTGCGATCCACTCTTGCTCCGTGAGCAAAACTTGGCCGTTGGAGTTGTTCGTGGTGTTGATGGAGCACCGATCTGCTGCTGACCTAAGCATGCCGATGAGTTCCTCCACTGTCATGCCATTCAGATCGAGCAAGCAATTTGGGCGTACTGGCTCGGCACCTCCCGCAAGAACTTTTGGACCACTTTGATCTCTTCTAGAGATTCACCTAAAGAACGAAGGTTATTGACGATACCTGTAATCCGCATGCCGAAGGCGTCGAGTGACTCCCCGTCCTTGAAGGCGATTTGCTCGAACTCCTTGCGTAGACGTTGTGCCGTGGCCTCACGCACTCGATCCACGCCGACTCGCATCATCCGGATTGCCTCCCAAATTTCGTGTGCCGACGTTTTGACAGCTAGCGCCGGTACCATCTCCGGTGGCACCGCCCGAATCAAAGCCGAGAGGGCCGCCATGTCTTCCCGTTCGGACGGTTCTCCAACGCCGAAAGTGGCCTCCCATAAACCTTGTGCTTGTAGGTTTATCTTCATCACGAGGGCCCATTCGATGTAGTTCGTTGCCGTCAACGTGGGGTACACAATATTGGCGCCAAGGTTGGTACGTTCTTGGATGACACGTTCGTGGATGACAACTTCGCCGCCGTTGCCGCGTCGTGGCCTGCTGCGTCCTCGTCCTCCCCGTGGTTCCGTTCGTGCCGGTGATCTCGATGCGTCCGCCATAGGATCGTTGAAACTCTTGATACCACTTGTTAGCTTTCACACGGATAAGCTGAGTAGAGGAGAAAGAAGAACAATGATGTTGTGCAGAAAACTGGATACTGCTTTTCTATTCATATCATTCTTTATATACACAAACTCTGAAAGAAAAAAGGAATACGAAATAATCTACTTCTACGGAAGAAGGAAACTAAATAATCTAATTTCTACGTAAGAAGGAAACGTAATAATCTAATTCCTACGGAAAAAGGAAAGGAAAATATCTATCTCCTACGGATGCTAATTAGCATCTTTATTTTCTAGAAATAGCTGCAGAAAATAAACAAACAAGGAAAAGAAAGATGACTAGAATATCTCACAGAAATGACCTGACTCAGGTTACCGATTTCTGGAGGGATTGGTCCAATCAGGAAATTGAATCCTGCTCGAAGCGATAGGAGATTTTCCAACCTTCCAACATGTGAACTCAGCATACCGGTTAAGTTGTTTTCGCTAAGAACTAGCGTGTGCAGCATGGTGCAGTTGAAGAGGTCATCAGGGATGTGGCCTGAAAACTGGTTACCACCAATGCCGAGGTATGTGAGATTGGTCATCTTCCACAAACCTGTTGGTATTTCTCCAGTTAGGCTGTTGAACGTTAGATCAATCACGAGCAACTGCGTGCAATTGATGATACTAAGAGGTATAGAGCCCTGAAACTGGTTGACTGATGCTGAAAGGTTCTTCAGGTTACTGAGCAACCCTATATCTGATGGAAGTGATCCTGTCAATGAATTGGAGGAGAGAGATAGATACACAAGGTTGGTCAGGTTTGTTAGACTGGATGGAATAGTCCCTGTGAACCTGTTTGCATGGAGGGTGAGCACTTGCAGAGAGTTCAAAGAGCCTATTCCGCCAGGGATTTCTCCGGTCAGCTGATTATCAGCAAGCCCTAACCTGGTCAGTGATTTGATCTGCAACAATGAATCTGGTATGGTGGAGTTGAGCTTATTGTCATGGACGCGGAGCTCTTGTAAATTTGTCAGATTCCCAAGTTCAGAAGGAATAGCCCCACTGAGCTGATTGCTGTATAAACTCAGTGAAGCTAAATTTGAACATGATCCAAGCTCAGCAGGGATTGTCCCTGAAAGGGAGTTGGAGAAGAGCTGAAGAATCTGCAGGTTACTCAAGTTTCCTATTTGTCGAGGTATGGATCCAGATAAGCGGTTAAAGGTTAAGTCTAGGAACTGCAATGCCTTCATATTTCCTATGGAAGTAGGGATAGGCCCCTCTAGCTGGTTTTCATATGCAACAAAAATCTCAACATTGATGAGATTGCCCATGTTTGAGGGCAAGCTGCCTGTGAGATTGTTATATATGAGGCTGAGCTGAAGCAGGGAGGAAGAGTTGAACAAACTATCAGGGATGGAACCGCTCAAGAAGTTACCGGCAAGATCTAGAGTGTGAAGGCCTTGCAGATGACCGATTTCGGGTGGGATTGGACCGGTAAGGTTATTGGAAACGAGGATGAGTTTATTGAGGTGAGAGCATTCCCCCAGCTGAGGAGGAATAGTTGCGGTGAACGGGTGAAGTAATTGAGGGTGAGATCAAGAGCCTGGAGGTAGGAGAGGTTGGCTAAGAATGGGGATATTTGGCCCTGGAGCTGTTTGTCTACCAGAGAAATAGAAATGACATGATATTTTCTGGAAATGAAACGGCATGCAATTCCTGACCAGTTGCAGTGGTGGCTGTCGTCGCTCCAGTTAGCCAGTGTGCTGAGGGGATCGTCGACAATCGAGCTTTTGAATGCTTTCAAGGTCTCCACTTCAACATCCAGTGGCTTTGAAGCTGAACTAACCCCCAAGGGCATTGCAAAAAAGCAGTAGTTCAAGTGAAAGAAGAAGAATGTATTTCATTACAATAATATAAGTATGATCAGCTAGCTGGTCAAATGAAGTTCCCATTTAATGCCTATGGCTATGTACTTTATAAATGCACTTGGATTCATTGACTCTGTAGATTCAGACATTTTGCATTGAAAAAGTTTAGACATTCTGGATTGTTTGATTTGTTTTTTTCCTTTTTGTGTGATAATAACTATGGTACACAAGGGCAAAATTAGATAAATATGTGAATTGTTAAACAGAGTTGAGAATTATTGAAATTCAAAATATATCCAACCTACATAAAATTGAAAAAAAAGTATTGAAGATGCAGTCAAATGTATTTGGTTATGATAGAGACGAGGGAGACTATTTGCAAGTCCATGGTCATAAACTCATGGTTACGACTTACGAGTGACTGTGCTTGCACAAGCAACTCGACCGCCGCCTCAGTCTTCGACTCTTCGCATTGAATCTTTTATTTTATATATTATTTTTTAAGGAACTCGCAACCTATTTATTTTTTTAATTTATATACAATCGATATTATTTTTAAAAATATTTAAAATGTATATCAATGCTTGCAGTTGTAAAATTTATTATTGTAATTATTGTATTTCCTCATATATTAATGTGGCTGTTGATAGTATCGACCAAACTCAAATGCATGAATAATTGGAGAAAAATTCAAATTCTATGCAATGAAAATTAAAACATCCAACTTAATATTTGTATTTTGAAATTATTTGAATAAATACTTTGAAAATATTTCGTTCAGTTCCAATTGTGAATTTATAAAATATGGTCATTAGAATTTGGATTGACGAACGCTCCTAACAGTTGACCGATCAAATTCGTGATGACAGTGCCATCCTCCAACACTTAACCTCCTCTGATCCTATCTCCTTCTTCTACATCTTCTTATGCTCAAATACTCAATAAACACCTATCGCCATCCGATCTTGTTATTCACCCTGCAATTTCTAAGAATAGTGCAATCCAAAATAACAAATCGATCATCTTGACGAAGGGTGGTTGTTAGAGGGAGAAACCTCAATATTGAGGTGTGTTTCATATTCACAATTATATAGACAGTACATGGGTAGAAACCCTGGTTAAACCCTAGGCTGATACATATTGGGCTCTAGGCCCATAATACTATCTAACACCCCCCCTCAAGCTAAGCGTCGGGTTAACCGAGACGCAAAGCTTGGATCTAAAGAACTCAAACAAAGATTTTGGAAGACCCTTAGTGAAGATGTCCGCTAACTGCAACGAAGTGGGAACATGACTAACACGGACTTTAGCCGAAGCAACTAACTCCCGAACAAAGTGATAGTCGATGTCGATGTGCTTGGCCCGCTTATGAGCCACTGGATTCTCAGCTAAGAAAATGGCGCTGTTATTGTCACATAACAACAATGGCGGCCCTTCAAGAGGAAACTGTAAGTCTCGAAGAAGATGACAGAGCCAGACAACCTCTGCCGCTGTATTGGCAAGTGCACGGTACTCGGACTCTGAACTCGAACGAGATACTGTAGGCTGTTTCTTGGCACTCCAAGATACCAGATTACCGCCTAAAAACACCGCATAGCCGTAGGTCGATCGTCGAGTTTCCAAACAACGAGCCCAATCAGCGTCTGAGTAAGCACAAATATCAGCACAAAGAGTAGACGAACCTCCAGAGCGAAATGTGAGACCATGATGAGGCGTGCCAACCACGTAATGTAGAATCCTGGTAACTGCAGCAAAGTGATCCTCGCGAGGGTCCTAGAGATATTGACTATCGGAATTCACCGCAAATGACAGACCAGGACGAGTAATGGTCAAATACTGAAGTGCACCAACCAAAGACCGGTAGAGAGTCGGATTGCTGAACGATGCACTAGTGCTACTGTGAAGCTGCGAAAGTGGTACGAATGGAGTGGTTACCGGAGAAGCATCTGTCATACCCGCCCGACTAAGAATATCTCTGGCATACTTGGCCTGTCCAAGAAAGAGGCCAGATGGTGTAGAAGAGACCTCAAGGCCAAGAAAGTAATTCAAGTACCCCAAATCCTTGATCGAAAACTCTCGATCAGTCTGTGCGATGAACTGGCGAATGGCTCCAGCATCGTTACCAGTAAGAATGATATCATCCACGTACACCAACAAGTATAGTAAAGTAGAACCTCGTGAGAAGACAAACAACGACGTGTCAGAAGAACTACACCGAAATCCGAGTTGTCGGAGATAAGAGATGAACCGATCAAATCAGGCACGAGGAGCTTGTTTGAGTCCATAAATGGCCTTCTGGAGTCGACAAACATAGTCAGGCCGAGATGGATCCTTATAGCCAACAGGCTGAGCCATATAAACCGGAGTGTCAAGAACACCATTGAGAAAAGCATTCTTGACATCAAGCTGGTGTAGAGGCCACTGTCTCAAAGTAGCAATGGCAATCACTGTACGCACCGTTGCAGCTTTGACCACTGGACTGAAAGTGTGGTCAAAGTCAAAACCAGGAATCTGAGAATATCCCTGAGCAACCAGTCGAGCCTTGTAGCGTTCAATGCTACCATCAGCTCGATACTTCAGCCGAAATACCCATTTGGAGCCAACTATGTTTGCATGTGTTGGTCGAGGTACCAACTCCCAAGTTTTCTGATGTCGAAGAGCATCCATTTCTTCATCCATAGGACGAACCCATTTCGGGTCTTTAAGGGCTGCACGATAATCCCGAGGCTCATAATGGTCCATAACCTGAGCAAGAAAACCAGTAGTAACAAAGTCTGGGCGAGATATCACACGACGAGTACCATCCCGGTTCCTGGTAACCATATGATGTCTGTGGTGAGATGGAGAATCTGAATCAGTGGTAGAGTCGGAATCAGATCCAGAAGAAGTCCGAGAGCCTGATGGAGATGGCGGAGATGGTGGAGATGGTGGTGGTGATAAAGTAGCGGGCATCCTCGGTGAAGGAGCAGTCAACAGCTGGAGATGAGGAATGATCATCTGAAGGACAGATAGAGCAAGACCCGGAAGACGACGGTGCGGGCGACGGCATCTCGACCGGTGTAGCCAACACAGGATCAGCTGGTACAAATGGCGAACGGTCGACTGGTGCACCTGTTGGCTCAAAAAATGATGAGACTTCCAAATCCGAAACATGTCTTTCCCTAGAAGTTGAGACATAGGGAAAACATGTTTCATCAAACTGGACATGGCGAGAGAAATAGACACGTCCACTAGTAGGGTCGAGGCACTGAAAACCCTTGTAACTGGGGTTATAACCAATAAATACACATGGTATAGAACGAGGTGCAAACTTATTCTCAGCAACCGCACGCAAACACGGGTACACACGACAACCAAAAGGATGAAAGACTGTGTAGTCCGGAGTAGTCCCATAGACAGTCTCAAAGGGTGATCTGCCACCAAGAACTGAGCTGGGGAGATGATTGATTATGTAAACAGCCGAAGAGAATGCTTCCACCCAGAAAGAATGCGGCACAGAAGAGTGATATAACATAGCAAGGCCGGTCTCTGTAATTTGACGGTGTTTACGCTCAGCTCGGCCATTTTGAGCAGGTGTATAAGGACATGACATCTGATGATGAATGCCACAAGAAACAAAGTGAGCCTGCAAACGATGATTAGTGAACTCCGTACCACCATCACTCTGAAAAACCTTGACCTTCGCAGAAAATTGGGTCTCAACAAATTTCTGAAAGCTAAGAAAGGTGTCGTAAAAATCCGACTTATGCCGTAATGGATTAAACCATGTGAATCTTGAAAAATCATCAATGAATACAGCATAATATGAAAAACCATGTGCGGATGCAGCATATGCTGGAGCTGGTCCCCATAAGTCACAATGCACCTTCTCTAACAAACCCGTTGCCCTCTTATCACTAACAGAAAACGGTAACCGACTGCTCTTGACCATCTGACAAGGAGAGCAACTAACAGGTGCAGGTAAAGGTGAAGTGGCAGAAATGTGACCCTTCTTATTCAGCAACTGAACAGTGTCATAGGACACGTGCCCAAGACGAGAATGCCATAGCTCAAACGGGGCCCGGAGCTTTCCAGAGCGCAGCTCACTCAAAAAACAAGAATCACCAGTATCCAAATAATAGAGACCCGCAATATGACGGCCTTTTCCAACTATCTGTCCTGTCTGTTTATGCTGGATAGAAAAGACATCGTCAACAAATGTGATACTCACTGGCAGGTCAAGAGTGAGTTTACTAACAGACAACAAGCTCTTAGTAATCTGAGGAACCACAAGTACATCGCGAATGGATAAACCAGAGATATTACACTCCCCAATGTGAGATGCCGGTATAGGCTGACCATTACCAACATAAACAGGTGGACCAAAGTAAGGAGTTACATTCCCAAGACAACGAGAACTATCAGTCATATGAGCTGTAGCACCAGAATCAACAATCCATTGGCTCGAAAAATGACTACGATCAGAATTATTCAAATGATTCACCTTATCTGCAATCCAACTATTGGAGCGATCTGCCCGTGATAATAAAGCCAAATTCACCATCATAAAATCCGAAATAACCTCAACACAACGTGCATACACCACAAATCAATATATCCCAAAAACAAAAATACCAAATGCAAATACTACTCAAATCCGGTGATGCTCATATAAATTCTCCCAACTCCAATCCCTTGGGTTTAAATAAAATATTCCAGCTCAAATCTCATAAATTCTTCAAAAATAATTACTCAAATCCGTACGAAAATGCTTCAACTTGATGAAAAGAAAATAACATCAAAAGTTCCGAGAAATACCAAGAAGACGCAATGGCAATAACAAAATCAGAGGGTGGACCAAGGCACGCAAACAGGCAGGTAAGGAGAGCAGGCCGCGTAGACGCACTAACCTGGCGCGTGCGAACACGCGCGAGTGGTGCGAACGGTCCTGGTCGGGCGCGTGCGAACACGCGCGAGTGGTGCGACTGGGCTTGTTCTGGCGCGTGACAACACGCGCTGCAGAGGCGCGTGGATCTGGCCGCGTCGTTGACTTCTCGTGCAGGAGCTGACGGATCGGAAATTATCAGCTACAGATCGGAAACGGGAGAGAGGAACGGCACGACGGGGCCTTCTCAGCGACAGCGGGGCCTTCTCAATGATCAGCAGATGAACGGCACGGCGGCAGGGGCCTTCTTTGTGTCAGCAGATGCACGGCGGCAGCAGATGAACGGCACGGCACGGCGGCAGGCGGTTTCCTCCTTGTCCGCCGGCTTCTTCTCAGCGGACTTCTTTCCGGCGGTAGGCCAATTATCAGCTAACACAGCAATGACTCGACGGGACCGCAAACGAACAGCTAACACAGCAAACGCGTGACAACACCGACGGGCTGGCCGGTAAAGCAACGATCACAGCAAAACCGTGGCAATACCACGACAATTTCAAAACTAATTTAGGGTTCTAGGATCGTAAAGGCGACTGATACCATGTTAGAGGGAGAAACCTCAATACTGAGGTGTGTTTCATATTCACAATTATATAGACAGTACATGGGTAGAAACCCTAGTTAAACCCTAGGCTGATACATATTGGGCTCTAGACCCATAATACTATCTAACAGTGGTGTTATTGCCAGTGTATAAATTAGCTTCCAGAGCAGATTTTAAATAAAATGACCATAATACTCCTACAAATATTCTGGTCCTCTTTTATCTCTTTCTTTGAACGTTTTTTTTTGGCATTAGTACCAAACAAACATCAGCAGCTTATCTTAATCATCATAGTAAAATTAACATCACCATATTCACACAAATATGCACAATCCCTATTCCTCTTGACAACAACAGCAAACAACATGAGTGATCATAGCATACTAATAAAGAGAATAATTTTTGGAGAAAATAAAAATAATGAGCACTCTGTTTGCTAAATTTTTCATAAATGAGAAGAGAGATCAAATCTATTAAGCAGTTAAGCAAGAGTTAGAAATATTAGGTTGTGTTTGTGCAGTATTGTATCAGTTTGCTAATTTTTTATTAAAAAATAAAGGATTGATTCTACTATGAATTCAGCTATAAACGCTGGTTTAATGGAAGGACAAGGCATTCGATTTTCTAGAACATCAATTGCAACAAGTGGATGGGAAACTGGGGACAAGTTGTAGAAGAGACAAAAATTAAAACGGTCTATGGAGAATTGTGCTCCATGTATCAAACACCCAACTCGTAGATATATGAACCTGGTGAACCCATAGGTACCTCATTCAATCTGATGCTTCATGATCCATTAGGAGGAGGGATGTTATTATTTTAAAATGATGCGTATGTGTAAATCTAGAAACCCTAAGCAGAACGGTTCCGGTGAAGAAGTGGTGTCTTAAAAGGAGAAGGGTTATTATGGTCATTTTATTTAAAATATGCTCTGGAAGCTAATTTCTGCTCTGGCAATAACACCACCCCTTGACGAACTAGGAATCCAATTTTCAGATGTAATAAAATGGAGGCCCTATCTACTTCATGTCTGCGACATTTGTTTATGGAAGGAATACTAGACTTGATAGGAAACTTCTCTGACAAGAATTAAGTGCATTCAATGCAATTACGATTGATGGGGATTTCAATTTAGTTTAGAAAGTAAATGAGTATCTAGGGCACTCTTCACCTATTCATAGTGCTATCAATCCGGGTCGACCGGTTAGGTTCGGGTTATGGATTGAGACATGTCAGGTTAGGATGGGCCGGCGTTAATTTATCGGGTTGGGTCGAGTCGGGTTGGGTCAAATTGATTTCCGATCAGTTATGTTTGTCGGATTGAGTTCGGTTGGGTTGGGTAAGAATTTGATTTGAGTGTAATTCACACATGTTCTTTTCAGTTTCGATCAAATTGTGGGTTGGGTAAGAATTTGATTTGTGTGTAATTCACACATGTTCTTTTCAGCTTCGATCAAATTGTGGGTTAACTATTGTTAGATTCAAATTACGGGTGAATCAAGTCATATTTAAATTTAGGTCATTATCATATTTATTTTAGTCTAATTTCTATTTTAAATTATACCAAATTATTCATAATTTGCATTCACTACATAACGAATCTAAATTAATACAACCAGCACTCTCATATTTCATTTTCGTCTTGATAATAATAATGTTTTCATCAATATATATATATATATATTATATATATACATATACATATATATATATATATATATATATATGTATAACCAACAATCATGTATTTTCAATAAATACAGTAATCTCAAATCAATCTCTATATATACATATATACATATATATATATATATATATGTATAACCAACAATCATGTATTTTTAATAAATACAGTAATCTCAAATCAATCTCTATACACATTGTTGTGCGGAATATGAGAAAACAGTAAACCAAACGTAAAAGAAAAACAAGAACGCAAGAATTTACGTGGTTCACCAATGATTGGCTACATCCACGGGAAGGAGACAGATTGTATTAGATAGGTACCCAGATTACAATGTTCCTATCGTCTAACACCCAGAATATAGTATAAACTAGGTTGCGGCAAGCGAAAGAGTCTTATAGAGCCCCTTTCACTAAACCCTAGGTACTGGTGATGTGTTGAATATTGTGTTGTTTATTCATGGAAAATTTGTGCTTAATCGTGTGATTATGGAACTTATGGAGTTGTTTTTGGTGGCTAGATTGTGACTGCTTGGTATGGAGCTAATTGAAGGGAAAGAGCTGTTTTGGAGCTAATTGGAGCTAAATTAGAGGATTAGAAGAGTATTAATGCTATGGGCTGAAAAGAGGACTTCAAGCCCAACAAACAAGATCCACCACCAATTCCTATTTGGATTGGGATTTTATTCTTCATGTAAAATAAAGGCCAAACTTTGTTTTGGGCCAATTAGTTATTTTATGATAAGTTAGGGTTTAGGAGAAAGGAGTATAAAAACTCCTTGAGGCTCTAGGCCTCTCTCTCCTTTTCTTTCTTCTTCTTTCCTGAACGTAGAAACTCTCTCATTATTCCATTCCTAGTTTAGTTTTACTCTCTCTTTCATCTTTCTCTCGGCTGAATCTTGAAGAGCCAATGCCCAACTTCTAGGGTTTGTACTTCGACATTATTTGGTGACATTCTTCCTCTCTATATTAGTAATATGCATTATCATATTTGTTTTGTGTGTTTCAATTATATTATGAGTAGCTAAGTTAATTGTTCGGCTTGGATTAACGAAGTGGGTTCATGAATTTGTGAGGATTAATGGGCTTATAGTTATGTTCTGTGAATTCTCTGTTGATTATGGTATGAATCTATGCTTTGTGGGTTAAGTTTGATCACCTTGATTCATGCTAAGCTAGGGCTAATTTGAGTAGCAATTTCCTTGTGAAAAACAGATAACTGATACAGACTGTAATAACACGGAAGTAATCAACAGAGTAGATAACCATTGTTTGCGAATACTTGTATGGTTATGTGAATTGGGTCCTCTTTGTTTTGATATTATAGTTTAGCAATTTCAGCAAATAATTGCTTGCTAATGGGTATTAAGAGGGGATTTTAGGGGTTTAGCGAATACTTGCCTCTATATAACTAATTGATTTGCAGAGATAACTCATCTTTAGCCAATGATCAATGAATGAACCTACAAGTTAGTCTAAGCCGACTTCTTCCATTATATAGATTTTCTTGTCCTTGCATTGCATTGTATTTGTGTGCTTTATTATTCTAGTTTTCCGTAGTTAAAATCAAACAACTCTCAATTTAAGGCGTGGTTGCTAAACCAAACTTTATTAGTAGGTTAATCAATAGTTTCACACCGTTCTCTGTGGATTCGACCCTGCTTACCACTGTGCTAGGTTTTTATCCTTAGTGTATTGCATGTATTATTTGTGTGAGTGAAACGACCCTCACCAACTGGGCCGAAAACACACTTTCGGCCCAAGTCACCAACACTTCAGTAAAGAGGTAACCCATATTGTTGGGTCAGGGGTAACTCCCCCCCCCCACCCCCCCCCCCCCCGACCCCCAAGGCCAGGATGCGCTCCGCCCCTGGACCCCCCGACTTTGCCCCCTGGACCCCCCAGCGAGACCCACGTGCTAACTCGCAGTAGCGACTATTACGGTATGATCTAACATTTACTAACAGTAATGATTATGTTGAATTTGTTTGATTACTCAAGTTTTACTCAGTTTTGTATAAATATAAATCGATTAAATGATTTGAGTAAAACCATTTTATGTTTTGGGCCTTATTTAAATTCGGGTCAGATCATGTACGAGTTAGAACGGGCTCGAGTTGGGTCGGGTTCGGGTCAGATCAAATTCGGGTCACGTTGAGTTCGAGTCAGGTCGGGTTTAACACTATATTTTTCGGGTTATAATTGGATTTACGGGTTGAAACGGGTTGGGTCGGTTATGTCGGGTTTCTCAAATCGGATTAGAATTGACAGCACTACCTATTCATAACAGTATGATGAACTTTAATAATATATAAGTAATGTTTTGGTGGAGACATTTAACATGGATATAATAACGTAAAATATTTTTTCTTTAAATTTTTTGTCTTCGGTGCTGAAGAACACTAGAAGGCAAAAATGATCGTACTATGAGGAGTTTGGGAGAAGACTCTGAATAGTATAAAGCAAGAATATAGATTTTCGACGGAGCTGCAATGACGAGAAGAAAAAGATATTTTAGTTGCACACTAAACAAGTCAGTACTTTGAGCAAAATCTTTTCTAGGGATAGATACTCTTTAATTGCTTATTCGTTATTATTTTTTTGAATTGTTTTTTATTGTTGCACCTATTCAATTGATAAAATTTTTAATTATTGGTAGACGTGCTTTGTAAGGTGAATCAGTAATATGGAGTTATTAGTATTTCAGGCTCCAATTATACTCGATGGTTTACTTTTTCAGTTTTCTATATTTTTTGGGATAATGTTTGTAGATTTATTTAAGATTAAAATCACAGCCGAACGGGCCCTTCGCCCAAGCTGCTGACACGATGAGGGAGAGTCTTTGCATGTTGGTCAAGGGACGGTCAAGAGGGGTCTTCCTTATGTAATTAGTAACCACCTCAATGGAGATATGGACAAGGAAACTGTATGTTTAATAAAATAAAGAATTGCGATAGTTCATCCATATGTCAACTCAATGTGATTTACGTCCAATACTTTGAATGTCAAAGTAATGAAATGCAATTATGCACAGGTAAACGGCTGGAATAGCGATGACTCTCTTAAGGTATAGCCAGATGACTCATCCTATAATTAGTAGTGGATTTAGGAATTTATATTAGGGTAGACGGTAGTGTAGAGCGACGGTGGCGCTATAGTGATATTTAATCGGAAATTATTATTTCCAGGCTTGTCCGACGGATTTGAGTGCAAGCTGGCGCCTGCCTAAACTTGTGAATAAATCTGCCACTGCCAATAATTAGTGATGTGCATATTGAGGATATGAGGAACAATTATTGCAAACTGGTGGAGAAGAAGAACACATGTTGTAAAATTACAATTACATTCCTCGGCGTTAGAAGACTTAACGGCAAAGTTAGAATAGAGGCCATAATACATATATATTATACTTATGTGGGTCATAAACCATGCATTTTTCTTTTAAGTGTTACAAACAGTATATTTTGATCTTTCAGGGACCACATAAAACACAATTCATAATTTTTTATTTAAACTACAGTGAATGCTCCAAACCCTACACCTTATACAATTTAATCTGGTCCATTATTACTGGTCATGGTAGGTCAACTGATCTACCTTTTCTTCTTATTTTTGTTATTTTGCATTAATTTTGTTCAGTTGGTATATCGTTCATCGGGTGTATGTATCCCCACTTTTACTATGTGTATTCTACATTTATACCTATGCATTCTATTGAAAACAATCTGCATATACTATTTATAGAAAATATATGCAAAAAGGATTTACAATGTACATTTATACACATAAGAATGCACATATTTAAATTTTGAAATGTATATGGGGGTACATACCCCGGATGTATGGTATAATTTGCGAATTTTTTTATTGTATTTTTGCCAATTTGATCTGCTAAATTAGTAAACATATGTTATTTTAGGTACAATCCTATAAAAAATATACTAATTATAAATTAATTGCTAAAAAAATCTAAAAAATTATAAATTCTATCTCCGCCTCTATTGGTTCAAATAAAATTTTAATTTTAATTAACCCTTTGGCCGGTCGGATCCCTCGCCTGCGATGTAAAAAAAACTCGTGTTTTCTCCTTCAATCTGAAATCAACCTCGCACGTTGAATTTATTTGGTAAGAACATTTCCCCTACTCATCCATTTTGCGGCACCCTTTAAAAAACTTGCCTAATTTTGAGTGTTGATACCATTTTGTATCTTCTTCTTGTATTGATTTATGCTGCTTTAAACTGGATTGAACTGCTTTGATTGATACATACCTAAAATCTTGCTTTGATGTTTGTTTAATTGGTCGAAATTCGCCTGGATTTTAAACTCCCTACATGAAATTGTTTTTTAAAAACTTTATATAAGGAATTTGACCTGTTGTGCTTGGTTAGACGTAACATTTGCCACTTCCCTGGGAATCCGTCCTTTTATGTTGTGGACCTACTACCAAATAGTTCATACCGGAGAATAGTTTTGTGAAACTTATATATTGATCTCTTCTCTTGAGGTCAAAGACATAGTTCCGTTCCGTGAACTTTCTCTTCTTTATCACTTGAGAAGATTGTAGAATAAAAACCTTATTTGTGACAATCATTGGCATCGTGAGATGTAATTTATCGTTTATGTTTTCATTTAAAACTTGGACGAATTCATTTTGATTATGTTTTGGGCTGCAATAATACATTTTTAATATGTAGGTTTGGTATTCGAAGTTAGAAAATAAAGCATAGTCATTATCGATGCTACATTTGTTCTTGATGTTTTATTGTACAGTCAATATAGTTCATTTGGAGGATATCTTGATCCCTCAACATTATAGCACGAACAACTACATATGTGTATTTTTTGTTGCTAATGTTTTAGAAGTGCAGTCTTGTTATGTAAGCATACTGTTTTGCTTTGTTTTCATATGTAGTGACTTTAGAGTCATCTTGGATATAGGCTTATAGCAGTCTAAGGTCAAGTTTAGGTTCAATTTTAATGCGTTTTTGTTTCTATTGAACTAATTGGTGGCGCCTGCTTGGTTGCCCGAAGAGGTTCCTTCTCTTGCTCCGGCTTACCTAATCCTGCAAGACAAAGCCCTGGGGGTACCCATGGGTAGAATCTCCGGCGTAATGCTGAAAGCTAGGCATTGGGAGAGAAAATTGGTAATCACTGGTAGAATGAATAGAAATCACTTACTTGAAATAGTGCCATGGAGTACTATTTATATTGCTCCATCTAGTCTCTGGGTGGCCCATGCTACACATGACTCATCACTTGGCTGTCTCTATTCGAGTGGTCCATCTCCGGATACCTCCATAATAGTTGAGCGCATCATGGATCAGGGTCTAGCTACCTTACCCATAGTTGGGCCTAGGCCTGGTAACACCTCTATTGTTTTCTTAAATTTTTCTATATGTAGGGCCTCAAATAAAATCTTTCTCTCCTTGATTCAATTGTTTATGTTAAAAAAAGTTCCAACAGTGCTAAAAACTGCTCTTTTGAATAGTGCAAAATCCTATCTAGTTTTCTAGAGATCCAAACATAAAACATCCCAAATATTTGATTCAATCTTCCATCTCTATATCATACAACCATCCATTAAACTGACCTATGATTCGGGTGAAGCAGTTTGATGCTATTACTTTGATAATCAAACGCGTCTCCTCGGCCTAACATATACATCCGTAAACCAAAAAATTCTGAACTTTCCCTTATAGACACATAAACCCAAAAATCTCTTTTAGACCAATCTCTTTAGAACATTCCCGTCCATTCCAAAACAAAATCTAACTTTCTTTTTCTATATCTTATTTCAAATTAGTGTGCCTAAAGAAACCAAAACCAAAGTGACACCGAGGTCCCGGACCATGACTGATCGGTGGACGGGTTCTCCCAGATATGTGTCCGAGTTTTTCGAGGAGCACATGGACATGCCTCATGATAGTCAATTTGATAGCGGTAGCTACCAACCAGCAAGGAGGGGTCCTCTCATGTCGGGAGATCGGAAGCATATTTCCAAGGTATGAGGAGTTTTGAGTTTGCACTAGTTGATATTTTACAGACTGTCATGATTTTAGTGCACGTACAATGCAAGGTCAAGTCAATATGCACTGGGGGGAAGGGGGTGCGAGTCACAGCAAATAACGGTCCTTTTTTTACGTTCAAAATTCAATAAAATAGGTCACGTGTTAGTCATTTTACACAATAGCCATGTGGTAGTATGGGGGGTTACTGGCGTTTAAACGGTTGAGGCCGGAAACACTCCTTGGGTACACAAATGTGACTCATATCCTGATGTGGGTGATAGTATATATGGTTTTCCACTGGATTACTTCAACTTTAGGTCGGCAGAAATATTTGTGTCAATCATTGGCGCTACCCATGAGGTGGATCTGGGTTTTAGAGATCATGTGCTGGAATATGCAGAGTATGTCAACGCTAGGGTCTGGGTGGAGGTAAACCAACCATTAGATCATGGTTTCTATTATTAAAAGGTCGATAGTTGTATGGAATGGATCTGTTTTGGATATGAGAGGGTCCTCAAAGCTTGCCAAAAATGCGGTTCGCTCGGACATATGCTGGCAACATACAGATTCACAGACCCACAACAACTGGATTTGCATCTGAATGATAGATTTAATGAGTTTGGAGAGAGACTTGAGTTGGTAATTTTTAGGGACTGATCATAGGACATGTACTCGGCATCCCTGAGAGTGCACCGGCAATCTCCTGCAAGACAGTTCTCCTCTTTCACGGCATAACTTCTTGAAGAGTGTAATCAAAGGTTTAGGAACCTTGATGAGGATTCCTTCACGGATACCTTTGCATCATATGAATCACTACTCCAAACTCGGGGTGTACATCAATTCGGAAAATCCGGCTCGGGACTGGAATTGGTGACCCGGACCCGAACTTTTTGGATTTTTTTGCACAACAACTACACTGCCATACCACGGTGTAGCTCGGATCCATACCAGCAGGGTGATGAGCCAGATAGGCCCATCCAAGAGTCGGGCGCAGCAGGGGATATCAAAGTGATATGCCTAAGAAAAGGAGCAGACATAAGGTCAATCACAACAATTAGGCAGCAGATCATCACGGATGGCAAGGTGATAGAAAATCAGTATAGTGTGCGGGCACAACTGGCTCAATAGGTGGCAAGGATCAGAGGTGTTGAGAGCAACATCAGTGGTCCAGGCAAAATTGCTAGCCATGAAGTAAGCAAACACATGAGACTCATCAGCCAGGTAGCTATCTATACAGACTGCGACGATGTGTTGCATTATATGCAGAATTATCCAAAAATTCCTTTAGATGTTCGACATATTGTCCTCGAAATAAAGTTGTTGGCAATGGGTTTTCTCCAATGTCTCATTATCAAGGTTGATAGGTTGTTTGTTAGTGAGGCGCATAACTTGGCGTACTCACTCAACGTTTGTAATAAAAACTCCCTGAACGTTAATGATAATTAGTAACACCATTCTTTTCAAAAAAAAAAAAATCTTCTCTTCAAAATATGTTGGACCAGATATATATAGTTAAATCTCGATAAATGACTATTCGATAAATGAATAATCTCGACATGAGAGGATTATAAATCACTTAACAATATTTATTTAATCTAAAAATTAAAATATAAGACAAAAATAAAATATAAAACAAAAAGTAAATAAATAAATAAATAAAATAATATATCTTGAATAGTATATAATGGAATATTCTTTTTAGTGTGAAATATAGTGTTGTGGGTTGGAAATAAATGGTGTAAAATTACTATAGCAACACCTAATATAGTGCAAAATATACCAAATCTGGTGTTTCTCCTTTGGAGATGCTCTTAGGGCATGTTTAGTACAACTCATCTGAATATTTTTCAGTTTAGTTCAGTTCAGTTCAGTTCAGTATTTTTCAGTTCAGTTCAGTTCAATATTTTTCAGTTCAGTGCATTGTACTTTTTAAAAAAATTAAACAAATTAAATGTTATAATTCAACACAATTCAATCTAGTTTAGAGAAAATATAATTTATTTCAATTCAGTTCAACGAAAATATAATTTAATGATTTTAAGTTCATATTGAAAATCCAATTCATTTCAGTCAGTTGTAGTTCAGTTCAGTTCATTTTAGTTAAGTATGGTTCAACTCGGTTCATTTCAGTTAAGTGCAGTACAATTCAGTTCAGTCGGTTCAATTCAGTTCAACTCAGTTCAGTGTAGTTCAATTCAGTTCTATTTCTATTCTTGATAAAATACAATCTCATTTAATTATATTAATGAATTGATCGTTTTCTTCAATTTAGTTCAATGAAAATATAATTTATATATTTTAAGTTCATATGAAAAATCCAGTTCAGTTCAGTTAAGTGTAGTTCAATTCAGTTCACTTTAGTTAAGTGTGGTTCAACTCGGTTTATTTCAGTTAAGTGTAGTCCAATTCAGTTCAGTCGGTTCAATTCAGTTCAACTCAGTTCAATGTAGTTCAATTCAGTTCTATTTCTATTCTTGATAAAATACAACCTCATTTAGTTATATCAATGCATTGATTGTTTTCTTCAATTCAGTTCAGTGAAAATATAATTTATATATTTTAAGTTCATATGGAGAATCCAGTTCAGTTCAGTTAAGTGTAGTTCAATTCAGTTCATTTTAGTTAAGTGTGGTTCAACTCGGTTTATTTCAGTTAAGTGTAGTCCAATTCAGTTCACTCAGTTCAATTTAGTGTAGTTCAATTAAGTTATGTTTTATATTCTTGATAAAATACAACCTCATTAATTTATATCAATGCATTGATCGTTTTCTTCAATTCAGTTCAATTAAGTTTAGCTCAGTATGATTCAGTTCTATTAAGTTTAATTAGATTGGTCCAATTAAGTTTAGTATGATTCAGTTCAATTCAATTCAAGTCAGTTTAGAATTGATGAAATATGATTTGATAAACATTTTCTAATTAAATTGTATCAATGCATACTTTTGTAAGTTCAACTTAATTAAGTTTTGTGCTAATAAAATTTGACTTGATAAAATATAGCACAATTTGACTATATCAATTCAGTTCAATAAAGTTCAGTTCAGTATACTTCAGTTCAATAAAGTTCAGTTCAATATATTTCAGTTCAATTATGTTTAACTTCTAGTATAATGATGAAATATAAATGATGAAATTTAGCTAATGTCTATGTAGTGATTTGTTTCTTCAATTCAGTTTTGTTTAATTAAGTTCAATTCAATACACTTCAATGGCTTGTTTACTAATAAGAATTTTGAATATATATATATATATATATATATATATATGTTATATAAAAGAATCAAATGTATTTTTCAGTTCAGTTCAGTTCAGTTCAGTTCAGTATTTTTCAGTTCAGTTCAGTTCAGTTCAGTATTTTTCAGTTCAGTTCAGATCATTCCAGTTCAGTTCAGGCGTATTAAACAGACCCTTAGTATTATTAACATTGGATAAATGAATAACTTCCCCAAACAAGTATTTGAATTGCAGAGAAAACCCAACTCTCACAGACAGAATCTGGAAACAAGGACAAAAGGATGGTGTTTATACCAGCAGTAGCAAAATCTCTAGGCCACCAATTGCTGAAGACACCAAGGCCTGCACATCAATGGCAGTTGCAGAGCATCAGAACCCTCATTATGCAATCATCTTCCGAGTTTGTCAAGCTTCACAAACTCTCCGGCTCGGATTCTGGTAAACCTATGATCTTGTGATTCGTGCCCATTTCCTGAACTTGTCTTATGGGATACGCTATAGAAAACAAAGCATATATTTAAATTTTAGATCTTGTAAATTTCTATCTACTGATGTTTGTTGTTTCAAATGAACATCATTTTTTTATTACAGGGGTGGTTGAAGTCAGTTTTGATAGGCCTGGAGCTAAGAATGCTATAAGCAAGGAAATGTTACATGGGTTGCAGCATACTTTGGAGGCTGTAAATAACGATCGATCAGCAAATGTGCTAATGGTCTGCAGTAAAGTTGATAGAGTGTTTTGTTCTGGTGCTGATTTGAAGGTTCGGCTTCTTGCTTTTGTTTAGAGTTTAATTTTTAGTTTGACACATCAAAAACTGAACATAGATGTTGAAATCTGATTTCTCTCTTCATAATTATATTGATATTGTGAAAGTAAACATCTTTTGGTATTTTTTGGAAGGAAGGATAAATGTTCGGTTGCCTTTTGTTTCTGGTAGAATGTAGACTCTAAACTTGCTTATGGTGTTGTGTAATGATAGATCCTTCATTCATAGTATTTTTTTGCAATTGCTAATTTCTGCGTTATTGCTTGTTCAGGGTTTGGCTGTACATGATGTTATTCTTTGTTAGAGCAATATTTTCTTGGCAGCCCAGTTTCTTAATGGCTCTTTTCTTTTTCACAAGAACTGCAGGAAAGAAAGACAATGACTCCAAATGAAGTTCAGATTTTTGTGAATTCTCTGCGTTCAACATTCTCATTTTTGGAGGTCTGTCAAAACTATTTGTAACATTTTTGGCGCTGATTTCACTCCTATGTTTTTCATGTAGTTAAGACATTCTTGTTCCAAAAATATACTGGTGAGCTTCTAATGAAGCAAAAGTTTTATTACTTTTAGGGACTTCATATCCCTACAATAGCTGTTGTGGAAGGCGCAGCATTAGGCGGGGGAATGGAAATGGCATTGTCATGCGACCTTCGAATATGCGGTATGGTACTTTATTTTTCCTGCTTTAAAAAATGACTTCCACACTTTCATATTATGATAGTTTGTCTTGTTTAACTTCTTGCGTTGTTTAAACTGATTCAGGAGAAAATGCACTCTTTGGCTTGCCAGAAACTGGACTTGCTATAATACCTGGGTATGTGTTTCATACGATACTTGATGCCTGAATTGTTTTTAGATGATTTTTCCATTGTGCTTCTTCATCCATCATAGGTAGTTTTCTTTTCAATCAGGTTTGAACTCTAGAATGTTTCAGTATTACACTTTATGACTCTTTAGAGTTGATTTTTTTAAAAATCTTTCTTATTAAGAAATTCCAGCCTTTTTGCAGGGCAGGTGGGACGCAAAGGCTTCCTAGATTGGTTGGCAAATCAATTGCAAAGGATATTATATTTTCTGGCCGGAGAATTGGTGGTAGAGATGCAGTCTCAATTGGTATGTAAAATGAAATCATTATTTTTTGGTTGCGTCGAAGGCCCTAAGTGAATACATCTACTTGTACATGCAGGCCTTGTCAATCACTGTGTTCCTGCTGGTGAAGCTCGCACAAAGGCTCTTGAAATTGCACGGGAAATAAATCAGAAGGTATGCGTCTGCAATTTTTTATTATTTCCAATGATTATCTCCTTTTCTGAGGGAAATGGAAGCATCACCTTTTTCCCTTTTATTTTATGCGCACTCCAGTGTGCTGGAAGATTTTGGTGTCTGAAATATGAACCATGGTCTAAAACCTGGTTGATGCAGTTATGTAGTCGATTACTCGTTTTCCTGTTTACAGTTGACACATTGTGCTTTTGACAGTGGTACTTCAGTACTTGTGTTCTTTTAAATAATATCACCATTGGTTGTGGGGTTATTGTATTTTGGGTGTGTTGGAAGATTTTTGGTGTCTGAAATATGAATCATGGTCTAAAACCTGGTTGATGCAGTTATGTAGTCGATTACTCGTTTTCCTGTTTACAGTTGACACATTGAATAGTTGGTACTTGTGTTCTTTTAAATAATATCACCATTGGTTGTGGGGGTATTGTATTCTGCCTCCCCAAACCAATAACGAATATTAAGTTGATTATCTATGTCTCACATTGCAAATTGTGCCCTAGAATTCATTAGACGGGGATGGATTTACTGTTTTAAAGTTAAACCTAATGTTTAAAGGACAACTCCTGCTAAAAAGCTATAACTCTCCTGCTGTGTTATTCCTTGTAAGCTTGGTTATTCTCAGAAGCGACCTTGTTAAATGTGATGAACTGATAGTGGACCCTAAGCCAAAGATATATATAACATAAGCCGATGCTGCACACACATCAGTTTCCCTTGCGATCCTTTAATATACGCCTGCAATATATTCCATCACTAAGACAACTGGGACAACTGGTAGAGATTACTCCCTTAGTTGCTAACTCCAAATTCTCGGCTCACTAAGGGAGTTGGGACTGAGAGTGGTTCCTCCATCTGCCTAAATTGCCGAAACACAATAATGTCCTCCTTCATCTTCCAGATTAAATGCCACAATTAGCGTCTAGATCCTGCTACCCAGCAGTAGCAGGATTAAAATCTATTCCTCCATTTTCTCCCTATTGATGTGGAACAAAAGCAAGAGTCCCTTAATCATTTTAGTGTGACAATGGGTACCAAACCTTAATCTCTTGAGATTTTCTTCTCTTTGGTATGAACTTGTTGAGCGGTTGTGCCACATATTGGATATGGTTCCGCTTTCCTGTGTATGACCATTAGATTACGATTCTAATTACAGCTAGAATACAATCATCCGATTCCACACAATATTTCATTAAATTCATTTCATCTGCAATATGGAAAGCCTTTTTGATGGAAAATAATTCAGCTTGCAAATGACTGTAAGATGTAATTAAAAGCCCTTCTAAAGTCTCCCTGATTATCCCATATTACTACCCCCGATACCAGCAGTGCTTGTGTTGATCTTGATTAGGATGTTGGGATTCTGCTAAGGTACATACTACATAGTTCATTCCTTTAGGTTCAAAAACCTGCAGGGAACCTATTGTGAATCCAAAAACAGTTCTAAATTTAACAACAGTGCATACGTTTGTCCCCCTTTATAGGATCTGCAAGTAGCTATAAGAGTAGTCATCTTTAATTTAATGTATGATTTTGGGGGGAGAATATTGTTTCTATTTCTTCATTTCGCCCAGAAAATTGCCACTGTTTATGATTTCAATCATAGTTGAGTGAGTGATGTTTACTACCAGATGGGTTAAATAAAACAAACCCTAGGGGGATGAGCAAGAAGGTATATTGCCAAATTACTACTGCACTCATTGAAAATACTCTGCTGAGTCTGATGCCACTAATCCCATACAATTAATTTATTTTGATGCATACTCATCGAAAGGTATTAAACTGTTCATTAATCCCCAATTGGATACTGAGAGCTTAACAAGTTTTTCCCATACCAGAGTGGGAGAATTGTTGGTGCTTCATAAACATAGGCTGATTTAAATGCAAAGAGGCACATGTGGCTTTTGCCACGTGTGTTGTTCAGTTTAGCTGTAATAAAGTTTTCAACAGTGATATCTTGAATGGGGATTAATATTTTTCGGCTAAATAGCTTCTAAACCAGATTAGTAGGCATTGTAAAAAGTCACATTGTCCCTTACCATGAATAACCTCTGAGAGAGTGTTTGCTTTCTGTCAGTACATAGGTTCTCTTCCAAGTTCCAAGTATGGAAGATTGATATGTCACTGGCAATGACTGGAGGAGCTGTCCAGAGTGTTAAACTGTAATTTCTGCTATAATTTAGATGAATAGGCTTTTATGATTGTTTTCAGTTTCCTTATTCCTAATCAGTTTTTTTCATTTGTGGTTAAGGCTTCCCGGTAAAATTGACTCAACACACACACACACACACACACACACACACACACACATATATATAATGGTAAAAAACTGTAAGCAATATTACCATCCTGCGAAGCGTTTTTAGTTTTAAATGACTTGAGGCTTCAATCATTTATTCTTGAAGTGGTCGTTACTTTCTGTCTGCCTTTGAGCAGTGGGCTTCCAAGGTAATTGTAAGGCATTTTCCCCTTTTATGCTTAGAATTCTACTGTCTGGGGTGGTGCTTTTGAGCTAATAAAATACTCACTTTTGAAGAAGTAAATATTGTGTTTTGAGGTCTATATAAGGAATTAGGAATCTTTTTACTCTGACCATGTTTGTTTTACTAGTTGTTAGGATCAACGGCATACATGGGCGGAAAGCTCCTTGGCAATTTGTAGTGCTGTCAGGATCCATTTGGAAAAGGTTTTGAGTGTGTATGAGAAAGCATCAATTACTAGGATGAGGAGATAAAAAGATCTCCTTTGTTTGATTTCTCTAGTTGATTTAGAGAACACCACAGGAACCCCCATTGATCTAAATTTGTGATACATTATAGATTAAAACAAGTGTGCCGGCAGAAGTTGATGTTCTCGTTAACCGAATTCCATAAAAAAAATATTTGATTCTTGTTACACTGGTTTTTGTTTTTCCTTTGCTTAATCTGCTTCTGAGACTGTGAGATCTCATTCGTTCCTTAGAAACTGATGACTATTTTAGTCATGTATTTTCTTGATTTGCTGGGTACCTTTTGACAACATTAGAAACAAGATTTTTGTTTCAAACATGGTTTGGCAACTTTCCGTACCAAATTTCTCTGTGGCAATGTTGTGGAACATTATATTTGACTGCCCAGTGGAGGAATTACCTGCCATTTTATGCATTTTATATAGTTTGAACTTGCTATATACGTAGTGAGCTGAGGGAAGTAAAGGGTCGTAAACTCTTAATTGCTGGTTCCGAACAATATGTGGAAAATAGATAGAGTTCTGTTTGTATACCATCACTTTTATCCAGAGGGATGTCGTAGTCTCACAGAGGCTCCCTAGTTAACGATGTTACTGCAAGAAAAAAACTAGTACCGGGAGTGAAAAAAAAGTAGAAGTTGACGTTGTTAACTCCTAGATAAGCCCAGCGGTCAATTCTATATTTCCGTATCACTGTACATGCTGAAAAACTTCTTACATTGGGTTTTCATTTTATTATAGCCTGATCTGCTTCCGAATATTTAATATGACTTGTTGGGCATTTCTCACAATGTTAGAAACTAGAATATTGATATTGTTGCATGGGGGGACCAAATCTCTCCTGTGGCCATTTTGTGAACATTTAAGAAGGGGCATTTGCCATAACTAGCTGCATAACTAGCACATTATTTTTGAGTGCAGGGGCCATTGGCCATCAGGATGGCAAAAAGAGCTATCGACGGAGGCCTTGATAGGGACATGGAGTCTGGTTTGTCACTGGAGATGGATTGCTATGAAGAGCTTTTGCACACACAAGATCGGTTAGAAGGGCTAGCGGCATTTGCTGAGAAAAGAAGGCCTGCATACAAGGGTGAATGAAGAAAGCAACCTAGCTACTCTTGTTTAGGAGGTGTACAACTTACTTGGTTGGGTGCAAGAAGTTTGATCTGTTACATTAATTGTCAACAGTAAAAGAATGTACTACCAGATTAATGTGTTGTTACATGAGAATAATACTTTACCGGAATAGTAAAAGAACTTGGAGGGATGTAAATTTAGGAAAAGTAATTGGCCATAAAGTGGCCATGGATTAACACCCAAATTAGTCCATATTCTGCTCAAGTCAACTTGGCGACCAGATTTTAAATAATGAAATATAGTTTAAGTCGATCCAATTCAGGTTTAGTTGTGATCATGTTACAGTCAACTGGAATGTGCATGTTTTATCGAAAAAGAAAAGAAAAGGAGAGTGAATGTGGTACGCTTGGATTGAATTGGGAAAATGAAATTCCCAGAGTGAATGTGGTACGCTTGGATTGAATTGGGAAAATAAAATTCCTAATGAAATTCCCAGAGTGAATGTGGTACGCTTGGATTGAATTGGGAAAATAAAATTCCCAGGAATTTGATATGTTTCAAGTTGTTTGGTTCACAGAATCTATCCACTATCGCAGAATTTGTAATTACGCGGAAAGTACAACTCCTACTCCTACAAAATGTGGAAATTTTCGTACCGTGTATCTCCTAAGTAATTTAGAACTCCCTCGTTGGTTTGTTGTAATTTTACCCATCTACCCACAAGCGTACCAATATTATTTATGTTCATACAATTTTACATATAAATAATTATGCAAATAATTTTTAACCAGATAAAAATAGAAAAAAATTTTGAATTTATATTTGAACTTTAAAATTGTTACAATTTTAAAATCTAAACATGACAAAATTATTTGATTTCGATTATAACTCGCTCGAAATTTAAAACAAGAACTTGATTTGATAAATTTTTGTTGATAATATTATATTGATTCACTTATTCTATCATAAATTAAATTTATTATATGCTATATAAATATATAAAAAAATTATTTCTACACGATGTTAACATTAAAGTTTTTCTAAATTCATTTTATGTTCATTTGATTTTTCCTAAAAACATTTTATGGAGATATAAATTAATTTTAGATGATATTTTTCTAATAGTTATTATAATAAAAAATTGATAATTTGAAGAGAGTCAGGTGCGATAGTAAATAAACGAGGTGAACCAAACAACGTGAAGTAAAAAAGATTCCCAGGAACAACAAACTATTCCAACGTCAATCAAACACATTTAGAGCTAATACGCGTGATTTGATGTGGGAAGTAAATTCACGTGATTTGTATATTAACACGTGATTCTAATTCCCACATGAACCAAACAATCTCTTGGGAAATTCTAATTCTAGTCGGAATTTTTAAACTTGGGAAATTTCAAATTTCAGCATTACTAGGATTTTACCGATGACTTTAAAATACTGAAAGTGTGTTGCGAACATGTTAGTATTTTCAACTTGAAAACTTATAATTGTTATAATTGTGAGATCCATAGCTCTAAAATGAATTCTTTTGGAGAAAGGTTGTGATTAATGATAGTTCGAAACTTAAACTTTCGAATAGTGGAGTTTTTGCAGGGGGCACTGATTCAATTTACATTCTTAACATTAGGTTAGAAGATGGTATTACCGTATTTAATTTCTGTTCCTAAAAGTTTAATAAAATTCCTCTTCCCATGAAATGATGTCGTCTACACAATATTGCTAATATATATATATGTATATATAATTTATTTATTAGGGCTGACAAACGGGTAAAATATGAGTCGGGTAAAATAGGTAATATGAAAATATGGGTATGACCCGAATTTTACCTGACCCGTATTTTAAATTACCATTTTACCCGTATCCGTATCCACATGGGTAAAAAATAAATTACCTGTTTAACCCGCGGGTAACGGGTAAAAACAATTGACATGTGATAGGGTATGGGCTATAAAGCCCATACAAGGTCAAGTAGTCCACACAAGATGAGGACCCCCACCTTGCTTGACAGCTCACATAAAGTATGCACACGTGAGACCCCGTGCTCAACACGTGCAGAACGCATGGAGGAACACAACAGAATCCATGGAGAGACTCACACCGGATGAGGCTCCCAACAGGTATAAAAGAAGGAGAGCTTCCTCTCTCTTTCCTCATATTCTCTCGTTCTGTTACTTGGATTTTCTCTCTCTAAAACACCCCAAATCTTACTTGGGCGTCGGAGCAGGCGACGACCGAACGCCGCCCGCCTGAGCTCACTTTGCTCTTTGTGCAGGTATGAGAAGAAGGTCATCACCTCGCTGGAAGTCCAATCCACACCGGAAATCTAGAACCATATCATTGGCGCCGTCTGTGGGGAGCGCTGATCTATCTCGCTCACGCAGCTCGATTCACTGATTGAAATTCGATGGAGCAGACCCCAATTGCAGAGGGGACCATCCTTGATGTCACGCCGCCGGCAAACCCACCCGTGCGGCACACCGACCAAGAGCCCATGACTCCGGAGATGTTTCAGATCATGATGGCTCCGTTCTTAGCATCCCAGGAGACGGTGCTGTCAATACTAAAGTCATTGGAAGAGAAGGAGGAAGCCAGATAGCTCGGCCAGAAGATCGCGCCAACAAAGTTGAATTTCGACGGCGAGGAGCAAGAAGTGGCGTCGCACCTCCCGGCGAAGAAGCAGACCCAGAGGAAAGGCAGCAACAACGATGCAGCCAGATCGTATGGGCGCAGATCCTGCCAGCACGGAGGGAAAGACTATGATCACTACTACAAAGAGGTTGGTGCAAGACACATATTTAAGGCGTTTGAGGCGTTCACGTTTTTTTCCGCCTTGCTTGAACGTTGCAAACTCGCTAGTATCGTAGGTTAGGGAAAAAATGAAATTTAGGATGGATAGACGTTGTTGAAGGCGGAAATCAGTTCTGACGTAAAAATGTTCAAATTTAAGGCGGAAAGAAAGGATCCGCCTTAAATGGAGAGGATTGTTACGAACTCGTAACATTTGTGGTAAGTTAAACGTCTATGTAGCGAAATCGTAGCTTACCTCGTTAGTATGTACTTTGGCCGTTGCGATCTCGTAAGGTTGCCTAAACCCTAATTTAAGCAGGCGAGAATATGCAGCGTATCGTAACCTGGTCGCTAGGATGTGGCGAGTGATGTTGCGGTTTCGCTACTATATAGGTCGTATATGAGAGTTGAGAATGTACAGTGCATGTGAGATTGATTGAGTTCGCTGGCTACTCAAAAGTAAATGATTTCGCCGTGTAACATGCTGCTAGGGTTTAATTCTCAGCAGTAATACTAGCGATATCGCAACTAATTAAATTCATATTAAATTATTTCTCAACAGTACTACTAGCGAGATCGCAACTAATTTTATTCATATTAACCTAGCGAGGTCGCTACTATGCCATTCATAAGTTTTGTTGTTCTATGTGATCATGTGCAGTAGCGAACACGTAATACAGCTCGCCAACATTTGTCCACATCGGCTGATTAGAAGGTGATTTTTCAGTTTATATACGGTTACATTTTACAAGGGTCCGATAAGTCGCCGACCAGCGCAAACTGAACATGAAACACCAAGGCTGAGGCCCAATACTTACATAGGCTAAGGCCCGATACTTACACAGGCTAATGCCCAACACTTATACGCCCAATATAAACCCAAACCCAAAAACCGTTTTTTGATCGGTTCTTATCATGTAGCGAACTCGCATCAAGCCACGTCAATGTTGTGTTTTTTTATTGTGTCAATCTTTGTTGTTACGAATTCAAAAGGGTAGAGAAAGTACGCTGCGATATCGCTACAGATTCTCTAGCTAGGCTCTGTTGACTGAATACGACATGTTGCGATATCGTTAGGACCACGTAAACATGCGCTAGTTAGTTGCGATTTCGCTTGGTGTTCTGTTACTAATAAATCATCATGAAACGTGACGGTGACGAGATCGCTATGACCACGCACTATACAAAAAGTAAATGACTTTGCTGATACGATATGGGCTCTTAGGATGAAAAAATAAAATGTAAGGGACAAGATATCAAAACAAGAAAAGCTATTCAGTAATTAAATGTGCCAAAATGGCAAACACAAGTTCATTAGAATCGAAACAAACTTGTGATACAAAAATACATACTGAAGAACAAACAACTAATACTAGTAGATCGTTCGTTCACCGAGGACATGAAGCAGTTCCTGATCGCAAGTGCATGCATCACAGGTGATATCCGCCGGATCAAGGGGTGCCCAGGGATCGTACCTCACCCAGTTATTGAGGCCAGCATGCGGATTGCAGCAGATCGGCCTAGGCCTAACTGCTACTTCTGAGAAGTACCTGAGGTAGTGTCTCCAACCCGAAGCGTATCTCAGACCTCTTTTGACGCGTTCCCGAGCTAGACGGAGGCCCTGCTTGTCGGTTCTCTTCATGGTTGTGATCACATTCATGCCTCTTTGAATGTCACCTTTGCAGATTACAAAAACAGCCAACACATAGGTCGACGGTGTGTGACCTATTGCAGAAGCTTCGGTGAGCCACTGTCGAGCCCACTCGGTCGCTCTTCCACTCACGTAGCGATGAAGAACCCAGTTGAACATAACACGAATCATTACCAGATTTATCATGTCATCTGGGAGGGCGTTGAATAGAGACACATCCATGGGAAGCAGAAGACAAAGAATATGAGAAGGCAGAAGGGAATGTGGGAATGAAGGCTCTAATGAGGTTCTAAATGGAGAAGGGGTTGATATTTAAAAAGCTGAGGTGCTCCATTATTCAAAAATATGTCAGAGTTCCTAGACAAAAATCAGTCATTATGGTATTAATGGAAGGAAAATGTAAAGGCATTCTCACCTTTCCATGGACACCCCATGCAAACTCCCAAAATAAATTAATTACTGATGAAATTTCAAAGGTTTTTACTGATGTCACAGGTCAGACAAAGCCCAACACTTATACTATCACTACTACTACAGCCCAATATACTACCAAAAGCCCTTATCTCGTTGTGATATCGCTAGAGAATCGCCAACTAGGCTCTGTTGACTGAATACGACACGTTGCGAAATCGTTAGGACCACGTAATATATACGCGAGTATGTGACGAATTCGCTTGTGCTGATGCTACTAATAAACGTGACACTGACGATATCGCTAGGAACACGCAATATACCAACAGCAAATGATTTTGCTAAAAAGTAACTCTTACGATGAAGCTAGTGATTTAGCTAGCGATTTTGCTGAAAAAATAACTCTTACGATGAAAAAGTAAAATGTAAGGGACAAGGTATCAAAACAATAAAAGGTATTCAATAATTAAATGTGCCAAAATGGCAGACAAAAACTTATTACAATCCTAACAAATTTTAGATAAAAAACAACAGAATAAAATAAGAAAGAAACTACAACATTTCAACTCAAGAAGAACCGAGGACGTGAAACACTTCTTGCTCGCAAGTGCATGCATCACATTCGATGTCCACTGGATCAACCCTCATGTAGCGACGGTACCTCAAGCCGCGATTGAGGTCAGCATGTTCCTGGCAGCATCTAGGCCTAGGCACTACTACATTGAGGTACCCGAAGTAGTGCGCATTGCCCCAGGCGTAAGCCAATTCGGCTATGACGCGTACCCGAACTTCCTTGAGGCCTTTCTTGTCGGTTCTCTTCCTGGTGGTGATGACATTCATGCCTCTCTGAGCATCACCTTCGCAGATTGCAAATATAGCCAAGGCATAGGCCGACTCTCTGTGACCTATTACAGAAGTCTCGGTGAGCCACTGTCGAGCCCAATCGGTCGCTCTTCCGCTCGCGTACCGACGAAGAAAGTGTTTGAACATAACACGAATCATTATGAGATGAATCATGTCATCTGGGAGGGCGCTGAAAAATGTCAAATCCATGGGAAGAAGAAGGCAAAGAATAGGAGAAGGGAGAAGGGAATATGGGAATGAAGGCTCTGATGGGGCTCTAAAGGGAGAAGGGGCTGATATTTATAGGGGTGAGGTTCTACATTTGTCAAAAAAATGTGAGAGTTCCGAGACTAAAATTAGTAATTGCTGTATTAAAAGAAGAAAAATGTAAAGGCATTCACACCTTTTCATTGACCACATTCACACCCCCAAACAAATTAATTACTGATGGAATTTCAAAGGTTTTTACTGATGGGTTCCTAGACTGTAGCGATCTCGCTACTCTCCAAGCCTAACAATTGTTTGTTAGGTGTGTCAAGCTTTGTTGTTACGAACTCGCCAGAGAATCTCAAGCTAGGCTCTGTTGACTGAATACGACTTGTTGCAAGATCGCTACTATAAGTTACACAGGTAGCGAGTTCGCTAGGGAGGCGCCAACTTATGCTACAAGTATGCGATGTTTATAAAACCTAATTAATAACAATTAATAAACTTATATAAAATGTAAAGGACAAGGTATTAAAAAAAAGCTATTAAATAATGAAATGTGCCAAAATGGCAAACAAAAGGTTATTACACTCATAACAAATTTGGGCAAAAAAAGAAAGAACATAATCAAACAACAACAAAACTAGAACATTTAGCTTCAACGAGGACCGAGGACGTGAAGCAATTCCTGATCGCAGGTGCATGCATCACATGAGATGTCCGCTGGATCAAGCCTCTCCCAGCGATCGTACCTCACTCTGCGATTGAGGACAGCATGTTCCACGCAACAGATCGGCCTGGGCGTGACTACTCCATCTCTGAGAAACCTGTAGTAGTGCGCCCAACCCCAAGCGTTACCCAAACCGGCTCTGACGTGTACTCGAGCTTCCCGGAGGTCTTTCTTATCGGTTCTCTTCAGGGTGGTGATCACATTCATGCCTCTCTGAATATCACCCTCGTAGCATATTGCAAATATGGCCAAGACATAGGTCGAGTCTGTGTGACCTAGTGCAGAAGCGTCGGTGAGCCACTGTCGATGCCATTCTGTCGCTGTTCCGGTCGCGTACCGACGAAGAACCGAGTCGAAGTAAACACGAATCATGATTAGATTTATCATGTCATTTGGGAGGGCGTTGAATATAGACAAATCCATGGGAAGCAAAAGGCAAACAATAGGAGAAGGGAGAAGGGAATGTGGGAATGAAGGATCTAGTGGGGTTCTAAAGGGAGAAGGGGTTGATATTTATAGGGTTGAGGTGCTCCATATTTCAAAAATATTTGAGAGTTCCTAGTAAAAACTTAAAACCATTCTCACCTTTTCAAGATCACCTCATGCAAACCCCAAAAATAATTAAATTCCTTCTGGAATTTGAAAGGTTTTACTGAATTTTTTTGAATGTTATTTCATCAAATCAAACTAAACTAAATTGAAAGTATTGAATTTGTTTTTTTTTTTAATTTTGAAAAAAAGAGCATGTGCTAAATAATAATCCTGAGTTGATAAACTTTATCTCTACATTTTAAAATTATTTAATTTTCGACTAGATTAATATTGATAAATAAAGCTCATACCTAGCTATGGCGGCGTCGTTTGTGGGTTTGTGGGTTTAGGGTTTAACTGTGGTAACGTGTACACTAGCGATTTCGCTACCACAGAAGCTAATTAGATTGTAACTAAAAAATAAAAAAATTAATTTTTTTTTAGCAATTTCACATTCTAACATATATATATTTTATATAGATGCAGTATAATACTCTATTCGTTAAATATCCATCATGATATTAACTCAGGTAGAGTACATGTTTGTCCATAAGCAGTATGACATAAATCTATGTAAAACATCAATAATTCAGTTTAAATTTTTAAGCGCACTATCATATTCTAAAATATGTACATTTTATATATAAACAGTATAATACTCAATTTGGAAAATATCGATCATCACATGATGTCAAGCAGAGTACATCTTAGTACATCAGCATGCAATGTTATTAAGCGATACTCGATAGTATGATGAGTGATGACAGTTGGTGAGTGAACGTGTGCATGATACTTTGTTTAATTCAAGATCTGTGCTTGTAATCACATAAATGAGTTGTAATAGACTAAGTATCTCTAATCAAATGCACGTGAACTGCGCATATATATATATATATATATATGTAGTTCATGTGTGAAGCTCTACTATGCTGTTGTCTCTAAAGGTAAGCGATGGATAGCGTTTTCAAGCGTACACATGATGTGTAGAGTTTCTTATTGTCTAACAATTAAAGACTAAGTTTCTTAAAACTCTTTCAAATTGTGTAATTGCATATTAAGTCTACAAATCCCTATCCCGTTATACATCAGCATACGACGGAACAAATGAAAATTATTCTTACAATAGAATGATTAGTGTCTTATTCCATACCATCATTTCGTTTAAATCATTTAAATCGTGATTTAAAATTGTTTGAGTGCACTTTTTTTTTAAAAAATGATTATCTTAAGTAGGGTTCTGGCGAGCATGAGTAGCGAAATCGCAACAACCTAGTAACGTACTTTATGTCAGCTTTTCAGTTACGATCTTGCTAGAAGGATAAAGTAGACCATAAAAGGCAATCACATGAGCACGCAACGATATCGTAAATAGCCACGTCAGGTGTAACGAGCGAGTTCCGATATCGCAAGAAGGAAAGTTAGAATAAAGTAAACACGTCATAGATCAGAAAAACACAACACTTTTGGCATCTTATCCATCACTTCTTACGGGTTTCATCTCCAAAAGTTCAAACTTTTGCACATCTTCTCAAATCTCCTCACCTTTCTTCACATCAAATCTCCATATCCCATCTCATACATGTTCGAAACATCAATTGTGTCAAAACAAAGTGGAACTAGCCACTAATTGCATGCAAAAGATTGGTAAGTTTTGCAATGAATTCCCAACCACATTTTCCCCTATATTCTTGCAATTAATGTCAATATTCAGTTGTGCTTGTTCAATTTGCCAAGTACTGTTGTTGTGGGTAGGAGAGGGACAAACAAGGTAGACCATCCCCAACCAAAATAATCAATTCTACCGACCAACTTTGTCATATACCAAAGGTACGATATTTTTCATTCTTATTTGCTAAAAATTTGATTTTCTTGTACATAGTGCCTTCATTTATCATGTTATTACTAAATATCATGTCAGAAGCATGTCCTGAACGAAAATCAAGATTTTCTTTTAATGTTGTCCATTGCTTGCTTAACCCTAAATTTTAGGATTATGTTTTATAATATTTTTACTACAAAGTACGACTTTGACTTATTAGTATTGTGTTAGTCATTAACTAATTTCAATATACAAAGGAAAGCTTAATGGAGAGCCCTTCAAGTTCCGTTAACTCCGACTCAAGTGGGGGGGGGGGGGGGGGGGGGGAATGTTGTTGGCGGTTCAAGTGAGGTTAGAAGACAACGAGAAGTGACTCGCGCATCGAAAGAAGCTCAACTCCTCACACATTTTCGCGAATTAGAGATTAGGATCAATAACAAAATACTAACAAATGTCAAGTTTAATGACATTGGTGTTGCTATTTCACCTGAGATGATGCCGCGCGATGGTCGAGTTGGTGTGTTAAGACGGCTAGGATACGCACACCATTAGACACAACGGATTGGAGGCTACTAAGCATCGACATCAAAAAGGATATATGGAAGGAATGCAAGGTTAGTGTGGCACTTGTTATTTTTAATTTCACTTGAAAATTGTAAATGTGACTATTTTTATGATCACATTTGTAGCGCCCCTTTATTATCGAAGCAACATCCTATGATCAAGTGAAGAAGAAGGCTCTTCAAATTGCATCAAAAGCTCATCGAGAATACAAATATACCCTTGCCAAGACTTTGCCCTTTTCTGGCACTATAAAACCCTTCCCGAAACAATCCTTATACTACATCAAATGTAAGCTACTTGATCTCATCTCTTCTATCGTATTGCAAGTTACGAATTTTCATGTACTTGTGCACTATTATACGTTCATATCCCATCTATTGTTTATTTAGGTACATGCAATGCCTTGCTCTAAACGCAAAGACTTTCATTGGGTTTTTGCACCCAATATGCTTGCAAGAAATGAATGAAAGTAATCAATCACGACTTGCTTATCTATCTAAGATCCTTAGTGACAAGACCAAGACAATTTACATAGGACCATATCTAGAGAGGTTAGTTTTCTTTGTTACAATTGGATATTTGCACTTCGTAAACATTATAATCTTCGAGACGGGTTCGTACATTTTCATTTCTTAAAATATGTAATGGCCATTGGAGTTTTGTAGCTATGATACCATCGTTGAAGCGAGTGTATTGGATGGACCCGCTACACTTTGGTCCATCTACAAAATTTGCAGATTTATTAGAGGTTGCTATGCATAGTGCACATGACGACACACTACTTCCCTTCAACCTTATACAGATTCAGGTGACATTACAAATCCAATGCTCATTTATTTCCACTATGATTTCATTTCAAATCATTTGTTATACTTCTTCGCTCTCAGCACCGAAAGCAATTGTCAAATTGTGAGTGCAGTTACTATATGATGTTGTATGCCACCGAGTGCGTCGCTGGCCTTGTTGATGATAATTTAGAATTACACCGCGTAATGATTCTTACAACCTACTTATTGTACCTATTATTATCTACATTGCATTTAATAGTATTAAAAAACATTTCATATTCTTAGATTATCGAGGAAAATCATGCACCATACACCAAGAAGGAGTTGGAGGATGGTAGAGATGCATTGGCTAGACACTTGGTCCTTATTAGATCTCAGTACATCTCTAGGCCTCACATTCCCAATAAAAGCTAGTTTCTTTTTATGTCAAATGGATGCATATACTTTTGAGTTCCATTACTTCCATTTGTTTATAAAGTGTGGCTTGATAGTGTTTCATGTTCATGTTTTGTGCTTAGATACCATGCATCTTGCAATTGACAGCTTAGACAATTAAAATGAAACCCAATTTTAGTGGAAATGGGTGGAAATGGCTCAATCCTATAATTTGGTGACACTTACGAATTCCCTGCGAAATCGTTACTTCTCTCGCCAGTTACATTAAAATTGTTGCGACCATCTTGTACTATTGCTACAACACTCGCCAGAATTATATTTCTCAGCTTAGTTTTTGCGCCATCGCGACCCAATCGCTCGTTCTTCTCTGCCTCTCCAATCTGATCTCTGTCGAGCTCGTAACTATTCACGCCAACACCAGGCGAATATCTAGCTTACTCGTAACGTCATCTGTTTTTCTCGCACCCAATGCTCAAACGACGTCGTGTAAGTGAAGCGAGACTAGTAGCGAACCCGTAACTATACACATAAGCGATTTGCTTACGAATTCGTTACCTCTCTCGAACCAACAATTTTAATTATATTTTTGTAATTAAATTTTTACAAATTTTATATTTTTACAATTTTTCTGTTGCGATATCGCTACGGTATTACTAGCGAGTAGCACGTTGCTGTCGTAACCTGGCTCGTGTTGTTTAACCCTAAATGTTTACTTTGCCTTGTAACAAGTTCGCTATGTTAGACCCAGCGAATCACCCCTGTTTCTCGTAACTAGTCTCGTCAGCAGACGAATATATGACAAGCTAGGCTGCCTTACACAGTCGTAACTACTGTTAGCGATCCGCAAGGTTAAAGTCGCAACTTATCTCGCACACATTCATAACAGTATAGGCTTTCCAATGTTGCGATGTCGTTAGTATTTCATCTGGCGATCCGTAAGCTTCTGTCGTAACAAAACAATCAACCATTTGTTTGGTACTAGCGTTAGTTACGAACTCGCAAAGAGTCAATTCATATCATCCAGCCGTGCATGCTAGCGAGTTCGTAAGTACTGTCTAAGGCGGATAAGCTTTCATCTAAGACGGAAACAAACGCCTTAAATCCAAAAACATCTAAGGCGGAAGAGGAACCGCCTTAGATGATTTTTCTCATTTAAGTCACAACCAGGGAAGGCATTTGTTTTCTGCCTTAACACATGAAGGATGAACTGCCTTAGATGGCTGGATATTCTAGTAGTGGATCCAGATCTCAACGACTGGAAGTTGGAGTATGTTTACTCCAACACCGGAGAAGTTCACGTGGAGGACAGGAGGCGGGGAGAGTATGAAAATCACCTTCCGGAGATCGAGAAGGGTCACCGTGGGTGAAGAAGATCTTGCTAGCTGTGGCCGATCCCAAGACCAAGATCCCCCAGAACCTGGGCACATACAGCGGTGCTGTCGATCCTGAGGACCACATGCACACGTTCATCACCAATATGTCGACGTACGTCATCCCGCAGGCGATTTGGTGCAAGGCGTTTGCTACCACTCTTACTGGAGCAGCACGTCTGTGGTTCAAAACTCTACCTGATGGCAGCATCGCCAGCTTCAAGATGTTGGAGGAGAAGTTCCTGCGCAGGTTCATGCAGAGGAAGCAATTCACTAAGGAGTGCACCGACATCATGTCGATTTGCCAGAAGAGAGGAGAAAGTTTGTTCGAGTATTGGAAACGGGCCTCGAGTCTGGCCAACCAGGTGAAGAACCTCACCGAGAAGCTGATGATCGATTCTTTTGTGAAGGGGTTGATTCTCAAGGAGATGAAGCAGGAGTGCTACCTCCGAAATGTGAAGACCCTGGAGGAGTTGATGGAGCGCAATGAAAGATTTTCACGTGTGGACGAGATGAACCTGGAAGAGGATGATGGTGGTTATGTTGCACGTAGCAAGAACAAGAAGAATACCGGTTCCAACACGCAACCGTCAAAAAAGGGTGGAGGTGAGAAGTTCAACAAGTTGAAGGACACCTCCTTCACCCCGCTGACGCAATCACCACGTGAGATCCTTAGTCTGGTAGCTGGCAAGAACCTGCTGGATGCTCCGAGCAGGATGAAGAAGCCAGCCAACATGAGAAACAAGGCATACTACTGTGAGTACCACAATGACCATGGACACGACACCAACGATTGCTACCATTTGCATGCAATTGAGAAGTGTGTGAGATCCGGACAACTCGCCCACCTTGCCAAGGAGGCCAGAGCCCACAACAAGGCCACCTGGTCGACCGAAGCATATGGACGAACGAATTTTCGAAGGGATACAAGAGAAAGAGCTCGGACTCCAGAACCCTCTTGTCCCAGCTTCAAGAGGAATGAGGTAGCACGAGTAGGGAGATATTCGAAGGATGAGGACGAGTATTATGAGAAGCGCCATCGTACAGACTGGGAAGACACCCCGGATGATAGTAGAAGGAAGTCAGCCATTACCAACATCTACACCATTATAGGTGGAAGTGCAGGTGGCAAGACGGAATCCCAGAGGAAGGCTTGGTGTAGGAAGGTACCAGAACCAACACTGAAAGAAAGGAAGTTGGCGGAAGATGAAGTCATCACGTTCAGCTCAAAGGACCCAATCCCGGATCGTCCTGCTGGAGGTGATGCGGTGGTAATCCAAATCCAGATTGCAGACAAGCTCATTCACAGGGTGTACGTGGATAGGGGCAGCTCAGCCGAGGTGATGTACTGGCACTGTTTCACGCAACTGGACGAGGACATGAAGAAGAAACTGAAGCCTACTGCCACCCTGCTCGTGGACTTCGCGGACAGGGAGGTGTGGCCAGAAGGTACAATTTACATCCCCATAACTGTTGGTGAACACCCATATAGCAAGACCATCGAGGTGGAGTTCATTGTGGTGAAAGCCAGCAGTCCCTACAACATGATACTTGGGCGTCCTGCACTAGCGCTCATGAAGGGGATAGTGTCGACCTTGCACCTTTTACTCAAGTTTCCAACCAAGGCAGGCATCGCTACGGTTAAAGGAGACCAACAGAAAGCAAGAGAGTGTCACCGCATTGCTCTTAGCAACAAGAAGAGGAACGTGGACGGCACGGGTGAAGAAGCAGGTCCAGGTTACCGCCGACGTATTGTGGCCATGGTGATGACCGCAGCACTACGCGAGGAAGAAGACCCGGTAGGCGAGACTGCACCTGTCGAACTGGGGCGCAAGGGGAACCAGGTCGTACAGGTTGGAGTATCTCTACTGGAGGGTGTGAAAGAGAGATTAGCCGCAGTGCCAAGAGATTATGCAGACGTGTTCGCATGGGAGTCCAGCGACATGACAGGGGTGTCGGAGGAGATTGGGTGCCACGCCCTCAAGATCTCATCGGACTACAAGCCTGTCGTCCAGAAGAAGCGAGCACTCTGCAAGGACAAGAACGAGGCAGTTAACAAGGAAGTGGACGAGTTGATCAAGTCGGGTATCCTGGTCGAGGTGAAGTATCCCACCTGGCTAGCGAACCCCGTCTTGGTTAAGAAACCAAACGGATCATGGAGGATGTGTATTGACTACACCAGCCTCAACAAGGCCTGTCCTAAAGATTGTTACCCGCTGCCAATGATTGATCAAAAGGTGAATGCATTGGCAGGGTACAAGGTGAAGTGTTTCCTTGATGCGTATAAAGGTTATCACCAAATCCCCATGAAGAAGGAGGATGTGAGAAGACGGCCTTTATTACGGAGAGAGGAGCATTTGGATACCGGATGATGCCGTTCGGACTCAGGAATGCTGGAGCAACATACCAACGTGTGGTCGACAAAATATTCAAGGAGCAGATAGGGCGCAACTTGGAGGTCTACGTCGACGACATGGTGATCAAAAGCAAGGACTTCAACACGCTGACTGAAAATGTGAAGGAAACCCTGGAACACTTTCGAAGCACAGGTCTAAAACTCAACCCTCTCAAGTGCCAGTTTGGGGTCCAAGAAGGTCGATTCTTGGGTCACATGGTTACAAACGAGGGGGTACGAGCAAATCCAGACAAGGTCAAGGCGGTGCTGGACATGAAACCACCAAGGACAGTGAAGGAAGTGCAAAGTTTGAACGATAAGTTGGCGGCGTTGAACCGTTTCCTGTCGAGAGCGCTGAGCACGCACTCCCTTTCTTCAAGGCGCTAAAGAACAGTGTCAACAAGAAGGGAGATGTCAGCTGGGGACCTGAACAAGATGAAGCTTTCAACGACTTGAAGAAGCACCTGCATAGCTTGCCTTTGTTGACATCGCCTCAACAAGGTGAAACCCTCTACCTGTACGTTTCGGCTGGAATGGAGACCGTCAGTGCAGGCCTTGTACGAGAAGAAAGCAAGGTACAGAAACCCATATACTTTGTAAGTAGAGCTTTGCAGGGAGCGGAAACAAGATATACGGGAGAAGAAAAGCTGGCCCTGGCTATGGTACATGCAGCTCGACGGCTCAGACACTACTTCTAGGCGCATCCCATAGTGGTGTTGACAAACCACCCTATGAAGGCCATCCTCACCAGACCAGAAGCATCAGGCCGGTTGGCTAAATGGGCGGTGGAACTTAGCGAGCACTCCATAGAATACTCACCAAGAAAGGTCGTCAAGGGTCAAGTTGTCGCTGATTTCCTAGCAGAAATGCCACCAAAAGTGAAGAAAGCAACACCCTCACCTGAAACCAGTGCAGCTGGAGAAAAGAGAAAACGATCTCCAAGTGATGAGTGGCAGCTACATGTAGATGGAGCATCTGGTGTAGAAGGTGCCGGCGCGGGTTTGGTTCTGACCGACCCAAGTGGAGTTGAAGTTACTTATGTATTGCGATTCGAATTCCCTGGATCAAACAATGAAGCTGAGTACGAGGCTCTGATTGCGGGAATGGAGATAGCAAAGAAACTTGGAGCGAGAAAGTTGATGGCACATAGCGACTCGATGCTTGTGGCGAAACAATATGAAGGAGCTTACCTGGCTAAGGACCCTGACATGATGAAGTACAACGACAAGGTGAGGTTGTTGGCGTCGGAATTCGAAGAATTCGACATCGTCAACGTGCCAAGGTCAATAAACACCAGAGCTGACGCCTTGAGCAAGTTAGCATCCTCAACACGGGCACACTTGAACAAGGCAGTGATGGTGGAAACCCTCACACACAGGTCAACTGACAACAAGACGGTGGGAGTTGTCGATGTTGTAGAGGGAACAAGCTGGATGAAACCAATGATGGATTTCCTTGCAAACAGAGTGGTTCCTGAATGCAGCAAGGAAGCCAGAAAGCTGAAACTCAACGCTCCTAACTATGCGCTGAAAGACGGAGTTCTGTACAGATGGGGTTTTTTAGAACCCTGTTTGAAATGTCTCACCCAGTCAGAAGCAATGCGAGTGGTTCGAGAGGTGCATGCAGGATGTTGCGGAAGTCATCAAGGTGGCAAAGCACTTGCATTACGGATCACCAGAGCAGGTTACTATTGGCCTCGCATGAAGGAAGATATCAACCAATGACCAAGAGCTGCAAGAAATGTCAAACACATGCAAATGTACCAAGATTGCAGAGTGAGAGGCTGACGCCCATACAGTCTCCATGGCCCTTTGCAATGTGGGGAATTGACATTGTCGGCCCTTTTCCAGCTGCAACAGGAAGACGCCGTTTTCTTGTTGTAGCAGTTGATTATTTCACCAAGTGGGTTGAAGCCGAGGCACTGGCAACCATAACGAGGCGAAGGATGACGAGCTTTGTGTGGAAGAATGTGGTCTGCCGCTTCGGAATCCCGCAAGTACTAGTCAGTGACAACGGCACTCAGTTTGAAGGAGAAGTGTTCAAGGATTGGTGCAGCAACTTGGGCATCAAGCAGAAGTTCACATCAGTGGCTCACCCACAAGCCAATGGGCAGGTGGAAGTCACAAATCGAACCATCGTGCAATGACTCAAGAAGAAACTCGAGCAACGCAATGGAGCATGGACAGAAGAGCTGCACAGCGTGTTGTGGTCTTACAGGGTGACCCCCAGAACCAGCACAGGAGAGTCTCCCTACAGACTGTGTTTTGGCACTGAAGCCATCATGCCACCTGAGATGCTTGTACCTACCCTGCGAGTGGAAGATCCTCTGCCAGTTGCAAAAAACGACGAAGGGTTTAGGCAGAACCTGGAGGAGTTAGAATACGAGCGGGAGAAAGCGTCGCTCAAAGAGGCAACCTACAAGTCCTGGATGGAGCAAAGATACAACAACAAGCTGCGACCTCGTAGTCTGAAGGTTGGTGACCTGGCCTTAAAAAAGAATGAAGCATCAAGAGTGGAAGGACAACTCAAGTTGGATGCCAACTGGGAAGGTCCTTACCGTGTTGTTGAGGCACTGGGAAAAGGAGCGTACAAACTGGAGCACTTGGATGGGATACCAGTTCCAAGAACCTGGCACATGAACAACATCCGCAAGTATTACATGTAAGGCACAACATGGATCTCGTCTCCTCGCCTTACTTGTGATTTTTCCTTCGTTTTCTTCTTTTTCTTTTTGATGCAGTGGAGGATCCCAACAGAGGTCAGGCAACTCACTAGAGTTTGCAAGATGATCTTGAGGGAAGCCTCATGAAATGAAAAAGCCCCCAACAGAGGTCAGGCAACCTGATAGGGTTTGCAAGATGATCTTGAGGGTGGCCTTTGTAGTACCAAAACTTACAAGATGAATGCAATGAGAAGTGTTTTTAAGTATATCTCACCAAGGCACGAACCAATCATCTGGTAGATGTTTCTTTTCTCGTTTCTTCTTTCATTATGCACTGACACGAACCAGTCAACTGGTAGAGGTCATTCTACTTGCTTTCTTTTTTATAAAAATGCAACGACAACAAGAGCAAATATTGCTTGAAAGAGAAGTGCAAGAAAATGGAGTTCAAAAAACAAAAGAACCCAAAATAAATGCAAACAGTTTCAGAAAAGAAACTTGCATCTAAAAAGGGCCTATGATGCCTTAGCCATAAAAAAACAAGTTGAAGACTAAATTCAACTTGTCACATGGTGCAAAGGGCTACATGATGGAGACGTCCATCACGCCCATAAATTTGCAACAAATAAAGCTTATTAAAGCAAGAAAAAAAACAAGTAATAAATGCTTGTGCTGATTAAAAAATAGCCCAGAAATACGAATTTAAAATATTCAAAGAGAAATAAAAGGATGGCCCAAGCGCCGTAAGAAAAGAGCATACAAGCTCATCCAAAAAAAGCAAACATCTTCACTGGTTAGCAGGGGCGGGTGGAACTGACAGACTTGGTTGCCACACCATCAACTTCTCAAGAACCAAGTCAGGGCCAAGGGTGGAGAAGTACTCCTGGAAATCATAATGCTGGAAAGGAGCATGCACACGTCCAAGTTGGAGCTTCATCTCTGCATCATCTGGCACAGTGGCCATGATGTTATCAGCCTCAGTCAGAGCCTCATCGAGAAGACGCCTAGCCACAGGACTTTGATCCACACTGGCTCGAATCCGATTGAAGCCTTCATCCCTAAGCCAGGCCCTTATCCTGAGGTGCTCCCCAATGACAGCGTCACGCTGCTCCAAATTTGCACTAAGAGCCTTGATCTTAGTAGCCAAATCCTGGTTAGCTGTCATCGCCATGTTCAGCTTGTCAGTTGTCTCTTTGTTCTTGTCAGAGAGCCTGCCAATTTCTTCAGCTAGAGCCAACTTGGATTCAAGTAGACTCTCCTTGTCAGATTGGAGTTGAGCCAGGACAAGATCCTTCTCTGCACCCAACTCGCTAATCCTAGCGATGTTAGCTTCAGCCTGATCAAACAGCTCTTTGGCCTTGCCAAAATCTCCACCAAGTTGTCTCTCCTAAGATTGAACAGCAGAAGCCACACACAAGCCCTACACATAAAAGCAATATGAGCCTAATTCACAATAACATACTCATCAAGAACAAATAGAAGGTAAATAAAAAGTACCTCCACAGCTGAGGCAGCCAGCCTATCTCCCAGATTGCTCACCCCAGACAGGTTGGTGAGCGGATTAGCTAGCCAAGACTCCAGGTAGGGCTGCGGGATCGAATGCAACAAAGAGGCGACGCAGTTCAGAAGGAGAAACACCTGGTCGATCAGAGGCAGGCAGCGAGCTCCCAACAAAAGCAGGGACAGACTTCCGAGCGGCCTTAGTCTCTTCAGGAGGCGCAAGACGTTCACCATAGCATCAAATATTTCATCCACCTTGAGGCGCGAGCCTTTGGCATCATCATCACCATGGTCAGGAGGAGACAACTGCCGTTTCCTCCCCTTAGAGGAACCGTCTGCAGTCAAATCAATCACCTCGCTGCCACCTGCGGCAGTAGAACCCCCAGATCCTTTTAACAAAACCTCTGTTCAAACGAGGTGGCCTACGGGAATACCTCACCACAGTAATAGGTTCAACCAAAGGAGAAGCATCTTCAAACCAAGAAAAGCAGAAATAAATAAAAAACCCCCAAAACAACATGGAAAAACAACAAGCAAGAAGAGATAATCTGAAATACTTACCCACAACGGAGGGCATCTTCACATGCACACAACCCATGGGGAGATACGACATTCCAGATCCTTGAAAGTTAGACTCATAAGACAGCAGATGGAAAGGCGCAGGATTGGCACTCAACAGATCAAAAGCAGCTCGAAGCAGAATCATCTCTCCATCATCAGGAGACTTGGGCGCGACGGCGAACAGGGCCAGGAGTAAAGATATCTGGATTATCACCAAACACCAGAGACCTCTTCACGAAGACAAACTTTCGAGCCCATTCAACCCGGGTGGGCAGATCTGTCACCACTTTTAGCCCTTCCCAGCTCTTCAGAAAGTACCAGCTCGGCGGCTCCTTACATGGGTGGAAAAAGACCCTGAACAGTTGAGGAGTCGGATCCAAGCGATGAATCCGACAAAGCACCTCAAACCCCACCAGATTGCGAACAGAGTTAGGGGTCAGCAAGAACACATCTAATTCATAAAACCCTAAAACTGACTGGAAGAAAGGTGAAAGGGGAAAACGCAGCCCACAACTATCGAACCACTCCAGATAGACCACACATTCACCTTCTAGAACCTGATCAGTAGAGACATTGGCAGCAGGCAAGGTGAAAATGCCCGATAGATCAACATCTATAGGATCCACTTCGGCCGGGCTTCGCGCAGTGTCCTGAGCAGAAGCAACCACCTCACAAAGACGCTGAAACAGAGATAACTCCTCCGCAGAAACAGAGTAGAACAGGTTTTCAATGGCTGGCTTCATGATTGGAAGAAACAAGTGAGGAAAAAAGAACAGAAAAGATGAGGGCAAACGAAAAAGATTAAACAAAGGAGATGGTATAAATAGGCAAGGTAATTTATGCCTTTTCATAATTAAAAAGACGCGTCCCATCAATGAGAAATTGATGAAAAGACGTAACACTGGTATTCCCAAGAAGAACAGGCGCGACTTTTCTTAAAATCCTGCCAAACAAAATAATAAATGCAAGGGGATCAACAAGAGAAGAAGCCAGAACGTCGTCAAGGTGGAAGATTTCAACATGGTCAGACATTTGTACATGCTGAAGATAAAATGGAAACATGTCCAAATACTTCACCACATTAGTTCACACCGACACCCATGAACAACACAGCAATAGTCCTGCACCATGAAAACCATGGACAGGACTAGGGGGGACTTGATAGGGTATGGGCTATAAAGCCCATACAAGGTCAAGTAGTCCATACAAGATGAGGACCCCCACCTTACTTGACAACTCACATAAAGTACGCACACGTGAGACCCCGTGCAGAACGCATGGAGGAAAACAATAGAATCCATGGAGACGCTCACACCGGATGAGGCTCCCAAAAGGTATAAAGGAAGGAGAGCTTCCTCTCTCTTTCCTCAGATTCTCTCGTCCTATTACTTGGATTTTCTCTCTCTAAAACACCCCAAATCTTACTTGGGCGTCGGACCGGGCGACGGCCGAACGCCGCCCGCCTGAGCTCACGTTGCTCTTTGTGTACGTACGAGAAGAAGGTCATCACCTCGCTGGAAGTCCAATCCACACCGGAAATTCAGAACCATATCAACAGGCCTAATATATATATATATATATATATATATATAATGTTTGGATGGTAGTCTTTGTTATCACACAAAAATGGGAGGAGAATGATCTGTATGGATGATGAAGGAATATGGATCAGTTAATGTATCATGGATTAAGTTATGTTATCTGGATTATAACAAGTATATCTTTGTATTGACGAACCCTCTTCAATTTGTGAATGATTTGCTTCTTTTGTTGATCGAAAAATCTATCAACCTAATAATTATAATTAGGCCCTGTCTCAACTTATATGATATTGTGCTGAGTTGATCAGTGATGTGTTGTGCTGATGAGTGGTGATCTGTGATGATCTTGTGTTGAATGGTGCTGAAAGTGTTGAATAGTGTTCATTTGAGTTGAAGAAAAAAAATTATTACTCAAGAAATAACATTTTTCCTTCATTAATATATTTTTTACAAAACATATATGTAAATAGTGTCCATTAGAGTTTAAATGTGCTGAGTTGAACATGGTTGTGTTGATGAATGTTGTGCTGTGCTAATGAGTGTTGATGAGTACTGTTGTACTGTGCTGACCATTGATGTGTTATGCTGAAATGTGCTGCAATAAGTTGAACTGGACAGGGCCTTACTATGTTCTTTAAATTACTTCAATAAGTTCTATGTTTAAACATACATCAGTTTAGTTAAACCTAAATATAAAGACAAGAATAAACGAAATTGTTTACGTAATTCAGTGTTATAACACCTATATATACGAGGTCAAGTCCAGTTCAAAATCCATCAAATATAATATCAATATAGAGTACAAAATTCCTCACTTTTACATATTTATGATATTCTTGAAGTAGACTTGTGAGCACAACCGAGGTTTAAAGGTTGTGGATTATGAAATCCGTTGAAGAACAAAGGCTTATTGTGGAAGGATTTCATCTGCTCCAATGATAAAGTAATTATGAGTGCAAAATACTTTGCGGGGTAAATCGGCAAAGATCTTGGCAGCCTTGCATGCATCCCTATTTATAACTCATTGACATGTTATCTTTTAGCACACATGGCGATTAGTCTTCAATTTCTATTATAAGTCTATAGCTAATCAGAATTATAATACGATAGAGAATACAAAAAAAAAAGGTGTAATACTAATCATAAATCTTATCTAAAAATTTCCTTATATGATTGCATCGTCTTTAACATTATCTTTAAAGATCAAGTCGGAATGAGATTAGATACAATGACTATGATCGAATCTGCAATTGTTGAAGTAGAATAGGCTTCAAAGACGTGACAACTTTGATTCACATGAAAGTCAGAATATTGTTTCTGGATTTAGATGTTTAAACATATCGTTCTCAAACATTACTGTCTGCAAAATAGGCAATCTTCAAGTGCTGGACTTTTGAAACTCATTAAATACACAATCAAACTCAACAATACATTGAACAACGTCAATACAAAATTAAGAAATATCAATAAAGTCATCAATGCTTATGATAAAGAAACCTTGCAAAGATCTTCTCTATAATTTTATTCACTGCATGCATAGATTAACCATCTCAGCAGATTACATCGGAGAGGTGATTTTCCCTGACTCTAAGACCTCTAATACTCTCAAATGACCTAACGTGCAAGGAATAGAACCCGTCATATTATTGCCACGCAGTTGCAGATGTACAAGAATTGAAAGGCTCCCGATTGTCAGAGGTATTGGACCAGAGATTTGGTTTATGGAAAGGTCTAATCGCCTGAGTTTCTGCAGGCCACCGATTTCAGGCGGTATAAGTCCAGAAAACTTATTTTTAGAGATGTTTAACTCTTCAACTCGTGTAAGTATCTGATTTCATACGGGATAGATCCTGATAGCTGATTTCCAGAAAGATTTAATTCTGTTAAATTCTCCAGGTTACCAATTTCCCGAGGAATGAATCCAGAAATTTGGTTTTGCCAGAGATATAGCCTTGTTAAATTCCGCAAATTTCCCATTTCAGGTGGGATAGAGCCTGACAATTGGTTTTTTATGAGATGTAATCTCGTCAAACTGTGCAGGTTGCCAATGTCAGGAGGGATAGATCCAGTAAGCTCATTGTCTAAGAGATCTAGGCAAGTCAACTTATTCAGGCGGCCAATTTCAGGTGGGATAGGTCCTGAAAACTGATTTTTGGAAAGGTATACCATCGTCAAATTTCGCAAGTCACCTATTTCTTGCGGGATGGATCCTGAAAGCTGGTTTTTTATAAGGCATAACACATTCAAATTTTGCAGGTTGCCTATTTCAGGTGGAATGGCTCCATAAAGCTGGTTTTGACTCAGATGTAATCGCAACAAAATTCGTAGATTGCCAATTTCCTGTGGTATGTGTCCAGAAAGCTGGTTGTCCGAGAGGTCCAAATGTATCAAATTCAACAGCTTGCCGATTTTGGATGGGATCGATCCAGAAAGTTGATTTTTTGAAAGTGCCAACTCTGTCAAATTCTGCAGCTTGCTGATTTCAAAAGGGATAGGACCTGCAAAGTGGTTATGGAAAAGATACAGATGCTTAAGGCTAGTCACTAGTCCAATTTCATCAGGAATTTTGCCTGTGAAATTAATTATTGTTTTGTACCTCCAAATACAGCATTCTAGTCCAGTTACCCAAGAAATAAGACGAGATATCCCCCGAAAGACTGTTATTAGCCCATCTTAGGTCACATAATTTGACCAAACTTGAAAGAGACCGAGGCAATGGACCAGAAAGTGAATTGAAAGCCAAAAATAAGTGAGAAAGATTAGTTAGGAGACCAAGCTCTGAAGGAATACTCGAATTCAAGCAATTTGAACTAAGATCAAGGCGTTCCAGATTTTTCAGCAGGCCTAAGGATGATGGGATGAAACCTTCAAAAGAATTGTTGTATAGTTCGAGTATAACAAGGCTAGGCAACTTATCCCAAACACTTGGAAGTAGACCAGAGAAGCTGTTTTCGCGTAAGCGGAGAATATTTAGCTTTGACAGATTGGCTATTTTTGGTGAAAGACGACCTTCAAAAAGATTACAAGTAAGGTTCAAGCACTCGAGATTGACCAAATTAGCAAACAAATATTCCGGCTAAATGATTAAATGACAAGTCTAAAAAACATTGGAGCTTAGATCCAAGGAAACAAGCTTGGAGAGGTTGCCAATGGCGGTTGGTATAACCCCTCCGAGGCTGTTGATGCTCATTTTAAAAAATGTGACCTCTGGGAACGAAGCAAAATCAAAATGATCGAGTGTTCCATTGAGATCTGCAATTGAAAGGTTGAATCCTCAGATTACTGCATCAAATGCCTCTCCAGTCACTGCAGAGATTTCTGGCATTGCCCTTCCATTTTATGAGGGCTTCAGCTTCATTTCCTCCAGCCAATGCACTGATACTTAACAGAACAAAATGATGAAAAGATATGGTAGACTTCTTTCAAACCTTTTCATCCTCAGTTCACTCAAATTGATGATCTTGTGTTTTATCGCTTCTCGGCTCTCGCATATAAATTAAGGATGTGATAAATGAATGTCTAGTGCGCGACTTGACCTAAGAATAAACCAGTTTTAAGTTTTAGTTGCTGATGCACCAAATAAAGGTCATGACTCTTTCGGAGAAAATGGAGCAACCGTTATTGCCGGCCTTAGAAGATTACGGCAGTCAAGCACTCACTATATATTAATATGCCTTTCATGATAAAGTTTGATTCCTCAAGTTCCAATAAGGTTAATTTTGTCCGAAATATGACTTTAAACTATGAAAATAATCTCTAACTTATTTAATTTTTGAGAAATTAACTCATTTCATTAATATCATTTCATTAATATTTCGGACTATGTTGCAGTAAAATATTGGTCTACATACAATATTTTAGTTTTTTTTTAAGATCTAGATCAAGTAATTTTGAGAATTAAGTGATAATTCATCATGTTTTAACCTCTTCAAAGCAAACGGATACATATATACGAAGGTCTCCAATTCCAAAATTGATGATTAATTCTAAAAGGGTACATATAATTCTAAACTCAGGCACAATTTATTAACAAAATTCTTATATATAATAGTTTTAATGGCGTAACACCTACATAATTTATCAAGCCACTGTTTCATTAGGATTGAAGATAAAAACGAAATTATCAAAATAAAATTATAAAAAATTTGAGATTGATAACATCAATGATAAAATTTGACGTAAAAAATTTAACGAGACCAATTTGAATGTTGAGTCTGTAGTTAATGGAATTTATTCAAAAATTATTTTGCAGAACAATACTGTGTGTGCTTGTGAAAAATATTTAACCAAATACATATACAAATATTTATGTCAATGGCTTTATGAAAAAGATATCATATTCATTGGTTTTCATTACGCTTAATGACCCAAATTATTGAAAATAAATCTATATTGACCATTTATTTTTAAAACGAAACTGTTCTCTATAACTTATCTTATGCAAATACAGATATAAATATTTCATCAATGACTTTACGAAAAAGATATCATATTCATTGGTTTTCATTATGCTGTAATGACTCAAATTATTGAAAATAAATCTATCTTGACCATATATTTTTAAAACGAAACTGTTTTATATCTATAACTTATCTTTACTGAATTTAAATATATTGAATGTAACTAAACTTCAAGTAATTAAACAATAAGTGTACTGAAAACAATATAGTTAAACTAAATTGAATTTCATCAAACCTTATTCAATCTGAAATGAAAAATACCGTAGAGAAGATGTCCTAATCTTTAGAAAAGTCAACGAATCCTAAATCAGTAGTAATTAATAACAATGGGATCCCCGTAACGCTATCATCTGTATAAATCCCATGGGCCATCATCTTTTCCAGATGCAATCCCCTGAAACCAAATCACTCATCCATCGACCATGGCGAAGCGCAACGCAGTCTCCTTTCTCTTCGCAGCCATGATTTTGATCGGTTGCCTGGCACTTTGCAGCAACGTCGTTTCAGCAGCCGGCGAGCTTCCGATGAACCGTAAGATGTTATCGGCCGATAACTGCGACCCTGCGAAAAGCCCTCACTGCCATTCGTGGTCGCCGGTGCCGCCGCCGCCTGAATTATCGCCCGATGCATGCGACCCGTTGTGCGCGCCAGAACGCTGCCGTTGTTGGTCGCCGCCGTCGGAAAGCCATGGCAACAATTAGTGATGTTTTTTTTCTACATTCATATCACTCAGTTTTGATGTTTCTGTGTGTTATTTAAACTTATGATCAATGAAAATGATACTGTTTTGCCGGAGAAATTTATCAGTCTTTGCTTTTTAGATTTTGATGATTATACATATCGAGTTTTTTGTTCTTGTTATAACCGCTTGATTGACGGTGCTTAAGAATTGCAAGAACGTACCGAAAATCAAGTACCTCGACCGGACTAGCTATCAATAATTTCTTAAATTTTAAAATCATTTAAATTTAAGAATGAGAGAATTATTCATCACAGAAAACATATAATTGATATATTGGGTAAACACAATTTCAAAAAATAATGGTAATGACTTGTACAATGGAAAAAGAATTTCAAAAAAGTACAATTGTATGGACGGATAGCCATACAATGGAGTTATAATGAAATAATTTGTATGATTAGTTATAACTAAAGAAAATTTTCATGGTTTATAATTTTATTTCAGTTCAACTCATTCAGTTTGGTTCAGTTCAGTAGGTTATATGTCTACCATATATATACAAAGCTTTTTAAAAAGGTTAAAAATTATTCTAGTTCAGCTCAATTCATTACATCTATAATTTTTTGTTTCAGTTTAATTCATTCAGTTCATTTCAGTAGATTATATGTCTACCATATACAATGTTTTTTCAAAAAGTTTAAAATTATTCCAGTTTAGTTCAATTCAGTACAGTTCATTACATTTACAATATTTTCAATCTAGTTCAGTTCAGTTACATATATTTATATATTCTGTTTCATGATTTAATATAGGGTGGTTCTATATGCAGGTCCACTTTACTTCTGCAGGTACAAATTAAATTTGAAATGACAATAATGTCATTCTTAAATATTTATTATAATTCACGAAAAAGTAATTTATAATTTGAACATGTGTTCAATCATTACATGGGTTTATGCATTCAAGGTTAGGGTTTTAGAAATATTTTTATAAAAATTAATAAACGAATGAAGGGTAATTATGATATTTTCCCACTTTCATTGAACCTGCAGAAGCAAACAGGACCTGCATATAGCAAACACCTTTAATATATTATTATATATAGTTATATTCTATTTATCTTGATTAAGGTAACGTACTTAGAGCATCTGCAATGGCGCTCATTCTGTACTTGCTTGCAAATTTTTAAAATTTAGAGCAGTGTTGCTTACCATTGCAGATCGTCACGTATAATGTTCTCGCCTAGCAGCCCTGCTCTCTTAGGCATGCTGTAATAAATGCACCACTTTTCTAATCCAGATTGAAATTATTTACGTACGGCGTTTATATATGTTATTTCGTTTATTCATGCGTTTCTTTCTAATTCAATTTAAAATTATTTACGTATATATATAAATTTATTTATTTATACTATTTCATTTTTTCATACGATTCTTTTTCAATCCAATTTAAAAATAATTAACGTATACGTTTGACTTTTATTTATACTATTTCGTTTACGTTTAGTTTTCAAATTTTAAATAACAAAATTGGAATTTATATATCATTTATATATTATATTTTACAAAAACTATATTTTCTTCCTAAACGTAACAATTTTAATTTTTCTTTCAATAAACATTTCATAATTGCATTTAATTTGTTATTATATATGGATTTCATTTGAGTAAAATAAAATAAGTAGTTATTATTTAGTTTGAGTAAAATAATATAAGTACTTAATATTTAGTTTGAATAAAATCATACAAGTAATTAGTATTTAGTTTGAGTAATTAATATATAACACATTTTCGTCATAAACTTTTATTTTAGTAATGAAATATTACCAATATTTTAGTAAAATATAAAAGATATTGCGGGACCTTTGAAAAATTAATGATTTTACCTTACCAATATAGGCGATTGTATTTTGCCGTATCATTTGTTTAAAATATGACATGGCAACTTAAACTACACACTCATGTAGTTATTCATATTTTTTTGAAGACACTCATGTAGTTATCCATTGTGAATGCTCTTAGTATCTTTTCCATTTATTCAATTTCTTTGATTATTTAAGAGACAATAATATCAATGTCTTTGATTTTAAAATTTTCCACATATTTTTATTTCATAATATTTTATGGCTCCTTATGAACTTATACTTACATCTATAATATTTTTAATAACAAAAAATATAAAGTTCTATTCAAAGTGATCCTTTGGACATTTACGTTGTACTTAACTTCGTTTGGACGTCACTTAATTGCTTATTGAAGTTGATAAGAATTTTGCATAAAATTGTGGCTATAAGCAATTTTGTCTGATTTTCAAAAAGTGTAGTGAACCTAAAAGTGCGGTAATATGCTAGTCATCATAGTAATAATTTTTAAAAGTGATAAATATGGTTAAAAGCCCGTATTAGTTTAGTTTTCAAACAAAATTGGATAAGATAATATTATATTTAATACTCTTTAATTATGATATATAAAAAACCTCAAAACCCCGTTGACTAGAATTTTGCCACCCATATAAAAATCTATATTGCCGCCTACTATTTTAGAATATTTAATGAAAAAATATTAAAAATATTCATTATCATTTTACAACTTTGATTACCAAACCATATACTAATTTTATAGTAGGACGATGTCAAATGCAGTATATATCCTCAGATATATGAATGCAATTAGAGCAATCTCCACACAACAAATTATATTTCATGTTTAATTGATTTGGGGAGAAATGTGTGTACTTACACATATTAAATTAACTTGGCTATCTCATGTTTAATTTATAAAAATTTAAAACCACCAATGTCTAAGTTTCTTTTTAAAAAATTTGGGTAAAAAGTCAAGTGAATCTCCACCCTCTTACACCTTACCTCAGGAATTGACAATATCTAAGTTAAAAACTAAAATAGTAGATCATTTGTTTTAAAAAATAAAAATAAAATAGTAGATCTCGTTCACAAAAAAAAAAACTTGCGTAAAACGGTCATATTAATAAGGGCACTAGTCTAATTCTTTATTTATTAGACGTAAATTAGTAATTATACCAATTTTTAAAAATACAATAAGTCATTCTTTACTATAAAGTCGTCTTATCTAATTATTTCTCCATACACTTTTAATCATTGCAACTTTAATTGATACTCGATTAATTATTAATTTAGCTGAGCACTAATCAAAATATTCAGTTGGTGATCTTCATGTCTTCAAATAACCCATAGAAAAACCATGCATCACACATTAAACATGAAGAAAAAGGATTAGCAGTTGAGTAATTCTCCACCATGAGGGCATAATACACACCTTCACCAAACGAAAAACTCGAGTTTTAATATGATCGAGCAAAAGTAATTTTTCTGCACACTTTTTAAATCTGGTAGTATTAATTTTGCGTGATATTTACAACCCAGATGTGTAAAATGCAATACCACCACCACACAAAATATGCCATCCTTCATTTTGTGCTCAAAACATGACCCTCCTCGTGATGATCATAAGAAGTGTATATTAAAGAAACGTGGCTTGAGATTTTCCATACCTATATAGATTCCATTTCAATGCTTAGCTATTAACAGGAAAAATGATACAAGTAAAAGTTTTCCTTGCCATATTACTCTGTGTTAACATTGCTGCAGTTGATGCAAACCTTAAAATAAGAAGTGTGCAGAAACGCAATCTCAACGTGTCTTCTCCACCATCGTCAATCTTCCAAACAATATCCCCTCGGCAAACCGGGTGCTGGAACAGGCCATGGATATGCCGGAACTACCCTCCATCGGAACCGGGAAATAACCGAAACCGTCCTGGGAGAAGGATGAGATGCTGCCGGAACCGGTGTGTGGACGTCAGCTCCGATTTCCAGAACTGCGGTTTATGTGGGATAAGGTGCCCATTCACGTGGCAGTGCTGCCGTGGATTATGCAGAAACGTCAACATCAGCCCTTTCCACTGCGGCAAATGTGAGCATCGATGCAGATTTCCGAGCTTCTGCTACTATGGAATATGTGGATATGCTCAGCCGCCTACGCCGCGCCATCCTCCTTTCCCGTTTCCGCCACACCACCCTCATCCTCCCAAGCCCCACCCTCCCCATAAACCTTACCCTCCTCATGCTCCTGATCATCCTCCAATGCTGGTGCTTCCCTCCTCTGTCAAAACCTAATTAATATATATTTGTGTGTCATCGAATAACATAAGCATCCTTGTTGATTATTGGTTCTCATAATGTATTCATGCGTGTGTGAACTATAAATGTATTGTACTATGAAAGAAAATGATTTGTATTTCTTTTATGTTATTGCAATAGAAAGTGAAAGAATTATTTAAGTAAAATGATTCTTTTTTACCATGCTAAAGGTAAAATATAATTAATCAACCTTGTTAATTTACAAGACCTAATAGAATATATGGACCTTGTTAACTATCGGTGAAAGTACAAGTAATTAGCCTTCTTATTAAGTGATTGCCAACGTCTATAACACTCGATCTAATAACTTCTTATTAAGTAAATTGTATATGGTATTTCGACAATGGAACAAGGCTACCAATGCTTATACATATACCTATATATCAAATTACTCATAGCTAAAGAATACATGTATGTGAACAAAGACTACGACTATAATTATTCTTGATAGTAATATATACCCTCTAAAATATAATGACACGATATATTAATTTTATAGTTAATATTTAATATGTGAAATTTAAATTGATTACTGTTGAGATTTAAAATAAATTAAGAGAATGGATCTAGGTTTCAAATATCATTTATTATTTAGAAAATTAAAAAATTTCGTAGAAATGACGTAGGTCAGGGTAAAATATAAAACTTGCAGATTTTATATGATGTGTGTTAATCTGTGAGTTTTGGTGACAAATGTGATATTTCATTTTGGTATTAGATTTAGAGTGAATTTCAAAAAAGGCACCCAAACTATACAAAAGTTTCATCTAAGGTAGCTAAACTATTTTTGACTCATTTTACCTACTCAAACTATCCAAAATTCTCATCTAAAGATATCTAAACTTTTTTTGTTTCACTTTAATTTTGTTCCAAATTTGGTACCTCCATGAATTCCTCTGTCATTCTCCCTAACAGCAGCAGTTTTTTGAAATGTAACTATTTCTCCTATAAAAAATTAAATTCAATTCCTACGTTTGCGTTATGAATTTTCTAACATTCCAAACAATCAAAACATTAAACAATTACAAATAGAGATGAAAATAATCCTTTGATTTGAATAACTTTTTGATAGTTATTCAACCATTTATTTGGAAAAATACCATAATTATGTTTAATATTAAATGGGATTGAATTTAATTTTTTATAGGAGAAATAGTTACAGTTCACCCTTTAGAAAGACAGTAATACCCGTCAAAAACTACTGTTGTTAGGGAGAATGACAGAGGAATTCATGAAAGGTACCAAATTTGGAACAAAATAAAAGTTTGAGTATGTAAAATGAAACAAAAATAGTTTAGGTACCTTAGATGAGAATTTTGGATAGTTTGAGTATGTAAAATGAGTCAAAAATAGTTTAGGTACCTTAGATGAAACTTTTGCATAGTTTGGGTATCTTTTTTGCCATTTACTCTTAGTTATTACAAAATCTTTACTATTCTAGCATAAAGTTATAGCGTGACAAATATGTTTTTTTGTTTATTAGTATAATTTATATTTAAAATGTTCGTTAATCTTTCTCGTTTATATATTTCATTTTTAATATTGAATAAACGAAAAAAGGGTACAATAGCAAAAAACTAATGACAAGCAGATGTAAACTAACTACTTCTTGGAAGATATTCGTGTCATGATTTGCAAGTTTTGGTGGGAGGAGATCAGAATTCTAAAGGAAACATCCAGGGATATCATGGCAAGAACTGACTAGGTCGAAAAGTAAAGGTGGACTCGGATTTCAAGACTCAAAGGCAGCGAATATGGCATTGTTAAGCAAACAAGCATGGCGTTAGCTCACTAATCCTTCCACCTTGCTAGCCAGAGTGTTCAAAATAACTATTATCTGAGTTCCTCCATACTTGAAGCGGTCAGAGGGAAGAATAACGCTAGTGAAGCTTGGTCTGGAATTATTAAGGGTATTGCATCGATTAAACTAGGCTGTCGGGAGCATGTGTCTACGGGAGAGGGTACCAGCATCACCCAGGATCCTTGGATACCGAAGACGCGAAACTTCAAGCTCCGGAATCTAGACATAGTGCCGCGGAACCTCAGGAAGGTCGCTAATTTAATCTACAAAGACGCGGGCTACTGGAATGTGGAACTGATTCGGGGTAGCTTACAGGCGGACGATGCTTCAAACATTCTGGATATCCAGCTGCGCGGTTAGGTTGGAACAGACAAATGGTGGTGGCACACAGGTACGAATGGAAGATTCACGGTGAAACTCATGTGTTATATGCTACGTGAGGATGACAGATCTCCGCATTACCATAACCTGCAGGGTTAGCTAGTTGTGAAAGATGGCTTTTGGTCGAAAGTGTGGAAAATAAAAGCACCGGCTAGGGTAAAACATACAGCTCATAGAATATGCTTGGATGCTCTGTCGACGGCTAAAAACCTCAGAAATAGGATCATGCAAGTAGCGCTGAATTTCCAGTTATGTAACATGGAGAATGGGACTAGTAGGCATCTGTTCTATGATTGCTCCTTTGCAAAAAGGATTTGGGAACTACTACGTCTGGCACCAGTAGTTGCAGCAAGTGAAAGAAACCGCAGAGATACATGGTTTAGGCAACTTCTTGCGAACAATGAAGAAGACGCCAATGGACTCATCACTATGGCATGCAATGAAACATGGTTCAAACGGAATAGCAAGCTCTTCAAAGGTCAATGTCTCAGTCCGGAATAAACGGCTACATCAGTAAGAGCGTCACTAGAATGTTTCTTGAAAGCAAACCAATGTCCGGAGAGACTATCAGACGTGCTAGAGTTAGGAAATATCCTTAATCCCCCACCACGTGGTAGGTATATCTATTTTGATGCGGGTTAGAACAATGGCTTTGTGGGGTTTGGTGTGATAGCGGTGAACAAAAATGGATCTTTCTACCAGGCAGAGGCGAAGAAGGTGGCTGATGTTCTTGATCCTATATTTACTTAGGCGTTATCACTAGCAGAGGCATTAAGCCTAGCTAATAAGTTGGAGTGGCAGGAGGTGGCAATAAAAGGGGACGCGTTGAATCTGATCTTGATGACCCATGGAGATTTGGAGAGCTCAGTGAACTGCATGAGCATTATACAAGAAATTCAACCGAAATTTGAGAGCGGAGAAATTGCATTGCCATACTGGATACCAACACACAAAAACTCGGATACGCATTTGGTAGCTAGTTTAGCAAAGGGTGGTGATTTCAGTTTTAGAGAATACACTCCATTCCAGAGTTTCTGTTGTCAAACGTTGCTGGACGTTTTCCAGTACCTTGAAATGATATTACATATTTCCTTTAAAAAAAGATGTAAACTAACTACAAACATATAATTATAACATTTATGGATAAAAATGAAGTATCATAATATAGGATTAAGAAACAAACATATAAACTAATCTCACAAGAGAAACTATGTGGTAAGGCAGCCTTATGATAAGGTAATGATATAGTAAAATATGTAGAGATACACATTATTTTTGAAAATAAATAAAAGTTTTATTTATGAAACTAGAGTCCAATTAAAAGGTACCCAAAGTACCTATTTGGTTAAAAGAGTTGGTTTTTTAGTTGTGAACTATTGATGAATTTGAGTGGTTATACGCTAGATGTTGTTTGCTTTTCTAGGACATTTATGAACTAGGACTTTTGTGTCTTAATTTTTCAAGAGGGAACTTGTTGAAAGACTCTAGTGTCTAGCGCACTACTCGTGAAGTATCTAGCGCAATAATCATGAAATATCTAGCAATTACATTCTCGTATCCATATTAAAAAATAAACATTAATTCTTTATATAAATTATTCATTGCCTACAATTCTATCTCAAATCTCACATCAAAAAACTCACCAAAAGTTTATTTGAGGAGCTAATATATAGAGCCTTGGGGGAACTGGAAGAATTGCCTCAAACCCAACTCAAGCTTTATATAGCTTATCTTGAATCTTGAATTGTAAGTGTATTATCTTTGATTATTTCCTCCTTTTGTGTTTTTCCGAGAAAGACCGCCACCAGGCAACACTTTTGATGTCCTCCTTCCATTCCCAATTTCTTTATTGTCATTTCCCTCCATGGTTCATCTTTACATCTCAACATCTCTTGTTTGGGGACAAGCACGATTCTTTAGGGGAAGGGGTTTGTTCTGTGATTGAAAAATTCTAGATCCGTGACAAGGATCACTGACTTTGCTGCTAACATACCTAAATCGATACGTATATTTTGATTTTACGGATCTAGTGAGATTTTTCATAACAATTTTTGCTAATTTTATAGATTTGGGGTATCTTCTCGAAGGAGCCATCGACGACGCATCGGTGATCGCGTACGCGCCACTTTCATCTTCCACGCGCCATTGCTATTTTGACGTTTGGCCGCTAACGTTCGGCCACGACGCCTTTAAGGTATTTTTCTTTCTTTGTATATAATTTTATTATATCATTTTCTCTCTTTATCAAGATTCATTTGTGATTAGTGGTTGAAAGATACAAATTTTTGGATGATTTTACAGAAGATTTAGTGAGTTTTATGACATTTGTTTTTGCTGATTTTATAGATTTAGAAGTATCGAAGGAGGCACAAACGACGCATCGGTGATTTACGCGCCACCATCACCGTCGACGCGCCACTACTCTTTCGACGTGTGACCGCTAACTTTCGGTCACGACACCTTAAAGGTATTTTCATTTCTTTGTGTATAATTCTATTATATTATTTTCTTTCTTAATCAAAATTCATTTTATGATTAGTGGTGGCGAGATAAAAAAAAATTCTGATGATTTCACAAAAGATTTAGTGAGATTTATGACATTTTTTTACTGATTTTATAGATCTAGAAGTATCGAAGGAGTCACCAACAACGCATCGGTGATCGTTTACGCGCCACCATCATCGTCCACGCGCCACTGCTCTTTTTGCGTTTGGCCGCTATCTTCCGGTCACGATACCTTTCAGGTATTTACTTTCTTTGTAGTTTTATTTTATTATTTTCTCTCTTTATCAAAATTTTTTAAAAAAAAAATTGGGTTTTTAAAAGCTTTTTTAGAGTACTAGCATTTGAACAAAATGTTTTTACGAGGTTTATATTTTTCAACAACTATTTTCTTAGCATTTTATTTGGATTTATGTCATTCTCCAAAATCAATTTAGGAAATATCTATCTCAAATTTATTTTTTGGTTCGATAATTAATGCCAAATTTTATAGATTTCTGGTAACTATGACATGGGCCCAATCTGAATAGGAGCCAAAAAATATGTTTGTAGGCTTAATTTATACCTATATAATTTTCTTTTGTTTCGTTTTCAAAATAATTGTCTAGTCCGGTTTATTTAAATTGCTATATGGTCCAAATCCTAGTATAGTGGATTTATATTTTATTTGTTGGCTCGTTGATTTTCATTCGTTTGGAATTTATCGTATTTTTCCATGATTATCTATATTTTTTTATATGACTCCATTGACTCTTCATATTTATCTAATTTGTTGATCTTTATTTTATTTGTTTTGACTAGTGATTACATCATACAAACATATTGTGATTGAAAAAAAAAGATTGTGATTGATTTTAGTTTAAAATTAAATGCATGTATACATATTCATTCACGCACAATTATTGAATAAATTTGTAAATTAGTATTTAAAAATGTGGAGAAGTTAGGTTGCCTTAGTGTTATCCAAAATTTTCGTTTAATGTAACGTAGTTTCTCTTGTTCAATCTTTGTCTACATGTAAATACAGTGGCCACATAGTGGCATGTTTTTTTCTTGTCGGTGAAAAAATTCTAAATTTTCAACGATTATAAAATTCTATATATGTGGTGGTGAAACAAAAAATTTTATGATTTTATGACTGAAAATCCAGTGAGATTTATAAATTGTTTTGCTGATTTTATAGATCTGGAAGTATTTTCTTGAAGGAGCCACTGGTGAAGCACCGACTATCGGTTACGTGCCACCATCATCGTCCACGCGGCATTTGACCCCTATCTTCCTGTCACAACATCTTTAAGGTATTTTTCTCTCTTCCTTTTTTTGTCTTTTTTATTTTTATTTTCTCTCTTCTCTTTAACATGTTTCAAGAATTTGTACCTACTACCTACTATACTCCATATGATTTGCTTTTGTTTTGATTTCAAAATATTTATCTAGGCCATTTCTTTAAATTGTCATCTGGTTCAAATTATAGTATAGCGCATTTATATATACACACCGCACACATATATGTATGTATGTATGTAGACACACACACACATTTTGTTTTTTTTTCAAAAATGCGCATTTATGTTTTGTTTGGGGGGGGGGGGGGGGGGGGATTGAATGTATTGTACTTTGTCATGATTATCTATATTTTTGCCATAAAATAAATATACGACTCCACTTACTCTTCGATATTTATATAATATTTGATCTTTATTTTATTTGTTTTGTCTAGAGAAAATATTCTTCCTCTAAAAAATATGTATTCATAATTAATTAATTATATTAATTTTATTATTCACTTTTCAAAAGTAAGTAATATCGAGTTGGTTATGAATGGTTAATTTAATCTTAACTTGGTAAGAAAAAAGGATCCCTTAATTTGAGTTTTATTGAATTTTTATTAGCATTAAAAATGTAATTGATAGTCGATTATTTTATTTTTAGACTAGGGGTCAAAAAAAAAATCTAGGAACCTTAAATTACATCGTGCAGACATCATGCAGATATACTGATTGATTTTAGTGTCAAATTATGTACACATTCTTCCACGCAAAAAACAATTTATTGAATAAACTTGTTGCGTAGTATTTAAAAAATGCAGAGAAGTGTTGCATTTAGGTTTCCTTAGTGTGTTTGAAAATTATCATTGAATGTAATTGTATTTTTGCTTGTCGTGCTCACATCGTGCCAATTTATAATTGTTGTATTGCATGCACAAATATTTTCTCATTATATTGTCGTGCTTCCATCGTGCGAATATATAATTGTTGTATTGCATGCACAAAAATATCACTAGCACGAATGAAATATATGCGTGCACAATTTGATTTTTTATTTTTTTGTGATTTTCATGTAAACTAATTTTTTATGCTATTTAATATTTTTATATTTTTTATTTTAACAATCTTGAATGCTTTTAATTGTGTTACGAATTTTGATCATAATTTTTTTTTTTTGTGATTTCGACGCTAAACAGATGGCTAGGACTGCGGACACTATCACTCTGGCCAGGAACATCCCGATGAAGAGACCAAGGCCGGAGCCGATGGAAACCCCCGGCCCTTCACATATCTATGGACCTTGGTCTCATTTCAGTGGAGATGTTTTCCGAACCGTAATGGCAAGGTATATATGTGACATTAATTATGACTCTTTTGCATATGTAATTGCTAATTTTGCATTTGTTGAATATTTGTGAATAGGTTGAATCTTGAGGAGCGAATTCGTGCAAGCGCTGTCTGCAAAAACTGGCATACAGAGTACAAGAGAATGACTGTCGAGACGCCCGAGGAAATGGTGGCGTGGAATTTCAACTACCGGTGGGAAAAGAGCGACCGGAGTGAAGAGACAGCCCTTTGCACCAGACTCTACAGTTTCCAAGCTAGGAGACTGTATATGCTTGAATGGACTTCCTACACCAAGGTTTTGTATGGTGCAAAAACATGCGCTCAGATCCATAGCTGGTTCCTCTTTGCTAAGAAATGGCAGTTCAAGACCCTCTTTTTCCTGTATAATGCATACTCCAATCGCCAGATTTCACTGCCTAATCTGCACAGTTACTATGATGTTGCTGCATTTTCAGATGATCCTCTCTCTACAGGTTAGTTTATTGAATTGTAACTCTTCTTGTTAGTCTTCAAATTTTTTATTATTATGCGCGTGCACGCACTCACTATGCACGTAATATTTTATTCACTCTACACGTAATATTTCATTCATAATATTTATCTGCAGGTTGCACAGTGTTTGCATCTTATCATACCACCTCCAAGGTGTATGTAGCCACATGCAGGGTTGGGGATTCTGAGTGGAGAAGAATAGTGGTTGATGCTATACATCCATTGACTAGCGTGGTCTATGACAGAGAGAGAAATGCATTCTTCTCTCTCTTTTCAGAAGGGGTTCTGGGAAGGTTTGGAGTTGGAGACCAGGAATGGAGTGTGATAGGCAAAAATGATTATTTCTTTCAAGATGCACAAGGGAAAGAAATTCGCCAGCACTTGATTCAGTATGATGGCAAGCTTCTGCTTATTGCGAGATGTATGGTTCATACCCATATTCTTAAATTTGAGTGGCCTGAAATGAAATGGGTCGATGTTTCGACAACAGCAAGAGACATCTTCTCCAAGAGCTCGGGTGACGGCAGATTTTTCAACCTGAACGAAGATCATTATGCCCGAAAGCATCAGAGGATATGTTGGATTGATCCCCCTTCAGTTACAAACTACCATTGCAACATCTCTGAACAGGCAAGGCTTATGGATCAGCTCTCCACTGCTGTAAACTACTTCTAGGTTTTGCACCTTCTGGAGGGAATTTTCACCTTCTTGTTTGTTTTTCAAAGTTTTATACTGTACTTGTAGTGAAATATTTTAACTTTTGCCATATGTTTACTGCCTCGTATTTTGCTGTAAAACTATTACATTATGAGTTATGACTTCTCCCTGTAATATCAAGTATCTTCAACTTTTATGACTTATTTCTGGTTAACAGTGCAATCAACGTGCATGTTTACGTGCAAGTTTATATAATACAGGAAATCCAGCCAACTGCTACCACTATTGATGTTCTTTTTCAGGTTTGGATACAGTACGAAGTAAGAGAAACCAGGACAAATTATGTACTGTATCTTCCACTTTCCACAACAAATTAATTACCATCAATCTTCCACTATTTTCAATTGTCAAGCTTATTTTTCAGCAGATGCTAGTTCCAACATCTAATTACTAATGATGTATTCATTCTGCTAGAAGCAAAACTACTACCTTGCGATCTTGAAAATAGTAGTAGTTTTGCTAATTTATTACTGCTGTTAATTGCTCTAACAAAGAATAAATGAAAACCCCAGGAAGCACCAACTCAAGAAGTAGCACTTCTCCACCATTTATAATTTTCAAATCTTTTGATATGTTGGAATGGGAACTCCAGACTCTTCTGTCATCTTCTTGTAAGCATTCTGAAGCCTCTGAGTCACCGGTCCAACTTCACCATTGCCCACTAAGCGTCCATCGATTTTGACAACCTAGCAAGAACAAACGTGCAGGTTTCACTTCATTAATCTAAAAGTTGATCAAACCATTCCATGGATGATCCATGTAGATATGAACAGACACTAGTCTGAAAATCACAATGTATATGCACAGAGACAGAGACATACCGGGCTAAGCTCCCCCATTGTCCCAGTCGTCCAAACCTGTAGACAAAAGCTGTTCTTAATTACTATTGTAATGAAAGTAGAAAATGTCCAACCAAAGGACAAGTTTATCTTTAGTGCAAAGCTAATAGTTTCTAAAAAGCTCATTAGAGATGAGTTATAGCTGCTAAGACAATCATGGATGTCTCCAGCAGCATATAATGGTTTACTGTATTCTTCCAGTGAGATAACAATCAAGAAGTTTAAGCAACCTCGCACACTTGATACACATAGATCAAGGGGTTCAGTAACTAACAGAGTCAGGTTAATTTATATTTGCATATAATATATCTTATAAACTTGGACTAACAGATTTTTTTTTGGCCAAATAAAACTAACTGATATCCTCGGGAAAAATATAGACCTCATCAGCAGTATGAAATTCTGATAAGCTGATGCGTCGTTCTTGTAAATCCAACTGGTCCTTTACCACTAGCTCCATAACCTGTCATTTTATCATACTAAGACAATAAATATGTATAGGAAAAGCTAACTATTGTAAGCATTTGGCAGGAAATAACATTTTTTGGCAGGTAAAACTCATAATGCTTTACTACATAGCAGGTCTCCAATACTAGCAAGCAAATTCAAAACCTTTAGTTAATCATATGATATTCTTTTAAAGAGGAAACCGGTGCATCTAGTTGATACTAACGTCCAGAAGCAATTTTTTCTATCATTCACTTCATTACAACAGGCAGCACATATCAATTGATGCAACGTGACTGAAAGGGGCTAAAAGACACCATGAAAATGACAGGATTAGAATATAGACAGGAAACATTGCCCTCAACTAATAAATCAAAAGAAAAGCCAAGACTCTGCTAACTTATTTCTATACCTCTGGTGGAGGCAAAATATGGATGTGTAAAAGCTTGAGTGTAAGAAGTCTCACAACAATGCTCTTCACATGCACAACAAATCAACCTTCTTAAAAATCTATCTACGTTTTAAGATTATGACTAGAAACAAACACACACGCGCGCAAGCACACAAAGCCTTCTAAAACCAACAAATGCAAAAAAATAACAGTTAATAGGTGATGAATTACTAATATAATTTTCCCATGACCTAAAGGAAAATATGAGGCTTACTGTTGCTCGGGTGACCCCAGGAAGACAATAATCAGCATGGGGTGTCAGAACACGGCCTTTCTTTACCAAGAACTGCATCGAAAGCATTAGAATTCGTGAGCAGGAGAGAATCACATTGTTGAGCGGATAAAACAAATACTATAGATCCAGAACATTACTGAACCAGAAGAGACACCACTCGATACAAACAACTATATTGGTGTACAAATACTGGTGGATAGTTTGAGAACTTACAATGTTTGTAGCATTTGTTTCAGACACGTAACCATCTTTGTCTAGCATGATAGCATCATCAGCCATGGCATTATTCCCTTCTATCTGCAGCAGAAAGAAAATGCAGAATAGTATCAGCACGTCCCATTACGGGAGGAAAATAGCCAGCCAAAATATTTCTGCTCATGTATATAGACAGTTTCTCTTGAAGACTAATCCTAAGACATGCTTTTTTCACACGATTATATCATTCTTTACACACAAAGAAAGTCTCCTGAGTAAAAACAATAAACAATTGCACAAGTAGGAAGAGACTACACACTCCTGCATTTGGGATTATAAAAAACTGAAGCATGCATTCAGACTGTAAACAGAACCATACCTTGGCTAGGATATTGTTGAGAAGGTTGTTATGATGAATCTTGGAATCCAAATTCTGTAAAAGTAGCAAGTCATTTAATTCCTCGTGAAATATTAATTTCAATCTCTACTATAATAACCAGTGAAAGAGGGATCCATACTCTTTAGTTTTTATTATATACAACTCAATGTTAACTATATAACTACAGTGAGACACAGAAAGATTTTCCATTATTAATTGCCAAAAACCAGAACAGAAATGCTTTAAGCTATTTCAAACTCTGTTTAACCTTATTAAATACACTTGCTAGAAAAATTAAAAAACTCTCAGTTTTAAACTGCTCTTATCAAACAAGTATAAGCATGAAAAGGACAATATGACAATATATTTTCTAGTAGCATTGTCATGCATAGCAAAACGTCCAGAATAAAATTCTCCTTAAGTTTCCATCGCACATGTATTTTCCATACATCTAAAATCAGTATAATGTTTCTTGTATGCATGTATATGTTACCAGAGCGATAACATTAACATTCAAGAATGCTATTATAACAACAAAAACGAAGAAGAAAAAAGTGCTCCAGCAAAATGCTTGAAGAGACCTTACATTAGGTGAATTACGCCTTGTTGTAGCTGTTACCAAAGTTATACCCCCCGTATTATCATATACTGGTGGTTTCCATTCAGCAAGAACTGGCAAAATGCAAAACACACAACTACAGTTATTAAATGTACCACTTGTAATTACAATAATGTAATAATTTTGTAAGAAAATTCACTTTCAGTGGTAATATGTTACAGAAAACATATAGATTCTTGAATAATTCTGGATCCATCCACACTCTATAATATTATACTATAGTGATCTTACTGCTTAGGTTTCAATTGTTGGGAGTGTAAATTGAGCAACAACATAATAATAACACATCCCGTAGGTTGTTCAATATACTAATATTCGCAATAACACTATTACTGTACAGCTACTTAAAACAGAATCAACAAAAAACTGTGTTAAATACAACTATTATCGTGTATAATTTTTAAGTGCAATTTTTTATAATACAATTCAGTAAGAATTTTTAATATCTTTAAACATTCCAGAAAAACTCAGTCCTAGACTTCTTCAAAATCTACTGCAATTCTGCAAATTACAAGGCACAGATGCTCATTTTTAGGTAACTAGGCATGGGATCTCAAGGTACACTAACAGAAAAGAACTACTATGCAATTATCAATGGCTATCGTGATAGATCAAGACTCGGGACACACAGTGTCATTCTATCCTAACATAATTACTTTTATGATCCACATAATAAGCTAACAATTTGTTCTTTTTTTCCCAGATTGATGAGCTGCTCCTTTATCTGAGCGTTTGGGATGGCAAAGCATAAAAGTGAGCTAGGTGACCAAATATATCTCCTTCCTCGTATGTATTCTAACTATTAACAGTAACAAAATTTTAGAAGTTACAGTTCAGTGTCTGATGCTGATAAATCCAACAGACTATCAGGGGATAAAGAGATTATGAGCATACTATACCAATCAAAGTGCACCCATAAAGATTGAAGGCTGGACTCATTCCCGAGGTCACCTGTGGAAATTTCAGAGATTAAATTTTAAAATGTTTCTACAATTTATACATTAATAATGGTTGACTATATGTTTCAAAATAATTAAAAACAAATGGAAAAAAATACATCACAATTAATACGTGTGTGTGTGTGTGTGTGTGTGTGTGTGTGTGTGTGTATATGTGTGTGTGTGTGTGTGTGTGTGTGTGTGTGTGTGTGTGTTTTATCATTTGAACAAAATTGATGAATAAGAAGTAATACCTTCTTCCCACGAGTCAGGGTAAGCCGGATATGTGCATTAGTAAACATTGCATTACATATGAGAGTTTTAAATATAGCTTCCTTCACCTGAAAGATGAAACACAATTACGTTCATCAATCTTCAGACAGCTTTGTGCAGGCAACAATAATAAAAACTAAAACCACATAAAATCTAATTCATCGGCTTGAAATATTCATAAGATAACCAAATCACACAGATGAAAGGAGCCAGTACCTCCTCACGAGTTGGTACATTACTGAAAGCCAGGGCTTTGGCAGAGTCAATCAACCTGACAAAGGACACTCAGGTGTAAGTGTCTTTAGTTTAGTGTCTAAAATTCATTCAATTTCCTCAACTCTTTCATCTCCTCATGTAAATAATAATATACAGAAATATGTGATGAGAACCTCAAATGACATAAGATAAATGAATTTGAATATGTTAACTATCAGCAAGAGCCCCTTCTCTTAACAATATAATACAACACTTTCACAACAATAAAGTATCAAGAGTTACGGCAAAAAGAAAAAACACTAACCAATTTAGAAGGAATCACACAATGTCGGATTGTAGACAATCCTTACTAATTAAGAACATGTGCCGCATCCAAAACTAGACATGTTTCACTTGTTACACACTCAAGGATGTGTCCCATACCCAAATGAGAGTGAAGAACACTAAATCAAGCAACAGTCATTTCACATTATTCAGGAGGAGCATCTACCACTTCAAATTGGATTTGGCGTTTGGAGGTATCAACAAGAATTAAAATTACTTACATCTGAAAAGAAAGTATTCAACTTGGTCCATTTACAGCACAAGAACAGAAACATGCATAGGACTTCTGAGTCTCTGAACTTTTATCATTACGTTTCGTATATTTCAAAAAATTCAGCTAATGCTAGTGGCAAACAACAGAAGACCTTTATTGGGTTTTCCCCACTCACCTATCCAAATGCTCCTCAAGCTTGAATATCTTCCCATCGTAAACTCGAAGCCCCTCCCAAACTGCATCACCACCTTGAACAACCGAGTCAAACACTGAAACCTTAACAGTGTCCAACAGAAATATTCAGAAATAAGACCCTTATTAAACATGGTAAATATAAATTTATATATCATGCTGTAAAATATTAAATGATATAGTTATTTCACATCTTTATTAAATTTACCTTTGCATTCTCCCGAGGTAGAATCTCATCACCTACCCAAGAGAGCAGCTTTCCATTTTGAGGAACTGGAAGACTTGGGTAAGGCAAAGGATGCTTCCGAGATTTCAGCTTTGCATGGTGCCTGAGCATGTTGTAGAAGGGTAAACTCTGCTCCAGTAGATCATAAGAAGATGATGGAAGTGCCTGGAGGGGGAAAGGCATAATTTCAACACATGAAAGAGAATCATTTCTGAAACCTCTCGTATCATACGTAAACATACACGTTGGAGAAGGGAGAAGAGTTATATATATTAGTGAGATCTCTTAGAAGTGAACATATTTCGCTAACAATACATTACAGATACAAGATGAAGAGGAAATCATAATCTGAAGTAATCAGCAATGACACTTGAATTATTGAAACAAAAGAAAGGAGGAGTATCTGAGGCTTGGAGAATTAGAGGAATAGGTGTTCTGAAAAGGGCTTATGATATATCGATCACAAAAAAAACAGAATTAAGGTTCCTACATTAAACTATACATATCACAATCCATACAGGCTAGTCACACAGAAAATGGTAGGCAGGGTAGGGAATGCACAAGATAAATGATAACAGGAGAAGAAGAAAAAACAACACAGCCATAACAAGAGCCTCCTGAAGAGAACTTCTGAGCAAGAAAAATGACTATTTTTCCAGAGTGAATATAGCATTTTACGAGTTTGGAATATGCACATATTAAGCATTGTACTAACCAACGGATATTTTCTTGATTGTGCAAAACATGTTGATTTGTGTACACTGGCATACCACCATGATGCCCAGATACCATCAAATGGTTTTGGCCCAGCTTCCCACCTGCAGGAAGAAAGTTAATTAGTTATCTTGAGATTTTAAGTGTTATTGTTCTTTGCACAACTATGCAAGTTAGAAATAGAGCCCCTGCTTCTCTCCGCGTATATTATTCTGACAGAAGCCTTTTTAATATCTATAAACGAGTGGATTCATAGACTCTGCTTGTTAACACTCTCAGAATCCAACAGGCAGATCGGATACCAGCAACAGTTATCCATATTTTAAATCAACTATGAGTTGGTCTATGAGTTTGTTTGTATATAATAGTGTCAGAAATGCATCTGCTACATGCTTGGTTGAAAACCTAATTTAAAGAATTTATGTATCAAGTGCAGCTCTAATTATATTACTTTATGACAGTGAGCCCATGTTCCCATCATCATCGTATAGAAATCCTGTAAACTTTTCCTGGACACCAGAAATAGTCATGACCATACTGTTCAATTACAACTACATCATATCCCTGAATGTTAGAAGGTAAACCAGTATTCTTACTTGAGCATTGAAGCTTGAAAAGGAATCCCAAGATCTTCACAAAGTCCGCGTAAAGACCCCTACCAAAAGGACAATAGGAGGTGGAAAATGCAGCGTTAGAGGAGTTCGAATACTCAGATAAACAAACACTGAGAATTACAATAAATATAATGATGTTCATACACGAGTACCATAGAAACTAAAAGTTGACATCAAAATGTCATACTGGCAATTTGTTTAGAATTTTCCATGGTCTAATTATAATTTATCAATCTAATCATATTAAGCTTCATTTTGAGAAATCAGAGTAACTGGAAATCCATGTTGAAGTTGGACAATCACTTGATCTAGAGACAATCTTCACTAAACTTTGCCAAGCAAGAGGTTCTAGGGTTTAATTAAGGTAATTGTGCACGTTGATGAGCTAGAAAGGAAAGCAATCATTGTAATTTTCAAACTTTTAATCGAAAGCGCAATAATCAGAAAGTTAGGTGACTTGGTAAGCATGGAAGAAAGGCCTCTTAAAATAACATGTCGATCAAAGAGTAGAGTTTATAAACCTCAGGATCCTCTTGCAGATCTGCTGCATCAATAATGGCTGGAGGCTTTCCTACTTCAGACAGCTGACTGTATATGGAAACCAGATCTGCCAATCCAAGCTCAAGAAATGACGGAGGCACGACCTTATCAAAGGATGGCTGGCAAAATATTACATGTAACAAGAAATGAGTTAAGCGGTGGTAAATGAAAGATTTTTATGCATGAAATAGAACATGATGGTACCATATAGCTTAATGTACTTATAACATTTTATTTTGCATTGGTAAAATTACAACTTGAAACCGTGTATTCAAACTCGACGAAATGTGGATAAAGTGGCACTTGCTAAAAGAACAAATACTCTGTCTGAAAGATGAAACTCATGGTAATCCAGATTAGACATCATACCAAAATTTCGAGAGGATTCCGAATAAGTATGAAGTGCTTTCCTTTCTTCATCAACTCGCTGCTCAAACCAGGTAAAAGGTGTTTAGCCATGTGCTACATAGTCAGATAAAATTAGAACAGAATTAGTACATATAGACTATGAATCTATGATGATACTTTTAATTATCAAAAGAAATCTGAAAGTTAAGGTCAACATAAAACTCTTCATATTCATGAGCATACACATGGTTATCAACAATTTCTAAGAATCAATATATAAAACCATCTTTCCTGCCTGCTCAAACAAAATAGCTTGGAGAATGAAATATATGAAAACGCCAGAAGTTACAATCTGTACAAATTTTTTAGAGACGTGTACATGAAATCAGGAAATAGAGAAGGAGCCAAGAAGCTATGAAATGTACCTTACAAAATCGATACTTCTTTTCTCCGGGTCCATAAATAATCTCTTTGACCACTTTATTTCCATCAGAATCCTATAAGCAAAGAATGGAAATTTGTAACTGCAAAGATATGATCTATGAAACAATGTTTGTTTAGCTAATGTAAAAAAAATGTTGAGGTTTCTGACACATTTCTCTATCTTATATAATCACAAATCCATGCTAATGTTAATATGAAAACAATGTATGGAAGCACGTGACATAGGTTTCAGCTTGGATTGGCTAGGTGCATCATACAAATACTCATAATAAAGCATAACTCGGGGCAGGTTGGGTTAACAGATTATCGGGCCAGGAATTGAAATTGGATGAGTACTAATCACAATATAATCTTGCATAAAAGTAAGCAAAAAAAAATCAAAATTTTCAAAATAAGCACTAAACAAGAGAAGAAACACACTCCTACGGCAGCATACCATTGTTGAGAAGACTTGTTCAGTGTATGGCCTTTTGACACCAGTGACCCGCAGGAAATTCGCGTACAGCGGTTCATCAACCACTTGCATATCATCCCTCTGCCCAAAGCATAAATTTTTACAGCTTAGAAATGGAATTGCGCAAAAGTTGAAATGGTGTTGAGTTGACTGAAATTCAAGAAATAGAACCTGAGCAAAAGAGTACATGAGGCTGGTGCTCAGAGACCTGGGCGCAGACCATGAATGAATCACCTCCATTTCAGTTTCAGCCATGATTGTTAAGATTGAATTCTCCACAGAAGAAAATGTGGAGAAAAAGGGTTGAGAGTATATGTTTTGTTTTAATCGGATGCACACGCGGCGTTCGTGCTCAAGTTGTTGCAGTGGTGTCACTCACTCATTACTTTAAATTATTCGGCGCATCTTCTGTTGTTATCAACTTATCTTCTTCCTGTTTTTACTCAACCAGTAAGGATTTGCTTCTTCTTTTTTTTCTTTTTTTTTCTTTCTTCTTTTTGGAATTCACTTGTTAGGGTGGTTTCAATTTTAAACGTATTCTGAATTTTTAAATTTTCAAATTCGTCGAATTTCTATTTAAACTAATTGTTAATAGATGTCAAATTTTATTTAACATTGTTGACTTTACACGAAATGACCTATAACTTATAAGGTATCTGTTTATCAACATCAAAAACAATAATCATTTAACTTTTTATTTTATTAGTCATGTTTTTGTGTATAACAAGTTTGGAATCATTGTTAGTTTTGTTATTTAGCTGCAAAAATAATTTCCAAGTATCTCAATGTTCTAAATTCTTGTAGAATGTGTGAACTGTAAATGAACACTAAATTTTTTAAACCGTGGAGTATTATTCACATACAAATTATCCATAATCTCACCAAATCTTTGCACTACAACAATTTGGCCCAGACCAACCTGGTATATATAATATGCCGAGCAGGAGCATTGCACAACACGAGCTACACTTACACATGTGAAATGGTAAAGATCCGGATGCTGGATCGCTGGTATGATTTGGCATAGGGAAGTAAGATAAATGGCTTGTCTTTCTCTGTAATATCGATCACAGCTAGGTTTGCTTTCTCTGCTAACTCAAGAAAGCAATTGAAAGTGTCGATATTACGAATCACAGAAGCAATATAGGCAATAGGGTTTCTCCTAACTGCAGGAGCTTCAATCTCTGAATGAGAACTGTATCTTTCAACGTTTTCTTCCCCAATACCAATTTTGGAGTCTGCATCTGTTACTTCATTTTTCATGCATCCCGCCAAGTGTCCATTGCTGTTGTTGAGATTTGAGGTCCCGCCCTTTAGAAGAATGGAAAGCACCCTGACAAGATGTGGAAGGTACTGGGGATCATAAATCACATCAGCACCCAACCTGCAGAAGATAGATTAGATTCAAACCACCTACTAAATGAAGATCATCAATATGGTCTAGTACACATTAAGCTTACATGCTTATTAAGTTAAATGTTCAAAGCCTTTGGCCACAGGCTATTTAGATGAAAGATCCCTTAGAAAGGTATGTTGGACTGATGACAGAATAAGTTCAAACAACTGGTATATAGACACCAGACCAGTGTTTGTCATAGTGAAGCTATTTTAATATGTGAGGTTTTCAGGAGACTAATAGAGCATTGATTAATACTTAATCTGACCAATGAAGCTCTGGCATCAAACAATTTCACAAAGATAGAGAAAATGAGTAAAATCTTACACTATGTCTGGTGCATAATTTTGCAACTCGGTCTCGGTCGCAGATTCCCAGGGTAAATAAACACACTGCATCTAAAAACCAAAATTATATCAGCTTATACAAAATTTATGTAATCAGCTTATAAACTCATTATAAACTACTGTATACTTATTCTAAACTCACCATACTGTGGCCTTTATTCTGTTCCGAGGCACGCATAACAGGACTCAGAGAGTTAGACTCCAGATTCAGCTTCATGTTCTCCAGAGTTGAAAGATCACCATCACTCAGAACTATCTGCAATTATAAATAACATCTCTAAACAGGTAAGTATCACAAGCCTCTCAAGGGAAACCAGAAATCTTGATATTCTCAGCAAGAGAAATATCATGTGCGCGAGTATATGAGCCTAGAGAAGAAATAATCCTATGCAGGAAAGTATCTAATATATTAAACTATACTTAATAGCCATTTTTAGAAGTCTGGTTGATTAATAAATAAAAAAACTCTGCGCTACCATGAATAAAATAATATATTGTAGTTCAGATGCAGAGCATCAGTGTTTAATAAAAGCATCGAAGTGGACCATGATTAACTTCCAGGCTCCACCCAAAGAGATCACCCAGATAAACAAAGACCATACAAAAGATTGACATGCACACTCCGTAGTGAAGTTAAGGATGTAAAAGACGTGGGAAACTAATTCTGGATTCTGGCAGCAAGCTCCCGCAACTAAAGAAATTTTTTAGAGGGATAAATAGGAGCAGTAAAGTATATACACAGAGAGAGGGAGGGAGGGAGGGAGGGAGGGAGGGAGGGAGGGAGGGATGACTTACAGAAGAGGCTTTCACACGGGCCAGACACATTCCCAGCAAACCAACACCTGAACCAACCTGATATTGGAAAATTGTCACTTACAATTCTAGCTTTTCCTGCATAAGAAGAAAAGGCAAGATGATGACAAAGAGACAAGAAAAGCATACCTCACCTCCAAACAAGATTTATTGAGGAATAGTTCTGGAAAAGACAGTACAAACTCTGAAAGGTAAAGGCTGGAAGGCCAGATAGTGCACCTGTACACAAAACAAAAGATTTTGATGAAGTCTTACCAATAAGGGGGATCATTCAACATATGACCAAGAGAGGAACAGGAAATCACATCTCAAAAATCACTAGAAAGGTTAGAGAAATTTCAAAAACCTAACTCTTGACTACTGTGTCAAATCACATATTTTATCTTACCATCCCAGGTACTAAAAAATACTTACTCTGTGCCCCAGGAACACCTCTTTTAAACGCCCCACTATTTTGTTCCTACTTTCTCTCCTCAAAAAAAATTAATAAATATAATTGATTACTTTTCCCCTCAATAAATGACCTTTACTTTTTATTTCTCCATCACTTTTCTTCCACAATCACTTTCTTTAACATCTGTGTCCACTAGTGCCAGGAACAACACTTTGGGAAAGGAGAAGTTTTAACCACTCTCAACACTGTAATTTACTGAAATGATTTCTACGACCAAAGATTTTATTGTACAGAACCAATAACTATGCCTCCCCTAAATAAGAGAAGGGAATGATAGCAGGAAAGATCCAAGGTTGGAACTGCAAGATGGTAATGCTTGAATCCAACACATTCTGATGAGATGATGTACATAGGCTACTAACAGAATATCAAATTTCCTTGGCTACACTTGCAAGTCCAAATCCAGAAACCATGTAGCTGGTCAATAGGCTTTGTTTAGTTTTTCCTTGGCTGTAAAAGTATGAGGTGTGAGAAAATTTTTAAACTTCTCTCATTCCCCTATGCTAACCAAGCACATAGGCAAATTCAATTTTCCAGGAGTGTGTTATATTACTATAGCAAATTTAAGTATCTCGTGCAATATTATGTTCTCCAGTATTGTCCAAACTTCACATAACTTTTCTTGTAAGGCAGTTCTTAAATAATAAACACCATAAGAAACTAATCAAAAAATAGACCAATGCACAAAAGTGTTCCCTGCACTTGCAGTTTTAATCTGCTGTCCCATACATTGCAGAATGTTGCAGCTTTTTTCAATACTTTTCAATGTATGTTAAGCCACAGTTAATATAAGCACATGATACTCAAGTACTCCAGTTAAGAGCTAAGGGAAACAAGTTTTTCATCTTGAATGCATGACCACATAAGTTTAACCGACTAAGAAGATATGCTATCACTCTACGAAATATAAGTGATTATTTTGAACAGTGAGGCAAAGTTGATTGATGTACGTAACCATCTCTTAAAAGTTAAAAGAACAGCCATAATTTGTCACCCAGTATCTCCCTCAAGCATGTTTAATGAGCAGTGAAGCGAGATTTCCAATTTATTGGATTCCGGACTACTCAGAAGCTCAGCGCATCCTACAAATGACAACAATGTAAAAAGCAAAACAAAAAATTAAACAAGAAACAGAAGCTGCAACATGAGCAACAAATTATCCTCCACTGTTTACCTTCAGGAAAAAGAAATGAAACTTTCTTGACAACCCTTGACTTCCCTTCAGGAAAATCATCACCCTATATTACAAAAGAAACAAATGAAATTAAAAGGGAGAAAATAAAAACACTGTCAGTAGAAAATAACAAACTCTGCTGTCCCTCACAATCAGCTTCACAACAGGTCATATGAGTGACTGCAATTAATGAAATTTTCATAAAGTGGAGAGGAAAGTAAACCATGATAAAGATAAACAAAAACACATACAAAGTGATAAATCGAGGAGTACCTCAGAAGATGTCATAATAAAAGCATAATGCTCGTACAATTCATCTAACACAACGTCTCCATCGAACTCGATAGCAGCAATTAGCTTCTTGAGAAATCTTTTCAAGTAAGGTCCCTCACAGAACCCGTTCTTCACCTGAACCACAAGCAAGCACCGCCAAACGAGTTACATAACAAGTAATTAACAGCTAAAAAGGCTTTGGGTCTCCAGTTAACTTACAGCATCACCAATGCAGCGGTTCCAGATGAATGTCTGCACAGCCTCTCCGAGAGAACCGCCGCCGCATTCTCTCGCAAACGAGATCACGACATCCGGCGGTTCCATCGCCAGAAAGGCGCAGAGTAGATGACAGCCGGGAGGGGAGGACACGTCGAGTTCGAGGTGGCTCGCCTGATCGGCCATGGTTGAATTCAGCAAGTGCTCAGAGTGCCGGTGATGTGTACGATAATTTGGCCCAAAGAGCAGGTGTTCGTTTGAGAGTTCGGTCCACCATGCGGATTGGCTCTTGTTATTTTTAGATTTGTTATTCATAGAGTATACGGGCAATGCAACTTGCAGCTTGTATTTTACTTTTGATTATTTCTAGGAAAGACAAGTGGCTAAAAGTTTGAACAAGATAAATTAATGGGGACAATCTTGTCAGTTTCAATCAAAATACAAACTGTATTAGTAAAAAGAAACCTGCAAATAGGAATTCCGCTAAAAATTTTAATAAACTCATAATACGTTTGAAATCTGTAACATTTTATAAATCACCCATTTGATGATAAGAAGCCAATAAAAATTTCACTAATAGAGATAATATAATGGTGAATGTCCCTTGTATTATCATTATGCCGACCAATAACATGTTATCACGTTATTGGATTTGATAATATAAACGACCTATAATTGCAGGTATCTTTTTCTTCCCGGAATAATGAAATTCCCGGCAACGGCGTCAATTTGATAGGTCATTTTTCTACCAAATAAACTTGCAAACAATTAGGTTTAAATTCAAGTATAGAGTAAGTAGGGTCGATCCCACGAGGAACAGTGTAATCAGATTCTTATATCTATAGATGCAGTTTTTGGTTAGCAACCACCTTTATATTTGAGAGAGTTTGTATTAACTACTTAAGAATTAAATTAAACTAAACTAAGAATGCAAATAACAAATAAAATAAACAATGCAAAGAACACGAAAACACTCACACAATGAATCCGGTAACAGGTAAATCCACATTAACAATTCATTCGATCACTGGCTCAGTAAATTATTAAGTTGTATAAACCAATCAGTTATAGACCTTCGAGAATAGCACACCCAATCCAATTTCTTCTTACTTTGTCGATAGCCGGCAAGAATAGCTAAACTGACTACTTCTCTAATCAAGATACAACCTAACCGGAATATCCTACCTAGATTTAATACCTCAACAGTATTAAGCACCAAAGAAACCCGATTCAGATAATTTATAATCAGACAGTTGTCATAAATTATCTACCCTGTATTCCCAACTATTGGCGTATAGTTTTGCCACTAATTGAATCTACCCCTTAGATACAGATAAATAGAGGAACTCAATTGGCACTATTCTAAATAACATAAGACTGTTCAGATCTCAAACAATTCAGAAATAAACAGGATACACAAAAAATAACAAGGAATCCACACAACATAATTATCAAGCACATTTAGATCTCACATACGAATCATAGTTAATGCTTCAAAACCTTTACCGGAAACAAACCTAGCTACTAAACATATTAAAAACAATAAAACAATTAATATAATAAACTAGCATTAAACTAATAATATAAAGACAAAGAAAACAATGTCAAACTATGAATTAATCTCCAGAAAATCAATATGCATGCAAGTGGCGGCCGGCCACAAATCAACACATACGGCCACCCAATATTAAGGGCTTGTTTAGTACAACTTATTTAAATATTTTTCACTTCATTCAAATTCAGTATTTTTCAGTTCAGTTCAGTATTTTTCAGTTCATTTCAGTATTTTTCAGTTCAGTTCAGTATTTTTAGTTCAGTTCAGTATTTTTCAGTTCAGTTCAGTTCAGTTCAGTTCAGTTCAGTTCAGTTCAGTTCAGTATTTTTCAGTTCAGCTCAGTATTTTTCAGTTCAGTTCAGTTCAGTATTTTTCAGTTCAGTTCAATATTTTTCAGTTCAGTGCATTGTACTTTTAAAAAAATTAAACAAATTAAATGTTAATAACTCAACACAATTCAATCCAATTTAGAGAAAATATATTTTATTTGAATTCAGTTCAATGAAAATATAATTTAATGATTTTAAGTTTATATTGAAAATCCAGTTCATTTCAGTTATGTGCAGTTCAATTTAGTTGATTTTTAGTTAAGTATGGTTCAACTCGGTTCATTTCAGTTAAGTGTAGTCCAATTCAGTTCAGTCGGTTCAATTCAGTTCAACTCAGTTTAGTGTAGTTCAATTCAGTTCTATTTCTATTCTTGATAAAATACAATCTCATTTGGTTACATAAATGCATTGATCGTTTTCTTCAATTCAGTTCAATGAAAATATAATTTATATATTTTAAGTTCATATGGAAAATCCAGTTCAGTTCAGTTAAGTGTAGTTCAATTCAGTTCATTTTAGTTAAGTGTGGTTCAACTCGGTTCATTTCAGTTAAGTGTAGTCCAATTCAGTTCACTCAGTTCAATTCAGTTCTGTTTTATATTCTTGATAAAATACAACCTCATTTAGTTATATCAATGCACTGATCGTTTTCTTCAATTCAGTTCAATTAAGTTTAGTTCAGTATGATTCAGTTCAAGTCAGTTTAGAATTGATGAAATATGATTTGATAAACATTTTCTAATTAAACTGTATCAATGCATACTTTTGTAAATTCAACTTAATTAAGTTTGGTGCTAATAAAATTTGACTTGATAAAATATAGCACAATTTGGCTATATTAATTCAGTTCAATAAAGTTCAGTTCAGTATACTTCAGTTCAATAAAGTTCAGTTCAGTATATTTCAGTTCAGTTATGTTTAACTTCTAGGATAATGATGAAATATAAATTTGATGAAATTTAGCTAATGTCGATGTAGTGATTTGTTTCTTCAATTCAGTTTTGTTCAATTCAATATACTTCAATGGCTTATTTTTTAATAAGAATTTTGAATATATATATATATATATATATATATATATATATATATATGTATATATGTTATATAAAAGAATCAAATGTATTTTTCAGTTCAGTTCAGTTCAGTATTTTTCAGTTCAGTTCAGTACTTTTCAGTTCAGTTCAGTATTTTTCAGTTCAGTTCAGTTCAGTTCAGTATTTTTCAGTTCAGTTCAGTATTTTTCAGTTCAGTTCAGTTCAGGCGTATTAAACAGGCCCTAATTAGGTTTTTGGATATTTATAGGTTTTAGGATAGAAAACCCTAATCCTAATCAATATCAAAAAGGGAAAATTCTTAAAAAGGGCGTAATAAGAGTTAAAATTTCTATTTAGAGCGTAAAACTTTTATAATTCCTATTAAAGCCATTTAATTTTTTATTTGACACAATTACCCTCATTGTTTTTTAATTCTTAGGGTAAAACAAGACTGTCGCGAGGCCACCACGATGGCTGATGTGTGCATGGCTCTGGGGTGGTGGTGTTCGAGGTGGTGACCGGAAAAATGACGGTGAATTTCAGGTGGCCGGAAGTTCTATTAGTGAGAAAAGTGCTTGAGTTTGTGACAGTGACCTTGGACACTACGGTCACCGACTGATTTTGACCGGCCACCGACTCTCATCACCACTTGTTGGCCTCCATCTTGGGAAGGTACCAATATATACTCTTCTTCTTTCTACAATGTGTATATATATATATATATATATATAACAGCAAGGAGAGTGCCAAGGATGCCATCATCTACTCCTACCGGAACAACATAAATGGTTTTGCTGCAACTCTCAAACCACAAGATGTACACATGATTTCCGGTACATATATTATAGCTCTTCTCTAAACTAATAAGTATTAATAAGTTGAATTAAACTAATAAGTATTAATCGGTTGTGGCATTCAGAGCCGCCGGATGTGGTATCGGTGTTCTTGAGTAAGCCCAAAAAATTGCAGACAACCCACACATGGAACTGGCTCAATCTGGAGACGGCCAACGGTGTGGTTTCCAACTCCTCCCTCTGATCCAAGGCCAACTACGGCAAAAACGTCATCATAGACGAAGGTGAACACCATCAGTACGTATTATCAGCATCACAGTGGTACCGTTTTCCATCTTCATCGAACTTGCGTCGAAGGAACCATAGACGATGATGATCAGGACGATGACGATAAGAATGGCCATTCTGCTCCACAAACTCATGCACTTTTCTTACTAATAAAACTTCTGGCCACCTGAAATTCACCATCATTTTTCCGGTCACCACCTCAAGCACCACCACCCCAAAGCCATGTACACATCAGCCCATCGTGGTGGTCTCGCCACAGTCCAGTTTCACGCTAAGAATAATTTGTTTTTTTAAAAAAAGAGAGGGTAAAGTTGTCAAATAAAATATCAAATGCCTTTAATAGGAATTATAAAAGTTTTACGCCCTAACTATGAATTCTAACTCTTATTACGCCCTTTCTAGGAATTTTCCCTATCAAAAAAGGAAAATACAATCTAATCATGCACAAATCACACGTGCACTAATTAATTATTATAATTGCTATCACTAATTAAGGCTAATTAAGTAGACTCTCTTGCACAATTCAGTCCACTTTATAGCACCGATCTTCACAATACGCATAGCTGATTAGTGATCGACATGTCGAAACACAACTTAGCCGCTCGTAGAAAAAGACCAGTAATAGAAATTGCCCTCTATTCTTCGCTCATTCTTCTTCCCGGAATCATGGAATTGCAACGATCCACTATCCGTTGGAGCACACTACCTCATTAAAAATCCTTTCGGAAAAAGAGTATAGTGGCTAGCTCCCCACCATGGCTCTAAGTGCTTGATTTTGCATCTTTTTCACCACTTCTCCATTTGATTGTATTCCACCATTTTTCTTATAATTCCTGCACCAAAAACACCTCCGTGCACATCAAATGGCAAAAGAGAGATATAAAATCATATATTAGATGCATAAAATACGCCTGATCAAATATCCCCACACTTAGATCATGCTTGCCCTCAAGCATGTAACCATAATATCATAGGCAAAATAAAACATTCCCACAAAACAAAACCAAGCAACATCTACTATGGAACCAACCATCTTACCACAAACCATTCATCTTTGCTTATAAAACCACTTCATCCTCATATCCTAGTCAAAAATATGCAATCCAAGTCCAACCTCACCAAGATTCACTCATTATCTCTCAAATAATAGGGACAATCACACACATCACATATCAGCACACTCTACAACAGGAATTGCGATGCCACTCTCTCAACCATATAAAATAAATACTTGAGCATAATAATAGGAATTTTATAAGGTAGGTTTGGGGTAAAGGTAGGAAAAATATATAGGGATAACTGGCTCAAGAGTCTAAAATTATGCAAGTAAATTCATTCTCATTCTTGAAATTCTTGTGCTGGTGCTCATACTCAATAAAAATGCATCATTGAGATTAATACAAGTATGAACAAGTTGTTGTGCAAATAAAGAAACAAATCTTTGATGTTACTCACACAACAACTAAAATGCTCGCTGCCGTTTTTCTTTTTCAGAAACCTCACCGGTAAGTCCTGCCACATGTTTAGCTTTTATACCTCACTGGTTTCAGTCCTCCCAGATATCTAGTTTCTTTTCTTATTCATTTTCCATAGGAACTCACCGTTTCAGTCCTGCCAGATATCACTGGTTCCAGTCTTGTCGGATATTTGGTTTTTATTCTGGGCAGCAGCAAATTCAAAATTTCACAGCACTAAAATAACATCTCATCATGCACATTGGAAGAGAATAAAATACTTGCACAATATTAGAAGGTTAAAGTTAAGGTTTTGGGTTTAAATATATAGTGGGTTTATAACAAAGAAACGGTCAGGCTTCAACGGGGTTCACTAGGGGTGTCGATATAATCGATATAAGGTGGGAAAATATATGTAGAAGCTGTGGAGTTTTTTCCTAGTTGCCTACATGCTCAAATATCATTTAGCAGCTTTGAATCATGACATACAAACCAAGTAAAAATGTACCAACATGTGATCTCTCAGGAAAGACAAAGAGCTATTTTATATAATGCCTATATTTTTCTTTCTTTGCTTTTGCTCTTTCTTGGGCTCAAATCCGGGCGAGTATACAAACCTACCCAGGGTTCGCCCAACCTCCCCCCCCCCCCCATGTGGCCAAATCTGAGCCGTCCAAACAATCCAAGGGCTGAAAAATGATATGCAAGGTACCCCACTTTAGTTATGTAATGTCACATATACCCCTCATTTGTATAATCCAATCATGTCATTTTGGGTTAATGATGACTCGTTTTTATTAATCCAAATTGTGATTTTCAATTTAATATCTTTTTACCAAGCCCTTTTTAATACCAGAAACTTATAAAATGTCTGAAATGCCCCTGTCATCCAGAAGATGATCTCCCAGTCTAGTTCGCCGGTCAAACAATGGGAATTCGCTATTTTACTGAAGAAGTTCACCCAACGCTTAAGTGATGTGCAGATCTGGGGGTGAGGGGTGGGTCTTAGTTTTTGGCAGGATAGGATGCGAGGGCGGTAGCAGACCCCGGCGTGGAAAATCAGCTCGTCGTTACCATCAGAATCGGCTACATCCGACTGTACTGGCTTGTCGACAAACCGGTTGTTACTCAAGTCGGCCCGTCACACGCATAACATATAGGGAACAGACAGCTGAAGGAATTTGTAAGTCTTTTATCTGTTTTCGCTACGAACGTATCCAATTGTTTTGAAATGTGTTGGGAATGAAATCATGAATGAATGTGAAATTCATTTATTTCCCGTGAAGGAATGACCTAATGGGTTAGCATCAAATCTGTGATGTATATGTTAATTGATTTTGTTGAATTTGGGTGGAATCAAAATTGATTCTAGTTAACCTGGCACTTTGAGTGATCATGGTATATATTTTTTGATGTAGATCACCACCACATTCTCAATCTAAGCTAACCTATAATCCACAGTGATGAACGAAGCGACTATGAATTGAATTTTCAATTGACAGGTTCATTTTGAAACACAGCTGTAGTAATTGTATATAAATAAACCTAAGTAGTTTCTTGGGAAGGTTAGAGGTCGATTCTCAATCCAACTCCACATTAGTCTATAGACAAGTCAGTGATAAACATGATCATTATTATGTTATCATAAATAAATACTCTCAGTTCCTTGCTTGTGTGATGGCTGAGGTGGTACAGTCACATCTCATGCTAGTCTCTGATTTCTGGTCGACTCTATAGAGTGTTTATCTACTTCATTTATAAAACATAGCAGCGGTTATTTATATCCGTTTAACCTGTTCATTGTTTACGGATTGTTATGACTTAAACTTAGTATTGAATATCCTTGTTTCCAGAAAATGTTATCATTCATGACAAAGGCGAAGTTATATATTTTATCTGCTGCAGTAGGAGTGATTAAGGATGTCTAATTGCTTTGCTGTTCATTACTGATAATTACAGAGTACTCTCCCCAGCCATCATTACATATACGCTTGAATTGTTACAAACTGTGTGTTTATTTCGTGAATAGGTACCTAAATACACTCTTCACACCTGCATATGATTCAACTGTTTTTTAAAATGATTTACAAAACTAATAAACCGATGTCAAAAGTCATACAATATTTGAAAATAAAGGTCATGTGATAAGTAGCAAATAAAGAGAAAGCATAATGATGGCTTCCGATTTATTATACACTGCTAGCGTAGTACATGTAACCTAATAGGGACTAGTAACATGGTTGAATTTATGTTTACATTATTTTGTTTTGTTTATCAGCAAAATGTTACCAGTATTGACATGTTTGCGTTTGCAAGACTGTAATGATGAGCCATACGCCGATTGCTTATATTGTTATATACTTGATAATCAACCATAGGTGCAAGTGTTTTTTTTTTCTGTATAGCCGTAGGGTAGAATTTAGTATTTTATATAACCGTGTTGATCAATGAAGCTTATTTTGTTTTATAGTTGAAAAACAACCAAAATGCGAGTTTTCAATTTCTGTATAGCCATAGGATAGTATTTTATATTTTATATAACTGTGTTCATCGATGAAGATTATTTTGTTTTGTACTTGATAAACAAACCAAAATGCGAGTGTTTTTTTTCTGTATGGCCATAGGATAGTATTTTATATTTTATATAACTGTGTTGATCAATGAATTATTCGCAACATCAAGGTGATGCAGTATCTTTTTTTAATATTTGACATCACTAGGATTCTAGGTTTGTTTCTTCTTAAATATTGCTCATTGAATTTTCAGACGAGTCCTAAATTTTTGTGGTACTTGTAGTCTTGTACACAGCTCACATCTGTGCAAATATTGGCTACTGCTCTGTTGATAGTTTGATATTTATTTGAAATGATAGATACTTTATAGCATTCCATAGTTGTGTCGAGTTTTTCACTGCATAGAAAAAAGGGCTCCGTACAAAAGACATGTTATAGTCCATTACTCTTTATGAAAATACTAATGCAGAGGTATATAAGATACTTGGTTCTTTTTTTGCACAAGGGTCGTGAATGATATATGTTACTATATTTTTCTGCCTTCCATATGAGGGTTGATTTTAATATGTAGATCACTGCTTAGATAAAATGGATTCAGTACCGATACAAAAGCATCAAAGTATATCTGTGTTGGTGCAATTTTGTTACCAGGGCTGCTCAGATGAATATTTGTAACTTGGTCGTTGTTGTGCAAAAGGGAATGCACTTTACTCTTTGGATTGGTATTCTTATATGCGATACTTCTTTTTATTGCCGGTTAGTATAAGTTTTGGCTGCTAAGCACTTGCAATATTTTGATGAACATTATATTGTTTTATTGGAGACTCCAGCAGGGGAGGGAGGTTAGGTAGGAGGGGATGGAGAATAGACTGAGTAAGCCCAAGATGCTGAAGAAGAAGGGGTCATAACCTGAAGACTAGACTGGGATTCTGAAGACCCTGTAGTATAGAGTATAGACCGGGATGTAGTTGTTGTATGTTGTTGTAACGTCTTAGTTATATCGTGTCGATTTAGGAACATATATGTTGGACATCTAACAATTTATCAGTTGTACCTATAGCGATGTAGATGTTAATTCTGCTGCAATACCATTGTACGTATTGAGTGCTGCAACTAGAAGTGTACAGGAAGATTGATCATGTTAGTGAATATTGACTGTTGGATGGTTGTACAGAACATCTCCTGCGTTGGAGATTACGATTGATTTTCTTAAACTTCATATGAATAGCAGAAAACTGACTTGCAAGTTTCTTCATGGTATATTTGACCGTTAATAACTTCATTTACCTATAATAACAAATTATAAATTTTATATATTTAAAAACTACATATTACGGTGAATCCAAAAGTATCTCATACAATAATATTAACATTCACATACTATATGAAATTTATGGTCAAACATGAAGGATAAAAAGTAGAAAAATAGTGTGCCAAACATAGTTAATCGGATTATTTCATTTCCAGGACAAGTTTGGCCCAAATTTGATTTATGTGGACATGTCACTTTTAGGCCCTAGCGTACGGGTCAAAATGGGCTTGGATGGAGCACAATATTGCAAATTTTCTGTGTTGTACTAAGAAATAACAATAATGGTTTGTATATTAATGTAACCTAATTCATACTTACAATATAATAAAATTAATGGGGATCATACCTCCCTAAAAAAAATTCGTCATAATTTAACTAAAATTCTTCCTCCGTTTTGCCACATTTACATGTATATTGACAATCGAAATGAACCAGGTTTGACAACCCAAACCTGATTAGATAAATTTATTTTTGGTGTATCGGGTCCAAGATTCATGGTTCCAAGATGGGATTGGTGTTGCCAATAGTTACTCTATAATAGAGTTTTAGCTAAATTTACCCTTTTTAGCTACATTATTACTTCCAACATCTATTCTATCCCATACTCTAAAATAGAGATATGGTAAAATTGGAAGAATGAAAAGACATATGAAGTAGACTTGTTTCATGCTCTAAAATGTAAAGCTATCGATGATTCTTATTTTTTCTTCCTTTTTTACCCTATACTTTCTTAATCCTTCACATATTCACACACATAAAAATATTAAAAATGTAAAATTGCAAATAACATTAAGGCCCTTAATTTTGCCCTTATTAATTAATGATGTGTAGAATTTATTTAGATTCGGTGAAAAATGATGATGTGGAATTAAAAAAATACTCCTTATTTTCGTACTATTGGAGATGTTCTTAGTACCCTCCATGTCGATATCTATCAACTTAATAAATTGGTCAATCCGTTAAACTTTTTATTTTAAAAGTGGGATGGATATACTGTTTTACGCGCGAGATACGGACCCCTCAACATTGTACCCGCCACCCTCTTTAATCAGATCAATTTCCAAAGGATTGACCTTCTATGAAGAACACGCACATTTAATATGAAATTCAAACTCCCCGAAGCAGTAAACCACCCTCAAGTAGTGCGGGAAAATTGGTTTATTCTGCTTTATTTTTAAAAATGATAAGGAAACAACTAAAAAAAAAGAAAATAAAAACTGACAATACACCTTCCCACCTGCCCCACTTGACAAGGTTGGTCACCTTCCCAGCCCAAACCCCAGTTTTCATTTCAAACGCAGACACATGAGATTTGAACCAAATCCCTCCTCCAATTCTATGGTTATCTTTGTTCAGGGCACTTTGGGAAGCCAGCATTATATCAAACACAGACCGCTTTGAATGCTTTAACCACCCTGCTTGACATCTTTGTTCCCTCAAAACAGCCTTCACACCCACCCATGGAACTGTCGGTTCAGCTCGTTTGACCAGTTACTTTAATCACCCCGACAAAACATTTATGCCACACACATAACAAAGCTTCATGGTGTGCATTCTTCCTCTACAAAAACCACAGATACTCCAAAGCATTCAGCCACACAACACAAACAAATAGAAACATGACTACTCATCTTCTTCTCTCTCCGAGTTATGGATAGCTTCAGAATATTTGGAAAGGTCTCCGGCCAGATCCATTCGGAGCCTCTAACTTTCTAAATACTACTTTTCAGTGCTTAACCGCGGATTCATTCCTAGCGCAAACGTTTTCTACACGGCCGTCGGTGAGATGCTAGGTTCCCCTCACTCTCACGAATGCAATTAGGTCGGGATATGGTGGCTGATCTCCTCCACCTGAGTGGAATGGAGGCGATGGCCTACCTGGAGTTCGAATCGCTTTCGAACTCTGAAATAATCGACCTGACATACAACGAGGAGATGAACGATCATACACGGGCCGCGCATTCAGCCGTCCATTACCTCAAATGCATCACACATCCCAATGATCAAATCCGTCAGGTATGAGCCTTACATTAACCTTTCTGACCAATATTTGTTTCTCCAAATCTAACAACATTACTTACCGTTTTTATTTCAGGCGACTATCACATGACTTTGACTTTGCTAGAATTGGAACAAGAATGTTAATCCTTCAAACAAGAATGGCTCATTACCAGGTTCAGATTCAGTTCGACAAAAGAGGTCGAGAAGAAATGAACCTAGTGCCCCGATTCAGATTCAGGTGTATAGATCTTCTCAAGAGTCGCGACAACACCACTGTGATGATAAACGATCAGGTTTTAATGTCCTTAGATGAAGTACATCTTTCCAATCTGGTAAGAACGTATCGAGTAATTAGTTGTGCACAAAACGAGGCTTGTGTCCTTTAAGGTGATGCTCTGTGAAGGCCACATGCCTCATTTCGTGCACAACTAATTACTTGATATGTTCTTACCAGATTGGAAAGATGTACTTCATCTAAGGACATTAAAACCTGATCATTTATCATCACAGTTGTGTCGTCGCGAGAAGATCTTTAAACCTGAATTTGAACTGGGGCTACTAGGTTCATTTCTTCTGGACCTCTTCTGTCGAACTAAATCTGAACCTGGATCTGAGCCATTCTTGTTTGAAGGATTAACATTTTTGTTCCAATTCTTGGTGGATTTATCAGCATCCCACGTTCTCAGGATCCCCCCCTATTTGAGACTCGCTAATGTGGCCGGCTCCACAGCCTTTGGTGAAGTTCCAGCTAAGCCTAGTCCACAACCAGATGATAGACCCATGTACGCCATCGAATTCTTCAGATTGTCAAACGTGGAGGGGGTTTGGCATATTGTTTATAAAAATTCCGAAAGGTGTTGATATGTTAGGTATCTGATTTCCATTTTTACAAACACTCTACTATCAGTATCCAATGCCTCCATAAGGGTGGAAGTCCATAATAGTGCAGCTAAGGATCACATTGCAGATAATGCACTTGGAGAAGCGTCTTCCATCTTCAGTTGACTGCATCAGTAGGATAGATGTGAAATTTAGAATTTCCAAGATTCATTTTTGCATCAATGTGTGCAGGCAACATGTCAAGGACCATTCCCCTATTCCAGTTGCATTTGCTGAGGACAATGCCAGCTGTAATGGATGCTCTAATCTGGTCAATCGTTGGTGCCTGCGGGAAATGATTATTGCCCCGGGTCTTAGCGCTTGCTCCAAAATAGATAAAATAATCGAAAAGTGTCTGAATTACTTTTAGAAGATACCTGGCCAGTTGACGCGTCGAGTAAGGAAAGGGCATCCCATGTGTAATGTTTCATGAGATGCATCACGATTGGACCTGCATTACGACTGGTAAAATCGGTTGCCCACTGCCCTGCTAGAGTTGTTAGCTTGAACGTTAAGATATCTCAAACCTGTTTGTGGCCCCATCTAGCCAGTGCAGAAGAAATGACACGCGACTGCCAAATTCAAATAAACAGGTGACATTAAATACTCCCTAATCCAAATTCAAGAACAATTTAGTGTGTGCATAAGACTGACACAACCAAATGATGATATCCCGCCTCCTGTAGTTTATTAGTTTGTTGGTTACAAAAATAATTTTGTTCCAACCCCAGAATTTTAATGTACCGAGACTCATCACTATTGAGTAAGTTTAAGTTTTAATTTGCCTAAGTAGAGTAGAGATGTACTTACTATCCGCTGGGCTGCATCAACTCTGCTTTCTGCTGCATCAATTGTAAATTTAACATTTGCATAGGTGTACACTTACATTTGGTAGGAGTGATCTGAGTGCATCGTCGTCAAGCATTCCATTGGGAATGTCAAATCTAATGACCTTCTTACTGGTTTTGTTAGTTGGGGTGGTGTTACCGGTCTGTGGTCTGCGTGAGATTGGGTACGTAGTCTCATCCACCTTCCATTGGCCAAATCCACCGGCATCCAACTCCCTCCTAAGACGTTTTTCAATAAACTTGAATGTATGATTTGCGACAAGAGGAGTAACCGTCGGTTCCGGAATAACGCGCCAGATCACCTTATGCAAGTATAACACCACCAGTAACATCATGCAACACATGCACGAGACCATTTTAGAACCAACTCGGTCAGCATCAAGCTTAGCTCTAGATTCACAAACTTTATTGAGTACATATCCACACCAATTGAGTTCAGAAATTCTAGTAACATCGTGTGTCGCACTAAGCGTCCGATAGTCCACCCTCCCATTGGAGGGCGGTGCAAGGAATCCACTACAGATGAAAATCATCTCCGCCATCCAAACTCATCATCACCTCAGTAAAGTCACTTAATTTTGATTGAGTATTCAGTTTACATGACATTTTATACTTTTCCTGAAACCTGGCCCTCAAATCTCTATAGTCTTCGTCATTGACCTTGGTTACTGGGTTGTGTGGACAGTTCGGGAGGCCAAAAACGTCTTGTACATCCTCTTCAGTGATGTAGAACATGACGCCCCCTCTATCTGACATAATAGCTCGAGCATCAGGGTTGAAATGTTGAAGAAGCCACTTGTTCGACAGATTAGGCAGTTCAGAGGTCTTAATCTTCAAAAGGCCATCAAAACCTATATCAACAATCGCTTGTCTCTGATTTTGCGTGAGACAAGGCAAAATGTCCGTAATTCTACAAGGTTTGGAGGCGTACACAAAGTGACTACCCCAAATTCTCCCAACATTTTCCTGAGCCTTAACAGCATGATCATTACTTCCTAAGTCTACAATCAGAGCTGCTTCTTGTTCCACCCCCCTTAGTTTTTTGGTGGGTGAGGGTGACCCAAGGCAAGGAGCTGAATTAGCTGGCGCGTGCTCGCACACCCTTCCTGTGCATTTCACAAGTACATGTTCATTCAAGTTAGTCATCCAGATCACATTGAATTAACTGTTTTATTAATCAACGCTTAATCTAAACTGAGCCTACCAGCGTAATATACATGAGAACTATCTCCAATATTTACACTAAATGCGTACATGAAGACTACATCCTAACATCATTTTCCTAAATCCCTGTCCCAACTCGACAATAATGGGTTGTATGCAGGATGTATTGGATTTGGCTTCACTATACCTTTTCTGCCAATAATGCTTACAAGCACGCACTTACATTTTCAAAGAATTCACCATTACTAGGATCTATGATGCTTCATGGAGAACTTATACTCTAGTCCCAAGAATTAGTCCTTTTATTCCTCGGGCAGATGAAGCCATCAAATACAGGAATACTACAGCCTAAAATCATTTATCCTAAATCCCTGTCCCAACTCGACAATAATCGGTTGTATGCAGGATGTATTGGATTTCGCTTAACTATACCTTTTCTGCCAATAATGGTTACAAGCACGCACTTACATTTTCAATGAATTCACCATTACTAGGATCTAGGATGCTTCATGGAGAACTTATAATCTAGTCCCAAGAATTAGTCCTTTTATTCCTCGGGCAGATGAAGCCATCAAATATAGGAAGACTACAGCCTACAATCATTTATCCTAAATCCCTGTCCCAACTCGACAATAGTCGGTTGTATGAAGGAAGTATTTTACTATATTGGATCTCTATGGCTTAACTATACATTTTCTGCCCCGAATGCTTACAATCACGCACTTACATTTTCAATGAATTCACCATTACTAGATGCTTCATGGAGAACTTATACTCTAGTCCCAAGTATTATGCCGTTCATTATTCAGGCAGATCAAGACATCAAATGTAGGAATACTACATTTATAACCTGGAATATAATACATCACTAGAGCATACACGGGGTTCCTGCGACTTATTTTGCTAGAGTGATCTCACTCTAACATGTGGTTTCATGGAATTATCTTACAAAAATTGAATGTTTGCTAACATAACTCCTAAGCAGCGCAACATTACCTCATCCAAATCTAAATTATCTTGAAATCCAACCAACAATTGAACTGTTAGCACTCTAGCCATGGCACTATTGACATAAGATTAACATAAGCACAATTGGTAGACAATAAACTAAAAGACTTGGAAGCAGAGCAGTGACCATACCTATGATGCCATTTTTGGATTCTGGATCATGGAGATTTGTCAGTTGCCTGTGGCCGATTTCCTCATGGTAAAAAGGTTGAATACTACACTCTACTTCAGTAACACTTCCGGATGATTGGCCCAAACCCTCGACTTCTTCATCTGCAGCCTGGAACATGATCTGCTTCCTTCGCCCTCCTTTGTTACTTTGAAAAAGCTTTGAGCAAGCCTCGCCCGTTATTCAGACTTGCGATCTTGTTCTCTTATCCATGCTAGAGATTCTTGCAAATGAAAAAGAGGTGCAAACAAAAATAGTTTGAAAGATTTTAGGGTTTTTTGATTTGGATGAAGATGTACTTGTAGTTTGAAAGGAACAACAGTACCGGTTGGATGGTTGTTTCTTGACTTATTACTCTTGCTTGCTTGGAACAATAAGTGAGACACGTTGTGGGACATTTAGACTAGGGCACCTATTCTAGCAACACATAGTATTTGGGTTTTTGAGAAATGGAGACGACACCTTTTTACTTTAGTCAGACTGGCAACTGGAATGTGGCAGAGGAATATTTTTTAACCTATTTGCATTTGAAATTTATTTAAGTTGTATTTTGTTTAGACTAGTACTGAATACTGAATTACTGATACTAACAATTCATTAATTTGGAAGTTTGTGGAAATTAAGGACCCTAAACGTGAATGGAAAAATCCCCTCCGGATATATATTGAGACCTTAAATTAGTGCAACGCGGCTAAATTGAACTCATTCAATATTGTATTTCTACGATTATTTGACGATTACCACCAGGGAAATTTGGAAGGTTGACGCACTACACCATATTCGTAGTCGGGGCAGTAAAACAACCAAAACATGACAACTAATACAGAACGGAATTCAAGCAAACACTAAAACAGGAAAATCAAACCCGGGCTTGTTACAAAGATGAATTATTTCGTTACTTTGTGCATGTATATGATAACTTCGCTCTCAACTTGAGATGAGATTAACTGAACTGAGATTTTCCAACTTAATTGAGTTTCTCCCGGTCGAACATTTAATGTTGCAGGTTAATTGAGATAATTCCAGGTGAAATGAGATTTTAGTGGCGAAAATCATTGGTTTGTGATAAGTTGTAATAACCTTTTGTGACAAGTAGACAGTAGTACAAACATTTTTTTATTATAAGAAACTATTCACAAGCATGCCGCCTCCCATCATAGTAGAGGATGCAACTGAATATTCAAGTATGTATGATGTACCGTTAAAAGTCGATATTATATTGATCTCGTCCGCTAATACTAATTGATTGATTGTATTAAAATGCAATTTCAATGAGACGTTTTTTCGACTTAGTACAGACACTTGATGAAATATATGCAATCAAAAATGTTTGGAAGGATATATTGAATACAATTTTGGTAACATTATTCTGCTAGAACTGCGATTTCTCAGTGTGGAATAATGACAGTATATGGATTCTTGAAGAAAATCAATCGCCACAATAAACTACAATATTTTTTGCCATGACAAAATTGTTTTATGGGCCAACAACAAATGTTATGATAACAACATTTAAAATTCACTACTAACCATTAATAGAAGTCCCTCGACATACCAATTAGATTAATGTGAAAAGTGCTGATATAACCGTCAATTCTAAGTTATGTGCAAATATAACATCGAGTTCTCAAAAAGTGCAATTATAACCCTGATTATAATTATATTGAAATTTTATAGCCAAAAAAACCCATTAAAATATGAAAAGACGATACAGCCCTTATGTATTTAAAGGGCTAAATATTTTGTTTTGGTTAATCGGATTTAACAAATATGAGATGATTATTTGTTCTTCTCTCTGCAACTTGGCTTCATCTTTTCTTGACCCTGAGATGCAAAAAACTAGTTTTTCTGTATTTCCCCTGGTTCCTGATTCGTGCTATCAGATAACATCCTAATATTGAGGGCAGTTTTGTCATTTCAACTGATTAAATAGGCCTAAATTACAGTAACCACAAGTCAAGCATTGCAAGGTTATAGCTTTTTGAAGTCAAAGCTAATTCAGGGTTATAATAGCACATTCTAAGAATTGAGGGTTATATTTGCACTTAACCAAGAACTCAAGGTAATGTTTGCAATTTACCCTAGATGAATTCATAGCCACAACAAACCAATTTTGGGCCGATTTTTACCCAAAATGGCCCTAAATCCATATATGCTGACAAAAATCAAATGTATGCAAGTGTGTTTTAGTAAATTTACTTAATTTAATTCTATATATTAATAACTTCGTGTCTAAAAATATAAATTACTAAAAACACTCCAGTAAATAAAAGTACAACATTAATCATTTAATTTGTTGGGGCTATAAATGAAGCTTTTCAATTTACACGTGTGTAACTGTTAAAATATAATTTGATAATCAGATGAATAGGAGCTATTAACGTTTACAAGTCATATTTTCACTGGAATATATATATACATATATATATATATACATAATGCACTTTATGAAAAATAGTACCCGATTGTTATTTGAAATGTTACCAACAACATTCATGTGTACAAAGTATTTTTAGACTTAATTTAGAAATAAATGAAATTATTTTACATAAGAAAATTCCAACGAGATCTTCCAAAAACTTGAATGCTGACTTCGGGGCTAAAAAGGGGTCAAACTGGTTTGTTTGTGCCACCAATTTTGCATTTTAAATGTTGGTACTAAAAGCTGGTCTTTTAAATATGTCGGGCCAATAAAATCAATTTTCTAGTAATATGCAGCGACATAGCACATTTTGTAAGTATTTATCCGGCTCAATCAACTATGCGGCATTTACTATCAAACATATAAAGCAACTCTAAAACGAGTATGCTGCATCAGGTATTCAATCACACTAATTCAATCACACATTCAATCACACTTGCATACAATCAAACACATTCCGCATACCCTTGCTAAATCACATAACCAGCAAGGGTAATGAATGGAAGATAAAATCATCAGGAAACATAGGGACACAAGGCCCGTTTGTCTAAAAAAATTAGAAAAATAGAAGCATTACAAGCAGAGAAGTATGATGAAGTAACCACCTAGCCAAAACTCTGGGGGAACTTGCAATAGTTACTCATCTCGAGGGTTGGCAGTATCGAACCTTCATTTTTTCCGTCGATAAACTGTTGAACATTTTGAATCACAGCCTGACGGTGAATGTTAATGGGAGCACGCACAATTGCAGCACACATACTGATCCTCAACTCAGCACGAATGTGTTCCTACAATTATATGTCAAATTCATACATTGTTACTCACAATTTGTGAAAATCAAATGTATAAGCACCGAAGTCAAGTAAAATTCTCACCTCATTCAGCCTCATTGAGCGGAGCTCTTCACCTGCTTCACCAATAAATTCCATCAAAAACATTGTTGTGAGCCCACTATCTACATCGTGTATAGTTGTGCTCCAGTGTGGATGAACAACTTCATAAGTAAACTCACGTTTGTTCAAAGCACGAACATCCCCAATACTTTTCATCAACTCCCAGAACCATGTAATCTATTCACTTGATATTGTTAGTCACGTGACATTTCATACTATTGAGGAAAACTGACTGTATTTAGAGTGACTACATATAAATTCATGAATGAGGTTGTTGGAGATAAATTAATGTTTTTGTAGTGAATTGGGTTGAGTTACCGTTTCCTCGGCTAGCTCATCCCAAGAAGACCTGTCGGAGGCATATACAGTGTCAACGCACTGAATCATTCTTGTACGGAAGTTAACAAAGAGTAGGTTTTACTGGTTTTCCTTGTACAATGGCACACATATCTGTAGAAAAAGAATGTATTGAACAAAAGTGCACAAAATCAAACATTTTGCGTGCTGTTGGTCCTAACAATTTTGTTATGCGGTTTGACAAGTGAGATACATACCAGCTCCGCCTCAGATATGGAAATGCCTGACTGATTAATCCAGGAAATCCAGATAGCACGCTGATTAAAAAGACCGTGCTCACTTACATATTCTTGCCAAGAAATGAAACATAGTTCTTATTAGTATAATAATCGAGAAAAAAAATATGAATCACTTTCTATGTACTGGACACAGACATAGAATGCCCGCGCATAATCCAAAACAACATTATACTGTGACGGGAACAAAAACAACTGGAATTCAATTTCATTCTACCTTTGATACAAGACTTAAACAAGTTCTGCCTGACCTCCCATTTCTCTTCCAATAATCCAGGCATAGTAACCCCCACGCATTTATAATTGAAGGTGATATGTCCCTGTTGAGGTCCAGCGAAGCGATATCTTGTCTGAGAACAGGTGATCCTTGTGGACTTCTAAAGATGGGCTCCCTTTTGTGCAAATTACAAAAGCATACATGAAATTTGGAATTGTGCCACATGTGTATCATGTTGTTCAAAGCTATTACAGTAACTACATGCATCGGAAATTATTATAGTTTGTTACCTTGGATCAAACTTCGGATGTACAGCCAAGCAGTAGTCTGCAATCTCAATCTGATGGTTGTCCAGTGTGGAAATAGACCAGCTATGCCTGCATACCAGCTTGGTCACAAAATTGCCACACTTGTTTGTTGGCCATCCAAACGTAGGCCTATTCTGAGAGTTTATTACTCCACTAACAGGATTCTGTGTCAGCGGAACTGGAGGAACATCTGTACCATCTAGCGTAATATTAAACAATTCCTGCAATTCCTTTAGCTTGTCAACAATATCTAGAAGGCCGAGATATGGAATGCTGTGTTTTGGCTACACACGGAAAGACAGACTGGTGATACAATCGATGGGAAACAGACCGCGGTCATTCATATCCTTCATGTGCTTTGCAGTAACCACTTGAAGATCCCTCACCATTGTGGCAACAGCCCGATCCTTTGCCTACAAAGACATACTTACTGTCAAAACATACGCCACTGATATTGAATACATTTAACATGATAATTGTACAAGAGTCGAGGCCAGTTATTCCACTAGACTAGGAGGTAAACAATAATGGACGTTCCCAATGGTTTGCCTTATATTATATCCCGATGCAATTAAACATCCAGGGTATTATTGCAAAGTTATGACTAATTAATCCCCAAAATTACAGACATGGCAGAATAACACATTCCCTGCACACCCAAAATGTTTTGAGCACGATATAGTTATGTGCATCACTTTCTCCTACGGATAAATTTAAGAAACATTGTTGTTATACAATTAAATCCTAAACCCTAGATAGCAATCAGAAGACGATTACACTATACATGGTGATCATATCTGGTAAAAGGGAGTCCAACACAAGTGCAACGACTCATTATTGAAATCAAATAAGTCTTTCATTATTTTGTGAACCTGATATTTAATCATCACATTATATGTATACTGTTACCGCGTATCCCTCTAATTTAAGATCATTCAAGGAAGCATGTCGTTAAGGAAATCAGTGTAAACTTACAAATTAGCTCAGAACACAAGTAACCATAATCCAAAAAAACATAATGATTAATATCACATTCATATGCCTTACACAGTCATAGTTGCGGCAAATAGCACGATCTTCCATCGAAGTGGATGGTAGCTTGAACACAATGTAGTCAGGGTTGGTCATTAACTGTGAATCCTTCACCACCACAATTGGACCATGTGAGGGAGATCTGCCTGAAGACAATGGTAAACCCACATATGATGAGCTGATTTAGTCAATACTTGAACTAATACATATGTTGTTAATAGGTTTCCTCAAACAAAACAAGCTTGATGAAATCCCTAGATTTCCTACTGTTATTAGGGTTATAGAATCTTACCACCAATGATACTATGGCTCTGTGAGAGGATCCTGTTATCAGCCTCTGCATAGATCGGGTGTACACCGCTCTCTACAATGGTGACACCACCTGAGACTGGCTGAGGCTCCGGGCTGCTGATTTCTAAGCTGACTCGCCCTGAATCAAACTCATCTGCCCCAAGGTCACTTGGACTTTCCATTTGCCGTTCCATCGCAGCAGTGGTTGACAAGGTAAGAGTTGTGTGCTGTGAACGGTGACGGATTTTGAAACGCTACCGATAAATTTCAGTAGCAAATCGGTCTTGCTCTGTGAAGAAGTACAGTTTCAATCTCCCCAATAATGAATAGTAGTAGTATATTTGTCTACCTTAAAGGGATGTTATGAAAGTCATTATTTTCCCACATTAAACTAATACCCACAAATAAGTACCTTCCAGTCAAGCTTTACATAACCTTCCACCTTGGGTTTAAACTTGTTGTAAATTTTTATTCAAAAAGTAATGTGAAATGGACCACCATTGTGATGTGTACATGAGTGGGGTAAGAATGATCACGGCCATTCGTTAACAAGATCAATAACGGTCGTTATAGATCTGATCGAGATCATTCATTTAAAACGTGAACTGATCTCGATAAGATTTATATTGAATTTATATAATTAATGATCAAGGATCATGAATGTAAAAGATCAATCATGAACACAGACTGATCGATAAGACGACCGGTCGATAAGGTGATTGATATCGATGGATTAAAACAAAGTCATTTAATTATATACATTAATAATAATGGCGAAATATTTTTTTTAATATGTATGTCTATAGCTTGTTGTGTATTTTTATGAATCTGAAAATTTCTGTAATTTTGTATTTATCTTAAATTTATTTTTATCTTAAATTAACTCTTAAATTTAAATTAGGTGATATATCTTCATTCATTCATTCATTCGATAATCTGCGTGTAACAAAAATTCTACAATAACATAAATCCCTAAACATGATTGCATCAGCTTATTTGTCTATCTGATCGTATTAGCTGATTTGACTAGTTTTTTATTATAACTGTGTTTTGTTAAATTATATGCTATGGGAAATTGCTATTCTTGGAACAATTATTACAATACGCTTACGTACATTTAAGTATTTTAACACTTATTTTCTAACTAAATGTGTATAGTTTACCAAGTTCTCTTATTTCTACTAAGGTGACCCATAATGAACGAAACATACTAAATTTGTTTATTATAATACAATCCACATTTTCATGTTTTGTTTTAATAAACCAAGCATGAACTAGTTTGGAAGAGACTTCAGCAACGGTTTCTATTAAAACGTGTCGATGTTTGTTCGAGTTTTATCAATTGTTTTGAGTATCTTTACTGAACCATTACTGATGTTATAGTGGCAACAAATGACAAAAAAACAACACTGGTATTATAATGGTCGACTCGACAGTCAACAAGACCCGAAAAATTATTAGAGTGAATTGGAATACAAAAAGGGAACCAAACTATGCAAAAATCAAACCTAAGGTACATGAACTTGGTAAACTCATTTTTACGGTCTCAAACTATCCAAAACAATCAGCTAAGGGTAATATGGTCTTTCAAAAGGGTTGATTGCAATCATTTCTCCTATAAAAGAAATACAATTCCCCTATAATATTAAAATGGATTAAAAGCAGAGGTACCCCCAAGTTTATAAGACAGTGCCAATGTACGCACGAGTATTTTAAAAGTGCGGATGTATCCCTATAATTACATTGAATAAAGAAGTGTACTTCTAAAGCCAATTTCAAACAGTGTTTTGAACTAAGAGACAAATTTACCCTCACTCGTTAGGCTATTTTTTTCTTGACCCAAATGCCCATGGGCACAAAAAAAATCCAAGAAATTAATATCATTGAAGTACAGAATAAATGCACAGTATTATTCAAAAAGTTAACCTTTATATCCAAAAACTCAACAAATTGAAAGCATTGGTGAACTTATCATAATCTCGCCAACTCTATTATCTCCTTTGGTAATTTAAGCTAGTCACGCAAATTATTACTAGGTGTGGCGGTTTCAGTCCCCCGACTCACACTAATTTCTGGGCATGGTGGTTTTGGTCCCCTCGGTTTCAAACGCGTTCATCCGATGAAGTAACGGTGACTGGTATGGATTTGGATTGTCTTGCTTGACTGGGTGTGAAGCTAAAAGGGAAGCGGGAATTAGATGAATAATGAGGCAGGGAAAGAAGGTTTTTCGGAAGTCAATGAGCTAAATCAGATCTCGGAATTCGATTGATTTGGTTGGGGCATTTCATCCTAGAATTTTTCTTTTTTTCCATTAAATAATAGTGAGGGTATTCTTGACATTTTACATTTTGCAAAAGAAAATTCTGCCCAATTTATACATTTGAGGGTATAGTGGCACTTTAAAAAAGATAGAGGTACATTTGCACTTATTTAAACACTTGTGGATACGCATATATATTTTCATTACTTTAATCACACACATGATCACAATCCCACTAAGTCACAGTTCCTATTATATTCAACAAATCATAAATTCTACCTCAAACTGCTCTTTTTTAATACATTGATAATTAAAACATGTGCAGTAAACATAACAGAACTACAGAAGTTAGGTCACTCCGTTCTTAACCAATACATAGTTCACCCTCCACCGTAAGGCAATTAACCATCACTGGAAGTATCACCGGGTTACAGCTACACAAAAATATCACCTTTCTCGTTAAAATCCTAAGGACTTCTAAAATCAAGGACTGAAGAGCTCAGACTTATTAAACTCTGTAATCAGTTTAAAGTATAATTCTCCCCATTATTTAATACCATACTTGAAATTAATCTCATTATTTAATACCATACTTGGATTGTCACATAGCCTCATTAAATGCATCTGGACCTTAAAAACTAGAGACATTGTTAACTGGTGAGTACCAAACCTGTCAACAAAGACCAACGGCTATAAACATATCGCACAACAATCACGTTTAAGCTTCAATACAAGTTAATTGCTTAGAGAATTAATAATTTCAAATATAAATAGATACATACATATTGGAGCGGCTTGATCGGTCAATATGCGCAATGGAGCCTTCCCACCCATGCACTTCTTCCATGTCTCGAACAGCCAAACGAAAGTCTCTGTTGTCTCGTTTGCAAGCAATGCACGGCCGAATAAAATTGTCCTCCCAAAATTATTAGTGCCGACAAACACCGCAAAAGGCATTAGGTACCTATTTCAAATATAAAAAGGTTGTGTCAAATGATACAACATCACCGAACTCCATGAAAGCCTGAATGCATCTGCTATCTGCCCAAAAAACACTCTTCAGCCTCCCATATTTGGTCTTTTCATAATTATAAAAAAATCTGGGACTGAGTAGTCTCATTTCCCTGAAATGAGCCTCCATGGCTGCAAAATCACCATCCTTCAGTGGTTTCCGCTTGCTCAGCTGTAGGAAATTTATTAGATCTAGCTCAGTGAAGGGAACGTTACGGATTTCACTTTTAGCAGTCACAAACATATCATATATGGTTGTAGTTTTTACACCGGCTTTTTGCAGCTCCAGAATCTTCATCTGGTCAGGAGGTGAAATGATGCGGTACCTAGGCAGATAGTTAGAGTAACACTCTTCAAGATCATGATTGTGCCCCAGCCCATACACACTACTAATTCTCCATGGGCTCCCAATCCTAGGATTTCTCCTAGCTGTCACATTATACAGGCATCCAGTCTTACATGACTGACTAGAGCGCTCTTGGTTTGAGCTTCTTGGTGTATGCTTACCTGCCTTGCGACATGTCATCCTTATGCAGTAACTATTGATATATGCACTGATCAGCACATCATCAATAATGTGCATCTGTGGGGGCGAAGATTTTCTGGAGCATCGAGGGTCTCTATCACTTCCGGCTATCCTTGCACCAAAACCCATTGAGTGAGCATAACGATGGACATATGCAATGAACTCTTCACCAAGGTCGAATAACATTCCAACTTTTGGAGGGGACACATCTCTGTTATTTTTAGCAGTTTCACCGGCCGGATCGTCTACAAGAATTGTTTGATCACCGCTTATCCTAAACCTCAGTTTCGCCATCATCTTCCAAATCAACAACCTCTTCTACGCTTCCCAACAGATCGTTAACACGACCTTCATTACTAGCACCAGCTGCTTCGGCATCACCACAAGCATCGTCATCAGCATCTGCATCACCATCATCATCAGCATCAGTATCAGCATCGCCATCACCATCATCAGATGCATCATCCAACGAAACAGCATCTTCCAAGATAACTTTTTCCGCTACACCCGATCTCTCACCATCTAAAACTCTATCTCTACTAGATGGAGTGACCTTGGGATCAAGGAAGCTAACAACAGCAGCTTCTTCAGGTACCCCATCCATATCACCCGGACAGACATCTGACAACAGTCCTCCAGGTACATTAGGAGCCTCAGAGGCATGCAGGTCTTCTCGGACATTCCCAATGTAGAGTACACCATCAACATCGATCATAGTATTCCCAGCATCATCAATCCCGACATATCTTCTACACGGTTGACTAGACATCACGACTACCCTGTCAGTACTGCAGTTTACACACAAAATTAAACTTTATCAAATTTTGTAGTTATAAGCAATCCACAAAAACTTTTTGCTAAAAAAGCCAATTACATAACCCCCTGAAATATATCAACTTGTTATACAAGGAATACAAAACTACAGTACTAATGAGTACAGTGTTTAGCATAATTGTAGTATGGAAGAGCTGTTAAATTAAGTGTGCTTCAACCACTAGGTTTCACGAACAAGTCAGATTGAGGATCCAAAACTCCGTATAAACATATACAAAACAACAGTTAAACTTACATGTCACACCAAGAAAAACTTACAAGCACTTAAACGTAAACAGTTTGGCTATACATGAACATTTTTGTTTGAAATTTATAATAATTACCTTTATCCAGTTCCTCCAGAGTATGGGCACAACAATTCAGTGTATAACTTAATGGAACAGAAATAGATCAACACTACAGGGTCATAACTGAATAAAAATTTGACCCATATCCAAAACTAAGCACAAATCTCACCTGTATAGACAGAGAGTCTTCTCCCACTACGAGTGATGGATGCTACCGGAACAACTTGAAGAAATGCGGTGAACTGCGGTCCGTATATGTTCCGGAAAGAGCAATCAAGATCGGGAGGGTTGTCTAGCTGATCTGGGATGTTTCATAGAGGATGAACAAAACTGGGAGAATATCTGTCTAATTCTGTTCAAGTAAGGGCATTTCTGACTTTCAAAAATTAAATTCAGATAGGATGATTGTATTCCTAAAAATCAAAGTAAACTAAACAGTAAAAAATTACACAACAAAATAAGGGATTAAGTTGAACTAATGAAGGATACTTCAGACATATCACTCACATAATGAATTTGTGGTTGGATCAACTGATTTGATCCAGACGGCCGAGATTGGGCCATGCGGGGGGGGGGGGGGGGGGGGGGGTTCGTCCAACCCCCAGGAGCTCTAAATGTTTTGCGCTCAAATCCTCACAATATACTAGGTTAAATCAAATGACTCATTATTGCACTTTCATCGTTCTAGAATATATACAAGGACTACATGATTTCTTTCACAAAGAGGAATACTTTCAATCTTACCACTGACCCATGTTCCATAGCAAAATCAGCTCAACTAAGTTTATAGGAAAAGTCTCACTCACCAAAAATCAGACCATATTGTGTTTTCTTCTCAAAATATTTTGAAAATTCAGAAAATTTTCAGAAATTTAAAGCATCAAAGAACAATCACAATAACATCCTCCCCACACTTAAAATATTGTTTGTCCTCAAACAAATAAAAGTGCAATAATATAAGCATGCTTGTATAAGAAACCATTCAACCAAACAAAACAAGCAAGCACACTTAATACAGGCAGACGATAACATTAAAACACGGATTAGAAAGCACCTGGTTACTGGGAGCAGCAAAATTTCTCAGTTTCAGCAACTTTCCACAAACTGAATCCCGACTGTATGCGCATACGGTCGACCAGATTTTCTTCAAATCATTGAACTTATCGCCTCACCTGCATTTAGAAAATTATCAGAAACCATTATAAGCAGTTAAATCGTATTTTTGTAATTTTGAATTTTTTAATTTTTTGGATTTTTTAAAAAATATTTTGTTTTTTTTTAAAAAAAAACTGAAATAAATAAAATAGCAGAAAAATTAAAACATTGGGTTGCCTCCCAAGAAGCGCTTTGTTTATAGTCTTGGCTAGACTGTCAGCTGGTGAAGATGTTGAAAATCAAGCTTTCCTCGATCCTTGTACCAAGTCACAATGTCAAGAACATCTTTTCGATCAACGCCGAAATCCACAAGATGAGTTCTCCATGCTTCCCCACACATGAACTCTTGAATACCCACGCCTTTTTCAAGCCGATCACTTTGTTGCTCTAACTTAATAGGCAAGTAATAAAACTTCCAAAATTCCAAACCATGGGAAGATAAGCCAGCTAAATTTTCAAAAGCCCTGTGGTGAGCTAACAAATCACCATCCACAGGTAAATCCCAACCGTTTAAAGAAGGATTTACAACATCCTCATGCCATAAGCTCAAAGGTTGAATATTGGATATAGTTGTAGGTCCATTCACTTCATTCAAGCAGTCATTCAGAGTTGTGGTAGTTACTTTCTCAGAAAAGTAGTTGACATCCTCTTTTACTTCATTTATGATCATCACATGCCCATCAATGTCACCAGTACTACTTTCCACCACGTGCTCCATAACTTGGAGAGCAGAATCAACATCCACTTGCTTTTGAATGAATGACTCATCTTCATCAATCTCAGAATTATCAAATTCAAGAATGTAGTCCAATAACGTATATGTAGGCTCAGGAGGATCTATAAAAGGCTGCTCTTGAACTCCACCCACTTCGCTCATTTCTCCATCTTTTTCTTGATCAACAACCGATTCAAGCAAAGATTCATGGGTTGAATTACTTGTGTACTCCTGGTCATATACAGATTCTTCATAGCTATTCTGCTCGATTGATTGGGAGTCTACATCATCATCATCCAGAGCTTGCAAAGACAGTTCATCTTGACGTTCTCTACATTCATCAAGGTAAGCTCTAATGGAAGCCAAATTTTTATTTTTATTATCACGACACTTTTGATGTTCTTCCTGCCACCTCTCGAACTCTTTTCGTCTCTGCTCTTCTTGCTCTTTTCGTTCTTGTTCTTTTCGTTATTGCTTCCAGTTTTGCATTCCTTCTGCCATCCTATCCAACTTTTGGTTCATCTCTCGCATCATACCCATCATCGCACCAAACATGTCTTGAATTTCATTCGATTCAAGTTGTTGAAGGTCCAACTCATGGTCATAATGTTGTCCTTGATATTCTTCATAATAACACCCTGAATTGTATGGTTCACAATGGAACTGTGGTCCACTCCAAGGTTCATAATCATTATATGGTGCAGCTGAGTATCGCGGAGCTAAGTTGCATTCATAATTCCAATGACCATAATTTCTGCAATAATCACAACATGGTGGTGGAGGTTCTCTGTATTGATTCCAATAACCCGACATGGTACCCAATTTTGAAAATTGAAATCAGATGGGTCGCCTGTATGGCCTAGCGGTCGAGTGTCAGATTCCAAAAAAACTGTTCTCTTCTACGTGTCCAACTTTCAACACTTTCTTGCTGTATTCTTGGTGTAATCTACAGCAAATCGGATCAAATTCCTGCACACTGAAGTAACGAAATCAATAGAATAAGAAAGTAAACGACAACCGTTCCCCGGCAGCAGCGCCAATTTGATAGGTCGTTTTTCTACCAAATAAACCTGCAAACAATTAGGTTTAAATTCAAGTATAGAGTAAGCAGGGTCGATCCCACGAGGAACAGTGCAGTCAGATTCTTATTTCTGAAGATGCAGCTTTTGGTTAGTAACCACCTTTAAGTTTGATAGAGTGTATTATCAACTACGTAAGAACTAAACTAAACTAAACTAAACTAAGAATGCAAATAATAAATAAAATAAACAATGCAAAGAACACGAAGACACTCACACAATGCAATCCGGTTTCAAGTAAATCCACATTAACAATTCATTCGATCACTGGCTCAGTAATTTATTAAGTTGTATAAACCAATTAGTTATAGACCTTCGAGAATAGCACATCCAATCCAATTTCTTCTTACTTTGTCGATAGCCGGCAAGAATAGCTAAACTGACTACTTCTCTAATCAAGGCAGCGGCGCCAATTTGATAGGTCGTTTTTAACTATCAAATAACCCGCTAACAATTAGGTTATAATTAAGTACAAAGGAAGCAAGGTCGATCCCTCGAGGAACAGTGTAATTATTCTTTTCTTTCTATTGATCAAGTTTGGTTAGCAACCACCTTTTTGTTTTGAGAGAATTAAGTATTAATAACTAAGAACTATATTAACTAGACTACTAATGCAAATTATAACTCAATAAAACGAATGCAAGAAACACAAATATCAAATAGAGAGTAGAATCCGGTAACAGGTAAATCCACATTAACATATGATTTGATTGATCACGGGCTCAAAGATAAACCGAATATGCATAAATCAATCAGTTATAGACCTTCGAGAATAGCACACTCAATCCAATTTCTTTTTACTTTGTCGGTAATCAGCAAGAATAGCTAAACTAACTACTTCTCTAATCAAGATACAACCTAGCCGGAATAGCCTACCTAGATTTAATACCTCAATAGCATTAAGCACCAAATAAATCCGATTCAAGCAATTTATAATCAGAATACATGTCACAAATCATCTACCCCTTACTCCCAACTATTGGCGTATAGTTTCGCCACTAATTGAATCTACCCCCTAAATACAGATAAATAGAGGAACTCAATTGGCACTATTCCAAATCACAAAAGATTGTGCGGGTCTCAAGCAATTTGGATAGGATGGATAAGTACATTTGGAGCTCTAAGCTATTACCAAGGCAGAGCTTGTTCCTGTGGATGTTATTGAAGGGAAGATTGTCTACCATTACTAGACTACAATCATTTGGTATGATGTGTAAGTGACATTTGTTGGAATGCAATGAAACATATATCTTCCATAAAAAAAAACATGTTATCACGTACACTTAAAGAATTATTGAATCATTTTATCATAGTATTTAACTTTAAATTATGAGAATGTTAATGTCAAATCTATTATTAACTTCCTGAATAAAACTACTGCTATTTTTCTAATTTAATCACTAATAGTTACATGCATAGCTACAGAGTATATTCTCCTTTTTAATCCCTCACCCACAATCCATGACAAAAATAGTTGGAGAATCGTCATATAACCTCTAGCAATACGTACACCGAAAGCACAAACTAGTCAAGGCCTGAGACTGGTTAATTCCGACCAATGCACCGAAACCCTAAAATTGACAGTGAAATTGGGTGTAGGGTTGTGAGACTTCGTCGGAATGCCCAATTTGGTCAAAGTTTGGAAATACAAGAATATTCACTCTAACAAACAATTTTAGGTACAATTTAGATACAAAGAACGTATTACTAAGAAAATAAGGGGTGAAGTTAAAAGTCTTGATCTTTTGATGATGTGAGTCTTTTAGCTCCGAACGCTCCGAAATGGATTCATTTCCTCTTTCTCTCCCGACGACTCGCCTCGATTACTCCACAACAGTTACCGATATTATCCACAACGACAGTTGGTTGGAATCCACGTGCCACCGTATCTCTGAGGCTGATGAAGGTGAGGGAGTAGTTCAGTTTTTAGTTAATTTAATTGGCAAGATAAATACGTAGTTACTGGTTAACTAATAAAAGAGTATATTAGGATAAAATTTGTAATTTTGTTCTGGAAGATAATTTTAACTCTTGACATTAACATCTCCCTTAAATCATATCGAATGAATGGCCTCATTAGTCATTATTGTTCCTTACATTGTGACAAATTAGTTTTGATTCGACTCAGATACATTTTGGGTGATTTTCATGATTTGTGAGCAAACCCAACAGATACTCTAAAAATATCTCTATAATAGAGTATCAAATTTCAAAAACTCTATAATAATTTAGCACATATCCAACAGACGCTCTATTTTAATATTCCATATATTTATTATCATAAATTTTAATAAAATAAAATTTATGTATATGGAACTCCTCGAAAACAATATGACTATATTGAATACGCTATTCTCCGAACTTGTCTGATTCAAACACCATAAAATATATTCATATTTATCCGGCACCCAAACTCCAAATAGCCTTTAAATTCACAAGGTTTAATAAAGTGGAGAAAAACTCATCTTTTAGAAGTTGACGCCGGAGGAGATGCAGGTGACCATCTACGGTGGTGTGGCGGTGGGCGGCGTTGGTGGCCGGAATCGGAAAGAAGTCTGTCTCTTCCAAATTCTTTTCCGATGAAGGGTCGTGCTCTTGATTCTTACGTGAAAAATACGAAAAGAAGTCAACTATAAGATTTAAAAGAAAATAAGTGTAATAATTAATTACTGCATTAATTCTTATAGTGTCTACAAGCATCATCTCATTTTCCATACATGTTTCCATTTTTTACCATGTTTATATTTTAGAGTACGAGATAGTATTAAGGTAAAGGCTAGTATTAATTTTTCCATGTAAATATTGAGTATATATATGAGAGTCAGAGCTACCACACTGGTACGCTTTTATCATTATATGTACATGGTATCAAGAGTTTAGGTTTTTCTCTCAAAAAAAATTCTCATGGCCAATCAGCCATCTCCGGTCGGTGGTGCTCTCAGTTCGTCACCGGTAGCACCCATCACCGTCGGATTATTCATCTTGGAATCCCAATTCTCCGCTGCTTCACATATTGGGTCATCCTTCGATCGATCGGCGAGACGCCCAATCATCGTCTCCTTCCCGATCCGTCTTCCCCGCCACTGCAGCGTCACCGGGAAGCATCTCAGCTGTTGTCAACGATTCCTCAAGCATAGTCATCACCGACGGAGGAGCATAGGAAACCGCGGCGTCTACAAATCGTGTTTCAACAGCAGATCCAGCTGCCCTCATTCACCCAGGCGCGTGGATCCCACGCACAGAGCAGCATCGCCCCCTTCAGACGCGTGGCTTCCACGCGCGGAGATTCTCAGTCTATGGATGACTATTTGCGTGATATTAAGATTTTAGTTGTTTCTCTTGCCGCTATCAAGTGTTATATTCCCAATCATGACTTGGTACAGTCTACATTCTTTGGTTTGGAAGGGGATCCTGATTATGCTCATTTAGTTACTACTTTGATTCATTATCCACTGGAGCTGAGTTTCGATGATCTACGTCCCAAGTTGTTACTACATGAGCAACGTCTGAAACATTCGAAGGATCTTGCTGAGACTTCTTCTCATCCATTCGTGGCACTACAGTCATCTGGTTCCTCGTCTACTGGATCCAAGAATTCAGGGGGTGGCAAGAACAAGAACAAAAACAATCGCAGTAGATGAGGTCGTGGTAACAATAATTGTGGAAATTCAAATCGCTCCGAAGGATTAACTGTAGGCAGTGGAGCTACAAACAACAACAGAAATCGTAACAATGGTATGAGTAATATTTCTGATTTGTCATGTTCATTATTGCCTTTCACCAACCGTGTTACTAATAATGCGTGCTCATCAGGAATTAATTCATCCAATGGTAATTTTAGCCCTACTCCCTCTCTCGATTCTTGTTGTTTCTGTCTTACTCCAGGTCATGTCGCACAGTTCTGTTCTCACAGATATAATCCAAATTTTGTGCCCCCTGGTCAAGATAGTGTTACTAGAGGCTTCGCTGCCATGTCTGTTGGTGGTGAAGCAAATGACTCTGTCTGGTATCCGGATTCCGGGGCTGCTTCTCATATGACTCATCAAGAAGGTAAACTCTCTTTTATAACCCCATATCACGGTTCAAGTTCTATTGTTGTTGGCGATGGTACCACTCTCCCAATTAAACATGTTGGTAAAATGGAAATTCAAACACCTTTCCGCCCACTTAGCTTATCCTCTGTTTGTCATGTTCCTGGTCTTAAACATAATCTACTCTCTATCAAATAAGTTGTGTAAAGAAAATGCATGTGTTAAGAGTTTTGATGATTCTTCTGTTCGGGTAAAGGATAAGGAAACGGGGGAGGTGCTTTCAGAGGGGGCCAGTAAGAATGGTGTGTATCCAATTCAACCAGCGTTTGTGAGTCCTCAGTCATCCGTACCTGCTTTTCTAGCCACTAAGGAGTCTGGTGATATTTGGCATGCTCGTTTAGGTCATACATCTTCTAGAGTTATAGGAAATTTGATTTCAAGTAATAAAATTTCACGACGATTGTGTTTGTTGCAAATTAGGAAAAAATCATCGTTTGCCTTTTGAACCAGTTCAACATTCTGCTCCATATCCCTTATATTTGATTCATAGCGATGTTTGGCAATCTCCTGTGTTATCAAACTAGTATTTTCGATACTATGTTGTGTTTGTTGACGATTTTTCACGATTTTCATGGGTTTATCCTTTACGTAGAAAATTTGAGGTTTACTCGCAGTTTCAAAAATTTCAAAAGATGGTTGAGAATCTTTTTAATTGCAAAATTAAGATTTTCCAAAGTGATTGAGGTCGAGAATTTGATAATTCTTCTCTTCTCCAACATTTTACTGAATGTGGAATAATTTTTCGGAAATCATGTCCCGACACACAAGCTCAGAATGGATTCGCTGAATGCAAACATCGCCATCTCATTGAATTGGCACGCACAATGCTTATTTAGTCAGATCTTCCATCTCAATTCTGGGTTGATGCCGTGTTTCAACCTGTTTTTACTGTTAATCGTTTACCAAACTTGAATTTAGGTGGTGTGTCTCCATTTGAAAAATTGTTTCATCGTTCTCCATCTTATTATTTTTTTAAAATCTTTGGTTGTGCTTGTTTTCCTCTTCTAATGGATCCTAAAATCAACAAATTACAATCTAAATCAAAACATTGTGTCTTCATTGGTTATGCATCTGATTATAAGGGTTATAGGTGTCTTAATCCTCTCACTGGTCGAGTTTATGTTAGTCATGAAAAACAATTTCCCTATCGTAGTCTCATTCCTTCTCAGTCAAGCATACCTTTTTCCTCGCCGCTTGATCTCTGATAGTTGGTGGTCTACAGTGGTGTCTAAGGGATCTAGTTCGTCTACTTAGTCAACATTACCGTCATTATAGTCATCTCCTTCTCCAGTGCCACTGTCTCCTCCTAACCCGTCTCTAGTACGTTCTATTGAGTCACATCCTATCTCGCCCTCTACCGCGTCGCCTTCTAGCTCACCTTCGGTTACGATAGATCCTGTGTTGTCAGCAATTGTGGATAGGTCGAGTTTATTGTCTAGCCCGGTTACTGAGTCAGTCTCTCATGTCTACCGATCTCCCGCGTCTAGCCCGGTACATAGTCCGGTTGCATCTACGTCTCCTGAGCTTCGATCTGCTGACTCCAGTCCTTCTCAGTCACCGTCTAGTTTACCTTCCCGGTCGATCATCCATCCGAGTGTTTCCTCTCCTATTTTGCCTTCCATTGCCTCTTCCTCACAGTCGTTGGTTTCCAATGCTCATCCCATGATTACTCGTCTTAAAACTGATATTTCCAAGCCTCGTCGGTTAATGAATTTTATTGTAGGATTAGAGCCTTCTAAGCGTCCAAAAATTCTCGATGGCGACAGGTTATACTTGATGAGTATAATGTGTTACTTAAAAATGATACTTAGGAGTTCGTACCTCGCGACTTCAATCTCAATGTGCTTGGATGCAAATGGGTGTATAAAATTAAATACAATTCTGATGGGTCATTGGAGCGGTTTAAGACCAGACTTGTTGTTTTTGGAAATCACCAGCAGACATGTATTGATTATTTTGAAACTTTCAGTCCTGTTGTTAAGTCTACTACTGTGCGATTGGTTCTCACTCTTTCTATTTCTCTTAATTGGATTGTCCGTCAATTTGATGTTAAATATGCATTTTTGCATGGTTTTTTGAATAAAGAAGTTTATGTACGTCAACCACCAGGTTTTGCTGATCCTTCTCGTCCTCATCACATCTGTCGGTTACATAAGTCCATTTATGGGTTACGACAAGCTCCTCGAGCTTGGTTCTCCAGATTTAGCAATTTCTTATTATCTATTGGTTTTAAATGTAACAATTGTGATTCTTCTATGTTTGTTTCTTAAATATAAGGGTCAAATGCTTATCTTACTTCTCTATGTGGATGATATAGTCCTAACCGGTAGTAGTAATGACTTGGTTCACAAATTCATCTCTGTTCCGTCTTCTGAGTTTGATATGAAAGATTTAGGGGATCTTCATTATTTTCTAGGTTTACAGGTGTCTCGTACTCCTAAGGGTTTATTTTTGTCTCAGAAAAAATATGTGTCTGATTTGTTGCGCAAGTTTCACCTTCACACAGTTAAACCTGTACGGATCCCTAGTATTTCTAGAGTTACGTTGTCATCTCTTAATGGTGACCTTCTTGCTGATCCCAATGAATATCGTAGTATGGTTGGTGCATTGCAATATTTAACTATGACTCGTCCAGATATTGCTTATGCTGTTAATATGGTTTCTCAGTTTATGCATGCTCCCCGTACTACTCACCTTCATGTTGTGAAGAGAATTTTCAGGTATTTGCATGGCACTATGGAGTTTGGTCTTTTTCTCCATGCCGCAAATTCTCCGGAGATGGTGATTGCTTATTTCGATGTTGATTGGGCTGGTTGTCCAGACACTTGTCGCTCCACCACAGGCTATGCTGTGTTCTTAGGGAAGAAATTGATTTCCTGGCGCTATAAGAAACAACCTACTATGTCGAAGTCCTCTACGGAGACAGAATTTCGTGTTGTTGCTTATACTGCGGCGGAGACTATTTGGCTTCGTCAATAGCTTGCAGACTTTGGGTGCTATCTTCGTCATCCGGTCACTCTCTATTGTGACAATGTGTCTGCGACATATCTTGTTGCCAGTCCGGTTCAGCATGATCGTAGCAAACATATTGATGTTGATTATTATTTTTTCGAGAAATGGTTGCCCATGGTGGTCTCCGAGTTCATTCGATTCCGACACAATTGCAGGTTGCTGATATATTTACTAAGGTCTTTCTAGTGATTTGTTTTGTAAATATAGATCCAATCTATCCGTAATTGCACCCCATAAAGATTGAGGGGGTGTATTAGGATAAAAGTTAGTATAGACTTTTCCATGTAAACCTTGAGTATATGTATGAGAGACAGGGTTACCACATTGGTACGCTTTTATTATTATCTGTAAAGATAAAATAGTTGTTGGTAGACATAATATAACTAAAAATTACTAATTCAGTTAATAACTCAATTAAGGAAGTCAGATTTTACAAGATTTTGCTAAAAATGGTACTATAAATATATTCATTTGTAGAATTTATAAATTTTTATTAATAATTAGCAAAGTAGAATCAATAGGTGAGATTTTAAAATGATACAGGTAAAAAAAAAATAGATTTGTAAGAATTTATATAATTTTTAATTGAAAATAAATTAATGTATAAATTAAAGACAATTGTAGAAGAAAGAACAAGTTCTAGTGGAAATAGGCGGGGGATAATATCTTTTTTCTTCCTTGAGACTAGTTAAAAATTATCGCGCGTTGTACGATATATTTGAAACACTTTTATAATTTTAAATATATATAAATGTTAATTTTAAATTATGCATATTTAAATACTTAAATTTTGTAATCGAGTGAATAGCGTAATAAAAAAGAATGTAATATATAAAATTATTTTCACCTATCCTCGTGTTATATATGAAATCAAATACAAGGAACAAAAATCTAAATTTATCAATTAATTAATTTGGAGTACACAAGTTTGAATTTGGTTAACAGTGAGTTGATTGACCTTAATAATTTACGGAGTTAGCATTGGTTAATATGGTATATCGCAATTAATAATAATAATAATAATTATTATTATTATTATTATTATTATTATTAGAATAAAATTGAAAAAAAGGAAGCAATTTTCACGTATAGGAGAAAACTAAAAATGGAGACGAAAAGAAACATATGAAATTTATTCCCTTTAGGATTAAAGGGAAGTACGGCAACATAAAAAAGTCAGGAAATTAATATATAAAGGAAACTGTGATATTTTTAAGTCGGTTTCATATGTTAATAATTATTGATTCTAACTAGTATGATTCGGCCGCACGTTGTGCGGTATGTTTGGAGTACCTTAAAAAGATTTTAATTTGATAAAATGTGTAAATTTTAGCTATTTACGTTAAAAAATGGGGTTGTTATACGCAATTCGATATTTTACTCTTGTAGTTCGAAATACAGTATGAATTTACGATATTATCCTCACTCATTAGGTTCGTTTGAAAAGTTTAGCAAAATTCAGGTGACGGTATTGTAGTTTCAATGGTACATTGATTGACACTGAGTAAAGTACCGGTAATTTCAATGGTATTTTAGATTACGTTGAGTAAAATACTGGATCGTGTATAACACATCAGTAAAAAAAGTAAGGTGTGGCCTTATGATAAAACAATGATTTATCCTTTAAAAAGTAAGTGATTTTATGGTAAGACAATGATTTATCTTTTATATTTGAGCACAAATTAGTAATTAGGTCCATTTTTATATACATTAATTTTATACATTAATTTCGGTAAGTTTAGACGTGTTGATTTTATTTTTCAATATATTAACTTTTACTTTTAGTTCAGTTCGATTCAGTTCAGTTTAATTGAATTTAATTCAATACAGTTCAGTTTAATTCGGTCCAGTTCAGTTAAAATAAGTTCAGACAAATAGGACCTAAATATAATTTTATTACAAAATAGAAAACATGATTTGTCCGTATAAAATTTTCTAGTACAATATATATATATATATATATATATATATATATATATATATATCTTCATACTATTAATTAATATATTTATGCAAAACAACATATTTATCGTAAGCATATTGTATCCATATATTAATATATAAATGCAATATTTTATATGTTTAGAATACAAAGAAATTGTATGAAAATTGGAAAATAGGCCAATTCACGATTCTCAGTCCAAACACTCTAGAATTAACCATTTTTCAAGCTCTGAATTCTCGATCTAATATGGCATATTTAATTAATTAATTATGAATAACTGCGCCATTCATGTTAATTGCATGATGTAATATTCATGTTTTCCTTCCGTAGACGTGTTAATTAGGTGGAATATATATATAAAATATTCGTAGATTAATTTAAAAAAATAAAATAAGGAATATATAAAATTTCTACATTTATACCATACTTAAATTAATTAACCTATATAAAATAAGTTATTCTTCTACATTTAATCATTTGCATTTAATTAAGGTTTAATTATGCAAATGATTGAAATTACCTTTATAAATGCAAAGAAATCCTCTAATGCCAAAATCATGGAGATTATTCTACTAATTTATAATGAAATTGATAATTAATTTTGTAATTCTTGATTTAGTTTCCATATTACACGATCATTCGAGCAGCATAAATTTTAAAATTTAGTTTCATATTCAGTCCCATTATTAATAAATGGGTTTCGCGGGTTGGGTTTGGGTAACCCGGATTTTTACTGGGTCAGGTTTGGGTCAAGGTTTTGTGACCAGAAATATTATTGGGTTGGGTTTGGGTTTAGCATATCCAACCCGCCAACCCGTCGACACGAACCCGCCAACCCGACCCGATTGCCAGCCCCAGTAGTATTCCTTTCTACTCACAAACTGAGAAATTTACACGCACAAGATATAATTAAGCAACATATGTTAAGCATGTCCATGTATATTTTTTTGCAGACCAATCAAAATCCATCTTTGATTTTTTTTTTAAATTCCACATAACTGTATTTCCATAATATAAAAGTTTCCATATATTTTATTTTCACAATATGAAATTGGAATATATAGGTATTGTGGGCGCCGGAAAATTAAAAAGAAAGAAAAGTGGCTAAATTATAGTGATTCTTGTGGTGGTTATGCGGTAATTTTAATTAAAACTACGTAGTTTAATACTTTTTATTAATTTATATATTTACCGGAGCAATAACTTTTATAGTTTTCTTTAGAATAACAACTATTTTGACATATTATATTATAATTCTCATATTTATGGTTACTACATTTGGCACAACCAAAAGATAACCCGGTAATCGGTATCATCAAACTAATATGTGTGATCTTTGTACATTTTAAAGATAAGAAAGATTTTCTAATTGATATCCATTCCCATAAAGAGATACTCTCCAGTAAGGCAGCCTTATGGTAAGGCAAATAGACCTTATATGATTCATATAAAACTTTTGGGGTCAAATCGTAATTATTATATTTTAGTTATCTTCAAACCAATTCATTATATCAACCACAAATCAATTTCATTTACATCAAATCATCGTCGCTCATCATCAAAACACCGCTGTTCATCAAATTATCGCCGTTCATCATCAAATTATCATTGTTCATCATCAAATCTTCGTCGTTCATCATCAAATCTTCGTTGTTCATCATCAAATAATCAAATCTTCATCGTTAATCGTCAAATCATCATTGTTAATCGTCAAATTTTCGTCGTCCATCATCAAATCATCATCGTTCATCATCAAGTTTTCGTCGTTCATCATCAAATCATCGTTGTACATTGTCAAATCTTCGTCGTTTATCGTCAAATTATTAAATCATCATCGTTCGATCGTCAAATCCGTTCGATCATCAATAAAAAATTATCAATCATAAACATAAAATCATCAACTAAAATATACACATAATCAAATCGATAATCAATTATCAATTTTCAAATCATCCTCACTGAAATTAATCATCAAGTTCGCTGGGAATCCGATTGATTTCTTCGTCACTCCCATATACCCACAACAATTCACAACTTTAAATCAAACTCCTGCCATTTCAAAACCAATTTTTTTTGTGAGATTTAAAAACAAACAACTGCAGAAGAAGGTGGAGCAAACGGCCGTACAATTGCAATATTAGGCGGCGAAACAATGAAAAAACATGAATTTATGCACAGGGAAGAAGGAGGCGGAGAAGATAAGACGAGAAGGAGGCGGAGAATGAGGTCAAAAGATTAATCAGTAAAATTTGTTGCTACCCAGAAAATTTCCCCATCATCAAATTTTCCCGATCCTCCATCTCGTCTTTGTCGCGTCAACGATCGCGTAAGCCTCGTCGTCGACCGGTGGTGGTGGGGCGTCGTCGTCGCTCAAACCGGAATGGAACATTCAGATTGATATCAGATATGATTTGGGGATTGTGGGATAAAACTTTTAGATTTTGTAATGTAGTCCCTAGATTTATGCGCCTTTTATACTATGGCGTCGAGAAAATAATATTAACTTTTTAACCCTAAAACTTATTAAAACATGGTTTCCAGACCCCTTGCCTTACCATAAGGTTGCCTTATCTAATTGTTGCTCTTCCGTAAAAAACTCAAGGCAAATTATTAAGATATTTGAAATTATCACTTTAAATTTAAGACAACTCACCCATCATAATATTTACATATAAAATAGATGTGTATTGACATCGCACAATTAGATACAAGATTGAATATGTTTATGTTTTGTATAGAATGAAATATATTTTTCTGTTTGTCAAAAAAAAGAAATATATTTTTCTAAAATAGTATTCATATTAATGTAAACATGAAATAAAAGATATTTCAAGGAATCTGATTATAACATTTTAGTTGCAACATATATTTCTGAAAGAATATAAAGTTGGCCTTCCGGTGCAAGACACCTTGACCAAATCAAATTCTAAATCTACATGATTAAATATGTTTATGTTTTATATATAAGGAAATATATTTTTCTAAAATAATATCCATATTAATGTAAATATTATGTAGTAAAAAATATTCAAGGAATTTGATTGTAACATTTTAGTTACAATATATAAAACTGTAATAATATAGAGTTGGTTTGACACCGTGACCTACTCAAATTCTAAATCTAAATTAATATTTCTCATAGAATAAAGAAGTATCAAAATTGAATCACTACAAATAACTATCTACTTAATCTTCTTTCTTTTGTTTTTTCCCCTTTTTTAAAAGAATGTAGTTTTGAAGACAAAAGTGCTTCAAAAACGCAACTAAAATCATACAACATGATTTATTTACTATTTACACTGGAAAAACAGTCTATCTACAACATTGTTTCGAAGTATATAATGCAAACTTTATTTTCACGTCAAGTCCGAAATCTCTTTTCTTTAGTGTTATGAGCAATAAAGATAGATTAATACTTCAGCTCCGCAACTTTTTAGATGCTCATTGAAATCTTTAGCGTTGCTACCTAATAACTTTCACTAAATATTGTTCCTCAAAACCATCTCGGTCTCCTTGAGCCTTCCAACCCTATCTACATAGAGATATTTACAAGAGAATTACAACATTCATCTGCAACAATTTCAAATTTGTAGTGGCGATACATTCATGAGAACTATATTAATTGAACATATAAATGTACTTTTGTAGTCACAACCTACGTGATCATGTAGAGATAATAATCACAATATTATTTAATTGTTGTGGTTGTTGATTTCTTCCTTCAACACCTGTTGATAAAGCATATAACACAATACTACAACCCGTTGATCATGGAACAAACATGTTGTGACTACAATAATGAATGTATATGAGTACATTTATCAATTCAAAACATTAATCAAATATGTTTTTTCAAGAAATATCTATATACTATGATGAATTTATCCCTAAAAAGACAAATATAATTATAATTATTAAGATTATACAAAAAAACAAAAATAAAGTAAACACAACCTTGATGTGTATGAGTGTAAACCACTCGAAGTTTAGTGAACTGTCATTGATCACCGATGGTGCGCAAGTTCGTCATCATCAATTCCGTCGCCGCTGCAACAATTTTCTGAGACCACACCCTTCACATACATTACTGCCGTGGTCACTGTCCTCCTTATCCTCGCCATCACAAATTCGCTCTCCACCTTTGATTTGTAGAATTTTGCATTCAATATGTAGCAATTTCATTCAAGATAGGCCTTTTAAACCTAGAAAGGTGGCAGTTTAAGGTGAATCAACAATAGATAGGATAATATACATACATCTCTTTGTTGAAAAAATATATACACGCGTTTCTTCAATTTATGTAATTAGCTGCCTAGCTCCCTCTAGAAAATATACTAATGCCATATATAAATATGTAGTTTCCACGTTTATGCATGTATATGATACCCGTATATTTTACAAAATATACTAATGCAAATTGTAATATCATTTGTCTAACTAAAATATATTAATGCAAATTGTAATATACTAATGCAAAATATTATTGATGAAGAAGAATAACTTGCTAAAGAAAGGAGATGATGACGTAAAATAAAAGGTCGTGTTTCGCCTATATCTAAACTTTAAATAAATGTTTATTTTTTAAAAATGAGAAATTATTTATCACAATATTTAATTTCTTAATGCGTCTCTCTAAAAGAGTTTCCTTTCCCTCCTCGAAATAAATGTATTTTCTATCCAATTAATTATAATTCTGATTATTGAAAAACATATTATTTACCGGAAGAAGAATATACTAGAGAATATAGTTTTTCCTTTAAGAAAAGAACGAAATTTAAAGAAACCAAAAAAGAATACATGAAAATTGTAGGCGCCTGAATATAGTGATCTTGTGGTGATTGTGTGGTGGTCTTAGTCAAAACTATATAGTTTAATGCTTTTAATGTTTTTAATTAATTTATATATTTTTCGGAGCAATAACTATTCTAGTTCCATTTAGGAATATATAAATAAGACCTTTTTGGCAATATTTCCATTTTACTATTTTTTATAATTTATTTTGAGACTTTAAAACGAGGCAATATTTCCATTTTCTAATATTTTAATTATTTATTTTGAGACTTTAAAACGAGTAGCGTACTTTTGAAGCCGGAAAGCTAACGGTCATAACCCACATCAGCCAAAAAGACGAAATTGACCCTGCGAGAATAATGTGATATCATAAACCTTCTGCCCTAATCTCCCATTCCGATCGGTGCACTATAAATAAGGGCTCAATGCCTCCTATTCCATCCATTTCATAATCACACTCTCCATCTCCATCTCCAGTCTCCATCTTCTCTGTCATCTGAGTCTTGTATTCAAGAACTCATCTAGGTTTCCCATTTTCGGAAATCCCCAATTTCGCATCTAGGGGCGACTATGGCTTCTGGGTTCCTGGCATTGATTCAAGTTAACTATTTAAAGATGGGGGTGTTTTCTGGGTTTCCTAAACGGAAAAGAACCCCATCTCTCGGAAGAGGGGTGTTTCTGGTGGCCGCCTTTTAGCTCTAGCAGAAGCGGCAGAGGCTGAATTACTCAACCTGAAATTGGATGCCCAGAAAGGGGTCTTTTCTAGGTTTCCCAAACGGAAGAGAACACCATTCGCACAGAACAAGAAAAGCTCTGCCTCTGGAAATCCGACGATGGTCAAATCAGAATTTACCTGCCACCTAGTACATGGGTTGAAACTGAAGATCTCCAGGAAGAGGCCAAGGATGACTGGAGATGAACCAGATGCGGCACTCTCTCGGCCAAACAACATGTTGAAACTTGAGTTACCCTCCTTCCATGTTCATACATTCAAGAGCTTATTTAGCTCTCATGTAGGTTTTCCTCTTAGTGTCTGCTGATCTGTAAGTACTTAGTATAGTCTAGCATAGTGCAGTTTTGTATACTTTGGCTTTACTTAAGCCTAAATTCTTTGTGATGAATATCTGAATCACGCCTGATTTTATTGCTAATCATGTCTCTAGTTATTTATAATTTCGATGCCCAGTGGTTTTGTTGGTAGGGTTCTGTTGTTTAGTTGTTTATGCAGCGCATGTGGATGATTGGCAAACGAGCCCAAGGAGGAGAAGCAGCCAATCAGGTAGTTGTCCATTTTATTTCGTTTTCATTAATTAGTATACTGAAATCAGTGTCTATTCTGTTTTTAACTTGCTGTGCTTTGTTCCTGTAAACATTTATATTTCTTTTACATATATGTCAATTGGCTACAATTTAAGTTCTGTAGGTTCAAGCATGAGGTTTGCCTGGTTTGGAGATATATTTACCAGCTGGGATTGTATTCACCTCTTTTACACATGCCAACGTAAGTACTGAATCCTAAAACTTGTGTAGGAGAGAGGTGCAGTGAGATGAAGCTCTGAGACAGGTATCTGAATGCTTTGTAGGTTGCATATCTAATATTCTGAGTTTAGAAACTAGTTATTGAGAGATCAAAATCAAATGATGAGGAAAGCATATGTCAAACAGTGGAATGCCAAACAGTGGAATTCACATAAAATTACAAGTCCAATTCTAGTAAATTGTTAGTAATGGAGAATACGGTGCTCTGTTCCGCTGTGTTAGTCATTTATGTTTAAGCGATCAGCCTGTGGCAGAGAAAATTTAGGCCACAGGCATATGGAAGATTTAGGCTTCCATATCTAATGAATAAATCATGACATTTATAATTTATTCATGTATCTCATGATTTTAGGTTTGGTTTCAAACATAATTGTGTTTTTATGGGATATTTATTTCTGCATCAGGATATGGGGTGGAAGCTGAAGAACTGTGCTGAACCCAAGAACAGGCATTTCACTGATCCAATGCTCCAAAACTCTTTGAAGGAAGAGGTAAAGATATTCTTTTTTTACTGGAAGGTTAAATTTTTCAATAGAACATGTCAGCGGATCGATGAGAACCATAAATTTCCTGGTTTTCAAACTTGTTTGTATACTCATAAGGAGGACTAAAATTGTTCAATCTTTATGTTTTTCAAGAAACTGGTAAGATTAGTAGTTGACCTACCTAGATTAAAGAAACTATTGTTGCAACAAAAAGTTGTCTAAAGTAATCATTTTCCAGTGTTGAGAATTCTGACTTGTGACTCTGTGAGAGGAATCAAGCTACTATGATAATATTAGTTATGCCTACCAGAATATCAGTGTTCTGACTCATCTTGCTAGCTTGTTAAATGTGTGCTGGTTTTTTTAATCAAATGCAGATTTTTGAGCTTGAAGGCCAGTGTGCAATGAGGCAAGCGCTAGAACGAGCGATATGTTCCAAACCGTTGAAGCTTGGTTCGATGACAGAAAACTCGTTTTCCCAGCTAGTTTTGAATTCAATGAGAGTAAAACTTTGAATCAAAGACTTATACTGTTTAAAACTCTATCTTTTCTGTTTTCAGCCAGCCAAGAATCTGATAGAAGATATTGCTGTTTTGGAGATGGAAATAGCCTACGTAGAAAAGTACCTACTCTCAATGTACCGGAAAACTTCTGCTAAGCGGTTGAGCTCCACACCAGTTATCAAAGACAAAGAAAGCATAAATCCGATGTCAGAATCCCCGAGATAGCATCATGGAAGATTCAGCAACTAATGCTGCCCAGTTGGTGCCAACTAAAGATTTAGCAGACAATATTCACTCAAAAAGATGTAATCAAATGCATCTCTGAGGAGATGGTTAAATGCATCTCAGCCATACATTGTCAACATTCTGATCCTCCATTGGAGATGAATGATTTCCTTTCTTCTCCCATGTCCTTCTCATTGCCAAGAAACTCACCAACTGATCAGCAGGTTAGCTGGAGTGATAACTCACTCTTCAGTTCTTGGCCAGATAGCTCGCTGCAGATTGAATCGTCTAGAGATTTTACCTTTACTCCCGAGATTGGCTGAAGTAAATCAGCAAAGCTTGAATAGAGTTGAGGACAAGATTCAGAAATTATTCTAACTTCTTTAATAGAGCTGAAATTGATTCTAATGACAGCTGTCTGAACAATGCATTCGTATTTGTGCAGGTCTCTCGTGTCGATTTTAGAATTTGTTGATCCCAAGAAAATGAAGATTGCATTTTGGATTAATGTTCACAATGCTCTAGTGATGCATGTAATAATAATTACCCAAAAACAATGCTTTATATTCTGCCTGATGATTTATCATTACTAATTTTGATGCCTACCAGATGTGACAGGCCTATTTGGCTTATGGGATTCCGAGAGGCAACATAAAGAGAATATCACTGCTTCTTAAGGTAAATTAAAACATCAATGCTGCTTATTCTGTGTCCCTCTGTGTCCTTATCATGGCTCAGGACTTGTGTTATTTTCTCCAAATGTTTCTGCCCTGGGCTTCATATAACATTGGCGGCCATGACATAAGCGTAGAAATGATACAGAGCTCCATATTAGGATGTCGAATGCCCCGACCAGGACAAGTATGTTTCTTTCTCACAAAATTTTATATTTATTTGTAGGCAACTTACATGTTTTTTTCTTCTGTTTCTATGGACCTAATTTCTGACAAGCAGTTGAAATTTCGTTACAGTGGCTACAATCCTTGTTCTTTCCGAAATCAAAGTCCAGAGATAGAGATTCTTGGAAAGCATTCGCAACAGAGCACCTAGAACCTCGTTTGCACTTTGTTCAGGGAGCTATTCTGATCCACTGGTGAGCATATTATTCATGTTTTATGCTTGCTGTCAATCTAACACAACCTAACCTCAACATTTGATGAGTACTTTTGTTTTGTTTCAGCTTCTTTTGTACACTTTGAAGAGTACATCCAGACAAATATCAGGATTCAGAAAGATCTTAAAATGCTGCGACCAAAGAATGTGGATTCATTCACAAAAGAGTCAGAAATTCACAAAGGAGAACTCTTGCTTGGTCTGCCATGACAGCTGGATATGCAAAGAGGGGAGATTTGGCGTCTGCAAGGAGCCATTTTGATGAGATGCCGGAGAAAGATATGATCACGGGGTATGTTTAACAGAGAGAGATGGAGAAGGCTATGGAGTTGTTTAGGATGGTTCCAAAGAGGGATGTTGTTACGTGGAATACGATGATTTTCCGGGTATATTCTTCATGGTGAGTACCAAAGCGCGTTTGAGATGCACGAGGAGATGATGAGCTGTGATTACTAGTTACTACCCTGATGAGCCTTTTATCTGCTTGTGCTGATTTGGGATTTTTGGACATTGGAGAGAAGCTGCATCGTTCAGTTTTGGAAATGGCGAACAAAGAAGAGCTTAGCGTTATTCTTGGAAATGCACAGATGGATATGTATGGTAAATGTGGGAACATGAAGAAGGGTGTTCACGTTTTCCGAGGGATGAGACAAAAAGATGTGACCTCCTGGAATACTGTCCTAGGTTTTCACGGTCATCGCATTGATCTTTTTGAAGAAATGAGAAGAACAAAAGTGTAAACCAAATGATATTACATTTATAGGTGTATTGGTGGCCTGCATTCATGCTGGGAATGTTGATGCAGGATCCATTTACTTCAATCTGATGAAAGACCAAACATAAGGCATTTTGGTTGTATGGTGGATCTTCTTGGGCGAGCTGGTCTACTGATGGAGGCTTTTGAGTTTATTGACACCATGGAAAGCGAGCAAACGAGGCTCTTCTCAAACTGGAAAATGATGAGAGTGGAGACTTCGTCCTGCTGTCCAATATACATGCTTTGAAAGGCAAGTGGCATGGCTTGAGAAGGTGAGGAAGTCTGTGGCGTGGATCTAGTCTTATTCAACAATCTTTCACTAGGAGGAGCAAGCAAACAAGGTTCTTCTCGAACTGGAAAATGATGAGAGTGGCGACTTTGTCTTGCTGCCCAATATATATGTTTTGAAAGGCGAGTGGGATGGTGCCGATAACCATGGCTTGAAGAAAGAGCGTGGATCTTATTCGAACAATCTGTTGGTAGTGTCTTGATTGATTCAAAACCTTATGTACATTCCAAAAACATAAGATTTCAGTATCAAAAGCCACGATTTATAAATTTGTGACTCAAGTCAATCTTTTCTCCAACAATTTTGCTTTAGCAGATGCATTTCAAGCCTCTAATGCAGATGAAACCTACAAAAATTGGTCTTCTTAGCTATATTTACACTTGATAGAGTAACCTAAAGTGTAACCGCGTTCAAATGATCTTCTATTTTGAGAAAAAGCAACAATGAATGCATCTAAACTGAACTGAACTTTGTCCATAATCTGTCCAGCCAAAGTCGCGAGCACGCTTCTCCCACTGCAGAGCGAGCTAGCGCTAATGTTTATTAAGTTTGTGACTTCCAAACATAAAAGACTTCCATCTTAAAAGCCATGATTTATAAAGTTTGTGACTTTACTTGATCAGTTTTGCTTTAGCAGAAGCAGTGCAAAAAGTGGTCTTCTTCTGCACTTAATAAAGTGACCTAACGTGATCTAAACTGAACTGAACTTTCTCCTTAATCTGTCCAGCCAAAGTCGTGAGCACGCTCCTCCCATTGCAAAGCGAGCTAGCGCTAATGTTTCTTATGATGATCATCAGAAATCTTACCAGTTTTCACACTAGCAATGCAAGAGAGAGGCATAGGTTCTCTATTTCGTCTTCTTCATTCAAGCTATTAAAGCTGGTTTCTGCATAAACAAATCCCATTTATATCAATCTGCACAGTCTTTTTCATCCATTCTGACACTTATAACATATAATGTCAATATGAGCACCCAAACAAAAATCACACATTAGAGCAGAAAAAACTTTCAATTAGTACAGGAACATCATAAAATATCATTAGAGCATAATAACTCAAAAATTCATTCATCATATTATCAAAAATGTAAGAGTTTAGCTACAAAATTGGATTAACTCATTTTCTCTATCTAACAGACTAATCTAAGAGCCCTTCCAATAACAGACTAATCTAAGAGGCCTTCCAATGACAGAGCGGCATGGGGCACATCCAAGGAGAAACAACCATCACTATCCAATTGTTCTGTTAAGTAATTCCAGTCCAATGAACCAAGCAAATGATCATCCCCTGCAATAGAATGCTCGGCAGCTTCACATTGAATAACTTGTGGGACAGGGCACTCAAGTTGTTGAGGGACTTGCTTCAGGCGCTTAGGGGCAGAAGCGCAGTCTGCAGATTTGTCATTGAATTTCCGCTTCTTCCCGACCCTAGCCCGACAAGCCTTTGACACATCTTTCAGCACCCGGCAGAGTATGAATTGGAGCTAGGAATCTGGAGGAGCTCAAGAACCTGATCCGACACAGAGAACTCGTGCAAGTAATAGTAGCTCTTGCCTTCCGCCGCCCCATCACCGCCACCGTACTCATACGTGAAATATCTCTGATGGCCCATCAAGAAGCCCTCAATCTTGATATCCCTGAACTGTCCCTTGTCCAGCCAAGCACCTAACCCTGCCCTCCGAGAGATGTTCCTCTCTCCGGTTCGGGAAATCTCTAAAATGATGTATTTCTCCCGGACTTTCATGTCGTCATCACTGCTTCTATGCAGTTCCCAGATCTCTTCTTCACCAGAGAAAAGCTTCCACGGCTCTTTCTCCGACGCATACAGGTTCAAATTGACTACGTGGGGAGAGAGATTCAAGGGGTTGCCGGAAATGTGGCGAGTAAGAGCTCTGATGAGTGATTCATCGTCAGGTCTGAATCGAAACCCAGCTTCATTCTCCTTCTCCATCTGGACGAGAGAATTAGGGTTAAGGTTTGGTGATTTGGGGATGAATACAGAAAGCGAAGATGATCGAGAGTGGGAGAGGAGAGAGAATAAGAGTGATGAGTGATGAGTGTTGAGAGAATAATGAGGAATAATGAGATGAGGGGGTCCTTATATAGAAGACGGGTCGGGTCGGGTGGTTCCGATAGTTTAGGGCTTCGAAGGGCAATATTGTATTTTCCGCCAAATATAACCGTTAGGGACTTGCTTAAACACTTTAGCATCCGGTTGGGCTGAGTTGGACTGGGCTGGGCTGGGCTGGGCTGGGCTTTTCCGCCAAATATAACCCAGTTTTGAATGGGTTTGGGTTTTGAGTTTCATCCCAAACCCAAAACCAAATTTGAACCCAGTTTTGACTTTTTAAAATTATTTTTTAAATATTTAAAAAATAGTTTTTAAGCAGTGTATAATTAACTAATACAAGAATAAAATATTAGATCCACAAAAGCTCGACCTAAAAGTGATTCATATATATTTTTTATTTATATAAATTTAAATTAAATATTTAATTTTGCATTTTGTTGGATTGAAATTGTCGACCATACTCGGATAGGAATATGATCAAGTGAAAATATTTGACAACACTTAATGTAACATTTCTAAAATAAAATATATATTTAAAAAATAATATCAATCCCGACATAAAAATTTGACTTGTGTCAAATAATATTAAAATTGATCATTTAGTTTAAAACATAAATAATATAAATATATGTATTTGATTAAAAATTGATAACCTTTAAATATACAATTTTATAATATACACGGGACCTTTTAATATTAAATTTTATAATATAATACTAGTATTTATTAATAGTAGTGATTATACTAAAAAATAATGTTCGTTTGAATATTTCACAATTCTTTACTTTAAACACATTTTATAAGTGTAACAACATAAAAATATAGTGTAAAATAATATACATACATGAAATGAATAAAATAATATAATAATTAATTCAAAATTCAAAACCCACTTGTGCTTGCCACACAAGATTTTGCCCCAAACCACTTTTTGCAAACCACATCCCAAACCAAGTTTCAGTTGAAATCCAAACCCAAAATTCAGCATACCACACATGCCATAAACATCGTGGGCACGCACGTGTCAGTCAGTTAAAGACGCAAAATGGATAGTACTACTTTACCCCTGGTTCCTTATAATGACTTATGTTTTACCAAGGTTAAATATGTCATTTACCAAGCGATTGATTAGCTGATTCAGGGAGCTCGGAATCTCACAGCTCATCATCGGTCGGGAATTACTATCAATTTATTAACCTATCCATCATCTTCATCTATAATGACACAACAAGTAAAGAGAGGGAGAAATGAGGCCTTACTTGAAGATGAAGGCAGCAAAGAGAGGGCGAACGAGTTGGTATTAGGAAACAACAAGCAAGCTGATAAAGCATTCTTCAACAGATGGGAATGTGCCATTCTTCATCAATTCCTTGTCTACCTGATATATAGAGAGGGGACAAGTATATTGGCTATCCACCACCTCTTTGTCATGTGATGCAAAGAATAATATCCAAACCGGAATTTCTGCTTATGCACTCCAACTCCTCCATAATCAACCAGCTTCATGACCCTCTTTTCCTTTTTATTCAATATGACGATAAGAAACAATCCAACTCAAGCAGAATTGTTCCTACACTATGAATGTCTGCAAAAAAAAAACAACAGATTTTAGCTACGATAATATACAGAAAAACAGAATGCTATTATTGAATTCAAAAATGAAATCTAATTCAAGAATACCACAACTGATATGCCACAATACATGCATACGTACATTCATCGGTTACACATAATCATCAAAAAACTTGATCAAATTAAAAACTTACAACATCATCTGAATTAAGTTTTCTGGGCCTGACAAACATGTCTACGTCATACCTATGGAAGATAAACATAAAACAAGTGAGTAAAGTTTCAATTCTAGCTACAATAAAGCTATCTTCAGAAAATGTTACCATGTTTTGTCCCTCGACTTGGCTTCAAACTTTTGAACTTTAACTTTTCTACCTGCAGTAGCAAAGTGTTCAGCATTCTAGATTGCTAGATGGCTGGAAAATATTGCAATTCAGAAAATAGAAAAACAAACTATCAGGCACCTTTTGGTGTACTGCCATTTCTCAAGCAAGCCTCCCTGACGAGCATCAGTATTTCCGAATCCCGATTAGCTTCCTCATTCAAAACGCGCTGAGTCTCGAACCAGTTCTGGAACTAATTATTATATAGAGCAAGCATTATTCATTCAAATAAATCCATAACACGATTGATGAAATTTATAACATCAAAAGATCGGAATGCGAGAAGGATACCTCAGTCCACTGATCACCCCCTTTGATAGGAACCACCTCACACACGTAAACGCTTAGCTGGCAAGCAATACAGGTGGAGTCATTTACTGTTGGATGGCCCACTTAAGAGTTCTGACTGGGCTGTAACTTATATTTTTTGGTATGGATTTATGAAATTGACGATTATGACCCTCAACATATTTTCAAAAGAAAAAAGAAATATGTATGAATTATATCCAGAATTTAATATCTCCCAGAATCTCAACTTGATTGTCTCTGCAAGTTGTGGCGAGGAGATTGAAAACGGAATCCGCGGGTAGTTGAGTCATCTCAGGCGCCAAAATCAATTTCCCCACTCGCCGAGAATAGGGCTGATTCGCTGCTTCAATTGGTGCATGATTATTACTGGGAGGTTGAGGGTACTAATCTTTTGCCTCTTCTTCTCTTCGCTTAATCCGCTACTGTCCGCCTTCATCCCTACCTAAAGTTGTATTCGCTCTCCTTCGATTGGCCCTCGAAAACCCTAGCTTCTGTGCTGAAAGTTCTGTATTCTATCACCGCCGTACTGGTTGAGGAGTTGTTTCAGGGTAGGCCTCTCGCCGAGAATACAGTGAAAAGTACTGATGAGTTATGATTATTATTGGGAAGGGAAAGGTACTAATCATTCCAATTTGGTTGTTTTGTTTTTGCCTATTAGCTGCTTAGATGTAATTGAGAAGGCTGGAGATTGTAGTGGGTATAATAAGTTGTTACTGAAGTTCAATGATTCATTTGGCAGTGTGAAAGATGCGATGTCCCATAGACGATGCCATTTTAGTTGGGTAAATGTTTTTCAGAGTAGAATTGAAACCGAATTAGGGGAGTTTGAGAAGGGGTGTGGAATTTGGGGTGTTGTTTTTGTTCGACTGATTCAGTTGCGCTAGGATATGCTTTTGTTCCTTTTAGATTAACATACCCGAAAATTGGTGTTCAGTTTTAGCTTCTGAAGTGAAAATTAGTCTACGGATTCAATGATGTGCAATTCAGCTTTGGATTTGAATTGCAATCCCATTGGAATGTGTATTTAATTAGGATTGCAGATGAGTTGGTGAACTTATACTACCATCTATAGTTTTCATAAATTTTTAGAGACATTGGTATCCATGATCTCAGAATTCTAGTCTCTGCTTGTTTACTTCCGGTAAATTTGTGGAGGTGCATCTTTGTTATCCTCCTACTAGTGGAATGTGAATATATAGAGAGTTGTATGAGAGTTTTGAATGGCAAATGAATAAGAAAAGTTAATTGAGAATTACCTATATGAATGTACATAAGATAAGATAGGTCAACTGATTTTTTTTACTCCAGTTAAAATTATTTTATACCTCTCCTTTCTCTTGCAAAATCCAAACTCAAACTTGAAAAGGAATGGACAAAAAACTCCATTCTTTTTTGAATTCAAACTCCAACCGGAAAAGGAAATAACAAAAAGGTTATATATAGAAATAGATCCAGGCAGAAGTGTTCTTCACAACCTCTAAATTAAAACAATGGCCGCACCACCAAATATGAACGGCGGAGCACCACCAGATCCACCTCTTCTAGGAGCGGACATGACTGGAATTTCTTTCAGGTATGGTTCAACAGTTACACACTCAACCAAAATGTAGTGTTCGATTACTTCGCTCTCTCCTCATTCTACGACTGGACGTGCAACAACGAAGAACTGCGACGTCACTCCATTCATCCTCTCAACATTTCTCATCTCTCCAAAATGAAGGGTATAGAGTATGGACTGAGCGAGGTAGTAGAGCCTAATCTCTTTGTCATTCACAAACAGAAGAGGGATGGTCCGGAGAAAGTGTTGCCAATGATCACTTATTATGTCTTGGACGGTACGATCTACCAAGCTCCCCAATTGTGTAATATTTTTAAGGCTCGGGTCGGACGAACGATTTTTCAACATTGCACATTCAAAATTGGAAAAGATTGGATATGTTGATTATAAAGATGATGTTAATGCACCTAAGCTAAAGAGTGCTAAAGAGAACATCGACTTTAAAGAATTTAAGCGAGTAGATGACATTCTCTCCATATTGCAACGCAAACCTCCGCCCGCCCCTCCACCACCCCCATTTCCGGAAAGTTATACTCCTCCACTAACTATTGAAGATGGATGGCTTCAAAATCAAGAATTGGATCAGCAATCGCTTGTCGTTGATCCGATCATTGACCAAGGTAAGTTAAAAGAATGAAGTTATAAAATAAACTTTGTAAATGTAGCTTCATATTGTCCTATAAATTTGTAACATATCATATCTGTTCCAAAGAGAATTGTTGGCGACTATGACATAAGCGTAGAAATTATGCTAAACTCTATATTAGATTTGACCAATCTGAGACAACTACGTTTATTATCACCACATGTTATACTGGGACAATATGTTTGAATTACAAATAACAAATATTTTTACCAGTAATCTCTAACCATTATCTTTGAATTAATTAATTACGAATATTACGTACAAACATAATTATTAATGTCCTAAATTAAGGGACAGTAGGCAGTCAACATATGAGTATACTCAAGAACTTGTTTTGATGTCGGATCGGGTCAAACACTTTCTAGTTGACTTTCTCCTGAAAACCCGACTTTCAGGAGTAAAAGGAAAATTCAGATGCTTATATAAAGAGGGGTAGGTCATTATATACATCCAAAGAAATACTCCTCAATTTTGAGTGTATATTTTTAACTGTATATTTTTAATTTAAAATTAAATTTTCTTTTTATTTTCCCTTTCCTTTTACATTTAAATATATCCTATAATGGAGTTGGTCTCCTGAGTGACGTTCACTATAAAGTGACGTAGGATGGACATGCAAATAAGAGAAAAGTGGAAATATTCGCAGGTCGACCCAATGGGTATGTTATAACCTGCTCGAAAATCCACGCGCTTCACCATTATCCCCAAAATCCCAAAAATTTGATTAGCCACCCAATTCAACCCCAAACCCCCAAATTGTGGCTCTCTTTCGCGATTGTCGGACGGCTGGCCTGAACACGAACACGGTTGGTCTCCTAAGTGACGGTCACTATATAGTGAAGAAGGACTATATTTGAATATGGAAGGAAGGAGGTCCTTATTTGCAATTTTGACAAAAATGAACTATTCACTCACGCGCGCACTGTTCACTCAGTCTAAAAAACAAGCATTTTAGTCTAAAAAATAGACATTAGCAAACATATCCACACAGTCTAAAAAACAAGCATTTTATTCTAAAAAAAAACCTGTTAAGTGTGAAATGCAAGCATGTTCTAAAAAACAACATGTTTGGTCTAAAAAAACAAGCATTCAAGTGTGAAATTCAAGCATGCTCTATAAAACCATCTTTTTTTGCTTGAAAATACATGCACTCTAAAAAACAACATATTAATTGTGAAATGCAAGCATTCTCTAAAAAACAACCTGTTAACTGTGAAATGCAAGCATTCTCTAAAAAACAACCTGTTAAGTGTGAAATGCAAGCATGTTCTAAAAAACAACCTGTTTAGTCTAAAAAACAAGCATTCAACTGTAAAATACAAGCATGCTCTATAAAACCATCTTTTTTTGCTTGAAAATACATGAACTCTAAAAAACAACATATTAATTGTGAAATGCAAACATTCTCTAAAAAACAACCTGTTAACTGTGCAATGCAAGCATTCTCTAAAAAACAACCTGTGAAATGCAAGTATGTTCTAAAAAACTGGACAGAGCACTCAAGTCCGACAACTCACTGGATATCACATTATGAGACAAAACAATATCAGTAAGCATGCTGATTCGCGAGAGCGAGCCTGGAAATTGCCCCTTCAGCCTATTGTTCTTAAAATTCTAAACACAGTAAGATTAATTAGAGAATCCAACCAAATAAAAAACAACACAATCCAAAACATCCATAAAACAACATAATGAATCAAACTACTAGTAGGATAGAACCATAACCATTAGAGATGAGAGGCTCAGTCGTCACTGGCCTTCTGGTAGACATAGGTGAGGCCATACATGCCACAGTAGTGCCTGTCAAAGTGATTCTCCATGAACGTCCCCGCCCCGCACTCCGCATTAAGGCACTCCGACCAACTCCTCCTCCTCCTCATCACCGCCGCCCCAACGTCGCGCCCCTTCGACTTCCTCGTCTTCTTCGGTGCCAAGCAGCTCCACTCCAAATCGGAATCATCGGCGGAATCTGGAACAAATCGCCAATTTAGACCAAGAGCGGCGAGTGACTGAAACTTCATCCTCGCCGGAGAATCGGTGAAGGCGACGTCGGTCGGGATGAATAAGGTGATTCTGGCGCCGCCTTCGTCTTCTTTGAACTCCTGTTCGACGCCGGAGGCGGTTAGCATCGAGGCCGCCATGTTGAAGTTGTGCCCATCAATTAACGCTTTCGTGATGTTGAGGCTGACAGCGGGCGAGATTCCGTCGGAATCAGCACGGTGTCGACGGAGATGAGGCCTCGCCGCCGCTGATCTGGTGCTGCCGGTCTAGTCCCCTCCGGTAACGGTCTTCGCCGCCCAGGGTTTCTTGATAAAGGACGAGAATTTTTGAGAAATAAAACAATTTTGGTTTTTATGAATATTTATAAGCGCGTGTATTCACTTTATGAGAATTTGCATAATAAGAGCCTCATACAATTTATTTGCGTATCAGGAGCCGTGTTAAAAATCTTTGCAATTAGATCCCGTCACTATATAGTTACCGTCACTTCCAAAACTTTCTATTAATAAAAAAATAATAGTTATCCTACGTTTAGGGATAAATATACATGGTTGACTAGTCAATGACATTTTTCTGAAAGACCAGGTCAAACCGTCAAACACTTGAGCCCGCTTCCTTTTTTCTGCAAAATTGTGAAAGGATGTCTTTTTCACGCGGTTACGCAATCCGATCTCGGGTGGGAATGGAGAAATCAAATCAGTTGCTTATATAAACAGGGGTACCCCATTACATTTCATTCATATCTCAGATTCTCAAACTCCAAACGAGATCTGAAAACAAAAGATTTCTGGCAAATCCAAAAAAAAGCTAGAACTCAAAAAAACCGCTCCATCAATCAAACAAGCCAAGAAATGGAGAGCGTTCTAGCATATCAAAAGAGCCAAGCTCTGGTGCTCCGGAATGATCTTGCAATCAAGAGACAACAAGCTCTTGCTTTCCGCCAGAAAGAATTGCTCGAACAAATCAAGAAGCTCGAGTTCGAGTATCAAAAGAAGATTCAACAAGAAAGAATCAACATCCAGATTGAAGAGACGAGGATCGCCTTTGATTCCTGGACAGCAAAAGTCTAGTTTTTGGGGATTTCGATCCATCCAATGTGCGAAATTCGATTGAAGTGAAGAATCTCAAGTTTGAATCGCAAAAAGAAGATTCAATAGAAGAGGGTCTTGCCATTCTGGGCTACCCAAAATATAGGTTAGTGTTTTGATTCATCCAATGTACAAAGTTTCGATTGAAAGTGATGAATAAAGATGAGATTTTTCTTCATATTTGATTCGAGTTTTCTTTAATTTGCAGTATTTTGTTGCTTCGGTTTAATCCTTAATCACGAATGGTTAATTCATTGTTAACCTCATAATAATAAAGAAAGTAAATTGTAATTAAACTGGTGAGTTGCTACAGAAATGGATGACGATATAAGATTGGTAAATTATTGCAATTTGTACCACAAAGCTCACATTTTTCGGCCTTCTTCTCCTATCCTTCATATGCAAGCACCCCCATTTGATAACCCTGCAAAATACCGGTGAAAGTGGTTTTGAATGAAGCCCGTAAGATGATGAAGTGAAGAAGATGAAGAACCCCAGAATCTATGGAGTCTCAGCTTTCTTCTTTGCAGGTTTTTTTTCTTCTCCTTTTCTACACTTTTAGGTGGAACTAGATTGGGTTTTTGGTGAAAGTGGGAGTTTATTGTTGAATTTGATACTGAATATCGAATGTGTGTGTTTTGGGTTTGTGATACAGCAACAAGAATAGTGCCTTTTCTATATATATATATATATATATATATATATATATTAAATGTTTCAGTATAGCTTCATTTCTTGATGTCTGTGTTTAAGGGTACCAACTATATACATCGAAGGCGAGAAGAAACCTTCAAATGCTGCTTGTGTTTCCTGAAGGTCGATGGTGTTAAACTTATAGATATACTCACTACTGTTTGATGTCTGTGTCATGTATGAACTCCTTATAGTAATATAGTTAGTCAGCCTAAATATAGCGGAAAGATTTAAACCATTTGTGGTACAGTTAACTCTAGATTATTTTGCTTTCACGGTTCATGAGAGAATGTAGAACCGAGGTTTTGAATGTTGAATTACAGATTTATTGTCTGTGCTTATGTACTCGCTATTCACCTCTTTGATAATTTAGGCTTCCGTATTGATCATATCTAATGAAAGAAAGCATTTTCATGCTGATGTTTCGAATAATTGAGCTATGTTTTAACTTTATTTTTAGCCTGGTTGAAATTGTAGTGTCCTTAGTCCAAGAAAGAATAATGAACCAATCTGCTTAGAATCCAAGTATATCATAGATCTTTGTGGCGTCATTCGGTCAATATTCTATAGTTATATATGAAAGTCGGGTTTTGGTGTGTTCAGTATCAAGATGACAAGAACTCAGTCACCTTTACCATTTGTGTAGCCAATGAAAGGTTGGTTTTCCGAGAATGTGTGCATACTTCTTAATTTGATTTTCTGTTTGTTAAACGCAGAGTCTATTGTACATTGGAGAAGCCATCGACTCAGTGGAGTCTCAGCTTTCTTCTTTGCAGGTTGCTTTTCTTTCTCCTCTCTCCTTTCTACATTTTCTGGTTATGAACTTTAATAGTTCAAATGCAGAATCAGATCCTGAATATTGAATGTACCCATGCTCTTGAACTTTGGCTTAGGGTTTATGATATAGCAAGATCATCCTGCTCTATATATGTTGTAAATGTCCCTAATAGCTTCATTTCATGAAGTCTGTTTGGGGTTTTAGAATGCCACCTGAGTCAGTTAGCGACAATAACTCTGCAAAATGTTGCTACTTTTTCTGGAATTTTGATGCCATATACTAGAACTCTGTATAGCTAGTTAGGGTAACTAATATTGGAAAGAGTTAAACCTTTTGTGGTGTAGATTGTTCTGCTTCACGGTTCCGGGAGAATGAAGAACCGGGGTTTTGAATGTTGTTTGTGAGGTAGTGTCAGATTTATTGTGTGTGCTTACTGCTAAATTTTCAATGTTCACCTCTTTGAAGATTTGGGCTTTCTCATTTTGATCCTATCTAATTTACAAAAGCTTATTTATGCTAATATTTAAGATAATCTGAGTATATTCTGTCTTCATTCTTAGCATGGTTAACACTGCAGTGTCTTTGCAATGAATATATGAATCATGTGATTTTTTGTCTGCTCAAGTCTCTGGTTATTTATAATTTCGATGCCCAGTGGTTTTGTTGGTTCTGTTGTTTAGTTGTTTATGCAGCGCATATGGATGATTGGCAAACGAGCCCAAGAAGGAGAAGCAGCCAATCAGGTAATTCTCCATTTTATTTCGTTTTCATTAATTAGTATACTGAAATCAGTGTTCTATTCTGTTTTTAACTTGCTGTGCTTTGTTCCTGTAAACATTTATATTTCCTTTACATATATGTTAACTGGCTACAATTTAAGTTCTGTAGGTTCAAGCTTGAGGTTTGCCTGTTTGGAGATATATTTTACCAGCTGGGATTGTATTCATCTCTTTTACACATGCCAACGTAAGTACTGAGTCCTAAAACTTGTGTTAATGTTTGTCCATTTGTTTGATATATAGAGGTGACCTTTTTTTTTTGAGGCATTGATACCTTTTTGGTTCTAGTTGCTTCAAAATCATCTAGAATAGTTTCCTGATTCTTAAGCAGGGCCGGTTGTATTGATTGTTTCATTCTTGTTATTGACTGAAAAGATGATGGTCTTTATGGTTCTGATTCTATGTCATGCAAATTAACATGCAAGGATTGTCAAAAACAAAAACTACATTTGATTCATGGTCAGATTTCCGTTCGGCACACACAGAACTGACAGAAGTCTTTCCCTTCAACTTCTCATCTCTGCAAGTATTCCCCTGGTAATGTTGCCTCACTCTTGTTTGGAGTTTTGTTTTAAGGCATTGACTTTGAAGTGTTTTAATGCATCTGGTGTTCAGTTGATGATCGCAAGAGGTCTAGGAACTAAGTTTAGATTTTTTGCAGGGACTGCTATAATGTTATCAATGAAGTTTTTTCTAGTCTTATATATGCTGTTGCCACTTGGGATGTTTAGACTCAATGCTCGAGCTTTTTCTGAACTTGGAACGAAAGAGAAGCAGTCCAGGGAGGCTGAAGAAAGTGGATGACGAAGTGAAGTTTGGGAGAAGGGTTTGGAAGGAAGTAGAAGAGGGTAAAGTGCAATATAGAGTTATGGAGGAGAAGCAGCCTCTTTGGTTAGCTGCGCTTGCCATGACTATGACCAATCAGGTAGTTCTCCATTTTATTGCTTTTTCATTAGTGAGAAGCACTGAACTTGCGGCCTTTGTTCCTGTATTCAATGATATTTCCTTGAAAACAATGGACTTTGATTTTGCGCATTACTTCCTAGAATCACCTCCTCTTCTGCAGGTACAACCAACCAAATCCAATCACAGAAGCCGAAGAAGAAGCCCCATTGCCGCCGTATCCCTCACAGTGCAGATAGGACCTTGGATGCTCCTCGTATGCAGGATAATTCTATTCGAATTTGTTGGACTGGGGATCCAAAAACTTCATTTCCATTGTCCTCCAGAATTCGGTGCACTTGTGGGATGGATCCACTGGTGCTACCATAGAGCTTGTCGTCGCTGATGATGAAATTGAATTAGCGACTAGCGTTAAATGGAGCTCCGGTCAGAAGCACCTTGCTATTGGTTTAGCAATTCAGACATCCATGTTTGGGATTGTACATATGAAAATTTTTTGAGGACATTTACAGGCGTGCGAGTCCCGAGTTTGCAGACCAACGAGGGATGGATGGAAAGATAACCATGTGAGGATGAGGTCTTCCTCAGGCCAGCATTTAGCCAGTGGTGGAACATGGGACATATTCCAAGACAATAGAGCTGATGTAAAGGGCCTTGCTTGCTTGCCTCAGGTGGTGGTGCAGAAGATGGAAGCATCAAGTTCTGGAGCTTTCTTGAATTCGGTCAGCACTAGATCTCAGGTCTGTTCTCTTCTGTGGAACACGAAATGAAAGGGAAATTCTGAGCGCTCATGGCTCAAGAACCAGCTCTGTGCTCATGTTGTTGTTGTAAGCCTTGCATAACTTTATTTGGAATGTCAGCTGTGAACATCTCATCACTAGGCCTCCTTCATTCCATATTTGTGCAGTAAAAGTGAGAAAAGATTCATCACAGCTTGAGGAAAATGGAAATTTAGGTAAAGGTAAAAGGAAAACACAACAATTCAAATAGTTTTAGAATGCACAGTTTCATCTCAGCTCAATACTTGTACGTCTCTCTCATGGTTTGCCTGCAATCATTAATGGATGCTACTGATTCTCCTTTTGGAGGCATCACCACTCTTATCCACCTCAACTCACCCGTTTTTTCATTGCCTTTTGCTGCAATTTCTTGTCAAGCTCAGTCATTCTTTGAGCACATAAACTCTTATGCTTTAATAGATGCTACTTGTAGGTTGTATTTTAATTTTGCAGTCCGTATTATTTTCAGGTAAGACTAATACACCCTCGATCAAGCTGCTAAAGTTTGAACAAGATAAATCAATAAGGACAATCTTGTCAGTTTCAATCAAAATACAGACTGTGCATTAGTAAAAGAAAACTTGCAAATAAGAATTCCGTAAAAGAATTACCTTGTCACTTTCTTGTTGCTACATTATGACCTAGTTGATTTTGGTTGGTCTAATTTATAGATTGGGAGACTTGAAAACGAGATCTAGGAGATTTTCTCTCTCATTGTCTCCACGAAAAACCCAATCAAAATTCACTCAATGTAAGTTATTTTTCACCTTTATACGCAGAAAACTACTCCAAAAAAACACAACTTCAAGTGTTCTAATAGTGATTCAAGTACCATTAGGCAAGATCAAGATGAAGAGTTACCTTATCTGCATTGTAATGATCATTAAGATGAACACTCTCTATGAATTCTAGTCTGCTCCACTTCCGCAAATCTAGAGCTTTAAGCATCTCCAATGCAAGTCTCAATTTTGAGCGTCAATTGCTCCACATGGCACATATTGAATGGATGAGCATCTCCAATACAAGTCCAATTTTGAGCGTCAATTGCTCCACATGGCACATATTGAATGGAGTTTTAATATGATGTAATCAATCTAATTTTATTGAGGGTCATTTTAAAATTTTCCTCTCCAATGCTAAAGTAAATTAGAGTGAATGAATGAGAGAGATGAAATAAATTAGACATGTGGAGTTCATTTATTGGGTGAATGGATGAGAGAGAGAGAGAGTTGCAAGTTGCAATTTGAGCCTCTATATCTTGCAAGTCAAGTTGGAGTTTTTTTCAAAAAAAAACCACATCATGTTGAACTTTAATTGACGCTTGCATTGGAGGTATTTTTTAGTTTGAACCACACCCAATATGACGTGGATTTGGACTTTTTCCAAATAGAGACTTAGCATTGGAGACGCTAGAAAAAGTCCAATTCATTCACTCTAATTTACATCTTTGAATGTTTCAATTCCTTCTTCCTTTGAGATTCCCCAAAGTTGGCATTAGCATCTTTCAATTTAAGGTCACAATATTTTAATAAATCAACACGATTGACCGATCTAAATGGTACTCAATAATTTGGAGATATACAAGATATTTCAAAAAATTAGGGTTATATTTATACGTACTTAAGAACTACTCATGTGGGTGGAAATGTGGAACCACTTTCCTCTTCATTTTGAATACTGAAACACTCTACGTAATCAGATATTATATTCAACCTAATTCAAAATATCATTACGGGAATCTTTACAGTTCCGTTTCTATTTTTTGACTGAATCTTTAGTCATCCCAGAATCAATACTAATTTGACACGTAGTAAGGTAATTTAGAAATAAAAATTTATATTATTCACGATTACCAACTCTAGAAGGTTTCAGTTTCGTACTTTTAATTCTAGAAGGTAAAGGTTTGCCATCAAATAACGCCCGGCTACCGTTGTTGCAACACCAACACCATGGCGGGCGCTCGAGAATGACGGCGACGGGATCGCCACCGTGAGGGCTGATTCCCGGCCGTCTTGAGTATTACTTCAATTTCTGTATGCAAATGATTCCTGCCACCCACTTCTTCCAGGTACACTGGTGATATGCCTTCTCTGGGCCAGCAAGCTACATGTAAGAATTTCGTTTTATTATGGATCTTTTATTGAATCTGTAGAATGTGGACTTTTGGGATCTTAGTCTGTATTTTGATGAATGTTCTGCTATTTCTTTGTCCAAGCAATTGCAAATTTGGATTGTGTTGCAACTTATTGGTCTTTAAATATTTCTGTAAGGTATGGAAGTTCAGGATGGCAAGCTCTAGAACAACTTCTTGATGGGCGTCAAACAAGGACTGTAGATATATTCAGCTTAGGTTGTGTGTTATTTTTCTACATCACTCGTGGTAACCACCCATTTGGGGACCGCCTTGAGCGTGATATAAACATCACGAAAAACAAAGTTGACCTATTTTTGGAGGACAACATGCCTGAAGCCAAAGAACTTTTCTTCTGTCTGCTAAACCCTAGTCCAGAACCCAACTAGTTGTGTCCTTTTATTTTGAATATATCATAGAGCTATGGATAAGGAGCTAGATGAGATCGAGTTCTGAATTGATTATTTCGTTCTTGGATGATGCTTTATAGTTCTGTTTGAATAAGATTATTCGATTAATTGTTTGTTTCTGTATTCATGATTTAAGAATCCCTAGTTTTTATTTATAAGAATGCATGGTTTCCTTGCCACTAAGGAAAAGTATGAATGTTTGTTTTTGTCGAGTTTTGATGAATCGTGCATCAAGTACTGCCGCTGTTTTATTTTGAAATATGAGAGTTTAGTTTAAGATGTTTCAAGATTCTCATATGAATGAGAATTAAAATGCCTTGAATGGTTCTTCACCTGTCAAATGGTATATTTGAATTCATAAATTTTAACTGAATTCTGTATTTGTGTGTGTGTAATGTAATCTTTGCTTAGTATGATTTTCCAGTGAATATATTTTTCAGTTGTTTGCAACCATATTTTGTTTTACTTAGTGAACTTTTGTCGAGTAACTATATTCATTTTTTGTTGTTACCTTAGTAGATTATTGTCTGTGTTAGAATTTTTGAACATAGTTTTGAGAAATTGAAAAAGGTAGTGCTAACTTATTATGAAGTAAAGGAAGGTAGCAGAGCATTGGTAGGTTGATTATAGATTCTCATTTAACTCATCTTGAAACTATCTTTTCTCTTAATCAAAGGGATGTTTTTTTCAGGGCAGGAGATACGATGACATTACTGTCGTCGTGGCATGTATTTTCTAACTCTTTTCTTTTCATTTTTTTGCAGATCTCCATGCTTTAGTTCCCATTCAGTGTTCAGGTTACTAACACTTATTGCAGATACTCATAAAGGGATAGTTTTGATGTCTAATTCTCATAATGATTGAGCATGTCCTTCTGTAGGTTTGACTGTGATTCTCATAATGGCAGATTTCAGGAATTTAGCTTCATGTATGCAGAGAATCTAGTGCTACTTGCTTGTCCTTTAATGCGTGGTTACGTTCTGTAAGTTCAAGGCATTGATTTTTGAGTATTTTAACAATATGTTGAAAACTTGAACTGCAAACTAGTACTCCTTTTTATCTCAGGAAAATCTCGATGAGCATGATCCGCAAACTTCTCTTCTCGCTTTTGAAAATGCAGGTCAGAACGTTATAATTTGCATAAGCTTAATCTGTTTGTGTTAAACTGTGTATAAGTTTATGAATGTTACAATATGTTTATGATGGAGTGAAGATGGTTGCCGAACTTTCTGGAGATAGATGTTTGAAACTGATTAGTACTGAGATTTTCTTCTGTAGATTTATCAATTCTGGAATTTTTAGTATGATTGTTGCCGTGCAGTTGATATCACACGAACATGGTTATTTTCAGCAATGAATTTTGAGTTATATTTTGATCATTTGCTCTGCTAAGTATTATGATTAGTTATAATTACCGATGCTCTACTTATTAGTAATAACAGTTGTGGCTTGCAACTTAGTTTGTTTAGCTGTTGAGTGTACATATATAAATTTGGTTGGACTTGGATGTTTAAGCTTTCATTTTACATTGCAAGTGGTCTGTGAATTGAATTGGGAATTCGATGAACTTGAGGTATACTATATGTATCTTTAATTGCTTTGCTGAGGCAAGGGGGACCTTCAGTTATCTGAAAGAAATCCAGACAGAATTATCGGTGTGGCTGGATCAGAGTATGAGCCTGAAAGATGAACTCGAGAGAAGGTTCACATCCTTGTGCAACATTCAGGAGAGGATAACAAATGCTTTAAAGGAAGGCGTCGAGGAAGAAGAGATCAGTTTCTCGAGCCATCATGCAACGAAATTCCAGGGAGAAATCCTGAACATGAAACAGGAAAACAACAAGGTAAGAGATGAACTTCAAGCAGGGGCTGATCATGGTACAGATTACAAGGGAAATCGACAAGGCACTTAAGGTGTTGGACCATGAATTCGAGCTTACCGGGGCTACACCACTAAGACATGCATCAAGTCGGAGTCGGATCCCTCTCAGATCCTTCATCTTTGGAAGTAAACTAAAGAAGCAGAAGCATTCAATTTTTCCTTTTAGTAAGAAATACCAGGCCCTCAGAGCTGGCCTAATGTAGGTTGTATTCATAGCTAAGCCTTTTGTCTCTCTTGGTATTATTACTCCACTCTTTCATCAATAACGTTTAAAAATAATATAATTTCTTCCTTTTTACAGACTATGGATCATTATATTATGTATTTTCTCAACGCCTATTTATCTCCTGTAATTGCAGTGCTTACACTCTAATGTATTCAATGTTGGAAGTATCAATTTGGACATCATCACTGCACATTTCTAATGGTTTTAAAATACAAGTGATGAGCTAAAACCCTCAAACTGTTTGATCATACACTAAATAGAACGAAATGGCATCAGTACAGAATCATATGTATTATTTCCTAGAGTTATTACCAGTCTTTTGCCTACATAAGCTGTAAGCAGCTCATCAAAATCAGAAAAAAGATATTATGAAAATTAAAGGAGTGTTCCATGATATACACAACAGTAACCTTTTTATTATAACGCAAAAATGGGAGCAAATTTCAAAGCCGAAACTTGGAGAGTTATACATCAGACTATATAGCACAACAGACACAGCCAGAGGCAGGTATAGTCGATATATAGAGGTTTATTTCCAACTTTCCTTACATAGAACCACACCTTTTCCGTACATACGATGATGATGATGATGATGATGATGATGATACACTTTATTGTTGAGGTGAACTATGGATTATTTCTGCCCTGGTGCATCAAACACAACTTCATTCACTATCTTGGCTCCTCGTCCTTTAGCCATGTAGAGCCCGACATGATGCATTAGCTCCTGCCATTACAAGGGGTGCAAAATCTAGTAAGAAAGTGAATTTTTTCTGACCAAACAATCAGCGGAATGGAAGGCTCTGAAAAGGCTAATAAAATCAGAGAAGTAGATTGATAATAGAGAAATCATATGATGTGATTGTCTTTTTCAAGGGTTGATGTTGTAGCTTGATGAATAATGCTTGGGGTTTCTAAAATGACCACTGGAACACTTAAATAGTTTCTCCTTGTCAAACAACAATAAAATCCAGATTCTATTCCGACTTCCGAGACTAAGCCCCTGCTAGTTCTAAAGCCCCGTCCACATTGGTATCCCCATCCCCCAAAACACTGTCCATTCAAGAAGATCCAAGAGCACTGGAAAACAATTAAAGACAGATCACCTGAGGGTGAGCTAGAGCGCCTTTCATGTTACAAGCAACACTAACAGGAAAGTCAAAAGTAGCACAGGCAGAAGAGTAAACAGCAACCTCCTCCAAAGGAGTAAGAAGTCTTCGATTTTTTGCAGCAAGTGTAGAGCACACGAAATCTAACACACATATATCTGTGCATATCCCTACAACCAAGATCTTTGACAAAAGAAAACACTGTTTAAAAGGCCGCCCCAAACATAGATTGTTTAACGAGAAAGTAGAAGCGATTAAAGATATGAGATCACTTACAACTTTGATGTCATTAGTTTTCACCCAATCTACAAAGACGTTTGAACCATCTTTTTTCATTGACCCGATAAACCAATCAATGCAATCTTTCCACCTTAGAGTCACATTGGGCTCATTTTCTATCCACTGTAGAGCTGCAGATCACACAACAAAGATCAGATTTATGAAAATTGAAGAAAACTTGTAACAATTCATAAAAGTTACAACAAATCTGACATACCAAGAACTAGCTTGGATTCGTCAGTCCCAGCATTGAGGCGGATAAGGATGCTCGAGGATATCTGGATGATGAGAGTCATGGAGAGCATATATAGGCCACTTCTTCTCGCAGAATATCTTAGCAAGCTTCACTGACTTATCAACCATCCCTGAAATTTGTTTATTCGGTCCAGTCGGAGCCTACACAAGTTTAACATGGTACGATGAACAACTTGTTATACTAAAAAATCTAGAATCAACATCACAAATAGAGAACAAAATGTATAAAAACATTGTTCTTTGGAGCACACTGTCAAACAACTTCAGGAAGTAGAGAGGCTGAATAAGCAGTTACATAAATACACAAAATTTAGGATTTAAAAAATTAAATCGAAATCTCACCCACCGTGGCCACCGTCTGGTTCACGTCCGGCCGCCGAGATTCCCCGTCGTTTCATCCCTCTCCAGCAAAGGCCCCGACTGAATATTAAATCTGAGATGCAGTGAATTTAGGTGTCATTCGCGAAGTGATGTAACGTACATGGCGGGTTGGATCGCCGGCGGAAATCTTCTGGACAAGATTCCGGCGGGTTGATGGAACACAGTAACGGAGCAGTAAACAGACTAACGAAGTGAAATTATCGGCTAAGCCGGTTGGAAACTTGGAAGTAATTGAATTGATAACATTCTTTTTATTTTTCAATGACCCAGATTGAAAGCAATTAAATCAACGGTTGTAAAGAGAGGGACTGAACCTTCAGTCAAAAAAGAACGGGCTGTAGTACTTCCCTAAAATTATAATACCGTCCATCGAATATTGCTAAATTTTGTAAAAAAGAGAATATTTTCAGTTTAAATTATAAAGGTAAAATATTAGAATATATATATCAACCTCCTTTAAACATTAAAGAACAGCTCAAGTTCAAATAGAATTAGCTTATCAAGTTTACTTTTGGATAACATGTAGGAATGGAGGCCCCGCTTGCCCAGTGCCGCTGAGCACATTTTCATTCCCCCGCGCTCTCTAAAACACACACACACACAGTAATTTCGTTTGACTGATAAATCACAGACATCTTCTCCATTCCGTTTATCTCTCCAACCATTCGAGACCAATTCAGGTACACCGATGTTCATCTTCTCCATTTTCTGCATTTACTCAATTCCGAAGCAAAATCCAATTAGTTATTCACACGATTGGTTTTTTATGCTGCAGAAATGTCGAAAATCAAAGTGTGCGCCTTATTTAGGCCTCTGAATTTAAAGGAACGAGCAGATCATGGTGAAAAACTTTGTGTTCAGCGCGTAGGCTCGGAATCCTTTGTATTCAAGGTTTTGCTAGTCCTGACTGTAATTCTGCGTGTTCAAGTTTTCAAAACACTTTACGCAGATTATCCTGTCAAATGAGTTGATTATTTGATATACGTTTTTTGATAACAAATTGTTGTAGGACGAGAAGGAGGAGTTTGAGTTCGGATTTGATAGGGTTTTCTATCCAGGATCTCCGCAAGCTGATGTATATGAGTTTCTGGCCCTACCTCTTGTTCAGGGTATGGCCATTGTCTTGATTAAGCATTTTTTTTACGGTGACATTACCATTACTATTCTACTAGTGTATACTGTGACAAGGACTCGGGTAGAATGAATAATAAGCTGATACGGTTTGTATACTGTACTGTAGTATTACTTGACTATGTTGTTGGAAGTACAATAAGACGTAGGATGTATCGTTTCCTGGTTTTATTTATGTTTTGAGAAGACAAAATGTTTCGCCTTCATTTTTTGGTCTTGTTACAGGTGCTATGAATGGAATAAATGGGGCAATCATCACTTATGGACAGGTAATCTCAATCCACTCTGGCTCATCTGCTCAATGTGTGTCAATTTGTGTTGCTGGTATTCATTTTTAGTTCCATGGAACATCAGGATTAGGGAAGCACAGTTGCTTTCCTATCAGTTTTACCATTATCATAATGATCTTTGGATATATGCATGAGATAAATACCATAATGTTCTGCAGAATAACACTTTTGTTGAAAGGATCCAACATAAGTTACTTTGTTTGTATGCTGAGCCTTATTATTTCTCTCAAGTCTCAACGAAATATATTAGGCATTCGCTCTTCCATGCTCTTAAAAAGAGCTGAATTATTTTCCAGTATATGATGTTATTTGTGATTGTTGAAGTCATCGAAGTCAATCATTCCCCTGTGCGTATGTGTGTGTAGTTGATGGTTCTAATGTAATCAGAATGGTTCAGATATTGTAGGTTTATACGTTATTGGATTCATATAAGAAGATTCTGCACCTTGTATCTTTTCTATGTACTACTGCAGCTTAGTTCTTCCTATACTTCTGCAGCAGCTTACTGTTTTATATTTGAGTTGATTACATGCTATAAATCCTTTAAATCTTCCTACAAACAGCTGACATTCCATTCATATGTATTGTTGGAAAAATATTGCCTTGTATTCCACACAAGATTTGACTTCCGGAATTACATTAGTCATGCAACTTTTGCCTGTCACTATTCATCATAGTTTCGTTATGAAATGTAGACTGTGATTGTTGATACTAGAGTGCACTTCTATATAAGTTAGTGTCGGAAAAATCTAATTAGGACGATAACAAAATTCACAGGCCTGTTAAATGTACTCCCTATTGTTTGATTTGAGAATCTGCTTAGTTTCTTTTTCTTCCTTCCTAAATACTCCTTCTGTGATGTTCTACTCAGGTTATATCATCAAGGTGGATGAATTCTGTTTAATTACTTTTGGGATGTTTTAAACATAATAATTTTGGGTTAATTTCTAATATAAAACAGTTATTGACTTCCCTAACTTAAAATTCATAATAGTGAATGTCTCAGCTCAGTTTGCTACTGTTGTGTGATGATCAGAATGTGTTTCTCTGAATTTCTTGAGCACCTTTTTTTGGAAAACAGTCACTTGAGCACCTGAACTGATATGAGCTTTATTCTTTGATCCACATACAGACAGGAGCTGGAAAGACCTATAGCCTGGAGGTAAGAAAATGATGCTACAGTTTTTACAGAAAATTGAAATATTGAATGTTTTATGGGAAAAGGCATTGAAGTTTCACGACTTCAGGGTCCTAGCATCATGAATGAAGACGTGGCGAAGAAAGGACTTTTAGCAAGAGTCGTGGATGACCTTTTTGAAGCTCTTAAGCTTTCTGATCAAATGAGCAACGGTGTGATTAAATTGTCAATGGTATCTGGAATTATTCTCTGACTTTTGTACTAGTTGAAATTTTTGTATCATTCTTCAGCTGTTAACCATAGTTTGAATCTTACAGGCAGAGATATACATGGAGAGAGTGAGGTTGGTTTTACTTAGTAACTAAAGAATCGCACTTATCCAAAACTTGCAGCAACTTTGATTGTGATAGAAGGAATAACTTGCAGGGACCTGTTTGATTTATCAAAGAATAATATCCAGATCAAGGAGCACAAACAGCAGGGCATAATTCTCAGTGGAGCTACTGAGGTAAAACTAAAATATCATTAAGTACTTCACCTCTTGCTACGTCAAATAAAAAGTAAATTATATTGTCAAGAACATAATAATTTAGTTGCGAGTGGTGAGCTATTGAATTATTCTTGATGTCTTTGGCTACTTGAGCACTGTCGAACCAGGGTCATTCTTACAAACTTGGCAAGTGCAAGTTATTGATTGGCTGATATCAACGAGCTCGATTTTTAATGGCCTTTTAACATGAACAGTGATTGAGTTTGTTTTCAACTTCTTTGCATCAAGCATGTGCCCACTTAGACTGTTACTTTCTTGCCCAATATTTCTTCATTTTAGGTTATCATGGACATACTTTCTTGATATTTGAGTAGAGTTGTTCTCACAACTCTTATTTTGTCTCTCTTCTCGTCTGCAGATAGACATTTTCACCTCGACCCAAGCATTGCAAATGCTACATGTAAGTCCTGTAATCTTTTAGATAAATTAGCATGCAGCTATTAAAATGGGTAATTGTTTGCAGAAAGGGATTTCTAACAGGGCAGTTGGAGAAACACGTATCCACTATTTGGTTACAGTAATGTCATAGATGCCTTACACTATTTTCATATCCCACCTCTTGTTTAACCTTAACGATGACAGAAATGAATATGGCAAGCAGCAGAAGTCACTGCATATACATGTTTACAGTCCAGCAGGGACTCAATACTAATACTGAGACTAGGTATAAATCTGATTAATTAATCTGAGGACTTTAACAAATAAATTGGTTAATGCAGTCTTGAATCTATGAAAGGTGGAAATCTGGGAAGTTGATCCTTGTGGACTTGGCCGGTTCTGAGAAAGTAGAAAAAACTGGTGCTGAAGGTAGAGTACTTGAAGAAGCCAAGACGATTAACAAATCCCTTTCAGCTCTTGGGAATGTTATAAATGCTTTGACCAGTGAGTCACATGGAAAATCTAATCATATTCCTTATCGAGATTCTAAGCTCACACGACTCCTACAAGATATGCTTGTTAGTTTATTCTCAATCTCTCTGATTAGTCTTGCTACCCCTATTTGTGTTTACTTACTTTGATTTTACAGGGTGGTAACTCCCAAACAGCCTTGCTGTGTTGCTGCTCCCCAAGTCCTTCAAATGCCTTGGAAAGTCTTTCCTCCCTTCGTTTTGGAGCAAGGTTTGTACCTTGAGCACCGTTGAACCAGGCTAAATGTTTGGCATTATTTTTGTTTTATTACTCTTTTTGCAGTTCCTGTTTTCCTTGAACTGCAGTTTTGAATTGAACTGAAAGTGAATGGTTTTCTTTTTCATTTGACAGAGCAAAGCACATAAAGGCATTAGTGCATGCCAAATGTGTGGAAATCATTGACTTAAAAAAACTTGAATCTCATTCTGTGAATAAGGATGAACTTGAATCTCTTTCTGTGAGTAAGGATGAACGATGTCAGAGAATACTTGCCAAGGTTTGGTTTGATACATTTTTCAATTCTGTCTTGCAGACTGTGTTTTCTCTAACTCGGGTTTCCAATTATGTAGTTGAAAGGGCATTTAACATCAGAGATAGTTGATCTGCTGGAAGAGCTGTTTGTTTTGGAAGGAATATTTTTTGACCCCAGTTCTGCTGAAGAGCTGGAATCTGCATATGAAGACATAACCTCAAAGACAATTTCATCAATGCAAGAAGCTTTGATAGAGCAGGGTGCAAGGATTGAAGGGGTAAGGTTACACCACTATATGTTTCTTAAACTACAAAATAAACCTTTTTTCTAGAACTAAATAATACCTTAGTAAAGTTTCTTACTTTTACCCTTAACAATTGACATGTGCACTCAAATGTCTTCCAGCTGATGAAGGAAAATATGGTTCTTAAAGGCCAGTTAAGGTCCAATGGGAGTAGCAGCAACCCTGACATTGGAGCTCAGCAGAGGCGCAGTTATTTCAGTAGCATTCTGCGTGTTACTCTCTTTGAGTACTGGCTTCCTTGGCTCCTCCAGGCAACAAGTAAAATACCATCTCTGAGGTAACTAGCCAGAGATTCTTTCCGATTACGTGGAAACATTCCATGCGCCTTTTTGCTGGCTCTTCTCATCTGTTTACCATTAATCGCTGACACCATGATCATTTCAAATGTACATCTACAGCTACAGAACCTGATTATGAGAATTCAGTTATTATGCTTGAGTTCTTACTTGTTAATCGAAACACTTAACTTTCGGCATGTATAAATAAGATTGGGTGGCAAGCCTTGAAAGGTCCCTATGTCTTGGCCCTTGGGAAGGCTGTTACTGTGGTGTGAGGCTAAAACAAAAAGGCTAACCTGAAAATGACACCGCACAAGGGAATGAAGGGATAGGTCCTAATCCCGCGTGTCTCCAAAGGGTGGTCACACCCCACCCCTTCCCCTCCTAAAAATTTTCTGAATTATTATTGTTTATTAGATATTTGTTGTTCACCAGAAAGGAAAGATTTTATTTCAACTTAAAGGAAATGTTATATAAAATGATCAACTTCCATTTTTCGTGACTTGAAGCATTTTGGAAGGATGGATTTCCATTCTGATATGGAAAACAACAAAAGTAAAGCTGAAGCAAAAACCCAGACACAGGTCGTTTTCCTTCATTTAACTTCTTCTCTCCTGTTCTTGATGGGTTTTCACTTTTCATTGACCTCCTAAAGTAACGGAGAACTAATGCATTAGGTTTGAAATTTTGATCATTGGTAACTAAAGTTGATTATGATAAGTGAATAAACAATCACTATCTTATCAATGAAAGATCCAAACCAAAATATCACCTTGTCTTCATCATCAGCCTGATAGTGATAGTAACAATCAGCCAAACAAAATCACTTTGGTAAAAACATTCACTTGCTTCTTTTTTCTTCTTCAACCACTTAATATTTGTCTTTATTTAAACTAATGCAAAGTATTATACATTTTAGAGACAATCTTTTTTGCTCCATTTTAACAACTAACAATGGCGTGTGGGACGTTTGATGATTGTGGCCTTGAAAAGTATCCTTGAGGAGAGAAGGACAATTGAATCCCACACCTCAATATGGTTGCTGCTTCGAATAGTGTGATTACAGATACAGAGACTACTTCATTTCTTGGACTTGCCTCATTCATCAACATGCCTTTTCATCTGATCAAAAAAATTAAAATTAAAATAATGGGTTTTCATAAAAGTTGGTACTAGTAAATCACGAGGCACATTTTCTGGTGCACTCTACCAATATATATGTTCCAATATTATATTTTAATGAAATCAGTATCAAATTTCTTTTTCTACAAAGAAAAACAAATTGGAAATAAATTCTTTGACGAGCTATTATTGTATTCGTTCATAAATATATAAATATAATAAGGCAGACATGATCTAGAACTATACAGAGTCAAGGAAGTAGTTGATTGATTCATATTCAGCCCATGCTCTAGAATATTTAGTATGGTTTCATGTTATATCTAGATTTATTGTATTCATTTCTTATAATTATCATTTTCTATAAAAACCAGTGCCGTCCTTTTTAACTAAAATTAAGAAAGAAATTGAATTGGAGAAGGATTGAGGGTTCTAAATTCTTTGTATTATGTACATATTTTTTTTGTTATAGATGAAGTATAATTGATTTTTTAAAGAAAACCGAAAAATTTTGAACTGAAAAAAAATTAAGGACGCCAATGTTTTTAACAGGGCCGAATTTTACAGGGACGGTGATTATGAATACAATTATGGGGGTGTTTGGCAATTAGGTGTTAGCTGTTAGCTGATTGCATTAGCTGGTTTGACTAGCTGATTGTATTACCTGATTTGACTGGCTGATTTGACTAACTGATTGTATAAATGTGTTTGGTAAAATTAGTTGATAGATATAGCTGTTTATGGACAAAATGACATTTATGGACATGAATATAGTTTATTACTTATTCACTTATTAAATGTACATAATTTATCAATTGCTATTTTTTTTATTACAAATGAAACATAAGAATTATAATAAATTAAAATGAATTATTATATAATCCACATTTTCATGATATTCTTTTAAATTATACATTATAAATTTGTTTTAGAGACTTTTTCAAACTTTTCTCTTGTTTCATGTTGATGGATGTAAGGGAAAAAAAATATTTCCGAGTAATTTTGATGAAATGTTATTGATATAACAGTGGAAAAATGAGAAAAACCAACCAATGACATTATAATAAAATATAATGAACATAAACATCAATAATATAATCATAATAATGCAATCCAAAATACTAATTGAACAATTAGAATGATGCATAATTATTTTGAACACTTGAATTTTCCTACAAAAAATCAAATTCAACAATATGTATTATATCTTTTTGCATAATTAGTATAGAGGAGAAAGGGTAAAAAAGTATTTAATTGAGCATTTGAGTAGAAAATATTACTTTTTAACCTTTTAAAAATTAGCCTATTGAGTACAAAAAGCACTTGTTCAAACTCATTCACCAAACACTTAAAAGTGTTGTTTAACGGTCAAATTAGCACTTTTTAGATCAAAAGGCAGTTTAGCCTCATGAAATCTGGGATTATTTCCAGACACCCGGATAGGGATGATCATGGGTCTCGGACCCGCTCCAGATCCTGCGGATTTAGACCCTGTGGGTCGGGTTTGGATCCAAAAATTTTAGACCCATCGGATATGGATCGGGTCTGGATCTAGATTTCAATAAACGGGTATGGATACGGATATAAGGTATTAAGATCCAGACCCGGATCCATATCCATATCCAGACCCATTAACCTATTATAATATATAATTAATAATATATTATTATTATGTGATAAATATATATGTAATATCTAATACTATTCATCTTCTTCTCTCTAATAATAATTATTATTATTCAAAATTACCGATACCGATACAATATAGAAAAAGGCAAAAACCTTTTATATAGTCTCAAACTCTATTCTGAAACACCTTATCGCACAAACTCTAGTTTCATACTTCCGTGCGCTCTACTTTTTTGCGTTCTGGCCAGTTAACTTCTTAGAACATAGAAGATATCGTTTTTTGTTGCACCTACTACATTATTGTACTAAATTACGATTTTGATCTTAATAAATTGATGTATTTTGATGTTTATTGTGATTGATAATTCATATATATATATATATATATATATATATATGCTAACATTTGTGCTTATGGTAATAAAAATAAATAAATTTGGGCATATTCGTATTCACTATGAAAATCTCAAACATCTATTTAAAGAATTTGTCGATATCTTAGTAGACCCATTTATGACCCGTTTAAGACCCTTAGACCCGTAAGATCCTGCGGATATGGATACGGATTTTAGAATTTTAGACCCTGCGGATATGGGTCGGATTTGGATCCGATATTTTTTTTACGGATCGGGGCCGGATATAGCTAAATTAGATTCAGACCCGCCCCATGATCATCCCTAACCCGGAATAGTGTGATTACAGACAAGATTGGTAAGTTTGGAAGCTAACACAACTGACACAAGCATACCAATCTCTCTCTCAAATAAAAGCCCCATTCATTTATAATTCTCATACCAAACAAATATGCCTTCTTCCATTTCCTCCCTCCATATCTTCACCTCATTCTTTCTCCTAATCTTCTGCACCATTTGTCCATTCACCAACTCAATAGACTTCAATTATCCCGCGGTTTTCAATTTCGGTGACTCCAATTCCGACACCGGCGGCCTTGTCGCCGGCGTCGGCGACTCCCTCCTCCCACCAAACGGCCAGACTCACTTCAAGAAACCGTCCGGCAGGTTCTGTGATGGCCGCCTCATTCTTGATTTCCTCAGTAAGAGAATTCCCCACATTTCGTACATTTCATGTTTTTCAATGAACAAACTTGTCATTTTCTTGAAAAAAATGAATAAATGTTGCAGTGGATGCATTTGATCTTCCTTATCTGAACCCTTATCTGGACTCAATGGGGGCACCAAATTTCAAAAAGGGGTGTGATTTCGCCGCTGCTGCTAGCACCATACTTCCTGCAACTGCAAGCTCTCTCAGTCCATTTTCATTTGGCATTCAGGTGAGGCAGTTCATCAGGTTCAAGGAAAAAGCTCTTGAATTGTCCCAAGGTACTTGTAACCAGTGCATAATATATATTCAATTCTTGAAAATGTTTCTGAATTATGTGGGATTCGGTTTCTTGTAGGACATCGGAAGCTGAGCAATTACGTTCCGGATCAGAATGCTTTCGACAAGGGCCTCTACACATTTGATATAGGCCAGAATGATATTGCTGGTGCCTTTTACTCAAAGACTTATGATCAGATCATTGCTTCAATTCCACTCATTTTGGCTGAATTTGAGACTGGCATTAAGGTTATTCTTAATCATCTCTTATAACTTTCGCTGTAAACTAGGTTTGTAACTCTCTTTTTGCAATGGCACAGAATCTATATGATGAAGGAGCGAGATTCTTCTGGATCCATAATACAGGCCCTCTTGGATGCTTACCTCAAAATGTTGCTAAATTTGGGACAGATCCCTCCAAGCTCGATGCGCTGGGATGTGTCACAAACCATAATATGGCTGCCAAGCTTCTAAACCTTCAACTTAATGCTCTCTGCAAGAAAATTCAAGGACAGTACACAGATACAAATGTCACATTGGTGGATATCTTCTCGATCAAGACCAATCTCATTGCCAATTATTCTCGATACGGTTAGTATCATACTCTCTCAGTTTCGCTTAAAAAGCCGTTTAGTATTGCAAACAAAACTCTTAGACCGGCATGAAATGGCTAGTTCCTTACTTGGTACTACGGAAAATTCTGTAGGCTCCTGCCAACCAGTGGTTGTGTGCTGATTTTATATACACTAAACCAAAGCTTGATAGATTTGTTTGATCAGATATGGTTTCTTCCAAATCACTTCTTTCCTGAAATGGTAGTTGCTAGATAGGAGCATTCCAACCATACTAAAATGGAACAATATAATGTATCATGTTTATTACATATTAAAAGCTTTCAGGGCATGTTCTTTTTTACTGGACTGAATTAAACTGAGCTTTTTGTTATGCAGGATTTGAACAGCCAATAGAGGCATGCTGCGGATATGGAGGTCCACCGTTGAACTTCGATAGTAGAATAACTTGTGGCCAGACAAAAGTGTTGGACGGAAATACAGTAACTGTGAAAGCATGCAATGATAGTAGTGAGTATGTGAACTGGGATGGGATTCATTACACAGAATCTGCTAATCATTTTGTGGCTTCCCAGATTCTCACCGGAAAATATTCCGACCCGCCATTTGCCAACCAAATGCCCTATCTACTCAAGCTCAAGTTCTAACTCATTCTTCTATTTATTCATCACATTCTTTTAGTCAGTCTATTTGGTTAAAGCTGCAGCTGAATGAAACTGAATGAGTATCAATCAACTTCCTGGCTCTTAACATGCTGATTGGCTTGGTAAAAAATGAAATTCATTTATGTACAGTTTAAATATCATACTGCAAAGATTTCGAATATCACGTGTCATGTAAATTTGGCTAACTTGATACCTGTGTAATACCATTTATCAAAAAAGTAAGAACTTGTGCCTATTATTTGTAGTGCCTGTGACCTTCTGTAAATTGTATCTGATTGCTTAATTAAAATAAGGCAGAAGCATGCCTATATATAGTTACATACAAGGGCCTAAAGCTAAATACTGAAGCTAGCTAAACCCTAGGCACATAAGTGCAATATACAAAGTACATACATAATTAATAAATCAGTCCTCCAATTCTTCTTGTATTGTCACACCCCCCTTCAAGCGAAGCGTCGGATTGACTGAGACGCGAAGCTTGGACCGAAAGAAGTCAAACAACGCACGATTGAGCCCCTTGGTGAAGATATCCGCAACTTGTAAGGATGTCGGAACATGACCAACTCGTAGTTTGCCAGCACTAACTAGCTCCCTCACAAAGTGATAGTCGATGTCGATGTGCTTAGCTCTCTTGTGAGCAACTGGATTCTCCGCAAGAAAGATAGCACTGTTATTGTCACAAAGAAGCACCGGAGATCCCTGAAGTGGAAAGCGAAGATCCCGAAGAATATGTAACAGCCAAACTACCTCCGAAGCAGTGTTCGCAAGAGCTCTGTACTCCGATTCAGAGCTTGACCGAGAGACTGTGGGTTGCTTCTTCGCACTCCATGAAACCAAGTTACCACCAAGGAAAACTGCATATCCATAAGTAGAGCGACGTGTCTCCAAGCAGCGCGCCCAATCAGCATCGGAGTAGGCCAGTATCTCCGAAACACCATCGGCAGTGAAGGTCAATCCACAATGTTGAGTGCCTCGAACATATCTAAGAATTCGAGTGACTGCAGCAAAATGATCATCCCGTGGATCCTGAAGGTATTGACTCACAGAGTTGACAGCAAAGGATAGGTCAGGACGAGTGATGGTGAGATACTGAAGTGCACCTACAAGAGAACAATACAACTTCGGATTGTGAAATGGTCCACTGGTACTGCTGTGTAACTGAGATAACGGAAGAAACAGTGTAGAAACCGGCGTAGCATCCAACATCCCAGCTCTCTGAAGAATATCCCCAGCATACTTAGCTTGACCCAAGAACAACCCGGTGGAGGTGGGTGTAACCTCCAAGCCAAGGAAGTAGTTGAGATATCCAAGATCCTTGACAGAAAATTCCCGGTCAGCCCGAGCTATAAAACTCTGAATAGCAACCTTATCATTCCCGGTAAGAATGATATCATCGACATAGATGAGAAGGTAAAGGATGACTGAGCCACGGGTAAACACGAACAGAGATGGATCCGATAGACTGCCAACAAAACCAAGACCCTTAACAAAGGCGCTGAAGCGATCAAACCATGCCCTAGGAGCTTGCTTAAGACCATAGATGGCCTTCCTCAAAAGACATACATGATTAGGACGTGCAGGATCCTGATATCCAGCCGGTTGAGCCATGTAAACTGGACCGTCAAGAACACCATTCAGAAAAGCATTCTTTACATCGAGCTGATGAAGCGGCCATTTCCTCATTGTAGCAATAGCAATCACTGTACGGACAGTGGCAGCCTTGATAACTGGACTGAAGGTATGATCAAAATCAAACCCCGGAACCTGTGAGAATCCTTGAGCTACCAGACGTGCTTTGTACCTCTCAATAGAGCCATCCTGTTTGTACTTCAATCGATAGACCCACTTGGAACCAACTACATTAACATGTGGAGGGCAAGGCACCAACTGCCATGTCTGTTGCCGCTGTAGTGCATCAATCTCCTCATTCATAGCAGTAACCCATCGGGAGTCCTTGACTGCAGCCTTGAAGTTTCTCGGTTTCTTCTGTACCAGTAACTCAGCAACTAAACCTGTGGCCACAAAATCAGGTCCAAGACTGCGAGCTACTCTTGTTCCATCCTGATGACGAGTGACCATCGAGTGAGCTCTAGGAGCAGGTGGGGCTGCTGGAACCTGTAGAGTTGTGGAAGCAGGAGGAGTCAAAGTAATACTTCCAGACGAGACTGAGTCACCAGGTGAATCGGAGGAAATCGAGGAAACTGGAGAAGGCTCTGGAGTGACTGGTTCAGGTTCATCGGCGAGTGCTGCTGATGTAGATGAAGAAGACTCATGACATGCCGTACAAGACTGCTGTGGTGGAAGGGTCTCAACAGAAGATGTCTCTACATCAGGATCAGTGGGGTCAACAAAGGACGAAACATCCAAAGAAGAGAAATGAGCCTCTGTAGATACTCTCGAAAATGGAAAGTGACCCTCATCGAAGCGAGCGTGACGAGTCATATAAATACGATCAGAAGCAGGATCCAAGCACTTAAATCCTTTGTAGTGTGCACTGTAGCCCAAAAGATACATGGCAGACTGCGAGGAGTTAATTTATGTTCAGATGTAGGCCGAACATAGGGAAACACACGGCAACCAAAAGGATGAAAGTTCGAGTAGTCTGGCGAACGTCCAAAAAGTACTTCAAAAGGAGACTTGTTATCAATCACTGGTGTTGGCAACCTGTTGATCGTGAAGACAGCAGCACTAAATGCATCATCCCAGTGAGATAGCGGTAGATGTGAATGGAACAACATGGAGAGGCCCATCTCCGTGATGTGTCTGTGCTTGCGTTCAGCTCTACCATTCTGCTCCGGTGTATATGGGCATGAAACTTGATGATGAATGCCACGAGTTCCAAAGTGAGACTGCAACCTGTTGTTGATGAATTCAGTCCCTCCATCACTCTGGAAAACTTTGATTCGAGATGAGAATTGATTCTCCACGAATGCCTCAAACTGGAAGTATACATCGACGAAATCTGATTTGCGACGAAGAGGGTAGAACCACGAAAAACGCGAATAATCATCCACAAACAAAGCATAATAAAAGAAACCATTTCCCGAAACAACTGGAGACGGCCCCCACAAATCACAATGAATCAAATCCAAAACATTCTTAGCCCGTCTGGGGTTCTCAACAAAAGACAGCTTGTGGCCTTTAGCCATAGCACACGGTTCACAAATACCAGGTTTTGGAAGTACAGAAGTAAAAGACAAAAGTCCATGTTTGTTCAACAAAGATAGAGTAGAAGAGGACACATGTCCTAAACGAGCATGCCAAACTTCAAAAGATGCTCTGTTATTGTTCTTCTTCACCACTGAAATAAGTGCTGTCACACCACGGTCCAACACGTACAGCCCATTCTCACTGTATCCCTGCCCCAGGATTGCCCTGCTGAGCTTGTGCTGAATAGTAAAAGACTCGTCATCGAAAGAAATAACAGCACATAGCTCCTTGGTAAGCTTACTAATTGACAACAGGTTTTTAGTAATAGCAGGCACAACCAAGACATCAGATATATGCATAGAAGGGCTAACTCTAGCAACACCAACAGCAGTAATAGGAAGAGAAGCACCATTACCAACAGAAACAGAGATATTACCATTGTATGGAGCCAGGGCAGTCAAGTTCGAAGGGGTGGCACTCATATGATTGGTAGCCCCTGAATCAAGATACCAGTTTGAGGCTGTAGGAGCAGTAGCGGGCTGAGTCTGAGGAGCCTGGTACGAACGTACTGCGGTGCATATACAGGTTGCTGAGGAGCCATTGCCGCAGGAGCAACAGGAGCGGCATAAGTCTGAGCAACAAGAGCCTGAGGAGCAGATGGAGGCCGTGCCAGCTGAGGAGCATAAGTCTGGTACTGCTGCTGGCCATAATACTGTGGTGATGGAGCCACATAACTCTGCGTAGAGTTGCCGCAAAACTTAGAGATGTGCCCGAAGCCTCCACATGTGTAACACTGAATCTGAGCACCCAAAACACCAGATCTGGACATACCAGGACCTCCAGGAGCTGTCCAGGGACGACGACCGCCACGGCGACCGCCAGCCGCGCGTGGGCCCCACATGCCGCCGCCACGCGCGGCCTGTCCAGGCGCGTGAGCCCACGCGCCACCGTCTGGCTGCTGGGCGGCCTGGGCAGTCTCCTGGGCAGTCGCAGCGAAGGCTACCGGTCCCACCGGAGCCTGTACCTGCACATTCGTTTTCTCCAAATTCGCCAAAAAAGCCTCATAGCCCTTGGCTTGATCCACAACAGTTATATACGGAGGCAAAGGATCAAGAACAGCAATAGGTGCACTAAAATTTGAATAAGCTTGTCCAAGGGCAGTGAGAAACCACATAAACTTGTCGCGGTTATCCGCAGGTTGACCCATAATACTCAATTGATCAAAAATTCTAATCAGAGACAGATGAAGATCATGAATCGTACCAGTCTTGTGAAGGAGATTCGCCTGCTGTCTGAGGCTGAAAACACTGATCGAGGTGCTGTGTTGATAGGTGCTGGCGAAAGTGTCCCACATCTCCTTAGCGGTGGTACACCCAGTGATCTCATTCAACGCATCAGCCGTGCATGAAGAGAGGAGAACACTACAGAGTCTCTGATCATCCACGATCCAGGATTTGTAGGCAGCAAGGGCAGCGTCGTAGGCGGCCTGCTCCTTCTGAAGAACAGCAGAGTCCGGTGGTGAGGAGGAGGAAGAGGCGGCCGTTGGCGGCACGGGAACGAGAGGGAGAGGAGTAGAGCCATCCAGATGGCCAAACAGTCCTTGAGGCTTGAATACATACTCTACCTGCTTCTTCCATCGCAGGTAGGTTGAAGCTTCCAACTTGGTGTTGAGAAGATGCACCATCGTGTTGATCGTAAGAGAATCATCCCTGGTAGCAGCCATTGTTATGTGAACAATAAAAAAGAGGGCAGAAAATTTGAACTGAGAGGGGAGGGCAGAAAAAAAATTCGTGCGAGAAGGGGAGAGGAGTAGGTGGCGGCCAAAAAAGAGAGAAGAGAGGGAGAAAGGGTTTAAGAACCCTAGGGTTTAAGGAAAGAGGATCGTCAGGCTACTGATACCATGTAAATTGTATCTGATTGCTTAATTAGAATAAGGCAGAAGCATGCCTATATATAGTTACATACAAGGGCCTAAAACTAAATACTGAAGCTAGCTAAACCCTAGACACATAAGTGCAATATACAAAGTACATACATAATTAATAAATCAGTCCTCCAATTCTTCTTGTATTGTCACAGCTTCATATTGAGCAGATGAAGAGAATTGACCAAAAATAACATAAAATTTATTTGGCATTTTCTCTTGTTATAACTCATCAGTCATCATCAAACTTTAACTACACCATTTTGTACATTAATCAAGTGGTATTTTGCTTCCTCTTCTCCGCTCAACTTCAACTAGAATAAGGATTCCCCGAGACTTCATTTTCTGGAGACATAAGCATAATATTGCGCCATCGGAACAACAAAAGCTATTACCAACAGCCCTCCGACAACAAGTGTGAACTGCCCTCTTTTCTCATCGGTCTCCTCCCTCGTTTTGAAGTTGGACTCCCTCTTGCTCTCTCTAACTGCTGGACCTCCGGGGTCTGGGAGCCCGTCAATGGCTGCAACCAGCCGCTCGGCCGTGCTGTACAACGCTTCATTGTACTTCTCGTCCGTGGCAAGCACTATATAGAGGCAAGCGATTAGATGATGCTAACTCACAAGTTATTTAAACATTGTTGAGAGTAGAAAATGATTGAGCATCATACATTAACATACGTTAAATCATGAAAGTTAGAACATCATTTTAGGTTTATACACTCCTTCTTTCTATGGTTAGAGTCTACATTGCAAATGTCTCATTGCTCATAAAAAAGGCAACTTTCTAGTTAGAAGTACCTTATATACCACTAATCATATAGGTATTATTCTAGATAATTCTGAAGTAAAAATGGTGACAAAAAGCTTAACTTTGTACAAAGTAAAAAATGGACCCTTATTATGGAACCTAAGAGAGTATTAGAGAAAAGGGAAATAGGTGCTAGAAATTGCAAGGTTGATTTCTTCAAGGCTTCCTGTTTTTTATGAAGGTAAATTGCAAAATTATCTTTCCGAAACACAACATGATTTGATATGCAGTCATCATATGATAGGGTTCACTAGACCATTTGGCATAACATATGCTAAAGATTTACAAAAAATATACTCTGAGACATTAAGCACGTGGAATGGTATGTTAGGAAGTAAAAGAAATGGATATGGGAAGAGGTTTCACCTGGAAGGTTTTCAGACACGGTAGAATCAAGCACAGATTCACCAACAGCACTGATAAACTCGGGACCTCCGGTGATTGCTCCTTCTTTTTGGCTGGTGATAAGCACAACTATGCCTTTCTTAGAACCCTTTTCAAGAGTTGGGTACCAACGCTCCAAAACTTGGTCAGCGTACTCAAATGCATCAGCTTTGCTCTACACACACACAAAGAAAAATGAACTAATCAGAAACTTCTCCTATATTCAGCACCTCACTTCATTTCATGACTGGGATTCCAGTCCAAATTGTACGATAATACGTCCATGAATCTATATTTTAAGGGAACACGATGGAATTGATTATATTTCTCAGACTAGTTTTTGTTCAGTATACATTGATCCAACAGCATATCGAACATGATATTCCATACGATGAAAGCAGACCTGTTAAAAAGTAGGTTTCAACAGAACACTTTTGTACTCACTGTTCTATTGAATTAAGAAAACACGAAGCACCTCAGCACAAAATTAATATATATGTTCTAAGCTTAACATGAGCATATCCTGGTACCGCTCTTGCTCAAGTATGCTTCAATTCCAGAGTTCTAATGAGCTTAGGTGCATCAGGTAGCCTATTTGTTCCTAGTTAGAAATCAGGATTCCATAAAATACTCCAAAACTAGACCATACTGATTGCATTCTTACAGTTACATTATCCATAACTAGATAGCAACAAAGCATTGCTGATATGAAAGGAGTATAATATAAGATAATGCAAGATGAGAAGAGGTGGATGGATTAGTATGATTACAGTGAGCTTGCGGACAGTGATGAAGTTAACATGGAAGCCCTTTCTGGACTCGAGATCGGACAGCAATCTCTTCAAGTCCGATTTGGTGACCCTGCTAAGAACACCAGCATCATCCAGCACATAATTATCCTGCGAAGGGACCTCACTCAGAACATCAAACTCAGACGCGAAAGCAGGTGGTACAGGCACAATGGCGGGGCAGTAGTTCAACGCCAGCGAGAGCGCCACCGCAGCAAGGCCCTGGTGGACATGAGAAACCCAGTTCTTGGGTTTCAGTGAGGATGGCGGTTGATCAGATATTGGCTTCTTGAGGCAAGAGCATATATGGGGTTTCGGAGATGCCGAGGTTGAGCTTCTGGGGTTGAAAATGGGAGTGAATGAAGCAGGGGAGAAGATGGTTTCCATGGCGGATGTGGGGTGAACAAGATTCTGGATGTGGGATTTTTGGTTATGGGGTTTTTTCTGTGTTTCTTTTTTTCTTAATATTTTTATTTTCTGTGGTTTGGATTGTTGGCTGGATTTGAATGGGATAACGTTCTAATTTCTGGACATGGAAAGCGGATAGGGGCCTTTTGGACTATTGACCATCGTTTTGGCGGGTAATAAACTGGATTAATATTTGTCACCTCTATTGACACATCTTATTTTTGTTAGAGTAAAATTTTGATACTTTGATTTTTGTTTGTGATAGTCACTTCGTATTAAGAATGCATGATAGTTCAGTAATTGTTTATGTTTGTATGTGAGCATTTTTATTGTTCGAGTTTTTCTTTACCTTCTCTCTTGTCATATTCTTTTTTTTATTTGATTGTTCTTTCTATTGTTTCTTTACTCTTCTATGAACTTTTAAGGTTTTGCATTTGAAAGTTTATCAAGTTGTGAATGAATTGTTGCCTGTTGGCCATGCCATATTTTTATATTTTTATGATTTTACTTTCTCATAAACATTTGAAAAAGGGAACATGAGTTTTTTGTGTGTAGCCTTCTTGAAATAGGATACATCATTTTTCATGGTATATTTTTAATAGTTCCAGTATGAAAACCTTTTCAACTTCACTAGTGAGATGCGAATGCCAAGAACAAGTAAGGACCAATTTGTTTCACTTATTATGTATATATTATAATTTACTAATGATTAGAGAAAAATATATATGTAAAGCGGTCTCATGATTAAATATATGGTTAATATTCATGTTCTGGAGTAAATTAGTTATTAGACTTATTTTCAAATACACGAGAAATCATGATTTATCATAAAATAGAATATACTAATCGTTTGTTGGAAGTAAATATGAGATAAAAAAGAGTCTGGCACTGGTCGAGAATTTTTAGTTTAAAATAATGGGAAAATTCTCACAAATGGCGTAAAAAGAGTTGAAACTCCTATTTAGGACGTAAAACTTCCTACTAAGGGCATTCAATTACTTTTAAGACAATTTTATCCATTTTACTCTTTTTCTAAATTTAGTTTTACTTAATTTTATCATGTATAAAAATTTTATCATGTAAATTATCAATAATCAGAATTTTACAACTAACAATAATATAAAAATATAACATTATCATGTAAATTTACATTATATTAATTAAACTTTGACTAACATACCCTAAATCCCTTATAAATTCAGACCATGTCTCTGATGAAATTGTATCCCAGCTGCAATTTTATATATTGAATTAATCAATTATAAGTACATGGAGACGAAAGATAAAATTTAATACATGGAGAGAAATCCATGATAAGATTTATGTGACAATTTACGTGATAAATTAAATTTAAAAAAAGAATAAAATGGGTAAATTTGTCTTAAAAGTAACTGAATGCCCTTCGTAAGAATATTAAAAAAAATTACGCCCTTTATGGCAATTTTTCCAATAATTTAAGTTAAATTTAAATACATGTTCTACTAAATTGTAATACCATTGTGTGGATTGGAGAATTTGGATTTGGGTTTAACATCTTGAGAATCCTGGACTTGAAATCTGAATTTTGAGTTGTTGAGATTTCAAATCTTTGTTTGGTATAGAGTTGGATTTTGAATTGAATTATTTAAATAAAAAGGAAAATTAATATTTAATGAATTAATATAGTTAATATTTTTTTTTTTGAAAGGAATTAATATAGTTAACTTGTCATATTTTGAATTACTATACATGTCTCATCTTAGGCCCTGTCAAGTTCAGCTGCTTGGATCTGCTTGAGCTGCTTGGTGCTGCTTGGAACTGCTTGAACTGTTTGGATTATTTTATTATTTATGGATGAATATTCGTACGTGGTTTAAATGTAATTAGACAAGTTCAAATGAACAATATTTCATTAACAACAATTAAAATAACCTCTTTACTACCTAAATTTCAAAACATTTTATTTCTTTTCAAAAAAATTCAAGTCGGATGAAATAAGCTACTTGGGGCTGCTTGGGGCTGCTTGGACCTGCTTGGAGCTGCTTGCAAGAAGCTGAACTTGACAGTTGACTTTTCACACTATCCAACACATATTTTTGACCAACAATATTTTTATTTACAGATATTATTGGAAAATCAAAATTTGATATTTGAATATATTATATGTTGCGATTAATGTAACGATACCGAATATGATGATATTAATGATTATATATCTATTTAAATAAGCGATCAAAGTTTAAATTGGCACCTAATTTATTATCTCAAAATTTCATGCCGTAATTTACTACCTCTGTCTTACTTGAATCCGCATTGTCACTTTTTGACCCTATTTATTATTCAACTTTGACCGCATATTTTAATAGATATTTAATCATTAATATAATCATATTTGGTATCGTTAGATTAATCGCAACATATAATATTCAAATATCAAAATTTGATTTTCCAATGATATCAGTAAATAAAGATACTGTTGGTCAAAATATGTGTTGGATAGTGTGAAAAATCAACTGTACAGATATTGAATAAAAAAATACAAATGGATTAAAACTGGATTTAAGATCTGAATTTGAAATCCTGTGATACCAAACAAGGATTTGTGCAAGATTAGATTTGAAATCCTAAAATCCTAAATGTTGGTCATACCACACACGGCATTAAGTCCAAGTACATAATAAAAAGAAAAAAGTGCTGTTGTACCCCCAAATATTCAAAAAAGTGCTAACGTACCCCTAAATTTTTCAAAAGTGCCACTATACCCTCAAATGTATAATTTGGGCAGATTTTTCTTTTGCCAAGTGTAAAATGTCAAGAATACCCTCACTATTATTTTTTGATAAAAAAAAAAAATTATAGCGAAAATGCCCCAACCAAATCAATGAATAATCCTCCCCTACCTAATTATTCATCTAATTCTCGCTTCCCTTTTTAAATTCAACCCAGTTAAGAAAGGCAATCCAAATCCATACCACCAGTCACCGTTACTTTATCGGATGAAAGCGTTTGAAGTCGAGGGGACCAAAACCACTGTAACCAGAAATTAGTGTGAGCCGGGGGACCGAAACCGCCACACCCAGTAATAATTAGCGTGACTAACTCAAGGTGGCGAGATTATGGTAATTTCACCAATGTTTTCAGTTTGTTGAATTTTTGGATAAAAATGTTAACTTTTTTTAATACTGGCCTGCTAGATTTAGTCCGATTTTTGTTTATTTGCAGTCCGTATTTTTGTTATATAATCATATATACAATAATTATGATATATAACTGATTTGCAAGTGTATGCAATAGAAGTAATATATACATATATATATATATATGATGCATGTGTCTGACATTCTTAATTATTGATCATATCATATATATCAAAAACGTATTTTTTTAGACTATAAAATAAGCAAAATATGGACTGCGTCTAGAATTGCCCCTTTCAATAATATTGTGCATTTATTTTGTAATTCAGTGATATTAATTTCTTGAATTTTTTTTTCGTGCCCATGCGCATTTGGGTCAAGGGAAAAAAATTCCAACAAGTGAGGGTAAATTTGTCTTTTAATTCAAAATGGTGTTGAAAATGGGCTTTAGAGGTACAATTTTTTATTCAATATAACAATAGGGGTACATGAGCACTTTTAAATTACTCGGGGTACATTGACACTTTCTTATAAATTTGGGGGTACATGAGATTTTAACCCTAATAAAAATGAAAGATGAAAGATGAAGAGATAATGTGGAGAAGAGTGTCCCACATTATCTGTTCATCAGATTACCAGAGGCATTAATGAAAACTCAGCTCATCATCATTCCCCTAGCCTCTGATGGTGGCCATGGCCATTTCCACATTCCTCGTCTCCCAGAATCCAAAGCCCCCTCTAAACCCCACTGCGCCTCTCAAGCACAGCATCCAAAACCCCCTCTCGAGAAGACTCGTCACCACCACTTCACTCACTGTTCTTCTCTCCTGGTCTTTCCAGTGCCAATTTCATCAAATCCCCATTTCCTCTGCTGCTCCTGAAACCCCATCCACATCCTCTATCCTGTCGGGAATTGTCAACACCAAGTCCTGGTTCCAGTTCTATGGCGGCGGATTTGCCATCCGGGTCCCTCCCCAGTTTGAGGACATAATCGAACCCGAGGTTTCAATCTATCATTCCCCTCTTAGGAGTTAGGACTCTCCTGTCTGTTGATTGTTACTATACAAGTATTTTCTTGAAATTGTTGCATCTTGTAAATTTGAGGTACACTTTAGAGATATGTTCAAAGAGGTCCCTTGAAAATTTGGAATAAATCAAGTATATATTTGTTCTGAGTTCCCCTGAACCAGAATGTTGCAAATGTCTTTTAGTAATACTAAGAAAGGTAAAATTTTAGGAGAGATTGTGCTTAGCCAAGACTGTAAATATCAAGTGCTGAAGTTGCTGAATTCTTGAAATGATTTACAGCTCATTGTTTCCACTTTTTATCCAATAAGTTAATGCCTGAGTTATAGTGTTTGTTCAACTTCTGGATGCTTTTCTACTGGAAGAAATCGTTCAACGTATAAAATTCCAAGAGGAATCAACTTGAATAAAGTTCAAATTCTTGCTTGAAATTTTGCGCACCAACTGTTGGAACTGCACATTCTCATTTGTTTTTACTGATGTGTAGGATTATAATGCTGGATTGTCTCTGTATGGTGATAAGGTGAAGCCAAAAACTTTTGCTGCACGCTTTGCTTCGTCTGACGGGTATATACTGTAATGTACTTGATAAATCTGATTTTCACGTCTCTTCCCACCTAAATAGCATTTACCATTTCAAAATTACTTTCTTATATGTCAAATAATTGAGAAGAAGTTAGGACGATAGTATTGTTGTTGGGAATTCTGTAAGGCTGCAAAGGTTTCCCCTTACTTCATAAGATAAAGAAAGGTCTGACGAAAAAATCATCTCCAACTCATCAAAGGGATATGGTGATAATATCTGATATTTTCATATTTAAAGTTCCCTTTGATATATATAATACGCTTTAGAAATTTAGCTCAAATTCTAACCTGTTACCTTCACCAGACTTATATCGTAGATTTTAGCTTCAGTAGCTCTTTCAACTAACAATACTCACATGTTTGGCTTGTGATTCAGATCTGAAGTTTTAAGTGTTGTGACTCGCCCATCCAATCAACTAAAGATCACATTCTTAGAGGTTGGTAAGTGAAAGTGTTTCTTGCGAAATTAATAAACTTCTTGTGAACATCCTCTAAGTTACCAAGTGAGTTAACTTTCTTCCTCTTGATGCTTCCTAAGTAATATATTTTTTAAAATATGCTGTGGACAAAACTTTGTAATGATAATTCTTCAGCATCAATAAGGAATGCTGTTTGTATGACTACCCCAGGTTCATACTACTACTTTGATGTAGAGAACAGAATATAAGAAGACTAACTTTGATGTAGAGAAGTACAGTGGAAACAAAATTGTACTGTAATTTAAAGGGGTGGAGTGGAAGATAGTGAAATATAATACTACTTGAATATGCTGCAGAGATAATATATATTAACGGAACAAATCTTTGATGTTAAGGACTTTTTTTCAACCTTTCAGGCCAAAGACATCTCAGATTTTGGCTCCTTAAAAGATGCAGCTAAAATATTTGTTCCAGGTATTTCTTTCTTTATTCAGCGAATCATCTCCTCACAGTGCCTTATGATCTATTGATCTGAACGGTTGCACATTATTTTCTTCTTTCAAATAATTTTCAAATGGCTTATTTACCTATCACAATGTATATTTCAAATCCAAACATCACATCCTGCAGCTGGATCAACTCTTTATTCTGCCCGGACCATAAAAGTGAAGGAAGATGAAGGATATAGGTAAAGTTTTCTGTAGGCATTAAACATATTGTCACTATTTGTTGCTCTCTTGTATAATTTAGTTCCTGGAATTTTTTGGTACTCTCTATTCATGAGCAGATCATAGTGAAAATGATTTTGGTTTGCAATATCACTATATTCTCGTAGTTTTTGGCGTGGCATTTTTCAGGACTTACTACTTCTACGAATTTGGTAATGAGGAGCAGCGTGTTGCACTGGTAGCTGCTGTAAATAGCGGAAAAGTATGTTTTCTTCCTTTCTCTCTATACTAATTGGTCATCCTGCTTACTGATGACATTTCAAGGCTCATGAGATGACCGCTTATAGATTGTTCACTCCATCCTCACTAGACTAGAATCCCGCAACCTAACTTTTTTTAACATTCATATGTTATGAAAAGGTTGAAGAAGCAGCATGAATTAAGTTTGTCAGTGTCTCAGCTCTTTCTAGATAAGTTTCTCGAGTGCATATTACTGTTATAAGTTTAGATTATCTAAAACCTTAATCTGAGGTTCACTCTGATATATCATCAAGTAGTTCTGAGATCTTGTTCTGTTTGAATATTTCAGACCATTATCGCTGGAGCTACTGCTCCTCAGTCGAAGTGGATTTATGATGGCATGAAGCTTCGTTCTGCTGCCATCTCATTGACAGTCTTGTAGAATGTTCAAGAGGATATGTGGGAAGCCTCCCATTTGTAGTCTGAAGCAGAATGCATTCTTACAGGCCTGTTCTTACTTTTGTTGATCAGCATGTGCTCATCTGGACAAGTCGTTAAAATTTTATCTTGAGGAGTTGAAGCCTTTTTCGAGCTAGTAATTCCGAGCTGTTCATTTGATACATCATTATCCATCACGCATATACACAGATTCCATTACATGTGAATACTACATTAGCTGCACTGCTACAAGCCTACAAGTGTACAAGTAAAATTATAGCTATAAATTGGTCCTGGGGACCTATGTTATGGAATCAGTTTTGAGCAATGAGGAGAAATATATGTACCATGCGGTGGCATGGAGTACACCAAAAAAATCCTCTACAATTAATAAAACAGCCATCAAAACAAGCAAAACACTCAATTATTTTATCTTTGTACCGGCAAATTAAGAAAGAAGACACCTTCCATTTTCAATTTTATATAGTGCATTTTTACTGCCCTGTTTTTTTTTTTTTTTTTTTTTTTTTTTTTATGTTTCATCTTTTACTATGTATTTTTCTAAACTTTCATCGGTATATTATTATGGGCATTGTTATATGCATTCCAGTATTTACTCATGCAGTCCGTATTTATTTATGAACTGACATTAATATTCTCAATATTTATTCAAAAGTAAATGTGGTTTTCACTCTCTAGTTTTTGTCATTCTCTCTCTCTAATTTTTTTCTCTCCCTTCTCTCTAAACTCTAATTACACGCGCCTCCACACCACTATGCTATTCACTAAAACAGTTGCCAATAACAACCAATTTCTATTGATAACGGCCATTAACGTCTCTCACATGGCGGCGGCGCCGCCGCCTCAGGGCGGAACAACCACCGGAAAATCATTTCTTCAAGCCCTTTCCAACTGAAACCCACCCCCTATTCACGGATCTTCCATCCAATCCTGAAATCAAACCAGCAATCACCCGGCTCAATGGCAGACCAGCTTGTCTATACGACCCCGAATTTGTCAATGTTCTGGCAGTCCACTACGAGCAAGCACTGATCGGAAAGTTCAGCCGTGGGAAGCCTCTGATGGAGCACATACACGCAGCATTCAAGAAGATCGACTTCAAATCACAGTATCAGGTGGGGCTGCTGGACTATCGACATGTACTGATTAGGTTCAAGGACCCCGAGGACTACCAAAGATTCTGGTTACAACCTTATTGGACCATTGCCGGAGCAACGATGAAAGTGCTGAAGTGGACCCAAGACTTCAACCCTGAGCTGGAATCATCGATAGTTCCGGTATGTATTTCAGTTCATGATGTTCCCATATACTATTCTAACCAGTCTATGATTCAAGATGTGGCCTCACAGATTGGCAAGTTCATCAAAATGGAATTTGCCACTAGTGGTGTCACACGACCCTCGGTTATAAAAATGTGCGTTGAGTTAGATCTTAAGGAAGAGAGGATCACCTCAATACCAATTGGTAGAACTGATAATTACAAAGAATGTGTTGTTGAGTATCACCAATTGCCTAGTTACTGTAAAAGTTGCAAGAAGATAGGCCATGAGGAGGTCAACTGTATCCACCTCCACCCTGAATTGAAAAGAACTTGGAAGAAGAAGGAACCAACAGTTGTGCATGAAGCAGGGTCATCTGGACTATCACCTTCACAGAAAGAGGTAGGATCCAAAGCACAAATTGAGGCTCAACCTGGGAAGGGAAATGATATGGTTGTTTACAGCCCAGACATAAATCAGAAGAAGTAAGGACAAACCCCTACTTTGGTGTTAATGTCCAGCCATTCAGAGAGGCAAAGCAATACTGCCACTGTATCCTTTTACTCCCTAAATGATCTAAGTGTTAACAATTTTAAAAACAAACTCAAAAATTTCAAAGGAAATACTCATTTGGATATGATTCCTTACCAAGCTCCCTTGGAGACCTCAAATGCATTTTCAGTCCTGCAGGAACCAGATGATATCAATCTGAAGGTGACACTCCCCAGGATGATGCATATATAATAACAGGAAAGGAAAAAAAGATAATCAACAAAATAAAAAGCCCCACAGGTAATTCAGGTAAGTACACTACTCAAGGATCTAATTTGCAGCTTAGTATTAGTAATCAGTTGATTGATTCAACTGAGTTACTAGTGTCAGAGGTAGATAAGTTACAGTCTGGATTACTAGAGTCTGACTCTCATTCTGAAATGGTAGGTTTACAGTCTGAACCTGATATGCATGTTGTAACTGTTGTAGATACTGATCTTCACATTTCAAACTGCATACTGACCAAAGATATAGTGAACCATGATCACAGGAAAAAAACTAAAAAAACTAATGCTTCAGATAGTGGCCCCGTTTGGGGAGTAGCTGTTAGATGTTAGCTGTTAGCGGATTGTATGAGCTGTTAGCTGTTAGCGGATTGTATGAGCTGTTAGCTGTTAGCGGATTGTGGCCCCGTTTGGTGAACAGAGTTTTGAGCAGCGTTTAGCTGTTTTGTCCAAAAATAGTAAATTAACAAGTCAAACCTCTAATCACAGTGTTTGGTAAATAGCATTTTTATTACAGCGTTTGAAACGCTGGTTTTTACAAACGCTACGAAATTGTGCGTTTATCATATTATCACCGTAACATTTCAACTTTACCCTTAGTTTAACTCCGTATTTACCTTTTTATATTGCCGTTGATTAATTAGTTTGGAATGAATTTCAATAGTTTAAACCTACGTGTAAATTAGATTATTATCTATTACCATGTGATTTGTACTTATCTTATATTTGAGCTTATCAAATTATTTTTCTCTTTAAAAGATCACTGCACACTTTAACAAGCATGTTAAAATAAAATTCTGATTGTTATTATATATTCAATTTATAAAACCATGCAAATAAAAATACATCACAAAACAAACATACTTTTTAAATTTTACATAAAATGTTTTCTGATACAAGTACATATATAAAAAGCAATAAAGTAATATTAAATAATATTATTTATATATAGTGTCTTTTTTCGTCATTTGATATAGGTAAACAGCTATCAGCTCCTTGTTATATACCAAACGCATAAATAACAAACAACTAGTCAAAACAGCTAATAGAAACCGCTAACAGCTAACAGCTAATGGAAACCGCTAACAGCTAACAGCTAAACGCTAACAGCTAAACGCTAACTCCCAAACGGGACCTGTATGAGCTGTTCTGACTAGCTGTTTTGACTAGCGTTTTGTTTATTGGTGTTTGGTAACTTATATGTAGCTGATAGCTGTTTTGTTATGTAAAATGACGGAAATGGATATCAATACAATTTATATGAAAATTTCTTATATTAATCACATTTACACTTATTTCATTACAATAATTAGTTATATAAAATGTTATTCATTAACTACAAAATCCATTTCATATCAAATTTTGATAATAAAGAATAATACTATTATATTATATGCAAGTGTAAAATTTAAATGTTATGTTTCTAAAGATATATTTCTCAAATAAATATATTAGCAATTGATATGTCATTTATTAAACTAATAAATATTTATAAAACATAATTTTATCCTGAACTTATGTGTATATATATATATGTATATATATATTGCATTATGAACTCACACATTTTACTGAAATTTTAGTAATTTAAATGAATATATTATTCATTAAACTACTATATAAATTAAAATGAATTAATGTATTTTATAATTTTTATTGTGATGGTAAATTTTTAAACACTATCAAAAACACAAGTGTATATTTACCATATTGCCGTGTGATAATAAATTTTAAAACATTACCGTATATGATAATTACCAAAAATTATGATATAGAAATGCTCTACAACTCGTATAGGGAAACAGAACTTTACACCAAATTACCAAAAGCGTTCTAGATCAAACGCAGCTCCAACGAGCGTTTCAAAAAGTAGCGTTTCATTCCAAAACGCTGAATATAAACGGCTATCCACCAAACACAGTAAGAAGCGTATTGACCAGTCAAACGTCTATATTTAGACAAAAACGCTAAACGCTGTTGAAAACGCTCTTCAACAAACGGGGCCAGTGTTAGTAGGCTGTTAAGGCCTAAGCAAAAAGTCAAATATTTTGTTTAAATGATCAATCACAAAATTATAGGAAATATGTTAGTATGGAATCTGAGAGGTTTGGGAACATCAATTGATAGACTGCAAACCCTTATGGTTATACACAACATATCAATTTTATGTGTAATCAAACCCATGCATGATAATGATATGATCATTACTCTTCAACATGTTCTTCACTTCAACCATGCTTACCCTGCTGAGCATGCAAAAATTTGGATTTTATGGAAAAACAATTTCAAAATAGACATCATTACTCAGTCTGATCAATATGTGCATACTACTATTTCTGAATCATCTTCTACTACTAAATGGCATGCTGTCTTTGTTTATGCTAAAGTTTTGGCTAGGTTGAGAAAACAGTTGTGGAGTGACCTACTCTCTCCACCTCAGGGTCCTACACTGTATATTGGTGACTTCAACACAGTTAGTTCCATTTCTGAGAGAAAGGGTAGAACCAAACCACCAGTAAATAGTATATCAGATTTTAATAATCTCATTGATGGTCTGGCCCTTAGTGAGATTAATACAGTAGGAAACAAGTTCACTTGGACAAATAGGAGGGCAGGAAGGGACTTATTGCTACAAAAATTAGATAGAGGTCTTAGGAGCTTAGACTGGAATTCCCTATTTCCCCACAGCTCCATCCAAATCCTCAATAGAAGTGCATCAGATCACAATCCTATGCTCTTGTCCATACAGGATTCTAGTGAACAAACTCCAAAGTCCTTTAGGTTTCAGCAAATATGGATGAATAGAGAGAAATTTAAGCCATTGGTAGAGGAGAATTGGAATCAGCCATCTGAATTCTCTGGAATGAAAAACATGGTCTTTAAGATGAAAAGGCTCAAAACTGCACTGAAGGAATGGAATGCACAGCACTTTGGTAATGTCCATAGAAACTTAAAGGAGGCAGAAGAGGAGGTGGCTAGGTTGGAAGAGCAGTTTCAGAACAGTGGAAGGGAGGACCATTTATTTGAACTAAATAGAGGGCAGACTACTTTGAACAGAGCAATAGTTGAGGAAACAACATTCTGGAAACAAAAATCATCTGTAAAGTGGTTACAGGAAGGAGATGCAAGTACCAGCTTTTTTCACAACTCCGTGAAAGAAAAGCATGGGAAAGCTAGAATCAGTAAAATAAAAGACAGAAATAACCACTGGATTACAGATCCATCAACCATCAAAGAAGAGGGTATTCATTTCTTTCAGACACTTCTAAATGAGCCAGCCAGTGGAGATAATGGCATTTACTTGAAGTATTTCACCTCTCAGATACCAACTTTGGTTACAGATGAGGAGAATGTAACACTTCTGAAGGAAGTATCTATGGCAAAATTGCACCAGACAGTATTTGAGCTTAGTAAAGATAGCTCTCCAGGATCTGATGGATTTTCTGGGGATTTTTTCAGAGGAGCATGGGACATAATCAAAGAGGATCTCCTAAATTTAGGGAATTTATGGGAGCTGCACTGATTCCCAAAGCAATTTCTAGCACATGGCTAACCCTTATCCCTAAAAAAACCAAATCCAGCCTCATTTTCTGAGTTAAGGCCTATAAGTTTCTCTAACTTTTTGAACAAGGTGTACTCTAAAATTTTGGCAGAAAAGATAAAACCACTCTTGACAAAATTGATCTCACAGGAACAGTCAGCATTTGTCAAAGATAGAGATATCACTGACAATACAATACAAATGAAGGAAATGGTAAGGCTATTGTGTAAGAATGGAAATAGTCAAAATTTAATTATTAAATTGGATACGCAGAAGGCCTTTGACAGAGTCTCATGGTGCTTTCTGAATTCAATTTTATTACATTTTGGTTTCCATGGATCTTTTGTCAAAATTCTGATGCATAACATAGTAGCAACTAACTTCTCTGTACTCATAAATGGAGTGGCATGAGGATTTTTTCCATCCACAAGGGGCATCAAATAAGGTGATCCAGTGTCACAATTTTTACACATATTGGTGACTGAACCTTTTTCTAGAGCCCTTAAAAAGCTAGTTAGTATACATCACATTCAAGGATTCCAGATGCCAAGAGGGGTAGACCAGATTACTCATCTAATATTTGCTGATAATACTGCAATATTTGTGAACTCCAAGCTCAGAAATCAGAAAAGGATAAAGGAATTTTTAGAGGCATATGAAAGCTCATCTGGTCAGAAGGTGAATTTTTCAAAATCAGAGTTCTACACACACTCAGAAACTTCAAGGCACAAAATAAGAGTCATCAAGAGGACTTTGGGTATGGTAAAAGGAAAAATGCATTTTCAGCATCTTGGCATTCCCATTTTCACTGGTAGAAATTTGGTGAGATATTATCAACCATTGCTGGAAAGAATGGAGAGAGCAACTAGTAACTGGAAGAATGTATGGTTGAATGGAGCTGGTAGAATGATTTTAACTAATCATGTGCTGCTTGCCATTCCAGTTCATTATTTTTCAGTGTTAAAGCCTCCAAAAACAGTGATCCTGAAAATGGAAAAAATGGCTAGCAGGTTCTACTGGGAGAGTCAAATTATGGCCAAAGGAAAATATGGAGGAGATGGAGAAAACTTGCTCTTCCTAAAATGGAAAATGGAATAGGATTCAGGGACCTAGAGGCATTTGTTAAGGCATTTTCATGCAAGATGTGGTGGAAGCTCCAGAGAAATGATACATTATGGTCAAAGCACATCTGGTCCCTGCCAAACACCTACAAAAATTCTCATACTTGGCAGATAATTTGTGAGGTGACTGAGCATTGTAATAACCATTCTATGGTTTGTCATGGCACTGGGACTTGCTCCTTTTGGAACTCAAATTGGATGGGAAATGGAGCACTTTGCTATAAATGGCCATCAAATAGGGATATGCCATTTCCAGATATATCTCTAGCAGGATTCATCCAGGATAAGAACCACTTCCTATCTCAAATCTCTAATTTCCTCACAAATGATGCTATTTTTAATTTGCAGGAGGCTCAGATACAACACACTCACCCGTACAGGTTGACTTGGAAACCATCCAGGAATGGGGATTTCTCAGTCAGATCTGCATACCAAAGTCTGAGAACTAGAGATGAAGAGGTACACATTCTCAAACAGGTATGGAAAAAACCAATCCCTCCAAAAATGTCAACTCTATTGTGGAGAATTAGAAATAAATTGTTGCCCTTTGATGAAATCCTAATTAAATTTGGTTTTCACATGCCATCAAATGTCCTTTGTGCTGTAACTCAGACAATATGGAACATTATTTTAATGCCTGTTTCCCTAATCTAGAAATATGGAACTTTTTCCACAATATTCTAGCTATCAGGAATAGGGATTTTATGACTTTTAATCAGAGAATGAACTACTATTTGAATTATGTGGGATTATCCAAAATTCACAGTACAGTCATTAGGACTACCTCCTTAGTGGTGGTTTGGACTTTGTGGAATAGGAGAAATCATCTCATATATGATAATAGGAGTAGCAACACCCAGACTTTATGTCATCAAATCACCAGAATTGTCTCTCAAATATTTACTGCATTCCCATTAATTGGTAACCCTATCAGGAATCATTTTATTATTCAAAGTGGACTGGCTCCATTCATTAACAAAAAGAGGCCAAATCCAGTTAGAATAATTAAGTGGAAACCCCATGATCAAGGATTTAAAATTAGCGTGGATGCAAGTTATAGAAATGATGGTGGAACAGGCATTGGGATAGTGGTTAGAAATAGCAGTGGTGATGCAGTGCTTCTGTACATGGCTCACACTAATTGTTCTTCTCCAATACATGCTGAGCTATTAGCAATACAAATGGGATATCAGATAGGGTCTGCCAGAAACTTAGGTGTCTTTCAAGTAGAATCCGACTGTCTTGTGGCTGTTAATGGAATCAACCGAAACTCCACAGACTGGAGATTTTACTCTCCGTGCTATGAATTGAACAAATTGAGTCTTTTGCATTCTTTGGATCATATCATGAGAGAAGGAAATGCAGCAGCTGATTTTATCTCTAGTATGGGAGTTGAGCTTAAGGAAACATACACATTAACTCCCCCATTAATCCCAAATAAGTTGAAAGCTATTTTACAGTTTGAAAGAAGGGGAACTCCAAATCTCAGATTCAATCTTGTATGATAATAATGAGAATGTGGTACTGCTGAGGATTTTATTATTTTTCAGAGATGGAGGACTCAAAGGGAACCAGAAGCAAAGCAGGAAATTGAAATCCAGTGGAAGGATTACAATGAAGCATCACAGTAAACAAAGCTTTGTTATGAAAATGACATATGTATAGCACATTTTGTAGATCTAGATTAGCAATTCTTTTGGCAAATCTAGACTAGTTTTATGGATACCCATTCTTGTATTCTATCTTTGGGTGGCAAATTTGTGCTTTGACCTTTGCTGGCTCAATCACTAACATGCTCCCTAAAGTATGTAGCTGCAAGAATGGCTCTATAAAATCCATATAACTAGTATCTAAGAATGGCCAGTTAGGTTATTCTTTTGGAGCATATGAGTTACAAACTCAGTCTTGTACAAACTCATATATATGCCTTTAATGGTCAGAAGGTTTGGGGTGCCAACCCCCCACCTATGGTGGCTTTAACTTAAAAAAATGTGCTTTTCACAAATAAGGGTACATCAGGTATTTTAAATATAAATACGGACCGTAAAAGTAATGTTGGACTGCACCTATTAATTCCCATTAAGGCATTTAGTATAGTATATATGAAATTGAAATCGAAATCGAAATGTCAGTACTGATTAAATAGATTGAAATTGTGTGTTTTAAACTTAAGATTTAACTTTCACTTTTTTAATCATATTGCTTTGTTTTGTCCAAGACCAATAGCAAGGTTTCATAACAGTAATTGAATACAAACATTAGGGGTTCAAAACAAACATGTTTTGGTTAGCAATTTTATATGATTTGACAATGACCTGAAATTATGTCATGAAATAGAAGTCCAAAAATATCCATGATCAAACATGTTTATCAAAGTAGGTTTCATAGCATTCAAGCTGAAAATTCTATAGTATCTTGTTTCTTTTATAGCAAACACTATTATTAATAATTATAAGAGTTACACATAATTCTTCCCAAATTGATAGCAATATTATGCTCTTCAATCAGGGATTCTCTATCTACTTTTTACAATAGAAGAAACAGGAAAATGCAAATGAACAAAACTAATTTTGTCTTGCACCATACTCTTCACCTCCCACGGTGCTAACTCCGACTGATTAAGTGACGCCACTAATTCGGAGGAGTCTGTGAGCATACGAACCTGTTGATCAAGAGTCCTGACCGTTGCTTTGATATAGTATATTGTCCAAAATATGAATGGTATGGTGATCAGAATTTAAAGCAGAGTGTAAAGTCCATACTTTTAAGTTTGCATTTTTGTGATGAAGGAAGCATGTTAGAACATGCTCAGGAAAGTTATTTATGGATCTGAAATCTTTGTAACGATCAAATTACATTGTTATGGAAGAACGATTTATTTTCGGTTATTGAAGATTATATACAAAAGATTCCAAGTCATCTATTCTCGTCCAATTCAAGTATGGAAGATTAAATATTGCCTACGGAATTATTATGGAAGAATTAGTTAGACATAGTTTCAGAATTGGAAAGAGATCTAGTCTATTCCTTTTTCTATATTGTAATTGGAAATTGTAATATTCAGTTACAGAAAGAATAGATTAGAGTTGTGTGTGATTAAAGGTACAACATGCGCTATAAAAGAAAAATGAAGGCTGCGAAATCAACCACGGTTTTAGAGAGCAAAAATCCGAAGCCAAGGATTCATTCGAGTGGAGTAGTCGCAGTGCAACAATCAACCGCAACTGGATCTTGTTCATCGACAAGTCTAGAACCACGGCCATAATATCCTCGGGAGAGATAGTCATCAGAAAGTTGGGTGAGGAGCTCGACCTTATCAAGTGAGGAGTTTGACGTTGACCGGCAAGTGAGGGGTGCTCACATGTTCACTACTAGAGGTAATCATAGATAGGTAGAAGTGAAAATCTTTGTATTCTATATTGATTATCTAGTGAATGGTTTCTAGACTGGGAAAGGCCTAGCAAATGTAGGTGTTTTCATTATCGAACTGCGTAAACAATTCTGTGTGTATTGTCTTTAATTTTCATCATGTTTAAACATACAGCCACCATGTGTAAACATGTTCGACACAGCTAATTAAAACACAGAATTAGACGTAAAGTTATTGTACAATCCGATCTCTACTGATAGTAATTTCATTTGGTATCAAAGCTTGGTCACTACAATCCCTCTTACAAGGGTAATCATATCGGAGCTATCAATATGTAAACTCAAGAGAAGCACGGCACATCAACAGGGAGACCACCGCTACTGGATGGAATGAATTATGCTTACTGGAAGGCGAAGATGATGGTATTTATACACTCTCTGGATGATGATGCATGGTATTGGATAGAAAATACTTTGACTTCACCACTGTCTGAAGTTAAAACTGGAACAAGCGAGAGATCTGTGAAGCCATTAGCAGAATGGAGCATGACTGAGAAGTCTAACAAGAAAATCAACAACAAGGTGCTATATGCTATCTACTCCGCTGTAGATCAAAACCAATTTCGATTAATCTCTACATGTACTTCAGCAAAAGCAGCATGGGACAAACTTTAGATTCACTATGAAGGAGATGCTAAGATGAAGAGACTGAAGCTTCAAACTCTAATTACCACATTTGAGACCATTGTGATGGATGAACATGAAACCATTGGTGACTGTAATATTTGGATCAGAGATATAGCTCACACAGCAGACCAGTTGGGACAACCACTCACTGATTTCCAACTGGTTCAGAAAGTTTTGAGATCCTTTCCTGAACGATATCATGGAAAGGTAACAACCATGGAAGATACATTTGACACTTCAACGATGACTCTTGATGAAGTTATGGAATCACTTGGTGCATTTGAGATGAGGCAGCAAGTTATAAAGAGACAATCTAACTTGGCCTTCAAGGCAGGAATGAAGAAGGAGCAATCTGGTGCTAGAGCAGCTGACCAAACTGAACATGAAGATTTTGACCAGCTAAGTGAAGAAGAAGTTGCAAATCTCAAGAAATTTTGTTAGGATGTTGGAGAGAACTGGTCCAAACAGAAGCGACACTAGAGGACAAAATCCAGCACCTATCAGAAGGGGAAATTCAGGTCAAAATGAGTCTAAATCACTCACAAAACCATTCAAGCATGATGGAAAGGTACAATGTAGAGAATCTGAAGGTTTTGATCACATACAGTCGTAATGTCCTAGTGCTTCTCCCAAGGGAAAAGGGAAAGCATATGCAGCTACATGGAGTGATGATGAATAGGAGGAACATGTCAACAATCATGTATCGTTTGGGGCAACACTGATCGAAGAATCGGAGCATGCATGTTTCATCATGCCGTCTGAAATCATTACTGAAGTAGAAGAGGAATCAATCGTGGAGGATGTAACTGAAATTGATCATGGAGATGATATCTATGAATCATATAACAATCTATACAGGTTAGTGGATGCTCTAGGCATATGACCGGGTCTCAAGATTTGATTAGAAATATAGTACCTTGGAATGGAACAGTAAGAGTTGGTGATAAAAAGAAATGTGATGTTATTGCCAAAGGAGAATTGCAGATAAAAGGATCTTTCGTATTTCATGATGTTCTACTTGTAGATGGACTGGAGGCAAATTTATTGAGTATTAGTCATCTATGTGATAGCAAGCAAACTGTCTTGTTTGATGAAAAATCATGCACTGTTAAGAAAGGTGATAAAGCCATTCTGATTGGAACTAGATCTTCAGACAATTGCTATGTATTTGATCAGAACATAAGCTGTGTTAAGGTGAATATGGATGAGAGCTTGTTATGACATAGGAAGCTAGGTCATGCTAATTTAAAGACACAATGAAATGTTTCAAAGTTGCAGGCAGCTAGAGGTCTTCCAGATGTTAGCTACAAACAAATGGTATGCACACCATGTCAAGAAGGAAAGCAGAAGAGAACATCTCATCCGGCATTATCAGAAATTACTACATCAAGAAACCTTGAGTTAATGCATATGGACTTAATGGGACCAGTAACTCCTACTTTGTCAGGAAAGAAATACATCTTTGTGTGTGTAGATGATTTCTCAATGTACACTTGGGTTGATTTTATGGCTGAAAAATCAGAGGAAGTGGAGGTCATCACCAAGTTGGTAACACAAGTCAATACAGGAAAGACTAGTGAGAATCTGAGAGTTACTCGAGTTCACAGTGATCATGGAAGAGAATTTGAAAATTCAATGCTAGCTGTTTTTTGTAATGAATTGGGAATTAAACAAGAATTCTTCTCTCCCATTACTCCTCAACAGAATGGAATCGTAGAACGGAAGAATAAGACAGTGGAAGAGAGCGCACAAGCTATGTTGGCAAAGAATAGCGTTTCCAACTGATGGTGGATTGAGGCTGTAACTACAACTTGTTATATTATCAATCGGATTTTCTTACGAGCATTCACAAACAAAACTTCCTATGAGATATGGAAAGGAAGGAAACTTAATGTGGCTTACTTTCATGTTTTTGGAAGTCCATGTTATTTTCTCAGAGATAGAGAGTTTCTGGGAAATTTGATAAACGTGGTGACACTGGTGTGTTTCTTGGGTACTCCACAAACAGTCGAGCTTTCCTACTCAATAATAGAACAGGAACACTCATGGAGTCTAGAAATGTTATCATTAGACATTCAAAGAACATTGAAGAATTGGATGTCATAGATTATGATGATGATGATGATCAACAGCCTGAACTTGGAGATCCCTGTACTGACTCACCCGTTTCTGATGGAACAAGATCATGTTATAACATCCCCTCCGACAGATCATGTTATAACATGCTCTCAAGACAGTACTGACCCTGCTGCTGAGAATGATCAACCTTGTAATCTTCATCAAAAGCCTCGATTGGACCATGCTAAAATGAATACTGTTTTTGTTCTTCAATGTTTTCTGTCTTCAACTGAGGCGTTGAAAGATGAGTACTGGATCGCAGCCATGCAAGAAGTGCTCCAACAGTTTGCTCGCAATGATGTTTGGTACTTGGTACCCAGACCAACAAGAATGAATGTAATAGGCACGAAGTGGATCTTCAAGAACAAATCCGATGGTGATGGGCATATTACAAGGAATAAAGCTAGATTGGTGGCACAAGGGTACACTCAGGTTGAAGGAGTGGATTATGATGAAACATTTGCTCTGGTGGCAAGGTTAGAATCTGTTCATTTTCTTCTAGCTATGTCTTGTATTTTGTACTTTACGCTATATCAAATGGATGTCAAGAGTGCGTTCCTCAATGGTGTGGTCAATGAATAAGTATATGTTGAACAACTTAAGGGCTTTGAGGATCCTTATCTTCCACATCATGTCTACAAGCTGAAGAAAGCTCTATATGGGCTAAAACAGGCTCCCCGGACTTGGTATGAGCAACTCACCCAGTTTCCACTGAAGAAAGCCTATCATCGAGGGGGAGTAGATCACATGCTGTTCATGTTTAAACATGATGGAAATTCACTGCTGGCTCAAATCTATGTAGATGATATAGTGTTTGGTTCAACATCAGTTGGTTGATGATTTTTTGTCTATGATGAAGAGTGAGTTTGAGATGAGTATGGTAGGAGAACTTACATATTTTTTGGGGTTTCAAGTCAAACAAATGAATGATGGTTCATCCATCAATCAGACAAAGTATGCTATTAATCTGTTGAAACGGTTTGGATTGTCTGAAGCAAATTCGATCAGGACACCGATGGCCTCAACTGAGAAGTTAACTAAGGATGATGGAGGAGCTAGTGTTGATACTAAGCTAAACAGGAGTATGATTGGAAGTCTTGTGTATCTTTGTGCTAGTAGACCCGATATAAGCTTGAGTGTTGGACTGTGTGAAAGGTTTCAAGCCAATCCTAAAGAATCTCATCTTGTAGCAGCTAAAAGGATACTTAGGTATATACTTGGAACATCAGACTATGGGTTATGGTACTCCAGAGGAGGAAGAGCTTAGATAATTGGCTATAGTGATACTGATTGGGCTGGTGATGCTCAAGATAGAAAAGTACTACAGGTGGATGCTTTTATGTTCGAGGGAACTTGGTTTCTTGGTATAGCAAGAAGCAACATTCTATATCACTATCCACAACTGAATCAGAATATCTTGCTGCTGAGAGTTGCTGTGCACAATTGCTTTGGATGAGACAGATGCTAAAGGACTATGGTACTAATCAAGAGATTCTGGAAATTTTATGTGACAGCAAGAGTTGACGTCTCCAAGAACCAAGTGAAGCATAACCAGACATAACATATTGACATCATGCATCATTTTATTCAGGATTTAGTAGAGAAGAAGGAGGTTCTACTCAAGCATGTTCCTTCAGCTGAACAATTTGCTGATATCTCCATAAAGCCATTGGATGTAGCCACGTTTGAATTGTTGAGACAACACTTAGGTGTGTGTCGAATTTGAGGTACCATGTCAAAACCTCTGTATTGTTGTTGTAGATATTTCTATCTGTTATTGCTATGTATTTTTTTTATAAAAAAAATTAGAAAAGCAAAAGAAGAAAAATATTAAAGTCCAGCATGTTATAACATGCTGACTGGAGGATTACTAGCGGAATCAACCGGGTTTCGCCCGGTATGTGATTTTTCATAAAAGATATTTAATAAAGTAAATATAGTTATATCAATGTACTCAGATGATTTATTGACATTTATTAAGTATTTCTAGTGATACTATTTATATCATTCGTAGTATTTCTTAACGTGTAAATTATTTATAACATATATATGAAATATGTATTCTTCCAAAATCTTATGCTTTATTATGTATTACTCCATCCGTTTATATTTGTGTGACACACTTGAAAAGTAACAATATTTGACGGTATTTTTGTTATGTATATTAACTAAATCTAAAAATTTAATATTTGAAAAGTACATGTTTAAAACCTTCCAAAAATATATCACATGATGATGATACTTCTAATTGTTTGGTCAAACTTGCAACAAAAAAAGGATGAATAGTAGTGTGCCACACCAAAGAAAACGGAGGGAGTATGTATACATTAAAAAGTACAACTCGGCGGCAAATTTAATATATGTTGATAAATTTTTAACTAAAACTACGTAGTTTTATAGTATTATAGTTTTACGGTGATTGCTTATTTAATGAAAATTATTAATTATACAAGAAATAAAAATATTAAAGGAAATGAAAAAATCACCATATAATTAACAATCAAAATACTATTAATATTTTCTCACTTTATTAATAAAGTACTAATGATGGATAATATATATTTTTAAAAAAATAAATCCACTGAGAGTGGAGGGAATTAATTATGGCATCCCAAGCCAATGAAATAACCTATAAATAGGTACAGTTACATCATACAGATGTTTACAAAATAGGCATAAAGCCCTAAAAAGCACATATATGCTCTTCAAAAGGAAAGAACAGAACAAAACTACTGAGAAACTAAAACTACTCAGTCTGTAGAAAACCTTTTCCAGTGTCTTGGAGCTTGTTAGCGAAATACCAAGTATAACACAAAGCAGCCACAAGAAAGGAATAAATCCCAGACTAAGTGTACAAGAACCAGTAGAATGACTAGGAGATGTAAGAGCAGAGACAGTACACAGTCTGTCATAGAGGCAATGGCCTTGCAGAGGAGGTATGAGCCAGAGAGTGCACTCGAAAATCTTTGCCAGAGCAGCAGGATCTGGAGTGGCAAAATGGAAAAGCTTCATCAGATCAGAAACCATGTGTTGAGAAGATCTTTCATATTGGAAGATCAACATCTGATATTGGGGACTTGGTTTTTGTCAAGTAAAAGTAATGCTTTTGCTTCTGAAAGAGTTTCTAATGTGCTGTAATGGGGTTAAGTATCATACTGATTCCATTTAGGGAGTCAGATTCAATATTAAAATTCAAATGCCCATTGTAATAGCCAAAATCAAAACCAGCTCTGATGGCTTTTATTTCAGTTTATATGGCTGAGGAGGCAGTACTGACAAAGGAACTTACAACAACAGTATCTCCATGTGAGTCTCTGAGTATCATGCCAATACCACATTGTGAACCACTCCATGCAGCATCAACATTCAATTTAAAGCCAAAAGGAGGTTTTTTCCAAAATACCACTTTAACCTTAGGTCTGGGAGGCTTTAAAATGATAGGAATGTATCCAGCTGCAACAATTTCATTATCAACTGGATTCCTAGAGGTAATGGGGTGGGCTGCAACTGAAAAGTACATTGTTTCTTTAATTTCCCTAATGATCAGCATCCTACTAGGGATTTTCTCTTCAAACAGTAGCCTATTTCTTGATTTCCAAAGACTCCAACATATTACACCACACAACATTTTTATCAATCTTGCTTGAAGATTTGTCAAACCTGTATGTGTGAGGTAATAAGAGAGCCTATCCCAGATGGTTGCAAAGTGGATATCAATGATACCAATTGAAGACAACATATCAAACCAGACAGCTTTACTGAAAGAGCAACCACTAAACCAATGATCAATGGAATCTTCATTGTTGCACATATGGCACTTAGAGGCAAGTTGGAAACCATAGAAGGTTAGGATCTCATCAAAAGGCAGAAGTGAGTTAAAGAGCCTCCACATAAAGAAGGTGATATTTTTAGGTATTGGAATCTTCCATAGTTTGGCAAGAGAAGAAGAGGAGTTTCTGTCATCCAGTAGGGTATTATAAGCAGACTTGAATGTGAAGGCACCTGTTTTGGATGGTTTCCACACTAATCTATCATGTTTGTGTTCATGGACCTCAGCCTGACTCCGGAAATTAGCCAGTTCCAGACCTAGGGCTTTTTGTAGCAGTGGAAGGAATTCATGTTTCAAAGAAATGAATTCAGAAACAGTACAGCTGAGAGGGATGGTTGTGAGAGTCTGATCATAGTGGTATATAATGGGACCCATATCTGACCAATTAGAAGTCCAGAAGTTACAGGTACCTGCACCATGGATGACACAACTGTAGTGTTCTTCAATGCAATTGATGGAGCATATCCTTTTCCAGGTTTGAGAGCTCCTAGCTGAACTGGTAAGAGAGTGAAGGAATTGAGTCCATAGAGCAGCTCCTTCCTGGAATTTCCACCAAAGCTTTATAGAGCAGGCTTGACTGATGAAGTGCAAAGACCTGAAGCCCAGTCCATTTTGATCTACATGATGACATAACTTTGGCCATTTTTCCATTTCTTGTTAGCCTTGACTTCTGTAGAACCCCAAAGAAAGTTAGGAAACAGTTTTTCTAGAGTTCCAATAGTATGGACTGTGGGTGCCATAACTGTGAATATATGCAGAGGGATAGCATATAAAATAGTCTGGATGAGGGTAATCTTTCCTCCTGAGGATAGTCATTTGTGTTTCCAGAAACTTAACCTTTTTGTTATCTGTTCAATAATAGGATAGAAATGACAGTTTTTTACTTTCCCTTCAAAAATAGGATAGCCCGGATATTTAAAGGGGAAGGAGCCATCTTTCATTCCCAGAACAGTTTTGACCATATTTTTCCTTGCAAGACTGGCATGTTTACTTATGTAAAAATCACTTTTATCAAAATTAATCTTTTGTCCCGTGACTTTCTTAAATGTAACCAGCAATGCTCTTAATCTGATTAAAGTAGTAGTGTTTGCAGAGATAAACAAAACTGTATCATCTGCATAGGATAAGTGAGAGATTGGAATTGAATTTCTAGGAAGATTGTAGTATGACAATTTTCCAATCTCAAACACATATACCAAGCTTCTTGAAAAGGCTTCTGAGAAGATTTTAAACAAAAAAGGGGAAAGTGGATCTCCCTATTTAATGCCTCTAGTTGCCTGAAAAAAACCCACAGGTTTGCCATTTACAAGGACTGAAAACCAAGCCTGAGATAGGTTTTTTAAAATGCAGTTTATGAATCTTTCATGAAAGCCAAATTTTTTCATGATAAGTTTCAAAAACTTCCAGCTGACCCTTTTAAATGCCTTTGTTAAATCAAGTTTTAAAATGCAATTGGGGACTCTGGTTTTTCTGTTTAGATGTCTCACCATTTCTTTGAGATATAAAACATTGTCTGAAATATCTCTTCCATGTGAAAAAGCAATTTGGTGAGGAGATATCAAGGCACTCAATATTGGTTTGAGCCTATACATCAAAATCTTAGAGCAGATTTTATTGATGACATTAGACAAACTAATGGGCCTGAAATCATCGAAGGATACTGGAGTATCCTTTTTTGGAATTACAGTAATCCAAGTTGCTGCAATTCCTCTGGGAATGTCTGCACCTCTTAAAAAATCATTTACAGCCTCCAGTAAATCTTTAGAGATAATCTCCCAAGATTTCATGTAAAAAACTGAAGAGAAGCCATCAGGGCCTGGGGTACTGTGTTTATTTAGAGAAAAAAACACAGGCCTTAATTCTTCTAATTGTACTGACTGTAAGAGAGTGAAATTTTGTGTGTGTGTGTGTGTGTGATGGTGGTGGGAAGTTTTGAAAGAAAATGTGAAGAAAATAGAGAATCCTCTGGAGTTTGCTCACTGGTCAGAAGGGAAGAGTAATATCTTACTGCTTCAGATATTTCATTACAATCTTCTAACCAGATCCCTGCTTGGCTCCTTATTTTTGTAATACTGAGTTTTGATCTATTTTCTTTAATGGATTTATGAAAAAATTTTGAGTTCATATCTCCTTCTTTCATCCATTTAAGCTTTGCTTTGTACTTCCAAAAATGAGTTTGTTCTTTGGAAGCTTTTTTAAGCTAAGCTCTTTTGAGATTCAAGATAATGAGTTCAGAGTCACATTGGTTGTGATCATATATCATTTCTTAAACTCTCAAGGCTTCTTCAGCCTTAGCAACATTCCTGTGTATGTTCCCAAATGTATTCCTATTACATACCTATAGAGCCTTTTTTAGTCTTTGTAATTTTAGGAAAAAACCTAAAAGTCTAGTTTCTAGCATAGGCTCTGTCCAATTATCTTGGATAAAGGAAGAAAATTCAGCTCTCTTAAACCATGTATTTATGAATCTAAAAGATTTAGGGAAAGATTGAATATTACTGCCTATCTTTAACAGTAAAGGACTATGGTCTGAGTTTTCCCTATTGAGGACCAAAATGGAAGAGTTTGGGAATTTAGAGTTCCATGCAGAATTGTATAAACCTCTATCCAATCTTTCCAAAGAAGGAATTAACCTTTTGTTGGACCAGGTAAACTCATTTCCCACAATATGTATGTGAAGCAATGCCATTCTATCTATAAATTTCTGGAAGTCCATCATGCTGCCAAGTTTAGGAGTTGATGGACCACTATAATCAGAAATAGATAGCATAGCATTAAAGTCACCTATAAAGAAATTGTCAGAAGTTGGAATTGCTCTAAGGTCTGCCCATAAAGCCTTTCTTTCCTTTCTGGTTCTTAAACCATAAACAAAAATGCCATTCATAGATGCATTTAGTTTCTGGCTATTTATTTGAACTTGAACAAATTGTGGATTATCCAGTATTAGGGAAAGTGATGTAGTATCATTCCAAAATAGCCAGAGTTGTCTAGTACTAGAATAAAAGCAGTGAGTAAAGTGTAAAATTCTCATATAGTAATCACATTTATGATTATCATGTTTAGGTTCAATTAAACATAATAAATCCAAATTGTTATCCCTAATGAGATTTTTTAACCTTTCAAGAGCATTTTCCATTCCTTGAATATTCCACACAATACAGTTAAGTTTGAGGGTCTTATTAATCATGGAAAATGTTTTTAAAGCTTTTTGAAGAGGCTCTTGATAAGGTCATCACTTTATTCAACTGAGAAAAATAGGTTTTAGGTTTAGGCTTATTAGCCAGAGATGTACCTGTGTTATCCTCAGCAGCTTCTTCATTTTTTTTCCTTCTGAACACTTTCAGTATCACTTTGAGAGTATGTAGCTAATGGAGAGAACCTGTTCCTGTTTTTCTCTTGGGACATGAAGAGCAGATGTTAGCTCTAAAATGTGGAGGGGAATATGATAATTTACATGAGGTGATATTGTTGATATTGGTGTCATCAGTAGCATATATGACTCTGATTTTTGGAGCAGGAGTCATATGCTTGCCAGTATCCTGAAAGGAAAAGGATTTCTCCTTTTCTCCAATGGGTGAAGAAGGGGCTGATGTGATATAAAGTAGGATAGTATTATGTAGTATAGCTGAGGGAGTAGGCTGGTAGATCGGAGGGGGTAAGTTAGGCAGAAGTGTATTGAGCAGTGATTCAGATGATGGATCACCCTCAGCAAGTGTTTCAGGTTCAGATTCAGAACTATGGACACTGACAATGTTTTCAACAGGTTCCAGGACCTGTAATGGTTTAGAAACAGATTGTGGAGTAGCTTCATATGCATGTGGATCTGTTGAGGCATTAGTTGTAGCAGTGAAGTGGACAATCGCAGCAGAGGCTGGCTCTATGGCTAGTTCCTTTATTGCAACAATTCTTTTCCTCCTAATGGATCTTTTAGACACCTTGAACTGGACAGTCTGGTTTGTGGGTAGAAGAAGATGGGGCTGTAGTATGGTTTTTTGGGGCAACTGAATTAGGAGTCTGGTTAGGGATAGTAAGCTTATCCAGGGTAGGAGGAGGATTGGGGACTTGTGTAGGTTTGAGAGCAGGTGCAGGGGTAGGGTTTTTGTTATGAGGTGGTGGTGGATTTGTATGGTTTTTGGGAGCATTATGTGGAGCTTTGGTGGCTGTTGGGTGGAGCTCTCTACATATATCAGAATTAATTGTGGCCTAGTTTTCGACACTGACAACAATATTTGGGAAGATTCTCATATTCCAACTTCACTTTGGGGAAGTTTACAGTAGAGCCTACCCTAATATCATATGGGATTGGCTGCAACAGATTCAGTTCAACCCATATTTTGATAGCGGAGGGTCTAGTAATTAGTCGTGTTGCTGCATCTACTTTAATGAAGGAACCTATAGTATTCCCTAACTTTTCAAGAACAATGATGGATGTCTACGACCCGCACTTGATCACGAACCCTGCTCACGAATTGATCTGCAAGACAAAGGCCCCGGGTGTCCCGGGGATAGACACTCCGATGCTCAAGTCAGTATATTTGGTTAAGGCGTAAAGTATAAAGTATGAGATTAGATGGAGAGGTCTACCAAACCTTTAGGATATTTATATGGCTACAATCCGTAGATCACCAAGATATGTATTTATGGTAGGAAGACAACTCTTATAGGAATAGTAGTTGTATTACCATGTATAATAGAAGTGTATTTCGGACATGGTTTTGTTACCATGTTTAGGATGGCTGTATTACCATCTTTGAGAGGATGTATATTCCTTGTAGAACATTCATAATATACGCATTCCTTATAAGGATTAGGATTGATGGACCTATGGATCCACCCTCCGCGTATCTCGAGCCTACAACCCTTCTCGGGCCCTGGTCCGAGTATGAATGAGGCCCGAATACGAACCATGGACTTATCAGTAGCCCCAAGGTAGATCTTCAGAATATAGAGTACTCAATCTCGAAGGTTAAAGGAGAGGCTTGCTTCTCGAGGGAAGACCAATAACTCGAGGGAGAATAACTCGGAATGTTAAGCTCGGAGTATCCTTCTAGGACTGTTCTCTCTGGCTTACCCTTCTGAATATCTAGGTTCAAGTTCTTTCGTATTCCATCAGGACAAGTGGACGGTTGGATCTGGATCTGCTTTCTTGAATTCTGAGGGGGTTGACACGTGGTCTTGATTCATTGTACCTTCCAGCGGTGAGGAAGACCAACCTTCCAATTGCCTGTATCGTTTCACGAGTCGAGGTAATTACTCCACTTAAAGGAATACTAATTACTGGTTATATAACCAAGTAATTTCCTTGTGTTTATCATCAATCTTCATCCAAGCAATTTTAATCTTTTCCTTCTCTGCAAAAAATTCTCAACTAAACTTTTGTCTTTCTTCATCGTCTTCTTCTCATAACCTTTTTCCCCCCATTCTCTGTATTTCCATGTCGTCAGCGAACTCTAACATTCCCTCTGGCAATGGAGAGAATGTTCCCCTGGCTCGTGACTTGCGCACTTTATTCCTGGAGGTTGAGTCTGGGGAATTGATGGAAGTAACTATGGCGACACCGCTGCAGGTGGTAGCTGTAATGGTAGATGATGGTGCCTCCGGGTCAGAGATAGACCCTAATGCGGAGCCCCAAGTTGATAAATGGGTTCCATCCACCGAAGGTGTGAATGATGTCACCAAGGTGGTCGATGAAAATACCCTGCAATTTTTGAAGTCATGCAGCTTGTCGTACCCCATCGAGGCTGGTATGAAGCTCGAGGACCAGACTACTCCGGTTAAGGATCTTGTGAGCCCCACTCGAGGGGTAGTATATGGTAGATTCTTGCAACAGGGATTGAGTTTTCCCTTTCCCCCTGTGTTTTCACAGTTCCTTCAGCATCATAGACTTCACCCTTGCCAGATTCATTCCAAGGTGGTGGTGACAATGGTGGCTTTCATCTCCTGGTGTTCCCGGAAGGACTATGAGCCAAGCCTGGATCTTTTTAGGAGCTTGTTCAAGCTGTTCTGCTTCAAGGATCGTGAGCATATTACCCTTACCACTCGAAAGGGAAAGGTTTTCACTTTTCTTGACAATAGAGGCAAGTGGGAGGACATTCGGCTAACTTTTGATTGAACAAAATATGAGGTTCCTGATTGGAATCTGAAGCCGAAGGACACTGTGCCTCTTGATGTCTTTGAGATGCCTGTTCATTTGAAGGGCATCATTGAGAAGCTCTTGAAGAAGAAGATTGTCTTCCAGGAGGGAGGATTTGTGTGGGGGCTCACAGCTTGGTGTGGAAGTGGCCCGCTATCACCTATTCTTATCTGTTAGATGTTCCACGATCCAAATCCACATCTAGCTTCCTGAAAAATGATCGAGATTGGACCCTCCCTGATAAAATCCAGGGAGATGAGAAGAAGGCCAGGAGACGGACTTCTAGGAAGTCACCCCGAAGTGAGGGTGAATCTTCTTCCAGTCAATCTTCCTAAGGTAATTTCTGTTTCAAAATAGATCAGCTGTCTGATGTATTTCTTTTACCTAGCATATTTACGCTCTTCCTTATGTATACAGCCTCTCCTCCAAAGAAAAAGATCAAGAAAGGGAAGGCCAATCTCCAGGTCATAGATGTGGAGGTAGAAGATATGGAAGTGGAGGCTAGGGTGTCCTCAGATGAGGATGAATCTGACCTTGAGCTGGTAGTGTCTGAAGATACTCCTCTGAAGAAACTGAAGTACTATCTGAACTGCCCAGAGAAAGAGGATGGTCAGGCTTCTCGGAGGTCTTCCAAGAAGTATCCCTTCGTCGCTGAGGTAATTATCTCTTCCATTCTGCTATATGAGTTTCTCAGCTATCGAGTTTTCATATGTCTTCTACTTTTACAGTTGATGGCGAATCTGTCCACGGTGGGAGGTCAAGCTAACGATGTGATCCGGTACTTGTCTGATTCTGTAATGGAGTTACATGCCAAGTGACGGGCCTTCAGGGCGAAGAAAGAGGAGGTGGAAGTTGCCCTTTTGACTCTGACAGCTGAGTCTGCCACACCTACTCCTCTTGTTCAGGCATCGTCGGAGGTGACTCAACTGGAAGCCAGGGTAAAACAGCTGGAGGCCGAGAAGGAGGACTTGCTGTTAGCAAAGAAATTCCAGGATAAGGAGCTGGAGACTTATCGGGATATTGCAGAGGAGCTGGCGCGAAATCAAGCTCCGGAGAAGGACCCAGAGGAGATCAAACGACTCCTAAAGCTTTGGAGTGCCTTCGTTGCTTGTAGCCCCGAGTTTCAGAGCCATAGGGAGGAGTATGGAGATTTATTCCATTCTTCTGAGCTGCATGCAATCTTGGGTGGCGTTCTGCAACTATGTCATTCTGAGGAGGAGGTGAAGATGATGAAGGAATATTTTCTCATCCCAATGCTGCTGATAAGCTTTCTGCTCTGACTGCTAAACGCTGGATCCCTGGGGCCGAGTTTTTGGATGCATTGGATCCCTCCGAGAAGATAGTAACATCAGGAGATTTATCGAGGCTTATTAGAGCCAAGTATCCTGAATTACCTTCACTTGAAGAGGTGCTTGATCCTTATACTGGCAAGGTTGAATAGTCCCGGCAGGTTTGCTACCTTACTTGCTGGCATCTTTTAGTCAGCCTCGGTCTTCGTGATTTACTGGAAAGGAGCATCAACCTTTGCTGTTAAGTTCTCGCAATTATCCATGATGAACACTGTGCGAGCTTAATTTTGTTTGGCTTCTTCATTAGGTGTCTTTTGACAAGGCCTTTAATGTCACAACATGCAGAAAAGTTGACAATAGCCCATCTCTCCAGCGTCACTTCTGGTGAAGTCCTAGGAAACCCTATTGGGTGTATTAAAAGTACCATATTCTGATGTAGTAACACCTTTGATATGTCCTTTTTAGGTTCGAGGTTTAGCCTCTTGTGTGCCCTTTTGAGGGTCTTGTTTAGAAGTATCATATTCTGATGTAATAACACCTTTGATATGAACTATCCGTGTTCGAGGTTTTTCCTCTATGTATGCCCTTTTGAAGGACTTTTTTAGAAGTATCATATTCTGATGTAATAACACCTTTGATATGAACTTCGTCTTTTGTTTTTGAGGTTTCTCCTCTTTATGTTGAGATGATTGATTCTTGAGCACGTCTGTCCTTTTGGTCCATGGTGAGTTCGTTAACCTTTGTGCGACATGCACCATGATCTTGGCTTCACGTAGCCATGGTGAGTTCGTTCACCTTGTTTCTTGGCTTTTATTCGCCATGGTGAGTTTGTTCACCTAGGTGCAAGATGAACCATGATCTTGGCTTCACGTAGCCATGGTGAGTTCGTTCACCTTGTTTCTTGGCTTTTCTTGCCATGGTGAATTCGTTCACCTTGGTGCAACATGCACCATGATCTTGGCTTTACTTAGCCATGGTGAGTTCGTTCACCTTAGTGCGAGATGCACTATGATCTTGGCTTCACGTAGGCATGGTGAGTTCGTTCACCTTGTTTCTTGGCTTTTATTCGTCATGGTGAGTTTGTTCACCTAGGTGTGAGATGCACCATGATCTTGGCTTCACGTAGCCATGGTGAGTTTGTTCACCTTCTTTCTTGGCTTTTCTTGCCATATCCACAGGTTCATCTGGTGCAAGTGTCGAGCTTGATGAACTTCTTCATCATGTTGCTCTTTGCAACCAGGTGAAAGATGGATTTCTTCTCCATATCAACAGGTTCGTCTGGTGCAAGTGTCGAGCATGATGAACGTCTTCATCATGTTGCTCTTTGCAACCAGTAGCAAGCTGGATTCTTGTTCCAACTTGCCATTTCTCTTGTTGTTTTGGATGCTGGCTTCTTTTTGAAACCAGTTGCATCTCTTCTGGGTTCGTTTCATTTGAACTCGTTTTTCATGCTTTTCTTATTTTGTTGAACTTGTCAGTAATATGAACTTGTTATTGATGTAGTACTTTTGTAGATTTTTCATATGCCATGTTCTAGGCACTTCTTTCCCATCCAGATGCTTTAACTTGTATCATGGACCTCTCCAGTTGGCGTCCAGCTTGAGCTGGCCTTCTGCCATTGGTGCTTTATCTTTCGCAAGTCCAGGTCGCCAATTTTCAAGCTGTGCGGGCACAACTTGCTATTGTATCTCTGATCCATCCACGACTTTTATTTTGCTTCTTTGAGTGACACTTTCTCCCGCTCATACTCTAGCTCTTCGAGCTGCCAGAAGTTCTCATCATTCTTGGCTGCAAGTAGCGGGTCGTCGACTCGCAAAGTCGAGGTGAGCACTTCAGGCGGTATCATTGCTTATGTCCCAAAACACAACATGTAAGGTGACTCCCCTGTACTTGTTTGAGGTGTCACCTTGTAAGACCACATCACACTGTGCATTTCTTCAACCCATGCTTCTTTGCTCTGGTCTAGCCTTTTCTTGGGTTGTACTTGAGGGAAACCTTTTCATCGTCTATGTCTTCACTTGTTTGCCTATTTTCTAGACTTGTTGAAGACCCTCGACTTGTTGAGGTCCCTTGACGACTTCTATTTGTTGCTGACTTCCACTTGTCGTCGAATTGTTGCTGACTTCTACTTGTTGCTGACTTCCACTTGTCGTCGACTTGTTACCGACTTCTACTTGTTGAAGAACTTTTCATCGTATCTGTCTTCACTTGTTTGCCTCTTTTCTGGAGTTGAGACATCTTTCATGCAAGCACCGTTCCATCGTCTCAACTTCAACATGTACTTTGTGGCATTCGAATGCCACCATGTTGTTGATTTCATGGTCTATCCAGATGATGAACTCATGGTCCAGCCTGTACTTTACAATGCGCAAACAAGGAAACAACAATAGCACTTCCAACCGTATATGGTTAGTTTAGCCTTTTAGAACAATCATGTTCATTTATTTCTACTTTGAAGGGTGATAATAGCATGCTTATACTACGCTCTTGATGTAGTTATGACTATACAACACCCACTTTGACCAAATATTAATTCAGTGTTTCATGCAACTTTTCTTTACCTAAGTGACTAGCCTTATGTCACAAAGGTTTATTCTTTTCTATTATTGTCATATATTGTCAATGCTTTCGTTTTCTTTTTATGAGTTCTATATGCCATACCCTAAAAAGAAAAGAAAACAAACAAGACCAAATCGAGCATGCTTCTTGTTAGCACATATGTGGAAATATTACTAACCTGGAGCAGTCAATATGCACGCATGCATAGATGCACTCGAGGTGTCTCAGCGACTAGAATATACATGCATGCATTGATACCATTAATCCAAAATCAAATTATTTGGATATGAAAATGCACAAAGAATTTCTAAAACACACACACTCTCTCTCTCTCTCAGTTGTCTCTAATTAATGTTCTCCTCACTTCCCCCAAATAGTATCTTTTCTAACCGTTACACACAACCACTCTGACAGAACTAGCCATGAACGATCCAAATGGCTAGAATGTCAACGGAACCGCCGCTTCCCAGCGGCGGAACCACCGCCCCCCGTAGTTTTCTTCTCAGCACTCCCATCAAATCCCTCGATTCAACCAGTCCTAACCCACAAAGGAAAAATCGTTCGCTTGATATCGCCGGACGAGGTAGCTCAGTTGTCGGCCCACTGCTGCAATGCACTCATCGGAAAGTTCCCCAAAATCAAGCTTTCGATGGAATTTCTTAATGAGGCTTTCAAATCTGTCGGTTTCAATGGCAGGTATCAACTGGGCTCTATTGGTTATAAGTATGTTCTAATTAGATTTGAGGATCAAGAGGATTTTCAAAGGTGTTGGATGAAATCACTCTGGTCCTTGAAAGGGGCACAAATGAAGGTTTTTAAGTGGACCCCCAATTTCTCCCCAGACACGGAAACCCCCATATTGCCAGTTTGGATCACCTTGCACAACCTTCCTATTTGTTGGTATAACACTGTCATGCTAGAGTCCATATGCAATAGTATAGGTAGGTACATCAAAATGGATGCAGCTACAACTACTCTAACTAGACCCTCTGCTGTAAAGCTTTGTGTGGAGATTGATTTGCTGGCTAAGCTCCATACTGCTGTCACACTCACAACAAATCTAGAAGGAAATTTGGCTGATTTCCCTATAGAATATGAGTACCCGCCTGCCTATTGTAAACACTGTAAGAAATTGGGGCATGAAATCAGTGAATGCGGGATCCTACATCCTAAAATGAGGCCTATGATCAACAATAGGCCACCCGCCAAAGAAAATGCCCCAATCAGAAAATACACCGCTCAGAAACCTCCTCACTCATTTGCTGCTGGAACTTCTAGTATAGCCAACAGGAGTCTCCCAGCCCAACCTCATATGAGATATGCTCAAACAAGTACAACTCTGAGCCAAGTTGACAAATGAAAAGGGCTTGATGTCCTTTCTACAGTCTCCCCTACCACAGAAAACACTTCTATCCATACATACACACCTCTCTCCACCAGCTCAGCCCCCACCAATTATACCTCCCCAGCAACCTACCATAGAAATACACTCAGACACAGATGATGAACTGTCACAAAATGTGGTGATACCAGACAGTTTTAAGTCCACTACAGAATCTGTGCAGCTGGATTTGGACTAAACCCCTGAATCTACTCCCACCACAGCAATAAAAGATGCAACCATCCCAGAGACAGCAATCATCCCCTATACTTCTCTAGTTCAACAGATCATACAGGCCCTCAACCAATCACAACAACCTGAATGGGAAACTCCAAAGAAAAACAGATTTGCTGATGATGATAATAATGTACATCCAGGTAATGATATTAAACCTGGTGAGAATAATTTTCAAACTAACAAGGTCTCCTTCTATTCTCAACCAAGACAAAAAGGAAACATATTCCTTCCTCTGATTGCTGAAGAAGATTAAGTCATAGAAGAGATAGCCACTGAACAAAACATTGAGGAGAAAATAGAAGATCCAAATCTGGTGCCACCTACCTCCAAGGAACCACAACATGTAATCTCTAGTCCAGTCCCTCTACTGAGGTAATTGAGTTTGTTGTTAGCATAGGTAATGATTCTGAAAGAAACAAGGTTAACACCTATTTCAATCAGATAAACAAGGTCATAACTAGGACAACCACAAAGAGTCTAAAACCCAAGAAAAAATGATTAATACAACCATGGGAATAAATGTTCTTTTCTGGAATATCAGATGTATGGAATCTTCCATGCTAAGGTTAGCTAGAATCATTAGAACACATAAAGTAGATCTCTTGTGTATTAAAGTAGATCTCTTGTGTATTATTGACCCTCAGCATGATAATTCTCAATGTGCAACTTATATGCTTCAACTTCACTTTCAGCACTGCATGTTCTCTAACTTTTCAAAAATCTGGTTAATGTGGAATAATAATGTTAGCATAGTCCCCAAATTTGATCATAATCAATTCATTTCAATACATATCTCTTTCCATACACTAAGCTTAACTACTGATATAGTTTTTGTGTATGGCCTGAGAACTAGGAAAGAAAGAGAGCAATTATGGTCTGATTTGAAAGCTCTGAGTTTAGTTGATGCCGTGTTTATAGGAGATTTCAATGCAATGGCCTCTGTAGCTGAGTATAGAGGTTCATCATCTCCCAGTTTAGCAAGTATTAGGAATTTTAGTAATTTTATTCATTCCTTAGGTCTAGTACCAGTGCATACTGTTGGCAGTGTTGTACCCTCAGCTCCCAGACCATTTAGCTTTATTAACACTTGGTTCAAAAGGGAACCGTTCATAGATGTTATAAATAACCATTGGACTGCTCCCATTGATGGTCAGGGTATGCTCAATTTTTTTCTCAAGTTAAACAACCTCAAGAAGGTTCTTAAAGTCTGGAACAAAGAGGTGTTTGGCAATATTGATGAAAATCTATTAGTAGCTAAGGAAAATTTAAGACTCCAAGAAATTGTTTTTGAAGCTGACAGCTCAACAAATGAGTTGATCAAACTGAAAAATGCAAAGCCTTACTCACTAAGGCACTGAAAGAACAAAACAATTTCTAGAAACATAAAGCCAAACTAAAATGGCTAAAATAAGGTGATGATAATGCTAAGTTTTTCATAATTCTGTTATGGAGAAGAAATTTAGACTCAACATCACAAAGATCAAAAGCTCATATGCGGTATAGTTAACAGATAACTCTGATATAGAAAGGAAGCAATCTCCTTCTATAAAAATCTGTTGACTGATGACCCTCATCCTGACAAAGATCAATTTAGTTCTCACTTTCTTTCTCAGATTCCCAAACTAATATCTGAGGAGGATAATAAGGAACTAATAAAACCAGTCATTTTTTTAGAACTAAAGAAAATAGTTTTTGGCCTAAATAAAGCTAGCAGTCCAGGGCCAGATGGTTTCACTGCACTTTTCTTTATTAAGGCCTAGAACATCATATGCTTAGATCTTTTAGAGGCATCCAATGATTTTTTATCAAGGTCTAATATTCACAGGGGTATTTCTAGCACTTGGATAACTATTATCCCTAAAAAGGATATCCCGGTCAGTTTCAATGATTACAGACCAATTAGTCTTTCCAATGTTACAAATAAATTTTTTTCTAAAATTCTTATGGAAATACTAAAGCCTTTGATGCCAAAATTAATTTCTCCTCATCAATCTGCCTTTCTGCAAAATAGAGACATTTCAGACAATGTAATCTATTTAAAAGAAATGTTTAGATTTTTGAATAGAAAACACAGGGACCCAAACTGTATTTTAAAGCTGGATCTCATGAAAGCCTTTGATAGAGTCAGTTGGGATTTCCTTACAAAAATTCTCCAGAAGTTTGGTTTTTCAGGCAGGATCATAAATTGCATTCTAAAAAATTTGTCTAATACTTGGTTCTCTAAGTGGTAGACCAGTTGGCTATTTTCAAGCTTCTAGAGGTATAAAGCTGGGTGATCCTCTTTCCCCATTTCTTTTTGACCTATTTTCAGAGGCATTTACAAGAAGTATTGCCTATGTTTATCAGACTGGAAATATGGAATAATTTTCACTCCCTAGAAACTCTGTGCCTATTTCTCATTTGAGCTATGCTGATGATACTGTTATCTTTCTCAAGGCATCAAGATTGAACCTAATCAAAATGAAAGCTTTCCTAATTAAGTTTGAGGGAACAACAGGTCAATTTTGAAAAAAAAGGTGAGTTCTTTCTGAGTAGTACAGCCACTGTAACCAAACTTAGACAAGTTAAAAATATTTTAGGAATGAAAAAAGGTTGCCTGCCTGTCAAATACTTTGGAGTACAAATTTTCAATGGTATGATTCTTAATCTGCATTTTCAGCCTATTCTGGGAATGATAGACAAGAAACTTTCAAACTGGAAAAATATTTGGCTTTCTACATGTGGAAAACTAACTCTTATTCAGTCTTGCTTGTTATCTTTGCCCCAACATATTTGGGCAGTTATGCAGCTACAAAGCAGATCATTGAAAAAGATTGAAAGAAGATTGGCAATATTCTTCTGGGGGAGAACTGAAAGGGGACCAAAAAATTCATGGAAAAAGTGGAGAGCTCTATGCAAACCTATTGCTCAGAATGGCCTTGGAATTAGAGATCTTTCTACAATCATAAAAGCCTACTCTTGCAAACTCTGGTGGAAATACCAAATTGGTGAGGCTCCATGGACCACCTTTATTGCCTACTTACCCCAATCCACTAGATCATCACAGAACTGGAGAAGAATATGCAGAATAAATCTGATGGCTGAGGCAAATTCCAGAGTCATCCATGGTACTGGATATTGCAATTTCTGAACTGCTAACTGGACATATTTTGCCCCCCCTGTTGATATATTCCACTCTGGAAATGACCATTATCTCAGTTTCTTAGTCAGCATGTTTATAAACAACAGACATCCTTACATTCCTCTCCTGGCTATGATCCTTCCACCTAACATTCTATAGTATCTAGAGAAGGCTGAAATCCATCCCAACAGAAGTCACAAACTCATATGGAAGCCTGATCTACATGGAAGTTTTAGTATCAAGACTGCCTACTCCATTTTTATCCAACAATCTCAGAAGCTCCCTACCCTAATAAAGATTTGGAGACCAGGTATCCCCAAAAATATTTCTGTGTTTTCATGGAGATTACTAAATTGTCTGCTACCTTTTGATGATATCTTGAGTCAATTTGGATTCCAGTTTGCATCCAAATGCCCTCTATGCCACCACTCAGACTCAATTCATCATATTTTCTCTAAATGTGCCACTTCTGTGCATTTATGGAAATATATGCATCATATATGTGGCTCCATTTACTTTAATGTTGAGAGTTTGTGGGATAGACTAGCCACAGTTTGGTATTTTGTTGGTTTGTCTATACTCCATACTAGATTGCCCCCTCTTTTGTGATTTGGATACTCTATGGAGAAAGGAAATGCTGATTGAGGGCCAGCCACCAAATCATATTTTGATGGAAAAAGAATTACAGGAACACATCTATTTCTCATTACTTATAAGCCCAGTTCCTATTACTAGGCCTACTGATGATAATCTTGATCCCAGGCATGCATCCCTCCTATCTATATCCCCTCAAAACCCAATATCAATGCTGTCAAATGGTCAAGGCCTAGTCACGATATAAAAATCAATGTAGATGATGCATGGTTTCAAAACAGGGATGGGATTGGTTTGATAAGTAGAGGTTCAAAGGGTGAGATCATTGGGGCTAAAGGCTTCAACACAACCTTTGTTTCTCCCCTACAAGCAGAAATGTTAACTATTGAGAGTGGCATTCAATATGGTATCTCCCTGGGATCCAATCTCTTCTGTGTGGAATCAGACTGCAAAATGCAGTTGAAATGATCGGAAAACCATTAGCTGCTCACTGGGAATTATTTACCCTCTCACACAGTATCCATACACTGCTGGGATCCAACTCTATCAAACATGTTTTGAGAGAAGGTAACCAGCCATCTGACTGTCTAGCTAAGCACACCTCACAGCTCAGATCAAATGTATCTTGTGAGTGGCTAACTCTCCCACAAGAACTTGAAGGCCTCATCAATCTTGATGCATGGGACATCCCCACACTTAGAATTCCACCCTCTGATGCCTAAATGCTTTGCAGAAAGATAATACAGTGGCTCCTCACACTTCAGTTTGCACATGGAGGAATTAAACCACTTTAAAAATCTCTAAAGCTCAGCTCTATTTTAATGCTCTTCTCTTACCCCTTTCTACTCTCATTTCTATCAAATAGATGACCACTTTGTGTTTCGCTTGCGATTCGCTAATAGGCTCTCTATTTCTTTTGAGAAATCTGATTAGAAGGGATGCACATAGAATAGCTAGGCTTAGGTATTAGCTCTCTAATTTTTGAAGCATTTTTTATGCTTAAGGCCTACACTAGGCAACTCTACTATGATGTAATTTATGCCACTTGTGTGGTTTTTGAGTTGGTTTAGAAGGCCAAATAAAAATACTCCCCCATCTTTTGATGGTTTCATCTAAAAAAACACCATTAAAAGAATTAAGGTGTAAAATTTTCAACAAAAATTGATCAAGATTATCTCCTTATAAAATAATATAATCTTTGAATAAAAACTCCTACATGATGTAATAGATTCATTGAAATGGGTAATAGATCAATTTAATATGCCAAATAAAGTCCACTCAAGTTACTACTGATAACAAAATAGTGGAAATGAAAATAGAATGAGTCAAAACCAATCATCCTTTTCATTAATGATGATGGTACCAGAGGCGGAAACGATAGTATTTCTTCACATGATGCAGTGCATCAATCAACTACAATGGTATTTCTTTACATGAAAACTTCCCTAAAATAGTATTTCTAAACTTTCTTCTTCGGGATTGCTTAGCATACATCATTTGCTGTCCCCAAATTCAGAACCTCCATCCTCTGTGTGAGTTGGGATATAGAGGAAAAGTAGAGCTTCTGCAAGATTTGGAATTTCGAAGCAGGAGGCCCTTCTTCTTTCTTCTCCACAATCGCCAGCAAATTATCGTAAACCCACTCGTAATCGATTGGCTTGCGAATCTTGCATGTAACCGGTCCGTCGAGCCTCTGAAAGACATAGGCCTTTTATTTGGGAATCTTGTCGGAAACCGGTCCGCCGAGTCTCTGAAAGATGTTGGCCTTTTGTTTGCAAATCTTGCCGGAAACCGGTCCAAGTATGTCAAATACATTGCCCTTTGAAACTGGGCCGAGCCTCTGAAACACGGTCGCCGCCTTCTTTTGGCCGCAGGTGACCGGACCCAACCTCTGATACACGTCCTTACCCATCGATTTCAATGGGAAAGATGAGGGATTTTTAATTCGCGAATTAGGGCGAGAGAGAGAGAGAGAGAGAGAGAGAGATTGTGGAGATTATTTGTGGGAATTATCTGGGGAGGATGCTGGTATTTATAGAAGGGACACACCGACTATGGTAGGGTTTTCGGGAAATATTTAATTAATTAATAATCTTGCCCTGACCAAGTCAAAGGCGGTTATTTGTCTGCTTAACATCTAAGCGTCTGATTATCTATATATTATACGAATTTAACCCTGTTTTTAATCAGGGCTTCTTATTTAGAAGGCTAAATATGTATCTCGCTTTAATGGATAATCAGAAAAGTTCACTCTTTTCATAACATTTCGTTTAAGCCAAACCAACACACAAGGCTAGTTTGCATTCTGATTAGTGATTACTACCTTGCTGTGATTTTACTCATGAGATAAATAACCTCGGATCATATATAGAGGTTGCAAAACATGCGTAAGACAACGAATTAATAATGGAAGACAAAACAAGAATGAGTAAAAAACAACCATCCCTTTTCATTAATGATGATGATCAATAGAGGCTGAAACAACATTTGCTTACATCAACTACCGACAAAACATTTCTAAAATAGTACTCATTCGGGCTGACCCTATGTTATGACACTACATCCTCCGTGTGAGTTGGGATACAGAAGAAAGACATGGCCTCAACATTTGACATTTCTGTAACATTTTGGGATTTCAAAGCTCCACATATACTTCCTTTTGGTCGCAAACCCAGTCCTAATCTCAGATTCCCCAGCTCGATCTTACTGCAGAATCCAGTTCATCTGAGTGTTGTTTCTGCTGAATCTTCTGAAGCGTCACAGGCTGAGCTCAACGACTTGAATGCAACTCTGGCTCTCATGGTAGACTGCAGGTTGAAGAATGCAAGGAATCTGAACTACAAACTGCAAAAACGACAGTAGAGTCTGACACAGTCTAGAGCTCATGTGAACTCATTAGAGGAGTTTGTGAGAGACCTGAAACCTGACAGAAAATACTGACAAACGAAGGAGATGAAGCAACATAGTCTTATACACGCAGCTTAAATATACATGCAGCACATAAAAAAGATCAACACTGGCAGATTCAGAATACTAAGCAGTTAAACATTGTTTTGTTTCATTTAAAGCTGAAAAAATGACCTGAGAATATATATATACCGCACAAGTAACAACTTTCACAATCTTTCGAACCTTAAAGAACCTTTGAGAAAACTAAAAATGAAAGAGTAAAGCAACTTTCACTCCATATATTTAGAAACACATAAATAAGCACATATACAAGACAAGAATAGGCATCAGCTCCCACTAAAAGTAATATGGATGCATACCCTCATTAATTATACCTCGACAGTGCTGGGAGGGTAGAGACTTCTTTAACTACGCCTTCTATTTCGAGCTTCCTGAGTATGGATTCTCCCATCTCCGGACCAATTGAAACTGCCACTTCAGCTTGCTCAATGCGATTCAAAAGCATTCTTTGGTTGGAAATCAACTTTCCAAATGATCAGAGTAGGAATAGCACCAACAAGCATGTTCTGTGTCAGCACTACAATGCTGAGCTTCTCCAAAGAAAAAATACTAGCTGGAATCGACCCTTCAAGCTAATTAGAATGAAGATTCAAACACATGAAGTTCAGAATTCGAACCAAACTATCTGGGATTTCACCCCCAAGTTGATTCTCATAAGCAGTGAAAACTCGCATACCGGTCAAATTCCCCACCCATTGAGGTATAGAACCATTCAACCTATTCTTAAACACCGGAACATTTCCCAATTCTTAAGCCCCTCAAGCCCATCTGGTATCACCCCAGAGAAGAGGTTACTAGACAGGTTTAGTGACCTAAGGCCCTTAAGCTTCCCCAATTCGACAGGAAACGAGCTCCCGAATTTGTTAAAGACAAATCAAGAACGTCAAGCTCAGACAAGTTCCCAAATGTTGGGGGAATGGATCCATAAAAATTATTTCTAGAAAGGTCAACTTGAGCCCCCTAAGCTCAGAGATTAGAGTGACATTACCTTGCACTTCCAAATTTAGAAATATCAAAGCATCTGAAGAGCCTGAAGTCCTAGGAGAAGAAACATTAGAAAAGAAACTTGAGAGCCAAGTGAAGCATCAAAAAAGGCCTTTTCCATTTTGTTTTTCAAATAAAATATGAGCTACGACAGTGACCTTTAATTCTGACCCCTGGGTTGTTTTGATTGAATCAGCAACTCACCCTATTATCAGGTCAACACTTAAGATCTAATTTATGCATAAGTTTCTCAATACCCTCTGAATTAGTATTGATGATCTAATTTGCAAGGTCAGCTTTTGACCCAAGAAGTAACACTAGAATTATCATAATTTACATACAGTATCAACATGGTATATATCTTATCACTTTAACATGAAAATTTTCTCTAAGATCTCTAACACTCTCAAGTTACCTATTGCACGATGAAAGGTTTTCTGCAATGGAGAAAATACCATTAGCATGTGGTTCTACTTCTGGTAGCTGGAGTTACGCCCGATCGAAACACAACATAATCTACTTAAATGCTCCTCCACAATCCCTACAAAGAAAACTAAGTATATACCACACTTCACAGTAAGTTCACGAGAGTTTTATAACACTCTTTAACCAAAATTAACCAAAATTAACCAAAATTAACTCTTTAAATACGAACCTATCAACGTTCAATATGATGCCATTAAGGATAAGGGACCGGAGATTTTTCAACAGGCCAAATTTATGTGCATGGAGCTATTCAGGCCATTATCATTAAGGAAGAGGGTCTTTTGATTTCCTAATAGCTCGATTTCAGGTGGGATATCATTAAACAACAGATTCTGCTGCAAATTAAGATGAAAGAGGCTGGAGAGGTTACCTGTGCTTGGAGGTATGCTCAAATAGGACTAGAAAGCATCTATTAAAAGCAATTGTCTTGAATTTTGCAATCTCAGCACTGAACCAGGAACGTCCCCTTGCCCTTAGCAACACCAAATTCATCGACTGAGCAGGGCGGCACACAGATTCGCCCCGCTCCATCCTACTAACAAGTGTTTGTGTAGTAAAAAAGCATCACCTACTTAATGCTTTATATTTGCCTTCAAACAAGCAAGGTCAAGAATGAAATAATTGTTCCTGGCCATAAATCAGCGTCTTGTGTAAATTTCAATGCAGAAAACAAAATAGATTTCACAGTAAACAATTCAAAAATATGATAGATATGACCATGCCAGAAAGAGAAAAAATACAAAATCAACAAGGCAGCACTTTCATTCTCTACCAACCTGAATCACATTTTAATAGGCATAAAATAAAATCAAAGAATTTAAAGACAGACTCAAAGAGAAGCAAGAAGCCAAGAGAATAGAATCAAAGAATTTATCATTAAACTGAAACTTGAGAGTTAGATTGTACAGATGCTATGTATACCAAAAATTGGGTCTAATTCTATCAATTTAGGCTTCACTCAGATCCAAAGGTCAAGCACTTCATCAAGAAGTCGCTGGCGTCTTCACTACACTGGAAATTGGCGTCTTCACTGCACTGGGAATTGAGTAGTGAATACAAGTGCTCCATGAGGAACGCCCTGGCGTCTTGCTCCGACTCGTCTTCTGAATTAGAGCCACTGGAGTCTTCGTGCTCCGGCGAATTGAAGACCTCGTGCTCCGGCGAATCGAAGCCGGTGAATTTTTCGCGCTCCGGCGAATTGGAGCCGACACTCGACCCGTCATCATCCCTTCGATCAAAATCCACCAGCGGAAAGTAGAAGGGTTGTAAACTCTTCCCCGTTGATGGGAAGATGGAAGAGCAGCAAGTCTCCATGGAGGGTTCATTTAATTCAAGATCCCAGTTGATCTCTTCCCTTACGCTACTCTCACGGGCCTTCTTTACTAGGAATTCCTGCTCACCGCCGCCATCCTCACGCGGCGCTTCCTTTTGCCACCGTCTAAGGCTGAGCCCGGGCTGGATAACGTAATGTTGAGATCGAAGGCGAAACTCCGGTTGAGATCCATCTCAGACAGAAGAAATTGAAGATAGGAAATTAACGGATCTAAGTTGGGAGCGGAAGTGGTAAACTAGGGTTGAGATTTGGGAGCAAAATTGGGGAGGATAAAAATGATCAGAGAAAAAGAGATGAACGCTTACCGTACCTTCTTCTATTTATAAAATTTTCAAATTAAAAATAAATCTTAATTTTAATGAAATAATCTTATAAGTAATAGTTTGTACAAGCGGTTCACCATGGAAGGGTTGATTCGGTCAAAGCATTAACCACCGAGCGGACCGAGCTTGGCTGTAGGATTTACAGCCTGTCCACGGGGTCGACACGGCTTACGCGGTCGACTCGGGCTATAAAGGCAAACGAGATCTGAGGATTAGGGCTACAGTTCTTTATCGCTCTCATCATCATCAAAATCGATTTCTTCCATTTCCATCTTTGATCATCATCAAAATCTTTGATTCTATTTCCACTGCAAATCAGAAAACCCTAATTAAATCAATGGCCGACGACTGCGAAACCCCACCACCCACCCTGCGAAACCCGGCTTCCTCTTCTCCGGTAACCCCACCACCCACTCTCCGAAACCCCCAGAACAATCGAGCTCCTAATCCTCCTCCTCCCAACGGCCTTGACATCTACATTGATACGCCCAATCGCACCTCTTCCGAGAGGAAACGATTCAGGTTCCGATCAATCCCTCTCGCTCCTGATTTCAGTGCTCCTGTTGAGGTTGAGGTGGTTCAGAAGAAGGAGAAGAAAAGATGGCATGAGTGAGATGAGAAACTTTACTAATCACTGTCACTCAGATGAGAAACTTTAAGAAAGGGCATGATGGCATGAGTGACAGTGAAAAGATTTTTGTATTGATTCAGCTGGGAATATGTTTACAAGGACAGTGAATTCAAGCACAAGTTATTCACAATTTCATGTACATGCAAAATAATACACAGTCAACCAACTGAAACACAAAAATCACAACTTTAAGTCGCGTGTCTTGAGTTTTTATCTGTCAAAAATCTCCTTAACATTGTTGACGTCGATGAAACATCCTTAACATTGGCACCATCTTTTATTCCTCTTTATTACTGTCATACTTGTCATCAGAAGCATCATCCATTTCTCCCTAGAAAGCTTTTGGCCTTTCTTTCTCCTTTAGTTTTTTCATTTCCTTTTTCCACTCCATATAGTCGTAGCACACTCTAGAGTTGGCCTCAGCAAGCTCATCAGCCTCTTTACAACTCCAATGACTGCTACATTTCAACTGAAGCAAGCAAAATAGAAGAGTTACAACAGTCTTTGTTTTTCCAGCTTCATTGTATTCTAATGATCACAATCTTTTGCTGCAATACAATTCAGGAAACCCACTTTTTGAGACTCTCGAATGGCTTCAGCTCAGAATCACCAAGACTGGATATCACAAGAAGCTGAAATTGTCCCTGGCACGTGCCATATACATCTTAATTAGGATACTCCACTAAAGTTGCTAAAGTAATATCAGCTTCAACATCTTAATTAGGATACTTCCTAATTTACTAAAGTTTGAATAGTGGAACAGAAAATGCAGCTTAGTTACTTAGGGAGGAAGAAGTGGGACTGGGAGTGTTCCTTTGCGTTAAATTAGGAACCAATAGAAGAGGAGTAGACCAGTGGAAGTCTCTTTTCTGTGCGGAAATGAATCGTCATGCATGCGTGTTCCGTCATCACCCTAGACAAGGCAAGTAAATGGAATTGATGACCCAGAAGTCGCCGTTTACAAGTACTTCCATTTCGTACATACAGATTCTATTAAAATAAACTATAATCATACAGATTAGAGGGAACAGCTTCGCAAACTAAACAATCTTTTCAAACTCAACTTTTACTTCAAATTGTCATACAGTATCATCCATCAAAAAAAATATAAAAAAATCCAACATAGTCATCACACGCCACCACAAGTTTAAAACAAGTAGCATAACACCAAACCAACCAATGGGCCAGACTTGTCCTAGAAATGAAATACATTTCAAGTCAGTTTTCTGCTATTTATATGCAGTTTAAGAAAATCAATCGTAATCTCCAAAGCAGGAGATATTCTGTACAACCATCCAACAGTCAATATTCGCTAACATGATAAATCTTCCTGTACACTTCTAGTTGCAGCACTCAATACGTACAATGGTATTGCAGCAGAATTAACATCTACATCACTATAAGAACAACTGATAAATTGTCAGATATCCAACATAAATGTTCCTAAATCGACAACATAAAACACTATATAACTAAGACGTTACGACAACATAAAACAACTACATCCCAGTCTACACTCTATACTACAGTCTACAGGGTCTCCAAAATCCCAGTCTAATACTCAGGTTATGACCCCTTCTTCTTCAACATCTTGGACTTACTCAGTCTATTCTCCATCACCTCCTACCTAACCTCCCTCCCCTGGAGTCTCCGATAAAACAATATAATGTTCATCAAAACATTGAAAGTGCTTAGCAGTCAAAACTTATACTAACCGGCAATAAAAAGATGTATAGCATTAGCATATAGATATTCCAAAGAGTAAAGTGCATTCCTTTTTGCACAAAAACGACCAATTTACAAATATTCATCTGAGCAGCCTTAAGAACAAAATTGACCAACACATACATACTTTAATGCGTTTGTATCGGTACTGAATCCTTTTATCTAAGCAGTGATCTACAAATTAAATTCAACCCTCCTATGGAAGGCAGAAAAATATAGTAACATATATCATTCACGACCCTTATGCAAAAAAAGAACCAAGTATCTTATATACCTCTGATTAGTATTTTCATGAAGAGTAATGGACTATAAACTGTAATACTTTTCCATTTGTACATAGCCCTTTTTTCTAAGCAGTGCAAAACTCGACACAACTATGGACGGCTTGAAAGTATTTATCATTTCAAGAAAATATAAAACTATCAACAGAACAGTAGCCAATATTTGCACAGATGTGAGCTGTGTACAAGTACCACAAAAAGTTAGGACTCGTCTGAAAATTTCATGAGCAGTATTTTAGACGAAACAAACCTAGAGTCTTAGTTCAAAAACATTAAAAAAAAGATACTTTATCACGTTGCTGTTGCGAACAATTCATTGATCAACACAGTTATATAAAATACAAAATTATATCCTATGGTCATACAAAAAAAACACTCGCATTTTGATTTGTTTATCAAGTATAAAACAAAATAACCTTCATCGATCAACACCGTTATATAAAATATAAAATTATATCCTATGACCATACTAAAAAAAACACTCGCATTTTGGTTTGTTTATCAAGTATAAAACAAGATAACCTTCATTGATCAACACAATTATATAAAATATGAAATATCATCCTATGGCTATACAGAAATAAACACTCGCATTTTGGTTGTTTATAACCTATAAAACAAGATAAGCTTCATTGATCAACATGGTTATATAAAATATAAAATACTATCCTATGGCTATACTATAAAAGACACTCGCATTTTGGTTGTTTATCAAGTATATAACAATATAAGCAATCGGCAGATGGCTCATCATTATAGTCTTGCAAACACAAACATGTCAATACTGGTACCATCCCGCTGATAAACAAAACAAAAGAATGTAAACATAAATTCAACCATGTTACTAGTCCCTGTCAGGTTACATGTACTACGCTATCAATGCATAATAAATCGGAAGCCATCATTATGCTTTCCCTTTATTAGCTACTTATCACATCACCTTTATCTTCGAATATTGTAGGACTTTTGACATCGAATTATGAGTTTTGTAAATCATTTAAAAAAACAATTCAATCATATAATTTGGAAGGTGTGAAGAGAGTATTCAGGTAACTATTCATGAAATAAACACACAGTTTGTAACAATCCAATCGTATATGTAATGGTTGGGGAAAGTACTCTGTAATTATCAGTAATGAACAGCCAAGCAATTATACATCCTTAATCACTCCTAATGCATCAGATAAAATATATAGGTTGGCCTTTGTCATGAATGATAACATTTTCTGGAAATAAGGATATTCAATACAGCCGAATCCATAAACAATCCGTAAACAATGAACATGTTAAAGTGATAAAAATAACCGCTGCCATGTTTTAAAAATGGAGTAGATAAACACTCTATAAAGTTGACTAGAAATCAGAGACTAGCATGAGATGTGACTGTACCACCAAACTGCCTCAGCCATCACACAAGCAAGGAACTGAGAGTAAATTTATTTATGATAACATAACAATGATCATCTTTATCACTGACTTGTCTATAGACTAATGTGGAGTTGGATTAAGAATGGACCTCTAACCTTCCCAAGACACTATTTAGGTTTATTTGTACATAATTATTACAGATGTGTTTCAGAAGGAACCGATCCATTGAAAATTCATATCATAGTCGCTTCGTTCATCAGTGTGGATTAGAAGTTAACTTAGATTCAGAATGTGGTGATGATCTACATCAAAAAATATATACCATATATGATCACTCTAAGTGCCAGTGGTCTATAACTGGAATCAATTTTGATTCCGCCCAAATTCAACAAAATCAATTAACATATACATCACTGATTTGATGCTAACCTATTAAATCATTCCTTCACGGAACACATTTCATACCTTTGTAAATCAAACAAACAATTGGATACGTTCGTAGCGAAAACAGATAAAAGACTTGCAAATTCCTTCAGATGTCTGTTCCCTATATGTTATGCGTGTGACGGCCCGACTTGAGTAACAATCGGTTTGTCGACAAGCCAGTACAGCCGACTGTAGCCGATTCTGAGGGTAACAACGAGCTGATTTTCCACGCCAGAGTCTGCTTCCGCCCTCGCATCCAATCCTGCCAAAAACTAAGACCAACCCCTCACCCCCAGATCTGCGCATCACATAAGCGTTGGGTGAACTTCTTCAGTACAATAACAAATTCCCATGGTTTGATCGGCAAACGAGACAGGGAGATCATCTTCTGGATGACAGGGGCAATTCAGACTTTTTATTATATTTTTACTTTAAAGAAGGGTTGGGTAAAACGATAATAAAGTGAAATTCACAATTTGGATTAATAAAAACGGGTGATCATTAACTCAAAATCACATGATTGGATTATACAAATAAGGGGTATATGAGACATTAGATGATTAATGTGGGGTACCTTGCATCTCAATTTTCAGCCGTTGAATTATTTGGACGGCTCAGATTGGCCCGGATTGGGGGGAAGCAAGCCTGGGTAGGTTTGTATACACTCCCGTAACCTTTCATCATCATATAATGGGACAATGATAGACTTCCCTCCAAGGGAGTCTTCCTCCCTATTAGTTGTAGGCTTCTGATTGGCTAGTCCATGAAAATTAATTTTTTATTTTATTTTGAAACATCCAATAGGACTCAATGCGGGCCTGATTATGTGAAGTGTTTTAATTCATTTTTGGAATATATATTTTTAATCTTTTATTTGTTAATTAGAATAATTCGATTTCTGAAAAATCGCGTTGGTCATGTTTGCTGAAACTTATTTATCGCTGAATTTAAATAAACTGGACTGAAAAAATATAAAAATATTGAACGGAACTGGGAAAAATATAATGAACTGAAAATATAAAAATACTAAATTGAACTGAAAAAATATAAAATACTGTACTGCACTGAAAAAATATAAATATATTTAACTGAATTGAAAAAATATAAATACGTTCAACTTAACTGAATTGAACTGATAATATAAAAATACTGAATTAGACTGAAAATACCGAACTAAACCGAAAATAATGAAATAAACTGAATTGAAAAATTATTCAGATAAATAGTAAATAGACCCTTAATTTTTCCAATCAATTCATAAACGGACATTAAATATTTACCTCTCAAACATTAATATTACAGTGTTTGGAATGGTAGTTTGATGAAAATAGATACAATAGAGAAGGAGGCTCATGCAAAACCCCACAAATAAGAGACTCATGGGGAGGGAGGATCCCCTCCAAGTGTAATGTAGACTTCTCGCATATAATGATTGGAAAATATAATAGTACCGAATTAATGACTCAAGTAATAGTTGAGGAGTACAATTCAGGCTGCCTCAAAATAAACACTTTGATTTATCTTTTTGCGAATTGTTGTTGTCTCTTGGTATGATTTTGATGATGTGATTAAACTAAATAAACTTAAACTTAAATTAAATTGAGGCGCACTTATTAAGTCTAGGTGTAGTTAATTATATTTTTAAATACATATTTGAGGCACACCAAAGCTTTAAACAGTGTGAGTTGCTTGAATTTCTATAAATATAAGAGCGGTGTATACCTTTAGAACTATCAAACAACTCATATTTTTAATTAATATCATGTCAATTAAGGTTTAAATGTGAGTAAAACAAACACAAACTCTCATCTAAAACAATCGTATATATGGCAAGATACGAGAATGTTGGACATACACATGATAAAAAATACACACTACATAGTGTCATTTAATTAATGTGAAAATTAAGGTAAAATGCAGCACAAATCAACTAAAATACGTGATAAATATCGATAATAACTAATTAAGTAGGAGAATAACATTCATCCGAATGATCCTGATATAGGCCTTATCAGGCACCAATAAGATAATGACACGTGTACAATTGTAATGTTTTAATTGGTTAAGATATTTTTAGTAAAGTTCTAAAACCCTAATTTAGAATGTCTAAACCCGTCTGGGTAATGATTGAACACGTGGTTCAATCATAAATTAGTTAAACATGATGTGTCGTTATTTAATTGGTGCCTGATATTGCCAATATCAGGATGATCCTGATATATATTAAACTGATCAAGTAGTAGTAAAAAATGGAAAGTACTTTCAAAAAAATAAATCTAGTATTTTTATTCAAGTGATTGTAGAAAATTGTAACTAGTGATTAAATTTGAAATTGAGTTCTTTCTTCATAAGTACGACAAGCACGCCCTAATACTCATCAAAAACTTACATTACATGAAATAAGTAATTATTAATGTCACAAATATTCTCAATTAACATCTTGAGCTCTTCATGATATTTTGATGGGAATTTTCTTTTCTTCCATTTCTACTTACATTGGTAAACATCAACAATTTATTTTAAAAATAACAGCAAAAATACTTATATAACCCTCAATTATGATAAATGCATTTATAATTCTTAATTCTTTTTAGTGCAACTATAACTTTCGATTGGAGAAGTTTTTGTACGTGTAGCCCTAAAAGGAATTCTGTGTTTAATTTATACAAAATGTTTCCAGTTTAAAATAATTGGAAACAAAGTCCTCGTGGGGCTTAAATTGTTTTCTAAAAAACCCCGTGAATTATTATACTATTTCAGATTTTTGTTTATTTAACAAATATTTATTTTTGTCTTTTCATAGTTAGCTGACCAAAATCATTGAATGAAAAAATACTCACCGAAAAATCATTGAATGAAAAAATGTAGAGTATAATCTACAATTGAGATTATATATGTATTCTACAATGACACTATAACGGGGGAGTTTTCTATATTTTTGATTGATCATGGCCACTTTTGTAAATAAAATTTTAAGTAGTGGTTTTTTGGGAATTTAAGCTTGGATTCATAATATATTTAGAATGCAATCAATATTATGAGAAAATATTTTATCCATTATTAGTATTTTATTAATAAAATGAAAAAATATTAATGGTATGAGAAACAATCAGATAAGACAGCCTTATGGTAAGGCAAAATCATAAAAACCCACTTTTTGGGTCATAAAATAATTATTATTTTCTCGGGGCCATTGTATAAAAAACGCAGAATATCAGGGACTATTTTGCAAATATGCAAACTATTATCCCCAAATCCCAAAATCTGAAATCAATCAGGCATATCACTCTGGCCATCACTCTCTTCTTCATCTTCTTCCTCTCCTTGTAAATCATCGCCGGCGGTGGCGATGATTTCGATTTGATGATTATGAATCCGATGGTGATTATGATTCCGATGGTGATGATGATTCCGATGGTGACGATTTTGAGTTGGTGAACTGGTGGTGGTGCGGCGGTGGTGGAGTGCTGGTGGAGCGGGGAGGCTGGTGGACTGGTGGGGGAGCGAAGAGGCTGGTGGTGGTGCGACGGGGAGGCTGGTGGACTGGTGGGGGGAGCGAAGAGGCTGGTGGTGGTGCGGCGGGGAGACTGGTAGTGGTGCGGCGGTCGGTGGTGAAGCGGGGAGGCTGGTTGACTGGTGGGGGAGCGAAGAGGCTGGTGGTGGTGCGGCGGGGAGGCTGGTGGTGGTGCGGCGATGGTGGACTGGTGGTGGTGCGGGGAGGCTGGTGGTTGTGTGGCGGTTGACTGGTGGTGGAGCGGTGGTGAAGCAGTGGAGGCTGGTGGTGGTGCGGCGGTGGACTAGTGGTGTTGATGATGATAATTTATTGATAATGATGTATGATTATGGTAATTATTGATGATGATGATGATTTATGATAATTAGGCTAACCGAACCGCGCGTTGCGCGGTTTTACTTATGTATGTTTAAAATACAAATAATGAGTATCATTTTTTAAAAAATTTAAAATCACTTAGAGTGGGGTGAAATTTATTTGGGTCACCACACCATAAAACATCTTGTAATAAGGTAAAAAGTACATACAATTTGTGTATTATTGATTTACAGGATGGTGAAAAACTATTCGAAAATCATGTGAATCTAAAAGTGATTCTAGTATACACCCATGTCGACAAGTATCTTAGGGTTCGCTAAGCGACGCCCAACTCTGCCAATGAGAAGACTCATAACCCGCAAGCAATTTAGGGATCGCCAAAGCGAAAACCAACTCTGCCGACGGGTACAAATAATGAGTATCATCACAAATACAAAGTATCTGTTTGATGCTATTTCAAAAAATAAAGTATCTACATTTAGTACAAAGAGTCCATCATTAATTAAGGTAAATTGATGTATGACTTCAGTTTCCTATTTTTGAAATCCTGATTAATCTCGATTTTGAGTACTTTCACAATGTATAAGAGTATTTTCAACATATTATTATTTTAAGTAATTTATTTATTTACCTAATGTCTAGTTTCTTTGTTAAATGAATATTTCCATGGATATGTCGTGTTCATACTATAAAGCCTCTTTTTTTTTGAAAATTTTGATTAAGAGCGGTAAGTTTCATAATTTGATAGTAAGGTGTAAGTTTTGCATAATTTTTAAAAATGACGGTAATTTATTAGCCCATATTCATATAATTAATTCTTAAATTAAAGACAATTATACCCCTACTTTGTATTTATAATTCAGTTCATTTATAGTTAATTCTAGTCAATTCAGTTTGGTTTGAGTTCACTAACTTACCTCTATCTCAACTAAATCAGCTCAGTCGACTTTTTCACATTATCCAACACACATCTTTGACCAACCGTATCTTTATTTACTTATATTATCGAAAAATAAAAATTTGATACTTGAATACTCTATATTGCGATTAATCTAATGATACCAAATATGATAATATTCATGATTATATATATCTATTTAAATAAATGGTCAAAGTTTAAAAATAAATAGTGTCAAAAAGTCAGAGTGCACATTAGGCTGAGACGGAGGGAGTACCTAATTCAATTAATATTATTTTCAGCAACATCTAAATATATTAGATTAAATTCAATTCAATTCAATTTCATTAATTTTTATGAAGTTAAATTAGAATTAATTAATTTTTTATAATTTCAGCTTAGTTTAGTTTCATTACGTTTTTTCAAATTAAATTTGTAAAATTAAATTTAAGTGAATTTGAATAAGAATCTTGCAAACTTAATAAAATTAAACTGAATTATTAAAATTGGAATGAAACACTAAATTTGATTTAAGTTAACCAAGATTTTAATTAAATGAACTTCATAAAATTTAGCAAATTGAAATGAATTGAATTGAATAAATTTTAATATTTAACGGAATATGATTGATTAGTATTATAAAATGAATGATTTGTATATACTTTCCATTAATGGTCCTACAAATTTGTCAATCACGTATTCACCAACATAGATGATATGCACGGTCTATTTAAGTAATTAAACATGATATATATTCTCTTTCTATAGTACTAGCTTTGTTGGTTGTGCGGTATATTTTGAGTACTTTTAAAAGATTTTAATTTGGCACAAGGTGTAAATTAAAACCCAGATATGAACTTGATAATAAATTTAATTGGACCAAATTTTTATCATGCATGCAGTTAATTTAGTTGAATTTATTTTAGTATATTTTAGTTCAAACAAACCCATTTATTATTACAAAATTAAGCAAAAAGTTTAATATAATTCACGATTCCTGCAAGGATATCAATACTTGAAAATCTACTTGTTCAATGTATTTGAAACACTTGTAAATATTAATTAAATTTTGAATTAGATAATGTTTGTATACAAGTAAATATAATTGATCAACTATTTTTCTCTATTTTCATATGACGTGGAAGCTAACCTAGTGAAATATAAGCTTAATTAACATAACAAAGTTGTATCACACAGTGACCACCTAACCGTGTAAAATAATAGCATGTAATGCATAACTAATAAGTTTGATTTTATCATAGAAAATTAATAAATTTATAAGAGATTTTAATTAAATGAGTATATGTTTTCGACGTTTTTCCATGTGTTACTCAAATAAACAGTAGACGGATAATGAATAACATACACAAAATTATAGAAGAATCACCAATCACTTACCTTAAACCTATGAATATTTAGAAATAGAAATGTGAGGAAAAAATGAACAATCTAGCTCTTTTTTCAATTATAAGTGATTTCTGTTATTATATACTTTTCAAATGAAAAGGACTAAATAAAATTTAGTCTCCAGTAATGAAGCACCGTTGAATTCTTTATGAAATGTAAAATTTCCTGCAAAATTTCAGAAAAATAAATGATCAAAATAGAAAACTCCTGTCTATCAAGAAAGGGAGAAATGCATAAGATAAAAAAGGAAAGAGAAAAGGATATTCATAAGATTTAAAAAAGGAAAAAATTGGCAACACATATAAATATGTACAACAAATATGCATGTAGGGAAGTGTTCGAAAAAAAAAGTGCATGTACGTAGGGAAAGAAAATAATAACAAGATGGGAAAAGAACGAAAACACAAATATTAAAAAAATGAAGATTGATTTTTATAATATATTAATACCATAATTATATTATATTGTAATTCATACCAAACACATTTCCAATATTAAAGATATCAAAAAGGAATATACGAATAATAGCAAATTTAAAGAAATAAAAAAAGAATATATAAAAATTGTAGGCGCCAAAATATATAAAAATGGTAGACGCCAGAATATGGTGAACTTGCGGTGGTTATGTGGTAGGTTTAGTCAAAACTACGTAGTTTCATCTTTTTAATGTTTTTTATTAATTTATTTATTGATCTGAGCAATAACTCTTCTAGTTCCCTTTAGGAAAACAAATTTCATTAATCAATTCCATTGTTCTCGATTGAGTAATTCAACGTCAAATATATTACAAATAAATTAATAAAATGTAGATATATAGATTGTATGTTATGATAATTATAGCAATATTCTTAACTTTGCTATCAGATATCCATTAAAGGTAAGAAAATATTTTATTGCACCTATTTCCCATCATATATAATTGATTAAACAATCATAAATTATTAATAATGAAGAATAAAAGAATAATGTTATAAAATTGATTTTTATGATATAATATATAAATCCTTATCGAGCTTGCTAAATAAAAAGAGACCGTATATACAACGTGCAATTTTGTATAAACGTATATCCTCAATATTTTCATCAGTAAAATCAGGGGTGGAGGCCAAACCTACAAAATCCCATGAAAAGTAATCACTTGATGGCATAATCACACGTGAAATTGTGGTTATCATAATTTCTGCAAAAATAATGAACAATAATTAAGAGGAGAAATAACCATTGATTGAAATTGGAAAACGATCAAATTTCATAGAATAATTAAACCAGAAAACAAAACCTTCTTAAATAGTAGTATAATCTGTGGAGACCCTTCCCTTCTTTTATAATTAAATTCCTCTACTCACTTTTATCATCGTACCGTAAATTTATATTGTCATAATAAATTTCTACTGTGACCCTTTACAGGCCTATACACTCGTTTTGAATGTTTCAAGGTCGGGTCTTGTGAGTTTAGCAGGTACTTACTCTAGCTCAGTTTTCCAAACTTCTTGTCTTCTGCTGTTGAATTTTGGATTTTTTTGTAAAACTATATTTGACGCACTCCAGGTGTTTGAGAATATGCCTCACTCATTCTTTGCCTTTATTCGCCTCCAGTTTCTAACTCCTTGCTCTACTTAGCCTACTGTAGTGGCAGCTCGTGTTGACGAATTGGCCATCACTGAGATCCTAATATCAGCCCGGCAAATTAATAATGTTCAAATAGTAGTATTTGTACCCGCCACAACAATCACACCAGTCGTCAGACTCAATTTTTTTCAACACACTGGGAAAAACACCGTTCCATCTGTTATAAAATGTTGTAATAATCATCCTAATCGATGTTATATTGAATCTTCGTAAGGGTCTTCTATGATCTCCTACAAATCTTCTTAAATGATCACCATTTTCCTAAATGAATCTATTAAATGATCACCATCTCCGTCGATCGCATGTTGAAATCATCAAGTACTCAAACCGACAGATTCCAAGCCATGCATTATCTTCCGTACCAAACATAACGTCACAACTTTCGATATGGTCTGCGTCACTTCTATTCATGCCAAGGCATGGGATTCATGCAAATTTAGTTATGTGTGAGTTGATTCAACACAAACTCTGCCCTATTTATATGTATATAGGTAATAGTAAATAAATATATTTGATTTGATTTGATTAATATAAATTTATGGTAATAAAAAATTGGTAATTATAAATTTATGGTAATAATATATTGAAAACAAACGACATACATTTAATTAACATATAAAAATATTTTTATATGGAAATCTTTATATATGAATATAAATATTATATTATCATATATAAACATATCAAACGAAAATTTAAAAAATATGTGTAAAAGGAAGAAAAACAAACAAACGAAAGACATTGGCATAAATTTGTATAAATTAGGTAATTATAAAGAAACGAAAAATAGGTAATGAACCGTCTACAAACGAAAAATGAAAATAGGCGCCTAACATAAATAATACGGCGGCACCGTCTGTCAAAACGGCATCGTTTTATATATTTTAGTTTATTATTCCGGCGGCCTTTTTAATATACATCTAGTAAAAAGATGATTTTATTGCAAAAAATGATGATCATTAATGGTGGTAATTTTGATGATAATAATGATAATTGATTTTGATGATGATGACAATGATGATTGATGATCGGATGTTGATACTTGATGATTAATTCCGGTTATGACCATTTGACGATTGTTATTTTTAATTGATGATTAAACAAATTTGATGATCAGATTGACGACGTCGGCGATCAATGTTGGTGACATATGTAAAACAAGATTAATTTGATAATTCGAGCCACGAATTTACGAGAATCTATTTTGATTGTTTGATTATGTGTATATTTTAGATGATGATTATGATAGAATTGATGATAATCAAGACGGTGGATTTGATGATTTTATGTTTATGATATGATTGATGATTTAATTTTCATAATTGATCATAACGATGATGATTTGACGATTAACAACGATAATTTGATGATAAACGACAACAATTTGATGATAAACGATAATGATTTGATGATGAACGATGAAGATTTGATGATGAACGATAAATATTTGATGATGAACAGTGAGAATTTGATTAAAAAAAAAGGATGATTTGATGTTGAACGTCATGATGACTGACGATGATTTGTTGATTTAATAATGATGATTGATGATGGTAATGTGGAATAAGGAGATTAAATGTGTTATATATTCTTATTACAAAATGGTCCCTGGGTTTTATTAACATTTTAGGTACTGGCACCGAAAAATAAATATTTATATTACAGCCCCTAAAGTATTTTGCCCCTGAAGCTAATACGCCTTGCCTTACCATAAGGCTGCTTTACCAGAGACTTTCTCTAATGGTATATTTTGTTTGTTAATTATACCGTGATTTTTACATTTTCTTTAATATATATTTTTTCTTGTATAATTAATATTTTTCTTTAAATAATCAATCACCGTAAAACTATAATACTATAATAAAACTACATAATTTTAGTTTAAAAATTATCAAAAAATATTAAATTTACCGTCGAGTTGTGCTATTTAATATATACATAGTATAAAACATAGTAAAACATAAGATCTCGAAAGAATACATACTTCACATATATGTTATAAATAATTCATACATTAAAAAATACTACAAATGATATAAAATAACATCACAAGAAACATTTAATTAATAAATATCAATAAATCATCTGAATACATTGAAATAAATAGATTTTCTTTATAAATATTTTTTATGAAAAAGAAATCACATACCGGATGAATCCCTGATTGATTCCGCTAGTATATTATCATATGGGAAGTTCAACAGCTACTCTAAAATAGGGAATTTGATCAATTTTAGGGATTTTCTTAATCCAACAGATTCCCTACTCCTTCTCTATTTTAGAGAATTGATGAGAGAGAAACACTTAATCCTTAAAATTGTAGAGAGAGAATGTGTTTTTTAGGGAATGAGAGCAAATTAAATATTCTTTTGATTCTGGGCCCTTCTCCCACATTTTCTTTACACGCAGAGGATCTCGCCGGAAAGCTCTCATCGGAGCTGATTCTTCAACCTTCCCTCATTCACCATTTGATAATTGATATCATATGAAATCTCTTCCCACCCATAAAACTTTCAACCAATTACTCTCCAAAACGATGCGTTCGCTGGAAATCCCATTGAATTTCACCACGCGGATTTACTCCCCTCTTGATCTCTCACCGCCGCCCGCTTTTCTGGCCATTTTAGCGCTTCCTCTACCGCACCGTACTTTACCAATTACATTGTCGCAGCATCACCGCCGATGAGGGTTGTTAAAAATTTGGAAATTCACTTTCAATTGGATTTGATCGATGAACATGTGAAATTTGAATGTTGAATGGATTGATGAAAATAAATTTGAATCTTGAACATATGTTTCTTTGTGATTCATACGGGCAAAGAAGATGCGAGATGTTGGCCGGATTGTTGCCCGGAATTTGAACTGCAGAACCTTCTCATACCATACTAATAAAAAAAGGATAATTATTTATATTATTTTACTCTAAAATATGTTCTCTAAATTAGAGAGACTGCTGAAATTGATTTACGCAAGTATAGGGAAGTTGGTTTGAATCCCTATTATAGAGTAGGGAGTAGGGAAGTTGTTGGACTTGCCCTATAAAAGCAAGTCCAACAGCTTTGATATAATAGCAAATTTGCTCAAATATGGAGAATTTTGGCCTTTTTTGAAATCCAACAGATTCTCCATCCCATTCTCCATCCCATTCTCCATAATGGGGAAATTGAAGAGAGAGAATATTTGGTTCTCCAAATTTGGAGAATGAGAAGAAGATTTTGGAGAAGCAAAATTTAATGCTACTTGCATTTTTTTTGTTATTTCATTCATTAATTGTTTATCCTAAAGGGAACTAGAAGAGTTATTGCTCCGGTCAATAAATAAATTAATAAAAACATTAAAAATAATCAAACTACGTATTTTTGGCTAAAACCACCACATAACCGCCACAAGATCACCATATTCCGGCGCCTACCAATTTTATAAATTCCATTTTTTGTTTCTTTTTATAAATGGCATATACACATGATATTCTAGGGTATATTTTCTTTACTACGGATAATAAACGTGTATGGTATTTTTCATTACTCTTTTTCGTTACTCTTTCGTTCTGCGGCATATCACCTCGCATATGCCTATTTCGCGTTTCGTTTGTATATTTTTATTATATATGTATGGTATTAATATATTCTTGTATCTTAAACGTGTATTTAGTTATTAATTTTCTATCGTAGTAATTTTAGTTAGTAATTTTCTAGCATAGTAATTCAAGTTAATTAATATTACATCGCCGTATACAAAAAATAATATATATTAATTAACGTCCATCATTTATTACTAATATACTATTACCATAAATTTATATTAATCAAATCAAATCAAATATATTAATTTATTATTACTTATATATATATAAATAGGTCAGGGTTTGTGTTGATTCCCAGAACCCGGACCGTTGTTGCAGTTCACAGGGATGGATAATAGAGATCTCCATATGGCTTTCGTAACTAATCTGAATCGTCCAATCGATTTCACGTTTTCAATGCAAAGTAGTATTTCAAAGATCAGATCTTCAGGAGTATAACCTCTTGCCCCAGTTGTTTATTCGAAATTGAGTCCAATATGCCGCAAAGAGAAGAAGAACGCAACCACTGAGGAGATATTGTAATGTAGGGTGGATGATGACCTGGATACGACTGAGGTATCCATGTCGAAAGTATTAACGTCGATCTGATTTACAGGGATCAGATTTCTGGTGATGTTGACGTACTAGATGGAGTACACTGGAATCTTCTAACAATCCGCCTCTCCTTAAGTTGGGCGGAAGCAGTTCAGTTGCCATCGTCTCAGATCGCAAACTGAAAATTCCGTCTCTCATCAGGTACGTTCCATAATGTTTTTAGTTCTCATATTCCAATATTTCTTTACAATGTATGTTCATTATGAAAATAATTGTGTGATTATTTGGGGTTGGGGAGTAGTATTACTGGTTTAGTGTTGATTTAGGCCAAGCGTAAAACGTCAAACATCATAAAAAATCTCAGATCGGAATCAGATCCAACCAGATGTCACTCAATAAATGCAGAAATTAACGTACGAGAGCCAGATGAAGCCCAAAGGTTGTTCCTGGGGGAGTGAGACAGGGTGTGGACGATGTAGAAGGTGTCTCCTTTGTCGGCGAGATTGTTGATGGCCCATTGGAGGGCGGTTTTGCTGCTCTTTGAGAAATCCATCGCCACCCCAACCCTTCTGTCCTTGGCCATCTTTTTTCTTCTGTTATTCTTTTTCTTGGATTGGAATATTTGCTTGGATTGTGGAAAATTGATACATGTAATTTCCTGACTTTTATTTGCTCTAAAGGAAAAAAAAGGAACCTAGCGGCGGCTAGGGTTTAACAGAGAAAAGCTCTTTTCTTCCACGCTTTATCGCTCCGGCAGCTCTTAGGCGGCCTGATCTTATTGCGTGGTAGCACCTTTGAGCCAATGGAAGACATTGCTAGTTTGTGCGCGAAGCTTACACTTACCGATCGTGAACGGGTTGTTGTTCCGGGTAGCCCTCAGCGATCGGATGCCGATTTCCGTTGTTCTCTCGTTGGGAAGATCCTTGCTCCAAGGAGTATCCCACGATCTGATGCAACAAATTTGTTTCAAGGCCTTTGGAATATCAGGTCAGGTTTGCGTACTAAAACCCTAGCTGAGAATACCTTTCTTTTCCAGTTTAATTCCGAGGCGGAGAAAGCTTGGGTCTTTGAACGAGAACCTTGGTTGTTTGATAAGTATTTGTTGGTCCTTCGTGAGCCCTTTCCGGGGATGGATCCCTCGTGTATGGAGTTTAACACGATTCCTTTTTGGGTGCTTGTCCATGGTGTTCCACCTTTTTTCATGAGCGTTGAGACTGCGGAATGGGTAGGTAATGGCCTTGGAAAGTTCTTGGATGTGCAGACTGATGCGGATGGGACCGCTGTGGGGAAATTTATGAGAATCCGATGTGAGATTGATGTTACTCAGCCATTGCTTCGTTTCTTGGAAACACATAAGTTTGGTCCTCTAAAAAACCTAGCTTTTCAATATGAGAAGCTTCCCTTGGTCTTTTGTTCCTTTTGTGGCCTTATTGGTCATATTCAAAATGATTGCGAATCTCGGAGATTAGCTACTGCTGTTGACCGTATTCGAATCAAGTATCCAGGCTGGATGAGGGCAGATTTTAACTCTTCTCCTTTTGTGGAATCTGGGCCTCATGGTCGCCAGCCTTCACCTCCTCATCGTCGCCAGCCTTCACCACCGTTACGCCGCCAGAATTCACCACCTTTCCGCCGCCATGCTTCTCCACCACTCCGCCGCAATGCACCGCCGTCAACCCGCCCCCAGGCTTCACCCCCAAGACGCCGTCATGCCTCACCACCTCCAGGACGCCGCCCAGATTCACCTCCAGGGGCCCGTCTGGCTTCACCACCTCCAGGGCGACGGCCAGCTTCACCTCCAGGAGCCCGTAGGGTTTCACCACCTCCAGGGCGACGTCCAGCTTCACCACCTCCACGACGTCGCCCTATTTCGCCGCTGCTTCCTCACCACGATGTCCAGCCTCACCCCGCTCACGAGTCGGACCAGGTCATGCCCAGTCCTCACGACGTCGCCCAGGTCCATTTTCATGTCTCGTCTACAGGTCATGCCCAGCCCCAACAGCAAGCTTCTGCCCGTTACAGGTCATGTCCTGAAGCTGGGGACGATTCTGGGTTCACTACGGGGCTGCTGCCCATTGGAACTCATTCTCGAGACGCCTCGATGGATATTTTGGAGGCAGACTCAAATCAGGATGCTATTGTTTCAACTGGTGGACCAGCTTCACTCCCACTGACTGACGGTGGAACTAGCAGCATATACCAGTCTTCAACACCGCTACAGGAGGTGCGGGCTCTTAATATTGAAGAAATTACTACAGGTGATGTAGTAAACCCGGTTATCACTACTGTTTCGGGGAATGGTTTTATGGAGGAAGACCCCTTTTTGGTCCCCGTGCCCGTAGTTTTTAATGCCCAGGTAGATGTTATCTCCGGTCAACCGCGAGCTGCTCCTAGAGGAAGGTCAAGACCCTTTGACCGTGGAGGCGTTGGTGTAACTCGTGGAAGGGGCAGGAGAGGTGGAGGGAGACATGCTCATGATGTGTGTGATGTTTCTGCTCCGGGAAAAAGAAAGCAACGAGTTGATGATTCTTTGGCTTTACTGGATTGTTCAGCTCTTGGAAACAAACGATCAAAGGTGAGGGGAGAGACTTCTTCTGCTGCTGATCATGGTTCGAGTGACCCACAAACTCAGGCAGAGACTGGCGAGGAGGACCAGTCCTGCCCGGAACTATGAGTCTCTTAAGTTGGAACTGTCGGGGGTTGGGCAGACCTCAGGCAGTTCAGGAATTGCGCACTATGGTGCGTTTGAAGTCCCCGTTGGTTATATTCTTGTGTGAAACTAAGTCTACTGTTTCTTTTATTGATAAGTTGAAGTCAGAGTTGAACTATTTTGGTGTGGCTGTGGTTTCTCAAGGTCAATCTGGTGGCCTTGCTTTGTTATGGCATAAACAATGTTCCGTTATATTGAAATCTTTTTCTGCTCGCTATATTGATGTTCATGCAACCTTGCTTGGTAGTGTTATTCGCCTAACTGGTGTTTATGGTGAACCTAATGTCTCTCTGCGTCGCCGTGCTTGGGAGCAATTTAAACTTTTAGCTCCGTCCTCTAATATTCCTTGGATTTGCCTTGGGGATTTTAATGAGGTACTCTCACAGGATGAATTTCAGGGAGCACGTCCTAGAGCTGAATGGCAAATAACTACCTTTCGGGATGCCCTTGATCACTGTGGTCTTTTTGATATGGGGAGTTCTGGCCCTTTTTTCACTTGGCATAGGTTGATTCGTGATCCGAGCACTCAAAGAGGGAGACTTGATAGAGCCGTCTGTAACCAAGGTTTTTTGGATTTACTCCCGTGGTCTACTGTGACAAACATACCTATGGTTTGCTCGGACCATATGGCGGTCCATGTTCTTTTGAGAAGTCGTGATCCCCAGGCACATCGGCGGAGGAAGAAGCATGGTTTTCGCTTTGAAGCTCATTGGATCAAGTCAACTGATTGTGAGAAGATGATTGAACAGAGTTGGAGAGAAGAAGATGTACCTTTCTTGGATAAGCTGAAAACTTGCTCAGTGGGGCTTCTAAATTGGAGTAAGACAGCTTTCCCACTTATTCCAAAAAGACTCGAGGAACTGAAGAAAGAACTGCATAGACTCCAGTCTGGTGTTATTATAGCTGCAGTCCAGGATCGAATTCTTTCCCTTAGGCGTGAATATGAGATGCTGCAGGAGGCGAATAATATCCGTTGGAAACAGCGGGCAAAGCAGCATTGGTACAAGAAAGGTGACCGGAATACGAGGTTTTTTCATCGATTTGCTACTAATCGACGAAATAAGAATCTCATTGAGGGGTTGAAGGATGACCAGAATGTGTTTCATACAGACGAGGAGAGTATCCAGAAGATTATTTTGGATTATTATGGTGGCTTGTTTTCTTCCTCTAATCCTCCTCCGGAGCTTATGGAGCAGATTATTCATCGTGTTCATAGGCGACTTGATCCTAACATGGGGAATGATCTGGTCCGACCTTATTCCCCATCAGAGGTGACGAGAGCAGTCAAGCAGATGCATCCTTTCAAGTCTCCTGGCCCGGATGGCATGAGTCCTGTCTTCTACCAGAAGTTTTGGCGGATTGTTGGGCAAGATGTCACCTCTTTTGTTCTGAATTTTTTGAACAACGGAGTCTTGGAGCCTAAGGTTAATTACACCCATATTGTGCTGATCCCCAAGGTGGAACAACCGGAACGTATCACTCAATTTCGCCCTATTAGCCTTTGTAATGTTATTTACATGCTTGCATCTAAGGTGGTCTCTAACCGTCTTAAACTGATAATTCCGAGCATCATTTCAGATTCACAGTCTGCTTTTGTTCCTGGTCGACTTATTACTGATAATGTGTTGATTGCGCACGAATTTCATCACACTATGAGGAAGAGAACTGCACCAAAACTGGGACACATGAGTATTAAGTTGGATATGAGTAAGGCTTTTGACAGGATTGAATGGAAATTTTTCACTAGTACCTTATCTCATATGGGCTTCCCTTCTAGTTTCGTGCAACTGGGGGAGCAGTGTTTGTCTACGGTGGCTTTCTCTTTTGTCCTTAATGGTGGGGAACTGGGATATTTGAAGCCTGTGAGAGGCCTTAGGCAAGGTGATCCCCTCTCGCCATATTTATTCATCATATGTTCAGAGTTATTTTCTTGTATTCTGACTGATTTGATGAGGGCGGGAAAGCTAAGAGGAATTGGTGCCTCCAGACATGGACCAAAACTATCTCACTTGTTCTTTGCTAATGATACTCTTCTTTTTGGGGAGGCAACGGAGCAGGAAGCCACTCACTTTAAGTGGACTATCTCTTTATTTGAGAACATCTCGGGTCAGAGGATTAATTATGACAAATCAGGTGTGCTTTTCAGTCCTAACACTGATGCCTCTATCCGACAGAAGGTGTGTGACATTCTCAGTATCCCAGAAGTGGGGTCTCATGGGAAGTATCTAGGCCTACCCTCTGAAATCGGAAGAAGCAAAGCCGAAGTTTTCCAGAATCTGAAGGATCGAATTCGTCAGAGACTGAACGGGTGGAATGAGAGATGTCTTTCCAAAGCAGGCAAGGAGGTATTGATAAAGTCTGTTCTTCAAGCAATTCCAACCTATTCGATGAGTTGTTTCTTTATCCCAGAATATATCATTGATGATGTCAGATCCATGATTGGTGAATTTTGGTGGGGAGACATTGATGAGAAGCGGAAGATTCACTGGGCATCCTGGGCTAAGATGGCGCGTGCTAAGTGTAACGGAGGCCTTGGGTTTAAGGATTTAAAGGCTTTCAATTTAGCAATGCTTGCTAAGCAGGGGTGGAGGATGCTTACTTGTCCATCTACTCTTCTTGCTAGAGTCTACATGGATAAGTATTTCTCCAAATGGTTCAGTTTTTACAGCTGATGTGGGAAGCAGACCGTCTTGGGCGTGGAGAAGCATTCACAAAGGGATCCAGGCCCTGAAACTGGGTTGCAGGAAACATGTTGGTTCCGGCTCCAACATTAGTATCTGTCATGACCCTTGGCTCCCTGATAGTCAAGGCTTTTATATCCGTGACCCCATGCTCATTCCAAACCATTTACGTGTTGTGAGAGATTTGATTGATTCCGATACAGGAAGGTGGCGTGTGGATTTGCTTTCATCCTATTTTGACCCTGCTGATGTGGATACAATTCAGAAAATTCCCTTGCACTCTTCTGGTGGTGTGGATAGATTGCGTTGGCATTATACTAATTCTGGGAAGTTTACGGTTAGATCACTGTATCATGTTTTAGTTGAGCAACCGCAGTACTTATTGCAGCATCATGTACCTCCTACTTTGCCTGGTGATACGAGTTTTTGGAAGATGTTATGGAAGCTCAAGGTTCCCAATCGAGTACTACATTTTGCATGGCGGTTTGCTACTGATTCTTTACCATCGGTAGAAAACCTTAGGAAGCGAACTCTTCATGCATCTGACACTTGTCCATTGTGTGGAGAGGATGATGACCTTACAGCACACTTGTTCTTCCGATGCTCGTATGCTAAGCAAGTCTACACCACTGCTGGCTTATGGGATCGAGTTGAAGCCTCGGAGCAGTCTCGGGGTGAGTTATGGTTCCGACAATTATTGTTGGATAATGACTCAGCTACCTCGGAGTTCTTGCTAATGTTATGTGAGGCTATTTGGCACCAGCGGAACAAAGAATTGTTTGACCATGAGCACCTGGATGGGAGGATTCATTTTGGGTCGGTGGCTGACTCCTTGCAAAGCTTCCACAGGGCAAATTTGTGGCCTGAGCGGCTATCAGATTCATTGGCAACATCCTCACTGTTGAGGCCACCATTGCATACTCCTACAGTGTACTTTGATGCAGGTATCATGTTGAGTAGTGCTGGATTGGGAGTGGTGGCTCTGGATGATGGTGGAGGTTTTATCAAAGCGCTGGTTAGGAAAATGAACGGTGTTACAGATCCTTTGATGGCGGAAGCATGGGCAGCAAGGGAAGCAGTTATACTCGCTCAAACCCTTCCAATACGTCCAATTTTGGTGGGTGACTCTTTGAGCCTTATACAAATGATCCGGGGTGATGTACCTTGCTCGATGAAGATATCTGCAATTGTTGAAGATATTAAGGAGTTATTATTCCATGGTGATTTACAGATGCCTTTTTGGGTTTCTCAATCTGAAAATGTTCAAGCACACATGGTTGCTCGTTTTGCTAAATATTGTGCAGTTTCTTCAACTTTTTGGGATCTTCCCCCACCGTTTTTTGTATCAAACGATTCTGGACGTTTTCCAGGAGAATGAAATGATAATCTTATTTTGTCAAAAAAAAAAAAAAAAGGAACTAATTGTTGGATTAATTAATTGGTGTTTAAAAAAGAGAACTTATTTAGAGGCTTTATTGTTACTGAAAATAGTTACAGTATTATGCATCAAGGATTTGACCGACCTCTTGGAATTCAAGTTTGGTGTAAAACCTACCAATAAGTTTCTTTTGTTTTGTTTTGCCTCTGATCATTTTAATTCCTTTAATTTGATGTTTGCTGCCAGAGATTGAAAGCCTCTCTAAACCTCTCTTTTTTGTAAACAAGTCTCTTTTTAGAAAGTTGGATATATATAAGTAATTTTGTTAGTTAGATTAACCTTCGATATTTTTGGTATATTTCCACCTATAAAATCCTAATTTACACGCTAATTTCGATCCATCATACTAATTTTCATTTTCTATTTGTTAAGCCCCGCAATATATATTTTTCTTGCCATTATATGCTTTTATATATATCTTATACATATATATACGTGCGGTTTATTTTATGCATGACTAATGGCTACACACGTTTTCATGTACATATTTAGGAAATGTATATTATACGCTACTTTATTTATATGGTATTAATATATTTTAATACCCTTATATTTATATACATTTATTTGTGTTAAGCTTAATCTTACCGTGTATTTCTTTTTTTTTTCCTTTTTTTAACTCATTTTATGCAATACAATATATTGTTTACTATATAATATAATATGATAGCAAACTTAATTTTAAAAAATGACATAATACTTATAATTGAATATAAGTGGGAGTCGACTGTTTAAAGCATTCGTATGCGTTCTGATTGGAGTTCATTAATAAATTTACTAATGCATATCCAATAAACCGTGTAAAATACATTTTTTTAAATAATTTTAATTAGGAGTCGAATGTTCTATTTTTATAAAAATAAACGAATTTAAATTATAATAGTACATTATTGTATATACAATCAGATCAATGGAGAAAAACGCACTGGCATAAGGGATTGCTCTTTTAATTTATTTAGTCATTTTATTTAGTTTAGTTTAATTAATTATTTATTTCATTTTACTGGTCAGCTTATAAGCGATTGGAATTTCAAAAGAATAACACCCAATTAATTTTATCCAATGCGTTCAAATCCTACTAACTCAGATGCAATGAGTTCAAATCCTACTAATGCAGATCCAATGAATCAAATTTCAAATCCTACTAACTCATATGCAATGAGTTTAAATCCTACTAATGCAGATCCAATGAATCAGATTGTTTAATGATCCGGAACATCTACACATCCATACGATTTTATCAAATTTAAAGGATATCTATTTATCAAAAGGATATGTGGTTTTAATTGGAATAAAATATTTGTTTGCCATCTAAAATTGAAAATTAGTTATTTATAATATTTCAATAATGTAGACATATTTTTAATTGTCACCCAAAGTCTTTTTATTCATTCTTTAAAATAATATAATGCAATTAAATTTTGCTATTTAATGAAATTTGAAATATGTCAAAATAAATTTGTAGTATCATAAAATGTTTCAAATGGTACATGAATGAGATATTAGGAGTAGTATCTGTAGCAAATTTTCATAGAAAATATTCATGTGAATGGTAATTAATGATTTTCAGACAGTATTTTTCTATGATAATTATGGGCTTGTGGTTTATTTACTTAGTCCTGTTTAGTATATTTTATTTGATTTATTTTCAGTATTTTTCAGTTTTAATGAAATTTAGTTTAATTCAGATATATTATTAGTCATTCCAATTCAGTTCAGTTCAGTTTGGTTTAATTTTTTTTTTATTAGCATAAATTATTTGTGATGAACGGATCATATTATTTTCCGATCATTTTTTGAATTTATTCCATAAACTTTTATTCTTTATACTATCCATATGCTTTTCCATGCAAGTATGCTTCGCTTTCTAGCCTAATTAAAAACTTCACTTTTTTTTCAATTTTTATGATTTATTGTTTATACTATGTTGTATACTTTAATATAAACTAAAATGAATCAAATAAATTCAACTAAATTAATGGCACCCTAATATAAACTTATTTTATTAGAATTTCCCGTTTATCCTATTCAATTTATTATTTAAGTATGGTTAGTGATTGAGCCACAACACCAAAATCTCTACATTTTTTCCTTGGGCATCTCCAATGGAATTTTTTATTGCCACTTTTCAAATTAATTTTTTATCATTTTTAATTTTTAAGCACTCCTTAGATTAAGAAATGATTTTTAAATTTAATATCACTAATTTTGTTGAAATCCAAGCAAGGAGCAATAATCAACAATGATAGAATTCTTAATTTCCACGCATCATTAATTTTGTATAAGAAAAATAAACCTTCAAATATGACAGATTAAATATTTAAGTTTATCGTGCAACGCACGATGACGTTTAACTAGTTTATATTCAATAATTTTAAATGATAATATCTCAAAATAATTACAATAAAATTTTATCAAAAATACATATTCTAAAAATATGCATAAAGACGATTGTAATAGGATCTCATATGACTATTTTTACATGTATATATCAATTGATATTTAATAATCAAATATAATCTACTTTCCAATATAAATCTACTAAATTTTAAGACCATAAATAAATTTATTTTGACGTTTTTTATAAGTCATAACGTTGAAACTAAAGTTTTTTTTATTAAATATTTTATTTCTAATGGTTGAAAAAAATAACTTGTAATAAACAATTGAAAAGAGGTAAGTCTAATTATTCATAATACGTTACAAAAATAATAATATTGTAATTCGTAATGTGTTATTTTTATAAAAATATATTTTAATAATTTTATACTATGGAGTAAGTAATGTCAAATATGAAATGTTATTGTAACTTTTATTATAAGTTCATTATTTGTTTGTTTATTATTATTTGAACTTATTGAATATATGGTTTTAAAAATAGAAGAAAATGGGATAAATATGTAGTATTAAATGTTAGTAATAAATTTTAGGGAATGAAAAATGGATAAACTGTTGGGTTTGAGGTGAAAAAATATGAGAAATATAAGATTTGCTTCTCTGTTACGGAGAATGTGAATGGAGAAACGGTTGTACTTACACTAAAGCAACTTTCTCCAAACAGTAATAAAAGGTCCGGTATAATTTTCGGGTCGAGTTAAATTTGCGGTTCGGGTTGTGGCTTGTGAGTCTTCACATTTTACCGTCACGTTTCACAAAGCCACTGCTTCCTTAAACCCCCTACCGGGTTTGAAAAACTCCTCCGTCCCCTGTGAATGCTCAACTATGGCACTTGCTCATTTCCGCCTACTGCGTAGAAGATCCCACGTTGCAGAACTAACTCAATTGTAAGCACCACCGAGCAGAAGATCGATCGATTCTTTTTGTTTTCCTCGTTTGTGCTTACAGTAGTAATGTTTCCTGAATGCTCGTGATTCGTAGGTTTGGAAGCTCAAGAAGTAATGGAAGACTCACATCTAGTGGTAATTAAACTCTGGCCATTGGTTTGTATGCTCGTATTTCCCTTTTCTTACTTGTTTCCATGATATCAGTTTTTTTTGTTGAATCTTTGTTTTTCAAGTTTGTATTTTTTGCTTCCATTTTTTAAGAATCAGTAAAGGTGAATTGTGAAAAATTATGTGTGATGAACTGGTGGAGTTGAGTGAATTAACTTAATCAAATTCGTGCCATTATCTGGATTATAATCTTTCAGATAAGAGGCGTTTCTACACATTCAATATTTTATGTTTGTTTATTTTGGATTCCAGTTGGGGATTTTCAGCATGCTTTCTTCTTGAGTCATTTATCCTTTGAAACTTTTTGTACTGATGTAGAAGTCTTCTAAATCTTTTCATGATCAGATCAAAACTTGGAGGGTGGATCATCTTACTTGCACAGACAATGTTTCATCCGTCAATGGAGTACTACTTGTAAGTGGAATGTCCTTAAATCTACTCTCCATTTTTCATACAAAATATAAATTTGGCTCCCATTGTGTCAGTAGTTCCACAAATTAGTAAAAGGAACATGTCCTCCGGCATTACTAAGGACACTGGTGGACTTCCTTGGACTTCTGGAGACAGAGCTATACTTAAAGCAACAATGGTGAGGTTTTAGAAAATAAATCAAATGCAGAAGCTTATTGGGAACCATTTCTGGTCCTCTATTAGCCTGTGTTTGGTGATTGAGTATCTACCTCTTTTTTCTCTTCTGTCTATTGTTTGTAGCCATCTGATTTTTTTTGGGTTACTTAATAGCTGACCTCACATCTGGAATTTTCTTTTAGGCAGCTGATTTACCCATTATTTCAAGTGTTAGATTGCTCTCAACTCAAGTAAAACCTCCTGCCTCAACACGCCAAACGGTATGAGAGTTTGTATTAAAACTTCTGCTTATTGTGTTACCACTTTTTTGGTCATTTAAATGTACATTTGGCATTGCACAAAATTATAAATGGACAACATTATGTATCTCCAGGTTACATTAGGCTGTCTTTCCCTTTTCAGCACTAAATTTCAATGAGAAATTGGTGTCTTTCATTATTGTTTGACTTTCTGAGAAATGGCTATTTATATGTTTTTGTTTTCTAAATAATGAATGATGTAAAATATTAAAATAAGTGACTAACATAAAGCACATACGTGGTAGTCTTTAGTTGCCCTTACATCTTGGTAAAATGAAAGACTGCATGAATACATCTTGTTGTTTAATTTATCTGTGTGGCAAGACCTACTTTAGTAGTTAGATTGACATTAGTGAAACAGCATTAAGCCTTTCCCACTGTGGACTTGGCTATATGGATCATATCTCTCATTATAGTGGTATGTAACTTTCATCTAGTAATTATATATGGGCCATGTGACAGTTTTGGAATACGTAATGTGCTATAAGTATTTATTTACTAGGCTTTGAACACACGACGGCACATCTATAAATACATAATTGGTTAAAAGGGATGCTATTCTTGAAAGTCTTTTGGTTCTGGAAGAGATATTTTCAGTCATTGACAGTCAGATAATTAGTGGCAGTGTCATCTCCTTCGTCACATTATTAATAGCTGTAATATTAATGTCATCCTCAATTGATACAGGGAGCACTTCAACTATCTATGCTGAGCCCTGGGTTCATATATGAGCCATATGCTCCTCGCGAAAAGGTTTCGTTTTGGAAAAGGTTGGTAAGAGTTGGACTGCTAATTGCTCATGCAGATTTTTTATCAACATTTATCTGTGTTTGTGAAGGAACATCCAGACTCCGTGAAGTGATTTGTATTAATAAACAAACTATTTATTAATAATGACAAACATCTAATTTGGTCTTGGTTCATATCCATGTTGGTCCTTACAATTTACTAAACAATAATTGATGCTGAGATTCTGACTAATCACCTGGTCAGGTGTCAATTAAAGTGCTCCTTGGTTAGTTTCAGGGGTAAATATCACAAACCTCCTTAAGGTTTGGAGACCAGTATAATAAACCTTCCAGTTTGACCTATATATTTTTTGAAATGTGCTACTCCAACAAGTCTTTATGTTATTGAAATCAGTTTACAGAGATCCACATTGTGTTCTAATTTCTCAATAATATATACACTTTTACCACTTATTATTACGGTTCATGGATGCTTGAAAAATTTTCCAACTTTTTGAGTCTATACAAGTAAAAAAGAAGTCAAACTAGTTAAGGTTTTACATTTATCTTTTTTCTGGCATTTTTGACTTTTGAATAAATGTGGTTTAAATTCAAGGGGGGTTTGAGATGGATGCCCTCGCTTTAAATATGTTTATTGTCTGCGTTAAATTACTCAGCCTATATATAATACTTATCATAGAATTACTAGGTTTAGAAGGGGCATTTGAGTTCTATTGATGATGATGATTCAAAGTAAGGCTTGGCTTTTTAGTTATAGCGTTAAAACAATAAGATGCTAATAGTAGATAGGAATGTCAAGAACAACGTTTTCATGGACTGATGAAACTTAGGGAAGAAAGACCCAAAAAGGTTCGAGGTGGCTGTTTAAGAAACTGAGGCTAGATTTGAATATAAACAACACTATTTGACATAAGGGAATATTTTGATGAAAATGATCCTAGCTGAACCCTCATATTGGATGAAGGTTTATTTATATGCCTTTGTCTTGTTGAAGTTGATTCTTTTAATTGCCGTGGTGTACAAAATTTGGGCAATTTGTGATTTTTACGAACTGTAAGTCTAAAATAATAATGTGATTTGTTCCTCAAAAAAAATAAAAAATAATAATAATAATGTGATTTGTTGACTTGTGTTTTGCTTTCTTGGTTAATTGTTGGAACACCAGATACAGGTGTCTTGTTTTATGCTTATTTATTCCTTCTGTTATCAGATGGTTTACAAGAAGTGGTTGGAAAAGAACAAAGGAGGATGTTATACTTGAGGTAAGTGATCCGGGCATCTGGCAATAGATACTTTCATTGCAGGAATTAGATTGTAGCTAATTTTTGTTAGTTATAAATTTTGAAATTTTAAAAATAATCGTCTTGTAACATCTTCCGTTTTTTAGCTGATTAAACTGCGTCTCAGATATTTACAAGCTCTGTCTACTGGTTTAGTGCTGTTGAAATTAGGATGTTTCTGACTTGTTGATCTTTTATTGCAGCTCAAAAGTGCATATGCAATTAATAAATTACGCAAATCAGGGTATAACAAGCATAAATTTTACAATGAAGCCTTTGATTTGTACAAAGAGGTTAGCTTCTGCTAAAAGCTATTCACCAGGCTGAGGTAGTTACCTGTCTTTATCATGATCTGAAAATGTTCACATATTATATCTCAGATAAGCATTCAAGTAGCACGTGGAGACAAAACAGCATTGAGGAAGTTAGTGACGGAGAATATGTATTCTGTATGTGTTTCTTGTTTGCAAATCTGCTCTTTTGCTAGTGTTATGTCTGATGTACATGCAGACACGGTATGATCCCTTTGTCTAATTTCACAACTATTTAATACAATAGGCAATGAAGAATGAAATCAAGCAAAGAGAATCCAAATGGAGCGAAATGTATTGGGAACTACTGGTACCAGCTGTTAAAATACGAACTCTACGTGCTCGACTGGCAAGTATTTCTGAATTCTAAGCTTGAATCTGCTTGATACATATTAATAAATTGTTGCTGCTGTGGTAACTCTTTTCATGTTTTGTTTGTCAAATATGGAGTGTTATGTTTTTAAAGTCTCTCTTGTGTCTGTTTCCATGTTTATTTGGACCATGGGTCCAATTTATGATGATTGTGATATACATCTCATTATACCAAGCCCTTCTATTGATTTCTTGTTAGGTAACATTTACTTGTATATTATGCATAATCTGTGAATATAGGAAGTTCTCCTTGAGTATGTGTGAAATTCAGTTTTCATGTTTGAGTTTTAATGCATTCTATTTTTGTGAAATGTTTCATGATGATCTGGGGTATATCAATTTCTCATGCAATTGCCCATGTGTGGGAGGGCTTTTAATTGCACATTATAGTTTAGCCTCAATCATACTTTCAAATTACTGTACTCTTTTTATGACATTTCAATTTTGCAATTTGAAGCTCAACTCAGCTTCTGTATATGTAAATGTGGACTAAGCCTAGGTTTAAAAATTTTGAACTTGGGTTTGAGTTCAAAATGAGACTTGTTCATTTATTTGATTTGTTACTAATTTACCCACTTTTTCTATTGCAGATTGGTGTTGATAAAAATGATCTTAATAAAGTGTTCGTACAGCTTACGCTTGAGTTTCTTACTAAACAGGTAAAGTTGCTCAATTGAGTGTGGGTTATCCCTTATGCTTGTAGCTAAAATATAAAAATAATGCGCAGTATAAATTTTTAAAATGTTTTCAACTTTCGTGGCACTATGCTGAAGTGCCCTTTGCCGTGTCAGTTAAAAACTTAGGTGCAAGTTCATTTGCCAGCTGAAGGATTTTGGACATTTTCATCTTTGCTTGGCCTTCATCCTTATTTCCTTCTTTGCTCTAACCTATCCTCTGCACTTCTACTTGTGGATATTCTGGGTTTTTTAGGGGAATGGGTTGTGTGAGGTCTAATTTTGACTTTCTGGATGTGAATCGTCTTAACTTTTATCTGTATATACCAATTCGATTATATATTTTGTTGTTATTTAATGTAGAAATATGAAGCATATGATGGGAACGGAAATGTTGTTGCTGGAGACAAAGACAAGGAGGTAGGCCCTTTCCAATCTAAGGCATATTATGCTTCGTGATGACAGCAAAACTATTATAAATATCTTCATGAACTTGACATAAATTCCCTATTTCTTTATGTGGCAGGTTCTTGTTCGTGAAGTATGGGTTTTTGAAAAATCTCTATTCATCCCGGGATCACAATGGCGTCTCTGTGGACGAATCAATACTTAGGCAGGCCTATCTTCAGCTAGGGAATCAAATTTTGCAAACTCTTAGTTTAGTTAATCCCTATTTATCTTCTGTTGCTTAGTTGAAGAGTTCTTGAAGTGCATAAATGCACAATCATGCGCTGCGTGAATTTGATCCGAGTAGCATAGACTATGAAAACATCCTGGTCCTTGTTATTTCAGTTTTCTATAACTGATCTTGCTTGATTCCTGGGAGAAATTGTAAATTATGCTTAATAAAATGTATCTTTATTTTTTCCCGATCAAAATAAAATGGATCTTGTATCTTTATTATGCTTAAGTATATTTTCTTTATTTTGATTACTATCAGAATCGTGTTTTTGACAAGAGTTGAAAGAATCTGAAATCTAATTATGTATGCAACAGGAAGCATCCTATCGCTTCACTCATCCTAATAAGTGATTATGGATGTAATAGCAAGCATTCTATGGCTTCACTCTTTAGGGTGAAACCTTAACAGCATCATTAGTTGCTTCTCTTGTGGGGAGAGGAATCCATTGCTTCCGGATAAAGGAATCCAGCAACTTTATTATGCAAGACTTTAGTATCCAAAGACGCTACTATTGTTCCGAGCCACCTTACTATTCATCCCGTCTCTGAAGATATGGTTTTTCGATCATTGCACGAGCCATTTGCAGCGGACAAGTTGATGAAGTATCTGAGTAGTGAAGGCATTTTGAGGCATGCTTTGTCATTTGTCCGCAGAATTTATGGCTTCATCTTCGAAACTATACAAGCACAGGCTATGAAGACTGCGATTCTGGGAAAGCCCTCTGAGTGCAGGTAACTAGTATAGACTACAGAATCCATGTTGACATGTGTAGTAATTTCTTATCTTGATGGGAATATGAATTTCATTTCCTATAATCCAAAGCGCACCAATCTCTGTGACAGAACAACATAACACTGTTTAACAAGCTATCCTAAATTCCAGTTTCCAACCAAAATCAAAGGGCGCCCAGTAGTTCATCTGGACCAGAACTACAATCCACATTAAACCAATTATACTGCATTTTTACTACAATAAACTCCGGCATACAACCAAATCATGACACCAAAATTTGTTAAACGTAGAAAGAGAAAAAATTACAGTCCAACATTCTTTTTATTTTTTTACTCAACTCTAAGGAATTTTTATTTTGCATAACTCAAAATACAAAACTAAATACCACAAACAATTAATACTCCATTTTATGACCAGTCAATTGTAACCCTATATTATCAAAAATAATAAATGTAACCCTGTCCTCCCAAAGTTATATGTAGATAAAAAAGGCGATTCAACACATAGCTGGGACAAGGCATAGGAGGCACATATATCGGTAGCACAATTTTGTTTGATCAGAAAAAGTCACAGATATTCAAAAATCTGATACAGAAGGTCAAATAAAAATATGAGTCTTGAAAGGTCAAAGTGCTGAATTTGACAGGGATACTGACATTGGCAAAGCATGTGCTCCAATCAGTTGCTACATATTCATTAGGGATATTTAGAATTCCTACTCAAATCTTGAGGAAATTGAATGCCATGCCCGCTCAATTTGTCTGGGTAGGGAAATTAGATGGCAGATCAGTCCACTGGAAAGCATGGCATGTCATTTGCAAATCGAAGTTAAAAGGAGGCGTAGTCCTGCGCTATACTGTTGAAATGAATAAAGCATTGTTGGCTAAACATTCTTGAAACTTGGTATCTAATGGTGATTCATTACTTCACAAGGTTTATAGGGCCAAGTATCTGAAACATGAAGATATTCTATCAGTAGAAGCTAAATCCAGGGACACATGGGGATAGAAATCAGTGGTGTGGGCAAAAGAACTTAATGCCAAAAATCTGCATTGGAAACCGACAATGGAAAGAGTATGAAACTGCATGATCCATGGATTCCCACTGTAAATGATGAAGGAAGAAATTATGCTAGAAGCGGAGATAATTCCTTTATTATGCTTGTTCATCAACTTCCATACATATATGTCTGTAACTGTATGCATCGTACTGGAGATATTCTGAATCTTGGGATAATACCTAAACTAGTACTTCAACAGAAATCCAAGATGCGTTGGAAGTATCTCGTTCGGTGGAAGGGGCATCCTCGTGCCGGCAATATCAAATTGGTTGATTATGGATTGCACCATGCGAGCCTTAATTTGGAGGTTATGCAGAAGAGGTTAAAGACTAATGGTGGAGGGAGTGAACTCGGAACGAGTTCTTTTGAAGTGGAAGTGACTGATATAGGACGAATTCGCGACTATTGTGTGTTCGTCTAACGCCAATTCCCTTTTCTCGAAGGAATCGATTTTCAAGGCTTTCTTAAATAGTTTTATTATTTTCCTTTAATAGAATAGTATTTAATATTCCGTTTTAGTTTTACATTAGGATATCTCATAAGAATTAGTCTTAGTATTTATAGGGATTTTGTATTCGTTAATTAAGAGCTTTCAATCATCAATAATACATATTTTTCAAGAGTTATATCTTATTTGTTAGATTCCAACAACAACTGGACAAGGAGGTAGCGTCGGCGATTTCTTACTAATTCAGATGCGTGCTGGCGGATCTCTACCGATATCTCAGCTGTGTCAAGTGATATTCAGAGCGTGGTTTTCTCCCGTTCTTTATAGTTGGTTATGATGGGAGATCAAGAGTTTTGTGCATACTTGGATAAATGGGGTGAGGATTTTGCCTCAACCATGAATTCAATGTTTGAGGCGTTGAGAAGGGAATTTAGAAACTATCCTGTGGTGGAGAAAGAGGTGGAGACAACGATCACAGTAGAGCCACAAAAGATTTGGATGAATGAGTTTATTGAAAATCAAGCAATTCATAATTCTTCAAAGGTTGGCTTTACATCCTTACAGAGTTGTGAAAGTTCCGTGGAGAAATCTCAAGCATGTGCAGAAGAAGATTTGTTTGTTGCTCTTGGTGATAACAATGATTTAACATCTTCTCATGGATGTGAAGTTTCGTTTGAAGAGGGTGACAACAAAGTCAACAATGTGGAGCTTGATATTAAGAATTCCGTAGATTTTGTCATGGAGGAAATTGATCCTTTCAATAATGAGGATGTGGTGATTGAAGTTTATTTTTGTGAAGGCTCCATGAAAGACATTGTTCCTTTAAGAGATAAGGAAAATGCAAAGATAGAGTTAGAGGTTGAAGATAAAAATCAAATTAAAGTTGGTCTTACCCTTGATAATGATATAAATCAGTCGTATCTTGAACAAGATTTACACGTTCCTTTGAAAGATCATATTGAAGTTTATGAAGATGTTTAAATTAATTTTCAGACTGGTGAGGATTATACTGATGAGATTGTTCCTTTGAGAGATAAGAATAAAGATGCAAGGATATAGCCTAGTGAAGGAGGAGACACTCATGTTGAAATTGGTATTACTAAATCTAAACAGAATCATCGTCACCATGATAAAGATTTTGTTAATATCACTGATTCAATCCAACATATTGCATGTACATCGATCGAGTTTGCAATGGAGGTTGAAGCTCTTGACGGTGAAGGGGTGAACTCGGGCCGAGTTCTTTTGAAAGTGGAAGAGAATGATGAAGGAAGAAATTATGCTAGAAGCGGATATAATTCCTTTATTATGCATGTTCATCAAGTTCCATACGTATCTGTCTGTAACTCTATGCATCGCACTGGAGATATTCTGAATCTTAGGATAATACCTAAACTAGTACTTCACCAGAAATCCAAGATGCGTTGGAAGTATCTCGTTCGTTGGAAGGGGCATCCTCGTGCCGGCAATATCAAATTGGTTGATTATGGATTGCACCATGTGAGCCTTAATTTGGAGGTTATGCAGAAGAGGTTAAAGACTAATGGTGGAGGGAGTGAACTCGGGACGAGTTCTTTTGAAGTGGAAGTGACTGATGTAGGACGAATTCGTGACTATTGTCAGTGTTCGTCTAACGCCAAATCCCTTTCCTTGACGCAGCTGAGATATCAGTAGAGATATGCTAGCATGAATCTGAATTAATAAGAAGTCGCCGACGCTGCCTCCTTGTCCAGTTGTTGTTTGAATCCACCGAATAAGAGATAACTCTTGAAAAATATGTATTATTGATAATTGAAAGCTCCTAATTAACGAATACAAAATCCCTATAAATACTAAGACTAATTCTTATGAGAAATGTTAATGTAAAACTAAAATGGAATATTACATAATATTCTAATTCTTTAAAGGAAAACAATAAAACTATTTAGGAAAGCCTTGAAAATCGATTCATTCGAGGAAATGGATTTGGCGTTAGACGAACACTGACAATAGTCGTGAATTCGTCCTACATCAGTAAATCATCCCATAGAGAACTCCACAATATTATCTACTCACACAAATCTCAGAGTTGAACATTTGATTGATCAGAGAAGCAATTCCTGGAGAATCCCGATGCTTAGAACCATCTTCCCGCCACAAATCATCCCACATATCCAAGTCATCCATGTAGATCCGTCTACTCTAACACTCCGTTTTGGATATGGACAAAACATAGAAAATGTACAACTAAAACCAGGTACCATGTGGCCATGCAGGCAGACAGGAGTGGTACAGTTGCAAATAGACTTAGTGTTTCCGCATGAAAATTTTGGAGTCGATTGTGGAGTCTCAGCATACCGCATAAATTATTAACCTTTGTCTGGAAGGCAGTTACTGGAGGACTAGCCACTGAAGTCAACAAAACTCGAAGAAAATTGACTACATCAACAAGGTGTGTTAGATGTACGAGCTCAGAAGAAAATGAACTTCATCTCTTCATAAATGTGGAGAATCAAGAAACATCTGGATGTCAGCGGGAATCATGCCACACACAACTGCTCCCATGAACTTTAGTTCATTGTTCTATCAGCTAGTTTTCTCCACACCATAGAATGAATGTCTCATTGATCATATATTCATTTTGTAGGAGATACGGAAGCACAGAAATACAAGAATTTTAGATCACACTCTAAGACCCGTGTGGTGTGTGGAGCAAGCCAAATTAGCGGACAAAACCGTGCTCCAAAGGACAGTAGCACTGCAAAGGAATGTGAGTAGGAATACAATCTAAGGATATGAAGAAACCGAGGAAAATTCAGGACAAGGCATGGTTTTCTTAGATCAGATCAAATGAGGGGAATTAAAGCAGGCGCTCCAGAGGCGTATGTACTAAGCTTTGACAACTCCTTCAGGAAAACGGAAATGCTATGCTTTGGTGGTTGAAAACTGGGATGGCCACTAAACGCCAGTATTAGCGGATCTGACTTTTTCACTATTGTTATTCCACTGAAAGCGGAGGAAGAAGCTTGCTGGAGAGCTCTCAAGGCAGCAATTCGACAAGGTGTCCGAAGACTGAATATTGTTACGGATTCAGTCATATCGCAGCAATCAGTAATAGACCCAACAAAATACCAATTGGAAGTAAAAGGAATCATCTACAGTGTACTGGACTCTCTTTTGAAATTTAAAATCATTAAAATAAATAGAATCTTTCTGTCTGTAGAAAGTAATATTGCTAATAGACTAAGTAGAAGATTATGTATTCCCCCAAAAAAAGTAGAAGAATATGTAACAACTATATATATTTCCTTTTAATTAATAGAATATTTGATATAAAGAAAAAGAAAGCGAAAAGGCGAAAAATTAGTAGGACTAGGAAAAAGCGGAAAAACCTTTTTGAAAAAAGTGCGTATATGATCCTGAGTTTTAGGTTATGTGCAATTATAACCCTCAGCTTTTAATTTGTGCGATTATAACCCTAAATTTATATTTTGGTCAAATTCTGACGATTGACTATCGGAGATCTTAGGAAAGACGATCTTAACCAAGCACTGATTTATCCGCGTTTACGATAGAGCAAGAAGACATATCTAGGTCAGGCGATATCGGAAAAACATGGTACGTTTGAGTTATAGCGATATCGCTTCTATGAGACCGTGGTCCATATTATGGTCTCGTACGAAAACGTGATTGAATCAAAATAACTCTAACTTAGGATATCGTAAATTAAAAATGTATATATGTATACGGTATCGTAAATAATATCGTAAATAATACAGAGGTGTAAAACATTATGGGAAGCGATATCGTAAGTTGTATACTTTCAGGTTAGCGTGAGTGGTAAAAATGTTTTGTTTTGTTTACTATATCGTGATTCTGGCACGTACTAACTTACGATACCTCATGTATTTCAACATTTGGAGTTACGATATAGCATTTTTCAAACGCTTGTTATAAAAATAGGAATCCGTGGGCAGTTTCGTTTGAAACTCCAATCGGATACCGCTTCAATACGATGTACATGTCAGCCAATTAGGATACACTAATTCTAATGTACAAATGACATTAATCATCTCTTTCTGATGAAAGTTGAACACTAGTTCAAAGTCGATCATCCACAAAATTTCAATACAATGTGTTCATAATACTCTAGACCTTTCACTACACAACAGGATAAACTACATAATAGTGATGGACTAAGTGTTAACCTATATGGTGGGTTGTGCAATGTGTACTGAGCGGGGATGGACCAAGTGTCTCTCGATCTTATTCCTTCCCTCATTTAGCTCCACGATTGTGTACAGGGTGACATCACAACCAAAAACCTACGCATGTAAAATATTATCACTATCAACCCGATATTGTAAAAGACGGATGTATGACATGATTTTGTGCACGTACCTTCTCTAGATTCAAATTATCAGTTTCAATACCTTCAGTGCACTTGTGAGAAAAAAACATGTTATAGTAGCCACACTCCCAATGCGATCGTTGCCTTTTGAACTTGATGCATATGTGCTAAGTCAGAGTTGTTTATTTGAACGAAAAACATAAAAAACAGGCATATATCGAGGAAATGCAATTACAATACCTCAATTACAATACCAACATCAACATATAACTTGCATTGGGGTTCTAGGCACAAGTTAAAGTTTGATCAAGAATTCAGAAAATTAGTATGAAAAATAAGACCTCTACATTCTCTTCCACCGCCTCTACATTTCTAAAAGAAGGTTGCGATCCCCTAGAAAATGGTATCCTATATGCATCAACATCTCCAAACATTGGAGGTAGGGGGAAGTTATTATTATTGACCAACGTCTTAACAATAGACTTAACCTCCCTAAGCTCAGCAGAATATCTATCAGTTTGACTCAGTGCAAACTACGGTTTTTGGAAGGTTGTGGCTCTCCTATACTACCCTTAATGCCAAACGCCTCTATTTGGGTCACACACCCACCTATACCCAATGCCATCCTAGGGTGTTCTTTTCTCTCTATTACATCTAGGACCTTATAAAGCAACACCCAATACCCAATGCCCAATGCCTATACCCAATGCCCAATGCCCAATACCTATACCCAATGCCCAATACCCACCTAGGTTTTATCCCCTAAATCATAACATTGAAAGTTTTGTCATAAAAATCAGGAAACTAGCTATCATAACACAATAACAATAATTTTAACAATATATTTTCCTCAAATCCTTACACAAGCACAACAAAATGTACAAATATCGAAAACATGAATGAAAAAAATGGAAAACAACATATAAACAAACAACAAACCTTGTTAGTGGCACATAGGATATGAATTTGATGGGTGTCCTTTTGCAAAATGGATATGGATCTCCAAAGGTTGCTAAACTAGCCATGGACCCAAACTTGCCTCACATACAACCAATTATGGAATGAATTTTGTGGTTTTGAAGAAATGGCTATGGATTTCGTGGTTTTGAGACTTAAAAATTTGGGGAGAAGATGAGCAAAAATAGAGAAGAGAGAGCTTAGGAGATAGAGTGTGTAGAAGATGAAGAACAATTGTGGGTTGATGGTAGGGGTTTGGAATGATAAAACCCGCAAACAAGGGGGTTTGGGTGGACAAGATTCCATCAACCAAGCTGGAAGAATAGTGTTTTCACCTACTTATCTGTACATGTTACGATATCGTAAGTGGTAGACGTCTACTTACTTTTCGGTTTACGAATTCGTAAATTGTAATACATCACTGTTAGTAATTATTTAAGCCACATTATAGGAATTAGTTTCTTAGTTAAGGCACTCCATCGTATGAAAATTATAGTTCATAGACTGTTGATTCCAAACATGTATAACATGTATGGAAATTTACGGAGTCTTCGATGGCTTGCATCCAACGATGTCAGAATTATTGTACGTACATCGTTCATGTTCGACGTGTAGCAGCAATTAGCATTACCACTACACCATTTAGTAAGTAGTTTGACCAATATATTGTTGTAAATGTGTTAATGTGCCAGCATTGCACAATTGATAGAAATGTGATTACATCTGACTTAGTTCCATGTTATATATCCTGCCTAGTGGTGCTAATTGGTCGCGACAATTCGCGAGTAATTCGGGATCGACTCGGTCTAAACTAGGTATATGCTCGGCTCAATGTATCTCGACTCGAGATCGACACGACTCGAATGGTTAACGAGTCGAGTCTTAGCAAAAAACAAGCCGAGTCGAGTTTGAGCTATATATAATTAGAATAATAATACTAAAAACGTGCTTAATTGCGTCATCACTTTTGTAATTTACTTTTTGTATATTTTATGGTTGTATTAGCATTCATTTAATATTGTTATAAGATATGAATGTCGAGTATAAAGAATAAATTATTTTAACATTTTAATTAAGTGATTTTAAAAGGGTAGTAAAATAATTAGTATTAATGGCTTGGATGAAGGTCACTTATATGACTAATTTAGAATAAAATATTAACTGTTGAAACACGACTATCATCTTGGCTTAGGGATGACTGTCAGAATACGACTATCATCTAAAAAGGGAGTTACTATCACGTGTGGCAAGTAAGATTCATCGGTCTACCTTAAACCGGTGATTATCCAGTCATTTAAAGAACCATGTTCATCAACTTTGTATAGGTTATACTATCGAAATTGAAACTATTTTACAATTTCCAATAACGTTGGTTTGCTACATTTCTCTCCGGAGGAATTTGAGAACACTTAAGTATTAGGGATTTTTCCATGTAAAACCCTATTTCGATATCTGAATTAGATTTAGTTTATAAACTTTGAGTGATAAAGATACCGTAAATTATGAACGTGTCCACCACTTACGATATCATAAACTAATACGTGTCCGTGTTCTGAAATTGTTTCACATTATCACTACGTATACGGTATCACTTCTTAATAAGCTCCTTTTGTATCACATATTTTTTATTCCCGCACTATTTTCCTTATTCCATTTCCGATATCGTCAAACTAGCTGTCACATTTACGATATCATAAACTATCATAATTTAGAATCTCGCACTTGTGCCCAAATAAGCCATGCACCTTTACGATATTGTCTGTCTTCACGTTCAGTTCACTATTGACTCAACCTGTATTTCAGATATCGTGACTTCTTAAGTATATATTTACGATATCGTAACTAAACTAACCAAAACACGGCGGTTATTTGAAACTCCGTGTTCCCGCCATACTTGCGCCGTCCCAGTTTTACCTGACGAACTTGACCAGTTTACGATATCGCAAACACATATTTACGGCGGTTTCACGGAAAACGGCGCCAAACGCCGTAAACGTGTACCGTGGATGAGGGTGTTTGCACTAGTGTCTTCTACTTGGGTTCTTACTTTTGGTTTGTTTCTTGTGCATTATCTAAAGTTAGCTGCTGGCTACTTATAAATGTGATTTTCATTTTGCACATCAAATATACTAGACAAACAATCACACATGCTTAAACAATGCAAACATCACACGTTGAAAAGCTATTATGAAGGGATTGAAGTTGATGGATTCAGACATGTTGAAGCACCCTGAGAGTTTTCATGATCAAGGTTTAATGGTACCCTCTCTTCGAGAAGATGATACGAATTCTGTGCTTGAGCACTTATTGTCTCCTGAAAATGCTAAAGTGATCTCTATAGTTGGGTTCGGAGGCAGCGGAAAGACCACACTGGCAAGATCCATCTACAACCATCACAATGTGGCGGGATATTTTCAGGTTCAGGTTTGGGTTCAATTGTCGGCTGATATCTATGATGAGAGGAACATGGCCACAAAACTTCTTGATTCACTGCTCAAGCTTCTACTAGACTCTTTTTCTAGCAAAATTTTCCTCATTGTATCTGATGATGTTTTGGAGGCTGAGAAAGGGTCCATATCACTGCATCCATTTGTTAAGCTACTCGAGGATAAGGAGTGTAGCTGATTATATATAGTCTGGAGAAAATGACGAGATCTTGCACACAAATGTGAAAGAGCATGCTAAAATATGTGAGGGCTCGCCAATCGTAGTGAAGATATTGGGAAGGAATCTGAAATCCAAAGAGATCACAACTAATGTAGAGATGATGCGGGGATGATGAATTCATCGAGGAAAGTACTGTTCAGAGTGAAGCTGATCATGAGGAAATTACTGCTCATGATTCATTCTAGGATGTTGAAATAGAAGAAGCAGCAAATTTCAGAGTTTAAAGACATTGAGAATTGAATACCTGGAGAATTAGGAGACATGGGAAGATGGAAATGAAGACAATGAATTCAACATCAAAGTGATGCCATGCTTGGAGGAGTTAATCATTACTGTGTGTCCCAAACTTGAGGGAATGTCCCTTTGCATCCTTAGAGCATCTCCAAAGCTATTATTCTATATGGAAAAAGTCTAAATCCACGTCATATTGGTTGTGGCTCAAGCTAAAAAACATCTTCAATGCAAGAGTCAATTAAAGACTCTCCATGATGTGGTTTTCCATTTTTCTTGAAGCTCCAATTTGACTTGCAAGATATAGAGGCCCAAGTTGCAAGTTGCAACTCTCTCTCTCTCATCCATTCAACCAATAAATGAACTCCACATGTCTAATTTAGTTTAGCTCTCTCTCATCTATTCACCCAATAATGAACCCCACTTGCTCTAATTTAATTTAGCAATGGAGATGTAAAACTTCAAATGACCCTCAACAAAATTAGTTTGAGTAAAGTCCATATTTGATCATCGAACTTTCCTAAAATTTCAACTTTGATCACTGAACTATTTTTGTTCCAACCTTGATCACTAAACTTTATAAAAAGATTCAAATTTGATCACTTCCATTAACTAGGCCGTTTAAAGGCTAACGAGCAATCTTAACAAGGGGCAAATATGTCATTTTATTAATAAATAAACCAAAAAATGAAAATGAAAGAATATGGGGATAGGGGTCGCATTATTCATCTACAACTCTGACCTTCCAGGTCAATCCATTTCCGCTAAAATGAACCATTGTAAATAGTCCCGTCAACGGGCTAATTTTATTGATCCATCGGTTTGACTGTTTCTTCCGACAAGCGGCGACCTTCAATTGTAGCGACGGCCGACGGGTTGCTACCGTAACTTTTCTTTGAGCTTATTTGCGGAGCGTATTGGATTCTCCGGCGATCTCTTTATTCTTTCATTTTTCATTTTTTTGGTTTATTTATTAATGAAATTACAGATTTATCACTCATCAATATTGCCCAGTTAGCCTTTTAATAGCCTAATTAACATAAGTCATCAAATTTGAATATTTTAATATAGTTCAGTGATCAAAGTTGGGACAAATTAATTCAATGATCAAACTTGGAATTTTAGGAAAGTCAGTGATCAAATATGGACTTTACTCAATTAGTTTCGATTACATCATATTGAAACTCCATTCAATACGTGCCATGTGGAGCAATTGACACTCAAAAGTAAGGCTTGCATTAGAGATGCTCTCAGAGCTGATATACTTGAATCTCTCAGTATACACCAACCATCTGTGTGCTGTTTTTGCTCCTCTGATTCAGATGAGGTACATCATGTCTTTAATAGTTGCAGGAATATAAAGTGGATATGGCAGAAAGTAAGCAGATCCTTTGATCTGATTCATGCTCAATCTGAGTCCCTATGGGATATCTAGTTTTATTATTGGCATTTGAAAGACAAATCTGTCTTCAAGGTTAATATAGCTAGACTGATCCTAGTTATTGTGATTTGGTGCATTTGGTGTGCCAAGCTTCTATCCTATATGACAATGTCATACGAAAATATGATTAATATTGCTCAGAACATTTAGAATCTGATTACTTCTATCATTCAAGCACATGCTATCTCTTGGTCTATGTCCAAACCACCTATGCAGTTCAGATTTTATTATGTTCTAACAGTGGCTAGACCTAGGCCAGAGAGGATCATAAAGTGGAAACTTCTTACTCTGAATCGTGTCAAATTAAACTCTGATGGATCCTTTTTGCAGGATGGTAGGGCTGGAGCAGGTTTTGTCATTAGGGATGTTAATGGCAGAGTTTTACATGCCAAGTCCTTGGTGACAGAAGCAACATCCAGTCTTGAAACTGAAGCCATTGCTTTAGCTATGGGACTGGAGACAACTTATTCCTATAACTTTCCACATGTGCAAGCAAAGATGAATTCCCAATTATTACCGATGATTGTTCAAAGGAAATATAGAGTGCCTTGGACAATGATTAGATATATACGGAACATATGGGACTTATCAGGGGATATTGCTACAACTTTCACTCATATATATAGAAGCAAATATTGTGACTGATGCATTAGCCAAACTTGCTACTGATGCTAATATCTCTCATGTATATACTACTGATACACTACCAAGGCATATTCAGGGACTTGTGTCTCTTGACAGTAGAGAGTTGCCTTATCTCAGGCAGAGATGATTATCATAAAAGAATTTTTACTGCTACTCTAAGATGCAGGTTATGAGAGCTAAAGCTGGGAGCAGATGGGATTGGAAAGCGATGGAGAAGGACACCAAGGAGCAGATGGGAGCAGATGGGACTTGGATGGATTATGACCAGAGGCAAGGTAGGATCAAGATGGGAAGCAGAGGAGTCTGTGATCTTTTGACTGATTCTAAGTTGATTCTGGGGAAACCCCGTACTCATCGGCAGAGTTCGGCTTTGTGAAACGATTCCTAAATTGTTTGCGAGTTATGAATCTTCTCATCGGCAGAGTTGGGTATAACTTTGCGAACCTTAAAATGATTGTGAGAATGTCGACATGGGTGTATACTAGAATCAAGTTTAGAATCAGAGATATTTACTTAATAGTTTTATTCTTTTTACTATTATGTAAATTTCTCCAATATTGTGCAATACTGCTTTTTGAAGGTTTTTATGGCGTGGTGAATCAAATAAATTTCACCCCACTTCTTAGTGGTTAAAAAAAATATATACTTATGAAATAAAATTATTATGATAAAAAAAATTATAACAATTTGTTTCTTATTCCATGATACAAAGGGCAAGTTTGGTAACAAAATTTTTTAAAATAGTTCAGTTCATTTTCATATATTTTTATTTTTTAATTCAATTTATTTTAATTAAGCAAAAATTAAGGTCAAACGAAGGCCAAAGTACTTTAGAAATAAAAATTGCTTCTTCCTCCTAAATGGACCTAGAAGAGTTATTGCTCCGGTCAATAAATAAATTAATAAAAAGTATTAAAAAGGATGAAACTACGTAGTTTTGATTAAAACCACCACATAACCACCGCAAGTTCACAATATTCCGGCGCCTATAATTTTCATATATACTTTTATGGTTTCTTTAATTTGCTATCTTATTCGTATATTCCTTTTTGATCTTTTTAATATTGGAAATGTCTTTGGTATGAATTACAATATAATCATAATCGTATTATATTTTACTGCCGGAACGATTACATATATTTTTTTGTACAAACATATTCTGCGTTTTATCAATGCCCGCCGCCCACTTAAACCGTCAACAAATATTTCCATATTGATACTTAAACCGTCAACAAATATTTCCATATTGATAAATATGGTTAGTCTTCATTGTTATCTTTTCAAAACCGTTTTCCAGTTTTCTTTACCAATTTATGTGTTTTTTTTTTCATTTCATGATTATGGAATGAAAATAATATATATTAAGAATCAAATTACAAACATGGTTAGTCTTCTTTATTGAGCACATGTTTTCCGTTTTCCAATTTTCCATTTTCCGTTCTCTTTATTCTTTCTTCGCGTTTAATTTTCTTCTTGATCGTGTTTCAACCTGTCATTTATATATATTCATTTTCCTTCATGTATATCTTATCACATATTTTATTTTATTTCATATAATTCCGCGTATATGTATATATGGCACTTGGTATATATTACAGGTCAAATACTGGTCTATTTAAATTATATCATATTATGTTTATGATTGCTTTCATTAGATGTTAGTAATATACATTTGGAATGCCAAAAATAAATCGTCTTTGACTAATATATATATATATATATATATATATATATAAACCCCTCCCATCTTGCATCAAAGATTAAAATTGTTCGGGATATCAAATTTTGCTCTCCTTGAAATACCATGATTGATGGGTACGTGAAGAATGGGGAGGTAACTGTTGTTCGGGAAGTGTTTGATGGGATGCGTGAAAGGGATATTTTTAGTTGGAATACGATGATTTCTAGGTATGTTGGGGCTGGACTAATGAGTGAAGCGAAGGAATCTGGGAACTGTATGATTAAAGATGGATTAGCAAGGTTGTTGTTTGATAGAATGAGATGTCAAAATATGGTTTCTTGAAATATAATGTTAACTCTTTATGTGAGGTTAAAGGATTATGGTGAATGTTTGGAATTGTTCGATAAGATGATCGTATTTAGCCTAATCAGGCTACTCTTGTGGGTGATTTAATATCTTGTGCACGTTTGAAAAATCTCGAAAGAGGCAAATGGTTTCATTCTTATATCAAAAGCAGTCCAAGATTCAAGCCGGATGTCTTGCTTATGACTGCTCTTTTATCCAAAGAAAGAATTTGATAAACCAAACGTATTGTTATACAAATGTTTTGATAAGTATTTTTAAATTCAATGATCTCCAATATTTAAAAGCATAAATTATTTTTATTTTCCGGAAATGTTAAGAAAGTTAGTTTTCATACAGAATAATTGATATTAATTATTTCAATGACATAATATTTTTAGATAAAATGTCGTGTACCGTATCATTGATTAGTTCTAGGATTTGATTGATTAGTTCTAGGATTTGATGATAATTTTCTGTGGTTAATAATGAGTTAAAACAGTAAAAGAAATAGTAATACACTGTAATGACAAACTTGGATTTTAGTTTATGGAGTATAAAGAACAAAACAAGAAAATATTCCTAATAAAAATTAAATTTGATAGTATTATTTCATTGCAATTAATTTTCTTTATTCATCTAATTATTATACTATTCAAATTAACTATAAATTATGTAAACATATCAAAATATCTACAATTACGCTTAATTAAACTCTAATTTAAAGTGTTTTAAATAAATCGCACAACGTGCGATCCAACCACGCTAGTTATAACAAAAGATTACTTCAGAAATTTATAAAAACAAAAGGGAAAATTTTGATAAAGGGCGGTATAAGTTTCATAATTTGAAAGTGGAGTGTAACTTTTGCATAATTTCTAAAAAGGGCGGTAATTTATTAGCCTATATTCATATAATTTAAATATTGGTTTAAAGACATGTATACCCCATGTTTTGTAGTTATTATTCAGTTTATTTTTATTCAAATCTATCCAACTGAGTTTGGTTTAAACTCACTAACTTACTCTAATTCAATTAAGATTATTATCAACATTTAAATATATTAGATTAAATTAAATTTAGTTCAATTTAATTATATTTTATGAAGTTGAAATAGATTAAAATAAATTTTGTATAATTATAATTTAGTTTAGTTTCACTAAGATTTTTCAGATTCCGTTTAAAAAATTAAATATTCTTTATGTGAATGTAAATCAAAATTTTACCAACTTAATAAAACTGAACTGAATTATCGAAATAGGGATGAAACATTAAATTTGATTTAAGTCAACCAACATTTTAATTAAATGAAGTTCGTGGAATTTAGCAAAAATTGAACTGAATTGAATTCTTTCCGTGTCAACTAAATTAAAATTCAACAAATATTAAAGGTATTAGCCATGAATGAATTAAATTTTAATCAAATTAGAGTCCACAAAGCTAAACTAAAATTATAATATAATATAGACTATAAAACAGGGGTATATATGTTTTTAAACCAATATTTAAATTACATGAATATATGCTAATAAATTACCGCCCTTTTTAGAAATTATGCAAAAGTTACACCCCACTTTCAAATTACAAAACTTATGCCGCACTTAATCAAAAATTTCCCAAAACAAAATAGTGCATAGACTATTTTCTTTATTTTCATTTGGACCGTCCACTTTATTCCACGAACAATACATATGCAGATACGTTTCCTAACAAGAATTACCTTAAACTAACACTAAAATTGTTCTCTTTTAAAGCCGCATCAAGACTCATAGTATGTTTTGTGATAGACTGATAGCGCCTAATTTAATGACGCATTTTCTATTTGTCTAATTTGTGTTGCTTGACCATCTGTAGATTTGATTTCATTTGACCTATGAATATGGACACTATCATTGTGGATATTCATAGTACAAAACAAAGTTCCACACGTCAGGGGCAACATAGGTACTGTAGAGAATCTGCAAGAAGAATCTCCGGCAAGTAGACCTCAACCAAACAAAAATAGACACGTAGAATGCCGAAAAGGGGCTTTCGACGCTTTTTGATAGAGCCGCCACAAGGTTTGGCTGCTTAGGAATGGGGAAATGGGGCTTTCGATGCTTTTTGATAGAGCCGCCAGAAGGTTTGGCTGCTTAGAAATGGGGCTTGCTCGCTGTCCTTGCAATCTCTCCTGTCCTCCCAAATATACCGCTCCATTTTTAATTCCAGAATCTACCGCTTTATTTTCTCGAAAGGAGCACTCAAATTCCAGTCCTTTATATCCTGCCACTCACAAGGCCTTTCTGAAATTCCATCCCAGAAGGGTTCTCGCAGCTGCCCTCAAAATTGAAGTAATGGGGTCCGAGAAAGAGCATGTTTTTGTGAAACCAAGTTTTGATCCCCGGGCTGTTGATCCTGAACTGCTGGAGAAGATGGTGTCTGAAGCTCTTGTTTGGTGTTCTCTCCACGGCCTTCTTGTTGGGGATAGAAATTCCCAGGTTGGTTTTAGTGTTCTTGAAATAAAAATTGTGGCTTTCTTTGATTGTGTTGATTGTTCTTCGCAATTGATTCATTTTCGTTATGTGTTACTCCTCTCATAAATGGACGTGTTAGTGGAATGCTTGTATTTTCTGTGTTTCTGTGTTACAAGTTGATACAATCAATCTGGTTTAGATGTTTAATTCTATGGTCTCTGAAATAAACATGATACAAACTTTTAATGATATAAAATGCAGAGATCAGGAAAAGTGCCTGGTGTTGATCTGGTTCATGCTCCACTGGCCTTGCTGCCAATTTCATTTCCTGAAAGTCAGTGGAAGCAAGCTTGTGAGGTAGCTCCTATCTTCAACGAACTTGTCGACCGAGTGAGCTTAGATGGCAAGTTTTTGCAGGAAGCCCTGTCTAGGTAAATTCTTAAAAACTGTTATCATAGTAAATCATGCTTGAATTGATGTCATATTCTCAGTTCATGCATAGGACATCAATTCAAGCATGAAAATGCCTGATGAGTCATTAGGCATTTTCATGAACATTGTTTAACTTTTAGGAGTAACAATCATATTTGTTTTATGATAGTAATAATCACCAAACATGTCTATTGTACAACTTGTGTTATGCTGCTTGCGAAGGTGCTACCATTTGTTGTGTCGTTACCACTTTTAAGCTCTTTAAGAAGGGACAAATATTGTACTTTCTGAGATTATGTTTCACTTCATGCCCTGGAGTTTTAGGATCATCTGTCAGAAATGTTGAAATGGACTAGATTTCATTCTTAATTATCACCATGAGCAAAGCATTAGCAATGGCCTTGCATGGCCTTGCAGGTCCATGTTGTTTGATGCTGATGAGGATTTTATTTATGGAAGTTCGGTTTTTTCAAGTTCCAGTCAACTTTTGCCTTAATTATGAAATTCTCATAAAAAATATTTTATGATTTCTCTTTTCATTTTCCAGCTTCTCATGGTTTTTGATGTATTAATCTATTTTACTCTTCCTTTCTGTGTTTGTCCAATGGTTATTAATCTTCTCATTTTACTACACAGGACTAAGAAAGTAGATGCTTTTACATCCAGGCTTTTGGATATCCATTCCAAGATGTTAGAGATCAACAAGAAAGAGGTTTGCTTGGTTATAGAATTTAACTCGGATTTTGTTTTCCCTTCTTGTTTTAGGCTTTTAGCTCTTAGTTATTATCCTATTTTTTCCACACCCACATGATTCTCAACTATATGACCCGTCTGGTTTTAACTATGTCAAATCTTTGTGCACTGTTTAGCCCATCACTGACTGATGTGAAGAAGTGGTCATTATGTGCATCTTTCCGGGTCATTATGTGCATGTTTATAATTAAAGTGTTATACTTGTGCTTGATGTTGTTAATAAGTGTTTCACTCACTATTAATTTAAACAAGCCTATTGGCGACATCCATGGATGGCAATTCATTGATGTTTCTCATGAGTTATGCAGAACCATGAAATTTCCAGCTACTTTTTAAGGTAGTGAAGAAAAGATAGTACAAACCTATAAGCTAAAATTCACGCTCTATACATTTTACCCACCAACATCCGTGGCCCCTGGGCATACCATGCTCAAGGACACCTAACAATTTGCTGAGAGGGGACTATATATTCTCACTTCATGATTCTTGGATCATCTGACCTATTTGTTCACCATCCCATGATGTATTTAATACCTATAAACTTCCCTATCTGGAGAGATGATATTTTCAAAGGACAAAAAGTTGTTGAATTTAAATCTCTTCTATTTGTAATGGATTGCATTTTAATTTCTATTTATACTCTTCTCCAGGAGATACGGTTAGGATTGCATCGCTCAGATTATATGCTAGATGAAGAAACCAAATTACTTCTTCAGATTGAACTGAACACAATATCTTCATCATTTCCTGGGCTGAGTTGCCTTGTAACTGACCTTCACAGGTTTCACAAACTTCTGTTTATGCTACTAGCCTTACTATATTCTCTATTGCATTACTTACTATATCTGCATTTTATGCATATGGCTGTTATAGAGTCTTTATATTTTGTCATTGGTATGATACATTTGTCCGTGGCTGCTTGTGTTTAAGTTGCTCTGCGTTTCTCTCTGAAATTGCTTGCAGTTTAATTTTATTCAATCCTTGTCTTTTAGTTAGCAAATTTAATTTTCCATTAAATGAGTAGACATGCCTGTTTTGGTTTCTGTATGGGGAATTGTATGATTCTGGTAGTCTGCACCAATTGTTGGTGGTAATGGCTTGAATTTAAGTTTACTGGCTTGTCAGTTTTGAGTAACAGGAATGATATTACTGTGTGTCGATAGATCTTCAAAAATAAATTGAACATATGGCACTTCTAATATACTAGTATGCCATTATAAAGTATCAATTAATTGTGTCTTATTGATTTTTTCCCCAACCATTTTCGCATTAATGCATGTAAGATTAGATGGAGAACAAGTACAATGTGAATGACATTATAACATGCAACGCTGTTTCATTCCTTTCTTTATGCACTTCTCACTTGTAATAATATAAATAATGATTTGCATCCTGGATAATTTTAGTTGGCGGACTGGATAATAATTCAAAAGGTCCTTGTACATAATCATATATAGATGACTATTAATCATTAATAACCTAAACTGAGGCTACCATTTTCATATTACTAGTCCACTTAGGGATGTTCATTGGGTCAAATGGGCGTGGATACCAGTATATCCATGCCCATACCCATATAAAAATTTAAGATCCATCCCCACCCATCAACCCATGATGGATATCATTTTGAGATCCATACCCATCCACCTGGATATCCATCCCCACCTGGATATCCATGTCCACCTGGATATCCATTTCAACCCACCTGGATATCCATCCCCACCTAGATATCCACCTGTTTGTTTAAAATATATCAATATATACTTCATAATTATCAAATAAAAATATGACATATTAAACTATTATATATGTAATTAAGAAATCACGAAATATTTAGCACACATACTTATAAAATTCTCTTAATTAAGTTTCAAATACGTAAAAATATGTTTCAAAAGAGTCTAGTTTTCGACATGAACTTTTCAGCAGCTCAACTAGTTTAAAGGCAATCGTCTCCTCTGATTTCGAATATAGTATATACTCTGTCTTTTAACTTTGTCTTTTGATGGTTTTATTTACAAAAAATAAATAATATATAATGAAATTATAATAATGTATTATACATTATTCCTAGAGGAAACTAGAAGAGTTATTGTTCCGGTCAATAAATAGATTAATAAAAATCATTAAAAATGATGAAACTACGTAGTTTTGACTAAAAACGCCACACAACCACCGCAAGTTCACCATATTCCGGTGCCTACCATTTTTATATATTCCTTCTTTTGTTTCTTTTAATTTTATTGTTTCATTCTTCATCGATGATGATACAATAACTTCCTCCTTCTATTTTTTCAAATACAACTCATTCAACCTATAAAATCCTAATTTACATGGTAATTTCAGTCCATCATACTAATTAACATGTCTGCGAAAGGAAAACATAAATGTGCGATATATGGAATATGCATGGAAATATTCTGTATTACTACAAGATCATCATAGATTATATAAATATATTGGACTATAAATATACATTATAGTGTTTCTATGTAAATTATGCATGGATCGCTAGCATTTTTCCTTAAAATGTGTACTTATAAAAATATTTATCTATTAACTTAATTTTAAACAAATTTGTTACATTTTGATCTTAATATATATTATTTTATAATAATTATCTTTAATGAATGACCTGACAATTACGATATATATTTACAATTTCATAATCTTTGGAAATTTGCCACTATAATTTTGTTAATTATCTTAAAGAGTTTTTCTTTAAACGTACTTCATCCACATCTTCATAAGTTTGTTCATAATATTTACATTAAAAAAATTAAATATATCGTGCAGCGCACGATAATTTTAGCTAATATATTATAGTGGATATTACACGGGTATGAAGCGGGTGGGGTGGGTGGGTATGGAGCGGGTGGGGCGGTGGGTATGGGGCGGGTTTTATAAAAATATCCATACCCGCCCCATACCCATCATGGGTTTAAAAATCATATCCATACCCGCCCCATTTTATGAATATAATGATCCATGTCTACCTAAATGGGGCGAATCTGGGGCGGGTATCCACATAAACCCGCTCCATTGCCATCCCTAAGTCCACTATTCATTTTCCAAGCACGAACAAAATTTTCAGGGCAGACTCAATGTTGCTTCGTCATTGTGTACCTGCAGGATGTTGCTTCGTCATTATAAAAAACACTTGTCATTAGATCCTGAAAGTATTCCTAAGAATAATGCGGCAAAAGGATTTGCTGAAGCATTGGCTAAAGCATGGCATGAATATAATAATTCAAGGTGCAGCTCAATTCTAATAAATATTTTCAGTTTATGTGGAAGGCCTAAGATTCATTTTCTGCTACTAACTTAAGCATTCTTTACAGGGCTGTAATATTATTTGTTGTTCAGCCCGAAGAACGGAATATGTACGATCAGCATTGGCTTAGTAATGTGCTGAAAGAACAATATCCTTTTATGTGTACTTTGTTATTTGATAGTCTCCTTAATTGAATTTTTTCTTTGTTCTAAAACCCTTCTTTACACTCCTTGGTTTCCTCTTTTTTCTCTCATCTCTGCTTAGACACTGAATTTCAAAAGTAGGTTTCTATTAACTTTAATAAAACGCATCAAATAGAAACAGTTCGAAAGACATTGGCTGAAGTCGAGGCTGAAGGGGAACTCCAGCCTGATGGAACACTGCTAGTGTATGTATACTTTGGAAACCATCTCAATATTGAAATTATGCTCTACTCAATATCCAAAAGTCACACTATTGTTTGACATTGTAGAGGAGGTGAAGCTGTTGCAGTCATTTATTTCAGAGCTGGGTATGCACCGACCGACTATCCTACAGAGTTAGTAAGTATATATCTCTTCCCCTTTCTGCTTACTAAAAATGAGTAGAGACCAGCAATACAATTTTAAACTTGTGTATATAGTTTTTATGACCAAATTGTTTTTCCCTATAATTCTACATATGTAAATTTTCTGTCTTCTATTCTACTAAATTGTTACGTATTTTATTTTCCACTGGACATGATCATTATGATTTATTTAGAATTTATGCTCTGTATGTGAAGTATCTGTTCAAAACAATATGTTTACCTTCTTAAGTTTGAATGTTTGTTGATACCTTTCTGCCACATTTTCTCTTAGGAATGGAGAGCTAGACTTCTGATGGAGCAGTCTTCTGCGGTCAAGTGCCCTTCTATTTCTTATCATTTGGCCGGAACCAAGAAAATTCAGCAAGAACTTGCAAAGCCAGGTGTCCTTGAGAGGTAAAACTGCCTTACCAGGAGAAAGTCCTAACTCTCTCTACTCTGGTCCCAATCGTCCTAAAGTGCTTCAGATAACTAGGTCAATAACTACGACATACAAAATAGACTTAAAAGTTGGATCCTCATAATTGTCTTTCGTTTCTGAACAGGTTTGTTGAGAACGAAGAAGACACTGCCAAACTAAGGAAATGCTTTGCAGGCCTGTGGAGTTTAGACGACAAGCACATCGTCAATGATGCTATTGAGAGACCTGGATTATATGTTATGAAGCCCCAAAGAGAAGGAGGAGGTCTTACTGCCTATTATTCCTACCCTACCCCAATCTTTGAGAGTATTGTGTTTAAATAAGTTTCATGGTTATGAATAGTACTGACCTTTCACTTACCTTTTCAGGCAACAACATCTACGATGAAGATGCGAAAAAGTTTCTCGTGCAACTACAAGAAGCAGGCAGTCAAGAAGTAGCAGCCTACATCCTCATGCAGAGGATATTTCCAGCTGTTTCTCCAGCCATTTTGCTGCGCGACGGGGTTTCTCATAAAGAGCAAACTATATCAGAACTTGGAGTTTATGGTGTATACCTAAGGTGGTTTTTTGCATAACAAATTCCAGCCTCTGTTTTCACACTAACCATTTCTACCAAGTTGACATCTCCTCCAAATGCATTGTAGGAAGAACGAAAACGTCATTGTAAATACGACTCCAGGTTACCTGATGCGAACAAAAGTATCGTCATCAAATGAAGGCGGGGTTGCAGCTGGTTTTGCTGTTTTGGATAGCATCTATTTGGTTTGAGACTTATGCTTTTGTTTTGAAGAAGTCTTCATTTCTATTAAGCTTGATTACATTCTTTGTTGAATTATTGAACCAAGTGCGGCTCTATCAAATAGTATATTAACCAACCAAAGATACATTGGGGTCCTTGGGGATTATGGGATCAGTTACTTATTATAGTATATCTTTTAAGATAAGATGGCATTTCCTTCCAAATATACTCAACCAATGAACTAGTAGTACTATTTTCTTTGATTAGAAAGTGATTGTGTATTCTGATGGCATCTGCCCCTGCTAATTATGCTTGCCACTTGCCAGCAAGTGAATCACTATTTTTTGTGCTGTGTCGGTCCTCAAAAGTGGTTTATTCTTTATTATACTAGCTTATCTATCTTCAATAATTCCCTTTTATAGTAATTTCTTCTGTTAGACTATCTTGGCTAAACTTATTTGACTGAGCCACCATATGCAAATTGTAGTAAATTATAAGTATGATATACTAGGCAAGGGTAACTGAAAACTTGTAGTAAGAGTCAGTTGATTGAAAGTCTTTCTTTCCTATCCTCGAAAATGAAGATGCGATTGGATTTTGAATAGTACATTATATACATTAAATGTGTGAAGTTTTGTCATTTTCGCACTTATTAGTGCTGATCAATGCTGGTGTAAAATTATTTTAGTTTTCATAATTGTAATAATATTAACGGTAAATAAAAATATTCGACCTAACGCACGCACTAGCCAAATATTCAAACACGTGAATCATGATTCACGAAGCGTTTTCTCCAGGATGTCTTTTGGTGCATTGATATGGTCGCTAACGTTTTATTTAAAAAAGAACAGAGAAAGCAGGGTATGTGATATGGTTTGTCCTTTAAAATGGCTCAAAAAGCCTGCTCTGGCATTATGAGAAAGTGATGGAAATGTTGGCTTCTCTTAGTCCCAGTATTACCACACAATTACTGTTCAAGATCTTCCCCTTATCTCATAAACCAAATCCTAATCATTTTAATCCAACCTGCCGTACTGTATCTCCGAATATCCCGAGAGAAAAGCTTGTTCAAGCTGCAACTCAGTCAGTTGTTGAAGTGATGGAGTGTGGTTTCGATCCTCGGAGTCTGGAGGCAGAGCTGGTGGAGAAGATGGTTTATGAAGCTCTTGTCTGGAGTTCTCTTCATGGCCTTGTTGTTGGGGACAGAAAATCACAGGTTAACTACACTCCTACTCATATTCATCTTTCCCTAACATGTGTTTTACTGCATTTCCATGGCCAGTTACAATTCATCCCTCATTGCTATTTCATTACACTAATAATGGCACATCAAACTCATCTGTCACAATAATTATGTAGCATTTCGTAACTTTATTAATTTAATAAACAAAAATTTCAATAACAGTGCATCTCTTGTGACATTAACTTACAACGAGCTAGACAAGAGATTACATGTTGATGATTTATGAATATAAGTTGATTTTCTTTATTATTTGTAATTTACTTTGAGCAAAACTAAAGAAGTTAGAAGTAACCGTGGTTAGTTTTGGTGCAGAGATCAGGAAAAGTGCCCGGTGTTGATCTGATTCATGCTCCGCTGGCATTGCTGCCGATGTCATTTCCTGAAAGTCAGTGGAAACAAGCTTGTGAGGTATCTCCTATTTTCAATGAACTTGTCGATCGGGTCAGCTTGGATGGCAACTTCTTACAGGAAGCCCTCTCTCGGTACCTCTCTTCTAAAACTCTATTTTTCATTCATTATGTTTGTGAGCAAGATGCTGCTATTGACTGCGCTTTACTTCATGAGTTCTCATTTGTAGTAGTTTTTGATAGCATTCTTATGAAAATTGCTTCCTGCTTCCGCTCTTTGTTCCCTTTTCAAGTTCCCATGTTTCTAACATATCAATCTTATGATTTCATTTCCCTGATTGTCAACTGATATTAACCTTCACTTTGTACAACACAGGACAAAGAAAGCAGATCCTTTTACATCAGGACTTTTGGATATTCATTCCAAGATGTTATCGATCAACAAGAAAGAGGTATCTTTCGGTTGTAGCTTTGGCTTGGATTCCAATTTTCTGGTTACTGTCCTGTTTTTCATTCTACTTGATACTCATGTATGGATTTTTTGACAAAATGGTGCCATGGATTATCTATGATTGTTAATTGTTGTATTATAATTCCCTGTCATTGGATATTGCTAACTTCCAGGAGATACGGTTAGGATTACATCGCTCAGATTATATGCTAGATGAAGAAACCGAATTGCTTCTTCAGATTGAGCTCAACACAATATCTTCCTCAATGCTTGGGCTGAGTTGTCTTGTTACCGACCTTCACAGGTTTCATACCTGCACCTTTACTATATTCATATGACATTATTCGTTCCCTGCATCTTATGTTATATGGCTGTAATGGATCCTTTACCGCCATTTCAATTGTATCTGTAGAATGTTGCTTCATCAATATAGAGATCAGTTGTTATTAGATCCTGAGAGAATTCCAAGGAATAATGCAGTTAAAGGAATTGCTGATGCATTGGCTAAAGCATGGAAGGAGTATAATGACCCAAGGTCCAGCTCAATTGAAATGAATATTTCAGTTGGTTGCTAAGTGTGGATTGGAAAACTCATGTTTTCTTGCTACTTACTTATGCGTTGTTCTTGACAGGGCTATACTTATGTTTGTGGTGCAGCCCGATGAACGGAATATGTATGACCAACACTGGCTTAGTACAGTTCTGAAGGAGCAATATCCTTATGCCTACTCGGAATTATTTTTCATCCTGTATTTGTGTTTTTTCATGCTTTGACAGCGAGTTTTGCGCTATGTTTACATTAACCTATTTAGCACATATCAAATATCAACAGTCAGAAAAACATTGGCTGAAATTGATGCTGTCGGGAAACTTTGGCCTGATGGGACACTTATAGTGTATGCATACTATGAAACCTTCTCAATTTTGGAATTATGTTCAACATAATGTCCTTAATTCGCAATTTGTTGACTTTGTAGAGACGGTAAACCTGTTTCAGTCATATATTTCAGAGCTGGATATGCACCTGCTGACTATCCTTCAGAAAAGGTGAGTTTAAAACAATTTCTTATGCTTATTGTTAGTGAGTACGACGTAATTTTCTTCACAGATGGTCAAATGATGTCTTAATGAATACACTGTTAAAATCATTTGCAAGTGTGTCTAGATGATAATATATCATGTTCCAGGAATGGAGAGCTAGACTACTGATGGAGCAGTCTTCTGCAGTCAAGTGCCCTACAGTTTCTTATCAATTGGTTGGAACAAAAAAAATTCAGCAAGAACTTGCAAAACCAGGTGTTCTCGAGAGGTATAACTAGAACTTCTAAAGCTCCCTACTCTGGACCAACCATTCGCTTTAAAGTGCTTTAGCAAAAGTAGGACAATAATCTTCTATATAAACGAGAATTTATGTCATTTTCAGAATTCTGAAGAAAGGTGTTATCTATGTATAGTTTTGATTAAGTACACGATAAGATGGTGACTTGTAAATCTTTTCACGAAGTTTACGGTTCTAAACAGGTTTTTCGAGAACAAAGATGATATTGCCAAGCTGAGAAGATGCTTTGCGGGGTTATGGAGCTTAGATGACTCGGACATTGTCAGTGATGCAATTGAGAGGCCTGGATTATATGTTATGAAACCACAAAGAGAAGGAGGAGGTCTTATACATTCTTCTTGCTAATTCTATCTGTCTCATCTGTGATAATTATAACAAAAACATGTTTCTTATTACCTTTTAGGCAACAATATCTATGATGAAGATATGAAGAAGATCCTTGTAAGGTTGCAGAAGGAGGTTAGTCAAGAACAAGAAGATGCAGCTTACATCCTTATGCAGAGAATTTTTCCATCAGTTTCTCCGTCCATTTTGGTCCAAGACGGGGTATTTCATGCAGAGGAAAGCATGTTAGAAATTGGAGTTTATGGTACATATCTAAGGTAATTTCTGCACAGACTATGCCGTTTAATTTAAATTTCTTTCTGATCGAAACTGAATCCAATGGTCATCTGTTGCTTTACATGTCTGTTTGCAGGAACAATGAAAAGGTAATTATAAATAGCACTCCCGGCTACTTGATGCGCACGAAAGTATCATCATTGAATGAAGGCGGGGTTGTGGCTGGTTTTGGTGTTTTGGATAGTATCTATTTGGTTTGATCTATCATACATTCCTTTATGTGGCTCAAAGCTTTGGTTGCTGAGTTTTTTTGTAAGAATAAAATTTTGCCTAAATTCTGACCTGCAATTGATACTCAACTTGCTGTTGAGGAAACATGGACTGTAAGTATAAATAAAATAGATTTGCACATAATTGTTTTCAGTTGATTTTGTAAGGTGAAAGTAATGTTTTTTTGGCTCAGTGCAGTTCTGAAGGAGCAATATCCTTATTTACTTTTTACTTGTTCATCATGGTCTCCTCGTTCACTTTTTACTTTTTCTGCACTAGAAATGTTGCATTGAACCACTTTTTCTGGATGTTCTGGATTTACGTTTTTCCAATGCTTTTAACTACTCAAAAAGGTTTATGGTTTTGCTGCTTTCATCTGTGATGCGCAATGTTGTTTGGGGTAAGTCTACCATATTATTATTTCTCCACCCATATTTTGTCTTTTATAATCCCTCATGTACAAATCTACGTACAGTACTAATTATCAAATTTTATAATAATTAAGCATTCTGAATGCTTAATAGAGGCGCGTGTGAGGTGTGGGATCATGGTTCAGGGGCCAAGAGAGGGGAAAAATAGAGGCGCGTGAAATTAGTAACTGTACCTAAGTTGCATACAAGTGCCTCCGTGTTTTGCACATACAAACATCCCACAAATTATACCATACACTAGGGGTACATATCCCCACATGCATTTTAAAATATAAATATGTGCATTTTTTATGTGTATAAATATGCATTGTAGTTTTGCTTTACTTATGATTTCTATAAATAGTATATGCAAATAGAATCCACAATTATAATTGTAAACACACACCAAAAGTGGGGGTACATACCCCTTACGTATGGTATAAGAATTGCAAACATGCTTTCCCTCCTTGCATCTCTATACTCGGGAGACCATCTCTTCTGGATGTATCACTCCATCATTTTAAAATTAAATAATTACTTGTGTTCAAGGTTTTTGGTAAATATTTAAGTTTTTTAAATCCGAATTATCAAATTTTCATCAATTAAATCTCAACCATTGATAATTAAAATCATTAAATTACAGGCCTTCTATACGCAGTCCGTATTTTGCTTATTTGCAATCCGTATTTTTTTTAAATAATCATATATACAATGATTCTAATATATAACTGAATTGCAAGTGTATGCAATAGAAGTAGTATATATGATGTATATGTCTGATATACATAATTATTGACCATATCATATATATCGAAGGCGTATTTTTATTTTGGACTGCAAAATAAGCAAAATACGGACTGTATCTAGCATGCCCCTTAGAGCATCTCCAATTGTTGCATTTTGGACTTGCTTGGCAATTTTTATAAATTATTAAGCACTAGTTTACCATTGTTTTACTCTACACAAGCACTAGGTTTGTCAAGCAACTAGGCTTGGCAAACAACTAGTTTAGTAGACCTCACATCAATAATTCAATGTATTTGGTTATGTATTAGAAATATGTGGGGTCATACAAGCTAATCTATACTATTACTAACCATTGGAGAATTTTGCAACTTGCTAGCAAATTAGCTTGAATTAATGTAAGTTATAATGTAGTGTAGCTTACCGTTGAAGATGCTCTTAAATTATCTTTCCCCTTTCCCTTTCTTCGCATTTTGCTCGCGCTGAATCCTACAAACTTGACCACCGCAAATCCGTGTGCTCTACGCCCAACTCTATACTTACTTTCATTCGTCTCACTAACCACTGCATCTCAAAACTTCAACTAAAATGGCTAAACTAATTTCGTGGTTTAGCCGGTGAACGGAGAATATGTACGACTTTAGTACACTTCTGAAGGAGTATTATATCATTCTGCCTACTGGGTTTATTAAGGTATGTTCTCCCCAACTAACATTCGGAGGCAAATATGTGAAAGTACACTAACAAAATTTTAGTCACATTGATGAGTTAAAATTTCAAAATGCAAAATAACACTATAGTATCCATCCCTGAGTTTTTAAATTTGTCAATTTTCTAATTCAATATTTTCACGCGTACTAATTATATGTAAAATTGATAACTATAAGGGCATGTTTAATACGCCTGAACTGAACTGAACTGATCTGAATTGAACTGAAAAATACTGAACTGAACTGAAAAATACATTTGATTCTTTTATATAACATATATGTATATTCAAAATTCTTATTAAAAAACAAGCCATTGAAGTATATTGAATTGAATTTAATTGAACAAAACTGAATTGAAGAAACAAATCACTACATCGACATTTGCTAAATTTCATCAAATTTATATTTCATCAGTATCCTAGAAGTTAAACATAATTGAACTGAAATATATTGAACTGAACTTTATCGAACTGAAGTATACTGAACTGAACTTTATTGAACTGAATTGATATAACCAAATTGTGCTATATATTATCAAGTCAGATTTTATTAGCACCAAACTTAATTAAGTTGAACTTACAAAAGTATGATTGATACAATTTAATTAGAAAATGTTTATCAAATCATATTTTCATCAATTCTAAACTGACTTGAACTGAATTGAACTGAATCATACTGAACTAAACTTAATTGGACCAATCCAATTAAACTTAATTGAACTGAATCATACTGAGCTAAACTTAATGGAACTGAATTGAAGAAAATGATCAATGCATTGATATAACTAATGAGGTATTTTATCAAGAATATAAAACAGAACTGAATTGAACTGAATTGAACTGAATTGAACTGAATTGGACTACAGTTAACTGAAATAAACCGAGTTGAACCACACTTAACTAAAATGAACTGAATTGAACTACACTTAACTGAACTGGATTTTCCATATGAATTTAAAATATATATATATTATATTTTCATTGAACTGAATTGAAGAAAACATCAATGCATTGATATAACTAAATGAGGTTGTATTTTATCAAGAATAGACATAGAACTGAATTGAACTACACTGAACTAAATTGAACTGAATTGAACCGACTGAACTGAATTGGACTACACTTAACTGAAATGAACCGAGTTGAACCATACTTAACTAAAATGAACTGAACTGAACTACACATAACGGAAATGAACTGATTTTCAATATGAATTTAAAATCATTAAGTTATATTTTCGTTGAACTGAATTGAAATAAATTATATTTTCTCTAAACTGGATTGAATTGTGTTGAATTATTAACATTTAATTCGTTAATTTTTTTTAAGTACAATGCACTGAACTGAAAAATACTGAACTGAACTAAAAAATAATGAACTGAACTGAAAAATACCGAACTGAACTGAAAAAATATTCAGATAAGTTGTACTAAACAGACCCTAAACCTAATAATATCCGCACAAATTATTATTAAATATGTTATGAATTGGTGGTTGAAAAGTGTGAGATATGATATATTATCATAAAGGGAACTAGAAGAGTTATTGCTTCGGTAAATATATAAATTAATAAATAACATTAAACTACGTAGTTTCGATTAAACACCACCATACAACCACCGTGATACCACCACAGTTACCAAATTTTCACTTTTTTTTCTTTCCTCCGGCGTCCACACCGTCATACTTTTATTTATTGTTAGTATCAATTGTTTTTGTTTTTTTCCTTCTGTCGTGGTTTACTATTTCTATATATTTTTTATTTTTCCTTATCCTTCACCAAATCTGTTGTTTCTATTTATATTTATGTATATTTTATATATCTCTATTATATTATTTGCATATTTATTTTCCATACTTTGCGTATTTATTTTCCATACAGGATGTCGTAATATTTTATGTATCTGTATTATGGTATTTATATATTTATTTTTCATCCGGGACATCGCCTTACATCACTATATAAACTTTGTAGGATGTTTATCACTACTACCTCTTTCTGGAAAATAGTTTTGCATCCAATAATATGGCATGAGCAAAACTAAGGAAAAATGTTGAACATCCATGTGCGACTTTTCGAATGTTTATGTAGGTTCTGTTTTAGTTGACCTTTATGCAAAGTGTGGCAGTTTGGAGCATGCTAAGAAGGTGTTTCATGTCATGCCATAGAAGAGTGAGGTGACATGGAATATATGCTCTGATTAATGGTTATGCGCAGATGGGTGATGGAGACAAGGTTCTGGCTGTATTGCGAGATGATGAGGCCTTTACAATATCTTCTGTATTGAAAGGATGTGCAGGTTCTGGTAGTTTGAAAGATGGCCAGTCAAGCTTCAGGCTATCTTCAAAAAAAAAAAAAAACTTCAGTCTAAATACGATGATTTTGTTTGTTTCAGTTTATTTGATATGTACTCTAAATGTAGCCTTCTGAATGATGCTCTGCGCGTGTTTAAGAGGATCAGAAATCCGGATATTGTAACTTGGTGTACAATGATCAGTGGCCTTGATCATCAAGGGCAGAAAGTTTGAAGTTTGGGATATATTTCGGTTATGAGTCATGGTGTGAGGCCTCATTTCAAGTCTTTCTGTTTTACATGTTCTATCTATGATCTAACTATATACAGATGCATGGATTAAGGATAGGAAGATTTCTTCCGATACTTATATCGTCGGGGGTTAAATATGATGGTAAAACTGATAGGTGGTGGTATAGATTAAGGAGTCATTTACAAATTACAATTACAACCCTATATTATTGTTGAACTCATTAGCATTACACATAGCAGTTTTTTTGAAGTATTGCCTTATAATGAAATAAAACTGAAAAGTAAAATTGAATCAAGTAATAACAACTGATTTTGATACATTTCTTTATATAATTTCTTATATTAATTCAATACAATTCAGATTACTATATTATATAATATAAGTATGAACTTTTTTTTACTGATGAAAATTAAATCTTTGCATCCAATTTTAAAATTTGTTAAATATTTGATTATATATTTCAAATACTCAACACATGACAATCACCGATCTTTAAAAAATATTACATTATTATTATGTAATTTAATAAATATGGCAATTTCAGCCTTTTCTTTTAGAGAAAATATGATTCATAATTACCTAATAATATACAATAAAATATATCAAAAGATAATATATATACCACAATATGTGATTAGAAACCGATGATTATAGTAAACAAATAATTTTGGCAAAGCATTTACTATTATAAGTTGTATATCTTTCTTTTTTTGAGAATAAAATAGATATCATAGCCATTGTTTTGAGAAGTAAAAACTATAACCATTTATATCTCCAATGATATATACCATTCTCCCAAAGCATACACTAAATAATGTTAATTTAGGATTTATTTTTAATTGATATCCACGTCATAGATAATTCTGGTGAAACTTTTCATTGTAAATCATATTGAGAGATTTCTTACAGTTTTAACAATTTTATATTTACTATGCTAGCTTTCTCTAATCGTCATAAACAGGATGGCAACACAATATTACAGTTCAGTATTTCAAAATAAATCAGTGACCACTATATAGATATATAAATGTTTAAGTTTAAATATAAATAAAATATTTACTAATTACTTTTAAACTTTGCATTATTTGATAAGAAAACCTCATACTAACAAATTACTATTCTAAATTTTATAGGCCCGTTCTTTCCAAAATTATTTTGCTTAATTGGATATATGATAAACTAAATTAACCTTTATCAAATTATATATTTATATATTAAACTAGACGAAGTTAAATTTAAAATTTAGATAACTTTAGGTATACGGTACCTTAATCGACTAAATAATGACAAAATAACCATAAACGATTAACGTTTCATTATAATATAATTGGTAAAAATATATTACCCAATACCCACATCAGATCATTTTGATAAAATTTAACCATGCATCACTAGAAAAGGAAACAATTTTGAAAAACAATTTCAATTATATATAACTCCCATAAATCACAGGGAAATTTATTTCGTTACACACCATAAAAGGGCTCATGTAAAAAGGAATCAAGTAAAAAGTTGGGTACAAATATAAGTATATTTAGTACAATATCCTCCGTATAATTGAAATGAGATTAGGAGAAATTTGTGAGATTAAGTAAAATTTGTGACGATAACACCAAAATAAGATGTCGGTAACACGATATCATGACTTCATATTGGTAACACTACGCACAATGTATGAGTTTTAAATACAATATACATAATTTTCAAATTAAAAGATAGATAGAACATATAAAAACTTCCCAAAAACGTTATGAATGTCGGTCTTCTAGAACACTCACTCAAATTTGTAATATTCTTTTTCGTTCCAATTTTTCTTTATCTTTTGAAGAACCCCTTTCGTCCCAATTAATTTTGACAAAATATTTTAGAGTTAACGTGGTTTAAAGTTAGTGGTGGAGTTGTGTATATATATATCAATATAACATTCATCAGGAAAAGGAAGATTGTATATTATTGTTCTTATTATTTTACTTACTGTAATATTTAACGATTTATCCCAATTACTTAACTTCGTCGGTATCTGTTTAAATATACCGTGCAACGCACGGTAGAGTCACGCTAGTAAATTTTATAATAATTAAATGGATGAATTACATTACACAGGCTTGCTATCACTTTGTTTATGGAGTTTTGAATGGTTAACATGAAAACGGAATGTAACTAAACACTGGGTGATAAAACTTGTTAACTGCCGCTATCAAGAAACAGACTCCTCCTTTACTCTGTATCTATACTCGTACTTGTAGTTTCGTACCCAAATCAAATCAAGACTCCTACTTTATTAGCGAATGCAGTATCCTGAAATCACCTTTCTCTTTTTCGGGATCTGGGTCGCTTTTGTTTTCCTCATCAGCCAATAAACTCATCACTACGAAACACTACCCAATTCCTCGCAGTTCCTACATATTTCTTGGATCCACCACCCACATTCTCTCTGCCGCGGTAGAAGCAGAAATACTTAAAAGTTCAGTGTTACTCAAATGGCAGAAATTCTGGGGAAGTTGAAGTTCTGATCGTTTTTAGTCAGGTATTATGATGGGTTTTTGATGTAGTGTAATGGGCTTGTCTCCATTTTTACAATGATGAACTGTAGCGATCTTTATTTCATGCTGTATGTTGCAGGTTGTGTACTTCGATGGCGCTCCAACCGAACCAGAGATTGAGAAGGGGTGTGGTGGTGGTGGTGAGGTTGGCTTTGATTGTGGTGGGCTGCTTGCTCTCGGTGTTGTATGCGGTGGGACCCTCGCGGTATGGAGGTTTGAGGCAGGGCATTGATACTACACCTGCTGTTTCATGTCCAAGATGTTCTTGTGAATGCCCTCCCGAATATGAATGGCCTTCTGGTAACTTAATTGTCAATTTGTGGTGCTTTTTCTTTCGTAGTTTGCTGGAGTTGATTTTTGAGTATAAAGGGCATTATAATGGTTAAGGAATTCAATTCTTCATGTTTTCCTGCGAGGAAATACATGGCAATTTATTAGTTTGAGTTGAGTAATTCGTTTTAGTTGGAGTTAAAAGGAGATTCCTCAAAGTGCAAGTAGCCAAGTATTGGCAGGAGCTTTTGTGAAATGCTTTATAGTTCCATCGTAGCATAACAGCTCTCCATTCTAATACTTTGGATTATGTTTGGCTGCAAAATGATTGTGTATTTTGAAAAGTTTTAACTAGCCTGCTGCTATATTGTCTCAAAAATGATGACAGCGCACTTAATATGATGACACCATTGTAAAGTGTGTCTATCCTCAGATAATTCTCTTACGTAATCTCATTGCTCTGAAGCTTAATGGAATCTTAACCTAAAAAACGGTTGTTTGCTTGTTTTCTTTTGTTTGGTACCATTCCCTTCTCTATCTGTTTTATTAACTTTTTTTCCCCCAATTGTTCTCTTGTTCGCAGATACATTCAACCAATCATCTTCAGGTAAATCAATTTCTTCTATATTTTGAGTTGTTATGATTTCTGTACTGTATATTGATTATTGCTATTTGAGTTGTAAACTCTGCATCTATATACTGCAGTTGTCTGACTGCGTCAATGCTTGGATACTTGTTTGCCAGCTTTGCTACCTTATTTTGGCAGTCTTGAGAACTGTACCATCTCACTCTTCTCTGGATATTTTTAACAGTCTTTTTTGAATCCCGAGGAAAAAGGAGTTCTTATACCCTGCAAATTTCTCGCCCCTCTTGTTGAATATGATGAAGTACACTTAGTGTTCACTTTGTTAGAGAAACCCTTAAATAACATAGACATTTCGCGCCTGCATATTTTATTTCAATCTCTTAGAAGAATAATTGAATGTGCGAACAGTTACATTAAAGGAGAAGTTTTTACTTGTCATAGTGTATGCTGCTGTAATTGCCTACGTGTTTCTGTGTTCTGTCCTATTGTAAAGTTTGAACATGCTGGGGAGTAACAATTATTAGAATTAACTTGTTAATTTCATCACAGTTTGTGTTCACCTGGACTGAATATGGTGATTCTTGTGTTCATTATCTGACAAATTGTTTGCTAATTTGATTTGCAGATTGCAATACGGGGAACCCGGAAATGGATGAGGAAAGGAAGAAGGATATAATGAGCCTTCTTTCAGAGGAAATCAGGTTGCAGAAAGATGTGACACGTGAAAGCTTAGAGCATACTCAGGCACTAGTTAAGGCCTCCAGGAGGGCATCATCACACTACCAAAATGAAGCAGAAAAATGCAATCTTATGGTTAATAATTGTGAGTATGCACGTGAAAAAGCGCAAGCAGCACTGGCAGAAGAGTGCAAGCTCACTCTGCAATGGGAGGAGCGTGCTCGTGACTTTGGCTGGACAGATTGAGGAGAAAGTTCAGTTTAGATGCATTCATTGTTGCTTTTTTTCCCTCAAAAATAGAAGATCATTTTGAACATGGTTACACGTTAGGTTACTCTATCAAGTGTAAATATAGCTAAGAAGACCAATTTTTGTAGGTGTCATCTGTATTAGTGGCTTGAAATGCATCTGCTAAAGCAAAATTGTTGGAGAAAAGATCGACTTGAGTCACAAATTTATAAATCTTGGCTTTTGATACTGAAATCTTATGTTATTGGAATGTACATCAGGTTATGAATTAATCAAGACACTACCAAAAGATTGTTCGAATAAGACTAGATCCACGCTCTTTCTTCAAGCCATGGTTATCCATGGACTTCCTCACCTTATCGGCACCATCCCACTCTGCCTTTCAAATCATATATATTGGACAGGTTTGTTGCCTATTTTGTGAAGATGTTGCAATATTAAATACTAGTGTAATACCCGTGTTACACACGGAATTTTAAAATATTTATAATAAATAAATAACTATTATATTTTAATAGAATGATAACTGAACTAAAAAATAATTATAATGTAATTATAAAATTATTAAAAATTATAACATTCCTATAATCAAGAGGATTTTGGGTTCCATCCATATCTAAGGTAATGGGCGTAAAAAATATTTTTGGAGGTCCACTTGAACTATTGTCCGTTTAAACATATACAAAGTGTTAGTGATCAAATATCACAAATTTTTGTTTCTCTCAAATACAATGTTTATTGTGATTATATTTAATTAATAATGTAATGCAATTAATTTGAATTCAATAAAAGTAAAATTGATTTCGGTTAACTCAAATATTTTTGAATTAAGTAAAAATCTTACCGCTAATATCGTTAGTATAAAAGTAAAATTAGAATGTAATTTTGGATTCGGTAAAATGATAAACTAATTGCATGAAAATATAAGAGTTGGTCTCTTGAGTGACGGTCATTATATAGTGACGAAGGACTATATTGAAATATGGAAGGAAGGAGGTTCTTATTTGCAATTTTGACAAAAATGCACTATTCACTCACGCGCACTGTTCATTCAGTCTAAAAAACAAGCATTTTAGTCTAAAAATAGACGTTAGCAAACATATCCACACAGTCTAAAAAATAAATTTTTTTTTTCTAAAAAACAACCCGTTAAGCGTGAAGTACAAGCATGTTCTAAAAAACAAGCATTCAAGGGTGAAATTCAAGCATGCTATATAAAACCATCTTTTTTTGCTTCAAAACACATGAACTCTAAAAAGTAACCTATTAAGTGTGAAATGCAAGCATTCTCTAAAAAACAACCTGTTAAGTGTGAAATGCAAGAATGTTCTAAAAAACAACATGTTTAGTCTAAATAACAAGCATTCAAGTGTGAAATTCAAGCATGCTGAATGCAATTTGCATAAATTGCAGAAAAACCCCCGTCTCAAACTTCTTTGCATATAAGCCTGTCACTATATAGTGACCGTCACTTCCAAAATCAATTAAAAATATAATACCATGAGGCGAGAAAATAACGACATATATACAATTTGGGGAGAAATGATGTGAACTATTTATGATGAATATTTTAGTAATGGATATATATTATATCTTTTAATTATAACACAAAATTTAAATAATAAATATCTTTAATCTTACTCATTCACATGTTGAAACAATTTTTTACCATGATGTGACATTTATAAGGGATTTTGTGATACCGCTATATTTCTAACTCTAAAATTATCGACATATTATTGGGGGAGGGGCTTTTGATTGCGGGGCATGAAGGAACGTCTTCTGACCGTTAATGGGAGGTGTCCCCGCCATAGAGGCGGAGCGGAAGAGAGACAGTTTTGACTGGTGTCAGTGGCCGTTGTTGAGACAGAACGGTCAGATGTTGGGAATATTGTGAACAATGTACAGAGAAGTGGGAGCAATTTTAGAGAGAGAAAGTAACTCGCTTGATTCGTGAGAAAAAAATGTGTTCATGAACTATTATTTTTTGTTGTTGTTCATTGAAGAAAACTTCATTTTTCTTAAAATCTGAATCTTAATTTGGGTTTTAGATTTATGTACAAAAAATTGTTTCTACACGTTGTTATTATTGGAATTTGAGTTTCATTAGAGTTAGAGTTGAAAAAATATTAACGAACCCGAAAATTCAAACCTGAAAAACACCCTAAGTCCAAAAACACCCGAACGTGGTCTGAACCCAAACTTAAATAATACCAGACCCAAAAGAATTATTCAGATAATGTAAGTTTTATCATGCACCAATTAATTAAATATTAAACAGAAACACGTCATTATGAAATAATTTACTTCTCATCTAATAGTTGATAGTTTTAGCAATAATAACAATATTTATTCATCTAAATTAATAGTGTTCAATATTATACTAATTATATTATATTTTTAATTCGTACAACTCAAACACCACTTTGAAATTATCATATATATATTAATTAATAATATTAAAATATATCATCCATTTCTTTTATATTTTCACTAAACACTTTTTTGTCTCATAAAAATGCTAAGATAAGAGAATTGTTAGAATTTAACACAGACGTGGCGTGAAAATGGAGTGCCAATCTGTGTTTGCGCTTTCACGACCAAACCGAAATTTGAAATTGAAAATCCCGCCTCTGCGAAGAAGAAAAAATGCGAGAGATCGTACAGAGAATCGCCGGCGAAATGATAGTATCGATCTCCACGAACGGCACATCACACCCTTGGCCTCACATCCTCGATCCAGGCCGGCGAACTGCTCCTCTCCCTCCTCCGGGTACCGGTTCTCTCTCTCTTTTTATTTGTTGCTCGTTAGGTGTTCGATAAAAGTTCTCACTGTTTGATTGCTGAAGCGGCGGTTTATGTACTTGTTTCGTGGGGAGTTTGGATGCATGCTGTTCCATGGGATACCTATTCGTATGGCTCTCTGTCTGGTGAACTTGCTGCTTGACAGTGACAGGTACATGCACTAACTCTGGGATATAATTGAAATTAATTTCAATTTCTGCTTTCCCTCGAGCAGCTGCTAGGTGTATAATAATAGCATCTGTGAATTTAATTATACGTGGAGACATTGCTTGCAATTTATCTGTGAATTTAATTATCATGTTTTTTTTTTGCTGAACTTGGACTAAGGTGCTCTTTGTACCTGCAGATATGGGTATGGCCCTAGCGTTTGCAAACTCTACACCTTCTTGGATATGAAAACATTTACACTACCCAGACATCACGTACTAGAATATCGTGCCATTCCATGTTACAGATTTAGCATGGAAACACTTCAGGGACTAATATGATTCGCCTCACCATCGGAACCATGCCATGATTGCCATCTGGTCTTCCATGGGTGAAGAAAGTTTAGAGCGGTAAGGGCCATGTCTCGGGTCCATTTCCTGCAGATTGTGTTGCATGTCCAATGACTATAAAAGGAAAAGGATGGCAAGCAGCTACTGAGAAATACAATCAGCACATATATACAGGTCCATACTCTGATTGAGCTTCTCCAGCCAGCTAATGTAAGGGGAATTGTGTCTTCTTCTCCCTCCTATGTTGAGCCTCGGTATGGAATGTCTTGTGGGATGAAGCAAGAATCAGGCTGCTCGTACCAGAAACTTCCGAGTAAAAGAAGATCTGGAACAGTTAAGCTTTCCACATTAGATCTCCCAGTAAAACATTTACTTCTCCTCTGGTAGGAAGGAAAAGAAGGGTGAAGAGATGTGGTCTTCTCTCTCATGCGGATAGAGTGTGCTTACTGAGAAGAATGAGGCATGATATTAAGAGTAGTGGGTTTTGTAATATGACAATATTGTTCCCTCTACACAGATTCCATCTGATGCTTCGTTTGTTCTTTCTTATTTTTTGTTTGAAATACTATGTAAGTTCTGGAGCAGATGCCATTTCAGGTCATCAGTATCTTTCAGGAGAGTTAGAAGGCCAGATTAGGTTAGTAATGAATTATTCAGGGCCAATAATGCAGATCCACTTGGTTGGAAGTAGCAAAAAGTGGAACATTGTTTGGGCAGCAGTGTGAAGTGCATGGTTATTGTGGGAAGTTTGGTGTTTGTAATAAGAATCTGATGTTTAATTGCAATTCTTCCACAGGTTTTGAGCACAAGTCAAACAAAGAATGGGATCTGAAAGATTTTTCTGGTGGATGTGTGAGGAAAAGGGACTAGCTCTTATCAGAAAAATATTGCAGCACTAAAGGAGACCAAGATAAGTTTTGGGTGTACCCTACGATGAACTTACCTGAAACCTCTGAGTCTCTGAATGTGGATAGTGCTGCTGAATGTGAATCCAAGTGTCTGAGTAGTTGTTCTTGTCCTGCTTATGTTTATGATAGCATTGGATGCTCCCTAGGGGATGAAACCCTTTTGAACCTTGAGCAACTTCTTGCAGGTGATATTATAGTAAAAACTATCTACATTAGGCTTGCTGCCTCTGAATTTTCAAGTGATAAAATAAGAGTTAAACTCTTGTCAGTGCTATTTTCTGCTTTTTGGTGGTGGTTTTGGTTGCTCAACTTCTCTTGGGTATGAGTGTTTTATTTGTAGTATTCCACGTGGAGATGGAGACAGAGATGGGGCAGAAGGTTCACTAATGGCATTAGGCTATAGAACTTTGCAGAATGCTACCAAGAATTCTCTGAGGTTTTGGTTCAGTGTTTTGAGGAACACTGCCTGATACGACCATCATAGCAGTGAAGAAGCTTGAAAGTGTCAATTCCAGCATTTTGGAAATTTATACTGAAGTTTGCATGATTGGGACAATCCAGCTTGTTATTCTTGTAAGGCTGGTGTATGAGTTCAATGTGTTGAGGCTCTAGTAACAGCTAGAGGGCTTGTCGAGAAGTCATCATTCACATGGATACTGAGTTGTGCCCTAATGTTGCAGATTTCGGTCTTGCAAAGATCATGGGACGCGATTTCGGCTGCATTCTGACAACCATCAGTGGGACTAAAGGTTATCTTGCACCAGAGTGGATTTTCGGGATGGCCATCAAAGTGAAAGCTGATGTTTTTAGTTTTTAGCTCAAACCTGGGAAGCAAAATTCAGGTATTTGCGCGGATGGGGATCTGAGATTCCTTCCTAGTATGGCAGCACAAGGGGATGTTCTGAGTTTGTTAGACCCTAAATTGGATAAGCAGGCTAATATAGCAATAAGGCTACTCGAAATCAAATTTGATGTGGTAACTGACTTGTAGTTTCTGGCTGTAATATTGTAGGGGTTGCAAAATGAAATTCAGCTGATGACTGTATGTATGCTTGAATGTAATTATTTAGCTTACATTCTCATTTCTCAGTTTTTTTAGTGATTTTTACCAAGATTATAACCATTCTATGGTGATATCCTTAATTTATCTACTTCCATGCTGTTATTTCACTGATATTGCAGCAACTAAACACTGACAAAGAATTGTTATTTCATTATTAAAGAATGGTTATTTATTTCACTGAACTAAACACTGCAGCATCAACAGGAGTTTAGCAGACAACATCAAAACAACCTGCAAATGAAATAATCTGAGTGTGCTCATAAACTGAAATATAACAACAAAAATTTAGCAGAAAACAGAAATTTAGCAGACATCAACACAATCTGCAAACTCAAGAGCTTTGATACTAAAAGAACAACATGTTTTCTATTTATAAACGATAGTTTATACACAATCAAAAGAATCATCTACTATTCTATAGTGTGCTAACAAATTTACTAGACTAGAAGGAAAACATCTTCACTTTTGCCTCTTTTTGCTCTTGTTTTCAACAGAGGTGTTGCAGGGGGATTTTCTCTTATTGTTATTGGTGACCAATTTGCCACCAATGTTAGACTTATCATCATCCCTCTTTATCCTACACAACACCTGATTCTGCCACCCCTCAAAATTTCGGATCTCTAGGAAGGCCTCGCCGGAGATTCCATATTCATATAACGTCCACTGCCCGACCGTCTCTTCCCCGTTGGTCGACCGGAACTGGAGGACCCTCTGGTTTCCGACCACCGTTTCTTGACCGTCGCCGGAAAATGATGTCACCGGAATCTGCCTGGTGGTTCCGTGCCAGGTTCCGCAACCCGTGCTCCTCTTCTTTTGAACGGAGCTCGATTTCTCAGTGGTTCCGACATCTGCGAGATTGGTGAAGACGAAGAGCTGCGGGGGATTATTGGGCTGAGTTACCCAGGGATAGGCGTCACTAGGGTTTGTGTATTTTTCCCAGGGGCTGAGTTGAACGCCGTAGACTTCATCTTCTTTGATCATCGTTCCCTCCTCCGGGTAGGGTTTCCTCTGAATATGGTTTTTCAGGTAATAGCCGACCAACTCAGAGGCTGTCGGATCGAACACCAGGGGGCAGAAAAGTGGTTCGTCGTCGTCGTCTTCTGTGAAATCCATCTCGATTTTTGGATGGAAATCAAGAAGCTGGAGAAGACGAAAACGAGAGTGTGTAGATCTGGAATGAAAGGGAGAGAGAGAATACACAGAGAGATTTCTGGGATTGTGAGAGTAATATGATTTCTGGGATTGATTGCGTTCTTATCGAGCCTCCCCCAAATTTTAGGGCTTTGACTTGGTCCAACTTGACCGTTACAAATTACCCGATCCGACCCGATATTGACGCCCTCATCCAGCTCTCGATCCCACCTTATCCAGCTGTCACTCCCACCTTAATCATTAATCACTTTCAAAATTGAACTTTTATCCTATATTTATTAATTATAATAAAAATTCGTAAATAATTTCAGATTATAATTTTAAAAATACCCTTATTTTTATTATTATTTTCATTCTTTTAGTGCATTTTCTATTCAATTTTTTTTAATAATCATGCTAAATTATAATAATTTGCATCGTTTATTTTTTTATCATAAAGCTGCATATTCACTAGTTATAATATTATTTTTTTGCCTAATTTTGATCTTCTACATATTGTGGCTATTTAACATTATTATCAGAAAGTTTCTCAAAAACAACATTATTATAAGAACGAATAAAAAATCGCACTTCACTCTTTCAATGGTAAAAATCACCATTCAACAACAATATCACTGCGAAAAGTTGTCAGAGAACGCAACATGTGCTTTTCTTGGTATAAAATTATATTCAGTTTTATTTAATAATTATATTAAATAAAAATATAATAATTATAAACGTTAAGAATTATATGTTAAAATAGCTGTTACTTAATATGAATGATATTTAGTTAAATTTGAGATTCTATTTTAAAAGTTAATTATAAAATATTAATTCATTTAGTTAATTTAACCTATAACTTAACCAATAAATTATAAAAAATTTATTTCATTATTAACTGACGAATATAAAATATAATTGTGCGTCCTAGCTATAAATTCAATTACGGCTATTTATCATTTATTTCGGTGTTGCTATATATATACAAAATATTTATTTTTAAAATTAGGTACGATGTATTTATGTGAAATTAGTTATGAAAATTATTAGTAAAAAATTTGAAACAATACATTCAAGCATAACGTATTAGTTGTGATTCTATACATTGTGGCCATCTAATATCATTATCAGAACGAATACAAAATTGTACTTCACTCTTTGAATGATAAAAATACATTTGAGCAATTTCACCACGAAAAGTCGTTATAGAATAAAATCGTCGGAGAGCGCAACTTGTGCTTTTCTAGATGTAAAAATATACTCAATTTTATTTAAGGATAAAAGTTATTCCTTACTCATCACACCATTATAGTTATACTTTGTTTCGTAATGTATTAATTATAAGGATTTTTTTTAGTTTTAGTCCAAATTTTATTGATTTGGATTCCCCCCTGTGACACCCCGATTATACTCAAAATTATTAAGACAAGTCTATCTAAGAGTGTCTGCTGCTAGGGCTGGCAATCGGGTTGGGTTGGCGGGTTCGTTTTGGCGGGTTGGCGGGTTGGAAATGCTAAACCCAAACCCAACCCAATAATATTTCGGGTCACAAAATCTTGACCCAAACCCGACCCAGTAAAATTTGGGTTACCCAAACCCAACCCACGAAACCCATTTATTAATAACCGGACTGAATATGAGACTAAAGTTTAAAATTTATGCATCTCAAATGATAATGTCATATGGAAATTTAATCAAGAATTAAAAAATTAACTCTCAATTTCATCATAAATTGGTAGGATAATCTCAATGGTTTTGGAATTGGAGGATTTGTTTGCATTTATGAAGGCAATTTCAATCATTTGCACAATTACACCTTAAATATACGGGTCAAACAGGTTACCCATTTAACCCACGGGTTTGACTTGAACCTAACCCATTTATTTTCGAGTCACTCGTGTCTAACCCAATATAGACTCATGCCGTGTTTCGTGTCAACCCAAACCCACTAAATTCGTGTTCGGTTCAGGTCGGGTTTTCGTGTCGTGTTCCAAATTGACAGCCCTATCTGCTGCCTGGTTCACTCCAAGGCTCAAAGCAAGAGAATGGAGAAGGTATTTTAGAGCATCAGTAGTGTTCTATAATTGCAGTAGTAACATTCCCAATTTAAACTACATTGTATAAAAGGTACACAAGCCATTAATAAACTACCAGTACATCAAATTAGTCATTATTCACTTTAATTTGAAATCTCAAACATGTGGAGTTTTGAACAAAATACTCATAAGATGACATTCTCGGTCAGGAAATTTTACTTAAAAATATTTACAACTTGAAACTATTGTCCTTGCCAATAAATATTAATTCTTTGATGTTGTACGCCTGACAAGTGTACTCGATTCTAATTTACTCTACCATGCTTCTTTATTTTCTTCTAATATGCCCTATCTTTTATTAATTTTTGCTATTAGAAGGAATGAAAGCTTTGTCAATTGTTTTGCAAATGCCTCGCCTTAGGTTGGTTGGGATGAAGAACTTCGAGAATACTGTGAATGAATTGTTTGTCGCTGGCCTCTTGAAAGAGCATGGTGTAGTCTTGGACAAAATTGTTGCACACCCCAAGGAAGTACATAGCGAAGAACCAAGGCCTCCATTTGCTCTTTAATTGATCATCTTATAGATTTGATAAGTTTCGCAACTTGTTTGTTATGTTTCTGTAACTGGATAGTTTACTTGCTTCAGTCTTTAGCTTTCAACCACGTTTTGAAGTTGTAAAACTTTATGTCATCTCTAAAAATTGCATGCTTTTGAAACTCGTTTAGTTGTTCTGATGTTTATGTGTGTATTGCCATTGTGTAAATTGCATTTGTCTTTCCATAGTTTATGCTATTGTCAATGGCTCATCAGTAGAGTTTTTTCTTCTTCTTTCGGTTCCTAATTTCTTCTTGAGTATTCTGTAATGGAATATATTTTTTTCCAGATTTTCAAGGTTTTGGTTTTGAAAATATGAATTTAAATATTTAAAATGTGTTTTATATACAATCTAATTTATAATTTCAAATATTGTTGTATAATGATAAAACATGTATACATAATAAGAATGTCGGTTGTTACTTGTTCGCTGTAAATTTGTAATTTATAATATATACAAACGTCAAGAATGTGCAAATAGTATTTAAGTGGTGCATCCAATTCATAACTATAAAGATAATGTATTTAAATTACCAGAGGAAGTGAGATCTGCTTTGAAAAACATGGCTCCGAATAAGTCACCGGGACCTGATGGTATGCCTCCATCTTTCTTCCAACTATATTGGCCTATGGTGGGGTCAAAAGTAACACAATAGGCACTGCAATACCTAAATAATGGAAAACCTTTGCAATCACTAAATGATACGAATGTTGTCCTGATACTTAAAGTGAAAAAACCAAAAGATATTTCGCAATTCAGGCCTATAAGCTTATGCAATGTGGTCTACCGGGTTATATCAAAATGCATAGCTAACAGGATGAAAACTGTTGTGGACACTGTCATATCACCATATCAAAATGCTTTTGTCAAGAATAGATTGATCTCTAATTATATAATAGTAGCCAATGAATCTCATCATTTGCAATCATGCTGGCTACGTTGTCTGTGAAGGACACGACTAAGGAGGCTTGGGACACGATCAAGGTGCAGCGCATGGGTGTTGCACGTTTCTGCGAGGCCAATGCGCAGAATTTGCGCCTGGAGTTCGAAACCATCAAGTTCAAGGATGGTGAGAACGCAGATGATTTTTCCATGAGTATCACGAGTCTAGTCAACAACCTTCGCACTCTTGGCGACATGTTGGATGAGTAGACGGTCGTGAAAAAATTTCTCCGCATTGTGAAACAATGTTATTAGCAAGTGGCAATCGTAATTGAGACGTTGCTTGATCTAAGAACGTTGTCAATTGATGAACTGACCGGACGGCTGCGGTTGGTGGAGAATCGTTTTGGACATGATGAACAAAGTGATAGTGGTGGTGTAAAATTGCTTCTCACGGAGGAGGAGTGGTGCGCACGTCGTGGCTACATGGAGAATGGTGAAGCTTCCAATGCTGGTGGGAGGGGCCGGGGTTACGGTAAGGCTAAGGGTCATGCCCGTGGATACTCTCAGGACCAGAAGGAAAGTATCACGGAAACTCGGGAAAAAGGTCTAAGAGGGGCACATGTCACACATGTGGCATCTATGGCCATTTTTCTTTTGAGTGTCACAAGGCAAAACAAGGAGAACAGGACAAGGCGTACTAGACCATGATCGAGGATGACCAACCAGCATTGTTGATGGCATCTGTGATTCAGACGAAACTCAAAGACATCACTTGGCAGGCGCCAGGAAGCCAACATGATGAGTTGTTTCATTGTGAAAGTCCTCCGACATGGTCGGATCTGGGGAGTAGCGGCTCGTCATGAAGGCACTCCATGTTGGGGGTGCAAGACCGACTTGTAGTGGTGGCAGCCAAGTTAAAAGATTGACCCTGGAGAGTGCAGCATAAGTGCAGCATCTGTTCCTCACATGCTCATTTACAAGAGGCATGCAACAAGTTTTGGAACTGAATCTGGGAAGAAATTTCACGGAGTGCCAGAAGTTGATAAGGCAAGCCAGAAGCTGGAAGGGTAAGAAAAAGTTTATAATGATGATAACCTACTTGTACCAACTGTGGTTGGAAAGAAATAGGAGAGGTTTTCAAAAGAAAAAAGGTACTTGGAGCTGGTGAAGAAGTAAGTCGAGGGAATTTGTTATCATGGATTCAGCTCATTGTTAACATATTTGAACTAGCACAATAAGCTATTTTTGGTTAACATAGGTTCTGATGGTGACTGTCAAATAGAGGACCCTTGTAAATCTACTTCTTCTTAGCTTTATAGGACCCTTTCTCTTGTAAGAGAGGACCAAAAGATGAGGCAATAATAGGAGGGTGGTAGAGGGACTAAAATCTGGTAAAATCATAAAACGGGAAGATTTGAACTTGGTTGAGTTTTAAGCTAGCAAGTATTAGGGCTATGAGAGATGGTTCAAACTTATAAGCACCTTTGTTTGGAATTAACAAAAAAAACAACTTTCCATCAAAAAAGGTTTTAGTATTTTAATTATATACATATTATTATATTGATTTACAAAAGACAATCATTTATTAAATGTAATTATTTATGCCTGCAGTAACACCGATAATTACTAATGAAAATTATATTAACGAAGAAATTAATGCCAAAATTGAATGATGAGAAACATAACCAAAATTACAAGAATACCCAATAGATATCAAAATTAGGAAAAATTTACGAAAATAGATGTAAATTAACAAGAAGTAAAAATATAGAATGAAAATTATAAAAATAGGTAAAAGAATACCATATACAAAGATAACAAAGCAAAACTTTTAGGGGGGGAGGGGGTGTTAAGTATATATTACGGAATACGGAACAAAATATAACTATCATGGGGAGAGTAAGGAATAACTTTTATCCTTAAAATAAAATTGAGTATATTCTTACACCTAGAAAAGCACAAGTTGCGCTCTCCGGTGATTTTATCTATGGCGACTTTTCGCGGTGAAATTGAAAGAATGCATTTTATCATTCAAAGAATGAAGTACGATTTTGTATTCGTTCTGATAATGATATTAGATGGCCACAATATATAGAAGATCACAACTAGTATGTTATGCTTGAATGTATTGTTTGAAATATTTTTACTAAAAATTTTCAAAACTAATTTCACAAACATAGTACCTAATTTAAACAATAAATATTTTGTATATATATGGCAACACCGAAATAAATGATTAATAGTTGTGATTGAATTTATAACAAGGACGCAAAATTATATTTTATATTTGTCAGTTAATAATGAAATAAAGTTTTAATAATTTATTGGTTAAGTTACTAAATGGATTAATATTTTATAATTAAATTTTATAATAGAATCTCAAGTTTAACTCAATATCATTCATATTGAGTAACAGCTCTTTCAACATATTATATTATAATTCTTAAATTTTATAATTATTATATTCTTATTTAATATAATTTTTAAATAAAAATGAGTATATTTTTATACCAAGAAAAGCACATGTTGCCTCTCTGACAATATTCATTTCTGACAACTTTTCGCAGTGAAATTGCTCAATTATAGGTAATGTATTTTTACCATTCAAAGAGTGTAATGTGATTTTTTATTCGTTCTTACAATAATATTATTTTTGAAGAACGTTCTGATAATAATATTAAATAGGCACAACATGTAGAAGATCAAAACTAGGCAAACGAATAATATTATAACTAGTGAATATGCAGTTTTATAATAAAAAAATAAACGATGTAAATCTTGCCTGATTATTAAAAAATAAATTATGAATAGAAAATGCACTAAAAGAATTAAATAATTATAGAAATAAGGGTATTTTTAAAATTAAAATCTGAAATTATCTACGAATTTTTATTATAATTAATAAATATAGGATAAAAGTTTAATTTTGGGGACAGGTTGTAATTTAACCGAGCTTCACAAAAAACGCTCTCAAAGCAATCTCCTGTTTCTCCCCTCTTTCCACAAGCGTGCACCCACGCGCCCCCCAACTTTACCCTTTAACGGGTATATTCTACTGATAACGTATACTTTAACGTCTTTCTCACGACTGAAAAACCACCACAATGGCGGGTCTGCCGCCTCCAGGCGGCGGCGACACCACAACCCAATCCCAAATCACCCCTCCTTTTTCATACCGGGATGTACTGAATAACCAGACTGGCCCAAAACCAATAGATCGAAAATTAATCCTAAATCCCATCACGGAATACAAAGGGGAAGTTGCCGTCCTCCTCGACGATTCCGACATCGATATTATTTCTGAACCCTTCAACAAACATCTAATCGGAAAGTTTCAGGGTGGAAGGCCGGCGCTGAACTTCATACGACATCAGTTCAAGAGGATAGGTTTTCTGGGTGAAGCCACCATCACTGCTCTCTATCGAAATCACATCTTCATAAAGTTCGACCATGATGAAGACATTCAAAGATGTTGGATCAAGCGTAACTGGAATATCGGTGGCACCAACATGAAGATACTCAAGTGGACTCGCCACTTTGACATTCACGAAGAACCACCCTTTGCTCCGGTGTGGTTAACAGTTGAGTATCCTCCTGCTTTCTGCCTTGATTCTGATTACATTCCTCTGATAGCTAGCGCGTTTGGTACTTTGATCTTTGCTGATCCACCCACCATTCACAAATCTAGACCCTCGGCTATTCGTTTATGTGTGGAGATGGACCTTCGGGGAAATTTTCCAGATAGGGTCAGGCTAGGTTCCAAAACAGAAAACCAGTGGTTTAGTGTCTTTTATGAAAGCCACCCTGATTATTGCACTAAGTGTAGTAAGATTGGACACAAGACAGGAGATTGTGGAAAGCCAATCCAACCCGAACAAATGCCTCCACTTAGACCACAATTTCCTGCAACCTATACCCTAGCCCAACATAACAACACCAGTAAGCAAATTCCTGATACTCAAACAGCCACCACCACCCACAATAAGGTCACCTATATAAGACAAGGAAACCTGGACAAGCAAACTGCACATAAGACAAGGAAGCAACCACCTTTTAGCAAAACAACTCCGAACACCTCAAATACTATACCGATACATGGACAAGCTATGAACACCTATATACCACATAGCTCCGAGTTCCTAACAGAGAAGCAGAGGGGGAAAAGACCAATGCTGGAGGAAGATGACCCTGTCTTTCTTGATGCTTCAGAAACCCTCACAAATGATACTCATGAAGAGCAGCAGGTTAGATGGAAACCCGTCTCTTCTACTGGGAGGATATGGAAGCCTGTGCAAAACAAAACATCTAGAAACCATGCAAACTGGAAAGCAGTTGATGATATCCCAGCTAAATTCAACCAGGATAAGGATGTCCCCTCTCCAAAATCTGATTACAATAGACATGCTCTCTCTCAACATTTAAAATTTTTTCAAATATCTCTCAGCTCTCGTTTTTCTCCATTACAGGACACTGAAGAGGGAGAGCTTCCTAACATAGATCATGAGCTGTCTATAATCCCTGAAGATCCAGAGGTGGAAGACATTACAGACTCTGTCATATCTGAAAAGAAGAGGCTTATTCAGATGGAGAAACCTCCACCGCAACCCTTGGCAATCATACCTTTTGCAGGTCAGGTAGAAGAAAATCTAGAATCCAGCATCACCAATCAGGTTATTCCTACCAATGAACTGCAGGTATATCTTACTCCCTCGCATACACTAATTCCTGTCATAAATGATTCATCACCAATTCCTAATCCTAGCATAGCCTTTCATGAATCAATCAGGAACTATTTTAAAACTCCTAATGTGATTTCATCTCCTCATGTTATATCCAGAAGATATACTCGTTCTAGCTCATCTAAATTCGGTTTTAATGAATGTTAAAATGCTAACATGGAATGCTAGAGGTATTCAAGGGTCTCTACTGAGACTTAAGGATATAATTAGGTTGCATCATATTTCTATTTTAGTCATTATTGAGACTAAACAGCAATGTGGGAAACTAACTCATTTTCAAAATGAACTTGGATTCCAATACGCTTTTTCTTCTTTAGACTCTAGAACATGGATTATGTTTAAATCTGAATTTTTGGCAACTAGGATCCATTCCCATGAGCAATTTAGTCACTTCATGATCACTGACACACTAGTCACTCAAACTTTTCATCTCTTTGCAATATACGGATATCATGATAAATCGGAGAGAGCCAAAATGTTTGATTATATAACTGCATTTCTTTCAACCTGTACACAGCCTGTTCTTTTAACAGGAGACTTTAATATTATTAGGTCCATCAACGAGTATAGGGGACATGCTAGACCTGATGTAAAGGGCATAAATGAGTTCGATTTTTTTCTTTTGTCTAACAACTTGCTTGAGGTAAATACTGTAGGTAATGTGTTTACATGGACTAATGGTAGAAAGCTTGCTGCTAAAGTTGCAAAGAGATTAGACAGAACTGTGGCTAACAATGCATGGTTCTCTCTTTATCCCCAGTCATCAGTTCAGGTCCTAGGTAGAACACCATCAGACCATAACCCTCTTCTATTAGACACTCAGGTTAGTGCTCAGTCATACCCTAGAGCCTTTAGGTTCCAAAACATGTGGGTTGAAAACCCTAGCTTTTTGGAAGAAGTGGATAATAACTGGAATTTGCCTTTAGAAAAGCAAGGTATGATAAGATTCTCTTCCAAAATGTCAAGGCTTAAAACTCATTTAAAAATTTGGAACAAGGAACAGTTTGGAAACATCTTTGATAATATTAGAAAGCTTGAGCTACAGATAGTGGATTTGGAAATTCAGTATGATAATTCTTCCCATGTAGACGATTTCCTATTACTATCCAAAGCCAATGCTGAACTCACTAGAGCCCTTCACTTAGAGCAGATGTTCTGGCAGCAAAAATCTAGACACAACTGGTTAAAAGGGGGTGACCAGAACTCAAAATTCTTTCATAATAGTGTTAAAGATAAGCATGCCAGACTAGCAATCAGTAAAATTAACATAGGAAATAACCAGTGGCTCACTAATCAAGATCAGATAGGTGAAGCAGGAGCAACATTTTTTAAACATCTGTTAACAGATGACAACTTTGACCCCTCCGGAATTGATCTGATGCATTTCAAAGAGTATATTCCAAATACCATTTCAGAGGAGGACAACATTGCTTTACTAAAATTAGTTGATCTTGATGAACTTAAAACTGTGGTTTTTGACTTAGGAGAGCTTAGTGCCTCGGGTCCAGATGGATTCAATGGCAAATTTTATAGATCTGCATGGGATATAATTAAAGTTGACCTATTGAGTGCAGTTAGAGAGTTTCAGTGTGGTGTCCCAATCCCAAAATCTTTCTCTAGTACACTGATTACTCTCATCCCTAAAGTAGAAACACCCACCTCATTCTCTGAGTATCGACCAATTAGTCTCTCAAATTTCTCCAACAAGATTTTATCAAAGATCCTTTCTGAGAGACTGAAGCCTTTATTGAATAAATGTATATCTGAAGAGCAATCCGCATTTATATAGGGAAGGGAGATCTCAGACAATATTTTAGTTATGCAGGAGTTGGTCAGATTACTAGATAAACCCAACCAGTGTCTAAATGCTATTTTAAAATTAGATATGTCCAAGGCATTTGACAGGGTTTCATGGCCTATGCTTAATTCTCTATTATTGAAATATGGTTTTCATGGACATATTGTATCTTTAATTTTAGGCAATATAGGAGCAGCTTGGTTCTCGGTACTTATCAATGGCACACCTTATGGCTTTTTCAAAGCCTCTAGAGGACTTAAGCAAGGAGATCCTTTATCTCCAATCCTATTCAATTTTCTTACTGAATTATTAAATAGGGGCTTAAAGTGTATGTATCAATTCAGTTTTATTGATAGGTTTGAAATGCCTTCTAGCACAGTAAATGTCACTCATCTCTCATATGCAGATGACACTGTGATTTTCATCAAGGCAACAAAAAAGTCATTGCAAAATCTAGTTTTGTTTCTGAATCATTACCAGATTGCTTCAGGTCAACTAATAAACTTCACTAAGAGTGCTTTCTATGTAGGGCATAAGACTAGTACTGTGAGAATTGATATGATAAAAGAAATCACTAGAATGAACCAAGGCCAATTTCCATTTTAGTATCTTGGGGTATCTATCTATAAAGGGAGGAAATTGAATTTTCACTTTCAGCCCCTAATAGAAAGACTCAACCACAAAATACTCAAATGGAATAATAAATGGTTAAATATGGCGGGAAGGTTGATTTTAGTGAAACATGTACTGGCTTCTATCCCACAACATATATGGTGTGTAATGGCACCAACTAAGCACATAGTAGAACAGTTAGAGCAAATCTGTGCTGATTTTTTGTGGGGCAAAACTGATTTAGGTAAAAAAAGGCATTGGAAGGCCTGGGATGCTCTTTGTACTCCCAAGGCCCAAAATGGATTTGGACTCAGATGTTTCCACAAGATCATAGATAGTTTTTCTTTGAAACTCTACTGGAAGTTGCAGGTTGGAAATACACTCTGGTCCAAGATAATTTGGTCACTCCCACCATCTTATAGAACTTCAGACCCATGGAGAAGAGTGCGAGGGATCACAACCTTAGCCGAGGTTCACACTAAAGTTCAGGTAGGGAGAGGAGATTGCAGCTTCTGGGAAAGCAACTGGACAGGTAATGGTTTTTTAATTGATAAATGGAATGGGAGTATAGCCAGACCTCATCATGACCTAACAGTTTCTCAATTTCAGCTTTACAAATCTCATTTTATGCATGCTATGGAGAATGGTTTTGATATAACTGTTAGAAACAGAATCTCTTTGCATATCCCTTTATTTAACAGAAACGATCATTTAGTATGGATGCCAGATAATTCAGGTAAATTTTCTATCTCCTCTGCTTTCTCTATACTATGTGACCAAAGACAAGAATTGCGATCCATGGATAAGGTCTGGAATAAACTTTTGCCTCCCTAAATATGCATATTTACATGGAAACTGATCAATTACCATATTCCATTTGATGAGATACTGAGAAGGTGGAAGATTAATGTTGTATCAAAATGTCCCTTCTGTGAATCAGAGGATTCACTATCTCACTGTTTTCTGAAATGCATACATGCACAGGTTTTGTGGAAAGAAATTTGTCAAACTCTAGAGATAGGTTTTATGCATTTTGATCACATCTTTGATGCCCTCTCTTGGTTCTGGTCAATCACTATCTTTTCAAAAACCAAAAATAATGTGTGCCATGTTCTGCCAAGTATTTTGATTTGGATGCTATGGAAACAAAGATGCAATTTTCTTTATGATAATACACCCCTGAATGTGAATGGAATGATATCGCAGATTCATAAAATGGCAACCTCTGTTTTCTCTATACACACACAGATAGTAAGTCAAGATTGTTCAGCTCTACATGCCAAAGGATATTTTCAAGTTCCAAAAATCCCAAAAACTAAAATAATTAGATGTATCAAGTGGAACCCCCCTGATATTGGATACAAAATGAATTCTGATGCTGCCTCATCACCTTTAGTCCATTCAGTTGGAGGATTTGTGGTGAGAAACCATCAGGGGATAGTTCAGATAATGGGAAATGAAAAATATGATGGATTTGATAATCCAATCACAGCTGAACTTAAGTCTTGTCTTACTGGTCTTCAAGTGTGCATAGAAAATTCATATCTTCCACTGACTATTGAATTGGACTGTTTGCAGGGGATCCAGATGTTGAACAAAACTAGAACCACCCCATGGAGACTGGAAACAATCATCTGGAAAATCTAGGATCTTTCACATGGAAAAGATATCACATTCACTCATATATTCAGAGAGCAGAATCAAACTGCTCATTTCCTGGCCGAAATGGCCAAAGATGAGCTGCACTCACCACAGAGCCAAATCATGGACATCAGATCTATCTCACAGAAGGTCAAGCAAGCTATCATGGCTGACAGAACTCAACTACCAAATCTAAGAGTTCAGGATCCAAGCACATAGCACTTGCTCTAATTCTCAACTGGGTTGTCTTTGAAACTGAAAACCTGGCCTAGAAGCTTTCTTTACTGGGATGTAGGTGCACCATGAAGTAGGTTGCACTAGGGGTGAAGAAAGTTTCTTGGATCGTTTTCAAAATCACAGACAATGCCAACTGAGCTTTACATGTCGCTGGATTCCTGGGGCCGAGTTTTTGGATGCGTTGGATCCCTCCGAGAAGATAGTAACATCAGGATATTTATTGAGGCTAATTAAAGCCAAGTATCCTGAATTACCTTCTCTTGAAGAGGTGCTTAATCCTTCTACTGGAAGGGTTGAGTAATTCTAGCAATTTTGCTACCTTACTTGCTGGCATCTTCTCGTCAGCCTCGGTCACATGATTTATTGGAAAGGAGCACCAGCCTTGATTGTTAAGTTCTCGCAATTATCCATGATGAACACTCTGCGAGCTTAACGTTGTTTGGCTTCTTCCTTGGGTGTCCTTTGACAAGGCCTTTAATGTCACAGCATGCAGAAAAGTTGACAATAGCCCATCTCTCCAGTGTCACTTCTGGTGAAGTCCTGGATGGGATTCTAGGACTCGGTATGGACCTTCCCAGTTCGGGGCTAGTTTCCCCTCCACTTTTTTCTTGCTTTTTTCATTTAACCTCATTACAAGGTCTCCTTTAACGAAAGTAGCTAAGCGGACTCTTCTATCATTGTAGCGCTTGACTCTTTCCTTTACCTTGGCCTCGTGGATTGTAGCATTTGCTCTCTTCTCCTCTAGGAGGTCAAGGTCGAGACGAGGGTTTTCTTCGTTGGCCGTGCCATCTTCATCATCTGGTTGAGAAGTACGGGCAGAGGGGATCCCAATCTCCATGGGGATGACCACTTCGGACCCACAAACTAAGCTATAAGGAGTCTCTCCTGTTTCTGTGGCTGTTGTGGTTCTATGGGTCCAGATCACGCTTGGTAGTTCTTTGATCTAGTTTCCTTTAGCTCCTTCGAGACGCTTCTTGATACCGCTTACCAAGGTACGGTTCGTAACCTCTACTTGGCCATTAGCTTCTGGATGGTATACCGAGGTGAGCTTCTGGTGTATGTCGTACTCCGTACACCATTTCTTGAAGGGGTCATTAGCAAATTGTGCTCCATTATCGGTTACTATGTATCTCGGGATGCCATAGCGACACACGATATTCTTCCAGCAAAAGTTGATAACTGTCTTGCCAGTTATGTTGGTTAAAGCTTCAGCCTCTACCCATTTTGAGAAATAATCGATGGCCACAATGAGGTACTTGAAGTTACCAGGAGCCGTAGGAAAAGGTCCGACGAGATCTATGCCCCATCGGACAAATGGCCAGGATTCTTGGATGGTAATCATATTCTCCTGTGGTACGTGGATCATCTTAGCAAATCTCTGACACTGGTGACAAGAATTGATATATCTTTTGGCGTCTTGTAGCATCGTAGGCCAGAAATAACCCATCTGTAATAGCTTTCGGGTGACGGTACGTGGACCTTGGTGGCTACCGCATACTCCTTCATGTGTTTCTTGTATTAAGTTTTCAGCGTCGGAAGGCCCAACACACTTGAGCAAAGGTTGGAGGTATCCTTCCTTGTATAAGATGCTGTCGTGGATGACATATTTCAGAGTTTTAAATCGGACCTTCCGTGCCAGGTGCTTGTCCTCGGGAAGGGTACCCGTTTGGAGGTATTCAATGTAGGAGTTCATCCATGTGTCTGAGATGCCAGCAGCCATGATGCTATTCTCTTTGCAACTTCTCTTCGCCAGGGTTTCCATTAGCAATTTTTGAGAAGATCTTATGTTACAGTCCGAGGAGGCAAGTTTGCTAAGTGCATCTGCCTTATGGTTACCTTCTCGGGGGATATGATTCAGCTCATAATGTAGGAATTGATTTAGGAGAGGCTTAACTATCTCGAGGTATTTCTGGAGATTGTACTCTCGAGTTTTGAATTCGCCTTTGACCTGCTGAATTGCAATCTGTGAGTCATTGAAGATCTCAAGGTATTTAACTTCCAGGTCTTTAGCCAATTTTAGTCTGGTGATGATGGCTTCATATTCTGCTTCCTTGTTGGTGGCTTGGAAATCGAAACGAAGAACGTAAGGATGGTCCTTTTCCTCGGGGCTGGTTAGTAAAATTTTTAGCACCACTTCCCCCCGAGTTAGAGGATCCATTGACATATAACCACCATCTTTCTCGGAGTAAAACACCATAGGTTGTTCGAGATCAGGGTTGGGAACCAAATCTCCTAAGATAGTGTTGTCGGCCGAGATGTTACTCACTTTTCTAGCGTCACGTGTAGCCGTGATCATACAGGAACGCGCCACTTCTTGATCTCCTTTGATCGAAGCTACTCCTTGCAGTGTCAGAAATTTTATCATCAGATGATAGGGAGACCTTACGGCTTTAGCTTGGTACATCCAAGATCTGCCAAGGATAATGTTGAAGGGTGTGACGGTGTTGACTACCACAAATGTGCAGTAGAGGGTCAGGCTCTTCGTCCCATCTGCTACTATGACTGGGAGTGTGATTTCTCCAAGAGGTGTTACGGGATTTCCAGTGAACCCCGAGATCGGACCCGTAGGTTTGAAGTCTTCCTTGGTAAATCCTAATTTCTGGAAGCAATCTTGGAACATTACTTCTACCCCACTCCCGTTGTCTATGAAGACTCTTTTTACCAAAGAATCTTTTATGGTTGCTGAGATGATGAGAGGATCAGAGTGAGGCATCTGATTTGGTACGACATCCGTGTCCGAGAAAGTAATGGCTTCTTCTGGGTGGAGTCTCTTGTTGACTAGCTTGGTATGTGGTAGGGTCCGCACACTATCCTCCAGCTTAGTTAGGGAAATTGCTTCTCCAGTATAGCCATTAATGCTGTTGATGACCAGGTTGGCTCCATTTGACGGAGGTGGGGGAGGATCTTGAGGATTGTTGCCTCCGCCACCCTAGTTGTTATTGTTATTGTTATTGTTGTGGAAGCCATCCTTCTTCTTCGGAGTGTAATTACCTACAATCATCTGATACTGGTTTATCAAGAGGATTTCATCTCGATCATAGCGTCTCGTGGCGAGATTCATGTATCTATGATAATGTTCTATCACAGATTCTCCTTCTTGTTGTCTATCTTCAAGAATTTGTCGATCTCTTTGCGCTCTTCCTTCTGGAGAAAAGATCGAGTTGGGTCTACTATACCCCAACCTATTTTCCCTCGGGGGAGTGTCCGAGAAAAGGTTGATTTGGGGTGGATTACAGCCCCGCGGGCTGTGTTGTATGGTCTGGTTCAGGGTTTCCCTGAGACGTCTTTGTCTATCGTCCTCCTGTTGCCTTTCTGTAAGGATTTGCCGATCCCTTTGTGTTCATTCTTCTGGAGAAAAGATCAAATCGGGACCGCTATACCCCAACTTATTTTCCTGATCCAGGCCATCTGAGTTGTTGACGTCCGTGCTGTAATTCACGTTGTTTTGGATGAAAACCCTTTGACCTGAGTTTGATATTTCAGACCCAACAAGGTTCGTTCCAGAAGGTGGGGTTCTGGACGTAGCAGGATTGGATCCAGATGCTGGTATCCCAGATACGATGGGATTTGATCCAGGAGGTGCTCTGGATACACCAGGATTTGGACCAGAGATTAGTCTTCCTATCACAACAGGATTTGGACAGATGGATATCGGAACGTTTAAGTTTCCGGTACCCACTATAGAGCTTGGTAATGGTTCTGAGGTAAAGTGTGCCTGGGATCCTCTGGGTCATCCGCGTCCTTGAGGGGGCTGCTCTGCTTCCGGATTCTCCTCCGGATTTTTTCTCTAGTACTTGGGCGCTTCGTCTGGATTGCTCGGCGTCAGACATGTTGTTGGGGAAGTTGCTTGTTCAGGTGCACTAGACCAGATCAGAGACAAGTTTCGGCGACGTCGTCAATGAGTGTGAGAGGTCCCACTGGGCGTGCCAAATTGATGTATGCCGGACACCAACACTTCGACGACGAACCAGGCTCTCGAACTGATCTGTAAGACAAAGACCCTGGGTGTCCCGGGGATAGACACTCCGACGCTCAAGTCAGTATATTTTCTTAAGGCGTAAAGTATAGAGTATGAGATTAGATGGAGAGGTCTACCAAACCTTTAGGGTATTTATATGGCTACAATCCGTAGATCACCAAGATATGTATTTATGGTATGAATACAACTCTTATGGGAATAGTAGTTGTATTACCATGTATAATAGAAGTATATTTCGGACATGGTTGTGTTACCGTGTTTAGGATGGTTGTATTACCATCTTTGAGAGGATGTATATTCCTTGTAGAACATTCATAATATACGCATTCCTTATAAGGATCAGGATTGATGGACCTGTGTATCCACCCTCCGCGTATCTCGAGCCCACGACCTTTCTCGGGCCCTAGTCTGAGTATGAATGAGACCCGAATACGAACCCTGGACTTATCAGAAGGAAGGAGGTCCTTATTTGCAATTTTGACAAAAATGCACTATTTACTCACGCGCACTGTTCACTCAGTCTAAAAAACAAGCATTTTAAAAAGAACCCGTTTAACGTGAAATACAAGCATGTTCTTAAAAACAACCTGTTTGGTCTAAAAAAAAAGCATTCAAAGGTGAAATTCAAGCATGCTCTATAAAACCTTTTTTTTTTGCTTCAAAATACATGAACTCTAAAAAGCAACCTGTTAACTGTGAAATGCAAGCATTCTCTAAAAAACAACCTGTTAATTGTGAAATGCATACATGTTCTAAAAAATAACCTGTTTGGTCTAAAATACAAGCATTCAAGGGTGAAATTCAAGCATGCTCTATAAACCTTTTTTTTTTGCTTCAAAATACATGAACTCTAAAAAGCAACCAGTTAACTATGAAATGCAAGCATTCTCTATAAAAAAACCTGTTAAGTGTGAAATGCAAGCATGTTCTAAAAAACAACCTGTTTGGTCTAAAAAACAAGCATTCAAGGGTGAAATTCAAGCATGCTCTATAAAACCTTTTTTTTTTGCTTCAAAATACATGAACTCTAAAAAGCAACCTGTTAACTGTGAAATGCAAGCATTCTCTAAAAAACAACCTGTTAAGTGTGAAATGCAAGCATGTTCTAAAAAACAACATGTTTGGTCCAAAAAACAAGCATTCAAGTGTGAAATTCAAGCATGCTGAATGCAATTTGCATAAATTGCAAAAAACCCCCGTCCCAAACTACTTTGCATATAAACCCCGTCACTATATAGTGACTGTCACTTCCAAGACTAAGTTATATTATTATATTAGTAGATTTCAAAAGATATATGTGGAACTAATAATCTAATATAAATTTTCAGGAATATTTAATTTGGCATAGTAATAATTATTTTTAAAGCTCTTACTTTAAGTATTTTATGGTATTAATCTAATTTAAGTAACTTACCTTTTCTCTGGATAATGTGTCAATTTAAAAACACTTTAAAAAATATGATAAAATACTTATCAATAATGTCTAACTATTAGTGGTGATTAAATATATTTTTATCAAACTAATTTGACACATATATTTTTTTTGATTATTATTGATAAATATAATCTAAATCTTTGAATTTTATGGTAGTTTCTATCAATTATTTTAATGAATATCACCCTAGATAGGGTGGGGGGATTTATTGGGCACCACATACCCATAAAAAACCAATGAAGATTGGCTGAGTTTGTTACATGCCTTCTAAAAAGGCCAAAAATATAGGTGTGTAAACACTCTCATCTTACAGAAGGAGAAAAGAGCTACCCCAGGAATCATTTTAGCCAATGTCTAGGATAAAGAGCAACTCTGACGCCCGAGAGTCTTGAAACCAGTATGATAAGATGGTATACACAAAAATAATAGGAGCAGAAAATATGTAAAATTAAACTAAAGAAGGGCCCAGGCCTGTAAGCTGGATGAGGGGAGCATGGCAGAGAGAGCTGGTACATGACAGTGGCACTTGAAGTATTCAAACAGAGATTCAGAGGGATGGAGTACTGGATGCATCAAGAAGGATCAAACTTTGAATGTTAGGTGGCAGGTCTGACCATGCAAAATTCTGTTGAATGAGATGCTCTCTACAATGGTTAGCCAGCATATCAGCAGGTTGGTTTGCCTCTCTGAGAGTATGTATAAGAGCATGAGGCCCCAGGAACTGAGAAATTGAGTCCACCAGATTGAAGAGAGTCCAGTGACTCTTATGAGGATGGTTGATCATCTCCACTGCAACTTTACAATCAGATTCAATAGTACAAAGACCATTTACTTGAAGTGCATTCTGATCCCAGCTTCAATTGTTATAATCCCTGCATGGAGAGGGGATGGAGAATTAGTGAAGAAACCAGAGGCCTGTAAAAAGGATCCTGATGTGTTTCTGATGAGTATAGAAACTCCAGCTTTGTTGTACTTCCAAGAAGCATCCACATTCACCTTTATTCCCTGTTCAGATTCAAGCCACAGAATTTTTGAAATGTTTGGCTTGGGAGGTTTTCTGATGGGTATATCCAGTTGCAGCTAGTTCATAATCTATTTCCCTAGAAATAGATAGAGGCTTGGCTAAAAGGGATTAAAAAATATGAACTTTAAGATTTTTGGTGAGTGACTCAAGGCTGGGGGGAATATTTTCAAAAATGAAAGTGTTTCTGGCCCTCCACAGCAGCCATCATACAAAGATAGGGCCAGAGTGGTTAAGATATGTATGCAGTGAAGACAAGCCAGTAAAGGACCAATTTGAGGCTAATCTATCCCAAAGGGGCTCACTATCATGTATGAAGAAGCACAAATGAAGTGCATCTGTCTCCATAATCCAACAGAAATATAGCATTCAGAAAAGAAATGCTGAAGTGAGTTGACCTGATTACAAAAGCAGCATTTAGAAGGTAGATTGAAGCCAAATTGGGATAGTACATCATCAAAAGGTAAGATGGCATTTAGAAGTCTCCACGTAAAGATAGATAGTTTTTTTGGAATGTGTGGTGACTAGATATGTGCTAGGACAGGAAGAGATTGTTTTGGTGATCTCAGAGCCAAGTAGGCTGATTTGAAAGTGAAATTACCCAACTTGTCTACTTTCCAAATAAGTTTATCCTGTCTGTGGGGAAGATTGGAAGCATTGAGAAGGGTATGGATGAGATCTGGTGACAGAAATGGCTGAAGGAAAGAAAGGGCAGTGTCTTTGTTAGAAATGAATTCAGCAACTGTAAGACTGAGGTATTGATCAGGGACAAAATCAACTTTGTCAATTAAAGGCCCTTGATCAGTCCAGTTAGCTAACCAAAAATTACACTTGCCATTTCCATGTATGACTCTGGAATTGGATTCTGCAAATATATTTATATTGCAAATCCTTTTCCATGTCTGAGATTTTCTTTTTTAGACAGGCAAAGAGGCAATGAAATGTGTCCAAGGGGCACTTCCGTTTTGGTATTTCCACCATAATTTACAAGCAAAAGCTTTAATTATGGTGGATAGAGATCTCAGGCCCAAACTATTCTGGATGGTGGGATACCAAATTGAATCCCACTTTCTCCGTGATTTTTTTGGACCAGTTTCAGACACCCCCCAAAAAAACTAGAGAATTTCCTCTCAATTTTCTTTATAATTTGTTTTGTTGGTGCCATCACTGCCGATATGTGCTGTGGAAGAGAATATAGGCATGATTGAATTAAAGTCAATTTTCCCCCAGTGGAGAGCCATATATTCTTCCAGTTATTCAGTCTCCTCTCAATTACTTCCAGAACTGGTTGGAAATATTTGTTAAGGATCCTTCCTGAAAAAATTTGTACTCCAAAATACTTGAATGGTAGACTACCAAGTTTCATGCCCATAATGATTTTAATTTGTCTTATTTTTGACTCAGATGCATGCCTACTGACATAAAAATCACTCTTTTCATAATTTATTTTTTGACCTGAAGTTTCCTCAAAAGTTGCTAGAAAGGCTTTGATTCTTATAAGGTTCTGTTTTGATGCTCTCAAGAAAATGATAGTGTCATCAGCATAATTAAGATGAGAGATAGGATCAATAGATGGGGGTAGTCTGTAAAAATGGATTTTTCCAGTGCTAAAAACATATGACAAACTCCTTGTGAAAGCTTCAGAAAAGAGATAAAAAAGGAAGGGGATAGTGGATCACCCTTTTTTATACCTCTAGATGCTGTGAAAAATCCTATAGGTTTACCATTAATCAGTATTGAGAACCATGCATCAGACAGATTTTTCATTATGCAATCAATGAATCTACCATGAAAGCCAAATTTTTGGAGAATGTTTTTAAAAAAAGGCCAGCTCACTCTATCAAAAGCTTTCATCAAATCAAGTTTAAAGGTACAGTTTGGATCTCTACCCTTATGATGTACGAATCTGAACATTTCCTTTAAATAGATGACATTATCAGAAATGTCTCTATTTTGAAGGAAGGCTGACTGGTTTGGGGAAATCAATTTTGGCATCAAGGGTTTCAGTCTTTCCATTAAAGTTTTTGAGAAAATCTTGTTTGTAACATTGGAAAGACTGATTGGTCTATAATCATTAAAACTGATTGGAATTTCTTTCCTTGGAATTACAGTGATCCAAGTACTAGAAATACATCTATGAATATGAGACCTTGTCATAAAATCATTTGATGCCTCTAATAAATCAAAACAAATTGTATTCCATGCCTTCATAAAATTTTTGCATTGTAGCCATCAGACCTTGGACTGTTATTTTTATTAAGTCCAAATACAACTTGTTTTAATTCTTGTAGTTCTACTGGCTTAATGAGATGTTCATTTTCTTCATCAGATATGAGTGTGGGAATCTGAGAGAGAAAATATGAAGCAAAGAGATTCTGATCTGGATGAGGGTCATCTGTATGGAGGGACTAATAGAATTGAACAGCTTCATGTTCAGTATCAGAGCTCCTGTCAAGCCAGACCCCAGAAGAACTCTTAATTTTAGTGATATTCAACTTACATCTTTTTTCCAATACTGAGTTATGGAATTATTTTTGATTTTGATCACCCTCTTTAAGCCATTTAACCCTAGCTTTTTGTTTCCAGTAATGTTTTTGCTCAGATAAAGTTTTTAGTAGCTGAGCCTTAGTTTCATTTAGTTTGATAAGTTCATTGGTTGAACCATCAAGCTCAAAAACAATTTCCTGTATACTCACTTTCTCCTCTGCATTTTTCACATTTTAATTTATGTTACCAAATACCTCTCTATTCTATTTTTCAAAACAGGTTTGAGAGAATTTAGTTTCTGAAAAAATTTGTACATTCCATGCCATTCAGAAGGATTGTTCCAATGGAGATGAATGAACTCCAAAAGATCATTCCTTTTAAACCAAGTGTTTATAAATCTGAATGGCTTAGGTACAGAAGGAGTTGCACTGCCAAATTTAAGGAGTAAAGGGCAGTGATCTGAGGTTATCTTGCCTAACACCTGAATAGAGGAATGGGGGAAATTTTTGTAGCTAGTTGTAAGAACACAAGCCCCTATCTAATCTTTCCACAGTCAAGTATTCCCCCCCTTCCCTATTTCTACCATTAGTCCATTTAAAGAAATTACCAACTGTATGGATCTCATATAATGCATTTGAGCTAATAAATCCACTAAAATCACTAATTCTAGAAGGACTGGGGTTTGAAGTCCCTTTGTACTCACTTATAGATGACATGGCATTGAAAGCTCCTATTAAAAATGACTTAGAAAGATTCAGAGCAACTAAGTCAGACCATAATTCTCTTCTTTCATTCCTAGATCTCAGGTCATAAACAAAAATTGAATCAATGGACTCATTAAGCGTATGGCTTATCATCTGTAATTGAAAGAATTGATTATGATCCAGCTTAGGGGTAATGTCAACATTTTTGTTCCAAAATAGCCAGATCTTACAATTAGAAGCATAAGCACATTGAGCAAAATTTAATTTTCTTTTATAACTCTCACATTCAGACATGTCATGTTGTGGTTCAATAATACATATAACATCAGGTTTATGGACTAAAATAAGTCTTTGCAGCCTTATCATAGAAGTTTCCATGCCCCTAATGTTCCATACCAACACATTTATACCTATGGTTGTACTAATCATAGTTTACGGGCTTTGATGCTTTTTGTGGCAGTTCTAGTAATGACTTTGTTAATCTGAGTAAAATAAGAAGTAACCTTATTATGTTCAGGTTCAACACTACTAGAAACATTGTCATTTGAAACAGCCATTTGATCTAAGGAGACATGATTTTGTCATTTGAAACAACCATTTGATCTAAGGAGATATGATTGGAGGGGGAACTAACCAGTTTAGGAGGCTGATCTCCCACAGGTTCAATTTCTTCAATTTCCTCCACTTCCTCATGGATGAGAAAAAGAGATCTATTACCTGCTTTCCTTGGCTGAGAGTAAAATGAGAATCTGTTAGAAGTAAATGGGTTATCAGGGGAAACAGGAAGCTTACCGGTGTGAACCTTAATGTCATTTTTTGCAAAGGTTTTTTGGCCTAACTGGAGAAGACCATTCACTTTCGATTTGTGTCTGTGGGGACAGTGGAGTTGGCATTATGATTTCCAGGTTGTTGACAAGAGCCTCAGAATCAGAATCAATATCAATGACCATGGCTTGAGAAGGACTAATCACAGGGAGTTGAGTGGTTGGAATGTTAACAGAACTAAGTGCTGAAAGGTCACTGGAGCTAGGAGGGTGAGGCTCAGCTTCAGTAATTGTCATAGGATGGGGTTCAGATGTAATCAGCTTTCTGACATACCTCATTTCTGGTACTATAACTATAGGTGTTTCGGGGCCTTTGTTCTTGTGTTGGCCAGTGAGGACATCTATTTTTTCCTGAGCAGAAACACCTGAAGGACCAGCCTGAGTTTGAGCTTTTTGCAGACCAAGGGTGGTATGGAGTTTTTTGAGTGGTGGGGGGGCTGTGTTTCATGTAGAGTGGTTTGTAGGTCTGACAGGAAAAGGCTTGGGTTTTAGTTCAGGATGAAGAATGATACACTCATTAATCTCATGTCCAAGCTTGTGACAGTGCTTGCAATATAGAGGTAAACACTCATATTCAATGGCAAAATCCGCAATGTCACTATTTAGGGATGTAGTTAGGATAATGGATGAGTGGCCCTTGGCTAAAAGGTCAATCTCTATGCATAACTTCACTGCAGAAGGCCTTGTGAGAGTAGAGGTTGACCAATCCATTTTGATGAATTTACCAATACTATTACCTATCATCTCAAGCATTTCTGAGTTATACCAAAATAGGGGGATATCATGAATCGTTACCCAGATTGGAATGATTGAAGTTTCTGTCTCCGGCGTGAAGTTGGCAGTCCACTTGAAAACCTTCATGATTGGTCCTTTGAGAGCCCACTGCGTCTTCATCCAACAGCGCTGGTAATCCTCCGCTTCTTCAAACCAGATAAGCACATGTCTGTGGTCGATTGAACCCAGTTGATAGCGTCCTATGAATCCAATCGACTTGAAAGCTTCGTGGAGGTACTCCATCGACGGTTTTAATCTAGCCAATTTTCCGATGAGGGTTTTTCTATAGTGGTCGGAAAGCTTGGCTACTTCTGCGGGGGTGACGATGCAAGCTATTTCACCCTTGTACTCAGTGATTGGGTGAGTTGAGGGATCAGAGGGGAGTGAGGATGACAGGGGAGGGGGTTTGGAGGTATGGGCATGGAGAAAACTATGGTTTTTGGCAGGGCCGCCGCGCTCCAGCGGTGGTTCCACCATGGTAGAGTGGTGGCTCAACGGCTAGAAGAGCCTTTACTGACTGGAATAGTAAAAAGAAACGGTAATAAAGTTGAGACTTGTAGAGAGAATCGGGAGCATGAAAATCAGAGCTTGATAAATTCAATTGTCTAAGCTAGTTTCTATCAATTAGTTTCGCATATATATGCCAAAAATATAAGATCCAGTTCATCTATTTTAAACCGTAATATAATCTTTTTTTAATCATGTCTTTGTGATCTTAATAATGAAAAAAATAGTTAAATATAAAAATGTTCAAATTCCCAACACTATATTATTATAAGCGAACGTTTATTTTAGTTTATGTAATTACAGTCTCTCCTTTTTGTTTCTTACTCAAAACAGGGATTTGGGATTGCATAAATTTCTTTTTCATTCAACCTTCATGAAATAGCTTTAGCAATAAAACGATGCTCCAAACATGAAAAGACGGAAAAAAATGATGACGTTTGTTCTATTTGCAAATACACGGTAGAACTTTTGTGCTGTGATTTGTCCTAGGGCTTTTCACAAAGGTAAAATTCGGAAAAAGAAAAAGAAAACTCATTGTTAAGAGGAATCATCCTCGTCATCAGCCATATATAATCTCCATATTCTCACATCTCGGCTGACCTTTATATGATATATAGTCAAACACTAAATCTGAAATTAATAAAGAATCATCTTCTAAGAAAATCACATTGAATATATATAGAAAAGGGGTTGGGTGAGACCCCCTCTTAAAATGTGACAGTCTGCTTAAAATGTGGAACAAATTTAACCACAAAAATTATATATCGTGCGGCTGAGATTATATCTTGGAGTAGGGAAGCTAATATTTTAATAATAAATGAATAATATCGCGGATCTTTTCTGAATCGAATTCGGGTTATAAGAAAATAAATTCGGGTCGTCTCTTTCGCATCGGCTCTCAAAGCTGTAGTAATTAATTACCACCCCGCCTTTAATTACAGCCTGTATATTTGACCAGTCATATAAATAATAATAATAACTTTGGTATATAAGAGAGCTCTAATTTAGTTCTAATTTCTGTGGCGGAATGAATTTCAAGCATGCGTGCATTTTTTTGTCTTTTGCAATCTGATGATTAACCTAGAGTAAAAATCTTTTTAAATAAACAAAATGAGTTCCATAAAACAAATCTATAACTTGGAATAAATAATAAATGACTCATAACTAGTTAACATATGGATAAGTAAATTAAAGCACATATAGTAATAACTTGAAACACCTACAAGTATAAGTTGAAGCACCGACAAGCAAAAAAACTAGTAGTTATAACTTGAAGCACTAACAAGTAAACACATTTGTAGTTATAAGCTGAAGCACCTACTAGTATAAATTGAAGCACCTACAAGTAAAAGCATCTTATAGTTATTACTTGAATCACCTACAACTATAAGTTAAAGTACCTGTTGGTATAAGTTGAATCACCTACAAGTAAACACACATGCGGTTTTGATTTGAAACACCTACTAGTATAAGTTGAAGTACTGAAAAGTAAAAACACATATTGTTATTGTACAGATAATGATAAAAGCGTACCAATGTGGTAGCCCTGGCTCTCATATATATACTCAATATTTACATGGAAAAGTCTATACTAGCCTTTACCCTAATACACCCCCTCAATCTTTACGGGGTGCAATTATAGATAGATTGGATCTATGTTTACAAAACAAATCACTAGAAAGACCCTTAGTAAATATATCAGCAACCTGCAACTGTGTCGGAATCGAATGAACTCGGAGACCACCATGGGCAACCATTTCTCGAACAAAATGATAATCAACATCAATATGTTTGCTACGATCATGCTGAACCGGATTGGCCACAAGATATGTCGCAGAAACATTGTCACAATAGAGAGTGACCGGATGACGAAGATAATACCCAAAATCTGCAAGCAATTGACGAAGCCAAATAGTCTCCGCCGCAGTGTAAGCAACAACACGATATTCTGCCTTCGTAGAGGACTTCGACACAGTAGGTTGTTTCTTCGAGCGCCAGGAAATCAAATTCTTCCCCAGGAACACAGCATAGCCTGTAGTGGAGCGACGAGTGTCCAGACAACCAGCCCAATCAGCATCGGAATAAGCAATCACCATCTCCGGAGAATTTGCGGCATGGAGAAAAAGACCAAAATCCATAGTGCCCTGCAAATACCTGAAAATCCTCTTCACAGCATGAAGGTGAGTAGTACGGGGAGCATGCATAAACTGAGAAACCATATTAACAGCATAAGCAATATCTGGACGAGTCATAGTTAAATATTGCAATGCACCAACCATACTACGATATTCAGTGGGATCAGCAAGAAGGTCACCATCAACAGATGACAAAGTAACTCTAGAAACACTAGGGGTCCGTACAGGTTTAACTGTGTGAAGATGAAACTTGCGCAACAAATCAGACACATATTTTTGCTGAGACAAAAATAAACCCTTAGGAGTACGAGACACCTGTAAACCTAGAAAATAATGAAGATCCCCTAAATCCTTCATATCAAACTCAGAAGACAGAACAGAGATGAATTTGTGAACCAAGTCATTACTACTACCGGTTAGAACTATATCATCCACATAGAGAAGTAAGATAAGCATGTGACCTTTAAATTTAAGAACAAACATAGAAGAATCACAACTGCTACATTTAAAACCAATGGATAATAAGAAATTGCTAAATCTGGAGAACCAAGCTCGAGGAGCTTGTCGTAACCCATAAATGGACTTACGTAACCGACAGATGTGATGAGGACGAGAAGGATCAGCAAAACCTGGAGGTTGACGCATAAAAACTTCTTCATTCAAAAAACCATGCAAAAATGCATTTTTAACATCAAGTTGACGGACAGTCCAATTAAGAGAAATAGCAAGAGTGAGAACCAATCACACAGTAGTAGGCTTAACAACAGGACTGAAAGTTTCAAAATAATCAATACCTGCCTGCTGGTGATTTCCGAAAACAACAAGTCTGGCCTTAAACCGCTCCAATGACCCATCAGAATTGTATTTAATTTTATACACCCATTTACATCCAAGCACATTGCGATTGAAGTCGCGAGGTACTAACTCCCAAGTACTATTTTTAAGTAATGCATTATACTCATCAAGCATAGCCTGTCGCCAACGAGAATCTTTGGACGCTTGTTTGAAATTAGAAGGCTCTAATTCTACAATATTTGATTTTAAATTCATTAACCGACGAGGCTTGGAAATACCAGTTTTAAGACGAGTAACCATGGGATGAGTATTGGAAACCAACGACTGTGAGGAAGGGGCAATGGAAGGCAAAATAGGAGAAGAAACACTCGGGTGGATGACCGACTGGGAAGGTACACTAGACGGTGATGGAGAGGAACTAGAGTTAGCAGATCGAAGCTCAGGAGACGCAGATACAACCGGACTATGAACCGGGCTAGACGCAGGAGATCGATAGACAGGAGAGACTGACTCAGTAACCGGGCTAGACAATGAACTCGACCTATCCACAAATTTAGGCAACACAGGATCCATCGTAACTGGAGGTGAGCTAGGAGACAACGCGGAAGAGGGCGAGATAGGATGTGACTCAACAGAACGTACTAGAGACGTGATAGGAGGAGACACTGGAGAAGGAGATGACGATAATAACGGGAATGTTGACTGAGTAGACGAACTAGATCCCGTAGACACCACAGTAGGCGACCAACCCTCAGAAAGATCAAGCGGTGAGGAAAAAGGTAAGCTCTACTCCCTCTCCCGATTCTTGTTGTTTCTGTCTTACTCCAGGAACTCCATTTGCTGCTTCGGCCACTGCTCCATCAATTGTTCCGCCACCACCAGGATTCGCATCATCCGCCATTCCATCTGGTTTTGATCGATCATCCGTTGGTGGTTGTTTAACTGATGATCAATGGAGTATGGCCTTGACTCTTTTTACTACACTTAATAATTCTTCTGCCAATATATCTGGTAAGATTGTTTTACCTTGGATACTTGATTAGGGAGCTTCCTATCCCATGACTGGTGTTAAGGGTGCTCTATCTGATATAGTTACTGCTAATAGTACTGTTGATGTTGCCTTACCTGATGGAACGATTTCTTCTGCTATTGAATATGGAACTCTTACTTTTGGTGGAATTCAACTTCCACATGTACTTTATATACCTGAATTACGTTGTAATTTATTATCTTGTTCTAGATTGCTTGGCTCATTAAAATGTCTTGCTTTGCTCACGGAAGATTTTTGCATAATACAGAAAATCAGTTCGAGGACAGTGATTGGTGTGGGTGAGCAGTATGGTGGGGTTTATTGGCTTCGCACATTGGATGGTGGAGATCAACCGTCCATGATCAATAGTATTCGGGTATCGCCGTTGGAGCCGAATCGCGCTGCTGCTGTGTCTGCTACTTCAGATCTTTGGCATCAACGTTTTGGACATCCATCTTCCACGGTTTTGTCTTCTATCTTTCCTTCTGGTAATAATAAAGTGAGTGCTCCCTGTACCGTTTGTCATAGAGCAAAGCAGACCAGACATAGTTTTCCGGTGAGTTCTTCAAGAGCTCGTGAATGTTTTGACTTGATACACTGTGATGTTTGGGGGCCTTATAGCTCTCCTTCTACTAGTGGTGCTTATTAGTTTTTAACCATAGTTGATGATTATTCTAGAGCTGTATGGGTTCACTTGCTTGTTGCGAAATCCGACGTGGCTGTTAGGTTTAAACATTTTTGCGCTCTAGTAAGTACCCAATTTGGTCGCCATGTTCGCCGTGTTCGATCTGATAATGGAACTGAGTTTTTACCTTTGAGGTCTTACTTTGCTGAAACTGGTATAGTGTTTGAGACTTCCTGTGTTGATACACCCCAACAGAATGGACGAGTAGAGCGCAAGCATAGACACCTGTTGAATGTTGCAAGAGCTCTTTTGTTTCAAGCTAATCTACCGATCAAGTTTTGGGGTGAAAGTGTTATTACAGCTGCTTATTTAATCAATCGTACACCGACACCCCTTCTTGATGGTCGTACGCCCTTTGAGCTACTTTATGGTAGTGTTCCTGATTTCAAATCTATCTGTGTGTTTGGATGTCTCTGCTTTGCCTCTCAAGTCCCGCGAATTCGAGATAAGTTTGCACCAAGAAGTCGTCGATGTGTCTTCCTAGGATATGCTTCTGGGAAGAAAGGATATCACTTGTATGACTTGGAAACAGATACATTTTTTGATAGTAGAGATGTTGTGTTCTATGAAGACCAGTTTCCGTTTGCTGAGCCAACTCCTTCATCTTTGACTGATGAATCCCCTGCAACTCCACCCCCTGCCATTTATGATGATCCACCAGTTATGTTACCTGCAGTTCCAGTTGTGACGCTTCCTCCCGGACCTCCTACTATGGATGTTTCATCACTGAAACCTACTCATCAGCCTACTGGCGCGTCGCCCTTACAAGCATCTATCGATTCATCATCTCCAGACCCCACTACCGTCCCTACTAGTACTGTTCGGTTCAGCACACGAGAAAGGAAACGACCGGGATACCTGAATGACTTTGTTTGTTGTGTCACTGCTGCTAATAAACCCCCCACTACTGCTTCTTCCGCTTCGCCGTCATCACTGTCTTCAGGTATTCCATACCCTATTACTGATTATGTTAATTGCAATAAATTTTCTGTTTTGCATACTAGACTTTTGTGTGCCGTAACATCTAGTACAGATCCTACAACGTATTCAGAAGCATCTAAGCATGTTCATTGGCAGACTGCTATGGGTGAGGAACTTAGGGCTCTTGCACGTAATGGCACTTGGACTCTCTCGCCCCTTCCTCCGGGCAAGAAGGCTATTGGTTCGAAATGGGTTTTTAGAACCAAATATAAATCTGATGGCTCCATTGAACGATACAAAGCTAGGCTGGTTGCACTTGGTAATCGTCAGATTGAGGGTGAGGACTTCACCGAGACATTTGCACCGGTTGCCAAAATGGCTTCTGTACGATTGTTTCTCTCTGTTGCTGTTATTAAGGGTTGGGAAGTTCATCAGATGGACGTCCATAACGCTTTTCTCCACGGTGATCTTGAGGAGGAGGTTTATATGCGTCCACCCCAGGGATATCCTGTTCCTTCTGGCATTGTTTGCAAGCTCCAGAAGTCATTATACGGTTTGAGGCAAGCTCCTCGGAATTGGTTTGCTAAGTTGGCTTCGGCTTTGCGAGTTTTTGGGTTCGCTCAGAGTAAGGCTGATTACTCTCTTTTTACGTATGTCCGTGGAGCTCTTACATTACATGTTCTTGTTTATGTGGATGATCTGATCATTGCTGGAAGCTCGAAGACCTTGTTGACTGAGTTCAAGACTTATTTGAGCTCTTGTTTTCATATGAAAGATCTTGGTCCTTTGAAGTATTTTCTTGGAATCGAGATTGCTAGGAGTGTTGAAGGTATGTTCTTATCCCAGCGGAAATATGCGCTCGATATTCTTTCCGACACGGGATTATTAGCTTCCAAACCTACTGATTTTCCGATGGAGCAACATCATGACTTGGCACGTGTTGAAGGTCCGTTATATGAAAATCCTGAGCAGTATCGACGTCTTGTTGGTCGTTTGATTTACCTGACCATAACTCGTCCTGAGATTAGTTATGCTGTTCATACCCTGGCTCAGTTTATGAAGGCGCTGTGTGTTCCTCACTGGCAGGCTGCTGTTCGTGTTCTGCATTACCTGAAGAGTCATCCTGGGCAGGGTTTGTTCTTATCTACTCGTAGTTCTCTACAATTGACAGCTTATTGTGATTTGGATTGGGCAGCTTGTCCGCTTACTCATCGTTCATTATCTGGATATTTTGTTATGCTTGGTGATTCACCAGTTTCTTGGAAAACGAAGAAACAACCGACTGTTTCTCGTTCATCTGCTGAAGCGGAGTATCGGGCAATGGCTGCTGTTTGTTGTGAACTTATATGGCTCAAGTCTTTCATGTCATCTTTAGGAGTTACACATTCTGCTCCTATGCGACTTTTCTGTGATAGTCAAGCTGCCATTCACATTGCAGCGAATCCGGTGTTTCATGAGAGGACAAAACATATAGAAGTGGATTGTCACTTTGTTCGAGACCTTGTTCAGTCAGGCGTTGTTGCTATGTATCATATTCGTACTTTGGACCAGCCTGCAGACATTTTCACTAAAGCTCTTGGCAAACATCAGTTTCAACAATTACTTGGCAAGTTGGGCGTTCTGGATCTTCACGCTCCAACTTGAGGAGGAGTATTAGGATATTTTGTTATGATTTGATTGTATGTAAATTAGGAAGTTACAACTGTGTGTCTAGCATGCATATGACTGTGTATTAGTGTGTATAGATATACCTACTTAGTTTATCTTTGTATCATACCTATAAAAGGTTGAACCCTCATGTCAATACACATCTCATTCTACTCTATTCATTCTTTACATGGTATCAGAGGTAAAAACACTTGAAGCACCTACAAGTATAAGTTGAAGCACCTACAATTATAAGTTGAATCACCTACAAGTATAAGTTGAAACACCTACAGTTATAAGTTGAAGCACCTACGGATAAAAACACATATAGTTAGAATTTAAAGCACTTACAAGTATAACTTGAAGTACCTATAATTATAACTTGAAGCACTGATATACGAATTTAACTGAAAATACGAACTAAAGTATTTTAATTTTTATTAGAAAGATTATACAAGTATATATCAAATTAATTAATTACTAATACTGCCTAAAGACTAAGGGAATTGTTTAAACAAAAAGAATTGCTACAGACTAGTGCATGTACAAGAAACAAGGCAGCAAAGTCAACGTGCTGCAAACTCCAAATTGAAAATAACTACAGAGGTAGAAGTGCGTAGAATAATTATCCAATTTAAAAGGAGTCTGACCCGACTTCTATGTCATAATCTGGAAAATTTGACCCGCGTGTTTCGATTTTTTAAGGTAATCATGTTTTAATCTGGGCCATCAGATGAGATAATTATATGGTTTAGATCATGCCACACTTTAAGCAGATTGCCACACTTTAAGAGGGTGTCTCACCGAATCCCTTCCATATATATATATATATATATATATATATATACATATATATAAATATATATGTATATATATATATAGTTTGCAAAACCAGCACCAACTCCGAGCAAAACTCAACCAAATATCAACATAAGAACATTATAAGAATTGTTCACAAGAAGGAAAGCTGCACCACCAAAAATATTAAAAGACAATTAAAGGGTCTTCCCATAAAGATAAGAGAAGGCGTTGAGGTTGCCACTTCTCCATTGCAGTCCTAGGGCACTTTTCGTACTTGATTGGTTCTTTACAGTTCAGTCATTGCAACCGTGGCTGTAATTTGGGATGGAAAGTCTGATTTGACGGTTTATTTAAGAACCACATAGACAGTTCTCCACCGGTTTCTGAACTGATGGAGGCTACGGTTTCTTGGCATGCAACTTGAATTCACCACAGTAGTTATGGATGCGTCATCGCGATATCGCTTCTTCAACTCGCTATCCTCAAGCGTCGGATTGATCGTGATCACCCCTGCGATCTTTTATTACGTTAAAAAGAAACTATTATTAAAGAAAACCCTACCTTGGATCTCTTCTTCACCTGACCTTCAACGACTTGATTTTTCCTGTGGCACTATATATGCATCTATCAAAGTGTTTTGTCCTTAAAATTCACTAAAGACGAACCACAATAGAAAATCAAAACTCACCGTCTATGTATACGGTCCTTGATGTGGGGAAAGAAGCAAAATATATAACATATGCCGACATACGAGATATACGATTATATGTTGCAGAGAGATTATATATTGTGGAGAGGGGAAGACTAAAATTATACAATCACCTTATTTTGATATCAAATCATGATATTATATTAATACCATAATTATTATATATTGGAGCAAACTAAATATATTATACCGTGTCAGTTGTATAAAATAAAAGGTAAAAAAAGTTACGCAGATTGTTTATATGGTATATTACGATAACAATATTGAAAAAATAAAGACTGACTTTGTATTATATTAATACCATAATCATATTATATTATTATCCTTACCAAACACATTGCCAATATTAAAGAAATTAAAAAGGAACAAACGAATAATAGCAAATTTAAAGAAACCAAAAAAGAATATATAAAAATTATAGGCGCCGTAATATGGTGATCTTGCGGTGGTTATGTGGTGGTTTTAATCAAAACTACGTAGTTTAATGCTTTTTGGTGCTTTTTATTAATTTAAATATTGACCGGAGCAATAACTCTTCTAGTTCCCTTTATATTGTGGAGAGGGGAAGACTAAAATTATACAATCACCTTATTTTGATATCAAATCATGATATTATATTAATACCATAATTATTATATATTGGAGCAAACTAAATATATTATACCGTGTCAGTTGTATAAAATAAAAGGTAAAAAAAGTTACGCAGATTGTTTATATGGTATATTACGATAACAATATTGAAAAAATAAAGACTGACTTTGTATTATATTAATACCATAATCATATTATATTATTATCCTTACCAAACACATTGCCAATATTAAAGAAATTAAAAAGGAACAAACGAATAATAGCAAATTTAAAGAAACCAAAAAAGAATATATAAAAATTATAGGCGCCGTAATATGGTGATCTTGCGGTGGTTATGTGGTGGTTTTAATCAAAACTACGTAGTTTAATGCTTTTTGGTGCTTTTTATTAATTTAAATATTGACCGGAGCAATAACTCTTCTAGTTCCCTTTAGGATGAAAATACAATTATTTTATATGAATTAATTTTATTCTTAAATGGAAGATGTATAATTTAATTATATTGATTTTAATCATCCTCACTCTCTCTCTTCGACCGACAACCCCCTTTCTTTCTAGGTTTTTTGATCCACCCTCTTCACTGGCGTGGGTTGTCGGCGTTTATACGCCACCGCGACCCCTCCCATACCTTGTCCCTCTACCTCCCCTTCTAATCCCCCACCGAAACTCCTTTTTCGACTTCGCCCAAATATATTATTCACATCTCGTCGGGAAATGAGTATTTATATCGCCGCCGACTCAGATCTCCTCTGCCAGAAGCCCGAAGGTGACAACATTCTTGGTTCGGGCTCCAGAACTCATCGCTGCCGGTCAGGGGAGTGGATCTACAACATTTTTTTGTATCTTGTACTTTTTTTGGCTGTCGATTGCTGTTGGGATGCGGGGTAATTAGAAATTTCTCCGATATAGCCCCGTTCACTCCACACAGGTGAACACGCATCGCCACCAGAGCCCACACGCTACCACCGAGGTTTTCCAGTGTGTCATTCACCAACTGCCTTCAGATTGGACCAGGGCTGTGGGTTAATTGTTTTTCATAGATTTTTTTAGTTTTTAAGAGATGTGTGATTGCAACTAGGACTTTTTGCAAAATTACTTAAGAAAAATTTATTGAGCATTCTTGCCTATTTGTTTGTCATGTCTCTTTATTTAGGAATCTCTTGATGTATCTCTTTTTTAGGTAGCATGACCAAGGCAGAGAATTAGTACGACCATACTTGAAAATTTTCTGTAATCTCATTCAAATTGCTACAAATAAATCTTTATGGTTTTATGTGTTATATTCGATTTACCCAATCGACTAGATGGTAGCATTGAGCGCTAAAAGGCTCGTTTGGTTGCTCAGAGATACTCTCACATTCGTGGTTTTGACTTTGATCACACTTTCAGCCTGGTGATCAAGGCGGCTTCTGTTTGTTCAGTTCTTGCCATCGCCACTCTCAAGTGTTGGCATCTACATCAACTTGTGTTTAAGAACGCTTTCCTTAATGATGTTCTTGATTCTCAAGTGTACATGGCTCAACCAGTAGGATATAAGAATCTGGCTCATCCTGACTATGTTTGTCGTCTCAAAAAAGCAATATATGGACTCAGACAACCTCCTCGAGCTTGGTTTGATCGCTTTAACTCTTACATTCATCATCTTTATTTTCGGTGTAGAACTTTTGACACATCCCTCTTTGTGTTCTCTCGGGGTACCTTTTTTTTAAAAAATTAAACCACCATAGGCGGGGGGTATTTATTTGGCACCCCAAACCATAATAAGGCAAAGCCTAGTGTTTGATTACATAAAAAAGGAGCCTGGCTCCCATAAGCAACTAAGCTTCTCAAAATGAATGAAGTGAATAATCTGATCTAACTGGATTAAGATGGAAAGTCTCATATAGCCAAAACAAAAATGGGGAGCAGGTTTGTGATCGAATAAACAAATACCAAAGCACAATTTTGCCACCCATAAGTTTGGCACTATAGAGATAAAAATCCCATGAAATAAAATAGCCATAGTCTGGCTCAAAATTGTTACAGAATGGTTCAGCCTGTGAGAGGTTGTTGTCCTTTTCTCTGTCTTTGTGTATCTGCACACTAGCAAACTGTCAAAATACCCATTCAACTTAATAGGTTATGATAGAAGGAGTACCATACCTGTCCAATATGATTAATCCAGATAAGGAACCTGGCATATTCTGGCATGTGAAATTTTCAGGACTTGATGTTTGTAGGCCATTTCTAGCCAGAAAGTCTGCAACTTTGTTTGCCTCCCTGTAGATGTGTTTGATAGGGTGTGTGCTGTGAGATTTGAGTAGCTCAGTGCATATTGAGTACATTTTCCATGAAACCTTGGTAGGAGTTGTAATGCATCTCACAGCCTGTATGCAGTCAGATTCCATTTTGTAGTGTTGTAACCCAAGTTCCTGTGCTGCCAGAAATCCTTGCTTGATTGCTATCAGTTCAGCAGACAAGGGAGATTCACAGCTCATTTGTATGGATCTGAGGAATGTTGGATGACCTGCAGTGTTCCTACAAACAATTCCAATCCCAGTTTTGCCATTTTTATATGAAGCATCTACATTAATTTTATAGCTTTGATCAGGCGGTTCCCATTTTATAATTTTGATTAGTCTTGGCCTTTTCTGTTTAAAGAGAGGAGCCAATCCAGATAAAATTAGAAAATTGTTCCTTTCTGAATTGCCAGTTAAGGGATGTGCTGTAAATATGAGTATCACCTCTCTCTTTATCTTATCAATCAATTCCCTAGAAGTCATGTTTTTATTCTTTCTCTATCTCCTTGTTTATGTGGATGACATCATTCTGACTGGAAATGATGCTGGTGCCATCAGACAACACCAGAACTGATCAGGAGTTTTCAATCAAGAACTTAGGCTTCCTTAACTATTTCCTTGATCTTGAGGTGTCAACTACTCCATCTAACCTTTTTCTTGGACATGCCAAGTATGCCAGGGATATACTTAGTCAAGCCAGCATGGCTGATACTTAGTCATGCCACCATGACTCCGTTTGTACTACTCTCGCATCTTCATAGCAACACTAGTGCACCATCCGGCAACCTAACCCTATATCGGTCTTTAGTTAGCGAACTTCAATATTTGACTATCACTCACCCTGATCCAGCATTTGAGGTGAATTTGGTTAGTCAGTACCTCCAGGACCCTCGTGAAGATCACTTTGCTGCTTTTACCCGAATCCTTTGTTATGTTGCTGGCACACCTCATCACAATCTCAAATTTCGCTAAGGAGATGTTTGTGCTTGTTCTGATACTGATTGGGCTCGATGTCTATAGACTCGACGATCGACTTACGACTATGCAGTGTTTCTAGGCGATAACTTGGTTTCTTGGAGTGCCAAGAAACAACCTAGAGTATCCATTCAAGTTCGGAGTCCGAGTATCGTGCCCTTACTAATACAACTGCGGAAGTTTTCTGGCTCTGCCATCTTCTCTGGGATTTGTAGTTTCCTCTGGATGGTTTCCCATTGCTGTTATGTGGCAACAACAGTACTATCTTCTTAGCTCAGAATCCAGTGGCTCATAAGCGAGCCAAGCACATCAACATCGACTACCACTTTATTTGTGAGTTAGTTGCCTTAGCTGAAATCCGTGTTAGTCATGTTCCCACTTCATTGCAGTTGGCGGACATTTTCACCAAGGGTCTTCCTAAGGCCCTATTTGAGTTCTTTTTGCGTCTCAGCCAATCCGACGCTTAGCTTTAGGAGGGTGTCAGAGATTAGTATTGGGCCTTGAGCCCTGCCTGTATTAGCTAGGTTTATTTAGAATTTTACACATTTACTCTTGTACCCTTGTACTACTTATATATTGATGAATAATACACAGCCTATATTATTGAGATTTCCCCTCTATCACTTTCCTTTTTTCCGTCAGAATATACTTTATATTTATGTACATATATTGGTTTTTTTTAACCAATTGTTATGCGATACATTTTTTTCTATTTTTTATTTCGTTCATAGCAGTTCGATTTGCTCCAGTACAAATATCCTAAGAATATTTAGAATTCCATGCAATTCTTTTTAAATTTTTATGTGTGAATATATAAATTTGTATAGTAACATATTTGAATTCAAATAATATTATTAAAATATTTTCATCTCACAGCAGTTAGTATTTAGTAACTCAACTTAGATTATTAAGGTCATTGAGGTCATTTTAATCACAAATAACTATTGAACCCATTAAAATGTCCCTAATAAAAAAATTAAAATTATAATTCCATTTCTAATCATTTTCTTCCCACGCATATCTTCCGACTTAAAATTGAACTCGAGCATCACACTGCTGGATACAAATATATGTTCACTGATTTTTTCAAAATCTATATCCACAACTTTTGGACCTTGATTTAATTTTATGGACAATATTCTTATATCAATCCTTTGGGTGCACTAGTGGACTGGGGGCCTTTAACGGCGGCCGTTAACGGCGGTTCCCCAAGAACGCCATTTATTTTTGAGGTTCCGATATCGGAACCATGGTGGAGTGGTGCGGGAAAATGATTAGCGGCCTTTGCCACATAAACGCCGCTTGGTTAACGGCGGATAATAGGAAACGGCGCATACAAAATGGCGGTTAGCCATGAACGCCGTTAATATTATGTGTTCTGATAACGGAAGTCTGGAAATTCATTAGCCTTAGTCACCAAGTCCCCCAGTTTCATGAGAATGTTAATATATATGTAAAGGAACACCGACATGATGACCTTCCGGTTAAGGAACATGACTGAATACATAATAGAAACTTATTATAAATTTTGGAGTTTTATACATGCAGGTCCAATTTACTAATGCAGGTCTGAAAAAGACAATATTACCCTCCACTATTTCACATGTCTGGACCTGCACTAGCACAATTCAGGGGCAAAATATTCTCTTTTTCAGACCTGCATTAGTAAATTGGACCTGCATGTATAATTTCTGTAAATTTTAAAATATCAAATTTTGACTCTTAAACCTGAAATTTTTGATGATTATGTTAATTTTATTATATAATATACTTTTCTTGAAAATTTACTTTGGTATTAACAAAATTAAAGGTACTTGTAGTGAGAATTTAGTATCATGAACATGAGAAACATTAATAAGACTAAAACTTGTTACTTAAGTACATATACTTTGGAGACATATTTCCTCCACCATTGTGATCAATTTATTTCCATTTCTAAATGAATTTAAGCTTATTTGAGTGTTACTGATGCATTTTAACATAAATTCCATGAAATAGCATTGATTAAACGCTTATTTCAGTAAAAATTTGAAAAATGTCATAAAACATCAAATTCTGACTTTTAAACATGGATTTTAGATACTTATGCTGAATTTATTATGCATAATACACCTTTCATGTGGATTTACTTTGTTATTAGCTCAATGAAAGATACTCATAGTGACTAGTGAGAATTTCAGTATCGAGAATATATATGAGAAACACTACTAAGACTATAACTTGTTACTTGAGTATATATACTTTGAGTGTTATTTCCACCATAGTTGTGATCAATTTATTTATATTATTAAATGAAATCAAGTATATTTTAGTGGTTCTGAGTTTTTCTAATATAAAGTTTTGAAATTGCATTGATATGAATTTCCAGTTCAGTAAAATTTTGCAAAACGTCACAAAACATCAAATTTTGACTTTTAAAATTTATATTTTATGATTATGTTAATTTTATTATGTACAAGACACTTTTTAAAGTAAATTTACTTTGATATTAGTTCAATGAAAGGTACGTGTAGTGAAAATTATAGTATCAAGAATCTGAGAAGCACTACTAAGACAATACATTGTTACATAAGTATATATACTTTAGAATCATATTTCCACCATAGTGTCTTCCTGTTCCCACTCGCACAAGGAGAAGAAGATGGACCTCCCGGAGCTCAGCATCATCTTGCTCATCACCCCGTACCTCTCATTGGGGCTTACGTCATTGTCACGGCAGTTGTCTTCTCTGCTCTCGCCAGATCCACTCCGATGCTGTCACCCCTCTCTGCCCTCGTTGGATCCACTTCGACGCTGCCATTCGATGACTTTTAATAGATACTAATAATTAAACTGAATATAACTAATAAAAAGACTTAACTTTCAATACAATGACTAAATAAACGGTTAAATTTTACTCTATAGTTTGTTTATATAATCACATGTTAAATTATAATTGACTTGCTAAATACTAATCATGCCGAGTTTTACATAATTAAACTATCTATTATTTAATAATATTAAATTTGTAAATCGGTGTTTATCAATGCTAAATAATTAAAATTGTATATAAATTTATTAGTCAACTATCATATGTTAACATTTTCAACCGTTAGTTTACATTAATTTCTGAAAGAGAAAAATAATTATTATTGAAATAAAAAATATTTATTTTAGTCATAAATAAATTGATTTTGTTCAGAAATTAGTCCTAAATAAAAAAGTTAGGTACCTTGATTGTTTGATCTTAACCATCAATCCTTTTGACCAACTAAATCTCAACCGTATATGAGAGTTCTGTATATAAAGACAATCTCAAACCTTATCTTTGATATCACTATCCTCGGTTTATAAACCTTCTCGGTTCAGGAAGGATTTCATACGCGGAGATGGGGAAGAGCGGATGCTGCTGGATTCTGATGTTCTGGCGACGAAGAGCGGTGGCTGGATTCCGGCGATGAAGAGGGGTGGCTAGATTCGGTGGCTGGATTCCAGAGACGACAACATGCTGGATACCGGCAATGACGACGTGCTGGATTCCGGCGCCAAGGCTCCCATCCCTCCTCATTCAGTCCTTCCTACGCTGAACTCGAATCGAGCCCGGCCCCAACCCCCAGGAGGTACGAAATCGATATTGAATAAGCAGAGTTTATGAATAATATTCTAATTTCTGAGTTTCAGTTCGTGTAATTGAGTTTTTGGGGATTGTATGTGTTAATTAGGGCTCCACGAGTCGTTTAACTTGCTGTGTTTTGTTGCTCGACACATGGTTTATGGCTCGACACATGGTTTATGCCCTTTTCCTGTGAGTCTTAATCTTTCCTTTGCATGAAAAGGTCATCAAATTGAAGTCATGCTTGTTTGTTGATGTTGTTGCTGTTGCGTGCCATGATATAAATCATTGTACTCAATGGGAGCTTTTGTTAGTCAACCTTCATACTTACTGCCACTCATACATGTGTATTATGTGCAGGATTTCGAGGCACCGATGATGGATCATACATCTGCTTATTATCCTCGGAAACTTTCCATGGGGATAATTTTGCAGGTACTAGAATACTCGTCTTGCCTGCTATATACATTTTTCTGTCAGCAGAGACCGCACCAAGAGCTTTTGCTCATACGCACCGCTCAATTTCATGTTCTCTTCCTCTGTTGCTAACTAGTTTTTTACATATCAATTAAAGGCTGATGAATGTTTTTGAACAGATTCATTCTTCAAACACACATATCAATTTAGCGTGTGTTTTTGATAAGCTGAAATTTATCAAATGTATGAGCATTATTGATGATATGTTTTGCTATTTTGCTGACTCTTTTTAACTTATTTTTTGCAAATTAGATGGGTAAGAATTTTTGTTAATTAGATGGATAGGGTTTTGAGGTTGCAAGTTGGGCACAAGTACTGCATGTTGGCCAGCTTTCGTCTGAGGCTGAATGGAACCACTTTGATACCACAAGGTTAGCATGCTTACTTCTCTTATGGGGCTCTTAGTTAGTATTACTTTTCGTTTTCTGATTTTGCTCTTCTCGGCTGGGGAGGGATGTTTTTGGATTAAGGCACTTTGGTAAATGTTGTATGAATGAAGTTATGATATAGTACTTAAGTATTATTGTGAGATCTTGTGTTGCTAAACTATGAAGTGTTTGCCCTATTCTTTGGGATAGTTTGTATTTTACTTAATTCTCTTACAGTAACTACTGAGATTAGTAGTAGAATTGCATCATATATCCCTTTTGAGGTTTGATTGATGTGAGATGTGAGTCTGATAATCTCTAGAGCTAATTTGGTGGTGCTGCAGGAGTTGGAGAAGAAGAGAAAGGAGAGAGCTCAGGTAGTATATGAGAGGAAGAAGCAGTTAACGAAACAAGCGATGAATCTAGGAGCTTCCTTCACATTCCTACTCAAGTTCAAGAATGGTTACGTTCTTATTCAAGTATTAAAGTACAATCATAGTTGGATTAGAATTAGTGTAGAATGATTTATGAGTTAGTTGTAGAATGATATGTAAATTAGTGTAATAATGTTGTAATGACAATTTGGATCTTTAATATAATTTATAAATTTTTAATTTTTAATTTTTGATTTTAATTTTTATTAATTTCAGCACCAGATTTGGGGAAATCAAAATTTCATTTCGTTATCAAAATTTGTCAATTCGTTATCGGAAGTATATATGTACAAAAAAAAACTCATTTGTTCCAGCTTCCGGTTGCGTAACCAACATGGCTTCCACAACCGGAACGAACTCATCAGCAGCTCATCGTTACACGTGTTCCGAATACGGAACAGGTATGCGACGTTTATAAAAAAACACAGATACGGCGGTCTGAACCGCCGCTACCTGTGTTTCTAATCAACGGCGGTTAAGACCGCCGTTTCCTTCAGACCCACCACCCACGGCGGGCAGAACCGCCGGCGTAGGGGAGGGGCGACTGCTGCCGTTTCCATGTCCGTCCAGTAGTGGTGGTTAAATTGTGCTTCATTCTTTACTGAATCGATCACTAATTTACTTCCTATTAATGGATTGTATAAGACTACTCTAAAAAACCATAAAATTAGACACTTTTAGAATAAGTATTCATCACTAAGTATAACCATTCTTTATTCTTTTGTGAAGTCTTTGATTTTTAGAGTCCTGCTCATTTTGAACAAACTCGCACCCTGTGCATTAATTTAGTTTTGATTATATGAATGGTTTGGGGAGTCAATAAATCTCTCAACTAATGGTGGTTTTTTTTTTAAAAAAAACTTAGAACTTGATCTTACAAAATAGGGAAAATACAAAAGTGCTTGATAAGCAGCAAGTTGTGTGTACCTTTCAATCAAATGTATTTTAATGGCACAATTAAACAACTTTAGCTACATACTTCCTCAAGTCCAATTTTATATTGTACAAAGGATAAATTTGAAAAAATGTTAAATAGTATAATATGAATGGAGATAATGAGTTTGAGAAATAAATAGGTGAAATGGGTAATAAAAAATGAATGAGTTTTACTAAATAAGAAAAACATGCAATTTAAGGTGACAAACTAAATATAAAAAAGTGTACAGTTTAAACGGGGACGGAGAATAATTAATTAACTCTAATATTTTTAAAAAATACATCAAATAATAATATTAATATTTATAAAAGTATGATTAACATGCCTTACAAAATGCTGTTTTATTATATGATAATGTATGAACTTAAAAGTTGCTTTCTTAAAGTTCCAACATTTCACATTTTTTGTGTGTATACTTTCTGGTATCTTACCTGTTTTGGTTAACATCTCCATCATCATAATCACAACAGACCTAACCAACTAATAAAGATGCTTACATATTATATACAGTCGTATATTGTAATAAAACCATTGAATCCTATCAACACGGCTACCTCCCCATGGAGCAGCAGTCCAACGATATACAAATCTCAAAACCTGGAAATAATAATGCTCACAATAATATCATTCAAAACTCATCCCATCCTGTACATAAAACCCTAGCCACAGCAGCGAATCTCGCAAACCTTCTTCCAACTGGCACAGTCCTAGCTTTCCGAACACTTACTCCTTCGTTTTCCGACAAAGGAACTTGCCGCTCGGCGAACCAGTTTCTGACGGCAACTCTTATCGGATTTTGCGCCGTCGCTTGCTTCTTCTCATCCTTCACTGACAGCTTCGTTGATACAGAAGGAAAACTACTCTACGGCGTCGCGACGTTTAAAGGTTTCTACATTTTCAGCCAGGAGAGAGGGAGCGATATTGAAGAAGACGACGAGGAAGCTAAGAGATGTGAAGGAGAGTTTTTGTCGAGGTTTAGGATACGATTTGTGGATTTCGTACACGCTTTCTTGTCTCTTTTTGTATTCCTGGTATTTGCATATGGTGATTCTGATGTTCAGAGTTGCTTCTTCTCTGATGCGGGGAAGAATTTGGATGTTTTGGTGATGAATTTGCCTTTGGGAGCTGGGGTTTTATCCAGCTTTCTCTTCTTGATCTTCCCTACCACTCGTCGAGGCATCGGTTATGCAGATTTTCCAACCAGATCCAAGTGAAAATTATATTTGAACGTGTACTGTATGCCCTACATCTCATTTAAAAACTGTCTTGTTTGAAATAAACAAATTTTCAGCTATATATTATACTTATGTGTAAGACAATATTATGTAATATAAAAATATCCCTTTAATATATTCAGGGCCAGGCCAACTCGAGGTCTAGTGCGAAAATTTAATTCTGCGCTCTTTATGATAAAAATTATAATAATATTACTAATTGATTACTTTAAAAATTATACATATTTGAATTCAATGTAGTCTTATCCAAAATATTAAACATTAGCAAGATAAATATTTAAAAAGCCCGAATGCAAAGAAGAAAAAACCCAAATTCAAGAAGATTAAAAGTTCCAAATTCAAAGAGAAAAAAACCCTTACGAAAATAAGTCCAATTGCCACAGGGTAACCCCAACTGTGTTATATTGGGTTTATCAAACCCGATCATGCACTTCTATTGCTTTGATGTAGGGTTGAGGGGCCGTGAATAATCCTCCCGTCCACTTGAATGGTTTTAACTTAAAAAAACATAAAATAAGTCCAATCATTACATTTTAAAAAATTAAAAAATACACATATAATTGTCAGGTTTGGGCTCATTAACAAGGGCATTACTGTCATGAACAAGGGCATTACTGTCTTTACTGTCATGAACAAGGGCATGACTGCGGTGATAGAAATGAGGACCGAGATCCAAGAGTTCCAGGAGGTTTCCAGGTGAGAATAGAGTTGCCTCACTTTTCCGTGACAATCCAGCGGAATGGTTGCGTAGATGTCTGAAGTTCTTCACCTTTGACAAGATTCCAGAAGACAGGAAGATGAAGACGGCAGAGCTATTTCTGGAAAGAAAAGCTCAGATATATGGTTCCAGACTGAGAAATTATCAAAAGTGAGTTGGTCATGGAAGAATTTCAGTGAAGCTGTTATGGCTAGGTTCACTGATATGGGAGAAGTGGATGCTATTGAAGCTTTCAACAAGCTTTATCAGAAAGGATCAATAAGATATTATCAGGAAGCATTTGAAGATTTGAAAACATTGATGCTAGGTAAGGATCCTAGACTGCCTGAGTCCTACTTCATTTCCAGCTTTATTAGTGGTTTAAAAGAGGAATTGAAACCTGCTGTTAAGATGTTTCAACCTGCCACACTTAAGGCTACTATACAATTAGCTTTACTGCAAGAAAAGAATCTTAAAATGATGAGTAAGAGAGCCAGGACTGTAGGATCTCAGAATAGCAATTCTTACGCTAAACCTACTGTTAATCATAACTTGCTGCCCTATTCTAGACCTAATCAAGATAAATGAAACTGGAATAATCATCAGGATATGACAGAAAGAGATGGTAATTCTAGTGGTTATGCTGGAGGATATAGGAGGATCTCTCCTCAAGAAATACAATACAGAAGAGAGAACAATTTGTGTTTTAAGTGCGGGGACAAATTTGGTCCCGGCCACATTTGCAGATTCAAACAAGTAAGTATGATCAGAGGAATTGAGGAAGTGGAGGATAAGTCTGGTGAAATAGTAGTGGTAGAAAATTGGCTCCACTGTTGGAGGAAGTTGATCACTTTACTTTAAATTCTGTTGGTAATGGGGGGCAGAGGAAAAACACTATTTCAATTCATGGCTGGATGGAAAATAAGAGGCTCAAAATCCTGTTTGGCACTGGTAGTGATGCGAGCTTTATAAATGCTGAGTTTTTGAGGCACATGAAGCTGTAGGAGATCAATACCGCACCATTTATTATGGAAGTGGCAGATGGAGCTAGAGTGAGGGGTAATACTTACAGTCCTCATATACATTGGATGATTCAGGAGCATCAGTTTAAGTATGATCTGAGAGTCCTTAAATTAGAGATATGGATATGATTTTTGGCACTGATTTCTTTGCCTTGTTAAGTCCTCTGATCTTTGACTTCTCTTACAACTGCATTACAATGCATGATGATGTTGGAGGGTGGACCTTCCATGGCAGTCCTGATGCAACTACTATGCTTATGGTGAGGGGTCAACATGCAAAACTGCTAACTGAGCATAAAAGGAGGAGGCTATGTCAGTTGAGCATTCTTCTAATGGGAGGAAGGAGATGGAGAGGTGCTTTATAATCAAGGATCTGAGACGGATAGAGGAGAGTATGAGAAGGTTCATGCATTGTAGACAGGGAAATGAGATGGGACTAGAAGGTTGTGTGGAGGTGCAATGCAAACAGGTGAAGAAAGGGATGAACTCTGAGCCAAAGGACAGTTCTTCCTCTACTATAACTAAAATATCCAAATTGGAACTACCTGGTTCCATTCAACACTTATTGACCAGGTAAGCTAACATTTTTGATGTCCCTAAATCTCTTCCTCCTTAGAGAGATATTGACCATCAAATCTTGTTAAAACCAAATGCAGAAGCTGTCAAAATGAGACCTTACAGATACTCCCATGCATACAAAGCAGAGATTGAAAATCAAGTCCCTGAGATGCTAAAGAATAAAGTCATTAGGCCTAGTAACAGCCCCTAATTTTCCCCAGTGTTACTTGTAAAGAAAAATGACAATTCTTGGAGAGTGTGAAGTGACTATAGAAAGCCAAATGATAGTACTGTTATGGACAAATTTCCCATACCAATAATTGATGAACTCTTGGATGAACATCATGGAGCTACTGCCTTCACCAAATTAGACCTCAGAACAGGTTACCATCAGATAAAAGTCAAGGAAGAGGACATTTCAAAAAGACTGAATTTAAGACCCATTATGGACACTATGTGTTCCTTGTAATGCCTTTTGGCTTAACTAATGCGCCAGCTACTTTTCAAGCACTTATGAATAGTGTGTTTAACAAAAAACTTAGGAAAACTGTACTGGTATTTTTTAATGATATCTTAATATACAGTAGAAATATTTCTGATCATGAGCAGCACCTTGCTGTTGTGTTGGAGTTACTGTCAAAGCATCAGTTGTTTGCAAAACTTTCTAAGTGTGCAATAGCCAAGCATTAAGTGGAGTACTTGGGTCACATAATATCCGGAGGAGGTGTTGAGATGGACCACAAAAAAATACAGTGTGTACAAAACTGTCCTGCTCCCAGAAATCTTAAACAATTGAGGGGTTTCTTAGGTTTGGCTGGTTATTAAGGAGATTCATTGCTAGTTTTGGGAGCATCTGTAGACCACTACATAACCTCTTGAAAAAAGATGCATTCCAGTGGCAAGCTACAACTCAGAATGCTTTTAATTCACTCAAAATAGCTATCACATCTGCACGAGTTCTAAAGATGCCAGAGTTTGATAAGGACTTTATAATTGAGACTGATGTAAGTGAGTGGGGAATGGGGGCAGTTCTGATGCAAGATCAACATCATATTACTTTCCTCAGCAAGGCTTTTTGCCAAAAAAAAGGATTATCAACTTATGAAAAAGAATTGTTAGATATAGTTATGGATGTGGATAAATGGAGGCACTACCTCATTGGAAGTCATTTTATTATAAGGACAGATCACCAATCCCTCATATTTCTTATTGATCAGAAGCTCAACCCACTAGTGGAAAACATTTAATTCTCGGCACCAATTAACGGCGGAATCGCCCAAAAAACAGCAAAACGTCAATCTATTGGATTTACGACATCGTAAATCCAATAGTATACCGATCTATTGAATTTATTACATCGTAAACTCAAAAGTATGGCGGTTTGAATACGAACACGGCGGAAATATGAAAGCGCCAAAAAACTGATTATTTTCGCATTCTGAAACAGACCAATAGATTGTCATGTAAATTTTTTCAGATTCTGGAAGGGGAATCGGTTGACATTAAGAACTCTTAAACCAATCTATTACGAATACGAGTGTGTTTTATGATATATGGAAAAGAAACTATTGCATGAACGATTTCTTAAACTGAAAAGGTTGGAGTTATAAAATTAAGTGAATTTATAATTAAATGAATACCGCGGGATGGACATAACCGTTTCATATTAAGAATGTGATTCGTTGATAGTTTGTCTATCTATTAGGTTTACGAATTCTAAAACCCGTCGGCGATTATGAGTTTTAAAAAATTGGACCAAACTTATTTCATTAATTAAATAAACAACATTCAACTCGAGAGCATTGTTTACTATTGCGAAGTAGATTTTAGAATAGTTTGTATTTTTGATAAATCTATTTGTATTAAGATATCTCATTGTCGGTAGTAATCTGTGTACCTGTTATAGATTCGAGTTCTTAAACACATATATGAGTTTTTCGAATGATGAAATTCAATATTTTAGTTTTCTATCCTACATTTCGATATCTATATTTTGAAAGGTTGGGAAATTCATTGAAAAGTTAGAAGTCGCATTCACCGAATAGAAAGTAAACCCCCAAAATAGATTGAGTTTGCTGGGTTTTATTGCCAATAGTTTAGTCATCTATCCAGTTTGGAGTTTCTTAAACCTAATAGAAACATTTTATACATTTTAAAAAAGCATAAAACATCAAATTTTGACTCTAAAACCTGAAAATTTTGATGATTATGTTAATTTTATTATGTATAATACACTTTTCATGTAAATTTACTTTTTTTTTTGAACACTTTCATGTAAATTTACTTTGGTATTAGCAAAATGAAAGGTACGTGTAGTGAGAATTTTAGTATCATGAACATGAGAAGCAATACTAAGACTAAAACTTGTTACTTAAGTATATATACTTTAGAGACATATTTCCACCATAATTGTGATCAATTTATTTCCATTTCTAAATGAAGTTAAGTTTATTCAAGTGTTAGTGATATATTTTAACATAATATCCATGAAATAGCATTGATATATACGTTTAGTTCAATAAAAACTTGAAAAATGCCATAAAACATCAAATTCTGACTGTCAAACATGGAGTTTTTATACTTACGTCAAATTAATTATGTATAATACAACTTTCATGTAAATTTACTTTGATATTAGCTCAATGAAAGGTACTTGTAGTGGTAACTTCAGTATCAAGAATCTGAGAAACACTACTAAGATTATAACTTTGATTACTTTACCCTCCATAAACACTAACTAAACTAAGTATAAGGATAAATACTAACTAAACTAGTGTACACTAATTAAAGAATATGACATTGTTGGACATTGCTAAAAAAATATTGTTGGACTTTCTATAAACACTAACAAATTAAATTATTACTAACAAAAAAATTACATTGCTTGATTTCTATATATACTGGCTAAACTGAATATATAACTATTGGTATATGTCTTGAATGTTGTAATAGTCACTACTGCGAGTTAGTACAGAGACTCGGTGACCTGTCAGCGAGTCGGGGGTCCAGGGGGCGGAGCGTGCCCCGGCATTGGGGGTTCGGGGGGGAGACGCCTCTAACCCAACGGTACGGGTTACCTCTTTATTGGAGTGTTGGTGATTTGGGTCGGAAGTGTGTTTTTTGAGCCTAGTATATAGGGTTTAGTGAAAGAGCATCTATACAACTCTTTCTGTTGCTTTAACCTATTCATCCTGTTTCCTGTGCAACTTTAACTCGTTACTTAATCATAATAACTCGTTACTTTGGAGACTAAACTCCCTAGACTTTTTTTCCCATGAATAATAATAACTAATTTAAATCAATAAGTATATTTTTATGTATACACTAACTAATTTGATTCAACTAATTTAAATCAAACTTATTTACAAACAATAAATAATTTATGTTTTCATTGAATTTTAAAAATATATTAAATCCCTCCTACAAATTCTGTTAAGATTGACCGGTTATGTGTGTGGATATAAAAGATAAAGAAATGGGAGAAATCCCTATTATCAAACATTATCTTCTGCCCGTCTCCTAAATCGAGATTTTCTCCCAAATCCCAAACCCTTCTGTCCTCTTCCCCCGAACTCCTCCCACCGCCTCCTCTTCCTCTCTGCTGCCCCGCCGCCGCCCTTGATCGCCTATCTCCTCGCCGGATCCTCCAACAACACCGCACGGATCCTCCGCCTCCTCCTCGCCGTCTACCACCCCCGGAACACCTGTTTACTTCACCTCGACGCGCGAGCCTCCATCGAGGAGCGAGATTCGTTAGCGAGGGACGTTGAGGCCTGGCTGCTTTTCCGAGCTGCGCCGAATGTGAATTTGGTAGGGAAGACGGATGCGGTTTACAGAGATGGCTCGTCATCTGTCTCCTCGGCGCTCCATGGAGCTTCGATTATGCTCAGGGTTTGAGTAATTGGTACTGGCTCATCAATCTCTGGTTGTCATGAAAGATGGTAATAAAGTCTGATTCTTTACTATTTTTGCACTCCAGTTTAGATTGTTTTTATGTGTCTTATATATAAGAAGTTGCTTTAGAATGGAGCTTAGCTGTTTGATTTTATAGTGTTAAGCTTGATGGTTATCTTATTTAATGTGTGGAAATTGATTACCCCCTCGTTACTCAAGTGGTGAAGTTTGAATCCTTACTGTTTTTGCATGACCTTCTGTTATCTTTACAAAGTTGATTTATTTGAGCAAAAATTTAGAGCTTAGTTCTTTCTGTTTAAAGAGAGTGTGTGAAAATTGGAATGGTGGTTACTTGATTTTCAGATCTTCTGCACATACTGTTGTATTTGCCAAGGGAGCTCAATTTCGTGAACCATACGAGCTATATTGGATGGATTGAGTAAGGATGCTGATTGTGCATAAGACTTTTAAAGTGTTGGAAGTTGGTATATGGATTATTGAAACATAGAGATGTTTGTTTGTGGTTACTGTAGGTCACAGAAGTTAAAACCAATCATAATTGATCCTGGACTGTATCTATCTGAGGATGACGAGGTGTTTTATGCCACTCAGAAGAGGGACTTCCCTGATTCATTGTGTTTGTTTACTGGTGAGTTTTTAGCTTCAAGAACGCTATCAAATACAGGCCTGTTTTTGCTTAGTATTAGAAACTGAGATTGTGTTTATGTTGTGTTTCTGATCATTGTATATAGTTATTTGAAGTGGAATGCTTTCTGAAATAATTTGTCAGGAGTTAATGATTTTTTCTTTCCTGACTTTGTAAGTGGCATTCACATTGACGGTGCAACATATGACGGTGTAAAGGTGAAATTTATTGGAAGTGCTCTTGCTGTGATTTTCTACTCAGGAGGTAAATATCAATTTTCTACTCAGTTTATGTTGTAGTTTACACAGATACTCAGTTTAGTTGATCCTCTTGCTGCACTAGATATTTGGAAACTGGAATGTCTTGAGCCTTTGGAGGATAAGGTATAGTGATTATCTAAGAGATACGAGTTCAACCATGCAAGTAGAAGACAAGGATGCTAAAAGTAAGGCAGCGAATGAAATCATCCAGAAATACAAGCAGGTCAGTCTATATTCAGTATTCATGTGTATTTTGTTTGAGTTGCCTCTTCATTTGAGAAATAAACTAACTGCTGATGCTGATGAATTCCTGGTTGCTCTATGGAGAAGCAGATTTTGAAAATATCAAAAGAGATGTCTAGGAGATCTATCAAGAGGCACTAGCAATCTATCTCTTAGCTTATGACTACGCCAATGAAACACAAGATGTGGAGAAATGCCGTTTTGCATTGCGAGTGGTTGGTGAGAAGTGTAGGCAGTTAACTTTTTTGGATATAGAAGTAGATTGAGAGCACAATTTTGATTGTGAGTGGATATAATATATTAATCTATCAGATTTAGTACTTCGAATTCTGGTCAATCTATTTGAAATACTACGTCGCTATTGAGATTTGTCATATTTTGATAAAAGTAATCTATCCATTTTTCAGAATCTCTAATTCATTAGACCACTTCATCGATTACTAATTCGATATCGTATCTTGGTCATTAAAGACGTATCAAACGCAAATAGATTGTTGTAAACTGTTGAGTTTGAGAATTCGTATATGGTAAACTATTGCGTTTCCGATGTCTTCACCAGGATTTCCGACCACTATTTTCCGGCAACGGGTAAACTATTCTATTCTACTTCCAGGTTCTCATGGGCAATAGTTTCGTCTAACCTAATGATATTACGATTTCTGAATTTATTATTTCAGAAGTCGTAAACCTAATATCCTAAAACTGGGCAACCCGCGTTTACGCCTTCTAAAACCCCAATCTATTGCGTGAGATGTCGAAAATCATCTGCGGCGGAAGAAAAACGCCGCGAATAGGATATACGGCGTGGCTGGCTAAGGCGGTTCATTCCGCCGTTTTTCCTCAAATCCACCGCCGACAATTATATGTTTTTCCACTAGTGACCATGCCTACATCATAAATGGACAACCAAGTTGCTTGGTTTGAATTTTGACATACAATATAAAAAAAGATTAGAGAATAGAGCTACTGATGCCCTATCTAGGAACCCTCTCCATGAGCAGAACCGACCTATCAGAGTAAAAGCTATTACTTTCTTACAATCAATGTGGTTAGTACAATTGAAAAGGAACTATTTGGAGGACCCTATTTCACAGAGTTGATTACCAAGATCACCCTAGTGGATCCTGTTGGCTTTCACAGAGATAAGGCGAGAAGAGGAGAAAGAAGAACAATGATATTGTGTAGAAAACTTGATACTGCTTTTCTCATTCATATCATCCTTATATACACAAACTCTAAAAGAAATAAGGAAACAAAATAATCTACTTCTTACGGAAGAAGGAAACTAAATAATCTAATTTCTACAGAAGAAGGCAACGAAATAATCTACTTCGTATGAAAAAGGAAAGGAAATAATCTACTTCCTACGGATGCTAGTTGGCATCTTTATTTTCAAGAAATAGATGCAGAAAATATACAATGAAGGAAGAGAAAGATGACTAGAATATCTCATAGATCACCCCCATAATCTTGTTATCACTTTATTTCTGCAACTCCGATTCTGCCCCTAAGTTCCTGAAAAACGAACTCGTCCGAGGGCTTTGTCAAAAATATCACAGAGCAAAGCTTCTGTGTTGATTTAGTCGATGTCAATATCGCACCGCTCCACATAATCTCTAATTAAATGGTAACATATATCAATGTGTTTGCTTCAATCGTGAAACACATGATTTCAGCTAAGATCGATTGCCGATTTGTTGTCCACCAGTAAAGTTGGTGCTTTTGGCTGTTCACCTTGCATTTCACCAAGCAATCTACTAAGCCAAACACCTTGGCAAGCGGTAGTGGCATCTACAATATACTCTGACTCGCACGAAGAGAGTGCCACCACCCGTTGTTTCTGTGATTGCCAACTCACCGGAGATTGACCTAGGAAAAAAACATCCCCGTCGTGCTCTTCCTATCATTGACGTCTCCGCCCAATCAACATCACTATAACCTGCCAAGAATAAAGGTCCAACACCTTTTCCATATGAAACTCCAAACTCTAGAGTTCCCGCCACATAGTGTAGAATATGCTTCACTACTACCATATGCTCAACTCTTGGCTCCTCCATGAATCGGCTAACATAACCAACTGCAAACGTAATGTCCAGCCGAGTATGAACTAAGTACTTGAGGCTTCCCACCAAGCTGCGGTAGTTCGTGGCGTCCACCGGTCTTGCTTAGTTTGAGCCGTGCCTCCATTGGTGCCGTGCATGTATTTCACTCTTCCAGTCCAAACTTTTGTAAAAGCTTCTTTGCATAAGATGATTGGCAAAGAGTGACCAAACCCTTCCGTTGTTGCACTTGGATGCCGAGGTAGTAACTTAGTTCGCCAAGGTCGCTCATCTCAAATAGATTCATCATCTCCTTTTTGAACTTCGTCAGTACTTCGATTGAAGTTCCGGTGATGATCAAGTCATCAACGTAAACTCCAACGAGCAGTTGCTCCTTCCCGTTGCTCCGGCGATACACCATGTGCTCGGCTTCACATCCTACAAACTCCAAGTCGCGAAGACTCTTGTCAAGTTTGGCATTCCAAGCCCTCGGAGATTGACGTAGTCCGTAGAGAGCCTTCTTAAGCCAAAGAACCTTGCCTTCGTTGCCTTGAATTTCGAAACCCGGCGGTTGCTTGACATAAACCTCCTCAATCAGATCACCGTCGAGGAACGCGATCTTGACATCCATGTGGTGGATTGGCCACCCGTGGTGTGCAGCGAGCATGATCAGAACCCGCACCGTCTCCATTCACGTGACCGGAGCGAACATTTCCTCGTAGTCCACCCCCTGCTGCTGCACGTAGCCCTTTGCCACTAACCGCGCCTTTCATTTCACCATCTCCCCATTCGCGTCTTTCTTGAGCTTGAAGACCCACTTAAGTCTAATGGCGCGGTGTCACGGTGGTAGATCGGTGAGGCGCCAAGTCTGGTTTGCCTCGATGCTTGCAAGTTCCTCCGTCATCGCTGTTTGCCATCCTTCGTCCTTCTCGGCTTCGGCTAGACTCGTTGGTTCATTGACGGTGATAAGACAAAGCTCCTCATCCTTAGCTTTAATCTTCTCGGTGGCGTTGAGAAGGTCCTCTATGGTTTGATACCACCGTTGTGCCTCAGCTCCGGAGGATGGTTTCGATACGTTTGCTGGAGGTGACACAAATTCCACGATGGGTGGTGGTGATGCACTTGGGGTTCTCGGACTTGACACCAGAACTTTACTTCTAGGCCTGCTTCCGGTGGAATTCTTATCGTCCGAACGAAAGATTTTCTAGGCTGGTTCGCTACCTACACCAAAAGAGACAAAACGGTCGATGTTGGAACCTTCAACATGCCAATGGTTTTGTCGTGGTGCCGATATGGTCAGTCTCATGCGGTGTCTTCATCGTAGACGATGTCGCATGAGACTTTCACCCGGTCTGTGGCAGGGTCGTAGACGCGATACGTCACGGTTCCAGTTTCATAACCAAGTAGCACCATCGGTTTGCTCCGGTCCTCCATTTTCTTCAGCCCGGGCTACGTGGCCTTGATGTGGGCGACTGACCCAAACACTCGGAGATGGCTCACACTCGGCCGGTGCCCGTGCCAGGCTTTGTAGGGTGTCTTGCCACTGACGCTCTTTGTGGTTCCCCGGCTCAGGTGGTAGACCGCCGTTGTCACTGCCTCTCCCCAAAACCTCATCGGCATGCCTTTGGCTTTCAAGAGGCAACATGCCATGCTAAACACCATTTGATTTCACCGATCGACCATGCCATTTTGCTGGGGCGAGTATGGCGCCGTTGTTTGTCGATGCACACCGTGGTCGACAAAGTACTCGCCGAGCTCTTGAGATGTGAACTCACCTCCGCGGTTGGTCCGCAGCGTCTTCAACTTGCACCCGCTTTGTCATTCGGCTGCTGCCACGGTCCTTTTGATGGCGTCCGCCGCTTGATCCTTCAAGGTCAACAAGACTATCAACATATATCTACTAAGATCATCTACCATTAGTAGAAAGTATCATTTACCTCTGGGAGTTTGTGGCTCGATGGGTCCGTACAGATCGGCGTGCACGAGCCCACGGCGTTCGGTCGCTCGGTTCTTGGCTTGGCTTGGGAACGAGCTGCGTTTTTGCTTCCCGGCCAGGCAGGCATCACACAAGCGCTCGGCGTCATCGAGCAGCGGGAGTATGTCCACCATCTTGTTCCTTGCCAGGCGTCGGAGGGCCTTAAAGTTCATGTGGCCGTATCTCGCGTGCCAGCGCCACCCATCCTCGCACCTATGGACCGCAAGGCACACAAGCCGTGCCAAACTCAGATGACGGAGGTAAAGGGCGCCCTTGGCTTCTTGGCACCAGCGCGAGCAAGCCCCTGCCTTGATCCCGTAACGTGAGCCACCCGTGTTGGATCCTCGTGTCTTATCCATCCTCGTTCAGTTGACAGAGAGAGATGATGCTGATGTGTAGCCGAGGTATGTAGTACATATCGTCCAACTTTAGGTGCTCGCCGTTCCGACACGTAAAAAGGATCGTGCCAGTGCCTTCTATTTCCACGGAGGTGCCGTCTCCCAATTTAACCAAGCCTCGTACATCTGTGTCTAGCTCGGAGAAGAACTCCCGTCTTCCGTATATGTGGGCACTCGCACGGAGTCGAGAAACCATGTTGTGTCACTCTGCCCGGGCTCCTAAGTAGACCGTGCTTTAGATTGTGTCTCGTTGAGAAGGACGTGCTCCTTGGTGGCCGAGTTCTCGATCGTGAGGGAGTGAAGCCTTGCCACGAGAAGTGTCTGTTCATTCACTTCATCTCGCACGAGGTTGGCACGTCCTTCCGTTCGCGCTGTGGTCGGGGCAGTCCGTGGAGATGTGGTCGGCGTAATTGTTACAATTGTATCACTTCAAATTCGTCAAGTCTCTGTCGCCGCTCATCGCCCGTTGTCTACCGTCTCCCCGTGGCTCGGTTTCTTCTCCTTCTGAAAACCCTTGCCTTTGCCTTTGTTCCCGGAGCTAGAGCCCCAGCCCCGTGCTTTCTTCGTGAGCAAAACTTGGGCCGTTGGAGTTGTTTGTGGTTTTTATGGAGCACTGTTCTGCTGCTGACCTAAACCTGCCGATGAGTTCCTCCATTGACATGCCGTCTAGATCGAGAAACGTTTCGATCGAGCAAGTGAGCTGGGCATACTGGCTCGACACTTCCCGCAAGAACTTTTGGACCACTTTCATCTCTTCTAGAGCCTCAGCGAGAGATCGAAGGTTATGGACGATGCCCGTAATCCGCATGCCAAAGGCGTCGAGCGACTCCCCGTCCTTGAAGGCGATTTGCTCGAACTCCTTGCGTAGACGATGTGCCATGGCCTCATGCACTCAATCCATGCCGACTCGCATCATCCAGATGGCTTCCCAGGCTTCATCTGCCGAAGTTTGACAGCTAGCGCCGGTACCATCTCCGGTGGCACTGCCCGAATCAAAGCCGAGAGGGCCGCCATGTCTTCCCGTTCAGACAGATCTTCAACGCTGGAAGTGGCCTTCCATAAACCCTGTGCTCGTAGGTTTATCTTTATCACGAGGGCCCATTCGATGTAGTTCATTGCAGTCAACGTGGGATACACAATGTTGGCTCCAAGGTTGCTACGTACTTGGATGACACGTTCGTGAATGACAACTTCGCCTCCGTTGCCGCGTCGTGGCCTGCTGCGTCCACGTCCTCTCGGGGTTCTGTTCGTGCCGGAGATCTCGATGCGTCCGTCATAGGATCGTTGAAACTCTTGATACCACTTGTTGGTTTTCATAGAGATAAGACGAGAAGAGGAGAAAGAAGAACAATGATATTGTGAAGAAAACTTGATACTGCTTTTCTCATTCATATCATCCTTATATACACAAACTCTAAAAGAAATAAGGAAACGAAATAATCTACTTCCTACGGAAGAAGAAACTAAATAATCTAATTCCTACGGAAGAAGGAAACGAAATAATCTACTTCCTATGAAAAAGGAAAGGAATTAATCTACTTCCTACGGATGCTAGTTGGCATCTTTATTTTCTAGAAATAGATGTAGAAAATAAACAAAGAAGGAAAAGAAAGATGACAAGAATATCTCACAGATCCTACAGTTGTTGATTTTAGCTATGTTCAAGGAATAGTGAAGAAGGGATTGAAAATATATGTTGGAGCTTCTGGACAGATCAGGCAACAATTATTAAGCTCTATGCATGCTTCTGCACTGGGAGGCCATTCTTGCCAATCTACAACACTCAAGAGGATTTGATTATATTCTACTGGCCTGAGAACAAGAGTGAGGTGATTCAGTTCATACAACATTGTGTGATCTATCAGAAGAATAAGACTGAACATTTCCATCCACCTACTTGCTCCATCCTCTTCCTATTCCCACACAGGCCTGGAAACATATTTCTAGGGATTTCATAGAAAATTGCCAAATTCTAAGGGAATGGACATTGTCCTGGTTGTTGTGGATAGAATGACCAAATATAGGTCTTTTGATGTGGGGGGATTGGGTGTACTTAAAACTAAAAAAATACAGATAGTCCACATTGAGGGAGTATATTGACATGAAGATATCTCCCTAATATTTTGGTACATTCCAAATTCTTAAGAGGATTGGTTTTGTTCCCTACCAACTGCTGCTACCTGCTCACTCCAAGATACATCGTGGTTTCCATGTTTCATTACTCAAGAAACACTTAGGGCCAACACTTATACAAGGCACAACTCTCCCTACTCCTGACAGTGACTTGGTTGATTCCAATGCACCTAAGAGGATCCTCTAGACAAGAATCATTATGAGGGATAATCATCAAATTATCCAATGGCTGATTCAGTGGCAAGGTCTGCCACTAGAAGATGCTTATTGGGAAGATTGTGAAGTCATCCAATTACAGTTTCCTGCATTCCAATATTAGTGCTATACTGCTTCAAGTCTGAGTGTACAAGCCTCTTCCTGCATCTGATTGTGATTGTTTCTAGCTTGAGGACAAGTAGTTTTTAAGGGGAAGGGACTGTCAGGTTTGGGCTCATGAACAAGGGCATTACTGTCTTCTCAGCTCGGTCAGCTAAGAGGAGCCAGGGGTCAACTACGAGCTAGGAAATGGTTGTAACTGTGGCTGGATTGTAACTAATTATAGTTAAATAGTTAGTCTGTTAGTCAGTTAGAGATTATGACTTTTGTAGTGTAACTTTCATCTCTGGTGATACTCTCTCTCTGATGTGGTGATAATATGTGTGTATTTCTAAGGATTTTTAATGATATATTCTGTATCATTTAGCACCTATGAGTTGTATTTGATGTCAGATTACACACGTAGCTTGAGATGAGCAAGAGGAGCATGAAGTGCTGTTTTGGAGCTATTTTGATGTGATTTAGAGTACTTCAAGGATGTTGATCCAGTTGATCCTTAATCCGGAATCCTTCATTTGGCAGAATTGTGCTTCGTTTAACGATCACTAAATTGCTCAGTGAAGTTGACCCGGACTGAGGTGAAAGAGAAACATGGAACATGGAAACAAAACCTAAATTGGGTTCTCCTAGATCTTAATGCTGTTAAGGTGTTTATGTAGTTTAGCGAATACTTGGTAGGACACTTTGATTAGGGAAGTCGTAGGTTTAGGAAATACTTACTTACGATCAAATATTTAGGGGAAATTTGGAGGGTTCAGCGAATACTTGCTCTCTTATAACTGGTTGATTTGTAGAGAATAAATGAACTGTAAGTGTCAATGATCAATGATTGAACTAACTGATTATCTTAAGCCGGTTTCTTTCATCATATATATTTTCTCTTCTTTGTATTTCATTGGATTTGTGAGTTTTATTGTTCTAGTTTTCCTTAGTTAAAATCAAACGAATCTCAGTTTAAGGCGTGGTTGCTAAACTAAACTTAATTAGTAGGTTAATCATAGTTTCACACCGTTCTCTGTGGATTCGACCTTGCTTACCACTGTGCTAGGATTTTATCCTTAGTGTTTTGCAGGTTTTATTTGTGTGAGTGAAACGACGTTCACCACTCTCATTCTTCTATTGAAATCCCTGTTTAATTCTTCTTCTTGAATCTCTTTGCATGCTTGGGAATTATTCATCCAATTCTCAGTAATATCCCTATGATCTTTGCCGGATCACAACAATAATAAATCTAAATATATTTTCTAGGCCCCTTAAGTCCAACACAACAGTTACTCTAAAACAATCTCTATAGTAGAGTGCCAAATTCCAAAAACTCCATAATTATTTTTCCCACATCCAATAGTTGCTCTATTTTACCATTCCCTGAATTCATTATCATAAATAATAATAGCTATATTTAATTCTATTTGATACTTCCAAGAGCACACAAATATGGTCTGGTTGTCTGAGCTTATTTCTTACTGATTTGAACTGAACTAAATTGAACTGAAGTGAAATTTATGTTTTGAAAATTAGAATCAGAAATAATCAAATTATGTTTGATCAAATTTACTTGAATTTGATCAAAGTATATTTTACTGAACTTAATTGAATTAGAATGAACAGCTCTATTTATAAGCTCCAACAAAATACAGCGCCTTAATTTTACTTGCAAGTTTATGATTTTAATATTTTTATGTGTGTGAAAATGTGAATGATTAAGAAAGTATCGGATAAAAAAGGAAAGAAAAGATAAGACTCAATGATAACATTAAATTTTAGATTATGAAAGAAGCCTAGCTCATATGCCTTTTCAATCTTCCAAATTTATCATTTCTCTATTTTAGAGCATGGAATAGAGTAGCTGTTGGAAGACATAATATAGCTAAAAAGGGCAAAATTAGCTAAAATATCTATTATAGAGTAACTGTTGTGCATGCTCTAAGAGTTATGTTAGCTTGTTGTTGCTCAACTCCCCTTCCCTGCCTAACTCTCCAAACTTCCAAAGAATCACCTTCAAAATTAGGCCTCTCCTGAAACCGACCTGTAACAGACCCCTGCACCCTCATATTTCGAAAATCTTGATCCATTCTAGGAGGAAACTGACCACCCCCTCTCCTATTGCATTTAGCATTTCTATCATGCAAATCCAAATCGGGCTCATGCAAAGGGGGATAATTCACAGGATGATGCATAGGTGGTCTAGTATGAACATGCCTATTAAATGTAGAGTCACCGTTATCCTTGTAGAAATCAGAAGGACCAGAATTACCTCTCATAGCCGGAGAAATCAGCCGGTGCGGCATCGCCGAGCGGCTATGAGACAACCGGGAGCATGAGCGGTAAGATTCCTTCATCAATAACTGCTGAAGAAGATGTTGAGTAGCTTGGAACTGGATTCGATCGCGCTCATATTCCGCCGCCAGCTCGGCGTCGCGACATTCCAGGTGAAAGTTAAACTCGTAGATCTGCTGGCGCACGTCATCCGTTTGAGCTCGCCATTCCAGCTAAAGATCGGACCGTAGTTTCGTAACTTTTGCGGCGAATTTTGCCTCCCACTGCTCATCGAGTGACGCCAGTGTCAGTTCCCACCGGAAATCGGAATCTCTCGCCGGATGGCCGTTATCAGTCATGACGGTCAGTGGAAAGACAACTTTGATACCACCTTGTGATGATTAAACTTGTAGAATCAATATTGGCATAAGGATCAGTACAAGATTTTTTGGAAATATTCAAGAAACCCTAATCTAGCTAGCTAGCATGTGTAATAAACTAACTACCGCAAACTAACCAACAGATCCACCCCATGGATTCCCCTTCCAAATCTTCCACCCTCCTATATGTACTCAACTTCCTGAAATGGTTATGCCAGCTATCCTCAATTTCCCGCCCAAATCCTTCAGTCAGTTAAGTACACTTCCACCTAAGACCAGCCAGCTCTCCTAAATATTTGCAACTCAGTCCCTAAACTCTTTTGCGGCTTAGTCCACAGATCCTAACAAAAAAAACCTTCAACAAGATTAAAAGACCCAAATTCAAAGAGAAAAAGGCCCTTCAGAAAATAACTCCAATCATTACATATTTAAATATTAAAAAATACACATATTAGTTCTATACTGCTTCAAGTCTGAGTGTACAAGTCTCTTCCTGCATCTGATTGTGATTGTTTCCAGCTTGAGGACAAGTAGTTTCTAAGGGGAAGGGACTGTCAGGTTTGGGCTCACGAACAAGGGCATTACTGTCTTTACAACTCGGTCAGCTAAGAGGAGCCAGGGGTCAACTATGAGGTAGGAAATGGTTGTAACAGTGGCTGGATTGTAACTAATTCTAGTTAAATAGTTAGTCTGTTAGTCAGTTAGGGATTATGACTTTTGTAGTGTAACTTTCATCTCTGATGATACTCTCTCTCATTATTTTTTTGAAATCCCAGTTTAATTCTTCTTTCTTGAATCTCTTTTTGCATGCTGGGGAATGATTCATCCAATTCTTAGTAATATCCATGTGATCCTTACCGGATCAAAACAACAATACATCTAAATATTTTTTCTATGGCCCCTTAAATTTTTCGGCCACCGTGCGGGAGTACAGCCCGCACTGCACCACATCCGACCCTGAATATATTCAACTACACAGTGGGAAAAAAGAATTATATGATATTCAAATATCCTGTTATTACAAGTATATGTATAACATTTGAAATTGTCACACTTAAAAAAAAAATTAACACTAAGAGATAAAGTTAAATTCATCATAGACAATGTTACAGTTGGATGCAAAAGTTATAATGGATGGACAAGCAAAATAAAAAAATGGGGTTTCGATGATTAATATGTAACCCCTTTGATGCGGCAGATTGCGCGAACTTTGGTGGGAACCCTCACTAGAACATCTCCTCTCCGGCTGCTGTCAGTCAAGGTAGCAAAGGATGGTGTATGAGCCCAAACAAAAGAGAATCGGTACATGCATGAGCCATCTTCCCCTAATTCCATCTCCTCCATAGATCCATGCTTCAGATTTGCAGCATACAGTTTCACAGTTCGTTGTTCGGCCACTAACAACAATTCCTCATCCAACATTCCCAAAATTTTGAAGGGATATAGAGTGCTCCGTTTCGGCCAGGATGAGCGAATCAATTCGTGGCAATTTATTTTATGCCTTGTGATCCAATTTCCAGACTTTCTTTCCCAAACACTGATGAAGTAACCCGATTCATGAACTTCACAGAGAGATAAGTTCTCATACTGATTAGTGCCCCTTGTTTGGAGCAAGTGCATGTTTTCGTGCCTGGTTGAACCATTTCCAGAGCAATATGGACCCGGATGAGGCAGCCTCGTGAATTCTTCGCGCTCGATATCAAAAGCCAGTATGGCATCTTCACAAGATGGCACTCCATGTATGTCAGTAGGATCAATCATCCAGTAAAGGACATTCTTCAAATTCACTGGGGGGACTACTCGATTCGAATGTTTCCTGGGACTATACTTGTGCAGCCTGGGAACTATGTTTCTCCAGCAGGAAACTGTCTTGATGGCGGATTTCAGATTCAAAAGCTTAAACTCCGTCGTATTGGGGCTCAATTGCTCTCTCTGGCCCCAGAGAACGCACAATTCCTGCAGTTTTGGATGAAGGAAAATTGCGTAAACACAGCCCCCTAAACCAACATCTTCATCAAGAACCATCAGCTTCACATTTTCCTTGGTGGCTGGGTTGTATAACTCACATGAAGTCGATTTGAGCCCCTGATCCCGCAACACGATGAACCCAAAAGAACTAAAAGCCACCATTTTATGGCCGAAAGGACCTAAAATCCTCGATGACCTCAGTCTCAGTGAAGGTGGTGCTGGATGAAGCGTAGAAATATGGTTATGAGGGTTTTGCGGCTGTGGATCTTCCTCATCTATCAAAATCTCAGCCATGAATTGGTTGTACCAGTTCTTGGTGTGTATGCTGATGAAATGAGAGCTTGATGTTAATGTCCACCAACGCTTGCACGCCACTCGATATTGGGCCACCTTTCTTGCTGGAACCCTGCTCAAAATCTGTTCCTGAATTTCTTCGGGAACCTTCTCTTTTGAGATGATAGTTTTCTTCTCTGTTGACATTGTTTGCTGGAAAATAAATTGGTAGAATCAATTAGAACATATGACAAGTAGTGATGTCGATGAATGACAATGCATGGATTATGAATTTATGAACGAAAATAGGGCAGTAGCTAGCACGGATTCGTATTTTACATATCAAAAACTAAAAATGGTCAAGTTAATAAATCTGTAAAAGTTTTGGGGCCATCCTGTATCATATGCATATAGTTGGTCGATTGGTGTAAAAAAAAAAAACTTTGAAAAATAATCAAAATGAATCCAACGGATTAGCAACAAACACGTACCAAAAAGTAAAACCCAGAAGGTAAATCACAACAAGATTAATCGAAAAGATTGTTTTGAGAGCTTAATTACCAGTTTTGCGAATGGGGCAACACACTCTTCTTAATTATCACACTCCTACCCTCACTTCTTAATTCGCCTTTTGATATGTGGAGCAAGATCGGAGGGGGTAAATTAGGGCTAGATGTAGATGATTGATGAAGTTGAGAGTATGAGATCTGAGAGATGGAATGATCAGATTATACATAATCAAAAACCAAACTTTTGTTATTAATTCAGAATCATATGATATTTATTATTACAGATTTTGTATTGACTTTTCAATACTCAATCAAGTCTTATTTAAATTAGACGGTCTCTATAAACCAGTTGAAATATTTCATTTTTTAATTGTCACATTATTTCCAAAAAAAGTAGAAGCAAAACACTAAACTAAAACACAAAAAAACAAAAACTTTCAATTGTTCTATATTAGTTAAATATAGAGAGGTTGTCAAAGAAAAAAAATTCACAAAAGAAGTACTAAATAATAGATAGGTATGAACTAAAGATTATTGTAATTATTTATCTAATTTATTAATTAATCTTATTTCTCTCAATTCTCTATATTTTCATTAGGATTACAGTAATTTAATATTGATCTCTCTCGAGTTCAAGTAAATTTGGAAAAATAATTTTGTAGGAACAAAAGTTTAACATTGGTAAAACAATGGAACTAGATCATCATTCTATTTCTATTTCATTTAAACAAATTAATCTGTTGAAACAAAATTTTGTTCGAACTTCTTTTCCAATTGATATTTTTCAATAAAATGTCAAACTTTTCTGATCTTAATCGATTCTAGTCCGCATTGGACCTGATGAAATTTAAGATTTAGGCTTGGAACCTTTTATTCTAAACATGCTTGAAATATAAATAAAACATACATAGGAAGGCAGTTAATTCAAAAATGTACGAGAGAAATTATGGTTCCAAACAGTTGATACCTTCAATTACCTGTTTTGCAAATTACCGTCACTTCTCCTAGTTACAAAACCAAGATTTCATCAAAAAAGCACCTATCGAGATGGACCTAGCCCTTGTGTTGCGGAGCTAGATCGGAGGGGAAGGGATGGTAAAGTAAGGCTAAATGTAGAAAATCGGTATGAAATTGAGAGATTGAGACTCAAATAATGGAACAAAGGCTTTTTATAATCAGATTATTAAAAAAATGAATAATTCTAATTTCTCTTATTATTGATTAAGAATCAATGATATTAATTATTATCACCGTTTTTATATTGACTTTTTCAATAAAATCCATAAAATCTTAATTAACTAGACGCTCTATATAGAGCAGTTGAAATGTTTCATTTTATAATTCTCATGTTGTTTACAAAATATATTTTAAAAAATCAAGACTTAGAAAAATGAAAACTTTCAATTGTTTAAATTAAGTTTAATATAGAAATTTATTGTACAGACAGTGTAATAAAATAAATATCATTTAATTGATGGATAAAAATGAAAGAATATTATGATTTCCCTATCTTCTTACTAATATTATTTCTCTCATTTCTATACGTGATCTTTATTAGGATTACAGTAGTTGTTGTGCACAATTCGAGATTCATTCAATTTTTTTCTCTCTTAAATTCAAAACCACCCGCCTCTCAGTCCCTAGTAAGACCAATAACAAACTTGGAAAATCATTCGAGTGGTGACAGTTGTAAGATCACAGGGTGCTATACATGAAAAAGGATGGGTTTCTTTTTTGTTCCATTAAGAAACATTAGAACTATCGGATTCTTGAATATAGGAAGTTTTAAGAGTTTCTTCAAAGGAGAACAGGTGAATATAGTGAAAAACAAATTGAGTATATACGTGAAAAGATTGTATCTAGGAGCCCAAATGATTTAAGAATGAACTTATGCAATACAACGTATTAAATTATTGCTAAAGTTCCAGCATCAATTTTTCTAAAAACAAAAGATAACACCCGTTGTGAAGAACCAGCATTAAAATGCACGTGTTTGTACCTGGGCAATTAATACATGAGAAAATTAAGGTACAATAAAAACCATGATAGGAGTATATATCCCTTATATTTTTTTGGCACATGAGCATGTTAGAAAAAATAAGAAGGGTAACTGAGTCGTGCTCTCGATATTCATCAATAATTATTTATGTTATGCTCTCGATATTCATCAATAAAGTTTACCAAATAAGTAGTTAGGGCTGGATTTGATGAAACCAAGGAAAGATGTTGTTCTTTTCGGTTCGCACCAAGATGAATAAGTTTATCACCTAGAAAACTTGGAGTTTGTGTACGACATGAAGTATCGCTTGGTTGAAACTATTTTGCATCGTACTCATTCATATGAAAAAGATACCGTGGTTCGCCATACATGTTTTAGGCAAATTTCACGATGTTATGTTAAGTATAAGATTTTGGCAAAGATTTAGATAAGAGATTAAAGGTGGTGTTGCATGATCTTATGGCGAAAAAACCAGTATAAGTGAAATTTTTTATTGGCACAAGAAGACTCTAAGACGGCGCATGTAGGACTTGTAGCAATTAAGTTGACAAGAGTAAGGTGTACAACAAAAGAGTCTCATGGGAGTTTTTTGAGAAAACACTTAGGTTTATGGCCTTCTATGAAAGCTTTGTCAATATAATCATGTTATGTGTTCAACCAATCGCAGATCCTCTCTAGGTCAATGGTGCTACATCAATCTTTTTTGCCAAAATAAAAGGTGGAGACATGGATTTCCTCTCTTACCTTATGTTTTCACCATAACACAACAATTCATCTTAGCTTGAATGGAGAATGAATGCTTGTGATACAAATCTGGGAATTCAGGTTTCTATATGAGGGCCAAGAATCTCACGCCTTAAGTATGAAGATGACTGCATTTTGTTACTTAAAATGCATTGATGGACTTGAAAATACATTGGATTTATAAGCCAAATTTGATTAACATCTAATTTATTACAAGTGCTTTATTTTGTTCAATCTGAATACTTCAAATGATATGCACGTTTGTATCAGTTTTACTTTGAGCATTCATGGTGAGAGTGAGGCCAGTATCTAGAAAGTACAATAAATTTTTGCACGAGGTAAAAAGTAATTTCCTCTTAACAAATCAGAAATCATGAATAGAAATACTTCTCCTGGAAAGTGAAGATGTTAAACCTCTCAGGAACAATCACTCTGGCTAAACATGTTGTCAGTTCACTAGCTTTAAATCTGTTAGGAATTTTCAAGATTCTGAAACTAGTATTAGAAAATTTGGACAGTGCGACAACATTGATTATTTCGATTGGTGAGAGGGAGGGAAAGACTGTCTGATGGAATTCATGGAAGAGGTTATGCAGTTCAAAGGCTGCTCGAGGTTTAGGGCTCATATCAGCGGTGGGTATATATGAAAATTACATTATTATAGAAGCATGCATGGAACATGTTCAGAGGCGGTAACTATTTGCTTTATAAGGTATGTAGAGCGAAATATATCAATGTTGAGGCTAGACGAGAGGCTTGCTTCTCGAGGGAAAGCCAATAACTCGAGGGAGAGTATTTTTGGGGTAGTAAGCTCAGGGGTATCCATTTAGGACAGGTCTCTCGGGCTGACCATTCTGAATATCTAGTTTCAAGTTGTTTCGTATTCTGTCAAGAAACGTGGACGGCCTGGTTTGAATCCATCCTTTTAATCCTGACACGTGGCATCTACTCATTGTATATTCTGGCGATGAGAAAGACCAACCTTCCAATTGTTTGCATCGTTTCGCGAGTCGAGCTAATTACTCGTTTAAATGCGTGTTAATTACTGGTTATATAACCAAGTAATTTTTTCTTGTGTTTACCATCAATCTTCATCCAAGCAGTCTTGTATTTCTATATCAGAAAAAGTCTTCTCTTCTCAAAAGTTCTTCAAAAAAATTTCTTCACACACTCTCTTCCTCTCCCCCATTCTCTATATTGCCATGTCGTCATCAAACTCCAGCATTTCCCCTGGCAATACAGAGAATGCTGCACCAGCCGTTGGAAAAACGGCGGTGATAGATGTTGAAGAAAAAGCCCTTGCCGTCAATGATCTGAGGACGTTGTACCTGGAGGCGGATTCTGGTGAAATAATGGAGGTGATTATCGCCACACAGCTGCAAGTTGTAACCGCGGTGCCGATGAAGGTGCGTATGGGTCGGGTTAGGACCTTAATATGGAGCCCCAAGTTGATAAACAAGCTCCAGTTGCTGGTGATGCAAGTGGCGTCACCAAGGTGGTCGACAAAAAGACCCTGCAATTTCTGAGATCATGCAGGTTGTCATACCCCGTTCGAGGCTGATCTGAGGCTCGAGAATATATAAAACCACTCCAGTCCAGCATCTGGTGAGCCCCACTCGAGGGGTGATATATGGGAGATTCTTGCAGCAGGGAATATGTTTCCCTTTTCCTACTTTGTTTCGGGATTTTCTGTAGCATAATCAACTTCATCCGTGTCAACTAAAGATTATTGTAATTATTTATCTAATTTATTAATTACTATAAATTTCTCTCAATTCTCTATATTGACCTCTCTCGAGTTCAAGTAAATTTGGAAAAATAATTTCGTAAGAACAAAAGTTTAACATCGGTAATACAATGGAACTAGATCATCATTCTATTCTATTTAATTAAAATAATTATTCTGTCCAAACAAAAATTTGTTCGAAGTTCTTTTCCAATTAATATTTATCAGTAAAATGTCAAACTTTTCTGATCTTAATTGATTCTAGTCCGCATTGGACCTGATGAAAGTTAAGATTTAGGCTTGGAACCTAATAATCTAAATAAACTTGATATATAAATAAAACATACATGGAAAGATAGTTAACTCAAAAATTTACGAGATAAATTATGGTTCCAAGCAGTTGATACCTTCAATTACCTGTTTTGTAAATTACCGTCATTTCTCCCAATTACAAAACCAAGATTTCATCAAAAAAGCACCTATCGAGATTGACCTAACCCTTGCTGTGCAGAGCTAGATCGGAGGGGAAGGGATGGTAAAGTAAGGCTAAATGTAGAAAATCGATATGAAACTGAGAGTTTGAGACTCAAATAATAGAACAAAGGCTATTTGTAATCAGCTTATAAAAAAAATGAATAAGTCTACTTTCCCTTGTTATTGATTAAGAATCAATGATATTAATTATTATCACCGTTTTTATATTGACTTTTTAAATAAAATCCACAAAATCTTAATTAAATAGACGCTCTATATAGAGCAGTTGAAATGTTTCATTTTTATAATTCTCAGTTTGTTTACAAAATATATTTACAAAAACCAAGACTTAGAAAAATGAAAACTTTCAATTGTTTATATTAAGTTTAATACAGGGAGCCAAATGATTTCATAACGAACTTATGCAATACAATGTATCAAATTAATGCTAAAGTTCCAGCATCAATAATAATAAAAAAAGATAACCTCCGTTGTGAAGGACAAGCCGTGTTTGTACCTGGGCAATTTGTACATTCGAAGAATAAGGTACAATAAAAACCATGATGGGAGTATCTCTTATATTTTTTTGGCTCATGATCGCATAGAAAAAATAAGAAGGGTAAATGAGTCGTTCTCTCGATATTCATCAATAATTATGTATCTTATGCTCTCAATATTCATCAATAAAGTTTACCGAATAAATAGTTGGGGCTGGATTTGATGAACCCAGGGAAAGATGTTGTTCTTTTCGGTCTGCACCAAGATGAATAAGTTTAACACCTAGAAAACTTGGGGTTTGTGTACGACATGAAGGATCCCTTGGTAAAAACTACTTTGCACCGTACTCGTTCATATGAAAAAGATACCGAGGTTCGCCATACATGTTTTAGGCATATTTCACTATGTTATGTCAAGTAGGAGCTTTTGGCAAAGGTTTTGATAAGAGATTACAGGTGGTGTTGCATGATCTTATGGCGGAAAAACCAATATGGTTCTTGGTAGGAGTATAAGTGAAATTGTTTATTGGCACAAGAAGTCTCTAAGAAATATAAGACAGCGCGTGTAGGACTTGTAGCAATTAAGCTGACAAGAGTAAGGCGTAAAACAAAAGAGTCTCATGGGAGTTTTTTGAGAAAACACTTAGGTTTATGGCCTTCTATGAATGTTTTGTCAATCTAATCATGTTATGTGTTCAATCAGTCTCAGATGCTCTCTAGGTGAATGGTGCTAATCATCAATATTTTTATTCCAAATAAAAGGTAGAGACATGGATTTCCTCACTTAGCTTATCTTTTCACTATAACACAACAATTCATCTTAGCTTAGATGGAGAACAAATGCTTGCGAATACAAATCTGGGAATTCAGGTTTCTATATGAGGGCAAAGAATCTCACGCCTTAAGTACGAAGACGACTGCATTTTAATTACAGAATGTACTTAGGATGCAGTGATGGACTTGGAAAATACATTGGATTTATTTGCCAGATTTGATTAACATCTAATTTCTTACAAGTGCTCTATTTTTTTTAATCTCAATACTTCAAATGATATGCATGTTTGTATCAGATTTACTTTGAGCATTCATGGTGAGAGTATTGGAGGCCAGTATCTAGAAAGTACAATAAATTTTTGCATGAGGTAAAAAGTAATATCCTCTGAATAATAAGAAATTATAAATAAAAATACAACTTCTGAAAAGCGGAGATGTTAAACCTTTCAGGAACAATCACTCTGGCCAAAATGTTGTCAGTTCACTAGTTTAAAAAATTGTTAGGAATTGTCAAGATTCCGGAACTAGTATTAGAAAATATGGACAGTGTGACAACATTGATTATTTCGATTGGTGAGAGGGAGGGAGGGACTGTCTGGTGGAAATCATGGAAGAGGTTATGCAGTTCAAAGGCTGCTCGAGGTTTAGGTCTCATATTAGCGGTGGGTATATATGAACATTACATTATTATAGAATCATGCATGGAACATGTTCAGAGGCGGTAACTATTTGCTTTATAAGGTATGTAGAGAGAAATATATCCATATTGAAGAGTTTATATCAGCTAAACCTAAATCTGGAGAACTTGGAGGATGACAATCATTTCTTTAGGAAAGAAATTAATAACAAAAAATATGGTGTGAAAAGTGGGGGATGGAAAAAGAATTCGAGTTTGTGATAAATAGATCCCTATATATATTCCCAATCCATTCCGGAGAAATCAGTTGTTAACACTTTCATACTTTTAACAGTGGAACACCTAATTAATCAAAATATGAGGCACTGGCGCTAACCTTTTATCGAGTTAGTTTCCTACCGTAGGTAATTCGGCATATTATTTCTTTGCACATCTCAAAATCTTTAGGTGAGGAGGACATGCCAATGTGGCGATGGAATAAAAATGACATGTACAATGCAAATACATTATATCGTGCTGCAATTAAATTGATTCATCTGATACTCCAATACATTCAACCTTAGAAGACAGATTCGGCACAAACTCAGAAAATATTAGTCTTCATGTTGAGGGCATTTAGGCATGGTTTACCCACATCAGACAACCGTTAGGCGCATCAATTTCATCCACAGAGCGTCTACAGCCGATGATGTTCTTATTCTAGAAAATTTGGAAACATCGAAACCGAAGGTCTTTGGTGATGTTATTGGAGATCCATCAAATGCCTGGAATCAACTTGAGCTGGAAAATGTTTTTTCCAGCGATGTGGAGTTGAAACGGAGGTACAAGTTGATCCTGGTGCAATTCTACCAATAGTAATAATGTGTAACATATGCATGTCAACACGGGAAATCTAACGAATTCAATAAATATATGTTTTGATGGATCATTTCAAAATGCATGACACTAAGGGATATCGGTGGATACTATTAGTCGACGGACATTGGTCATTAGCAAACTTTTAAATCTAACCTCTTTACACGTGTTATACCTCTGCAGACATAGTCGAAGGATTGTTGGATGATTGTTAAGGTAGCACGCAGAATGGGTATAACCCAAATCGATTTTATCACCAACTCATTGGTACTAGCTAGTTTCTTCAACAGAAACCCAAACAACTCACAAAATGGAGATAAATGGTTTTGTTAATCAAGATTGGTTTGCTTCTCAACTATCTTGGTGAGTTTAATGTATGTAAAGTTAGTCGCACTCTTCTGCAAAAGGTGCATGATAGGACTTTTAATCGCACTCTATGTAAGAAACTTTTATGTATCTTTAAGTATTTATCCCTAAACACGCCATAATAGAAATATTATTTTCGGGCTAATTTCATAATATTGGTCCAATTTTGTTTGGTTTGGTTTTTTTCCTCTTAGCATACAATAATTTTGTTTTGATATTTTTGGTCATGGTAATTTTGGTCTATTTTCATAATTCCTGTCTAATTTGCTTGGTTTGTTATTTTTATTCTACTAGTTTTAGTCATACTTGCACAATTTTTGTCAAATTTTGATATTTTTTGGGTTATTTTGTAATTTGGACCAAGTTCTTTTCATACAGTTCTAGTATGATTTAGTCTAAATGTGCAGCGTAGATGAAATAAATAACGAACAATATATCATATCCTCGTTGAATTCATAGAACTACCGAAAAATTGACAGATATGGAGGAAAATCTATCAATTTCATTCAACATTAAAGTCTTCTTACAATATAATCAGAAAATGTTTATATACTAAACCCTATCTGCTACTAAATATAATAAATAACAAAAATGTCATTCCTAACTTAAAATATTAATTTAAGTATATAAAAATAATAAAACACAATTTTTACTCTAAAGACAGAGATTTTTACCAAAAACCAGAAACCATTTGCATAGTATGAATTCTTATTAGAATTACGGTTCCTATATAAAAAAAATTACTCGTTTGTTGAATTCTGAGACTACAAAGAAAAACAGTAGAATTCGCGAAATTAGTTTGGCTGCTCCAACTTCTACAGTTAAAGTTCATTCCAGATCACTAACTTTCGTAATGTGCTCTCTATTACTACTTATTATATATTTCTCATGATGAACAATATCCAAATCCTATTTATCATTTATTTATTTGCCACATAATATATTATATTATTAGTATCTAACTAACTATATATCTCGCAGCCTTGTATGAGATGATTTCTTTTAAAAAAATCAATCTCAATCAAAAATAAAATATAAACCTAATAAGTTAGTTTAAATCTCATATATATATTATAATATAATTATAATATTTATTATATATTGTTTTCAATGTTTGTCTCATTGCCAAAAGATAAAGATATACATATTTTTCGAATAACAAAAAAATGATAAGTCCATGGTCCGAATTCCGGACCTCATTCAGTCTTGGACTAGGGCCCGAGAAGGGTCATGGGCTCGAGTTACGCGGAGGATGGATCCACGGATCCATCAATCCTAATCCTTATAAGGAATGCGTATATTATGAATGTTCTACAAGGAATATACATCCTCCTAAACATGGTAAATACAACCATGACCGAAATACACTTCTTCTATAAATGGTAATAGAACTGTTATCTCAACAAGAGAGTTGTATTCCTACCATAATTATATATCTTGGTGATGTACGGATTGTAGCCATATAAATAACCAAAGGTTTGGTACACCTTTTCTATCTCATAACTCATACAATACGCCTCACGCATCATACTAACTTGAGAGTCGGAGTGTCTAACCTCAGGACACATGAGGCCTTGTTTTGCAGGTCAGCTCATGAGCCAAGTTCGTCGTCAAGCACCGGTGTCTGCCATACATCAAGTGGCACGCCCAGTGGGACATCGTGTCAATTGACGACGTCGCCGAACTTTGTCTCTGATCTGATCCTGTGCACCTGCCCAACGAGTTTTCAACATCATGTCTGAAGCCGAACACCTCAGAAGGAGCGCCCGAACGCAGGGCAGAGGTCCAGAAGAAAATCCAGAAAAAGAGCAAGCTCCCTGAGGACGCGGACGAGGCCGGCCAAGAGGATCCCGATCACGTTCTACATCAGAACCACCACCAAGCTGTAGGTGCCGGAAAGTCCAACGTTCCAAACTACTCCGGTCCAAATCCTGTCGCGTCCGGAGCACCAATCTCCGGTCCAAATCCTGCCGCATCGGGAGTACCCGTGTCTAGCCCCAACCCTGCTGCATCCAGAGTACCACCTTCTGGATCAAATCTTGTTGTATCTGGGGTGCCGAACACAGGCCATGGACCATCCAATGCTCGATCTAACCCGAGAGTCTTGATCCAAACTGATATGAGCTATAGCAAGTTCATGAACGAACCGGAAGGACTCAGTCGCGAGAACGGGTTAGGATACAGCGGGGCCGACTCGACCTTTACTGATGAAGAGAGGGCGCAGAGGGACCATCAAATCCTTGCAGAAAGGCAACAGGAAGAGGCGAGAGGGAGACGCCTAAGGGAATCCTTGAATCAACCCTTGTGGCAGTACCCTCTGAGCTCCGAACAGCCTCCTTCAAACCCTATCTCGGACCCTCCCCCGAGGGAAATCCCTGAAGATGTCTGAGCATTGATGAGAGACCTGCATTATTAATATCCTGACTTTGTAGCATCCCTGCTGAATCCAAGCCAACAATTTCACGCCCAGACGCATGAAGCCCCGAATCGAGTGTCAATTCCAGGAGCTCGAACAACACCACCCTCCAATCCCGCTCAACAACAGAGATTCTTGGATAATCTATCTTGGAGCCTACCTCCATACAGCACTCAAAGGAACCTGCCGCCACGTCCAGACCCAGCCAACTACCGCAACGTCGGCTCATGCCTAAGCAGGGATAAGGTGCAAAGAATGCGCATCAAAAACATCCAGGAGGAGCTAAGGCGGGAAAAAAGGAAGCGGGCTCAGAGCGAATGGCAGTCCAGTGCTGATCGACCTTTTAGTCAAGAGGGAACTTATCCTACCCGAGGGAAATACGAGGTCGACCAAGAGATCAAACGCATCCTCGGACCCAGAGGACAGTCTGCTCGCTCTCCATTTTCATGACACATCGTGAAACTTCCCTTTGACAGTACCGAGAGGGTCCCTGAACACTTGCCTACCTACGATGGAATTAGCGACCCTCGATAATTCCTATCGGTCTTCTTCAAGACCCTCGAGACCATGAACTTTCACGAGCTGGAGATATGTAAAATCGTCCCCAGTTATCTTCGAGGAAAAGCCCAGACATGGTTTACTCAAAAGAAGCCCAAGAGCTTGTTTGACTAATGAGACTTCGCCGAATTTCTCCACCTTGCCTTCTTCCAAAAGAAGAATTTCATTAAATCCCTCGGAAACCTAGGATATGTGCCCCCCCAGAGACCGTGGTAGAGCATTACCACAGGTATATGGATCCAGCTAGAGAATGTTATGATCGAAATGAGGTCCTCTTGATCAACATGTACCGCATGAATTTAGATGATGACACCCTGAGAATGAAGCTGGCCAAGAAGAACCCCACTACAATCCATCATCTCCAGGCCATCATGGAGAAGTACGCCAGCAAGGCGGATGCGGTAACTGGCAAGAGCGGGAGTGAGCCCTATGCAGAGAGTAAAAGCAAGGAGCCTAAGATGAAGATACCCAAGGTCGAGAAGACAGAAGGCCCCTCCAAACCTACCTTCGAGTCTTATACTCCTCTGGCTAGATCTCGGGCTGAGATTTTATCCATTCACAGACACCTTTTGAAAGATCCCCCCGTCTTGAAGGAATCAGCCAAGCGTCAATGGTCCCCGAAATTCTGCCAATATCACCGAGATCGGGGGCATGACACCGATGAGTGCTATCAGCTTAAGAACGAGATTGAGAAGCTGATTCGACAGGGAATCGTGCAATAGATTGCACCTTCGAAAGCCGGTGATAACCAGGGTACCCAGAAAAAGTATGTGGGAAAACCCTGGCAGAAGAGGAAGGACGGCCTCCGAAACAATAACAACAACAACAACCAAGGGGGTGGGGGTAACTATCCTCAAGATCCTCCTCCGCCACCGCCAAACGGAGCCAATCGAGTTATCAACGGCATTAACGGCTACACTGGAGAAGCAATCTCCCTCACGAAGCTGACGGATTGTGTGCGGGCCATACCCCACACCAAGCCGATCAACAAGAGGATCCTCCTCGAGGAGACTATCACATTCTTGGATGCGGACGCCATGCCAAACCAGGTGCCCCACTTTGACCCTCTTATTATCTCTGGTGAAGAGAGTCTTTGTGGATGACGGTAACGGAGTAGAAGTGATGTTCCAAGGCTGTTTTAAAAAGCTAGGTTTTACCAAGGACAGCATCAAGCCTATGGGCCCAATCTCGGGGTTCACCGGAAACCCAGTCATACCTCTCGAGGAGATCACACTCCCAGTCACAGTAGCAGATGCAGCAAAAAGTTTAACCTTCTACTGCACATTCGTGGTGGTTGACCCAATCACACCCTTCAATGTCATCCTCGGCAGACCTTGGATGTGCCAAGCTAAGGCTTTATGGTCCCCTTACCACCTGATGCTGAAATTTCCAACACCACAAGGAGTAGCCTCCATCAAGGGAGACCAAGGAGTGGCACGTTCTTGCATGATCACGGCCATCCGTGATGCTAGAAAAGTGAGCAACATCTCGACCGTCAACACCATCCTAGGGGACCTTATATCCGATCCTAATTTTGAACAACCCCTGGTATTCCACTTTGAGGACGAGGCATACGACGAGATGACTGCATTATGGCACAAGCGACGCCATCAAGCCTTCCAAGTAGGGGAAATGGTAATTCCAGTAGGTCCGTGGTGCACCGACAAGTTAGAAAGAGCGCTGGAGTCAAGGCCAGAAGGACCCTACAAAGTCTCCGGTGGATTCTACCTCTTACAAACTCGCAAAGGAGAACACTTGGATCTTGTCATAATGGCGCCCTTCCTACGTAGGTAACTCGGAGCTAAAACCAAGTAGACCTTCTCCAAATAAGGAGAAACTACTTCAATAAGGCCTACGAGCCAATCCTCCTTTTCTTTCTATCTTTTTATTTTTCATACCCGAGTCCCAAAACTCGGGGCTGTCTTTATAATATTGCCGAACTTACGAGTTCGAGGAATACAGTTTCTTTTCGATATCTACATTCTATTTTATTTTAAGCAGTCAATCTCCCTCTAATAAAAAGAGACACCATGCCTTACAAAGCATAATTAAAGACTACTGCCTAAGATTTTTATGCTTATACAAAGCGTGTGATTGATTCTTATCTAATATGAGCTGCTTGGATTACGTGCCCGAGCCACAGTGACCTTAGGCTAAAATAAAATAAACATAAGATAATATACTTACAAAAAGTATATGGTTGAAACCTATCTAATATGGGTCACACAAACTCACCAAGTATGAAATTCAACTTTCTTGAGCCTTTTCTGAGATAACGTACCTACAAAGGTTAATACTTATTTAATATAAATTAGGCTCTAATAGCCTGATAATCAATCTTCTCAAGGATTAAAACATAAGATCTTTATTAAGGCAAAATTAAAAGTGTTATTACACTATGATACTTCCCATACCTCGTAAAGGTCCTTATAAACAGAGGTACATCCTCGACCACGAGTAGAAGTAGAGGCATGACCTCGATCTCTCTGAAGGCCTCGACCCTAGTTACACTCATCTGCTACCCTCATCAACCGGAAAGGTAGGGAAAATTCATCTCTATCTCCTATTGGCGCAGGCTGAGAAGGAGAACCAATCGTACCACGAACTCCAGAAAGCGTTTGTCTTATCATCTGCCTGAGCTCGGAGTAGGTGAAACTCTTCTTCCCTTTCCACATGAGACCCTTGGAGAAGGACCGATCACCCCCGAGATATACCATCTCGGCCAGAAGGTTCCGTTACTTGCCTTGGTCTTGGGGCGGAGGAAGGCTCGCCTACCTTTTTTCTTGAAGACGCTGGAGGAGTGATAAATATGCCCTGGGCCTCCAACTCCTTTATTTGGATCCTACAGGCGTTCAGCTCGGCCTCGCACTGTTTCAAATCCTCAGTGATGAGTGTTATTTTATGATTAACATCATAAGTCTCATGCTGAAGAATACTTATTCGGGCATCTCTCTTATGGATCTCACCCCGAGACTCCCTCAACTCATCTCGGACTCCATTCAAGGTTGTCATAGCTTTCCTTATTTGTCAGTCATAATCTTGAATGGCGGCCAGAACCTTGTTATGGGTATTTTCCAGAGCCTTATATTTCTCCCGAAGGACCTCAAGTTGTATTCGCGCAAGACTCTCTGCCTGCTGGCGGCGAAAACTATCACAATCTTCTCGGACTAGTTTACAAAATCCCTTGGAGTCTTCTAACTCCTCCTCCAGATCCTTGCTTCTCTGAAGGCAGCTTCATACTTAACATGCAATTCAGCACAGGCGGCAACGCAACACTGGAAATAAAGGAAGACGAAGGCCAATCAATTTCATAGAAAGATATGCTAATCGAAGTACATAAACGCCAGAATCTGGTGGAAAAAGAAACATCCTAAATAAAGAGTGAAACCTCTAGGGAGTTACAATTTTTTGCTGCTCATCTTGATTCCCTTTCTGCTCAGCTGCAGAAGCTTCTACAACATGCTTCTCTACTAAGAACAATAACTCAGGATACAGACCACAGAACTTCTCCTGAAACTCCTTCAGAGTTAAAGCCTTCTCCAAGGACTCCAAACTAGCTATCAAGCTAGACTTGAACCCTCCTGCCTGACGAAGCCTCGTTCGGAACTTCTCCAAATCCTCTGCTACCTCAGGCCAATTATAATTGGGAGCCAACAACCCCTTTTTACTATCACTGAGGACCTCCTGAAGTGAGACCCACATACGCGGAAGCTCGGGCCTATGATAAAGTTCGACATGCTCTTGGAGATGGACCTCCATCTCGGGGTAGTTGATGCAAAAATCTGCTATCAATTGAACAAGCTACCTCTGGCAAACAGGATCAGCATATCGGTTCCTCTCTGCCTCCACCGCGGCCATTTTCATACTCAGATCCTGGAGGGAATTGTCCCTTAATCTCTTCTCCTCCCTTAAGGCCCTAACTTCCTCATCCAAGGCCTCTCTCTTAGCCTTCTCCCGCGCAGCCTCATCTTGGAGATGCTTCACCATCTTGGAGATGGCTCGCTAGCTTTCCTAGCTACTTGCGCTTTCAGATGTTCCACCTCGCCCGCCTGCTCCTCTGCCACTTGCTCCACAACCTGGCATCGACCGTGCAACGTTTTAACCAAACCATACAAGTGCTTCATATGGTTATTCATACTATTCAGTGACTGCAAGGGAAAGCAAAACAGTTAGAGAACTAAACCTCGAGTCATGTGGAAATCTAATTTATAGCATACCTGACTTATCTCAGGACACCCTGAGGTTATCTGGACTCAGACTCCAAGATCTCGAGAGGAGGAAGCACTATGTATTTTTCGAATTGGTCCAATGGCTCGAGATCAAGCTTGGCCTTCTTAAAAGACCTACCAGAGACATTAGAAGACCCTCCTTGGGACTCCAGCTTCCTCTTCCTAGCTTCCTCCTCCTTTAGCCTCCTTTGTTGGATCAACTGAGTCAGCACGTCTGTTGCCTTCTCGGACTTAGAAGTACTCACTGCATATAAGAAGAATGGCGTTAGCAACAGAAAAAATGGTACAACACAAACAAGAAGGATATACATTGAAAGAATATATACCCTCATGTAACACATCAGGGGTTACTACAGAGGTTACAGAATATCATCCTCGGGCCTACCGAACATAGTACAACAATATTCATTAATACTGGTAGTTTGTGGAGAACAAGAGGTCTGAGTCACTTCCTTTCTCGGACATCAAACTAGGGCCAAACTATCATCATCCTCCTCTGATGGATCTCGAGACACCTCACCAGAAACCTCAGCCTTTGATCGAGTTTTCCTTGGTCCTCGAACCAACCTCCTCCGGCGACGCCTAGCGTCCGACATTAATCCAGAAACCTCCCCAACCAAAGGAGCCTGATTTTCCGACACCTCGTCATGAGCTGCCCTCTCCTCAACATCCCTACAAGCCCGAAGCGCCCTTGCTGCACCAACGGAAACCTGCTCCATAGAAAAAATGGCCTCATACCATTCAATCTTCACATCCCTTGGTTGGTCGAAACAAGACAACTTCAGATAGCTACCATTCTGAAGAGTCTGGCCGGGTATCTCGTACATCCACTTATATGTCTCAAGGGGCCATAACCAACCCATCTGATGGTTTCCCGGCACAAACTTGCCACTAACAAGTTTGATCTTTTCCCTCTCCAGCTATATTCATCAATTTGTGCGAAGACTCAACATTATACTTAGTCTCATTCTTGAGCTTTTTGTTCCAATGGGGCACCTGATACTTTGTTCGATCAAAGGTTAACTTTATGCTATCCCACCCCTCACTCTTTGAAGGCAGTACAAAGGCTCGGCCTATATCGGTATCCCGGAAAACTAAAGTTACTGCTCGTTTAACAATGGATACCTTATACAAGGTCCGCAACATAGCAAGACTTGGGTCATAACCTTTACTGGCACACAAAGTCATCAAGGCCATTATGATAACTATCACATTGGCATGCAGCAGTCCCGGATGAACCTTATAACACTCAAGGATGTTACTCAACAACGGGGAAAGGGAAAAGTCAACCCATGCTGAAGGAATCTCCCATAAAAAATGCCTCTGGTCGGAGTAACCAACTCAAAGGCAGACTTATCTTCCCCAAAATACATGAGATCTCTATCACTGGGGATGGAATACCGGAAGCCCTCTGCGAATACAGCAGCATTAGCACGGGCTTTTTCATCCTCCACCAACCTCTTACTTCTGCCCTCACTATGCACAGAAGGTCCACCTCCGGGCGCACGCACCACCAGGGGGCTCCTCCCTTCCATCTGAGCTTTCTCTCCACGGTCATTAATCTCTTCTCTTCATCAGTGGCTTTATTCTTCAACACCACATGCCTCTTCCCACTCGTTACCTTGGCTCTACGGCGGTCACAGGAGCTATTCTCCTCGGCCTGAGCACATGCATACTCTCTCTCATCATGACGGGGGAAGGAAATCGTTTCGCTACTACTACTCATGATCACAGAGATTATGGGGGAAACACACACAAGGAAAAAGGAGAAGCAGACAAAGGAAAGTAACGAAGAAAGAAGATAGAACTTACTGATGATTATGGAAGCAGAGATTTGGGGCTTCGGAAAATGATGAAGTACCAACGCGTATTCTGAACTTTGAAAGAAGAAATTTTGAATAAGGAAGACAATGGGAATGATTTGGGAGATTTAACCCAAAACCAGACTACATGACGGTGAGTAATTACCTCGGTTCTTGTTCCGATGCAAGAAATTGGAGAGACAGGGGACAGACCGCCTCTACCTTCCAAAGAATATACGCCACGTTTGTCTCCCATTTGGATTTCAAAAAAGAGATAATCTCAGCCGTCCACGTGTTCTTATGGAATACAAAAGAACTTGAAAGCTAGATATTCAGAAGGGTCAGCCCGAGAGGATGGTCCTAGAAGGACACCCCGAGCTTAATGCCCCGAGTTACTCTCCCTCGAGTTATTGGCCTTCCCTCGAGAAGCAAGCCTCTCCTTCGACCTTCGAGATGGAGCCCTCCGAATTCTGAAGGTCTACCTTTGAGATACTGATAAGTCCATGGCTCGTATTCCGGACCTCATTCAGTCTCGGACCAGGGACCGGGAAGGGTCATGGGCTCGAGCTACGTGGAGGATGGATCCACGGGTCCATCAATCCTAATCCTTAGAAGGAATACGTATATTATGAATGTTCTACAAGGAATATACATCCTCCTAAACATGGTAAATACAAGCATGACCGAAATACACTTCTTCTATACATTGTAATACAACTGTTATCTCCATAAGGGTTATATTCCTACCATAATTATATATCTTGGTGAGCTACGGATTGTAGCCATATAAATACCCAAAGGTTTGGTACACCTTTTCTATCTCATAACTCATACAATACGCCTCACGCATCATACTAACTTGAGCGTTGGAGTGTCTATCCTCGGGACACCTGAGGCCTTGTTTTGCAGGTCAGCTCGTGAGCCAAGTTCGTCGTCAAGCGCCGGTGCCTGCCATACATCAAAAAACAATTCTGTCAAGTTCAACTTAATTTTAGCTTAAATAGCGATGAATGGCGTGGAAGTTAGCTGAAGGACGCTGTGGTTAGCTGAAGCCAGGTGCCAGGCCCGGCCCGACCATGAGGCAAGTAAAGCCTGCGCTTCAGGCCCCCAAAATATGGGCTATAATAGGGCCCCATTTAAAAAAAACTTGCTAAAATAAGGCCCAATTTTTTAAAAATATTCAGATGTATTATACCTTTTAAAAGTTTTTGTTCTTTAAACCCCTATATATTCTAGAAATTGGCCAAAATAAGGACTCAAAATAAGGACCTTTTAAAAATCCATTATTTTACTAATTTTAATTGTTTTTTTCTAGACCATCTATTGGGGCCCTTTAAAAATATTATTCGGTTCAAGCCCCCGGATAGCTAGGGCTGGCTCTACCAGCTGCAATTAGTTAAATGATGCAGGACGGATAGCGCGGGTTTTATGTAACGGATCCTAGGGTTCGAACATGGTGAATAAATGGCTATATGATAGTTGATGAATGTAGAAAAGACGTATAAGGTAGTTTGGAAACTTGTTAGTAAAGATATTGTCCTTCCACGTCACGCTTCAGGGTCCGTCAAATGTCGCATCTATCGGGTAAGTTTGAGTCGCTCGCACTTGAAGATTTATGATTTTGTCGCAAAGAATTTTTATAAATCAATTGTCTGAATAATTTTACATAGGAGATTACATTTTATATTACCTAAGAAAAGTAAATCTAAAAAGGATTAAGATTTCCTCTATTTTCCTATAATATTAATAATGTCCTAAAACTAAAAGGAAATAAATAAAACATAGTTAAAATAAACCTCCTAGAATCATGGATACCATTTTTAGATTATATGAATAATCTAAAAATAATCACTTCTCATTCCTCATCAGTAAAGTTAGCTGAAGAAAACTACAATTAGCTGAAGTTAGCTGATGGATGTCTTGAACCCGCGGCTGACCTCGAGCCGAGCTCACGAACTGATCTGCAAGACAAAGCCCCGGGGTGGTCGGGGTACACACTCTGATGCTTAAGTCAGTGTAAGATGAATAGAGAGATTTACCAAACCTTTTCATTTATAGAGTTCTAATCCATAGATTGGCATGTTTTTTAATTAGAGTAAGAATACAACTGTTATGGTAATAATAGTTGTATTCCCATAATTAGAGGAAGTGTATTCCTTGTAGAAAATTCAAAATACACAGTCTTTATAAGTTTTGAGCCGATGGACTCGTAGGCCCATCTCCCGTGTATCTCGAGCTCCAGACCCTCTCGGGCCTTGGTCCGAGTCCGAACAAAGCCCAAGAGTGGGAACCATGGACTTATCAGTAGCCCCAAGATAGGTGTTCAGAATTTCTAGGTCTTCTCTCGAGGAATTAAGCGTGGCTTGTTACTCGAGAGTAAAGCCATTAACTCGAGAGAGGTATCTCGGAGCAGTAACTCGGAGCATCCTCTCGGATTGACCACTCGAGCTGACTCTTCTGAATATCTATTTTCAAATAGTTTCGCATTCCATTTGGATACGTGGGTGGATGAGTTCAAATCGTCTTTAATCTGAAACGGGTGACACGTGTCGCTTGCTCATTAGGTGATTCTGGCAGTGCAGAACCACCCTTCCAGTTGCCCGCATCTTTTCGCGAGTCGATGTAATTACCCGCTTAAATGCTTTTTAATCACGGGTTATATATCCCAGATAATCTCCTTTTTCCTTATCATTGTTTTCCACTTCAATTTGCGAATTTCTTAAGAATCCTCCCTTGCTATTCTCTTCCCCCATGGTGGCAGGAATAATGCTAGGAATAATGATACTGCGGAGCGTGTAGTGGTGATCGAGGAAGTAAGTTGTCACAAAACCCCCATCACCATAGACATTCGCCAAAAAAAATACTAGAAATTAAAATGCTTTAATTAATCTAATTTTTTAAATGTGAGTTGACACCTTAAATAAGTAGCAATCTCAAGTTTATATCAATTTTTTACTAACCAGTGAAATATGAAATGTTAAACCAAATACTAATTTTTTTGTTATTAATTATATGGTGCTGATATTGCCAGAGCAATATTTAGCATCCAGAGCAAAGTTTTATTCATTTTCCTAAAATACCCTCGACATATTCATAACAAGTAAAAAGAAAAGAATTGTCTCTGGTACAACAGTGAGCCAGTGATTTAAAAAATAGTCCAGCCAGGAAGTCAAGAAACCACACAGACTGAAATACCAATAATATGGCACGCACAATTCGGGATAAAAACATTACTGACACACACACATGCGGTCTTAAAATTGTTCATAGCAGTAGATATATATAAGATAAAAAGGATCAAGGTGCAGAGTTGGAGAAGAGAAGCACCTCTTGGCCCTTCCTTCCTTAGCTTGCACTCCTGAATGTGAAGGTTGGGCGACATGACGATGTAGGCTTCATCGATCTCTGGTGGATGTTGAGGAGCGGTTCCCTGATGAACTATTCTTAGTTGGAAGTTGTAGTGCAGAAATTATAGCACTTTCGAGATCGAGACATTCCCTGATGAACAACAACTAAGAATAGGACATTCCCTTATGACATTCCCTGATGAATGGGAGAAACAAAATATATGTAATTGAATGGCTCTTATGTTGTCCCTGAAGCTATGGTATGTCAGAATGGTTACAAATGTATAGAACAACAAATTGTGAGCTTCTGAATCGTTAAAAAATAGTAGAAGTAAACTGACTTGAAGAATAGTTCAAATTGTAAGCAAAGTTTCTTTTATTAAAAATTGTCAATATAGAGATTGTATCACGTTTGAACATGAAGAATGAACAACTGTCAATACAGAGATTGGAATGAGACTAGGCGTATGAAGTTGCACTCAACCAGGTTCACCAATCCTGCACACCGGTATGTCTTCACCATATTCTTCTCGATTTTCAAGCATAACCATGTGTTCCATCTTCCTGGCAAGCTGTTGAAGGCAAGGGTCGAGCCGTACCTGATCAGTTATGCAGACTAAATTGGGGAGACAAGATGGCGTGACGTTATCTTCCAACTCATAAGAAGGGCCTTCAGGAAGAGTCAATCCATAGGCCCTGGTTTCTCGAATTTGATCCAGGTTCTAGTAAGAAGTAAGAAGAATGAGTAATAGGAAATTTTGAGGGTGTTTTAGGAAAATTACTAAAAATTTGCTCTGGATGCTAAATATTGCCCTGGCAATATCAGCACCCTAATTATATATATAACTCCAATTACGTTGGAATATATATTATTATTATCTTTATTAGAGAATAATTAATTTGGAGCCTACAAAAGGTGAGATTGATTTATGTATGGAATGATTTTGCTTCCAAATTATTTGAACGGTGGCAACTGCGATTATGATTTTGTTTTATGCGTTGATGTATTAATTGCAGGGTTTGATTAATGTATATAGAAAGATTTTGTTTCCATATTCTTCAAAAAACTCCATAATTATTTTGCCCACATCCAATAGTTGCTCTATTTTACCATTCCCTTAATTCATTGCCATAAATAATAATAGTTATATAATTCTATTTGATACTTCCAAGATCACACAAATATGGTCTGGTTGTCTGAGCTTATTTCTTACTGATTTGAACTGAACTGATTTGAACTGAAATGAAATTTATGTTTTGAAAATAAGAATCAGAAATAATCATATTATGTTTGATAAAATTTACTAGAATTTAACCAAATTATATTTTACTGAACTTAATTGAATTATACTGAACTGCTCTATTTATAAGCTCCAACAAACAGCGCCTTAATTTTATTTTGCAAGTTTATGATTTTAATATTTTTATGTGTGTGAAGATGTGAATGATTAAGAAAGTATCGGATAAAAAAGGAAAGAAAAGATAAGACTCAATGATAACATTAAATTTTAGAGAATGAAAGAAGTGTAGCTCATATGCATCTTCCAATTTTACAATTTCTCTATTTTAGAGCGTGGAATAGAGTAGCTGTTGGAAGCCATAATATAGATAAAAAGGGCAAAAATAGCTAAAATATCTATTATAGAGTAACTATTGTGCTCATGCAAAGGGGGATAATTCACAGGATGATGCATAGGTGGTCTAGTATGAACATGCCTATTAAATGCAGAGTCACCATTATCCTTGTAGAAATCAGAAGGACCAGAATTACCTCTCAGAGCCGGAGAAATCGGCCGGTTCGGCATCACCGAGTGGCTATGAGACGACCGGGAGCGTGAGCGGTAAGATTCCTTCATCAATAACTGCTGAAGAAGATGTTGAGTAGCTTGGAACTGGATTCGATCGCGACCATATTCCGCCGCCAGTTCGACATCGCGACATTCCAGGTGAAGGTTAAACTCGTAGATCTGCTGGCGCACGTCATCCGTTTGAGCTCGCCATTCCAGCTAAAGATTGAACCGTAGTTTCGTAATTTTTGCGGTGAATTTCGCCTCGCACTGCTCATCGAGTGACCCTAGTGTCTGTTCCCACCGGAAATCGGAATCTCTCGCCGGATGGCCGTTATCAGTCATGACGGTCAGTGGAAAGACAACTTTGATACCACCTTGTGATGATTAAACTTGTAGAATCAATATTGGCATAAGGATCATAGTACAAGATTTTTTGGAAATATTCAAGAAACCCTAATCTAGCTAGCTAGCATGTGTAATAAACTAACTACCGCAAACTAACCAACAAATCCACCCCATGGATTCCCCTTCCAAATCTTCCACCCTCCTATATGTACTCAACTTCCTGAAATGGTTATGCCAGCTATCCTCAATTTCCCGCCCAAATCCTTCAGTCAGTTAAGTACACTTCCACCTAAGACCAGCCAGCCACTAGTGGATGGACTTAGGTTTCTAGGCGGTTCATTCGTACCATTCACGGCATTTTGGAAATGCCGTAATGGGTTGTGCCGTAAAATGGCACTTCTTCTGGGCGGTTAACAAAACGCCTTAAACATGCATGCTGCGCACGGCGGTTCAAAACGCCGTGTGCAGCGTTTAAAAAACGCCCTGTATACCTGTTACGAATTCGCCACCTCAGGTCGCCTGTGTCTGTAAATGTGAGTGTTACGATATCGCCGCCAGTGATCGCCTGTTAAGGCGAACTCGCTTGTGTTGGTCGCTTGTTTCTAATAATACACAAGCGAAATCGTAACTAGACTCGCTAGGGTGAAGCAGGCGAGACCGCTGGCGTATTCGCCGGAATATATGGGAATATTAAATTTGAAAAAAGACTCAATGGTCATGGTGTTACGGTGTCGTGTATGATCTCGCTTGTGGTGGAAAAAGAAAAGCGAGTTCGCCTTCTGGAGGTGGCGAAACTATAAAGCGAACTCGCCACCTGAAAATGTAGCCAGACCAGATGGGCACAAGCGGAGTGGGATACGACACCGCCAGAAGAGGCGAATATTAGGCGACGTCGTGCACATATTTGTTGTAGGGAATGTGGTTGGCGAATTCGCCTTTAGAATTCGTCTATGGAGGCGAATATTGGAGGCGAAATCGTTTGAGGCACGCCAGGGGCAACAGAGTCTAGCAAGCGATTAGCCAGGCGACGTCGCTTTTCTGGGCGAATGTATAGGCGAAATCGTTTGAGACACGCCAGGCGCAACAGAGTCTAGCAAGCGAGTAGCCAGGCGACGTCGCTTCTGTGGGCGAATTTATAGGCGAAGCCGTGTGTATGACCGCTTGTTATATTGTAGTAGAAGGCGTGCCAGGTAGCGATCTAGCTTCTGGATTCGACAAGAAGCGAATAAGGAAGCGAATTCGTTTGCGTGCAAGACAGAATTGTGTAATTATTTGTTAAAATTGACCCGTTTCTTTCGAAACATGAATCGGGATACCCGACTCAACATAAACCTGTCAAATTCAAATCCAACGCCCCTATACTAATGCTAAAGATGCATAACCTAAGCACTCAAGTGCGATACTAATGTCAAGCCCCTACCAAAAAGAGAGACAATACTTTTTCATGCCTTGGGGAGGTTAGGGACCTGTGGCCTTGCAATGGTAAACGCACGGTTGTGGACCAGATATTTAGCCATTTGGTCTCTTCCGTCGTTAAGTTCTTGCAAGGAGAAAGGAGTGATATCATCCTTGAATACCTATGATTGAAAATAACGCTTATTAGGAAATCTCGACGAATATAAATGAGATTAGACGCGTGTAGCGTACCTTTAGAAGATCTAGCATGTCTTTTTGAACACCATCCACCACCATCAAACCAAATATCATTGTGTAATAGCCACATTCATAGTTCGATGATTGCTTCCTAGACTACAAAAGTGTTTAAAACATAAAACATTACTATACTTATGGTACTTTAAACGCAAATGTTGATTTTTGAAAGGACGTGATAGCATGAGCACAACATCTTACCCGAATGTTTATAAGGTGGAAGTCGAGGAGTGTTTTGTCGTTCACTTGAAGAATTGCATTATCAAGGAGATCGGCGAATGTTCGTGATGGAGGGCGGTGGAGTGGGTCTATCCAATATACTTTCTTTAAAGCGGGTATTATTGCAACAAAGCTCCAATGATCACTACAAATCACATGAAAGCATAATGGTCATAAAAAAAGAATGCAGTAGAGCAAATACAATATATTTAGCATGAGTAATAGAGCAAATTGTAAGGTATACCTCTCGAGATATGGTCCGATCCATATTTTCTTTGATTTGTCGGAGAGAGTAGAATTCAAGTAATCAAGTCTTTGCCTATTGCTCTCCATACTAGCTTGCAAATGCATTGGATGCAAAAATCCAATGAAATGCTTGCTCCGGTGATAGGCATGGTGATGCAAGAACCTGTGAATGTAGTAGACAATCATGACGAGGATGTAATCATATATGGTTTGATAATTGAGTATTCTCATGAAACACATACAAATGGCTTACATTTGATTGAGGCAAAGAATGGTGGCGGGAAGTTCATTGAAATTTCAGAAATATTCAAAATCCTCCCATGGTACGTGGATGTCCTTTGTCATGGTAAAGCACCTTTCATTTCCGAGAAAGGCATAGCATGCATTCTTGTCGTGCGAGGATATCAAATCATAAAAGACTCGGACGAAGGGTGGAAGGGCTTTCATAAACTCCACGAGCATGGGGTCTAATGTTTGTCTAGCTATAGGCAAGGCATGCACGGGTATTTGTGGATTTTGTGGGGTTTGTGGTTTCCTACGGGGTATGGAGGTGGATTTTTCATCAAGCACCAACCATTTTGGCCATAGAACAAGGAAACCTTTAGCCTCCCCAACTCTCACCATCGGTGACTCCTTCACAGGTAGCATTTGTTGTTCTATCAAAACATCGGTAATGCGAACACTAAAAAATCCTGCGGGGATGTCAACACGATTGTGTTTCACCGCACTTGGGTCGCATGTGCCATTGGCGACATGGAGTGGTTTTGATTTGGTACCTTGCGAAACATATAGCTTGCAAGGGGGGTTCTATCATAAATGAAAGCACAAGAGAAATCATCATCCAACTATTTTTAGAAAGAGATTAGAAACCAACGATGTTCTAAATTAGCAAAATTTGTACTAACCTTATCAACTTGAATGGAATGCGCCGCATTCAACTTGATGGGTGATGAAGGTGGAGTAGGAGGCACTAGTTCCTCCTCCATTTCCACATTCTCACCTTCATCCTCCACAATTTGAGGTGATGCTTGAGAACCCTTTGATGATGGTGGAAGATGTGGTTGTGTACCTCCTAACCTCTCGATGTGGGGATAGTTGGTGTGTTGTGCTATGTCTTTCATCACCTCCCTCAAATCCTTCATTTCCGCCTTTGTCGCCGCCACCTCGCTCAAAGCTCGTTGTAGTTGTGATGGTTTAGGATTGCCCCAACCTTGCTTAATCCCAAAAACCTTTTCTTGTGTCGCGTAACCTCCAACACCTAATGCTCTTCCCGGGTGTTCCTTTTTCTTCCCAAGAGCAAAAGCCTCATTCAAGACATCCTTCTTCCCACACGGGATAAAGGTACCCTCCTCCTTTTGGCGCTCAAGAAGTTCCTATTATCAAATGAAGTTGTACTAGGTGAAAGTGGTTGTGAAGAATATTTGAAAGCAACAACAAAAATAAATAAGACTACAATAGATAGTAAGATAATGTAAGATAGATAGACTAACCACCCTCTTTGCACATTTTTCGGCATCCTCCGAAGTGAACTTACCATCCGAGTCTCTAATTCGACTCAACACGAAGAGTTTTTGTCTAGTATAATCATCGGCGTCCTTTTCCACTATGACATACCGAGCTTCCGCCTCGTCCATCCCCCCTAATACCAACTCCTTCACTAGTTCCTCCTTCTCCCTAAGCCCCTCCTTCTCACCTACACCCAAATACCCCAACCTACCACCGGTGTACGGCATTGTTATTGATTTCGCCGATGTGACCTTCTTGTCCCATTTCCCCTTTGCACAAGAAGATACCGTATCACATGTCATCATTAATGTAATAGATAAGAGGAGGTTATGTCACCGAAGTTATAGTTTGTGACTCACCAAAGTCTTATTTTCAAGCGATGCTTGCTTGAAGGCCTCCCACGCATCGGTTGTAATATGATTGTATCGGTCCCTTGGATCTTGACCTAGCCTCTTTCCCTTCTCATACAAGTAGTCTTTTCTTAGAGCATGCTTGTGCTCGCGAAAAGCTTTGGAGACGATGTTGAATGCCTTCTTTCTCACCACTTCCATGTCATCAGATTCTATTTCAAAAGGTCGCTACGCCAAAATATGTAGCATGTATTATGTCTATATATTATGAAGATGTATAATATTGAGTAGATAGATCATTGAAAGGTTAAATGTTACTTACTTGGAATTCTACCCAAACTTCCTCCTTCTTTTTTGATGGGACGGTTCTCCAATTATCCTCCGTTATCTCAATAAACGTTCTTCCAACTCGGCCACACCAACTTGACCATTTTGAACGTTCTTTTTTTGGTCGGTTGCATACACCCTTAGCATTAAATCCTATGTGTGTTAGTTCTCCTCTTCTCATTCTTCTTTGTAGAACTCGACAATATGAGCGGACTTGTAGGCCTTTCTTCGAGTTGCTACCTCGCTTCTTTGGTTGGGCACTTGAAGTGGTTGAAGTGGTTACCATTGCTATCTAAGGATGGATAGAAATAGAATCTTAACTAATTAGCACTATTATGACTAGGTAAAACAACAACAAAACCATGTTGAATGAGTTGTAGAAGTAAAATAACACAAGCATGACTAGTTAAAACAAGGAAAAAACGGATTTGTTGAATTGTATAACCAAACTGAACCTAAGGTAGGCTAACATGTTAGAATGCCACATGAAAGTAACAAATAAAGGGAGCTATGGCTTCTAAATTTGATTTTAACATAGTCATGAAACACATATGTTATGGATAGGGACTAAGCATGGATAATGTCTACTCAAGCATGCCATTCAACCAATATATCTCAAAAAGTAACTAAATAACATGTGCTTTGAATAATACTTCAAATTTGAGTCTCATACCTTAATTGTAGAAGAAGATATTAGTTGTTTGTTGCTCTTAGACACACAAAGTAGCGAGATTTGTAATATTCAACCAAAGTTGAAGGAGATTTTGGGGTTTTTGGTGGGTTACAAGCTTTATAGGGTTTAGTTCTTCACACAAAATATATGTGCTAGATTTGAGGGTGAGTTTGTGGTTGGTTTTGATGATATTTCACCAAGAAATGAGGCAAGAATGGATTTGGAATGCAAGGATTTGAGATGGAAGTTGAGGGGGGGATAAGGTGAGAGAGAAGGAGGGGTAGATGGGAATGAATGGTGAAAATGCTGAAGAGGTTAGCAAAATCCGGGATAAAAGATATATATAGTATGGTAAAGTTGGAAAAAACATGCCTGAATAGTATATTTGGTCGGTTACTGTTTAGCCAGGTTACGATACCGCAACCTGCATCGGCTAGAGGCGAATACCCCTTGCGGTATCGCTAGCTAAGTTGATGAACCCATAATAATTATTTTCTGAATATTTGCTACTTTGTTATGCAATTAATATTAACATTGTGTGTTTCATGAGATGATGTATATTAAAATTTAATATGAAAACTTATAAATGAAATCAGATTTTATCTGCACATAATATTACTTGATTTGGTTGCAACGATGACGTCTGTTATGAAAGAGAATTGTTGTGACATGTTGTATATAGTCCTATGAAGAGGTATCTGAAATTGTTAACTGTAATCCATATCCATGGTTATTGTAAAGCATTTGGCATAAACTGTTTAGATACGTATATGATGGGACTACGGGTTAATACCATTAGTTCGTTAACCAAATGTTACACTAGTGCAGACACGAGCAATAGGACTTTCTACATTAGCCACGTGTTGATCACCATCGAATATACATGTATTTGACAAGTTCAGACTGAAAGTGTAGACATTTAGTTCTTCTGTAATGCATGTGGTATTACTCATAGTCTGGATGATGTTATACATACAGGCAACGTCGTTACCCCGTTAAAGAGCCGACTTCGCGATCACACATCTCGGGAGCTAATGAACGAAAAGTATCCAGTTTTAGATGAGAATAGGGGTGGTAATTGAGTCAACACGCGAGTAATTCGAGATCGACTCGGTCAAAACTCGGACTAAACACGACTCGATCTAGCTCGACTTGAAAAACTCGTGCGTAACTCGGTAAGTATAATCAGTTGCAAGTTTATAATATTATTTGGTTATACTATATTAGTTCAATCATCTAATCTAGCTAGTTTTCTGTTACTACTCAATATTGAATAAACTAATTAATTGCATTGGTATTTACATTAATAATTTCTAAGGATGCTAATAATTTCAATATTGAACAGGTATTTAAACGCACATATATATAATCAGAAATTTTCATAGTATAGAAGTAGTAAAAATTTTATTTAAAAAGAGAAAAAAACAATTCGAGTTCGAACTCGCAAGTAGTGTCGATACTCGATAAATAATAATGAGTTCGAGTTGAGTATGGTATTATTAACTCGTTAGTTGTCGAGTCGACTCGAACATGGTTAATATAGTTCTCGAGTCTAGACGAGTTACGCACTACTCGCTTGATTGAAGGTTGTCATTCCCAATCTCGATGATAAATGGGTTTGGTTTTTATCGTGTGGGTTTCCGGGCATGGGTTCAGGGTTTAGGGTTTAGGGTACAGAAGCGAACTCGCTACAACGTTCGCCTACAAACAAAATTGAGGCGAGTTCGCAAGTTGGTTGAAATTATAGGCGAACACACAGGCGAGGTCGTTTCATAGTGAAATCCACGCGCGACGTTCCTGACACGATTTCGTAACCAATTTCGCCTACAGGCGAATGGGAGAGGCGAGTTCGCCAGCGTATTTTAATTTTAAAAAAAATACAAAATCAAGTTTTGCGGGTGGCGATTTCAGAACCCCCCAACTTCCACCCGCAAAACCCTAAACCCCCAAATCGGAAAATACCTGCAACAGCATGGGCCGGAGCAAATCAGCCGGTAAAACACTCACCCCACCAGCCCCCAAGCGCCGGAAGACCACCCCCACTGCTCAACCCGAAGCGGAGCCGGCCGGAATGCGTGAAGAGACCCTCGCCGACCTTCAACCTCGCCGGAGACGCGATCGCCCGGCCGGTGGATCTACAGGTGGCGGCGGCGGCGAACTCGCTTCTGGAACCTCCCATCACCGCCAACCCGCCACCCCTCCGTCGCCGCACCGCCACACCGCCACCAGTCAGTCGCCGCACCGCCACCAGGAACCCGGCTGAAACTGGCGGCCATACTTCTGGAACCTCCCATCACCGCCAACCCGCCACCAGTCCGTCGCCGCACCGCCGCACCGCCACCAGGAACCCGGCAGAAACTGGTGGGCCAGCCGAGAATCCGGCGGGTAACCCTGCGACTGAGGAGGATGAGGAGACGTCTCTGTTTGTCAGCACAAAGGCCGAGACTAGGTAAGAACAATTTTCTCGTCGCTTCTTGTTGAATGCTAGGGTTTTTGATGAAGATCGGATAGAGTCGTTAGGGTTTGGTAAAATTGTAGACTATTTTAAGGCAATGCATCTAGAAGGGATGTTGATGTCGAGAGAGCCGGTGCATAAGGATGAGTGTTTACAGTTTTATGCAAATATGACTTTTGCAAAGGACGCCGAAGAGGGGGAGACAATGGTTAGGGAAGTAAGGTTTAAGGTTGATAAGTATTTGATTAATGAGGTGATAGGTTGCCCGTATGTGTCGGTTGACCACTTAAGGCCGTTAGATCCAAACGGTCCTTACGAGTTTTACCACACCCAAAACTTCCCATCTTTGTCTAGTCTGAACCCCCTAGAACCCGTTGCTATGCGTAGAAAATACTTTAAGTCGCGTAGCAAGGTGGAAGGTACTCCGAAGAAGTACAATATTGGCGTTCTCACTCAGGAGCAGAGGTTGGTGTTCGAGTTGATATGCTCGAATGTCATGCCATCGGGTGGTCACCCTTGCGAGCCTACTATTGCCAATTTGATGTTGTTCTATTACATCATGGAGGGGTTGAAGATCAATCCAGGGTACGCGATTGTGAAGTACATGCTGAAGCGTGCCAAGGACAAATCTGATGAAACGATCCCATATGGCCAGCTTATCACGGCGATGATCAAGAAGAAGGGTATTAGACCGGTTAGTCGGCCAGAGCCACTTATGCACTACACCGAGAAATGGCTGCGTAGCAAGGGATTGGCACTTGGCGCCGATGGGGTCATAAAGAAGAAGAAGGATGGTGCTTCGAGTTCAAGTGCGCGTGGTGTTTTGAGTCCGGGTAAGTCGATTCTTCCCAAACTTGATATTTTATTAGATTTATTTGTTTGCGTCTATACAATATTCTAATGGATTTGATGTGTTTTGGCAGGACGGGAACTTCAGTGGCGTGAGCGAATGGTCGTGATGATGGGACAGCTTTCTGCGGAAATAGAACAGGTGAAGTTGGAACAAGCCAAGGAAACGGAGATGATATTGGAGTTTGGCCGGATGCTAGACTTGGAACCTGAGCTTAGCGACGAGGAAGGGATGCCAGACTTTTCCGTTCAGCCTTTGCCACCAATGGACGCGGAGGCGGATGACCCTGAAAGTGAAGCGGAACCAGAAGAGGAGGATCCAGAAGAGGAGGAAGCACAACAGCTTGACGAGCCCGAAGGTGCTAAGGCTGGAGAAGATCCCGTTGGTTCAGATGGTGGCCCGTTTTCTCCGGACGAAGATAATGACGAAATGTTCAAGGTTGTCTTCAGAAACGAACAAAGCCATAATGAGGATGCGCTAGAGTCGTCGGAAGAGGAAGTACAACAGCCGTCCGAAGAGGAAGTAGAAGAGTCGTCGGAAGAAGAAGATGACGAAGACGGGGGCAAACAGGAGGGTGGTCTTGACGACGATGATAGTGAAGACGACGACAGTGATGACGCTTAGCATATTTCACCGTTTGTTGATTTTGTACCCAAACTCGCAACATCGTTTAGTTGCATTCTTTTGAGACTACTATTATTGTTAGCTTTTCAAATATATTTCAAGTTAATTAACTTCAATCTTGACAAATACTACAACTAACCTTGATAAAACATGAAAATTCGTATGAAAACAATATTGCATAATATTACCAAGCGAACCTGGAAGCGAATTCGCTTCACATATTTCCATAAGGCGATAGAAGGCAGCGAAATCGCCTACTCAGCCGCCTATAAACATTTAGGCCTCACGAACTCGCCACCAAGTCCGCCGTGTGGAACAGAAGCTAACAAGCGTGCCAAGAGGCGAACTCGTAAGATGGGGCGAATGCGGCAGAGATACCGCCCAACCTAACGCCTACAACCGTATATGTCTTGCGATATCGCCACTAAGGCCGCCGTGTGGAACAGAACCTAGCAAGCGTGACAATAGGCGAAATCGTAAGCATCGGGGCGAATAAAGAAGCGAGTTCGCCTCTTAAATCGAGGAATTTTAAAAAAACACAAGTACAGAACATGTATATACGACGCCGTTTGACACACAGGCGTTGAATAGAGGCGAGTTCGCTACCACGGCACATCAATTTCCCCACATCGGTGGAGTAACGTCCAATTGATCAGCTTCAATATGTGACCAAAACTAAATGGTTCAATAATTAGAGGTTACTCTAACCGCAACTAGAGTACTAAAATTGTAATTACAACTAGAGTACTGAAATTGTAATTAATTACAGTAACTTCTAATTATTATTTTTTATAAATGTGTAATATCTATCACAGATATGTTTTTTAATATATAAAATTAACAAAAGATCATATTAAATAAAATATAAAATATAAATTATTACCATTAAAATAATAGTTTGACTATTTTTGTGCAGAAGTTTTGCGTTCGGGACTCCGGAACAATAGAACCAAAAGGCCAAATTACACTAGTGGTCGTGTTATTGTGATGAAAGTGTATACTACATCCAGAATTCGACCTACCAAGTTCATAGTTGATCGCAAATGTGTACAAAAAAACAATTGGAAATTACATAAAGATTCATATGTACTCCTATTTCAATATTAGTTAAATAATTTATTTTGTTTTAAAACTGGCGAACTCGCCTATTCAATTCGCTTGGAGGCGAGTGGCCAAGCGAACTCGCTTCCACGTCACATCAATTTTCCCACATCGGTGGAGTAGCGTCCAACTGATCAGTTTCAATATATGACCAAAACTAAATGGTTCAATAATTAGAGTTTACTGTAATTAATTACAATTTCAGTATTCTAGTTGCGGTTAGAGTACTGAAATTGTAATTACAACTAGAGTACTTAAATTGTAATTAATTACACTAACTTCTGATTATTATTTTTTAAAAAATATGTAATTTCTATCACAGATATATTTTTTAATATATAAAATTAACAAAAGGTCATATTAAATAAAATATAAAATATTACCATTAAAATAATAGTTTGACTAATTTTGTGCAGAAGTTTTGCGTTCGGGACTCCGGAACAATAGAACCAAAAGGCCAAATTACACTAGTGGTCGTGTTATTGTGATGAGTGAGTTCCAAGTGTGATCGGCCAAAGGCCAAATTATATACCGAATTGATATATTAAACGTATACCGAATTATATATATATATATATATAATGTAAAAGCTCGAGTCGACTGCGCCACATATTCGAACGAGATCGAGCTAGAGATCTAGCTTGGTCAAACCGTGAGCGATTAAAAGAAATTGGAGATGAAAGTGTATACTACATCCAGAATTCGACCTACCAAGTTCATAGTTGATCGCAAATGTGAACAAAAAAACAATTTGAAATTACATAAAGATTCATATATTACAATATATTTCAATATTAGTTAAAGAATTTATTTTGGTTTAATACTGGCGAACTCGCCTATTCAATTCGCTTAGAGGCGAGTGTCCATGCGAACTCGCCTCCACGTCACATCAATTTTTCCACATCGGTGGAGCAGGGTCCAACTGATCAGTTTAAATATGTGACCAAAACTAAATGGTTCGATAAGTCGCCGACCCGCGCAAACTGCCCATGAAACACCATGCATGATATACACATATACTATACATATACTATACATATACTATACAGTGATGAGCGATCAGAGTGTTGAGTGCATCTATCATTTCCCTGGCCCAAAGGCCTATATTTTTTAACAAAGAAGCGAACTCGCCTGCCAGCTCGCCTGTGGGCGAGTAACAAGCGACTTCGCCTCTTAGATCGCCCGCAGGCGAGTTACAGGCGAACTCGCCTCCACGTCACATCAATTTTCCCACATCGGTGGAGCAGGGTCCAACTGATCAGTTTAAATATGTGACCAAAACTAAATGGTTCGATAAGTCGCCGACCCGCGCAAACTGCCCATGAAACACCATGCATGATATACACATATACTATACATATACTATACATATACTATACAGTGATGAGCGATCAGAGTGTTGAGTGCATCTATCAGTTCCCTGGCCCAAAGGCCTATAATTTTTAACAAAGAAGCGAACTCGCCTGCCAGCTCGCCTGTAGGCGAGTTACAAGCGAATTCGGAACAAGATTGAATTGATATAATATCAAACAAGCGAACTCGCCTCTTAAATCGCCTGTAGGCGAGTGTTGAGCGAACTCGTAACGGTGACAAACATAAATAGTCAACTGCTGGGCCCTGTCGATCAAAACTCAGATCCCCAATTTTTCCCCCAAACTCACGCAAAATCGCTGCTTCCTCTGCTCACCCACCGCCGACCAGCCACCGTCAAGCCGGAAATTTGCTCCCCCACTGCCATATTCCATACATCTGGTAAGTTCCTGTCCCGTTTGATCTTACTCATTGATTTTCCATTTTCCATGTTTTCAAATTTTTAAGTTCATCAGTATTTTAGCTTTTTGTTGATTTTCTTTGTTGAAACTGGGGTTCAATCATAGGAATAGGATTGATGTTAGGTATTCTTGATAGGTACTTTGGTTAATTAGAAACATGGCTCCGAGGGGAAAGAAGAAGGTTGAACAATCGAGCGAGGTTATTGTTTTTGATAAAACTAAGTTTGTCAGTGAATCTACTTACCTCAAGTATAGGAGTTTTGAGGATGCTAAGTCGCAGTTGAACACCTTACTTGTGGTGGATGAGAGTAAGGTTGAAGAGCTAGGCTTGAAAGGGGTGTGGGGCTTGCTACATTATTCGGGTGCGGACACATTGATGAAGGTGAAGGACCCGGGTTATCTAGAGGAGACAATACAATTCTACGCTAATTTCCGACAGGTGGCTGATAAGTGGAAGACCAAGGTCAACAAGAAGGAGTTCGAAATCAGTCCTGAACTGTTCAATGCAGCCCTCAAGAACACGTACGAGGACGAAGATGAACCAGTGGACCTTTACGTAAGGGGTGACTGGCCAAGTGAGTCGATCTTTCCAGCCGCGAATTTGCAGAAATTGGGGTTGGATCACTTCGGCCGCCAGTTAGGTCCGCTTGGAAGGCCAAAGGAGTACAAGCTTGGACAGCTTACACCCGAGCGAAGGATCTTGTATGAGATGGTGGCTACCAATATTGTGCCCAAAGGGGGTTACCTCCAAGAGCCAAACTTCACCACTTTGGTCACTTACTACTTGTTGGCCTCGGAAGTGATGATAAACCTCGGGTACACCATGTTTCAACACATGAAGGACAGCGTGGTTGAGAACAATACGGTGGCTAAGAAGTTGCCCTACGTAAACTTCATAACAATGTTCCTCCGGTCCAAGCATCCAAAGTTGAAATTCTCCAACACCGCCAAGCCGTGTGAGTACTACACCAAGGAGTACTTTGAGAAGAAAAAGTGGTCCTTGGTTGGGGGGACTTGGCAGCCAAACGGAGAGAAGGCCGTTGAGCCGGAACCTGAGCAAATCGGAGGTAAGGGGATACAAATTATATTTAAGTTCCATTATATTGTGTTCAATATCTAAATTTAACATTTTCAATGTTCTCCATTTACTAGTGAGTGCGGAAGCATATTATAAGGGGCTTGAGGAGTCGAACTTCGCGATGAGGACAGAGCTTGCTAATCTCCGCAAGACGGGGTGGAAGAACAGCCATTTGCTTCGTGGTTTTCTAAGAGCATATGCCCGAAAAAATCCTTCGGCGGCCACTCCTGACAATGAAGACCACGAAGGCGGAGACAACTCTTCCTAGACATGTGGATGTAGTCTAGGGACGTTTTGTCAAATTGTATTGCTACAATTTAACGATTTTTTCGTTTTGATTGCATTATTCAATAAAATTTGGTGCTTACAGTTCATATGCGCTTATTGTTTAAATTACATATAATTGTTCATGTGTTAAACCGGTGTCGATATAGTCTTTTTAGTGTTGCTAGTACTAAAATACTATTTATGTCAAGTCAGAAACGAATTCGCAACAAAATTCGCTTGTGGGTTATAACTGAAGCGAGTTCGCTTCTAATCTCGCCTATTTCAACAGAGTCTAACAGACGACTCAAGAAGCGAACTCGCCAGTAACAGGCGAGACGGCTTACGGAACCGCCACCACCTAAATGCCAAGGCATAAAGTAAAACTACAAAAACGACGTAGTTTCAAGGTTGGCGAATAGAGATACGATATCGCCTCTAGTAACGCTTACAGGCGATTTGTACAAGAGAAGTCGTCTTTATTCACGCCTATGCTATGAGTGAAACACGTTTCAAGCATACATGAATACTAATTCAGTCCATACCAAATGTATATGTTGAAAACTTAAGGTTTTTCCAATTACATACTAATGTTTACATATTCTTTGGTTGATTCCTCTTTCGCTTCGTTGGTTTTCCAGCATTGGTGATCCAAATGCCCTCCGTGTGATCGTTCCGCGCAAAATACCTTTTCAAACTCGCCTCGTCTTCAGTTAAGGTTTCGTTAGGCTCTAAATCCAGAAGGTCCCCGATATCTGTACCAAAGCTGCGATCCTCGTCATTGTCATTGTGAAGAAGCGCCTGCTTACCATTCACCGCAATCTCCCACCGGTTATCCTGTGGATCCGCCACATAAAACACTTGGTGCGCCTGAGACGCCATGATAAACGAATCACCTTCAGAGCCAAGAACACTGCGATTCACCAGGGTTGTGCCGTAATCCTCTTTCCGCACCCCGCCACATTCTTTCACCCACTCACACTTGAACACTGGAATTGTGGCACTGATAAAGTCAATCTCCCAGATGTCGGTGATCGTCCCGTAGTATGCTTCGCATCCATGAACTGCCTCACCTGGTACTACCACACCACTGTTTTGGTTAGTTGACCTCTCATCCGACCATTTGGTTCCAAAAGTATAACCGTTTATGTCGTACCCACCAAATGAGGAAACAGTGCCGAGGGGTCTTCTACATAACAGCTTGACAATATCAGGATGGTCCCCTTGCTGAATTTGAGCTTGCAGCCACCGAACGAAATTGGCACAATGCTTTTCCAGGATCCTCACATCACCGACAGTCCATGCATTTGACACTCTAATCTGATCCATGTGTATGTCAACATAAGGGGTCACCGCCTCGTGATTTCTGAGGATATATAAATGGACAGCATCCATGTCGGCGGCGGTAGGACTAAACAAACTATGATGCTTGAGCCCGTGCCCGTCCACTCTACCATCGTGCCTAGCATTTGGGATCCCCACTGTGGCAACATCTTTCATATAGTTGGTACAAAACTCAATAACCTCTTCTGCGACATAACGTTGAACTATACTAGCATCAGGCCTATATCTGTTCTTCACGAAATGCTTAAAAATCGACATGTACCGCTCAAATGGATACATCCATCTCAAGTAAACTGGGCCACATAATTTTACCTCCCTCACCAAATGGACAATCACGTGGATCATTATGTCAAAAAAGGCCGGGGGAAAGTACATCTCCATCCTACACAAAACTTCCACCACCATTTCCTGCAACTCATCCAGCTTCTTCCTGCTCACTCGCTTACGACATATGCACTTAAAAAAGTAACATAGCTTCGATATCGCCTTCCTCACGTGACGAGGCAATGATCCTCGTAGAGCGATAACATTCAGCTCCTGCATAAGATTATGACAGTCGTGTGACTTCAATCCCGCCAGCTTCAGTTCTTTGGTATTAACACAATTACGGATGTTCGAAGAGTAACCTGTTGGAACCTTAACAGACTTCAAAGCATTACAGTAACGCTTCTTCTCCTCGGTCGACATAGTGTAACAAGCTGGAGGTAAATAAGATTTACCTTCTTCCTCTACAGGGGCTAGAGACGATCGGATACCAAGCTGTACAAGATCTTTCCGCGCTTTTAAACCATCCTTTGTCTTTCCAGGGGTATTCATCAGCGTACCTACAAGTGCTTCACATACGTTCTTCTCAATATGCATCACATCGAGACAGTGACGTACGTCCAAATGCTTCCAGTAATCTAGTTTGAAGAAGATCGAACACTTCTTCCAACTGCTATTCGACGCCTTCTTCTTCTTTCCCTTACCAAATTCATGATCCATCCCAGTAACCTTTTCTAGAACCTCCTCTCCAGTTAAAGGGATTGGGGAGGGATCATGCTCTTCTCTCCCGTTGAACCAATTCTTTGCTCGCCTCCAAGGATGTCCCGTCGGAAGAAATCTTCTGTGCCCGAGATACACTGGCTTACCACCGTGTTTCAATTGACAATAACTAGTCTTGCTCTCACATATGGGACATGCAAAGTGACCTTTCACTGAATAACCCCCCAAGTTACCTAATGCAGGAAAGTCATTTATACTCCACAACAACATTCCTTGCAGTTTAAACTCCTCATCACCTCGACTGCCATCAGGTATCCGAACACCCACATCGAATAATTTCTGCAAATCTTCGATCAAAGGCGCTAGGTACACGTCAATATCGTTACCCGGTTGCTTAGGACCAGATATCATCATGGACAATAACACATACTTACGTTTCATCATCAACCACGATGGCAGATTGTAAATCACAACCATAACTGGCCAAGAACTATGGGTGCTAGACATGTTACCAAAGGGGTTCATGCCATCAGTGGATAAGCCTAGCCTCACATTCCTGGGCTCAACAGCAAATTCAGGGTACCGCTCATCCATTTTCTTCCACTGATCTCCATCTGAGGCATGTGAAATAATGTCATCGTCCTCCCTAGCCCTATCTGCATGCCATGTTAGCAACTTTGCATCCTCAGGATTTGCAAACAACCTCTTCAGTCGAGGAATCAGCGGAAGGTAATACACTACTTTAGCCGGTGTTTTACATCTAGACGGCGTCACACTCTCGCCGCATACCTCTACGGTCCCCACCTTTGACTTGTACCGAGGTTCATTGCAGACTCGGCATGTATCTCTATCCTTGTCATCTTCCCTGTACAACAAACAATCGTTAGGGCATGCATGAATCTTCTGCATCTCCATTCCCATAGGACATAATATCTTCTTAGCAGCATATACTCGATCAGGACACAAGTTGTCAGTGGGTAGCAACTCTTTCACCAACTCTAACAATTCAGTCATCCCCTTGTCAGATATTCCATGGCGCGCCTTTAAATTCATCAACAACAACGTAGAACCAAGAACGGAATGTTTGCAACCCTTGTACAATGGTGTCTCTTTATCATTATACATCGCCGCTAACATGCTCGGCTTTCCTACCCAATCCATTGCCACGTCTTCCGCCATTTCATCAAGACAACCATCATAACGCAATCCATCAGCCCCAAGCTTAACATCAAACTCTGCATCATTATGACTTGCACCTTCTCCATGCCAAACCCATGTTGTATATGTAGGATCAAAACCTCTACAAACCAAATGTTCGCGCACAACATCTACATCCTCATAAATCGCGTTGTTAAGGCAATCTATGCAAGGACATCTTAGCCCACCCATTCTCTTTTCTACACAATCCTTCCAACCAACATCAATAAACTCTTGAATCAAATCCGTATAACCTTGTGAGAGACGCTGATTCTCCAACATGATTTCACTACGACCCATGCTTAACAGGATACTATCAACAACGGTTTTGCTACAATCACTCAAACATTCCACAAATTTAGCACCCTAAGAACTCTACAAATCCATATAAACAAGCACATACACTAATCAAAAACAGTTTGCCCATTCCACAACCAATCAACAAAAAAATCAAAACCTCATACCTTTGTGTTCTTGGGCAAAATCAAGGCCTGAAAATGTGAGCAAAACTTGAGACAAAACAAAAGGAGAGTTCTTTTATCTACTTCTTTTATTTTTATTCCCGCAAAAAATCAGCTTTTATACACCCAGCTACGACACTGTTACGAATTCGCCACCAAATTCGCCCGCTACATTTTAATACAGGCGAAATCGTAAACCGAAACGCCTCTGGTCATAATTATAGGCGAACTCGCTTCTTCAGTAACGCCTGCTAGCGTCAATACAAGGCGACTTCGCAAATACAACGCGTCTTAGCATGTATGGGCGAACAACTATTCTTATTTCAGACGGGTAATACTGGCGAATTCGTCACTCTACTCGCCTAAAGGCGAACACGGTTCAGAGTTCGCCTAGTATTAGCATATTTAATACACTTTGGAAAACGCCTTGTTTTTAATTGTGAAACGCCGTGTTTTTTTTTTTGCCCTAGGCGAACGGCAGGTTACGAGTTCGTAACCCAGTTACTCGGCGGTTCCGCCAAAATCTGGCCAAAACGCCGTGAAATGTGTGCCGAGATACCTATGCTTGTGCACTAGTGAGCTCTCCTAAATATTTGCAACTCAGTCCCTAAACTCTTTTGCGGCTTAGTCCACAGATCCTAACAAAAAAACCTTCAAGAAGGAAAAAGACCCAAATTCAAAGAGAAAAAGGCCCTTCAGAAAATAACTCCAATCATTACATATTTAAATATTAAAAAATACACATATTAGTTCTATACTGCTTCAAGTCTGAGTGTACAAGCCTCTTCCTGCATCTGATTGTGATTGTTTCCAGCTTGAGGACAAGTAGTTTCTAAGGGGAAGGGACTGTCAGGTTTGGGCTCACGAACAAGGGCATTACTATCTTTACAACCCGGTCAGCTAAGAGGAGCCAGGGGTCAACTATGAGCTAGGAAATGGTTGTAACAGTGGCTGGATTGTAACTAATTCTAGTTAAATAGTTAGTCTGTTAGTCAGTTAGGGATCATGACTTTTGTAGTGTAACTTTCATCTCTGATGATACTCTCTCTCTCATTCTTCTATTGAAATCCCAGTTTGATTCTTCTTTCTTGAATCTCTTTCTGCATGCTGGGGGAATGATTCATCCAATTCTTAGTAATATCCATGTGATCCTTGCCGGATCAAAAAACCAATACATCTAAATATTTTTTCTATGGCCCCTTAAATTTTTCGGCCACCGTGCGGGAGCACAGCCCGCACTGTACCAGGTCCGGACCTGAATATATTCAACTACAAAATGGGAAAAAATAATTATATGATATTCAAATATCCTGTCTTTTTTTAATGTAAACCACTTAGAAGTGGAGTGAAATTTATTAGGCTCACTACACCATAAAAAGCCAAATTAGGCCAAATTTACAATTCAAAATTGAAACACTATTCGTCTATGAGAGATCCTTGTCCTTACCCATGTCAAAATTCACAAACATGTTATGTCACACCATAGAGATACCCAATTTTGTCGATGAATTGACTCAATACTTGCAAGCATGTTAGGGTTTCCTATGCAATACCCAACTCTGCCGACAAGCACGGGGCTTGAAACAAGAATCCCCTTCCTTATACTTTTCCCATGTCAATTTTCACAAGCAGGTTAGGGCACGCCAAAGAGATTTCCAATTTTGCCGATGAAAAGACTCATAACTCGCAAGCATATTAGGGTTTGCTATGTAATACCCAACTCTGACGACGAGTACGGGGAAATGATAAGAAATAAGCACTCTATTGCATAATGACAAAGAGAGAAATAGTCTAGTCTATTACAATCCAGACATCATTAGATTGAGTTTCCATGTATCCATTATATCACTACTGCACATGTCAACTCCATGCTCCAGCTCCATACTCTCCAAGCACCATGATTCTATAAGCACCATGGGTCATTTTACAGGTTTGTTCAATACCGATAACCACCATTGTACACCTTGATCCTTGCTTGCCTTCTTGATCCTTTGTATCCAGTCCTCTTTGCTCACAGCTTCTTGATGTAAAAATTCTTGCTTTGCAGGCACATCCTTTTCTCATATCCCGCATCACAAAAACAGAAGTAAAAATTATTTTTTGATGTTTATCTCTGCCTAAGATAAGGCAATTCCATGCTATCCAGAGATACAAGTCCCTGAATATTCCTTGGTAAAGTTTCACTAGTGTATACATGAGAGTTATTAGTTTCTGTAGCAAGCGTGGCTAATGCATCAGCAACAACATTTGCCTCTCTATATCTATGAGTAAAAGTTGTAGTTATATCACCTGATAGGTCCCATATATTCCATATATACTTCATCAATGTCCAAGGAATTCTATAAGTTCTGTGAATGATCATCAGTAACACCTGTGAGTCCATCTCAACCTGCACATGCTGAAAGTTATAATAATAAGCTGTTTCCAATCCATAGCCAAAGCAATGGCTTCAGCCTCAAGACTGGAATTTGCTTTTATCACTAAGGATTTAGCATGTAAGACTCTGCCACTGGCATCCCTAATGACAAAACCTGCTCCAGCTCTACCATTCTACAATAAGGAACCATCAGAATTCAATTTAACCCAGTTCAGATAAGGTAATTTCCACTTTATGATCCTCTCTGGCCTATGTCTAGCCACTGTATGAACAGAATTGAGTCTGAACTGGACAGGTGGCTTAAACCTAGACCAAGAAGTAGCATGAGCTTGTATAATGGAGGTGATCAAATTATGTATGTTCAGAGCTATATTATGTCTATTTGGTATGACATTATCATATAGGAAAGAAGCTCTAGCACACCAAATGCCCCAAATCACAACAACTGGGATCAGTCTAGCTATATTAGTCTTGAAACTAGTATCTTTCAAATTCCAGTAATAGAACATGATATCCCATAAAGACTCAGAATAAACATGAATAAGATCAAATGATCTGCTTATAGTCTCCCATATCCATCTTATATTCCTGCAACTATGAAAAACATGATGTAACTCATCTGAATCAGAGTGGCAAAAACAACAAACAAATGGTTGTTGTATACAGATAGATTCCAGAATATCAGCTGTGGGAATGAGTCTATTAACCAATCTCCAACACAGAACTGCCATTTTTTTGGGAACATATTTTGACCATATATGCTTAAAGGAGTTAAATTTCATCTTTTTAGGTCTGATAAGTTCATAAGCAGATAAAGTTGTAAAAATTCCAAGTCAACTAGGCTTCCATATCATCACATCATCATATCAATCAAATAATGGAAAGTCTTGTGAAAGCAGAGTAACAAATAAATCAGGAAATCCATGTTTCAACAACTCAATATAGTATTCTTGATGATTGATAAATTCAGCAACAGTCAACTCAGGAGCAATAATCTCCTGTGTATCATCCCATTGATCAATTAAAGCTTTACCTCCCATCTATTGAGCATTCCAAAAGGACACCTGTCCTTTTCCAATTTGTATATATGTATTTGAAGTTATTGTATGCTCAACTTCCTTGATTCTGCTCCATGTTTTCGCTTTCTTCTGATAATTAGGCAAGGACCACATGAATTCAGCCTATAAGCTCCTTCGTAATTTGCACCCAACTTTAAAGAGAAGGCTTGCATTGTTAGATGAATATTTTTAACTCCCAATCCATTGTCATCTGTAGGATAACAAACATTAGTCCAAGACTTCCATACTCTTTTCTGACCACATTGTGAGGACCCCACAAAAATTTCGAGAACAATACATGCAACTTATCAATCACCCCTCTTGTAGGTTTTATGACAGTAAGTATTTGAAGGGGTATAGCTGATAAAACATGCTTAATTAAAATTAATCTCTCAGCCTGGTTAAGCCATTTATTTTGCCATATAGCCAGTTTTGATGCCATTTTATCATAGAGGGACTGAAAATATGAGTGCTTAGTCCTACCCAAATAAATGAGACATCCCAAATAGATAAAAGGAATGTGACCCTCTGCGATCCCTGAAATTTGTTCAACCATGGACTTAACAGATAATGGTGCATGTTTGGTGATGTAATAAGAAGATTTTTCCAGGTTAATCTTTTGACCAGTAGCAGATTCATAACACATTAAGAAACTCCTCAGATTGGTAATACTAGTTCTATTAGCTTTAAGGAACACAACAGTATCATATGAAAATTTAGGTGAGTTATTTTTCTTGCTGAATGTGGCAACTTGAAATAACCAATTCTTAAGTCATTAAACAGTAAACCTAGGTTTCTAGAAAACACCTCAGTGAGTAGTATAAACAAAAATGGAGATAAAGGATCTCCTTGTTTAATTCCCCTTGAGGTACTAAAGAATCCTTTAGGTTGACCATTCACAAGAACTGAACATTTAGTTGCAGATATGTTGCCCATAACATTACTGACAAATTTGCTATGAAAACCCAATTTTAATAAAAATAATTTCAAGAAACTCCATGAAACCCTGTCAAATGCCTTGACCATATCCAGTTTAAAGAAAATATTGGAGCCTTTTGTTTTATTATTTAAAAAATTGGTTATTTCTTGCATGAGTAGTACATTGTAAGCTAGTTCACGCCCCTGAACAAAGGATGACTGTTCAGGAGAAATCAAACTAGTCATTATGGGCTTAAGTCTCCCTGTGTATAGTTTACTAAAGATCTTATTAACAAAGTTAGAGAGACTAATAGGTCTAAAATCAGAGAAATGGTTAATCACTGATTATTTAGGTATCAATGTGATGAATGTAGCAGATATGGCTTTAGATAAAAATTCATTCACAGCATTTAGCAAATCATCACATATAATATCCCAGCATGCATGAAAAAACTTCCCTGAAAAACCATCAGGTCCCGGGGCTGAGTTTGAGCTCGCCATTGAAAAGACAACCTTTTTTAGCTCCTCCATTTCAGTAAGCTTGACCAAATTCTGATTGGTCTCATCAGTAACAAGCAAAGGAATATTGTCCAGTAATAACTAAGTATTCTGATCATGATCAACCTGTTGTTCTTCAGATAATAAACTAGAGAAGAAATTAACTGCCTCTGCACCAATAAGATCAGGATTAGTCAACAAATTATTTTGGCTATCCCTGATAGCTAAAATTCTTTGTCTAGCATTTTTGGATTTCCCAGTAGCATTAAAGAACTTAGAGTTTGAGTCTCCCTCCTTCAACCACTTAACCCTTGATTTTTGTTTCCAAAAAACCTCTTGTCTAGCAAGTGCTAAAGTCAATTCAGCTTGTAACCTATTCAGTTCTGACTTATTAACATCACTGCTATCATTTTGAAATGTTACCTCACTCTATTCAACTAGCAATTCAGCACTGGTAACTCTATCATTAACATTACCAAAAATTTCCTTGTTCCATTCTCTAAGTCTCAATTTTAGTCTTCTCAGTTCTAAGGAAAATTTCCTCACACCATATGTTTCACAGTTCAAATTCCAGTTTTCAGAAATGACTCTATTAATATCATCATGAAGCAGCCAGCAATTTTGAAATTTAAAGGATTTTGGCCCTGACTGATGGTCATTATTTTCTAATGTCATTAGTAAGGGAGCATGATCTGAGGGTGACCTAGACTTGACCTTGACCCTACTATGTGGAAAAACTTCTAAAAACATATTATTGGCTAAGCCTCTATCAAGCGTTTGCCAGACATTACCTCTACGACGGATTCCATACCAAGTAAATAAATTACCTATAGTAGGTAATTCAACCAGATTATTGACCTCAATAGAGTTATTAAAATCTAGCATACTGTTATGGCTAGGTGATGACTGATCCAAGTATTCATTGACCTCCCTAACTACATTAAAGTCTCCTGCAATCATCAAAGCATTATTGCTAAATGCACTTAAATCCTGCTAGAGAGGCTCCCTATCTAGTCTGGTATGTCTTCCATAAACAAAAGCACTATTCCATGGTGTAGGCATAGACTCATGTTTAATCTCAGCTAAAATAAATTGATCATGCACAAAGTTGACTGACACATTATAAGTATTATCCCAGAATAACCATATTTTATCTCTAGGGTCTGCATAAAAATGGTTATATCCTAACTGGAAAGCAGTAGACTGAATCTTGTTAGATTTTAACATTGGTTCTATAATGACAATAAGGCCAATTGTACTTTTCCTTTTTATATTCCCGACTCTCCTCTGAGCTGACTTGCTCTTAATACCTCTAACATTCCAAACACAAATATTAAGACTAATCATAATCAAGTAATATTAGAGGGACCAAGTTGTGATCTAGTACTGACAGTTTTAGGACCCTGCGTATAATCTTTTCTATTATATTTACGCTTCCCCTGGGTACCTACTTGCACAGACTCTGACTGACTAACAGACTTGCTAGTTATCAACTTATTGAATTTTTGTTGAGACTGAAGTAAGGTTTCAACTATAAAATCCCCTTGCCTATCACCTTTCTCATTTGACCATTTCTCAGTTGGACTTTCAGGCTCACTTAGACTCTGCACTTTATTTTTATTTGTCATACCTTGGGGACTAGTATACCCATTTAGATCTGCCTCACCATCTGAGACATTATCCCTTGTGCCAAAATTATCCATATTTGTTTCCTCCTCCAGTATAGCTTGTTCCTGATGACTGATGTCAGTATCAATTGAATTGTCCTCTGTATTCGTTTCCTGTGGTGCTATTTGTTCATCAGCATCATCTTGAGTAAAGATATTAGTAATAGAGAGCATACCAGGTGATTTATTCCTGGTATGCTGTAGAGCATTAAAAACAATGTCTTTTTCTTTTCCCTGTTTAGGCTCAATATTGGGATCATTCTCAGTTTCAGTTTCAATAGTTATATTTTCCATGAGCACATTGAAACTGTTATGAGTATTAACCTTACTACCATATGTCACTGAATCAGGTAGAGGTACCTTAACCTGAGGATTTGAGACCTCATCCTTCTTGTTTGTTGTAGCAACCTTAGCTTTTCCTTTGGTCATCCATACTTTTCTGTTACCTGCAACATGTCAAATCTTTTCCAAGTTGGATTCTTTAGCAGGATGGTTAGTAATTACATGTTCATCCTTTTGATACTGCCAGAAACCTGAAGACCCATAGCTTATCCAGATTCTTTCAAGTAATGGTTTTGATACATCCAATTCAACACAAACTTTGGCCACCTGAGGTCTAGATCTATTTAGAGTTGCTTGGTCTATTTTCACAGGATGTCCAATTAAATTACCAATAGAGAGCATTGCAGACTCATCAAAAAGTTGTTGCCATAACCCATACAAGCTTACCCATTCTGGAACTACAGGTGAGTCAGCATTGGGGTTGAAATCGGGGCTCTATTTCGTAATTCTAATTGAGTAGAACCCGAAATCCCAGACCTTGTGCATCTAGCAGCGATAATAGTCAGTTGCAAGTTGAAAATGGATAAAAACGTGACGGTTGTCTACCAGATAGATACCAAACTGGCCGGTGAAGCCCGCCGTATGAAAATCACGCCGGAGACGTTCAAGCTGTGGTCGAGCCCGGGCAAAACTTCCGACCAGACTGTATCGGAGAGGGGCTTCCAGGGTATCGCATTCCTCGTCTGAGAAATGGATCCCTAGTTCCCCAGGTGATCAATTCGGGGTTTTGGATTGAATGGGGCTCTGGGTTCTGATCTAGAAGAAAGGACAACCAAATCTAGAGAATTCTTATTCAAGGCCTGTGCATATGAAGTAGGTGGGGACGAGGATAGGTTAGGAGGTATCGGATCGATCGGTGATGGCACCGCCATCCTGGCGGCGCCGATCAACGGCCGTGTCGCGGAGCCGTCAAACACCTCCTACACAATTCCAACCCACATATGCTGTCGTCGCCGGAAATCAGTCTCCGGACAGATCCCTCACAGGTTCCGCACAGATTCCGGACAGAGCCCGCACAGGTTTCGCCGGGCAGTCTCCGGACAGAGCCCGCACAGATTCCGCACTGGATTCGCCAGATCAGTCTCCGGACAGAGCTTCCGCACAAAGCTTCCGGGCAGTCCGGGCAGCAGGATTCAGGCGGCTAGGACGAAGGCTGTTGTCCAGGCGGCGACGATCGGTTTTGAACCTAATAACATTTATCTTCAAATATCCTGTTATTATTATAAGTATATATATCACTATAAGAAATCTAGTTTTTTGCGTCCCCTAAAGTATGCCACTTATCATTGATTTTATGTCGCTAATATGATTTACGACACTATGTCACATCACTTTTTTTTGTGTCGTAAAAAGTGAGGTAGTAAATTTACGACATTAATTTTCAAGTGTGTCGTAAAATTAACGACCCATTTTGTGTCATTTTAACTATCTGTCGTTTTTATTTGCGGCTTAGTTTTACGTCATTCAAATTAGTTTTGCAATTTTATTGCGACATGTTGTGCGTCATCTATTTTACATGATGCTAATATTTAACGACATTTTATGCGTCAATAATGCTTTGTGACGCGTAGTATTTTGCGACATATGATACGTTAGTAAAATTTAGTGACGCATACTATATTGCGACATATGATGCGTCAATTTTTCTTTGTGACGCAGACTAATTTGCGACATATTGTGCGTCCATAAACATTTATGATGCAAATTATTCGCGACATTTTATGCGTCAACCATATTTATTGTTGTATATATTTACGACACAATATGCATCAATTTTGCTTAATGATGCATCTATGTTTGCAACACATTATGCATCATTTACATTTTGTGGTGCTTCGGCGACATTATTTTAAAAAGTCGTATGTTACTACAACATATATTGTGAAAGAATTAATAAGTGTCGTAAATATTATACTTCTTTAAGGTGCTAGATTATAAGAGCAAGTCCAACAGATTATCTACTCACATTCTCCATAATAGGGAAGCAAATCTCATATTCCCCATATTTTTTTACCTCAACTTCAACAGTTTCTCCATTTTCCATTCTCTATAATTTATTGACATTTATTACTATACATTTATCCTATTGTTTTCTATTTTTTTATCATATATTCAATAAGTCCAAATAATGATGAACAAATAAATAATTAACTTAAAATACATATTACAATAATATTTCATATTTGAAATTACTTACTCTAATTTATAAAATGATAAAATTACATTTTATAAAAATAACACATCCTGAGTTAAAATATAACTATTTTTGTAATGTATTATGAATAATTAGACTCATCTCTTTTCAATTTTTTGTTACAAGTTATTATTTTCAACCATAAGAAATAAAATGTCAAAATAAATATATTTATAACCTTAAAATTTAGTAAATTTATATTGGAAAATAGGTTATATTTGATTATTAAATCATACTGATTTGTATGATTATATATTTTTATCTTTAATTGATAATATAATTAGTATAATTTAAATAGAATAATTTCCCGATCAACATTGATTCTTTATTTGAAATTGAAAGTAACTCATAATAAATAATGTCACTTAAATAAAAATATGAATATTCAAAAATAATAAAAAGGAAATCTAAACTAAATTAAACTCTCATTCCCATAGCCGACCAGAATAATGCATCCTAATCTCAAATTACTTGGCCTTCCTCTTATTCCTTCTCGGTGTTTCCTCCTTTTTGTCCTATGAAACATTAAAAAAGAAAATTTATTACAAGACTAAAAAGAGTTTTCTCTCTCTCTCTAGAAACAACAAGAAAAGAGAGCATCTTCCAGCATCTTCCGTGTTGCATTGTCGAAAGATCAAATCAAATCAGAGTGGGTGTTGCCAAATTTGGTTCGCATGTGCAGAATGAATTGGAGCACCACCGGTTTCAAGAAAATCGAAGTCGATCGTTGGATTGAATCTTCATCAGCGGCTCAAAATCAGGTTAGTAGTTTTTTCAATAATTAATTTGCTGGGTGGGAAAACATCATCATTGCAAGGGAGAACAAAGGTAGAGCAGGTTGGAAAATCCAGAAATTAGGCAATCGGAATTTCGTTTATTGGGGAAACCAGGAGGCAGAATAGTAATAGCCGGTGGCAATTACTGTTTTCATGGGGGTGTGGAATTATAATAATAAAGGAGGGAGAAGGACCCGAGAAGGGGAGGAGTATAGAGTAAGTCCTATAAATAGGTGGAAAGACAGGAATAAGGTAATTCAAAACACAGAGTGTAGACATAGAAGCAACAAGGTAATCAGGAAATGGATGGTCGCATATCGGATTTAAGCTCGGTGTCGGTGCATACGGCTCAGGGATCAGAATTCTCTGAGGAAGAAAGGGAGCCTGGCTTTGATGCGGATGTGGTTCAGAATACATTTCAGCACCAGCGAGTTGGGGGAGTACTTCAACTAACTATGGAGGATCTTCAAGAGGCTTCACAGTATGAGGAGCACTGTGTGGTAGCATATTGGCATGATTACAGAGTTTTCAGGCGTCAGAGGGTTCAAAACTACCTAGAAACACACTGGGGAACTGATGTGAGGATTCAGCACTGGGAAGGTAAATTTTTCATCATTAAAATGCCAACTAAAGAAGCTATGCTTGCTGCAATTCACAACTCTCCTTACTCTATTAGTGGGGGTATGTTGGCTATAAGGAGATGGGATCCTATGGTTCCTTTAAGTAGAATAAAGGTGACTAAAATAATGTTAGCTGTAAGATTATATGGCTTATCTGCTAAATGTTTCTATCCTGGAGCTGCTGGGAAGTTGATGAATTATGTTGGAGAAGTTGTAGATCTGGAACTGTATTATGTGCCTGTGAGAGATATAAGGTACATTCGGGCTAGAATTCTGGTTAATCCTGACAACCCTCTCATACCAGGATTCTATGTTGATATGCCAGATGGCAGAAGATACTGGCTTTCTTGTAGATATGAGAGGGTGCACAAGTTCTGTAGGAGATGTGGTAGGGTTGGTCACTCTTTTACTATATGCCCTATCCAGGATGATGTAGAATTATCTCAGTTTCTACAAACTAAGTTTCAGCAACACAATGATAGGCATGGTACACAGATAGTATTTGATGCAACAAAAAAATTGTATCCAGACTCTCTGAGAGATCATGGTCACAGACCTCACAAAAGGAACACTTCCTTTCCTGCTGGTTTCATGGAAATGCAGGCCCCATACTATACTACTGTGCAGGAGGACAGAATTCAGGATGGTTTCTACTATGAGGTGGACACTGATAATATGGTGGAAGTTGAAGTGCATCAAGATGTAAATATGGCAGAAGGGGGTGGAGACAATGATCATCATAACCAACCAGGTGCAGGGATGGATCAGGGAGATGGAAACTGGCAACCTCCTAACCAACTGATACCTGAGGAACCACCAAATGATAGGCTTGAGCTGCCTGAAGGTGTGCATGGCAATGGGTTTCATGTGGTGGAAAGCAATGACAGGAGGTCAGGTCAGGAAGGTAGTGGTAGAGATGATGTTGAAATGTTGGGAGAGGAAATGAGTTTAAAGGATATGGATATACAAATTCAGAATATCCAAGTGGGAGAGGAAGACCAGCAGAAGGAGATAATGCAGCAATTGGAGATGAGGCATGAAGGCAGTGATGGAATAGTGTTTGAAGGGATGATCTCTGTTATAGAAAAAGACTCAGAACAGCTGTTAACTACTACAGTGAACATTATTCAAGATAAAGACAAGCAAGCAGCAATTTTTGATCTAAATGGAGCATTAAGGGGGTCAGTCCTGGAGTTGCAGAAGATCAAGAAAGATGCTGTTATTGAAAGCTTGGCTAGGCCTGAGGACATTGTGTATGGAAGGAGAGATAAAAACAAGATTCAGAGGTCAGAGGCATTGCAGTCAGTAAATGAAACTGTAAAATGGCTAAAGACCAGAAGGACAGCAATCACCAAGGTATTTACAAGAAGAAAGAAACTGGAGAAGAAGGAGAAACTGAGATGTATCTACAAATGTATTGAAGCAGAGATACAGACTGTGGACAAGAATGGAAAAGTTGCATATACAAGTGAAGTGAAGGAATGGAATGGCTGGGGGCAGAAGAAATTCAGAAGTGTGCTAGAAAGGGAGGATTTTGAAGCAGTATCTCAAAAGGGGAAAGAGGCTGTGTCAAATGAAGATCTAACTCACTCTGATGGAGGTAGAAAGGAATTGAAGAGAAAGAGGGCTGAAGATGAAGAACAGGATTCAGATTCAATCAATACTTTGTTGGTCATGGAATGGGAAAGACAAGGATTACAGGTGAAGAAGCTCAAAATGATAGAAGTTCAGAATGTTTAAAGAGAAGACCTGAGGATGAAGGGTGGGCCAAGGAGAGAGGAGGAGGAACTGTCTGAGGGTTTTAGTGCAGTTGTCCCAAAACAACTGCACCAAGGGCCATGAGGAGCCTAGTGTGGAATTATAGGGGTATTAAAAACACCCCTACAAGACAGAGGCTGTATCAATTGCTAAAGGAGAAAAACCCACAGATATTGTGTCTGATTGAGACTAAATCATCAAAAGAAGAAATGGAGAAGTGGCAGCAGACTACAAGATTCTGGAAAAGTTGGCATCTGGAAGCATCTGGTTCAGCAGGTGGTATCTCTTTATTTTGGTCCTCACTAGTTCAGGTGGACATAATAGCATCTAGTAGTAATTTTATTATGACCAAGTGTGCAAGTAGCCCAGCCAGTAGCTGGTACCAATGTTTTGTGTATGGTTCCCCTGTAATAGATGATAGGGTGAAGGTTTAGGATGATATCAGAAGAATAATAGCTAGTATGAATTATCCTATGGTGTTAATTGGTGACTTTAACCAAATACTATCCACAGAAGATAAATTGGGGGGAAATCCTTCTAAAAATACATCATCTAGTCTAAAACTGAAAGCTATACTGGAGGAGTTTGGTTTAGAAGAAGTACAACATGAAGGGTTATGGTATACTTGGACTAACAATAGAAAGTTTGAGGATCATATAGCTGAAAGACTAGATAGAGCTTTTGTGAATGAGAGTTGGAGAGAGTATTTTCCTAAATGTAAAATATTGAATCTGCCAATCATATCTTCAGACCATAGTCCAATTTATTGGATCTAATGCCTGGGAAAAATAAGAGTACAAGTTGGAATAAATATGAAGCCTTTTGGAGACATAGTGATGTACCAAGGCAAATTATTAGAAGAGTGTGGCAAAATCAACATGGAGCATCCCCAGTAGAAAGTCTGTCTCAGAAGTTGAAGTGTGTTCTGTTACATTTGAATAATTGGAGCATGAAAAGTTATGGAAACTTGAAAAAACAGCTCAAGATTAGCGTAGAGAGATTGGAGAAACTGCAAAGAGCTGTAATGACTAGAGAAATACAGGAGCAACAGAGAAACTGTAAGATAGATATTGAAAATCTAATGGAAATGCAAGCAGATTATTGGAAGCAAAGATCAAGACTTGACTGGAGTAAGAAGGGAGACAGAAATACAGGATTTTTCCATAAATGGGCAACCAGAAGACAGGCAATAAACCAAGTAACAGAATTGCAAGATATAAATGGAAATTTACAGAGAGAAGAGGAAAATATAAGACATATCATGCAGTCTCATTTCCATAATCTATATGTAAGCCCCTCTTCTTATCCATCACAGCCAGCACCAGAGTTAACTATGGTACAGTTTATGGAAGAAAACCATTTGAAACTAAATGAGCAACAAATACAAGAATTGTTGTTGCCATTTAGAAGGGAAGAAGTGGAGGAAGCATTAAAGAAAATGAAATCATGGAAGGCACCAGGCTTAGATGGATTACCAGCTGGATTTTATAAAACACATTGGGAGACAGTGGGAGATCAGGTAACTGATTCAATTTTACAAATTTTGAATGGAAAAGAAATGCCTAGAGACTGGAATCAGACTGTAATTATATTAATACCTAAAAAGAAACAGGCCTGTAGACCTGAGGATTTTAGACCAATCTCACTGTGTAATGTGAAATATAAGTTAATTGCAAAGACTTTAGCAATAAGATTGGCTAGAATCATGAATACACTAATTGATAAGGCACAGTCTGGTTTTATAAAAGATAGAAATATAGGGGAAAATGTTCTTTTGGCACAAGAAATGTTACACTCTTTGAAAAAGAAGAAAGGGAGAGTGGGAGTAGCTGCAGTTAAACTTGATATGAGTAAAGTCTATGATAGAGTGTCATGGCCATTCCTATTTAGTGCTTTGACATATATTGGATTTCCAGAGTCTTGGATTAAATTAATTCATGAGTGTGTTACTACAGTATCCATGACACTGAGGGTGAATGGTCATAATTCAGATTTCTTTTCCCCTGTTAGAGGTTTGAGGCAAGGTTGTCCATTATCTCCCCTATTATTTTTATTTAGCCAACAATATCTATCTGCAATGATACATTCTACCCTACTTTCATCTAATCTGAGTGGATTTAGACCTGGAAAGGGTGTGGAACCAATTTCACATCTAATGTATGCTGATGATTGTTTATTATTTTTGGAATGCAAAACTGAGGTAATAGATAGAATGGCAAGGGTGATAGATCTATTTGCTAGGTATTCTGGCCAAAGAATAAATTTTGAGAAGTCAGGAATAATGGTAAGCCAGAATACTGATCCAAATATAAAACAGTATTTGAAATGTACCCTGAATATACACAGAGAAGGGATTGGCAGTAAGTATCTAAGAATGGTAATAGATTTTACAAGGAATAAGTGTCAGATATATAAGGAAATTACTGTGAAAATGAGAGCCAAGTTTGACACATGGAAGACAAGATTTTTAAGCTTGGCAAGAAGAGTGGTTATGGCAAAACATGTGTTATCATCCTTAACTATATATCCAATGAGCATCTTTAAACTGCCAAAAACTGTGTTGGTGGATATAGATAAAATCATAGCCAAATTTATATGGAAGGGAGATTCTGAGGGAAGAGGTATACACTGGATGGCATGGAAAAATTATGCAAATCAAAAGAGTCAGGTGGATTAGGTTTGAGAGTAGCTGAAAATCTAAATTAGCACTGGTGGCAAAACATGCTTGGAGTATATTGCAAGATAAGGACTCTTTAATGGTAAGGATACTGAAACAAAAGTACTGTAAGAATAAGAAGTTCACTGAGATTAAAGTAAAGAACTCAGATTCCTGGGGATGGAAAAGTATATTATGGGCTAGGGATTTTCTCAAAAAACACTGGAGGTGGAATATAGGGGATGGATCTCAGGTAGACTTGCTAGAGAACTGGATTTTAGAGAAGGGAGGTCTGAAACTATTAGAAGGTGTGCAATTACAGCCTGGAGAAAAAAGAGTTGCAGAATTCATCATTGAAAGTAAACAGTGGAATTTGAACAAACTAAGAGAAATATACTCAGAGTCAGAAATACAGAAGATTATGAGAGTATACATTCCAAAGGCTGGGGAAAAACAAGATAAAATAATATGGCCTTATAATAAACAGGGACTATACACAGTCAAGACAGGTTATAGATGTCAGGATCTCCCAATAGAGGAGGAAGCTACATCTTCAAATCACATAAAACCTGACTGGAAGACCTTTTGGAAGATGAAACTGCCAATGAAAATTCTGATATGTGTCTGGAGGGCAATTAATAATTGTTTACCTACAGCATGTAATCTCAAGAGGAGAAAGATTAGGGATGACAGATATTGTAATAGATGTGAAGTAGGAAGAGTGGAGGATACAGAACATCTATTGCTATACTGCGAGGAAACAAGAAAGGTTTGGAAAGCATCTGTGTTAGGGCTGACAATAGAGGACAAGGAAGAATACACTTTCCCTAACTGGTTCTGGTATCATTTTAAAAAATCCCCTGATGATGAGATTAGATCTATGATATGCTCTTATGTTTGGAACATTTGGAAAGCCAGAAATGAGGCAGTGTTCAGGAACCAGAAACAAAATACTGGAAATGTGTTAGAAAGCAGCATGATATATTATAGAATGGTTGCAGAATATAAAGATGAGGAAGGAGAGTTTTTAAGGCAAACTCAGGAAAAGACTGTTTTGAGTACAAGTGCTAGTATGATACAAGAACATACAGATGTGAGAACTGCTGGACTGAATACTCTAAGATTTGATGGTGCATACTGGGACAAGAACAAGCATGGATCTGCAGCATGGAGTATCCAGAAGAAGGACTCTGAACAGGTTGAGGTAATACAATGCAATCACTTCTTGGCATATAATCTTGTGCAGTGTGAAGCTATGGCCTGTCTTCAAGGCTTAATTCTAGCAAGAAACACGCAAATGAGGGAGTTGGAAGTGCACACAGATTCTATGGAGTTGCAGCAGCTACTGATGAATCCAAGTTTGGAGGCTCCATGGGAGATAAGTGGACTGATTTCTGATATACGGAGTCTACTTACATCTTTTAGTATGATGCTATGTAAAAAAGTAGAGAGAAACAAATTAGGTCTTGAGCATGCAAAAGCCAATGGCCTAAGATGTAGTATTTGTGTTTAATAATATATTATATTTGTTGTAAAAAAAAAAAGAATTACTTAATAAGTAAGTATCTAGTACAATTGAGAACACCTTATGTTATTGATGTGCCAAGCTCCCTTTAAAGGAACAATCTTTTGAATCACAACTAAATCACATAGGTAGTGTACAAATAATCAAGATAGGCATCTCATGTTTTGATTATCTATATTATACAAGCTATTGAGCATGCAACGATACCCCAAAACTTCAAAAATCGATCTGTATTCTCTAGAATTCTCTAGAACAGAAACAATCCAACATTCAAATATAATAAGAACAACTCAGAAAATCATATTCACATATATTTTGATTGTGCAAGATTGAAGGCAAGGAATCATTCAAGAAGCATAAGCTACTAATCATCTATTCAGCAATTTGTAACGGAAAAACCATGATGTTAATTCTGCTATATTAAAAGTGGGAGATTACACTTACAGGTGGAACACTTTAGCAATTAAAGTGGTTGCAAAGGGTATTAGCAAGCTCTTACGAAAATCAAAATAAAAAACGCAAGCACAAGAGCATACAAGCAATATTAACTCATCATTAACCACTTCACAGTTGATGCAAACATTACCATGAAATGTGTTCAATTCAGCTCAGATTTGTGTGATAATCCAAATGAAGTATCACCACTCTTCTCATTGTCCAGTCTGAATTTGCACCCTACCCGTCTTCCACTCCTACAGATTGCAACAAGAACACTAAGAGTTTAAATCACACAAAATACAAACTTTATTACAGTACACGAAGAACAACATAATTTTGCAGCAAAATAAAGAGATATACGAATTAAATACCTAGAGGGATCAGACCCTCCAATTAACCGCTTCTCACATACCGGAGCCAAGGGGAGGTGTGAGGCCAGTAAACCCTTCGCTATCAATTCGTCACAGATCACCACATGATAATCACACTCTAACTGCTCTGATAAAAACAAGAGATCACTCATCCGGTCATGCACAACACCGCCATAGTTCTAGCATTCCACGAGCCACTAAAATACCTATTATCAGTCAAGCTCGAAATGGAAATCTGAGGCATCGCGACAGCGTCAGCCCTATCAAACCTCATCACGCTCAACACAGCTTCGTAGTTCGTTCTTCAGCGGTGCTGGTCAGCTGGGTGGTCTCCGGCGTGCTTCAGACAGTGGCGAGACCTCGAGCGTTGTTTTAGTGTACCTGCAGTGATGGTCGTACGAGCTCTTGATTCTCTTCTCGGAATAGTTTACCGCCACCGACACCGCGAGATCATGATCGATCCAAGCGACGTCACTTGTGTATAACTTCCAATCCCCGTTCAGCCATGCGGTTTTCACGAGTGGAACGAGCTCGGAGCTCGCTAGCCTGGAAGAGCGAGGGCTTCTTGTATCATGATCTGATACAGGAGGTGCGGATGAGAGATGCGGATGAAAGCGGCGATGGACAAGAGAAGAGTAAGACAGGTATGTATTTATGTAAGATTAGGGTTTAATGAACGGTTGCGATTAACTTATGAGATATTGACGGTGTAGATTAAAGAATAACAAAATATGTTTAAATAAAAAAAGTAGTAATGGTTTAATTTATTTTAATTTGATCGGAAAGTATTGCTTTTATGGAAGTTTGTTGTTTTAGTTATTTTTTCTCTTTAATTATCATTAGTTTGCTTTTATTAATTTTGTTAATGAAAGTTTACTGAGTCTCCTTGCCGTATAAATTTGCTTTATTAACAATAATAAAAATATAGTAAAAATAATTTCATACTAGAATCTTCTATAATTAATTTCTTTTAAATATAATTAATTAAATATAATAGATATAGTAAATTTAAGTTTTTTTGTAATATATAATTTCTAAGAAAATAGGTTTTCTAATATTTTTACCAAAAGCTAAAAGTAAAAAATATATGTGGTATCTATATATATTTTGTTAGAGTTGACTTTCGGTTAATTGAAATTTAATTAATTGCAACATAAGGGCTTATAAAAAGTTAGGTCAGACTTGAATTATAATTAGTTAAACTCAATTAAGTTATTAATGTGTAAACAATCAAGCAAAGGGTTGATTAGTTAAACTCAATTTAGATAGTTTATTGTAATTGAGCGATTGTTGACTTTTAATTAGCTGGAGTACTTATTAAAATAAGTGTTTATACTAAAGTAAGACCTTGTTTTCCTGAGTTTATTAGTAGATCAGTTTAGTTCGATTTAATTTAGTTTGGTTTACTTTAGTAGAAACTAAAATTTGATGAAATTCGAGTAAATTTAGTCGTACGTAGTTCTATTTTTCATTTTAGTTCAGTTTAGTAAGAAACAATCTCACGAGAACAAAACTTAAGTAAGATTTAACTTTTGATTAGTTGATATTCGAATTAGTTGCATGTTTTATAAAGAAGTGAGAGTTGACTTTCGATCATCACTTAAATGAGAAAGAATAATATGTTGCTTGTTTATAACTCGAATTGCGATCATTCGTATATTAAAGTGATGTCTAGTTAAAGTTATTCTCAAATTTTAGCAGTTTCAGTTCAGTAAAAAACTATCTCATGAGAAACAAAGTTTAAGTAAGATTTGACTTTTGATTAGTTGAATTCATAAGTTGAAAATAGATTAAAAAGTTAATTTTAGATTATCACTTAGGTGAGAACGAAATATATGTTGGAATGATTATTACTCAAGTCGTGATCATTCGTGCATCGAGGTCATGTTTAGTCCAGTTTATTATCAAATCTGATCACTTTTCAGTTCAGGAAACAATCTCACAAGAACAAAGTCTTAGTAAGAATTGACTGTTGACTTTTAATTAGCTGGAGTACTCATTATAATAAGTGTTCATACAAAAGTAATGCCTTGTTTTCCTGAGTCTGTTAGTATATCAGTTTAGTTCTATTTAATTTAGTTTGGTTTACTTTAGCAAAAACTTAAATTTGATAAAATCAAGTAAATTTAGTCATACGTATCTCTATTTTTGATTTTATTTCACTTTAGTAAGAAACAATCTCACGAGAACAAAGGTTAAGTAAGATTTGACTTTTGATTAGTTGAACTCATTTAGTTATAAGTTGAAAATATATTAAAAAGTTGGTTTTTGATTATAACTTATGAAAGAATGAAATATATATTGGATTGGTTATTACTCAAATTGTGATCATTCGTGCATCGAGGTCATATCTAGTTCAGTTTATTATCAAGTCTCATCACTTTCAATTCAGTAAAAAATAATCTCACAAGAACAAAACCTTAGTAAAAGTTGACTTTTGATTAGTTAAATTCGATTTAGTTATAACTTATAAGTTTGATAGAAAAGTACAAGTTGACTTTTGATTATGACTATGACAACGAATATCGTGTTGGCTTGGTTATAACTCGAATTGTGATCATTCGTATAGATTTCAAATTTAACTCCTACTCGATTTCAAATATATTCATTCCTTTATAAATATATTTCGTCCACCTCATTATTTTGGGTAAATTTTTTATCCATGCTAGTTATAGCTAAATGATTTTAGTTTTATCAAAACATTTTTGTATTGAATGGTTAAAAAGTACATATTAGATCATGGAAAAAAAATGAAACATAATAATAAGATATAAAAACTATACTAAAATTTATTTAGGAAATACTATTTTTGATCAATAGTATTTTGACTAGGCTTAGATTCGTTTTCTCTAAAAATAAGGCATGTTCTCTTTAAGAATTTTTAATGTAGTATATATTAGGTAAGTTTATTTTATTTGTTTCTTTAATCCAGTTTAGCTCAAGCTAGATTTGATAAAAATTAATTTAGTTTAGCCACACTATTAAACTTCTAGTACATCAATTTTACTTAAATTCAATATATTTCACATCAGTTCAATTTTAATAAGTCATTTTGTTTTAGGCAATCAATTATTACAAATATTGACTATTGACTAATCAATAGACTGACAAGTATATCGAAATTTAAACTTTCCTAAATATTATGAAGCTATCATTATATATATTTAAGGTCAAAAACTATAGTTTTTAATTCAAACACATTATAAAACATGTTTCATTTACAAATCCAAGAAATATTATATAATTATTTATAAATTTAAAGTTACAAAAAATATTATATAAACATAAAAGTGCAAAAAAGAGCTTCACAAAAATAGAAAGTTGAACTTTCATAGAACAATTAGAAAGTTGAAGTTTTATGCGATCAACTCAAATAAGTACACCTAACATAAAAGAAAATTTCTTATATAATTAAATTATTTATAAACATTTTTGCAAATTGTTGGCCTAGATGAGTTGGTCTAATGGTGGTATCTAACACAAGCATGAGGTCGGAGTTTCTAGGTCGGAGTTTCTAGTCTCCCTGATGCCCAAGTTTGTTCAATTTTTCCTTTAGAATCAAATTTTAGTAAAATCATAAATATAAAAATTTCAAATTATAAGGCACTTTTTATATGAAACACTATTATCTTCCAATATTTACATTAATGAGATCAAATAAGGACAAGAAATTTTAACAGGATCAAATGAAACTAAATTAAATAATTTCAACAACCATAAAGTGCTGCTAATAATGTTGAAACATTTTAGTCATATGACGCAAATGTGTCCAAAATTTGATTTAAATTTAGTATTGTGTAGTGTAGTTGAGACATATTATGTATGTGTAGTAAATGTTTTGTCGTAATATTGGACGTCATATAAAGTGACGCAAATTCCAACACCTCCTACACAATTCCAACCCACATATGCTGCCGTCGCCGGAAATCAGTCTCCGGACACATCCCTCACAGGTTTTGCACAGATTCCGGACAGAGCCCTCACAGGTTCCGCACAGGTTTCGCCGGGCAGTCTCCGGACAGAGCCCGCACAGGTTCCGCACAGGATTCGCCGGATCAGTCTCCGGACAGAGCCCGCACAGGTTTCGCCGGAAATCAGTCTCCGGACAGAGCTTCCGCACAGAGCTTCCGGGCAGTCCAGGCAGCAGAGATTCAGGCGGCTGGGACGAAGGCTGTTGTCCAGGCGGCGACGATCGGTTTTGAACCTAATAACATTTATCTTCAAATATCCTGTTATTATAAGTATAAATATAGCATTTGAAATTGTCACACTTAAAAAAAATAAACACTAAGAGATAAACTTATAATTCATCATAGACAATGTTACAGTTGGATACAAAAGTTATAATGGATGGACAAGCAAAATAAAAAAATGGGGTTTCGATGATTAATATGTAACCCCTTTGATGCGGCAGATTGCGCGAACTTTGGTGGGAACCCTCACTAGAACATCTCCTCTCCGGCTGCTGTCAGTCAAGGTAGCAAAGGATGGTGTATGAGCCCAAACAAAAGAGAATCGGTACATGCATGAGCCATCTTCCCCTAATTCCATCTCCTCCATAGATCCATGCTTCAGATTTGCAGCATACAGTTTCACAGTTCGTTGTTCGGCCACTAACAACAATTCCTCATCCAACATTCCCAAAATTTTGAAGGGATATAGAGTGCTCCGTTTCGGCCAGGATGAGCGAATCAATTCGTGGCAATTTATTTTATGCCTTGTGATCCAATTTCCAGACTTTCTTTCCCAAACACTGATGAAGTAACCCGATTCATGAACTTCACAGAGAGATAAGTTCTCATGCTGATTAGTGCCCCTTGTTTGGAGCAAGTGCATGTTTTCGTGCCTGGTTGAACCATTTCCAGAGCAATATGGACCCGGATGAGACAGCCTCGTGAATTCTTCGCGCTCGATATCAAAAGCCAGTATGGCATCTTCACAAGATGGCACTCCATGTATGTCAGTAGGATCAATCATCCAGTAAAGGACATTCTTCAAATTCACTGGGGGGACAACTCGATTCGAATGTTTCCTGGGACTATACTTGTGCAGCCTGGGAACTATGTTTCTCCAGCAGGAAACTGTCTTGATGAAGGATTTCAGATTCAAAAGCTTAAACTCCGTCGTATTGGGGCTCAATCGCTCTCTCTGGCCCCAGAGAACGCACAATTCCTGCAATTTTGGATGAAGGAAAATTGCGTAAACACAGCCCCCTAAACCAACATCTTCATCAAGAACCATCAGCTTCACATTTTCCTTGGTGGCTGGGTTGTATAACTCACATGAAGTCGATTTGAGCCCCTGATCCCGCAACACGATGAACCCAAAAGAACTAAAAGCCACCATTTTATGGCCGAAAGGACCTAAAATCCCCGATGACCTCAGTCTCAGTGAAGGTGGTGCTGGATGAAGCGTAGAAATATGGTTATGAGGGTTTTGCGGCTGTGGATCTTCCTCATCTATCAAAATCTCAGCCATGAATTGGTTGTACCAGTTCTTGGTGTGTATGCTGATGAAATGAGAGCTTGATGTTAATGTCCACCAACGCTTGCACGCCACTCGATATTGGGCCACCTTTCTTGCTGGAACCCTGCTCAGAATCTGTTCCTGAATTTCTTCGGGAACCTTCCCTTTTGAGATGATAGTTTTCTTCTCTGTTGACATTGTTTGCTGGAAAATAAATTGGTAGAATCAATTAGAACATATCACAAGTAGTGATGTCGATGAAAGACAATGCATGGATTATGAATTTATGAATGAAAATAGGGCACAGTAGCTAGCACGGATTCGTATTTTACATATCAAAAACTAAAAATGGTCAAGTTAATAAATCTGTAAAAGTTTTGGGGCCATCTTGTATCATATGCATATAGTTGGTCGATTGGTGTAAAAAAAATTTTAACATTGAAAAATAATCAAAATGAATCCAACGAATTAGCAACAAATACGTACCCAAAAGTAAAATCCAGAAGGTAAATCACAACAAGATTAATCGAAAAGGTAATAATTGTTTTGAGAGCTTACCTGTTTTGCGAATGGGGCAACACACTATTCTTAATTATCACACTCCTACCCTCACTTCTTAATTCGCCTTTTGATGTGTGGAGCAAGATCTGAGGATTGATGAAGTTGAGAGTATGAGATCTGAGAGATGGAATGATCAGATTATACATAATCAAAAACCAAACTTTGTTATTAATTCAGAATCATATGATATTTATTATTACAGGTTTTGTATTGACTTTTCAATACTCAATCAAGTTTTATTTAAATTAGACGGTCTCTATAAACCAGTTGAAATATTTCATTTTTTAATTGTCACATTATTTCCAAAAAAAGTAGAAGCAAAACACTAAACTAAAACACATAAAAACAAAACTTTCAATTGTTCTATATTAGTTAAATATAGACCGCTGTCAAAGAAAAAAAAGTCACAAAAGAAGTACTAAATAATAGATAGGTATGAACTAAAGATTATTGTAATTATTTGTCTAATTTATTAATTACTATTATTTCTCTCAATTCTCTATATCTTCATTAGGATTACAGTAATTTAATATTGACCTCTCTCGAGTTCAAGTAAATTTGGAAAAATAATTTTGTAGGAACAAAAGTTTAACATTAGTAAAACAATGGAACTAGATCATCATTCTATTTCTATTTAATTTAAACAAATTAATCTATGCAAACAAAATTTTGTTCGAACTTCTTTTCAAATAGATATTTTTCAGTAAAATGTCAAACTTTTCTGATCTTAATCGATTCTAGTCCACACTGGACCTGATGAAATTTAAGATTTAGGCTTGCACCTATTAATCTAAACATGCTTGAAATAAAAATAAAACATACATAGGAAGGCAGTTAACTCAAAAATGTACGAGAGAAATTATGGTTCCAAACAGTTGATACCTTCAATTACCTGTTTTGCAAATTACCGTCACTTCTCCTAGTTACAAAACCAAGATTTCATCAAAAAAGCACCTATCGAGATGGACCTAGCCCTTGTTGTGCAGAGCTAGATCGGAGGGGAAGGGATGGTAAAGTAAGGCTAAATGTAGAAAATCGGTATGAAATTGAGAGATTGAGACTCAAATAATAGAACAAAGGCTTTTTATAATCAGATTATTAAAAAAATGAATAAGAATCAATGATATTAATTATTATCACCGTTTTTATATTGACTTTTTCAATAAAATCCATAAAATCTTAATTAAATAGACGCTCTGTATAGAGCAGTTGAAATGTTTGATTTTATAATTCTCATGTTGTTTACAAAATATATTTAAAAAAATCAAGACTTAGAAAAATGAAAACTTCAATTGTTTAAATTAAGTTTAATATAGAAATTTATTGTATAGACAGTGTAATAAAATAAATATCATTTAATTGATGGATAAGAATGAAAGAATATTACGATTTCCCTATCTTCTTACTAATATTAATTCTCTCATTTCTATACGTGATCTTTATTAAGATTACAGTAGTTGTTGTGCACAAATTCGAGATTCATTCAATTTTTTTCTCTCTTAAATTCAAAACCACTCGCCTCCCAGTCCCTAGTAAGACAAATAACAAACTTGAAAAATCATTCGATTGGTGACAGTTGTAAGATCACAGGGTGCTATACATGAAAAAGGATGGGTTTCTTTTTTGTTCCATTAAGAAACATTAGAACTATCGGATTCTTGAACATAGGAAGTTTTAAGAGTTTCTTCAAAGGAGAACAGGTGAATATAGTGAAAAACAAATTGAGTATATACGTGAAAAGATTGTATCTAGGAGCCCAAATGATTTAAGAATGAATTTATGCAATACAACGTATTAAATTATTGCTAAAGTTCAAGCATCAATTTTTCTAAAAACAAAAAATTACACCCGTTGTGAAGAACCAGCATTAAAATGCACGTGTTTGTACCTGGGCAATTAATACATGAGAAAATTAAGGTACAATAAAAACCATGATAGGAGTATCCCTTATATTTTTTGGCACATGAGCATGTTAAAAAAAAAAAGAAGGGTTACTGAGTCGTGCTCTCGATATTCATCAATAATTATTTATGTTATGCTCTCGATATTCATCAATAAAGTTTACCAAATAAGTAGTTAGGGCTGGATTTGATGAAACCAAGGAAAGATGTTGTTCTTTTCGGTTCGCACCAAGATGAATAAGTTTAACACCTAGAAAACTTGGGGTTTGTGTACGACATGAAGTATCGCTTGGTTGAAACTATTTTGCATCATACTCATTCATATGAAAAAGATACCGTGGTTCGCCATACATGTTTTGGGCAAATTTCACGATGTTATGTTAAGTATAAGCTTGCAAAGATTTAGATAAGAGATTAAAGGTGGTGTTGCATGATCTTATGGCGAAAAAACCAGTATAAGTGAAATTTTTTATTGGCACAAGAAGACTCTAAGACGGCGCATGTAGGACTTGTAGAAATTAAGCTGACAAGAGTAAGGTGTACAACAAAAGAGTCTCATGGGAGTTTTTTGAGAAAACACTTAGGTTTATGGCCTTCTATGAAAGATTTGTCAATATAATCATGTTATGTGTTCAACCAATCGCAGATCCTCTCTAGGTCAATGATGCTACATCAATCTTTTTTGTCAAAATAAAAGGTGGAGACATGGATTTCCTCTCTTACCTTATGTTTTCACCATAACACAATAATTCATCTTAGCTTGGATGGAGAACAAATGCTTGTGATACAAATCTGGGAATTCAGGTTTCTATATGAGGGCCAAGAATCTCACGCCTTAAGTACGAAGCTGACTGCATTTTGTTACTTAAAATACAGTGATGGACTTCAAAATACATTGGATTTATATGCCAGATTTTATTAACATCTAATTTATTACAAGTTCTTTATTTTGTTCAATCTGAATACTTCAAATGATATGCACGTTTGTATCAGTTTTACTTTGAGCATTCATGGTGAGAGTATTGGAGGCCAGTATCTAGAAAGTACAATAAATTTTTGCATGAGGTAAAAAGTAATTTCCTCTTAACTAATCAGAAATCTTGAATAAAAATACTTCTCCTGGAAAGTGAAGATGTTAAACCTCTCAGGAACATTCACTCTGGCTAAACATGTTGTCAGTTCACTAGCTTTAAATTTGTTAGGAATTTTCAAGATTCTGAAACTAGTATTAGAAAATTTGGACAGTGCGACAACATTGATTATTTCGATTGGTGAGAGGGAGGGAAGGACCGTCTGATGAAAATCATGGAAGAGGTTATGCAGTTCAAAGGCTGCTCAAGGTTTAGGGCTCATATCAGCGGTGGGTATATATGAACATTACATTATTATAGAAGCATGCATGGAACATGTTCAGAGGCGGTAACTATTTGCTTTATAAGGTATGTAGAGCGAAATATATCAATGTTGAGGCTAGACGAGAGGCTTGCTTCTCGAGGGAAAGCCAATAACTCGAGGGAGAGTATTTTTTGGGTAGTAAGCTCAGGGGTATCCATTTAGGACAGGTCTCTCGGGCTGACCCTTCTGAATATCTAGTTTCAAGTTGTTTCGTATTCCGTCAAGAAACGTGGACGGCCTGGTTTGAATCCAACCGTTTAATCCTGACACGTGGCATCTACTCATTGTATATTCTGGCGATGAGAAAGACCAACCATCCAATTGTTTGCATCGTTTCGCGAGTCGAGGTAATTACTCGTTTAAATGCGTGTTAATTACTGGTTTTATAACCAAGCAATTTTTTCTTGTGTTTACCATCAATCTTCATCCAAGTAGTCTTGTATTTTCTATATCAGAAAAAGTCTTCTCTTCTCAAAAGTTCTTCAAAACAATTTCTTCACACACTCTCTTCCCCTCCCCCATTCTCTATATTGCCATGTCGTCATCAAACTCCAGCGTTTCCCCTGGCAACACAGAAAATGCTGCACCAGCCGTTGGAAAAACGGTGGTGATAGATGTTGAAGAAAAAGTCCTTGCCGTCAATGATCTGAGGACGATGTACCTGGAGGCGGATTCTGGTGAAATAATGGAGGTGACTATCGCCACACCGCTGCAAGTTGTAACCGTGGTGGCCGATGAAGGTGGGTATGGGTCGGGTTAGGAGCTTAATATGGAGCCCCAAGTTGATAAGCAAGCTCCAGTTGCTGGTGTTGCAAGTGGCGTCACCAAGGTGGTCGACAAAAAGACCCTGCGATTTCTGAGATCATGCAGGTTGTCATACCCCGTCGAGGCTGATCTGAGGCTCGAGGATATATAAAACCACTCCAGTCCAGGATCTGGTGAGCCCCACTCGAGGGAGATTCTTGCAGTAGAGAATAAGTTTCCCTTTTCCTCCTTTGTTTCGGGATTTTCTGCAGCATCATCAGCTGCATCCGTGTCAAATCCACTCCAACGTAGTGGTGACGATAATGGCGTTGATATCCTGGTGCGCTCGGAAGGGGCATGAGCCAAGCCTGGACTTGTTCAGGAGCTTATTCAGGCTGTTCTCTTTCAAAAATAGCGAGCACATCACCCTCACGCCCCGAGGAGGCAAGCTCATTACATTTCCTGATAACAGCGGCCAGTGGAAGAATATCCGGCTAACATTTAACCGTACCAAGTACGAGGTCCCTGAATGGAATTCCAAGACGAAAGATGTCGTACCTCTTGACAAGGTCTTCAAGATTCCTGACTATGTGGAAGGCGTCGTTAAGGAGCTATTGTATGAGGGGATCGTCTTCTAGGAGGGGGAATTTGTACGGGGAGCTCATGGCTCGGTGTAGCAATGGTCTTCCATCACCTATTCTTACTTGCTGGATTTTCCTAGGTCGAAATCTACTTCTAGCTTCTTGAAGCCAGACATGGATTGGACACTCCCTGATAAAATCCAGGGGGGCAAGAAGGAGACCAGGAAATGGGGCCCGAGGAAATCTCCAAGGAGCCAAGGCGAATCCTCTTCGAGTCGGTCCTCTTCAGGTATTTTCTTTCATGCCACATTGTAGTTATGTTTTATATTTCATTCTATAACATGCTGATGTTCTTTTTTATGTATATAGAATCTCCTCGGAAAAAGAAGTCCAAGAAGGAGAAGGCCGTTCTCAAGACGATAGAGAAGAAGGCGGAGGAGTCCGAGGAGGTGGAGTACGGAAAGATGGAGCCCGAGGCTGAGGAGTCTTCGGATGACGACTCTGAGTTTTAATAGGTGACCCCTGATGATGCTCCTTTGAAGGAGCTGGGGTGTTATCTGGGTCGACCTGAAGAAGAGGCTGTGCAGGCTTCTCGGAAGACCTTCAAGAAGTATCCTTTGGCTTCCAAGGTAATAATCTTTGTGACTTTTCAATACTCAATCAAGTTTTATTTAAATTAGACGGTCTCTATAAACCAGTTGAAATGTTTCAATTTTTGATTGTCACGTTGTTTCCAAAAAAAGTAGAAGAAAAACACTAAACTAAAACACATAAAAACAAAAACTTTCAATTGTTCTATATTAGTACAATTGAAAAAAAACGAATTCATAAAAGAAGTACTAAATAATAATAGGTATGAAGTAAAGATTATTGTAATTATTTATCTAATTTATTAATTACTATTATTTCTCTCAATTCTCTATATTGACCTCTCTTGAGTTCAAGTAAATTTGGAAAAATAATTTCATAAGAACAAAAGTTTAACATTGGTAAAACAATGGAACTAGATCATCATTCTATTTCTATTTAATTAAACAAATTATTCTGTCCAAACAAAAATTTGTTCGAAGTTCTTATCCAATTAATATTTATCAGTAAAATGTCAAACTTTTCTGATCTTAATTGATTCTAGTCCGCATTGGACCTGATGAAAGTTAAGATTTAGGCTTGGAACCTAATAATCTAAATAAACTTGATATATAAATAAAATATACATGGGAAGATAGTTAACTCAAAAATTTACGAGATAAATTATGGTTCCAAGCAGTTGATACCTTCAATAACCTGTTTTTTAAATTACCGTCATTTCTCCCAATTACAAAACCAAGATTTCATCAAAAAAGCACCTATCGAGATTGACCTAGCCCTTGCTGTGCAGAGCTAGATCGGAGGGGAAGGGATGGTAAAGTAAGGCTAAATGTAGAAAATCGATATGAAACTGAGAGTTTGAGACTCAAATAATTGAACAAAGGCTATTTGTAATCAGATTATAAAAAAAATGAATAAGTCTACTTTCCCTTGTTATTGATTAAGAATGAATGATATTAATTATTATCACCATTTTTATATTGACTTTTTAAATAAAATCCATAAAATCTTAATTAAATAGACGCTCTATATAGAGCAGTTGAAATGTTTAGTTTTTATAATTCTCAGTTTGTTTACAAAATATATTTACAAAAACCAAGACTTAGAAAAATGAAAACTTTCAAATGTTTATATTAAGTTTAATACCGATTTCTATTGTGTAGACAGTGTAATAAAATAAATATCATTTAATTGATGGATAAGAATGAAAAAATATTATGATTTCCCTATCTTCTTGGAGAATCATTCGAGTGGTGACAGTTGTAGGATCATAGGGTGCTATATATGAGAATGGATGGGTTTCTTTTTGGTTCCATTAAGAAACATTGGAACTATCGGATTTTTGAATATAGGGAGTTTTAAGAGTTTCTTCAAAGGAGAACGGGTGAATATAGTGAAAAACAAATTGAGTATATACGTGAAAAGATTGTACTAGGGAGCCAAATGATTTCATAACGAACTTATGCAATACAACGTATTAAATTAATGCTAAAGTTCCAGCATCAATAATAATAAAAAAAGATAACCTCCGTTGTGAAGGACCAGCCGTGTTTGTACCTGGGCAATTTGTACATTCGAAGAATAAGGTACAATAAAAACCATGATGGGACTATCTCTTATACTTTTTGGCTCATGATCGCATAGAAAAAATAAGAAGGGTAAATGAGTCGTTCTCTCGATACTCATCAATAATTATGTATCTTATACTCTTAATATTCATCAATAAAGTTTACCGAATAAATAGTTGGGGCTGGATTTGATGAACCCAAGGAAAGATGTTGTTCTTTTCGGTCTGCACCAAGATGAATAAGTTTAACACCTAGAAAACTTGGGGTTTGTGTACGACATGAAGGATCCCTTGGTAAAAACTACTTTGCACCGTACTCATTCATATGAAAAAGATACCGAGGTTCGCCATACATGTTTTAGGCATATTTCACTATGTTATGTCAAGTATGAGCTTTTGGCAAAGGTTTAGATAAGAGATTACAGGTGGTGTTGCATGATCTTATGGCGGAAAAACCAATATGGTTCTTGGTAGGAGTATAAGTGAAATTGTTTATTGGCACAAGAAGTCTCTAAGAAATATAAGACGGCGCATGTAGGACTTGTAGCAATTAACCTGACAAGAGTAAGGCGTACAACAAAAGAGTCTCATGGGAGTTTTTTGAGAAAACACTTAGGTTTATGGCCTTCTATGAAAGTTTTGTCAATCTAATCATGTTATGTGTTCAATCAGTCTCAGATGCTCTCTAGGTGAATGGTGCTAATCATCAATATGTTTTGTCCAAATAAAAGGTGGAGACATGGATTTCCTCACTTAGCTTATCTTTTCACCATAACACAACAATTCATCTTAGCTTAGATGGAGAACAAATGCTTGCGAATACAAATCTGGGAATTCAGGTTTCTATATGAGGGCAAAGAATCTCACGCCTTAAGTACAAAGACGATTGCATTTTATTTACAGAATGTACTTAGGATGCAGTGATGGACTTGGAAAATACATTGGATTTATATGCCAGATTTGATTAACATCTAATTTCTTACAAGTGCTCTATTTTTTTTAATCTCAATACTTCAAATGATATGCATGTTTGTATCAGATTTACTTTGAGCATTCATGGTGAGAGTATTGGAGGCCAGTATCTAGAAAGTACAATAAATTTTTGCATGAGGTAAAAAGTAATATCCTCTGAACTAATAAGAAATTATAAATAAAAATACATCTTCTGAAAAGCGGAGATGTTAAACCTTTCAGGAACAATCACTCTTGCCAAACATGTTGTCAGTTCACTAGTTTAAAAAATTGTTATGAATTTTCAAGATTCCGGAACTAGTATTAGAAAATCTGGACAGTGTGACAACATTGATTATTTTGATTGGTGAGTGGGAGGGAGGGACTGTCTGGTGGAAATCATGGAAGAGGTTATGTAATTCAAAGGCTGCTCGAGGTTTAGGGCTCATATCAGCGGTGGGTATATATGAACATTACATTATTATAGAAGCATGCATGGAACATGTTCAGAGGCGGTAACTATTTGCTTTATAAGGTATGTAGAGAGAAATATATCCAGATTGAAGAATTTATATCAGCTAAACCTAAATCTGGAGAACTTGGAGGATGACGATCATTTCTTTAGGAAAGAAATTAAAAACAAAAAATATGGTGTGAAAAGTGGGGCATGGAAAAAGAATTCGAATTAAGGTAGCACGCAGAATGGGTATAACCCAAATCGATTTTATCACCAACTCATTGGTACTAGCTAGTTTCTTCAATAGAAACCCAAACAACTCACAAAGTGGAGATAAATGGTTTTGTTAATCAAGATTGGTTTGCTTCTCAACTATCTTGGTGAGTTTAATGTATGTAAAGTTAGTCGCACTCTTCTGCAAAAGGTGCATGATAGGACTTTTAATCGCACTCTATGTAAGCAACTTTTACGTCTCTTTAAGTATTTATCCCTAAACACGCCATAATAGAAATATTATTTTCGGGCTAATTTCATAATATTGGTCCAATTTTGCTTGGTTTGGTTTTTTTCCTCTTAGCATACAATAGTTTTGTTTTGATATTTTTGGTCAAGGTAATTTCGGTCTATTTTCATAATTACCGTCTAATTTGCTTGGTTTGTTATTTTTATTCTACTAGTTTTAGTCATACTTACACAATTTTGGTCAAATTTTAATATTTTTTGGGTTATTTTGTAATTTGGACCAAGTTCTTTTCATACAGTTCTAGTATGATTTAGTCTAAATGTGCAACGTAGATGAAATAAATAACGAACTATATATCATATCCTCGTTGAATTCATAGAACTACCGAAAAATTGACAGATATGGATGAAAATATATCAATTTCATTCAACATTAAAGTCGTCTTACAATATAATCAGAAAATGTTTATATACTAAACCCTATCTGCTACTAAATATAATAAATAACAAAAAGGTCATTCCTAACTTAAAATATTAATTTAAGTATATAAAAATAATAAAACACAATTTTTACTCTAAAGACAGAGATTTTTCCCAAAAACCAGAAACCATTTGCATAGTATGAATTCTTATTAGAATTATGTTTCCAATAAAAAAAACATTACTCGTTTGTTGAATTCTGAGACTACAAAGAAAAACAGTAGAATTCGCGAAATTAGTTTGGCTGCTCCAACTTCAACCGTTAAAGTTCATTCCAGAACACTAACTTTCGTAATGTGCTCTCTATTACTACTTATTATATATTTCTCATGATGAACAATATCCAAATCCTATTTATCATTTATTTATTTGCCACATAATATATTATATTATTATTATCTAACTAACTATATATCTCGCAGCCTTGTATGAGATGATTTCTTTTAAAAAAATCAATCTCAATCAAAAATAAAATATAAACCTAATAAGTTATTTTAAATCTCATATATTAATATATTATAATATAATTTTAATATTTATAATATATTGTTTTCAATGTTTATCTCGTTGCCAAAAGATAAAGTAAATACATATTTTTCGAATAACAAAAAAATGATAAGTCAATGGTTCGTATTCCGGACCTCATTCAGTCTCGGATCAGGGCCCGAGAAGGGTCATGGGCTCGAGTTACGCGGAGGATAGATCCACGGGTCCATCAATCCTAATCCTTATAAGGAATGCGTATATTATGAATGTTCTACAAGGAATATACATCCTCCTAAACATGGTAAATACAACCATGACCGAAATACACTTCTTTTATAATGGTAATACAACTGTTATCTCCATAAGAGAGTTATATTCCTACCATAATTATATATTTTGGTGATGTACGGATTGTAGCCATATAAATACCCTAAGGTTTGTTACACCTTTTCTATCTCATAACTCATACAATACGCCTCACGCATCATACTAACTTGAGAGTCGGAGTCTCTAACCTTGGGACACCTGAGGCCTTGTTTTGCAGGTCAGCTCGTGAGCCAAGTTCGTTGTCAAGCACCGGTGTCCGCCATACATCAAGTGGCACGCCCAGTGGGACATCGTGTCAATTGACGTCGCCGAACTTTGTCTTTGATATGATCCTGTGCACCTGCCCAACGAGTTTTCAACATCATGTCTGAAGCCGAACACCTCAGAAGGAGCACCCGAACGCAGGGCAGAGGTCCAGAAAAAAATCCAGAAGAAGAGCAAGCTCCCCGAGGACGCGGACGCGGCCGACCAAGAGGATCCCGATCACGTTCTACATCAGAACCACCACCAAGTTGTAGGTTCCGAAAAGTCCAACGTTCCAAACTGCTCCGGTCCAAATCCTGTCGCGTCCGGAGCACCAATCTCCGGTCCAAATTCTGCCGCATCGGGAGTACCCGTGTCCAGCACCAACCCTGCTGCATCCATAGTACCACCTTCTGGATCAAATCCTGTTGTATCTTGGGTGCCGAACACAGGCCCTGGACCATCCAATGCTCGATCTAACCCGAGAGTCTTGATCCAAACTAATATGAGCTATAGAGAGTTCATGAACGAACCGGAAGGACTCAGTCGCGAGAACGGATTAGGATACAACGGGGCCGACTCGATCTTTACTGAAGAAGAGAGGGCGTAGAGGGACCGTCAAATCCTTGCAGAAAGGCAACAGGAAGAGGCGAGAGGGAGACGCCTAAGGGAATCCTTGAATCAACCCTTGCGGCAGTACCCTCCGAGCTCTGAACAGCCTCCTTCAAACCCTATCTCGGATCCTCCCCCGAGGGAAATCCCTGAAGATGTCCGAGCATTGATGAGAGACCTGCATTCTCAATATCCTGACTTTGTAGCATCCCTGCTGAATCCAAGCCAACAATTTCGTGCCCAGACGCATGACGCCCCGAATTGAGTGTCAATTCCAGGAGCTCGAACAACACCGCCCTCCAATCCCGCTCAACAACAAAGATTCTTGGATAGTCTATCTCGGAGCCTACCTCCATACATCACTCAAAGGAACCTGCCGCCACGTCCAGACCCAGCCTGATGTAAGCCGGACACCAACACTTCGACGACGAACTAGGCTCTCGAACTGATCTGCAAGACAAAGGCCCCGGGTGTCCCGGGGATAGACACTCCGACGCTCAAGTCAGTATATTTGCTTAAGGCGTAAAGTATAAAGTATGAGATTAGATTAGAGGTCTACCAAACCTCTTAGGGTATTTATATGGCTACAATCCGTAGATCACTAAGATATGTATTTATGGTATGAATACAACTCTTATGGGAATAGAGGTTGTATTACCATGTATAATTGAAGTATATTTTGGACATGGTTGTATTACCATGTTTAGGATGATCATACTACCATCTTTGAGAAGATGTATATTCCTTGTAGAACATTCATAATATACACATACCTTATAAGGATTAGGATTGATGGACTCGTGGACCCATCCTCCGCGTATCTCGAGCCCATGACCCTTCTCGGGCCCTGGTCCGAGTATGAATGAGGTCCAAATATGAACCATGGACTTATCAGTAGCCCCAAGGTAGATCTTCAGAATATAGAATGCTCTATCTCGAAGGTTGAAGGAGAGGCTTGCTTCTCGAGGGAAGACCAATAACTCGAGGGAGATTAGCTCGGGGTGTTAAGCTCGAGGTGTTCTTTGGGGACTTTCTTCTCGGGATTACCCTTCTGAATACCTAGCTTCAAGTTCTTTCGTATTTCACCAAATATATGAACAGCTGAGATTAGCTTTCTTTGAAATCCAGATGGTGGGTACACGTGGCGTGTCTTCATTAGCAAGTAGAGATGGTCTGTCCCCCGTCTCTTCCAATTACTTGCATTGGAAATAGAATTGAGGTAATTGCTCATCTTCAATGCTGTTTGGATTTAGATTAAATTTCCCAAATCTTTCCCATTGTCTTCTTTATTCGAAAATTTCTTCTTTCCAAGTTCAGAAGACGCATCAGTACTTCATCAATTTCTAAAGCTCCAAATTTCTGCTTCCATCATCAGTAAGTGCCATCTTCTTTCTCTGCGCATTTGCTTGTGTCTGTTTTTTCCTTTTATCTGTGTGTGTGTATTTCCTTCCATACTCTCTATAATCATGAGTAATAGGAATAAAACAATTTCCATCCCCCATCATGATGAGGGAGAGTATGTAGAAGCTCAGGCTGAGGAGAGTAGCTCCCATGACCGTCGCAGAGCTGAGGTAGCGAGTGGGAAAAAACCTATAGTTTTGAAGAAAAAAGCATCTGATGAAGAGAAGAGGTTGAGGACTATAGCCAGGAGGGCTCAGATAGAGAGGAATAGCCCCATGGTATTGCATGCATTTGGAGGTATAGCATCCATGGCTGGCGAAGGTAGTTGTAGAAAGTCGCTGAAAGAGGATAAAGCACGCGCTGATGCTGCTATCTTCTCAGAAGGTTGTCCCTTCTCCATTCCTTCTGATGCTGACCTCATGTACTTTTGAGAAGACAAGTCTGCAGCTGAATTAGTAACTCCAAACCGAGGGGTCATATATTGGAGGTTTCTGCAACATAGATTAGCCTTCCCCTTTCCCCCACTGTTGGATGAATTTCTTCAACATTATAGGTTGCATCCAGGGCAGTTACATGCCAATGTGATAGTAATCATTATGGCCTTAATAATTTGGTGTGCACGTAAAGGTTACTATCCCAGTCTCTCCTTGTTGCGGACCATGTATAAGGTTTCCGTTGTTAAACAAAACGTAACCTTGACCTCTCGGGATACCTCTTTAGGTAAGCTTTTTGTACTTCCTGTGAACTGTGGGAAGTGGGGTAAGGTAAAACTAACCTTCAATCGAACCAAATATGAAGTTCCTGATTGGAATGAAGAGGTTCAAAATGAGATCTGTCATGAAGTGGAGTCGTCCCGCCAACTGCTAAATATAGCTAGGAAGTTGGTGAGTGATAAGATCAAACTTAGAGAGGGTAAGTTTGTATCTGGAGATCATCAAATGGGTTGGCAATGGCCGATATAAACGTATGACTGGTTGAATCAACTATCCGGCCTACTCTTCAAAATTGCAGCTTCTTGAAGTTGACACATTTTGACCAGCCAGAAGGTGTTGAGATGGATTGGTATGAAACTTTTCTGTCTATGGAGCAGGATCCAGTTGGTGCAGCCAAGGCATTGCAGGCCTACAGGGCCTTAGAAGAAAGGACTGCCCGAGATGAAGTATCGGAGAAAGAGGTAGATGAGGAGATCTCGGGCTTGATGAAAGATGCTCGACGTGGACGTCGGTTCAGAAGACTGGTTCAAGGGCCTAAGAAGACTCAATCCCAGCATAAGGTGATTGAGGAAGTAGATTGCCTGTTTGTTCCTGTGGCTTTAGATCCATCAGATGAGGAAGAGGATGAGTGTTCAGCCCTAGTTCGATGTCCGAGATAGGAGGTGTCTCAGACTTCTAGTATTCTTCCCATCATGACTGAAAATGTCGATGAGATCATGATGATAACTCCTGTGGTAGAGTCGGATGCGTTGCAAGAGGGTATTTCTTCTTGTGTTATAATCTCGTCCACAATGTTTCCGGTGCTTCTTATGCTAACTTCCTTCCTTGTATATGCAGTGGGTGCTTCTAGGACGAACATGGCAGCAAATTTGTTGTCTCAGATAGCTGAATCAAGGGGGTTGCTGAACAGTAACGAAAAGAAAAGGGATCTCGAGGCTTCAGGGAGCTTTGCTGAAAAGTCTCCAAAGAGACCAAGGCTCGAACTCGGACGATTGGAAGAGTTCGAGAAGTATATGTCACCTCCTACTTCTGAAGTTCTGGTCGAGGTGGTACCAGGCTGTCCCAAAATTAGCCAGGTTTGATTCGGCTTAGCTTTCAATAGGATTAGATGTGTAGTTATCTAACCCTCTTTATCTTCTTTTACAGTATGTGAGTCAGATGAAGTATATTTACAACTCCATTCGGACACTGTACAACCGTTCTCAAGGGCAGGCGTCCGAGCTCGAGCTGATGAAGGAGGAGAAGTCCAGGAGGTCTAAGGAACCTTCAGATGTGCTACAACATCTCCAAAATGAGATGGCTCAGGATAAAGCAAGAATTAAGGCCTTGGAAGAGGAGAATCAAGCCTTGAAGAAGGCAAAATGGTTTTCTGATGGTTCCTTCTTAGAACTGAAAAGGAACATGGCTTTGGTGGAATCAAAGAGAGACCGGTATGCTGATCCCGTTAGCCAAGGGCGGCTAGTTCAGTTGATAATAGACTTCTGCCTCAACTGTCCAGAGATGGAGGCTCATCGCCAAGAGTATGGTGAATTCTACCATAAATCTGAGCTCTCGAAGATGTGGATTCCTCTGAAGGAGTTTCTCAATGAAGAGATTCAAGGATGTCTTGCCCCTGCCTACACTTGGCCTGAAGTGCCGGATAATTTGAAGGAGTTTCGGGCGAAGTTTAGCCAGATTGGGGGGTTTGAGACTAGTCTACTGTCTAGTCTGGAATCTTTGAAGAAGGCTTTAACTCTGGAGGAGTTCCAGGACAAGCTGTCCAGTTTGTATCCTGAGCTGACATTCCTGGTGGAGAAGCCGGCTGTGAAAACTTCACTTGAGGATCCGAAGACTTCTGATGAGCAGGAGAAGACTGTAACTCCTTAGAGCCTTGTCTTTTACTTCAAGATTTTTCTCTTTTCGCCATATTTTGGCGTTTCATGTATCCTGAACATGTGTTTTGTCTTTTGAATTAATTAGTCTTTACCTTCCTTTATGTCCAGTGTTGCTCTGCCGCATGTATTGATTTGCAGGTCAAGTATGAAGCTATCCTTCAGAAGAGCAAAAAACTGAAGGAAGATTTGGATGAATCCAAGGACTGTTTCAGCATAGTACGAGAAGAATGTGAGAGTCTTCGTGGCGGGCTGAAGGTATCTTTGGAGCGGAGAGCTGAACTGAATCAGTAAGTGAGCGATCTTCAGAAAGGTGTAAGGATCTAGAAGAAGCGCTTAATAAAGCTTTGGCCACCAACAAGGAGTACGACTAAGAATGGAGGAAAGTCAGGAATGACTTATTGAAGATCAAGGGTGAAAGTTACGAGAAGGATGCTCGTATTTCTGCCCTCCGAGATGAGAATATCACTGTGAATCATAAGATTGCCTCCAGGATAGATGAGTTGAGAATGTGCCAGGCCGAGCTTAACGCTTGCAGGTTCCAAATAAAGGAACTAGAGGCTCAAGGTGTGTTTGTATACCTTCAGGATCTTCAAGGAGGGAGATAGGTGGACCTTCTGGTGTCCCATATTCAGGACCTTTGATAAGGCCTCATGTCCAAGGGGGTGTATCTCGAGGGATCCCATATGGAAGGGGCAGAGAAGCGACACCTATTCCTAGAGCTCGTGGCTCTATTGACTCTCCTGCTCGGCCTGTGATTATACAAAATAGAGGTGGATCCCCTACATCCTCTTAGTTGATGAGGATAGCAGAAGAAAGTAATTGGGGCCGTGGCCTCCAGAGTGTTCGAGGTCGTGCCTCTACTTCTTCTCGCGGTCGGGGTCGTACCCCTGTATTTAAAGGCCTTCACGAGGTGTAAGAAGCTTCGTAGTGTAATAACACTTTTTGATTTTGCCTTTATAAAGGTCTTTATTTTGCAATCCTTGAGAATATTGACTCTTTAGGCTTATGAATAGCCTTAATAAATAGTGATGTGTACCTTAATAGGAGTATGTAGAGTTTCAAACTTTGTGAGTTTGTGTGACTCGTATCATGTTGGTCTTTGACCATATACTTTTTTTAAGTATATTATTTTATTTTAGCCCGAGGTGACTGTGGCTCGGACACTTGGTTCGAGCAGCCCATATTAGATAAGCATCAATCACACGCTTATAAGCGTATATCTCATAGGCAAGTATCATATTCTGATGTAATAACACCTTTGATATGAGTTACTTGTGTTCGAGGTTTTTCCTCTATGTATCCCTTTGGAGAATTTTTAGAAGCATCATATTCTGATGTTGTAACACCTTTGATATGAGTTTGAACTTCTGTTTTTGAGGTTTTTCCTCTTTTTTATTCGAGATGATTGATTTCTGAGCACATCTGCCCTTTTGGTTTATAAACCTCAATCAAGTACTTTTGTGAAGTACTCTCTATCTCGAACCTATCTCTTTTATTCAAAACGATTGGTAGTTGAATTTTGGATCCAAACAGCTTATCTTATATAAGCTAACCAATCATACACTTTATAAAGCATATTGTTTTGAATAGCAATCCATGTTATACTTAGGATAACAATCCTCTTTTTAGAAAAGGAATTTTAAGATTGCTTAGTTAAAAAGATAGGTGTAAAAAATATCACGACTTCAATCCAAGTTTATAACTTTTAAGAAAAGAAGTAAAGGAAATAGTAGGTTTGAGTTTGAGTACCCGTTTGTGCTATAGCAGGATTGTCTCGGACCTTGATGAGGCTCTCGGACAAGGTTGTTATTCTCGATCCTTTGTGAGGCTCTTTGTTGAGTTTCATCTTCCATGATACTTTCGTAAGTTAATCACGTTCCATCTTCGTGGTATGGGTTCGTCGTTGTCAGCTTCGTCCTCAGAGTATCATCATCTATACTCCTTCGATAAAGATTTATCAAGAGGATTTTGTCTGGATTTTAGCGCCTTGTGGCTAGATCCATATACCTGTGATAGTGTTCTATCACAGACTCTCTTTCCCTCTATTTGTCTGCAAGGATTTGTCGATCCCTTTGTGTTCTTTCTTTCACAGAAAAGATCGAGTCGGATACGCTGTATTCTGTTTCATTCTCTTGGTCAAGTCCTTCTGGATTGTTGATGCAGTTGTTATAGCTCGTGTTGGTCTGGATCGAGATTCTCTGGTCCGGGTTTGGTACTTCAGATCCCAAAGGGTTCGATCCAGAAGATGGCACTCCAGATGCAGCAGGGTTTGGACCGGAGGATGGTGCTCCAGATGCTCTAGATACGGCAGGATTTGGACCGAGGGAGTTCGGAACGCTGAAGTTTCATGCCCCCACAGAACATTTTAATGGTGGTTCAGAGGTGGAGCGCGCCTGAGATCCTTTAGATTGTTCTCGTCCGCGTCCTTGAGGGGCCTGCTCTGCTTATGGATTGTCTTCTGGATTTTGCCCTTGCACACGGGCACTGCGTCTGGGCCGCTCAGCGTCAGACATGTCGTTGGAGGATTTTGCTCTTCAGGTGCGCTAGACCAGATCAGAGACAAGGTTCGGCGACGTCGTCAATGGGTGTGGTGAGGTTCCACTGGACACTAACACTTCGACGACGAACCAGGCTCTCGAACTGATCTGCAAGACAAAGGCCCCGGGTGTCCTGGGGATAGACACTCCGACGCTCAAGTCTGTATATTTACTTAAGGCGTAAAGTATAAATTATGAGACTAGATTAGAGGTCTATCAAACCTCTTAGGGTATTTATATGGCTACAATCCATAGGTCACCAAGTTATGTATTTATGGAATGAATACAACTCTTATTGGAATAGAGGTTGTATTACCATGTATAATGGGAGTATATTTCGGACATGGTTGTATTACCATGTTTAGGATGATCATATTACCATCCTTGAGAAGATGTATATTCCTTGTAGAACATTCATAATATACGCATTCCTTATAAGGATTAAGATTGATGGACCCGTGGACCCATCCTCCGCGTATCTCGAGCCCATGACCCTTCTCGGGCCCTGGTCCGAGTATGAATGTGGTCCGAATATGAACCATGGACTTACCACAGCTAACTGCCACAACGACGGCTCATGCCTAAGCAGGGAGAAGGTGCAAAGAATGCGCATCGAAAACATCCAGGAGGAGCTAAGGCGGGATAAAAGGAAGCGGGCTCAGAGCGATTGGCAGTCCAGTGTTATCGACCTTTTAGTCAAGAGGGAACTTATCCTACCCGAGGGAAATACAAGGTCGACCAAGAGATCAAACGCATCCTCGGACCTAGAGGACAGTCTGCTCGCTCTCAATTTTCATGACACATCGTGAAACTTCCCTTTGACAGTACCAAGAGGTACCTGAACACTTGCCTACCTACGATGGAATTAGCGACCCTTGAGAATTCCTATCGGTCTTCTTCAAGACCCTCGAGACCAGGAACTTTCACGAGCTGGAGATATGTAAAATCGTCCCCAGTTATCTTCGAGGAAAAGCCCAGACATGGTTTACTCAAAAGAAGCCCAAGAGCTTGTTTGACTACTGAGACTTTGCAAGATTTCTCCACCTTGCATTCTTTCAAAAGAAGAAGTTCACTAAATCCCTCGGAAACCTAGGATATGTGCCCCCCCCTTGAAGGAGAGACCGTGGTAGAGCATTACCACATGTATATGGATCTAGCTACAGAATGCTATGATCGAAATGAGGTCCTCTTGATCAACATGTACCGCATGAATGTAGATGATGACACCCTGAGAATGAAGTTGGCCAAGAAGAACCCCACTACAATCCATCATCTCCAGGCCATCATGGAGAAGTACGCTAGCAAGGCGGATGTGAAAACTGGCAAGAGCGGGAGTGAGCCCTATGCGGAGAATAAAAACAAGGAGCCTAAGATAAAGATACCCAAGGTCGAGAAGACAAAAGGCCCCTCCAAACCAACCTTCGAGTCTTATACTCCTCTGGCTAGATCTCGGGCTGAGATTTTATCCATTCACAGACACCTTTTGAAAAATCCCCTCGCCATGAAGGAATCAGCCGAGCGTCAACGGTCCCAGAAATTCTGCCAATATCACCGAGATCGGAGGCATGACACCGATGAGTGCTATCAGCTTAAGAACGAGATTGAGAAGCTGATTCGACAGGGAATCGTGCAATAGATTGCACCTTCGATAGTCGCTGATAACAAGGGTACCCAGAAAAAGTATGTGGGAAAACCCTGGCAGAAGAGGAAGGACGGCCCCCGAAACAATAACAACAACAACAACAACCAAGGGGGTGGGGGCAACTATCCTCAAGATCCTCCTCCGCCACCGCCAAACGGAGCCAATCGAGTTATCAATGGCATTAACGGCTACACTGGAGAAACAATCTCCCTCATGAAGCTGAAGGATAGTGTGCGGGCCATACCCCACACCGAGCCGATCAACAAGAGGCTCCGCCTCGAGGAGACTATCACATTCTCGGACGCGGACGCCGTGCCAAACCAGGTGCCCCACTCTGACCCTCTTATTATCTCTGTGACGATACAGGATTCTCTGGTTAAGAGAGTCTTTGTGGATGACGGTAACAGAGTAGAAGTGATGTTCCAAGGTTGTTTCAAAAAGCTAGGGTTTACCAAGGACAGCATCAAGCCTACGGGCCCAATCTCGGGGTTCACTGGAAACCCAATCATACCTCTCGGGGAGATCACACTCCCAGTCACATAACAGATGGAGCAAAAAGTTTAACCTTCTACTGCACATTCGTGGTGGTTGACCCGGTCACACCCTTCAATGTCATCCTCGGCAGACCTTGTATGTTCCAAGCTAAGGCTGTATGGTCCCCTTACCACCTGATGCTGAAATTTCCAACACCACAAGGAGTGGCCTCCATCAAGGGAGACCAAGGAGTGGCACGTTCCTGCATAATCACGGCCATCCGTGATGCTAGAAAAGTGATCAACATCTCGACCGTCAACGCCATCCTAGGGGACGTGATATCCGATCCTAATCTTGAACAACCCCTAGTATTCCACTTTGAGGACGAGGCATACGACGAGATGACTGCATCATGGCACAAGCGACGCCATCAAGCCTTCCAAGTAGGGGAAATGGTAATGCCAATAGGTCCGTGGTGCACCGACAAGTTAGAAAGAGCGCTGGAGTCAAGGCCAAAAGGACCCTACCAAGTCTCCACAGTCCAATCCGGTGGATTCTACCTCTTACAAACTCGCAAAGGAGAACACTTGGATCCTGTCATAATGGCGCCCTTCCTACGTAGGTAACTCAGAGCTAAAACCAAGTAGACCTTCTCCAAATAAGGAGAAACTACTTCAATAAGGCCTACGAGCCAAGCCTCCTTTTCTTTCTATCTTTTTATTTTTCATACCCAAGTCCCAAAACTCGGGGTTGTCTTTATAATTTTGCCGAACTTACGAGTTCGAGGAATACAGTTTCTTTTCGATATATACATTCTATTTTATTTTAAGCAGTCAATCTCCCTCTAATACAAAGAGACACTATGCCTTACAAAGCATAATTAAAGACTAATGCCTAAGATTTTTATGCTTATACAAAGCGTGTGATTGATGCTTATCTAATATGAGCTGCTTGGATTACGTGCCCGAGCCACAGTCACCTTAGGCTAAAATAAAACAAACTCAAGATAATATACTTACAAAAAGTATATGGTTGAAACCTATCTAATATGGGTCACACAAACTCACCAAGTATGAAATTCAACTTTCTTGAGCCTTTTCTGAGATAACGTACCTACAAAGGTTAATACTTATTTAATATAAATTAGGCTCTATTAGCCTGATAATCAATCTTCTCAAGGATTAAAACATAAGATCTTTATAAAGGAAAAATTAAAAGTGTTATTACGCTATGATACTTCCCACACCTCGTAAAGGTCCATATAAACAGAGGTACATCCTCGACCACATGGTAGAAGTAGAGGCACGACCTCGATCTCTCTGAAGGCCTCGACCCCAGTTACACTCCTCTGCTACCCTCGTCAACTGGAAAGGTAGGGAAAATTCCTCTCTATCTCCTATTGGCGCAGGTTGAGAAGGAGAACCAATCGTACCACGAACTCCAAAAAGCGTTTGTCTTATCATCTGCCCGAGCTCGGAGTAGGTGAAACTCTTCTTCCCCTTCCACGGGAGACCCCTGGAGAAGGACCGATCACCCCCCGAGATACACCACCTCGGCCAGAAGGTTCCGTTACTTGCCTTGGTCTTGGGGCGGAAGAAGGCTCGCCTACCTTTTTTCTTGAAGACGCTGGAGGAGTGATAAATATGCCCTGGGCCTCCAACTCCTTTATTTGGATCCTACAGGCGTTCAGCTCGGCCTCACATTGTTTCAAATCCTCAGTGATGAGCGTTATTTTATGATTAACATCATAAGTCTCATGCTGAAGAATACTTATTCGGGCATCTCTCTTATGGATCTCACCCCGAGACTCCCTCAACTCATCTCGGACTCCATTCAAGGTTGTCATAGCTTTCCTTATTTTTCTGTCATAATCTTGATTGGCGGCCAGAAACTTGTTATGGGTATCTTCCAGAGCCTTATATTTTCCCCGAAGGATCTCAAGTTGTCTTCGCGCAAGACTCTCTACCTGCTGGCGGCGAAGACTATCACAATCTTCTCGGACTAGGTTACAAAAGCCCTTGGAGTCTTCTAACTCCTCCTCTAGATCCTTGCTTCTCTGAAGGCAGCTTCATACTTAACCTGCAATTCAGCACAGGCGGCAACGCAACACTGTAAATAAAGGAAGACGAAGGCCAATCAATTTCATAAAAAGATATGCTATTCGAAGTACATAAACGCCATAATATGGTGGAAAGAGTAACAATTCCTAAATAAAGAGTGAAGCCTCTAGGGAGTTACAATTTTTTGCTGCTCATCTTGATTCCCTTTCTGCTCAGCTGCATAAGCTTCTACAACAGGCTTCTCTACAAAGAACAACAACTCAGGATACAAACCACAAAACTTCTCCTGAAACTCCTTCAGAGTTAAAGCCTTCTCCAAGGACTCCAAACTAGCTATCAAGCTATACTTGAACCCTCCTGCCTGACGAAGCCTCGTTCGGAACTTCTCTAAATCCTCTGCTACCTCAGGCCAATTATCACTGGAGCCAACAACCCCTTGTTACTATCACTGAGGACCTCCTAAAGTGAGACCCACATACACGGAAGCTCAGGCCTATGATAAAGTTCGCCATGCTCTTGGCGATGGACCTCCATCTCGGGGCAGTTGATGCAAAAATTTGCTATCAATTGAACAAGCTGCCGCTGGCAAATAGGATCAGCATATCGGTTCCTCTCTGCCTCCACCGCGGCCATTTTCCTACTCAGATCCTGGAAGGAATTGTCCCTTAATCTCTTCTCCTCCCTTAAGGCCCTAACTTCCTCATCCAAGGCCTCTCTCTTAGCCTTCTCCCGCGCAGCCTCATCTTGGAGATGTTTCACCAGCTCAGATGGCTCGCTAGCTTTCCTAGCTACTTGCGGTTTCAGCTGTTCCACCTCGGCCGCCTGCTCCTCTGCCACTTGCTCCAAAACATGGCATCGGCCGTGCAACGTTTTAGCCAAACCATACAAGTGCTTCATATGGTTATTCATACTATTCAGTGACTTCAAGGGAAAGCAAAACAGTTAGAGAACTAAACCTCGAGTCATGAGGAAATCTAATTTAAAACATACCTGACTTATCTCAGGACACCCTGAGGTTATCCAGACTCAGACTCCAAGATGTCAAGAGGAGGAAGCACTACGTATTTTTCGAATTGGTCCAAAGGCTCGAGATCAAGCTTGGCCTTCTTAAAAGACCTACCAGAGACATTAGAAGACCCTCCTTGGGCCTCCAGCTTCCTCTTCCTAGCTTCCTCCTCCTTTAGCCTCCTTTGTTGGATCAACTGAGTCAGCACGTCTGTTGCCTTCTCGGACTTAGAAGTACTCACTACATACAAGAAGAATGGCGTTAGCAACATAAAAAATGGTACAACACAAACAAGAAGGATATACATGGCAAGAATATATACCCTCATGTAACACATCAGGGGTTACAACAGAGGTTACATAATCATCATCCTCGGGCCTACCGAACATAGTACACCAATATTCATTAATACCGGTAGTTTATGGAGAACAAGAGGTCCGAGTCACCTCCTTTCTCGGACATTTCTCGGACATCGGACTAGGGCCAAACCCTCATCATCATCCTCTGATGGATATCGAGACACCTCACCAGAAACCTCAGCCTTTGATTGAGTTTTCCTTGGTCCTCGAACCAACCTCCTCCGGCGACGCCTAGCGTCCGACATTAATCCAGAAACCTCCCATCCAAAGGAGCCTGATTTTTCGACACCTCGTCTTGAGCTGCCTCTCCTCAACAGCCCTACAAGCCCGAAGCGCCCTTTCTGCACCAATGGGATCCTGCTCTATAGAAAAAATGGCCTCATACCGTTCAATCTTCACATCCTTTGGTTGGTCGAAACAAGACAACTTCAGATAGCTACCATTCTGAAGAGTCTGGCCGGGCATCTCGTACATCCACTTATATGTCTCAAGGGGCCATAACCAACCCATCTGATGGTTTCCCGGCAAAAACATGCCACTAACAAGTTTGATCTTTTCCCTCTCCGGCTATATTCAGCAATTTGTGCGAAGACTCAACATTATACTTAGTCTCATTCTTGAGATTTTTGTTCCAATGGGGCACTTGATACTTTGTTCGATCAAAGGTTAACTTTATTCAATCCCACCCCTCACTCTTTAAAGGCAGTACAAAGGCTCGGCCTATATCGGTATCTCGGACAACTAAAGTTACTGCTTGTTTAAAAATGGATACCTTATACAAGGTCCGCAACAGAGAAAGACTTGGGTCATAACCTTTACTGGCACACCAAGTCATCAAGGACATTATGATAACTATCACATTGGCATGCAGCAGTCCCGGATGAACCTTATAACACTCAAGGATGTTACTCAACAACGGGGAAAAGGGAAAAGTCAACCCATGCTGAAGGAATCTCCCATAAAAAACGCCTCTGGTCGGAGTAACCAACTCAAAGGCAGACTTATCTTCCCCAAAATACATGAGATCTCTATCACTGGGGATGGAATACCGGAAGCCCTCTGCGAATACAGCAGCATCAGCACGGGCTTTTTCATCCTCCACCGACCTCTTACTTCTGCCCTCACTATGCACAGAAGGTCCACCTCCGGGCGCACGCACCACCAGGGGGCTCCTCCCCTCCATCTGAGCCTTTCTCGCCACGGTCATTAATCTCTTCTCTTCATCAGTGGCTTTCTTCTTCAACACCACATGCCTCTTCCCACTCGCTACCTCGGCTCTACGACGGTCACATGAGCTATTCTCCTCGGCCTGAGCACATGCATACTCTCTCTCATCATGACGGGGGAAGGAAATCGTTTCACTACTACTACTCATGATCACAGAGATTATGGGGGAAACACACACAACGAATGTAACGAAGAAAGAAGATAGAACTTACTGATGATTATGGAAGCAGAGATTTGGGGCTTCAGAAAATGATGAAGTACCAACGCGTATTCTGAACTTTGAAAGAAGAAATTTTGAATTAGGAAGACAATGAGAATGATTTGGGAGATTTAACCCAAAACCAGAGTACATGACGGTGAGTAATTACCTCGGTTCTTGTTCCGATGCAAGAAATTGGAGAGACGGGGGACAGACCGCCTCTACCTTCCAATGAATATACGCCACGTGTATCTCCTATTTGGATTTCAGAAAAGATATAATCTCAGCCGTCCACGTGTTCTTATAGAATACAAAAGAACTTGAAAGCTAGATATTCAGAAGGGTAAGCCCGAGAGGATGGTCCTAGAAGGACACCCCGAGCTTAATGCCCCAACTTACTCTCCCTCAATTTATTGGCCTTCCCTCGAGAACCAAGCCTCTCCTTCGACCTTCGAGATGGAGCCCTCCGAATTCTGAAGATCTACCTTGGAGCTACTGATAAGTCCATGGTTCGTATTCCGGACCTCATTCAGTCTCGGACCAGGGCCCGGGAAGGGTCATGGGCTCGAGCTACGCGGAGGATGGATCTACGGGTCCATCAATCCTAATCTTTATAAGGAATGCGTATATTATGAATGTTCTACAAGGAATATACATCCTCTGAAACATGGTAAATACAAGCATGACCGAAATACACTTCTTCTATACATTGTAATACAACTATTATCTCCATAAGAGTTGTATTCCTACCATAATTATATTTCTTGGTGATCTACGGATTGTAGCCATATAAATACCCAAAAGTTTGGTACACCTTTTCTATCTCATAACTCATACAATACGCCTCACGTATCCTACTAACTTGAGCGTCAAAGTGTCTATCCTCGGGACACCTGAGGCCTTGTTTTACAGGTCAGCTCGTGAGCCAAGTTCGTCGTCAAGCGCCGGTGTCTGCCATACATCAAAAAACAATCCTGTCAAGTTCAACTTATTTTTAGCTTAACTAGCGATGAATTGCGTGGAAGTTAGCTGAAGCACGCCGCGGTTAGCTGAAGCCAGCTGCCAGGCCCGGCCCGACCATGAGGCAAGTAAAGCCCGAGCTTCAGGCCCCCAAAATATGGGCTATAATAGGGCCCCATTTAAAAATAAATTGCTAAAATAAGGCCCAATTTTTTAAAAATATTCAAATGTAGTATACCTTTTAAAAGTTTTTGTTCTTTAAACCCCTATATATTCTAGAAATTGGCCAAAATAAGGACCCAATTTTTTTAAAAAAAAATCTATTATTCTAACCTATTTTAATTGCTTTTTTTCTGGACCCTCTATTGGGGCCCTTTAAAAAAATTATTCGGTTCAAGCCCCCGGATAGCTAAGGCCGGCTCTGCCAGCTGCAATTAGTTAAATGATGCAGGATAGCACGGGTTTTACGTAACGGATCCTAGGGTTCGAACGTGGTGAATAAATGGCTAAATGATAGTTAATGAATGTAGAAAAGACATATAAGTTAGTTTGGAAACTTGTTAGTAAAGATATTGTCCTTCCACGTCACGCTTCAGAGTCCGTCAAACGTCGCATCTGGCGGTTAAGTTTGAGTCGCTCGCACTTGAAGATTTACGATTTTGTCGCAAAGAATTTTTATAAATCAATTGTTTGAATAATTCTACGTAGGAGATTATATTTTATATTACCTATGAAAATTAAATCTAAAAAGGATTAAGATTTCCTCTATTTTCCTATAATAATAATAATGTCCTAAAATTAAAAGGAAATAAATAAAACATACATAAAATAAACCTTCTAGAATCATGGATATCATTTTTAGATTATTCATTTTTATATTATATGAATAATCTAAAAATAATCACTTCTCATTCCTCATCACTAATGTTAGCTGAAGAAAACTACAATTAGCAAAAGTTAGCTGATGGATGTCTTGAACCTGCGGCTGACCTCGAACCGAGCTCACGAACTGATATGCAAGACAAAGCACCGGGGTGGTCGGGGTACACACTCTAGTGCTTAAGCCAGTGTAAGATGAATAGAGAGATTTACCAAACCTTTGCATTTATAGAGTTCTACTCCGTAGATTGGCGTGTTTTGTAATTAGAGTAAGGATACAACTCTTAATAATAGTTGTATTCCCATAATTAGAGGAAGTGTATTCCTTGTAGAAAATTCAAAATATACAGTCCTTATAAGTTTTGAGCCGATGGACTCGTAGGCCCATCTCCCGTGTATCTCGAGCTCCAGACCCTCTCGGGCCTTGGTCCGAGTCCGAACAAAGCCCAAGAGTGGGAACCATGGACTTATCAGTAGCCCCAAGATAGGTGTTCAGAATTTCTAGGTCTTCTCTCGAAGGAATTAAGCGTGGCTTGTTACTCGAGACTAAAGCCATTAACTCGAGAGAGGTATCTTGGAGCAGTAACTCGGGGCATCCTCTCGGATTGACCACTCGAGCTGACTCTTCTGAATATATATTTTCAAATAGTTTCGCATTCCATTTGGACACGTGGGTGGATGAGTTCAAATCGTCTTTAATCTGAAACGGGTGACACGTGTCGCTTGCTCATTAGGTGATTCTGGCAGTGCAGAACCACCCTTCCAATTGCCTGCATCTTTTCGCGAGTCGATGTAATTACCCGCTTAAATGCTTTTTAATCACAGGTTATATATCCCAGATAATCTCTTTTTTGCTTATCATTGTTTTCCACTTCAATTTGCGAATTTCTTAAGAATCCTCCCTTGCTATTCTCTTCCCCCATGGTGGCGGGAATAATGCTAGGAATAATGAAATTGCGGAGCGTGTAGCGGTGATCGAGGAAGTAAGTGGTCACAAAACCCCCATCACCATAGAAATTTGCCAAAAAAAATACTAGCAATTAAAATGCTTTAATTAATCCAATTTTTTAAATGTGAGTCGACACCTTAATTAAGTAGCAATCTCAAGTTTATATCAATTTTTTACTAACCAGTGAAATATGAAATGTTAAACCAAATACTAAATTTTTTGTTGTTAATTATATGGTGCTAATATTGCCAGAGAAATATTTAGCATCCAGAGCAAAGTTTTATTCATTTTCCTAAAATACCCTCGACATATTCATAACAAGTAAAGAGAAAAGAATTGTCTCTGGTACAACAGTGAGCCAGTGATTCAAAAAAATAGTCCAGCCAGGAAGTCAAGAAACCACACAGACTGAAAAACCAATAATATGGCACGCACGATTCGGGATAAAAACATTACTGACACACACACATGCGGTCTTAAAATTGTTCATAGCAGTAGATATATATAAGATAAAAAGGATCAAGGTGCAGAGTTGGAGAAGAGAAGCACCTCTTGGCCCTTCCTTAGCTTGCACTCCTGAATGTGAAGGTTGGGCGACATGATGATATAGGCTTCATCGATCTCTGGTGGATGTTGAGGAGCGGTTCCCTGATGAACTATTCTTAGTTGGAAGTTGTAGTGCAGAAATTATAGCACTTTAGAGATCGAGACATTCCCTGATGAACAACAACTAAGAATAGGATATCCCCTGAGGACATTCCCTGATGAATGGGAGAAACAAAATATATGTAATTGAATGGCTCTTATGTTGTCCCTGAAGCTATGGTATGTCAGAATGGTTACAAATGTATAGAACAACAAATTGTGAGCTTCTGAATCATTAAAAAATAGTAGAAATAAACTGACTTGAAGAATAGTTCAAATTGTAAGCAAAGTTTCTTTTAATAAAAAAATTTCAATATAGAGATTGTATCACATTTGAACATGAAGAATGAACAACTGTCAATATAGAGATTGGAATGAGACTAGGCGTATGAAGTGGCACTCAACCAGGTTCACCAATCCTGGACACCGGTAAGGCTTCGCCATATTCTTCTCGATTTTCAAGCATAACCATGTGTTCCATCTTCCTGGCAAGCTGTTGAAGGCAAGGGTCGAGCCGTACCTGATCAGTTATGCAGACCAAATTGGGGAGACAAGATGGCGTGACGTTATCTTCCAACTCATAAGAAAGGCCTCCAAGAAGAGTCAATCCATAGGCCCTGGTTTCTCGAATTTGATCCAGGTTCTAGTAAGAAGTAGGAAGAATGAGTAATAGGAAATTTTGAGGGTGTTTAAGGAAAATTACTAAAAATTTGCTCTGGATGCTAAATATTGCTCTGGCAATATCAGCACCCTAATTATATATATAACTACAAATACGTTGGAATATATATTATTATTACCTTTATTAGAGAATAATTAATTTGGAGCCTATAAAAGGTGAGATTGATTTATATATGGAATGATTTTGCTTCCAAATTATTTGAACGGTGGCAACTGGGATTGTGATTTGGATTTATGCGTTGATGTATTAATTGCAGGGGTTGATTAATGTATATAGAAAGATTTTGTTTTCATATTCTTTAAACGGTGGCCAAATGGAATGATTTTGTTTCCATATTATATAAGCGGTGGCTAACAAAAACCATATAAAAATTTTGGTGTGACTAACGTAGATATGTCTGTCGTTTTATGTGTTGATGATGTGAAAATTCCGAGGTGGCATTTTTCTTTTTATCTATATTTATAACGCCACTTTCCGCTATTCAATATACATAGTAGAAGATGAATAAAGTTAAGTTAAAATTATTATTATGTTATCTTAATTCTTATTATTATAAAATAGTGTAGAGTTTATTCTAGTGCCAACAACCTCTATCTTTCTCTCTTGCCGCATAGCTAATTCCATTGTCTGTGCTAGTGACTTAGGGTTCAGCATTCTGACAGCTGGTTGCAATTCCTCCTTCAAGCCACTCAAAAAGCTTGAAATGAAATATTGCTCAGTAGGATGGAGATTTTAATCGGAAATCATAGTTATGAGTTCCTCAAATTCTTCCACTTAGGCACTAACAGTAGTTCTTTGTTTCAAACTTATTAAATTCTGATATCTCATCCCTTAGAGTTAGAGGGGTAAATCTCTGCAGCAACAACTCACAGAAACTATCCCAACTTATTAATGTCTCCCTTGCCTAGGATGGTGAACTAATACCAAACTCTTGCCCTACCAATCATATAAATTTCTACAGCTCTTGTTCTTTGATAATCAGACACCTTATAGTAGTTGAAGAAAGTATTGCAGCTCCTCAACCACTCTCTGGCATCATCCCTACTAAAGTTAGTAAGAGCAAGTCCAACAGTAACTCTAAAACATTCTCTATAGCAGAGTGCCAAATTCCAAAATATCCATAACTATTTTGCCCACATCCAATAGTTGCTCTATTTTATCATTCCCTGAATTCATTGCCATAAATAATAATAGTTATATTTAATTCTATTTGATACTTCCAAGAGCACACAAATATGGTCTGGTTGTCTGAGCTTATTTCTTACTGATTTGAACTGAACTGAATTGAACTGAAGTGAAATTTATTTTTTGAAAATTAGAATCAGAAATAATCAAATTATGTTTGATCAAATTTACTTGAATTTAATCAAATTATATTTTACTGAACTTAATTAAATTATACTAAACTGCTCTATTTATAAGCTCCAACAAACAGCGCCTTAATTTTATTTTGCAAGTTTATGATTTTAATATTTTTATGTGTGTGAAGATGTGAATGATTAAGAAAGTATCGGATAAAAAAGGAAAGAAAAGATAAGACTCAATGATAACATTAAATTTTAGAGTATGAAAGAAGTCTAGCTCATATGTCTTTTCAATCTTCCAATTTTACCATTTCTCTATTTTAGAGCATGGAATCGAGTAGCTGTTGGAAGCCATAATATAGCTAAAAAGGGCAAAATTAGCTAAAATATCTATTATAGAGTAACTGTTGTGCATGCTCTAAGAGTTATGTTAGCTTGTTGTTGCTCAACTCCCCTTCACTGCCTAACTCTCCAAACTTCCAAAGAATCACCTTCAAAATTAGGCCTCTCCTGAAACTGACCTGTAACAGACCCCTGCACCCTCACATTTCTAAAATCTTGATCCATTCCAGGAGGAAACTGACCACCCTCTCTCCTATTGCATTTAGCATTTCTATCATGCAAATCCAAATCGTGCTCATGCAAAGGGGGATAATTCACAGGATGATGCATAGGTGGTCTGGTATGAACATGCCTATTAAATGCAGAATCACTGTTATCCTTGTAGAAATGAGAAGGACCAGACTCATACCTCTCATAGCCGGAGAAATCGGTCGGTGCTGCATCGCCGAGTGGCTATGAGACGACCGAGAGCGTGAGCGGTAAGATTCCTTCATCAATAACTGCTGAAGAAGATGTCGAGTAGCTTGGAACTGGATTCGATCGCGACCATATTCCGCCGCCAGCTCGGCGTCACGACATTCCAGGTGAAGGTCTGCTGGCGCACGTCATCCGTTTGAGCTCGCCATTCCAGCTAAAGATCGGACCGGAGTTTCGTAATTTTTGCAGTGAATTTCGCCTCCCACTGCTCATCGATTGACCCCAGTGTCTGTTCCCACTGGAAATCGGAATCTCTCGCCAAATGGCCGTTATCAGTCATGACGGTCAGTGGAACGACAACTTTGATACCACCTTATGATGATTAAACTTGTAGAATCAATATTGGCATAAGGATCATAGTACAAGATTTTTTGGAAATATTCCAGAAACCCTAATCTAGCTAGCTAGCATGTGTAACAAACTAACTACCGCAAACTAACCAACAGATCCACCCCATGGATGCCCCTTCCAAATCTTCCACCCTCCTATATGTACTCAACTTCCTGAAATGGTTATGCCAGCTATCCTCAATTTCCCGCCCAAATCCTTCAGTCAGTTAAGTACACTTCCACCTAAGACCAGCTAGCTCTCCTAAATATTTGCAACTCAGTCCCTAAACTATTTTGCAGCTTAGTCCACAGATCCTAACAAAAAAAACCTTCAAGAAGATTAAAAGGCCCAAATTCAAAGAGAAAAAGGCCCTTCAGAAAATAACTCCAATCATTAAATATTTAAATATTAAAAAATACACATATTAGTTCTATACTGCTTCAAGTCTGAGTGTACAAGCCTCTTCCTGCATCTGATTGTGATTGTTTCAAGCTTGAGGACAAGTAGTTTCTAAGGGGAAGGGACTGTCAGGTTTGGGCTCACGAACAAGGGCATTACTGTCTTTACAACTCGGTCAGCTAAGAGGAGCCAGTGGTCAACTATGAGTTAGGAAATGGTTGTAACAGTGGCTGGATTGTAACTAATTCTAGTTAAATAGTTAGTCTGTTAGTCAGTTAGGGATTATGACTTTTGTAGTGTAACTTTCATCTCTGATGATACTCTCTCTATCATTCTTCTATTGAAATCCCAGTTTGATTCTTCTTTCTTGAATCTCTTTCTGCATGCTGGGGGAATGATTCATCCAATTCTTAGTAATATCCATGTGATCCTTGCCGGATCAAAACAACAATACATCTAAATATTTTTTCTATGGCCCCTTAAATTTTTCGACAACCGTACGGGAGCACAGCCTGCACTGCACCAGGTCCGGCCCTGAATATATTCAACTACACAATGGGAAAAAAATAATTATATGATATTCAAATATCCTATTTTTTTTAATGTAAACCACTTAGAAGTGGAGTGAAATTTATTAGGCTCACTACACCATAAAAAGCCAAATTAGGCCAAATTTACAATTCAAAATTGAAAGATTATTCGTCTATGAGAGATCCTTGTCCTTACCCATGTCAAAATTCACAAACATGTAATGTCACGCCATAGCGATACCCAATTCTATCGATGAATTGACTCAATACTTGCAAGCATATTAGGGTTTGCTATGCAATACCCAACTCTGCCGACAAGCACGGGGCTTGAAAAAAGAATCCCCTTCCTTATACTTTTCCCATGTCAATTTTCACAAGCAGGTTAGGGCACGCCAAAGCGATTTCCAATTTTGCCGATGAAAAGACTCATAACTCGGAACCATATTAGGGTTTGCTATGCAATACCCAATTCTGCCGACGAGTACGGGGAAAAGATAAGAAATAATCACTCTATTGCATAATTGACAAAGAGAGAAATAGTCTAGTCTATTACAATCCAGACATCATTACATTGAGTTTCCATGTTTCCATTATATCACTGCTGCACATGTCAGCTCCATGCTCCAGCTCTATACTCTCTAAGCACCATGATTCTATAAGCACCATGGGTCATTTTACAGGTTTGTTCAATATTGATAACCACCATTGTACACCTTGATCCTTGCTTGCATTCTTGATCCTTTGTATCCAGACCTCTTTGCTCACAGCTTCTTGCTGTAAATATTCTTGCTTTGCAACCACATCCTCTTCTCATATCCCGCATCACAGAAACAGAAGTAAAAATTATTTTTTTATGTTTATCTCTGCCTAAGATAAGGCAATTCCATGCTATCCAGAGATACAAGTCCCTGAATATTCCTTGGTAAAGTTTCACTAGTGTATACATGAGAGCTATTAGTTTCTGTAGCAAGCTTGGCTAATGCATCAGCAACAACATTTGCCTCTCTATATATATGAGTAAAAGTTGTAGTTATATCACCTGATAGGTCCCATATATTCCATATATACTTCATCAATGTCCAAGGAATTCTATAAGTTCTGTGAATGATCATCAGTAACACATGTGAGTCCATCTCAACCTGCACATGCTGAAAGTTATAATAATAAGCTGTTTCCAGTCCCATAGCCAAAGCAATGGCTTCAGCCTCAAGACTGGAATTTGCTTTTATCACTAAGGATTTAGCATGTAAGACTCTGCCATTGGCATCCCTAATGACAACACCTGCTCCAGCTCTACCATTCTGCAATAAGGAACCATCAGAATTCAATTTAACCCAGTTTAGATCAGGTAATTTCCACTTTATGATCCTCTCTGGCCTATGTCTAGCCACTGTATGAACAGAATTGAGTCTGAACTGGACAGGTGGCTTAAACCTAGACCAAGAAGTAGCATGAGCTTGTATAATGGAGGTGATCAAATTCTGTATGTTCAGAGCTATATTATGTCTATTTGGTATGAAATTATCATATAGGAAAGAAGCTCTAGCACACCAAATGCCCCAAATCACAACAACTGGGATCAGTCTAGCTATATTAGTCTTGAAACTAGTATCTTTCAAATTTCAGTAATAGAACATGATATCCCATAAAGACTCAGAATAAACATGAATAAGATCAAATGATCTGCTTATAGTCTCCCATATCCATCTTATATTCCTGCAACTATGAAAAACATGATGTAACTCATCTGAATCAGAGTAGCAAAAACAACAAACAAATGGTTGATGTATACAGATAGATTCATGAATATCAGTTGTGGCAATGAGTCTATTAACCAATCTCCAACACAGAACTGCCATTTTTGGGGAACATATTTTGACCATATATGCTTAAAGGAGTTAACTTTCATCTTTTTAGGTCTGATAAGTTCATAAGCAGATGAAGTTGTAAAAATTCCAATTGAACTAAGCTTCCATATCATCACATCATCATATCCATCAAATAATGGAAAGTCTTGTGAAAGCATAGTAACAAATAAATCAGGAAATCCATGTTTCAACAACTCAATATAGTATTCTTGATGATTGATAAATTCAGCAACAGTCAACTCAGGAGCAATAATCTCCTGTGTATCATCCCATTGATCAACTAAAGCTTTACCTCTCATCCATTGAGCATTCCAAAAGGACACCTGTCCTTTTCCAATTTGTATATATGTATTTGAAGTTGCTGTATCCTCAACTTCCTTGGTTCTGCGCCATGTTTTCGATTTCTTCTGATAATTAGGCAACGACAACATGAATTCAGCCCATAAGCTCCTTCCTGCCTGTAATTTCCACCACAACTTTAAAGAGAAGGCTTGCATTGTTAGATGAAGATTTTTAACTCCCAATCCATTCTCATCTGTAGGATAACAAACATTAGTCCAAGACTTTCATACTCTTTTCTGACCATATTGAAGTGTGAGTCTACCTAAATCTGATCGATTATTTAACTTAGATCGGTTTATCTGTTACTGTGTACGGGACATTATAATGTCAAATATGTGGAATTTTAAATAACACAGCAATTGATAACGCAGTTCGGTTTACAACCTACTCTGTGAGGCAGCTTCTGCCCAACTTGAAGAATTTCACTAGAAAGCCCAGTCACAGTATAAAATCCCTTTGCTACTTAACTCTATATCTAGCGCGAGTCAAGGCTGCACTTCTTCAAGTTGTCCCAAACACAAGATCCTTCCATGTTGATCTCTCGATCTCTTGTTGTCGTTGTCGTTTGTCGATCTCTGTGAGTGAACCTCAAACACGGCTCTAACTTCTGCTCGATTCTTCTGTAGCAAAAACCTCAAACTCCTAGTTTATGTTTTATGCGTTGAAGCTCCTGAATCGATGCTGAATATAGCCAAGGGGCTATGTATTTATAGAGCATTGAATCCCATGATCAATCGGATTCATCACTCTTCTTTTCCTTGTATGAATTGTGATTTCCATATTATCTATTCTATTACATAAGGGAAAAGAATATTCTAATCTAGAACTAATTAGGAATAAACCATATTAATTTGGTTCTATTCCAAATATGTTTTAATCTTACAATATAAAACACAAAATAGAATCTAGATTGGATTCGGCTGAATATCATCTTTCCATGTTTGCTCGATCAGCCTAATTAATCTTGGACTTCCTTGTTTGTTGTTTTTCTGAATCTGCGTCTTCTTGACATTACTTCATGTCGAAGTTCCTGAAGAACTTGGCGCCTGACATGAATTCATGTCAAAGTCTTCACCGTTCATAAAAATTGCCAACTCAAATAATGCTTGACTTTACAATCTCCCCCTTTGGCATTTTTGTGAACCCAACACTTCTTAACTTTTAAATATCTGCATAGCACATCAGTGTTGTAGTGACTCCCCCTGAATCCTTGAACAACTTGTTGATCATCAAAAGTTACAGGTCACGCAGAGGACAGTCGAATGTCCAGAACATCAGAAAAACATATTACATGGAAATAAACTAAAAAGTTTAAGAAGTCCAAGAATATCAAACTACTCTCCCCCTGGGGTCATTAAAATGCCAAAGCCACCTTGCTTGTCTTCATGTAGCTGGTGCAGTACTCAGCAGGTGCTTGCAATTCCCTAAATTTCACTTCTTGAGAGCAGCAATCTCCTCATCAGTCTCATTGTCTTCACTTGATCCATCAGTTCCTTCACTTGATTCTGAACTGGATCCTGTAGAGCTTGACTCCTCATTATCATCTTCTCTTGACTGTGATCTCTCCTTCTCAGCTGAAGCATCCTGTCCTTCAGCAGCAGCAACAACAGCATTAGCAAGGGTTTCTGCCAGAAGACCCCTTTCTTGCTCAATCATCTGCATCTCAAATGTGATCTCCTCCATCTGTGCTGCTAACACTTCATATCTAGAGTTCAGAAACTCCAGTCTTGCCTCATTCCTTTGCATCTCAGTCTGATCAGTCTCATCTACTGGTGGAATGTAGGGCAAATCAGTTATTCTCCCCCTATTTGTCACCTTCTGAGTAGGATTGTACTGCTTGATAGTTACAATCTTGTCAGTTTCCAGTGCAAGCTCAGAGAATATTCTGGTAATGAGGCCTGGGTTGATCAACCTCTCATTTCTGACACAGTTGGCACACTTAGCAATGTGCTGAAACATTACAGCTCCTAGGTTGATGTCAGTTCTGGTCCCCAGTGCATACAGAAAGTGCCCTAGATCTTTTGTGACCTCTGAGATGTCTGATGTAGGCATCCAAATATGTATTCCCATCTTGAACAGATAGAAATATCTCAGAGTCAACTTTGAGGCTGGCACATACTTAGCATTCCACTCCATCACTCATTGGTTAGTGATCTCAGCAGCAACATCATTGATGGAGAATGCAAAATCCAGAGGGTAAGCAGCATCATCATCTTTAACAAGCAAACCTAGCACTTCTCTAATTTTTCTGGGAGAGAATTCTAGAGTTTGTCCCCTAAGCTGGATTTTATGAAAGTACTGGGATTCTGGCTCATCTATCCCATCATGCATAGCCTCAGAGAAATCATACAGTAGGTTTTCATTGTATGCAGTATAACCTCTCACAGTACTAGCACAGCCTAAGTAATTGAGGAAATCAGAAAAACCTGTACTGATGAAGCTTTGTTCCTCAAATTCAACTTCTGGCCAAATCTTTCTCTCTCTGATTGGCTTGGCTGGCTTCTTTCTCCTTGCTGCATTAGTTCTCCTCTTCTTTGTAGAAGCTTGAGAAGGCTCTCCATCTTCCTCATCCACTGAAGTTGCAACTCCATCATCTTGAACTTCTGGATCACTAGACATTTGAATGTTGCTATCAGTGGCAACTTTTTCTTTCTGAGCAGAACTTTCAGTCTTCTTGGAAGCTCTCCTTTTCCTCTTCTTGGATTTTAAGAACTGGGAGAGTGTCACATCATCATTGGAACTGTAATCCAGTTCATCATTTTGGGCAATTGGTGGCTCCACTTCTTGTTGAGCTTTGTGCCTTGCGGCAGAGGTGAATATGTAGCTTCCAGACTTCATAGCAACAGTAGAATATGACCTCTTCTTGGCCATCATCTTCTTGGGGGTATTCACTGTCTCTTCCCCATCATTCATCCTCGAGCCAGAAGACATTAGATTGTCTTGTTGAACCTGTTCAGCTTCAGGTTGAGTTGATATCTTGGACAGTAGAATGTTAGGATCAGCATGTTCATCAACCCTTTCTTCAAATGGTCTTGGCTCTTCAGATGCAACTGGACTCAGATTCTCGGCCATAGCAGCAATGTCAGCAAGCACATCTAATGGCTCATTCATCTTGACAATTTTTTCAATCACAGGTTCAATAGGCCTCAGCTGCTCCATCAAACCACTTAGATTGAGGTTTGATGAGAAAATCCTATTTTCTTCCTTCTCTGTATCAATAGTCTGTTCTTGGGCATGAACAATATCATTATTCTTGATCTGAGAACCATCATTCTTCTCCATCATTGGCTCAACATCATTTTTCTTCTCAGCACCATCCTTCTGCTCTTCAAACTCATCAACCGCATCCACAAATTCTTCTTCTTGAACATCACCATCAATTTGTGCGGCTGGAATCTCCACATTTGGGTTTTGCAAACCCTCATCAGCAACTTGAGAAATTGGGGCTTCTGGAACCAGATTATCCACATGCATGGCTTGATCTTCAACGTCTCTGGGATCTGGCATGTGTTGTCCTGCAGCTGCTTGAAGCATCATTCTATATGCTTCTGATGGAGTTGCTTTCCTTAGTGTCCTCTTTATCCTCATGATTGTAGTGCGAGATTGATGCTACTCACAATCAGAAATCCAAAATCACAAGTGAAACTGTGATTTGATTGATCGGATAATGGAGATTTATAGAGAGGATTTAATGGAGATTGAAATCTTTTTTTGGAATGGATTAGGATAATTTGTTGCTCCACATTCGAATTCCCTTTTTATTTGCCGAAAAAGGTAACCACTCCCAAGATGCCATTTATGGCTCATCTAACGGTCATACAACCGTCACTTTTGGTCCAGCTAGGCCCAAGCCCAAAATCTTCTTCTTCCAGCATGGATCACAGAGACATTAGAATCTCTGTGTGTTCTTCAACTCTTCAGCTTGGTTGTATAAACAGTCGAATATTTATACTTCCTTCAACTTCTCAGCTCAGCTCTTCTCGGCAGTAAAGTAACAAGCTAACTACTCCTAACTATGATAGCTAATATTTTTGTATTTTTTCTTTTTCTATTTTTTCTTTTGTTTTTCTAGAAAAAATAATTACCAAAAGCAGTAAATCTACACTACTTTTAAATACAAAAATTAATACCTCACATCCAGCCAACACCTAAGTGTTGCTCAGCCTCTTCACCATAATTGTGATTGGTGAATTTTTCATCCTTCTGTTGAAACATAGAAGAGTCATCCAATGTAAACCCTGACAATCCAGCTAACTCCTTGTAATTTATTGGACTCAGTTGTCGAAGTTGCATCTGATGTATGCTTTGTATCTCAACTTTATCTATCAATGGATCATGCATATTCTCAGTTTGATCTTCTTGTCGCGCCATAGTTAGAGAATCATCTGAATAGTGCTTATTTTCAGATGCATCATGTTGATCAGAAGACATTAAAATGTCTGGAGTATTATATTCATTCCCTTTATCAGTAGCTTCATCATCCTTCTTCTGATCAGAACTCTCTGATTCTAGGCTTGTACTCATGCATATTATATCAACCTCCAGCACATAACAATTGTTAGAGGTTCTTGATCCAGTAAAAATTCCATCAACATGCCTCAAAGTGCATTGATGCTCGTCAAACTCTACTAGCATATTGTTGTCACACAATTGACTAACACTAAGTAGAATTGCTTTCAAGTCCTCCACTAGAAACACATTTTTAAAAACTGGAAAACCTTCAATTTGGAGATCTCCTCTTCCAATGATCTTGCTAATTTTTCCATCACCAAATTTTACTGAACCAGAAGAGCAAGGTTTTATATGTTGTAGTAAATCTGGAGATCCAGTCATGTGTCTTGAGCAAGCACTGTCAAAATACCAAAAGTCTTGATATTCAAGGTGTTTATCTTCATAGCTTGAGAACCAAATTTCATGAGTTTCTGCTTTGTCCCGAATAATTTGAAAACATCTGTTCTTGGAGTGTCCTATCTTTTTACAATAGCTACACCTTCGGGTTCTTCTTCTTTTCTGAATTGATTTGATCTCAACATCCTCCTCTACAAGTTGATCTTCATGTTTCATTAGACTTGAGTGATCAGAAAGATATTGATTGTTCCCAACTCCATGTCTGGTAGTTTGTCCTACAATGAGAGCTTCTTCCAATGTGGCTTTCCCAATGTTTAGCCTGTATAAAGAGTTTTCTGCTTTCTCTGCTCTTTCAGTGCTATCCTTCAGTTTTTTCAGCAATTCTTCATTCTCCCTTTTCAGTTGCTGATTTTCTTTGATTAAACACTCATTTTCTTCTTTCAGTTCTATGCAGAGCTCTCTAAATTTCTCAATATTCCCAATATACATCTCTTCTAGAGTAATTTCTTCACCATCAGATAAATTTTCAAGGTTACTGGAATCTTCAGTATCAGATTGTAGAGATCCATGTATATTGCTGCAATCTTTATTATCGGAATGGACATTTGAATGTCTTGTTGAGATCTGAGAAATTTTAGCTCCAAATGCCACATGATTACTAGTAAGATCTTCAGTATCTTCATCATCACTCCAGCTTGAGATCATAGCTCTGTCACTCTTTTTAGCACTTGGACAAACATTTTGAAAGTGACCTATACCTTCACAATTTCTGCACCTTAATTTGTCATCTTTGTTTCCACTTCTGAGATCTTGTGGTTGAAGATTTGTTTGCTCATTCCTTCCAAAATTTCTATTTTCTTGAGCTCTTGGTTTCCAGGAATTAGGTCTATCTTGAGAGTTTCTGTTGTTGATTTTGTTCAAAATTCTGGAGAAATTCTTGGATAATAATGCTAACTCTTCACTGTAAACATCATCACTTTGACATTCATCTTCATTGTTTGCAGTGGTCTGAAAAGCTAGATTCTTCTTGAGCTTTTTGTCTGAATCTTGGTGATATTCTATCTCGAAGGCTTGTAATGTCCCAACCAATTCATTCAGAGTCATTTTTGTCAAGTCTCTTGCCTTCTTGATAGCTTCAACCTTGTTTCCAAACTTGTTCTTTGGTAGACACCTGAGAAACTTCATGATCAGTTTCGGTTGTTTATGTTTCTTGCCAAGAGCAACCATTTTATTCATTAAATCTCTGAATCGGCTATTAAACTGGGCAATGGTTTCATCATCATTCACAATCAAGAGTTCATATTTTCCAGTTAGCACACTTAGTTTGCTCTCTCTAGCCTTTGCATCTCCTTCATGTACTGATTCTAATATATCCCATGCTTCCTTGGCTGTAGTACAGTTAGAGATGAATTTAAACTGTTCTGAATCAACCGCAGTGAAAATTGCATTTAAAGCTTTGGAGTTAGCTTGACATGATTTTAGTTCTGCAGGAGTATATGAAAGTTTAGGCTTCAGTACTTCTATAGCTCCTTCTTCTTCACTCTCAGGTACAACTGGTGGAGAATAACTTGTCATCACTGCATCCCAAGCATAATCATCAACAGCATCAATGAATACTCTCATCCTTGTCTTCCAAAATGCATAATTTGCCTCTCCTTCTAGCAAGGGTGGCTTAGTTGTAGATCCTCCTTCTCTGCTCGCCATAGGTAGAACTCTGTCCGGATCTGCTCTCCTTGCAATCAAGGGCTGTTTAAGCACCAGCTCTGATACCAATTGAAGTGTGAGTCTACCTAAATCTGATCGATTATTTAACTTAGATCGGTTTATCTGTTACTGTGTATGGGACATTATAATGTCAAATATGCGGAATTTTAAATAACACAGCAATTGATAACGCAGTTCGGTTTACAACCTACTCTGCGAGGCAGCTTCTGCCCACTTGAAGAATTTCACTAGAAAGCCCAGTTACAGTACAAAATCCCTTTGCTACTTAACTCTATATCTAGCGCGAGTCAAGGCTGCACTTCTTCAAGCTGTCCCAAACACAAGCTCCTTCTATGTTGATCTCCCGATCTCTTGTTGTCATTGTCGTTTGTCGATCTCTGTGAGTGAACCTCAAACACGGCTCTAACTTCTGCTCGATTCTTCTGTAGCAAAAACCTCAAACTCCCAGTTTATGCTTTATGCGTTGAAGCTCCTGAATCGATGCTGAATATAGCCATGGGGCTCTGTATTTATGGAGTATTGAATCCCATGATCAATCAGATTCATCACTCTTCTTTTCCCTGTATGAATTGTGATTTCCATATTTGCTATTCTATTACATAAGGGAAAAGAATATTCTAATCTAGAACTAATTAGGAATAAACCATATTAATTTGGTTCTATTCAAAATATGTTTTAATCTTACCAAATAAAACACAAAATAGAATCTAGATTGTATTCGGCTGAATATCATCTTTCCATGTTTGCTCGATCAGCCATAATTAATCTTGGACTTCCTTGTTTGTTGTTTTTCTGAATCTGCGTCTTCTTGACATTACTTCATGTCGAAGTTCCTGAAGAACTTGGCGCCTGACATGAATTCATGTCAAAATCTTCACCGATCATAAAAATTGCCAACTCAAATAATGCTCGACTTTACACATATTATGAGGACCCCCACAAAAATTTCGAGAACAATACATGCAACTTATCAATCACCCCTCTTGTAGGTTTTATGACAGTAAGTATATGAAGGGGTATAGCTGATAAAACATGCTTAATTAAAATTAATCTCTCAGCCTGGTTAAGCCATTTATTTTGCCATATAACCAGTTTTGATGCCATTTTATCATAGAGGGACTGGAAATATGAGTTCTTAGTCCAACCCAAATAAATTAGACATCCCAAATAGATAAAAGGAATGTGACCCTCTGTGATCCCTGAAATTTGTTCACCATGGACTTAACAGATAATGGTGCATGTTTGGTGATGTAATAAGAAGATTTTTCCAGGTTAATCTTTTGACCAGTAACAGATTCATAACACATTAAGAAACTTCTCAGTTTGGTAATACTAGTTCTATTAGCTTTAAAGAACACAACAGTATCATATGAAAGTTTAGGTGAGTTATTTTTCTTGCTGAATGTGGCAACTTGAAATAACCAATTCTTAAGTCATTAAACAGTAAACCTAGGTTTCTAGAAAACACTTCAGTGAGTAATATAAACAAAAATGGAGATAAAGGATCTCCTTGTTTAATTCCCCTTGAGGTACTAAAGAATCCTTTAGGTTGACCATTCACAAGTACTGAACATTTAGTTGCAGATATGTTGCCCATAACATTACTGTCAAATTTGCTATGAAAACCCAATTTTAATAAAAATAATTTCAAGAAACTCCATGAAACCCTGTCAAATGCCTGGACCATATCTAGTTTAAAGAAAATATTGGAGCCTCCTGTTTTATTATTTAAAAAATTGGTTATTTCTTGCATGAGTAGTACATTGTCAGCTAGTTCACGCCCCTGAACAAAGGATGAGTAGTGACTGTCAGGAGAAATCAAACTAGTCATAATGGGCTTAAGTCTCTCTGTGTATAGTTTACTAAAGATCTTATTAACAAAGTTAGAGAGACTAGTAGGTCTAAAATCAGAGAAATGGTTAATCACTGATTTTTTAGGTATCAATGTGATGAATGTAGCAGATATGGCTTTAGATAAAAATTCATTCACAGCATTTAGTAAATCATCACATATAATATCCCAACATGCATGAAAAAACTTCCCTGAAAAAACATCAGGTCCCAGGGCTGAGTCACCATCCATTGAAAAGACAACCTTTTTTAGCTCCTCCATTTCAGTAAGTTTGACCAAATTCTGATTGGTCTCATCAGTAACAAGCAAAGGAATATTGTCCAGTAATAACTGAGTATTCTGATCATGATCAACCTGTTGTTCTTCAGATAATAAATTAGAGAAGAAATTAACTGCCTCTGCACCAATAAGATCAGGATTAGTCAGCAAATTATTTTGGCTATCCCTGATAGCTAAAATTCTTTGTCTAGCATTTTTGGATTTCACAATAGCATGAAAGAACTTAGAGTTTGAGAGTCTCCCTCCTTCAACCACTTAACCCTTGATTTTTGTTTCCAAAAAACCTCTTGTCTAGCAAGTGCTAAAGTCAATTCAGCTTGTAACCTATTCAGTTCTAACTTATTAACATCACTGCTATCATTTTGAAATGTTACCTCACTCTGTTCAACTAGCAATTCAGCACTGGTAACTCTATCATTAACATTACCAAAAATTTCCTTGTCCCATTCTCTAAGTCTCAATTTTAGTCTTCTCAGTTTCAAGGAAAATTTCATCACACCATATGTTTCACAGTTCAAATTCCAGTTTTCAGAAATGACTCTATTAATATCATCATGAAGCAGCCAGCAATTCTGAAATTTAAAGGATTTTGGCCCGGACTGATGGTCATTATTTTCTAATGTCATTAGTAAGGAGCATGATCTGAGGGTGACCTAGACTTGACCTTGACCCTACTATGTGGAAAAACTTCTAAAAACATATTGTTGGCTAAGCCTCTATCAAGCCTTTGCCAGACATTACCTCTACGACGGATTCCATACCAAGTAAATAAATTACCTATAGTAGGTAATTCAACCAGATTATTGACCTCAATAGAGTTATTAAAATCTAGCATACTGTTATGGCTAGGTGATGACTGATCCAAGTATTCATTGACCTCCCTAACTACATTAAAGTCTCCTGCAATCATCAAAGCATTATTGCTAAATGCACTTAAATCCTGCTAGAGAGGCTCCCTATCTAGTCTGGTATGTCTTCCATAAACAAAAGCACTATTCCATGGTGTAGGCATAGACTCATGTTTAATCTCAGCTAAAATAAATTGATCATGCACAAAGTTGACTGACACATTATAAGTATCATCCCAGAATAACCATATTTTATCTCTAGGGTCGGCATAAAAATGGTTATATCCTAACTGGAAAGCAGTAGACTGAATCTTGTCAGATTTTAACATTGGTTCTATAATGAAAATAAGGCCAATTGTACTTTTCCTTTTATATTCCCGACTCTCCTCTGAGCTGACTTGCTCTTAATACCTCTAACATTCCAAACACTTATATTAAGACTAATCATAATCAACTAATATTAGAGGGACCAAGTTGTGATCTAGTACTGACAGTTTTAGGACCCTGCGTATAATCTTTTCTATTATATTTACGCTTCCCCTAGGTGCCTACTTGCACAGACTCTGACTTACTAACATACTTGCTAGTTATCAACTTATTGAATTTTCGTTGAGACTGAAGTAAGGTTTCAACTATAAAATCCCCTTACCTATCACCTTTCTCATTTGACCATTTCTCAGTTGGACTTCCAGGCTCACTTAGACTCTGCACTTTATTTTTATTTGTCATACCTTGGGGACTAGTATACCCATTTAGATCTGCCTCACCATCTGAGACATTATCCCTTGTGCCAAATATATCCATATTTGTTTCCTCCTCCAGTATAGCTTGTTCCTGATGACTAATGTCAGTATCAATTGAATTGTCCTTTGTATTCCTTTCCTGTGGTGCTATTTGTTCATCTGCATCATCTTGAGTAGAGATATTAGTAATAGAGAGCATACCAGGTGATTTATCCCTGGTATGCTGTAAAGCATTAAAAACAATGTCTTTTTCTTTGCCCTGTTTAGGCTCAATATTGGGATCATTCTCAGTTTCAGTTTCAATAGTTATATTTTCCATGAGCACATTGAAACTGTTATGAGTATTAACCTTACTACCAGATGTCACTGAATCAGGTAGAGGTACCTTAACCTGAGGATTTGAGACCTCATCCTTCTTGTTTGTTGTAGCAACCTTAGCTTTACCTTTGGTCTTCCATACCTGTCTGTTACCTGCAACATGTCCAATCTTTTCCAAGTTGGTTTCTTTAGCAGGATGGTTAGTAATAACATGTTCATCCATTGGCCTCCAAAAATTGGGATTTTGTTTAACTGTTGTATCCATTTTACAAATAGAACTAGTATGACCAAGCTTAGAGCAGTTAAGACAATAATCACGCAACCTTTCATACTCAATATACTGCCAGAAACCTGAAGACCTATAGCTTATCCAGATTCTTTCAAGTAATGGTTTTGATACATCCAATTCAACACAAACTTTGGCCACATGAGGTCTAGATCTATTTAGAGTTGCTTGGTCTATTTTCACAGGATGTCCGATTAAATTACCAATAGAGAGCATTGCAGACTCATCAAAAAGTTGTTGCGGTAACCCATACAAGCTTACCCATTCTGGAACTACAGGTGACAGCATTGGGGATGAAATCGGGGCTCCATTTCATAATTCTAATTAAGTAGAACCCGAAATCCCACACCTTGTGCATCCAACAGCGATAATAATCAGCTGCAAGTTGAAAATGGATAAAAACGTGACGGTTGTCTACGAGATAGATACCAAACTGGCCGGTGAAGCCGTATGAAAATCACGCCGGAGACATTCAAGCTGTGGTCGAGCCCGGGCAAAACTTCCGATCAGAGTGTATCGGAGAGGGGCTTCCAGGGTATCGCATTCCTCGTCTGAGAAATGGATCCCTGGTTCCCCCAGGTGATCAATTCGGGGTTTTGGATTGAATGGGACTCTGGGTTCTGATCTAGAAGAAAGGACAACCAAATCTAGAGATTTCTTATTCAAGGCTTGTGCATATGATGTAGGTGGGGACGAAGATAGGTTAGGAGGTATCGGATCGATCGGTGATGGCACTGCCGATCAACGGCCGTGTCGCGAGCCGTCAAACACCTCCTACACAATTCCAACCCACATATGCTGCCGTCGCCGGAAATCAGTCTCCGGACAGATCCCTCACAGGTTTCGCACAGATTCCGGACAGAGCCCGCACAGGTTTCGCAGGGAAGTCTCCGGACAGAGCCCGCACAGGTTCCGCACAGGATTCGCCGGATCAGTCTCCGGACAGAGCCCGCACAGGTTCTGCACAGGTTTCGCCGGAAATCAGTCTCCGGACAGAGCTTCCGCACAGAGCTTCCGGGCAGTCCGGGCAGTAGGGATTCAGGCGGCTGGGACGAAGGCTGTTGTCCAGGCGGCGACGATCGGTTTTGAACCTAATAACATTTATCTTCAAATATCCTGTTATTATAAGTATATATATAGCATTTGAAATTGTCACACTTCAAAAAAAATAAACACTAAGAGATAAACTTATAATTCATCATAGACAATGTTACAGTTGGATGCAAAAGTTATAATGGATGGACAAGCAAAATAAAAAAATGGGGTTTCGATGATTAATATGTAACCCCTTTGATGCGGCAGATTGCGCGAACTTTGGTGGGAACCCTCACTAGAACATCTCCTCTCCGGCTGCTGTCAGTCAAGGTAGCAAAGGATGGTGTAGCCCAAACAAAAGAGAATCGGTACATGCATGAGCCATCTTCCCCTAATTCCATCTCCTCCATAGATCCATGCTTCAGATTTGCAGCATACAGTTTCACAGTTCGTTGTTCGGCCACTAACAACAATTCCTCATCCAACATTCCCAAAATTTTGAAGGGATATAGAGTGCTCCGTTTCGGCCAGGATGAACGAATCAATTCGTGGCAATTTATTTTATGCCTTGTGATCCAATTTCCAGACTTTCTTTCCCAAACACTGATGAAGTACCCCGATTCATGAACTTCACAGAGAGATAAGTTCTCATGCTGATTAGTGCCCCTTGTTTGGAGCAAGTGCATGTTTTCGTGCCTGGTTGAACCATTTCCAGAGCAATATGGACCCGGATGAGACAGCCTCGTGAATTCTTCGCGCTCGATATCAAAAGCCAGTATGGCATCTTCACAAGATGGCACTCCATGTATGTCAGTAGGATCAATCATCCAGTAAAGGACATTCTTCAAATTCACTGGGGGGACAACTCGATTCAAATGTTTCCTGGGACTATACTTGTGCAGCCTGGGAACTATGTTTCTCCAGCAGGAAACTGTCTTGATGGCGGATTTCAGATTCAAAAGCTTAAACTCCGTCGTATTGGGGCTCAATCGCTCTCTCTGGCCCCAGAGAACGCACAATTCCTGCAATTTTGGATGAAGGAAAATTGCGTAAACACAGCCCCCTAAACCAACATCTTCATCAAGAACCATCAGCTTCACATTTTCCTTGGTGGCTGGGTTGTATAACTCACATGAAGTCGATTTGAGCCCCTGATCCCGCAACACGATGAACCCAAAAGAACTAAAAGCCACCATTTTATGGCCGAAAGGACCTAAAATCCCCGATGACCTCAGTCTCAGTGAAGGTGGTGCTGGATGAAGCGTAGAAATATGGTTATGAGGGTTTTGCGGCTGTGGATCTTCCTCATCTATCAAAATCTCAGCCATGAATTGGTTGTACCAGTTCTTGGTGTGTATGCTGATGAAATGAGAGCTTGATGTTAATGTCCACCAACGCTTGCACGCCACTCGATATTGGGCCACCTTTCTTGCTGGAACCCTGCTCAGAATCTGTTCCTGAATTTCTTCGGGAACCTTCCCTTTTGAGATGATAGTTTTCTTCTCTGTTGTCATTGTTTGCTGGAAAATAAATTGGTAGAATCAATTAGAACATATGACAAGTAGTGATGTCGATGAAAGACAATGCATGGATTATGAATTTATGAATGAAAATAGGGCACAGTAGCTAGCACGGATTCGTATTTTACATATCAAAAACTAAAAATGGTCAAGTTAATAAATCTGTAAAAGTTTTGGGGCCATCTTGTATCATATGCATATAGTTGGTCGATTGGTGTAAAAAAAATTTTAACATTGAAAAATAATCAAAATGAATCCAACGAATTAGCAACAAATACGTACCCAAAAGTAAAATCCAGAAGGTAAATCACAACAAGATTAATCGAAAAGGTAATAATTGTTTTCAGAGCTTACCTGTATTGCGAATGGGGCAACACACTATTCTTAATTATCACACTCCTACCCTCACTTCTTAATTCGCCTTTTGATGTGTGGAGCAAGATCTGAGGGGGTAAATTAGGGCTAGATGTAGAGGATTGATGAAGTTGAGAGTATGAGATCTGAGAGATGGAATGATCAGATTATACATAATCAAAAACCAAACTTTGTTATTAATTCAGAATCATATGATATTTATTATTACAGATTTTGTATTGACTTTTCAATACTCAATCAAGTCTTATTTAAATTAGACGGTCTCTATAAACCAGTTGAAATATTTCATTTTTTAATTGTCACATTATTTCCAAAAAAAGTAGAAGCAAAACACTAAACTAAAACAATAAAAACAAAACTTTCAATTGTTCTATATTAGTTAAATATAGACCGCTGTCAAAGAAAAAAAAGTCACAAAAGAAGTACTAAATAATAGATAGGTATGAACTAAAGATTATTGTAATTATTTGTCTAATTTATTAATTACTATTATTTCTCTCAATTCTCTATATCTTCATTAGGATTACAGTAATTTAATATTGACCTCTCTCGAGTTCAAGTAAATTTGGAAAAATAATTTTGTAGGAACAAAAGTTTAACATTTGTAAAACAATGGAACTAGATCATCATTCTATTTCTATTTTATTTAAACAAATCAATCTGTGCAAACAAAATTTTGTTCGAACTTCTTTTCCAATTGATATTTTTCAGTAGAATGTCAAACTTTTCTGATCTAAATTGATTCTAGTCCGCATTGGACCTGATGAAATCTAAGATTTAGGCTTGGAACCTATTAATCTAAACATGCTTGAAATATAAATAAAATATACATAGGAAGGCAGTTAACTCAAAAATGTACGAGAGAAATTATGGTTCCAAAAAGTTGATGCCTTCGATTACCTGTTTTGCAAATTACCGTCACTTCTCCTAGTTACAAAACCAAGATTTCATCAAAAAAGCACCTATCGAGATGGACCTAGCCCTTGTTGTGCAGATCTAGATCGGAGGGGAAGGGATGGTAAAGTAAGGCTAAATGTAGAAAATCGATATGAAATTGAGAGATTGAGACTCAAATAATGGAACAAAGGCTTTTTATAATCATATTATTAAAAAAATGAATAAGTCTAATTTCTCTTATTATTGATTAAGAATCAATAATATTAATTATTATCACCGTTTTTATATTGACTTTTTCAATAAAATTCATAAAATCTTAATTAAATAGACGCTCTATATAGAGCAGTTGAAATGTTTCATTTTATAATTCTCATGTTGTTTACAAAATATATTTTAAAAAATCAAGACTTAGAAAAATGAAAACTTTCAATTGTTAAAATTAAGTTTAACATAGAAATTTATTGTATAGACAGTGTAATAAGATAAATATCATTTAATTGATGGATAAGAATGAAAGAATATTATGATTTCCCTATCTTCTTACTAATATTATTTCTCTTATTTCTATACGTGATCTTTATTAGGATTACAGTAGTTGTTGTGCACAATTCGAGATTCATTCAATTTTTTCTCTCTTAAATTCAAAACCACCCGCCTCTCAGTCCCTAGTAAGACCAATAACAAACTTGAAAAATCATTCGAGTGGTGACAGTTGTAAGATCACAGGGTGCTATACATGAAAAAGGATGGGTTTCTTTTTTGTTCCATTAAGAAACATTAGAACTATCGGATTCTTGAATATAGGAAGTTTTAAGAGTTTCTTCAAAGGAGAACAGGTGAATATAGTGAAAAACAAATTGAGTATATACGTGAAAATATTGTATCTAGGAGCCCAAATGATTTAAGAATGAACTTATGCAATACAACGTATTAAATTATTGCTAAAGTTCCAGCATCAATTTTTCTAAAATCAAAAGATAACACCCGTTGGGAAGAACCAGCATTAAAATGCACGTGTTTGTACCTGGGCAATTAATACATGAGAAAATTAAGGTACAATAAAAACCATGATAGGAGTATCCCTTATATTTTTTGGCACATGAGCATGTTAGAAAAAATAAGAAGGGTAACTGAGTCGTGCTCTCGATATTCATTAATAATTATTTATGTTATGCTCTCGATATTCATCAATAATAAAGTTTACCAAATAAGTAGTTAGGGCAGGATTTGATGAAACCAAGGAAAGATGTTGTTCTTTTCGGTTTGCACCAAGATGAATAAGTTTAACACCTAGAAAACTTGGGGTTTGTGTACGACATGAAGTATCGCTTGGTTGAAACTATTTTTCATCGTACTCATTCATATGAAAATGATACCGTGGTTCACCATACATGTTTTAGGCATATTTCACTATGTTATGTCAAGTATAAGCTTTTGGAAAATATTTAGATAAGAGATTAAAGGTGGTGTTGCATGATTTTATGGCGAAAAAACCAGTATAAGTGAAATTTTCTATTGGCACAAGAAGACTCTAAGAAAAATTAGACGGCGCATGTAGGACTTGTAGCAATTAAGCTGACAAGAGTAAGGCGTACAACAAAAGAGTCTCATGGGAGTTTTTTAAGAAAACACTTAGGTTTATGGCCTTCTATGAAAGATTTGTCAATATAATCATGTTATGTGTTCAACCAATCGCAGATCCTCTCTAGGTCAATGGTGCTACATCAATCTTTGTTGTCAAAATAAAAGGTGGAGACATGGAGTTCCTCTCTTACCTTATGTTTTCACCATAACACAACAATTCATCTAAGCTTGGATGGAGAACAAATGCTTGTGATACAAATCTGGGAATTCAGGTTTCTATATGAGGGCCAAGAATCTCACGCCTTAAGTACGAAGATGACTGCATTTTGTTACTTAGGATGCAGTGATGGACTTCAAAATACATTGGATTTATATGCCAGCTTTTATTAACATCTAATTTATTACAAGTGCTTTATTTTGTTCAATCTGAATACTTCAAATGATATGCACGAGGCGGTAACTATTTGCTTTATAAGGTATGTAGAGCGAAATATATCAATGTTGAGGCTAGACGAGAGGCTTGCTTCTCGAGGGAAAGCCAATAACTCGAGGGAGAGTATTTTTGGGGTAGTAAGCTCAGGGGTATCCATTTAGGACAGGTCTCTCGGGCTGACCATTCTGAATATCTAGTTTCAAGTTGTTTCGTATTCTGTCAAGAAACGTGGACGGCCTGGTTTGAATCCATCCTTTTAATCCTGACACGTGGCATCTACTCATTGTATATTCTGGCGATGAGAAAGACCAACCTTCCAATTGTTTGCATCGTTTCGCGAGTCGAGCTAATTACTCGTTTAAATGCGTGTTAATTACTGGTTATATAACCAAGTAATTTTTTCTTGTGTTTACCATCAATCTTCATCCAAGCAGTCTTGTATTTCTATATCAGAAAAAGTCTTCTCTTCTCAAAAGTTCTTCAAAAAAATTTCTTCACACACTCTCTTCCTCTCCCCCATTCTCTATATTGCCATGTCGTCATCAAACTCCAGCATTTCCCCTGGCAATACAGAGAATGCTGCACCAGCCGTTGGAAAAACGGCGGTGATAGATGTTGAAGAAAAAGCCCTTGCCGTCAATGATCTGAGGACGTTGTACCTGGAGGCGGATTCTGGTGAAATAATGGAGGTGATTATCGCCACACAGCTGCAAGTTGTAACCGCGGTGCCGATGAAGGTGCGTATGGGTCGGGTTAGGACCTTAATATGGAGCCCCAAGTTGATAAACAAGCTCCAGTTGCTGGTGTTGCAAATGGCGTCACCAAGGTGGTCGACAAAAAGACCCTGCGATTTCTGAGATCATGCAGGTTGTCATACCCCGTCGAGGCTGATCTGAGGCTCGAGGATAAAACCACTCCAGTCCAGGATCTGGTGAGCCCCACTCGAGGGGTGATATATGGGAGATTCTTGCAGCAGGGAATAAATTTCCCTTTTCCTCCTTTGTTTCGGGATTTTCTGCAGCATCATCAGCTGCATCCGTGTCAAATCCACTCCAACGTAGTGGTGACGATAATGGCGTTGATATCCTGGTGCACTCGGAAGGGGCATGAGCCGAGCCTGGACTTGTTCAGGAGCTTATTCAGGCTGTTCTCTTTCGAAAAGCGCGAGCACATCACCCTCACGCCCCGAGGAGTAAAGCTCATTACATTTCCGGATAACAGCGGCCAGTGGAAGAATATCCGGCTAACATTTAACCGGACCAAGTACGAGGTCCCTGACTGGAATTCCAAGCTGAAAGATGTCGTACCTCTTGACAAGGTCTTCAAGATTCCTGACCATCTGGAAGGCGTCATTAAGGAGCTATTGGATGAGGGGATCGTCTTCCAGGAGGGGGAATTCGTACGGGGAGCTCATGGCTTGGTGTAGCAATGGTCTTCCATCACCTATTCTTACTTGCTGGATTTTCTTAGGTCGAAATCTACTTCTAGCTTCTTGAAGCCAGACATGGATTGGACCCTCCCTGATAAAATCCAGGGGGACAAGAAGGAGACAAGGAAATGGGGCCCGAGGAAATCTCCAAGGAGCCAAGGCGAATCCTCTGCGAGTCGGTCCTCTTCAGGTATTTTCTTTCATGCCACACTGTAGTTATGTTTTATATTTCATTCTATAACACGCTGATGTTCTTTTTTATGTATATAGAATCTCCTCTGAAAAAGAAGTCCAGGAAGGAGAAGTCCGTCCTCAAGACGATAGAGTAGAAGGCGGAGGAGTCCGAGGAGGTGGAGTCCGGAAAGATTGAGCCCGAGGCTGAGGAGTCTTCGGATGACGACTCTGAGTTTTAACAGGTGACCCCTGATGTGCTCCTTTGAAGGAGCTGGGGTGTTATCTGGGTCGACCTGAAGAAGAGGCTGTGCAGGCTTCTCGGAAGACCTTCAAGAAGTATCCCTTGACTTCCAAGGTAATAATCTTTGTGACTTTTCAATACTCAATCAAGTTTTATTTGAATTAGACGGTCTCTATAAACCAGTTGAAATGTTTCATTTTTTGATTGTCACGTTGTTTCCAAAAAAAGTAGAAGAAAAACACTAAACTAAAACACATAAAAACAAAAACTTTCAATTGTTCTATATTAGTTAAATATAGACCAGTTGTCAAAAAACGAATTCACAAAAGAAGTAATAAATAATAGATAGGTATGAACTAAAGATTATTGTAATTATTTATCTAATTTATTAATTACTATTATTTCTCTCAATTCTCTATATTGACCTCTCTCGAGTTCAAGTAAATTTGGAAAAATAATTTCATAAGAACAAAAGTTTAACATCGGTAAAACAATGGAACTAGATCATCATTCTATTTCTATTTAATTAAACAAATTATTCTGTCCAAACAAAAATTTGTTCGAAGTTCTTATCCAATTAATATTTATCAGTAAAATGTCAAACTTTTCTGATCTTAATTGATTCTAGTCCGCATTGGACCTGATGAAAGTTAAGATTTAGGCTTGGAACCTAATAATCTAAATAAACTTGATATATAAATAAAATATACATGGGAAGATAGTTAACTCAAAAATTTACGAGATAAATTATGGTTCCAAGCAGTTGATACCTTCAATTACCTGTTTTGTAAATTACCATCATTTCTCCCAATTACAAAACCAAAATTTCATCAAAAAAGCACCTATCGAGATTGACCTAGCCCTTGCTGTGCAGAGCTAGATCGGAGGGGAAGGGATGGTAAAGTAAGGCTAAATGTAGAAAATCGATATGAAACTGAGAGTTTGAGACTCAAATAATAGAACAAAGGCTATTTGTAATCAGATTATAAAAAAAATGAATAAGTCTACTTTCCCTTGTTATTGATTAAGGATCAATGATATTAATTATTATCACCGTTTTTATATTGACTTTTTAAATAAAATCGATAAATCTTAATTAAATAGACGCTCTATATAGAGCGGTTGAAATGTTTCATTTTTATAATTCTCAGTTTGTTTGCAAAATATATTTACAAAAAACCAAGACTTAGAAAAAGGAAAACTTTCAATTGTTTATATTAAGTTTAATACAAATATCTATTGTATAGACAGTGTAATAAAATAAATATCATTTAATTGATGGATAAGAATGAAAGAATATTATGATTTCCCTATCTTCTTACTAATATAATTTCTCTCATTTCTTTATGTGATCTTTATTAGGATTACAGTAGCTGTCGTGCACAATTCGAGATTAATTTAATCTTCTTCTCTCTTAAATTCAAGACCACTCGCCTCTCAATCCCTAGTAAGACCAATAGCAAACTTGGAAAATCATTCGAGTGGTGACAGTTGTAAGATCATAGGGTGCTATATATGAGAATGGATGGGTTACTTTTTGGTTCCATTAAGAAACATTGGAACTATCGGATTTTTGAATATAAGGAGTTTAAGAGTTTCTTCAAAGGAGAACAGGTGAATATAGTGAAAAACAAATTGAGTATATACGTGAAAAGATTGTACTAGGGAGCCAAATGATTTCATAACGAACTTATGCAATACAACGTATTAAATTAATGCTAAAGTTCCAGCATCAATAATAATAAAAAAAGATAACCTCCGTTGTGAAGGACCAGCCGTGTTTGTACCTGGGCAATTTCTAAATTTTTTTTTTTTAAAATAAGCCACCCTTAGGTGGGGAAATTATATTAGGCTTCCCTAACCTATAAAAAGGACAACTTAAGGCCAAATTTTTTACATCATATGATGACAATAAGAAAGCATGAAGCTTTCGAAGCATAGCAATGCTTCCAAAAGAATAGACTAAAACTAAGAGTCTATGGTAATGAGGTTTAGCAATAAAACCTAGCATTTGTAGGAGGAAGCTTAGAAGTGAATTGTAAAAAAAAAACACTAAGCGGCACCCAACCATACTAATGTCAAGGAGCAAAAACATTGTCAAACTAAGTTTATAAACACCAGGCCTGAGCAGATGAGAAGCTTCAAATGTGGTGAGAAGAGTAGGGAGTCCAGAGTAGTATCTGAAAACATTAGCACACATATTACACAGCACCATCTAAAATAGAGATTCTTAGGGATGGAACTCCCAACCTGTCAAGGGTAAGAAGTCCATTTGCTTCAGGAGAGAAAATGTGTGGAGTCATCTGATCAGATGTCTTCTCAGTGAGTGCAGATTTGGCAATATAGTCAGCCAGTAAGTTTCCTTGCCTCATAATATGGGAAATTGGGCAGGCCAGTAAAATTGGGAATATGGGAAATTGGGAAATTGGGCATTGATGAGAGACCTGCATTCTCAATATCCTGACTTTGTAGCATCCCTGCTGAATCCAAGCCAACAATTTCGCGCTCAGGCGCATGACGCCCCGAATCGAGTGTCAATTCCAGGAGCTCGAACAACAACGCCCTCCAATCCCGCTCAACAACAAAGATTCTTGGATAATCTATCTCGTAGCCTACCTTCATACAACACTCAAAGGAACATGCCGCCACGTCTAGACCCAGCCAACTACCGCAACGACGGCTCAGGCCTAAGCAGGGAGAAGGTGCAAAGAATGCGCATCAAAAACATCCAGGAGAAGCTAAGGCGGGGAAAAAGGAAGCGGGCTCAGAGCGAATGGCAGTCCAGTGCTGATCGACCTTTTAGTCAAGAGGGAACTTATCCTACCTGAGTGAAATACGAGGCGACCAAGACATCAAACGCATCCTCAGACCCAGAGGACAGTCTGCTCGCTCTCCATTTTCATGACACATCGTGAGACTTCCCTTTTACAGTACCAAGAGAGAGCGGGAAGATGCTAGGTCATACATCTGCCAAGGGGCTTGAGAAGGATCTTTAATAGCCTTGACTACACTCAAACAGTCTGATTCAATGGAGCAGGGTAGTGAAGATGAAGCTGCCCATTTTATTGCCTCACTCAAAGCCAGAATTTCTGCATGTAAGGCTGATGATGCAAGTGTAAAGCTGCTAAGAGCACAAATGGGGTTACCATCACAGTTCCTAACAACCATAGCCAGGCCTGCTTTATTATTCTGAAGCCAAGAGGCATCAGAATTAATCTTTAAGGTACCAGTAACAGGAGGCAACCATTTGATTACCCTGATAATTGGTTTAGGAGGTCTGGCATGGAGTGGAAGAAATCCAAGGTTGGATAGTTCAATATCCAGGGGGGAATTAGAAACCATAGGTTTAGCACAAAAAGTTAGAAAAATATGATCTCTAACTGCTTTTTTGATACTAATGAGGTTAGGACTGACATTTTCAAAAATGTACAGACATCTGGCCTTTCACATAAACCAACAGATAATGCAAGGAGCAATTTTTGCTAAAGTAGTATGCAGTTTAGTGGAGCCCTGGAAAGACATATAGTAAGATATTTTATCCCAGATATTTGCAAACCTTATAGCAGCAGTACCAATCATAGTATGAAAATTAGACCATAGGGAGATGGCCATAGGGCAGCTATAAAAGTAATGATCCAGATGATCAAGACTGTCACAAGCACAACATTTAGATGGTAGGTTAAAACCCATTTTCATAAGTACATCAGGGAAAGGGATAAATAAATTTACCAGCCTCCACATGAAGATACTTATTTTCTTTTGAAGCCTGGGGTTCCACAGTTGTCTAAGTGTGAAACATGCAGATCTTGAAGGTGCCACCTCTCCGTAAGCTGATTTAAAAAAAAATTCCCTTTATGATCAGGGGTCCAGATAAGCCTATCTTGTCTTGACTGTGTACATTGAGCCATTTGTAGAAAAGAGACAACTGGAAGAGGCAGTAATGGTTTGATATCAGATAAGAATATCTGCTTGTTCTCACAGAAAGATAGGACAGTACAATCATGAGGGATACATGTATCTGTAATGTTACAGATGAGTGACAAAGGGCCAAAGGAGGTCCAGTTTGACTGCCAAAAATTACAAAGACCATTTCCATGTGTTGCCCTAGTGAGGCTCTCTGCCAATGGAGTAACTGATAATATTCTTTTCCATACAGGTGATGTTCTATAGGAAGGTGGAAGTTTCCAAAGAAATTGGGACCAAAGTGTATCACCTGATTGGAATTTCCACCAGAGCTTTAAGGAACAAGCTTTTATGATGGCATGGATAGATCTAATTCCAATTCCATTTTGGTTGACTGGGTATGACAATTCACTCCATCTCCTCCAAACTTTTTTTGGTTTGAGGTCAGTTTCTCCCCAAAAGAATCTAGACATCAATTTTCAATTTTTTTTTATGACAGTAATGTAAGGTTTCATAACTGACCATATGTGCTGGGGGATGGCATATAGGCAAGACTGAATTAAGGTTATTTTACCACCAGAGGATAGCCACTTATTCTTGCAATTGGAAATTTTATTTTCCAATCTTTGGATAAGTGGAATAAAATAGGCAGTTAGGACTCTACCTTTAAAAATAGGAACTCCTAGGTAGGTAAATGGGGAATGCCCCTGTTTCATGCCTAATATGTCCCTGACTTGCTGGATTTTTGTAGCTGAAGCATGCTTACCTAGAAAATAATCACTCTTCTCATAATTAATTTTTTGACCTGAAGTGAGTTCAAAGGCCACTAGGAATTGTTTAAACCTGGAGAGATTAATTTTAGAGGCTCTAAGAAATATAATAGTATCATCTGCATAACTCAAATGTGACAATGGAGAAGGACCAGATGGGATATCATAATATTGCAGCAATCCAGACCTAAACACATGTGATATACCTCTAGAAAAAGCCTCAGAGAAAATATTAAACAGGAAGGGTGAGAGGGGGTCTCCCTGTTTGATTCCCCTGGATGATTTGAAAAATCCCTGAGGTCTGCCATTAATTAGGACTGAAAAAGAGGCACTGCTCAAATTTTTCATAATACAGTGAACTAGTCTACCATGCATACCAAATTACAGAAGTATAGAGTTTAAAAACCCCCAATTAACTCTATCAAAAGCCTTTTTAAGATCCAGTTTAATAATCAAGTTGGGGTTCCTACACTTCTTATCCTGAAATCTAATCATCTTTTTCAGATATATAATATTATCAGAGATGTCCTTATTTTTTAAGAAAGCAGATTGCTGAGGAAAGATAATTTTGGCCATAAAAGGTTTCAACCTCTCCATTATCAGTTTTGAAAATATTTTGTTGATAAAATTGGAGAGGCTGATAGGCCTATATTCATCAAAAGAGGTAACTACATCTTTCTTAGGTATCAAAGTAATCTAGGTGGCAGCAATTCCAACTGGAATGGGTGATGCAGACATAAAATCTTGGACAGCATTTAATAAATCAAATTTAATTATGTCCCAAGATTTAGTGAAGAATTTTGAAGAGAACCCATCAGGGCCTGGACTACTGTTTTTATTAAGATTAAAAACAGTTTCCTTTAATTCTTCCATGATCACTGGTCTCAGTAATATATCATTATCAGACTCAGTTATTATTTTAGGGATTTGACTTAAGAAGTGGTCATAGTAATGTCCGTTCTCAACATTTTCAGGCTCAGATAATAATTCAGAATAGTATGAAACAGCCTCTGAGTCAATATCTGGAGCATTTTCAAGCCAAATCCCAGAGGAATCTTTAATTTTAGTAATACTAAGTAAAGACCTCTTTTCTTTCACTGTGTGGTGAAAGAATTTTGTGTTATCATCTCCCTCTTTTAACCACCTAACTCTGGATTTTTGTTTCCAGAATTTTTGTTGTTCTGTGAGGGCTCTCAGGTGCAAGGCTTTAAGTTTTTTGAGTTTAATAAGCTCATTTATTGAGTTATTATTGTCAAACACTATTTCCTGCAGTCTAAGATTTTCAGCAGCACTGATAACATTATTATCAATATTGCCAAAAATGTTTCTGTTCCAGGCTTTAATTGTAGGCTTCAATCTGATAAGTTTCAGATAAAATCCAAGCATGCCTGTTTTGTTTATAGGGAGATTCTAATCTATAGATATCACATTCATGAAATCATCTCTATTAAACCATGCATTAATGAACCTAAATGAGGAAGGAGAGGATGGTATTGTACTGCCTATTGTAAAAAACATAGGTGCATGGTCTGAGATATTTCTGTTAAGAATCTGAATAGAAGAAGTAGGGAACTTTGCTATCCAGCTCAGAGATGCCAATCCTCTATCTAGTGTTTGTGTGGTAGGGTTTCTAAGCCAGTTGTTAGACCATGTTAGATGGTTACCAACTGTATTAATTAATCCCATTGAGTGCATTGCTAGAAATAAAATGGTTAAATGCAGACATACTCCTAATACTAGGCTGAGAAGGTCATTTATACTCCTTTGGAGATCTTATTGTGTTAAAATCCCCAATTAAGAAAGAGTCTTGCAACTGTGCATTTGACAAGGCACTCCATAAAAATTCTCTACCAGGTACAGTCCTCATTGCATAAATGAACACTCCATTCATTGCAATGTTCATCCTATGACTGAAAATAGTAACTGATAAAAATTGGAGGTGGTCAGTTTTCAGAGTAATTTGCAGATGGTCATTCCATAATAACCATATCTTGCCACTCTGTGCACATAAATGATGCTGAAAGCCCAGTAATCTCCTAAATCTATCATCTTTATGGTTCTTATGTTGTGGTTCAATTAAACATAGCAATTCTATTCTTTGTTCTCTAATGATATCATTAAGTCTAGACATAGATGTTATCATTCCTCTGATATTCCAAACCAGGCATTTAATTTTTAAAGTTGTATTAATCATTAAAAATCACTTTTGGAGCTTTTTGACCTAGTAAATACAATATTAGGAGGTGGGATTTTATGAATTGTTTGTGGAGTAAACTTCTGATTAATTTGAGTGAAGAAATTAACCATGCTAGATTTTTCCTGTGAAGGAGTATCAGGTTGGTTGATTTCTGCATTCTAAGCAATAGAAGGAGTGGTAGACAGAACCTGATCATCTTCAATAAGGTTATCATCCTCTGAAGATTCAGCTTCAGTATCCTTGTCTGGAAGGATTTCTTCTTCTTCATTTTCAGGCTGATCCATCAGCAAGGAGAACCTGTTATGATTCTGCACCTGAGACAAGAAAACAATTTTATCAGTAGATAAGGAATTATTTTCAAGGTTGAGAGGCTTACTGATCATGAGATCATCCTTAGCATATTTGGTGTTAGGGATGAGGGCTTGTTGTAGTAGCAAATAGTCAGAGTCTGATGGGAATGACTCCTTGAGGGAGGAGGTGTGTATGGGAGAGGAAGGAGTAGAGGTATGGCTGTGAATTACAGAAGGAGATTGTCTTTTTTTTGGATTTTGGTTTGGTCCAGTTTTTGGGTGGTAGTGGGTCTGGTATCTTAAGAGGGCATGGAGATGTGGAGGAAGAAGGGATGTCAATAGGAGCATCTACATTGTGAGTTGCAGAAGGAAAGGTAACAGGGCAGGGAGGATTAGATGAGGATGGAAGTTCAGAGCTGGGAACTGGATTAGTGTCAGAAGCATGTGTAATCTTGTTGTAGGCTTCATAAGCTACAGGAGCAGCAGGGCCTTTTCCTTTATTCCTAGTTTGGACAGTTGGTTGGTTATCTGCAAGGTTGGCCTTCATTGTGGCTGCCTGATTTTTAACTTCAGTAATAGGCTTCAATTTCTGTCTCAGTTCAGGGTGGAGATGGTGGCAGTTTCCATCATCATGTCCTAGCATAGAACAATGACCACAGTATCTAGGCAAGTCTTCATATTCCACAGGATAGCGAAAAATTTCTTCTCCTTCAATGCCCGGCCTAATAGTATTACTTAATTTCTTTCTGAGATCCACTTCAACACACAGTTTTATCACTGAGGGCCTGGTAAGTGCTGCAGTCGAAGCATCCATTTTGATGAAGGTTCCAATTTGGTTGCCCATGGATTGAATAAGAGAGGAGTTGTAAAAATGTGTATGTCAACACGGGAAATCTAACGAATTCAATGAATATATGTTTTGATGGATCATTTCAAAATGCATGACATTAAGGGATATCGGTGGATAGAATTAGTCGGTGGGCATTGGTCATTAGCAAACTTTTAAATCTGACTTCTTTACACGTGTTATACCTTTGCAGGCATAGTCGAAGGCTTGATGGATGATCGTTAATGTAGCACGAAGAATGGGTATACCTAAATCGATTTTATCACCAACTCATTGGTACTAGCTAGTTTCTTCAATAGAAACCCAAACAACCCACAAAGTGGAGATAAATGGTTTTGTTAATCAAGATTGGTTTGCTTCTCAACTATCTTGGTGAGTTTAATGTATGTAAAGTTAGTCGCACTCTTCTGCAAAAGGTGCATGATAGGACTTTTAATCGCACTCTATGTAAGCAACTTTTATGTATCTTGAAGTATTTTCCCCTAAACATGCCATAATAGAAATATTATTTTTTGTTAGGCGTTAATTTTCGTGCTAATTTCATAATATTGGTCCAATTTTGCTTGGTTTGGTTTTTTTCCTATTAACATACAATAATTTTGGTCATGGTAATTTCGGTCTATTTTCATAATTCCGGTCTAATTTGCTTGGTTTGTTATTTTTATTCTACTAGTTTTAGTCATACTTGCACAATTTTGGTCAAATTTTGATATTTTTTGGGTTATTTTGTAATTTGGACCAAGTTCTTTTCATACAGTTCTAGTATGATTTAGTCTAAATGTGCAGCGTAGATGAAACAAATAACGAACTATATATCATATCCTCGTTGAATTCGTAGAACTACCAAAAAATTGACAGATATGGAGGAAAATCTATCAATTTCATTCAACATTAAAATCGTCTTACAATATTATCAGAAAATGTTTATATACTAAACCCTATCTGCTAATAAATATAATAAATAACAAAAAGGTCATTCCTAACTTAAAATATTAATTTAAGTATATAAAAATAATAAAACACAATTTTTACTCTTAAGACAAAGAATTTTCCCAAAAACCAGAAACCATTTGCATAGTATGAATTCTTATTAGAATTACGTTTCCAATAAAAAAACATTACTCGTTTGTTGAATTCTGAGACTACAAAGAAAAACAGTAGAATTCGCGAAATTAGTTTGGCTGCTCCAACTTCTACAGTTAAAGTTCATTTCACATCACTAACTTTCGTAATGTGCTCTCTATTACTACTTATTATATATTTCTCATGATGAACAATATCCAAATCCTATTTATCATTATTTATTTGCCACATAATATATTATATTATTATTATTATCTAACTAACTATATATCTCGCAGCCTTCTATGAGATGATTTCTTTTAAAAAATCAATCTCAATCAAAAAAATATAAACCTAATAAGTTATTTTAAATCTCATATATTAATATATTATAATATAATTTTAATAGTTATTATATATTGTTTTCAATGTTTGTTTTCGTTGGCAAAAGATAAAGTAAATACAAGTTTTTCGAATAACAAAAAAATGATAAGTCCATGGTCCGATTTCCGGACCTCATTCAGTCTCGGACCAGGGCCCGAGAAGGGTCATGGGCTCGAGTTACGCGGAGGATGGATCCACGGATCCATCAATCCTAATCCTTATAAGGAATGCGTAGATTATGAATGTTCTACAAGGAATATACATCCTCCTAAACATGGTAAATACAACCATGACCGAAATACACTTCTTCTATACATGGTAATACAACTGTTATCTCCATTAGAGTTGTATTCCTACCATAATTATATATCTTTGTGATGTACGGAGTGTAGCCATATAAATACCCAAAGGTTTGGTACACTTTTTCTATCTCATAACTCATACAATATGCCTCACGCATCATACTAACTTGAGAGTCGGAGTGTCTATCATTGGGACACCTGAGGCCTTGTTTTGCAGGTCAGCTCGTGAGCCAAGTTCGTCGTCAAGCACCGGTGTCTGCCATACATCAAGTGGCACGCCCAGTGGGACATCGTGTCAATTGACGACGTCGCCGAACTTTGTCTCTGATCTGATCTTGTGCACCTGTCCAACGAGTTTTCAACATCATGTCTGAAGCCGAACACCTCTGAAGTAGCACCCGGACGCAGGGCAGAGGTCCAGAAGAAAATCCAGAAGAAGAGCAAGCTCCTCGAGGACGCGGACGCGGCCGACCAAGAGGATCCTGATCACGTTCTACATCAGAACCACCACCAAGCTGTAGATGCCGGAAAGTCCAACGTTCCAAACTGCTCCGGTCCAAATTCTGTCGCGTCCGGAGCACCAATCTCCGGTCCAAATCCTGCCGCATCGGGAGTACCCGTGTCCGGCCCCACCCTGCTGCATCCAGAGTACCACCTTCTGGATCAAATCCTGTTGTATCTGGGGTGCCGAACACAGGCCTTGGACCATCCAATGCTCGATCTAACCCGAGAGTCTTGATCCAAACTGATATGAGCTATAGCGAGTTCATGAACGAACCGGAAGGACTCAGTCGCGAGAACGGATTAGGATACAGCGGGGCTGACTCGACCTTTACTGAAGAAGAGAGGGCGCAGAGGGACCGTCAAATCCTTGCAGAAAGGCAACAGGAAGAGGCGAGAGGGGGACGCCTAAGGGAATCCTTGAATCAACCCTTGCGGCAGTACCCTCCGAGCTCTGAACAGCCTCCTTCAAACCCTATCTCGGACCCTCCCCCGAGGGAAATCCCTGAAGATGTCCGAGCATTGATGAGAGACCTGCATTCTCAATATCTTGACTTTGTAGCATCCCTGCTGAATCCAAGCCAACAATTTCGCGCCCAGGCGCATGACGCCCCGAATCGAGTGTCAATTCCAGGAGCTCGAACAACAACGCCCTCCAATCCCGCTCAACAACAAAGATTCTTGGATAATCTATCTCGTAGCCTACCTCCATACAATACTCAAAGGAACCTGCCGCCACGTCTAGACCCAGCCAACTACCGCAACGACGGCTCAGGCCTAAGCAGGGAGAAGGTGCAAAGAATGCGCATCAAAAACATCCAGGAGAAGCTAAGGCGGGGTAAAAGGAAGCGGGCTCAGAGCGAATGGCAGTCCAGTGCTGATCGACCTTTTAGTCAAGAGGGAACTTATCCTACCTGAGTGAAATACGAGGCGACCAAGACATCAAACGCATCCTCAGACCCAGAGGACAGTCTGCTCGCTCTCCATTTTCATGACACATCGTGAGACTTCCCTTTTACAGTACCAAGAGGGTCCCTGAACACTTGCCTACCTACGATGGAATTAGCGACCCTCGAGAATTCCTATAGGTCTTCTTCGAGACTCTCGAGACCAGGAACTTTCACGAGCTGGAGATATGTAAAATCTTCCCTAGTTATCTTCGAGGAAAAGCCCAGACATGGTTTACTCAAACGAAGCCCAAGAGCTTGTTGGACTACTGGAGCTTCGCCGAATTTCTCCAATAGAAGAAGTTCACTAAATCCCTTGGAGACCTAGGATATGTGCCCCCCCCCCCTTGAAGGAGAGACTGTGGTAGAGCATTACCACAGGTATATGGATCTAGCTACAGAATGCTATAATCGAAATGAGGTCCTCTTGATCAACATGTTCCGCATGAATGTAGATGATGACACCCTGAGAATGAAGCTGGCCAAGAAGAACCCCACTATAATCCATCATCTCCAGGCCATCATGGAGAAGTACACCAGCATGGCGGATGCGGTAACTGGAAAGAGCGAGAGTGAGCCCTATGCAGAGAATAAAAGCAAGGAGCCTAAGATGAAGATACCCAAGGTCGAGAAGACAAAAGTCCCCTCCAAACCTACCTTCTAATCTTACACTCCTCTGGCTAGATCTCGGGCTGAGATTTTATCCATTCACAAACACCTTTTGAAAGATCCCCCCGCCATGAAGGAATCAGTCGAGCGTCAATGGTCCCCGAAATTCTGCCAATATCACCGAGATCGGGGGCATGACACCGATGAGTGCTATCAGCTTAAGAACGAGATTGAGAAGCTGATTCGACAGGGAATCGTGCAACAGATTGCACCTTCGATAGCCGGTGATAACCAGGGTACCCAGAAAAAGTATGGGGGAAAACCCAGAAGAAGAAGGACGGCCCCGAAACAATAACAACAACAACAACCAAGGGGGTGGGGGCAACTATCCTCAACATCCTTCTCCGCCACCGCCAAACGGAGCCAATCGAGTTATCAATGGCATTAACGGCTACACTGGAGAAGCAATCTCCCTCACGAAGCTGAAGGATAGTGTGCGGGCCATACCCCACACCGAGCAGATCAACAAGAGGCTCTGCCCCGAGGAGACTATCACATTCTCGGACGCGGACGCCGTACCAAATCAGGTGCCCCACTCTGACCCTCTGTGACGATACAGGATTCCTTGGTGAAGAGAGTCTTTGTGGATGACAGCAACGGAGTAGAATTGATGTTCCAAGACTGTTTCCAAAAGCTAGGGTTTACCAAGGACGACCTCAAGCCTACGGGCCCAATCTCGGGGTTCACCATAAACCCAGTCATACCTCTCGGGGAGATCACACTCCCAGTCACAGTAGCAGATAGAGCAAAGAGTGTAACCATCTACTGCACATTCGTGGTGGTTGACCCGGTCACACCCTTCAATGTCATCCTCGGCAGACCTTGGATGTGCCAAGCTAAGGTTGTATGGTCCCCTTACCACCTGATGCTGAAATTTCCAACACCACAAGGAGTGGCCTCCATCAAGGGAGACCAAGGAGTGGCACGTTCCTGCATGATCACGGCCATCCGTGATGCTAGAAAAGTGAGCAACATCTCGACCGTCAACGTCATTCTAGGGGACCATATATCCGATCCTAATCTTGAACAACCCCTGGTATTCCACTTTGAGGACGAGGCATACGACGAGATGACTGCATCATGGCACAAGCGACGCTATCAAGCCTTCCAAGTAGGGGAAATGGTAATGTCAATAGAAGGGTCATGGGCTCGAGCTACGCGGAGGATGGATCCCCGGGTCCATCAATCCTAATCCTTATAAGGAATGCGTATATTACGAATGTTCTACAAGGAATATACATCCTCCTAAACATGGTAAATACAAGCATGACCGAAATACACTTCTTCTATACATTGTAATACAACTATTATCTCCATAAGAGTTGTATTCCTACCATAATTATATTTCTTGGTGATCTACGGATTGTAGCCATATAAATACCCAAAAGTTTGGTACACCTTTTCTATCTCATAACTCATACAATACGCCTCACGTATCCTACTAACTTGAGCGTCAAAGTGTCTATCCTCGGGACACCTGAGGCCTTGTTTTACAGGTCAGCTCGTGAGCCAAGTTCGTCGTCAAGCGCCGGTGTCTGCCATACATCAAAAAACAATCCTGTCAAGTTCAACTTATTTTTAGCTTAACTAGCGATGAATTGCGTGGAAGTTATCTGAAGCACGCTGCGGTTAGCTGAAACCAGCTGTCAGGCCCGGCCTGGCCATGAGGCAAGTGAAGCCCGCGCTTCAGGCCCCCAAAATATGGGCTGTAATAGGGCCCCATTTTTTAAAAAAACAAAACTTGCTAAAATAAGGCCCAATTTTTTAAAAATATTCAAATGTAGTATACCTTTTAAAAGTTTTTTTTCTTTAAACCCCTATATATTCTAGAAATTGGCCAAAATAAGGACCCAATTTTTTTAAAAAAAATCCATTATTTTAACTAATTTTAATTGCTTTTTTCTGGACCCTCTATTAGGGCCCTTTAAAAAAATTATTCGGTTCAAGCCCCCGAATAGCTAGGGCCGGCTCTGCCAGCTGCAATTAGTTAAATGATGTAGGACGGATAGCGCGGGTTTTACGTAACGGATCCTAGGGTTCGAACGGGGTGAATAAATGGCTAAATGATAGTTAATAAATGTAGAAAAGACGTATAAGGTAGTTTGGAAACTTGTTAGTAAAGATATTGTCCTTCCACGTCATGATTCAGGGTCCGTCAAACGTCGCATATGTCGGGTAAGTTTGAGTCGCTCGCACTTGAAGGTTTATGATTTTGTCGCAAAGAATTTTTATAAATCAATTGTCTGAATAATTTTACATAGGAGATTACATTTTATATTACTTAAGAAACGTAAATCTAAAAAGGATTAAGATTTCCTCTGTTTTTCTATAATAATCACTACTACAAACACCTTCATTTAAGACACTCATTCAAGGCGTTTGTGCTTGTTTGGTTTTTTTCCGCCTTTCAACTTAGTTGCGAACTCAGAAGATTCCTTCGTTCGTTCCTATAAAAAATTTTAAGGCGTTTAAAAATTTGTTTAAGGCATTTGAAATTAAGGCCATAAATACAATGGACTTACGAAATCGTAAGTTATCCCAGCTATAATAAATCTTAGTTCCGAACTCGCAAGCGGTTTTGAAACAATAAAAGCACACAAACAATCATGTATCTATCTACAACAATATCTTCAGTTCTATCTTCTATCTACAACACTAGGGGTGAGAACGATCACGAGCGTTCGTTAAAAAGATCGAGATCGGATCGGTAAATGATCGGATCGAGATCGTTCATTTAATAAATGAACCGATCATGATTAAAATTTTATGATCGTTTATTAAATGAACGATCAACGATCATGAACGTAAAAGCTCGATCATGATCGCGAACAGATCGATAAGATGATCGATCGATAAGGTGATCGAGATCGATCGATAAAAATAAAGTAATATAATTATATACATTAATAATAATGGAAAATATTTTAATTTTAATATGTATGTCTATAGTTTGTTGTGTATTTTTATTAATTTGATAAATTGTGTATTTTTGATTTTTTTTTTAAAATTAACTTTTAAGTTGATCAAATGATCGATCACGATCGATCATTATCGATCATTGATCATTTGATCGATTATCTATAACGATTCGATCACGAGCCAATTACGATCATTGTGATTTTTAAACGAGCCGATCACGATCATGAATTATTTGGATCGCTTCGATCGTGATCACCTTGAATTTTAAACGAACCGATCATGAACATAATGATGATCGTAATCGGATCGGCTCGCTATCACCCCTATGCAACACCATCGCCATCTCCACCCCCAATCACCACCACCTGCTCCGATCATCTGGACTAGCCGCCTCCACCTCGAGTAGTCTCAACAGCCTCAAACCCCAACGTTTCCGCCGCCCAAATTCATCACGTGACGGCATCACCAGTCGACCTACACCGACAATCGGCCGCAATTCAGCATCGCAACTTGAAACTAACACCGCCCTTGAAACACTTTCGATTCTTACTCTGCCCCTTTTCCACTTCGTTTTACCTTCGATTTCCTGTTCATGCTCTAGCTGGATCTCAATGACCAATTTCGGGACATCCAAGAACAGCTCGGATTCAGTGAGGCAACGAACAGGCGTCAAATCGAGATAGGAGACCGAAGACTGGCGAAACCATGGCGGGACAGAAGGCCTTCTTGCATCAAATTACATCGGATGCTCTCTCACTCTCGTCCCTTTTCTCGACTCCAGGTCAATTCCTTGTTTCATATCAATGTCTTGTTTATTGGCTACCTGTAACTTGTTGATTCAAAAGTTGATAGCTTGAAGGAAGTCTGTCATCATGTTCTAGCTAATATTCGAGTGTAGCTTGTGCAAATCTACTACTACAAAGATGTTTTCTTTCGACATTGTTTACTTGTGTTCAATGTTTCGAAATATTTATTTTACTAAAAATTATGTGCTGCAAATAGCTTTCTACATGTGTCTTTAAATGATAGTTTAAGTAAAAGTTCTATAGATTATGATAGTTTAGGAAGTTGGGTATTCAGCTTGTTTCTGCTGTAATCATGTTATATCTGGTCCACCTTCACTCATGATTTGTATTAGTTCCGCACACATGTCGAATGTTTTATCATCTCAACTTCTATATAACAGAGAACCGGCATGGAAAATCTAACTGCTTGTGATTAATTGTGAACTGTGTATGTGCATCCTAGGTTGGAAGAAGCTTTACAGAAAATGGGTATGACTTCACTCTTTTCTTGATTCTAATGGGCAACCGGAAGGTCTCGGAGGCTCGTTCTTCGTCTGAGGTATATTTCGTTGATTCTGAGGAGATATTTCAACAATTTTATTCTCAGAAGTATGTGCCTAGAAAAGAAGTGCCCTGTGATTTTTTAAGAAAAAAACATATGAGGAGAAGGAATCCTCGGATGATTGTTGGAGTAGCTGTTATCAGTCTGCGTTGCTGATTGGAATCCCGCACGGAGTATATCCTCTTCAATTTTCTGCATTAATTTTCTTTATTATGTTCATCAGTTCACATATATATATATATATATCATAGAACTTGTATTCTATACAACATGTTCGACCAAATGACCAAGAGAAACTGATTTCTGGGATTCTTTCACTCTAATCCGGTGATCGGCACGCCGTGTTGATCTGCCATGTCAGGATCAAAAGGTAGGAAGAAAGCTCGTAGTCGGGAACTTCGATTGGGGAAATCTCAGCTCAATAGTGAGGATTTGTTTGGGGATACGGTTGCGGATGAGGACAGATTAATCCGGCGGGATATTGAACTCACCGGCCTAAACGATGTATGTGGGGACCTCCGTGAGGAACCTAGGAATGTGGTTACGAAGCGGGGCAGCAAGGTGATTGGTACGGATACCTCAGAACTGCATCTGGGCTCCACTACCCCACCGGAGGAAGAAGGAAGCAGCGGAATGGTGGTCTTGACACCATTCTCTAAAATTATGAAGCTTCGCCCTATCAAAGGGATGGAGAAGGAGTCGAACGCGTCGGAGCAGCCCAAAGCTGGAAGCAAGGAAGAACCAGCAGCAGAGATGGAAAAGGGTCTGACGGATGCATCGATTCAGAGGCAGACTGGAGAAGATGAAATGGTTTTCCAGCCGGATCAGGTATCCCCTCCACCACAAATATGGGTTAATCTGGTCAATCAACACGAGGTTCGTTTCTACGAACCTGTGGATATAGGTGGAAGAACTATGGGGAAAATCCATAAATCTGAAGTTAAGGAGAGCATGGAGTGGTGGGAAAATACTATAGTGTGCAGAGTTATAGGTGGTTCCCCCCTTTGAAGGTAATTGAGGGTTTTTTCAACCAATATTGGAAATATCAGATTGATAAAGTGTGGAAAGTGAGCCCAAGTGTGTTCATGGTTAGGTTTAAGCTCAAAACCTACAAAAATGTTGTCATGGAGAGAGGCAACATTCTTTATAACAGAAAGCCTATACTGATTCAAGAATGGAAGAAAGATATGGATTTTGAATCCCCTACTGCATTTCCAGTATGGATCCAACTACCTAAGCTGAATGTGGTGTATTGGCATCCCTCAATCCTTAGCAGAATAGTGATCCCTTTAGGGAAGCCCCAAGCTGGATAAACCTACTCTGGATAAGGATAGACTGCACTATGCCAGGATTCAAATTGAAGCCAAGATTAGCGACACTGTCCCAGAAACAGTTTCTTTTCTTGATGAAGATGACGTGATACAGGAGCAGGAGGTTACCTATGAATGGTATCCTACTCAGTGTGTTGAGTGTAAACTGATAGGACACTCAATGGAAGACTGTAAGTGGAGAGGAAGAAAAGGTGAGGCAGGGAATAGGAAATATATCCCAGTTCAGGCTCCTCGGAAGTGGCAGCAAAAGAGGGAAGCAGTGGAACAGTCCAAGAAAGTGGAGCCATCACATCCTAAGGAACCAGTGAAGGTTGGGAAGGAAGTGGAGCCATCCCCTCCTAAGGAACCAGTGAAGGTTGGGAAGGAAGTGGAGCCATCCCCTCCTAAGGAACCAGTGAAGGTTGGGAAGGAAGTAGAGTCATCCCCTCTTGCACAAAAGGAGGGGAAGCAGAAACTAGAGGCTGGAAATGCTGTTGTAACTTGGGCAGGAGCTCAGACACATGGGAGAAAACAAAATGATGGAGCAGCTGTACAGAGTGAAAGCTTCCATTTAAGTAGAAGTAGAAATAACTTCCAATTACTCCCTGACCCCCCTGATCAATGAGTAAAAACATTGTAACCTGGAATGTGAGGGGACTAAACCAGGCAAGGAGGCACAGGCAGTCTAAGGAGGTTTGCTTTAAAACAATGTAGGCTTAATTGGCTTACTGGAAACTAAAGTGAAACTGGACAAGGAGGATGACATATGGGGGAGTATTGGGCTAGGTTGGAAACTATGCACAAACAGTGACGTTGCTGGAGTGGGTAGAATCTGGATGGCTTGGAAGGAAGACAGTTTTGACATAAAAATTTTGAGGAAGGAGGTGCAGATAATTGATGCACACTGTATCATTAAGGGGCAGGGCAACTCAGAATTCTATATTACTTTTGTCTATGCCTCTAATTTTCCAGTAGCAAGGAAGAAGGTTTGGCAGCAACTAAAGCTGTTAGATCACCAGGATCTCCCTTGGCTGGTTTTGGGTGATTTCAACTGCCCCTTGGACTTTGAGGATAGAGAGGGGGTGTTTCAGTTCAACCGAGTGAGATTGATCCTTTTAAGGATGTGATTGACCACTTACAGCTACAAGAAATGAGAACCAGGGGTCCTAAATTTACATGGAGCAATAGAAGGGATGTGGGAAGGATTTACAGTAAGCTGGACAGGACTCTTATTAATGGAGAATGGATGCAGCATTTCATGAGAGTAGGGTGTGAGGTGATGCCTACACTAGACTCTGACCATTTTCCTGTGGTGGTGCATTTGAAGACAGAGAAGGTAAATAAGAAGAAAAGACCATTCAATTTTTTTAATATGTGGACTAAATCCCCACAGTTCATGAGCCTGGTGGAGGCAACCTGGAAACAGGTTCAGAGCAGTACAATGATAGGATTTTTTCAGGCTCTACAATTTCTGGAGTTTACCCTGCTTAAGCTGAATAAGAGGGAATTCTCCAAAATTCAGATGGGGGCAAAAGCAGCAAGAGCTCACTGGAAGAACTTTTACCTGGATCTTATCAATGACACCTCAAACGTAGCTTTGCAGCAGTAGGAGGAACTGGCCAGATTGGAAGCTGAGGGTCTGGGGGAGGATGAATTTCAGTTTATTCAACAAAAGGCTAAATTGGATTGGATGAAGTATGGAGATAAACCTACAAACAGTTTCACCAATCATTGAGGAAAAGACAGTATCAGAACCAAATTCTGAGTCTGTATGATGGAAACATTTTGGTGGAGGATCAGGAGGGCATTGAATCCACTCTACTGGACTTCTATCAGAATATGTTGGGGAGAGCTGGAGCACCTACCATGCAGATTAATGAGCTGATAACAAATGAAGGTCCAGTCCTCCCAGTGGAAATGCAAGTGAGTTTAATTCAATGTGTAACCAGGGAGGAGATTTATTCTGCCTTGAAAGGGATTAAATCCTCCAAAAGCCTTGGTTTTGATGGGTACTCTAGCCACTTCTTCAAGGAAGCTTGGTCTATTCTGATATATGTGCAGCAATTGAAGGTTTCTTCAAGGGAGATCAAATGCCAGCAGATTTTAGCAAGGCAGTCCTTGCCTTGATCCCTAAAACCCAACACCCTCAGAGAGCCTCTGACTATAGACCTATATCCTGCTGTTCTGTACTCTACAAGATGGTTACCAAAATCCTCTGCAGCAGAATGGGAAAGGTACTTCCTTTTTTGATTAATGAGAATCAGGGAGCTTTTGTTTCCGGAAGAAGTATTACTCACAATGTCTTGCTAGCTCAGGAGTTGCTCAGTAAGTATAACAAGAAGGGAATGTTTCCTAGCTGCATGATTAAAGTGGATATCAAAAAGGCTTTTGATAGCCTTGATTGGAAGTTCCTCTTCAACTGGCTGACTAGTTTGAAATTACCTGGACCTTTCATCAAATGGATCATAACTTGTGTAGAGGGCTCTGCTTTCTGTTTATCTGTCAATGGATGCTATACTGATACATTTCCAGGGAAGAAAGGGGTGAAACAGGGAGATCCTCTCTCCACTCTTCTTTTGTGATCTGCATGGAATTCTTATCCAGAAGACTGTCTTTGGCCTTTAAGACTAAAGAGCTGGAATATCACCAAAGATGCAACAGAGTGGCACTCCACAGTCTTCTTTTTGCAGATTACCTGTTGATTTTCTGCAGGGCCACTAGTAAGTCTATGGCTGGAGTGAAGAAGATTCTCAATGAATTTTATTTGACTACAGGTTTGGCTGTCAATGGAGTAAGTCCTCTGTCTATTTCTCCAGATTTGAGGACCCTGCTTATGAAACTCTGGCTGATATTTTGCAAATTCCTGTGGGAGCATTCCCAGTTAAATACTTGGGAATTCCCCTTTCAACTGTACCTTGGGACAAGATTACTTATGCTCAATTAGTAGAAAAAGTGGTGGAAAAGATGACCTCTCTCCAATCCAGATCTTTAGCTTATGCTGGTAAGTTATACCTTATAAATTCTGTTTTGCTGAGCCTGAATAGTTATTGGGCGAGAGCATTCAAGATCCCAGAGAGTGTAAACCAGGAAATTGGGAAATTGTGTGGGGACTACTTGTGGGAAAGAGATGAAAATCAGAGGAAGCTGATCCCTATTTCCTGGGAAACCCTTTGCATCTCTAAGGAGAGAGGAGGAATGGGAATTAAGGACCCTTCTATTTGGAATAGGGCTGCACTTTGCAGTCTTTTATGTGATGTTCATTCCAAAAAGGATGTACTATGGTTGAGATGAATACAAGCCTACTATCTAAAGGGGAAGCATTTGGATGCATACTGCCCTAACTCATCACAGGGTTGGACAACATGGTACTAGAAAGTTTTGATGCAGACTAGGGATGAGATAGGCCCAAATCTGAAAGATTGTGTTGACAACAAGGGGAAATTCAGCATCTCAAAGGCATATGATTTCTTAAAGGGAGCTGACATGAAGGATAGGATGGCTAAGTACATTTGGAGCTCTAAGCTATTACCAAAGCACAGCTTTTTCCTGTGGATGTTGTTGAAGGGAAGATTGTCTACAATTACTAGACTACAATCATTTGTTATGTTAAGAGGGGTACACAACTGCTGTTGTTTTTGCCAAGAAACTGTTCTAGAAACACCACAGCACATGTTTATCCAATGCTCGAACTGTACCAGAGATTATCTCTCAAATCAGTTCAGAACATGAGGGAATTCAGGAAGATACTAAGCAGTGTTGGAGGTAGGATGAGAAAGAGGAATTTTGTGATGATGGTTAGATGTGCTTACCAGCTATGGCTTGAGAGGAACAGAAGGATTTTCTAGCACAAAAGTCAACCTTTGGAGGTCATTCAGAAGCAAGTGGAAGTTCTCTGCCATTATGATTTTAGCAGTCTTTTGGCAGATATTAATCTTGATTATGTGTAGCTTTAACAGTTTCTGCTCAGAGTTTGTCAGACTTTTCTCCCTTAGTCCAAATCGGACTCCCATTGTAAAAGGTGGAGTCACCAGAATTGGACCATAATAGAGAGTTAGCCTGGTTTTGGACAGTAGACTGTCTCAACTTTAGATTGTTTTTTTATTATTATCTTAGAAAGTTTCTCTTATTATGTTATTCAAAAGGCCTGGAGTGAAGGCTATGATGTGTAAGTGACATTTGTTGGAATGCAATGAAATATATATCTTCCATCAAAAAAAAAAGAACTTGTATTCTGGTGTTTGATAATGCTCATATCTGGGATTTTTGTGGGTCCAGAAATTTTGATCGATGTTGCGTTAATGATATGGAAGGTGACCATTTGTGTGACTCTGAGTCTCCCATGGTGTTGGTTATTTCTGGAAGCATGGAGCATTGGTTTTAAGAGAGGAGACAAATTGTTCTTAGGAATGATGAGCAAAGATCCTATCAGAGCTGGAGAAATCGTAGTCTACGATGTTGATGTAAGAATTTGAGTTTCCAAAAATCATATTTTTCTTGATTTCTATCCTCCGGAACTTGATACACATGGTGTTCACATTATTTTTTTTTGGCAGGATCGGGATGTTCCAATTGTTCGTCGTGTGATCAAGGTAACTATATCTTCATTGCATTTTCATGAATTACAGTTAGCTTAGTGAAAAAGATTGGTTCCTTAGTTTGTTCCTTACTTGAGTGTTTGCATTGTTATATGGTTGTTTATACCAGTCTCTTGATGTTTTTGCGGTCATTATTAGTAGTGAAATGTGTTCGTGAATGGTCATTTAGATGTACTAGCCTCCCACCAAAACTTTTTCCAGAATGCTATGTTTGATTGTTAGTTTCTGGTTAGACCTACTTCTAATGATCATAAATTTTTACTCGTTGCTTTGGTTTGATTAATTTCTATACAGAGGTAATCTTGGAAACTTGAACCATGATTTAGAACCAACAATGAACTAGTTTGATAAAGAAATGGCCAAGAAAATGGTTTTTAAAACTCTGCACTTGTGTTGTTCTTGGCAGCAGCTGGAACTTATTTAAAATTTTCATAACATAGCAACCAGACATCGTTTTTGGCCATGTTTTGCACTTTAGTAATCTTAGAAAAATGAGCTAAGATTTAGAAATAAGAATGGATTCATTTGGTTTAGAATTGGGCAAGAAACAGAATTTTAAAGATCTGCATTTTACTCTTTTCTGGCAGCAATCTGATTGCTACTTTAAAAGTTCATAACTTGATGAGCATAACTCCTTTTTGACTGATTTCTGAACTATTGTTATCTTTGAAATAGGAAATATGATTTAGAGTCAAATATATGCTAATTTGATTTAGAAATGAAAAAGACAAAAGGTGTTTGAATGACTGAAGTACTGCGAACTATATGGTATAAGTTTGCGAATCTGCTTAATATTTGTGGGTGCTTTATGAACTGTGAGTCAATGATTTATGTGGAACTAGGGCGTTATATTGTGATATTTGACAAGGAAAGAAAAATAATGGGGGACTTTGATTTAAGATGAGTTTTGTTAAGTTTTTTATATAAGTCTGAGAGATAATCTCTTGTTTCCTCATGTGTTTGAAAACTAATTTCTCCTAGCAAGTTGTAAACTGTGGACCTTGTTAATGCCAGGTTTGGTGGGGTTTCTTCTCTTCTCTACCTGTAAATTTCTCACCACATCACTGCTCAAATCATTGCATGAAGTTCGATGTTAGTTTTCTTTTCTGAATTCAAGCAATATGATGGTTGAGAAACTGAAGCTATTATTCTGTTCTTGTGTGTGTATGTGTGTGTGTTTTTCTGTGTAAAAACTGCATTTACTAGTCTTATGTGCTGAAATGTTGTTGTGTCATTTTGGATCAGTTGCATTGTATAACATGAAGCAGCTCTTCAGGATGCATCTGATTATCGCAATTGATAGAGTGGACAATGGTATGGCTTGTATGGTACAGTGGACAATCGATCGTTTTAGCCACAATTATGCTTTATATATAGAGAGGAACATTCAATTTTGTAGAAATACTGAACTTTAAAGGAAAGTAGTGTGATCCTTAGAATTTCAATGTTATGTAGTTTGTTTCGTTCACAAGAATTGTTTGATCAGTTAAATTAGTGAATGGTTAAAAAAAAGTGATGCTGTCATGTTTGGATCAGAGAGCTCATTTTTTTTTACCGAGGAGAATGACTTAAGACATCGCAAGCTGTCCAACTTGCTGTGATAGAATTGACTTGAGACTTCGCAAGCTGTTCCGCTTGCTAGGGTTTTTTTTCTTCAAACGAGCTTTCTTGCGAACTCGCAAGTTACGTTTAAGGCGGAAAACCTGTGATTTAAGGTGGAAATAAATGCCTTAAAACTGAAAACATCTAAGGCGGAAGATGAACCGCCTTAGATGATTTTTCTCATTTAAGTCACACCCACCCAAGGCATTTGTTTTCTGCCTTAACACATGAAGGATGAACCGCCTTAGATGGCTTGATATTCTAGTAGTGAATAATGTCCTAAAACTAAAAGGAAATAAATAAAACATACTTAAAATAAACCTTCTAGAATCATGGATACCATTTTTAGATTATATGAATAATCTAAAAATAATCACTTCTCATTCCTCATCACTAAAGTTAGCTGAAGAAAACTACAATTAGCTGAAGTTAGCTGATGGATGTCTTGAACCCGCGGTTGACCTCGAACCGAGCTCACGAACTGATCTGCAAGACAAAGCCCCGGGGTGGTCGGGGTACACACTCCGATGCTTAAGTCAGTGTAAGATGAATAGAGAGATTTACCAAACCTTTGCATTTACAGATTTCAAATCCGTAGATTGGCATGTTTTGTAATTAGAGTAAGAATACAACTCTTATGGTAATAATAGTTGTATTCCCATAATTAGAGGAAGTGTATTCCTTGTAGAAAATTCAAAATATACGGTCTTTATAAGATTTGAGCCGATGGACTCGTAGGCCCATCTCCTGTGTATCTCGAGCTCCAGACCCTCTAGGGCCTTGGTCCGAGTCCGAACAATGCCCAAGAGTGGGAACCGTAGACTTATCAGTAGCCCCAAGACAGGTGTTCAGAATTTCTAGGTCTTCTCTCGAATGAATTAAGTGTGGCTTGTTACTCGAGAGTAAAGCCATTAACTCGAGAGAGGTATCTCTGAGCAGTAACTCGGGGCATCCTCTCGGATTGACCACTCGAGCTGACTCTTCTGAATATCTATTTTCAAATAGTTTCAATATCTTCCGGACACGTGGGTGGATGAGTTCAAATCGTCTTTAATCTGAAACGGGTGACACATGTCGCTTGCTCATTAGGTGATTCTGGCAGTGCAGAACCACCCTTCCAATTGCCTGCATCTTTTCGGGAGTCGATGTAATTACCCGCTTAAATGCTTTTTAATCACGGGTTATATATCCCAGATAATCTCCTTTTTGCTTATCATTGTTTTCCACTTCAATTTGCGAATTTCTTAAGAATCCTCCCTTGCTATTCTCTTCCCCCATGGTGGCAGGAATAATGCTAGGAATAATGATAATGCGGAGCGTGTAGCAGTGATCGAGGAAGTAAGTGGTCACAAAACCCCCATCACCATAGAAATTCGCCAAAAAAAGTACTAGCAATTAAAATGCATTAATTAATCTAATTTTTTAAATGTGAGTCGACACCTTAAATAAGTAGCAATCTCAAGTTTATATCAATTTTTTACTAACCATTGAAATAACAGCACCCTAATTATATATATAACTCCAATTACGTTGGAATATATATTATTATTACCTTTATTAAAGAATAATTAATTTGGAGCCTATAAAAGGTGAGATTGATTTATATATGGAATGATTTTGCTTCCAAATTATTTGAACGGTGGCAACTTGGATTATGATTTTGTTTTATGTGTTGATGTATTAATTGCAGGGGTTGATTAATGTATGTAGAAAGATTTTGTTTCTATATTCTTTAAACGGTGGCCAAATGGAATGATATTGTTTCCATATTGTATAAGCGGTGGCTAACAAAAACCATATAAAAATTTTGGGGTGACTAACGTAGATATGTCTGTCATTTTATGTGTTGATGATGTGAAAATTCCGAGGTGGCATTTTTCTTTTTATCTATATTTATAACGTCACTTTCCGCTATTAAATATACATAGTAGAAGATGAATAAAGTTAAGTTAAAATTATTATTATTTTATCTTAATTCTTATTATTATTAAATAGTGTAGAGTTTATTCTAGTGCCAGCAACCTCTATCTTTCTCTCTTGCCGCATAGCTAATTCCATTGTCTGTGCTAGTGACTTAGGGCTCAGCATTCTGACAGCTGGTTGCAATTCCTCCTTCAAGCCACTCAAAAAGCTTGAAATGAAATATTGCTCAGTAGGATGGAGATTTTAATCAGAAATCATAGTTATGAGTTCCTCAAATTCTTCCACTTAGGCACTAACAATAGTTCTTTGTTTCAACTTTTTAAATTCTGATATCTCTTCCCTTAGAGTTAGAGGGGTAAATCTTTGCAGCAACAACTCACAGAAACTATCCCAACTTATTAATGTCTCCCTTGCCTAGGATGGTGAACTAATACCAAACTCTTGCCCTACCAATCATATAAATTTCTACAGCTCTTGTTCTTTGATAATCAGACACCTTATAGTAGTTGAAGAAAGTATTGTAGCTCCTCAACCACTCTCTGGCATCATCCCTACTAAAGTTAGTAAGAGCAAGTCCAACAGTTACTCTAAAACAATCTCTATAGTAGAGTGCCAAATTTCAAAAATTCCATAATTATTTTTCCCACATCCAATAGTTGCTCTATTTTACCATTTCCTGAATTCATTGCCATAAATAATAATAGCTATATTTAATTCTATTTGATACTTCCAAGAGCACGCAAATATGGTCTGGTTGTCAGAGCTTATTTCTTACTGATTTGAACTGAACTGAACTGAACTGAATTGAACTGAAGTGAAATTTATGTTTTGAAAATTAGAATCAGAAATAATCAAATTATGTTTGATCAAATTTACTTGAATTTAATCAAATTATATTTTACTGAACTTAATTAAAGTATACTAAACTGCTCTATTTATAAGCTCCAACAAACAGCGCCTTAATTTTATTTGCAAGTTTATGATTTTAATATTTTTATGTGTGTGAAGATGTGAATGATTAAGAAAGTATCGGATAAAAAAGGAAAGAAAAGATAAGACTCAATGATAACATTAAATTTTAGAGTATGAAAGAAGTCTAGCTCATATGTCTTTTCAATCTTCCAATTTTACCATTTCTCTATTTTAGAGCATGGAATCGAGTAGCTGTTGGAAGCCATAATATAGCTAAAAAGGGCAAAATTAGCTAAAATATCTATTATAGAGTAACTGTTGTGCATGCTCTAAGAGTTATGTTAGCTTGTTGTTGCTCAACTCCCCTTCCCTGCCTAACTCTCCAAACTTCCAAAGAATCACCTTCAAAATTAGGCCTCTCCTGAAACTGACCTGTAACAGACCCCTGCACCCTCACATTTCTAATATCTTGATGCATAAGTGGTCTAGTATGAACATGCCTATTAAATGCAGAATCACTGTTATCCTTGTAGAAATCAGAAGCACCAGAATTACCTCTCTTAGCTGGAGAAATCGGCCGGTGCAGCATCGCCGAGCGGCTATGAGACGACTGGGAGCGTGAGCGGTAAGATTCCTTCATCAATAACTGCTGAAGAAGATGTTGAGTAGCTTGGAACTGGATTCAATCGCGATCATATTCCGCCGCCAGCTCGCCGTCGCGACATTCCAGGTGAAGGTTAAACTCGTAGATCTGCTGGCGTACGTCATCCGTTTGAGCTCGCTATTCAAGCTAAGATCGGACCGGAGTTTCATAATTTCTGCGGCGAATTTCGCCTCCCACTGCTCATCGAGTGACGCCAGTGTCTGTTCCCACCGGAAATCGGAATCTCTCGCCGGATGGCCGTTATCAGTCATGACGGTCAGTGGAAAGACAACTTTGATACCACCTTGTGATGATTAAACTTGTAGAATCAATATTGGCATAAGGATCATAGTACAAGATTTTTTGGAAATATTCCAGAAACCCTAATCTAGCTAGCTAGCAGGTGTATGACCAAACTAACTACCGCAAACAAACCAACAAATCCACCCCATGGATGCCCCTTCCAAACCTTCCACCCTCCTATATGTACTCAACTTCCAGAAATGGTTATGCCAGCTATCCTCAATTTCCCGCCCAAATCCTTCAGTCAGTTAAGTACACTTCCACCTAAGATCAGCTAGCTCTCCTAAATATTTTCAACTCAGTCCCTAAACTCTTTTGCGGCTTAGTCCACAGATCATAACAAGAAAAACCTTCAAGAAGATTAAAAGGCCCAAATTCAAAGAGAAAAAGGTCCTTCAGAAAATAACTCCAATCATTACATATTTAAATATTAAAAAATACACATATTAGTTCTATACTGCTTCAAGTCTGAGTGTATACAAGCCTCTTCCTGCATCTGATTGTGATTGTTTCCAGCTTGAGGACAAGTAGTTTCTAAGGGGAAGGGACTGTCAGGTTTGTGCTCACGAACAAGGGCATTACTGTCTTTACAACTCGGTCAGCTAAGAGGAGCCAGGGGTCAACTATGAGCTAGGAAATGATTGTAACAGTGGCTGGATTGTAACTAATTCTAGTTAAATAGTTAGTCCGTTAGTCAGTTAGAGATTATGACTTTTGTAGTGTAACTTTCATCTCTGATGATACTCTCTCTCATTCTTCTATTAAAATCCCAGTTTAATTCTTCTTTCTTGAATCTCTTTCTGCATGCTGGGGAATGATTCATCCAATTCTTAGAAATATCCATGTGATCCTTGCCGGATCAAAACAACAATACATCTAAATATTTTTTCTAGGCCCCTTAAATTTTTCGGGCACCGTGCGGGAGCACAGCCCGCACTGCACCAAGTCCAGCCCTGAATATATTCAACTACACAATGGGAAAAAAGAATTATATGATATTCAAATATCCTGTTATTACAAGTATATATATAACATTTGAAATTGTCACACTTAAAAAAAAATTAACACTAAGAGATAAAGTTAAATTCATCATAGACAATGTTACAGTTGGATGAAAAAGTTATAATGGATGGACAAGCAAAATAAAAAAATGGGGTTTCGATGATTAATATGTAACCCCTTTGATGCGGCAGATTGCGCGAACTTTGGTGGGAACCCTCACTAGAACATCTCCTCTCCGGCTGCTGTCAGTCAAGGTAGCAAAGGATGGTGTATGAGCCCAAACAAAAGAGAATCGGTACATGCATGAGCCATCTTCCCCTAATTCCATCTCCTCCATAGATCCATGCTTCAGATTTGCAGCATACAGTTTCACAGTTCGTTGTTCGGCCACTAACAACGATTCCTCATCCAACATTCCCAAAATTTTGAAGGGATATAGAGTGCTCCGTTTCGGCCAGGATGAGCGAATCAATTCGTGGCAATTTATTTTATGCCTTGTGATCCAATTTCCAGACTTTCTTTCCCAAACACTGATGAAGTAACCCGATTCATGAACTTCACAGAGATATAAGTTCTCATGCTGATTAGTGCCCCTTGTTTGGAGCAAGTGCATGTTTTCGTGCCTGGATGAACCATTTCCAGAGCAATATGGACCCGGATGAGGCAGCCTCGTGAATTCTTCGCGCTCGATATCAAAAGCAAGTATGGCATCTTCACAAGATTGCACTCCATGTATGTCAGTAGGATCAATCATCCAGTAAAGGACATTCTTCAAATTCACTGGGGGGACTACTCGATTCGAATGTTTCCTGGGACTATACTTGTGCAGCCTGGGAACTATGTTTCTCCAGCAGGAACCTGTCTTGATGGCGGATTTCAGATTCAAAAGCTTAAACTCCGTCGTATTGGGGCTCAATCGCTCTCTCTGACCCCAGAGAACGCACAATTCCTGAAATTTTGGATGAAGGAAAATTGCGTAAACACAGCCCCCTAAACCAACATCTTCATCAAGAACCATCAGCTTCACATTTTCCTTGGTGGCTGGGTTGTATAACTCACATGAAGTCGATTTGAGCCCCTGATCCCGCAACACGATGAACCCAAAAGAACTAAAAGCCACCATTTTATGGCCGAAAGGACCTAAAATCCCCGATGACCTCAGTCTCAGTGAAGGTGGTGCTGGATGAAGCGTAGAAATATGGTTATGAGGGTTTTGCGGCTGTGGATCTTCCTCATCTATCAAAATCTCAGCCATGAATTGGTTGTACCAGTTCTTGGTGTGTATGCTAATGAAATGAGAGCTTGATGTTAATGTCCACCAACGCTTGCACGCCACTCGATATTGGGCCACCTTTCTTGCTGGAACCCTGCTCAAAATCTGTTCCTGAATTTCTTCGGGAACCTTCTCTTTTGAGATGATAGTTTTCTTCTCTGTTGACATTGTTTGCTGGAAAATAAATTGGTAGAATCAATTAGAACATATGACAAGTAGTGATGTCGATGAACGACAATGCATGGATTATGAATTTATGAACGAAAATAGGGCAGTAGCTAGCACGGATTCGTATTTTACATATCAAAAACTAAAAATGGTCAAGTTAATAAATCTGTAAAAGTTTTGGGGCCATCTTGTATCATATGCATATAGTTGGTCGATTGGTGTAAAAAAAAATAACTTTGAAAAATAATCAAAATGAATCCAACGGATTAGCAACAAACACGTACCAAAAAGTAAAATCCAGAAGCTAAATCACAACAAGATTAATCGAAAAGATTGTTTTAAGAGCTTAATTACCTGTTTTGCGAATGGGGCAACACACTCTTCTTAATTATCACACTCCTACCCTCACTTCTTAATTCGCCTTTTGATGTGTGGAGCAAGATCGGAGGGGGTAAATTAGGGCTAGATGTAGATGATTGATGAAGTTGAGAGTATGAGATCTGAGAGATGGAATGATCAGATTATACATAATCAAAAACCAAACTTTTGTTATTAATTCAGAATCATATGATATTTATTATTACAGATTTTGTATTGACTTTTCAATACTCAATCAAGTCTTATTTAAATTAGACTCTATAAACCAGTTGAAATATTTCATTTTTTAATTGTCACATTATTTCCATAAAAAGTAGAAGCAAAACATTAAACTAAAACACAAAAAAACAAAAACTTTCAATTGTTCTATATTAGTTAAATATAGAGAGGTTGTCAAAGAAAAAAAATTCACAAAAGAAGTACTAAATAATAGATAGGTATGAACTAAAGATTATTGTAATTATTTATCTAATTTATTAATTAATATTATTTCTCTCAATTCTCTATATCTTCATTAGGATTACAGTAATTTAATATTGATCTCTCTCGAGTTCAAGTAAATTTGGAAAAATAATTTTGTAGGAACAAAAGTTTAACATTGGTAAAACAATGGAACTAGATCATCATTCTATTTCTATTTCATTTAAACAAATTAATCTGTTGAAACAAAATTTTGTTCGAACTTCTTTTCCAATTGATATTTTTCAATAAAATGTCAAACTTTTCTGATCTTAATCGATTCTAGTCCGCATTGGACCTGATGAAATTTAAGATTTAGGCTTGGAACCTTTTATTCTAAACATGCTTGAAATATAAATAAAACATACATAGGAAGGCAGTTAATTCAAAAATGTACGAGAGAAATTATGGTTCCAAACAGTTGATACCTTCAATTACCTGTTTTGCAAATTACCGTCACTTCTCCTAGTTACAAAACCAAGATTTCATCAAAAAAGCACCTATCGAGATGGACCTAGCCCTTGTTGTGCAGAGCTAGATCGGAGGGGAAGGGATGGTAAAGTAAGGGTAAATGTAGAAAATTGATATGCAATTGAGAGATTGAGACTCAAATAATGGAACAAAGGCTTTTTATAATCAGATTATTAAAAAAATGAATAAGTCTAATTTCTCTTATTATTGATTAAGAATCAATGATATTAATTATTATCACCGTTTTTATATTGACTTTTTCAATGAAATCCAAAAAATCTTAATTCAATAGAAGCAGTTGAAATGTTTCATTTTATAATTCTCACGTTGTTTACAAAATATATTTTAAAAAATCAAGACTTAGAAAAATGAAAATTTTCAATTGTTTATATTAAGTTTAATACAAAAATTTATTTTATAGACAGTGCAATAAAATAAATATCATTTAATTGATGAATAAGAATGAAAGAATATTATGATTTCCCTATCTTCTTACTAATATTATTTCTCTCACTTCAATACGTGATCTTTATTAGGATTACAGTAGTTGTTGTGCACAATTCGAGACTCATTTAATTTCTTTCTCTCTTAAATTCAAAACCACCCGCCTCTCAGTCCCTAGTAAGAACAATAACAAACTTGGAAAATCATTCGAGTGGTGACAGTTGTAAGATCACAGGGTGCTATACATGAAAAAGGATGGGTTTCTTTTTTGTTCCATTAAGAAACATTAGAACTATCGGATTCTTGAATATAGGAAGTTTTAAGAGTTTCTTCAAAGTAGAACACGTGAATATAGTGAAAAAATAATTGAGTATATACGTGAAAAGATTGTATCTAGGAGCCCAAATGATTTAAGAACGAACTTATGCAATACAACGTATTAAATTATTGCTAACATTCCAGCATCAATTTTTCTAAAAAAAAGAAGATAACATCCGTTGTGAAGAACCAGCATTAAAATGCACGTGTTTGTACCTGGGTAATTAATACATGAAAAAATTAAGGTACAATAAAAACCACGATAGAAGTATCCCTTATATTTTTTGGCACATGAGCATGTCAGAAAAATAAGAAGGGAAACTGAGTCGTGCACTTGATATTCATCAATAATTATTTATGTTAATTTTGCTCTCGATATTCATCAATAAAGTTTACCAAATAAGTAGTTGGGGCTGGATTTGATGAAACCAAGGAAAGATGTTGTTCTTTTCGGTTCGCACCAAGATGAATAAGTTTAACACCTAGAAAACTTGGGGTTGGTGTACGACATGAAGTAACGCTTGGTTAAAACTATTTTGCATCGTACTCATTCATATGAAAAAGATACCGTGGTTCGCCATACATGTTTTAGGCGTAGTTCACTATGTTATGTCAAGTATAAGCTTTTGGCAAATATTTAGATAAGAGATTAAAGGTGGTGTTGCATGATCTTATGGCGAAAAAACCAGTATAAGTGAAATTGTTGATTAGCACAAGAAGACTCTAAGAATTATAAGATGGCGCATGTAGGACTTGTAGCAACTAAGCTGACAAGAGTAAGGCGTACAACAAAGAGTCTCATGGGAGTTTTTTGAGAAAACACTTAGGTTTATGGCCTTCTATGAAAGCTTTTTCAATCTAATTAATCATGTTATGTGTTCAACCAATCGCAGATCCTCTCTAGGTCAATGGTGCTACATCAATCGTTTTTGTCAAAATAAAAGGTGGAGACATGGATTTCCTCTTACCTTAGGTTTTCACCATAACAAAACAATTCATCTTAGCTTGGATGGAGAACAAATGCTTGCGATACAAATCTGGGAATTCAGGTTTCTATATGAGGGCCAAGAATCTCGCGCCTTAAGTACGAAGATGACTGTATTTTGTTTACAGAATGTACTTAGGATGCAGTGATGGACTTGAAAATACATTGGATTTATATGCCAGATTTGATTAACATCTAATTTATTACAAGTGCTTTATTTTGTTCAATCTGAATACTTCAAATCATAAGCATGTTTGTATCAGTTTTACTTTGAGCATTTATGGTGAGAGTATTGGAGGCCAGTATCTAGAAAGTACGATCAATTTTTTCATGAGGTAAAAATTAATTTCCTCTTAACTAATCAGAAATCATAAATAAAAATACTTCTCCTGGAAAGCGAAGATATTAAACCTCTCAGGAACAATCACTCTGGCTAAACATGTTGTCAGTTCACTAGCTTTAAGTCTGCTAGGAATTTTCAAGATTCTGAAACTGGTATTAGAAAATATAGAAAGTGCGACAACATTGAATATTTCCATTGGTGAGAGGGAGGGAAGGACTGTCTAGTGAAAATCATGGCAGAGGTTATGCAGTTCAAAGGCTGCTAGAGGTTTAGGGCTCATATCAGTTGTGGGTATATATGAACATTACATTATTATAGAAGCATGCATGGAACATGTTCAGAGGCGGTAACTATTTCTTTTTTAAGGTATATAGAGCGAAATATCTCCATAATGAAGAATTTATATGATGGATGTCTGGAATCCGCACTTGATCACGAACCCGGCTCACGAACTGATCTTTAAGACAAAGCCTCAGGTGTCCTGAGGATAGACACTCTGACGCTCAAGTTAGTATGTGCGAAAGGCGTATTGTGTGTAAGATAATAGATAGAGAAGGTGTAACAAACCTTTGATATTTATATGGTTACGATTCGTTGATTACCAAGATATGTAATTATGGTCTTAATACAACTATTATGGAGATAATAGTTGTATTACCAAGTATAGAGGAAGTATATTTTTGTCATTGTTGTATTATCTTGTTTAGGAGGAAGTATATTCCTTTTAGAACATTCAGAATATACGCATTCGTTATAAGGATTTCGATCGGTGTACCCTTGAATCCATCCTCCGCGTATTTCGAGCCCACGACCCTCTCAGGCCCTGGTCCGAGACAAAATGAGGTACAGGATACGAACCATGGACTTATCAGTAGCCCCAAGGTAGATCTTCAGAATTTTGAGGGTTCCATCTCAGAGGCTGGACGAGAGGCGTGCTTCTCGAGGGAAAGCCAATAACTCGAGGGAGAGTATCTTAGGGTAGTAGCTCGGGGGTATCCATTTAGGACAGGTCTCTTGGGCTGACCCTTCTGAATATCTAGCTTCAAAATGTTTCGTATTCCATCAAGACACGTGGACGGCCTGGTTTGAATCCATCCTTTTAATCCTGACACGTGGCATCTACTCATTATATCTTCTGGCAATGAGAAAGACCAACCTTCCAATTGCCTGCATCGTTTCGTGAGTCGAGGTAATTACTCATTTAAATGCGTGTTAATTACTTGTTACATAACCAAGTAATATTTCCTTGTGTTTACCATCAATCTTCATCCAAGCAGTCTTGTATTTTCAACATCAGAAAAAGTCTTCTCTTCTCTAAAGTTCTTCAAAAAATTCCGGTGAAATAATGGAGGTGACTATCGCCACACTACTGCAAGTTATAACCACGGTGGCCGATTGATGCAGCGTGCGTGGAAGAAAAACCAAACTATGAATCAAATCCTTGTTGAATTCATCAAAATAACAGAAGAATTGACAGATATGGAGGAAACCCCCTTCAATTTCATTAAACATCAAAAATCGTCATACAAAATAACCAGAAAACTGTTTATATACTAAACCCTAGCTGCTACTAAATATAATAAATAACAAAAAGATGCTCCCTAACTTAAAATATTATTTTAAGTATCCAAAAATAGTAAAAAAAAATTTGATCCTTAAGCCGAAGGAATTCGCCCAGAAACCAGCAGTGCTCATGTGTAACATGAGTTCTTATTAAAATGACGTTTTAAATAAAAAAAACACTACTTGTTTGTCAAATTCTGAGACTGCGGCAACAAACATCAAACATCAAACATCAAAATCTGCAAAAACTCTTCGGCTGCTCAAATTTCTGCAGGTAAAGTTCATACCACATCACCGATGAAGGTGCGTATGGGTCGGATTTGGACCTTAATATGGAGCCCCAAGTTGATAAACAAGCTCCAGTTGCTGGTGATGTAAGTGGCGTCACCAAGGTGGTCGACAAAAAGACCCTGCAATTTCTGAGATCATGCAGGTTGTCATACCCCGTCGAGGCTGATCTGAGGCTCGAGCATGAAACCACTCCAGTCCAGGATCTAGTGAGCCCCACTCGAGGGGTGATATATGGAAGATTCTTGCAGCAGGGAATAAGTTTCCCTTTTCCTCCTTTGTTTCGGGATTTTCTGCAGCATCATCAGTTGCATCCGTTTCAGATCAACTCCAACGTAGTGGTGACGATAATGGCATTGATATCCTGGTGCGCTCGGAAGGGGCATGATCCAAGTTTGGACTTGTTGAGGAGCTTATTCAGGCTGTTCTCTTTCGAAAAGCGCGAGCACATCACCCTCACGCCTCGAGGAGGCAAGCTCTTTACATTTCCGGATAACAACGGCCAGTGGAAGGATATCCGGCTAACATTTTACCGGACCAAGTACGAGGTCCCTGACTAGAATTCCAATCCGAAAGATGTCGTACCTCTTGAAAAGGTCTTCAAGATTCCTGACCATCTGGAAGGCGTCGTTAAGGAGCTATTGGATGAGGGGATCGTTTTCCAGGAGGGGGAATTTGTACGGGGAGCTCATGGCTCGGTGTGGCAATGGTCTTCCATCACCTATTCTTACTTGTTGGATGTTCCTCGGTCGAAATATAATTCTAGCTTCTTGAAGCCAAACCTAGATTGGACCCTCCCTGATAAAATCCAGGGGGAGAAGAGGAGACCAGGAAACGGGGCCCGAGGAAATATCCAAGGAGCCAAGGCGAATCCTCTTCGAGTCTGTCCTCTTCAGGTATTTTCTTTCATGCCACACTACAGTTATGTTGTATATTTCATTCTATAACATGCTGATGTTCTTTTTTATGTACATAGAATCTCCTACGAAAAAGAAGTCCAGGAAGGAGAAGGTCATTCTCAAGACGATAGAGGAGAAGGCGGAGGAGTCCGGGGAGGTGGATCAATCCAAGCTAGGAGACCGGGTCACCGCCAAGATCATGCCTCTGTACCACTCCATTAGGGAGCTGCATGCTAGGTGTCAGGCTCTTGAGGCCGGGAAGGAGGAGATGGAGGGTCAGATTCGGGCCTTGACGGCCGAATCGGACGTGCCTCCCCCATCTGTCCTAGCATCGGTAGATGTGACTCAGCTGGAAGACAAGGTGAAGCAGATTGAGGCTGAGAATAAGGTCCTACTGCAACAGAGGAAGTTCTGTGAGGACGAGCTGAAGGTTTACCAGGACTCTGTGGATGAGTTGACTCGGAAGCGGTCTTCGGAGAGAGATCCCAAGGAACAGCAGCGACTTCTTAAGCTCTGGGGTTCATTCATTGCTTGTGGCCTTGACTTAAAGAGCCACCGGGAGGAGTATGGGGATTTATTCCTGGACTCTTAGCTGCACAAGAGCTTGGATAACGTCATGTTGTTATGTCGGTCCGATGGGGAAAGAATTTTAATGACTTCCCTCTTTTCTCATCCGGATGCTTCTAATAAGCTTTCAGCCTTGACCGCTAGTTGCTGGATTCCTGGGACCGAGGTTTTTGATTCATTGGGTCCCTCCGAGGAGAAAATGACATCAGGAGATTTATTGAGGTTTATTGAAGCCAAATATCCTGAGTTATCGTTCCTTAACGAGATGTTTTCCATCCCTTCCACTAGCAAGGCAGATTATCCTCGGTGGGTTTGCTACCTTACTTGCTGGCATCTCCTCATTGGCTTCAAGTCCTGGATCCACTCTCTCGGATATGGGCTTAGGTCTTTTGCCTTGGTCTCATGGTTTACTGGAAAGGAGCTCCAGCCTTTTTGACGAAGCTGAGACACTCCGGGATCAAGTCTTCGCAGTTGTCCATGATGAGGGCTCTGCGAATATACAGCTTAATATTGTTGGGCTTCTTCCTCGGGCTTGATTTGCCGCAGTAATGAGGTATTTCCTCTGACAAGGCCTTTAATGTCACAGCGTGCAGAAAAGTTGACAATAGCCCATCTCTCAAGGGTCACATTTTCGTAAGTTAATCACGTTCCATCTTCGTGGTATGGGTTCGCCCTTCATAGCTTCCAGGAGGTAACTTTCCCCTAGATGGGACTCTAGGACTCGATACGGACCTTCCCAGTTCGGGGCTAGTTTCCCTTCCACCTCTTTCTTACTCTTTTCGTTTAACCTCATGACAAGGTCTCCTTTGATGAAGGTAGCCAAGCGAACCCTTTTGTCGTGATAGCGTTTGACTCTTTCCTTCACCTTGGACTCGTAGATGATAGCATTGGCTCTTTTTTCTTCTAGGAGGTCAAGGTCGAGACGAAGGTTTTCTTCATTGGCGGTGCCATCTTCTTCTTCTGGCTGAGAGATACGGGTAGAGAGGACTCCAATTTCCATAGGGATGACCGCCTCGGACCCATAAACAATCTGTAAGGAGTTTCTCCGTTTGCCGTAGCTAGTGTCGTTCTATGGGCCCAGATCAAATTTGGAAGTTCTCGGATCCAGTTTCCTTTGGCTCTTTTAGGCGCTTTTTGATGCCGTTTACCAAGGTTTGATTTGTAACTTCTACTTGGGCGTTGGCTTCTGGATGATACACCGAGGTGAGCTTTTGATGTATACCGTATTCCTCACACCATTTCTTGAAGGGGTTGTTAGCAAATTGTGAGCCATTGTCGGTCACTGTATATCTCGGGATGCCGTAGCGACACACGATGTTTTTCCAACATAAATTTATGACTGTTTTGCCTGTTATATTTGTCAAGGCTTCAGCTTCCACTCAATTTGAGAAATAATCAATGGCCACAATGAGGTACTTGAAATTTCCAGGGGCCGTGGGAAAGGGTCCGACAAGGTCAATACCACATCGGACGAATGGCCAAGATTCTTAGATTGTAATCATGTTTTCTTGGGTACATGGATCATCTTGGAAAATCTCTGACACTGGTGACAGGAATCAATATACTTCTTGGAGTCTTCCAGCATGGTAGGCCAGAAATAACCCATTTGTAGGAGTTTTCGGGTAACGGTGCGAGGACCTTGATGACTCCCACAAACACCTTCATGTGCTTCCTATACCAAGTGCTCCGCATCGGAGGGCCCGACACATTTAAGTAAGGGATGAAGGTGTCGTTTCTTTTATAAGCTGCCTTCGTGTATGACGTATTTAGGGGCCTTAACTCGTACCTTATGCGCCAAATGTTTATCCTCCGGGAGAGATCCTGTTTGTAGGTATTCAATGTAGGGGCTCATCCAGGTGTCCGAAATGTCTACAACCATGATGCTCCTTTCTTCATAACTCCTTTTTGCCAGGGTTTCCATCAGCAATTCCCGAGATAAGCGTATGTTGAGGTCAGAAGAAGCAAGTTTGCTTAGTGCATCAGCTTTGTGGATTCCTTCTCGAGGGATGTGGTTTATTTCATAGTGTCGGAACTGATTTAAGAGAGGCCTAACTATCTTGAGGTATTTCTGGAGACTGTATTCTCGGGTCTCGTATTCACCTTTGACCTTCTGTGCCACAATAAATGAGTCACTGAATATCTCGAGGTATTTAACTTCGAGGTCCTTTGCTAGCTTCAACCCTGTTATGAGAGCTTCATATTCAGCTTCATTGTTGGTGGCTCGGAAGTCAAAGTGAAGAACATAAGAATGGTCATTTCCCTCAGGGCTGGTGAGTAAGACTCCAGCACCAATTCCCCCCGAGTTGGAGGATCCATCGACTTATAGACTCCACTTTCCAGTGTCAGGAACTGGATCTTGCTGGTTGATCTCCACTGCTTCGACTGACTCCATTATGAAATCAAATAAAGCTTGACCCTTGATGGCCGTCCGAGGTTTATACTGTATGTCAAGCTCTCCTAACTCGATGGCCCACTTCATCATTCATCCTGAGGCATCAGGTTTCTAAAGGATCTGTCTGATCGGATAGTTGGTTAGAAGCACTATTGTATGTGCTTGAAAGTACGGTCGCAACCGTCGAGAGCCATGCACGAGAGCCAATATTAGGCGCTCGAGAGGAGTATATCTGGTCTCGGGTCCTTGGAGGGCTCTGCTAACATAGTATATGGGGTGTTGTGACCCTTCCTTCTCCTTAACCAACACAGCGCTGATAGCTAGCTGGGAGGCAGATATGTATAAGTATAGGGTCTCCCCCCTGTATGGTTTAGAAAGCGTCGGCAGGTGTCGGAGGTGATCTTTGAGTGCCTGGAAGGCTTCTCCACACTCATGTAACCACTCAAACTGGTTGGCCTTCTTAAGGATGTTGAAGAAAGGTAAGTGCTTTTCAGCTCCTTAGGAGAGAAATCGACTAAGGGCCGCGAGGGATCTTGTTATCTTTTGTACGTCTTTGACGGTTTTTGGAGGTTGCATGTTTTGTAGGGCTTCTATCTTCTCGGGATTAACCTCGATTCCCCGATTGGATACCATGTATCTTAGGAATTTACCTGCTCCAACACCAATGGTACATTTAGCGGGGTTCAGCTTTAGGTTGGATGCTCGCAACGTATCAAAGGTTTCCTTTAAGTCATCGAAGAAGGCATCACTAGCTGCGGCTCTTCACTACCATGTCATCGATGTAGATCTCTAGGTTGCGTCCTATTTTGGATTTGAACAACTTATCAACTAGTCGCTGATAAGTGGCTCCGGCGTTCTTTAATCAAAGGGCATCATCTTGTAGCAAAAGGTCCCCCTGTCAGTTATGAATGAGGTTTTCTCCTTATTTTGCTCTGCCAGGGGGATCTGGTGATATCCCTTGAAGGCATCGAAGAAGGCTAGCACCTGATATCCAGCGATCGCTTCAACTAAGCGATCGATCGAGGGTAAAGGGTAACTATCATTGGGGCAGTTAATGCACATCCTCCACTTCCCATCTGGCTTCTTGACCATTACTGGGTTAGCTATCTATTCAGGGTACTGCACTTCTTCTATTATACGGGCTTTGAATAGCTTATCTACTTCCTCTCCGATGGCTTCAACTCGGTCCAGTGCAAAGAGGCGTCGCTTCTGCTTTATGGGCTTCTGCACTGGGTTGATATTCAGATAATGTTCCGCCAAGCAAGTGGATACTCCTACCAAGTCGGTTTTAACCCACGAGAAGACATCTATATATTGGTTGAGGAGATCTTGGATTTTGGTCTTTATCTCGGAGGCTAAGAGAGTTCCAACTTCGATGGTTCCTGATTCTCCGAGTTGCATCGACTCAGACTCGGAGTACTTGGCTGGTTGAAGATCCTCGCTTTCCGGTTCTCTGATAGCTTGAATGGTGCAGAATCGAGCTAATTGCTAGTCGCCTCGGACAGTGGCTATCCCTTGAATTGTGGAGAATTTCATTGCCAGGTGGTATGGGGACCAGATGGCTTTTGCTTGGCACATCCACGGTCGTCCAAGAATGATGTTATATTGCGCCCTGGAGTCAATTATTTCAAAGGCACAGCGAAGGGTTATACTCTGAGGACCATCTTCAACTCGCACTGGCAAGGTAATTTCTCCCAAAGGGGCAACGGGTTCGCCAGCGAACCCCGAGATGGGATTTGTAGGCACAAGATTACTTCTGTCCAATCCCAACTGCTCATAACAGCTGAGAAACATAATCTCTACCTCATTTTCCCCATATACCAGAACTCTTTTAATCACGCTGTGATTTATGGGGACCGTGATTACTAGGGGATCTGAATGGGGGAATTGATTAGGAACTGCATCTTTTGACGAAAAAACAACGGTTCCGTCCAGGTGAGATTTTTGCTCTCCCATTCCCAGGGAGAAGCTTCTTCGGGCGATCAGTGTACGCCGTTAATGCTCATTCCTGCTCTCTGGTTGGCGGCGTGGCTTATCTCAACATGGTTGTGGTTGGCGTTGGTACTTCTTACTCCTGTCGGGGCTAGAAAACGAATTCGCATGCTTCCACAAAGGTTTTCAGCCGGATCAGCCATGAGTTTGAAGGTCGAATAGATCAAGATCGGCAAGCGGGTCCCACTGGGCGTGCCAAATTGATGGATGTCTGGAACTCGCACTTGATCGAACCCGAGGATTGACATTCCGACGCTCAAGTTAGTATGTGAGTAAGGCGTATTGTGTGTAAGATAATAGATAGAGAAGGTGTACAAAACCTTTGATATTTATATGGTTACAATCAGTAGATTACCAAAATATGTAATTAATGTCTTAATACAACTATTATGGATATAGTAGTTGTATTACCAAGTATATAGGAAGTATATTTCGGTCATGTATGTATTACCATGTTTAGGAGGAAGTGTATTCCTTGTAGAACATTCAGAATATACGCATTCCTTATAAGGATTTGGATCGGTGAACCCTTGAATCCATCCTCCACGTATCTCGAGCCCACGACCCTTCTCGGGCCCTAGTCCGAGACTGAATGAGGTCCAGAATACGAACCATGGACTTATCATTATATTAGCCAAACCTAAATCTGGAGAACTTGGAGGATGACAATCAGTTCTTCAGGAAAGAAATTAAAAACAAAAAATCTAGTGTGAAAAGTGGGGGATGGAAAAAGAATTCGAGTTTGTGATAAATATATCCCTATATTCCCAATCCATTCCGGAGAAATCAGTTGTTAACACTTTCAGATTTTTAATAGTGGAACACCTAATTAATCAAAATATAAGGCACTGGCGCTGACCTCTGATTGAGTTAGTATCCCACCGTAGGTAATACGGCATATTATTTCTTTACACATCTCAAAATCTACAGGTCAGGAGGACATGCCAATGTGGCGATGGAATAAAAATGACATGTACAATGCAAAGACATTATTTCGTGCTGCAATTGAATTGATTCATCTGATACTCCTATACATTCAACCTTGGAAGACAAATTCTGCACAAACTCAGAAAATATCAGTTTTCATGTTGAGGTCATTTACGCATGGTTTACCCACATCAGACAACCGTTAGGCGCATCAATTTCATCCATAGAGCATCTACAGCCGATGATGTTCTGATTCTAGGAAATTTGGAAACATCGAAACCGAAGGTCTTTGGTGATGTTATTGGAGATCCATCGAATGGTTCGTATTCTAGGACCTCATTCAGTCTCGGGCCAGGGCCCGGGAAGGGTCGTGGGCTCGAGATACACGGTCTGAATCCTTATAAGGATTGCGTATATTCTGAATGACCTACAAGGAATACATTTTCTCTAAACATGGTAACAAAACAGTGTTCTAAATATACTTCTTCTATACATGGTAATACAATTGTTTTCTCCATAAGAGTTGTATTCATACCATAATTACATATCTTGCCAATCTACGGATGGTAGCTATATGAATACTAAAGGGTTAGTAGACCTCTTATCTATGATTTCACACACAATACGCCTTACGCACTTAAAGCTTCTCTAAGCTGTTTACTAACTTGAGATTCGGAGTGTCTACCCCCGGGACACCCGTGGCTTTGTCTTGCAGATCAGTTCGTGAGTCGGGCTCGTGATAAAGTGCGGGTTCCAAACATCCATCAATTTGGCACGCCCGGTGGGAGACGCGTGTTGATCTCGATCTAAACAACCTTCAAACTCATGGCTGATGCGGCCAAGAACCTTAGTAGGAGCATATGAATCCGGTCTCCGGCCCCAACAGAAGTAAGAAGCACCGACGCCAACTACCTCCACAATTACGATGAGATAATCGCCACCGCCGACCAGGGAGCAAGAAAGAGCATTAACAGCGTGCATCAATCACCAGAAGAAGCATCTCCCTGGGAGTGGGAGAGCAAAAGATCTCACCTGGATGGAACCGTCACCTTTTCGCCAGAAGATGAAGTTCCTAACCAGTTCCCCCACTCAGATCTTTTGGTGATTACTGTTACCGTAAACCACAACACAGTTAGAAGGATCCTCGTGGATAAAGGAAGCGAGGTGGAAATCATATTTCTCAGCTGTTACGAACAGTTGGGGTTAAACAAAATAATGTCGTACCCACAAACTTAATCTCGGGGTTGTAGGTGATCCCGTCACACCTTTGGGAGGAATCACCTTGCCGGTACGAGTAGCAGACGGCCCATGAAGTATAACACTCTGTTGCACCTTTGCGATAATTGACTTGGTGGCGCCATACAATATAATACTTGGTCGACCATGGATGTATCAAAAAAGAGCCATTTGGTCCCCATACTATTTGGCTATGAAGTTTCCCACGAATCAAAGGATAGCCATGGTGCGAGGTGACCAACAATTAGCTCGAGTTTGCACCACTCAGGCCATCAAAGAACCTGAAAATGAAGACCCTGAACCAGTCAAGTACTTTGAATCCGAGCTGATGCAACTCGGAGAATCAGGAACCGTCGAGGTTGGAACTCTCATACCCCATAAGATTAAGGCCAAACTTTGAGATCTTCTCAATCGATATATAGATGTCTTCTTGTGGGATACCAACGATTTGGTAGGAGTACCTGCTCACCTAGCAGAACATTATTTAAACATCGACCCAGCGCAAAAGCCTATAAAGCAGAAGCGCCGCATCTTTGCATTGGATCAAGTTGATGCCATCAGAGAAGAAGTAGACAAGCTACTCAAATCCGACGTAATCGAGGAGGTGCAGTTCTCTGAATGGATAGCTAACCCAATGTTGGTCAAGAAACCAAATGGGAAGTGGGGAATGTGCTCGACTTCACCAACCTGAACGATTGTTGTCCCAAAAATAGCTATCCTCTGCCCTCGATAGATCGCCTGGTCAAGGCAAGCCGGATACCAGGTGCTAGCTTTCTTTGACGCCTTCAAAGGATATCAACAAATTCCTATGGCGGAGAAGGATAAGGAGAAGACCCCCTTCATAACCGACAGAGGGACCTTTTGTTACAAGAAAATGCCCTTTGGATTGAAGAACACTGGAGCCACATATCAGAGGCTGGTTGACAAACTATTCGAGTCCCAAATAGGGCGCCATCTGGAGCTATATGTCGACGACATGGTGGTGAAAAGCCGCAGCTATGACGCATTCTTCGAAGACTTGAAAGAGACCTTTGATAAGCTTCAAGCATCCAACCTAAAGTTGAATCCGGCCAAGCATACCATCGGTGTAGGAGCAGGCAAATTCTTAGGGTACATGGTATCCAATCGGGGAATCGAGGTTGACCCCGAAAAGTTGTTCTTCATTAGGATTACAGTAATTTAATATTGACCTCTATCGAGTTCAAGTAAATTTGGAAAAATAATTTTATAAGAACAAAAGTTTAAACATTGGTAAAACAATGGAACTAAATCATTATTCTATTTCTATTTAATTTAAACAAATTATTATGTGCAAACAAAAATATGTTCGAAGTTCTTTTCCAATTGATATTTATCAGTAAAATGTCAAACTTTTCTGATCTTAATTGATTCTAGTCCGCATTGGACCTAATGAAATTTAAGATTTAGGCTTGGAACCCATTAATCTAAATAAGCTTGATATATAAATAAAATATACATCAGAAGGCAGTTAACTCAAAAATTTACGAGATAAATTATGGTTCCAAGCAATTGATGCCTTCAATTAGCTGTTTTGCAAATTACCTTCACTTCTCCCAATTACAAAACCAAGATTTCATCAAAAAAGTACCTATCGAAATAGACCTAGCCCTTGTTGTGCAGAGCTAAATCGGAGGGGAAGGGATGGTAAAGTAAGGCTAAAGGTAGAATATCGATATGAAATTGTGAATTTGAGACTCAAATAATGGAACAAAGGCTATATATAATCAGATTATAATAAAAAAAATGAATAAGTCTACTTTCTCTTATTATTGATTAAGAATCAATGATATTAATTATTATCACCGTTTTTATATTGACTTTTTCAATAAAATCTGAATTAAATAGACGCTCTATATAGAGCAGTTGAAATGTTTCATTTTTATAATTGTCACGTTGTTTACAAAATATATTAAAAAACCAAGACTTAGAAAAATGAAAACATTCAATTGTTTATATTAAGTTTAATACAGATTTCTATTGTATAGACAGTGCAATAAAATAAATATCATTTAATTGATGGATAAGAATGAAAGAATATTATGATTTCCCTATCTTCTTTCTAATATTATTTCTCTCATTTCTATATGTGATCTTTATTTGGATTAAAGTAGTTGTTGTGCACAATTCAAATTAATTTAATATTCTTCTCTCTTCAATCCAAGACCACTCGCCTCTAAGTCCCTAGTAAGACCAATAACAAACTTGGAAAATCATTCGAGTGGTGACAGCTGTAAGATCACAGAGTGATATAAATTAGAACGGATCGGTTTCTTTTTGGTTCCATTAAGAAACATCGGAACTATCAAATTCTTGAATATAGGGAGTTTTAAGAGTTTCTTCAAAGGAGAACATGTGAATATAATAAAAAATAAATTGAGTATATACGTGAAAATATTGTACCAAGGAGCCAAATGATTTCAGAACGAACTTATGCAATACAACGTATTAAATTATTGCTAAAGTTCTAGCATCAATAATATATTTTTAAAAAAGATAACCTTCGTTGTGAAGGACCAGCCATGTTTGTACCTAGGCAATTTATACATGAGAAAAATAAGGTACAAGAAAAACGATGATGGGATTATCCCTTATATTTTTTGGCACATGAACAGGTTAGAAAAAATAAGAAGGGTTTCTCTCGATATTCATCAATAATTATGTATCTTATGCTCTCGATAGTCATCAATAAAGTTTACCAAATAAATAGTTGGGGCTGGATTTGATGAAGCCAAGGAAAGATGTTGTTCTTTTTCGGTTTGAACCCAGATGAATAAGTATAACACCTAGAAAACTTGGGTTTTGTGTACGACATGAAGGATCCCTTGGTTAAAACTATTTAGCATCTTACTCATTCATATGACCGGGGACTGCCATACATGTTTTAGGCATATTTCACTATGTTATGTCAAGTATAAGCTTTTGGCAAAGGTTTAGATAAGAGATTAAAGGTGGTGTTGCATGATCTTATGGCGAAAAAACCAATAGGGTTCTTGGTAGGAGTATAACTGTAATTTTTATTGGCACAAGAAGTCTCTAAGAAATATAAGACGGCTCATGTAGGACTTGTAGCAGTTAAGCTGACAAGAGTAAGGCGTACAACAAAAGAGTCTCATGGGAGTCTTTTGAGAAAACACTTAGGTTTATGGCCTTCTACGAAAGCTTTGTCAATCTAATCATGTTATCTGTTCGATCAATCTCAGATCCTCTCTCGGTGAATGGTGCTAATCTTCAATCTTTTTTGTCCAAATAAAAGGTGGAGACATGGATTTCCTCTCTTACCTTATCTTTTCACCGTAACACAACAATTCATCTTAGCTGGATGGAGAACAAATGCTTGTGGATGCAAATATGGGAATTCAGATTTCTGTATGAGGGCCAAGAGCCTCACGCATTTTGTTTACAGAATGTACTTAGGATGCAGTGATGGACTTGGAAAATACATTGGATTTATATGCCAGATTTGATTAACATCTAATTTATTACAAGTGCTCTATTTTGTTCAATCTGAATACTTCAAATGATATGCATGTTTGTGTCAAATTTACTTTGAGCATTCATGGTGAGAGTATTGGAGGCCAGTATCTAGAAAGTACAATAAATTTTTGCATGGGGTGAAAAGTAATTTCCTCTGAACTAATCAGAAATTATAAATAAAAATACATCTCCTGGAAAGCGAAGGGGTTAAACCTCTCAGGAACAATCACTTTGGCCAAATATGTTGTCAGTTCACTAGCTTTAAATCTGTTAGGAATTTTCAAGATTCTGAAACTAGTATTAGAAAATATAGACAGTGCGACAACATTGAATATTTCCATTGGTGAGAGGGAGGGAAGGATTGTCTGGTGAAAATCATGGCAGAGGTTATGCAGTTCAAAGGCTGCTAGAGGTTTAGGGCTCATATCAGCGGTGGGTATATATGAACATTACATTATTATAGAAGCATGCATGGAACATGTTCAGAGGCGGTAACTATTTTCTTTATAAGGTATATAGAGCGAAATATCTCCATATTGAAGAATTTTTATCAGCTAAACCTAAATCCACAGAACTTGGAGGATAACAATCAGTTTTTCAGGAAATAAATTAATAACAAAAAAACTGGTGAGAAAAGTAGGGGATGTGAAAAGCATTCGAGTTTGTGATAAATAGATCCCTATATTCCCAATCCAATTCTAAAGACCTCAATTGTTAACACTTTCAAAAATTTAAGAGTGGAACACCTAATTAATCAAAATATGAGGCAATGGCGTTGACCTCTTATCGAGTTATTTTCCCATCGTAGGTAATACGGCATGCTATTTCTTTTCACGTCCCAGAATCTACAGGTCAGGAGGACATGCCAATGTGACGATGGAAAAAAATGATATGTACAACGCAATTCATCTGATACTCCAATACATTCAACCTTGGAATACAAATTCTGCACAAACTCAGAAAATATCAGTCTTCATGTAGCGGGCATTTAGGCATGGTTTACCCACATCAGACAACCGTCAGGTGCACTCAATTTCATCCACAGTGCGTCTCCAGTTAATGATGTTCTGATTCTTGGAAATCTTTAAACATCGAAACCGAAGGTCTTTTGTGATGTTATTGGAGATCCATCGAATGCCTGGAATCAACTTGAGCTAGAAAATGCTTTTTCCAGCCTCTAGTAGAATCAGTCCGGAAGACGGCGCCAATTCACGGCGGTTCCGTGTTAATTTAAGGGGAACCGCCGTGCATTGCATTCGGCTAAGTTTCCGAACTCGAAAACTTAGCCGGAACTCAATAAACGGCGGTTCCACGTGACTTTTTAAAAAACCGCCGTTTATTGAGTTTCGGCTAAGTTTTCGAGTTCGGAAACTTAGCCGGATGCCTATTTCTCTCCTTCTCCTTATCCCTCTCCATCTTCTTCTTCTCCTTCTCCTTATCCCTCTCCATCTTCTTCTTCTCCTTCTCCCTCTCTCCTTCTCCCTATCCCTCTCCATGTTCTTATTCTCCTTCTCTCTCTCCTTCATCTTCTCCCTCTCCTTCTCCTTCTTCTCCCTCTCCCTCTCCTTCTTCTAATCCTTCTCCCTCTCCCTCTCCATCTCCCTCTCATTCTTCCTCTCCCTCTCATTCTTCTTCTTCTCCCTCTCCTTCTTCTCCATCTCCCTCTCCCTCTACTCTTTCTCCCTCTCTCTCTCCCTCTCCCTCTTCCTCTCCCTCTCCCTCTCCTTCTAGCAAAAGGTTGACTTTAAATTTAATGTGTTCTTCATACGATTTAGGCCAAAAATCAATAAATTAGGATGATAGTTTGTGTTTTTGGGATTTCGGGGTACGATCTACTCGATCCACAAGTACCCATGATTTGGGGATGAGACTGTTTTTATGCTAGTTTTGATTTCACCGACCAAATTGACCGGCGTTTTTTTTGTTCTATCCGGCTAACTTTCCGAACTCTTAAACTTAACCGGATTTATAGACATCCGGATAGATTTATGAACTCGGAAACTTAGCCAGAACTATACACGGCGGTTATGACCGCCTTGCATCGGCGGCACCAATTGCATGGCGTCACCATGGACGGCGGTCAAAACCGCCGTCCAAAATGGACGGAACCGCTGTGTTCCTCATCATATTCCACTAGTGAGCGATATGGAGTTGAAACGGAGGTACAAGTTGATCCTAGTATCTACTAATAGTAATAATGTGCAACATGTGCATGTGGACACGGGAAATCTAGCGAATTCAATAAATATATTTTTTGATGGATCATTTCAAAATGCACGACATTTAGGGATAGCGGTGGATAGAATTAGTCAGTGGATGGGCATAGGTCATTAGCATACTTTTAAATCTGACTTCTTTACATGTGTTATACCTCAGCAAGCAGAGTCGAAGGCGTGTTGGAGGGTCGTTAAGGTAGCACGCAGAATGCGTATAACCCAGATCGATTTGATCACAAACTCATTGGTACTGGTTTCATCAATGGAAACCCAAATAACTCACAAAGTGCAGTTAATGGTTTTGTTAATAAATATTGGTTTTCTTCTCAACTCTCTTGGTGAGCTTAATGTATGTAAAGTTAGTCGCACTCTTCTACAAAAGGTTCATGATAGGACTTTTAATCTTGGTCGCACTCTATGTAAGCAACTTTTATATATCTTTAGGTATTATTTTCTAAACACGCCATAGTAGAAACATTATTTTTGATAAGGTGTTAATTTTGGTTCAATTTTGCTTGGTTTGGTTTTTTCCTCTAATCATACAATAATTTTGTTTTGATATTTTTGGTCATGGTAATTCCGGCCTATTTTCATAATTCCGGTCTAATTTACTTGGTTTGTTATTTTTAATTCTGGTAGTTTGAGACATATTTGCGCAATTTTGGTCAAATTTTGATATTTTTTGGGTTATTTTGTAATTCGGACCAATTTCTTTTTGTACAGTTCTAATTTGATTTAGTCTAATTGGTGCAGCGTGCGTGAAACAAATAACGAACTACAGATCATATCCTCGTTGAATTCATAGAACTACCGAAGAATTGACAGATATGGGGGAAACCCCTTCAATTTCATTCAACATCAAAGTCGTTTTACAATATAACCAGAAAAGTGTTTATATACTAAATCATATCAGTAACTAAATATAATAAATAACAAAAAGATCATCCCTAACTTAAAATAATATTTTAAGTATCTAAAAACAATAAAACACAAGTTTTACCCTTAAAACAAATGAATTTGCCCAAAAACCAAAAACCATTATGCATAGTATAAGTTCTTATTAGAATGACGTTTCTAACTAAAAAAACATTACTCGTTTGTTGAATTCTTAGACTACAACAAGAAACAACAGAATTCGCGAAAAAAGTTTAGCGGCTCCAACTTCCGCAGCTAAAATTCACACAACATCACTAACTTTCGTAATGCACTCTCTGTTACTATTTATTATATACTTTCATGATGGACAATATCCAAATCCTATTTATAATTTATTTATTTGCGAAAATATATATTATTTTATTATTATTATCTAACTAACTAGATATCTCGCAGCCTTGTATGAGATGATTCTTTAAAAAAACCAATTTCAATCAAAAATAAGATATAAGCCCAATAACATTTAACTCGTTTTTATAAATTTCAAATATTAATATTTTAACATATTATATTATAATTTTTAATATTTATTATATATTTTATTCAATATTTGTCGCTTTGCCAAAAGATAAATCTAGTAAAATACATGTTTTTACGTTTTCAATAACAAAAAAAACAATCATGTCAAGTTCAACTTATTTTCATTTTAACTAGCGATGAACTGCGTGAAGTTAGCCGAAACACGCCGCAATTAGATGAAACCAGCTGCATGTGGTTGAAATTAGCCGAGGAAAACTACAATTAGCTGAAGTATATATGGAACCCGCGACTGACCTCAAACCGAACTCACAAATTGATCTGCAAGACAAAATCCCGGGGTGGCTGGGGGTAGACACTTTGATGCTTAAGTCAGTGACAACTTTGAGAAGTTTATAAGCGTAAGGCGTGGTGTATGTAAGATGAATAGAGAGGTCTATCAAACCTTTGTATTTATAGATTTCCAATCCGTAGATTGGCAAATTTTGTAATTAGAGTAAGAGTACAACTCTTATGGTAATAATAGTTGTATTCCCATAATTAGAGGTAGTGTATTTCTTGTAGGCAATTCAGAATGTACGTAATCCTTATAAGGATTGGGCCGAGGGACTTGTAGGCCCATCTCCCGCGTATCTCGAGCCCCAGATCCTCTCGAGCCTTGGTCCGAGTCCGAACAAAACCTAAGAGTGCGAACCATGGAGTTATCAGTAGCCCCAAGATAGATGTTCTCGAGGGAATTAAGCGAGGCTTGTTAATCGAGGGTAAAGCCAATAACTCGAGGGAGGTATCTCGGAGCTGTAACTCAGGGTATCCTCTCGGATTGGCCACTCGGGCTGACTCTTCTAAATATCTATTTTTAAGTTGTTTCGCATTCCATCTGGACACGTGAATGGCTGAGTTCAAATCGTCTTTAATCTGACACGGGTGACACGTGTCGGTTTCTAATTAGGTGGTCTTGGCGGTGCAGAACCACCCTTCCAATTGCCTGAATTGTTTCGCGAGTCGATGTAATTACCCGCTTAATGCGTTTTAATCACAGGTTATATATCCCAGATAATCTACTTTGGGTTTATCATAGTTTTCCACTTCAATTTGCCAATTTCTTAAGAATCCTTTAAATTGCTATTCTCTTTCTTCTTCAAATTCTTCCTTTACCACCATATTCCCCCCCATTCTCCCTGCGACCATGTCTCAATCAAGCTCCGGTGCCCCCCATGGTGGCAGGGATAATGCTACTCCGGAGCGTGTAGCGGTGATCGAGGAAGTAAGTGGTCACAAAAAGAAATATATTGAACTGACTTAATTGAACAAAAAGAAATTTAAGAACAAATCAATGTAGTGATTGAAATCAAATGGATATTGCAACCAAATCAAATGAAAATCTCTACCTAAAGGTAGAGAAACAGAAAGTCAAGAATAGAAAATAGAATTGAATTGTACTACGCTTAACTGAATTGAACTACCCTTAACTGAATTGAACTGAATTAAATACACTTAACTGAACTGAAACTGAATTGAACTAGACTTAACTGAAATGAACTGAATTTTCAATATAACTTCAAATCTTCAAATTATATTTTCGGGGAACTGAATTGAAATAAATTACATTTTCTCTGAATTGGATTGAACTGGACTGAATTATTAACATATAATTTACTTAAATATTTCTAAAAAGTAAAATGCACTGAACTGAACTGAAAATTACTGAAATGAATTTAACTGAAAAATACTTAACTGAATTGAAAAAATTTCAGATAAGTTGTACTAGATATGCCCTTAATGAGACATTTATAATTGAATGACTTTCAAAAGTGGTATGCTTTAGATTAATATTCTTTACTATTTGTACTTTAACACCCAATTAACCTAATCTCAGACATTCATTCTTCTTAAATTTTGTACAAAAACAAGAGTGTCAATTTTCAAATAAACCGAGCGAGTTTATGATCCCATGTCTATCCCTTGAAATTTTGGATAAGGGTGAATTTCTTGCAATAATATGATTCCATGTCTATCCCTTGCAATATATTATACAAAAGTACAGAATCAGAGTGCTGAAAATAGAATTACAATAAAGCAAAGGTCCAAAACGCAAATCAATAGAAAAATAAAAATTGGTGGTTCACGTACAAGACGGCCCCAGCCCGGACAGTCCAACACAAGAATAGCGCCTTGTAGTAAACAGTGAAACCCCAGGCGCCGTAAGATTTCCAATGTGTGTTCTCTGTTACTTAAAAATCGCCCACTCCGTCTTTATGAAACATTTCCCACTTAGTGAAATCACACTGACACGGCGGTGCTGCGACGGAATGGGGCGGAGGAAGGTGGAGATTAAGAGAATCGAGGACAAGAGCAGCCGCCAGGTGACCTTCTCGAAGAGGCGCGCTGGATTGATGAAGAAGGCGAGGCAGCTCTCCATTCTCTGCGATGTCGATATCGCCGTCGTCATCTTCTCCGGCCGGGGAAAGCTCTACGAATTCTGCAGCACTGACAGGTTCTTCTTCGTCTTCTCCGACTCCTCCTCCCATTTATCCAATTTTCCCCTTTCCGTTTATCAGATCGCGATTCTCTATATGCAGAGGTCGATCGATCCATCACTGTTTTATTTGTTACTGTGTTTGATCTTTTCCTGTTTTTTAATTATTGTTTATTAATCACGTGCTGAAAATCTCGAACGTTCTTGAATTTGGTTAGAGGATTAAGATGAGAATTGATTGAATTTAAATTTGAATTTTGGAGAGAGAAAGAGAGCTTTAAAAGTCGCGCTTTGCATGCGATTCCATTAGGTGGCGCGAGTCTGTGAAATGTGACTGGAAAACGCATTGAATGGGGCATAGTTTCTATTTTTGGATCATCCCAGAGTTTACCAAAATATGCCTGCCGCCACTTTCTTGAATGGATAAGTTTTGTTTTTCTCATCCTTACCTTGTTGTACTAAAGTTAACTAGACTGAATTGAATTGAACTGAAGTAAAAATTAAATGTCTAAATTTACCTGAATTTGATCAAATTATATTTTCGTTGATAAGCTCAACGTACGGAACATGGCCTTATTCATATCACTTTGCTATTTTGATCAATTCTCTGCTTATGCCTTTATCATTCCACTGATGTGTTAAATTTTTGTACCAATTATGAAATGTCGAAAAAAATTAAACCATTTAATAAGTAATATATATATATATATATATATATATATATATTATAATATGAATATATTTGTGATGTGGCATTTGCTTAAGTAAGTAAATCATATTGAAATGTTTAACTCCATAGAACAACCATCTTGGGCCTGATCCAGCACTTTTACCTCCAAGTTGTTATGACTTTGATTCATATTTATCACTACTTCATTTGTTCCCAATTGACTTTAAATATGCTCTTTGAAAAAAAAAATGATTCAACCAATTGTCTAAAGAACAATATTACTTTCTCTTCATATGGTGTGCGCATTTGATATTTTTCAATCTGTAAACCATTTTTAATTGTTTAATCACATGTGATCCCTTTATCCCTATGTAAAGTCATATATCAAGTACTACATCCAGTTTTTAATAAAAACAGAATTAGTCACAAGTGAGAGGGAAGTGACAGTCCTTTACATGATTAAATTGAAGTTACATTTATGATATTGATAAAAAAAAATAACCAAGACAAGTCCTGATTGTTCGGTAACAGTGATAAAACTATCCTCGGTGGATGAACTCAAGATCTCCTTGTAGGATTGATGTACCTGCCTTACATGGTTTAGCGCAGACATGATCTTCATTAGTTATCTATCTGTCTCATGAGCCTCGTTGGTGTTGTCTTCAAGATAATGCCTATAAACATAAGATGCTCCTGGTGATGGTTGACCCGAAGATTCAAATACTAGTACATCATTGTTTAAGCGGAAAGTTGAAGGAGTTGGTCTTATACATTTTTCTTTATCTTTGAATGACTTCGATAATCAAATTAGTAATAAAAATGTGAAAGTCTTGCGAAAGCATATGATTTATGTATCTTGTCATACATTATATAAATATATTCATTTCACTATATGCACCGCGTACGAATTCATCTTCACTTCAAATAATTATGTCAATATGTGGTGAATTCCTTTTTTTATAAACGTGGTAAAGTTCCTTTAGAACAATAAAATTATGGTTATTGAATCAGTTGAATGATAAGGACTTAAAGGCTCTCTTACCAAAAGGTTTGCTTGGTAGGTATACCCCTAAGCGGGCCTGAAAGCTTTTGGGCTACATTCTTGTTTGAACCCTAAACCCTTTTGAGTCTGTGTGAACCTAGTTGGCTAGTTCAGATGAACTTAAAAATCCAGTAATGCTGACATGAAGACAAACTGATTTGTATCAACTAATTAATTATTTATTCATTAAAAACAAACTAATGCATACTGATAATAAAGTAAACTCCCTGTACTTCGAAGAGTTGTCTAATTTAATACTGCCTAGCATTAAACTTCTCTATCTCTTTCTTCTTAGTACAGTATTTGTGATTATTTGAATACTGGCATGCAAATCCTTGTTTTAGTAATCAGATGATTATACACATTATTTGATTGCAGCACTCCATTAACTGGTTAAACAGAAAATTAAAAATACCTTCTCGATCACTTTTCCTCAGTATAGCAGCTGATCATATTTTACTAACTAGGTAAAATCACCTCCTCATAAAATGTAATAATAAATGTGACTGAACTATTTTTAAGACAACTTTATAAATTTTGAATTACTAATTACCCTTAGTTTATCACTAAAACCAGTCTGCAAATGTGCTTTCTTCCTCCCTGTGCCTTAAAAACATATACTTGTGAATGGAGAAAATATACTACTAGTATTTTGATATATTTACAGTTCTACTCTAGGTTGTGTTGCAAATAAATAAAATATTAATACATATCAGCTTATAGCTCACTATATAGAAAGGCTGGTAGAATTACGTTCTGCCACCATCTCTTTTTTAGTTATATATTTGTTTTGATGCAAAAATAATTAGAAGAACTTCTTTCCCTCAAATGAAACACATTATAATTGATGCGACGAGTGCCCATGTTGTGATACATAACATAAAATCCATAGTTATTAAACTAAGACATTTGTGCTTTCTATTTCCTAAGATACTACAATCTCAAGTTGCAAAATTTCAAGGCATGTTGGTGCCACTAATATAATATGCCTCCATCTTAATTCAAACTTCATTCTTTTCAGCCAACTATTTCAAGGCATATTTGACAACCCCGACAACTTTGAACATGTATTATAACTGCACAAAAATATTTTTGAAAAGATTGCAAATAATCTAACCATATCTCATGTGATGATAGTATTGTTTTATACTATTTCAAAGTATATTGTCAAATGTACCTCAAAAAATTGACTGAATATAGGGTTTCGTTATATATACATATACAATGAGGAAATTCGAACTTGGATGGAGGGAGCAACTTGCGCCCTTGTGGCTCTACCCATCAGAGATAACAGTATCTAGTGGTTGTTCTTGACAACTATGACGTGGGACCGGCAAAATGTTCCTTTTTTAACTTAATATACTGCAACTAACTTATCTTTGCTATTTCAGCCTAGCAAATATCATCCATCGATATCACAGCTGTATGGAACCACAGGGACAGAAAGGTGCTGAAGCTCATGCAGAGGTTAGTATGAATCTCAGTCAATAATCTGAGAGTGGAAACTTTCCTTTGTGATTAGACTGCTGCTTAAATCTAAAGGCTCTGTTTGGCTTTAATTGGTAATCATATGATTCATACTGCATACTACTTGTAGAAAAAGAAGATCTGATTGTTGGTATTTGCAGTTTTCTTACTGGTCTGAATAACATTTCTGGACATCTTAGTATCACCAACCTACGAGATATACACTGAAAAGGCCACCACATGATGCATCTAATGAGAATTAAAGTCTCACTCTTTTTTGTTGTTGTTGTGGTTGTTAAATTAACCATGAACATGACCCATGTACTTTGACTCCAGCCATGTACAGATGTACTAAACTTGATCTACTTACATGATTTACTTCAGAAACATGCCGCCTTCGTGCCTCTTTTATATGTGAGTGTGTGAATCTATGTGCCTTACTATACCATTTAAGTTACTGAGGTTTTGTTTGAATTATAGACAAGCAATCTTGGAAAAGGTTACTTGACGATCAAAGAGCTGCTGGAACAAGCTGAAAGGCAAGAAAAGAAATATGTTAAGTTCATGCTCAAAATGTATAATACCTCATATCTTTTTGTCCTTCACAGGGTTTCCGGGCAGCCAGATGTTGATCAGTTGGACCTAGGTGACCTAGTGAACTTGGAAGAACAACTCCAGGATGCCCTTGCTCAAACTAGATCTAAAAAGGTTTGTCTTCTTTCCTGTAAACCAATGTCAGAGATCTGAAACTTGAAATATTGCTATTTACTACAAATTTTCTTGTGCAATAATAACTTAATGTTGTACCTAATCTTCGTTGTACCTTGAAAGGAGCTTGGGACTAACTGTAGAAAACATGAAAGCATATTTGACTTTCTGGTGGGGGAACCATAGTTTATGTGATAGACAAGAGTCTGTTGTGACTTGAGACATGTATATTTATCAGCATATATATGGTGGAAACTGCTATTAGCTGAAACAAAAAATTACGCTAGCCCTCCCTCCATCCCAAAATCAAGGTCTTTTGAAAAACCCATTTTCACGGCTGAAAAACTAAACGTTGGAGAACAATTGGTAATAAAAACTGATTTCAACTAATGTACCTCACAATCCATAAGGAAGAAAATGAAGGTATAATCTGTAAGAAGTGGACTTTATATAGGGGCTATAGGAAGTACTGTTTTGAAGAATTTTAAAACCTTTCCATGCTTAAGTTGCGTATCCAACTTGAAGTGTGTGAATCTGTAAACTTGCCTTGACAAGGCTCCTGCTGCTTTTTAAGTTTTACTCTCCAGTAGGTTTGCTCCTAGTTGGCCTCCGTTCAGGCTTTCTTTTCATGCTCCCAATGGATTGACTATGGGTCAGATTTTCTTATGCAGAACCATGATTTGATGAAATCCATAGCTGGTCTCGCTGATATGGTACGTCACTCTTTTAGCTATGATCAACATTGCTTTTGAATAGGGCATGTTCCTGTGTGTGTGTGTGTGTGTGCGGGAACAAAAAGTACCAGCTGTTATATTGTGCCAACATGGAACAAATCCTCAGTAGTGCTTACCAGTTATTCGATTTCAGTATCGTCATTTCTCTGTGTCTCTGCACTTAAATTTGGTATCTCCGTGTACCTTTATGCAGATTATCATGACCAAGATATAATGAATAAATATACTCCTGAACTAAGTTGTGAATTGTGAGGCAATAGATTCCATGCTTGTCTTGTGCATATGAGCTAAAAACTTCAAAAAAGTGAAGTTTTATGCAGTATCATGTACCTTGTTTTGTGTACAGAGGATATCCGTGTACTTACTGCCCCAGTATATACTCTGCAGGAAAAGAGGTTGAGTGAAGAAAATAAACATCTGAAAAGCAAGGTAAAAGTAGAATAATCTCTGCTCCATATGATCAGAACTGCAATGTTCAGAAAAGAAATGACCAATTGCATGTAAAACTGCAGGTAGCTGAATCTGGAAGCTCACAGAATGTGAAGAAAAAAGACATCACCTTGAAATTACTATGAGAGAGAGAAGGCCATTCCAGATGTTGGACTTGGACCCTCCATTTCAATTACTGCTTTGAAGTTTACTGCATTTGCACTTGCGATAGCACCATTGTGTTATCAGACTAAGAATGATGATGGCATTTGAGAAAAGAAACTTTTGTGTATTGTGTTGTAATGAAGTCCACTATATGTGCATCATGCGTGGTAATAAAAAGAACAATTTGTGAGTGACAACTTCGTTAAATCTGTGTCATTGGGCTCTCTTTTCTTCATGTGAATGTGATCCATCTCATGTAGTGGTGTGGAGTTCTGAAGCAACATTTCCAGAACCAAGAGGCTGGAGCAACCTTTCCAGGACTTTAAGTGGTATCTGGTATATGAAATAGACAAATGCATACCATAAAAAGAGGGAAAAGGTGAGGCGGTTGTGGGCCTTCGTGAGCAGATCTGTATGATGACTGATGAGTGAGAGTAAACTTAAGGGCAAGGAAAGAGCCATTTGCTTGTCTCGATTATTGTGCATGCAAAAAGTGCTTGTTTATTCTCTAGTGAACAATTTGCACTGTTAAGTCTTAAGGATGTAAGGCGGCAATCTCGATTATTGTGCATGCAAAAGTGCTTGTTTATGCTCCAGTGTGCAATTTGCACCGTAAGGCGGCAACCTCGAATATTGTGCATGCAAAAAGTGCTTGTTTATGCTCTAGTGATGCACTATAGCAGAGTATAAAAAGGTTACTCTTTTTTTTATTGAGCAATAATACTCTTGAGATATTATTAGGTGGTACAACAACATTCCATATTACATCTGATACTATTAGCTATAACATGATCCTCCTGGACCATCTCCCTAGCAACTGTTTTACATTCAAAACCTAGAAACCTGGTCTTCAATACCCTCATATCCGATATCAGTCCTTGCAACTCCCGTGGAGGTACCATAGAAAAAGGTTACTCTTCGTTCCAAGGTTTCGTGGACTAAACAGCAGTTCACTCGTCCTTAGTGCTCCACCCGCCCGATATCACATGACTTAGTAGAGATAAATCATAATATCCTAAATCCATGATTCATTAAGCGTCACTTGTCTCTTCTGTTGAGACTCAAACTTAGATCTTAGATCAATGAACCTAATGTCCCGACTGGTGGGGTACACTTGTGGGTGTGTTCCAAGATTTCTTGCACAAATTAAACATGTAACTTGAATTTCATTTAAGTGGTAGAATGAATAAAAGAGATTATATTTTTGAGTAGAAATAAACTTAATATAAAAGGAAAGTGTTCAGATTGAGTTGTCGCGTTGAGTTGTGACTTGGGATGGTGTGAGATTCTATTACACTTCTATTTTATATAAAAAACCACACTTTTATTGGTATTGTGTGTATTTGCACTTTTAATTTTTTCTTTTAATTTTGAAGAAAAAAGAAATAACATTTCATATCTAAAACAAACCTCTAAAATCCTTTGATAGGGGAAATGTTAACATAGAAAATCAATCCAATCTATCAATTTGACTAGACTTTGCAACCCTAATAAGATAATGTGCCTAATAATTTTAGCGCAATGCTACTTGCAGGTTGTATTTTACTTTTGCAGTCCGTATTATTTCCAGAAAAGATTAATACACTCTCAACCAAGTGGCTAAAATTTGAACAAGATAAATCAATAAGGATAATCTTGTCGTTTCAATCAAAATACAGACTGTATTAGTAAAAGAAAACTTGCATATAGCAATTCCGTAATTTTATTCTCTTACCACCCAAAATGGGATTGGGGATTAAGGTGAGTTTGGGTGATTTTAGGTGAGGGGATTAAGGTGGGTTCGGATGCATGTACCCCAAACTCCTCTGCAAATAAGAAATATATTGTGCATTAATTGATTGACGGGTAGAAATAAGAATTAAATTGTGTATTAATTGATCAAATCATGTCATGTTTAAAATAGTTTAACTCCATGTTCACTCACGTTTCGAATTAACGACCATAATTTCATGTATTTATTTATTTCTTATCCCTGATACACATGTTTATCTTCATTTGTTGAGATTTAGAATACACGTCATAAAATCATATTAGAATGTACCCGACTTTGTGTTAAAATGCACAATATTTATGAACGATACATACAATAAGAGGGATGAAGTGGGAAGTCAATATTGTGATGTAGAATGCGCATATAAACATATTAGAATGCATCAAATATAATTCATCTTCAATCGGTAGTACACTACCATGATTTATAATGCACATAACCTCATATTGAATGCACCTAACTTTATATTAAGATGTACACTATATTTCAATAACACGTACAACAAGATGGATGAAGTGTGAACTTAATTTGCTATGCATAATTTGTTAACATGTAATGCACATGTACTTGATTTGGACTACAAAATCATATATTTTTAAATACACATCTTTCATGACTAAACATTAGTATAGCTATACAAATACAACCTGCAATTAATACAAACAAAAGGTCTACATCATCATCAAGACATACAGTGTATTAGTTTTGATAAACATCGGTTAGTTGAGTAACTAAAATCTTACCAACAACATATTCGATTAGTATATATAATCTTCTTGGTAAATAATCCAATATAATAATTTTGCGTATATAATTAACGAGTTCTCATTAATTTGGTTGGTAATACAATATCGTGGAGATAGCGGTTAATGGCCACTTAATGGTTACCACTTTTGGACGTTATTCAGTTAGTTTGAAACTAAATTTAAATAAAATAAAATAAATATATTTAGGGCCTGTTTAATACGCCTGAACTGATCTGAACTGAACTGAACTGAAGTGAAAAATACTGAACTGAACTGAATTGAACTGAACTGAACTGAAAAATACATTTGATTCTTTTATATAACATATATGTATATTCAAAATTCTTATTAAAAAATAGGTCATTGAAGTATATTGAATTGAACTTAATTGAACAAAACTGAATTGAAGAAACAAATCACTACATCGACATAAGCTAAATTTCATCAAATTTATATTTCATCTTGATCCTAGAAGCTAAACATAATTGAACTAAAATATACTGAACTAGACTTTATCGAACTGAAGTATACTGAAGTAAAGACTAATTTCCAACGTAATCTGCATTGACATACTGAACAGCTATTTATACTTACAGAGAGGGTCCTAACTGTTACAAATTAAACCCAAGGGGCATAAATGTAATATACAAGAATTACAACTAATTATCTTCTTAGTCCTCCAAGTCTTCTATTGTCACACACCCCCTTCAAGCGAAGCGTCGGATTGATCGAAACGCGAAATTTGGACCAGAAGAAATCAAACAACGCACGATTGAGTCCCTTAGTAAAAATGTATGCTACTTGTAACGACGTAGGAATATGACCTACTCGAAACTTGCCAACTGCAACCAACTCCCGAACAAAGTGGTAATCAATATCATTGTGTTTCGCCCTCTTGTGAGCAACAGCATTCTCAGCAAGAAAGATAGCATTGTTATTGTCACAAAGAAGGTTAGGCAACCCCAGAAGTGGATAACGAAGGTCCCGAAGAATGTAAGTTAACCAGATAACCTCCGAATTAGTATTGGCAAGAGCCCTGTATTCAGATTCCGATCTCAAGCGAGAGACAGTCGGCTGCTTCTTCGCACTTCACGACACTATGTTCCCACCAAGAAAAGCAGCATACCCATAAGTGGAACGACGTGTCTCCAAGCAGCGTGCCCAATCTGCATCAGAATATGCTAAAACCTTTGAAACACCATCAACAGTGAAAGTTAGACCACAATGGTGCGTGCCACAACATATCTAAGCATCCGAGTAACGGCAGAAATTGACTGAAGATACTGGCTCACTAAATTGACTGCAAAGGACAAATCAGGTCGAGTGATGGTAAGATACCGGAGGGCACCCACAAGAGAACGATACAGCTTCGGATTGTGAAACGGACCACTGGTGCTCTATGAAGCTGGGACAACGGAAGGAATAATGTAGAGACTGGTGTGGCATCCAGCATACCTGCCCGCTGTAGAATATCCCGAGCATACTTGGCTTGACCCAAGAACATTCCAGTAGTAGTATAAGTCACCTCCAAGCCAAGAAAGTAGCTGAGGCGTCCAAGATCCTTGACAGAGAACTCCTCATCCGCACGAGTGATGAAACTGTGAATGGCGACACCATGATTGCCGGTGAGAATAATGTCATTAACGTAAATGAGGAGGTAGAGGATAACCGAATCTCGTGTGAACACAAACAAGGAAGGATCTGAAAGACTGCCAACAAAACCAAGTCCACGAACAAAATCACTTAACCGATCAAACCATGCCTAGGAGCTTACTTGAGGCCATAGATCGCCTTGTTCAGCTGACAAACATAATTTGGTCGAGTAGGATCCTGATAGCCAGCCGGTTGGGCCATGTAAATCGGACAATCAAGAACGACATTCAAAAAAGCATTCTTGACATCCAAATGATGAGAGGGCCACTTTCGCATAGTGGCAATAGCAAGCACAGTGCGGACAGTTGCAGTTTTGATCCCCGGACTGAAAGTGTGATCGAAATCAAGACCCTGAACCTGAGAGAAGCCCTGAGCCACCAATCGAGCCTTATATCTCTCAATGGAATCTTCTTGCTTGTACTTCAGACGATATACCCACTTAGAACTCACCACATTAACATGGAAAGGATGAGGAACCAACTGCCACGTCAGCTGCCTCTGAAGTGCATCAATCTCCTCATCCATAGCAGCAATCCAGCGAGGGTCCTTAACTGCAGCCTTGTACGTGCGGGGATCTTTCTAGACCAAAAGTTCAGCAAGGAGACCTGTAGCTACGAAATCAGGGCCAAGATTTCGAGCAAATCTAGTTCCATCCTAATGGCGAGTGATCATTTGATGGGCGCTAGGAACAGGTGGAACATGAGGAGCTGCGAAGCATGAGACACGGGAGGAGTCTGAGAGGCTTGTCCGAAAGATCCTGAATCAACACTAGAGGTGTCCGGCAAACCACCAGAGAACGGACTCGAGGGTACTGGCGAGGGTACAGGAGTTGCATGAACATACTCATCGGGTTCAGTAGGAGGTGCTGGTGAAGAAGACTCATCACACAAAGTGCAAGGCTGTAGAGGTGGTATAATCTCAACTGAGGTAGTCTCATCAGGATCAGTAGGATGAATAAAGGAGGAAACATCAAGCGAGAAAAAAATGAGCTTCTGACAATGCTGTAGAGAAATGAATGTGGTTCTCGTCAAACCGAGCATGTCGAGTCATGTATATACGCCCTGAAGCCGGATCCACACATTGAAAACCTTTGTAGTGCACACTGTAACCCAAAAAGACACAAGGCAGATTGCGAAGAGTTAGTCTGTGTTCTGCTGCAGGGCGGGCATATGGAAAGACTCGACAACCAAAAGGGTGAAAATTGGAATAGTCAAGAGAACGTCAGAAAAAGTACCTCAAAAGGAGACTTGTTGTCAATGACCGGGGTTGTCAGCCTGTTTATGGTGAAGACAGCAGTACTAAATGCATCATCCCCGTGAGAAAGTGGCATGTGTGAGTGAAACAACATGGAGAGCCTCATCTCCGTGATGTGTCTGTGATTCCGTTCTGCTCGTCCATTTTGATCGGGTGTATATGGACACGAAACTTGATGGTGAATTCCACGAGTTTCAAAGTGTGACTGCAACCTATTGTTGATGAACTCAGTCTCACCATCACTTTGAAACACCTTGATGCGAGATAAGAATTGATTCTCTACGAGTGCCTCAAATTGGAAGTAGAAGTCAACAAAATCAGATTTACGACGCAAAGGGTAAAACCAAGAAAACCGCGAGTAGTCATCCACAAACAAGGCATAATAAGAATAACCATTCCCAGATTCAACCGGATAAGGTCCCCACAAATCATAATGTATCAAATCAAGAACGTGATCAGCACGTCTAGAGTTCTCAATAAAAGAAAGCTTTTGTCCCTTAGCCATTGCACACGGTTCACACAAACCAGGTTTAGGAAATACAGAAGTAAGAGATAAACAACCAGTTCTATTTAATAAATAGTACTAGAGGACACATGTCCTAAACAAGTCTCAAAAGAAGCTCGATTTTTATTTGACTTCACACTTGCAATAAAAGTTGCACACCACTGTCCAATACATACAGCCCATCCTCTCTGTGCCCCCTGCCCAGGATTGCCTTGCTGAGCTTGTGCTGAATTACAAAAGACTGATCATCAAACGCAATAATAGCACAAAGTTCCTTAGTCAAGTTGCTAATCGATAAGAGATTTTTCGTGATAGCAGGCACAAGTAAAACATCAGACAAGTGTAAAGCAGGGCTAATAGAGCTCATAGGTATAGAAGCCCCATTCCCAACAGAGACCAGAGTGTGATGAGGAATGGAAACAACTATTTTCCAAAACTATTCATGAAAAGTGAATTTTAGTTTGGAAAGGATTATATTTGTTTCTTTTTAGTTTTAGAATAAAATTAGGACATATATTATTTTCCTATTTTTGATTTTACTTTCATAGCTATATATATTGTAATCCTTATAGAGAAAAAGAGGGGAAGAGATTTGGAGATTTATAAAAATTCAGAGTATGAGTTTTAACCCAATTTTCCCGGAGGTGTGATTGCCAAAGGATATTTATATATATAGCAGGACTCGTGTGTTGATTAATCGTGGTTGAAAAAAGAACTCGTAGCAAGATATATAATTAACCTTGGCAATCAAACCTCAGAAAAATATATATAAATATCCTTTGGCAATCACACCTCCGGGAAAATTGAGTTAAAACTCATACTCTGAATTTTTACAAATCTCCAAATCTCTTCCCCTCTTTTTCTCTATAAGGATTACAATATATATAGCTATGAAAGTAAAACAAAAATAGGAAAATAATATATGTCCTAATTTTATTCTAAAACTAAAAAGAAAACAAATATAATCCTTTCCAAACTAAAATTCACTTTTCATGAATAGTTTTGGAAAATAGTTGTTTCCATTCCTCATCAGAGTGTTACCATTATAAGGAGTCACACTTAACAGATTGGATGCCGCAGAGCTCATGTGATTGGTGCAGCCTGAGTCAACATACCAGGGATGTGGATCTGAAGGAGCCTGCAGTGCTGGGTAGGTCAAAGGAGCCTGCTGGTACTGCGAAGCAAACTGCTGAGGCTGCTGGGAAGCATACGACTGATATAGTTGAGCCACATTAGCCTGAGGAGAGTGCAGAAATTGGCCCGGATGAGCAGAAAGGGATTGTTGACCATAGGGCTGAGTTGGAGCAGCTACAGGACGTGAAGCAGCTACAGGACGTGAAGCAGCTACAGGACGTGGAGCAGCTGAAGGACATTGTCAGTTTTTCACGAAACATGCCCAAAAGCCTCACAGGTATAGCACTGGACATTAGGACCGGATCTGGACACACCACCACCGGAAGACGGCCAGGAGGGCCTGCCGCCACGGCCACTGCCAGAGCGGTCCATTTCAGGCCGCGCGTGAGCGCCATGCGCCCGAAGCCTGGTCGGCCAGGCTCTCTCCTAACTGCTGGGCGGCGCCGCCTGGTTGCTGGGTGTTGACCACGAATGTCACTGGTCCAGATCCGGTCTGTCCCTGCAACGATTGATTCACCACAAAAGACTTGAAACACCTAGTCTCATCAACAACAGATAAATACGAAGGCAAAGGGTCCGTAACAGATACAAGACCACTAAACTATTGAAAGTGAGGACCTAGTGCATTGAGAAACCACATTAACTTATCCCGTTCACTAGCGGGATCACTCAAAACAACCAACTGATCAAAAATATTTTAAAAACTAAGATGCAAGTCCTGAACAGTACCAGTCTGACGAATCATACTAGCCTGCTGACGAAGGTTGAAGGCGTATGTGACTGTGTTGTGCTGGTATGTGCTGGCGAAGGTATCCCACATGTGCTTCGTGGTCAAACACTGGGAGATGACATTCCTGGCCTCCATCGAGAGAGAGGCTAGAAGAACAGCGTAGAGTCTCTGATCCAGAGTCAGCCAGGCAAGGCAAGCAGCCTGAGCTTTCTCGTAAGCATCCAACTCGGCCTTGGCAGTGACGTCAGGCGGGAAAGAGGATGAATACGCATCACAGGAGGCTGTGGAACAACGGGGCAAGGAGTGGAGCCATCAATATGGCCAAATAAACCCTGAGCTTTATGCACGTACGTCATTTGCTGCTTCCATTGCAGGTACCTCGAAGCATCCAACTTGGCCGGAAGCAAGTGGATAATGGTGGTGATGTTAAACTTGTCATGACTCAACACCATTGCAATCAGCAAAACAAAAAATACAAATTTGGTGAAATGTGGAAAGAAGGCGGCGTAGAGGGAGAGAGAGTGAGGCGGAAATTTGTGCGTGAGTGAGGCGGCGGAAGAATTTTGGGGAGAAAGAGGGTTTAAGAATCTTGGCAACTAATACCATGTAAAAACTAATTTCCAACGTAATCTGCATTGACATACTGAGCAGCTATTTATACTTACAGAGAGGGTCCCAACTGTTACAAATTAAACCCAAGGGGCATACATGTAATATACAAGAATTACAACTAATTATCTTCTAAGTCTTCCAAGTCTTCTATTGTCACAATCTTTTCATTCGGATCAAAACAATTCAAGTTGAGTTGTTGAACTTTTCATTTGTCGGTCCATATCAGTCTGTTTGGATTAAGCTTGGTTCCACTTTAATCGATTGTTTTATATTTTGGATTAATTTCAAGGTCGGTCATATGTTAATCGGTTTGGGTCATGTTCGGGTTCGATCAATATGGTTCGGGTACAAAATGAGTTTGATGATATTATTTTGGATTTGGAGTTTAAATTTGTAAATACACTAAACAAAATGAATTTGAATAATCAAATGATTAACTTAGTTAACCTTTATAGACGCAAACTAAATTGAAATCAATGGTGACCTCTTATATGACTTTCTTTAGACACCGACTAAATTGAGTTTAAGTAATCAAAGGTCAATCCTTAATTGGGCTCAAATAGGTTTGAATATCTGATCAAATTCGGTTATCGGTCTAATCTAGATCAAGATTCTCGAATTCGATCGGTTTTTGGGTTGGGTTCATTTTTCAAGTTGACTTCGATTCGGGTCAATTCGATCGGTTTTTTTTATTCGAATCAAAGCTGACACTAGGAAACACCCATCAACAAAGGTTACTTCCTCTATAAGTTTTTCATTGCCTTACTTTGGTTGGAAAAAAATTTTGACGACAAGTTTGAATATAAATAAATTTAGTTATGTAAATTATTTAAATTTAAAATTTGGTTTTTCAGAAAATATATATTGCAATAGTTTTAAAAGTATGTCAAACAAAAATATCATTACTCATATAATAATTTAAATTTATAGTCAAATTTGGAACAATTAATATGATAAATAATACATAAGACAATGAAAAACAAAACAGAGGAAGCCCAAGCACACTTTCTTCTTTATTAAGCACCAAAGACCAAAACATTTTAGTCTCTCATAAACATATGAGTATTTTAGGTGCGGAAGCTTTTTAATTTTCCATGTATGATATTGACTTTGAATGTCACTTCTTTGTAGATACAAGTATAGGTCTAATTAGGGTTGTACATATTAATCTCACCAAAAGCATTACTTTAGTGTTTTGTTTTTAAAATAAATTTAACATCCGTATATATTTATTACTCACACAATTTATTAACAACAAGAATTGTGGTCTAGTGGTAAGGAGATTGTTATACAATGGTCTATAGTTCGATTCTTAACGGAAGCTCTCTCTTTTTGTAAAAAAAAGTGTAATAGAGGTTGTAACCGGGTCAAACCCGGAAAAATTCCAGACCGGGTCCGGTTCAAGAAACAGTCCAATCGGGCCGGGCCCCGGTCCAAGACTTTTGGATATTCCGGGTTCGGGTCATTCCGGATCCAGGCCCGGCCGGCCGGGTTGACCCGGTTGTACAACCCTGGTTCTAATAATGAAGGATAATTTTATCTTTTCCATCCCTACAAAATCAAATTATCTTTGCATCTAACGATAACCTAAACATGTTACATGTTACATAGTTCGGCTAGTTTTTGCTCTGGGCGAAAAAAGGCGATCTTGGCAATTTCTCTCTGAAAACCCTTCACCCCTCACCGTCCGGCGCCGCCGTGATGGCGGTGCCATCGCAACCTGATCTCCCCAACCTGATCTCCACCCCACCTACTACCTATGCTCAAATACTCAGTCCCCACTCAGCCACTTCCGATCTGGTTGTTCATACGAACAGATCGGAATCTAGGCCTCCCTTCAATCCAAAACCCCGTTTTGATCATTTGGGGGAACCAGGCATCGTCTTCTCCGATGAGGAGTGCGATAAACTGGAGTCCCCATTAAAATACACCTTAGTTGGTAGTTTTGAGAGAGCCAGGCCACAACTAGAACGGTTTCGCCGTGATTTCCAAACGGCTGGTTTTAACGGCCAGTTTGGTATTTATCTGGTTGGCAATCGACATGTGTTTATTCATTTTGAAACTGCAAATGATTTCTACAGATGCTGGATGCACAAAGTCTGGAGTTTTGGGTTTTACTCAATCCGGATCACTAAATGGAGCCCCGACTTCAATCCAAATGCAGAGTCTCCTGTAGTCCCGGTATGGATCTGTATGTATGGTTTGCCTCAACAATTATTTGATGAATGTGCCATGTTATCTCTAGGTAGTTTAATTGGCCATCCTGTGAAATTGGATAGAGCAACACTTAATAGAACTAGACCCCATGTAGCCAAAGTATGTGTTGAAGTGGATGTCTCTAAACCATTACTTGAAAGAATTTGGATACAATATAGAAATAAGGGTTTCTGGCAATATATTGAGTATGAGGGTTTACCACACTATTGTCAAAATTGCTCTATGTTAGGTCATCTTGCTGATTCATGCATTACTGATCCATCTGCTAAAATGAAAACTAATTTTTGGAGACCTAAGCCTGATAGCCCAGTCATTAATAAACCAGCTCCTAAAGATACTGTAGCTGAAGTTTCTGAAACTAATGATCAGCTTAAGCATACCTCCTTGGAAAAGACAGGTCCTTTTGCAGGTACAAACAGGTTTACATGGAAAAGCAAGGATAAGGGCAAAAAGACATCAGATATGGATAAGCACAAAAAACCTATTCAACAGGCTGCTGGGAATAAGGGAGTTCAACTACAAAATACATTTGCTGCACTGGAACAGGAAGAGCCAGTCATAGAAGAAACATTGCACCAAAAAGATAAACTTGAACCATGCCCTGAAGAACAACAAATTCACATCTCTAGTGCAGCTGCCAATGAGGAAGAAGACAGAGAGGATACTCATACAATTATTGAAGATGATGCAGGTACAAGCATCAACCCAGTGGTAGTTGACAGCCTCAGGAAATATCTGGAATTTAGCAGCCCTCAAGGTAAGTTCCCTGTCTCTCAAAGTATGCCTAACAGTCTTAAATCTTCAGAAAGGATAGATGTTAATGGTGATTTTATTATAGAGCCCCTTATACAGTCTCAGAAGAGATTAACCAAGATTCTAGCTGATAATTTCCAATCTGAGTCAGTCTTGGGGGGTGGTGTAGTGAAAAGAACATATATTAAAAAAGACTACACTAAATCTCAAAAAACAGTTACCACTAGATCCCATATTGCCCCTTCAAAAGATGTTTAACTATGTCTAGTTTCAACATTTGTGTGTGGAATGTCAGGGGGATTAGGAGTAAAAGGGCTCAAACTAGAGTGAAGTATATTAAAAGAAAGCATCATATATCATTATTTGTTTTGATTGAACTTATGCTTAAGTCTGATCAGATTAATTTTGTAGGTTTTAAACTTGGCTACAAACAATTTTTTGCTGAACCTAGAGATAAAATTTGGATTATGTGGGATGATTCATACACAGTCACAGTTAAGCACATGCATGACCAATTTATATGTGTTGATCTGAACTATTTGCCCTTATCTGTTTCATTTTCTGCTGCATTTGTGTATGGTAGACACACTAGGCTAGATAGAGAGCCACTTTGGCATGAATTAAGTGCTTTAAATAATAATGCACTAATGATTGCCGGAGATTTCAATGTGGTAAGAGAGTCTAGTGAGTATTTAGGTAGGTCATCCCCCAGTCATAGTAGCATGATGGACTTTAATAACTTTATAGAAGATAATGATTTGATTGAACCACCTACTGTAGGTAACTTATTTACTTGGTTTGGTGTTCGAAGTAATGGTAATGTTTGGCAAAGGCTGGACAGGGTCTTAGTCAACAGTCAGTTTATGGAGTCAATCCCAAATATCAGAGTAAGAACGAAATCTAGAGCACCATCAGATCACTCCCCACTTTTAATTACTTTAGAAACTCAAGCATTTCAATCTGGCCCTAAACCCTTCAGGTTCCAGAACTGTTGGATTACACATAATTCATTTATGAATATTGTAACTGACAACTGGAATTTGTCATGTGATGTTTTTGGAATGTTGCGATTTTCTGTAAAACTTAGAAGGCTAAAACTTAAACTGAAAGAGTGGAATAAAGAGATTTTTGGGAATGTTCATGATAGAGTTCAGTTACTTGAAAATGTGGTTGATCAGAAAGAGATGGAATATCAATCAAATGATACTAAAGTTAACAGAGCTGAGCTCCATAAAGCTCGGGCTGACCTAACTTTGGCTATTCACAGACAATAAAAAATTTTCAAACAAAAATCAAGAGTCAAATGGCTAGAACATGGTGATTCAAATTCAAAGTTTTTCCATGCTTCCATCAAATCAAAGCATGCGAGACAGAAAATTGTTGGCATCAGAAACTCCAATAATGAGCTTTTGACAGATCCAGAGATTATAAGCACTGAAGTTATATCCCTTTTCTCTGATCCGTTAACTGAGGATAATCAAGATCAAAATTCAAATGACTCAGAGCTCCTCCTGAACAATATTACAGCCACTATGACTATGGAAAACAATCTTGAGCTTATAAAATTATCAGATACTGAGGAAATAAAAAAGATTGTTTTTGGTATGGATGGGGATTCAGCCCCAGGTGCTGATGGTTTTTCAGGAAAGTTTTATACTACTTGCTGGGATATAATAGGCCCTGACTTGATCAATGCAGTTAATGAATTATCAATGAGAATACCAATACCTCAGGCCATTGTTGCAACACATATAGTGCTTATCCCCAAGAAACCAGTCATCAATAAATTTTCAGATTTCAAACCAATCAGTTTATCAAACTTCCTCAATAAGATTTTCACTAAAGTATATACTGAAAGGTTAAAGCCCTTAATGAATAGCTTAATCTCACCTGAACAGTCTTCTTTTGTTCAGGGGAGGGAGCTAGTAGAGATAATGTTCTTCTAATGAGTGAATTAACTGATTTTCTGCATAACAGAACTAGGGGGTCTAATATTTTTTTCATACTTGATATGGTAAAGGCTTTTGATAGAGTATCATGGTCTTTCCTGAGAAAATTTTTGATAAAATTTGGATTTCATACACTGTTTGTAAATAACATTATGGGCAACATGAATGCAGCTAAGTTCTCAGTTATTGTGAATGGACAACCAAGAGGATTTTTTAAAACTTCCAGAGGTATAAAACAAGGAGATCCTTTATCTCTTTTTTCGTTTATATTACTTACAGAGGTTTTCTCAAAAAATCTTGGCTTGATGTTTAATCAATCAATGATAGATTACTATAAGCTGCCACATACTTCACAAAAAATCACACACTTGAATTTTGCTGATGATACAGTGGTTTTTTTGAAAGAAAGCAGAACAAGCTTGAACAATCTGAGAAGATTTCTTATTTGTTATGAAAATGCAACTGGTCAAAAAATAAATCTGGAAAAATCAGCATTTTACATAACTAAACATGCTAGTTCAGCAACTAAGTCACTAGCCTCTGATATTTCTGGAATTAATGAGGGTACATTCCCATTCACCTATCTGGGATGTCCAATTTACAGTGGCAAGACTAAACACTCATACTTCCAGTCAATATATGATAAAATAGCATCTAGATTGTCTCTATGGCAAAATAAATGGCTAAATCAGGCTGGGAGATTGATTTTTATTAAACATGTTAAACATGTCCTTTTTGCAATCCATTTACATATCTTATCTGTGATTAAACCTACTAAAGGGGTTATAGAAAAATTACATGTCCTGTTTCCTAATTTCTCCGGGGAACAAATGAATTGGGACAGAAAAGGGTGTGGAGGTCATGGAAAAATATATGTTATCCATTCAGTGAAAATGGTCTGGGAGTAAAAGACCTTCATTTGACAATCAGATGCTTCTCCATGAAGCTCTGGTGGAAGATCCAAACTGGTACTTGTTTGTGGGCTAGTTTCATGTGGAGCTTACCTGATTATCTAAAGAAATCTAAAACATGGAGAATAATTAAACAGGTTGAAATACTAGCATCACAATAGACTAAAGTTATGATTGGAAAAGGGGACATCTCTTTCTGGAATGCTAATTGGGTAGGTGGGGATGCTCTTGTTGATTTATGGGATGAATCAAGGGATATTCCCTTCCCTGAACTTACAGTCCAAGAATTCTGTGTCCATCAAGAGTACTATCTGGAGCAGATGTCAACTGGTTTTAACAGTATTATATTTGACATGATATCTGCTGATTTTCCCTTATTTGATGATGTTGTTGGTATTATGATTTGGACTCCTAGTGTTAATGGGAACTTTTCTATTGCATCTGCATATGAAACACTAAGGCCCAAGAAACGGGTAATACCATCATTTAAACATCTATGGTCTTCTCAAATTCCAGCTAAACTCTCTTTTTTCTGCTGAAGGTTAACTAATAGGTTAATCCCCACTGCTGATGTGTTAGAAGATTTGAGTATACATCAACCATCAATCTGCTGTTTTTGCTTGTCATACTGGGATGATATCCATCACAGTTTTAACAGTTGTACACAGGTGCAGTGGATATGGAAATCAGTTAGTGAACATTGTGATATCATTTTCTACAGCTCACAGTCATTGTGGGATTTGATTTACTACTATTGGAACATACAAGGTTTGGCACCTTCTCAGATGAGAATGGCCAGACTTTTGCGAGTTACTGTTTTGTGGTATATTTGGTGTGCAATAGTAGCTTGTATATATGACAATATAATACCACAGAAACATTTGATAGTGAAGTAGGTGATTGACATGTTGAATGATATTATATGTGTCCATGGAAATTCTTGGATTAAATCCAGAGTGAGAAAGTCTGTTTTGCACAGGACAGTCCAATGGAACCTCCCTGAGAGAGGTGTTATTAAAATTAACACTGATGGGTCATTCCTTCGGAATGGCAAAAGTGGAGCTTGTTTTGTGTGTAGGGATCATACAGGAAAGGTGTTGTATGCCAAAGCATTTTCACTAGAAGCTATGGATTGTTTAGAAGCAGAGGCTGTTGCAATGTCCTTGGGAATGGAAGCTGCATATTTTCAAGGATACCAGAGGGTTAACATGGAAACAGATTCACTGGTATTGCTAAAGATCATTCGTAGGGAGTATCGAGTACCATGGAAACTATTGAACATAATTCGGAACATTTGGACATTAGCAGGTGATTTCTCAGTTTCTCACTCTCATATTTTAAGAGAATCTAATGCAGTTGCAGATTCACTGTCTAAACTGGCTAATGAACCTAATCAAGTCCTGATTTTTAATGATCAGAATCTACCACTAAATATAAAAGGTCTTGTTCCTATGGACAGTAGAGAGTGTCCCTATATTGTTGCTAGATAAAAAAATTTTAGGGCTTGGATACTGCTATTTTTGTTTGTCTTGTGCAGATGACATTGGAGGTTGGTTGCTGGGACACTAAGCTGGAGTATGGAGCAGATAAGGCCACATACAAATTGGACCATGGAGCTTGGAGAAAATGCATGGAGCTTGGAGCAGGGAGTTTGGGATCATAGATCTACTTTTGGAATATACAGAGCAAAGATGGGATACAGAGCCTGGATCTCTATTCTGGATTCATAAATTGTCAAACTAATGATGTCTGGTTTGTAATAGACTAGATTATCACTCTTTATGTTAACTATGCCATAGAGTGTTTATCCCTTAGCTTTTCCTCATACTCGTTGGCAGAGTTGGGTATCGCTTAGCGAACCCTAATATGCTTGCGAGTTATGAGTCTTTTCATCGGAAAATCTGGAAATTGCTCTGGCGTGCCCTAACCTGCTTGTGAAAATTGACACGGGAAAAGTATAAGGGAGGGAGTCCTTTTCTCAAGCCCCGTGCTTGTCGGCAGAATTGGGTATTGCATGGAAAACCCTAAATTGCTTGCAGGTATTGAGTCAGTTCATCGGCAGAATTGGGTATCACTCTGGCGTGACCTAACATGCTTGTGAACTTTGACATGGGTGAGGTTAGGGATGTTTCTTAGATGTTTACAATTTCAATAAATGAATTGTAATGTACTTGCCTAATAAACACCTTGATATGGAAAACTCTTTTTATGGTGTAGTGAGCCTAATAAAAGTCACTTAACTTTTTTTAAGTGGTTTAAAAAAAAGGGGGGGTGGGGGTCTTATAGTTTGATGAAGACGTGACCTTTCATGAATATAATGGTAGCATAGGCAAAAAAAAAAACCTAAACATGTTACATCTTTTCCTAAAAAACATTCGTTCTTTTGAGCTTTTCTATAAATCAGTTCAATTTAGTTAATAAATTTTCTTTACTTTTTTTTCCAGCTTATTTCAGTAAATTTAAACTTTTTTAGTTCAGTTTAGTTTGAATACATTTATTTTAATTTATTTCAATTTAGTTCAGTTCAATTCAATAATTGTTTTTAATTAAATGTTTTCCACATACTATGATATAAAAAAGTAAAAGTCATTTCAACACAGTTAAATATTTTTATATATTACAATCAGTTCGTCATATTTAAATAAATATCTTCAGTTTAATTCATGAACACAGGCATAGTAATGTACATGACTTTCGTGAAACATGTATAATTATCTTTAAAAGAGAATGATTTAGAATTTTCTCAAAATTTTGATTAATTTTTAAAGTAACTAGATAATTACACATCAGCTGCACAGCTGGGCTCAAGAAGTGTACTCGCTCTCCCTTTTTTCTTTTCTTTTTTATCTTCCTCTCCCTTTTCTGGACAATTATAGGTTTCTCTTGGGAGGGAGTCTCCCTCCCTACTAATTCTAGACTTCTTATTGGTTAGTTTATGAAAATTAATTTTTATTTTATTTTAGAACATCTAATAGGACCCAATGCGGGTTTGATTATGTGAAGAATTTTAGTTCATTTTTGGAAAAGATATTTTTAACCTTTGCTTTTGTTAATCAGAATAATCTGATTCTTCACTAGAAGTGGAATATATTTCTAATTCTGTTATTTTTAATGTGTAAATATATTCTGATTCATTGTATTTTTTTCTATGGGTTCAAAAAATATAAATATTGAACCGAAACTGAACAAAAAAAATTATTGAACCGAAAAATAAATGCTGAACTGAAAAACATTTAAATTTACTGAAGTGAACTAAAAAAATAAATATATTTATTTGAACTGAACTGAAAATTTAAATTTAAATTATTTTGAATTGCATCAAATCACATTTTGAATAAATTATGTGACTAATCTGATCTGAGTTAAAATGAATATAAATTAAATAAAACTTGTTTGGACTAAAGTGTGGTTTAGAAATGTAAAACCAAAATTGAGATGAACAAAATCTAATTTTTTAAAAATTAATGGTCAAACTTGGGCAAAAATAATTTCCCAAATCAAAGTGCCAAATTAGATGAAACAGAGGGAGTAAGAACCCCTCATTCTCAAAAAAGGAACAATAGAAACCCTTGCAGGCCCAGCTGCAGGCCCACAAAATATGGGACTCATAGGGAGGGTGACTCCCTTGCAAGGGAAACATAGACTTTGCGCCTGATATGTCGTTTTTTTACTATCAAATAACCTGCTAACATGTAGGTTACAATTAAGCACAGAGTAAGCAAGGTCGATCCCTCGAGGAATAGTGTAATTATACTTTTATTCCTATTGATCAAGTTTGGTTAGCAACCACTGAGAATTGTGTATTAATAATTAAGAACTAAATTAACTAGACTACTAATGCAAATAAGAACTCAATTAAACGAATGCAAGAAACACAAATATCAAATAGAGAGTAGAATTCGGTAACAGATAAATCCACATTAACATATGATTTGATTGATCACGGACTCAAAGATAAATCGAATATGCATAAATCAACCACAAAAAACAAAGAGATGAAGAAGAGATGAACAATATGCTATGTAATTTTATTGTGATTTATTATATTATATGTGTATGAAGAATATCTCGAATATGCTTCAGGATCACAGCGGTAGGGTGCTTGATGGAGATCGGGTATTACGGGCGAAAGGAGGCGATGGAGGGGATGATCGGCGGCGGGATTGTGGAGAAACTGGTGGCGTTGCAGAGATCGGAGCGGCGACATGTGGTGTTTTTCGGCTGTGTTGGGAGGTATGCGGTGCAGCTGGCGGTTGGGGAGGGGCTGAGGCGGCGGGAGAAAAGGGCGTTCTGGCAGGAGATTTTGAAGGCAATTCGCAAGACCTCTGTTTCCGATGCAGAGGCAGCAACTCTTATTGCTGAGGTTTTATGGGGTTCTTCTTGATGTTTATTTTTATTTTTATTTTTTTGATAATTTGATGTTTTTTAGAAACATGTTACTAACACAGCCGGAAAACACATGACGTTCACATGATATTGTTTTTATGCAGTACATGAGGTTCACCCTTTCTCATTTGCTTTCTCTCGGCATCTTCAAAAGCTCCAATCGCCTTGAGAGCTTTAAGTTTAGATGGGAAGTTCTGTGGCTTCCTCTAGGTCCACTAAGGTAAGCTTCCGTCCAAAATATGGATCTCCTTCTTCGTTTATTAATAATGACTTCATCCTTCTTTAACTGTTGTAGTGCTGGAAATGCCTCAGAAACATGCTCATCCTACACTTTTCATCGTGACCAATCTAAGTGCAAATATATGCCAGCTAGGTAGTGTGAATGATTTGGCTGAGGTTTTTAAATTATCATATGCAAAGGAGATCGATATCAACCAGAGACTCACTAAAATTGTTGATTTGAAATTATAGGTTTTGTTGCATAAGCTCAAGAATAAGCTCAGGAGCATGAATTTCGGGTATTACTTTGAATTCCTGAATGAAACTTTTCAAATTTGTAAATATGAAAATCTCCATAAGGTTCTGATGTTTTGTGCTATTTTGTTAAGACTTTTATTCCACCTGTTCTCTAGATGTTGCCAGGTAGCAGTAGTTTTCCTCATTTAGGTTATATTTCAGTTAAGACTTCATATTGATTTTATATGATATCAGTAGTTTTGCGGTTGCATGGAAAATGAAGTTTATTGATTGAATGTGTGTAAACTTCAAAGATGTTATCTTTATTGTTTGACATGAAACACTTGATATGTATTCATGGTATAGATTCAAAGATGTTAGATGGTGCCCTCCGTGTCATGAATTCACGCCAAAACTTGTGGAAACATGAGATGAAATCTAAGGTTGAAATATTTGAAGTTGTCTATATCCCAAGTGATGGTGATCTAAGCTCCTTCAATGAGTACTCCATAATGCCTTGGCTTGCACTCTCCTTTGGCGATGAAAGGAAATAGGCACTGTCGCGATACTTTAAGGTCAGAACCATTCCAACGTTGGTTGCACTTGGTCCTGATGGAAAGACAGTCTCATCTAAGGCTCGGGACATTGTAGAGAAGCATGGTGCCTGCGCTTATCCGTTCACTAAAGAGCGAGTTAAGGAGATTTAAGCTGAAAATGAGGAGATTGCAAAGAAAGAGGGACTGAAGTGTGATGGAGATGTTTGTCGTAGAGGTTGAAACCTGGTACACTACTACATGATGAATATGATATTCCATTGTTCTGAATTATGTATCTTTTGTTTAGACATTCCTACTAAGATAAATAAGAACTTGATTTGTGATATTGTACTTGCAACCTGATATCTTTTGTTGCAATTTGCTGCAAAGAAATGTACTTATCAAAGTGATGATGTAGCATCAGTATTGTATCAATTACAGTTATAATAAAATATAGACCCTCCGATTTGGATCGTTGCATTACGGGGTACATGACAAGCCGAATGCAAAGAGAAGTTACTAAAATAAATACATTTTCATGACGTTTAAGAACATTAGTAATGCACACATTGATTTCAACTTTAATATAGTAATTTCTGATAATAACTTCTAACATTTAATTAATTAAAGATAGTTAAAGTAAGGATACGAAGAGTTAGAGTGGGTTTTTATGAATTATTAAGGTTACTTATTGACCAGTATGAGATATTTCTAAGAGAGGTGGATCTTCGCAACAAAAATCCCAAAAGTTATAAGATCAATTATTATCACATTTCAATTTAATTATGGTCGACTTTCGTTCTTCAATTTAAAAAGAATATTATTAATAAAGCATTTAAGCACGGTTTAAATATTAGTATTTATTTTATAAAAATATTATCGAACAACAAAAAAATTACTATAATGTACTACAATATTATTAATAAAGTCATATTTTTAAAAACTCTGATATTATTTAGTAGACATTTCATAATTAAATCGCCAAATTTTCCAAAACTATAAAATTCGTAAATATATTATTATTGATGAATAAAAAAATTATTTACTAAACTAATGTATAATAATTTTAAAATAAATGTTTGTGAATGGGGAGTATTATACTAGTATTACATAAAAACAAATAGAAAATAATTTAGCTCCAAAATATATGGACCACCAAAATTGTTAGCCCGTCCAACAACTGCCGGAGTTGCAGTTCATATGGGATGTCAGAAGCAGAAAGGAACAAAATTCAATGGCGGCAATCGGTTGCTTCTTACCATCCCTAATCATTCCGCCCGCTAGCGTAGTACTTACTTATATCTCTAAGTTTTTTTCCCTAATGCAATGTAGTTGTACTTTTACCATTCTGAATAATTTATAGCTTTTACAGAGATTTCATGGTGTGAAATGCTGCTCCAATAGTAGGCAAAAGAATTCCCCCCGGACCCGGACCCCAAAATTGTTGAAATTCGCTGTTAGTGGAGTTACTGAACTCATAAGGCTCTTCTCTCCAGCTCATCAAGACAGGTAACAATAACATACAGTATCATTTGAGTTTCTTCAAATGTTCTAGGAATATAAAATTCACTAATTCTTAATATTTTTGTTGAATTCAGAACAGATGATGTTGGGAGAAGGATGAACGATGTTAAGGTTTCCGACATTGATGACATCCTAATGGTTATCAAGTCCGACTTTGATAAAGCTTATTTTGTAACAGGTGCTGCCTTATGCCTCTTTTCATTTGCCATTATGTGCTTAATTTGGTCATTTTAGGAATGACAAATGACAGTGAAGAAAAGAGAACTCAGGTTAGAGAAGTTAGAAAACCGTTGCTGACATGTGGTCAAAGGATTGTAGCCCAAAATAGCATATTACCTGATTGGTTTTGTGTTTCTCTTCAAAGGATATATGCTAGTCGCTAGATAAAGAGTTCAAAAGGCTGAACATTTTCATAATCCCGGTCTCGTTCTCATTGATTAGCTGCTAAGGAATTGCGTGTCATGTCATACAAATCTTGATGCCAAGGCATTTAGGTTTCATCATTGAAAAATGATTTTGCAGGATAGTTTATGGTGAAACGTAAGTAGATTTTGACTTGCAGGGAATAGCTATCTTGTGATTAGGTTTAACTGGCGAAGGTAATGGGTAGATACAAGCGAGATATGTTGTTGGTTAAATTCCACTATACTAACAAATGATGGCATAAAGTAAGTCGTAAATTCTCTTTTCCGTTATAGGAGTATTTACATTGGAGATTTATGCAGATGATTGCACCTTTGAAGATCCAACCATCAAATTTCAAGGTAGAAATGTCAAATTACGTAACTTATAAACTGTTTTGTTTTTGATGGGGTACATCTTATTGTTGCTGTAACTGGACTGTTGTTAATTTTCTTTTTATCATTTTGCTCTCTCATGGTATTGTTGTTTTCTGAAATTTTACTTTGGCTGCCTGTTGTTAACATAGAAATATTTACTTTCTGTTAACCCCAAAACTCGTAACTTAAGAACATTATTGAGAAAGTACATTTGTTGCCTTCAAGGAGATTTGATAAAAACTACAGTGCTAGGGAAATATTCAATCATCGTAATGCATCTCATTTATGGCAGTTTTTCATGATCCTATAATTAGTATGAGATTCCGAAACCTGTAAAAGTGACCTTATTATATATTGGTTCATGAACCGAAGACCCTTTAGTTTGCTGAAGTATATTGTTTGGATTCATCTTCCACTTGCAGCCTCTGTTAGGCGGCTGAATAAACATGTCATCCCCTAAGAACATAATTTTGGCCTTTTGAGCGGTTTAAGTTTTACTTGCATTTTTCCTGTGTAGAATACATGGCAGATGGCCTTATATCAAAGTACTTGACACTATGTATCCATAACTTCCATTACTTAAGCTACGTTGTTAAATCTAAAATAATCTCTTATCACTATTATATTTATCTTGGAAATAGACATATCTTCGAATCTTATACAGTTTTGGCCCCTTATCAGGAAGGGATTTATACTTGCGCAACCTGAAATTACTTGTTCCTTTCTTCGAGAGTCCATCCATATTCTTGAAGAAGATTGAAAAGGTATTCTGTTATAAAATTGAGATGCCATGTCCATGAACATGATGAATAATGTTCAATCTTCTTACAGAGAAATGTATGGTGTTTTAATATGAGTAATGTTGTTACTCACTTGTGTGTATTATATCTTTGTGTTTGTGGGAAAAATTTTGAAGTCATCTTCTGGTTTTTGCACGAGACTATGGTCATGTTTATCTATGGATATGAGGTTTTGTCTTCATACTCAGAGAAGTAAATCTGAAAGACATACATCCATCCTATTTACTAATATCATCAATGAAAGACAATCACTATCTTGAATTCTTTATTAGTGCACTTCTTATCTGATTCCTGGTGAGTAATATATTTGTTACTTGTTAGTGTCAAAGGCCATTAGTTAAAATGATCAAAGATCACTATGTCTAGCTTTTTATTCTCCATGCTTCTACATCTGAATCTGTGCCCAGCGAGTGTTGCGGACTGCTGAGTGTATTTACTCTATAGATTGAGGAATTTGAGTAAGTTTGTCACTCTCAAAGGCCCTCAGTTAAGATAGGCATGTGAATGTTTGTAGATTTTGTGTCTGGACATCTACTTGTTCCCAGTTTGGATGTTATCCCCAATGAGTTAAATTGGATTAAGTGTGTGGCCATGTGTATTAGATAGTAATAATCTTTTCACTGTAAGCTTGGCCATATCGACTACATTCTGTGAGTTTATAATCTGAATTGACCTACAAGTACCTAAGCTGATTATTACCGGACAGAACTGATAATCACTAGCTCTGCTTGTTTATGACTAGAGCTGACTAAAGTCAAACCCACCCAGGATTAACAAGAACGATAGAGTAATCACATTTTCCTTTGATGAGGAAAGTGGCCAAAAAGTTTGCTTTAGTCTCTACTTTTTCCAAAACTGACATGTTTCGGTGGTCATATCATGTGCATGAATTCCATGAGGAGTTGCTTGCTGAAATATTTTATACTGATGCAAAGTAAATTTGAAACACAAGCAAACTGATGACAGCATTCTTATTGTTTATATTTATTTAATCGCCTGGAGTTTCCATAAAACGATCAGAAAGATACTGATGTGAGAGTTTCTAGGCCACTTTTTCTGACCTAAAGTCCAGTATTTGGTTTTTAATGAATTTTGCCTATTCAATGGACTTGAGGAATTTATTCACCATGGAGCAGTTCTTGATGAGGAAGAATAATTCATTCAGAAGAGATATGAGAGTTGTTCTTTGTGTTATTCTGCAGGACCATAGTGCCATAATTCTAATCACATTTGTTAAATAAAGAATTCTAGGCTCTGAGTCGTATGAATTTGATTAGTTAAAGAAGTTTAGGTACTAACATGAGTCCGACCATATATCTTAGATAGTTTGTTGTAATGAAGCCCACACGTTAGCCAAACTATATGAACAAGGATGCATAACTGCCGGCTAATACAATTACCTTTCAACTCTTTGAATGTAGGGTATCAACTCTCAAACAGGAACCATAATTGCATCATGGAGACTAAGGTTCTGTAAACGGAATATCTATTTATGTGTTTTGCAGTATTGCTTTGCCATAATGTACTTCCCTTTGTAGCAAGCAATGTGAAAACATCCTTTAAAAGTAATTCATTTAACCTTACACTGCTATACATGTAAGTTTATAGTAATATTATCTTTGGACTATTACAACACCTTACAAGTTCTTAAGCAACACCATTAGTCTCTGTTTCTTTTCTTTTTTTTTGAATGGACACAATTAGTCTCTGTTACTAAGTTAAAAAGTGTAACCTTAGCAGTTGCTGAACTGAAATTGGTTGTTATAATTCACTATGCTGTTGCAGGACCTATTTCAAACTTCCATGGCGGCCTCTCATCTTGATTGATGGGTCGACAGTTTATGACATCAATGAACAATTGAAAGTAAGTTAATAAATCAATGTACTTTCTCAAGCAATGCTTTAAAGTATGACAGCACAGGGTATCATCAATGAATGCTGGAGATGTGCAGGTTATCAGGCATGTTGAGAGTTGGGAGATAAGCGCACTCGAAGCAGTAGGCCAGTTATTTACTCCAGGATTTATAAGCTCAACGAAATGAAAATGTAGCAGTCATGAAATCGTGAAAATAGCAGGATCCAATCTCCCAATGGTGCCCATTTGATAGATTGAAGTGAAAACTATATTACGCTCCCCACACCACACCGCAACACATACACTTACAAGCAAACTCTGATGTGTTCGCAAATTAAAATAAATCGATCGCAAATTTATATTAACTGATGAATAATATACACACATATATATACATGTATATTTTGATTTATCTGATTATATTTTGTATAAAAATACAAATAACGATGTTCACATCTAACAAAGTCGGCTTGATGTAACAATTATTAATGATTTTCTTTCCGTCTAAAGTTGAAATTTTCATCTTCAGTAGGTTTTGATGCCGGGTTAACTTATGTGTTGAAATTAGTTTCCGGCCAAATCCAAATTTCTAAGAATAGTGTGTATAAATTTTAATTTTCCTCTGCAGTAGCCAAAAACATGGCATTTAACAAAAATGAGTATGAAAATGTGTATCATGCTTTTAACTTGTCGTGATGACAATTAAGCTAGCAAAAAAAATGAAATGAAGCTTTGATCAGTAGATGACACCTCTGAGGCGCTTGATTGCGCGAACACTGGTCGGAACCTGCACCAGAATTTCTCCTTTGCCGCTAGTCATGGTGGCCAAGGCCTGCATATAAGCGCAGACAAATGAAGGTTCATGTAATCCAGCTTCAACTTTCAGTTTCTCCACAGCACAGCTCTTCAGGTTAACCACATACAGTTCTCCAGTGCCTCGGTTCACCAGCAAAACCAGTTCCTGGTTCACCATTCCCAACACTCTGTAGCAAAAAACATTGAAACTTGGCCAGATGTTAGTCAGTTCATGGCTCTCAACTCTGTACTTTCTGATCCACTCTCCACAACGCATCTCCCATGTATTGATATAATCATCCATTCCAGAAAATTGGCAGACAGATAAATCCTGACCGTTCGTTTGCAGCAGGTGCATGTTTTCATGAACTGTGTGCATGTCATATTCATCAAGGCCTGCACAGAATGGACCCGGATGGGGCAGCTTCTTGAATTCTTCGCGCTCGACATCAAAAGCCAGTATGGCATCTTCACAAGAAACCTCCCCCCTTGCAGTAGAGATCATCCAGTAAAGAACATTGTTGAACATCACAGGGGCGACTAGGCGATTTGAACGGTTCCTGGGGATGTAGTTATGCAGCCTGGGAACGATCTTTCTCCAGCAGGAACCACCGCTTTTGAGGGCTGATTTCAGATTCAGAAGCTGGAATTCAGTGGTATTTTTGGGGTTCAATCGGTCTCTCTGACCCCAGAGAACACATTCTTCCTGCAACTTCGGATGAAGAAAAATGGCGTAAATTTGGCCCTGCAAGTAAGCCTCTTCATCCTTGACCAGCAACATCACCTTCTCCTTAGTGGCTGGGTTTAGGATCTCACAAGAACATGATTCAATATTCTTATCCCGCATCACAAGGAAGCCAAGAGAAGAGAATGACACTACCTTTTCACCGCAAGAACCAACGATCCTTGGTGATGTCAGTGGAGATGATGATGGCAGATTCTCAAAAATGATTGAATGCAGTGACCCATTCTTCTGTATCAGAATTTCGGAGAGGTAATTCTGGGCCCAGTGCTTGGTATGCATGTTGATGAAATGCGAGGTTGATGTAAGTGAATTCCAGTACTTGCAGGCCACTCGGAATTGGGCCACCTTTCTCGCCGGAGACTTGCTCAGAATCTGTTCCAGGTTCTCTTCAGGAACGTGCTCTTCAGCTGGCGGAGCTGGTTTTCGGAACCACGGCGGCAAACCCAAGGGGGTCACCATTTTCCCAATCAAGATCACCTGCGGCGATGAATTTGAGAGAGGGTGGTTCAAATCCTTCGCGGCGTGGCTAGTGGAATCATACGCCATATTTGGTTGCCTGCGTTACTTTTATCAACTAATAACTAGGGGAATTTTACACAGTCAGGGTAAATTAGGGTGGAAAACAAAAAGGTTGGTGATAATAGCTAGGGCTTTTCCCCTACTACAAATGAACCTTCAATATTGAAGCTTTTGCCGGAAAATGGCGGAATTACAACATTTTCTTTTGAATATGAGCATCAAAATTAAAAGAAGATGAGTAGAGATTTCGATGAAAGGCAATACTAGTTCGACGAGTTTAAATAATAAGTTTGGCACGAAATAGATAGTCGCGTCGATTGGCAGATCAAGTATGAATCAAAAGATTTTCGTTACGAAATAAGTAACTCAATCAATTCATATCAAAGAGATACTTCAATTCACATATAAATAAAAATAAGAAGGGTCTAAATACAGATTGATATTCAAAAAAAATTCAATCAGAAAAAATCGCACCATATTCACTCACAAATCTACAATGATAAAGTGTTTTTATTCTTTTTAATATCATTCAAGTAATTCGCTTATATGCACATAAATCCATGTTTTGATTTTTGGCTCTAAGGCAGGAACAATCGAAAAGTTTGAAATTTTTCGACAATTAGAGGTTTGAGCCAAATTTTCACTGTGGAGCGCGAATTTATAAATAAAATTTTCACCATGAACCGCGTTGAAGTACACAAAAAGTGTTTAGATTTCGTTCAAAACATTATATAATTTGCATTATCTCTCATGTTGGTCAAATGAATCATATGTTGATTTACGGGTTGACCTAAACCTAACTCATTTGTTTTTTAGTTATTCGTGTCTAACTGAATATACACTAGTATCGTGTTTCGTGTCGGCTAGGGATAATCATGGGTCGGGTCTGGGCAGGATCCAGCTTGATCCATACCCGATCCATGAGAATATAGTCGAGACCCAAACTCGACCCATATACCCGATGAGTCTAAAAAAATAAGACCCAAACCCATACTCGAGGGGTCTTATTGGGTCCCAGAGTCTTAAATGGGTTTGATGGATGTCTGGAACCCGCCGATGATCTCGAACTGATCTGCAAGAAAAGCCCCGGGGTGACAGGGGTAGACACTCCGAGGCTTAAGTCAGTGACAATTTTGAGAAACTTATAAGTGTAATGCGTAGTGTATGTAAGATAATTCGAGAGGTCTGCCAAACCTTTATATTTATAGAGTTCCAATCCGTAGATCGGCATGGTTTGTAATTCAACTAAGAATACAACTCTTATGGTAACAATAGTTGTATTCCCATAGTTAGAGAAAGTGTATTCCTTGTAGGAAATTCAGAATATACGCAATCCTTATTAGGATTAGGTTGATGGACCCGTAAGCCCATCTCCCGCGTATCTCGAGCCCCGAGTCCTCTCGGACCTCGGTCCGAGTCCGATCGAAACCTAAGAGTGCGAACCATGGACTTATTAGTAGCCCCAAGGTAGATGTTCAGAATTTCTTGGTCTCTTCTCGAGGGGATTATGCGAGGCTTTCTACTCGAGGGTAAGGCCAATAACTCGAGGGAGGCACTCAGAGCGGTAAATCGAGGCATCCTCTTGGATCGACCACTCAGGCTTACTCTTATGAATATCTATTTTCATGTTATTTCGCATTCCATCTAAACACGTGGACGGCTGAGTTTATTCCCTTTTCCAATCTAAAAATAGAATACATGTGTCGTGTATTTATTCGATGGCGATGGCGGTTTGTTCCCCACCGCTCCACTTGCTTGCATCGATATACAGATCAAGGTCATTACCCGCTTAAGTGCTGTTTAATTTTGGGTTATATCTCCTAAATATTTGTTTATCTTCCTCAATTCAATCTTCTCATCAAATTGCAGAGGATTCTCTTCAACTGTTATTTCTCCGAAACCCCATTTTTAGCTCTTTTTTTTAATTTTAAACCAGCCTTGGTGGAGGGATTTTATGACTCCCCAAACCTCCATTAGATAAATAATAGGTATGTTACAAAAGAGAGTCTCAGCTCAGAAGCTTAAAAGCTTCACAAAAAATGGATAAATGGCCTATATTCTAAAGCCTAATCTGATAGCAACTAGGTGGAATGGTCAAAAAAGGAACAAGTTTACATGTCTCAAGACTCAGGGAGCAGATTATTGATCGAGTTAACAAAAACCGAAGTAAAACTTAGCCACCTAATTTGAGTATCATGTAAACTGCCCATTCCACCCAGAGCTTATGTACATATGCACTCCCACCTAGAGCAAAAGAGCTGTATGATGATAAATTCCTGAGAGATTGAATGGATTCCATTTGTGCTTCTTATCACCATGAGTCTGTGCCTTGTCAGAACAGCATCTGTTCAGCCATGTAGAGCAAAAAGGCAAGCCAGTAAAATGTGGTACAATGTGCAATAAGGTTAGAGGATTCTTACTGAGGGAACCCCAATGCTATCCAGATGTATGAGTCCCTTAAGTTTCCTTGGAGCATTTGTGAGATCTATATCACCAGTAAGTTGCAATTCCTGACTTCTGGATGCCAAAAAATCAGCAGGGTAGTTCCCCTCTCTCATTGTGTGATGTAAAATGTTATGGATGTTTAGATCATGAAGGTGAGAGCATGTTGGGAAAAGATTCCAAACCACTGAGAGAGGATCTATAATTCCTTTAACAGCTAGCTGACAGTCTGTCTCTATTGTGAAATTTTCTAAATTCATGTCAGAAGCAATTAAGAAACCAGTTTGAATGGCTATTAACTCAGCATGCAGAGAGGAGCTAGAGTTCTGACAGTACATATGCAATTTATGGACCACACAGTTAGAGTCTCTAATGATAACACATATACCAGTGTTCATATTTATACCCTGTTTGAACCTAGCATCAACATTAATTTTGTATCCCCTATCAGTAGGATACCATTTAACAATTTTAAGTGGCTTTGGTCTCTTCCTTAGCAAGAAAGGAATTAATCCAGACTGCACCAGGAATTGATTTCTTTCCACATGTCCTGCTACAGGGAATGCTGTGAAGATTAAACACACTTGCTTTATAATAAACTGTAATATACTATCATTGGTTTGCTTTACATTATCATAGAGAAACTTAGTTCTCCTAATCCACATAGCCCAAAACACCATCAAAATGGCTGTTCTTATCACTTTATTATGGATTTTGGAGAAGCCCTTGTATGATAAATAAAAACTCCACCTCTGATGAATATTTCTAAAATTTGGAGCACTTATCACCAGAATATGATTTATCTGCTGCCAAAGTTGTGCATTAACCTCACAGGCATTAAAATAAGGATTGATTGAATCAGCAGAAAGGCACAAGGGGCATTTTGAAGGTAGATTAAAACCAAACTTCTCCAGAATATCATCAAATGGAAGAATGTTATTTCTAACCCTCCACATAAGAAAATATATTTTTGGAGGAGTTGGTTTTTCCCAAACCTGTTTAATATTTGGCAGCTGCATTCCCCTTGGTCTGTAGCTCAGATATGCTGACCTGATGGTGAATTTCCCATCCCTTGAAGGCTTCCAGGCAATTCTGTCCTCATGTTGGTGAGTGATCTGGGATTCCTGCAGTACAGTGATGATATTGGTAGCCAAGAAAGGCTCCAGTTGTGTTGTATACTGAGATTTATTGAGAATAAAAGTACTGAGAGATATTTCAGGGAAAGGGATTTCTGTGTCTAATGGCCATTTATAGTATAGAGCTCCCAGTCCTGTCCAATTTGCATCCCAGAAGGAGCATGTCCCTTTGCCATATTGTATGACTGAATTGGTGTTTGCATGCTCAATGACTGAGCAGATTCTCTGCCATGTTTGTGAGTTCTTGTATGACTGTGGCAGTGACCATAAAAACTTGGTCCATATAGTCTCATTAACTTGCAGCTTCCACCGTAATTTACAGGAAAAGGAGTTTACAATGGCCTGGAAGTCCCTGAACCCTAAACCATTTTCACATTTTGGAGCTGCCACTCTTGACCATTTTCTCCACACTTTTCTGCTCCCATACTCAGTTTCACCCCATAGGAATTTGCTTGCTATTCTCTCCATTCTGTGTATGACATTTTTGGGTGGTTTCATGACTGTCAGAATGTGCATAGGAATGGCCTGAAGAACATGAGTGATCAAAACCATCCTACCAGAGTATGATAACCACCTATTCTTCCAGTTTGCAGTTGCCCTCATAAGTCTTTTCAACATTGGCTGGTACAAAAGGGCTCTATTCCTACCAGTGAAGACTGGAATGCCCAAGTAGGTGAAGGGTATTTTACCATGCTTCATGAGTAAGCCCCTTTTGATTCTGATTATAGCAGCGGGAGTAGCTCTAGGGTGTAGAAAAAACTCTGATTTTTAGCTCTGCTTTAACTAGTAAGTAGTCGAATCTTTTTTTCCGATTACTGCCTGTGTTTTTTCTTTACCATTCCAGTATATTCCCCCAACCTCTCCGTGATCTTGTCGAGTACAAGCAAATAATACGAATCGATATCCACCCCCTTACATGATTACAGAGTGGATGATGTCACTGCGACTGAGGAGATTAGCTCTGATGACCGTTGTCTGGCCGAGATTGCCAATGGGAAACGACCCATTGAAATACCAGTACACAAAGGGAAGGGGAAATCCTAGAGTTTGTTGATGGCGGCGCTACAGCCCCATGTAGAAAGGGATGCGTCCTGTATGTCGCGCCCACCGAGTACGGTGTATCCGTCGCACCACAAAGAAGGTTCCAGCAGAGTGTCGGCTAAGGATCAAAAAGCTTGAGAAGAGGCCCGAGAATTTGTTGTTGATTGCCGGTATTCCTTCCCATCGGAATGTGATCTCATGTACGCGGACGATGACGAAGATGTCAAAGACTTGGTTACTCCAAATAGGGGAGTAATTTACGGGAGATTCATAGAACATGGCATGGCCTTCCTCTTTCCCCCCTTTGTTCTGTAGGTTCTTGAACCATTATCGAGTGCATCTGGGTCAGGTACACTAGAACGTGGTGGTTATGATTATAGCGTTGATCACTTGGAGTGCTACAGAGGGTATAGAGCCGAGTTTTAAGCTGTTTAGAAACCCGTATAAGATGGCTGTTATTCGGGGTTCAGTGACCGTAACACCTCGAGATAGAAGGCCCTTTGAGCTCCCTAGCAAAAGTGAGGACTAGATAAAGGTTCGGCTGACTTTTGACCGGACCAAATATCGGGTGTCTCAGTAATACTCGAACATTAAGAGCGAGACCAAGAATGACTCTGAAGTTCCTTCTCACTTGGCTGGCATAGTATCGAAGCTCTTCGGGGAAAGCCTTAAACTTGAAAGGGGCCAATGGGTACCAGAGAGTCATCAATATAGCTGGATATGGCCGATTGAAACCTTTAGTCGGTTAGAGATGGTCCCTGAGCGAACCCATGAGAATAGTAGCTATTTGAAGGTTACATACTTCGATAAACCCAAGGATGGGTTTAAAATCGCGTGGTATGAGGTGACCTTACTTGACAGGGAGGATCTCGGGGTAGCTCGTAGGGTCGCTCAGGCTTTGAAGGCCGTAGAGGAGTGGGAATATCGTTGCAAGGACCGCTTATCCTCCAAGGGGTCGGTCCTTGGAGGCCTCGAAGGAAAAGGAGCCTGCACTTATAGAAGACTCCCAACATGCCTTTAGGAGGTTAAAGCAAGGTCCTAGAGAGCACGCCCCTGTTGTCAAGCCAATCGTGCGAGATCCATCTGATGATGAAGAAGAGGAGGAACATCTGATCAAGGCTGCGAGAAGGAGGAAAGATATGTTCATTCCTCCATCTCATGAAGGGAATGTTGTAGAAGAGACCATTGTTAAGGCCTCGGAGAAGAGAGGAGAACAACCATCTTTCTTACTCTTGAGGAAGAAGTCTTCGTAGAGGGTGTTTCTCTCTCTCTCTCTCTCTCTCTCTCTCTCTCACACACACACACACACACACACACATATATATATGTGTGTGTGTGTGTGTGTGTGTGTGTGTGTGTGTGTCTAGGGAGGGCTAAAATAAGTTGCAAAGAGGTTAGCCGCAGCTTCAAGGAACTGGCGAATAAATCCGATTGGTGGGAGGAGGATTCTGTTTGTTGAAAATATAGATTCAATGCCCTTACAATGGAGTTTGATGCCTTGAGAGAGGATAGGGATCATCATTCTCAAGAACGGGCTCGCCTTACGGATGAGAATATTACCCTTCATGAGGCTCTTCGAGAACTATAGTGGGATAGGATCTTACATTACCAACAAGTTCAGATGTACAAAGAGAGAAGAAACGAGCTTCTGACCCAACTTGAGGATCTTCAGCATAGGTATGATACCTTGGCAGCTGATTATGCTGGAAGTCGCCCTAAAGATCAAGATCAATTCCATCAATGTAATGAAGCATATACGCATTTCTCTACCATCCAAGACTACTTGCAAGAGGCCTTGAAGTGTAGAGATCTCAGAGTTGAGAATCAACTTGAAAGAGGCTAATGAGGCTCTTTCTCGGGATCTAGATAGGGCGGTTGCTGATTTCAAAGAGGCTAACATTCAGAACCATGAGAGTGGTGTAAAGATAAGTCAGCTCAGAGATTAGGGATACCGAACCACGCATAGATTAACTCTTGTGGAAGGGGAGCTGACATATTATAAGGAGCAGTGTGCTGCTTATGCCGCTCAATTTTAGGAGTTGAATGATCAGGGAGTGTTTCCTTATCATGTGAGTTCTACCTCAAGGTCATTACCCGGAGAGCAAAGAGGCGAGTCTTCTGCTGCTCCAAGCTCGAGGCAGACGATAGATTATAACACCGGGAGTCGTGGCCACCGAAGTGTTCGAGGTTGTACCTCTTTTTCTTCTTCGCAGGGTCGAGGATGAGGCTTGAGCTTTGCAGACCTTTTTAGGTAGGGTATTAGTTTCGATGTAATAACATCTTGTATTGTGGTGTAGTGACACGTTTTAGTCTTTTTGAAGACCTTTTGTTGTTATCCTTGAGATGATTGACATTCAAACTTCTGTAGTCCGAATTTACTTATTTTTATAAGCTTCAGTAGTACACTTTTTCAAGTATACTATCTCGAGACTTTTACTTGTACGCAAGAAGATTGATATTCGAACTTTTATAGCCCTAACAGCTTATTTTAAATAAGCATCAATCATATACTTTTTCAAGAATATTATCCTGAGTTATTTTATTTTCTGCCTAAGACGATTGATATTCGAACGCGTAATCCGAGTAGTCCATTTTAGATAAGAATCAAGCATATACTTTTTCAAGCTAACTGTCTTAGGTAGCAATCGTATTTATGCTTTATCAGGCATGATATCTCTTTTGTTAGAGTAACATTGACTACTCAAAAAATAAAAGGAGATTGTTGTAGAATAAGAAAATGATTCTTTGAGCTCGTGGCTCGGTAAAAATAAAAACATAGAATGTCCTCAAGCTTAAGACTTGGGTAAAGTATTGTGGATGACCGCCGAAATCACGAGAGGATCAGAATGGGGTACCTGGTTTGGAGCTGCATCTTCATCAGAGAAGATGATTGTCTCCTCCGAGCGAAACCTCTTGTTGAGTGGTTCAGTGTGGGGAATGGCCCAAACACTGGCCTTTAATTTGGTGAGGGAGGATTCCCCGCTTGTGTAGCCATACACACCATCGATAACTCTATTCGCTCCATTTGGCGGTGACGGAGGAGGATCTCGAGGGTTATTTCCCCCCATTTCCCTGATTCTGATCATCGTGGTTCACTCTCGGGCCATCCTTCTACTTCGGCCATGGCTTTTCTCCATTTTTTTTGAGGTTGGCTGGCTCGATACAACTATTGGGGAGGCTGTGGGGGCTCCGTCTTTAACAACACCTTGACGGATCAACTTTTTGATCTCGTTCTTGATCTGGTAGCAGTCATCTGTGTCGTGTCCTTGGTCTCTGTGTATGCACAGAATTTTGAGGACCTTTGTCTGTCCGCCGATTCCCTCATCGGGGGTGGATCCTTGAAGAAATGTCGGAGGATTGACAATATCCTGTTCCTGACCTAGTAAGAGGTGTGTAGGACTCGAAGCTGGGTTTGGAGGGTCTTTCAGGTTTCTCTATTTTAGGCGCCTTCATCTTGGGTTCCTTGCTTTTACTTTCCCGATGTTAATCAAGATCATACTACCTCTTCACATTATTTTCACATTTATCGTACTTCTCAACTATTTCTTGGAGCTGTTGAAGAGTTGTTGGATTCTTTGAGGCCAACTTTCTTACCAGACCATCATCATCAAGATTCATCCAAAACTGGTGTATGATGAGATAGTCGGTCCGATCATGACATTCCATGGAAATGGCTGAAATTGATGCTCTTGAGAAGAATAAAAAATGGACCCTATCAGCCCGACCGCCTGATAAACATGCCATTGGACGTAAATGGGTGTTTTGAACCAAATTCAATTCAGATGGTTCAGTTGAGCGCTACAAAGCCCGTTTAGTTGTGCTTGAAAATAGACAAATTGATGGTATAGAGTTTACAGAGACATTTGCTCGGTTGCGAGAATCTCTTATGTGTACTTATTCTTGGTTGTGGTAGTTGTTAAAGATGGACGTGCACAATGCATCTTTGCATAGTGATCTTGAGGAGGAAGTTTACATGAATCCGCCTACTCGTTATGATTTTCCTGGTACTGGTCTTGTTTGTAAACTTCAGAGATTCAATATATGGTCTCTACCAAGCTCCCATGAATTGGTTTGCGAAGCTGGCTGGAGCTTTACGGCGATACAGATTTGTTCATATTCATGTCAATATATGGCTGAAAGCTTTACGACGATTATTCTTTGTTTACAAAATTACATCAAGTGGTTTCTGATGTCATAAATTATTACCGGAAACTTTACAAAGTCATCAGTGCCGGCCCTAAGTATTTTAGGGCCTGGGGCGAAAAAAGAAAGCCTCAAATATTCAAAAACATAAATTTTCCCTCTTTTTTGAAATTCCAAAAGGATCTTATATTTACCACTTAGCAGAACCATTTTATATCAAACAAAAATGATTATAATGAATAAATAAGTCCGACAAACATATATAGCATAAGTATTCAAAATTAGTCAAATTATATAGGTTTAATTTGATATACTAATTGCAAATATCTCCTAATATCTTTATTCTTTAGTCTTTAAAACAAGAAGGGTAATTTGTGTATCATAATGTCAATGTATATATAAAAGTATCAAAGCACAAATTTTACACAACAAACCACACAGGTACACTGCACACGCATAACACAAACGTTTACATGTATATATAATATTTATTGTCAAATTCAATACCAATTAAAAGTATTCAATAAGATAATAAAAAAATTAAGCACAAACATGGGGTTTTAAAAGACTGTTTTTAGCTTTAAAATGGGCCCATATAAGTTTGGATTTTAAATTTTAAAGAGTTCAAATACTGAAATTTTATGCTAGTTGTAATTTTTTTTAAATTTGGGCCCCTAAAATTGCTTGAATTTTTGGGTCTGAGGCGAGTGCAACATTGGCCTCAAGAAAGGGCCGCTCCTGAAAGTCATAATAGTCCGTAAACAAAGCTTCCAAAACTAATGATAACTTTCCGAAATCGTAAACAACTCGACTTATATTCACGATCTTTTACGATTCGTAAAAATTAGCAGAGTGTCATGTCTGGAATGTTTATGATATCCGAACTGTTAGGCTAGCAAACTTTCATATCCCATATCATTGCTAGCGTTTCCGACTTCAAAAACTCTGAATAGCATGGCCGGAGGCGCTTCACACCGTGCTATTCAAACAATTTTAAACCTAAGTATGGCAGGTTTTACTATGCTCGTTGTCCTTACAATAAAATGATGGGTGGCCAAATTTTTGCTTCCGCGAATGGTTTCCGATTTCAGAAATCTAAAGCAAGACGGAAAAAAAAAATTTGATTCCCCTGCTCGTTCTCCGCTGCGCATCACCCAGATTTAACTATTGTTACCGTAAAGTTACCTTATACAATCGTTATTGAATATTTAAGAGAAAATGACAGTTTTGGTGCCCATTTTGTGAGGAAAGGTCAACTTTAGTTCCCACTTTTTGAAATGGTTCAGAAATGGTTCCCAAATTTTGATTAAATGTTCCAATTTGGTTCCAAAATCGATTGATGACTGGCTATTGATTGTTTCCCCCACCACTGTCTCCTCTGCACAGTCATCACCACCCCCGTATACCCCACTACCATAGAGCTGCCCTCACGCCCAGTACGACCGCCACTAGCACAACCAGCAGTCGTAGTGCCCCATTTCTACTCCTTGGGATCTATGTGTTGGGCATTGCCGCCGAGGACTCCGGCGGATCGTGATGATGTGGAACAGAGTGACGGACTGAGCCCCAAATTCCGGCCACCCCAAATGCCGGCAAAGGCGCAACCACTGCACATATAAGAGGTGGTGAAGTCAGTGATGGGCTGAGCCGGCAGCAGAGTGACGCTTAGTCACTTAGGCCGAGAATGATCTACTCTCACTACCACGACGCCAGCCGAGATTGATCTCCGATGGGCACCACTACAGAGTCATCATCGTCGACACGACACCGACACCGGCACCTGCATCTCCACCATCCACCACCGCCGCCATTTTCTGGTTGGAGTTTAGTGTATTGGATTATGAATGATTTTTAAGGGATGAATGTCAGAACGAAGTGGTAATGAGCTCCCGTGTCGGGTAATGGGCTGACTAGTGGAGAAGTTTCGACGGTGGTGGGCAACAGGTGAAAAGAGGAAGGTTTCTGTCGGTGGGCGTGAGGCGGCTCTATGGCAGTGAATACTCATGGTGGTGATGGCTGTGCAGAGGAGGCAGTGGTGGGGTAGAAACCGTCGATGGCCAGTCATCAACCGGTTTGGGAACCAATTTGGGACTTTTCATCAAAACTTGGGAACCAATTTTGAACCATTTATAAAAGTAGGAACCAAACTTAACATTTTCTCAAAACCTGGCACCAAAACTGTCATTTTCTCGAATATTTAATACTGTTAATATTTGAACTTATAAGTATACCTTTTTTATATGTATGACTTCTTGCACTTTAATTTTCAGAGATGTCCTAATATATGGTCATCTATAAATACAATAATAAAAGGCAAAATACCAAGTTTATGATAATTATATCTTGTTCAATAAAATTTTAGGAAGTTGAACTTTTTCAAAATTTTACCTATGAAAACTAGGAACCCAATTAATTTAATTAGTCTAAGTAGTTTAATCAAATCAAAACATTACTGAACTAAAGGGAAATGTGGGAGTGGGATAGACCAGGCTACTGTTAATTTTTTTTACCACATCACTGCCATATATTTATCATAAGTCTAGGTTTTAGGTAAGACGAGATAACTTCGTAGCATAGTAATTAACGCTTACCAGATTGATCATCGTCTGAAACGCAATGGAGCGGGATTCGTTGATTAGCGAAAAAAACAAGCTGACATGGAAGAAATGGGATTTGCAGGAGAAGATTACAATCCAGGATTTAAGGTGCAAGGCCAGATCGCAACAGTTGGAGGCTTTGGAAGGTAAATTGAAGGAGATGATGCCGAAGATGAGGGCTTATGATCTATTGGTTGATGAGGTAACGGATCTCGATGTTTGGAAAACGCAGCTGGAGGCTAAAGTTCGAGATCTGGCTAATTATTTTATTTTGACTACTACAGCTAATTATGCAAGAGTAGCTAGCTAGGGCTCTGTTTCTAGGTCTATTTTTTATCATGCACATAGAAAGGAATTATCCTGTGTTAATTTAATTGTCTGCACTAATTGCTTGCTGACAATACTGTTTTGGTTAGCAGGTTTACAAAGCTCAATGGAAAAGATCGCAGCAGCAATAATAAATGTATGAATATCTCATACATATACAAATGAGGGACGTGGAGAGTTTTATTTTTTCTTGTTGGACAAACAGAGGGCGCATGGATTTGATTTTGATGAATGTGTTTGTTGAATTAATAATTTAAATTTCTTCAAGTATCGCTTGCGTATTTTGATTATATATTAGGTAATTAAAGTGAGTTGTGAAATGTGGTCTACGTATGAACTTTTTTTGTCAAGTAATTAGTATCAATTTGAAATACTAGCTAATGTAATTTTAAAATGTGAGTGTCTGATCGAATTATTTCGATATAATGAATCGTTTTGTTTCTTAAAAGTAATACAATTCTTATACCATATCACGGGTGCATGTACACCCAACTTCACTGTGTGTTTTACCTTACTAATTATGCATTCTATTAATAGTAATTTACATATACTATTTATAGAAATTATAAACAAAAAGATTGACAATGCACAATTATATACATCAAAATGCATATATATAAATATTAGAATGTACCTGGGGATATATACCCCAGGTGTATGGTATAATTTGTGTTTTAAAATAGAGTCTGAAAACACTACTCTCTCTATCCCATCGAAATTCCCAATCCAAATTTTTTCATTCGTTTTACTGTTTTTTTTACAAATTCAATATCCTATATACTTCATAATTTTTAATTCAACTTTCATTTTTTTTCCTTAATTTCGACGATGACGGAGGGAGCAATTGAAAAGGCTAGACGACTGACGTTGGTGATTTTTTATTATTATCATGTCTCTGTAAAAAATGTGTATGTGACCGATTACAACGGAGGAGTTCCGGTACAGAAAGTAGTGTTATATATACAACTGCTTTAAAAAAAAAGTGTTATATATACACCTGTGTTTTTTCTGAATTTTTTTCTTTCAGAAAAAAAAGTTGCGCAATAGAATTTTAAAATCATTCATGTTTAAATCCGATTATTTCCCGTACCATTAACGATTATCACCATTCGTGTAAACAATATACATTATATACTACTAGGTTGGTTGGACCGCACGTTGTGCGGTATATCTAAATGTAATTAAATACAAACCCTACTTAAAAGTGTAAGCACAACTCTTAATATATATAAAATGAATGGGGATAATAATTTTAATACCTTGAAAGTTCAAGACAAAAGTGCCATTTGTAAATATTTCGGTAGGTGTCGGGCTAATTTATTTTAGTGTTATTATTGACAAAAAATAATTATGTTCTATATATGTATGCATTTTTAACAAATAAGGAATTATGTTCTATATATGTGGTTTATTGTGATTTGATATGTGAAAATGTTAATGAAACTATTAATATTTATACTATGAGAATGCATGTGTTTTTTTAGATGCATTAATATATGTTGTGAATATTTTTGAAGATTGTTACATGTACTAAATATCGGTTAATTTTCGATAATGGAATATATGATGAGAAATATTAGGATGTGAAATATTTCAGTGTTATTATTGACCAAAAATAATTATGTTCTACATATGTATGGATTTTTAACAAATAAGGAATATATAAATGTTTCAGTTCATTCCAATCCTTTTCTCTCTCGCCTCTCTCCTGCTACAGTAGCAAATCCCAGATCTACTAGTTTGGCGGGGTGACAGCCGGCGCCCCGCCGCTGCTGGTCACCCCTCCCACCCCTCAACCTTGGAATCACCTAAACCTCCCCTCCTAACCCCCAAACCCGAAACCCCTCTTTTTTCGCCAACTAACAGATCGGGTTTTGTGATCTTCGGTGTAGCCCCCCAACTCCGGTGCCTTGCTGCCGGCGATGTATACAAGATCAATTTCGATATATACAAGATCAATCCGATGCATTGAATCGCTAGTTGTTGTGCTTTTATGGTTATTAATATTTTTTTGTACATCATTCAATCAGTGGCGAATAAGGTATAGATTCGACTATTACCAATCTAGGTTCATGCATATATGACAAGGAAGATCCATCTTCATCAGCAATATGTACGACTTGCAACCGTTTTTATACTGAAGTGCCTTGTTTTTCAGTTTTTGTAGAACCTTACTTTCAGTGTAAAACGACAATGTTTTATCATAAACTTTACGTTATTTAGAATAAATTGTTTTGTTTATAAAACAAGTTGTGTTGTTCAGAAAACAAGTTGTAAAAATTGATTGTTTGTGAAAAAGTGGCTGTTTAGGTTGGAAAAAGATGTGTTTACTATGGAAACTTAATTTAAATGTTTAAACCCCAAGAAATACTTTTGAAATGAAGGTTTTTGAAAAAGGAGTTGTTTAGGTTGAAAACTGACGTGTTTACTATGAAAACTTGATTTGAATGTGTAAACCCCAAGAAATACTTTTGAAATGTATGTTTGGTAAGCGTTATTGAGGCGGCAAGGTGTAACAGAGGGAACATGTGGTTCGGAAAGATGTTGACGGAAACATGTGAAGCGACGACGGAGCTAAATCTGATGATTTGCGATTCGATATGGATGCAAAGGAACAACATAATTTTTAATGACATGAATGTGGAAGCGGAGCTGTTAGCCGTATCAACTGGAATGAATTTGCGGTGATTGCAAGAGGCGAATAGTTGGACTGAGTGCACGTCTCCGGAGCTCTCGGATAACTCCTTCATGAGGCCGCCGACAGCAGGCACTCGAGTTACTTTTGACGCGGGTATAAGGGACACAGGCGGGTTTGCAGCATTGGCTTTATCTGAAGATGGAGAGTTCATTTGGACAATGACTCGAAAATGCCAATGAATTACAGACCCTTTCTATGCGGAGGCATAGGCGCTTAACCTAACCATGGAACTAGTGGAAGACATGCATATTGATAAGGTTATAATAGCAGGTGACTGTTTGGCCTTGATACGCTTGGCCAAAAGAACTGGAAGAATCACCGACGTGGTGTGGGAAGTTGGTGCAGGTTGCACGAAATAAACTGGGTACTTTAGACACTAGTTTTTCATATTGGATATCGAGAATTAATAATACTCTAACTCATCAGCCGACTGCTCACGCAAAATTTAGTGTAGAAGAGTATAGGGTTTTGGGTAGTGCTCCGACCTTCTTTTTGTCAAACGATTTTGGACATTTTCTAGGGACATGAATGTGATTTATTTTCTTTCTCCAAAAAAAAAAAAAAAAAAATGTTTGGGGTTCCAAGGGGTTTTTGGTCAATTTCTTATCATGCTCCTTTACATTTCCAACCCATGAAATTCATCTTGATTCACTCACACCGTAAATAGAATTTACCACTACCATCGTAACAGAAGAAGTTTCTCGAACTTGTGCTTATTTTCCCTCCAAAAACCGAAAATGGGAGAAACGTGGGAAGCTCTTGACGTCGACGATTCCGATATCCCCTCGCTCTCTCTTCTCCGCCCTTGCAAGCGCCCCGACACCGCCGCCGCCATCAATCCCAAGCCATTTCTCCGGCCCTGCTCCAACCGTTCCTCTGAAACCCTAGAGCCCAAACCCGCCCAGAACCGCCGAATCATCCCGGGCCCCGCCGGGGCCGTACAGTCCGCAATGCTGCAGAAAGCCCTAGACCGCGAGAAAGAGACCGGAGACTTGGACCCAGTGTCGACGCAGGATTATATCAGGAGAGCGGTCGAAAATGCCCCCGAGTTCGACGACGACTTTACCCGGACTCCTTGGCTCTCCGCCCTTCACTTCATCGGTATGTTAATTTCAAAGATAACTCTGATTATCATGTTAATTTTCTTTCTGGATTAAGGAATTGTTCATATTTGATGCTTTGTGTGTTTATTAGGAACTGTGGATGGTGTGGTTCCCAGCGTGCCTTTGAGCTCATTCAATCAGTGTGAGAATGTGGGCAAAGTCGATAGGGTATGAGTTCTCCAATGACTAATATATTATGCACTTTATGACTATGTTATAAAGTTTTCGATGACTTGCGGTGGGTTATTGTATTGCTATTTCATGGTGATAGTTCTCGTTTGTGGTAAAAAACAATCCTACTGATTGTGGATATTTTATGATTAGATTGTAGCGGTTATCAAGTCTCGCTCACATAGTGTTCTGGGTGGTTTAATGGTTACTTTAAAGGTATGTGTGTTGAAGTATTTATTCTGGTTCTTGCACTAAACAATGTGTTTGATGATTATTGCCTATTCTTGTTTTCTTCTGATTGTAGGATCCAACAGGTACTATTGGTGCTTCTGTTCATCACAAACTTTTAAGTGAAAACCAGTTTTCGCAGGATTTTGTCATAGGGTCTGTTCTGATACTTGAAAAGGTTGTAAATTGTATTCCTAGCCACTGTCGAGGTCCTTTAAATTGAGGCTTGGGTTCATACTGATGATTGAAATTGGAATGACATTGAATTGCAGGTTGCAATATTCTCCCCTTTGAAATCTATGCACTACCTCAACATAATGCCTAACAATCTCGTTAAGGTCTAATTTCTTTCCCGTGTCACTATAGCTATGAATTTATATGTAATTCTTCATATGTTAAAGCATTTGTGTTGCTGCTTCTTGTATCAGTTAGGCTTCTGAAATGATTGTCTGCAATCTTCATCATGTATCCATAGATTCTGATGCTTTTCATGTATAAATATGTGAGATGAGGAATATCTTGCTTTTCATGTATAGATTCAGCATGTTAGCTATTGTACATTCTGATGCTTTTAATGTAAAGTTCTTAAATTGGATGTGAAATCTGTAACAGGAATATAATGTATCATGCTCAGGTTATCCCAGTTATACTAGCTAGTCGTATCTTGTTTTGTAGCTAAATCAGTAGAGTTGTGATTTCATCTTTGCGTGAAATGACAATTGTTTTGTCATCTGATATGTAGCACTAATCTCAGAGTGGGCTAGGAAACCTTAGTTTTCGCATTACAAACTCTCATTACTGTTGATTTTTGTAATAAATGAAGTTACATTCTTTAGGTAAAGTAAGCAATATGTAGCTGAAGTGAGTTATTTTGCAGGTATTCAAAAAGGATACTGGTACTTCATCTGGAGACCGCAGCGATGAACATTCTATCATAAATATTACCCCTGGTGAAGGTTAGTTGGATATTCCCCTGATGTTATTACTTCATTAGTTCATTTACTGTATTAGAATTAGTGACTTTAAGAGTAGATAGTAACTTGTTTTAGGAAATACGAAGCTAGTCATATATCTATGATAGTGTTCTTTGAAATGATTTCCTAGATATTTGAAACCTAATTTCACATTAATCTTCTCACTTCTCAAATACTTAGGGAAATCTGGATCGCCTGAGAATAGGTTCATTCCAGAGACCGGAAGCTGTGAAGAGATGTTGGATGTAATGGAACAACCTATTGACGGGAGAGGCAGGATGAGTGGTTGCAGTCAATCAAAGAATGTACCAGATTGCAGGACTGAAAGCTTAACTGGCAGAAGTAGATGCAGCTTAAATGCTAGCACGACTGGCAAAGAACCTCTGATCATTTCGCAAGGGGTTAAAAATGGATTTTCTGAGGACATAATCATGGAGAAAGCTGGCGATGAAAGCTTAACTGGCAAAAGCAGATGCAGCTTAAATGCTAACAGGACTGACAAAGAACCTCTGATCAGTTCGCAAGGGGTTAGAAATGGATTTTCCGAGGACATAATCATGGAGATAGCTTCTGATGAAAGCTTAACTGGCAGAAGCAGATGCGGCTTAAAGGCTAACACGACTGGCAAAGAACCTCTGACCATTTCGCAATGGGTTAGAAATGGATTTTCTGAGGACATAATCATGGAGAAAGCTGGTGATGATCAGCGAGATTTTTCACATTGCATTGACAGAGTGCCCAAGGCTGGTGACCCTAAGCTCCTTAGTGAGGACACTGAAAAAAGAAAGAGGACCAATCGTGATGAAGAAATGCACGATAACAGCACAAGTCAAAGCCAAAAGCAATCTCTTCCATCGTGGACAGATGAGCAACTTGCAGAACTCTTTGCTGGTCAGGATGACGACGATGGTGCTTTCTTCTGACTGGTTTTGTGCTAGTGACTTGCCTTTGGAAGCTGGAAGAAATGGTAAATATGGAGGGAAGTTTAAAGTGTTTTTCTATTTTGCACTTTTCTTCAATAGAATGTTTGAAATATGTAATCATGCATCTGATATTCTTTTTCCGTCGCAATGTATCCAATTCGAATGTGTTTTGCACCCTTCTTTTCTTTTAATTCTGCATCTTGCATCATTCTGTAAGAAAATTTGTTTTGTTATTTTGACGAATCCTTAAAGAAAACCATGTTACTATTGTTTCTCTTTTGGGAATCAAAGGACGGCCCACCCGTTATTACCAGTAAACATCGTCCCAAATAAAACAAAGGGAAACCACCCAATTTACCAAACTTTAAATTTGAGACAAAATATTCCTCCATCCAATCACAACTCTCCAAAGTGACCTGTATATCATTGACTCATTACCATAGCCACCAGTTCTTCTTCTAGTGGTACCAGTCTTTCTCAGAGCACGATTAATTCAAATCCAAACGTTCCTATATGAAAGATTTGTGTGTTCACAAGATCACAATCATTGAAAAGGAAAAAAAAAGACGAGGATAGTTACAGGCTGTTTCACAAACTTGCTGTAGAGTTTGGGCCACGCAATCTGAGATGATTCTTTTGGATGTTCACAGGTTCCTGGAATATACTGATTGCTTAATTCATAAAAAGCAAAAATTAGTACAAATACAGCTTCGATAACTCCTACCATGATCTCATTGATGGTGTAGTGTGTCGATAGTGATGGATGAGAAATAATAATATCCACAAATTATATAGGACCTGGGTGTACTGGAAAATACCCAAACAAAAGTGCGTGGTCGAGGTTTCCAAGGGACGGACAATGAGTATGATGATAAATTCTCTCGATTACCCAACTTTTCTAAATATCATGAAATTACTATTTGTATATTTAAACTAAATAATATAATTTTGTGTTAAAACATTAATCATTTTAAAGCAAAACTATTGTAAAACATGTTATAATGCGAAAATGTAAGAAATTTCATTAAAAAAGTTTAACTTTTTTAGGTAACAGAAAATACAATTCAAATACAATTTAAGTAACTTTTTTGAATTTGAAACTGACCCGGGCCGTATTTTTTGGACTGGCGATTTTGGGCGATTTGTCTCTTCTTCTCTTTCATACGCTCCTCTCGCAGTTTGATCGGCGCCACCGCCATGGCGGAGCCGCCAATCGGCGATCAAGCCCCTCCCCTACTGTCATATGCACAGATGCTCAATACCCATCCGTCAACAACCTCTGATCTGATCATACACTCTCATGCCAATGATGCTAGAGTGCCCTTCAATCCAAAACCGCGTGTAGATCACTTGGGGGAACCAGGGATCCACTTCTCCGACGAGGAGTGCGATAGACTGGAGGCTCCGTTGAGATACACGTTGGTCGGAACTTTCTCCAGATCCCGTCCACAGATGGATAGACTGAGAAAGGATTTTCAGACTGTTGGATTTAACGGGCAAACTTGGGATCTTTTTGGTAGATAACAAACATGTTTTTATTCACTTTGAACTCCCTGATGATTTTTACAGGTGCTGGATGCATAAAGTGTGGAACTTTGGCTTCTATTCGCTACGGATCACCAAATGGAGCGCAGACTTTAATCCTAAGGCAGAATCACCGCTCGTTCCAGTTTGGGTATGTTTTTACGGCCTCCCGCATCAATTGTTTGAAGAGAATACTATGTTGTCTTTAGGTAATCTCATAGGACCTCCTGTGAAGGTAGATAAAGCAACAATAAAAAAAACAGGCCCCATGTAGCTAAAGTTGCGTAGAGGTTGATGTGTCTAAATCATTATGTGAAAGAATATGGATTAACTACAGAAATAAAAGTTTTTGGCAATATGTTGAATATGAAGGTGTGCCAGATTATTGCAAAAAATATTTTAAACTTGGTCATAATGATTTAGTTTGCAAAACTGATCTTGCTATGAGGCAGGAACCAAATTTCTGGAAACCTATGAATTTTGATCAAAAATTAAATCAACATGCCTCATCATCTGGTCTCACTAATAAGGATAAGAAAAAAGTCACTACTGATATTACTAACAACTTTGCTGGAGATGCCTCCTTGGGAAAGACAGGCTTTGATGCAGGTACAGGACATGTCTGGAAAGTTAAAGGGAAAGGAAAGATGGTGTCTGATCCAGTTTCAACTGAAATTTCCAACAAATCAGATCAAAGGGTGAATACTGGAGCTGTGCTCATCACAAATAGTTTGAGGCCCTGTCAAACACTCATGGAAATGCAGAGGATCATGCAATAACTACCAACCAAATAGAGGTGGTTACACTCAGTGAGGAAGATGATCTGGCAAAAAGTGTGGAGGAAAATCAACCAAGAGATACTTATCTCTCAGTAACAGTCCCACAGAGTGTTACTACAATGGATTCTCAGAAAGTCCAACAGGTAAACTCACAGGTAATTTCTCCTTTAACTGAAGAGGAACATAACTTGATAGATAATTTACCACATAGTTCTAGTTTTCAATGGTCTCAGGAGAAAAAAAATCAAAAGAAGCAGAAGGATATTTTATTCTAGAAAATATTGATCAAGGCAGATTTAATAAGTTAATTTTTGAGTCTCAACCTGAAGTTTCTATTGACTCTACTGTTCAAATCCCTAAAACTGGGAGGAAAGCAAGAGGGAAAAATAAAGACTATACTAGTACACAAAAAAATGTAGTCACTAGGTCTCAAATTGATCCATTAATCTAGTTTAATTATGTCAGAAATCAAATTATGTGTTTGGAATGTGAGAGGTATTAGGAATAAAACAACACAGGCTAGAGTATTACATGTTAAAAGAAAGCATCATATAGGTCTCTTTGTCATTATAGAACCTTTTTTGCATAGTAGTAAAATTGCATCCATTGCATATAAATTAGGATACACTCATTATTATGCTACACCTAGAGACAAGATATGGTTGTTTTGGAATGATGATTTTAAAATTAGCAATGGATTAGTTAGCAATGGATTCGATTTCGCAAAAATCACTAAGGATGTTAACTATATAATTTGATCACGGGGAACCCAAAATGATTTCAATATATTTCTACCCTCTAGCATAAATATAACTTTGTCGATGACTGACTCAAGATTTGCCTGGACTTCATCCTCTTCCTTAAGCATTTGGTAAATTAAATAGGACACTCATAAATAAAGAGTGGTCATTAAGAAAACTTCACTTAAAAAACAATCATTGTGGATACTCTAACTATCTAAAATCACGGGATCAATATAACCCTTGTATCCAATGGATGGGAGCTTCCTCGAGAGTGGAATCAAATAAATGTTGCGATAATTCCTAAAAAGCCTTATCCAAAGAAGGCATACAATGTCACTATTGAGGTCTAATGTCCAATCTGTCTTAGATAAATCAGGCAAGATCCATACAATCAGGAACATTGGAAGAAAAATGTGTTGCTCGCGCATGAAATGCTGGAAAAGTTCAAGACAAAAAATACATAATCAATGGCAGTATATCTTGACAAAATCTTCTGGGGAAACTCTGAATGTGGACTTAAAAAAAAGTATGGAGGCCATGGAATATTTTGAGTTATCCTCTTTCGAAAATAAATTGTCAGTTTAAACCCTCCACACTTTAATGGATTCTGTTTCCCTAAAAATACGGTTGACATTGAAAATAGGAAGAAGCATGTGGTTTTCTTTTACATGGTCATTACAGGTTGCAAGAAGAAATCAATGGCTTCATTAGAGAAGTTATAAGAGTTAGATGAGATAGCACAAGAGAAAAAATATAATCTTGGTATGCTCAGATGAGATTTTTTTCCCAGGAAAGTAAATGCCTCGATGTTGGTCCCTTAATAATTTCTAGGCCTTGACTTGTTGGTGTATGCCTTGAATGTCGTATTAGCCACTACTACGACTGAGCACGAGGTCTCGCTGATCCGGGGGCGGATACGCCCCCGGCCCAATGGTACGGGTTACCTCTTTGTTGGGGTGTTGGTGACTTGGGCCGAAAATGTGTTTTCGGGCCCAATACCCAGGGTTTAGTGAAAGAGCCTCTATAAGCCTCTTTCTCTTGCTGTAACCTAATTCATTCTGTTTTCTGGGAATTAGACGATAGGAACATCTTGTAACCTGGGTACTTATCTAATGCAACCTGTCTCCTTCCCGTGGATGTAGCCAATCATTGGTGAACCATGTAAATATCTCTATTCTTATTTTTCCTTTGCGTTTATTTGTTGTTTCTCATGTTCCGCACAACATAACTTGATATAATAAACCAAGACTTAACAATGCAAATAATATATATTTTCTACACTTTTGTAAGCATTTAGGAAACATTTTTTGTATTTTTACCAGGGAAGTCGAAGGGCTTCTTATCTCAAGGCGTCACAGTCACAGAACCCCTGGTGTATGCCATCTTGTACAAGATGCGAAACTGATCGAAACTTGGCTCTATACCTTTTTGAGCAAACCAGGTGATTAGGGCCATGATAACCACAATTACAATTTGAATGCACCTGCTCTGGATGAACTCGGTAATGGTTTAAAACCCTCGAGAATAATGAAGTGAAAGGGAAGGTGAGACCATCCTCTATAAACCTCCCGTATTTACTCAGTGTAACCAAATATTTAGTCACACTGTATCTCAGCATACATCAAGTCACGGTCTAGTGGAAAAGAGGATCTGCAACCCTCAACGTATTCTCGGGCCTCTTTATCCTTCACCGAAACATTGCTCGACCCCTCTACGGCAGCCGTAGCGCATTTCTTTGGCTGAGCCTTCGTACTAGGGGGCCTGGTAAAGATGTCGCATCCTTCATCACATGGGGTTGCAGTGAAGCAAGAAGCAAGTCCATCGTTTTACTTCTCCCCTTTATGGGTTAGAACCTCTATCGGACGTATCCCGTCGGCAATATCAGCCTAGCGGCGATCATCCTCTTTGTTATCATGTTTGGGGCTGGATGACACTTCATTCTCGGAATTTGAGACAGACATGATAGCAGAGAAGGATAGTGGGAAAGTATAAGAAGGGATGACAAAATACAAGAATAGAAAAATCGAATGCAGTGAGTAATCAGAGAAGAAATTCGAACAACTTATGGATTGAAAACTGTGAAGTTTCTGAAGGAAAGAACTGAAGAAGCGTCGTCTGCAAACTTGGAAAGAAGAAATTTGAAACATAGAAAGAAAAGGAGATATTTGGGGGGGATATAACCCAAAATTAAACAGCATTTAAGCGGGTGATTACCTTGACCCGAGTATCAATGCGAGTAAGTGGAGAGGTGGGGACAAACTACCCTCGTCACCGAATAAATAGGAAACACGTGTATCAAGCTTTCAAATTGGAAAAGGATTTAACTCAACCGTCCACGTGTTGCGAAACAACTGAAAACTAGATATTCAGAAGATTTAACCCGAGCGTTCAATCCGAGAGGATGCCTCGAGTTAACAGTTCGAGAAACATCCTTCGAACTCCTCAATTTTACCCCGGGTAAAAGACTTCGAGAAACTCCCTCGAGAAGAAATCCCTCGAGAAGAAATCTCGACTACTAAATATCTACCTTGGGGCTACTGATAAGTCCATGCTTCGCACTTGCGAGCTTTGTTCGGACCCGATTCAAGGATCGAGAGATTCCAGGCTCATGATATGCGGGAAGTGGGCTTAAGGATTCATCGACCTAGTCTAAACATAGACTGCGTATATTCTGAATTGCCTACAAGGAATACAGTTACTCTAAATTTGGGAATACAACTGTTATTACCATAAGAGTTATAATCATACTCGAAATACAAACCCTGCCAATCTACGGATTGAGGGGCTATAAATGCAAAGGCCTCTCTGATCTATCTTACACACACTATATGTTTATTGCTTCTCAAGGCTGTTTTCTGACTTAAGCATCAGAGTATTTACCCTCGGCCACTCTGGGGTCTGTTTTGTAGATCAGTTTGTGAGCTCGATTCGAGATCATCCGCAGGTCCGAGACATCTATCACCATGAATATAATGTTTTTCATATAGTCCCATAGTTTCTTTATTTGCCATGCAGTCGCTTTCTATATTAGACGGTCTCCTTGGAGACTTTCTAAATAAATAAATAAATTTTTGGATAAAAATGAAAGAAAAGTAAGAATTAATGAAAGCATTAAATTTTAAAGAGTCAAACTACATTGGCTCGTATGCCTTTTCTATCTTTCTATTTCATCATATATCTATTTTAGAGCATGGGATAAAGTAGTTGTTGGAAGCCATGATATGGCAAAAAAGGTAAATTTGGCTAAAAACTCTATTATAGCATAGCGTTGCTGGACTTGCTCTAACAAGTGAGATTTCTATGTCTCTTTAGCACATGTATATAGAGAGTCAAAATCAGTGCCAGATGGACTAGCTAAAATTGCAAGTAGAGATAGAGTTAATTCAACTTATACTCGTGGTAATCATGTTGTCCTGCAGGACATGCATCATCTTAGCATATACTTGGCATCGATGGCAAGTTTAGATGTACTTAAGGGATTTTTCTAGCATAGTGGGCCAATAATATCTCATTTGTAGGAGCCTTTGAGATACTGTTCGTGGGGCTTGGTGGCTTCCACAAACGCCTTGGTGTGCTTATCGAATGAGGTGTTCTGCGTTGGATGGTCCAACGCAATTGAGGAATGGTTGTAAGTATCCTTTGTTGTATAAGCTACCTTCATGTGTGACGTACTTTGGGGGATTCACTCGGATTTTTCGAGCCAAAGTCTTTTCCTTTGGAAGGTTTCCATTTTGTAAATATTCTACGAAATGGCTCATCCAAGTGTATGAAATGCTCCCTTCATAACTTACGATGTTGTCCTCATAACTTCGCTTCTCTAGCATTTCGATCAAAAACTCCTGAGAGGAACGAATGTTGAGGTCCAAGGAGGAAAGCTTCCTCAACACATCTGCTTTATGGTTGTCGTCTCAGGGAATGTGGTTCAGCTCGTATTGTTGAAATTGGCTTAAAAGAAGCTTGACTATCTTAAGGTATCTCTATAGGCTATACTCTCGAGTTTCGTATTCACCTTTAACCTGTTGTACCACGTTTGTGAGTCACTTAAGATCTCCAAATCTTTAACTCCAAGGTCTTTTGCCAGTTTTAACCCTATTATTTGGGTTTCATACTCAACTTCATTGTTTGTTGTTCGAAAGTTGAAAGGGAGGACATACGGATGGTCTTTTCCCTCGGGGCTAGTTAACTGAACACCTGCACCACTACCCCAAGTTGGAGGATCCAACGACGTATAAGCGCCATTTCCCTGTGGTATCAAAAGGTTCTTGCTGGTTGATTTCTACTTGATCTACTGACTCCATTATAAAATCTACAAGGGTCTGACCCTTAATGGTTGTTCGGGACTTGTATTGTATGTCATGTTCTCCCAACTCGATGGCCCACTTCATCATCAATCCCAAGGCATCGGGTTTTTGCAAAATTTATCTGATCGGGTTATTGGTTAGAAGTATCTAGTGTGCGCCTGAAATATGGACACAATAATCTCGAGGCATGTACTAGAGCTAAGATTAGCATTTCAATGGGGGTATATCTTGTCTCGGTCCCTTGTAGGGCCCTACTCACATAGTATATTGGGTGCTGATAACCCTCTTTCTCCTTCACCAACACAACACTAATGGCTAGTTGTAGAGCAGATATGTACAAGTAGAGGATTTCCCCTTTATCGGGTTTCAATAGCGAAGGTAAGTTCTTGAGATGGTTTTTATAGATTATGGAAAGCTCCCTCAACTCATGGGACCACTCAAACTTGTTGGCCTTTTTCAATATGTTGAACAAAGGTAAATTATTTTCTACCCCCTTTGAAAGGAATTGACTTAGGACCGCGAGAGATCCCGTCAGCTTTTGTACGTCCTTCACCGTCCTTGCTCGGGGGTTGTATGTTTTGTAAATCTTCTATCTTCTCGGGGTTAACCTCAATTTTTTGATGGGATACCATGTATCTTAAGAATTTACCAGCCCCGACAACAATGGTACACTTAGCCAGATTTAATTTCAAATTGGTTGTTCAAAGTGTATCAAAGGCTTTTTATGTCTTCGAGGAATATGTCATAACTGCAACTCTTCACCACCATGTCGTTGACATAAATCTCCATATTTTGTCTGATTTGGGACTTGAACAGCTTGTCAACTAATCCTTGGTAGGTATCCCTAGCATTCTTCAACCTGAATGGCATCTTCTTGTAATAGAAGGTTCCATTGTCTGTGATGACGGAGGTCTTCTCCTTGCCCTTCTCCTCCATTGGGATTTGATGATATCCTCGGTGGGCATCGAAGAAGGCTAAGACTTGGTAGCCATAGATTGCTTCGACCAGTCGATCTATAGATTGCAAGGGGTATAGCTGTCTTTGGGTCAACAATCATTCTCCAATGCACATCCTCCACTTTCCGTCAGGTTTTCTGACAAGCACTAGGTTGGCTATCCATTCGGAATATTGCACCTCTTCAATCACATCAGCTTCGAGCTGCTTGTCTACTTCTTCTCTAATGGCATGATTTCGATCCAGAGTAAAGATGCGGCGCTTCTGCTTTATAGGTTTTTGCGCTGGGTCTATGTTTAGATAATGCTCTGCTAGCTGAGCAGGTACTCCCACCAAATCATTGGTATCCCAAGAGAAGACGTCTATGTATTGATTTAGAAGATCTCGAAGCCTCACTTTTATCTCGGGGGGTTAGAATGTACCCACTTCCACCATTCATGACACTCCAAGTTGCATGGGCTCTGACTCAGAGTATTTCGCATGCTCGGGTGTTGATTTTTTGGCGTTTCCTTGCATTGCCTCCTCAATAGATATGATTGTGTATTCAGGGTCGACCGAGTATAATATAAAATGGCGCCATGGAATCGACTATTATGAAAGTGCAGTTAAGCATCAGGCCATTTTCCACCTGTACGAGTAGTGTGATCTCTCCCAAAGGCGTTATGGGGTTTCCTACAAATCTCGAGACTGGATTTGTAGGTAAAAGATCTCTTTTAATCAGAACCAAATTCTCATAGCAACCGAAAAACATGATTTCGACATCGCTTCCCCCATCTACGAGGACCCGTTTAACCGTCATGTGATTGATGACAACGCATATAAACAAGGGGTCGGAATGGGAAATTTGGTTGGGAACTGCATCCTCTTCTAAAAATGAGTCTCTTATTTCCCAGTTCTCGTGGAGAGGCTTCTCCGGGTGCTTTATGTACACCATTTATACTCTGACTCGCTCCTGCATGGCTGTTAAGGCTCGAGATTGATTATCCCTCGGGGGATCTACTTCTGAGGCGTCCATCCTTGTGGTCTTGCGAAGATCGGTTGCCTAATGCATCGTCTACGAGTGGTCCGATGATGATGCTTCCAGCTCCTGTCGGGGCCCGATAACGGACTCGCTGAATTCTGCGAGGGTTCTCAGCCGAATCAGTCATGAGTTCGAGCGGATGATCTCAAACGGAGCTCAAGACTAATTTGCAAAACAGGTCTCAGGGTGGCCGGGGTCGTAGCCACTCCGATACTTAAGTCAGTAGACAGCCTTGAGAAGTTATAAACATAAAAGTATAGTGTGTGTAAGATAGATAAAGAGGTGTACCAAACCTTTGTATTTATAACCCCTCAATCCGTTGATTAGAAGGGTTTTTATTTTGAGTATGATTGTAACTATTATGCTAATAACAATCATATTCCCATAATTAGACGAATTGGATTCCTTGTCGGTAACTCAGAATATGCGCAATCCATATTTAAATTAGGTCGATGGACCCATAGGTCAATCTTCCGCGTATCTCGAGTCAGAATCCTCTTTGAGCCCGAACGAAACCTAAGAGTGCGCACCGTGGACTTTTCAACCATCTTCGGAGTAGGAGATCACATAGTTTGAGCTCTTAGGAGCAATTCTTCTCTTCTCTTATCTGCGTTCTTGTAACCCTAATTTTCACCATTATTGCACAGTAGGTTTCTACTGTTTTTCCATTATCTAAGCTCAACAAACGTGATAAAAGATTAGATCATTGCCTTACTATAAGACCGCCTTACCCAAGTGTTTCTCTACTAAAAATTTGTTTGAATTTTATTAGGCATTATACCTTGAGTTTTTTTTTTCAAAATACAATGCAAATTAATTATGATAATTTGACTTATTTAATTTTATTCAGTTTTAATCACATGGTGGAACTATGGATTATGAAAAAAACCGTGGCCGGTGGGTCTCCAATTAATGTCTGATTTAATTTGTTTTTTTTTTGCTAGTCACGTCTCATTAATTTAACAGTTTCACCCCTATATAGAATTTTGGGTTCATCCCTTAACCTGAAACTGAAGAGAAACACTTGTGTAATACAATCTTATGATAAGGAAAATACATAATCATTCATATTTTGGACCTAAATGAGTATTTGTGCTCATTTTCAAAAACACAACAAGTCGTGTCTTACACCACAAAACCGCCTTATTTAAGCGTGTCAAAACTGAATACATTTCAATTTTCTTAAACAATATAGCAAAATAAATTGAATAAAACAAAAATTCAGTTAAATCAAACCAACATTAAAACATAATAAAAATAGATATGCGATAATCCCTACGTCACCAATACGTATATATATAGTTGTATCAAGAAAAATGTGCAAGCATGTTAATTAATAGGCAGCGCCTTTGACCTTACTTACTTGGTTACAACTTTATTTCAAAGGTTTGCCAGTTTGGGGGATGGAGCTATGTCACACAATCGCAACAGAAAGGTCCAAGTAACAAATCCCATCAAAATCCCTAAAAATAATAAAAATGGTAGTATGTGCTAGTATAATTTTCTCAAGTGGCCTCATTATTGGGGCAGCATGTCCTATGCATATATACTCAGGCCGCAGCGGATCATGAGATCCAGAACAAACCCCTCCCCCCTGCCAACCCCCCAAAGGCCAACTCCTATCTATCTTTGGTGTGAGGATACTAATAATACCCTCATCTTCTTCTCCTCTCTTAAATACATACATATATCTGTATCTATATATATATATGCCACCCCAAACCCTTCTCTTCTCATCATATTTTCGTGGTTATTTTCGACCATGGCCTTTTCCCAAAAATCTTTTCTCGATCACCTCGACCACCAAGGAGTCGCCGGAAAATCCATACTTTTTCCGGCGAAGAGGGACCCCGGCGGGATTGGCTTCTTGGATGAGGTTGGGGGCAGCGTTGATGGCCTCATGTCCTGCACAGAGAGCTTAGGGTTCGAGAGCTCCGACGAGAGGAGGGTTGATGATGATCAGACGTTTGATGAGATGTGCAATATTCAATCGTCGTCTTCGAAAGTTACGAAGAAGGAGCATGTTAGGACAGAGGCGAAGAAGTTTCCGCCGCCATTGTCGTCGCTGGATCATAACGGAAAGCCCACCTTCTTCCTCCGGCCGGTGAGGAAAGACGGCAAGCTGGAGCTTCAAGAGGTCAAGATCAGCCGGCCGGAGGTCCTGTTCGCTTCTCGCCAAGATGGACGGCTGAGGTTGCACCTTCTCTGCAGCGACGAAGATGAAGATGAAGATGAAGATGGAAACGAAGAAGATGGCGATTTCGGAGATGAAGAGGAGGAAATATTAGAAGGAAGTGGTGACGAACAAGTTGAAGAAGAAAAGGAGGCGGAGGGGTTGTGGATATCGGCGAGTCCTGATGGCCGTGGCGGTGGAGATGGTTTAAGACGGTGCCACGAGGTGGTGCACCACCGCGGAAACAGCCGCCACCACCACCACCGTCCCCGTCACGACTTCCATGTATGGAGCAACAGGCAATGTGTGACAAGCAGGTGAAGATCCCTATCAAGGACCCCACATGATCGTAATGATTGATGAGATACTGAAGCCATGGAAAGTTGAATTAAATCGTTCGAGAATTAATTTTGGTTTGTTTTTTTGTTAGCTTGTGAGTTGAATCATTTGAAACTTAGAACGTACGAGAGTTAGAGATCTTTTGTTATATTGAAATCTGCAGTTTCCTATTTTTTATTAATAATTCCATCCGATAAAATGATAAACACGAACAAAACTATCTGCAGATTCTTTTTATTTAATTCCAAAAAGCAAGAAAAGTGATGGAAATAGAATACCAAGACAAGGAAAGATTACAAAACTTCTTGCTATGAAAAATTATATTATCTTATGAGAAATAGATTTCAGTCATTTTTGTTTTATGTCAATTATTTAGTTACTTTTATATTGATTATTTCATTGTAGAAATTTATAGGATTATCACATACTAAGTTGTGAGATTCATAGTAGTAGTGCACTTATTTAAGAAAATTACAGTTTATGTGTGGATAGTATATTATATTATGCAGATTATTGTAATAGTTTGCATTTTAGATAGAAGTTCTACTTATCATATTTGAGTGTCTCAAGACTCGAATATTTTTTTCCCCCGGATTTTAATTTATAATTGCAAATTTTAAATTCGCACATAGTTATACTTTAAATGCTAAGGTTGAGTAAAAAAAAACCATAAAGGTCATGTTGTTCATAGGTTAGATTTTTCAAATATCAATTATAAAATTAGAGGGGAGTTTAAGAAAAGAATGCATGTCTTCTTATTTGTCTAACTTACTATATTAATCCCCTTAGCATGTGCCAGTGAAATTAATAACACCCATTAGATTGTATCAACGGCCGTGATTCTTTTTAAAATATCCTACCCCATACATGGTAATTCTCTTCAGTTATTTTTTATTCAGTTATCATTTTATTTTCCAATTACAGTTTTCCCCTTCTTCTCCGATCTCTATCGAGTTACAACCCACGATCCTCTGCTTCAACTGTTCAGTCTCACTCCGCCCTCCAATTTCTGTGCACGTTCACATCAACCCACTCCAACCTTTCTGGTTTTTCTGGTTCAGTAATGCACGAACAAAACTATCTGCAGATTCTTTTTATTTAATTCCAAAAAGCAAGAAAAGTGATGGAAATAGAATACCAAGACAAGGAAAGGTTACAAAACTTCTTGCTATGAAAAATACGGGCAATATTATATTATCTTATGAAAAATAGATTTCAGTCATTTTTGTTTTATGTCAATTATTTAGTTACTTTTATATTGATTATTTCATTGTAGAAATTTATAGGATTATCACATACTAAGTTGTGAGATTCATAGTAGTAGTGCACTTATTTAAGAAAATTACAGTTTATGTATGGATAGTATATTATATTATGCAAATTATTGTAATAGTTTGCATTATAGATATAAGTTCTACTTATCATATTTGAGTGTCTCAAGACTCAGAATATTTTTTTCCCCCGGATTTTAATTTATAATTACAAATTTTAAATTCGCACATAGTTATACTTTAAATGCTAAGGTTGAGTAAAAAAAAAAAACCATAAAGGTCATGTTGTTCATAGGTTAGATCTTTCAAATATCAATTATAAAATTAGAGGGGAGTTTAAGAAAAGAATGCATGTCTTCTTATTTGTCTAGCTTACTATATTAATCCCCTTAGCACCCTTAGCACGTGCCAGTGAAATTAATAACACCCATTAGATTGTATCAACGGCCGTGATTCTTTTTAGAATATCCTACCCCATACATGGTAATTCTCTTCAGTTATTTTTTATTCAGTTATCATTTTATTTTCCAATTACAGTTTTCCCCTTCTTCTCCGATCTCTATCGAGTTACAACCCACGATCCTCTGCTTCAACTGTTCAGTCTCACTCCGCCCTCCAATTTCTGTGCACGTTCACATCAACCCACTCCAACCTTTTTGGTTTTTCTGGTTCAGTAATGCACGTAACACTGGGAGAACAAATTGTAATTCCGTAGGCTCGCCCTAGCTAGGGTTGTTTGCGGCGGAGGCATTGTGGGCAAGAGAATGAGTAGGATTCCTGCTTTGTTCTTCTTCTTTCTGTTGTCATCCATCTCCAGTGCTGCAATTCTTAAAGGTGTGTCATTTATCTCCTGTCATTCATTTTGTATCGAGGACAGTACTTTGTGTTGTGAAATTTGTGCAGTTTAATTGTACATCTCTCACTTTCAGGAGTGCAGTAAACTATTACATTGTTGGTAGTCAAGGTTATATGCCAGGAATTTGAGGTAACATTGGCTTTCAGTTAAACAAAAACTGAAAGCTAAAAAAATCATGCTAATTGGTGATAAAGAACCGGAATTCAAAATATATAGCGTGATTCACCAAAACTCCTCTAATTCTGAATATTTTCTTTATCACCAAGGCTAGCGTAATTCACCAAGGCATTTTCCAAATCATTCTGAACTTTTTCTTTTCAATTCACTATTGAATTATGTCTCTTCCCATAATTCGAAGGTAATTTGCATAGCAAGAATTTTGTTGTGCAGATTGGTACCTGAATATGTGTTTGGTCGCTTTATTAGAGCTCCGTATCAAAGGTACCATCTCTTTTGTTACTGTTTGTTTATACAGACTTTATTTGTATAACTTTTGTAGAATATTTGTCTGCCGTTTAATCCTTTTCCGTGCATGAATGCTCTGTATTTGTATTTCTTCTTTCTATGCTGCTTCTGCCGAATATTTGGAATTTTTTTGAAAAGAATTGGTAAGCATATAAATGTCATTCTGTCTTGCTGCTCTTTTTTTTTTGTTGAGTTGTGGTACTTATGATATTTATTAGAACACTACTCCATTTTTTATTCTTTTTAAACGAATATGCTTTTACACTGTTGCCATAGATTTATAAGTTTGCTGGTTCTACTTTTAAGCTATGTATTTCTGCTGTTGTTTTCTGCTGATGCTGAGTTGTTGTTGCTGCTAATTTTTTCTGCAGATGCTCCTAAGAAAGCAACATATATACACTGTCCCGGTCCCTAAGCAACATATGCAAAATAGATTCAACAAATGACCTCCTTTTCAGTACCTACACATTTCATTCACTGCTTTGTGTACTATTACCAGCACTTGAAAACAAAATATCATTATAGGTAATAATGCTGGAGTTGTAATAAAAATTTTGCATCTTAGGGGCATCTTGATTAGTTTTTTCACGCTTTCATATCATCTCACTGCAAATTGAGTTCTAACTTCTTCCCCTTTTCACAATATGGATGCAGGGAATGAAATTATTTCCGACTGGCAGGAAAAATATCTTTTAAGAGGTTTTTGGTATTTTTGTTCAACAGATATCTTTTTTGATTTTTGGTGTTGAAATAAGTTGTTTTGGGGTATTTTTGTTTGACATATATCTTGTTTTCGAGTGCTGGTAATAGTACAGAAACTCCTGCAAGAGAATAGGCATGATTCGAAAAGAGATATATACTACAGGCATCCTGATGCCTTTAAAGGTACTGAAAAGGAGGTTGTTTGATTAATAAATGTATGAGTATCTTTTAAATTTTCAAATGTTTATTGGCTAGGCAGAGCAATCAGTGGTTGACCGAGCTATCAATGATATTTGTGTTCTTCTACAATGTAGCTGTCATAACCTGAATATGGTAAGCATTTTAACTTCTCATCTCTATAATAATAACGTTCTTAAACATTGACATAAGTAGCTCGCACTTCTTAGTGTTGTATCTGTGTACTTATGCATAGTTTGTGCTTTTCGCTTGTCCTTCTTAAAACTCTCTATTAAATTTCATGATTGAGCAGTAAAGGCGCTTGCTTGTCTAAGATATTTTGACTCAATGGATGTCAAAATGACCACTGATCTGACTTATTTGTATTCCTTTTTGACCGGTATCTGTTGACCAAGGGTACGTGTATCTTCATGGCCACCTACACTCTCTCTTGATTGAATCAGGAATGTTTTTGTTGTAGCACACCTCTCGACTTTCTCTTTTCTGATGTTCTAAATTCTAATGCAGACTGGTAATGAGTTCGCTTAGATTTTCAGAAGACGGGAGGACATTTAACTGCATATAGACCCAACACCGTAAGACCACCTCTTAAATTTTATTTGAACTTGGACATGACTAGAAATTTTATATTCTTCTTCTTCTCTCTTTTCTGCTTATAAAGCATGGACTGAGTTGTGTTAGACTGAAGTTTTTCTTAGTAGTTATGATGCTTTATTAGTGTGTTCTTGAAGACGTTATTGTCATATTTCTGGTAATTCTGTAATTCTTATAAATTTTACAGGTAACTGAATCATCAATCATGGTGTGCTCTTTTTCCATGATGTATACTCTTCCTCAAACTTACAGTTATTGGATTTCACTCATTCGTTGTATCCAGTGTTGCTGAGTGTTGCTGGTGTACGATATTACAAGCTGGCCAAAAGGATGTTCATTTAGAGCTAACTTCCAATGACAAATTTTTGTCATGTTTGTGGTACTACCAATGCGTAGATGAGTAAGAAATCTTCCATATGAAAATACTATGATACTTAGATTAGCTAGAAATCTGATGTTTTATTTACGTATTCTAAAATCAGCCCTCCCTCTTACTATGGATGGCCGTCTCAAAATTGTGCGTGTATAAAACATTAATACCTCAGTTTTATTTGATTATCAGATATTTTCTTGGTCATTTAGATGTTTAGTCTGTGCTTGTGCAAAAGTTGAGTTTCCGCATTTTGTGAATGTTTTATTTGTAAATTTACTAATTTGACTTTAACTTTTATATGTCCATAATTTGATTTATTTTCCTTATTCTTAAATAGTTGTGCTTATAATTTCTATTTTTTCTTCCATCTTAGTAAGGTCACATATCATACAATATAATATCATTTCATTATTAGCACTAAAATTATTATTTTTCCTTCAACAAACTATATAAAGAAAAATGACCGTGCATTGCACGGCGGACATTAAAAATGGTGCGGACATTAAAAATGGTGTTTTCTTATTCGAACAAACTTACTGCTCATCATTTCCATAGTCCAAATTAAATAAATAGGTAACAGTAAACGAATCCACCTACCATCATTTAATTTAACTAATTAATGGTTTTTATTAATTATCTCAACTTATCATTCTTATTTTTTATGAAGATATTTAATATATTTTATTAATTATCTCAACTTATTAGTCTTATTTTTTTAAAAGATAATTCTATTAACAGTGACGGTACCTATGAAGGTGGTTTTTTAATAAATGAACCATTACAAATTATTCGTCTGAATCAATAAGGCATGGGTGGTGTCAGTGTGTTGGAGATCAGGTCAAGAGAATCAAGCAGAGATTTCAGATTCCCAAGAAGGGTTATAATTAGTAGTACTGAGCAACAAGTTTCTCGCAGATCTTTCCATTTATAGGAAATGTTAGTTGAACATTCCACCATACAGTAAACGTGAATCTATAAATTTCTTTCATCTTCGACCTGATCATGGATGGGAGTAATTAGTAGGCTGACTCTAAGCCGCTGCCGAAATCAACAATATTTTTATATTATATTGATAATAGGTTTAGCATCATCTAATATATAATTATTCAAATTATCATATAGAATCATCGAAACATACAACGTGATTATGCACTCGTTAACAAAATTCGATGGTGGTTTAGCCGCTCAACATCAATGTATATTCTCAGGATTGGGGTAAAAATATATTTTTGTATATTAAATTATATATCTCTTCCTATTTTACAGTAGCAAAGATTAGCTTTCTTGTATTATATATTATACATTTCAGTATTAATGAAATCATTCTGAATTTCACATTCACGTGGAATCAGGCTCCTCGGGTTTGGTTCCAGCGTTTTACCTCCTTTCTTGTGTAACTAGGGTCCAAGTGTTGTTTGACTGACACTTTCTTATTTGTGTTACTTCGTTATTTGTGTTTTCTCGAGAATCGACTGTGTTGTACTTATTGGTGTATGTTGACGACATTATCCTTACCAAAAATAACTCTGCTCTCATCCGCCGGTTTGTTGCTCGGGTTGATCATGAGTTTGTTGTTAAAGATTTTGGTCCCTTCGTTACTTTTTGGGAATTGAGGTTGATCGCTCTCCGGCAGGGCTTTTTTTGGGGCAAGAAAAGTATGCCCTTGAGGTTCCTCAGCGAGCTAGTATGACCGATGTTGCACCTGTCTCTACACCGTTTATTCCGGGTTCGCAGCTTGTCGGCTCTTCCAGTCCTGCATTTTTGAACCCCAAGCTCTATTGCTCTCTTGTTGGTGCAATGCAGTACTTGACAATTACCAGACCTGATTTGTCTTATGCGGTTAATTCTGTCAGCCAATTTTTGCAGTCCCCCGCAGAAGATCATTTTCAGGCGGTTACTCGCATATGACGTTATGTTCGTGGGATGCTTCACTATGAACTGATGTTTCGTCCTTCGCTTGTTGGTCTCTCCGTTCTTGACTACTCCGATGCTGATTGGGCAAGATGTCTTGAAACTCGCCGCTCCACCTATGGCTATGCCATTTTCCTTGGTGGCAATCTTGTTTCTTGGAGTGCTAAGAAACAAGCTAATGTCTCTCGTTCCAGCTGTGACTCTGAATATCGTGCTATGGCGAACACTGCTGCTAAACTTGCTTGGCTGTGTCAACTTCTTCGTGAACTTCGAGTTACTCGGTTTTCAACTCCGCTCCTGCTTTGTGATAACAGTAGTAGCACAATCTTTTTGGCTCAAAATCCGGTTGCTCATAAGCGGGCCAAACATATTGACATTGATTATCACTTTGTTCATGAGCTTGTTTCCTCTAAAAAGATTCGTGTTAGCTATGTTCCATCCGCTCTTCAAGTGGCTGACTTCTTTATTAAAGGGTTGTCTCGTCCGCTTTTTGAGCTGTTTCGTTCCAAGTTTCGCGTCTTCTCAAATCTGACGTTTTGCTTGAGGGGGGTAATAGAATATCTTGATTGATTATAAAGATATTCTTGTATATTGTAGTATATATATCTTCCTATTTTAGAGTAGCATAAACTAGCTCTCTTGTATTATATATTTTACACTTCAGTATCAATAAAATCATTATATTTTACACTTCAGTATCAATAAAATCATTAAAAATAAATAATAAATCAATGCAATGATGTTAGAGAATGTTATCTTTTAAAAAGCTATATGTATAGCGAGACTAAAATATAAGTTTTATTTCATACTTTTCATTTGGACAAGGGATGATTGTTTTCAACTTTTCATTTTACTAGGTGAGGAACGCCGATCTCTGCATAGTGTTGGCATTCTAATTTTAGTGTATGTTTAATTACTGTAAATTAAAATGTATTTATGTGCTATTCTCTTTTTTTGTTGTTGTTTTGAATTGAAAATTAAGTTATATAATTTATTAAAAATAGATGTTTGTTGTGCTTGTGTGTTGAAAAGGGTTGTTTAATTTTGAACCTATTTTCTCACTTAATTTGGAATTAAATTAGTATAGTTTAATGTAATTTAACTTAATTCAATTCAATTTATTTAAGTTCACTTCAATTTTAATAAATTCAGCCTAATTTAATTATTCTATAAATTTTGGTTAAGTTCAATTTAGTTAATGTGGAATTAATGCCCGGATAGTTAATTTAATTGTAAAGTTTCTTGAAAAACCGACTTTCTTAAATATTATGGAACTACCAAATATTTAAACTCAAACGATACATTTTTGTGTTACAACATTAATTATTTAAAGTAAGCATATATTTAAACATGTTTTAATATAAAAAGGGAAATTATACATGCAGGTCCAATTTACTAATGCAGATCTGAAAAAGACAATATTTTGCCCCTGAATTGTGCTATTGCAGGTCCAGATAAAAAATCAAGAAATTTCATTTGAAAATTTTAAGTAACAAAATATATAGTTCAAATTAAAAAGTACATTATTTAAAGTAAAACTTACAAAAACATTTCTGAAAAATTAAGAAAGTTGGGAGTTTAGAACGTTTTATAGATGTAATTTTTTTTATCTATAACAATTAATACGTAGCAACATACATAGCTGAATCAAAGTACCTACATACTAAAATAATAAATATGGTATACTGACATTATAACCCTAATGGAAATGTTGTATTTTATTAATTTAATTTGATTTAAGTAAATATATTGAATTTTTTCTTTCTTTCTCTCAAATATCGATGTTCTTTGACTTCACTTTGTATTTAACTTGGTATCTACATACTTAAGCATGAGATCAACTCAAAGTTGTTTGGCTTTTGTTGCAGTTGTCCAAACACAGACTGCAAGAAACATTTGCTGTCTCATTACCATGCTATCATTGAAACTAAGGTGTGATCAAGACAACATGAAGCTTCTTTGCCTTCTTCAAAATTAAATGTCTTGAATGAACCAGACTTGAATGAACTTGACAGAGTCCATTCACAACTATCAGTGCGAGAGCCATACTTGAATGAAGAGGGAATAATAGTAGCCATGTAAACCCATTGATCTCCTTTTCTATATGGTGATAAAGCAATGATTCTCTCAAGGATCAGTTCTGCTTCCAAATTTGCTGCTGAATTTTGTCTGGTTCTGATCTGCAGTAATCGTTTGTGGATGGTCATCATTTTTTTGAGTATCTTGAGCTGCATTTGTGTTGCCCTTTATGTATTTTTCAAGCTGCATTTTCAGCATTTCTTATGCTGCATTTGATCTGCATTTTCAGCTTTTCCTGAGCCGTATCTTGTGCATTTCTTGAGCTGCATTTTCAGCATTCTTGATCTGCAACTTCAGTGTCTATGTCCTTTGTGAACAACTGAACAGAAACTACGAAAACCATTACAAGGTGCCAAAATTATGCAGAAAAATAAAAAAACATCAAAACAATCACAGTTTTTTTTTAAAACAATCACAGTTTATATTATGCTATCAAGTTCATAATGTCTACTTGACTGTATGCATTCACCGTGCATCATATGTACCTTAGTATAGTTCTTCTTCTCCACCCCATAACCCTTAACATAGAGATACCCATTGTAAGCCGAATAAAGCTGCTGCTTCGAAGCCACTCGAGTGCTTTAGTATAATTACTCTAAACTCCACCGCCCCTTGCATACATCTCACCAACAAGCTCCATAGAACCACGACAACGCCTTAGCGTGGTCGCGCCTCACTCCCCTCAATCCTGAACAACTGGCCTCCATAGAGCATACGAATTTCCAAAAGTAAATTTCAGAACCCAGCCAATTTAACCACTCTTCAAGCTGCTTTCTGAATCCTTGAAGGCCATCATTAAGAACCATCATTATGTGCAAAGGATCAATGGATACTGCAAAGGATCATAACAACCATAGGAATGCTTATTGTGAAGTAGTGTTGTGACAGACTGTATATCTGAATTGGTATTGTCCTGTCATCATCTTCTTCTGTTCTAGAATCCCTACCGTCAACAAATACAACAGCAACTTGGGACACAGTTGGCTTATTATACCTTCTCTGATCCAGAACTGGATTCGCATTTAAAAATGTTTTTTCAAATATACCTCTAATTTTGAATATGTATTTGTTGACAATCCAATTTTTTATATACATCTAATCAGATTCCCACTAACCCTACCATCACTTTATCGCAAAATAGGGGTATTGTAACGGACTAACGGGTCACTTTTAACACGATCCAGAAAAGGTTAGCAGTGAGGAATGCACTTACCGGGTCACTTGTACCATCTACACACACCTGTTTTAAGTTGCATTGTATAATTGTAGATTGCACCAGTTAAACATCTGTCTGGGCGTTGTATTTTAGTTGCGTCATGGCAGTCCCCTTAAGAAACAATAAAAAGAACAACTAAGTATTAAGAATGTAAAAATCGAATAACTGGATCCTGGTAAGACTATCAAGTAAAAAAATCTACTGATGCAACTTACTGCAAATAGTATTTGTAGTCACACTTATTATCAGGCGTGTCGATGAAGTGTAAAGGCCTGCTCCAGTAGTTCAGAATCTTTGTGTATCAGCCAAGGGCAAACTGAAGAGAGGTCCCCTTCAGCACTGGCAGGAAGCAGTTTTGAACCCCACCTGCAGCTGCATCAGTAAGATATCCCTGTTCAATAAGCACACCAAAAGCCGGCTAAAAGATGAGACAACAATCAAACAAGATACAAATGATAAAACAGATTCCTTATCCACGACGAGTATTCGTGGATCATATCAGAACCATTCCAAACACTGATCATATCTAAACACATGATCATTCATAAAAATTGAACACTTTAAGCCATAAATGGTAAAAATCATGAACTGTTAGCTTAAAACATGAAAATTCTGGGTATAATTTCTCAGTACAAAATATAAATATTCATGTACAGGAGAAAAACAGTAGCTAATCAGATGGACATCACCAACAGAATGGGCCAAGAACACGAGTGCCTCGGTCAAGATGCCTATTACAGGGAGAATACGCTCAGTCATTACTCGGCTATATCATGATCCGAAAAAAGTTAGCAGTGAAGAAGGCAGTTAAGTGAACTACTGAAGCTTGTACCATTTACGCCTGTTTTAAGTTGCATTGTAAAATTGTAGATTGCACCAGTTACACATCTGTCTGGGCGTTGCTTTTTAGTAGCGTCAGGGCAGTCCCTTCAGAAACAAGAAAATAAAATTACCACATCAAATCAGCAAAGAACAGATTCCAGCCATACTAAAAATGGGAGATGTAAGAACCAAATAGTTGGATTCTCAGAATATCAAGTAAAAAGATCTAATGATGGAACTTACTATAGTAAGCATAGTTACACATAAAATCAGGTGTGTCGATGTAATGTAAATCCCTACTCCAGTAGTAAGGGAACCTCTGTGTATCAGGACAGGGGCAAACTGAAGAAAAGTTCCCTTCAGCACTGGCAGGGAGCAGTTTCTGAACCCCAGCTACAGCTGCATTAGTCAGAAATCTCTGTTGAAATATATACACAGCAAAAGCCGGTTAAGCAATCGAACGGAAATCAAACAACATGGAAGCACAAAACTCTTCATCTTCGGCTAACAATGAGGTGCATATCTTCTCAGTAAATCGATGTTGAGTAAGATATCCAGTCACAAAATCAAAGTGAGGACAATAGATGTCGTGTTAAACTGCATGAAAATAGGAGTAATTCCCTCCCCCAGATACCAATCATACCTCTGGCTTTTGTCTACAATATTGGATACATTCTTCTTCTGTTTCTCCCAATTTCCGTTCTTTTTCTTCCCGCCGCCGGTCAACTCCTCAGACTTGCCGTGGATCCCATCCACCCTTCGTCACCACTGAACCCTCTCCGCACCCCTTTCTTTCCTTTCCCGCGGTGCCATCTCGAATTAGACCATATAATGGCGAGAAAGCTATGATCTGAGTTACTATTTCGGGCAGGGGCATAGACAAGAATTGAAGATGACTTTGTACAATCCACGGTGACAGAAATCAAGAAAACGACAAAAAAAACAGACATGAAAAGTCTAATTTAACTTTAAGGACGACCAAATTTTGAGTTTAGAAGCATGGAAATTTTGGGCAGTTGGGCAGGGGCAGAAAAGAGAAAATAATTGAAGTAGAAACAAACACGGAAATAAGCTTTGAAATGTCATCATCTTGAAAGAAAAGGTACTAAAAAGTCAAAAATGACCCTACGACCGTGAAGGCTCCTAAGGCGCATTCTGCTTTTGTTTTGATTAATATATTTATTTCTAAATTACCGTTACTAAAATCTATAAAATTATTAATTTCAAATAATTAAAATCATTCTTTCTCAGAGTTGATCATATGCCCGATGGCTTTTTATACTCAATCCTAGAGTTAAAGTATAGAAGGAGAAATCAAGTAAAATTAAAGCCTCTTATTGGCATCTTTTGAATAAATAAATAAAATAATCATGTCCTAGCAAAAAATTATCACTTAACTTTTCAAAACAAACTAAATAATTTTGACTATAAATATCTTTATTTTGCTTGTCTAAAATTAGGTTTAAATTTTGGCACGATACATAGAACTTTATAATATAAATATTAAAAATTATGATATCATATGTTAAATAAAAAATTTTGAGGTTAATAAATGTGATCGGTTTATAGAGACATGTAATTAGTTGATGAATGTGATCGGTTAATTAAACCCTACTCACCAAGAAGAATGCCCATGTGACAAAGCCTCAAGTTGTTCCTAGAGTAGAAATCATCTGGTACATCGGTCAAGGAGAAAGAGAAAATTTTAGCTGTTCAAGAAATTAGGCAAAATTTTTCCAAAACAGCAGCCACTACATTGCCAGTGGATGACATTGAGCCTTCCGCCCCTGCTACCAATGTTCAAAATGAGGACCATACTATATCCAGTTCACCAAAAACTGGACAGCATACTGAGATCATTTGTGTCCCAAGCGGCCAAGAGCCAGAGCGGTTTTAGAGACTGGAGTGGAGACCAAAAGCAAAAGTTATAACCTATGCCAAAGATGACATAAATGTCAATACTAGGAGGCACTCCAACTCTGACAAACCGCATTTTACTACTGATCAATTTAATTTTTTCTCTCTACAAAAGAACAGGTCCAACAGATTCATGCTCCTTTGACAACCAAGCATTGTCTCATACTCAGATGGTGATGAAGAATAGGCAATTCAGGAACCAGTGCAGGCTCAACCATCTCAATCTGATACTAATAACATAACTAGAGATGACATAGAACCTGAGGGACCTCCATCCACCACTCCAATCACAATAAAGAAAAAACAAGTAAGCACATCACAGGTTAGACAATCATCTAGAATTATGGCAAAAAAGACTCCTGTGATTAAATTCCAAACATACTTTACACAGTTTAATCAAATCATATACGCATCTGCTACCAAAATCCCCTCTAACAGTTTCCAATGATTGACAAAACCCTAAAAATAAAATTCCTTGTTCGGAATATTAGGGGAATGAACACATCATTGGAAAGACCGGAAGAATTGGTTTTAATTCACAACTTTGATTGCATGAAACTGCTAAATGTGTTGATTTTGCTGCATCACTAAAATTTTCCACATGCACAGCTGCACAAAATGAGAGGATTTGGATAATGTGGAGAAATACTATACACATAGCTTTACTTCTGGATCACCCCCAATTTTTGCATGTCTTTATTCATAGCCTAAAACTTAATGCTTCTATGGAAGCTGTTTTTGTCTATGGACCGAGAACAAGAAAAGGAAGGGAAGATCTGTGAACTGGTCTTGCTAAAACTTCTAGCCCTTAGAGTATTTTCACAGAAAAATTTATATTTGGGGATTTTTAGTATTTGAGTATGTGGGGCAAGTAAAATTATGACACGTGACAACGTGGGTCCATAAGCTAACAGAGCCTATTATCGTTTTAGTTTCTTTCAAGTCCTTTTATTTTCTCATTTCTTTCCTACTCCCCTCTTATTGTTTAACTCTGCTTTTCGTCTTTGATCGGAACCCATTTTGCTGCTCCCTACAAGGAGCAGAAACTATTCCTCACGGTTCATAAATCACAGGGACTGTATTCCAATCTAGGACATGATCAAATGGGTTCCAATTTTAAATCAATTTCTATTTCTTTTTTGCAACACCGATGTTGGATTTGATAATGTTTGATATGCACAATTGGGTTTGATTTTCATGGGTTCCGAGCCGGAGCATAATTCCGACGTTTCGATGCTCGTTGTCTCCATCGACGCAGTTCGATCTCAAAACCTGGTTGACCTTAATAGGTGAAATCAATCAGAAGCAGGATCAATATCCTCACCAGATCTACGAGGCCATCATTTTTCTGTGCTCGCAAAAGGCACGGACCGGACCCCATCTTTCATATGCGTCGCCGCCTACGAGTTCTTCGGTGGCAATAGCCTCGCTACCTTCGCTCTGAAAATGGTTAGAAAGAAATATAAAGAACTGGGATATATGATCAATATTAAATATTAGAAAAGGAATAAATGAAAACAGAATAGAAATATAAGAGAAATATGAGGGCTAAAAGAAAATTAAAAAGGCTGGACGGAATATGTTAAGGCTCTGTTAGCTTATGGACCCACTCTGCCACGTGTCATAATTTTATTTGCCCCACATACTAAAACCCCCCACATACAAAATTTTCTGGTATTTTCATAGGGGACTTTAATGCAATTTCTTATATCTCTGAATGTAAGGGTTAATCCACACCTAATCTCAGAAGCATTAATGACTTTTTCCTTTTCATTGACAGCATGACACTTGAACATATCAATAACTATTGGTAATTCATTCACATGGACAAATGGTAGATATAAAAACCTATTTGATCTCAGTCAAAATGGCAGAAATAAAACTCCCACCATGCAGAAATTAGACAGGGGGCCTTTGCACACCATAGTGGAAAGCTAAATTTCCATATTCTTCAATCTTTGTGATGAATAAAGAAATTAGTGATCATTGTCCCTTGCTTTTATGTATTGGTAGTCATATAAAAGCATCACCTAGACCCTTCATATTCATAAATACCTAGTTCAAAAGGGACTCTTTTTCACAGGTAATTAATGAAAGCTGGACTGCAAATATTCAAGAATCTGGCATGCTTAGATTATATTTAAAACTGCTCAGACTTAAAAAAGTTTTGAAAACATGAAACATAGAAGTCTTTGGAAACATACACCAAAATGTTATTGATTCTGAAAACGCACTTAGGATACAAGAAATTGTTTATGACAATGATCAGTCTGAAATACAATTGGTCATGCTTAGACAAGCAAAGTCCAACCTTACTAAGGTAATTAAGGAACAGGGACATTTTTTTCAAATACAAGGCTAAGCTAAAATGGCTTAGAGATGGTGATGACAACACCAAATATTTCCACAATTCAATGAGAGAAAGGAAGAATAGGATGTCAATTAGTAAGATAAAAAATTCTTCTGGGGAGTGGATTGAGGAGGTTTCTGAAATAGAGGCAGAGGTTGTGTTCTTTTACTCTAATCTCCTCTCTGCTGACTTTGATCCAGGTTATAGATAATTTTACTCCTACTTCCTATCTCAGATCCCTAAAATCATCTCTTATGATGATAACACTGAATTAATTAAGCTTGTATAATTAGATGAGCTGAAAAAAATGGTTTTTTTACTAAACAAGCAAGGCAGTCCTGCAATTGATGGTTTTACTCCAAATTTTAACATAAAAGCATGGGACATTATTCACACAGATTTATTATATGCTGCCATTAATCTCTTGACCAGCTCAAATATTCCTAGAAGTATAGCTAGTACCTGGATTGCTATTATCTCAAAAATTGACACCCCCTCTTCTTTCAATGATTTCAGGCCAATTAGTCTCTCCAATGTGGCAAACCAATTTTTTTCAAAGATCTTGCATGCAAAAAATTATTTCACCTCATCAGACTGCATTTCTTAGGAATAGAGATATCGCTGACAATGTGTTATATCTTAAAGAGATGATCAGGTTTATTGACAGGAAAGGAAGAAGTCCTAATTGCATTTTGAAGCTTGATCTCAGAAAAGCCTTTGAGAGGGTTTGGTGGAGATTCCTTTCTAATATTCTCCTTAAATTTGGGTTTCATGGTATAAATTCATACACTGCATAATCAAAAACCTGTCCCAAATTTGGTTCTCTATACTTGTCAATGGATCTCCAGTAGGTTTTTTTTAATGCTAAAAGAGGCATCAAACAAGGTAATTCACTCTCTCTTTTTCTATTCAATATTTTTTCAGAGACTTTCACCAGAAGCTTAGCACATATTTATGAAAATGGTAGTCTATAATATTACAATTTGCCTTCATCTGCTAACATGATTTCTCACTTAATCTATGCTGATGATACCATTTGTTTTCAAATTTGAAACCGTTTGTGACGGGGGAGTAGTTATGGGTTCCCAACCCTTTCATATATGATCAGATCGAAAATTACAATTGATCCTATTGCTATTACAACACTTGAGCAAACAACAGTTTTGAAATGTACTACAAATAAAGTTCTCATCGGTAAAATTTACATAGAGATGCAAATAAATTCCCATAAAAATACCCTCTCTAAGTGGAAAAAACTACGTAGAGATGCAGACTATTTCCCTATTGCCAACTCCATGTGTAGTAAATGTGCAAGCTACTAACATATGCAAGCTAACCATGAAAGTACCATTCCTAAGCATGAATACTCTAAAGATAATATACTACATGGATGAGAAAATTCGCATATAGATGCAAATTAATTCTCTAGGTGATTGTCAATTATACCCAGAACGACCCATCTGAATTCATCTCATCAAGTCCAACTCGTCCAAAATAAATCGAACCAGGCCAATAAGAAAATCAACTAAAAATTTTCATGTGACTGGAACTCGACTTCCTTGGGAAAGCCACAAATCTAGAGCTAAACAACCTTTAACCCTCACTTTAATTCGCCTAGACCGTCGCCTCCAGTACAAATCTGGCCAAATTTGGCTGGAATTACCGGAACTACACAAATCTGCATGATTTTGAGGGGTTCAAGATCGAAAGTTTATCACTAGAGTTTGTAGCAAAGATTGCTCTCATCTTCAATTAAGATTAGTAACTAATCACCACAAAATATCTAAAATAAAAGAAGCAATAAAAAGGGGAAGAGAGAGAGAGAGAGAGAGAGAGAGAGAGAGAAGAACCAACTCCTCATTCTTGTTGTTCCAGACCCGAATAGAATCCGACCTGACCCGTTTACACCGACCCATTATTTCCTCGCCCGCGAATTTGAAAAAGGACATCTAGCTGCTTTGAACCACCATCTCTACGGTCGGCGGTGGAGCACAGCTCCGGCTAGAAGACTCTGATTCGCTGTTATGGTTGACCGGCGAATGGTTAAAGGTTCCCTGCTTTGAGATGCTCATGGGTCGTCGATCTTCGATTTCCAAAGTCTCTGCTCCGGAGTACATGCCGGCGTGACTTGTGGTGGAGATCTGGCGGGTTAAAATTGTGGATCTGTAAATTTCCGAAATAGGGTATTGGTTTTGAAAGGTAAGGGAATGGAGAAGGGAGGTATAGAATACAACTAAATGAAGGTAGGAGCTGATGATACCATTCTTTTTATGCAAGCTAGCAAATCTAATTTACTAAAAATGAAATCTTTCTCTCAGTTTTTGAAACTATAACAGGTCAAAAAATTAACTATTATAAAAGTAACTTTTACATTAATAAGCATGCAACATAATCTAAGATCGGAGAAATTAAGAATATCTTAGGTATGAAAAAAGGTATATTTCCTTTATAATACCTTGGTGTCCCTATTTTCACCGATAGAGTCAAAAATGTATTTTTCCAGCCTCTAATTGAAAATGATTGAAAAAAGGTTAAATAACTGGAAAAATAGGTGGTTGTCTCAAGAGGGTAAGATGACACTTATAGATTCTTCTTTATACTCTTTGCCTCAACACTATTGGGCTGTAATGGAACCTACCGTGCACATGATTAAATTGACAATAAGCCAAAAAAGACATGGAAAAAGTGGAATGATTTATGCTATCACATCTCAGAAAATGGCCCTATTTCATAAACATTTCCATCATAGTCAAAAAAAATTCAGTCAAATTAAAGTATGGTGGAAATATCAGTTGGCAGTTGCTCCATGGACAATGTTTCTTGCTTCACTACCTACTTCTGCTAAGACTTCCCAAGGCCAAAAGCATAACTGCAAGATCAATGAGTTTGCAGAAACTCATTCCAAGGTCATTCATGGAATGGCATGTGCGTTTTCTGGAGGTCCAATTGGACAGACTCTGGTGCATTATGTGATATTGCAATCCATACCATACCACTATTCCAAATGATTGCACAGTTGATGGATATCTGGAACCCGCGGATGATCTCGAACCGAGCTCAATTGATCTGCAAGACAAGACACCGGGGTGGCCGGTAGGTAGCACTAGTGGACATGCATAGGATGCAAGGTGCAAGGCGGTTGCACAATACCAAGCAAGGCGTTTCCAAAATGCCTTGTTTGGTTGTGCCTTAAAAGTGCCTTTTTCTCGGTGGTTCTGAAAACGCCGAGAACCAGGCGAATTCATTTTACGAATTCACCAGCTGGTGCCGCCTGGTGTCAGTGATATCATGCTGGGCGGTATCGCCAGCTTCATTTCGCCTGAAGAAGCGATGTCGCTCATATCAGTCGCCTATGAAGTGGTTACGATACCGCCACTTCATTCGCTTGAATTTTGGACAACAATTGAATGCCGGGAATGTTAAAAAACCGTAATAGTTACAATATCACCTCAAATACAACCTATAGGCGAACAATGTAGGCGAACTCGCCTCATGAAATAGGCTAATTTTCGTGCGAATTCGCCTCCTGAAACGATCGTGCCAACACAGACTCACCAGCGAGTTGCGTGCGAAATCGCTTGTGTAGGCGAATTTGGAGGCGACACCATTTTGTGTCCGGTTGTAGATTGTGAAGCGTGAAAAATGTGGTGGCGAAAACACTTCTTTATTCGCCTCTAAGCGAATCTCTTGTTACGATATCGTCTACAAGCACTGCAAAATTGGCTAATATTTGAAAAATGTGACCCGTTTCTTTCAGAACATGAATCGGTATTCCGATACAACAAATATCTGCCAGTTTCCAATCACCACCCTATACTAAAGAGGCACAACCTCATATTAAAGTGCACACAAGTGCATTACCAATGTCAATTCCTAATTAAAACCTGTCAGTTTCCAATCACCACCCTATACTAAAGTCCACACAAGTGCATTACCAATGTCAATTCCTAATTAAAAAAAACTAAATGCAATGGACCAATACCTTGTCACGTGGTAGGTAGCTTCTGGAATTGTGGCCTCTCAATGGTAAAAGCACGGTCGTGGAATAGGTGGCGTGCCAATCGGTCTCTTCCATTGTTAAGTTCTTCCAAGGAGAAAGGCGTTGTATCATCCACGAATACCTATGCATGAAACAAATGTGTATTAGGAATTTTTCATGAAGAGTAATAGAATTAGATTGTAGAAGGTTACGTTTAGGTTACCTTTAGAAGATCCTGCATGCTGTTTTGAACACCATCTACCACCATCAAACCAAACAGCATCGTGTAATAGCCACATTCCCAGTCGAGGATTGCTTCCTAGACTACAATATATATACTCCATGGTTATAGAAATGGTGTAGGCTAAAAAAATTGAATTGAAATTAAGTGAATTGAAATGCATCGTCAAGGAGATCGGCGAATGTCCGGGATGGAGGGCGGTGGAGGGGATCTATCCAATATACTTGCTTCAAATCGGGTATTATTGCAATAAAGGTCCAATGATCACTACAAATGACATGAAATAATCCAAATGGTCATATTAGTTTGGAGAATCATACAATCTATAAAAGCTACAAGAATAGAGAAAATTGCAAGGTTTACCTCTCGAGATATGGTCCAATGAATATTTTATTGGATTTGCAAGAGAAAGTGTTAGCTAATCCTAGTTTGTGTAAACATATGAGATCGTAGAGGTGGACTAACACAACATTTTCCAAACTAATTCTTGCTTGTGGATTCACTACTACATCATTCTTGCTTGCTCATAAAAAACACACACAATAGTTATTCGTGAGGGCCTAACAAGTGATAAACTTTACTTTACCATGTCCTTCATGTAATAAATGTCAAAGAAAAGAGGAAACTAAATGCCCAATCAACATAGACATGAAATTTTAGACACATACCTTACTTGTAGAAGAAGCTCTTAGCTTGTAGTTGATGTCTACTTCACAGCAAGCTTTGTTGGTTTTACCCAAATTTTAATGAAGGTTGATCTAGATTGATGGGTTTTTAGGTTCCTAGGGTTAAGATCATGGGAAGAGAACAAGGTTTGAGCTTTGAGCATGAGATTGTGCTTAGGATGGAAGTGATTTTCGGATTGGAATGGTATGAGAATGGATTTGGATTGAATGGATTTGTGCTTGAGGTTGAGGAGGGGATAAGGTGAGAGAGAATGGAGGGTAAATGGATAGGAATGGTGAAAATGAGGTTGATAGCAGGAAAATCCGGGTAAAATGATATATATAGCATGGTTTAGGTGGACAAACCATGCCTGAATAATACTTTTGGTCGGTTACTGTTTTACTTATTTGCGATTTCGCCTGTACTATCTCTTACAGGCGAGTACTTGTGGCGATATCGCTTCTTCTTTGTTCAGGCTTCCATATATAATGAATTTGTAAAAATAACATGTTTAACAGTATGTGTATTTTAGAAAGAATTTGTTATAAATCTACAAGTACTAATGTGTTGGAATATTTCAAATCTGTTCATGCCCTAATATATATATCAGCTTCGGAGGGCACATATGTCATTGTACTATGGGTGAAAACAACAAGACCCTTTAAAACAATCTCAAAATTATCGATGTGTGGAAAGAATTAAAACTTTTCTAATTTCCAAAATTATTTACCCATTTCATACAAAACCTTTTCCAATTCCAGAGAAACTCATTAAATGATGAATAAAGACTGAAGACCAATTGATGTTGATGGAATATGATTTCAACCATGGAATTGTAAGTTAATTAGTTCATCCAATTATTATAATTTTTTTATATAGTTTCAATTCATATCCTCACTAAACTTTTATATATATTTGTTTGGTTGAGCGAATTCCCCATAGTTTTCCAAATGAACTGGAGGGGAGTAAATCTCCTTATTCACTCATCACTGGAGATAATGGAAGGTCATCAAATCGTTTATGGAAAGCAAATCTTGTTGAGAGAGGCCATTACTACTACATCTGCAAGAAATCAAGGCTATTATCTGTTGAAATGGTTAAGAAAGTTCCGCGTATTATGAAATTGTTTTTTGTAATTGATAACAAAAATCCATATAAAAAATGCTAGTTACTGATCAGTATTGGGAAACTATGTTCTTGTCGGGTTGTCATCTGCAGAACATCACATTACAGGAGTACAGTATGACTCGTGTACCATCGGTTATTTTAAAGTACAAATGGATGTTTTCAAAATTTGTATATTAGTGCCGGGATGAGTCGAGGAACTAATACTACAGTGTTGGCTTGTAAAACATTTGGATCTAGTAGTGTGTAATTGTTCACCGGCAATGACCCGCTTATGAATATGTGCTACGATTAGTTGTGCTGATTCGATCGGAATCGTATGAAGAATCTCGGATCAGATCGGTTTTCGTGTAAATTCAACGCTAAACCTGTTACAATTATCAATAGAGTATAATATGATTGATCAATCCATTTTAGAATAGGTATGGTATATATAGGGTTTATGGGTGTGGGTATGCAGGTGCGGGTTTAGGGTTTAGGGTGAAGGGTTTAGGGTTTAGGTTTAATGGTGCATCCAAGCGATTTCGCTACTAGTTTCGCTTAGAGGCGTACACAGAGGCGAAATCGCCCATTGGAAACGGTTATTGGCGTGACTTGTGGCGAGTTCGTAAATGGATAAATTAATCAAAAAAATTACTTAGACTATATTCGCGTTTTGGGGATATCAGAATCCCCAAAAATTCCACGACTGTCTAAGAAATTCAAAAACCGCCGTCGATCAACCATAGCGCCACCATGGGCAGGAGCAAACAAGCCGGCGAATCCCTCACCCCACCCGCTCCCAAGCGGCGGAGAACAGCCCCGACCACCGGCGCCGCTGCGATTGGCGAGGGGGAGGAGGAAGAGACCCTCCACCAGTTGAGTCGCTGTTCGAGAAGGGGGGTCATCCCGCTGGAGCTCCGACCGGTAACCGGGCCAGAAACCTGCCACAAGGTGCCGAGACTTCATTACAGCCACCACCCGACGCCGCCACCACTCAAGAGTCTCGGCCAACCTCCACCACCGCTGCCCAACCTGGTCCCGCTGCCGCAGGTGCAGCCCGGTCCGACGAGGACGAGGAGCGGTCTCTTTTTATCAGCCCGAAAGCGGAGACGAGGTACGAGCGATATACTCGTCGTACTATTTTAAATGTTAAGGTCATTGATGCTTTTCAAATAGCTAGCTTGGGTCTTGATAAGATAGTTGAGTATCTTAGAGCCACTCATCTAGATGGGATGTTGACTTTGAGGGAGCCGGTGCATAGGGAAGAGTGTCTTCAATTTTATGCAAATCTTAAGTTTGAGAAGTATGCCAAAGAGGCGACTATGATGGTTAGAGATGTGACGTTTAAGAGATAAGTTCTTGGTAAATGAGGTTATAAGATGCCCTTACTTGTCTGTTGATCAACTTAGGCCGTTGGATCCAAATAGCCCTTATGAGGTATACCACACCCAAAATTTCCCAACCTCCTTGAATGAGAGCGTCCTAGACCTCGTGGTCGAGCGTAGGAAGTTCTTTAAGACGCGTAGTAAGGTTGCCGATACTGCAAAGAAGTATAAGACTCCGAACCTTACTCAAGAGGAGTGGTTGGTGTTCGAGCTTGTGTGCATGAATATCATGCCCTCGGGTGGTCATCCATGTGAGCCAATGATCGCCAACTTGATGGTTTTCTACCACCTAATGGAGAAGGTGAAGATCAATCCCGGGTACACCATCATGAAGCACATGCTGAAGCGTGCGAAGGACAAGGCCGATCACACGATCCCTTACGGGCAGCTCATAACCGCTATGATGAAGAAGAAGGGTGTGAGACCTGTGAGCATGGCCGAGCCAGTGAAATACTACGACGCGCAACAAGGGGTTGCAAATCAGTGCGGAGGGGGTGGTGACGAAAAAGGCCATGGGTGCTTCGAGTTTTCTCAGCCGATCTGAATTGAGTGAAGGTAAGTATTTGTTATACAATAAGTGTTATCTTGTTATGATAAATGTTTGCAGCAATTTAGTTTACTAATTGTTTTGTTCCCGTTTGCAGCTCGCGATCTCGCTTGGCGTGAACGGTTGGTCCTCTATGTTGGACAGCTTGCAAGTAAGATAGAAGAAGTGAAGCTGGAGCAAGCAAAAGACAGGGAGGAGGTACTGGCATTTGGTAGAATGCTGAATTTGAATCCGGATCTGAGCGATGATGAAGAAAAGCCAGATTTCTCGGTACAACGCTTGCCTCCCATGACCGACATTGCTGATTACATTTATGAAGATCGAGCGAGACCTGAAAGCGAGGCAGAAGATAAAGAACCCACTGATGGCGAGGGAACAGCTACAGAGCCTGCTGAAGAGCAACCTGAGAATGATATCATGGATGAAGAACCACAAGGAGGTGAAGACATTGTCAATGGAGACGACGATGTATTTGAAGTGGTTCGCCGAACAAAGAACATCCAATCATCTTCAGCCGCGGAGTCGTTCGAGAAGATGATGAAGATGAAGATGGAGAAAGCGAAGATGATGAAGATGATGAAGATGATGACGACGAAGAATGATCGCTTCACTTCATATTATTGTGTAGTCTAGCTTTCTTTTGTTTCAACACTAAACAATGGTTCATGAATGGTTGTTTTTTGTATTGAATTGATTTAGTATGGTATTTTAATAATAAAATTACATTTCATGTATTTCTTCAATGTTAACCATACACAAAAGCACCTAGATTTACATGTGAACAAAATTTATTCAAAGAGTAGGCGAGACAGAAGACGATATCGCTACCTGAAAACATGAGAGGCGAATTTAGGTTGTGAAATCGTAAATATAAACATCTATGAACTTATCTTAAAAGCGAACTCTCTTCCTGGATCGCCACAGGCGACAGAGTCTACCAGGCGACTGAAGAGGCGAACTCACAAGTTGAATAAATAAGGGGCGAATCCATTAGGCGAACTCGTAAGTTGAACAGTCTATGAACGTATCTTCAAGGCGAATTCGCTTCCTGGCTCGCCAAAGGCAACATAGTCTACCAGTCGACTGAAGAGGCGAAATCATAACCTGTAGGCGAAACAGCTTACGGTTTCGCCCGCCCGGTTGATTATTTTTTAAGATGCACAAGTATAGAACATAAAATAACGACGCCGTTTCATACATAAATGAAATAAAAGGCGATATCGCTTCTAAGTATCAATATGGTTTAGCATTCCTTTAATAAAACCACATGAGAGCGACGACTAGTCGTCTTGGCGCTCTACAGGTTCCGCCATGACCGGTTGACTCGACGGAAAGTTGATTTGGCGCGAACGGTGGAAGACTAGGCATCCATAACCCACTGAATGGACTCCATACTCCGCCAACAATTGACGCCAAACTCCGCCTAACTCAAACCCCGATATTTTTAAGCACCGGAAAAGGTTACCATTCTACACTAATTTATATTAAACTCATATTTTGAAATTCTTTATAATTGTCCAGTCCTTCATAATAATTTCTATAAAATACAAATGATCAAAAGATTAAAATTAGTGTCATTATTACCTAAATAAAAAGGGATCTAGTAGTACAAGCGAATTCGCCGTTTTCCTCGCCTGCAGGCGTCGTAGGAGGTGAACTCGCCTCCTGCCAGGGTCATTAATCCCACATCGGTGGATTCAAAGCCAATTTATCAGTATATATTTGCTGGCAAAATAGAAGGGCTCGATAAGTCGCCGACCCGCGCAAATTACCTATGGAACAACACTTGAATGCAATATACATACACTATACATACATGGCTCATACCCGATCTGGCCCATATCATAGTTCATAGGTCCAAAGGCCTACAATTTTTTTATTTACAAGCAAATTCGCCTGCTAAATCGCCTATACACGATGGGGTTGGCTAACTTGTAAAATGCAAGCCTATAAATAGTCAACTGAAACCTCCGGACGCGTTCAAAATCAGATCCCCAATTTTAAAACCCTCAAAATCATCAGAACTCTCCCCCAAATTCCGATCCGCCGCCGCCAACCCGTCAATTCCACCGGCAAATCAGCGCTATCACGGCCCAATCTCCCCCACATTGTAAGTTCCGCTGATCTTGAACTCTTTTTCATCAATATTTTTGTTTTGTTAGTTTATTTTGGACAATTCGTTATGTAAAAGCTTAGCTTTAAATCTAGGTGTGATGATGAATGTGTTTTTTTATGGGTTTAATCATAGATTAAGGTGGGTTCTATCTGTTAGGTACTTGTCGCGATCTCAAACATGCCTCCAAAGGGTAAGGGTAAAAAGACCGCCGCCGAATCGACCCAGCCTATCAAGTACGATAAGGCTAAGTTTATTAGTGAACAAGCTTATCTTAAGTATTGTAGTTTTGAAAATGCCAAGGCTGTCTTGAACGAGTTGATGGTGGTGGATGAGAGTCAAGTGAACGACATAGGTTTGAAAGAGGTTTGGGAACTTCTTGAATATCAAGAAGCTCACAAGTTGATGAAGGTGAATGAGCCGGGCTATCTGGAGGAGACTATGCAATTCTACGCTAATTTTCGACAGAGTGGTGGCGTGTGGAAGACGAAGGTGAACAAGAAGGAGTTTGAACTAAGTCCCACACTATTCAATGATGTCCTCGGTGTTGAGTACGAGGATGAGGATCAACCTGTGGAACTATACGCAAGGGGAGAACGGCCTAGTGAGTTGCTCGTTTCCCACGAGATGCTGAAGGAATATGGCAAAACACACTTTGGTCGAGATGAGCCAGAACTTGGAACGCCGAAGGAGTACAAGCTATACAAGCTCACCCCTGAGAGGAGGATATTGTATGAGATGGTTGCTACAAATCTTGTGCCAAAAGGTGGTTGGTTGGCCGAACCAAACTACACGACTTTAATCTAGTACTACATGGTGGCGGAGGAAGTCATGCTTCTCATTGGGTATACCATTTTCCAACACATGAAGAATAGTGTGGTAGAAAACAACATGGTTGTGAAGAAATTGCCCTATGCAAACTTCATAACTAAATTCCACCGTAAACAGCATCCAAAGATGAAGTTCTTCGGCACCGGGAAGCCGTGTGAGTACTACACGAAGGAGTACTACGAGAAGAAGAAGTGGGAGTTGGTTGGGTCGACTTGGCAAGAGAAGGGGTAGAAGGACGTGCCGGCGGAGCCAGAACCAAATGGAGGTAAATAATTTTTAGTCATGATTTTTGTACTTGTGATGGTAGTTTACTTTAGAACAAAACTTGACATTTTCTATCATTTACTAGCACCAAGAGAAGCCTATTACCAGGGGCTTGAGGACTCTGTGTTCTCGATGATGACTTGGTAACGTCCAAGAGAATAGGTGGGAGACTCGCCACATTCTTCAGAGTTTTTCTAAAGACTATCTCCGTCAGCATCCATAGCAAGCCACACCAAATGACATGGAAGGTGCAGGAAATGAGAACTCTTCCTAGACGTGTTGATTCTAGGAATTTAATTTCAATTGTAATGCTACATTGTTACAAATTCGCCACTTTGCCTACTTGTGACAATCTTAGTATTCATTTAATTAATGTTTTGTTCTTTGAATCAAATTAATTCATGATGGAGTATGGAGTATATGGTTCTAGTGTTAAAACGAAAAAGGGAAAGGAATTAGTCTTGTAATTTATACTTTAAACTCGCTTGGTAGCGAAACCGGAACCAAGTTCGACTCTAGGCGTCAGAGAGCGATTTCACCTATTCACTCGACTGCATGGACAGAGAGCAATAGGCGTGCACCTAAGCGAACTCGCCAATTATAGGTGAATATGGTTACGATATCGCCAGAAAGTAATATAGTTCATAAGACAGAAATATGAAAGAGGCGAATCTCTAGAAATAATTCGCCTGCAGGCATTAATAACGAGCGAATTCGCTAACTGACAAGCTGCTAACCACAACTGGCGAAAAAAATTTCCAACCTCTACCGGGTCTTATAGGAGATATCGCTTCCTTGGTCGCGTATTAGCGAATTTGGATACGATATTGCCTGACCTTCAACATTTTAAGGCAGTTTCAAAAACGCTTTCTATTTAACTGTAAAACGCCGTTTTTATTTTTCTGCCCTAGGCGAGAGGAAGGAGGCAAACTTGTAACCCCTTTACTTGGCGGTTCCGCGCAATTTTGGCCAAAACGCCTTGAATGTGGTGCCGAGAAAGGTATGCTTGTGCACTAGTGTAGACAGCCTTGAGAATCTATATAAGCATAAAAGTGTAGTGTATGTAAGATAGATAGAGATGTTTACCAAACCTTTGTATTTATATCTCCTCACTTTGTAGATAGGGTTTGTAATTCGAGTTAGAATACAACTCTTATGGTAATAATAGTTTTATTCACATAATTAGAGTAAGTGTATTCCTTGTAGGTAATTCAAAATATACACAATCTATATTTAGATTAGGTTGATAGACCCCTAAGCCCATCTCCCGCGTATCTCGAGCCCGGAGCCTCTCGGCCCTTGGTCCGAGTCCGAACGAAACGTTAGAGTGCGAACCATGGACTTATCAGTAGCCCCAAGGTAGATGTTCAGAATTTTGAGGTCTTCTCTTGAGAGGATAAACGAGACTTTCTACACGGGGGTGAAGCCAAGTACTCGAGGGATTAATCTCGGAGTGATAACTCGGGCCATCCTCTAGGATTGACCATTCGAGTCGACTCTTCTGAATACCTATCTTCAAGTTGTTTCGCATTCCATCTGGACACGTGGACGACTAAGTTTATTCCCTTTTCCAATCTGAAAAATGAATACACTGTCGTCTATTTATTCGCTAGCGATGGTAGATTATTCTTCACCGCTCCACTTGCCTGAATCGATACACGGATCAAGATAATTACCCGCTTACATGCTTTTTAATTTTGGGTTATATCTCCCAAATATTTGCTCCACTTTCTCACTTTCAACTTCTCATCGAATTTGCAGGTCCCCGATCGAACCCTCGAGAACAGTGGTTATTTGAGAGCTGCATACTTTGATCAACCCAAAGATGGGTTTAACATTGCATGGTACGTATGAGGTGACCTTCCTCAACAGGGAGGATCCCAAAGCTGCTTGTAGGGCCGCTCGGGCCTTGAAGGCCGCGGAGAAGCAGGAATCTCATTGCAAGGATCGCTTATCCCCTAGGGGTCGCTGGAGGCCTCGAAGGAATAGGGGCTTGCACTTATGGCAGATGCTCAGAAGACTTTTAAAAGGTTAAGGCAAGGTCCTAGAGAACCTACCCATGTTGTCAAAGCAATAATGCGGCATCCATCTGATGAGGAGGAGGTGGAGGAGTCTTTGATTAAGGCTCTAAGGGGCAGGAGAGAGATGCACATATCTTCAACTCATGAGGAGAATGTGTTTGTAAAGGAACTTATCAAACATTTATCAATCTCATAATATAAAGAAAGAATTTGTCTTTATATAATATTGTAGAAATAATTAATATGAAGAATTTAATAAAATTTAGGAGTTGAGAAAAAAAAGAGTTGGTCTCTTGAGTGACGGTCACTATATAGTGACGAAGGACTATATTGGAATATGAAAGGAATGAGGTCCTTATTTGCAATTTTGACAAAAATGCACTATTCACTCACGCGCACTGTTTAGTCAGTCTAAAAAACAAGCATTCTAGTCTAAAAATAGACGTTAGCAAACATATCCACACAGTCTAAAAAACAAGCATTTTATTCTGAAAAACAACCCGTTAAGCGTGAAATACAAGCATGTTCTAAAAAACAACCTATTTGGTCTAAAAAACATGCATTCAAGGGTGAAATTCAAGCATGCTCTATAAAATCTTTTTTTTTGTTTCAAAATACATGAACTCTAAAAAGCAACCTGTTAACTGTGAAATGCAAGCATTCTCTAAAAAATAACCTGTTAAGTGTGAAATGCAAGCATGTTCTAAAAGACAACCTGTTTGGTCTAAAAAACAAGCATTCAAGGGTGAAATTCAAGCATGCTCTATAAAATCTTTTTTTTGCTTCAAAATACATGAACTCTAAAAAGCAACTTGTTAACTGTGAAATGCAAGCATTCTCTAAAAAATAACTTGTTAAGTGTGAAATGCAAGCATGTTCTAAAAAACAACCTGTTTGGTCTAAAAAACAAGCATTCAAGTGTGAAATTCAAGCATGCTGAATGCAATTTGCATAAATTGCAGAAAAACCCCCGTCCCAAACTTCTTTGCATATAATAGTGACCGTTACTTCCAAGACTAATTAGAAATTTTTTTGGATCGGGCCAGTTTAGAGTTGGTCTCTTGAGTGACGGTCACTATATAGTGACGAAGGACTATATTGGATTATGGAAGGAAGGATGTCCTTATTTGCAATTTTGACAAAAATGCACTATTCACTCACGCGCACTGTTCACCCTGTCTAAAAAACAAGCATTTTAGTCTAAAAATTGACGTTAGCAAACATATCCACACAGTCTAAAATACAAGCATTTTATTCTAAAAAACAACCTGTTAAGCGTGAAATACAAGCTTGTTCTAAAAAACTTCCTGTTTGGTCTAAAAAACAAGCATTCAAGGGTGAAATTCAAGCATTCTCTATAAAACTATCCTTTTTTGCTTCAAAATACATGAACTCTAAAAAGCAACCTGTTAACTGTGAAATGCAAGCATTCTCTAAAAAACAACCGGTTAAGTGTGAAATGCAAGCATGTTCTAAAAAACAACATGTTTGGTCTAAAAAACAAGCATTCAAGTGTGAAATTCAAGCATGCTGAATGCAACTTGCATAAATTGCAGGATAAACCCCGCGCGTGAATGCAATTTGCATACATTGCAGAAAAACCCCCGTCCCAAACTTCTTTGCATATAAACCCCGTCACTATATAGTGACCGTCACTTCCAAGACTAATTAACCAGTTTATTATTCTATTGTTTTTGAAAAAATAAAACGGGCCAGCTTACTATGATGATCATATATCATCAGCTTACGTCGTCGGCTCTCGAGCCTTTCTCTCTCAACAAGAAACCAGATCTACTTTTTCTACCTGAGGCCTCCGGTGCTTTCACCGGCCGGCGGCCTCCCCTCACCATTTTCTTCTGTTTCCAAGCCTCCCCCTCTTATCCCCTACCCGAAACCACCTTTTTTTCTCGACAAGCAACAATCCAGTAACTTAACTCCAATCCGGTGGTGCGAGCGGGTCGCCACCGCTCGCACGCCGCCCAAACGCCGCCGGCTACGCTCGCAGATCCGGAAAGCACCAAGCCGAACGAGGACAGCTCCGACGTTGCACTACTTGCGTGTAGACGGCCAATCGAAGAATCGCAGCGACGGATCCCTGGGTCGCACACGCTACGCCCTGCCGACCGCACTCGAGCCAGGCCTAGAGACCGCCGACAAGGAGACGAGCCCACCCCCGATCAGGTGGACCAGACACGGATCCGGTATCGAGCGCAGCAGACGGCCTCCGCACAGCTCTGATGCGAGGGCTCCGACGACGAGCGCAGCAACGCCACCAGCCGCGATGGTGAGGATCCGGACCAGATCCATGACTCCCGGGCAGCAAAAGTGGAGGTTGGTAGGTCAACGGCTCGGCCAGGTCGGCTCGGGTCAGGTCGGCTTGGCCGGGTCGGCCGGGTCCGGTCGGGTCGGGTCGAGCCAGGCAGATTTGGGCAGGTTTATACTGGAATTGGCACAATTAGATTGAGAAGGTGGTTTTACTTATTTTTTTCCTTTTTTAAAATTTATTTTCAGTCTTTTTCGGCTATGTATTTATTGATGTTTGTACTAAAATATTGGATTCAAGGTGATCTGCTTATCTTGGTTTTCTGACGGGTCCTTTTGCTCAGTTAAACTCGGGTCCTTTTGCTCAGTTAAACTCGGGTCCTTTTGCTCAGTTAAAGTTTGATTAGATTTCGATCTAGTTTGTACAGTAAGAGAAATCCAAGTCACAATAGTTTTGAAATACTATTGTTGGTGATACTGTTACCAGATTTGTAGACCGGTTAGGCTTTAAGCTTATACCGAGTTAGATTACTTTGCTCTATTCAATATTTGGCCACCAGCCAATCAGACCAGGATTGGTTGAGATTGCTCTAGTACCAATATTAATTTATATATATAGGTCTTTGTGGTTTTCTTCTTAATGTTGCGCGGTAGAATATTATCTTATAAGAGAAATATTTATAGCAATCTCTAGTTAGGCTCTGGATGAAACTTTCCTATTAGTATTATGGCTAGATAGAATAACTCGGTATGGTTTTCATACTACTCTGCTGTCCAACCTTGTGAAGACTTGCTATATTCCGGTGGTCAAGAGGCCACCGGGCTCAATGGGTAGTCGGTTGAGGTTCAGGTAGGGAGCATTTTGTTATAATTGAACCGAGTTTTCTGTTTAGACTGTGAGAAAGTGGGATGGTGAATTCTTATGAGTTCTAGACTGCTATACTTTGTGATATCTATACGTAGTAGAAGGAGGGAAGTCAGGTTTTAGCTATGCTGTTACCGGCTTCGATACAGAGATGACTTAGTGATTGTAAAATTATTTGACACATCTCTGATATCTCATTGCTTCCGGTATTAGATTGGAATATAGCATTCGGGCAACAAATTGTCATAGTAACCCCAACAGGGTGTCATGTGTAATATTGGATTTTTTCAAGCCCGATCATGTAATTTTATTGTTTTTATGTAGGGTTGAGGAGTTATGAATACTCCTCACATCCACTTGAATGGTTTAAAATATTTTTTTAAAAAAATATATATATATATATATCTCATCAGCTTACGTTTCAAAAAGAAAAGAACAAAATGGTTTCCAAAAAACATTAAAAACCGTCGACAGCAGGGATCGAACCTGCGCGGGCAAAGCCCAACAGATTTCAAGTCTGTCTCCTTAACCACTCGGACATATCGACTTGTGATTACTTCTCTGAAACAAATATTATTTATACTGATATATACACTGAAAAAGGCTTCGACTTATGTAATAGTTGGTTCATTTCAATTTAGATACACTGCCATTATTTTCAATATATTCATTTTTATTTCAGTTAGGCTTAGCAAAAGTAAACTATAGAAGACCGCCCCTAAAGCATTTTAACCGTCCACATATCGGAAACAAAGAAGTGGGAGTTTTTGAACTAGCAAAGATGAAGGTGAAAAGGGGATAAAATGAATTCTTCAATTAAAAAATATATTCATGACACTATTCATCATGAATATGAATAGCTGAAGGAAAAAGTAAGTATCAATCAGTTGGCGAGAATGATATGTATGTTTTGATTGAAAATATAAAACGTAATTCGAAAAAAATTGATCCAAAATTTTCTCTCCCAATAAGATGGAAGGCCTATAGGGTCACAAAATATTTTATAGAGTACAGGCTATACAGGCTATAGCATTCAAATTGTCCAAAAATAGCCCTTTCTTTCTTTCTAGGTTCAAGTAAAACTGCATGTAGAAGAAAAAAAAACCAGCCTTCATTCTAAATGACATCCACAGATACTTCCTTCCAACTAACTGGGGCATGGAATTTCTTTCTTGTAATGGTTGAACATCAGTGAATAGCCAGTTGAAGTTTATTTTGTGGAACCTTTGGCAGGACTAATCGATTTTCGTGTACTCCAACAGCATGTGAGGAGACCGATATATCTTCACTAGTGTCCAGTAAAGGACCTCTTCGACTTCAAGCTCACCCTCCGCTCTTGCAGCATATATATCCTCACAAATAGCAATCAATCTGCATCAGTGCATTTGAGTGGAGAAACATGTGAAATTTACAACAAGTGCAAAATGAAGTAAATGAATTCATTTACTGCAGAGCAATCTTTGCTTGAATCCTATGAGATAACAATTAGCATATAAAATTATTAAATCAAGGTCTGGATTAACAAGCCAATGTTAAAACAACAAAATGTTGTTGTCCTGCAAAAAGAGTTTACTGTTTTGCAAGTTTCTCTTCTTCTTTCAGACCAGAACAATTGCGAATAAGCTTAAAATGCTTATGATTGGGATAACACTCATATTGCAATTTTCTTACAGTCCAATCTGAATGCCATCAAGTTAACAAGTTTATCCGCCCACAGAACTGAAGAAACTACGTACCTGTCACAGTTAGGAAGATTTTCAAAGGGAATTCTCATCCTGAGATCAGAGCACTGAAGTCTTATGAAACGGCCAACTGCAAGTACAAACGTTATGTACAGACCCGATATGCTGAATTTGCTTAGAGTGTCGCCAATTATACCCTCTGTTGGTGGAAAAATAATTGTGGTTGAATTTCAATAATGAATGAAAATGGGGAACTAAGTGTTGAAACTACATATTACTGGCTCCACAAGCCTACACGGGCACTTACGAGGAGTTTCTTCAGATACAATAACAGCCATAGGTCCTGTCAAATCGCCACATTGAATTTTATCTATATCAGCATCGTGGAAGGACCACCACTCTGGATCACCACGATTGAGTACAAGATCCCCTGAAACATAATTTACCTGCACAATCAAACATTCCTAATATCATCTTTCTGATTCAGTGTCTAGTTTTTGGGAGAGAAATATATACTGAAGAACTGCTACAGACCGCTTGTTCGATAAACCTGACATCTCCAGAGCCGGTAACTCGAAAGTATCTTGGGTAAACATTGAATATCCGGAAACTATTGCCAGTTCCATTAAGAACTTGCATCACCTCTATTGGTTTCGGAAGATCTAAAGGATGAACATGCAGTTCATACTTCACAACCTCTTTCCCTTTTGGCCTATCCCTGGTGAATTGCCACTGAAACACGATGCCCATGCTACTATTAAGAGATTGACTAAACCTAGACTGAACAAGTGGAGGAACATGCCATGATGCACTAGCATCAGCTTCACAACATATCAATTGAATATCTTTCTCATAGAAAGCACTCAAGAAATCTAGAGAAACTTCCCTATCAAGCTCATCCCAAGATATCTTTCTGCAAAGAGTTGTCCTAAACAAAGTCAACGTCCCACTGACTGTCCTCAAATCAATTTGGACACTTGCTCGCCGGATTGGATTTGAAATATTTGTTGGGTTCCCGCTACTGTACATCTAATGCAACAACAAAGTTTAAGTGCATAAGTAACTTGAAAGAAGAAGAAAACTGCACAGCCAAAGTCTATACCATTTAAACAGTGAAAGATCTAAGATAGTGCACGATGGCTGCATAAACCTCATCTTCTCCAACACAGTGATGGTAACCACTAGTTTTCGTAAATAATTGTGCAGCAGCTAGCAGGTAGAGAGTTAAACATCGTGCATAATAGAAAGGAAATGTTACCAAAATCATAAAGTACAGCACTTATGCAAGCAACCCAACCAGTGTAATTTTCTGAATCACCAAATTTTCAAGTTATGTAGAATTTATGGGATAAAGAATGTATAACTAATCTTTTAGGCTTAAGAGACAACAAAGCCCATGTTAATATTGTCAGGTATATTAGTAATCAATAGGAGAACACACACTCCATAATTAGAGTCAGCAGCACCAGAATTTCTTCAATACTTGCATCACATCTAGTGCAACATGTATTTTGCTTCCCCGGGATAGGGCTCTGTCGTTCATGCATTAGATGTCATATAAGGCTACACAGTTCGCATGCATGACATGTGATCAATTTTCTACTAAGTGTGATTCTTACCAGCATCGGAGTCCAGATGACACATAACAAAACAAAAAACAAGCAAATTCCATTGCAGAATTTGGTCATTTTGCTCTGCTTTTGCCCCTGTCGATGATTGACGCGGTACAAATCCACATTACACTTCACCAAGAAAAGGCTTGAATGAATGTCCTCCAACTGTAGATATAAGATAAGGCAATATCTTATATACCTTATGACTAGGAGAGGGTGGGAGGAAGAGAGGGACAATCAAAAGACCAGCCTGCTCGCAAAACTCAAATAACACAATAAAGACTAGAGAAAGAATTAAAGAATCCTACTTTCCAATCTACACAAGTAAGAACTTATAGTGGTAGGGATGCACACCAAGGGGAATCAGATGTACTGCACAAGTGTACCCTACATAACACAAACAAACAAACAAAATAATGAGTATTGTTAGATTACCTTTAACCAATCATACATGGTCAAAGATGTAGTTGTACAAGACCAGTCAAGGACACATCGCAGTTCATAAAGAAAAGGCAGAGCTCGATATAGCCGGAAACCCATTACATTGATTTTTGAAACACGACTAGTTAGAAATTGCCGGTATAAAGTGCTTTTGTGGGGAAGCCCATGGCGGATTTGTGTTGCCTGCAGAGCTAGAGATATAGCCTTTGTCAAGTAGATGGCACGCAGGGCTAATTTCCCAGCATGTTGGTGGCTAGGCTGCATGCCCCAACCATACTTTGTAATGAAATACGTGAAGAGGAAAAGGCTGAAAAGATAAGAAATGACTTTTCCAGTGGAGAATGAGCAGAGGTAGATAATACGATCAATCACGGTTAAGAAAAAGATTACCTGTAACAATGAAAAACTGTTAAGATAAAGAAAGCACCATAAACTCATCCAGGAACATAACAACACCTTTCATTGTGGCATTCCCTATATAACCCTTCAAGCCTTTATAACCCCAAAAAGAAAGTCTGTGTTTTCCAATCATTCATCTCTTCCATAGTTACAAGTTAATTTGTTTAAGGGGTACCGGAAAAGCATCCATATGATATCAAATTCCAATACAACTAAGACCTGATCAAAGTAAGAATTATGCTATACTCAGGGTCGGAAGCCAATAATGAATTAAAACATTGAGTGTATGAGGAAAAAAAGAAAAAAACAAAAAGAAACTTACCATTAGGACAAATACGAACTCCTTAGGAAACTGGTCCTCCAACTGATAAACTTCAAGAAGCTCACTCTTGTTTTTTATTACTGACTGGTAAAATATAGCAACCAAACAGAAAACAACTAAATCAGCACAGAAGACAAATGCGTACAGATCAATATCCTTCTTCCCTCCTCCAATCACAGATAACACAGGGTAAGGAAATCCTATTTCCTCAAAAATCCCACTTCGCTTAGCTTTTAAAATCTCTTTTGCCACATCAGCTGCAGGAGTTAAAGGCCTGTAAAATTCCACTGGGACAGACCCTATTGGCAACCTAGCATATACAACCTCAAAAACAGCCAGAGCAACACAAGGGTTTTCTGGAATCCTATCAATGCTTTGTATTCGAACTTTACTTGGTGAAAAAGATGAATTATTTTTCTCTGATCTCTTGCCCGCAATAGTTTCTAATAACTTGTTAATACCTGTCTCAATTTTTTCAGGCTGAATTCCTTCCTCTGGCCACACATTTACTTGCATAGACAGCTGCACAAAGAAAGGCGGAGCTTCTGCCTCCTCTGTCAGAGACCTCCAATACCAAGTTAGACTCCTAAACAAATTCACCATCTTCTTATTCACAAGAAAAAGATATTGTCTAGTCATTTCTAGATAACTCAAAGTCACAGTGGACGCTTGGGGAACTTTCTGTCGCTGGAAAAGAGAACCAAATTCTGTAACAAATGCCCATTTGCCCTCCCTGGAGCTAATGAAACTCTGCACAAGCGTAAACAGGTAAACCAGAAACAAGGGCCAGTTTCCTACTACAAATGATGGTCTGATTCGATGATCTGGGAACCCCATTTGCTGAAGGAAACTTGCACCACTAATGTCAAACCCACTGTGCTGGATAATGATTTGGTAGAGATACTGGAGCAATATGCAGACTTCACTATATATTAGGATGACAACCCAGAATATATAACTAGGCCCAGTGTTGACACATAAAGCATATAAAAACAGTGCGGCAAGATAAACCATAGAAAGCAAACTGAAATTCCATAAATAAATCAGAATGAAGCAACAATAGCATAGAAAGTCATTGTTTACTAGACTTTGTGCCCATATATAACGGAAAATTATTCTGATTTGCAGACAAGTGGCATCAGTGGCATTATCCTCAGTATCAGCATGAAAAGATTCAGCTTGTTCCGCTGGTTCAAACCCAATACTATTCTGATTCTCCAGCTCATAATACTCCTCATTATCAGAAGAGCAGTCATTTAATTCCATTTCCTCCTCTATATCAAAATAATTAACAAGATTACTCACTGCCTTTCTACCTAAATACTGGGCTTGAGAAACACCGTCACCAAATAGGTGAAAAGCTGAATGCAATAAGTTTAATTTGCTTGTAGAATTTTCTATGTGATCTTCATCAGATATTGGAGATATATAGCTGAACGTTGTCTCTTTTACCTCAGGTATCTCAGTCAGAGAATAGTTCACGGATTCCAAACTCAGGCTTCCACTTTTCATGCCTCTTGGGGATCTCCTAGAATATAAAGGATACAAAGATTGAGTGTGCAAATCTTCTTCATGCTTTTTTACGTTATCTACCTCTTTTTCCATATTGCTACTCAGGTCTATACTGCTGAGAGAAGTACTGCCAAAGGTAGCATTGGTGCTCATGCTACGAAGATGGAGCTGCAAGTTAAGCATCTCTGATTTCATATTCTCCACTTGCAAATTACGTAGCTTCTTCTCTTCTTCTGATTTACGAATATTTTGCAGTTGCTCAGTCTTCCAGGAGGCTCTTTTCTGCTGCTCCTGCACTAAGGAATCCATCTGGCCTGCTTCGATATACTCTGGTACATAATCAAAATCTTGGACTGAAAACATATATGACTGGAGGGATACCAGCATAAAGATGATAATTTCCACAAGAGCAGATCTTGATGTGATTCGAAAGCCATAATCATATTTGTAGAGCCCTATAACCTCATAAATGTAATCAATTATCTCACACCTTCCTTCATTAGAATCCCCAAAAAAAGGAGCTTGATAAGCCAGAGAAAGAACAATCAAACTGAAGTTGTATATGCGCAAGAATTTAAAAATTGTGTTTCTTTCTTTTAGTATCTTAAGCCTCAGTCGAAAAAACATCAGAGCAAAACCAAGGTAACCAAGATGAAGAGCATCATATTCCAGAGTCCCTATAAGCAGTATCAGAGCAAGAACAACATCCAGCAAGTGACAGTAACTTTGAAGCCTCAGGTAGTCAAGAATTGTCCACATGCTCTTTGTTTCATATGAGAGATTACTAAAGGCAACTGTTTTTTTGCGTTGTATCACCGTTTGCCAGTAATTACAGAACTCTGAAAGGCTAGACATGTGATCAGCACGGAGTTTGAAACATGCAAGCATGAAAACCACGTAGTAGCTGATAAGCATTCTGGAATCATCAACTACAATTCCTACCAAAATTAAGTCACGGAAAGATATAAGTATGCCTGAGAAGGAAACCATAAACTATAAAAACTTCAAAAAGATGCCACCGAAAGATTCCAGCAGCATAGGAACAAAGAGAGATACCCATATAGGACATTTTATATGAAAACGAAAACTTATGGGCTACTCAAGAAGCAACGTGCAATTATGCTAATTATGTACAAACTGGTCCACTGATTAGAAGAAAACATATGGTATTTGGATTAGTGCTACTGTCACATTATATTGCAACAGAAATCTATATGCAATAGAAATCAATCAGAAGTTCAGAACCATATATATATCATGACAGAAATTCCCTGGCATTAAACAAGCCTCTATCTCACTAAGTGGGGTTGGCTATATTGATCAGAAACCTCCCTCCTATTCGGTTAAGACATAGATCTATAGCATCTTAGCCTTTACATGATTTCTTACACCATTCATATCATGAATTTTGACAATTAGATTTTATGATGGCTGTCAACCTAACGCAAGCTAACATAAAATGGACTAAATACAAAGGTGAGAAATATAAGTTTCAGAGATACCTAGCCAACATTTTCTGCAGTAGTCAACAAATACAGCAGAGTTTCTCCAACAGTCACGGCAAGTGGTGCTAGGGAATTGCTTCTGTGAATCTACCAAGTACGCCCATATCATAAAGTACTCAAGGACGAGGACAGAAGCAAATGAGAGAACAAATACAGGCCACAGCCTCTGAATAGTGTGCCGAGGAACAATTATACAGAGTGCAAGTGCTGTTATATAAAGCATAGAAATCGAATTTAAGGTAGCAAAACTAGCCAGAAGCAATGCAAGCATATTGATCTCGAGGCCAAAGAGGTTGAATGCATTCTCAATCCAAAATTTTGCACATATTTTCAGGGTGCTCATTTGCATATCCAACCTCTCCTTTCTCCAATGAAGAAACCACTTTTTATTCCACTTAAAACTGTCCTTTGAGCCTCCCCAAATGTGTCTAAATGATTTATACTGATTTCTCTTGTCATCCCAGACTTCAGTATTAGTATCAAATGACAGACATGAGTTGCTCACTGGTTCCCTTTTCTCTCTCAGAAGTGGGCTGGTTTCTGATGCAGGTTCACTTGCACTCTCTTTCACATTTACAGGAAATCTATTAGTTTCTCCCATCAAATTAAACAATGCACATGGTTCTTCCCATTTCCCACCATGCCCATTTTCACTGGGCATATTTTCAAGCCAGCAGAAGACATTATATTGAAGTACACAAGCAACAATAACCAAAACTTTTCCTCTCAACCCTGCTTCTATCCCATAAACACTACGATCAAATAACCGTAAACCAAAAAGGATAGATAATTTAGAGTGTGACTGACCAGGAAGCATCTTAGCTTTTTCTCCAAACATCTGGAATGTGTAGTCCATCATCAGAAGAATTCCAGAATAAAACATAAATGTTTTTGAAGGTACACGGGAAGATTTTGGGAATGTTGAGTAGAGAACCAGACCAAGCAGATAAAAGAAACCAAATGCACTGATTGGTGAGACAGACGCGTACAGTACTGAGAGAGACAATATTTTCTCACAGTGCCAAATAAGCAGACGTTTGTAGAAGGAATATACAATGTATTCCTTAGCACTGCCATTTGCGAGCTTTAAGGACTTGTTCTGTGTCCTTTCACAGCTATACAAGACCACCACAATAAGAATGGCCAAGGAGTCCCAGATGTTTTCTAGCATTGAAGCCCCAATGTCATATCCAAAGATAGCATCAAGATCAATCAGCCCAGACAGCCACCTTCTAAAGCTGACAAACACATTTAAAGTATACGTGAGTGCAAACAATGAGATTGCATAAACTTTCAGTGGAACCCAGAACCGCTTCCTTGTTTGTTCCATCAGTTGTCTAGCAGTAATCCAAAACAGGAGAAAGAAAAGGTAACCAAATGATGCCCAATTAGGTTGAACAAGATAAACAGCAAGAAGAACAGTCAGACAGACAATGTAGGTTCCACACGCTCGATAAGCATAGAGAAATTTCTGCCCAATGGTTCGCAGATATAGTGCTGTTCTTCTCTCTAAAAGAAGAATATAAAAATACATTAGATTATTCATTCAGTTAGTTATGAATGAAATACATGCATTCAGTTTGATAAAAGTAAAACTATGGTTATGTATAAAAACCATCAGCTTTACATTTAAGCAAGAATTTACAAAATCATATAGACATGAAACCAGACAGGCTACCAGAATTTCCCTTTCGTAAGTTTTGTCCAAAGTAAATTAATAATATTTTAAGCCACCACTCTAGGGAAAATTAACTGGTGCACAACAATCCTATGCCTTCCTCTCTTCTTCCTATTTCTCTAATTATAAAATCATTTTCACCGGGATATGTTTGCTAGGAAGAATGTAAAGGCTTTCTTGCACTTAATTCACAATTTCATGAAAAATTAACAATTAAATTCCTTTGAACTTTAAATTAGTGTATGCATCATCAATCATAATATCTTGGTTTACGGAAAGCCTCAACTTCAGTTATTTGAAACTCTAATGCTAACTGAGTTTGAGATATAAGTTTGAAACCAGAGTAAAAAATTCCTTTCATCGTGAGCAAAAGAACTTGAAGAAAAAAACATGACTCCGCATTTATATATGCTTGTAATGCAGGCAAAACATTCTCTTGAATGTATAAATAAGTAGGAGTATTGTGTATACCATGTATTGAATTCTCACACTCGTCCCCTCTAGATAGTAGAGCATAAACAGAAAGTAGAACTGTTTTATTTAGGCCAGCTTTCAAAAATCTCCAGCCTAAAGGAGGAACTGGAGTGTACTGCACAATTGTGGAAAATGAGCAAAGTATGTCAAATCCGTGATTTTGAATAGCACAGAAGGATGCCAAGCCCGCTATCATAAAAAACTCCATGGCACTGTGACTTTCAAGCAAACCTACAATAGTTCAAAAATGTCCAACAGATGGTTGATATGCTTCACACAAGAGATGCCCACATAAATTATTCTTGTAGGAAAAAGCTCAAATCCTACCAGACCATGAGAAAATTTCTGCAGCTATTGAGCCTTTCTCTTCTAAGGCTTTGGAGATTACATTCAATTGCAAACTGTAGAGTATAGAAAAATGTATCTCGCAGAAAAGGATCAGGGATTGACGAAGCTTCCTGCTGATGGTACGACTCAAGAGATACACCATAAAGAATATCACTGAAATGTAAACGATAATAACCTATAGTTAGGAAAACATCATGTTAGGACTTATGAAATGTGTTTAATTGCAAACAGTTAAGTAACGAAGGAATTTTTGAAACTCACTATATACAGCATGAACAAAGCCAGGTTTCAGAGATATGAAAAATAGCAGCAACAGCACCATGGCGCGAGAACTTCTGCGAAATCCCCAAGCTATGGCAGCAATAACAAACACTTCTTCCTCTTCTTTCTCTGAAAATAATAAGAACATTAATCATTGACATGAGCTTGAACTTGGAATGAAGCCCCAATAGTTAAGAAATGATAACAGACTTGACTAAGAAAAGGAAAGATTTAAACTCATCAATCATTAAAGGGCATCATGGTCTAAAAAGGTAAACATGAGATCTATGGATGGATGAACTTAGAAGTGTTTGTGACTAAAATCACTTTCAACAGATATAAAAGGGACGTGATGTTGTCTGCCTTAATCTCACATAACTAATGAAAATTTAGGTCCTATTTTGTACTTCCAGTAACATGAGATGAAATTTGATTAAACAATGTTTAAACAGTAGGAAAAGGTCTAGTCACAAGTCAAACACAACAGATATTTTTGCATAATCTATGTCCAGATCAACATCAGTAAAATTTTGCGAGTAACCAGACACTTGATCCACATGAAGAGATCGCCATATGCTCCCCAGCAGAAGACTCAAATTTGATATTTCTACTACAGATAAATTTGTGCTAGACTGCTGGACTTTTTTTGGAACAAATGATCACTTTATAATTGCATTAGTTGGAAAATTCATGCATCATTCAACTTTTTTAACTCTTAGAAATCATAGAGGCACGTTAATTTATCTAACCCTGTAGGCTCTAGAACTGAATTATAATTCATTGCCAGTTATTCTCAGAATGATGGGGGAATAAGAAAGAATTATGCAACTACCTTGAGCATAAAGATTACGGTATTTAGGTTGTCCATCACCATCAATTAAGTATGAGAACACAGTGCCGTTGACAATGTTTCCCACAGCAAGTAATATTGCTGGAACAAACTGTGCAAGCAGAAATAAGCCAGGTTTACTATAGTGCCAGAGGCCAAGAGCCTCCCACATCGACATTTCCTGAAATTTCATGGTTTTATTATTATAACATACAAGGAACTATAGAAAAATCTAGATTTGACCCTAACATTACCTTTTCCAGCTTCATATTCAGCGGTACAAATATGATGTTGAAGACATATGTACAAGTAGCCCATAGAAGAATAAACATCAAAAGTACGCCATTCAGGTGATGAGAGTGAAACAGTGATGGGAAGCCGTAGACGACATAACCAACATAGGCCAGTATGGGAAATGAGCACAGGCTTGCAAACTGAAAGCTCCAATAAGAAAGTGCAAACAAAGAGACCTGCCGTGTTTAGAAGATATATCATTTCATCTCAAAAACAAGGTAAATTCACAACAGAGAAGTAATATCAAAATGTGGCATACTTGGAAAGATAAATACTTAAAACTATCAGGATCCAATGAAAACATAATTACCTAAGTCAGAGTTGAATAAATGCTAGCTACTAGATGATTCATATAACCTGGCTACTTAATGCAATTGAAGTCAATTGAGTCTAGTAACTTGATTTCTTTATAAATAATATACCAACTTCGAAATTATTGAACAATAAATCAAGACCTCTCATCAGATACATAAAGAAGTGGCTGATACAACAGAAACACTATGGGGATTGAACCCACAAGTTTAGGAGTTAACTCACTATCTTAAAGAGACCCACCAAAATAACTAATCATTTACTAGCTAAAATACTAGCATGGTTGAAAATCAAATTAAAAAATGGCAAATTTTAGTAATTTGGCTAGTTAAAATAGCTAAATGTTGGCTACCGCAGTTGTAATTGCTCTAAGAGGTCAAACATCAATGTCCAAACAAACTATAATAATATGTCGGAGCATTCAACAGGGACTGGAAAACATTGAACCAATAGTCAATATTCTAGCAGGCTTCTCGGCTTTTCACTTAAGGTACTGCTTTAATATTTCTCTGCATTCATTTTTTAAGGTAATTGAATGTATAAGGGTGTTATCATATTTTTCATCATGGTGTACTAAAATACTATGCTTGCCAGAACAATACTCTATATTCCTTGTTTAAGCACCATGCACTTTGTGGATACATACCTTTGAAGGGATGAATAAGCATGGTGTCAATAACAATCACTTTAGCATATAAATGTTTTTTCTACACTTGACGAAACAATCACTTGAATGAATTGAAAGGAAAATAATATTCAACGCATTATTTCACAGTATCTGCTTACTGGAAAGCCATAAGTGAAGAAGTTTATAGTAAATTTCCACCAAATTGCTTCACTCTTGATTCTATCAGCGTGTGTTACATTAGATCTGAAAAGGAAACAAATATCAGAATTAGAAATAATACATAGTATTTAGACACATCATGACTTATGAGCGTAATATTTAGGTTATTCTCAGTTGCATGATAGTAAGAACAGCCACAGCCACACTGCGAAGTTATGTACAAAAATTAAGGAAACTCTAAAGGGCACGAATGTTGGTCATGAAACTCATCTTATTAAGCTCTTGAAAAGTTAGCAACTTAGCATACAATAGAATAGACTTTTAAGAGAAGTTTTAGCTAAACGAAAAACACCAGCAGATGTATTGATCTAGATTTAGTATTATTTTAAAGGCCTGGAAATAATTATCTAACAACTTTCTGCAAAAGGCCATAATAATAAACTAATTCTCTCTCTCTCTCTCACTCTCACTCTCACTCTCACTCTCACTCTCACTCTCACTCTCACTCACACTCTCACTCACACTCACACTCACACTCACACTCACTCACACTCTCTGTAAAATAATATATAATCGGGAACTTAGAATTCCCCCTATGTTGTAAGAGCTTAAGAAGGTTGTGTTCTCTTAAGGGTAATGAAGGATCATTCCTAAAAACTTATATCATGTCATCAGAAAAGGGTGAATGAACCATCAGAGAATGTAACACAAACCTAAGAAGGTTGGACATCTAAGAATGTAAAATTTGAAGGAAATGCAGGACTGGATCCACTTTCTAATTTTATATTCTCAAGCTAAAAACCTAAATCCACTGTTTAAGAGTCTCATACATAAATCCACTTGCTCCCAAATCCCAGCATACTTAATTGTTAAATATATTTAGCATTACAAAGCTCACAATTATATTTAGAATAGAACCTCAGTCAGTCAAAGGCAACTGAAGTTACAAATTATCACCCTCTATCTTGAAGTACTTATCAACTGTTGAAAGTACCTCAAATTATGAAAGCCAAGAGAATGTGTTCTAGGGAGAAGTTGCTCGATCAAACCAGATTGTGTGCTTGGACCAATCTCACTTGTTACCATCAGATCACATCTGACCCTGGAAATCTGTAAGCAATGGGTAAATCATTAGCATTTTCAGAAGTATAATATTGAGAAGGAGTACATAATAAATAATTCCAGCCAAAAGTGTAAAAGTAATTAATAGATACCAGATATCATATGGACACAGAAAGCTATATAAAAGCACTTTACAAGAACAATAATTGGCCTTCAGAAAGGATTACACACATAATAATCCAAGTGGAGCAATGTCAAGCAGAAAACTATAGCTAGTATGAAACTGGTCAAAATCAAGATAACTCACCATAAAGTAAAAAATTATTAGGGAAAGACCAGAACAAATTTGTGGCCAATCACATTCTCCTGAGAACTTGTAAAGTCCTATGAGATTGGCAGACTGCATAAACGCGGTGGAGAATTCAAAGGGTAGCTGATAAACATACAAGATAATGATATTCAACCCTGCATACACCAAGAGATATTTCCAGCACCTTCATGACCATCCATGTTCCAATGGTCAGTCAAAGGACAAATATACGTACAAATGGAACACGTCAATAACCAGCTAATTAAGCAAGGAAAACTAGGCTCACCAAAAGAGCCCAAAATAGTTTCTCTTCATTGACCACTTCACCAGTCCAATGCAGGTACAAAGAAAATATGGCAAAGAAACCCATGATGGGTGGCTAATTCCCAGCACCAGTTGTACGATGGGAAAAAGTAAGTAGCATTTGACCCTGAAATGGAATGCATCTTCCATATAGCAAGAAAGAAAAAGTTAAACACTCATACAAGGGACAATGAAGACATAGTCACAGAATATAAAATGGAAATAAAGTTTCACAAAAAATATATTGAGATGACTGTCATAGTTAACTCTCATTGAGCTCAAGAGTAATGGAAGAAACTAGGCCCAATGATGATTAAGAGGTTGCTGAAGAAGGTCCCTTGAAGAGATAACAGGATAGTTTGCAGCAAAGCTGAATCATTTACTAAGGACACTTAGCATATGGTTCATGGTTACATTAGAGTATCAGAATTACTTAATACTTAAGAAATGTGGTCTCAGAATGTGAAATGGCAAAAATGTTTGGCGTTGACTTTGAAGATTCGATTTTTAAATGACTGTCAAAAGACAACATTATAAGCAGAATAGTTGAAAGCTTGAATCATTAACTAGGAGCACATTAAAATATTGATTAATATTATATCAGAAGACCGAAATTACTCTACTTCTTACCCTGAATTTATTACACATCAGGGGCCAAAACATGGGTGTTTACCATTTGCAAGTTAAAATTTGATTTATGGCTAACCACTGACCTTTGCTTTCGAAAGACATATCCAACTTCTTCATATGAAATTCTCTTGAAGGATCAGGGGAGTTTTTTCCCCTATGCATTTGGATTAAAGCAATCATAGCCACAACTACATGAATGAAGAGGAAGTAAAGTACACCAGAACTGGCGGACTGGTCACTGCAGAGAAAGCCTCACAAAATGAGCTAAACAACATATTAAAAAGGTAGGCCTCAAAATCCAAGGAACCGGTTAAGATATAATGAAAGGGAAAGTAGATAAGAGTATTAGTGGAAACCTTATAAAACCAAAAACCTTTGCCCACCAAACACCTGCAGTGCTCAATTTACCACCTTCAATGGCCATAATGATATAAAATAGAGCATGTAAGAAGATAACTCCTATTGATAGCATAACAAGATTCCATGAAGTTACAACATTCTTCAGGTGACATGAACCTGTTGAATTCAGAACAAGAGCAACCAAAATGGCCCAAATTAATGTATTTGATAGTAATAGAAACTGTGCAATGTTTTATACCAGGAAACTATACATTTAAGACATGATTAATGTGTTGACCATAATTTGATCAAGGCAAACAAAAGGGTACACAAAATCAAGCATAGGAACCTTTCTTTCCTTAAAATTATTAAGAAAAAGAGGCTTCAAGTTATACAAAATGATGTACATAGAATTTTAAAAGTGAATCGAATCATTCTAAAATTTAAGTTGTGAAATATTAAATAAGAATAAAAAACCTAGTGCTAGAAGATAAGCAAGGAGCATAATGGCCTATCGGCTATCACTGATGCGTGCCATTTAAAATGAGTGAGAGAATGTGTAAAGGAGGCTGTGAGAACCTTCATTGGTTAACGTAATGATTAAGTTTACAAAAAACACTAATGGCTGCAACAGCAGCTATCCCAATTCCACATTATAAAAGTCTTTTGTATAAATAAGCATAAACACTAAATATTTTCCTCATATGCAACAAAAATTCAATTACATATTTTTATCACAAGAGAAGGCCAGCCACCAGAAACAGACTCATAGAACAGTAACAAGGTAAAAATGAAACCTGTTAGCAGAAGAAGCAGAGCAATGAGCAAATCAACCAGCGATATTATACTCCAGTTCATTGCAGAAGCTGCAGGGAATACAATTACAAGCCAAGTTAAGGATATGATGTACTTCCAGTAGAATAAAATCGCAAAAACTGCCCAAATTCCGAATTAAAACAAAAAAAAAAAACCCAAATTTTTTTTGAAAGCACCAAACATGCACTTACCTGCAAATAGCAGCAAAGGCAATGTAATCCTACAAAATAAGTCTCCCATCGCAACCGATACATTCAACCGTAACCCATTTTACCCTTCAAAAATCTCAAAATCCAAAGATCCTATGTATCATAAACGTAGGCATTGCGTCTCATTTCACTCATTGTGCCAATAAACTAATTAAGGATTCATATTTGGGTTTTGAAAATCACGGTGAGTTTGGAATTTAGGATCGGGAGGACGAGAAATGGAACGTTATGTAACGGTAACATTTGATGCGGATGATCCACAGGGACCACAACAAGAATCACAATGGTAACGCCGTAACGGTTTTTTATTATTTTCGTTAAGCACGCGACTTTTGTTTATTTTCGTCGCTTGAAATTGGAGGATTTTTTTATTTTTTGATAATTTGCATGTCATGAATAGGAAATGACCCGAGGGCATAATGGTAATTTCATGACTGATTTGGGTAATGAATAGAGTTAGTTTTCATTTTCCAGATTATCTCGATCTTCATCAGTAATTCGATTTTACTCCTGTTTCTTGATATCTTGTAACCGCCATCAATGACTTTCATGGAGAATTTACAGTTTTATTCATGAATTAAAGTTCAGATCTTAACAATTGGTATCAAAGCAGGCCGATTCTCGACGGCGATGGCAACCAAGAATGATGAACAATCATTGAAGCAACAGATGGCTTTGGAGCGGGTGCTAGAGGAGATTCAGTGGTCGAGGGAGCAGAGAATCGCCACTCAGATTCAACAGTAGTAGAGGACGTTGCGTTCACCTAAGAGGAGGATTCCGACGGACGGAGAGAGCTTCCAGAGAGGCGGAAATGCGACGATTCAAGGCAGTTGTGTGAATTGGGTGCGAGGGGAAACTCTGGTGCGATCGCCAAATTCTGTGCTAGCATCAGCTCCGGTTGAGGAAACTCGCTCTGTTGTAGAGATGAATGAGGAATTGATGGACGTATTGGACGAATTAAGAGGTTGGGAACTGACTATGGAATTCTGGAGTCTGAGAATGGGGCAGGAACAGAAAGTGTTACGGGCAAAAATAATGATGCAAAAAGTAGAAGAGGTGATGAACTGCTTGATTGATGGTTTGAAGCAGGCTGCTCGTTCGTCGGACAAGAAGCCAGAAGGTTCTGGAGATGCAGAATCATATCTCAATAGTAACAGAATTGTCGATTGAAGCTGAAGAAGACTCTGGAAGCATTTCAGAATGGCAACAGTTTCCAGTCAAGGGGGCTTGGAGTACTGTGAGGGATCATCAACTTCTTTATCGGGTAATATCCTAAGAACTTCCAAGATTTTGAAAGGTGGCATTGATTGTGATAAAGATTGTGTGTGTGTGTTGTAAGCATGAAAATCTTGACATCTCTGAGTCATGTGTGATTCCTGTGACTACTTTGAGTAATGCTAGAGCTGAATTTGATGAACCTCCTGTGTGTTTTAAGTGCTATGATCCTGGAATTCTTGAAGTGAATGTTGATAAATATGTGAAGTGTTCGAGTACTTCATATTTTTCAATGAAAAATGAGGTTGATTGTATTGTTTTGGAATCGTTTGATAAGGATAAACTTCTAATTGATGGATGGGATAACTGTGTTGAACATGTGAAATGTTATGATCGGGGAATCCTTGAATTAAATGATGATCATGCTGTGGAAATAAAACACAGTCTTGAAGTTCTTGGTGAGGAGTTGTGATAGAATATCACAATTATCATGAGGATAATTGTGATTGATTTGTATATATTTATGTACCATATTTAGACTAGTCTAGATACAATGTATTTGTACTCTTGTAATCCTATATATTTCAGATAATACAGACACACCAGTTACGGTGAATTACATTCTCTCATGGTATCAGCCTATTCGATCCAATAACCTGTAAATCCGTCAAAAATTCAATTTCGAAAGATAATCCCAATCAATTTCGGTGCCTCTTTGAATTTTTGATTGTGGTGCCTTTTGTTTTGGTGTTCCTTCTACTTTTTCCGTTGCTCAATTGGCGTGTCGACATTTCCGTTATCCACGGTCTCTCCGGTGATTTAAAAAAAAATGAATTGCCTGATTACTGTCCGCCCAGAGCACGGCGCATGTGAAACACACGCCACCCATGCACAGGCGCGTGTGGAACACGCGCCACCATTCCATAGGGCGCGTGTGAATCACGCGCCCACTCTTCATCAGCATATACCAGTAATGCATTTGGATCACACACCGATGATGAACCAGCCGAATACCCAAGCGCGTGGAAGCCACGCGCGAGCCGTCTTTGAGGCACGTACTCAACACGCGTGAAACGGTCAGCAGGCCCATACTGTGGCGCGTGTGGATCACGCGCCTGTCTACCTCCAGGCGCCTAATGTGGCGCGTGTATCACACGCGCCTGCTGACCAGTGCCTCCCTTCCTTGGCGCGTGAAAGGCACGCGCCGGCTTCAAAGCAGCCCATTCCGGCGCGTGTGTTACACGCACCGCCGCCACCACCGCCGCCTCAACTGTTTTTTCCTGCTCGCCGAAAATGATGGAATCCGATGTTACTAAAACCTTGCTATCAATTAGCAAGCTCACAAAAGATTTAAAAGTCGAAATTTCTTTTGATGAGTCTTCGTTTATGATTCAAAAATGGTCAAAGAAGGAAGTTTTAGGCCAAGGCCGATGTTATCATGGTCTTTATGTGCTTGAACGGAGTGGTGCTGCCTTTGTAGCCTACGTTCGATCAAATAAAAATACAGTTTCTTTTGATATTTGGCATGCTAGACTGGGTCATACTTCTCATTCATTCCTTTCTCTATTGAATTAACTGGATCATGTTAAGGTCACCTCTTTGTCGCCCAAGTCTTCTCGATGCTCAGCGTGTGAAAAAGCAAAGGAAAAAGACCTTCTTTCGTGGACAATCCAAAGTGAGCGCAATCTATACTTGATTTAATTCATTGTGACTTGTGGGGGCCTGCACCAGTCTTATCTGCCAATGGCTATTCTTATTATGCCATTTTATTGATGATTATTCGCGATTTACTTGGTATTATCCACTGAAGTGAAAATCAGATTTCGTTGAGACATTCTTGCAGTTTCAGAACTTTGTGGAGAATCAATTTTCTCGCACTATTAAGGCGTTTTAAAGCGACGGTGGCACTGAGTTTACGAATGTACGGTTGCGCTCTCACTTCGCGGCTAGGGGCATCTTTCATCAGATTTCTTATCCGTCTACACCCGAGCAGAATGGAAGAGCTGAACGAAAGCATCGTCATGTGACAGAAATGGGACTGTCTATGCTTCATCACTCTGGACTGCTAGCTTCTTATTAGGATGCCGCATTTGCCACTGCTGCCTAAACCATAAATAGGCTTCCTATACCTGTTCTAAACAATGTCTCGCCGTTTTATCTGGTTTATGGTCGTCATCCAGACTACTCCAACTTTCATCCATTTGGATGTCTGGTGTATCCCTATATTCGGCCATTCTCTCAGCACAAGCTGGCTCCTCGCAGCACACCTTGCGTTTTCCTTGGTTACAACTCTCAGTACAAAGGCTTTCGGTGTTTGGACCCGGTTACTAAGAAGGTGTATCTCACACGCCATGCTCGTTTTGATGAGAACTCATTTCCACCACTGGAATGCCAATCCTCCATATCCTCTGAATCCTTGAATGTTTCTACATTTATTGACTCAGACTACGATGATGCTCTGGCCTTGATAGTGCCAGATCCGCCTTCACCAGTTCAGGCTATAGAGGCATCCCAACAATCACCTGTCTCCGGATCATCACGTTTACCTGCTTCGGGTACTTCATCGGCTCCCAGCCCTTCTCCAGAACCATCTCCAGTTCATTCATTATCCTCACCTCCACTGCCACCGTGGCCTCGCCATCGCATGACAACTCGTTCTTTTTTTTTTAAAGTTAAACCACCATTGGTGGGGGGATTTTATTGGCACCCCAAACCATAAGGCCATTAATGGCAAATTTTTACAACACAGAGCAGCAGCTCAGAACCTATATGCTTCTTCAAAAAGAATAACCTAAATGGCTATCCTAAGAGCAAGTCCAACAGTTTCTCCGTTCACATTCTCCATGATAGAGAAGCAAACCTCATATTCCCCATATTTTTCACCTCAAACCCAACAGTTTCTCCATTTCTCATTCCCTAAAATTTATTAACATTTAATGCTACATATTTATCCAATTTTCTTCTATTTTTAAAACCATATATTCAATAAGTTCAAATAATAATAAACAAGCAAATAATGAACTTATAATAAAAGTTACAATAGTATTTCAAATTTGACATTACTTACTCCATATATAAAATTATTAAAATATATTTTTATAAAAATAACACATTACGAATTACTATATTATTATTTTTGTAACGTATTATGAATAATTAGACTTACCTCTTTTCAATAATTTATTACAAGTTATTTTTTTCAACCATTAGAAATAAAATGTTTAACAAAAAAACTTTAGTTTCAACGTTATGACTTATAAAAAACGTCAAACTAAATTTATTTATGGCCTTAAAATTTAGTAGATTTATATTGGAAAGTAGATTATATTTGATTATCAAATATCAATAGATATATACATGTAAAAATAGTCATATGAGATCTTATTACAATCGTCTTTATGCTTGTTTTTAGAATATGTATTTTTGATAAAATTTTTATTGTAATTATTTTTAGATATTATCATTTAAAATTATTGAAGATAAACAATTAATGAATGAAATAACAAAAAACAATGCAAGTATCATTAAATTTTGCTTCTCCAAAAACTTCTTCTCATTCTCCAAATTTGGAGAATCAAATCTTCCCTCTCTTCAATTTCCCCATTATGGAGAATGGGATGGAGAATCTGTTGGACTTCAAAAAAGGCCCAAATTCTCCATATTTGAGCAAATTTGCTATTATAGCAAAGTTGTTGGACTTGCTCTAAATTCCTAATAATATGGAGATAGTGCCACTCTTGAATCAATAACTTAAGGGAGCAGGTTAGTGATTGAGCCAGCAAAGGTCAAAGCCCAAATTTGCCACCAAAAGATTGATATCAAGAGTGAACATCCATAATACTAGACTAGATTGCCAAAAGAATTGCTAATCTAGTTAGGCAAAATTATATATACATGGATCACCTGTGTCAGATGTGATGATTGAAAACCATGTGTGATATCATCCTTGCAATTATAAGCATGTGAGCCAACTAATTTCTGCTCTGTAGTGGTGCCTACTCCCTGAGTTTGATTAACTCCTTTTGCATCATTGTGAGTGCTTCCTGCTTCTCCAACCTGAATCACAGATAAAAACTAGCAGTACCACAGTTCATGATAATATATTACAGAGAAAATCTAAGAAGTGGCAAACCCATTTGATCCAGTTGGATTATAGAAATAATTCTACTAGGTATCATGTTTAGTGGGAGGTCAGAAGAGGATTTCTGAATCGAGCACATATTAGCTATATAATCTGCAGCAGTGTTACCTTCCCTCAAGGTATGTGTGATAGGGTACTGAGCAATCAGTTTGTTAATTTTAAAACATAGGGAGAACAATTTCTAGTCTATATTATTAGGATTTTTAATCCCATTTGCAGCTAACAGACAATCAGTCTCAACCTGGAAATTGTTTATCATCATCTCGGACCCTATGATGTACCCTAATTGTATTGCATTTAGTTCGGCATGAATCGGGGATGAACACAAAGTATATTTTATGATTATCCTCAATGGAGTACCAACAAAATTTCTCACAATGATCCCTATACCAGTATATCCATGAGTAGCATAACATGCATCCACATTAATTTTATAACCATTTTCAGGGGGAATCCATTTTATTATTTTGACTGGTTTAGGCCTTTTCCTTTTCAGGTATGGGGCTAAACCATTCTCCACAATAAAATGGTTCCTCACTGGATTTCCAACAAGAGGGAATGCTGTAAATATATTTGAAACTTGTTTGATGATCTGCTGGCATAATGTTTGAGCACCCCAATTTATATTATCATATAAAAGCTTATTCCTCCTATTCCATAAATTTCAGACTACTACCATGGTAATTACCTTAATAACATAATTATGTACTTTGGATAAACCTGAATATGATAAATAAAACCGGATTCTCTGACTAATATTCCTAAACTCAGGGATCCTGATAGCAAGCAGCCTATGTATAAAGTTCCATTTGACCAGACTAGACTCACAGGCATTGAAAAAATGATCAATATTATCTGAGCTACAACAGAATGGGCATTTAGATGGCATATAAATACCAAAATTAATGAGAACATCATCAAATGGGAGTAGATTATTTCTTATTCTCCAAATCAGAGTAGATATTTTAGGAGGGATTGGTTTTTTCCATACCTGGTGCAACACAGTAAATTCAGTCCCTCTTCTTCTGAGAATATTGTAAGCTGATTTGATTGTGAAGTCCCCATTTTTAGAGGGCTTCCAGATCATCTTATCCTCATGAGTGTATATCAGCATAGTTTCCTGCAAAATAGAAATGGTGTCAGTAGGGAGGTGAGAATGAATTTGACCAATGTGGACTTCCTTATCCCCAATGAAATTGGCCAGGCTTATGTCTGGGAATGGTAGCTCAATATGCTCAGGCCATTGGTAGTATAATGCTCCATTCCCTGTCCAATTAGAATCTCAGAAAGAACATGTTCCTTTCCCAACACAGATGAGAGAGTTATCATTTGCAGTCTGAGTTACTTGACAGATCATATTCCAGATGTGAGAATTTTTGTAAGAAGCTGGGAGACTCCATAAGTACTTTGTCCAAATTGTTTCATTTTATTGTAATTTCCACCATATCTTACATGAGAAAGCTTCCACAACAGCATTAAAATCTCTGAAGCTAAGTCCATTTTCTGATTTTGGCACTGCAACTCTCAACCATTTCCTCCATATCTTCCTTTGACCATAGCTGGATTCTCCCCAATAGATTCTTATTGCTATCTTTTTCATTTGTCTGAGTACTGTCTTAGGAGGTTTCAGGACAGAGAAGTAATGTACAGGAATGGCCATTAACACATGGTTTATGAGAACCATTCTACATGCACTAGTCAACCACTTGTTCTTCCAGTTTTTTGTTGATTTTTTCATCCTTTCTAGAACAGGTTGATAATATTTCACTTTGTTCCTGCCACCAAAGATAGGTATTCCAAGATACTAGAAAGCATTTTGCCTCTTTTCATCCCCAGTGACCTCTTTATATCCCTTATCTTGTGCCTTGTGGTGTTAGGATAGGTGAAAATGATTTAGAAAAGTTGACCTTCTGACCAGACACACACTCATATGCTTCAAGGAATTTCTTGACTTTCCTCATATTTACATTTTTGAGCTGATAAAAAGTGTAGTGTCATCTGCATACATTAGGTGTGTGATTGGATCCACTCCTCTGGGCATAGAGAATCCCTGAATGTATCCAATACTTCCCAGATGTCTGATTCCTCTAGAAAAAGCCTCACTGACTAAGTTGTATAGAAAAGGAGACATTGGATCTCCTTGTTTGATGCCTCTGGTAGATGGGAAAAATCCTGATGCTACTCCGTTTATTAGTACAGAAAAATTTGCAGCTGCAATATTCTGTAAAATGATCCTGACAAAAGTGCCATTAAATACAAAATGAAGCAAAGTAGAATTCAGAAATCCCCAGATGTCTGATTCCTCTAGAAAAAGCCTCACTGACTAAGTTGTATAGAAAAGGAGACATTAGATCTCCTTGTTTGATGCCTCTGGTAGATGGGAAAAATCCTGATGCTACTCCGTTTATTAGTACAGAAAAATTTGCAGCTGCAATATTCTGTAAAATGATCCTGACAAAAGTGCCATTAAATCCAAAATGAAGCAAAGTAGAATTCAGAAATCCCCATGAAACTCTGTCAAAGGATTTCTGCATATCTAATTTAACTATCAAATTGCTGTTTCTATTTTTACATAACAGTCTTGACATCTCAAGCATTTGAATGATATTATCTGAAATATCTCTACCTTTGAGGAATGCAGACTGTTCCTGGGATATAAGCTTTGGCATTAGAGGCTTGATTCTCTCTGTCAGGAGTTTGGAGTAAACTTTGTTCAGGAAATTAGATAGGCTTATGGGCCTAAAATCTGAGAAGGAGGCTGGATTGGGTTTTTTTGGTATTAAGGTTAGCCAAGTGCTAGAAGTAGCCTTTGGGATCAGTGCACCTCTCAAAAATTCATTAACTGAATTTAAGAGGTCCTCTTTGATTATTTCCCAAGCATTCCTGTAAAAGGCTTCTGAAAACCCATCTGATCCAGGTGAGCTATCTTTGCTCATGCCAAATACAACCTCTTTTAATTCTTCACTTGTTGCCATTTTCAGCAAGCCTACATTTTCCTCATCAGTAACCATCTTAGGTATCTGAGAGGTAGTGCTCTAAAAATGTATCTGCCTCCTCATTTCCAGTTTTTGTCAATAGGTTTGGAAAAAGTGAACACCTTCTTCTTTAATCCTAACTGGATCTGTAATCCACTGATTTCTTCTATCTTTTATCTTACAGATTCTGGCTTTCCCAATTTTTTCTTTCACTAAATTGTGAAAAAAATTGGTACTTGCATCACCTTCCTGAAGCCATTTTATGTTGGATTTGCTTCCAAAAAATAGTCTTATCCTTTGCAGCCCTTTCCAGTATAATCTGCCCTCTATTCAGTGCTTCCAGATCACTTTGATCCCCTGTTGACTGATATTTTTCCTCTGAATTGGCCACCATATTTTCTGCCTCCAGTAAATTGCTGTGTACATTTCCAAAATGCTCCTTATTCCATGTCTTCAGTGCCTTCTTAAGCCTTTTGAGCTTATATACCATGTTGGACATCCCTTGGTACTGGCTTGGTTGATTCCAATTTTCTTCCAGAATGGCTGGATATTCAGTCCTATTCAGCCACATCTGTTGGAATCTGAAAGGTTTTGGGGTGCTCTCAGTTGAGTCTTGGATGGATAATAGAAGGGGGTTATGATCTGAGGTTGACCTATTCAGAATTTGGATGGAGCTATGGGGGTAGGTAGAGTTCCAAGCAATATTACTAATCCCTCTATCTAACCTCTGTAGAAGCAAATCCTGTCTTGCCGGCCCTTCTGTTAGACCAAGTAAATCTATTGCCAACATTTTTTATTTCCTGTAGTTCCAGACCCTCTATAAATCCATTAAACTCAGTTATGCTACCTAAGGGTGGTCTAGTCCTACCTCTCCTTTCACTAACTGATGAGACTGTATTAAAGTCCCCAATACATATTGTAGGACCAGTAGATATATCCTGTAAATCATTCCAGAGAGACCTCCTGCACCTTTAAAAAACTTTTGCATACACAAATACAGCATTCCATTCAATGAATGTGGATACATCTACAATTTTTGTCAAAACAAATTGATCACTTTGAGTTATGATATCTACTGTAAAATTATTATTCCACAGTAACCATAATATTGCATGTTGTGCTGGGTATGCATTTTGAAAATGGAAAACATGTTGAAGTGTATGAATCATGTCATTATCATGCATTGGCTCTATGACACATAACAAGGAAATATTATGTATCACAATCAATGTTTGTAATCTATCAATTGAGGTGCCTATACCTCTAATGTTCCAGATAAGCATATTTCCTAATATCTTGTGACTGATCATTTAAACAGCATATTTAATTTTTTATTTTGGCCTTAACAGCCTGCTAACACTTCCTGAAGTGTTATTTTTTGTGTTTCCTTTTTTATGATCATGAGTCACTATATCCTTAGCAATGATACTATCTGAAGTACGCATATCTACATCAATTAGTGTGTTTACATGCATGTCAGGTTCAATTGGCAACATATCAGGTTCTGCTACAAGTTGTTTTGGATCCAGTTGAGACTGGTCAGAGATAGATACCTCAACAGCCTCACAACCTATTATCAAGTTATGGTGCTGAATATGGTCAGTAGCTTTTAGTTGAGAAGAGGTACCTGTATTACCTGATATGCCTTTCAGTTCTGAAGGTTGTGAGGTGTGTGCATTCCTTTGCTTTGCAATAGAGATAGGTTCAGTGACTTCATTCCTTTGTTTTGCAGCAGAGTCAGGTTCAGTGTCACTCATAGAGTCATCCTCTGAGCTCTCTGGGTCTTGCAGCAAAGAGAAAGAATTGAATACCTGCACTGGGGTTTGATAAGGTATCATATCTAGTCTGGGGTTCTTATGTTGCTTTTTGAGACTATCTTTTAGTTTGGAAACATGAAGATCATCTAGGGAATAAAAGGATACAGTGGAACACCCTTGCTGCTGTGTCTGGTTAGACAGTACTACAAAGGTAGAGTTTTGCTTGATCTTGGGAGAGTCAGTATATATACACCACCAAGTCCTTTCCAGCCACATTATCTTCTTGATTTCTTGCTTCTAGCTCCTTCACTGTGGTTGATAGCCCAGAGCCACCTACTTCAGGAGCCACACTTTCTTTTTTCCTCCAGGTTCTCTTCAATTCTGGATGCAGGTGGATGCATTTTTCCTCATCATGTCCAACCTTCTTACAAGCTTTACAGTAACTGGGCAATTGATGATACTCTATAGCACAATCCTTATAGCTATTTGTTCTTCCTATAGGGATTGATGTGATCCTTTCCTCAGTAAGATCGAGTTCCACACATCTTGATAGCTGATGGTCGAGTGAGCCCATTTGTAGCCGACTCCACCTTGATGAACTTACCAATCTGAGCTGCAACATCCTGAATCATAGATTGATTATAATAGTATATGGATACATCCTTGACTGAAACCCAGACCGGTACAATAGAGGATTCAAGCTCCGGATTGAATTCCTGTGTCCACTTCAAGACTTTCATGGCCGCGCCGGCGATGTTCCAGTATTGCTGCAACCAGCAACATTGATAGTCCTCATGTTCCTTGAATCGAATTAGGATATGCCGGTAATCCAGCAATCCAACTTGATATTGTGAGGTGAAGCCGAGCTTTTTGAATGCAGCGTGGATGCTTTCCATCGATGGTTTGCCTCGACTAAATTTTCCGATCAAAGCTTGATCATAATGGGCAGACAAGATATTGACAGAATCTGGATCATACAAGCAGGCTGGCCTACCATTGAGTCTGGTGATTGCCGGCTTGATCTCTGGATTTGACAGTAGAGTAGTGGAAAGAGGTGGTGTTTTATCTGACAGGGCTTGAAGAAAAGTTTTTCTGGCGGCTGTTCCTCCGTGTTGAGGCGGCGTCGTCGCCATAGAGTAGCCGTTTCTTTCCGTTATCAGTGGAGAATATGAACGTTATTGGTAAAGTGATCAGAAAAAAGCATTGTTTGGGGAGCGTGTGAATAGTTTTTTTAGAGAGAAGGGAGAGAAAATATTTTAGAGAGAGATTGAAGACTCTCATGACAACTCGTTCTCAGACAGGCAGTCTCACTTCTAAGGATTACTCTGATTATGTTGTCACTGGTTTTCTTGCGGCACTTTTGGCTGAAACTGAACCTCGGGGTTTTCGTTCCGCCCTTAAGGATCCTCGCTGGGTGGCTGCTATGGATGAAGAGATGCATGCACTGCGTCAGCAACGTACTTGGGAACTTGTCCCTCGTCCTCCCGGAGTTAATATTGTTGGTTCCAAATGGGTTTATCGGCTCAAGCATCGACCAGATGGTACTATTGATCGTTATAAGGCTCGTTTGGTTGCTCAGGGATACTCTCAAGTCCCTGGCTTTGACTTCATGCACACATTTAGCCCTGTTGTCAAAGCTTCCACCATTCGGATCATTCTGTCTCTTGCCACCACTCTTGGTTGGCCCCTTCATCAGCTTGATGTTAAGAATGCCTTTCTTAATGGCCAACTTGACTCCCCGGTTTACATGGAACAGCTATCTGGATACACTGATCCTCGTCATCCAGATTATGTATGCTATCTCCGGAAGGCCATCTGTGGCCTTAAACAGGCTTCTCGTGCCTGGTTTCAACGTTTCAGTTCTTATCTGACTCGTTTAGTGTTAGGGTACTCAGATGCTGATTGGGCTCGCTGTGTTGAAACTCGACGTTCCACCTATGGTTATGCCATTTACCTTGGTAGTAATCTTGTCTATTGGAGTGCTAAGAAACAGCCAAATATTTCCCGATCCAGCTGCGAATCCGAGTATCGTGCTATGGCCAACACTGCGGCCGAGCTTGTTTGGTTGTGCAATCTGGCCTCTAGAAAGGGTTAAGGAAAGTAGTACTAATAGTAATAAATTTCACGAGTCATTTCGATGCTTTGACCCTGGTATTATTAAGAAGTCTGAGTATAAACCCCGTCTTGTTAGTGGTTTGGAGGAAGGGACTAAAAGGTCAGTATGTGATGAGAAATTCAGGCCATTCAAGAGCAGTGAAGATAGAGAAGGAATTGTTACTAATCGTAGCACAAAGATTGAGTCTGGTTGCATACCTGACTGTGAATACTCTGAAAATTTCAGTATGCTATCAAATAAGGGTCAAAATTACAGTGTTGAAAAAACTGAGTCTTCTACGTATATTAAGAGTTTCGACCCTGATCCTGAGAACTCTTATAGGAATTTAGGCCAACCAGTGGTGATGTTATTTCATATGAGAACGAGAATTATTTTGGCTTAAAGGTGGATGCGGAAATTCAAAGTGAATCACTGATTGGTCAATATTTGAGTCCTCAGTCCATAGCCTCTAAAGTTTCGGTGTCAACTAATAGTGGAAACAGGGAGTCTCATGATATACAATCATTTCTTGTCTTGAAAAGTTTTGGTTTTGATCCTGGAATCGGTTTGGAAAACAATGGTGCAGTTGACAACTGTCAAGGATCAATTCTTGTGATAAGTGGGAGTGGGGCAAGCAAGTGTGTAGAAGCTTTCAAACTCTTTGATCCAGGCATTTTAAAAATTCAGAAAATGGTTCTTGTGAATTGTGATGTAGGCCTGTATATACCATGCTTGCGTATAAGTATTGGTTTTGAAGATAGGAAGATACATGCATTCTTTAGTAAGTATAGAAATTTATGGATCTTTTACAAGTCTGTGGTTGGTGCTATCACGAGTGGTGAAGGATTCTGAATACGCCAAGTTCTGTTAGATCAGCTTCGAGCATTCACTGCTGTGTGATGGACTGTAAGGTTGAAGGATTTAGTTATGGTGCTATTAAAAATCTGAAACTGGAGCTGCTGTATCAGCTGATCAGAGAAATTTATATTCAGCATTTCAAGAGCAGTGTAATGTGCAAGACCTCTCTGGATTCTCTAGGGAATAGTTGTGAATGGTTATGGTCTGAAGCTCAGAAGGGTCGATTTGAGGAACAAGATTGGTATGATATGCTGCTCCTGATGCTAAGGGCTATGAGTTCTAGAAGTGTTCAATCCATGGCTTGGTTGATAGCTTGGCAATGTATGACTCTGCTCATTTCTGGGTACCGGACATTGTTCTTGAATTCTACAAATTTCCGTTTGGAGTTGAGCTTAGTCCCTGATTTCCCTTCGAACGAATTCCAGATTTTTGACCTTGATGACAAGCTCAAAGATAAGACAGATGGAATGTCACAGTTCGCAAGTGAATTGGTTATTGTGATTATTGGTTTTTCTGGGAGTTTTCACAAGCTTGTTGAGGGTGTAAGACAGTGTATACTCCAAGTTATGGAGAATCTCATATCTCAGAAAGGGCTCAAGATTTCTTTGAAATTGTTAAATGAGTTGCTGGCTTCTACAAATGATTAATAGCATGGGGATATATATCTCTCAAGAAGAGTTTGATTTTGTGCAAAGTTGGGACTCCAAATCATATGATTTGTAGAGTTACCGGAAATGCGAGTGATGGCGAAAGCAAGAGATATCGTCCAGAGAGTTGTGCCTCAGCAGGATATGAGTATCCATGTTCAATCTTTTTACCGCAAGTGCTGATAGAAGAACTCCAAAGTGTGATTCATTTCCAAGAGTTAAACTTCATCCAATATATATGTTGCAGTTCTTTACAGCTGTAAAATGAGGAAGATATGTTGGTCATACAAGAAGTGTTTAAGTAGCTCCCTGATCAAGAGTAACGAGCTGGATTCACCATTACTGCAGCACCTTCAACTCAAGGGTTTACAGACTTTAAAAGCTGCTACAATTATTGATGGTATTCCACTGCTTGCAAAGTATGTGAAGGCTGATGTTTTTTTTTTTAATTTTAAACCACCATTGGTGGGGGGAATTTATTGGCACCCCAAACCAACAAGCCATATCTGGCATACAAGTTTGTACAGACATGAAAAGCCTAGCTAAAAGCTTAGTGCTTTATCAAAAAAGAATAACCTAAGGTGGCTATTCTAAATTCCTAATACTGTGGATATGATGTACCATTGTTGTTCTATAGGCTTTAGAGAGCAGTTTAGTGATTGATCCAGCAAAGGTCAAAGCACAATTTTGCCACCCAAAGAATGAATACAAAAAAGGTAATCCACAATATCAAGCTAGATTGCCAAAAGAATTGCTAATCTAGTTAATCAAAATTAAGATATACAAAGGACCCTGGATCCTGAGCTATTTATAATGGCACTTGTTGGAGCAGTGTAGCTGCTGGTGCAGTCCTTCCAGCTCAATTGTTCTCCATCCCATGCTATCTGCAAATAAGCAGCAGTATCACATTCTTTTGAAAGATTAAGTAAACTGGAATCTTATACTAGGCATGGAAATTCTGTCAAGCTCAAGAATTCCTTTTAGTTGTCTTGGAATGAGATTGATGTTAAGTTCTGAGGATTGTCTGCTTGTAATGCACATATTAGCTAAAAAATCAGCTGCCTGATTTCCTTCTCTCATAATATGACAGATGGGATGTGTTGTGCTACATTCATGTAATGCATGACATACGGAATAAAAATTCCATGGTGCATGTGTGATATCCCTGATAATACTGACAACCAATAAACAATCATATTCCACACAATAGCTAGATGGACTCAATTTTGTGCCCATTTTATATCCCATTTGGATTGCAGTTAACTCAGCATGAAGTGCAGAGAGGAATTTAGTGTAGATGAGTGTGAGCTTGGAGACTTGGCCATATTTATCCCTAAGAAGGATACCTATTCCAGTACTGCCATCATGTTTAAAGCATGCATCTACATTGATTTTGAAGTGATCAGGTGGCATCCATTTTATGAGTTTCACTGGCTTAGGTCTGCCTCTTTTAACAAAAGGAACCAAACCATTATGAATCATAAATTGATGCCTCCCTAAATTGCCAGAAAGAGGATATGCTGTGAAGATGAGGGAGATCTGTCTAGTAATCTGTCAAACTAGACTCTCAAGTGATACAGTGATGCCATCATGTATGAATTTGTTCATTCAAGTCCACAGATTCCATATAATCACCATGATGGATACTCTAATGACTGTGTTGTGCATCTTAGAAGAGAGAGAGTATGTGAGGTAATATTTCAACCTGTGACTTACACAACTGAACTGGGGTGGTGTCAAGGCTAATACAGTATTAAAATGAGACCAGATAAGCAAGTTGTTGGTACAACAATTAACATAATGCTCAAGTGTGTCCTGATTACAGCAAAATGGGCATTTCGATGGCATATTAAATCCAAACTTAATGAGAACATCATCAAATGGTAAGAGTTTATTCCTTAGTCTCCAAATTAAAATTGACATTTTAGCTGGAGTAGGTTTAGACCAAACCTAATTTAAGATTGGAATCTTCTGAGTTGATGTCCTAAGCATCTCATAAGCTGATTTGATGGAAAAATGGCCATTGTGTGATGACTTCCACATTAAAATGTCATCATGGCCGTGCTCCAACTTTGAGTCCTGCAAAATAGTTAAAAGATTTGTAGCCAGATAAGGCTCAATGTGGGTCGGAAAAGCATGTTTATCTAGAATGAACTGTGAGACTGTTAATGTAGGAAAAGGAGGTTCCCTTCCCTGATTCCAGTGGTAGCATAGGGCACTCTCTTTGGTCCAGTTGGAGTCCCAGAATGAACAATTTCCTTTTCCATAGCATACAAAACTATTTTCATTGCATTTCTCTGTGATCATACATATTCTCTTCCAGGTTAGAGAATTTTTATAAGTAATTGGAAGGCTCCATAGGAAGTTGGTCCAAATTGATTCATTCTTTTGCAACTTCCACCAAAGTTTACAAGAGAATGCATCTACCAGTGCTCTTAGGTCCCTAAACCCTAATCCATTCTTTATCTGTGGTAGGGCAGTCCTTGACCATTTTCTCCAGGCCATTCCCTGACCTGAGCTTGACTCACCCCAAAAAAACCTGGTTGCAATGATCTCCATTTTTTTAGGACCTGTTTGGGAGGTTTAAGGACTGCAAAGATGTTAACTGGAATGGCCAGTAGGACATGTTTGATAAGGATCAGCCTGCCAGCAGGGGATAACCACCTATTTTTCCAATTGGAGGTTGCATTTTGCATCCTTTCCATTAAGGGTTGATAATAAGAAACCTTGTTTCTTCCACTGAAAACTGGTACTCCCAAATATTTAAATGGCATTTTTCCTTCTATCATACCAAGTGTCTTTTGATAATTCTCAGCCTGTTCCGAGTTATACTCTGGTGAGTAAAAAATTCTGATTTGGAATAATTTACCTTCTGTCCAGATGTAACCTCATATGCTACCAGGAATGCCTTGAGTCTTCTCATGTTTTTTTTGTGTGCAGTAATGAAGATAGCAGTATCATCTGCATACATAAGGTGGGTGAGACTGTCTACTCCTCTGGGCATTATGAATGGTTGCAGATGATGGATTTCCACTAGTTTTCTAATCCCCCTGGAAAATGATTGTGTAACTAGGTTGTATAGGAGAGGGGACAGGGGATCTCCCTGTTTTATCCCCCTGGTAGAGTGGAAAAATCCTGAAGCTGAGCCATTTATCAAGACAGAGAACCAGGCAGCTTGGATATTTTGAATAATGATCTTCACAATGGTTACATGGAAACCAAAGTGTAGCATCACTGAGTTTAAAAAACCCCATGATACCCTATCAAATGCCTTCTGCATATCCAGTTTAACTATTAGGTTCTAGTTTCTGTTTTTCCTACCTAAGAGCCTAGTCATTTCTAACATCTGCAGTGTGTTATCTGAGATGTCTCTCCCCTCTAAGAATGCAGACTGTTATGGGGAGATGAGTTTGCTCATTAGTGGCTTCATCCTCTCTGTGAGGAGCTTAGAGAAGATTTTGTTGATGAAGTTTGATAAGCTAATTGGCCTGTAATCTGAGAAGGTTGAGGGCATTGGCTTTTTGGGGATGAGGGTCAGCCATGTGCTTGCAATGGCTTTGGGGATCACTGTCCCTCTCTGAAATTCAGAAACTGCTGAGAGGAGGTCGATGTGGATTATATCCCAGAAATGTGTGTAAAATGCTCCTGAAAATCCATCAGAGCCTGGAGAACTATCTGAAATAAGGTCAAAAACTACTTTCCTAAGTTCCACTAGGTCCATTGGTCTCATCAAAGCCATATTGTCTTCTTCAGTAACCAACTTTGGTATGACTGAGAGAAAGTGGCTGATGTAGGTCCCGGACTCCTCCTCATAGGGCTCATTTAGCAAATCTTCATAAAACATTATTGCTTGATTCTTAATGGCTTCAGGATCAGAGATCCAGTTTCCATCAGAATCCTTGATTTTGCTAATCCTTAACCTTCCATGCCTCTCTTTGATTGAGTTATGGAAGTAGGCAGTGCTGGCATCCCCTCTTTGAGCATCTGATATTTGCTTTCTGTTTCCAGAATGCAACCTGTTCAGATGTGGCCCTATGTAGTATCTCCTGGCCTGCATTTAGGGCAACCAAATCAGACTCTGTGCCTGAATTCTGGTATTTCAACTCCAAATGTGCTACTTTAGCCTCTGCCTCTACAATCTTCTGATGCACATCACCAAATTCCTCCCTATTCCATTTTTTGACAATGGCTTTCAGCCTTTTCAATTTTTAGACCATGTTGAACATCCCATCAAGATGACTAGGCTCAGACCAGCTGTTACTAACCATTTCCTTAAAACCATTTCTATTAAGCCACATGGATTGAAATCTGAAGGGTTGAGGGGAATGTTCTGTTGCATCCTGGATGGTAAGGAGGAGAGGGTTATGGTCTGAAGTTGATCTATTAAGTGTTTGGATGGAGCTGTGGGGGAAGGCAGTTTGCCATTCTAGGTTACACAATCCTCCATCTATCCTCTGAAGGAGTAAATCCTTTTTTTTCCTATTATTTGACCAAGTGAAGAAGATACCAACTGTGGTGATCTCTTGCAGGGCCAAATCTTCAATGCAGTTACTAAAATCATTGATGCTAGCTAAGGGGGGGGGGGAGGTCCTACCTCTACGTTCTGATATAGTTCTAACTGTATTGAAATCTCCCACATATATTGTGGGGGATTGAGGTAAATTTAGAAGATCACTACATAGTGTCCTTCTAAGGTTACTAAATATTTTTGCATAAACAAAGGCGGCATTCCAAAGAGAAGATGTAGCTGAATCAGTAATTGCAGTGTATATGAACTGGTCAGTTTGTGAGAGTATGTTTATATGAAATTTTTGATTCCAGAAAAGCCATATTTTGGCATTATCAGAATAAAAAGAATTTGGAAAATTCTGAATTTGTTGCACAGTTACACACACACAGTCTTCATGCATTGGTTCAAGGAAACATAAAATATCAATTTTGTGAATCATAGTAAGAGATATGTGTCTGTCAATTGAGGTGTTTATACCTCTGATATTCCACACTAGAATATTACCTATAATGGTGTGTTCAATCATTAGACAGGATATTTAAGTTTTTGTTTAGGTCTTAGAGACCTAACACCACTCTCTATCTGAGCATGCTTTTTGTCTTTTTTCTTAACAGAAATGGTACTAGAACTAGCTATGAGCTTATGCTGTGTGATTTCAGGGGTGCCTATGGGTAGTTTAACACTAATTGGATCATGCTCAGTCTCATCATGCATAATTAAAACATCACTTAGAAGCATAGAATCATGTGAGCTATCAGACTGATTCAGAATATGCATATCTAGTTCAGGTATTATATCAGTAAATATTTCAGTACAATGAAAGTATTTACCTTCCTCACCAGAGAGGTTGTGATCCTTGTTGTCAGCAGGAGTTGTGACCTCTTCTACAATAGGTTCCTGTAACACTGTGAATTTGTTGGACATTTCAAAGGGTGAGCAATAAGGAACAATATCAAGGTGTTTTGTTGGGTATCTATTCTTCAAGTCAGATTTAAGTTTTCTGACATGAAGATCATCAAACCCATAAAAGGATACTGTGGGTGCTTTATTGGACTCCAAAGAGCCTGGTAGTAAGATCTCAGGTGGTGACTTAGGTGGCTGATTGGAGGTGTCTGCTGTGAGCTTTTGTGTGTTCTGAAACACTATCATTGAGTTTGAAGCTTGTTCTGCAGCCACCTGATCCTTCTGTTGTGATGTAAGTCCACTAGATCCATGTCCTTCATTTGAGGCTGTTTCCTTGACCTCCCTTTTCCTCCAAACCTTCTTGAGCACTGGATGGAGGTGAATGCATGTGGAATCTTCATGACCTATGTTATGGCAGCCCTTACAGTAAAGGGGAAGCTGGTGATATTCGATGGGACACTCTTTGTAGCTGTCTGTTCGACCTATAGGTATAGAGTAGATGCGTTCCTCCTTCAGATCAAGCTCCAGACACATCTTTATAACAGAAGGTCTCGTAACTCCTTGGGTGGCCGCATCCATCTTGATGTATGTTCCAATCTGTGCAGCCACGTCCTTGATGAGAGTTTGATTGTAGTAATACACTAGAACCTCTTTGACTGTGACCCAGACCGGTACGATGGAGGATTCGTGATCTGTTGAGAAATCTTCTGTCCATTTCAGCACTTTCATTGTTGCTCCGGCGACCGAGCAGTAGGATTGCAACCGTAGGCGTTGGTAATCTTCTTGCTTCTTGAATCAAATCAGTATATGGCGATAATCAAGCAACCCTATTTGTGAGATTGGAAGCTCATCGCTTTAAAAGATGCCTGGATGTTCTCCATTGGTGGTTTACCTCGCCCAAACTTGCCGACGAGTGCGCTGTCATAGTGAGCGGCTAGAACTTTAACCGATTCCGGGTCGTAAAGACAAGCCGGCCGGCCGTTGAGTTTGATAATGGAAGGTTTGATCTCTGGGTTTGCCGGAAAAGATTCGAAAAGGAGGTGTTTCTATTGGTCAGAGCTTGCATAAAAGATTTTCCGGCGGTTGTGCCGCCCTGGTTGGGTGGCGGCCCCACCATGGGGTTACCATTTTTGGTCGTTGTTTGTGTCAGAAAGAGTCGTTTGGGGTGGCAGTGAGAGTTAAAGGGGAAAACATGTGGATCGGAAATTTAGGAAATGTTTAGAGAGAAGGAGGAGCACAAAATCCTAGAGAGAGAAAGACTTGAACTATGTACTGCTAAGGAACTACGTGAACTTGAAGGCTGATGCTTATATTGACATAATTCAGCTGTGGATATTAATGCATGGTTTTTGACTTCTTGACAATATTGGCACATGCATCATGCTTATTAAAATGTACATGAATGATACCATGCGCAAGAGTATTTGGTTTGGTGGTGGATTGTATGGTGCATTAATATGGAAAAGGTTTCAAGGATTTTGTCTCGTGGAATACAAATGGGACTGGGGAAAACTACAACCTTGTTCACACTGATATGACCGAAATAAGTGTTGGCCTCAATTCAGTAAGCATTGAACTGATGAGCATGCTTAAATCATCCAACCACTATTCTCCAGGTTCAAGTTTAAAATTGCAGGTTTTGTATGTTGCCTTTGTGTGGCTGAATGATGAAGTGCTTGAGGACAAGCACTGTTTTAGAGGGAGGGTTTGTCCGGAAATAACCCGAGGGCATAATGGTAATTTCATGGCTGATTTGGGGGAATAAATAGAGTTAGTTTTCATTTTTCAGATTATCTCGATCTTCATCTGTAATTCGGTTTTACTCCCGTTTCTTGATATCTTGTAACCGCCATCAATGGCTTTCATGGAGAATTTACAGTTTTATTCATGAATTAAAGTTCAGATCTTAACATTGCAGTTCATAAACTAGAATGATTGTTATGGGCCCAACAAATATTAAAAGAACGACTTTTAACCCAAACATATATAGCATTATTTTTAGGCTCAACAAATAAAGTTGATAAAACTATAACTCCGGAGTTATTGTCCAACTTTTTGTAAGGGCATTTTAGTAATTTTTTTATTTATTTTAACTTTTGTTTTGAAATCATATCTAAAAAATCTTTTAATACATAATTAATAATGAAAAATATCCTAAAGAAATCTGGAATTATTCTTCAGAATATCCATTGTTAAATTAATTTTTTGTTAAAAGAAAGAACTTGAAAAGTTAAATATCTATTTTTTTAAAAAAATTAAAAACCACCTGAGAGGTAGTGGGGATTATATAAGACTCCCCAAACCATCAAAAAAGCCATACAAATGGCTTAGAATATATCCCAAGTCTGGTTTGAAGTGGAATACACTCCACAAGCATATACATGCTTCAAAAAATGGGCTAACCAAAATACAATGTTAGCCTTTTTACAAACTCTATGAGAGGAATTTGAGGTTGTTTGAAGCCTTTTTACAAACTCTATGAGAGGAATTTGAGGTTGTTTGAAGCCTTTTAGCGAATCGCCTAGGCGAAACACAGAGCGGCACCAAAAACCTGAAATCACCCCTCCAAAACTGAGCTTGATCTTGTAGATGAGTGACTGTCCTGTCCCTTGACTTCAATCTGGGCTTGATGCTGCATTTGCTGACCATTATACCTGCATTAAGACTCTTATCAGTAGCCTCTATTCTCATTAATTCTGAGGAGGGAGTACCTGTTGCATCAAGGCATATGATGCCTCTCATCTGTTGTGATAAAGAGTTAACTGTCCAGCTTTCATTCATTTTGTTAGAGTAGGCTGACCTTGCAACTGCATCAGCAGCAAGGTTTGCCTCTCTCAATACATGAACAACTGAGATTTCATGGGATAGCTGAATATTTGAGGATAAATAAAACACTGTCCAGGGGTCTGACTGTGGGTTTTAGATGGCTGTGACTGCCATGAGGCAGTCACTTTCTGATGCAGATGAGATTGGGCTTAATAATATGGAGCATTGGAATTGCAATAAGTAAGGCCCGTTATCAATTCATTAGCAAATTGGAAAAGTTTAACTCGTTTCCATATGGATTCTGGTTAATTTCCATAATTATAACTAGTATTCTAAATAGGATTAAGGAAAATATATACATGTTTTGTAATAGAATAGAATTTGTGAGCTCTTATAAATAGGACATCAAACCATTGTAATAGATATTTTTTCTGATTTGATATAAAAGTGTGTTGAGAGTTTTCTCTTTCTGAGAGATGAGTTTTAAACCTAAATTCTAGATATTCTTTGAGTATATAGATTTGGAAGGCGTTTTCGACCTAGGTATTCGCAGAATTAAATAGGTTGATTTCATTGGGTTACTTTGGTTACGTTTGTTATAAGCTTCCGCTACATCAGTTGGTATCCAGAGCTTGGTTTGTTTTTGGGGAATCATACCACCAAAAACACGACCTATGGAGAAGATTATTCAACAGGAATATGCAATGGAGGGCTATCCAAGTGATGATGATTGGTTAAGAAGTACTATATTCCAATCAACGTGTACCATCAAGGGATTTGTGTGCAAATTCGTAATTGATGTGGGTGGTAGTGAAAACGTCGTGTTAGAACAAGCTGTTAAGAGACTGGAATTTTTAGTAGAAGAACATCCAAGGCCTTATAAGTTGGGTTGGATTGACAACAGAAAACATGTAGAAGTACATCAACGAGCCCTTGTTCCCTTCTCGATTGGATCAAAATACAAGGACCATGTTTGGTGTGATGTTGTCCCCATGGATTATTGTCAATTGTTACTTGGGAGACCATGGAAATTTGATCGAGAAGTAGTGCATGAAGGAAGATCCAACATTTATAGTTTTAGGTTTGAAGATGTCACGATGGTTTTAAGACCCCAGAAACCTCAGAAACACATTTATTCTTCCATAAGGAAACTGAGACCACAGCCGTACAATCTCCTGTTGATGATGATGATGATGATGATAATGATGACAATATTGATGATGATAATGATGATAATGATGATGTTGATGATGATGATGACGAAGTTGATGATGATGATGATGCTGATGAGGATGATATATATTCAGCTCCTCCAATATTTGATACTTATGATGATGACGAACCATCAATATTTGATATTAATGTTAATAATATCATTGATGTCAAGATTGGTGAAATTGATTACGAGTGATGTAGGCCGGACACCAACACTTCAATGACGAACCAGGCTCTTGAACTGATCTGCAAGACAAAGGCCCCGGGTGTCCCGGGGATAAACACTCCGACACTCAAGTCAGTATAATTGCTTAAGGCGTAAAGTATAAAGTATGAGATTAGATGAGAGGTCTACCAAACCTCTTAGGGTATTTATATGGCTACAATCCGTAGATCACCAAGATATGTATTTATGGTATGAATACAACTCTTATGGGAATAGAGGTTGTATTACCATGTATAATAGAAGTGTATTTCGGACATGGTTGTGTTACCATGTTTAGGATAGCTGTATTACCATCTTTGAGACGACGTATATTCCTTGTAGAACCTGTGGATCCACCCTCCGCGTATCTCGAGCCCACGACCCTTCTCGGGCCTTGGTCCGAGTATGAATGAGGTCTGAATACGAAACATGGACTTATCAACGAGGAACATCTTCAGATTCATGTGTTTGATATCCATCACAAGCAGCATGAAGTCATGGCAGACCAATTGATTGATTCTTACATTACACCTGAGGAAATTGTTGAGTACCAACAGTCATATTCTAAACATTTGTGGAATGATCAATTGTTGAAGAAAGCTGAATTTGTCTATGGTACAAAATCATTTGCTAGTTCTACATGTTTTCGACCTGTAGTGAAAACATTCGTATTGTTTGAAGAAGGAGGACTAAGGGGTCGAATTCGTGGACGAATTCTGTCAAACCCCGGGAGAATGATGCAGGTTGGATTAATAAAATATATGTTGTTTGATCAAGGATTCATACGAGGTCGAATTCGAGGACGAATTCTGTCAAACCCCGTGAGAATGATGCAGATGAGATTGGGCTTAATTATATGGAGCATTGGAATTGCAAGAAGTAAGGCCTGTTATCAATTCATCAGCAAATTGGAAAAGTTTAACTCGTTTCCATATGGATTCTGGTTAATTTCCATAATTATAACTAGTATTCTAAATAGGATTAAGGAAAATATTTACATGTTTTGTAATAGAATAGAATTTGTGAGCTCTTATAAATAGGACATCAAACCATTGTAATAGATAGTTTTTCTGATTTGATATAAAAGTGTGTTGAGAGTTTTTAGCGACGCTTTCTTCTGTCACCATTTTGGCGACACTTCTGGGCAGTAGCGACACTTCCTTCATCTTCAGTGACACTTTATTCAAACTCGAGCGACGCTTTTCTGGGCACGAGCGACACTTTTCTGGGCAACTTCTACCACCTAAGGAATGGTGGCCTTCACACCACTTCTATGATCTATTCATCAATTTCTTAGCATCGAATGTTACTCTTTGGTATGATCATAGAAGGTCTTGAATTACTTTCATCCACGTATTTCTTACAAGTGCAAATCAAGGTTAAAATGCACACATTCATTCCTAAACCACTACGGATGATTTAGCTTTAAAGCTCTAGACTTTGGCACAAAATATTACCCAAACAAGTTCTCAAATGCTATAAAACAAGAGTATATTTAGGGCTCATCACTTTAACATATTTAGTGTTGCATTGTAGGACCACTCCTAAATGATTCCTAAGTATGATCCCCAAACCAGCCATCTGTGTATGGTGCCAAGAGGCATCCACATTGATTTTCAAGCCATTAGCTGGGGCAGACCATGATATAGGTAAGACTGAGATTTGTGGAGGTCTAGCATGCCATGGAAGGTATCCTAGTTCAGTTATTTCCATATCATTAGCACTTACTGGAGAAATAGGTCTAACAGTATAAATACTGAAGATATCATCATTTAAGAATCTAATCAGAATCTCTGGAGTAGTGCTAACATTCTCATGGATAAATGCATTTCTTGCCTTACAATAACCAACTTATGAGGTTAGGGACAACACTATATAGTGAAGCTTGCATCTTAGATGAACCAGTAATAGACCAATAAAATGACAACCTATCCCATAAGCAAGAAAATTGCATATTTGTTGTGCCTATCATTGTGTGAAAATAAGACCATAGTGCAGTTGCTAGATAACAAGTATTAAAACAATGCTCAATAAGGTCAGCACTATTGCAAAAAGGACATTTAGATGGTAAACAAAATTCCATTTTCATCAACACTTCAGGAAATGGCAAAAGAGTATTGACCAATTTCCACATAAAAATGCTAATTTTCTTTAGGATTCTAGGATTCCATAATTTTACAAGAGATATTGAAGTACCTCTTTTCTGTTTGAGTGCTTGATATGCAGATTTTAAAACAGGCTGTATCAATCTGTCATGTCTGAGAGGTACCAGTGATGAATCCTGCAAAAAGCTCATAATTTCATCAGAAAAAATGTGTTGTAACATAGGGATGAAAGAGGCTTTATCCTGTATGAAATCATGTACAGACAGGTCTGATGTAATTCCAGTAAGTTCTTGATCATACAGGTTGGACAGTGCACCATAGCCTGTCCAGTTAGAACTCCAGAAATTGCAATCACCATTGCCATGGATTACTCTGGATAGGCTTTCAGCCTTAATAGAGACTCTTTTAATTCTTTTCCAGTTAGGTGATGTTCTATATGATTGAGGAAGGTTCCAAAGAAACTGTGACCATAGAGTAATGCCCTCTTGGAACTTCCCCCACAATTTGACAGAACAAGTTCTGACAATTGTGTGGATTGATCTTATTCCCAGGCCATTCTCTTGAACATTAAAGCATAAATCACCCTATTTTTTCCAAACTTTTTTTGCCCCGAGCTCAGTCTCACCCCAAAAGAAAAGAGACAAGAGTTTTTCAATTCTTTTGATAACACTAACAGGAGGGTTCATGACATTCCAGATATGTTGTGGTATAGAAAATATATTTGATTTAATGAGTGTGATTTTCCTCCTGTTGACAACCGCTTGTTTTTCCAATTTGACAGTCTATTTTCTATTCTCTGAACAAGTGGTTGAAAATACCGAACTAAGGTTTTCCCAGTAAATATTGGAACACCTAGATATGTAAAGGGGAAAGAAACTTGTTTCATACCCAAAATATCCTTGACTTGAGAAATTTTTACAGATGTTGCATGTGCACTAAGAAAGAACTCACTCTTCTCAAAACTTTTTTTTACCCTGTTGTTTGTTCAAAAATGACCAGAAAAGCTTTGATAACTGTGAGACTCTTTTTTGATGCTTTTAGGAAAATGATGGTATCATCTGCATAGCTAAGGTGGGATATAGGAGTAGGTCCTGTTGGAATTTGAAAGTATTCAAGTTTTCCTACTGCAAAAACATATGCAAGACTTCTTGAAAACGCTTCTGAAAATATGTTGAAAAGATAGGGAGAGAGAGGATCTCCCTGTTTGATCCACCTAGTGGATTTGAAAAATCCATTAGGTTTGCCATTTATAAGAATTGAAAAGTAAGCCTGACTAAAGTTTTTCATAATGCAATAGACAAATTTCCCATGCAGACCAAATTTAAGCAGAATGCTGTTAAGGAAATCCCAATTAACTCTATCAAAAGCTTTTTTCAGATCTAAATTAAGCTAATTTTAGGTTTTTCAGATCTAATTTAAGCATGCAGTATCTTTTGGGTAGGTCTTCGAAGAAGGCCAGGTTCGAGCTCGAACCATTGGGTCAGTTCGAGAAATATGTGATGCCTCCTCCTTCTGCAGTTGAGGTCAAGATGGCTTCAGTACGTCCAGAAATAAGCCAGGTATGCTTAACTCAGTTTTCAACTTTATTGAAGGTGTGGAATTCTAAATGTCTTGTCCTCTGTCACAGCCTCTGCTTCATATAGAGTACTTGTACGATTCTGTCAAGACACTGTACAGTCGTTGTCAGGAACAGACAGCTGAGCTTGAGCTGGCGAAGAAGCAGATGGCTAAGAGGTCTAGCGAGCCATCTTAAGCAATGAAGCGTCTCCAAGACGAGGTGGCACAGGAGAAGGCCAAGAGAAAGGCTTGTGAAGAGGAGATCAAGACCTTAAGGGAGGAGAGGAGAGTGAGAGATAACTCCTTCCAGGAGCTGAAAAAGGAGATGGCCTTGGTGGAGGCGGAGAAGAATAGATATGCTGATCCAGATTGCCAGAGGCGCTTGGTTCAGTTGATAATTGACTTCTGCCTGAATTGCCCTGAGATGGAGGCTCATCGCCAAGAGCATGGCGAACTGTATTACAAGTCCGAGCTTCCACGCATGTGGGCCTTGCTAAAGGGGGCCTTGAGTGATGAAGATCAGGAATGGCTGGCTCCTGGTTACGACTGGCCAGGAACGACGCAAGATCTGGAGGAATTCCGGGCGATATTCCGCCAAGTATGAGGGTTCAAAACTAGTTTATTAGCTAGTTTAGATTCCTTGAAAAAAGGCTTTGACTCTGGAGGAGTTTCAGGAGAAGCTTTGTGGCTTGTACCCGGAGTTGTCTTTCTTGATGGAGAAGCCAGCTGTGGAGGCTTCAACTAGGAATCCCGAATTTCAAAACGGGGAGCCAGAGATTGTAATTTCCTAGAGCCTTCACTTCTTATTTAGGATTCTTCTCTCTGTTGAATTTTGTCACTCATGTATTATGACAAGGCTCTTCTCTGGAATTGATTGTTTTTTTATCTTCCTCTATATCCAGTATTGGATTACCGCCTATGCTGATCTGCAGGTCCAGTATGAGGCTGTTCTTCAAAAGAGTAAGAAGCTGGAGGAAGACTTGACTGATTCCAAGGGCTGTTTTAGCCTCGTGTGAGAAGAGTGTGATAGTCTTCATGGTGGGCTCAAGATAGCTCTGAAGTGGGGAGCTGAGCTGAATCAGCAGTTGAGTGATCTTCAGACCAGGTATAAGGGTCTAGAAGAAGAACATAGCAAAGCCTTGGCCACCAATAAGGAGTATGACCAAGAATGGAGGAAAGCCAGGAGTGATGAAGACCAAGGGTGAGTGTCATGAGAAAGACCTTCGTATCTCTACCCTTTGGGAGGAAAACATCACCGTGAATCATAATATTGCTGGCGTCATAGATGAGCTGAGGATGTGCCAAGCCGAGCTGAATGCTTACAGGTTCCAAATAAAAGAACTAGAAGCCCAAGGTGTGTTTATCACACCTTTACTATCTTCAAAGGGGAAGATAGGTGGGCCTTCTTCAGCTCTGAATTCAGGACCATTGATAAGGTCTCGTGTCCGAGGGGGTACATCTCGAGGGATGGTAAATCCTCCGGAAGGGACTTCTCGTGGAAGGGGGAGAGCAGCGCCACCTACTTCTGGAGCCTTAGAATCTCCTGCTCGGCCTGTAATCATAGAAAGTGGAAGGGGTCTCCTACGCCCTCTCAATTAATGAGGACGGCAGAGGAAAGTGGTTGGGGCCATGGCCTCCAGAGTATTCAAGGTCGTGCCTCTACTTCTTCTCGCGGTTGGGGACGTACCCCTTTATTTAAAGACCTTCACGAGGTGTAAGAAGTTTTTAGTGTAATAACACTTTTTGGTTTTGCCTTTATAAAGGTCTTTGTATTGCAATCCTTGAGAAGATTGACTCTCAGGCTTATGAATAGTGATGTATTCCAGACTCCAACACTTTGACGACGAACCTTATCACGATCTGACCTGCAAAACACAACCCCGGGAGTCCCGGGGGTAAACACTCCGACGGTCAAGTTAGTATTATGATGCGTAAGGCGTATTGTATGTAGTATGAGATAGAGAAGGTGTACCAATCCTTCGTGTGTATTTATATGGCTACAATCCGTAGATAACCAAGATATGTATTTATGGTATGAATACAACTCTTATGGGAGAGTAGTTGTATTACCAAGTATAGAGGAAGTATATTTTGAACATGATTGTATTACCATGTTTAGGATGATCATATTACCATTTTAGAGAAGATGTATATTCTTTGTAGAACATTCATAATATACGCTTTCCTTATAAGGATTAGGATTGATGAACCTGTGGATCCATCCTCCGCGTATCTCGAGCCCACGACCCTTCTCAGGCCCTGGTCCGAGTATGAATGAGGTCCGAATACGAACCATGGACTTATCACTTCACACCACTTCTATGATCAATTCATCAATTTCTTAGCATCGAATGTTCGAATCTTTGGTATGATCATAGAAGGTCTTCAATTACTTTCATCCACGTATTTCTTACAAGTGCAAATCAATGTTAAAATGCACATATTCATTCCTAAACCACTATGGATGATTTAGCTCTAAAGCTCTAGACTTTGGCACAAAATATTACCCAAACAAGTTCTCAAATGCTATAAAACAAGAGTATATTTAGGGCTCATCAAACTCCCCCACACTTAAACCTTTCTCGTCCTCGAGAAAGAACGATTAAAGTCTAAGTGCATACTCTAAACAATTTTGCAACATGATATTTGAGAACTTCACAAAATGCAAACTTTCCCTAAGATGAAAACACAAGAATCATGTCTCATGTTCTAATCCTAATGAAAGTTCTACCCAACCCCAACATCATCATCAAGTAAAGATTGTGCCAAGCTACAAGTACAATGTACAATAATTTCCATGGCACAACCCTACCCCAAAGAGATCACAAAATATACCAAAAAGAGACACAAAATGAGACCATCGGAACATGAGCAAGTTTACCTCTCCTTTTGCCTATGCGCCTTTCGGTTTTCACATAACCACTCTTTTTTTTCTCTTTTTCTTTTTCTTACTCACCTTTTGCCTAGGTTATACCTAGCCTCTCTTTTACGCACACTCTCCTTTTGCCTAGGTTATACCTAGCCTCTCATTTTTCCACACAAGCCTCTCACTTTTGCCTAGGCCTTTTTAATGTTTTGACCTATCCGGGCTTTTCACTCTTTTTCTTTTCAAAACAAATTCTTCAAAAGAAGTACAAATGTATACAATAGAGCGAAGCAAAACATGGATACTAAACCCTCCCCCACACTTAAATTAAACATTGTCCTCAATGTTTCAGAACAATAACGACTCTAGGGAAAGGGAGTAGTCACACACTCAGCATATAAAGATCAGTACAAGCAAGAGAAAACAGTAGCGGCCAGCCGATGCTAAGCATATTCCAACATAAAACACGCCATCCTAACACAGCCACACATAGTAACATCATATCACATAAACAAAACCTCAGATAACATGAGGAGGTAAAGAATTACGTTACCCACGGGTGGTGAACTATGAGCAGGTGGAGGAGATGCAGAACAGTGCCCAAAAACTGAAGTGGAAAGCGATGCGGTGTTGTGGTGGTGGTGGACCGACGGTAGCGGCCGAGAGGTGGTGTTTGAGTGGTGGCAAGTGGCGGAGATGCAGCGGGATTTGGGTGTGACGGAGGCCAGAGATGACTGGGAGGCCAATCGTCGAAGCAGATGGCCGGTGGTGGTGATGTTGGAGGCGGCCGATGAGCAGAGGTGGCGCCGCGGTGGGGGTGTATGGAGATGCGACGAGGTGACAGGTCGCCGGTGGAGGTGGGGTTGTGCGGTGGCGATCCACGGTGGGGATGGGCTCTGGTGTACAGGGGGACGCCAGGGATTGGTGGTTGATAATGGTTCAGGTGGTATCCGGTGGGCCTTCGACAGCTCCGATAAAGGTTCAGCTGTTTGTTGCCGGAGAATGGTGGTCGACAAGAGGGGTATCTGGTGAATCTTTAACGAAGGTGGTAGGGAGGACGTCGGAGATTGAGTACCGGCAAGGATGCCGGAGAAAAGATAGGGACGCCGCCGACTGGAGTCGATGTCCGACCGGTTTCGACAAAGATCGAACAGGAGTTGAACGGAGATGGTGGCTGTCCACGGTGATCAGAGAGAATGGAGAAGTGTAGAGGGAATCAATCGGTGGAGAGTGATTGGGATTGATCCGGCCGAGATCAGAGGTGGAATTCGGCGAGCAGTCGGAGAGCAGGGCGAGGACAAGGCGGTGGTGATGATGAAGCTTGGTGGCAGGGTGATGGATGGTGGAGATGTGGGGACAGTGGTTGTGAGTGGGTGGAGATGTGGATGTCGGCCGGCGAAGTGGTGGTGGTGGTGGTCGGCGATGGGGAGGAGGTGGTGATCGGAGATGGTGGTGGAGAGAGGTAGTTACATGAGATAGAGGGGTGAGGGAATAAAAGTGGAGAGAAAAGAGAAGGATGGGATTTGGCTAAGTATGGGAGGAGGTATTTTCAGCCTAAAAGGCTCTGGGGGAGCTCTTTTGGCTGAGCCTGGTCTTGATTTCTCATGCCAAAATGCTCGGGGCGAGCTATTTCGGCCGAGTTTCCCCAGTTACTTTTTTTTCCTTCTTTTTTAAATTTTTTATTTTATTTTACACATTCCATGTCCTAAAATGCCTTCAAATTTCTTGCACATTAAAATATACCAAAGTGTAAAATCTTATAAACAAAATGATCAAACTGAAAAATAAACTACTACAATAAGAACAAATCCTTTTTTTTTTGTTTTTCAAAGAAATAAAAGGGAAGAAAATGAAAAGAAAATCATCGAGATATATACAATCAAAATCTGTTTATTTAACGTCGTCGACATGACATAGGAGATTCATCCCAATGGTGCAATGGGTGCCTCGAAAGAAACTACGTATCTTTAAGGTCGTCGTCACGACCCTAATGTTATTCAAATAACAAAAGATGAAAATCCCTCACCCTCACATGGAAGGTAAGGGAAAGAGGTGTAATAGGAGGATTGTAGGGTTGAGGTTTTGGAGTAGTAGTGATAATTGAAAGGATGAACACATATGGCTTTCTACTCTCCTCCAAAATTGATGGAAGTGGTGGAATTGGTAGTATAGGTGGAGGTGGTGAAAATAATAATAATGGATGTTCAAGAGCTATCACCTTACTTTCTACTTCACTAGGCTCAAAAACCAACTCCTCATCCCATTGAACTTCTCCCTCATACAAAGAGGTGACATCACTCACCAAAATACTTGGAAGAGTTTCTATGTGGAATGGTACTTCTTCAAACGACCTACTTGACTCCTCTATTGGTTTGGAAAGTTGGGGAATTTGTGTAGTATGTAGAGGTGAGGGTGACAATGGTGGTGGTAAAAATTCAAGAATAGCGGTCACCTCCTTCTCTAATTCACTTGAGTCAACACACAATTCCTCATCCCATTGAACTTCTTTCTCATACATAATGGTGCGATCACTCAACAAAACATTTGTATTAAGTTCCATCTGGGATGACTCTTCCTCTAAAGATTGAGCTACCAAGAGTTTTACCTCTATGGCCATTTCAAGCATTTGCCTCTCAAGATTTTTAAAACGCCGATTTCTTTCATCATCTATCGGATCTTGCTCTTGAGGCATATCCCAACAAGGTGGGGGCATGTCTTGGTACTCATAGGGTTGGTTTTCATCAAGATATCTATCATTCAAATGATCACTCCTTTGTGGCTCATAAGAATGGTAGTATGGATTATATCTTTCTTGACTTTGAAAACCAACTCTCTCCTCCCACGGTGGTGGAGGTAAAAATTGGGGAATTGGTAGAATATGTGGAGGTGAGGATAACAACGGTAAAGGTTCGAGAACACTCATAACCTCGTTCATTTCTCTAAGTGCAACCACCAACTCCTCATCCCGGTGGGATGGTTCTTCCTCTTTACACCGAGCTAACAAACGCTCCATCTTCTCATATATTACACCAATTTGCATCTCTATACTAGGTGGGGATGGAGTTTGTTGCTCATATAATTGGTTTTCCTGAGGATATTCATAATATGAGTTCAAATAACCACTCCCTTGTGGATTATAAGAATCATAATACTTATCATAACTTTCTTGACCTTGAAAACCAACTCTCTCCTCATCAGAGCACTTATCAAGATAGTCACTTTGGTATGAAGAACCAAAAGACATTTCATTATCATAGTGCTCATCCTTTGAGTCAAAATAACAAGACTCGTGATAATAAGTTGAACTATATGCATCACACGAGTTTGTCAAATTATTCCTAATCCTTTCCTCATTAAAGGCAAGGAATTCTACGTAATTTTTCCTACTTAGAGTAAACATAATTTAAAAGTTTGAAATTTGTAGTGCAAGAGTTCTAGATTGGTACACACTACAAACGGTGTCGTCCACAAAAGTACTCAAGCAATACACACCTCAAGAAAATAGATTTTTTTTTTGAAAAACAACAAATAGAAATATAATCTACAATGAAACATGAAAAAAAAATACGCCTTCTCCCCGGCAGCGGCGCCAATTTTTGACAAGCGATTTCCCAGTCGTTAAATGGGATTCTGCGAGATCAAAATACTATTTATAAATCACCTACAACTTCTAACTACTGCAGAGTAGATAGTGGGAAGCAAGGGTCGAACCACAAGGAGAAGGGACTTGTTAGAGTGTTTTAAAGTAGATAATAAGCATACATGTATATTATATAGAAAGCAATGTAAACAAGATGGGGTTTTGAAGTTGGTTTTGATTACACTACGAAAGGAAACTAATTAAACTATCATTATCTAAACTAAGGGGAAGGTTCTAAGATTATGAGGCCTTGGGAGGCAAATGACTTCACTTTCCATCTATCGACTTATCACCGGGCAAATGCAATTACAAAGGAGTTTAGACCATTTGCCAAGGACGAAAGCATCCTATTCTCTCTAGTGTAGCTAGAGAGGATGATCACACCACTCAAAAGCTCTCATTGTTGATTCACCTGGATGATCACATCATAGATAACTCAACAATGGTATTAAGATTAGAAAGTGACAAACTTACTCACACACCCGCGATCACGAGAGCATACAAATAAGACATTTGATAACTAGGACGAATTAAGCCGATGATCACATACAAATCTCAATTCATACTTGCTACTTTGTGATATTGGAGTAAACGATCATGTTCTACCCACAAATCTAGCTATTCGTTGATAACAATCATACGTTAGAAAGGAATCTTCAACTCAAGTATACAACCACATATTAGGGGGACCAATGATCACATTATATCCTTACCTAAACACATAATTGATTAGTCATGCAAGTTCATGATATTTCCAATTCTAACAACTTATATTTATCATGGCATTCCTTAACTACAATCACACAACAAGGGGAGAATTTGTCATCACTCAACCCCTTCCATAGTCATTAATTTAACAACTAGAGGTTATGCTACCATTACACTAATTACCATCACCATGCTAGATTACTCTGACTAAACTACCCTAATTAATGACTATAGAGAGCATGCAATTGATATAAAACACAAAGCCCATAACAAATTAAGCAAGATTGAAAACCATTCATGCATAAGAATTGAAGTTCATCAAATGATAATCAAAACCCGAAGTTTAAGCATAAAGAACCCTCAAAGTTTCAAGGGGAAAGTTAATTCAAATGCTCCCAAGGATCAAACTAAGCTAGACTAAAGTTCATGGAATCAAACTATTAATCTAATGGAATTAAAAGCAAAGAAAATTGAAAAGAAGATGAAGAACTAGGGTACTACATGGTGGGAGGTCCTCCAAATGGGAGAGATAAGGGGGTATTTATAGACCCAGAAATTCAGCTCAAGGAGGCAAGTGGGCCGCTGGTTTAGCGACAATTTTTAGCGACGCTTTCTTCTGTCACCATTTTGGCGACACTTCTGGGAAGCAGCGACACTTCCTTCATCTTCAGTGACACTTTCTTCAAACTCGAGCGACGCTTTTCTGGGCACGAGCGACACTTTTCTGGGCAACTTCTACCACCTAAGGAATGGTGGCCTTCACACCACTTCTATGATCTATTCATCAATTTCTTAGCATCGAATGTTACTCTTTGGTATGATCATAGAAGGTCTTGAATTACTTTCATCCACGTATTTCTTACAAGTGCAAATCAAGGTTAAAATGCACACATTCATTCCTAAACCACTACGGATGATTTAGCTTTAAAGCTCTAGACTTTGGCACAAAATATTACCCAAACAAGTTCTCAAATGCTATAAAACAAGAGTATATTTAGGGCTCATCACTTTAACATATTTAGTGTTGCATTGTAGAACCACTTCTAAATGATTCCTAAGTATGATCCCCAAACCAGCCATCTGTGTATGGTGCCAAGAGGCATCCACATTGATTTTCAAGCCATTAGCTGGGGCAGACCATGATATAGGTAAGACTGAGATTTGTGGAGGTCTAGCATGCCATGGAAGGTATCCTAGTTCAGTTATTTCCATATCATTAGCACTTACTGGAGAAATAGGTCTAACAGTATAAATACTGAAGATATCATCATTTAAGAATCTAATCAGAATCTCTGGAGTAGTGCTAACATTCTCATGGATAAATGCATTTCTTGCCTTACAATAACCAACTTATGAGGTTAGGGACAACACTATATAGTGAAGCTTGCATCTTAGATGAACCAGTAATAGACCAATAAAATGACAACCTATCCCATAAGCAAGAAAATTGCATATTTGTTGTGCCTATCATTGTGTGAAAATAAGACCATAGTGCAGTTGCTAGATAGCAAGTATTAAAACAATGCTCAATAAGGTCAGCACTATTACAAAAAGGACATTTAGATGGTAAACAAAATTCCATTTTCATCAACACTTCAGGAAATGGCAAAAAAGTATTGACCAATTTCCACATAAAAATGCTAATTTTCTTTTGGATTCTAGGATTCCATAATTTTACAAGGGATATTGAAGTACCTCTTTTCTGTTTGAGTGCTTGATATGCAGATTTTAAAACAGGCTGTATCAATCTGTCATGTCTGAGAGGTACCAGTGATGAATCCTGCAAAGAGCTCATAATTTCAACAGAAAAAATGTGTTGTAACATAGGGATTAAAGAGGCTTTATCCTGTATGAAATCATGTACAGACAGGTCTGATGTAATTCCAGTAAGTTCTTGATCATACAGGCTGGACAGTGCACCATAGCCTGTCCAGTTAGAACTCCAGAAATTGCAATCACCATTGCCATGGATTACTCTGGATAGGCTTTCAGCCTTAATAGAGACTCTTTTAATTCTTTTCCAGTTAGGTGATTTCTATATGATTGAGGAAGGTTCCAAAGAAACTGTGACCATAGAGTAATGCCCTCTTGGAACTTCCCCCACAATTTGACAGAACAAGTTCTGACAATTGTGTGGATTGATCTTATTCCCAGGCCATTCTCTTGAACATTAAAGCATAAATCACCCCATTTTTTCCAAACTTTTTTTGCCCCGAGCTCAGTCTCACGCCAAAATAAAAGAGACAAGAGTTTTTCAATTCTTTTGATAACACTAACAGGAGGGTTCATGACACTCCAGATATGTTGTGGTATAGAAAATTTATTTGATTTAATGAGTGTGATTTTCCCCCTGTTGACAACCGCTTGTTTTTCCAATTTGACAGTCTATTTTCTATTCTCTGAACAAGTGGTTGAAAATACCGAACTAAGGTTTTCCCAGTAAATATTGGAACACCTAGATATGTAAAGGGGAAAGAACCTTGTTTCATACCCAAAATATCCTTGACTTGAGAAATTTTTACATATTTTGCATGTGCACTAAGAAAGAACTCACTCTTCTCAAAACTTATTTTTTACCATGTTGTTTGTTCAAAAATGACCAGAAAAGCTTTGATAACTGTGAGACTCTTTTTTGATGCTTTTAGGAAAATGATGGTATCATCTGCATAGCTAAGGTGGGATATAGGAGTAGGTCCTGTTGGAATTTTAAATTATTCAAGTTTTCCTACTGCAAAAACATATGCAAGACTTCTTGAAAACGCTTCTGAAAATATGTTGAAAAGAAAGGGAGAGAGAGGATCTCCCTGTTTGATCCCCCTAGTGGATTTGAAAAATCCATTAGGTTTGCCATTTATAAGAATTTAAAAGTAAACCTGACTAAAGTTTTTCATAATGCAATAGACAAATTTCCCATGCAGATCAAATTTAAGCAGAATACTGTTAAGGAAATCCTAATTAACTCTATCAAAAGCTTTTTTCAGATCTAATTTAAGCATGCAATTGGGAGTTCTAGACTTCCTATCTATGAACCTAGTTAGCGCTTTAAGGTATATGACATTATCTGAAATGTCTTTCCTTTTTGGAAAAACTGATTGTTGTGGAGAGATGATTTTAGGCATTAAAGGTTTAAGCCTCTCCATGATCATTTTGGAAAAAATTTTGTTGATAAAATTGGAGAGGCTTATGGGCCTAAAATCATCAAAGGAGGACACCACATCCTTTTTTGGGATTAGGGTAATCTAGGTGGCTGTGATGCCAGCAGGGATTATAGAGTCACTCATGAAAACATTGACTGCTTCCAAGAGGTCTTCTTTAATTATATCCCAACACTTAGTGTAAAATTTTGAAGAGTAGCCATCTGGCCCTGGGCTGCTGTTCTTGTTTAAGCTAAAGACAGCAAGCCTCAACTCTTCCATGTGCACTGGTCTGATTAGTTCAACATTCTCAGACTCAGAAATTACTTTTGGTATTTGGCTGAGGAAGTGGTGATAGAAATCACCCTTCTGATTGTTTGGAGGCTCAGAGAGTAAATCTAGATAATACTGAACTTCCTCACTTTCAATTTCATGTATATTTTCAAGCCAAACACCATTTGTGTTCTTAATCTTTGTGATACTTAGACCACTTCTCTTCTCCCTCAATGAGTGGTGGAAGAATTTAGTGTTCTCATCCCCATCCTTTAACCATTTTATTCTGGACTTTTGTTTCCAGAATTTCTGCTGTTCTTTAATAGCCCTGAGGTGTAAAGCATTACATTTTTTAAGCTTAACAAGTTCATTAATAGAGCTGTCAGCATCATAAAATGATTTCTTGCACCCTTAGGTTTTCAGCAGCCTGTACTAAATTAGACTCAATATTACCAAATGGTTGCTTGTTCTGGCTTTTAATGGAAATTTTGAGTCTTCTTAGTTTGAGGAAAAACCTGACCATTCCTTGCTGATCCATGGGAGAAATCCAGTCAGTATTAATAACTGATAGAAATTCATCCCTGTTAAACCAGACATTAATAAAACGGAATGATCTAGGTGAAGATGGCACATTGCTTCCTATAGTAAACAGTAGGGGTGCATGGTCTGATGTGTCCCTATTAAGTATCTGGATAGAAGAGGTTAGAAACCTTCCTAACCAGTTTTGGGAGCTTAAACCCATGTCCAACTTTTCAGTTGTAGGTGAATGAAGCCAGTTATTTGACCATGAATATGTGTTCCCTACTGTATTTATTTCAATCAGAGCATTCATGGAAATGAACTGATTGAAATCTGACATGCTCTTAGAGCTTGGGTGAGAGGGACCTTTATATTCATTGATGGACTTTATTGTATTAAAGTCCCAAATTAGAAAGGCCTCTTCCAGTTTTTTATTTGACAAGGCATCCCATAGATAAGTTCTTCCAGGATTAGTCCTCAGTGCATATACAAATACTCCTTCCATTGAAGTATTAAGTCTACAACTGAATATATTAACTGACAGAAATTGGGGATGGTCAAATTTAGAGTTAGTTGGACTGTCTCATTCCACACCAAATCCTTCCACTCTGAGCACACAGATGATTAGTAAAGTGCAGCTGTCTCCTATATTTGTCACATTTATGAGCCTTATGCTTTGATTCAATAATGCATAATAGCTCGATTTTGTGAACTGTAACTAGGTCTCTTAGTCTATCTATTGAAGTCCTCATTCCCCTAATATTCCACACTAAGGTTCTGATCTTGACTGTATCAATCTCATTTAGAAGATTTTTTAGAGCTCTTTGACCTAGTGTAGACAACATTAGGGGAAGGGATAGTTTGTGCTTTTTTTTTGGTGTGAACTTTTTATTAATTTGAGAAAAGAAATTAGTAATTTTGGATTTTTCCACTTGTGAGGTAAAACTGTCCACATTACTAATTCATGTTGTCAAATTATTAACAAGTTGTCTAATGGTTTTGGGAGATACCTGCTGCAAGGGAGCCTCTATGGTGTTATCATCCTGGGAAGATTCCGAGACCGTTTCCTGATCTGAGTCATCCAGTGTGCCTTCTTCCATTTGCATTAAAGGGGAGAACCTGTTACCTGCAAAACTTGTTGATTTGTTAGGAAAAACATAATGCACTGTCTGAAGCTTACCTGACAACTTCCATGTCATCTTTGGCATATATTTTTGAAGGAGGAGTATGATTTAGATTGTGAGCAGAAATTGTTGAATCCACTATATCCTCTGAGTGTGCTGGAACAGCTTGTTGTGGGGTAGGAGACACCCCTTAATTTTCTGGTGATGGAGCCATCTGATTTCCTAGAGGTTATGAAGTATGATCAATTATCACTATCTCCTTACTCTTCCTGTGAGCTGGATATTTCCTGCCCGAATCCTCATTTCTCAGTGACTTTTTCTCCCCTAACAATACCACTGGTTGCATAGTTTCCTTATCCTTTGTATTGGGGGTCAAACCAGAAGCTACTTCTTGCATTGGACCCTTTCCTAGGTTATCCCTTTTGAGTGTGGCTGTAACTCTAGTTGTTTCAGGTTTCTGTGGCCTAGTGGGCTGCTACAGTTGAGGGTGGAGTCTATGACAGTTTGAATATTCATGCCCTAGCATCAGACAGTGGCTACAGTACTTAGGTAATTCCTCGTATTCAAGAACATGCTTCTGAATGCTACCATCCTCTATGCCTAGCCTTATTGAAGTCTGGATCTTTTCCTTAAATCTACTTCTACAGACAATTTGAGAGCTCAAGGCCTAGTGAATGAAGATGTTGCTATGTCCATTTTGATGAATGAACCGATCTGGTTCCCAATGATCTCTGATAAGTCTATGGTTCGTATTCGGACCTCATTCATACTCGGACCAGGGACCGAGAAGGGTCATGGGCTCGAGATACGCGGAGGATGGGTCCACGGGTCCATCAATCCTAATCCTTATAAAGAATGCGTATATTATGAATGTTCTACAAGGAATATACATCTTCTCAAAGATGGTAATACAACTATCCTAAACATGGTAATACAACCATTTCCGAAATACACTTCTATTATACATGGTAATACAACCTCTATTCCCATAAGAGTTGTATTCATACCATAAATACATATCTTGGTGATCTACAGATTGTAGCCATATAAATACCTAAAGGTTTGGTAGACCTCTCATCTAATCTCATACTTTATACTTTACGCCTTAAGCAAATATACTGAATTGAGCGTCGGAGTGTCTATCCCCGGGACACCCGGGGCTTTTGTCTTGCAGATCAGTTCGAGAGCCTGGTTCGTCGTCGAAGTGTTGGTGTCCGGCATACATCAATTTGGCACGCCCGGTGGGAGATCTCACACTCATTGACGATGTCGCCGAACCTTGTTTTCGATCTGGTCTAAACACACCCGAAGAAGCAACTTCCCCAACAACATGTATGACGCCGAGCAACCCAGACGAAGTGCCCGTGTGCTAGGGCAAAATCCAGAAGAGAATCCAGAAGCAGAGCAACCCCCCCCCCCAAAGGACGAGGACGAAGACGTGGTCGACCCGGAGGATCTCGCTCACGCTCCACCTCTGAACCACCGTCAGGCTCTACCGCGGGGGCAGGAAACTCCAACGTTTCAAACTCCTTCGGTCAAAATCCTGTCGTATCTGGAGTACCCCTCTCCAGCGTCAGGAGTACCACCTTCTGGATCAAATTATGTTGCGTCAGGAGTACCACCTTCTGGATCGAATCCTGTTGCATCAGGAGTGCCACCTTCTGGATCGAATCCTGTTGGATGTGAAGCACGAAGTCAGGACCAAGAATTTCGATCCAGACTGACATGAACTACAATGAACACGTTAACAATCAAGATGGCCTTGACCCAGAGAATGGGTTTGGATATAACGGACCTGATTCGATCTTTACCTCAGAAGAACAAGCATTAAGAGATCAACAAATCCTCACAGAAAAACAACAGGAGGAGGAAAGACAAAGACGTCTTATGGAGACCTTGAGCCAGACTGTACGAAATAATCCTCCAGGTTTCGGGCCAACTTATATCAACCTTGACCCTCCGAGAATGATCCCTGAAGATGCCCGAACGCTACTGAGGAACTTGCATGCCCAATATCCTGATTTCGTCGCATCTTTGATAAATTCATGTCAACAACTCAGTGCACAGATGCATGAAGCTCCCAACCGAGTATCTGTCTCAAGAGCCCAAACTACACCACCTGCTAATCCTACTCAACAACGAAGACTCCTCAACGACTTATCCAAGGATCTACCGCCTTATAATACTCAAAGCAGTCTGCCACCACCTCCCAAAACATCCAACTATCAGGGTGAAGGAACAAGATTAAGTAGGGAGGAAATACGAAGGATGCGCATCATTAACATCGAAGAAGAACTCAGACGCGAGAAGAGGGAGCGATCTCGAAGCGAATGGCAAAATAGCGCTGATCGACCCTACACCCAAGATGGAGTCTACCCTACCCGAGGTAAATACGAAGTTGACCAAGAAATCACACTTATCCTCAGACCCAGAGGACAAGCTGCTCATTCGCCATTCTCGCGGCATATTGTGAATCTCCCCTTCGATGACCACAAGAAGGTCCCAGAACACTTACCCACATACGATGGCACTAGCGATCCTAGAGAATTTCTCTCGGTCTTTTTTAAGACCTTAGAAACCAGGAACCTCCATGAATTGGAAATATGCAAGATCGTCCCCAGTTACCTCCGAGGGAAAGCACAGACATGGTTTACCCAGACGAAACCAGAAAGTTTATTTGATTACTGGGATTTCGCTGAATTCCTTCTCCACGCTTTCTTTCTGGGGTATGTGGCCCACCTCGAAGGAGAGACTATGATAGAACACTATCATAGATACATGGATCTAGCTACTGAATGCTATGATCAGGATGAACGCCTCCTGATAAATATGTACCGGATGAGCGTGGATGATGACATTCAAAGGATGAAGCTGGCAACAAAAAATCCAACAACCATTCAACACCTCCAGGCCATCATGGAAAAGAACGCTAGCAAATCAAATGCCGTGACGGGCAAAAGACCCCTAGAATTCCTTATGGACAGAAAAGAATCTAGGGCGAAGATACCGAAAGTCGAGAAGACTGATAACGCTCCAAAGCCCACCTTCGAGTCATACACTCCTCTGGCGAGATCTCGGGATGATATTCTATCCATTCACAAGCACCTTTTAAAAGACCCACTCGCCATGAAGGAATCAGCCGAGCGCCAAAGGTCACCAAATTTCTGCCAATATCATCGAGATCGGGGGCATGATACCGAGGAGTGCTATCAACTCAAGAACGAGATCGAGAAGTTGATTCGCCAGGGAATTGTGCAACAAATTGCACCAACAACAACCAGTGATAACCAGGGGACCCAGAGGAGGTATGGGGGAAAGCCCTGACAGAAGAAGAAGGGTGGCTCCCGTAACAACAATAACAACAATAACAACTACGGTGGCGGAGGCAACAATCCTCAAGATCCTCCTTCCCCACCACCTAATGGAGCCAACCGAGTCATCAACGGCATCAATGGCTATACAGGAGAAGCAATTTCCTTGACCAAGCTGAAGGATGGTGTGCGAGCTATACCCCACACTGAGCCAGTCAACAAGAGGCTCCGCCCCGAGGAAACCATTACCTTCTCGGATGCGGACGCCGTGCCAAATCAGATGCCTCACTTGGATCCTCTCATCATCTCAGCAACCATACAAGATACTCTAGTAAAAAGAGTCTTCATAGATGATGGGAGTGGGGTAGAAGTAATGTTTCAAGACTGCTTCCAGAAGTTAGGATTTACTAAAGATGACCTTAAACCTACGGGTCCGATCTCGGGGTTCACAGGAAATCCAGTAATACCTCTCGGGGAAATCACACTCCCCGTCACAGTAGCAGAATGAGCCAAGAGCCTAACCTTATACTGCATATTTGTGGTAGTAGACACTGTCACACCCTTCAACATTATCCTTGGCAGACCTTGGATGTGCCAAGCTAAAGCTGTATGGTCTCCCTACCATCTGATGCTGAAGTTTCCAACACCACAAGGAGTAGCTTACATCAAAGGAGACCAAGGAGTGGCACTTTCTTGCATGATCACGGCCATCCGTGATGCCAGAAAAGTGAGCAACATCTCGGCCGTTAACACTATTCTAAGAGATCTGGTCCCCGATCCTGATCTCGAACAACCCATGGTGTTCCATTTTGAAGAAGAGGCCTACAACGAGATGACTACACTATGGCATAAACGCCGCCACCAAGCCTTCCAAGTGGGGGAACTGGTAATGCCAGTTGGCCCGTGGTGCACTAACAAGGTAGGAGGAGCACTGGAGCCGAGGACCAAAGGACCATACAAAATCTACGCAGCACAATCCGGTGGATCATACCTCTTGCAAACACGCGAAGGAGAGCACTTGGACCCTGTCATTATGGTGCCCTTCCTACGCAGGTACCTCGGAGCTAAAACCAAGTAGACCTTCTCCATATAAGGAGCAACTACTTCAATAAGGCCTATGGGCCAAGCTCCTTTTCTTTTCATTTTTTTACATTTTTATACCCGAGCTCCCAAACTCGGGGTTGTCTTTTATAATTTTACCGAACTCTCAAGTTCGAAGAATGCAATTTCTTTTTGATATATATCTTCTATTTTATTTTGTAGCAGTCCATACCCTCTAAATACAAAGAGAAACTATGCCTCACAAAGCATAAGTAAAGACTGCTGCCTAAAGATCCATACGCTTATAAGTGTATGATTGATGCTTATCTAATATGAGATGTTTAGACTACGTGTCTGAACTACAATCATCTTAGGCCAAAATAAAATAATATACTTATAAAAAGTATATGGTCAAAGACCAACATAATACGGGTCATGCAAACTCACAAAGTTTGAAATACGACTCTCCACATGATACTCCTATTAAGGTACACATCACTATTTACTAAGGCTATTCATAAGCCTAAAGAGTCAATCTTCTCAAGGATTGCAATATAAAGACATTTATAAAGGCAAAATCAAAAAGTGTTATTACACTATGAAACTTCTTACACCTCGTGAAGGTCTTTAAATACAGGGGCACAACCCCGACCGCGAGAAGAAATAGAGGCACGACCTCGAACACTCTGGAGGCCACGGCCCAAATTACTTTCTTCTGCTATCCTCATCAACTGAGAGGACGTAGGGGATCCACTTCTATTTTCTATAGTCACAGGTCGAGCAAGAGAGTTAATAAAACCACGAGCTCTAGGAGTATGTGTCACCTCTCTGCCCATTCCACATGGGATCCCTCGAGATACACCCCCTTGGACATGAGGCCTTACCAAAGGTCCTAAATATGGGACACCAGAAGGACCACCTATCTCCCTCCTTGAAGATCCTAAAGGTATGACAAACACACCTTGAGCCTCTAGTTCCTTTATTTGGAACTTGCACATTCTCAATCCTGGAGGTATGACAAACACACCTTGAGCCTCTAGTTCCTCTAGTTCCTTTACAGCCTGGCACATTCTCAATTCATCTATCCTGGAGGCAAACTTGTGATTCACAGTGATATTCTCATCTCGGAGATTAGAAATACGAAGATCATTCTCATGACTTTCGCCCTTGACCTTCATTAAGTCACTCCTGAGTTTCCTCCATTCTTGGTCATACTCCTTATTGGTGGCAAAAGCTTTGTTGAGCGCTTTTTCTAGATCCTTACACCTCTTATGAAGATCGCTCAATTGCTGATTCAGTTCAGCTCTTCGCTCCAAAGATACCTTCAGCCCGCCACGAAGACTCTCACATTATTCTCGCACTATGCTGAAGCTGTCCTTGGATTCATCCAAATCTTCCTCCAGTTTCTTGCTCTTCTGAAGGACAACTTCATACTTGACCTGCAAATCAGCACATGCGGCAGAGCAACACTGGACATAAAGGAAGGTAAAGACCAATTAATTCCAAAGACAAAGCACATTTTCAGAATACATGAAACGCCAAAATCTGGCGAAAAGAGAAAAATATTGAAGTAAAAGACAAGACTCTAAGGAGTTACAGTTTTCTCTTGTCCATCAGAAGTCTTCGGGTCCTCAAGTGAAGTTTCAGTAGCCGGCTTCTCCACCAGGAATGTCAGCTCAGGATACAAATTGGACAGTCTGTCCTGGAACTCCTCCAAAGTTAAAGCCTTCTTCAACGATTCCAGACTAGACAGTAAACTGGTCTCAAATCCTCCAAACTGACTAAACTTCACCCGAAACTCCTTCAAATTCTCCGGTACTTCAGGCCAAGTGTAGGCAGGGGCAAGAGATCCTTGAATCTCTTCATTGAGACACCCTTTCAGAGGAATCCACTTCTTCGAGAACTTTGATTTATGGTAGAATTCACCATACTCTTGGTGATGAGCCTCCATCTCTGGACAGTTGAGGCAGAAGTCTATTATCAACCGAACTAGCCGCCTCTGGCTAACGGGATCAGTATACCGGTCTCTCTCCGCTTCCACCAAATCCATGTTCCTTTTTAGTTCTAAGAAGGAACCATCAAACAGCCTTTTTGCCTTCTTCAAGGCTTGATTCTCCTCTTCCACGGCCTTTATTTTGGCCTTATCCTGAGCCATCTCATTCTGGAGATGCTTCAGCATATCTGAAGATTCCTTAGACCTCTTGGACATCTCCTCCTTCATCAGCTCGAGCTCGGAGGCCTGCCCTTGAGAACGGTTGTACAGTGTCCGAATGGAGTTGTACATTCATCTGACTCACAGACTGTAAAAGAAGACAAAGAGAGTTAGCTAACTACACAGCTAATACTATTGAGAGCTAAACCGCATCATACTTGGCTAATCTCGGGACAGCCTGGTACCACCTCGACCAGAACCTCGGAAAGAGAAGGTGACACATATTTCTCGAACTCCTCCAATGGTCCGAATTTGAGCCTTGGCTTCTTCGAAGACTTGTCCGTAGAGCTCCCTGAAGCCTCGAGGTCCCTCTTATTCTCATTACTATTCAACGGCCCTCTGGATACAGCTATCTTGGCCAGCAAACTTGCTGCCTTGTTCCCTCTAGAAGCACCCACTGCATATACAAGGAAAGAAGTTAGCATAAAAACGATTGGCACATGGTGGACGAGAATAAAATAAACAAGAAGAAATACTCTCTCGCAATGCATCCGAATCTACCATAGGGGTTATCATCATGACCTCATCAAAATTATCAACCATGGTTGGGAGGACACTAGAAGTCCGAGACACCTCCTTTCTCGGACATCGAACCAGGGCCGAACCCCCATCTTCTTCCTCATCTGATGGATCTAAAGCCACAAGAACAAATAGGCAATCTGCCTCCTCAATCACCTTATGCTGAGATTGAATCTTCTTAGGCCCTTGAACCAGCCTTTTGAAACGACGCCCACGTCGAGCATCTTTCATTAGACCCGAGATCTCTTTATCTACCTCTTTCTCGGATACTTCATCTCGGACAGTTCTTTCTTCTAATGCCCTATAGGCCTGCAACGCCTTAGCTGCAACAACTGGATCCTGCTCCATAGACAGAAGGGTTTCATACCAATCCATATCAACACCTTCTGGCTGATCAAAATGTGTCAACTTCAAGAAGCTGCAATTTTGAAGAGTACGGCCGGATAGTTGATTCAACCAGTCATACGTTTCTATAGGCCATTGCCAACCCATTTGATGATCTCCAGATACAAACTTACCCTCTCTAAGTTTGATCTTATCACTCACCAACTCCCCAGCTATATTTAGCAGTTGGCGGGACGACTCCACTTCATGCCAGATCTCATTTTGGACCTCTTCATTCCAATCAGGAACTTCATATTTGGTTCGATCGAAGGTTAGTTTTACCTTATCCCATTTCCCGCAGTTCACAGGAAGTACAAAAAGCTTACCTAAAGAGGTATCCCGAGAGGTCAAGGTCACATTTTGTTTAACAAGGGAAACCTTATACATGGTCCGCAACAAGGAGAGACTGGGATGGTAACCTTTACGAGTACACCAAGTTATTAAGGCCATAATGATTACTATCACATTGGCATTTAACTGCCCTGGATGCAACCTATAATGCCGAAGAAAATCATCCAACAGTGGGGGAAAAGGGAAGGCTAACCCATGCTGCAGAAATCTCCCATATATAACCCCTCGGGTCGGAGTTACTAATTCAGCTGCATGTTTCCCCTCTATCTGAGCTCTCCGGGCCATTGCCCTCAACCTCTTCTCTTCCTCAGAGGCTTTCTTCTTCAAAACTACATGTTTTTTCCCACTTGCTACCTCAGCTCTACGGCGGTCATGGGAGCTACTCTCCTCAGCCTGTGTTTCTACATACTCTCCCTCATCATGATGGGGGACGGAAATTGTTTTACTACTATTGCTCATGATTACAGAGAGTATGGGGGAAATACACACGCAGAGATAAAAGAAAAAAACAGACACAAGCAAATGCGCAGAGAAAGAAGATAACACTTACTGATGATGGAAGCAGAAATTTGGGGCTTCAGAAATTGATGAAGTACTGACGCGTCTTCTGAACTTGGAAAGAAGAAATTTTTGAATAAGAGAAGACAATGGGAATGATTTGGGAAATTTAATCCAAACCCAGACAGGATTGAAGACGAGCAATTACCTTGATTATGTTTCCAAGGCAAGTAATTGGAGAGACGGGGGACATACCATCTCTTCTTGCCAATGAAGACACGCCACGTGTATCTACCATCTGGATTTCGAAAGAAGCTAATCTCAACCGTCCATATATCTGATGGAATACGAAAAGAGTTTGAAGCTATATATTCAGAAGGGTGAGCCCGAAAGGACAGTCCTAGAAGGACACCCCGAGCTTAACACCCCAAGTTATTCTCCCTCGAGTTATTGGTCTTCCCTCGAGAAGCAAGCCTCTCCTTCAACCTTCGAGATGGAGTACTCTATATTCTGAAGATCTACCTTGGGGCTATTGATAAGTCCATGGTTCGTATTCGGACCTCATTCATACTCGGACCAGGGCCCGAGAAGGGTCGTGGGCTCAAGATACGCGGAAGATGGGTCCACGGGTCCATCAATCCTAATCCTTATAAGGAATGCGTATATTATGAATGTTCTACAAGGAATATACATCTTTTCAAAGATGGTAATACAGCTATCTTATACATGGTAATACAACCATGTCCGAAATACATTTCTATTATACATGGTAATACAACCTCTATTCCCATAAGAGTTGTATTCATACCATAAATACATATCTTGGTGATCTACGGATTGTAGTCATATAAATACCTAAAGGTTTGGTAGACCTCTCATCTAATCTCATACTTTACACTTTACGCCTTAAGCAAATATACTGACTTGAGCGTCGGAGTGTCTATCCCCGGGACACTCGGGGCCTTTGTCTTGCAGATCAGTTCGAGAGCCTGTTTCGTCGTCGAAGTGTTGGTGTCCGGCATACATCAATCTCTATCATGGCAGCATTATGATAGTAGAACGGTACTTGAGGGATTGTGATCCAGACCAGAACTATTGATGATTCAGCTTCTGGTGAGAAGTCCACCGTCCACTTTAACACCTTCATCTGAGAACCTGCAAAATTCCAGAACCCTTTGATCCAACATCTCCGGTAATCCTCAGTATCCTCCATCCAGATAAGTATATGCCTGCAGTCGATGGAACCAATTCCCCGTGAATCCAGCCGTTTTGAAGGCTTCTTGCAGTCTGAGCATGGATGGTTTACCTCTAGCAAATTTTCCGACCAGAGCGTTGTGATAGTGGGAGCCTAGAACTTTGGCTTGCTGACGGGCTACTATACAAGCTATTTCACCTTTGTATTGGGTGATTGGTTGAATCTCGGGCTTTGACGGGAGAACTGTGGATAGTGGAGGGTGCGATCTGTAAGCGCATGTAGGAAGGATTTTGGGGTCGGAGGGGCGTTGCCACCGCTAGTGTGCTGTGGCGCAGCCATCAGAACCGCCGTGGTTTCTGCCCGTTGGTGGTTGCAGAATTGTCAGAACGGTAAAGAAAAGAGTCGTTGTGATGGAGGTTTTGTTTTCAGGCAATTAATGGTTAGAAAGAGGCGAGAGAGAATTTTAGACAGAGATAGATAAAAAAAGTTAAATATCTAAAAGTCAGTCAATTTTCAATTTCTTTGTAAATAAAATAGAGCATATTAAATATGAATTTTTCATTGAAAAAAATTCTGATATTTGGTATACTTTTCCAAGATTAGTGTTTGTATTTTAATTTTTAGATATTAAATTTCGATTAAGGAGAATGAAAATATACATATATAATTATTAAAACACCCTTATATAAAATTAATTTTTAAAAATACATATGTGGCTCTAGAACTTTCAATTGATCAAAATTTTATTTATTGGGGCTATAAATAGTACAATTAATATGTTGGATCAAAAACTTGAGTTTTAAATATTTGTTGAAATCTTAAAAATCAATTTGGTCTTCCATAAATAATAAGCAAATTTGTGTTGTGGCTGGGAGATGTGCACTTTAAACCTCCTTGAAACTTTTGAAAAACAAAGAAGGCTGATATGTGCAGGTCAAATTTACTAATTGCATGTGTATTGGAAGAAAAAAATTATCTTTTATTATTTCACTATAGGTTAGACCTCATTTGCAAAATTAAAAGTATTCAAGTCAAAAGCAGACATGCACGTATAATTCCCGAAAACTAATTATAGGGAACAATCAATTAAAGTGTTGAAATGTCCTACAAGAGTTGAAATACAGTAGGAGTTTGTAGGACATGCACCATGTTTAATAAGAGGACTGAGCAGGAGTTTGTTCACTAATATTGCATATCATAAAAAAATACAGTACGGTGTTCTTAAATTGTGTACTTCAATTGTAATGTTCTTGATTAATGTTTTAAATTAATTTTTTTTTTGCAGTATTTGGATGATTTCAGTAAGTGAGTCCTGATTCTGTTCCTCACAAGTTAGTTAACATCAATTTTCTATTTTTAGTATCTTAGTATTGGAACTCGTATATGTCCCGTTGAGCGTCTCTTTCTATTAAAATTGGAATTCTTCTAAATTTCTGGGAAAAAAAGGAGAAAAAGCCGATAAATTGCAAAATGTTTGGTTGCATCTGTCGTGTTTGTTGGTTCTTCAAGGAAGGTAACATTTTTGTTTCAATCATTGTTTATATGCCTTTTTTCACTGATTGGTAGGTATTTGGGTGATTAAGTGTAATTTGTGCGAATTTAAGTGGTGAAAGCATGTGTTAGCATGTTGGACTAAAGGTTGTTATGTAAATATGGTAAAAAAGAAGAAATGATCACGTGGGACAGTCTACGGGGACACAAATTGACGCTAAATCCCCATATAATACAATAAATCCTAATTCTACCCCCAAGATCCAAACTAATGGTCGCATAGGGGAAATAATATACAACCCAAAGAATACATACTCGGGTATAATAAATGAGGCTAAAATCAAGAGAGTATGGTTAGGGGTGAGAACAAACTCACTACCCCAATCCATAAAACAAGCCGCTTCTACCTCCAACACGTGAGGCCTTCCAAAGATGCTAGCCGCAGAGATGTATTCGGCAGTGAGATGCAGGTCCAAAGGGTGGACCTATATATGCAACCAGTAGATACTTGCCCATCCGTGAATGCAAACCTAATCCTAGTATGTCACCCACCAAGAGTTCTGTTTCCCCTTTGATCTAGGATTAATGTATAATTGTTGGATTGTACCTATGAATGACTAAGAAGACAAATTGTTGGTATGGGAGAGTCAAGCCTGAAAATCATTACTAGCCAACGTGTAGAGTTTGGAAGAATACATTCATCTACAACTTTATCAGTTCAATATGTAGGGTTTCAATCTCTTATCTTGTTTTTTGCTGATTATGGGAATAATGAAATTGTGTGCAGATTACGTTCATCTTTACTGGTTTTGTTGGATCTAGTTTCAGTTTCTTTACTGGTATTGTTGCATCATCATCACTTGTAAGAGGATTGGATAGATCTTGGAAAGTTGAGAGTGAGCTGATGGAAGAAGTAAATTCATCAGAAAGTCTGCAGGAGAAGAATGGGTCAAAGTAATTTTGACAAAGTTATTGGCCCGAAAATACATTCTAAAGTTATGACCCGACCCACGAATTTGGCCCATATTTTGTTAGGACCGTGTGGACCGCGTTGCTGACTGTATGCCAATTGTCAATGCATTCTATTCACGCAGGCTTATTTCTACATTAAATAAATATCTATAGGACCACCCAAATATCCCCAAATTAGTTTTTTTTCTGAAATCTAAAGCTCCTCACCAAATCGCCGGCACCTCTGCAAATTTCCCATACTCTTGCAAATCATCGTCCTCGCGGTGTTGAATTCCCACAGTCCACTAATCCGGAGAACTCATCTACATTGAATAAATATCCATCGGACCCAAATATTCCCAAATTTTTTTTTGTCTGAAACCTAAATTTCCTCACCAAATCGCCGGCACCTCATCCGTCATGCAAATCATCGCCCTCGCGATGTCGAATTCTAAGTCCACTCGAACCCAGATATTCCCAAATTTGTTTTTGTTTGAAACCTAAATTTCTTCACCAAATCGCTGGCACCTCATCGTCCTGCAAATCATCATCCTCGCGGTGTGAATTCCCACAGTCCACTGCTCCAGTGAAACTTCTCGGGTAAGACTTCTCTGGTCCTCCGCTGTACTTAATTTGTCGACTATCTTGTTGTGCTTTCTTGATTTGTAGGCTTTGGATTTGTAACATTGTTGTGCTTTCGGACAATAAACTCGAATATGGGGTGGATTCGGATTAAGAAATTGGGAGAGGGAGATGCTGGATCTGTGTCTCTGGCACGATCATCTCTGGGAACTGAGCCCATTCTCCCTCACCAATTGGCAGTGAAATCAGCAAAATGCTCTACACTCGAAGCCTCGTCTCTGGAGCACGAGCATAAAATCTTTGGACAATTATAGCATCCTAATATTCTCAAGTGTTATGGGATTGAAAAAATGAAGAAAATGGGATGGAGTTCTGCAACCAGCTTCTTGAGTTTGCTGACAGCAGAGATTTGTTTGACAAAATACACTTTAGTGCCCAGGAGTTGAGTGAGAGCGAAATTCGTGGCTTTACCCGGTCACTACTATCAGCTTTGAACTGCATACACCAAAGAGGAATAGCCCACTGCAACATCAAGTCTGCGAATGTTTTACTGGTTCGTCACTTTTCGTTTGGTATTACCCCTAAGATTGCTGACTTTGGACACGCGATTAGAGATGATAACTTCAGTGTTGAATGAAAGGGATCACCTTGTTACATGGCTACCGAATCTATAACTTGTGGTATGTATAGTCCATTTTAATCGAAATGCTTCTCAAGAAGCGGCTAACTGAACCGGTCTGTGATTTGGAGACTCTAGCTTCTAGGCGGATTAAATCAAAGACCGTAGACCTTCCAATTGGGATATTAGGTGAAGCATTGGATTTCTTGGATAAATGCTTGAAGGAAAATCCATTTCAGAGATGGTGATGTATGCCGGACACCAACACTTTTCGACGACGAACCAGACTCTCGAACTGATCGGCAAGACAAAGGCCCCGGGTGTCCCGGGGATATACACTCCGACGCTTAAGTCAGTATATTTGCTTAAGGCGTAAAGTATAAAGTGTGAGATTAGATGAGAGGTCTACCAAACCTCTTAGGGTATTTATATTGCTACAACCCATAGATCACCAAGATATGTATTTATGGTATGAATACAACTCTTATGGGAATAGAGGTTGTATTATCATGTATAATAGAAGTGTATTTCGGACATGGTTGTGTTACCATGTTTAGGATAGCTGTACTACCATCTTTGAGAAGACGTATATTCCTTGTAGAACATTCATAATATACGCATTCCTTATAAGGATTAGGATTGATGGACCCGTGGATCCACCCTTCGCGTATCTCGAGCCCATGACCCTTCTCGGGCCCTGGTCCGAGTATGAATGAGGTCCGAATACGAACCATGGACTTATCAATAGCCCCAAGGTAGATCTTCAGAATATAGAGTACTCCATCTCGAAGGTTGAAGGAGAGGCTTGCTTCTCGAGGGAAGACCAATAACTCGAGGGAGAATAACTTGGGGTGTTAAGCTCGGGGTGTCCTTCTAGGACTGTCCTTTCGGGCTTACCCTTCTGAATATATAGCTTCAAACTCTTTTCGTATTCCATCAGATATATGGACGGTTGAGATTAGCTTCTTTCGAAATCCAGATGGTAGATACACGTGGCGTGTCTTCATTGGCAAGAAGAGATGGTATGTCCCCCGTCTCTCCAATTACTTGCCTTGGAAACATAATCAAGGTAATTGCTCATCTTCAATGCTGTCTGGGTTTGGATTAAATTTCCCAAATCATTCCCATTGTCTTCTCTTATTCGAAATTTTTTTTTTCCAAATTCAGAAGGCGCATCAACACTTCATCAATTTCTGAAGCCCCATATTTCTATTTTCTGCTTCCATCATCAGTAAGTGCTATCTTCTTTCTTCGTGCATTTGCTTGTGTTTGTTTTTTCCTTTTATCTTTGTGTGCGTGTTTCCCCCTATACTCTCTGTAATCATGAGCAATAGTAGTAGAACAATTTCCTTCCCCCATCATGATGAGGGAGAGTATGTAGAATCTCAGGCTGAGGAGAATAGCTCCCTTGAACTCCATAGGGCTGAGGTAGCAAGTGGGAAAAAACATGTAGTTTTGAAGAAGAAAGCCTCCGAGGAAGAGGAGAGGTTGAGGGCTATGGCCAGGAGGGCTCAGATAGAGGGGAATAGCCTCATGGTAATGCATTCATCCAAAGGTATAGTGTCCATGTATGGCGAAAGTAGCAGTAGAAAGTCGTTGAAGGAGGATAAAGCACGCGCTGATGCTGCTATCTTCGCAGAAGGTTGTCCCTATTCTATTCCTTCTGATACTGACCTCATGTACTTTGGAGAAGACAAATCTGCAGTTGAGTTAGTAACTCCGACCTGAGGGGTCATATATGGGAGATTTCTGCAGCATGGATTAGCCTTCCCTTTTCCCCCACTGTTGAATGATTTTCTTCAGCATTATAAGGTGCATCCGGGGCAGTTACATGCCAATGTGATAGTAATAATTATGGCCTTAATAACTTGGTGTGCTCGTGAAGGTTATCGTCCCAGTCTCTCCTTGTTGCGGACCATGTATAAGGTTTCTGTTGTTAAACAAAATGTGACCTTGACCCCTCGAGATACCACTTTAGGTAAGCTTTTTGTGCTTCCTGTGAACTGCGGGAAGTGGGATAAGGTAAAACTAAACTTCGATCGAACCAAGTATGAAGTTCCTGATTGGAATAAAGAAGTCCAGAATGAGGTCTGGCATGAAGTGGAGTTGTCCCGCCAACTGCTGAATATAGTTGGGAAGTTGGTGAAAGATAAGATCAAACTTAGAGAGGGTAAGTTTGTATCTGGAGATCATCAAATGGGTTGGCAATAGCCTATAGAAACATATGGCTGGTTGAATCAACTATCTGACCATACTCTTCAAAATTGCAGCTTCTTGTAGTTGTCACATTTTGATCAGCCAGAAGGTGTTGAGATTGATTGGTATGAAACCCTTCTGTCTATGGAGTAGGATCCAGGTGGTGCAGCTAAGGCATTGCAGGTCTGTAGAGTATTAGTAGAGAGAGCTGCCCGAGATGAGATATCCGAGAAGGAGGTAAATAAGGAAATCTCGGGTCTGATGAAAGACGCTCGACGTGGGTGTCGGTTTAAAAGGTTGGTTCAAGGACCCAAGAAAAATCAATCTTAGTTGAAAGTGATTGGGGAGGCAGATTGCCTATTTGTTCCTGTGGTTTTAGATCCATTAGATGAGGAAGAGGATGAGGGTTCTGCCTTAGTTCGATGTCCGAGAAAGGAAATGTCTCGGACTTCTAGTGTCCTTCCCATCATGACTGAAAATGTAGATGAGGTCATGATGATAACTTCTGTGATAGGGTCAGATGTGTTGCAAGAGGGTATTTTTTCTTGTGTTATATTCTCGTTCACAATATTTCCATTGCTTCTTATCCGGACTTCATTCCTTGTACATGTAGTGGGTGCTTCTAGGACGAACAGGGTAGCCAATTTGTTGTCTCAGATAGCTGAATCAAGGGGGCTATTGAGTAGTAATGAGAAGAAGAGGGATCTCGAGGTTTCAGGGAGTTCTGCAGACAAGTCTCCAAAGAAGCTAAGGCTCAAACTCATAGCATTGGAAGAGTTCGAGAAGTATGTGTCACCTTCTCCTTCTGAGGTTCTGGTCGAGATGGTACCGGGCTGTCCCGAAATTAACCAGGTATGCTTCGTCATGGCTTTTGATAGGATTTGCTGTGTAGTTATCTAATTCTCTTTGTCTTATTTTACAGTCTGCGAGTCAGATGAGGCATATGTACAATTCTCTTCGGACACTGTATAACCGTTCTCGAGGACAGGAGTCCAAGCTCGAGTTGATGGAGGAGGAGATGTCCAAGAGGTCTAAGGAACCTTCAGATATGCTGAAGCATCTCCAGAATGAGATGGCTCAGTCTAAGGACAAAATAAAAGCCTTAGAAGAGGAGAATCAAGCCTTGAAAAAGGCAAAAAGGCTGTCTGATGGTTCCTTCTTAGAATTGAAAAGGAACATGACTTTGGTGGAAGCTGAGAGAGACCGGTATGTTGATCCTGTTAGCAAGAGGCGGCTAGTTCGGTTGATAATAGACTTCTGCCTCAACTGTCCAGAGATGGAGGCACATCGCCAAGAGTATGGTGAATTCTACCATAAATCTGAGCTCTCGAAGATGTGGATTCCTCTGAAGGGGTTTCTCAGTGAAGAGCTTCAAGGATGTCTTGCCCCTGCCTACACTTGGCCTGAAGTACCAGAGAATTTGAAGGAATTTCGGGCGAAGTTTAGCCAGATTGGGGGGTTTGAGACCAGTCTATTGTCTAATCTGGAATCTTTGAAGAAAGCTTTAACTCTGGAGGAGTTTCAGGAAAGACTGTCCGGTTTGTATCCTGAGCTGACATTCCTGATGGAGAAGCAGGCTACTGAAACTTCACTTGAGGACCCAAAGACTTCTGATGGGCAGGAGAACACTGTAACTCCTTAGAGCCTTGTCTTTTACTTCAAGATTTTTCTCTTTTCGCCAAAACTTGGCGTTTCATGTAATCTGAACATGTGCTTTGTCTTTAGAATTAATTGGTCTTTACCTTCCTTTATGTCCAGTGTTGCTCTGCCGTATGTGCTGATTTGCAGGTCAAGTATGAAGCTTTCCTTCAGAAGAACGAGAAACTGGAGGAAGATCTGGATGACTCCAAAGGCTGTTTCAGCCTTGTGCAGAAATAATGTGAGAGTCTTCGCGGTGGGCTCAAAGAGGCTTTGAAGCGAAGAGCTGAGCTGAATCAGGAGCTGAGTGATCTTCAAAAGAGATATAAAGATCTAGAATATGCTCACAACAAGGTCGTGGCCACCAATAAAGAGTATGACCAAGAATGGAGGAAAGTCAAGAGTGACTTAATGAAGGTCAAGGGTGAAAGTCATGAGAATGATCTTCTTATTTCTAGACTCCGAGGTGAGACTATCACTGTGAATTACAAGATTGCCTCCAGGATAGATGAGTTGAGAATGTGTCAGGCCGAGCTTAACGCTTGCAGGTTCCAAATAAAGGAACTAGAGGCTCAAGGTGTGTTTGTCATGCCTTCAGGGTCTTCAAGGAGGGAAGTAGGTGGACCTTCTGGTGTCCTATATTCCGGACCTTTGATAAGGCCTCATGCCCAAAGGGGTGTATCTCGAGGGATCCCATGTGGAAGGGGCAGAGAGGTGACACCTACTCTTAGAGCTCGTGGCTCTATTGACTCTCCTGCTCGACCTGTGGAAAACAGAATTGGGTCCCCTACGCCCTCTCAGTTGATGAGGGTGGAAGAGGAAAGTAATTGGGGCCGTGGCCTCCAGAGTGTTCGAGGTCGTGCCTCTACTTCTTCTCGCGGTCGGGGTCGTACCCCTATATTTAAAGACCTTCACGAGGTGTAAGAAGTTTCGTAGTATAATAACACTTTTTGATTTTGCCTTTATAAAGGTTTTTATATCGCAATCCTTGAGAAGATTGACTCTTTAGGCTTATGAATAGCCTTAATAAATAGTGATGTGTACCTTAATAGGAGTATCACGTGGAGAGTCGAGTTCCAAACTTTGTGAATTTGCATGACTCATATCATGTTGGTCTTTGACCATATACTTTTTATAAGTATATTATTTTATTTTGGCCTAAGATGATTGTAGTTCAGACACGTAGTCTAAACAGCTCATATTAGATAAGCATCAATCGTACACTTATAAGCGTATGGATCTTTAGGCAACAGTATTTACTTATGCTTTGTGAGGCATAGTTTCTCTTTGTATTTAGAGAGTATGGACTGCTTCAAAATAAAATAGAAGATATATATATTGAAAAAAAATTGCATTCTTCGAACTTGAGAGTTTGGTAAAATTATAAAAGACAACCTCGAGTTTGGGAGCTCGGGTATAAAAATGTAAAAAGATGAAAAGAAAAAAAGCTTGGCCCGTAGGCCTTATTGAAGTAGTTTCTCCTTATATGGAGAAGGTTTACTTGGTTTTAGCTCTGAGGTACCTGCGTAGGAAGGGCACCATAATGACAGGGTCCAAGTGCTCTCCTTCGCGTGTTTGCAAGAGGTAGAATCCACCGGATTGTGCTGCGGAGATTTTGTATGGTCCTTTGGTCCTCGACTCCAGCGCTCCTCCTAGCTTGTTGGTGCACCACGGGCCAACTGGCATTACCAGTTCCCCCACTTGGAAGGTTTTGGTGGCGGCGTTTATGCCATAGTGCAGTCATCTCGTTATAGGCCTCTTCTTCAAAATGGAACATCATGGGTTGTTCGAGATCAGGATCGGGTACCAGATCTCCTAGAATAGTGTTGACGGCCGAGATATTGCTCACTTTTCTGGCATCACGGATGGTCGTGATCATACAAGAGCGCGCCACTCCTTGGTCTCCTTTCATTGAAGCTACTCCTTGTGGTGTTGGAAACTTCAGTATCAGGTGGTAGAGAGACCATACATCTTTAGCTTGGCACATCCAAGGTCTGCCAAGGATAATATTGAAGGGTGTGACCGTGTCTACTACCACAAATGTGCAGTACAAGGTTAGGCTCTTGGCTCCTTCTGCTACTATGACGGGGAGTGTGATTTCCCCGAGAGGTATTACTGGATTTCCTGTGAATCCCGAGATCGGACCCGTAGGTTTAAGGTCATCTTTAGTAAATCCTAACTTCTGGAAGCAGTCTTGGAACATTACTTCTACCCCACTCCCATCATCTATGAAGATTCTTTTTACTAGAGTATCTTGTACGGTTGTTGAGATGATGAGAGGATCTGAGTGAGGCATCTGATTTGGCACGGCGTCCGCATCGGAGTAGGTAATGGTTTCCTCGGGGCGGAGCCTCTTGTTGATTGGCTCAGTGTGGGGTATAGCTCGCACACTATCTTTTAGCTTGGTCAAGGAAATTGCTTCTCCTGTGTAGCCATTGATGCCGTTGATGACTCGGTTGGCTCCGTTTGGCGGTAGTGGAGGAGGATCTTGAGGGTTGTTGCCTCCGCCGCCCTGGTTGTTATTGTTATTATTGCGGTAGCCATCCTTCTTCTTCTGCCAGGGCTTTCCCCCATACCTTCTCTGGGTCCCCTGTATCGCCAGCTATTGAAGGTGCGATTTGTTGCACAATTCCTTGACGAACTAGCTTCTCGATCTCATTCTTGAGCTGGTAGCACTCCTCCTTGTCATGCCCATGATCTCGGTGATATTGGCAGTATTTCAGGGACCTTTGACGTTCAGCTGATTCCTTCATGACAGGCGGGTCCTTCAAAAGGTGCCTGTGAATGGATAGAGTTTTGGCCCGAGATCTTGCCAGAGGAGTGTATGTCTCGAAGGTAGGCTTTGGAGCGTTATCAGTCTTCTCGACCTTCGGTATTTTCGCCCTAGATTCTTTTTTGTCCGTCAGGAATTCTGGGTATATTTTGCCCGTCACAGCATTTGATTTGCTAGAGTACTTTTCCATGATGGCCTGAAGGTGTTGAATGGTTATTGGATTTTTGGTTGCCAATTTCATCCTTAGAATGTCATCATCCACGCTCATCCGGTACATATTTATCAGGAGGCGTTCATCTCGATCATAGCATTCAGTAGCTAGATCCATGTATCTATGATAGTGTTCTATCACAGTCTCTCCTTCGAGGCGAGCCACATACCCCAGATCTCCGAGGGACTTGGTGAACTTCTTCTTCTGGAAGAATTCTTGGAGAAGAAACTTGGCGAAATCCCAGTAATCAAATAAACTTTCTGGTTTCGTCTGGGTAAACCATATATGTGCTTTCCCTCGGAGGTAACTGAGGACGATTTTGAATATTTCCAATTCATGGAAGTTCCTGTTTTCTAAGGTCTTAAAAAAGACCGAGAGAAATTCTCTAGGATCGTTAGTGCCGTCGTATGTGGGTAGGTGCTCTGGGACCTTCTTGTGGTTATCGAATGAGAGATTCACAATATATCGTGAGAAGGGCGAACGAGCAGCTTGTCCTCTGGGTCCGAGGATACGTGTGATTTCTTGGTCAACTTCGTATTTACCTCGGGTAGGGTAGGCTCCATCTTGTGAGTAGGGCCGATCAACGCTATTTTGCCATTCGCTTCGAGATCGCTCCCTCTTCTCGCGTTTCTGAGTTCTTCTTCTATGTTGAGGATACGCATCCTTCTCACCTCCTCCCTACTTAATCATGTGCCTTCGCCCTGATAATTGGATACATTAGGAGGTGGTGGCAGACTGCTTCGAGCATTATAAGGTGGTAGATCCTTGGATAAGTTGTTGAGGAATCTTCGCTCTTGAGTAGGATCAGTAAGTGGTGTAGTTTGGGCTCCTGAGACAGATACTATGTTGGGGGCTTCATGCATCTGTGCACTGAGTTGTTGACTTGAGTTTATCAAAGATGCGACGAAGTCAGGATATTGGGCATGAAAGTTCCTCAGTAGCGTTTGGGCATCTTCAGGGATCGTTCTCGGAGGGTCAAGGTTGATATAAGTTGGCCCGGAACCTGGTGATGCAAGACGGATAGCGCGGGTTTTACGTAACGGATCATAGGGTTCGAACGTGGTGAATAACTGGGTAAGTGGTAGTTGATGGATGTAGAAAAAATGTATAATCGCCTAGAAACTTATAAAGTAATGATATTGTCCTTCCACGTCACGCTTTAGGGTCCGTCAAAAGTCGCATCTGTCGGGTAAGTTTGAGTCACTCGCACTTGAAGATTTACGATTTTTGTCGCAAAGAATTTTATATATCAATTGGCTAAATAATTCTCCATAGGAGATTACAATATATATTACTTAAGAAAAGTAAAACTAAAGAGGATTAAGATTTCCTCTATTTTTCTATAATAATAATGTCCTAAATCTAAAAGGAAATAAATAAAATATACTTAAAATAAACTTTCTAGAACCATGGTTACCCTTTTTAGATTATTCATATAATCTAAAAATAGTCACTTCTTATTCCTCATCATTCTCGCCAGCTTGAAAAAACTCGACTCAGGCGAGTTAAAATCATAGGTCATCTTAGAAGGCTCCAAATCCGTATACCTTGAACATTCTTCACGTGGATGTCCCTTCCATCGAACGAGATACTTCCAACGAACAAGATATTTCTGGCCATATTCTAATTTCGGAATTATTCTGAGACGTAGCACATCCTTACTTCCACCATGTGATACTGCAGAAACTAACTTAGGCAACTTGGGAAAATACTTCACTTGAGTTTTAGTAATCTTCTTAACTCCTCCAAAAGACAAAAGTGCAGAATTAGTAAACTTAATTTCTCTCTCCCACTTTGTCTCTTCTGAATTGGTAGCTGATATTTCAACATTTCTCTCTTCTGCAACCGTTTCTTCCCTCTTGAAAGTCTCTTCATCGGGTTTCTTCTCAAACATTGGTTTGCATTGCTTATCCTCTTCAACATCTTCAACCACCTTAAAATGCTCAAAGATGTGGTCGCACTTTGTTTTCTCTTCAGCATCTTCTGTAACATGTACATTCTCTAAAGGTTGACTGCACTTTGTATCTTGCTCGCTTGCTTCAATCTTCTCAATCATTACCTTAGGGCTTGTTGGCTTTACAAATTTCTGCAAACCGTCTGGACTCAAAGACTTTAAGACAATGTGCTCATTGTTGAAGTTGAAAGAGTAAGTGTTAGCATGACAATTATGCAAAACATTCCGATCATTTATCCAAGGACAACCTAAGAGAATATGAGTAACTCTCGTAGGCACAACATCACACCATACAGAATCTGAATATCTACCCTTCTTCAAGTGTACTAAAAATCTCCTTTTTACCAGAATATAAGTATTATCCACCCAAGCAATCTTGTATGGTTCAGGATGTGCTTCAGTTGATAATTCAAGTCTCTCAATTGTAGTTTCTGAAACCATATTAATACTGCTACTTCCATCAATGGTGAGTTTTCGGTACTCCCTCCCACAATTCACCGTAGTCTGGAAAATTGTTGACGTGCCATTAAAGATATTTCTGCTAAGATTCAACAAAGACTCATCTTCTTTCTCTCGTTCATCGACACTTGGCGATTCGACTTGGGACTCAGTAACTGCAGTTTTATTGAAACTCTTTGGCAGTGTGAACCTCTTTGCAATTCCTTCCCGTGTAGTGTTCACCTTCGTGAAAGAATGAAGTTGCAAACTCTTCTCAAATCGAAGAGCTAGTTGGAAAGCTGCAGTGACGGTAGCAACTGGGTGAGGCATCATACACTTTTGGATCTCTCGATTAAGGCCTAACTTGAATCTAGCCAAAGCCATCTCTTCGCTATCATAAGCTCTCCAACGCACCTTTGACTCCTCAAACTTCTTCCTGTACTCTGTAACGGTCATATCTCCTTGGCTCAAAGAAAATATGATAGATAGATGGATCATCGTCATCCTTGTCATTCTCTTTCTGTCTCGCCATGTTCGACCGAGCTCTGATACCGAAATGATGCAGGACGGATAGCGCGGGTTTTACGTAACGGATCCTAGGGTTCAAACGTGGTGAATAACTGGGTAAGTGGTAGTTGATGGTTGTAGAAAAGATGTATAATCGCCTGGAAACTTATAAAGTAACGATATTGTCCTTCCACGTCACGCTTCAGGGTCCGTCAAACGTCGCATCTGTCGGGTAAGTTTGAGTCACTCGCACTTGAAGATTTACGATTTTTGTCGCAAAGAATTTTATGTATCAATTGTCTAAATAATTCTCCATAGGAGATTACAATATATATTACTTAAGAAAAGTAAAACTAAAGAGGATTAAGATTTCCTCTATTTTCCTATAATAATAATGTCCTAAATCTAAAAGGAAATAAATAAAACACACTTAAAATAAACCTTCTAAAACCATGGTTACCATTTTTAGATTATATGAATAATCTAAAAATAGTCACTTCTCATTCCTCATCACCTGGAGGGTTATGTCCTACAGTCCGGCTCAAGGTTTCCCTAAGACGTCTTTGTCTTTCCTCCTGTTGTTTTTCCGCGAGGATTTGTTGATCTCTTAGTGCTTGTTCTTCTGAGGTGAAAATCGAATCAGGTCCGTCATATCCAAGCCCATTCTCTGGGTCGAGGTCGTCTTGATTGTTGACGACTTAGGGCTGTACAACCGGGTCAACCTGGCCTGGCCCGACCCGGTCCGGAATGACCCGGACCAGGAATATCTAAAAACCTTGGACCGGGGCCCGGCCCGGTTGGACTGTTTCTTGAACCGGACCCAACCCGGAATTATTCCGGGTTTGACCCGAATTGGACCGGTAGACTCGGTTACAACTTCCGTTACACTATATTTTACAAAAAAAAAGTGCTTCCATTAAGAATTGAACTATAGACCATTCTGTGACAATCTCCCATTAGACCACATTTCTTTTTGTTAATAAATTGTATGATTAATAAATATATATGGATATTAAATTTATTTTAAAAACAATACAATAAAGCAATGCTTTTAGTGAGGTTTGAAATGTGGTTGTATACTACAAAATGGCAAGTCTTACCACTAAAACAAGATTAATTATGTATAGTAATTGCATATCTATGATATATAACCGGGCTCCCGGGTTGACCCGGATCGGCCCGGAATCCGGAATGAACGAAAATGGTGACCCGGGGCCCGGCCCGGAATGCAAAACTTCCGGGTCCGGGTCACCAATTCCGGTCCCGGGCCGGGTCATTTTTCCGGGTTGAACCGGTTCATGTACAACCCTAGTTGACGTGTTCGCTGTAGTTCATGTCAGTCTGGATCGAAATTCTTGGTCCCGGGTTCGGTGCTTCAGATCCAACAGGATTCGATCCAAAAGGTGGTACTCCTGACGCAACAGGATTTGATCTAGAAGGTGGCACTCCTGACACAACAGGATTTGATCTAGAAGGTGGCACTCCTGACACAACAGGATTTGGACCGGAGAGGGGTGTCCTGGATATGACAGGATTCGCACCGAAGGAGTATGGAATGTTGGAGTTTCCTGCCCCCACGGTAGAGCCTGACGGTGGTTCAGAGGTGGAGCGTGTGCGAGATCCTCCAGGTCGACCGCGTCCTCGTTCTCGTCCTCGTCCTTTGGGGGGTTGTTCTGCTCCAGGATTCTCCTCCGGATTTTGCCCTAGCACACGGGTGCTTTGTCTGGGTTGCTCGGCTTCAGACATGTTGTTGGAGAAGTTGCTATCTCGGGTGTGTTATACCGGATCGGAAACAAGGTTCGGCGACGTCGTCAATGAGTGTGACATCTCCCACCGGGCGTGCAAAATTGATGTATGCCGGACACCAACACTTCGACGATGAACCAGGCTCTCGAACTGATCTGCAAGACAAAAGGCCCCGGGTGTCCCGGGGATAGACACTCTGACGCTCAAGTCAGTATATTTGCTTAAGGCATAAAGTATAAAGTATGAGATTAGATGAGAGGTCTACCAAACCTCTTAGGGTATTTATATGGCTACAATCCGTAGATCACCAAGATATGTATTTATGGTATGAATACAACTCTTATGGGAATAGAGGTTGTATTACCATGTATAATAGAAGTGTATTTCGGACATGGTTGTGTTACCTTGTTTAGGATAGCTGTACTACCATCTTTGAGAAGACGTATATTCCTTGTAGAACATTCATAATATACGCATTCCTTATAAGGATTAGGATTGATGGACCTGTGGATCCACCCTCCGCATATCTCGAGCCCATGACCCTTCTCGGGCCCTGGTCCGAATATGAATGAGGTCCGAATACGAACCATGGACTTATCAGATGGGATACCGAGAAACTCTTACGGCATCCATATTTGGCTGATTCCCGGCGGTGGAAGAGAGCTTAGAAGAAGTTACTCCTGTCCCGAGCAAGAAGAGAAGGATTAAGTCACCACTAGCATTGGTCACTTCATGTTATTAGATTAGATAGAATAGCCTAGTTTTGATTACATAGATGATATCTCGGTTACATAATTAATGTATGAATACATAATTACGTAGTATTGTTTCTAGCCCTATTTTTCTCATTTCAGCTTTGTACAGTTTGTACTTAACAAATATGCATTTTATTTTCTTACCATAAATTGAAAGACAAAATTAAAAAAAAATCAGAGCAGAATCTGTTGATGTTGGTCTTAAAAGGATCATTAAACTGTAAAGTAGACTTTTGCAATCATCCCGAATTATCGGCCTCATACCAATTTACTAAAATGTATTGCAGCCAAGTGCGGAAAATAAAACTGAGACAGATTTAAGGTAAGCTCGGTGTTAAACTTAAGAGTTGTGCCCATGTAGGAAAGTTCCTCGTAGAGCACTTCCTGTAAATGTGCATCTCTGAACAGTCACCGAGGTTTCGAAATTCCTTCAAGGGCAATCCCCATGCCAAAGCACCAGGAGTCTGATGCAAAGTAAATGTGTGAGGGTTGATGATTACAATACCCTGTGCACTGAAGTGCATGATCTCCTGAGATTCCAGGCATCCCATAACTCTTTTATGCCCATGCATGCTCGAAATTTATCTCATGGTGTACGAACTTATGCTAGAACAATGAAAATGAAACTGTGTACCAGTCTGAGTGAGACTGAAGTAAATGTCTTGTTATCATCATTGGCTGATAAGATAACCTTCTGCACCATGCCTCTGTGGCTTGAGTTTCACGCAATAGTCAATGCCATCTCCTACAGATTTAGAGAGCTCGACGAGCATGGTCATGATTCACATATGGGATAAAGAGCACATCTCAAACCTAGTAAGAACGAGTCATTGACAAAAGTCTAGCTCACAATAGGTGCAGGTAAGAGGTGGATTCTCTTTGTTGACCTCAGTCCCCAATGCAGCAACTACATCCTCCTCAGGTCCTATTAACCACTTTCTAAGAGACTGCTGAAAGTAAACTCCCCTTCTTTCAAACAACCACCAAAAGTGGGTGGACAATTCTTCCAGTCTTGATGCAATGGATCTCTTTTGATTTCCACCTACAGTGAAATATCATAAACCACAAAAATAATAGTTAATCAAAACATTGATGTTTAACACCAGGAGAAATTATAATAAGTAAGAGAAATTATATTTATAAGCACCTGGTGGTTGATTTCCTTTCTCCTGTATAGTCCTATGAAATTCCATAGCGGGTCCCTAGTGGAATTTCTCATACTCTTGCGAATCATCGTAGCGCTATGGAATTTCATATGACTATACCCATATGATAATTTGTAAGAGTATAGGAAATTTGCAGAGGTGCCGACGATTTGGTGAGAAGATTTAGATTTCAGACAAAAAATTAATTTGGGAATATTTGGGTGGTCCGATAGATATTTATTTAATGTAGAAAGAAGCCTGCGTGGATAGAAGTGAAGAGGAAGTCTGAGGAATGAATGAGGGATGGGTAAAGTAAATGGATACAAAAAAGTTTATATTCACTATTAATTATTCTACCGTATTAATTACATGCACACGACACACGATACAAACACATAAAAAGGATATCAGATTAATTAATTGATATCGAGTAAATATTGTTTGATCCCACTGTTAAGAAAATTTAATGGGGTCAATCAATCAAAATTTATCATATTTTGATCATAATCTTAATAATTTTTACACTATTAGGAACAATCGAGTGGTGTCAAATGAACCCAGTATCATGTGCATAGCTCCGCCGCTGGATAGAACACATTGACAGTTGGCATACAATCAGCAACGCGGTCCACGTGGTCCTAACAAAATATGGGCCAAATTTGTGGGCCGGGTCTTAACCTGGGAATGTATTTTCGGCCCAATAACTTTTTCAGAATTATTTTGACCCATTCTTCTCCTGCAAACTTTATGATGAATTTACTTCTTCCATAAATCTCACTCTCAACTTTCCAAGATCTATCCAACCCTCTTACAGTAGTGATAATGACGCAACAATACCAGTAAAGAAACTGAAACTAGATCCAACAAAACTAGTAAAGATGAACGTAATCTGCTCACTATTTCATTATTCCCAAAATCAGCAAAAAACAAGAGGTTGAAACCCTACACATTGAACTGGTAAAGTTGTAGATGAATGTATTCTTCCTAACCCTACACATTGGTTAGTAATGATCTTCACGTTTGACTCTTCAGGCTTGACTCTCCCTACATTAGGATTGACTCACTCACTCAAACTCACTGTATAATAATATATAATCGGGAATTTAGAAACCCCCCTATGTTTTAGTTTTGTTCATAGAGAATTTTATAAAATTCATCCACACATGCGTTATGTTTATGTAAATATTGTTTCCGTTTTTACTACACATTTTTATACTTTTATATTTCGTTCGTAATATATATTCTAAACTCTAGTAAAATTATTCGAAAAATATTAAAATTTTAAAAATAATTCAAATTAAAATTTAATTTGTGTGAACGTATGAATTTGTTAGTATCATATTTCAACTGAAATATTATTATTAATACAATTTCATATCAATGCAGTTAACTTTCAGTTAATAGCAGCTCCAAACAGTTGGAATCAGCTCTAAACAGTTCCAAGCAGCTCCAAGCAGATCAAGCAGTTTTAATAGCTCAACTGGACAAAGCCGAAGTAGCAAGGCACAAGTTCTATCAACTATTGTCTACATAGTTGTAGTTTGATTGTCTATTTACCTCTAATATTAGATATTATTATAGCAAATAAAATGTAATAAAATAATTCTATGGATCCTACTCAAAATAGTAGTTTTGCAAAACTACAGGCAAGTTACACACGTGGAAAGAAAAACATGTAAGAAACTAGTTTCACTTTTTATAAATATTGTATAGCAAGTTAAAGAACCAACCATTGAAAATACTCTAAGACGCCCTCTTACAAATACCCATATGGTGCATCATCAAGGCATTAGATTTTACATGTTCACGTTTTTAGCAATTTTTAAGATACTCACATTAGTTTTCACCTATTCATAGTTTTAATGTTTCTATGATCTCTTTGTCATCAAATATAGAGAATGTCTTGTATTAATATAGTTGTAGAAACTTTTGTATAATCTTTCAAATCGACTCCATTTTAAGAGATATAGGCCATGTCCAATTGGACTGAATTGAAATCGGAAACAATTCAATTCAATTCAATTCAATTTTCACCACCATTTTGAGCATCCCAACACCACCGCTACTCCGGCAACCACTATTTCCGCCACCCAACAACATCACTATTCCGGCACCACCACACTTCTCCGGCCATTATTGCTACTCCGCTTATCAACATTATCCCGACCACCACCACTACTCCGGTCACCGACACAATTCCGGGCACCGCCACTATTTTGGTTACCAACACTATTCTGATCACCCCAAATACTCCGACAACTATCATTACTCCGGCCAGAACTACTATTACGGGCACTATCGCTAATCCGGTCACCCTCTATTTAGATCATCGCCACTATTTCGGCCACCACTACTACTTTGGGTAACACCACTATTCCGGCCATTATCACTACTCCGGGCACCACACCACAACTATTCGGGTTTACCGTTACTGTTACGGACACCACCACTATTCTGCTACTACTCCGGCCACTGTTGCTACTCCGGCCACACCACTATTCCTATCACATCCACAATATTGGCCACCACCACTATTCCTATCACATCCACAATATTGGCCACCACCACTATTTAAATCACCGTCACAATTACGACTACCACCACTATTCCGTCCACTATCGGTACTCCGGTCATTACCTCTGTTCCGGATGCCACCACTATTCCGCCAACACCACTCTTGCTAAACCGACCACTGCTACTATTTTGGTCATCACTACTATTCCGACACATCAACGCAACCACTACAGTAGATAATTCAATTTTTTAAACCTTATAAGCAGCTTATACTTTCATAGGATCATAGTATACCTATAAGCAACTTATGCAGTATTCACAAGCTATAAATAATGATCTCGTTCTTTTACATAATTTAGCCTAAAAAAACAATCAAAATCAGAACCACCAGGAACAATTCTTCATGAACCGAAATGACAAAGAAGACCATCAACACAATGATGCAATTTATTCTCTATCAAAAAAAGTTGATCTTAAATTTGCAATTCTTTATCAACAAGAAACACGAGTCAAACCTATTATAAATGAAATGAAATCATTTCGAGTGTACGACACCGTTTGATGCAGAAAAAGTAGGAGTAGAGTAAAAGCATAAACTTTGTCCAGCCATATCTCGCCCCACTGTCGACTCTGCGTTCCGCGTCGCCGACTTGTTCTTCTCCGATCTCCGAAGAAGAAAAGAAGAATGTCAAAGTCAAATTCCACCAGCCGGAAATGGAAGCCCATAACCCACAACACGTTTCCGACTTTTCCCCTTACTATTTAAGGCAACTCTGAAAACCCCATCTCACATTACACGCACAGATATACACACCAATCCCATCGACGAAATTCAGAAACCCGAGATGCTGAGGAACAACAATGGTAGCAGCTCCAACTCCGACGGCCACCACCACAACCACCCCAAAATCCTCCCCAAGCGGATAATCCTAGTCCGCCACGGCGAGAGCCAGGGAAACAAGGACGACTCCACCTACGCACTGACCCCGGATCACAAAATCCCGCTGACGAGCGTCGGAATCCAGCAGGCGCAGAAGGCTGGGTTGAGTATCAGATCGGTGATTTCCGATCAGGGGGCGTCCGATAACTGGAAGGTTTATTTCTACGTGTCTCCGTACCAGCGCACGCGCTCGACGCTCCGGGAGATGGGGCGGGCCTTCTCTCGGCGGCATATCATCGGGGTGAGGGAGGAGTGCAGGGTGAGGGAGCAGGATTTTGGGAATTTTCAAGTGGCGGAGAGGATGAGGGCCATTAAGGAGACAAGGGAGAAGTATGGGCGCTTCTTTTATCGCTTTCCTGAAGGGGAATCTGCTGCAGATGTTTATGATCGCGTTTCCAGTATGTATTCTTTCTCAATGCTTTTATATACTAATGTCATCTTCATGCTATCACATTGTTACTATCTCCACATCTTGTTATCAAATTGCAACTTTTAAGCTGTATGGGGACTGGTAAAAGGCAAGTGTGGGATTGAGGGAATGTTATGACTTATGATTGGTTTATGTCCTAGATGTTTTATTGCTGCAGAAATTCTGGAATTTAGTATCTAACCTACGTCTCATACTGCAAGGCAAATGTGTGGAATAAAAGACAAATATTTTGAAGCTAATTTTGTTAGTGTATTGTTCATTTTGTTTCGCATTGATCAATTTAGATGCATTCTTGGAATAACATGTTGTTTCCTGTGATCCTAGCATTTAGTTGTTCCTTCTGCATTGTATATTTTATTTAGTTTGACACATTGGAACTTCTATGCTCTAAGGTGGACCCTTTTTGGTCTTTGACATTTTGGGTGAATAGTTGTTTGCAGTCTGTTTACTATAAATGATGAAAAGAAATGTATATTTTAATCTCACTGTACGGCTTGGATAAATGATAGTGATGGTATTGGACCTCCATGAAAATGATCACAAAAATTTGAAGATCATTGAGGATTATACCTTTTTGTCACTTCAAATTTACATAGGAGTTGTTGAGCTTTGTCTATATCCTCTATTCTTGTTGCTGCCTTGTCAGTTTCTATAAATGTATTTCATCTTAGATCTTTGGGCTATTGTTGTTGTTCTTCTCGTCCTGTTTCCATGCACACCCTTTAGTTTCTCTTCCATTTTTTTCTGTTTTTTTCCTCCTTATTTGGTTGGTCTTTCCGTGCACCCCCACCTTGAGAGTTTTGTCTGGTTGGTTGGATTGGTCCAAAGCTATGGTAGATGCTTAAATCATTTTCTGGTTGCTATCCGCGTAACTGATCATCACTCAAATGGCTTACGAAGAATGTCAAATAGCAATACACTAATTCATCAAATGCTTAACTGTCAGGTTTTCTTGAATCGTTATGGAGGGATATAGACATGAACAGACTTCAGCAGTGTCCTACTGATGAAATAAATCTCATTATTGTATCCCATGGACTTGCTCTCCGTGTCTTTCTCATGAAGTGGTTCAAGTGGACTGTGGAACAGTTTGAGTATCTAAACAATCTGGGAAACTGTGAGTTTCGAGTAATGCAACTAGGGTTTGGCGGAGACTATAGCTTGGCTCTCCATCATAGTGAGGAGGAGATGCTTTCATGGGGGCTATCTCCCGAAATGATTGCTGACCAAAGATGGCGAGCTCATTCCGCTAAAGGGGAATGGTATGAGAAGTGCCCGTGGTACCTTGATGGTTTCTTTGATCATTTAGCTGACTCAGACGATAAAGATAGTGCTGATGAAAGTGATAGAGAATGATTCATTATTTGTTTGACCATAGCTGCAATTGAATTGGCCACTGATTCCCATTTAGTTTGTACATGCCAATGTAAGTTCAAAACTTTTGGTATCTGCAGTTTGACGAAAAATAGTGCTTGACCTTTTATTTTTGTGTGTAAAAAATTCATTTCACACAAGGGAATACATTTTCATTCTTCATTTATGTTCTTGAATACTTGTATAACTTCCCATGAAATGTTAGAGCATGTACTATGGGGTATTTTAGATGGGGTTTTGTTGAAAAGAATCTGAAAAATAAACCGATTCTACCCTACTATGGGGGGATTGTGATTTATTTTCCCGTGAAACGCGCTTGAAATTTGGGCGAATGGTTACTTCTGCGTAATCAAGGAAGTCACGGCGCCTTTTATGATTAGTCGTTATGGTGTTTATTTTGGCGTTTTACAGCGTAAATGTGTATATATATATATGTATATATATATAATATTTAAACTATAATACATTTTATATAAATTCTTAAAATCCAAATACAATATTTAATCTTATAAACTCCAAAATATGAATTTTATGTAACAAATATTCATGAATTATCACAAATTAAGTTCATAAATTTTCCGAGAACATAGAAATCATTTTCTATTCTTCTAGGTTCTAAATCCTAATCCAATCCGAAGTTAATTCTTTCTTCTTTTTTAAATTTTTTTAAATTTTTATTAAAAAAATCCGACACGTTTTTATTATCTGGGTCAGATTATAAGATTTACATGGGCATGGCGGAATTCGGCAGAGTTTGGCGTCCATTCGGCGGAGTTTGGCGTCCATTCGGCGGGTTTTTTGGACGCTTGGACGACTAGTCGTCTGCCGTTCGCACCAAACCAACTTTCCGGCGAGTCGAGCTGTTATGGCGGAACGTCTAGAGCGCCAGGACGACTAGTCGTCGCCAAATGGACGACTTTTCAACGCCGTGACTTCCTTGTGCGTAATCGAAGAAAAACTGTCCACGTGTGCCTTTTTGGGTCCCATAAAACACGTTTTTTTTTGCTTCCTTTTTTCCTACTTCCTTCATTTATTCTTGCTTCCTTTTTCTTTCATGTTTAAATTATTCACGTCTGTTTAGTTGTTAATGGTGTGCTTAATTTGTTTCCAAAAAATCTAATTATTGATTAGTATATGCTTTATAAACTTCTAACCTTAATTAATCTATTCCTTTTATTTTGTGTGTGTTGAAAATGTACTATATAATATTATTACAGTGTTTGAATATCATTAAATTGTCATTTACTAAAATTATATAATTTAAATGGGAAGGAATGTTCTTAAACCTTCTTTAATTTTGTTACATGGATCTAGTAATTTCATATAATATTTTTACAATGTATGTAATTTTAAATACTATTTTATTTAAATTCATATTATTGTACACATTTTTAAATGTTATGCAATTAGTACTATAACATCTTATATTAGTATTGCATTAATTATATATGGATACACTAATATTGATAATGTAAAAGAAAAATAATGATTTGTTGGATGAGAGAGAAATTGAGGTGAGACATATATGAAATGATGTGGAAAGTGGGTGAGAATTTTTATGATAGTGGAGAATGGTTTTTAGATGGGTTTTGAAGAGATTTTTGGGGAAAAAGTTGAAAGAAAAAATTCACCATAAAACATGCTCTTATATTGGATGTAGAAACGGCTTAGTGAGGAATCTTGAATATTTGAAAAGTCTTAATCAGCCTGCAACTGCAGAAAGAGTTCTGATAGACATGATGAAAACTAGGTGCCTGGGAGTAACAGCAGTCTAGATCCCCTGTCTCACTGATGATATCTTTTGACATCTGATCTGGGCACTGCTATTTTGAACCTCTGGTTTTTTCGCCCTATCGCTACACGACAAAATTTTTGTGGGTCGTGTCTGATTGTGGGCCCACCTACGAATATAATATCATTAGTGCGTTGGCCGCTCTCACGTGATTTCCTCTCTCCTCTTCTTATTCTCCTCCTTCCCATTAACATTCTCTCTCAAAAGACCGAACGTGGGTGGGCCACGGCCGTTGCCGGAAAATATAGTCCGGCGTTTATAATTTTATTCATGCGGGTGTTATTATTTTCACATGGTTGTATTCCTTATTTCTCATGCGGGTATCTTTCATATACATATATATATATATATATATATATATATAATTTTTAAATCTGCATTTATATTTTAAATTTAAATTTTCATTTTCCATTATACTTCCATTTTCATTTACATAATAATAACTAAAAACACCTTTTACATAAGAGAAACAATTAGATAAGGCAGCCTTATGGTAAGGCAGGGACTGGGAAACCAGGCTATAATAAGTTTTGGGGTCAAATATTTAATATTATTTTCTCGGCGCCATAGTATAAAACGCGCGTAAGTCCAGGGACTGCTTTGCAAAATCTAAATATTTTACCCCTAAATAATTTCGATGGTGCGGTGGTGGATTGGTGGCGGGTGACGGAGGATGGTGGAGGGTGGAGGGTGGCGGATGGTGGTGGACGGTGGAGGATTGGAGGAGGGTGGACCGTGGAGGATGGTGGTGGTCGTTGGAGGATTGGTGGTGGATGGTGGAGGAATGGTGGTGGACGGTGGAGGATTGGTGGTGGAAGGTGGACGGTGGAGGATGGTGGTGGGCGGTGGAGGATTGGTGGTGGATGGTGGAGGATTGGAGGAAGGTGGAAGGTGGACGGTGGAGGATTGGTGGTGGATGGTGGAGGATTGGTGGTGGACGGTGGTGGTTGATGGAGGATGGTGGTGGGTGATGGAGGCTGCTCAGTGCGGTAGTGGATTGGTGGTGGGCGGTGGAGGATTGGTGGTGGACGGGAGAGGACTAATGGTGGACGGTGGTGGGCGGTGGAGGATGGTGGTGGGCGATGGAGGCTGCTCAGTGTAGTGGTGGATTGGTGGTGGGGGGTGGAGGATGGTGGTGGGCGATGGAGGCTGCTCAGTGTAGTGGTGGATTGGTGGTGGGTGGTGGAAGGATGGCGGAAGATGGTGGAAGGATGGTGGATTGGTGGTGGACTAGTGGTGGTGATGATGATAAATTATTGACTGATAATAACATATCATTAAGATAATATTTTATTGATAATGCTTATTTATGGTAATGATGTTAGTATTAAAGATATTGACAATGATTATTAATGGTGATGATTTTGATAATAATTGATGGTGATGATGACGATGATGATTGATTATTTAATGATGATGATTTGATGATTGACAATATTTAATTGATGATAGACGATATTTTATTGATAATTGAAAGAATTCGACAATCGTATTGATGACGACAATAATTAATGTTAGTGATCGTGTATATATATTTATAATATGTATGACGAAAACGTGTTCAATTGATGATTCGAGTTATGTTTCTACGAGAATCTAGTTTCACAATTTTTTATCGATTTGATTATTTGTATATTTTAGTTGATGATTTTATATATATGATTGATGACCGAGTTTATATATATTTAGATTTATATGAGGATGATGAAAACGAGGTCAATTTTATGATCTGAGTTGCGTTTCTACGAGAATCTAGTTGATGATTTTATGTTTATGATTGATGATGGTTATGACATGATTGATGATGACGGTGGATCTGATGATTGATTGATTGACGATTTGATGATAAGCGACGAAGATTTGACGAAAACCGACGAAGATTTGACGATAAACGACGAAGATTTGACGAGAAACGATAAAGATTTGATGTTTTGATGATGAACAACAAAGATTTGATGATGAACGACAATGATTTGATGATGAACGATGAGATTTGATGATGAACGTCGATGATTTGGTAATGTACGTCGATGATTTGATGATGAGCGACGACGATTTGATGATGAGCGACGATGATTTGATGAAAAGGAAGATGATTTGTGGTTGATATAATGAATTGATTTCAAATTAACTAAAATATAATAATTACAGTTTGACGCCAAAAGTTTTGTTTGAACAATATGAGGTCCCTTTGCCTTACCATAAGGCTGCCTTACCAGAGAGTATCTCTTTACATAATAAAAGCAACACTTTTAATTTTCATCTACATCGTTTTAATTGTCCGTTACACTTCTACACATCTAATTAGAAATCATGTTTTATTTAAACCTCGTACTAATTTCCACAATCTCAATAGTAAGAATTTCAATGTAACTTTTAAAAACAAATATAAATTATAACGTGATTTTGTGTGAGAAATCCACACATATTATTCGTACATTTTATTCCGTTTGTTGGAACCGCGTTTATATTTTAAATTAAAACTTTCATTCCATACTAGAGTTCGCTACTACTAGACTTCGCAACAACGTCAACATTTATACAATATTTAACACCAGCAACATCAAATGTACTTGTTCGAGTGTACGCGTGAGAATTCAGAAGGGTGTGTATACTTTCTCATGAGGGTAGCTTGCGTATATTTTTTCCTATTTTTCTTTGTTATGGATCCCCACTTCCGGTGTCACCTACTATATGTTTTTCCTACGTTTCTGTGTTATGGATCTGTAATTCTGGTCACAAACACCAGTTTTAGCTTTCTTTCATGCCGAATCAGTGATTAATTAACACCAGCAACATAAAATGTACTTGTTAGAGTGTATCCGTGAGAACTCAGAAGGGTGTGTATACTTGGTCATGCGGGTATCTTGCGTATATTTTTCCTATGTTTCTGTGTTATGGATCCCCACTTCCGGTGTCACCTACAATATGTTTTTCCTACGTTTTTGTGTTATGGATCCGCAATTCTGGTCACAAACACCAGTTTTAGTTTTCTTTCATGTCAAATCAGTGATTAATTAACACTAGCAACATAAAATGTACTTGTTAGAGTGTATGCGTGAGAACTTAGAAGGGTGTGTATACTTGGTCATGCGGGTATCTGGCGTATATTTTTCCTATGTTTCCGTGTTATGGATCCCCACTTCCTACTTATCCTATGTTTCTGTGTTTTCATTCACGTCAAACCCGGGAGTAATTAACACCATCAATCTTGCTCGGAGTGTAGTTATGAGAAATGTATGCATGAATCATGCAAGTGCGAAGTTACATTAAAAAAACCCTAACCATAAATCACTAAACCTGTTTGAATAGGAAGAAATGATCAAATGGAAACCGTAACTTGAATTTCTACTTAAAAACGCCCATCCTTGGACACTGGTGAAAGCAAAACAATATCTTAATCCAAATTATTTAGAACCTTAACAGCCTTGACAGCATTATTTGTAAGAAGCGTTGACATCATTATTCAAATTATTATTCACAACTGATGATACCGCTGTGACGTAAAAGAGAACAAATTGATCAGAATCTTGTCAATATGCAGATGATTACTTCCTAGCTTACTTGGACCTTGTCGTAGGCGAATACCCACCAGCAGCCTCTTCTTCGGCACGCTTTCTGAACTTCCCGACGACCACTTCATCTTTTTTTCTCTCAGCAGCCCTTTTCATTCCCCATTCCAAAGCCGACCGTAGACAGGCAGTTCTTTCAACGTTGTACTTCCACATAATTAGTCTCTGACAAATGTCCATCCTACACCGTCTTCTGAAGCGCAACTACAGAAATTAGGAAAGAAATCATGGAAGAAGAAGTCTTACTTCAATAATGCGTTTCATGTTAAATGTTGCGGCTCCGTAATTTTCCATGAAGTACATGGTATACACGCCACAGTCATGGTTTCCAGTTGGCACTCGCCACCCGCATCGTCGATGTAATCCCGCGTCACATTTGCAAGATCAGGGGCCTTGTGATGGTCGATGTGTTCTAGGTAACCGCACAGAAGTTGATGCTGGAATGAGGAGAAGTACGTTAGGGTTCAAAAATGCATGCATGCCGCGTGGATCACTGTTGCATAATTAACGTGGAATAGAAGAGAGAATTGAAACTGTACCACTCTTTCCGGTGCAGCTGCATAAACTTGTGCTGCCTCACTATTGCTGTGTTTGAGGTTGTCGAGACAGTAGAATCCGGCGTCGTCCCGGAGGTCAGCTATGCGAGGAAAATATGGTCGTTCATGTGGACAGGGAGCATGATCTGCGGACATGAATGAAGAATGGTCAGTATTTTACATCGAGGTGAATTAAAATGAATCTGATATTACCATTTTGGCATCAAGTGGATTCCTCTTGCAACTATTCTTCAAGAAATCATTCCACTGATCAAAAATTCCTTTTTTCGCCTCCGCGGACGTCTCCAGCGCATCAAACTAATCAACAAAACGTGGACGGATTGTGAGTGATGGGGGTATCCCCAGAAAACGCAGGTGGTGCGAATCACGAAACAAGTTAGGCAAGTGTCAACTCACTTTTTCTAGTATGGACAGGGACGTTCTAGGTGGAGAGAGTTGGAGGGAGTTGATGTAACGAGCCCAGCAATTCAACAAAGAAGTGGAAATGTCCTGCTTGTCCTCAAGCGAGGCAAAGTCATAAGCATCAGCAACCCATCGGACGCCATCATTGAATAATTGAGGCCTGCAAACATAACAAAATTCAGCATGAAGCAATTCACAGTGATTAGCGAATGCGAACTCACTGTCAGGGCGCACTCTTACCAATCCTTCTTCCCATCCTTCTTGGATGCAGACAAGCAGTAGGCAACAAGAAGACGAATGTCCGTTTTCTTTTGGTTGATGGACTTGAGGAGCTCACAGTCATACATTTTAATATCCAATACGTTCAAATCCTTAAATATTTGTGCAACAATAGGATCTTCTCGGTATTTCACCATCGTGTCTCGTTCGAAAAGCTCCTCAAGTGATGACTGAAATCCTGCAGGATGCGGCTGATTCACTTGGGTGGTAGAACAAACAGGAGGCGTCGTCACTGGCTCAGTCACTCCCACACCTTCGTTCAATTCTGCTGGTGGATTCTCCTTAGCCGTAGGATGTATCAATTGTTGTGCTGCCAGGAACGCAGAATCTCCCAATTCATTTGCTTTAATATTTAGTGCCACAGCCCGAGCCTCTTTCTCTTCCGCATTTGCATCCTCGGCTGGTTCAGCAGCTGCTTCTGCCTTTTCAGCATCCTCAGCTTCTTTAGCAACATCTGCTTCTAACTTCTCTCTCTTCTTCCGTTCTTCTTCCTTAGCTTCTTTAGCAGCATCTGCTTCTAACTTCTCTCTCTTCTTCCGTTCTTCTTCCTCAGCTTGTTTTTCCTTCTCTCTCTTCTTCCGTTCTTCTTCCTCAGCTGCTTGTTTTTGCTTCTCTCTTTTCTTCCGTTCTTCTTCCTCAGCTTGTTTAGTAGCCTCAGCTTGTTTTTCCTTCTCTCTCTTCTTCCGTTCTTCTTCCTCAGCAGCTTGTTTAGCAGCCTTAGCTTGTTTTTCCTTCTCCCTATCATCTGATGCTTTCTTCTCTCTATCATCTGCTGCATTCTTCTCTCTCCTCCAGGGATGATGCCTCAGCAGCCAGTTTAACATCAGCCTGTTTCATCTTCCGGCCAGTTTGCTTCTGAGCATCCCTCTTTCTACCTTTTTGTTGTTTCTTGTCCCGGGGCGGTTGGCTCTCTCTTGACTGAGCTCCCTTTTTTGTAGCATTTTTTTCCCTTCATCGGCGCTTCTTCATCTTCTTCTTCCATCTCTCTTTCCTCATCCGAATGAACATGTTCAACATTGCCCGTAGCATTATCAGCAGTAGTTCCTCGACCGATTCCGGGAGTAACATGTGCGTTCATGACTTCACGTTGGATGTCGTCTTTCAAAGCCAGAAGACCTTGCTTCATTTGTGCTAATTCAGTTTCAATTCTGACTATACAATCTACAGCACGTGTGATTGGCACCGCGGCAGTAGTTCTCGTGCTTTGAGTGAGAGTGAGTTCGGTCAGGTGCTGTTGGATTTTAGGAAAGTGGCATGCCGAGATCAGCGACATATCGCGATTAAAGTTCGAGAGGTCCCATTCTAATCCCTGAGAAAAGTACAAGCAAACAACATGAATGAGCAAGGTTGCTTGTGCTAATTACTCGCTGGTTTGACATGAATGAACCCTAAATAAACTGCTGAGGGTATGAGTTAAGACTAGAATTTTGCGGATACATAACACCCTAACATAGATAGGAAGGCATAAGAAAGATACCTGCATGAGTAAAAATATACACACCCTTATGCATTCTCACGCAAACATAAAATATAAGCAACATACTCGCATCGATACACACCCTCCAAAATATACGCAAAATACCCAAATGAAGACTAACAATTATTTCCACATTTACTTACATCCTCATAGCATTGTAATCCATCGTCCCTTAGGTCCTGCATTACACGCGCAATGCTAGCATCATCTGAACTGATGGGGAAGCCCGGCTTAAAAAAAGCCGGATCCGAAGGGGACCTCGCATTCCTTTAGAATTCTCTTCTTCAGCTTATCCGGAATCCACCACCGAATCAGAGGCAGAGACTTTGGTATAGTGGTCTATCTCCATCCATGACGGTGGAGGTAGGTTAGCTGCAGTATCAACAAGTAACCACCGACATTGTAAATTTCGCGAGCTTTATTGTCTGCAGGATCCGCAGCCTGAACAACACTGTTCTTGTATTTCAACACTTGTTCGCACAGGTGTCTGATCACAAACTCGCACCAGTCCAGTTTGTCTATTCTATCTACATCAACCAGTGACGGGAGAAGGCTAATCCCGACTACTCGATTAAGGGACAGAGTCAGGAATGAGGAGAGGGCGAATAGCACAAACATGCGCTTGAAGTCATCCCCTCCTTCCTTGAGCGGTAGCATCAGTTTTTTCAGGTGCCTGATGGTCAGCTTTCCTTCTTTGTTCAACTTGGCGCGCATATTGTATTGATCTTTCCACCGTTCCCACAAGGCATTTACTTGATCTGAGCGTTCCCTTGGAGTGCCCCCAGACTTTGTAATAACCGATGATTCTGGTTCGTGTGGCAGGAGAAAGATGTCCCTCACATTGGCCCAGCCCACCTCAAATTTTGGAACATTATTTGAGTCAGAAACTGTCCTGGTTTGAGGATCGAAATGATCAATCAATGAGGCAACCATGTGCTTGGGCCATTCCTCGATTTTCATCAGCAGTAGGCCTCCAAATCCAATTTTAGAAATCGCAGTCTTCTGAGCGGCGCTCATGAGTGTAAAAGCCTTGACCAGGCTTTCAGGGCATGAAACTGCCTTGAAATATCCTCGATGTTTTGGTTGTCGCTTTGACTTGTTGGGGTTTTCATGAGCAACTCCATCCGACGCTGCCTTTTGCATTCCTTTTTCCTGGGTACCCTTGTTCTTCATGGACGCACCAGTTTTCTTCTTCATGGAAGATGGGGCCTCTTTCTTTTTTGACGGTGATGCAGCAGTCACTTTCTTCTTTGCGATAGATGCATGAGCATCTTTCTTCTTAATGGAATATGCAGCAGCAGGGGTGTTTTTTCGCGGAGGTCTGGGTGTCCCCCCCGTTTGTTTGCTGCTGTCAGCTTGTTTGCTCCCAAATCCTCGTGCGAAGCTGTAGACTTCACTTTACCGCCTTTTCTTCCTGCGTTGGGTACCTTTTCTATTGCTATGGTGGTCATTTTCTTCTTAGATGGGGGACACGGTTCACGGTCCTCCTCCTCCTCCTTCTCATCATCTTCATTTACATGGTCCTCCGACTCCTCCTCCGACTACTTCTCACGCTCTTCTTCATATTCTACCTCATCCTTCTCGCTATCATCCCGATCTTCATCATCTTCATCATCTTCATCTTCATTATAAGGTTTGCTAAAAAACGCGTTACAGTCCTCATCATCATCATTATAACAATCGCCATCCGGTGCCCGGCTCACCGTTTTATCTGAATCATCAGACGCTGAAACATCCTGATCAAATTATACTGCTTTTTTCCGCCTTTTCGGTAGATGTTGGCTTGCATTTTCTTCGTCTTTATTTGGCCTCTTTTCACAGACCGTGCTTTCTTCAGCGAAGGGAAACCGGCTGGTTTGCTAGACATCATAAATGTCATGCTAGATGATCCTAGTATATAGTACAAACACAAAGTATGAGTGGGTGGTATCACACACGTAGCAAATGGGTACTTGACTTTACTCATAGGAATATGCACTACCAGTGGCAGGGGTATCAGAAACGAAGCACAAGGGTACTTAAATTTACTCCTACGACTAAGAACTTCCAGTGGGACTTGCCAATACATGATGAAATTCTAGTGTATTCCTTAAAAAAATCAAACAATAAGTTTCCATGTTTAAAGCGGCATGAATGGTTCAAAAGACAAAAAAATGTCATCCCTTTGTGAATCATAAAACTTGCAAATAAATCATAAAACTAATATGCAACAACTAAGCCTTCAGAATTCAACCAGACGATTTCATCAAACACACGATAACATCAATACACTGATACACTTCAGTATAACAATCCACCAATCTGAAATCATGGAGACTTCAAAATGAACAGTTGAACAACATAAAATCGACATGCAAATGAATAACACTGGTAGGTTTTTACAACGGACACCATAAAGATCATTAATTGACGGCCCATGAACCCTATACCTTATTCCTAATTTGGGGGTTTTCAATCGGACGACCAAAATAGTCATTAAAAATGAAACGACTTACTCGATATCCGCTTAGAAGTGGTAGGGGGGTCGTGTTCAGGCCGTGAAACAACCGCCTTCTTTCCCGGCGGCGTCGCCCTATTATCGGCGATTCCGCTTCTCGGACCGGGGCCGCGCCCACCAAATGAACCGCCGTGACTTGGGGGATGTTTATTTACTATTGCGTCTCTGCAAGACACCATTGCCTTCTATGTATTTAAAGAATTTGAAATGTGAAGAAGAACAATCGGACTGAAACATAAAAAGAAGTGAATTTGAAGCGCGGTGGTTGTAGTTATGGAGTATTTAAGAGCAACTGCACGCTTTCTGATTATTTATAATATATAAAAAGTGGAAAGGCGCGTATAATAACAAGTTTAGTTGTTTTATGGGCCGAAACCACATAGGCCACGTAATAGGCCGCCCAATCGTGTGATTATTTGCGTGGGAAAATAGTATTTTAAATTTTATTTTCATATAATTGACATAACAACCACTAAACGTTACATCGTCCGTTTTACTTTCTTTAAACAATATCATGGAGTGTGTTAGAATGGAACTATGAAAGAACAATAAAACAAGCGTGCGTATTTGCATAATTCTGATAGCAAAAGAACGGGAGATTGTTGCCAATTAAGTAAATTTTCCACGACATGTTCATGATCAAAATATAGAGTATTCACGTCGGTTCCATCAAACCATGGTTCAGTTTCTGCTTTTTCAACACAGTCGCTATGACTTCGGAAGAATGAATGTTGACCTGGCTCAGAATTAAATCCATGCATAATTATGCTCTAATAACGTTTCTCCCACATACCTGCAAATGTGCAACGTAAAACAATGATCACCTTGAGTTGAATTTCTGGTAATGATTTTGGGTACCCATTATAAGTGTTCACGGGTATCCGTCATGGACATATGGTTTTTGAAGTGAAACAAACATGAAAATCTTACCGACGCAAGGACATCATATGATATGAATTGGTCTCTATTGAAGTGTGTTATATGGTGCACCACATATACCACTTAGTCTCTGTTACCGGTGATGCCACGCCACGGACATTCCACTGTTTCGATCTCAAACCCGGCAAGCTCACTAACCTTATGGTGGCCCTTTCTGACTAAATACTCAACAGATTCCTCGGTACACATCGAATGAAAATATTTAGTGAATAAAGTCCCAGCTACTCGCCTGCTGAAAAAGGCACCTACCAGTGATTCAAATTTGGAGAGCATGTCTCCGTGAGTTTCCGAGCAGTGAGGTTGTCTAGGTACTGGATTGTGGAGCGTTGAAAATTTACAACTACAGCAAAGTAGTGGCCGGAGATGAGGACGGGCACAAAAACCCGTTGACAATCAAAATCAGTAAGCCTAGAAGAACAAAACCGTTCGTTTAGGTCACAGTCATGAATCAGACTTACCATTGGGGAAGATAGAAATTGAGTGTTTGGATTTGCAGAATCACAAAGCGTAAACATGCCATAATCTGAAAGAAAAGGTTGATACTGCGTGCAAACAAGGTAAGATTTGGCTGTATGATCAGCAGTTTGGATGGAGGGAACGACACTTATGTTTGGAATCACATCGAGGCAATAGATGGATGGGTTACCAGTGTTCACCTTGCCGGAGTTGACACACCTCGCAAACGCGTTTACAATAACCAACAGAAACTTCCGTATCCGCTTCTAGCGAATGGATGTCGTCACAAATCGAGCGACAATACTTTCCGTCGCTGAAAAGGCAATTACTGCACATTGCTATAGCAAATATTCCAATGAGCATTTTCAATGGAACATAACTGAAGCAAAAGGAATTGATTTTGCAACATACCTCGCTGAGATGCAAAACTCACGAGTCACTCCTGTAACGCAGAAGTCCGTGATTATAGCAGCGTGTTTCTTTAGTTCCTCCATCTGTTCTGGATAACTTTCTAGCAATTTGGAACTGAAATTCCAAGATTCGCTATCATCCAACTCTTGGAGCATGACGTTCAAACTAGCAGAATTGGAACTCTCCACTTGTTTGGGCTGATTTACTGAATCTGATAGACCAATCATCTCGACCAGGCCGCACAAGTTTTCGTCCAGCTCATGAGTTGATTCTCCGTCACAGGCTGCATAGGACAATCCTCCGTCTGACAGTGTGTTCTGCCTGACAGAGGCGGCTATCGGATCCACAAACGGCAGGTCCCAGTTTTTTATATCCATCAAAACCATTGAACTGATTGGGACGGTTCGGGTCACCACCAGCTCCCTCAACTTTGTCAAACAAGAAACCACCCTGTCGATTTCGCCGGTCAAAACAGCTTCATCTTGAGGCGACGACCCTCGCAATCGGAAAGCCATGTTGTTGCAACGTATCTGCTAGTGAAGTTTACCACGTCGTCTTTAACCTTGGATAACAACTTTGCAAGCTCCTGCAATGCAGGCATCATCAAAAGAAAATTAACACAATTACAATCTGATTCCTAGAGAGTTGGCGTTCGATATATTTTTAAAAGTACCAAGGAAATAAGAAGATGTACACCCATGATCCTGTAAAAGCTAAAGTATACTGGAAGGTCCGTGGTCACATAAAACAAAACCAACATTGTAGAGTACTCTTCCATTAACAACAGCGTTTTCCCGAGGTACCCAAACTACGTGAATGTGGATACCCACGAACAAGTAAGACTTAAAGCACAAGTAAAAAGTAGTGTTAGTGTTGGACTTTACCAGCGGGTAGATTCCCTCCTCCGGCATCTTAGAAATGGGCAGTCCTTCGCTATCAAACATGCCAATCCCGAAACCGCCACATGCTAGTTCTGCCTGGATTCTACTCTTAACTGCCGCAGTAGTAAGATTTTGAATGAGCGGGAGATTCCTTGGCAACGAGACTCCCCACCACGAGTTTCTCTGCATGTAGCAGACAAGGAGAAACATAAGGCATCCTCCAACGTTCTTTGCTTGACCAATCTGGAAATTCATAACCTCCTTGCACAACCGATCCAACACATAACCGCACCAGTCTATGTTCGTGATCTCTGATACATCACCGAGCATTCCTAGAACGTCGATGCGGGCGAATCCGTTCTTTGTTGGATTAAGAAATGTGGAAACAGCGAAAATGACGAACATGCGCTTGAAGTCATCGCATCCACTTTTCAACGATTTCATAACTTCCCCCACTCGCTTGGTCGACACTCTTTCCGTCTCGAAGTTGTATTTTTTTGCCAAGGACAGCAGCATTTTAGAACCGTCATCTATCTCATCCCTGATGGGAACTCCACCAATGGGGAGAAGGAACACATCTCTTACGTCAAGCTTGGATATCTGAAAGAGTGGGATCATTCCCGAGTACACAATACCATTGTGAGGATTGAATGAATCGAGTAGCCAACCATACATATCGAGTGGTGTTACTTTGATTTTCATGGTCAGCAAACCACCAAACCCTATTTCTTTAAACGCTCCTCCCTACTCTTTGCTCCAGCCAGTTGATTCCAAGACTTGTGATGCTAGACCATTTGGCCTGCAACATGTCTTGAAATCTTTGTGGGATATTGGCGTCCTTGTGTGGACGATCTTCCCTGTGTCCTGATCTGTAAAAAACAAGTATGTATCACTTAACGGTGACAGGTATAAAATAAGAAAACGACCAGAAACGTGATAAAAACATGCAAATAACTAAGACCGTAGGAATGAGAAAATATTTGCCTTGTGCCGAATCTTCTTTTTCAAACAAAACGGGATTCCAGTTTATACTCTTGGCGGGAGATGAAGCTATGCTTTCATCCATCCCATCGTATCTTTCAATTTGACACGTCGAAGCGTTTGTCTTGGCTCTCTTACTAACTTGGCCGGAGCTTTTGGATCTCTTACTCATTTTTATTTGCTCTCAATATTAGAAGTTACAAGATGATGAATTTTGGATGTTTTAAAATTGGGGTATCCACGACCAAACGTTGAGGGTGTTCCTTGGTTAGAGGGTATAATATAAGAAGATTAGATTTTGTTCAGTTTTCAAAAATGACCAGTGACATATCCCAGCTAATCCGGCGTTTTGTTTAAGACAATAGTGTGTGTTACACCAAATATCAGGTACGATGATATCCCCATCAACTATCTTGAGCACCAAATCCCTCGTTAAGACAATAGTGTGTGTCACCGACGATCCACACATCCGCCGTCTGGTATGTTGAAAAAATCAACACATTTAACTGCTCTATTATTATGATGTTCGAATTACATGTGATATTCTTATGTTAATCAATTTGAAAAACAACATGTGCACGATTTTATTCTGCATCCTCAAAACGGTGTCTACCTCGGCCAATACTATCAGCTGAGAACCCTTACCAACAACATTGATGTGGATTTATCAGATACCGACCGACTCAGGCTCTCCGGCGAGTGGGACTAACTGGTGTGGACAGTGCCACAACCTTTGGTGAAGTTCCAGCTCAGCCTAGCTAGTCCACAACCACCAACCAGATTACAGACCCATGTACACCATCAAATTCTTCAGACTGGAAAACTCTGACGGTGTTTGGTGGAGCAATCGTCCCAGCCAGGAATATGAAGACGGGAATTACACTGAGGAGGAGAAGGAGGATGAGGAGGAGTAGTAGGACTCTGAAGATTAGAGCGGGCCTGAGTATGATAATAGCGAGAAGCCGGAATCTTAAGTTCATCCTATTATTATGACTATGTTGAATTTTCATTTCATTGAATTCCATTTGTATTTTATTTATTGTAAAACTAAAAGTTGTTTTTGTATTCCTTCAAGAATGATGTTCCTTGAATTGTTAATTTTGTGTTCAAATCTTTGTCAAGCTGCATTTGGAAAAGTCACACACACCTTCATGAGTGGGGTGTGCTATCTCTTTTACTACAAGTTCTTTTGACACCCACATGAGTAATAACAGACATCCAAAACATGATCACTAATCTAAGTGAAATCAAACCCAATTTTCTCAACATTAAGGTTTCATGCCTTTAAAAATGGATTATTGACGGCCAATATCGTGCACTACTTGGGTGGTATGACGGAATCATTGTTGATTAGTGAAGGATGATACTAGACCTCATTTGACACCCTCAAGAGTAATATGAGACACCCATAACCCAGATCACTATTCCAAGTAAAATCATGTGCCTACATCAAAATCATCGTAGCATTACGGTTCCCGGACATGAGGAATGGATTAATAACACCAGTAGCACGCACTCTTTTAGGAATTAACATGAAAAAATCACCAATTAGTGAAGATTGATTTAGTTTGTCAAGGGATTTGATAGTAGTGAGGACAAGAGTATGTCACATATAGAGCTGTTTTGTTTCATAAATGTAATCCAATCATCAGGTTCGTAGTTTTATTTCATAACTAGTGATAAGTCCATGGTTCGTATTTGGGCCTCATTCATACTCGAACCAGGGCCCGAGAAGGGTCGTGGGCTCGAGATACGCGGAGGGTGGATCCACAGGTCCATCAATCCTAATCCTTATAAGGAATGCGTATATTATGAATGTTCTAAAAGGAATATACATCTTCTCAAAAATGGTAATACAGTCATCCTAAACATGGTAACACAACCATGTCCGAAATATATTTCTATTATATATGGTAATACAACTATTATTCCCATAAGAGTTGTATTCATACCATAAATACATATCTTGGTGATCTACGGATTATATCCATATAAATAACCTAAAGGTTTGGTAGACCTCTCCATCTAATCTCATACGTTATACTTTACGCCTTAAGCAAATATACTGACTTGAGCGTCGGATTGTCTATCCCCGGGACACCCGTGGCCTTTGTCTCGCAGATCAGTTCGAGAGCCTGGTTCGTCGTCAAAGTGTTGGTGTCTGGCATTCATCAATTTGTCACGCCCAGTTGGAAATCTCACACTCATTGACGACGTCGCCCTTGTCTCTGATCTGGTCTAGCGCAACTGAAGAACAAGCTCTGATAAGTCCATGGTTCATATTCGGACCTCATTCATACTCGGACCAGGGCCCGAGAAGGGTCGTGGGCTCAAGATACACGGAGGATGGATCCACATGTCCATCAATCCTAATCCTTATAAGGAATGCGTATATTATGAATGTTCTACAAGGAATATACATCTTCTCAAAGATGGTAATACAGTTATCCTAAACATGGAAACACAACCATGTCCGAAATACACTTCTATTATACATGGTAATACAACCTCTATTCCCATAAGAGTTGTATTCATACCATAAATACATATCTTGGTGATCTACGGATTGTAGCCATATAAATACCCTAAAGGTTTGGTAGACCTCTCCATATAATCTCATACTTTATACTTTATAGCTTGAGCAAATATACTGACTTGAGATTCAGAGTGTCTATCCCCGGGACACCCGAGGCCTTTGTCTTGAAGATCAGTTCGAGAGCCTGGTTCGTCGATGAAGTGTTGGTGTCCGGCATACATCAATTTGGCACGCCCAGTGGGATATCTCACACTCATTGACGACGTCGCCGAACCTTGTTTCCGATCTGGTCTAGCGCACTTGAAGAAGCAACTTCCCTGACAACATGTCTGACGCCGAGCAACCCAGACGAAGCGCCTGTGTGCTAGGGCAAAATCCAGAGGAGAATCCAGAAGCGGAGCAACCCCCTCAAGGACATGGACGCGGTCGGAGACGCGGAAAACCTAGAAGATCTCGGGCACACTTTGCATCAGAGCCATCACCAAACTCTAACCTGGGTACCGGAAACTCCAACGTTCCGATATCCATCAACCCAAATCCTGATGGGATAACACCACCAATCTCTGGTCCAAATCCTGGGATATTTAGAACACCTCCTAGATCAAATCCCATGGTATTCAGGATACCAACATCCGGCTCCAATTCTGCTGCTTCAAGAACCCCACCTCCTGAAACAAACCCTGTTGGATCTGAAGTACCAAACCCAGGTCAAAGGGTTTTCACCCAAATCGACGTGAATTACAGCGTGAACGTTAACAATTCAGATGGCCTGGATCAGGAAATAGCTTGGGGTATAGCGGTCCCGATTTGATCTTCTCTTCAGAGGAACGAACACAAAGGGATCGACAAATCTTTACAGAAAGACAGCAGGAGGATGTTAGACAGAAACGTCTCAGGGAAACCATGAACCAAACCATACAACACAGCCCGCGGGGCTCTAATCCACTCCAAATCAACCTTTTATCGGATACTCCCTCGAGGGAAAATAGGTTGGGATATTGTAGACCCAACTCGATCTTTTCTCCAGAAGGAAGAGCGCAAAGAGATCAACAAATTCTTGAAGATAGATAACAAGAAGGAGAATCTGTGATAGAATATTATCATAGATACATCAATCTCGCCACGAGACGTTATGATCAAGATGAAATCCTCTTAGTAAACCTGTACCGGATGATGGTAGGTAATAACACTCTAAGGAAGAAGAAGAAGAAGGATAGCTCCCACAACAATAGCAACCAGGGTGGCGGAAACAACAATCCTCAAGATCCTCCCCCACCACCATCAAATGGAGCCAACCGAGTCATCAACAGCATTAATGGCTATACCGGAGAAGCAATTTCCCTAACTAAGCTGAAGGATAGTGTGTGGACCCTACCACATACCAAACTAGTCAACAAGAGTCTTCATTCCGAAGAAGCTATTACTTTCTCGGACAAGGATGGCATACCATATCAGATGCTTCATTCTGATCCTCTCATCATCTCGGCAACCATACAAGATTCTTTGGTTACAAGAGTCTTCATAGACAACGGGAGTGGGGTAGAAGTAATGTTTCAGGATTGCTTCCAGATGTTAGGTTTTACCAAGGGAGACCTCAAACCTACGAGTTCGATCTCGGGGTTTACCGGAAATCCCGTAACACCTCTTGGAAAAATCACACTCCCGGTCACAGTAGTAGATGAGATGAGGAGCCTGACCCTCTACCGCACATTTGTGGTAGTCAACACCGTCACACCTTACAACATTATCCTTGGCAGACCTTGGATGTGCCAAGCTAAAGCCATATGGTCTCCCTACCATCTGATGCTGAAGTTTTCAACACCCCAAGGAGTAGCTTCAATCAAAGGAGAGCAAGGAGTGGTGCATTCCTGTATGATCACGACTATACATGACACCAGAAAAATGAGTAACATCTCGGCCAAAAACACCATCTTAGGAGATTTGGTTCCCAACCCTGATCTCGAACAATCTATGGTGTTTTACTCCGAGAAAGATGACAGTTATGTGTCAAGAGATCCTCCAACTCCAGGGGAAGAAGTGCTAAAAATTTTACTAACCAGCCCTGAGGAAAAAGGACCATCTTTATGTTTCTCATTTCGATTTCCAAGACACCAACAATGGAGCAGAATGTGAAACCATCATCACCGGATTAAAATTGGCTATAGACCTGGAAGTCAAAAACCTTGAGGTCTTCAATGACCCACAGATTGCAATTCAGCAGGTCAAAGGTGAATTCAAACATCGAGAGTACAATCTTCAGAAATACCTCGAGATGGCTAAGCCTCTCCTAAATCAACTCCGACATTATGAGCTGAATCATATCCCCCGAGAAGAATCGCTAATGGAAACCCAGGCGAAGAGAAATTACAAAGAAGATAGCATTATGGCTACTGGCATCTCGGACACATGGATGAACTCCTACATTGAATACCTTCAAACAGGAACCCGTCCCGAGGACAAGCACCTGGCATGGAAGGTCCGAGTAAAAACTCTGAAATATGTCGTCCACGACAGCATCTTATACAAGAAAGAATATCTCCGACCTTTGTTTAAGTATGTTGGGTCTTCTGACGCTGAACACTTAGTACAAGGAACACATGAAGGAGTCTACGGTAGCTAATCAAGGTCCGCGTAGCGTTATTCGAAAGCTCTTACAGAAGAGTTATTTTTGGCCTATGATGCTACAAGGCGCCAAAAGATATATCCATTCTTGTCATCAATGTCAAAGATCTGCTAATAGGGTCCACGTGCCACAGGAGAATATGATACGAGAATCCTGGCCATTTATACGATGGGGCATAAACCTCATCGGACCTCTACATACGGCCATTAGTAACTTCAAATACCTCTTTGTGACCATTGAGTATTCCTCAAAATGGAAGGAAGCTGAAGCATTGACCAACATAACTGGCAAGACAGTTATTAGTCTTTATGGGAAAGATATAGTGTGTTGCTATGGCATCCCGAGATACATAGTGACCGATAATGGAGCACAATTTGCTAAGAATCCCTTCAAGAAAGGGTACAAGGAGTATAGCATACACCAGCAGCTCGCCGCAGTATATAATCCAAAAGCTAGCGGCCAAGTAGAAGTTACGAACCGAGCCTTTGTATGCGGCATCAAAAAGTGACTCGAATGAGGTAAAGGAAACTGGATTAAAGAATTACCAAACATGATCTGGACCCATATAACCACACCAGCTACAACAACATGACAGACTCCTTATAGCTTAGACTATGGGTCCAAAGCGATCATCACCATGGAGATTGGGGTCCCCTCTGTCCGTAATTCTCAGCCAGATTATGAAAATGGCAAGGCCAACGAAGAAAACCTTTGTCTCGACCTTGACCTCCTAGAGGAGAAGAGAGCAAATGTTACAATATACAAGGCCAAGGTGAAGGAAAGATTCAAGCGCTACCATGATAGAAGAGTCCGCTTAGCCATTTTGCTAAAGGAGACCTTGTCATAAGGTTAAACGAGAAAAGCAAGAGAAAAGTGGAAGGGAAGCTAGCCCCGAATTGGGAAGGTCCATGTCGAGTCCTAGAATCCCGTCCAGGGGGAAGCTACCTCTTGGAAACCATGAAGGGGGAACCTATACCACAAAGATGGAATGTGATTAACTTACGAAAGTATCACAGAAGATTAAAAACTCAAGGGAGAGCCTCACAAAGGTTTGAGACTATCAAGAGCGTCCAAGAAGCCTCATCAAAGTCCGAGACAAGTATACTCTAGCACAAACGGGTACTCAAACTCAAAACCCACTATTTACTTTACATCTATTCTTAAAGTTATAAACTTAGATTGAAGTCATGATATTTTTATACCTATCCTTATAATAAGCAATCTTTAAATTCCTTTTCTAAAAAGAGGATTGTTGTCTTAAGTATAACATTGATTGCTGTTCAAAACAATATACTTTATAAAGTATATGATTGGTCAACTTATAAGTTGCTTGGATCCAATATTCAAATACCAATCATTTTGAAAAAAAGAGATAGGTTCGAGATAAAGTACTTCAAAAAAGTGCTTGATTGAGGTCTATAGACCAAAAGGGCAGGCGTGCTCGAGAATCAATCATCTCAACATAAAGAGGAGAAACCTCAAAAACAAAAGTTGAAGTTCATATCAAAGGTGTTATTACATCAGAATATGATACTTCTAAAAAAGTCCCTCAAAAGGGCACACATAGAGGAAAAACCTCGAACACAAATAGTTCATATCAAAGGTGTTATTACATCAGAATATGATACTTCTAAAAAAGTCCCTCAAAAGGGCACACATAGAGGAAAAATCTCGAACACAAATAGTTCATATCAAAGGTGTTATTACATCAGCTTATGATACTTCTAAACAAGACCCTTAAAAGGGCACATAAGAGGCTAAATCTCGAACCTAAACAGGACATATCGAAGATGTTATTACATCAGAATATGGTACTTTTAAATATACCCAATAGGGTTTCCTAGGACTTCACCAGAAGTGACACTGGAGATATGGACTATTGTCAACCTTTCTGCACGCTGTGACATTAAAGATGCCCGAGGAAGAAACCCAACAACATCAAGTACGCAGAGTGTTCATCATGGACAACTGCGAAGACCTGAGTATCTCAGCTTGGCATGAGCTCCTTTCCAGTAAATCATGAGACCAAGGTTTATGTGTAAAGGATTTCAGACTTTGAAGCTGACGAGGAGATGCCGAGACTAATCCACCTTATTAATGGAAGAATTAGAAATCACCTCTTCAAGAGAAAGTAATTCAGGATACTTAGCTCTAATAAGCCTTAGTAAATCTCCTGATGTTACTATCTTCTCGGAGGGATCCAATGCATCCAAAAACTCAGCCCCAGGGATCCAGCGTTTTGCAGTCAGAGTAGAAAGCTTATCAGCAGCATCAGGATGAGAGAATATTTCCTTCATCATCTCCACCTCCTTCTCGGATTGGCATAGATGCAAGACGCCACCCAAGATCCCATGCAGTTCAGAGGAATGGAATAAATCCCCATACTCCTCCTATGGCTTTGAAACTCGGGGCTACAAGTAATGTAGGCACTCCAAAACTTTAGAAGCCGTTTAGGCTCCTCTGGATCCTTCTTCTCGGCTTGGTTTTGCGCCAGCTTCTCAGTAATATCTCGATAAGTCTCCAGCTCTTTCTCTTAAGACTTCTTCGCCAATAGCAGGTCCTTATTATCGGACTCTAGCAGCTTCACCCTGGCTTCTAGTTGAGTCACATCCAATGGAGCCTGAACGGGTGAATTAGAAGCAACAGACTTAGTTACCATAGTCAAGAGGGAAGCTTCCATCTCCTTCTTCTTTGCCTTGAACTCCCAACATTTACCATGTAATTCTATCATAGAATCAGACAAGTGCCGGATCACGTCATTAGCTCGACACCCCAACGTGGACAGATCCGCCATCAACTGAGAGGACAGGGATATATCAAAACCTGGCATCTAAAGAATCTATATAGTATAACATGAAAGATAGTTACCTCAGCGACGAAGGGATACTTCTTAGAAGACCTTCGAGAAGCCTGACAATCCTCTTCCTCTGGAAAGCTCAGATAGTACTTTAGTTTCTTTAAAGAAGCATCTGCGGAGATCACCAGCTCAAGGTCAGATTCATTGCCATCATCGGAGGACCTTTCATCCTCAGTTTCCCTCTCCTCGGACTCCTCCGCTTCCTCATCTATGACGTGGAGAGGGGCCTTCCCCTTCTTGATCTTTTTCTTCGTTGGACACGCTATACATAAATAAAGATAAACCTCAGCATATGACACAAGAAAAACATATTATATGACAACAGTATATGACTCGAAGAGCTACCTGAAGAAGACCGACTAGAAGAGGATTCACCATGATTCCGAGGAGACTTTCTTGGACCCCCTTTCCTGGCCTTCTTCTTTCTTCCCTGGATTTTATCAGGGAGGGCCCAATTCCGATCAGGCTTTAAAAAGCTGGAGGTAGATTTCAACCGGGGAACATCCAACAGGTACGAGTAAATGATACTGGGCCACTGCCACGTAGAGCCATGTGAGCCCAGAACAAAATCCTTTCTTTATAGGGTAATGTCCTCCTTTAGGAGCTCCTCGATGATGCCCTTCAAGTGATCAGGGATGATGAAATCTCTGTCACGAGCTATAGCGTCCTTCGGATGGGGATGCAAATCAGGGACATCGTACTTGCTTCGGTCAAAAGTGAAAATGTCTGCCTCCCACACACCACTGTTATCAAGAAACATGATGGGTTTTCTCTTCCTCGGAGTAAGGGTAATGTACTCGTAAGTCTCAAAAGAGAATAACGTATACAGACTCCTGAATAAATCCAGGCTTGGATCGTAGTTCTTCCGAGCGCACCAGGAAATCACCGCCATGATCAACACTACCACATTGGAATGTATTTGGCTCGGATGCAGTTGATGATGCTGCAGGAATTCATGAAATAAAGGGGGAAAGGGAAAACTTATCCCTTGCTGTAAAAACCTCCCATAAAGTACCCCTCGAGTGGGGCTCACCAGATCTTTAATGGGAAATTCTCCATCCTCGAGCTTCAAGCCAGCCTCAAGAGGATATGACAGCATGCAGGACCGCAGATACCTTAGCGTCCTTTCGTAAACCACTTTGGTGACATCATTCACACCATCGGCGGCCGGAACCCGTTTATCAACTTGGGGCTCCGCATTAGGGTCCATCTCTGACCCAGAGGCACCATCATCTGCCACTACAGTTATCGCCTGCAGCGGTGAAGCAACGGTAACTTCCATCAGCTCCCCAGACTCGACTTCCAGGAACAAGGTGCTCAAATCACGATTAGCTGGGGCTCTATTTTCAAAAATATTCTCCACATTGCCAGGGGGAACGATAGAATTTGTTGAAGACATGGCAATATAGAGAATGGGGGGAAGAGAGTATTTGAGGAAAAGAAGACAAATTTGAAGAAAAAATTTATTTCGTAAGTTTGAAACGCAGAGATGAAGATTGATGATAAACACAAGGAAAAATTGCTTGGTTATATAGCCAGTAATTAACACGCATTTAAGTGGAGTAATTACCTCGACTCGCGAAACGATGCAGGCAATTGGAAGGTTGGTCCTCCTCACCGCTAGAAGGTACAATGAATCAAGACCACGTGTCAATCCCCTCAGAATTCAAGAAGGTAGATTCAGATCCAACCGTCCACGTGTTATTCTGAATATACGAAAGAACTTGAATGGAATACGAAAGAACTTGAACATAGATATTCAGAAGGGTAAGCCCGAGAGGAGAGTCCCGAAAGGACACCCCGAGCTTAACATCCCGAATTATTCTCCCTCGAGTTATTGGTCTTCCCTCGAGAAGCAAGCCTCTCCTTCAACCTTCGAGATGGATTACTCTATATTCTGAAGATCTACCCTGGGGCTACTGATAAGTCCATGGTCGTATTCGGACCACATTTATACTCATACCAGGGCTCGAGAACGGTCGCGGGCTCGAGATACGCGGAGGATGGATCCACAGTTCCAGTAATCCTAATCCTTATAAGGAATGTGTATATTATGAATGTTCTACAAGGAATATACATCTTCTCAAAGATGGTAATACAGCTATCCTAAACATGGTAACACAACCATGTACGAAATACACTTCTATTATACATGGTAATACAACCTCTATTCCCATAAGAGTTGTATTCATACCATAAATACATATCTTGGTGATCTACGGATTGTAGCCATATAAATACCCTAAAGGTTTGGTAGACCTCTCCATCTAATCTCATAATTCATACTTTACGCCTTGAGCAAATATACTGACTTGAGCATCGGAGTGTCTATCCCCGGGACACCCGGAGCCTTTGTCTTGCAGATCAGTTCGAGAGCCTGGTTCATCGTCGAAGTGTTGGTGTCCGGCATACATCAAGCTCCCCCAACAACATGTCTGACAATGAGCAACCCAGACGAAGCGCCCGTGTGCTAGGGCAAAATCCGGAGGAGAATCCAGAAGCAGAGCAACCCCCCCAAGGACGAGGACGAGGACGAGGACGAGGACGAGGACGCGGTCGACCCGGAGGATCTCGTACGCGCTCCACCTCTGAACCGCCGTCAGGCTCTACCGTGGGGGAAGGAAACTCCAATGTTCCAAACTTCTTTGGTCCAAACCCTGTCGTATCAGGAACACCCTCCTCTGGTCCAACCCTGTCGTGTCAGGAACACCCTCCTCCGGTCTGAATCCTGTTGCATCTGGAATGCCTCCTTCTGGATCAAATCCTGTTGGATCTGAAGCACCGAACTCAGGACCAAGAGTATCGATCCAGACGGACATGAACTACAGCCAACGCGTCAACAACTCAGAAGGCCTTGACCAAGAGAATGGGTTTGGATATAACGGACCTGATTCGATCTTTACCGCAGAAGAACAAGCACAAAGAGATCGACAAATCCTCGCAGAAAAGCAGGAGGATGAGGAAAGACAAAGACGTCTTAGGGAAACCTTAAGCCAGACTGTACAAAATAAACCGCCAGGCTCGGAGCCACCTTATATCAACCTTGACCCTCCGAGAACAATCCCTGAAGATGCCCGAGCGCTGATGAGGATCTTACATGCCCAATATCCCGATTTCGTTGCATCGTTGATAAACTCAAGTCAACAACTCCATGCACAGACGCATGAAGCCCCCAACTGAGTATCTGTCTCAGGAGCTCAAACTACACCACCTACTGATTCTACTCAACAGCGGAGACTCCTCAATGATTTATCTAAGGATCTACCGCCTTATAATACTCAGAGCAGTCTGCCACCACCTCCTGATACATCTAATTACCAAGGTGAAGGCACAGGATTGAGTAGGGAGGAAGTGTGAAGGTTGCGCATCATCAACATCGAAGAAGAACTAAGACGCGAGAAGAGGGAGCGAACTCGAAGCGAATGGCAAAATAGCGCTGATCGGCCTTACACCCAAGATGGAGCCTACCCTACCCGAGGTAAATATGAAGTCGACCAAGAAATCACACGTATCATCGGACCCAGAGGGCAAGCGGCTCGTTCTCCCTTCTCGCGGCATATTGTGAACCTCCCCTTCGATAACCACAAGAAGGTCTCAGAGAACTTACCCACATACGATGGCACTAGCGATCCTAGAGAATTTCTCTCGGTCTTTTTCAAGACTTTGGAAACCAGGAATTTCCACAAATTGGAAATATGCAAGATCGTCCCCAGTTACCTACGAGGGAAAGAACAAACATGGTTTACTCAGACAAAACTAGAAAGTTTATTCGATTACTGGGATTTCGCCGAGTTCCTTCTCCACGCTTTCTTCCAGAAGAAGAAGTTTACCAAGTCCCTCGGAGATCTGGGGTATGTGGCCCGACTTGAAGGAGAGACTGTGATAGAACACTATCATAGATACATGGATCTAGCTACCGAATGCTATGATCGAGATGAACGCCTCCTGATCAATATGTATCGAATGAGTGTAGATGATGACACTCTGAGGATGAAGCAGGCAACAAAGAATCCAACCATTCAGCATCTCCAGGCCATCATGGAGAAGTATGGTAGCAAAACAAACGCTGTAACAAGCAAGAGGCCTTCAGACTCACATCTGGACAAAAAAGAGCCCAGAATGAAGATATTGAAGGTCGAGAAGGCGGAAAGCGCCTCTAAACCTACCTTCGAGTCATATACTCCTCTGGCTAGATCTCGGGCTGAGATTTTATCCATTCACAGGCACCTTTTAAGGGACCCACCTGCCATGAAGGAGTCAGCCGAGCGTCAAAGGTCCCCGAAATTCTGCCAATATAACCGAGATAAGGGGCATGACACGGAGGAGTTCTACCAGCTCAAGAATGAGATCGAGAAGCTATTTCATCAAGGAATCGTGCAACAAATTGCACCTCCAATAGCCGGCGATAACCAGGGTACCCAGAAGAGATATGGGGGAAAACCCTGGCAGAAGAAGAAGGATGGCTACCGCAATAATAACAACAACAACCAGGGCGGCGGAGGCAACAACCCTCAAGATCCTCCTCCACCACCGCCAAACGGAGGCAACCGAGTCATCAACGACATCAATGCCTATACCAGAGAAGTGATTTCCTTGACTAAGCTGAAGGATAGTGTGCGGGCCATACCACATACCGAGCCAGTTAACAGGAGGCTTCGCCCCGAGGAAACCATTACTTTCTCGGACGCGGATGCCGTACCAAATCAGATGCCTCACTCTGATCCTCTCATCATCTCAGCAACCGTACAAGATACTCTAGTAAAAAGAGTCTTCATAGACGACGGGAGTGGAGTGGAAGTAATGTTCCAGGATTGCTTCCAGAAACTAGGATTTACCAAGTATGATCTCAAACCTACGGGTTCGATCTCGGGGTTCACAGGAAATCCAGTAATACCTCTCGGGGAAATCACTCTCCCAGTCATAGTAGAAGATGGAGCGAAGAGCTTAACCCTATACTGCACATTCGTGGTAGTCGACACAGTCACACCTTTCAACATTATCCTTGGTAGACCTTTGATGTGCCAAGCTAAAGCCATATGGTCTCCCTACCATATGATGTTGAAGTTTCTGACACCACAAGGAGTAGCTTCAATCAAAGGAGTCCAAGGAGTGGCGCATTCTTGCATGATCACGGCCATCCGTGACGCCAGAAAAGTGAGCAACATCTCGGCCGTTAACACTATTCTAGGAGATCTGGTCCCCGATCCTGATCTCGAACAACCCATGGTGTTCCATTTTGAAGAAGAGGCCTACAACGAGATGACTACACTATGGCATAAACACTGCCACCAAGCCTTCCAAGTGGGGGAACTGGTAATGCCAGTTGGCCCGTGGTGCACCAACAAGCTAGGAGGAGCGCTGGAGCCAAGGGTTAAAGGACCATACAAAATCTCCGCAGCACATTCTAGTGGATTCTACCTCTTGCAAACACACGATGGAGAGCACTCGGAGCTAAAACCAAGTAGACCTTCTCCATATAAGGAGAAACTACTTCAATAAGGCCTAGGGGCCAAGCTTCCTTTCGTTTCATCTTTTTATCTTTTTATACCCGAGCTCCCGAACTCGGGGTTGTTTTTCATAATTTTACCGAGCTCTCAAGTTCGAAGAATGCAATTTCTTTTCGATATATACCTTCTATTTTATTTTGAAGCAGACCATACTCTCTAAATACAAAGAGAAACTATGCCTCACAAAGCATAAGTAAAGACTGCTGCCTAAAGATCCATACGCTTATAAGTGTATGATTGATGCTTATCTAATATGAGCTGTTTAGACTACGTGTCTGAACTACAATCATCTTAGGCCAAAATAAAATAATATACTTATAAAAAGTATATGGTCAAAGACCAACATGATACGGGTCATGCAAACTCACAAAGTTTGGAACTCGACTCCCCACGTGATACTCCTATTAAGGTACACATCACTATTTATCAAGGCTATTCATAAGCCTAAAGAGTCAATCTTCTCAAGGATTGCAATATAAGACCTTTATAAAGGCAAAATCAAAAAGTGTTATTACACTACAAAACTTCTTACACCTCGTGAAGGTCTTTAAATATAGGGGTACAACCCCGACCGCGAGAAGAAGTGGAGGCACGACCTCGACCACTTTGGAGGCCACGACCCCAATTACTTCCCTCTGCCACCCTCATCAACTGAGAGGATGTAGGGGATCCACTTCTATTTCCTATAATTACAGGTCGAGCAGGAGAGTCAATAGAGCCACGAGCTCTAGGAGTAGGTGTCACCTCTCTGCCCCTTCCGCATGGGATCCCTCGAGATATACCCTCTTGGACATGAGGCCTTATCAACGGTCCTGAATATGGGACACCAGAAGGACCACCTATCTCCCTCCTTGAAGATCCTGAAGGTATGACAAGTACACCTTGAGCTTCTAGTACCTTTATTTGGAAACTGCAAGCGTTCAGCTCGGCCTGGCACATCCTCAACTGATCTATCCTGGAGGCAATCTTGTGATTTACAGTGATATTTTCATCTCGGAGGGTAGAAATACGAAGATCCTTCTTGTGACTCTCACCCTTGATCTTCATTAAGTCACTTATGACTTTCCTCCATTCTTGGTCATACTCCTTATTGGTGGCCAAGACCTTGTTATGCGCTTCTTCTAGATCCTTATACCTCTTCTGAAGATCGCTAAACTGCTGATTCAGCTCAGCTCTCCGCTCAAGAGATACCTTCAGCCCGCCATGAAGACTTTCACATTTTTCTCGCACGATGCTGAAGCAGTCCTTGGATTCATCCAAATCTTCCTCCAGCTTCTTGCTCTTCTGAAGAACAGCTTCATACTTGACCTGCAAATCAGCACATGCGGCAGAGCAACACTGGACATAAAGGAAGGTAAAGACCAATTAATTCCAAAAATAAAGCATATGTTCAGAATACATGAAACGCCAAGATCTGGCGAAAAGAGAAAAATCTTGAGTAAAAGACAAGACTCTAATGAGTTACAATCTTCTCCTGCCCATCGGAAGTCTTCGGGTCCTCAATTGAAGTTTCCGCAGCCGGCTTCTCCACCAGGAATGACAGCTCAGGATACAAACTGGACAACTTGTCCTGGAACTCCTCAAGAGTTAAGGCCTTCTTCAATGATTCCAAGCTAGTTAGTAGACTGGTCTCAAACCCCCCAATCTGGCTAAATTTTGCCCTAAACTCCTTCAAACCCTTCGGTACTTCCAGCCAGGTATAGGCAGGGGCCAGACATCCTTGAACCTCTTCGTTGAGAAATTCCTTCAGATGAATCCACATCTCCGAGAGCTCAGACTTATGGTAAAAATCACCATACTCTTGGCGGTGAGCCTCCATCTCTGGACAGTTGAGGCAGAAATCTATTATCAACCGAACTAGCCGCATCTGGCTAATGGGATCAGCATACCGATCTCTTTCAGCTTCCAACAAAGCCATGTTCCTTTGCAGATCTAAGAATGAACCATCAAACGGCCTTTTTGCCTTCTTCAAGGCTTGGTTCTCCTCTTCTAAGGCCTTTATTTTGGCCTTATCCTGAGCCATCTCATTCTGGAGGTGCTTCAGCATATCCGAAGTTTCCTTAGACCTCTGGGACATCTCCTCCTTCATCAGCTCGAGCTCGGACGCCTGCCCTTTAGAACGGTTGTACAGTGCCCGAACGGAGTCATACATATACTTCATTTGACTCACAGACTGTGAAAAAAGATGAAGACAGTTAGCTAACTACACTGCTAATTCTATTGAGAGCTAAGTCGAATCATACCTGGCTAATCTCAGGACAGCCTGGTACCACCTCGACCAGAGCCTCGGAAGGAGGAAGTGACACATACTTCTCGAACTCCTCCAATGGTCCGAGTTCGAGCCTTGATTTCTTTGAAGACTTGTCCGCAGAACTCCCTGAGGCCTCGAGATCCCTCTTCTTCTCATTACTATTCAACGGCCCTCTCGATTCAGCTATCTGAGCCAACAAACTTGCTGCCCTGTTTGCCCTAGAAACACCCACTGCATATAAAAGGAAGGGATTCAGCATAAGAAGCGATTGGCACATTGTGGACGAGAATAAAATAAACAAGAAGAAATGCCCTCTTGCAACGCATCCAAATCTACTATAGGAATTATCATCATGACCTCATCAAAATTATCAATCATGGTTGGGAGGACACTAGAAGTCTGAGACACCTCCTTCCTCAGACCTCGAACTAGGGCTGAACCCTCATTCTCTTCCTCATCTGATGGATCTAAAGCTAGAGGAACAAATAGGCAATTTGCCTCCTCAATCACCTTAAGTTGTGATTGAGTCTTCTTGGGCCCTTGAACCAGCCTCTTGAACTGGCGCCGACGTCGAGCATCTTTCATCAAACCCGAGATTTCCTTATCTACTTCTTTCTCGGATACTTCATCTCGGGCAGTTCTCTCTTCTAATGCCCTAGATGCCTGCAACGCCTTAGCTGCACCAACTGGATCCTGCTCCATAGACAGAAGGGTTTCATACCAATCCATCTCAACACCTTTTGGCTGGTCAAAATGTGTCAACTTCAAGAAGCTGCAATTTTGAAGAGTCCGGCCGGACAGTTGATTCAACCAGTCATACGTCTCTATAGGCCATTGCCAACCCATCTGATGATCTCCAGATACAAACTTACCCTCTCTAAGTATGATCTTATCTCTCACCAAATCCTCAGCTATATTTAGCAGTTTACGGGAGGACTCCATGCCAGATCTCATTTTGGACTTCTTCGTTCCAATCAGGAACTTCATACTTGGTTCGATCGAAGGTTACTTTTACCTTATCCCACTTCCCGCAGTTCACAGACAGCACAAAAAGCTTACCTAGAGATGTATCCCGAGAGGTCAAGGTCACATTTTGTTTAACAATGGAAACCTTATACATGGTTCGCAACAAGGGGAGACTGGGGCGGTAACCTTTACGAGCACACCAAGTTATTAAGGCCATAATGATTACTATGACATTGGCATGTAACTGCCCTGGATGCACCCTATAATGCTGAAGAAAATCATCCAACAGTGGGGGAAAAGGGAAGGCTAACCCATGCTGCAGAAATCTCACGTATATGACCCCTCGGGTTGGAGTTACTAATTCAGCTGCAGACTTGTCTTCTCCAAAGTACATAAGGTCAGCATCAAAAGGAATTGAAAAGGGACAACCTTCTACGAAGATAGCGGCATCATCGCGTGCTTTATCCCCCTTCATCGACTTTTTACTGCTACCTTCACCATCCATGGATACTATACCTCCGGATGCATGCACTACCATGGGGCTATTTCCCTCTATCTGAGCCCTCCTGGCCATAGCCCTTAACCTCTTCTCTTCCTCAGAGGCTTTCTTCTTCAGAATCACAGGTTTTTCCCCACTCGCTACCTCAGCTCTGTGGAGTCAAGGGAGCTACTCTCCTCAGCCTGAGCTTCTACATACTCTTCCTCGTCATGATGGGGGATGGAAATTGTTTTACTACTATTACTCATGTTTACAGAGAGTATGGGGGGAAATACACACACAGAGATAAAAGGAAAAAACAGACACAAGCAAATGCGCAGAGAAAGAAGATAGCACTTACTGATGATAGAAGCAGAAAGCAGAAATATGGGGCTTCAGAAATTGATGAAGTACTGATGCGTCTTCTAAACTTGGAAAGGAAAAATTTTCGAGTAAGAAAAGACAATGGGAATGATTTGGGAAATTTAATCCAAACCCAGACAGTATTGAAGACGAGCAATTACCTCGATCCAGTTTCCAATGCAAGTAATTGGAGAGACGGGGGACAGACCGTCTCTTCTTTCCAATGAAGACACGCCACGTGTATCTACCATCTGGATTTCAAAGGAAGCTAATATCAGCCGTCCATGTATTTGATGGAATACGAAAGAACTTTAAGCTAGATATTCAGAAGGGTAACTTCGAGAGGATAGTCCTAGATGGACACCCCGAGCTTAACACCCCGAGTTAGTCTCCCTCGAGTTATTGGTCTTCCCTCGAGAAGCAAGCCTCTCCTTCAACCGTCGAGATGGAATACTCTATATTCTGAAGATCTACCTTGGGGCTATTGATAAGTCCATGGTTCGTATTCGGGCCTCATTCATACTCGGACTAGGGCCCGAGAAGGGTCGTGGGCTCGAGATACGCGGATGGTGGATCCACAGGTCCATAAATCCTAATCCTTATAAGGAATGCGTATATTATGAATGTTCTACAAGGAATATACATCTTCTCAAAGATGGTAATACAGTCATCCTAAACATGGTAACACATCCATGTCCGAAATATACTTCTATTATATATGGTAATACAACTATTATTCTCATAAGAGTTGTATTCATACCATAAATACATATCTTGGTGATCTACGGATTGTAGCCATATAAATACCCTTAAGGTTTGTTAGACCTCTCCATCTAATCTCATAATTTATACTTTATGCCTTAAGCAAATATACTAAATTGAGCGTCGGAGTGTCTATCCCCGGGACACCCGGGGCCTTTGTCTTGCAGATCAGTTCGAGAGCCTGGTTCGTCGTCGAAGTGTTGGTGTCCGGCATACATCAACTAGTTCAAAACCTGCACAATATGCATATTATTAGCCAACGAGAGAAAATGTAATGATAAATTAGTACTTGAAATGTTAATTTTGGAATCAATCCTCTGTTGTGATCATGTTGAATCAAGTATGGTGACATACACCTTCGTGATGAAGGTGTGATACCTCTAGTAAGATAAAGCTCTGGTACTACAAGTTATCGAGACACCCTCATGACGATTCCGATATACCACTCCCCCAACATCACCCTCGTGACGAGTAAAATATACCACCAACCCCCCCAAAGACATGCCTGATTAAATCATTTTTTCTAATTAATTGCTTGACTAACAGTCAAACGATTGAAATTCTGATGGATGCTTATGATTTTGGGGGTTGGCATGGAGTATATGAAAAGGTGCAAAATCCTTTTTCTTTTCCATCAATAATTAATTATTTAAATCTAGGGAATCGCAAATTCCCTAGGGATGATGATCATTTGAGCCCTATTTAGACAAGCCCCTTCTCCCATTACAGCCACCACACAGCCTTCGTTCCCACATTCCCCTAAATATTCTACTCCGTTTTCTTTACATTTTCTTCCATGGATCTGTCCTTTCTCAAAGCCCTCCCATCAGATATGTTAACTGAGATATTAATTCGTGTTTATTTCGACTCAATAATTCGTCAGTATCTTAGTGGAGATAATCCCGCTGGGGCTCTGAGGTGGCTCACCAGGGCTGCTAACATAGGTCACAACGAGTCCACCTATGCCTTGGCTCTTTTTTCAATCTTCGACGGTGGAGTGCAGAAAGGCATGAATCTGTTCACCGCCATGAAGAAAACCGACAAGAACGCTCTCCAGGTTGCTCAGGAACGCGTCAAAGGCGCTGCGTATTTGTCTTGGGGTTGGTGGAACTACTACCAGTTCGTAACACAAGAAGCAGTCTGGCCTAGGCCGATCTGCTGCAATCTGCATCCTCATCTAAATCGCCGCTTGAGATACGATCGCTGGGAAAAGGTTGATCCTGCGGATATAGCGTGTGATGCATGCACCTGCGATCAAGAACTGATTCATGTCCTCGGTTATCCATGAGCAAGGTGACTTGTTTTTAGTGCGGATCCTAGCATGGGATGCTGATGTTCAATAACTCTTCAAGACGGTCACAAGGGATCGAACTTTCATTCTTCCTTTCTTTTTAGAGTTTCCTGATAATATTATTTATTTATATTTTAAATTGTCTATTTAGAATAAATTGAATTACTAATAAACAAAGTCCATTAACATCTTAGCTGATACAATAAATTCATAAACAATAATATAATGAATGACATGTTTAGTTATGAAGTTTTTTCCTTTTTTGTTAAGCAGTTAAATGTTACAAATCCGCGGAAAAATTCAAACTCGTTTACAGGGAAATTAAAGGGAGTGTCTCTTCAGTTCGTTTGACCAGTTCGGTGAGTTCGATTGTCAAACCATTTATGGCGCACACAAGTCAAAACTCATTTTCCTTTTTCCTTTCTATTCCAAAACCTAAAATTTTACACTTTTACAATAACAACCTTTTACTTAAACATGCTTGATACCCTCTTGTGTTATAATAGATATCCGAAATGATTTAGTTAAACAAATCCTTCCATATACATCATTGATCTTAACTATATGAATGGTCGTATAATTTTAAATGACATACTCAACATGTACATAAGGTATGATATATTAATAGATGCATTTACATATAATATATGTATATATATATATTTATATGTGCATATATATATATATATGTTACTATAAAGTCATTCGAGTTTATGTAATTTATGCATAGCGTAGATTATGTTTTGGGTTTGTTTAGTATGATAGTATATATAGAATATTACTCAAAACCTAAAATTTTACACTTTTACAATATCAGTCTTTTACTTAAACATGCTTGATACCCCCCTTGTGTTATAATAGATACCCGAAATAATTTAGTTAAACAAATCCTTCCATATACATCATTGATCTTAACTCTATGAATGGTCGTATGATTTTAAATGACATACTCAACATGTACATAAGGTATGATATATTAATAGATGCATTTACATATAATATATGTATATATATGTATATATATGTTACTATAAAGCCATTCGAGTTTATGTAATTTATGCATAGCGAAGATTATGTTTTGGGTTTGTTTAGCATGATAGTATATATAGAATATTACTCTAAACCTAAAATTTTACACTTTTTCAATATTAGCCTTTTACTTAAACATGCTTGATACCCACTTGTGTTATAATAGATATCCGAAATAATTTAGTTAAACAAATCCTTCCATATCCTTCGAAATCCTTCCATAATAATTAGTTCATAACCCGTGCACAATGTGCACATTATTAGCCAATTAGGGAAAATCTAATGAGAAATTAGCGCTTGAAATTTGAATTTTGGTCATCCATCCTCTGTTGTCATGATGCATTAAGTATGGTGTCGTACACCATCATGAGGAAGGTGATATATCTCATGTAAAATATAGTTGTGGTACTACAAGTTTCTGTGACACCCTCAACGGTAGTAAGAGACACCACCCCCCAAGATCGCTAATCCATAAAAAATCAAAGCCAGTGATCGCATCATTACGGTTTTCTGAATTACGAAATGGATTATTAACACTGATATCATGCACTACTTGAGAAGTATCACAAAATCATTTCCGTTTGGTGAAGGACGACGCTAGAGTATGAAAAGGTGTTTGATAGTGTTAGAGGAAGAGAGTATGTCACATAGAGAGTTGATTTGTTGCATTCATCTCATCCAATGCTCACACATATTGTGTTTTTAGATAATAATTAGTTAATAATCCGTGCACAATGTGCACATTATTAGCCAACTAGAAAAAATCTAATGAGAAATCAGTGCTTGAAATTTGAATTTTGGTCATCCATCCTCTGTTGTCATGATGCATTAGGTAGTGTGTCATACACCATCATGAGGAAGGTGATATATCTCATGTAAAATATAGTTGTGGTACTACAAGCTTCTGTGACACCCTCAACGGTAGTAAGAGACACCACCCCCCAAGACACCACCCCAGAAAATCATCTAATCAAATTATATCTCATACATCCCACCAATCTCCACCTCAAAAAATGGCAAGCTACATAATCATTCATGCCTCTCCGGCCGCTCCCGTTCGTATACTCCTGCTTCCCGATAACCGCTACATCAATGAAGACCCTGGGTTCAGGCCCACTGCGGCCGTTTTCTGCACGGGCCTCGGAGAGCTTCTCCTTCCGGTCATAGTCCGGAATGAAATTCCGGTTGAAGCTTCGGAAGCTCTCATCAACCATCTCGGAATGGGGATTGCGTACTTGGAGTTCACATCTCATACGAACACCTTCATAATCGTCAGGACCTACGACGTAAACGGCCGGGAGATGCATGCGCTGCAACGGCCCACACATCCGGTAGTCCATTTCCTCAAGCGTATCACACGTCCAAATCAACTGTGTCGTCTCGTACGATTCGTAACTTTTTCTTTCTGTTAATTACCATTTATCAATCAACGGATAACAATTCTTAATTATGTTACAGTGCATTCCCTCCAACTTCGGCGGCACTAAAACTGAATTTCTGGACCGCGGGGAACACGAATTCCATGTTCTCAACCCTTACATGGAGCATAAGTTTTTTGTTGCTGTCAGATCACGCAGCCACCGAGTAGGTGGACGCTACTACGTGGAGGGCGATGAGTGGAGGGAATGCTGTCAGAAGCACGGAATCATGCCGGGATGCAGTGTGGTTTTCGGGGCCCATACTGACCTGTTATAGAAGACACGGACGATGGACATGTACGTCTACGATACCGATGGACATGAGTTGCTCCATCTATGCCCGAGGAATCACTGAATCGGAGGTATTCATACTAAACCTAAACTAGTACATTTTAACAATATCAGCCTTTCAATTCATAATGTTGGCTACTCCCTTGTGTGTTATTATTAGATACCCAAATGTGTATTATTGGATACCCGAAACGCTTTACTTACACAAATGTTTACATATACAACAATAATCTTAAGCTTAACATTCCGTCTGCTTATAAATGACAAATAATCAACAAGTACACACGTTACAATATATGAATGTACAGATTTACTCATTTACATATATTAATTGGTTGGTAGCTAATTGAGTGAATGTGACGATGTATGTAATTTATGCGTAGTGTAGAATATGATGATATTTTGTGTCACGGATGTTGGAACAGCCGACGACGATGAAACTTAAGATTTAATAGGTATTTCTTTGTCATATTGATGCTTTATAATGTAAATGAAAAAAATAATGTCTCTCATGGACCTGAAAAACCTAAATATTATTGGTGATTCGATCTAACTAGGTTCCTCAATATGTTTGCCTGTGCACCTTATGGCTTCTACCAGAAGCTTAATGAAGCGGCTTACGTGGATCACGCTCCGGGCATCCGCCATCTGGTAAATTGCAACAAAAGAAATTAACTGCGCTATTATTCATATATATCCTCCGTCGTGTTGTTCTTATGTTAATATCTGTGAAAAACAGACTCTGCACAGAAATATTAGGTTTTGGACCAATCTCAGGAACAACCAGACCTTGCAGGTCATGACCCTCGACCGTAACATTTTGGTGGAATTTACCCGTAACATTCCGGTGGAAATTTACGATCCCATTCCGCTCAATCTCTACGGTGACTGGAACTCACTGCTGTAGAGGGTTTCAGAGCCCTTTGTGAAGTTCCAGCAAGGCCCCGACTTCGACCTTCTCCCAGATCATGGACCAATCTACACCATTGAGTTCTTGTGCCGGGGAGGTGGGGATGGTGGTTGGCTGGATTCTCTTCCACCGCCGCGTGGACCTGTTGTAGTGGCGGCGGTACAGGCAGAAGAGGAAAATGAGGAGGACTGGCCCTGGTATGAGCTGAATTCTGACGATGGGTCGGAGATGGATATCGAAACCGAGGAGGAGGGGAGCGACCAGCATGATTCTGGAGTCACGGATATGGACTCGGACGATGACAAAGGCGCCGATTATTAAGACATTTTAGAATTTCGATGTTGTATTAATACTTTATAACATTTCTATCATTTAATTACCCATCTATGTTATGCTATGCTCATTTTTTCATACACACACCTCAATCGACAAATAATCTTGGAATCTGCCAATTACTGATTGAAAACGTCTTACAAACCATTTTAACCAAATTGGGATCATACCGTCGATCTCCAACCAAATTGGAGATTATTTAAAATTCACCGACTTCTTCTAAGAACCATACCGACTCCGATTCTGACTACGAGGACACCGATTCTGAGTACTATGATTTTACATTTTATTATACATCTTTGATTTTATTGATACTGTAATAATAATTATGGGTACTTGTAAATCAATTGTTTTTCTGTGTTTTATACCGTTGTCAAGTGGTCCACTTTTGGGTTTTAATTAGCAAGGGTTTTTGCTTTATTCTTACACGTGAAAACCCTAAACGTTCCATGCAAATGTGGGCCCTGCCAATGATACCCCATAAATGTAATGATCCACAAAATTAAAACTGATCCTAAACTCATTTTTAGAGATTGAGTCTCCTATGCCGTTTTAGCTATCTAAACACATTTTTAGAAAACCGTGCTCCTACACGAAAACATAAATAGTTCGCAAAACACTCTATCATTAAACATAATCATTTATATAGTTTTCAATTCCTTCTCAATAGCGAACTAAAAAACTAACTTTGATGATTTTTATCATGTCATTTTATATTTTGAATTATTTGATTAAAAACATGATGCTTATAATTTTCATCCGTAATTTATATTTAACATACTATTAACTTGTTGTATACCAACTAGGTATTATCGTATTTTCGGGTTATGCCTATGGTTATTGTATATAATGAAAGAGATAAAGAAGAATAAATATACTTATATATTAGTAATATATATATTCTCCACTATCCTTTTACTTATTCCAAATGCTTGTATTATCGGTATGATCGGATTATCCTGTCTATATCGGTACTACAAATGAAGATTCCTTTTGTACGGGTCAAATCCTGCGCCACCAATCTACATAACTTGTGACATACAAGTCGAAAGAATACTTTGTAATATTCCTTTTTTACCGTTTGAAATTTGCTGGAGTCCCCGGGCCCACTAACTCCTCAACGAGCATATTTCCAGTCCCAACGGACGTATTTTCACCCTCTTTAAATACCAATCAGAAACACACATGAAATCACCTTCTCGGAATGGCCATCCAAGATGATTCCGTCCTTTGCTACTGCAACGTTGAAACGGTATTACGAACATCAGCTACCAAACATAATCCAGGTAAAAGATTTTACGGCTGCATCAACTATGATGCTGGCGGGTGCAATTTCTTCAAATGGTTTGATCCCCCGGGCCCGAATCCCAATCAACAACACCGCCGGGAATCGACATCGACCTCCAAGAAGCACGATAGAGAAAAGCAGAAGCATGTGGATATTATCAGCCAACTCGAAGATCAGGCATCGACCTCCAAAAAGCACGTGAGAGAAAAGAAGAAGCATTTGGAGATTATCAGCAAACTCGAAGCTCAGGCACGCCAGAGAGACGGCCGAGAAGCTCGCCTCGTGTTCACTCTTGTTTTCACTTACGTTTTCCTCTTCTTCGTCCTCTGTATCAGATTATTAAAATAGGTTTTTCAGATATTACGCCATCATTTTAAATTGAATAAATTATTGTTAAATTTGGACCTTTTCATGAAGTACCCCTACGTTCCTCTTGTGATACCAGCAAATTGTTTTCGCCCACACTTCCTCCATGAAAGTATATTAAACAATGTTTGCACTAGAAACACCTTTGTCAACATCAATTAATACCATGATTTCCCTCCAACTTAATTTCGGCTATGGCGCCAAAATCAAGTCAACAATTATACACCACTCCATCGGAACACCCGTATCATACTCCGTGTGATACCCTTGTTTCCCTCCAATCCCCTGGCATATATTTTGGCGCCAGAATTATGCCATATTCACGAGGGATCTCATCATTTATAAATACACATCACATTCCATCTGATATATCATCAATCATAATCTGACCCAAACAGAAATACTAGCTACTTCCCATCCTGAACCACTACATGGCGCCCAAAAATTTGCTCAAAGTAGTCGGTGCTAGAGCCAAAAAACCACTGTCGACTACAAAAAACTCGCCTTCATCTGCCAAAAAACCATCCAAATGGGTGCACTCTTCGCATGTGGCTAGGCAGGACATCTAAGTTCGCTTATTCATTAGACACCTCATCGAAACATTAGGCCTTGGTGCGCTTAACGAGTTCTTCCTAGGATTCCACATTCCTGTTCCATACATTACAGCCTTTTTCTAGGCGGAGACACAAAGCTACAAGATGTCCAACAACAACGGAGGGTATTTTCCAAAGGAGAAAGAGGAGAGTGAGATTAGGAACATGATCCCTACCTATTTCGGTTTGGTTAAGGATGAGGCCGTGGCAAATGACAAGAAGCACGCCAAAAAGGCTCCGGTTATGAAGAAGAATGAGTCGGTCTTCATCGATATGACCCTTGACGATGCACCAAAGGAACCCATCTTCATTGACCTTACCCTTGACGATGATGAATAGATGTTTCCTTGTTGTTTGCGTTTAGCAAATTGTATTTTTGGTAGGTTTCGGTGATTACAAACCCATGTAGCTAGGCGCGTTCTCGAAGAAACAAAGTCATGAGGTTGTAATTCATTATGTATTATCAATATCATCTTTTAACGTTTAGGCTTATTCATTTTTCATTCTCATCACACTTATTATGTTGTTTCTTCTTTCATTAAAAGTTACAACTTACAAGCTTTTATTTGTCAGGATAGCTGATACCCTCAAACAAATACAAAGACACCCAATCCATAAACTACGAATAAACAGTTTGATGTTATTAACAGCTGCCTCTTTTTTATTAATTTGGACTTTATGGATGATACCCCCATCCTAAAGAACAGACACCCAATTCATTGACAATGCTCCTTCACAAGTTATTGCTTTTAAGGTCAGGAGTGTTGCTACCCATAACCACATATAAAGATAATCACTTCATAAACTACGAACGAACAGCTTGATGATAATAACAGCTGCCTGTTTTTTAAATTGGGAGTTTATGAAAGATACCCCCAACCTAAACAACAGCCACCTAATTCAGTGAGAGTAAGGCCCCTTCACAAGTTATTGCTATTAATTTGGATTTGGAACGCAGCTGGAATGCAATCGTATTTGGAAACAAAAATAAAAGCCCAATACACATGACCAAATCTGTGGCCCAAAATTCCTGAATAAGTTCAAAATCTATGACCAACTCTTACATAAGACGCAACATTATTTAGAATGCAAATAATTTTAATGGCACGGTCAAGTTCATTCAGTATTCAAAGTTACCGGCCCAACCCATTAAAGGCCCGTAACTTCCGCCCGGCAAGTTCTGTGATTCAGCATTCTTGTTCTTTTTTTTAGTCTTCTTCTGAATGATCTTATCCTTGTAATATCCTGCCCGATGTTCAGCTGGGCGCTCTCTTTTCCTCTGATCCATGGGGTCCAGAGCGGTTCATTCGTGCGGCGGCGTGCTTCCACCATACTCAACAAAATCGACCATGTTGTCCGGATTTTCAGGCGCTCTGCATGCACCTCTCCCATCAACTTTCTTACCTGCTGCCTCCGCTTTCTTGGCTGCTGCATTAGCTTTATTTGTTGCGGCGTCCACTTTCTTAACTGCGGCGTCCGCTTTCTTATCTGCTGGAGGAGGCGCCAACGATTTATTATGCGATCCCCACAACTTTACAATGTTTCCCTCATCGTCTATAGTAAGGCCCGGTGGCAGATCATGAGCGGGCTTAAACTCTAGCTCAAGATTATGCATCATTACCATCACCTGCTCGTAGGCTTCTTCCTTTATCATAGCACGCGATGCAACTTTTTGAAACATCAGATTCATCTCATCGTAACGCCTCTTTGGAGCTGGAATGGACTTGAGAAGATCTTCGTAACCACCTGTCTCCTTTACGTACTATCTGCAAATGTCCTTCCTCTAATGACCAATGATGTATTCTGGAGGAACGCTTGTTAATTCCTCCACTTTGAAGACCTGAAGCATGTGGCAACACATGATTCCTCGAAACTCAAAGTTTTTGCATTCTCATCTCAACACAACACTAGGTTCACGCTGCAAGCTAACAAGAAACGATCTCCTCCTCGTCCTCCCTATTCGAACTTTAGTCATCCTCACCTCGTACACAACTCCCCGCCAATTCTTGTCCTTTTCCGTCGTGTTGCAGTACATCATGTCCAACACCTGTTTCTGAAACTCTGCAAACTTTGCATTCGTGTAACAAACTTGGAACACCTCCTCGGACACGAACGCTGTCAAACAAGGCAGCGGCCTATTCATGGAGGCGTTAAAAGCCCTTTCCTCATCCTCCGTTCTCTCTGCAAGAGCCAGCGTGTACTGTTGTACGAAAACCTAGAGGGTTGTGTTGACGTTGACGAAACCCCTGAAAAAGTTGTTCATTCCCTCGCTTCATTGTGTGCTGGAAATTCCTACCCAGAACTCGTGCTTGAAGTAAACGGGAACCCACTTTTCTCTCTGCTCGAACTTTTTCTTCAACCAATGGTAGAATAAAAACAATATTGAATTATAACAACGAATCATTTGAGAAATATAATGAGATTAATGTTATATGAGAAAGTTTAAATGAATAATCATGTATGAATGTTATGAAATCGTACAATGTTTCAGTTAATAGTGATACGGTTTAGTGTTTAGTGTTTGGGGTGACCATGATAATCATACAATCCTTACAAGAATAATGAAAACATTGAATGAAATGAACATCATGAGAGGAAAATAAAGTTCCTACTTATGTAAAATAAATAGTAAGTTTGAGTTTGAGTACCCGTTTGTGCTAGCGGAGAGTTGTCTCAGACGTTGATGAGGTTCTCGGACCTTTGTGAGGCTCCTCCTCTGATTTTATCTTCTGTGATACTTTCGTAAGTTAATCACGTTCCATCTTCGTGGTACGGGTTCACCCTCCATGGTTTCCAAGAGGTACCTTCCCCTGGATGGGATTCTAGGACTCGATATGGACCTTCCCAGTTCAGGGCTAGCTTCCCTTCCACTTCTTTCTTGCTTTTTCCGTTTAACCTCATTACAAGGTCTCCTTTGACGAATGTGGCTAAGCGAACTCTCCTGTCATGGTAGCGCTTAACTCTTTCCTTCACCTTTGCATCATGGATAGTAGCATTAGCTCTCTTTTCTTCCAGGAGGTCGAGGTCGAGACAGATGCTTTCTTCATTGGCAATGCCATCATCATCTTCTAGTTGAGAGGTACGGGCAGAGGGGACTCCAATTTCAATGGGGATGACCGCCTCGGACCCGTAGACTAAGCTGTATGGAGTTTCTTCGGTTGCAGTAGCTGGTGTAGTCCTATGGGTCCAGATCACGCTCGATAGTTCTTTAATCCAGTTTCCTTTAGCTCCTTCTAGGCGCTTCTTGATGCCATTTACCAGGGTTCGATTTGTAACCTCCACTTGACCATTAGCTTCTGGATGATATACCGAGGTGATCTTCTGATGTATGCCGTAATTCTCACACCATTTCTTGAAGGGGTTGTTGGCGAATTGCGCTCCATTATCGGTCACTATGTACCTCGGGATGCCATAGCAACACACAATGTTCTTCCAACAGAAGTTGATAACCGTCTTGCCAGTTATGTTGGTCAAGGCTTCAGCTTCCACCCACTTTGAGAAATAATCAATGGCCACAATAAGGTATTTGAAATTAGAGAAAAGTGCTACAATAACCCTCAGTTTTGAGATATGTGCAAAAATAACCCCGAGTTCTTGAGAAGTGCTATTATAACCCTATATATGAGTTTCCGGCTGGTGAAGTCCGGTGGTTTATGAAAAGACAAATATGACCTTGTTTTAAAATTAATTAGAAAAGCAAAATTGTGAGAAGACAAGTATATCCCTCATCCGTATCCTTGCTTGACTCTTCCTTTTTTCTCACTCTCTTACATTCTTCCACCGCAAACCCTGCTTATGGTGAATCTGTTCTCTCCGCATCAATTCTGTGTATGACAAATCTTCGAAACGGAAAAACCCCGTATGAAAGGAGCGCTAGATTACCATAGAGCGTCGTTTGTGCAGTTTGGTGGGAATATATAACCGGGAATCTAAATGTTGTTCAGATTGAGCGCTTCAGATTGTGATATATTTATTTGGATATGGCCGATGGTTGCCGGTATGCACTTTCTTCAAAATTAGGTTCGTTCTCCACTTCTCCCCTATTACATATCTTTGGGCTCCTGATTATTGATTTCCAGTTTTTCTGATTTGTAATGACTTGTGCTCTCTATTCTGGCTGTCTGGGGTGGATTGACTTGTGCTCTCTACTTTTTAAAAAATTGGTTATTTCATTCAACCCTTAAGATTGGTAATGTATTTTGTTCGATTAGTCATGTTGTGAAGGTTTCTTCGCTTCTGTTTTCTGATTTTTTGTTGAAAAATCCCAATCTAGTTGATTCAAAATAAGGGTTTTGACTTATAGATAAAGTTTGTGTCTTCCAATTTTTTTGGGGTTTTTCGGGGGTAAATATGTACAGAATTATGTGCCTCATAAGTTGTTCTTGACCGTGATGATAGATTGCTTCGATCTGTCAGAGTAAATATATTGCTGCAGGCTGGAGCATAAGAATAGTCACATGATATTCCGTTTATTGTTGATGTATATAATTGGCTGCAACATTATAAAACTTTTACTTCACATTGATTCAGACAATAAAACATTCTCTACTATGTAATGTGTTTTTCCAAAATCTATAAGAATCCCGTTTTCAGTTAATCTTCGTAAAGCTGCTCATATATACCGTGTTATTATACGTTTATTATATTATTGTAGTTAATTCTTCCTGTAAAAAGTTTGAATGTGAACCAGTCATGGACATGACTCCATAACTGTAGTTTTCCTAGTACCTGTTAAAGGATGGTTTGAATTCTTGTACCTGTGAAGCTCGAGTGTTTTAGTTTGAATGCTAAAAAATATGGAGTATATATGTATTTTTTAATATGGTATTTCTGAAAAGTTGGCAGATTTAGTGCAGCTCGTATATGTGATTTTCTTTATCTTCATTATCGCTGGTGTTTTAATAAGCTTGTTTTGTGTTTTAAACTATTTTGTTGTATTCATTAATATCGAACAAATATACCAAAGCTTCCATTCCATTGTCATAAGCTATATTTGTTTAGTATGCTTAGTATTGTCTACACTTGTCTTCTACACAGTGATATTGAAGGTATAAACCTGACGTTCAGGGAGAACCGCTCTGAACTAGTCACATAAGCAAAAACTTCAGCCTTTGTGCATGGTTACACGATTCTCGGGTATCCAAGAAGTAGTAGGTACGGTAATGCCAGTATAAGAATTTGTGCTCATTTGACTGTGAAAACTATCCATTTATGTAAGCTATCTATACTTGAGAAATTATGTCCATTGAAATATAAGGATACATGGTAATCAATATATTAAACTTTATGCAATACATGGTAATCAATATATTAAACCTTATGCAATACATGGTAATGAATTGAAATTAAGTACATATTTCGGTTTCTGAAGGAAATAATCAAAATATGGTTAGTTGATTCTCCTGTGTTTTGTCTACTATCTTATCATATTAACTTGGTGGTGTAGCAACAGAACCTCTTGATAGTCAAGAAAATATGCATGTTGTATTATTTATAACTGCTCTAACTTTAACGTAGTTATTGGTTGTAAAATTGAAAAGTCAATTAGCTCAAAGGTAGAGCATTGTGCGTTTGCACAAGGATGTGGGTTCGAATCTCATATTGACTGTCATTATATATAATTCTCTTCTTGATATTGTACTTTTTACGGTGTTGGTTCACACTTGAACTGCAGCCAATCAAACCAAATTTAACCAAAGAACAATTTTTCCAAAAATTATGTAATTTGGTTGATGGTGATTCTGGTGAAGTGTCGATCACCCAGATTCTCTTGTCAAATTATGTGCCCAACATATATGAATACTCACATATTGTATATGGAGAAATCTTGTCAAATTATGTGCCCAACAAATATGAATACTCACATACTGTATATGGAGAAATAAGCAAGTTGTAGATCAGGGCATTTTTGTCCATAAAAGTTCAGTTCAAATTGAAAGGGCAATTTTGTCCTTTCACAAGGTTATTTGCCTGAATTAGGCCGGTCAAATTAAGTCAACACGTCCAGGGTCATGGATTTTATCAATTGAGGGTTATAATTGCACATTCTCAGAACTGAGGGTTATATTCGCACATAACTCATGAACTGAGGGTTATATTTGCATTTTGCCCTTGAAATTACCAGGGGCTGTAGGAAAGGGTCCGACAAGATCTATACCCCATCAGACGAATGGCCCGGATTCTTGGATAGTTATCATATTTTCTTGAGGCACATGGATCATCTTGGCAAATCTCTGACACTGGTGACAAGAATGAATATATCTATTGGAGTCTTCTAACATCGTAGGCAGAAATAACCCATTTGTAGGAGTTTTCGGGTAACAGTGCGTGGACCCTGGAGAAACATAATCAATGTTTTGCAAGGCCCTTTGTCCTTAGATAGAGGCCTCTATCTAACAGGCAGAAACATGATCAATGTTTTGCAAGGCCTCTATCTTCTTGGGGTTTACCTCAATTCACTGATTAGATACCATGTATCCTAAGAATTTGCCTGCTCCAACACCAATAGTACACTTAGCGGGGTTCAACTTGAGATTAGATGCCCGTAGTGTGTCAAAGGTTTCCTTTAAGTCTTCAAAGAAGACATCATAACTACAGCTTTTTACTACCATGTCATCCACATAGATCTCGAGGTTGCGTCCAATTTGAGATTTAAACAACTTGTCTACTAGTCGCTGGTAAGTAGCTCCGGCATTCTTCAATCCGAAAGGCATCATCTTGTAGCAGAAAGTTCCTCTGTCGGTTATGAAGGAGGTTTTCTCCTTATCTTGCTCTGCCATAGGGATCTGATGGTATCCTTTAAAGGCATCAAAAAAAGGCTAGTACTTGATATCCAGTTATCGCTTCAACTAATCGGTCGATCGAGTGCAAATGATAGCTGTCTTTAGGACAACAATCGTTCAGGTTGGTGAAGTCGATGCACATTCTCCACTTCCCGTCTGACTTTTTGACCATTACTGGGTTAGCTATCCATTCTGGGTACTGCACTTCTTCGATTATACGGGCTTTGAGTAGCTTATCTACTTCTTCTCCAATGGCTTCAACTCGATCTAGTGCAAAGATGCGTCGTTTCTGCTTTATGGGCTTCTGTGAGGGATTGATATTCAGGTAATGTTCCGCTAGACGAGGGGATACTCCTACCAAGTCATTGGTATCCCAAGAAAAGACATCTATATACTGGTTGAGGAGATCTCAAAGTTTGGTCTTTATCTTGAGGGGTAGGAGAGTTCCAACCTCGAATGTTCCTGATTCTCCAAGTTGCATTGGCTCGGACTCAGAGTATTTGGCTGGTTCAAGATCTTCCTTTTCTGACTCTCAGATAGCTTGAACGGTACAGACTCGAGCTAGTTGTTGGTCACCTCGGACCGTGACAATTCCTTGGTTTGTGGGGAATTTCATTAAGTGGTATGGGGACCATATGGCCTTTGCTTGGCACATCCAGGGTCGCTGAGAATTATGTTGTATGGCGCTCTGGAGTCGATGACTACAAAGGTACAACGGAGGATCATACTCCGAGGACCATCTTTCACTCGCACTGTTAAAGTGATCTTTCCTAAAGGAGTTATTGGATCGCCCGCAAATCCCGAGATAGGGTTTGTGGGTACGAGATTTCTTTTGTCCAGACTCAACTGTTCATAATAGCTAAGAAACATGACTTCTATTTCACTTCCCTCATCTACCAGAACTCTTTTGATCACACTATGGTTTATGTCGACTGTGATTACTAAGGGATCTGAATGAGGGAATTGATTAGGAACCGCATCCTGGGGTGAAAAGGTAACGGTTCCGTCAAGGCTATATCTTTTATTCTCACACTCCCAGGGAGAGGTTTCTTCGGGCGACCGGTGCACACCGTTGATGCTCGTTCCCGCTCCCTGGTTGGTGGCATGGCTTATCTCGTCGTTGTCATGGTGGGCGTCGATGCTTCTTGCTCCTGTCGGGGACTGAAAACGGATTCGTGTACTCCCACAAAGGTTTTTAGCCGAATCAACCATGAGTTTGAAGGTCGTATAGATCAAAAATAGCTAACGGGTCCCACCGGACGTGCCAAATTGATGGATGTCTACGACCCGCACTTGATCACGAACCCAACTCACGAATTGATCTGCAAAACAAAGCCTTGGGTGTCCCGAGGGTAGACACTCCGACGCTCAAGTTAGTATGATGCGTAAGGCGTATTGTATGTAAGATAACAGATAGAGAGGTTTACCAAACCTTCGGTATTTATATGGCTACAATCCGTAGATCACCAAGATATGTATTTATGGTATGAATACAACTCTTATGGGAATAGTAGTTGTATTACCATGTATAAAAAAGTGTATTTCAATCATGGTTGTATTACCATGTTTAGGAGGATGTACATTCCTTGTAGAACATTCATAATATACACATTCCTTGTAAGGATTATGATTGATGGATCAATGGATCCAAATTTCGCGTAACTCGAGCCCACAACCCTTCTCGGGCCCTGGTCCGAGTATGAATGAGGCACGAATACGAACCATTGACTTATCAGAGGGTTTTAATTCATCAACAAAATTATCATTATCAAGTTATCAATGTCAACATGTTGATTCTTATCAAAGCAGTATCATCAGAATTAGTTCACCTTGATAATTGATGTTGGTATATAGTTCATACCTTATCATAAAGTTGGCATGAACAATTGTTTGTGAAATTTTGATAAAATACATCAAAGTCTTTGCATCGGTCACTAGATAAGTAGCGTGCCGTAAAACAAGAATAGAGAAAAGTACGTAATTTGAACAGAGCAACATTACTGATCACTTGTTTTCAGCATCAGCCAAGTTAAAAAAACATTTCTTGGACCACGGACTGATGTTCTCCTTCCAAATGTACTGATCTCCACATTCGGTCTGGGCTCTGCGGTGTTGATCTTCAATCATATCAGGTGAAAGCCCCCATTTCTCCAGAGTTCGATCATCATGTTGAATAGCCAAACTGTACTCACCGCTTGGTGATCCCAACTCAAGAATTCTAAGCTCTCCGTTCTCCATGGTGAACTTCATAGATTCATATTGTTCCGGTGTCCATCTAAACCACTTCATAAGAAAAGACAAAGTTGATAATCCATGCGTTACGACCACAATATTCAACTCATCACAGGGGTCATCAGAAAACCTCTTCGTTTCCATCTCCCTCCACAAAGACTCCACAAAACCTACAAATAAATCAGAGAGAAAAATGCCGCGTTATCCTCAATTATTAAGTCTATTTGACAAAATAAAATGTTAATTAAGTCTACATATATTTATCTTTGAGTTTCTTGAAAGTGTTCTAATAATACCCTTGTTTGTAAATATAACTCACACCTAGTCTATATTGAGTTGTTTATTTCTATTTTTTAATGACTTACAAAAGGAAATGAGTTTCGTACTTGAGAATGAAAATGCTCAATGATACGTAGATCTCCATTCTTTATAAGAGAACATATCTATGTAGATCTATGATGCGCAGATCTACTTAGAAAACAACATATGTTTGTAAGACAAGAGAGTGTCGAGGAGTAAGAAAGAGGCAATCAAGAACGTGATACATGTATGTACCTGAAACTCGGTCATAAACATCAGCCCCGGATTCTCCCACCGGAAATCGATAAAAGAAGCCTCCGCTGATTTCTCTAGCCTTTATCAGCTCCTCAGTATTCTCGTCCTCAAGTAAATTCCCGCCGCTCTGTTCTCTGATCCTAGAATCCTCTCTGACTCCAAGAACACGATCGCCGGGAAATGCCCGTAGAATCTCCTCCAACGTTGACCTCGTCCTATGATAGGGAGACACGTAGAAGTAGGTGTACCAGCTGTCTGTTTTCCCGTGATCGGAAACCACGTGGACGAGATTCAGACCAGCTTCTCTGGCCTGCTCTCTGCCACGTGGCGTCAACGGGATCTTGTGGTCCGGGGTGGTCTTACGGGAGTTTACATCGATGTTGCTCGTGCTCTCGCCGTGGCGTACCAGGATGATGCGCTTCGGTCTTCGGATCATCATCTCGGCCATGTTCCTGTTCCTGGATCGACCGATGTGTCTGTAATGTTATTATATCTTGCAAATTGCATTGCAGCAGCACTTAGATTAATAATATATGTCAGGGCGGTAGTTGAAATGTAGCACTCTCCACCTCTAGATTATTACTTTAGTGTTTGTCAGGGTTGTTTGAAAATTATCAAATAATATTGGCTTACGACGTTCATCGGGGGTTATCCATGCTATATTTTAATTGATTATTTGTAACATATAACGTTTTTAGTTTCTGAAATTATATGCGGCCAAAATATTAACAATTAAATATGTACACAGGAAATTGTGAAAAAAATTCCATCGAAAATTATTTCTGCAAATTCAAGTGCAATAATTAAAATGTCTTTCATTATAAATCTTTATATTTATAAAGCGTCGATCTCGATGCTACACTGTTTTTCGTCGTTGCCATTATGTTATTGATATCTTACGCTTAGCTACCGTAAATTTCGTCGTCTCCAAGTCTGCTCTCTTCCTCTTCAATCATCGAATACATTTTTCTCTACGAAGTCGGCATCCAAGTCTTCCCCTTTTTAATTCAATTTCAATCCGTCAATCCTGATCGCTCCCACCTGCATGCTCCATTTTCTATTTGGTCAAACCAAAGCGAGGAAGTCTTCTCCGCTGCAGTCTGTTATATTTCTTCTCTACTCATTTGATGCTTTAAACTGTGCATGCAAGGTGTTTGATAGATGGATTTGGGTACTACTCTATCAAATCCTTGACTTGTAAGGTTTTATAAGCTTAACGATCCCTGTACAGTCGATTTTGAAGCAGTCATCTGCAATTACTACTGGTATACGAGTAAGTGCTTCATCAGCCAAATTTCTCAACCAAAAGTTTAATACGTTTTGATTCGATTTCGTATGTGCATGTCAAACTGCTATGATTTTGTGTTTATTGTTACTCAAAAGTGATTTAGTTTTAATTTCTCATGTTTTTTTTACAAGGACACTGAACTGTTTTTTGATTCTTTGCAAAGCATTGTAGAATCAAAAGCACTAGAGTTATTCCTTTGGAAAGCATATAGCATGTATGGTTTCTTCTTTGGAAACTTCTGCTTTCACTTGCGTAATGTAGAATGTTTTTGCATCACTGAGATGAAAGTAGATGCAGGATGCTGGCATATATCTTTTTCTTTTGTTGGCACACAATCTCCTATTAGTCCTCCAGCAATTCTGCCGGATTATCACCTCAGACCGACCCCTACCGCCCCAAATCTCAGGTCAAACCCGACCTCCCCAAGACCCGACCCACCGGGAATCAAACCGAACCCGTCTGTTTGGCGGACTGTGTGAAACGGTGGTTTCAGGATACCCTTAGAGATGCTACATATAATTTTGCTTCTTACTGAGTATATGATGAAGAGGTTTGCTGTTTTTTTCTCTTGCTTTCTTTCTCTTTCCCTCGTCGTAGCATCGACGACTCAGGAGCGAAAAAATGGCGTATACATTGTTTATACAAGAGCTTCATTATCCGCTCCAACTGGTTTGGATGATTCCCAATCATATCTTAAACTCCTCTTCTATGGAAAGTCAGATTTTAAGGAGGTGCACTAATAATTTACAAATGTTTTTTCACATTGTAGATGTGAAAGGCAAAACTTATGCATTTTATAATTGTTTCAGCTGGAAAGACAGAGTCATCCACAGGTACAGCTATGGCTTTTCAGGTTTTGCAGCAGTCTCATCAGATAAAAGAACCTAAATCGATTGCTCACATGCCTGAAGGTGTGTCGGTTTTCCCTTATCGCGTCCTGCATCTCCACACGACGCGTTCATGAGACTTCTTGAAGGAACAAAGTGGTACTATTGGATCCAAGCCTCGACTCAACGCAAATAAAAGCTATCTATTTTGGATCAATATGTTATATTGGCATTACATGACCTTCGATAACTCAACTTCAGCAAGGGACTATGCTGGCCATGGCACTCATGTTGCAGGAATAACAGCAGGAAAGCCTGTCTATAGAGCATCCTACAATGGCATTACCCGTGGGACTGCTCGTAGCGGTTCTCCAGGCTCTAGAATAACTGCCTAATGCACCTGTAACGCTGAAAAGTGCGATGAATCTGCTGTTTTGAAGGCATTCGATGATACAATAGCTGTTGGAGTAGATATCATTTCAATGTCATTTGGCTATATCGGCTCTAATGACTATGCTTAGGATCCAATCGCTATCTGGTCATTTCATGTTGTTGAGGCTGGAATTTTGGTGGTAGCCTCTAGCGGAGACTGTGCCATTTGCAAAGAAATGTGCCAAACCGCGTGTTGCGCGGTTGGCAAGCCTAGTTTTATATAAATATGTCTTTTCCAATAATTTTAAATTCTTTTACGCCATTAATTTCCTTGATATACTCTTCTTGTTCTTGTTATGAAATGGAGATATTTATATATGTCTGGTGGTTTGTTATTAGAGTATTCTTTGAAATATATATAAAAACTTGATTGACATCGCCGTATACAAATTTATTTTTATTTATTTTTCAGTTATTTCATTTTCTGAAATAGAAAGTGTCCAAATTTACGAGTGACTAATAGAAAATGATAAAGTGTACAGATTGAATCTGAAGGATAAAAATTTTATCCATTCATTTATTTTTCAATGTGATATAAAGTATAAACTCCAACAAATTTCAATGCTCCTTCCAAACGTACTCTTCGCATTTAGCCTGGGTTCTACGGTGTTGATCCTCAATCATATCAGGTGAAAGCCCCCATTTCTCCAGAGTTGGATCATCATGTTTAATGGTCAAACTGTATTCACCGCCGGGTGATCCCAGTTCCATAACTCTAACCTCCCCGTTCTGCATGTACTTCAAAGAATCATATTGCTTTGGTGTCCATTTAAACCACTTCATAAGAAAAGCCAAAGTCGATAATCCATGTATTACTATCACAATGTTTAATTCATCACTGGGGTTATCTGAAACCTTCTTCATTTCCATCTCCCTCCATAGAGACTCCACGAAACCTGTCTCATCACAAAACTGTCACATTTTTGCATGGTTTATTGGTGTAATAGTATGAATTTGAATTCCACAAAATAAGTTGAAAAATGTGAAAATGAGGTACCTGAAACTCGATCATAACAATCAGCTCCGGATTCCCCCGCAGGGAATCGATAAAAGAAGGCCCCGTATAATTCCCTAGCCTTGAACACCTCCTCTCTATCCTCTTCCTCCACCATCCCAATATTCTGCTCTCTGAGCCTGGAGTCCTCCCTGACTCCGAGAACCCGATCATCGGGAAATGCCCGTAGAATCTCCTCTAGAGTCGACCTCGCTCGCTGGTAAGGCGACACGTAGAAGTACGTATACCATCTGTCCGATTTGCCGTGATCGGAAATGACGTCGACGAGATTCACCCCAGCTTCTCTGGCCTGCTCCACCCCACGCGCCGTCAGCGGGATCTTGTGGTCCGGAGTCGAATGCACATCCTCGCGGGTGTTGGCCGTGCTCTGGCCGTGCCGAACGAGGATCACGCGCTTCGGTCTACGGATCATCATGTCCGCTAAATTCATCATTGCTCTCTCTCAGCACACTTTAGTATCAGTAGTGTTTGTTAATGGTTATAGTCTTATAGAAGGTAGTTGACTTCATGTATGGAATCATAAAAATCATTTAAAAATCACTCATCAACAACCATCTTACTAATTATTTTTCCACAATTTTAAAAATCACTCAGAGAATTATTCACGGACCATTATAAATTCATAATAGCACAATGTATAAGAACAACTAGTATTATAAAAAAATTGAATGATCCAATTATTTATAATTGTTGTCATTAAATGAAATATTCATAAATCATATAAGTTAAAATATTAAATAACGAAAATCACATAAATTTCTACGGAACAGTTACTAATGATATTAATACATGTCATTTAAAAATCAAACAAACTGAAAAAAGTCTATCCAATAAATTACACATAAAAACCATAAATATTAATTTATTCGGACCAATTATTGCAACACATAAAACATAATTTTTAAGAAAATAGAAAATTGACCATGGAAGGAGTGGGAAGGGTTTAAAATGACCAGAAAATTTGACTAATGCAATTGACAAATTAAAAAATGACCATGAACATGCAGCATGAAGATTAAAATATAAACTTGAAATTCCTAAAATATGTCACATCTATCGAGCTTCTTTTTAAACCTCCTAAAACCATGTTATTTAATTTATATTTTTTAACCTAATATTTGTTAAAATATTAATTTTTGTACTAACATTTAAAGTGTTCAGCATATATACATAATATTATAATATTGCTCAATTTTTTATACTCAACATTCAAACTATTCAAAATGTGTACCTAATTTCTATATTGTTCAATTTTCGCACCTCACATTAATATAAGGATGACGTTATTAGTTTTACTGTTTTATCAATTGTATATTGGTAGTATTACTTGAATTAAATTTTACCATTTTTTTTCCTTCAAAATTTCAGTTTCATTTTTTTATAATAGATTCAACATTTAAAATATTTGATTATTTATACATTTTTAGTTATGTTAAATTATTTTAGACTGAACTTTTTAATTTATAATTTTTTACTCAATGTAAGCTGAAAATTACCAAAATATCTGTAGTAAAACAGTAAAAACAACAACTTCAACTTTATATTAACGCGAGGTACAAAAACATACAAGATTGGAATATTAGATATGCATTTTAAACACTTTAAATGTTGGATATGAAAATTGAGCAATATTAAAATGTTAGTTAAATATTTTGAACATTTTGAATGTTATCTATAAAAATTAACATTTTGAACAATTTTAATTAGGTGCAAAAAGTGAACTCAAAATAGGGCTATAACTCGGACAACCCCAACCCAAAACTTTTAAATTGCAATATTTAAAATTTACTCGAAGTAAACAGAAAAAGTAAACATAAAAACAGACTTTAAACTACTTTAACCCAACAAGTTTTTAAAATCAAAATACATAAAAGTCCCTTGTATATATGCATCAATTATAAAGCACTAGCTATTTAAGCTAGTGCTTTGGACTAACATCTCCCTTCCAAACGTACGAATCTCCACATTTAGTCTGAGATCTTCGGTGTTGATGTTCAATCATATCAGACGAAAGTCCCTATTTTTCCAATATTTTATCATCATGTTGAATAGTCAAACTTTACTCACCGCCTGGTGATTCCAGCTCCATAACTCTAAGTTCTCCATTTTCCATGTACTTCATAGATTCATATTGCTCGGGTGTCCATTTGAACCACTTCATAAGAAATGCCAGAGTCGATAATTCATATAGTACTACCACAATGTTCAGTTCATCGTTAGGGTCATCTGAAAACTTCTTCGTTTTTATCACCCTCCCTCCATATGATCACTAACACCATGTAAAGTTTGCAGAAAGATCTAGACTCGGTTCTATGGCTTTCTCCGCATACCACGATGTCAAGGTCATCATTGTCACTAGAAAATTCGAATACAACTGACCAGGATGGAGCTGGTAATGTTCTAGGAATTCTGAAAACAAGGCATGAAAAGGGAAAGCAAGGCCCTACTCCAGCATCCTCCCGAAAAGAACTTCCCTGCTAGGAGTTATTAGAGCCGAGTCGCCACCTTATCGTCAACATACCTTAGGGCGCACTCGGGAGGAAACGATACCCTACACCCTCAACATAATCTCGGGCTTTCTCCCGACCCGCCCTCACATCAATCAGCACCTCGCTCGACCCTTCTGCTGTATTAAAAATGTTTTTTTTTCTTCTGAAAAAGTTCCACATCCCGATATGCTATCAAATTAGATATCCTCTTCTTGGTTCAAAGGGGAACATAGCGTAAGGACTTCATATACAGGTTAATGCACTAGTGGAAATTGGCAAAAGCGCAGCGCAGAAGCACGACGGGGGAAAGAAAACTTATTTTTCCCGTCGTGCTTCTGATTTCCGATTTCGTAAAGTATCCAAAATCGGAGGTCAAAATCAGGTCAGCCGCTGCCTGATGTGAAGGACGGCGGGAAGCAAAAACCCGCCGTGCATGATGACAAACGACGTTGGGAATGCACGGCGAGAACGATTTCCCGCCGTGCTGGCCAACGTTTCCGAGGTCGGAAACGGTCCTGAACTTTGGCCATGGAACATGCAAAGCACGTGCCAGTATTTCTGGTTTTAAATACATGAGACCGGATTGGTTCCGAAATCGTAAATAGACCTGAGATTGTACTCAGAATTAGTGGCATTATTTACGATATCGGATACTATCCGCATAAAGTTGAAGGCTTATTTACAAACTCGGAAATAGGCCGGTTGGATGTCATTTAAAGTCTGGTCTCTGCATTTTTTATGTAGGGAGATAGTTTAGAAAATTTTGAAAAAGGGAAAATTCTTATCAGTGTGCATTGATTGAAGTTTGCATCGATAAGGTATGTCATCTCATCTTTAAATCTTTCGTTGTTAAATTGTGGAATCGATGTTCTCGATTGTTTTGTTAAGAATGGCATGTGGAGTTTACATTGACATGCATGTCTTTGATGTATGAGCAGTTGAAAATGTTGTAAATCAATGAATGGGCTTTATTAATTAGTGATTGATATGGTTGATTAAGTTTGTATTTTTTTTCAATTTAGGACTTTGTTTGTAGATTTGGCACGTTGCAATGGAACGGTCTAGAATTATACAAGAGAATATTAGGACATCGCGTGAATATTTGAATCTCGTGACAGAGTTTGTGAATACTGCCAGTGAGTATGCAAGAGTACAGAATGAGTCGCTAATTCGATGCCCTTGTAGAGATTGTAAGAATGATGTGCGTTTGAGTGTGCGTGATTTAAAGTCACACTTGATTGTGAGAGGATTTTCAAGAGCGTATACTAGGTGGACATTACATGGCGAGACTCGTACTGTCGTCGCAGAAAACCAAATTTTGATTGAAGAGGAGAGTGTTAATGGTGATATGGATCGTGATTTTGAATATGATGATTTGGCGGAAGATGTGGCCATTCATTTCAAAGGTAGACCTGAGGTGCTGGAGGCGATGTATGAACATAAAAAGACTCTGCTGTGTGAGGGAGCTAGGCACACTGTTCTCAGTTCTGCGCTGATGATGATGAATTTGAAAGCGAAACATGGTTTGACGGAGAAAGGAATGACGGAATTGTTGGAATTGTTCAAGGAGGTTCTTCCTAAAGATAATTTGTTGCCAAAAAGTTCCTATGTCGCGAAGAAAATTATTTGTCCAATGGGATTGGAATTGGAAAAAATTCACGCATGCCCTAATGATTGTATGTTATACAGGGGCGAAGATGCTGAAAGGGATACATGTCGCGTTTGTAGCAAGTCTAGGTATACGAAACGGTCCAGGTCATTAGGTGTTTGTGCTGAGACGGCGCCTAGAATAAAGAAAAGGAGTCCTGCTAAAGTTGTGTGGTACCTCCCCATCATACCTAGGTTGAGGCGTTTATTCGCTAATAAGGAAGATGCAAAAAATTTAACTTGGCATGCAGATAAGAATCGGCCCGATGACGATGTGATTCGCCATACCTCTGATGGTGATCAGTGGAAGCATATTGATGAGTTGTACCCTGAATTTGGTAATGAGTCGCGTAACTTGCGGTTAGGTTTGTCGACTGATGGTATGAATCCCTTTGTAGATCTGAGCAGCACCCACAGTTCTTGGCCCGTGATGGTTGTGATTTACAATTTACCACCTTGGTTAACTATGAAGCGTAAGTACGTTCTGCTATCACATATGATCTCAGGTCAAAAACAACCAGGTAACGACATTGACGTTTATCTTGCTCCCCTAATTGAAGATCTTACGAAGTTGTGGTATTATGAGAATTGGACTTATGATGGATACCGGGAAGAGTGGTTTGATATGAGAGTGATGCTATTTTGTACCATTAATGATTTCCCTACATTAGGTAATTTGGCAGGTTACTCTGTTAAAGGGAATTTTGTTTGCCCGGTTTGTGAGATGGACACTAGTCAGGTTCAACTTAAGCACGGGAGGAAACTGTTTATTTAGGATACAAGAGATTTCTAAATCACGAGCATGCCCTCCGTAAGTGTAAGAAGTGGATTGATGGAGCGGTTGATGAGAGGGATGCACCGACGCCTGTGTCTGGTGAGAGTGTGTATGAATCTGTGAAGGACATTCCCAATGATTTTGGAAAGAATATGAAGAAGCCAGTAGTGAATGGTGTATGGAAAAAATCTTCAATTTTTTTCGAGTTGCCTTACTGGAAAGACTTGGAGGTTAGACATTGTTTGGATGTTATGCACATAGAAAAGAATGTTTGCGAGAGTCTTATTGGCAGATTACTAGACATCCCGGGGAAGAGTAAGGATGGCTTGAAAGCTAGGATGGATTTGGAGGCAATGGGTGTTAGACCGGGTTTGGTCCCCGTGAAGGAAAATGGCAAGACATATTTGCCGCCGGCCTCTTACACCATGTCTGATTCAGAGAAGAAGAAATTTTGTCAAAGTCTGAAGGACATTAAAGTACCTAGTACCTACTCGCCCAACATTAGTCGGTGTGTGAATGTTGATGAGGCGAAACTCGCGGAACTCAAATCACACGACTACCACGTTTTGATGCAAGAATTGAATGCCATTGCTCTGCGCACGTCCCTACCTCCACATGTTAGATGCTGCATAAGCCGATGTGCATGTTCTTCAAGTCCATCTGGAGAAAGAATATTAGTCGAGCGAGACTAGATAAACTACAAGAAATGGTTGTCGAATTTTTGTGTCGGATGGAGATGTTCTTCCCGCCCTCATTTTTCGATATAATGGTGCATCTTATAGTTCATCTTGTGCGTGAGATCAAGTGTTGTGGTCCAGTGTTTTTGAGATGGATGTACCCTTTCGAGCGCTACATGAAGATTTTCAAGCATTTTGTGAAAAACAGATACAGGCCCGATGCCAGTATAGTTCAGCGTTATGTAACTGAAGAGTCAATAGAATTCTGCACCGCGTACCTAGATGATGTTGAGACTGTTAGTGTCCCGAACAACAGGCATGCTGACAGGATTGAAGGCCATGCATTTGGTAGTGAAAAATATGTCACGCCAACTACTGCTGAGTTGAAGGTTGCACATCTATATGTGCTTCGTAACCATAAGGCTGTGGTTCCCTATGTTGGCCTTCACATGGATGAAATAAGGATATTGATGCCGCTTCTAGAACCTGAATATGTCCATGAAGAGCATACGAGGACATTTGCTGAGTGGCTCAGGAAGAAAGTGGAAGTCGGAGATCATTCTGAGGAAGTTAAGTGGTTGTCTAGATTACTGATGGATGCGATTTTGTCATACAGGGGCTACAATGTGAATGGCTACACATTTAGTACGAAGACAGTTCATGCACATCGCATATCGCAGAACAGTGGTGTTTCTTTGATTGCTGATGAGTTAAAGCAGGGCGTGTATGAAGACAATCGGTTCTGTGGAACAATCACAGACATATGGGAGTTGAACTATGTGAGACCGAAGGTAGTTGTATTCAAGTGTGACTGGATTGATCCAGGCACGGGATTTGTTCCAGATCCATTAGGCCTAACCATTGTTGACCGGAGAATAGTTGGTTACAAGTGGGATCCATTCATTCTAACGACACAGGCCGACCAAGTGTTCTACGTGAAGGACCCTGCTTCTGTTCACCGGAGATTGTACTGAACGGGAAGAGAGCATTTATTGGTGGAGAGAGTCAAGAAAATGCTTGAACGATGTGGATACCTTTAAAATAGCCTTTGATGGTGAAGACAATATAAACTTACATGAAACTGCAGCAAATCTCCGCCGTTACCAGTGCAGGTTGGATCATGAAGAAGGGCAGTGGTTTGATGAGCGGGGGATACCAAAGAAAAAACAACCACCTAAGGCAAAGGGGTCGAAGAGTAAAAAGATGCGCGTTTTGTAAATGTAAAACACATCGCTCTAGAGCATTTAATGTATATTACGTCTAATTTTGTAATAGAATTTGTGTTCTTATGTTATTTATCCTTGTAGGGGTGAGACTGAAAAAAATTTCTCTCTCATCATTGATGCTCTCACTTCTCTCTAAGTTTCCGAATCATCACAATTATTTCAACGACCAAACAGTTACAATTATTACCGTTAAACCTCCACGCCGTCGTTAACGGATAGAAAACGGCTTCCTTGACGGTGGCGCCCATGGCGGCACCACCGCTGAACCGCGGCGGCGGGGAACCCCAACCCAAATCTTTTGCACAAGTACTATCTAATCGAGCCCCTCCTCTCACCACTATACTACCATCGAACCCAGAAATTACTACGACCACCCAATACCGGGGTGAGATCGCCTGTATTGTAACCAGAGATCAGGCAGAGACTCTAGCATCCCACTATAGCAACGCCCTCATCGGCAAATTTGCTTGGGGAAAGCCCTCAATGGAACGTCTCCACGATGCCTTCAAGTCAATTGGATTTTCCGTCAAGTATCAGATCGGCTCGGTCGATTTCCGTCATATTCTCATCCGATCTGAAGATGCAGAGGACTACAGGCGCTGCTGGATGAAAGGCTACTGGATTCTGGGGGGTTCTCAGATGAAAGTCCTAAAGTGGACTGTGAATTTCTCACCGGAAGCTGAGTCATCTATTGTTCCGGTCTGGCTGACAATCCCACAGGTACCCTTTTATTTTCACAGTTCCACCATGATCGAGTCTATAGGCAACCAGATTGGTACATTTATTAAAATGGATGCTGCTACATCAACCCTCACTAGACCTTCTGCAATCAAACTTTGTGTGGAAATTGATCTGAGAAAGAAGTTCCAGACCTCTATTAGACTTAGTATTGATGATGGGAATATTGCTAAGTACAACATAGAATATGAGGAAGTTCCCAAACACTGCAGCCATTGTAGCATGTTAGGCCATGACAATACCAATTGCCTCTCCCTGCACCCTGAATTAAGACAAAAGATTAGACCCACCCCTACTACTGCCAAACACACCAGCCAGAACCCTGCTAATGATACCAGAGCCATCCCTAAAATTCCCAAGCCACAGTCACAGAAAAACAAAGCTGTAGTGCCTCAGGTCAATCCACCTGAACCTATAGTAGTAGAAGACTTAGATGAAGGTGGTAAATCAGGTCTCACTCCTTCAACAAAAGACAGGGAAGCTGCTACATCCCTGATTTCTCATCCTCCCAGTCCCATTCCCCATAGCAATCAACCTCCACCACACACACACATTAACTCTACACCTCTAAACACTAATCTAGCCACTCAAATTATTGAGAAAGCAACCACACCTCCAATGTCCGATGAAGAACTGATCAATACAGTTACAGCAGCCCATATTCCCTTGCTGAACCAAGCAATGGATGACATAACTGTTGGTACAGGTAAACCTTCTTCTCCTATCAAATTCTCTGCTTTTACTAACAACATCTCTCTCTCCTGTGGAAACATCAACAATAGGTTCCTCCCACTCATAGATGCATCAACTCAGGAGGATCCTGATGACTCTGATGCTGAGCTAATTTCTGAATCATCACAGGATGACAACCTATTACCTGATCCACCCTCCACTATTAACCCCTTACCAGATCCAACCTCTTCTGAGATAATGCAAGATGATTTGATTTTAGAAAAAGTACACTTAGATAGCTCAGTTCCCCCTGACAAGTCTAAAAACCCTACTTTCTTTACTCAGCTCAACAAAAAGTTCACCCCTCTAAAAACACAAAAAATCCCTTCCCTCAATATAGTTTTTACTAGATCAAAAGGCTCCAAACATAACTCCCAATGATTAGTACAACACAGAAAATCAAAACCCTTGTCTGGAACATTAGTGGCATGAAAACCTCAATGGACAGACAGACTGATTTGGTTACTCATCACAAAATTGAGATCTTATGCCTAATTGAACCATGGCATAAGAACCAAAAATGTGAAAAATTTAGGAGGAGATTACACTTCTCAAACCAGTTAACAGCTGAGAGTGGAAAGATTTGGCTCATGTGGAATGAGCCTATCCAAGTAACTCTATTGCATGATCATTTGCAATTTTTAGCTGTTAATATTTTTAGTCCCTGTTTGAATACTGTTATGGAGGGCATATTTATATATGCACTCAGAACAGTGCCAGGCAGATGTGAGTTATGGAATGCCTTAGTAAACAGGAACTTGAATGACTCTTTCTTATTGGGGATTTTAATACAATAAAATCTCCAGTAGAATATAAGGGACCATCTCATCCAAGACCTAAAACTATGGCAGATTTTAACCAATTTATTTCAACTAGTGGTCTGACTGAAATCAACACAGTTGGAAACATTTTTACATGGTCAAATAATTGGTTACATCATCCTACAACTCAGAAACTAGATAGGGGAATATGCTCTCAACACTGGCTGAGGAAGTTCCCATCTTCCTCAATCCAAGTGTTAAATAGAGACACATCAGACCACTTCCCATTACTGCTTTCAATGGATAGTAACTTAGCTTCATCCCCCAGGACATTTAGATTTATCAATGCTTGGTTTAATAGAGATGATTTCTTAGCAATCATTGCTGAAGACTGGAATCAGCCTATTAATAACACAGGGATGCTAGGGTTTTATTTAAAACTACGTAGACTCAAGATTGCCATCAAGAGTTGGAATAAACTATGTTTTGGTAATATTGACTCTAATGTAGTCACAGCTGCAGAGGCCCTGAGACTACAAGAAATAGTCTTTGACAACAATGGTTCACAAAATGAACTAATTGAACTCAAAAAATGTAGGGCAATACATCTCAGAGCTTTACAAGAAAAAAATAAATTCTGGAAGAAAAAATCCAGAATTAAATGGCTTAAGGATGGTGATGAAAACACCAATTTTTTCCATCAGACAGTGAAGGAAAAAAGGAGTTTTCTCAACATCACTAAGATAAAAAGCTCTGATGGGATTTGGTTGGAGTATTCTGATCTGATTGAAAGAGAAGCAATCCCTTATTATTCTGATCTATTATCTGAGCCACCTAATAATTTAAATGGTGATTTTTATCATCACTTTTTAAATCAAATCCCTAGACTTATCACTAGTGCAGAAAATGAGCTTCTGCTCAGACCTGTCACTATGGAGGAAGTTCATGACACTGTTTTTAGTTTAAATAAAAACAGTAGTCCAGGACCTGATGGTTTCTCCTCTAAATTCTTCACTAAATCATGGGACATAATCAAAGATGACCTCCTAAAAGCTGTCCAAGATTTTATGAGTGAGTCTCAGATCCCTGTGGGTATATCCTCCACTTGGATCACATTAATCCCTAAAAAAACAGTGGTCTCCTCTTTTGATGACTTTAGGCCCATAAGCCTTTCTAATTTCATCAACAAGATTTTTTCCAAAATTCTAATGGAAAGAATTAGGCCTCTAATGCCTAAACTAATTTCACCACAACAGTCATCTTTCCTTAAGGGCAAAGACATTTCTGATAATGTTATTCTCCTAAAGAAAATGACTAGATTTTTAGACAGAAAAAGTAGGAACCCTAATTGCATGATAAAATTAGATCTTAAAAAAGCTTTTGATAGAGTAAATCATGCATTTCTTAATAACATTTTATTACAGTTTGGCATGCATGGTAGAGTAGTCCACTGGATCATGAAAAATCTCAGTCAGGCATACTTTTCTATATTAGTTAATGGTAAACCATGTGGATTTTTCAAATCAACTAGGGGTATCAAACAGGGGATCCTCTCTCCCCATTTCTGTTTAACACATTTTCTGAATCTTTCTCTAGAAGTCTATCATATGTATATAACATAGGTAGGATAGATTATTTTAATATTCCCACAGCCCCTTCCCCCATTTCTCATCTTAGTTATGCTGATGACACTGTCATCTTTCTTAATGCTAGCAAAAATTCACTATCTGTACTGAAAGCTTTTCTGGTCATTTTTGAACAGACAACTGGACAGAAAATAAGTTTTGAAAAAAGTGAATACTTTGTTAGTAAACATGCCACAACTCATAAGTTGAATCACATCTCTGTTACTTTAGGCATGAGAAAAGGCTCTTTCCCCTTCACCTATTTAGGTGTCCCTATATTTACTGGTAGAACCTTGGTTTCATATTTTCAGCCACTTGTTCAGAGAATTGAGAATAGGCTTACAAATTGGAAAAACAAGTGGCTGTCAACAGGTGGTAAAATAACCCTCATTAAGTCTTGCATATACTCCATTCCTCAACATATATGGAGTGTAATGAAACCCCCAGTAAGTGTCATTAAAAAGATAGAGAAGTCTCTATCACTTTTTTTCTGGGGAGAGACAGCTTTAAAACCCAAGAAAGTGTGGAAAAAATGGCAGGATCTTTGTTTCCCATACAATCAGAATGGAATTGGATTAAGATCCATCCATACCATTGTCAGAACTTGCTCTCTGAAACTATGGTGGAAGTTTCAAATGTGAGAAACACTATGGTCCCAATTCTTATGGCTACTACCTCCTTCATACAAAACTTCACCAAATTGGAAAAGGATCAGTGCTATATCTTCTAAAGCTGAATCTCTCACTAGAGTTATACATGGGAATGGACAGTGTAATTTCTGGAGTTCCAATTGGACTGGATTGGGATCCTTATCCAATTTATATAACCCAGATTTAACCAACATTCTTATGCATACCTCAGTGGCAGATTTTATTAATGACAGAAGTCAGATGCTCCCATCTGTACTTAATCATTTTTCAGCTGAGATATATGCTTTTTTACAGACAGCTACACTGAAAGATAGACCTGACAGACTTATTTGGATGCCTAGCACTCAGGGCTCCTTCTCCTTCAAGTCTGGATATGCTGAGCTGCAACCTGTTAGAGGTAATTTCTCTTCACTCAAAAATATATGGAGTGTTAGAGTACAGAAGAAAGTCAGTATCTTTATGTGGAAGTTAGTCAATTCTTTTTTGCCCTTCCCAGATGTGCTCATGAGAATGGGGTTCTGTTGCCCCTCAAAATGTTTATTCTGCCATAATGTGGATTTCCTAGAGCATGCTTTTAATGAATGTTATTTGGCAAAATCTCTGTGGTCACTTTTTCATTATATGGTTGGATCACAAGATTTACAGTTCCCTACATTATGGGATAGACTGTCTTTTTATTGGTCTTTTCATGGAAAAACCAAGTTGCATCACTCTCTATACCAAACTATCCCTAGTATTATTTGCTGGACTCTCTAGAAAGCTAGAAATTCCTTGATCTTTGATAATATCTCATGTACTACACATTCACTAGGGAAACAGGTCACAGATGAGATTTTTTACATATATTCTGCCAGACCTATCTTATCAGTCAGTCACTTTGATATTGAGCTTTCCTCCCTTGGCTTTTTACCCTTGCACACTAGACCACCACAAGCTCAAATTATATGCTTAAAATGGTCCCCCCCAAATACAGGCATAAAAATTAATGTTGATGCCTCTTGGCATCAACCTAACTTCACAGGGATAGGCCTCATTGCTAGAAATAGTACTGGACATGTTGTTAAGATTAGAACAGTCTTTGCCAGGGCAGATTCCCCCTTTCACTCTGAAATGTTGGCCATTTTTTTGGCCTCTACTCTGGGGATTGAGTTACAACAGTATTTTTGCATTGAAAGTGACTGCCTTAGTGCAGTTACAGCTTCAAATGACCCATACACTACTCCCTGGAATCTGTTCAATTTGACATATACTAAAAATGAACCAAAATTCCTATTCTACACATTTTCAGAGAAGCCAATACCTCAGCAGATAGACTCTCTAAGTTTGCTTTTACTGAGAAACACTCAACTGATCTTACACAATCAGAATTGCCTGGTTCTATCTCTGGTGCCTTGCACCTTGACAGAATTGGTATGCCATCTTTGAGAGTGGTGAATAGGTGCTACTAATCTATGATTCATGTGCAGTTTCCACTCACAAGGCAGGAGACTCTTGCAGCAAATGAAGCACTCTTTGGAGCAGAAACTGAACTTTACAAGTGTTAGCTATCTTCTGCCTTTCAACCATCATTTCTCTCTTGGTACCGCTTTGGGTTTTGCACTGCAATTCCCTAACAGGTTTCAGGAGTTAAAATGTTTGGCTGCTGAAAATAGCTATAGGATTAGACACAGTTGTAGTCCATTTTTGATAGCATTTCTATGCTATAGGACCTCTGGTCTCCATTTTGTCATCCTTGTTGATGTAAACACTAGCCATTTGTATGGCATTTTTTAGGGCTTGGGATGCCTAATAAAATCTCCCTCAACTAAGGGTGGCTTTTATTAAAAAATAAAATATCCTTGTAGGGGTACTCCTTGTGTAATTAGAATTGTGAAAACCCAATAAATTGGCGAGTATCACTTAAGTGACACATTTTCCGTACTCTTTCCGAAATCATAAAACACTCAACCGGCCACTTTACGCTGTCGGAAATGGTTTTGTAATCTAATAAATAAATCATATTTCCTGAAATATTATTTAGCTAGCTCCAGTGGTGACAAGTCCATGGTTCGTATTAGGACCTCATTCATACTCGGACCAGGGCCCGAGAAGGGTCGTGGGCTCGAGATACGCGGAGGATGGATCCACAAGTCTATCAATCCTAATCCTTATATGGAATGCGTATATTATGAATGTTCGACAAGAAATATACATCTTCTCTAAGATGGTAATATGATCATCCTAAACATGGTAATACAATCATGTTCCAAATATACTTCCTCTATATTTGGTAATACAACTACTCTCCCATAAGAGTTGTATTCATACCATAAATACATATCTTGGTGATCTACGGATTGTAGCCATATAAATACACACGAAGGATTGGTACACCTTCTCTAATCTCATACTACATACAATACGCTTTACGCATCATAATACTAACTTGAGCGTCGGATTGTTTACCCCCGGGACACCCGCGGTTGTGTTTTGCAGGTCAGTTCGTGATCAAGTTTCACCGTCGAAGTGTTGGTGTCCGGCGTAAATCAATTTGGCATGCCCGGTGGGACATCCACACCCATTGATGACGTCGCCGAACTTTGTATCTGATCTGATCTTGTGTACTTGTTCAACAAGTTTTTCACGCCATGTTTGAAGCTGAGCAACTCAGGCGAAGCGCCCGAGTCCAGGGCCAAAACCCGGAGGAGAATCCAGAAGCAGAGCAGCCTCCCCGAAGATGCAGACGAGAACAACCTAGAGGATCTCAAGCGCACTCCACCTATGAACCACCATTAAACTTTTCCGCGGGGGCAGGAAACTTCAGCGTTCCGAACTCCTCCGGTCCAAACCCTACTGCATCTGGAGTGCCATCTTCTGGATCAACCCCTTGGGATCTGAAGTACCGAACTCGGACGAGAGGATCTTGATCTTGACTGACATAAACTCCAGCGCTTCGAATTCCCTCGGTCCAAATCCTGTCGGATTCGAAACACCATTCTCCGGTCCAAATCCTGCCGCATCTGGGGTACCACTTTCTGGATCGAACCCTTTAGGATCTGAAGTATCGAACTCGGACCAGAGAATCTCGATCCAGACCAACACGAGCTATAACAACTGCATCAATAATCCAGAAGGACTTGACCAAGAGATTGGGACAGAATACATCGAATCCGACTCGATCTTTTCTGTGGAAGAAAGAACACAAAGGGATCAGAGAGAGGGAAGGAGAGTCTGTGATGAAACACTATCACAAGTATATGGATCTAGCCACAAGGCGCTATAATCTAGACGAAATCCTCTTGATAAATCTTTATCGAAGTGGTATAGATGATGATACTCTGAGGAAGAAGCTGACAACGATGAATCCTACCACTATTAAGTATTTCAAAACTATCACGGAGGAATATGCCAGCAAAACGGATACAGTGACATGCAAAAGATCCCAAGACCTTGACAATAAGGTGAAGGAGTCCAAGATGAAAATACCAAAGGTCGAAAAGACTGAAGGCACTCCTAAACCAACCTTCGAATCCTGCACTCCTCTAGCTAGATCTCGGGCTGAGATATTATCCATTCACAAGAACCTCATAAAGGACCCGCCCGCCATGAAGGACTCAGCCGAGCGTCAAAGGTCCCCGAAATTCTGCCAATATCACCGAGATCGGGGGCATGACACTGAGGAGTGCTATCAGCTCAAGAACGAGATCGAAAAACTGATTCGACAAGGTATTGTGCAACAAATTGCACTGTCGATAGCAAGAGACGGCCAAGGTGCTCAGAAAAGGTATGGGGGAAAGCCTTGGCAAAAGAAGAAGGATGGCTATCGCAACAACAACAACAACAACAACAACCAAGGGGGCGGAGGCAATAATCCACAAGGTCCTCCTCCATCGCCACCAAATGGAGCCAACCGAGTCATCAGCGGCATCAATTGCTACACAGGAGAAGCAATTTACCTTACTAAGCTGGAGGATAGTGTGCGGGCCATACCCCACACAGAGCCAGTTGACAAGAGATTCCGCCCCGAGGAAACTATCTTCTTCTCGGATGCGGACACCGTGCCAAACCAGGTGCCCCATTCTGATCCACTTATTATCTCGGCAACAATATAGGATACCCTGGTAAAGAGAGTCTTTGTGGACGATAAGAGCGGGGTAGAAGTGATGTTCTAAGACTGCTTCAACAAGCTAGGATTCACCAATGATGATCTCAAACCTACGGGTCCAATCTCGGGGTTCACTGGAAATCCAATCATATCTCTTGGAGAAATCACACTCCCAGTCACAATAGCAGAATGAGCGAAGAGCATAACCATATACTGCACATTTGTGGTGGTCGACACCGTCACACCTTTCAACATTATCCTTAGCAGACCTTGGATGTGCCAAGCTAAGGCTGTATGGTCTTGATGTGATGATTATATGTTGTTTATTCATGGTTTTATATTGTGCTTTTACGAGATTAATGTGCACTTTAGGTGTGTATTCTATGCAGATTTGGTTGATGGAGGAGATTGGAGCTAAATGCACAAAGGATGCGGTTTTGACGATTTTGGAGCAATTTGGAAGCTGGGAGGATGCAAATCCAGTTGAACCTTATTCCGGAATCCTTCATTTGGCAGAGTTGTGCTTCGTGTAACGATCACTAAATTGCTTCGACCCGGACTGAGGTGAAACTGAAAGAGGATTTAGAGCCTAAAAGAAGTGGATTCGTTATACTCTTTTTTCCCACCGGGTTTTTAACGAGGTAGCGATCCAATATACTCAAAGAGGAGCAATAATAAGATGGCAATATTGAAGAATTAAAGTGAAGACATTGAAGAATTTCAGCTCAATTTTATTGGGCTGAATTATTGCTAATTATATTATTATTATATTATTATTATTAATTAAGTATTAAATAAAACCCGTGGGCCGGGTAGAATATTTGTGTGCGTGTGTTTCAGGGTTTTGGATTTGGACTTCGTTTTGTTGGCCAATATATATATTCAGCCGTGAGACATTAGGAGGAGGTATTAGGTTTTAGTTAGGATAATAAATTAGATTAGGGTTTTCGCTCTTTCATTGGAACCGACGGCTGTACCTGGGATTAATTTGAAGATCGTTTCGAGCAATGGAATCCGGTTTGCTTTCTTTCATATTTTATTTTATTATTATATTTAGCTAATCGTTTGTTCGGCATAGAATAATGAATTGCTAATTTTATGATTTGTGAGATCTAAATGTGTTTATAATGATATCCATGGATTCTTGATTGTTCTTGTATGAATTTATACCTGATGTTTTGAGTTTGATCAACTTGAATATTATTAGGTTAAAGCTAATTAATGTAGCGTAATTCCTGTCTATACAATAGATAACTGATACAGACTATATAATAACAGGGATGTGGAACAATTAAGTGAACAAGTCATTACTTGCGAATACTTGGGTGATTGTTTATATTGGGTCCTTTTAGTGCTTCATGCTATTGAGATGTGTATCTAGTTTAGCGAATACTTTCTAGGGACATCTTAATAAGAGAAATAGTGGGTTCAGCAAATACTTGCTGTTGTATAACTGATAGATTCATGGGTGTTAATTTATTTCTGAATCAATGATCGATCATAATAATTAGTGAGGAATTATTCGAAACCGAATGTCTTTCGTGTGGTTATTTGCTATATGTTGTAGTAGTTAATTTAGTTTATTTTATTTGATTCTATTTTAGTAGTTAGTATAGTTTATTTTATTTCTTAGTTGTTAAAAAACCAATCTTGAAATATAAGTGTGGTGACTACACCAAGTTTGATCTTAGGAAATTGAATTTGATTACTCCGTTCTCTGTGGGATTCGACCCTGCTTACCATTGTGCTAGTTTATTATATATTATTAGCGTATTGCAGGAATATTTGTGTGAGTTAACGACGCTCACCAGGTCTCCTTACCACCTGATGCTAAAATTCCCAACGCCGCAAGGAGTAGCCTCCCTTAAAGGAGACCAAGGAGTGGCACATTCATGCATGGTCACGGCCATCCGTGACGCCAGGAAAGTAAGCAGCATCTCAGCCGACAACACCATCTTGGGGTATCTAACACCTAATCCCGATCTCGAACAGCCCCTGGTGTTTCACTTCGAAGAAGAGGCCTACAACGAGATGACTGCACTGGCACAAAATATGCCATCAAATCTTCCAAGTGGGAGAACTGGTAATGCTAGTAGGCCCGTGGTGTACTAACAAGCTAGAAAGAGCGCTGGAGCCAAGGACGAAAGGACCATACAAAGTCTCAACAGCACAATCCGGTGGATTCTACCTCTTGCAAACTCGTGAAGGAGAGCACTTGGACCCTGTCATAATGGCGCCCTTCCTACGCAATAGTCAATAAACCTCTGATACAAAGAGACACTGTGAAACCGTGAAGAGCGAACCCATACCACGAAGATGGAACGTGATTAAATTACGAAGGTATCATGGAATATGAAACTCAACAAAGAGCCTCACAAAGGTTCGAGAATAACAACCTTGTCCGAGAGCCTCATCAAGGTCCGAGACAATCCTGCTATAGCACAAACGGGTACTCAAATTCAAACCTACTGTTTCCCTTTAATTCTTTTCTTAAAAGTTACAAACATGGATTGAAGTCATGATATTTTTTACACCTATCTTTTTCACTAAGCAATCTTAAAGGTCCTTTTTCTAAAAAGAGGATTGTTATCCTAAGTATAACATGGATTGCTATTCAAAACAATATGCTTTATAAAGTGTATGATTGGTTAGCTTATATAAGATAAGCTGTTTGGATCCAAAATTCAACTACCAATCGTTTTGAATAAAAGAGATAGGTTCGATATAGAAAGTACTTCACAAAAGCACTTGATTGAGGTTTATAAACCAAAAGGGCAGACGTGCTCAGAAATCAATCATCTCGAATAACAAAGAGGAAAAACCTCAAAAACAGAAGTTCAAACTCATATCAAAGGTGTTACTACATCAGAATATGATGCTTCTAAAATTTCCCAAAGGGATACATAAACCTCGAACACAAGTAACTCATATCAAAGGTGTTATTACATCAGAATATGATACTTGCCTATGAGAATATACGCTTATAAGCGTGTGATTGATGCTTATCTAATATGGGCTGCTCGAACCAAGTGTCCGAGCCACAGTTACCTTGGGCTAAAATAAAATAAAATAATATACTTATAAAAAGTATATGGTCGAAGACCAACATGATATGAGTCACACAAACTCACAAAGTTTGAAACTCGACTCTTCTCGTGATACTCCTATTAAGGTACACATCACTATTTATTCAGGCTATTCATAAGCCTGAAAGTCAATCTTCTCAAGGATTGCAATACAAAAACCTTTATAAAGGCAAAACCAAAAAGTGTTATTACACTAAAAACTTCTTACACCTCGTGAAGGTCTTTAGCGAGAAGAAGTAGAGGCACGACCTCGACTACTCTGGAGGCCATGGCCCCAACCACTTTCCTCTGCCGTCCTCATTAATTGAGAGGGCGTAGGAGACCCTCTTCTACTTTCTATGATTGCAGGCCGAGCAGGAGATTCTAAGGCCCCGGGAGTAGGTGGCGCTGCTCTCCTCCTTCTACGAGAAGTTCCTTCTGGAGGATTTACCATCCCTCAAGATGTACCCCCTCGGACACGAGACCTTATCAATGGTCCTGAATTCGGGGCTGAAGAAGGCCCACCTATCTCCCCCTTTGAAGATACTAAAGGCGTGACAAACACACCTTGGGCTTCTAGTTCTTTTATTTGAAACCTGTAAGCATTCAGCTCGGCTGGCACATCCTCAACTCATCTATGACGCCATCAATATTATGATTCACGGTGATGTTTTCATCCCGAAGGGTAGAGATACGAAGGTCCTTCTCATGACTCTCACCCTTGGTCTTCATTAAGTCACTTCTGGCTTTCCTCCATTCTTACTCCTTATTGGCGGCCAAGGCTTTGCTATGTTCTTCTTCTAGACCCTTATACCTGGTCTGAAGATCACTCAACTGCTGATTCAGCCCAGCTCTCCACTCCAGAGCTATCTTGAGCCAACCACGAAGACTATCACACTCTTCTCGCACGAGGCTAAAACAGCCCTTGGAATCAGTCAAGTCTTCCTCCAGCTTTTTACTCTTTTGAAGAACAGCCTCATACTGGACCTGCAAGTCAGCACATGCGGCAATACAACACTGGATATAAAGGAAGATAAAAAACAATCAATTCCAGAGAAGAGCCTTGTCAGAATACATGAGTGACAAAATTCAGCAGAAAGAGAAGAATCCTAAATAAGAAGTGAAGGCTCTAGGAAATTACAATCTCTGGCTCCCCGTTTTGAACTTCGGGATTCCTAGTTGAAGCCTCCACAGCTAGCTTCTCCATCAAAAAAGACAACTCCGGGTACGACACAAAGCTTCTCCTGAAACTCCTCCAGAGTCAAAGCCTTTTTCAAGGAATCTAAACTAGCTAATAAACTAGTTTTTAACTCTCATACTTGGCGGAATCTCGCCCGGAATTCCTCCAGATCTTGCACCGTTCCTGGCTAGTCGTAACCAGGAGCCATCCATTCCTGATCTTCTTCACTCAAGGTCCCCTTTAGCAAGGCCCACATGCGTGGATGCTCGGACTTGTAATACAGTTCGCCATGTTCTTGGCGATGAGCCTCCAACTTAGGTCAATTCAGGCAGAAGTCAATTATCAACCGAACCAAGCGCCTCTTGCAATCTGGATCGGCATATCTATTTTTCTCCACCTCCACCAAGGCCATCTCCTTTTTCAGCTCCTGGAAGGAGTTATCTCTCACTCTCCTCTCCTCCCTTAAGGTTTTTATCTCCTCTTCACAAGACTTTCTCTTGGCCTTCTCCTTTGCCACCTCGTCTTGGAGACGTACGCTTCATTACTTCAGATGGCTCGCTAGACCTCTTAGCCATCTGCTTCTTCGCCAGCTCAAGCTCAGCTGTCTGTTCCTGACAACGACTGTACAGTGCCTTGACAGAATCGTACAAGTACTCTATATGAAGCAGAGACTGTGACAGAGGGCAAGACATTTAGAATTCTACACCTTCAATAAAGTTGAAAGCTAAGTTAAGCATACCTGGCTTGTTTCTGGACGTACTGAAGCCATCTTGACCTTAACTGCAGAAGGAGGAGGCATAACATATTTCTCAAACTGACCCGATGGTTCGAGCTCGAACCTGGCCTTCTTCGGAGACCTACCGGAGACATTATTGGAGCTCCCTGAGATCTCCAGTTCCCTCTTGTTGCCAGAACCAGTTGACCCTCTTGTCTCGAGTAGCTGAGTCAACTTGTATAAACACCTTCTCGGACTTGGAAGCACCCACTGCAAGCAAAAAGAATGGAGTTAGCATATGGAAGAAAGAAGACACAATATGGGCGAGAAGGTCACACATAACAAAGAAGAAATACCCTTGGGAAACATATCAGAACCTACTACTGAGGTTATCATTTCGCCACTCTTAGGGTCTGATGTCCGAGTCTCCTCCATTCTCGGACATCGAACTAAAGCAGAGCCCTCATCCTCTTCCTCATCTGACGGGTCTCGGGAAAGTGGAACAAATAGACAATCTGCCTCATCAATAACCTTAGGTTGTGTTCGAGCCTTCTTTGGTCCTTGAACCAACCTTTTGAACCGACGCCGAGCATCCGTCTTCAGTCTGGCAATCTCCCTATCTACTTCCTTCTCGGACACCTCTTCCATGGCCCTAGAGGCCCGAAACGCCCTAGCAACACCGATGAGATCCTGCTCCCTAGACAGAATGGCTTCATACCAGTCAATCTCTACACCTTTTGGCTGATCAAAGTGAGTCAATTTCAAATAGCTCCCATTTTGAAGAGTTAGGCCAGGCATTTGATGTAACCAGCCGTACGTCTCTAAAGGCCACTGCCAGCCCATTTGATGATCTCCAGATACAAACTTGCATTCTCTAAGTTTGATCTTATCCTTCACCAACTTACCAGCTATATTTAGCAGATTACGGGATAGTTCAACATCGGACCAGACCTCATTTTTGAGTCCCTTGTTCCAATTGGTACTACATACTTTGTTCGGTCAAAGGTTAGTTTTATCCTATCCCACTCCCCACATTGCACAGGAAGCACAAAGGGCTGACATAAGGAAGAATCCCGAGCAGTCAAAGTCACCCTTTTTTTAGCGACATAGACCTTATACATTGTCCGCAACAAGGCAAGACTGGGGTCATAACCTTTACGGGCACACCAAGTTATCAAGGCCATAATGATTACTATTACATTGGCATGGAGCTGTCCTGGATGCACTTTATAAAAATGGAGGAATTCACTCAACAGTGGGGGAAAAGGGAAGGCTAACCCATGCTGCAGAAATCTTCCATATATGACCCCCCGGGTCGGAGTTACCCCCGGGTCGGAGTTACTAACTTGGAGGCAGACTTATCTTCTCCAAAATACATGAGATCAGCATCTTAGGGAATCGAAAAGGGACAACTTTCCACGAAGACAGCAGCGTCAGAACATGCTCCTTCATCGACCTTTTGCTACTACCTTCACCATCCATGGATATTCTACCTCCGGATGCATGCATTACCATGGGGCTATTCCCCTTTATCTGAGCCCTACTGGCCATAGCCTTTAACCTCTTCTCTTCCTCAGAGGCTTTCTTCTTCAAAACTACAGGTTTTTTTCCACTCGCTATCTCTGCTCTGCGGCGGTCATGGGAGCTACTCTCCTCGGCCTGAGCACGTACATTCTCTCCCTCAACATGATGGGGGATGGAAATCATTTCGCTATTACTACTCATGATTACAGAGAGTATGGGGGGAAATACACACACAGAGAGAAAAGGAAAAATCAGACACAAAGAAAATAGTGCAGAGAAAGAAGATAGCACTTACTGATGATGGAAGCACCTTCAGAAATTGATGAAGTGCTAATGCAACTTCTGAACTTGGAAAGAAGAAATTTTGAAGAGAGAAGAAAATGGGAATGATTTGGGAGATTTAAACCAAAACCCATACAACATTTAGGAGGAACAATTACCTCGATTCTGTATCCAAGACGAAGCAAATGGAGAGACGGGGGACAGACCACTCGATTCTGTATCCAAGACGAAGCAAATGGAGAGACGGGGGACAGACCACTTCTATTTCCCAATCAATACACGCCATGTGTATTTACCATCTGGATTTCAAAAAAAGTTAATCTCAGCCGTCCATATGGAATACTAAAGAACCGGAAGATAGATATTCAGAAGGGCAAGCCCGAAGGACACCCCGATCTTTATACCCCGAGTTACTCTCCCTCGAGTTATTGGTTTTTCCTCGAGAAACAAGCCTCTCCTTCAACCCTCGAGATGGAGAACTCTATATTCTGAAATTCTACCTTGGGGCTACTGATAAGTCCATGGTTCGTATTCGGACCTCATTCATACTCGGACCAGGGCCCAAGAAGGGTCGTGGGCTCGAGATACGCGGAGGATGGATCCACAAGTCCATCAATCCTAATCCTTATAAGGAATGGGTATATTATGAATGTTCTACAAGAAATATACATCTTCTATAAGATGGTAATATGATCATCCTAAACATGGTAATACAATCATGTTCCAAATATACTTCCTCTAGACTTGGTAATACAACTACTCTCCCATAAGAGTTGTATTCATACCATAAATACATATCTTGGTGATTTACGGATTGTAGCCATATAAATACACACAAATGATTGGTACACCTTCTCTAATCTAATACTACATACAATACGCCTTACGCATCATAATACTAACTTGAGCGTCAGATTGTTTACCCCCGGGACACCCGCGGCTGTGTTTTGCAGGTCAGTTCGTGATCAAGGTTCGCCGTCGAAGTGTTGGTGTCCGGCATACATCAAGTGGGTTACCTGGATGCCCTTCTGACTCGTAAACATTTCTTCTTACGGATGATTTCCGAAATCGGAAAGGCCTCTTCATTTTTGGCCTAAAAATCCATGTTGTTACGGCTCATTTCCGAAATCGGAAGTGATTAGACCAGAATTTAATTTGTGCCTTCGAAACCAATCCTTGACTCTTAAAAAAAAGTTGAAAACCATGATTTTGTCTCTACAAGTGAAATACAATACGAATGAAATAACAAGGGATGTATTTAAATGAAAGCAATAATATTGTATTATCGAATGTCAAATGAAATGATGTTTGATGCTAGGAACAATCCAACTACTTAGAAGGTGATGTGCTTCATCACATCATTGTCATCTTTGTCTCCATCAGCCGGATCTTGGTGTCCATGTGCCTCATCTGCCTCGGCACTAATAACCGGCCTCGATTGTGAGCGGCCCGCTTCACCACCACCCGTTCCCCGCATCATCGCCTCGCGCTCGGCTCTGTGAGTAGCGCGCTCCCGCTTTTCAACCAACCGCGCTTCCTTGCTCACGTACAAGAAATCTAGGATTTTTGACTTCATTCTCTTGTAAAATTGTTTCCACACCACATTCTCGTCGATTTCTGCCATAAAAATATTAAAGAGTATTAATAACTAAGTAAAAACTAACAACAAATTCAGAAAAACAAACAAATGTTAAAAAAATTACCTTGCTTCTCAACATTTTGCATCGTCTTATTCTTTGTTTTGGGTGGCTTGTTCATCCAAGCTCCATCAAATACCACCATCCCTCTACTGTCAAAATAATCTAGGTCTAACTTCTCCGACCTAATACGCGACGGAGAACTAAATGGGAAAGGTTTCTAGAAAAAAAGTAATAAAACTACCATAGGGTAGATTATCCCGTGGCTTTTTCCCCTTCACCGCCATTTTCATATGCTCCAAGATGGTGAATCCAGGGTTTGTCAATTTGTTCTCTACAAGATAGAAGAACTCCATGGCAGTGGTGGTGTTTGGCTCTGTGGAATAATTTGCACTTGGCAGTATGGTCTTGTGCACGATCTCATACAAAACACGGTCCTCTAAAGCCATGAACTTTGTATTGAACTTGTTGGCTGCAGCTCCAGGGTTGGAGTTGTGGCGCCCAAAGTACTTCTCAACTAAAGATACATTATTCAGGCCGTGCATCTGATCGGGGTGATCTGGCATATGGCCCTTGTAATGGACATTGTAAGGGCCATCTTCTTTCTGAGGGTGGCATTCTTCAAGTTTCAGGTAAGGACAGCCTAAAACATGGTTTATCAAATTCCAACTAACTTCCATTTTCATACCATTCACTCCTGTCGTGCAACTACCACCCTCCAACTCATGCAAATTACCATAAAACTTACATACCTCCTCAGAATAAGTCTCACTACTATTAAACACTAATTCAGCCAAATAGTGTTTACCTAGGGTTTCTACGACATTACCATGCAACAAATCCTCCACATCATCACGATCAACATAATAACTATCAAGAATATTGCAGTGATCATGAATGTACTCATACCTCTCTTGGTTTGCCTTGGAGAAAAAGATCGAATCATCATAGTCGTCGTCCGATTCTTCATGGACTGGTGCAGCCTTGGTTTTTGACTTCTTGGGTGCCATGGGTTTTCGATGTCGGAACTGGTAATGTGGTATAAATCCTAACTTGATGGATTTGGACGGCTGATTGGTGACTATAGGTGGGTGTTGAAGGTGGAGATGGAGTTTTGATTGTTCTGATTTGGGACATAAGACTGAAGATAAGTTAATTTTTGTTTTATATGTCTCCCGTTTCCGAAGTCGTAAACCACCCGCAAATCAATTTCGAGCACTTTACGGGTTCGGAAACTACACGTCAATATATTCATTTACCCCCATTCCTTTTCCGGTGTCGTAAAGCACTCGCAGTTGGACAAATTTTTCCCCAATACTATTTCCGAAATCGGAAATATAAAATTACTGTTAATCCGGCTAGTTTCCGAAGCCGTAAATGAGTCACATTTATCAACATTAATTTAGTAATTATACATTTGATGCTAATTCAGTTTACAACATAATCCGATTAAATATAAGGTTGCTCATGAATTTCATACAAATCGCAAAACAACCTCAATTAAATTTGGTATCTAAGTAAAATATGTAACCATTGTATGTAACGATCTGGAATTCAAACTATATTATGAACAGTCAAACTTAGTAGCAAGCTACTAGAAGCAGACTACCAACCAACTGAATTGTAAACAAATAAAAGAAATCAATAGAACAAAGTATTTCACTGAAACCTAATCGCAAACTCATAGAGGGTGAACCGGAATGAATGACGTCAGCTTATGGTTGCCATCAGAGAGAAGAAGTAACCAGTAACAGTTGCTAATGTTTTATGATTAGAAGATAAGACATAGAGTATTGTTGAAGGATAGTTGCTAAGTAGAGTAACAGTTAACTGTAGAGTAATAGTTGATGTAGAGTAACTGTAGAGTAACAGTTGCTAAGTATTTACTCACAATGAATTTTTGCATACGTTTCAAAAATTGAAAGGAATTCTGGTTTATTAAAGGGATCTGTTGCAGTGAATTTCTATCTGACTTATCTCTGGAATCGAAAAAGGTTGTTGTAATCAATTAGATTTCAGTATTCAAGATGGCAGAATTACAAGTTGGGTCATTGTAGGAAAACCGGCATGAATGGATATAAGATAGTATGTAGAGTATTCAATAAGTGCAAAACATAATAAGGGATCAATTCAGCGTCACAGTTTACCTCTCTTTACTGTTTGATCAGTTTCTACGAGACAATATGACCAATCAAACTTAGCTTGCTACTAGTAACATAATTAATTTATTAATTCCAAATTTATTCATGTCTTTAATTTCATATGTTCAACTAAAATGTACATTTTACGATTTCGGAAACAGTGTGCAGCGGGCGGATTACGATTTCGGAAATGACCCTCATAATTCAGTTCCAGCCAGTGTCCGATCTCGTGAACTCTTCGTGACCAAAATTATATAATCCTTTACGCTGTCGGAATAGCTACAGTTTTTGTTATTTGAAAATAGACTTGTTCCGAGAGATTTACGAAATCGTAAACCAAAAGAGATGATCTCCGGCCGGTTTCCGAAATCGGAAACCAGATGCCTAACCCAAAAAAACAAGAACAACTTGATAAAGATGAAAATGACAATTTAAAATTGAATTGAAGGGGAAAATTGATTTTAAAAGATTGTAATTAATTCATACAATTTGTAACACATGATCAAATTGCAATAGTCTTCAAAGGACACAATATCTTAAGTAAAATTTAAAACAATATTTCAACAATTCAAAAGATCTACAAATAAACCTAGCCATCAAATCCTTGAAAAAAACCATGCTGGGTGAAGTCGTGGTCTTGTGAAGTTGAGGGGCCACGGGGAGGTGAGGGGCCTTGGGAAGTTGATGGGGCTTGTGAGCTCGACGCGGCATTAGAAGGAGAGGCGTTATGTGTGGCATCATGTGTGGCCTCTTCATCCTCACTCACTTGCGCAAGGTCTCCATAGTACACTTCTTCCTCATCCTCACTTAGCACGATCTGGAGACCCTTCTCTTGGATGTACGCTTCTTGATCAGCTTTGATCGCATCCAGTCTCTTATTCGTCGTTTCTAGTTGGCTAGAAAAACAACAGAACAAGTTCGAGATCTTTTTAAAAAGCCTCTTCCGTTCACCTAATTGGTTAGGAAAAAAAAACCAAAATCAAACTCATAAACAACTATAGTGACTGAATTTAGTGGAACTCACCCGCAACAGTTTATAGAGCGGCAGCTTCCTCGCGAGCTTGTTTTCTCCTCGCCACCTTTGCCTGTGCACCAGGTTTCAGAGTATTTTCCTTGAATTTGCCAGTATCGGTGTCAAACACCCAATTCTTCAGGTCGATCCACCTGTCATTATAGTAGGGCTGCATAACCGGCCGATCCAAGAGAGGCACATTGGCTTTCCTACACAGCACAGTGATAAGCCCACCGTACGAAAACCTTTTATCCAACAAAGAAGCACACTTTCTCATTGTACTCATAGATGGTATATCCAGGATTTATTGGGATGCCCTCCATCAGGTAATAGAATACAAGCAGGCGACCAGTGGTGGGCTCTGTGGCATGCCCTCCCGTAAGCAGAACATTATAACAAACCCATTCAAAAACCAACCTCTGCTCTAGGGTCAATATATCTATCTTATAATCAGTCTCTACAGTCCCTTTGCCCAACGACTTATCTAACTTGAAGTACTTACGGCCCATTTCAGCCATGTCTAAAAGTTGTTTATTACACTTTGTCGCCCACTTATTGAATGTGAAAACATTATAGGGCCCCTGTTTATTTTGAGGCCTCAGATGAGTAGAATCAACCCACGGGCACTCTAGCACCTCATTATTCGCAAACTCATCAACGGGCACTAACACACCATTCACCCTCCTCAACATCCTAGTGGTTGTGCATGTACCTAGATTAGCATAAAACTGTCTAACCTCATCTTTGTAGGTAGGCTCGTCTAGCATAATTAGGTTATGCAAATAACTAGGACGAAAATAATTAATCGACTCATTAAAACCTAAATCACAAATAGAGTTGGATTTTAGCACCTTTGAGTCACACATGCCACGCCTAATCCACTTGACGTAGTTCTTCTTGGCCACTGAATCGTAAAATCACTGGCTGTGACCTTCCCTTTGGCGCTCATCCCCACCTCGCTCATGCCGATGCGCACGCTCGAGCATTACCGGCCTTCTTAGCGGCTCCTCCTCCACCTCATCCTCTTACACATATTCCCCACGCTCTCCATGGGTACCCTCAGCCTCCTCCTCACTGCTAGATTCCAACCCAGCCATCTCATCGTATTCTGACTCGGTTTCAATTTCAGGTGGGGTGGGGGGCTTCTTCGATTTCTGCTTCTTTGGCTTAGGGGTTTGATGGTGGGGATGGTGATTGACTCTCAGGTGATGTTGGGGCACCCTTCTTAGCTTTGTGCTTCGGCCTGGCTGGAGGCATGATGGTGGTGGTAGGGTTGAATGTGACGGAATAGATTGAATGTGGTGGTAGTGTTTTTGATTTTGTGATTTGGGGCTTTTCTGAATCACACAAACACAGTTGACTATATATACCATCCATCATTTACGAAATCAGAACTCACCCGTAATAACATCCTGTCTATTTCCGAAATTGGAAACGGGTCCGGAAATAAGTTTAATTGGGGAAAATTGCATTTAACCGGCCACTTTACGTGTTCGTAATTGATAATCTAAAAAAATTAAATGCTGATAATTATAATCCAGTGAAAAACCCGGCTACACTTCCGGCTCGTAAACATTTTTCTTTCGGGTGGTTTACGAAGTCGTAAATTTAGTGCCCCATCCGAAAAACAACTTTATGACCCATTTACGATTTCGGAATTGATAAGCTGAAACAAATTAAATTCGGAGAATTAAAATCCAGTGACAAACCCAGCTACACTTCCGGCTCGTAAACATTTTTGTTTCGGGTGGTTTACGATTTCGTAAATGTTGTGCCCCATCCGGAAAAGATGCTTACGACCTATTTACGATCTCGTAAAGGGAAGATTAAGATGGCTTCAATCTGCCTGATTAGAAAAGTCAACCCGGTCCAATTGCGCCATCGTAAATATTTCGGACAAGTCAGTTTACGATTTTGGAAATCACTCTGTATTTAAAAAGAGTGACAGTTCCGATTTCGTAAACCATCCATTTCGGCATCAGATCAGACTAAAACCCACCACGTGGGTTCATTCATTCATTATATTTCCAACACATTTGTCTCTTCCTCATTATTTCTCCTCCTACACCACTCTTCCCTCTCAATATCTTATCAATTGTACAATATGACACTACCTAAATCCAAGAATCCAACTAAAGAACCTCACAAAAAGTTAAAATTCTACATTTATTCTGCAAGTTCGACTATTTTGGGGGTGTTTCATTCCAAAATAGAGGTACAATTGGTTACCTTTATTAACCCATTTGTATTGCTTTATCACGTGCGATGCAAACAAACATATGGGTTATGGGGTAACCAAATATTATCAAATCCAAACCCTAATCTAGTTGATGCATTAATTATCTATTTTAGGGTTAATTTATGTTGTTGTCTTTTTCTTTTTTAGCTAAATCTTTATACTAATATCTTCTTTTTTTGTTAAATGCACCCTAGCTATTTTATTGTCGGTGAAATTGAAATTTTTTAGTTGTTCTTATTTGTAGGTGAATTAGTGGACAAGTGTTTGTATTTGGTATTAGTGATTAATTTGTTAATCATGGCTCCTACATGTAAACAAAACAAAAAGAAAATTCCTACGAAGAAGAAGGTCAAGTCATCCACAAAAGAGCAATTAATTGTAGATACAAAAATTCCTAGAAACTTATGTCGAGAAATACAAAGGCGTTGGGACGCGGGTATTTCCACTCTAATGGAATTCAATAGGTTAGGAATAGCCATAGGGGTAGAGCGTAAATATTGGTCTAGTTGGGTTGGTAAAATCGCAAGAACAAGACATGATATTAAATGGTTCGATTGGACCAAAGTACCGATGGAGCGTAAATTAGAATTGTTGGAAGAATGCAAGGTATGATGTGGTTTTTTTAATCGCATTTTACATGTTTTACAATCGTGAGGGCATTATAATGTGGATCATGCTATGTACAACTAATCATTTGTGTCATTATTTTAGGAACCGTTCACTATTACCGCCCCCGACATGGCGATGTTAGACCGTGTGACTTTGCAAAAGATCTCGAAGTGTGCACGTCAACATAGGTCTATGCTAAAGAATGAGTATATCTATGGAAATAAGAATAACATCATGCCATAGACGGTGTATAAGGACATCTAACCCGAGAGTTGGGAAATCTTCAAAATCCATGCACAAGAGCTATTGGACGATGTAAGATTTTTTCTCTTCTTTTCAAATTATACTATAGTGTTCGATGTTTCTACTTATGTTGGTTGCTTTTAAAATAGGGCACTCATGAAGATATGGTAGAACTAGCGAAATCAAACAAAATGATTCATCACTATAGTCGCTCGGGATATTATGGAGCGGAGGAGGACTTCATAGAGGAGGAATATGAAGATGGTGTCAAACAAAAAATGGACAAGGGTATGTCGGAATAGGAGGCAAGGGAGACCACTACTAGGATGAATCCCGACCAAATTGAGAGGTGGGAGTCGTTCCTTAAATTGAGACAAAATCCTAGTGGCGTTTATGAAGTCGAAGAAACTCTTGAACTTGCCAAAATAATTGTAAGTCAATAGAAAATGTGTTTGTATGATATGTAGTAGAGAAATGTTTTTTTATCTATCTAATCAAATTATTGTCATGGTTTTGCCCACTTTAAAATTAGGCATTGGCTAAACAAGAGGAAGCCGATGGAAAATTCACCCCTACGGAAAGGTGTGACATATTGAACAAGGCGATGGGGGACGATCATCCTGGCACCGAGGGTATGGTTCTCATGTCCGGCCTAAGGATGTGTATGGTAAACATCCTTTAGCCTCGAATAATGCGTAAGATGCCAAGTACAAGAAGGTGCGGAAGGAAATTGATTCCATTAAAACAACCATGGAAAATGGTTTTAAGTGTTTGCTCGCAAACATGGAATCATTTTACCCGCCAATTTCAAGGATTTAGGTGAAGATTGGGAACCCCCCTCTTCGGGGTCGCGCAACGAACCTCTACACGATGACCTTGATGAGCCACTAAATGTGGCTAGTCCACCCTTTGTCACAACACCCTTGGACGCGGAAAGTGGGGGTGAGACTTCTACTCCCAAAAAGGTTAGTCTTCTTGTACTTATGTGCCAAGTATTTGCTATTCTTTTCCAATTTTCTACAATTAGATGATTTTAATCTCCGACATATAATCTAGTGTAAAATTAATTGGTATTTCCTCTTACAATTTCAATATCTAGGTAGGTTTTCCATGCAATTTGTACATCGATGTGAGTACCACCCAACCCCCTAAATTAGTAGCCATTGGAAATTATGAGGAGGCCATTAAATTACACCATGGGAAAGACATTCCAATAGGCTTGGTTAAGGTGTCTATAACAAAAGAGATATGTGGTGATTCCCACGTCTCGATTCAAAAAGACCCACCTAAACTAGTTTCCAAATCAATGGGAGAACTTCTCTTATGGCCTAGGAGATTAGTACAAATTCCTAATAAAGGCACTAGTGGAAAACGGGACGGAACACGGCGGTTCCGTCCCGGTTGGACGGCGGTTTTAACCGCCGTCCATGGTGGCGCCGTCCAACTGGCGCCACCGTTACTCGGCGGTTGAAACCGCCGAGTAAGGTTTACGAGTTCGGAAACTTACCCGGATGGGTACATTTCCGGACTCGTAAACACCTGCTGCTAGCAGGAGGCTACCCCGGCCATTACGGGCCGGACGGTTAGCCGGAAGGAGTTGTTTGCGCACCCGGACGGTAAGCCGGGAGATATTCCGGCGGCGGCAGTAATCCGGCCACCGTGAAACGGTGGCGGAAAATATGTACTTCCGGATAGGATTACGGTACCGGAAAGTTAGCCGGACAAGAAGTGTTTACTTAACCGGACGCCTGCCAGGGAAACGTTCGGGAAAATGGCTGAAAAGAAGCCAATTTCGTCCGGCCAGAATTCCGAAACCGGAAACCTAGCCGGAAGTAATTTGAACTGTCCGGCCAGGAATTAAGATGTCGTAAAGGCTATCCGGATAATTCTTTAAAATCTGATTTTTATTTATTTCGGCTTTTGAATACAAAATAGAAAGTATTTAAATGGCGCTAGTGAAGAATTATATGTTTCAAATGGTTGTGATGTATTACGAATGAATGTATAATGTAATAAATCACTTGAATGCGCTAAATACAACAATTGCCACAATACATAATGTGTCAATTTTGAACTAGAGCATGTGCATACGAAGTTACGACAATTGATGCAATAGTACTCCTCGGTCGATTCAGGTCTTCGGGTGAGTAGGGCCTTGTATCCTCTTCGAAAATCTGTGCATTAGCATACACAATTCAATATATGACGCAAACATATGAATATGTGTAAGGTACATGCCTTATAGATTTGGAACTTACGGGCTCAAGGTCTTGGTCGAATTCGTTAAGTCCCGCTACCAATTTGAGCTCATACAACATAACGTAGTACCCGCATTCCCAGCTGCTAACTTGTCTCTTGTACTTTAACACAAAAGGAAGATCACATTGTTAAATACAATCGATCGATGTCGATAATACTAGTGTAATTAATGAGGGAGAAACGTGTAGAGTACCTTGATCTCAGTCATTCCAAACTCTCTCCTAGAGGGATTGACATGATTTAAAGCTTGTCTAAGGAGGTGTTCGAAAGACGGGATTGGCGGACGATGGAGAGGATCTATCCAATAAACTTCTTTGGTTTTTTGTGGATCAAAACCAAGCTCCAATGTTTACTAAATAAAAAATGCATATCCATTTGTCAATAATGACAACATAAAAGTTAACATGAGATAATAATGTATAGAATTAGTTAATATGAAATACTTACCCGGAAATGAGTGGTGCTAGGAAGAATAATTTGTCTTCCACACTGAGAGCCTCTCTCATGTAACTTAATCGCTCTGCATCAGTATGACCTAATTCTTGGATTCGCTCAGGGCATAGGAAGCCTATCCATGGCTTCAACCGTTTTTGAACTAATTGATTCAAGAAACTTAAGAAAAAAAATATGAATGGTTAAAACAACGGGGAGAACGGCGGTTGAAAACACACAAGATAATATAGTCTCGACATTAAAATTACTTACAGTTGGAATAAGGACATTAGGGGCTCGGTTACCTTGTCACCCTTCCATAGATCTTCAAAATCACCCCAACACATTACTATTATGCGGAGAGCTATGTCCCTTTTCATCATATTCTTCACGGCCTCATCAAGCTCCTTCTTGGTATCACCGAGCTCTTTTTTTGTATCTCCAAGTTCCTCTTGCCACCCAAGGGTCCTCATCCTTAAAATCTCCATAAATGTAATGTTTAGACAACATTGCTCTATGATCCCGTGCCGCCTTACTCAAGCGAAACATGGTTGTGTCAAAAAGTTTCTCCATATTTGGGGCAACAATTTTGAATGGTACCTACATAAGGTTATAAGAAAATTTGGATAAAATCTCATTCATGTGTACAAAAAAAAAAAAAACCTTAAATGAAGGTAGAAACTTACCAAACACTCCTCCCATAATTTAGTCTTCTCCTTGTCGGGGACCTCGTGCCAAGATTCATACTTTATGTCCACACGAGTTCGACCAATTTTACCAACCCAACTCTTCCATAAATAATACTCTTCCGATATTGGTTCCCCACCATCGTTGAATGTCATGTCCGTCAAAATCCCCTTCTTCATCCTTTTTTGTAAGACGGCACAATATGTCCTAGGACGCCTCACCACCTTTTTTTTAACACCTCCCGCGGTGTTAGGCGTTTTAGAGCTTTTGGGGATTCCTACTACCTTCTTCTTAGGTGGTGCCATAACTCCTCTACAAAAAATAGTTTACATATATTAAATAACCTCACTATCAAGAAAGAATAATTATATGCTAAATTAATGGTAAGTAGTCACTTTAATAATCCTATTATTATCCTATTAGACTAATGGTAAGTAGGGTTTAATTAGGATCCTATTAGACTAATATAAATTGCCTATCACATGCTTCACCCTTAATTCTTTGTAATTAAATTAGTGCATACATATATGACATACTTAACCCTAGATTAGTAGTAACATAACTAATCACCATCAAGACTAATCAAGAATATAGCCCATAATCCCAATTGATTAATCAAGAATGTAGCCCATAAAACAAAACTAGTTTGTAGTAATAATTAAGCAAAGCCCATGAACAAATAAGACAAATTAGCCAATAAACAACATTGATTATACAATTGAAGAGATACCTTTTCAATTAGAATAAAAACCCTAATAGTATGGACAAAGAAGCTACTTTCTTGTTCTAGAACTCAAGAAATGGGGCCAATGTGAGTAATGGTGTTCTTGGTGGTTGGAGAAGAAAATTTTGTTGGTGGAAGAGAGTAAATGGGTGGGAGGAAAGTGAAATTTTCGGAACTAATGTTGAGAATGGGTAGAGGACTAGCTAAGAAAATAGTCTAAGTGTTAGTTATTCTGATTTTTTTGTACTGACCGGCCACGTTTCCGATACCGTGAACCTATCCGGATAAGGCAAAAAAAATTAACCTCAACCGGCTAGGTTTCCGAGTTCGTAAAACCTAGCCGGACGTGTTTATTATAAAAGGGGCAGACGGGTTTTTTTTCCCCAAATCTGCAAACCCTCCCCAAGTTCAACCCCAAACCAGTCCGCCCCTCTCCAAAATTTTCAGCCCAATCTCTCACCATGGTTAGGACTAAAAATCCTTCCACAGGCAAGCAAGTTGCGGAAATCCAACGACAACAAGAGGTGCACTACTCGTCCTCTTCCGAGGAGGAAGGAGAGTCACCTCCAAGAGCCGAAGAACACGTGGGTGGGAGCCGATTAAGCAAGGCCAAATCGAGGAAGACGAAGCGGCAAAGAGGCCATGATAGGCCCCCTGAAGCATCGGCAAGTCGGAATTTCTTCAATCGTAATTTCTTCAATCGGAATTTCTTCAATCGGAATTTCTTCAATCGGAATTTCTTCAATCGGAATTTCAGAAACAATAAGGTCGCGCTTAAAATAGTGTGGATTGACCCCTCATACAAAGGGGTCTGCTTATCATTATACATCGCTTCAAGCGCCTCTGGTTTTCCAAAAAAATGCATGGCAACATCATCTACCAAGTCATCCAATTTATCGTCATAATTACCAACCATTGAATTTTCTCCTACAACCTCCATTGGTTCATTAACAACAACAGTGCTACGTTCTTCCCCATGCCATACCCACGTGGTATAGGAATTTTGGAAACCCCTTACAATCAAATGTTCACGCAAACCTTCAACTCCTAAATACACATCGTTAGTGCAATCCTTACAAGGGCACCGCATGGCCGACTGATTTTCTAATCTTGCATTATCAGAAGCAACATCAATGAAATATTCAACCAGTCCCATATACTCTGGTGAGGTCCGACGATTCTCCCTAATAATCCTACTACGTTCCATAACACTTGTGTACCTATTTTCATAAATTTAAGCAAATATTAATGAATTCATTCATCTACATCGTGCTACTTGACAACATATCAAATACAATATGGTTTCATAAACACTAATAACTAGGAATCAACACGCAAGTTCATATATTATTCAAGCAAATTAGGGACACACATACATATTCATGCTTGAAATTAACAAACATCCGCCCATCAATACTAAATTTAGCGGGAGATTACCTCATCGCGGCCTAGGATTCAGCGAGCCCAGATATTAGGAGATTCTCTGCGTCCTTCAACCCAAAACAAAGATGGAATAGAGTAGATAGAACAAAAGGATCCGTTTCTCGTTTTATAAGATTCTGTTTTAGCTCATCCGGTTACGTTTCCGAGATCGTAAATCCTGCCCGGCCATTTTTCCCGCTATCCGGACAAGTTTACGGTACCGTAAACTTACCCGGACGACTTTTTGACTTGACTCCACCGACATCAGAACTTTGCCCCGTCGACTTGACCGTCAAAGTCAAGCCGGTCAACGGGGAAAGTTCCGGCTAGCCATTTCCGGTGTCGGAAATGTAGGCTGGTCGGCGGTTAAACGCAACCGCCGACCAAAAATGGCAGTTACACGGCGGTTGCATCACAACCGCCGTGTAACAAGCCATCCGGCTAGAGAACCAACATTTACGAGTTCGTAAATGTAGCAGGACGGCGGTTTCCTTATTTTCCCGCGGAACCGCCGTCCTTGGGCGCCGTTTTCCGAACGTTTTCTACTAGTGAGGCGATAAGGAACCACAAAATCCTTGCCCACCAACTAGAAATGAGAAATCTAAGGTGCCAACCACAAGTCAATCTCATAAATCCAAAGGGCCAACCACATTTCCATCTCCTAAATCCAAGGTGCCAACCAAAATTCCATCTCCTAAATCCAAGGTGCCAACCACAACTCCATATACTAAATCCAAGGCGCCAACCACAATTCCATCTCCTTCACATCCATTTGAAGATAGCCAACCTTCATCGTCACTCCGCCAAATTTTTGACAAGTTGTCAAAGCATCCTGAACTTAGTACATATAACTTTCCCGCACCAGAATCTGTTTTTGGTGTTGAAAAATTAGTAGTACTATGTAAGCAAGACTTTAACGATATATGGCGACCTCAAAGGCTACTGTCTACGACAATGTGCCTCGTTCAACTGTAAGTCTTCATTTTCCAAAATAAAAAGTATTTTATATTCCAACTACAATCGACTAGGTAGTAACACTATCTCTACAATTTATTATAGAAAATTGCATCATTTGGCACAAATTCGGTCAATGGCATTTCTTGGCTTCATATGCCCCGATTTCGTACAAGTGGGGACCCACTCAAGAGATGAGAGGCTAACTTATTTGAAGGTTGCCTTAGGAGATCGAACGAAATACCTCTTCATTTGTCCATACCTTGAAAAGTAAGTAGCATTTATACATTTCTAATTTTTTTGGTGTTTACCTAACATTGATGTTTCCATCAACGAATACTCTTGTACAATTTTTCTTGTGGATTAGCGAACATTGGCGTTTGGTGACGATAAACACGGCCTCCAGAGAAGTATATTGGATTGATCCGCTTAACATTGCTCCAAGCCAATCATTTAACAAGATTATCAAGGAAGTCGTGAATTACGTAAATCCAAAATCATCCAAATTTAAAGTCTACCAAATTAAGGTAATCTATTCTTATTATTCATCATATTTTAACCTTTGTATTTGAACCTTAAATTAGTACCTAAATTGTGTATCTTTTGTAAATATTAGTACAAGGTCTAAGATAATGACTGGGTATGCAGTTACTACACTATGATGTTGGCATGGAGGTTGGTTGCACGTGCAAGGCTTTCAAACTTTAACATTCATAGTGTGAGCTTACTCTTCCATTCCTTATTTGATTTAATGTAACTCCTTGTAATTTGTTACCAACATGCTCTACTTTTTCAAATCGGAGGTTTTAGACGATGATTATACCCCCTACACCTTGCAAGATTTGAAGGCAGCAAGGGGTGCATTGGCAACCTTCTTGTTGGATAAGTGTGCTTCATGCATAGAGCACCCAGCTACAACGACAGAATTGTGAGTCGTCAAAGCCGCATCATTTTTTATTGTGCACTAGATAGTGTTATGAACTTTACTAGGTGTATACATTTGCTATTAAGCATTTTTTGGCTCGTTAAAGCCAATATTCAGGGATTAGGTCCTTTATTCTTGGTATTATATCTAATTTCTATTAGACGCTCATCGATCGCGTAAAGCAAATTCAAAATTGTAAAAAACTTTTACACGCCCCGACGCATTTACGATTTCGGAAACCAAAAGAAGAATTCTACAACTTTCTACGGGTGCTTTCCGACGTTGTAACTGGTTTGGTTTTCTCTGCCCAATAAAACCAGTGGGAAACCGAAACGTCGTCCGGCTCGTAAACAGACCACCATAATGGTCTGTTTACAACAACATTTACGAAGTCGGAAATGACCCGCTTCAGATCCATTTTCGCCATCGTAAACAACAAAACAACACCAATTCCGGCTTACATTTACGGGCTCGGAAACTTATTTAGAGAACTGTTAAAACTCATGTTTACGAGCTCGGACATTGAACCGGAATATGATTTCCGGCCTTCATTTCCGACGTCGTAAATATGTATGCACAAAATTGTTTCGGACACTGTAAAGTTTGTTCTCAACTCTATTTCTGACTTCATATCAATTAGCTCACGGCCAGTGATCCATCTTTACGATTTCGTGAAGGAGATTTCAAATCAAACCTAATACTAGATTTACGATTTCGGAAAGTTTTATTTCCGGATGAGGCGAGAGATTTCCGAAATCGGAAATGTGTAGCACATCTATTTAACTAGAAAATAACCTGCTAACATATAGGTTATAATTAAGTACAGAGGATGCAAGGTCGATCCCTCGAGAAACATTGTAATTATTCTTTTCTTTCTACTGATCAAGTTTGGTTAGAAACCACCTTTTTTGTTGAGAGATTTGTTTATTTATAACTAAGAACTAAATTAACTAAACTATTAATGCAAATAACAACGAATTAAACAAATGCAAGAAACACAAATATCAATAGAGAGTAGAATCCGGTAACAGATAAATCCACATTAACATATGATTTGATTGATCACGGGCTCAAAGATAAACCGAATATGCATAAATCAACAAGTTATAGACCTTCGAGAATAGCACAATCAATCCAATTTCTTCTTACTTTGTCGGTAATCAGCAAGAATAGCTAAACTAACTACTTCTCTAATCAAAGTACAACCTAGCCGGAATAGCCTACCTAGATTTAATACCTCAACAACATTAAGCACCAAAGAAACCAGATTCAGACAATTTATAATCAGAATAGCTGTCACAAATTATCTACCCCTTACTCCCAACCATTGGCGTATAGTTTCGCCACTAATTGAATCAGAATTCCTATTGCGGGTTTATTTTTACTAATGCAGTCTGTATTTTGATTGAAACTGACAAAATTGCCCTTCTAAATTTATATAGTTCAAACTTTAACTAATTGCAACCAAGTCCCTATCTTTAATTTGCTTTGTTTTATCCCATTCCCTATCAAGTCATATAGTTGCAGTAGAGCTTCGTTCATCTTACCGTTCCATCCGCCGTCCCGCCTGAGATATGTCAAATCCACCACTTCCTCCTCCTACCGGCGTCGCCGCTCGTCTCCCTCCTCATCTCCAACCCAAAGCCCCTTCAAACTTCGCTCCCATCCAGCTCGCTTTTCATCTCCACTGCCGTTCGCCGTTCCTGCGCGGCCTTTTTTCAGGAGCTCTCTTAGAGCTCCCCAAAGCAAAAATTGACGGAGCGGATTGGTTCTCCGGCGGCGAATAGGGGACGAAGGTGAACGGCGAGTCTCCGCCGGTGAGGATGCGCATCAGAGATTGGTGGGTCGGCTGACCATGGAACCACCAGTCGAGATCGGCGGCGAGGAGCTTCCCGACCGAGGGAGAGGGCGGTTTTGTAAATACATTAGGCTTAGGCTTAGGAGGTGGGTAGCAATAATACCGAGGGTATATTTGTCTTTCCAAAAAATAATACGGACTGCAAAAGTAAAATACGGACTGCAAATAACATTGCTCAATTGAATCTACCCCCTAAATACAGATAAATAGAGAAACTCAATTGGCACTATTCCAAATCACAAAAGATTGCGCAGGTCTCAAGCAATTCATAAATAAAAGTTTTACTCAGGGATTAAGAAGGAACTCATGCAATTCAATTATAAGCCCAATTAGGCCTCACGATAAATCATAGTTAATGCTTCATTATCCTGACCGGACAAGACATTTAGCTACTCATGCTATGAATAAACACACAAATAATATAATAAATCATAATTAAATAACAAAGAGATGAAGAAGAAAAAGGTTATTGATTATAACGACGATCGAGGAAAATCCAAGTATAGCTCCAGTACAAAAGAATTGTTCGTGCTCAAAACCCTAGCTTTGCCGTACGGAGGGATTAGGTCTCGGATGATTAGCTCCCAATAATGCCCAGCCGTGTATATATATTATTTCCCTAAAAACCTAATAATTATAGAAATTGACTAGGCTTATAATTCTGCCATGTACAAAATACTAATTCCAAAAGGGAAAAGGACAAAAAATTCATCCCCACAAATTATCACATCCACACGTGCACAAAATGGACAATATTTCCTTCACTTTATTAACTCCAATTGGCAGCTTGTATTTTCTCATAATTATGCAGTAATCACTGGCATCCCTTTGAGCTTATCACTGATTTTCTCGTCGCTTTTCTTCTTCTCGGAATAATGAAAGTGTAACGATTTATTTTCCGTTGGAGCACACTACCTCATTAAAAAACCTTTCGGAAAAAGAGCATAGTGTCTAGCTCCCCACCATGGCTCTAAACGCTTGATTTTGCTTCTTTTTCAGCATTTCTCTATTTGATTGTTTCACACCAATTGTTGTATTAAACCTGCACCAAAACACACCTTCGTGCACATCAAATAGCAAAAGAGACTTATAAACCACATAAATTAAGTGTATAAATTATAACTGATCAAATATCCCCACACTTAATTCATGCTTGCCCTCAAGCATGTAACCATTATCTCCCAATCCAAGATCAAAGACAATCCAAAACATTCCCACAAACCAAACTAAGCAACATCTACTATGGAACTAACCATCTTACCACAAACCATTCCTCTTTGCTTATAAAATAACTCCATCCTTATACTCTAGTCAAAAATGTGCAATTAAGTCTGAAATAGTTATCGATCAGATTCACAGTGTTCTTAACTAATATTTCTACTCTAGCAACTATGTTTAAACATGCAATACAATTTAAACACTAAAAGTAAGAACACAAGAATTGGTTACGCAGTTCGGTGCTAAAACACCTACATCTGCGGGGCCTTGCCCAGTCTGAAAATCATCCACTAAATAATCAAGATCAATTACAAGTTTCTCAAACAATTAACTATCTAGACTTATCTTTCCGTGTGGATTTTTGTGATCCCCTCACAGCCAGTCAGCAACTCCTCGTTGCTATCTCGACCACTTCTCCCGAAGTATTAAGGCTTTCTTGATTTCAGACTATGGCGATGGCGAAGGCCTATTGAATCTCCGTTCAATTTGCTGCTCCAAGAACTATAAAGCTATTTTGAACTCCATAATACTTTCCCTCAAGTTGGATACTTTCTGTCGCAGCTTCTTTCTCAATTTATAGCTCAATGTTGTGATGCCGTCTTGATCTTCTCGATCCTTCCAATTCGTCAATGTTGATCTGCTCGTCCAGCTCGTCACACCTACACTTAGTCTTCTAGCTATATTCTACTTCTATAGCTATAGGATAAGAAATATATTATTTCCTTATTTAATACTAATCCTAATTCAAATACAACTCTATCATATCTTCCAATGCTAATCAAATCTGCTCTTGAATATCTTCGAATATCTTCTGCATCTTGAAATATCTTTGTTGATAGCATACGAGTTGTACTTCACCACAATGACTGTTGATTGGTTTCTGATTCTTCTGGATCAAGTGTTTAAACATACAGTGTGTTTAAACACAGAGACTTCTACAAAATTGCCAACTAAATTATCTTGAAAGCTTCTGGACTCTTCAAAGTCCAGCCTCACCAAAAGTCACTCATTATCTCTCAAAAAATAGAGACAATGACACACATCACATATCAGCACACTTCACAACAGGAATTGCAATACCACTATCTCAACCACATAAAATAAATACTTGAGCATAATAATTAGGAATTATATAAGGTTGGCTTGGAGTAAAGGTAGGAAAAATATATAGGAATAACTAGCTCACAAGTCTAAAATTATGCAAGAAAATTCATTCTCATTCTTGAAATTCTTGTGCTAGTGCTGGTGCTCATACTCAATAAAAATGCAGAGTTGAGATTACTACAAGTATGAACAAGTTGTTGTGCAAATAAAGAAACAAATATTTGATGTTACTCATTATGTATGCCGGACACCAACACTTCAACAGCGAATCAGGCTCTCGAACTGATCTGCAAGACAAAGGCCCACCCGGGGATAGACACTCCGACGCTCAAGGCAGTATATTTGCTTAAGGCGTAAAGTATAAATTATGAGATTAGATGGAGAGGTCTACCAAACCTTTAGGGTATTTATATGGCTACAATCCGTAGATCGCCAAGATATGTATTTATGGTATGAATACAACTCTTATGGGAATAGAGGTTGTATTACCATATATAATAAAAGTATATTTCGAACATGATTGTGTTACCATGTTTAGGATGGCTGTATCACCATCTTCGAGAGGATGTATATTCCTTGTAGAACATTCATAATATACGCATTCCTTATAAGGATTAGGACTGATGGACCTGTGAATCCACCCTCCGCGCGTCTCGAGCCCATGACCCTTCTCGGTCCCTGGTCCGAGTATGAATGAGGCCCGAATACGAACCATGGACTTATCAGTAGCTCCAAGGTAGATCTTCAGAATATGGATCGCTCTGTCCCGAAGGTTGAAGAAGAGGCTTGCTTCTCGAGGGAAGACCAATAACTCGGGGGAGATTGACTCGGGGTGTTAAGCTTGGGATATCCTCCTCTCGGGCTTACCCTTCTGAATATCTAAACGCTGGATCCCTAGGGCCGAGTTTTTTGATGCATTGGATCCCTCCGAGAAGATAGTAACATCAGGAGATCTATTGAGGCTTATTAGAGCCAAGTATCCTGAATTATCTTCTCTTGATGAGGTGATTTCTAGTCCTTCCATTAATAAGGTGGATTAGTTTTGGCATCTCCTCGTCAGCTTCAAAGCCTGAAATCCTTTGCACATGAACCTTGACCTCCTGATTTACTGGAAAGGAGCTCCTGCCAAGCTGAGATACTCTGGGATCAGGTCTTCGCAGTTGTCCATGATGAACACTCTGCGTGCTTGATGTTGTTTGACTTCTTCCTTGGGTTCCCTTTGACAAGGCCTTTAATGTCACAGCGTGCAGAAAAGTTGACAATAGCCCATCTCTCCAGTGTCACTTCTGGTGAAGTCCTAGGAAACCTTATTGGGTATTTTTAAAAGTACCATATTCTGATGTAATAACACCTTTGGTATGATCTTTTTTAGAGGTTTAGCCTCTTGTGTGCCCTTTTGAGGGTCTTTTTTAGTATCATATTCTGATGTAATAACACCTTTGGTATGAACTATTTGTGTTCGAGGTTTTTCCTCTATGTGCCCTTTTGAGGGAATTTTTAGAAGTATCATATTCTGATGTAATAACACCTTTGATATGAACTATTTGTGTTCGAGGTTTTTCCTCTATGTGCCCTTTTGAGGGACTTTTTTAGAAGTATCATATTCTGATGTAATAACACCTTTGATATGAACTTTAACTTCTGTTTTTGAGGTTTCTCCTCTTTATGTTTGAGATGATTGATTTTCGAGCACATCTGCCCTTTTGGCCTATAGACCTCAATGAAGCACTTTTTGAAGTACTTTATCTCGAACCTATCTCTTTTATTCAAAATGATTGGTATTTGGATATTGGATCCAAACAACTTATAAGTTGACCAATCATATACTTTATAAAGTATATTGTTTTGAATAGCAACAATCCTTTTTTTTAGAATAGGTATGAAAATATCATGACTTCAATCTAAGTTTATAACTTTAAGAATATAATTAAAGTAAATAGTGGGTTTAAGTTTGAGTACCCGTTTGTGCTAGAGCATACTTGTCTCGGGCCTTGATGAGGCTTCTCGGACGTTCTTGATAATCTCGAACCTTTGTGAGGCTCTCCCTTGATTTTTTATCTTCCGTGATACTTTCGTAAGTTAATCACATTCTATCTTCGTGGTATAAGTTCCCCCTTCATGGTTTCCAAGAGGTAGCTTCCCCCTGGATGGGATTCTATGCTCGATATGGACCTTCCCTTCCACTTCTTTCTTGCTTTTTCCATTTAACCTCATTACGAGGTCTCCTTTAATGAAAGTGGTCAAGCGGACTCTTCTATCATGGTAGCACTTGACTCCTTCTTTCACCTTGGCCTTGTGGATAGAAGCATTTGTTCTCTTCTCCTCTAGGAGGTCCAGATCGAGACAAAGGTTTTCTTCGTTGGCGGTGCCATCTTCGTCGTCTGGTTCGGAAGTATAGGCAGAGGGGACTCCAGTTTCCATGGGGATGACTGCCTCGGACCCATAGACTAAGTTGTAAGGAGTCGCTCCTGTTGCTGTAGCTGGTGTGGTTCTATGGGTCCAGATCACACTTGGTAGTTCTTTGATCCAGTTTCCTTTAGCTCTTTCGAGGCATTTCTTGATGCCTCTTACCAGGGTTCTGTTTGTAACCTCTACTTGGCCATTAGCTTCTTGAAGGGGTCATTAGCAAATTGTGCTTCATTAACTGTCACTATGTATCTTGGGATGCCATAGCGACACACAATATTCTTCCAGCAGAAGTTAATAATTGTCTTGCCAATTATGTTGGTCAAGGCTTCAGCTTCCATCCACTATGAGGTACTTGAAGTTACCAGGGGCCGTAGGAAAAGGTTCGACGAGATCCATGCCCCATCGGATGAATGGCCAGGATTCTTGGATGGTAATCATGTTCTCCTGTGGCACATGGACCATCTTAGCAAATCTTTGACACTAGTGACAAGAACCTATATATCTTCTGGCATCTTGAAACATCGTAGGCCAGAAATAACCCATTTGTAGGAGCTTTCGAGTGATGGTGCGTGGACCTTGGTGGCTATCGCAAACTCCTTTTTGTGCTTCTTGTATTAAGTGTTCAGCGTCGGAAGGCCCAACACACTTGAGTAAAGGTTGAAGGTATCCTTTATTGTGTAAGATGCTGTCGTGGATGACATTTTTTAGAGTTTTGACTCGGACTTTCCGTGCCAGGTGTTTGTCCTCGGGAAGGGTACTCGTTTGGTGGTATTCATTGTAGGGGTTCATCCATGTGTCTGAGATTTTAACAGCCATAATGCTATTCTCTTCGTAATTTCTCTTCGCCAGGGTTTCCCTTAACAATTCTTGAGAAGATCTTATGTTGAGGTCCGAGGAGACAAGTTTGCTAAGTGCATCAACTTTACGGTTACCTTCTCGGGAGATATAACTCAGCTTGTAATGTCAGAATTGATTTATGAGAGGCTTAACTATCTCAAGGTATTTCTGGAGATTGTATTCTCGAGTTTCGTATTCGCCTTTAGCCTGTCGAAACATGATCTGTGAATCACTGAAGGTTTCGAGATCCTCGACCTCAAGGCCCTTTGCTTCCAGGTCTTTAGCTAGTTTCAGTCATTTGATGAGAGCTTCATACTCAGCTTCATTGCTGGTGGCTCGGAAATTGGAATGGAGAACATAAGGATGGTCATTTCCCCCAGGGATGGTTAGTAACATTTTTATTACCACTTCCCCCCGAGTTGGAGGATCCATTGACATATAACTATCATTTTCCTCGAAGTAAAACACCGTAGGTTGTTCAAGATTAAGGTTGGGAATGAGATTTCCTGGGATAGTGTTGTCGGCCAAGATGTTACTCACTTTTCTGGCGTGACGGATAGCCGTGATCATGCAGGAATGTGCCACTCTTTGATCTCCTTTGATTGAAGCTACTCCTTGCGGTGTCAGAAATTTTAACTACAGATGATAGGGAGACCATACGGCTTTAGCTTGGCACATCCAAGGTCTGCCAAGGATAATGTTGAAGGGTGTGACAGTGTCTACTACCATGAATGTGCAGTATAGGGTTAAGCTCTTCGCTCCGTCTGCTACTATGACTGGGAGTGTAATCTCTCTGAGAGGTATTACAGGATTTCCAGTGAACCCCGAGATCGGACCCGTAGGTTTGAGGTCGTCCTTGGTAAATCCTAGTTCCTGAAAGCAATCTTGGAACATTACTTCTATTCCACTCCCGTCATCTATGAAGACTGCTTTCACCAGAGAATTTTGTATGGTTGCTGAGATGATGAGAGGGTCAGAGTGAGATATCTGATTTGGTACGGCATCTGCGTCCGGGAAAGTGATGGTTTCCTCGGGGCGAAGCCTCTTGTTGACTGGCTCGATGTGTGGTATGGCCCGCACACTATCCTTCAGCTTATTCAAGGAAATGGCTTCTCCGTTATAGCCACTAATGTTGTTGATGGCTCGGTTGGCTCCATTTGACGGTGGTGGAGGAGGATCTTGAGGATTGTTGCATCCACCACCTTGGCAGCTATTGTTATTGCTGTGGGAGCCATTTTTCTTCTTCAGAGTGTTATTTCTTACAATCATTCGATATAGGTTTATCAGAAGGATTTCATCTTGATCATAGCATCTTGCGGCGAGATCCATGTATCTATGATAATGCTCTATCACAGATTCTCCTTCTTGTTAACTACCTTCAAGAATTTGTCGGTCCCTTTGTGCTCTTCCTTCCAGAGAAGAGATCGAGTTGGGTCTACTATACCCCAACCTATTTTCACTCGGGGGAATGTCCGAGACAAGGCTGATTTGGGGTGGATCAAAGCCCTGCGAGCTGTGTTGTATGGTTTGGTTTAGGGTTTCTCTGAGATGTCTTTGTCTAGAGTCCTCCTGTTGTCCTTCTGCAAGGATTTGCCGATCCCTTTGTGTTCGCTCTCATGGAGAAAAGATCGAATCGGGATCACTATATCCCAATCTAATTTCCTGGTCCCGGCCATCTGAATTGTTGATGTCTGCGCTATCATTCACGTCGGTTTGGATGGAAACCTTTTGACCTGAGTTTGGTACTTCAGATCCAATAGGGTTCGTTCCAGGAGGTAGGGTTCTGGATGCAGCAGGATGGGAGCCAGACGTTGGTATCCAAGATATGATGGGATTTGGTCCAGGAGGTGCTCTGGATATACCATGATTTGGACCAAATATTGGTGTTCTTATCCTGATAGGATTTGGACTGGTGGATATCGGAACGTTGAAGTTTCCGGCCCCCGTGGTAGAGCTTGGTGGTGGTTCTGAGGTAAAGTGTGTTCGATATCTTCCGGGTTGACCACGTCCTCGACCGCTTCCTCGTCCTTATCCTCGTCCTTGGGGAGGTTGCTCTGCTTCTGGATTCTCCTCCGAATTTTGCCCCAGTACTCGGGCGCTTCGTCTTGGTTGCTCGGTGTCAGACATGTTGGGGAAGCTACTTCTGCAGGTGCGCTAGACCAGATCAGAAACAAGGTTCGGCGACGTCGTCAATGAGTGTGAGAGGTCCCACTGGGTGTGCCAAATTGATGTATGCCGGACACCAACACTTCAACTACGAACCAGGCTCTCGAACTGATCTGCAAGAAAAAGGCCCCGGGTGTCCCGGGGATAGACACTCTGACGCTCAAGTCAATATATTTACTTAAGGCGTAAGTATAAAGTATGAGATTAGATGGAGAGGTCTACCAAACCTTTAGGATATTTATATGGCTACAATCCGTAGATCACCAAGATATGTATTTATGGTATGAATACAACTCTTATGGGAATAGAGGTTGTATTACCATGTATAATAGAAGTATATTTCGGACATGGTTGTGTTACCATGTTTAGGATGACTGTATTACCATCTTCGAGAGGATGTATATTCCTTGTAGAACATTCATAATATACGCATTCCTTATAAGGATTAGGACTGATGAACCTGTGGATCCACCCTCCGCGCGTCTCGAGCCCACGACCCTTCTCGGACCCTGGTCCGAGTATGAATGAGGCCCGGATACAAACCATGGACATATCAACTCACACAACAACAAAAATGCTTGCTGCCCTTTTTTTCTTTTTCAGAAACATCGCCGGTAAGTCCTGCCAGATGTTTAGCTTTTACACCTCACTGGTTTCAGTCCTCCCAGATATCTAGTTTCATTTTTTTATTCATTTCCATAGAACCTCACCGTTTAAGTCCTGCCGGATATCACTGGTTTCAGTCCTGTCGGATATTTGGTTTTTATTCTTTTTTTTTTCTTCTGAGCAGCAGCAAATTCAAAATTTAACAGCACTAAAATAACATCGCATCATGCACATCGAAAGAGAATAAAAATACTTGCACAATATTATAAAGGTAAAGGCTAAGGCTGTAGGTTTAAATACATAGTGGGTTTATAACAAAGAAACAGCCAGGCTTCAACAGGGTTCACTAGGGGTGTCGATATAATCGATATAAGGTGGGAAAATATATGTAGAAGCTGTGGGGTTTTATTCCTAATTGTCTACATGCTCAAATATCATTTAGCAGCTTTGAATCATGACATACAAACCAAGTAAAATATACCAACATGTGATCTCTCGGAAAAGACAAAGAGTTGTATTATATAATGCCTATATTTTTCTTTCTTGGCTTTTGCTCTTTCTTGGGCTCAAATCCTCACAATATACTAGGTTAAATCAAATGACTCATTATTGCACGTTCATCGTTCCTGAATATATACAAGCAAAATCAGCCCAATTCAGCTCATATAAAAAAGTTTCATTCATGCCATAGATGAAAACTGAATATTTCTTTGAAAACAGAATTTTCAAACCAAATTTTTTCAATTATCCACCAATTATTCTGTTCAAATTCTAGTACCACATCACAAATAACAAGACAAATTCCAGAAATTCAAAGCATATAATATTGACATATATATATATATATATATCAGCCAGAAAACATCCCCACACTTAAAATCTTGTTTGTCCTCAAACAATCAACCACACAATTCAAGCAACAAAGTGTACATGAAGCACGGAATCACCATATAACAGAATGAAAGAAGGATCAAGAGTGACCGTAAGATTGGTGATTCGCTTGAACGGATTAGACTGTTAGGATGATCACGGTGTTTCCGCGGCTGGAATGGATTCCGGTGTTGGTGATGAAAAATCTGGAAACTAGGCTGCTCGTTGGTCAGCTATAAACGCATGGTATCCGATTGAGCTTGGGAATAAACTCCATTAATAGAACATAATACTTTAGTCCCTGTAAAACAATTAAGCACTTCAGATTAGCTCCACACTTCTCAGAAAATACCAAACAAAACCAACTATTTTGTTTTGGAAGAAAACCGAAAATAAAACAAAAAATTCAGAAAAAATTTAAAAAAATTCGTTTTATTTTGTGAAAAACGAAATTCAGATTTTTTTTTTGTTTGAAGAAGACAAAACCGAAAATCAAAATTAAAATCAAATCAAACCCAAAGAAAGCAAAAATAAATAACAATTAGGTTGCCTCCCAATAAGAGCTCCATTTTGACGGGCACGACCTTGACCAGAACTCCTCCTCAGCTATATGAAGGCTCTTCGAGGTAGATTATATCCTCCTCCTCTTCCTGCGATCGAGGCATCTCATAGAAGGGTTTTAATTGTTGTCCATTCATAGTGAAAAGTTTTCCAGAATCCATTCCCTTGATATCAATAGCTCCATTAGATTTAATAGCAACCACTTCGAAAGGTCCCATCCATTTTGACTTCAACTTACCTCCAATCAGTCGGAGTCTGGACTGAAAAACCAACACTTTCTGCCCACTTGAAACAGTTTCTGCATGATGTGTTGATCATGCCACATTTTTTTCTTATCCTTGTACCACATAGCATAATCATACGATTCCAATCGAATCTCATCCAACTCTTGCAGCTGAAATTTCCTCTCTTCCCCACACTTAGATGCATCCATGCCCATCCGCTTAACTTTTAAATCTGCCAAGGTCCATCCACTAGCTGTCTTGCGATCCCGCATAACTCCGAGTGGTTGTTTTTCCTGATTAAGGCTGCTTATGATGACCGGAAGTGTGTCTCCATCTTCCAGGAACGCATGTTTCAAATTCTCTGGGAGGTTCTTCGGCTCCAATTTCGGCGGTTCAATTACAGATGGTAGCAATTTTTCTGAAATCGCCTGTATTGGCATACGGGCGGGATCAAATTTTTTAGATTGTTGATCCATAGCATACAAAGACAGTATATCCTCCTTGTCATCTTCATCAATAGCTTCCAATGCATCAGAATCCGTCATACCCTTAGTTGTGATTAATTCCATCTTATCCTGCACAATATTCGTCTCAAGGTGTTCTTGGACTAAAGGGTCAATATCATCTGTAAAACTCACATTTTCCACATCCTCAAGATTGTTCTTGGCATCAAAAATATTAAAGGTATAGTGTCACCAAAGAATTCACAACTTAAGTTCCTTCATCAACATTAATTATCGCCTTAACCATTTTCATGAAAGGTCTCCCAAGTAGTAAAGATGCTGATTTATTGCTATAAGAATTTCCCATATCAATTATATAAAAATCAGCCGGGTACACAAAATCCTTAACTTTCACTAGCACATTTTCAAGCACACCACATGGATTACAAAAAGTTCTATCAGCCAATTGAATAACAGTATTTGTAGGAGTTAGCTTTCCCAGTTCCAGTTTATCATAAATTGAAAGTGGCATGACATTTATCGAAGCACCTAAATCAAACATAGCCTTTTCAATTTTTGTACTCCAATAGTACATGGGATTGAAAACATACCTGGGTCCTTGTACTTTGGTGGCAACTTTTTCTGAATAACTGCTGACACATTCTCATCCACCAACACCCTTTCATCATCTTTTGCAACGACCTTCTCAAGTAATAAAATCTTTGAGAAACTTAGCAAACTTTCGCATACTCTTTATGGCTTCCAAGAAATGGCACATTTATCTCCACCTTATTGAATATGTTGAGGATATCACTCACATCGCTAGTTTTTTTCGTTGAAACCAAACAGCGAGGGAATGAAGGTGGTATCAAAATTCCATTCGACATTTTTGGCTCTGGATCACGGTCCTTATCCTTCTTGGGTCGTTTGTATCTCGATGCTCCTCCCACCTTGCTAGGATCCGTTTCTGGAGCTGCCCGTATGGGCATAGATCGGGTGCAGAATCTTCTTCAGGTTCCTATCTTGGCTCTCTATTCAACTCCTCGTGTGCAGGGTCATCTCCCACGGTTTTACTACTCCGCAAGGTAAATTGACTCACATTCGCATTCTTTTTCTGATTCTGCGACGGTAACTTTCCTTGATGCCCTCTCATCTCATTAACTGTATTTGAAAGTTGAGACAGCCGGTGATCTTGTTGTTTTAATTCTTGCTTGAGTTCATCAATCCTTCCATTCACATTCCTCATCTCATTCATCATCTTTTTAAACATGTCCCCAATTGGTATTTCAGTTGTTTGTTGAGGTTGAGGTTGTGCATGTGGTTGAAACTGTTGTTGCACCTGATAGTAACCCCTCTGATTTTGTTACTTAAAATTGTTGTTCGTGTTTTGATGCTGCTGTTGAACTTGGTTATCTTGACCACCCAGTATAAAATTCGGATGATCTCTCTATCCTGGGTTGTACGTACTTGAGTATGGGTCATATCGCCTTTGCTGGTTTCCTGATGGGTTGTTCACCCAATTTGCTTGCTCTTCATCCTCCATTGGACATGAATGAGTATGATGTCCAGAATCACCACAAGTTCCACATACCCAGCGGATGTCAATTCCTGCAACTTTCCCAACTGCTTTCTCAATCATCTTTTCCACTTTCTCTTTCATTGCTTCTTCCCAGTCCAAATTCCGGGCTCCTGCAACCTTTCTTCTAGAGCGGTCTTGCGGGTCTTCATATTCCTTCGATGCCTCCAAGTGGTTCTTCAATAATTGTTTAGCTTCATCTGCATTGAGCCTCAAAAATGCACCATTTCCTGCATTCAACAGCTTCTTTTCTTCCGTTGTCATCCCACGGAAAAGACATTTTAACAGCTCACCCGGCGACATGTTGTGGTTTGGGCAGTTATCCACCAATTTTCTGAACCGAGCATTGTATTCATTCACATTCTCATCGAACTGCTGCTTGATGGTTCTAATCTGATCGATCATTAAGTCAGTCTTTGTGTCAGGGAAGAAGTTATCAAGGAATGCCTTCTTCATTGCTGCCCATGAATTTATCGACTTCGCTTCCAAGGTATTGAGCCAAGTATTAGCAGCATCAGATAGGGCAAACTCGAAAAGTACAAGGCGATACTGGTCCTCCGTGACATTCGCTGCGCGCTTTTGAATTCTACAGATCTTGATGAACTCACTCAGGAAGTTATGCGGATCTTCTCGAGTCTTTCCATAGAACTTGGGTAGCACATTCAGCAAGTTTGTTTTAATGTCTACCGTTGGAGCTCCATCTGGCCAAAGTATAGGTGATGGTGGATCACCTATTACATGGTTTGTTAACTCGCACAGTGGAGTATTATTGTTGTTCGTCATCTCAACTTTTTCGTCCTCTTCAGAGTATGAGGTAATGGACGAATTTTTGGAACCAGCAAGGTCGCCTGTATGGCCTAACGGTGGACCTTCAGAGTTAGAAAAACCTTTCTTGCGTGATTCTCTAGCCTTTTTACGTAACGCCTTTGCTGTTTTCTCGATTTCGCCGTCAAATAATAGCTCTGTTGTTGACGACCTGGTCATAAACAATCAAAATGAAACAAAAAATCAATAGAATTAAATGAAATAATTAACAACCGCTCCCCGGCAGCGGCGCCAATTTGATAGGTCGTTTTTAACTATCAAATAACATGCTAACATATAGGTTATAATTAAGTACAGAGGAAGCAAGGTCGATCTCTCGAGGAACAGTGTAATTATTATTTTCTTTCTACTGATCAAGTTTGGCTAGAAACCACCTGTTTTGTTGAGAGATTTGTTTATTTATAACTAAGAACTAAATTAACTAAACTATTAATGAAAATAACGACGAATTAAACGAATGCAAGAAACACAAATATGAATAGAGAGTAGAATCCGGTAATAGATAAATCCACATTAACATATGATTTGATTGATCACGGGCTCAAAGATAAACTGAATATGCATAAATCAACCAGTTACCTTCGAGAATAGCACACCCAGTCCAATTTTTTCTTACTTTGTCGGTAATCAGCAAGAATAGCTAAACTAACTACTTCTCTAATCAAGATACAACCTAGCCGGAATAACCTACCTAGATTTAATACTTCAACAGCATTAAGCACCAAAGAAACCCGATTCAGATAATTTATAATCAGAATAGCTGTCACAAATTATCTACCCCTTACTCCCAACTATTGGCGTATAGTTTTGCCACTAATTAATTGAATCTACCCCCTAAATACAGATAAATAGAGGAACTCAATTGGCACTATTCCAAATCACAAAAGATTGCGCAGGTCTCAAGTAATTCAGAAATAAAAGTTTTACTCAGGGATTAAGAAGGAACTCATGCAATTCAATTATAAGCACATTTAGGCCTCACGATAAATCATAGTTAATGCTTCATTATCCTGACCGGACAAGAAATTTAGCTATTCATGCTATGAATAAACACACAAATAAATAATAAATCATAATTAAATAACAAAGAGATGAAGAAGGAAAAGGTTATAGATTATAATGACGATCGAGAAAAATCCAAGTGTAGCTCCAGTACAAAATAATTGTTCGTGCTCAAAACCCTAGCTTTGTCGTACGGAGGGATTAGGTCTTGGATGATTAGCTCCCAATAATGCCCAGCCGTGTATATATATTATTCCCCTAAAAACCTAATAATTATAGAAATTGACTAGGCTTATAATTCTGCCATGTACAAAATACTAATTCCAAAAATGAAAAGGACAAAATTCATCACCACAAATTATCACATCCACACGTGCACAAAATGAACAATATTTCCTTCACTTTATTAACTCCAATTGGCAGCTTGTATTTTCTCATAATTATGCAGTAATCACTGGCATCTCTTTGAGCTTATCACTGATTTTCTCGTCGTTTTTTCTTCTTCCCGGAATAATGAAATTGTAACGATTCATTATCCGTTGGAGCACTGTACCTCATTAAAAAACCTTTCGGAAAAAGAGTATAGTGTCTAGCTCGATCCCCACCATGGCTCTAAACGCTTGATTTTGCTTCTTTTTCAGCACTTTTCTATTTGATTGTTTCACACCAATTCTTATATTAAACCTGCACCAAAACACACCTTCGTGCACATCAAATAGCAAAAGAGACTTATAAACCACATAAATTAAGTGTATAAATTATAACTGATCAAGAGTCCACCAACCTGGCTTATGTATATTTTTGAGTTAAATATATATATATATATGGATTACACTTTCTCTAATTATGGGAATACAACTGTTGTTACCATATGTATAATAATTATACTCGAATTATAAACCTTGTTAGTCTAAGCACTATGGTACTATAAATAAAGGCATGGTATATCTCTCTATCTATCTGATACACACTACGCACTTGTGCTTATTTCTTCATAAAGCTGCAACTGACTTAAGTATCAGAATATTTATCCCCGACCAACCCGGGGTCTGTTTTGTATGTCAGGCTGTGAGCTCGAAGGAGATCAAACACAGGTCCTAGACATCCATCAGGTACTTCATAGTTTCGTATTGTTCAGGGTACTAGTCCATTTGAACCACCCCTCATGATAAATCGACTACTTAACATATTAAATGAAACTTAACATAATTTTTTCATACACCAGTTTATAATTCAATATTTTTTTATTTAGTTTAGTTCAATAATGTATAAGGTAGATAGAATATTGCTTAAATTTTTAAATGAAAACAACCATACACATACGTTAATTATATATATTCAGTAATACACAAAATCCCTTATATAAATCAGATTTCACGATTTTTCATTTCAAAGTCAATATGAGCATAGTGTGTATCAGATGGATAGATTAATTGGTTGTATTTACATTTCTATTGCATGACATATATAGGCGATCAAATTATAATTTGTCATGATCAAAGTTCCGGGATTACATTAGCTACCATTATCCTCAGCATGATTGTTGGGAATTGAATTGAATTTTAATCCTAGTCTGTTTTGGATTTATTATTATGGTAAATCTAATTCTGTTCCGGAAGGGATTGGGTAGTCCCGTTCCACATCTGTTTAGGATTCTGTCTGGGTATTATATATACCATACGCTGCCAATGTGATCTGTGTGCAAGATTCACATCTTCCACCATCTGTATCTGTTCTGTTCTGTTCTGTGTGTGGGGTTGGCATCTCTCACTATCTGTAATATATCTGTAATATATGGTGCATTCAAGAAGATGTCTGAGAAGTTGTCGGTGATGTGATTCAAGAAGATATATGAGAATTAGCACATCTGTATCTGTCAGCGGAGCGGTTCAAGAAGGTGTCTGAGAGTTCATCTGACTTAAGACTATGTCCGAGAATTGTCCATCTGTAATCCGTCTGTTATCTGTCTGTAATCTGTAATCTGTTCCGATATTAATGATGTTTGTGTTTCTGTCGTGGATGTAGCCAATTTGGTGAACCACGTTAAATATCTGTGTTCTGTGTTTTCTTCTTTGTTATCTTGAGCTGCGCAATGGGATTGATTTCCCAACAAGTGGTATCAGAGCATGGTTAGATCTGGGGAGTTGCGGTCAGGAGCTAGGTCAGGGATAACAACAAACTAGTGTTGGAGTCTAGCTAGTTCATCGGTCGAGATAATGGAAGAAGACAGTCTGAAGATTGCTTTAGTCTATTGGCGAGTCTGGAGAAGAAATCTGATTTGTTTTGTCAGTGTTGTACACAAGTTGTTTGTCTGTTCTGAAAATCTGTTTCAAGAGATGCAATCTGGATGTGGACAAGGTATGCTGTGGTTGAGCACACATTCCAAGAAGGGGATATGGTGTTGTAGCTGTTGCATCTGCTATTCTGTGAAGTGTTGTTCTGTTCTATGTTGTTCTGGTAGCAAGTCCTTTCCTGGTTGGATTTGTTAAATCTGTTTACCCATCTGTTGTTGTCGCAAGTTCTTTCCGGGTTGAATTTGTTGAAGGCAGTTCTATTGGTGGTCTGGGTACTTCGGTACATCTATTTGGCAAGCGTCTGTAGCACTACTCTCCCGGTGCATCTGTTTCTGTCTGGTACATCTGGCACAACCACCGTGCATCTGGTACATCTGGTTCGAAGCTTCATCTGTCTGTTTCTGTGAGATTTCAATTCAAGGGGGAGATTGTTGGGAATTGAATTGAATTTTAATCCTAGTCTGTTTTGGATTTATTGATTATGGTAAATTTAATTCTGTTCCGGAAGGGAATGGGTAGTCCCGTTCCACATCTGTTTAGGATTCTGTCTGGGTATTATATATACCATACGCTGCCAATGTGATCTGTGTGCAAGATTCACATCTTCCACCATCTGTATCTGTTCTGTTCTGTTCTGTGTATGGGGTTGGCATCTCTCACTATCTGTAATATATCTGTAATATATGGTGCATTCAAGACGATGTCTGAGAAGTTGTCGGTGACGTGATTCAAGAAGATATATGAGAATTAGCACATCTGTATCTGTCAGTGGAGCGGTTCAAGAAGGCGTCTGAGAGTTCATCTGACTTAAGACTATGTCCGAGAATTGCCCATCTGTTATCCGTCTGTTATCTGTCTGTAATCTGTAATCTGTTCCGATATTAATGATGTTTGTGTTTCTGTCGTGGATGTAGCCAATTTTGTGAACCACGTTAAATATCTGTGTTCTGTGTTTTCTTCTTTGTTATCTTGAGCTGCGCAATGGGATTGATTTCCCAACAGCATGATATCCATTTCATTCTAAGATTTCACATTCACCACCCAAAACTCTTCCATTTTCCGGGCACATTTATTTACCTCAGCTTTAAGCTTGTTGGCACGCTCATGCTGGTCTTGATGAGCTATATGCAAGAGTTCCTTCATCTGCCGTGTGAGTGTTTTCGTCTTATTCTTGTCCTTAACTCTTTTTGCCTCGTAAGCTGCAGTAACATCAATGAGGTTGAGCAGAGCTAGATAGGACTTCTCAACGTTATCCACGAGGAAGACTCTCTCAGCCACCACCCTGAAATAAATCAATTAAACAAGGTAAGACAATAAGAGACTTGTAAAATAGAAATTTAAAAATAATCTAGTTAGAAATCATGTAAGAATAGCACATAATTTCGAACTTGATCAGGTGACATAGCCGTCGTCATGGTAGGAAAAATTGAACGGAAGTTGATCGGAAAAGTTAGATCAGTACGGAGTTGTAGCCTTGTAGGTCTCTTGAAAAGGGATATGTTTGGGAGGACAATTCTAAAAAAAACCAGTGGTTTTTTCGACCGGTCGATAAACGACAAAACTTTCAGATGAGTTGGAATTCGAGTGGGTCCCACGTAAAATATAATAGTATCATTTGTTTCTCTCTTCCTCCTCTTTCCTTCTCTCATTTTTTCTGGGTTCTCCTCAGTTCAAGTTCCGGCCATCAATGGCAAATCCCTCCTTTCTATAGCAAAAATTTGGGTAAAATCATTATCGGAATCAGGAAAGAAGCACGGTCAGAGGGACATTGCTCAAACCAAGGCGGCGACGGAATTCGATGGCAATTTTTGGGATTTCCAGTTTCTGCTTCCCAGTAACATTGTGGAATAATTCGATTAAGGGAGGAGAGTCGTCGGAATCTGATTTTCGCTGGGGAACTGTGGGAACTCTCTGTGTCTACGCCGCCATTTGCAAGCACGAGGGCGTTCTGTTGAAGTTTCCAGGCTACAAGGCTGCCTGGGAAGGGTATTCCGGCTGCTCGGACGCTGATTTGATCGCTGAGAATCAGATATGGGCTGCTGTCGATCCCTACGCCAAGAACGAGGCTTTCAATGTCAGCAATGGCGATGTGTTTACATGGAAGCAGTTCTGGCGGAGCAGTTCGGGGTGGAATGTGGTGGATATGAAGGAGATGGGCCGTGTGATGTGATCTCAGATGCGGCGGCGGTATCTGCATTCCAGTATTTTGAGAATGTCGGGAACTTTCTAGATGCTGTGCAAAATTTGGGGATGCCCACATTCGAGAATTCTGATCTTGAACAAGTAGGTCTTATGTAAGTCTATTTGTTTATATGAGGAAATTGGATATGGGAGTTTGCTGAATGTGTGAATGTTCTGGCCTTCTAGGGCGGGAAATCGTCAAGGATAGTGAACTGTGTTATGGCACTCAAGTCTTTTGAAGAATGGAAGAAAGCTGGGAGCAATATTGGTGTGTGGAAATTTGGTGGAAATGTGAAGCAGACTACGAACACAAAACAGTTTGTACGCAAAAACTCTGAACCATTTATAAGCTCAATATCTAGGACCACATCAATGGATGAAAGATCCTCCACTGCTTGTTTCAGTGAGAGTTCATCTAGCAACAAACTGGTTGGTGATTTTTGCTTATATCAGCTTACGAAATAGCGTGTTTTGCTGCGAAGAAGGCCTCCTGGAGCAGCAAGGCCGGTCTGTGTGTCGGCGCCGGAGCTCCGGTCTAGCTCGCCGCCATCCACAACTTGGTGGAGGAATTAGATTGGTATATATTCCACGCTATGAGTTTGTGAAGCAAGACTATAATTGTGTGCCTTATTAAATGGTTTCCTTTGTTAAATGGTGTTCTTTAACAAAGGAAACCATTTAAAAAATGGTAAATGGTGTTCTTTATTAAATGGTTTGTAAATTTTTTGTAAATTTGATTTTGATGAATTAAAGAAACTTAATTTTTTAAAATTAAAATGGGTCGGTTAGGACATGTAATATGGATACGCATATATTTTAATAAAATTAAATATTATTTATATAAAATCAACATATATGGAAAATATCACAATATTTTAATTAACATTCATAGATGATAAAATACAATATAACTTTCATGTTGCAATGCACTAAAACATTGCCGAAGTGCACAAACATTTGTTTCTCTCTCTAAACTGAATGCTACTCCTTCTCTCTACCTAGTTTTCCCAAATTTCCCATTTTCTGATTGATTTTCACTAACTTTCACTATTGAATCTAACTGTTCATACCGATAACGGTAATAAAACGGCCTCCTCCATGGCGGAGGTGCCGCAGCACCACGGCGGCATCCCTAATTTTCGCTCCTTTGCACAAGCACTAGCCACCCGACCACCTCATCTATCGCCCACACTCCCCGACAACCCAGAAATCCAGCCAATCGGTGAATACAAAGGAAAGATAGCTTGCATTGTTTCCCAGGAACAGGCCAACCAGCTTGCCACGCACTACCACAACGCTCTGATAGGGAAGTTCGAGAATGGTATGCCGTCCATGGGTGCACTTAACGAGGCTTTCAAATCAGTTGGATTTGCAGGCAAGGTTCAGATTGGGTCTATTGACTATAGACACATCCTGATTCGGTTTAAAGACTTGGAGGATTACCAGCGTTGCTGGCTGAAAGGCTCCTGGATGCTCAAAGGTTCGCACATGAAGGTTTTGAAGTGGAGCACAGACTTCAACACTGGTTCTGAGTCATCTGTGGTACCAGTTTGGGTAACCATTCCAAATGTGCCTATCTTTTTATACAATACCTCCATGCTTAATTTTATTGGCAATAGAATAGGCTCCTTTATTAAGATGGATGCTGCAACTGCAGCACTGACTAGGCCTTCTACTGTCAAACTTTGCATAGAGCCAGATCTCCAACAAAAACTCCACTCGGAAATTACAGTAGGCATTGCTGGACTAGTTGCTGATCTAGAAATCATTTATGACCAACTCCCACAATACTGCCACCATTGTAGAAAACTTGGGCACAATTTTGATAGCTGCAGGACTGCACACCCTGAGCTTAGGTACAATCAGAGTCATAGCAAAGAGGCACCAATCCTTCCAATACCTAAGCTTAGGCCATCCACTCTACCTGTCAAGCCTCAGTCATCAAAGGAGGAGGATCTGGAATATCAGCAATGGAAAAGGCAACTCTCATAAAAGAGCAGACCATGATCTATGTTAGAAAAATCCCACAGCCTACTCCCACCCCTAAACCTACTCCAATTGTAAACAAAGGCAAGGAAAAAGTCCCACTGGTCATGATCTCAGACTGTTCTGAACCAAACTCACCTGCCATACCCCCTTCTCAATACAAAAATTCACCATCTTTTCAGCCTGAAAGAAATTTCAGGCCAAAAACCTATGCAAAGGATGATTCTGCACTTAGCCATGGTTCAGGAAAACCTTGCACAAATGGAACTTTTACTACTAACCCTATTATATTTTTTTCTCAGGAAAAAAATAGGATGAACAGATTTTACCACTACTGGATTGCACAGAAGATGAGGACAAGGATCTCACTGAATCCACCACCAGAAATCAATCCATAGAAGAAAGTGAAGAAAATATGCAGAATGCTCACTCTCAGTCCTCAGTTCCAGACCCAAAAATTAATGATCTGAAAGAAACTCCAACTAAAGAGGTAAACACAACTCAGGTGAGGAAATCTAATAGGCTTATGGCTAAACAGACACCTACAATTAAACTTCACACCTATTTCACACAACTGAACCAAATTATATCAAGTTCAGCCACAAAAAGCTCGAAAAATCCTTTCAAATGAATAGTACAAACCTCAAGCTTAATTTCCTGATCTGGAACATTAGAGGTATGGAAACTTCATTAGTTAGACTAAAAGAACTTATTGCTACTAATAGTTTTGACCCAGTCTACATCATAGAACCTATGCATGATAATATGGAATGTGATTACTATAGAAATATTCTTAGATTTCACAAATGTTTTTTTGCACAAAATGAAAAGATATGGTTATTCTGGAAAGATGACATCCAAGTGTCTTTGCTCACTGATAATTTACAATTTTTGCATGTCTCGGTCCATTGCTAAAAACTTGCATCCTCTATGGAGGCAGTCTTTGTATATGGATTAAGAACAAGAAAAGGAAGAGAAGACATGTGGATAGATTTAAAGAAATTAACCAATCCTGACACTATTTGTATTGGGGACTTCAATGCCATTGCTTCAATCAATGAGTATAAAGGTCCTTCAACTCCAAGCTTACATAGCATCAGAGACTTTTCTAAGTTTATTGATGATATGGCACTGGAGGAAATTAATACTGTGGGTAATTTGTATACTTGGACTAATGGGAGATATCAGAACCCTCTTGATCTGGGCCCAAGTAACTCCAAATGTGCAAAGAATTGATAGAGGCCTATGTACTGCTTCTTGGAAGAGTACTTTCCCTGACTCCTCAATCCTAGTTATGAATAAACTCACTAGTGACCACTGTCCCCTCCATTTAAGTATTGGCAGCACAATCAAGTCAACCCCTAGACCTTTTAGATTTTTAAACACATGGTTCAAAAGAGAAACTTTCTTGGATGTGATAAAAAATAATTGGTATGTGGGGCTAAATGGCACTGGTATGTTATGTTTTTACCTTAAACTTCTTAGACTCAAAAAAGTTCTCAAAATATGGAATAGAGAAGTTTATGGTAACATTAATGCTAATGTCATTCAATCTAAGGAAGCACTTAGATTGTAAGAACTGACTTATGATTTAGACCAGTCAAGGGCTGAACTGGAAAAGCTGAAAATTGTTAAGTCTAATCTATCTAAGGCCATAAAAGAAAAAATCATTTTTGGAAACAAAAATCTAAAGTTAAATGGCTTAGAGAAGGTGATGACAATACTATTTTTTCCATAACTCAGTGAAGGAAAGGAAGAGCAGAATGAATATTACAAAAATCAAAAATTCTCTGGATGTCTGGATAGAAGATCCTTCTGAAATTGAAGCAGAAGCTGTCTCATACTATTCTGAGCTGCTTGTTGCAGAGGATAATCCAGACCAGAGAAAATTTTATGCACACTTTCTGTCTCAGATCCCAGTGCTAATTACTTCATAAGACAATCATAAATTGATCCAACCTGTTACCTCTGAAGAATTAAAAAGCACTGTTTTATCACTAAACAAACTGAGTAGTCAAGGCCCAGATGGGTTTTCTGCTAAATTTTACATTAAATGTTGGGACATTATTCATATAGACTTACTGAGTGCAGCCAATGATTTTATGAGCAGTGCTGACATCCCTAAAGGAATTGCCAGTACATGGATAGCCATAATACCTAAGGTTGATACTCCATCCACTTTTAGTGATTTTAGACCCATTAGTCTCTCAAATGTGTTAAATAATATTTTTTCAAAAATTTTGATGGAGAGAATTAAGCCTTATATGCAGAAACTCATTTCATATCACCAGACTGCTTTTCTTAAAAATAGGGACATATCTGACAATGTGCTATACCTTAAGGAAATGATTAGATTCATAGACAAAAAAGGCAGACACCCTAATTGTATTATAAAATTGGATCTTAGAAAAGACTTTGATAGAGTCTGTTGGAAGTTCCTCACTAATATTCTAATTAAATGTGGATTCCATGGCCAATTTATTTATTGCATCATAAAAAACCTATCTCAGGCATGGTTCTCTGTGTTAGTTAATGGTAATCCTGTAGGATTTTTTCAGGCTACAAGAGGTATCAAACAAGGTGACTCCTTATCCCCCTTTCTCTTTAATATATTTTCAGAAGCTTTCACAAGGAGTTTGGCTTATATTTTTAGAATTGGTAGATTACAGTACTATAATTTGCCAAGGCATGCTATTCCAATCTCATTTGTCATATGCTGATGACACAGTCATTTTTTTGCAAGGAAGCAAATCTAACCTGATTAAAATGAAAGCATTCCTTGCAGTTTTTGAGAATGTGACAGGCCAAAGAATTAATTATGACAAAAGTGACTATTATATTAGTAAGCATGCTACTCCCAGTAAAATAAATCAGATTGCTTCAATCCTAGGTATGAGAAAAGGCATTATGCCATTTAAATACCTAGGAGTACCTATATTTTCTGGCATAGTAAAAAACATACATTTCCAGCCTGTTCTTGAATTGATAGATAGGAAGGTGCATAACTGGAAAAATAAATGGCTATCAACTGGAGCTAGGATTATTCTTATCAATGCATGCTTATACTCCTTACCCCAACACTACTGGGCAGTTATGAAACCAACTATACAGGTCATTAAACAGATTAGAAGGAAATTATCTTTTTTTTTTCTGGGGGACAGTAGATGATAGGCCAAAAAAACTTGGAGAAAGTGGAATGATATCTGCTACCCTATTTTAGAAAATGGTCTAGGCTTCAGAAATTTATCAACTATAGTTACAAGCTATTCTGCCAAGTTGTGGTGGAAATACCAAATTGCAGTAGCCCCTTGGACCTCATTTCTTGCTTCCCTACCTAAATATTCACAGACCTCTCAAACTTGTAAAATAATATGTGATGTCAATCAATTTTGTGAAAGAAACTCTAAAGTTATAATAGGGAGAGGGGAATGCAGTTTTTGGAACTCAAACTGGACTGACAGAGGGCCTATTATTGACATACTGAACCCTGATGATTTTGATATTCCACTAAACTGTTATCTGGCAGACTTCTATCATAGTAAAAATATTTTTCTGCCAACAATTGCTCCCCATATCCATACTGATCTCCTATTTTTCTTGCAGGAAGTAAATTTGGCAGAACACAGGGAGGACAAATTAATTTGGAAACCTGAACAGAAAGGATCTTTCACTTTCAAATCAACATACCAAGCTTTAAGGCCAAAAAGAGGTACTTCTGTATCACTTCAAAAAATATGGAATCCTAGAGTTCCAAAAAAAATCTGTCTTCATGTGGAAAACAATGAACTCACTGCTCCCCTTTGATAATGTCCTTAGATTTTATGGCTTTAACATGGTATCAAAATGATGTTTTTGTGCAAATTCAGACTCACTGGACCATTTTTTCAATAAATGCCAATTGGCAGAGAAAGTCTGGTCTGGGGTCAACTCCTTTATAGGAATTAAAACTCCTAATTTTGATACAATATGGGGTAGGATTAGTTACTATCTCTCTAGACCTGGGATCACATCTGTGCAGACTATGCTCATTCATAACATCTCTCTTTTTGCATGTTGGACCCTCTGGAAAGCTAGGAACAAATTTCTATTTGACTCAATCATCCCAACAGAGAATGGAATGTTGCATGAAATTAAATCTATGATATATGACTCATGTGCAGCAAAGCCAATTTACATTCAGAACCAACATGATAATGATTTAGTATCAAATGGTTACTTTCCTCTATACAAAAAACAACCTAGACCCTCTATAGTTAAAGTTAAATGGTCTCCTTTGGTGATACCAGGCCCAGGCCCAACTACTCGGCAAGTAGCATGGGCTCGGCCCACTATAAGGTAAGCTGGCTTGGCAGTATCCGGGTTCGTACAACTCGGATAGGGACAAGCACACTAGAAGACACCCAGAGCATGGACCACATGGAGAGCGTGGGTTACTGTATAAATAGTGCTCATCAGCACTATTCCAAGTAAGTATCTTCTCATTATTCTAGTGAATACCCCTTTTCTCTCCCAAGATCCATCTTTCATCATCACGCCGGAGGGTATACCCTCGGGTACCTCCCGGGGCTCTGTCTTGCAGGGCTAGGTATTGGATCAGGGACTAAGGGACCACACGGACGGACCAGGCGGGCAGCATCAAGTTGGCACGCCTAGTGGGACACGATCTTCTGTTCACAAAACGCACTGAGATGCCGCCCCGTGGTCGGCCGCCGAGAAGGGGTAGGGGGGGATCCTCTCCTGTATCCACACGGTCTGGAGGAAGAAGGGCCGAAGCAGTTGAGGAGGATCTCACCTTACGACAGATGAGGGATCGAGCGTGCAAGGGGAAGGCTCCGGAACACCCGGACCCGAGAGCCTCAGAAGAGGAGGAGGAACCGGAGGAAGGGAGGAGCCTGAGATGACCCAAGACGAGCGTGACAGGATGGAGTTCGCGGCTACGCAGGAGGAGTATCGCTGTTGGTTGGCGGAAAAGCAGGGACCGGGACCGTCGAACCCTCCGATGACCGAAGCTCAAGTGCCCCCGGTTCAACCAGGGTCGGGACCTCGTCCGACCCCGTTGGTACCGGGACCAGGACCCTCTGCGGGAATGGGTTTGCCCCCTCTGGTTGCGGAGATTGTAAGCCGGGGACTCCCCTAGTTCATGGGCAGGAGAACACTCGTCCACCGGTGGTAGTCATAGATGTGGAGAGGCATGCAAGCAATGCAGGTCAACAAGCTGGTGCGTTTCCGGGTATGGCCACACCGGGGGACATTCCGGGTATGGAGCTCCAGGGTATGAAATTCCACAAGTCGGGTATCAGGGGTACCAGGGATACTCCCCGGTGCAAGGGGGATATTGAGCTCAACCTGCTGGACCCCTGGGGGGCTGGGCCCCGGGGATCCAGGGCCCGGTTTGGGTACAGAATTAGGTACCGATGGCGGGATATGCCATGGCCCAACCAGCCCCGGTCGCGGGAAACTATGGAATGTACCCGGTGGTGGTGGATAGGCCCCCGGGGGCTCCGAACTCGGTGGAGGAGAGGTTGGACAGGCTCATAGGCAGGAACGGAGGAAGGCCTACCTCTCCTTGGATAGGCTACATCAGTACCTTCCCTTGGCCAGTTGGATGAGGGTCCCAGAAGGTGTGCCGACCTATAATGGGGAAACGGATCCGGAGGAGTTCGTTAGGACATACCACAATGTCATGGGGACACGCGATATCCGGGAGGAGCTCATGTGCAAGTTGGTGAGCTCGTATTTGAGGGACAGTTGCTTGTCATGGTTTGAGTCCCAGCCCCCGGAGAGCTTCAGGAACTACTATGATTTCTCGAGGGCGCTGATGCACAGATATGAAACCAAGTGGAAGAAGTATTTGCCCCTGGCCAAGGTAGCTCACAGCCGGCAAGCAGCGAAGAAGAACGTCAGGGAGTTCCACAGGAGGTACATGGACGATTCCATGAAGGTAGTGGATAGGGAGGCTCAGGTAAAGGCCCTGATCGCAGGATTTATCGCAGGATTGAGGGATGAGGTGTTATGGGCGAAGCTGATGGAGAATATCCCGACCACTTTTCACCAGCTGGACCTTGTGGTGGAGATGTACTGCTCGCTGCTGGAGGGGAGCAAGAAGAGGAAGGAAGAAGGGTATTTTGAGGATAGGGGGATAAGAAAGGGTGATAAGACTCGGGCGGCGGATCCTGCCAGGAGGGAAAAGGGTCAGGCGCCAGCTAAGCCGAGGGTTGACCCCCCTCAGGCTGAAGCGTTTACCCCTCTGACTAAGAACCGTTCAGAGATCCTGACCATTCACTGAAACTTGTTTCAGGACCCGGCCCCCATACCGGGAAACCCGACACCAGCAAATGCAGCCAAATACTGCGCGTTCCATAAGTCTAATGGCCACACAACTGAGAGTTGCTGAAGTTTGAGGGTGGAGATTGAGAAGTTGATTGAGAGGGGGCAGTTGAGAGACTGTGTGAGTCAGGAGAACCAGCGTCCGGCAGCCGGGCAACAAGCAGGAGCTGGTAGGAAGAGAAATTGGAGGAACAGGCCGCAGAATGATAACCGGCGAGGGGCTCCCGCACCGGCTGCTCAGCCGGGAGCAGCAGCTCTAGTTATGGCCCTGGAGCCGGTTAATCAGGTTCATCCCCGGATGATAAATGTTATACACGGAGAAGTAGGTGATGGGCCCCAGTCCCATGCAGCGGCCAAAGCCCGGAGTCGGTATGTGCCAGCTGGTGAGGACAGAGAGAAGAGACTACGCCCAACAGAGGTCATCACCTTTTCGGACGAGGATCCGGTGCCCAGTCTAACGCCCCATACGGATCCGATGGTGGTTACGGCGGAGATAGAAGGATTTACAGTCAAGCGAGTGGTCATTGATGATGGAAGTAGTGTGGAAATCATGTTCGCTTCTTGCTTCGACCAGCTGGGGATAGGGCGCCACTACCTTCGCCCGAGCACCTCTCCGATGTCAGGGTTCACAGGCCGGACAGAACATCCTTTGGGGGTTGTGTCTTTAACAGTGACAGTTGTAGATGACCTTGACAGGAACAAGAAGACCTCGGTCCGATGCAATTTCGCGGTCATAGACACCCCGTCTCCCTACAACATCATCATCGGACGACCGTGGATGGCTCAAGCTAGGGCCATTTGCTCGACGTACCATTTGACCATGAAGTTCCCAACCAGTCTGGGGGTGGCGACGGTTCGAGGAAGTCAGTCTACGGCCAGAAATTGCATGCTCATGGCCCTTCAGGAAGCCAGAAAGGCCCCGGTCGGGGCAGTGCAGGGAGAAGTGGGGCCGAGGCACAATCAAGGTCGGGAAAAAGATGTCATTCGACGTAAAGGAACGGTTACGATCCCTGCTTTCGAAGTATGAGGATGTGTTCGCATGGAAAGAGAAGGACTTCACTGGTGTACCCCCGGAGTTAGCTGTCCACAGGCTGAATGTATACCCGGAGTTGAAGCCAATCCGGCAAAAGAAGAGGGCCCTGGCAGGAGATAGGGCCGAGGTGGTGAAACAGGAGGTGTTGAAGTTGCTGGAGGCCGGGGTAGTGGAGGAAATCATATACCCAGAATGGCTAGCTAACCTAGTGCTAGTGAAAAAGCAAAATGGGTCCTGGAGAATGTGCATCGACTTCACCGACCTAAACAAGTGTTGCCCGAAAGACAGTTACCCTCTTCCCCCAGTCGACCGGTTAGTGGAAGCCATTACCGGGTACGAGGCCCTGGCTTTCTTCGATGCATACCGGGGTTATCATCAGATTCAAATGTAAGGAGAGGACAAGCCAAAGACAGCCTTAATCACAGAGTTTGGGACCTATTGCTACAGGCGAATGCCATTCGGCTTGAAGAACGTGGGGGCAACGTACCAGCGGATGGCAGATACGATATTTCGGGACCAGTTGGGCCGGAGCATGGAACTATACGTCGATGACATGGTGGTGAAGAGTAGAAGCTACCCAGGTTTCAGAAGACTTGGAGGAGATGTTCGGCATTTTGAGAAAAGTTAACCTAAAGCTGAATCTCGAGAAGAGTGTGGTAGGAGTCGGGGCCGGGAAGTTCCTCGGCTACATGGTATCTAGTCGAGGGATAGACGTCAATCCGTAGAAGGTGGAGGCGATAAGCCGGATGCGGTCGCCGAAGAATGTGAAGGAGGTGCAGAAGCTGATGGGTTCCCTGGCAGCCTTGAGTCGCTTTCTGTCAAAAGGCGCGGAGAGACAACTTCCTTTTTTCAACATGTTGAGGAAGGCAAAGAAGTTCGAGTGGACGGAGGAGTGTGAGAAAGCGTTCGAGGATCTGATGGAACATTTGAGCCGACTCCCGACCCTCTCGAAGCCGAAAGAGGGGGAGGATTTGCTTTTATACCTGCCCGCGTCCGCGTCGGCAATTAGTGCAGTGCTGGCCAGGAGGACGACGGGAGGCAGTGTCCTGTGTATTTTGTCAGCCAGGCATTACAAGGTCTGGAGACTCGGTATACAAGCTTGGAACAATTGGTATTGGCGTTGGTTTATACTTCAAAACGGTTGTGTCCGTACTTCCAGTCCCATCCGATCGTGGTCCTGACCAACCACCCCCTGAAGCAGGTGATGCTTAAGCCCGAGGCGTCGGGGCGTTTGATGAAGTGGGCCATAGAGCTGGGGGAGCATTAGATAACTTATCAGCCGAGGAAAGCCATTAAGGGCCAGGCTATGGCAGATTTCTTGACAGAGATGGTTAGGCCGGATGTTCCAGCCGAGGATCGCTCAAGCCCGAGGTGGACATTGCATGTGGACGGGTCAGCCCATTCGGTAGGCAGCGGAGCCGGGGTGTTACTGGCATCCCTAGAAGGAGAGGAGTACCACTATGCGCTGCATTTCGACTTCAAGACTACAAATAACGTGGCAGAGTATGAGGAGTTGGTGGCAGGATTCAGGATTCAAGATTGCCCGAGAGTTGAAGATAGGAACGATCCAGGCCTTCAAAGACTCGCAGATTGTAGTGCAGCAGGTGAGCGGGGAGTATGAAGCAAAGGAGCGAAGTTTGCAGAGGTACCTGGAGCTGGTCCAGCCCATGATCCGGCAGTTTGACAGTTTCAGTCTGGAGCAGGTGCCAAGAGAGCAGAATGAGAAGGCCGATGCTTTGAGCAAGTTGGCATCTTCGAAGTTCAGGCCAGGACAGAAAGCACCTCTCAGAAGGGAAACACTGGAGAGGAGGAGTTACGAGCAGAGTGATGAGATCCTGGCAGTAGAAGCAGTGTAGGAAGACTCCTGGATGGCCCCGATCCGGGCATACCTTCTGATGGGGGAGGTCCCGGCCGATCGAATGGTGGCCAGAAATATCCGGGTCAAGGCGCTGAAGTATACATTACAGGAGGGCATCCTGTACAAAAGAGGTTATCTCCAGCCGTTGCTGAAGTGTGTGGAACGACCAGAAGGCAAGTATCTGGTCCGGGAAGTGCATGAAGGTCCGAATGGTAGTCATCAGGGAGCCAGAACAGTGGCTAGGAAAACCTTGCGGATGGGGTATTACTGGCCTACCATGTTTGAGGACTCGCAGGACAGGGCTCGCTCGTGCCTTCAATGCCAAAAGTTCGTGCCGCTAGTGCACGTACCCAGGGAAGAGATGATGGGGATAATAGCTGCCTGGCCTTTCAGCAGATGGGGGATGGATCTGGTCGAACCCTTTCCCACTGCTCCTGGCAGTTTGAAGTACCTTATTGTGGCTATCGATTACTTTACGAAGTGGGTGGAAGACGAACCTTTAACCAACATCCAGGGGGGCTACCTGTGTGAAGTTTTGTTGGAGGAACATTGTTTGCCGGTTCGGAGTGCGGAGGGCTATAGTAACCGACAATGGAGCGCAGTTCGAAAATGACCCTTTCAAATCCTGGTGCGTGAAGTATGGGATAAGCCAGAAGCTCGCGTCAGTTTATCATCCGCAAGCTAACGGCCAGGTGGAGGTGACGAACCGAACGATCGTGAGTGGGATTAAGGCCCGGCTCCAGGGAGCGAAGGGAAACTGGGTACACGAGCTCCCGAGTGTTCTATGGGCACATCGGACTACGGAAAACTCGGCGACTGGGGAGTCCCCCTACAGTCTGACGTATGGGTCGGAGGCAGTGATTCCGGCTGAGATCGGCGTTCCCAGTTTTCGGACGGCCGAGCCGGTGCCCGAGGAGAAGAATGAAAAAGAGAGCAGGACGAATTTAGACCTGCTGGAGGAAAGGAGCGAGAGAGCGGCCTTGCATGAGGCTAAAGTAAAGGAGAAAGTTAAGAAGTATCATGACAGGAGGGTGAGGAAGGAGCAATTCGAGGTAGGCGACAGAGTAATGAAGCGAAACAACAAGAGTCACCAGGAGCCGGAGGGCAAGCTGGCACCCAACTGGGAGGGACCGTACCGGGTGACAGAAGCCCACCCGGGCGGGAGTTATGTGCTAGAGGATCCAGCGGGGAAGGGAGTCCCCCGAAGATGTAACATAGCAAACCTTAGGCGGTTCTATGGATAGTCTCTGGCACTAGTTGCCTAGATAGAGTAGCCTCTGGCACTTGATGCCTAGGTAGAATAGCCTCTGGCACTAGATGCCTAGGTAGGATAGGTCCCCGGCGGCAGGCGCCCGGGACAGGAACCTAGAGGTCGGATGGCCGAAGGGTAGGTAGAAAAACACCCTGGTAACAGGGATTTTTGTAATAAGGGCATGCGCCTTCTGGCCGATTTTAATGTAAAGAATGAAAGCGCGCATTATGAGTTTGAAATTGAAAGATGTGTCATAAAATGAAAATTATTATACATGTCTTGAATAAAATGAAAAGTGATAATATGGCAGGAAGCTCTATCCTATATACGGGCCCCGGACGTAGAGGCCTCGCCGGGAGGAATTCCCTGGGTCTCGCGCCTGCTTCTTCGGACAGCTTGCTCCAGCATATGATGCTCCTCATCTTGATCCCGCGGGAGGTCCGGATTGACACTTTGATCACCCTCCGGCTCAACAGCTAGTTCGGAGGCAAGGACAGGAACACTGCTAGAAGCACCTGGACCCCCTATTCGGACTGGAGGTTGCCTTGCTCGCGGCCTGGCTGAGTTACTCCCAGTTACAACAGCTTTCTGTTTTCCCTCTCGGTCGTTTCGGGCCGGGCGGGAACCAGAGGCAGAAGAAGGACCGGGTGGCCGGCCAACAGTGGAAGTACTCTCCTGAGCAGGAAACTGAGCGCGGAATCTGGTGGCGACGGCCCGAACCCTGGCGAAGCGTCGTTCAGAAGCTTCAAGATCCAGAAGCTCGGGAATATGTTCGTAACGCTCATAGGCCAGATCGACATCTTCAAGTGGAGGAATCTGGGATATAGAGGGAGGAAATACGATCCGGTTCAGAATGTTCTTTCTCCAGTCCACAGCTACTTGATAGGCTGCTGCCCAGACGCCAGAGGTCCTCTCGGAACTCTCCATCCAGGCAATAAGGTCATCGACTGCTCGGGGAACATCGGTCAGCAGAGGAATGTTGACCGCCCCCTGACGCAACCCCAGTAGATGGTATGAATTATGAACCAACACTAGCTGCTGTTGCAGGGTCCGATTCCTAGTTGCCAGCTTCTCGTTTTCTACTTCAAGTTTGGTGGCGTGTTTCCGGAGCTCGGTTTGATTCTGCATCCTCATACACTTGCTATAGTACAACCGAACGTCGTGCCACACCTCATCCAACTCCTTTTGGATCTGGAGTTGAAAATTGCGGTGCTGGGCCTCCTGCTCTGACAGGACTAGGTCGAACTCAAGGACTTTGTCGATGCTCTCAAAAGCAAGCCTGTAACACTTCGGCAGAGACCCAAAGTCTTCTTGGATTTGGAGCAGGCAGGTGATCAGGCAGTCGGCATCGGGAAACTCAGAGATCAGGGGGCCAAGCCCCCCCCCCCGGATAAAAGGTCAGTCAGGCTCGGACAGCCGGTTCCAGCTGGAACCAGGGTAGGAACCGGGGGGCTAAGGACTCTAGAAGGCTCCTGGTAACAGTAGAACCAAGTCAGGATAAAACTAAAGAGGAAAATACCCAAGAAAGTAAAGAAATAAAGACAATGAAGCAGGAGCAGTGTCGATAGCAATCGCGAGCAAGGAAAATTTTATTGATAAAATAAAGGTCCGGGTAGCAGGTTACAAAATTAAGAAAACAAAAAGGGAAAAATCTAACATGCTCGAGGGCTCCTTCTCCTTGGTCATCCCCACCATCGCTGTTGTCGCTATCCGAGTCCTCCCCGGAAAAAACCAGTTCAGGAGAACGAGGGGCCTCGGCAGTCCATGGGTTCTCCGGACCAACCTTCGGAGATGATGAGAACTCTGCTTCAAGGTCTTTTGGATTGAACAAACCCCTGTAATGCCCGTACACGGTGCAGTACTGGGTGAAGTCCTCATCTTCGGGAAAGTCAGATCCGGAAACCGGAGCATGAGGAAGGGGGCCTGGAAGCCGAACCACTTCAGTTGACCAGCTTCGGACGTCCTCAGTCGACATCTGTTTCTCCCGCAGAGCATCCCACAGCTTGGGAGAGAGGCCCTTCATACCACCCTTCTGAAGAGTGTTCACCAGATGCAGTTGCTGGTCCTCGGCATTCGGGTTATACCATTGCTTCTTGAACGAAGCCCTGATCGAAGGAGGGAACCAACCCCGGACCTGCATATAAGTGTTGTGGCATTGATGGGCGTTGGCGGCGAGATTCAGCTCGGTCAGACGGAGTGACGGGGTTTGGCTCGCCAGGACCTTATCGACAACAGCTTCGGCGAATTCCAGACGCTCTTTGTAGTTCGTCGCCCGAACAGCTTCCAGTTCCTCTTCCAGAGTGCTCACCCTGGCTCGAAGTTGAGCCGATGTTTCCCTCTCGGCCCGGAGTTCATTTTCCTTCTCGGCCCTAAGCTCTTCTTCCTTCCCCTCGAAGTGGCGCCCGAGAAAGGAAGAGAGGGCGGCTTAGAAGTCAGGGGAGTTGGCGAACTCAGAGCTAAGAAGTTGAACCTGTAGAAAAATGGTTCAATATAAAAAAAAACGAGAGAAGGAATTAAAGGCTACCTGCGGGTTGGAAGAAGAAATAGGAGGGGTATCGGCGCGGGAAGATGATGGGGTCCGGGAATCACTCGTCCGATGTTTTTTCCTGCCATGCTCAGTACATTCCCCCTTACGCTTGGCCGGAAAGAAAGGAGGTGGGGGAGGAATCTCAGGGGCAGAGATGGTGGTATACCTCGACGTCGGGGATCTACCATCCCTGGTCGGAGACCACAGAGATAACCCCTCGACCTAGCGATGACCCCGGAGTGGGCATGGGAGTAACAGAGGGTTTCGACAGGTCAACAGCAGTGTTATCATTGACAGGATTCCGAACGGACTCCTGCTGGACCACTGCTTCAGCTATGAACCCCTCCAGATCCCCCTTTCCGTCCTCGGGCTCAGAAGTGATATCCACAACAGTGATATGACCAAGGTGGGGAGGCCCCGAGCCAGTAGGAGGGTTCTGAACCGGATCCTTAATCTTGTTCTTGTCCTGCGAACGCTCCTGCTGAGAGTTCAGATCGTCCCGCCGGCTCTGAACGGTCTCCTTCGTCTTGTCTTTGGCTTGCTGGCTAGGATCAGCCAGCTGGTTTTGTTGCTGTCGGAGGACAGGGATCCTTGTGTCATGTTGCTTCCCCTGCTGGTGAGGTTGGACGGACTTCCTCCGCCTCTCCTGTTTGCCTGCCTCAGAATCAGTCCCGGCCTCAGTGGCGGTTGACTTCTTGATTTTCTTCTTTGGAACGGGGACCTCAGGGTTGTTATCCACAGTTGGAGCTACGAAGAGAGAAAGTTAAGCAAAGCTGTCGAAAAAGGGAACAGGGACACCAAAGTAAGAGAGACAGAAGAAGCATACCTAGGACCGGCCAGATAACCACCCAGCGGCTGTCCCGGAAGGCACTCTCCGGGTATATTGCCCGGGGGAAGAGGTAGATAGAATTAACGGCCAGCCAATACTGGTCCAGGTTCAAGGCCTCTGAGGACAGAGTAGGGTGATTGGCGCGTTGTGTGTCAGGAAGGAACGCCTCCAGGACGTCCACAACGACTTGCGTATTCCAGGCAGGGACCTCGTATAACTCCGGGTTGACTATCACGTAGCCCTTTTCCTGCCAGTTCTTGGCCGAGTCCTTCTTGCCGAGGATGAAGTCTTGGACCCCGGGACGCGCCTGGACGGTGAATATCATCTCCTTGCCGGGGCATTTGATGAGCATGTAGAAGGACCTCCACAGGTTGAAAGAAGGGTCAATCCCACACCAAAGGCTCCTCACAAGAAAACCCATCATCACAGCGATGACATTGGGGTGCATCTGGGCAAGCGAGATGTTGTAGAACTCCAGGAACCGAGCATACAACGGAGGGAAGGGAAGGCTCAAACCCCACATGAAGTGGATCCGGGGAATGCACCGGACCGATTTCACGGACTCCTCGGCCGAGACAGCGGCCACCCGGGCGTTCAAGGGCACCGGAACACCCATGCCACTGAGACACTTGGCAGTCCAGATATCGGCTTCAAGTGAGGGTTTCCGGGCGGTTTCTATATCCCTCTGTTCCCGGTTCTTGGAGCGCTTGAATATTGGACCAGAAGGGGTCACATTGCTACAGAGGTGGATCGGCTTGTAAGACGCCGATGAGCCGACAGAAATCGCAGCGGAGGGAGCAAGGGGTGCTTTAGAGAGAGTAGGTGACGATGTCCTGGCTCTGAGCATCGGATTGAACAGTACTGGTCGCCATGGAATCAAAAAGGAAAGAGAATATGAAGATTCGAAAATGTGAAGTTGGAAGATTTTGAAATCTGAAAGCGATTAGTGAAAGCGATTGATGGGAGGCCCTATTTATAGAAGACGAGAAAAGGAAAGTAAAAAGGGCAATGATTAAATGAGATGGGGAAGCGAGAAAGCAAATAATGACAGTAGTTAATTATCCTCGAGAAGGGTGCCTCTGTCCCATCATTGTCAGACAGGGAAGGAATATAGAAAGCCAATCCTTCCGCCCTCGGATCAGGAAAATCCCTAATCTCGGCCGAAAGCACCGGCTTCCGGGGGGCTAGTGGTGATACCAGGCCCAAGCCCAACTACTCGGCAGTAGCATGGGCTCGGCCCACTGGCAAGTAGGCATAGCTTAGCAGTATTCGGGTTCGTACAACTCGGAAAGGGACAAGCACACTAAAAGACACCCAGAGCATGGACCACATGGAGAGCATGGGTTACTGTATAAATAGTGCTCCTCAGCACTATTCCAAGTAAGTATTCTCTCATTATTCTAGTGATTACCCATTTTCTCTCCCGGATCCATCTTTCATCATCACGCAAGAGGGTCTACCCTCGGGTACCTCCCGGGGCTCTGTCTTGCAGGGCCAGGTCGTTCGATCGGGAATCAGGGGACTACTCGGACTGACCAGGCGGGCAGCATCATTATCTTTTTTACTTATTCTGAATATCCGATAATTGGTGAAGTTTACTAGGCAGAGTATTAAGCACAAATTAAAAATTATAAATTATAATCACAATATGTAAATGATCGGGTTAAATCATTGCACCACTCAATGACTATTGTCCCTATAATGAGAAATGGTTTTTTCTACACTAACAATGCACTCACTAATGGTCTTGTTCATTTCTTAGCAATGATTTTGTGTGTTAGCCTAGCAAATGGACACTAGAGGTTATATTGATCTAATATGTAATCATAAGACTTAAAAAATGAAGTTAAGCATAACCAAACCCAGGAACTAATTTGGCTTGGTGATCACAAGGGGTTGGCATCTCATCTTCCTTCTGAAGGTATCACATGGACTTGTAATACTTGAATTAAATTTTACACTAGGTATCTCAAGTTCCTCCCAAAGGTGTCACGAGGACTTGCTACCTCATGCTATCTACTTATTGAATTTAAAATAGGCATAATGCATTTTATTAAAAAAAAATTTGCTTACTCCGAATATCCGATAATTGCTGAAATTTACTAGGCGGAGTATTAACCATCAATTAAAAATTATAATTAGAATACATATATGATCCGGTTAGATCATTGCACCACTCAATGACTATTGTCCCTGTAATGAGAGATGGTATTTTCTACACTAACACTGCACTTACTAATGGTCTTGTTCATTTCTTAACAATAAATTTTGTGTTAGCTTAACAAATGCACACTAGTATTAGTATTAATCTAATGTGTAATTATAAGAACCGAAAGAATGTAGTTAAGCATAATGTAACTCGATAATTAATTTGGTTTAGTGATTACAAGGGGTTGGTATCTCATCTTCCTCCTGAAAGTTTCACAAGGACTTGTAATACTTGAGTTATATTTTGCACTAGGCATCTCAAGTTCCTCTCCTGAAGGTGTCACAAGAACTTACCATCTCATGCATGCTCTCTCCACTGATCACATCTCTCGCTATAATTAAGGATAATTTGGTTGCATACTAATACTTGTATATATATGTGTGTGTGTGTGTGTGTTCATATCTCTCACTATAATTAAGGAAAATTTGATTTCCATTCTTTTTTTTTTTTTTGAGGTTAACCATCTCAAGGATGGGGGGAATATTATTAGGCTCCCCATGCCATAAAAAACCAAAATTATTGAATTTTGGTGTAGGTTTTAAACGGATACTCTCACTACATGGAGTGAGAGACAAAAGAATAAAGACCTAGATCGGCACACAAACAAGTGGCCATGAAGCTTAGCAAGCTTCCAAAAAATTGACTAAGTAAATATTCTATGCTAGTTAATAACTAGAGTTCTACTTATGGTATAGAGCAATTTTTGGATCTTAGAATCAAACTTTCAAAGCCTGTTAGCGAATTGATATACAAAACACAAGGCGGCCTTAAAAGAGAGAAAATAGACCAAAAATACATCCCATATAGAGCAAAAAATGGTTTCTGAGCTTCCAGGAGAGAATTCTAAGCAGCACTTGTGAGGTAGAGCATCCAACCCTTGTCTGAACAAGCATCAGTCTACTGCAATTTGTGAGGGACCTGCAAGTATGTAACAAAATATAATATTAGTAGCTTCGATTTCCATTCTAGTACTAGTATGTGTTCATATCTCTCGCTATTGTTAAAGATAATTTGTTTTCTATATTAAATCACTATAATTAAAGATAATTTGTTTTTCATACTAATACTAGCATGTGTTCACATCTCTTACTATAATTAAGGAAAAAATTATTTTCTTATCTAATAATTAAGGATAAATACTAGTATGTGTCATAACCATCAGATTTGATTATTTCCTCAATCGAATCGAATTTCTGAATAAATGAGATAAATTTGTTTGCCATAAATATTATTATATAATAATAATAATTTCAAAAGGTAAGTAAAATAGAAAAAGACAATATTAATTAAAAATAACGCTAATGAATACCCGCATGAGTAAATAATGATACCCGCATGAGTAAATAAGGATACCCGCATGAGTGAATAAGGATACCCGTATGAGATAATAATGATACCCGAAGGATAATTTGTATTCCAGAATAATATTAGTATGTGTTCACATCTATCACTATAATCAAGGATGATTTATATATTCATCGGATAATTAAGGATAGATACTAATATGTGTGAATTGTCATAACTATCGGATTTGCTGCTTTTCTCAATCGAATCGAATCTCTCAATAAATGGGATAAATTTGTTTCCCATAAATATTATATAATAATAATAATTTCAAAAGGGAAGTAAAATAGGAAAAGACAGTATTAATTAAAAATAGCGCTAAGAATACCCGCATGAGTAAATATGATACCCGTATGAGATAATAATGATACCTGAAGCCTGAAGGATAATTTGTATTCCATAATAATATTAGCATATGTTCACATCTATCACTATAATCAAGGATGATTTATATTTTTATCGGATAATTAAGGACAGATACTAATATGTGTGAATTGTCATAACTATCATGTTTGATACTTTTCTCAATCGAAACGAATCTCTCAATAAATGGGATAAATTTATTTCCCATAAATATTATATAATAATAATTTTTTCAAAAGGGAAGTAAAATAGTGCTACGGATAAAATAAAAGTGATACACGTATGAGGAAATAATGATACCCGAAAGATAATTTGTATTCCATTATAATATTAGTATAATTTATATGTTCATCGGATAATTAAGGATAAATATTAGTATGTGTGAATTAGTCATAACCATCGGATTTGATGTTTTACTCAATCGAATCAAATTTCTCAATAAATGTGATAATTTAGTGTCTTATAAATATTATATAATAATAATATAATAATTTCAAAAGAGAAGTAAAATAGAAAAAGACGGATCTAATTAAAAATATTGCTACGGATCCAAAAAAGAGTGATACCCGCACGAGTAAATGATGATACCCGTATGAGACCAATAATAAATGCCGGACAAAAAAATAACAATAAAAAATATAAAAATTAATAATAATAATAAACGCCGGACTGTATTTTCCGGTCACAACCAAGACCCTTCACATTTGTTAGCATGAGAGAGAACAAGAAGATGAGAGAAGAGGTCACGTGACACCATTTAATTCAGAAATTGTATTATACTAGTTAGTGGGCCCATAATAGTAAATGTCCCCTTCATTTTTGTCTTTTAGTGGGTGGGCGAAAAAATCACAGGTTCAAAATAGCATTGCCCTGTTTGGGGTGAGTGTGGCCGTGTAGTGAGTAGGAGAGAGGGGACTTCTCTTTTTTTCTTTAATATACTTTAAATTAAATGGAACAAGGGCCAGTCAAAAAGTTTCATGTCAACTTCGGGAAATCACGTGATCTCTGCGTTGGTGAGGAGGTACATTCATTATTTTATTTTACAGTTTTGTAATTAATTAACCAAAATAAAGTTTAATACGGAGACTAACCTCAAAAAAACAAAGATGTAAGGTAAGAATGTGCAAGTCTAGATAAAAAACTTGAAAGCATTTTAAGTTTTTGGAACAACTTAAAATCATTTTCTTGGCTCCGATTTCCAAAACTTAAAATGATTTCCATCTGTGTATGTAGACTGCGGATTCTTACCTCGCATCTTCATTTTTTCGAGACTAGTCTCTAAATTAGCCTTTAATTTAAAGAATTAATTACAAAAAATAGAGTAAACTGTAATGATACTCATTCTATACTTTCTTACAATGTCTAGAGTGAGTAATTGTGTGGTTGTATAGGTAGTTTAAATAGGGGAGAAAAAACTTCCTCTTTTTTGTTTTAACATATTTTAAATTAAATGGTAGGCCGTTATTATATGGTTCATGCACTTGATATTACCACTCATATTTTTGAATCAATTCGCATTGTTGAATGTTGAAAATGACTCATAATTTATTGGAATAACTTAACTTTGAATTCAAACTTTGCTTAATTGATCAAAATATTCAAAAAGTAAAAAAGATGGGATTCTCCTATTTCAGGAAATAGAGGTCACACACCATGGGTTATAAAATCACATAAACTACAGCTGCGAAATGTATTCAAATAAATTCAGTGGTGGATCTAGAAAACATTGTAGGTATATGATTGAATAACACTGATAAATCGATAAAAATTGTGTGGATTAATAATTCTAAACTGATCCGTCGATATTTGGTATGGTTGGAACCACACCACGACCATGAATAAACAAAATTGATTTTATTCATCACACTACAACTAACCTAATAGGCTAAATAGTGTGACCGTTTAAGTAGATTTAAGAAGAGAGAATAAAATTTTGCAAGGATAAGTCAAGATGTTGTAAATCTAAACAACATATTAAGTCTGGACTGTTTTAGAGGAAATGTTTGTTAAAATTAAAAGAATATAAGGGTCAGACATTCTTTAATTTGTTGTTAAACCAAAATAATGGTTTATTAAATCATTCTTCTATTCATGACCAGGCTAGTGATGTATGCAGGACACCAACACTTCGACGACGAACCAGACTCTCGAACTGATATGCAAGACAAAGGCCTCGGGTGTCCCGGGGATAGACACTCCGACGCTCAAGTCAGTATATTTGCTTAAGGCGTAAAGTATAAAGTATGAGATTTGATGGAAGGTCTACCAAACCTTTAGGGTATTTATATGGCTACAATCCGTAGATCACCAAGATATGTATTTATGGTATGAATACAACTCTTATGGGAATAGAGGTTGTATTACCATGTATAATAGAAGTGTATTTCGTACATGGTTGTGTTACCATGTTTAGGATAGTTGTATTACCATCTTTGAGAAGATGTATAATTCATAATATACGCATTCCTTATAAGGATTAGGATTGATGGACCTGTGGATCCAACCTCCGCGTATCTCGAGCCCACGACCCTTCTCGGGCCCTGGTCCGAGTATGAATGAGGTCCGAATATGAACCATGGACTTATCAGTAGCCCCAAGTTAGATCTTTAGAATATAGAGTACTCTATCTCGAAGGTTGAAGGAGAGGCTTGCTTCTCGAGGGAAGACCAATAACTCGAGGGAGACTAACTCGGGGTGTTAAGCTCGGGGTGTCCTTCGGGGACTCTCTTCTCGGGCTTACCCTTCTGAATATCTAGCTTCAAGTTTCTTAGTATTCCATCAGGACACGTGTATGGTTGGATCTGAATCTGCCTTCTTGAATTCTGAGGAGATTGACACGTGGTCTTGATTCGTTGTACCTTCTAGCGGTGAGGGAGACCAACCTTCCAATTGCCTGCATCGTTTCACGAGTCGAGGTAATTACTCCACTTAAATGTGTGTTAATTACTGGCTATATAGCCAAGTAATTTTTCCTTGTGTTTATCATCAATCTTCATCTCTGCGTTTCAAATTTCCAAAGAAATTTTCTTCAAATTTATCTTCTTTTCCTCATATATTCTCTTCCCCCCATTCTCTATATTGCCATGTCTTCAACAAATTCCAGCGTTCCCCCTGGCAATGTGGAGAATGTTGTTGAAAATAGAGCCCCAGCTAATTGTGACTTGAGCACCTTATTTCTGGAAGTCGAGGCTGGGGAACTGATGGAAGTTACTGTTGCTTTACCGCTGCAGGCGGTAACTGTAGTGGCAGATGATGGTGCCTCTGTGTCAGAGATGGACCCTAATACGGAGCCCCAAATTGATAAACGGGTTCCGACCACCAATGGTGTGAATGATATCACCAAAGTGGTTGACGAAAGGACGCTAAGGCATCTGCGGTCCTGCAGGCTGTCATATCCTCTTGAGGCTTGCTTGAAGCTTGAGGATGGAGAAGTTCCCATTAAAGATCTGGTGAGCCCCACTCGAGGGGTACTTTATGGGAGGCTTTTACAGCAAGGGATAAGTTTTCCCTTTCCCCCTTTATTTCATGAATTCCTGCAGCATCATCAACTGCATCCGAGTCAAATACATTCCAATGTGGTAGTGTTGATCATGGCGGTAATTTCCTGGTGTGCTCGGAAGAACTACGATCCAAGTCTGGATTTATTCAGGAATCTGTATACGTTATTCTCTTTTGAGACTTACGAGTACATTACCCTCACTCCGAGAAAGAGGAAACCCATCATGTTTCCTGATAACAGTGGTGTGTGGGAGGTAGACCGTTTCACTTTCGACCGAAGCAAGTACGAGGTCCCTGATTTGCATCCCCATCCGAAAGATGCTATAGCTCGTGACAGGTGTTTCATCTTTCCTAATCACTTAAAGGGAATCATCGGGGAGCTCCTAAAGGAGGACATTACCCTTCAAAGAAAGGATTTTGTTCTGGGCGCACATGGCTCTGTATGGCAGTGGCCTGCTATCACTTATTCTGCTCTGCGTGGCAGTGGCCTAGTATCACTTACTCGTACCTGTTGGATGTCCCTCGGTCGAAATCTACCTCCAGCTTTTTGAAACCTGATCGGAATTGGGCCCTCCCTGATAAAATCCACGGAAGAAAGAAGAAGGCCAGGAAAGGGGGTCCGAAATAATCTCCTCGGAATCATGGTGAATCCTCTTCTAGTCGGTCTTCTTCAGATAGCTCTTCAAGTCATATATTGTTGTCGTATAATATGTTTTTCTTGTGTCATATGCTGAGGTTTATCTTTATTTATGTACAGCGTCTCCTCCGAAGAAAAAGATCAAGAAGGGGAAGGCCCCTCTCCACGTCATAGATGAGGAAGCAGAGGAGTCCGAGGAGAAGGAAACTGAGGTTGGAAGGTCCTCCGATGATGGCGATGAATCTGACCTTGAGCATGTGATCTCCACAGATGCTTCTTTGAAGAAACTGAAGTACTATCTAAGCTGTCCAGAGGAAAAGGATGGTCAGGCTTCTCGGAGGTCTTCTAAGAAGTATCCCTTCGTCGCTGAGGTAATGATATTTCATGTTATACTATTTAGATTCTTCAGATGCCAGGTTTTGATATATCCCTGTCCTCTCAGTTGATGGCGGATCTGTCTACGGTGGGGTGTAGAGCTAATGACGTGATCCGGCACTTGTCTGATTCTGTAATGGAATTACATGGTAGATGCCAGGCGTTCAAGGCAAAGAAGGCGGAGATGGAAGCTTCCCTCTTGACTATGGCGACAAAGTTTGTTGCTTCTAATCCACCCATTCAGGCTCCATTATATGTGACTCATCTAGAAGCCAGGGTGAAGCAGCTAGAGGCCGAGAATAAGGACCTGCTGTTGGCGAAGAAGTCTCAAGAGAAAGAGCTGGAGACTTATCGAGATATTACTGAGAAGCTGGCACAAAACCAAGTCGAGGAGAAGGATCCAGTGGAGCCTAAACGGCTTCTAAAGTTTTGGAGTGCCTTCATTACTTGCAGCCCCGAGTTCCAAAGCCATAGGGAGGAGTATGGGGATTTATTCCATTCCTCTGAACTGCATGGGATCTTGGGTGGCGTCTTGCATCTATGAAAATCCGAGAAGGAGGTGGAGATGATGAAGGAAATATTCTCTCATCCTGATGCTGCTGATAAGCTCTCTGCTCTGACTGCAAAACGCTGGATCCCTGGGGCCGAGTTTTTGGATGCACTGGATCCCTCCGAGAAGATAGTAACATCAGGGGATTTACTAAGGCTTATTAGAGCTAAGTATCCTGAATTACCTTCTCTTGAAGAGGTGATTTCTAGTTCTTTCATTAATAAGGTGGATTTCTCGGCATCTCCTCGTCAGCTTCAAAGTCTGAAATCTTTTGCACATGAACCTTGGTCTCATGATTTACTGGAAAGGAGCTCATGCCCAGCTGAGATACTTCGGGATCAGGTCTTCGCAGTTGTCCATGATGAACAATCTGCGTACTTGATGTTGTTGGTTTTCTTCCTCGGACATATTTTGTCAAGGTCTTTAATGTCACAGCGTGCAGAAAAGTTGACAATAACCCATCTCTCCAGTGTCACTTCTGGTGAAGTCCTAGGAAACCCTATGGGGTATATTTAAATGTACCATAATCTGATGTAATAACACCTTTGATGTGAACTTTTTAGGTTCGAGGTTTTTCCTCTATGTGTGCCCTTTTGAGGGTCTTTTTTAGAAGTATCATATTCTGATGTAATAAAACCTTTGATAGGAACTTTTTAGGTTCGAGGTTTTTCCTCTATGTGTGTCCTTTTGAGGGTCTTTTTTAGAAGTATCATATTCTGATGTAATAACACCTTTGATATGAACTTCAACTTTTGTGTTTGAGGTTTCTCCTCTTTATGTTGAGATGATTGATTCTCGAGAACGTCTGCCCTTTTGGTCTATAGACCTCAATCAAGCACTTTTTTGAAGTACTTTATCTCGAACCTATCTCATTTATTCAAAACGATTGGTATTTGAATATTGGATCCAAACAACTTATAAGTTGACCAATCATATACTTTATAAAGTATATTGTTTTGAACATCAATCAATGTTATACTTAAGACAACAATCCTCTTTTTAGAAAAATAATTTAAAGATTTCTTATTATAAGGATAGGTATAAAAATATCATGAATTCAATCTAAGTTTATAACTTTAAGAATAAAAGTAAAGTAAATAGTGGGTTTTGATTTTGAGTACCCGTTTATGCTAGAGTATACTTGTCTCGGACCTTGATGAGGTTTCTCGGACGCTCTTGATAGTCTTGAACCTTTGTGAGGCTCTCCCTTGAGTTTTGAATCTTCTGTGATACTTTCGTAAGTTAATCACATTCCATCTTTGTGGTATAGGTTCCCCTTTCATGGTTTCCAAGAGGTAGCTTCCCCCTGGATGGAATTCTAGGACTCGATATGGACCTTCCAAGTTTGGGGCTAGCTTCCCTTCCACTTTTCTCTTGTTTTTCTCGTTTAACCGTATGACAAGGTCTCCTTTAACAAAAGTGCCCAAGCGGACTCTTCTATCATGGTAGTGCTTGAATCTTTCCTTCACCTTGGCCTTGTAGATAGTAGCATTTTCTCTCTTCTCCTCTAGGAGGTCAAGGTCGAGACAAAGGTTTTCTTCATTGGCCTTGCCATTTTCATCATCTGGCTGAGAGGTACGGACAGAGGGGACCCCAATCACCATGGGGATGATCGCTTCGAACCCATAGTCTAAGCTACAAGGAGTCTCTTCTGTTGTTGTAGCTGGTGTGGTTCTATGGGTCCAGATCATATTTGGTAATTCTTTGATCCAGTTTCCTTTAGCTCCTTCGAGGCGCTTTTTGATGCCGCATACCAAGGCTCGGTTTGTAGCTTTTTCTTGGCCGCTAGCTTTTGGATTATATACTGAGGCGAGCTGCTGGTGTATTCTATACTCCTTGTACCCTTTCTTGAAGGGATCATTAGCAAAACATGCTCCATTATCGGTCACTATATATCTCGGGATGCCATAGCGACCCACAATATTTTTCCAGCAGAAGTTGATAACAGGGGCTGTAGGAAAAGACCCTACAAGATCTATGCCCCATCGGACAAATGGCTAGGATTCTTGGATGGTAATCATATTCTCCTGTGGCATGTGGATCATTTTAGCAAATCTCTGGCACTGGTGGCAAGAATCGATATATCTTTTGGCGCCTTGTAGCATCATAGGCCAAAAATAACTCTTCTGTATGAGCTTTCGAACAACGGTATGTGGACCTTGATAACTACCGTAGACTCCTTCATGTGTTCCTTGTACTAAGTGTTCAGCGTCAAAAGACCCAACATACTTAAACAAAGGTCGGAGATATCCTTTCTTATATAAGATGCTGTCGTGGACGACATATTTCGGAGTTTTACCTCGGACCTTCCATGCCAGGTGCTTGTCCTCAGGAAGGGTACCCGTTTGAAGGTATTCAATGTAGGAGTTCATCCATGTGTCCGAGATGCCAGTAGCCATAATGCTATCTTCTTCGCAATTTCTCTTCGCCAGGGTTTCGATTAACGATTCTTCTCGGGGGATATGATTCAACTCATAATGTCGGAGTTGATTTTGGAGAGGCTTAACTTTCTCGAGGTATTTCTGAAGATTGTACTCTCGATTGTTGAATTCACCTTTGACCTGCTGAATTGTAATCTGTGGGTCATTGAAGACCTCAAGGTTTTTGACTTCCAGGTCCTTACCCAATTTTAATCCGGTGATGATGGCTTCACATTCTGCTTCATTGTTGGTGGCTTGGAAATCGAAATGAGAAACATATAGATGGTATTTTTCCTCAGGGCTGGTTATTAAAATTTTTAGCACTTTTTCCCCCGGAGTTGGAGGATCTCTTGACACATAACTGTCATCTTCCTCGGGGTAAACACCACAGATTGTTCGAGATCAGGGTTGGGAACCAAATCTCCTAAGATGGTGTTGTTGGCCGAGATGTTACCCATTTTTCTGGTGTCATGTATAGCGTGATCATGCAAGAACGCGTCACTCCTTGGTCTCCTTTGATTGAAACTACTCCTTGTGGTGTCGGAAACTTCAGCATCAGATGGTAGGGAGACCATATGGCTTTAGTTTGGCACATCAAAGGTCTGCCAAGGATAATGTTAAAATGTGTGACGGTGTCTACTACCACAAACGTGCAGTAAAGGGTCAGGCTTTTCGTCCCATCTGCTACAGTGACCAGGAGCATAATTTTTCCAAGAGATGTTATGGGATTTCCGGTGAACCCCGAGATTGGACCCGTAGGTTTGAGGTCTTCCTGGGTAAGTCCCAACTTTTGGAAGCACTCCTGGAACATTACTTCTACCCCACTCCCGTTGTCTATGAAGACTCTTGTTATCAAAGAATCTTGTATGGTTGCTGAGATGACGAGAGGATCAGTGTGAGGCACCTGCTTTGGTACGACATCCATGTCCGAGAAAGTAATGGCTTCTTCGGAGTAGAGATTCTTGTTGATCAGCTTGGTATGAGGTAGGGCCCGCATACTATCCTTCAGCTTAGTTAGGGGAATTGCTTCTCCGGTATAGCCATTGATGTTGTTGATGACTCGGTTGGCTCCATTTGATGGTGGTGGGGGAGGATCTTGAGGATTGTTGTTTCCGCCGCCCTGGTTGTTATTGTTGTGGGAGCCATCCTTCTTCTTCTTCTTCTTCGGAGTGTTATTACCTACCATCATCCGGTACAGGTTTACTAAGAGGATTTCATCTTGATCATAACGTCTCGTGGCGAGATTCATGTATCTATGATAATGTTCTATTACAGATTCTCCTTCTTGTTGTCTATCTTCAAGAATTTGTCAATCTCTTTGCGCTCTTCCTTCTGGAGAAAAGATCGAGTTGGGTCTACTATACCCCAACCTATTTTCCCTCGGGGGAGTATCCGATAAAAGGTTGATTTGGAGTGGATTAAAGTCCCGCGGGTTGTGTTGTATGGTTTGGTTCAGGGTTTCCCTGAAACGTCTCTGTCTAACGCCCTCCTGCTGCCTTTCTGCAAAGATTTGGCGATCCCTTTGTGTTCGTTCTTCTGGAGAGAAGATCAAATCAGGATCAATATACCCCAACCTATTTTCCTGATCTAGGCCATCTGAATTGTTAACGTTCGCGCTGTAATTCACGTCGTTTCGGGTGAAACCCCTTTGACCTGAGTTTGGTACTTCAGATCCAACAGGGTTTGTTTCAGGAGGTGGGGTTCTGGATGCAGCAGGATTGGAGTCGGATGCTAGTATCCTGGGTACGATGGGATTTAATCCAGGAGGTGCTCTGAATATACCCGGATTTGGACCAGAGGTTGGTGGTGTAATCCCATCAGGATTTGAGTTGATGGATATCGAAACGTTGGAGTTTCCGGTACCCATGTTAGAGTTTGGTGATGGCTCTGAGGCAAAGTGTGTCCGAGATCTTTTGGGTTGTCCGCACCCTCGACCGCGTCCATGTCCTTGAGGGGTTTGCTCTGCTTCTGGATTCTCCTCCGGATTTTGCCCTAGCACACGGGCACTTCGTTTGGGTTGCTCAACGTCAGACATGTTGTCGGGGAAGTTGCTTCTTCAAGTGCGCTAGACCACATCGAAAACAAGGTTCGGTGACATCGTCAATGAGTGTGAGAGGTCCCACTGAGCGTGCCAAATTGATGTATGCAGGACACCAACACTTGGACGACGAACCAACCTCTCGAACTGATCTGCAAGACAAAGGCTCTGGGTGTCTCGGGGATAGACACTCCAACGCTCAAGTCAGTATATTTGCTTAAGGCGTAAGGCATAAATTATGAGATTAAATGGGAGGTCTACCAAACCTTTAGGGTATTTATATTGCTACAATCCGTAGATCACCAAGATATGTATTTATGGTATGAATACAACTCTTATGGGAATAGAGGTTGTATTACCATGTATAATAGAAGTGTATTTCGGACATGGTTGTGTTACCATGTTTAGGATAGCTGTATTACCATCTTTGAGAAGATGTATACGCATTCCTTATAAGGATTAGGATTGATGGACATGTGGATCCACCCTCCGCGTATCTCGAGCCCACGATCCTTCTCGGGCTCTGGTCCGAGTATGAATGAGGTCCGAATATGAACCATGGACTTATCAGCTAGTTAGTTCAGTTATTAGTTTTGGTCCTAAGAGAGAGAGAAGAATTATTAGTGGTCCAAAATGGATTTTGGTAAGTTGTGAATGGTCCAAAAGTTGAGAAAATCTCCTGAACTCCCAACTTTCCTGACTTGTTATTAAACTCTTTATACATTTCACCTTATGCAGTGTACCTTTTAATTTGAACCGTGTATTTTGTTATTTAAATTTTTTTTATTTTTACATAAAAATTTGTTGAATTTTCGTATAAAAACATGTTTTACTATATGTTTACTTCAAAATGATCATTGTTTTAACATAAAGTTGTATCATTTGAGTTTAAATATATAGTGGTAGTTCCACAACATTTAGGAAAGTTGGACTTTTAAAAGACTTTGCCCCAAAAGTTAAAAAAGTTTAGGGTTTAGGAAGACTACTGTTTGTAAAGAGCACTAAATATTTCAAACTCATTTCTAATTAACTGGAGACATTTTCTCATGCATATTTGTAAGTTTTCTAACATTAATAAAATCTAATGTTACTTTAATTAAGTGTCCAAAAGCAAAAAATCATTTTGCTAACATTAATTTTATTAATTGTAGAGAGACATAGTTATTTGTAAGTGTGCCATTACATAGATTATGAGATCGGAAATCATGTAAAATTATGAGTTAGAAATGTCAAAATCATAATATTGATATCTTTTTATGGTGTATGAATTCTTGGTGAATAACAATTGTCACCTTGAAAATTGCACCATGCATGTGACAAAGAATGTTTTATACTCATTATTTTTGTTGAATGCTTTTAGTTTCTCATTATTATCTATGCATATAGTAAATTTATGGTCACATGTTAAGAATAAATTTTGTACAATTGATGTCACATCAATTTTTCTCCAAAACTGTAAAAACAAATTGTCCCTGAAATACAATGATACTGGCATGATAATTAGAGAGAGATAGTGAAACTCCCATTATACAATAGAAAATGGAGGATGGTCTGCAAAGATGCCTAAAATGAAAGAATCCAATTTATGTGAGATTTTAAATGAAAGACTAGTTTAGGCATGAAGTTTGAATACTTCAAACTTGAATGTTCCCAAGAATTATTGGCTATCGGTTTGAATTCCAAAACATAGCAAATTCTTATGATCATCTTACTTTACCATGCTAATGTGATTTTGTATGTCCATCTAAATTGTTTCCAAATGTTTTTATCTAGATTAGAAATGGTTTACATAATTACATTGTATATATTTATATATAACATATTTAGTATTTAGTTATATATTTTTAGTTTAATTTAATATAGATAAGTACTATCAGAGTAAGTATGACAGTTTTTAGTGCTGTCAAGTCAGGTTGATCGTTCAGATTCGGGTTTTGGGTTGAGACAGCCGCGTTGAAATGGATCGGGTTAGGATGGTTAAGAGTCAATCTATTGGATTGTGTCGGTTGGGTCGAGTCGGGTTGAGTCGGGTTAAAATTTGATTTGAGAGTACTCAAATATGTTAGTATCAGTTTCGATCAAATTGTGAGTTAATTATTGTTAGATTCAAATTACGTGTGACACGAGTAATTTACTCTCTCAATGGCATCGATTAAGCACCAAAGATATCCGATTCGGATAATTTATAATCGGAACAGATGTCACAAATTACCTACTAATTATTCCCACTATCGGATGTTAGTTTCACCACTAATTAAATCTACCCCTATGTACAGATAAATAGATGAACTCAATTGTCACTATTCCAAATAACAAAAGATTGATCATATCTTAAACAATTCAAAAATAAACACGTACATGTAGAATAACAAGGAATCCACACAAACTAATTATCAAACAAATATAGACCTCACGTATGAATGCTTCAAAACCCTGAAGTGAAACTAATCTAGCTACTAAACATATTAAAAATAATCAAACAAATAATATAAATGAAGTATTTAATACCAGATCTATTATTAACTTCCACAACAATAGTGACAATTTTCTAAATTACCCTTCTTTAGTTATTCACCAAATATTTACGATGGTTAACTATCTTATATTAAGTTATCTACCCAAATTTTATCTCTCCAAATTCACTAGTTGTTGATTCTGATTCTACCTGCACCATTCTTTCTCACAATCTTACAAATTTCATTCCAATGTAAGAAACTTATTTTGCTAAAATTGCATTTTCGTCTCTTTTCCCTTACACACTAGCAAACTGTTACTTTCACAGGTGATCCATTGATGCGGTACTACAACCTCCTCCTTCTTTTTCGTGTTCTTGTACTTGTTGCTTCATAAAAATGTTACTGACTTAAATATCAAAGTGTTTATCCCCGACCAACCCGGGGTCTGTTTTGCATGTCAGACCGTGAGCTCGACGGAGATCAAACACGGGTCCTAGACATCCATTAGGTACTTCATTGTTTCGTATTGTTCAGGGTACTGGTCCATTTGAACCACCTCATGATAAATCGACCACAATATAATTAAATGAAACTTAACATAATTTTTTCATACACTAGTTTATAATTCAATAAAAAAAATTACTTAGTTCAATTCAATAATAAATAAAGTCAATACAGTATTACTTAAATTTGAAAATGAAAACAATCTTACATGCTTTAATTATACATAGTTAATAACACACAAAATCCCTTATGTGCATCAAATTTAACATTTTTTCATTCCAAAGTCTTGTTTTCACCATCATCCAACTTGAAAAAGGATTTCTTGGACCATGGACTAACATCCTCCTTCCAAATGTACTGATCTCCACATTGAACTTGAGCTCTTCGGTGTTGATCTTCAATCATACCAGACGAAAGTCCCCATTTCTCCAACGTTTGATCATCATGTTGAATAGCTAAACTGTACTCACCGCCTGGCGATCCTAGCTCCATAACTCTAAGTTCTCCATTTTCCATGTACTTCATAGAATCATATTGCTCGGGGGTCCATTTGAACCACTTCATAAGAAATGCCAGAGTTGATAATCCATGTAGTACAACCACAATGTTCAACTCATCATCAGGGTCATCAGAAAGCTTTTTAGTTTCTATCTCCCTCCATAGAGACTCCACAAAACCTATAATAGTATCAGAAGTAGTCTCATGATCAAACTAATTAATCACTCAATATTAATTAATATTCCTAACTCTTTTTGTGATTTTCTATGGGATTAATTGCAGTATCCTGCAGCATCTCATCTTTTACTATGTATATATTAAAAAGTAGAGAATGGCGGCAAAGATAAATATTAAATAAAACACCGCCGAAAACTACACGCCGGAAAGATAATAATAACACATGAAACTACAATTCAATTTGCGTTTAATTAAATAAACTGCCTTGTCGCCACCGTTGAAATTAATTTGGAATTAATAATCATTCCATATATATATATATATATGAACTCATCACCACAGATCCCTTATATAATCATCCACACATAACGCATTCCCTATATATATTCTAAGCATAAAATCACCTCATATATGTTTCTTAAATTAAAAAACGAATTAAAAAATAATCACCGACGGACATTGAAAAAAATATACTTAACATAAAACAGCCATATTATTCTTAGCAAAAATTATTTATATCCTTAACATAAAACAACCATATAATCATTAATTTCTTAACAACACTACCGCATCCATATTATGGAATGAATTCGATGCCAAATTTACAAATACATGTTATTTTTGTTAAGAAATTATTTCATTTTTCCTCAAAAAAAAAAGAAATTATTTCATTAACTTATTTATATACGGCATAATTTTTATAAATTAATGATTACATGCATAGAGCTTTTATCTGGCGACATAAAAAAAATTAATAATTATTAATCTTCCATACTGCCGCCCCGTTAGTAAATATATTGTTATAATTATGATTCTTATCTTCGTCACTATTATCATGTTAAAGCCAATTTTCCATTATTGTATTATGAGTTCTTTCCTTTTACAATTATATTTATATATATATATATATATATATATATATATATTTTATAACTGATGAAAAAATCAATATTCTCAGCCATTTCTCTCTCTTAGGGTTTACAAAGTTAACTAGAGTCTCCACAAGATAATCGATGTCCTCTTGATTAAATTTAGGAGAATTTTGGCGCAACCTATATGAGTGAACATTTACAAATTGTGGACAACATCACACCATTACAAAGTTTGGCGCAATCCATTGTTTGACCAAAAGTTATCTCTCGCCAGGCAACGATTAATATCGGTAAATTTTCTTGAACAGATTACATGTGTATATGTATGTATTTATGATGTACTAGTGTAATTCAGGGATTATTGGTCATGTGGCGCATGAAAATTGACGATTGTAAAAGCTTTGTTTAGTGTGCAGACTATTCGTTTTAAGAGTGAGATGGAACATAACACTACTATAAAGCTTCACTATGCGAATGTCAAGGTTTATAAATGCCAGAATAATTACGAACTGATGTGTTACAGGTGAGTGGTTTGGTTTGATTTGGTGGTTATTATCAGGATATATTTGAAGATAAATGTGTGTTAATATACAATGTATTTTTCAGGTCTTATGGAAGTGGAAAAGAAGATAATTTAGGATGAACTTGATTGCCATGTAAGTGATCCAATTCGATTTCTTCAGAAGCAACAAGTCTGAAAAGGATGCTTTTGCAAGGAAGATCATGTCGAGTTTTCGCTTTTCTCATGATAGTGCGTTTGTTACGGATGTACGATGCTTAAGTTATGGTGTCTGAATTGATTTTGCGAATGTGTTGTATTTAATATAATGTGGAATATCTATAAGTATTACAAATTGTGTAACTGATAAAGTTTTTCTTTTGGTTTATGCATGCTCTTTTATTTCAAAGTGTTCATTGTTTTTTAGGAGCACCGGTATTTCATACACTAGAGACTTTTTGAATGGTTGAACTCAACCATATGGAGGTTCAAAAACAAGTTGTAGTTTAATTTTTTTTTCTTGAATTGAAATTATTTCCCTATATTCTCTATTTTATTTTATTTTATTTTATTTGTTTATATGCTTTATGTCTGATACTTGTGATATTTTTCTACATTTCAATAATTCCATCATATCTTGTGATATCAACATTTTTTCATTGAATAAATATTTTGTATTACCATACTCAATTATTTGTATTTTGTAATTAAATAAATATTATTATATTATGCATATCAACTACTATGGTATCAAAAGTAATATCTTTTAATGTTATTTTTCATGTATATTTAATATGGTATTGTATGATATTGTATTGATCATAAGTAACAAATACAATTTTTCTAATTGTGCTATTATTATTTTTATTCAAGTCAAACCACTAAGTGGATGAGTGTTTTATTTATAACTCTTCAACCCTACATAAAGGTAAACATGATCGAGTTTGAGTAAAGCACTAATATACATCCGTTTTGAGGTTGTTGTGACTAGGGATGGCATTGGAGCGGTTTTATGTGGATACCCGCCCCAGATTCGCCCCATTTAGGTGGATATGGATCACTATATTCATAAGATGGGGCGGGTATGGGTATGATTTTTAAACCCATGATGGGTATGGGGCGGGTATGGATATTTTTTTAAAACCCGCCACATACCCACCCGCCCCACCCGCTCCATACCCGTATAATATCCACTACAATATAATAATATATAATACATTATTATAATTTTATTATTTATTATTTATTTTTTAATAAAACCATCAAAAAAGAAAGTTAAAAGCCAGAGTATATATTATATTCGAAATCAGAGGAGACGATTGCCTTCAAGCTTAGTTAAGATGCTGAAAAGTTCATGTCGAATACTAGACTCTTTTGAAACATATTCTTACGTATTTGAAATTTAAGAGAATTTTATAAGTATGTGTGCTAAATATTTCGTGATTTCTTTTTTACATATATCATATTTTAATATGTTATATTTTTGTTTTATAATTATGAATTATATATTAATATATTTTAAACGAATAGATGGATATACAGGTGGGGATTGATATCCAAATGGGTGGAGATGGATATCCAGGTGGGGATGGATATCCAGGTGGATGGGTATGGATCTCAAATGATATCCATCATGGGTTGGTGGGTGGGGATGGATATTAAATTTTTACATGGATATGGCCATGAATATACTGGTATCCACGCCCATTTGACCCAGTGAACATCCCTAGTTGTGACAATTTGAGTAAACTAGTAGAGATTCTGGCATATCCGAACTAGAACTCCGCTCAGGGTGTCATTTTGTAATAAAATGGATATATTGCAAGAATGCTAAGGTCTAACACCCTCAAAATCATCTAAAACTATCTAAAAAAATATTCTCAAATTTGTATATTGACCTAGACATTTTCAAAAATATTTCAAATAACCGCGTAACGCGCGCGGTCAGATTAGCCTAGTATAATATAATGCACTATCGAACCTTAACTTGATGAATTATTCAGGTGTTTGATAATCAGTGCGCCGGAAATTTAAAAAAAAACAGAGTTGGTACCTGAAACTCGATCATAACAATCAGCCCCGGATTCAGCAGCGGGGAATCGGAAAAAGAAGGCCCCGTATAATTCTCTAGCCTTGAGCACTTCCTCTCTATCTTTTTCCTCTATCACCCCAACACTCTGCTCTCTGATCCTGGAATCCTCCCTAACTCCAAGAACACGATCGCCGGGAAATGCTCGTAGAATCTCCTCCAGAGTCGACCTCGCCCGCTGGTAAGGGGACACGTAGAAGAACGTATACCATTTCTTTGATTTCCCGTGATTGGAAATGACGTCAACCAGATTCACACCAGCTTCTCTGGCCTGCTCCACCCCACGCGCTGTCAGCGGGATCTTGTGGTCCGGGATCGAGTTACGGACATTCTCGTCGGTGTTGCCGGTGCTCTGGCCATGCCGAACAAGGATCACGCGCTTCGGTCTTCGGCTCATCATCTCGGCCACGTTCATCTTCTTGGATTGGATGTGTCTATTGTCTAATCACATGTGATTATTAGTACTCTCTTTCATGTTGAATAATTTGTGGCGGGCGGAAAAGTAAAGAAAGCGACTGAGGAACCCGAGTCTAGTGGCATCCGCCATCGCTATCCCCAAAGCGCTTAATTATGCCCACCAACTGTTCGCTAAAATTTCCCAACCAGGCCTCTTCATGTGGAACACCATGCTTCGAGGCTCTGCTCAGAGCTACAAACCCTCTGTTACTCTCCATTGCATGCGCAGAGAAGTACCTACTCTCAATGTACCGGAAAACTTTTGCTAAGCGGCTGAGCTCCACAAAGAAAGCATAAATCCGATGTCAGAGAGGCAGCAGTTGGTGCCTTGGAAGATTCAGCAACTAATGCTTCCCATTTGGTGCAAACTAAAGATTAGCAGACAATATTTGACAAAATTCCTAGTTGATCACTCACTGGTTTCTCCAACAGCACAGAGCACAGAAGTTTGAAGTTTAAATTCAGAAGCGACGTCGTTCTAGAACTTGCTTTCATTTTTACAGTTTTACAGTCTTGTTTTACTGTTTACAGTCTTGTTTTACTGTTTTATAGCTAGCTCATTCTATTACCAGATTTGGTACAGATATTTTGTCACCATGAGTATGTGTGAGTAGCACAATTATATAGCTGGTTGTACAGATTTGGAAGAAATATAATGAATATACCGATTTTTCAGTTTTTCCCAATTCTACTGTGTGCGATCACTATGTGTTCTTGGTGTTCATCACCAGAACTCAAAATCCTATCAAAATCACTACTCTAGATGGTATCAGAGTGAATCTAATCAATCAGCAGTTTCTCTATCCTCATCTCGAACTAATTCTAGGTGATTGGGGTTTGATTTTCTGCCAAAATTTTCTCAGATCCGGCCTAAGTTTACTGGAAAATGATGATGGATCCAAGCGAAGGCTCAGGGAATGCTGCACCACCTCGCCGCAACAACAACAATGGAAAAGGTCATGCGAATCGTTCTTCGAGAGAGGAGGATCAGGAAGCTGAAAGCTATTACAGGCCAAAGATGGAGGATCCCTTTTATCTACATGCCAATGATCAGTCACATCAGGTACTGGTAACTCAACCCTTAACTGAGCTAATTATCTTCAGTGGAGTCGTGCTATGATTACAGCCTTTGAGACTAGAGATAAGCTAGGATTCTTAACTGGGGATGTACAGAAGCCTGAACAGAATGATCCAAAATTTAGGCAATAGAAAAGAGTCAATTCTATGCTAATAGCCTGGATTCAGAACTCACTAGATAAGGATTTGGTGAATGGTTTTCTGTTTGCTACTGATGCAAAGGAATTATGGGAAGAAATTAAGGATAGATTTGGAGAGAACAATGGTGCTCTTATTCATCAATTAAAATCTGACATAAGTGATATTAAGCAAGGTGCTGATTCTGTAGCATTGTATTTTACTAAGTTGAAAGGTTATTGGGATCACTTAGCTTGTGTTAAGCCTAGAAGAAAATGCATGTGCTGTGATTGCTGTCATTGTGGTTACTATAAGAATTTGATAAAGGATGAAGAAGAGGATAAGGTATCAAAGTTCCTTAGAGGACTTAATGATGATTATAGAGCTATTGTAGATCAGATTGTGTTGATGGAGCCACTGCCAAGCTTGGCTAAGGTCACAGCCATGGTTGGCAAGATATTGAAACAAAGGATTGCACGGAGTGGACATCAAGGGCATCAGTTCTCTGCAATTGTGTCACAGAATGATACTAACTATTCACTGGATAGTGATGGTACTGGAACTGCAGCTATGGCAGTAAGGAATGGCAACTACAACTACACTTCCAGGACAAATAATTATGGTGATGGATAGAGAAATGAGTTCAAACCAAGAGTAGTAAGGAATCCAGATCTCAAGTGTGATCACTGTGGGAAAATGGGACACACTTCTGACACTTGTTTCAAACTGAACGGGTACCCTGAATGGTTTTATGGGAACAAGGACAGAAACACAGCCAGAAACACAGTCAAATATCCTCATAATGCTAATGCTGTGGGAACCCTTGCTTCATCAAATTCCAGTATCAGTTCATCAAAATCAGCTCCTATATCTACACCAACTTCTGAAGGGCTGCAGCAGCTTCAACTACAAACTTTGATGGCCAATTTGTCTCAAATGCAGCAAGAGTTAGGCAGAGTCATGAAAGGAAAAGGAGTGGAGCAATCTACACCAACAGATTTTGCAAATCTAGCTCATCTCATTGATTTTTCAGGTAGCATTCTTACTCATGTGTGTAATTCTGTCATTTTAAAAGATTTTGATTCTTGGATAATTGACAGTGGAGCTAGTAGTCATATGTGTAGTAATATGAATCTCTTCACCACCTACCAAAAGACTACCCTTCCAACATCTGTTTATCTACCATACAGTATTGTTAAGTTAGTTACACTTACAGGAAAAGTCAACATAGAAAATCAAATCATGTTGCTAGATTGTCTTCATGTTCCTACCTTCCAGTTCAATTTGTTATCAGTTAGCAAATTGCTCAGTACCACAAGTATACATGTTGATTTTTTCAAATCCTTTTGCTTACTGCAGGACCTTAGGACTGGAAAGGTCATTGCAGTAGCAAAGGAAAGCCAATGTCTCTACATATTATCTCATACTTCCTTCCATGATGCCACCATACAAGTAGCCATACACAGTCTACATATCTCCTCCATCAAAGATTCTCACCACTGTCTCTACTCACATCAACCTAAAAGCATTGACTTTCATGTTTGGCACAGCAGACTAGGTCATCCTTCTGAGAGTGCTGTTAAACATTTACAGAATAGTATTGGTTTTACCATCAATATTTGTCCTCTTGCTAAACAGAAAAGGCTTGAGTTTCCTGTTAGAGACAATACTTCTAAGCATATATTTGATTTGTTACATATAGACTTGTGGGGTCCATATAAAACAGTTTCTATTGGGGGTTCATCTTACTTTATCACTATTGTAGATGATTACTCTAAATACACTTGGACAGTACTTGTCAAAACAAAAGAGTCAGTACCTTACATTCTGAAATCCTTCTTTGTCTTGATTCATAATCAATTTCCAGTCACCATTAAAACCATTAAACACTACAAGAAAAAACAGTTATAGCAGCCACGTATTCGGTTGCAATAAGTCAAATTTCCGTCGTAAATAAACATTTACGACCGTCCATGTGGGGGTTGGTATAACTTCCCTCGTAAAAGGGTTTCCCGTCGTAATTGATGATTTGCAGCCGTGAAAAATGGCGTTGCTAATACTCTACGACGGGACACGTGGTCTGATGTAACTTCCTATTTACAACGGAATTTCTCGTCGTAACTTGTACAATTTTCTGTTTAAATTTAATTTTGCTAATAGTAATTTCATTAATTAATTAATTACAAATATTATTATTGATACTATTATTTTAATTAATTAAATGATAAAACTGAAATTATTAAAAAGTAGATCAATAAAATAATATCATTAATTAATTAAAAAATGTATTTACATAGTATATTATTTGAAATTAAAAAAAATCATAATATTTAATTCATTGACATATCAGCTCAAATGAATCAACAAATCTGCAGCACCTTCTTCAACAATCCAGCTCCACATAATCACAGGCACCTTGCTCAAATGAATCAACAAATCTGCAGCAATCCTTCTTCAACAATCCAGCTCCACATAATCACGGGCACCTTGCTCAAATGAATCAACAAATCTGCAGCATTCTTCAACAAACCAACTCCACATAATCACAGAGCCTGCTCAAATGAATCAACAAATCTGCAGAAATCCTTCTTCAACAATCCATTTAAGTCTGATATCACTCGAACGAAGACACAAGACAGATCCAAGTGCAATGGAGATCTAGCTATCACTCCCGATGCCTTCACAGCAGTAGCCTAGTCACATCGTTCCCCATAAGATCCATAATCAGAGGCAGTCCTGCTCAAATGAAACAACATTATAACCTGATACATACTAGCTATACTTTCACAAATCGCACACCTACCTCTCTTGATATGCCAATGGCGTGGCAAGGACCCGAAGTCAACGACTCGCAAATCTGGTCCAAAAGCAAGAAAATTTAACAATACATGCTTTCGATAAACTTGGTAAGGCTAATGTGTGCTAATTTGTGTGCTCAGGTGTTCTCAGGTCTCGACTTTGATAATTTGTGTGCTAATGGGTGCCCAGACCTGAGCAAGATCATTTGTCAAATTATCTAATGGGAATACATGACATTTTAAAGAACAAATCAACAACTGAGAACTCTAATCAAATACATCTCAAAAAAGAGAACTCAAATCAAAAGTATAGTAAACTGAATGCAACTTTAAATTTCCAACTTATACCAGCAAAGTCTCCTTGAATCCATTCTGATCATACAACAATACTACACAGATGATAAATCAAATACTGAACAGGAAAATGTAGTTACCTAAACCTTCTTGACAAAGTCTTCTGCTTGACTGGAGTTGATCTGTTGCAAAGGAAGCAATGTGTAAAAGTAGATACCAATAGACAGACCAAATCAAATCAAATAAAGAGATGAATAATCTGCATATATGCTATCAAGCAATAGAAGAATGCATCCTCCATGCAAAACCAAGATTTCATCTGTAAAACCTCAAAAACTACCACTCAGTTAAAGTTTAGAGGAAAATGAAAAACTTCCCTCAAGTTCTTTGAGTTTAAAACTCATATATGATATCCCCATCGAATTGCTTCGTCAAATCTTCAAATGTAGAAATAACTGTAGAAATAAAGACGCTGGGAAGTTCATCAAACACCAGGTAACAAACGAACAACTGTCATGTATATTCAAAATTTTAAGTATAAAACTAGTGATAACTAATCAAAATCAAGCTGATATGATGAATTATTGGTCGATCGCGAAAAAACACTATAGAGTTGAGATAGAATTAGTAGTACCGAGTAGAAAGGAGCTGCTGAGACGATACTAGAGGGCTTAGGTTGATCAGGAGGACATAGGGCATAAAAAGCAGCCTGGATCAGCTGACTTGATCCATTTCCCACTACTATATAATGATCTTCTACCTTGGCATATCCAACCGCAGAATGCAGCCTTGTTATTTCTTCCTCAAGTTTTGGTTCCATGAACCAACACAGAGCTTTTGGATTTGAAAAATAGCTCAAAGATTGGTCCCCTCGCATAGTGATCGACCTTCGGTCACCGGTCTTTTTCCAGTATCTCTCAAAAAAGTGTAGGATCACCACTGCAACAAATTAAACCAGGAGAAATACTATGAATAATGAATAACAACATTTGTAATACATGAGCATAAAAGAAGGAAAAAATTACTCTTTCTACATATCTCCGCCGTGGCCTCAACCTTCCCGAAATACCTTCGGGCAGCGCTTTTCCGGCGTCAAAGTCGACGACTTTAGCCGTGAAAGTCGGGAGAAACTCCCCACACGCCGCCAGGTGAGCCTTGGCCACCTCGTTCGACAGCGAGAAGTAGCGGCTCCGAAGCTCTCCGTCGAAACATAACCCCGATACCCCTTCCGGACCTCCAGCAATGGATCGGTGACGGCTCATCGGTGACGACTCCCAAAACCAATCCGTTTCAGGGATGACAGGATCCGTCTCAGACTTGTTCTTGACCAGGGAGAGTATCACCAGATGTCGAGTAACTGGGCTTGACCCGGAGGTCCCCACCGAGGTACGAAGATTATGGGCGCCGGCGATTCATGGGCGCCGGAGATTCATGGGCGCCGGAGATTAATGGGGGACGACTCGTGGGTGCCGGCGATGGTTCAGTGAAGAAGGCAAAGATCGAAGAAAATATGAAGGGTTAGCGATTCAGAGACTTATCCTTTGCTTTAGTATATACATAAACTTTTAACGGTTCAGATTCACTTGAAGAAATCAAATGACGGTTTAGATCAATTCAAAATAATACATATATATGATATTCTTTTATTTCTAATTAATACTATGTTTATTATTACACAAATACAATTATATTATTTTTGTACTAAAATAATTTATATTATTTTTATTCAAAAACTCATTTTTACGGTATAATCCGTGTAATTGTACAGCAACTTAAACACATTAATAAATTATATATTATTATAATTTAAATTAAATTGAGATTAAGGAAAGAAAATAAAGATATTCAGTTTTAATCTTATATTAGAAATAAATATATTTATATATATCACATTTTTTATTCTTATGTATTAAGTAATAATATAAGACTAAAACTGAATATCTTTATTTTATTTCCTTAATCTCAAATCTCAATATAAACACAATTCATTATTATTTAATATATTTAATTACTCAAAAGGTTCACAACATAATTATGTATAAATATAAATATATCGATAGCCAAATTTAAATTAAAAAAAATTATAATTCTTTATCACTATATATCTTCAAAATTTTAATTTTCTAAATTAAATTTAGTTATTGTATTATGTAATAGATATTGTTTACACTGTTACACTGTATAGAAAATCATGTGTAAATTAAAGTAAGGACTGATATCAGGCAAGTACATGAAGACAATAAAAGAAGTTGTAGAATTGGACTACAGCTATAGTTAGTGATAGTAATTATAAACAATCAAAATAAATTTGAATAATGAAACTCAATTTAGTGAACTAATAATAGTTGCCTTTTAATTTCAGTTTTAGTTTTTAGTATCATATAAAATCAATAAAAGTTTGACTTTTACCTTTTAGACTCAATTTAGTTAGTGTATATAAAGAGAAAGTAATTTTACTTTTGATTTCAGTTAAGTTATTATTATTCAAGGGAAAAGTCAAATAAGACCCGGATTAGTTAATCTCAATTTATCTAATCTCTATAGAAAAGTCAAGTAAATCAACTTTGATTAGTTGAAGTCAATTTGCCTAATGTCTATAGAAAGTCTAGTAATTGGCTTTTGATTATTTGAGGTCTATTTAGTTATTATCAAGTAATTTTTAACCTTTACTCAGTTACATTCAATCAGTTGATGTATATAAAAGTTATGCAAGGGTTGACATTCGTTTTCAATTCAACGAAGTATTGGTGTTCATAGATAGTCTAAGTGAGATTCGGTTGATTAAACTCGGTTGTTTTGTCAGAGTTTATTGAAAGTCAAGTAACATAAAATTGGATTAGTTTAACTCAAATGTTATATTAGAGTCAACAAAGTCTTGAACTTTGATTAATTAAACTCAATTTTGTATATATGATTTGTTTTTTCTGAAAAATCAAGCATAAATTAACTTTATATATTTAGTGTCAATCAGCAATTGACTTTTGTTAGAAAACAATTAAGAATTTAAATTTGATATGATTATTTGTGCTTATAAGGTCAAGTACTTTTTACCTTTCATTAGTTAAACTCAATTTAATTATTTTGTAAAAGTAATCTAATAAGGTTAACCTTTAATTTGTATTTTGTTAGTGTTTATGTAGAAAATAATGAGGTAGTATATATATTTTCACAAACTATAGCTCAATGATTCTTAAAGTTGGAATGGTTAAGAGGATTCCACATGGTAATATCCACCTAAGTTCAAATCTTTACTTCTGTGTTTATTTTTAAATTCATCTTTATTTATCGAAAAAAATTATCATGGGTCCAATTATTATTATATTATTATTAATTAATAATCTAAATGATGGCGGGCAATAAGAAAAGGGGCATGCTATACGCAGTCCGTATTTTGCTTATTTTGCAGTCCAAAATAAAAATACGCCTTCGATATATATGATATGGTCAATAATTATGTATATCAGACATATGCATCATATATACTACTTCTATTGCATACACTTGCAATTCAGTTATATATTAGAATCATTGTATATATGATTATTTAAAAAAAATACGGACTGCAAATAAGCAATATACGGACTGCGTATAGAAGGCCTGTAAGAAAAAGGCACTCGTGTACATCCTTCAACTTCCAAAATCATGATAATGAAAATGTATATATATTAATTTAAAACCAATAAGCACGTGAGTTAATGTGTTGGAATGGTTAAGTACTTAGATAGTTCCATGTCAGTCTAGGTTCAATTCCATTCTTCTACATCTTGTTATTTTTTACTTCAACTTAATTGTTTGCCCAGTTATTTGATTATTAATATTAACCACCAAAAGAGCGGGAAACGGGGAAAGTAAGGCGGGCGAAGTTAATGGTGGAGGGGAAAGGTGCAGGTGGGCCCACAATTGCAATAAATATTGAAATGGTAATAGTTTTTGCAACCAAACGAAAAATTCCGGCTGCGGTTAAAGCATTTGCAACCATTTTTTGTCCCGTTGTATATTTTTGGTTGCTATAGGTACTTTTTCTTGTAGTGAAAACAGATAATGGAACTGAGTTTGTCAATGCTTTTATGTTGGAAACTTTGTCTGAACTAGGCATTTTTCATCAGAAAATTTGCTCTTACACCCCACAGCAAAATGGGGTGGTAGAAAGAAAACACCAGCACTTGTTAAATGTTGCTAGGTCTCTCATGATCCAACCTTCAGTTCCTAAAAAGTTTTGGGGGGATTCAATTCTTACAGCTACATACATCATTAATAGAACTCCCTCAGCTATTTTAGCTTGGAAAACTCCTTTTGAACTTTTAATGCAACAGCCTGTAGACTACAGTTTTCTGAGAACTTTTGGCTGTTTGTATTTTTCTACTGACACCACACCTCACAAAGATAAATTCATTCCAAGAGCCAATCCTTGCATTATGTTAGGTTATCCACCAGATAAAAGGGGTTACAAGCTCTTTGATATTACACATCAAAAGGTCATTGTATCTAGAGATGCTGTATTTCATGAATCCATTTTCCCTTATTCTCCTACTCACATACCCAGCCAAAAGGCCCCTCTTCCTACTCTATATATGGAACCTGACCTTCATATTCCAGATCATTACACCTCCACCTCTCATGACAATGCTTGCCATCCACCTCATTCCAGTGATCATATCTCTACATCACCCTCTCTTGATTTGTCACAAACACATTTTCCTAGTCTCACTCAGTCATATAGGTCTCCAAACTTACCTTCTTCTACTCATAATCCCACTCCATCTTCTCTTCCACCACCTATTCTTATCAGAAGAAGTACTAGACAGTTGCACAAACCTGTTTGGCAAAATGATTTTGTTTTGTCTTGCTCACATGATCCTCACAGCCTTCCTGAGTTCACTGCTTCACATAAGGCTTTTCTAGCTCAACTGTCAAATATTGATGAACCTCAATCCTACAAAATTGCAAAATTATCTCCACATTGAGTGGAAGCTATGTCTTCTGAATTGCAGGCACTTGAGAACACTGGCACATGGGACTTAGTGCCTTTACCACCAGGGAAGAGGCCTATTGGTTGCAAATGGGTTTTCAAGGTGAAGTGTCTTGCTGATGGAACTGTTGATAGATATAAAGCAAGATTAGTTGCTAAGGGATACAACCAGATTGCGGGGGTTGATTATTTTGATAAATTTTCTCCTGTGGCTAAAACTATTACAATCAGGTTGCTTCTTGCCATCACTGCTGCAAAATCATGGAGTTTGCATCAGCTTGATATTAATAATGCTTTTCTTCATGGATACCTGGATGAGGAAGTTTTTATGCTACCTCCTGAAGGGTACACCAAGGCCAAGAATGGTGAGGTTTGCAAGCTCAGAAGGTCCTTATATGGCTTGAAACAGGCTTCCAGGCAATGGAATTCTGAGCTCACTAAGAAGCTTTTGAGTTTTGGTTTTATACAGTCTTCACATGACCATTGTTTGTTTCTTCTTTCCACAGAAACATTACAGTTGGCTCTTGTACTGTATGTAGATGACATCCTTGTAGCTGGTTCTTCTGATCATGCTATTCAATCTGTGAAGGATTTCTTGCACAATGAGTTCACTATAAAGGATTTGGGTCCAGCTAAGTTCTTTTTGGGTTTGGAATTGGCAAGATCAGATTCAGGGCTTTACATCTCACAGTCCAAGTATATCTCAGATATTGTCAGAGATTCAGGGTGTGTTACTTCATCTCTTTGTTCCACCCATCTTCCTGCTAACTGGGATATTGATGCACCTTCACCACCCTTGTCAGATGGTAGTCCCTACAGAAGATTAGTTGGTAGATTGTTGTATCTCAATACTTCTAGGCCAGATGTCACCTATGCAGTCAATCAATTGAGTCAATTCATGCAGTTTCCTACTGAGCATCAGATGGCTGGAGCACTTCATGTGGTTAGGTATCTTAATACTTATCCATCCAAAGGTCTTTTCTTCCCTAGTACTAATACACTGGATCTCAATGCTTATTGTGATGCTGACTAGGGGAGATGCAAGCTTACAAGATTCTCCATCAGTGGTTTCTGCATTTTCCTTGGGAATGCTATGATATCTTGGAAGTCTATGAAGCAACAGACTGTCTCAAGATCATCAGCAGAATCAGAATATAGAAGTATGGCTCTCACTACCACAGAGTTACAGTGGATATCTTATCTTCTATCTGATTTTCAGATTCCACTTCAGTTGCCTATTTCTCTATGGTGTGACAACAAGGCAGCAAGAGACATTGTGGAGAATCCAGTCATTCATGAAAGGACCAAGCATATTGAAATAGACTGCCATGTGACCAGAAATAAATTCAAAGAAGGGTTTCTTATTCCTTCTGCTATCTCCAGTTCTCAGCAGCTGGCAGACTTATTCACAAAGCCCCTTGCTTCACCTTCTTTTCATCTGTTACTGTCCAAGATGAACTTCTGTCATCTACCTCAAGTTCATCTTGAGGGGGGAATGACAAAATTCCTAGTTGATCACTCACTGGTTTCTCCAACAGCACAGAGCACAAAAGTTTGAAGTTTAAATTCAGAAGCGACGTCGTTCTAGAACTTGCTTTCATTTTTACAGTTTTACAGTCTTGTTTTATTGTTTACAGTTTACAGTCTTGTTTTACTGTTTTATAGCTAGCTCATTCTGTTACCAGATTTGGTACAGATATTTTGTCACCATGAGTATGTGTGAGTAGCACAATTATATAGCTGGTTGTACAGATTTGGAAGAAATATAACGAATATACCGATTTTCAGTTTTTCCCAATTCTACTGTGTGCGATCACTATGTGTACTTGGTGTTCATCACCAGAACTCAAAATCCTATCAAAATCACTACTCTAAGAATATTCACTCAAAAACATGTAATCAAATGTTGGGGTCTCAGTCTTCACGGATACTGATTGATTCCAGCATTCATCGTAGTCACTCATCACTATCGTTCCGGTCAGCTGTTGCCCTGAGAGAATCTCTTACTTTAGGACCTCAAGCCATAGCAGAAGCTATGGAGTCATACCATTCACTGCCTTTGCACATGCTTGAGGTAAGTTAAGCAATCAAGAACATATTTCAAAAAAGAAAAAAAATAGACTCATTTAAGAACATATTTTTCATCAGAGGGCTCGAGGAAGTTTGACGGATCATCTTGGAGACCATGTTTGGGAGACGCCGAATAGAATCTCTGAGGTGATTGTTAAATGCATCTCAGCCATACATTGTCAACTTTCTGATCCTCCATTGGAAATGAATGATTTCCTTTCTTCTCCCATGTCCTTCTCATTGCCAAGAAACTCACCAACTGATCAGCAGGTTAGCTGCAGAATTATAATTGGGCAGAATTTTCCTCTCACTTCTCTCTATAATTGTACCGTTTCTTTTTACTGTTCCGACCTATAACGGTCAAAAACGGTAACATCATGGCGGCACCACCACCCATTCTGGGCGGAGGAGGTGCCGGAAAATCTTTTGCAGACGCTCTAGCACCCAAACCCCAGCCACTTTTCGACACTCTCCCTCAAAACCCAGAGATCCGACCTATTTCCCGGCGAGTCAACGGGAAGATTGCATGCATCTATTCCGATGAGGCCGTCCAAACCTTTGCCTCGCACTACCAGAATGCACTTGTAGGGAAGTTTACAAGCGGAAAGCCCACAACGGAGCAGATCGGAGCTTTTTTCAGGCACAGGGCTTTGCCGGAAAATTTCAGATCGGGTCAATGGACTTCCGACACATTCTTATTCGTTTTCAATTGAAGTCCGACTACCAGAATTTCTGGATCAAATCAGTCTGCACGGTAATGGGTGCCACAATGAAGATCCTAAAATGGTCCCCGGAATTCTCGACACGCCAAGAATCATCACTAGTGCCGGTTTGGGCTACAATTCATAGGGTCCCTATCCAATTTTACAACCGCACTGCCATTGAAGACTTTGGTAATGAACTGGGAGTGTTCATCAAAATGGATGCGGCCACGAATGCACTGACTCGACCATCTGCGATCAAGGTCTGCGTAGAAGTCAATCTTCTGGAAGAGAGGCACCAGACAATCACTATTAGTACTTCTGAAGCCACAACTGAGTATGAGATCGAGTACCACAATTTGCCTCAATATTGTTCCCATTGTCGCAGAATTGGTCACTCAGACGACAATTGTGGAATTCTACATCCCGAGCTAAAAAAGATCTATTTGGCCAAGAAAAAGGAAGGCAGAGAAATTCAACCAAGGAATAAGAATTCTCACATAGGGCAGCAACAATGGATTCCTATTGCATCATCTTCTGGCCTTACTGAAGCTGAAAAAAGTAATGATATCAGGGAGCTCACCACTCACTGTCAGACACAGCAAGAGGATGGTCAAGCCACTGCCAATCAAACCAATGGTCAGCAGCTGGAGAAGCCACAAAGCCAAACCAGTGGTCAACTACTGGAGAAGACTAAGCCTTCAGATCATCACCACAATGTCACTGTCCCAGAAATGGCCTTTTTTAAGCCATTGCAAAAGACAGTTTCTCTCCCTTTTTATTCTCATGATGACCTAGAAGTTCCAAATATAAGAGAATGGAAAAATCATCAGAGAAAGAAACAAGCTCTGGCAGTTATTCCATATCAAGCCCCCACACAGTCAGCAGATTTAGCCCCAATTACAATTTCTAATTCTTTTCAGGCTTTGCAGGAATCTGTAGACTGCAGCTCAGAAGAATATGCTGAGGCTCAAACTGAACTAGATTGGAAACATACTGAGGAAGCTAATGGTGAACATGAGGATGGAAAGCTCTCCACAGGTAATATTCTAACACCTCAACCTATTACTGTCATAAAAGCAAAGAAAAAAACCAAAAGGGGAATGCCAGATGGTGGTGCAATCACTGATAAATGGCTAAGAGCGTCACCAAAATCCAAGCATATCTAGTTGTTATGATTAGATACAATATTATAGGAAATATGCTAGTATGGAATATTAGAGGATATGGCACTTCTATTAAAAGATTAAAATCTCTTATCAGAATGCATAAAGTTGATATTTTGTGTATTTTAGAACCTCTGCACCAAAATTGTGATATTTCTGATCTTCAGTTTCAATTACAATATCCACATGCTATTGCAGCCAATGATGCCAAAATATGGACTTTTTGGAATTATAATTTCAATCTAAATGTTTTAACCCGTCTGACCAATATTTGCTAGCAGAAGTAACAGATTTGAAAAATGGTCAGATTTGGAATTCAGTTTTTATATATGCTAAAGTTACATATGCTTTGAGAAGATTTCTTTGGTTGGATTTGTTGTCAGTGCCAGTAGCCCCACCATCTTCATAGGTGATTTTAACACAATCACTTGTGCTGATGAGAGATGTGGAAGAAGACCCCCATCCAGAGTGAGTATGTCAGAATTCAATGAATGGATTAATGCCCTAGAATCAGTGGAGATCAGAACTGTTGGAAATGTGTTTACTTGGTCAAATAACAGGTCTCTAGAGGAGTTGCTACTGCAAAAATTGGACAGGGGATTGGCCAACCTTTCTTGGACTGAACTATACCCCCATAGTTCAATCCAGGTCCTTAATAGAACTAGATCAGACCATAGCCCCCTACTTCTCTCAATACAATCTTCAGAAGTGATGCAACCAAGACCATTCAGGTTTCAGGCCATGTGGACCACAAGATCAGATATTTCTGAACTGGTTAGTAACAGTTGGAGTCAAGATTGTTCAGAAATTGGATATTCTAGGCTGGTGTGTAAACTTAAGAGACTTAAGGGAGTTCTAAAGCTGTGGAATAAGGAATCCTTTGGAGATGTCTACAGGAATATAAGGGAGGCAGAAGACAAGGTCTCATTGCTGGAAATTGCATTACAACAATCAGGAGAGGTTGAAGACCAAATAGAACTCAATAGAGAAAGAGCTATCCTACTGAGGGCTGAAAATGAGTTGCTGATGTTCTGGAAACAGAAGGCTAACCTAAGATGGATCAGGGAAGGAGATGCTAATACAAAATACTTCCACAATGCAGTTAGGGAGAAAATAGCCAAGACTCAGATCAACAAGATTAAAGATGAAGCTGGAGAATGGATAAGTGATCCTAGTCATATTCAGGAAGCAGGAGCAAAATTTTTTGAAGCTCTCCTTAATGAACAGCCATCAGACACAAATGGCACCTATCTGAAGTACTTTATGGAGGAGATACCTAAGCTCATAAATGAGGAGGATAATGTGCAGCTACTGAAACCAGTAACTTTGGATGAGTTAAAGTTTGCAGTTTTTGACTTAAACTCAGAAAGTGCTCCTGGAGCAGATGGATATTCAGGCTCATTTTATACACAATGCTGGGATATCATCAAGGCAGACTTGTTATTGGCTGCTAATGATTTTATGACAGGAAAAATATTACCTAGAGCCATCACCAGCACCTGGCTGACCCTTATCCCAAAAAAACCTAACCCCAGCCAGTTCTCAGAGTTTAGACCAATTAGTTTGTCAAACTTTGTAAACAAAATTTTCTCCAAAATAGTCATGGAAAGAATGAAGCCTTACATGGTTAGGATCACTTCTCTTGAGCAAACTGCATTTTTAAAGGGGAGGGACATTGCAGACAATATAATTCAGATGCAGGAAATGGTGAAGCTGGTACAAAAAAACCCTGCACATGAAAATCTAATTGTAAAATTGGACATGGAGAAAGCTTTTGATAGAGTCTCATGGGGGTTTTTAAATTCTGTGTTGCTCTCATTTGGCTTCCATGGAAAACTGGTTAAGATCATCATTCAGAACATAAGTGAAGCCTGGTTCTCTGTTCTTATCAATGGAGTGCCATCAGGTTTTTTTAAAGCCAGTAGGGGTATTAAGCAGGGAGATCCTTTATCCCCATTTCTATACAATATAGTCACAGAGACTTTTTCAAGGGGGCTGCACAAGTTAATATCCACTGCTTTTTTGGATCCATTTAAAATGCCAAGAGGAGTTCAACCTGTTACACATTTAATGTATGCAGATGATACTGCCATTTTCACCACTGCAAAGAAGAAAAATATAAGGAGGTTAAAGCTCTTTCTCAAGGCCTATGAACTCAGTTCTGGACAAAAAGTTAACTACAAAAAGTCTGAGTTCTACACTCATAAGGAAGCCTCAGAGCAGTTCATCAGAAGGATTGTAAGGAGGACAGGGATGAAAAAATGATCCTTACCTTTTAAGTATTTGGGTGTTCAGATATTCACTGGAAGGAACAAGGTCTCAAATTATCAGCCAATAATGGATAGAATGGAGTCAGCTATTAACAATTGGAAGAATAGGTGGCTGTCACATGCAGGGAAGTTAGTGCTCTTAAATTCAGTCCTCATGTCAATCCCTGTACACACTTTTGCAGTTCTTAGTCCACCAATTACTGTGGTGAAAAGAATGGAAGTGCTTGCAGCTAGATTTCTGTGGGGAGAATCTAAACTAGGTCCAAGAAAAATCTGGAGAAAGTGGACTAGGCTTGCCATTCCACAATCAGAAAATGGAGTTGGTCTCAGGAGTATCAGGGCAGTCATAAAAGCTTTCTCATGTAAGTTATGGTGGAAGCTACAGCAAAATAAGTCAGTCTGGACTTCATTTTTATGGTCTCTACCTAAGTCATACAGAAACTCTCAAACATGGACCAGGATCTGTAAAATCACACCTCATGCTAATGCAAACTCTAGGGTTCTGGTGGGATCTGGAACTTCACCATTCTGGACTTCAAATTGGATGGGGACAGGTGCCCTTTGCTACACATGGCCTGACAACACTCCCATACCTTTTGAGCACATTACTGTTAAGCAGTTCTGTGACAATAAAGGTGAATACTTACCTATTTTGGAGCCTATCTTGGCTACAAGTATCCTGAATTTTTTGCAGGTCACAGAGATCAACCAAGCTCAAGATGATTTATTAATCTGGGAACCAAGTCAAAGTGGAGCTTTCTCAGTGAAGACAGCTTATGAATCTTTGAGACCTACAGGGACTGACCAATTTTATATAAAAAAGGTATGGTCCAAATATCCCATCTCAGTTCTCAATGTTAATCTGGAGAGTAGTGAACAAATTATTGCCTTTTGATGATGTATTGCAGTCTTTTAGATTTAATATTCCATCAAAATGTGTTTTTTGTAATAACTCAGATTCAGTGGATCACTACTTCAATGCATGCAAAAAATCAGTCAAAGTATTTACAGTAATGCAGTGCATTCTGGGTATAGCAGTGCCTCAGTTTAGGGATGCCAGACATAGGATTAGATACTATTTTAACATTAAGGGAGAATCCAAAATGCATACTATTCTGATACATACTACCATGGCTACTACTTTCTGGATGTTATGGTGCAGAAGGAATGATTCCATTCATGACTGCACTTATTCTAGAACTGTTTCTGTGGTGGAAAAGATCACTAAGAAGATGCATCAAATCTTTACAGCCTTCCCTCTATGTGGTGATTCAAGAAAGCATAGAACCATTTTGTGCACTGGCTTAGTTCCATTTATCAGGAAAAAAAGACCTAAACCTCTGAGGAGTGTTAAATGGTTTCCCCCAGATAGTGGTCTTAAAATCAATGTAGATGCTTCCATGTTGGGGAACTCAGTTGGTCTGGGGTTAGTGGTGAGAAACTCACAGGGTGATACTCTGCTCATGCAAATGGAAAAATCTGAAGCAGGTACCCCTATGGCAGCTGAGCTGCTGGCAATACAATTCGGATGCAGAATAGGGCTCCAACTCAATCAGGCATTCTGTGTAGAATCATATAGCTTAGTTTCTGTTAGGGGTTTGCAAAATCCAGCATCTTTAAGTTGGCACTGCTATAACTTAGGTTGTTCTGTTAAAATATTTGCCAATTCTGTCCCAGTGAAGCATGTGCTAAGGGAAGGAAATTCTGTGGCTGATTTCTTATCTAAACTAAGTTCTAAAAATGATATGTCAGGGATCCTTTGCTTACATGATTCCCCACCTAAATTAAAAGGTCTTATAGCTTTGGATAAGTTAGGAGTTCCTACAGTTAGAGTTGGATGATCTGCACAAATGTCTACTGTTTTTATGTTTCCATGACAGATCTGAAGACCCACTGGGAAGGAGTCCCAGTGGGAGGCACTCAAAGAGATGAAATGCAAGCTGACAGATTCCAGTTAATCAAGAACAACATTCTGAAACCACAAAGTTTGTTTGCTGAGGTATCTAGGTCTTTATTTCCCATCCTATGAACCAACTCTTGGCTACTAGTGGCTTGGGTATTTGTTTACCCATCCACTGACATGCTCGGAGTTTGAGATTTATAGGTTTGAGTAATAACACCTAGATACAACTCAGAAACAATATCACTTTTTGTAATAAAACTTAGTTTCAACTCTTGTACTAGAAACAAATGGTAACTAAATTTGGTTTTTATTTGAAAGGTAAGGGATGCCTATAAAGTTCCCCCACCCTTGAGGTGGTTTTGATTAAAAAAAATTAATAAAAAAAGATCAGCAGGTTAGCTGGAGTGATAACTCACTCTTCAGTTCTTGGCCAGATAGCTCGCTGCAGATTGAATCGTCTAGAGATTTTACCTTTCCGTTCCCAAGATTGGCTGAAGTTATAGGAATGTGTAGAGATCAGCAAAGCTTGAAAAGAGTCGAGGACAAGATTCAGAAATTCATCTAACTTCTTCAATAGAGCTGAAATTGATTCTAATGATAGCTGTCTGAACAATGCATTCGTATTTGTGCAGGTCTCTCGTGTCGAATTTTAGAATTTGTTGATCCCAAGAAAATGGAGCTTGCATTTTGGATTAATGTTCACAATGCTCTAGTGATGCATGTAATAATAATTACCCAAAAACAATGCTTAATATTCTGTCTGATGATTTATCATTACTAACTTTGATGCGTACCAAATGTGACAGGCCTATTTGGCTTATGGGATTCCGAGAGGCAACATAAAGAGAATATCACTGCTTCTTAAGGTAAATTAAAACATCAATGTTGCTTATTCTGTGTCCCTTGGCTTAGGACTTATGTTATTTTCTCCAAATGTTTCTGCCCTAGGCTGCATATAACATTGGCGGCCATGACATAAGCATAGAAATGATACAGAGCTCCATATTAGGATGTCGAATGCCCCGACCAGGACAAGTATGTTTCTTTCTCACAAAATTTTATATTTATTTGTAGGCAACTTACATGTTTTTTTCTTCTGTTTCTATGGACCTAATTTCTGACAAGCAGTTGAAATTTCGTTACAGTGGCTACAATCCTTGTTCTTTCCGAAATCAAAGTCCAGAGATAGAGATTCTTGGAAAGCATTCGCAATAGAGCACCTAGAACCTCGTTTGCACTTTGTTCAGGGAGCTATTCTGATCCACTGGTGAGCATATTATTCATGTTTTATGCTTGCTGTCAATCTAACACAACCTAACCTCAACATTTGATGAGTACTTTTGTTTTGTTTCAGCTTCATTTGTACACTTTGAAGAGTACATCCAGACAAATATCAGGATTCAGAAAGATCTTAAAATGCTGCTACCAAAGAATGTGGATTCATTCACAAAAGAGTCAGATATGTCTTCATCCGATATTGTGGAACTGACTGAGCACTGTTTCCCCCCTCTTTTGAGGGAAGATTATGTTTCTAAAAAAGGAAAGTTTTGGAAGAAGATTATGTTTCGAAAAAAGGAAAGTTATGGAAAAAGCACTGTTTCGCACTGTTTTCCCCAACTAAAATTTCCCAACCAGGCCTCTTCATGTGGAACACCATGCTTCGAGGCTCTGCTCAGAGCTACAAACCCTCTGTTACTCTTCCATTGTATGCGCGGATGGTTAGATTTGGCGTGGAGCCCGATGGCTACACGTTCACTTTCGTGCTCTGAGCCTGCACCAGGCTTTCCTGGGCCAGCACTGGGAAAGCTGTGCATGGAAAGGTTGTGAAACGTGGGTTCGAATCGAACAAGTTTATGAGGAATACCCACATATACTTTCATGCTAAAGTTGGGGATGTGAGTATTGCTAGTGCACTTTTGGATGACATGGCAAAGAGGGATGTTGTTGCTTGGTCTACCATGACAGCTGGATATGCAAAGATGGGAGATTTGGCGTCTGCAAGGAGCCATTTTGATGAGATGCCGGAGAAAGATTGATTTCTTGGAATGTTATTGAAAGAATGTGAATTCACCATGTCTGGTGTCTCTGTATTATGTAAAATATATAGAGTTACAATAGTAAAAGTACAATGAATCTAAACTAGTCTAAATATGGTATACTAATATATACAAATCAATCACAATAATATAAATATTATTGTGATATTCTATCACCCCCCTCAAGCGGAGCGTCGGATGAGAAGCCACGCAAAGCTTGGATCGAAACATTGTGAAGAGAGGGCAAGGCAATCCCTTGGTGAAAATATCAGCAATTTGCAATGCAGAAGGGACATGACTAACACGAAGTCTACCGGAAGCCACCAACTCACGAACAAAGTGATAGTCAATGTCGATGTGCTTGGCCCGTTTGTGAGCAATAGGATTTTGAGCCAGGAAAATGGCACTGCTGTTATCACAAAACAATAAGGGCGAGGAGGACAAAGGAACACGAAGCTCCTTAAGCAGATTGCACAACCAAACAAGCTCAGCCACAGTGTTGGCCATAACACGCTACTCAGATTCGCAGCTAGATCGGGAAACAGTAGGCTGTTTCTTAGCACACCAAGAGACAAGATTACCACCAAGATAAATGGCATAACCATAGGTGGAACGTCGAGTTTCAACACAGCGAGCCCAATCAGCATCTGAGTACCCTATAACAGGAAGGAAGCCCAAAGATGGACGGAAGAAAAGACCATGATGAAGAGTACCACGAACATAGCAGAGAATACGTGTAACCGCTTGATAGTGATCCTCCCGAGGCGACTGCAGGAACTGACTAACAGAATTCACCGCATAGGAAAGGTCAGGCCTGGTGATGGTCAAATACTGCAAAGCACCAACAAGTGAATGATACAACTTGGGATTTGAAAACTCTGGGCTAGAGGAGCTGAGGAGTTGCGAATCGGGAACAAAGGGCGTGGAAACAGGTGCCGTGTCAGTCATGCCCGCACGCTGAAGAATGTCCATGGCATACTTCGCTTGCCCGATAAACAACCCTGAAGAGGAGCGAGAAACCTCCAATCCCAGAAAGTAGTGAAGAGATCCAAGGTCCTTAACAGCGAACTCATGATCAGTGCGAGCGACAAACTTCTGAATAAGAAGAACATCATTTCCGGTGAGAATGATGTCATCCACATAAACCAAAAGAAACAACACTTTTGATCCACGGATGAAAATGAACAGCGAAGTGTCGGACGAACAGCAACGAAAATCCAAGTGAGTCAGATAAGAACTAAACCGCTGAAACCAGGCACGAAGAGCCTGTTTGAGACCATAAATAGCCTTGCGGAGACAACAAACATAATCAGGATGACTTGGATCAGTATATCCTGACGGTTGTTCCATGTAAACAGGAGAGTCGAGATGACCATTAAGAAAAGTATTCTTAACGTCAAGCTGATGAAGGGGCCAACGAAAAATGGTGGCAAGAGACAGGATAATCCGAACAGTGGAAGCTTTGACGACTGGGCTAAACGTGTGTGTGAAGTCAAAGCCAGGAAGTTGGGAGTATCCTTGAGCAACCAAGCGAGCCTTGTAACGATCAATAGTCCCATCCGGCCGATGTTTGAGCCGATAAACCCATTTGGAACCAACAACATTAACTCCGGGAGGACGAGGGACAAGATCCCAAGTACGCTGTTGACGTAGTGCATGTATCTCTTCATCCATAGCAGCCACCCAACGAGGATCCTTGAGAGCAGAACGAAAACCTCGAGGCTTAGTTTCAGCCACCAGGGCCGCAAGAAAACCAGTGACAACATAATCAGAATAATCCTTGGCAGTGAGACTCCCTGTCTGAGAACGAGTTGTCATACGATGGAGAGGCGGCGGCGGTGGCGGTGGAGGTGGCGATGGCGAATGACCAGGAGTTGGTTCTGTATGAGGACTGAGAGACGACGAGGCTCCAGAAGCAGATGAACCGGAGACAGGAGATGATGGAGACACCTCTATAGTATGGACTGGTGAGGGCGGATCAGGTACTGTCGTAGCCGGAGTTTCCTCATAATCCGAGTTAATGAATGTAGAGACATCCAGTGATTCAGGAACTGTGGAGGATTGATGATCCAATGAAGGAAAAGAGTTCTCATCAAAGCGAGCATGGCGTGTAAGGTACACTTTCTTGGTAATTGGATCCAAGCACCGGAAACCTTTGTACTGAGAGTTGTACCCAAGAAAGATGCAAGGCGTACTGCGAGGAGCCAGCTTATGTTGAGAGAACGGTCGAATGTAGGGATACACCAAACAACCAAAGGGATGAAAGTTGGAGTAGTCCGGGTGACGACCATAAACCAGATAATATGGCGAGACATTATTTAGAACAGGTGTTGGAAGCCTATTGATAGTGTATTTGGCAGTAGCAAAAGCGGCATCCCACGAGGAAGTTGACAACTGGGAGTGATGAAGCATTGAGAGACCCATCTCAGTTATATGACGATGCTTATGTTCGGCTCTACCATTCTGCTCTGGAGTAGACGGACATGAGATCTGATGAAAAATCCCTTTGTCAGCAAAGTGGGAGCGCAAGCGAGAGTTTGTAAACTCGGTGCCACCATCGCTTTGGAAAACCTTAATGGTACAAGAAAACTGATTCTCCACCAACTTTTGAAACTGTATGAATGTCTCGAAAAAATCTGATTTCCGCTTTAAAGGATAATACCAAGTAAAACGGGAGTAGTCGTCGACAAAAATTGCATAATATGAATAACCACTTGCAGATAAGACAGGGGCAGGTCCCCATAAATCACAATGGATTAAAGCAAGTAAAGAGCCAGCACGCTTAGAATTATCCATAAAAGAAAGCCTTTTTCCCTTCGCCTTCTCACAGGACGAACAAAGAGCGGGTTTAGGCAACAAAGAGGTGACCTTAACAAGGTTCAACTTATTCAACAGGGAAATAACAGAAAAGGAGGCATGTCCTAATCTAGCATGCCAAATCTCAAACGAAGCCATATGTTTATTTGATGTAACATAAGCAGCAAAAGCAGCGGCACTCTTCTCCAACACATAGAGACCTCCATGACAGCGCCCTCTACCTACGATTTCCCTTGTTGCTCTTTTCTGAATCACAAATGAATTTTCATCAAAGGCAACCACAGCATTTAAATTTTTTTGTGACCTTGCTAATAGACAACAGGTTTTCGTAATATGAGGAACAATAAGCACATCCGATAATAATAATTTACGAGAAAACCGATGATTCCCAGTATGTGAAATAGATATATGTCGACCATTAGCAAGAGTTACAGAACGGTTACCATTGTAAGGAGCGACATCGTCAAGGCCAGAGGAGGAAGACGCCATATGATTTGTAGCTCCAGAATCTAGGTACCAATCAGAGTTCTCAAGTGTAGCAGCGGACTGAAACGCATCAGCGAGATTGGATTGAGGATTGCGACATGTTTTCGCAATGTGACCAAAACCTTCACAAAGTTGACACTTCGGGGTCCATTTCTTGCGCGAACGGCTACGTCCAGAATTCTTGGAGCCGCCAGACAAGCCACCAGACACGCCACCCGACAGGCCGCCAGACATGCCATCAGTGTTGTCGGCGCGTGACTTCCACGCGCCCTGTGTGGCGCGCGCGTGGGGGACATCTTCTGCCTCACGCGCCAGCGCGTGTGAGGCACGCGCCTGAGAGCGGGTACCTGTACGCCCAGCAGAACGACCTGAAGTTGCAGAGAATGCCACGACGCCGCCGTTGGAGGCCGATCCAGAGCCGGAATCTCGTGTAGCTTGAAAGATTTCATGGCTCTTCGCGCGAGCAACGACATCGATGTAAGACGGGAATGGGGTTTGAGAGATTTGCACCGTCTGGAATTCATAGAACCCTGCGCCTAAGCCACGGAGGAAAATCATGACCTTGTCCTTGTTATCGACCGGCCGACCGATGGAAGCGAGGTCGTCGGTGATAGTTTTGAAGCGCCGATGATACTCTTGCACCGTCGAATCACCGCGACGGATTTGGAGCAATTCGTCCCGGAGTTGGAGATCTCGGGCAGCTGAGGAGTTATCAAATGCAACGGAGAGAGCCTCCCACATCTCATGGACGGTTTTGCATCCAATAGTCTCAATCATAGCTTCCTCCGTGAGACACGATCGAAGGAGTGCCTAGAGACGTTTATCCTGAGCTGTCCATGAGGTTTGAGTGTACGAGCCTTCAACAGATTTTCCAGTTGAAGATTCAGAAGCGGTTGGACGAACAATGGAACCATCGAGAAAGCCGAAGAGATCTTCCGATTCCAAAAGCACCTGAACTTGAGTTTGCCATACCATGTAGTTGCCAGAGTGGAGTTTGATGGGCAACATATGGATTAGGGTTTGATAGCTCAAAGGTTTTGTTGCTTCGGCCATGATGAAAGAGGTTCCAAGAAAGTGGGAAGAGAGATGAGCCGATTAGGGTTTAGGGGCACCTAATCATTGCTAGGGTTAGGGTTTACAATATAGCACCTAACCAACGTGATGAATTTGTGGTAGAAAGAACAGGTTTTTGGATTCACCCGACTGATACCATGAAAGAATGTGAATTCACCATGTCTGGTGTCTCTGTATTATGTAAAATATATAGAGTTACAATAGTACAAGTACAATGAATTTAGACTAGTCTAAATAAGGTATACTAATATATACAAATCAATCACAATAATATAAATATTATTGTGATATTCTGTCAGTTATGATCACAGGGTATGTTAAACAGAGAGAGATGGAGAAGGCTATGAGTTGTTTAGGATGGTTCCAAAGAGGGATGTTGTTACGTTGAATACGATGATTTTCCGGGTATATTCTTCATGGTGAGTACCAAAGCGCATTTGAGATGCACGAGGAGATGATGAGTTGTGATTACTACCCTGATGAGCTGTGATTACCATGCTGAGCCTTTTATCTGCTTGTGCTGATTTGGGATTTTTGGACATTGGAGAGAAGCTGCATTGTTCAGTTTTGGAAATGGCGAACAAAAAAGAGCTTAGCGTTATTCTTGGAAATGCACAGATCGATATGTATGGTAAATGTGGGAACATGAAGAAGGCTGTTCAAGTTTTCCGAGGGATGAGACAAAAAGATGTGACCTCCTGGAATACTGTCCTAGGTTTTCACGGCCATCGCATTGATCTTTTTGAAGAAATGAGAAGAACAAAAGTGTAAACCAAATGATATTACATTTACTGGTGTATTGGTGGCCTGCAGTCATGCTGGGAATGTTGATGCAGGATTCATTTACTTCAATCGGATGAAGGACCATTACAGGATCACGCCAAACATAAGGCATTTTGGTTGTATGGTGGATCTTCTCGGGCGAGCTGGTCTACTGATGGAGGCTTTTGAGTTTATTGACACCATGGAGACTAAGCCAAATGGTGCCTCCAATGAAAGGCCATTACAGGATCACGCCAAACATGAGGCATTGGTTGTATGATGGATCTTCTCGAGTGAGCAAAGTTCATGATAATGTTGAGTTAGGAAAGCGAGCAAATGAGGCTCTTCTCAAACTGGAAAAATTATGAGAGTGGAGACTTCGTCCTGCTGTCCAATGTACATGCTTTGAAAGGCGAGCGGCATGGTGCTGAGAAGGTGAGGAAGTCCATGGCGTGAAGAAAGAGCGTGGATCTAGTCTTATTGAACTATCTCTCAGTAGTTTCTTGTTTAACTCAAAACCTGATGTACATTCCAAACATAAAAGACTTTCATCTTAAAAGCCATGATTTATAAAGTCTTGTGACTCAAGTCAATATTTACTTGATCAGTTTTGCTTTAGCAGAAGCAGTGCAAGTCTCTAATCCATATGAATCCTGCAAAGAGTGGTCTTCTTCTGCACTTAATAAAGTGACCTAACTGAACTTTCTCCTTAATCTGTCCAGCCAAAGTCGTGAGCACGCTCTTCCAATTGCAGAGCGAGCTAGCGCTAATGTTTCTTATGATGATCATCAGAAATCTTACCAGTTTTCACACTAGCAATGCAAGAGAGAGGCATAGGTCTTCTCTATTCCGTCTTCTTCATTCAAGCTATTTAATCTTCCATGATGCTATCTCGGGGATTCTACTGCTTTCTTTGTCATTGATAACTGGTGTGGAGCTCAACCGCTTAGCAGAAGTTTTCCGGTACATTGAGAGTAGGTACTTTTCTACGTAGGCTATTTCCATCTCCAAAACAGCAATATCTTCTATCAGATTCTTGGCTGGCTGAAAACAGAAAAGACAGAGTTTTAAACAGTACAAGTCTGTGATTCAAAGTTTTACTCTCATTGAATTCAAAACTAGCTGGGAAATCGAGTTTTCTGTCATCGAACCAAGCTTCAACGGTTTGGAACATATCGCTCGTTCCAGCACTTGCCTCATTGCACACTGGCCTTCAAGCTCAAAAATCTGCATTTGATTAAAAAAACCAGCACACATTTAACAAGCTAGCAAGATGAGTCAGAACACTGATATTCTGGTAGGCATAACTAATATTATCATAGTAGCTTGATTCCTCTCACAGAGTCACAAGTCAGAATTCTCAACACTGGAAAATGATTACTTTAGACAACTTTTTGTTGCAACAATAGTTTCTTTAATCTAGGTAGGTCAACTACTAATCTTACCAGTTTCTTGAAAAACATAAAGATTGAACCATTTTAGTCCTCCTTATGAGTATACAAACAAGTTTGAAAACCAGGAAATTTATGGTTCTCATCGATCCGCTGACATGTTCTATTGAAAAATTTAACCTTCCAGTAAAAAAAGAATATCTTTAAGCATCCGGCTGGGCTGGGCTGGGCTTAATCTTTTCCGCCTAATATTACCAGTTTTGGGAGGGTTTGGGTTTCATCTTGAACCCAAAACCAAGTTTGAACCTAATTTTGACTTTTTTTAATTATTTTTTAAATATTTAAAAAATAGATTTTAAGCAATGTATGATAAACTAATACAAGAATAAAATATTAGATCCATAAAGGTTCGACCTAAATGTGATTCATATATATTTTTATTTATATAAATTTAAATTAAATATATAGTTTTGCATTTAGTTGGATTGAAATTGTCGACCATACTCGGATAGGAATAAGATCAAGTAAAAATATTTGACTACACTTAATGCAACATTTCTAAAATAAAATAAAATAAAATATATATTTAAAAAATAATACCAATCCCAACAGAAAAATTTGACTTGTGTCAAATAATGTTAAAATTGATCATTTAGTTTAAAACATAAATAATATTAAATATATATTTGATTAAAATTTGATAACCTTTAAATATACAATTTTATAATATACACGGGACCTTTAAATATTAAATTTTATAATATAATATTAATATTTATTAATATTAGTGCTTATACTAAACAATAATGTTCATTTGAATATTTCACAATTCTTTACTTTAAACACATTTTATAAGTGTAGCAACATAAAAATATTGTTTAAAATAATATACATGCATGAAATGAATAAAATGATATAATAATTAATTCAAAACTCAAAACCCACGTGCGCTTGACACACAAGGTTTTGCCCCAAACCACTTTTTGCAAAACCACATCCCAAACCAAGTTTCAGTTGAAACCCCAAACCCAAACCCGAACCCAAAACTCAGCATACCACACAGGCCCTAAGCATCGTGAGCACGCACGTGTCAGTCAGTTAGAGCCACGCAAAATGGATAGTACTACTTTACCCCTAGTTCCTTATGATGACTTATGTTTTACCAAGGCTAATATGTCTTTACCAAGCGATTGATTTGGTGATTCAGGGAACTCGGAATCTCGTGGTTCCGACCAACAACTCATCATCGGTCGGGAATGACTATCAATTTATTAACCTATCCATCATCTTCATCTATAATGACACAAAAAGTAAAGAGACGGAGAAATGAGACCTTACTTGAAGATGAGGGCAGCAAAGAGAGGGCGAACGAGGTGGTATTAGGAAACAACAAGCAAGCTGATAAAGCATTATTCAACAGATGGAAATGTGCCATTCTTCATCAATTCCTTGTCTGCCTGATATATAGAGAGGTGACAAGTATATTGGCTATCCACCACCTCTTTGTCATGTGATACAAAGAATAATATCCAAACCGGAATTTCTGCTTATGCACTCCAACTCCTCCAAGTATATTTTTCATGAACCCTCTTTTCCTTTTTTTCTCAACGTGACGATAAGAAACCATCCAGAATTTAATATCTCCCAGAATTTCAACTTGATTGTCTCTGACGGTTGTGGCGAGGAGATTGAAAACGGAATCCGCGGGCAGTTGAGTCATCTCAGGCGCCAAAATCAATTTCCCCACTCGCGGAGAATGGGGCTTATTCGCTGCTTCAATTGGTGCATGATTATTACTGGGAAGCTGAGGTTACTAATCTTTTGCCTCTTCTTCTCTTCGCTTAATCCGCTTTTGGCCGCCTCCGTCGTCAACCGCCTTCATCCCCACCTGAAGTTGAATTCTCTCTCTTTCGATTGGCCCTCGAAAAACCTAGCTTCTCTGCTGAAAGTTCTGTATTCTATCACCGCCGCGCTGGTTGTTGAGAAGCTGTTTCAGGGTAGAGTGAAAAGTACTGATGAGTTATGCTTATTACTGGGAATGGAAACGTACTAATCATTCCAATTTGGTTGTTTTGTTTAGGGAAAATTCCCATAAAGGGCGTAATAAGATTTGAAATTCCTACTTAGAGTTAGAGCGTAAAACTTTTAGTATTCTTACTAAGGGCATTTAATTACTTTTAAGACAAATTTACCCTTTTTATTCCTATTTCTAAATATTTTTGAAAATCTACCTATTTCACAACCATTTCCATGAACCGGTTCCAGACGTACATCTCTGACCTTCCCAATCTCAAGATTTTTCAAATATATGGAGTTTCCTAAAAATCTCGGATCCATACTCGATGAAATCGGGTTGAAGAAAAGCCACAATAAAAAAAGAATAAAAAGGGTAAATTAAAGGAATCAAGTGTTGTATTATATGCAAAATTTGTTACAAAAAAATGCCGGTGAGATGAGATGATCAGAAGGGCTTAATGTGTTGTAGTGGTGTGTTAGAGGGTGAAGAAACAAGAAGCACTGGTAGACTTGGCCTGAATATGAAGCTTTAAAACCTTCAACATATCACTACACATCTGTCTAACCGCCGACGAAACATTGCTCTGTATCAGAAGCAGTATCTTGGTCATCCCGTTACTCCTGCCCTGGCCTCCTGCGCCTTCGGATCCCTGAACAAACATCAAAGACTCCACAGAACCGTCACCTAATTCTCCGTCGCCTGAGACGGCATCTTGAGCAAGTTCTTCACAATCCCCTCCATGCATTTCGGATTTCGGCACATCTCCGACCTCCCTTCTCTGCACCGACATAATTTCGACCAACCTCACAACCTTCTCCACGTATTATAGTTTCTCCCCGTTTAGCGCTTCTGCAAGAACCAATATCACCCTGCACCCGACCACCCGCCTTCGGTTCTTCCTGTGCGCAGAGATAGCGAGCAGACACTCGAGGCAATCATCCATGGCATCTTCATCGCCGACTAGTCTCACCAATTCCTTGCATACCTTGTCGTTCTCACTCACTCGCCACTCCTCCTGCGATTCCGCTATATATTTCATAACTCTTACAGCTGATAATCTCAAATCACGGCGACTGAGAAAGCCGACCATGGTTGGGACTAACTCTGCATCGATTATTACGGCTCCAGCCTCCAGCAAGCTTATTCATTTAGAACAGGAATAAATAGGAATAAATTTGTCTTAAAAGTAACTGAATGTCCTTAATAGGAATATTAAAAGTTTTACGCTCCAAGTAGGAATTTCAACTCTTATTACGCCCTTTGCGGGAATTTTTCCTTTTGTTTATGCCTATTAGCTTCTTCGATGTAATTTAGAAGGCTTGAGATTGTAGTGGGTATAATGAGTTGTTACTGAAGTTTAACGATTCATTTGGCAGTGTGAAAGATGCGATGTCCCATAGGCGACGCCATTTTAGTTGGGTAAATATTTTTCAGAGTAGAATTGAAACCGAATTAGGGGAGTTTGAGAAGTGATTGTGGAATTTGGGGTGTTGTTTTTGTTCAACTGATTCAGTTGCGCTAGGATATGCTTTTGTTCCTTTTAGATTAACACACCCGAAAATTGGTGTTCAGTTTTAGCTTCTGAAGTGAAAATGAGTACGGACTCAATGATGTGCAATTCAGCCTTTGGATTTGAATTGCGATCCCATTGGAATGTGTATTTAATTAGGATTTAATTAGTGACCAATTTTGTAATTTTAGTTTTAATTGTATTTATTTAGAAATTTTCTCCCAATCATACCATAATTTTATTATTTTACTATTTTTAGTTATATTAATTTACTATTTTGTTTGATTCTATCTGTATCATTTAGATTAAATTAGACTTGTTTTCGTCATTATTTCCTGATTTTCAATTGATTTCAATTGAATTGGTTAATTATGTAATTTTGGTCCATTCAATTAAATTAAATTTGATATATTTACTATTCAGCATATTCATGTAAAATTATAAATGGCATTGAATGACTTCTATACATGATTAAAATATATTGAACGAAAATTTCAAAGGATACAATCTGAATTGTTCTCTTAATAAGTTTATAGTAAATTATCATACCATCCCAAAATAATACGAGGAAAAACAACCATCACTATCCAATTAAATGAAAGACATTTTAACCGAGATATCCAACCACAAACATCTTAGATGAATATGGATAGAAAAAGTACACGAGTTATGGTCATTGCATGATGAAATTTCTACCATGCAACAAAAAAAATTTTAAACCTATTCTTGAGTTCATGCAGTTTTATATTTAAATGGAGCGTTCTTGACAGGGCATCAATTTCAGCCATCAGGCCGAAGTTTCCCGACAACATCAGTTTCAGCAAATGTTTTTCTGACTGTTGATATTTGATATGTGCTAAATAGGTCAATGTAAACATAGCGCAAAACTCGCTGTCAAAGCATGAAAAAACACAAATGCATGATGAAAAAAAATCCAAGTAGGCATAAGGATATTGCTCCTTCAGAACTGTACTAAGCCAGTGTTGGTCATACATATTCCGTTCATCGGGCTGCACCACAAACATAAGTATAGCCCTGTCAAGATTAAATGGAGCAACGGATGAAGGTATACTTCTCTGAAAAGGTAAGGCCAAAATATTTGCTAGTTTACAACCACTACAATCAGAGATGTCATGAGAGTGCAACTTACCCAAAACTCCAGTAGAGGCCAAATACCTCAAACGAGATGCAGAAACATGACCCAGACGAGAATGGCACAAGTAAAAATCAGAGGAAGATCGAGTCAAACGAAAGGAAGATAAATCCGCAGTAGAAGCAGCAACATCTGAAACTTTCAGCTCGTCCAAAACATAAAGTTTCCCTTACCTACAACTAGTCCCAACCATCTGCTTAGACTGTACATCCATAACCACACAAGATGAAGAAGAGAACCAAACACCCAAACCAGAATCACACAATTGACCAACCGAACAAAGGTTAAGTGTGAGACTAGGAATATGATAAACATCACTTAAGGAGACATTAGAGGTTGCAACAGAACCAACACCTTTCAATGGCATGGGAGTACCATCAGCAGTCAATACAGAATCAACAGCTGAAGATGATAGAGTAGTAAAAGAGGGCAAATGAGGAGACATGTGATTACAGGCGCCAGAGTCTAAAATCCACAAAGGAGAAGAGTCAGGTGAGATGGAAGATGATGACAAGCCTCTAGAGGATGACATGACAAACGGCTGAAATGCAAGAAACTTTTGAAACTGCTCAAACTGTTGGTGTTTTGTTTGAACACCGGTTTAATTTAAGTATAATTGGATTCGAGAGTAAACTCGAGATGTTATAACAAGGTTGGTGGTGCGGAGTGCACACTTGTAAAAACTATCTACGAGTTTACGGTTCTAAGATAAATATTTATTTATTTATTTATCTGTGTATGGTTTATATTAAATTGAAGTGTTGCATCGATTCAGAATTATTCTGATGATAGTGTACGTGTATCAATTAGCACAAGAATTACTGTGGTTGCATTATATTTACCACATGGTTGTATTATAGTTACCATATGAAACTGCAGGTTGTACGTACACTTACTATCACCTTATCTTTTCAGATATTTGGTTGGGTATGTGCGCAGTTGTGTGGAGTTTCCGTACCGTTATCTTTTCAGATATGGATCGGTAGGAGTATGGTCTATAAATACATGTGATATTATAGATGCATGATGAGGTTTTACACTGAATGCATGATGCATGTAACACTGAAATATATAAACGATAATGAGAAACACAAATTTCCTCATGTTATACAATCTAGAAACACTAATACTCAAAGGCATATTTTTGATTCAAGCCTAGAATCAAGAATGCAGCGATAGCTTAATCCTGCATGCGAGGAATTTCGTGCAACCCAGGGCTGATAGGGTCTAAATATTCTCAAAGGAAAGCGAGAGTGTTACGTGACTCTATCATTATCCAGCCATTATCCCAATCACCCTATTGTCCCATTGTTAATACCAATCACCCTATTGCCTTTGATTACTACCTCATCTTGAGCTTTTAACGTTAATCATTGGTAAATAATATTAACGCAAAGGCCAAAGACCAAGATATACATTGTTTCCAAGGAGAAGCGAGAGCTTTCCATTGGTTACAGACATATTCCTTAACTTGTTACAATCAAAAAACAATCATGAAACTATAGAGTCTAAGTTACCGGATTCCAGCTGGCTATCGTCATTGGGAGAGCGAGAAGAATTGAGGCCTATCTTCGACGCCTATCGATCGTGCACTCTTTCTTGATGCTTTAGCCTCAGGTGTGCTTTTGGGCTTGACTGTCTTGGCTCTGCTTGCTGTAGTTCCTGCTGTTAGAGTCGACTTTGCCGCTGCCTTAGCTATAGCTCTAGCCTTCTCTATTGCTTTATATTCCTCGGGCGTAGCACTTGCACCCGCTACTGAATATCCTTTCTCACCAAAAACCTTCTTAGTATCATTCAGTGAAGTCTCTGCAGGTTTCACTGTCGAGATTAATTCAAGTATTGGGCACTTGAAAGTAACCTTTTTGCGCAAATGAGCATGTTCTTCCTCTGCATCAGCAACCTCCTTCTCCTCCTCCTCCTCATCCTCTTCTCCTCCCTCCTCAACATCATCCTGTTCCAGTCTCCCCTCATCCTCCCTAATCCGTTCCTCCGTAGTTGGTTCTTCTGGATATTCCACATCATGTTTCCATGTTTCTTCATCCACTTCCTCAGCCTCCGAAGTACTCGAATCAGAACCATACTCAATATAGTTTCCAATACCATCCACATAACCTCTGGTCGGGTGATCTTCTTCCCACGCAGAGTTTGCGGGGTGCTCCTTAGAGGTATCCTTGACCGCCGATTTCTCCACTCCACTAACCTCACCTAATTGATCCGGAGCTGAAACCACCTGCTTCTTTTTCTTGTTTCTGGATCTTTATTTCTTTTGTGTTGGGGTCCAATCTCCATTTGGGTCAGTACTCAAGCCCTCTTCCGCCCCCTTGTCCACAACCTTCTTACGTTGATTAGCCTTACACTGTATGTAATCCTCACAATTCGAAGTAAAATGATTATTTGCATTGCATTTAGTACAATACCTTGCAAAGTCTTCATAGAACAAATCTTGCTCAAGAGTAGAACCATCCGCCCTCGTGATAGTGATAGATCTCTGAACTAGACTAGTGGTATCCATATCCACTAAAATCCTTGCTACATCACCTTTCCTAACCGCAGTCTTGTTGTCCATGCAGATAGGATTACCAATAGTCGTGGCTATTCTACTCAATGCATTCGGGTGCCAACAAGCTTTTGGGAGCTCTGGCAATCGAATCCAAATAGGTCTGTGTGCAAGTTGGCCTCTATTAATGCGCTCATGCTCAGGGATCAGTGTCTTGAAGAAAGTTCTACTATAGACAAGATCATCTCTACCCATAATTTCATCCTTATCCTCTGTTGACTCAAACTGGAACTTTGCATAGCAATTTCCCATCAAGGACAACTTGCATTTTTTCCCCCAATTCTCAGCCAAAACTCTGAAGGTGGGCATTCCCATGAACGAGTCTGGTAACACGCCGACAAAATCATAGTACTTGCTCGCTTGGTCTTGGTATTCATCTTCCTTGCTCATAATTAAACCTACAATCTTTCGGATCCTAAGATCAGGGTGAGATAGAGGCTTACTATTGGGATTGAAAGGCTCATTCCATGCTGCTTTGGGGCGTTGGGACTACTCCATAAGTCGTGCATGTTGAGGTTTACCTGCCGGGAACCTTACTCTGGCTGCATCTAGATACGAGGTCTTCTGAGCACCTGCACCAACACCATCCTTAGCCTTGGGATCGACCGAAGAACTTGCCATCAAAGTTGTGGCTTCGCTATGAAGGGGTGGATCACCCTTAGGAGTAGATGATACATTTATAATCAGAGTAAAACATGAACTTCAGGAAAGGACATTAATCAAAAAAATTAGGATTTCTTGGTTAAACCCTAAATTTATGGCCGAAATTCTGTAGCTCCGATGTCACTCCTTACAGATCCGGTTAAACTGATTTTTGGTTCAAAATCTTCCTCGTCGAGGCAATTCTAATGCACCAAGAATCAAACAAATCCGATTTGTAAATCAAAAGATACGGTTAAATCCTTATTTCCGAAAAAACCTTCACAAAATTCATCGGATCTTGCTCAAATTTTAACAAAATCGTGTCTTTGAACAACCAATCTGTTCGGAAATCAACGGGGAATGTTATTCTCTCTCAATCCGTTGTGAAATCGGCGGAAATTTGAAGAAATCAAAGGAAAACGTCCTAAAGAGTACTAGGAAGACATATCATTTTTTTTCCCTTCTCCTTAAACTTCGGGCCCAACTTCTTCTTCTTCTTGAGCTTTTAAAACCGTGGGTTTGGACTTTAACAACTGTCAAAAATTACCTCGTTGTGATTGAACTTTGTTGCATCTTGAAATGCTAAAATCGTGGATGTAGAGTTTTGGGGTGTGTTTGGTTGGACAAATTTTTGCAAAATTTGGACTATCCAAATCCAGTTTTGTAAAATCTTGTTTGGTTCACCAAATTTTCCAAAATCCAGACTTGCAAAATCCTAAAACCAATCAAAGATTTTGTTCTATACTCACAAACTCAACCCAACCAAATAAGAATTTTGCAAAACCAGACTCTCAAAATCCCATACAAAAACCCAAACTCACAAAAACCCAAAACAAAATCCAAATTCTCAAAAATCTTGCGAACCAAACACACCCTTGATCTATGGATTCAAAGGTTTCACTCTCAACTGATCGTTCTTTTAACATCTTCATGTTGTCGTGCACTGGTCAACATTCACACGTGTGTGTTTTGTCTATACTTGCTAAACTAGCTAAGTCAAATCTCTATAGGTAAGACACAAGTTCTACCAAAACTATATAAACTAATCCAATCTTTCCTTGAATATTTCTAATATATCTCATGATTGATCATCTCTTTGCGTTTCAACTCAAGATTGATTTGATGTCATTAGTGCGCTTGTATATGTGTGGAACCTTTGAGAATTACACGGAACCGAGAGTATATGCACGAGAGCGAGTCGGTTCGAGTATCGCTCGAATTCAACTCGCTATCACTAATTTTTATCGAGTTCGAGTCGAGTTACGAGTTATTTCGATTAAGTTTTTTTCAAGCAAAGTCATAAATAATTGATAATATGATAAATTTTTAAAAGTAATTTTTGCATGAAATATGAATTTACTGGTATAAATTATGTAAAAACACACAAAATGATTGTATTATAAACATGTTAATGAATTAAATATCAATTTTAACAATCATATTTGTGTTATCGAGTTACTCGCGAGTCTATCGAGTCGAGTACCTCCTTTGATCATCTCGTGTTTGAAGCGAGTCGAGTTTCGAGTACTCGCGAATTGACGATCTCAGTTAGCACCCCTATGCACGAACAATATAAACAAGTTTCAAAAGAAGTATCTTTCCTACTTTTGAGGTTACAACATGAGTTTCACCTGAGTTTCGTGATGTCCCGTCTATACTGATTCCTAAAGCAATAAACAGTTGATGTCAGTTTTATCCTAATCTAAAGTACGTGTCACTTTCTTATGCATTTTTTCCCGTCTTACTGCTGTTGACGACATTTACCTTTTCATTCATTATAAACGATGATATAGGTAAAAATTTTATCAATATTCTCGCGAATTTGAAATCAAATTTTATTCTGTTTACTTTTATTAGATGATGTACGTAACTTCTCTAACAATATTTATCTGTATTTAAACGCGAATTCGAAATCAAATTTTATTCTATTTACCTTTTTTCCTGCATGGTAAAACGCTGATATAGGTGAAATTTTATCAATATTCTCGCGAATTCGAAATCAGATTTTATTTTGTTTACTTTTATTGAATGGTGAATTAATGAATATATTTTTTTACAAGAATAAATGAATATATTATTTAGATGGGTTATAAAAATACTTTGTTGTATGTGCTGTGTATGGGTATGAATAAAAGTTTCACGGAATACCGGGTATATAAAGCAATAAACAGATAGTAAATGATGATTGTTCGATTAATTCTGTTTCTATACAAGAATAAACACGGGTTACTAATAACTAAAGTAGTAAATACCGTTGCCAGACGTGTCTCTTTCTCCTTAGCTTATTTTCTCGCCAAAATTTTTGTTTACTAATTTTAGAACTTATGTCAGTTTTCTCAAAAATTATATAAAAATAACTAAATATATTTCTCACTAATTGCTAGCCTAATATATTTAGGTGTTTACTAAATGCAGGTCCAGTTTACTTCTGCAGGTCCAATAAAAGTGGAAAAATACCATAATTACCCTTCATTTGTTCATTAATTTTTACAAATATATTTCTAAAACCCTAACCTTGAATGCATAAACCCGTCTATGTAATGATTTAACGCGTGTCCAAATTATAAAAAATTTCGTGAATTATAATACATATTTAAGAGGGATATTATTGTCATTTCAAATTTAATTTGGACCTGCAGAATTAAAGTGGACCTGCATTTAGAACCACCCTATATTTACTAAGTATAGTAAAATTTACTTTTGCTAGATCACTATACAAATTTAATAGTTTTTACTAACATTTCAATGATTGTTGTACTATGTTTTCGAATTGTGATATAGATATTTAATGACAAGCTTTGTATATATAGCTAAAACTATTAGATTCTTAATAAATATGATCATATCAGAACATGCAATTGTGTTTTTATTATACTTAAAAATAAGTAAGATTAAATAGATCCTAATCAAAATCACTTTTAACATTAGTTGACTATATTTATCTCCTTTGATTGTGCTATTCCACACGTAATGTTTTCATCACTATTATCTTATATACTAAATTATAATAATTACAGTTTAATATATATCAGGATCATCCTGATATTGGCAATATCAGGCACCAATTAAATAACGACACGTCATCTTTAACTAATTTATGATTGGGCCACGTGTTCAATCATTACCCAGACGGGTTTAGGTATTCTAAATTAGGGTTTTAGAACTTTACAAAAAATATCTTAACCAATTAAAACATTACAATTGTACACGTGTCATTATCTTATTGGTGCCTGATAAGGCCTATATCAGGATCATCCGGAAGAATGTTATTCTCTAATAATTATAGTAAAAAACAGTAATCCCACATGTCGCTTTCTTCTTATCTTATTATAAAACTTATTTCATTTTCCCAAAAGAGGTGTGTATACATAACTAAAAGTACTTTTTGTTTGCCTACTTCTTTTACTAATTTAGTAAAATTCACTTTGAGTTACTAAATTTTCATTTAATTGTTGTATAATTAGTATTACATCTTTTTTCCAAATTGTGAGATAAACATTATGAATGATCAGTTTTGTATATAGCTAAACTATTAGATTTGTAATTATTATTATTTTTTTGAAGTGATTAGATTTGTAATTATGATCATATTAAAACATAACTAAATTTTTTAAGTATTTTTTTGTTTTTTTCATACTAATTTAGTAAATTTACTGATTGTTGCCTTACTAATTTTTCACTGATTGTTGTACTATTTACCTCATCAAGACCAGGTTTGTATACAACTAAAATTAATATATAGTAATTATGATCATACCAAAACATTCAATTATGTTTTTTTTTTAAAATTAACTGAAAATTTAGATTAGTTAGATCCTTATCAAATTGTCTTTTGATTGATGATGTTTATCTACTTTAAATGTGCTATTAAACACATAAGTTTTTCCATCACGAATGATCGCTATTTTTGATTTTCAAGAAATATATCCAATATAGCTAAAATATTAATGACGAGGTGTGGAATAAAATAAAGATAATTAGAACGACACTTGATCTAATATGAGTCAGTCTTATGCCTAAAACACCATTCACATTCTCTCTCATGTTCATCAGTCTGGCTCTGTCTTTTGGTGCTCTTGAGTCTCCTGTCTTCAGGTCAATTATGCGTGATAGATTGCTTTCGGGCTGTGCGCCGGTACGGGGTTTTACTACATGTTAGCATAACCCTTGATGGTTTTACCCTAGGAACGAGGACCAATCCGGTTGGCCTAAATCGTTTCAAGGGCAGCGTATGCCGCGACTCCATCTAATTGAAACTTTATTATTTATTTCATTTGGGAGCATGCTACTTGTATTAATTTATTCTAATATTCTGATACAAGTATAATTTGATTTTGCATGTTACTACTTTTAATTATTGTTATTTAATTTTCACACTATTTAGAAAATATAGTTCCTACAGTCTTGAAATGATTTAACTTTTAAGGGTTCTATATTTTGTGAAATGGGTGGTGTGAAATTATTTGACAATTTGCGAAACATATTGCATGATTTTTCGGAGAAAAAAAAATCGTGTGCTCTATGTGATTAGATTTTCTTGAAAATTAGTGACATATGCTAATTTTGGAATTTCATGTGATGAAACTGTGTTTAACTAATGGGTTTTTTGAGTGTTGAATCCATAACGAGTTAATCTCAATCAAGTGGCCGGAAATTTGCTACAGGAAGGTGCAAATGTTTTATTAGAGTAGACTTGATGGGAGAGAGAAGATGAATGAAGGCTCAAATAACCTATGGTTAAATGGTCTCGTCTCGGCTATGTCAAATAAAAGATTAAAGTATTATGAATCTAACAAATTAAATTAGCTTTATGATATTCAATTTAGTTCGAATTAGTTCGGATGCGTCCAATTTTGAAGTAACTGATTAATTAGTTGGTGTGCCAAAATTAGTCATAAATACGTGATAATTGCATGCTCAATTTCTGAAAATGGCAAATAATTTTATGACATGTAATTGTGGTAATTAACTTGCTGTTAAATTCTATGTATAGTGATTAGAATTATTATTGATTAAATGGGGACCTACTTAATTTAGTCATGGAACTTTGTTCATATATGTTTCCAGTATTGATATACATGATGCTTTTGTACTGGTGAAAAACCATGGATGATGGGACGTCCGTTATTGCCGGACAGTGGTTATGTATGTTTTAATTGAATTTAGCTCCTTGTATTTTAGCATGTTTTTATTATCTGATAATGGAAAAAAAATTATTGGATAAAAGTGGTAATATTTTTCTCTTCATTTATGAATAGAGAAACTTTGAACAGCTATATATGAATTTGAAACTCATATTTGGTGGTCATATGGAAAAATATGACTGGAGGAATCCGTGTTTTGTACAAGTATAAACGGATTTTACATTAAATCCAAAAAAAAAATTAGAACGACACTTAGAATGATTTGAAATGGTCACATTCAACTGTGTCGATAATTTTAGAGTTAGAAGTATAGCGGTATCACAAAATCCCTTATAAATGTCACATTATGGTAAAAGATTGTTTCAACATGTGAATGAGTAAGATTAAAGATAATTTATTATTTAAATTTTGTGTTATAATTAAAAGATATAATATATATCCATTACTAAAATATTCATAATAAATAGTTCACATCATTTCTCCCCAAATTGTATATATGTCGTTATTTTCTCGCCTCATGGTATTATATTTTTAATTGGTCTTGGAAGTGACGGTCACTATATAGTGACGGGCTTATATGCAAAGAAGTTTGAGACGGGGGTTTTTCTGCAATTTATGCAAATTGCATTCAGCATGCTTGAATTTCACACTTGAATGCTTGTTATTTAGACTAAACATGTTGTTTTTTAGAACATTCTTGCATTTCACACTTAACAGGTTGTTTTTTAGAGAATGCTTGCATTTCACATTTAATATGTTGCTTTTTAGAGTTCATGTGTTTTGAAGTAAAAAAAGATGGTTTTATAGAGCATGCTTGAATTTCACCCTTAAATGCTTGTTTTTTAGAACATACTTGTAATTCACGCTTAACGGGTTGTTTTTTTAAAAAATATATTTATTTTTTAGACTATGTGGAGTCTAAAGGAGAACATACAAGGTATGTTCTGCAGCATATTGTTCTTTTCTTTAAATCCACTATGTATGAAGAATTACATTATAAATGTTCGATTTCAGCATCTGGAGAAGGTGATAAAATCGAAAATACCTAGTATTACTTCCCTGATTAACAAAAGTATCGACGAGCTTGAATCAGAGTTGGACCACCTTGGAAGACCGATAGCTGTTGATGCTGGGGTGAGCTGAGCTACTTTAACTTCATTTACAACAATCAGCTGTCAATTTTGTTATGACTAGAATATTTTTATTTCAGGCCCAGCTGTACACTATCCTGGAACTTTGCCGTGCGTTTGACAAGATTTTCAAGGAGCATCTTTGTGACAATAGAAGAAGAATCCGATTAGGGTTTTGTTTGTGTTTATTGTATATTGCAGTTATGTCCTTAAGGTTTAGATAGTTTTGGTAATTATTATTACACCCATGTATGTAGTATAAATACTTTGGTAAATCCTAATGAAAATCAGTTTGGGAATTAGTCTTTACATGGTATCAGCAGCTTTTACGATCCTTTAAACCCTCCCCTCTTCTTTCTCTCTCTCTCGGCCGCCGCCCATCCTCTAGGGCCGCCGATCATCAAATTCTTCCTCCCTCCAATTATCAAAATCTTTGCTTTCTGTATTTTTTCTGCTTTACGATGGCTTCTAGTGGACGTCATGAAAAGTTGTCCATCAACACGATGATTCATATGCTTAATACTAAGCTTGATGTTACTACGTATCTGCAGTGGAAGCAACATGTCTAGTATGTTCTTCGTCCCCAAGGTCTGTTTGGCCATCTTGATGGCTCTTCTCCCTGTCCTGCTCTTCCGGTGCCTGTGCCACCGTCCTCCTCCACCGTTCCTCCCGATGATGCTGCTATGTTGAAGGCCAAGGAGGCCTATGATGCTGCCAAGGTGGCATATGATGCCTGGATGGATGATGATCAGGCGATTTGTGGAGTTTTGTACTCTTCGCTTACTCCAGAAGCGAAGAATGAGGCCTCCCAGTGTTACACTGCCAAGGCGATGTGGGATGCTTTTGCGAAGGCCTACCAGCATGGATCTGCGGTTGCCAAGTTCAGTCTCCGTCAATAGACTTCCATAATCAAGAAATCGGGTATTGTTCATGAGCTACATCTTACTTTTATGTCAATTTTTGAAAAGTTGAATGCTATAGGTGATCCGGTTGATAACCAGGAGAAGTTGATTTTGTTTTTGAATGCTCTGGGACTTGAATTTAGTTCCTTTAGTGCCCCTATTGCCTCTAGAGATCCTGCCCCCTTGTATCAGCAGGTTGTTGATGAGGCACAAGCTCATGAAGCGATTTTTGCCAATTTAAGGGGTTCTGCTGGTCCAAATCCAACACCGGCAGTTTTCATGGCAAGCTCAGAACAGTAGGGATCCACTGCCGCCGTCGACCCAGCAGCAAGCGGCGCGTGGCCATATGCGCCGACAGAAGACGCGCGTGGGGGTGGCGCGTGGGCCCCACGCGCCGCCGGTGCTGGCCGGTCCGGTCAGCGGCGTGCGGCAGGTTCTTCGGGGGGCTCTAGGTGTGGTCGTGGTGGTCCGATTCAGTGTTATACTTGTGAGGGTTATGGTCATGTGTCCAAACAGTGTCCATCGTCCACTTCTCGTCCGGCATCTCAGAAATCCCAGCCCTATGTTCAGCCCTATGCTCAGCCCTATGTCCAGCCATATGCTCAGCCTCAGTTTCTGCCTTTTGTTGCTCAGCCAGGTCAAATTCCGCGGCCTCCTCAGGCTAATCTTGTCCAGATGCAACCATATGCAGTACCTCAGCAGCCAGCGCCGCAGTATGTCATGTATTCTCCTCAGCAGCCCCAGCAATACTTGACATATCCAACTCAGGGATCTACTCAGTATCAGCCCTCCTTTGCTGCTTCATCCTCTACTACTCCGGATTGGTACATGGACTCTGGAAGTACGAATCACATGAGCTACTCTGCATCGAACTTGTCCAGCATCACCCCTTATAACGGTAACACTCTTGTCTCTGTTGGTAATGGTGCGGGTATTTCTATTACTGGTATTGGTGATGCTCGTGTTAGTCCTTCTTTGCATTTATCTAATGTGTTGGTTGTGCCTGCTATTACTAAGAACTTGTTGAGTATCAGTAAGCTAACTAGGGCGCTTGGTGCTGTTATTGCATTTGATGATAAGTCTTTTCTTATTCAGCACAAGGCCACCAGGGCATTCTGGGTCGGGGCAGATGTGAGGATGGTCTCTATGTTTTGGACCATGGTGAGGAGACATTGCTGTCATTTGTGGTGAAGAATAAGAATAGAGTATCGTTTGAGACTTGGCATGCTCGTCTGGGACATGTGTCCCCTAGTGTTATTTCCCTTTTGAATAAGACTAGTTGTTTGTCACTTACTTCTTTGCTCCCTAGACCTGGTGTTTGTGAGTCTTGTGCTATGGCTAAGGGACAGAAATTATCTTTTGTTGAGAATTCTAAGCGTGCTGCTCACGTTCTTGATTTAATTCACTGTGATTTGTGGGGACCTTCTCCTGTTTTATCTGGTAATGGCTTTGCTTATTATGCTGTGTTTGTGGATGATCACTCGCGGTTTATTTGGTTTTATCCCTTACGTCGGAAGTCAGATTTTGTTGATATATATCCAGTTTGAGGCGTTTGTTGAGAATCAGTTTTCTTCAAGAATCAAAGTCTTTCAGAGCGATGGTGAAAATGAGTTTACCAACAATCGATTACAGACTCACTTTAGCACTCGAGGCATTCATCATCAGATGTCTTGTCCTTACACGCCAGAGCAGAATGGTCGAGCTGAACGGAAGCACAGACATATTACGGAGATGGGGCTATTTATGCTGTTTCACTCACACTTACCTCTTTCCCACTGGGATGATACGTTCAGCACTGCGGTTTTCAACATTAATCGTCTGCTTACTCCTGTTCTAGGTAATATATCCCCTATCGAGGTTTTGTTTGGTCGCTCTCCAGAATACTCCAACTTTCATCCTTTTGGTTGTCGAGTATTTCCATATGTTCATCCTACAGCAGCTCATAAGCTGGCACCTCGTAGTCTTCCATGTGTTTTTCTAGGATACAGTGCACAATACAAGGGGTTTAAGTGCTTGGACACAGCTACCGGTCGTGTTTATATGACTCGCCATGCCAAATTTGATGAGACTCATTTTCCTTTCTCTAGTACTACTTCGGAGGCTCAGTTTACTTCACTGGATGTCTCGTCGTTCTTGGATCCTTCCACTTCTGACTTGGATGTACCTTCTGTTTGGTCTTCTGTTGGGTCTTCTCCAGCGGTGTCATCAGCTCCTTGCCTTGTGTGTCCTGAGCCTCCTGTTTCTTCTGAGCCAGCGCCTTCTACGGCTGTTTTGGATGATCCTATTACCGTTGATGAACCTGTTACTCCTCCTCGTTCGCCTACACCCTCGGTGTCATTGCCTGAGTCCTCGGCTCCTGCATCCTCAACTTTAGCTTCGACTCCTCCTGCTCCTCGGGCTCATAGGATGGTCACTCGTCATCAGGATGGGACACGTGTGCCTCGCGATCTTGGCCCCGACTTTGTTGTCACTGGACTAGTTTATGAGCTGGTTGCTCAGACGGAACCTCAAACTTATCGTACAGCTGCTAAGGACTCTCGATGGGTAGCTGCTATGATGAGGAGATTGCTGCACTTCGTCATCAGCACACGTGGGATCTGGTTCCGTGTCCTCCACAGGTTAATGTTGTTGGTTCTAAATGGGTCTATCGCCTCAAGTATCGACAGGATGGATCCATTGATCGCTACAAGGCTCGTCTGGTTGCTTAGGGTTTTTCTCAGATTCCGGGTTTGGATTTTGATCACACCTTCAGTCCGATGGTCAAGGCTGGCACTGTTCGCACTGTTCTTGCCATTGCCACCATGAGAAACTTGTCGCTTCATCAGTTGGATGTCAAGAATGCTTTTCTCAATGGTATTCTTGATACTCCAGTTTATATGGCCCAGCCAGCAGGTTATCAGGATCCAGCTCGTCCTCATCATGTGTGTCTTCTTCGGAAGGCTATCTATGGTCTGAAACAGGCTCCCAGGGCATGGTTTGACAGGTTCAGTGCGTTTGTTCGGGATCTTGGTTTTGTTGGGAGTCTCTCGGATCCGTCTTTGTTTGTGTTCACTCGTGATGATGTTATTCTCTACCTGCTTGTCTACGTTGATGACATCATTCTCACAGGAAACAGCAGTACAGCTATTCGTCAATTCATTGCCCGAGCTGATCGTGAATTCTCGGTCAAGGATCTTGGCTCTCTTAGCTATTTTCTTGGTCTGGAAGTGACTCCAACCTCCACTGGTTTGTTTTTTGGGCAGGCCAAGTATGCTAGAGACATACTTCAGCGAGTTGGAATGTTGGATGCTACACCTGTTTCTACCCCGTTTTTACCTTTGTCTCAGCTTCATAGCAGCACGAGTGGTCCTTTTCATAATCCTAAGTCGTATCGTTCACTAGTTGGAGCTCTTCAGTATCTGACTATCACTCGTCCGGATTTGTCGTTTGCAGTTAACTCAGTGAGTCAGTTTCTTCAGGATCCTCGTGATGATCACTTCTCAGCAGTGACTCGGATACTTCGGTATGTTCTTGGTACACAGCATTGTGGTTTGACCTTTTCTGCTGGTGGTGTTTCGGAGATACTTGCTTACTCGGATGCGGACTGGGCTCGGTGTTTAGAGACTCGGCGATCTACATATTGATATGCTGTTTTTCTGGGTGGAAATCTAGTTGCTTGGAGTGCTAAAAAGCAACCTACTGTCTCTAGATCGAGTTCGGAGTCGGAGTATCGTGCTTTGGCCAATACAGTTTCGGAAGTTGTCTGGCTTATGCATCTTCTTCGTGATCTGTGTTTTCCTCTGCAGGGTTCTCCTTTACTACTCTGTGACAATAATAGTGCTATCTTTTTGGCGGAGAATCCTGTTGCACATAAGAGGGCTAAGCATATTGATATTGATTATCATTTTGTGCGGGAGTTGGTTGCTGGAGGCAAGTTTCGTGTTGGTCATGTTCCTACATCTTTGCAGGTGGCAGATATTTTTGCCAAGGGTCTCAATCGTGCCTTGTTTGATTTTTTCCGGTCCAAACTTTGTGTCTCCATCAATCCAACGCTTCGCTTGAGGGGGGTTTGACAATAGAAGAAGAATCTGATTAGGGTTTTGTTTGTGTTTATTGTATTTATTATATATTGCAGTTATGTCCTTAGGGTTTAGATAGTTTTGGTAATTATTATTACACCCATGTATGTAGTATAAATACTTTGGTAAATCCTAATGAAAATCAGTTTGGGAATTAGTCTTTACAATCTTGATGGAGGGTATGTCAGATATTTTTCCTTTATTTTTTATTCATTTCTCCTTTGCTTATCTTTTAAATTGCTTGCTCTAAAGACTAAAGCTTTATGATGTACACTTGATTATGGGTAACTTCATGCAAAGTGTTTTTTTTTTCGTCTACATTATGCAATTTTTATAGATAATTTAGCTTGTGATATATTTCACTTGTCTTTTAACCAGTCGGCCAGGTGGAGATCAGATTTATAAATATTGCAGTGTGAAAAGTTTGTTCTCAAAATTCTATAGGAAGATGGGAATGAGCTAACAGTGCCAAACCCTTTTCCACAACAATACGGTTCCTCCTTTCAGAAGCACCATTTTGTTCAGGTGTGTGAGGGGAAGAAATTCGATGTAAAATCTCTTGAGTTTGAAGAAAAGTTGATAAATTACGATACTCACCACCCCAATCAGATTGGAAAGCCTTTATTTTCGCAGAAAACTGAGTTTCGACCATAGTTTTGAAAAGTTGAAAGGTAGAGAAAACCTGAGATTTAGTTTGGAGAAAATAAATCCACACAAATTTAGTGCAATCATCAATGAATAAAACAAAATAGCGATTTCCATTTAACGAAGGAACATAGGCAGGACCCCAAACATCTGAATATATTAAATCAAAAGGTTCACTTGATGACACATGAGAAGAAGGTAAATGCAATCTATGACTCTTGCCTAATTGACAAACACTACAAAGAGGTAAAGTTTTATTCGCAGAAACTGGTAGATTAAAAGCAGACAGTTGACGACGCAGAACAGACTCGTGAGGATGAGCAAACCGATGGTGCCAGCAAGCAACAGAAGCACGTTCACCAACAAAAACTCTAGGGCTGGGAGATGATGGGGAATTCAGACAATACAGACCATTCTCAACGATTCCCTTGAGAAGTTTTTGACCCTGAGGATCCTTAACAAAACAATGATCCGCAGTTAATTCAACCGATACATTATTATCTCTACATAATTTTGAAACACTGATGAGATTTTTTGAAACCTTGGGTACAACTAAAACTTCATTAAGAGAAAGAGGTTTATTGGCAACATGCAACGAAGAAAGATTACGAGTACCGATATGAGTAATGGGAAGGGACTTACCATTGCCAACAACTAAGTTGTCAGTGCCAGTGTAGGGAGATTGAAGATTGAGAGCATCGAGGTCCGCTGTAACATGGTGAGTGGCTCCAGAATCCATCACCCAAGGATCAGTGAGAGCCGATGGACTGGTGTATGCCACATGAGCCTGCTTGCGAGCTGGATTGCGCTGCTTCTGACGTCCCGCTGATCGGCGATTTGTAGGTGGATAGTCCACATCGTTGAAGCGGTTGTGGCAGTTCTTAGTAGAGTGATAAGGCTTGTCGCAGATTTGACAGACAGTGCGAGGTGGATCACTTTCGGCGGCTGCCCCTTCTGACGGCTGAGCAGAGACAGTAAAGGCACGGCGGTGAGCAACGAGCGCCGAGGGAGCCACGGAAGCACACGAATCTAGAATTCGTTGTTCCTCTTGGAGAAGAAGGCCGAGGAGTTCATTGGAGGTGACTGAATCACGCATGCTGATCGCCGTCTTGAAAGCGGCATACTCAGCACCCAGGCCGAAGAGGACGTATGATACAAAGTCATCATCAGAGACGGCTGAGAGGCATTCCGCCAGTGAATCGGAGATGCCCCGTTTCTTCTCGACATACTCCATGATGGACATGGAGCCTTTGGGGAGAGACTGCAGCTGCTGTTTGAGGTGATTCTGGCGTGCTCGCGTCTGAGACTGAAACATCTGGGAAAGCATGGTCCAGACATCAGCGGCAGAGGTGGCACGAGCAACATGTCCAAGTATCGGAATGGTGAGAGTGGTACGCAGCCAAAGGAGAACGAAATTGTCGTTTCGTTTCCAAGGTTTGTACGCCGGATTAGGGGTCGGCGTGGTTGACTCCGAGTCTCCAGTCGGTGTAATGGTTTTGGCCGGAGTCTGGTCGGAGAGAAGGTGATCATCAAGATCGAAGGCTTCAAGAGCCGAGCGCACAGTACCTTTCCACAGAGAGTAATTACTGTGGTCTAGGCGAATGGAAAGAGTGGGAAGCTGGAGGGTGGTGGTGGTTCTGCCAGCAGCCATGAGGAGATTCTGCGCTGAAACTGAAGACGCAGATGATATCGATGAAGCGGAAGACGTAGATGAGCCCATCGGTAAGGACCGCGTGTTACTCTGATACCATATAAATATTGCAGAGAAAAGATTACTGCAAAGGTTGATTTTTCATTAACTCAAGACTCCTATTTATATACAAGGATGTCCTAATAGTAATATAAAAGGAATTCCCATAATACAGGGAAATCAAATATTTTATGACTAAAACAAAATATACTACAACTCATATACAATTAATAGTAATCAATAATGATCAATCTAAATATTTTCTAATAAGATTTATGGTGTTTTTGATCACAAGCTTCCTGCTGCATTGAAGAAGCTTCCCTTCGATAGACACCTTTCGATACAAAATGTGAGGAAAGTTGTGTCAGAGGCAGATGGTTACCAGCCTCACTTAATTGCTCCTGAACAAGGTTATAGGCGTCTCATTGAAGGAGCATTGAATTATTTCCAAGGTCCAGCTGAAGCTTCAGTGGATGCAGTGAGTTGATCTCTTACATGCTCAATGGCTCATTCATGCTTCTCTGCTTTCTCCTGAGTCTTAACACAGTAAGAAAACTTTGTGCAGGTTCACTTTGTTCTCAAGGAACTTGTGAGGAGGTCAGTTGGGGAATGTCAGGTTAGAACAATGCCAATTTTGCTGATATTTTCAGGAGTCAACTAGGGTTTCAGTTAATTTAGAAACTTGCTTCCTCATTTGTTTGCAGGAACTAAAACGTTTTCCGAGTCTGCAATCTACGATAGCTGCAGCTGCCAATGAGGCACTAGAAAGATTTCGCGACGAGAGTAAAAAGACTGTCATTAGGTTGGTGAATATGGAGTCTTCTTACCTTACTGCAGACTTCTTTAGAAAACTTCCTCAGGAAATGGAAAGGGCAGCTGGTAATGCTCCTGGTGATCGTAATTCTGCTGCTGCTGCAAATGTTGATCGTTATGCTGAAGGTCATTTCAGGAGAATTGGATCTAATGTATCATCCTATATCGGTATGATTGCCGACACCCTTCGCAACAGCATTCCAAAAGCTGTGGTACATTGCCAAGTGAAAGAGGCCAAAAATTGCTTGTTGAATCACTTCTACGCTCAAATTGGCAAAAGAGAGGTACCAGTCCTTCATTCTCATTTCAATTATTCCATCCTTTCAACTATATGATGCATATTATTTGTTAGCATGTACTGTTTCTTTCACTGATGCTGATCTTCCATTCGTATTTTCCTTCTGATATTTGTTTGCATTGAGATGATATAAATAAAACATTGATATCTCATGGATGGTTTCTTTCACTAATGTTGATGTTTGTTTGCATTGGATGATACAAATAAAACATAGATCTCATGGATTGTTTCTTTTACTAATGCTGATCTTTTAGTTGTCCTTTCCTGCTGATGTTTAAATTTGTACATTTGATGATGGATCAGGGGAAGGGCCTGGCAGAGTTACTTGACGAAGATCCGGCATTGATGGAGAAGAGACTACAGAGCGCGAAGAGGCTCGAGCTGTACAAGAAAGCGAGAGATGAAATTGATTCGGTATCATGGGCTAGATGATTGATGATGATGACAGGAAGAGCCTAGGCATGCTTGTAATATAAATCACACATCTATATCGGCGGGGGACTAGTACTGACCATTGTTTTGGGTGCTGAGATTCTATTCTTTTTGTGATTGTGTTTGTGCTGTATTATTAATACTATGATACCTCTAATAGTGAATTTAGCAGGCATACCTTCTGGTATCCCTTTTCCAATCATCCTCGGACCTCATTATATTTCTCACCGAGCTGTCCTCAATATTGTATTTGAGAAGATTTTGTTCAGTAAATCATCTTTTTTTCACTTTGGTCTGAGTAATGAAAGTTATCTAATTAATTGTATTTACATCCTAAGTTTCCTTGACTTTCACCTCCTACATAGAGCTAGATTGCATTTACGTTTGGAATTACCATATCAATTGGTGGAATCAGCTTATCTTACACGATTTAAATATATGAAAACGAGAGTGTGTAGATCTGGAATGAAAGGGGATGGTAATTCCCCAAATTGGTGGAATCAGCTTATCTTATACAATTTAAATATATGCAATCACAACCCCTTCACACCCACACATTGCAAAAGTAAAATCCTTTTCATTTTTTTAGATTTTTTTTCTTCAAATTTACATAGAAAAAATGTGTTCATGAACTATTATTTTTTGTTGTTGTTCATTGAAAAAGACTTCATTTTTCTTAAAATCTGAATCTCAATTTGGGTTTTAGATTTATGTACAAAAAATTGTTTCTACGCATTGTTATTATTGGAATTTGAGTTTCATTAGAGTTAGAGCTGAAAAAATATTAACGAACCCGAAAATCCAAACCTGAAAAACATCCTAAGTCCAAAAACACCCGAACGTGGTCTGAACCCAAACTTAAATAATACCAGACCCAAAAGAATTATTCAGATAATGTAAGTCTTATCATGCACCAATTAATTAAATATTAAACAGAAACACGTCATTATGAAATAATTTACTTCCATCTAATAGTTGATAGTTTTAGCAATAATAATAATATTTATTCATCTAAAGTAATAGTGTTCAATATTATACTAATTATATTATATTTTTAATTCGTACAACTCAAACACCACTTCGAAATTATCATATATATTAATTAATAATATTAAAATATATCATCCATTTCTTTTATATTTTCACTAAACACTTTTTTGTCTCATAAAAATGCTAAGATAAGAGAATTGTTAGAATTTAACACAGACGTGGCGTGAAAATGGAGTGCCAATCTGTGTTTGCGCTTTCACGACCAAACCGAAATTTGAAATTGAAAATCCCGCCTCTGCGAAGAAGAAAAAATGCGAGAGATCGTACAGAGAATCGCCGGCGAAATGATAGTATCGATCTCCACGAACGGCACATCACACCCTTGGCCTCACATCCTCGATCCAGGCCGGCGAACTGCTCCTCTCCCTCCTCCGGGTACCGGTTCTCTCTCTCTTTTTATTTGTTGCTCGTTAGGTGTTCGATAAAAGTTCTCACTGTTTGATTGCTGAAGCGGCGGTTTATGTACTTGTTTCGTGGGGAGTTTGGATGCATGCTGTTCCATGGGATACCTATTCGTATGGCTCTCTGTCTGGTGAACTTGCTGCTTGACAGTGACAGGTACATGCACTAACTCTGGGATATAATTGAAATTAATTTCAATTTCTGCTTTCCCTCGAGCAGCTGCTAGGTGTATGAAATAATAGCATCTGTGAATTTGATTATACGTGGAGACATTGCTCGCAATTTATCTGTGAATTTAATTATCATGTTTTTTTTTTTGCTGAACTTGGACTAAGGTGCTCTTTGTACCTGCAGATATGGGTATGGCCCTAGCGTTTGCAAACTCTACACCTTCTTGGATATGAAAACATTTACACTACCCAGACATCACGTACTAGAATATCGTGCCATTCCATGTTACAGATTTAGCATGGAACCACTTCAGGGACTAATATGATTCGCCTCACCATCGGAACCATGACATGATTGCCATCTGGTCTTCCATGGGTGAAGAAAATTTAGAGCGGTAAGGGCCATGTCTCGGGTCCATTTCCTGCAGATTGTGTTGCATGTCCAATGACTATAAAAGGGAAAGGATGGCAAGCAGCTACTGAGATATACAATCAGCACATATATACAGATCCATACTCTGATTGAGCTTCTCCAGCCAGCTAATGTAAGGGAAATTGTGTCCTCTTCTCCCTTCTATGTTGAGCCTCGGTATGGAAAGTCTTGTGGGATGAAGCAAGAATCAGGCTGCTCGTACCAGAAACTTCCGAGTAAAAGAAGAGCTGGAACAGTGTTTTGAGGAACACTGCCTGATATGACAATCGTTGCAGTGAAGAAGCTTAAAAGTATCAATTCCAGCTTTTTGAAAATTTATACTGAAGTTTGCATGATTGGGACAATCCAGCTTGTTATTCTTGTAAGGCTGGTGTATGAGTTCAATTTGTTGAGGCTCTAGGAACAGCTAGAGGGCTTGTCGAGAAGTCATCATTCACATGGATACTGAGTTGTGCCCTAATGTTGCAGATTTCGGTCTTGCAAAGATCATGGGACGCGATTTCGGCCGCATTCTGACAACCATCAGAGGGACTAAGGTTATCTTGCACCAGAGTGGATTTTCGGGATGGCCATCAAAGTGAAAGCTGATGTTTTAAGTTTTTAGCTCACATCTGGGAAGCGAAATTCAGGTATTTGTTCTGATGGGGATCTGAGATTCTTTCCTAGAATGGCAGCACAAGGGGATGTTCTGAATTTGTTAGACCCTAAATTGGATAAGCAGGCTGATATAGCAATAAGACTACTCGAGATCAAATTTGACGGGTCGCCACATAGTTTAATGTGTTAATAGACTTGTAGTTTCTTGCTGTACTCTTGTAGGGGTGCAAAATGAAATTGAGCTGATTACTGTATTGTTGGCTTGAGTTTCAGTCTTTTAAGTGATTACTTAGAAAATTCATAACCATTCTTTGGTGCTATCCTTATTTTAATAAACTCAGTCTGGTATTACACAATTCCATGCCATTATTTCACTGATATTGCAGCAAAGAATGATCATTTCACTAAGATTCAGTAACAAAGCATTGCAGCAATTCTTTAGTCTGCTCATAAAATGAAATATGACAACAGAAATTTAGCAGACATGAACACTATCTGCAAAATCAAGAGCTTTGATACTAAAAGAACAACATGTTTTCTATTTATAAACGATAGTTTATACACAATCAAAAGAATCATCTACTATTCTATGCTACTGCAAACATCATCAAGTAACTTTAGGTCTTTTGCCAAAATTAGATAATAGGTCAACTTCTTCCCTGTGTCTCTTTAGACACTTCACAGGCACCTCACTCAATTCGTCCCTGTCCAGTGAAGCTTCGCGAACAAAAGGGTGTCCCAACAGCTCGTTAGCAGTCCATCTCAACACGGGTTCCTCTCTAAAGCACTTTGACAAGAAATCTCGAGCATCACCTGAGATGCCACTTGGAATTTGGACTTGCTGTTGAGCCATTTCCTCGACCAGTTCCCAATCTATAATGTATGGATCAATACTTCTCAGTCGCTGACCGACAAGCATCTCGAAGAGTGTACAGCCAAGAGCCCAAATGTCCACCTCACAGCCATAGTGTCCATACAGGACTGTTTCAGGGGCTAGGTTACACACCGTTCCCCTCATCTTATCAGCTTCATCGCTCAATTCTCCCTTGAGTATAAGACCCAAATCAGCAATCTTGGCAGTATATCCAGCAGTGGCATCCTCATCCGCAACCAAGAGGATGTTTTCGGGTTTGATGTCACAGTGGATCATTCCCTTGGCGTGGATGTGCTTCAAGCCTTGCAGAATCGATCTTGTATAAGCCCTAATCTCCTGCTCATCAGACCGCCAACTGGAATCGGAATAGATTCGATCGAACAAATCACCACCAGCAGCATATTCCAAGAATAGATTATACATGACCCGCCCTTCTTCATCATCACTGGCATCCGCCCCATAGCACCTTATGATGTTAGGGCAATCCTGCAGAGTTTCGAACATTTCTCTCTCGTATTGCAGCGGAACAGACTTGACAAACTGAGCCGATTTCACTGCAAACAGGGGCGGAAGATTCAGGCAAGAAGAGACGTCGTCGTCGGAAACCGGCGGTGATGACCTTGCCAGATCAACGGAACCGTAACTGCCTTCTCCCAATCGTTTGATCACGCTCCAGCCCATGATTCCTTGTTGCCGATTGACAGAGGGTGAATAAAGTGAGGAGATTTGGGAGAAGAAGTGAGGAGATGGAGAGTTCAGACAAACCCTAGTTTAATTTGGGGAAATTTAGGGCACGATGAAATCAGACAATCTGAAGAAGCGGAAGAGGGAGAGAGTGAATCCACAGAGAAATTTCTGGGATTGCGAGAGTAATATGATTTCTGAGATTGATTGCGTTCTTATCGAGCCGCCCCCAAATTTCTAGGGCTTTGAACTGGTCCAACTTGACCGTTACAAATTACCCGATCCGACCCGATATTGACGTCCTCATCCAGCTTTCGATCCTACCTTATCCAGCTGTCACTCCCACCTTAATCATTAATCACTTTCAAAATTGAACTTTTGTTTTTAAAAAAAATTAAAACTACCATTATTAAATGGTAGAGGGTGTTTATTGCTTCCCCAAGCATTATTAGAAAGTAATAAATATATCCAAGTACAGACCAAGAAATAAAGAGTATCAGAAGCTATAAAGCAGTCAGAGCAGAAAGCTTATCAGCAGCATCTGGATGAGAAAAGATTTCCTCCATCACCTTCACCTCCTTCTCGGATTGGCATAGTTGCAGGACGCCACCCAAGATCTCATGTAGCTCAGAGGAATGGAATAAATCCCCATACTCCTCCCTATGGCTCTGAAACTCGGGGCTACAAGCAACGAAGGCACTCCAAAGCTTTAGGAGTCGTTTGGGCTCCTCTGGGTCCTTCTCCGTGGCTTGATTTTGCGCCAGCTCCTCTGCAATATCCTGATAAGTCTCCATCTCCTTATCCTGAGATCTCTTTGCCAACAGCAGGTCCTCTTTCTCGGCCTCCAGCTGTTTTACCCTGGCTTCCAGTTGAGTCACATCCAATGGAGCCTGAACGGGAGGAGTAGAAGCGACAGACTTAGTTGTCATAGTCAAAAGATAAGCCTCCATCTCCTCCTTCTTTGCCCTGAATGATCGGCACTTGACATGTAATTCCATCACAGAATCAGACAAGTGCCGGATCACATCATTTGCTCGACACCCCAGCGTGGATAGATCCGCCATCAGCTGAAAGATCAAAGACATATTAAAACCTGGCATCTGAGGAATCTATATAGTATAACATGAAGGATAATTACCTCAGCGACGAAGGGATATTTCTTAGAAGACCACCGAGAAGCCTAACCATCCTCTTCCTTTGGGAAGCTCAGATAGTACTTCAGTTTCTTCAGAGAAGCATCTTTGGAGATCACCAGCTCAAGGTCAGATTCATCATCATCTGAGGACCTCCTAACCTCCGGTTCCGTCTCCTCGGACTCCTCCGCTTCCTCATCTATGACCTGAAGAGCGGCCTTCCCTTTCTTGACCTTTTTCCTTGGGGGAGACGCTATATATATAAAATAAACCTCAGTATACGACACAAGGAAAACATATTATATGACAACAGTATATAACTTGAAGAGCTACCTGAAAAAGACCGACTAGAAGAGGATTCACCCTGATTCCGAGGAGATTTTCTCGGACCTCCTTTCCTGGCCTTCTTTTTTCTTCCCTGGATTTTATCAGGAAGGGCCCAATTCCGACCATGCTTCAAAAAGCTGGAGGTAGATTTCGACCGAGGAACATCCAACATGTACGAGTAAGTTATACTGGGCCACTGCCAGACAGAACCATGTGTGCCCCGAACAAAATCCCATCTTTGAAGGGTAATGTCCTCCTTTTGGAACTCCTCGATGATACCCTTTAAGTGATCAGGAATGATGAAAACCCTGTCACAAGCTATAGCATCCTTGGGCTTGGGATGCATGTCAGGAACCTCGTACTTGCTTCGGTCGAAAATAAAAAAGATCGGCCTCCCACACACCACTGTTATCAGGATACGTTATGGTTTTCTTCTTCCTTGGGGTGAGGGTGATGTACTCATAATCCTCAAAAGAGAATAATTTGTACAGACTCTTGAATAGATCCAGGGTTAGATCGTAGTTCCTCCGAGTACACCAGGATATCACAACATTGATTAGCACCACCACATTGGAGTGAATTTGGCTCGGATGCAGTTGATGATGTTGCAGGAATTCATGAAATAAAGGGGGAAAGGGAAAACTCAGTCCCTGTTGCAAAAACCTCCCATAAAGTACCCCTCGAGTGGGGCTCGCCAGATTTCTAGTTGGGATTTCTTCATCCTCGAACTTCAAGCCAGCGTCAAGAGGATATGACAGCCTGCAGGACCGCAGATACTTTAGCCTCCTTTCGTCGACCACCTTGGTGACATCAGTCAAACCATCGGTGGCCTGAACCCGTTTATTGACTTGGGGCTCCGCATTAGGGTCTATCTCTGACCCAGAGGCACCATCATCTGCCACTACAGCTACCGCCTGCAGCGGTATAGCAATGGTAACCTCCATCAACTCCCCAGATTCGACCTCCAAGAACAAGCTACTCAAGTCACGAGTAACTGGGGTTCCTCCTTCAACAACATTATCTACATGGCCAGAGGGAACACTGGAATTCGCAGAAGACATGGCAATATAGATAATGGGGGGAAGTGAATATATATGAAGAAAAGAAGACATGTTTTAAGAACTTTTTTTGAAGGTGGAAACGCAGAATACTTGGATGAAGATTGATGATAAACACAAGGAAAATTACTTGGTTATATAACCAGTAATTACCATGCATTTAAGCGGAGTAATTACCTCGACTCGCGAAACGATACAGACAATTGGAAGGTTGGTCCTCCTCACCGCCAGAAGATACAATGAATCAAGACCACGTGTCAATCCCCTCAGAATTCCAGAAGGCAGATTCAGATCCAACCGTCCACGTGTCCTGATGGAATACGAAAGAACTTGAAGCTAGATATTCAGAAGGGTAAGCTCAAGAGGAGAGTCCTTGAAGGACACCCCGAGCATAACACCCCGAGTCAATGCCCCCCGAGTTATTGGTCTTCCCTCGAGAAGCAAGCCTCTCCTTCAACCTTCGGGACAGAGCACTCTATATTCTGAAGATCTACCTTGGGGCTACTGATAAGTCCAGGGTTCGTATTCGGGTCTCATCCATACTCGGACCAGGGTCCGAGAAGGGTCGTGGGCTCGAGATACGCAGAGGGTGGATCCACAGGTCCATCAATCCTGATCCTTATAAGGAATGCGTATATTATAAATGTTCTACAAGGAATATACATCCTCTCAAAGATGGTAATACAGCCATCCTAAACATGGTAACACAACCATGTCCGAAATATCCTTCTATTATACATGGTAATACAACTACGATTCCCATAAGAGTTGTATTGATACCATAAATACATATCTTGGTGATCTACGGATTGTAATCAGATAAATACCCTAAGGTTTGGTAGACCTCTCCATCTAATCTCATACTCTATACTTTACGCCTTAAGCAAATATACTGACTTGAGCGTCGGAGTGTCTATCCCCGGGACACCCGGGGCCTTTGTCTTGCAGATCAGTTCGAGAGCCCGGTTCGTCGTCGAAGTGTTGGTGTCCGGCATACATTACCTTCCATATTCCAATATAGTCCTTCGTCACTATATAGTGACCGTCACTCAAGAGACCAACTCTATTAATAGAATGTGAATAAAAATATACCAAAATTAATTTAAGGTATGGTTCATTACCGGGAACCATATATAATACTTTTGAAGTTGGAAAACAATATTTAAATTAATGAAATCAAATACTTCTGAATTTTAAGGAATATAAATTTTGGTGAAATTTTAAAAATTAACATTCGATATAGTATATTTCTCTTCCTTTATTAACTACAAAATATCTAATTAATAAGCACACCAAACCAAAACATATGATAAGAAGTTCTTTTTTTTTGGATTCACATCATTAAAATATTTTTTGGTCATAATTATAATTAATTTCAAGTGTTAAGACTTTTCTTCCCTCTAGAATTTTCTGATTTATCTTTTTACTAGGTATACATTAAAAAACAGAAAGTGGCGGCATAAATAAAAATAAAAAAAGAGAGTTGGCCACCGGAACTTACTATCAAAGCTAAAAACGACGTATGCTGATGATAAGTCCATGGTTCGTATTCGGACCTCATTCATAATCGGACCAGGGCCCGAGAAGGGTCGTGGGCTCGAGATATGCGGAGGGTGGATCCACAGGTCCATCAATCCTAATCCTTATAAGGAATGCGTATATTATGAATGTTCTACAAGGAATATACATCTTCTCAAAGATGGTAATACAGCTATCCTAAACATGGTAATACAACCATGTCCGAAATATTCTTCTATTATATATGGTAATACAATTTCTATTCCCATAAGAGTAGTATTCATACCATAAATACATATCTTGGTGATCTACGGATTGTAGACATATAAATACCCTTAAAAGTTTGGTAGACATCTCATCTAATCTCATACTTTATACTTTACGCCTTAAGCAAATATACTGCATTGAGCGTCGGAGTGTCTATCCCCGGGACACCCGGGGCCTTTTTCTTGTAGATCAGTTCGAGAGCCTGGTTCATCGTCAAAGTGTTGGTGTCCGGCATACATCAATTTGGCACGCCCGGGTATCTCACACTCATTGACGACATCACTGAACCTTGTTTCCGATCTTGGTCTAGCGCACTTGAAGAAGCAACTTCCGCGACAACATGTCTGACGCTGAGCAACCCAGACGAAGCACCCGTGTGCTAGGGCAAAATCCGGAGGAGAATCCAGAAGCAGAGCAACCCCCCAAGGACGAGGACGAGGACGAGGACGCGGTCGACCTGGAGGATCTCGCACACGCTCCACCTCTGAACCACCGTCAGGCTCTACCGTGGGGCAGGAAACTCCAACGTTCCAAACTCCTTCAGTCAGAATCCTGTCGTATCCGGAACACCCCTCTCCGGTCCAAATCCTGTTGTGTCAGGAGTGCCACCTTCTGGATCGAATCCTGTGGCATCAGGAGTACCACCTTCTTGATCGAATCCTGTTGGATTTGAATCACCGAACTCGGGACCAAGAATTTCGATCCAGACTGACATGAACTACAACGAACACGTAAACAATCAAGACGGCCTCGACCCAGAGAATTGGTTTGGATACAACGGACCTGATTCGATCTTTACCTCAGAAGAACAAGCATTAAGAAATCAGCAAATCCTCACAGAAAACAGCAGGAGGAGGAAAGACAAAGACGTCTTAGGGAAACCTTGAGCTGGACTGTACGAAATAACCCCCCAGGTTCTGAGCCACCATATATCAACCTTGACTCAGAAACTCCTCCAGGAACGATCCCTGAAGGTGTCCGAACGTTGATGAGGAACTTACAGGCCCAATATCCTGATTTCGTCGCATCTTTGATAAACTCAAGTAAACAACTCAACGCACAGATGCATGAAGCTCCCAACCGAGTATCTGTCTCAGGAGCACAAACTACACTACCTGCTGATCCTACTCAACAGCGAAGACTCCTCAACGACTTATCTAAGGATCTACCGCCTTATAATGCTCAAACCAGTCTGCCACCACCTCCTAAAACATCCAACTATCAGGGTGAAGGCACAGGATTAAGTATGGAGGAAGTACGAAGGATGCGAATCATCAACATCGAAGAAGAACTCAGACGCGAGAAGAGGGAGCGATCTCGAAGCGAATGGCAAAATAGCGCTGATCGGCCCTACACCCAAGATGGAGCCTACCCGACCCTGGGTAAATACGAAGTTGACCAAGAAATCACACGTATCCTCGGACCCAGAGGACAAGCTGCTCGTTCTCCCTTCTCGCGACATATTGTGAATCTCCCCTTTGATAACCACAAGAAGGTCCCAGGGCATTTACCCACATACGATGGCACTAGCGATCCTAGAGAATTTCTCTCGGTCTTTTTTACGACTTTGGAAACCAGGAACTTCCATGAATTGGAAATATGCAAGATCGTCCCCAGTTACCTCCGAGGGAAAGCACAGACATGGTTTACCGAGACGAAACCAGAAAGTTTATTTGATTACTGGGATTTTGCCGAGTTCCTTCTCCACACTTTCTTCCAGAAGAATATGTTTACCAAGTCCCTCGGAGATCTGGGGTATGTGGCCCGCCTCGAAGGAGAGACTGTGATAGAACAATATCATAGATACATGGATCTAGCTACCGAATGCTATGATCGAGATGAATGCCTCCTGATCAATATGTACCGGATGAGCGTGGATGATGACATTCTGAGGATGAAGCTGGCAACAAAAACTCCAACAACCATTCAACATCTCCAGGCCATCATGGAAAAGTACGCTAGCAAATCAAATGACGTGACGGGCAAAAGACCCCCAGAATTCCTTATGGACAGAAAAGAATCCAGGGCGAAGATACCGAAGGTCGAGAAGACTGATAACGCTCCAAAGCCCACCTTCGAGCCATACACTCCTCTGGCGAGATCTCGGGCTGAAATTCTATCCATTCACAGGCACCTTTTGAAGGACCCGCCCGCCATGAAGGAATCAGCCGAGCGCCAAAGGTCACCAAAGTTCTGCCAATATCACCGAGATCGGGGGCATGATACCGAGGAGTGCTATCAACTCAAGAACGAGATCGAGAAGTTGATTCGCCAGGGAATTGTACAACAAATTGCACCATCAACAACCAGCATAACCAGGGAACCCAGAGGAGGTATGGGGGAAAGCCCTGGCAGAAGAAAAAGAATGGCCCCCATAACAACAATAACAATAATAAAAACTACGGTGGCGGAGGCAAAAATCCTCAAGATCCTCCTCCCCCACCACCTAATGGGGCCAACCGAGTCATCAACGGCATCAATGGCTACACAGGAGAAGCAATTTCCTTGACCAAGCTAAAGGATAGTGTGCGAGCTATACCCCACACTGAGCCAGTCAACAAGAGGCTCCGCCCCGAGGAAACCACTACCTTCTCGGATGTGGACGCCGTGCCAAATCAGATGCCTCACTCGGATCCTCTCATCATCTCAGCAACCGTACAAGATACTCTGGTAAAAATAATCTTCATAGATGATGGGAGCGGGGTAGAAGTAATGTTCCAAGACTGCTTCCAGAAGTTAGGATTTACTAAAGATGACCTCAAACCTACGGGTGCGATCTCGGAGTTCACAGGAAATCCAGTAATTCCTCTCGGGGAAATCACACTCCCCGTCACAGTAGCAGAAGAAGCCAAGAGCCTAACCTTATACTGCACATTTGTGGTAGTAGACACCGTCACACCCTTCAACATTATCCTTGGCAGACCTTGGATGTGCCAAGCTAAAGCTGTATGGTCTCCCTACCATCTGATACTGAAGTTTCCAAAACCACAAGGAGTAGCTTCAATCAAAGGAGACCAAGGAGTGGCACGTTCTTGCATGATCACGGCCATTCGTGATGCCAGAAAAGTGAGCAACATCTCGGCCGTTAACACTATTCTGGGAGATCTGGTCCCCGATCCTGATCTCGAACAACCCATGGTGTTCCATTTTGAAGAAGAGGCCCACAACGAGATGACTACACTACGGCATAAACGCCGCCACCAAGCCTTCCAAGTGGGGGAACTGGTAATGCCAGTTGGCCCGTGATGCACCAACAAGTTAGGAGGAGCGCTGGAGCCGAGGACTAAAGGACCATACAAAATCTCCGCAGCACAATCCGGTGGATTCTACCTCTTGCAAACACGCGAAGGAGAGCACTTGGACCCTGTCATTATGGCGCCCTTCCTACACAGGTACCTCGGAGCTAAAACCAAGTAGACCTTCTCCATATAAGGAGAAACTACTTCAATAAGGCCTACGGGCCAAGCTCTTTTTCTTTCATCTTTTTACATTTTTATACCTGAGCTCCAAACTCGGGGTTGTCTTTTATAATTTTACCGAACTCTCAAGTTCGAAGAATGCAATTTCTTTTCGATATATATCTTCTATTTTATTTTGAAGCAGTCCATACTCTCTAAATACAAAGAGAAACTATGCCTCACAAAGCATAAGTAAAGACTGCTGCCTAAAGATTTATAAGCTTATAAGTGTATGATTGATGCTTATCTAATATGAGCTGTTTAGACTACGTGTCTGAACTACAATCATCTTAGGCCAAAATAAAATAATATACTTATAAAAAGTATATGGTCAAAGACCAACATGATACGGGTCATGCAAACTCACAAAGTTTGGAATACGACTCTCCACGTGATACTCCGATTAAGGTACACATCACTATTTATTAAGGCTATTCATAAGCCTAAAGAGTCAATCTTCTCAAGGATTGCAATATAAAGACCTTTATAAAGGAAAAATCAAAAAGTATTATTACACTACGAAGCTTCATACACCTCGTGAAGGTCTTTAAATACAAGGGTACGACCTCGAACACTCTGGAGGCCACGGCCCCAATTACTTTCTTCTGCTATCCTCATCAACTGAGAGGATGTAGGGGATCCACTTCTATTCTCTATAATCACAGGTCGAGCAGGAGAGTCAATAGAGCCACGAGCTCTAGGAATAGGTGTCACTTCTCTGCCCCTTCCACATGAGATCTCTCGAGATACACCCCCTTGGACATGAGGCCTTATCAAAGGTCCTGAATATGGGACACCAGAAGGTCCACCTATCTCCCTCCTTGAAGATCCTGAAGGTATGACAAACACGCCTTGAGCTTCTAGTTCCTTTATTTGGAACCTGCAAGAGTTAAGCTCGGCCTGGCACACTCTCAACTCATCTCTGGAGGAAATCTTGTGATTCACAGTGATATTCTCATCTCGGAGATTAGAAATACGAAGATCCTTCTCATGACTTTCACCCTTGACCTTCATTAAGTCACTCCTGACTTTCCTCCATTCTTGGTCATACTCCTTATTGGTGGCCAAAGCCTTGTTGAGCGCTTCTTCTAGATCCTTACACCTCTTCTGAAGATTGCTCAATTGCTGATTTAGTTCAGCTCTCCGCTCCAAAGATACCTTCAGCCCGCCACGAAGACTTTCAGATTCTTCTTGCACTATGCTGAAGCAGTCCTTGGATTCATTCAAATCTTCCTCCAGTTTCTTGCTCTTCTGAATGACAGCTTCATACTTGACCTGCAAATCAGCACATGCGGCAGAGCAACACTGGACATAAAGAAAGGTAAAGACCAATTAATTCCAAAGAAAAAGCACATGTTCAGAATACATGAAACGCCAAAATCTGGCGAAAAGAGAAAAATCTTGAGGTAAAAGACAAGGCTCTAAGGAGTTACAGTCTTCTCCTGCCCATCAGAAGTCTTCGGGTTCTCAAGTGAAGTTTCCATAGCCGTCTTCTCCACCAGGAATGTCAGCTCAGGATACAAACTGGACAGCTTGTCCTGGAACTCCTCCAGAGTTAAAGTCTTCTTCAAAGATTCCAGGCTAGTCAATAGACTGGTCTCAAAAACCCCCAATTTGGCTAAACTTTGCCCGAAACTCCTTCAGATTCTCCGGTACTTCCGGCCAAGTGTAGGCAGGGGCAAGACATCCTTGAATTTCTTCATTGAGAAACCCCTTCAGAGGAATCCACATCTTCGAGAGCTCATATTTATGATAGAATTCACCATACTCTTGGCGATGAGCCTCCATCTCTGGACAATTGAGGCAGAAGTCTATTATCAACCGAACTAGCCGCCTCTGGCTAACGGGATCAGCATACCGGTCTCTCTCCGCTTCCACCAAAGCCATTTTCCTTTTCAATTCTAAGATGGAACCATCAGATAGCCTTTTTGCCTTCTTCAAGGCTTGATTCTCCTCTTCCAAGGCCTTTATTTTGGCCTTATCCTGAGCCATCTCATTCTGGAGATGCTTCAGCATATCTGAAGGTTCCTCAGACCTCTTGGACATCTCCTCCTTCATCAGCTCGAGCTCGGACGCCTGCCCTTGAGACCGGTTGTACAGTGTCAAAATGGAGTTGTACATATACTTCATCTGACTCACAGACTGTAAAAGAAGATAAAGATAGTTAGATAACTACACAGCTAATCCTATTAAAAGCTAAGCCGAATCATACCTGTTTAATTTCGGGACAGCCTGGTACCACCTCGACCAGAACTTCAGAAGGAGGAGGTGACACATACTTCTCGAACTCCTCCAATGGTCCGAGTTCGAGCCTTGGCTTCTTCGAAGACTTGTCCGCAGAGCTCCCTGAAGCCTCGAGGTCCCTCTTATTCTCATTACTATTCAACAGCCCTCTGGATTCAGCTATCTTGGCCAACAAACTTGCTGCCTTGTTCCCTCTAGAAGCACCCACTGCATATAAAAGGGAAGAAGTTAGCATAAAAAGCGATTGGCACATGGTGGATAAGAATAAAATAAAAAAGAAGAAATAACCTCTCGCAACACATCCGAATCTACCATAGGGGTTATCATCATGACCTCATCAAAATTATCAACCATGGTTGGGAGGACACTAGAAGTCCGAGACACCTCCTTTCTCGGACATCGAACCAGGGCTGAACCCTCATCCTCTTCCTCATCTGATGGATCTAAAGCCACAGAAACAAATAGGAAATCTGCCTCCTCAATCACCTTATGCTGAGATTGAATCTTCTTAGGTCCTTGAACCAGCCTTTTGAACCGACGCCCACGTCGAGCATCTTTCATCAGACCCGAGATCTCCTTATCTACCTCTTTCTCGGATACTTCATCTCGGACAGTTCTTTCTTCTAATGCCCTATAGGCCTGCAACGCCTTAGCTGCACCAACTGGATCCTGCTCCATAGACAAAAGGGTTTCATACCAATCCATCTCAACACCTTCTGGCTGATCAAAATGTGTCAACTTCAAGAAGCTGCAATTTTGAAGAGTACGGCCGGATAGTTGATTCAACCAGTCATACGTTTCTATAGGACATTGCCAACCCATTTGATGATCTCCAAATACAAACTTACCTTCTCTAAGTTTGATCTTATCACTCACCAACTCTCCAGTTATATTTAGCAGTTGGCGGGACGACTCCACTTCATGCCAGATCTCATTTTGGACCTCTTCATTCCAATCAGGAACTTCATATTTGGTTCGATCGAAGGTTAGTTTTACCTTATCCCACTTCCCGCAGTTCACAGGAAGTACAAAAAGCTTACCTAAAGAGGTATTCTGAGAGGTCAAGGTCACATTTTGTTTAACAACGGAAACCTTATACATGGTCCGCAACAAGGAGTGACTGGGATGGTAACCTTTACGAGCACACCAAGTTATTAAGGCCATAATGATTACTATCACATTGGCATGTAACTGCCATGGATGCAACCTATAATGCTGAAGAAAATCATCCAACAGTGGGAGAAAGGGGAAGGCTAACCCATGTTGCAGACACCTCCCATATATGACCCCTCGGGTTGGGGTTACTAATTCAGCTGCAGACTTGTCTTCTCCAAAGTACATGAGGTCAGCATCAAAAGGAATGGAGAAGGGACAACCTTCTGTGAAGATAGCAGCATCAGCGCGTGCTTTATCCTCCTTCAGCGACTTTCTACTACTACTTTCGCCAGCCATGTATGTTATACCTCCAGATGCATGCAGTACCATGGGGCTATTCCTCTCTATCTGAGCCCTCCTGGCCACAACCCTAAACCTCTTCTCTTCATCAGAGGCTTTCTTCTTCAAAACTATAGGTTTTTTCCCACTCGTTACCTCTGCTCTGCGGCGGTCATGGGAGCTACTCTCCTCAGCCTGAGCTTCTACATACTCTCCCTCATCATGATGGGGGGTGGAAATTGTTTTATTCCTATTACTCATGATTACAGAGAGTATGGAGGGAAATACACACACAGAGAGATAAAAGGAAAAAACAGACACAAGCAAATGCGCAGAGAAAGAAGATGGCACTTACTGATGATGGAAGCAGAAATTTGGGGCTTCAGAAATTGATGAAGTACTGATGCGTCATCTGAATTGGAAAGAAGAAATTTTTGAATAAAGAAGACAATGGGAATGATTTGGGAAATTTAATCCAAACTCAGACAGCATTGAAGATGAGCAATTACCACGATTCTGTTTCCAATGCAAGTAATTGGAAGAGACGGGGGACAGACCATCTCTGCTTGCTAATGAAGACACGCCACGTGTACTCACCATCTGGATTTCAAAGAAAGCTAATCTCAGTCGTTCATATATTTGATGGAATATGAAAGAACTTGAAGCTGGATATTCAGAAGGGTAAGCCCGAGAAGAAAGTCCCCGAAGGACACCCCGAGCTTAACACCCCGAGTTAGTCTCCCTCGAGTTATTGGTATTCCCTCGAGAAGCAAGCCTCTCCTTCAACCTTCAAGATTGAGCACTCTAAATTCTGAAGATCTACCTTGGGGCTACTGATAAGTCCATGGTTCGTATTCGGACCTCATTCATACTCGGACCAGGGCCCGAGAAGGGTCGTGGGCTCGAGATACGCGGAGGGTGGATCCACAGGTCCATCAATCCTAATCCTTATAAGGAATGCGTATATTATGAATGTTCTACAAGGAATATACATCTTCTCAAAGATGGTAATACAGTCATCCTAAACATGGTAACACATCCATGTCCGAAATATACTTCTATTATGTATGGTAATACAACCTCTATTCCGATAAGAGTTGTATTCATACCATAAATACATATCTTGGTGATCTATGGATTGTAGCCATATAAATACCCTTAAAGGTTTGGTAGACCTCTCATCTAATCTCATACTTTATACTTTACGCCTTAAGCAAATATACTGACTTGAGCGTTGGAGTGTCTATCCCCGGGACACCCGGGGCCTTTGTCTTGCAGATCAGTTCGAGAGCCTGGTTCGTCGTCGAAGTGTTGGTGTCCGGCATACATCAGCTGATGCGTTTAATACCATATGACCGCACCTTCATCGCTACCGTACTTCCGATTCTCTGAACTACTATATATAATTTTTTGTAAAATATGAAAACTCGTGATGTATTCCTTTTCTATTTGAATGGCTTGCAGTGTAATATTCCTTAAATATGGAAATGATATTTTTTGCATGAAAATATTTCGTTATTAATAACTAATCTTTTGAAGAAGCAGGCGAGGATGAGACGAAAGGGTCAATCAGAAGGGTTTCTGATCGGCCCTTGGAAAATCACTGAAACTGTCGCCAATAACAAACTGCTGAAATACATCATTGGAACTATAATCGCGACGAAGCTGAGCTCATGATGACCATGGCGATGCTACGTTGCGGAGGAGCGATTCGCGTGTTCAAGCGAGAAATCACAACTGTTTAGAATGGTACTCTAATTCTTTAGTTTCACTGATCCTTATTCTTGATCACCGAATTCCACAAGGTTTGTGTCTACATCCTTTTGTAGATTTGTATTCTCGATTGCTTTAATTCAGTGATCCTTAAATGTGTTTCATTTGGGATTTTACATTTGATTGGATTGGATTGGATTGCAGATTAGATTGTGGGTTTATGGGTATGAGGGGGTTACATGAAATTTTTGGATATCAGCAAGCTATTTATGGGGATCTTTCTTCTATTGGTTATTAACTTAAAATTTGCAGGTAGAATTTTTGTGGATCAATTTGTAAACCTTGCTACTTTCAGAGCTCACCCCGGGATATGGAAATAGACAAGCGGCAAAATGGATGCTTTTATTACTACTGCAGATGAATTTTCTGAAGGTTATTATTGCTGTCTTAAGGTTGGCTCCTTTTGGTTTTGATTAATGAGGTTTTTGTTGTTATAAACTCGATCTCAGTACTATGTATATATATATAGTAGAATTTTGCGAACGCCTTGGGTGCTTCTGCATCGGGTCGGAGAGTTAGGCAAATTGGGCCGACGAGGATTTGTCTTGCGTGGTTGATCTTGAAGCTCTCAAGACATGTTTGTCACCAGGTACTCTTTCTTCTTCCCGATTGTAAACTTTTCTAATGCTTCCGGTGTTGATATGAGTGATTTTAGTTTGTTAGTATAAGTATGAAAGGCACATGTAGCTGTTTATATGATTTTGAATGGGAAATCTCATGATTTCGCATTCACTGTAATTTACGGGTCTTTTGGCTCACTGTAGTATTATATCTTCGATTTTATGAACTGTATATTGAGAGTAAGACAAATATCTTTTAGAAGTATGTTGCAATGAATGTTTAGGTTAAAATATATGTGCTTGAGCTATGAAATTAATGTGTTTTAGTTTAGATACATTTAGGCTGTGTACTTTTTCAGCTTTTAAGTGTGTGTTAAATCAAGTACACGTATTAAAAGACACGAGTCATATTGAAGTGGAAGAAGATTATAATTCTTAAATGCTCAAGTTAAACTATCATCAAGTTTAACTTTTGTTTTATAGCTTATAATTTAATCATCAGATATTTTGTATAAGCTATTCATTGTTCAGCTTTTTATATGACTGATGCTTCACTTTGTTTTTTATCAATATTATTGATGTTGAACTTTTAGATTTATACCTTTCACGGAGATATCAAACTTGAGATTGAATCCTTATGATAGTATATTCAAAGATCAAAGGTAAACAGTTCTTTCCCCTTTTGATATATTTTTTAATGGCTTAGGTTACTGATTTTATTTTTGCAAATCTGCATTCCATCCTCTACTGAAATTTTCAGAGATGGTTGTGAGGTGTGAGCATCTATGCCTGCCTCTCTTTTAATTATTTACTGTTCTAACAGGTAGCAAAATTTTATATACACTGCTTATGTAAAAATTTTTAATGTTTTCTTAATCAATATATGTGAGTATCTTTTGTGGCTAAATGTTATTCCACTTAAAGCACGGATAGATAGATACATGTAACTCAATTTTATTTAGAGCTTCACTTTTTTGTTTTTCTTCTAAATTTTGCAATGCTTTTAGATGTTGTTTCAAAATGGCATCAGTTCTTGGTTGGTTCTTTGCCATTTCATGTTATTGAGATTGAGGTTTATTTGTTGTGATGGCTTATAAAAATTCAGGTTTTCTGATCTATATTTGCTTGGCTACTAATTGTAGCTGGATTGAGCTCTTGTGTACAATTAACTATGGAAACAAGATCGAAGGTGTACATCATTTGAAGTAAGAAAGCTTCCTCCTTTTGTTCTCTTTTGTCTCTCATGCATAGTTAGTTTCCGAGTTTCATATTGTAATATTTTAACTGCTCAAAGAAGGTTCTCATTCTCTCACAAATATTTAGGAGCATAAGCTCATAAAAAATGGACATTAAAATAAAGTATATGTTTTATGTTTGAGATACTATAAAGCATAAATTTGGACATCTCATAATTTGCACAACAATTTGCACATGCAGGTGATTATCAGAAACTCTTAATTATTGATTTCTTCGTCTGTACTTTTGCAAATATCAGCTACATTGAGGTAAGAGATCCATGTTGTACTTTTGAATTATATTGTATGAGTTGATATTCTGAATGGCTAGGTAGTATTGTTACTTGAACATATTTACTTTTGGATTGAACGTATATTTTTCATATAAAATCTGCATTTTTAGCTGTACGTATGTGTGTGTTAGTCTTTAGTTTGATCTATGACAAAATTGTTTGATGCTGACAAAGCTTTTGTAATTGGAGATGTAAACAAAGCGCATCCCAGAATTGTTTATATGGAATAGACCTTTTCTGGAGGAGTGGTCCAGGCAATGGTAATGTGCTCATCGGAATACCAGGAATGGGAACTGATTCTCGAAGTCTACATAATCATCTGGTGAAAGGTGGTAAATCTGCATAATCATTACTTTAAACAGGAAGTATGTCGGATTTAGAAACATAAGTTATGCTAAGTGGCGGTAATGGAGATTTTAAGGTTGAAGAGCTGCCAGTGTACAGTTACGAGACTTTAGCCAATGCGACTGAAAATTTCAATATCAAGAATAAGCTAGGCCAAGGAGGTTTTGGTCCCGTATACAAGGTAATTATGTATTACTAGAGATTTTTGCATGGTACAGTAGAAATAAAATCCAGTCTTTTAACATGTATATTTGCAGGGAAAACTCTAAGATGGCCGGGAAATAGCAGTGAAAAGGCTTTCAAATTATTCTAGATTTTGTTGAGCATTCGTTTGACAACATATTTTACTCCGTGGATGAGGTAATATATTACTATTGAAACCCTAGAGCAGGTTGTAGTTTGAATATATTTGTTCCTCCCTGCAGATTGTGAAGAAGCATTGTTTTAAGCTTATGGTTGCAGTTTTTAATTTGATTTATTGGTATTTATAAGTATTTAGATTGTTGGTGAGTAGTGATTATGATCTGTTTCTATGACTTTAGTTATCCCTTCGTAGAAAACTCATCAATCTTATGAGCGCCAAAATTTCATTTTACATCAATAGAAATTTTTAATTGAGCAGTCATAAACCCATAGCAGGTCTTCTCAGTTGAAACATTACTTTTGAAGAACACAAATATGTAGTTAGGATATAAAATCAAGGAAAAGCGGCGTGTAGTTATCAGCATCCAAACTTAAAATTAACATTTCATCAAACTTTGTTGTATGTATGTGATTCTTTTTTTTCTTCTGTGCAAACTGTTTGATTTTTCCTTTACCTTTGTATACAATCATAATAACATTACTATATGCAGCATGTTGGATAATAAGTGTTGTTCTTGAACTTAACAAGCTATGATGGCTAAGCCAGCATTTCAGCCTATGTCTGTTTTTTAATCCCTGAGCGCATGGTATGTACCTTTTTTGTAACACTGATTGTTTATTGCATCATTATGTTGGAAAAGGATGCATATGTGATCTCCAAATTGTTGTGCAAATTAGTAAACTTTGAATTTTTGTTGTGTTCTGACTGTTACATAGAAGTTTTTTAGTATGTTAACTAACCTTTGTAGAATTATGTATGGCACTTATTTCTGCCTTTTAATGGTGCAGCATAGAAAAGGGATGATTAATAGTTTAAAGGGAATTTCATTGAGGGGATTCAACATATCATTAGAGATAGTGGAGTTTCATCACTTGGTACCTTATTCATCGATTTGTAAACAATGTGATGATTCGAATTAATAACAATATAAAATTTTCCTATTAATGCTATTGATCAATCTATAATAGAGTAATTCGAATTATCAATATAATGTCTTAGAAAAATTACATGCAAATAAAAAATCAAATATTGTCCCTATTTATTTATTCAAGAAGAAGTTTCAAAAATAAATCAAAAAACCGCGCAACGCGCGGTCCGGTTAGCCTAGTTTTGTAAAAATAGGTATACTTTTAACTAAAATGTACTTAAATCAACTCAACTAACAGCATGCCTAATACAAATTGAATTTATAATCTTAATAAATTAATATTTGCAATTTTCTATGTTCATCCTATTCTATTTATTGTTCAAATTCAAGATTTAATTAGGAGTTGTGCTTAAATAACAAAATCAAAATCTCTACACTATTGCTTGATTAAACAACTATTCAAAGTACTTTAAATGCATACCGCGCAAAGCGCGTTCCATCAAATTAGTTCATTTAAGAAGAATTAATTCATCTAAAATCAACAATTACAGTGTATTATTAAGAAAAATAAATAAAAATAAATGATTAATATTATTAAAATAAAAACAACATATTTAAATTATCTCGAACATTTAAAAAATGAAACTACTGAATTGAAATAATTTATTTAAATATGTAGTGCAATTTGACTGAATCATAATTTGAACTAATTTTAAAATAAGTCTAACAAACTAATTTGAATTCAACTGTATCATTTTACAATAATACATGATACTTTTACATACGAGATTAAAACTTAAAGTAAAACTAAAATTTGACATATGAGAAAAGTATCTACAATAAAAACGAAAAACATAGAGTGTATTTGGTTGAAGTTGATTTTGAAAGTTATGACTTTGATTTAGAAGAAAAAAATGAAAAATTTTACTTTTTCTTGTAAAATCAGTTATTTATGGTGTATTTTGTTGGAGTTGATTTTGAGAGTTATGACTTTGATTTAGAATTTTGAGAGTTTGAAATTTTAGTTGTGATGTTACTAAGTATGAACTTTCAAATTCTTATTTGGAATTTTGAAAGTTTTGAGACAAAAACAACAATATTTAGCACTGTTTTAAAATTGTTTTAGTATTGTTCAGCAAGGTTATAGCGCAATTTTAGTATTTAAACTTTCAAAAATAAATTAAACAAACAAAAAATTCGTAATTTTAACTTGCAAAATTATATTTCTTACATCCTTCTTGTTTGTGTAGTTAATAATTTCCTTTTTTTTTTGTAAAGAAAATTGTGTAGTTAATAACTACCTTCTGAAAAATATTTACTTGTAACATGGTTAGAAATTTTGTGAACTGTTCGCCCCACCTCTGAAGACACTATTACACCCACAAACGCAGTCTACGACGGATTAAGAAAATAAAAATAGATTTATGAGTCATGAAACATTCAGACAGGCGGATCCTGGATTTTACCTTAAACGGGGCCGGATTAATCACAAAAATTTGAGTTCGAAAGAACTAATGAAGTTACAAAAAGGTAAGGTTCAATAAAGTAATTTATTTAGAAATAAAAGAATCATACATATAAAGAATCAACTATATTTAAAGAAAATATAAATTTTATTTGAATCTAACTCTTCTCTCTTTTTGATCATCTCAAAAGTGTCGATAATTGAATCAATGGGAACGGTCTCCGCAATCTCTCTTTCAATATATAGCACCAAAAAATCTCACAGAAAATTATCTTCCATAAGTTTTCACAATATTATTAAGAAAATATTATTAATATTCTTTTAAAAAAATTACTATTATGATATCTTATAAGAATTATAAATTAAAAAATAAAAACAAGATACTAATAAAAAATTAATAAAATGTGCCACTACTTTTATTAGAAGTTTAATTTTAGTAAATTTTTCTAATCTCCCTACATCAATATACTTTGCTTTCCAAAAATAAAAAGGACCACCAATTAATTTTTTTCCAAAATATTATTTAATGAGAAATGAATAGTATATATCAATTCTTATACCATACCCGGGTATGTATCCCCACCTTTGATCCACCTTTGGTGTGTGTTTTACAATTATAATTGTGCATTCTATTTGCATATACTATTTATAGAAATTGTAAGAAAACAACTTTACAATGCACAATTATACATATAAAAATGCACATAATAAAATTTTAGAATGCACCTGGGGATACATACCCCAGGTGTATGGTATAATTTGTGTAGTATTTATATGCTATTTTTGAATAAAATTATGTGGTGGGCCCGGCCCCTTTTAGACCCCGTAGACACCTGCATTCAGACTTGCAGTTGATTTATATATGTTGTCTCTCTCAGCCTCAAATGCATAATTTACAAACAACAATACATACACTGAGAAAGGAAGATGAATGAATACCGTTGGCTAAAAGCAACAGCATTCGCCACTGGGTAGGCATTCTTTGGGATGAAAATAATCAGAAGCCAATTCCCAACTGGACTTTAAAAAAATGCACCTAATTTCACCTTTCTGGGACTGTATTTACTTAAACAGCATCAGTGATTCTTGGATTTCTTCCAGTGTTCGCCCCTTGGTCTCAGGAACCACTTTCACGACAAATAGAATGACCATGGCTAATACAGTGCCGAATACAAAGAACACTCCTGCAAAAGGTAGATCCGTTATCATCAGAAACAAGAGGTGTAAATGGTGGCTATAGGAAGTAGGAAAACGCTCGCAGAAGTGTAAATTACCGGATGAGTTCCACTCAAATAAGAAGTTGAAAGCGTATGCAACGATCCAAGAACTAAACCAGTTGCCTAAACTCACCAGGCTTCCAGCAGTGCCTTTAATGTTTATAGGAAAGATCTAAGAAGTAAAAAAATAGTCATTTCAGTTGACAATGCAAAATAATACTGCTACATATGATCCAAAGGGTTTGATGATCTTACCTCTGACATAATAACCCATGTAGTACTCCCCAGTCCTGCAGATAATGCTGAAGAATATATCTGTTCATTTGTTAGAAGACAAAACACATTTTTCCTAGTTAGCTTGGACAGTAATACAGAATTCTATTGGAGATGGAAGGAGAAATTACAACAGTACCATTAAACCAGATAGCACCAATGCTGGGGATGCCGCCGCCAATATGTTTTGAGTCTGGTATGAAGGCATCTATAGGTGAGCTACTGAGACAAAGCCGCGACGCAGAAACAGTGGGTAAAGTTAAGTTCCATTACCTTAAATATAAATCCAAATCCTGCCAAAAACATTCCAAAGGATGCTACTCCAGCAGTAACCTACAAAAGGGCAAAATGTTGGTTTAATTGTATTGTCTGGACCTTGAAAGCGAAGACAACTGACAATTCACATTCTAACCATTAGAATTGGACGTCGACCAGTTTTGTCCATCAGAAATACACTCAGAGGAGCAAAAGGTATCTGAGAAGATGAAATAAAATAAAAGAGTTATTTTATATGTTTCTGCTAGCAACATCTTTCTGACAAAATGACTTCAATTTGAAACAAAAAATAACCTGGATAGCAGCCATTATCGTCGAGGAAAGAGTACCAGGGCAACCTTGAAATAAGTTATTTCTCAGGTTTAGATTTAGATTCATGAAAAGGAAACAATTTAGACCGCTAATGTATCAATTCCTATTTAATAAAAATGTCATCTTTACCAGCTGCTTCAAAAATTGAACTAGCATAAGATGAAACTCCATCTGCTCCTCCAAACTGTACAAGAAGCATCAATCCAAGGCCAACCTAGCAGAAACAAGATAAGCTACTTAGAATCGAAGGAAAATTCCATGAGCATTGATTTCCAGACTTTACAAATCATTCAACTCCTACCAAAAGTGAATGAGCATATTTTCGATCAAACAAGTCCCAGAAACTTGACTTGACATTTTCTGCAAACTCCTGCAAGTAAGCTGTATCAGTAGTGGTTCCTTCAAAATAATTCATTTCAACGCCACATAAGTAGGAAGGACTTTGATAATTGGTGATACTGAGAAACAAAAATGTAATTACTTCAATTTCAGCTGCTTCAGAAGAGATGTCAGCATTTTTCCCTCTCAAACGATTTAAAGCTAATTCCACACCTGGCTCATCACCAATCTTTGCCTATAACACAGCCAAAAATCACATTGCTTAGTACTGACCTCTTCTAATTATTGGCGAAAACATAACGGTTAAGACTTACCAACCATCTAGGGGACTCTGGTATAAAGAATATCCCAACTACCTGGAGCACACAGGGTACAAATCCTGAAATGATATCACCAAAAACATGGTCTTGGTATATGGCTATGATAGTAAAAATGACTGAATTAAAACAAGGTCAACCCACAATCCTCACCAAATATAGCTAAAAAGCGCCACGTCAAAAAATTTCCAGCAAAGAACATCAATATGAAGCCACATGTTTGCACAAACTGTGAACAAGTATAGAGAGTCAGAAACTTTACACTCTTGAACCAGCAACTGAAATTAGTAGGATGTTCCCTATACCGTAGCAGCAGCAACATAACCACCACGAATGTCCTTGGGAGTAATCTCTGCTATATAGATTGGTGCCTGATAGAAGAAATTGTTATTTCAGTTGTTTCATTTTTATGCCATGCATTATGATGATTAAAGGCAACAGCTACTCTAACATTACCACATAACAGTGAAGTCCACACCCAATTCCAATCAATAATCTTCCAACCTCAAGCCACCAAGCACTCTTTAATAAAAGGGATAAAAAAAGTTAGTCACCACAATAGTATCCAAAATGATGGAAACAGCAGTCAAATGAATAAATTTTGCAGCGATAGAGAACAATGGAAGGAGCAAAGATGTGATCAGCTGATATTATCATGCAAAGTTTGTCACTATTTTTCTTCATTGTTAGCTCAGTTGTCAATGCATTTTTAATATTTTCAAGTAAAAAAAGGGATTTTGAAAGGTCACGTTATTCAAAAATTATCTAAATATCAATGCTCCATTAATAATTGTGTTCCATTCACTGCACCATACCAGAATTATGAAAATGTTTACAAGAACTATCAATTTTACAAAGTAAAGCGAGAAACTAACCACTGAATCAACAAAAATAGCATTGTTATTTTTAAATAATTACAATAATATAAATATCTCTGGCATGGACCAACAGAGATATTTTACCTTTATTTTCAAACATGATATACATTTTTAGTGCACTTCTTAACAATATTTGTGAAGGTTAAATTTGTATACCAAGGAAGAAAGCATGTGTACCTTTCCAAAAATGATCAGAATCCAACCCACAATGAGAAATGCCTCCATTATATACATTGACTGCAAAAAAAATCAGAGATGAGGAACTGAACTGCTTGACTGAACATATCGATATCTGCTAAGGAACAATGAGGAACTTACAACTCTTCTCCCAACCAAGTCTGCTACTTTACCACTGACAAGTGCACCGATCATTCCGCCAAATTTCAGTATGGAAGAAAACAGAGAGTACTAAAAAATAATTAAAATCAGAAAGGAGTCAGAGGACAAAATTAGAAAACTATGTCTGGAAACTGGGAGGAAAGGGGCATGGTATATCTTGATACAAAACTAATGTAAACTGTGTGCAAAAAAATCACAAACATTCATAATCGGAATGATTCATGAATATGCTTTGTCATAGGCTATATATGGACTGTCTTCGTGTATTACAAAGTCAATGCAGATAAGATAACCAGCTAGCTAAAAACCCAAATGGCATATTGTTGCACACTTGAAACAGTTAAGAACCTTCTCAAGCATTCCTGACCAACTAAATTTATTAATAAAATCTGATGTGCCTGTGAAACAAGAAAGCTCCTATTTTAGTGAAATTATCAAACCTCCTAAATATATATCCTGCAGAATTACCACAAGAAATTAGTTCTAGAGGCCTACAGTTAGTTATTCATGCTTTGTTAGTTTCCAAAAAATTGATTCATAAAGCAGATCCACCTACATCAATAAACTTCCGCTAACATGTATACATAAATGCCCTCCCTTTTAACTAGCCAACTAAATGTCATTCAACAGTATCACATCAGGAACACAAACTAGCCAAATTGCATACTAAAAACAGAGAGAGAGAGAGAGAGAGAGAGAGAGAGAGAGAGGTTTACCTCTGCAAGTGTTAGGCCAAGGTCGTTCATCATTCCAGCCTCAGCTGGAGAAGAGAATCCCCCCTGCACAATCACAAGACCCAAGAAAACAACTAGTAAAACTTGATCTGACTTCCACAATCGATACGCATGCCCAGTAAAGTCAACATTTTCTTACCGCCAATCCGAATGCCAAGGAGCCGCAGGCAACAACCGACGTACTGAAAATGACCATCGGCGTGGCAGAGCCGGTCTTCTTGGACACATCCTCGCTGCTGCCGGTTAGCAATCCTTGCTCCATTATTGCTTCCTCTTTTCCAAACCTCCACTGCGAAAATGAGATATCTTTCCTACCTAATTTATACTGTGAGTAAGTAGCATAGTCCCACACTCATTTTCTTGATGGCTACGTGTGTGAATCATTCTCCAGAAACGGGTCAACTCGGTTATCATCTCTCTTGCCATTTTAGCATTAAATTTAAAAGCAAAAAGGTGAAATCAACGAGGAGCCAGCCAGTAAAGTTTTGAGTACAGAAACGGAAACTGTGTAACCGTCCAATCAGTTCGTCTTCTGAACCCACAGAATACAATCGACAAGTGCAATCCAACAAAGTCTGTTTGTAAATTGGTGTGCCACGTCGGCTTCTTTTTGTCTTTTTTTATTATTTTTAATAATTCAGCCAGCGCAAACAGATTCCCATAATCCGAGGCAAATCAATGATGTCCCGTAATTTTATTTTATTTTAAATGATTTCATGTACTACTTGGAAGGTGGACAAATTAACATAATTGAATAGTCGTAAATCTGCATAAAATTTTTATTTCAGTCAAAAACACATTAATTTTAATTAAATGTTTAATAATAAGAAACACTTGTGTAATATTGCTGAAATATTTTTAAATCTAATATTGTTGAATTTAACCTTAATAAATAGTTTATTAATATTACATGTTATTTAATATTAATATAAAAATTTTAATAATCAAATACGTGTAATATTTAACTGTGGAAAATATTTTGTACAAGTTATGGGATGAAGGGAATATGAAAATTTAGACTAAATTTAAATTTATAAATTTTCAATACATAATTTAAAAATATTTACAATGTCTGCAGGGACTATTCATTTAATTTAATTTGGGAATATGTGAAATCAACTTTAATTTGGTTACAATTTAACACATACACGCATCATGACAAGCACAGGGCATCCAACTCTAATAAAATCTTAATTGAAGTCGACGTACGTGTGACTAGGTATCATCCAACGTGCTCCCATATTTTTCAAACGAACAATTCATCACTTTACGTTTGATAATGCATAATTAAATTTTATGAGCTTTAGCAATCAGAAACATAGTTTACACAAGGACAAGGTTTCAATCTAATTTGTGTGACATAGTATTTTTTGTGTATTAAAATTGCTAGAAAATATGATGATGCGTTTCTTTTCAATAGAAATATGCCCTTCATATCTTATCTGATATATGCTAGATTATTAGATAGTGAACCGATTGATATTCCGATGGAGTAAGAACATGATCTTGCATGTGTGGAGGAATCCTTGTTTGATTATCCTGAGTGTTATCATCATTCTGATCCCAATAATTCGGTTCATACTCTTACTCAATTTCTATATTTGCCTAGTGGTCTTCGTTGGTAAGTTGATCTACGTTTGTTGCATTACGTGACTGGTTAATTCTTTTTTACTCTCCCCAATTAATTACATATTGCAATTCTGATTGGATGGTATGTTCTTAGCCCCTGTTTGCTAGAGTTTATTTGTCGCTGAACTAACTGAACTAAATAAAAAAATACTGAACTGAACTGAAAAATATTTAAAAATATTGAACTGAACTGAAAAGCATAAAAAAATACTTAACTGAACCGAAAAATATTTATAAAAAACTGAACTGAACTGAAAAAAATAAAAAAATACTTAACTGGACTGAAAAAAAAATACTGAACTGAACTGAAAAAATATAAAAATACTGAACTGGACTGAAAAAAATAAAAATACTGAGCTGAACTGAATTGAAATAAAAAAAAATACTGAACTGATCTGAAAAAAATAAAAAAAAATACTGGACTGAACTGAAAAAATTTATAGTAAAAAATTCATTATTGACAAATAAAATGGATTGAATCGTACTGAATTGAATAGAAATGGAACGGGATAAAGTATAATGTATTGAATTAATGACTAAACCCAGCATATTTCATCAAATCACATTTTTTCATAACCAGATAAAATAAACTGAATTAAAATGGATCAATTAAAAGTGGACTGAACTGAACTGAATAGAAATGAATTGGACTGGCTGTAATGATTTAAACTAGACTAAACTAAATTAAATTCAACTAAAGTAATATTTAATAATTCAGGTTTAAAATAATAAATTAATAATATTCTCTCATGATGTTGATTACAGCTAAAATTGATGAACTTATTATAATGGAATGTATTAAAAATAGTAATAATATATGACTGAATTAAACTGAAATATTTCATAACTATATGAGAATGGAAAAGTTTGGGATACCTGTTTGTAGAGTATAACGATAATACTCAAGGAACGGCGGATAAAGGAATTACTGAGTCCTCAAAGAAAAGAAGAAATGAATCAAGTTCAACTGAATATAGCAACAAGAATTTTGCAATCGATGCCCTCATGATGAAGATACTGAAGTGAACTAAATGTCGTTATTTTGAATTGATTTGACGTGGTTTGAAACTGAATTGATTTGAATTAAAATTAAATGTATGACAAAAGAGTAATATTACTTATGAATTATTTTGATCGAACAACATTTATTAATTTAGACATACTTAAATACTAATAGTACACCTACATTAGGTTGAATAACATAAACAATTTTTTTAAAAAAAAACTGATTTGAATTGCTATGAAATGAACAAAAAGTAAATAAAAGGAAAACAGTATGACTAGATTAAATCATATTTTGATTAAATTAATTTTTTAACTTGATCTGAATTCAACTGAATATAAACTGAACTAAATCGAAAAAACAGTAGAGAGTTATAATAAAAATATATATATATATGAAATTTACTGAGATGAAAAGAAATATAAAAATATTTATTTGAACTGAATTAAACTGAAAAAATATAAAAATATTTAACTAAACTGAACTGAATTGAAAAAAATAAAAAATACTGAACTGAACTGAAAAAATAAAAAAAATATTGAACTGAACTGAAAAAAATAAAAAAAATTGAACTGAACTGAAAAATATTTAATAATACTGAACTGAACTGAAAAAATAAAAAAAATACTGAACTGAACTGAAAAAAATAAAAAATATTGAACTGAACTGAAAAATATTTAATAATACTGAATTGAACTGAAAAAATAAAAAAATACTGAACTGAACTGAAAAATATTTAAAAACATTTCATACTATGTAGCTCGTTTCAGCATTTTTAGTTCAACATAACACTGATCAACACAACACAACAATGCACAACACTAATCAGTACATCACATCACTAATCAACACAACATTGTTTAAGCTTAACTGAATAGTGCTTGTAACTATGTTACTCCCTTCATCTCGGCTAAATCCACACATTTTTTCACAAATTTATCGTATCATATTTGACCATAAATTTCAATTAAGTATATTAATAGTAATATTATCATGCAAAATATTGTTGGATTCACCAATTGCAAATTCTCTAGAAAGTCCAACTTTCCTAAGTGTTATGGAACTATCACTATATATTTAAGGTCAAGTGATACTATTTTGTGTTAAAACATTGATAGTATCAAAGTGAACATATGGTAAAACATGTTTTAATGCAAAAAATCATGAATTTACATTAAAACATTAATAAAATTCAAATAACAAATTTTACAGTTCAAATTAAAAGGTACATTGTATAAGTTAAAACGTATAAAGACTCTTATGGAAAGTCAGAAAAGTTGGACTTTCAGGAGATTTTCTCTTCACCAATCACCATATACTCTATTTTTAAAATTTTAAAATTTTAAACATTGTTAATATATGTAAATAAAGTTATTAACACTCAAACATATTTTGAAAACGTTGATAAAAAATACAGATTCAATTGGAACAGAGCACGTAGGTATATTTTTAAAAAATCACTCTAATTATTCAATATTATTAATAGAACAAATTAAGATGATTTAGCCACCAATCATTAAAAGAGTATAAAGTGGTCAGATAAATTTAGCTAACCAGATAGTTGAACTTTTTAGATCATATTTTAAAAGTAAAATTGATGACTATATTTATTATTAATTTATTGTTAAAAGTGACAAAAAATCTAAATCTAAATAACTAATAAATGAGTGCACGTTTTACACGAGCGCAATGTACCTTTGGTCTCTTTATCAGTGCGCGCGGAGACATGATGGGGGATTAAGAGTATCTACAATTGTTGTATTTTTGGACTTTGGCAATTTTTATAAAATATTTAACACTAGTTTACCATTGTTTTACACTTTACAAGCACTAACTTCACAAGCAACTAGCCTTGGCAAGCAACTAGCTTGAGACTTATTTAGTAGGCCTCACATCAATAATTCAATGTATTTAGATGTGTATTTGAAATGAATAGGATCATACAAGCTAATTTATGATATTAATAACCATTGGAGATACTTGTAATTTGCTAGGTAATTAGTTTGAATTAATGTAAATTACAATATATTGTAGCTTACCGTTGAAGATACTCTAAAAGTGCGTCAAGGCTTTGCTTGAGTTTTGATAAGACATTTTGTAAAATGTTTTGTACAAAAAAGACAATAGTTTTAGGTGTTTATTATATGTAGATCCAGTTTACTTCTATAGGTCCGATAAAAGTGGAAAAATACCATAATTATCCTTCATTCGTTTATTAATTTTTACAAATATATTTCTAAAATCCTAACGTTGAATGCATAAACCCGTTTATGTAATAATTTAATGCGTGCCCAAATTATAAATTATTTTTTCGTGAATTATAATACATATTTAAGAGGGACGTTATTGTCATTTCAAATTTAATTTGGACCTGCAGAAGTAAAGTGGACCTGCATTTAGAATCACCCTAGTTTTAATTTCAAAATTCCGAGTTTCCGACATGTCATCCGTCGACGGAACTGATTTCGAAAAACTCAAAACTAGTACTATCCTTTAGTTACTTTGGAAGAAAGAATTTTTTTTTTTTAATTAAAACCACTCTTAGGTGGGGTGATATTTATTAGGTTCACCAAGCCTAAAAAACCCCTTAGGGAAAAATAATCCAAATTGTTACAATACAATGTATCAATTGAGAATGTATAAAATAAATTATTGATACCCATGTCTAACTCCCACAAGCAATTTAGAGATCGGTATGCGAAACTCAACTCTGCCGATGGGAGGACACGCTACTTGCAAACATGTTAGGGATCGCTATGCGAAGCCCAAATTTGTCGACAAGCACGGGGTACAATAAAATATTTTCTAATCTGTTCAAGCTAGATATACAGACTTTTTGCTCTATGAATCCAGATTTAGATAGCTTGATCCACTCTAGTTGTTTCCAGTGATGTTGCAGCTACTTCTTTTTGCATTGTTGAGATCTTGTTCAGGCCTGGCGCCTGCAATAAACATCAAATAACATCAGTAGAAACTGAAATATGATACGTTTAAGCTCTTATATATGGTACCTCTCTACTATCTAAGGCTACAAGACCCTTAATAGTATTAGGTAGTGTCATATTTGTAAAAATTGCATTCCTTCTTTCTTTACTAGCTAGGTTAGCTAATGCATCAGCAGCAGAATTAGCTTCCCTATAAATATGTGTAAAAGATAGAGAGGAGAACTCACTTGTTATTGCTAGGATTCCTCTAATGTATTGCTCAATCTTCCAAGGTATTTTGAAATCTTTTCTAATGATTCTAAGTAAAACTTGAGAATCTATCTCCACTTGAAAATGCTCCAGTCCTTCCAAATATGCCATTTGAAGTCCCTCTAGCAATGCTAAAGTTTCTGCTTCCAAATTGGTTTTCTGCTGCAAGTAGATAGCCTTAGCTTTGAGTACCTGTCCTGTTTGTGACCTAATCACCATACCAGCACCCGCATGTCCTGGATTCCCCAATGATGACCCATCTGTATTCAGCTTAAAAGGAGATGTCGGTAATCTCCATTTTACTAACTGGATCTGTCTGCTCACCATGGGAGCCACTGGTGCTAGTTGAACCAAATCAGAGTAGATGTTGCTTGCTTCTGAATACTTCCACTTAAGTTTGTTAATTCCAATGATGCTTTGTATCAGAAACATTACATTTTGCTTCATCCTTTGAACACTTGGAATCACATTATCATAAACATAAGTTGTCCTACTGCACCATATCACCCAGTTAATAATAAAAGGTAATATTTTCACAATTATCTTGTGCAACTCATATTTCACATGTATAGTCCAATAATACAGACATCTATCCCATAGACTATTAAAAGTCTCTGGTGTCAAGTCTAATTGAGCATGAAAGTGATTCCATAACCTTTGTATAACTGGACATTCATGAAACACATGTTCCAACTCATCTGATGAGTTCTTACAGAAGCAACAAATAGAAACTATATTTATATGTTGTTCCTGCAACACATCAGAATTGTACTTGGAAGAAAGAATGCTAGTATTGTACTTACTTTTAGGGTTAGTTTTATCCAATTTAGTTTGGTTGAACTAAATTGAAAATATTTAAACGAATTGAAAAAACTAATTTGTATTAAAAATAGCGGTAGTCTTGTGACAGACCGTCTATATTATAGACCGGGGATTAAATAATATAAATATGGTTGAATAAAAACAAGGAGGTCATTAATTGCAATTTTTGAAAATTACTATTCACGCACACTATTCATAAAATAGTACTATTCACACGCGCACTATTCATGCCCGGTAATATTCATGCACGCACTATTCACGGCCCAGAACTATTTACAAACCAGAATATTGGGTTTTAAGCATATAAGATCCACATTATAGTCCCAAATATGAACACGAACATCCAAACCTCACATCTGACCATTCATGCCTCAAACAGACCAGAACATTGAGATTTTAACACATAAGATCCACATTATAGGCAGAAACATGAACATGAACATGAACATCTAAACATGCTACCCTAGCCAATTTTCATACACCAAACCTCACATCTGGTCATTCATGCCTCAAACAGACCAGAACATTGGGATTCGAACACATAAGGTCCACATTATAGTCCCAAACATGAAAACGAACAACTAAACATACTACCCTAACCAATTTTCACACACAAAACCTCACATTTGGCCATTCATGCCTCAAACAGCCCAGAACATTGGGATTTTAACACATAAGATCCAAATTATAGGCAGAAACATGAGCACGAACATCTAAAAACGCTACTCTAGCCAATTTTTCACACCAAACCTCACATCTAGCCATTCATGCCTCAAACAGACCGGAACATGGGGCTTTTAGCACATAAGGTCCACATTATAGACAAAAACATGAACACAAACATATACACATGCTACCCTAACCAGTTTTCACCACCAAACCTCACATCTGGCCATTCATGCCTCAAACAGACCAGAACATGGGATTTTAAGCACATAAGGTCCAGATTATACTTCCAAACACGAACATCTAAACAAATCAAATCATCTAAACATGAACACGAACACCATGACACAGATCCCATGCTCCGATCTACAACACAGAACACTAACAAATCAAAAACAAACACAAATCCGCAACAAATCGATCATAAATATGAAACACAAAGAAATCAAGAACCTTACTTTCTGCGCACGGTGGAACTGCCTTTGGAACTGCACGGTGGAACTGCCTTTGCTATGCGATCGTAGAATGAATCAGAACACCGACGATTAGGAACGACAATTAGGTTTTGGATTTTGGGGGAGGAATTGGGAGCGGCGATTTGGGAGGTTATGGAAAAATAGAAAAGAGGGTGGTTATGAATGGAAATTTCAGATTTATATTAATTGTAGTTTAGGCTAATTGCAAACAGACCCTCGCGTATTAGCTTTATTTTCAATATAGTCCCCGCGTATTTTTAACTTTTTTTTTCCAGTCCCGTCTATAATCTGGACGGTCTCTTTCGAGACTTTCTATTAAAGATACTAGTTGTATATTTAAATTAAATCATATTTTATCAAAATTAACTGAAGTTAAAAATACTATACTAAATAAATTGCATTGGACTGAAAACTAATCCCTTACTCATCATCACACCCTAATAAGAATTCTTGGTATTTAATTAGGAATTAATTAGCCATTTCATTATGATTTAATTTGTGGGTAATTTTGTAATTTTATTTTTACTTTTTTTTTATTTGGAATTTTTCTCCCAATCATAGCATAATTTTATTAATCTACTTTTTTTGTTATGTTAATTTACTATTTTGTTTGATTCTATATATATCATTAAGATACAGTTAGACCTGTTTTCGTCATTATTTCCTGATTTTCAATTGATTTCAACTGAATTGGTTAAAAATTGCTTTCTCTCTCTAAAATCTATGCTCTCCCTTCGCTCTAGATAGAAACCAAAACAGTTACACTGAAACCCAAGCACAGTAAATATTATACCCGTTACAGGCAAACTGACACAAAATAACGGGCATTTAACGTCTTTCTCGCGGCGGAGATGCCGCCGGGGGACGGCGGAAATCCCGTCGGAAAATCTTTCCGGGACATTCTAGCCCCCAAAAGCCAACCGTTATCATCAACCCTACCTTCTAACCCAGAAATCAAGCCTATCTCTCACCGTGTTAATGGCAAAATTGCCTGCATCTACGCAGTAGAAGCCATTGATACTTTCGCAGCCCACTACAGCACTGCTCTGATTGGGAAATTTACCAGTGGAAAGCCCCCAATGGAGCTTGTTCATAAAGCCTTCCAAGCCATGGGAATCGCAGGCAAGTACCAGATTGGTTCGCTCGATTATAGACACATCTTGATCAGGCTGGAGGAAAAATATGATTATCACAAGTTTTGGATGCGAGCAGTATGCAGCATCAACGGCAAGCCGATGAAAATCTTGAAATGATCGCCGTAATTCTCCACCGACACAGAGTCATCAGTGGTGCCGGTCTGGGCCACCATACACAAGCCCCCTATTCTCTACTATAATAACTCTCTATTGAAGATATCGACAATCAAATAGGTGTCTTTGTAAAGATGGATACTGCCACAGCGACCTTGTCTAGGCCGTCGGCGATCAAAATCTGTATGGAAGTTGATCTGCTGCATCAACTTCAGCCCTCAATTATAATTGGCACCCCTACCAAGTATGTGGAGTGTGACATTGAATACGAAATGTCCCACTCTATTGCACCTACTGCAAACGGACAGGGCATGATGATCAGAGATGTGGTTTCCTCCATCCTGGGTTGAAAAAGGCTTATGGAAAAAGGAATGCAAATGTGAGTCAAGAATGGAGAAAGGCACCTCAAGCCAGTGGTTCTGGCCTCTCTAGAGTCTAAAAAAACCAAGTTATACAAGAGCAGAACTCCTCACGAACCTTACTCAACCTTGAGCAAGCCCCACAACAGAATCCAGCCTCCCAGCTAGTGTTAGCAGCCAGTGATAGCATTAGTGGGAGTTCAATGCAAAACCCCCAATCACCTCAACCCCTCTCCTTTAACTCTCACCTCCTCACCCTTGAAGCCCCAAAAACCTCAAAAGTTATACTAAGTTCAGCTCAACCATCTGACATCTTTAAACTTTTAAAAACCCCAGCAAAACTCCCTTTTTACTCCCTGGATGATTTGAGCATCCCCAAAGCAAGGCCAAAACATCTTGATAATCTGGCAATGGTACCATATCAGCCTCCAAGAGAGGTGGAAACTACTAACAGTTTTCAAATTTTGCAGGACTATGAGGAGGATAATGACATAGTTCAGGTAACTATGAAGAGGCAGCAAGTGAACTTGATTACAAGCTGGCTTCTGAGCAAATCCCTACTGAATCAGAAGATGGACTCACAGGTATCTTCTCCCCTAATGAACCCCTTTTAGATGTTCCTAAAAAGAAACCTAGGAGAGGCATGCCAGAAGGTGGAAAAACAGTTGAACAATGGCTTAGGCCATCACAAAAATCCAAAAAAATAGTTTTATGATTAGTTACAACATTTATGGTAATGTGCTAGTCTGGAATGTTAAAGGATACACAAATTCAGTAATTAGAATACAGTCACTAATTAGAACTCACAAAATAGACATAGCATGCATAATTGAACCTATGCATCTTAGTTCTGACATTAATCAACTCCAATTTGACCTTCAATTCCAACATGCCCTGCCAGCACAACATGCAAAAATTTGGCTATTTTGGAACAATAACATGTCTCTAAATGTACTGCATCAATCAGACCAATTTATTCATGTAGTTGTTTAAAAATCTATGTGTGATATTACTTGGAATTTTTGTTTTGTTTATGCCAAAGTAACCAGGAAGTTTAGGGAGAATCTATGGGAGGACTTAAAACTTCTACCAATTTTTCCCACTGTTTTTATTGGGGACTTCAATGCTATTGCAACATGTAGTGAAAGAAAAGGAAAATCTCCCCTCAGCCAGAAGCATTAGGGATTTTAGTGGTTTTATTTCAACAATGGATCTGAATGGGATTAGAACAGTTGGGAATAAATATACTTGGACAAACAACAGATCTAGAGGTGATATACTAGTCCAGAGATTGGATAGAGGCCTAGGTAATGCTGAGTGGAGTGAAATTTCCACACAGCTCAATCCAAGTAAGAAATAGAGCCACCTCAGAGCATAACCCCCTCATACTCTCTATACAGACAGCAGACATCCAAGCCCCAAATCCATTTAGATTTTAGGAAATGTGGACCTGCAGAGAAGATTTTTTGGAATTGGTTCAGGGAAGCTGGAATTTGGAAACTGGAGAAATAGGAATAAGGAGGATAGTCAGTAAGTTGAAGAGACTGAAGCAGGTGATCAAGACTTGGAACTGGGAGAAATTTGGAAATGTCAACAGCAACATGGAGAAGGCAGAATTGGAGGTCTCTGAACAAGAAATAAAATATCAAGAATCAGGGGCTGATAGTGACAGGGTGGAGCTTAACAGAAGGACTGCAATTTTAATTAGGGCTCAGAAAGAATTGGATATTTTTTGGAAGCAAAAAGCAAATGTCAAGTGGCTCAGGGAAGGTGATGCAAATACAAAGTACTATCATAAAGTTGTTAAAGAAAAGATCCCGAGGGGAAAAATCACAAAGATCAAAAACAGTGAAGGTGTGTGGATGAGTGACCCTGAACTGATAAATACTGAAGGTGTTGCTTTTTTCCAGAAATTGCTTAATGAAGATAGTATGGACAGAACTGGAAGATACATACACTACTTTATGGACACCATTCCAAAACTAGTTTCAGAGGGTGAAAATTTGGAGCTACTGAAGCCAGTTGAGAGTGATGAACTGAAAGAGGCTGTTTTTGGATTAAATAAAAATGGGGCCCCAAGTTCAGATGGTTACACAGACCATTTTTATACACATTGTTGGGAAGTGATAAGGGAGGATCTGCTATCTGCAACTAATGAATTTATGGAAGGGAAAATAATGCCTAAAGCAATGGCCAGTACTTGGCTAACTTTGATTCCAAAAATCCAGAACCCCAGCTCCTTCTCTGAATTTAGACCCATTAGCCTCTCAAACTTTGTCAGTAAAGTTTTCTCAAAGATACTGATGGAAAGATTCAAGTCATTGATGGAAAAATTAATTTCCAAGGAGCCGTATGCATTTATGAAAGGGAGGGACATTGCAGACAATATTTTGTACATGCAGGAGATGATTAGGATCCTAAATAGGAGTCCACCAAATAAGAACATCATTTTTAAGTTGGATATGCAAAAGGCATTTGACAGAATGTCATAGTGCTTTCTCAACTCTATTCTGTTGGCTTTTGGATTTCAGTCAAGATTATACTGCAAAATATTAAGTCTTCATGCTTCTCAGTCCTCATCAATGGAGTGGCTACTGGATTCTTCACATCTACAAGAGGGATCAAGCAAGGTGACCCCCTCTCACCTTTTTTGTATAATCTAGCCACATAGGCCTTTTCAAGAGGTCTGAAAAAGCTTATTCATGACCAGTACATTGAACCCTTCATAATGCCAAAGAATACTCAGATAATCACCCACCTTATGTATGCTGATGATACAGTCATCTTCTCAAAGGCAACAAAAAGAAATCTTAGAAGGATAAAAAAATTCTTGACATCATATCAACTAAGCTCTGGGCAGAAGGTTAATTTTGAAAAATCTGAGTTCTATGTGCATAAGGATATCTCAGTCACAAGAAGAAGAATGATTAAGAGAAAGACCTCCATGAAGCTTGGAAAGTTACCTTTTAAGTATCTGGGAGTGCCAATATTCAGTGGTAGAAATAAAGTGTGTCATTATCAACCTCTGATTGAGAGAATGGAAATGCTCCTCTCAGGTTGGAAGAATAGATGGCTTACATTTGCAGGGAAGATTATACTACTGAATTATGTTTTTTTGGCAGTTCCAAATCACTACTTTGCAGTCATAAGGCCCCCTGAGACAGTCATCAAAAGAATGGAGGTAATGGCTGGGAGGTTCTTTTGGGGAGAGTCAGAAATGGGTAGGAGAAAAATATGGAGGCGATGGAGTAAAATGGTAACAAGCAGGCAGGAAAATGGGTTAGGGTTCAGAGACATTAGGGCTACAATAAATGCTTTCTCAAGCAAGCTATGGTGGAAAATGCAGTCTAATAATAGCATTTGGACAACATATCTATGGGAGGCTCCTGTATCCTATAAAAATTCACACACCTGGAAAAGAATATGCTCAATTACTGGTCAAATCAGCAAAGCCAGGTTCTGATTGGTAAAGGGACAACATCTTTTTGGAGTGCAAACTGGCTGGGGGATGGTGCACTCTATTATAAGTGGCCAGTTGGGGTTCCTATTCCATTTCCAAAATTAAATGTTGCTAACTTCTGTGCTAATAAAGTGCAAGTGATCACTGCACTGGAGCCTTTTCTAGCTACCAATCTATTGTCTTCATTGCAGGCTGCATAAATTAGGTACACACATGAGGATAAGCTCATCTAGAAAATTGAGCAAGCTGGAAAATTCACCATCAGCTCAGCATACAAAAAATTGAAAATCCAGTCAAGTGATACTCACCTAATTAAAAAGGTATGGAATAAATTTATACCAGTTCAGATGTCCATACTAATTTGGAGATTGGTTAATGGTCTGGTGCCTTTTGATGATATTATTATTAAATTTGGGTTCAATCTGGCATCTAAGTGTCCACTATGTGGAAACCAGGATACAATTGATCACTTCTTTAATAATTGTATCAAAAATATTGCCATTTTTTATTTCATACACACAGTCTTCCAAATCCCAGTGCCTAGCTTCAGTTCATATAAACATAGAATTGCCTTTTATCTTGCTTTTACTGGAGCAACCAAAGTGCACACTTCTGTTTTTGTTTCTACCATCATCACAAGTTACTGGTCTCTGTGGTGTAGAAGGAATAAAATTCTATTTGAGGATATATGTGAATCTGAACATGCCATTTTGCTTCATATAGCTAAAAAGGTTTCACTTATTTTTAGAGCATTTCCACTCACTGGGAACTTATCTAGGCATGCTGATATTTTCCTCACAGGCTTAGTTCCTTTTTATAACCAGAAAAAACAAAAAATTGCTAGGGCCATAAGATGGATACCCCCAGGATCAGGCTATAAGGTGAATGTTGATGCCTCCTTTATGAATGGTGCAGTAGGAATTGGTCTTATTGTTAGAAATAGCTTGGGACGGATGGTTAGAATGGAGATGAAATACACTACTGCATTAACTCCTCTGCATGCAGAGATCCTTGCCATAGATTTTGGTGTAAAAATAGGCACTCTCACACGAGTTCCTTTTTGCCTAGAGAGTGACTGCATGCAGGCAATAAAGTTCATCTTAAGCCCAAATAGTGCAAGCTGGGAACTTTTTAGCATCTGTCATGAGATTAAAGCCACACTTACAGACATTAGTCTTATGCATATATATAGGGAGGGTAATACATTAACTGACTTCCTGGCTAAATATTCTCCGTCAAATCTATACTCTGGCCCATTAGCACTCACTGATGCTCCAATTAATCTAAGAAACTCTTTGTACTTGGAAAGGAATGGCATTCCTAATATCAGAACTTTTTAGCAATTTGTTCAGATGCTGCTGATATCTTCACTATGCAGATCAAGAAGCCCCACTGGTAGGAGACCAGTGGGAGTACCACAACCAAAGATGCCAATGCAGCTCAAATGCTCCCTGCACCATAGTCCAAGTTCAACTGCAGTTTGCACATCAGTACCAGTTCAGCCTGGTTAATTTTTTTTGCTTTGACTTGTGTTGCTCCTCACTACATCCTTTGGCAGACTTGTGTTTCTTTTGATTCGCTAAAATGCTCGGGGAATGGCAGTGAAGAAGTTAGCAATTGTCAGTAGATAGATGCAGCCATTCTTTTATTCTTTTTGTGCCATTTCATTGGCAATCCTGCTGTACAAACTAGGGCTTCCAGCCCCTTTATTTTTGAGGAAAGGTTAGGGGAGCCAAATTAATATCCCCTCACCAATGGGTGGTTTTTAATTTAAAAAAATGTAATTTTGGTCCATTCAATTAAATTAAATTTGGTATACTTACTATTCAGCATATTCATGAAAAATTATAAATGGTATTGAATGGTTATTATACATGGTTAAAATATATTGAAGAAAATTACATGTAACAACTATATATTCGTAGATAGTATATATTCATAGAAAATCAGCATTTTCCTTTTTCGTTGCCGTGGTCTCACCATAATAGTTCATAAAATATCGTTATATATATATATATATGTTTAATAGTTCATGCTATTTTTTTTTCAATTCAGTTCAAATAAATATATATAATTTTGTTTCCAGCTTAGTATTTTCATATTTTTTTGCAGTTCAGTTCAGTGTTTTTATAAAAAAAATCAGTTCAGTTCAACAAGAAATAAACTTCAGCAAACAGGGCCTAAGAATATACAGTAATTATACATGCAGGTTCAGTTTACTAATGCAGGTCTGAAAAACACAATATGTGGCCCCTGATTTTTGCTAGTGCACCCAAAATATTATATTTTTCAGACCTGCATTAGTAAATATGGACCTGCATGCATCACCACTCAGAATATAATGTTTCATAGTGTATTTAATTGTATATTTCATAGAGGGTGATTTTTGTAATTTTAGTTATAATTGTATCTATTTAGAATATTTTTTCCAATCATACCATTATATTTTCTTTTGTTATTTTTATTTAAGATATTTTACGATTTTGTTTTGTTCTACATGTTTCATTATCGTTATTTAAGACCTATTTTCGTAAATGGTTCCTGATTTTCTCCGAGTTTCAATTGATTTGGTAAATTTGTAATTATAGTCCATTTAATTTGGTATCCCATGGTCTTCTATTCTCTATCACTATACAATTTCCTAAATCTTTATAAAAATATACTTATTAGATACGTCACATATCGTTAATTAATAAAATCTCAATTAATACAATTCCTCATTCGCCAGTTAAGGATGAAATAAAGTTTTTATAGTTTATTTTGTTATTTTCATTATCTCAAGTTTTTATTTTTTATTTTTTATTATTATTTTCTATTCATACGGGTTATATATAAGTTCTCAACCAGAGAGATGTCTCGTGTCAGACGAGTATTACATTACAGGAAACATCCACCTTTCTTTGCCCACAAAATGAAATGGCCGGTGATAAGTCCATGGTTCGTATTCTGGACCTCATTCAGTCTGGGCCAAGGCCCGAGAAGGGTCGTGGGCTCAAGTTACGCGGAGGATGGATCCACGGGTCCATCAATCCAAATCCTTATAAGGAATGCGTATATTCTGAATGTCCTACAAGGAATACACTTCCTCTAAACATGGTAATATAACCATGACTGAAATACACTTCTCCTTTACATGGAAATACAACTATTATCTCCATAAGATTTGTATTCATACCATAATTACATATCTTACCAATCTACAGATGGTAGCTCTATAAATACCGCTCTATCGATCATCTTACATACAATACGCCTTACGCACATACTAACTTGAGCACCGGAGTGTCTACCCCCGGGAAACACGGGGCCTTGTTTTGCAGATCAGTTCGTGAGCTGAGTTCGTCGTCAAGCGCGGGTGCCACACCTTCATCGAGTGGCACGCCCAATGGGACCTGCGTGTAATTGACGACGTCGCCGAATTTTGTCTCCGATCTGATCGTGTTCGTCTGCTCAACAAACTAGCAACATCATGTCAGAAGCCAAAAACCCCAGAAGGAGCACCCGAATGCAAGGAAGAGGCCCAGGAGAAAACCCCGACGGTGAACAAGACCCTCAAGGACGTGGACGTGAACGCGGTCGAGGAAGAGGCGGATCTCGGTCACGTTCTGTATCGGAACCGCCACCAGGCTCTACCGTAGGTGCCGGAAACTCCAACATTCTGAACACCTCCGGTCCAAATCCCACTGCGTCCAGAGCACCGACCTCTGGTCCAAACCCTACTGAGTCCGGAGACCGACCTCCGGTCCAAATCCTACTGTGTCTGGAGCACCAAACTCAGACCCGGGACCATCAAATGATCGACCAAATACAAGAGTCTCGCTTCAGATCGACATGAATTACAGTGACTTCATGAATGAACGAGACGGGCAGATCGTAGAGAATGAGTTTGGATACAACGGAGATGACTCAATCCTTACCGAGGACGAAAGGAGGTTGAGAGATGAATAAATTCTTGTACAGAGGCGCGAGGTGGAGTTAAGAAGGAGACGACAACCCGCAGCCTCAAATCCTACCTCGGGCCCCGCAGATTCTCAACCTCCGATCTCGAACCAACCTCGCACAAACCCCATCTCAGCCCCTCCCTCAAGCGAAATTCCGGAGGATGTCCGAACTCTGATGAGGAAGTTACAAGCCCAATATCCCGCTTTTGTAGCGTCTCTGCTGAACCCTAATCAGCACCCTCATGCCTAGAAGCATGACACCCCGGGCCAGATGTCAATCCAGAGACCTCGCTCCAAGGAGCTAGAAATACACCGCTCTCAAATCCTGCTCAAGAGCAGAGATTTTTGGATGACATAGCTCGGAGTTTGCCTCCACATGTCACTCAACAGCAGCTCCCGCCACCTCTAGATCCAGGAAACTACCGTAACGACAGGCTAAACATGAGTAGGGAGGAGGTACGAAGAACGCGCATTCAGAGAGCCTGTTTGATTACTGAAATTTTGCTGAGTTCCTCCTTTTGGCTTTCTTCCAAAAGAAAAAATTCACCAAATCCCTAGGTGACCTTGGGTACGTCCCCAGCCGCGAAGGAGAATCTATGGAAGAACACTACCACATATATATAGATCTAGCGACCGAAGGCTACGAACGGAATGAACTTCTCCTTATCAACATGTATCGCGAACGTTGATGATGATGCATTGAGGATGAAGCTGGCCACCAAGAACCCTATTACCATCCAGCACCTTCAAGCCATCATGGAGAATTATGCCAGTAAGGTGAATGTGGTGACTGGCAAACATTAGCGGGATCCACATGCAGACAGTAAGGTTAAAGAACCTAGACTGAAGACACCAAAGGTGGAAAAACCGACAGCCCTTCCAAGCCTAGCTTCGAGTCCTTCACTTCTCTTACTCGATCTCGGGCTGAAATCCTGTCCATTTATAGGCATCTCCTCAAGGACTCACCTGCCATGAAGGAATCAGCCGAAAGACAACGGTCCCCAAAATACTGCCAATACCACCGGGATCGAGGCCATGATACAGAGGAATGCTTCCAGTTTAAAAACGAGATAGAGAAGCTGATCCGTCAAGGGATCGTACAACAAACTGCTCCCTCGTTAGCCAGAGATAACCAGGGTGCCCATCGGAGATATGGGGAAAAACCTTGGCAAAAGAAGAAGGACGGGCCTAGGAATACAAACAACAACAACGATAACCAAGGGAATGAAGGGGATAATCCTCAAGATCCTCCTCTGCCGCCGCCGAATGGAGCCAACAAGGTTATCAATGACATTAACGGATACACGGGCGAGGAAGCCTCCCTCACAAAACTGATGGCTAGTGTTCGGGCCATCCCCCACATTGAGCCAGCCAATAAGAGATTTCACCCCGAGGAGACAATAACATTCTCAAACGAGGACGCTGTACCCAACCAGGTGCCTCATTCTGATCCTCTTATCATCTCAGCAACAATCCATGACTCCCTAGTGAAGAGTCTTCGTGGATGATGGCAGTGGAGTGGAGGTAATGTTCCATGACTGCTTCGAGAAGCTAGGTTTTTTGAAGGACGACCTCAAACCTACTGGTCCGATCTCGGGGTTCACAGGAAACCCAGTCATACCCTTGGAGGAGATCACACTTCCAGTTCAAGTGGTAGACGGAGTGAAAAGCCTAACCATCTACTGCACATTTGTGGTGGTTGACACGGTCACCCCATTCAATGTCATCTCGGTAGACCTTGGATGTGCCAGGACAAAACCGTATGGTCTCCCTACCACCTCGTACTGAAGTTTCCAACAGCTCTAGGAGTGGCGTCTATTAGGGGAGACCAAGGAGTGGCACACTCCTGTATGATTACCGCCATCCGAGACGCTAGGAGAGGAAGTAATGTCTTGACCATTAACACTACCTCAGGGGACCTGTGGCAAGATCCTACAATCGAATAGCCTCTAGTGTTCCACTTCGAGGCCGAGGCATATGAAGAGATGACCGCACTGTGGCATAGACGACGCCACCAAACCTTCAAGGTGGGGGAGCTGGTAATGCCAGTAGGTTCATGGTGCACGAGCAAGTTGGAAGGTATAATGAAGTAGAGGCCCAAAGGACCGTACAAGGTCTTCAAAGTCCAACCAGGGGGATTCTACCTCTTGCAAACCCGCGAAGGAGAACACCTACACCCCGTGATAATAGCGCCCTTCCTACGCAGGTACCACGGAAGTAAAACTAAGTAGACCTTCTCCAAATAAGGAGAAACTACTTCAATAAAGCCTACGGGCCAAGATTATTTCTCTATATCTTTTTATTTTATACCCGAACTCAAAACTCGGGGATGTCTTCATATTTTTTACCGAGCTACGAGCTCGAAGAATTAAGTTATTTTCCCTATATCTATCTTATTTTATTTTTAAGCAGTCACCATTGCTCTAAAATAAAGAGGCATTATGCCTTATAAAGCATAAGCATGGTTGCTGCCTAAGTTAATACGCTTCTAATAAGCGTGTTGTTGATGCTTATCTAATATGAGCTGCTCGAACTACGTGCCCCGAGCCACAATCACCTTAGGCTAAAATAAAATTAACTCAAGATAGTATGCTTCTAATAAGCGTACGATTGAGGCCTATCTAATATAGGCCATCAGACTCACAAAGTTTGACATTCAATCTTCTTGAGCTTTCCCCGAGATGATGTACCTACAGGGTGCATGATTGATGCTTACCCAATATAAGTTAGGCTCTAATAGCCTGATGATCAATCTTCTCGAGGATCAAAATATAAGGTCTTTACAAAGGCCAAAATAAAGTGTTATTACACAACGATGTCACTACATCAAGATACTTCATATCCATCAAATAGGTCCCTAAAGGTTGAGATACGTCCCCGACCACGGGAGGAAGTAGAGGTACGTCCTCGACCCCCTTGGAGGCCACGGCCCCAGTTACATTCTTCTGCTACGCGCATTACATTTGAGGATATGACAGACTCCCCTCTCCCTTCTATGGACGTAGATTGAGAAGAAGGACCTATTATACCTCGCCCCCTGGGAAGTCCCTGTCCTACTGCCTGCCTCGAGTTCAGAGTGAGGGAAGGCGCTCCTCTTCTCCTCCAACGCAAGATCCCTACTGAAGGGTTAGGTGCTCCTTGAGGTTCACTACCTCGGATCGGATGCCTCAATATTTGCCTCGAGCTCGGGGACGAGGAAGATTCACCTACCTCCTTCCCTGATAAGGGCGTTGGAAGTGTAATAAACACACCCTGGGCCTTTAGTTCTTCTAGTTGGATCCTATAAGCATCCAACTCCGTATTACATTGCCTCAATTCTTCAGTGACGACTGTTATCTTATGATTAACATTATAAGTTTCGTTCTGAAGGACAAAGATACAGATATCTTTATTGTGGCCCTCGCCTCTGGCTTCCTCCAAGCTACTCATGGCTTTCTTCAACTCCTGATCAAAATATTTACAGGCTGCCAGAATCTTGCCATTGACAGCTTGAATATCATTGTATTTCTCTTGGAGATCATCTAGTTGCCTCCTTAGATCAATCCTTCGATCCAGGCAAAGTTTTTGCTGACGGCGGAGAGAATCTCTCTCCTCTTGAGCTTGACTAAGAAGTGCTTGCAAAAGGTCCCTCTCATCCTGAAGACCTTCATGGTTTTGAGAGAGAATGTCATACTTTCTCTGCAACTCAGCACAAGAGACAACGCAACACTGGAAATAAAATAAGATGAAGAAAAATCAATTCTAAAAGGAAAATATGTTGTTCGAAGTACATGGATGCCAAAATAGGGCAACAAAAAAATCTCTTAAATAAGAGTTAAGACTCTAGGGAGTTACATTTTTAAGCCGTTCTTCCTGGCTCTGATCCTGATCAGCTATTGGCTCGTTCACAGCAATTTTCTCTACCAGAAAAGATAGCTCGGGGTACAAAGCTCGAACCCTTTCCCTGAGATCCTCCAAGGTCAAGGCCTTCTCCAAAGTCTCCAGGCTTGTCATCAAACTAGTCTTGAAGCCCCCTGCTTGACGCAGCTGATCCCTAAGTTCCTTCAAACCTCGAGCGGCATCAGGCCAGTTATAGCAGAGAGCCAACACCTCCTGATCAGTCTCATTGAGGAATTTCTGAAGAGACCCCCACATACCCGGGAGTTGGGACTTTTGGAAGAGTTTGTTGCTGCCACTGTAGACCTCCTCCATCTTAGGACAGTTGACACGTAAATCTACTATCAACTGGATAAACTGCTTCTGTTGGACAGGATCAGCATACTAGTCCCTTTCCGTCTTCAAGACAACCACTTCCTTGTTCAAATCCAAGAGACGGATATCTCAAACTCTCTGACCCTCAGTTAAGGTCTTGACTTCTTGAGCCAAAAAAGTCTTTTCCGGCTCTCTCCTGAGCAGCCTCATCCTGGAAGTGTTTGATCAGCTCAGGTGACCCACTAGACCTCTCAGCAATCTGCACCTTCAGCTGCTCAGTTTCGGCTACCTTCTCTTCTGCTACCCGTTCCAGAGCTTGACATCGAGCATGTAGCGCCTTAATTGAGTCATACTAAAGCTTCATTTGGTTATCAGATGTCGCAGCACCTCTCCGAGAGATAGACATGGACTGCAAGGGAATGTCAATTGATGAGGAAACTACAGGCTTGAAAAAAGTGGATGAATCAAGCTAAAAAGTGGATGGATCAACATACTTGACTAATCTCCGGAAACTCTTGGGATATCTCGGACTCAGTCTCCGAGACCTCGAGGAAAGGAAGGATGACGTAGTCCTCGAACCTTCCCAATGGTTCGAATCGAACTTCGTCCTCTTCGGAGGCCTGTTGTCATTCCCAGAAGACCCTCGAATAGCCTCCAGCTTCCACTACTAGAATATCAAGCCATCTAAGGCAGTTCATCCTTCATTGGTTAAGGCAGAAAACAAATGCCTTCTCTGGTAGTGACTTGAATGAGAAAAATCATCTAAGGCGGTTCCTCTTCCGCCTTAGATGTTTTTGGGTTTAAGGCGTTTGTTTCCGCCTTGGATGTAGGCTTATACGCCTTGCTAAAAGCTTACGAACTCGCTAGCGTGAACGTCTGTATGATATGAATTGGCTCGTTGCGAGATCGTAACTAGCAAACGCTAGTCCCAAACAAATGGTTGATTTTTATGTTACGACAGCAGTTTACGGATCGCCAGATGAAATAATAACGACTTCGCTACATTGAAAAGCCTAGACTGTTATGAATGTGTACGAGACTGGTTACGACTTCCAGCGTGCGGATCGCTAATATTGGTTACGATCTCGTAAGCCAACCTAGTTTGTCATATATTTATCTGCTGACGAGACTGGTTACGACAAATAGGGGCGAATCGCTCGGTCATAGGTAGCGAACTCGTTACAAGCCAAGTTAAACCAAACGAGCCAGGTTACGACAGCCACTAGCTACTCGCTGGTAACACCGTAGCGAGGTCGCAACCGAACAATTATTTTTCATAAAAATTGTGAAAATGATATTATAAAAATATCATAAAAGTAGTTGGTTCGAGAGAGTTAACGATTTCGTAAGACAATCGCTTATGTGTGTAGTAACGAGTTCGCTACTAAACTCGCTAAAGTTAAACGACGTCGTTTTTGCTCTGGGTGAGCGAGAAAAAAAATTTACGTTACGAGTAAGCTAGACATTCGCCTGGCTTTGGCGTGTATGGTTACGAGCTCGACAGAGATTAGTTTGGAGAGGCAGAGAAGAACGAGCGATTGGGTAGCGAGGGCGCAAAAACTAAGCTCAGAAATATAATTCGGGCGATTGAAGTAGCGATAGTACAAGATGATCGCAACTATTTTAATGTTACGGGCGAGAGAAGTAACGATCTCGCAGGCAATTCGTTAGTGTCACAAAATTATAGGATTTGAGCCATTTCCACCCATTTCCACTAAAATTGGGTTTCATTTTAATTGTCTAAGCTGTCAATTGCAAGATGCATGGTATCTAAGCACAAAACATGAACATGAAACACTATCAAGCCACATTTTATAAACTTATGGAAGTAATGGAACTCAAAAGTAAATATATGCATCCATTTGACAAAAAAAGAAACTAGCTTTTATTGGGAATGTGAGGCCTAGAGATGTACCAAGATCTAATAAGGACCAAGTGTCTAGCCAATGCATCTCTACCATCCTCCAACTCCTTCTTGGTGTACGGTGCATGATTTTCCTCGATAATCTAAGAATATGAAATATTTTTTTAATGCTATTGAATGCAACGTAGATAGTAATAGGTACAATAAGTAGGTTATAAGAATGCTTACGCGATGTAATTCCAAATTATCTTGAACAAGGCCAGCTACACACTCGCTTGCGTACAACATCATATAGTAACCGCACTCCCAATTTGACAATTGCACTGGCTTTGCGCTTCCTATCCCCCACCCTTTTAAAAATTCTATGTTATTTTAGGAATAAAGCACTAACCGAAACAAAAATATTTGGCTAATTCGCATGACACTATTATTGCAAGATGTAGTAAGTAAACTAACCTTTGCGTCATTTTCTAACCATCGTTTCTTGAATGCCTCCCCAGTAAGGGTTACAATGTGATTGTAACGCGTACTTGGATCTTCCCCAAACCCCGTGCCCTTCGGTTTGATATAATTGGCAAGGGTATATTTGTGTTCTCGATGAGCTTTTGATGCGATTTGAAGAGCCTTCTTCTTCACTTGATCATAGGATGTTGCCTCGATAATAAAGGGGCGCTACAAATGTGATCATAAAAATAGTCACACTCACAATTTTCAATTGAAATTAAAAATAACAAGTACCACACTAACCTTGCATTCCTTCCATATATCCTTTTTGATGTCGATGCTTAGTAGCCTCCAATCCGTTGTGTCTAATGGTGTGCATATCCTACCCGTCTTAGCACACCAACTCGACCATCGCGCGACATCATTGTCGGGTGAAATAGCAACACCAATGTCATTAAACTTGACATGTGTTAGTATTTTGTTATCGATCCTAATCTCTAATTCGCGACAATGTGTGAGGAGTTGAGCTTCTTTCGATGCGCGAGTCACTTCTCGTTGTCTTCTAACCTCACTTGAACCGCCAACAACATTTTCCCCCCCACTTGAGTCGGAGTTAACGGAACTTGAAGGGCTCTCCATTAAGCTTCCTTTGTATATTGAAATTTGTTAATGACTAACACAATACTAATAAATCAAAGTTGTACTTTGTAGTAAAAACATTATATTTCATAATCCTAAAATTTAGGGCTAAGCAAGCTATGGAGAATTTTAAAAGAAAATCTTGATTTTCGTTCAGGACATGCTTCTGACATGATATTTAGTAATAACATGATAAATGGAGGCATCATGTACAAGAAAATCAAATTTTTAGCAAATAAGAATGAAAAAAATCGTACCTTTGGTATATGACAAAGTTGTGTCGGTAGAATTGATTATTTTGGTTGGGGATGGTCTACCTTGTTTGTCCCCCTCCTACCCACAACAAAGGATGTTACCAAATTGAACAAGCACAACTGAATATTGACATTAATTGAAAAAATCAAACCCTAAAAATGTGGTTGAGAATTTATTGCAAAACTTACCAATCTTTTGCATGCAATTAGTGGCTAGTTCCACTTTGTTTTGACACAATTGATGTGAGAAGATGTATGGGATGGGTAATGGAGATTTGATGTGAAGAAAGTTGAGGAGATTTGAGAAGATGTGCAAAAGTTTGGACTTTTGGAGATGAAACCCGTAAGAAGTGAGGATAAGATGCCAAAAGTGTAGTGTTTTTCTGTTCTATAACGTGTTTACTTTATTCTAGCTTACCTTGTTGCGATATCAGCACTCTCTCGTTACTCCTGACGTGGATATTTATGAAGTCGTTACATGCTCATGTGATTGCCTTTTATGCTCTACTTTATCCTTCTAGCGACATCGTAACTGAAAAGCTGACATAAAGTATGTTACTAGGATGTTGCGATGTCGCTACAAATGCTCGCTAGAACCCTACTTAAGATTTTATTTTGTTCTTTTAATGCACTCATACATTTTTAAATCACGATTTAAACGAAATGATGGTATAAGACACTAATCATTCTATTTTAAGAATAATTTTCATTTGTTCCGTCGTATGCTCATGTAGAACGGGATAGGGATTTGGTCACTTAATCTGCAATTACATAATTTGAAAGAGTTTTAAGAAACTTAGTCTTTAATTGTAAGACAATAAGAAACTCTACACATCATGTGTACGCTTGAAAACGCTATCCATCGCTTACCTTTAGAGACAACAGCATAGTAGAGCTTCACACATGAACTACATATATATATATATGCGCAGTTCAAGTGCATTTCATTAGAGATACTTAGTTTATTACAACTCATTTATGTGATTACAAGCACGATTATTGAATTAAACAAAGTTTCATGCACACGTTCACTCACCAACTGTCATCACTAATCATACTACTGAGTATCGCTTAATAACATTGCATGCTGATGTACTAAGATGTACTCTGCTTAACATAATGTGGTGTTCGATATTTTCCAAATTTAGTATTATACTGTTTGGATATAAAATGTACATATTTAAGAATATGATATTGCGTTTAAAAATTTAAACCGAATTATTGATGTTTTACATAGAGTTATGTCATACTGCTTATGTACAAAGATGTACTCTACCTGAGTGAATATCATGATGTATATTTAACAAATAGATTAGTGTACTGCATCTATATAAAATATATATATGTTAGAATGTGAAAATTGCTAATAAAAAATTAAAAAGTTTTATTTTTAAGTTACAATCTAATTAGCTTGTGTAGTAGCGAACTCGCTAGTATGCACGTTACCACTGTTAAACCCTAAACCCTAAACCCACAAACCCACAAACCCACAAACCCACATAACCCAGAAAACCTGTTGGCGACGGGCTTGCGATAGCGCTAGTTAATAGTTCAAATTAAAAGAAGGCTTTTTGTGTTACGACCTCGCTACTAATTAGAATGATTCTTCTGTAGCGAGTTCGCTACTCGAACGCTTGACTGGCGAGACTTTTTAAGACTCGCTACTAGATACTCAGGCTTGAGCGAGATATTAACGACTTCGCAACATACAGATGCGTGTGAACTAGCGATTTCGCAACATATAGAAGCGTATCAGCTACCGATATCGCAAGTACTATTACTATAAATAAAAAAAAGGGCATCGGGCTAAAATTAATTAGCCCCAAATTGAAAACCCTTCTGCCATTATCACCGGCGACGATTAGTAACTTTCTCCGACAAAATGCGGCCAAAGACTAGAGGAGCGGTGCGAGGACGGGGTGGTAGAGCCTCAGACAGTGGACGGGGAAGTGGCCCGGCGACGGGAAACAAACGGCGTCGGACCGAGGAAGAGGTTCCAGTCGCCCCGCCTCCGCCGGAAGTTCCAGTCGCCCCGCCTCCGCCAGAAGTCCCTGCCGCCGCCGCCGCCGATGGTGGGGAATGGCCCAGCAGTTCCAGTGAGGAGGAGGACACTCCTGAGTTCTTCAACGCTGCCGCCGAGGCTAGGTATGAGCGTTGTTCCTCTCGGAAACTTGTAAATAATAATGTGTTGCTGCAACTAGATTACGTGCTAGACCATTTTAGGGCACAACATCTAGATACATTGCTTATGTTGCCTGAGCCCGTTTACCATGAAGGGGCTTAGCATCAATGAAGTTCTGAAATGTCCTTATCTGACTCGTAACGAGCTGAGGCCTACCAAAAAGGATGGTCCGTACGAGGTACATTACGAGCAGAGGTTTCCTTCTGTTAGCCCCAAGCAACCGTTGAAGGCCGGTGAGATGGGTCAGAAGTGGTTTAAAAGGACTTCTGATAGGCCGGGTACAGCTAGGTTTTACCCGATCCACAGGCTTACCGAGGAGCAGAGATTAGTTTTTGAGCTAATCTGCGGTAATGTGGTCCCGTCCCTAGGGCATGCATGTGATCCCACAGTTTGCAGTCTCATGGTGTTCTACTATATCATGGAGAAGCTTCCAATCAACCCCGGCTTCACAATTCTGACCCAAATGATGAAGATGGCCAGACACAAGAACGCCGCGCTTCCGTATGGCAATTTGATTGTAGCTCTGATCAGGAAAGCGGGTATTTTTCCAAGAGGCCGTCCCATGCCGCTCGGCAAATACGACAAGGAGTGGCTCAAGCATAAGAGGTTAGAGTTGAAGTCCGATGGGAAGTACACGAGAAAGAAAGAAGCTGAAGAGGCAGCCAGAAGGGCAAGGGGTAGGATGGGAGTATCAGGTATGATTCTAGCTTGTTATTAACTGTAGTTGGTTCTAGTTGTTTAATTTGTTAATGTTTGGTTCTTATCAACCTTGATTTGTTTGTGTAGATGCTGTTTTTGATGCCCGTGGTAGGCTTGTGGTGTCTATGGGCCAGTTATTGAATGAGATTGAAATGGCCGAGAAAAGGGCATGTGCTAACAACGAACGGCTCGGCGAACTGATTTCCAGCGGGGTAGTGGAGTGCGATCTTAGCGATGAGGAGGAGGTACCTGATTTCCGCACCACATTTCCCAAGCAAAAAGACACCGTGGGTCCTAGCGAAGATTTGGCGACAGCCAGCGGGAAGGAGCCATCCGATGGGAAGCTTGTTGCTGATCATGTAAGGGATGCAGATACGGATAGTGATGATGGTGATGATGGTGATCATCCTGACACCGACTCTGATGCAGAAGATGAGCCGGCGAGGTATGAAATGATTAGGAAAGAGAGGCTGATCGGAGAACCCGACGATGATGTTGAACCGGGCCAAGGCAAAGAAGAGAACACCTGCATCGAGACTGAAGCTCAACCAGCTGGCCAGAACGAGCAAGACAAGCAACAAGAGGGAGAAGGCAGTTCGGGGGAGAAGGCCGAAGGCAGCGACAAGATGTGTGTTGATGACTTGCATGATATGTTAGTCGCAGGCCTCTGATTTCATAGTTTAGTTTGGTTTAAACATTTACTTTTTTGAATATTAACTAGTTTTTGGATTATGATCACTTGTGTACGCGTCACCAAAGATGCCGTTTTGGTTACATGAATGTGGTCAATAACTTCAACAATTTTTAAATGTATGTTGTTCAATTATTTTTAGAGTTGTTACTTCAGTTCAGCAAAATCAAGTACTTTTGGTATAGTGCGTGCTCCTAGCGACATCGCTTTGTCCTCGCTCCTCTTTACGTGTAACGTGCGAGATCGCTACGTGTCGTATTCAGTCAACAGAGCCAAGTTGGCGACTCACTAGCGAACTCGCTAACTGTGTAACTGAAAAGTAGCGATCTCGCAACAAGTCGTATTCAGTCAACAGAGCCAAGTTGGCACCTCACTAGCGAACTCGCTACCGATGTAACTTATTGTAGCGATATCGCTAAGTAGCCTGTATGGTAGCGCTATCGCTAGTGTGCACGTTATCACAGTTAAACCCTAACCCTAAACCCACGAACCCACAAACGAATTCAATACTTTCAATTTAGTTTAGTTTGATTTGATGAAATAACATTCAAAAAAATTCAGTATAACCTTTCAAATTCCATAAGGAATTAACTTTTTTTTGGGGTTTGCATGAGGATATCTTGAAAAGGTAAAAATGCCTTTATTTTTTTACTAGGAACTCTACAATCTTTTTCATAAATAGAGCACCTGAACCCTATAAATTTCCTTCATTCTAACATTCCCTTCTCCCTTCTCCTATTGTTTGCCTTTTGCTTCCCATGGATTTGTCTATATTCGAAGCCCTCCCAAATGACATGATAAATCTAATCATGATTCGTATTTATGTAAAATTTGTTTGGATTGTAATAAATTTATGTCTGCCATTTTGGCTCATTAATTTAATTATTGAATAACTTTTCTTGTTTTGAAACCTTGTCCCTTACATTTTACTTTTTCATCAGTAACGGTTATTTTTTAAGCAAAATCGCTCGCTAAATCACTAGCGTCATCGTAAATGTTACTTTTTATGCAAAATCATTTACTGTTGCTATTTTGCATGTTCCTAGTGATATCGTCAGTGTCACGGTTATTAGTAGAATCAACACTAGCGAAATCGTCACATACTCGCTTATAGGTTACGTGGTCCTAACGATATCGCAACAGCTCGTATTCAGTCAACAGAGCCTAGCTGGCGATTCTCTAGCGATATCGCAACGAGATAAGGGCTTTTGGTAGTATATTGGGCTGTAGTAGTAGTGATAGTATAAGTATTGGGCTTTGTCTGACCTGTGACATCAGTAAAAACCTTTGAAATTCCATCAGTAATTAATTTATTTTGGGGGTTTGCATGGGGTGTCCATGGAAAGGAGAATGCCTTTACATTTTCCTTCCATTAATACCATAATGACTGCTTTTTGTCTAGGAACTCTGACAGATTTTTGAATAATAGAGCACCTCGACCCTTTAAATATCAACCCCTTCTCCATTTAGAACCTCATTAGACCCTTCATTCCCACATTCCCTTCTGCCTTCTCATATTCCTTGCCTTCTGCTTCCAATGGATGTGTCTCTATTCAGCGCCCTACCAGATGACATGATAAATCTGGTATTGATTCGTGCTGAGTTCGACTGGGTTCTTCGTCGCTACGTGAGCGGAAGAGCGACCGAGTGGGCTCGACAGTGGCTCACCGAAGCTTCTGCAGTAGGTCACACACCGTCGACCTATGTGTTGGCTGTTTTTGCAATCTACGAAGGTGACATTCAAAGAGGCATGAATGTCATCACAACCATGAAGAGAACCGACAAACAGGGCCTCCGTCTAGCTAGGCAACGCGTCAGAAGAGGTCTGAGATACGCTTGGGGTTGGACACACTACCGCAGGTACTTCTCAGAAGCAGCAGTTAGGCCTAGGCCGATCTGCTGCATTCTGCATGCTGGACTCAATGACTTTGTGAGGTACGATCCCTGGCTGCCCCTTGATCCGGCGGACATCACCTATGATGCATGCACTTGCGATCAGGAACTGCTTCATGTACTCGGTGTACGAATCATCTACTAGTATTAGTTGTTTGTTCTTTACTATGTATTTTTGCATCACCAGTTTGTTTCGATTGTAATGAAGTTGTGTTTTCCATTTTGGCACATTTACAATTAATTTTTTCTTGTTTTGATATCTTGTCCCTTACATTTTATTTATTCATCCTAAGAGCCCATATCGTATCAGCAAAATCATTCACTTTTTGTATAGTGCGTGGACATAGGGATATCGTCACTGTCACGTTTCATGATGATTTATTATGAACAAAACACCAAGCGACATCGCAACTAACTAGCACCTGTTTACGAGGTCCTTATGATCTCGCAACAAGCCGTATTCAGTCAACAGAGAACACTACAATTGAGAACCAACACGGGAACAATGAGACCTCCGAGAACACTACAATTGATCACCCTTCAATACCCACCTGTTTAGACCCTTTTAAAGTTTTTGTTTTTGGAGTTAGAACGGCCAGTTCAGCTTAAATCTGTGACACATACTGACGCCGTTGCGATATCGCTAAAATGTCGCTATTACCTTCGGATAGCCTGCGAACTCGTAACATTTCAATCACCCTCACATGCACTGTACATTGAACAATGACAAATTTGACGTGCACAAAAGCGATACCATAACATCAAACGCAATATACTACCGTCCCAGTTACGACATCTCCCACATCCTCGCCTGCTAAAATTAGGGTTTAGCAAAGCTTACGAGATTGCAACGCTCAAACCTACAACTGACGAGATAACCTACGAAATCGCTACAGACACGTTTATATTACTACAAAGGTTACGAGATCGCAACAACCAATTCAATTTAAGGCGGATACATTTTTTCTGCCTTGGTCAAGAATTTTTTAACGTCAAAACCCATTTCCGCCTTTAACTGCCTCTTTCCGTCTTAAATGTAATTTTTTTTTGTTGGCTTGAAGAGGTAGCGAACTCGCTACATACCATCAAGGCGTAAAAAAACGCGCCAGGCTTAAACGCCTTAAATATGTGTCTTGCATCTACCCCTTTGTAGTAGTGTTCCTGTTCTTCTCCTCCTCCTCATCCAACTCCCTCTGCTTAACTAGCATGAACATCATGTCCGCTATGCTATCTGGCTCCGCCTCGGAAGTACCCACTACATATAACAAGAAAGATGTTAGAAATGAAAGCTGCAATATAAGCACAAAGGATATGCACATCGAGAATGGCTACCCTCAATCAACGCATCGGAAACAACTACAGATGTCACAGAGCCGTCATCTTCTGCTCTGCCAAACTTAGTACACCAGTAATCATTCACACCGGTTGATTGTGGAGAAGAAGACATCCAGGCTACTTCTCTCCTCGGACCTCGGGACAGCTAAACTCTCATCTTCCTCCTCATTCGATGGATCTCGTGAAATTGGCACAAACAATTGCTCTACCTTGCCCGAGGCCTCGGTTCTTGATCGGGTTTTCTTTGGTCCCCGAACCAGCCTCTTCAAACAACGCCGAGCGTCCAACATGAACCCGTAGTTCTCCACATTCAAAGAAGTCCGAGACAGGAGCTCTTTTTCATGAGCCTCTCTTTCTTCAGCAGCCCTTCGAGCTCGAATCGCCTTTGTTGCGCCGACATGATCCTGCTCACTAAACAAAGTGGGCTCATACCACTCAATCTCAACATCTTTGGGCTGATCAAAGTAACCCAACTTCAGATAACTACCACTCTGCAGGGTTCACCGCGGTATCTCATACAACCACCCGAAAGTCTCGAGAGGCCACAACCAACCCATCTGATGGTCCCCTAGCACAAACTTGCCATCCCCAAGTTTTATCCTCTCCCTAACTAACTCTTTTGCTATATTTAGCAAACGGCGAGAAGTTAGAAGGTCATTCTTAGCTTCATTCATGAGCTCAGTATTCCAATGAGGCACTTGGTACTTTGTTCGGTCAAAGGTCATTTTTACCTTGTCCCATTTCTCGCTCTTCAGCGACAACGCGAAGGCCCTACCTATATCAGGGTCTCGAACAGCTAAAGTCACCACCTTCTTCACAATTGAAACGTTATACAAGGTTCGCAACAGAACAAGATTTGGGTTATAGGCCTTACGAGCACACCAAGTCATTAAGGCCATCATGATTACTATCACATTGGCATGTAGCTGCCCCGGATGCACCTTGTAGTAATCCTGAAACTGACTCAACAGTGGGGGAAAGGGTAAAGTCAGACCGTGCTGTATAAACCTCTCATAGATCACTCCTCGGGTCGAAGTAACTAGCTCAAACACAGACTTGTCACCCCCCACATACATGAGATCATAGTCGTTGGGGAAGGAATATCGGCAGCCATGACAAATATGGCGGCATCTGTACGCGCCTTCTCATTCTTCTCCGACCTCTTACTGCTACTCTCACCATGCGCAGAAGGCATGCCCCCTGGCGCACGCGCCACCACGGGGCTACTCCCCTCCATCTGAGCCCGCCGCACTACAGCTATCACACTTTTCTATTTATCATACGATTTTCTCTTTAACACTACTGGTTTTTTCCCACTCGCTACCTCGGCTCTACGGCGGTCACGGGAGTTAATCTCTTCGGCCTGAGCAATACTCTCTCTCATCATGTCGGGGGCTAGAATTCATTTCAGTATTACTATACATAATGACTGAGAGTATGGGGGAAACAATGGGGAATAAGAGAAGCAAGCACAGAGAAAGAATAAGAAAAGATAAAATACTTACTGGTTGTGATGGAGCAGAAATTTGGGGCTTCGTGAAGGAAGAAAGTATGGAAATGTCCTCTGCACTCTAATGAAGAAATTGCAAGTAGAAGAGACAATGGGAATGATTTGGGAGATTTAACCCAAACCCAGAAAACATTAAGACGAGTAATTACCTTGATCCGTGTTCCGATGCAAGCAATTGGGACAAACCGTCTCTGCCTTTCGATGAATATACGACACGTGTATACTGCTCCTGGATTTCAAAAGAAATTAATCTCAGCCATCCACGCATCCTAATGGAATACGAAGCAACTTGAAGATAGATACTCAGAAGGGTCAGCCCAAGAGGTTAGTTCTAGAAGGACACCCCAAACTTAATGCCCCGAGTTACTCTCCCTCACGTTATTGGCTTTCCCTCGAGAAGTAAGCCTCTCATCCAGCCTTCGAGACGGAGTCCTCTAAATTCTGAAGATCTACCTTGAGGCTACTGATAAGTCCATGGTTCGTATTCTGGACCTCATTCAATCTCAAACTAAGGCACGAGAAGGGTCGTGGGCTCGAGTTACGCAGAGGATGGATCCACGGGTCTATCAATCCAAATCCATATAAGGAATGCGTATATTCTGAACGTGCTACAAAGAATACACTTCTTCTAAACATGGTAATACAACCATGAACGAAATACACTTCTCCTATACATGTTAATACAACTATTATCTCCATAACAGTTGTATTCATACCATAATTACATATCTTACCAATCTATGTATGGTAGCTCTATAAATACCGAAGGTTTGGTAAATCTCTCTATCGATCATCTTACATGCAATACGCCTTAAGCACATACTAACTTAAGCGTCAGAGTGTCTACTCCCGGGGACACCCGGGGCCTCCTTGTTTTGCAGATCAGTTCGTGAGCTGAGTTCGTCGTCAAGCGCGGGTGCCACACCTTCATCAATCGGATGGAAGAATCTTATTTGGGGATAAATGTTTCAGAATTTCAATACATTCTTTCAACTATGGCACAAGTCATAATATTTTAAGACTCATTTCATCACCATAAAATTTAGTTAAAATTAAAATAGTTTACGTATTATTATTAATTCGTAACAAAAGTTGATGATTAAGAACGCCGTGCATCGTACGAAACAACTAACCTACTTATATAAACTGATAAGGAGTTGAAAAGAAAAGACATTCGTTTTTTGATGAATTTCGATTTCTCCTCAAGGTCGCCTGATCCTGCCACACGGCCATGCCGCTAGTTTCTCCTGTCCATATGATGTCATATGTTCCCGATGATTCAGACTAATCTAGATACTTTTCTTATTTCATTGTCACGTATTAAATTTCACTATATCATTTTATATATTAAATTTCACTATATCATTTTATTTGTTAGACAGTAGTATCAGATATTTAACTCAATTTATATTAGTTAGGATTTAGCAAGGGTTTATTGATTTTCCTTTGTACCCTTGTATTGCCTATATTATTGTGAATACAACACACAACATGGTATCATATATTGGTCTAGGGTTTAAATGTTTTTTCTTGAGCCGCCGCTACATTAATTTACTATATGATGTGTGAGTCTACCTAAATCTGATCGATTAATTAACTTAGATCGGTTTATCTGTTACTGTGTACGGGACATTATAATGTCAAATATGCGGAATTTAAATAACACAGCAATTGATAACGCAGTTCGGTTTACAACCTACTCTGCGAGGCAGCTTCTGCCCAACTTGAAGAATTTCACTAGAAAGCCCAGTTACAGTACAAAATCCCTTTGCTACTTAACTCTATATCTAGCGCGAGTCAAGGCTGCACTTCTTCAAACTGTCCCAAACACAAGCTCCTTCTATGTTGATCTCCCGATCTTGTTGTCGTTGTCGTTTGTCGATCTCTTCGAGTGAACCTTAACCACGGCTCTAACTTCTGCTCGATTCTTCTGTAGCAAAAACCTCAAACTCCCAGTTTATGCTTTATGCGTTGAAACTCCTGAATCGATGCTGAATATAGCCATGGGGCTCTGTATTTATAAAGCATTGAATCCATGATCAATCGGATTCATCACTCTTCTTTTCCCTGTTTGAATTGTGATTTCCATATTTGCTATTCTATTACATAAGGGAAAAGAATGTTCTAATCTAGGTCTAATTAGGAATAAACCATATTAATTCGGTTTTATTCCAAATATGTTTTAATCTTACCAACTAAAACACAAAATAGAATCTAGATTGGATTCGGCTGAATATCATCTTTCCATGTTTGCTCGATCAGCCATAATTAATCTTGGACTTCCTTGTTTGTTGTTTTTCTGAATCTGCGTCTTCTTGACATTACTTCATGTCGAAATTCCTGAAGAACTTGGCGCCTGACATGAATTCATGTCAAAGTCTTCACCGTTCATAAAAATTGCCAACTCAATAATTCTTGACTTTACAATCTCCCCCTTTGGCATTTTTGTGAACCCAACACTTCTTGACTTTTAAATATCATCATAGTGCATCAGGGTTGTTGTAACTCCCCCTGAATCCTTGAACAGCTTGTTGATCATCAAAAGTTACAGGTCACGCAGAGGACAGTCGAATGTCCAAAACATCAGAAAAACATATTACATGGAAATAAACTAAAAAGTTTAAGAAGTCCAAGAATATCAAACTACTCTCCCCCTGGGGTCATTAAAATGCCAAAGCCACCTTGCTTGTCTTCATGTAGCTGGTGCAGTATTCAGCAGGTGCTTGCAATCCCCTTTACTTCTTGAGAGTAGCAATCTCTTCATCAGTCTCAGTGTCTTCACTTGATCCATCAGTTGCTTCCTTTCTTGATTCTGAACTGGATCCTGTAGAGCTTGACTCCTTCTCAGCAGAAGAGTCCTCATTATCATCTTCACTGGACTGTGATCTCTCCTTCTCAGCTGAAGCATTCTGTCCTTCAGCATCAGTAACAGCAGCATTAGCAAGGGTTTCTGCCAGATGACCACTTTCTTGCTCAATCTTCTGCATCTCAGATGTAATCTCCTCCATCTGTGCTGCTAATACTTCATATCTTGAGTTCAAAAACTCCAGTCTTGCCTCATTCCTTTGCATATCAGTCTGATCAGTCACATCTACTGGTGGAATGTAGGGCAAATCAATTATTCTCCCCCTATTTGTCACCTTCTAGGTAGGCTTGTACTGCTTGATAGTTACAATCTTGTCAGTTTCCAGTGCAAGCTCAGAGAATATTCTGGTAATGAGGCCTGGGTTGATCAACCTCTCATTTCTGACACAGTTGGCACACTTAGCAATGTGCTGAAACATTACAGCTCCTAGGTTGATGTCAGTTCTGGTCCCCAGTGCATACAGAAAGTGCCCTAGATCTTTTGTTACCTCTGAGATGTCTGATGTAGGCATCCAAATATGTATTCCCATCTTGAATAGATAGAAATATCTCAGAGTTAACTTTGAGGCTGGCACATACTTAGCATTCCACTCCATCACTCCTTGGTTAGTGATCTCAGCAGCAGCATTATTGATGGAGAATGCAAAATCCAGAGGGTAAGCAGCATCATCATCTTTAACAGGCAAACCTAGTACTTCTCTAATTTTTCTGGGAGAGAATTCTAGAGTTTGTCCCCTAAGCTGGATCTTATGAAAGTACTGGGATTCTGGCTCATCTATCCCATCATGCATGGCCTCATAAAATTCATATACTAGGTTTTCATTGTATGCAGTATAACCTCTCACAGTACTAGCACAGCCTAAGTAATTGAGGAATTCAGAAAAACCTGTACTGATGAAGCTTTGTTCCTCAAATTCAACTTCTGGCCAAATCTTTCTCTCTCTGATTGGCTTGGCTGGCTTCTTTCTCCTTGCTGCATTTGTTCTTCTTTCTTTGTAGCAGCTTGAGAAAGCTCTCCATCTTCCTCATCCACTGAAGTTGCAGCTCCATCATCTTGAATTTCTGGAGCACTGGACATTTGAATGTTGCTGTCAGTAGCAACTTTTTCTTTTGAGGCAGAAACTTCAGTCTTCTTGGAACCTCTCCTTTTCCTCTTCTTGGATTTTAAGAACTGGGAGAGTGGCACATCATCACTGGAACTGTGATCAAGTTCACCAGTGGAATCAGTTTGAGCAGTTTGTGGCTCTATTTCTTGTTGAGCAGCGTGCCTTGCTGTATATGTAAATAGGTTGCCTCCAGTCTTCACGGCAACAGTAGAATATGACCTCTTCTTGGCCATCATTTTCTTCTCTGCATCACCAACAGGTTGGTCTTTCATATTTAGAGCACTAACATTCTCCTCCATCCTTGGTTTATCATCCTTCAACTCTTCAGCCATGATCTCATTGACAGTCGAATGTCTATCCATCCTTCAGTTCTTCAGCTTGATCATATAGACAGTCGAATGTCTATACTCCTTTCAACTCTTCATCTCAGCTCTTCTTGGTAGTATAGTAACAAAATAACTACTTCTAACTATACTAACTAATATTTTTGTATTTTTTCTTTTTGTATTTTTTCTTTTGTTTTTCTAGAAAATATTTACATAAAAGCTGTAAATCTACACTACTTCTACATACATAGAAAAACTACCTCACAGTTAGCCAACACCTAAGTGTTGCATGAGCTCTTCAATCTTTTCACCATAAAGAGTTTCGAGCTGTTCTAAAGTACTGATGTTCTCATAAATCAAGGTGATCTCCTTCTTCTCCACAAGATCCCTTATCGAGTGCTTAGTCCTTGTATACTGGACTGAATTCTTTACAATATTAATGGCACTCATCCATATCATTTGAGAATAGCACATTCCTCCGGTGGATGTCCTTTTATCTGAGTCATTGCTTGTAATCATCAAAGCAAGACTATGTTCAGCCTGTTGAAGCATACACAAGACTCCCCCTCGTTTGTTGCATGGATGGATCAGAAAATGCATCAAACGTTTCCATGGAATTATCTTCAACTCATACAATATATTCATCATAACCAGTTCATCAGCTACTGAGTTACTTTTAGACATCCATCTGGTTACACGGGCATTAGAATGTGCATGGCTTGGACTAAGAATCCAAACATCATTCTTGATAGACTGTTCCAACTCTGCTTGCATATCAGCTATCAAGTATTCATTCTTTAAAACTTCTCGCACATCTTTGGGCTTAATCACAAAGGTATAACATGAATATTCTGCTAATGTAATGACAAATCCTGGCAATCCTGTCAATTCCTTGTAGTTTATAGGATTTGTTGATTGAAGTTGCGTCTGATGCTTCCTTTGAGTCTCAACTTCATCTACAGATAGCTTATGCACAGTCTCTGATTTGCCTCCTTGTGTAACCATAGCACTAGAATCATCTGAATCATACATACTGTCAGATGCATCCTGTTGACCAGTGGACATTAAAATGTCCGGAGCATTCTGTTTCTTCCCATCACCAGTAAGATCAACATTTTCTTTCTTATCAGAATTCTCTGAGTCAGGACTAACACTCATACATTGAACATCAAAATCCAGTACATAACAATTATTCGAGGTTCTCGATCCAGTAAAAACTCCATCATTATGTCTCATGGAACATGTTTTCTTATCAAAGTTCACAATCATGTCACTGTCACATAATTGACCGATGCTCAGTAAATTAGCCTTCAAGCCCTCTACCAGTAACACATTGGTAAATACCGGAAATCCTTCAATCACAAGATCTCCTTTTCCAATAATCCGACTCCTTTTTCCATCACCAAATTCAACAGAACCAGCAAAACATGGCTTTAAGTGTTGTAGTAAATCTGGGGATCCAGTCATATGTCTTGAACATGCACTGTCAAAGTACCATGAATCTTGAAATTCAGCATGATGACACACATAGCTTGAGTAGCATACCATGGTAGACTTTGGTTGCCAAATTTTCTTGCTAACTGGCTGTGAAACACTGTGGGTATGATAATGTGAAACTCGTTTTACTGGTAGTTTCTGCTTCATCCGGGCAGTATAATTTCCTGTATTATTCCGAGTGTGAACCATGTTTCGAAAGAGAGCAAAACATCTGTTCTTAGAGTGTCCAATTCTCTTGCAGTAGCTACACTTTCGAACCCTTTTCTTCTTCTGGACTGGATACTTCACATCAACTTTCACCGTTAGTTGAGAATCTTTCTGGTACTTGCTCAGAATATTTGAGGGCCTATTCTCATAACCAATGGCATGTTTAGTATGTTGCCCCATTGTCAATAACTCGTCAAGTTTGGCTCTTCCGATATTGAGTCTATGAATTGCACTTTCTGCATCTTCTGTTCGTTTAGTTACACTAGTCAGCTTCTCGAGTAGGTCATCATTCTTCATCTCCAATTCTGCCTTATCTTTTGTAAGATCATCATTCTTCATCTCTAATTCTGCCTTATCTTTTGTAAGATCATCATTCTTCATCTTCAATTCTGCCATATCTTTTGTAAGTTCTTGGTTGATCTTAACAATTTTCTCCCAAGATTTGTGCAGGTCAATGTAAGCACTGTGAACATCTTTATCAGAATTTCTATCTTCATGAACTGAATCTTCAGTATTATCAATTTGGACATTCGAATGTCTTACTCCTGCATCTGTTAATTCAGTAACCTTAGCTCCAAAAGCAACACAATTGCTTGTTAGTCCTTCAGTATCTTCATCTTCGTCACTCCAGCTGGAAATCATAGCTTGATCACTCATTTCGGCACTAGGACAAACATTTTGAAAATGCCCTAAACCTCCACAGTTTCTGCACCTTTCATCTTTGCTTCTGGAATTTTGTTGTTGTTGTCTTGAAGGCCTGGAGTTTCTTGGATCTTGAGCTCTGGGTTTCCAGTTACTTGGTCTATCTTGAGAATTCAGATTTGAGACTCTATTCAGAATTTTGGAGAAATTTCTGGTCAATAAGGCTATCTCTTCATTGTGTTCATCATCGTTTGGACATTTAACTTCCCTATTTTCAGTGGTTCTGAAAGCTAAGTTGTTCTTGGTCTTCTTTTCAGAGTCTCGATGATATTCTATCTCATATGCTTGTAATGTCCCAACTAGCTCATTCAGTGTCATCTTGGTTAGGTCTCTGGCTTCTTTTATGGCTTCCACTTTATTTCCAAATTTTCCCTTTGGTAGACATCTAAGGAACTTCATGATCAGCTTTGGTTGTTTGTGTTTCTTGCCAAGAGCAACCATTTTATTCATTAGATCTCTGAATCGGCTGTTAAACTGGGCGATGGTTTCATCATCATTCATCATCAAGAGTTCATATTGTCCAGTTAACACACTCAGTTTGCTTTCCCTAGCCTTTGCATCTCCTTCCACTACAAGAAAAAACACCTATAGCAACCAGAAAATGACAACCGGGCGAATTACGGTTGCAAAAGCTTACGGCCTATGAATTAGCAACGGGTATTATTAATTTGGGCTGCAAAAGATTTTCCCGCCTTTTCTTCTTCGTTTCCCGCCTTTCCTTCTTCTGAATTATATATTTTTATCGTCATTAAGATGGGCCCACAGATATATTTGTAACAATATGTAGTAATAAAAATGCACAACAGAAGGCTCGAACAACTGTTAACAGGATTAGTGTCAATGCCTTCATCCAACTCACCTTCAATGATCATGTGATTTTTATTAAGCTTTTAATAAATATACAACTTAGTTTTTGAAGAAGAAAATGAAATAAAAATACAATCCGAACCCTTCGAACCGTGGTGAGGAGTAGTAGTGCGAAAGCTCTTATCCACACTGCCATGACATTTTACACAAACATACTCTAGATTAGATATTTTATATTTTTAATTTCTTCGTATTTATGGAAGGTTCCTGTAACTAAACAATGATAATTTGCTTTTAGATTATATTACATTAATCAGTAGTCAAATCATAAGTTCATAACTCTCCTTTTTTATTAAGACCCTGTCCGGTTCAACTTATTTGGTGTTGTGCTGTGCTGATGAGTGTTGTGTTGTGCTGATGAGTGCTGAGCCGTGATGTGCTGTGCTGATCTTGTGCTGAATAGTGTTGAACGTATTGAATTGTGTTCATTTGAGTTGAAGAAAAACACAATGTTTATTACTTAAGAACTAAAAAATTTACTTAATTAATATTATTTTTACAAAACATAAAAAATAGTGTCTATTTAGAGCTTAAATGTGTTGAGCTGAATAGGTGTTGTTCTGACCAGTGCTGTGCTGTGCTGTGCTGATGAGTGATGTGCTGTGTTGATCAGTGTTGTGTTGTGCTGAAATGTGCTGCAATAAGTTAAACTGGACAGGGCCTAAATTGAAATTTTTTAACTAATTGACTATGTATGAATACTTATAGTTGAGATATTAGTATTAACTAGTTGTATTAAATTAAACTAATTCATATTAAACCACACTTGATATCATGTAGATATTAACTAATATCAACTATTACTAGATACTAAGTAAGTGTTACCCTTTAATTAGCAAGATACTAACTAATATCATATATTTTACTTGACATTTTATGAAAATGATTTTAACTAATATCACCAACTAAGTTGATATTTTGTCATAGGAATCAATTATTACTTAACTTTCAATCAATATGAATGACTTAATAAACAATAAATCTTACTACAAGTTACTTATGTTAAATTGAATTGTTTTAATATTGAATTAGATTGAATTAAAAAATAAATGTATTGAAAACAATAATAGTATCGCTAAATTTAGTCGAGTTTCATCAAATCACATGAACAATTAAAAATAAATGTATAGCTAAAGCTATTTTCGATAACTATAAGTTAAACTCTTACTTATTCAATATAATCACAGACTCACACTTGAATAAAGCTTAAGCCTTGTAATTGAGTTCTTATATATACATACTAAAATCAAATCTTTTACTTTACTTTGTATAAATACTACTCCCCGCGTCACAATTAAAAGGGTCTACAGGGACGGAGGTTCTATTCTTAAGAAATATGATGTGGCAGTAGGACACATAGGCAAAAGAATGGTAAAAGACAATTTTCACCCCATAATTACGTGGATCAATTAATTTTTATAGATTCGTGAAGGGTAAAATGGACAATTTACTATATTATTTTTGCCAAATGAGGAAATATTGAAAGTAACACTCTTTGATTGGGACATTTCAAAATAAAAAGTATGACTATTTAATTGGGACAGGGGGAGTAATAACTAATGAAAATCATGCATTTCCATGACTTTATATTAATACTAATAACTTTGTTGAATTTATACAATTATATATAAATCTTATTTGACTTTTTATAAACACTAACAAAAATGTATTTTGAATAAATAAAGATCAAACTATTATTTGATTTTCTAAAAACACCACCGACTAAGTTGACATTTTGTCATTGAATTAAGTTTAAGTTAACTATCGATTAATATGAATAACTAAATACAATATTCTCATACTGGATTATGTTATAGACGATCGACTAATTTAATTTGACTAGATAAACAATAGCTCTTACTTGACTTCATATAAATGCTTGAGTTAACATTATATATTCAATATTCAATTTTAATTTTAGATAGACCTTAATAAAAATAATTTTGAGAGTTGATTATATAAACATACTCACTAAATTAAGGTAAACCAATAAAACCATCCAAACCCTTATACAATTCAAATAATAATAATGTAAACAAAGTTACCCTTATGCAAATTTTGGTTCACTTAACTTTTTTAAGCATAATAAATAGCTAATTATATTATCTACCACCTTATATTAAAGGGGGAATGATGAAACTCGGCCAGTTTAGGTACGGTGGCACGTTTTCTCGCTTTACTTTTTCTTCCTCGACCTCCACGTCACCTCTCGTTCGGCAAGATGACCGCCCCCTCTCGCACAGTACAGGTACGCGGTGCGCCGCTTTTGGAGACGAAGACTGCCAAGGAATGGCCGGTATAGGTCCGGTACTGGGTTACCTTCACCTTCAAAAAGCAGCTCCTCCTCTCTGCTTCACCTCATCGCTTCTTCACGAGTACTACCTGCTGCGTCGGTTCCCAGTTGCGATGGGCCTCATCGCCGCCGGGTCCACCGGCCTGACTCAGGCCCGACTCCTCTCCTTCCTCAACTCCAGCTCCGCCGACGACCTCAACCTCCTCTACTCTCATGTCTACGCCGGAGTTATCGCAAGCGGAAGCTCTTCCGGTGGGGCCGACTGTCGTTTGCTAATGGGGTGTGAATCGATAACACCCTGCCTCTTAAACCCTCCCTTTAAGAATGTCGTGGATGGTGTTTACAGGGCCGCTTCCGAGGAAGTTGATTTTTAGAACAAGGTAATCTCATTATTTTTCCCAATGTTTTTGTTAACTTCATATTAGTAATACATTACAATGATGTTATACTATTGTGATTGTTTGTATTTGTTTACAAAAAGGTGTTAGCTTTGTAACTGTTGTGTGAAATTGTGAGTGTTTGTTTATGAAAAGTCTGATCCATGCTTATAGATTCTGCTCTTTGTTAACTGACTGTGTTATTGATGGGAAAGAACATTAGGCTTATTAGTGTTTAATTATTAAGTTGTGGGGTTCATAATTTGGCAGCATACTACTTTTATTATATATCAATTTCTGGTGTGGTTCTGTTCTTGTATGTGTGTCAACAAATGGGACACTATACCCAACAAGAACCAGGAAACGACAACTTACTATGAGCAAGATGTTAGAGAAAAGTTTCGTCTTCTCAACTAGCCACCTGTTGTGTACTTGAAGCATTGATTTGTTTGTGCTCATTTTTCAATGAATATATCATGAAATTTATGATATTATAGCTTATTGAAATCCACCTAGCCTTGTTGATGGCTGTTTATGAAATGTTTTTATACTTGTATGCTCTGCTTTTCAGTTACTTGTATTTCTCTAGGCCTTTAATTGGTTGTGGGAACTGAGTACATTGTATGTATTCTCTGGGGTTTTATGTGTGAATAATCCATGATTAGTTAAATCTTTGATTAGTGTTACTGTCCATGTTTCTGTATGGTTGATCAGTAAACTACAGGAGTTGAAACCATCGTGTTTTTTATACGTATAGAACCTTTTTCGAAAGCCACATATCCTAAGTAAGCAGTGATAGTCATTTAAAACCTAAACTACATTATCAATTTCCAAACCAGTAGAAGATTAATGATATGTTGATACTTATAAGTTATAGGAGAGAGCTTAGTTTTGGAACAACCTTGAAATGAAAGCAAGCTTCCATGAAACCTTTGGTCTGAACTTTCAATTTTGAAATAGATATTCCATGGCTACCTGAAGCTTTATTGCTTGAAGAAGATTAGCATGTAATTGTTGGAATTTTATGTAACGTGTAAAAATAAAGAGGTGCTGAATTTCGTAAAATTATTGCAGTTTTGTTATATGTTTGTGGATGTGGTTAGAATTGCTTTATGTGCCTAATCTAGGTTTCTATGCCTAACATTGTGTTGAACAAGAGGAAAATCTGCAAGAACTTCTACTTAGATGCAACTTCTGTGACTTATGTGGACAAAAGTATTCATTGGAGATTTGTTGTTGCAGAACGAAACACGTACAAGGTTTTAAAATTTGACTCGCGAGTCTGCTAATTGGCCTTCTTTAACTGACTCTGCATGCATTAGTTGAGTTTCTTGAAGCTCCACCAGCACTTGGAGATCATGAAGATCAGTCTGAAAATGCTTAGAATGCTTCTGGCTGCTTTAAAGACTTGTTGGAATTGGTTTCAAATTTGTTAGATTTGTTTGTTTCTTGGAACTCAGAGTGTGTAGGATGAGAAGTAGGACATGATTTTAAGTGTGTATATTAGAATATACAGGACAATCTCATTTTTCATGCTGTTGAGTTTTCTTAACTTTGAACTTGATATGTAAACATTCAAAGATCTTATTCTTGAATTAACTGCGGCTGAATAAGTATTTGGCCTGATTAAATCTGGTAGTGGTGGAGTAGTATATGAACAAAGACGTGATTTAATCATGTTGTTTTTTATTCGATTATGTAGGTTCAATATATATTTAATATTCCATACGATTATTAATTTCAATTGTGCAGCTTCATGTAAGATTTATATTTCCTAAAATATATTATCAATGAATTTAAAGTTAAATAATATTTACGCTCATAAAAGTTTAGGTAAAAATGCGCCTCAAGTCGGGTCAATACTGCACGAAGTGCAGAATCCTCAGTCTAGTTTTAATTAATGAGTGAATGATTTTTTTATACTATATGTCTTTTGTACTAGTCTCATTAGAAAACTTTAGATATCAAACACTTTGTATTTTAAACAAAAATCATAGAAATTTGTGTTTTATCTGTAAAAATGAATGATAATTTGTATAAGTTGTACTGTTTTTAAAAATAAATTAAAATATTTATTACTACTGAAAAATATTATAAAAATTAAAACATAAATAAATACATTTATGTTTGATCTGAACCGTGAATCTTTTCGGTCAGTTCAATCTCAGCCGTTGAAAAGAATTGTCTATATAAGACCCTTATCTTTTCTTAAACCCTTCCTCCTCCACACTTCAACACGCAGCACACAATCCTTACTCTTGGCTCCTTGCCGGGATTTGCAAGGGATCCGGCGACGACGCCAAAGCTCTGCAGTTCGATTCATCTCTCTCGTCCTCAATAGTGGCATCGCAGTGGTGGTGATGATGTGTATGATCGAGAAGCCGGAGCGGTCGGCGGGGTACGGTAACGAGGCAGTTGGAAAGTAGATCTCGGAAATCAGGTATGCGTTCTTAGACTTTGATTAGAGGTGATAATTATGTTCATGTTTGTTTTATATGAACATTTACCGTGATTAAATTAAGAGGTTGGTGCAGAGGTAATCAATGTCTGGCTTTAACAAAAACTAAATCAATGGAATATAAAAAATGGAAAGTTCACCTCATACTTTCTAGTCCTGGATCCTGCCCTTTGACATTATTAGGGCTATCTTCGGATGAACAACTTTTTCTTGATCAATAATTGACCTAACTATAATCAAGATGTGAAATAAACAAACACAAGAATTGAGAACAAATGATTCGATTCCAAACTTTGATCCCTCTGATATATTTCTGTACCATTCTTCTGCATTTCTTTGTTTTCCATGATATCTAATTTTGATAAATCAGTGAAAAGGAACTATCTTAATTTTCTGATGTTTATTTCTTCATATGTGTCTCTTTTGCACTATATATAGTTTGTTGGGGAAGTTATAATATTAATCAGAAAATGTTTTGAAATTCAGAGGTAATGCATGTGATTATAGCTTGTTTTACCGTCAATTACAGTATTAGTAATAGATTAATTTTGGAGTTTTATTCAGATTCTGGTTCGATATTTTTTGCTCTTCAGGGAGCTGAATTTAATTAATGGCTTCGTCCTCTGCCCGGAGCAAGCTGACACATCAGTTTTTCTGTAAGATGCTTTGGCTGTAGAATTGCAGAGGCCCAAGGAAGATGCTACTGTCACTGTGGGGTTTCCCCCTCTAGGTTGGTGCAGAAATTGTGTTTGTATTTCTGTTTTTTGACAGTTTAAAGAGTACTTTTGTGACTGTGTGCTCAAAGAGTAAATTTGTGTTTGTGTTCGAGTGCTCATGTTTGCTCATTCTAGGGTGAGAGGGTATAATATACCATATGAAGTAAGATTTGATAAAGTATTTAACATATGAAGTAAGAGTATGTTTCAAATCTTAGGGGTTTAACAAATGCTAACTCTACCGATCATAGATTCATGGTATTATGATTATTTCTCACCAAGTATAGTATTTTGTATATTTTACTCTGCACACTCAGTACCCCATGATCTTTTTGAAATCATATCCTCTGCTTGTTACTTGGAAAAGCCGATAAAAGTTATTCTTAAATGCTCAGAGATCATTTTAGCTGTGAAAGACAATATTATTGTTTATGAAGTTATGGGTCTTGATATGCTTGTCTTCTTTGTTAAGGATTTCTATGTTCTCGACCCACTACTCCCTTTGAGGCTTTGACTGCTAAACTTACTTCACATATATGGTCTGACAAGAAAAACATTCTGTTTTCTAATCATGAATGTGCTTGAGCTGACAAGCTCATCTTGCTTCTCTAACACATTTTGTTTAATGAAATTCCATTCAAGTGTTTAATGATATATTTCGTTCTCTTGTGTCACCTCAATTTTGTTGGATGCTTAACAAGTTTTACTACATTCTGCATCTGTAATCTGCACTATGTATGAACAATAATCTTAGAATTTGGTGTTAATTTGAATGTGTGAGTGATGAAATTAATCAACTTTTATTGTTAGGTTGAAAAGCTGTACGAAAAAGGGAAGTGTCTTCATGGTGAAGAACCTTTATCGTTAGCACGTGGTCTTACGTCATATGCGACTCCGTCGTGGTTCTTGGCAATACTGTTTAAGGTAACACTGAAGTGATTAGATTACAGTATTTGGGTAAAACACAAACGCGGGACCTGAGAACACCTGAGCACATAAATTAGCCCACATTAGCCTTAACTAGTTTATCGAAAGCATGTATTGACAAATTATCTTTCTTTTGGACCAAATATGTGAGTTGTTGACTTCGGGTCCTTGCCACGCCATTGACATATCAAGAGAGGTAGGTGTGCGATTTGTGAAAATGTAGATATAGTAGTATGGTATGTATCAGGTTATAATGTTGATTCATTTGAGCAGGACTGCCTGTGATTATGTGGAGCTGCGCGCGTGCCTGCCTGTGATTATGGATCATATGAGGAACGTGACTAGGCTTACTGCTGTGAAGGCATCGGGAGTGATAGCTGGATCTCCACTGCCCTTGGATCTGTATTGTGTCTTCAATCGAGTGATATCAGACTGATATTGATTGTTGAAGAAGGATTGCTGCAGATTTGATTCATTTAAGCAGGCCTGCCTGTGATTATGTGGAGCTGCGCGCGTGCTTGCTTGTGATTATGGATCGTATGGGGAACGATGTGACTAGGCTTACTGCTGTGAATGCATGGAGAGTGATAGCTGGATCTCCACTGCACTTGGATGTGTCTTGTGTGTGTATCATACTTAAATGGATTGGTGAACAAGGTGAAATTTGAAGAGATCAAATCTGCAGCTTAAATGATCAAATCTGTAGCTTAAATGATCAAATTTGCATCAAATTTGCTCATTATGATTTTTTTAGATTTCAGATTACATATGTAATACATATTTTAATCAGTTAATGATATTATTTTGATTGATCTACCTTTTAATAGTTTCAGTTTTATGAATTATTAATAATTAAAATAGTAATATTAATTAAAATAATAATATTAATAATTTGTATAATTAATTAATTAATATTAGCAAAATTAAATTTAATCAGAAAATTTTGAAACTTACGACGAGAATTTCGTTGCAAATAGTAATTTACAGCCGACCACGTGTCCCGTCGTAGAGTATTTAGCAGCACCTTTCTTCACAGTTGCAAAACATCAATTATGACGGGAAAACCCATTTACGAGGGAAGCTACACCAACCCCCACATGGACGGTCGTAAATGATCATTTACGACGGGAAATGCACCTATTGCAACCAAATTTGCGGCTGCTATAGCTGTTTTTTCTTGTAGTGTTCATGTACTGATTCTAATATATCCCATGCTTCCTTGGCTGTAGTACAGTTAGAGATGAATTTAAACTGCTCTGAATCAACCGATGTGAAGATAGCATTCAAGGCTTTGGAGTTTGCTTGACATGCTTTTAGTTCTGCAGGAGTATATGAAAGTTTAGGCTTTAGTACTTCTGTAGCTCCTTCTTCTTCACTCTTAGGTACAACTGGTGGAGACCAACTTGTCATTACAGCAGCCCATGCATAATTATCAGTAGCGTCAATGAAGACTCTCATCCTTGTCTTCCAAAATGCATAATTTGCCTCTCCTTCAAGCAAGGGTGGCTTAGTGGTAGATCCTCCTTCTCGGCTAGCCATAGGTAGAACTCTGTCCAGATCTTCTCTCCTTGCAATCAAGGGCTGTTTAAGCACCAGCTCTGATACCAATTGATGTGTGAGTCTACCTAAATCTGATCGATTAATTAATTTAGATCGGTTTATCTGTTACTGTGTACGGGACATTATAATGTTAAATATGCGGAATTTAAATAACACAGCAATTGATAACGCAGTTCGGTTTACAACCTACTCTGCGAGGCAGCTTCTGCCCAACTTGAAAAATTTCACTAGAAAGCCCAGTTACAGTACAAAATCCCTTTGCTACTTAACTCTATATCTAGCGCGAGTCAAGGCTGCACTTCTTCAAGCTGTCCCAAACACAAGCTCCTTCTATGTTGATCTCCCGATCTTGTTGTCGTTGTCGTTTGTCGATCTCTTCGAGTGAACCTTAACCACGGCTCTAACTTCTGCTCGATTCTTCTGTAGCAAAAACCTCAAACTCCCAGTTTATGCTTTATGCGTTGAAGCTCCTGAATCGATGCTGAATATAGCCATGGGGCTCTGTATTTATAGAGCATTGAATCCCATGATCAATCGGATTCATCACTCTTCTTTTCCCTGTTTGAATTGTGATTTCCATATTTGCTATTCTATTACATAAGGGAAAAGAATGTTCTAATCTAGGTCTAATTAGGAATAAACCATATTAATTCGGTTTTATTCCAAATATGTTTTAATCTTACCAACTAAAACACAAAATAGAATCTAGATTGGATTCGGCTGAATATCATCTTTCCATGTTTGCTCGATCAGCCATAATTAATCTTGGACTTCCTTGTTTGTTGTTTTTCTGAATCCGCGTCTTCTTGACATTACTTCATGTCGAAGTTCCTGAAGAACTTGGCGCCTGACATGAATTCATGTCAAAGTCTTCACCGTTCATAAAAATTGCCAACTCAATAATTCTTGACTTTACACTATAGTACCGCCGTTACAGAAATCTGATATAGTGTCCCTGTTACAGTAATCTGCTACGGTGTCACCGCTACAGTAATCTGATTCTGCTATAGTGTCGCTACATCAATCTACTACAGTACTGCTACAACTTTCTGTTTGATTTCTAATTTATTTTTCAGCTGATTGCGCCTTTCGTTTCCAGTTGTTTTTTTACTTTTATTTGCATACCGGTGAGTATCTTTGGCACCTGAATTTGTAAGGTTTAGGTGCCATTGTTTGCATTTGAGTTTTGAGATATATTGGAATTGGTGGATACAAGACGTTAAAGATTATTTTGGATTTGGAATTGGTGGATTCAAGACGTTAAGGATTATTTTGGATTTTGTAATGGTGAATTTGGCTTTTGGAGTACACGGTTTTGACCTGGCAAATTTGTGGCTTCAGCCTATTGCTACCGCTAGTCTTGGTTCATTTTCTTTGGTGCGTAATTGTAGTATTTTGGTTCAATTCATTTCAGTTCAGTTTAGGCGTATTAAACATGCCCTAACACATAAATAAGGGATGAATGATTTTTAAATGATTGTAAGGCCAATTTGTTACAAATCTCTGTATACAAATGCTGTCAATGAATACAGTAGAGGTCATGTTGAGTACCCAACTTGAGCTCCCAAATGGCTTCTCTTTAATATCCTGGATCTTTGCTATTACAAAAACTTGAAGATCCATGCCAAATGTGTACCCTCCTTCCTTGCAATCCTACACAATATTTTCTCTGTTTATAAGTTGCTTCTTTCTCGATTCTCGAAGAAATGGTATTTACTTCAGTAGAGCCATGGATGCCTGAATTTCTTCCAGAGTTTTCCCCTTTGTCTCAGGAACAAGTTTCACAACAAACAGAATGATTGATGCACAGAAAATGGAAAATATGAAGAACACTCCTGTAAGAAAATATGGAGTCTATGTAATCAGAACACCTGAGAAAATTTCAGTATTTATTTTGTAGTAAATGGAAAAGATGCAATACCAGATGAACTCCATTCAAACAAAAAGTTGAAGGCATAGGCCACAATCCAAGAACTGAACCAGTTGCCTAATGCCACCAGGCTTCCAGCACTGCCTTTGATGTTTATAGGGAAAATCTGCGGTGCAAAAAATCGTTGTTCAGTTGGTGGCTTCCAAAAAATGATACGGTTATATGCACGGCTGGAAATCATACCTCAGACATGATTACCCAAGTGGTACTGCCCAAACCAGCTGCCATTGATGAAGAGTATATCTGTTCCATCATTAAGGCATTATAATTCAGAACCTAAATTCATTTCCTTTCAGTTTGGTCAGAAATGCAGAAACCATTTTTACGACACAGACAATCTTGATGTACCCCAACCAAATCACATTTTTAGGCTCTTGTACCACCATTACGGCTTAAAAGGCTCGCCAGAATCCACATCAGTATGTCACCGTCTAATTTAGACTAACCCGCACAATATTTTTTACCGTGTACATCCCAAGAAGGCTCATACTAATTGGACAGTAAGATGTGTATTTTTGATGCAGGACTTGGTTTGATACCCAACAATCCTCCTATCTGTGAATGATGAAAGACAATAATATGGATCGAGTAAAATTACCATTACTCCAGCAAGCACCAGCATGGGAGATATCTCTAACCACAGATTGTGAGCCTACAAAAACCAAGTGAGAATGATGAAAAAGCAGCAATCTACCTCCTGTACACAAGCTACTGGAAACAATAATGATCTTTACCTTAAAGAAGAACCCTAAACCAGCCAAAAACATCCCAAAACATGCTATTGAAGCAGTAATCTGTGAAGATACCATGTTAGTCTAGACTAATTTTCCATTGCTCATGAAGGGAACCAAAGAGGAACAACAGGTATATTGGAGATTCTAACCATCAAAATTGGACGTCGGCCTGCTTTATCCACAAGTAGTACACTCAAGGGAGCAAAAGGAATCTTGAAAAAGAAAAAACCATGTCTTAGGACTTCCAATTCAATGCAGAAATTTCGCAAGAACTTTAAATTATTCAGTTTCGAGAGACAAACTTGAACAGCAGCTATTACTGTGGATGAAATGGCGGCAGGGCAACCTTGATACAATTCATTTTTTCAGGTCAGTTAATGTACTTCATTAAGGAAGCAAAAGCTAGGTCATTAACCATAAATCCTTTACCAGCTGCTTGAAAAATTGAACTGGTGTATGATGAAACTCCATCTGCCCCTCCAAACTGTACTAGAAGCATCAAGCCCACGCCGACAAGAAGTGGATGAGCATATTTCCTATCAAACAATTCCCAAATGCTCGATTTTGATTCAAGTTCAGATGTTTGTGCATACTCCTGCAAAGCCATAGCCAGAACATTAAGCAGAATCCTTACAGAAATGACATCTATTACAGATACCATAGTGAAAGTAAGCACTCCTACTTCAATTTCAGCAGCTTCAAAGGAGATGTCAGCATTTTGTCCCCTCAGACGCCACAGCACTATTTCTGAACCTTTTTCATCTCCAATCATCGCCTGTTTATAATATGTACATAAGTCTGGCACAAGGTTTGTTGCTTACATAATCTGAAACCATTAGGCTAGAACTCACCAACCACCTAGGAGACTCGGGCATAAAGAACAGTCCTAAAACCTGTGCCAGACTAGGTAATACTCCTGAAAGAAAATGCACTCTCCATCATGGCCAAAGTAATGAAAGCATGGAGGAATTTGATTTTAACAGCCAGAGAAGTCCTTATTACCTACTAAAGCAAGCGAACGCCATGTCATGAAATTGCCGAATAAGAACATCAGTATAAAGCCGGAAGTTTGTACAAACTGTGAAAAACATTTATCATATCAAGAAACAAACACACTTGAATAAACAAAGAGGAACCAACCAACAGTAAATTTTCTATATACCGTAGCTATGGCTATAAATCCACCCCGGATATCCTTGGGGGTAATCTCTGCTATATAGATCGGTGCCTGATTAGGGAATAAGTCAGATGTTTACTTTTGTCCAATACATGTAGAAAATACAATGTGTTAACATTTACCACATAGCAATGAAGTCCACATCCAACTCCCATCAACAACCTTCCAACATTAAGCCACCAAGCACCCTTTACAAACAGAAATATGTTAGCCTATTATTCACCCACAGAAACCTAAATTCGCAAATCTTCTTCCGGGGCATTTTTACTCAAATCCTCATGATACGGATAAATAAAAGAGCTAACACACCTCTCCAAAAATGATCAAGATCCATCCCAAAATGAAAAAAGTTGCCAAAATGCGCATTGTCTGCAACAATACAAGTGCTGTAAAAGTGAGCTAAGAAAAAACCAACTGGCACATTACTATGAAAGTGCATGATGGAGAACTTACAACTCGGCGTCCAACATAATCAGCAAGCTTGCCACTAACAAGAGCACCCATCATTCCACCAAATTTCAAGATCGAAGAGAAAACAGAATACTTGAAAACAAAAGCAAAACATGAATACATTCAGTTCAGCTGATCATCATCAAACTGTTGATTCACACAGTCACACACACACACACTTACTTGTGCAAATGATAATCCAAGGTCATTCATGATCCCTAACTCAGCTGGTGAAGAATATCCCACCTAAAACAAAATCATCTTGTTGTGATTTTCCATCTATAGATAAGACAGCAATGCTGAAACACAGATTTATTACCGCCAATCCAAAGGCTAATGAACCGCAAGAAACGATACAAGTGCTGAATAAAACGGCGGACGTTACAGAACGGGTCTTATAGCCACAGCTGCTGCTGCTGCTGGAACTGGATAGCAACTCCCCTTCCATATTTCCGCTCTCTTTTCACACCTTCTCCGTTAAGCTGATGTGATAATGGCTCTAACTTGTAATGAGGATTCGAGGATCCAAACTGCCCATTTATATCCACTTTTAGAAATGGCACGTTTTCCAAGAAGTGCCAACTTGCTGGTTTTTTAAAATTGTTTCATTCAAATTACTGGTATCTTGACAGAGCCAAATGCACCAACTTGCGATCAACTTGCGCTTTACGAGTTTCCCTGAGCTTGCCCAGAATCGGATATGACTTTTTTTTATTATTTCTAGATTTTGTACGCCATGCTGTTTGATTTTTAATGTTATCCTGGGACTCCTTTTACCGCATGAACTTCGCCAGCCGTTACATAATTACGAGAGCTTCCCATGCCTTGGATGTTTTTTCCTTCTTTTTCCCGCGTCACTTTATTCACATCCTTGACTTTTTAAAGATTCAAAATATTAGAGAGAAATTTCATTTTATTCAAAATCATGATAGTAGTCCAAAATACGGTATAAATTTACGAAAATATCTTCACGGATTAGGTTCATCGGGAAACTAGCGATAGTTACAAAGGTATTTTAGAATATGCTGAGTAAAATACCGCACTTCAGATAAATTAAAATGAAAAATTGGTAACAACCTAGCTAGGGCATAGTGAACCGGTTACTTGAATGGATGAAAGCGTTGAATTTGAATTCAAACGCAGACATGTAAGAAAAACAAGGCAATAGTTATGAAATATCATTTGTTGGTGGTAAACAGAACCATAGATGCTTGAATTTGTTCCAAGGTGCGGCCTTTGGTCTCGGGGACAAGTTTTGCAACGAATAAGATGGTCAGCCCACTTGCTATTGAGAATATGAAAAATGTCCCTGAAATGAAACCAAATTCAGGCACTCAACGTTAATCTTCAAATTCATATCTTGAAATTCTAGTCATTCATACCTTGAGATGTAATCCATTGTGTCAGGAAGTTGAATGAGTAGGAAATGAGCCATGTCCCAAGCCAGTTTACGACCGTTACCAGGCTTCCTGCTTGACCTTTTACATTTATGGGGAATATCTACACAAAACAATCACCCTGGACTCAGTCTTTTTTGCTATATTTAGCTCAACTGAAACCCTTATTAATTGACCAGCTAACATGGTTCAGCCCATCACTATTTTAAAAGGCGAATAATACTTTTCTAACCTCTTACAATCTCAACCTCTCAAAAGGCGAATAAGTGGTTGTTTGAAAGATCAAAATGAACAAAAACAATGTCTACTTTTAGCTAGAAAATGATGCCTATGCCTCATTTCCTTTCTATGCCTACTAAAACAATTCAAAATTTGAGGCAAGCCATGTTGTAGAAATGTGACATTTAGTTAGCGCAACAGATACTAGGTACAGGAATGCTGAGTAGGAAAGAAAAGGGAGAAAATACCTCTGACATTATAACCCAAGGAATTCCACCCACTCCTAAGGAGAAAGATCCTGTGAAAACCTGGTATGTAGGAGAGTTATGTAAGAAAATTACCAGTGCAATTCATATGCGGACAGTAAGCTTTTGCCAGCTAAAGTGCAAGTAAAAATGTGTAAGATTACCAGTACACCAATCAATGCCAAGATGGGACTAGACCTCCAAATATCGAGATCCTGCATGTCAAAGTGTATCAAAAATTGCTACAAATGGTCTGTTGCAGAAATGGAGAATGTCTAGAAAAACCTTTAGCAGAACCTGTAGTAAGAACGACGCGCCTATTAGAAAACAACCCAAGCATGTTCCAGCTGCAGAAATCTGCAAAACCAAACTTTGCTGAGCCAACTTCACGAGCTCACGAAATCTAAAACCACAATCCATTTATCGTTACCATGAGAAGCGGTAACCTTCCTGACTTGTCCATCAGGAGTGTCCCCAAAAGTGTCATTGGCACCTAAAAAATGACGAGGCGAAAACTTTTATTACATGAACCAAGAGCACCACTATAACTGAGAATGAGATATAAATCACTAACACGCAGAAAATACCTGAATGACAACCATAGCTAATGTCCCAGCCCTACTTGAAAACCCTGTAATGTTTAAGTGATTATGGTAGTCGTGTTTGTTTCGTGATTTCAAATGAATTACTAGCAAAGAGAGCTCACAAACCAGCTGACTCGAAGATTTCACTTGCATAGTATGCAATAGCATTTACGCCTCCTAGTTGTTGCAATACCATTAGGCCTACACCAACCTGAAGAGAAACTAAAGCATTGATCATCTTCAGAAAGGAGATTCTGAACACCTGAATGAAGGCCTTACAATTAATGCATGAGCATATTGAACACTGAACAAATCAATAAACCGAGAATCTGAAAGTTGTTGAAGAGCTTCTGTGTAATCCTGAAAATACATCACAGTTAAGTGTTATGGATACTATATCATACTAGACTGTAAGATGTGACTCTCAGTTTTACCTTAATTTCAGCTGCTTCTGCAGATATATTGGTATTGTCACCTCTCAGGCGTTGCAGCGAAGTTTCACAGTCTTTCCACCGATTAACTTTTGCCTAGAATGTCCATAAAGTAACTTATTCACTCAAGGTATAACAAAACCAGACCAGCGTTCAAACATAATGTTCTAAAACTTACAAGCCACCTTGGAGATTCTGGAATGACAAAGACACCAACAAACTGAAGTAAACATGGAATGGTTCCTGAAGTAAAACTGAACGAGTGAGCACATAACTCCTTTCAGTTAAACAATAAGTTCAATAAAAAGGATGAAGCACAGATCAGTTACCAATAAAGGCCAAAATACGCCACGATATGAAGTTTCCTATCACATACATTACTGATATTCCGCAGCATATCATCAGCTGAGACCATGTTAATAAAGGTAGAGTCAGAAACTATGAATACCAGAGGTAAGTCTACCTTGAACCATTATTCTTTTAACTTTACCTGATTAACTGCTGTAAATGCTCCCCTGAGATTTTTCGGGGTTATTTCAGCTATGTACACTGGTACCTGTTGGAGATTCAGAAGCTAAAGGCAATCGAAGATAGATACAACAAGCAAAAAATAGAAATTTAAACTAATGTCAGTTACCACATATGACAGTATTCCAACCCCATATCCTGTTGAGAACCGCCCAACATCAAGCAACCAAGCACTCTATTAACAGCAGAAAAGAAACAGGATCTGAGAAACCTAATTAAGTTCAGTCATATAATCTCTTTGAAACATTGGTACCTTGGAGAAGGAAATCGCAAGCCATCCAGCTAGACAAAACACTTGTGAGAATCCCATTGCCTGCCATATCGGGTTGAAAACGCAAACAATAAGCATATACTAGTAAAATTGAGCATCGAGAATTTAGGTAAATGCCTAACTTACACCTCTCCTCCCAAAAGAATCTGCAACTTTTCCACTCATGACAGCGCCAAGCATTGCTCCAACGGTCACTATTGAACCGAACAACGAGTACTGAAAAGCAATGGACAAAATTTTGACAATCGAAGAAGAGCAACAAGCTTATTCATGAAAACAATCTCAACTTTCACATGGATATAAGCTACCTGGGATAAAGAAAGGCCTAAATCATTAACAATTCCAGATTGAGAAGGTGATGAAAATCCCACCTGCAAAAATGAGGCAAAAGATAGATGAGCCTTGAGTCTCTATTAACAAAAGGATGGATATTTTGGGTTCATGGCAGTACTTACTGCTGTTCCAAAAACATAGGATCCTAAGACAGCCACGAAACTGCTGAAGATCAACAAGGCTGTCGCTGTCGAATCATCAGCTGCAGGGGTCCTGCTCAGGAACGGGGTGCTGCCATCTTCATCAACATCAACTGTGCTTTGTGACTTCATCTTCAGAGCACTGAATGATTCTTTCTTCACTTTCTCTGGATCACAAAATGTTAAGGAAAACGACAGATTATTTTTTGACGAACAGCTGGTTTCAATCAGTTCAATGCAGTGAGCAGAAGTGTACAAACCAAACAAGTTTGTAACGTAAATGAATGTTGATATCAAAAGATATGTTGATTATAATTCAGACTTGGATTGGTTAGGAAAAAGATTCCTTCATATGAAAAAACACGTGTTTTCAACTTGTTTTTACTACATTTGTCTCGGGTATGATTAATTTTTCACACTATTCAAAACATATCTTTGACCAATTATATTTTTTATTTATATAATAAAAATATAAAAATTATAAATTTGAATATTATACATTGTGACTAATTTAATGATATTAAATATGATAATATTAATAATTATATTTATTTAAATATATAATAATATATAATTTTAAAAAGTTAAAAATTAGAATTCGAATTAAGGTGAATTAAGGTGAGACGATGGTGAATATGACTTCAAAAAAGAATTTGTTTTATATGACATTATTGTGTGTATTATTGAGTTGGTAAGGAAATCTTAGGTGGATGGATATGAAGTACTGAAAGCGAAATAAAATTAATTAGAATGCAAGATATAGCGAGGGTATCATGTTTTTTAGTGAAAAAGAATTACAATAGCATTCGCACCTAAATTACTAGTATCATTTTGTGTTTAAAATTTCTGATCCGCGGGTAAATTTGCCGGCCTTTAGAAACAATAGCAGGCAAGACATATTTTATTTAAATATTTCCTAGCGAGGTGGCACAACGTGATTCGCGGTGAATTTTGGCTTGATATATTGGGGAAGGCAAAATCTTTGATTAAACGGGGGTTGAATTTTTGGTGATACAACCATACCGTAGTGATTTAATATTATTTCAAATAAATTTGGATACACCATTGTCAATGTAAGGGTTGTAGACTGAATTGATTTGATTAATAATGCGGAAAACTTAATTGAACTGACTTAATTGAACCAAAAGAAATTAAAAAACAAATCAATGTATTGTCTAAAATAGAATATTGCAACCATATCCAATGAAAATCTATTTTTAATGGTAGAGAAATCTCCAGTCTCGGCCGAATATCAGTACGATTGATTATCCTCATCGTATCTATCCTCATCTTTACTCTCATGACTTAACTCCCATTAGTTTGACCATCACTTACAATCTCGATTTGGTTTGTAAGTGTTTTTTTGCCCCTGCATGATATTATTATATGAGACACTAATGTTGAAAATGAAATAAATAACAAAGTTTCAATCAATGGAGTCGCGACGGACGCTGCCCTTGAAACGATTTAGGCCAACCGAATTGGTCCTCGTTCCTAGGGTAAAACCATCAAGGGTTATGCTAACCTGTAGCAAAACCCGTACCGGCGCACAGCCCGAAGGCAATCTATCACACAGAACTGATCTGAAGACAGGAGACTGAAGAGCACGAAAAGACAGAGCCAGACTGATGAACATGAGAGAGAATGTGAATGGTGTTATAGGCATAAGACTGACTCGTGTTGGATTCATCTAAATGGCTCTATGGTTGTTTATATAGTGGTGTTCTAGGCTGAATTGAATTGCCTGAATTCATTCTCATAAATAAGAGAATTTGATTATTGGAACGTTATGTTTTCATGATCATAAATATGAAACATTCATGATCATAAATTACTTTTGAAGGTGGGCTCTTCAGAAAGTCCAAACTTAATTGGAAGCCTTTCAGACTTTAAAATAGACGAATTTAGATTTATCAATTTTTCCAAGTTCAACCAACCAACTTTGAGCATCGATATCTCATTCATCGTTGGTCCGATTTGAGTTTTTAAATAATCAATTTTATAGTACTCGTGGAGGAGAATATAAATATACTCCTCAATCGACCCAAACCATTACGAGTCACACTCAAATCTCAGCCCAAACGTTGACGAAATAATTACATTTCACCCCTCAACTTTTCTCACTTCCAACACGTTTAAATATAAAGTGTTTGTAGCAAAGTCTCTAGAAAGTCCAACTTTCCTAAATGTTATGGAACTACCACTTTATGTTTAAACTCAAGTAATACAATTTCGTGTTAAAACATTGATCATGTTAAAATAAACATATAGTAAAACATGTTTTAATACGTAAATTTAAGAAATTTTATTTTAAAATTATAAAAATTTAAGTGATAAAATATACAGTTCAAATTGAAAGGTACACTATATTAGTTAAAACATATAAAGACTTTCATGGAAAGTCAAGAAAGTTGGGAGTTCAAGAAATTTTCTAGACCTCTCATGTGATTAAGTAGAAGTCTTAAATAGTGTACTTCCCTTTCCCTTGGGCTTATAGCTACTAATCGTCCAATGACTGTTTTATTTATTCTCTTTGTCCAACACCTGTCTGAGGGTATCCATACAAAGTGCTCCGGAAAATCCTTGTATAGTAAATTTAAGGTTTTGGCATCAGCATTAAATTTATTCATCAGGAAGAATTCTGTTAGTCTCGTTCTCTTGGAAAATTCATTTGGTACAACTGTTTCAAGGTCACAATCTTATCTAAAAGTTATAAACTGTTGTCCTGGTAGATGCACTTGCAAGGTGTACACAACATGGTTCATGTAATTTAGTTTAAAAGTAAAGATTCCAGGCTGCTTCTGATGGACTAATCCAGCGAGCATCTTGAAAATTTATATTCTCATCAATGCTTCATTATCCTTGCCATTACCCTAACCATTATCCTTACCAGTTCCAAGTGTAAAGCTAATTTCGTCGCTCCCTTTGAAGATGTACTTGTGGATATATTTGATGAGTTTAATGGTAGAACATATCTCAACAATGATGTGGCATCCATAGGTTGCAAGTAAATATCGATTATACCCTGCTACCCAGTTATTGTCCATCTCAAGGTTTCGTATCCTAACAGTTCTTCCGTTGTCTCTTCTTCTGTACAATGGATATCCATCTTCAGGATGACATGTTGTTTCCTGAAATGGTTTAGGGAAATCCAAATTTACACTTCCTAGTCTTAATTGTACTTGGACAATTTGGTTATACTCTCCAGCAATCGCCCGGGAATTAAGACAATTAAATCTAAAATAGTTACATGGACCGTGCATCATATTTTTTTAACCAGCTCAAATAAGTAGGATTCTTTGTCAGGATCTGGTATCTCGGCACAAACAATTCGATCATATCCATCTGGTCCCAAGGGTTTATTACCAGGTTTTAAAATCACCATCATATGAACATGTGGTAATCCTCTTTATTGATATTCAATGGCATATATAAGGGAATCCACATGACCAAAAATTTCTCTAGTCCTCAACTTTTTCAAATCCTCAACTTTGGCTTTAAAAACTCTAGCACATAGAGCAGGTCTATCATTGGCAGATTCTCCATGTCTCAAATTTCTTTCAATTTCTGGCCAAGATGAGTTGCAAGTCATTGTCAAAAACACATCAGACTTACCAATTTCTTGTACGATGGCCATTGCATCAAGGTAACGTTCACATCTCTAGGACCACCGATAAATGTGACGGGTAAAAAAATACGTGTACCAACCTCATTACCAATTCCAACCATGCCTATACACCACAGTATTACCTTGAACTATCTCAGTTCTGAATTCGGCTTGTTTCTCTATCAAAAATTCCAATCTGCTGGTCTCAATTTTGATATACATATCAACGATATATTGTTGAAATTATCTACCAAAATGTATTAGTATTGTCTTATCATCCTCTCTCATCTGAAACTTGTAAGCATTATATTCTCTGGCAGTAACAGGATATTTTTTTTCCCATCTCTCACAACTGATTAGGGAAAAAAGAAGAGTCCATCATTTAAAATATTGCAATTGCTAGGCCACAACTATGTAAATCGAGTATTTTCTTAGAATAAAAAAATGCATGTATTTTTAAGAAAATTAAATTAATTGGAATACCTCTCATTTCTTCATCAAGGAGGCACTCGGGAGAATCAAATTGTATCGTTTTTCCCCTCCTTCTCCTTTGTCCTTTTTCATAATGTTACAATCCCATCCAGGCTGACCGGGAGGAAACATAAGAGGGTATTCCATTGGATCATAGCAACTGTAGTATTGCTTGATAGTATAAGAATTTTCATTTTTACAAGTTACTTGAACTCTAACGGTTCTTTCTCCATCATCTTTTCCATTATCTACACATATTCCTCCAACGTGATCAACACTGGGGGGAGTTGTATCTTCTCTGATCTAAATTGAGATTCAAGTTGAGAATTATTTTTTTGGTAGGAAGATCTGGCTCACTCTTGAGTCCTCTGAAAAAAATACGATATGGATTCTCTTCAAGAGTTTTCATTAAAATCTCCATAGTTTGCTTGTCAAACCTTTTGTTGTCATACCAATTTCCCACCTCCATCCTTTCTTTTAATTCAACATCAACTGTCGAAAAAGTAGAGTTGAACTCCAATAGTACTAAATCCATCATATTTGCCCCCCTTATTTTTCTCCAATGGATTCAGATAAAAAAGATATAGTTAACCTTGCATTCGGAAAGTATATATTCCATTTGTATTTGCAGTAAGTGTTTCGTCATACGATGGGTCAAAACTGGTGAAAGCAAGGTTGTTATTGTATGACCTAATATTATTCCTAAAATGTATAGATTGCACTGCTTCTCCAACTAATAACAAACGCAACTTCTCGGGTAAGTCATACCCATCAAATTCAGTTTCACCCTTGCAACAACAAAACACAGATGACTCTCCTTTAAACAGTTTAGCCTTGCAGTATTTACAATCAGGAAGAGTTTTAGGATTCTACAACAATTTGGAGCATTCTCCAACAACCCAACATTTTTCTTTCTCCTTTTCTGTAGTTGACCTAAATAAAAATTATTTCTTTCAAATTCAGAAATTTATAAGAGGGTAATATGTAATTTAAACAATATAACATATTCAAATCATCATACTCAAATATTGATACATGTTGTGTATTGAAACAAACCTGTATTGTTATCGATGGTCGGGTTAGCTTCGCTCTCTTGAAGTCGTTTTTGTTTTGTTTTGTACAGCATAATATTTTCTCCTCTTTGCATTTTTTTTCAACTTCACCCACTGCATCAATATGAAGTTTAAAATCATAAAATTAAAACAGAATAATATATTGTACTTGAGTTTCATAACTATATAATAAGCATCAGGAAAACAATAAAAATATAGTTGCTACTATTTATAGTATTAAACGTTGTATATTTAAACAAACCTGCATTATTGTTGGTAGTTGGGTTAGTTTCTCTTTCTTGAAGTGTTCTTTTTTTTTTATATTTGGCATAAACTTTTCTCCTCTTCGCATTTTTATCAACTTGCCCCCCTGCATCAATATAAAGTTTCAAATTAAAAACATAAAACTATATACTAAGCATTATTAATTCTAAATTAACAATAACATTAATCAGGGAAAAAACTTATAAACGGCCCCTAAATCAATTGAAAATCAGGAAATAATTACGAAAACAAGTCTAATTGAATAAGTAAAATAGTAAAAGAATGATATTATGGTATGATTGGGAGAAAAATTCTAAGTAAATATAATTAAAATTAAAATTAAAAAATTGACCACTGATTAAATACTAATTAAATATACTACGAAAAGTTGTATTATTAAGGTGTCATGTCATAAGGGAAAAAGGTAAAAATTTATCCAAGAAAATAAGGAGGAAAAATAGGGGAAGAAACTTGGGACGAAAGAAAGAACTAAAATTTGGTTTTTAAAAAAAAACGAGAATAACTATTTATTATGGAGGACGAAAAAATTTTATAAAGGAGGAGGAGAAGGAGGGGGAGGAAGAAGGAATATATTAAAAATATATTAAGAATCAAGTTTGAAATCGATTATGAATTAGATTTCTATAAAGAAAGGCTAAAAATTTGCCCAAGAAAATAGGAGAAAAAATAGGGTACCAAAATTTGGTACCAAAAAAAAAGTGAGAATAACTTTTTAGTGTTAATATAGGGATTAATAATTTTAAAGAATAATTTTATTAAAATTTGAAATGGTTTCCTATGTTAAGTTAGATTGCACATGAATAGGGAGTTAAGAATAACTCTAATGGTAAGACACTGGTGGATTTATCCAGAGGTCCTGTATTCAACTCTCAGGGGAAATGGGATGCAGTAACAAGGGTTGTTCTCTACTGCTTATTTTTTGAATTTTGATAAAATTTAGTTTTATTTAACTGTGCTATGATTTTGGAGTAACTCTCTAGTAACTGGTAAGGTAGTATTATAGTAAGGCAAATGGATTTTTTATGGTTCATATAAAACTGTTGGGGTCAAATTGTAATTATTATATTTTAGTTATATTCAAAATCAATTCATTGTATCAACTACAAATCATCGTCGCTCATCATCAAATCATTGTCGTTCATTACCAAATCCTCGACGTTCATCATCAAATATTCACCGTTCATCATCAAATTTTTGTTGTTCATTATCAAATCATCAAATATTTGTCATTTATCATCAAATCATCATCCTCATCATCAAATCACCATCGTTAATAATCAAATCTTTGTCGTTCATAATCAAATCATCACCGTTCATCGCCATCATCATCAAATCATCGTCCTCATCTTCAAATCATCATCGTTAATCATCAATTCTTCGTCGTTGATCATCAAATCATCACCGTTCATAGTCATCATAATCAAATCGTCGTCTTTCATTATCAAATTATCGTCGTCTTTCATTATCAAATTATCATCGTTTATCATCAAATTATCGTCGTTCATCATCAAATTACCGTCCTCATCATGAAATTATAGTCGTTCATCATCAAAACATTATCGTTTGTTGAGGCCGGGAAATTTCTCTGAGGAATATTGTTCAGGCGTATTTTATGCATCTAATTATATGATTTTATATCTCTCATTTGCCATTTGATGTGCACGAAGGTGTTTTTGGTGCATGAATTATAAGAACAATGGTGGAATACAATCAAATGGAGAAGAGCTGAAAAAGATACAAAATCCAGCACTTAGAGCCATGGTGGGGAGCTAGACACTATACTCTTTTTCCGAAAGGTTTTTTAATGAGGTAGTGTGCTCCAACAGATAGTAGATCGTTGCAATTCCATTATTCAAGGAAGAAGAATAAAGCGACGAGAAGAAGGTAATTTCTATTACTGGTCTTTTTCTACGAGCGGCTAAATTGTATTTCGACGTGTCGATCACTAATCAGCTATGCGTATTGTGAAAGATCGGTGCTAGAAGGTGGACTGAATTGTGCAAGAGAGTCTACTTAATTTGACCTTAATTAGTGGTGCAATTATAATAAGGGTGCTGATATTGCCAGAACAATAATTAGCATCCAGAGCAAATATTTTATTAAATACCTAAACTACCCTTTCTTATTTTTATATGTAACAGAATTGTTCATCTTCCTCCGATCATTGCCGTGTGTTAAAAGGTGAAAATCTCTGAATCCCGTCGGTCCCAGACTTCAGCAAGGAGAAGAGATCGTGTTCAGAATCCCCTCATCGCCCAATTCATGCGTAATTATCTTTCTTCCTTCTTGTATTTGTCTACTGTGTTTTCTTCGGTAATGATTAGGGCTGATGATTAATTTTGTAGCTGATGTTCCAAAAACAACGGAGTTCGCGTATTTCAAGAAATTCAAGGAGGAAATGGGTAGCAATTGTAGGGATCAAATCAATATTGCAGATGAAAGTGGTCAATCAAAATGCAGGTAATTAAGTTGAACTCGTGTTTAATCTTTTCTGATTGAAAAATATGCTATCTTGAAGATGAACAGGACCAACTGAGTTGCCACTACTCACACTACTACAATTTTGCAGCATTTAAGGCGGTTGGTCCTTCACGTTTCAAGGCAGAAGACAAATGCCTTCTCTGGTATTGCCTTAAAACCTGAAAAAGCTTTAAGGCGGTTCCTCTTCCGCCTTAAAATTTTTCTGTTTTAAGGCGTATCATCCGCCTTAGAAGTATGTCATTTCCGCCTTTATGACGTGTTGCGAGCTCGCAACAACTACTAAAATCAAAACCTAACTGACCAAGTGGCGAGTTCGCCAGCTTAAACGCAAGGCTGAAATTATGTGTGAGTCTGACTTGTTACGACGGCTGTTGGCGATTCGCTAAACATTTATGTAGCGAGTTCGCTACACTACATATTAGACAGGGTTTATGGTCTAGGGTTTAGGGCGTCACTTGATTAGTTGCGACACCAACAAGCGATCGCAAGTAATATTCTTGCGAGTCCGCTAGTTTGCCTGGTCAAGATCTTAGATAGTGAACGAGGGTACTAGCGGTCTCGTTTGTGGCTCGCCTAAAACTGTCCTAGCGAGCTCGCTACGCCATCTCTTATTATTTTGTAGCGAGTTCGTAAGTGTACTCTCATGCATGATTAGACGACGTCGTATTATCTGAGATTAGGCGATTTTAGTAATTTATTGGCGAGCTCGCTAACTTGCTCGGCAGGCTTGACGAGTAGACTGGCGAAATCGCAGGGTTTGAGACTAGAGAGGCAGTGGCTAACGAGCGACAGAGTTGCGAATACGCTAGTAAACTGTGATTGGGGTTGATTTCTGATGAATTGTGGCGAGGTCGCTTGTATATGTCGCTAGTCTTGACGAGTCAGGTTGCGATGGCGTTAGACATAATATTGGTGAGACAGAGTTCAACCTAGCGAGCTATGTGGCGAAACCGCCACCCGAGCTTGACTACTTGCGAGTACGCATGTAACTCGTATAAGTGATTTGGTGCCTAACGAGAAAGGTAACGAGCTCGCCAGGAAAAAAGCCTAGTACATTAATTTTTGATTTTTGGTAAATATCCCACACAAATAGTATAATTGGCATATCTAAACCTGTCAATTGTAAGATATATGTAGTCCACTAAATGGCAAACACAAAGAACTCATAAATTATAATCCTTTGCATGTATAACAAATGTAGAAATACGACTTAGGTTTTACATGCATCCTTACGTGGTACGTGTGGTCTAGATATGAATCGAGCTCTAACGATGACCAAGTGCTTTGCAAATCTATCTCTCCCCAACTCTAGCTCTTTTTTATTGTATGCCGATTGATTTTCCTCGAGTATCTACGAATGAGATACATTTATTAATACAAACTAAGGTAATTTGTAGGTAATAAATAGAAACTTTCATATTGTAAGAGTACTCACGCGATGTAGTTCCAAATTGTCACTTGTAAGGGTCTCAATGCACTCGTAGGCATACAACATCATGTAGTATCCACACTCCCAGTTGGACAATTGCCTGCGGTGCTGAAATTGAAGTAGTTTAACATATGGTATGTAAATGTATTTAGCTGCAAATACGTAATAAATGAGTCGATATTTTAACCTGAATTTGAATAAGTTCAAAGTTAAGGAGTGTGTCGTCATTCACAGCATGCATAGCAATCTCCAATAGATCGGCGAATTTTGTAGATGGAGCGAAATGTAGTGGATCAATCCAATAGACACGCTTCAATGATGGAATCATTGCAACAAAACTCCAATGACAACTATATATTAAACAACATGCACCTCAGACTATAACATGGATTATGTAGATTATGTGCAGTTGAAACTAATATCTACTAATCAAACAATTAGTAAATACATACCCCTCTAGGTATGGCCCAATGAAAATGGTTTTGCTCTTGTCGTTTAGCAACTTTGTAAGGTAAGCAAGCCTCACATTATTACCTTGTTGGCCTTGTTGCAAGCAAGTCGGGTGCAAAAAACCGATGAATGTCTTGGTCACGCTCAAAGAGACTTATTGCATGAACCTACAACAATCTTAGAGCATAAAGTATCGGAAGAGGTATATAAATACGGACACAATAAAGTAACACATAAATACCACTAGGTTAAACAATAACACTTACATTTGATGTAGGATTAGTATAGTATCGGGAAGGGTTTGTTTGTGCCAAAATAGGGCAAAATCTTCCCAAGGAACAACCACTTCCTTTGCCTCGCCAAAAACCTTGGAATTGGCTACAAAATAGTACAAAGATTCACGGCTATGATGACCTAGCATGTCAAATAGTGTGCGAACAAAACCCGGGAGAGTTTTCATGAAACCTACACACTCATTAGAGAGAGGAATCTTAGGGATTGGGAAATTAAGGTCGGCAATCTCTGTTGGTTGCTTTGTGTTCTTGGGGATGCATGTTGAATTAGCATCTACAACCAACCACGCGGGCCATACGAAAAAAATCCCAAACCTTGACCAACTGTTGTGCATTCATCATCCTCAGTCACCGGCAACAAGGCATCTTCTACATACACCTCAACTATGGATACCCTTACGAAACCCTTAGGGACTTTTGATTTGTGATGCAAAGTCATATGAGGATAGGAATTCCCATTAGCAACATGTATTGGTTGAGAATTACTACCTCTAACAACGTACAACTTGCAAGAATGGGAAATCTACATTAAAGAAAAAAAAATTAGTTTGTTATCATAGTATTTTCAAAAAGGAGTAGATGATTAAGCGTAATTAATTTGAATGTAAGGCTTAGACTAGGGTGATAACCTAACCTTTGTGGTTGGTTTGAGAATTTGTATATCAACTTGCGGAAGTTGTACATCAACTTGAGGTTGGCTAGGAGCCAATGGCGTGCATATGTCGATGTGGTCGAATGGAGGATTTGGTTGGTCAGCCTCAACTTGGGGCGGGGATGGATGGGAGCCTCTGGATGATGGTCCATTACCTTGATTTGTTAGACACAAATCATCGGGAATAGGATAATTCACAAAAGCACAAACATTGGCTAAGATGGCTTTCAAATTCTTGACATCTTGCTCGGATTTTTTAGCTTGGCTTAAGGCTACTTGGAGTTTAGAGGGTTTAGGATTTTTGCTACTACGTTTGATCCCAAAAGCTTCAATTTGGGTCGCATATCCACCTATCCCCTTTGCTCTTCAAGGATGTTCATCCTTACCTAGTGCTCTATGCAAGACATCATGTTTTCCCACCGGGATGAATAAACCCTGTTCAACTTCAAGCCCTACCTCATCCTACTCACAATAATAATCAAACAAATTGGTTGTTCGTATTTTAAATACACTATGACGTTCTATTTTAATTTTAGTAACATTAATAGTTTTGAGAAGTATGTAAACTTATATAACACGTACCACTCATCCGGCAATTCTCTTTGCCTCGTCGCTTGAGAATTTTCCGTCGGCCTTAATTCTACCAAGCACGAATAACTGTTCTCGAGTATATTTTGTTGGGTCTTCGGCCGCGACTTGGTTTTTTGCCTCTTCTAGGGGGGTGCCACCATCTACTAGTTCCTTAACCTCTTTATCGTATTTGTCTTTAGATGTCTTCTTCCCCACACCCAAATATCCACACCGTCCACCGGTGTAGGGCATATTATTAGCAGCAGCTGCTTTACGCTTATCATCACCCACACCCTTTATGAATTTTATTGGTTAGTAAGGATAAACTAATTTAGGGAACAATTAAAGGTGTATAGGAAAAAATATAAATTAAGCAAATTGAATGTTTGTACTAACCTTTAAATCATTTTCTAGTCATCGTGCCTTGAATATCTCCCAAGTGAGTGGGACAATGTGATTGTAACGATCCTTAGGATGTTGACCAAACCTTATGCCCTTGGGGTTTATGTACTCCTTGGCAAGAGTATATTTATGCTCGCGATGCGACTTTGATGCAATTTGTAATGCCTTCTTCTTCACTTGATCGTACGATTTGGCTTCGATCACAAAGGGTCGCTAACATTGATATAGTATAGATGGTAAGTCCTATTAATAAGGTATTACTAAATGGAAAAAAAATAAAAAAGTGAACTTCACCTTGCATTCCTTCCACACACCCCTTTTAATAGCGGGGTCTAGAAGCCTCCAATCCGTAGTGTCTAGCGGCACATGAGTCCTACCTATTTTCCCACACCAACTAGACCACCTTTGGGCATCATCATAGGGCGCAATAGCTACACCGATGTCATTAATTTGACATGTGTTAGAATTTTATTGTCGATTCGTGTCTCTATCTCGCGACAATGGGTCCTCATTTGTTCTTCTTTTGAAGCGCGACTAAGCTTCCTTGTTTTACGTCGTCGCGAATCGCGAACAACATTTTCTCCACCACTAGATGAGTTGGAAGAAGTCGAGTTTGTTGGTTCACTCATTGTCCTTTCCTACGTTTAGAGACCAATTTGTTAGTGGAAATGACAAAACATTTATATAGTCTACTTTCCCCAATTAATGAATGCCTACAAACATGGTCATGAATATGCATTTACACACAAGTTAAGTATAATTTTGTTTACCTAGACACAAGTACCTAAAACAAATAAAATGTAACAATTTTGATGGACCTAGTGGTGATTAATTAATGATGAATCATAAGTTTAACACTCCAACGAATATATAAACCCTAATGACCCCTTAAAACTCACAAAATAAGTGTAATCAACTACAAAACCCATACCTTTGCAATTATCAAATAGGTAGATGTAGAATTGATTCTAGTGTTGAGGATGAGTCTACCTTGTTTGTCTTTCTCCTACCCACATAAATTGTGCTACTAAATTCCAAAACAACAAGTACAAAATCATAAAGACAAGCATATGGGTAGAGAAACAAATAGTGGAGAAGTAATTGAAAAGCTTAGCAAATTGCTTACACTTTGGATTGACCCACTTGAGATGTAGTTGAATTTATGGAAGGGTTTGTGTAGATTTGATGGAAAATTGATGTGGAAAGAGTAGAGAATATGTGAAAAGAGAAGAGATTTGGAAGAAAGATTCGACCATGAAAAGTGATAAGATGCCAAGTTTGTGGTCTTCTTGGCTTGGAATTATGCTGTTGACGACCAGAGGCGGGCCAGGTTGCGAATTCGCTAGTTATAAGCTTTGGGTTTCGAGCACCATGCGATCTCGCTAGTAATGAAACTCATGCATTCAATACCTTCACCATTGTGACTTGCGATTTCGCAAGAAGTCCAGTTCATAAATTTGGACCCTTGCAAACTCGCAACTGTGGATGCATGATGTAATTTTCTCAATCATCTGCCATTCAGTTTGATAATACACTTGTTAATTACCACGTCTAAGAAGGTATGAAAGTGGTGACTTGAACGTATAAATGACATTGAAGTTATTTAATTAGTTTCGTTATGGTAATTAACGCAGAATAAGGTGTATATCAAATATATTTCGGCGTTGCGAGTATGTTTGATACTACACTAGTTAATTACCACGTGTAAGAAGGTATAAAGTTGGTGACTTTAGCGTAATATTGAAGTGGAGGTTAATAAATTAGTTTCATTATAAATAAGTGTGAAATAAGGTATTTAATTACCTGCGACTATATATGGCATGCAGTTATCAATCTATTATTTGCAGGTGTATATATGTATGACTATTGAAAAGCATATCGTACTCTGAACTCCCAGATGTTCATCGTTTATTCAAAAGTTGTTATGAAATAGCTTGCCAGGTACTAGCTGGTTGTGACAACATTAATGTGAATATAAGTGTGGAATAAGGTATTTACTTGCGACTATGTCATGGAGTAATCATTCGATTAATTGCAAGTGTATATATGTATGACTATTGAAAAGCATATCGTACTCTAAAGTCCTAAATGTTCATCGTACATTCAAAAGTTGTTATGAAATAGCTTGCCAAGTACTAGCTGGTTGTGACAACATTAATGTAATTAGGTTGATGAACTTGATAATCAATGGGAATATATTATGGTAACCATCGAATCATGTAATGTAAAAAAAGAATTAGATCATCGATCATTAACATTGTTGTTGGTAAATACTGCGTAAGTGTTCATAACCAGTAGTCGTCACGTACATGTAATCTAGAACAAAGTACTATTATTGTTGGATGTAATAAATGTACAGTAATGACTGATTAGTTCAAATGAAGTCAAAAATTAAAGTAAAAACATAACAAGTTCGACAACTTTTGAACGTAACTTTGGCTATTAAATCGCACCTGTGACATAAGATGAAATGATTTTACAAACATATATGTTTTTCACTTCCACAACTCAAGTTTCATGGGCAAAATTATATTAAATTAAAGTAAACAATAAACTATTTCATAAATGTTTATGTTACAAATAATATAAAATATGTACAATTAACAAAAATGATTTGAGATAGAAATTTTATACATGAACCCTAGTGCTTGCGAGATCGTTAGTGTCAAGGTTGGTAGTATAAACCCTAAACCCTAAGTCCACAAATGAACTGGCGAGTACCTTGCGAGCTCGCTAGATTTAAACCCAAAAACCCTAAACCCAAATTACTGATCCTCCATGTGCGAGCAACTGGCGAACTCGCTAGTGTGTATAACCACCAAAAAATTTTGGGGGTTGGGCCTCAGTCATTGATGGGCTGTAGGTGGTAGTATAGTTCTGTATATAGTATAGATTGGGCCTACTTGGCCTGCATATCAATGTGTGTGTTTCATGTTCAGTTTGCGCTTGTCGGCGACTTATCGAACCATTCAGAAAACTTGAGAAATATAAACTGAAAACTGACTCCTGATTTGGCGATGTGGGAAAACTGCACGCGAGCAGGGTTGCGAGCTCGCAAGTAGTGAAATTAATTTTACAACCAAGCGAGTATACTGGCGAATTCGCAAGCATGTGAAGTATATAAAATTAAGCGAGGATGGTGCGAGTTCGCAAGTACTGGAAATTAGTTTTACAACCAAGCGAGTAACGTGGCGAATTCGCAAGCATGTGAAGTATATAAACATAAGCGAGGATGGTGCGAGTTCGCAAGTACTGGAAATTAATTTTAACAACCAAGCGAGTCAACTGGCGAACTCGCAAGCATGTGTAGTATATAAAAAAAATTAAAGGTCGGGCAAAATTAATTTTGCCCCAAATTAAAAACCCTAGCCGAGCCCTCTGCGATTTCGCCGGAGATCTAGCTATGCCGCCCAAAACCAGAGGATCAGGCCGTTCGCAGGGGAGTGGGAGAGGCCAGGCCGGTGCCGGATCCAAGAGGAAGCAAGTGGACGGTGAGGAGGTGGTCGAGCCGCGATCCAGAGGTGAAAACCGAGGAGGAGAAGGTGCCCACCGACCAGAGGCAGAGGTGGCCGCCGGAAATCAGCCGGGACAGGGCGGCGAGGAGGTGGAAAATGCCAACGACGAGCCACAGTTCTTCAATGACAAAGCAAGAGCTAGGTATGCCCGCTTACAGTCTCGTTCTGTAATTCACAATAAGGTGTTTGATAGTACCACTGTGCCTGCTATGAAGTTTGATTATGTACTAGACTATTTTAGGGAACAAAACCTAGATCACCTTTTACAGCTTCCCGACCCCATCTACTATGAGGAATTCTTGCAATTTTATGCTAATTTAGGGTTAAAGGAGGGGGTCGATGAAATAACCACTATAGTTAGAGGGGTTAAGTTTAAGGTTGATAAATTCATGATAAATAGTGTGTTGAAATGCCCCTACAAGAGCAGTGAAGATCTTAGACCTACCAAGCCCGATGGCCCATACGAGGTTTACTACCAACACCGTTTTCTTCCTCACCGTTAAACCACTTCTTAGCACGCCTCCATGGATGACTAGCAGGCAAAAAACGTCGATGACCCAAATAAACAGGCTTTCCTCCATGCTTTAACTGACAATGACTAGTATTACTCTCACATAGCGGGCATGCAAAATGTCCTTTCACCGAGCACCCTCCGAGATTTCCAAGCGCCGGAAAATCATTAATGCTCCACATAAGCATTGCTTTAAGTTCGAACTCAGCATCCCCACGACTACCATCGGGAATCACCATACCTATCTCAAATAAAGATGATAACTCTTCAACAAGAGGTGCTAGATAAACATCAATGTCGTTGCCAGGTTGCTTAGGGCCTGAGATCATAGTGTTTAAAAACACATATTTTCGCTTCATCATCAACCAAGAAGGGAGATTATAAATAACAAGCATAACAAGCCATGAACTATGGGTACTAGACATGTTACCAAAAGGGTTCATGCCATCCGTGGATAGTCCGAGTCTCACATGTCTAGGTTCATTAGCAAACTCAGGGTACCTAGCATCCATCTTCTTCCACTGATCACCATCTGAAGCGTGAGAAATAATATCATCTCCCTCTCGAACTCGATCGGCATGCCATGTTAATAGTTTCGCATCACTTGCATTTGCAAACAAGCGCGCCAATCGTGGTCTAAGAGGCATGTACCACATTACCTTAGCAGGACTTTGCTTTGTCGATGTTGTCACTGTTTCCCCACAAACCTCAACTCTACCTTCCTTTTTTTTCCACCTTGACTCACCGCACACCTTGCAATTATCCCTCAAAGAATCATCTTCCCCTCTATACAACATACAATCATTCGGGCAAGCATGGATCTTGGTAAACTCCATTCCCATGGGGCATAAGATTTTCCTAGCAGTATAAACCCGATCTGGACACAAGTTGTCCTGAGGAAGCAACTCTCTAACTAACTCCAACAACTCAGTCATTCCTTTATCTGAAATCCCATGCCTATCCTTAAGGTTCATCAACAACAATGTTGCAATCAACCTTGAATGGCTTGAGCCAACATATAACTTTGTCGCTTTATCAGCATACATAGCCTCTAGCATACTTTTTTTTCCCACAAATTCCATAACAACATCGTCACACATATCCGACAATTGATCGTTATACTTTAGCATTTCCTCCTCGTTTCCCTCATTCACCTCCATGTTCTCACTCCCATAATTGCCCTCACCATGCCATACCCATTCAGTGTACGATTTGTCAAATCCTCTACAGATTAAATGTTCACGCACAACAAGAATATCTTCATATATAGCGTTATTCCTACAATCCCTACATGGACATCTAACACCACCTATGCTCCTCAGCTTACAATGTCGCAACCCAACTCTTAAGAATCCTTCAACCAAATCTAGATATTCTTTCGACAACCGAGCATTCTTATTCATGATGGATTCACGATCCATAATGCACGACACGGCGCAAACTCTAATCAACTTAGAAATCGTTGAACAAAAAAGCTAGCCCACAGTGGTATATCACTCACAAACCTACAATCAACATGAAACTATCACAAAATCATCACAAAAACAACAACTTTTTAAGAACACAACAACATTAACAAACAAACAACCACATGGTAAGGCGGAAAATAGCTTACCCACCACCTTGCAAACGATCGGAATTCCAAAAAAAGAGGTTACCTAATCAATCTTATGGTAAGCAAAGGGAAAAATGATACATACAACCTTTCAAATGTCTAATTTGTTGTTTACAAATCCGTTAGGAGCTGCTGTTTTATTATATAGTCTTCAGTCTTGCGAACTCGCAAGTATTCACGCATACCTACTCATTTGACTAGCGAGTTCGCAAAACATATGTCACACTTAACTTATGGGTGGCGAACTCGTTTCATAAACAAATTTTTCAATGATATTAGTGGCGAGATCGCAACAACATCAGCGAGCATGCATGCGAACTCGTGACCAAAATGAGTTTATTTACATTCTCATCTACGAGTTCGCTAGATCCTAGCTTGCTAAAATTACCCTAAGCGTTCATTACATGCGAGCTCGTAACTATTACGACAGACCTAACTTACTTGTTGCGAACTCGCAACAACAAACAGGTTTTTAAGGCGGAAATGAATTTCCGCCTTAATTCTTCATTTTTAATGTCACATACGACTACCGCCTTTTAAACGGTCATTTCCGCCTTTAAACGTGTTTTTAAAAGCTAGCGAGTGTGGCTTGCGAACTCCCAAGTAAGTAGTAAGGCGGAAGATTTTGAACCCGCCCCAAACGCCTTAAACTTGTGCCTTAAATGAAGGTGATTGTAGTAGTGTCATTCCCATCACCACCTAGAAGGGATGAAGCCCGTGAAGGTGAATGTGCTGGGGAATTGAACAGGAAAGGTTTGTGTTTGTGAAAAGTGAATTGGGATAAAGATTTTGGGTCTGTATGAATTTGTTTCTTTGCAATTTCTTGAAAGTAATTTTTGTTGTGGCATACTGCAGATGAGTTCAGGAGGTTGGAGAGTGACAACCATGGTCTCCCCCTCCCAGAGTAATCAAACGGCTTGACTTCGACTATTGTGGTATCACTCTAACAATGTTTTATATCACCCGAGTGTTGAGACGTGAGACGCAGGGAGAAAGGTAAACAATTCTGTTACATATAAAAATAAGAAAGGGTAGTTTAGGTATTTAATAAAATATTTACTCTGGATGCTAATTATTGCTCTGGCAATATCAGCACCCTTATAATAATTAATTAGTATAGAATATTACAATTAATAATTAGTGCACGTGTGTTTGTGCATTAGGTTTGGACTTTCCTTTTTTAATATTTATTAGGATTAGGGTTTAGTTAAACCCTATAAATACCAAAACCTAAATAATAATTAGGTGGTGGCCGTATGTGTTGTTATCTGGCCGGCCGCCATTGACCTTTGCATGCAATTTGATTTCCTGGAGATGAATTCATAGTTCATTATTATTGTTTTCTTTGTCTTATTTTATTAGTTAATGCTAGTTTATTATATTAATTCTTTGATTGTTTTTAATATGTTTAGTAGTTAGGTTTGTTTTCGGTAAGGGTTTTGAAACATTAACTATGATTCATGTGTGAGGCCTAAATGTGCTCGATAATTATTTTGCGTGGATTCCTTGTTATTCTTTGTGTATCCTGTTTATTTTCGAATTGCCTGAGATCTGATCAGTCTTGTGTTGTTTGGAATAATGCCAATTGAGTTCCTCTATTTATCTGTATTTAGGGGGTAGATTCAATTAGTGGCGAAATTATATGCCAATAGTTGGGAATACAGGGTAGATAATTTGTGATAGCTGTTCTGATTAAAATTATCTTAATTGGGTTTCTTTGGTGTTTAATGCTGTTGAGATATTAAATCTAGGTCTAGACTATTCCAGCTAGGTTGTATCTTGATTAGAGAAGTAGTCAGTTTAGCTATTCTTGCCGGCTATCGACAAAGCAAGAAGATATTGGATTGGGTGTGCTATTCTCGAAGGTCTATAACTGATTGGTTTATACAACTTAATAAATTCTTGAGCCAGTGATCGACTGAATTGTTAATGTGGATTTACCTGTTACCGGATTGCATTGTGTGACTGTCTTCTTGTTCTTTGCATTGTTTATTTTTATTGTTATTTGAATTCTTAGTTTAGTTTAATTTAGTACTTAGATAGTTAATACAAACTCTTTCAAACATAAAAGTGGTTTCTAACCGAAAACTGTATCTTTAGGATTAAGAATCTGACTACACTGTTCCTCGTGGGATCGACCCTGCTTACTCTGTACTTGAATTTAAACCTAATTGTTTGCAGGTTTATTTGGTAGAAAAAACGACCTATCAAATATCCACGTCCCATTTTTTTAAAAAAATAAGCCACCCTTAGGTGGGGGAAATTATATTAGGCTTCCCTAACCTATAAAAAGGACCAATTAAGGCCAAAGTTTTTACATCATATGATGACAATAAGAAAGCATGAAGCTTTCGAAGCATAGCAATGCTTCCAAAAGAATAGACTAAAACTAAGAGTCTATGGTAATGAGCTTTAGCAATAAAACCTAGCATTTGTAGGAGGAAACCTAGAAGTGAATTGTAAAAACAAAACACTAAGCTGCACTCAACCATACTAATGTCAAGGAGCAAAAACATTGCCAAACTAAGTTTATAAACACCAGGCCTGAGCATATGAGAAGCTTCAAATGTGGTGAGAAGAGTAGGGAGTCCAGAGTAGTATCTGAAAACATTAGCACACATATTACACAACACCATCTAAAATAGAGATTCTTAGGGATGGAACTCCCAACCTGTCAAGGGTAAGAAGTCCATTTGCTTCAGGAGAGAAAATGTGTGGAGTCATCTGATCAGATGTCTTCTCAGTGAGTGCAGATTTGGCAATATAGTCAGCCAGTAAGTTTCCTTGCCTCATAATATGGGAAATTGGGCAGGCCAGTAAGAGAGAGCAGGAAGATGCTAGGTCATACATCTGCTAAGGGGCTTGAGAAGGATCTTTAATAGCCTTGACTGCACTCAAACAGTCTGATTCAATGGAGCAGGGTAGTGAAGATGAAGCTGCCCATTTTATTGCCTCACTCAAAGCCAAAATTTCTGCATGTAAGGCTGATGATGCAAGTGTAAAGCTGCTAAGAGCACAAATGGGGTTACCATCACATTTCCTAACAACCACAGCCAGACCTGCTTTATTATTCTGAAGCCAAGAGGCATCATAATTAATCTTTAATGTACCAGTTACAGGAGGCAACCATTTGATTACCCTGATAATTGGTTTGGGAGGTCTGGCATGGAGTGTTTAAGAAAGCCAAGGTTGGATAGTTCAATATCCAGGGGGAATTAGAAGCCATAGGTTTAGCACAAAAAGTTAGAAAAATATGATCTCTAACTGCTTTTTTGATACTAATGAGGTTAGGACTGACATTTTCAAAAATGTACAGACATCTGGCCTTCCACATAAACCAACAGATAATGCAAGGAGCAATTTTTGCTAAAGTAGTATGCAGTTTAGTGGAGCCCTGGAAAGACATATAGTAAGATATTCTATCCCAGATATTTGCAAACCTTATAGCAGCAGTACCAATCATAGTATGAAAATCAGACCATAGGGAGATGGCCATAGGGCAGCTATTAATGTAATGATCCAGATGATCAAGATTGTCACAAGCACAACATTTAGATGGTAGGTTAAAACCCATTTTCATAAGTACATCAGGGAAAGGGATAAATAAATTTACCAGCCTCCACATGAAGATACTTATTTTCTTTTGAAGCCTAGGGTTCCACAGTTGTCTAAGTGTGAAAGATGATGATCTTGAAGGTGCCACCTCTTTGTAAGCTGATTTAAAAGAAAAATTCCCTTTATGATCAGGGGTCCAGATAAGCCTATCTTGTCTTGACTGTGTACATTGAGCCATCTGTAGAAAAGAGACAACTGGAAGAGGCAGTAATGGTGTGATATCAGGTAAGAATAACTGCTTGTTCTCACAGAAACATAGGACAGTACAATCATGAGGTATACATGTATCTGTAATGTTACAGATGAGTGACAAAGGGCCAAAGGAGGTCCAGTTTGACTGCCAAAAATTACAAAGACCATTTCCATGTATTACCCTAGTGAGGCTCTCTACCAATGGAGTAACTGATAATATTCTTTTCCATACAGGTGATGTTCTATAGGAAGGTGGAAGTTTCCAAAGAAATTGGGACCAAAGTGTATCACCTAATTGGAATTTCCACCAGAGCTTTAAGGAACAAGCTTTTATGATGGCATGGATAGATCTAATTCCAATTCCATTTTGGTTGACTGGGTATGACAATTCACTCCATCTCCTCCAAACATTTTTTGGTTTGAGGTCAGTTTCTCCCCAAAAGAATCTAGACATCAACTTTTCAATTTTTTTTATGACAGTAATGGGAGGTTTCATAACTGACCATATGTGCTGGGGGATGGCATATAGGCAAGACTGAATTAAGGTTATTTTACCACCAGAGGATAGCCACTTATTCTTCCAATTGGAAATTTTATTTTCCAATCTTTGGATAAGTGGAGTAAAATAGGCAGTTAGGACTCTACCTTTAAAAATAGGTACTCCTAGGTAGGTAAATGGGAAATGCCCCTGTTTCATGCCTAATATGTCCCTGACTTGCTGGATTTTTGTAGCAGAAGCATGCTTACCTAAAAAATAATCACTCTTCTCATAATTAATTTTTTGACCTGAAGTGAGTTCAAAGGCCACTAGGAATTGTTTAAACCTGGAGAGATTAATTTTAGAGGCTCTAAAAAATATAATAGTATCATCTGCATCACTCAAATGTGACAATGGAGAAGGACCAGATGGGATATCATAATATTGCAGCAATCTAGACCTAAACATATGTGATATACCTCTAGAAAAAGTCTCAGAGAAAATATTAAACAGGAAGGGTGAGAGGGGGTCTCCCTGTTTGATTCCCTGGATGATTTGAAAAATCCCTGAGGTCTGCCATTAATTAGGACTGAAAAAGAGGCACTGCTCAAATTTTTCATAATACAGTGAACTAGTCTACCATGCATACCAAATTGCAGAAGTATAGAGTTTAAAAACCCCCAATTAACTCTATCAAAAGCCTTTTTAAGATCCAGTTTAATAATCAAGTTGGGGTTCCTACACTTCTTATCCAGAAATCTAATCATCTCTTTCAGATATATAATATTATCAGAGATGTCCTTATTTTTTAAGAAAGCAGATTGCTGAGGAGAGATAATTTTGGCCATAAAAGGTTTCAACCTCTCCATTATCAGTTTTGAAAATAATTTGTTGATAAAATTGGAGAGGCTGATAGGCCTATAGTCATCAAATGCACCGGATCCCATCAAATATCCACGTCCCAAACAGTGCTCCTAGACCGTGGCCTGGACTGTCGATCCAGGCCGTGCTGCAGCGTCCCTTGATCCGCCTCGGGGACAGATGGATTCAACCTGCTAAAACCAAATGAACACTCACGGTCAGGGCGGGGCGGCTTGGTGTCGTTCCCGCTCCGATGCTTAAGTCAGAAAGCATGTTGGGAGTAATTTGGTAGAGAATAGTGAATGGTCAACATACCTCTCTCCTTGTACATTAGTGAGGTATTTATAGAAGGGAACCGGGGCCTGGTCAGTCACATCACGCTGTTAGGTTGTCTGGGAAGATGCTGATGCTAGGCCAGCTAGGGTTCAAGTCTGCGATCGGGTTTGGCCTGGATGCCATGTGTGTTGAGGGGCCGGGATGAGCCATCCTGGATGATGAGATGCTCGGCACTGAAAATTGGGGTTCTAATCCTGATGCCGCGTCTGGGCTGACCCGGGCGCCATGTGTGCTAAGGGGCCGAGCCGTTGGTCCTGATGAGCCATCATGTCAACCAGATGCTAGGCCCTAACAAGTCCCCCCAAGTCCCAGCTCGAACTGACGGTTCGAGTGCAGGGCTGTTGCTTGGGTCGTTGGACCGTTTCAAACAAGCAGGGTCCACGCCGTAACTTCGGAAGGAAGATAAAAGAAAGGTCCTCCACTTCTTGCTCACGTTCCCCATTTTTACTTGCAATGTATTCCATTTGGGCCAAGTGGGATTTGTTAGCCCTGGCCATGGAGTTGGATCACGACGCCGCCTAGGTCAGGCGTCTGGGTTGTAGGTAAGCTGCCTTAACAAGTTCCCCCCGAGTCCAGGTTGAGTCGGACCGGTTCAGATATAGGGCTTTAGTCTAGTTAGGTGGGATGCTTTTGCACCGTGTCGTGTCTTCACCATGATGGTTCTTACTTGACTGGTTGAGTTTGGTTGTAGATATCATGTTGCCATGGTGCCCCGCCGGGATGGGCAGATCTGACCGCTGGTGTGGTTCCATCCTTGTCCTGGCTAGCCTCCTCGGTGGGACATCCAGTTCATCAACTGATAGTCGCGGTGGGATTCTGGATCTTTCTACCGCTTTGAGACTCAATATTTGTTCGCCATATTTGTTGAGAAAAACTGCTTTGAGTGAATTCGTGCCTAGACTATGTTGCTTTTGGTGGAGACGATTTCCTTTGAGGCCATGGTCGTGGGCATGCTTGTGATTTCAGTACACATCATTCCCTGGGCCAGTTGGTCGGACATGTTGGACGGACTGGGCAGACGAACTAGCTGGTTTGGGAGATTGGTCTGGGCTGACACTCGAAACCTCTTAGTTGAACTTCTCATTCAATTGAGTTTAGCATGTGATCCACCTTGGATGGCATCATCTGGTAATTTCCTTGAATAACATCATCTGGTAACCCAACTTCTGGATCTGGGCTCCTCATTTCAACAAGATTGGTTCGGCATCCCACATCGTAATCTGGGTCGCTGCGTGATTCCTTTACTTGGTGAGGATTGATCATCAGGCGGTGATATGGTTTGAGATTTCCGATGTAGTCCAGGTGATCAGCAAGGTGACGTCCTTCTTCTCGAACCTGCAAAACGAGCAAAGTGAGCTCAAGAGGGCGGCGTTTGGCCGACGCCCAAGTTAGTTTTGGGTGTTTTGAGAGGTGAAATCTGAGTGAAAGGTCGAGAGAATCTAACGGAATTGAGAGGAAGCTCTCCTTCCTTTATACTTGTTGGGAGCTTCATCCGGTGTAGACAGCTCCATAGATTTCGTTGTGCTCCTACTCGTGCTCCTCACATATTTGCCATGTGATATCATGTGTATGTACTTTGTATGAGCTATAAGACAGGTTGGGGTCCTCTTCTTGTATGGGTTTCTTGGCCTTGTATGGGTTTTATGGCCCATACCCTATCAAGTCCCCCTAGTCCTGTCCATGGTTCTCATGGTGCAGGACTGTTGCTGTGTCGTTTGTAGGCGTCGGTTTGGTGTGGTTGGCGGCTATGGCCTTGAGAAACTTATGATGATGTATACGAACGTGTTGAAGTATTAGAACATGTCGGTATACATCATCTTGGTGATAGTTCCTTTTGACTTTTGTCGGTTCATTTGTCTTGAACGGTCGTATCGCTTGGCGTGTTGAGGAATGAACGTGTCCCTTCCCGAGAAAAGGCATTATTTATTGGCCTATTTTCTCATCAATTTATCATTGATGTGACGCGTCTTTTCAGAATGAAAAGCACGCTTCTTTTTGGGCCTATTTAAACTGCCATTTTTAGCTTTCATTTTTATTTTTCTCCCATGATGAAGAGTGCCATTGAAACTATTTTCTGTACCACCACTCAAGCAGAGTTATCACTCCTGCGTCATCGCTGGGAATCTGTAGCCTATGTGCGGGCCAATGCCCTTCTTCCGGCTGACGCGAATCCCGTCGAGGTGGATCTCTCAGACTGTTTTCTCCTGCCGACGGCTGATGTGATGGCTAATCAAGTTCAAGAAGGGTTTTGCGTGCTCTACTTGGAGTGTTTCGACCACTGTGGCCTGCGCTTTCTGCTCTCCTCCTTCTTTCAGTCAGTTTTAGGGTTTTACGACTTGAACTTCTCATTCCTGACCCCCAAACTCTGTTCGGATCTTGGTGAGTTTTGAGGTTTTGTGCCGGATTCATCGTGTTGTTCCCACCCCTCAGCTGTTTCAGGCTTTTTACCATCCATGCAGGGAGCCACCAAGCTGGTTCTATCTGAAGAATTGGGAGGGTCCCAATGTGATAACTGAACTGCTGACTCGGGTCGATTGGACCCGCAAGTTTGTGTTTGTGAAGAAGTCTCTAGTTTTTGGGGAGAATCGAGGCGTCTTTCTGCCAGGCCCTATTCGCAGTCGCACGAAATCTCCCGATGATGGTGAGATGATCCCCCAGCGTGCTTTTTTCGACTTGCTGAGGTTGCATCCTACTCCTGCACACTATCTTTGCTATGAAGCCAACCTGCAGGGGGTCTGGAATGTCCTACCTTCCCATGGCCTGTGAGACGGTGGAGGAGCCTTCTGTTGTGTGTAAGTATCTTATCCTTGTGTTGTTAACTAGACTTTGTTGTTGTGTAGATATATTGTTATTAGTTTCTTATCTTGCCCTCCTCTTTTGTTAACTTGTAATGTAGTTCCTCCTGCCCAGGCTGAGCCTACTGTCACTGTGGGATCCAGACGCTGACTGGCTCGTCTAAGTCGTGGTCTTGGACGGGGAGTAGGGGAGAGCCCTACATCTGGTGGTGCTGGGGTAATTGATTTGATTGGTGAAGTGCCCTTTTGACCCAAGAAAAGACCTTCGTCCTCATCTGATGTTGTTGTTAAACAAGCTCGTGCTAAGGTGGAAAGCACGCTAGATGTGCCTAAGGTGGAGGACATGATGGAGGCGAATTCACGTTAACCACACCAACAAGGTAAGGATCTTCATGTGGAAGACTACATAGCTTCTTTGTTGGGGGGTCTTGGACCTGTGCTGGAGAAGAAAACCTTGATTGCTCCTGCAGCTGAGGTGAAGGACTGTCCCGTGGCTTCTCTTCATCAACTTCTGTTGCAGTCCATCCCTGATAGCCATATGCAGACTTGGCGGGTCAATCCACTCACCAACCTGTCAGGGGTGAGTGGCTTGGGAGATCGGTTAGCTGCCTCAGCTATGGAGGTATTTCTTGACTTCTTTTGTTTTACTTCCTTGTTGTTTCTCTCTTTGTGTCTCCTTTTTTTCATCCCCTTTTTCCTTATTGTACAGGGCATGTGTGTCGTGATATGGTTTGTGATTTCCGGTGTAGATCAGCAGGGTGACGTCCTTCTTCTCGAACCTGCACGACAAGCAAAGTGAGCTCAGGCGGGCGGCGTTCGGCCGACGCCCGCTCCGACGCCCAAGTTAGTTTTGGGGTGTTTAGAGAGAGGAAATCTGATTGACAGATCGAGAGAATCTAAGGAAAGAGAGAGGAAACTCTCCTTCCTTTATAGCTGTTGGGACCTCATCCGGTGTGGGCGGCTCCATAGATTCCGTTGTGCTCCTACTCGTGCTTCTCACATGTTGAGCACGGGGTGTCACGTGTATGTACTTTGGGTGAGTTGTAAGACAAGTCGGGGGCCTTGATCTTATATGGGCCTCTTCACCTTGTACGGGCTTTATGGCCCATACCCTATCAAGTCCCCCTAGTCCTATCCATGGTTCCCATGGTGCAGGACTATTGCTTTGTTGTTTATAGGCGTTGGTTTGATAGAATAAGAAGTCATGGCCTTGTAAAGCTCAAATTATAACATGCCGGATTATTAGAACATGTTGGGATACCTCATCTTGAAGGCGACTTCTTTTGTCTTTGGCGGTTTGCATTCTTGAACGGTCATGTTGCTTGGCGTGTTGGTGAATAAATGTGTCTTTTCCCGAGAAAAGGCATCATTTACTGACCTATTTTCTCATCAATTTATCATTGATGTGACGCGTATTTTCAGAATGAAAAGGCACACTTCTTTTTGGCCTATTTAAACTGCCAATTTTAGCTTCCATTTTTCTTTTCTTCTCACTTCTATCTTTTTCTTGTTGAATCTTCTTTCTTTTTCTTCCATGATGAAGAGTGCTATTGAGACTCTTTTCTGTACTACCACTGAGGCGGAGTTATCTCTTCTTCGCCGTTGCTGTAAGTCTGTGGCTTCCGTGCGGGCCAAGGCTCTTCTTCCTGTTGACGCAGATCCCATTGATGTGGATCTTTCGTACTGTTTCCTCTTGTCGGCGGCTAATGTGCCGGCTAACCAAGTCCAAGAAGGATTCTGAGTGATCTACTTGGAGTGTTTTGATCACTGTGGTTTGCGCTTTCCGCTCTCCTCCTTTTTTCAATCGGTTCTAAGGTTTTATGACTTAGACTTCTCACTCCTGACTCCTAACTCGGTTCGGATCTTGGTGGGTTTTGAGGTCTGTGTCGGATCCAGCATATTGATCCTACCCCTCATCTGTTTCGGGCTTTTTACCATCCATGCAAGGAGCCACCAAGTTGGTTCTACTTGAAGAATTGGAGGGTCCCAAGGTGATAACAGAGTTGCCGACTTGGGTTGATTGGACCCGTAAGTTTGTGTTTGCGAAGAAATCCTTGGTATTTGGGGAGAATCCAGGTGTTTTTCTGCCGGGTCCCGTTCGCAGCCGCACAAAGTCTCCTGATGAAGGCGAGATGATCCCCTTGCGAGCTTCCTTTGACTTGCTGAGGGTGCACCCCACGCCTGTCCATTACCTTTGTCATGATGCCAACTTGCAGGGGTCCAGAATGTCTTACTTTCCCATGGGTTGTCAGGTTGTCAGTTTTGACAGCACCTTCTCCTGGGATGCTAAGAACGGAGCCATCATGACCTGAAACATCTCCGGAGTCATGGGCTCTTGGTCAATTTGCTGCACGGGTGGATTTTCCGGCGGCGTGACATCAAGGATGGTCCTCTCTGCAACTGGGGTCTGCTCCATCAAATTTCGATCAGTGAATCGAGCTGCGTGAGCGAGTTAGAACAGCGCTCCCTACAGATGGTGCCAATGATATGGTTCTGGATTTCTGGTGTTGATTGAACTTCCAGCAAGGTGATAACCTTCTTCTCAAACCTGCACAATGAGCAAAGTGAGCTCAGGCGGGCGGCGTTCGGCCGTCGCCCGCTCCGACGCCCAAGTTAGTTTTGGGGTGTTTTAGAGAGAGGAAATCTAAGTGACAGGTTGAGAGAATCTGAGGAAAGAGAGAGGAAGCTCTCCTTCCTTTATACCTGTTGGGAGCCTCATCCGGTATGGTCAGCTCCATAGATTCTGTTGTGTTCCTCCATGCGTTTCTCACGTGTTGAGCACGGGGTCTCACGTGCATGTACTTTGTATGAGCTGTCAGACAAGTCGGGGGTTCTCATCCTGTGTGAGCTTCTTGACCTTGTATGGGCTTTATGGCCCATACCCTATCAGCGACCTAGCCTTAAGAAAGAATGAAGAATCAAGAGTGGAAGGACAACTCAAGTTGGATGCCAACTGGGAAGGCCCCTACCGTGTCGTTGAGGTACTGTGAAAAGGAGCGTACAAGCTGGAACACTTGGATGGAAACCAGTTCCAAGAACTTGGCACATGAACAACCTCCACAAGTATTACATGTAAGGTGCAACATGGATCTCGTCTCCTCGGCTTACTTGTGATTTTTCCTTCATTTTCTTCTTTTCTTTTTGATGCAGTAGAGGATCCCAACAGAGGTTAGGCAGCTCGTTAGAGGCTGCAAGATGATCTTGAGGGAAGCCTAATGATTGAAAGAACCCCCAACAGAGGTCAGGCAGCCCGATAGGGCTTGCAAGATGATCTTAAGGGTGGCCTGTGTAGTTCCAGAATTTACAAGATGAATGCAATGAGAAGCGTTTTTAAGTATATTTTGCCAAGACACGAGCCAGTCACCTGGTAGATGTCTCTTTTCTTGTTTTTGTTTCTATTATGCACTGACACAAACCAGTCAACTGGTACATGTCGTTCTACTTGTTTTCTTTTTTACGGAAATTCAGTAACAAAGACAAATGTAGCTGAAAAGTTCAAAAAGAGAGAAGTACAGAACAAATGGAGTTCAAAGAACTGAGAACCCAGAATAAATGCAAACAGTTTCAGAAAAGAAACTCGCATATAAAAAATGACAAGTAAAAGGCTTTATGATGCCTAAGTCATACAAAAAGACAAGTTGAAGACTAAATTCAACTTGTCACATGGTGCAAAGGGCTACATGATGGAGACGTCCATCATGTCCATAAACTTCATCAAGAAGGCGCCTGGCCACCGGGCTCTGATCCACACTCGCCTGAATCTTGCTGAAACCTTCATCCCTGAGCCAAACCCTTGTCCTAAGATGCTCCCCAATAACAGAATCACGCTGGTCCAACTGATGACACAGAGAAGCACTCACCCCACGCTCTAACTCCAAATCTGCACCCAGAGACTTGATCTTGGCCGCCAAGTCCTGATTGGCCGTCATTGCCATGTTCCGCTTCTCGTTCGTCTCTTTATTCTTATCAGCGAGCCGAACAACCTCCTCATTCAGACCCAACTTGGTCTCGAGTAGCTTCTCCTTGTCAGATTGGAGTTGGGCAAGAGCAAAATCCTTCTCCCGGGCCAGCTCGCGAATCCTAGCAATATTGGCATCAGCCTTATCAAACATCTCTTTTGCTTTGCCAAGATCACCCCCAAGATCCCTCTCCTAAGACTGAACAACAACAGCAGTACACAGACCCTGTGTAATAAGGAAAGGAAAGTGAAAACAAGGACACAGAGAGATCGAAACAAAGTAAAACAAAAGAAGCCAAGGGATACCTCCATAGCCGTAGCAGCCAACCTATCTCCTATACTGCTCACCCCCGAAAGGTAGGTGAGTGGGTTAGCACACCAAGATTGCATATGGCTATCAGGGATGGATTGCAGCAGGAGCTGACGAAGGGAAGCTGTAGGACAAACCTGTGCCTCAGGGGCAGGATCCGAAGGTTTCTCCCCCGACACATGCCCTAGTCCTCCCAGCAAGGAGGCTATGCATTCCTCTAGATGAGGGTCCTTATCAGGGTGATGTAACTCATCTTGATTCACCTCTGTCATGCCCTCTGACTTGGGTGCCTCCAGCGTATCCTACACCTTGGGCTCCTCCAGCGTGTTCTCTACCCTAACACGAGCCTGCTTACCACCAGTATCTGATGAAGATGAGGGCCTTTTCTTAGTGTGAGATGGTATATCGCTAGTCAAATCAATCACCCCAACTGGCAATCCCTCTCCTGCTCCTCTGCCAAGGCCACGACTCAGGCGAGACGGCCAGCATCTAGATCCCGTAGGAACAGGAGGTTCAACTTGAGTAGGAGAAACTACATTACAAAAAGAAAGAACAAGATAAGAGACTGATAGCCATATATCGACATTAACAACACAAAGGTGAGATGCTTACACACGATGAGAGGCTCCTCCACTGTTTTGCAAGCCATGGGAAGGTAGGACATTCCAGACCCCTGCAGGAGGGCATCATAGCAGAGATAGTAAGCAGGAGTGGGATTCTTCCTCAGCAAGTCGAAGGGGGCACGCAAATAGATCATCTCCCCCTCATCAGGAGACTTCGTGCGGCTGCGGATGGGGCCTGGCAGAAAGACACCCGGATTCTCCCCAAAAGTGAAGGATTTCTTAAAAAATGCAAACTTGCGAGTCCAATCAACCCGAGTCGGCAACTGGGTTATCACTTTGGAACCCTCCCAATTCTTCAGAAAGAACCAACTTGGTGGCTCCCTGCATGGGTGGTAAAAGGCACGAAACAGTTGAGGGGTTGCCTCAACCTCGTGGACTCTTCACAAAACCTCAAAACCCACCAAGATACGGACAGACTTTGGGGTCAGAAGTGAGAAGTTTAAATCATAAAACCCTAAGACCGACTGTAAAAAGAGGGAAAGCGGGAAACGCATGCCACAATGGTCGAAGCACTCCAAGTAAAGCACGCAGAACCCATCCTGAACTTGATTAGCCGACACATCAGCCGCCGGCAAGACGAAACAGTCAGAAAGATCCGCCTCAATGGGATCTGCATCCTCAGGCAGAAGAGCATTGGACTGCACAAAAGCCACGGATTCACACCGACGGTGAAGAAGTGACAACTTCGCCTCAGTGGTGGTACAGAAAAGGGTTTCAATAGCACTCTTCATCATGGGAGAGAAAGAAAGAAAAGAAAATTTTGCAGAGAAAACAGAAGTGAGAAAAAAGAAAAAATTAAAAGCTGAAAAGGGCAGTTTAAATAGGTCGAAAAGAAGCGTGCCTTTTCATTACGAAAAGACGTGTCACATCAATGATGAATTGATGGGATTTATGGGAAAATAGGCTAATAAATGATGCCTTTTCTCGGGAAAAGATATGTCTTTTCTTCAGACACGCCAAGCGACATAACCGTTCACAAAAAATGAACCGGCAAAAAAGCAAAGGAAACCGTTATCAAGATGAAACATATCTACATGTTCTACTACTTCAGCATGTTCATGAACTTCATCACGAGATCCTCAAGGCCATAGCCTCCTACCACATCATACTGACGTCTACGACCATACAGCAATAGTCCTGCACCATGAGAACCATGGACAGGACTAGGGGGGACTTGATAGGGTATGGGCCATAAAGACCATACAAGGTCAAGTAGCTCACACAGGATGAGACCCCTCGACTTGTCTGACAGCTCATACAAAGTACATGCACGTGAGACCCCATGCTCGACATGTGAGATACGCATGGAGGAACACAACAGAATCAATGGAGACGCCCACACCGGATGAGGCTCCCAACAGGTATAAAGGAATGAGAGATTCCTCTCTCTTTCCTCAGATTCTCTCAACCTGTCACTCATATTTCCTCTCTCTAAACACCCCAAAACTAACTTGGGCGTCGGAGCGGGCGACGACCAAACGCCGCCCGCCTGAGCTCACTTTGCCCGTTGTGCAGGTTTGAGAAGAAAGTTATTACCTTACTGGAAGTTCAATCAACACCAGAAATCCAGAACCATATCAGTCAACGTGTTGAATTCCTTGCTCTTGATGACCATGTCATCGACGTAGACCTCCAAGTTGCGCCCCACCTGCTCCTTGAAGATTTTGTCGACCACACGTTGGTAGATTGCTCCAGCGTTCTTGAGACCGAATGGCATCATCTGGTATCCGAATGCTCCTCTCTCCGTGATGAAGGCTGTCTTCTCCACATCCTCCCTCTTCATGGGGATTTGGTGATAACCTTTGTGCACGTCAAGGAAACATTTCATCTTGTACCCTGCCAATGCATCTACCTTTTGGTCGATCATTGGCAGCGGGTAGAAGTCTTTGGGACAGGCTTTGTTGAGGTTGGTGTAGTCGGTGCACATCCTCCATGATCCATTTGGTTTCTTAGTCGTTCATCATCAAACATCGTCGTTCATCATCAAATCATCAACGTTAATCATCAGATCATCGCACGCATCATCAAATATCGCGTTCATCATCAAATGATCATCATCATCAACTTAGCGTCATTAATCATCAAATAATCATCGTTCCTTATCAATCATCATCATTCATCGTCAAATCATGAAATTATCATTGGTGTTCCTCATCACTAACGCCATTAGCACAATACCAAACATATAATATAATTCATCGGTTTCAAACCCTTACAAATATACCAAGGAGAATCGAAATTCAAAATAGAATCCAGAATGAACTTAAAATCTGCTTTAATGGCCATATATTGCAGAGGTAGTGACTGGCGGAGGATTGGATTTAGGGCAGTGATGGACTGTGTTGTGTGCTCGGTAGTGGCGTCAGAGACCCACGGCGACTACGTGAGAGTCCCACCACCACGATTGAATCGTCGATTGAATTGGTGGCGAATTTCCATCGGTGCAACACTATCCATCGGCCGGGGTCTTAGATGACGATCAACTTCAACGGAGATTGCAAATGCACTTTGACGGCGACTGCGAATAGACTTCGACGGCCGTGGGCGATCAAATTGGCCCAGCCTAGTATGATTTGGGGATTTACAGAGGAAGAGGATGAAGACGATGGATTTATTGCAATATTTTGAGGAATTTGCAATATAATCCCTATACTTATGGGTCTTTTTCACTATTGTGCCGAATATAAAAGTAACTAAATGTTTGCCCTAAAACTTATTAAAACGGGGGTTTGACATGGTCATGCCTTACCATAAGGTCGTCTTATCTAATTGTTTCTCATTATTTTGAATGCAATTAATTTTATTTCAGTTTAATTCAGGTCAGCAAAAATAAATGATAATTAATAGACCTTAGCGTTAAAATTAGAAGAACAATCTATATAATTTATAACCTAATGAAAGTAGTTTACCTTTTACTATACTGATAAGAGTAGAAAATAACTAACCAATCAAAATTCAAATTATGTGAAACAAAAGTCTAGTAGCAACATGCTAATTAAAATCCAATTTTGGTTGAATAATGAACTCTAAAATAATGAACTCTAGAATTATTTCACCAAAGTGAGAGAAACAATTAGATGAGGCAGCCTTATGGTAAGGCAAAGGGACCTCATATTGTTCATACAAAAGTTTTGGGGTCAAATTATAATTATTATATTTTAGTTATTTTCAAATCAATTAATTATATGAACTAAAAATCATCTCCTTCATCATCAAATCATCATCGCTCATCATCAAATCATAGACATTCATTACCAAATCATCAACATTCATCATCAAATCATCGTTGTTCATCAAATTATCACCGTTAATCATCAAATCATCATCGTTCATCATCAAATCATCGTCGTTCATCATCAAATCTTCGTTGTTCATCATCAAATGATCAAATAATCAGTCATTTATCATCAAATCATCGTCCTCATCATCACTAATTATAAAATCATCATCAATAAAAAATCACTAATCATCAAAACAATGTAACTGACATGAATCATCAATCAAAACTCACCAATCATCAAAAATTAACAATCAATCATCAATATCAAATCATCAATCGATCATCAGATCCACGGTTATCATGAATCATGTCATAAACATCATCAATCATAAATATCAAATCATCAACTAAATTGTACACATAATCAAATCGTCAAACCGTGAAACTGAATTCTCGTTGGTGAATATATATGAGGATGACAAAAATGAGGTCTATTTGATGATCTGAGCCACGATTCTACGAAAATCTAGTTTCCCGATTTGACGGTTTGATTATGCGTATATTATAGTTGATGATTTGATGTTTATGATTGATGATTTTGAATTGATCATTGAACGGATTGATGACGAGAAATAGTAATGTTGCTGACCGAGCTATGTTTCTACGAGAATCTAGTTTCCCGATTTGACAATTTTTGATCATTTGTGTATTTTAGTTGATGATTTTATGTTTATGATTGATGATTATTTTTAGATGATAGAAAGGAGTTGACGATCGGATTGATGACGAGGAAGAGTAATGTTGGTGACCAAGTATATATATATATATATATATATATATATATATATATATATATATATAAACGAAGGATTAAGTGTAATTAATTTTTACTAATTATGATTAAGTGGTGATTAATTAGCTTAATCATGATTAAAAAATGTAATCTTATTGAATTTGAAAAATAAAATAAAACTTAATGAATATTAAATAAACATAACTTGGGTAAATCAAATAAAATTTAGTGTAATTTATATATATATATAAAAGTAAAAATAAAAAACATGAGAAAATCAGTACCTTGAATAATTTCTTGTATTGAATAAAGGCTTAATGGGAGAGAGGAGAGTACATGGGAATGGTTGTTTACAAGGCTTGGGAAGTTCTATGAAGTCAAGATTGGGATTGTAGAGAGTAAGAAGGGGCTGAAATCAGCGTGCCTCCTTCTCAATGAAAGCTAGTCTATTCATAGGAAATTCTTACTAATACTATTCAGGTGTAATGATGAATCAGAAGTGATTAATGCCCCCCCCCCCCCCCCCCCACGTTGGCTTGTTTCTTCAATAATAGCACTCCTTGAATCTGTAGTGTTGAAACGGGCCCTCCACGTTGGCTTGTTGCTCCAATAATCGCATCTTTTAATTATATTGAATCTGAAATGGTCTTCTGAAGTGGGCGTCTGGTCCTTCCACTTGCTCCGGTCTGTTGAATAGTAGCTCTTTTGGAATCTGCACTCCTTTAATTGTTGAACTTGAAGTGGGTGTCTGGTCCCTCCATTTACTCCGGTCTGTTGAATTTTATCACTTTGGAATCTGCTCTCCATTAATTGAATCCTGAATTGGATTGCTGGTTGTTGAATTATAGCTCGTATGGATCTTGGGCTAATGGGCCTCCGAATGGATCTTCATCTTGACTGTCTTCTTGTTTTACTTTTGTTTCCTTCATTTGCTTGAACATCTGGTAAAATTTCTTGAAATCTTCTTCTTCTTGACTTGTTCTTAATGTTGCAGGTAAAATCCTTAGTTGTTGAGTTGATCGCTGCTGTTGAGTAGATGATGGTTGAATGCTGATTGTTTGCTGAACTGGGCTTTTGCTGTTGGTCTGAATACTTAGGCTTGTTGAATTGGGCCTCCTTTGATTGGCCTGTCTTCTGGACTGAGTTGAATTCTTAATTTTTCTCCTGTTTTAAGATAATGGGTCACCGCTTCTGTTGAACAAAACTGGACTTTGTAGTTGCTCCACCATTTTATCTTGAATTGCCTTATGAGTGAGCAAGGCAAACCTTCATGAATCTGTCTTATCTGAAAAATCCACGCAAATATCCATGGTACTCGGAATATTGCACGGAATAATATATGCTTCTCGAATTGTTTTGCTTTGCTAAGTCTGTAGAATGTTTCCAATGCCTCCGATACTGGTTGCGGTAGAATTTCTGCTGATGGTCCCAATTTGATCCACCAATCTATGAACCACATTGGAATTTCTCCGTCGAAGGATGAATGGAAATTGATGAACCATGAATGATCAAATGACCTAATATAAAATGTTCTATACCATGCTTGCATATAATCTACATAGTTGAATGTTTGAGGGATATGACGAACTGTGAATGAAATTGGGGAATGTATGTCCTTGAACTGGGTAGGCTGAAGAATATTTTTAATTTGGATTTTGGAAAAGTCTATTCTAATGGGATCTGATTTATTTTTCATATGCTGAATATCAACTGACTGGGTATCTATTAGAATTAATTCATAAAATTGCTGAGTTTTTTGAATATCATCTGCCATCCATTGACTTGTAGGTATAAAATGTTTGGACACAAAATTCTTTAACTGATGGACTTCTGGTTCTGTCTGAAAATGAGTGAGGAAAATATATTCTGGGTTTGGTTTATCAAAATAGGAAGGGGCTTTTGGTTGTTGAGTAGAGGATTGTGTGCTAGGTTTAGGGAATATGGTGTAATTGGGTGTTAAAACTGGTGTTTGAATCAACCTTGAATAAGGAGTCTGGGCAACTGTGGAATAAGTAAGAGGTGGAAAATCTGGAGTAGGTGTTTTAGGAGCTAATGGTCTTGGAATTTCATAATCTTTGGTTGTTTTTGAATTTAAGGATCCTGCTTTACTTGAATATTTACTCATGATTTCCTGTAAGGAATTCTCGAGTCAAAAAATCTGGAAGGGAGTTATCCTTTCCTTTAATGAATTCAATTTCAAAATCAAAAACTGATAATATTGCTTGCCATCGTGCAAAAATCTGTTTTGAAACTAAATTTTTAACATCTTTCTGTAAAATTTCTTTTGCTGATTTGCAATCAATTTTTAATAAAAACTTTTTATTATACAAATCATCTTGAAATTTTGAAATACATAAAACAATTGATAAAACTTCTTTTTTGACTGTTGAATAATTCATCTGTGCCCCAGTCCATAATCCCGAATGATACCTAACTGTAGTTTCTTTTTCTAAATGCAATTGTTTTAATATACCCCCATATCCTAAGTTTGATGCATCTGTTTCTATTATCATAAATGCCGATGGGTGTGGAATTCCTAGACATGGTAACGACTTTGATTTTAATTTTACTTCTTTGACTATTTGTGTATGTTTATCTGTCCAAGGTGATGGATTAATTTTTAATCTGTCATATAAAGGCTTACAAATTATCCTTAATTTAGGGAAAAAATTTGATATGTAATTTAAACAATCTAAAAATCTTTGTAATTGATTTTTATCCTTTATTTCATCTGGAAACTTATCTGCAAATTCAATTGCTCTTTGTATTGGTTTAATTTTTCCTAAATGAATATCAAGCCCTAAAAATCTAATTTTTGTTTGAAATAATTTCATTTTAGGTTCCGATATTACTAGACCACTTTTCTTTATAATATTTAGTAGTAAATTTAAGTGTTTAAAGTGACTATCTATGGAATCAGAATAAACTAATATATCATCTATGTATACTATTACAAATTTTGAGTAGGGATTAAATATATCATTCATAATCTTTTGGAATTCTGATGGTGCATTTTTTATCCAAATGACATAACATTCCATTCATATTGGCCAAATGGGACTACAAATGTTGTTTTAGATTTATCTTTCTCATCTTGAATTTGCCAATATCCGGATTTTAAATCAAACGTTGAAAATACTCTTGCATTATATAATCTATTTAATAAATCTCTTTTGTTTGGAATAGGATATCTTATCCATTGTAATACTTTATTTAATGGCTTGTAATTTATAACTAATCTAGGAACTCCTCTCTCTTTTTCTGCCTGTTTATTGACATAAAAAGCTGAGCAACTCCATGGAGATTTGCTTTCTCTAATTAGTTTTTTATCTAAATGATTTTGAATTTCTTGCTTACATAATTCTACTAATTCCGTATTCATTTGAATCGGCCTAGCTTTAGTTGGAATATTCTGTTCATTGAATTCTTTCTCATATGGTAATAATACTATATGTTTTTTTCTATCCCAAAAATCATTAGGATGATTTGAACATACTTGATTTTTAAATTCTTCTTCTAACTTTGAAATATTTTGTTGTACTAAATTGTTATTAATTAGTTCTTCTATTTTTGAATAACTTAATTCTTCTTTTAAATATAAAATATTCTTTTGTTTAGTATTTAACAAACAAATCTTTCGATATATGGAGTTAGACTGTAATAAATTTAATTCTATCTGAGTAGGAGGATCAATAAATGGAAATAGTAATTTTGTTCCTAATATTTTAGTACTAATTCCTTGTTGAGTTTTCTTGAAAGGGGTAATCTGATATAAAAATGGATTTCCTAATACAGCATCATAAGACACATTTTCTAATATGAGAAATGAATGTTTAATACAATAATTATTGTTACATATAAAAACATTAGGTAGTTTTTTGTTTACTGTCATTGGAGTACCATTTGCTGCTGATAATATTTCTTTAGTTTTAACAAGATATTTAGTAGGAATTATTCCATCTCTAATACATGATTGGTCTGCACCACTATCTAGCACTGCTATAACTGTGACACTAAAGTCTTCAACTCCTATAGTTACTAATGAGTACCATTTTTCCATTTTAATTTTATTAATAGCACTAAAAAATTGATTATCTGTTGGAGTTTCTTCAGCTATCTTCTTGCTTGTACTAGGCATATTATTATTGTTTTGGCTTATGTTGCTTAATTTTAACTCTAAATCTAGATCCTTATCTTTTAACCTACTTAATTCTTTTTTTATTGAACTAACCTCTGTTTTTAGTTTATTAATCTCTGTTCTTAAATCATCTGCTTTTATTGGCTTTCTTTTTTCTATTTCAGAGTATTTTGTGATTGTTTTACTTAAATTAAATACTTCTTCTATTTGTGGTAATTTTGGTTTTTCTTCTTCTGCTACTAATTCTCTTAGTTTTTCTATATAGTCATTCTTATTTTCTGAATCTGCTATTTTATCAATAATGTCTAATAAAGTTTTTTTTTTTTTTGTATTATTTAACATATTAATTGTTTGAATCTTACATTGACACACATCTGAATTATCTGAACTATCTGATGTTGAATCATATTCTGTTTGTTCTATATCTGAGTTTTCTACTAATAATGATAATAATTTATTTCTTAGTTCTTTATCTTCTGAAAATAGTGAATTAATCTTTTTCTCTGTTCTACAGTGTGAAGCAGTGTGACCAAATTTCTTGCATTTATAACACTGGATATTTTTGTATTTATTTTTTCCTTTATACTTCTGTGTATTTTGATTTTTATAATTTTTATAATTATCTCTACTATTATATTTGTATTTTCTACTTTTTCTAAATATTCTTTTCTTTTCAGATGAAGGTGGTTTAATCCCCATTATTCCAAATTGTTGGCAAAAAGTACCCATTTCTTTTCTTTCAGATCCATACTTATGTTGGATTTTTAAATCTTGGCATAATGTCAATGCTTCTTTCTTAATAAATGCAAATATCAGACCAAATGTTAATGCATCATAATTTATTTTGTCTGTTCCTAATGTTTTTTGTAAATTAGTGATTATTCTTTGTGAAAATAGATTTGGTAATCCTGTAATAAATTTTTCTTTCCAAAATGCTGCATTTGAGTCTGTTCTTCTTAATACTTGTGTTAAAAATAAATCCTTATACCATTTGAAATCTGTAAGAGACGGACATCTTAAATTAGTTAAACATTATTTTGAACTAGTTAATTCTTCTTCTGGATTTCCAATAAAGTACATAGATATGACATATATTAAATAAGTTGAACCATCTTGAACCATTACATATTGTATTTCATTACCTTCTTCTTTTACTTCTTCTATTTCATGATTAACAATGGCTTGTTTATCTTCTAATGTTAAGTGATTATCCCACCAACCTTTTAGTTGGCCCGTAAAACCTGTTACTAGAAATCCAACAATAATAGGTTCTGAATGTGTGGAATTGGCTTTGTATGTCATCCTAGCCATACCCATTTCTTGTAGTATATTTAATATTTGATATTCAGACTTTCCATCTATGTTCCATTGATATAAAGATGATCCATCATAACTATTTAATGCATTATTCTGTTCTTCATATTGAATATCCGAAGGCGTAGATCTGGGATAGTAATTTTTTGTTCTATTATTTACCCAATTTCAATTTGATCTAGGGTTTTTTATTCTATTAATTTGTAATTGTGGTTTCTCTTCTGGGTAATCTTCAAATTGTTGTTCTATTGCTTCTATCTGATCTCCTATCTCTTCTTCTTTAGATTCTGAAGAATATTCTGAATTACTTGAATATTGTGAATTTATTTGCGAAATTACTCCTATGTTTTGAGATGTACTAGGTTTATCTCTCTGAACTAATGACATTGAATTTTCCAGGTTTTTAGGAAATGAGGAAACTTGAAAATGAGGCTTTGAAATTTCTCTTGGGAATCCTTCTTGTTTATTATCTAACTTAGTTGAAATTAAATCTACTTGATTAGATATAGTATGTAATATTTGATTTGTATAATTATTTTGATGATATACTTTTTTAATATCTTCTACATTTGTAGGCTCAGTTCCTTCTTTTCCTAGCTTAAAAGGAGATGCCGTTATAACATCACCTTCTAAATTAATGCTGATACTTTTTAAAGGGGGATGAATAGAGCTTACAATAGTATTATTATTATGTAATTTCCAATTTTTATATAAATTAGTTTGTACATTAATGAATGGAATTTCTTCTATATGATCGGAATTTACTATTCTTTCTTTTTGTAGGTAGTATGATAACCATATAAAAATTTTCATTTTTTTAATCTTTTTTCATTTAATTCTTTATAAAATTCCTGTTTTATATTTTCCCTAATTTGAATATCCAAATTCTCAAACCATTTTCTATGATTAATATTCTCTAAACTATAATAATCTTTGTTTAATGCTTTTTTATCTATTAGAAATTCTTCATCACTATTCATCATATTTAATTCTGAATTTCGCATTTGGCTATAAGTTGGTGATCCTATTGAAGAGGTAGCATCCGGAATTACTTCCGGTAGTGGAGTTGAAAATCTAAGTTTTGACTCATGAAAATCAGATATTGAATGTCTAGGTAATTGATAGTTGCTAGATTGATCTAATGAGGACCTATTTGTTTCTGCATATCTACTGGACATAGACCTACTAGACATAGACCTTTTAAATTTTATTAATACTTTTCCATCTTTCTGTTCTTCGATAGTTGAAGGTTCTATTAATTTTAAATTTCTTTGTATACTTACTGGTCTTTCAGCTATTATTTCTTCAGGAATAGTTATTTCATTCCATTTTAATAACTTTGGAGTTTCTATTCTTGTATTATCTGAATTTGTAGTAACATAGATTGATTCTTCTTTTTCTGTTGGGTTTAATTTTAATGCAGTTGGAATCATGGATTTCATTAATTTAAAATATACATTATATATTAATACAAAATGTTCTGTCTCATGACGAAAACGAGGTCTATTTTATGATCCGAGCCATGATTCTACGAGAATCTAGTTTCCCGATTTGACGGTTTGATTATGTGTAAATTTTAGTTGATGATTTGATGTTTATGATTGATGATTTTTTATTGATGATTCTACGAGACTCTAGTTTCCCGATTTGACAATTTTTGATCATTTGTGTATTTTAGTTGATGATTTTATGTTTATGATTGATGATTATTTTTCGATGATAGAAAGGAGTTGACGATCGAATTGATGACGATGAAGAGTAATGTTGGTGACCGAGTATATATATAAATATATATATATGTACACGAGGATGACGAAAACAATGTCTATTTTATGATCCGAGCCATGATTCTACGAGAATCTAGTTTCCCGATTTGACGGTTTGATTATGTGTATATTTTAGTTGATGATTTGATGTTTATGATTGATGATTTTTTATAGATGATTCTACGAGAATCTAGTTTCCCGATTTGACAATTTTTGATCATTTGTGTATTTTAGTTGATGATTTTATGTTTATGATTGATGATTATTTTTCGATGATAAAAAGGAGTTGACGATCAGATTGATGACGAGGAAGAGTAATGTTGGTGACCGAGTATATATATATATATATATATATATATATATATATATATATATTATGATCCGAGCCATGATTCTACGAGAATCTAGTTTCCCGATTTGACGGTTTGATTATGTGTATATTTTAGTTGATGATTTGATGTTTATGACTGATGATTTTTTATTGATGATTCTACGAGAATCTAGTTTCCCGATTTGACAATTTTTGATCATTTGTGTATTTTAGTTGATGATTTTATGTTTATGATTGATGATTATTTTTCGATGATAGAAATGAGTTGACGATCGGATTGATGATGAGGAACAGTAATGTTGGTGACCGAGTATATATATATATACGAGGATGACGAAAACGAGGTCTATTTTATGATCCGAGCCATGATTCTACGAGAATCTAGTTTTCCGATTTGACGGTTTGATTATGTGTATATTTTAGTTGATGATTTGATGTTTGTGATTGATGATTTTTTATTGATGATTCTACGAGAATCTAGTTTCCGATTTGACAATTTTCGATCATGTGTGTATATTAGTTGATGATTTTATGTTTATGATTGATGACTATTTTTCGATGATAGAAAGGAGTTGACGATTAGATTGATGATTGATAATGAACAACGATGATTTGACAATAAACGACGAAGATTTGACGATGAACGACAAACATTTGATGATTTGATGATGAACAATGATGATTTGATGATGAACAATAATAATTTAATGATGAACAATAATAATTTGATGATTGATGATTTAATATTGATGATTAATGATGACAATGGTTAATAGGGAGATTAAATGTGGAATATATTCTTATTTCAAAATGGTCCCTGAGTTTTATTAATATTTACTGTAGGGGCACCAAAAATTTAATATTTATATTCCAGCCCCAAAAGTATTTTGCCCCTTAACCTTATACCCATTGCCTTACCATAAGGCTGCCTTACCAGAGAGTATCTCCCAAAGTGATTAGCGCACCAGTCATCAGAAAACCACAACGCTACTATAATACTACATATCTTTAGTTATAAAGCAACCACAACACCAGTATAAAATTATGTAGTTTTAGTTATGTTTCTTAATAAATATTATTTTATGTCGTCATACTTTACTATTCAATATATACATAATATAAGACAATTCTCATTAAATAAATCAATGAATTACCGGAAAACCACAACGCTGCTATAATACTACGTAATGTTAGTTATAAATTCATCACAATACCGCTACAAAACTACATAGTTTTAGACTTTTAGTGATGTATATTAATAAATATGATTTTATATAAACATATTCAATATAAAAATATAATTAAGTATACCAATGTAACTAAATCAACCAGATTTCACAATATTGTATATTTCTCCACTCCACATATTAATGAAATTTTGGGTTCACCCTAAAAAAAATGGGTTCCTCCTGCTGCGGATTGTGTGAAGAGTAATTTCCTTTGGTAATTTGTATTGACACACTGAGCAGCTATTTGTACATATAGAGAGGTCCTAATTGTTACTAATTAAACTCTAGTGGCATATATGCAATTTATAAGAGTTAGAACTAATTATCATCTAAGTCCTCCAAGTCTTCAATTGTCACACCCCCCTTCAAGAGAAGCGTCGGATTGATCGAAACGCGAAACTTGGACGGAAGACATCAAACAACGCACGGTTGAGTCCCTTAGTGAAAATGTCTTCCACTTGCAATGACGTAGGAACATGACCTACTTGAAACTTGCCAGCTGCTACCAACTCTCGTACAAAGTGGTAATCAATGTCAATGTGCTTCGCTCTCTTGTGAGCAACAGGATTATTAGCAAGAAAGAAAGCACTACTATTGTCACAAAGAAGGACAGGTGACCCTAGAAGCGGATAACGAAGATCCCAAAGAATGTATGTCAACCAGACAACCTCTGAAGCAGTATTAGCAAGAGCTATGTACTCATATTCTGATCTCGAGCGAGAGACTGTAGGTTTCTTCTTCGCTCTCCATGACACCAAGTTTCCACAAAGAAAAAAAACATAGCCATAAGTGGAACGACGTGTCTCCAAGCAGCGTTCCCAGTCTGCATCAGAATATGCTAGAACCTCTGAAACACCATCAGTAATGAAAGTTAGGCCACAATGTTGTGTGACTCGAACAAATCTGAGTAACCGAGTAACGGTAGCAAAATGATCATCTCGTGGGTCCTGAAGGTACTGACTCACTGAATTGACAGCGAAGGACAAATCAGGTCGAGTGATGGTAAGATACTGGAGGTGCCCACAAGAGAACGGTACAACATTGGATTGTGAAATGGTCCACAAGCGAGGACAAATGAAGGAATGGTGTAGATACTGGTGTGGCATCCAACATTCCTGCCCGCTCAAGAATGACCCTAGCATACTTAGCCGACCCAAGAATATTCCAGTAGAGGTAGGAGTAACCTTAAAGCCAAGAAAGTAGTTGAGATGTCCAAGATTCTTGACAAAGAACTCCCGATCCGCACGAGCGATGAAACTACAAATGGCAACACCATCATTTCCGGTGAGGATAATGTCATCAACGTAAATGAGGAGGTAGAGGATAACCGAATCTCGTGTGAACACAAACAATGAAGGATTTGAAAGTCTGCCAACAAAACCAAGGCCACAATAAAAGAACTGAACCGATCAAACCATGACCTGGGAGCTTGCTTGAGACATAGATCGCCTTGTTCAGTTGACAAACATGATTCGGTCGAGCAGGATCCTGATACCCAGCCGGTTGGGCCATGTAAACTAGACTATCAAGAACTCCATTCAGAAAAGCATTCTTGACATCCAACTGGTGAAGTGGCCACTTCCTCATAGTGGCAATGGCAAGTACTATGCGGACATTTGCAGCTTTGATCACCGGGCTCAAGGTGTGATCAAAATCAAGGCCCGGAACTTGAGAGTAGCCCTGAGCCACCAAGCGGGCCTTATATCTCTCGATGGAACCATCCAGCCTGTATTTCAGACGATACACTGTGTTTCAGCACAAGCTCACCACTGTCCAACACATATAGCCCATTCTCACTGTGTCCCCTGCCCTAGATTGCCTTGTTGAGCTTATGCTGAATAACAAAAGACTAATCATCAAATGCAATAATAGCACAATGTTCCTTTGTTAGTTTGTTGATCGACAAAAGGTTCTTCGTGATAGCATGAACAAGTAAAACATCAGACAAGCGCAAAGTAGGACTAATTCTAGCATCACCAATACCGGTAATAGAAATAGAAGCACCATTCCCAATGGAGACTAGAGTGTTACCATTATACGGGGTCACACATGACAGGTTGGAGGCTGAAGAACTCATATGATTTGTAGCTCTAGAATCAACATACCAAGGATGTGGATCTGAAGAAGCCACCGAAGAAGGAGCCTGAAGTGCTGGGTAGGTGGGATAATACTGCTAGTACTGCGGAGGAGCATACCCCTGAACCTGTTGAACTGCTGAAGAGCATACGGCTGGTTCTGCAGATGAGCATGTTGCTGAACCTGCTGAGGAGCATACGGCTGATATTGTTGTGCCACATGAGCCTGAGGAGACTTCAAGAATTGTCCAGGATGGGCAACAAGAGAGAGTTGACCATAGGGCTGAGTTGGAGCAGCCATAGGATGCGGAGTAGTTGAAGGACACTGTCGCGAAACATGCCCAAAACCCTCACAGGTGTAGCATTGGATATTATGACCGGATCCGGACCCACCACCACCACCGGAGGATTACCAGGAGGCTCTGCCACCTCGGCCGCTGCCGGAGCAGCCGTTCCAGGCCCCGCGTCGCCGCTACTCGTGGCTCCCTTAGGCGCGTGAGCCCACGCGCCCGGTTGCTGGTCGGGCAGAGCCCCTCCTGGCTGCTGGGTGTCGGCCATGAACGCCAACGGTCCTGATCTGGTATGTCCATGCAAAGATTGGGTCCCAGAACCCGCCATATTCACCACAAAAGATTCATAACGCCTAGCCTCATCAACAATAGACAAATATGAAGGCATGGGGTTTCTAACAAAGACAAGACACTAAATTGTTGAAATTGAACACCAAGTGCATTGAGAAACAACATTAATTTGTCCCGTCCCGTTCACTAGCGGGATCACCCATGACAGACCACTGATCTAATATCTTCAAAAGGCTAAGGTAGAGTTCATGAACTATACCAGTCTTACGGATCATACAAACCTGTTGACGAAGGTTGAAGGCACCCGTGACGGTGTTATGCTGGTACGTGTTGGCGAAAGTGTCCCACATATCTTTCGCGGTCAAGCATTGAGAGATGACGTTTCTGGCCTTCGTCGAGAGAGACCAGAAGAACACTGCAGTGTCGCTGATCTACAGTAAGACAGGCAAGACAAGCAGCCTGAGCAGCTTCATAAGCTCCCTCTCCTCCTTGGCAGCAACATTAGGTGAAGAGGACGAAGACGCGGCCACCGGCGCCGGCGGAACGATGGGGCAAAGAGAGGATCCATCAAGATGGCCGAACAAACCCTGGGGCTTGAGAGCATACGTGACCTGCTGCTTTCACTGCAGGTACGTCGAGGCATCCAACTTGGTCGGAAGCAAGTGGATCATGGTGTTGGTGGACAACTTATCATCACTCATCGCCATTGCAAATCAAAAAGCAAGAGATTCTTTTTAATAAAGGAGGCGGCAGAAAAACCTACGCACGCACAAGAGGTGTCGGCGGAAGAAAAATAAGAGGGGGAAGAGAGGGTTTAAGAATCCTAGTAGGTTTTGGAATAGGATCGATTTAGGCAACTGATACCATATAAAGAGTAATTCCTTTTGGTGATTTTTATTAATATACTGAGCAGCTATTTATACATGCAGAGAGGGTCCTAATTGTTACTAATTAAACCCTGCTTGCATATATGCAATTTACAAGAGTTACAACTAATAATCATCTAAATCCTCCAAGTCTTCTATTATCACAGATTGAACCACGTAAATTTTTGTATAGTCTCTTTGCCCTCAAGATGGCACATTGACAAAGAATATAAGCATTTCATTAATACGGTTAATAAAACTGTTGTGTTTGTAAATGAGTGACTAAAATCTGCAGTTGTACAGTACTAAATTATGGAGATAAACTCATAAATAACATGTTTCCTGGTACGCCATACCAATCCGCACACTAACTGTTTTGCTTGGTGAAATCATGTAGTACAGTATATGTATTCAGTTTTATCTGATTGTCTTACAAATGTATTACTTGAATAGCAACATAGATGTCTGAATTTCTTCCAACGTTCGTCCCTTCGTCTCAGGAACCAATTTGGAAACAAAGGCAATAATAGAGGCACAAATGATTGAGAGTATAAAGAAGACGCCTGCAGCATGGCGATTCATTGCGTCAGAACTATAACAACGATAACAGCAAATTGTTATCACACACAGACACACATAAAGTTGTCGGATGATTACCCGAAGAGCTCCACATGAACAAGAAGTTGAAAAAATATGTGACAAGCCAAGAACCAAACCAGTTGCTTAAGGTCACAAGGCTTCCCCCTATTCCTTTTATGTCCATAGGGAAAATCTGCCATTGGAAACATTTTCTTATTAGAGACAATGAATCATCGTTAATAGAACGCAAACCATGAAAATAATGAAAATCATGTTACCTCCGACATGACTACCCAAGGAGCAACACCCAATCCGGCTCCAAATGACGAAATGGTTATCTAATAGTTCAGGAGAAAACAGAGAGAGATGCTCCCTTCGTTAGATATATAAACCCATTATTCGTTTTTTCAGACAGATGGAGCACATAATTTAGCAAACAAAAAGAGATGTCTGCATTAGTTTACAAGGTTATAAGCCAGAGAACCTAAGACGGGATGATTTTGATAGGAAGAGCAAGAGTTATATTAAACAAGTGGTCGGTAAAACTCAGAGAAAATAACATTACCAGTATTCCAGTCAGTACAAGTAGAGGAGTGACGTCCTTGAATATATCATGAGCCTGGGGCCATCAGCAAACAAACTTGAGATGTTAAAGAAGTGATGTATTTATATTTTTCTATCAAACTTTGCATTAACATAAATGTGAATCACCATCAAGAGGAATCCTAATCCAACCAGAAAGCATCCGAAGCTTGATATTGCAGCACTAACCTGCAATATCACAGTGCTAGTTTAGATTTGTATGTACATTTCTGAAAGCAAAGAGCACAGCTGACTGAGACTCTTGACCATGAGAAGCGGGCGTCGACCGGTTTTGACTATGAATAGGATACTCAGAGCTGACAGGGGAAGCTGAAAAATCCAATGTTGCAATTAGGCAGAACTTTTCTTAGTTCGGAAAAACTATTTCACTTACTAGAGATAAAAACCTGGATAATGGCCAATGCTGAAGTTCCAATGGAAACAGGGCAACCTTGTGACAGATACTTTAATTAGGTCATTCATAACATATTTGTACATCTGATTTCGCAAAGAAAAGGTAATAGTAAGCTGACTAAATAGTAAATAGTATGATTACCAGCAGCCTCAAATATTGAACTCGCATAAGATGATATTGCATCTGATCCCCCAAGTACCATCAAAAGCATCAACCCCACCCCGGCCTAGTAATACAAGCTTAATCAGTTAGAAATTCAGAAGACAGGAGAAGCCATCATTTCTAGGCACTAAAATTTCTCCGACTCGTACAAGAAGTGGATGAGCATATCTGCGGTCAAACAAGTCAAAAACATTTGATTTTGGTTCTTGATTGGCTTCTTCTGCAGGTTCCTAGACAAACATAAACAAATGTCCCATTAGTAGAAACCAAAAAACATTCACATAAATGAAAAAGCTGTTCAGCAAATCAGACAGTTAGAAAACTCACCATTATTTCAGCTACTTCGGATGTAATGTCAGCATCTTTTCCCCTCAGACGCCGTAGAGCTATTTCAGCATCACTTTCTTTACCAAACCTAGCCTGCATTCACCTGAATGGTCAGCATTTTTAATGTTAACAGAACAGGAAGCACACATTAAACAGTGTCAAACTAGAACTCACCAACCATCTAGGGGATTCTGGTATGAAGAATATTCCTGTAAACTGTACAAGACAAGGTAGAACTCCTGCAGAATATCCAAATGAAACAATTTATCCATGACATTAGGATTATGATTTCTGTAAATCAGCAACTCTCTTACCAACTAGAGCCAATGTATGCCAAGTCATGAAGTTGCCAACCAAAAACATCAATGAAAAGCCACAAAGTGCCATGGTCTGTATACAGATAATTCACTTCAATAAATGAACATCAATGGATAGAAATCAGCAGGTAATACTTTAAAACCAGCAACGTACCATTGCGCAAGCTATATATGTGCCACGCATATCTTTGGGAGTAATCTCTCCTATATAGATAGGTCCCTGGTGGTGAAGAACAGTATCTTCATAAGATTCCACACAAAATGAAGAGATAAAGTTATGAAGGGTATGTGACTGGCTGTAACAATTACCACATAACTATTAATTGCAGATCCAATTCCCAATAAAATTCTTCCAGTGTAGAGCCACCAAGCACTCTTTAAGAAATATAAACGACGTTAGTCATCAAATAATAATCCATTACATAGTACATAACTCTGAATGCCCGCTCAACTAAGGGAATTCAAATTATCTACAGAAGAAAATAAGGTTCTCAACTTAAGAGCCTGCCTCTTGATGCCAAACGTAGTGAGAGCTCTTGTAGTACTAGGTTGACTTACAAGGAAAACCGGAATCTGAGCAGTCTCAACTTATCAAGAAAGGAATATTTCAATTAACTGTATGATGTTACACACACCGCATATACCTAGCAGTGCTTGCAATATATCCTGACACAGTATCTAAAACTACAGCAGAAAATGAAGACACGTCAAGATGGTGCCATGATAGGCGTAGTAGGATGGAGTACTAAAGACACATTTTGGTAAGTGAATTCATTACATTCACCGACTCCCCCTAGTCTTTACCCAACCCTGTAATTCCACAAAGGGTTCTCCAATAATGTAATATGGAGGGAAAAACATTATGTTTCACAAAATCACTGGATTCTGTAGGCATCTCAAAGTTTGCATGGAGCAAAAACACTTTAAGCTTCTAGCTGCTTTGTCAAAGTCTTAACTTTAAGCTTTTTAACAACATCACTAATTTCCGTTCACTTAGTCTCGTTAAATATCCTCTAGTGTCACACTAGTTTGTAACTATAGCATATCAAAACTAAATATATATATACTGTATTTGGTCCATTAACTGCTCTCTAGTTTTAGACCAATCACAAGTAACAGAAATGAAAGATTTCATAAAAAAGAATACCTTTCCGAAAATGATCATAATCCAACCGAAAATGAAACACATCTCCAAAATCCACAGAGTCTGCATCAAATATAAATTTATGCTTTAACAAGGTTTAATTGTGAAGAAATAAAATCACGTGTAGAACTAAAGCTTACATATCTTCGCCCAAGATAATCAGTAATTCTGCCACTGATCAGCGCACCCCCCATTCCACCGATTTTGAAGATCGAAGTGAAGACTGAATACTTGAAAATAATTAAAAAGACTTATCAGGAGACTCCAACTACAACTTCAAAAAAATTAAGCAACAATGGAAGTCTTACTTGTGCAATTGACAATCCTAGGTCAGCCATCATCCCTGATTCCGCCGGAGAAGTGAACCCACTCTGCACCCATTGTTATAGAGCACAATTTCATCAACCAAAAGCGTAAGAAGTTGAGTTACTTACTGCGAATCCATATGCTAAGAAGCCGCAGGTAGCCACCGAAGTGCTGAAAAGCTCCATGGGCGTTGTTGTTCCCGAGCATCTCCGCCCTGAAACGCCATCATCGCAGCTAGTAGTCAGCAACTCTTCTTCCATCAATCAATCCTTCCAAGTTTGAAAAGGTTCTACTGTCGGTTCTGGTCCTACTTTGAGGCGGACATGTGATGAATTAGAGCCGTTTCCGCCAGTACGCATTACGGAATATTTGGTCAATCATCAAGTTCTTATTACAACCCAAAATAGCAGGTACAAAATCATTTTTAATTGTTCACGAAAAAATCATATTCAACCAACTAGGTAAATTCTATCGCGTTTTGAAACACTTTTAAAATATTAAATTTGATATAAATATTAATTTTTGCACCAATTATATTTAAATAGTAAAAATATAAGAGTAAAGATAAAAATGTAAGTTACTAAAAAGTTATTTTTCCCTGTCCTATTTCATAGAAAGCAAACACAATGAAAAATATAAATTTAAACGACTAATTGAAATTCAATGATATCATAAAAAATTAATTAATTTAAAAATTAAATACATATACTAAATATTTTACTAAGTTAAAAGATAAAGTAAAAAAATTTATTAATTAAAAAATGATGATTTGATCGATTGATTGACTATACAATCATCATGAAATAATAAATAAAGAATTATGGAATCGCCTTGAAATAATTAACAAAGAAAGCAACCATAAAGTCTAACATGTAATAATTACCGTTTATTATACAAATCAATTGAACAACAAAAACAAGATTTTCTAAATGTTAGATATGTTAATAAGTACAATTAAATATGAATATATAATCTTTTTTAAAAAATATGGATATATAATTATATCTAAATATTACGCTTCGTTAACTAAGGATTGATTTTACATATGGACATATATTTATACCTAAATATGTTATTAAATACAATTATATATGGACATATTTTTATTTCTAAATATTAAATGATGTTAGCTATGGATTGGTTTTCCATTAAATAAGTTGTAACGTAAGGGAAGATGGATTTCATCAAATTGCATCTCTTTAAAACTAAACTAAATAATTTAAAGTTAAATTTGTATATTTTCAGTTAAATTAAATACTATTTAGTTTAGTTTTGAAGACATGTAATAAATTATGACTAATACATGCATGGAATATTTATTTAATTCATGTGAAAGAGAGCTAATAAAATTGTGTATTTCTACAAGAGTAGGTTTCATATAGTTAATTTACAAATAGTTACAAAGCCCTTTCGTCAAAGAAAATATGAACATGCACAGATTAAAGCAATATAAACGGTTATTTACTACTTATCGAAGTGAAGTGAAAAATGAATGTTTTGAGAATAATAATTAAAAAAGTTAAACTAAACTAAAATTCATTAAATATTGTGCATCGATCATAATTCCTATGACACTAAAACCTAGTGATTTAACTTGATATGCCCGCAAAGCTTTAAAGCTAGTGATTTAGCTTTAATTTATTTAGGTTATGACAGCAAAGCATTTAATTAAATAAATTAAAGCTATATAGCAAAACCTAAATTTCTCTATCTATTCCTTATCTTTGTCGGCTCTCTTCCTCAGGAGAGTAAGCTATATCATCCTTAACCCCATAAAAAGAATGAAGAAACCATGGAGATGAAAGGTCTCCTAATTTGAGAGAGTTGCAAGATATATACACAAGTATTAGATGCTTTGCTAAACTCAGAAAACTCTCTAGTAAATATATACACAAGTTCCTCACCAACTCAGAATACAGCGAAGTATAATAATTATCGATTTTTCCGGTTTTGAATACATGCGATAGAGATAGCAGCTTAGCTGATGCATTCATAATATGCATATTCAAGTCAAATAAATGAAACACCCCTCTCCAGATTATTGTCGACACAACCAGAACAATCACAACGCCGAAGGTAAGTTATATATGAACCCACTGCCATCGATACTGGGAAAATACATGATTGAAAAAAATGATTATAATACAGAACTACATGTTTCAATGAAATTGGAAAACAACTTGGCGTCTCCATCATCTGTTCGAGCCGCAACTCCAAAATCCAAACATCATCATTAACGATGGCTATTAAAATTTCCCAATAATTAAAAATATGATCGATTTACTATGAGTTCGGTGATTGGATCGGAGCCGATTTGCAAAACAATGCAACTCGTAGCATGCAATACTTCATCTCCCTTTTTCGTGTGAATCCTCAGCGGCTCATTCCGACCTATTGTCGATCGTCGGACATAATAATATCATATGCCAAAATCAACAAACAAAAAAAGCATTAGGATATCAACAAAAAAATTTAGGTAGATGAGAGGAGTTACGAAATTGTGTTCACGGTGAAAATGTATGAATATTTTTATAAATGCTCAATATAAACGACCTCATTTTGACATTACGTGCCAAATTTAGAAAATATATATATTATTTTTTTGATAACGAAAATATATATATTAATGCCTTTTTAAAACCAGATGAAGATGAATGTCCAATCAAACAAATCAATCACACGGATTGAAACATATAATATATCAACGCACAAATAAGGCATGCAATATATATTAATGTTAAGACAATGGCTAAATATGGTAGGATCCAGGCGACACAAACAATATTTTTAAATTTCCGACGATTTGTGGTGGTTATGTGGTGATTTTAATTAAAACTACGTAGTTTAATATTTTTTATTAATTTATATTTACCGGAGCAATAACTCTTCTAGTTCCATTTAGGAAAACACAGACTTACATTTTCTAATTTAAAATTATACATTTGTTATATAAGTAGAAAATGTTGTGATACTAATCTCTTACTCATCATCACACCCTAATAAGAATTCTTGGTATTTAATTAGTCATTTAATTAGAATTTAATTTGTGGGTAATTTTGTAATTTTAATTTTAGTTGTTTTTATTTGGAATTTTTCTCCCAATCAAACCATAATTGTATTATTCTACTATTATTAGTTATGTTAATTTACTATTTTGTTTGATTATTAATTTATCATTAAGATTCAATTAAACCTATTTTTGTCATTATTTTCTGATTTTCAATTGATTTCAATTCAATTGGTTAATTATGTAATTTTGGTCCATTAAATTAAATTAAATTTGGTATACTTACTATTCAGCATATTCATAAAAAATTATAAATGGTATTGAATGGCTGCTATACATGGTTAAAATATATTGAAAAAATTACATGTAATCTATCTTAATAACTACTAAAAGAGGCCACTTTTGCCATGTAGCGCTCTCACAAAATTCCCCACAACTCACCAAAAATAAATCAAAAAATATTCTTTACCAATCCTCCCTATCCGCCTTTCCCTTTTTCCAGATTGCTAATTAATTACATCAATTACTTATCCCCAAATTCATCTTGGAAAAATCATTCGTATTCAGTACTCCTATTTTTTCAAGCTTTCAATACACAAGCTTTCTCTTCAATACTTTTCTTTTTACGCATGCCTCGAAACTCTTCTCTCCTTTCGTTCTCCCTTTTCTCACCTTGATCAACCCTTTAAAACTGGTGCTGGAATACGCCAGGTTGCTCTGTACAGCTCGAGCAGCGCTCCAAATTCCGACCGACGATGGTTCCCCGGGAACTACTCCGCTGGCTATAGTTTTCTCCTCAAACGTTGTTTTAATAATTGCTTTAAGGTTTCGATTGCAGGTGAGGATGATCCAAGTTTATTCGAGAAGCCAGTTGACCAAAGAAATAATTCCTCACAGATGCATATCAGGTATTCGATAAAATGTTTGTTTCAATAGGTTTTTTTTCCTGAGATGATTCGTGCTACTGATATTTGTGTTTATTGCAGCTTGGGCTTCTCGCACAGATGCCACCATGACGGAGAGTAGCATAGCTCAGGTATGGATTCTTGATCTGAAGGCATCTCTGTTTGGTTCATGAAGAATGGATTTTGGTTTCAAATTTTCATATTGTTTTACTTTCTGTGTATGTAGTTCTCCATGTTGGGTTCAATAGTTACAATTGTGATGTGATTGGAGCTATAAAGAGTGGAAGAATCGCAGATTACATTGGCCGGAAAGGGGTATTTTTCTTAATTAGATGCTTGATAGATCAGGTGCATTGAAATTAGATACTTTTTATAGTTGCATTCGTTCTCATTAAGAATTATTAGCTGTATGACTTGGATTATAAATGAGTGTTTCGATATTAGATCATATAATATATGTTTTTACTCATAAATCAGGTGATGATGAGGTAAATTTATGGTGCATTGAAATCTTCTTCCTTAGGATTGTAAATTTTTGTTTCTACATGATTTTATTTTTCAAAAACATTTTGCAGAAAGTTTCTTCTGATCATTCTGTAAGTGTAAAATGATGTGAGGGAAAGAAAGTGTGGTTTGGGGTGCAAGTGCAGCTTTATAGTGTTATAAACTTGGATGTCCTCATTGGAGCCCTCATTACAGCTTATGGAAGTATCATGATGATCAAATTTGTGTACGTACTGTTATGCATCCCATGATTCATGTTAGTTTCTTCTAATGAAAGAATGTTACCTCATACCACCGAAAACAATTCTTGGAAGGAATATAGCAGTTAAGAGACTTTTAAAATATACTAAAACATGTAAAATGCTTTCTTTTAATTTTTTTTGTATTGCCATTTGCAGTCACAAGATTCCTGCTCTGCCGACAGAATAAGAAGATAATTACTCTGAAGATGACGAGGGCTATATCCTGAAGTCAGGTTGTTGCTATCTGAATTCATGTCTGATTTTAACCTGTTTATCACCAGTTCTAAATTTGAGTTTCCGCACCTCTTCATTTTTTTTTGCTTTGATGAACTTGATTAAAGCTGCTTTTGGTGATTATGGAGAAGTGATTGACTGAGTAGTTTCTTAGGTAACATTTTGTTTGTTTTTGTTCTTTGCATTGGTTTCATTTGTTCTGCTTTGTTTTCGATTGCTGAAAGTCAGGAAAGTTTCTATATTGCTTTCCTACATGAATAAGAATGAATGATTGGAACACCACTTGCTCTTCTGATCAAAACAAAAACTTTTTTTTTTTGAATTGTATTCCTTTGTTCGGTCCTTTTGAGTAGTGTTGTTGTGGATTATTGCCCATTCTTTCCTGTTTTTTTTATTTCTTTCCATAATGCTTGAGAAAATTGTTGTACTTCACATTTTGTTTTGATGATTGAATTTTGCAGATTGCTTAATAAAGATTTTGCTGAGATCTAAGTGTTCAGTATGAAGAACTTAAGTAATGGATATAAGAAAGAAGATGTTGGTAATGATGAGAGAATGGCAGGTCAAGAATGAGAGGCTAGATAGTATTTCTTTAAAAAAATCTTTGTTTGTATCGGTTAGGTGATTTGGAAGGTCTCCTAGGCAAAAGTTGAGATTGGCATGATATTGCATATCCATATGAATTCGTCCGTATGTTTGATGGGTTAAATTGGTGATGAATGCATAGAAGTATAGATCATTCAAAAATTATGCTTATTTTATGTTATTTTACTTTATTGAATAGAGTATGGAATGTGTTTTGCAAGTATTTAAGTTGAAAGCTATTCTTTGTTATTAAATTTATTGTTTGAATTTCGATTACTTTTGTATAAACAAATTAATCTTTAACTTTATAGTTTGAAGAGATTTATTATCTTAAAATATACTCAATATGATGTGATATCATATGTTAATTCTTATTTTTATATTATAAAGTTATAATTAATTTCAAATTTATTATTTATATAATAAGTTCAAAAATGATGTTCGACTAAACTAACATAATTTATATTGAATTTTAGAAGATGTGATTTTGTAAAAAAATGTGCCACGGGCATGACATTAACTAGTACTATTTTTTAAAAGAGAATAATTTAGAATTTTCTCAGAATTTTGAATTAATTTTAAAATTCCATGATATTTACACGTCAGCTGCAGCTCAAGAAGGTATTCGCTCTCCCTTTTTGTTTTTTTATCTTCCTCTCCCTTCATCCGTTTTATAATTCAATTTCCTTCACTACCGATATCAATCGTGTCCGTTCCCAAAGTTTTACCAGTTTTATAATAGATTTCTCGGCACGGGGCGATTTTGAAGATCATCATAGCGTTGTCGATGGATTTGGGGATCAGAATCGCGGCGGTAGGGTGCTTGATGGAGATCGGGTATTACGGGCGAAAGGAGGCAGATGATCGGCGGCGGCATTCTGCCTCAGTCCGACCGATCCATCATCCTCCGTGCACCAGCAGCAACATTTTCCTCATCCTCCCTCAGTTTGATTTCAGTTTCGGATTGAGGTCTTTTGCTCCGCCGCCGAAATCAACAAGGTACAGTCTCGCTAGCCCAAATAGTCTTCGATCATCTGAACATCTAGAAAGTTTATGTTCTAGCTTTTCCAGGGAGAAATTAGAACCTTGAATCAACTATTAATTTGTTTCTTTCCTAAGCTCCGACGGCACCGGCACCGTTTCCGATTGCTGAAAACGCTAATTCATCCGAGGAGATGGATATTGATGACGGCGAAGAAGAGTACGCTGCGGCTGTGGAAAATTCCGGGAAGGACTTTACTGTGCTAGGGTTTTTATGCAGGGTCTTCACGGAGGAGCTGGTCAGCGACAATGGCGGCGGACAGAAGCATAGGCTCCTGAAAATTGCAGTACATGCTATTCTCCTTGAATCTGGATTTTTAGGCTTTGATTTGCAAACACAAACTGTGGTTAGCCTCTAAAGGGGGAGGCGCGAGCGGTGGCGCGGGTTGATCTGAGACAGATGGTCTCCTCCCTAAGCCGGGCTGAATCCGAACCCATCTCATCCTCCATCCCAGACCAGGTAATCCGAACCATCTGCGACCTGAGAAATCCTTGGTGGCGATATAATCGATTGTACTGTGTGATTAAATTGGTGTTTTTGTTTGTTTAAGGTTTATTGAAGGTTAGGATTTGAGTGGTATGGTATCATTTGAAAAGTCTGGGCACAAGGAGAATCACAAGGGGGAACTTTACGAATGAGAAGTTTGGGCACAAGTCGGACAATAGAACCTTATCAGGTTTGATGGCATTTGATGTGTCAATAGCGGGAACCGAGGTGAAATTGCTGTATGTATTGATTTTTTTTAATTTGTGTGTGTTTGTATGATTATATTATTAGTCACACTATGCATGTTTTGGTGGAAGGATGTTCTGTGCCCCAAAGCCAAAAGACGGTTTTGTATTTCCTCACCTCTTTCTCAATCTGCAATTGTTTTTACTGTAAATGATTAGTTGGAATATGTTTACTGACTGTGTTTTTGTGTGGAAATGATGGCAGCCTACCAGGAAGGGCCGACTGCTGGAGTATGTTCAGAATGTGAAGCAAGAATTCATGGAAGTCTTCGTTAAAAGGGCTCCCCGGCAGGTATTTCTCCGAAATTCAACGAGTGCTGAATAACTGTGCCATATTCATGTATTGAATGAAGCGACATTTTTGTGGTTTACCGGCTTGCTGATGATTTATGTTGCCTGATTTAGGTGGTCGATGCGATGCGAATAACTGTGACGAATATGATAGGGACACTGCCTCCGCAGTTTTTTGCAAAAATTGTTTCAACTGTATGTATCTCTGTAGTGTTGGGATTTTTTAGGTTGCTGAAAATCTAGCTCAGCTCATGTATAGCGTGCTCATGACTGGATATATGTTCAGGAATGCGCAGTTCCCCTTAGAATTGCAGCAGAGTTTGGAGCAAGTTGCTCTCCCCGAACCACAAGAAAAGAAGGTTTCTGTTTTATTTTTTTAATATTCTCCCTTTGATGATCATGAGCATGCTCTCTTTCACATGAAATTGTGATTCTCTGCTAATTCTTGAAATGAACTGTGATATTCATCAGGAACTATAGCTTTGGTGTTGTAAAATCTAGTATGCTGATTTGGAAGGTAATGGAGAAGTACTCTGCTCCGATTCTGATTGTTCTGACGAGCTATCTTCTTGGTTGGGCGTATGTGAATGCCGGCGGGTTTGGGCATATGCTGTCTCTGTTGTCGAAGCTGTCTCTGTTCAGTTTGTGACACGGAGCAGCCTGTATGTGTTTCTTGAATGCTATCTATTATTCCACACTGCTTATTTTTGTGTCATAATTTTCTAAGTTTGTGGCCGCCTCCCTTTTCAACAGGTTCCTCATGTTTGTACAAACTGTGGCATGAGAATGGGAGAATACTTTTGTGAAGTGTGCAAGTTTTATGATGACGACGTAAGTGAACTAAGATAATACCATTTGCATCTCTTAGAATGGCTATATATTTTGGCCTAATCTTTATGGTTCCGTTTTCTGTTTTCAGGTTGAAAAAGGCCAGTTTCATTGTGATGATTGTGGTATTTGCAGGTCAATCGAGCTTTGCAGTTTCACTTTTTATCTAAACTTACTTCTTTTTGTTCTTTCATACAGAGCCGGAGGACTATTTTCATTGCAAGAAATGTGGTATGGAATTACAAGATTCTATACTCCTTCGCTCTATGAATCCAAATAAAGAAAAAAAATGCATTTTTCTCTTTTTTGTTCATTAAGTTGTGCTGCAAAATAATTGCTACTAAAAATCTGCAGGATCTTGCTACTCGGTTTTTCTCCGTAACAACCATTTGTGTGTAGAGAATTCAATGAGGCACCACTGTCCAATCTGCTATGAGGTTAGCCACCTTTCTAGCACATGTACTTATTCCATAACTGAAACCTTTGGTGCGTTCTTGATTCTATTCCTGAAACCTACAGTATCTGTTTGACTCTTTGAAAGACACGGCAGTTATGAAATGCAGGCACACCATGCGCGTAGAGGCCAGGAACAAATTCTTATTGAGGTATCTGCAAGTTCTTTGCTTTATTTACATATGATTTTTTTACAAATAGTTTAGTTATAACCTTCTATATGCGTATCTTTTGTTGGTGTTGTAGGAAGAAGCTCCTAGGGTTGAGGTCATTCCTCCACAGAAAGTTTCCCCTAGTCAAGCACATCCGCTTTTCGCTGCTGGAAAATGGAGTTAATTTTGCCATATTCTCCCAGCATGCTACTGCAGTCACACTTTGCCTACAATTACTGGAGAGGTTAGGTTGATTTCGTTGCTTTCTTTGGTGTCTGTGCTTATGTAAGAATAGGCAAAAGTTGTAATAGCTGTATAGCTGCATTCCACTCATTATCTTCAGATAACTGTTACTGCAAGTGTAAGGGAAAAAATTATATTTTTCTAAATATAAATGCTTGAGTATTTGTTTTATTTTTCTCATTTTGAATCACTTCATTATATTTATGATCAGCTCGGAGCACTAATGGCACTTATGCATTGAGGTAGTTTCATTAATCTTTTGATAGTGCTTCAGTTTCTGATGGTTATAAGATGACTAATCTGTAAATATTAATGAGGAAAAGGAACAGGCCTATAGGATATTAATGAACATGATACCTGTATATATACTCTGATGATTAAGATGATATTCTGACCTTAGTCATGATTAGTGATGAAAATAATCTGACCAAGGATGTTTGTTTTTCTTCTCCTCAAAAGGTCTCACCATAATATGCTAGAAATGTTTACGTCTCTTTCTCATCTTTATCCTTGAGATGCTATCCAAACTATGGCATGAGAATGGAGAATGATTGTGATTTCGTTTGATTACGTCAATTGAAATCAGATGCCTTTGCCTACACAGCAATAGTTTCTGAAGAAAGTCCTAAATGAAACTGTAGACGATTTAAAAATATTTGGAGAGGAAGGACCCTGCACTGTATGTGACTTTATGGAGGACTGACCAATTTTTCAAAAGTATATATTGGTTATGAGTGAACTGGAGCATGCCTAATCTAGGATTTTTATATCCTTTGTTAATTTGTTTTATGTATGTCCTTTGTTTCTCTGCTCAAATCAGTTACAAACTTTTTCTCAAAACGTTTAACGTCATTTCAGGAATTAAATCATGTACGTTTAACTTTATTTCAAAAATTAATTTAAACTAATTCTGGGAAGGTAATAAATTACGTAACGTAATAAGGATAAATTAGGCTAATGTGATGGAAAATCATGGGATACTGAAAGTTGGTAGATTTATGCATGTACAGGCGTGCACCGGGTATCTCAGTGATATTTCAAATATAGATTATGCATAGTCATTTCAATAAATAAAATAGGACTATAGCATGAATCGAGTTAATCCATATATATCAAGAGATGCGAAAAACTGTGTCATGTGGAACGGGTGTTACACGTAATCATCCCCTTTAAACATCTGTCAATTTTGAATTCTTATTTCTTCTTAAACAAGCTATCAAGGTTTGCCTTTTCCACCACATATATATATCTGATTTATATGATTGATTGATTTTATACCTATTTTTGATGAATCATGCAGCATGTCTCAAACCTACTCCTATGTCGGACAACTATCAATGAAAAGAAATACATCCCAAAGTCCGTTTTCACTCATGGACAACTATACGTTGCTGTCTCTAGAGTTAAAATTAGAAAGGGGTTGAAGATTTTGATTTGTGACAAGAATGATAAAACGGTCCATAGTACCGTTAATGTAGTTTATAAGGAAGTATTTCAGAAATTGGGATAATAAGGTTATGTAAGTACTTAGTTTCTTAAATCCTTTAAAACGTAACAATACTTTAGCGACCAATTCTTTTTACCACACAGGCTACTGCATTATATTACTTAATTTTCACAAAATAATACATGATCAAAATTACTTAATCTACATTATATTGTTTTTTACTAATTTATAATATCTTAAAATTAAATTCCCGTGCATCAACACGGGATATTATACTAGTCACTATATATTCACAGATAGTTACCCACACCGATATTCATAGATATTCATAGAAAAATCAGCAACTTCCTTTTTCGAATCAAAAGATATTCATATAAATTATTCTATAAATTCATTCTATTTATATTATGAAACCAAAAGATCAAATTATGTACTTATAATTTTATTGAAATTCAAGTAAATTTAGTCATATTAATTATATTTTAGGTACATTAATTTTCACTTCAATCAGTTTTCATCAGTTCGGTTCAGCTCAGAAAAACAAGGCTTTAGGCATGCTCTCCTCAATTATATTTTAGTTAACTTAACTGAACTAAATTAAACTGAAAGTACTAAATGTAAATCAAAGTTAATGTATTAAAATAATGATATAATCAAATGAAGCTATATTTTTTCATTAAATAAATATTTTCAAAATTAAATTAAAAATATACTGAATTAAACTGAAATAATTATAAAAGAATAATTGCATCACCTAAGAAGTACTACTATCATAGTATTGATATACTAGCATGGCAGGTCGCGCAACGCGCGGCATTGCCCAATTACCATTCATAGACAATATATGGTTACAAAGGTCGGCATAGCATGTTCAAAAAAGTTTCACTGATAATAATAATTTTTATTTAATTGAAAAAAATGTGAGAAAATTTGGACTTGTTTTTATATTTATTGAAACTTATTTTACTTTTAGAGTTCAAATATGTTTTAAAAGTGTTGTGACTAATTGAGTATGTCTTCACTTGTTATAATTTATCATATAAATAGGCGATAAAACTCACACACAATATATATATATATATTTAAGGCACACTTTAACAGCTGATCCCGATTCTGATACATTATCAATAGATTTAACGCTCTCAAACTGTGTGACGATTACACCTCCAGTGTGTGCGATTTCCTTTCTTTCCTCACTTTACAACTATTCCCGATAGATTCTCTCCTTTTCCGATATGACCCCACCTCTGATTAACTAAAACGGTCATAAACCGGCAACAATTATGGCGGAGCCACCGCAGCTCCGCGGTGGCAATCCCAATTTACGCACTTTCGCCCAAGCTCTCTCATCCAAATCGCCCCCGCTTGCCAATTCCCTTCCCACAAATCCAGAAATCCTTCCGATTGGTGAGCACAAAGGCAAAATAGCCTGTATTGTGTCCCCAGATCAAGCAGCCTCGCTTGCGAACCACTATACTAACGCACTGATTGGCAAGTTTGAGAGAGGTAAACCATCCATGGAAGCTTTGAATGAAGCTTTCAAGTCAATTGGGTTTGATTCAGCTTTTCAACTGGGATCACTAGACTACCGACATGTCCTAATCCGGTTTCAGAGTCCTCATGACTACCAGAGATGTTGGCTCAAAGGTACATGGAGCTTCAAAGGAGTCCCTATGAAGGTGCTTAAGTGGACCACTGATTTCAGCCCTAGTTGTGAGTCATCAGTTGTTCCAGCATGGGTAACAATCCCTAATCTTCCAATTTTCTTCTATAATGTGGCTATGCTAGAGTTTATTGGAAATAGAATTGGTAGTTTTATTAAAATGGACGCAGCTACAGCCTCATTGACTAGACCATCTGCTGTTAAACTTTGTATTGAGGTGGATTTACAAAAGAAATTGCATGAGGAGATTACAGTTGGAGTTATAGGCCATGTCATTGACTTAGAGATCATTTATGATCAATTGCCTCAATACTGCTCCCACTGTTGTAAGCTAGGTCACTGTCTAGAGGAGTGTATCTCAGCAAATCCCCAACTCAGACAACCTTTAGACCCTAGAAAGCCTATGCCCTTTGATCCCTCAAATCAGCAAAATAAACTACCCAAGAGGTCTGTTCCTCAACCATCTGCCAAACCTCATTCTAATCCAACCAGTGAGGGTGTTTCAGGGGTTTCTGCAAAAGAAAAAGACAGAACCATTAAAGCTCAGTTGATCTATGTCAAAAAAGCTCCTGCTCAGATTCAAGTTCCTGCTCATATTCAGCCTTCTTCAACTCCTGCCACTAGGGACAAAGGCAAATAAAAATTGTGTACATCAGATGATGAACTTATGCTACTGGAATCATCATCTCAGCGCTGCTCTTCTCCAACTGACCAGACTAAAAAAAAAAACCCTATTTTGATCCATGATGATGCTCAGAACTTCAATAACCTAAACCAATCCCAACAGCTATCCAATGCCTTGATTTCCCCACCAGTCCACCTCTCCATCTGTAACCAACCTACTGAGATTTCCTTCTCCCAATCACTTGACACTTCTAAATCTCCTCCCCAGCCCCTTCCAACCCCTTCTTTGCTTCAGCCTGAAGAAACTGAATGGCTTGCCAAAAATCATAGACCTAAAGTCTATGCTTCAGATGATTCAAAGCTGAGATCAGGTACACCAACATCCCTTGTTGAAAGTCCTTTTGCTTCTAATGCTGCTCCATTTTTTTCTCAGGCAAAACACAGACAGAATAGGTTCCTCCCCTTGATGGAAGATGAACAACTTCAGGAATTTAGAGCTGCAACTGAGCTCTCTCTAGCCTCATCTGTTGACACTGGCAAGGATATGACAATCTCTGATGACTCTCAAAATGATGCAGATCAGGTAAACACAAGCCAGGTAAGAAAATCTTCTAGAATCCTGGCTAAACAGAGACCTGGTATCAAATTTCAATCCTACATTACTCAATTGAACCAAATTGTATCTGGTTCCATTACTAATAGCCCTAAATATATTTTTTAATGATAAGTACATCCCCCAAATTAAAATTCCTAGTTTGGAATATTAGGGGTATGGAAACATCTTTAAAAAGACTTGCTGAACTGATTGATACTTACAGCTTTGACCTTATTTTTCTAATTGAGCCTATGCATGCTAACTCTAAGTGTCAGTATTACATGAATGTCCTGAAATACAAAAACTACCTTTTTGCTCATAATGAAAGAATCTGGATTTTTTGGCAAAATGATATCCAGATCTCTCTGATCAATGATCACCCTCAATTTCTACATGTTCAGTCCAGAGCCAAAAACTGAATTCCTACATGGAATCAGTATTTGTATATGGACTGAGAACAAGGAAGGGTGTAGAAGATCTTTGGATTGATTTACAAAAAATAAATTGCTCAGATACAGTTTTCATTGGAGACTTTAATGCAATAGCATCTATCTCTGAGTATAAAGGTCAGTTAACTCCCAGCCTCCGTGGTATCAGTGATTTTACTAAATTCATTGATGATATGGCTTTGGAGAACATTAACACAGTTGGCAATCCCTTCACATGGTCTAATGGAAGACATAAGCTTCCCCTTGATCTCAGTGATAGTGGGAGGATAAAAACCCCCACAATCCAGAGACTTGATAGGGGTCTATGTACAGCCCACTGGAATTCAACTTTTCCAGACTCTTCCATACTAGTTTTGAATAAACTAAGTAGTGACCACTGTCCAATCGTTCTTAGCATAGGCAGCAAAATAAAATCATCTCCAAGGCCTTTCAGATTTCTTAATACATGGTTTAAGAGAGATTCCTTTCTGAACCTAATTAAAGAAAACTGGACACCTCCTATTGACAACTCTGGAATGTTAGGACTGTACCTTAAACTTCTTAGATTGAAAAAACAACTAAAGATTTGGAACAAAGAAGTTTTTGGTAATGTCCATACTAATGTTGTCAATATGGAGGAAAATCTGAGATTATGTGAAATAGCTTATGACTCTGATCAGAGTGAAATAAATCTGGTCAGCCTCAAACAGACTAAGACATCCCTCACTAAAGCCATAAAAGAGCAACATCATTTCTGGAAAAATAAATCCAGAGTTAAATGGCTTAGAGAAGGTGATGACAACACAAAATTTTTCCATAACTCAGTAAGGGAAAGGAAGAGCAAGATGAGCATTACTAAAATACAAAACTCTCTTGGTGATTGGATTGAGGAGTCCTCAGATATTGAATCAGAAGTTGTTGCTTTCTATTCAAATTTACTATCTGCTGAGGAAAATCCTAACCAAGGTGTTTTCTATTCTCATTTCTTGTCTCAGATCCCCAAACTTATAAATGATGAAGACAATGCTGAGCTTATCAAGCCTGTTTCAAAAGATGAACTTAAAAGCATTGTCTTCTCTTTAAATAAGAACAGTAGCCCAGGCCCTGATGGTTTTACTGCACGGTTTTATATAAAAGAGTTGGGACATTATTCACTTAGACCTCCTTTGGGCAGCAAATGATTTTCTTTCCAGTACAATCATGCCCAAAGGCATTTCCAGTACATGGATTGCTATAATACCAAAACTGGACACTCCCTCTTCATTTAGTGATTTTAGGCCAATCAACCTCTCCAATGTGGCTAACAAAATATTCTCAAAAATTTTAATGGAGAGGCTAAAGCCTTATATGCAGAAAATCATTTCCCCTCACCAGACAACGTTTTTGAAAAACAGAGACATTTCTGATAACATTCTATACTTAAAAGAAATGGCTAGGTTTATTGATAAAAAAGGCAGAACTCCTAACTGTATTTTGAAACTTGACCTGAGAAAAGCTTTTGATAGGTGGTGATATCAGGCCCAGGCCCAATCACCCCATGACAGGTCGGGCTCGGCCCATGATGAGGTAAGCTAATATGGAAGTACCCGGGACAGCTCAACTCGGACAGGGACAGATACGCTAAACAACATAGAAAGCATGGACCACGTTAGGAGCATGTATCACTGTATAAATAGTGCCCCTCAGCACTATTCCAAGTAAGTATTCTCTCATTATTCAAGTGATTACCCCTTTTTCTCTCCCGGATCCATCTTTCATCATCACACCGGAGGGTCTACCCTCGGGTACCTCCCGGGGCTCTGTCTTGCAGGGCCAGGTTGTCGGATCGGGGATCAGAGGACCACTCGGACCAACCAGGCAGGCAGCATCAATAGGGTTTGCTGGAAATTTCTTACTAGCATCCTTATTAAATTTGGTTTTCATGGAAATATTTTTTACTATATTATAAAAAATCTTTCTCAAGCCTGGTTTTCTGTTTTAATTAATGGTAGTCCAGTTGGATTTTTTCAAACTACTAGAGGTATCAAACAAGGTGATCCCCTCTCTTCTTTCCTCTTTAATATATTCTCTGAAGCTTTCACTAGAAGTCTATCATTCATATTTCAGTCTGGAAAGCTCAAATATTTTAATCTGCCTAGATTTGCCTCTCTGATTTCTCACTTATCTTACGCAGATGACACACTTATATTCATGCAAGCTAGCACTACTGATTTAAATAGAATGAAAGCTTTTTTAGTGGTTTTTGAATCTGTCTCTGGACAGAAAATTAACTTCGACAAAAGCGATTTTTATGTCAGTAAGCATGACACTCAAACTAAGATTAGGGAGATTAGTAAAATCTTAGGTATGAAAAAAGGATCTTTTCCATTCAAATACCTAGGAGTCCCAATATTCACAGGTAGAATGAAAAATGTATATTTTCAACCATTATTGGAAATGATAAATAGGAGGTTAAATAATTGAAAAAATAAGTGGTTATCCACTGGAGCTAAAATGATTCTGATAAACTCCTGTATCTACTCCTTACCTCAACATTATTGGGCTGTTTTGATGCCTACTGTGTAGGTCATTAAAAAAATTAGAAGAAAAATCTCTATTTTCTTTTGGGGTACTATTGATGATAGGCCCAAAAAATCATGGAGAAACTGGAATGACCTCTGCTACCCAATCTCTGAGAATGGTTTAGGATTTAGAAATATGAACACCATTATTAAGTCATTCTCCGTAAAGCTTTGGTGGAAATTTCAAATTTCCCAAGCCCCATGCACTGTTTTTCTTGCATCTTTACCAAAATCTTCACATACATCTCAAACATGGAAACGAATCTGTGAGGTGACCCCTTTCTGTGAAGATAATTCTAGAGTTATCCATGGGGTTGGTACTTGTAGCTTCTGGAATTCTAATTGGCTGGGAAATGAGATTCTTAGTGATTCTCTGCATACTGAACTTATTGATATCCCCCTGGATTGTACAGTGGCCAATTTTATTCAAAATAAAGACTCTTACCTACCATTACTATCTGCTCATACTGATCATGTCCTCTTTTCCTTACTACAGGTAGCTAAACTCACTCAGAACAGAATGGACAAGCTAATTTGGAAGCCTAAGGACTCTGGAGCATTTTCTTTCAAATCCGCATACAATAAACTCAGAGACAAGAGAGGTAACTCTGTATCTCTATTAAAAATTTGGAATGCTAGAGTCCCCAAAAAAATATCAATATTCATGTGGAAGGCTCTAAATTCTCTCCTCCCCTTTGAAAATGTTCTCACATTCTATGGGTTCAATATTGTTTCAAAATGCTGTTTCTGCAACCATAAGGATGAATTTGATCACTTTTTCAATCAGTGCACCTTTACCAAAGCTATATGGGCTGAAATCAATAGATTCATAGGGATCCATACTCCAGTTTTCTCCAATATATGGTCCAGAGTATCACACTATCTGTCCAGGCCGGGTCTATCAGCTGTACACACTCAAATAAAAAAAAATATACTTCTCTTCTCATGTTGGTCCTTATGGAAGGCTAGGAACAATTTCATCTATGATAATATTGTACCTAATCAACCTAGATTACTGCATGAAATTAAAAGTATGATTTTTGACTGCTATGCAGCTAAACCATTTTATATTCATAGGCCTGTTGATATTGAATTTGCTACCAATGGATATTTCCCTATGTGGCTAAAGCCCCCTAAGCCAAATATTCAGAAAATTGCATGGGCTTGCCCATCTGTGGGTAGTAAAGTTAACATAGATGCTTCCTGGAAATCTTTAGAAAAGCAAACTGGTATTGGCATGATAATTAGGGATGTTACAGGCAATATTATAACCTCTGAGTGTATTTACACTCATGCTCAGTCCCCTTTGCATGCGGATTACTAGCAATTGGATTTGGGGTCATAAATGCTAGAAAGTTTAACTCTGAATTTGTGGTAGAGTCTGACTGTAATCAAGCTATAAAATATATACTGAACCCTCACTCTGCTCCATGAAAGCTATTTTCTCTATCTGATGAACTGCATAGTGAATGCTCTGGCATTCAAATTATTCATACCTATAGGGAAGCCAACTCTGTGGCTGACTCTTTGGCTAAATATGCAGTCCTTACTAAATCTGCTCATACTTTCAACTCATCTTCCCAGCTTCCCCCATTGATTAGAGGGTTATACATGTTAGATAAAAGTGGTACTCCTACTATCAGATTGCACCCCCATTAGACAGATATTACTCTTACTTGCTTCATTTTCTGTTTTTCTCAGGAGATTTGGCAGTCACAGGGCTGTTATTTTGAAGGAAAAACAGGAAATACTTCCTGGAGCTACATCACTTTTGGCTATAAATCAGTCCACTCTCAACAGCTTAAAGGCTCTCTCCTCATGGCTTAGACCCTAACTCTATGCCCTGTTTTGAATGTAATAGCTATAAACTTATTCTTTTTAGCTTGTTCTAACTTTCAAGGCCGCATTGAGTTTTGCTTAGCAATTCTCTAATAGGCTTTGTTAGTAGATCATGTCTAATTTTGGCCTATCATGGTATAGAGCATGTAGTCTAGTCTTACATCATTTTTTGAAAAGCATTACTATGCTTTTGGGACAATGTCCCCCACAAACTTGGCTTGGTTACTATGGCCATGATTTGTACTATTTTTATAGGTTTGGGAAGCCAAATAAAAATTCCCCCGCTCTCGAGCGGTTTAACGTTAAAAAAAAGGCACGCTTTAACATCTTTTACATATTTTTATTAGTTATACCATTGTATGAAAATTAAAATTATTATTTTTTTCTTCAATATTCTAGTTCTTTTCCTTAGGCAAAACGAATCTGGTTAAACCTGTTTGTATCTCATAAAAGTGTAAAATATGATACATCAACAAAGTATAAGAATTGTGTATTCTCGATTTAATTAGATTATTAATAAAAGATGGCAAAAAGTGATACATTTTTTTGTGCTATATTACTAACTAAATTACTAAACGGTGAATGTTGATCAAGAAGATCTATCAATAAACAATATATGCAATATTGATTTACTGCAAGAGATGTATAAGGTTAGAATAAATTATATATGGAGCCTTTAGAAGAATTCACTACCCTTCCACCCGACAACATTTTATTCTTCAATTTCTTCTACAATCATACACTCCGGTCTCGTGGCTCGTAACATGAATATACAAATAGTTTACCTAAATGATTATTCTATATAAACTTTACAACTAACACGTCTCTAAAATTTGAGAGGAATATGTACCTCTTAGAAATTTGGATGAATGTTTGTACCTCATTTATCAAAGGAAAATTATAGTAATCCCTATTAATTTCTCGATCCATCCAAAATATGGGCCATGGAATTGATTGAACACCATAATCACAAACATGACCTTTAACACTATAAAAATTGGAAAATGAAACAACCATCTATGAACGAAATCATGATCCTGCACATTAAGCACTCATAGAGGGGAAATAACAATCAGTAGCCTGAAGCGTCATCTAATTGATGAAATGAACAAAAAATGTTGCTTTACAGAGAAATGTCAAAAAGAAAGGAGGCATGGTACTCAAAATTGATACATCTCTCGTGCCAATTTTCAAGAAGAGTTGTGTGGGGCTTTATAGCATCAAAAAAACTGAAAAGGGAAGAAGAAGAAGAAGAGACTAATAAAATTTAAAAAATGGAAGATGAACCATAGAAACTGAAGAAGTAGTAAACATGAGAATAATGATTGGAAAAATAATGAGATTAATAATGAAACAAAGGAGGGGTGCAGAGGTGTTTTGTATGCTTATGTTCATCCGGTTAGAAAATGAAATGGTTTTTGATACAAATAAATTATAGGAGCTAATGAGTTGGAATAATATGATGAGATGCAAATAATGTGTAAGGTGAGTTGCCATGCCACATGTCAGTATTTTAGGCAATAATTGAACAATTGGAGTTTGATTTTAATAGTAACTGATATGAAACTGGAAGAAGCCGAAGGAGTACTATCCAGCTTCGAAATCAAAATGATTAATAATGACATTTATTGAATAGAAAAAGATAGAAGAGGAGGGAGCCGAGAAGGTAAGTGATTCATTTAGAAAATTGAAAGTGTTTGAGATAAAAATAAAGATAGTACATTAGAAAATATACAAAAAAAAATTAGAAAAGATGCTGCTATTTACAACAAACTTAGTGCCGCGAACACAAAAATTGGTCATACTCACTCAGATTGTGCAGCTCAGCGCAACTTGATATATGAAAGGAGAAATAATTAAATGGAAAGAAAGGAAAAGAAACTGAAGAAGAGGAAGAAGAAAATATGAATAATAATGTGAAATTAGAAAACTGGTTAATTAGAGAGGTTTTTTTGAAGATGAAGATGAATAGTTTTTCAACTAAAAGATTGTTTCGGTAGATGAGAGGTCTAGAAATAATTGGGTAGGGCCAAGAGATTGAGGTGGAGATGAGGTGGCAGATGATAAGTCACGCCACATGTCAGATAGGGAGATAGGTTTTGTTAAAAATGCTTGTCTTTTTATATATGATAGATATTATTTAATCCATAAAAATTAAAATAAAAACTCATGGAAATTTGAACTTATGTAGTTCTCTCTAAGTAGTAAAATAAAACGCATTCTTTGTAGTTTTCAATATTTTCACATTGACTAAGTAGCCAATAATTATTGAATTGTGGAACTTTTTAGCTATTTCACCTTATTATTTTATCACGGAGCTATACCAAACATTCATAGAATAGCCAATATTTATTGAGTTTTGATAATTGTTTTAGCAACTTCATCTATTAATCTATCACTATCACTGCTATTAGTGCTATTCAGTCATCATCGATAAGTTCTCTAGATCCTCCATTGGTCGTCACTCATGGCACCATTTCCGGTCACGTAGATAGCGTATAGCTATCCTTATCGACAAGATATTTGCCCACCGCGCCATACTCAGACAAAAAATTAGAATGAAAACAAATCGATCTTTATTCTATTTCCTTCATTCAGATATGGATCAGAAATGATGGACAAAACAAAGTGAAAGTATACCAAAAATCATAATATAAACAAATCTATCTTTATTCTATTTTCTTTATTCAATTATGGATAAAGTGAAAATTTACCAGAACTCATAGGTCTGAGAACTGTGAATAAGGATTCGACAGCACTGATTATGATGTCATGTTTGATAGTAAAACCAATCTAGTAATATACAATGCATTTTTAAAGTTATTTTTCAACTTTCCGACCTCAATCTTGTTGACATTAATTTCTCTCATTTGGAGTACTAATGCATGCAATTCTAAACTTGTGAACACAAGCTCAACAAATGAGTTTCCTCCCGAGAAATTATGGCATGCAATTTTGAACTGGTGAACACGATCAAATATGCTCAAAAAAGGAAGTTGTGCGAATAGCAATGATAGTCTTTTCCATTTTGATTTAAACCTTAAGTGTCGGATATTTTACTTTGAAAATCGATGAAGAAATTCGAACAAAGTATTCTGCCTTGCACGAAACTATTTCTTTTCTAAAACTAACTCTTCTAAAACAACATAATAGTACTAATCTAATTGTAAAAAATATTGATAACCTAGAGTTTAGTGCATAATGAATTGTTTTTGAAATAAAAGTGGATTTCATTAGAGTGTTACAAAGTCTGGAATATTATCACATTATGAAAATTCTTCTCTGTAACTTTTGCGTTTTTTTTTTCTATGGTATGATTCACTGTATGTATGCATTATGATGCTTCCATAGCTGGGATAACATCATCCATACTTGCATGGCTTCCATACTTGATGTTATAGCATCACTTCAACAAACAAGACTTGAAGTGGTAGAAGAAAATAGGTAATCTAACAAGGAGATGAACATGTTAAGTATTATTGGCATAATTAAAGTAACCTTTTTTAGGCGAGCGTTTGCTCTGACCTCTCTCATCGTTTGCACATCACGCGCCACTCACCCATGTCCTTTTTCCCTGTTTTATTACCGTTGACACTGACTTTGGCTGATAACGGTCTATCAACATTCCTTTAATGGCGGGGCTACCGCCCCAACCCGGCGGCGCCACTGCCGGAAAATCGTTTTCTCAAGCCCTGACCGAAAAAACTCCACCTCTCAGATCCTCTCTACCATCAAACCCAGAAATTCGTCCAATTACCCGATTCAACGGCAAAGCAGCATGTATGTACGATAGTGCATCGGTGAAGATTTTGTCCACTCACTACCAAAATGCCCTAATCGGCGAATTTCAGAGGGCCAAGCCATCCATGGCCAACATTCAAGCAGCCTTCCTGAAGATGGGATTCAACGGAAGGTTTCAGTTGGGGTCACTCGACTACAGGCATGTACTAATCCGATTTGAAGACCAGGCGGACTACCAGAGGTGTTGGTTGAAACTGTTCTGGACGGTCGCCGGAGCCCCAATAAAGGTGCTCAAATGGTCACCGGATTTCTTACCAGAGCATGAATCTTCAATCGTGCCAGTCTGGATCACGGTTAGTGATATCCCCCTTTACTACTACAACAATACAATGATAGAAGACATCGGCAATCAGGTCGAAAAATTCATCAAAATGGATGTTGCGACGAATTACATCACCAGACCGTCAGCGATCAAAATGTGCGTTGAGGTGGATGTCACCGGTGAACTGTTGCCCTCAATCCAACTAGGCTCGCCGCAGGACCACAGACACTGCGACATTGTCTATGAGAGCATGCCCTTGTTCTGTAGACAATGTAAGAAGTTGGGTCATGAAGATTCTAACTGTAGAATCCAACATCCGGAACTGAGAAGAAACTGGAAGTCAACCACAAGGGAGGATCACCAAAAAAGAACCTGTAAAATGCATGAAAGTGAGAAGGCTGGATCATCAGGGCTCACAACTCAACAGAAAGCAAAGGATCAGCAGCTAAATCAAAAGTGGAAGAAGATGCCAATTCCCAATAAAGCTAAAGATACTCACTGCAGGGAAGATTGGAAGATGGTTCCATACTCTCAACCCAAAGCAGTCATGCCACCACCTGTGACCAACACCTTCACAGGAATGAAGAAACTACCAATATCCTTTTGTTTTGATGACTTAGATGTTGCACACCTTAAGAGAGTCATCAAAAATCACACCAAATTACACACTGCCATTGTCACTAAAACTGCAAATACACCTCTGGCAATTGTACCTTACCAACAGATAGAGTTATCAAACTCTTTTTCCATTTTGCAGGAAGAAGGTGCTGATGCAAGCTCAGAAGACTCTTTTGATGATGCTCAATCAGAACCTGAATGGGTGGAGAAAGAAGTAGTACCTTCACAGAACCAACAAAAGGATTCACCTTCTGAGCCATAAATGGATGAGAAGTATGTGGAAACTGATCCAGCAAATAGCCAACAAGTGGAAGTGGATCCAGCCACTCCTTCTGCAATAAAAATTAAGGTCAGAAAAGGTAACCTCTCTGAAAATGTCAGTAGGATACTGAGACCTAAACCAAAAATTTCCTATCTCTTTTGATGGTCTGTCACAATATGATAGCTAATATGTTAGTATGGAATGTGAGAGGTTATGGAACCTCTATAGATAGATTAAAATCACTCATTGCTATCCACCATGTATCTGTTTTATGTTTATTAGAGCCCATGCATGATAGATCAGCCATTAAATCACTACAATTTGATCTTGGTTGTCAACATAGTTTGGCAGCAAGTACAACTAAAATCTGGATTTTCCATAATGACCATTTTAAAATTGACCTTATTTCTGAGATTGATCAATTCATATTGGTTTCAGTAACAGAAAAATTGTCACTTTTAAAATGGGAGTGTGTTTTTGTTTATGCACATATAACTAGGAAGGCTAGGAAATTTATGTGGAATGATCTTGCTAACCTGAACCCTAGCTCAGCCATTTTAATTGGTGGCTACAACATAGTTGAGACAGTCAGTGAGAGAAAAGGTACTCATTCCCCACCCCTAGACAGTATGAAAGACTTCAGAGAGTTCAAAGATAAGCTCCAGTTACAGGACATACCTACAGTTGGTAATCAGACCAACAACAGACTCAGGAAAGACAGACTTTTGCAGAAGTTAGATAGAGGGCTGTGTACATTAGACTGGATCAACCAATTCCCAACACCTCTATACATGTGCTTAATAGAACTACTTCAGACCACAATCCACTACTTGTCTCTATACAGGATGCCAATGAGCAGTTACCTAGGCCTTTCAGATTTCAGAATATGTGGCTTCACAGAACTGAATTTAAGGAGCTGGTTAGAACTAGCTGGGAACAGGAATCTGGCTTCACAGGGATTTTCAACATGGTATTTAAGCTTAAAAGATTGAAGATGGTGCTGAAACAATGGAATAGAGCAACTTTTGGTGATGTGCATCAGAACCTACTGGATGCAGAAAATAAGGTCACTGAACTAGAAGAGGCTTATCAGAGAACTGGCAGTACTGAGGATGTGAACAAGCTCAACACTGAAAGAGATAATCTAGTCAGAGCAGAGAAGGATTCTAATGCTTTCTGAAAACAAAAATCATGTGTGAAATGGTTGAAGGAGGGAGATGCTAACACTAAATACTTCTACCAAGCAGTTAAAGAGAAGAGGTGTAGGGCAAAGATCAGTAAAATCAGAACAAGGCAGGGAATCTGGCTCACATATCCAAAGGAAATTAGGGAAGAAGGGGCTGCTTTTTTTGAGGAGCTACTTAATGGAAACCAAGAGGAATTTGACATGTCAGGGAAATACCATGAGCATTTTATGTCTGTCATACCCAAGCTGGTTAATGAAAGTGACAATGATCTGCTACTACAACCACTGAGTATGGAGGAATTTCAGAATGCAACTTTCAGTTTAAACGAAGATGGAGGCCCAGGCTCAGATGGATTTCCAGGCCTTTTTTATACAAGTTGTTGGGAGATAGTGAAGCAAGACCTGTTTGAATCTGCAGAAGAATTCATGGCAGGGATCAGACTACCAAGGGCAGTTGCCAGCACATGGCTTGCTCTCATACCAAAAAAGCAATGGCCCAACAATTTTGGAGATTTTAGGCCTATAAGCCTTTCTAATTTCCTAAATAAAGTATACTCAAAGATTTTGATGGAGAGGTTGAAGCCACTCATGTCCAGAATCATTTCTGAGGAACAGACAGGTTTTTTGGAAGGAAAAGAAATTGCTGACAATATAATCCAGATGAAATAAATGGCTACACTCTTGACCAAGAATCAGAAGTATCAGAACTTGATTGTGAAGCTTGACATGCAGAAAGCATTTGACAGGGTGGCTTGGGGTTTTTTAAACTCCGTAATGCTGAAATTTGGCTTCCATGGGTCATTTGTAAAGTTGATAATCCAAAATATTGAGGCTGCATGGTTTTTAGTGATCATCAATGACAGTGCTACTGGTTTCTTTTCAAGTAGCAGGGGTATCAAATAAGGGGACCCAATATCACCCTTTCTGTATAACATAATCACAGAGGCATTCTCAAGGGGGTTGAAAGCCCTAATAAGCTGTCAGTATATACAACCTTTTATAATGCCTACTGGAGTCTGTCCCATATCCCACTTGATGTACGCAGATGACACTGCAATCTTCATCGGTGGCAGGAAGAAGAATTTGAGAAGACTAAAGACTTTTCTGATAGCTTATGAATCTAAATCTGGTCAGAAAATAAACTTCACCAAATCTGAGTTCTTTGTCCATGCTAAGACTGGAACTGCCACTGTAAGATATATGAAAAGAATTTTAGGGATGAAACTAGGATCAATGTCTTTTACCTACTCAGGAGTACCCATCTCCACTGGTAGGAATTTGGTACTGCACTATCAAGAGCTGTTAGAGAGGATGGAAAAGCCAACACTCAACTGGAAGAATCAGTGGCTTACTAGTGTTGGGAGGATGATTCTAATCAACCATGTGTTGATGTCCATTCCTACACATATTTTCACAGTACTCAAACCTCCCAGAACTGTGATTAAGAAAATGGAGAGGCTGGCAGCTAGATTTTTTTGGGGACAGTCAGAGTTTGGTCAAAGAAGAAGTTGGAAAAGATGGACTCAGCTCACAAGCCCAACAGCTGAAAATGGATTAGGCTTCAGAGATATCAGGGCAGTGATAGAAGCTTTTTCATGCAAGTTTTGGTGGAAACTACAAAAGAATGAATGCATTTGGACTAGATTTCTATGGTCTCTACCTCAGTCTTATAAGAAGTCCCACACCTGGAGCAGAATTTGCAAAATCACAGAGCATGCTAACTCACACTCTCAGATCTTGCTTGGCTCAGGAGGTAGCCCTTTCTAGGATGCAAACTAGTTGGGGATTGGCTCACTATAATACATTTGGCCTGGTGACATTGAACTACCTTTCCCACAAATCACCATTTCTGATTTCATAGCTGGAAAGCAAACTTATATGCAACTTTTGGAGCCTTATCTGGCTACCAGTACAATTCACCTTTTGCAGGTAGCACAGATCAATCAAGCACATGCTGATAGGTTAATTTGGAGACCAGCAAAAGATGGGAACTTCTCCATTAAAACTGCATACTCAAGCTTTAAAGAATCCAATATATATAAGGAATGATGCATTGATTCAACTGTGGAGCAAACCAGTTCCTAAAAAGGTGTCAATTTTTGTCTGGAGGCTATGGAACAGACTGTTGCCATTTCCAGAAATCCTTGTTAGGTATGGATTTCACTTACCATCTAAATGCTTACACTGTGACCACCATGATACACTTGATCATTATTTTAATGCCTGCAATGTTAATGGAGAGGTCTGGAAATTTTTAAATGATATACTTCTGGTGCAAACTCCAACTTTTCGCACACTCAGAGCCAGAATTAATTTGTATCTCACATAGAAAGGTTTTTCTAAAATATATACTAAGGTGATCAGAGTTTCTATGATGATGACCCTTTGGTATCTGTGGATTAGAAGAAACAAGCTCTTATTTGATGATATTAGATTTTCTAATCATGAGATATGTGACAACATCATTAAGCAAACTGCTCTGATATTCATAGCCAACCCACAAGTGGGTAATACTGTTAGGAATCAGTTTCTGATCTCTACTGGTTTAGTTCCTTTTTTGAGACAAAAAAGGCCAAGACTAGTTAAGATCATAAAGTGGTATCCACCTGATAGTGGTTACAAAATTAATGTTGATGCTGCTCACAAAGATAATTACTGTGGTATAGGTATCATTGTTAGAAACCATGCAGGGATTCCCACTGTACTTAAGATGATATACATGACTTGTGAATCTCCACTCTTGGCTGAAATTTATGCAATTAGACAGGGTTCCTTAACTGCAGTTGATTGTGGTTTATTGCAATATGTGGTAGAATCTGATTGTCTCCAAGCAGTTAATGGAATTAAAAATCCATTTTCTGTACAGTGGAACTATTTTACAATATGCTCAGAATTGCATGCACTGTTCACTACACACACAGTCCGTCACACTCACAGAGAGGGGAATATCCCAGCTGATTTCCTTGCAAAAAGAGCTCTTGCATTACAGACCTCCTCAGATGTTAGCATCAACCATACACCTGATAACTTAGGTGGAATGATCACTTTAGATAGGATTGGTCTTGGTTCTGTTAGGACTCAATTCTGATTTTTTTACATGAGGAAAGATACTGCTGCATTGTTATGTATATGCAGGTGCAACATGGGGGCAGAGGAGCTCAATACAAAGGTGTCAAAGTGGTGGAAATCAGAAATAGAGACTCAAAATGAAGATAGTGGGGCCAATAGCTATCTGATACATAAAGAAGGGAGAATCCAGAACTCTTTTAGGCTGATTTATTTTGTAATTATACCTTAACAAGTTGGAACAATTCTGGTAATAAATCCTTCGGGTGGCTAAGTTGTGCTTCGGTATTTGTTGACTCGATCACTAAATTGCTCCCTGTTCGTGCATTTGTTATTAGAATTCTTTTTGCCACTTGTGTACTCCCTCCGTTCGGCTAAAATTGTCTTAGTTGACCGTTTTGACATTTTGTTTGACCGTTGATAATTTTAGTTACATGCATTAGATGATGGTAAAAATTTATATTTTGAATATACATGTTATGGAGAATCCAAAACTATATCACATGATTATATTTGTATCGATGTAACACTGTAAATTGATGGTCAAACATGCCACAGTGTGAATAGTGCGATAAGACAAACATAGCCGAACGGAGGGAGTATGATCGTTTGATAGGTAGATCCTATTCATTCATTTTTTGGAAGCCTAATGGCTTCAAGAGCAATGCTCACCATGTATAAACATTATGATCATTCGGGAATTTGATAGATTTGGGGTGCGTTATAAATTCCCCCACCAATGGTGGTTTAAATTATTAAAAAAAGAAAAACAAAAACAACAACAAACCAGACTTGAAAATTCGTTGAAAACCTCTTTTTTTTTTTTGAAAACCTTTTGATTTCAAAAATCGGCTCATTTTAATCTAAGATAACACATCTTTATTTTTCAAGATCACATTATGTCTCAGTTTCAAATTGAATGGCGAGGAAGAAGAAGAAGATGGTGTGAAAGTAAACACATCTGGTATTCCAAGATCATATCATGTCTGAATATCCAACTTAATGGCGAGGAAGAAGGAGTGGGAGTAAACACATAAAATGTAGCAACAAAAAGTTCAGTGTGAATCCATTCCTTTCCCTTTTGCCTGCTAAGAACCTGTTTGTGAATTTCGCAATATTTACAGCCTCAAATTTAACGACTTCTTTACTTGAATAGCAACATCGACCCTTGGATTTCTTCCAAGGTTTTTCCTTTCGTTTCAGGCACCAACTTGATAACAAACACGATGATCGAGGCGCAAATGATTGAGAGAATAAAGAAAACTCCTGCAAGCAATATGCAATTCAAACCAGCAAGTCCTTTAAGTCGAGTATGTATAAAGTTTTACGATGATTACCAGAAGAGCTCCATTCGAACACAAAGTTGAAAACATATGTAACAAGCCAAGAACCAAACCAGTTGCCGAGTGTCATGAGGCTTCCTCCTGTGCCTTTGATGTTTATTGGAAATATCTGCCATTCCACACATTTTAATTTTAATTAGGATTACTCACATTAACAATATCAGATAAAACCTCTCTGCTATTGAATGATACCTCTGACATGACCACCCAAGGTGTGGAACCCAATCCAGCTCCATATGATGAAGTGTTTATCTAAGCATTCATAAGAAAACAACAAGATATACTCCCTTCATCAGAAACATAAATCCTTTTTTCTTTGACATGGATGGAGTTACGTGTGTTCGCTAGTTTTGGTTCAAAATCATGAACTAAAAGAGTAGAAATATTTTTGTTTCAAAAACTAGAAAGAACAAAATAAAAGTATTGCTAGGATGAACAACAATAATGGTAGGAGTGGGACTGAAGTACTAAACAAAACAGTGCACAGATATGTTGAAAAAGAATATGTCATAAAATTTTTGGAGCAAGCAACGTCACCAGTATTCCTGTCAGTACTAACAGGGGAGCGAGTTCCTTGAGTATATCATGAGCCTGTGAGCACCAGTCAAAGTATTAGTTATTTCTGAAATTGGCAAGTGTTTACGTTTGTCAACGGACTGCATTAACATGTGTCACCTTGAAGAGGAATCCTAATCCAATTAAAAAGCATCCAAAGCCTGATATTGTAGCACAAGCCTGCAAAATTTGCACTGCCAGTTCAAATTGAATGTACATTTCTGAAACAAATAGAGTAAGAGTTGATTGAGACTCTGACCATCAGGAGTGGGCGTCGACCAATTTTGTCTATGAGCAGAATACTCAGACATGAAAAGGGAAGCTGAAAAAGACAAGCTTTCTTATTAGAAACAATTTTTCACAAAAGTTTTATTTAGGGCTTCACTTAGAAGAGAAAGAAACCTGAGTGATGGCCAACATTGTAGATCCAATGGCAGCAGGGCAACCTTGTCACAAACAATTTGATCAGCCCATTCATTAGACAGCAAAAAATAGTTAGTTATTCATGTATCACTAATATTTTCTAATTAAGTTTACATAAATGCATATATACCAGCAGCCTCAAATATTGAACTTGCATAAGATGATATTCCGTCTGATCCTCCAAATTGTACCAGAAGCATCAACCCCACACCGGCCTATAATAACATTAAGCTTATCAGCAAGAATTCAAAGACCAGCATAACCATCAATTTCTAGTCTTTAAAATTTGTCCAACACGTACAATTAGGGGATGGGCGTATCTGCGATCAAACAAGTCTGAAAATCTTGATTTTGGTTCGTTCTCAACTACATCTGCATATTCCTATGAAAAGGAAAAACAGCTCCAATCGTTAGTAGAGAGCATCCATACATATTTAGAGACGTTCAGAAACTCAGTAATTAAAGTGAAGAAACTAACAATAATTTCGGCTGCTTCTGCTGTAATGTCAGAATCTTTTCCCCTCAAATGCCGCAGAGATTTTTCTATCCCCTTTTCGTTACCAAACTTTGCCTGTATTTACCTGAACACTCAGTTTTTCGAATCTGTCATAACTAAACCGATGAAGTGTCAAACTTTTATCACTCACCAACCATCTAGGAGACTCTGGTATGAAGAATATTCCGATAACTTGAACAAGACTAGGTACAACTCCTGCAGAATATCAAAATGGAACCTTTTGTCTAAAGTATTGTGATACTTGTATAAACAAATTCTGAACTCAACAACCTCTCTTACCAGCAATAGCCAACGTGCGCCAGGTCATGAAGTTGCCGAGCAGAAACATTGATGAAAAGCCAACAATGACCATGAACTGTATATACGTATTGCATTTAAGTAAATGAGCATAGATAACATTTCTGCATATAAGCATGCTCATTGAAATCAAGAGGTTATGTTATGTATCCAGCAATGACTACCGTAGCGAAAGCAATAAATGCACCACGCAGGTCCTTCGGAGTAATCTCTCCTATATAAATTGGCGCCTGATTGTTAAGAACAGTGCTACATTAGATTCCAAACAAAAAGAAAAGATATGCTGTAAAGGAAACCAATTGGATGTTAAAATTACCAAATAACAATGAATTGCAGATCCAATTCCCAGTAAGAATCTTCCGCAATCAAGCCACCAAGCATTCTATTAGGAAAAGTTAAAGAATCAGTATTCAAATGATAGTTAAGAAATGACACCAAACTAGAAGAAAACAGATACAACTGAAATAAAAAGTCTCACTTTCGTAAGATTTTAAAGCTAAAGAGAAGTTAAGACACCTGAAATAAGTGGCTCGGATTGGTATCAATTCATATCAAAGGCACAGTAATTAAATGAAACCGAAGATCTAGATAAAATGAAACGCAAATACCTGTCCAAAAATGATTAGAATCCAACCCAAGATAAAACAAGATTCCAGAATCCACATTGTCTGTAATATAAAGATAGAAATGTAAATGTTCAGAGGAGTATTAAAAAAAATCATTTATTCTGTCTGGTATCAAAATTAAAACTCACAGCTCTTCGTCCAAAATAGTCCGATAGTCTTCCACTGATTACAGCACCCACCATTCCACCAAATTTCAAGATTGAAGAAAAAACTGAATACTTCAAAACAATTAAGGAAAAAAACAGAGTAAAAGGCAAAATCAGCTAGCTGACTCCATCAAATAAGAAACACCACCTATAAAATCCAGGCATTTCCCCTTAAAAAATGATGCTATTTTTAGAAGAAATGGAAGTCAATAAACAAAATGAGGCCTTACTTGTGCAATTGACAATCCAAGGTCAGCCATCATCCCTGATTCAGCTGGAGAGGTGTATCCCACCTGAACCCAGAAATCCAAAGAAAAAAAAAACATAAACATATATCCCTTTTCAGTACTACTTTTTTTTCCATTTGAAGAAAAAGTCATTTCCCCAGCGAAAATTGTTCATTTTGAGTCAAACTAAGCTAACTTAATGGCATCTAGCCTGCATGATTCCTGGTACCACTAATTTTCAAACATTAACATAATTAATGAAGATAAAAATCATGAAATATTTCTGTAAGACTTCTGCTGACATGGAAAGATAGGCTGTGCCCACTGCATACTCAGTCAGACCAATAATTGGTGAAAAGATAGAACAAATGTAGTACTGTCCTTAAATGCTTTCATACACACCTTAATCCGGCATAATCAAACAAAAAATGTCTCACTACTTTTAGCCATAAAATCAAGCAGCAGAATATCATATCAAAACTTACTGCAAATCCATATGCTAAAGAGCCACAGGAAGCCACTGAAGTGCTGAAGATCAACATAGGTGTTGCCGACGCCGACCATCTCCGCTGTGAAAAACCGTCGCCGGTGCCACCGGAAAGTAACTCTTCTTCCATCAAACCTTCCTCTGCTGCAAAATACTTGCTCTCAAGTTTATGAAATGGGAAAGTTAGTAGCAGGATATATTTTTATATGGACATATTCTGCCGTTTGTCTTGTCAGTCTTGATTGATGCTCTTCATGCTAACTCTCTCTTATTGTACCTTACTCCTTGTATTTACGTAAACCATACGGAGTAAACTCCTAAATATCTCCTTTGTCATATCACTGTTTACTATTTTCATCATCTACAATTGATTTGATTAATATTTGAAAAAAGTGTTGTTGTACCCCCAAATATTCAAAAAAGTGCTAATGTACCCCTAAATTTTTCAAAAGTGCCACTATACCCTCAAATGTATAATTTGGGCAGATTTTTCTTTTGCCAAGTGTAAAATGTCAAGAATACCCTCACTATTATTTAATGGTAAAAAAAATTATAGCGAAAATGCCCCAACCAAATCAATGAATAATCCTCCCCTACCTAATTATTCATATAATTCTCGCTTCCCTTTTTACATTCAACCCAGTTAAGAAAGGCAATCCAAATCCATACCACCAGTCACCGTTACTTTATCGGATGAAAGCGTTTGAAGTCGAAGGGACCAAAACCACTGTAACCAGAAATTAGTGTGAGCCGGGGGACCGAAACCGCCACACCCAATAATAATTAGCGTGACTAATTCAAGGTGGCGAGATTATGGTAATTTCATCAATGTTTTCAGTTTGTTGAATTTTTGGATAAAAATGTTGACTTTTTTTAATACTGGCCTGCTAGATTTAGTCCGAATTTTGCTTATTTGCAGTCCGTATTTTTGTTATATAATCATATATACAATTATTATGATATATAACTGATTTGCAAGTGTATGCAATAGAAGTTATATATATATATATATATATATATATATATATATATATATATGATGCATGTGTCTGACATTCTTAATTATTGATCATATCATATATATCAAAGACGTATTTTTTTGGACTATAAAATAAGCAAAATATGGACTGCGTCTAGAATTGCCCCTTTCAATAATATTGTGCATTTATTTTGTAATTCAGTGATATTAATTTCTTGAATTTTTTTTTCGTGCCCATGAGCATTTGGGTCAAGGGAAAAAAATCCAACAAGTGAGGGTAAATTTGTCTTTTAATTCAAAATGGTGTTGAAGGGCTTTAGAGGTAAACTTCTTTATTCAATATAATAATAGGGGTACATCAGCACTTTTAAATTACTCGGGGGTACATTGGCACTTTCTTATAAACTTGGGGGTACATGAGCTTTTAACCCTTAATATTTTCATTCAATTTTGGTGTCTCATTTTCTATTATTATATCATTAAAAAATTTCCTAAACCTTTAATTTATATATATATGTACAGTTTTTTAAACCTTTATAAAAATATATTAGATATAATTCTCATCGTTAATTAATACAAAATCAATTAATACAGTTTCCTATTCACCGATTAAGGATGAAATATATATTTAAATTTAGGACAATGTTATTTGCAGGTTGTATTTTACTTTTGCAATCGGTATTATTTTCAGGAAAGACTAATACACCCTAGATCAAGTGGCTAAAGTTTAAACAAGATAAATCAATAAGGACAATCTTGTCAGTTTCAGTCAAAATACAGACTGCACTAGTAAAAGAAAACCTACAAATAGGAATTTCGTAAATTTACTAGTTGAGTGGTAGGTTGAATTAAACTAAATGTATTAATATTTTTAAACTAAGTATTGTATTATAATCTCAAATTTAACTCACTATCATTCATATTAAGTAACTGACATATTATATTGTAATTGCAATATTTATAATTATTATATTTTTATTAAACATTCACGCGCCGAAAACTAACCTAGTTTGATGAAATAACTTTGTTTGCCAAGAGTTCATAAATTAGTTGCAAATAAATTTATACAATTTCGAGCAGGTTGAGTTTCTTAGTGTGAAACATTTTCCGAACTTTTAATGCAAAAAATTATAGTAACTTTTTCTAGTATGTCTAAAATTTCTGGAAATGGATTTTGAAAGTGGCAGGAAAGTAGATTTTATACTTAATTGTATGGCTTAGAGGGGTGGTATATGAGTGAAATATTTTAATTTGTATAAAACATCATACATACTTGTGTTTTTCAGACATTGCTATAGGCTATGATTAGGTTTTCTAAGTGCACCGTTAAGGGGCAGGAATACATATTATGATAAGGTTCTATTGTTTGCTCTTCTTTATCTTAAAGAATTTGTTTGCTCTTTTCGACTGTGTTTGTTATGGGTTTTAATTGGTTTTTTTTTTTTTTTTTTTCCCAACGTTTGAATAAGAGCAAGTCCAACAGTTTCTACATTCATATTCTCCATAATTGGGAATCAAATTTCATATTCCCCATATCTTTTTGCCTCAACTCCAACAGTTTCTTCATTTTTCATTTCCTATAATTTACTGACATTTATTACTACATATTTATTCTATTATCTTCTATTTTTTAACCAAATATTCAATAAGTCCAAATAATGATGAAAAAATAAATAATTAACTTATAATACATGTTACAATAATATTTCATATTTGAAAATTGAATAACAATTAGGTAAGGATGCCTTACCATAAGGCAGCCTTCAAAATAGGGGACGGGGTTCATAATAAGTTGTCTACAAAATAGGGGCCCTTTTTTGCAATAAAATAACATGTTTATATACCTTTCGTCACATTCTCTCTCTCTTCATTCTTTCTGCGTTCTTCATTCTCTCTAGCGGTGACTGCAATTTAGGGTTTTGAGCGGCGACTGCGGATCCGGTGAAATACAGGTATTTGAACTTGATTTTGATTGACGATTTACCCGATCTGTATTCGTATATGATTGATTGATCTGGTTTCTGTGTTTGTTCATCAGAATGGGGAAGGCCAAAGGTCCGGCCGAAACCGATGGCGGATCGGCATACGCTGAGACCGAAGCTCCTACTAAACCACCTGCCAAAGCTCCGGCCAAAGCTCCGACCACAGCTCCGGCCAAAAGTTTATAATGTTTATTTGTCGATTTTTGATAATTATTTGTTGTTTTGATGATGCATGTATAGTTCTTGATGATCTGGTCCTTCCTGTTGATGTACAGTTTTAATGTTTATTTGTCGATTTTTGATAATTATTTGTTGTTTTTGATAATGCATCTCTAGTTCTTTGATGATCTGGTCCTATCTGTTGATGTACAGTTTTAATGTTTATTTGTCGATTTTTGATAATTATTTGTTGTTTTTGATGATGCATGTCTAGTTCTTTGATGATCTGGTCCTATCTGTTGATGTATAGTTTTATTTTGAGTTGATTTTATTTGAACTTTGATTATCTAGTCCTATTTGTTGATGTGTAGGTCCGACCAAAGCTCTGGCCGAAACCGCTGGCGGATTGGCCAACGTTGAGACCGAAGCTCCTACTAAACCTCTTGCCAAAGCTCCAGCCAAAGGTCCGACCAAAGCTCCGGCCAAAGGTTTATAATGTTTATTTGTCGATTTTGATAATTATTTGTTTTTTTTATAATGCATGTCTAGTTCTTTGATGATCTGGTCCTATCTGTTGTTGTATAGTTTTAATGTTTATTTGTTGATATTTGATAATTATTTGTTATTTTTGATGATGCATGTCTAGTTCTTTGATGATCTGGTCTTATCTGTTGATGTATAGTTTTAATGTTTATTTGTTGATTTTTGATAATTATTTGTTGTTTTGATGATACATGTCTAGTTCTTTGATGATCTGGTCTTATCTGTTGATGTGTAGTTTTAATGTTTATTTGTCGATTTTTTATAATTATTTGTTGTTTTGATGATGCATGTCTAGTTCTTGATGATCTGGCCCTATCTGTTGATGTACAGTTTTATTTTGAGTTGATTTTATTTGAGCTTTGATTATCTAGTCCTATTTGTTGATGTGGAGTTCCTTTTACAGTTGAGTTTTTTATGTAGTTTTTTTAATGAAAGTTTTGATGATGTAGTTGTGTTTATTGTTGTCCAGTGCTATTTTTTGGTTGCGTTTTGATGATATTTTATTTTGTTTTTATTTTTGGAGGTGATGGTGATGATGGGAGTCCTCTTGTTCGGCAATCAAAGAGGCTGCATGGTAGATCAGCTGATGAATTGACTATAGGTTTTCATTGTTTCTGAATTTATGTATATGCATGATTATTTATGTATATCCATTGAGTGTTTTTTTATTTTTGACAATAGATCATATTAAAAAACCAAAGCGGAACCCTAACAAGAACAAACCACCTCTCAGTAATCTTGATGGTTCTATTTTCCAACTTGACATGTCGCAAGGTACAGTTGTTTCAGAGTGTTTTTTCTTCACTATTAAGCGTTGTTTCTAATAATCTGAAAATTTTATTTTGATAGATTTATTCTGTACTGCTCCAACTTAGCCAAAAGAGAAAGTTGGTGCTGATGGTAAAACTGATAATGGTGATGATTCCCAGAGAGCTGGTGGTGATGGTAAAACTGATACTGATAGTGATGATGGTTCAGAGAAAATTGTGATGATTCTGATGAAGCATCTGATGTTGAAAAGAATAAGGAAGATGTTGCTGGAAATCCGGCTGTCCTTAATGCAGTACCTATACATGTTGTTAAATTTACTCACAAAGCTGGCAACAAGAAGCGTGGCAAGGAGAAGGTGCAGAGCGACAACAGAACTGATGTGGATCCTAGTGAGGAGAATTTGGTGATCAACAACGAAGTTGCTCTGAATCCTAGCAAAGAGGTGGAGAGCGAGAAGACGATTGTTGAAGGGAAGAAGTTGAAGAAACCTGTTAGAAAGAGGGTAACAAAGCCGGTTGTAACCACCAGGTAAAATATGATTTTATAAACTGTACACTTTACTTGATGATTATTTATCACTTTGTTTTGATTTTTTGTTAAAACAAGTTGATGATGAATAATGTTGATCATCTATCCGTTTTTTAGTTGACGATGTGCATTTCATTGATGATTTTTTGTCACTTTAGGTTTTGAGTGTATAGGGTTTAATTATGTTTTTTTTGTGGAAATGAGTTGATGACATGCTTGACGATCTATACATTTTGTTTGATTTTATGATGCTACAGTTGATGATGTCAATTGTTTGTTTTTATGAAGATATAGTTGATGATTTCAATTGCTCGATTTTGTGTTGTTTGTTTGTTGGATGAATTTTGATCATTTTGAGTTGATGATGTCCAATTTTGAATGACTGTTTTTGTTTTTCTTAACAGCATTGATCCTGATAAAGGATTTTCTAATAAATGCAACCCTGGAAAGGTAATTATAACTCTGCCTTTACTGTACAGCCTACTGTTTTGATAAACAGTCTTCTCTCCATGTGCTATATTAGTTGAGTTTTTGATGATTAGTGCTATATTTGTTGAGTTTTTGATGATTCAGGTCCAGTTGTTGATGTCCAACCTATATTAGTTGAGTTTAATCTCCAGTTTGATCTGATCTGAGTTGTTGATGATCTATGTCTACTTGTTACATGTGCTATATGTGTTGAGTTTTAATGATCTGGGTCAATTTGTTCATGTCTAGTGCTATTTTTGTGATTTTGATCCATAATCTGTTTGATATAGGTATTGAAGTTGGTTAGTAGCTTGACTGATGCACATAGATTAGTTGTTGAGGAGATTGGTTTTGGAGGTCTTTTGAAGCTGCGCTTTGATGTCTTGCCAGTGGGCCTTACTCACGAGTTGGTAAAGAAGTTCATTCCTCAGACCCGAGTCCAGTGTGTTGGCTCCTACAAGTATTGGATCCGTAAAGATGACATCTTCGATGTATTCGGGTTGCCAATCAATGGTATGTCAGTCCAGGACTTATCGTATCTTCTTATGGTCTAGAGCATGACTTGGCTCTAAGAGAGAAATGAAAGTCGGACTACGGCTTGAGGAAGCTGTGGAGATTCCATGTACGGCTGTGATCAAGAGTTTGAGTAGTGGCAGTGGCGCTCGTTTTAGGCGGCAGTTTGTCATGTATGTTATGTCAAATTTCTTTACTCCCACTGCACGCTCCCAGGTGGATTTCAAGCTTATAAGTATCCTGGAAGATGTTGACAAGATCAAGGAGTTTGATTGGTGCGAGTACATACTGTTCAAGCTTTCTGAAGCCGTTGCTAGCTACAAGTCCATAAGTTTTACTTGTGTCAATGCCTGTGTTGTGGTGCTGCTGATGTGCTTTTTGCACAGGTAATTAATCTAGCCTAAATATCTTGATGATTTATTTGTTGTTGTTGATTATCTACTCCTATCTGTTGATGTACAGTGCTACTATTTGTGTTTTGATGAATATCTTGTTGTTTTTGATGATATAGGTCAAGTTGTTGATGTCCAGTGCTAGTAGTTGAATTTTGATCTGCAGTTCTATTATGAGTTGAGTTGGTGATGATGTAGGTCTACTTGTTGATGTCTTTTTGCTATATGTGTTGAGTTTTTCATGATCCAGTGCTATTTTTTGTGTTTTTATGAATTACTTATTTTTGATGATCTATGTCAAGTTGTTATATAGTTGAGTTTTGATGCTCCAGTCCTGAAGTTCATATTTGCTCCAGTTCTGAGTTGAGTTGATTTGATGATGTTGGTCTACTTGTTGATGTCCGTTGCTATATGTGTTGATGATCCAGTCATATGTATTGATGCCCAGTGTTATTTTTGTGTTTTTGATGATCTAGGTCTACTTGTTGATGTACAGTGTTATATACTTGAGTTTTGATGATATTCTTCTATTTTGATGGCAGGTTCCCTGCTAGAGGTGAGGATGTTCCTCGCGGCCTCCCTTTGATTCGCAACTGGGATACAGAGCGGTTAGCTGAAACTTGTGAAGCAATCATGGGTGGTGGGATTGACAACTGCATAATGGAAAACAAGGGTTTTCCTCTGACTCGCTTTGGACTACTCGGTGATGCATGTGGCAGATCTTCCTCAGACAGGGTGCACTTCTTTGAAATACCTGAAGATCTTCCATCAGATTCTCAGATTTCTTCTCTGGCCTTTGATGATTCGTTCTTCAATGACGATTTGATCCAGGAGATTGATGAAATAGTTAGAAAGACGTCGAGGAAGTCAATTTCAACTGTCGGTGCTCTTCCAACTTTTGATCTTGGATTTGATGATTTGAATGGTTCATTTGTTAAGCCAACAGAAGACCTTTTGAAGAAGAATGATACGAAGCACTGCAACAAATAGATGCATGTTTGTTAGTATGTGACTGGATATTTGTAGTATTTGACTGGATTTTTTTGAATTGCTTCAGACTCTGTAGATGTGTTAGGTTGTTTTTGGTCCATGATTTGATGTTTCAGGGTTTACGATGGATGTCTGAAGCACTTGCATGTTCAGTGGATGTTTAGGTCTTTTGGATTGATGTTCAAGGGATTTGACTGGATGTTTAGATGTTTGGCCCTGAATTGATATTTAATGGGTTTAATGGATGTTTGAAGTACTTGCAGATTCATTTACATGTTTAGTGCTTTTGAATTAATTTTTCTGGAATCTTTCTAACTAAAAATTGTTCAACTTTTTAATTAAAAACATGAGCAAAGTCTTTTTGTTTAATTGTATTGATGTTTCAATATAGATCACCATTCCTATTATCAACTTCAATAGATAATACAATATCATCATCAATAACAATGTGACAGATCAAAAACACCAAAAATATCAAAAACATCAATAAAAATGTGACAGATCATCAAGTCAAAACAAGTGCCAGAACTTTATTACAATAATTCATCAAAATGCAACTGACAAAAAAGTTAGAACAAATGCGGGTTTGGTGCTTGGGATCCAAACTCATTTGCAGCTCCCTTTCTCTCAATTCCAGATTTCGCTCTTTTACTTCTACCCTTGGTAATTGCCTTGTCTGGATTTAGCACAGTTGGTGGTGGTGAGCTTTCAATTGAATGTGCAGCATCCTCCATCGTCGGTAACATAGCATTTACTGTTTTTGAAACATTGGCAAATGCTTCTTCTATAATCTTTCTTGCTTCCATGCTCGCCTCGCACTTTGTGACTAAAGAGTAATACTGCCTTCCCATGTGCATGCGTCATGGCAGTTTGTCCCTCAACAGCATTCCCTGTCAATCAAAAACAAAACAAGTTCAATTTTCACAAACTGTTAACCATCATCAACCAAGTTTCACAGACAATCAACAGGAATGGACTGATCATCAAACAAAAACTGACTGATCATCATCAACAAAACTGACTGATCATCATCAACTAATATTCATAGATAATCAACAGAAATGGACTGGTCATCATCAACTTACCTCAGAAGCGTTGCCCTCATTTATTTCCATTTTGGCCCATAGTTTCAGCTTTGCTACTTTTGTCCATCTTGTCTTGATGTACTCATATGGGATTTTTTCTTCATTCATCAAGTGCATTACACGGAGAGTATGGCCACAAAGGAACCACACTTCTTTGAAGTGGTTACAAGAGCAAACCACCTCTCCTTGATGATCGGGTGCCATCGTGTACATTACCGTGTAATCTGTTGCACCTTTGTCGTGCTTCACTTTGTAGAAAACTGAACTTGAGGTTGGGTCAATATGCAGGAGATATGCCTTTGCTGCCGTGCCCTGATCCCATTGCAGCTTGAAGTCTTTGAATACTTTATGTGTGTATATTGTTGCAGCATGCTTCAGTAGACCAGGCTCGTCTTCTTCTTCCTTTTGCTTTGCTTTAATGCAGTAGAAATCTTTGCTGATTTCTTTGCTTCTCCAGGCCCTTAATGTAGCATTGAAGACGGCATAAAACCTAACTAGGTTAGTCGTCTTCGTTGTATTCCAACCAAGTGCTGCATTCGTGCTCTCGCTACGCTGTGAAGACAGCGTCCTAGCAGAGAAGTAGTCCTTGTTGTATGTTGTAGACCACTTCTCCTTGAGTGAGTAGATTCTCTTGAACCACGGATGGTCTGTCAATCCATACTTCTCTAGCATTTTTGCCCATTCCTCCTCAAACTCCTCTTCATCCGTACAGAACATCAAGCACTTGTCAAAAGCCTTGCGAAAATCTGAGTCACTCCTCATGTTGCCATAATGGCTCATGGCATTCTGTTTCAGATGCCATATGCAAAGTCTATGCCTTGAGTTTGGGAAAACCTGATCATCAAGACAAAATAACTGATCGTCAACACAAAACACTGATCATCAACACAAAACAAGTTATCATCACCAGAAAATAACTGATCATCACAAGAAAATGACTGATCATCTACACAAAATGACTGATCATCAACATAAAATCACTGATCATCAACACAAAATCATTGATCATCACCAGAAAATAACTGATCATCACCAGAAAATGACTGATCATCAACACAAAATCACTGATCATCAACACAAAACAAGTTATCATCGCCAGAAAATAACTGATCATCACCAGAAAATGACTGATCATCTACACAAAATAACAGATCATCAACACAAAATCACTGATCATCAACACAAAATCACTGATAATCATACCTTATCTATAGCTTTTGCCATAGCTGCATCTTGATCTGTGAAGATACTAATTGGATCCTGTTGTTCCATCAATTCTTTGAATGTCGACAATAACCATGTAAACGTCTCTGCCGTTTTGTCAGAGATGAAGGCACAAGCGAACATAATGTTTAGCCTGTGATTGTTCAGTCCGACAAACGGAGCACAAATCAATCCATACTTGTTGGTTCTGTACGTTGTGTCGAACACCAGAACATCTCCATACATCTTGAAATCTTCAAGCATCATCGAATCCCTCCAATAAACATCCATCAACTTTCCATCTTTATCCAGCATAACCCTATAAAAAAAACCTTCTTCAGTTTTCTCCCGTTCTCTGAGCATTTCTACCAACTTCTGAGCATCTTCAATGTCCACTTCCCTATTTCTATACATGTTTACAAAATAAATTTAACATCAATAAATATCAATAGATCATCAAGTACTGCTCAGTACAGACAGAAATATCAACTACAGTCAACAGATCATCAAGCATTTCTTAGTGTGGACAGAACATCAACGAAAAACAATAGATCATCAATGTACCTGTTCACAAAGTTCAAGTGGTCACCCATAAGGTGACCAACAGCGTCTTCCCGTCCAGCATCATTTAACAAGTATCTATACCCATCTGCAGGTTTCAGTCCCGATTTTTCCATCTGAATGATTTGTGATGCCACATCAGGATCAATTTTTCGCTCATTTAGTTGCAAATACTGCCACTCCGGCCTGTTTAGTTGATGATTGTGCTCTGTCCTGTGCTCATGCACTCTATACAACCCGTCTTGATCCAGCTTTATCCACAATCTTGCTCTACACTGTGTTCTTGTCACCGGGCGTTCTTTTCTTTTCCTGTTCGACTTTGGAGGAATAGGCGGAGTCTCCTTTTCTGCCTTCATTCCTTCACATGAACATGTAAAGATCTTCTCCTTCAGGACTTTATCTTTCACCCGTGCCGTTAAGCTTCGCACATTAAAACCAGTAACATTTGCATGACGAACGTACACTGCTCGCAATTCCTCTATAGTTCTAGTTTTGCCACTAGTTAAGCTCTTGTACACGTTGATTTCTTGTATTTCGTCTTTCTCACATGTTGATCACAAGAAACGACAGATCATCAATTAAAAGTTACGGATAATCACACCAATTAAAATAACAGATGCTTATCATCAAGCACTTCACCACTTCAACTTATTTCTAACATAAATCATTCAAAAGAGGATGATCATCAAGTACTTTACATCCTGATTATCATCTTATTTGAACCAACACAAAAGATCAGGTTTTCTGACTTTGAACACAAATCATTCCAAAATTACACAACATCAATCCATATACACTGATCATCAATTATTTCTTGATTTCATCAGCAATTCATACTAAACAGAGATTTCATCAACTACTGCACATCAAAACAGAAGCTAACAATTATCAACTCATTATATAAACAACATCAATCCAGATATGTTGATAATCAATTACCAATTTATTTGAACCGAAAGTGAATTAAAACAGAGAATTCATCATTCACTGCACATCATCTCCTTAGTCTGACCATAAAAGCTAAACAAACACAAGACCGTCGTTGTTTTACCTTTCACCCTCATCAAATGGGTGTGCTTGACTTGTGATTCGGCCGAAATATCAATTGATGCTTCTGGCTGTTCCATTGAACTCTCAGGATTCTCTTTCGATGCTTCGTTGATGATTTGCAGATCCGAAATCGACTCCGGCGTGAGTTTTGATAAATTTCAGTTGATGAACTTGATTTGATCTTCGTGGACGATTAGCTCAGTCAAACTCGATCTGGCGTATCCATATCTTCCATGATGTATGATGAATTCAATTTGATGATATTGTTGTGATGAATTTTGGGTATCAATCGTGATGTGATGAATTGGGGGAATTGGGGTTTGATGAATTGGGGAATTGGGGATAATTGGGTGTAATTGGGGAAAGTTGTATGATATTTGCACATTAATCCCTAATATTTCTCGGATATTTCACAATGGCGCCGAATCCATAATATTAATGATTCTGGCCCAAAACTAGTAGAAAGTGGGTTTATATAGTCCCTTGCCTTATGATAAGACTGCCTTACCAGAGAGTTTCTCTTTGAAATTACTTACTCCGTAATATAAAGTGATAGAAATACATTTTATAAAAATAACACATTATGAATTATATATTTATTATTTTTGTAATGTATTATGAATAATTAGACTCATCTCTTTTCAATTATTTGTTACAAGTTATTATTTTCAACCATAAGAAATAAAAATTTTAAATAAATTATTTATTTTGACGGTCTTTATAAGTCATAAAGTTTAAACTAAAATTTTTATATCATAAAGTTTAAACTAAAATTTTTAGTGTAAACTTTATGACTTATAAAAACCGTCAAAATAAATAATTTATGACCTTAAAATTTAGTAAATTTATATTAGAAAACAGATTATATTTGATTATTAAATATCAATAGATATGTACATGTAAAAATGGTCATATGAGATCTTATTACAATCGTCTTTTTGCATATTTTTAGAATATGTATTTTTGATAAAATTTTATTGTAATTATTTTGAGATATTATCATTTAAAATTATTGAAGAGAAACAATTAATGAATGAAATAACAAAAATCAATGCAAATAACATTAAATTTTGCTTCTCCAAATTTTCTCCCTCTTTTCTTTAAATTTGGGGAATCAAATTTTCTCTTCAAAATTTATATTATAGAGAGTGAGATGGAAAAACTGTTGGAATTCAAAAAGACTCCAAATTCCCCATAATTGAGAAGATTCTCCATTGTAGCACTCTCTTTATAAAATTCGTTCTAATGTAAATACTCTTTAATGTTTCAAATTTTTATAGATTATCACATGATTTTATTTTTGATCTCGGCGGCACGATCAAAATAGTTTGAAGGGATATGTACTGGATAAAAAGTTTGTCAAATAACTAGCATTTTTGGTTGGTAACCGATTAGTTAGTATTGAACTACTATTATATATATTTCTCAAAAATAAAACTACTATTATATATAAAATGCAAAGTCTCTAGAAAGTCCGACTTTTGTAAGTGTTATGGAACTACCACTATATATTTAAGGTCAAGTGATACTATTTTGTGTTAAAACATTGATAGTATCAAAGTGAACATATAGTAAAACATGTTTTAATGCAAAAATTCATGAATTTACATTAAAACATTAATAAAATTCAAATAACAAATTTTACAGTTCAAATTAAAAGATACACTGTATAAGTTAAAACGTATAAAGACTCTTATGAAAAGTCAGGAAAGTTGGACTTTCAGGAGACTTTCTCTATATAAAAACTGGCAGTTAGAATTTTTAAATAAGTATTCGTATGTCGACACATGATTAGACTAGTATTTTATTAAAAATAAAAAAGCGGATCATTTTATAAAATCTGTAATTTGGATATCTAAAATATCATATTCTCTTGACAAAACTCATATTACCTTTACTAAATCTTCTCTTTTAAATTTTAACTAACATTCAAATCATGAAACTTAGAGTTCATACAAATATACACAAACTTACTTGCAACAAATGAATATAATTTAGTGAATCTAACGTCAAACACTGCAAGAAATTTTTTGTTAAAGTTAATATTTCAAACAATACTAAGAACATAATATATGCTAACTTATTATAAGTAATTTAACCCTCGGGCTGAAAACCTAATAAACATTACTCTATCACTAAACTAGTTAAACTTAAAAAAAATATCCATTATGTTATAAAATTTAAACAAACATTTTAAACTACTGAACCAGAGACTATATACGTAAACTATACTAGTTATTATGTCAATTAAATTAGTGAATTCGTATATTTCAAAGCACTAAATTTAAAATTTTAAAATTATTGAACTTATTGCTCATGTACATGAATAAAAACCGATTGATGTTAAGTTTAACATCAAGATTTTAGAAATTAAATGTTGATAAAATTAATTTCTCAATCCATTAAACACTCTAATTAAATTGTTTAACATCAAATTAACAAGAAAAATATCTATAAAACTAACCATCAAAAGTAAACTAATAAATTTGTACTCAACTAGGCAAACATTGTGTATATTTAATATCTTTAAGAAAAAAATTAAATTTGAGTTACTTTTGTAAAATACCTAACAAATAGTTTAGATAATTGAACTAAGTTAAACAAAATGAAAAAGAAAAAATGCAGATATATACGCAGAAACTCATGGAAATGCACAATTTAACAAAAATATGCCCACAATCACGTACGCATGTAACTACGAAATCCGTGGGAGACGCTTAATACATTAGTGCATTTTCAACGGTAAGCTATAGTACATCATAACTTACCTTAATTTAACCTAATTTGCAAGCAAGTTACAAAATTGTCCAATAGTTAGCAATAGTATAGATTAGCTTGTATGACCCCACATATTTCTAATACGCATCCAAATACATTGAATTATTGATGTGGGGTCTACTAAATGAGACTCAAGCTAGTTACTTGCCAAGTCTAGTGCTTGTGGAGGGTAAAATAATGGTAAGCTAGTGCTAAATAATTTTTAAAAATTGCCAAGCAAGTCCAAAATGCAACCATTGGAGATGCTCTTAGTAAGCAACTTTTCTTGATAAGGATTGCTCCTTATTCATTATTTATCATTGTTGATTTTTAAAGAGCACACCTTAATAGATATCTACTCCTTATTTAAGCAGCACTACCTAATTTAATGTGGTGCATTTTAAGGTTTATTTTTGCAATTAATAACTAATAATGTATAGAAATTAAGAATCATACCATTGTTGAGTTTGTTGCTTACTTAGATTCCGTAAAATGATGAGATGGAATTTAAAAACACTCTTTATTTTCTTACTATTGGAGATGCTCTTATGACCCGTTAATTGATGGATCTTACCCGCGAATTTTATAAGATTTTAGAAATTACATAATAAATCCCTCCATTCTTAATATCTTCAGTTTAGTCCCTGGTCCTATCATAAGCTTATAGGACAGTATTATTCAAGACTTCGTATAATTTAAATAGCCAATTGTGAATATTTATGAAAGGATCGGAATTCATCAAAAATGTCGCTATTACTAAAAATACTTCCCCATTTCCGAAATAGAAAACCTTAATATATTCCCAGACGTCCCACAATAATTAAAGCATGCATCACGACTTTTGTCAAAAACAAAAAAAAAAAAAAACATGCATCACGACTATTGTAGTAGATGGGTAGTAGGGCAGTAGCTTTAGACAGATTCTTGGCACTTTGATTCTCATAATCTGTATTAAAGATTTACTGATACTAAGAGCATGTTTAGTGCACCTTATAGGAATGTTTTTCAATTCAGTTCAATTAAGTTTAATATTTTTCAGTTTCGTTTATTTTAGTTTAGTATTTTTCAGTTTAATGTATTATACTTTTTAAGTTTGTAAAACAAATTATATATTGATAATTCTGTTCAATTAAATCGAATTCAGAGAAAATAAATTTTAATTCAATTCACTTCAACAAAAATATAATTTAATGATTTATAGTTTATTGAAAATGCGGTTCATTTCAATTAAGTGCAGTTTAATTTGTAATTCTTGAGTTTCAGTTTCTCTATCATTAGATAGAGATTGTCAAATTCTTGTTGTTTTATATCCACTTGATTTGGTTGCAATGTACATTTTTTCTTTGAAAGGATGGTTGCAATGTACATTCGATTTCAAACAATGCATTGATTTGTAAATTTAATTTCTTTTTGTTCAGTTAGTTAAATGTACTACAGTTTACTATAGTTTATTAAGGTAGAGTAAGTTTATTAAGTTCGGTTTCGATGAAATATGATTTGATAAAATATAGTTTCATTTAGTTACATCAATGAATTGATTGTTATCTTCAATCAATTTTAGTTCAGTATGATTTAGTTCAATCATTTTAATCAGTTAGGTCCAATTTATTAAGTTCGGAATTAATGAAATATGATTTGGTGAATGTTGCTAATATAAATATATCAATGCATATATTTTTTAGTTCATCTTAAATAAATTTGGTTTAATTTAGTTCACTATACTTCTGATGACGGAATATATGTTATATATAAGAACTAAAGATAATTCCTTAGTCATAAAAATTCTATCTTCTACCAAACCACCAAAATAAATATTTACTCACAAATATTTATGTGTTGGAGTATGTTGTTCATTGGAAGAGACATATCCTGGTGCAATTCGTTAATACAATCAAGCACTATTTACCTGATTTTACGAGTATCACTCTAGTGTTTGAAATTATTAACAAGAAAGAGGAGATAGTAAAGGCAAGTTTTTTATAATTTATTTAAATATTGTTTAATTACATTTAATTTAATTTAGTGTAATTAAAATTTTTTAGATTACTTAAGTTTTGATAATGAAATTGAGCTTAACCTAGTTATATTATTATTATTATTATTATTATTTTTAATATATTTAATTTTATATCGATTCAGTTCAACAAAATATGAGTAGGAGAGAACCGGTCTAGGTGACGAAGAGAAGAATACCGTGAGAGTTGAAAAATTGTTTACCATGCTAAAGGATTTTAAAAAAAAACCCAAAATAATTGTAACATTAATATTGGAAAAGTATAAAAGTATTAAAAACATATTCGTAGGGCTAGAGATAAGAAATGGTCGCAGAACATACTCTATTTTAGGTAGTTTTTTTTATCAGAAACATTGCCATTTGTTAAATTAAATTCGTTTGATTACAGACTGGGCAAGACTATGCGCCTCCCCAGCAGTAGTTTTAGAGCACTTAAAGAAAAATACAGAAGAAAATTTACATATGAGATCCCTACCATCCGAGACCTCAGTAGAAACGGCAATATCCGGAGCCTGATGCTCTGAAAGTAAACTAACAACTGCAGAGTCTGAGAAGATGAATGCATGAGTAAATCCTCGTTGTAGCAGGAACTCAAGGCTGAAAATTATAGCTAAAAGCTCTGCTTGAAGTGGAGAGATAGCTGCTGCCACGGTATAATACAGCTCCCTAGGAGCAGAATCCGGTAAAACGAGAACCCAAGCCGCCACAGCCACCTGGCTTGTCGACTGAAATGCGGCATTTGTCAATATTGTAGCAAAAGGCGCTGAAGGAGGTAATCCAACTATAGCATTTGAGAACTCCTGTTGGTCCTGGCAATAAGGATTGTCTTTCTTCCAACTGTTAGAAATCTCATTAGTTCCGTCAATATGCTTGAACTCCTTATAATAAGCTGCCAACCCAAGAGCTTGTTGTTGTATGTCAAAAGCATCCACCCCGACCGAGGAGTCTTCTCATTCCAAACAGTTTCATTCTTGAACAACCATATAGACCATAATATGCAGCATGACAGAACCAAATCATTCATGGTTGTAGACTGTCGGTACTCGGTACTCTCGTACCATATGTGTGTATTTTAAGAGTGACGTGAGCATGATTGTTAGAATTATTAAATTTTATCAAGTGAGAGCATTATTAATTGATTGCATTATTTGAAGCTCTTGCATTAGTACTACTCTGCCAAAAAAATCGCCAAATTAAACACAGATGTTTAAATTTTCAAAAACACTACCATAAGGTTTGTAACATCAAATTTTTAAAATTACAATTTTGTATTGGTCAGAATTAATTGGTGGGTCGGTCACGAAACCGTGACACTGAAAGAAAAGTATTTATGAATGAAAGAGGTTTGGTTTGGTTTGGTTGGGTGTGGAATTAAAGATGCGTTTCGGATGGTTTATTAGCCGGATATTCTACTTTCATGTTTTGAAAGAGACGTCACAAATGACTGAGCTCTGGGTTCAAAACTGCGTTGTTGCAAGTAATTCACTAGTTTGATATTTTAATTTTATAGTTTAAAATACGGTATTATAATAAAACATTCGAAATGCACCTCACTTGATCAAATACGTAAAAGTTTGTTTTCTGACATTTGCAAGAGATCTTTCTTCGTTTAGGATATGAAGTGTTATATACAGTCTAATATTTTACTCAGCGTAATTCAGAATATCATTGAAATTACAATAACACCTCCTAAATATTAATAAATTTCCCAATGAGTATAATAAATGTGGATATTTTTATAAACATATAAAGCATTCAAATACCTGTCTCGGAACTTCATCTAACTGCACTCCTCTCCTATAGAAACCGCATTTACTTCTGAATAAATATTGAGGGTATTAATGACACTTCATGAACAAATACAGAGTGCATGAAACAATGCCTTTTTTCTGCATCACCTTTAACAAGTCAGGGTGAAAAGAACCGCTTTTTAATCCAAAAAGGCTTGGTGGTTCCTTATCAGAAAAAGAAAAGATCCAGTCATGTACAAGTTAGAGCAGCTTGAAAGAAGTGAGAGCAGCATGAAGCAACTGAGGGAGGGCTTTATCATTTGGACCATCTCAACCAGAAGGTATCATAGGCTCTTCGAAAAACATGGAACTTCTGTCACTACCAGGTTTCCAACTTCTGAGCAACACCAATATTCTCAAAGCTGAGTGCTTTTTATTTGTGTAAGGCCATTAATATTTAGCTAACGGGCGCCGCTTTGTATTTTGCCTTGATAATATAACGGAATTTCAAGATTAGCTGGTATGTTATGGTTATCCACTGTTAATATGTTTTGCACAGAGGTGCTAATTAGATTATACATGCCATTAGTGCTTCAAACTTGATTATCTATTTGGAAGCATTTCATGTTTAAAGAGCTTTCCAGCTCTCTTCTTGCTACATAACTGTGATGTATGATACTGGTCAGGTTTGGCCTATTTTAACCCAAATAAAACTCCCTCCTATTAGAAAAAAGAAGAAGAAGAGGAAATCCAATATTAAATTTACAGTAGTCAACTGCCCAAATATGCAAAGTTGCAATTGCGGTCAAAATGTGGTTATAATGATACATGTATATTTCTCTTTTTACAAAAAAATCTTCATAAATATTAGAAATATTTTGATATTAAGATATTATTCAATTTTTCTAAAAGAAATCTTATAATAACGGATGATAATAAAGGGTTAAGAGGTTATACATGAAAACTCTATTAAAAATAATTTACTAGTTTATAAAGTCATGCCATCTTTAATAAGATTTTAGTTCAATGCTATAAATGGTCGAAATGGTGAAGCGAATAAAAAGATACGAATAATCGATAAAGTGCCAAACTTACAGGGTGCAACTCCTCCAAACCACGATTAAAAATAAGCATGTACAGGCCATTTAGTTAGTTTGAATAGCATCTATAAAGCATAAGAGTTAGTTGGAATAGCATCTATAGCATCTATAGCCAGAAATTGCAGCAAAAGGCAATGAAAAAACGGGTGAGTTGAGGTGGATAAGAGTGGTGATGCCTCCAAAAGGAGATTCAGAAGCATCCATTATTGATTGCAGGCAAACCATGAGGGAGATGAAACAGTGCATTTTGAAACTTGTGTTTTCCTTTTGCCTTTACCTAAATTTCCATTGTCCTCAAGCTGCGATGAATCTTTTCTCACTTTTACTGCACAATATGGAAATGAAGGAGGCCTAGTGATGAGATGTTCCAAATAAAGATATGCAAGTCAGAGGGGGCATCAAGGCCTACAGCAACAAAATGAGCACAGAGCTGGTTCTTGAGCCATGACCGCTCAGAAGAGAACAGACCTGAGATCCAGTGTTGACCGAATTCAAGAAAGCTCCAGAACTTGATGCTTCCATCTTCTGCACCACCACCTGAGGCAAGCAAGCAAGGCCCTTTACATCAGCTCTATGGTCTTGGAATATGTCCCATGTTCCACCACTGGCTAAATGCTAGCCTGAGGAAGACCTCATCCTCACATGGTTATCCTTCCATCCATCCCTCGTGTGGTCTGCAAACTAGGGACTCGCACCCCTGTAAATGTACGATCCCAAAGATGGATGTCTGAATTGCTTAAACCAATAGCAAGGTGCTTCTGACCGGAGCTCCATTTAACGCTAGTCACTAATTCATTTTCATCATCAGCGACGACAAGCTCTCTGGTAGCACCAGTGGATCCATCCCACAAGTGCACCGAATTCTGGAGGGCAATGGAAATGAAGTTTTTGAATCCCCAGTCCAACAAATTCGAATAGAATTATCCTGCATACGAGGAGCATCCAAGGTCCTATCTGCACTGTGAGGGAAATGGCGGCAATGGGGCTTCTTCTTCGGCTTCTGTGATTGGATTTGGTCGGTTGTACCTGCAGAAGAGGAGGCGATTCTAGAAAGTAATCTAAGAGATTCGAGGGGGCGTCAGCATGTAATGCGCAAAATCAAATTCCATTGCTTTCAAGGAAATATTTTGAATACAGGAACAAAGGACGCAAGTTTTAAAACACTCAAAGCTCAGAATGCTTCTCACTAATGAAAAAGCAATAAAACGGAAAACTACCTGATTGGTCATAGTCATCATGGCAGGCGCAGCTAATGCTCTCCTCCCTAACTCTATATTGCACTTTACCCTCTTCTACTTCCTTCCAAACCCTTCTCCCAAACTTCACTTCGTCATCCGCTTTCTTCAACTACAGCGCATGGCTCGCCTGAACAGATTTCACAGCCTCCCTGGACTGCTTCTCTTTCGTTCCAAGTTCAGAAAAAGCTCGATTATCAACAGCTTGCTGAGGCAAATATAAGACTCGAAAAAACTTCATTGATAACATTATAGCAGTCCCTGCAGAAAATCTAAACTTAGTTCCCACACCTCTTGCAATCATCAACTGAACAACAGATGCATTAAAACATAACTCCAAGCAAGAGTGAGGCAACAGTAGCAGGGGAATATTTACAGAGATAAGAAGTTGAAGGGAAAGACTTCTGTCAGTTCTGTGTGTGCCAAACGGAAATCTGACCACGAATCAAATGAAGACAGAGTATACTCAGATTATCTTAAATATTAGCATAAATATGCTTTTGTAAATTAGATAGGATCAATGAGAAAGCCTAAATCTTCAAAGAGGTGAACAATGAAAATTTAGCAGTAAGCACAGACAATAAATCTGACACTACCTCACTAACAATATTCAAAACCCCGGGTTCTTCATTCTCCTGGAACCGTGAAAATAAGCAGAACAATCTACACCACAAAAGGTTTAACTCTCCCATATTAGTTACCCTAACTATACAGAGTTCTAGTATATGGCATCAAAATTCCAGAAAAACTAGCAACATTTTGCAGAGTTATTGTCGCTAACTGATTCAGGTGGCATCCTAAAACCCCAAACAGACTTCATGAAATGAAGCTAGTAGGGACATTTACAACATAGATAGAGCAGGATGATCTTGCTATATCATAAACCCTAAGTCAAAGTTCAAGAGCATGGGCACATTCAATATTTAGGATCTGATTCTACATTTGAACTATTAAATTTCTTAACCAGAAAATGTAGAAAGGAGAAAGGAGAAAGAAACGCAACCTGCAAAGAAGAAAGTTGAGACTCACTCCACTGAGACGATGGCTTCTCCAATGTACAATAGACTCTGCGTTTAACAAACAGAAAAGCAAATTAAGAAGTATGCACACATTCTCGGAAAACCAACCTTTCATTGGCTACACAAATGGTAAAGTGACTGAGTTCTTGTCATCTTGATACTGAACACACCAAAACCCAACTTTCATTATATATAACTATAGAATTGACCGAATGACGCCACAAAGATCTATGATATACTTGGATTCTAAGCAGATTTATTCATTATTCTTTCTTGGACAAAGGACACTACAATTTCAACCAGGCTAAAAATGAAGTTAATACATAGTTCAATTATTCGAAACATCAGCATAAAAATGCTTTCTTTCATTAGATATGATCAATACAGAAGCCTAAATTATCAAAGAGGTGAATAGCGAGTACATAAGCACAGACAATAAACCTGTAATGCAACATTCAAAACCTCGGTTCTACATTCTCTCATGAACTGTGAAAGCAAAATAATCTAGAGTAACTGTACCACAAAAGGTTTAAATCTTTCCGCTATATTTAGCCTGACTAACTAACTATAAGGAGTTCATACATGACACAGACATCAAACAGTAGTGAGTATATCGATAAGTTTAACACCATCGACATTCAGGAACACAAGCAGCATTTGAAGGTTTCTTCTCGCTTTCGATGTATATAGTTGGTATCTATAAACACAGACATCAAGAAATGAAGCTATACTGAAACATTTCATATATAGAAAAGGCACTATTCTTGTTGCTGTATCACAAACCCAAAACACACACATTCGATATTCAGTATCAAATTCAACAATAAACTCCCATTTTCACCAAAAACCCAATCTAATTCCACCTAAAAATGTAGAAAAGGAGAAAAAAAACCTGCAGAACCACTTCATCTTCTTATGGGCTTCATTCAAAACCACTTTCTAGGGTTCACCGGTATTTTGCATACAACTTTTGCACAGAAAACTCTAACCAAAACCAGCCTAACTCTAACCATAATAATGATTTCTGCCCAGAATTTCCCCTAGCTATACTGGGTTATCAAATGGGGGTGCTTGCATATGAAGGATCGGAGAAGAAGGCCGAAAAATGTGAGCTTTGTGGAACAAATTGCAATAATTTAACAATCTTATATCGTCATCCCCACTTCTGTAGTAACTCACCAGTTTAATTACAATTTACTTTCTTTATTATTATACGGTTAACAATGAATTAACCATTCGTGATTAAGGATTAAACCGAAACAACAAAATACTGCAAATTAAAGAAAACTTGAATCAAATGTGAAGAAAAATCTCATCTTTATTCATCACTTTCAATGGAAACTTTGTACATTGGATGAATCAAAACTCTAAACTATATTTTGGGGTAGCCCAGAATGGCAAGACCCTCTTCTATTGAATCTTCTTTTGCGATTCAAACTTGAGATTCTTCATTTCTTCAATCGAATTTCGCATATTGGATGGGATCGAAATCCCCAAAAAACTAGACTTTTGCTATCCAGGAATCAAACGCGATCCTCTTTCCCTCATCTGACTCTTTTTTGAATGAATCCACTTTCTTTGGTAGCAGCATTTTCAGATCTTTCTGAATCCTGATATTTGTCTGGATGTACTCTTCAAAGTGTACAAAAGAAGCTGAAACAAAACAAAAGTACTCATCAAATGTTGAGGTTAGGTTGTGTTAGATTGACAGCAAGCATAAAACATGAATAATATGCTCACCAGTGGATCAGAATAGCTCCCTGAACAAATACGAATGCATTGTTCAGACAGCTGTCATTAGAATCAATTTCAGCTCTATTGAAGAAGTTAGATCCTCAACTCTATTCAAGCTTTGCTGATTTACTTCAGCCAATCTTGGGAAAGGAAAGGTAAGATCTCTAGACGATTCAATCTGCAGCGAGCTATCTGGCCAAGAACTGAAGAGTGAGTTATCACTCCAGCTAACCTGCTGATCAGTTGGTGAGTTTCTTGGCGATGAGAAGGACATCATTCATTTCCAATGGAGGATCAGAATGTTGACAGTGTATGGCTGAGATGCATTTGATTACATCTTTTTGAGTGAATATTGTCTGCTAAATCTTTAGTTGGCACCAACTGGGCAGCATTAGTTGCTGAATCTTCCATGATGCTATCTCGGGGATTCTGACATCGGATTTATGCTTCTTTGTCTTTGATAACTGGTGTGGAGCTCAACCGCTTAGCAGAAGTTTTCCGGTACATTGAGAGTAGGTACTTTTCTACGTAGGCTATTTCCATCTCCAAAACAGCAATATCTTCTATTAGATTTTTGGCTGGCTGAAAACAGAAAAGACAGAGTTTTAAACAGTATAAGTCTGTGATTCAAAGTTTTACTCTCATTGAATTCAAAACTAGCTGGGAAATCGAGTAGTTCAACGGTTTGGAACATATCGCTCGTTCAAGCGCTTGCCTCATTGCACAAATTTAACAAGCTAGCAAGATGAGTCAGACACTGCTATTAAAATACTCATTCTGGTAGGCATAACTAATATTATCATAGGAGCAACAATATTCATAGTCACTAATATTCATAACTAATATTATCATAGTAACTAATATTCCTCTCACAGAGTCACAAGTCAGAATTCTCAACACTGGAAAATGATTACTTTAGACAACTTTTTGTTGCAACAATAGTTTCTTTAATCTAAGTAGGTCAACTACTAATCTTACCAGTTTCTTGAAAAACATAAAGATTGAACCATTTTAGTCCTCCTTATGAGTATACAAACAAGTTTGAGAACCAGGAAATTTATAGTTCTCATCGATCCGCCGACATGTTCTATTGAAAAATTTAACCTTGGAAAAAGAATACATCATCAAATCTTCAGCTTAAATGCCTCTTCTTGGGTTCAGCACAGTTCTTCAGCTTCCACCCCATATCCTGATGCAGAAACAAATCTCCCATAAAAACACAATAATGTTTGAAACCAAACCTAAAATCATGAGATAAATGAATAAATCTCATGATTTATTCATTAGAAATGGAACCCTAAATCTGGCATTATTCCAAAAGACCATCAGTGGCTTATATTACAACTATGTTTCAGCCAAGGTAGTCTTAACAAAACAAGGCATGTATGTGGCATAATGTTCCAATCACAGACTAATCCTATTGATGATCAAACTGGAATCACAACATATCTGCCCAGAAAGAAGCATACTTGGATTCTAATATTCATTCTTAGACAGAAGAAGACAATGTTAACCATGCTAAATATAAATATGCTTTCTTTCATCAGGTAGGATCCATAAGAAAGCCTAAATCTTCAAAGAGGTAACAGGAAATTCCACAGCTAGCACATATACTCAACACACACTACCTTTTCTTTGAACAGATTTCACAGCCTCCCTGGACTGCTTCTCTTTCGTTCCAAGTTCAGAAAAAGCTCGAGCATCCCAAGTGGCAACAGCTTGCTGAGGCAAATATAAGACTCGAAAAAACTTCATTGATAACATTATTGCAGTCCCTGCAAAAAATCTCAACTTAGTTCCTACACCTCTTGCAATCATCAACTTAGTTCCTAGTTCCTAGCCATTCTATATATCTGGCCCTCCTTAAGAATCAGGAAACCATTCTAGATTATTTTGAAGCAACTAGAACCCAAAAGGTATCAATGCCTTATAAATAAAAAAAGGTCACCTCTATATATCAAACAAACGGAATAACATTAACACAAGTTTTAGGACTCAGTACTTACGTTGGCATGTGTAAAAGAGGAGAATACAATCCCAGCTGGTAGATATATCTCCAAACCCTCATGCTTGAACCTGCAGAACATAAATATAGCCAATTAACATACTATATGTAAAGGAAATATAATTGTTTGCAGGAACAAAGCACAGCGAGTTAAAAACAGAACAGACACTGATTTCAGTATACTAATTAATGAAAACGAAATAAAATGGAGAGCTACCTGATTGATCAGCTACCCGAAGGCAGCTTCTCCTCCTTGGGCTCGTTTGCCAATCATCCATATGCGCTGCATAAACAACTAAACAACAGAACCAACAAAACCACCGGGCATCGAAATTATAAATAACTAGAGACATGATTAGCAATAAAATCAGGCGTGATTCATATATTCATTGCAAAGAATTTAGGCTTAAGTAAAGCCAAAGTATACAAAATGTAAGAGCTTAGCTACAAAATTGGATTAACTCATTTTCTCTACAGACTAATCTAAGAGCCCTTCCAATAACAGACTAATCTAAGAGGCCTTCCAATGACAGAGCGGCATGGGGCACATCCGAGGAGAAACAACCATCACTATCCAATTGTTCTGTTAAGTAATTCCAGTCCAATGAACCAAGCAAATGATCATCCCCTGCAATAGAATGCTCGGCAGCTTCACATTGAATAACTTGTAGGACAGGGCACTCAAGTTGTTGAGGGACTTGCTTCAGGCGCTTAGGGGCAGAAGCGCAGTCTGCAGATTTGTCATTGAATTTCCGCTTCTTCCCGACCCGAGCCCGACAAGCCTTTGACACATCTTTCAGCACCCGGCAGAGTACGAAATTGGAGCAAGGAATCTGGAGGAGCTCAAGAACCTGATCCGACATAGAGAACTCGTGCAAGTAATAGTAGCTCTTGCCTTCCGCCGCCCCATCACCGCCACCGTACTCATACGTGAAATATCTCTGATGGCCCATCAAGAAGCCCTCAATCTTGATATCCCTGACCTGACCCTTGTCCAGCCAAGCACCTAACCCTGCCTTCCGAGAGATGTTCCTCTCTCCGGTTCGGGAAATCTCTGAAATGATGTATTTCTCCCGGATTTTCATGTCGTCATCGCTGCTTCTATGCAGTTCCCAGATCTCTTCTTCACCAGAGAAAAGCTTCCACGGCTCTTTCTCCGACCCGTACAGGTTCAAATTGACTATGTGGGGAGAGAGATTCAAGGGGGTGCCGGAAATGTGGCGCGTAAGAGCTCTGATGAGTGATTCATCGTCAGGTCTGAATCGAAACCCAGCTTCATCCTCATTCTCCATCTGGACGAGAGAATTAGGGTTAGGGTTTGGTGATTTGGGGATGAATACAGAGAGCGAAGATGATCGAGAGTGGGAGAGGAGAGTGAATAAGAGTGATGAGAGTTGAGAGAATAATGAGGAATAATGAGATGAGAGGGTCCTTACATAGAAGACCGGTCGGGTCAGGCGGTTCCGATAGATTAGGGTTTGAAGGGCAATAATGTCTTTTCTGTAAAATATTACCGTTAGGCTTGCTTAAAGACTAAGCATCCGGCTGGGCTGGGCTGGGCTGGGCTGGGCTGGGCTTAATCTTTTCCACCTAATATTACCAGTTTTGGGTGGGTTATCCCAAAACCAAGTTTGAACCCAATTTTGACTTTTATAAATTATTTTTTTAAAATTTAAAAAATAGTTTTTAAGCAATGTATGATAAATTAATACAATAATAAAATATTAAATCTATAAAGGCTCGACCTAAAAGTTATTCATATATATTTTTTATTTATATAAATTTAAATTAAATATTTAATTTTGCATTTTGTTGGATTGAAATTGTCGACCATACTCGGACAGGAATAGGTCAAGTGAAAATATTTGACTACACTTAATGTAACATTTCTAAAATAAAAATATATTTAAAAAATAATACCAATCCCGACAGAATAATTTGACTTGTGTCAAATAATTTTAAAATTGATCATTTAGTTTAAAACATAAATAATATTAAATATATATTTGATTAAAAATTGATAACCTTTAAATATACAATTTTAAATATACACGGACATTTAAATATTAAATTTTATAATATAATATTAGTATTTATTAATATTAATGATTATACTAAAAAATAATGCAAAGTCTCTAGAAAGTCCGACTTTCCTAAGTGTTATGGAACTATCACTATATATTTAAGGTCAAGTGATACTATTTTGTGTTAAAACATTAATAGTATCAAAGTGAACATATAGTAAAATATATTTTAATGCAAAAATTCATGAATTTACATTAAAACATTAATAAAATTCAAATAACAAATTTTACAGTTCAAATTAAAAGGTACACTGTATAAGTTAAAACGTATAAAGACTCTTATGGAAAGTCAGGAAAGTTGGACTTTCAGGAGACTTTCTCAAAAAATAATGTTCATTTGAATATTTCACAATTCTTTACTTTAAACACATTTTATAAGCGTAGCAACATAAAAATATAGTGTTAAATAAAATAATATAATAATTAATTCAAAACTCAAAACTCACTTGTGTTTCCCACACAAGGTTTTGCCCCAAACCACTTTTTGCAAAACCACATCCCAAACCAAGTTTCAGTTGAAACCCAAAACCCAAACTCAAACCCAAAACTCAGCATAGCACACAGGCCCTAAGCATCGTGGGCACGCACGTGTCAGCCAGTTAGAGTCACGCAAAATGGATAGTACTACTTTACCCCTGATTCCTTATAATGACTTATGTTTTACCAAGGCTAAATATGTCCTTTACCAAGCGATTGATTTGCTGATTCAGGGAGCTCGGAATATCGTGGTTCCAATCAACAACTCATCGTTGGTCGGGAATGACTATCAATTTATTAACCTATCCATCATCTTCATCTACAATGACACAACAAGTAAAGAGAGGGAGAAATGAGACCTTACTTGAAGATGAGGGCAGCAAAGAGAGGGCGAACGAGCTGGTATTAGGAAACAACAAGCAAGCTGATAAAGCATTCTTCAACATACTCTGTAGATGGGAATGTGCCATTCTTCATCAATTCCTTGTCTGCCTGATATATAGAGAGTGACAAGTATATTGGCTATCCACCACCTCTTTGTCATGTGATGCAAAGAATAATATCCAAACAGGAATTTCTGCCACAATAAAGTAAACAGTATAGAGCTTCATGAACCCTCTTTTCCTTTTTTTTTCCAACATGACGATAAGAAACCATCCAACTCAAGCAGAATTGTTCCTACACTAGGAATGTCTGCAAAAAAACAACAGATATCAGAAAATAGTTCAAAAGACCCTCCCAAAAATAGATAGCAAACAAACAAAAATACAAATGTATGATGAAGTATCCACCATTATCAAAATCGTAATCATCCTTTAGTCCTTTAGTTTTTCCTTTTATCTGGCACACATCTGATCCTACCATAATTGGAAACCTCCCACTTTCACCTTCTTTGTCAGCATATTGAGATGTTCCAGTGTTGACCTGTTCAGCATCAATTACATTCTTTGTGAACACCTGAGATGTCCGGCCAAGTCTCAAGTATCTTTCAACAAATATAATAAGTAAGACAGTAACACAATGAACATTGCAGTACACATTGTCTACCCATTCTTCTTTAAGCTCTCTAACGGCTGGATCATCCTCGTTCAATTCTTTCTGAGATTTGGAAGAAGAATCACATTAAAGTACATGTATAACTTTGAACACTGGAAAACAAAACAGGTGCAAATTACATAATGCACACCTTATTTTTATCATCATCATCAATACTGACAACCCTAAAGGGATACCAGTTAGAATCCTTCAACTTTTCTTGCCACCTTGAGCATAACTCCAAAGCCTTAAATTCATAATCTTGGGGAATCTCACCCTGCACCCTTCTTCAAATGTATCGGGTTCAATTTCACCCATTCGCTTGATTCCGATGTTGCTGCAACTGCTTATCAGCTCTCTACTTAAACTCTGTACATAGAGATCACAGTCATATGCATGTAAAGGTTACAATATACAATAATACAGAGATGCCACACTATATTCTTTAGCATCACATACCGATATTAGCTCTTTCCGACCTTCCTAGAGCTCAATTTTGCTTTGGCGCTCTTTAGTTATCAATGTTAGTTGCAATTCATTTATAGAATTCAATCTATCCATCTTCTCATCAAGCTCGACATTCATGTCTTCAACAGTTTTTTGCACAGCACCATCATCTCCCATACACTTCATCACCGCCACTTTTCCTCTCAGCTCTTCGATCTCCATTTCCAACTTCTGCTTGGCATTTACTTCTTTTTCCAATTCCAACCTCCTTCTCTCTCTCTGCAATTATTATGTACCAATTTTAAAATGGTAAAGCTTTGATATAATCTCAACATAGAGTTGATCAGAACAAAGTACAAAAGCCTCAACACATTTAAGTTGTTTACCTTTTGTTCTACGACAAGCCTCAACACATTCTCATCTGATGTCTTCCGCTCCTCAGATGCCATTTGGAGCAGAGTGTTCCTCAAATCATTCTGAAGCCATAAAATTTTCAATAAAAATGCCAAAATTATATCACGTATAAAAGCAAATAATGAACTCACCTTTTTCTTTTCATCATCAAGGTTTTGCCTCTCCAGCTCAGTTAAGGCTTCACAGATGTTTAACTCATTGCTCCAGGATTCAAGCTCTCTCTTCTTGCTATCTAGCTCATTGCTCAACTTCTATTGTTCATCTACAACCCTCTAAACAGTCCTCACATAAAGATGTTGCATCATTCTTCTGGCTGGAAATTTCAAAGTATAAATAAGTTACTAATGATTATAGACATGCGAAAATTTCAGGGAAATGAAATAAGATAAGGAGAGGAAAATTACCTTGGGTAAATGATCGATGCAACGAGTCCTCCTACAGCAGCATTACCCATGTTCTTCGCATTATTCTCTGTCACAAGCTGCTCCAAGCATTCATTTATCTGGTCTATTTCACTAGTCACAGAAGCTACCACTTCCATATCCCCCCAGCCTCCCTCCCCTCATCCCCCTCATCTGCCTCATCATCGCCATCCCCGTCTACAACAAGCTCGCCGGAGACTCACCGGAATCCCCACTGGAATCACCCACCTGCAGCGCATCGGCGTCGGCCTCGTCCTAGTAGAATTCAAGCGGAAAAACATGGCCAAGTCCCACAACCTTCTTGACGCGATCCCGGTTGTCCAGCCACTTCCGATCAGTTGTCTTCTGGCTGTCATTTCAGTACTTGATATTCGGGATTGCGGATATGTTCACCTTCGTTGGGGGTCTCGAGTTCTTTGATTCGCAGGCGCCTGAGAAGCTCAAGTTGCTTTCTTCTTGCTTTCAGTGGACGTCCATGGCACTGGGATACTATCAATTTGAGGGAGCCGGAACAGAATCATATGACACTCACACCAAAAATGGCTACTTTCAGTGGAAGGAGGAGAAGACCTGGGACAACTGGACATAGGCCGAAAAATGCGATATTTTATTTTTTTATCTTGTACAAATGGTTAAAATACAACTTTTATTTTTGATCTTGTCATTTTATTTTTATCCACCAAAGTACTTAATATAGAACTTTCAATGATATGGTAAAAATCATTAATAATCATCATGTATACATTAATCACTAATATTGATTTATCATTAGGAAATTTTTTATTTAATCTATCTATACTATTTAAATTTTTATTTAATATTTTTTTTTTTTTTATTTGCACGGCTTTTATTTACCGCGATTCTCTTTTCTTCTTTCTTAGTTTTACTGCTCCGATCATCGTGTAAACCTTTTTCCCCTTTTCAAAATATTTCTTAATCTTCTTTCCCTGGAATATTCTGGATAGTCTTTTCCCATCGGTTACTCTATTTGTTTGTTCTTGGGAAAATCAAAAACTTTTCATCTTATCGAAAACTTTAGTTCAATTTATGTTTCACTCATAGAAATCTTCTCCAATTTTCTGCTCAATCAGAAAAACTGAATCATCACCCAAAAAAGGCATGAATCTACTCTTTAAATTCCTCAATACTCACATTGTTCCCGTCTGTTCTTAAGCAATCTATTCTGTTGTCTTTTTAAATGAGGACCTTTCTGAAATTTGCTTCAATGCATAACCGCTACTCTTCGTGATTATTCTTTTAATGTTTAGTATGTGCATTTTTCAGTTGCTGTTTTGACACCGACGACGGCGGCGAAGACAGCAATGGAGCAGTTTCTGAAGGAGTGCGAGCAGTCCAGCGACGCCACGCACGGCGTTTCCGATCACGGTTGGAGCGGCTGGAGGATCCAAAGATCTGGAAGGCTTGCCTTTGTGCGGGTGGCAAACTATGAAGATGGTTTAGTACGTTGGCCTTTGACGACAGCCCGCTGCCTCGACCAGTGAGTTTTAGTGCCAGTGAAATGCTCGAACTTTGTTACTTTGATGGCTACAAAAGGTATGGCTTTTGTAATACTCTTCTCAAATTCTATTATTTTTCGATTTTTCTACAAAGATTGCTGTTTGATGAGTTAATCAAATGAATATGAAAGTACTAATTGATAATAATCTTTTTTGAGTCAACATAATTATCTGTTGTAGAAGGTTATACTCCCCATCACTAGATAGCACATTATTACTGCAACTGATTCGAAATTTTTCCTCTTTTTCAATGATGCAGATCTTCAATATATTCGTTGCTAATGTGTTGCCTCCTTAAGCTGAAGTTGGGCTCACTAATTTCTAATTCAATTGGTTCTATTTTTGCAATTGTTAATTCAGATTTGTTTTCATCTTTTCAAGGCCTTTTTTTTTAATTTGCTGATTGGATTTAGTTTTGATTTAATATTTGATGGTTTTGTTGAAGAAGCTCAAGAGTTTGAATTCTCCAAATCTGGATAAGCTTAAGTATTTGTTGGAGACTTGAGCTCAGGAGCACAAATTTCATGTCCTTTTGAAACTTTCTTATGTTGTATTGTATGTTGTGATCCTTTTTTATAAACTTGCATTTGTGGTTTGACAGATATGTGCAGCTTTAATGTCATCTGTAATGTTGTGCATGAGAAATAATGAGTGTTGAGTGTGGGAATGTAGACCTGCTGTTAAAGCATTAAAGTCAATAGTTACCATGAATTGAAGGAATGATCGAGTATGTTGCTGGTACGTACTGTCTCTGCAGTGATGGAACTTTAATACAAATTTGATTTTTGAATAACATGTTGCAATTTGATTTGTACACTGCAGGGGTATTTGCTAAAATCCCCGTGTCAGCATTGCCATTAACATGTAAGTTACCTTTTACATTATTGTTTTAGAACTGTTTTTCTTGAATTAGATTTTATGTTTCTCATAATGGGTAAAGCAAAGAATGGTTCTACAGTTTAGTTTTTTGGTTGAACTCCCTAGAAGCTAATGAACATATTTTCAACGGTCACTAAGAACATAAATCATGCTATACTCTTATAGGGTTTTTAAATATCTGTATAGTAAGAATCTTTCGGATTTATTACTTTTAGTAATATCTATTTTCAAGAAAGGCTTTATTAGCCATTAACCTACAGAAAAGTTGCATTTGTTATATAGAAGATTAGTTATAGTTTGAGTAATACCTTTTACATATACATGATGTAGAAACAATAATCAGTTTATATGTATATATAATTCTGCTCAGGCGCAGATATTTCTTCTCGGCTTTGGCGCTTCGAGAAGAATACCTTGAAGAGAAGAGGTTATGTCAATGTTTACGATATTAAAAGGTTTTGTCTTTTTTTGTAGACTCCAAAGGAAAGGAATTCTGTGGTTAAATCTGGTGGAAACAATTTGGTGAAAATAAAGTGTTGGTTCGATGTAATGTTACTTTCAGAGCTGGAATGAGAGAAACAAGGCTGATTCTGACAACTCAATATTGTCTCTTGGTAATTTTCTATTTTTCTTTTGTATTTGATATGAATTCGAGCTTTGAAGTTTTGCGCTACTTGAGGAGCAATGGCTAATACAGTTATTAAGTTATTTTATCTGATACCACGACATCTTGCTCCTTTTTAGTCAGATTTGCTATTGCTGCTGTTGATTCAGTTTGAATGTGCTGCACCTTGCATTTAACAAGTATTGATCATGTGAAACTCTGAAAATAATGTTATATGTTTGGTTTGTTTTAGAGTTCTATTGTTTTAAGGAAAGTTTATTATCAAGAGTCAATCATCTATCACTATTTATATATGATAGGACATTTGAAATCCGAGTTACTTTAAAATCTATAAACGTTTCAAATGTTGCAGTTTGTCTATCTAAAAGTCAGTAGTTATGTGTTGTTGTTTGTATTTCCAACATGCGGAAAAATTAAGATTGAGCTCATACAATTTCGTACCTGACTTTTATGAGGAATTGAACATCATTTGGATTTGTATATAAATGATAAAAACGATTGATTGTGTTTGTTGATTTTTGGAGTTGCCGAAAATTTCGGCTTATCGGTTGTATATTATATACATGACAGAAAGGTTTATTATCATAAAATTATTGTTTGGATTTTGTAAATTTTACATCAGTATGTGGGTGTTGCATCACCATGTTGTGCAGATTGTATTCTGTTTTTGCATCTCAGTCTTGTGTTGTTTTCCTGTGTTATTTTATTCAGATTTTATTTTCCGAAGTCTTTTTTTCCACGCCGCATTCTATTCAAACCTTGACTACACATGTTTATTGAGCTTCAAAAGTGTTTGATGAGCTTCAAAAGTTATTCGTCACCCGACAGAAATATTGATTGTGTGCTGCTGACAGTTTGTGGTTCCTTGACATGAATATCTGCCTATTTGAATACCAGCTTAAAAAATGTCTTTAGATGCTAAAAATGCTCTTTATGCTGTTATAAAAAAATTTAGCTGAGCAGGTATAGACCATCAAAACTTTGACTCATGGTGCTGAGATTGCTCAAATTGTTGCAAGGCATGTTTGATGTTTGAGCAGACGTTGGAGCTTACAATGCCCTCTTGAGTACATTTATTGATATATCTGAGTTTTGCTGCTGTTTTGGTGCATGAGATTGATCTGTGAAAGTGAAACTGTGAAACTCATTGGACTCGACCATGTTACTTATCATACTATATGTATATGATTAATGAGGTCTGATGGTCTTTGCTGAAGTGCCCATTTTGTACCGGAAGATAAGCAAGATTTTTGTGACCGAGACTAGAGCTGTAGTAATGTTGATTTTATTTTATATTTTTATATCATAGTTATAATCATGTATGTTATGCTGGTGGATGAGTAAATTAATTCTTACTTTTCCATTATTGCCTTTCAGAAATGCTAGAGGACTAAGAAAGTACTAGTGTATTAATTTATTCAAACAGAAATAAATAAAGTATACATTTTATTTTTGTAATTTTTGTGTTCTATAAAATTTGTTTTCACACAATGTACACTAATAAATTTTTATTATTATTTAATGAAATTTTTATATTAATATCATCACAAATTTTAAATATTTGCATACATATTTCACAAAACACAAGCTAGACAAGTTGGATTCATTTCAATTTGTAATTATCTAATTAATATCTTTATTTTTTGAATTAAATTATTATCTCTATTAAGCTGCTTATCTTACTAAAATCAATTTTCCCATAACTAAAATTGAATTTATTTTTTTATATACTTAAATATAATAAATAGAATACAATTCCGTGCATCGGCACGGGTATCATCTAGTCCATTTAAATATTGCAAACTATTAAGCAAATTTCATAAATTATATTTCAAAACCACCAAACTCAAAATGAATAAACGAGATAGAGCCTGCAAAGATTTCGGCTTTGGGGTGGGGATGTCGCGGGACGGTTCCCCGGAAAATGGAAATAAATAGCAGTGCCAAATGGATAACACATCCACTTTTTCTGCAACTAAACAAAGTACAGACAAGAACTCCTAAATCTTCCATATGCCCGTGGCCTAAATTTTCTCTGCCACAGGCTGATCGCTTAAACATAAATGACTAACACAGCGGAACACCATATTCTCCATTACTAACAATTTACTAGAATTGGTCTTGTAAGTTTATGTGAATTCCACTGTTTGGCATTGTAATTACAATTCTTGTGTTTGGATTTCTAACAATTATTCATCATATATAGAACTGGAATTGGAACTAACATATGCTTTCCTCATCATTTGATTTTGATCCCTCAAAAAGTAGTTTCTAAACTCTGAATATTAGATATGCAACCTACAAAGCATTTAGATACCTGTCTCAGAGCTTCATCTCACTGCACTCCTCTCCTACATCGGAGTCCAGCCATTATAGTTTCCCGTTATTTCTGCAAGATTGCGACCTCTCTGTGCCACTGAGCATAGCAATCATTTCAGCAAGTTCATCACTTGGGAGTTGGGACTGCATGTTAATCGAACCGACAATGAATTATTCCAAAAGACCATCAGTGGCTTATATTACAACTAAGTTTCAGCTAAGGTAGTCTTAAAAAAGAAAGGCATAAATTTATGTATGTGGCATTATGTCACAGACTAATCCTATTAATGATCAAACTGGAACAACTTCATTCTGAATCACAACATATCTGCCCAGAAAGAAGCATACTTGGATTCTAATATTCATTCTTAGACAGAAGAAGACAATGTTAACCATGCTAAATATAAACATGCTTTCTTTCATCAGGTAGGATCCATAAGAAAGCCTAAATCTTCAAAGAGGTGACAGGAAATTCCACAGCTAGCACATCTACTCAACACACACTACCTTTTCTTGACAGCACATAGCTCGCCTGAACAGATTTCACAGCCTCCCTGGACTGCTTCTCTTTCGTTCCCAAGTGGCAACAGCTTGCTGAGGCAAATATAAGACTCGAAAAAACTTCACTGATAACATTATAGCAGTCCCTGCAAAAAATCTCAACTTAGTTCCTAGACCTCTTGCAATCATCAACTTAGTTCCTAGTTCCTAGCCATTCTATATATCTGGCCCTCCTTAAGAATCAGGAAACCATTCTAGATTGTTTTGAAGCAACTAGAACCAAAAAGGTATCAATGCCTTATAAAAAAAAAGGCCACCTCTATATATCAAACAAACGTATTAACATTAACACAAGTTTTAGGACTCAGTACTTACGTTGGCATGTGTGAAAGAGGTAAATACAATCCCAGCTGGTAAATATATCTCCAAACCAGGCAAACCTCATGCTTGAACCTGCAGAACATAAATATAGCCAATTAACATACTATATGTAAAAGAAATATAAATTTTTACAGGAACAAAGCACAGCAAGTTAAAAACAGAACAGACACTGATTTCAGTATACTAATTAATGAAAACGAAATAAAATGGAGAGCTACCTGATTGATCAGCTACCCGAAGGCTGCTTCTCCTCGTTGGGCTCGTTTGCCAATCATCCATATGCGCTGCATAAACAACTAAACAACAGAACCAACAAAACCACCGGGCATCGAAATTATAAATAACTAGAGACTTGAGCAGACAAAAAATCACATGATTCATATATTCATTGCAAAGAATTTAGGCTTAAGTAAAGCCAAAGTACACAAAACTGCACTATGCTAGACTATACTAAGTACTTATATATCAGCACACACTAAGAGGAAAACCTACATGAGAGCTAAATAAGCTCTTGAATGTATGAACATGGAAGGAGGGTAACTCAAGTTTCAATATTTTGTTTGGCCGAGAGAGTGCCGCATCTGGTTCATCTCCAGTCATCCTTGGCCTCTTCCTGGAGATCTTCAGTTTCAACCCATGTACTAGGTGGCAGGTAAATTCTGATTTGACCATCGTCGGATTTCCAGAGGCAAAGCTTTTCTTGTTCCGTGCGAATGGTGTTCTTTTCCGTTTGGGAAACCCAGAAAAGACCCCTTTCTGGGCATCCAATTTCAGGTTGAGTAACTCAGCCTCTGCCGCTTCTGCAAGAGCAAGAAGGCGGGCACCAAAAACCCTTCTCTTCCGAGAGATGGGGGTTCTTTTCCGTTTAGGAAACCCAGAAAACACCCCCATCTTGAATAGTTCAAGCTCTGCAACTTGTATCAATGCCAGGAACCGAGAAGCCATCGTCGCAAATCAGTTAAACCCTAGATGCCAAATTGGGGATTTCCGAAATTAGGGAAACCCTAGATCAGCAGAGTTTAAGAATTAAATACAAGAGTAAGAAGATAGAGATATGTGAAAGGGAGGAGATGGAGACAGTGACTGTGAAATGGATGGGATGGAAGACGTTTCTCCGTTATTTATAGGCACCGATCGGGGCAGTGTATGATATCAATAATATTCTCACAGGGTCAATTTCGTCTTTTTGGCTAATGTGGGTAATGACCGTTACCTTTCCAGCTTCAAAACTACACACTATTCAGACTCAGAGAAACGTCTTATCCCTTATACTATAAAGGGGGAGTGCCTTAGGAATAGTGAATGTGGTGGTCGTAGTATAATATTCATATTCCTTAAATACAAAGGGAGAGACTTTTATGAGAATACTGCCAGTTCTTTCTCGCCGGTTCTTCTTCTCCATTCCAGAAAGCCCTTCTTCTTCTTCGACAGATTCCACGCGTCAATTTGTCGACTATTTCATCAGTTGACCTTCATATAATTTATACACGCGTCCATAGACGTGTCTTCACCGACTCAATTTCCACTCCTGTATAAATTGGGATCTCATCCACGACAATGACCAGTATACCACAAAGGTGATTTCGTTGTGTAATTTTTCCTTCTCTATTGTCTTTTTTCGTTATGGGTTTTGTCTCCGTGTGCTTTCTGTGCTTTCAGGTCCACGAAATGGACCTGTGTTTTTGGTTTTTTGTGCATCTTTGCCTATTGTGTTGGTATTTTTGTTCTGTGTAGTTTTTTAAGTGATGTTTCTAGCTTAGGTTGATGAGGAAATCTACATTATGTGTAGAATATGGACAATTGATTCCTGATGAATCTTCTGTTGATAATTGGTGCATGCATCAATCAATTTGATTGCTGGAATTTGTTCATATTGTCTGCCTTTTTCCAACAACTTGAATGTGCTTTCTGTGCTTTCAGGTCCACGAAATGGACCTGTGTTTTAGGTTTTTTGTGTATCTTTGCCTATTGTGTTGGTATTTTTGTTCTGTGTAGTTGTTTAGGTGATGTTTCAAGCTTAGGTTGATGAGGAAATCTACATTATGTGTAGAATATGGACAATTGATTCCTGATGAATCTTCTGTTGATAATTGGTGCATGCATCAATCAACTTGATTGCTGGAATTTGTTCATATTGTCTGTCTTTTTCCAACAACTTGAATCTGCTGTTTTTTAAGGGATTTGGCTTCAGGGATTTGAGCTCTACATTTACATGGATAGTCTCTTGATAGTGTGGTGCATGCTTTTATGAACCTGAACTCTGCATTTAGGTTCAGAGTTGCAAACACAGAGTTGCAAATAAGGGGAACCTCTCTGGGCATTTTGTTGCGAACAAAATGAACATTTTCTGTGCATAGCTTACCTGTGTCTGAGGGACCTCATGCATATATGTGTCTTGTTTATTCTGTACATAGCTTAGAATTGCACTGAATATGTTTGCTCCGAATGCTTGTATGTTCTCCCAAATTTGACATCTTCTTCTACAGGTTCGAGATGGATTCAAACATTAAGAAAATGGAATCAAATATCAAGAAATTGAGTAAGTTCATATGTTCCAACCACCTCTTTTCGGTATCATACATATACTTCATATTTTGCTTCAATGTTCTACACAGGCATGGAGGAGCGTTGTATTCCTCTGAAAAGATTGACTGAGCGGAGTTTCGATTGGTATGCTAAGGTGATGCTAATATCCAAAGGTTCTGGCGTAAGGGATCCTCAAGTCTATTTTTTTGCTGATCAAGAGGTCTGTCATGCTATTCACTCCTGTCTTATTATTAATATTAGAGAATGTATTTCCCCAGAAATTATTCTTTTAACAATGCTGATTCATGTCTTATTAATATTACAGAATGTATTTCCCTGGAAAGTATTCTTTTAACAACTTATTTTACTGATCATTCTGCAGAAAACTATCATTCAAGCAGCTCTGTTTGCCAAGGAGCTTAAGCTCCTTGGCCCTCTCCTGAAACCTTTGCAGACTTACTATATTGGCAGTTCGAAAATAAGCCGAATATTCAACTCCAAGTACCAGTTTGGGAGTGTACCATACCAAATTGGATTCACCATGAAGACATTCATCAAACCTGTTGAGGAGTGTAAATCGTTCAAGCTTTCTGACTGCATTAGCATCACTCCTTTTTGGGATATCGATGCTCAACAAGAAACCGAAGACAACTTATTCAGTAACAATTCACTCTACATATGTTTTCCATTCTCATTTTTCCTATACCTGTTCTATAATTCTAACGTATATCGTATATAATTTGATTGCAGATCTTCTTGCTTCAGTGATACACATGCTTCCTCCTCGGACTGTTACTTCGCATGGTGTCCCTACAAACGTACATGAGTTTGTTTTGATTAACCAGGAGTAAGTTTCGTCCTCCTCCTCTTCCTTCCCCAATTGCTATTGTTTATCTTCTAATCAAGTCGCTTATATAAGAATTTGTTGGTCACTCAGGTGTAGGCCCATGATTATTACGTTCTGGGAAAGCTACGCCTCAGCTGAGCTTGTAGAATTGATCAATGTTGTTCATACCCAGCCCGTTGTATTGTTTGTTAACGCTTCTCTTGGAACATACCATGGTCACGCTCCTTCCCTTCTTGTATTTGCTATCTTGCCCCGTATTCACTTCTGCCCTAACATAGCTTTTATTTTTCCTCGCAGGAACATGTGTCCAAGGACATAACCACACAACCATCCTGTTGAACCCTCCAATAGACGAAGCAAGTGTGCTCAGAACTTGGTAATTACATCCTAACTTACTCTGAACATTCCTCATACACATGCTCATCATGGTAATTTCCCCATTCAGGATTACTGAAAAGAAGGCATACATTGATAAGGTTATTTCCCAGCAACTGTATTCAAAGGAAAACCAAGAAATTCGACAGCCTGTTGAAGAGAATGTTTGGCAGATTCAACAAGTTCTTAACTTGCAAAAACCGGTCAGATTTCCCGTTTATACCAGCTGGTTTGGGCATTACTGTATCACTGCCTGGTGCAAGTTCCCATGTTTCTGCACTTGAAAACATAACAGGCTGTCTTTGATATCATTCAGGTCAAGAATTGCTGGGTTAAAGCTTCAGTGTGTGTTACTAAACCGCAGCAGCGTTTTTACAAGTCTCTGTGCACAAACTGTGATAATTCGGTAGGTGCTTTAGCCGATATGGACTACAAGTGCAACCATTGTGGCCATTCTGGTTCTTCGCCGAAGCTCAGGTATTTTAATGTACTTGCATTGTGAAAGCACACTATACATCGTCCGTCCATTTGTCCTTTAATGAGTATCTTAAGGGCAACATGACCGATCTAAACCAGGCAGCACATCAAGCGAATCGAGCTCTGGATCTCCTAATGCCAATGCTTCCAGGGATTCTTCTGCAACGGATGATGCAAAGCGGAAGGTAGACCATGCTTATGCTACTCAGGAAGTTGTGAAGAAGTCCAAATATTAAAGCGCCTTCACTGATCGTTGCACCTCTATGATTACCTACTTTTGTCCTGCATCTGCTTCTGTTGTTGATGGTCTGTGTGCCATCATCCCCTACCCTTTACTTACTTTTGCCTAAGGGTTACCATATCTAGATGCAGTGTATGTAGCATGTAGTTTACTTATGTACATATGTCATGTGTGTCTGTAATAATTAGCTACTAGCCGTTGTAGGATATCCCATTTCCCTCTTTTGGTGTAATCCACAACTATTTCACTGGGAATATCTACGTTCCACTGGAAATACCTACATGAATGTACTGCAGTTTGCCGTACAACACTTCGGCTGCTATTTTTAATTATATGTATTTAAAAAAAATGAGCTTCAGTACACTATCATATTCATTTTCAAATCAAATTAACTGATCATTCTCCATTGACTGTACGTCATTTTAGTTCATAGAATGGGTCAATGAAAACAAGTTCAAGTTGTCTTCCTTCATTAGTTGTCTTCCCAAACAAAAAACATAATGAAAAATTCATCTCTATTCATCCCATTTCAAAAGATAATTATTAGTGCCAACCATCTCTAAAGGTTTAGGAAGTTCTATAATGATATCGTGATGTATAATAATTTTATTACATAGTAAATTTATAGTAATTTTAAACAAAGCATAGTTGAATCGATCAAAATAGAGATCATGTTAGTAATGCGTGAGTTCTTGTAATTCTTCCAGGCTCATTTCTTATTAAATTGAACTGAACTATATTTATATAAAATTAAATAATTACAAAATGGGAAAATATAAATTATATATGTCTAGAATTCTCAAAATCTCCGTATGTAGTGGAAAGTAAAGTCGACAACCTAATCTAATAAAGTTGAGTTATATAAAAACATAAACAACCACGTATTAGTATACCATAAACAATAGGCACTAAATATACTGAGCAAAAGGTAATTGCTAATAATATATAGCCGCCTTCTCCACCTTAACATTCGTATGCATATTAATAAACACGTGTTATTCCTAACACATACATAGTTGACACCTGTTAATGGGTTAGGCTAGCACAGCAATTTGACACAGCATATTTCTAAATATAAGTTAGGCAGTAGAATTTGCTAGGACAAACAAACGTATTGTCCAGCAACTCCGAGCACATCATAGTTTAGCGCTAATAATTACACAAGTTAGTTCCATTATTCTATTAGTCCATATCCCTAACCACGTCGTCAACCTTCTTCTCCATCATAACATCTCCTTCATCTTCATGAGAAAATCACCTAACCACAGTAGATAAATCAGGGGCTACGCCGCCGTTATATCAGCACCTCCTCAGTAAAGGTATTCTTCATTCATTCTTCTTCGATGCAGATTTATACACATGCATATGCATAGTTAAATAAATAAGAGCTGAAACTTGAAAAATATTCTTCAATTCGGCTCTTCTTCCCTCACTCTGTTGATTACAGTTTTCCTTCCCCTCCCAGATATTTGAAGCATCCATAAAATAGCATGCCTAAATCACGAAAACGAAAACCAAGTCCTCCACCTACAGAAAGCCTTCCTTCAACTGCTACCAAGCGAAGCTGTGGAACATCCCCACAAATCCAATCAGCGGAAGATCAAAATGGACGTCATGCAACTCCTTCAACAGAGAGATTATCTCCATCTGTTATTCAAGTCACAGATAAAAGAGACATAGTAAACGCCGATAGAAGAAATACCTACAACGCAATGCCAGCTGAAGAAAGAAACATAGTCAATTCTCTGAGAAGAAACAAGCGTAATGCAATGTCACAAGAGACAAAAGACATGCAAAATGCATTGCGCAGACAAAAACGACAAGCTGCATCTGATCAGACCAAACCAGTAAAAAAAGGAAGCCTCCCTCAGGTGAAATGCAAAATGCAGAAGTATTTGGTCAACCGACTATTTCATCCAACATGCCATTACTTGACACAAACCAAACAAGCAATATTACTCTGCCAAGAACTTCATTGACAGAAACCTTGAACATTGATCCTTCTACTTTCCACAACAATACATTCTGTTCAACAAATAATTCAACTCATGATATTCCTCAATGCTCAACAACCACACAGATGCCTAAAACAGGTAATAGGTTTTATTAACTCTCCCTGCTAATTGTTTACTTATTACATAATTATTTCCTCACCATTCTCCAACCCCAGGTATTCTAACATCTACTTTCATGTCATATATCAGGTAAATCAGAGCGCTCAAGCAGACGATGTCCCTTCAACCAAATTCCCGTCACACCAACCTGATTACCTCCTCCCGAAAAATGCAAACACCGTGCTGCATTAAAGTTTTATATGGAACCCCCAAATTTTTGTTGCGCCAAAGGTACCATAAAACTAGCCACCACAGAAATGCCTCCCCAACTCATGAAATTATACACATCAAATACACAAGAATCAACAGAATTTCGTCAATGCATACGCAGTTACAATAACATGTTTGCCTTCACTTCCTTCGGTGTCCACTACGAAAAAGAACTAAGCAAGAGAAACAGAGGCATTTACACTTTCAAAGCACAAGGACAAATTTACCATTACATGGACCAGTTAACACCAAAGGAAGGGAAAAGAACTGAGAATGTACAATTATATTTTTATGACACCGACAATGAAATTAATAATCGAATGGCCATCTCAAGCTGTTTCAGACAGTCAATAATAGAACAGTTACAAAACATACTCGAATCTAACCCATACACTGAGTTCTTCAGAGGACTCAGAACATTTGAAAACTTAGATGAGTATGACATTTATTTAAAACCTGATGCCGGGTTAGATCAAAGGACTTCCAACTGTCCATCAGCATCACAGGTAGCAATTATGTGGAACGAGACCAATAGTAGCAGTGGAAATCTATCAAATGAAATACGTGTGTACAATAAAGATGGAAGGAAGCAAATAATTAAACATTTCTTCGGCTGCTACGATCCTCTTCAATATCCCCTTATATTTCCAAAAGGAGAAACAGGATGGCACAAAGGCATTCTAAAATTTAAAAAAAATGCACTATCCAACGAAACATGTACTGGGGAACACATAATCAGCTTCAATGAAAATTTAAGAAGTGAAGACATCATCGGTATTGAAAATGAAGGTAATTTCCCTACCATTCCCTATCTTTCCTACTTCATGTCATATTCCCAACCCTAACTTATTATCTTTAATTCCTATTTCTGCAGCAATCTCTACAGATGAGGCTTCGAATTTGACAGTTACATGTCGAGAATATTATGCATACAAATTTCAGATACGCGACAACGACAAAAGCCATCTTTTACACACAGGGAGACTATTCCAACAATTCACTGTTGACACCTACGTGAAAATTGAAACAACAAGATTAGAATATTTTTCTACACACCAATCACGCATAAGAGCTGAGCTCTATCAAGGACTTCTTGACAGTATATCTACTGGATTAACTACCGGTACTCAAGTAGGGAAAAGAATTGTACTGCCACCGTCCTTTATTGGGGGTCCAAGAGACATGAAAAGAAGATATATGGATGCAATGGCTCTTGTACAAAAATATGGCAAACCTGACATATTCTTAACAATGACATGCAATCCATCATGGCCAGAAATAAAAGACTTACTTCTGAAATACGAAGAAGGACAGAACAGGCCAGATTTAATCACAAGGATCTTCCATCAAAATTGCAGCAGCTAAAACAAGATGTCATAGATAAACATTTATTTGGCGAGGTTGCAGTATACACTTACGTCATAGAATTCCAAAAAAGAGGCCTACCCCATGCTCATTTTCTGATCATTCTGAAGAAAAAATTCAAATTACATTCACCCGACCAATATGATCAATTTGTGTCAGCAGAATTGCCAAATAAACAAAAACACCCCCATCTTTATTCGATGGTAATAAAACACATGGTTCATGGCCCCTGTGGTGAATTAAATGCACAAAATTCATGCATGAAAAATGGTCGATGTAAGAATCATTACCCCAAAAGCTTTGTAGACTACACCCAACATTCAAGCAACTCTTATCCAATATACATGAGGCGAAATGATGGATCAACTGCACAAATTCGAAACCACCTGTTAGACAATCGTTGGGTAATACCATACAATCCTTACTTACTTGCCAAATATGACTGTCACATTAACGTCGAAGTATGTTCCACCATCCAAGCAGTGAAATACCTGTACAAGTACATTTACAAAGGACACGACAAGATTCAGTACACCCTAAGCACAAAACAAGCTGATAATAAAATCAATGAAATCGAGAACTATCAAGCAGCTCGATGGGTGTGTGCTTCAGAGGCATTATGGCGCATTTACGGCTTTGATCTGAACAGAATGAATCCACCAGTGATGAGTTTGCAAGTACATATTGAAAATCACCAAACCTTAACATTCCACGAAAATCAATCATTGCAAGATGTAGTGAACACCGAACACCTATCAAAAACAATGTTGACGGAATATTTCTACATGAATGCTCACGATAACGAAGCAAAAGAACTGAATTGCCTATACAAAGAATTCCCGCAACATTTTGTTTGGCATTCAAAAGAGAAAATTTGGACACTCAGGAAAAAAGGCCAAATGATAGGTCGTCTTTACTCAGCCCATCCTACAGAAGGCGAACGGTACTACCTACGAATGTTACTCATGTATGTCCGTGCTCCAATCTCTTTTGAATACTTAAAAACATATAATGGAGTAGTGTTATCCTCGTATAGAGAAGCTTGGGAGAAAAAGGGTTTACTACACTCAGATATTATGGTGGAAGAAACAATGAAAGAAGCAGCTGCATTCCAAATGCCCGCAACATTGAGACAATTATTTGCCACTCTTCTAAGTTACACAATTGTCAATGACCCAAAAAGACTATGGAACATGTTCCAAACTTCTCTTTCAGAGGATATAGCAAGGGACAAAAAATATTCCAAAAATCAGGTACAATTCAAAGTACTTGAACAAATACACATGAACCTAAAGTCGATGGGCAAAAACATAGACAGTTACCACTTCAGTCCAATTCCCTCTTCCACTTTCGAACAGGATGAAACAACCGAAGAAATTAATGCAGAGAAGACCATCATAGTTTCACAAGAAGACCTCGACTCAATAAGAATGCTTAACAAAGACCAAAAAATAGCATATAAAATAATCACAGATCGCATCAAAGACAACAAGCCCGGAACATTCTTCATAGACGGACCAGGAGGCACAGGTAAAACATTTCTTTATAAAGCATTACTTGCAACAGTAAGATCTAAAGGTGAAATAGCCCTAGCAACAGCAACATCTGGAGTCGCAACATCGATTTTACCAGGAGGAAGAACAGCCCACTCAAGATTTAAAATACCAATCACAGAAGGAGAAACAACCAACTCAAACATAAGCAAACAAAGTGGAACAGCATGGCTTATAAGAGAAGCGAAACTTATCATTTGGGACGAAGTAACCATGACAAAAAGAAGCATCATCGAATCATTAGACAAAACATTCAAAGACCTGATGGGAAACGAACTGCCATTTGGTGGCAAAGTAATTGTATTCGGAGGAGACTTCAGACAAACACTACCAGTTATTAGAAGAGGAGAAAAGGATGATTGCATCACTGCAGCATTAGTCACATCCGAACTATGGCCAACATTTGAACGATTGAAACTATCAATAAACATGCGAGCACGACTAGATCCCACTTTCAGTGAATTCCTTTTAAGAGTGGGAAATGGAGAAGAGCAAACTTTTGACGACAACAGAATCATATTACCAACACAAATCATACTGCATAACACAGACAACACAAACTCCCTCGATTCGCTCATTAACTTTGTTTACCCAAACCCAGACAAATTCTTTTCCACCAATGACTCAGTCACCAACAGAGCACTTTTAACAACCAAAAACGAAAATGTAAAAGACAACTTCCTCTTTAGTCTTCACGCCCTGGATTACGCGCAGGATCATTAGAGAGGAATCCAAAGATGAAGAGAGAAACAAAAAAATCACTACTGTGTAAACAAAGAGTTTGAGAGTAAGCATTACAAAATCTCCAAAATCATTTTTTTTTGAAAAAAGAGAGTAGATCCTCCGATTTCTACCTCATAGGCTATTTAGATACCAAAAAACAGGGCTCTTTCTAGAAAAGAAATCAAAAAAAAAATTTGCATTTCAAAAAGTAATTTGGAATAAAAGCTTTTCATTAACCAAAATATCCTTCACATCCCCGTTAAATACTACCCAAAACCCTAAGTATAATTTTCTAAAAAATAAAATATTATTTAAATTTGAATACGATTTCGCAGGACTTTTACAGAAGCAGGGATGAAAAAACAAGAAGAACAAAATGAGGTAAACCCTATTTATCTTAACTATCAAAGAAGTTCAACGTTTGAATCGGGGGTGGAGTTCCGATTCTAAAACTTATCTAGTCTTAGCAGTTTTTAGAATTTTTCTCGAATAAACCATGAATTTTTTAGGAGATTGTTAAAGATCTTATCGAAAACTTACAGCAGCTTGCCAAACAAAAGCTAAGAGAAAAAAGAAAAGAGGTATGGTTGGCATAATATCTACAATAGGATTCAAAAAAGCATAGGCCTCAGGCAATTTTCCGAAGAAAAAATTATATGAATAAAGGTTAGAATTAAGACAGATACAAATCAAACTAAAGATATTAAGCATAACATACATTTGTTTTCTTGAACATAATTGTATTTTGATTGAGTTTTTGATAGAAGTAAAAGGGAAACAAAGAACAAAGTAAGGTCGACAAAAAATTATTCTTTTGAACCCATACGATCAAAAATTCTCCAATTCTCAAAAGAGAATAGAAGAAATCATACTTTCATACTATCTTAATTGAATTTTATCTAATGATCAATAAATGATGTTGAATTCTAGATCCACATCTATCAAAATACTAGTTAAGAATTCCCTCAATATTTAAATTAGAGTTGACAACGAATTGCTAAAAAGATTAGGCTTTAATTGGCGTTAAAAAAAATTAAATGGGGCGTGGCCAAGTGGTAAGGCAACGGGTTTTGGTCCCGCTATTCGGAGGTTCGAATCCTTCCGTCCCAGAGGTACTATTTAGAATCTCGGTAAGGTGGGAACATGCATTAGTAGAGTTTACATTTTTAAAAACCAATCAGTCCTTTGATCATATCTTCAAACCTTTTTTTTCTATTTAGGATTAGCTAAGTTAGTTAGAAAAGCCTTCTCTTGCATATCTATTTTTTTTTATTCCAAAATGGAATTTTCAATAATTATCTGTTATTCTTTAATTAAAGATTTTAATTTGTTAAGCAAATCAATCTGATTAAACAAAATGAATCCTTAAAACTTATTATAATTATTATATTTTATAAATAATAAAATGTAATAATTATAATTAAGTTAAAATAAACTACAAACAATAAGTTAAAATAAACTACAAATTATAGCTACAAATAGATAGATTATACTTACAAACGGAAAAAATATTGCAAAAAAGATATAAAAAAAGAAACTAAAGACAATAATAAATATTGAAGAAAGAAAATCCCGGATTGGAGAACGTTTTTTTCTGCTCATGGTGTTTTTTTTATTACTAAAATAGTTAGAATAATATTATATTATATACGATATTTCTATAATAATATTATTATAGAAATATAAAATAGAATATTAATATTATAGAAAGAGTAAAAGAGTATAGATTGGAACATATACACAATAATTGAACCAACCGATGACTATTCTTGATTTCACAATTGAATCAATTTCATACCAATTCCAAATTTAGAGGAATGTCATGCTAAAACTTCGTTTGAAACGATGTGGTAGAAAGCAACGTGCGACTTGAAGGGCCCGATCCATTGTGGATTCTTTCTTTTATCCACCATTTTCTATTTCTATTATATATATAATAATAAAAGGTGCTCGTCACTCGACATCAGTTGATAATCAAAACAAGTCCATGGTGGAGCTCGAGTAGAACGTATTAATTAATTTTTCGGAGCAAGAATCTAGGGTTAATGCAAATCAATAAATTGGAGAAAAACTTCGTGAATATCTCTTTTGATAAAATTCTTCAGTAATAAGGTTGAAATTAATCAAACTTTTTCAATCCAACAAAGTGTACCACACGAGAATCCATCATTTGTAAGATTCTTGGATGGAAGTAAATCTAAAAGAAGGGGTATGTTGCTACCGTTTTAAAAGGATTAAGAAACACCGAAGTAATGTCTAAACCTAATGATTGATAAAAGATCCCAAAACAAGGAAACATCGTCTCACTAATTTGGGCCGGATTTAAGAATTCAAATCTGGTTTTTAAAGCAGAGACAAACAAAAAGGCGGGCGTAAAGACCACTCAATAAATGGAATTGCCTAACCATTTTTTTTGAGCTATTTAAAACTTATTTAATTTGAGTTATGGGTACAAAGTATCTCTTTTTTTCTTTCTTCAAGAACGAAGAAGAAAAAAGATTTAAAAAATAATAGTCTAATTGATTTGATAATTTTAAAGATGTTTTTATCACTTTTTATAATTGTATACTTTTATATACGATATACCTTTTCAATACAAAGTATACGTAGAAAAAACTTCAGATCAAATTCTTTTTTCTTGAGCCGTACGAGGAGAAAACTTCCTATACGTTTCTAAGAGGGGTTATTGTTCATCTACCTCTATCTCAATAAGCTATCTATCGAATCGTTGCAATTGATGTTCGATCCCGAAGAGAAGGAAAAGATCTTCAAAAAGTGGGTTTTTATGATCCGATAAAAAATCAAACTTATTTAAATGTTCCCGCTATTCTATACTTTATTGAAAGGGGTGCTCAACTTACAGGAACCGTTCAGGAACTTTTTAAAAAGGCGTGGGATTTTCAGGAATTTCACCCTAATCAAAGTGAATTAAATTAATTACCAAAAAAAATAAAGGAAATTAAAAAGGGCAGGGGGTAGTGACTTGTATATAACTTTGTATAATGTTTCTCGACTCTTTTTTATTTACCCCCCCCCCCCCCCCCCACTGCTATTTATTTAGCACCTCCTTTCCATACCTAATAAAATAATAGGAAAACGAAACGTATAAGAAAACTAATACGGTCAAGTTTACATATTCTACTTAGTTAATATATTAAAGATTTTTCATTAGTGTGGATTAAAAAATTATAGTCATTTTGCACGCATCTCTGCTTTATGTGTGTATCTATATACAATAGAAGTAGAAATGCATTATCAATAGAATAAAATTTTATAAGTTTTTATTTTAATTGTGTCGATTGGCTTAATTTTGTTTTTTGTGGTAGATTCTTTTTGCATTATTTATGTTGACAACAGTTTATCCAACAAATATAATTCATTGTGATAAGTAAAGTAGATTTATTTATCTCATGGATTTGGTTGGTTTTTTCTTTACGTGATTTATAAAGGCGATTCCTTGATATAGGAGGTTTTTATAATTAATTTTTTTTTGATTAAAGAAAGGACTAAATAAAGGTGACATTCTATAAATTTTGACGTTTATCTAGATTTGTGTTTTTTTTTATAAAATTAGATCCGCTAAGTTATTGTATTTTTTATTCTGAATCCATAGAGAAATTTTTTTGATTTGTTAGTTCAACGGTTTAATTCCATCGTCTGATTTCTTTGTTAAGTTTATTTTCATTCTGATTGTATCTATTCATTTTTTTATTTATTTAGATTTCTCCTGTTCTTTGGGTTGCTAACTCAATGGTAGAGTACTCGGCTTTTAAGTGCGACTAGAATCTTTTACACATTTAGATGAAGCAAGGTATTCGTCCATACCATCGGTAAGGTTTGGAAGACCACGACTGATCTTAAAAAGGAATGAGTGGAAAAAATAGCATGTCGGGTTGGGGGAGAGTCTTTCGTTCTTTCCGGATCAGGATAAAAAAACCAGGTTTGGATTCTTGGAACGGAAGAAAATAAAGTTGGGTTGAATGAATAAATGGATAGGGCCCCGCGGCTTCAATTAATTGAAGGAATAGGCAAAGCAACGAGCTTATCTTTTTAATTTGAATTAATTCCTGACTAATTAGATGTTAAAAATATATTAGTGCCTAATGCAGGAGGCGTTTTTCCCCACGAGTGGGTTCACGGTTTTTTGAATTAATCCTAACTATTCTAATTCTCCATTCTGAAACGGAGATATGTGTGTCAAAGAAGCAGTATATTGATATGATAAAAATAAAATTTTCCGAACTCAAAAGAGCGATTTAGTTGAAAAAATAAAAGATTTCGAATCATCTTGCTATTTCAAATATAGACTTAAAATCGAAAAGGCAAGGATAGAGAATCTGTTCATAAGTTTCTACACACCTTCGAAGTATTTATTCTTAATAGAATACTTTGTTTTGAACTGTATCGCACTATGTATCATTTGAAAATTCGAAAATCTTCTACCTTTGTTTCGAATAGAATATTAAATGGAGCAAATCAAAAGATATTTACAGCTTGATAGATCTCAACAGTACGTCTTTCTATATCCACTTATCTTTCAGGAGTATATTTACGGACTTGCTCATGGTTGTAGGTTAAACCGATCTCGTTTATTGGAAAATCGAGGTTATGATAATAACTACAGTTTCCTACTTGTTAAACGTTTAATTACTCGATTGTATCGACAAAATCATTTTATTATTTTTGCTAATGATTCTAATAAAAATTTATTTTTTGGTTGCAACAAGAATTTCTACCCTCAAATGATATCAGAAGGATTTTCATTTATTGTGGAAATTCCATTTGATATACGATTACTACCTTCTCAAGAAGCGAAAAGTTTATTAAAATCTCATAATTTACGATCAACTCATTCCCTATTTCCTTTCTTAGAGAACCATTTTTTCCATTTTAATTCGGTATTAGATATACTAATACCCCGCTCCATCCATTTGGAAATTATGATTCAAATCCTTCGATCCGGAGTTTGAAACTTTCTACACCAAAAATATTCTCTTAAACGAAGGTATTCGTGCTTGGATGGCGGCTCAAGATCAGCCTCATGAAAACCTTATATTCCCTGAGGAGGTTCTACCACGTGGAAACGCTCTTTAATGGAACTTTAGCTTTAGCGGGTCGTGATCAAGAAACCACCGGTTTCGCTTGGTGGGCCGGAAATGCTCGACTTATCAATTTATCTGGGAGATTACTAGGAGCTCATGTAGCCCATGCTGGTTTAATCGTATTCTGGGCCGGAGCAATGAACCTATTTGAAGTGGCTCATTTCATACCAGAGAAGCCTATGTATGAACAAGGATTAATTTTACTTCCCCACCTAGCTACTCTAGGTTGGGGGGTAGGTCCTGGGGGAGAAGTTATCGATACCTTTCCGTACTTTGTATCTGGAGTCCTTCATTTAATTTCCTCTGCGGTTTTGGGCTTTGGTGGTATTTATCATGCACTTCTGGGTCCTGAGACACTTGAAGAATCTTTTTCATTTTTGGGTTATGTATGGAAAGATAGAAATAAAATGACCACAATTTTAGGTATTCACTTAATCTTGTTAGGTCTAGGTGCCTTTCTTCTAGTATTCAAGGCTCTTTATTTTGGGGGCGTTTATGATACCTGGGCTCCGGGAGGGGGGGATGTAAGAAAAATTACCAATTTGACCCTTAGCCCAGGCATCCTATTTGGATATTTATTAAAATCGCCTTTTGGAGGGGAGGGGTGGATTGTTAGTGTGGACGATTTAGAAGATATAATAGGAGGGCATGTATGGTTAGGTTCCATTTGTATACTGGGTGGAATCTGGCATATTTTAACCAAACCCTTCGCGTGGGCTCGCCGCGCACTTGTATGGTCTGGGGAGGCTTACTTATCTTATAGTTTAGGGGCTTTAGCCGTCTTTGGTTTCATTGCTTGTTGTTTTGTCTGGTTTAATAATACCGCTTATCCTAGTGAGTTTTACGGACCCACTGGACCAGAAGCTTCTCAAGCTCAAGCATTTACTTTTCTAGTTAGAGACCAACGTCTTGGGGCTAATGTGGGATCCACACAAGGGCCTACTGGTTTAGGTAAATACCTAATGCGTTCCCCAACCGGAGAAGTCATTTTTGGAGGAGAAACTATGCGTTTTTGGGATCTGCGTGCTCCCTGGTTAGAACCTCTAAGGGGTCCAAATGGGTTGGACTTGAGTAGGTTGAAAAAGGACATACAGCCTTGGCAAGAACGACGTTCCGCAGAATATATGACTCATGCTCCTTTAGGTTCCTTAAATTCCGTGGGCGGCGTAGCTACGGAGATAAATGCAGTCAATTATGTCTCTCCTAGAAGTTGGTTAGCTACCTCTCATTTTGTTCTAGGGTTCTTTTTATTCGTGGGTCATTTGTGGCACGCGGGAAGGGCTCGTGCAGCTGCAGCAGGGTTTGAAAAAGGAATTGATCGTGACTTTGAACCTGTCCTTTCTATGACTCCTCTTAATTGAGATAATAGAATGGTTAAAATAGGAATCCCTTTCATTCCATCATACATCACGGGATCAGATTATTTTTATTAAAAATATTCTTTTTTTTCAATATAATAGAATAATTTCTTAATCGATTTTTTCGGCTCGGCTAAGTGGACTAGCCGAGCCCCTCTTCTTTAATTTTAATGACACCAGCCCACTCCGATAAAAACAAATAAATAATAAAGAAGTAAATCTATACAATGAGCAAAAAAGGAGAGAGAGGGATTCGAACCCTCGATAGTTCTTTATTCGAAACTATACCGGTTTTCAAGACCGGGGCTATCAACCACTCAGCCATCTCTCCGAAAGATAATTTTTATTTTATTCCTCCGAATAGAACATGGCCATAGTGGCGGTATCAAGCGCTATCCGTAGAAAAATCTACGGCGGGAATCCAACGATGAATATTTCTATATCTTATCCGTATATGTATATGTGAAGCAGCCCATACTTTTTTGAAATCAAATGAATTCCGCTTCCCTCGATCCCATGTATCATGTATGTATAAATAAAGTAGGTATTAATAAGTCATATAGAATCATGGTAAAGTAAATCCCCCAAGGATTTGGTTTATTAACATTTTTTGCTGATAGGGGGATCAAATGGTACAAGTTAATTTGTTGTTAGAGTGGAGAATTAAAAGTATGACTCTTGCTTTCCAATTGGCTGTTTTTGCATTAATTGCTACTTCATCAATCTTATTGATTGGTGTGCCCGTTGTCTTTGCTTCTCCTGAAGGTTGGTCAAGTAATAAAAATGTTATATTTTCCGGTACATCCTTATGGATTGGGTTAGTTTTTTTAGTTGGTATCCTTAATTCTCTCATCTCTTGAAGCTATCCGTCCCAGAGCCAAAACCGAAATGACCCCCGCAAACTTTTCTTGTTTGGGCGACGTAGTAAACTTGAAATGTAATATAAGTCCCCATTTAAATAAAATAAAGAAAAACGTAGAGGGGGTCAAACTTCTTGAACGATAAAATAATAAATCAATACAATAAAAATTGGAGTCGACCTAAGTAGAGCCTCCGTTCACATAAAGGATCCAATTTACTATAATATTCATATGAATATTGTGTGGACCTATTAGATATTATTATCTATACAAGAACGAAAAAATGCGGATATAGTCGAATGGTAAAATTTCTCTTTGCCAAGGAGAAGACGCGGGTTCGATTCCCGCTATCCGCCCAAAGTCATTTAGTTAAATTTAAAATTTATTTAATATGAAAAATCTGAACTGAATATAATTGGGTCTAATTACTCGTGATCGGTTAATGATTTTATCCGTATCTAAAAAGAAAGCGGATAATCAATTACTAGTTAGCAGAGTAAAACCTAAAATTTTTTGGCAAACACAAGATGTTGCGGAGACGGGATTTGAACCCGTGACCTCAAGGTTATGAGCCTTGCGAGCTACCAAACTGTTCTACCCCGCGCTAAAGAGAAGAACCAAAAACTAATAGAGAAAAAATAAGGGTTGAATGTGCCCCTCTACCATATCTGTACAAATACAATAGCTGATTTATACAGAATGGTAAAGGGGGACCCCCGACCACCGCCCGTAACTGTAGAATAGAAATCAAAGGTTAATCCTTACCAACTAGATCTTGTTGCTCCTGGCAACAAACATGCATGAACCATTTCCCGAAGTATATGTCCGGATAGTCCAAAGTCTCGAAAATTCGCTCTCGGTCTTCCGGTCGCAAAACAACGTCGATGAAGACGTGTAGGTGCGCTATTCCGCGGTGGTGATTGTAACTTTCTATAAATTTCCCATTTGTCAGCCAACGACTCAACCTTGCTTATTTCTGTTTTTGAGGATCGACGAATCAAATGATATTTTTTTTTCCAATTTTTCCCTTTTCTTCTCCCGCTGAATCAAACCTTTCCTTGCCATAATGGTTTAGTTCCTCTTAGTATCCCTGATACAAGTCGAATCCTAGATGTAGAAATAGAAGACGGCGGGCCCACTCTCCATCCAAAGAAATGCATTTTTCTCGGATACAACCACATTACAATAAAAAAATTAACCAAATTTGCCCGACGTAGATGCAATTAAGAAAGCCGCATAAGTAAATATATAACCTACAGAAAAGTGGGCCAATCCAACCAACCTTGCTTGCACAATCGAAAGGGCCACCGGTTTATCTCTCCAGCGAATCAAATTGGCTAAAGGTGTTCGTTCATGAGCCCAGGCTAAAGTTTCAATCAATTCTTGCCAATAACCTCGCCAAGAAATTAAGAACATAAATCCAGTAGCCCAAACAAGGTGTCCAAATAAGAACATCCATGCCCAGACCGATAAACTATTCATCCCAAAGGGGTTATATCCATTAATAAGTTGTGAAGAGTTAAACCATAAATAATCTCTTAACCAGCCCATCAAATAGGTGGAAGATTCATTAAATTGTGAAACGTTACCCTGCCATAATGTGATGTGTTTCCAATGCCAATAAAAAGTAACCAATCCGATAGTATTTAGCATCCAAAAAACGGCTAAATAAAATGCGTCCCATGCCGAAATATCGCAAGTACCGCCGCGTCCCGGACCGTCGCATGGAAAACTATAACCGAAATCCTTTTTATCTGGCATTAACTTAGACCCACGGGCATCTAAAGCACCCTTTACTAAGATCAATGTAGTTGTATGTAAACCCAGCGCAATAGCATGATGAACCAAAAAGTCGCCAGGTCCTATTGTTAAGAATAATGAATTACTATTTTCATTAATAGCATTTAACCAACCAGGCAACCAAATACTTTGACCCGCATTGAATGCTGGTCCTCTCGTTGAAGATAAAAGTACATCGAACCCATATGAAGTTTTCCCATGAGCAGATTGTATCCACTGAGCAAATATAGGTTCGATCAAGATTTGCTTCTCTGGAGTACCAAAAGCAAGCATAACATCATTATGAACATAAAGTCCCAACGTATGGAATCCTAGAAATAAGCTGGCCCAACTTAAATGAGATATAATAGCTTCTTTATGGTCTAATACTCTTGCCAATACATTATCTTCGTTTTGCTCCGGATTGTAATCTCTAATGAAAAATATAGCTCCATGAGCAAAAGCTCCCGTCATGATGAATCCTGCAATATATTGGTGATGGGTATATAATGCAGCTTGGGTAGTAAAGTCTTGTGCTAGGAATGCATAAGGAGGTAAAGAATACATGTGTTGAGCTACCAAAGAAGTAATAACCCCTAAAGAAGCTAGAGCAAGGCCTAGTTGAAAGTGGAGCGAGTTATTGATTGTATCATAAAGACCCCTATGCCCACGCCCCAACCGACCACCCGGCGGAGTATGTGCATCTAAAAGGTCTTTCATACTGTGCCCAATTCCGAAATTCGTTCTATACATATGGCCAGCAATGAGAAAAATGAATGCAATAGCTAAATGATGATGAGCAATATCAGTCAGCCACAAACTTTGCGTTTGTGGATGAAATCCTCCGAGAAGAGTTAGAATGGCAGTTCCGGCTCCTTCGGAGGTACCAAATAAATGATTACCTGAATCGGGGTTTTGAGCATAAAGATTCCACTGACCCGTAAAAAGTGGGCCTAAGCCCTGGGGATGCGGTAATACATCTAAGAAATTATTCCATCGAACAGTTTCTCCTCGGGATGCGGGAATAGCGACATGCACTAAATGGCCTGTCCAAGCCAAAGAACTCACGCCGAAAAGTCCTGACAAATGGTGATTCAGACGAGATTCCGCATTTTTAAACCAGGAAACGCTCAGTTTCCATTTCGGTTGTAGGTGTAACCAACCTGCTATTAAGAATATGGCGGAAAGAACTAATAGAAAAAGAGCTCCAGTATAAAGTTCTTCATTAGTTCGTAACCCGATTGTATACCACCATTGATAAACACCAGAATAGGCGATATTTACTGGGCCAAGAGCACCTCCTCGAGTAAAAGCTTCCACAGCCGGTTGACCAAAATGAGGATCCCAAATTGCATGCGCAATGGGTCTTACATGTAAAGGGTCCTTTACCCATGATTCAAAATTGCCTTGCCAAGCTACATGAAACAGATTTCCGGACAGAAAAATTATTGCTAATTGACCAAAGTGAGAAGCAAAAATATTCTGATAAAGACGTTCAAATTAAATTCAAATTCACAAATTATGAATTATAATAATAGAAAATATTTTTATTTATAAATAAACAATAACAGGTACAAATAATAAATTGAGGCACCCATTTTATGATAACTTCCAGCTTTCCTTCTGTTCTTGTGCCTTTAGTAGGCCTAGTATTTCCGGCAATTGCAATGGCTTCTTTATCTCTTCATATTCAAAAAAATAAGATTATCTAGATCCTGTGGGTCTAAGTTCTTCCGTTTTTTTTTCAAAACTAGGATTTATATCATAACACAGATATTAATTGAATTTAGTATACCATAAAATTTTTGCCACATAATAAAGATAAAGGAAAGAATTCTAACGCCTGCAGGATATATGAGTCTGAGTAAATGAACTTTAGCCGTTTTCAAATCGACAAGGACGCCAAATGGCTGAAAGCAAAATGACCCATCTCATCTTCCCCAAAAATCCTAGTTTATATTTTCGGCTAACTCTCTTTGTAACTCCACCGCTAGCCATGTGCCCGCATTACCTCGTCACTACCGGAGCCTAGTAACAATACCATTTTTACCCACATCTTTATCCTATCCATCAAGACGAAAATGAAACGTTTGCAATAAATTCAAATCTATGAATTCAGGTGTCAATAGCGGTGTACATTTTGGACATTGAAATACTCCTGGATATTCTGTAGAGGAAAATTACCAAAATGCCCTTGAAATTAATAGATCTAGCTGGTGAATTTTATGAAAGTCCAAAAATTGTACATTTTCAGAATGTTGGGTACCAAATATTGACCATTTTGAATGTTGGGTCCTAAAATTGACATTTTCAGAATGTTGGGTACCAAATATTGACACTTTTGAATGTTGGGTCCTAAAATTGACATTTCTACCAATGTTAGGGTCATTTTTTGGAATTTAGTCTTTGTAAAACTTGATTTTTTAATGAGAAAACTGTGATTGTGAAAACTTGGTTATTAAGGTTGAAAACTACAGTGATTGTAGAAACTATATTTTTTAGGCTGAAAACTTTGGTGTTTGTAAAACTTGATTGTTTAGGTTGAAAACTGTTTTTATAGTGAAAACTTGATTGTTTAGGTTGAAAACTTTGGTGTTTGCGAAACTTGATTATTTATTGTGAAAACTGTGAAGATTGTGAAAACTTAATTATTTAGGCTGAAAACTAGAGTGATTGTAGAAACTTGATTTTTTAGGCTGAAAACTGTGATTTTTGTGAAACTTGACTGTTTAGGTTGAAAACTGTGATGATTGTGAAATATGAATTTTTAGGCTGAAAACTTTGGTGAAAATTGACTATACTTAACACAACATTATTTAACCTAAACACCCTAGTTTTTATGTACCTAAAATCCGATGTTTATAATATGGAAACTTTTCTTTCTAACCTGAATTCTTTTGTGTTTACAAGTGTTTAAAATACAGAAATTATATTAATTGATTTGAGTACATATTCTTTGCGTGAATAGTGCCGTAAATAGTGCGCGTGAACAGTGCCGTGAATAGTACTTTTCCCAAATTTTGCAAATAAGGACCTCCTTCCTTCCATATTGTAATTTAGTCCTTGCTCTATATTATAGCTATAATATAGACGGTCACTCCAGAGACCAACACCTAAATATCGTTTTAAAATATCAACTATTAATTTTATTTTCACTAATTATTAATAAAAAGACAGAAATTTGCGGCATTTTGGGCCAAGATGGATCCTCCTAAACAGATCATTTAAAAGGGTTTGGAGAGATCTAAGTGAACATGCACAGGGGCGAATCCAAGATTTTACTAACAAGGGGGCCGTACTAATTTAAAAAATTCGAGTTCGATAGAACTAATAAAATTATAAAAATAACGGTATAATATAGTATTTTATTTAGAGATATGTTATAAGATTAAGAAAATATTACTAATATTCTTTTAAAAAAAATACTGGTATGATATCTTATAAGAATTATAAAAGAAAATACTAATAGAATACGAACAAAATGTGTGGTCCCTACTGATGGTCCACAACTTCTATTAGAAGTCTAATTTTAGTAAATTTTTCATTCTCCTTACATAAATACACTTTCTTTACAAAAAGATGACCACCATTTTTTAAATTTTTTACAAAATACTATTTAATGGGGAAAGAATAGTATACAGGCTATTTCTTAGCAAAATCATGAGGTGAACCCGACACCTTTCAGACCCCCTTTAAATCCGCCCCTGAACTTGCAAGTGGAGTATTATCAGTTGAAGAGGTTGATGGACTACACAGATCATTACTGCATCTGTCTAACTGGCATCAAAAGACCTTTGGGAATCTGGACAGAAGGATTAAAAAACTAATGTCCAAATTGGAGTACTTACAGAAAGCTGATGATCCCACCTTGCAATTCAAACCATTAGAGGCCTAGAGTTTGAAATAGAGGATCTCCAAGAAAAGCAAGCAGAGTACTGGTAGTGAAATTACTATCGATCAGACTATCAGTGTTCTTAAACAATATTTCTACTTCAACAAGTATGTTTAAACATGCAAGACAGTCTAAACAGTAAAGTAAGAACACACGATATGTTTACGCGGTTCGGTGTAACCACACTTACATCTGCGGGGCCTTGCCCAATCTGAAACTCATCCACTATATAAACAAGTATAGTTACAAAGTTCACAAACTATTAACTATCTTTTGACTTATCTCTCTGTGTGGATTCGTGAGCTCCCCTCACTGCCAATCAGCAACTCCTTGTTGTTATCTTAACCACCTCTCCCGAGGTATTAAGGCAATACGGTTTCAGACTCTGGTGAAGACAAAGGCCAGTTGAATCTCGACTCAACGCTGCTCCAAAACGTAAAGCTATTCTGTAGTCCAGAATACTTTCACTCAAGATGGATACTTTATGTTGCAGCATACGTCTCTCTTTATAGTCCCAAGCTGTGCTGCCGTGTTGATCTTCTCAGTCCTTCAATCACGGTAATGTTGATCTCCTCGTCCAGCTAATCACAGCTGCAATTAGTCTCCTAACTATATTCTACTTCTATAGCTAAACTATAAGAAATATAATCTTTCCTTATTTGAGACTAATCCTAACTAAAATACAACTCTATCATATATTCCTATGCTAATCAAATCTGCACTTGAATATCTTCGAATATCATTCTTTGCATCTTGGAATATCTTCTTTGATTGCACACGAGTTGTACTTCAACACAATGACTGTTGCTCGGTTTCTGATTCTGCTGGAGAAAGTGTTTAAACATCAGTATGTTTAAACATAGAGTATTCTACAAATTAGGCAATTATATCGTCCTGAAACTTCTGAACTCTTCAGGTAGCAAAGAACCAAGGTACATTGGATGGAATCTGGAGAAAAGAACATAGTCTTCTTCCACAAATGGGCTACAAGGAGGAGAAATATCAACACTATACAAGGAATTCAGGATCCTCAAGGGGGATGACTGCTGGAGGAGGAGGCTATAATACAAAACATGACAGAACATATCAAGGCCATATTTGTACAACGGAATCTTATCCCCCAATGATTACTGGAGATGTGGAGCTAAGCATCTACCTAGAAAAGAACAACAAGAAATTAACAACTCAACAGAAGAAAATGTTGATGAGAGAGTTCACAGAAAAGGAGGTTTGGGAGGCTCTAAACAACATGAAGCCATGGACAGCACCTGGGGAAGATGGGTTGCCTGCTGGATTCTACAAACAGTTTGGAGAATCATTGGGAAAGTTATGGCAAAAGTAATTCTGAACTTCATAAAGGAGGAGAGCTTTCCCACTGAATGGAACAAGACTCAAATCATTTAATTCCAAAGAAGATGCCACAGACAGCCTCAAACTTCAGGCCAATTGCACTATGCACAGTGAAATACAAAATTCTAGCTAAGATGTTATCCATAGGATTGAAGAGCTGCATAGGAGATTTAATCTCAGAGAACCATAATGGTTTTGTACCAAAGATAAGCATCACAGAGAATGTACTCCTGGCGCATGAGGTAATTAACCATCTAAGAGGAAAGAAGGATGGACAAATTGGTTTGGCTGCTATAAAGTTGGATATGAGCAAAGCCTATGACAGAATTTCTTGGGGTTTTTTGGAGCAAGCTCTCAGGAACATAGGATTTCCTGAAAACCGGATCAATCTGGTTATGTGATCAGTTCAGTCAGTATCATATCAAGTGGTAGTGAATGGGAGACCTTCTGAAATATTTCTCCCAAACAAAGGACTGAGACAGGGTTGCCCCATGTCACCATATCTATACATCATAACTCAACAATTTATGTCTTCCTGTCTGGAACACAAAATTGCATCCAACAATCAGCTGGGAATTCAGTTATCTAGAAATGGCCGAAGAAATAGTCATCCCATGTTTGCTTATGACACAATTCTCTTTTCCAGAGTAACTCAGCAGACTGCATTGAACCTGGCAAAGACTTTGGACCTGTATGCTAGGCATTCAGGATAAAGATTAAATTTTGACAAATGCTCCATCCTCTTTAGCCTTAACACCCCAGATGTTATGAGAAACTACAGGAGCTACACCCTAAACATCCATAATCAAGGGCTAGGGGGAAAGTATCTTGGCATTCAAGTGAATTATCAAGAACAGAAGAGAGAGATCTTCCAGGGGTTGATAGCAAGATTTAAAGAAAAGTATGGGTCTTTGAAAGGCAAAACTTTTGAATCTTCCTGGAAGAATTACTCTACCTAAACATGTCCCCAGTTCCATAGCAATATATCCTCTCAGCATCTTCAGAATCCATAAGCAAGTGCTAAGGAAGATAGACCAGATGACAGCAACATTCATATGGGGCGTAGAATTGGAAGGAAGGACTACACACTGGAAAACATGGAAACAAGTGGCCAAATCCAAGGAAGAGGGTGGTCAAAGTTTGAGATCAGCATATGGGCATGAACAAGGCCTTATTGGCCAAACAAGTCTGGAATATCCTAAGTAATGGCTCATCCCTACTCTCTCAGGTGTATCATGCTAAGTACACTAGGCTAACCGGACCGCGCGTTGCGCGGTTTTATGATGTACTTTTAAAATAATAATGATGAGTATGGCAATACAAAGTAACTCTATTCGCTACAAATAGTATTGTAAATAATAAATAATGTAAAGTGAATAAATGTCTGTATTATAGAAATGCTGGAAAAAAAATTAAATTACAATAATTAAGGTAAAGTGTTGCATCCAGTTCAACTATTTTCGGCTTCTAGTTTACTTCAGAGAATCGACTTCAATGTTTTCTTATATTTGTAGTGTCTGTGTGATTCTTTGTTCATAGTTGTTTACTTCTTACTCACACTGAATTTTTATGATCAAATTTGTCGCCTTGTACATAAATGGCTGCGACATGAGAAACAGTTGGAAAATTGTACTTCTCTAGTCAATATCTGGATCACCATTCAGAATGATGCTTTTGGTTTCTATAGCGTCAATACTCTTTAACCTCCTAAAACTTTTGCATAAGGATTGCTTCGGAACACCTTTATTAACATTTTCTACTTCAAAATTATTTTTAAACTTATCCATGCTACCAATCCTTCCTTCTAGTGCTTTGTATTTGGTATCATTAAAATAAATTTGAATACCAGACGGATCCACCTTCGGAGGTTTATTTAGAGGGTTCAAATATTACCTTGTGCTTAAAATGTGTATGCGTCATATCAATGCACGCCGTTAATTTTTTTTTATACTTATCTGTTGCGAATGTTGTGAATGCGAAATAGTTGTTGGTTCTGATGTTTCTCCTGAATTAATCACTTTGAGGTGTAGTTCCAACCAATAAAGAATGCGACTTTTCAGGCATTGGTTTCGATTCTATTTTAATTTTATCTTCTCCACAACAGAACTTGGGTGGTTCTTCTTTGAATAGTTTTGCATTGCAGTGGACACAATTGTTGGCTCTAGTAAAATTTTACGTTCGGTTGGAATAGTTTATAGTAAACCAACGTTTATCTTCTTCTTTTTGCTCCCTTTATCTGCAATCTTGAACAATTAAACAATCATTTTTTAGTACAATTAAACAATCATTTAATAGAGAGATTCCATTAACATATTGAATAAAAAGTTGTATTGTATTATTAACACTATAGAATTATGATTATAACTTTCTTCTGTAATGAAGAATGTGCCGAGTGGTTGAACTGGAATTGTTCAATAGATGGCTCTTCCAAATATTGAGGTTCTAAAAGTTTAAAAAAACAATAAATTATGAATAGATTATGCTACATTATATTCAATATTCAATTTAAAGTGTTAATAATATATATATATATAGTGGTAAAATAGTAAATTAAATATGTTATAAAAACCGTCATTGTATTTAGTGTAATATTATCTAAAGTATATAATACCTATTTTAAATTTAAATGTAGAGATACTAAACTTAATAAAGTAATACTGTTTAAAGTTACTGTCCTTACGGATGGATTGGTGTAACTTATCTTGGTATATTTGTTTATTTTTAAAAGGAATGATTATAAAACGACTAAGAGTTCATTCATTTAACTGTTGATGCATGCATGTAAACAATGTATACGATCGAGTACCTCATTTTGTCCCTTGCCCCCGCCGAGATGCTCGATGGTATTGAAGACTCCACAGATCGCCATGAGTTATGTTTAAAAATAAAGCAACAGAATAATCAAAACAAATTAATGTAGAAATTTCTTCCATGGTCATAAGATCATCATCAAAGTTCAAAAGGAGGAGAAAAAATAAACATACAAAAAACTTACAGAAATATTATATTGCTAGCTAACATGAGATCCTAATTAAAGATAATGATTCAATATACTTGATTCAAGCTTTTTAAAAAATAGTAAACTGTTTTATCCGGTATACCTATTTAAAATCTCTTCCGCAAAAGATGATCTGAATATCAATTCATTTATAAAGTAAAAGAGAATCAAATAAATGTATAAAGAAAAAACCTTGATCCAAGTGGTGTGTAAGTGAATTAGCTAGAAAACTCATAAATTTGGTAATGCAGAGAAATTAAACTTACCGGTGAAGCCAAGGAATTAAACCAAACGCCAAAATCGAACACACCTTCCTCTCCTTCCCGGGAAGAAACTCAATCCCACCGACAACTACCCCGTTAAGAGTTTAATACATAGAAGGAATTAAGCCGATAGGTTAATGACAGATCAACATTCCTCTCTTTAACATTAGCTTTGCTGCAACCCACAAAATAATGTTCTTTGCAAAAACCAAAAGAACGGAGATTAGAATTAATTGTAACATTGAAGAGTTATATCCTACAAACAAACAAAACCTAATAATAAATTTATCGCAACATACATAAAATAGAATAGAATAGAAATCACAAATAACCTGGAGATCATAATTAAAACAAAAAAATTACAAACAAACCCTTATATATTTGTTCAGCTCGATATTCAAATGGAAGACAAAATTTGGGCGATGTTGTCAAAGGATTTGCTGAACGAAATCCTATCTAGGGTGCCTCCTTTTATGATATTCCGTATTCGATCTGTTTGTAAGAGGTGGAATTCGATCTCACTTTATCATCACTATCAAAATCAAGTGGTCTCATCAAATTACTCATTCCAATAAACCCATGAAATCGTTCAATTTTCGAACCCTAAATCAGCATTTTAGAATACGGATCAGTTTTTAAACTCTCGAACCCGTGGATCATATCATTGAGTTGAGATTCAAGTAGCAATCCCACCTCAATCTCCTTGATCCACGCATCTTCATCCGGGCAAATCTTCTGACACCAATTACACATGGATAGCAAAACATCACCAGTCCCTGTAAATTCGATGAAAACTGATTCCCGTAAATCTAATTAGTCGACGTCAAAACCTTCCACATGGTTCCATCTAAATAGTAAATTAATATATTTGATTTGATTTGATTTTTTGATTTGGTATTCGAAATTAAACTATGCATTTACATGGTAAATATAGCGAATTTTGTAAATTGATATATTTAATGTGATTTGATTTGATTTTATATTTAGAATTTAATTCAATCGGCGGGCGTAAAATGGTATGTAAATAAAAAATATGGTAAGCGAAAGCGTAAATGGTAAGCACGCTAAATCCCTACATTATATATATTCCCTACGTACTATGGTAATATGGTAACATGGTAAGCATGATAATAATGGTAATATGATTAATTCCCTGCATTAAACCTACGTTAATATGATAATATGGTAATACGTTAATTTATGGCAGGCGGCGAGACAACGTTTATTAAAAATATGGTAATTGGTAGGCGGCGGGGCGGCATGGAACGCAACAATAATAGTCGTTTTATGTATTAGAATTACAATTCCGGGGCGGTACCGGGAAGATGTTTCTTTATATATTTATATTTATGCCGCCACTCCTAACTTTTTAATATATACATAGTAGAAAGATTAAGGGTGAGGACATAAAGTCTATCAACCCTAAATCTGGTGACTCATGGGGCTGGAGATCCATACTATGGGCCAAATCAGTCATCGCAGAAAATCTGGCATGGCAGGTAGTTAAAAAGAAAAGCATTAGAGTAAGTGATCGGTGGATACCTACCATTAACAACCCTGTGATCAGTGGATACCTACCACATAATTCACTATTAACATATCATACAGAGCTGAGAGTTGAAGATTTACTGGATAATCAAGGATGTTGGAGAATGCCTCTCATAAGGGCATCATTCCCAGCTAGAGTTATCCCTCACATACAAGCCATACACATCACTCGGGCAAGGGAAGGACCAGACAAACCTATATAAAGCCCCAATATAAATGGAACTTACACTGTCAAGAAAAGCTATCATATATGCATGAGATTCATTGGATGCCTGGATTTGAGAAGAAATGAGCTCTGGAATAAATTGTGGAACCTGAAAGTACATCATGAACAAAAGAATAATAGACAAGAAACAAGAAGCAACTCCTGATGGAAACTTTGAGATATCTTGGCAGAAGACTAGTACCACAACAACAGACCATAGATCTACCTCAACTGGTGACTCTGAGCTCACGATAGTAAAGTTTGATGGCTCATTTCACAGCTATACTAATATGAGAAGCGCTGGATGGTCGATCCTCTATCAGTCGGGATAGAACACATCTCAGCGCTCAGGGTCAGATTTCTTTATGTGTACCACCCCTCTCCAGGTGAAAACTACTGCATGCTTGAGAGCGATCAAAACACTTTATATATCACCTACAACTTATAACTACTAGAGAGTAGTTTGGGAAGTAGGGTCGAACCATAAGGGACTTGTTAGAGTGTTTCAAATCACATAATAAGCATACTTATATATTACATAGAAAGCGGTGTATAAAGGGGGTTTTGAAGTTCGGTTTTTATTACTCTACGAAGGGAAACTAAACTAAAGTTTAAATTATCATTATTAAGCTAAGAGGGATACAATAATATTATAAGGCATTGAGAGGCAAACGACGTCACTTCCAACTATCGATTTATCCCCGAGCAAATGCAATACACATACACCCTCTGTCACAACTGAATCTGCACACTTTTTGGTCAACTTTTTCAGAGAATGTTTGAGTTTTGATAACTTTGTTTACACATATTAACAGCGTCTAAAAATTCAATACTTCAAAAATAGAGTGCACTGTGAATCAAAAAATATCTTGCATGATAATAGTATTACTAATATACTTATTGAAATTTATGGTCAAACATGGTCCAAAATATTTGTGAAAAAAGGTGCAGATTCAGTTGGGACAGAGGGAGTAGGACTTTTGACCATTTTTCATGGATTAAATATCTTATTCTCTCAATTATAGTTAGAGATGAGCATCACTCATAAGCCCTCATCATTAATTCACCTAGATGTAGCATCAAATAAGTCAACAATGATATTACGAAAGGAGAATCGGTAAACATACTCATACTCGACGCTAGCGGGGGATATAAACAAAACATTTGAAAGTTAGCAAGAACTAAAATGATTCTCCATTCATGCTTTACTACTTTGTGATATTGGAGTGAACAAGTGTATCCTACTTACGAATCTAGCAATTCGTTGTTTCAATCATACGCTAGAAAGCAACTTATATTCATTATGACATTGCTAAACTACAGTCACACAATTAGCGAGAGAAGTTGTCTCCACTCAACCCCTTTACATAGTCACTAACCTAACAAGTAGAGATTACACTACGTTACATCTAAACTACAATCCATCACCATGTTAAATTACTCTAGATTTAAATTATATTAACCCTAGAAACTCATCTACCCTAGTTAGTGTCTATGAGGCTCGCAAATGATATACAATAGATAACCATTACTTTTAATAGAATTTAAGTTAGTAAAACTATAAGAAAGCAAAGATTGAGGTGAAAAATGTATCTTTTATTGACAAATAAAACATCGGTGTAAGTTTTCAATGTGTGATTCTACGTAAGTACACCCTAAATAAGAAAAGATATAAAAACATTCCTTAATACAACTATTATCTTTTACATTTGAAACACATGCGTTCTCTATTTTTTCAGCCATTAACAATAACTCCCTCCGTCCCAGCCTAATTTTCACACTTTCCTTATTGGGGTGTCCCGGCTCAATCTTCACCCTTTGGTTTATTTTCTTTTATGGTCACTTAATTGTATTGAAAAGACAACAATACCCTTGATTTTACTCCATAACATAGGCCACTTGCAAAAAAATACTACAAAAATTACATTTGATGGTCCTTTTTTCACTATTCTTAGTTTTTGCCCATCTTCTCTCTCATGAAGATTAGGGTGGGACAGATGAGTATGCACCTAATTTAACGTCTATTTTCTGAGAGAACCACCACTCCTATGGCAAGATGCCGCCTCCGGGCGGTGGAAAAGATACTCCTCCTTCTTTTCAATCTTCTCGTTGCTCCTCAAGTAAAAATTGGGTGTTGCTATATGCATTCTGGTATTTTACTCTTGCAGTCCAAAATACGGTATGAATTTACGAATATATCCTCAGTTTTTATGCTCATTGAAAAATTTAACAATATTCATGGGGCAATATTGTAATTTCAATAATATTTTAGACTACGATGAGTAAAATATCGGATTTCATATAATACTTCAGTAAAAATATTGTGATGATTAAGGTGACAATAATGTTTACTCTTTGTCCTGTAATTATTTTCTTATTTCATTTCATTCTGCAGAAATATGCAATAAAATATGTTAAGACAATTTTTTTAAAATATTTTAGCACATTTTTAGCTTGAACCAAGGAAAATACGTGCAATAAAATCTACTGGACTAACCGGACCGCGCGTTGCGCGGTTTTTACGATGTAATTTTAACATAATAGTAATGAGTATTGCAATATAAAGTAAATATTTGATACAAATGGTATTGTAAATAATAAACTATGTAAATTGAATAAATGTTTGTAATATAGAAATCCCGAAGAATAAAATAAGTGAAAATAACTAAATTACAATAATTAAGGTAAAGTGTTGCTTTCATAGTATTTCACTATTGTTGAATTCTTGTTTATTTCAAAATCGACTTAAATATATTCTTGTATTTGAATATCCATAGTGTTTGTGTTATTGTTCGTTCGTAATTGTATTATTGGAACGCTGTTTTCTCAGGTTGAGGTATGTGTACCGTTGTATGTACCTGTTACAAAATAAACCACTAAATATCTAGTATGAATTTCTCCATGTTTTGGTTATGAAGTTTGAAGGAACACTTAATTAATTACCTAATATTTAGGTATCTTCTCTATTTTCTTATCTCTTCTCAAAATCTACTTCCATGAATATCTTCCATTCTTGGACAAAGATGAATATCGCGAGAATTGTTGATGTCACGGCCACCAAATATGTGAAGTTCCCACTATCCAAGGTCTGTAACCAAGAAATCATCTTAATTAACCAACACATCTTGCATATACAATATTACATGGTTATTAATACTAATTTTCACTCCTGGAGTGTGGAGAATATGTAATAATTTGCTCCAATTTTTTCTCCAAGAGCAATTCTTTTGATCCAAACTCAGAATCAATAGATCTTGATCACACCATTATCTCCAAAATCTAATTTCAACAATGCTTTTTTCGACACCTTTGAAACACTACATGCTCATTGCCCAACTCTAGAAACGAAGGGCTAGCACATATATAGTAACGAAAGGTTGTGTTAATATTGATAAGTGTGTGTTAAATCTTGCAAAACTAAATTTGGCAACAGACAAGCATAATTAAAGGGAAATTTTTGATAAAGGGATGTATAAATTTTTTTAATTTGAAAGTGAGGTATAACTTTTACATAATTTTTTAAAGACAGACTATATTTATGTAATATAATTATTGAACTATAGATATTTATGTCCCTATTTTGTAGTAATAATACAGTTCATTTTTAATTATTTTAATTCAATTTAGTTTGGTTTGAGCTCACTAATTTATACTAATTCAATGAAGATTTAATTTTAGCTTCAAAAAAATGTTTAAAATTTTGTTCAATTCAGTTTAGTTTCATCATATTTAATAATCTTAAAATAAATAAATAAATTTTTTAAATTTTTGTGTAGTTTAGTTTCCTTCCATTTTCTCAAATTCAAAAAATTATTGAAGTAAATTTAAATCAAATTTAAGCAAATATAATTAAACTGAACTGAACTATACAAATTGGGATGAATTGTTTTTAACTAAAGTAAACCAACATTTTAATTAAATGAACTTTATTGAATTTAAATAAATTAAACTAAATTGAATTCTTTCAAGGTGAGATAAATTGAATTCAACATATATTAAAAATATTAGAAAAATAAAAATAAAAATAAAAGATGTGATATGTCTGTAGTACATAATACTGTCAATGAAAGCCATCAACTGGCATTGTAGTGGATGAAAGGAAAAAATGTGTATAGAAAGCAATGTATAGCCATGACATCATAAACAAAACACACCTATCAGAAGCAAATTTCAGTTACGAAGAAAATATAGATACCAACCAAATTTTTTTCCAACATCAATAAAACATGATAGCATGCTCAAATCAATAACTTCCAACAGAAAGCTGCAAATGAGATGGAGCAAATGGGTTGAAATCTTCATACCTTTGTGCAAAGCTTAACTGCTTCCTTGAACTCCTTCAACTTCAGCTTGCAGGCAGCATTATTCAAATTGCAACTGAAATTGGTGTCGAAGTCAATATACTTTACAACCCTCTCATCGCTGAACGGGTTGTAGATCACCACCTCCAACTATTGTCATTTCTGAGCATCTTGGTCTGGGTCAAGGCTGTCAAGCAAACAAATCTCCAACGACAAAAGCCATTCCGATTCAGCACTCTTCTTCTTCTCCGTCAAAAACGACCTCGTTTCATCCCAAAACCTCCCTGCAAGCTACACTCTTTCCGCCGTGGTTTCGCCGGCGCCATGATAACCCGTTCCAATCTAGCGGAGCAGCTCCGGGAGTGCCAGGTCCGATCCAAGCACGACTGGGCCTCTGTCTCCTTCTTCTCCTCCACCTCCAATCTCCCATCTTCTCGGTAATTCAATCTCTTTTCTCGGTATGATCCGACGTACCCTTGAATGTGGCGGCCTGGCGGTGGTGAGCATCTCGGTCTGGGTCAAGGTTTTCAAGCAAAGAAATCTCCAACGACAAAAGCCATTCTGATTCAGCACTCTTCTTCTTCTCCGTCAAAAACAACCTCGTTTCATCCCAAAATCTCCCCGCAAGCTACACTCTTTCCGCCGTGGTTTTGCCGGCGCCGGCGCCATGATAACCCTTTCCAATCTAGCGGAGCAGCTCCGGGAGTGCCAGGTCCGATCCAAGCACGACTGGGCCTTATTTTAGCGTGGCAGCAATTTGCGGTGGTGAAAAGGAAAGAAATATGTTGGAAAAGGAAATTTGGGCAGCATTTTATCTTTTCCTATATTGACATGGTGGCACCGCGGCAGAGTCCGGTTATGAAACGCAAATTACATGTCGTTTTCATGTTGTTTTTTTTCTTTACTTTCTACCGGCGGTGAGTTTTTCCCATATATATTTAAAAAAACAAATTTAAAGTTCACTAAACTAAATTAAATATGTGAATCGAAATTATTGCTATAAAATAGGGATACACGTGTCTTTAATTCAACAAATACATTACATAAATATAAGTTAATATTTATAACTATTTTAGAAAATATGTAAAAATTTCTGATTATGAAATTTATACCACATTTATTCAAAAGTTTTCCAAATAAAAATCATTTCATTCAAAAATCACCTTTTAAATATAGAATGGTTTAAAAAGGTATGTAAATAGTGTGTGTTAAATTTGGTAAAATTTAATTTTGCCAAAGGACCAACATAACTAAAAATCATTCCATTTAAGAGTAAATTTCTAAATATAAAAGGGTTTAAAAGAGTTCAAAAAGGGTTAACCTTGATTATCGTATTTAAGATAAATTAAAATTTTGATAATTAAGCTTTTTTGTTTCAGAATTTACTTTTGTTAATTAAAATGTGTATATGGTAGACTAATTTTCAGTCGCTCTGCAATTTGTTAAACGCATTTGCATTGTCATTTTTAAAAATATAATGGTGAACTGAACTGAATTAAATAAATTAATTAATTTACTTAAATGTTGTTCTTGTCAATGTAAATACTTTTTATTATAATATTGAATTCATAGGTAAACATTTGATGTTCAAAGTACTTGACTTAGATGTTTTTGTTTGTTGTGAACTTAAACACTTTTATTGGCATGAAATGCAAAGTACATATAAATAGTAAAATTAATATTTGAGAACACGATCAAATTGATTCAATATCATTTTAAATGTTTGTAGTACGTAAATTATAATTAGTATAGTTATCTGAATTTCATTAGACCAAACCCACAAATGGAAAACTCTATTGAAAGCAAAGAAATGAAAATTGTCTACTAAATATAACTCGGATATCAATTTTACTATTAAAATATGTTTCGATATCTGTTAAATTGATTCTACAAGGAATATACTTTTTTTTGAAATTATATATATATATATATATATATATACATATATATATATATTGGATTATCCAATAAATTCCAGCCATACGATACACGATGGTACGTAGAATATACCCCATTATGGTAAATTATCTTGGGTAAAATAATAATAAAGAATTGAAAACTATATTTAAGAGACATATACCAAAATTTAATTTAAATAAAAAATGAACCAGAATTACCTAATTAATCAAATTAATTGAAAATTATGAAGTAATTACGAAAATAGGTCTAAAATAATAAGAACAACAAAACCGTAAAATAACATAACTAAAAATAGTAAGAGAATAAAATCATAGTATGATTGGGAGAAAAATTCCAAACAAATACAATTAAAATAAAAAATTAAAAGTAAATCACAAATTAACTATATAATAAAATATTATATTTTTATTAGGGTGTGACAAGAGATAAAAAATTTAGACAAAGTTTTGTTTTAGGATATTTAATTTACACATGTAACGTTGGGATAGTCTATAAACACAGCAACACACAAATCATGAGATAACTTTATTATTTAAATCAGTTTAATATATATCAGGATCATTCTGATATTGGTAATATCAGGCACCAATTAAATAACGACACATCATTTTTAACTAATTTATGATTGGGCCATGTGTTCAATCATTATCAGACGGGTTCAGGCATTCTAAATTAGGGTTTTAGAACTTTACAAAAAATATCTTAATCAATTAAAACATTACAATTGTACATGTGTCATTATCTTATTGGTGTCTGATAAAGCATATATCAGGATCATCCGGATCAATGTTATTCTCTATTTAAATATGCATAAATATGAATGATAAGGCCACACATTGAGAAAATCAGCACCTGCCAAGTTTTCAGTCAACTTTCTGCACCAAAGAACCCTTTACCAACTATACTTAATTATATTCTCTCTAATCATCACACGCAACAATACCAATGCAAGTTCTCTGCACCAAATATAAATAGAGAGGATATAATTAACCTCCACGTCAAGATACTCAATAATCAAACATTCACAATCCCAAATCCTAACATAGCCATCATCTTGTTGTCGTTGACACCACAATACTTGGCATCTGATGAGTGACGATATCGCCAAGGATTATACAAAGCCATCCCAACAATCGTAGATTGAGTCATTGTAAAAGAGTATATAGGCTAGTGAACTTTTTATACTGATTTTTTATCATATTAGGGAAAATAATATATGCAGGAATGATTTGATTTGTTTTCCAAATTAATTCAATGGAGGCGTAATTAAAGGAACAATATATAAGACGGGGTTTATTAATATATAAGAAATGATTTGATTTGATAAATTAATTCAATGGATGACAAAATTAAAGGAACAATATATAAGGTGAGATTTATTAATATATATATTATATATAAGGATGATTTAAATTCGTAAATTAATTCAACGGTAATGTAATTAAAAAGTAATATATAAAAAGTGAGATTTATTAATATATAATGAAGATTTATTATAATGAAATTTATTGAAAGTAAATATAATCCTTTTTTTTCCTCAAAATAAAAGTACACGAATGAGAAAGTAGTACAGGTATTTGTGGCATGCAATTATACAGGTATTTGTGGCATGCAATTATATACAGTAATCACGCGTCATATGCCATATATATATAGTAAAATTACGGTGGTGGCTTGGTGGCGTTGGTATATCAAACGCATATGAAGGTGTCGTTTCCTATAGTTTTTATTTATACTCCGGCGGTTTGGCAGGGTTTGTGTTGTTTTAATTTATATTTATGCCGCCACTTTCTGCTATTTAAAATATACCTAGTAAAAGATAAAACATTCCATACCATTTAGATTTAATTTGTTTGGGTGCTGATGTTACCAGAGCAATATTTATAACCTCCAGAGCAGAATTTTTCTAAAATTTCAAAAAAAAAAAAAACAACATGATTTCTCTGTACTCTTAGTCAGTAACATTGCCCAAAGTTTGTAAGTTTGAACGTTTTGTCATTTTTTTCACTGTATTGAAATAGCAGTGGAGAGTATCAAATTTTGCAGCCCCTCCCACCCTAGCCTTATTTAGCTATCTAAACTATCCACCCCTACCCACAAACCGTAAACCCCTCTCTCTTATACCTATCTAACCAGATCCACCGCCGTGACGCCGCCAGTGGAGTCGGCAAGAGCCAGATCGAGAAAAAGGGGGCGGATCTGCCCCACCGCTGCGACGCTCGATGGCGTAGATCGGAGTGCGGTCGGCGGAGCGGGTCGCCACCGACGCCGCTGACCGCAGCAGAGGCTGGACTCGGCAGCAGAGACGATAGGGAACTCCAATCGACGGACCAAGGTTCAGCTTTGCTTGGATCGACGGGCCTCCGATATGCGGATTAGGACAACTACGCCCAGTCGGAAAGGGCCGGATGGTCACTGATTGATTGGGTTTTGCAGGTCAACTGGGTCGGGTCGGGTCGGACTGGTTTGGGCGGGTTTCATATTAGAGCAGGTACAATTAGACTCAGAAGGTAGCATCGCTGCATTCTTGACTTTTTTTTCGTTATTGTTATGACTTGAGCATGTTAGAACAATTTCTTAGTGTAACTTTGAGGTTTGTGGTGAAGAATAGGCCGCTTGATAGGATGAAAGGACCAAACTGTGAAGATTTAGAACTGTAGCTGATATTTATGGATTAGTATGAAACAGGAAACAGTGCAGTTGCTGCAACTATGAATTTGATGAACATGTATAGGAATATAGTTGGGGCTTGTGGATATAGGCGGAAAGAGGAGGCTGTTGGCCCGAAATCACGGGTTTGAATCGGAGCTGAGAGGCAAGAGGGGCAACAGATTTGCAATTGCAACGTTATATTTTTCGCGATTGTAAAGAAATGTTTAGAAATTGGATTGGTTAAGGTTCTAGAATTGTGTTGAGTGGCCTGTGACGTTCTACACATCAAAGCTGCAGTATTGAGTTGGGTTAGCAAATCCATTTTGCTCTGAGTCCATCAGTTTTTGGCTAAATAATGGGTACGTGCTTATTTGGGGTTTGATATAATATTGTTATGGAGTTTTTATCTGCTATCATTAGTTTTCCTATGAATAGGTTAAACTGTGATTAGTTTCAAATCTGATTCTTAGTGGTATGCGGAACATGAGAAATCCGAGTCAGAGTAGCTTAAATACTTACTTTTGGCGATTCCGTAATAGTCCGTGTTTGGGCGCAAGGAGAAATCCGAGTCAGAGTATGTTGGTTACTTACTCTTGGCAGGTTCGTACATCAGATTTGTAGACAGAACAGGCTGTCTAGGCATAACGAACCTGTGAAAGCAACCCGAGACATCTCTTACTGCCTCCGTGGGGAGATGCAAATAATGTTTAATGAGATGGATTGGGAAGTGCTCACAGACTAATTATTGTCTAGACAATTTGTGACTGTTAGATTGAACTTTAATAATGCTTTGATTCTGTGAAAATGAGCTGGTAAATCTCTTACTGCCTCCGAGGGGAGATGCAAATAACGTTTAATGAGATGAACCAGGGAGTGATTGCAAAATTAGAGTTTTAGAGAACAATATTTGCCTGATCTCACCCACAATCTATTATAGACTCATTATTTAGTTTAAGGCTCTGCTTGTTTATTTGATACAGGGAATGCACTGCATTGCTATAGAACTAAATTTCCTTGTAATCTTACAAATTGTCTCGAACTCACGATGTATCTTTTTGATTATTTCGGTCGGGAGGAGCCATGAATAATCCTCTTTCTTTAAATTAAAAAAAAACATTGGACAAAATACTCAATTTCTAAACTCAACATTCAAATTGCTTAATTTCTAGTACCCTACATTCTAAAAATACCCAATTTCTAGACTTTGGTTAATTTCCTCCGTTAGTTCAGTTAATTTGAGGGGTATTTTAGTAATTTATATTCTTAAAAAAATTGTTTCTTCAATGCCCTCAAACCGAGCGCCCTCAAATTGTTTCTTCAATGCCCTCAAACCGCTCTCTGATAATCTTCAATGCCCTCAAACCGAGCGCCCTCAAATGGAGTTTGTTTGCATACAAAATTCAGTGTGTATCTGTGTTTTTGGTTTAGTGACATTTGAACTGATCCGTGTTTGTAGAATCGGGCGACGGTGTAGAGTAAAAGAGAAATTGGGGATTTTCGTACTGGAGATACGAAGAAAAAATGGGAAATACGATTTTTTTTAGAATATAAATTACTAAAATACCCCTCAAACTAACTGAACTAATGGAGAAAATTAACCAAAGTCTAGAAATTGAGTATTTTTAGAATGTAGGGTACAAAAAATTGAGCACTTTGAATGTTGGGTCAAGAAATTGGATATTTTGATCAATGTTTGGTCTAAATTTTGCAGTTTATTCATCCAATAACTTTGTTGACCCCATGATATAATTTTAAATCTTATTTGGACACAACCTTTTAAATTTCTAACCACGATAAAATAATCAACCATTCTACAATTTCATCACCAATATCAAATTAATCAATCAATCAATTCTGAACAATTAATCAATCAATCAACCAGAGATTAAAAAAAGCATCTTGATTTTAAATAATTCAACTTTGAATAATCAGATTATCAATAAAATTTTACTACTGCTTAACAATTAGACAGCTAAAAGATGAGTTCAAATTCTATGTTTGGCTAGAATCGGTAACTACTAAATTCTTGTTTGGATCTGAAATTTTTCATACTACGGAGATGATTGGCTTCATTTCAGTTAACATTGTAAAGAGAATCATTTGCACAGTTAAATAGGGTTGAAGATGATTATTTAAAGCAACCCATAATAAGAAAATAACCATTAAAGATTGGTATTGCAAGCAGAGATGGCTGGGAGAAAATAAATAAAAGGATATTTTTGATGACATTTTGACAAAATTTGGATTTCATCTACCCTCAAAACTTTTCTGCTGCAATTTGGACACAATAGAGCATTATTTTAATCAGTGCCATGAATCATTGGAGATATGGAATTCTATACATGCATTACTTGCATTACAGACTCCCACTTTTCACACACTTAGGCACAGATTCAATTTTTATTTCCATCATGCAGGTTTTTCTAAGATCCATTCAACAATCATTAAAATTGTCATATCTGTAAATGTTTGTTTCTTATGAAAAAAAGGAACTTAAAACTTTTTGAGGAACAATCATTGGGAATACATGTCATATGTGAGTCTGTTGCTAAAATGTCCAGGAATATATTCACAGCACAACCATTGACAGGAAATCTTGATAGGAACAATTTTATGATCTCCACTGGGCTTATCCCTTTCATTAAAATGAAAAGGCCAAAACTTGTGAAAATTATAAAATGCTACCCTCCAGATTCTGGATATATAGTAAATGTTGATGCTGCATAAAAACATAACCAGGCAGGGATAGGGGTGATTTTGAGAGATAGCAGAGGGAAAGTTATTTTAATGAGACATATGTCATGTACCTGCTCATCACCTATACATGCAGAAATGATTGCTATCTTACAGGGCTATCAGATAGCTAGGGACCTTGGTTTGCAAAAAAATTCTGTGGAAACTGACTGTTTGCAGGCACTAAAAGGCATCATGTCACCTAGCACAAGCAAATGGGAGATCTATTCCATCTGTACTCATGAGTGGCAAAAGGAGCATCAATTATCCCACATATGCAGAGAAGGAAATAGGCCAGCTGACTTCCTGGCCAAATTAGGGATTAATTCACAAGGCACCCAAGAAATCACATGGTCTGAAGCACCCTCTGAGCTTAAAGGGATTCTAGCAATGGACATAATTGGTATTCCATCTGTTAGAATTCAAGCTATCAACAATTAGTTTCCAGAACATACACTACTGGTTTTTTCCTCTACATTACAGGTACATCCATGGAGATAGGAAGTACAGCAGCAGGGCTTACTTGCACTACAAAGGACTGCACTCACAACTCATATGAGGAAGGATCACATCAAAGCTTCTCTTGGAGAAGTTCCTATGTATATATAATTTTGATCACTAGATTAGCAATTTTTTGGCAATTTAGTCTAGTACTATAGATAATCATTCTTGATTCCAGTCTTTGGGTGGCAGATTGTGCTTCACCCTTTGCTGAATTGATCACTAACATGCTCCCTAAAGTTCTATGGCTCAAGAATGATACACTATTTCCATAGTATTAGAAGTCAGGAATAGACACAGTAGGTTATTCTTTTTGAAAGTTTCATGCTTTAGAGCAAATGCTCAGAACTATAAAACTCTCTGCCATAAATGGTTTTTGATTTAGGGTGCCAATTAATTCTCCCACCAATGGTGGTTTAACTTTTTTAAAAAAGAGGATATTTTTGAAATTTATAAAATATTTTGTTCTGGAAACTAAATATTACTCTAGCAATATCAGCACCTAATCTGGTTTTTTAGCTCAGCAATATATGCCCAGCTGATAATTTATGCAATAAAACCTTATATAACATTCCATACATATCCAAAAGTTATACTTTTTGACATTTATTTGGGCCACAATATAAAGTCTTTAGTTCACACGGTCTAAATATTGAGTTTTTTATTTTTTTTGGTGACAAATGGTACCCATTCTGTTAGTTAACTTGGTTCAAGACTACTAGATTGTAGTAATGGTACCTATTTAATATTGAATCCTACTAGCTTATCAGTTACAACCTTATTACTCCTGAGTGCAAGAAGAAAAAAGAAGCTCTGCTTACAACTGGAATTTCGACGACACACAACGGCACAAGGCGCTTTCAATAGACTTTGTGTGCCCATGACTCCTCTATTTCTTCAAGACTTTGACATTTTGTCTCAGGCAACATCTTTGCGATAAAGAGAATCAGAAACACACAAATACCTGAGAAAATGAAGAATGTTCCTGGAGAAAAGTGGGGGGTAATCAGAAGACAAACACAAGTGTTACCTTAATTAGTATCCCAATTCACTCAACTGAAGAACAGCATAACAATATGATCAACACAATGAAAGCCTCTTAAGATTACCAGCTGAGTTCCACTCGAACAGAAAGTTGAACGCATAGGCCACGATCCATGAATTGAAACTCTGCCCAAAAGCAGCTAAACCTCCAGCAGTGCTCTTTATGTTCATAGGAAATATCTTAAGATAGCAGGGCAAAGCTAGTTAGTAGACTCCTTGGAAAATTCAGGCAAAAAATTAAAATGGAGCAAGATTTGGTACCTCAGAGATGATGACAAATGGTAAACCAGCTCCAAACGAATAAAAACATATACAGATCTGGTGGTTAAAAGAGAAAGGAAGCATACATAATATATGTCAGTTCTCACAGCCATATCCAACTTTACCACAATACATTCCATATTCATAAAATGGAGAAGTATTTATATTGCTGAGTAACTTATATAATGTGAAGGAGCTGAAAACAGATTTTGAGTGAGGTAAGGATCCAAAGATTATAACTACTACCTACATTACAGACTTTTTGTACCTGTAATCCAATAAAAACAATTGTTGGAGTGGCCCATAGTTGCGATTCCTGTTCAAGATAACCAGTAAGACCAAACTCAATAATATAAGTTACTGCCAGAACAAGAAAATAAAGAGTTGTTTGCATGAACACCTGTAAGAGGAACCCGGCTCCAATGAGAAAGCCTCCCATGCACATTCCAGCTGTGTTGACCTATAAAACTTAAGCCATTACAAACCATTTTTACCAGAAAATCCCAAAGTTAATTATATACATTCTGCAGTCTCACAATTAGAAGTGGTCTTCTTCCAAGTTTATCCATCAACAGAACACCTAAAACAGCAAATGGAATCTGCAAAAAAAGAAAACAGAAAGCATTGATGGCTGGGTCTTAAGATAAACATTAATTATATGCTACAAACATCTGTTAGAGTCAGGTACCGGAGTGAAAGCCAGAGTAGTGGTGGTTGTGCGAACGTCACAACCTGTTATTGAAAAGATTCTATTAGTTTGTTTTGGATAATTCACTTATGCTTTATGTTCATTAACTTGAACAAAAATGTAATTCAGATTTCAAGACTGTTGTTATACCCGCAGCTTTAGCTACTGAACTGACATATAACAAGAGTCCAGTAGCACCAGACCAAGGTAGCAGGCAAGGTAACCCAACTCCTACCTGGAAGAGTATGGTTGGAAAATAGACAAGTTATAGAGACAGTGCTGGAAAGTTGTTTGAACATGAAAGTCCGGAGCTTACAATGAGTGGACGAACATATCTCATATCAAGCAACTGCTTAAATCCAGATGTAGATTGCTGATTCGAGGCCTGACTGGAATGCTGTGAAATCCAAAGTCATGTAAGAGAAATAAGAGTAAAATCAACCATCTTTGCATTTTTATTTTCTACAGAACATCCAAAAGTACTAATATCGATTACCTGTATCTCGGCCATTTCTTGAGAGATATCAGATGCTTTGCCTCTAAGCCATTGAAGACTTGATTCTACCTCTATATGTCGACCGCGTTTAGCCTACAGAGGGCAGATCGAATTATCACCGTGCTCCTTAAGCAATATCCTAATATCTTCCTCTCTTGTTCTATGATGGACTGTGATCTTTATTTTTTTTTGAGCAGTGTAAAGGACCCTATGATCTCAATATCTCATAAAAGCAAATGCTTCAATAACACATATGCACGTCATGACCCTAAAACTAGATTAAACAGTCACTAAGGTGTACTTTTTATATTCCTGCCTATATATGAGAAGTGCCTGTAGAAGAAGAGGGGCCATTACTTATACTAATATGGGATAACATAGGGCTTTGTGATGAACATATTCACCAAATTAAATTGCAACTATTTCCAAGCCAGCCAGCTATATCTTTGCCACCATCTTAGTTGAAAAAACATAGTAGAAAGCATGAAAACCTTTAATTTAACATACCAACATTCTAGGAGATTCTGGAATGAAGGGTAAACCAATGAGCTGTATGATGCATGGTACAATTCCTAGATATATAATGTGAAGAGCTGTCAGAAATTAGAAATGCAGACACAGTGTCCAGGAAAAAAGGAGTACATTAACTACACGTTACCAATCAGAGCCAAAGTACGCCAGGATATTATGTTTCCAATGGAAAACATAACTGTGACACCTCCAGATATCAGTAGCTGTTTATGTGTAAAAGAGAGTAAAAGAGAGTGGCCAAGCTTATTAAGAATAGAAGTGAAAGCCTTTACTTCATACCTGGCCTCCCATTGTGAATCCTCCTCGAATGTTTTTGGGAATTGTTTCAGCCACATATATGGCAGACTGCAGAATAGCAGTGATCAGCATATGCATGTGTTAGCATTAACCATTCAGAACCTGCTACAATGTGTTCAATTACCGCATAACTCTGAATGCCAAAGCAGAATCCCAGTAACAGTCTTCCAAAATAAAGCCACCATACATCCTACAAATACTTAAACAGTAAGATTTAATGGGTGATTACTTCTATTAAATACAGTTTTCACTTTTTAGAATGAAGCGTATTTATTTGAGTATCAAGAATGCATATAGCACAGCTGATTCATAGTTAGTAAGAGAAAGAAATGATGCAAAAAACAGACCTTTGCGAAAGTTATCGCCAGCCAACCCATGGTGATAAATGATGAAGTAAACCATAATGCCTGTAGTTGAGAGAGTCAGTGATTTGGCCCCATATGGATGTAATGATTTTCAACAGATTATGACGGAATGCTCAGAGAAACTCACTCCTTTGCGACCGATGAATTCAGATACATGGCCACTCAAGATTGAGCCGAACATGGCTCCAAAAGTGAGCAGCGATCCAATAAGCGAGTACTGGATACAGGGATGAAATTGTTATAAACTAATGGCAGTGAAAGACTAGTACCCCATAATTGTTTCATGACAAAATATTCCGTTAGCGAAACCAACAAACAACAGATATAAGGTTGGATGGAGATGGACTAACCTGTGCAGTGGAAAGGCTGAAGTCACGCACAATTCCAGATTCTGCAGGTGATGAATATCCAACCTGAACAAAGAAGCATCCAATCTTAAGGATGGTATAACAATCAAAGCACACAATCTACATGACAGATTGAGCAAAAAATGTACAAAAAAATGGTGGGTGGGAAATATGTGGAACTCACAGTACAACCAAAAGCAAAGGAAGTGGATTGAGCAACCAAGCTGCTTATAACCACAGCAAGAGTCACTTTCTGGGAACCATCACCACTCTGCAGAAACGCCTCTTCCATGGAACCTTGTTGCTCCCGTATCTCAGACATGGAAAGCTTCTTTCAATAAAGCTGCTTAATGGACCATGGATGGTGGCTTTTATTGGGGGCGTGGCCCGTGGGGTCTGAACCATTCCGCTTTCACACCGGTGAAATTGATACAGCAACTTCGGCGGTAATTGAATTTTTATTTGTAACAAATTTCTTGGGATTTCATTCCACTGATCTACAGTGCTGAGGCCAAATTTGTAATTTCCATGTTGCTGAGCTTGGTTCTCCAGCAAATGCACATTTCTCGGCGATTGAATAGAGAAATTACCTCCGGTGACTAGAACGGTGGAGAACGTTGTCTGATCGTGGTGGAAGTTAGATAGAGTGGGGCCAGCCGGCCAGGTTAGATGTCCCGGAGAACAGAACGAGCCGATCGAGCCTTCTAGAGTACGGTGAATTCCTGGCCAAGGTGTCTTTAAAGTTTAAACGACTCGATTTGGAGCTTCTCGTACACCTCGGAGCGCGGCGGAGATCCGGAAGTTCGACAACCGCGTCGGCGGCGAGGTCAACTCAGGCGCCGGAGTTCGATTGCAAGTGAAGTTTGGTACAGAAGAATTGGCGGCGACAAATCCGGTATCTCCTCCGGCGGAACCCTAGCCAGCGGCGCCTTCACTGCTTGCTTAGCCGAGGTCAGATTCTGCATCCCAAAGGTATCTATCTTCTTATGCTATATATGAATTCACACGATGTCTATGATTACGTTTGGTAACTTGATTGGAAGAAACAGAAGTTGAATCAGAGGTGTTTACATAACTGATTATCGTTATGGATTGATGGAAATTGAACCTCGAGCTGAAACGCTGGCTGGTTGTGTTTCTGCAGGCGTACAGGATGGTAGGACAACCATGAAAGAAAAGCTAGGTTGAAGGAAGTCTATGGTGAGTATGCTTGATAGATATGAGAATAATGGACGATTCCATAACTAAATGAGCCATCAACCTTCTGACATTTTCTGCATAAGGCTTAGGATCATCCTTTTCTTGCCAGGACTGCTAGCTTTTTTACCTCCATGTGTTATTAAGGAAAGTGGTTTCCGGGATATGATTCTGGTAATTTTATTTTAGTGATTTAGTGCGTGATGAGCAGCTTAGGCGAATTTCAACCCCATCCACCTACATATGTGAAATTCACCAAGTAGGGGAGCATTGGGTTACAGCCTTACAGGATATCAGTGATAATTATCTGAATATTTTTCAGTTCAATTCAGTATTTTTCAGTTCAGTGCATTACAATCTTTTAAAACATTAAATAAATTAGATGTTAATAATTTAGTTCAATTCATTCCAATTTAGAAAAAAAATAATTTATTTCAATTTAGTTAAGAGAAAATATAATTTATTGATTTTAAATATATATATTGAATTTTCAGTTCATTTCAATTAAGTGTAGTTCAATTCAGTTCATTTCAATTAAGTATAGTTCAATTCAGTTCTATTTCCTATTCTTGAGTTTCAGTTTCTCTACCATTAGGTAGGTAGAGATTTCCATATTTTTGTTGATATATCTATTTGATTTGGCTGTAATATCCATATGATTTCAAGCAATGCATTGATTTGTTTCTTCAATTTCTTTTTGGTTCAATTAAGTTCAGTTCATTTAAGTTCATTAAGATCAGTTTTAATGAAATGTGATTTGATAAAATATAGATTCATTTAGTTATATCAATGCATTAATTGTTTTCTTCAGCTCAATTCAATTCAGTTGAATAAGTTATGTCCAATTTGTTAAGTTTGGAACTGAAGCAATATGATTTGATAAATTTTTGCTAATGTAATTGTATCAATGCATACTTTTGTAAGTTCAGCTTATTTAAGTTCAGATTAGTTCGATTCAGAATGGTTCAATTCATTCATGTTTATCAAGTTAGGTTCAATTCATTAAGTTTGGTGCTGATAAAATTTGATTTGATAAATTATATAGCATAATTTGGTTATCTCAATTCAGTTCAATAAAAGTCCAGTTCATTATACTTCAGTTCAATTCTGTTAAACTTCTAGAATCATTTTATCAAGTTCGGTTATAATGAAGTATAATTTGATAAAATTTAGCTAATTTAGTTATATCAATGCAGTGATTTGTTTCTTCAATTCAGTTTTGTTCAGTTCAGTTCAGTTCAATTTAATATACTTCAATGATTTGTTTCGTAATAAAAATTTTAAATATAAATAAATTTTATATAAAAAATAAAATAAATTTAATTAGTTCAGTTTAATTCAGTATTTTTCAGTTCTTTATTTATCAGTTCAGTTCGGTTCAGGCGTATTAAACATGCCCTTAAATATAGAACTTCGGAGTATACTCTTCTCTTATTCTCGGTTTTGTTTAAGTTTTTTATTGTTATAAGAACATATATAATTGTCAAGACTGCAACTAGGATATGTACATGTAAATTTTATGACCTGCAGTTGACATATATTCTTGACCCGCAGAGTGACCATACTAAAACAGTATCATTACTTTTTGGGGTGAATCTCAAACAATAAAATGAGTTGCACTAAATTTGCAAAACGAGCAAGTAAATGTGCCGAAATATTTTCCGAACGATAAACCCAAAAAGGCAACTGTAGGCTAACATTGAGTAAAGAATGACGAATATCAGCAACTATGGTAGAAATTTCCAAGGGACAAGTAACCTCACCATTGATTATTTGAATTAAGCACAATGAATCACCAATAATCAAAGGTTGGGACTGTAAAGATAGAGCCAACGAGACAACTTCTTTTGCAGTCAGAGTTTCAGCCTACAAAGGTTTCCAATCCCCTTTCATTTTCTGGGCCAATGCCTTGACAAAATTGCCACCTTCATCATAAACAATCGCTCCCAAACCAACCTTGTCTATCAAAGTCCCTGTGTCAAAATAGACAGCGGTTGCATGGTCAGGTGGCCGCATAACGGCGAAACAGTCAGAGAATCTGATATCCTTTCTGGCCATAAATTATCCCGGTGAAAACTCTGTAGCATGGACGAGACCACTCCAACAAGAATCCTACCATCTGATTGTTCATTCTCAAACAGCTGCTTATTCCTCTGGTGCCAAATTTCATCACAGAGCATGAGCAAGAACTCCGAAGTGACAAAATCATTATTTAAAAGTAGTTGTCTGAACAAGAGTTTACCACGACTCCTTTCTGAAGCCACCACTGTGCTCTATAAACCCGCACACAAAAAAACCTGCCGTGCATACGAGCAGGTGAAGAATAGGTGTGACGTATCATTACTCTTTTAAAACAACGTTTAGATAAGTTTGTGTGTATGTTACATGTTTCCAGAAAAAAGTAATTTTATTCTCCAAAGTGTTTAAGGGTTTTTTAATGATATTTTCAACACTTTTTATTATAAATTAGTGTAAAAATTAAAAATCGTTTTTTATCCATAATTATTAGCAAGAGTTCCAAAGTTCTTATAAACTAGGTTTGTTTATAAGTACAATTCCAACTGAACTTATCTAATTATGTTTTATATAATTGAGTTTCACTTTCACCAAACCCAATCTTATGTCATACTTACAATTAATATCATCTGATGATTCTTCATTGCATAATCCGGATAATTTCACCGATCTGCTTTTTTCTGCAGGCGTGATGCATTTCCGACGAGAAAGCCAACACAGATCACATCTCTTTCATCACATGAACTCTCAACCTGAAGGAGGAAAACGAGGTTGGAAATTGAATTTTGTGAATTTTGTAGCCGGTATGTTTAAAATAGTTGGTTTACTGAAGAAGTTGTGATTTGGTTAGGTGCATTTGATTAGATTTTCTTCCGACGGTAGCAAGTTATTTTGTGAGGGTCTGTTTTCACACCCGAATGAGATTTGGGACCTTGCCTCCTGCTTATATATAGGACGTCCCGCGCGTAGCTTGAGAAAGAAATTTTAGTAACCTATAAACGAGAAATCCCCTAATTTAAGTTAATGATTTTGGTAATTGTTTTTTAATATTTTTTCCTCACCGACTATGTGTTTGATCCACGTGTAGGCGTCATGAGATTCCTTAGCATTGAATTTCTGGCTTTCTTCCACGTGTCATGAAACCACGTTTTGATGAAATTCAACTTAATGTGGCTATTCTATTCCTTTCAAAAGAAAACCTTAATGTGGCTATTCTATTATCATTTTCATTACATTCAATTTTAAATCAATTAAATTCGATATTTCATTTAGTTTGATTTAATTTAATTTAATTCAATTTAACAAGAGTAAAGGGGAGAATGAACTCATAATCAAGCGAGAGTATAATTGAAGAATTCAAAGAAGACAACTACCCTTAGTTATCTTTTATTATGGCTCCGTTTTGCAGTAATAGTTTACAAGAGTTTTGATTTTATTTTGTCAGATTTTTTTATTATTGGTCAAACAGCTACTGATAGTGTTTGGTGAGAAAAAATATTAGGATATTATGTTATGATTTGTTCACATCCTATTATATGTAGGAAGTTACAATTGTGTGTCTAGCAGGTGTACGACTGTGTATTAGTGTGTATAGATGTACCTACTTAATTTATCTTTGTACTCTATCTATAAAAGATTGTACCCTCGTATCGATAGATAACTCATTATACTGTATTCATTCTTTACATGGTATCAGATAATAACGATCCAGAGACCTCTTAAAATTTCCGAAATTTTTAATCCCTTTCTTAAATTATTTGATCATACCCGAAAACCTGTTTTCCTTACCACCGGCCTGATCGACATCCTCCAGCACATTGCTCCAATTTTATATTCTAAAACCGATCTACTTAAGCGTGTGAAAACACGCACCAATCTTCTTCTTTGCGCGTGTTGACACACGCCAATCACTGCGCGCCTTCTTCCTTTGCATGTTCCATCACGCGCCATCCCCTGCGCGTGCCGTCACACGCTGACTGATCCCGTCCGTCCTCTTCTGGCATTTGAAACCACGCGCGCTGCCACTTATTATTTAAAAAACATGCAGATGATGCTTGTTACTTCTCAGTCAGCTTGGCCACCTCCAAATTCCGCTACTGTTCTTCGAAGGCTACCTCTATAGGGATAGCAATGGGGCAGGTTTATGTGGAGACCCGCCCCAGATTCGCTCCATTTAGGTGGACATGGATCACTATATTCATAAGATGGGGCGGGTATGGATATGATTTTTAAATCCATGATGGGTATGGGGCGGGTATGGATATTTTTTTAAAATCCGCCCCATACCCACCCGCCCCACCCGCTCCATACCCGTATAATATTCACTATAATATAATAATATATAACATATTATTATTTTATTATTTTATTATTTATTTTTATATAAAATAAAACTATTAAAAAAGAAAGTTAAAAGACATAATATTTTTGCAATGACCTATATTTCTGAGTTTATTCTGTAATTGATGGGATGGATTGTAGTGTGCTAGAAGAAGACAAACATTCTAATTATTACTCTCGATATTTCTGTATTTACAGATGCAAGAAAGAGAAGAATTTGGTTATTTTAATAATTGGAAACCGGAGCCTGGAGGAGACGGTTGCCTTCAAACTAGCTGACTGCTGAAAAGTTCATGTCGAAAACTAGACTCTTTTGAGTTTTGAACCATATTTTTACGTATTTGAAACTTAAGAGAATTTTATAAGTACGAGTGTTAAATATTTCGTGATTTCTTTATTACATATATGATATTTTAATATGTCGTATTTTTTATTTTATAATTATGAAGTATATATTGATATATTTTAAACGAACAGATGGATATCCAGATGGGGATGGATATCCAGGTGGGGATGGATATCCAGGTGGATGGGTATGGATCTCAAAATGAGATCCATCATGGATCGGTGGGTGGGGATGGATACTAAATTTTTGTATAGGTATGGGCATGGATATACTGGTATCCATGCCCATTTGCCCCAGTGAACATCCCTATACCTCTAGGCACGCCATTTACTGGTTCAGCCACTACTCCATCAATCGTTCCACCGCTGCCGATATTCGTTTCAGCCGCTGTTCCGTCTGGTTTTGATCGATCATCAGTTTTGAAGTGTGAGTCTACCTAAATCTGATCGATTATTTACCTAAGATCGGTTTATCTGTTACTGTGTACGGGACATTATAATGTCGAATATGCGGAATTTAAAATAACACAGCAATTGATAACGCAGTTCGGTTTACAACCTACTCTGCGAGGCAGCTTCTGCCCAACTTGAAGAATTTCACTAGAAAGCCCAGTTACAGTACAAAATCCCTTTGCTACTTAACTCTATATCTAGCGCGAGTCAAGGCTGCACTTCTTCAAACTGTCCCAAACACAAGCTCCTTCTATGTCGATCTCCCGATCTCTTGTTGTCGTTGTCGTTTGTCGATCTCTTCGAGTGAACCTTAACCACGGCTCTAACTTCTGCTCGATTCTTCTGTAGCAAAAACCTCAAACTCCCAGTTTATGCTTTATGCGTTGAAGCTCCTGAATCGATGCTGAATATAGCCATGGGGCTCTGTATTTATAGAGCATTGAATCCCTTGATCAATCGGATTCATCACTCTTCTTTTCCCTGTTTGAATTGTGATTTCTATATTTGCTATTCTATTACATAAGGGAAAAGAATGTTCTAATCTAGGTCTAATTAGGAATAAACCATATTAATTCGGTTTTATTCCAAATATGTTTTAATCTTACCAACTAAAACACAAAATAGAATCTAGATTGGATTCGGCTGAATATCATCTTTCCATGTTTGCTCGATCAGCCATAATTAATCTTGGAGTTCCTTGTTTGTTGTTTTTCTGAATCTGCGTCTTCTTGACATTACTTCATGTCGAAGTTCCTGAAGAACTTGGCGCCTGACATGAATTCATGTCAAAGTCTTCACCGTTCATAAAAATTGCCAACTCAATAATCTTGACTTTACAATCTCCCCCTTTGGCATTTTTGTGAACCCAACACTTCTTGACTTTTAAACATCTCCTCATAGCACAAGTGTTGTTGTAACTCCCCCTGAATCTTTGAACAGCTTGTTGATCATCAAAAGTTACAGATCACGCAGAGGACAGTCGAATGTCCAGAACATCAGAAAAACATATTACATGGAAATAAACTAAAAAGTTTAAGAAGTCCAAGAATATCAAACTACTCTCCCCCTGGGGTCATTAAAATGCCAAAGCCACCTTGCTTGTCTTCATGTAGCTGGTGCAGTACTCAGCAGGTGCTTGCAATCCCCTTCACTTCTTGAGAGTAGCAATTTTTTCATCAGTCTCAGTGTCTTCACTTGATCCATCAGTTCCTTCACTTGATTCTGAACTGGATCCTGTAGAGCTTGACTCCTTCTCAGCAGAAGAGTCCTCATTATTATCTTCACTGGACTGTGATCTCTCATTCTCAGCTGAAGCATGCTGTCCTTCAGCATCAGTAACAGCAGCATTAGCAAGGGTTTCTGCCAGAGGACCCCTTTCTTGCTCAATCATCTGCATCTCAGATGTAATCTCCTCCATCTGTGCTGCTAATACTTCATATCTTGAGTTCAAAAACTCCAGTCTTGCCTCATTCCTTTGCATCTCAGTCTGATTAGTCTCATCTTCTGGTGGAATGTAGGGCAAATCAATTATTCTCCCCCTATTTGTCACCTTCTGGGTAGGCTTGTACTGCTTGATAGTTACAATCTTGTCAGTTTCCAGTGCAAGCTCAGAGAATATTCTGGTAATGAGGCCTGGGTTGATCAACCTCTCATTCCTGACACAGTTGGCACACTTAGCAATGTGCTGAAACATTACAGCTCCTAGGTTGATGTCAGTTCTGGTCCCCAGTGCATACAGAAAGTGCCCTAGATCTTTTGTGACCTCTGAGATGTCTGATGTAGGCATCCAAATTTGTATTCCCATCTTGAATAGATAGAAATATCTCAGAGTCAACTTTGAGGCTGGCACATACTTAGCATTCCACTCCATCACTCCTTGGTTAGTGATCTCAGCAGCAGCATCATTGATGGAGAATGCAAAATCCAGAGGGTAAGCAGCATCATCATTTTTAACAGGCAAACCTGGTACTTCTCTAATTTTTCTGGGAGAGAATTCTAGAGTTTGTCCCCTAAGCTGGATCTTATGAAAGTACTGGGATTCTGGCTCATCTATCCCATCATGCATAACCTCATAAAATTCATACACTAGGTTTTCATTGTATGCATTATAACCTCTCACAGTACTAGCACAGCCTAAGTAATTGAGGAATTCAGAAAAACCTATACTTATGAAGCTTTGTTCCTCAAATTCAACTTCTGGCCAAATATTTCTCTCTCTGATTGGCTTGGCTGGCTTCTTTCTCCTTGCAGCATTGGTTCTCCTCTTCTTTGCAGCAGCTCGAGGAGACTCTCCATCTTCCTCATCCACTGAAGTTGCAGCTCCATCATCTTCTGGATCACTGGACATTTAAATGTTGCTGTCAGTGGCAACTTTTTCTTTCTGGGCAGAACCTTCAGTCTTCTTGGAAGCTCTCCTTTTCCTCTTCTTGGATTTTAAGAACTGGGAGAGTGGCACATCATCACTGGAACTGTGATTAAGTTCACCAGTGGGATCAGGTTGAGCAGTTGGTGGCTCCACTTCTTGTTGAGCTTTGTGCCTTGCTGCAGAGGTGAATATGTTGCTTCCACACTTCATAGCAACAGTTGAATATGACCTCTTCTTGGCCATCATTTTCTTCTTCATCTTCTTGGGAGTATTCACAGTCTCTTCCCCATCATTCATCTTTGAGCCAGAAGACATTAGATTGTCTTGTTGAACATGTTCAGCTTCAGGTTGAGTTGATATCTTGGACAGTTGAATGTCAGGATCAGCATGTTCATCAACTCTTTCTTCAAATGGTCTTGGCTCATCAGATGCAACAGGACTCAGATTCTCAGCCATAGCAGCAATGTCAGCAAGCACATCCAATGGCTCATTCATTCTGACAAGTTCTTCAATCATAGGTTCAGTAGGCCTTAGCTGCTCCATCAAACCACTCAGATTAATGTTTAATGAGAAAACCCTGTTTTCCTCCTTCTCTGCATCAACAGTCTGTTCTTGGGCATGAACAGTATCATCATTCTTGATCTGAGAACCTTCATTCTTCTCCATCATTGGCTCAGCATCATTTTTCTTCTCAGCACCCTCCTCCTGCTCTTCAAACTTATCAACCGCATCCACAAATTCTTCTTCTTGAACATCAGCATCAATTTGTGCGGCTGGAATCTCCACATTTGGGTTTTGCAAACCCTCTTCAGCAACTTGAGAAATTGGGGCTTCTGGAACCATATTATCCACATGCATGGCTTGATCTTCAACTTCTCTGGGATCTGGCATGTGTTGCCCTGCTGCTGCTTGAAGCATCATCTCATATGCTTCTGATGGTGTTGCTTTCCTTAAAGTCCTCTTTATCCTCATGATTGTAGTGCGAGATTGATGCTACTCACAATCAGAAATCCAAAATCACAAGTGAAACTGTGATTTGATTGACCGGATAATGGAGATTTATAGAGAGGATTTGATGGAGATTGAATCTGTTCTTGGAATGGATTTGGATAATTTGTTGCTCCACATTCGAATTCCCTTTTTATTTGCCGAAAAAGGTAACCACTCCCAAGATGCCATTTATGGCTCATCTAACGGTCAGAAAACCGTCACTTTTGGCCCAGCTCGGCCCAAGCCCAAAATCTTCTTCCTCCAGCATGGATCACAGAGACATTAGAATGTCTGTGTGTTCTTCAACTCTTCAGCTTGGTTGTATAAACAGTCGAATGTTTATACTTCCTTCAACTTCTCAGCTCAGCTCTTCTCGGCAGTATAGTAACAAGCTAACTACTCCTAACTATGCTAGCTAATATTTTTGTATTTTTTTCTTTTTCTATTTTTTCTTTTGTTTTTCTAGAAAAATAATTACAAAAAGCGGTAAACCTACACTACTTTTAAATACAAAAATTAATACCTCACATCCAGCCAACACCTAAGTGTTGCTCAGCCTCTTCACCATAATTGTGATTGGTGAAATTTTCACCCTTCTGTTGAAGCATAGAGTAGTCATCCAATGTAGAAACAAATCCAGATAGTCCAGCTAACTCCTTATAGTTTATTGGATTCAGTTGTCGAAGTTGCATTCGATGTGTCCTTTGTATCTCAACTTCATCTACCAATGGATCATGCATAGAGTCTGATTGACCTCCTTGAGGTATCATAGTCAGGGAATCATCTGAATTAAACTTATTTTCAGATGCATCATGTTGATCGGAAGACATTAAAATGTCTGGAGCATTATATTCATTCCCTTCATCAGTAGCTTCATCATCCTTCTTTTGATCAGAACTCTCTGATTCTATACTTGTACTCATGCATATTATATCAACCTCCAGCACATAACAATTATTAGAGGTTCTTGATCCAGTGAAAATTCCATCAACATGCCTCACAGTGCATTGATGCTCATCAAACTCTACTAGCATATTGTTGTCACACAATTGACTAACACTAAGTAGATTTGCTTTCAAGTCCTCCACCAGAAACACATTTTTAAAAACTGGAAAGCCTTCAATTTTGAGATCTCCTCTTCCAATGATCTTGCTAATTTTTCCATCACCAAACTTTACAAAACCAGAAGAGCAAGGCTTTATATGTTGTAGTAAATCTGGAGATCCAGTCATGTGTCTTGAGCAAGCACTGTCAAAATACCAGAAGTCTTGATATTCAAGGTTGTTATCTTCAAAGCTTGAGAACCAAATTTCATGAGCTTTTGCTTTGTCCTGAATAATCTGAAAACATCTGTTTTTGGAGTGTCCTATGTTTTTACAGTAGCTACACCTTCGGGTTCTTCTTTTCTGAATTGATTTGATCTCAAATTCCTCTTTGACAGGTTGATCTTCATACTTCATTGAACTTGGATGATCAGAAAGATATTGATTGTACCCAACTCCATGTCTGGTAGTTTGTCCTATGATGAGAGCTTCTTCCAATGTGGCTTTCTCAATGTTTAGCCTGTATAAAGTGTTTTCTGCTTTCTCTGTTCTTTCCGTGCTATCCTTTATTTGTTTCAGCAATTCTTCATTCTCTCTTTTCAGTTGCTGATTTTCTCTGATTAAACACTCATTTTCTTCTTTCAGTTCTATGCAGAGCTCTCTGAATTTCTCAATATTCCCAATATACATCTCTTCTAGAGTAATTTCTTCACCATCAAATAAATCTTCAGATTTGATGAAATCTTCAGTATCAGATTGTAGAGATTCATGTATATTGCTGGAATCTTCATCATCGGAATGGACATTTGAATGTCTTGTTGAGATCTGAGAAGCTATAGCTCCAAATGCCACATGATTGCTGGTAAGATCTTCAGTATCTTCATCATCACTCCAGCTTGAGATCATAGCTCTGTCACTCCTTTTAGCACTGGGACAAACATTTTGAAAGTGACCTATTCCCTCACAATTTCTGCACCTTAGTTTGTCATCTTTGTTTCTACTTCTGAGATCTTGTGGTTGCAGATTTGTTTGCTCATTCCTTCCAAAATTTCTATTTTCTTGAGCTCTTGGTTTCCAGGAATTAGGTCTGTCTTGAGAGTTTCTGTTGTTGATTTTGTTCAAAATTCTGGAGAATTTCTTGGACAATAATGCTATCTCTTCACTGTAAAAATCATCACTTTGACATTCATCTTCATTGTTTGCAGTGGTCTGAAAAGCTAGATTCTTCTTGAGCTTTTTGTCTGAATCTTGGTGATATTCTATCTCAAAAGCTTGTAATGTCCCAACCAATTCATTCAGAGTCATTGTTGTCAAGTCTCTTGCCTCCTTGATAGCTTCAACCTTGTTTCCAAACTTGTTCTTTGGTAGACACCTGAGAAACTTCATGATCAGCTTCGGTTGTTTGTGTTTCTTGCCAAGAGCAACCATTTTATTCATTAAATCTCTAAATCGGCTATTAAACTGGGCAATGGTTTCATCATCATTCATCATCAAGAGTTCATATTGTCCAGTTAGCACACTTAGTTTGCTCTCTCTAGCCTTTGCATCTCCTTCATGTACTGATTCTAATATATCCCATGCTTCCTTGGCTGTAGTACAGTTAGAGATGAATTTAAACTGTTCTGAATCAACCGCAGTGAAGATTGCATTCAAAGCTTTGGAGTTTGCTTGACATGCTTTTAGTTCTGCAGGAGTATATGAAAGTTTAGGCTTCAGTACTTTTTTAGCTCCTTCTTCTTCATTCTCAGGTACAACTGGTGGAGAATAACTTGTCATTACTGCATCCCAAGCATAATCATCAACAACATCAATGAATACTCTCATCCTTGTCTTCCAAAATGCATAATTTGCCTCTCCTTCAAGCAAGGGTGGCTTAGTGGTAGATCCTCCTTCTCTGCTCGCCATAGGTAGAACTCTGTCCGGATCTGCTCTCCTTGGAATCAAGGGCTGTTTAAGCACCAGCTATGATACCAATTGAAGTGTGAGTCTACCTAAATCTGATCGATTATTTACCTAAGATCGGTTTATCTGTTACTGTGTACGGGACATTATAATGTCGAATATGTGGAATTTAAAATAACACAGCAATTGATAACGCAGTTCGGTTTACAACCTACTCTGCGAGGAAGCTTCTGCCCAACTTGAAGAATTTCACTAGAAAGCCCAGTTACAGTACAAAATCCCTTTGCTACTTAACTCTATATCTAGCGCGAGTCAAGGCTGCACTTCTTCAAACTGTCCCAAACACAAGCTCCTTCTATGTCGATCTCCCGATCTCTTGTTGTCGTTGTCGTTTGTCGATCTCTTCGAGTGAACCTTAAACACGGCTCTAACTTCTGCTCGATTCTTCTGTAGCAAAAACCTCAAACTCCCAGTTTATGCTTTATGCGTTGAAGCTCTTGAATCGATGCTGAATATAGCCATGGGGCTCTGTATTTATAGAGCATTGAATCCCTTGATCAATCGGATTCATCACTCTTCTTTTCCCTGTTTGAATTGTAATTTCCATATTTGCTATTCTATTACATAAGGGAAAAAAATGTTCTAATCTAGGTCTAATTAGGAATAAACCATATTAATTCGGTTTTATTCCAAATATGTTTTAATCTTACCAACTAAAACACAAAATAGAATCTAGATTGGATTCGGCTGAATATTATCTTTCCATGTTTGCTCGATCAGCCATAATTAATATTGGACTTCCTTGTTTGTTGTTTTTCTGAATCTGTGTCTTCTTGACATTACTTCATGTCGAAGTTCCTGAAGAACTTGGCGCCTGACATGAATTCATGTCAAAGTCTTCACCGTTCATAAAAATTGCCAACTCAATAATCTTGACTTTACAAGTTTGTGGTTGTTTAACCGATGAACAATGGAGTATGGTCTTGACTCTTTTTACTAAACTTGATAGTTCTTCTACCAATATGTCTAGGTAAGATTGTTTTACCTTGGATACTTGATTCGGGAGCTTCCTATCACATGACTGGTGTTGAGGGTGCTCTTTTGATATTGTTACCGCTGATAGTACTATAGACCTTGCCTTATCTGATGGAAAAATTTCTTCTGCTATCGATATGGAACTCTTACTTTTGGTGGAATTCAGCTTCCCCGTGTACTTTTTATACCTGAATTACGTTGTAATTTATTATCTTGTTCTAGATTGCTTGGTTCATTAAAATGTTTCTTTGCTCACGGAAGATTTTTGCATAATACTGAAAATTAGTTCGAGAGCAGTGATCGGTGGGGGGGGGGGGCAGTATGGTGGGATTTATTGGCTTCGCATGCTGAATGATGGGAACTGGCCGTCTATTCCTGATCATATCCAGTCACCGCCGTTGGAGTTGAACATGTCGTTGCTATTTTCGCTCATTCCGATCTTTGACATCAATGTTTTGGACATCCATCCTCAACGGTTTTGTCTTCTCTCTTTCCCGCTGGCAATAGTAAAGTTAGTACTCCATGTACAGTTTGTCATAGAGCAAAGCAAATTAGACACCGTTTTCTCGTGAGTTCTTCTAGAGCCAGTAAATATTTTGACTTGATCCATTGTGATGTTTGGGGGCCCTACATCTCACCATCGACTAGCGGTGTATATTTTTTTAACCATAGTTGACGATTATTCTAGAGCTATTTGGGTTCACTTACTTGCTGCAAAATCCGAAATGACTTCTAGGTTCAGACATTTTTGTGTATTTATAAGCACTCAATTTAGCCGTTGTGTTCGTCGCGTTCAATTTGATAATGGAATTGAGTTTTGACCTCTACGGTTCTACTTTGCTAAATATATTATCATGTTTGAGACTTCATGCGTTTATACACCACGACAGAATGGACGAGTGGAGCGTAAAAATAGACACATGTTAAATGTTGCATGAGCTCTTTTGTTTCAAACTGATTTACCAATCAAGTTTTGGGGTGAAAGTGTTATTAAAACTACTTATTTGATCAACCGAACACCAATAACATTTCTTGATGGCCATACACCCTTTGAGTTTTTTTAAAAAAAAAAAATTAAACCACCATAGGTGGGGGGATTTTATAGGCACCCCAGACCAAATGGCTATTAAAGGCATAAATCGGTTTGTACAATAAAATGGCCAGATGACCATTACTGAGATTTGTGACTCGGATTTTACAAAAAGAATAACCTAAGGGTGGCCATTATTAGATACTAATTCTATGGATTTTATAGAGCCATTCTTGCATCAATATACTTTGGGGAGCATGTTAGTGATTGAGCCAGCAAAGGTCAAAACACAAATTTGCCACCCAAAGATTGAAAACAAGAATGGATATCCATAGAATTAGTCTAGATCTGCCAAAAGAATTGTTAATCTAGATTTACAAAAATGTTCTGTACATGAGTACATTTCAGAACAATGCTCTGCTGGCTGTATTGCATCATTAAGACCCATTCTCCTCTGGATTGTATCAGTGCCTGCTTTGCATATGTTTCTGTGTGTAGCTTCCAGTTCTGCAAAATAAATTTATCAGCAGTACCACATTCTCATTGTTATCAATAAAGATTAAATATCAGATTAGGGATTCCCATTTTTTCAAGTTGTAAAATGGCTTTCAACTTATTGGGGATTAGAGAGGGAGTTAAAGTGTAAGAATCCTTCTGTTCAGCTCCCATATTAGAAATAAAATATGTTGCTGCATTTCCTTCTCTCATTATATGAGCTATTGGGTGCACAACACACAATCTGTTCACATTATAGCACATAGAGTAGAATCTCCAATCTGTGGAGTTTTGGTTGATGCCATTAACAGCAACAAGACAATCTGATTCAACTTGGAAGACATCTAAGTTTCTATCATTGCCTATCTGATATCCCATTTGTATAGCTATCAGCTCTGCATGTATTGGGGAGGAACAAGTAGTATATGCTATATGCATCAACACTGGTTCCCCAGTGGTATTTCTGACCACCATTCCATTGCCTGTTCCTCCATCACTTTTATAGCTAGCATCCACATTAATTTTAAATCCATAATCAAGGGGTTTCCATTTGATTATTCTAACTGGCTTTGGCCTCTTTCTTTTAATGAATGGGGCCAGTCCACTTTGAATAATAAAATGGTTCCTGATAGGGTTACCAATTAATGGAAATGCAGTAAAAATTTGAGAGACTGTTCTGGTAATTTGTTGACATATATTCAGATTATTACTACTCTTATTGTCATATATGAGATGATTTCTCCTAGTCCACAGAGTCCAGACCACCACCAGTGAGGTGGTCCTTATGACTTGACCGTGAATTTTGGATAATCCTACATAATTCAAATAGTAGTGAATTCTCTGATTAAAAGTCCTAAAATCTCTTTTCCTGACAGCCAGTATGTTGTGGAAAAAATTCCAGATTTGCAGATTAGTGGAGCAAGCATTAAAGTAATGTTCAATATTATCTGAGTCAACAACACAGAGGACATTTTGAAGGCATGTGAAAACCAAATTTAATTAGGATGTCATCAAAGGACAGCAATTTATTTCTAATTCTCCACAATAGAGTTGACATTTTAGGAGGGATTGGTTTTTTTCATACCTGTTTGAGAATGTGAACTTCCTCATCTCTGGTTCTCAGGCTTTGATATGCAGATCTCACTGTAAAGTTTCCATTCCTGGATGGCTTCCAAGTCAATCTGTCTGGATGATTATGTTGTATCTAAGCCTCCTGCAATTTAAAAATGATATCAGTTGAGAGTATGTTAGAGAGTTGAGGTAGATAGAGGTTCTTATCCTGGATGAATCCTTCCAGAGAGATTTGGGAATGGCATATCACTGTCTGATGGCCATTTGTAACACAGTGCTCCATTACCCATCCAATTTGAGTTCCAGAATGAACAGGTTCCAGTGCCATGGCAAACCATAGAATGATTATTACAATGCTCAGTAACCTCACAAATTCTCTGCCAAGTATGAGAATTTTTATATGTAGCTGGCAATGACCATATATGCTTTGACCATATTGTCTCATTTTTCTGAAGTTTCCACCACATCTTACATGAAAATGCCTTAACAAAAGCATGTAAGTCCCTGCATCCTATTCCATTTTCTTTTTTTGGGAGAGCCAAATATTTGCACCTCCTCCATATTTTCCTATGACCATAATTGGACTCACCCCAATAGAATCTGTTGGCCATTTTCTCCATTTTCCGAATCACTGTTTTTGGAGGCCTTAACACAGAGTAGTAGTGGACTGGAATTGCCAGAAGCACATGATTTATTAAAATCATTCTCCCAGCACCTGTCAGCGATACATTCTTCCAGGTACTAGTGGCTCTCTCCATTCTTTCCAGCAATGGTTGATAATATCTCACCATATTTCTATCAGTGAAAATAGGAATGCCTAGATACTGAAAATGCATTTTCCCCCTTGTCATGCCCAGTGTTCTCTTGATGGATCTAATTCTGTGTCTTGAGGTGTCTGAATGTATGTAAAATTCAGATTTTGAAAAGTTCACCTTTAAACTACTTTGTGGCTATGTTCTTGATTTCAAATCTCTTCGTGTGTTTGGTTGGATGTCTCTTCTTTGCCTCTCAAATTATGCGAATTTGAGATAAGAAAATAATATTTAAATAAAAATGAATTGAAATAGGAAAATAATATTTAAATAAATTATTATATAGTATAAAAAGTAATGTAAAAAGTAGTTGTAAAATAAATTATTTTATTTGAATGAGAATGTAATAATAATAATTTGTCAATTTATATAATATTAGTCTTGGAATAGACCGTCTATATTACAGCTATAATATAGACGACCTATTTCGGCAATTAAATTATGAATATGGGGACCTTTCTGCAAAGAAATTATGGAGCGGGGACATTTCTGTAAATAACTATTCTTTATGACCTTCTCCTGCAAATATTTGGAAAATATATATTACCAAATTTTATTTTCTTTTATCAGATGAATTCGATCGAAACCCCCAAATCCAAACCCAGTAAGATTCATCCTCCGCGATGGCGATTCATCCACCGCAACGGAGATTCATCCACCACATCTCGATTTATTCACCACAACGCTCGATTCATCCACCGCAACACTCGATTCATCCACCGCAACACTCGATTCATCCACCGCAACAGCGATTCATCCACCGCAACAGCGATACATCCACCGCAACGGTGATTCATCCACCGCAGCTCGATTCATCCATCGCAGCGCTTGATTCATCCACCGCAACTGCACAATTCTCAATGGTAGGTAGTTGTTGATTTGATTTGAATCTAAATGTTTTTTACTAGTTTATTCTTAATTAGAGAAAAGTGAGGATAGGCTACTGTGTGGGTGACCTAATAATAGGCTGTTGTGTGGGTGATGATGTAGCAGTATTAGTTTTAGGCTGCTGTGTGGTTTTTTGCATATAGTTTGTGTGTGTGGTGGTGCGGTTTGGTTGATTTTGGGGTTTGTGTGTGTGGAGTCTAAATTCCTGGTCTATATTTTAATATTTATGAAAATTTGATTGTTTAGTCTGAAAACTGTAACTTTTAATGTGAATTCTGTTAGTTTTAATGTGACTATTAACATCTGAAAAACTGTTGTGAAACTTGATTGTCTAATCTGAATAGTGTGGGGATTGTTGAAACTTGATTATTTAGTTTGAAAATTGTGGTGATTTGTTGAAACTTGATTGTTTAGGCTGAAAACTGTGGTGAGTGTGAAACTTGATTATTTTGCCTGAAAACTGTGGTGAGTGTAAAACTTGATTATTTAGCCTGAAAACTATGGTGCAACTTGATTGTATGAAAACAATGGTGAAACTTTGATTGTGAAACTTGTCTGAAAACTGTGGTGATTGTGAAACTTGGTTATTTAGTCTGAAATATATTGATTTAGTGTGCAAACTGTACATTTTAATATTTATGAAAACTTGATTGTTTAGTCTGAAATCTGTAGCTTTTAGTGTGTATTCTGTCAGTTTTTAAGTGACTATTCACATCTTCAATTTTATGAAATTTACTGTATTTAACTTGAAAACGTGACTTTTTAATCTGCCTCTTTTACTTTTTATGAAATCTCATGTTTTACCTTTAGAAACTTGACCTTTTAATTTTGTGTATGTTCATTCATGAAATCTCATACTTTTACTTTGAAAAATTATGATTTTAGTCTAGAATACTTTCGTTTATGAAATATGATTGTCTTACTTTGAAAACTGTAGCTTTTAATGTGAAATATTAGTTGATTTGAATACATATTCTTTGCATGAACAGTACCGGTGAACAGTGCGCGTGAACAGTGCCGGTAAACAATACACGTGAATAGTACCGGTGAACAGTATTCATGAACAATACCTTTCAAATTTTGCAAATAAGAACCTCGTTCTTCCATATTCTAATGTAGTTCTTGGTTTATATTATAGTTATAATATAAACGGTTACTGTAGAGAGCAACTCATTTATATATAATGATAATTATTTGGAAATGGACAGCTGGAAATGGAGTAAATGATAATTGACAGCTGGACAGCTCCTGCGTTTTTACGCTATGCGCTTTAATTACCGCGTGTTTACAAAAGCAAAGCCTATTTAAGCTCTTTCCGTGACGGCAACTCTTCATTTGCTTCCTATCATTCTCGACTGTGTGTTCATCCCTAATTCTCAATCCGACGAACCCTAATTCTCAAATCCATCCATAGTTCTCTAATTCGCTCATCCCCATTCACCCAATCCCGAAGCCTAATTCTCGTTCATCCCCAATTCACCCATCCAAACCCTAATTCGTTCATCCCCAATTCTCTAAATTAGTCTCTTTTGATGGGGCAAAGAAGTTGTCTGACACTGAAGACCGGTGTGTGCTGCCTGCCGAAGGAGAGTAAGGCAAAACCCTTAGGGGAGGATGCCTTTTTCGTCTCCTTCGACGAGCAGACCATCGGCATCGCCGACGGAGTTGGCGGCACGGCTGTATGCGGCATTGATTCTGGGGTCTATTCAAGGCAGCTGATGCGAAATGCTTCTCAGTTCGTCCGGAGTCAAGGTGGACTTGTCGATCCCATGGCCGTTCTGAAACATGCCTTCAAAAAGAGCAGAGCCGCAGGGGCATCCACTGCTTGTGTAATCACTCTTAGAAGTGATGGAGTGTTGCACGCAGTCAATGTAGGTGATTCTGGGTTCTGGGTGATCCGGTCTGAACAGGTTGTCTACAAATCCCCTGTCCAGCAAACTCAATTCAATTGTCCTTTTCAACTTGGGGTTTGCCCAGTTGGCGATACCCCTGAAGATGCTGAGGAGATTGCAATCGAGATTGAGCGTGGTGATATAATAGTTGCTGCTACAGATGGAGTCTTTGACAATCTGTTTGATCAAGACCTTGAATGGTTAGTGACGGAGTGTCCCAGCTATTCGCCTGAAAGTTTAGCTCTTAATATTGGGAAGATGGCGAGAAAGGCCTCTCTTTGCGACGATGAAGTCAGTCCCTTTAGTATGGCTGCTACAGAGGCTGGGCTGGACTACTTGGGTGGAAAATATGATGACATTACAGTTGTAGTTGGTTATGTTTGCTAGTAATATACAAATGATGTAGGAATAGGTCTTAGATTCTTTTGTATAGTCTCTGTTTATATTCTAATAAAAAGAGCTCACTTTTATGTCCATCCTTATTCTATCCTTCAGTTTTTGCAAAGCTACAATTTCTTATGTTACTCCAGAAATCCAATCTTGAATATCAATATTTGCTATATCTCAGTTTTTGCAGTATGGAACTGGCTTTTTTCACGATCACTCGGGGGACTGGCCTTAACTAACATTGCTGGTATGTATCCAAACACTTTACTCTGTGTGGTTCTTATCAGGGGCTGAAGTTAACTGCATAAGGAGCCATCTTTAGATGGATGTACATGTTTTCACATATTTCATGCTGAAATCCTAGTTGGTTGAGAAAGCATATCTGTGCCATTAAGTTTATATTTCTATGATTTTTGTGTGCAATAGCTTGCTACCCCTGGGGGAGCGACTTTGATGCTGTTGGCTTGCATAGTGTGGTTAAAGATGTATCTTATGCCCATACAAACTTGATATGAGAACGATATGTAGGTCACTTGAAAAAGTGAATTGATGATTGGTAACTCTTTTTATTTAGTTGTATACTATGATCTTCTGCCAGTGGTTATATTTCATGTTGCTGCGTGTTAATGTATTTTGAGTAAAAAACTCGCTGAACTGTCTTCTTTGAGTTGAATGTGCTATTGCTGAAATGTTGCAGTTGAGATATTGTTAGGTTTGTAATACACTTTGTCATTGCAGTAGTTAACTGGAAAGTGAGGCAAAATTTGTTATCATTCTTTATAGTGAACAAAATCACCTCCATTATATTTTTGTTGGCACGTGTGTGAAGACATATAACTTAGAGGTGATTCCTGGTGTCCTATGAATTATGAATAAAATAATGTGGCTTCATTTGATAAGATGTTGATTACAGCTTCAATTTTTTGTAAGCATATACTGTGATATATATTCTGCTATGACTGTCTGATGTATTTTGATTGCAGAAACTGCTTACATTCAGAAGGTCAGCTGGCTAATTAAGTTGGTTTGTATCAGTTGGATTCATGGGATTTACGAGAGAGCAGTATCTCAGTTTGCATCATGTACTAAAGATGGCAGTTTTACTTATACTTACAAAAGAGGATATAGGTCTCAAAGACCAGCTTCTGCTTCCCACATTTGCAGCTCCAGAAATGGGAAAAGTTGTGGTTGATATTAGTCTGTATTTAGCTCTGGTTAATGTGATTCCGATGGCCAAGAACCACAGAAGAAATATTGTTCCATCATCATTATGTGTTCTGTGTTATGCACAACCAGATTGGATAGCATTGTCACCGGGATTTAACTTTGGCACGGGATCACTAGTAGGTTTTAGCTGTGCCAGATAAAGAAGCTATACAGCCTATGTGCCTCATGTAGAACATTTGGAACAGCTGTTCTTATTATTACCAGAATGTATTTCTCAAAACTATTCAATATAGCATCAGTTGTATTACAAGTTACAACCCTATTACTCCTGCGGTACAAGAAGACGATGGAATATTTGATAACACACATGGCCATTATACTTCAGTAGACTTTTTGTGCCCATGACTTCTCTATTTCTTCAAGACTTCGACATTTTGTCTCAGGCAACATCTTAACAACAAAGTAAATCAGCAACCCACAAATAGCAGAAAAAATGAAGAATGTCCCTGGGAAAGCGGGGGACCACAAACACAAAAAGCTACTATTAGTTTCATTTCATTTAAATGAACAGAAGCACACAACATATCATGAACACGACAAAAGCAGTTTTATAATTACCAGCAGAGTTCCACTCGAACAGAAAGTTGAACGCATAGGCCACCATCCACGTATTGAGACTCTGTCCAAATGAAGCTAAACTTCCAGCACTGCTCTTTATGTTCGCAGGAAATATCTTGAGATTGCAATGCAAGATAGTTAATAAACTCTTTGGCAAGTTTAGCGAAAAAATAAAAATGGAGCGCGATTTGGTACCTCAGAGATAATGACGTATGGTAAACCAGCTCCAAAAGAGTAAAAACAAATATAGATCTGGTCGTTGCAAGAAAAGAAAATGTACATAATATATGTCAGTTGCACAACCACATCAAACTTCACCAAAAAAACTCCCCCATGTTCACATAATGTAGTAATATTAAGATAACTATATCGCTGTATGTAAAGGAACTTAAAACAGATTTTCAGTCAGATTATGATCGAATTTACTTACCTGTAATCCAATAAATACAATTGTTGGAATTGCATTGGCCCATAATTGCAATTCCTGTTAAAATTAATTAGTAAGACAAAACTCGATAACATAAATTACCACCAGAACAAGAAATCAAATAGTTGTGTGTTTCTTGACTTTTATGCCTCAACGAAACCTGTAAGAGGAATCCGACACCAATGAGAATGCTCCCAAAGCACACTCCAGCTATGTTGACCTATAAAACTTCAGCAATTACAAACCATTTTTACTGGAGAAATCCGAAGTAAAGTTTATAAATACTCTGCAGTCTTACAATCAGAAGTGGTCTTCTTCCAAATTTATCCATCAAGAGAACGCCTATAACAGAAAATGGAAACTGCAAAAATAAACAGAGACATGTCCTAAGTTTAACTTTAATTATATGCCACAATCAACATCAATTAAAAGTCAGGTACCGGAGTGAAAGCCAGAGTAGTGGTGGTTGTGCGAACGTCACAACCTGTTATTGAAAGGGTTCTATTAGTTTGCTTTATACAAATTCATTTCATCTTTCTGTTCATTATCTGGAAAATGAAATGTAATTTCAGATTACCAGACTGTTTATTTACCCGCAGCTTTAGCTACTGAACTGACATATAACACGAGTCCAATAACACCGGACCAAGGTATCAAGCAAGGTAACCCAACTCCAACCTGGAAGAGTACGGAAAATAGACAAGTTATTGAGGCAATGGTGGAAGGGTAATTGAAAGTGAAAGTACGGTGCTAACAATAAGTGAACGAGCATATCTCTTATCAAGCAATTGCTTAAATCCAGATGTAGACTGCTGATTTGTGGCCTGAGTGGAAAGGTGTGAAATCGGAAGTTGTGTGAGAGAAATAAAAATAAAATTAACATTCTTTGCATTTATTTTCAGAAAAAGATCAGATTACTTGTATCTCAGCCATTTCTTTTGAGATATCAGTCCCTTTGCCTCTAAGCCATTGAAGACTTGATTCTGCCTCTTTATGTCGACCACGTTTAGCCTACAGAGGGCAGATCAAATGATCAAAAATGATCCTCAGATAGTCAATTGTTCCTTTTTCTTGATACAATGTTTAGTCAAAGACTACATAGATTAAACCATATCTAAATTTCTTCAGCTTAAACTCTGGTAAAAGCTAATGTTCTTTGAAGTTTGAAGGACTGTCATCTCATAAAAGCTAAACATATATGCACTTCAGCACTTTTACTAGGCGTCATGCCCCTAAAACCAGGTTCAACAGTCACTAAGATAAGTAGCAGATAAGTGTTTATAGAAGAAGGGGTGCCATTGTACTACAGGATTACACAGGCTAGTATCATTTAAAATGGTGAATTAATATATATGAATTCTTAGGGCCTTGTGACTAAAATTTTCACCAAATTTTCCCTATTTCCAAGCCTCCTTCTATATTTGTGCCGCCACCATCTCACTCAACAAAGAGTACTAGTAGAAAGCATGACAAGTTCAAATTTAACATACCAGCATTCTAGGAGATTCCGGAATGAAGGGTAAACCAATGAGCTGTATGATGCATGGTACAATTCCTAGATGTATAATGTGAACAGCTGTCAGAAGTCAGAATGCAGACACATTGTCCAAGAAAAAAGGAGTACATTAACTCCACAGGCAATAAATCATTACCAATCAGAGCCAAAGTACGCCAGGAAATTATGTTTCCAATGGAAAACATAACTGTGACACCTCCAGATATCAGTAGCTGTTTGTGTATATAGAAAATCAATGAGAGTGGTCAATCTTATTAAGAATACAAGTGAAATATTTAAAAGTTTGTTTCACACCTGGTTTCCCATTGTGAATCCTCCTCGGATGTTTTTGGGAATTGTTTCAGCCACGTATATGACAGACTGCAAAAAGAGCAGTCAGCATATGCAAGTGTTTGAACTTCAGAATGTGCTTAACGGTGTTGTATAATTACCGCATAAATTTGAGCTCCAAAGCAGAATCCCAGTAACAGTCTTCCAAAATAAAGCCACCATACATCCTACAAAGACTTGAGCAGTAAGAATTTCAAAGGAGAATAGGTCTTTTAATAAATGATTAGTTTTGGAGAACTATATTTATTGGGTCGGATATTAAGAATGTACACCTACAGCACGGCTGGTTTTTAGTTTATAGGAAAAAAAAATGAAGCAAAAAAGAGACCTTTGCGAAATATATTGCCAGCCAACCTAGGGTGATGAATGTTGAAGTAAACCACAAAGCCTGCAGTGCAGATAGTTTGAAGGTCAGTTAGTGGTTTAACCCCATTCAGGCCTAATGATATTAAACAGTTCATGATGCAGTGCGCAAAGAAACTCACTCCTTTGCGACCAATGAAATCAGATATTTGGCCACTTAAGATTGAACCGAACATGGATCCGAAAGAGAGCAGTGATCCAATAAGTGAATACTGCACGAAGGGGTGAAGATTTTCAGAGTTGTTTAGCTAAAACAACATGACAAATGTGGCAGTGTCCAATGTGATAGGGAAAATACATCGATAAGGTACATATGGATGGACTAACCTGTGCCATGGAAAGGCTGAAATCATACACAATTCCAGATTCTGCAGGTGATGAATATCCATTCTGAATAGAGAAGCATCCCAGTTACATATTTGAGAGACAATATAACAGCAAAGCACACAATCTCAGAATGGCCAATTTTGTGGAACTCACCGCACATCCAAAAGCAAAGGAAGTAGATAGAGCAACCAAGCTGCTTATAACCACAGCAACAGTTACTTTCTGGGAACCATCACCACTCTGCAGAAACCCCTCGTCCATCAAACCTTGCTGCTAACTGAAAACTCAGGCATGAAAAGTTTCTTGAAAATTTAAACCCTTCCTGTGAGTGGCTTTAATACCATTGGGGCGGTGGCCCCATGGGATCTAATATTCGTCTCTCCTCCACACAATAGAAACCAAACCACATGGTTGCTAAGCTGATTCTGTATTACATTCCCCAAATTGCAAATCAAAGGCAACACTTTTATAGTAAACAAAAAAAGTGGATCAAATTTAGTTCTTGTTGGGATTGGTAAAGCGAAAAGCAAATGACATTTAAGACGTGGAGGTTGTTTCAAGCATCCCTCCGGTCGCCGGGAATTGCTAGATCCGGCGGAAATTCACACCGACGAAATGAATAATTATCTTCGGCGCGCAGAAGAGTTCTTGATTTTGAATTTAGAGTTATCCTTATACCATACTTAAGAGTTATCTTCGGCGCGCAGTGAGCACGAGGATTCTGTTTTTTAGATCGCTCATTTTTGTAATTTCGACATTAACACTCTGTGACGATTAATGTAAAGGTTTATAATTTTAATAATTTTAATATACATTGAGAATAACATTCATCCGTATAATCCTTGATATAACCCTTATCAGGCAATAAGATAATAAGATAATGACACGTGTACAATTATAATGTTTTAATTGGTTAAGATATTTTTAGTAAATTTCTAAAATTCTAACATAGAAAGCATAAACCCGTCTGAGTAATAATTGAATACGTGGTCCAATTATTTTAAGTTAGTTAAAGATGATGTGTCTCTATTTAATTAGTGTTTGATATTGCGTATATCAAGATGATCCTGATATATATTAAACTGATATACATTATATTTTTCTTTATCAAAAATAAATTGATTTTTTAGTCATCGGCAAATATGATAAATGTGATTGGTGGGCTCAGCAAATAAAATGCACAGAGAATACCCAACAAATAAATTTGAATTTCATTGGTAACAAATAAGATATAATCATAATAACAAAGCTCTCTCTAGAATAGAAATACTCTGCCTTCTCTCTAAAAGTAACTTTTTCTAGTCGTTATTTTAGCCGTTATCGGCAATAACGGTCGGATACACGGTGGTTCTATGGCGGAACCACCGCCGGACTGAGCCGGAATCCCCAAACCCATGTCTTTCCTACACGCACTCACCATCAAACCTCCCCCTTCATCCTCTCTACCATCTGACCCTCTAATCCAGCCTATCATAGAGTTCAAAGGGAGAATTGCATGCATAATTATGCCGGAAGAAGTCGCGTAGCTGTCGGCTCACTACAACAATGCCCACGTCGGCAAATTCACTCGCCTGAAACCATCAATGGAGTACCTTCATGAAGCTTTCAAATCAGTGGGTTTCAAGGGAAGATACCAACTCGGATCGCTTGATTTCAGACATGTGCTCATCCGTTTCGAGGAACATGAAGATTATTAAAGATGTTGGATGAAGCAGACTCTCTCCTTCAAAGGTCCCATCATGAAAGAGTTTAAATGGACACCAGACTTCACCCTTGGTTTTGAAATGTCAATTGTGCCAATCTGAGTAACTATCCACAGTCTCCCTCTGTTTTGGTACAATACAACAATGCTAGAAACCATAGGTAATAGGTAATGGCAAATTCATCAAAATGGATCTACCTACTGCCACTTTGTATAGACCTTCGGCTGTGGAAATGTGTATTGAAATTGATCTCCTGGCCAAGACTCACAACACAATTACTCTTACCACTAGTATCAATAAAGATGTTGCTGATTTTCCAATTGAGTATGAGCACATTCCACGGTACTGTAGACACTGCAAGAAACTAGGACATGAGCACACAGAATGTAGAATTCTGCATCCTGATATGAAGCCTACACCATACAACCCTAGATACCATAACCACTCAGCTCTCAAAGTTACCCTAACCTCTCACAGAGCCACTATAAACCAGAAGAACAACCATTCGCACCCCCCATACCTCACAGCCAGCAAGCTCCTCTGGAACTACAAGTACTGAAAAAGCAAAAGTCTTGAAAGCACAGCAAGCACAACAGGCACAACAGGCACAAACACATATGGATAGAGTCCCCCCAAGTCTAAGGAATCTGAAATGGTGTATGTCCCCAAAAAGGTTACAGAACCTATCATAGTGGAAGATGACCATGACATTGCATCTCAAAAACTCAAAGGGAAAGCACCTAGTTCAGATGAAGTTTCTGAACCAGATCAAAGCTACTCAGATTCTGGTATCCAAGGCTCTCCCCTGCCTGAGTTGGCACTAGAAAGCACTACATCACCCCAGCTTAAAGATCCCAACAACAGACCAACTGTCAGTCAATCTGATGAGCTACCATTTGAACCTGTGATCCTGCATCCTGAACCCAGCCATATTTCAGAACCTATGCCTCCTTACTCTGACTCTAGCCAAGCCTACCCCACCCAAAAAGCACCAGCTTCTCAATGGCTCATCCCAAAAAAATGAAGGATCTTTGCAGCTGATGACATCCTCATACACTCAGGTACCACTCAAATCTCTAACTCTTTTAATGCTAATAAATTTTCTTTCTGTTCCCAACCAAGAACATGTGGAAACAGATTTTTACCACTCATACAAGAGGAGGATGAACAGAAAGGAAGTGATGCAAACCAGGAAGAACACAGAGAGGAAAAACATTCCCAGGTAAACTCCAACACTCCTGACCTTTCACAGCGTGAGGATCATGGGCCTGGTGATCCGGTCAACGGCCCAAGCAGCTGGTCAAGCACCAGCCCAGTAGGCCCGTCAACGTCAAGGGGAAGGGGAGCAAAGGTAAGAGAGGTCAGGCCCAACGTGAGCCCACCTATTTGACCACCTTAAACCCTGGCTCTAAAACCTTGGCTAAGAGTATAAGAGGAAGCAGAGGAGGAAGACATGAGGTAAGTTCACAACACTACTGTAGAGATTGATCTAAAACACTATCAGAGAGCTAATTTTGGCATCGGAGCGGGAACGGCCGTCGCCCTCCCCGCGCTGACCTTACCACTTCTTGTCCACCTGCAGGTTAGCCGTTGGCAGCTTCATTCAAGGAGAAGTCCATGTTTGTGGCCGTAACATTGGCGCCGTCTGTGGGGATCCTTGTTATTCCTACAGCTCACGCACTCAATCGATGAGTGGAAAGACCAGCAGTCAGATCCCGCCCAAAACCGATCTGATGGGGCGTGAGGACGACGAAGACGAAGAACTTGACCAATACTCGGTCAGACACCCTGTCACTCGCCGGCTGTCGAGCCAAGTGGTGGGCCCGGAGTCAACACCGACCCCCGGCCCGGGGGAGTCGAAGGAGAGCATGGATCTTCTCCAGCGCATCGTCAACTCCCAGGAGCGCATGGCCAACCAGATCCACGAGCTTCAAAGCCTGAGCACCAGAGTGGGAAAGATCACTCCGAAGCGCCTGTTCCAGGGCGTCGGCGCGATGAAGCAGAAGATGCCCGAGCCATCGGAACCACAAGCGCAGGGTGCGGAGGCAAACCCCATTTCGGTCACCCAAGGAGACGAGGACTCCGGCGAAGACGAAGATCCAGAGCAGGTGTAGGCAACCTCGTACATCCACAAGCCGAAAGTCCCACAGCGAGTTCCCGTTCACAGGCGTCTTGCTGTGAACTGGACCCCACCGGAGGGAGAAAAGCGCCGAGGGAGCCCATTCACCCGATTAGTGATGGAGTTCGTAGCTGATTCGAAGATCCGTATCCCCCCGAACTTGGGGTCATACGACGGTTTGATGGATCCGGCCGATCACATCCACACCTTCACGACGTCCATGTCAACGTACAGCACCCCCGAGCCGATCTGGTGCCGGGCATTCGCCACCACCCTCAAGGAAGCGGCGAGGTTGTGGTTTGCAAACCTAGAAAACGACAGCATCTCCACCTTCGCGAAGTTGGAGGACCTTTTCCTGACGCGGTTTATGCAAAAGAAGAAGTTTGCTCTCACCACACAGGATGTGCTGCGGATCAGGCAACGGTCGGGCGAATTGCTCATGGACTATTACGAGTGTTTCATCACCGAGTGCAACAAGGTGGAGGATAGGTTGGACGAGAAGTGGGTGGTCGAGATCTTCGTGCAAGGGTTGACCCATACCCTCCTGAGGGTCCGGCTGTCGAAGAAGCCTGTCTTCACTTTATACGAGCTCCACATCAAGGTCGAGGAGTATCACAGAGGCGACAAGGCCACCAAAGATATAACCTCTGGAGGGGAGTCGAGCAAGGACAAGTCGAGGGGGTCGGTGAAGGACCGGCTGGGAAACAGAGAAGAACCAAGGTCTTTCACGCCTCTGACTAGGACTCCTAAGCAGATCTTCATGGCCGTGGCGGATCAGGGAGTTCTTCCGGTCCCTCACAAGATGAAGTTGCCACCTTCCAAAAGGGACATGAGCCTCAATTGCGACTATCACGAGGATCACGGCCACGACACCAACGAATGCATACATCTCAAAAGAGCCATTGAAGCCTGTCTCAAGCGGGGAAATCTCAAGAAGTATGCCAAGGAGGCGCGAGAGTACAACATGGAAGAGTACTCATCCCGATCAGGTGAACGTCGGCCCGAACGAGGAAGCGAACGAGGAAGTGAACGAGGAGGTGAGCGGTCAAGTGATCGTTTGACAGGGCACGGAACTAAGGAGGTTGCTTGAGCCGAGAAAAAGGAAGAGTCGGGAAAGAGGCGAAGGTACGAGGACACCTCCTCACAAGATGAAGAGCCGACCGCCCCCACCGGTGCGATACTCGCGATCATCGGAGGGAACGCGGGGGGAGCAACGGAGTCTCAGAGGAAGGCGCGCTGCCGCAAAACACCCGAGCCGACACCCATGTCAAGAAGACTGACGTCGAAAGAAGTGATCACATTCAGTTCTGAGGATCCTGTTCCGGACCGGCCCGCGGGAGGCGATGCCGTCGTCATCACGGTGCAAATCATGGACAAGCTGGTACACCGCGCTTACGTCGACGGTGACAGTTCGGCGGAGATCATGTATTGGCATTGTTTCGAGAGGTTGGACGAGAACACGCGCAAAGGATTGGTCCCGACGACCACGCCGTTGGTGGACTTTGCGGACCGAACAGTCTGGCCAGAAGGAGTCATCACCCTGCATGTGGCGGTCGGGACGGCCCCCCGCAGGAAAATCGTGGACCTTAAGTTCATCGTAATCAAGGCGCATAGCCCCTACAACTTGATACTCGGCAGGCCAGCACTAGCAGCCTTGTAGGGGATCGTTTCCACCCTCCACCTCCTGTTGAAGTTCCCGACAAGGGAAGGAATAGCGACGGTGCAAGGTGATCAGCAGAAGGCGCGGGAATTCCATCAAGTGGCTCTCAGAAAGAGGAAACACCCGGGGGAGTCGTCCGAGCCACCGTCAGGCGAGACGTCCAACATAACGTCGGCTCGGAGGGTGCAAATGGTCAGCCTGAAGAAAAGAACCATCGTTGAAGAATAGGGGAGCGAGGTAGAAACTGTATACCTACATGGGGATCACGCGATGCCCATACAGGTTGGAGTAAACGTTCCCGAGGAGGTAAAACAGTCGATGGTCAAGGTGTTGGAGAAACATGGGGATGTGTTCGTGAGGAAGCCGTCGGACATGACCGGGATCTCCCCGAACCTTGGGATGCACTCGTTGAATATCAACCCTTCCCACAGGCCGGTCATCCAGAAGATAAGACCCTTGTGTCGCGAAAGGAACGAAGCGGTCAATCGGGAGGTCAACGAACTCGTCAACGCAGGGATTCTTGTCGAGGTACCGTATCCAGTCTGGCTGGCCAACCCTGTTTTGGTCAAGAAATAGGACGGCAGTTGGAGGATGTGCGTCGACTACAAGACCCTCAACAAAGCGTGCCCGAAGGACTGCTACCCGACCCCGGCCATTGATCAGAAGGTTGATGCACTTGGAGGTTTCCCGATCAAGTGCTTTTTGGACACGTACAAAGGTTATCATCAGATCCCGAAAAAGCCAGAAGATGTGAACAACACCGCTTTCATCACTGAAAGAGGGGCCTTCGCCTACAAAATGATGTCGTTCGGACTGCGGAATGCGGGGGCCACTTATCAATGAGTGGTCGACCGCGTGTTCCGAGACCAAGTGGGCCGCAATGTGGAGATCTATGTGGACGACATGGTCATCAAGAGCAAAAGCTTCGGTGATTTGATCGGAGACGTGGACGAGATAGGGATGAAGTTGAACCCGGCCAAGTGCCAGTTCGCCGTCGGGTCGGGGAAGTTCCTGGGCCATACGGTGTCGAACTGTGGTTTGAACCCGAAGAAGGTGTAGGTAGTCGTGGACATGCCTGCCCCCAGAATAGGGAAGGACATCCAGAGCCTCAACGGAAAACTGGCCGTGATGAACCGGTTCTTATCCCGGGCAGCGGAGAAGTCGCTACCTTTCCTAAAGGTCCTCAAAGGGTGCGTCGGCGCGGCTGGAGCTATACAATGGGGGCCCGTGGAAGACGAAGCGTTTTGAGAGCTGAAGGAACACCTCAAGGTGCTGCCAACGTTGTCGCCACCGGAAAGTGGGGAAACCCTCTTTCTATATCTGGCCGCAGGTGCCGAAGTGGTCACCGGAGCGTTGGTCCGAGAAGAGGGCAAGGTGCAGCGCCCAGTGTATTACGTGAGCAGGACGCTGCAAGGAGCGGAAACCAGGTATACCAACCAGGAAAAGCTGGCCCTCGCCCTCATCCACTCAGCGCGGAGGTTAAGGTCATATTTCCAAGCCCATCACGTGGTCGTCTTGACGAACGAACCCCTGAAAGCAATCCTGGCGAAGCCTGAATCATCGGGCAGACTGGCCAAATGGGCCGTTGAGCTGGGAGAACACGCTATCCAGTATGCCCCTAGGAAGACGATCAAGGGACAAGTGATGGTAGACTTCTTAGCAGAGACCCCTTCGGCGATGGAGACCCCGAACGAAGACTCGACGGCGAAGGCGACGGATACTCCACGTCGGCCCCGTTGTCGAGAGGACAGAACGGACTAGTGAAAACTTCACGTGGACGGTGCGTCGGGCGTCGAGGGCGTGGGGGCTGGTTTGATCGTCACGGATCCCGACGGATGGGAGACCACTTACGCCCTGTGTTTCGAGTTCCCGGCAACGAATAACGAGGCCGAGTACGAAGCGTTGTTAGCTGGGATGGAGATCGCTAATAATTTAGGGGCGAGCAAGCTGGACGCGTACGGCGACTCAGCTGTGGTGGCCAACCAGTTCAGCGGAGCCTACCAGGCAAAAGAGCCGTCGATTTAGAAGTATTTGGCGAAGGTGAGAGCGCTGGCCACGTCTTTCGAAGGTTTTGACGTCACCCGGGTCCCCCGCTCGGAGAATACCCGGGCGGATGCGCTCAGGAAGCTGGCCTCAGCTGCCAACAGCCATCTGTCAAAAGGAGTGTAGGTGGAGACGTTGACCGCGAGGTCGACGGAAGGCCAGGAACTGTTGGCCATCTCGACTGAACCCTCCAGCTGGATGACCCCGATCGGGGAGTACCTATTTAGCGGACAGATCCCCGAGGATGCCGGCAAGGTAAGACAGCTTGAGAGGAGGGCCTTGGAGTTCGCCTTGAAGGACGGCGTGCTCTACAAGAATGGATACCTGCAGCCCTGGCTGAGATGCATATTTCCCAGGCAAGCGGACCGACTGCTGGCTGAGTTGCACGAAGGGACTTGCGGGAGCCACCAAGGGGCGAGAACATTAGCCCCGAGGGCGTCACGAGCAAGATTTTACTGGCCAAACATGAGGACCGACGCCGACGAGCTGGCGAAGAAGTGCGTCAAGTGTCAAGCCCACGATAAGGTGCTGCACTCTCCAGGAGTGCCGATGAAGAGCATATCGGGCCCATGGCCCTTCGCCAAATGGGGGATCGACATAGTTGGCCCGTTCCCTATGGCGACGGGGAAGAGGCGTTTTCTTGTTGTGGCGGTGGATTACTTCACGAAGTGGGCAGAAGCCCAGGCCGTAGCAAGCATCACCGGCAAGCGAATGACAAACTTCGTGTGGAGGAACGTCGTTTGCCGTTTTGGGCTGCCCAGGACCATCGTGAGCGACAATGGAAAGCAGTTTGAGGGAGAGCCGTTCAAGTCGTGGTGCGCCCAACTAGGGATCGAGCAAAGATTCACATCGGTGGTGCACCCCCAAGCAAATGGTTTGAAGGAACGCACCAATGGGACAATCGTCCAGGGGCTGAAGTGGCGATTGGATCAAGCCAAAGGAAGCTGGGTGGAAGAGCTCCCATCGGTACTATGGGCATACAGAACCACTCCCCGGACAGCCACGGGGGAATCGCCGTACCGCTTATGTTATGGGAGCGAGGCGATCATTCCCCCTGAAGTGATCGTGCCGTCGCCAAGGCTCGTTCAACCTTTGGCCGAACCAGAGAACAAGGAGGAGATCCGAGCCGGTCTGGACGAGCTCGAGCACCGAAGAAAGAAGGCAGCGTTGACAGAGGCGGCGTACAAGTCTTACGTTGAGCAGAGATACAACAGCCGTGTCAGGGACCGATCGTTGAAGGCGGGCTAGCTCACCTTCTGGAAGAACGAAGCTAGTCGGGCCGAAGGGACAAAGAAGTTGGACGTCACATGGGAGGGCCCATACCAGGTGGCGGAGGTTCTGGGCAATGGAGCTTACAAGCTCCACACCATGGCGGGTGAGCCCGTCCCCCGCACCTGGAACATGAGCAATCTCCGAAGGTTCTACGGATGACAAGGTATCAACCTGGATATTTATGTATATATAACCAGTAAGCCTTAACCTGTGGGCGAGAAAAAACACTTTTGGTCGGATTCCCGACGCGATCATCTTGCCCCGCCACTCGGCGAGGGAATGATCGCTAGGGGATTTGTTTTCTTCTTTTGTGGCAAGTAATATAAAGCAGGCTTAGCGGTATGCATGTTATCTGCGCACACGTCGGGCGGCATAACTGAGCTCGTTGCCCATGAAAGTTACGAGGGCACAGCCATTACTGCCGCCTCGACGTCCATATGGACAGGTGAGCCCGACGATGAACCCGACGGTTATTCCCGCGGGTTGTCGAGGCGACATTTAACTAATTTCGTCTACTGGCCGACATAATTGAGCTCGTTGCCCTCAAACCACTTGAGAGCTCAGCCGCATCAGTCGCCTCGACATCCAAACGGACAGGTGAGCCCGACGATGAACCCGACGGCTAACTCCGCGGGTTGTCGAGGCGACACTTAATTAATTTCGTTCGCTGGCTGACATAATCGAGCTCGTTGCCTTCAAACCGCCTGAGGGCTCAGCCGCATCAGTCGCCTCAACGACGACACGAATAGGTGAGCCCGACGGTAAGTCCTATGGGTGGTCGAGGCTACACTTAGCCGATCTCATTTGGTGGCCGACATAAACGAGCTCGCTGCCCTCGAACAAAATGAGGACACTGCCGCATCAGTCACTTCGACGCCCATTTCGATGGTAAGCCCGACGATGAACCCGACGGTAAGCCCGACGACCCGTCAGGACAACGCTCAAGCCAAACACATAGCCGATTTGAGCCCGACGCGGTCGGCGGTCAACTCGACAGTCGGGAGGACAACCCATTAGGTGTTCTCATTTTCTCGACAACGCAGTCAAGCTCGCTGCCCCCAAATTACCTGGGAGCACAACTAACTTCACTGCCCGGACGAGGACCCCGACGGCGTGGTCGACGGCAAGCTCGACGGTGAGCCCGACGGTCAAGAAAACAACCCTTAGTTGATTTCACGTTCCTGCCGACTTAATTAAGCTCGCTGCCTCCAAATTATCTGGGAGCACAGTCGATCCGGCAAGGAGATGACGGAAAGACAACGAAAAAGACGTGAAATTCGTTAAAAGGAAAGGCTAAAAGTTTGTCCATACAGAATGAAAAATAAAAGAAATTGTCAAGGGTATTATGGAAAGCGGTTAAGGCCACAAGCGGCGCAAAAGATAAGAAACGCCACGTAGGGCGGTCTCGCAAGTTTTTCTAGTTCCTTTCCACCTTCTCATCGACGTTCTCAGCCGACGGCTCAGTCGCAGGATCATTCTTCAGCAGTCCAGCTTCTCCCAGATCTTCCAGCAGACCGTCGGGCGTCCCCTGCTCAACAGTCTTGGCACCCCCGTGGACCGGGCTCTGGCCGGACGGATGGGTCATCGAGGCGGCAGAGAGCAGCTGCGGTTCAGGTCTGGCCGGAGGAGCCCACTTCACGAGTGCCTCGGGAGCCATATCAGCAGACAATTCAGAAAAGTATTCCGTGAACAGATACTTATGGAAGACGGAGAACAGCTCATCCAGGGAACGATCGAAGCGAACAACATCATCTGCGTACATCTCGTCCAAGTCAAAGGACCTGTAGATCGCTCGATGAAAGCGGCGACGGGCATTGTCACTCGAAGCGATCTTCAGAAAGATGTCGGGGAAGCCGACCTCAACAGCCCACTTATACTTGGCGTCAGCAACGGCAACTCGAGTGTCATAGCCGGCAAGAGCTTCCTCGGCTTTCTGCAGCTTAATGCGCATCTCCCCAAACAGCTCCAGCTGGGCTTTGGCCTCTTTCAGCTTCCCGTTGGCCAGATCACGTTCAGCAAGGGCAGTCCCGTTCTCGACCTGAAGGGTAGCTAGAGCCGCTGTCAAGTCAACCACCTTAGCCTGGAGGGCAGCCGGAGCGGCGGCGGCAACGGTTTCGTTCAGCTCGCTGATCATCTGCTCCAGCTTCTGGTTCAAGTTGCGAGTGGCCTGAAGAGCTGTTTGACAAGACACCAGCTCGCCCGAGAATGAGCTGCGTCGAGGTTCAGCCGACCCAACCCTTCCCAGAGGGAAGCAGACAGACAAGCTACCTATGGATATCAAACAAACCAACTCCTAAATCAGAACACAGAAAGCGGCGAGTATACAAAAAAGGGGGCATAGCAGATGCAGAAATAAAACAGGAAAGGAGATATGAAGAGGATAACGTACCTCCAGACTGACAGAGTCCTACCGATCCACGAGGCTTGCCGAGTTGTGGAAGTTGACCATAGTGTTAGCGCGCCACACCTCAAGATGGCTCTTCGGGAGTGCGGTCGCCAGGAAGTCGGCACGGCCCTTCGGGGTAGTAAACATTGGCCCCACAGAACGAGGCGGCATGCTGGTGCCCGACGACCCCACCTTGAGAAGCTTCCTCCTGTGCTGATCATCAGTATGCGGCAGTGATGACGCGTCAGCGACACTGTCGGCCGTCAGCTCACCCACCGGCCTCTTGAGAGTCCTTCCCTGACCGCCTGAATCATCGTTCTCCAAGTCGATGACACGCGGGGAAAGGTGAGGAGGAGGCAAGGAGAGGTTGAGGTGAGATTCAGTAGGTTGGGCAAGACTGTCGGTGAGCTGGGACGTTGAAGAGCGGGCCTGGCGACGTCGAGAACGGCGGCGATCGGATTCCATAGGTGCCTCGGTGGTTTGGATGTCGGCTTGGACGTCCAGCTGAATGTCGCCCTCACCCGCGGTGCCTTCAGAACCTATTAAAAGTGATGACATGAAGAATTAGCAGAACAACATCATCAAGTAGGAAAGGAGGGATAAAACAGTAAGAAAACTTAAGCGCTGGACGACCTTCCGGACCCTCGGAAGACGTGGCTGAATGAACGGGAACGTCGAACTGATAGTGGGGGAGGCCGCACTCGCGAAGAAGCTGGTCGGACTTGACAGCCGTTCACAGCATGGCCCCCTGCTTCAGTTTACGCACATCCGGATCTAGCATGGCCGCCTCACCGTCGCTAGGCCTGAGCCTCGGGTCGCCGGGTCGCCGACCGGGTATTTGACCCGACTGGCGCGGGGACCCCACACCAGCTCGTTGGCGACATACACGAATTTCGACCCCCACCCGGACTTCTTAGGCCTCTTCTGGAGCAGGGACTTGCCGATGGATGGCCGGAACTTGATATGGTAGTAGCCCTTATCGACGCAAGGGTAAGTGAACATGCGCAGCAGAGGAAGCGAAGGGGCAACCTGCTGCCGGGAACACACAATCTGGAATCCGATCAAGGCCTTGACGGAGTTGGGCTGCAGGTAGCGCAAATCAAGACCAAAAAAGGCCAGAGCTTCCTTGAAGAAGCCGGTCAACGGAAAGCGGAGGCCGCTAGAGAAGAGGTACTCGCAGTAGATGACCGTGAAGCCCTTGGGGGCCTCCGCCACCAGTTCCTCGGCCTTGGGAAGACAGATATGATTCTCTAAATCCGAAAATCCGAGCCCCACCGTATTGCGGCACTTCTCCCTGAAACCCTCCACGTCGCCAGTCGTGGTAGTGCTTCCCAGACCAGGACCCATACGACGATCAGCCATCGAGAGGGCGAGAACCGAGGGGCCGAAGAAGGTCGCCGGAATAAAAGAGATGATGAAAAAAGAATAATACCTGAATGGAGATGGAGTGATGTTGCGACGGGGAAACTCTAAGACGAAGAATAGAAGAGAATGAGAAAGGGTTTTTTCAAATAAAAGGGGGAGGCAACGAATTTAAAGCCGCGTGGGGAGTCGTGATCGATGCGGACCCACGCATCATCGAGAAATGGAGATGATAAACACGCGTTAGACATGCATTAAAGAGGAGGTTTGGAGCCGTTTGCAGAAGAGAGCAAAGGTCAGACCCATTCCATTTTTTAGTCCTTCACCCGCGTTTTGCAACACGGCCTCGCACTTAGGGGGACTTGTGAGGATCATGGGCCTGGTGATCCGGTCAACGGCCCAAGCGGCTGGTCAAGCACCAGCCCAGTAGGCCCGTCAACGTCAAGGGGAAGGGGAGCAAAGGTAAGAGAGGTAGGCCCAACGTGAGCCCACCTATTTGACCACCTTAAACCCTGGCTCTAAAACCTTGGCTGAGAGTATAAGAGGAAGCAGAGGAGGAAGACATGAGGTAAGTTCACAACACTACTGTAGAGATAGATCTAAAACACTGTCAGAGAGATAATTTTGGCATCGGAGCGGGAACGGCTGTCGCCCTCCCCTATATAGAGACCTTGCCACTGCTTGTCCACCTGCAGGTTAGCCGTTGGCAGCTTCGTTCAAGGAGAAGTCCGTGTTTGTGGCCGTAACACACAGAAAACTGATGTTGTTGAAAACATTTCTAGTACTACTGAATATGAGCAAAGTAAGGTTTCTTCCTATTTTACTCATATCAATAGAGTCATTACTAGAACTGCCACAAAGAGCATAAAATCCCGTAAAAAATGATTGACAAAACTATAGGTTTAAATGTTATGGTATGGAATATAAGAGGAATGAAAGCTTCTATGCTTAGACTTGAGAAGGTTATTAAAATCCATAAACTTGATACTTAATGTGTAATTGAACCACAACATGATAGCACTGAATGTGATATATACAGGAGGAAACTCCACTTTCAATTTTGCCTACCTGCAGTAAACTGTAAGATTTGGCTATTTTGGAACTCACAGATTACTATTACTCCACTGTTAGACCATAACCAATTCTTTCTAGTACAGATATATAGCCAAGCCATTGATGAGACTTTTGACTCTTTCTTTGTCTATGGCCTAAGATCTAGGAATGAAAGAAAATGATTATGGTTTGATTTAAAAATTCCATGTTTAGATTCTGCCTTGTATATAGGTGATTTTAATGCCATGAGAAGTGTTTCTGAATATAGAGGTAGAGCAGGTCCTGGTCTTGGTAGTATAAGTGATTTCAGTACTTTCAAGCAGCACTGCACTGTATGACATCCACATTATAGGAAATCATTTTACATGGTCTAATGGTAGAAATAAGGAGGGGGGTAAACACCTAACTCTAGAGAGATTAGACAGGGGTCTTTGTTCAGCTAACTGGTTAGTAAAATTCCCAAAATCTTCCATTCAGGTTCTTAGTAAACTGTCTTCTGACCATTGCCCACTCCTACTTAGAATAGGAAGTAACATATCTTCTGCTCCTAGACCCTTTAGATTCATCAATACATGGCTAAAAAGGTACGAACTGCTGGAGCTAATTCATCTCCACTGGAACAGTCTTATAGAAGGTAGGGGCATGTACAAACTTTTTCATAAACTCAATAACCTCAAGAAAATACTGAAAAAAATGGAGCAAGGAGGTTTTTGGGGATATAAATGAAAATGTTCTTATAGCAGAAGAAAAGGTTAGACTCCAGGAGATAGAATTTGAGCTTCAGGGTTCAACTGATGAACTTGTGAAGTTAAATGAAACCAAAGCTCTTTTAACAAAATATTTAACTGAGCAAAGACATTTCTGAAAACAAAAAGCAGGTGTTAAGTGGCTAAAGGAGGGTGATGAAAATAAAAAAAATTCCATCATTCTGTGATGGAAAAAAAGATGTAAATTAAACATCACAAAGATCAAAAGTTCTGAAGGTGTGTGTCTTGACAAGGCTGATGATATTGAACAGGAAGCTGTTAAATACTATCAAAACCTAATGTCCCATCAACCTCAAAATGAAAATGATCAATTCACAGACCATTTCCTCTCTCAGATCCCAAACTTAGTATATGTGGAAGAAAATGAGCCCCTCCTAAAACCAGTCACTCTAGAGGAACTTAAACAGATATACTATGGTCTTAATAAAACCAGCAGTCCAGGGCCAGATGGCTACACTGCTGCCTTTTTTATTAAAGCATGGCATATTATCTGTCAAGATTTATTAGAGGCATCAAATGACTTTCTTACAAGGTCTCACATACACAGGGGAATTTCCAGCACTTGGATAACCATTATCCCAAAAAAGGAAGTTCCCACCAGTTTTAATGACTACAAACATATTAGCCTCTCCAATGTTTCAAATAAAATTTTCTCTAAACTGCTAATGGAGAGGCTAAAACCCTTGATGCCAAAATTAATTTCCCCTCACCAGACAACTTTTCTTCAGAATAGGGACATTTATGATAATGTTATCTATCTGAAGGAAATGTTCAGATTTCTCAATAAGAAAGTAAGAGACCCTAACTGCATTTTCAAGCTGGACTTAGTGAAAGCTTTTGATAGAGTCAGTTGGTCCTTTCTACAAAAAGTTCTCCTTAAAATGGGTTTTGATAGTAGATTTGTTAACTGCATCCTCAAGAATCTGTCTGGTGCTTGGTTCTCAATACTGATAAATGGCAAACCTGTTGGGTTTTTTACTGCTTCCAGAGGGATCAAGCAAGGAGATCCATTATCTCCTTTCCTTTTCAATCTTTTCTCCGAATCTTTCACTAGAAGCTTAGCTTATATTTTTCACACTGGGAAATTGCAATACTTCAGTCTGCCACCTAATACAACAAATATTTCCCATTTAAGCTATGCTGATGATACTGTAATTTTTCTCAAAGCATTAAAACTGAACCTGACCAAAATTAAAGCCTTTCTTGTTATCTTTGAGTCAACTACTTGTCAAAAAATCAACTTTTAGAAAAGTGATATTTATGTGAGTAGGTTTGCCACAGTCAATAAGGTCAGACAGATTAAATCTATCATGGGGATGAAACAAGGGAATCTACCTTTCAAACACCTAGGAGTACAAATATACATTGGGAGAACCCTTAATATACATTTTCAACATGTTATGGAAATGATAGAAGGTAATTACATAATTGGAAAAATGTATGGCTTTCTACTGGTGGTAAGCTAACTTTAATTCAATCCTATTTATACTCCCTCCCACAACACATTTGGGTTGTCATGGCACCCACCAAACAGGTAATAAAAAAGATAGAGATGAAATTTTCTATCTTTTTCTGGGGCATGACAGAATCAAGACCTAAAAAATCTTGGAGGAAATGGGATTCTCTCTGCTACCCAACTCCCCAAAATGGTTTAGGCCTTAGATCCCTTTCCACCATAATTGATGCTTTTTCATGCAAATTATGGTGGAAATATCAAATAGGTAAAGCACCATGGACTCATTTCAAAGCACCATGGACTCATTTCATGGTTTCTCTACCTGTTTCTAAGAGACATTCTATGACATGGAAAAGGATTTGAAAAATTAATTTATTTGCATAATCGACTTCCAAAGTCATACATGGCCAGGGATTATGTAACTTCTGGGAGTCTAACTGAACTGGCTATGGCTCTTTAATTGATATATACCAGCCAGTCCAGAATCACCATTTACAACTGACTGTATCCCAATTTATAGAAAAGAAAACAGAGTTTTTACCTTTGTTATCTCTGATCTTTCCTGCTCACATCATCTCTTTCCTTCAACAGTCCACTCTACAGCCTCACTGACCTGGCACCTTGATATGGAAACCTGAAAAGCTTGGCTCTTTCTCTTTTAAATCTGCATACCTCAAGCTCTGAACACCAAAACATAAATTCTCAGTCATATCCAACACCTGGTCCAAAATGGTGCAGAAAAAATTAGCTGTCTTTATGTGGATATTGCTAAATGCCATTTTACCTTTTGATGATGTGCTTGCTCAGTTTGGCTTTAACCTCCCATCAAAATGCTGTTTTTGCTCAAATCAACACACTTTACATCATTTTTTTAACAGCTGCAACCTCTCTGTTAGGCTCTGGAAAGAAATACACTAGATATGTGCCTCCCTATATTTCCAATTTGATTCTCTTTGGGATAGACTGGCTACCTGCTGGATTTCAAAGGTTTCTCTACCATTCATACCACCATAAACCATACATCACCAATATATGTCTGTTGGCTGCTTTGGAATGCCAAAAATAAGAAACTGTATGAGGATATTGATCCATGTCACAACCATCTAGCAAAATCACTCAAAGACATGATCTACCTTTCATTACTGGCCCATCCTATACACTTATCCAAGCCTATAGATTATGAACTCTCTGATTCTGGCTATGTCCCTCCAACAAAAAAACCACCTAAACTACTGACACCAAAGTTGTTTGGACATGTCCTTCACAGGGGCTAAAGATCAATGTAGATGCTGCATGGGAGAATGGAAATGCATCCATTGCACTCATTATTAGAGACTCCAGATGGGTTCTCATTGCTGCTGAAGGTGCATACATCACATTTGATTCCCCACTTGCTGCAGAAATCCAGGCCATAGAGGCTGGTGCTATCAAAGGTACATCCATCAATACTTGCTACTCTTTGGAATCTAACTGTCATATTGTTGTTCAGATGATAACATGTCTAGAGATGAGACATTGGAAATTTCTGACACAAGTTGACTACATTGCTAATATGTTGGGAAACCACACAATACAGCATATCATTGGACAAGCTAACCAACCAGCAGATGAACTTGCGAAATTCATCAAATAAACCAAGCACATCTGCTTCTTCACTTGGCTGACACTGCCACACAAGGTTAAGTGAATCATCACCTTGGACTACCTCAACATCCCCTCACTCAGAATCCATGATGCTGCTTGATCCCAATGCCAGATCTCCTGTATGGCAAGCCACTCTTCAACTGCCATTGGATCACACACATGAACAAACTGTTTGCAGGCTACTATCCTCTTACCTCCGAAAATTTATAGCTTTCTCTTTTTATTATTCTTTTGTATATGCCATTGCCAGGTTTGCTAGCCAAGTAACTAGAGTGTCCGATTTGATCTTCATTTCGACGTTGGCTAATAGGATTTCTTAGTTCCAACTTGATATAGAAAAATTTGCCAATGAGGGTGATTTTTTCACCTGCTTTTTTGTAAGCACTGGCCTACAATACTTAGGATAGAATAGCTCCCTTTTCTTTCATTTTCAAACTCCCCTCTTTGAGGTTTTGATCATGTAAAACTACTATTAATTTTCAGGGCATAGAGCGCCCAATATAAGCTCTCCACCTCCATGGTGGATTATTACAAAAAAAAAAGAATTTCATCAAATTTTTTTTGACAATATATCTTGACTTCATGATTCGGGAAAATCGTCTAGAAACAAATGAATGATAGAAAGATTGGTGGAAATCTCAGACGTTATACATGAGAGACCTCGACTTAGGCCCTATTCACTTTGGCTTATCTGAATATTTTCAATTCAGTTCGGTTCAGTTTTGTAGAAATATAATTTGATATATTTAACTTAAATTAGTCATACTATTAATACTTAAATACATTAATTTGAATTTCACTTCAATATTTTAGTTCAGTTTTGCAAAAATAAGTCGTAGTATACAGACCCTTAGTATAGTTTGCAAGAGAATGGGCAACAACATTTCTGATTACGGGGAACCCATAATGTTGCCGACCTTTTTTTTTAATTAAAAACCACCCAAGGTGGTGGGGATTTTATAATGGTACCCCTGAGGCCCTGACCCAAAAATAAGCCTTGAAAGGCTGAGTATCATACATATCCATATAGGATGATGGAGCATAGGACTCCGAAGCATAGCATATGCTTTAGAATAGCTAACTAAGAGTAGAGCTAGTCTATTTAGTGAGGCAGCTATATGAACCTCAAAAATCAAATCCAAGAAAGAGAGCCTATTAGTGAATTGTAAACAAAACACAATGTTGCACCCAATTTTGGATCTGGTGTGGTTCTAGCTGAGTTTAAGGTCCAGTGGTGTGTTGTTCTTCATGGGGGAGTTGTGATGAGCATCAATGTCTGCTGATCCTTTCTTTTTCTTTCATCATCTGCTCTGAGAAACATAAAGAAAAATATTAGTAGCACCTGAGTCATGATGATAGTATGAGAGGAGTTCCTGCTCTATCAAGCAGAACCAATCCTTTGATTCTGTCTGGTAGTTGGTCATAAGAATAATCTGAGTCATGCTTGAGATCAAAGGTTAATTTAGCCAAGGCATCTGCCACTAGGTTAGATTGCCTAAAGATGTGTGTTACCACAGAAGTATGTTTGAGTACAAATCTTGAAACAATGTTGCCGACCTTGAAACTATTTCTTCGCCATTTGTTGTATATTCAATTTCTTTTTTAATTAAACCACCTTCAGTGTGGGGAATTTTATTAGGCTCCCCAAACCTACCACCAAGGTCAAAAGACCTAAATTAAATGAGTTTGTACACTTGAGGTTGGAGCTCATGAAACTAGTAAGCTTCCCAAAGGATAAATGAAATGGACTAACTATACCTATCATACTAGTTTATGGCTCATGTATTTGATAGCATTTGGAGTCAGTCTAAAACCGCAAGTAATTTAGCGATCGAGAAACACAAGTTAGCCAATCAGAAGATTATTATCTAATGTAATTCATAAACCAAAAATTACAAAAGAAGACAAAACAACCTCTTTACCCAGGTAGTTGAGTTGCTAGTACTCTAACAGACAAAAGTTACTCGTTAAGTTGTAAAAGATTGAACATGAGCATCAATATTGATAATCTTCACTTTGGACTCCATAATGTAAGAGCTTGAAGGTGAAGTGCATTCTCCATAAATAGTGAAGTTGTGTGAAGACCTCCAACTGACGAGCATCTTGTGTCCAACTCTACTTGGTAGCTTCTCTCCTCCCTCATTTGCACAAGATAAAGAGAGGGTGGTACTATTATCCATAAAAATTACTCGTTAAGTTGTAAAGGATTGAACATGAGCATCAATATTGATAATCTTCACTTTGGACTCCATAGTGTAAGAGCTTGAAGGAGAACAGTTGTAAAAGATTGAACATGAGCATCAATATTGATAATCTTCACTTTGGACTCGATAATGTAAGAGTTGGAAGGAGAAGTGGATTCTCCACGAATAGTGAAGTTGTGTGAAGATCTCCAACTGACGAGCATCTTGTGTCCACTCTGCTTCTCTCCTCTCTCATTGGCACAAGATAAAGAGAGGGTGATACTATTGTCCATAAAAATTACTCAAAAGAGAATCTAATATTAGGCATTCCATTTTTATCAAGTTCAATGATTTCTATTAGTTCCTTAAGTGCCATAGCTATTTCCAAATAAGATGAAAGATGCTTATCTGCACTTTTTGATAAGTCCATAGTTCGCACACGCGGGTTTCGTTCGGACCCGGCTCGAAACCAAGAGGCTTCGGGCTCGATATACGCGGAAGGTGGGCTTACGGGTCCACCGACCTACTCTAAACATGGGCTGTGTATATTCCGAAATACGTACAAGGAATACACTTCCTCTAACTATGGGAATACAACTGTTATTTCCATGAGAGTTATAATCATGCTCGAAATACATACCCCATGTCAATCTAAGGATTGAAAGACTATAAATACAAATGTTTGGTAAACATATCTATCTATCTTTACACATATTACACTTTATATTTATTGCTTCTCAAGGCTGTTTACTGAATTAAGCATCAGAGTGTTTACCCCAACCACTCCGGGGTCTATTTTGCAGATCAGTTCGTGAGTTCGGTTCGAGATCATCCGTTGGTCCTAGACATCAATCAATTTGGAACGCCGAGTGGGACTCGCTTGTCTTTTCTGATCACTCTTTCTCGAACTCATGACCGATCCGGCTGAGGACTCTCGCATGAGTCAGCGAGTCTGTTCTCGAGCCCTGACAAGAGTTAAGAGTGTCAACTTTAGGCCTCCCGCAAAAGATCATGAGACGATTCACATAAGGACTGAGTTTCATCGGGCCACAAGAACAGACACCCCAAAGATTGTTCCCCCGAGGGATAACCCATCTCAAACCTTAACAACCTATGCACACGAGAGAGCAACGCCTCGAGCTGACTACCGTTAAGAGACGGTTACAAGCAAGAAGAGTGAGGACGCCCTTTGAAATTCACCACCTTCACCCCTCACAAGAGCAAGCAGGGCCATAAATGGTGTATCAGAGAAGTCTTTCCTCGAGTATTGGAGAATAAAATAATTCTCCCCGATGAAACCATCATATTTTCGAAGGATAATGCAGTCCCTAATCAGATTCCCCATTCCGATCCATTGATCATATCTGCTATCATCAATCATATGTCAGTTAAACGGATTCTTGTCGATGGGGGAAGTGAAGTTGAAGTCATATTTCTCGGCCGTTATGAGAAGTTGGGTCTAAGTAGAAACAATCTTCGACCCACAAATCCAATCTCGGGATTCATCGGAAATCCCATAATGGCGCCATTAGGAGAGTTTGCACTATCCATACAAGTTGCAGATGGCCCTCACAGCCTAACACTTAAATGCACCTTCATAGTGGTTGACTCCACTGCGCCATTCAATATTATACTCGAGCGACCATGGATGTGTCAAGTTAAGGCCGTCTAGTCTCCCTACCACCTCACCATGAAATTCCCTACAAGTCGAGGGATAGCAACGATACGAGGAAATCAGGGAGTGGCACAGATATTCACAATCTCGGCCATTAAGGACGCAATACGAGAGAACAATGAAAATTCCACACCCGAGCAACTTCACCGAAACGGGCTTCCCCCGATGAGTGTTTCGCTTTTGCTTCCTTGAACTCTCCTCATACTCAATAATCGCAGACCCAGAAGTCTCATCTTTGTTGCTACCACCATTCGATTCCATAAAGTGCTCGGGCTTCATGTAGCTGCAATTTTTATGGGACGTATTAGGAACCTTCTCCAGATACCTATAAGTCTGAGCCGGCCACCGCCATCCTGAAGCATTGAGCCCCCATTACCCAATCATGATACAGTCTTCTCCCTAAGCAACTTCTTGAGTATCCCAGTCAGATGGGGCGGAGTCGCGAAATATTTCTTCTTCACCTTCTCAAGATCGGTGTTCTAATTGGGGACTTGATATTTAATCTGATCAAAGGTCAGGCGAATGCTATCCCACATCCCGCTATTAGTGGGGCACTCGAACGGCTATGGTCCGCGAGGAGTCACAGTGATCGAAGAATCTGTGAAGTATAACATGTGAAGGCTGCGGAAAAGATCCAAACTCGGATCCGCATTATTTCTGGCGCACCACGAGATAAGAGCCATAATAGACACCAGCATATTGGAGTGAATATGGCCAGGATGGAGCTGATAATGCTCCAAAACTTCCGAGAATAGTGGGAGAAAGGGAAAGGTAAGCCCTTGCTGTAGGAATCTCCCAAAGAGCACCTCTACTCTAGGTAACCAAGTCTCGAGTATCCACCTCACTCTCCTTGTACCTCAAATCGCATTCGAGGGGGTACGACACCCTACACCACTCCACGAATGCATCAGCCTTCTTACGGTTCACTAGCACAATAGCCGGGACCTCGCTTGAACCTCCCGCCTCGGAGATCCGCTCCTTCTACTCATGATGGGTCTCTACAAGCTGGTCTATATGCATCCTAGATGGACCTCTGCCTGCCTGCAGATGGACGGCCTGCAAAGGCACTGCGTCCAAAGTGACCTTGGGGAGGCTAAATAGCTCCGTCGGTTGAAGTAGAATTTACTACGTCAATATCTTTGCCTAGACCTGGGGCTCGAAGAGTCGTCTGTTGCAGACTAGTGGCTACATAAGCACGGTAGCTATCATACTCTTTCGCAAGTTCTTCATAGATACAAAAGCACGATGAATTATCCCTGCTACCTTGAGTGGCGCTGGAGCTTGATTGGAACATGCTTGCAGAGAGAATGAGGGAATGAGGTGGTAATCACTAAAAGAAGAAATCTTTGAAAAAAATGAATTTGAGGATTTTCTGATAAAGGAAAAGCTTGAAGAAAATTGCCAATTAGAGATGATGAAAAAGGCACAGAATGGAAATTATTTGGGATATATAACCCAAGATTAAACATCATTTAAGCAGGTAATTACATCGACAGAAGGTAATTACATCAAAATGGTAACCTCTCTATCTATCTTACACACACTACGCTTTATGCGTATTGCTTCTCAATGCTGTTTATTGACTTAAGCATCAGAGTATTTACCCCCGGCCACTCCGGGTCTGTTTTGCAGATAAGTTTGTGAGTTCGGTTCGAGATCATCCGCGGGTCCGAGACATCCATCACTTTTCTTAGCAAGAAAGTCAACAACAAGACTACCTTCCCTCATGATTTGTGTGTGTGTGTGACAATGTGTTCAACACGCAGTCTATTCAGTCCATAACATAGAGAGAAAAGTGTACATTCAATTCTTGTATGATCACTAACCCTAATTATTGCAGTAAAACAATCAGACACTACACGATTTGCACCAATATCTGAACCTAGTTGATACCCTAAATGAATGACCATGATTTCAACATGCACTAATGATATGCAGGGAGATATCTCAATGCCACTTTGGAGACATGACCAAGTCCGTCCCTCACAATAATTCCAATGCTAGTATTACCATTAGACGGAAAAGATATATTAATTTTGTACCCTTGATCAGGGGAGTTCCATTTAACCCTTTTAACAAGTTTATGTCTTTTCTTTTTGAGAAAAGGAACTAATCTTATGTCAGTCAGAAACTGTTTCATAGCGGGGTTTCCATATAAAGGAATGCGGCGAAGATCTAGAGACTTGTCTAATCCTTACATATGTTCTCATGAGGGATATATTCATCATCATATAATAGTTTATTTCTCCTAGTTTAAGGAGCCCAATACACCACCATTATGGTTGTTCTTGTTATTTATTATTATAGTACAACTTTTCGATATGATAAATAAAATTGAATCCTTTATCTTCTAACTCAGGGGCTTTCATAGCAAGGAGTCCATGAAAAGATGACCAAACATTTGAGTTAGAAGAACATATATTGAAGAAGTGCTCTATAGAATTAGCATTACAGTATAGAGAGCACTTAGATGTAAAATGAGAACCAAATATGACTAGAAAATCATCAAAAGGTAGTAGTCTGTTCCTAATTCTATGTGTAGTAGGTAGCACAGTAAATCGTACCAATTACGCTGGAAAAAATTGCTAATTGTGAACGACTTGACTATAACCTCAAACAGTCATATGACTCATAGTCCATAATCACAATTCACTAGTCATGCTTCAGCACTTGGACATATAAAATATTGAATCCTCCACTACTGATTAGTGCCGCACTAAAATTCCCTATAAAAGCATGGAAAAAATAATGCACTGCAAAACAGCTCCTCACCATTCTTAAATACCCAAGAGCTAGCCATGAAGTTGTCATCCATTCGTTCTGCAGCAGCATGTTTGATGGTGATGGTGGTGCTGATTTTAGGTGCTGATCAGCTTCAGCCGGCAGCCGGAGCAACGTGCGTGATAACGCAGCTGAGCCCGTGCATCCCAGCAATCACGTCGTCGAGCCCGCCGTCGAAGCTGTGCTGTGCTCGGATCAAGCAGCAGAGGCCTTGCCTGTGCCGCTACGCCAGGGACCCCAACTACGGCCAGTATGTCAATACCCCTAAGGCCAAAGGGATCGCCAGAAGCTGCCGTGTTCCCATTCCCAAGTGTTGAATCAATGGATTTATATATATGCAGCAAAAGTCATTATCTGTTGAATATGGTTTGATCATCGACTATATATATAATACTCATCGTCATGGAATATCGGTCAAATAAAACTATATCATGGGATTTGTACGTGACCTGAATTGCCTGGAACACTGTTTTTGGCGTTCATATGAAGTTCCTTGATATCTTCTCGTTTTATTCTGTTTGATACTTTTAAAATCACTACCTTTAAATAAGTTCAGATAGATATACTTGTAATATGATACGTACTTTTAAATTTGATGCAAATTCTCTTAAAAGATTAACTGTTACTTCAAGTAGTAAAACAATAAATCTAACAGTTATCAATGCTTCATCGTAGTAAGCACAATAAATTAGTATAAAAGAACTAGTATAATATCCTGTGCCGAACGGGAATGCAATTTTAAAATATTGTAAATTAGTAAAAAAAATGTAATGTTAGTAACATTACCAAGTATTAATTTTGACTATATGGCACAATTTTTCACATTTTTTAATATACATTTATCTAAAATATGATTTTTGAAAAAAAATTCAAGTCATAAGTTTTTTAATACCTTCCATATAAAAACCATATAGTACATAAGTATGAACCGATCTTTCAAAATTATTTAAAGTATCGACTATTCTAATCACTTTTGGGAGATGCAATTAATCTCACTATTTCATATAACATGAAATTGAAACACCCGCGTGTTTAACTCAGCGGTTGGGACATTGAGTTCATTGCGATAGAAAATTAGTGACATTCAAATAATCAAATAAATTAAATTGCACACATTTAATCACATTAAAGTAAAATTAGTCTCATTATATTTCAAAATTAATCAAACTAAACTGATTTAATCAAATTAACTACTAACAGAAGCAATTTAAATAAATATGACTAATAATATCCCTTTATTTATTCAAACTAATTATAAATATATTTGACTAACTTCATTTTAATTATTTGAACATAATACAATTACAGTTCAAATGTATTTCAAATGATTTCGATGATAATTATAAACATGTAGCTAATCAATCATCAGTGCATTTAAGAGTAATTTACTGTCAAATTAAGTAAAACGTTGCAAAATGGTAATGAAATATGGTAATCAATTAATCAACATAACTACTAATTAATTATACTAAACGTTGCAAAACGATAATGAAATATGGAAGTCAATCAATCAATATAACTACTAATTAATTATACTATAACATGTAACGTTTCATCTTATTGTATTTGTGAATTAGTCACATTAACTACTAATAATATGAAGCAGTTTAAATAAATAAGCATAGAACATTTTATCTCCCTTTATTTGAATAACTTAATTTAAACTCGTTAAACATAATACAATTAGTTTAAATATATTTCAAATTATTTCGACAATATAATTTTAAATGTATAATCACTCATATTTGCGGAAAAAAATCGACTATCCAGACAACGATTTTCACATCTCTTAAATTTTATTTTAATGGTTTATAACATAACTAAATCAGTGATCAGATTTTTATGTTCTATTCAATTTGCTTTAGTTTCTTTATAAAATTTGAAATTATTGAAAAGATATTCATCTCTTAATATTTAATTAATGAATTGTCCTTTCGTTTTGCAACTTGCACGATTTTAAGTACACATATAAAACCGTGTTTCTATTACAAATGAGAATTTGAACGGGTACATGCATTCCTGCCCAACCAACTTAAAACTTCTCTCATTAGTTAGTCTAATAATCTTTATACCAGAAAGTTGAAAAATTATTAAAACGGTCATGGTCAAATTTCTGCAACTGTAGTTTAAAAATAAAATAAATATGCAACTAAAATTCTAAGAAAGAAAGATTAAATATAGTCTGAAGTGCAAGTTGTCCAAGATTGTGTCTTGTGCATGTATTGCAACATACTGCAAACTTTTGATAAATGAAGGACCTTTCTTGCTAATGGTAGAAACATAATCAGAATATGTTTATATAATACTCGTGCCCATGCACGAATATTTATTTTAAAATTATTATATATTAGTTTAGTAAATAAATTTTTTATTCATCAATAATAATATATTTATAAATTTTATAGTATTTGGAAAATTATTCAAATTTTGGCGATTTAATCATGAAATATCTATTAAATAATATCAGAGTTTTTAAAAATATGATTTTATTAATAATATTGTAGTACATTATAGTAATTTTTTTGTTGTTCGATAATATTTTTATAAAATAAATACTAATATTTAAACCGTGCTTAAATACTTTATTAATAATATTTTTTTTGAATTGAAGAACGAAAGTCGACCATAATTAAATTAAATTGTGATAATGATTGATCTTATAACTTTTGCGATTTTTGTTGCGAAGATTCATCTCTTTTAGAAATATCTCATATTGTTCAATGAGTAACCTTAATAGTTCATATATAAAAACACACGCTAACTCTTCGTATCCTTACTTGAACTATCATTAATTAAATATTAGAAATTACTATATTAAAGTTGAAATCAACGTGTGCATTACTAATTTATTTTAGTGATATCTCTTTGCATTCGGCTTGTCATTTTATTATAACTATAACTGATACAATACAGATGCTAGATCATCACTTTAATAAGTACATTTCTTTGCAGCAAATTGCAACAAAAGATATCAGGTTGCAAGTACAGTACCACAAATCAAGTTCTTATTTATCTTAGTAGGAATGTCTAAACAAAAGATACATAATTCTGAATAATGGTAATATCATAGTCATTATGTAGTAATGTACCAGGTTTCAACCTCTACGACAAACATCTCCATCACACTTCAGTCCCTCTTTCTTTGCAATCTCCTCATTTTCACCTTAAATCTCCTCGACTCTCTCTTTAGTGAACGGATAGGCGCAGGCACCATGCTTCTCTACAATGTCCCGAGCCTTAGATGAGAATGTATTTCCATCAGGACCAAGTGCAACAAACATTGGAATGGTTATGACCTTAAAGTCGTCCTTGATGTTCTGTTCTCGCATCTTTTGCTCATCTTTCAAGCACATGGAGAAGATCCCTTTATGATCCTCTGAATCAACAGTAAGATTCAGGCTCACAAACTGCACATCACCAACAAAATGACCTCTTTCTCCACTGAATTTGTTCATCAGCAAAGACAGGCTCGAAATCGAATCCAATGAAAGCTTCTGCAGCCTTGAACCAAGCTCATCCATATTCAAAGCACCAATCTTGGGAGATTCCAATGTACTCATGAAAGGAGATACATCAGCCCAGATTGAGGCACTTGTCAAGAGTAGCACCAACAGCATGACAACAGGCTTCCAAAAGCTCTTCTTCTACCTTGCACTATTGGCTTCCTTAGCCTCTTCAACATGAGCCTCAGAAACAACTTCACTCTCAGTTTCCTCAGCCATTGACTCAGGAACATAAAGATCATCTTCTTCAGCTCCTTCTGGGAGCATATCATCATCAGAACCCTTTTGGGAATCCACTCCAGAAACAGACTACTCAATTCCATCACTATCCGAAAAGCTATCGGACAAAATCTCAAGAAGGTTGTCCTCTAGACTCCTAGGAATCCCCAATTCATCACCAATTTCTTGATCCAAAAGGGCCTCTACTCTAGGGATAGGTTTATAGTGCAAAAACTGAGGCCTAGGGGAAAGAAAGTTGGTTTTGGGATCATAAGGTGGAACAAAAGCATTGGCATCAAGAGGGTCTATAATGGGTGAAGAAACTGAAACCTTGGAAACACAGTCATCGGAAAATGTTACCTTTTCGGAGCTTTTGGAGGTAGAAACCATTACGTCGGAAAGTGTGATTGAGGTCCGCACAAGGTCGTTCCGCTCCACCAACACCTTCTTGCGCGGCGAAGGAGTAAACTTCGAGGCGGCGGAAATGGTCGGAGCCATGAATCCCTTCGTCCCAGTCATCGCTGTCGGCAACGACTTCGCCGGAGCCCGTTTGTACAGATGATTCTCATTGCAAATGCTCATTCAGTAAAGCCCAAACTGCATCAAAACCTGCTCAGTGAGAAAAGGGGATTTTTTTAGGGTTCATCATTCCAACATAGAAGCCCGTTTACAGCAGTTTTCCCCTTCAATTGCAGCAAAATCAATTCAAAATTTTCAGTCTATATCCATGAGAATAAAAGCAATGAACATAATCATACTGCAAAAATTGCGATTAATTAAACTTCTGCTGATTTGAGTAGTTGTCTGAAGAAGAAGATGGGGAAAAGAGCATACCTGTATAGAGACGTCGGACATGGATGAACCCTAACGGCTTCTGCCTGGTTGTAGACAAAAGCGACGTCCCTTGGAAGTTTTTGACGGCAAGTGCGGCAAGGCAGCGGCTAATTCTAATCACCAAAATTTGTTAGGCTAATTTAAAGATCGAAATTGAGGGTGAGAAGAAGATAAACTGATGACGAATTAATGGAATTGTATATGGGGATGTAAGGTGAGGAGGAAGTAACGATGATTGATTGAGGATGAAGGGAGGATGCTCCGCTTCAGTTACAAAAACTGATGATGGATATTATAGATGTAGGTGGTAAGGAATTTTTTAAAGTGGAAGTATTGGAACGTAGTATAAGGTATTTACCACCTTAATTAAAACGAAATATTAAGTGTACTAAAAGAAAAACAAAAATAAAAGGAAAATAAGGTATATGTGTCAAAGTGGGGCCCGACTGATGTGTAATTACCTAGATGCTTCAAAAATTAATTTTAAATTCTGAGAAAATTAGAAATCATGTTTTTTTAAAGATAGTTATAGATATGGATATGTAAAATAATTTTTTATGTACAGGAGTTGATATTTGTGATGGGGGTATTTTCATCCTCATATATCAAACTCATGATTCATAATTGCATTCATATGCTCAATCATTACCATAAAACAAACTAGATTAGTCAAATTCAGATGAACATTTCAGAGATACAATTTACAAAATTGCTAGTTAAAAAAATAATAGTTACATTTTTTTTAAAACGGGAAATTTCATTATTACTAATTAAGAGTATTACAATAGAAATAACTACAGTTATGATTATTAGCAACTACATGTGTCTGTTGTACACTAGTTCTAGGAACCTTTATAATGCTGAAGTTTTGGAACTGTTGCTTCAATATCCTGATGTCTGCAACCAAAGCTTCAAGCTGCCAAGGCGGTTTGGTTTCTTCTTTGTCAACTAGCCGCTGCAAGATCTGGCTATCGGTATGAATTTGTATATGTTGGATGTGTTTCTCCCTTGCCAAGTCCATTCCTTTATAACAAGAGAAAAACTCTGCATGTGCTGCCGACGAAGCCACAAAATGTTCCAGTCCCCAATGTACAACCTCTCCTACATGAGGATTGTTGATTAGCCATGCAGATGTTCCATGACTCCTAGTTTTCCAGAAGGCCCCATCAATGATCAGAAGCATGTATTGCTCAGGAATATCATTGCCATGGCTAACAGATGGCCCAATATAACCATCTTCTTGTGCTCCAGTCACCCCGATATCTTCAATATCCTAATATCTGACTCTTGCAACTTGATGATCAGTATAGGCCTGTGATAATGTCATGTCTAAGTTCCGCAACTGATTCCTGGACACCTTACTATTCCTTAACTTTCATAAGTTCCATAACAAGCAACATGTCAATGCAATTGCATCATCATCTGGTGCAATTTGACACCAGTTCCAAAACCAATTCCTAAAAGAAATCGGGGAACCAGTATTAAAATCAAAACCTTGTGCGGAAGCCCTCCAAAATCTCTTGGTGAACTCGCATTCTATCAACAAGTGATCGATGTCTTCTAATCTTTCCTCATTACAGAGCTTACAAGAAGGATCTCCTATAATGCCTATCCTTACTAAATTGTTGGTTGTAGGCAATATATCATGAACCGCTCTCCATATGAATATGATAATCTTCATCGGGACTTTTAGATTCCATAATTTTGTCCATGACGGTTCTCTGGTCGAAGACGAAGAGGGATCCGCAGTCTCGGATTCTTGGATTCTGTAGCAGATTTGACTGTATAGTCACCATCATTGGTATAAGGCCATATAATACAATCCTCCTGTTGACCTTGATTTGGGAGGGGAATTTGAAATATCTTCTTTGCCACATCCATATTAAAGATACTCCTAATGAACTCACCCCTCCATTGGTTATTCTGATCTATAAGATCAGAAACTTTTAAAGATGTCTGAGTGCCAAATAATTGCCTTGTCTGCCACTGTACATCCGGAATCCAATTATCTGCTATCCCTATTTGAGTTCCCTTCTTTACTCTCTATTTCCATTTTGATTTGAGAAAGTCCCTAGCCCAAAGTATGCCTTTCCATCCCCATGAATGAGAGGATTTTTGTCTAACATTTTGAAACTGATCAGCTCTGCAGTACTTTTGCTTTAGAATCTTAACCATCAAACAATCCTTGTCTTGCAACAAGCTCCATGCATGTTTCGCCAATAAAGCTCAATTCATGTAATATGAAGGGCGTAATCCTAGCCCACCTTTGTTCTTAGGCAAACACATATTTTTCCATGAGCTCCAGTGCAGTCCCCTCCCTTCCACATCACCTTTCCAGATTAAAGTAGTTGTGATCTTGTCAATTTTATCCAATATTGTTTTGGGTATCTTAAAGATACCATTGGATAGATTGGTAATGCTGATATCACAGACTTTGCCAGTGTGATTCTACCTGCCAAAGAAAGAAATCGATTCTTCCAAGAATCATATTTCACCTTGATGTTGTTTATCAGATCCTTGTACATGTCGCACTTTCCTTGAGCAAAGTTGATCTTCATTCCCAGATATTTAGTACTTATCCCTTGGTTGTGTATATTCAGAGTATTCCTTAGGTATTGTTCCTTATTCTGAGAAGTATTTGAACTGACTAAAATACCTGATTTATTGAAGTTGATTCGTTGGCCAGAGTATCTAGCAAAATGATCAATATCCCTTGCCAATTTCTTAATCGGTTCCTCTCTACACTCAAGGAACAACAGACAATCATCTGCGTACATGAGATGATCACTCTTTGTACTCCTCGACCCGGGCTATAACCACAACTCTGATTCTGTTGCAACCTAGATTGTATGGCCACAGATAAGTACTGCTGACAGATTATAAACAGAATTGGTGACAAAGGACACCCTTGCCTCAACCCTCTCACTGGCATGAAGAAATCAGAATTGCACCCATTCACTCTTAATGACATTGAGACAGTTGTTACACATTGATGAATTAATTGTATCCAATTCTGGAGGAATCCCATATAACTCAATGCACTAAATAGAAATGGCCAAGAGACTCTGTCATATGCTTTACTCATATCCAACTTTATAGCAGCGATACCTGTTTTCCCTTTCTTCTTCTTTAAGAATTCAAGCATTTCATGAGCAAGTATAACATTTTCTCCAATGTTCCTGTTTTAACAAACCCTGATTATGTCTTGTCAACGACGTCATTCATTTTCCCAGATAACCTCATTGCCAATACTTTTGCTATGATCTTATATTTGACGTTGCATAGTTTCTTCTTTGGGATAAGAATAATGACTGTTTGATTTCATTCTCTAGGTAGTGCGTGCCCCTCCAAAATTTGTAAAATGACATCTGTTAGCTGGTCACCTATTTGTTCCCAATGAGCTTTATAAAATCCTGCCAGAAGACCATCTAAGCCTGGAGCTTTCCAGGGTTTCATATTCTTCAATGCTAAATACACCTCCTGCCTGGTGAAACTTTCCTCCAGCTGTTGAATGTGTTACCGATTAAGTCTGAGATTGTTAGATTCCATGAACGGTGACATGCTTATCTCTGGACTTGGCTGAGCTGGATATGCTGCTGACCTAACATAAAGATCCTGAAAATGCTGCATCATAACTTGTTTTATGTCTTCTTCATTCCTATGCCAAACCCTATTCTGATCCTGTAGTTCAACAATCTGATTTATCGTCTGTCTTCTTGTAGCCCGCCCACTTATGAAAAAATGATGTATTTCTGCACCAAATCTCCCCCAGTTGGTTCTCACCCTTTGCTGCCAATAATTAGCTTGATTATCCAGAAGTTCCTGTAATCTTTGCCTGCACTTTCTTTCCTCCAATATTTGTTGATGAGATACTTGTGCTTGTTGTATTCGTATCGGCTTTTGAGACTCCTCCTTGATCTTACTTTCGAGATTTCCAAAAGACTTCATACTCCAGTTTGTTAAAAAACAAAAAACCTTCTTGAGAGTTATTGGCAACACTTGTGTAAAAAAAAATTAAAAACTTTCCTGAGAGTTATTGGTAAAAAACAATACAGAATTTCTTGCAGCTTTTTTTAACTAATGCAAAATGTAATTTGATTGGAAGTGGTAAGATTGCTCTTATTCATTTATTTTATTTATACTTAACCATTTGATTGAGGGTGTATTCGTTTTTTTAAAAATAATACGAATTACAAAAGTAAAATATATATATTAGTCTTGTAATAGACCGTCTATATTATAGCAATAATATAGACGGCCTATTTTTGCAATTAAAATAGGAAGCGGCCCCCATCCTGCAAATTACTTTTGGGCAGGTCCTTTTTATGCAATTTCCGAAACCTAATAAATATATATACAAGTTAACAGTGCCATTTTCCCCAAATTCTGAAAAGAGTCTTTTCCCCTTTCCCCCAAATTCTCCAGAGCTCTGCCTTTCTGCCCGTGAAATCCTTTTCTTCTGCTTTTTCCCAACGATATATCCCTATTCTTTCGAATTGATGTTGAGATGGAGTCCTTACAGAGGTACTTCTATTAGAAGATGAGGCAGAACCATAACCTCGGCGCTTTAACTCGGCGTTTTCCGATTGTTTCAACTCGTCTTCCGGTCGGCGTTCAACTCGTCTTCCGGTCGGCGTTCAACTCGTATTCCGATCGGCTCCGACTCCTGGTAACTTCTCGTGTCTGATTTGTTGTGGTTTCGATTTGCTGTGGTTACGATTGTTGTGTTGATTTGTATTCTGATTTATACTATGATTGCTCTGAAATGTTAGGATCTGCTGTTTCGCTGTTGATCTGTTATGTGATGTCTATGTATGCTTTGATTGCTGTGATTTCGATTGTTGTGTTATTTTTATGCTCTGATTGCTGTGATTATGTTAGAATCTGCTGTTTTAGCTGTTGATTTGCTGCTGTGATCTTTATGTGTGTTGTTGGTTGCTTATATATGTATGTGCAGTTGTTCGATGCAAAATATATGTGTTGTGTGGTTTCTGATTATGCAGTTGCCGTGAGGCATCTATATGTGCTGTGTTGGGGTGCTTTTATATGTGTGTGCAGTTATTTTAGGTGTTCTGTTGTTTGATGCAAATACAGTTGTTTGATGCAAATATATGCGTTGTTGATGCAGTTGTTCGGTGTTTAGCTACCTTGCTTTTTTGTGGATTCTGCCTTGTTATGAAATTTTATGTGTTTAGTTTGAAAACTAGACTGTTTAATGTGGTTTCTGTCTGCATATGAAATTTTGTGTGTTTAACTTGAAAACTAGGCTTCTTGATTTTTGTGTTGAAACTTGATTATTTATTGTGAAAACTGTGGTGTTTGTAAAACTTGATTTTTCAATGTGAAAACTGTGATTGTGAAAACTTGGTTATTAAGGCTGAAAACTACAGTGACTGTAGAAACTATATTTTTTAGGCTGAAAATTGTGGTGGTTGTAAAACTTGTTTGTTTAGATTGAAAACTGTTTTTATTGTGAAAACTTGATTGTTTTGGTTGAAAACTTTGGTGTTTGCGAAACTTGATTATTTATCGTGAACACTGTGAAGGTTGTGAAAATTTAATTATTTAGGCTGAAAATTAGAGTGATTGTAGAAATTTGATTTTTTAGGTTGAACACTATGCTTTTTGTGAAATTTGATTGTTTAAGTTGAAAACTGTGATAATTGTGAAAAAAATGAATTTTTAGGCTGAATACTTTGGTGAAACTTGACTATACTTAACACAACATTATTTAACCTAAACACCATAGTTTTCATGTACCTAAAATCTGATGTTTATAATATGGAAATATGTCTTTCTAACCTGAATTCTTTTGTGTTTACAAGTGTTTAAAATCCAGAAATTATATTTGCTGATTTGAATACATATTCTTTGCTTGAACAGTGCCGTGAAAAGTGCGGGTGAACAGTGCCGTGAATAGTGCGAGTGAACAGTGCCGTGAATAGTACTTTTCCCAAATTTTGCAAATAAGGACCTCCTTCCTTCCATATTGTAATATAGTTCTTGGTCTATTTTATAGCTATAATATAGACGGTCACTCCAAACACCAACTCATATATTCTGCGGGACCCAATTTTCTAGAAATAATAAGGAGTGCATAAGTAAAATACCCATACTAATTATTCCAACCATTTTCCAAGTGTAATACTTGCCAATAGCCGATATCCTTTGTGAAGGGTCCAATTCAAATCATGTACTAGTAGGGGTATTAAATTCAAATTGTATAAACCTCAGGGATTATAATGCAATTGATAAGAACCAGAACCCTCTATATAAACCGGGTGGAGAAGAAGATGACCCTCGGCCTCTATATACGTTGCCCCTCTCCAGATGACATATGATTTCTCTTAAATTTCACCAACAGCCCTTGAATTTCGTTTGATTCTTCTGAAAAATCTCAGCATAATTAGCGTCTGCATATAATTTCGTAGTCCAGATTTTGTTAGCAGACATCTAGACATGCTTTTGATCAGTTTCCGAGTGATTGAAATAGGAATGATGAGGAGGAACAGGAGGCTGAGAGTGTAATAGGCTGTGATGATAACGCTCATGGTCTCGGAGCAAACGGGTCGGGCTGAAACTGACCCGTATCTTGGCGGGGCAACCCGGTAGGCTACCGGAAGTTGCAGCCATGGCGGTGTCGTGCGTCGCCTGACCCATTGAATACTGATCTGAGCCTATGCAGATAACCTAAAAACAGCTGTTTTATGATCTTAGCGATGTCGATGATGTTATCCAGGGAGATGTTGTTGCCGTTGTGCTTGATGTTCTTCACCATTTTTCCAGTCTATGCTGTATCCTTTGGCTATGTTTTCTCAGATCTTTTGCATGCTGAGACCGAACCGTATCTTGGCGGGGCAACCCGGATTTGCAGCCATGGCGGTGTCGTGCTCTGAGCACTGGCGGTTTTTACAGTGCTGGAGCTCAGAAGAATGAGCTAGCAGCTGCTCTGAGACTGTGAATGAGGCTGCGGAGAGAACAAAAAGGGAATTTTTTTAAGGGTTGTTGCCCGCTCTCCAGTTAGGTCCATGATTTCTCTTCATTCACCAACCACCCTTTCATCTGTCTTTAGCAACACCCTTTTGAGATCAATGGCACCTTATCGTGAATCGACTAGCTCGGTGAGAACACCAACTGAGGCTGTATCTTGGCGGGGCAACCACCCGGATGGCATTCTCAATGCAACCGGGGGTTTGCAGCCATGGCGGTGTCAGGCTGTGGCCTGATCCAATCACACTGACCTGAGCCTTTGTTAATTTGTGGATTCTTAGTTTTTGTGGATGCTTGTTGCATTGGTTTTGTTGTTAGTGATATTCTTTTTGATGTTTTTAAATAATTGAGCTTTATGCATGTCAAAAGATTGGATTTTTAGGGTAGTTTTTGTGTGTTACATTGCTTTGTTTCATAGCGGTATGCATATGCTATCTAATTTTCTGTGAATTGTTACATTCTTAGTCAATCTTTGGATGGTTGTTCTGTTGCTTTGAATCTGATTAGCTTTTTTGTTTTCACTGCTTAATCTGTGATTCAAATTGCATTATGGAATGTGGTAATTGCAATCTTGTTAAACTGACATTAGGACTCTGACTCTCCTGTTGTTATTGAAACTTGATGGTGACTTATGCTTGAGCTCGATATGTGGTCCAAATGGTGTAAATGTCTGCCTAATTTAAGCTTTATTATGATATTTGGTTATGTTTTATCTTCTTGGTTCTGTTCTGTGTGAATCTGATCATAGTTCTGGTGTAATCTGAAAGAGATTGATGAAATCCCTCATACTGGTTAATGAGATTTATGGAATGTCCTGTTTTAAACAAAGGGACATTCTCATACAAATCTTGTTTTTGGACAAGCTATATAATTCGCATTCATTGCTGTCATCCTTCACCTTACTAACATCTACAAACTTAATCTTGGTGGCCGTGGCTCGCCAAGCAGTACAAAACTCATGAAATCCTCCTTTATTGACACATTTTGTCATATATCCCAACAGATCGATTGGGTAGGGCTGAAACCAACACGTATCTTGGCGGGGCAACCTGGATGACACCGGGATTTGCAGCCTTGGCGGTGTCGTGCCTGGCCCTCTGAGGGGTTATCATCTGTTGGGAAATTTCAACATCACTATTGGTGACCTCCTCCTACAAATCCTTCGGATCCTTGGCTTAATGATTTTTGCAATCTTGAAGATGTCATCCAAATGTTTTCATTGTGCTTGATAGTTTTGACCTTCTTTCTGTCACGCTCTGGCTCCTTAAGCGCCTTAATGACAGAGACCTTGATAAGATGTTCTCTCCTTGGTAGTTTGAGAGAGCCCAGAAGAATGAGGCGGCAGGGAGCTAGGATTTCTCAAAGGGCTGTTGCCCCTCCCTCTTCTTCAAGCCAATGATTTCCCAACCAACAGCCCTTCAATTTTATGCATGTAATGAACATGTGGACGGACTGGGAATGGTCATGGGAATTTATAATGTTGAGGATGGGAGCATTGAAAGGTTGGATATGCAATTCTTTAGTGTTCTTCTTCTTCTGAACCAAAGTGTCCAAAACTGGTCAATTACTATCAACACTAGTTTAGACATAGGTGTGAACCTCAGGGGTCATAATGCAATTAAATTCAAGAAGCCTCTCTATATAGAGACCGTGAAGTAGCTGCTCCGAAAACAGCAGCTCCGAGACTGAGAATGAGGCGGCGGAGAGCAAATGGGAATTTTCTAGGGTTGTTGCCCCTCTCCGTATGCCCTATGATTTCTCCATTTCTCACCAACAGCCCTTGTTAATCGTTGTTATGGCGTATCTTAAATTTAAATATTTGGTCAGTATATGAAGAAGAAGAAGAATCTGATGGAAAACAAACATGAACATAGGCTGTGATGATTTGGTCTCGGACCTAATTGATCGGGTTGAAACTGACCCGTATCTTGGCGGGGCAACCCAGAACCGTGACTTGCAGCCATGGCGGCTTCGTGATGTCGCCTGATCTAATCTGAATGATCTGAGCCTTTTTTGAGTATTTTGCTTACTTTTCTAAATTCCTCTGAACGCCATGAAATCCTCTATTCAGGCCAGCTGAACCCGACTTGTAGTTTGGCGGCCAACCAGGATGGCATCTTGATGCAACCGGGACTTGCAGCCATGGCGGTGTCGCGCTGTTTCTGATGTAATCCTATTGGTCTGAGCCGCTTGTTAAAACAGGTATTTGTTATAATTCAAGTTCAGTTAGTTTATAATTTAGTTATTATTCTTGTTCTTGTTCAGTTAGTTAAAATTCTGGTTCAGCTGTTTTACTTGCTATGAGTTGCTTAATGAACTGTCAAATTGTTTAGTTTGTTTGAGAAAGGCTTGGCTGTGATGATTGAAGGATTGCCCTGTTGTTTGAGCTCATATTGTGGTCCTAGTGGTCTTGATGTATGCCTAGTATTGCTCTATGATAATTTGGTTGTGTTTTATCTGTTTGGACTTCGGTTCTGTGTGATTCTGAAATCAGTTCTGCTGAAATGAAATAGATCGATGAATTTGAGCTTGTGTTATACTTTTAGTTATTTTTTTGGGGGAATTCTTTTTTTTTTCCTGTTATGTGGCTTGGTATGAGTTGTTTAATGAATGGCCAAAATATTTAGTGTATCTGTGAAACGCTTAGCTGTGATGAGTGAAGGACTGTCCTGTTGTGATTGTGAATCATTACTTTTGTTTGAGCTCATATTGTTGTCCTACTGGTGTTGATGTTATTGCGAATCTTGACTTGATGATGATTTGGTTCTGTTCTGTTCCAAGTTCTGCTGTAATTCTGAGATCAATGAATCCACTGGTTTATGCAGAGACAGGTTCTGAGATTTGTGAAATAGAACAGCCCTGTTCCAAACAAAGGTGCACATTCTCATACAAATCTTGTGCTTGGACAAGCTGTGGAGTTTGCGTTCATCGCTGTCATCCTTCTTCTCAGCAAGCATAAGAATGGGAACCTCACTAACAACTACTACAAAATTATCCTTTGGTGGCTGCAGCTTGCCAAGAGGTACAAACCCCTCTGAACACCATAAGATCTTCTATTATTGGCAAAAAATTGCACACGGGTCAGGCTGAAACCGACCTGCATCTTGGCGGGGCAAACCCGGATGACACCGGGATTTGCAGCCATGGCGGTGTCGTGCTGCCTGGCCCAATCAAACTGGTGCTCCTTGGCCATAGACCTCGGCTTCATGATCTCAGCAATCTCGATGACAGCATTCATGGAGATGTTGCTGTTGTGCTTAATGATTTTGACCTTCTTCCTGTCTTGTTCGGCTCCTTGCCTAATAAGCACCAGTATGTTATATCCAGGCAACATCATGTTATCACCATAGATGCAAATCCAGGTTACGAGTCAGTTTCCCGTTAAGGGATATTCTCAGCAAGTAAAAGATTGGTAAGAAAACATTGCCAAGGAGACCGCTAAGGAGCCCAGAAGAATGAGGCAGCAGGGAGTTGGGATTTCTCAAAGGGTTGTTGCCCCTCCCTCTTCATGCCCATGATTTCTCTTTTTCCCCAACCAACAGCCCTTCAATTATGTGTTTGCAGAAACTGTATCAGGGTATTGAACTGATCAAGCTTAAACTGTAACTCCTGAGCTTCTACCATACCAACCAAATGACCTCTTAATCTCTTACTTGATAAGGCTATGATGATGAATCAGATCCTGGGCAACATTATGAGGACATTATGAGGACATTTGAGCCGTATCTTGGCAGGGTGACCCGGATGGCATATGAATGCAACCGGTGTTGCAGCCATGGCGATCTCTTCGTTCTCTGTTCTGACCTGTACATTAATCTGGGCCTTATTCTGTGTTTTAAAGGTTTAGGAAGATTTGGTTGCTCAGGTTTTTGTAGGTGCTATCGTTGCAGTTATTCTTGGTTCTGTGTTGTTCTGTGTGATGTTTCATGTTTACTTGCACGTTATGAGTTGCTTTACCTGAAACTGAAGTTTGTGTAGTGTGGTGAATGAATCACTGTCCTAATGACATAGGCCTAGTTGTGAATCACAGTACTTCGTTATTGATACTTGAGTAATGGCACATTGTAACTTAAGTTTGAGCTTGAAAAGTGATCCAAATTTTGTTCCATGTCTGCCTACTCTATTTTAATGATTTACAAAATTTTGGTTACATTTACTTTGGCACCGTCTCCGCTAGCATGTTTGGCATATAACAAACTGCTTGATTATGATATGCTTACTTTAACATGAATCTTAGAAGTTAATACTCCTAGTTTTGTTTGCATTTGGTTAATGAAGCATTGTCCTGATGAGGTTTTGTCGTAAAACGCAGTCTACTTGGTTATTAAAACTTGTGTGAGCTTGAAAGTGTTGTTCATGTCTACCTATTCTAGCTTTAATCTCTATTGTTGAACAAACCATTGCAAGAGCAATGGAAGACTGTAATGTTTCAGTGATACATGACAACATTACATCAAACTACACTTTCAAACTTACAAAGTGTTCAACCTCGAGGTTGATTTTGGTTCAGTTTTCTTCATCTAATTTAGCTACGATTTTTTCCTGTATGTTTTGTATGTTGTTCCTGTCTGTAATTGTTTATAATGTTGCTTGTTGTTAAGGATTTCTATTTTTCTTCCTAAAAAAGGAAAAGGATTTCTATTTTTCTAGGCTAGAATTATATACTCCTGCTCCATAAGTAAAGGGTATAAATTCATATAATCATAATCTTGCTGGGTACTTTTGTATAGCTGATAAGGGGTAATGATGCAATTCAGAATCAGAAGCTTCTGTATAAGCCAATGGATAAGATTCTGTAAAGGAACATACTAGAGATATTTAATTAATGGATTTCCTGGGTTGCATCCATCGGCGGAGAGCAAATGGGAATTTTGAAGGGTTGTTGCCCCTCTCCGTTTGCCCTATGATTTCTCTGTTATATCACCAACAGCCCTTTTGAGAATTGAGAAGTAAGATGTGAAAAATATTAGGCATGATATAGCACACAGCTCCATAAGATCCATACCAGAAATACAATCCCATATGAGGGCTATTGGGCTAGTGATTGAATGGTAGAAGTTGAGCAGAAAAAGAATGTAACAAATAGAGGCTGTGATGATTATATTCATGGTCTCGGAGCAAATGGGTCGGGCTGGAATCAACCTGTATCTTGGCGGGGCAACCCGGAATGTTTCCGGGATTTGCAGCCATGGCGGTGTGGAACTGCTTCCCGGCCCTGTCAAACTGATCTGAGCCTCTTTTGTTGAAACTTGAAAGCAAATGTATGATAGGACAGGCTTGTGAACAGTAGTTTTGGGTTCCTCTTATTATAAAGTTTGTAGCGTTACTTGTTAGTAAGGTTCCTCTTCTTATGCTTGCTGAGAATAATGGTGGCAGTGATGTACTGAATTCTATAGCTTGTACGGAAAATGCCCCTTCTTGGTGCTATGGGTCAAGCTGAAAGCAACCCCGTATCTTGGCGGGGCAACCTGGAGTTGCAGCCATGGCGGTGTCGTGCTGCTGCCTGACCCTCTGAGAACTGGTTGCTTGTTAGTGTTAATTGAGCCCTGAAGAATGAGGCATAAGGGAGATGGGAATTCTCAAAGGGTTGTTGCCCATCCCTGTACTTCTTGCCTATGATTTTTTATTTCCCTAACTAACAGCCCCCTTCATTGATATGCAGTATGATGTGTAAAATTTCAAGCATTATGGAAACATCTCTCTGGATGATGTTGTCGAGATAGTGAAGATCATGAAAAGTCTGATGTCGATGGCTAATGATCTCCTTGACATTGTCAAGGAGATTATGGGTATTTATGTTTCTCCGTTGGATGCACTGTTGATGGGAAGGATCTTAAGGATTTGCCGGAGGGTGTCAAATGATGATGTTGAAATTTCTCTAAGGCTGTGATGATAGATCCTGGGTAATGGGGTCGAGCATTATGAGGACATGTGAGCTGTATCTTGGCGGGGCGGTTCGGATGGCCTATGAATGCAACCGGTGCTTGCAGCCATGGCGGTCTCTCCTTCCTGATCTGAGCCTTATATCTTCTCTTATAGTTTATGTGGTAGTTTTAATTCAATTAGTCTAGTCTAACTATTTTTTTGCGTGAGTCTTTTAAGTTAACTCTTGTAGTTCAAGAGGATGTTTTATAATCTTTTTTTCCGTGATATCTTAAGTGAATCGTTCTTGTTCAAATGTACTGCATGTGTTGGCATGTTTCTGAGTCTTTTTTTACCTGAGTTTTTTTTTTTCTGCCATGTTAATTTCTTACCTTAACATGTTAACGAATAGTCAATGGTTTAGTGTAGTTGGACAAGATATAGAAATAATTTACAGTGAGGTGAGATGTTGATCTTCTTGTGGTTGTGGTCGTGCTTGCGCTCAGGAGCACCTTGATGACCAGTGATTCTGCACGGACTGAAAGTTGAAAGGGGAAAAACACCAAACAGAGGCTGTGATGATCATTCAAAGTCTCTGAGAAAATGGGCCAGGCTGAAACCGACCTGTATCTTTGCAGGGCAACCTGGATTTGCAGCCATGGCGGTGCAGGTGTCGAACTGCTGCCTTGTCACACTGATCTGAGCCTCTATTAAAGCAAATCTATGAAATGTTTGGAGCCTCTGTTTGTTTGTACTGTCGGCGAGCTGCTAGGAAGGAAAAGTTTATTTAAGAAGTTTGAGGTGTCACATTTTCGTCATGCTCGGCAGTATTATTAATCACCTTTACTCCAGACAGGTGACGGAAGTTGGCACCCTCTAAAAGTTAAAAATATAAATTACTGTTCTTTTCCTTGCTTGTATAGATTTGTATCAGAATGCCCCTTCCTGGTGCCATGGTTAGGGCTGAACTGGGGCCGTAACCGGATGCACCGGGATTTGCAGCCATGGCGGCTTCGTGATGGAGACCTACCCTCTGAGCACTAGTGCTTATTAGTGTAAGTGAGAGTGAGCCCATAAGAATGAGGCAGTAGGGAGATGGGATTCCTCAAAGCCTTTTCTTGTGGCCCGTGATTTCTCTTTCCCCAAACCAACAGCCCTTCATTGATATGTAGGATGCCAATAATGGCAAGCATAACGTAACCATCTCTTTTGATGTTGTCATCGAGATTGCAAGATCATGAAACCGAGGAGCTTATTGGCATTGTTAAGGAGAATTCTGAGGATTTTGCAGGAGGTCTCAAATGGTGATGTTGAAATTTCTGTTAAGGCTGTGATGATGAATCCTGGGCGACGGGGTTGGGCATTATGAGAATGTCCAACTGCAAGATTTGTACGAGAATGTCCCTTCCTGTACCATAGGTATCTTGGCAGGGCAACCCAATGAGGCTAAACTGTTAGGACATGATTATATTGTAACCGCACAATCAACTTATTTGTATTTGTTTTAACAAGGTTTTCCAGACGCGTTCTAGGGGACAATTGGATCGCAGCAACATTCATCTCGTCTCCGCCCTCCGTGCACTTGGACTCGCCTTCTCCTCTCAGCATCTCCAGTAAGTTCTTCGACGATTGATTTGAATTATGCATATATGTTCGATGAGAACCCTGATCCGCGTGTATGATTCCAATCAAGGAAACGGAACTTTCAAATCGATTTGTGGGTTTCCGGTTTTGTGTTTGAATCTGGTTGCAACTTTCTGGTCATGGGTTGCCCTTGAACATGATTTTGTCTATGATGTGAAATCGGCCCTCTTCCATTCCTTTTATTTTTAATTTCTTTGGCTGCTATGTAATGAGATTCGCTATTTTTTGCCACTCAGACTCATGTCCTGTGATAATGTTTCAATTTGTCTAGTTTCCGATCCTCATTAATGTTGATATCTGCATTGACAGTGGTTTCCTGCTTCTTGTCAATGAGAACAGAACACACTTGTTTTCTGTATGTGCCTGTGTATACTTAGCTTCTGTTTTGTGTTTGTTGTGGTTTAGCCGGTGACCAGAGTTTACATGCTAACCAATGGCACCGCCTAGCTTTTAAACTATTTAGTAGTTTTTCTCTTTTACACTTGTTTGCATTTCTGTGCCTAAGTTTTTCTTTTTACTGAAGTTGCTTCAGTGTTTGAAAATTTTGTTAACAAACGATAGGGGTCAGGACATGGGAAATTAGGACTACTATGTTGAGATGGTTATATATACTAACACATTCGTTTTACCCTTTGCGTGCTGTGCATACCTGAAACTGGACAGAAGTTTAGACATATTCTTTTCACCTGTACTTTTAGTTGGGAGGTTGTGAGCAGCGATAAAAGTCTTCATCAAGTGCAGTTATCCTTCGGAAAACATGATTGAATTGGTATATTTTACTTTGAGTGATGTTTAAAAACCTCATGGTTCAATAAATGATTTGGCAATTTTTATCCCTTAAAACATCTTCTAAACTTTACTTTGGGTGGCATAGCTATTCTCCTGGGAAATCCGTAGTATACTTTCGTCTTTTATATATTTGAAAATTGATTCGTGGGTTGATTTTGTTTTTTCAATCAGGGTCCTAAACCCTTGATCATGATTTTGTGTATTTTATGAAATGGGACTCTTTTGTTTGTGCTCTGTAGTAAAAGGCATGTGAATCCTAAATTAGGATTTAAATGTAATGCGAGCTTATATATTAGCACATTTTTTGCATGTTTTGGTTCTTGATTTGGCTGTGCTGTTATTGACTTTTTTTCTCATTTCCCATCTGTATGCCGTTGAAGTTATATTGTCTTTGGAATTCATTTTGGAAACTACACTGACACAGATTATTCTCCTTAATGTTGACAAGGAACAATCTCTACATTGAGTGTGTTGCCGTTCTATTTCATTCCTGCTTCTGGTTTATGAGAACGGAACACACTTGCTTTGTGTGTGTGCCTGTTCAAACTTAGGGCAAGTCCTAGAGTTGCTCTATTATAGGGATTTTGGTGTTATTATTATTGGGAATGAAATCAATGATTCACTAAATTATTTTCAATCAATTTTCCAACTCCAACAATTCCTACATTATAGAGATTCTTGACTATAATTAATATATATATTATAATTTCCTTTTTTCAATTTTCTCCTCAATTACATCGCCGATACCATCTTCTCCCATCTAAACTCCATGTCCGTCTGAATCACCGGCCGCCAAGCTTCGTCAACGATTCTCTACCACTTCTCTAGCTCCGTCAACGATTCTCCGACAGCCCACCTCTCTGGACTCGATCACATTCATCCTGGAAACAGTATTTAATTCGAAGCGGGTCAAGCTGATTTGTTTGAAAACGGCGTTGCTCCGGGCAAGCCCCACCGCCATGGATTCTTTCATGGATTGCTTCGGGCAAGCCCCACGGCGTTGCTCTGGATCACATTCTTTCACTCGCCGTTGTCAATGGTGACCATGGCATCATTGTTGAGGCGTAGCATATATTGGGTCATCAATTTAGAAAGTAGGTGATTCAAGAGGATGATGAGAGATTTATTAATATTTTAATCCAAACACATTCCCTAAAATTTCCCTTCTCTTTCTACAAATCTAGGGTATCACTTCTCTCTCCACAAGTTGAAGCATTGGTTGGGGAAACTCTTGGAGCACAAAATACCCACATAATCCCTATAATACACCAAAATCCCTATAGTAGAGCAACTCTTGGACTTGTCCTTACCGGCTCTGTATTGATAGAGTAGGGGAGCCCGATTTTCATACTTGGCCAGTCGCTTTCGTTTTTGTACTTATTACGCTCTAGTCGGTGATCTTTAGTGACCCAGAGTTACCTGGCATATGACTTCGTACTAGTAGCATATATATATATATATATATATATATATATAGGGGGAGGGATCCGGTGAGATACCCTCTTAAAGTGTGGCAGTCTGCTTAAAGTGTGGCAACATCTGAACCATAGAATTTGTTGATCTAATGGCCCAGATTTGAGGAGTAAATTAGAAAGAAAAAATATGCGAACCCGTTTCGGGTCAAAAGAATGGATCCGTGAAATTCCAAGCTCTCCACGTGACTAGTGACTACTCTCTTGTTTATATACAGCTACGTGTGAGACCATGTGACCTTTCCAGGGTATAATTTATTTAAATTTTAAATCACAATAAATTGTAAACTTGTGGAAAGTTCGTACACTTTTTGATGATTTTTCATAGTTTTTCTTAAAATCTCAATTTTTTCAATTACTAGTGAATTTATTTTAGATGTTTTAAAATATACATGTAGGTGCTTTAAATCTATACTGTACTTTAAAAGAGGATGGATTAGAATTTTCTTAGAATTTTGAATTATTTTTAGAATTAATGAGGAATTGACACATCAGCATCTTATTTTTCCTCCTCTTACAAATATTATTATTTACTTTTAGTTAGACTAATAATCCTACCTTTACTTCCACTTAATGATCATGCATTGATTTTTTTTAAAAACGTTTTTTTATAAAGAATAAATGGTTGAAAGAATTAAAAGTGGCTTAATTCACCATATTAAACATCTATATCTATACTATACTTTAAAAGAGGATGGATTAGAATTTTCTAAGAATTTTGAATTATTTTTAGGATTAATGAAGAATTGACACATCATCTCCTTTATTAAGTATTCAATTTGTTTGATTGATTGATTTAACTAATAATCCATTCCTGATTATTTGAACTTTAATTGACACATCATCTCCTTTATTAATTATTCAATTTGTTTGATTAATTGATTTAACTAATAATCCATTCCTGATTATTTGAACTTTAACCCTAATAAATAAAAAAATAACTCAGTCTCTACAAACTTTACTCCAAAATCAGTTGTCCGCACCTCATTTTTCCGTTTCAAACGTTAGATATAATTTTCCTCCAACGCACAATAATTATAATTACCAGTCTTTACATCAACCTTTACTTCTAATAGAGTTTAATTGTATTCCGTTACTATCCGGATCCCTTCAATTTCCAAACCGTTTTTACCCTTCAACTTCCCTTCTCATTTATGGACTTCTATGTTTAAAAGGGTGTCAAATTCGTTTTCATCAGGACACTTGAAATATGCAGTCACAATATTCATTGATCGGTAGACCCTCTGGCACAGAGATCAATTACAAATAACCGTTAAATCTTCTTTCAATATTAATATCATTAGATGTCAAATTGAGTTTACGACATCTGAAAATTTTTGTTCATGCTTGAATTGTCCAAGTATATCTTGATCGTCGTCTTTTTGTTTTCTATTCAGGTAGAACGTTATATGTTTTCAGGTAAAGTTGTCCTTTTGATGCTAATATTTGAACTAATTAATTAGAAATTAACATGTTTTAATCTGTTGTCATTTGAGTGCAATGTTTAATTGTGGTTGGTATGTTTCTAAGTATTTCATCTGCTCTCTCTCTATGTAGGGTTTTGTGTGATATATGATCATTTTTTTGACCGATTTTATTTCTTCCTGCTTGTGAGTTGCTCCAAAGTCGGCCATGTTAAATTTTCTGTACAAGTTGTAGGCAAATTTCAAGCAGTATCTAGAAAGTGTTCAACCATTGCTTCAAGATTTCATTTGATGCGTATGTCCAGTAGACCATGACTAGATTTGTGTTGAAGCATGAGATACTTAGCGCAGTTGAAGTGTGTAATACTTATGCTCTAAGAAACTGCAAACCAATGACACCCTGACTCTAGAGATGTAAAAGGAACCAGAGTAATTGCATTTAACCTACTAATGTTATTTACCATATATTATTTGTAATTAGTTTTTAATTCTAAAAATAAATTTGGAACAATACTTTTCATCTCCAACTTCAACCTTCAAAAAAATAAGAAATCTGAAGATTTACTAAATGTTGATGAATACACCGAAGGAAAATGTGGTACATTAAATTTATATTCTATGTTTAAAAATAAGTTTCACTAAAATTAACGATAAAATCTTATTGTAAAAAAGATAAAATAATAATACATATAATTGTTTACTTAAAACCGTGCTGAGTTGCAAAATAAAAATACAAATAATTAATTAAATATTAAGAGATGAATTATTTTCAATAATTTCAAATTTTATAAAGAAACTATTGCTGAACTTATAACCAAGAAAAACTATAAAGAAACTATTTCAAATGTTGAATACACCAATCGAAAATGCACCATTTCTTCTTTATAACCTGCAATTTTGTCACTAAAAACGATTTAAAACGTAATTTTTAAACCATCATGACGTTCCCTTAAATGAAAACTGCATTTAATGATTGTCACAATGTTTTTGTTATTTTGTAACGGTAAAAATTAATTTTAAAACCTGCATCGTAACGTTCATTGAAATAAAAATTACACTTAATCATCCGTACATATTCTTTATTATTTTTGTAACGATAATTCATGCACCATTTCTTCTTCATAGCATGCAATTATTTCATTAAAAGTTATTAAAACTTAACTTGCATAATAACGTTTCTTGAATTAAAAACTGCACTTAATGATCCTCGCCAATTCTTTGTTATTCTTTAATCCCTAAAGTTTAATTTTAAAACCGCATCGTAACATTTCCTTCAAATAAAAACTACACTTAATCATTCTAAAAAAATTCTTTGTTATTTTCATAAAAATAATTCATGCACCCTTTCTGCAGCAATTATTTCAAAAACAAATTAAAATTTAATTTTGAAACATGCTCATAACGTTCCCTGAAATAAAATTGCGCTTAATCATCCTCAAAGATTCTTTATTATTTTTGTAACGGTAATTCATGCAACATTTCTCCTTTATAGGCTGCAATTATTTCATTAAAAATTATTAAACTTTAACATGCATCATAACATCCGATGAAATAAAAATTGCACGTAATGATCGTCACAAATTTTTTGTTCTTTTTGTAACGCTAAAACTTAATTTTAAAACCTGCATCGTAACGTTCCTTGAAATAATACTCTTTATTATTGTTGTAACGGTAATTCATTCATCCTTTCTTCTTTAGAGTCTGCAATTATTTCATTAAAATTTATTAAAACGTAACCTGCATTATAACGTCCCATGACATAAAAACTGCACATATTGATAGTCGCAAATTCTTTATTATTTTTGTAACGATAAATTTAATTTTAAAACTTGCATCATAACGTTTCCTGCAATAAAAACTGCACTAAAAATATGCGCACAAATTCTTTATTACTTTTTCTAACGGTAATTCATTCACTCTTTATTCTTTATAGCATGAATTATTTCATTAAAAATTATCAAAACTTAACATGCATAATAACATTTCCTAAATTAAAAAATGTTCTTAATCATCCTCATAAATTCTTTGTTATTTTTCGTAAAGATAATTCATGCAAAATTTTTTCTTAAAGCCTGCGATTAATTTATTTAAAATTATTAAAGCTTAATTTTAAAATCTGCATCGTTACATTTTCTGAAATAAAAACTGCACTTAATTATCGTCGCAGAATCTTTCTTAATTTTGTAACCGTATTTCATGCACCCTTTATATTCTTTATAGGATGCAATGATTTCATCAAAAATATTAAAATTTAACCTGCATCGTAACGTTTTCTAAAATAAAAACTGCACTTCATCATCATCGCAAATTCTTTGTTATTTTTGTAACGGTAATGCATGCACCCTTTCTTCTTTATAGCCTGCAATTATTTCATTAAAAATGACCAAAACTTAATTTTGAAATCATCATAACGTTCCCTGAAATAAAAATTACACTTAATGATCGTCACAAATTTCATTGTTATTTTAGAAATGGTAAAAAATAATTTTAAAACCTACATCGTAACGTTCCATGAAATAAAAAAATGCACTTAATCATCCTCACAAATTCTTTATTGTTTTTGTATCATGCACCTTTTCTTCTTTATAGCCTGCAATTATTTCATTAAAAAGTATTAAAACTTAATCTGCATCATAACGTTCTCTGAAATAAAAACTCTACTTAATCATCATCACAAATTCTTTTTATTTTTGTAACGCTAGAACTTAATTTTAAAACTTTCATCATATCGGTCCCTGAAATAAAAATTGCACTTAATCATTCTCACGGATTCTTTATTATTTTTGTAACGGTAACTCATGTACTCTTTCTTCTTTATAGCCTGCAATTTTTCATTAAAAATTATTAAAACTTAACCTGCATCATAACGTTCCTGAAATGAAAACGGCACATAATCATCCTCATAAATTCTTTGTTATTTTTTTAACGGTAAAACTTAATTTTAAAACCTGCATCATAACGTTCACTGAAATAAAAATCACACTTAATCATTTTCACAGATTCTATATTAGTTTTGTAGCGGTAAGTCATGCACCGTTTATTCTTTATAGCCTACAATGAATGTATGAAATTATAAAGCGTCTAGGAAACTATTATATATTTATATATACTTTCACCCAAAAGCAAACAACCACCGTCACAATCATCCCCTTTAACATCTACCAACTTTGAATCCATATTTCTTCTTGAACAACCTATCAAGGTTTGTCTTTTCACCACTTATATGTCTGATTTATATGATTGATTTTTGATTTATACCTAATTTTTATGAATCATGCAGCATGTCTCAAAGATACTCCTAAGTCGGACAACTATCAATGAAAAACACTACATCTCAAAACCCGTTTTCACTCATGGACAACTATAAGTTGCCGTCTCTAGGGTAAAAAATGAAAATGGTTGAACATTTTGATTTTTGACAAGAATGATAAACCGATCCATTATACCATTAATGTAGTTTATAATGAAGTGTTTTAAGAGTTGGGAAAATAAAATGATGTAATTTCTTAATTTCTTAAATTCTTGAAAACGTAACAATGTTTTAGCGACCAATTTTTTTGCCAAAATGCTATTACATTGTATTATTTAACTGTCACAAAATAATACGTGGTCAACATTAATTAACTGTAACTATTTTATTAAACTAAATTATAATATTTTAATATTAAATTCCCGTGCATCGGCACGGGTTATTATACTAGTATAATGTGAAAGTGCTTCAAATTGTAGGTGCTTTAAAATGCATCTGTAGGTACTTCAAGTATAATGTTTAGGTGTTTAAAATTGTAGGCGTTTTAAAACATACTTGTAGGTGTTTCAAGTATAACGTGGAGGTGGTTTAAAGCATGCTCGTAGGTGCTTCAAGTTTATTTACATTTTTATCAAATTTAATTTTTAAAATTTAGATTTATACAATTGTTCGTTTTCGACATTTTAATTCCTAAATAAATAAGCATAGCGTACAATTTCTAACCCAACAATATATAAAATAATATACTGAACCTCACGTGTGCAGGGGCTTTTAAATTAACAATTGTGAGATTGTGTCAATATTAGTGTCCAGGCTTTGAAATGGAAGCGAGAAACCGAAAATACATGTGATCCGCTTTGACCTGGATGAGATCCGCATACTTTTTAATGTTTGTATTCTTAATTTGAGCCGTTGATTATTTATAATAAGAGCTAGAATTGTGCCACAATTTAAGAGATCTGCCCCACTTTAAAATGTTTGTCTCACCTGATCCCTCTATATATATTTTGCATTTGAGTTCCTAAAGTGTCATTTGATCGTATGTGTGCAATTGCACAGAGACATTTCTTTCATCTGTACAGAAGTTTCTATGAAGTGCAATCAACCAGGGGCGGAGTCAGAATTTCGTGTTGGTGGGGGCTAATAACTAAAAATATTTCTCATAAAAGCAAAGTTAACAAGGTAACATAATACAAAAATCTTTCGAAGCAAATTCTAATATATAGATCATGTGATTCAAGTGATGGTGACATTAACTTAATATCACTTTACAACTAAACTAATAATCGAAAGTTATCATTAAAATAGTAATTTATATACTTACAAGTTAGTAAGTTACTACAAGTTATATAAACACATGTTACCTATAGTCAGTTGAATTTATAGAATGAATTAAAATGCTAACCTGATAAAACTTTGTACAATGTTTTCACTAATATACAGTCACCTGCAGTTGAATGCGAGTAAACAATTAGCCGACAAAACATAACTTATGAAAAATGAAAACTTAATATTGTTGGATAGGAACATAAAACAAATAACATCATATACAAGAGAATTAGATTAAAAAGAAAATCATTACCAACTCAAAACCGCCGATGTACATGAGATTGAGGGGTTTTGGAACGCAGAAGGACAACACACGAACTTAGATAAGTACAACACACGAACTTAGATATTGTTACATTAATTGATACACCACATTAATTGATACTCTGTGTACGACGTACGAGTTGGGGAAATTTGGGTTTCTGGAACGTGGAAGACAACACAAGAACTCTTAGGTATTGTTATGTTAACTGTCACTGATACTCTGCGTACAGCGTATACGTTTAGAAAATTTGAGGTTTTGGAAAATAACACATATAAAATATAGCCCGAATATATATATATTCCTCCGCGATCTCTGGCGGGGGCTGAGCAAAATTTTAACGGAACTAAACTTTAAATAAAAGAATATACCTTTACGTAATCAGCGATTCTAGAGATTTTGACGGGGGTTTGAGTCACCGCCAGACCCGGTCTCCCTCCGCCACTGCAATCAACCATTGTTAACGTGATTGAATTGTTTACTGTATGGTTTGCTTTATTTATGTGATGTTCAATAAATGAATTGTCAATTCATAAACTTTACTTTGGGAATGGTTACCCGTATAAATCATGTCATTCTGGAGGAAGACTTTGGGAATTGAATGTACTACTTTGAGAGATTACTCTGGAAGTTCGTAGTTCATATTTTGAGACATATTGCTTTGTATTCCGTTTTTTGTGCCTAGTACATACTTGATCTTTGACTTACTGATGCAGGATGTCAACACCAGTGGAAGCCCCATTTAGGTCCAGAGAGAAGCTTGCTGAGAAGCAAAAGTTTTTTCAAAACATTCACAAGCACACATATCTGAAAGGTCCCTTTGATAAGGTCACCTCTGTTGCCATTCCTGCAGCGCTGGCAGCTTCCTGTTTATTTATGATTGTGAGTCCGTCTTTCGTTATCATGGGGTTTTTTTCTATCATGTTATTATGTCTTATATACTAATACGATCATGAAAGCTTAATAGTTCATATAATAGATGACATGTTTTCAAAAACAAACATAAAGCGATGGAAGCTTACTTATTGCCTTTGTACTAATGGTTATCCTATTCCCAATTCTCATTTGCAGGGCAGAGGCATATACAATATGTCGCATGGGATCGGGAAGAAAGAATAAGCATGGTTGCTGAGTTTTGAGAAGTCAACTGATTTCTGGCTAAATTATGAAATTTGAACTGCAATAATGCGCTGAGTTGTGAACAAAAGTGGTTGCTGTTTCTTGTTCTTAGAGACGCTTTGCATTTGCTTGTTCGCCCTTTATACTATAAATATAAAAATTTGGTTTGGTGTGTAACGTACGTAAAAGGTGGACGTACGAAACAGTGTAGTGCAGAATAGGTTTACTGCAAAGGTTGCTCTTCTCATTGATTATTGACGTATATAAATACAGGGATGGTCTAACTATAATCCTATAATATCTCTAACTTGATACAGCAGGATTACTGCGTATATTCTGAAAATATTCTACGATTTTGTACAACGGAAAATATCTTTACTAAGTCAGAGACAGTAAAGGAAGAAATTTACGGTAAATAGGATTTACACTTTAATACCCTCCCACAAGCTCATGTTCAGGCACGAACAAGAAGTTTGGAGCGCAAGTCTTTGAACTGGGAAGTACCAACAGCCTTAGTAAACACGTCAGCCACTTGATTGGCAGAGCTAACATGCCGAACAAGAAGAGAGCCATCCTGAACCTGCTCACGAACGAAATGAAAATCCAGCTTGATGTGCTTAGAGCGGTGGTGAAGAACGGGATTAGCAGTGAGAAAGGTGGCACTCAGGTTGTCACATAAAACGGTGGGAGGACCAGGCTGAGGTATGTTCATTTCTTTGAGCAGTTGCTGGAGCCATATCAATTCAGCAACAGCAAAAGCGATGGCCCTGTATTCTGCTTCAGTGTTGGAGCGAGCCACAGCCCCTTGCTTCTTGGACGACCAGCTGATCAAATTGCCACCAAAATAAACGCAGAAACCATGCTGGGAACGGCAGTCATCCGGATCAGAAATCCAGCCGGCGTCGGTGTAGCAGACAAGGCGTGTATCCTGTGACGGGCGAAAGTATAGACCAGCAGCAATGCTGCCCTTGAGATAGCGGAGAATGCGCTTGACCGCGAGCCAGTGAGTAGTGGTTGGCCTATGCATAAACTGACAAACCCGATTTACAGCATACGAGATGTCAGGTCTGGTGATGGTAGCATATTGCAGCGCACCTACGATGCTCCTGTACAGGTGCTGATCCGGAAAATCAGTACCAACAGCTGTGAGCCGCGACCCTGGAGTAGCAGGTGAAGAAATCGGTTTGGCTCCAACCATGTCGCTGCGATCCAATAGATCCAAGATGTATTTCTTCTGGCAGAGAAGTAGACCAGATGGAAGATGCTGAACCTCGATGCCAAGGAAGAAATTCAGACAGCCTAGATCCTTCAAGGAGAAGACCGAGTTCAGATAGTGAACGAACTCATCGATAAACTTGGAGTTTGAGCCAGTGATAATCAAGTCGTCAACATAAACCAAGACATAGATTACATCTCGGCCATGAGACTTGATGTAGAGAGAAGTGTCAGAGATACACTGTCTGAATCCATGCCGCAATAAAGCTTGACTGAGCTTTTGAAACCACGCACGCGGAGCCTGTTTAAGGCCATAAATGGCCTTCTTGAGTTTGCAAACAAAACCGGGAGTGGAAGAGGACACAAATCCTGGTGGTTGTTGCATGTAAACAGTCTCCGCTAGGTCACCGTTAAGAAAAGCATTGTTGATGTCAACCTGGCGAAGAGGCCATTGCCTGGTGACAACAATGCTAAGAACCAGACGAATAGTAGTGGGTTTGATGACAGGGCTGAATGTGTCAAAGTAGTCCACACCCTCTTCTTGGTTAAAGCCTTTTGCCACAAGACGAGCTTTGTACCGCTCCACGGTGCCATCCGCCTTCTTTTTGACCCTGAAAATCCACTTGCAACCAACAACATTAGCAGTATAGGGCTTTGGAACCAAGTCCCAAGTCCCATTAGTCAATAAGGCATCATACTCTAACTGCATTGCTTGTTGCCAATGAGGATGTTTAGTGGCTTGAGCAAAAGTTTTTGGTTCAGGATTGGAGGAGTCGCGAACGACAGGATATTTGGTGGCAAGTAGAGCTTTAGGAGTGAGTGAGTTGGTTGCAGCTCGAGTGACCATATGGTGTTGAGATAGTTCAGACGGCCGGAAGTACGAGGGGGCATGAGTATATGAGACAATGGACAAGGAAGATGTAGAGTCTGTGGACTGAGGCTCAGGTGATTGAGGAACTGACTCGACAGAATTGTCAGCATTGGAATGAGTAGGAGTAGACTGAGACTGATAATCAGATAGAGGTTGTCCAGACGAGGAGGACAGGGCTGGTGACTGACATGTGGCGATGGGACCAGGGGAAAGAGCCTCGGCTGTAGGAGACAAATGCATGGAGAGGGAAGGCTGGAGGGGACCAGACTGACGCGATGGTGGGGCCAGGATGTCGCGGGCAGAAGGGAGTGGGGTAGTTGGGTCAACAGGTGCAGACGGAAGGTGGGTGGTGGGGACAAGAAGCTGGTCAGAGAGTGAAGGCTGTCTAGCTGGCTCAGACGTGGAGGTGGGGGATTGGGCAGACATGGCAGGTGATGGGGAAGGGGGGACAGGTTGACTTAAGTCAGTGGGACCAGAAGAGGGGGATTGTGATTGGTCAGAAGGCACAGACTGCACAGGATTGGACCGAGAGGAATCCAGCAAAGATAAATCATAAACTGGAGGATTGTCAGAAGTAGACTGAGCAATATGATCTGGATACGGGAACTGAGACTCATCAAACACTACATGACGAGCAATGTAGGTACGAGATGTCGGAACGTGAAAACACAAATATCCTTTGTGTTTAGCACTGTAACCTAGAAAGATACAAGCGACCGACCTAAACTCAAGTTTATTTTTATTGTATGGTCTTAGATAGGGGTAGCATAAACACCCGAAAGATTTTAAAAAATTATAATCAGGATGTCGCTTGTAGAGACAAGAATATGGTGATTTGTGAAGAAGAGTAGGAGTGATGGTTCTGTTATTTAGATAGATGGCTGTATGAAACGCTTGTTCCCAAAATTCTATAGGAAGATGGGAATGAGCTAACAACGCCAGACCTTTCTCAACAACAATTCGGTTTCGTCTTTCAACGGCACCGTTTTGTTCTGGTGTATGAGGACAAGAGACACGATGTAAAATACCATGAGTTTGAAGAAAAGTAGAGATGTTTCGATACTCACCACCCCAGTCAGACTGAAAAGCTTTAATTTTTGTGGAAAATTGTGTTTCGACCATTGCTTTAAAAAGTGTGAATGCATTAAAAACCTGTGCTTTGGTTGGTAAAAAATAGATCCAGGTAAATTTAGTGCAGTCATCAATAAATAACACAAAATAGCGATTACCATTCAAAGAAGGAACATAAGAGGGTCCCCAAACATCCGAATAAATCAAATCAAAGGGATTACTAGATGACACATGGGAAGATGACAAGTGCAGACGACGACTTTTTCCTAATTGACAAGCACTACATACAGGCAAAGCTTTATTATCAGAAGTTGGTAAATGGAAATCAGCTAGTTGACGACGAAGGACAGACTCATGAGGGTGAGCGAATCGACGATGCCAACAAGCCACAGATGCACGTTCACTGAGGAAGACTCTAGGACTGGAGTATGACGATGAAGCTGGCAGACGGTACAGACCATCTTCAACTACCCCTCTTAGGATTGGCTGACCCTGGAGACTCTTAACAAAACAATGATCAGCATGCAATTCAACATAAACATTGTTGTCTTTGCACAATTTTGAGACACTAAGAAGATTCTTGGAAATTTTAGGCACAACAAGAACCTCTTGAAGAGTGAGATTATTATTAGCAACATGCGATGTAGAAAGAGCATGAGTACCGACATGAGTAATGGGTAGGGACTCACCATTGCCGACGACTAAGTTGTCGTTGCCAGTGTATGCAGCCTGAAGATTGAGAGCTCCGAGATCCGATGTGACGTGATTAGAAGCACCAGAGTCCACGATCCACGGATCAGTGAGGGCAGAAGGGCTGGTGTAGGCCACGTGTGCCTGCTTGCGAGCTGGATTACGCTGCTTCTGACGTTCCGCTGATCGACGATTGGTAGGTGGATAGTCCACATCGTTGAAGCGGTTGTGGCAGTTCCTAGCAGAGTGATAGGGCTTGTCGCAGATTTGACAAACAGTGCGAGGTGGATCACCTCCATCAGTAGGTAGCTCAGACAGCTGAGCACGAGTAGGGCCAGAGCGGCGATGAGCCACGTGAGCCGAAGGAGAGATCGCATCACATGATTCAAGAATACGTTGCTCTTCTTGAAGGAGGAGACCAAGGAGTTCGTCAGAAGAGACAGAGTCTCGCATGCTGATGGCGGTCTTGAAGGCGGCATACTCAGCACCCAAGCCAAAGAGGACGTATGAGACGAAGTCATCGTCGGAGATAGTGGAGAGACATTCCGCTAGAGAATCGGAGATGCCATGTTTCTTCTCGACGTATTCCATGATGGACATGGAGCCCTTGGTGAGAGACTGCAGCTGCTGTTTGAGATGGTTTTGGCGTGCACGGGTTTGAGACTGGAACATCTGAGACAGCATGAACCAGACATCAGCGGCGGTGGTGGCACGAGCGACATGGCCAAGTAACGGAACTGTGAGTGTGGTTCGAAGCCAGAGGAGGATGAAATTATCATTTCTTTTCCAGGCTTTGTACTCAGGATTGGCCTTCGGTGTAGCCGAATCAGAAGAGGAGTTACCGGCCGAGGCAACAGTCTTGGCCGGGGTCTGATCGGAGAGAAGATGGCCTTCGAGCTCAAAGGCTTCAAGAGCCGAGCGAACGGTGCCTTTCCACAAGGAGTAATTTGTGTGGTCTAGACGAATTGAAAGAGTGGGGAGCTGGAGGGTAGGGGTTGTTCCGCCAGCGGCCGCGAGTAGAATTTGTGAGGAAGCGGAAGACGTATGTGAAGCCATCGATAGGTACGGATCGTTTGGCTAGTCTAATACCATATAAATATACAAATTTGGTTTGGTGTGTAACGTACGTAAAAGGTGGACGTACGAAACAGTGTAGTGCAGAATAGGTTTACTGCAAAGGTTGCTCTTCTCATTGATTATTGACGTATATAAATACAGGGATGGTCTAACTATAATCCTATAATATCTCTAACTTGATACAGCAGGATTACTGCGTATATTCTAAAAATATTCTACGATTTTGTACAACGGAAAATATCTTTACTAAGTCAGAGACAGTAAAGGAAGAAATTTACGGTAAATAGGATTTACACTTTAATATATACAGATTCTATACAACTACTTGGCCTGCTTGTTTTAATCTTTTGTGCGTTTGAAACCCCATTCTCTAGGTTCCATTGATTTTTTATGTTGCTTGAGGAATGTCCGTCAATTCAATAGTAGCCCATGTTCTAATACTAGTGGCTTCTATGTGCAAAGGTACGAAAATAAGATGGAGAGTAAGCATTCTCTGTAAACAGGCACTGACATTTTTGTGTCTAAAGGATAACCACTAATGGTGTATAGCCTCCCTGTAGACAATGCCTCTACTTCAGTTAGCTCTGGCTGGAGTCAGTCGAACTACCTTTGCAGGCCTTATCAGTCAAGCTAGTTTTGATTTGGTTAACTAAGATCGTCAGGTTTTTGCCGCGATTAGTCAGTTGCTTTTGATGTTTGGGTGTTTTTGCTCAATCGACGGTGATTGATTTGTGGAAAATCCCTAACTTATCGGTTTGAACTAAAATAAAAGTTGATGTAATGTCACTGCCAATAATATGGCTAAAGGATACAACAGAAAAGTGAGTGCGACACTTTCTCTCTCTAAAAACAGTAGAGAGTAGCCAGTTCTTCCGATCACGTTTTTGCGTCAAATCGGCAATCATTCCGATCAGTTTTTTGCTCAGAAAATTAGGGATCTGTCAAATCATCGTTCAGGGATTACAATGATAGTGGTTGATTCCACATGCACAGAGTTTCAGTTTTAGGGTTCTAACACGCAACATAGACTAGGTAGTGTGTTGGCAGCATCTGGAAAAGTAAAGATTCCCCGTCCGATTGGCCTTCTGGATTCACAGGGATTGGAGGGCGGACGGATTATCGAAATTAGGCGTCTAAAAAGAACAACTTTGCGTGTGGCAGCGAAGCTCGCGGCGTCCCGAGACGTCAGTTTTCTCAAGTTAAGTGCTCCATAGCCTCGCTTATTGGGCAGGGGTAATTAATACAATAGCCACGCCCATCGATTACTGGAAAACATAATCATGCCAAGTAGTTTCTCGAGGGATAAGTTCAATTCAGACAGAATTAGTCCCTCAGAAGGTGAAAAGATGTTGAGGAGGAAGGGCTCTATAAATACTCTTCATGAAGACAGAGCAAAACTCAGGAAAAAGTTCTACTTTTCATCTCCCTCTGTCAACAAAGACAAAAACTCTCTTGTATATAGCCACCATTGTGAAAGCAAAATGGGAGACACTCCGTCTCTGAACACAGATGAAAGGGCCCTGTCACCAACGGGCTCTGATTACTCCGAAGAAAGAAGGGAACTGAATGCAGCAGGGGTGGATTTCAACAGATATACTCGCCCAACCAGAAGAGGAGGAGTCTTAACTCTGACTCGGGAGGACATCGAAGCATCCATCCCAGTGGAGCAAAACTGCTTACTGGCGTACTGCCTCGATTCTAGGAGCTTTTCACAAGAAGCGGTAGAGGAGTACTTCAGAAATTTCTGGGCGGTCACCGCAGAGGTAATACACAGATATGGCAATTTCTATGTTGTTAGGTTCGACTCCCGTGAGGAAGCGCTGGTGGTGCTTCACCGGAGCCCGTACGCCATCGCGGGGAGTCTGTTAGCATTCAGAAGATGGGGTGCAGGTATCATTCTCAGGGATGTCCGTGTGGAAAAGGTCAAGGTCAGAGTCCAACTACATGGGCTGCCGGCGGAAGCGTTTGCCCCAATGGCGGCAATAAAGACGGCAAATATGGCGGGAGATGTCATTAACGTGGAGATTGAACCGCCTCCAGCCCGACATGTCTCGTATCTGAGAGCGACCATGTGGATTGTACCCGGAGAGCCGCTCGTCACGGGTTTCTATGTTGACCTAGAGTATGTAGAGAATCCGGAACATAGGAGAATCTGGATCCAGGTGGAATATGAGAGGGTGTTTAGGGTGTGTCGTCGCTGCGGGGTCATAGGTCATTTATTGAGTCGGTACCCAATAGTAAGCGATGAGGTGTTAGATGAGTTCATTGAACACAAAGTGCGTTCTCACTTTGAACTCAGAGGGGTCAACATTGTTTACGATCCTAGGAGGCAGATGTTTGCAGGAGATGTAAGGGCCTACAATCACAGGAGAGGCCACAGGAACACAAATATCCCGGTGGACTACATGGAAACCAGACGCCTGAGATATAGGCACATGAGAGATAATGACGTTCAGGAGGGATTTCTTATCTCCATGGGGATGGAACCGGGAAATGATAGAAGATTCACAGTTGGAGATAGGCTGGAAGGAAATCCTTTTCAGGCTAGAAGTCAGGTTTTTGATCCCTACTTTGGTGAACAAGATAGGGAGCCTCAGCCAAACATACCTAGGCAGGCCTCACCCCCATCTGCTATGCTCATTGATAATGAAGAACAGAATTCACAGTGGCAGAACGTTGAAGTTCAGAACCTAGGAGAGTGGGTGAGAGGTCAGGAGGAGCTGGAAAACCACATGCAGGCGGAGTTAGAGCGTGTGACAGTAGATCTAAGAAATTTAGAAGCAGCTGAGAACGCCCTCACTTCCATAATGGAGACAGCATTGCAAGGAAATGCAGATGGCATGCACCTGAGAGTCACAGTAAGAGTAGCCTCTGCTATTCCAGGGTGGGCAAGAAACATTTCTGAGATCCCTCCTTCCATAGAACAAGTTCAGTGGATGGACCGTCTACCAGACAGGCCAGGAGAGGAAGATAATAGAGAGGATGAGGTCATTGTTATATCTTCAGACGAAAGTGACTCAGAAGTTTCATCACTAGACTCAAGCTCCAACTCATCAAGGCAAACCAGAGGACCTGCCGTTGTCATAGGAAGGCAGAGAAGACCCAAAAGAGGCAGAAACCAACTGGAGGAGGAGGATGATAAGGAAAAGAAAAAGCAGAAGATGACACAGCCAGAGAAGACAGGCAGGAAGAGGAGAGGTTATGCTCGATTCATACTGAGAAGGAGAAGGCCCAATTTCGAGATAGGGCAATCCTCAAGGCCAACTCATGCCGAGCCTCAAGATCAGTTAGCCCAACCTGATCAACAGTTGGAAATTCCCCACACAGAAGTTGGAATCGTGGAACAGGTTCTCCTAGAAGACAGGGCTTCTATCGAAGCAGCAAATCAGACGGTGGACATCTCCTATAATTGGAACTTCAGAGGGATTCATAGGGCATCATCTGAACCAATCATGCAAACTGGAATCCTCCAACCAAGGAAAAGAGCTGGCTCAGAAGAACCCCACCTTGCCCTCACTAGATCTCCAAAGCGTAGGAAGGTGATTCTGAATCATTTGATAAAACAGGAAGAGGTGGAGAAGTTGACTGTCCCAGATTCTGAGGAAGAAGGGGAGCAAAACAGTCGCATTGTGGGACTGGGAAGAGAGATCTTAGTAGTGCCATCTGATGACAGCAGCAAGAAGCAGGGGGATACAACAAGCTCAGATACATTCGGGGAGGACCAGATTGAGGATCTACTCGAATTGGCCAAGGAAGATAGTGTTGATCCATCCACCAGCTCTGGAGGAGAAGAGGTGTTCTCAAGAAGACCACCGGTGCTGAAGGAGGCAGAAGGAGCAGCCTCAGAAGCAGGCCTTTTGGTGATTGAGCCAAAGCAATCACCCCATCAGCCATGACGACCATTGTGTGGAACTGTAGGGGATGCAACAACGCCCCTACAATGCGAGCGATCGACCAGTTGATTCTGCGTTACAAACCAGATATGCTGTGCTTACTAGAAGCAAAAGCCACAGAGGAACATTTTGACCGTTGGCAGTAAAGCACATATTTCAGACACTCACAAATAGTGGAACCGACTGGTAGATCAGGTGGTCTAGCTCTATTTTGGTCTAGCAAGTTAGAAGTAGACATAGTTTTTGTTTCTAGTCATTGCATCACTAGTCTAGTAACTAATGCCTCAGGTAGGAAATGGTGCCAAATAGCTATCTATGGTCCTCCTATCCTTCAGCAGAGGCCATGTTTCTGGAATGACATCTCTAGTTTGCATTATTTTAGGGATTTCCCATGCATCATCATAGGGGACTTCAATCAAATCATCTCTCAAGATGATAAAAGGGGGGGATTTCCTGTTCATATAACCCCACAAAATCCACTAGTAACCTGCATCAATTTGCACAGTCTGAGAGAGCTGGAATCAAAGGAACTCTGGTTCACATGGACCAACTCACAAGAACATCCAAACACCATTGTGGAGAGGCTGGATAGAGCTTTTGGAAATGATAGATGGTTCTCCTTTTGGCCAGAAGATAAGGTAACCAATCTACCTTTCTCTCATTCTGATCACAGTCTCATACTACTGCAATTAAAGCAACCAGATCAGAAACCAATGAAATTGAGGAGATTTGAATCTATATGGATAAGTATGGATCCACCTCTTCAAATTTTAAGGAAAGTATGGTCTACTATTCAAACATCACAAATACCATCCACACAACAAATTGAAGGTGACATTTTCTCAGCTAGATTGCAGCTAGTGTTGGTACATCTATGTAACTGGCACAAGAAAACATTTGGCAACATGAAAAAGCAAATTGCACACAAGGAAGAGGAACTGAAGAAGCTTCAGATGGGTAATGGTATGTTTGTAAATGCACAAAGAATCAAGAATGTGGTGGCACGGAAGGAGGTCTTAGAGCAAAAGCTGTCTGACTACTGGCAACAGAGGGCAAAAGTAAATTGGATGAAACAAGGGGAAAAGAACACAAAGTTCTATCACAGGTGGGCGACAAAAAGAAAAGAATTCAACATTATACAGGGCCTAGAATTGCAAGATGGAAGTTGGACATCAGATCAGAACTGCATTTTACAGGAAATGACACTACATTTGAGGAATATTCTCACAGAAGACTATGGAGACAATTTGTTGACAGATGCAGAAGCTGAGTGGGAGAGTTTGGCTCAGACTAACTAGAAGGTCCTATCCACACTACATATACAAAGGTTAGGAAAGCCTTTCTCAAATACAGAAGTAAAGGAAGCATTGAAGCAGATGAAATCTTGGGGAGCACCTGGAGAAGATGGCTTTCCTGCTGGATTTTATAAACACTATTGGAAAGAGATAGGGGATGATCTGACACAGGTGATTCTTAGCATAACAAGAGGAGAGCAGTTCCCTCTGCACTGGAACAGAACTCATATCATTTTCATTCCAAAAAAGAAGCTCCCAAGGTCAGCAGCTGATTTCAGACCCATCTCACTCTGCAATGTCAAGTACAAAATAATAGCCAGGATGATTGCTATCAGACTGAAGTCTCACATGGAATCTCTAATTGCATCATCACAAAATGGTTTTGTACCGGGCAGACATATATCAGAAAGTGTCCTATTAGCACATGAAGTCCTGGAGCATATCAGGAAATATAAAACAGCCAGACAAGGACTAGCTGCCATAAAACTTGATATGAGCAAGACATATGACAGAGTCTCTTGGAGATTCCTGGAAAAAGCCCTGAAGTTCATCAAAATGCCTTCTGATTTACTGAACCTCATAATGATGTGTGTCCAATCAGTCACATACCAGGTAGTGGTGAATGGGATGGCCAGTAACAGTTTCACTCCAACTAGAGGGCTAAGACAGCGATGCCCATTATCCCCTTATCTATTCATCCTATGCCAACAATTTCTCTCAGCAAGCTTGGAAGCTCTAACATTGAGGAATAAGCACATGGGAATTCAAGTGTCTAGAGGAGGTCCCAGGGTCTCTCACATAATGTATGTTGATGACTATATCCTATTCTCAAAATGCACAACTCAGGCCACTGAGGATCTAAAGAAGATTTTGGATACATATACTACACTGGCAGGGCAAAAACTAAACACTGATAAGTGTTCTATCTTTTTCAGCCCTAACACATCCCCTGAAAATCAGAAACAGATGAGGGATCACCTTCACATCCAGGGTCAAGGTATTGGAGGCTTCTACTTGGGAAACACCATACTTTTTGACCAAAATAAATCTGAAATTTTCAGATATCTGATCAGCAAATTCAAACAGAAGTATGATTCTTGGAAGTCAAAGCTGCTGAACCTCCCTGGTAGAGTAACATTGGCAAAGCATGTTCTACAATCTTTGGCTATTTACCCCTTAGGAATATTCAGAATTCCAACAAGGGTGCTGAAGAAACTAGATGCCATGACCTCAGCTTTCATATGGGAGGGGGGGGGGGGTAAGATGGAAGGAAGAGCAGTGCATTGGAAATCACGGGCACATTTGAACAAGTCCAAACTAGAAGGAGGCCTAGGACTGAGATCTGCTATAGGGATGAACAAAGCTCTGCTCGCCAAACATGCATGGAATCTGCTATCAAACAAACAATCTCTCCTCACACAGGTGCTCACTGTAAAATATCTCAGACATGACAGTATATTGACAGTCTCAGTGAGATCAGGTGACTCATGGGGCTGGAAATCTATTGTCTGGGCAGCTGAACTGATCAAGAATAATCTTTGCTGGAAGGTTTCGAATGGAAAAGACATAAGCATCCATGCACAATGGATTCCGAATCTACAGAACCCCATCCAGGTAACAAATGTGATAGCTACTCACACCAACCTGAAAGTATCTCATCTAATTGACCAACAACATGGAGTGTAGAGATACCCCCTCATTCGATCACTTTTCCCTTAACATCTAATCCCCCACATTCAGAGCATACATCTGAACACTCAGGGTAAGGATGAACCGCTCTGGAGATGGACAACTGATGGCAGATACACCTCGAAATCAGGCTATCACAGAGCCATGGAGGACATCAGAAATATAGCCCCTCACAGGTTAAGTCCAATGGCAAGAAAATTCTGGTCCAGAATATGGAATTTGAAGATTCCACAAAAGTACGTAATATTCATATGGAGAGAAATATCAAGGTGCCTTGTAACAGGAGCCAACAGAAAGAAAAGAAAGCTGGCCGATAATGATACCTGTTCAAGGTGTCAACAAGGAATTGAAGATGAGACTCACTTGTTTCTGCACTGCAGACAATCTTTGCTCATCTGGACAGCTGCAAATATTGCCATCAACACTTCTTTTGCTTCCAATTTTAGTTCATGGTTCTTCCAGATAGTCATGGAGTTGACGCAGAGAGATCAGCTGATACAGATCATCACTTTACTCTGGGAAATATGGAAGTGCAGGAACATCGCCATTTTCAACTAGGAAATTGTCCCTCCAATACTTTGTGTTCAACAAGCTCAGGCAGAACTCAACTGATGATCAGACACTCCAACAGAAACCACATATCTGAAGACCAGGAGCAGGAGATCATGACAAATAACACAAACCAGCAAACCTCCATACAAGACATCAGAAAGGGGGATACATCTGAAGGAATTCCAGAAGCTTGTGTCATAAGCTTTGATGGTTCCTACAGGGATGGTATGAAAATAGGGGCTGCAGGGTGGAGAATTTGGAAGCCTGGCTGGAATTTAGACATGGATATATCAGGTTCAGACTTCTTCCCAGCTACCTCCCCATTACAAGCTCAAGCGGAGGCATGCTGGAGAGCCCTAAAAGCAGAAAGAAGAAATGGAGTTTTGAGGGTTAATTTGGTCATAGATTCGGCCCAGCTTAAAGCGTCGATCTTGAATCCTTTGTCCGCCCCGATTGCGATCAAAGGAACTATAAGCAGCATCAGGCAACTAGCAGACTCATTGGTTGAATTCGCTGTAATCAAGGTTTCCCGTTCCTTTTTAGAGAAGGAACATAAGTTAGCCTTTAGCCTTAGCAGAAATGTCTGTAATAGTATCAGTTCTACAACCTTTTCTTAAATATTAATGAAACTAAGTTATCAAAAAAAAATATATGGCTAAATTAGATTAAATTTTATCAAATATATTCTTTCATAATTGAATCGAACTAATCTTAATACAATTTAATTGTAAATTTTAGAGATTAATTACCATATGGTCCATCTCTGATGGGTCGCTATGGATCAGGGCAGCCGGGTCGGGTCGTACCCTATTTCTCTTGAATCTGGAAATATGAGAATGAGTTAGTGTTTTTCCACTTCTTTTTTTATTTTTCAGTTTTATTTTATTTTACGTTTCTCTCGAATCTGGAAATGTGAGAACGAGTTTGTGTTTTTCCACTTCTTTTTTTTATTTTTCAGTTAAATTTTATTTTACGTTTTAAAATTTTTGACGTGATTTTAGATTCTAATCTAATTTGAAATTGGGAGAAATCCTTACTACATCCTCTTGTAATCAGTTTTTTTGATCCGAACCCCTCAAATTCAAGCTGATTCGTGTAATTCCGGTAAGTCTAGTCAAATTAGGTTAATTTGTACTTAGAGGCGGTCGGTCTAGGGCAAATTTAGTGAGAGTATTGGGTTGATTAGCTCAAGATTGTGGTTTTACCTAGAGAATTAATTTGCATCTCTATGCGAATTTTCTCGTCAAGGGTAATATTCACTTTAGAGTATAAACTTTTAGCTAGTATTATTACACATGGAATTTGCACAGGGAAGTAATATACATCTCTATGTAGGTTTTTCCATAAGAGAAGTCTGTTTTTATGGGAATCAGTCTACGGCTCTGTTTGATAAAATCAAAAGTGTAGTTATGTGTAATTACAAATATTGTACTTATATTTGTGCTATCTTTTATGCAATTATATCCCAAAACATCGGAATCCTCTAGTAAAACTATAAAACACTAATGAAATAACAAGAAAACCTTTCAACTTTCTATATGAAGTCAAGTTAACGAAAACTATAATACATATATAGATTTCGACGCTCAACATTAAACAAAATAGACGGTAAAAAGAAGCAGCTCTAATGATGAGTATACATCAGTTTGTAGCTGGTTTGTAAAAATTGCAGACGGCAAAAACATGGAGTAGAGCAAGTTGACAACTACTGCAAAAAAATACGTGCAAGAAATTAAAAAAAAAACACAAAATCAGTAGTTCAATATACAAATTTAACTTGTGAATTTGCATAACCATAAACCTATGAACTTGTAACGTTCTCAATGAAAAACCCCACAACAATTTAGAAGGGGTGAAAGTTCATGCACATTCTTAAGAAGTACTTGATGGATGTCTGGAACCCGCACTTGATCACGACCTCGGCTCACGAACTGATCTGCAAGACAAGCCCCCGGGGTGTCCCGGGGTTAGACACTCTGACTCTCAAGTTAGTATGTGTGTAAGGCGTATTGTATGTAAAGATATTAGATAGAGAAGGTCTACCAAACCTTTGGTATTTATATGGCTACAATTCGTAGATCGCTAAGATATGTAATTATGGTATGTAAACAACTCTTATGGAGATAATAATTGTATTACCATGAATAGAAGAAGTGTATTTCGGTCATGGTTGTATTACCATGTTTAGGAGGAAGTGTATTCCTTGTAGAACATTCATAATATACGGATTCCTTATAAGGATTTGGATTGATGGACCCGTGAATCCATCTTCCGCGTAACTCGAGATCGCAACCCTTCTCGGGCCCTGGTCTGAGACTGAATGAGGTCCAGAATACGAACCATGGACTTATCAGTAGCCCCAAGGTAGATCTTCAGAATTTCGAGGGCTCCATCTCGAAGGCTGGATGAGAGGCTTGCTTCTCGAGGGAAGGTCAATAATTCGAGGGAGAGTAACTCGGGGCATTAAGTTTGGACAGATTTCTCGGGTTGACCCTTCTGGATATCTATCTTCAAGTTGTTTCGTATTCCACCAAGATCTAGGGACTCTGTTCCTGGAAGCGGATTCTGGGGAGTTGATGGAAGTAACCATCGCCACTCCCCTGCAAATTATAACAGCGGTGGCCGATGATGGTGCGTCTGGGTCGGGTCTAGACCCGAATGTGGAGCCCTAAGTTGATAAACGGGCTCCAGTTGTTGGTGATGCAAGTGGCGTCACTAAGGTGGTCGATGAAAAGACGCTGCAATTTTTGAAGTCATGCAGGTTATCTTACCCCATCGAGGCTGATCTGAGGCTCGAGGATGAGTCTGCACCGGTACAGGATCTGGTGAGCCCCACTCGATGGGATAATATATGGGAGGTTCTTGCAGCAGGGAATAAGTTTCCCTTTTCCCCTTGTTTCGGGAGTTTTTGCAGCATCATCAGCTGCATCCTTGCCAGATCCACTCCAACGCGGTGGTGTCGATTATGGCCTTAATATCCTGGTGTGCTCGGAATGGCCATGAGCCGAGCCTGGATCTTTTCATGAGCGTGTACAAGTTATACGCCCTGGAAAAGTATCAGCATATCACCCTCACGCCTCAGGGAGCCAAGGCCTTTGTGTTCCCTGACAATAGTGGCGATTGGAAGGTTGTCCGGCTGACATTTTACCGGACCAAATACGAGGTTCCGGACTGGCACTCCACGCCGAAGGACACCGTGATCCGTGATAGGGTCTTCAAGATTCCAGATCACCTGGAGGGCATTGTCAAGAAGCTCTTGGATGAGAAGATCGTTTTCTCGGAGGGGAAATTTGTGCGAGGGGCTCATGGGTCCATGTGGCAGTGGCCTTTCATCACCTACTCCAATTTGCAAAAGGTTTCCCGATCGAAGTCCCCCACCAGCTTCTTGAAGCCAGGGCGGGTTTGGACCCTCCCTGATAAAGTCCAGGCGGAGGGAAAGAAGGATAAGACCAGGAAGCGAGGTGCACGAAAGTCCCCTAGGGGTTGAGGTGAATCCACTCTGAGCCAGTCTCCTTCAGGTATATTCTTGAGTGTCATATTGTAACATGTTGGCTATTTCCTGGATGCTGATAATTTTCTTCATATAAACAGGGTTTCCTTCGCGAAAGAAGGCCAAAAGGGGAAGGCCATCCTTGAGACGGTGGAGGAAGGTGCAAAGGAGTTCGAAAAGGAGGATTCTGAGGAGGCAGAGTCCGAGGCTAGGTCTTCACGACTTCGAGTTCGAACAGGTGACCCCTGATGATGGTGCTTTGAGGGAGCTGGAGATGAGGGAGTACGGGCGCCTCAGGATTCATTTAGGAAGTACCCTTTTGCTTCCAAGGTAGTCATCTTCAGTTCTTGTAGTGTGATTTATTGGTATCTTAGGTGTTAAACTCTTATGTAAGTTTTTGTTTGCAGTTGCTGACAGGTCTGTCCAAGATAGGAGGTCGGCTACTTCCAAGATCAAGTGCCTGTATCACTCTGTTCGTGAGCTTCTTGCCAGGTGTCAAACCCTTGAGGCCATGGGCGAGGAGAAGGACGGTGAGATTAGGGCCTTGAAGGCTCAGCTGGCGACACCTCCTTCGCCTGTCTCTGCACCGGTGGATGTGACTCAGCTGGAGGATAGGGTGAAGCAGTTTGAGGGTGAGAATAAGATCCTGTCGCAAGAGAGGGATTTTCAAAAGACCGAGCTGGAGGTTTTCAAGGACACGATGGATGAGTTGACTCGGAAGCGGTCCTCAGAGAGACATCCCAAGGAACAACAACGACTACTTAAGCTTTGGGGCACATTTATTGCTTGCGACCCCGAGTTGAAGAGTCACAGGGAGAAGAATGGGAAATTATTCCTTAACTCCGAGCTGCATAAGAGCCTTCAGGCCATTCTGAGGTTGTGTCAGTCCGGGGAGGAAAGGGAGTTAATGACTACCTTATTTTCTCACCCCGATGCTTCTGATAAGTTGGCAGCCTTGACCGCTAGTCACTGGATTCCTGGGGCCGAGTTTTTGGATGCATTGGATCACTCTGAGGAGATAATGACATCAGGAGATTTATTAAGGCTAATTGAAGCCAAATGTCCTTATTTGTCTTTCCTTGGTGACGTGCTTTCCAGTCCTTTCTCTAGCAAGGCAGATTAGCCTCGGCAGGTTTGCTACCTTACTTGCTGGCATCTCCTCATTAGCCTTCTTGTTCTTCTCAGACATGGATGATGGCTGGAGATCCTACCTCTATACAACTGTAATAGCGGATAGGGTCTAGATCCACTCCCTTGAACATGGACTTAAGATTTATACCTTGGTCTTATGGTTTACTGGAAAGGAGCCCGTGCCTCTATTCTACTATTATAGAGGATAGGTTCAAACAGGTAAAAGGGGGCATGCTTAGGCACGAACGGAAGGGCCAATACACTTGACAAATCTGAGGTACTCTGGGATAAGTTCTTCGCAGTTGTCCATGATGAAGACTCTGCGGACATACAGCTTGATGTTGTTCGGCTTCCTCCCCGGGCTTGATTTGACGTAGCAATTAGCGCCAAGTCTATGAGGTCTTGCCTCTAATAAGGACTTTTATGTCACAGCATGCAGAAAAGTTGACATAGCCCATCTCTCCATCTTGCAAGGGTCACTTTTGGTGAAGTCCTTGATAACCCTGTCGGGTTTGTTTATAAGTATCATATTTTGATGAAGTGACACCTTTTATATGACCTCTATGTTGAATTCTAGGTTTTTCCTCTATGTATCCACTTGGGATTTGTTTAGAAGTATCATATTCTAATGTAATGACACCTTTTATATGAATTTCAACTTCTGTTCGAGGTTTTTCCTCTTTGTATTTCGAGATGATTGATATTCAAGCACGTCTGCTCGTTTTATTAGCCTGTTGACTTCAATCAAATACTTTTTTCAAGTATTTATCTCGAGTTCATCCCCTTTATTTTACTCAAAACGATTGGTTTTTGAATTCTTCATTCAAACAGGTTATTTTAGATAAGCATGCCAATCATATGCTTATTGAAACATACTGTTTTATGTGGAAATCAAAGCTATACTTAGGATAACATTCCCATTATTAGAAAAGGAATTTGTGATTGCCAAAATAAAGATAGATGTAGTTGTAAATAAAATAAGTTCAATTTAAACTCGTGGCTTTAAGAACAAAATAAAGAAAGCAATAGTTCGAGTTTTGTACTCGTAGTGCTAGAGCATTGTTGTCTCGGACCCCCGTGAGGTTCTTTCTCGAGCTTCATCTTCTGTGACACTTTCGTAAGTTAATCACGTTCTATCTTTGTGGTATAGATTCGCCCTTCATGGTTTCCAAGAGGTAGCTTCCCCCCAGATGGGATTTTAGGACACGATATGGACCTTCCCAGTTTGGGGCTAGCTTCCCTTCCACCTCTTTCTTGTTTTTTTCGTTTAACCTCATGACAAGGTCTCCTTTAACGAAGATAGCCAAGAGAACCCTTCTGTCGTGATAACGCTTGACTCTTTCTTTCACCTTGGCCTCGTGGATGGTAGCATTGGCTCTTTTTTCCTCGAGGAGGTCAAGGTCGAGATGAAGCTTTCACTAGTACAGAATATGGGATCAACTAAGGTTATTTTGGGCTATTTACTATAGTTTATTACCGTAGTTACTGTGGCTGTAGTTAAAAGTAAATCTTTTTTACTACGGTTTTAAAAACCGCAGTTGTAATGTATAACCAAACTCGCCACCGATATCGATTGTTATGGTAAACCTGTACAGAGGTCCGAAATCGGATATAACTGTATATCCAGTTGAGTGACTCGGATTCCACTAGTTTCTCAAACCAATAAAGTCACTTGAAATCTCTATTTCATGTAAACCAATTACTTCACCGGATTTCGGTTAAATCTATAACTCAAAAACCTTCCCGAATTCGATTCGTTCTATATAAGCCTAATGTCACCCGAAATCGACTATTTCTCTACACCAAAACTTCTCCCAATTTCGCTTAGTACTATCAACCATAAACGACTCCCGAATTCAATGAGTTCCAAACACCATTAACGATTCCCAAATTCGGTGAGTTCTAAAATCCATAAATGTCTACGGATTTCAGTGCACTAAAAACCACAACAATATCTACCAAGTTCGGTGAGTTTTACAAATCAATAATGTATCCCGAGTTCGGAGAGTTCTACAAACCGACGGTATGTCCTGAGTTCGGTAAATTCTTCAAACCAGCAACATCTCCCGATATCGTCAAGTTCTACAAAACCATCAATATCTCCCGAAATCGACTACTTATAATGATGTGAATCGACGTCGCCTATTACTCTAAACTAGAAGCCAAACCCGACATCTGCTTTCACTATAAAACCAACATCATGACCCGAAATCGACTAGTTCTGAAAACCATCAAAGTCATCCGAGATTGATTTTTTTAGTAATTTGAACCGACGCTGGCTATTCAAAACAAACAAACATCATTGCCATCCGATATCGATTATTTCCAATTAACTACCGCAGTTCTAGAATTTCGAACCAAATTGCTACATTGTGTACAATCATATGAATGCATAAATAGAAATTATAAATTGTATAAAATATCATAAAATATCATAGTTTACGTCAAACACATTGAAAGAAACATAACCATTCAATAAATATCAAGCTCTACCATAAGCTCTTCAATTCTCCAAAATGTGGTTCCAACATTATTGTGTTTCACAAGTATAAATTATTGAATTTTGCGCAATACAAAATAGAATGATGATCATAAGGGAAACTTCTTTAGTTCAAGCTAGTTTGGTTGAGTGATGTGCTGAATTTGCTCCAACACCATATACCTTAACCAAATATCGTGAATTTCATCCATATCTTTCATTGTAAATTGAGATTCATCCACTTGGAAATACTGCAAATCAAATTAACAAGTTACATCAATGCAAATCACAACAATATAGGATGCTACTAGAACATATTTAATTAGTGCAATAAACATATATGAATGTTAATTTTTAATACATATATTTCAAACGGTAAACACGATCGACACCGGCGTGAAAAATTGAAACTTATAATTCTAACGAATCAGCTGGCTCATAATCACCCTCATTTCCTCCCCTAGGACCTAAAGCCATGAACTACAAAACCCCCACTGTGTCCAGCCTTAATTTCCTCACCTCGTTTATCTCCAACCTTAATCAATCCAAAAAAAAAAAAATCAGCAAATTAAGATGACAAATCATGGTACATTCATCAATTAGAAAAGGCATAATCTTTTCCGAAAAGAATACATGTTGATCATTGGATGCAGAAGGTTTAGTACATGGGAAAAAATGAATCTTAATATCATATGAAATATAAAATCACAAAGCAGCCTACTGTGGCTAAGCCATGATCATTTGTTTTGGTACTGCGGTTAGAATGAGGTAGGGCGAGGTAGGGGTTCAGAGTGAAATACATATGGAGGCGGCGCTTTTGGTAGAGGCTCTCTTTGAAGGCGGCAATTTGAGCATGTAATACTTTCTGTGGGAAAAAAATGTAAGGCTTTTGTCTTCTAATCGTTCTCGGTCACTCCATACACCACATGGATAAATATGGTCAATATTTTAGACATAATTGAGATTGGTAATGATAATCATAAATTGATTGAAAAATCTAAAATTTATTTGCAGTATCAATTTGTTTAGTGTAATATTTCAGATTATATTAGTACACTGTATACTTCCATATAGGAATAGAAGTTTCTAGTATTACGTTTTTTTGGTATATATTTATAAATGTTTAGAGTTGAGTTGTTCAATGAATTAAAATATTAGTTTGTGTTAATTAACTAACACATATTCGGCAGTAAAGTATATCATCCATATTCATGCTCTTGGCTCTTATTAATTTTGTCTAAATATTATAATTTTTATTTGAATTAGTGTGGCAAGTTTTTGTAAAATATAAGAATGTGAACTAATCTGTTAAAGGACCACCAAGCCTTATAATTATATTTATTCCGTTAAAAGACTACCAATCCTTATATTCATATTTATTCGAACTAAGAAAAAACTTAGCTCAGTTCAATTCATTTCAGTTAAGAAAACATCTATTTTGAAAAGTTCACGTAGATTTAGAAATACAGTCTCCATTTTCGATATATTAATTTTCAGTTTGGTTCATTTCAGTTCAGTAAGAAATAATATTGTGAATTCCATATCGCTTTATAGATGTTTGAATTTTCATATACTTTGCCTTAGTGATTAGGGTGTTTATCAAATTTATTTATCTAAATTTTATGTTCAATTCAATTTGATCTAAAGGTGCTGAAAGATGCTATACCTGAAACTGCTAAAATGAACTGAACTGAAACTGCTAAAATGAATTGAATTGAAAGATGGTGAAAATAAACTAAAGTGGATGTGGCTTACCTTACTTACAAGCCAAGTGGACACAATATCGCACATCAATTAGTAGCTGAACAAAGTTGATATATGATTCGATAAAATTAAGCTTATTATTTGAAGGGAAGATTGTGGTAATAATTCCTCTAGTCGAACTATTATGGTTTAGTTTGGTTCAAATGAGTGCAATTGAGTTTATTTCATCACTTGTGAACCCATTCACCAGTTGTTTAACGCGTATTAATCAACAATATCCAACTAAGCAGAACAATATTAAAACTCAAACCACTTATCAGTACCGCATAACATTATTCATCATTTTTAAACCTAGCACAACTAAGATTGTTGTAAAAAATAATATAGTCGATATTTTTTAAATTAGTTTAGTTCAAATTAGCATAATTGTGATTATTTTGTTACTATTTAACTGATTTCATCAGTTTTTGACCCACGTATTAGTGGTATATCAAGATCCTCCACTCTAAGTGGAAGTTGAAGCCCTAGACATATTCAACTTAGTTGGAACTAACATGAAATGATTTATATAAACATAAAACATGCATCGACATATTATATTATTATACTATTGTACTAGTTAAATACTTTATACAACTATAATCAAATGTATCTACCTTTAGGGCTTGTTTACCTAGTTTATTTTTCTCTGAAGTAAACTGAAATGAAGTGAAACTTTAATGTACTAAAAAACAGAATTAGGAATTTCTAAATTTACATGAATTCGATCAAATTATATTTTCATTGTACTGAACTAAATTAAGTAGAACTGGAAGGAACTGTTCTACTGATAAGTTCATGTAAACATGACCTTTATATGATTCAATGAATATATTTGTAGAATACATTTTTTTAAATAAAAAATTGAATAAATCATCATTACTATTGTAATATTTTTAAAATTTTAATATTTACATAATATATATTTGAAGATACCTATAACATAATATTTTCAGTTAATTAAATAAGTTAATAAAAATTATTTATCTCGAAGCTCACATGCACAGGACAAAGAAACAGATCAACATAAATATATAGGGGTAGCAATTAAGATACCTTATTCGCCTCCAGCTCTTCCTTCCTTATATATATAAGCCACAACCCCAATCCAACTCCTCCTTCCTTAATTATTTATATACACAATCAGCCTCAAACACTTCCTACAAATATAATCTGTTCATTCTGGGAAACTGCAGATATGCACATTTGATTGGGCTTGAACTGATGTGTATGAGTTCTAAATGCCTGCAGAACCAAAAAATTCATTATAGCTAATTCAATCATACAAGTCTTAACTAAAACAAGTCATGAAACGAAAGTGTTAACTATCACACGTTATGTGAACACCGTCTTGGTCAGCTCTTCGAAGCAGATTTCACCACCGGGGATGGGATCGGAGTTTCTTCAGCGGGGTCGCCGGAATGTATCGAGACGCGGCAGAACTTCCGCTCAAATCAGACAGCAACGACGATGGCAACGAGGTATGAGATGAAACTTGACGCTGTATCTTCGCCGGGGGCTCCTCTCAATCTTCGGTGTCGGAGAGTTCTGTGAAATTGGGAGAACCGGGAATGCTGATTTGGGATTTCCCAATCTCATCGGACGAGAGTTCGCCGGGTTCTTATTTGTCGGGAGGGATGGCGGCGAGGGCGCCGCCTTCGACGGCGGTGGGTGGAGATTGAGGTCGCCGGCACTAGAATTCCCCATCATCCATGTAAAAAGTCCAAACCGATCAAACTATGTCAAACAAGGGACACGTGGAAGCATACTAAACTGCATGAGGAGCAAAACATCAAACTCTGACGCGCGTCCTTTTCAGTATTCTTTTCCCAATGTATTACATCAGTGCTCAAAATCTATGCTTGAAACTTCCACTTCTCCTCCTCCACCCTGTTTCTCATCTCTGCTCCACCGCCAGACGAAAATGACGACAAAGCTGATGAATTCTGCATAACCACTGGCACGTCATCAGCCAGATAGTTCTCGAAAACTCCCTTTAAATTTGCAGTAGAAGAACTCCTTTTACTGCTGAATCTGAAGAGAGAGTTTGTGCTTCACACTAGACTTGATAATGAAGCCCTGCAGCTTTCTATCAAAACTAGAAACTAGACAGGTGAATGTCACCAGAAACACCTTGTGGATATTCATTCTATTTCCATGTTTGGTTGTATCATCTGCTTCTAGGGTAGTTTTTCATTTGTAGGCCATTCTACATTCTGCTGCAGGTACATCCTCATAAGGCCACGTGCAGTGCAGTCTTTTTAATAACCTTTTGGGTGAGCTACTATTTACAGTAAGGTTTTTGGACCATGTTTTTCGAAATTCACAGGGGATTTTCGTGGACATGGGCTGAGCATGTCCATCCCTTTCATGATTTGAACAACCCAATCAAAACACGACACGTGGCATATATTCTACCTAACAAGCCACGTGGCAACCTAGCAATGTTTGATTGGCATATATTTCAATAATTATATGTGCAAACATTTATAAATTATAATCTTTGTAATTAATATCTTATTTTATTAAAATACAATTATAGTATGCATTAATTATGAATATATTATTTTATTATTATACAATTATATTATAAATTAATTATGAGTATATTATTTTATTATTATACAATTACATTATACTAATTGTGAGTACATTATTATATTATTATGCAATTATAATATACATTAATTATGAGTATATTATTTTAATATTATACAATTATATATAATGGATATAGTACATATTAGTGTGGATAATATATAATGACGTGGATAATATACAATGATGTGTAAAGAGTTGAATGATGTGGCAGGCTGAATTACTGTGGGGAAAAGCTGAAAAAAGAAGATTTTGGAGGAAGAAAGTGGGATGAGTAGCCCATTTTTGCGTTGCTCCACTGCAGGTGCTCTAAGAGCATCTCCAATGCTACCTTCCATTTAGAAAAACTCTATAGACACGATTAAATGAAGCCCAACTCAAAATAAGCTCTCCAACGCGGGCATCAGTTTACGCGGTCAATATGACGTGTATAATCTATTTTCTGCGGCTGTCAAATTGACCCTCCAAATTTAGAGGTTTGATTTGCAGCCCTCTCTGCTGACTCAGCCACCAATCCATCTTCTTCCCTTCTCCATCTCCCACACTCTTTTCCATCCTCCCATCAGGCTTCCAACTCGCAAATTCACACACACTCACGAGCTCCATTTCACCTTATCTCGCCGCCCCAATAGATTCTTCGAAAGAGCGCGACGGAACTAAACCCACCTACTGCCGGAAGCAGAAGTCGCTCGGCCTCCTGTACTCAAAGTAGGAGCCTTTTTTGATTTCTCATGTTGGTTTGGGATTGTCGGCGAAAGACATCATGGGACGAGATGGGAACGTTAATTACAAGGCTACCATCGTTGATTGGCCGGGGTTGGGGTACTCTGATCGGCCTAAGTTGGAGTATGATGCCGATGTCATGGAAAGCTTCTTTGTCGATTTTGTCAACTCTCCTGATGGACCTTTGAGCAGGGATTCAGGTGATTTTGAAGCTTGTCATATTCTTTATTTTGATTGATGTTGGTTTCATGTGATTTAGGAATTATAATTCTCGCTTTGTTCCGAGCAAACTGGACACTTTGGTTTTGCAAGAACACGCTTGATAGTTAGTATCTTTAGCTATATAGCTTGATCAAATGAATTGTAGCTGTGCATATTAGTATAAGACAGAGGAGTATTGCGCAATGCTGAATGAGCTCGATATGAATATAATCTATACTATTTGTATAAATTTATAATCTTTGGCTGATTCATGAATTAATTTGTTATGCTAATTGCTAGAATCTACTTAAATATGATTCTCCATTGGTTTCAATAAATGCTCTGTAAGCTGGATGTATGAACTGACTTTTATGATAGTCTACTTCTATTATAATTTTGGATGATGCTAGTTTTGATGATCTTCTGGCAATGTAGTTCGTTTTGTGCTGGCTATTGTACTATGAGTTATGATACGTGGTCATGGACTGGATATGTGAACTAAAAGTTGTTAAGCTTTGATAATGGGATGGTTTGTGTTTGTTTTCATCATTTTTGGCTTCTATGTTTATCTATTTTGCTAGGGAGAAAATTTGTAATTTGTAGAAAACGCTTGCTAAAATAAAGATTCATTTTTAACATGGTTATTTTTAAAGGCTTAGAACATGTCATCTATTTGAGCTTTCCTCAATGGCTCATGCATTTTGTTGTACAGATTTGAATTGAAGAAGTGAAAATGCACTTGGGGTGCCTCTTGGCAGTGTAATATCAAAAATGCACTTCAATTAAATAAAGTTTGCCCGATTTCGCAATGGCTGACTTGTATGATTTGCTTATTGGCTAGCTCGTGACAGATGATGGTTTGGTTGTATCTGGAGGAGGACATGCTGCAACAATTGTTGTTCGTACTGCGAAAAAAGGTTTGGTTAAGCCAAGTGCCATTGCTGCCGTTGCACCAACCTGGGCTGGTCCACTTCATATTGTCTTTGGAAGAGATTCTAGCATGGAATCAAGGTAAACTTTCACCATACTTTTCAAAGTTTATCTGCTTAATCATATGGCTGTTCAGTTATTCTGTGTATGATTTTAAGCCTTGAACCAGTATTCTGTTAACTTTGATACCACATGTTATAAGTTATGGTTGTACTGGTTCTAGGCTTATAACATATATTATCAGAGTCTATTGACTTTTCATTGCTATGATCAAATGTTAGTTTAGTTTAATGTGATATACCATGAATGTCGCACCATTTTACTTATTGTCCCCTCTAGGTTTTGGGATCCTTTCGAGATGTTCCTGTTTTGGTGGTGTCGACTACAGGCGCTCCCAAGAGGTCTCAAGCTGAGATGGAAGCTCTCATAGGAGCAAAAGGAGTGAGCAAGTTTGTCGAGTTACAGGGCGCCTTACTTCCCCATGAAGAGTACCCCAGCCTTGTTGCTGAAGAGCTTTATACATTTTTGCAAGAGAATTTTGTTGAAAGGCTATGAACTAGTGAAGCTTTGAGCTTTATGTGCCTCAAAAATACAAAATTTATAAACTCCACTTGATTTGCATATGCAATACATTGTTCTATACAAATATTACAAGCTCAGAGGCGGAGTGGAAAACTTGAAGGTTTTCCATAGTTTTTGTAAATTTGTAATTGTTAAAAGCTGGACTGATGCTGTTCAACTGAAAATAATATAGTAATTACACTGAGAAAATTTATTTTGAAATCAAATAAAAAGAACTATAAGAAATTGATGTGATGGATATGGAAGAAATTGGCTGGAGGGCCTGGAGGCGGGAATGGGAAAGACCCAACTCTGAATGGATGAAATTTGAAAACAGATGGAAAAAAGTAGAAACGATGAAGTATAAATGGAGGGGAAGAAAATTTTAATTTATATTTAAAATCCATGTCACATTGAATGTCCATATTTAACACTTGCATTGGAGAAACATAAGTAAAAAGAGACCTCCAATTTTATAAAACTGATGACATCATATTGCATCTCCAATTAAAAAGTGCCATGTGGAGCAATTGACGCCCAAAAATGACGCTTGCATTGGAGATGCTCTAATAGGAGTAACAAGACATTGAAAGGAGAGAGTTCGCATGAGATTTAAGATAGCTTCCAGGATTCAAAAAGGTTTCTGCATTAGCTCCTTTCTGCCCTTCAAAAGGCCGTCTTCGATCTCTGTGCTGCTAGGTGATGTTTGATCATTGTTACAATTATTTCAAGTCATAGGAACATATATTTCAGTATACTAGTTAGTGGTTTCTATATACCAGTCAGGCACTCATAAAACTGCAAAAATATGTATTTTTGCAGTTAATGGCACTAATTATACATTAAATTGTAATGGATTGTTTCTAATGGTTTAAACAACAATTGATAGTCTCTCGGTAAAACTTTGAGATTCGGGTGTATATTTAAATTATAAAATATACTGCACCGATTTCGAATAAGGGTCTCTTTTCAAGACGTCTGATTTCAGACACTTATGTAATTCGCTATTGGTTTTTGAAAATAACGAACTGAATTCGGTAATATTATTTTTTAAGAAAACTTTTGACTTCGGATCTTATTTAATTTACTTATCGATTATAACTGATAAGGAATCGAAATCGGGTACTAGCCTCCGAGCAAGTCGTTGGATTTCGGGTGCTTATTTAATTTATAAAATATGCTGAACCGATTTCGAATAAGGGTCTCTTTGCAAGACGTCTGATTTCACGCGGTTAAGTAATTCGCTATTTGTTGTTGAAGATAATGAACTGAATTCGGTATTATCCTTTTTTAAGAAAACTTTCGACTTCAGATCTTATTTAATTTGCTTATCGATTGTAACAGATAACGAATCGAAATCGGGTACTAGGCTCCGAGCAAGTAGTCGGATTTCGGGTGCTTATTTAATTTGTAAAATATGCTGCACCGATTTCGGATAAGGGTCTCCTTGCAAGACGTCTGATTTACGCGCTTATATAATTCGCTATTTGTTGTTGAAGATAATGAACTGAATTTGGTATTATCCTTTTTTAAGAAAACTTTCGAATTCGGATCTTATTTAATTTGCTTATCGATTGTAACAGATAACGAATCGAAATCGGGTATTAGTCTCCGTGCAAGTCGTCGGATTTCGGGTGTTTATTTAATTTAGATAATATTGAATCGAATTCGGAAACTTCATCTCTAAACACAACTTTGGATTCCGGGTCCTATATGATGTGCAATCGGTTGTTATATATAGAAAACCGAATTCAATTGATGGCCTCTAAGAAAAACTTTGGACTTCGAGTACATATCTAAGTTGCCGAAGATATTGCACCGATTTCGGTTATGGGGTTTCATTCATGACTTTTGACTTCGGGTGCTTAGTTAATTTGTTACCGAATGAATAGAAGACTGAACCAACTTTGTTTGTACTTTTAACTACAGACATTTTACTACGATTTTGAAAAACCGCAGTTATAAGTAACAATCAACTACAAATTTTGAAAAACCGTAGTTGTAGCATTTTTTTACAGCGGTTTTTCACAACTGTAGTGATTAAGGCGTAGTGAAACGTCATTTTTGTAGTAGTGTTTTCTTCATTGGCAGTGCCATCCTCATATTCGGGTTGTGAGGTACGAGCGGAGGGGATTCTAATTTCCATGGGGATGACAGCTTCGGACCCATAGACTAAACTGTAAAGAGTTTCTCCGGTGGCTGGTGTCGTTCTATGGGCCCAGATCACACTCGGAAGTTCTCGAATCCAGTTTCCTTTACCTTCTTATAGGCGCTTTTTGATGCCATTTACCAGGGTTCGATTTGTAACCTCTACCTGGCCGTTAGCTTCCGGTTGGTACACCGATGTGAGCTTTTGATGTATGCGGTAGTCCTCACACCATTTCTTGAAGGGGTTGTTGGCGAATTGTGATTCGTTGTTGGTCACTATGTATCTCTGGATGCCGTATCGACACATAATGTTTTTCCAACAAAAATTAGTGACTGTTTTGCTCGTTATGTTCGTCAAGGCTTCAGCTTCTACCCACTTCGAGAAATAGTCAATGGCCACAATGAGGTACTTGAAGTTTCCGGGGGCCATGAGGAAAGGTCCGACAAGGTCAATGCCTCATCAGACAAACGGCTAGGATTCCTGAATTGTAATCATGTTCTCTTGAGGTACATGAATCATATTGGCAAATTTTTGGCACTGGTGGCAGGAATCAATATACTTCCTAGAGTCTTCCAGCATGGTAGGCCAATAATAATCCATTTGTAGGAGCTTGCGGGTAACGGTGTGTGGGCCTTGATGACTACCACAAACGCCTTCGCGTGCTTCCTATACCAAGTGCTCTACATCGGAGGGCCCGACACATTTGAGTAAGGGCTGAAGGTATCCTTTCTTGTATAAGCTGCCTTCGTGTATGACGTATTTGGGGGCCTTGACTCGGACCTTGCGCGCCAAATCTTTTTCCTCCGGGAGGGTTCGCGTTTGTAGGTATTTGATGTAGGGGCTCATCTAGGTGTCCGAGATGCTTATAATCATTATGCCTCTTTCTTCATACCTCATCTTTACCAGTGTTTCCGTCAGCAACTACTAAGAGGAACATATGTTGAGGTCCGAGGAAGCAAGCTTGCTTAGTGCGTCAGCTTTATGGTTGCCTTCTCGAGGAATGTGGTTCAATTCATCGTGTTGGAACTGATTTAGGAGAGGCCTGACTATCTCGAGGTACTTCTGGAGACTGTATTCTCGGGTCTCGTATTCACCCATGACCTGTTGCACCACAATCTGTGAGTCACTGAAGATCTCGAGGTCCTTAACTTCGAGGTCCTTCGCTAGTTTCATCCCTGTTATGAGGGCTTCATATTCGGCTTCATTGTTGGTGGCTCGGAAGTCAAAGTGGAGAACATGGGGATGGTCCTTTCCCTCGAGCTGGTGAGTAGGAATCCAGCACCACTTCCCCCTGAGTTGGAGGATCCATCCACATATAGACGCCATTTTCCAGTGTTGGGAACTGGATCTTGATGATTGATCTTCACCGGTTCGACTGATTCCATTATGAAATCAGATAAAGCTGGGCCTTTGATGGTTGTCCGAGGTCTGTACTGTATGTCATGATCCCCCAACTCGATGGACCACTTCATCATCCGTTCTGAGGCGTCAGGTTTCTGAAGGATCTGTCTGATCGGATAGTTGGTTAGAAACACTATTGTATGTGCTTGAAAGTACGGCCGCATTCGTCGAAAGGCATGCACGAGAGCCGATATCAGGCGTTTGAGCGGGGTGTATCTGGTCTCGGGCCCTTGTAGGGTTCTGCTAACATAGTAAATGGGGTGTTGTGACTCTTCTTTTTCCTTAACCAACACAGCACTGGTGGCCAGCTGGGAGGCAGATATGTATAGGTAGAGAGTTTCCCCCCTGTCTGGGTTTGCAAGCGTTGGCAGGTGTCGGAGGTGATCTTTGAGTGCTAGGAAGGCTTCTCCACATTCGTGTGGCCTTCTTAAGGACGCTGAAGAAGTGCAAGTGCTTTTTTCAGCTCCTTTGGAGAGAAATCGGCTAAGACCGCGAGGGATCCTGTTAGCTTCTGTACGTCTTTAACGGTCTTCGGAGGTTGCATATTTTATAGGGCTTCTATCTTCTCGGGGTTAACCTCGATTCCCCGATTGGATACCATGTATCCTAAGTATTTGTCTGCCCCAATACCAATGTTACATTTAGCGGGGTTAAGCTTTAGATTGGAAGCCCGCAACGTATTAAAGGTTTCCTTTAAGTCTTCGAAAAAGGCAGCGTAACTATGGCTCTTCACCACCAGGTCATCGACGTATATCTCTAAGTTGCGTCCTATTTGAGACTTGAACAACTTGTCCACCAGTCGCTGGTAAGTGGCTCCAGCGTTCTTTAATCCAAAGGGCATCATCTTGTAGCAAAAAGTCCCTCTGTCAGTTATGAAGAGGTCTTTTCCTTGTCCTTCTCAGCCATAGGAATTTGGTGATATCCCTTGAAGGCATCGAAGAAGGCTAGCACCTTATATCCAGCGATCGCCTCGACCAGACGGTCTATCGAGGGCAGGGGAAAGCAATCTTTGGGACATCAATCGTTCAGGTTGGTAAAGTCGATGCACATTCTCCACTTCCCGTCTGGTTTCTTTACCATTATTGGGTTAGCTATCTACTCGGGGCACTATACTTCCTCGATTTTATGGGCTTTGAGTAGTTTGTCTATTTCCTCTCTAATGGCCTCAACTCGGTCCAATGCGAAGATGCGTCGCTTCTGCTTTATAGACTTCTGCGCTGGATCGATGTTTAGATAATGTTCCGCCAAGCGAGCGGATACTCTTACCGAGTCACTGGTATCCCAAGAGAAGACATCTATCCATTGGTTGAGGAGATCTCGAAATTTGGTTTTTATCTCGGGGGTAGGATATTTCCAACCTCGACGGTTCCTTCTTCTCCGAGTTGCATCGGCTCGGACTCGGAGTACTTGGCTGGTTCAGGATCTTCCCTTTCAGGTTCTCTGATAGCTTGAATGGTGTAAACTCGATCTAACTTTTGGTAACCTCGGACCGTGGCTATCCCTTGATTTGTGGGGAATTTCATTGCCAGGTGGTAGGGGAACCAGATGGCTTTTGTTCGGCACATGGCCATCTAAGGATGATGTTATACGGCGCCCTGGAGTCAATTATTGCAAAGGCACAGGGAGGGTTATACTCCGAGGACCTTCTTCAACTCGCACCGGCTAGGTAATCTCTCCCAAAGGGGTAACGGGATCGCTAACAAATCCCGATATTAGGTTTGTAGATACGAGATTACTTCTATTTAATCCAGACTGCTCGTAACAGCTGAAAAACATAATCTCCACCTCACTTCCCCCGTCCACCAGGACTATTTAATCACATTGTGATTTTTGGTGACCGTAATTACTAAAGGATCTGAATGGGGGAATTGATTAGGAACTGTATCTTTTGGCGAAAAAGCAACAGTTCCGTCCATGCGAGATCTTTTGCTCTCCCATTCCCAGGGAGAGGTTTCTTCTGGCGATCGGTGTATGCCGTTGATGCTCATTCTTGCTTCCTGGTTGGCGGCGGCACTCGTCTCGTCGTGGTCATGGAGGTGATTGACGTTGGTGCTTCTTATTCCTGTCGGGACTGGAAAAAGGATTCGTGTGCTCCCACGAAGGTTTTCAGCCGGATCATCCATGAGTTTGAAGGTCGTTTAGATCAAGATCGACACGCGAGTCCCACTAGGCATGCCAAATTGATAGATGTCTGGAACCCGCACTTGATCACGATCCCGGCTCATGAACTGATCTGCAAAACAAGTCCCCAGGTGTCCCGGGGGTAGACACTCCGACGCTCAAGTTAGTATGTGCGTAAGGTGTATTGTATGTAAAGATCTTAGATAAAGAAGGTCTACCAAACCTTTGGTATTTATATGGCTACAATCCGTAGATCGCCAAGACATGTAATTATGGTATGAATACAACTTTTATAGAGATAATAGTTGTATTACCATCTATAGAAGAAGTGTAATTCGGTCATTATTGTATTACCATGTTTAGGAGGAAGTGTATTCCTTGTAGAACATTCAGAATATACGCATTCCTTATAAGGATTTGGATTGATGGACCCGTGAATCCATCTTCCGCGTAACTCAAGCCCACGATCCTTCTCGGGCCTTGGTCCGAGACTGAATGAGGCCCAGAATACGAACCATGAACTTATCAGTACTGTATACCAATGATGTAAGAAGCATTAAAACCTTACAACTGATAAAGAAATTATGTAGTATAAAAAACAATATCAACCCACAATCACCTGCTTGATTCTTTCTAAGCCTGAACAATACTACATATTATGCATCATAAGCTTGAACTAATGATCAACATCTCGTATTTGATCCGATATTGATTCAACAAAAAACAAACACTTACAAGCTTAAGGATGCAGAAAATCTTATTCAGAAAAAATATACAATATATTCAAACAGATAGCTAATTAGCAAGTTTTTTTAACATCGAGTTGGTCCTCAGAAACCAAATATACACAAAAGCGCATGCATTAAATAGTACCGGGATGTATGTGAACTCCAAATACCGGGAAAGAATGAAAATAGTTTAAGGCATATACATTCAGAATAACTGAATAACTTGATGAAAAGAATAAGCGTTTTGACGCTACCTTACTGACATGACTTTGCAAGGCAGATGCCAGAACTTTTCGACTTTCATTCCACATGTACATGTGCAACCTGATGTGCTTGTAATGAATAGTATCCATATAGAAAATTTAGGTTTTATTCGACTTTGAAGTTAACTCATATAACTATAACATAGATCTGCTGTACAAATAGTATCTACACACATTTTCAACAAGTTAAAAGATTAAAAGATCAACTTCTAAATTCTAAGCGAATCTTTTATACTCAAAAACTGTGTAGCAAAAGGAAATTAGCAAAAGACTTAATAAAAAGCAATAACTATTCCTGATTTTTCAGTAAAAGTCGTGACACATACATGTCACAGAAGAAACGTCCATTTCTCTTAAAGTAGCAATCAACAAAATTAAATCTAGAGATTAAATTACCAACAAGTAATAAATTATATACCTTGAGGTACAATGGGGCAGAGCAGTATGACAAGCAAAAAGGATCCCGGTCTTTACACGCCTTCAAAAAAATGGAACACATATAAGGTAATAGCTAACAAAAAAACAAAAATAATCATTATTTTAGGGATTAAACTTGATTGATAGTGGTTTTAAATGTAAAACCTAGACATGAGACGAATGCAATGCTAGATGACTCGATCCCGTATTATGACCTCAGTGAATATATCTAACAGTTAAGTTGCCAAAAGTGTAGGTTTCTGCAGCCGATTAGCAAGAACAAAGGCCAACGCTTTCTCCAAACAGTGGTGAGATAACAAACTTGCCTACAACAAACTGCTCAGTATGGGCACCCTATCTTCCTAAAAACCCACTTTAACGCCAGTCTTCTTTATAATCCTTGCTATTTGAATATGGTTTCCTGGTTTAATCATTGATTTTGAAAAACCATATCTGAATATTGAAAATAACATATTGAAAAACCACACTATAAAGTCAAAATCCCTTTAATCCATGGTTCACATTTCCAGTGATTGATTGTTAATATGGTGTTTAGTTCACCTTAATTTTCTGCAGAAAAGAAGACTGGCCATGGCCTAATACTCTTTGAATATGGAATTTGAAGCTTTTGAACTCTTTCTTAAAATGCCAAAACCAAAAGAAAAATTGCTGCTATTGAAAAACAAATGTTTTCAAAATCAAGTGTTTTGCATCATAAACAGTTACAAAAAGATTAAAATGGCAAAAGAAAGATTGCTTCTACTGAAACCGAGCAAAAGCATAATAACAAAACCAACAAATGATAGCAAATCTCAAAGTTTAAAGTTTTACACCTGAGAGATATAAAGCAAGTCTGGTGGGTCAGGGATTCTCACAGGTTCCAGGTTTTGATTTTGATCATACCTTCAGTCCAGTTATCAAGGCTGCTACTGTCCGAACGGTGATTGTCATTGCCACTATGAAGAAGTGGCCACTTCATCAGCTAGATGTCAAGAATACTTTTCTGAATGGCGTTCTTGATAGTCCAGTTTACATGGCTCAACCAGCTGGTTATCAGGATCCTGCATGTCCTGATCATGTCTGTCTCCTGAGAAAAGTCATTTATGGTCTTAAGCAAGCTCCTAGGGTATGGTTTGATCGCTTCAGTGCCTTTGTTAAAGGCCTTGGCTTTGTTGGAAGTTTGTCGGATCCTTCGCTGTTCGTGTTCACCCGTGGCTCAGTCATCCTATACCTTCTCATCTATGTTGATGATATCATTCTTACAGGGAATGATAGGGTTGCTATTCAGAGTTTCATAACTCGTGCTGATCGGGAGTTTTCTGTCAAGGATCTCGGACACCTCAGCTATTTTCTTGGCCTGGAGGTTACACCCACCTCTACAGGGTTGTTCTTGGGTCAAGCCAAGTATGCTGGGGATATTCTTCAGAGAGCTGGGATGCTGGATGCTACACCGATCTCCACACTGTTTCTTCCGTTGTCTCAGTTACACAGTAGCACCAGTGGACCGTTTCACAATCCCAAATTGTATCGGTCTCTTGTTGGAGCTCTTCAGTACCTCACCATCACTCGTCCTGACCTGTCCTTTGCTGTCAACTTCGTGAGTCAGTATCTTCAGGATCCACGGGACGATCATTTTGCCGCAGTCACTCGGATACTCAGATATGTTCGTGGGACGCAACATTGTGGATTGACCTTTACTGCTGATGGTGTTTCGGAGGTACCCGCATATTCTGATGCTGACTGGGTGCGCTGCTTGGAGATACGTCGCTCTACTTATGGGTATGCTGTTTTCCTTGGTGGCAACCTGGTCTCATGGAGTGCGAAGAAGCAACCTACAATCTCTCGCTCAAGTTCTGAATCGGAGTATAGAGCTCTTGCGAATACTGCTTCGGAGATAGTTTGGCTGTTACACATTCTTAGGATCTGCGTTTTCCGCTTCAAGGATCCCAGGTGCTTCTTTGTGACAATAACAGTGCTATCTTTCTTGCAGAGAATCCAGTTGCTCACAAGAGAGCTAAGCACATCGACATCGAATATCACTTTGTGAGGGAACTCGTTAGTGCTGGCAAGTTTCGAGTTGGTCATGTTCCGACCTCGTTACAGGTTGCAGACATTTTCACCAAAGGACTCAATCGTGCGCTGTTTGACTTCTTTCGGTCCAAGCTTCACGTCTCGATTAATCCGACGCTTCGCTTGAAGGGGGTGTGACGATAGAAGAAGAATTAGAGGACTAATTTATTAATTCATGTATGTACTTTATCTATTGCACTTATGTGCCTAGGGTTTGGCTAGTTTCAGTATTTAGCTAGTTTCAGTATTTAGTTTTATGCCCTTGTATGTAACTATATATAGGCATGGTTCTGCCTCATTCTAATCAACCAATCAGATACAGTTTACACATATGTCTTTAGCAACAATCTTTTGAGATCCATGGCACCTTATCGATTAGCTCCGCGAGAACACCAACAGAGGCTGTGATGATGAGGTTCGTTGTCTGAAATATGAGTCGGGCTGGGGTTAAAACCAACACGTATCTTGGCGGGGCAACAACCCGGATGACATTCTCGATGCAACCGGGGGTTTGCTGCCATGGCGGTGTCAGGCTGTTGCCTGATCCAATCATATTGACCTGAGCGTACGTTTGTTAATTTGTGGATTCTTTGTTTTTGTGGATGCTTGTTGCTTTGGTTTTTTGTTGTTAGTGATATTATTTTTGATGTTTTTAAATAATTGAACTTTATGCATGTCAAAAGATTGGATGTTTTCCGGTAGTTTCGTGTGTTACATTGCTTTGTTTCATAGTATCAATGGCGTTATGCATATACAATCTAGTTTTCTGTGAATTGTTACATTCTTAGTTAATATTTGGATGGTTGCTCTGTTACTTTGAATCTAGTTAGCTTTTTTGTTTTCACTGTTTAATCTGTGATTCAAATTGCTATTATGAAATGTGGTAATTGCAATCTTGTTAAACTGACATTAGGACTCTCCTGTTATTGAAACTTGAAGGTGACTTTTGTATGAGCTCGATATGTGGTCCTAATGGTGTAAATTGTTAGTAATATTGATATTATCTTAGGGATAGTTTAGTCAGTTCATGTATTATCTCTTGTATTATCTCTATCTCATTAGGAAGAATAGGAACACTCCCTCTCTTGGTTCTATGGATTATGAGCTCAATATTGGGTTTCCAAATTGATTCATCTTGTTATATATGTTAATATGGTATCAGAGCTATAGGTTGCACGATCTTGTTGGTGTCTCGATTTTGTTTGAATCCTCCTTGAATGAAAGTTGTTTGTTTTTCGGGTTAAGATGCGCAGTTGTGGTAGCACTCAGATTTCTCGAAATCCGACCGTTGGAAAATTCTGATATTTTTAGGGTTTGTTCGAGAGGCACAGATCTACAATATGACCGTTCGGATCGAAGATTTGAGCTCTAGAAAGGCTGAAGAATCCGTCGGACCGGCACTGTGAGTTTTTTTGTCCAGAAAGTTTTAGTTCAATTTTGGTGTTTTGAAGATTTGTGAGCTTGTTTCGATTCTTACTGTGGTTTTTGGATGATATTATTGTGTGGGCTCTTGTTTGTGACTAAATTTGGTGTTCTTAAATTTGGTATTGATTTGGAATTTTTTGGATTTGTGGTTGTGATTTTGGTCTGAAATTTGGGGTCCTTTGAGTTAAAGAGGTTGTTATTGGTATTGTTAATGATTGTGACTTGTTGGGCTCTTCATGTTTCGTAGTGGGAATTTGATATTGCATCGATTTGATATTTGAAGTATTTGTTGGATTAGTGGATTGTTGATATTGGTGTTGAGATTTGGTTTAGATTTTGATTCGAAGTTTTGTTGCATTTTGGGAGTTTGTTTGGGTGTGGATTCGATTTGGTGTGTCAAATTTGGACGAGATTTGTTGGACTTGTACTACGGATTTGATCTCTTGTGGGAGTTTGCTTGGCGTGGATTTGGTCTCTTGACTGTGTGGATTTTTTGGTGTGTTTGGATTCTTGAACTATCATAATGGAATGTAGTGGTGATCATGGCTCTCAATCATTCAGTGTTGAATTGACTCCGTATATGTTTGATCAGTTTCAAAAGTTTCTTGCATTTTAGCAGCCTTCTGTCATGTCCTCCTCTACAGGCTTGTCATCATCGACCATCTCACCTGTCTCTTCTCCTTTGTGGATTTTGGATTCTGGCGCCTCTAATCATATGTCTCCTCATTTGCCTTCTTTTACTACTCTGTCATCTGCACATACTGGTTCAGTATTGACAGCTGATGGAACTCCCATGCCATTACAGGGTATTGGTTCTATTGCCACCCCTAATGTCTCCTTGAGTGATGTTTATCATATTCCTAGTCTCTCACTTAACCTTTGTTCGGTTGGTCAATTGTGTGATTCTGACTTGGGTGTTTGGTTCTCTTCTTCATCTTGTGTGGTTATGGATTTGCCATCTAAGAAGGTGGTTGGGACTGGTCGTAGGCAAGGGAAACTTTATGTTTTGGATGAATTGAAAGTACCAGATGTTGTTGCTTCTACTGTGGATTTATCTTCATTTCGTTTGAGCCCATCTTCATCTGACTTTTACTTGTGGCATTCTCGTTTGGGTCATGTATCTGCATCCCGCTTGAGGTATTTGGCATCCACTGGAGTTTTGGGTCAGTTGCACTCTCATGACATCTCCGATTGTAGTGGTTGTAAACTTGCGAAGTTTTCTGCCTTGCCTTTTCAGAGAAGCATTTCTTCATCTCTTACTCCTTTCGATCTTGTGCATTCTGATGTGTGAGGCCCCTCTCCTGTGCCTAGTAAAGGGGGTTCTCGATATTATGTTTCATTCATTGATGATTTTACTCGTTATACATGGGTTTATCTTATGAAGCATAGATCTGATTTTCTTGAGGTTTATAGTGAGTTCAGGGCTCTTATCAGCACACATCACTCTGCAGTCATTAAGTGTTTCCATTGTGATTTGGGAGGTGAGTACACTTCTAATGCTTTTTGCCAGTTGCTTGTTTCCGATGGAACCATCCGACAGACCTCTTGTACTGATACTCCTCAGCAGAATGGTGTTGCCGAAAGGAAACACCGTCACATTGTTGAGACTGCTCGTTCTTTCTTGCTGTCGGCTGAGATTCCTAAAGTATTTTGGGGGAAGCCATTCTTACAGCTGTGCATGCCATCAATAGGATCCCGACCTCACATAATTCTGGCTTGTCACCTTTTGAGGCACTGTAAGGCCATGCACCTGATTACTCTTCCTTGCGGGTATTTGGCTGCGCTTGTTTTGTTCTCCTACCTCATGTTGAACGTTCTAAGTTGTCTCCAAAGTCATCTTTGTGTGTCTTTTTGGGTTATGGTAGTGGTCAGAAGGGGTATCGGTGTTTTGATCTTGTTAAGCAGAAGTTATATGTTGTTCGACATGTTATGTTTTTGGAGCATATCCCGTTTTTCTCGGTTCCCTCTAGTTCACACCAGTTTACTCAGTCGGATCTCATTCACATGGATCCTTTTGATATTGTTAGAGATGACGTTTCACCAGATTTAGTTCCAGGCACAGATGCACCCCTTACTGAGCCTCATGCTGCTGATTTGCCTCTTGTCCCTGATACTGATTTGCCCCCAGAGCCTCCACTACCATCTCTAGAGATTGTGATCGATCCTCCCCCTCTCCGTCGATCCACTCGGGCTTCTAAGTCTACTCAGAAGTCAGACTTTGCTTACTCCTCCTATTCTCCTGCATTTGCCTCTTTCCTTATGTCTATTCACTCTTTGTCGGAGCCTACATCATATAGAGAGGCTGTTAGTGACCCTCTTTTGCAGCGTGCTATGGCCGAGGAACTCGCTGCTTTACATCAGACTCACACTTGAGATTTAGTGTCTTTGCCTTCGGGAAAGCACACTATTGGTTGTCGTTGGGTTTATAAGATTAAGACCAAGTCTGATGGTTCTGTTGAACGATACAAAACTCGCCTTGTTGCGAAGGGTTATTCTCATGAGTATGTGATGGATTATGATGAGACATTTGCACCAGTTGCAAAGATGACCACCATTCGCACTTTGATAGCAGTTGCTTCAGCTTATCAGTGGAAGATTTCGCAGATGGATATTAAGAATGCGTTTCTTTATGGTGATCTTTCTGAGGAGGTTTATATGACACCTCCTCCAGGTGTTGCACATGAGCCCGAACATGTTTGTAGGCTTCAAAGTTCTCTTTATGGCCTCAAGCAGGCTCTCAGAGCTTGGTTTGAGAAGTTCTCCACGGTTGTCATCTCTCTTGGCTTTCGCCCCTAGCTACTATGATTCTGCTTTGTTCATCAAACATACTAGTAAGGGTCGTATTCTCCTCTCTTTGTATGTTGATGATATGATTATTACTGGTGATGATTATGAGGGTATGGAATCATTGAAGCGTGATTTAGCCTATTGTTTTGCTATGAAAGACTTGGGCGTGCTCCGTTATTTTCTGGGTATTGAGGTAGTCTCTTCTCCTAAGGGTTATTTGTTGTCTTAGTCCAAGTACATTGCTGATCTTTTTGATCGTGCCCGTCTTACTGACAATAAGACGGTGGACACTCCACTTGAGATTCATGCTCACTACTCTTCTACAGATGGGATTCCTTTGCCTGATCCCACTCTATATCGTACTGTAGTTGGTAGTTTGGTTAATCTTACAGTTACTCGGCCAGATATTGCACATGCTGTACACGTGGTTAGTCAGTTTGTCACTACTCCGACTTCAATTCATTGGGCTGCTGTTCTTCGTATTCTCAGGTATCTTCGAGGCACCCAATTCCGTTGTCTTTTGTTTCCTTCATCCTCGTCATTGGACTTGTGTGCTTATTCAGATGCTGATTGGGCTGGTGATCCTGAGGATCACAAGTCCACCACTGGTTTCTGCATCTTTCTTGGTGACTCGCTCATTTCTTGGAAGAGTAAGAAGCAGGATGTCATCTCTCACTCTTCCATAGAGGCTGAGTATCGTGCCATGGCCTCAACTACTGCGGAGATTATTTGGTTGCGCTGGTTGCTCTCTGATTTTGGCATCAAGCTTCCTCATCCCACACCACTCCATTGTGATAATCAGAGTGCCATTCATATTGCACGTAATTCGGTATTTCATGAGCGAACCAAGCACATTGAGATTGACTGTCACTTCACGCGACATCATTTGCAGCTTGGTACCATCTCACTTCCCTTTGTTCCCTCTTCCCTTCAGATTGCTGATTTGTTCACGAAGGCTCATTTCACCTGCGCGCTTCCGTTTCTTATCTGACAAACTCTCAATGCTTCTTGCAGTAGTATCGTGAGTTTGAAGGGGGATGTTAGTAATATTGATATTATCTTAGGGATAGTTTAGTCAGTTCATGTATAATCTCTTGTATCATCCCTATCTCATTAGGAAGAATAGGAACACTCCCTCTCTTGGTTCTATGAATTATGAGCTCAATATTGGGTTCCCAAATTGATTCATATTGTTATATATGTTAATATAAATGACTGCCTAATTTATGCTTTTTGATGATATTTGGTTATGTTTTATCTGCGTGGTTCTGTTCTGTGTGATTCTGGTGTAATCTGAAAGAGATTGATAAAATCCCTCATACTGGTTAATGAGATTTGTGGACTGTCCTATTTTAAACAAAGGGACATTCTGATACAAATCTTGTTTTTGAACAAGCCTATGTTGCTCGGACATGGCAGTTTAGTGCCGTGTCTCTGTGTCGAATTTGTTTCAGACACAACACTACACAAAATATGACATGGCGGTTTAGTACTATTTTGTCTATATTATTTAAAAAATTCCATATTCTCATGTCGTGTCGGATTTTAGATAACATACGACACAATCCGTGTCCAAGTAACATAGAGACAAGCTATAGAATTCGCATTCATTGCTGCCATCCTTCACCTTGCTAACATCTACAAACTTAATCCTGGTGGCTGTGGCTCGCCAAGCAGTACAAACCCCATGAAATCCTCCTTTAATGACACATATTGTCATATACCCCAACAGATCGGTTGGGTCGGGCTGAAACCGACACGTATCTTGGCAGGGCAACCTGGATGACACCGGGATTTGCAGCCATGGCGGTTTCGTGCCTGGCCCTCTGAGGGGTTATCATCTGTTGGAAAATTTCAACATCACCATTGGTGACCTCTTCCTGCAAATCCTTCAGATCCTTAGCTTAATGATTTTTGCAATCTTGAAGATGTCATCAAGATGTTTTCATTGTGCTTGATAGTTTTAACCTTCTTTCTGTCACGCTCTGGCTCCTTAAGCGCCTTAATGACGGAGACTTGATAAGATGTTCTCTCCTTGTTAGTCTGAGTGAACCCAGAAGAATGAGGCGACTGGGAGCTGGGATTTCTCAAAGGGCTCCTCTTCTTGCCAATGATTTCCCAACTGATACGCATGTGATGAACATGTGGATGGAGTGGGAATGGACATGGAAATTTATAATGTTGAAGATGGGAGCATTGAAAGGTTGGATATGCAATTCTTTAGTGTTCTTCTTCTTCTGAACCAAAGTGTCCAAAACTGGTCAATTACCATTTACCAGGGTCCAAACTAGGAGATGATAAAACTATTAACACTAGTTTAGACATAGGTGTGAACCTCAGGGGTCATAATGCAATTAAATTCCAGAAGCCTCTCTATATAGAGTAGAGAATGTGAAGTAGCTACTCCAAAAACAGTAGCTCCGAGACTGAGAATGTGAGGCGGCGGAGAGCAAATGGGAATTTTCTAGGGTTGTTGCCCCTCTCTGTATGCCCTATGATTTTTCCATTTCAAAACCAACAACCCTTTTTAATCGCTGTTATGACGTATCTTAAAGTTAAATATTTGGTCAGTATATGAAGAAGAAGAAGAACCTGATGGAAAACGAACATGAACATAGGCTGTGATGATTTGGTCTCGGACTTAATTGATCGGGTTGAAACCGTCCCGTATCTTTGCGGGGCAACCCGGAACCGGGACTTGCAGCCATGGCGGTGTTGCGTCGCCGCCTGATCTAATCTTATTGATTTGAGCCTTTGTTAAATAGTTTAATCCCTTAATCCCTGTTCAATTAGTTTATAAGTTAGTTATAATTCTGTTCAGTTAGTTTACTTGCTATGAGTTGCTTAATGTATTTTCAAATTGTATAGTTTGTATGAGAAAGGCTTAGCTGTGATGGATGAGGGAATGTCCTGTTGTTTGAGCTCATATTGTGGTCCCAATGGGTGTTAATGTATGCCTAGTTTTGCATCTGCTTAGACTTTATGTGATTCAGATATCAGTTCTGCTGTAATGAAATAGATCGTGAAATAGAGCATGTTTTATTCTTTGTTATGTGGCTTGCTATGAGTTGCTTAATGAATGGTCAAATTGTTTAGTTTGTCTAAGAAAGGCTTAGCTATGATGAATGAAGGACTGTCCTGTTGTTACTGAAACTTAAAAAGCGAATCTTGACTTTTGCCTGAGCTCATAGTGTGGTCCTAATGGTGTCAATGTCTGCCTAATGGTGTTAATGTTATTGAGAATCTTGACTTTATGATGATATGGTTGTGTGTTATTTGCTTGGACTTCTGTTCTATGTCAATTTCTGCTGTAATTCTGAAATAGAATAAAATCCCTCGTTCTATTTATGCAGAAACAGCTTGTGAGATTTAACAAAGGGGCATTCTCTTACACATCTTGTGCTAGGACAAGCTGTAGAATTTGCTTTCATTGATGTCATCCTTCTTCTCAGCAAGCATAAGAACCTTACTAACAGCTGCTACAAATTTATCCTTTGGGTGCTGCAGCTCGCCAAGAGGTACAAACCCCTCTGAACACAATAAAATCTTATATTATTGACAAAAAATTGCACACGGGCTAGGCTGAATTCGACTTGTATCTTGGCGGGGCAACCCGGATGACACCGGGATTTGCAGCCATGGTGGTGTTGTGCTGTTGCCTGGCCCATTCATACTGGTGCTCCTTAGTCATAGACCTCGGCTTCATGCTCTCAGCGATCTCGATGACGTCATTAATGGAAATGTCGCCGTTGTGCTTAATGTTTTTTACCTTCTTCCTTTCTTGTTCGGCTCCTTACCTGGCAATTCAGTCCTTAGTGGTCTCCTGGCAATGTCTTCCCCGATGTTTTGCATGCAGAGAATGTCCCTTCACGGGGGCTTCCAGCTAAACTGACACATATCTTGGTGGTGTAACCTTGATATGCAGCCATGGCACTTTCGTGCTGTTGCTTGGCCCTATCATGTCATACTGATGCTTATTAGTGTGTGTGTGTGTGTGTGTGTGTGTGTGTGTGTGTGTGTGTGTGTGTGAGCCCAGAAGTATTGAGGCTCTAGGGAGTTGGGATTTCTCAAAGGGTTGTTGCACCTCCCTCTTTATGCCCATGATTTCTCTCTTTTCCCCAACCAATAGCCCTTCAATTATATGTTTGCAGAGACCATATCAGGGAATTGAACCGATCGACCTTAATAAGCTTCTACCATACCAACCAAACGACCTCTCATTCTCCTACTTAATAAGGCTATGATGATAAATTGGATCCTGGGCTACCGGGTTGAACATCATGAGGACATTTGAGCCGTATCTTGGCAGGGTGACCCGGATGGCATATGAATGCAACCGGTGTTGCAGCCATGCATTCTCGTTGTTCTCTGTTCTGACCTGCACATTGATCTGAGCCTTATTTTTTCTAGTATTTGTTTTTTTGTTTTTGCAATTTCAAGGTCTATGTTGTGTTTTATGCAGTAACTTTAGACGAATAATGAACTACTTGAATTTTATTTATATACAGAAGTGCTAGATAGTTATTTGACTGTCCCCCCTTCAAGAGCCAGTAGTCGGGAAGTGAAAATGACGAGGATGATGGAGAAGAATATGTTGAACACCAAAAGAGGATGTGATGATGATGACGTTCATGGTCTCGGAGCAAATGGGTCGGGCTGAAACCGACCTGTATCTTGGCGGGGCAGCCCGGATGGCATTCTGTTGATGCAACCGGGATCTGCAGCCATGGCGGTGTTGTGATGTTGCCCGGCCCTAATCATGCTGATCTGAGCCTTTATTATATGTGGAAATTTGTTGAATCGGTCCAAATTGGATTTTGGCGGGTGTTTTGTAATTTGCGAGCTTAGTGAATGGTGAAAAAAAGGATCTTTAGTGTTTCTTTATGCAAAGAGTGTAGAAAATGGTATGGCTCAGCCTCAGCTAGTTTATGGTGGTATGCATTTCCTCAGAGATTAGTTTGTTCACTCATATGTTGAGGCTAAGTTGTCTGTGTGGTGTGTCTAGTTGTATTTGACTGTTTATCAACTGTTTTTGAATGTTAATTGTTGTTTTTAAATCCTTGGATTTTCTCTTTAGTTGAGGCTAGATTAATTGTTAGCTGAAGTAATGTGAAATCATCGATACTCTCACTAAAATAGTTACTAAATGGGAAAATGGTAACTTTTGTTTAATCTCGATAGCTTAATGCCCACAATGTTCATGTTTGCTCGAGTCTAGCCCTATGATGTTTTATGTTTTAGGAAGATATCTCCCTAGACTTATTCAGTGTTTTAAAGGTTTAGGAAGATTTGGTTGCTCAGGTTTTTGTAGGTGCTATCGTTGCCGTTTTTCTTGGTTCTGTGTTCTTCTGTGTGATGTTTCATGTTTACTTGCACGTTATGAGTTGCTTTACCTGAAACTGAAGTTTGTGTGGTAAATGAATCACTGTCCTAATGACATAGGCCTAGTTATGAATCACAGTACTACTACTACATTATTGATACTTGAGTGATGGCACATTGTAACTTAAGTTTGAGCTTGAAAAAGTGATCCAAATTAAGTTCCATGTCTGCCTACTCTATGTTAATGATTTACAAAATTTTGGTTACATTTACTTTGGCAGCGTCTCCGCTAGCATATTTGGCATAAAACAAACTGATTGATTATGATATGCTTACTTTAACATGAATCTTAGAAGTTAATACTCCTAGTTTTGTTTGCATTTGGTTAATGAAGCACTGTCCTGATGAGGGTATGTCGTAAAACGCTGTCTACTTGGTTATTAAAACTTGTGTGGTGGCAAACTGTGACTTTTGTTTGAGCTCGAAAGTGTTGTTCATGTCTACCTATTCTAGCTTTAATCTCTATTGTTGAACAAACCATGCAAGAGTTATGGAAGACTGTAATGTTTCTTAGTGATGCATAACTACATTATCAAAATACACCTTCAAACTTACAAGTATTCAACCTCGAGTTCGATTCTTGTTCGGTTTTCTTCATCTTGTTTAGCTAAGATTTTTTCCATGTATGTTTGTCAGTTGTTCCTGTGTGCAACTGTAAATAATTAATGTCCTTACACAAACATCCGAGACTGAGAATGAGGCGGCGGAGAGCAAATGGGAATTTTGATGGGTTGTTGCCCCTCTCCATTTGCCCTATGATTTCTCTATTATTTCACCAACAGCCCTCTTTTGAGAATTGAGAAGTAAGATGACAATAACATAAATACTGGGCTAGTGATTGAATGGTGAAGTTGAGCAGAAACATGCACCAAACAGAGGCTATGATGATGAGGTTCACGGGCTGGATTCTGGAATCGACCTGTATCTTGGCGGGGCAACCCGGATTGTTTTCAGGGATTTGCAGCCATGGCGGTGTCGAGCTGCTGCCTGGCCCAGTCACACTGATCTGAGCCTGTTTTGCTGAAAACAAATGTATGAAATGCTGATTTGATGGCATTTCAGGGGGGTTTGTCGGATCTATTTTCATCGGACAGGCCTGTGAACTACCCTACTATTAATTCCTAGATCTGCTATCATAAAGTTTGCAGCTTTACTTGTTAGTAAGGTTCCTCTTATGCTTACTGAGAAGAACGGTGGCAGTGATGAACGTGAATTCTATAGCTTGTATGAAAATGCCTCTTCTTGGTGCTGTGAGTCGAACTGAAACCGATCCGTATCTTGGCGGGGAAACCTGGATTTGCAGCCATGGCGGTGTCATGCTGTCGCCTGGCCCTCTGAGAACTGGTTGCTTGTTAGTGTTAATTAAGCCCTGAAGAATGAGGCAGAAGGGAGGTGGGATTTCTCAAAGGGTTGTTGCCCCTCCCTGTTCTTCTTGCCTATGATTTCTCTCTTTCCCCAACCAACAACCCTTCATTGATATGCAGTATGATGTGTAAAATATCAAGCATTATAGAAAATCTCTCTGGATGATGTTGTTGAGATAGTGAAGATCATAAAAAACCTTAGGTCGATATGGCTAAGGATCTCAGAGGCACTGTCAAGGAGATTATGGGTACTTGTGTTTCTTCGTTGGATGCATTGTTGATGTGAAGGATCTTAAGGATTTGCCGGAGGAGGTCTCAAATGGTGATGTGGAAATTTCTCTATGGCTGTGATGATGAATCCTGGGCAACGGGGTCAAGCATTATAAGGACATATGAGCTGTATCTCGGCAGGGCGGGGCGGATGGCATTTGAATGCAACCAGTGCTTGTAGCCATGGCATTCTCTCCATTTCTGCTCTGACTTCAGTACACTGATCTGAGCCTTGTATCTTCTCTTATAGTTTTTATGGTAGTTTTACTTAAATTGGTTTAGTATTTGTTTGCCTAAGTCTTCTTAAGTTAACTGTTCTAGCTCAAAAATATGTTCTATAATCTTTTTTTTTCTATTAAGTTAATTGTTGTTTTTCAAAAAAGTAAGTGTTAATCATTGTATTGTTTTTCTTTTCTGTCATGTTGCTGCCATGTCAATTGCTTACCTTAAGATGTTAATGAATTGTCAATTGTTTAGTTTGTCTGTGGCCTAGCTAGTGAGAGGATTAGCTGTAATGAATGATGGACTTTCCTAATAATTTATTATAAATTCTCCGTTCTTTGTGATTTTGATCACCATTCTCATACAAATCTTGTGGTTGGACAAGATGCAGAATTCATTTATAGTGAGGTGAGATGTTGATTTTCTTGTGGTCGTGCTCAGTGCTCAGGAGTGCCTTGATGACCAGCTTCTGCACGAACAGAAAGTTGAAGGGGGGAAAACACCAAACAGAGGCTGTGATGATGATCATTCAAAGTCTCTAAGCAGATGGTCAGGCTGAAACCGACCCGTATCTTGGCGGGGCAACCGAATTTGCAGCCATGGCGGTGTTGGTCCCTGGCCTTGCACACTGTCACACACTCACACTGAATTGACCCTCTGTTGGGGTGTATGACATAATGGAAGATTTGATGGCGTTTATAGGGGTTTGTACTGTTGGCAAGCTACTGCTACCAAGGAAAAGTTTACTTAAGAAGTTGATTATCGCATTTTCATCACGCTCGACAATATTATTAGTTACCTCTCCACACAGGTGACGAAAGTTGGCACCCTCTAAAAGTTGATAAAAATATAAATTACTGTTCTTTTCGTTGCTTCTATAGATTTGTTTCAGAAAGCCCCATCCTGGTGCCATGGGTAGGGCTGAACTGGCCCGTATCTTGGCGGGGCAACCCGTATCTTGGCGGGGCAACCCGTAACACTAGGTTTTGCAGTCATGGCGGCTTCGTGATGTTGACCTGCCCTCTGAGCACAGGTGCTTGTTAGTATGAGTGAGAGTGAGCCCAGAAGAATGAGGCAGTTGGGAGAAAAAATAAGGTGGCAGGGAGATGGGATTTCTCGAGTGTTGTTGGAATTGAAGCTGAGATTCTGATTTCTGGTTTGTTGCTTAATAATAGTTTACTCATTATATTCTGTCCATTACTCTGATTTCTTCCTTCATTGTTATAATATTCTTGTCTTTTTCATGTTTTAAGCTGGTTTCTTTTTTTTTTTGGATTAACAGTACTTGCTGTTGTGATTATCCTCATCAGATCAATAACCTTTCATGATTGGAAAATGTAATAGTACTGTAAGATAACAAAACAGAATGAGTCAAAACCAAACATCCATTCTCATTAATGATGATGATAACAGAGGCAGAAACAATATTTCTTTACATGATGCAGTGCATCAACCAACTAGAATAGTATTTCTTTACAGGAAAACTTCCTAAAATAGTATTTCTAAACTTTCTTCTCCGGGATTGTGCTCAGCACACCGCATTTGTTGTCCCCAAATTTCATCCTCTGTGTGAGTTGGGATACAGAGAAAAAACAGGGCCTTTGCAAGATTTGGTATTCTGAAACTTCTTCTTTCTTATCCACAATCGCTAGCAAACTGTCGTAAACCTACTCTCGCAATCGATCGGCTTGCGAATCTTGCCGGAAACCGGTCCGCCGAGCCTCTGAAAGACATTGGCCTTTTCTTTGGGAATCTTGACGGAAACCGGTCCGTCGAGGCTCTGAAAAACGTTGGCCTTTTGTTTGTGAATCTTGCCGGAAACCGGTCCGAGTCTGTCAAAGACATTGCCCTTTGAAAGTGGGCCCAACCTCTGAAACATGGTCGCCGCCTTCTTTTGGCCGCCAATGACCGGACCCAGCCTCTGAAACACGTCTTTACCCATCAATTTCAACAGGAAAGATGGTCTTCTTTGATTGGCAAATCTAGGGGGAGTGGGAAGAAATGGAGTGAAACGAGAGAAAGATTGTGGAGATGATTTGTGGAAATAATCTGTGGAGGACTCCGGTATTTATAGAAAACAACAATCCCGACTTTGGGAGGGTTTGGGATATTGTCAGAGCAAGTCCAACAGATTTGTTGTAATAGCAAATTTGCTCAAATATGAAGAATTTGAATTTTTTTTTGAGCTCCAACAGATTCTCCATCCCATTCTCCATAATGGGGAATTGGAAGAGAGAAAAGATTTGATTCCCCAAATTTGAAGAATGAGAAAATTTTTTGAAGAACCAACATTTAATACTTTTTGGAAAGTTTTTGATTATTTAATTCATTAATTGTTTCTCTTCAATAATTTTAAATGATAATATCTTAAAATATTTACAATAAAATTTTATAAAAAATACATATTCTAAAAATATGCATAAAAATGATTGTAATAAGATCTCATATGACTATTTTTACATGTTCATATCTATTGATATTTGATAATTAAATATAATCTATTTTTCAATATAAATTTACTAAATTTTAAGTTCATAAATATATTTATTTTGACGTTTGTTTATAAGTCATAACGTCTAAACTAAAAATTTTTTTGGCAAACATTTTATTTTTAATGGTTGAAAAAAATAACTTGTAATAAATAATTTTAAAGATATGAGACTAATTGTTCATAATACATTACAAAAATAATACTATTGTAATTCGTAATGTGTTATTTTTTAAAAAATATTTTTATAATTTTATTTTATGGAGTAAGTAATGTCAAATATGAAATGTTATGTAACTTTTATTATAAGTTCATTATTTGTTTTTTCATAATTATTTGGACTTATTAAATATATGACTTTAAAAATAGAAGAACATTGGATAAATATGTAGCATTAAATGTTAGTAACAAATTTTAGGGAATGAAAAATGGAGAAACTGTTGGGTTTGAGGTGAAAAAATATGGGGAATATGAGGTTTGATTCCCTATTATGGAGAATGTGAATAGAGAAACTATTGGACTTGCTCTCATGACCCCGAGACGAAGTCAAAGGCAGTTAATTTTCTGCTTAACGAGTAAGCGACTGATTATCTCAGGAATTTACGAATCTAACCCTATTATTTATTATTGCCCTTAGTTTCCCAGGTTAATTATGTCTTTTCGAATTAATGGACAATCAAAAAATTATGTCGGCAACACTCTGATTAGGGAAGTTTGAATGTCCAACATATCCTATAAATACGCACTTTTCCTTTACCAAACTCACAATTCACAATACCAGAAACACTAATTCTTGCAGGCCACAATCATCAGAAATGGCTGGTACTAAAGGATAAAGTTCATTCTGGCGTTGGGAATATAAAGATGATGAAAGCATCATGAGGGAGATCAAGAACATGTATGAGAAGGACTACTAATCCATTATGGGATTGCAGAGAAATTGCAGCTCTGGTGATGTCAAGAAGGCTTACATGAAGCTGAGCTTGAAGGTTCATCCCGACAAGAACAAATTCCTTGAAACCGAACGAGTTTTCAAGATTATCTCACAGGCTTATCAGCGCTTGAAAGCTGAAAAACTCGGCATCTCTAATAGTACTCAGCCTCAGCGGTATCGTGGTTGGGAGAATATACCAACACCTTCAAACTTTGCCACTAGCTCGAAGAAGAAGCACTAGTGGACTGGGGGCCTTTAACGGCGGCCGTTAACGGCGGTTCCCCAAGAACGCCGTTTATTTTTGAGGTTCCGATATCGGAACCATGATGGAGTGGTGCGGGAAAATGATTAGCGGCGTTTGCCACATAAACGCCGCTTGGTTAACGGCGGATAATAGGAAACGGCGCATACGAAACGGCGATTAGCCATGAACGCCGTCAAGATTATGTGTTCCGATGACGGAAGTCTGGAAATACCTGAGCCTTAGTCACCAGGTCCCACCAGTGTCATGAGAATGTTAATATATATGTAAATGAACACCGACATGATGACCTTCCGGCTGAGGAACATGACTGAATATATAATAGAAACTTATTATAAATTTTAAAATATCAAATTTTGACTTTTAAACCTAAAGTTTTTGATGATTATGTTAATTTTATTATGTATAATATACTTTTCTTGAAATTTACTTTGGTATTAACAAAATTAAAGGTACTTTTAGTGAGAATTTAGTATCATGAACCTGAAAAACATTAATAAGACTTACTTAAGTACATATACTTTGGAGACATATTTCCTCCACCATTGTGATCAATTTATTTCCATTTGTAAATGAAGTTAAGCTTATTTGAGTGTTACTAATACAATTTAACATAAATTCCATGAAATAGCATTGATATAAACGCTTATTTCAGTAAAAAATTTGAAAAATGTCACAAAACATCAAATTCTGACTTTTAAACATGAATTTTTGATACTTATGCTGAATTTATTATGCATAATACACCTTTCATGTGGATTTACTTTGTTATTAGCTCAATGAAAGATACTCATAGTGACTAGTGAGAACTTCAGTATCGAGAATATATATGAGAAACACTACTAAGACTATAACTTGTTACTTGAGTATATACTTTGAGTGTTATTTCCACCATAGTTGTGATCAATTTATTTCTATTATTAAATTTGAGTGTTTCTGAGTTTTTCTAATATAAAGTTTTGAAATTGCATTGATATGAATGTTCAGTTCAATAAAATTTTGAAAACGTCACAAATTTTTAAAACTGTAGTATCAAGAACTTGAAAAGCACAACTAAGATTATACTTAAGTATATATACTTTTGAGTCATATTTCCACCACGTAGTTGTGATTGATTTATATCAGTTACTGAATGAAATTAAGTAAATTTGAGTGTTTCTAAGACATCCTAACATGAGTGCATGAAATTGTATAGATATGAATGTTCGAGCATTCTATATCAATTAAACGTAAAAGTTAAATTTTATATTGAAATAAATATATTTTTTGATGCTAATATTCCTTTTACGATGTACTACAATTAAATATTTGAACTAATCATTCCTCATTAAACGCATTATGTTCACATATTCAATTTGAAATAAGTAAAAAAAACTATAGGGGTGAGTTTATAATTTATCATAAGTTTAATTGAGAATTTCATTGACTACTGATTCCACTATTTTCTGCAAGAATCACGTTATTAGAAGTATACAATTGATATAAATGTTAAAAATTGAATTATGTTGAAATTGATACAATTGATTTATGTTGAAATTGAATTTTTTAAGTATTTAGTCCGTAGTTTAAATTATATTAAAATTGATGGGTTAATATATAATATTAAAATTGTATGTTGAAATAGAAACATAGAACTGATGCATATTTTTGATAAATTAATAAAAACTTTAGTATTAATTCAAAAACATTCATTATATCATAATTTATTTTGTATTTATCTCATCCGTCAATTAATTTAATTTACTTAATCTGAACCGTCGATTCTAAATCTATATAAATTTAGGGATGGAACTTATCTCCTTATCCTTTTTAGATTCGCTCTCCTTCTCCTCACCAAAATCTCGCAAACCCCTCTTCTTCCGATCTGCCACCTCTCATCGCTTGAAATCCCGCCGCTCTCAACTCTCGTCGCCGTCACCGTATCCGCCGCTCCATCGCCCCGTCGCCGTCGCGGTCCTTCTTGTCGGATTTCCCGGTGCCTCGGACTCCTCGTAGGTTGCAGATGAGCTTGAGAGCAGTCATAGGGTGGTGGTCCCAGGCTTTTCCGATGTAGTCCTTTAGGGTTTTCGCCGAAGTGTTGGGGACGACGTGGAAGAAGAAGTCACCGTCACCGAATCGTCACTCGAAACAAGAAGCTGCAAGGCGGAGGAAAGACTCCTTGGTTCGCTGTCACCGGCGAATCCTCTAGCAGATCATCGAAGCGCACCAAAGTCCTCGATGAGGACACATACGCAGCCGCCGTGGAGAGGATCATCGAGCGCGACTACTTTCCGGACATCCCCAAGCTCCGCGACCGCCTCGACTGGCTCGAGGCCTCTCGCTCTGCCAACCCCGTCATAATCCGCGATACGCAGTTGAAAATCATCGAGCGCCGCCTCGGACTCGCTGCCGCTGCTGGATATGGCGGCGACACAAGTAAGCGTTCTAAGCCCCGAGCTCAAACCGGAACCCCGGGTTCTTCTTTTTTTAGAGGTGATAGTTTTACTCCATATGGATTTGAGGATCATAGTGGAAAGATTAATCAGAATCAGAAATTCCCGCCGGGGGAGAGTTCTGATTCCGGTGGTCAGAAGGATGGAGAGGGTGAGATTGATCATTCTTTATCACTGGATGAGTTCTTTAGGAGGTATAATAGTGAAGATAATGAGAGCTTTAATAAGATTATGGAAAGGGGGCATAGAAAGATGAAGGAGAAGTATGCTCACTATCTGGAAGGCGAAACACAAGGGGATGTCAACTTCTGAGTAGCTCCTTGGTGACAACGCGGGGTTCGTCTGGACGGCGTCGCCGCCTCTCCGTCAGCGAATCCGCCCTTATGTCACCAAATTTGCCATGTCCCTCCGAATCTGCCCTGCCCCTCTGCTCCTCCGTCACCGTCCCCGTCCACAACTCAAAAAATCACGAGGTCTACAACGCTTTGTTCAAAATCATCAACTTTACCATCTTCTGTAAGGTCATTCCTTCTCTAGTCCTTACACGTTTGATACTAAATGTTTTAAGATGATGCTTGATTAGACTCACCTGTTGGTATTGGTAATGATTATACAAGTATACTAGGTGATTGGCTGAATTATTGGAAATTTTCTTAATTTACTTCACTGATGCAGACTGTAGCCTCAAGATTGATTCACGTGATGTTCAGAACTTGACTGTCCAGCAACTCCGACAAAAATTAAGGCAAGTAAGGCTTTTTCCATATACTTCATGATTGCAAGTTCCTGCTGGTTGCTTACTAATTGAAAATTTATAGACAGATTGTTCCTTGTATCAGTTGTATGAGTGTGTGGACTTGGTATTTCTTGAGAATTTGCTGCGTGTTACTGTTTGGCCAGTATTCCGAGTTGTATTGCTCAGTGAATTTATTGTGTTGTTGCTTGCTTGTATAGGAGTGTTGGACTTTCTGCTAATGGTTTAAAAGGCGAACTTGTCTCTGCCTGGAAAAACCTTTTAGACAGCCAAGTAGATGGTATGTGTCCTCATGTATTGAAAGCTTAGATGATTACTGATGGAGTTTTACTCGTTTGGCTATGTTCATTTATTGAGCCTTTTACAGTATATTCACCAAAGGAAGTTGCATGGAGCTGAGACTTCATACTCTCGGATGACTCTTCAATTGTTGTCCGTCCGCACTGCTTTAGATGTTCTCAAATTGTATAGCAAGGTTCCGTCTTGTTTATTTATGCTCTTTACTGTGTCCTTTACTAGTTTTATTGTTTGAATGTGCAATGAGTTTGCATTTTAATGTAGTCTAGTACTGATTAATTTTGTTTAATTCTAATGTGTTTTTAAAGGTTATCCGGCGCCACCCATTCTTACTCGAGTTCAAGCATGGTTACGTTTTTATTCAAGTATTCAAGTACAAGCATAGTTGGATTAGAATTAGTGTAGAATGTTCATGAGTTAGTGTAACATGCTAGTTAAGTATTCAAGTACAAGCATAGTTGGATTAGAATTAGTGTAGAATGTTCATGAGTTAGTGTAACATGCTAGTTGGATTAGAATTAGTGTAGAATGGTTTATGAGTTAGTTGTAGAATGATATGTAAATTAGTGTAATAATGTTGTAATGACAATTTGGATCTTTAATATAATTTATAAATTTTGATTTTTTTATTTTTGATTTTATATTTTATTAATTTCAGCACCAGATTTAGGGAAATTAAAATTCCATTTCGTTATCAAAATTTGTCTGTTCCGTTATCGGAAGTATGTACAAAAAAATTCATTTGTTCCAGCTTCCGGTTGCGTAACCAAGATGGCTTCCACAACCGGAACAAACTCATCAACACCTCATCGTTATACGTGTTCCGAATACGGAACAGGAATGCACCGTTTATAAAAAAACACAGATACGGCGGTTCAGACCGCCGTTACCTGTGTTTCTGATCAACGGCGGTTAAGACCGCCATTTCCTGCACACGACCCCAACCACGGCGCAGCCACCGACAGCGGTCCGAAACGCCGTGAAAGGGGCCGATCTTGCGCCGTCGTTGCGCCTAATGTCCAGTAGTGAAGAAACCAGCCGCAAAAGATGTTCCAGAATTTAAGTGTTTCGACTGTGGCCAAAACATCTATGGTGGTCAGAGCTGTCGATGTCGTCGTGGAGCTTCTGCAGTATTTTGATTTCTGAACACTGCTAATCTTGCATTTTTTGCTGTTATAATTCTTGTACATGTGTAAATGGATATAAAAAGGCCCTTTGTAGTTGTCAATAGTAATGGAAGTACATTTCTTATATTTTGTTGGATGGCAGTACCATATTTTTATCTTCTGCAATCATATTATCTATGCACAACAACTACACCAAACTCACATATTTTAATCTTCTGCAATCAAAAGATTAAATGCACGCGAGGGTGGCCTCAAAAGAGAGGATGTCCCAAGTGAGTCTGACAAACTCTCAGGCCAAGAAGTTGCCCGGTGTAAGCTCTGTAGAGTCCCTGTAACCGTTCTTGTTCCTTCCATCCAAATGCTTATGCTCAAATAACTCTTTGTTCCTTTGATGCCAAATAGTATCACATAACATCAGCAAGAACTCTTGAAGTAGCCACATCATTATCCATCAACAATTGTCGAAACCACATGTCATTATGATTCCGCTCCGATGCCACAACCTGATTCCATAAGCCAACGGTAGCGTATACCTATCCGTGAAACCGAGAAACTTCCATGCTCCGACTCCAATGGTACTCTTTCCTAGGCTGAGCTTCTGGTTTGCAGCCTGGAGTACGTCAAACATCTCCTAGAGATCTGACAGGAAAGACTCATACGTCCGGCTTTTCACCACCATGTCATCCACATAGACCTCCAGGTTCCTTCCCATTTGGCTCCGGAAAAGCTTGTCCGCCATCCTCTAGTACGTTGCACCTGCATTTTTAAACCGAAAGGCATTTTCCTGTAACAAAAGGTACCAAAGTCAGTAATAAAAGACGTCTTGGGGTGGTCATCCTTGGCCATTGTGATCTGGTGATACCCTCGGTGCGTGTCAAAGAATGCCAACACTTGGTAACCAGTAATGGCCTCGACCAACTAATCAATGGACGAAAGTGGATAGTTGTCTTTCAGGCAGTATTTGTTCAAGTCCGTGAAATCAATGCACATTCTTCATGAGCCATCGTGCTTTTTCACCAAGACTGGGTTTGCTATCCACTCTGGATAGGATATCTCCTCCATGATCCCAGCATCCAACAGTCTTTTCACCTCCGCCTGGACTTCCTCCACCCGTTCCGGAGCAAGAGGTCTTTTCTTCTGACGTATGTGCTTCAAGTCCCGGAAAAAATTAAGTTTGTGGACGGCGATCTCCTCCGGAACGCCCGTCAGGTCCTCTGTTTCCCACGAGAAGACGTTCGTACTCCGCCACGGAGACCCTCCTTCACGCCCTCCGGGAGGTTCTTGCCTACACTTACTACACCTTTTCTACCGACTATCACGTCCTCCACCTCATACGATGTTGGTTCCTCATGTATGGCGCCAACCAAGCTTGCACTAGCCTCCTTCTTCTCCTGTTCGGCCACGTTTAGCTGGCTTCCTCCGGATCTTGCATCCTTGATAGTTGTTAGCATGCAGCTCTGTGCGGTTGGTTGGTTCCCCCTGAATGAAGCGATACCTTTCTCCGTGAGGAACTTCATGATCAAGTGGTAGGGAGAGCAGATGGCCCGTGCCTGAGTCAACCACGGCCTTCCGATGATCATGTTGTAAGGGGACGCGGCGTCGATCACGGCGAAGTTGCATTCCACCGTAGTCTGTTTTGTCTCATCCTGAAAATCCATCATCGTTACCTTCAAGGGGATAATGCCGAAGGGGTGGACTGTCCGCCCTGTGAACCCTGACAAAGGTGAATGGCACGGCTTCAGGTTCTGTCGGCCGATTCCCAACTGGTCAAAACACCCTGCGAACATTATCTCCACACTACTTCCATCGTCAACAAACACCCTCTTGATCAGGACTCCTTCAACCTCGGCTATGACCACAATCAGATCGGAGTGAGAAACCTGTGGAGGCACTGGGTCCTCATCCAAAAAGGTGATGGTCTCACTCGCCTTAAATCGCTTTTGCTGTATCTTACCAGGAGGAACGTATCTTCTCTTAGCCTTAATTGCCGTCCTGGAATTTAATCCATCTCCAACTACTCTGTTAATCACATTGATCATTCACTGAGGCGCCGGGGCCTATGCTGGTGCTGCCTGTCGCGGAGCAGGATTGGCAGGATTAGCTTGGTTTCCTCTCCGAGGACGATTATTCCTCCAATTCCTCTTCGTTCCTTGTCCAGCTGCGGGAGCCGGAGCAACCACCTGACGCACGTCTCCAGCCACACAGTCCCTCAACTGCCCATTCCCAATCAGCCTCTCTATGTCAGAACGGAGCGCTCTACATCCCTCCGTGGTGCGGCCAAAAGACTTGTGAAAGTCACACCACTTCTCCGCGTTTGCCGTTACAGGTGCTTCGAGTATGCGTTTTGGATCAGTGAACAAGTCTCGGTGGACCGCTAGGATCTCCGTGCGGGTTTTTAGACAAAGGGGTATAGACCGGACGCGCGGCTATAGCCGGAGCTGGGGTTGCCGCCTCCGGTGCTGCTATGCGTCTGACTTGATCATTCCGGGCCTGAGGTCAGGTAGCCGTAGTCTGAAATCCTGTTGCCGTAAGGGTCCTTTGCTCAAAGAATCCCACCGTGGTCATCTAGACATGATTAGCGTCATGCAAACAGTGCAGTACATTTCCACCACCAATTAGAGGTGATAGAACGATGTTGGCATATTCTTCATGAGTTCGATATAGAAAGCATTGTCCCTCAACCCGTTGACGAAGTTGTGGATGATGGTCTTCTCATGCAAGTGCCTATCCACCACTTTCATCGACGCTGCAATGTACCGGAGGTAAAACTCCCAGGTTGTCTCCGTCTCGAATAGCCTCATTGCCAAAACCGTGGCCAAATTGACAAATAGTGTCATACCAAAGTGGTCGCAAAATCCCAAAAGGACCGGAGGAATCCATTGGGGAAACCTTTAAACCAGACCAAGAAGTCCCCCCTTAGGTATGAAGGCAACATCTTACACTGCAACTCCTCCGGAATGTCTCTAGCGTACATTATGCTCTGGTAGGCGTGGACGAACTCCTCCGGGTCTCCTTCCCATTGTAGGTTGGGAGCCCGCCCAGAGCCTTGGTTCCGGAAGGCCGTTTGAAGTTTTGAACCTCCGAAATCCACGTCGATTGAGGCCTAACTCCAATTTGACCGATGAGGCGATTCAAACGATCTTCTATGGAATCTGGGCAAAAAGGTGTATGGAACTCAAATTCCGGGAAGCCCATTCCGGGGGCATTCATCCCAAACATCATCTGTTGTGGTTGACCTCCGGGTGCCGCCATTCCGTACATCGTCTGCTGGGGTTGTCCTCCGGGAGCAGCCATTCCGTACATTGTCTGCCGGGGTTGTCTGCCCCAGTATGGAAGTGCCTCCGGAGTCAAACCGAATGTCTGCTTCTGGTAATGGGTGGTCTGTGGCGGGACAGGTGGAGGGTTGGGAGCTTGGACAGGTGGTCCTTTGTTCGGAGGATTGTGCTGCCCTCGCCCCCCTGCTTGACACGATCAAGATCATTCTCATGGTCGACGTATACTCGCTGTCGGCCCGGAGGGGGCGCCTCCGGTCCGGCTGGGGTCCGGTGGGAAGCTTTCCATGCCTGAAACTGCTGATATTCCTTAAAACGTTCCATCTGTTTCTAGAATCATGGTATGCATGTTCCTCCGGACCAAATTTCCGCGTTGCCGGATCCTTCTCAGAACGGTTTTGAGTATCGTCTTCCTCCGTAGCATACTCTTCCGACTCCTCCAGTTCCTCCAACTCCTCAGGGTCATCTTAATCTCCGTCTGACTCCTCGCGGTCACCGAACTGCTGCTGCCTCTCCGCCTCCTTTGCAGCCCGCAGCCTCTCCCTGTTCTCACTTTCCATCTCCGCCAACATACGATCAGGAGTCGTCTTCTTTCCCCTCGCCCTCTCCGACGCCATACGCTTCTGCCTACGCCCCTCCGCCGCATCCCTTGCCTCTGCTGCTGCTTCCTTGGCTCGGAGAGTGTGTTCCCTCTCTGCCGCCAGTTTCTGGGCTCCAATAACTGCGGCAGCTCTTCTGGTTTTCTGACCTCCCTCTACTTCCTATCAAGGCGGAGGAGGGTTCTTCCTTGGTCGTCCGTGCGGCATGGACGCAACTTGTAACCGGGAACGTGAGGTCCCACTGGACTTGCCAACTGATGCTACCAGCTTCTAGTCCTGATCCGGAGTACGATGGTGTCACTGGTCCGGAGAAGGTCACGTACGCGGTCCGCGCGCTTTCACCTAATAGGCCTACAAAACAACGCCCCGGAGTATCCCGAGGCTAGCTACTCCGGCGTGATAATGAAAGAGGGGCCTTTAAATAGGAGAGAGAATAAGGGTATGTTGAGAGAGTTTAGATCTGATAGAACATACCTTTCTCCACAAGTCCAAAGTTGTATTTATAGGTGTGAGGTGGTGAGAGTCCAACCCAAAGGCAGTGGTCCTGCCTGTTCGTCCTCATCCGGGGACATGTCATATTCATGTCCTTTGTATCCCCGGGTAACATCATTCTAGCTGGCGTCACTTATGGACCGGACCACTACTTGGGCCGGAGCTAAGATATGGGTCAAAGCCCATATCACCAGCTGTCAACTTGCATCAACTTTCCCTAGATTTGAATTTAATATATTAACTAATCAATATTATTTGTTTGGTGAAAAAATAAGAATCTAAACCGAACAATCAAAATTAGAAAGGATGAAATTTCTTTGGGAGACGGTAATGCTATTTATTTGGGGGAATAATAAGATTCTAGACAGGATAATCAAAATCAGAATGAATGAAAGTCTCTCTGGAAGACAATATAGCGGAGTACTTCCGAATACTCCCTTCTTTGAAAATATGTGAGTGTTAGTTTACTATATATAGTTCATATATCAAGTGCATGGTTATTTGTTACTTCTGATATATTATATCAAACCTTCCAAGAAAAGTTTGTTTTGCAATTGTTGCACACTACCATCTTCAAAACTTACAAAGCACTCTCGAAATTTGATAGTGGGAACCAGGAGACTTTTTCGAAATCAAAAGCACCACTAAACAAAACTATCTTCCTCTAATGTACCAGACCGTAGCCTCTCGCAATAATGAGTCCATACCTCGCCTTATCTATTTGCACCAAATGCGCAAAGGAAACCTGCTGAGGTGAGCTTTGCAAAATTTGAACAACTCCACGTCCTTTATCATCAAGACAAATAGTTGTTTCAGAAATCAAACCACGTCCGAATAGACTCGCATCTACTGGTTCTTAGAATCTGATAGCATTCGTCTTGCAAAAGATAATTCATGAGACACCTAATTGTGTTCCTTGAAAATGTGTTGGAAAGTAACTTGTATGCTCTAAATCAAAATTGGATGCTTCAAATTGTCCTTCCCATTTATCGTGGAACAGTTTTGTTATTATTGAGTATTTCAATTCCGTTTGGACAAAGTATATATTAGACAATATATCATCAGATCATTAAGTAAATACAAAACATATGCTAGTTATTTATTATTTTTATCATCTTAACCAAACCAATAATCTGTGTACGTACCATATGGAATGCATTTATTATATAATATTAAATAATTATATTTTCTTTCCGAAATGTCATTGATGAGAATTATGGTGCATGCAATCACAAAGCATCAACACGGCGGTATGGTTAAAAAATTGTCGTGCAAATTTTCCGATCAATTTTAAATTTTTTGGAAATCACCGTGCGACCTTTACTGGTGATTTTTTGCGTGCTATATTTGTGCACGAGCGATTCTCAAATAATTGTTGCAAATTGGTCGGTATTTTTTTCTTTCAAGGTTTTTGGTCAGTTTAAAATCGTGGTACAACAATATTTTGATTGCATTTATTGAAATTATACTCATTCATATATATATATATATACACACACATATATATATATATATGTGTGTGTGTGTGTGTGTGTGTGTGTGTGTGTGTGTGTATGTATGTATATATGTATATGTTAGCATATTGTTATACACAGAGTTCTCAATTTGATGGCCAAAATAGTCAGTCGTAATCCGGATAATGAGCCTGAGGCGCTAGCGATTTTGAGGTCAATGTATGAGAGGTGGCACATCGAGCTCTTACAAGCTGAATAGGAGAGAAAAAAAAGCCAACACTTTCCAGGAGGCCTCTAGCAGCGCTCAGAAGATCGCTAGAAAATGAAGAGAACTTGGGGTTAGATTTTTCTAATTCAAAAATTGGGGTTAGATCATTCCAAAATTATTGGCTTTAATTGCAAGTCAGAATACCTCACATGCATCTGTAATTATTCATATAATTCTAGTCTAAACTCATATTAAACATGAATAAAGTAGAGTTCTCTTTTCTCGTATGGATTCTCAAATTCATTCTTTCCTTTCCTACACCAGCAATTTTATTTCCCCACTATTTAACACAGCGAATTTTCATTACCCAAAACAAACCATTTGAATCATAAATGTTATAAAGTGGCTATAGGTGTAAATTGAATATATAAGCGAAAAATGTTAGTTTCAACAATCATACATACATAGTTTGTTGTCCTTTTCATAAATAAAGCATTGATTGATACGATTGATTACAAAAGATAAATCTAAAAAACTGGTATATAGCGGTGTATGAACGGAATGCTGAAGTGACGAATGTTAGTTTCAATATTAATACATAATTTTTGTCATTTTTGTGAATAAAGCATCGATTGAAAGATCGATTATAAGTATAACCTAAACAAACCAGTTAACAGTCATCACATTGAAATAGACTAATTAAAATGTAACATTTAAAGTCCACACTTTGAAGTTGGCTATTTTGTGAAGGGAAACATGTTATAACATGCTTATGAAAGTTATTTATGGACCGGGAATCTTTGTATTGATCGGATTACTTTGTTATGGAAACTGATTTATTTTCAGTAACTGAAACTTATATATAGAATATTATAAGTCATCTATTCTCGTCAAATTCAAGAATGGAAGATTAAATATTGCCTAAAGATATATTCATGGATTTTTAGATAGGCATAGTTTAAGAGTTGGAAAAAGGTCTAGTCTATTCTTTTTTCTATGATTGTAATTAGCTATTATAATATTAAGCTTATAGAAAGAGTAGATTAGGGTTGTATGTGATTGAAGGTACAACACGGGTTATAAAAGAAGAACGAAAGTTGCGACAATACTCATAGATTAATGAGCAAAAAATCCTATGTCAATGATTCTTTCGGGAAAAGCAGTCGCATTTCAGCAATCAACCGCAACGAGATCTTGTTCATCAACAAGTCTAGAAAGTGCAGTCATAATAGCCTCGGGAGAGGTAGTCATCAGAAAGTTGGGCGAGGAGTTCGACTTTGTCAAGTGAGGAGCTTGACATTGACCGATAAGTAAGGGTTGCTCGCAAGTTCACTAGAGGTAATTATTGGTAGATAGGAGTGATGAGCATTTGTATTGCGACATTGATTATCGTAGTGGATGATTTCTAGATTGATTATCGCAGATGTGGGTGTTTTATCACCGAACTGCGTAAAAAATTCTGTGTGTTTCTGCCACCATGTTTAAACATTGTCGGCATAATTAAGTAGAACGTAGAATTAGATTTAAAATAATTATAGATCTGTTGATAGTTACTTTATAACTAAATTTTCCTCAAAAGTGAAAAGAAAAGGAAAAATACAAACTTATAATAAAACACGGAAAGTAGTATCATTTGTGACCGTAACTGGATGTGGAGACAAAAGATAGTATGTTGAAAATATTATGAGATACTATACGGTACTTATATTCGCACAAACATTTGGATATATTTTCTCAAATCGTTTAAAGCATCTCTGATCGTCCGTCGTATCAAACCGTAGATCACCATAGGAACCGAGGTTCCCCAAACCAGAGAAGAGCAGTGGTCGCTTCAGTCTTCCTATAATGTACCAGAGTCCAGACCATAGCCTCTCGTAACAATGAGTCCAAACCTCACCTGTCCTATTTACAAAAACGCAAAGTTGTACCTGCTGAGGTGAGCTTTGCAAAACTTGAACAAGTTTACGTCATTTTTCATCAAGACAAACAGTTTTTCAAAAATCAAACCACGTCCAAATGGACTCGCATCCACTGGTTCTTGTAATCTGATAGCATCCGTCTTGTGAAATCTAACTTATGAGACACCTAATCGTGTTTCTTGAAAATATGTTGGAAGTAATTTGTATGCACTTAATCAAAAATTGGATGCTCCAAATTGTCCTTCCCATTTTTCATGGAACAGTTTTGTTATTAATGAGTATTTCGATTTCGTTTAAACAGAGTATAGATTAGACTAATCTATCATCAGATCATTAAGAAAATACAAAACATATGCTCGTAATTTATTATATTTAACATCTCAACCAAACCAATAATCTGTGTACGTGTGGTACTCATATGAAATGCATTTATTATATAATATTAAATAATTAAATTGGACTTTCACAAATGACAGTTATGAGAATTATGGTCCATGCAATCACAAACTATCAAGTCGATGACGTGGTTAAAAAAATATCGTGCAAATTATTCGATCAATTTCAAGTTTATTGGAAACCACCATGCTACCGTTAATGGTGATTTTATGCTAAAATATTTCCTTTTTGGGAATCGATTTGACTGGAGAATTTAGTGTTGATGTGGTTTGTGCGTGCTAAATTTGTGCATGAGCGATTCGCAAATAATTGTTGCATGTTGGTTATTTTTTATATAAGACTCTCAATTTTATGACCAACTTAATTATAAGTGAGGATTCGATTTGACTGGGTGTAAACGATTTGTGAACCTGGGTCTCGAGTTCCTACTTAATTACATCCTAGTTTGAACTTGAACAGATAAAAACTAATTCAATATTCTGAATTAATTTAATATGTTCCCTATTCAATATACTGAATGAAAATTTTGTTTGATGAAAATCTGTTTTTTTCCGACCAAACTCGTGTTTTCTTCCTCTGTTTCCATACTCTGCCATCTATGTTAAGGCTATGATGATGATAAATCAGATTCTGGGGAACCGGATCGAGCAGGGCATTTGAGCCGTATCTTGGCGGGGCGATCCGGATGACATACGAATGCAACCGGTGTTGCAGCCATGGTGGTCTCCCTCTACTCTAACCTGAATTGATCTGAGCCTTATTTTTCTCCACTCCCCTGTCCTTTTAATTTAGTATGCGATTTGTGCTTATTTTGCATTTTAAGGTCTTATGTGGTTGGTTTAACTTGGATTTTATGCAATCACAAACTGTCAAGTCGGTGGCATGGTTAAAAAATTATCGTGCAAATTATCCAATCCATTTCAAGTTTATTGGAAACCACCATGCAAACGTTAATGGGGATTTTATGCTAAAGTATATCCTTTTTGGGATTCGATTTGACTGGAGAATTTATTGTTGATGTGATTTGTGCGTGCTAGATTTGTGCATGAGCGATTCGTAAATTATTGTTGCACGTTGGTTATTTTTTATATGACTCTCAATTTAATGACCAAAATAATTATGAAATTACTAAAATACCCTTACATAAATTTGCTTTCTTTGACATATATATTTTAAGGGTTATAAATTGATCAAAATTATATGTTGGAGCTATAAATAGTGCATTTTAAACGTAGGGGCTAAAAGTTGATATTTTGACATATGTTGGTGTAATAAAAATCAATTTAGTATTTTTGAAAATGCTTTTTTCAACTAAACGGAGAGGTGCAGATACTCAAATAGATTTGTAAATTTTTTAAAAAATGATGTCAACTTGGATATGCATTTTTAGAATATTTCTCACTATTATTATAAATTTTGGGTGGAAACGATTTGTGAACTTGGTTGTCGACTTCCAACTTAATTATATCCAAGTTTGAACTTGAATATATAAAAATTAATTCAATATACTGAATTAATTCAATATACTCCCTAGTCAATATACTGAATGAAAATTTTGTTTTATGAAAATTTGTTTTTTTCCGACCAAACTCGTGTTTTCTGCCTCTGCTTCCATACTCTGCCATCTATGATAAGGCTGTGATGATGATGAATCGAATTCTGGGGAACCGGATTGAGTAGGGCATTTGAGCCGTATCTTGGCAGGGCTACCCGAATGACATACAAATGCAACAGGTGTTGCAGCCATGGCGGTCTCCCTCTGCTCTCTGACCTGAATTGATCTGAGCCTTATCCACTCCCTTTTCCTTTTTATGTAGTATGAGATTTGTGCTTATTATGCAATATTAAGGTCTTATGTGGTTGGCTTAACTTGGGTTTTATGAATCAGTGATTTTAAATCCAATGGTGTCATGAACCATGAAAACGGTTGTAACTTTTGACAATTGATTAACTGGAATGTATTTTATATGGTTTTGTTCACTTGTACTGTTAATTGGCCTCAAGCTGTCTCTTTTGCTGTATTTTGTCCTTCTGAGTAATGAAACCAGTCTAACTGTGTACTTACTGCCTATGTTTTCAAGCTATAATAGTTTGGAGGGTGTTTTCCCATGTTCGTTTGTTCTAAAGCATTCTGCCCCTTTCAGCTAAGTGATCACACAAACAATTGATGACGGGAAGAGTTGGCGTTGGAGCTTTCTACCTGCTGTGATCTGTAATCTTCTTTCGGCTAGTGATCTGATTTTCGTGATTGCGGCTGATGAGCGGTGCGTGGCAGAGTTGGCCATGCTTTGAGTGAAGTAGTGGCGTTGCTTCCCTATCATCTCTTGGCTGCAATTGTTGTTTGTCGATAGGATATGGACCTATTTTATGGTCTGTTATCATAGGACATGAATACCATCAACATAGGATGAATATAATGCTTTTTATTCAGTAAATGGACATACCTAATCATAGTTGATCAAAGCACATGCTCGGCAATCATAGTTGAACATTGCTGCAAAATATGATGTTTAGCTTCAATATCATCCACTATATAGTAAATTTCTTCCTTATGTACTCCATAATTCAATATGGTTGAAGCTAAACATCATATTTTTTCATGATGACCTCCTTGTTCATTTTTTCATCCACTATATAGTAAATTTCTTCCTTATGTACTCCATAATTCAGCTTATTTAAAGATTTTTCAGTTCAGTGATTTAATTTGATGAAATTCAACTTGATTTAGTAATACTATTAATACATTAAATCCATTACTTAATATTCAGTTCTGCAAAAACAAGCTGCCCTTGGGACTACAGTGACAACTATCTCCTCAGGACACTCCATACGGCAAGTAAGTTGGAGACTCCCAAGAGGACATTACAAGTTAAATACGGATGGAAGCTCATTAGGGAACCTGGAGCTGGAGTTCTTATAAGAGACGACCCAGGTCAAGTTGCCATTGCTATATTATGGGCATCAAAAATAGTGTAGAAGGTGAGACCTTGGCTCTAGTGGAGGGATTATAGACATCCTACTATCATCGCACATGAGATTGAAGTTGAAATACATCCTTTTATTCTAATCGAGTTAATCAAGAGATTGAGTGGAAATAGATTCTTAGTAAAAGGGACATACATATAATGTCACTCTAGATCGAATATCAGATATCGTTTGAAAATTTTCTTGTTAATTCCCCATGTTTTGAACTGTTGGAATTATGAAATCTAACGATGAAAGAAAGTTATTTTTAAAGAAATTCTCCCGCAATTCGGAACAATACAATTCATTACATAAAACTGATTCTGCAGCCATGGCTTAAAATTAGAGATTGACATACAATTTGTACTCAAGAGTAGCGTAGTTCATCATTTTAGGTCTCTAACCTCATACATGCAAGCATGCATCTATGGAGATGTATTATTTCAGTTTTGATACACTATTCAGTGTAGGAAACAATTCAAACTTCAAAATGGTTTTTGCACATTTGCTTGGTATAATTAATTATATTTTTACTATAATGTGACAAAAAATAGTTTAGATCGAAGTTAACAAATGTGGAACTTAATTTGCACTTGCTTTAGCTTTATTATCCCTCAACTATAGAGAAACAAAGGAAGTATATTAAGTTCATTGTTTAAAAATGTTAGATTTAATGAGCGATAGATATATGATAGTATATATAACGATTCAATTTGTTTGTTTCCGAACTAATAGAAACTTACACTATACATGAACAAATTAGAGTTCTCTTTTTTTTTCATGCGGCCTCTCAAATTCATTATTTCCTTCCATACATCATCACTATTATCTTCCCACTACTAATATGGGATATATTTTTTTAACACATCGAGTTTCAATTACCCAAAACAAATCATCCGAATCTAAAATTATAAAGCGGCTATAGTGAAGAATGTTAGTTTCAACTATCATATGCAATTTTAGTCATTTTCGTAAATAAAGTATCGATTAATAAGATTGATTATAAATTAATAAATCTAACAAACTGGTATACTCAGAAGTGTATGAACCGAATGTTGAAGTGACGATTGTATGTTTCAATAACCTTACGTAGTCATTTTTGTGAATAAAGTAAAGCATCGATTGATAAGACCGATTATAAAATATACACTAAACAAACCAGTTAACAATCATCACATTGAAATATATTAAATTAAATGTAACTAAATCTTCCTCAAAAGTGACGAGAAAAGGAAAAAAACACAAACTTATAATAAAACAGGAACGTAGTATCAATTGTGACCGTAATTGGATGTGGAGACAGAAGCTAGTATATTGGGTTCGAACACGTCCGTTTTTCTCTCTCTTACTTCATTATCTCACTGTGTGAATGTGTGTATATTGTAAGTTTGTAGATATGCTATCGTGGTATTTGCTGAGCTCGATCAGAGAATATCGGAGTGGGAATCGAAAGGGTTTCGAGTTAGCGGCTCTGTGATTTGGCGTCACTGTTTCTTCTGAATTTGGTGCCAAGCTCAATATCCTCGTAAGTCTATGTAACATGAATCAAGTTTTACTGTCTTTTAGACCATTGAAAAGGCAGTAACACATGATTCAGATAGAACAATTTTAAGGAGATGTAGAATTTAGTAATGAAAAGTTAAAGCGGGTATAACTAGGGTATATCATGTAGATGACTCTTAAGTTTTTTTGAAATCGATGAATCTTAAGTTAAAGCAACGTTTTTAATTATTTTTCCCGATCAATAAAGTGGCCTTAAAAATGTAATATATTGAATTATGCTTGAATTATGTGAACTGTGATGCTTTTGGTTAGTTAGTCATATATAAGCCTATCCACATATGCTAATAATATTCTTGCATAATAATATTGTTACATTTTAATGTTAAAAAAATGGGAAAATGTGATTTATTTAGATAGAACAATTTTAAGTAGACGCTGAATTGTTTTAGTAAGGAAAATTTAAGGAAAATGTAGATGAATATTAACTGAAACCAAAGTTTTTATTTTTATTTTATTATTTCCCGAACAACAAAGTGACATTAAAATGGAATATATTGAATTATGTGATGCTTTGGTTAATGTTTTTTTTTTTTTTATAAAAAAAAAAGCAGTATATTCTCATTTCATTCTTCTGTAAAACGTCCAAAATCGTTTGATAGAAGAAACGTTGGGGGTGAACCCCAAGAAGTGAATGAGAATGTACTATATTTAGCTAACCGAGCAATCATGTGTGCTTGAACATTTTCAAATCGAGCAAACCCAAAAGGCATCTGAAAACCAGAGTGTTGCAAACTCCGAATGTCATCAACAATCGAGGTTATATCCATGGAGCAGGAGACATCACCTTGAATCATCTGGATACGGCTCAAAGAGTCCCCCACAAAGATTGACCGAGATGGAAGACTCTGAGCGAAAAGTATTGCTTCCCTCACTGCCAAAGCTTTTTCCACCAGTGGATCAGTAACACCGTCTATCTTCCTCGCCAATGCTTTGATGAAATCACCACCACCCTCTAGAGCCACCATACCCAACCCAGCACTGCTCAACGTGATTCCTGCATCCAAAAAACACAGTAAATGCACGCCAGGGTGGCATCAAAAGAGAGGATGTCCACAGTGAGTCTAACAAACGCTCATGCCAAGAAGTTGCCCGGTGTAAGCTCTGTAGAGTCCCTGTAACCGTTCTTGTAAGAATCCTTCCATCCAAATGCTCATGCTCAAATAACTCTTTGTTCCTTTGATGCCAAATAGTGTCACATAACATCAACAAGAACTCTTGAGGTAGCCACATCATTATCCATCAACAATTGTCGAAACCACATGTCATTATGATTCCACTCCGATGCCACAACCTGATTCCATAAGCCAACGGTAGCGTATACCTACCGAGCATATGAGCAACGGAAAACAAGTGTGCTGAAAATCCATCATCTTCACCACATAAATGACACCAACGAGGCATTCAAGGTTCTCTTTCATATATTTTCAACTATGGGCAAAGAACCAGTAGAAAACCGCCACGTGAAGTGTAATGCTCGATTAGGTACCTTGAGTTTCCATAACAACTTCCAAAAATGTGTATCTCCAGGCATAATATGCGGCACATGATGTGGGTCAGTTGATGTGGCTGCTCAACTAGAGCTTGATATAGGGATCTAACAGTAAACATCCCGGAGCTAGTAAAATGCCAACGCCATCGATCCCTTCCACCATAACCATGTAGTGGAACTCCCCGAATTATAACCACATCAGCAAGATAGAAATAAGATGAAAATCAAATTCACACACAACCTTCTTGTATATGCATCAATTAAGTCACTCACAAAGCGTAAGTGGTCTATAATGAGGCTCGAATCACGAACATAGAAGCCTTGGCTGTTAAGTAGCCAAGGGGCGTGACCGTTGCTAATAGTAGACTCCGAGCCTACATGTCTTCTACATCCCAACTTCAGAGCTTGGATTCATTTGTTAATACTCCTCCATGCCTAAGACGACCTACTCTCCAAATCAACATCAAAGAGTGAACTATTTGAGAAGTACTTATCCTTGTAGACCTTAACGAGAAGAGAAGAAGGACTAGTAAGCATCCCCAATCCCTGCTTAGGAAGCATCACCAAATTGAAAGCCTTCAAGTTCCTGAAGCCCAGACCTCCATTACATTTTGCACGCGCCATCTTAGCCCAAGATTCCTAGTGGATTTTCCACTTCTCATCAGTGTCACCCCACCAAAAATTACCAATCATAGATCTGATATCATCAATGATATATTCCAAAATGAAGAAAAAACTCATCGAATAAGCCGGAAGTGCTTGAAGAACTTACTTAATCAACACCTCCTAACCAGCCTTAGAAAGATATCTCTCATTCTATCCATCCAATTTCTGGCAAATACGATCTTTCAAATTCTGGGAAAACCTCCGCTTTGCTCATTCCATCCATCCAATGATTTGGTTAATGTCTGATTATATATAACACTATTAACGTGTAATAATGATATCTTGTATGATTATACTATTACATATATCAAATGAAATTAATGTTATACATGCTTTGAAGAAATTATTTGAAAAGTGTGTAATTTAAACCAATAGAGGTGTACAAAACATGACTCTTGTGTTAAGGTTGTATGAGTGACACGCAATCAGCATTATAAATGGCAATAGAAGGATTGTTTGTATCTGATTGATGGATAAATTAATAAATAGATTGATTGAAATTTGGATTATTGACAAGAAAATCTGCTAAAGAAATTTAATTTTCACCAACCAGAAATGATTGCGAATTAATGTAGGGGAAATGTGCAGGTGAGAAATGCTGCAACAGTGCTGATGAAGCGAGAAGAAGAGTGCAATGCAGAAGATAAGTTTGTGTTAATGGGAACTAATCCGGACTCACCATTCACTACTAGAATATCAAGCCATCTAAGGCAGATCATCCTTCATGTGTTAAGGCAGAAAACAAATGACTTCCCTGGTTGTGACTTAAATGAGAAAAATCATCTAAGGCGGTTCCTCTTCCACCTTAGATGTTTTTGGATTTAAGGCGTTTGTTTCCGCCTTAGATGAAGGCTTATCCGCCTTAGACAGTACTTACGAACTCGCTAGCATGCACGGCTGGATGATATGAATTGACTCTTTGCGAGTTCGTAACTAGCCAACGCTAGTACCAAACAAATGGTTGATTGTTTTGTTAAGACAGAAACTTACGGATCGCCAGATGAAATACTAACGATATCGCAACATTGGAAAGCCTATTTTGTTATGAATGTGTGCGAGATAAGTTGCGACTTTAACCTTGCAGATCGCTAACAGTAGTTACGACTGCGTAAGGTAGCCTAGCTTGTCATATATTCTTCTGCTGACGAGACTAGTTACGAGAAACAGGGGCGATTCGCTGGGTCTAACGTAGCGAACTCGTTACAAGGAAAAGTAAACATTTAGGGTTAAACAACACGAGCCAGGTTACGACAGCAACGTGCTATTCGCTAGTAATACCGTAGCGACATCGCAACAGAAAAATTGTAAAAATATAAAATTTGTAAAAATTTAATTATAAAAATATAATTAAAATTGTTGGTTCGAGAGAGGTAACGATTTCGTAAGAAAATCGCTTATGTGTATAGTTATGGCTTCGCTACTAGTCTCGCTTCATTTATACGACGTCATTTGAGCATTGGGTGAGCGAGAAAAACAGATGACGTTACGACTAAGCTAGATATTCGCCTGGTGTTGGCGTGAATAGTTACGAGCTCGACAGAGATCAGATTGGAGAGGCAGAGAAGAACGAGCGATTGGGTAGCGATGGCGCAAAAACTAAGCTGAGAAATATAATTCTGGCGAGTGTTGTAGCGATAGTACAAGATGGTCGCAACAATTTTAATGTAACTGGCGAGAGAAGTAACGACGTCGCAGCGAATTCGTAAGTGTCACAAAATTATAGGATTTGTGCCATTTCCACCCATTTCCGCTAAAATTGGGTTTCATTTTAATTGTCTAAGCTGTCAATTGCAAGATGCATGATATCTAAGCACAAAACATGAACATGAAACACTATCAAGCCACACTTTATAAACAAATGGAAGTAATGGAACTCAAAAGTATATGCATCCATTTGACATAAAAAGAAACTAGCTTTTATTGGGAATGTGAGGCCTAGAGATGTACCGAGATCTAATAAGGACCAAGTGTCTAGCCAATGCATCTCTACCATCCTCCAACTCCTTCTTGGTGTATGGTGCATGATTTTCCTCGATAATCTAAGAATATGAAATGTTTTTTAATACTATTAAATGCAATGTAGATAATAATAGGTACAATAAGTAGGTTGTAAGAATCCTTACGCGGTGTAATTCCAAATTATCATCAACAAGGCCAGCGACGCACTCGGTGGCATACAATATCATATAGTAACCGCACTCACAATTTGACAATTGCTTTCGGTGCTGAGAGCGAAGAAGTATAACAAATGATTTGAAATGAAATCATAGTGGAAATAAATGAGCATTGGATTTGTAATGTCACCTGAATCTGTATAAGGTTGAAGGGAAGTAGTGTGTCGTCATGTGCACTATGCATAGCAACCTCTAATAAATCTGCAAATTTTGTAGATGGACCAAAGTGTAGCGGGTCCATCCAATACACTCGCTTCAACGATGGTATCATAGCTACAAAACTACAATGGCCACTACATATTTTAAGAAATGAAAATGTAAGAACCCGTCTCGAAGATTAGAATGTTTACGAAGTGCAAATATCCAATTGTAACAAAGAAAACTAACCTCTCTAGATATGGTCCTATGTAAATTGTCTTGGTCTTGTCACTAAGGATCTTAGATAGATAAGCAAGTCGTGATTGATTACTTTCATTCATTTCTTGCAAGCATATTGGGTGCAACAACCCAATGAAAGTCTTTGCGTTTAGAGCAAGGCATTGCATGTACCTAAATAAACAATAGATAGGATATGAACGTATAATAGTGCACAAGTACATGAAAATTCGTAACTTGCAATACGATAGAAGAGATGAGATCAAGTAGCTTACATTTGATGTAGTATAAGGATTGTTTCGGGAAGGGTTTTATAGTGCCAGAAAAGGGCAAAGTCTTGGCAAGGGTATATTTGTGTTCTCGATGAGCTTTTCATGCGATTTGAAGAGCCTTCTTCTTCACTTGATCATAGGATGTTGCTTCGATAATAAAGGGGCGCTACAAATGTGATCATAAAAATAGTCACATTCACAATTTTCAAGTGAAATAAAAAATAACAAGTGCCACACTAACCATGCATTCCTTCCTTATATCCTTTTTGATGTCGATGCTTAGTAGCTTCCAATCCGTTGTGTCTAATGGTGTGCGTATCCTAGCCGTCTTAGCACACCAACTCGACCATCGCGCGGCATCATCTCGGGTGAAATAGCAACACCAATGTCATTAAACTTGACATTTGTTAGTATTTTGTTATTGATCCTAATCTCTAATTCGCGACAATGTGTGAGGAGTTGAGCTTCTTTCGATGCGCGAGTCACTTCTCGTTGTCTTCTAACCTCACTTGAACCGCCAACAACATTTCCCCCCCCCCCCCCCCCCCCCACTTGAGTCGGAGTTAACGGAACTTGAAGGGCTCTCCATTAAACTTTCCTTTGTATATTGAAATTAGTTAATGACTAACACAATACTAATAAGTCAAAGTCGTACTTTGTAGTAAAAACATTATAAAACATAATCCTAAAATTTAGGGCTAAGCAAGCAATGGACAACATTAAAATAAAATCTTGATTTTCGTTCAGGACATGCTTCTGACATGATATTTAGTAATAACATGATAAATGGAGGCACTATGTACAAGAAAATCAAATTTTTAGCAAATAAGAATGAAAAAAATCGTACCTTTGGTATATGACAAAGTTTTGTCGGTAGAATTGATTATTTTGGTTGGGGATGGTCTACCTTGTTTGTCCCTCTCCTACCCACAACAACAGAACTCGGCAAATTGAACAAGCACAACTGAATATTGACATTAATTGCAAGAATATAGGGAAAAATGTGGTCGGGAATTCATTACAAAACTTACCAATCGTTTGCATGCAATTAGTGGCTAGTTCCACTTTGTTTTGACACAATTGATGTTTCGAACATGTATGGGATGGGATATGGAGATTTGATGTGAAGAAAGGTGAGGAGATTTGAGAAGATGTGCAAAAGTTTGAACTTTTGGAGATGAAACCCGTAAGAAGTGATGGATAAGATGCCAAAAGTGTTGTGTTTTTCTGATCTATAACGTGTTTACTTTATTCTAGCTTTCCTTCTTGCGATATCGGAACTCTCTTGTTACACCTGACGTGGCTATTTACGATATCGTTGCGTGCTCATGTGATTGCCTTTTATGGTCTACTTTATCCTTCTAGCGAGATCGTAACTGAAAAGCTGACATAAAGTACGTTACTAGGTTGTTGCGATTTCGCTACTCATGCTCACCAGAACCCTACTTAAGATAATCATTTTTTTTAAAGAAAATGCACTCAAATAATTTTAAATCACGATTTAAACGAAATGATGGTATGGAATAAGACACTAATCATTCTATTGTAAGATTAATTTTCATTTGTTCCGTCGTATGCTGATGTATAACGGGATAGGGATTTGTTGACTTAATATGCAATTACACAATTTGAAAGAGTTTTAAGAAACTTAGTCTTTAATTGTAAGACAATAAGAAACTCTACACATCATGTGTACGCTTGAAAAACGCTATCCATCGCTTACCTTTAGAGACAACAATATAGTAGAGCTTCACACATGAACTACATATATATATATATATATATATATATATATATGCGCAGTTCACGTGCATTTGATTAGAGATACTTAGTTTATTACAACTCATTTATGTGATTACAAGCACGGATCTTGAATTAAACAAAGTATCATGCACACGTTCACTCACCAACTGTCATCACTCATCATACTACCGAGTATCGCTTAATAACATTGCATGCTGATGTACTAAGATGTACTCTGCTTGACATAATGTGATGATCGATATTTTCCAAATTGAGTATTATACTGTTTATATATAAAATGTACATATTTTAGAATATGATAGTGCGTTTAAAATTTTAAACCGAATTATTGATGTTTTACATAGAGTTATGTCATACTGCTTATGGACAAAGATGTACTCTACCTGAGTTAATATCATGATGGATATTTAACAAATAGAGTATGATACTGCATCTATATAAAATATATATATGTTAGAATGTGAAATTGCTAAAAAAAATTAAAAAGTTTTATTTTTTAGTTACAATCTAATTAGCTTCTGTGGTAGCGAAATCGCTAGTGTACACGTTACCACAGTTAAACCCTAAACCCACAAACCCACAAACGACGCCGCCATAGCTAGGTATGAGCGTTGTTCCTCTCGGAAACTGTAAATAATAATGTGTTTCATAGTAGTGTGGTGCCTTCGCTGCAACTAGATTACGTGCTAGACCATTTTAGGGCACAACATCTAGATAAATTGCTTATGTTGCCTGAGCCTGTTTACCATGAGGAGGTTCTCCAATTTTATGCGAACCAGTGGATTACCCGGATATGCTGCCGGCTCGTAAAGTTTTTAAAGTCGTGTTATTTCAGATTTCGGAAATGTATCCTAAAAAGTGTTTCGTATTATTTACGGTTTCGGAAACCACTCATTTACTCTTAAAAAAACTTGAAAATCAGGAACTTGTATGAGATACATTTAAAATTGAAATAACAAAGAGTGATCAAATTTAAAACCATAAGATAACAAAGAGTGATCTTAATTGAAAGTAATAACATTGTATCATCAAATTTCAAATGAAAAGATGTTTCAAGACTAACAACAATTGAACTACTTAGAAGACAATATGCTTCATCACATCATTGTCATCTTTGTCTTCATCATGTTTGTCTTCATCAGCCGGAACTTGGTCTGCATGTGCCTCATCTGCCTCGGCACCCGTAACCGGCCTCGATTGTGAGCCGCCCGCTTCACTAGTCGAAAATTAAATAATTTTAAAATGTAGAGATAAAGTTTATCAACTCAGGATTATTATTTAGCACATGCTCTTTTTTTTTAAGATTTGTTTTTTAAAAAATTCAATACTTTCAATTTAGTTTAGTTTGATTTGATGAAATAACATTCAAAAAAATTCAGTAACACCTTTCAAATTCCAGAAGGAATTTAATTATTTTTGGGGTTTGCATGAGGTGATCTTGAAAAGGTGAGAATGGCTTTAAGTTTTTACCAGGAACTCTCAAATATTTTTGAAATATGGAGCACCTCAACCCTATAAATATCAACCCCTTCTCCCTTTAGAACCCCACTAGATCCTTCATTCCCACATTCCCTTCTCCCTTCTCCTATTGTTTGGCTTTTGCTTCCCATGGATTTATCTATATTCAACGCCCTCCCAGATGACATGATAAATCTAATCATGATTCGTGTTTACTTCGACTCGGTTCTTCGTCGGTACGCGACCGGAACAGCGACAAAATGGCATCGACAGTGGCTCACCGACGCTTTTGCACTAGGTCACACAGACTCGACCTATGCCTTGGCCATATTTGCAATATGCTACGAGGGTGATATTCAGAGAGGCATGAATGTGATCACCACCCTGAAGAGAACCGATAAGAAAGGCCTCCGGGAAGCTCGAGTACGCGTCAGAGCCGGTTTGGGTAACGCTTGGGGTTGGGCGCACTACTACAGGTTCCTCAGAGATGGAGTAGTCACGCCCAGGCCGATCTGATGCGTGGAACATGCTGCCCTCAATCACAGAGTGAGGTACGATCGCCGGGAGAGGCTTGATCCAGCGGACATCTCATGTGATGCATGCACCTGCGATCAGGAATTGCTTCACGTCCTCGGTCCTCGTTGAGGTTAAATGTTCTAGTTTTTTTGTTGTTTGATTATGTTCTTTCTTTTTTTGCCCAAATTTGTTATGAGTGTAATAACCTTTTGTTTGCCATTTTGGCACATTTCATTATTTAATAGCTTTTTTTTTTATACCTTGTCCTTTACATTTTATATAAGTTTATTAATTGTTATTAATTAGCTTTTATAAACATCGCATACTTGTAGCATAAGTTGGCGCCTAATTAGCGAACTCGCTACCTGTGTAACTTATAGTAGCGACCTCGCAACAAGTCGTATTCAGTCAACAGAGCCTAGCTTGAGATTCTGTAGCGAGTTTGTAACAACAAAGCTTGACACACCTAACAAACAATTGTTAGGCTTGGAGAGTAGAGAGATGGCTACAGTCTAGGAACCCATCAGTAAAAACCTTTGAAATTCCATCAGTAATTAATTTGTTTAGGGGTGTGAATGTGGTCAATGAAAAGGTGTGAATGCCTTTACATTTTTCTTCTTTTAAAACAGCAATTACTAATTTTAGTCTCGGAACTCTCACATTTTTTTGACAAATGTAGAACCTCACCCCTATAAATATCAGCCCCTTCTCCCTTTAGAGCCCCATCAGAGCCTTCATTCCCATATTCCCTTCTCCCTTCTCCTATTCTTTGCCTTCTTCTTCCCATGGATTTGACATTTTTCAGCGCCCTCCCAGATGACATGATTCATCTCATAATGATTCGTGTTATGTTCAAACACGTTCTTCGTCGGTACGTGAGCGGAAGAGCGACCGATTGGGCTCGACAGTGGCTCGCCGAGGCTTCTGCAATAGGTCACAGAGAGTCGGCCTATGCCTTGGCTATATTTGCAATCTGCGAAGGTGATGCTCAGAGAGGCATGAATGTCATCACCACCATGAAGAAAACCGACAAGAAAGGCCTCAAGAAAGTTCGGGTACGCGTCATAGCCGAATTGGCTTACGCCTGAGGCAATGTGCACTACTTCGGGTTCCTCGATGTAGTAGTGCCTAGGCCTAGATGCTGCCAGGAACATGCTCACCTCAATCGCGGCTTGAGGTACCGTCGCTACACGAGGGTTGATCCAGCGGACATCGAATGTGATGCATGCACTTGTGAGCAGGAAGTGCTTCACGTCCTCGGTTCTTCTTGAGTTGAAATGTTGTAGTTTCTTTCTTATTTTATTCTGTTGTTTTTTATCTAAAATTTGTTAGGATTGTAATAAGTTTTTGTCTGCCATTTTGGCACATTTAATTATTGAATACCTTTTCTTGTTTTGATACCTTGTCCCTTACATTTTACTTTTTCATCGTAAGAGTTATTTTTTCAGCAAAATCGCTAGATAAATCACTAGCTTCATCGTAAGAGTTACTTTTTCAGCAAAATCATTTACTGTTGGTACAGTGCGTGTTCCTAGCGATATCGTCAGTGTCACGTTTATTAGTAGCATCAGCACAAGCGAATTCGTCGCATACTCGCTTATATGTTACGTGGTCCTAACGATCTCGCAACATGTCGTATTCAGTCAACAGAGCCTAGTTGGCGATTCTCTAGCGATATCGCAACGAGATAAGGGCTTTTGGTAGTATATTGGGCTGTAGTAGTAGTGATAGTATAAGTATGGGGCTTTGTCTGACCTGTGACATCAGTAAAAACCTTTGAAATTCCATCAGTAATTAATTTATTTTGGGGGTTTGCATGGGGTGTCCATGGAAAGGTGAGAATGCCTTTACATTTTCCTTCCACTAATACCATAATGACTGATTTTTGTCTAGGAACTCTGACATATTTTTGAATAATGGAGCACCTCAGCCTTTTAAATATCAACCCCTTCTCCATTTAGAACCTCATTAGAGCCTTCATTCCCACATTCCCTTCTGCCTTCTCATATTCTTTGTCTTCTGCTTCCCATGGATGTGTCTCTATTCAACGCCCTCCCAGATGACATGATAAATCTAATAATGATTCGTGTTATGTTCGACTGGGTTCTTCATTGCTACGTGAGCGGAAGAGCGACCGAGTGGGCTCGACAGTGGCTCATCGAAGCTTCTGCAGTAGGTCACACACCGTCGACCTATGTGTTGGCTGTTTTTGCAATCTACGAAGGTGACAATCAAAGAGGCATGAATGTGATCACCACCATGAAGAGAACCGACAAGCAGGGCCTCCGTCAAGCTCGGGAACGCGTCAAAAGAGGTCTGAGATACGCTTGGGGTTGGAGACACTACCTCAGGTACTTCTCAGAAAGAGCAGTCAGGCCTAGGCCGATCTGCTGCAATCCGCATGCTGGCCTCAATAACAGGGTGAGGTACGATCCCTGGGCACCCCTTGATCCGGCGGACATCACCCGTGATGCATGCACTTGCAATCAGGAACTGCTTCATGTCCTCGGTGAACGAACGATCTACTAGTATTAGTTGTTTGTTCTTCAGTATGTATTTTTGTATCACAAGTTTGTTTCGATTCTAATGAACTTGTGTTTGCCATTTTGGCACATTTAATTACTGAATAGATTTTCTTGTTTTGATATCTTGTCCCTTACATTTTCTTTTTTCATCCTAAGAGCCCATATCGTATCAGCAAAATCATTTACTTTTTGTATAGTGCGTGGTCATAGCGATCTCGTCACCGTCACGTTTCATGATGATTTATTAGTAACAGAACACCAAGCGAAATCGCAACTAACTAGCGCCTGTTTACGAGGTCCTAACGATATCGCAACATGTCGTATTCAGTCAACAGAGCCTAGCTAGAGAATCTGTAGCGATATCGCAGCGTACTTTCTCTACCCTTGCGAATTCGTAACAACAAAGATTGACACAATAAAAAACACAACATTGACGTGGCTTGATGCGAGTTCGCTACATGATAAGAACCGATCAAAAAACGGTTTTTGGGTTTGGGTCTATATTGGGCGTATAAGTGTTGGGCATTAGGCTGTGTAAGTATCGGGCCTTAGCCTATGTAAGTATTGGGCCTCAGCCTTGGTGTTTCATGTTCAGTTTGCGCTGGTCGGCAACTTATCGGACCCTTGTAAAATGTAACCGTATATAAACTGAAAAATCACCTTCTAATCAGCCGATGTGGGACAAATGTTGGCGAGCTTTATTACGTGTTTGCTACTGCACATGATCACATAGAACAACAAAACTTATGAATGGCATAGTAACGACCTCGCTAGGTTAATATGAATAAAATTAGTTGCGATCTCGGTAGTAGTACTGTTGAGAAATAATTTAATATGAATTTAATTAGTTGCGATATCGCTAGTATTACTGCTGAGAATTAAACCCTAGCAGCATGTTACACGGCGAAATCATTTACTTTTGAGTAGCCAGCGAACTCAATCAACCTCACATGCACTGTACATTCTCAACTCTCATATACGACCTATACAGTAGCGAAACCGCAACATCACTCGCCACATCCTAGCGACCAGGTTACGATACGTTGCATATTCTCGCCTGCTTAAATTAGGGTTTAGGCAACCTTACGAGATCGCAACGGCCAAAGTACATACTAACGAGCTAAGCTACGATTTCGCTACATAGACGTTTAACTTACCACAAATGTTACGAGTTCGTAACAATCCTCTCCATTTAAGGCGGATCCTTTCTTTCCGCCTTAAATTTGAACATTTTTACGTCAGAACTGATTTCCGCCTTCAACAACGTCTATCCGTCTTAAATTTCATTTTTATCCCTAACCTACGATACTAGCGAGTTCGCAACGTTCAAGCAAGGCGGAAAAAAACGTGAACGCCTCAAACGCCTTACATATGTGTCTTGCACCAATCCCTTTGTAGTAGTGATTTCATCTCTGTCTTTTTTTTTCTTTTTTTTTTTAAAAAAATCACCTATGAAAGGTGGGGGGATATATTAGGCTCCCCTAACCAAAAGCCAAAGATGACAAAATACATCTCCTATAAAGGCTAAGAGACTCTAAGCCTCCAGAAGCATAGGAATGCTTCTCAAAAAATTATTGAATAGATACCATCCATGTAGGTCTCAATAAAACTAAAGCCTATTAGCGAATTGTTCAACAAAACACAAGACGGCATCAGCCTAGAGACCTAGTGGATGACCTAAACTAAGATAAAACAGCACCTAATACTAATGGTGATATAGTTGCAGCCATATGAAGGTGCTTCCAGATGATCAGTAGGCTGTGAGGCAAAAGTTGAGTAGGGTTATACTCCTGAAGCAGTCTGATATGTTGGTGTAAGGATCCAGAGAGAGGCCTGCAAATTAAAAGTGAAAGATTAGTAGTATCAGGCCAAAGATTGGGGAACCCTTAAGGAGGAAACCCTCTGAGCATCCAGAATCAGTAGGCTTTTCACCACATTTGGTAGAGTTGGCCAAGTAAATGATTGTGAAATGTGATTAGAGAAAGCAATTTTTGAAAGAGCATCTGCTGTTTTGTTTGCTTCTCGTAAAACATGCATTAATGTACAGTTACCAAGTAGTAAATGAATCTCATCCAAAATATTGTAATAATTCCAGTGCCAATTATTAGAGTTAGAGATCATAGATATGGCTTGAAAGCAATCAGACTCTATAATGATTGGACTGATATGTAAAGATAGAGCATATTTAATTGCATTATGGATATCACTTAATTCAGCATGCAAATGAGAGATTGACTGGATAAAGGATGTAGCTGATGAAATAAAGTCACCGTGACAATCCCTAATAATGAATGAGATCCCAGCCTGGTTGTGTTTCCAGGATGCATCTGTGTTGACCTTAATACCTTCATTAGGTCTGATCCAAGTTACAGATGTGATATTAGGCTTAGGGGGAATGTACAAAGGGGGGATACACCCTTGTTCAGATAGCTCTTTATCAACAGAGTTATGAAGGTATACTGGTTTTTTTATAAGTGACAGATAAATGGATTGGTGGAGCTCTTTTTTCATAGCATTAATATCTGGTGGAATATTCTCAAAAATCATTTTGTTCCTTGCTCTCCACAGAATCCAACAAACCATGATAGGTGTACTATGATTTAACCTATTGTGCAGTCTAGATAGACCAGAAAAGGACCAATTAGTGAAAAGCCTATCCCACAGACTGGAAGAGTTGAAGTACAGTGAGCCACAGAGATAATGCATATATTTCCATAGTTCAGTAGCTATATGACATTCATTTTAAAAATGATGAAGAGAATCAGAACTATAGCAGAAGCAGCATTTAGAAACAAATTGGAAACCAAATTGTCTCAGTATATCATCAAAAGGCAAAAGACAGTTCATCAATCTCAACATAAAAACTGATAGCTTTTTCTGTGTAAAATTATTCCAAATTTTTTTAAGAAGAGGAAAAGTACCTGCTTTGGCTCTCAACTTGGAGTATGCTGATTTAACTGTAAAATTTCCTAGTGGCTCCAATTTCCAAATTAATTTGTCTTCTCTGTGCTGAGAAATGACAGCTTCTGAGATTATGGTGGTGATGGAGTGTGGGAGCACTAGCTGAAGCAGTGGCATGATGGAGGCTTTATCAGCTATAAAATCAGACATTGACATATTGAGAATGGATGGGATGGAAGGTTCATATATGTCTAGTAGTGGACCTTGGTCTGTCCAGTTGGATGACCATAAGTTGCACTTCCCATTTCCCAAAATGACTTTGGAGTTTTGCTCAGCAAAGTAATTAATGGAGCAGATCCTTTTCCAGTTTTGCGACACCCTGTGAGTAGAAGGTAGAGAGGCCAGAAAGTTTGTCCATGGGGCTTTGCCAATTTGGTATTTCCACCAAAGCTTACAGGAGAAGGCCTTAATTTTTTCTGTCAATGAAGTTATGCCTAATCCATTTTCAGTGGTAGGACTACAAACAGATTTCCATTTTTTCCAGGATTTCTTGGGGTCAGATTCAGTTGAACCCCAGAAAAAAATGGCCAATCTTCTCTCTATTTTTTTGATAATCCATTTTTTTGGCTCCATGACTGCCCAAATATGCTGGGACAGTGACAGGAGGCAGGATTGAATAAGAGTCAATTCACCCCCTGTTGAAAGCCAAATGTTTTTCCAGTTTAGAATTCTTTTGTCAATCATTTCCAGTAAAGGTTGATAATGAATGTTAAGATTTCTACCACTGAAAATTTGTACTCCTAAGTATTTAAAAGGCAGTTTACGAACTTTCATCCCCATTATTTGCTTAACTTGTCTTTGCTTGGTCTCAGTGGCTTTAGAGCTAAGAAAAAAATTCACTTTTCTCAAAGTTTATTTTCTGGCCTGAGGTTTCTTCAAATTTTACCAGAAATGCTTTCATTTTAATTAAATTGGACCTAGAGGCTGTAAAGAATATGACAGTGTCATCAGCATAGCTTAGGTGAGAGATATTAATGGCAATTCTGGGAAGTGAGAAATATTTCATACTAGCTCCAGATTGAAAAACATAGGCCAGACTCCTAGTGAAGGCTTCTGAGAAGATGTTGAATAAAAAAGGTGACAGTGGGTCACCCTGTTTAATGCCTCTAGATGCTGGAAAAAAGCCAACAGGTTTACCATTTACCAATACAGAGAACCAAGCATCAGATAGGTTTTTAATAATGCTGTGAATAAAACTGTCTCTAAAACCAAACTTTTGGAGGATTGCTGTTAGGAATTTCCAACTGACCCTATCAAATGCCTTCATAAGATCTAACTTAAGTATACAGTTAGGGTCCCTTGATTTCCTATTTAAAAACCTAAACATTTCCTTCAGATATATAACATTGTCAGAAATGTCTCTATTTTTCAGGAATGCTGTCTGGTTTGGAGATATCAATTTAGGCATCAAAGGTTTAAGTCTTTCCATAAGAATTTTTGAAAATATCTTATTGGTTACATTTGAAAGACTTATTGGTCTGTAATCTCCAAAGGTTACTGGAACTTCTCTTTTTGGTAAAATGGTAATCCAGGTGCTAGAAATTCCTCTATGGAGTTGTGACAGAGATAAAAAAATCATTGGATGCCTCCAATAAATCTTGGCAAATTATGTTCCAGGCCTTAATAAAAAATAGAGAAGTATAGCCATCTGGCCCTGGACTACTCAGTTTATTAAGATTCAGAACTATTTGCCTTAGTTCAGCTAAAGTAACTGGCTTGCAAAGATCATCATTTTCAGGACCAGAAATAATAGAAGGTATTTTGGACAGAAAATGTGATTGAAATTTTTCTTGTTCAGGGTGTGGTGCATCAGTAAGCAGGTTTTGGTAAAAGGAAATAGCTTCTTTTTCAATATCAGCAGCTTCAGTCAACCACAAGCCATCTGAACTTTTAATTTTGGTGATGTTCAGCCTACATCTTTTTTCCTTAACAGAGTTATGAAAAAATTTTGTTTTCTGATCACCATCTTTTAGCCATTTTACCTTAGCCTTATGTTTCCAGAAATGGTGTTGCTCTTTTAGTGCTTTAGTTAACAGAGCCTTAGCTTTTTTAAATTTGACCAGTTCATCAGTAGAGCTGTCAAGTTCAAATGCTATTTCCTGGATTCTCAAATTTTCCTCTGCCTTAATTATATTCTCATCAATATTGCCAAAAACTTCTCTATTCCATTTTTTGAGAATGGGTTTGAGACTATTAAGCTTGAGAAATTTTTTTAGCATACCCCTCCTTTCTGAGTGAGAGTTCCAGTGGGTATTAATTACCTCAAGGAAACTCTCTCTTTTAAACCAGGTATTGATGAACCTGAAGGGTTTGGGAATTGAGGGAATGTGACTGCCTATTCTAAGAAGTAGAGGGCAGTGGTCAGAGGTGTCCTTGTTAAGAACATGTATTGATGACTGTGGGAATTTGTTCAACCAGGATAAGGTACTGAGACCTCTATCTAATTTCTCCACTGTCAAGAATCTACCCTGTTCTTTCACTCTACCATTAGACCAGGTAAAGAAATTACCTACAGTATGGGGGAGGTTAAGGCCATAGAGTTAATAAAGTAACTAAATTCCCTAATGCTTCTAAGGTTGGTGTTAGAGTGACCCTTATATTCTGTGATAGATACCATTGCATTAAAATCACCTATGTAAGTAGTTTCAGATAGGTTCAGAGATTTAAGGGAAGACCATAACTCCAATCTTTCTTTCCTAGTTCTCAGTGCATACACAAAAACCAAATCAGTAGACTGGTTAAGTGTATGAAGAGAGACCTGTACATGAAGGAACTTAGAATGGTCTACCCTTAAAGCAATGTCTACCTGATCATTCCATAATATCCAAATTTTACATTGTACAGAGAAAATAGCATGCTTAAAATTAAGTTTGATCCTGTAATCATCATATTCAGAGTTATCATGCTGGGGATCAATTATACATAATATGTCAAGTTTATGATTATGGATTAGTCTACCAAGTCTCAGTAAGGATCTTTCAATACCTCTAATATTCCAGACCATCACATTAATACCTATAGTTGTATTAATCATTTACGGGCTTTAATGCTTTTTGTTGTTGTTCTGGTTATAACTTTATGAATCTGATTAAAAAAGGTAGGAACCTTATTGTTATCAGAATCAGTAGAGTTAGGCTCAGAATTGGCTGGGGGTTGCCTGTTACTAGTATATTAGCATAGGATTGGGAGCTTACTTGTGAGGTGATATTGGCTTCAGGTTGAGAGGGTCCTGGATCTGTGCTAATTTCTTGATCATCCTCTTGCACAGTTTCTTGATCCTCTTCAATGATCAATGGTAAGAATCTGTTCCCTGGTTTCCTAGGTTGAGAGTAAAAGGAAATGTTGTTAGCATTAAATTCAGTTGATGAGGTAGATATCTTACCTGAGAGGATTTTGATGTCATCCATGGCATAAGGTTTAGGCCTTTTTGGGGTGAGCTATATCTGATCTATCTCCATATTTGGGATCTTTATGTTTGGAGTCTCAGAAGAGCTGGTAGTTGGTCCTTGTTGAATTGACTGTGTTTGAGTTTTTGGGGGTGAATCACTGGTACGGTCTTCAATTATGACATAATCATGGCTGTCATCTTCTTCTGTGGCAGGGGGGCATAACATCTAGAAAAACTGCATCAGCAGTAGCTTCCATAGTTTCTGAGACCTTTTCTTTTCCTTTGTCTAGTATTGAGGTCTGACCTAGGTCCTTTTGTAAGATCTTCTGTGGGATTACCACTTTATCTGAGTTGGAGGTGGCTGCTTTGGGCACATATATCAGTTGAGGCCTTGAGTCCCTTCCAGTGATCTCTCTATTAGGATGAGGTTGGATTGGATGTTTTGGATGGAAGTTATTTGTGGTTGGGGTTGGGTGGGTAGATGGCCTAGTTGTCATAGGTTTCATTTCAGGGTGGAGTATCCTACATTCCTGAACCTCATGCCCTAATTTTTTGCAATGTTTGCAGTACAATGGAAGCTGCTCATATTCAATGGGGAAATCAGCCACATCACCTTCAAGATTAACTGTTAAGGTGACTGAATTGTGTAGTTTAGCCAGTAAGTCAATTTCTACACAAAGCTTGACTGCAGAGGGTCTGGTAAGGCTAGAGGTTGCAGAATCCAATTTCATCTCTGTCAACTTGCATCAACTTTCTCTAGATTTGAATTTAATATATTAATTAATCAATATTATTTGTTTGGTGAAAAAATAAGATTCTAACCGAACAATCAAAATCAGAAAGGATGAAATTTTTTCTGGGAGACGGTAATGCTATTTATTTGGGGGAAATAATAAGATTCTAGACAGGACAATCAAAATCAGAATGGATGAAAATCTCTCTGGGAGTCAGTATAGCGGAGTACATCAGAATACTCCCTTCTTTGAAAATATGTGAGTGTTAGTTTACTATATATAGTTCATATATCAAGTGCATGGTTGTTTGTTACTTCTGATATATTATATATCACATCTTCAAAGAAAAGTTTGTTTTGAAACTGTTGCACACTACCATCTTCAAAACTTACAAAGCACTCTCGAAATTTGATAGTGGGAACTAGGAGACTTTTTAGAAATCAAAAGCAGCACTAAACAAAACTATCTTCCTATATGTACCAGACTGTAGCCTCTCGCAATAATGAGTCCAAACCTCGCCTATTCTATTTGCACCAAATGTTCAAAGGCATACCTGCTGAGGTGAGCTTTGCAAAATTTGAATAACTCTACGTCCTTTATCATCAAGACAAATAGTTGTTTCAGAAATCAAACCACGTCCGAATAGACTCGCATCTACTGGTTCTTAGAATCTGATAGCATTCATCTTGCAAAAGCTAATTCATGAGACACCTAATTATGTTCCTTGAAAATGTGTTGGAAAGTAACTTGTATGCTCTGAATCAAATTTGGATGCTTCAAATTGTCCTTCCCATTTATCATGGAACGGTTTTATTATTATTGAGCATTTCAATTCTGTTTGGACGGAGTATATATTAGACAATCTATCATCGGATTATTAAGAAAATACAAAACACATGCTAGTTATTTATTATTTTTATCATCTTAACAAAATCCATAATTTGTGTACGTACGGTATCCACATGGAATGCATTTATTATATATTAAATAATTACATTTTTGTTACCCTAATGACATTGATGAGAATTATGGTGCATCCAATCACAAAGCCTCAAGTCGGCGATATGATTGAAAAATTGTCGTGCAAATAATCCGATCAATTTTAAAAATTTTGGAAACCGCCGTGCAACCGTTACTGGTGATTTTATGCTGAAATCTTTCCTTTTTGGGATTTAATTTGATTGGATTTAGTTTTGATGTGGTTCTTTTGCATGCTAGATTTGTGCACGAGCGATTCACGAATAATTGTTGCAAATTGGTCGGTATTTTTTTATTTTAATGTTTTTGGTCAGTTTAAAATCGTGGTGCAACAATTTTTTGATTGAATTTATTGAAATTATACTCATTCACACATATATATATATTAATATTAATATATGTTGGCATATTTATATACAGAGTTCTCAATTTTGTGGCCAAAATAGTCGGTAGTAAATCGGATAATGAGCCTGAGGCGCTAGCGATTTTGAGGTCAATGTATGAGAGGGTAATAATGGAGAATGAAATTAAGAGGCGGCGCATCGAGCTCTTACAAGCTGAATTGGAGAGATAAAGAGCCAGCACTTTCCAGGAGGCCTCTAACAGCGCTCAGAAGATTGCTGAAAATGAAGAGAAGAAGTGATCTCAAGCTGCAGAGAATAATTAAGAAATGAAGTAAACAATCCCCTGTTTATAAATATTCATAAAGGACGAATATATATGTTCATTATATTATATATTTCCTTCATATCTATAATTACAAGACCATGGTTCTCAATTGGTGTAAATGCATGCATATTCATAAACTATAGATATTGCACGTTATATTTAAAGACGTGCAAATTTATAATAACTCGAACGTTAATAATTTATGTACATTTATGAATCGCTAGTATTTATAACTTCACACACATTCACTATACATCTATTTGTCCAGAAATCACACGTGCATGACGTTTCATTTAAACATGAATGCAATTTATCTTTTGGACCAGAGTTTCTAAATTAGATAAATAGAATGTAATTTGATCATCTCAAATTACATTTGTCTAATTCAAAACTTGGGGTTAGATCATTCCAATTGCAAGTCAGAATACCTCACATGCATTTGTAATTATTCATATAATTCTAGTCTAAACTCATATTAAACATGAATAAAGTAGAGTTCTCTTTTTTCGTATGGATTCTCAAATTCATTCTTTCCTTTCCTACATCAGCCCTTTTAACATCTCCACTAATAATGTGTCTATTTAACAAAATGACTTTTTCTTACCCAAAACAAACCATTTGAATCAGAACTATTATAAAGTGGCTATAGTGTGTAAATTAAATATATAAGCGTAAAATGTTAGTTTCAACAAACATACATATATAGTTTTTTGTCATTTTCGTAAATAAAGCATTGATTGATAAGATTGATTACAAAAGATAAATCTAAAAAAACTGGTATCCAGTGGTGTATGAACTAAATGCTGAAGTGACGAATGTTAGTTTCAATATTAATACATAGTTTTTGTCATTTTTGTATATAAAGCATCGATTGAGAGATCGATTATAAATATAACCTAAACAAACCAGTTAACAGTCATCATATTGAAATAGACTAATTAAAATGTAACATTTAAAGTCCACACTTTGAAGTTGGCTATTTTGTGAAGGGAAACATGTTATAACATGCTTAGGAAAGTTATTTATGGATCGGGAATCTTTGTATTGATCGGATCACTTTGTTATCGAAAAATGATTTATTTTCAGTAATTGAAACTTATTTACAGAAGATTACAAGTCATCTATTCTCGTCCAATTCAAGAATGGAAGATTAAATATTGCCTACAGATATATTTATGGAAGAATTAGATAGGCATAATTTAAGAGTTGGAAAGAGATCTAGTCTATTCTTTTTTCTATGATTGTAATTAGCTATTATAATATTAAACTTATAGAAAGAATAGATTAGGGTTGTATGTGATTGAAGGTACAACACGGGCTATAAAAGAAGAACGAAGGTTGCGACAATACACACGGATTAATGAGATAAAATACTAAGCCAATGATACTTTCGGGTGAAGAAGTTGCATTTCAGCAATCAACCGCAGCGAGATCTTGTTCATCAACAAATCTAGAAAGTGCAGTCATAATAGCCTCGGGAGTGGTAGTCATCAGAAAGTTGGGCGAGGAGCTCGACTTTGTCAAGTGAGGAGATTGACATTGACCGATAAGTAAGGGGTGCTCACAAGTTCACTAGAGGTAATCATTGGTAAATAGGAGTGATGAACTTTTGTATGCGACATTGATTATTGTAGTGGATGGTTTCTAGACTGAGAAAGACTTCTCAGATATAAGTGTTTTATCACCGAACTGCGTAAACAATTATGTGTGTTTCTGCCACCATGTTTAAACATACTGCCACTATGTTTAAACATTATCAGCATAATTAAGTGGAACATAGAATTAGATTTAAAATAATTATAGATGTATTAATAGTTACTTCATAACTAATTTTTCCTCAAAAGTGAAAAGAAATGGAAAACACAAACTTATAATAAAATGGGGAGAGTAGTATCAGTTGTGACTGTAACTGGATGTGGAGACAGAGACTAGTGTGTTGAATATCTTATGAAATACTATATGGTAATTATATTCGCACAAACATTTGGATATATTTGCTCAAACCGTTTAAAGCATCTCTAACCGTCTGTCGTATCAAACCGTAGGTCACCATGGGAACCAAGGTTCCCCAAACCAGAGAACAGCGGTGATCGCTTCAGTCTTCCTATGATATCTCTCGCAACTATGAGCCCAAACCTCGCATGTCCTATTTACACAAATGCAAAGACATACCTGCTGAGGTGAGCTTTGCAAAACTTGAACAAGTTTACATCATTTTTCATCCAGACAAACAGTTATTTCAAAAGTCAAACCACGTCCAAATAGACTCGCATCTACTGGTTCTTAATTAGAATCTTATAGCATCCGTCTGTGAAATCTAATTTATGAGAAACCTGATCGTGTTCCTTGAAAATGTGTTGGAAAGTAATTTGTATGCACTTAATAAAAATTGGATGCTCCAAATTGTCCTTTCCATTTTCATGGAACAATTTTGTAATTATTGAGCATTTCGATTTCCTTAAAATGGAGTATAGATTAGACTATCTATCATAAGACATTAAGAAAACACAGAACATATGCTAGTAATTTATTATTTTTAACTTCTTAGCCAAACAAATAATCTGTGTACGTGCGGTACTCATATGAAATGCATTTATCATATAATATTAAATAATTAAATTGAGACTTTCACAAATGACAATTATGAGAATTATGGTCCATGCAATCACAAACTAACAAGTCGGTGACGTGGTTAAAAAATTGTCGTGCAAATTATTCGATCAATTTCAAATTTATTGGAAACCACCATGCAACCGTTAATGGTGATTTTATGCTAAAATATTTCCTTTTTGGGAATCGATTTGACTGGAGAATTTAGTGTTGATGTGGTTTGTGCGTGCTAGATTTGTGCATGAGCGATTCGCAAATAATTGTTGCACGTTGGTTATTTTTTATATAGGACTCTCAATTTTATGCCAACTTAATTATAAGTGAGAATTCGATTTGACTGGGTGTAAACGATTTGTGAACCTGGGTCTCGAGTTCCAACTTAATTATATCAAAGTTTGAACTTGAACAGATAAAAATTAATTCAATATACTGAATTAATTTAATATATTCCCTATTCGATATACTGAATGAAAATTTTGTTTGATGATTTTTTTTCCCGACCAAACTCGTGTTTTCTTCCTCTGCTTTCATACTTTGCCATGTATGATAAGGCTATGATGATGATAATCGGATTCTGGGGAACCGGATCGAGCAGGGCATTTGAGCCGTATCTTGGCGGGGCGATCCGGATGACATACGAATGCAACCGGTGTTGCAGCCATGGCAGTCTCCCTCTACTCTGACCTGAATTTATCTGAGCCTTATATTTCTCCACTCCCCTGTCCTTTTAATGTAATATGCGATTTCTGCTTATTTTCCAATTTTAAGGTCTTATGTGGTTGGCTTAACTTGGGTTTTATGCAGTCACAAACTGTCAAGTCGGTGGCATGGTTAAAAAATTGTCGTGCAAATTATCCAATCCATTTCAAATTTATTGGAAACCACCATGCAACCGTTAATGGTGATTTTATGCTGAAAATTTCCTTTTTGGGATTCGATTTGACTGGAGAATTAAGTGTTGATGTGGTTTGTGCGTGCTAGATTTGTGCACGAGCAATTCGAATAATTGTTGCACGTTGGTTATTTTATATGTAGGACTCTCAATTTCCTGACTAAATTAGTCGGTATTTTTCTTTTAATATTTTTGGACAGTTTGAGGACAGTTTAAAATCGTCGTGCAACAAATTGTTTGGTCGCAATTATTGGACTACTACTCGTTCATATATGTGCTAGCATATTTCTTGTTGTGTTTCTTATATCACATATATGTATGATGGAAACAAAAATTAAAGGTGAAATGATGCCCTAGCGTTTTTCACTGTGGTAACGCAGGCATCTAAGATGATGAGTTAATCGTCTTTAAATTATGTGATAAATTTCAGGAATAGCAGGTGTTGAAAGTAGTTGATTGTTGGCGGATTAATATATGCAATGCGTGATATATGAGCATGAAACAAACCTCACTATTTTAGTTAAGCAATTTGCATTAACAAAATGCTCTAATAAGTGGTTAATGAGATCATCGCCGCGAATGATTGCTTTCTCACTCTACACTAATGCTCTCCCTTCTCTCTACCTAAATTTCCCAACTTCCCAAATTCCGACAAAATCTTTCCCAACTTTCACTATTCAATCTAACTATTCATCCCAAAAACGGCAACATAACGTCACCTCCATGGCGGAGGCGCCGCAGGCCCGCGGTAGCGTCCCTAATTTTCATTTTTTCGCACAAGCACTCGCCACCAAACTGCCCCCTCTATCACCTACACTACCAGACAACCTAGCTAGAAACATAACATGTCAGTGTCATTTATCCCCACAGAACCGTTATTCTTTATCACATCTAAGAATGATTCTGTCTTAAACCATGTGTTATTGAATCTAAATGGTATGGGGGCTGACTTAATAGTACTGCCAATACTTAAATATAGGGGACAGTGGTCATTTGTGAGTTTATTCATTACCAGGATTGAGGATCAGGAAATGTACTGTTCCAAGAAGCAGTGTATAGACCTCTATCAATTCTTTGCACATCATGAGTTTTGATTCTTCCATTCTAGCTCAGATCAAGAGGATTTTTATGTCTCCCATTTGTCCAGGTATATAAATTACCCACAGTATAAATGTCCTCCAGTGACATAGTATCAATAAACTTAGAAAAGTTTATTTGTTTTGGGTAATGGAAACTCGTTGTGTTAAACAGATATTATGATGAAGGAAACTTAGCCAGCAACGCATTATTTCTTTAAGCAAGCAAGGATGAAGCTACAATTGAACTAAATTTTATTGGAAGAATTGAATTACGTTAAAGCTAACTGGAGTAACCAAAATTTAGCCAAATGAATTGAGAAAATAAATTAATGAACTTAAAAATAAGTTACGTGCAAGGTCATGTATATTAACTCTCATGACTTAATAATAAGTGCGAGTTTATGTATAAATGCGTGCAGATTTATAAACTACAGATATTACATGCCATATTTAAAAACGTGCTTTTAAAAGATTGACGAATGTAATACTCGATTCTCAAGAATGTTATAGATAAATGTATAATTAACGAATAGGATGGAGGCGACATAATTTGACCAGGAGATAAGAAAGGGGCACATACCGAGGCAACATAATTTGACCAAGAGATAAGAAATGGGCACATACTGAGGCAATCAGAAGTCCCATAAATTGCAGAACATCTATGTGACAATATATGAAAAATAAAACATCCTAGGGCAAAGCTTATAATTGCTTGCACATTAATAATTTACGCACAAATAAGAACTGACATATATTTATGAACTAACGCACATTGACAAGCATTGTTCATAAATCATACGTGCATGTTATTAAATAAAACATGCATCCAATTTATCTTTTTGACCGAAATCTATAAATTAGATAAATAAAATGTAATTTGTCCATCTCAGTTCATAAATACTTGTCTGGTTCAAAACTCAGGTTAGATCATTCCAAAATTACAAACGTTATTTTCGAGTAAAAATAACTCACGCACATATATAATTATTCACGTAATTTCTACATTAGTATTTTTATCATCCCAATACTAATATGCGATGTGTCTGTTTAACGGAACGAGTTTCTGTTACCCAAAACAAATAATCTGAATCCAGAAATGTTATAAAGCTACTTTGGTGTATAAGTTGAATATATAAGTGAAGAATGTTAGTTTCATCGATCATACATAGTGTTTTTTTTTCATTTTTGTAAATAAAGCTTTGATTGATAAGATTTATTACAAAAGATAAATCTAACAGACTAGTCTCCAGAAGTGTATAAATTTAACGGTGAAGTGACGGATGTTAGTTTCAATAACCATATATGATTTTTTGTCACTTTTTGGTAATAAAACATCGATTGATAAGATCGATATAAATATAAACTAAACAAACCATCACATTGAAATAGATTAAATTAAATGTAGCTAAATCTTCCTCAAAATTGAAAAGAAAAGGAAAAAACCCAAACTTATAATAAAACGAGGGAAGTAGTATCTAACTGTGACCGTAATTGGATGTGGTGACAAAAAAATAGTATATTGAATGGGTACTTATGAACTCTCACGTATTAATATCTTATGAGCCTAATACTACATAGTACTTCATATTCGCACAAACGTTTGGAAATATTTGCTCAAACCGTTTAAAGAATCTCTGACCGTATCAAACCGTAGAACACCATGGGAAGGGAAGTTCCCCAAACCAGAGAAGATCGGTGGTCGCTTTCTGGCAAAAACGCCCACGTCACCGGCGGCACTCGAGGCACCGGGTCTGAAAACATCCGTTTTTCTCTCTCTTAGTTCAAATTCTTACTATGTGACTGGGTGGAAATTGTGGTTTTAGCAGTTATGCTGTAGTTTAAGAACTGGCCGGATTTCATAGGTGTTCAAGAACTAAACGGAGCTTGATCAGAGGATATCGGAGTGGGAATCGAAGAGGTTTCGAATAAGCAGCTTTGTGTGCGATTTGGCGTCACAGCGAGAAGAGCTCATGAAACAGTCTATACTGAATTTGGTGCCAAGCTCAATAGCCTCACAAGTCTTTGTAAAATGGATGGGTTGTTGCGGTAAGGAATATATTGAATCTTATGGGAAAGCAAAGTTTTTGTTTTTATTTTATTATTTTCCGATCAACAAAGTGACATTAAAAATGGAATACATTGAATTATGTGATGCTTTGGTTAATATCTGATCATATATAACTTTATTTATATATATTAGTAATGTCTTACATGATAATATTATTTCATTTATCAATTGAAATTAATGAGGACATATATTCGGAGAAAAAAAAAATCAGTCTACTTGATCAGATTGGAAAAACGCTCTGATCTCTCTCCTAAACTGAAACCCACACGCCGCATTTATTTCACCCAAACTTCCATATTTCAACCGTTATCAGCGCTCTGACAGAGATAACGGTCACCTCAACGTCTATCTCATGGCGGCTCCACTGTCGGGAGACGGCGGAGATCTCGCCGGAAAATCTTTCCGTGGTGTTTTAGCCCCGAAAAGCCAACCCCTGTCAAACACCCTACCCTCTAACCCAGAAATCAAACCCATATCTCACCGAGTTAACGGAAAAATCGCCTGTATCTATGCAACGGAGGCCATCGAAACTTTTGCTGCTCACTACAGTAATGCGCTCATCGACAAGTTCACCAGTGGGAAACCATTCATGGAGCAGATTCACAAAGCTTTTCAGGGCATGGGTATTGCCGGAAAATACCAGATCAGATCTTTAGACTACAGACACATTCTGATAAGGATGGAGGAGAAAGATGACTATCACAAGTTTTGGATGCGGGCGGTTTGCAGTATCAATGGAAAGCCGATGAAGATTCTCAAGTGGTCGCCGGAATTTTCCACCGACACTGAATCTTCCGTCGTTCCGGTATGGGCTACCATCCACAAGCCGCCAATCCTTTACTACAACAACTCTGCAATTGAAGACTTCGGGAATCAAATTGGTGTCTTTGTCAAAATGGACACGGCGACGGCAACACTCTCTCGACCTTCAGCAATCAAGATTTGCGTGGAGATAGATCTGATGCTGCCTCTTCAAACATCGATAATCATAGGTGCGCCTAACAAATATGTGGAGTGTGAGATTGAGTACGAAAACGTGCCTTTTTATTGCACATATTGCAAGCGGATTGGGCATGATGATCAGAGATGCGGTTTTCTGCATCCTGAACTTAAAAAGGCACATGGAAGGAAGCAGTTCCACAGGGAGCCGGCAGATGGTCAACAATGGAAGAAAGCAGCTCCAGCCAGCAGTTCTGGACTCACTAGACCTCAAAAGAACAAGGTCTTGGAAGCACAAACTCTCAGTGAAGCTCACCACATCTCTCATCCATCTGACAAGCCTACAGATCTAATTCTCAGCCTGAACAACCAAATGATACCACATTGAGCTTACCAAAGCTCAACAAGCCAGCTATTACCCCCAAACCACTAGTGGAAATAGGCAGCAAGGCCCAGCCTTACCTTTCTACTCCTTTGATGACATGAACTTACACAAAGACAGATCCATTCATTCCCTTAGAGGCCAGAATAACTTAGCTATGGTCCCCTATCACCCACCTATAGAGGTGGCTACTTCTAACACTTTTTCCATTTTACAGGATTATGAGGATGACAGTAGTTCAGGCAACTATGAAGAAGCCACCAGTGAGCTGGAGTTCAAATCCAGTGAGCTATCTCCATCAATCAATGATCCTACAGGTACTCCCTCTACTAATACACCACCTGTTGAAAAGAAAAGGATTAGGAGAGGTATAGAGGGTGGTAAAACTGTTGAACAATGGCTTAGGTCATTACTAAATCTAAAAAACTAGTTTAATGATTAGTTACAACATATATGGTAATGTGTTAGTTTGGAACATAAGAGGCTACACAACTTCACTTATTAGATTACAATCACTGATTAGGACACATAATATAGACCTAGTTTGCATTATTGAACCAATGCACCTTAGTTCTGACATCACACAACTGCAATTTGACTTACAGTTTCATAATGCAATGCCTGCTCAACATGCTAAAATATGGCTATTTTGGAAAAATAATTTGCATATTCAACTCATTTCACAGTCTGATCAATTCATACTCATTTCTGTACAGAAAAATATGTGTAGTATAGTATGGAACTGTTGTATAGTGTATGCTAAAGTCCTTAGAAGTTTGAGGGAAGCACTATGGGAAGATTTAAAAATCATACCTAGTGCTCCCACTGTTTTTATTGGAGATTTCAATGCTATTGCAGATTCAAATGAAAGAAAAGGGAGGAACCCCCCTTCAGCCGAGAGTATCAGAGATTTCTCAGGATTCATTGTTGGGCAAAATTTGATGGAAATTAATACAGTTGGTAACAGATACACTTGGACCAATAATAGATCTAGAGGGGATAGATTGCTTCAAAGGTTAGACAGGGGACTTTGCAATGGGGAGTGGAGTGATATATTCCCACATAGCTCAATCCAAGTTAGACATAGAACCACCTCTGACCATAATCCTCTAATTTTATCCATCCAGTCATCTGAAATCAATGCCCCCAAACCCTTTAGATTCCAGGAAATGTGGACCTCCAGACCTGAATTTATGGAGGTGGTGAACAACAGTTGGAGCCAACCTTGCACAGAATATGGAATGAGGAAAATAGTAGCCAAGCTAAAAAGGCTAAAGTTGGAACTCAAGAAATGGAACTGGGAGAAATTTGGTGATGTAACAAGTAATATGGAAATGGCTGAGCAAGAGGTTGAAGAATGGGAAACAAGGTATCATGACACTGGGGAAGAATGTGATAGAATTGAGCTTAACAAAAGAATGACAATTCTAATCAGAGCTCAGAAGGAACAGGCAATTTTTTGGAAACAGAAGGCAAATGTAAAATGGCTCAGACAGGGGGATGCCAATACTAAATACTATCACAATGTGGTCAGGGAGAAGAAAGGAAGGGCTAGAATTACAAAGATTAAGAATAGGGAAGGAAACTGGATTTCTGACCCAGTGCAGATCAGTTCAGAAGGTGTACTTTTCTTCCAGTCCTTGCTAAATGATGACAGCCCAGACTACTCAGGGAAATATCTCAACTACTTCATGGATCTCATTCCTAGGCTTATTAATGCAGAGGACAATGAGCATATGCTAAAACCAGTGGACAGTGAAGAGCTAAAAAATGCAGTGTTTGGCCTTAATAAGAATGGAGCACCTGGCTCAGATGGATTTAGTGGACACTTCTTTATTCACTGTTGGGAATTGATTAAAGAGGATTTGCTTGCTGCAGCCCAAGAATTTCTAAATGGAGTTTGTATGCCAAAGGCAATGGCCAGTACCTGGTTGACCCTTATACCAAAAACTCAGAATCCTAGTTCTTTTTCTGAGTTCAGACCTATCAGTCTGTCAAATTTTGTCAGCAAGGTCTTCTCAAAGATTCTGGTTGAAAGAATCAAGCCAATGATGGGGAAATTGATCTCTATTGAACAATCAGCTTTCATAAAAGGGAGAGATATAGCTGATAATATCCTTTATATGCATGAAATGGTCAGAATTCTCAACAGGAACCCCTCCAGTAACAATATCATCTTCAAGTTAGACATGCAGAAAACCTTTGACAGGATCTCATGGAGCTTTCTCAACTCAATTCTGCTAGCATTTGGCTTCCATGGCTTAACTGTGAAGATTATCTTACAGAATATTAAGGCAGCTTGGTTCTCTGTGCTCATAAATGGTGCAGCCACTGGATTCTTTCCTTCCACAAGGGGCATAAAGCAGGGAGACCCTCTATCCCCTTTCCTGTACAACATAGCTACTGAGGCCTTCACAAGAGGCTTGAAACAGTTAATTCACAGCCAGTATATTCAAGCTTTCATAATGCCAACAGGAACTCAGGCCAGCTCACACCTCATGTATGCTGATGATACTCTTATCTTCTCAAGAGCATCCAAAAATAATTTGAGAAGAATCAAGAAATTTCTCCATGCATATGAAATCAGTTCTGGTCAGAAAATAAATTTTGACAAGTCTGAATTTTATTTGCACAAAAATGCCACTGTTGTTAGAACCAGAATGATAAAGAGAAAGATGGGGATGAAAAAAGGTACACCGCCTTTCCAGTATCTAGGAGTTCCTATTTTTAGTGGGAGAAACAAAATTTGCTACTACCAACCTCTGCTTGAAAGAATGGACAATTTGCTCAATGGATGGAAAAATAAATGGCTTACAGCTGCTAGAAGGATGATTCTCCTTAACTATGTTTACCTCTCAGTCCCTGTACACTATTTTGCTGTTCTGCAGCCACCACTAGGAGTGATAAGGAAAATGGAAGTTATGGCCTCAAAATTTTTTTGGGGTGAGTCTGATAAGGGGCAGAGAAAAATCTGGAGAAACTGGAGAAGAATGCCTTGCCAAGAGATGAGAATGGTCTTGGATTTAGGGATATCAGAGCAACAATCAAAGCTTTCTCCTGTAAACTTTGGTGGAAAATGCAACATAACCAAACACAGTGGACTGCCTTCCTATGGTCTGCTCCTGCAATTTTCAGAATCTCTCCAACTTGGAAAAGAATCTGTGGGCTAACCAACACTCTCAAGTTCGGATAGGAAAGGGTTCTGCTTCTTTCTGGGATGCTAATTGGATGGGAAATGGTGCTCTCTATTACAAATGGCCTAGTGGGGTTCCTCTTCCTTTTCCTAGGTTAAATGTCTTCAATTTCTGTGCTAACAAAATGCAGGTCATGCCTGCTTTGGAGCCTCATTTGGCTACCACACTTTTAAGCCAATTGCAGGAGGCTCAGATCAGATATGCTCATGAGGATGTTCTTATTTGGAAGCCTGAAGTGACAGGGAAGTTCACTATTAAATCCACCTATAAAACTCTTAGGGATGCAGCTTCTGATCAACATCAAATTAAAAAGGTATGGAGCAAGTTCATCCCAGTACAAATGTCTGTTCTTATTTGGAGGATTGTTAATGCTATACTGCCATTTGATGATACACTTATTAAATTTGGGATCAATTTAGCATCAAAATGCCCTCTTTGTGGTAATTTAGATACTATTGACCACTTCTTTAACAGGTGTATCTCTAATATAGCCATTTTCAACCTAATGCATGCAGTGTTCCTAGTGCCAGTACCACATTTCTTGTCTGTAAAGCATAGAATTTCTTTCTATCTTTCTTATAAAGGGACATCTAAAGCACACACCATTGTTTTCACTTCTACTATGATCACATGTTTTTGGTTTATGTGGTGCAATAGGAACCAAAATTTTATTTGAGGACAAGCTGGCCTCACACACTGATATGCTGCTCCTAATAGCAAAAAAAGTATCCATGATTTTTACTGCTTTTCCTTTAACTGGTAGGGCAGAAAAACATAGGGATCTTTTACTGACAGACTTGGTTCCTTTGATGAGAGAGAAAAGGCCAAAAATGGCAAGATCTATCAGATGGATCCCTCCTGATGTGGGGATTAAAATTAATATTGATGCTTCTTTCTCCCAGGGTAGTGCAGGCTTAGGTCTTATAGCTAGAAACACTACTGGTCAGGTTACATATATGGAGCTTAAACACTGTAATGCCCAATCCTCTCTACATGCTGAACTTCTAGCTCTGGAACTAGGGATAAAATATAGCTTAAGTATCCCACAATCTTGTATCATAGAGAGTGATTGTCTCCAGGCAGTTAGGGCAATACACAATCCATTTTCTTGCAATTGGGAGTTCTACAATCTCTGTTCTGAAATGCATGCATATCTTCCAGTTTTAACAATCAAACATGTGTTCAGGGAGGGAAATCACATTGCTGATTTACTCTCCAAGTATGCTTTTGACCACTCAATTACAGGTCCTTTCTATGTTGCTGATGCACCTCCCATCTTTAGAAATTCTATATTATTAGAAAAAATGGGAATCCCTAATATCAGAACTACATGAACACTCCTACTGCAGAATCTACTGTTTGTTTTTCCCCTCAGGTTAATGAAGACCCATTGAGGGTGCTCAATGGGACAATGACAACAGAGCAAAGCCAACCTAGAAGTGGATCCTGGAGACATCTTGACAGTATAGGTTAGATCACTCACCCTCTTGGCAGACCTGTGTTTCATCTAATGATTCACTAAGATGCTCGGAGGGTTTGTAGTGTCAACCTCTTTTGGCCTTTAGGGCTCAGTCACTCTATTCTTTATATTCTTTTGTGCCATGCTTGGCTGTATATAGAGGTGACTCACCTTTTTGTAACAAACTTGGGTTTAACCCTCATTTTGATCATGGTCTGGGGAACCAATGAACACCCCCCACCAGTAGGTGGTTTAATTTTAAAAAAAAATATTCTGAGAAAATTAATTGAAAGGTGTGTAATTTAAACTGACCGAAATGAACAAAACATGACTCTTGTGTTAAGGTTGTATTAGGAGTGACACAGAATTAGCATTGTTTGTATCTGATTGATGGATAAATTAATAATAAACTGATCAATTGTATTAAGAGAGGCTTTAACATATCATCGAAATGCAATATGTGTGGCCTATGTGATGAAATGGTAAAATATTTGGTGTTTGAATGTGACTTCTCTAGACAAATTTGAAAAATGTGTGGATTGGGCTTAGATTTTTCAGAACTGGACTCTTACGTTCCTGGGGGCATGGCTGGGAGCATGGTTTAAGATAGCACCAGAGAAGGACGACAAGAACCTCGCATATTTTGTTATTTGGGCAATCTGGTGCACGAGAAATACAGCTACCTTCAAGCACCATGGTGTAAACATGGATGGGGAAAACGTGATCATCGACAAGCTGGAGGTAACAAGGTCCAAGGCGGTAATAGGACAGGTTAGAAATGCCAGTGAAACAGACTACCATCCGGGAAACCACGGGGCACGGATCAGGACGAATTAGTTGAGGAGCAGAGAAGGGTGGGTGACATGAACCAACGGGGCTTCAAAAAGGAGCGGATGCTGATACGCTGAACCTACAAGGCGTGGTAATTAATACTAACGCGGCATTCTGCGTAAGGTCGAGCGAAGGAGTTGCGGCCTGGTGTGCAAGATTGTCGGAGTCATCTACTCTGTGGCAAGGAGCGGAGGTACTACGTGCGTCATCAGCGGCACATGAAGAGTTGTTAGAAATCCTATCTGCTATGAAACGAGAAACCAATTAATCAAATATTATTTAGTTGTCTAAAAAATAAGAAATCAAACCGGACAATCAAAATCACAAAGGATGAAAATCTCTTTGGGAGACAATATGGTAGAGCACTTTTGGATACTCGTAAGGAAATGGAAGGTTAGAGATGCAGTTGAGGATTTCCATACAAGTTGAAGGAAAAAAAAGCTGCATGCAAGCATTATTTGGAGAAATACCGGATTCTGTCAAAGTATGCTCCGTAACTGCTTCATTAATAAAGAGGCACAAGATTCTCATGATGCTATAGCAGAAAGCCCTAAAGATTTTTTTTTCCAGAGTGGAAACAATCAAGGTGCGTAGAGTCATATAAATTTGTCAAAGTATTTGTTACGGCCGGGAAATTCTTCGGAGAAAAGTCCACGTCCAAACGGCGCTGCTGGACCGTGGCATGGACTGTCGATCCAGGCCGTGCTACAGCGTCTCTTGATCAGCCTTGGAGACGGATGAACTCTACATGATAGGACCATATGAACACTCACGGCCAGGGCGGGGTGGCTTAATGTCATTCCCGCTCCGATACTTAAGTCAAAAAGCATGTTGGGAGTAATTTTGGTAGAGAATAGTGAAGGGTCAACATACCTCTCTCCTTGTACATTAGTGAGGTATTTATAGAAGGGAACTGGGGCCTGGTCAGTCATATCACGCTATTAGGTTGTCTGGGAAGATGCTCCTGCCAGGCCAAGTAGGGTTCTAGTCTGCGATCGGGTCTAGCCCGGATGCCATGTGTGTTAAGGGGCCGGGATGAGTCATTCAGGATGGCGAGATGCCCGGCCCATACAACTGGGGTTCTGATCTGATGTCGCGTCCGGGCTGGCCCGGGCGCCCTGTGTGCTTAGGGGCCGAGCCGTTGGTCCTGATGAGCCATCAGTTCAGCCGGATGCTCGGCCCTAACAAGTCCTCCCAAGTCCAAGCTCGAACTGACAGTTCGAGTGCAGGGCTGTTGCTTGGGTCGTTGGACCGTTTCGAATAAGCAGGGTTCACGCCGTCGGATGATTCGTGGTAAGAAAAGTCCTCCACTTCTTGCTCACGTGCCCCCCTTTTTACTTGCAATGCATTCCATTTGGGCCGAGTGGGCTTTGCTAGCCTTGGCCATGGAGATGGATCACGATGTCACCTAGGGTAGACGTCTGGGTCGTAGGTAGGTGTGATGCTTTTGCACCGTGTCGTGTTTTCACCATAATGGTTCTTACTTGACCCGGATCATTGATCTGATTGATGAGTTTGGCTGTAGATGTCATGTTGCCATGGTGCCCCATCGGGATAGGCGGATCGGACCGATGGTGTGGTTCCATCATTGTCTTGGCGAGCCGCCTCGATGAGACGTCCAGTTCATCAACTGATTGTCGCGGTGGGATTCTGGATCTCTCTACCGCTTTGTGACTCAATATTTTGTTCGCCATATTTGTTGGGGAAAAATTGCTTTTCGTGGATTTGTGCCTAGACCATGTTTCTTTCGGTGGAGACAATTTCCTTTGAGGCCATGGTCGTGGGCATGCTTGCGATTTCGGTACACATCGTTCCGTGGCATGGGCTAGTTGGTCAGACATGTTGGACGGACTTTGCGGATGAACTCGTTGGTTTGGGAGGTCGGTCTGGGCTGACACCCGAAGCCTCTTAGTTGAACTTTTCATTTCGTTGAGTTTAGCATTTGATCCACCTTGAATAGCCCCATCCGGTAACTGTCTTGAATAGTATCATCCGGCAACTGCCTTGAATAGTATCATCTGGCAACTGCCTTGAATAGTATCGTCTGGTAACCCAACTTCTGGATCTGGGCTCCTCATTTGGACAAGATTGGTTCGGCATCCCACATCATAATCTGGGTTGCTGCGTGATTCCTTAACCTGGTGAGGATTGATCATCAAGCGAGATCTCTGGTCAGGTTCATAGCCACATGTGGCCCGTGACCGTGGTCGTGGGAGCCTTCCTCTTCTTGCTACGCCTTGACTCGTAAGCCTCTTGAGGTGAATTGCGCTGTCGGCCTTTGCGCTTCTTGGCATGTTCCATCTCGGCATGTTAGGCCAAATGGTTTATCGGAGAGACTTCATTCATTAATTTCCTTGGTTTATCCGCTTCTCTCAACCATTCAACCACTTGGCTTTCCAGTTCGTCAACCAGACGCTCCATCTGGGCTGATCTTTATTCCGGACTTCCCTTGACTTGGCAGGATCGGCTGTCCGGCTTTACGACCTATCTGGTCTCCCTTCCTCTCTTTCTAGTGAGAGTTGAAGAGCTCTCGTTGGCTAGAAGAGGGAGCTGCAGATGCTTGATGAATATTGAGCGGTTGAAACCGTGGCCTAGGTTGGCGGTCGGAACCGCGATCTAGGATGGCAGAAACGTGCCTATGATGGCGGTCGGAACCGCGATTTAAGATGACAGGAAAATGCCTATGATGGCGGACGGGACCGCAATCTAGGATGGCAGAAACGTGCCTATGATGGCGGTCGGGACCGCGATCTAGGATGACAGGAAAGTGCTTATGATGGCAGACGGGACTGCGATCTAGGATGATAGAAACGTGCCTATGATGGCGGTCGGAACCACAATCTAGGATGGCAGGAAAGTGCCTATGATGGCAGACGGGACCGCGATCTAGGATGGCCGAAACGTGCCTATGATGGCGGTCGGGACCGCGATCTAGGATGACAGGAAAGTGCCTATGATGGCAGACGGGACTGCGATCTAGGATGGCAGAAACGTGCCTATGATGGCGATCGGAACCGCAATCTAGAATGGCAGGAAAGTGCCTATGATGGCTGACGGGACCGCGATCTAGGATGGCAGAAAAGTGCCTATGATGGCGGACGGGCCCGCAATCTAGGATGGCAGAAATGTGCCTATGATGGCGGTTGGAACCGTGATCAGGGATGACACAGCCGTGGCCCAGGCTGGCGGTCAGAACCGCGATCCGGGATGGCAAAGCCGTGGCCCAGTCTGGCAGTCGGAACCGCGATCTAGGATGGCAAAGCTTTGGCCTAGGTTGGCGGTCGGAACCGCAATCAGGGATGGCACAGCCGTGGCCCAGGATAGCAGTCGGAACCGCGATCCAGGATGGCAAAGCCGTGGCCCAGGCTGGCGGTCGGAACCGCGATCCGAGATGGCAAAGCCTTGGCCCAGGCTGGCGGTCGGGAACCGCGATCCGGGATGGAAAAGTCTTGGCCCAGGCTGGCGGTTTGAACCGCGATCCGGGATGGAAAAGTCTTGGCCTAGGCTGGCGGTCGGAACCGCGATCCGGGATGGCAAAGCCTTGGCCTGGGATGACGGTCGGAACCGCGATCTGGGCGGTTAACCCTTTTTGGATCGACATCTTATCTTAAGCGCACACATTTTTCAAGTGTGCTTAGCATGCTGACCTGGGTCGTGATGCTTGTAAGGGCATGTTGATTTATGCTGACCTCGGTCGTGATAGCATATTGCTTGTACATGTTCATTGTGCCGACTGGCATTGGTCACGGAGACCTCCCATGTTTCGCACGATTTCAAGATGGCGATCCTGGAAGGGCATGCGCTTCGCAACGTGTCGTCCCTCTTGGGTTGACTGGTCTGCCGGCCAAGGCGACCAGTCCAGTTGGGTTTCTTTGTTTTCCTTTCCTGCGTTTTGCCATTTGAACAATTTACTGGTTATGTAATAACCCATAAGGGGATACATTTGGTTATGCTTGTTTTCTTTTGAAAAAACATTATATGTTTGCATAATAAATTGTTAAGCTTGCGCCACTTTAGCATTTCTTCATTAGTTTACAATCTGCATGCTTATAATGATTGTTTCATTTACCGTTCACCAAGTGGGATGGGTCATCTCGTTCACATGGGTCGTCCCCTTCAGGAAGAGGGATGGCTTGACCGGATTGACGGTCCTGGATGCGTGCTGGTTCTGATGGAAGTTGGCGCGCATGGCCATGAATTCTGGGAAAAGCTGCCTGAAATTTGGGAGTCGCTAAACCTTTTCCAAGCCACCAAGATTTGTGGAATGGTCATTCCTGTCCTGGGATTTTTTATTTAGAGCTGGTACTACTAAGTCTCAAACTCTGCTTATCGGTCCTTGCCCAACATGGGTCTTCAATGAAGAAGAAACCCACTTTTTTTCCCAAACGGTTGCTACCCGTGGTTGGGAAAGGATATGGTCTGTCCCTTTCGCGTATTCGTGTTTGAACAGGATCACGCCTACGTTCGGTGCGCGAGAAGGGCGGCTAAGCCTCAGTCCCGGCCCGGCGGTCACGATCGTGATCGTGTCGACCGACTTGCCCTTGAGAGTAAAATGCACAGAAGTACACCCTTGTTTCTCCGGGCAACAATCCTGACTCGTTAACAAAGATGCATCCCGGACGCTTTACAGTCAAGGTGTGAAATGTGCCATTTCTCTCCGCCCGGTCCGGCTGGCCGGGGCGGTGGGTTGGACCTCCGTTCGTTGTATCCATTGTTGCAAATTTCGAGTTGGTCATTCGACTTTCGAAATAAGGTTCAAATGGATAAACAAGGGGAAACATGTCCGTGAACTTAGCACTTGAAAAACATTGATAGTGGGGGAGAAAACAACACTACAATTTTGCACGGGAAAAATAGTTTTCCCCAAGACCACTCCCTTATTAGGGCAAACGTTGTGATCTCTCCAGAAATTATGCTTGAGAAAATGTCATGGGACTAGCATTATAAATATTGGGTGGTATGGGGTACCTTTATAGAGCGGGATTGACCTCGTCATCTGGTCGGCTCGGAGCGGGATTGACCTTGTCATCTGGTCAGCTCGCCTAGTTGGCTCAGTTGTCTAAGAGACGTTTCTAATCTAGTTGGCTCACCAGGTTGCCATGCACTCATGTGTCAGCGTCATCACCTGGGTCCTGATCCTGGATGGGTCAGCTCACCTGGGCGGTTGTTCACCTTGGCAGTCCTATTCGTCCTTTGGTAGGAGTTGCGTCAGGATGACTCTCTTTACCACGAATGAGTGTTGACATGAAGCACTGTTTCCGTATAAGCTCTGGATGGCGGATGAGACCGCTGAACTGGGTTGATGAAACGGCTTTGGGAAGTGGACATGATCGATGAACCGGGTGGTTGACCTTGTCGCCGAAATGGGTCGACGAATTGGGCGATGTCGCCGAAGAGAGTCGACGAAATAGACGACGTGGCTGAAGTGACTCGATGAACAGTGCGACGTGGCTGAAGTGTCTTGATGAACTAGCCGATGTCGCTGAAGAGGCCTGATGAACTAGCCGATGTCGCTGAAGTGGTCTGATGAACTAGCCGATGTCGCTGAAGTGGCCTGATGAACTAGGCTATGTGGTATTCAGCTTTCCATAAATGGCCTACACCGTGCCACATTAACACTCAACGCTCGCCAGTGGAGCTCACTACAGAATGGTAACCTGTGACCATGATGGTATTTACAGATGTGGGCATATCATGGCCGGTCGCTGATGACCTTCGTATATATGTTGTCTCGTCTGTGCTAACCGGTCCGCTTTTCTGGGCGCGGCGACCGATACGCTGGTCTGGGCGCGACGACTGCTCCGCTCGTCTGGGCGCGGCATTCGGTCCGCTCATCTAGGCGCGGCGTCCAGTCCGCTCTTCTGGGCGCGGCATCCTTTCCGCTCATCTGGGCGAGGCATCCTGTCCGCTCATCTGGGCACGGTGTCCGGTCCACTCATCTGGACGAGGTGTCCGGTCCGCTCATCTGGGCGCGGCGACCGGCCCGCCCATCTGGGCGGTTTGATGCATCAGCTAGAGAAAATCAAACTGCAGAAACTTTTTTTTTAAAGATCATGTCTCCTTGTACCACACAAATATGGCAGAGGTATGATATCCTCTTCTTCCCCTTTTCAATGGCTTTTTTCACACATATATGGGGGCTTGGCTCTAAAGGTCATATTTTTGATGAAAATCTTCCCTTTTTTGGCTAAAGATGAACGGGTTTAATGTCTTTAAGCTTTCTTGAAGCTATTCTTGACAGATCTGAAGGTTTTTTACTCTAAAGGTCGGATTTTTGGTGAAAGTCTTCCTCTTTTTTGCTAAAAACGAAATGGGATTGCTCTCTTCAAGCTTTTTTGAAGGTATACATAACAGATTTGAAGGTTTCAGCTCTAAAGGAGGGATTTTTTTGGAGAAAGTCATCTCCTTTTTGGCTAAAAAGGAATGGGCTTGACCTATTTAGACTTCCTTGAAGCTATGCTTAACAGATCTAAAATTTTCGGCTCTAAAGGAGGGATTTTTTGGTGAAAGTCGCCTCCTTTTTGGCTAAAAAAGAATGGGCTTGATCTGTTTAAGCTTTCTTGAAGCTGTGCTTAATAGATCTAAAAGTTTAGGCTCTAAAGAAAGCATTTTTGGTGAAAGTTTGGACCTTTTTACCATGAAACCAACTTAGAGGCTCTTTGTCTGCTCAGATTTGGAGATGTACTTCAGTTGTGCTCGTTGGAGGCTGATTCGCTCACATCTCCGAGCTGCGTGGGTTACTAGGCGTTTAATCCCCACAGACGGCGCCAATGTTACGGCCGGGAAATTTTTCGGAGGAAAGTCCACGTCCTAACGGTGCTGCTGGACCGTGGTCTGGACTGTCGATCCAGACCGTGCTACAACGTCTCTTGATCCGCCTTGGCGACGGATGAATTCTACCTGCTAAGACCATATGAACACTCACGGTCAGGGCGGGGTGGCTTAATACCGTTCCCGCTCCGATGCTTAACTCAGAAAGCATGTTGGGAGTAATTTCGGTAGAGAATAGTGAATGGTCAACATATCTCTCTCCTTGTACATTAGTGAGGTATTTATAGAAGGGAATCGGGGCCTGGTCAGTCACATCACGCCGTTAGATTGTCTGGGAAGATGCTCCTGCAAGGTCAAGTAGGGTTCTAGTATTCGATCGGGTCTGGCCCGGATGCCATGTGTGTTGAGGGGCCGGGATGAGTCATCCAGGATGGCGAGATGCCCGGCCCATACAACTGGGGTTCTGATCTGATGTCACATCCGGGCTGGCCCGAGCGCCATGTGTGTTAAGGGGCCGAGCGGTTGGTCCTGATCAGCCATCAGGTCAGCCGGATGCTCGGCCCTAACAGTATTCTCAATTACTGTTACTTTATTTATTTATTAATGTTAATATTTATGCATTACGATATTTATACGCAATTTTTATACAATAAATTTAATATTTCTGTTTGCTGCTTTTACATGAGACCATAAAGCTAACATCTTAAACCATTAAAATAACAAAGGACATGCATAAATGAAATAAAACTGATATTAAGTAAAATGTAATCAATTTATCAACAAACTTTTAGAAAAAAAAATATTTACTATAGTTAATCCTTCAAACCAATAAAATAAGAATTCAAATACATGAACTAAAATTGACATTGTGTAGAACGGTAGATTAAGTTAATTTAGTTACATTATCAAACTTCTAGCTAGGACGCTTTTATTGAAACCAACCTTTTAAACCATTAAACAAAGATAAAGGCTAATATATACAAATTAAAATTGGAGAACTAGTAAACTAAGAATTCATGTAAACAAACTAAAACTTTGAGTTTAACGTGTTGAATTTAAATAAAATAATAAATTAAAGTTAACAAGAATTAAGTTAAGTTATTTAAATTTAACATTAAACCACTTAACTAAAACTAACCTTTCAAACCACTAAAATTTTGAGCACGTCCCTTACTGACACCTTAATCCTAAACAATTTGAGATATCCCTGAAACAACTTGAACATAGAAATTCAGAAGGGTCAGCCTGAGAGACTAGTCCTAAGTGGATATCCCCGAGCTTAATGCCCCGATTTACTCTCCCTGGAGTTATTGGCTTTCCCTCGAGAAGCAAAACTCTCATTCAACCTTCGAGATGGAGCCCTCGAAATTATGAAGATCTACCTTGGGGCTACTGTTAAGTCCATGGTTCGTATTCTGGATCTCATTCAGTCTCGGACCAGGGCCCGAGAAGGGTCATGGGCTCGAGGTATGCGGAGGATGGATCCACGGGTCCATCAATCCAAATCCTTATAAGGAATGCGTATATTCAGAATGTTCTACAAGGAATACATTTACTCTAAACATGGTAACACAACCATGACCGAAATACACTTCTTCTATACATGGTAATACAATTATTATCTCCATAAGAGTTATATTCATGCCATAATTATATCTCTTACCAATCTACGAATGGTAACTCTATGAATACTAAATATTTGGTAAACTATGTATCTATGATCTTACATACAATACGTCTTATGCACATACTAACTTGAGCGTCGGAGTGTCTACCCCCGAGACACCCGGGGCCTTGTCTTGCATATCAGTTCATGAGCCGGGATCGTGATCAAGTGCGGGTTCCAGATATCCATCAATTTGGCACACCCCATGGGACCCGCGTGTCGATCTTGATCTAAACAACTTTCAAACTCATGGCTGATCCAGTTAAGAACCTTCGTGGGAGCACACGAATCCATTTTCCGGCCCCGATCAGAGTAAGAAGCACCAATGTCGACCACCTCCACGACACCGCCGAGACAAGCATCACCGACCACCAGGGAGCAGGAAGGAGTATCAATGGCATACACCGATCGCCAGAATAAACCTCTCCCTGGGAATGGGAGAGCAAAAGATCTCGCCTGGATAGAGCTGTAGCCTTTTCATCAGAGGATGCAGTTTCTAACCAATTCCCCCATTCAGATCTTTTAGTGATTACTGTCACCATAAATCACAACATGATTAAAAGGGTTCTGGTGAATAAGGGAAGTGAGGTGAATATTATGCTTCTCAGCTGTTATGAGTAGCTGGGATTAAATAGGAGTAGTCTCGTACCTACAAACCTAATCTCGGGGTTTGCCGGTGATCCCATTATTCCTTTGGGAGAGATTATCCTTCCAGTACGGGTGGAGGACGGCCCTCGGAGTGTAACCCTTCATTGTACTTTCGCAATAATCGACTCCATGGTGCCATACAACATCATAATCGGCCGGCCATGAATGTTCCGAACAAGAGCCATCTGGTCCCCTTACCATTTGGCCATGAAATTTTCCCCAACTCAAGGAATAGCCATGGTACTAGGTGACCAACAGTTAGCCCGAGTTTGCACCATTCAAGCTATCAGAGAACCTAAAAAGGAAGATCATGAACCAGCCAAGTACTCCGAGTCCGAGCCAATGCAGCTCGGAGAAACGAGAACCGTGATGTGTTATGAACTTTACCTGCAGAAGTTTGAGCAGCCGAAGAGTTTTCGCAAATTATGCTGTTTGTTGTTGCAGTCTCAGAATTTGACAAACAAGTAGTGTGTTTTGATTGGAAACGTCATTCTAATAAGTACTCATGTTATACATGAGCACTGCTGATTTATGGGCGAATTCTTAAGGGTCAAAATTATGTTTTATTATTTTTGGATACTTAAAATAATATTTTAAGTTAGGGAGGACCTTTTCAATATTTATTATATTTAGTAGCAGTTAGGGTTTAGTATATAAACAGTTTTATGGTTATTTTGTAAGGGGGATTTTGATGTTAATGAAATTGAGGGGTTTTCCTCCGTATCTGTCAATTCTTCTGTTGTTTTGATGAATTCAACAAGAATTTGATTCATAGTTCGTTGTTTCTTCCACGTACGCTGCATCAAACCGTCGAGATCGGAACTCTCCTACCCCCCGAAATAAAGACCAAACTTCGAGATCTCCTCAACCAATATATAGATGTCTTCTATTGGGATACCAATGACTTGGTAGGAGTATCCGCTCGCTTGGCGGAACATTATTTAAACATCGATCCAGTGCATAAGCCTATAAAGCAGAAGCGACGCATCTTCGCATTGGACCGAGTTGAGGGCATCAGAGAGGAAGTAGACAAGCTACTCAAAGCCCAATATAGTGGTGGTGGTGGGAGTGACCTCCAAGCCAAGAAAATAGCTGAGAGAACCAATATCCTTAACAGAGAGCTCACGATTAGCTCGAGTAATAAACAGACGGATGGCTACACTGTTATTCCCTGTGAGGATGATATCACCAACATAAACAAGCAAGTAGAAAATAACAGCATTACGAGTGAACACGAACAGAGATGGATCTGATAGACTTCCAACAAAGCCGAGTTCCCGAACAAATGCACTGAACCGATCAAACCATGCCCCGGGTGCATGTTTCAGACCATAGATGGCTTTCTGAAGAAGACACGCATGATGTGGATGAGCTGGATCCTGGTATCCAGCCGGTTGCGCCATGTATACCGGAGTATCAAGAACACCATTGAGAAAAGCATTCTTGACATCCAACTGGTGAAGCGGCCAATTTCTCATAGTGGCAATGGCAAGAACAGTCTTGAATTTGATCACAGACCTGAAGGTGTGATCAAAATCAAATCATGGGATTTGAGAAAATCCCTGAGCAACCAGGCGAGTTTTGTAGCGATCAATGGATCCATCCTGACGATACTTGAGGCGATAGACCCACTTGGAGCCAACAATATTGACTTGAGGAGGACATGGAACCAGATCCCATGTGTGTTGATGACGAAGAGCAGCAATTTCCTCATCCATGGCAGTAACCCATCGGGAGTCCTTAGCTGTTGTCCGGTAAGTACGAGGTTCCTTCTGAACAAGAAGCTCAGCAACCAACCCAGTCACCACAAAGTCTGGGCCAAGGTCACGAAAAACGCCCGTGCCATCCTGATGACGAGTGATCATCCTGTGAGTCCTAGAAACCTGAGGAGTAGGGGAAGCAGAGGAGCCCGAGCTATCACCAAAGGAGACAGAGACTGACCCGAAAGACTCAAACGATGAAGCCGATGGTGTGGGTAAACGAGGAGGAGTTGCTGGCTCATCCAATACAACCTTTGGTGTTACTGGCTCGTGCAAGGAGGATCATGGCACATAGAGCAAGCTGTAGGAGGCACCGTAGGATCCAAGTCTGGAGTAGTGGGATCCACGAATGATGAGACATCCATCGAAGTGAACTGAGCCTCTGAAAAGCACTCAAGCACTCAGGAAGTGAGTCTCATCAAATCTTGCATGGCGAGTCATATAAACGTGACTAGTAGTTGTATCCAAACACTTGAACCCCTTGAACTGCACACTGTAGCCTATAAAGACACATGGAAGACTGCGAGGGGCCAGCTAATGAGCCGTTGTTGGACGAACATATGGAAAAACTCTACAACCAAAAGGATGAAAGTTAGAATATTCTGAAGAGCACCCAAATAATACCTCAAATGGAGACATATTGTTGAGAACCAGAGTCTTCAAATGATTAATGTTGAACTCCGCAGTTCTAAACGCATCATCCTAGCAGGAAAAAGGTAAATGCGAATGAAACAGCATGGAAAGCCCCATCTCCGTGATGTGTCGGTGTTTCCGTTCAGCTCGCCCATTTTGCTGAGGTGTATAAGGACAAGACATATGATGATGAATACCTCGAGAGCCAAAGTGAGCCTGTAATCTGGTGTTGGTGAACTCAGTTCCGCCATCGCTTTGAAAAACTTTGATGCGAGAGGAAAATTGATTCTCAACCAGTGTCTCAAACTGAAGATAGATATCAACAAAATTGGACTTCCGACGTAAGGGATAAAACCGAGAGAATCGCGAATAATCATCCACAAACACAGCATAATAAGCAAATCCATTGCTAGATAAAATCGGAGAATGCCCTCATTAATCACAATGAATCAAATCAAGAACGTGAACAGCACGTTTAGAGTTCTCAACAAAAGATAATTTTTGTCCCTTAGCCATAACACAAGCCTCGCAAACACCAGGTTTAGGCAGTAAAGAAGTAAAAAATAAACAACCAGTCTAATTCAAAAGGGAAATAACACTAGGAGACACATGTCCCAGGCGAGCATGCCAAATCTCAGACGATGCTCAATTCTTATTCTTCTCAATGAATGACAGCAGTGCCTCCTCACCGCTGTCCAAAATATAGAGTCCATCCTCACACCGGCCCCGCCCCAAAATTACCTTGGTGGCCTTCTGCTGGATAATAAAAGACTGGTCATCAAAGGCAATAACAGCATTAAGCGCACGAGTAAGCTATTGATGCTCAACATATCTTTAGTATTAGCAGGCACAACCAACACATCAGATAAATGCAAAGGCATACTAATTCGAGCAGCACCAATACCAGTAATAGAAATAGCAGCACCATTACCAACAAAGACAAGAGTGTTACCATTATAAGGAGTGACGCTGGAAATATTAAAAGCAGATGAGCCCATATGGTTGGTGCACCCGGAGTCCAAGTACCAGTCTGGAGTGGTGGAGGATGTGGAAGCAATGGAGGGCTGATACTGAGTGGATGCCTGCACAGGATATGTCAGGTACTGCTGAGACTGCTGAGAAGTATACATCATGTGTTGTGCCGCTGGCACTGAGGTGCATGAAGGAGAGGAGCTGCATATGGATGAATCTGATGAGAAAGATTAGCCTGAGGAGTCTACGGAAGAAGGCCTGGTTAAGCAACAAAAGGCAGAAACTGTGGCTGAACATAGGGCTGAGGTGTTTGAACCGTGGGACGAGGAGCAGACGAGGAACACTGTCTGGAAACATGGCCATAACCATCGCAAGTGTAACACTGAATCTGAGAGCCGCGACCGCTACCAGAAGACTGCCCGGGACAACCTGCAGACCGACGGCCACAAGAACAGCCAGAACCGGGCGCGCGTGGGCCCCACGCGCCACCCCCACACGCGTCTTCTACTGGTGCATGGGCCCATGCCGCCTACCTCTGGTGCGGCTGCTGCGGTTGCAGGTGTCCTATTGCTGGGAATTTGCAAGAAACATCACCGGTGCTGACGCCGGACCATTCAATTTGGCCAAATTGGCCAAAAAAACCTCATCAACAACTTTCATAGAAAACGCGCAGGATCTCTAGAACCTATAGAAGCACTAAAAGAACTAAACTCATGTCCCAAAGCACTGAGAAACCAAATCAATTTCTCACGATTATCAGCAGGATCACCCATAACATTCAATTGCTCAAACATTTTCATAAAAGAGAGGTGAAACTCATGAACATTACTAGTTTTCTTGAGAGCGGCACCTTGCTGACGGAGGCTGAATTTAGCAACAGATCCATGGTGATACGCCGGTGCAAAAGCATCCCACATCTCCCTTGCAGTGTGGCATTGTGCAACCTCATTCTTCGCTTCAGGGGTAAGTGAAGAATACAGAACGCCATAAATCCCTTGATCATCCGACATCCATTCATCATAGGCCTTCTTGGGAGCATCATAGGCCTCTTTGATCTTCAAAGCAGCAGCATCATCAGGAGGAACGGTGGTAGCACCTGAAACTCAAGACATGGAGAGGAACCATCAAGATGGCCATACAGTCTTTGGGGACGAAAGACATACTGAACATGCTGTTTCCACTGTAAGTACGTAATGGCATCAAGCTTCGTGTTCAACATATGAATCATCGTGTTGAGGGAAAACTTATCTAAACGTCCATCGGAAGCCATTGCAGAGCAAGAAAAACACAAAAAAGAGAGATTTTGGTGAGAGGAGGGAAGAAGAAGCCGACGGCGGCGGCTAGAAGGAGGAGGAAGGGTTTCTGTAAACCCTAGAGAAAAAAAGAGAGGAGGATCGCCTAAAAGGCTGATGCCATATAAAGATTATTTACCAAACTGATTTGTATTGAGATATTCACAAATATTTATACATACAAGTAGGGACCCATAACTAAGATATTAAACTCTAGGGGCATATATGCAAAATACAATACTAAATTAATTATTATCTAAATATTCTATTGTCACATAAGGACTCGGGGCTGGTATCCCAAATAGATCCATCAGGTCTGATATAGACGTGTTGTCGGAGTATGCCGCATGAAGACAACCGAAAGTTATAAAACCGCCGGATTGACTTCCCGTCGGATCTTTTCCGGGGGAAACGGTTTGTAGTGTGAGCTGAGGAATGGAGAATCTCTTGCATACTAATTAAATCTACATGAGTGTGTTTAAGTGTTTACACATTGGTATTGTTTCTAATTCGATCGTTTTTTCATGTAATAAATAATTTTGCATGCACGCAGCAGGATAAGACCAACTTTCTTCAATCCCTACAGGTGCAACTTCGTTTCTGTTTTGTATTTTAAATTCTCGGATCCCTCATGAATAATGCTTTCTTTATGTACGTAATACTTACTCATGGAGTATAATGTATAATCCATGGAGAAGCAGACGTACAGATCCATGGAGTATAATGTATCTAAGTATACTAAAAGGGGAATGCCCATTTACTACAGTAAAGGGCAAATTTGTAATTCGCGTGCTGGACCTTGATTCGGTCGGAAGAAAAAGGCGAAACCCTCATCGCGAAAGCAGATCGGCCGGAGAATTTCGCCAGAAAGACGAAGACCCCGCCGCAAGGCCTCTGGAAGGATCCCGAGGACCGTGTCATCGGTGCCACCACTCGTGACGCCGCCGTCTCGCAGCCCAAGGCCATCCGCGAGAGCATCGTCTCCGGCGAGGCTAAGTTTGAGGACATCGCTGCTCATTCTGACTGCAGCTCCGTCAAGCGGCGAGTTGTTCGCGAAGCTTCCTGCGCTGCTGAAGGATAAAATTTCCATCGAATACATGGTGGCGAAAAAGGCAGTGAATGACCCGAGTACTACCGGATTAGCTTCCACAGCAACCATCAGCTGGAGCTTCATCAGAATGGGAGCAGGGTTCTGTTTCCCCTCCAATGGAAGATCAGAGATCAGCAAGATGGCAGCCATCATCTGCTAATCAGTTCCCAAGAGCAAATCCTCAGAGTTGTAATTTGACGTTGGTCCAATTACTTTGCTGTCACCACGCGTCGGCCAATCCCCGTTCTTTTGGTGGCTCCGGCGAAGACCTAGCCAGGTGTGACGACGTATTCGCTGATGGACATCGACGCCGCCACGGACGGGTTCAACCCGTGGAGTATCATCGGAAAAGGGTGGCTCGGCACAGTCTGCACGGCGGCGGTAGTTCCTATATTATCCTCTCTTTCAGGTATTTTCCCAATTTCAGAGGTTTGTCCCCAATTTTTGCTTTTGCTGTGCGAATTTGGTGTTGTATGCCCCTTATTTTCATGGGTTTCTTGCTGGTTAGCGATACACACTGTAGCAATCCGGTCATTTGAATTCTAACGAAGAACAATTATTTCTATAGGACGCGTTCGAGTGGCGGTTAGATTATGGCCTGCAACTGCTGAAGAGTCTGTTGCTGATGCTGATTATTCTGAATTTGTTGAATTGCAGCCTGAGGTGTGTGGTTTTTTACGAAGTGACAAAACTGAAATTATTTTCAAAAAATTTAGTGTGATATTGATGATGCCACATATGAATAAGAGGTTGTGATTCATTTTTCAGTTTAAGAGACTGAAACTTCGAAAGAACAATTGGGAGGAAGACACGTGTGAGTTCAATGAAGTGCTCATAGAACAAGCCTCGCAAGCACGAGTCTACAAGGTTGTTGCCAAGCCGGTTCTTGAGGTATTAAGTTTGAGATGGTGGATTAGTTTTTTCTTTGTAAAGTTAGATGATGATGTTTCTTTATTTTCTTTATGATGTATGAGATTGTTCTTATTGCAGAGTGTTATGGAGGGCTGCAATGGTATAGTCATGGCATATGGTCAGACTGGTACTGGGAAAACTTTTACAGTTGGATGCCTGGGAGATATAGATGTAGCATACCGTGGAATGATGGTGCGTGCAATGGAGCACATTCTGGAACAGATATCGCCAGAGGCTGATCAAGTGTATGTATCCTATGTGCAGGTTCTTTTTATCCTTCCGAAAGTTACATGAAAGAAAAAATTGTCCAAAATCACTTAGATGGTTACAATTTCTTTGTGCAGCTTTACCTAGATACCATCCAGGACCTTCTCCGTCCAGATAATGTGAATATAACAATGGTTGAAGATAAGCCAGGGGATCTTTCATTAAAAAATGCTACCAGTGTAGACATTAAAGATCATAAATGTTTTATTGAACTATTGCGCTTTGGTGAAACTCATCGCGTTGCTAACCATACAAAAATGAACCTGGAGTCTTCAACAAGTCAAACCATTCTGGTGGTATAGTTATTTCTTTGTACAAGAGTATCCATGAGATCCTTGCTCTAAGAATATATTTTGAGATCATTGTCTGAGAGCACGGACTGTGGAGTTGCATTATGCTGAAGAAGTAAGAGAAAAATTCTTGCTGAAAAAGTTTCCTTAGAGGAGAGAATATCAGTGCTTGAAAAGAAAGAAAATGGATGAGGTAATAGCATCCTTCATTTTGCATATTTAGTCTAATAAGTGCGCGTGTAACATAACAAATGGATTTCTTATCTGTAGGTAGAGTGTCGAACAAGAACAGAAGGCGTTGATGCGTCGAGTGGTTGAACTTGAAAGAAAGTTGGAGGATGCTACTCTGGATTTGTCGATTCTGGAAACAGCACAGGGGCAACCCCTTGAGACAAAATGATAGCCACCCTAAGGAGATACACCGAAATGGTGGATTTTCAAGTGGACAGTTTGGGTAGACCATTCAAAGGAGGGACTTTGGGTGTACTGAAAATGTGGCGGTTGAAGCCAAAGTGCAGCAAAGGCACATGCAATCTGGTGCAACTCTTGAAAGTTGATAAGTGCCAGACTGAAGAAAATAGCATCTGTCTCAAGTTTATTGCAGAAAGTCTCAGTGCTTTGAACTGTGCAGCAAACAAAATCTTTGGAAATGTAGTAGATCAAGGGAAATTGGATGTTGCAGCAGCTCATGATTCTGAAAATACATCAGTAGCCCCGAATCTTAAAAAGCGGCAGGTCTGAAATTTGCAGTAGACAAGGAATGTGGAAATGCAGCAGACCGTGGAGGAAAAATTGTAGCAGCAGCAAAAGTGCAGAAGACCAATTTGGAGAACTTCCAGATGACATACTCTGCCACATCCAGTCATTTTCATCTTCAAAGAAGGCTGCCAGAACATGTGTTCTATCAAGGAAGTGGAGACATTTGTTTTTCCATGTTCCGAAGTTGATTTCCAAAGGTCAAGATCCTGAGTTGAATGTGGAAATGCATCGTTTTGTCAATAGATGGATTATGTCATCTAAAGAAGTTTCGGTTGATGAATTCAGACTCAAATCCACTTGCTTCCCTGAAGCACCAGTATTCGATTTATGGCTTACTACCCTACTCTCACGCGGTATCATAGTTCTTAATCTTGAATTTGAAAATTTATATTATCCTCCTACCAAGCTTCTGTATCCACCTGAGAGTGTTTTCCGATCAAAAACTTTGGTGGACGCAAGTATTTCTGGTGTTTTGTTTTTGCTCAAGATTCCAAATGTCATTTGTTATTTGAGCCTTAAGACCCTCCACCTTGAACACTTGCACCTTCAGATTTTAGATGAATCTGGCCATTTTAAGTTTCTTGATGCGAGCTATCCTAGGCTTGAAGAAGATGATGCTCGATTTGAAGGTGTTGAACTGATGTTCACCATATTCCTGGCTACCCTAAAAAAGCTTGCAGTCAAGTACATTAACAGTTGGGAATGATTTATATTAATACTAAGCATCTTGAGAATTTTAATTTTAAGAATTCCCACATGGAAGTAAATTTTAGTCACTGGTGTTGTGTGCAAACATATATTAGTTCAGTCCGGGTGCATCGTACATTGAAATTAAGGCAGATCAACATCGAAAAAGAATTTTTATAAATTATTAGAAGCTAATTGCAATCTTTATATGTGCATAATTTCCCATCATATGGAGAAAACTAGTGTTTATTAGAATTATAATTCTGGTTTATTTTCCTGGACATTGCATAGTTCTTCCGTAGGATGTTTATACTACAGTGAACCAGTATTATTTGATGCTGATTTAGTGGTATCAATCCCGGGAAGACGGCTGAACAATAAAGGAGATCTCCCAATATATTCCATATCTTGGGGGTTTGATTAATTGAAGCTTGTTGCCTGAAAGATCGATCATGTAGCAGTTAATAAATGGACATGTGGCTTTGACAATGTCGACTCCCATGTTATTCATGTTTCAAATTTGTCATATTAATTATTACTAATATGTTTGCTGTTAATTTTACCTTTTTAAGTATTGATTACAAATTTTTTGTTTAATTCATTGTAACAGTTTAATCTGTTATATGTAAGGGGGTTCAAGCACCGACTAAAAAAATCAGATATTGGACAATAGTCACAGCCTTATAAAATAGACGCAAATTATATCATGCATTCGGGGTATGTACCTCCAATATAGTTTTTGTACATTTTAATATTAGAAAATGTGCATTTTAATGTATATGATTGTGTATTATAATTTTGTAACTTACGATTTTTATAAATAGTATATACATAATTGAACATGTAAGTTAAGTCTGGGGATACATACACCCAAAGCATAATATACCAACCGTAAAATAGATGTACATGTTGTAAATTAGCTGATTTAATTATTTTCTTTCATTATTGAAAATATCTAATTTTTCAAATACATGTAAACACGCATCTTTCTTATTACATATAATTTAGTCAGTCCATAAATCACATATATTTTCCTTAGAATAACAATTAGATAAGGTAACCTTACTATAAGGCAGCCTTTATAATTATGGGCGGTGCCCATAATAAGACTTTTAACAAATGCGAGCCCTTTTCTGCAATAAACAAAAAGTATCTCTGCCTACATATACCTCTCAATACATTCTCTCTCCTCATTCTCGCGAATCTCCGTTTCAGAAAACCGCTCCGGCGACGTTCTCGCGATTTAGGGTTTTGAAAGCTGCCTTTCGGCGGCAGTTTCCGGCGATGTTTTCCGGCTATTAGAGGTGCGATTAACTCTATCTTCATGATTAATTGTTCGATCTCAATCTCCGTATTGATTTTTTTCATATGCGTTTTGATCGATTTCTGTTCTTTCGTCCTAGAGTTCTCACAAATCGATTGCGGCTGCGGATCCGGCAAATACAGGTATTATAACTCAATTTTATTGAGGATTTACTTGATCTCTATTCGTTGATGATTGATTTCTTCTGCGTAATGATTGATTTCGGTTTTTTGTGTTTTTTCATCAGATTGGAATGGGAAAGGACAATATAAGCGAACAACTCGAGCTTAAGGTGTCATTTGATCTCAAGGCGCGGGAGAAAGTAAATACTCCGGCAGCCGAAACTCAGGCCGAAACCGCCGGCGTAACTCTAGTCAACGCTGAAGCTCCATCCAAAGTTTAAGGTTTATGATGTTCTTTGTTGTTGTTGATGATTTTATGTTGTTTATTTGTGAACTGATGAATTATTTGTTGTTGTTGATGATCTAGTCCTATGTATGGATGTCTAGTGTTGTTTTTAGTTGACTTTATTTGTGTTTTGATGAATTTCTTGTTATTTTTGATGATCTAGGTCTAGTTGTTGATGTCCAGTGCTATCTTAGTTGATTTTATTTTGTGTTTTGATGAATTATTTGTTGTTGTTGATGGTCTAGTCCTATCTGTTAATGTCTAGTGCTATCTTAGTCGATTTTATTTGTATTTTTGATGAATTAGTTGTTGTTTTTGATGATCTGGGTCTAGTTCTTGATATCCACTACTATATGAGCTTAATTTTGATGATATAGTCTTATCTGTTGATGTGCAGTTTTATTTTGAGTTGAGTTTTGATGATCTTGTTCTTTTTTGGGTTGAGTTGTTGATGCTCTTTGTCTACTTGTTGATGTCCTGTGCTATATGTGTTGAGTTTTGATGATCTAGGTCTAGTTATTGATGTCCAGTGCTATCTAAGTCAATTTTATTTGTGATTTTGATGAATTAGTTGTTGTTTTTGATGATCTAGCTAGGTCTAGTTCTTGATATCTAGTGCTATATGAGATTAGTTTTGATGATATAGTCTTATCTGTTGATGTGCAGTTTTATTTTGAATTGAGTTTTGATGATATTGTTCTGCTTTGGGTTGAGTTGTTGATGATTTTTCTCTACTTGTTGATGTCATGTGCTACATGTGTTGAGTTTTGATGGTCTAGGTGTAGTTGTTGATGTCCAGTGCTATCTTAGTCGATTTTATTTGTGTTTTTGATTAATTAGTTGTTGTTTTTGATGATCTAGGTCTAGTTCTTGATATCCAGTGCTCTATGAGTTTAGTTTTGATGATCTAGTCATATCTAGTGATGTGCAGTTTTATTTTGAGTTAATTTTATTTGTGTTTTGATCAATTATTTGTTGTTTATCATGATTTAGGTCTAGTTGTTGATGTCCAGTGCTATATTAGTTGAGTTTTGATGATCTAGTCAATCTGTTGATGTGCAGTTCTATTTTGAGTTGAGTTTTGATGTTATTGTTCTATTTTTGGGATGAGCTGTTGATGGTTTAGGTCTACTTGTTGTTGTTGCTGATCTAGTCCTATCTGTTGATTTCCAGTGCTATTTGAGTTGATTTTATTTGTGTTTCGATGAATTCATTGTTTTTTTTTTTGATGATATAGGTCTAGTTGTTGATCCTAGAGCTTGATGAAATAGTGAGAAAGGTGATGAGGAAGTCAATTTCAAATTTTGGTCCATATGTTCAGCCAGTAGCAGACGTTTTGAAGAAGAATGACAAGAAGAAGTGTTGCAACAAATAGATGCATGTTTGTTAGTATTTGACTGGATTTTTTTTGAAGTGCTTCAGACTCTGTAGATGTTTAGGTCTTTTTGTTCCCTGAATTGATGTTTCAGAGTTTTGAATGGATGTTTGAAGCACTTGCAGATTCAGTAGATGTTTAGGTCTTTTGAATTGATGTTCTAGGCATTTGACTGGATGTTTTTGAAGTGTTTCAGACACTTTATATGTTTAGGCCTTTTTGACCCCTGAATTAATGTTTCATGGTTTTTAATGGATGTTTGAAGTACTTGCAGATTCATTAGATGTTTAGTTGCTTTTGAATTAATTTTTCAGGGATTTTACTGGATATTTTAAGCACTTGCATAATATTAAGATGTTGAAGTGCATTGAATTCATATTTGAAGTCTTATGACTTCATTTTAAGGGTAGGAAATAGTGTGTTAACTCCTCAAAATTTATAAAGTCCTTTCAACTTCTTGAATATTCTCGAATTCGACCGATCTTACAAATCTCTAACTAACTAAAAATTGTTCAAGGTCAGCTTTGAATTGAAAACATGAGTTCATCTTTTTGTTTAACTGTATTGATGTTTCAAGATTCAGTAGATCATCACCCTATTTGACTGATCATCAACTTCAATAGATAACACAAGATCATCACACAAACATATATCATCATCACTCCCACTTAGCAACATCAAAAACATCAATAACAATGTGATAGATCATCAAGTCAGAACAAGTGTCAGAACTTTATTACAATTATTCATCAAAATGCAACTAACAAAAAACTCTTCTTCATTTTTCTCCCGTTCTCTGAGCATTTCTATCAACTTCTGAGCATCTCCAATGTCCACTTGCCTATTTCTACACCTGTTTACAAAATAAATTTAACATCAATAAATATCAAGAGATCATCAAGCACTGCTCAGTATGGACAGAAAAATCAATAACAATCAATAGATCATCAAGCATTTCTTAGTATGGACAGAACATCAAGGAAAACAATAGATCATCAATCATTACCTGTTCACAAAGTTCAAGTGGTCACCCATAAGATGATCAACAACGTATTTTGTCTTTTCACCTGCTGATCACAAGAAACAACAGAACATCAATTAAAAGTTACAACTAATCACACCAATTGAAAATAACAGACACTTATCATCAAGTACTTCACAATTTCAACTTATTTTAACATAAAATCATTCAAAACAGATGGATCGTCAAGTACTTCACATCCTGGTTATCATCTCATCTGAACCAACACATGATCAGATTTTCTGATTTTGAACACAAATCATTCCAAAATTACACAACATCAATCCATATACACTGATCATCAATTATTTCATCAGCAATTCATTCTAAACAGAGATTTCATCAACTAACATATTATCAACTCAAAACAGAAGCTAACATATTATCAACTCATTATATAAACAACATCAATCCAGATACGCTGATAATCAATTATCAATCTATTTGAACCGAAAGGGAATTAAAACAGAGAATTCATCATTCACTGTACATCGTCTCCTTAGTCTAACAATAAAAGCTAAAAAAACACAAGATTGTCGTTGTTTTACCTTTCACCCTCATCGAATGATTAATTTGGGTGTGCTTGACTTGTGATTCTGCCGAAATATCAACAGATGTTTCTGGTTGTTCCCTTGAACTCTCAGGTTTTTCTTTCGATGCTTCGTTGATGATTTGCATATCCGAAATCGACTACGGCGTGAGTTTTGATGAATTCCAGTTGATGAACTCGCTTTGATCTTCGTGGACGATTAGATCAGTCAAACTCAAATCCGGCGTATCCATATCTTCCATGATGTCTGATGAATTCAATTTGATGATATTGTTGTGATGAATGTAGGTGTCAATCGTGCTCTAATGAATTGCGGAATTGGGGTTTGATGAATCGTATGAATTGGGGATAATTGGGTGTAATTGGGTAAAGTTGTATAATATTTTCCCATTACTCCCTAATATTTGTTGGGTATTTCACAATGGCGCCGAATCCATAATATTAATTATTCTGGCCCAAAACTAGTAGAAAGGGGGCTTATATGGTCCCTTACCTTATGGTAAGGCTGCCTTACCAGAGAGTTTCTCTTTTTCTTATTACTTTTAATCATTCTTAAATTATCAAATAAATATTTTTATAACTTCTACCTCTAGAATTTTCCTTACCATATTTTTTTTTTGAATATCCTTACCTTATCTTCTTTTTACTGGGTATATATTAAAAAGTAGAGAGCGGCGGCATAAATAAAATATTTTTAATGTATACATAGTTAAAACTATGTAGTATTATAGCGGTGATGTGGTGGTTTATAACCAAAACTACGTAGTATCATAGCGGTATTGTGATTTTCCGGTGACAACTTTTTATTAGGAAAATAAATATTTAAACAAGGTATATAACCTCCACCCATAATATTACCATGCATAATAATCCTTCCTAATAGATAGTAGTTAATTTTTGTAGGTGATTATTCAGTTCTACATGGTATGAATATTTTATTTCCATATATATGCTACTAAAATATTAATAAATATATAAAACAGTACATAATCTCAACCCATGATATTACCATATATAATAATCTTTTCTAAAAAATAGTAATTAATTTCCGTAGGTAATTATTCAGTTCTACATGGTATGAATATTTTATTTTTCATATATTAATATATTATAAATATACATATATTTTGTTAACTATTATTAGTTGTGTATATTTTATCTTTCTACTTTGTATATATTAAGAAGAAGAGAGTGGCGGTATAAATAAAAATAAAATAAAAACACCGCCGCTGGAATAATCATGTAAAACATAAAACGGTGCGTTTTGATTAATTATTCCATAATTCCAATTTTTTTATATATCTCGGCGGCCGTTTTAGATGGAAATATATAGATGTATCGGCGGCCGTTTTCCAATGTTTATATAATTCCATCTATGACGGTTTCATTACTATAACCATGTCGTTTTTCATATACAAATATTTTTATATATAATAATTAACGTCTGTCCATTATTACTAAGATACTATAACCATAAATTTATAATTATCAATATACTATTACCATAAATTTATATTTAATTGATCATTCTATTATTTACTTATCAAAATAGGCGAATCTTATGTTAATTGTTATTCTGGCAATGTTAAGTACTTATATGGAAATAATACATATACTTATTTAAAATCTTTTCAATATGGCAAGCTCCGCTAATGCCTTTTAAATATGACATTAAATATGGCAACAAATGTAATTAAAGATGGTATTAGTATATTTGTTTTAAGGTAATAATATATTGTTTTTTGTTGTATAATAAAAACTGACCATACGCAACAGCTAGAGACTGATCTTCAGGTTTCGTCATTTTGTGATCGATCGGTTCATTATTGATTTGCTTTCCAGCAGATTTCAGTTTAGAGGTTTTGGATTTCAGGCATGATCCACCGAAATTTTCTTCACTGCAAGCGTTTAGTGGTTATATATTTTGTATGATTTTCGGGGACGGTGATCATCTGATTATTCTTCTCTCTATTCTACTCCACTCCACATGCAGGTGATTATATGAGTGTTTTCTGGGAGAGAAAGTTTGAATTTTTAAGCAAATTTCAAGACGTCTCTTTCTGGGTCAACTTGAATATGCATGTCAACCTCTGCAATTTGGATTCTAGGTTTTCCAAACAACTGTAGTTGGCCTTGGGCAATCTACGTGATCCCTTCAATGGCACAATTTTTGTTGATTGCTTGGAAAAATGTGTTTCTGTCAGTTTTGGGATGAAACTGCAAAGAACCGGCATTTGGTGGAAGTTGTTTCAGGTACTTTGAGATTTGTTATGCACGTTTTTTAAAATCTAGGAGTAGTTTTTTAGAGGTGTATCTCATGCACGTGATAACTGCTACTCCAATTCGTAATAGTCTTTACGAATGGGTTTCGGTTACTCCAAGATTTGAGCAAGAAGTGCAAGATTATGCAGTATGTCATGTCGCTCACTTATTGGACAGTGCCAAGGGCCATTCTTGCTGTGGTACGGTTTCCAAATTTGTTGATTTAGCCATCATAGAAGAAAAGCCATGTCTGATTTTTTGATTCTTGAAGACAGACATCTTCTAAGACTTTTGTTTGTGTTGATAAGCAATTAACATGAAAGGCTTGGCTTTCGATAAATTTTTGTTTTAATCTTTCATTGACCTATAAAAAGAAAGTAAAAATAACTTAATCACACATTCACATAATAATTTACTTAGTAGTTTGGCTCAACCATTACATGTTATTCTTTTTAAATTCTTATATAATATATCAAATTATATTATTTATTAATTATAGTTTGGCTTACTTAATGATTTATAAAGTTGAATAGCATCTCTAAATTATTTATACTGAAAATATATCCTAAAATATTTCTTATAGAAAACAATAGTATAGAGGCTTTACAGTCAAGATAATATTGTACAACCGTCTATAAAATAGATTGTATAGTAATCGATAAAATTATGTTAGTTCGATTTGAAATATTTTATGATATTTTTAGTAAGTTTAATTGTATAGAATATGTCTAGCACAATTTATATGTTAGTTCTGTTGGAAATCGAACTCGATTTTTATATACTTAGTATATCTACTACGCCCACTTAATTTTATGGTTTTTGTCATCATAGATGTTATTTTAAATGACTTTCATTCATGTCCTAACTTTTTTTTAGTTTTGAAATTGAATCTTCGAATACTCCAGATATGTGACAGAAAAATTTCCGAGTGTTAACTGAATAAATATATTGATTTTGTGAAGTCCATTGTTTTCAGCAAGTTTTTTTTGACATCTGACTCCATGATGTTTTGTTGCATGGTTCATTTTTGACATATCAGAACTGATTCGTCCTATCAAAAGTTTATTTATCAACTTTAAATAGATATTTATTTTAATACTTATTATATTGTCATACTCATACTCTTTTTTTTTTATCATACTACGCATATATATTTTGAAATATTTTTAATGTCTTAATATGATTAATGATCAATAAAAATCGAATATTGTCTAAACTTATTTATTCAATGAGAAATTTCAAAAATACATTAAAAAATCGCGCAACGCGCGCTCCGATTAACCTAGTAAACTTAAAAATCAGAAAGAATTATGTTTTTTTACGTATCCTGTTTTACATGTCCTACTTTTTCATTCACTATTTAAAATTTATTTTAAACTATTAAATTATATTAGGCACATTATATCGGATGTTTCTTTTGATATATTTTTGAAATTAAATTCTCTAAAATTTTCATCTTATAAATTACGGAATGTTAAAATACAAAAAATTATATTTTTAACATAAAACATTACAATTTTAATATTTTTTAAAAATTTTAAACCACCAAAGGTGGGGAAAGTTTATAGGCATCGCAGACCTATGAATAAAAAGTCTTAGGCTCATTGTCAATTACAAGTTCTAATTGTTATGGGTAAAAATAAAATAGTTAGAAGAAAAGTAGCAATACAACATGAAAAGTACTAGTCTTGGTGTTATTGCAAACCATTTCCAATCCATTTTCTCCGAGTAGTTTTGTGAATGGGTAAACAAATACGCAAGTCACATGTTTGCCCAGAGATGTAATTGTAAAGGTGCAATAAATCCCAAGACTTACATAAAAAATATGTATGAGCCACTCATGAAGTGCTTTTTCATTGCCTTTGCCTAGTTTGAAATTGACTAAATTTCAAAAAATGGACCTAACATTGATTGAAATGTCAATTTTACGACCCAACATTCAAAAGTGTCAATATTTGGTACCCAACATTCTGAAAATGTCAATTTTAGGACCCAACATTCAAAATGGTCAATATTTGGTACCCAACATTCTGAAAATGTACAATTTTTGGACTTTCATAAAATTCACCTGTTAGATCTATTAATTTCAAGGGCATTTTGGTAATTTTCATTATAAATAAAATATTAAAATTTATTAATCCACCAAAATCACCCATCTCATCTTCCCCAAAAATCCCAATTGACATTTTCGGCTAACTCTCTTTGTAACTCAACCGCTAGCCATGTGCCTGCATTACCTCGTCACTACCGGAGCCTAGTAACAGTACCAAATTTACCCACATCTTTATCCTATCCATCAAGACGAAAATGAAACATTTGCCATAAATTTAAATGTATGAATCCAAGTCTCGTCTGACTATAAGATGCGCCAATGGTGGTGTACATTTTGGACATTGATATACTCCTGAATATTCTGTAGAGGAAAATTACCAAAATGCCCTTGAAATTAATAGATCTAACATATGAATTTATGAAAGTCCAAAAATTGTACATTTTCAGAATGTTGGGTACCAAATATTGACCATTTTGAATGTTGGGTCCTAAAATTGACATTTTCAGAATGTTGGGTACCAAATATTGACACTTTTGAATGTTGGGTCCTAAAATTGACATTTTAATCAATGTTAGGTCCATTTTTTGAAATTTAGTCTTTGAAATTTCCACCAATCTGGTGCATTCCTTCAGCTCTTTCTCCTCCCAATGGATTGTTCCATTGAGGTCTTCTACCTGCACCAACATATTTATCAACAGTACCATATTCATACTGATACTCTTAGAGTAGAAATACCAAGCATGTCCATAGTAGTAATGCCTTTCAGAAGTGCTGGGGCATCACACATTGTTATATATGCAAATATATCATTTAAAGCACTATGTCTTGCCCGGAAATCAGCAGCCTGATTTCCTTCTCTAAGAACATGTTTGATTTCAATCCCACAGAGGGATTGTTTCAACTCATTACATAGAGAGTAGCATCCCCATTCCACACTTTCAGGATTAGCAATACCTTTTATAGCTAGTAAGCAATCAGTTTCTACACAGAAACAAGCATCCATGGATATTCCAATATTAAGGCCAAGCTGTATAACTAAAAGTTCAGAATACAAAGGTGAAATAGCCTTAGTTGATTGACATTTCATTTTGATCACCCTTCCTGTTTTAACTTTTAACGTAAAACAAGTAAAGTTTATTTTATAAACTTTAAGATTTTAAATTTCCAAAGCATTTTTGTAAATATTCGTGAACAGTAACATGCCCAAATGAATAATAACGGCCCAATGAAAAGTGCAACCCATTGAATAGTAACATACGTTAATAGTACACTATCTTCCTAAATTATAGTTAAAGTCCTCCTTGTTTTTACTCTACAACCTCATTACTACTTAATCTCTGGTCTATAATATAGACGGTCTCTCCAGAGACTACCTCTAAATTTAGGCAGATGCTAGAAAAGAGAAAGACAACTTCCAACTTCCAAGAGAGGCAGACATGTACAATAAGAGCATCTTCAATGCTAATCTTTCATTTGGAAAAAGTCCAAATCCAGATGATATTGGTTGTGACTCAAATTTAAAAACACATCACATGCAAGAGTCAATTAAAGCATCTACATGACGTGACTTTCCATTTTTTTTTTTGAAAGTTCAACTTGACTTGCAAGATATAGAGGCTCAAGTTGCAAGTTGCAACTCCCTCTCATCCATTCACCCAATAAATTAACCCCACATGTCTAATTTATTTTCTCATGCTCTCATCCATTCACTCTAATCTATTTTAGTATTGGAGAGAAAATTTTTAAAATGACCCTTAATAAAATTGGCATTGATTACATCATATTGAAACTCTATTAAAAATGTATCATATGGAAAAAGTAACTCTCAAAAAAGAAGGTTGCATTGGAAATGCCCTAAGAAAGAGGAATCCGTTTTCATTGTTATAACCCGATAATCCGGACTTCGAGTTTTTTTTAATATTATGAAATTACAACTTTAAACCATTCGCCTCCTTTTATTATTCAGTAATTATTTATTAACTCCGAGTCCTACTCTAAATTTATGATGATACTCTCATTCCAGACTTTGTATATTAAATATATTATTTATTTTTGTAAGGTATGATATTAAGATTACATCCTACGGATAAAAAAAACAGAGGAGTGGAGAGCATTTGTATGAAGTTAGGCAATTATAAGGCAACTTCAGTCGAAAGAAAAGGTAACAACTTAATTTGATTTGAGTTTCTTAAACGTAAGAGTATTTATTGTCAATTGCCGAACTCGGGTTCAGATGTCAGAGTGAGAAATTCCATGTAGTTAGAAAGAATTTCGATACATTTCAAGGACTTGTTATGCAAAATAAACAAAAATGCGAACAGAAACCTTAAATCACAGTGGGTTGGCTATTGACTCAGTTCATCTTCTCCGAGACTGAGAATGAGGCTTTGGAGAGAAACGGGAATTCTTCAAGGGTTTGTTGCCCTCTCTCCATACTTAGCCCATGAATTCTACTCTATTTACCAACAACCTTTTCATCATCATCGGAATATATATATACACACAAATGATTGTGACAAGTTCAGCTAACTCCATATAGCATGCCCCTATAGCATGCCCCTATATTTAAACTCAAGATCCTGACTGTTATATCCTGCTGATTCTCTATGTATTAAAAAATCCCAGAAATACTATGATGATGACGTTCATGATCTCGGAGAAAACGGGTCAGGCGGTAACCAACCCGTATCTTGGCCGGGCAAACCCGGATGGCATCTTGATGCAACCGGGATTTGCAGCCATGGCGGTGTCTTGCCGTTGTTTGATCCAATCTTTACTGATCTGAGCCTTAGTTGAAAAGGGATGTCTTTTATTTTTTTTCAAAAACATTTTAGTTGAATGCTTTAAATTGTGAAACTTTTGGGCAAAATTGGTGAAAAGTGTGCTTAGAATGAAAGGAAGTGATGGTGTAGTTAGGGTGGTTTGCATTTTAATTTGAACCAACCCGAAGAAAATATTGCCTAAAAAATGAAATTTGCTAATCTGATGCGTACCGGTCTGCGATACTGATTAACTTTGTGTGTAGTGTTGAAGCTCTATATATTTAATGGTTCTTTGTGCAGGCTAAGTTGTGTGTTGTTCCTTCAGTCATTCAGCTGGAAGTCATATTCTAGTGTTAGCCATTTATTCTTTGTGGTTCTATTGTGACACGACTATATTTGAGATAATATGTTTTCTACTTCTATCATTAAATAGAATCCCGCTTCCATGTTAAATGTTTGTTTTTGCTTTTTCTTATGCATTTCTTTTCTATCTTAGGAGACATGTGTTGACCTTATTGTATGTGGCTCAACATTAAACAATGAGTGATGGTGCAGTATGAAATCCACAACTATATGTCGAAAGGTTAGATTTTGTTTAGCTAATAGTCAATCAGTTGAGTTTAGGACGTGGACAGGAACATTAAATAAAAGCACAGTGGGTTGGCTGTTAACCTAGTTCACCTTCTCCAAGACTGAGATTGAGGCTTTGGATAGATTCAAAGCGGGAATTCTTTAAATATTTGGCTCATGATTTCTCTTTATTTACCAACAACCCTTTCATCTGGATGTATATGATGTTGAGGAATCCACCAAACTGATCTGATTCTGAGTGTTTGACAAAGATTCCATCCTCTCTTTCTAGATTGGAAACTTTGATCGGTCTAGTACTGATTTATTATGTTATGATGACAATAATATATTGAGATGCTCTTTTGGTGATTTAATAGTTAATGTGAAGCACTGTCTTTTGGTGATGGACAAGTATATGAATCTTGAGTAGAGGCAAGTTGTCACTATATTGCTGTATTAATAAGTGCCTAAATTTTGCTTTGAGCGACAAGCTGGGAAGAATGAGGCGGCAGGGGGTGGATTTCTCAAAGGCTGTTGGCCTTCCTTGTTCGTATAGCCTGTGATTTCCATCATCAACCAACAGCCCTTGTATGTTACTCTAAGCCAGAACCACATAATCAGGTATCAAATTGAATGACCTTTAGCTGAACTGCTGAACTCTGTCTTATCAGTTAAATACCTGTTATTTTCCCTCTTGAGTTCTACTGAACTCTAGCATGTTCGAGGCTTTAATGATGAACTAGATCCTGGGCTACTGGGTCGGGCATTATGAGGTTATTTGGGCCGTAGCTTGGCAAGGCAACCTGGATGGCATGTAGATGCAACGGTGCTTGCAGCCATGGCGGTCTCTCAACTCTATGCTCTGACCTGTGTACAATGGTTTGAGCCTTATGTTTCTCTCTCCCCTTAATTGATAGCTAATGAAGGATTTTTATTTTATCTTTTGGATTGGGTGTGAAATCTGTTTTTGTTTTTTGCAATTTTTATGTTTAACACAGACCAACTGGAGTTTTGATAAGTGATGAAAGATTTCAAGATTGATACATTGCACTTCTTTTCCAGTTGAAACAGAAACAAAGACAGTGACTTTGGACTTATTAAAATCTTGGAATGTGTTGTTATCTTTATGTTGCCTTGCTTTTCAATGCATTCTTGCTATGTGAATATAGATCTCTTATTGTTGTATTTTGTCCTTGTGACTATGGATGTAAGTTGTCTAATTATATTCACTTCCAGCCCATTTTATGAAACTGAGCAATGCAAGCCTCACTTTTGGGTGTCAATTGCTCCACATGACATATTTTGAATGGAGCTTCTATATGATGTTATCAATACTAATTTTATAGAGGGTCATTCTAAAATTTTCATCTCCAATACTAAAGTAAATTAGAATGAATGAATGAGAGAGAGGTGAATTAAATTTGACATGTGGAGTTCATTTATTGGGTGAATGGATGAGAGAGAGAATTGCAAGTGGCAAATTGGGCCTCTATATCTTGCAAGTCTAGTTGGGGCTTCAAAAAAAAAAAAAAGCCACGTCATATTGATGCTTTAATTGACTCTTGCATTGGAGGAATTTTTTAGCTTGAGCCACCATCAATATGACGTGGATTTGACTTTTCCCAATTAGGAGTCTAGCATTGGAGACGTGGATTTGACTTTTCCCAATTAGGAGTCTAGCATTGGAGATGCTCTAAGTACATGATAAGTATTCTTCCCGGTTTGCTGTGAGCATTAATGGTATTTCTTGATTGGGGTGAGAGACTCATCTTTTTGAGTAGAAAGATTTATTTAGCTCGGAGTTTCCGTTTTAATGTTTTATGTTGGACTCTCATTTTAATTGTTTTAGTTGTTTTGCAGTTGGCTATTCTTCGTAATTTTGTTGCCTTTTATACTCGCACGAGTTCCATAATGATTAATTCAATTAGATGCTCATCTTAAGATCACAATTCAGTGTGTGCTTTGACATTGCAGCTACTTTGCTTCTATTTCTACATCTTTATCATCTTCTTTGGTTATTTAATGTTTAACGAGATTTGAGTTTGTTGGTGGCGAAGGCAAGTTGATATTGGTGATTCTTAAGCTTTCTGGCAAAGTGTTGCCCCAACCATGTTTTTGGCAGAGTTAGTCCTGCTTTTATCTCACCGGACTTCTCTCTGATGGAGTTGTAGCTTTCTGCCTGCCTTTCCGAATCTCTTTACTAGATGTGGTTGATAGCAGTAGGATTTGGACCTTGTAAAAAATGCATTTTGGGAGGAAATGTGAAGTCTTTAATGCATCAATACCATATTACTTGAATTTGTAGTGTCAATTGATGAATGATTAAATGATCTAATAATTACAATGATCATTTCAATTTATTAGTATTTGTCCTATAATTTCTTTCACCAAATTTGGGCATGTGACTCTTCATTCAATGTGTGTTCCTCCATTTTGAATATGCACATCATTCCTTCACTAAGATGGTTCTTGCAATAAAACTCCTTCCATCCAGAGTGTTTGAGTGTCACATGTTGTGAAGCAGGATGCCTAGGATCACAGTGATGCTTCAAAATGTTATTAGTGAGAGTCTGATTCTGATCTCTATCAAGATGATGACTTAATACTGTCATCACAATGATCTATTAGATGAAATTTTTTTTCTGCAAAATGTTCACAGAAGAATCTTCTTTAGTTCAAAATCCTACTGAAAACACTCCAAGAAAGAGGTACAGATAACCATTCTGTTCCAGTACCAGTGAATACTAAATAAGGATCTATTAGATGCATCTTTTTCTGCAAAATGTATGTTCACAACTGAACCTTGTTCAAAATGAAAACACTCCAAGAAAGATGATAACAATAAGCATCAATACTAATACAACAGCATCCATTAATATCCCAGTTGAAACAACAAAGCAAGAGTCTAATAAGTCTTGGAACACTTCCTCAAAAGAAAAAAAGTAGTCTTGGAACACACATCAAAAGGCAACTAACAGTAATTTAGCAATCAAGCACGGATACTTTCATCGAAAAACTGGAAGCATCGCCATTGAACGAGTGCTCCTTCACCTTGAATAGGCACTTCATTCCAATGCTAAGATGGTTTTCACGATAAAAGTTCCTCCAACCCTTTCTAAACTGCACGATCAGGGATGCATAACTTTTAGGCTCTCTACCAGACCTGTGATAGTGTTGGAACTACATACAGAAAATTAATTGTAAGATAATACAAAATTAATTATCATGCACAATAAATCCAAAAAATCATTTAATCAGATATATACACAGATGGAGTCGTGACAGGTCACTGCCCTGGAAACGAAATTGGCCCGGTAAAACCTTCGTCCCCCAGGGTAAAACCATCAAGGTACTCGCCTACTAAAGAGTAGCAGTACCTCGCTATCACATAATCACATCACATAATCACAGGGAAAAGGCTTGAAACAAAGTCGGGGAAAAGGCTTGAAACAAAGTCGGACATTTTAGACTGAGGAGGGAGAGAGAGAGAGATTGAGACTCCAGGACTTGTCAACTGAAGAATGGGATGATTAATTCTGAACCTAGAGGGTTCTATTTATAGGCACTAGACACCCTATCAGAATCAGAAAGTGATAAGTCTGATGATTATGAAATAATTATCTTCCATAATTAATTTACTATCACCAGTAAGTAAATATGCTGAGATCACAATCTCCCATAATTGATTTACTATTACTGGCAAGTAAATATGTTGGAATGTTCTTAGATAATCAGAAAATATTCAAATTGATCTTCTATTATCTGAACAAACTCGAATTTATCTCAACAGCTTGTATTTATCAGCTGAAAATTCGAATTTAATATTAGGCCCAACTATGGAAAATAATTGAATTCATATTCTGAAAATTAGGCCCAAGTTTGGCCCAATTCGTCAAATATTTCCAATCCAAGAGATCAACTTTGAGCATCGATATCTCATTCACTGTTGATCCGATTTGAGTGTTTAAATAGTCGATTTTGTAGTACTCGCAGAGGAGAATCCAAAACCACCAAGAACAGAATCCAAATCACATTGGAAACCACTCAAAATCGAGGCCCAAAAGTCGAGTAAAACCCAACTCAAAAAACCAATTTTCCAACAGATAGTTCTTCACATTGGGGCGGAACTCGCCCTTCTTAGTTGACAGGATAACATACTTTTTCCCGCTCGTATCAAATGCTTTAGCAAAGTGTTTTGGAACCGTCTGTTTATAAGAAAACAACACCGGACGATGAGATAAATAGATTAGGTTTCATTTCCACAGGTTTAATTTAAAAAACACAATAGTTTCAGATTGAATTAAGGTTAAATTTACCATCTCGTTTCGAACCTCTAGTGTCTGCGTTATGGGCAAGATAAATTCCAATCCATCTCCACTTTGAACCTTGGTTTTGTTAACATTTCTAGCAGAACCTACAGCAGCAAGAACGTATATGTACTTCATATCAAAAATTGATGCACTGAAGTTACATCATTGTTTCCATTTTGTCCTTTCAGCAACTTATCTTGTATTCTCAATTAAACTGTTCTTCTGCATTTTATTAACATGGTTTTCAAGAAAACATGCAAAGCTACTTCAGTTTTCATGCCATTTGAATCTAAACACTACCTCAAATCTACAATGCATGCTGATAATAATAACAATAATGACTAACTAATGAAATTCACAGCAAATAATGAACATTAAGTGAACATCTGAATTTATAAGCATACCTGAAGCTTGAAGTCGCAGCTGCTTTCTTCCGTGTTTGCAAGCGGATTACCGAAAAAGTCCACTTCGATGACATCGTTTTCTTCTTGAACCTTGCTTTTTTTAGCCTTCTTCATGAACCTTGCAGAATCTACAGCAGCAAAAAGGAATAGGTTTTCAAAAAGGAATACATCATTTCCTTCTGCATTATATATGTGTGGTTTTTAAAATGTATGCAAAGAAAAATCTATATTTCAGTTTTCTTCCCATTTGAATATAAACACAACCACAAAGGACTAAATCAAATATATGGACTTATATTAAAATTCAAATAAGAACAGAACAATAACAGGCCTTCTATACGCAGTCCGTATTTTGCTTATTTGCAGTCCGTATTTTTATTAAATAATCATATGTACAATGATTCTAATATATAACTGATTTGCAAGTGTATGCAATAGAAGTAGTATATATGATGCATACAGGGGCGGATTCTATGGGGGTCTAAAAGGGGCCGGGTCCACCCCATGATTTTGTCCAGAAATAGCATATATATATTATTCATTCATCATTAAATAATATTTTGGAAAATAATTAATTGGTATCCTCTTTTCTTTTTGGAAAGCAAAATATATTTATGTAAGGAGAGTAGAAATTTTTTTTAAAATTAAACTTCTTATAAAAGTAGTGGCACATTTTGTTAGTTTTTTATTAGTATTTTGTTTTTATTTTTTTAATTTATAATTCTTATAAGATATCATAATAGTAATTTTTTTAAAATAATATTGATAATATTTTCTTAATAATATTGTGAAAACAAGCATGCGTAGTCGAATGGAAGATGATTTTCTGCGAGATTCTTTGGTGCTATATATTGAAAGAGAGATTGCGGAGACCATTCACATTGATTCGATTATCGACACTTTTGAGATGATCAAAGAGAGAAGAGTTAGATTCAAATAAAATTTATATTTTCTTTAACTATAGTTGGTCCTTTATATGTATAATTCTTTTATCTCTAAATAAATTACTTTACTATACCGTCATTTTTTATAATTTCACTAGTTCTTTCGAACTCAAATGTTTTTTATTAGTCCGGCCCCCTTTAAGGTAAAATTCAGGATCCGCCCCTGGATGCATATGTCTGATATACATAATTATTGACCATATTATATATATCGAAGATGTATTTTTATTTTGGACTGCAAAATAGGCAAAATACGGACTGCGTATAGCAGCTCCTTTCTTTGTTTCTCTCCTAAATAAATGTAACAAATTTTGAGTGTTTTTACTGTTCACTAACCAACATATCAAAAAGGCTGCATGAGAGGAGAGTGGTTGGAGGATGGTGAATGACACTAATTGGTGAAATGACAAAAGCTGCATGAATGAATGACATCAGAGTTGTTGGAAGAGAGTTTGAATGCCTTCATTTATTGATCTGAAATCTTTACACAGTGAAGAATCTCAAATAGTTCCTAGTACAAAAACTTTGGTGAGACAGGTTCACCTTACTTCCTCCGTCGAAATTACGCACTTTTCCATTATTTTTTTTCAATCTAAATTGTACACTTTTCTTTTATGATAATATTAGTTCATTTTTCTCCACTCATTTCACCCACTTTCTTGTTAAATTCAATCTCCACCTCCATCATACACTTCACAATTCAATTCAATTTTCATTCTCTCTGTAGATTCGACTGGGACGGGAAATGATTAATATTTTATAATGTTGCTACTGCCATTGCTGCCAAATTTGATAAAAAATCGAGTTCAGTCCTTTAAAAATGAATGATATGGATTAAAGAGTATTTCTTTCAAGGGACTATACACAGTGGATAGTGTAAAGGTAAAACTTAAAATGCACGCCAACGCAAGCATTCATTTATCAGAGTTTGAACTTAATGCATTCAAATTCATTGCTCAACTACTCTCCAAGCCTTTATTCTAGCTTCCAAGATGGACTAGAAAAGCTTTACCAAAAAGCAAAATTTTGAATCAGGGCTTTATAGTCTTCAAAGATCCTCACTTTTTGAGGAGAAACAATGTAAGAGCACCTGCAGTGAAGCAGCCCATAAATGGGTTACTCATCCCACTTTTTTCCTCCAAAATTTTCTTTTTTCAACTTTTCCCCACAGTGATTCAGCCTGCCACATCATTCAGCTCTTTACACATCATTATATATTATCCACGTCATTATATATTATCCACACTAATATGTACTATATCCATTATATATAATTGTATAATAATAAAATAATATACTCATAATTAATGAATATTATAATTGCATAATAATATAATAATGTACTCACAATTAGTATAATGTAATTGTATAATAATAAAATAATATACTCATAATTAATTTATAATATAATAAAATAATATACTCATAATTAATGTATACTATAATTGTATTTTAATAAAATAAGATACTAATTACAAAGATTATAATTTATAAATGTATGCACATATAATTATTGAAATATATGCCAATCAAACATTGCTAGGTTGCCACGTGGCTTGTTAGGTAGAATATATGTCACGTGTCGTGTTTTGATCGGGGTGTTCAAATCATGAAGGGGCTGGACATGCTCAGCCCATGTCCACGAAAATCCTCTGGGATTTTTGAAAAGTATGGTCCAAAAGTCTTACTGTGAATAATAGCCCACCCAAAAGCTTATTGAAAAGACTCCACTGCAGGTGCCCTAAGAGAGTGTAGTTATGCTGAAAGCTGAAAACTTTCCAACACATATTTTTGTTCATTAATCATCAACACTAATATAACTACATGTTTAAGCCTCAGTACAAGATAACACCAAGCAATTTTTAGGAGTGACCATAGACACTTTTGATAGATAAAACCATTCACTGTGTGCTCCTTTACCTCGAATAGGCACTTCGTTCCAACACTAAGATGATTTTTGCGACCGACCATCAGGGATCCAACATTTTCAGACCAGAACCACAAGATGGAATCAACACATTAGGTTTCACTTCCACAACTTTCATTTTGTTTAGAAACGTAGTAGTTCCAGATTGTTTAAATTTGAGAAAATGGAAAGAGATAGATTCCCAAATTTGATAAAAACTAATAGTATTACCTAGACCAAAAATCTGTTTTATTATTTTAAAAAAATCATATCCAAATAACCTTCATAATTTCAAACTCATCGAAAATTCAATAAGTGAGGCCATTGCCCCAACTACTCTTCACAAGCTGCCACTCTAAAAATGGCTATGACTTCCCTCTAGCTTCCAAGTAGACCATAAAAGTTTTAACCAAAAGCAATGTTTTTGACAGGGCTTTAGCCTTCAAATCTTGTCACTTTTTGAGGAGAAAAAAACAAATAAACCAGCATATATATAGAGAGAAGCAGGGTCAGAAACTATGGAGTTTGCTAAAGAAGAGAGGGCTGATTTTCAGAGTGCAATTGAGCTTCTGATTCACCAATGGAAGAAGCTGGACATACACTTGAAGGACTGTTTGGAGGTTAAAGATGAGCCAAAAGAGGTTGTTCTGGGAAATACTTCTCAGGAGAGAGAGGAGAAAGATCAGTTTGCTTTGAAAATGCGAGAGCTGAGGGAGAAAGAGCATGAAATTCTTATCGAAGCAAGAGATCTGGAGTTGATGGAACTTGAGAGCCAAAAGGCGTTTGAGGAGAAAGAGAAGATGATGGATCAAAGGAGGCTCGAGCTCGATTCGCAAGAGCGTGCTTTGGCTGAAAGGGAAATCAAACAGCAGTCCAAGCTGGAAGGGATCAGGAGGAGGAAGGCTGAGCTGGATCTTGGAAAGAAGAAGCTTGCAAATCATGAAGAGGCTCTGGAAATCAAGAAGATGATGCTTCAAATGAAGATGGAGGATTTTGCTGCTGGGAGCTCTGGATCTAAGCCCACTGAAGAACCAGCTTTGAACTCTGCACCGAAAATCGAGGGGAACCAAAGGAAGAGATGTAAGGATGCTTCAGGTATGTATGCTTCAAATTCAGATACAACTATGAAAAAAACCTAGGATAATTAATTCTAATGTGCACAATTATCTAAAAACTGAAGAGTAGCTTTTTCTTTGCATAAATTGTATACTAATAAAATGCAGAAGAACAGTTTAATTGAGAATACAAGATAAGTTGCTGAAAGGACAAAATGGAAACAAGGTCAATTTTTTTATGTTAAATACACTGTTCAATAAATTCAATTTTGAAAACCTATTCCTTTTTGCTGCTTTAGGTTCTGCTAGAAATGTTGACAAAACTAAGGTTCAAGGTGGAGATGAATTGGAATTTATCTTGCCCATAACACAGACACTAGAGGATCGAAACGAGATGGTAAATGTAACCTTAATTCAATCTAAAACTTGTGTGTTTTTTAAATGAATCCTAATCTATTTATCTCATCGTCTGGTGTTGTTTTCTTATCAACAGACGGTTCCAAAACACTTTTCCATGTAAATATTGAGTATATATATGAGAGCCAGGGCTACCACATTGGTACGCTTTTATCATTATCTGTACATGGTATCAAGAGCTTAGGTTTCGAAGAAAAAAAAAAACCCCCATATTTTTTTTTTTATTCTCTTTGCTTCTCCGATGGAAAACATCCCGTCGAGAGATGAATCAGGCCTGCCGCCGTTCAATCAGCCTGTCGATGGTTCTCTTCATCAGGCTGAAGCAGTGCCCAGTGACAACCGATCAACTTCCGCTGCCGCTGCGACGTCTCCAATTCAATCGGCTCTGACCGATTCATCGTCGTTGCTTCAATCGGTGTCACCGATGTTTACCCCGGCTCGATCTGCCGTTTCTGCGCCGCCAGCATCGCCAGGATTCTCGGCTGTCCAGCCTCCAAGCGGTGCAACCTCGGCTGTCCAGCCTCCAAGCGGCGCCTTCAGATCAGACCAGACCAGACCGGAAGCTCAAGGAGCACCCAGAACAGAAGGCGCGTGGATCTCACGCGCCCCAGACGCGGCCCACGCGTCAGGCGCGTGGATCTCACGCGCGCAGGGAGGTCCAGAGCTGTCGGGCGCGTGGATCTCACGCGCCCCAGACGCGGCCCACGCGTCAGGCGCGTGGACCTCACGCGCCCCGGAAGGTCCAGAGTTGTCGGGCGCGTGTATCACACGCGCCCCAGACGCGGCCCACAGTTTTGGCGCGTGGGAAACACGCGCTGACGCGCCCAGACTACCAGGCGCGTGGGATACACGCGCCCCAGACCAGACCCTCATCTCTGGCGCGTGGAATACACGCGCCGCCGTGCCTCCAGGCGCGTGGGCTACACGCGCCGACGCGCCGCCGCCCTCTGGAGCGTGGGTTACACGCGCCGTCTCGGCTCCGGTTCAACCGAACTCATATGGCGCTCCGTTTCAGCAGAATCAGTTTGTAGCCGCTCCGTTTCAGCAGAATCAGTTTGTAGCTGTTCCGTCTCAACAACTCCAGCAAGGTTTCTCCCTTCCACACTTGTCTGCTCCAAATCCATCCAATTTAGTCACGATTCAACTGTCATCTCCAGAAGATTACTTGCTTTGGAAGACTCAGATTACTTGTCTTTTGGTATCACACCAGCTACTCGGCTTTGTTGATGGTACTATGTCTCTCCCCACTCCTTTTATTTATGATGCCAATGGGAGTATGATTCAAAATTCACAATATTCTGAATACTTACGTGTTGATCAACAAGTTAAGACTTGGATATTTGCTACGATATCTCGTAATGTATTTGTCGATGTTCATGAGCTGCACACTTCTCGTGATATTTGGGTTCGTTTACAGTCACGTTTTATGCAAGCTAGTATGGCTAAATCTATGGAGTTGAAGGGTAGACTAACTAGGTTAAGAAAGGCTGAATCTCAGTCTATGGATGAATATTTGCGTGATGTTAAGATGTTAGCGGATTCTCTTGCTGCTATCAAATGTCCTGTCTCCAATCATGACTTGGTTCAGTCAACACTTTTTGGCGTGGAGGGTGACCCTGATTATGCTCATTTGGTGACTACTTTGATTCATTACCCACTTGAGCTGAGTTTCGATGATCTCCGTCCCAAGTTGTTACTCCATGAGCAACGTCTGAAACATTCGAAGGATCTTGCTGAGACTTCTTCCCATGCACTCGTGGCACTACAGTCATCTGGTTCCTCGTCTACTGGATCCAAGAGTTCAGGGGGTGGCAAAAATAAGAACAAAAACAATCGCAACAGAGGAGGTCGTGGTAACAATAATCGTGGAAATTCAAATCGCTCAGATGGATCAACGGTGGCCAGTGGAGCTGCAAATAACAACAGAAATCGTAACAATGGTATGAGTAATATTTCTGATTTGTCATGTTCATTATTGCCTTTCACCAACTGTGTTACTAATAATGCGTGCTCAGCAGGAAGTAATTCATCCAATGGCAATTTTAGCTCTACTCCCTCTCCCGATTCTTGTTGTTTCTGTCTTACTCCAGGTCATGTCGCACAGTTCTGTCCTCACAGATATAATCCAAATTTTGTGCCCCCTGGTCAAGATAGTGTTACTAGAGCCTTCGCTGCCCTGTCTGTTGGTGGTGAAGCAAATGACTCTGTCTGGTATCCGGATTCCGGGGCTGCTTCGCACATGACTCATCAAGAAGGTAAACTCTCTTTTACAGCCCCATATCATGGTTCAAGTTCTGTTGTTGTTGGCGATGGTACCACTCTCCCAATTAAACATGTTGGTAAAATGGAAATTCAAACACCCTCACGCCCACTTAGGTTATCCTCTGTTTGTCATGTCCCCGGTCTTAAACATAATCTCCTCTCTGTCAATAAGTTGTGTAAAGAAAATGAATGTATTATGAGTTTTGATGATTCTTCTGTTTGGGTTAAGGACAAGGAAACGGGGGAGGTGCTTCTAGAGGGGGCCAGTAAGAATGGTGTCTATCCAATCCAACCAGCGTTTGTGAGTCCTCAGTCAACCGTACCTGCTTTTCTAGCCACTAAGGAGTCTGGTGATATTTGGCATGCTCGTTTGGGTCATACATCTTCTAGAGTTATAGGGAATTTGATTTCAAGTAATAAAATTTCATGTACTTCGAAATTTCATGACGATTGTGTTTGTTGCAAATTGGGAAAAATTCATCGTTTACCTTTTGAACCAGTTCAACATTCTGCTCCATATCCCTTATATATGATTCATAGTGATGTTTGGCAATCTCCTGTATTATCAAATCAGTCTTTTCGATATTACGTTGTGTTTGTTGATGATTTCTCACGTTTTTCATGGGTTTATCCTTTACGTAGAAAATCCGAGGTTTACTCACAATTTCAAAAATTTCAAAAGATGGTTGAGAATCTGTTTAATTGCAAAATTAAGATTTTCCAAAGTGATGGAGGTCGTGAATTTGATAATTCTTCTCTTCTCCAACATTTTACTGAATGTGGAATAATTTTTCGTAAATCATGTCCCGGCACACAAGCTCAGAATGGAGTTGCTGAACGCAAACACCGCCATCTCATTGAAATGGCGCGCACAATGCTTGTTCAGTCAGATCTTCCTGCTCAATTCTGGGTTGATGCCGTGTTTCAAACTGTTTTTACTGTTAATCTTTTATCAAGCTTGACCTTAGGTGGCGTGTCTCCATTTGAAAAATTGTTTCATCGTTCTCCATCTTATGAATTTTTTAAAGTCTTTGGTTGTGCTTGTTTTCCTCTTCTAATGGATCCTAAAATCAACAAATTACAACCTAAATCAAAACATTGTGTTTTCATTGGTTATGCATCTGATTATAAGGGTTATAGGTGTCTTGATCCTCTCACTGGTCGAGTTTATGTTAGTCGTCATGTTCTTTTCCATGAAAAACAATTTCCCTATCGTAGTCTCCTTCCTTCTCAGTCGAGCTTACCTTTTTCCTCACCGCTTGATCTTTCTGAGGGTTGGTCGCCTACTGTGGTGTCTACGGGATCTAGTTCGTCTACTCAGTCAACATTCCCGTTATTTTCGTCATCTCCTTCTCCAGTGTCTCCTCCTCCTATCACGTCTCTAGTACGTTCTGTTGAGTCACATCCTATCTCGCCCTCTTCCGCGTTGTCTCCTAGCTCACCTCCAGTTACGATGGATTCTGTGTTGCCTAAATTTGTGGATAGGTCGAGTTCATTGTCTAGCCCAATTACTGAGTCAGTCTCTCCTGTCTATCGATCTCCTGCGTCTAGCCCGGTTCATAGTCCGGTTGTATCTGCGTCTCCTGAGCTTCGATCTGCTGACTCTAGTTCCTCTCCATCACCGTCTAGTGTACCTTCCCAGTCGGTCATCCATCCGAGTGTTTCCTCTCCTATTTTGCCTTCCATTGCCCCTTCCTCACAGTCGTTGGTTTCCAATGCTCATCCCATGGTTACTCGTCTTAAAGCTGGTATTTCCAAGCCTCGTCGGTTAATGAATTTAAAATCAGATATTGTAGAATTAGAGCCTTCTAATTTCAAACAAGCGTCCAAAGATTCTCGTTGGCGACAGGTTATGCTTGATGAGTATAATGCATTACTTAAAAATAATACTTGGGAGTTGGTACCTCGCGACTTCAATCGCAATGTGCTTGGATGTAAATGGGTGTATAAAATTAAATACAATTCTGATGGGTCATTGGAGCGGTTTAAGGCCAGACTTGTTGTTTTCGGAAATCACCAGCAGGCAGGTATTGATTATTTTGAAACTTTCAGTCCTGTTGTTAAGCCTACTACTGTGCGATTGGTTCTCACTCTTGCTATTTCTCTTAATTGGACTGTCCGTCAACTTGATGTTAAAAATGCATTTTTGCATGGTTTTTTGAATGAAGAAGTTTTTATGCGTCAACCTCCAGGTTTTGCTGATCCTTCTCGTCCTCATCACATCTGTCGGTTACGTAAGTCCATTTATGGGTTACGACAAGCTCCTCGAGCTTGGTTCTCCAGATTTAGCACTTTCTTATTATCCATTGGTTTTAAATGTAGCAGTTGTGATTCTTCTATGTTTGTTCTTAAATTTAAAGGTCACATGCTTATCTTACTTCTCTATGTGGATGATATAGTTCTCACCGGTAGTAGTAATGACTTGGTTCACAAATTCATCTCTGTTCTGTCTTCTGAGTTTGATATGAAGGATTTAGGGGATCTTCATTATTTTCTAGGTTTACAGGTGTCTCGTACTCCTAAGGGTTTATTTTTGTCTCAGCAAAAATATGTGTCTGATTTGTTGCGCAAGTTTCATCTTCACACAGTTAAACCTGTACGGACCCCTAGTGTTTCTAGAGTTACATTGTCATCTGTTGATGGTGACCTTCTTGCTGATCCCACTGAATATCGTAGTATGGTTGGTGCATTGCAATATTTAACTATGACTCGTCCAGATATTGCTTATGCTGTTAATATGGTTTCTCAGTTTATGCATGCTCCCCGTACTACTCACCTTCATGCTGTGAAGAGGATTTTCAGGTATTTGCAGGGCACTATGGAGTTTGGTCTTTTTCTCCATGCCGCAAATTCTCCGGAGATGGTGATTGCTTATTCCGATGCTGATTGGGCTGGTTGTCCGGACACTCGTCGCTCCACCACAGGCTATGCTGTGTTCTTGGGGAAGAATTTGATTTCCTGGCGCTCGAAGAAACAACCTACTGTGTCGAAGTCCTCTACGGAGGCAGAATATCGTGCTGTTGCTTACACTGCGGCGGAGACTATTTGGCTTCGTCAATTGCTTGCAGATTTTGGGTATTATCTTCGTCATCCGGTCACTCTCTATTGTGACAATGTTTCTGCGACATATCTTGTGGCCAATCCGGTTCAGCATGATCGTAGCAAACATATTGATGTTGATTATCATTTTGTTCGAGAAATGGTTGCCCATGGTGGTCTCCGAGTTCATTCGATTCCGACACAGTTGCAGGTTGCTGATATATTTACTAAAGGTCTATCTAGTGATTTGTTTTGTAAACATAGATCCAATCTATCCGTAATTGCACCCCGTAAAGATTGAGGGGGTGTATTAGGGTAAAGGCTAGTATAGACTTTTCCATGTAAATATTGAGTATATATATGAGAGCCAGGGCTACCACATTGGTACGCTTTTATCATTATCTGTACACTAAAGCATTTGATACAAGCGGGAAAAAGTACGTTATCCTGTCAACTGAGAAGGGCGATTTTCGCCTCAATGTGAGGAACTATCACAGGTCTAGAGGGCCTAAAGGTAATGCATCCCTGATCGTGCTGTTTAATAATGGTTGGAAGAACTTTTATCGTGAAAACCATCTTAGCCTTGGAATGAAGTGCCTATTCAAGTTGAAGGAGAGCTCGTTCAATGGCGATGCTTCAGGTTTCTCGATGAAAGTATCCGTGCCAGAGCGCTAAGTTGTTGTTAGTTGCCTTTTGATGCTGTGTTCCAAGACTTATTTTAGACTCTTGCTTTATTGTTTCAACTGGGATTTTAATGGATGCTATTGTATTAGTATTGATGCTTATCGTTATCCTCTTTCTTGAAGTGTTTTCATTTTGAGAAAGGTTCAATTGTAAACATACATTTTTCAGAAAAAGATGCATCTAATAGATCATAGTGATAATTGTATAAAGCCATCATCACTGATTTCGAAGCCATGATATTTTTATAATTTTATCCTTTTTTATAAAACTTCATTCCTAATCGATTTCAAACTTAATTAGTAGTAGAATTCGAATATATTCCTTCCTCCTTTATAAAGTAGGGAGATTCACAGGTTTTGTGAATTGAATGGTCTGAGCAGTAGCAAAGAACTCCTAAACGAAACCGACTCAACCCTGCGAGCATGTATGGCTATCCAACATTGTGGTCTGAAGAAGAGTTGGATTCTCTTTGGATTGGCAAGCAAAGATATGGGAGAGGTAACTGGGAAGTCATGCTGCGCGATCCCAGTCTTGCCATGGGATCTTGCTCTGCAATGGAAACAAGAGCAATCCAAGCTTTTGAACAACATACCTTGTGTCGAAGGTAGTCAGTTCAGACAATCCACTCTTTTGCAAGGGATGATTGGAAGGTGTAATCATATGGTGACAGCACAGGGTGAGCTCAAGAAGTAATCGTGGGCTCCACCTTGAAAACCAGATGGCCGGACAACAGGTGTCCCGAGACTCGAGGACTGGTTCCTCAGGTCCCAAGACGGTGTTGACAGAAGAGAGAGAGCACGGCTGGAGTTTGAAACTCTAGCATAGCATTCACCAGAAGAAGCGCCAGCAGCGATGTACGTGGTGGGCCCTCTGGTTGCTGAACCATGCATTAGAAGCTCGGGTGGACTTTCATGGTGGTTCTGCCATGGATGCTGAAGAGATTTGGCCAAAGGTTGAGTGCTTCTTGGTGCATGCTGAGATGCTCTAGCATTTGGCCATGAATCCCTTCCACTGGGCTGGAGTATGAGGAGAAGTCCATTGGAAAGCTTGTTCCAGGTCAGCTATTCAATTCAACATTCAGTTTACAGCAGACCACTTGATATTTAAATCATGCAAACAAGTAAAGAACATCATAAGAAGAATCTAACCGAACAAAGATGAAGAGAAAGTTCCAAAGCGAGTTGATAGCAATGGTCAGGCTGTGGCTCCGGCGCTCACTATGCCCTGCAAGGCGTTTGCGACAACTTCGCTTTCCTTGGTCAAACTCAGGCAGCAGATGGAACCTAGAATTAGACTTACCAACAAGTTATCATTATCATATATAGGCATGAATACAAGGCATGACTAATCAAGTTTAGGTTCTTGATGAAGCATTTGGATGCTCCTAGATAGGAAAACTGAGACACCATAACTAAGATGGATTGCCAGATTACACGAAGCAACACAAATTTCAGTGATCATTACTTTTTGAAGAAATGACCATTGCCATCAATAATAGATTATCCTACTTAAATATACAACACCACAGAAAATGCAGATTACAGATTCAGAAATGTGATATCTTCAGTTCTAGCAATAAAGGATATTAAGGTATAGAATTTTTTCTTCAGTTTAACTTTGATGTCGAATCATGCTATCTTCTTAAACGCTAATGCGTGTTATAGATAATTTTGTGCTATGATGTATGAATCGATGTAGAACACATGTATTTACTCTTTTTGTACATATCTTACCAGCAGGGATGTCGAACCTTCCAATATCTTCAATTGACATGTTTGAGGAAGCTGATGTTGGGTGCAATCTAGATTGCAGTATCCATGTTTCGTGCCCTTGGTGCATGATCAGTCTTCTCAGTAGGCAAGCAATAACTTTCAGTTGAGTAGCCATTGATAAGGAGAACGGGAAATGGCTTCTCCCCTAATATATTGCACTTTCATTGGTGACAGCTGATTCGGAAGCCATTTTCTGTTATATTTTATAAAAAATCAAAGAGGAGCATAATAGTTAACTGATCAAAATGTATATTTATCTTTCATTAAACAGTGTAAAGTAATTTCTTTAGGTTCTTCATTACAAACAGTTAATATTTTACCTGTTTTTATCTCATGCAGCATGTCGCTGGGATATGAACATTTGTGCAAATCTGAAGGAATGAAGAAGGCCTCATGACTTTCTCCATGCGCTAGTGAAATATAGGTTCTGAAGAGAGATTATAAGAACGCAGATGGAAATTTCAGCTTTTTGTGTCCGCAGAGACTTATAAATGTTGCTAGGAGGCTGAATTACATACCTGAGAGGATGACAAAATCGGACTATGTAGTCAACATCACTGAGAAAAACACGCCATCTCCGATTCTTTCGTGCTTATCGGGATTTTGCTCCTTTTGGTTTTTGAAGATCTGAATGGTCTACATTCAGAAGCAGTAGAAGAGCATTCTGCACAATGTAAATTAACATACACCTGTGATATAATAGAATTTCTCTAATCAACACAATATAAATAGCAAGAAACACACCTCAAGCAGTGGAGTGGTTCAATATAAGAATTCAATATGTTGAACTATTTAGTCTTTATTTAGGTGATGTGTGTGGTGGTACATGAAAGTGGAAAGCTCTTTACAGAAAACGAGCAAAAGATGTTTATAAGTTCACTAAATGCCCTAATTGCTATGGTTTGGAAATCTCCATTCAATTCTTTAATGTCTTTGACACGCCATTTTGAGAGATAGTGTTGTTTTATCTCATTTTTCTTATTTGGAAGAATGAAGATTAGAAAGGGCTCCAACTATAACTAATGATATTATAAGCATAATAAAACATTGATAAGTTTGGTGAAATATTGGGTTACTGCAGGAAGAGGGAAACTTGTGTGTCCTGTATGCTTTGGGACTGGTATAGCCAACAACAAGGGTATGCTTAGAAGACCAGAAGCAAAAGAATTGCTTGACAAGATGTACAATGGCCATTTGTTACCGGACTCTTAGGTATCACAGGCTCTAGATCCCCCACCCAAATTTTACTTTCCTTGATCAACTTCTTGGATTGACAAACACAACATTCTTTCTTATGCTCATGTCATTTTTGTTGCAGTTACCGCTGTTTTGTCAATAACAGGAGGAGTTCATTTCAGGATGAGAAATGCAGAAAGGATGACTTTGAGCCAATACACCTCTAGAAGAGCTTTTCTCGAAGATTTAACCTTTTGTAATGGTGTTTATAATTGGTTACTGATCAGTATTCTCATATAGTGAGACAATTTGTCTCGACTGAGTCCCGGGTCCATATTGGTTAAAAGACTTTCATAGTTAGTTCCTATATCCTTGAATAGGAATGTTGTAATGTAAGCATCTGGGCAGGAATACATATATTCGATCAACACTATCAAAAATAGTTACAATGTCAATGTGAACATGATGAAATTTTTGCTATGGTAGTAGTCACACATTGCCAGCTTGCCATGATATATGGCTTCAAACCAGAACCAAATGAAATAAAAGAATATCACCCAGAGAAGAATATCCAAAAGAAGAAAAAGATGAGAGAATCCCAGAAGAGTTCTGATAAATTTACACCATCGGAAGAGGATGATGTCCCATTTTCCTAGTGGACAAAAGTGCTGTTTGTATGCAATAATTGCATTGTGGCGCAGGGGAACCTGTACTTTCCCGAGTTTGCCGTAAAACTCGAAATCAAGGTTTCATCATCGACAAGAAAAGAGGGGCTAGGGTAGTTGTACTCTCCAGAGTTTGCTACGAAAGTCCAAACTAAAGTGATGTGAATTGTGATCATAAAGATCTGGTGAAATTTGTTAATATATCAATTTCTTGTCTAAATACATCAAATTTTGACATTTTCAGCCTGAAAAAGAAACAGAGAAAGGAGAAAAGGGTCTAATAAGAAGAAGAACATCAAGAAAGAGAGCAGAAGCAGATCAGCAATAAACCATCTTCTAGGCTTTGATTCTGTAATATTTCTTATGTGCAAAATGCTTCTGTTTACTGCATTTCAGAATGTAATCAATAAAGTTGTTCCCAGTTTGTATATTAGTATTGAATTATGCAGAAAAAAGAAAGTATGTTTAAAAATGACTGTTAGACTCTAGCCTTCCATTCATACTAATACAAACTTAGCTAACAGAACAACCCACTAATTTAAACAGCACAATTTTGAAATAAACAGCCAAGTTCCAACTGGACTGGTCCTATTACTCAATATGAAAAATAACAGCAATATTCAGACACCTTTTTTTCTGAGTGTCATTTTCATATCCACTTTAATCTCAAAAGATCCCTGCTTTCCGCTCAAATGATAACAGCATTGTACTACTTCTTTGACACCCAAATTGCATAAAAACTAAAAATTTACCGGGATTTCAGAAAGACAGGCATCAGCACACAGTGAACTCATTATAGTAAACAAAGCAAGCAACATGAGCACCAAGAGAGCATATTTGAGCATTTTAAACAAGAAACTCATTGACTCAACAACATTTAAACTCATTGAATTGACTTAAACAAAGATTCCAAGCTAAAAGTAGTAAACAAACCTGCTACACTGTTGGCAGAACCTCTGTTGAAGGCCACCAACAACAACCTGAGGAGACTTGGAATGAGCGCCACACACTTTGTCCACAATGATCTCATTGTACTTGATGCTGGGGTATCTACTGGCAATTTCCCGACAAGATTCCAAGAAGAGGCCATCAGCAAGTTTCATAATGTTTGCATTGTGCACGCTAGTAACCTGCTTCCGGTTGTTGAGATAGGCATACTCAAAGGCATACTTTGCAATCCATTAGCAGAACTTTGTCATCACCTAGCAAATCGCCAAAATGAGGCACAGACATGCTTCTAAAATCTAACAACTTGATAATAATATAAACCAAAAAATTGACTGGCACATTTACAAGACAAAGGCCAGAAATTATAATAACATACACGCAGAGGATCCAATGAAGGAAACCTTATATTACTCAGACCAAACTGTATTAAGATGAGTTTTCTATCTGAGATTCTTATAGGCAAAACGCATACAACAATACCAGAAAATGAAGATACTTCTCTACGACTAATGAGCACCAAAGAATGAGACAAGATACCAGATGCAATAAACTAATAAATCCGCAAAGTGCAGCAAAAGCTATCAACTTAAGGAAAGCAACATCTGTACAACAGCAGGATAAGGTAAAATATATAAAATTTTGATTGCCCTTACACTACTAAGTGATTATCTTTTCAGCTTCAAAATTATAGTTAGCTACATCAAATTGACACATCGAAAACCAATAACCACAAACAGCTCTGCTCTAGGCTAAAAAAGAGGTAGCTCTAAAAGCACAATTTGGGAACTCAGACAATTGACAAAATAAAAATTGAAACTTTTTGCTACGAGCTAACCTTAAGGCTCTCGACAACGCCGGGAACAACCTCGTGCTCGATGCCGGAGTACTCTCCCTCAGCGTTCTCCCTAATAACGACAATATCGATGTTCTGGTGATGCGTGGGGAGCCCCTTGAGATTAAATCAGTGGACCAGAGAAGCGTCTAGATCGAGCTCCTTCCGAAGCTGGACGTTGAGGGAGTGAACACCGCCGCCGACAGGGGTCTTGAGGCCACCTTTCAGACAAACCTTGTTCATCTTTATCGATTACTATATGCCCTACCTAGCAGAAAAAAATAACACACCTTTTTACACACCGAAATGGCGGAAAGTGTACGTATAACCGGTGGTTTGTCCAACCACCGGTATATACATGTAAATGTCTATACAATTTAATCTAAATTGGCTATTAAATTATTTATGTAAAGACTAAGTAAAATTTTCACATGATAATTATCAACAGTAATTTACATAATTATAATTTTTATTTTTGACTGAAAAATTTGGGCATTTTAAAAGTTACTAATCCAACAATTAATTAGACCTGTCAATTTTTATCTGTTATCTGCAGGTAAAACGGGATTTATTTTTTATTCATATTATGAATACGGGTAAAATATGGATACGGGTAAAACGGATATGTGCATAAATGAGTAATTTAAAAAGACTGGTTAAAACGGGTTGGGTCAATGAACTCATATGGGTAAAAGTGCATGGGTCTAACCCGCAGATTAAACAATTTTTATATATCTTTTACCCGTTTCCAGCGTCACCATCTTCGGCCATGTTTGCTAGAGTTTATTTCTCGCTAAACTGAACTAGAAAAATAAAAAAATACTGAACTGAACTGAAATGTTTTTAAAAATACTGAACCGAACTGAAAAATACAAAAATATTAACTGAACTGAAATTAAATAAATATACTGAACTGAACTGAAAAAATATAAATATGTTGGATTGAACTGAAAAATATAAATATAATGAACTGAAAAAAAAATTAAATATATTTTATCTGAACTGAATTGAAAAAAATTAGATATAGTAAAAATATTTATTATTAACAAATAAAATAAGCTAAAAAAATATTGGGACTGAAAATACTGAACTGATGGAGTTTTTAAGTGAGTATAGTATTATTATATGGTAAATATTAAATTATTAAAAGATGTGGTTGGGCTAACCGCTGGTTATACGTAGCGGCTCCCCGAAATGAGGTGGTGAACTATGGGTTGACCAGCCAAAGGAAAGAGGGACTTCGGAGTATCGAAAGAAGGCGGAAAGTCTACACGTAACCACATGTTTGTCCAACCGCAAATTTGAGCAATTAAAATATTGGAGAATAGACCTATTTGTGCACAAACATGGTAGGATAATTTAAGGGGCATATTATATGTAGTCCATATTTTGCTTATTTTACAGTTCAAAATAAAAATACGTTTTCGATATATATGATATGCTCAATAATTATGTATATCAGACATATACATTGAATATATTATTTCTATTGCATACTCCTGCAAATCAGTTATATATCATAATCATTTATATATGATTATATGATAAATATACGGATTGCAAATAAGCAAAATACAGACTGCATGCATCTACCAATTTTTGTTGTGTGTAGGAGTTCATTTATTTGTATATTATTTTCCTAATTTAAAATTTCACCATTTTCCAATATTGCAAAATAATTAGTGCGAAACCTTTATTATTTGATCAAATTTATTATGTGTAGGAGTTTATTTGCTTGTATACATTATCCACTAATTAAAACTAAATTATAAAATCATCCACTAATTAAATTCTAATTAAATCATAATTAAATACACTACGAAATATCGTATTCTTATTAAGCTCAGTAGGGGAAAAAGTTTAAGGTAGTATGACTGAATGCAATTATATTCCATCAAAAAATTGCATTTATTCATAACTGAAACTAAATTTTAATATATTTTTCTTCAATATATTTTAAACATGTATAACAGACGTTCAATACCATTTATAATTTTACATGAATATGCTGATTAGTAGATATACCAAATTTAATTTAATTGAATGGACCAAAATTACATAATTAACCAATTCAAATGAAATCAATTGAAAATCAGGAAATAATGATGAAAACAGGTCTAATTGAATCTGAATTATACATATAGAATCAAACAAAATAGTAAATTAATATAACTAAAAATAGTAGAATAATAAAATTATGGTATGATTGGGAGAAAAATTCCAAATAAAAATAATTAAAACTAAAATTGCAAAATTACCCACATTTTAAATCCTAATTAAACACATTACGAAACCTAGTATTCTTATTAGGGTGTGATAAATATGGAATAATACTAACACTGATATATTAATATTCTATCATTAATCACAATAACAACATTGAAAAATTGGCTAATTTAATTTGAATCGTGTTTATACAATTAACCTAGTTTGGGAAGATAATTATCCAAGTTCCATTCCAATGTTATATTGCATAATTCCTCAAAAAATATGTTATATTGCATAATTTATATTTTAAAACATTCAATGCAAATAGGCTAAATTATTTGATAGGGTAAAATATACTGTGGTAAACAAAAAAGGAAATACTACTGCAAAATATTCAACAAAAAAGCAAGAACTGTTTAAAAAAAAACAAAGAAAGAAGCACTATTTGGTCAGACCCCACACCGGTTAGTCCAACCGGCGGTTGAACCTAATGGCTCCCGAAAGAAGGTGGCCGGAATCGCGATTTCAATTTGACTAGGTAAGGGAGGTTACACTTTGTGTAACTCAACCCGGATTGAATGTGGCGTGTAGTTTGAGGGAACAATTTCATAATGTGCAAATTTATTGTTTTATTAAAATATTACATGTAAAGCATATAGGTATTAATTAAAATCATATTTTCACTGAACTGCACTAAACTGAATTGTATTAAATTATATTTTCTCTGAATTTGACTGAACTGAAATGGATTAAATTATATAAACTTAAAATAGTTAAATTATATTTTCACAATAGCCATAATTCTATCAACATCCAAATTTCCCGCCAAATTCCCTTGCAGATTACCATTCGGCTTCTTCAGTTCTGCTTCCAAATTCCCCGCCACAGTATTCTTGTAAGAAGCTTCCAACATCAGCTTCACTACAGGTTGATCAACTCTTGATACATCTTCAAGAACACCTACACCTACAACATAGAACCTTCTGTATGAAAAATAGAATCGGTATGACTAAATTAAAATGTAGATTTTTGCTACCATTTGCTAAATCGAGCAAGAAATCAGCTGGATTCATGGGGAATGGTGGGATGCATCATGCTGTTTTGAAGTAAACCAATGCATCACCCCCTTTCCCAAAGTAGACAGGATTTCCTTTGGACAAGAGCAAAACCTTATGAAACATATGGAAGAGCCTGATAGAAGGCTGATGAATGGTCATAACAATAGTCCTGCCTCCACCATTAGCCAAATCCCACAAAGTGGAGACTATTGTTTGAGCAGTTGTCGAATCCAAACCCGATGTCGGCTCATCCCAGAAGAGCAAGCTAGGGTTTATAAGCATTATTTCTTTATCCATATTATCCTTCTAACTCTATGGATGTGAGTAACAGAACAGTTAATCAAAGCACAGAGCAACACAACTTTAAAGACTACTATGTCGTTATATGAGGATGCCTACACATGAATCTGCAATTATCAAAAAATATATAAAATTCCCAACTAAAATACCCTAAGTTATTCCAGAACTTACAACAGTAATTAGATGCTTAGAGTTGGCGGATAAACTTACTCGCAGAGTACGGTGTGATGCAGGGCTTCACAAGCACATTCCAAGTAGCATCTAAATCATCATTAGAGCTACACAGTGGAGGGCTGGTCCCAGGTGTCCTCTTCTTAAAACAACTGTTGCTCAAAGGCTTGGCCCATATGACAGTCTGATCTCTCCTTGAAACAATCCTCCAACACATTCTTCTCAAAAGGTCAAACATAGCAGCCCCAATTCTTCGATTCTCCTCATCGAGAGCTTAGGCTTTGGGTGAGGAATACACAAAATAGCCTCCTGGTCTTAACAGTCGATCCAATTCTAGCAAAAGAATTCCATCTCTCTGAAGCCAATCAATCCAACAACGCGAACAGTGAACCAGCTCAAATGATCTACTCGGATAAGGCAGTCTTCTAGTCCCCAATACACCCAAAGTAGACGGTATTCCCCTCTCTAGCGCAAACTGTATTTGATTCTCATACACATCGTTAGGTGCCAACGACATAGCTAGAATGTCAAGAGGAAGAAGGTAAGCCCCAAAACTTGCAATTCCACACCCCACATCGAGGACATTCCTAAGCTTCCCACCATTGCTCAGCTTCTCACCTGGAAACTTAAGCATATGCAACAAAGATGAACTTCTTATAGTGATTCAATTTATTTTTTTAAATAGCGATATTCAGCTTGCTAAACTAATCAATACCGAGGCAATCGCAGTGATGTACTTGTTTGCACCATGATGAAAATGAGTGCCCCCGCCAGAAACCTGATCCTCTCCCCATCAACAATCATCCAGTTCCGGTCAAATTTCTCTTGTGCGAGATGCGCGTGCGGTATGTTAGCTTTCCACACTTGATCCCGACTATCCGGCCATTTGACTGGGATCTGGACTTCTAAAAATGGCCTCATTAAATCAAAACTAACGAAACCAGCAACAACACCATTATATCAAGCTAACTCCTCCTAATTTCAATACACAAGCAAACCAATCGGATAACCACTAATGACTAACCTTGTAGCCATTCGGAGGCGGGATGAGGCAGTTATAACGCCGTTCTGGAGGAGGACAATGTCGTTCATAATGCTCCATCAACGTCTAATTCAGCTTCAATTTCTGCTGATAAATGAGATTCCTATCCAAACACGGAATCATCTCCGAATACCGCAAATCACAAACCTGATAACATAATCATATCATCATTCAGGGAATACACACAATAAACACACAGAATAAACAATAACCAGTTCCAGTCAAAATTGCATACCGGTATGCTCCGTGGAACTTCGGGATTACGATCCTGGTCATCCTCCGGCACCTCGTCGATGTAAAACTTCTTCGTCCTCCCGGTGAATGGATCCACGCTGTCGTCCAGAGCGTCTTTGGGTCGGGGCAGGCGCGGAGCAAACAAGGCGGCGTTGTATAGGCAAGCCAGCCCCAAAAATACCATCAATCCTATCAGCAGACACTTGAAGAGCTTAGCCGTGAGAATGACGACGCTCTTCCCCTTCATCTTCAGCTTCATTTTCCCTCTAATTCGAGCAAAATCCCTAGAAATGCAGATCCATAAATTGTGAGGCCGGAGTTGGCCTTTCTGGATCTAACCTGGTGGCTCCCAATGATGCTGTTCTTATACTGCAGTAACCCGAGCTGAGTTATTATAGCCTCAGCTGAGCAGTTTTCTCGGGTTTCGACAGGGAATTTGGCAGCCTGAGAAGGACTGTAAAGACTAAGGTTTCAGTGATAATTACCACTGTATGGCCAAATGGCCTCAAGGACTCCACCATGAGCAACAAGTCTACCGGCTGCTGTAATAGCTGCACCAGCTAAGAAACTTGAATGCTGAAAGGTGCCCTTCTTTTTCAGTCCAACGTATAAAGCCCTAGATGTGCTGAGCACAAATATCCACTTTGAGCCCTCAACAGTATCAACAAAGCCTTCACTTTCTATGTACACCTGTTTACCATTTTCGATTACCACTTCAAAGAATTGCCTCTCTTTCTGATAAAGGGAAGAATAACAAGAAATGAATGAGTAAAGCTACAAAAATCATCACATAAACAGATGAAACATAGAACAGTCAAATTATCAACTTACTGGTCCAAGATATTGGATGCATTGCTGTTGAAGTTTCGTTCTAGAGCACTTCTCCTCAATTCTTTTCCATCTCCAACATCCAACCTATATAATAATCCAGAGCTAATCTCATCAGCAAGAAAGGCCTAATAAAAGTACTCAAGCGAAAGTTGTGTTCTAGAAGGAAAACTCACCAAAAGAAGAAATGTTGAGCGCTTTCGTTTTTAAACAACAAATCATAGTAAAGGTGTAAATTATGTCCATATCAATGGTGTGGATCAATCTGCAGGAGAATCAAAATAATCAGACATTGAAGAGGAAGCATTTTCAAAAAAAATCATACCAAGTTAACAACTTAAATAAGAGGAGCTGTTATAATACTTACAGCTTCAAGCCAATGTTGCAGAGCCAGTTTCTGAGCGTTGTCATCCTTGGATAACCCTTTCCCACCTTTGCTACTTGAGTTTTCGCTCTAGCCCATCGTGAAAGAGCAGTCTCTGACTTGTCATCATTGAAGAACGAAATAGAGCCCTGCTTTAGAGCCACGGAGTCCAATGTCTTCCACCTAAAACACAACCAAAACACAGTTAGGTAAACTGAAACAAAAAAATGATCATAACATTAGAGCTTGATTTGGATCAATGGTTTCACAACTAACCGTAGTTCTACAACCACAACAGCACAATCTGCAAGATTTCTTCGAGTCCAGTAACTCTTGTAAACCTTCTGAAGCTTAACTGCTACAACATCGAGCTCTTTAACGGGCCGTGGAGAGAACAGGATGGCTAAATCAGGGAGCACAATCATGGGGCTTGGCCTCTACATAGGTATCTTTACATCTTGAATTAGAGGTGTGAATGAGGGATTTCTGTCGAGCATCAATCTTACAGGTTCACATTTGGTTAGAATAATAGAGTTTTTCCTGTAATAATACAACATTACATAAGAAATCAAAACTGAAAGGAAGGGCGAGTCAGGACTTTTATCGAACACCTAACCTGCAACTAAATAATTAGTAAACATACGACTCAAAGGCCACTGATGCTAAAGGAAGCGAGAACGAAAACAATTCCAAACACCAAAGAAAGCAGGCATTATACATAACTACGACATTACACTATAATCATACAAAAGCAACATTCTCCTAACGTTGGGAAGAATAATGAACAACTTCAACAAAACAAAATGAAGGTATATCAAGAACCAACCTCTAACTGTCTACGAACATTCGCCATGTTGACAGTACAGACACCCTTGTATTTGATATTGCACACTCTCCGGCGCTTCCAGTGAGCATGTATAGTATCCAACATATTGTGAGTGAAACCATCTCATCCTTCAAAAATTAAAAACACGAAAGCAATGACATCAACAAACATCCCAAGTTCATAACTTTAGCAAAAAACAATGCATACCCATATTAACGATGTATCCCGGAACCACCAGCAGTGAAGCATCTTCCTTAGAACATTTGCTTCCTCAGAAATGATTAAAATCGTTGCAGAAGTTCAATGTCTAATTTTTTAAAACCTTAGCCATAAGAGCTTCATTTCCAGCATAATTTTCCTCTATGAAACTAATAGTCAAACTGATCACAAGCAGTATAATGATGCCTAAATTTTGGTAATCAATCTCCTTATGTAACATCATCTACAATTACCTCTTCTAAAAGCATCAGAGTGGGTCATCACTTCGGTTTTATACATTCAATCTCATAATAGTATTATTTTTAGGTAATCCTTCAAGAATTCAAGTTTCTAATGATCAAAACATAGGCATCTCTGATCATAACCATACTTTTTAATCAAAGGTGCAAATTCAGCAGTAATAAAAAGGCACACACAAAGACAGGTTGAGAAACTAACCAGTTGCAAATGAGAACGGTCTGCATTATACGACCTCAAAGCGAGCAAATTTAACGAAGCCTGGAAACTATATTATAGAACAATAAAATATAAATCAAAGTAATACTGAATCAAACTCCGGCAGCTTCTTCTTACTCGCCGACAGCGGCTTCCACCCCGTCCACGGCCTCCCCATGGCAGACGGCTCAAACGGCGCCACCAATCAAGGTAGACTCAGAGAAAGCCCAAGAAAGTGTTTCTCCACCAAATTAACTTACTGGGTACTGAAAATCTAGTGATGTGAGCGAGTGGAGCTGGAGATTTGATCTCCGGGATGAATTCGGAGGCTCGAAACTTGGGCTCGGCCGAAACAGAACGCAGAGGTCGATGTGGGGTGCCGCAATTCAAGGCGGTGGAGGTGAGCATGAAACCTTGGTTTGTAGAAACGCTGACTCTGAAGCAGAGGGTGGGTGGCAAGAACAAATTCGGAACGGCAGCCACGTTGGTCATGGGTATGGAAGGAGCGACACGTGGCACGCTGGGCCATGAAAATCGGCTGTGAAGTTGGGTGACCTCGTACCGCTTGGGAGGCGAAGAAAACGACGGGCGGCGGTGGAAAAGACACGACGGGAATAAAAATTGGGGAAGAAAAGGTTAAACGGGAAACTGGGAACTGAGACTATACCGGCCATTTTGGGGACATTCGTGCTTTCAATATATGATAGATATGGTAATCTACAAGGTTCTGGAAATGAAATGAGAGTATTATAAATTATACATAGTCACGTGGTCGAACTAATAAGTTGGAAATTTAGTATTTTGAAAATATTATTAATCAAACTACACATTGGAAAAGAGTAGTTATATTTTTATATCTATTTAGTATTCCATGAACCACGATAAAATTTAAAATTATATAAAAATATAATAGCACACACACATATAATTCCTTCAAATAATAGAACATTAACCAAACTGTGTCATACTAGTAATAGTAACATATCTCAGCATATAACTCATCTTTCTTTCAAATTCAGGGAGAATCAGTAAATAAATAGCTGCATACATATTACTTAGTTTCCATCAGCTGCATTTTCTAGTTATAATTTTACAAGTAATAAACATTTTTAGTACCATGCTACTTTCGTGGTCTTGTAGAATCATTTTCTTAACTTTAGGATCAATTTCTTAACTTGAAACAACTCTCGTAAACATTGTAAGCCATGAGACTGCTGATCAGGATCTCTGGAAAGCTAGATCGCAGAGAAGCTGCTGCTTTTCAAAAGGTTAGTTCTAGTAAATTATTAAGTACTCGTTCGATTATTCATTTTGGTGGTTCATGAGAACAGTTTTTTATCTGAGAACAGTATTCTAAGTAGGAGAGAGTTACAACCTCCAATCTAAAGTAGAGGTCCGAAAGCAAGGTGAAAAGCAAAATAAGTTCAGTGATTTGATTATATAAGCCAGAAAAGAACCAAAAACACCAAAAAACCCAAGGGTGTGTTTGGTTGGGCAAGTTTTTGCAAAACTTGGACTATCCAAGTCCAATTTTGTAAAATCTTGTTTGGTTCACCAAGTTTCCCAAAATCCAGACTTGCAAAATTCTAAAACCAATCAAAGATTTTGTTTCATACTCACAAAATCCAACCCAACCAAACAAGGATTTTGCAAAACCAGACTCTCAAAATCCCAAACAAAAACCCAAACTCTCAAAATCCCAAAACAAAATCCAGACTCTCAAAAATCTTGCGAACCAAACACACCCCAACTTTTTTCTATATTAATATAGAATGTCATTTGACCCAATGACAACATATCTGACCACAAAGATCTATGACATACTTGAATATTCTAAGCAGATAGGTTTATTCCTCTGTCTTGGACAAAAGATACTACAATGTTTAGCGATGCTAAGAATGAGATTTAATACAGTCCGATTATTTGAAATGTTAGCATAAAAATGCTTTCTTTAATTAGATATGGAAGCCTAAATCTTCAAAGAGGTGAATAATGAGTGCATAACAATAAGCACAGACAATAAATCTGTGATATTATCAGACTACATTCAAAACCCCAGTTCCTTATTCTCAGACAGTGAAAGCAGAACAATCTAGAGTAATTATACCACGAAAGGTTAAACGCTTTTCCACTGTACTTTAGCCTGACTTATAAGGAGTTCATATCTAACCATACAAGCACAGACATCAAACATCAGCGAGGTTATCGTCATATCGATAAGTTTAATGCCCCGAAATAGGAAAACTAAACAACATTTTGAAGGTTTCTACTCACTGCTCGATTTAGAGATATCCTTAAACACAGACATCAGAAATGAAGCTACACTGAAACATTGACAATACATATGCAGAAAAAGCACCAGTCTTGATGCTCTATCATAAATCCTAGGTCAAGCAAAATCAAAAACAGCATTATAAATCCCAATTTCACTCAAAGCCCAACCTAATTACAATTGAAAATGCTAAAAAGGAGAGAGCTACCTGCAATGCTGAAAGCTGGAACTCCAGTGACTCGAGGGCTTCTCCAATGTTCAATTTTAATAAACTCCGTGTTTCCTCATCATCGTCATCTTCTCCATCGTCAAAAACATTTTCTTTGTTTTCGCCGCCATTCCGCTTGCCGTCAGATGCTGCTTTTCGGACACTCAGAAACTCTAGCAAAAACAAGTCCCATTCTTTCCTCGTCTATATATAGCACTCACTTCTGCCTAGAAATCCTTCTTGCTAATCTGGGTTAGGAATTGGGATTTGGGGATGTTTGCATATGAAAGATAGGAGAGAAAGGCGAGTGAATAGTGAAGACCAAGAACCGCTAAGAACCGCCAAAAGATGGGCACAAGAGGACTCTTGATATCGAGATTACATTAACATCAACAACATATGACAAAAAAGAAAACCATTTTTTCCTCATTATTTTCAAGATTCACAGATTACATTAGATGATTTTTATGGTTAATCCCTAATCTCGTCGAATATACATTATTACTATACGGTACAATAAACTAAATATTTGAGAATTAAGAACAATATAGGTTAGCACAATGGTCAAAAGGTAAGACAGCAAGAGTCGTACGATAACCGCCACAGCGGAATCCAGATAATCAAGAAACAGAACAGGATACAAGGCCTAATCGAAACCCCCAAAAGGGACCTAAAGCAGAGGATGCCCTCCATTTCTGCATCAAAAGTTCCACACACATCAAAATCTCAAAGTAAAACATTCGACTTCATCAAAATCTCAAAATAATGAAAGAAAACTTGGATCAAATATTGAAGGAAAAACTCTCATCTTTATTCATTCTCTTGGATCAAAGAGAGTTTTTGTACAATTGAATAATGAATCAAAGATCCTAAACTAAAATTAAATTCTAGGGTTTAAGGGAGATTCATTCTCTCAAACCGAGAGGTTTTGTACATTTTGGATGAAGAATCAAAAACCCTAAACAAGAACGGCATTCAAGGATTCGAGGCCCATCCTCGTATCTTCGATTTTCATGTTGATACTCCATTGTTGAGCCTTCTTTTGCAATTCCAACTCTCGCCTCTTCATCTCTTCGAGTAACTCCTTCTTTCGGAGAGCAGGAATTTGTTGTCTCTTGATTGCGAGATTTGTTCGCCTGATCGCCAGAGTTTTGTTCTTCACTTCATGGCTCATCGGGATTTCTGGAGCTTTCTTCATGATTCTTCTTTTTTTGGATTGCAAGATTCTTGTTTTTTTTTGGATAGCGAGAGATTTTTTTCAGATCTCGTTCTGAGTTTGAGATTGCTGATATGAATGATTTCTACTGGCAATACCCGTGTTTATATAGGCGTCAGATTTTTTTTCCTCTCGTTTTCCCTCACAAAATCGGCTAGCTTTGTGAATAATTTCTTTTCACTTTGGTGTTTTAAGTTGGTGCTTTAATTTGTTGACTGAGTCAATCATCCCCTAAAACTTAATTAGGTCACTAATCCTATAATTTTGTGCAGGTAATATTTATTAGATGATTATGGTTTTTAAAATGTATATTTTATAAAATATAATACGATATCTTAATGAGAAAGTCTCTGGAACTCCCAACTTTCCTGACTTTCCATGAAACTTTTCATACGTTTTATCTTATATAGTGTACCTTTCAATTTGAACTGTATATTTTATCACTTGAATTTTTTTAATTTTTACATAAATTTCTTGAATTTTCACAATAAAACATATTTTACTATATGTTTATTTTAACATGATTAATGTTTTAGCACAAAATTATATTACTTGAGTTTAAATATATAGTGGTAGTTCCATAACATTTAGGAAAGTTGGACTTTTTAGAAACTTTGCATATCTTAATATTACTACAATGGAAAGAAAATTTATATAAAAAGTATATATACTTTGATTGAAAACAAAATACAGTTTGAATTCAAATTCACAATTTTGAAGTTATAGACAAATCAAATTCTGAAGAAAAAAAAAGTACGGAATTCTTATTTGCAGGTTTTATTTTACTAATGCAGTCTGTATTTTGATTGAAACTGACAAGATTGTCCTTATTGATTTATCTTGTTCAAACTTTAGCCACTTGATCGAGGGTGTATTAGTCTTTTCTGGAAATAATACGGACTATAAAAGTAAAATACAACCTGCAAACAGCATTGCCCAAAAAATAATACCAAAAGCAATTCATGTTACAAATTTATAGAAAGACAATATGAAACTACATTTACAAAGTTTATTTTATAGTTTTATTCTTTTAACTAGACCCTTGATCAATGATCGGATCAACAACAAGCGATTGTTGATCCAAATCTTGATTTTGAAGCCATCCATCTTCAGTAGTAAGTGGAGGAGTATAACCTTCTAGAAATGGGAGTGGTGGAGGGGTGGGCGGAAGCTTGTGTTATAATTTGGCGAGAATGTCATCTACTCGCTTAAGTTCTTTCAAGTCGATGTTCTCTTTAGCACTCTGTAGCATAGGTGCATTAACGTCATCTTCAGAATTAACATATCCAATATTTTCCAATTTTGAGTGTTCAATGTTGAAAGCTTGATATGTGAAAAAATTGTTCGTGCGACCCGAGCCTTAAAAATGTTGCACAGCTGGGGAGCTTGGTAGATTGTACCATCCAAGACATAATAAGTGAGCATTGGCAATACTTTCTCCGGACCATCCCTATTCTGTTTGCGAATGAAGAAGAGATTAGGCTCTACTACCTCGCTCAGTCCATACTCTATGCCCTTCATTTTGGATAGGTGAGAAATGTCGAGAGTATGGATGGATTGACGTCGCAGTTCTTCGTTGTTGCACGTCCAGTCGTAGAAATGAGGAGACAATGAAGTAATCGAACACTACGTACATTTTGTTTGATTGTGTAGCTATTGAGCCATACCTGATCTCTAAAGGAAATTCCGGTCATGTCTGCTGTCGGAAGAGGTGGAGCTGGTGGTGCTCCGCCATCCATGTTTGGTGGTACTACTATTGTTTTAACTTAGAGGTTGTGTTACTAATTTTTCATAGAGTTATGAAAGACACTTCTGCCTTGGTTCTGTTTCTATATAACCTTTGGATTACTTCCTTTTCCAGTTGGAGTTTGGATTTCAAAAAGAATGGAACATTTTGTCTACTTCCTTTTCCAATTTGAGTTTGAATTTTACAAGAAAAAGAAAAGGGATAAAATATAAATTTTAACTGGAGTAAAAAAATCATTTGACCTATCTTATGATATACACATTCATATTGGTACTTCTCAACTAACATTTCTTATTCATTTGTCATTCAAAACTCTCATACAGCTCTATATATATTCACATTCCTCTAGAGAAGCATATATTGTAATTGCTGCCGTGGGGCAACCGAATATGGTGAGGGGAAACTGGATAAAGCCTGGCGCAGTTGTCATTGATGTTGGGATAAATCCTGTAGAGGTTTGGTGTTCTTTTCATGATTTCTTTTTGGGTTAAAAGCAGAGGTACCCCTAACTTTATAAGAAAGTGCCAATGTACCCCCGAGTAATTCAAAAGTGCTGATGTACCCCTATAATTATATTGAATAAAGAAGTGTACCCCTAAAGCCAATTTTTTAACAGCATTTTGAACTAAAAGACAAATTTACCCTCACTTGTTGGCCTATTTTTTTCCCTGACCCAAATGCCCATGGGTACAAAAAAAAACCCAAGAAATCGATACCACTGAATTACAGAAAAATTACACAGTATTATTGAAAAAAATTAACATTTATATCCATAAACTCAACAAATTGAAAATATTGATGAATTTACCATAATCTCGCCAACTCTATTCTCTCCTTTGGTAATTTGAGCTAGTCACGCAAATTATTACTGGGTGTGGCGGTTTCGTTCCCCCGGCTCAGACTAATTTCTAGGCACGGCGGTTTTGGTCCCCCGGTTTCAAACACGTTCATCCGATGAAGTAACGGAATTGGTTGGGGAATTTTCGTCCTAAAATTTTGCCTTTTTACCATTAAATAATAGTGATGGTATTCTTGACATTTTACACTTGACAAAAGAAAATTCTGTCCAAATTATACATTTGAGGGTATAGTGGCACTTTTTAAAAACATAGGGGTACATTAGCACTTATTTAAACACTTGAGGGTACAATTGCACTTTTTTCTTTCTTTTTTTACCTAGTTTTTCAGATAGTTTTCCATGATTGGTTAAGAGCTTTACACATCATTTACCAATGCTTATTTCCGTCGGGGAGCATTACATATAACCACCGGTTGTCCCAACCGGTGGTGTGGGGTCTGGTGGATTATAGTACATTTTTTTTACTTTCTCACTAAATAAGCGGTGCATGTTACTTCAGTTCAATATATTTATATTTTAAAGTCAGTTTTTTATATTTATATTTTTTCATTTCAGTGTAATATTTTTATATTTTTTTCGGTTCAATTCACTATATTTATATTTTTCAGTCCAGCTCAGCATTTTTTTATTTTTTCTAGTTCAGTTTTTATTGAGGAATTTTTTCCAGTTCGGTTAAGGTAAATATTATTATATTTTTCAGTTCAGTTCAGTTCTAATAAATATATCCAATTTTTTTTTCAATTTAGTACATTTCCTCTATATTTTTAATTACAACTCTCTACAATTTTTTTAGTTCAATCTACATATATCCACTTCTATTCAAATCAGATCAGTCAATTAAAAAAAATAATGTGATTTGTTGCAATAAAAAAAAATTCAGTTATACTATTTTCAGTTTAAATACTTTTTGTTCAATCTTAGCAGTTCAAATCAGTTTTTTAATCTTTGATGCTATACGACCTAATGTAGTTGTACTATATTTTAGCATTTCCAAATCCATAAATCTTGTTCGAACAAAGAAGTCTAGTTTTGTTTAAATCAGATCAATTAAGTTTTGATGAATTTCAGTTTCATTCAGTCGTATAATTAATGTGTTTTTTAGTTATAATTCGATTCAATTAGTGTTTACAAGATTAATGCAAGATTATTATTTGTGAATATGACGAAATGGAGCAATCTTCGTACGCTAGTGGTTTAATCGTATATTTGAATATTTTTAGAACCAGTCAATTTCAATTCAATTAAAATTATAATAGAGTATATTTCAATTATGTACCAATGTTAACTGGTCAATATCAGTTTAATTTAGTCATATTGTCTTCAATACATTGAAGACAATAACTGACCATCAATAAAATAATTGACCTGCTAAATGCAGTCCGTGTTTTACTTATTTGCAATCCATATTTTTGTTATATAATCATATATATAATAATTATGATATATAATAATTATGATATATAACTGATTTGCAAGTTTATGCAATAGAAGTAATATATATGATGCATATGTCTGATATACATAATTATTGACCAAATCATATATATCAAAAATGTATTTTTATTTTGGACATCAAAATAAATAAAATACGGACTAAATTGATCGAATTTCTCAGAAACTGACACGTAGGCGGTTGAACCAACCTACGGTTATACCTAGACTTTTCGATTTCGGGATGCCTTTTGCAACAGGATCCTAAAAGCCCTCGAGGCTATCGACTTGTTGGGGACGTTTGCTATGAGGAGGCTAGCAAGGTTGCTTTAGCCATTACTCTTGTTCCTGGTGGAGTTGGACCCATGACCATAGCCATGCTGCTGTCAAATCTCATCTCTACAAAGCGAGCTCACAGTTTCGAGTGATATTTTCTTTCATCACTCTCTTAGAAAAAATAAGACCAAGTGCCGACTTTTTCTTTGAGTTTAAATGAAAAGTCAGTAATGAATTGCATCAATTAAGCAAGAATAATTAAATTGTGGTGACATTATCCAGTACATTAACCAAAATAACAAACCATAAACCTAAACCTAAGGTCCAAAACGCCAAATATTACATCAAGCAAATTATACAAAAGCTAATATTTCAAGCTGTACACATTTCAAGTACAAATTTAATTTAACTTCCCATAAAATTTGGAGAAAAATTGCATGAAAATGTTAATACAGTATTTGTGAATCAAAAGACTTAGTAGAAATTGTTATAGCTGGTTTTTGGCCTTTTTATTAAAAACTAAATTTACTTTATAATAGGTGATATTTTCTCCCTTACTAAGGATCCTTTTTCACATTTTTTATGTTTTCTTGATGTTTTTTTTTATGGTATTTAGGAATTGTTGGGTATATTTAGAGCACTTTGTAACATAGCAAGCATTTCAATAATTTTTTTTTAAGAGAGTGTAAAATTCATCCACTGAATTTGTGGTAGAATTATCGATTGATAACTAAATCAATCTAAGAGCGGGTTATTTCTAACGTCAAACATATAATATTACAAATGTTAGTTTGCGGATTTATCAATATGTCTTTGCAATTATTTTGGTTTCTAGCTTTTTAGGCACCTCTATTCAGAGTTTGTGATTGTACTAGAATTTATATTATAATTATTGAATATATAAATGGATTTGAGTTTGAATCTTATGTTCAAAATTAATTGATTGACAAAGTATGAGGCCTATAAATCCTTCTGGAAACTTTATTTGATGTAAAATCCATCCTACAAATGCGAGTTCGATAGGATGAGTTATGCCGGTCTCAAGTGAACCATTTTCATGATCATTAATAGGGACTTGTTCTAATATCTTCTTAGAGTTCACATCAATGTGCCAGGGTCATCACGAGTGTACTACAAGTGGAATTTGATGAATTCTGGGCTGCTAATCAACCTATATCAATACTTTGAAACCGTTTTGAATCTAAGAAGAAACTTAATCGGAAGCTTGGATAGTATTTCAAAAATGAGATCTTTGCCAAGATAAAATCATCTGGTGCTTGGGATAATCCTTCTTCTCCCTCAAGCCACTTGGTCGCCTGATTCTACATACCAACATGACAAATAATAATTAGCAATCCATGCTGAAATTAATCATGTAATTGGGATTTAGGGTTTCAATAAAGCGACCACATACAAATGTTGGAGCAAACTAATTAATTCAGTGTACTGACCGTGGCATTTTCTGGTGCTTTTCGGCCTGTCAAGTTCAGCTGTTTGGAGCTGCTTGATAACTGTTAAAACTGCTTGAACCTGCTTGAGGTTGCTTGGAACTGCTTGGATTATTTTATTATTTATGGATGAATATTCGTATGTGGTTTAAATGTAATTAGACAAGTTCAAATGAACAATATTTCATTAACAACAATTAAAATAATTTCTTTAATACTTAAATTTCAAAACATTTTATTTCTTTTCAAAAAAATTCAAGTCGGATGAAGTAAGTTACTTGAGCTGGTTGGAGCTGCTTGAGCCTGCTTGGAGCTGCTAAAAACTGCTAGGAGCGGCTTGCTGCTTGATGCTGCTTGCAAGAATCTGAACTTGACAGGGCCTTCGTCTGGCGCTTCTCCGGCGCCGCTTCATTGCTATTGCTTCTCTGATGATTTCTCCAGCGAATAAGCTTATGTATGGCTCTTTTATCAGAGTTAAAAGAAGTGAGAAGTTCGAGATGAATAAGACTTGGTAATGGAGAAGGACTCAACAAGAGTAAGCTTCACTTTAGGGCTTCATCACTCAATTTCAATAAATATTTTGCTTGTTTTATATTAATTTTTATTTTAATTTAGTTTTCATTAGTATTGTTTAATTTAATTTAATATAGTTCAGTTCAGCAACAAAAAGTTGGAGAAGAAGCCCTACATATAGCTTACTATTGTATATTATTACTAATCTTGAGCTTTGATCTTTTATATTTTATTTTTATTTGAAAATTTGATCTTTATACATCTAAGAATACAATTTGAACATTAATATATACAAGGTCACACTGCACAACCAAGAAACATATAAATCAGAATCGCAAACCTTCAAATAATTTGAACATTAATATATACAAGGTCACACTGCACAACCAAGAACCATATAAATCACACAGTACAACCCTATGAGAATGAATATAGAGATTTTTCTGAAAATGTAAACATAGTAGATATTCTCCGTATCAATGACGGTAACACCATAAACTAACTAGCCGATAATAGTCTATCAATCCTAATACTAGAAAGGGGTCTAACAAGGGTATGGTTGTTGCAAGCAGCACTTTCATAAAATCTCATTCTAACTAACTGAGTGCATACTGACCACAGTACTGACTTGGTCAAGAACTAAATTCTTTAATCTTGCAAAAACGATACAAATCTGGAATTTAACCACATAAGTTCATTCTCCTTTTATGCTATACCTAAGAAATGGCCAAATCAAACTTTCGACATACACGGTTAATTTCAGCCGTTGTCGTGTGAAATACGCTAAGAATTCTTCAAGGTTATCATAAGGGTAATCACCACACTTGAGACTGTACAGCAAAAAGGCCTTGATAGCATTCCCCGTCATATGACCAGGAATAGGTATAGTCTGCCACGCCTCACCTGGTCCGGAAGAGATACCATACATAACATGAGTGCCCATCTCACGTTCCCTATGCACAAACCCATACTCTTGACTAGTTGTGAAACCACTATTAACTCTTGTACAAGATTCCGTCACACCATAACGACCCATTGATAAGTCCATAGTTCGTATTCGGGCCTCATTCATACTCGGACCAGGGCCCGAGAAGGGTCGTGGGCTCGAGATACGCTGAGGGTGGATCTACAGGTCCATCAATCCTAATCCTTATAAGGAATGCGTATATTATGAATGTTCTACAAGGAATATACATCTTCCTAAACATGGTAATACAACCATGTCCGAAATATACTTCTACTATACATGGTAATACAACTACTATCCCCATAAGAGTTGTATTACTACCATAAATACATATCTTGGTGATAAACGGATTGTAGCCATATAAATACCCAAAGGTTTGGTAGACCTCTCTATCTAATACTTCATACATTACACCTTAAGCAAAGGTAATGACTTGAGCGTCGGAGTGTCTACCCTCGGGACACCCGGGGCTTTGTTTTGCAGATCAGTTCGAGAGCCTGGTTCGTCGTCGAAGTGCTGGTGTCTGCCATACATCAATTTGGCACGCCCGGTGGGACTTCGTGCTATTTGACGACGTCGCCGAACTTTGTCTCTGATCTGGTCTAGTGCACCTAAAGAGCAAATCCTCCAACAACATGTCTGACGCTGAGCATCCCAGACGAAGCGCCCACGTGCAAGGGCAAAATCCAGAAGAAAATCCAGAAGCAGGACAGCCTCCCCCAGGACGCGGACGCGGTCGACCTAGAGGATCTCGAGCACGCTCTACCTCGGAACCGCCACTAAGCTCTACCGTAGGGGCAGGAAACTCCAGCGTTCCAAATTCCCTCGGTCCAAACCCCGTCGTATCCAGAGCACCCTCCTCCGGTCCGAATCTTGCGGCATCCGAAGTGCCACCATCTGGATCGAATCCTGTCGGATCTGAAGTACTGAACTCAGGTCAGAGAATCTTGATCCAGACTGACATGAACCATAGCGAGCGCGTCAACAGTTCAGACGGCCTCGACCGAGAGAATGGTTTGGGGTACATCGGATCTGACTCGATCTTCTCCGTAGAAGAAAGAGCACAAAGGGATCGACAAATCCTCATGGAAAGGCAGCAGGAGGAGGAAAGACAAGGACGTCTCAGGGAAACCTTAAATCAAACCATACGGCATAACCCGCCAAGCTCTGAGCCACCCTATGTCAACCTCATCTCGGAAACCCCCCTCCCCCCCCCGAGAACGATTCCTGACGATGTCCGAGCACTGATGAGGGACTTACATTCCCAATATCCTGACTTCGTTGCATCTCTGATGAACTCAAGTCAATCACTTCGTGCCCAGACGCATGAAGCCCCAAATCGAGTCTCTATTCCAGGAGACCGAACATCACCCCTCCTGGTCATAACCAGCAGCAAAGATTTTTGTATGATCTATCTCGAAATCTACCTCCCTACAACAATCAGAGAAATCTGCCACCACCTCCTAATCCAACTAACTACCAAAACGAAGGCGCAGGATTAAGCTGAGAGGAAGTGCAGAGAATGCGCATCAATAGCATTGAAGAAGAGCTTAGGCGCGAAAAAAGGGATTGAACGCGGAACGAATGGCAAAACAGTGACGACCGGCCTTTCACCTAAGATGGAGCTTACCCTACTCGAGGTAAATACGAGGTCGATCAAGAAATCACGCGTATCCTCGGACCCAGAGGACAGTCTGCTCGCTCTCCCTTCTCGCGACATATTGTGAACCTCCCCTTCGATGGCCACAAGAAGGTCCCAGAACACTTTCCCACATACGATGGTACCAGTGATCCTAGAGAGTTCCTCTCGGTCTTCTTCAAGACTCTGGAAACCAGGAATTTCCACGAGTTGGAAATATGCAAGATCATCCCTAGTTATTTCCGAGGGAAAGCACAAACATGGTTTACTCAGACAAAACCAGAAAGTTTATTCGATTACTGGGATTTTGCAGAGTTCCTTCTCCACGCTTTCTTCCAGAAGAAGAAGTTTACTAAGTCCGTCGGAGATTTGGGATATGTGGCCCGCCTTGAAGGAGAGACTGTGATATAGCTCTATCACAGACATGGATCTAGCTACTGAATGCTATGATCGAGATGAACGCCTCCTGATCAATATGTATCGAATGAGTGTAAATGATGACACTCTGAGGATGAAGCTGGCAACAAAGAATCCAACAATCATTCAGCATCTCCAGGCCATCATGGAGAAATATGCTAGGAAAGCGAATGCCGTGACAGGCAAGAGACCCCCAGACTCCCATCTAGACAAAAAGGAACCCATGATGAAGATACCGAAGGTCGAGAAGACTGAAAACGCCTCCAAACCTATCTTCGAGTCATACACTCCTCTGGCTAGATCTCGGGCTGAGATTTTATCCATTCACAGGCACCTTTTGAAGGACCCACCCGCCATGAAGGATTCAGCCGAGCGTCAAAGGTCCCCGAAGTTTTGTCAATATCACCGAGATCGGGGGCATGACACTGAGGAGTGTTTTCAACTCAAGAACGAGATTGAGAAGCTGCTTCGCCAAGGAATTGTGCAACAAATTGAACCTTCGATAGCCGGCGACAACCAGGGTACCCAGAAGAGATATGGGGGAATATCCTGGCAGAAGAAGAAGGATGGCTCCCGCAACAACAACAATAACAATAACAGCCATGTTGGCGGAGGCAACAATCCTCAAGATCCTCCTCCACCACCGCCAAATGGAGCCAACCGGGTCATCAACGGCATCAATGGCTATATAGGAGAAGCAATTTTCTTGACTAAGTTGAAGGATAGTGTGCGGGCCATACCACATACCGAGCCAGTCAACAAGAGGCTTCGCCCTGAGGAAACCATTACCTTCTCGGACGCTGATGCCGTACCAAATCAGATGCCTCACTCTGATCCTCTCATCATCTCGGCAACCATACAAGATTTCCTGGTAAAAATAGTCTTCATAGACGATGAGAGCGGGGTAGAAGTAATGTTCCAAGATTGCTTCCAGAAACTAGGATTTACCAAAGATGACCTCAAACCTACGGGTCCGATCTCGGGGTTCACAGGAAATCCAGTAGTACCTCTCGGGGAAATCACACTCCCAGTCACAGTAACAAACGGAACAAAAAGCCTAACCCTATACTACACATTCGTGGTAGTCGACACCGTCACACACTTCAACATTATCCTTGGCAGACCTTGGATGTGCCAAGCTAAAGCCGTATGGTCTCCCTATCATCTGATGCTAAAATTTCCAACACCGCAAGGGGTAGCTTCCATCAAAGGAGATCAAGGAATGGCACGTTACTGCATGATCACGGCCATCTCTGATGCCAAAAAAGTAAGTAAAATCTCGGCCATCAACACCGTTCTAGGGGATCTAGTACCTGATCCTGATCTCGAGCAACCATTGGTGTTCCACTTCGAGGAAGAGGCCTACAACGAGATGACTGCACTAGGGCACAAAAGACGCCATCAAACCTTCCGGGTGGGGGAACTGGTAATGCAAGTAGGCCCGTGGTGCACCAACAAGCTAGAAGGAGCGCTGGAATCAAGGACTAAAGGACCATACAAAGTCTCCACAGCCCAATCTGGCAGATTTTATCTCTTGCAAACTCGCGGAGGAGAGCAATTGGATCCTGTCATTATGGCGCCCTTCTTACGCAGGTACCTCGGAGCTAAAACTAAGTAGACCTTCTCCAGCTAAGGAGAAACTACTTCAATAAGGCCTACGGGCCAAGCTTCTTCTTTTTTCATCTTTTCATTTTTTCATACCCGAGCTCCCAAACTCGGGGTTGTTTTTCATAATTTTGCCAAACTTCCCCGTTCGAGGAATACAATTTCTTTTCAATATATATATATATATATATATATATCTTCTATTTTATTTTAAAGCAGTCAAAAATTCCTCTACTACAAAGAGATAATATGCCTTATAAAGCATAAGTAAAGACTGCTGCCTAAGATTTATACGCTTATAAGCGTGTGGTTGATATTTATCTAATATGAGCTGTTTGCACTACGTGTCCGAACCACAATCACCTTAGGCCAAAATAAAATAGTATAATTACAAAAAGTATATGGTTAACACCAGCACAATGTGAATCACACAAACTCACAAAGTTTGGAACTCGACTCTCATTGTGATACACCTATTAAGGTACACATCACTATTTATTCAGGCTATTCATAAGCCTGAGAGTCAATCTTCTCAAGGATTGCAATATAAAGACCTTTATAAAGGCAAAATCTGTTATTACACTAAAAACTTCTTACACATTGTGAAGGTCCTTAAATATAGGGGTACGTCCCCGACCTCGAGAAGAAGTAGAGGCACGACCTCGACCACTTTGGAGGTCGTGGCCCCAATTACTTTCCTCTGCCATCCTCATTAATTGAGAGGGCGTATGAGACCTCCCTCTACTTCTTATGATTGCAGGACGAGCAGGAGATCCTTGAGCTCCAGGAGTGGGTGGCGCTTCTCTCCCCCTCCCACAGAAAATCCCTTCTGGAGGATTTACCGTCCCTCGAGATGTACCACCTCGGACACGAGACCTTATAAATGGTCCTGAATTCGGGACTGAAGAAGGCCCACATATCTCCCTCCTTGAAGATACTGAAGGCGTGACAAACACACCTTGAGCTTCTAGTTCCTTTATTTGGAACCTGCAAGCATTCAGCTCGGCTTGACACATCCTCAAATCATCTATGACGGAGGCAATCTTATGATTCACGGTGATGTTTTCATTCTGAAGGGTAGAGATACGAAAGTCCTTCTCGTGACTCTCACCCTTGATCTTCATTAAGTCACTCCTGGCTTTCCTCCATTCTTGGTCGTAGTCCTTATTGGCGGCCAAGGCTTTGTTGTATTCATCTTCTAGGTCCTTATACCTCGACTGAAGATCACTCAATTGCTGGTTCAGCTCAGCTCTCAGCTCCAGAGCTATCTTTAGCCCACCACGAAGACTATCATATTCTTCTCGCACGAGGCTAAAACAGCCCTTGGAATCAGCCAAATCTTCCTCCAGCTTATTGTTCTTTTGAAGAACAGTTTCATACTGAACCTGCAATTCAGCACAAGCAGCTACGCAACACTGGACATAAAGGAAGACATGGAATTATCAAATTCATGAAAGAAATATATTATTCGGAGTACATGGATATCAAAAGACTGAGTAAAAGGAGAAATTCCTAAATAAGGAGAGAAGGTTCTAAGGAATTACAATCTTGGGTCCCCCATCTTGAGTCTCAGGGTTCTCAGTCGAGGCTTCCATAGCCGACTTCTTCACCAAGTATGCCAACTCAGGATACAGGCTGCACAGCTTCTCCTGAAATTCCTCAAGAGTTAATGTCTTCTTCAAGGATTCCAAACTAGTCAATAGACTAGTCTCAAACCCCCCAATCTGGCTAAACTTTGCTCGGAACTTCTTCAAATCCTCCGGTACTTCCGGCCAAGTATAAGCAGGAGCCAACCATCCCTGAATCTACTCGCTGAGAACTCCCTGAAGATGAGCCCACATCTCTGAAATCTCGGACTTATGGTAGAATTCGCCATACTTTTGGCGATGAGCCTCCATCTCTGGACAGTTAAGGCAGAAATCTATTATCAGCCAAACTAGCCGCCTCTGACAAGTAGGATCAGCATATCGGTCTCTCTCCGTCTCCACCAAGACCATCCTCCTCTTCAACTCTAGGAAGGAACCATCAGTCAACCTCTTCTCCTTCTTTAAAGCCCCGTTCTCCTCCTCCAAGGCCTCTCTCTTGGCCCTCTCTTGTGCCACCTCATCCTGGAGGCGTTTTACCACATCAGAAGGCTCATTGGATCTCCTGGACATCTCTTCCTTCACCAGTTCCAGCTCAGATTCCTGTCCTTGACAGTGGCTATACAGTTTCCGAATGGAATCGTACATATGCTTCACTTGGTTCAGAGACTGTGAAAGAAGATAAAGACAGTTAGATAACTACACCTCCAGTTCTATTAAGAGCTAAGTTGATCATACCTGACTAATTTCAGGACATCCTGGAACCATCTCGATTAGGGCCTCGGGAGAAGGAGGTGACACATATTTCTCGAACTCTTCTAGTGGTCCGAGTTCGAGCCTTGGCTTCTTCGGAGACTTATCGGCAGAGCCCCTTGAGGTCTCAAAATCCCTTTTTTATCACCATCGCTCGGCAGTCCCCTCGACTGTACCAATTGAGCCAACAAATTCGCTACTCTTTTGTCATTGGAAGCACCCACTGCATAAAAAAGGAATGAAGTTAGCATCAGCCAAAATAAAATAGTACATGCGAGAATATTAAACATATCAGACAGAAGCTAAAGACTATTCCTCCTTGGTCCTACCACACAAGGCTTTCGGAGAATCAGAAGACCGAGGCATCTCTTTTCTCGGACATCGGACTAGGGTTAAACCTTCATCCTCCTCCTCATCTGATGGATCTCGGGCAACGGGTACGAATATACACTTTGCTACATCATGACTTTTCACCTTTGAAGGTATCTCTTTTGGTCCTCGAACCAATCTTCTAGTACGACGCCTAGCATCGGGCATCAATCCAGAAATTTCCTTATCCAAAAGACCTTCATCTCGGGCATCTCTCTCTTTTATTGCTCTAGAGGCCCGAAGAGCCTTAGCTGAACTAAGGGGATCCTGCCCCAAGGACAGAACGGTTTCATACCAAATAACTGCCATTTTGAAGAGTTCTGCCAGGCATTTGATACAACCACCTATATGTTTCAATAGGCCATTGCCAACCCATCTCCTGGCTTCCTGGCACAAAATTACCTTCTCTAAGCTTGATCTTCTCCCTCACCAACTTCCCTGCTACATTTAGCAATGGGCGAGTTGGGTCAACATCATCCCATGCTTCATTGCTCAATTTCTTATTCCAATGGGGTACTTCATACTTGGTCCGATCAAAGATCAGTTTCACTTTGTCCCAATCTTCACATTGTTGAGGAAGCACAAAGGCTCGACCCATTGAAGTATCTTGCACACAGACTGTTTTACAACAGACACCTTATACAAGGTCCGTAACAGAGCAAGGCTAGGATTATGACCCCTACGAGCACACCAAGTTATCAAGGCCATAATGATTACTATCACATTGGCATGAAGTTGCCCCGGATGCAGATTATACCATTGAAGAAAATCACTTAGCGGTGGGAAAAAAGGAAATGCTAGTCCATTCTGCACAAATTACCCGTATATAACCCCTCGGGTTGGTGTCACCAACTCTGACGCAGACTTGTCTTCCCCATGATACATGAGATCAGCATCAGAAGGAATCGTAAAGGGACAATTTTTGATGAAGACAACAGCATCAGCACGCGCTTTTTTCTCCTCTGATGACATCTTGCTACTACCTTCACCGTTTTTGGATAGTCTACCTCCGGAGGCATGCATCACCATGGGGCTATTCCCCTCTACCCGGGCCCTCCTTGCCATAGCAATTAATCTCTTCTCTTCCGCAGAGGCTTTCTTCCTCAACACTACAGGCATTTTCCCACTAGCTACCTCTGATCTACGGCGGTCACGGGAGGTAGTCTCCTCGGTCTGAGCGTGTACATACTCTCCCTCATCATGATAGGGGATGGAAATCGTTTCACCACTGCTACTCATGATTACAGAGAGTATGGGGGGAAATATTTACACAGAGAGGAAAAGGAAAAAGTAGGCACAATGAAATCAAAGGAGGAAAGAAGATAACACTTACTGATAAATCAAGGAAGCAGAAATTGAAGCAGAAATTTGGGGCTCCAGAGAGTGATGAAATGTCGACGCGACTTATGAACTTGAAAAGAAGAAATTTTGAATAAGGAAGACAAGAAGAATGATTTGGGAGATTTAACCCAAACCCAGACAACATTTATGACGAGTAATTATCTCGATTCTGGTTCCGATGCAAGCAATTGGAGAGACGGGGGACAGACCGCCTCTACTTTCCAATGAATGCACGCCACGCGTATTTACCATCTGGATTTCAAAGGAAGCTAATCTCAGCCGTCCATATAATTGATGGAATACGAAAGAACTTTAAGCTAGATATTCAGAAGGGTAAGCCCTAGAGGACAATCCTAGAAGGACACCCCGAGCTTAACACTCCGAATTATACTCCCTCGAGTTATTGGTTTTCCCTCGAGAAGCAAGCCTCTCCTTCAACCTTCGAGATGGAGCATTCTATATTCTGAAGATCTACCTTGGAGCTACTGATAAGTCCATGGTTCGTATTCGGGCCTCATTCATACTCGGATCAGGGCCCGAGAAGGGTCGTGGGCTCGAGATACGCGGAGGGTGGATCCACAGGTCCATCAATCCTAATCCTTATAAGGAATGCGTATATTATGAATGTTCTACAAGGAATATACATCTTCCTAAACATGGTAATACAACCATGTCCGAAATATACTTCTACTATACATGGTAATACAACTACGATCCCCATAAGAGTTGTATTACTACCATAAATACATATCTTGGTGATCTACGGATTGTAGTCATATAAATACCTAAAGGTTTGGTAGACCTCTCTATCTAATACTTCATACATTACGCCTTAAGAAAATATACTGACTTGAGTATCAGAGTGTCTACCCTCGGGACACCCGGGGCTTTGTTTTGCATATCAGTTCGAGAGCCTGGTTCGTCGTCGAAGTGCTGGTGTCCTTCCTACATCACCCATTATAAATAAATCTACTCGAGTTAAGCGGGTAGGAGGTTTTTGTTCATAGAAATAAAACACTGCTAGAAACTGACCAACAGAATATACACTCCAAGCACGACATTCCTGCAAAAGCACAGAGTCGGGAGGTTCAATGACACTAAAAAGCTCGGTGGACAAATTGACAGTAAAAATACTCTTGTTTTGTGTGGCCCAATGAAGCTTCCCATTGAGAAAACAACCAGGATTATCCACCCAACCAACCTCAAAATTGCCTAATTCCAATTTCTTCCAGGTATTAGTTCTCGCACTGTATATCTTAACCAGTGTCGTGGGAGAGTTCCGAATCCCAACAACTTTGAAGTCGTCACCTAATTCATCATATCCAAAACCAAAGAAAACATCATATCCAATACTACCAAAGTAGGGAAGTCTTTTAGATTTCCTAAGAGCTGGAATCCATATAATGACTTTGTGATCAACACTTGCAATGCAAACCATACCACTACAAGAACCTACCAAATCAACATCGATAGTGCAATTTTCTGCTTCATAGAAGCTCATCGGATGAGATATGCTGGTCTCATTCACTGGGAAAGACTCGAAATCAGATAACGTAGGGAGAAGAGGGGCCTGTTGGAATATTAAGACATAGTTTCTATCAATCTGCAAGAGTTTATGGGCATAGTGAGGGTCACCACAAGCGAATTGCAAGCGGAATTTGCTAAATTATGGGCTGCTGATGAACCTATACCAGTACTTAGAAACAACTTTGAACCTAAGGAGGCACTTAATTGGTAGCTTGACTAATATTTCAAACATGAGATCTCACCAATATCAAAATTGTCTAGTGCTTGGGATATCACTTCTTCTTCACCCCACCTAGCTTCATTCTGCATAACAATATATTATAAAATATTGATTATACCAACTACCACATGTTATTGCACATTAGAGAATCTTGCTAGCTGGAGTCCCCAAATTGGGGATTTAGGGTTCATCGATTGATCTAATGCAAAAATTGGGCAAAATTTAACAAATCAATCAAAGCGGCATGGATAATACTGATCGTGGCGTATTGCGATTCCCTCTGTTTGGTGCTTCGTCGGGGCTTCATCGCTTAAGCTACTCCGGCCAATCTGCGGCGGCGGGGAAATGTTACTCTCAATCTATCCGTGTTATTATTGTAAAACGTTTTTGCAGTTTATTCCTCACTACTTTTCAACATTTTATGAAAGAGATATCCATGCGTTGTGTGACTTATGTCACTTGTGCGGATACATCAACCTTGTTTTTCTGAGGTTATATTTTAATAAGTGGAATAGAACTAAAAATGGTGTTGAAATGAATTAAAAATATTAATTTTTACTTCATTTAAAATATTTAAAATTAATAAATTCAGACTATTTGAATTATTTTTTGGAACAAGCTGATATGATCCATAAAACTTAGATTGTCATTTTAATGTACATCATATGATCCTTAGGGCTCTTAGTTTCACCTCTGTCTCTTCTTAGCAGAAGCCTTCAATTAAGCAGGCCAAAAAACTTGCTGATTCAGTGTTTCTGAACCTATGCTTCTTACACCAGTGTGACATGCTTTTATAAGTTTTATAGATTGAATTGCTTTTGAGGGCAGAAAGCAACTTTGTTCATTTTCCAATATTTCAAATTGATTGTTTATGTTATCTTCTACAGAAGCAATACTTTATATATGAACGAGAATTTTACAAATTTTGGTTCTTTCTTTCGTCCTAACTTTCTTACCCTATTTATTCTCTCTATTTTTTGAACAAAATTTTAGCCTTTTTTATAGAAACTAAATTTCTAATCGATTTCAAACTTGATTCTTAATAGATTTTTAATACAAACCTTCCTCTTCCTCTTTTACAAATGAAAGAGATGTCACACCTATGCTATCTTTCACTGACTTTCAAAGTGATGAACACTATGACTCTAAACATCCAAACTTTACACAGGAGTATTTGTAGTGATTGATGAACATAAAAGAACAACATTAAAAAATATTTACAAGACTATATTAAATCAAAGTGTGTTGATTAACCTCTCAAGTGTGAGCAAACCTTATTAAATCAAAATGATACCAACAAGCAAACTATGGAACTATAAAGTGGTATATTTACGAACTTAAAACTTCATCGAATGGAGATGGGGTGAGGACTTCAACATCATCATCCGAATTATTAGAAAATATTTAGATTGATCATTATTGGTTACTATTAATTGTATATGAGTTGTAGTATATTTTGTTTTAGTCATAGAATATTTGATTTCCCTGTATTATGGGAATTCCTTTTGTATTACTATTAGAACATCCTTGTATATAAATAGGAGTCTTGAGTTAATGAAAAATCAACTTTTGCAGTAATCTTTTCTCTGCAATATTTATATGGTATCAGCTTAACACGCGGTCCTTACCGATGGCCTCATCTACGTCTTCCGCTTCATCGATATCATCTGCGTCTTCAGTCTCGGCGCACAATCTCCTCATGGCTGCTGGCGGAACCACCACCACCCTCCAGCTTCCCACTCTATCCATTCGCCTAGACCACAGTAATTACTCTCTGTGGAAAGGTACTGTGCGCTCGGCTCTTGAAGCCTTCGAGCTTGATGATCACCTTCTCTCCGACCAGACTCCGGCCAAAACCATCACACCGACTGGAGACTCGGAGTCAACCACGCGACCCCTAATCCGGCGTACAAACCTTGGAAACGAAACGACAATTTCGTTCTCCTTTGGCTGCGTACCACTCTCACCATTCCGATACTTGGACATGTTGCTCGTGCCACCTCTGCCGCTGATGTCTGGACCATGCTTTCCCAGATGTTTCAGTCCCAGACGCGAGCACGCCAGAATCACCTCAAACAGCAGCTGCAGTCTCTCCCCAAAGGCTCCATGTCCATCATGGAGTATGTCGAGAAGAAACGGGGCATCTCCGATTCACTGGCGGAATGCCTCTCAGCCGTCTCTGATGATGACTTTGTATCATACGTCCTCTTCGGCCTGGGTGCTGAGTACGCCGCTTTCAAGACGGCGATCAACATGCGTGATTCAGTCACCTCCAATGAACTCCTCGGCCTTCTTCTCCAAGAGGAACAACGAATTCTAGATTCGTGTGCTTCCGTGGCTCCCTCGGCGCTCGTTGCTCACCGCCATGCCTCTACTGTCTCTGCTCAGCCGTCAGAAAGGGCAGCCGCCGAAAGTGATCTACCTCGCACTGTCTGTCAAATCTGCGACAAGCCCTATCACTCTGCTAAGAACTGCCACAACCGGTTCAACGATGTGGACTATCCACCTACAAATCGCCGATCAGCGGGACGTCAAAAGCAGCGCAATCCAGCTCGCAAGCAGGCTCATGTGGCATACACCAGTCCATCGGCTCTCACTGATCCTTGGGTGATGGATTCTGGAGCCACTCACCATGTTACAGCGGACCTCGATGCTCTCAATCTTCAATCTCCCTACACTGGCACTGACAACTTAGTTGTTGGCAATGGTAAGTCCCTTCCCATTACTCATATCGGTACTCGTAATCTTTCTTCGTTGCATGTTGCCAATAAACCTCTTTCTCTTAATGAAGTTTTAGTTGTACCCAAGATTTCAAAAAATCTCATCAGTGTTTCAAAATTATGTAGAGATAATAATGTATCGGTTGAATTAACTGCGGATCATTGTTTTGTTAAGGATCCTCATGGTCAAAAACTTCTCAAGGGAATCGTTGAGAATGGTCTGTATTGTCTGAATTCCCCATCATCTCCCAGCCCTAGAGTTTTTGTTGGTGAACGTGCTTCTGTTGCTTGCTGGCACCATCGGTTTGCTCATCCTCACGAGTCTGTTCTGCGTCGTCAACTGTCTGCTTTTAATCTACCAGTTTCTGCGAATAAAACTTTACCTCTTTGTAGTGCTTGTCAACTAGGCAAGAGTCATAGATTGCATTTACCTTCCTCTCATGTGTCATCAAGTGAACCTTTTGATTTAATATATTCAGATGTTTGGGGTCCTGCCTATGTTCCTTCGTTAAATGGAAATCGCTATTTTGTTTTATTCATTGATGATTGCACTAAATTTGTGTGGATTTATTTTCTCCAAACTAAATCTCAGGTTTTCTCTACCTTTCAACTTTTCAAAACTATGGTCGAAACTCAGTTTTCTGCAAAAATAAAGGCTTTCCAATCTGATTGGGGTGGTGAGTATCGTAATTTATCAACTTTTCTTCAAACTCAAGGGATTTTACATCGAATTTCTTCCCCTCACACACCTGAACAAAATGGTGCTTCTGAAAGGAGGAACCGTATTGTTGTGGAAAAGGGTTTGGCACTGTTAGCTCATTCCCATCTTCCTATAGAATTTTGGGAACAAGCTTTTCACACTGCCATCTATCTAAATAACAGAACCATCACTCCTATTTTAGATTATAAATCTCCCTACTCTTATCTTTATAAACGGGAACCTGATTATCAATTTTTAAAATCTTTTGGCTGTCAAACATTCTCATTGGCAACAGGCAATGCAGTTAGAGTATGATGCTTTAATGACTAATGGGACTTGGGACTTAGTTCCAAAGCCCTATACTTCTAATGTTGTTGGTTGTAAGTGGATTTTCAGGGTTAAAACGAAGGCTGATGGCTCTGTGAAACGTTACAAAGCACGGTTGGTGGCTAAGGGATTCAACCAAGAGGAAGGTGTAGACTACTTTGATACATTTAGTCCTGTTATCAAACCTACTACTATTCGTCTTGTACTCAGTATTGCTGTCACTCGGCGCTGGACTCTTCGTCAGGTTGACATCAACAATGCTTTTCTGAATGGGGATCTTTCCGAGACTGTGTTCATGCAACAACCGCCAGGGTTTGTTTCTTCTTCACATCCGAACTATGTGTGCAGGTTGAAGAAGTCTCTGTATGGTCTCAAACAGGCTCCCCAAGCTTGGTTTCAGAAGCTCAGTCATGCTCTGCTCCAACACGGCTTCAAGCAGTGTGTTTCAGATACTTCTCTCTACATCAAGTCTCATGCTGGTCATGTCATTTATGTGTTGGTTTATGTTGATGATCTGATTATCACTGGTTCTCATTCCAAGTTCATTGATGAGTTCGTTCTCTATCTGAACTCAGTTTTCTCTCTGAAAGATCTTGGTCGTCTTAATTTTTTCCTTGGCATTGAAGTGCACCATCTTTCCTCAGGCTTACTTCTGTCTCAAAGGAAGTACATTTTGGATCTCTTGGATCGTAGCAACATGGCTGGTGCTAAGCCAATTTCTTCTCCAGCTACTCCTGGCTCGCGGCTCCAGACTTCCGGTGATCCTTATCCAGATCAGCATCTTTATCGCAGCATTGTTGGAGCTCTTCAGTATGCAACCATCACTCGCCCTGAAATCTCTTATGCTGTGAACCGTGTCTGTCAGTTCATGCACAAACCAACAACTGAACACTGGCTTGCTGTCAAACGCATTCTTCGCTATCTCAAAGGCACTATCACTGCTGGACTTTATTTCCGTCCGGCTTCGGATTCTCGCCTTGTTTGCTATACTGATGCTGGATGGATTTCAGATCCCGATGATTGTCGTTCTCAGCATGGGTTTTGCTTGTATTACGGTGGCAACTTGGTGAGTTGGGCGTCTAAGAAACAAGGTACTGTTGCTCGCTCCAGTACTGAAGCCGAATATCGTGCCATTGCGTTTGCTGCTGCTGAATTAATCTGGTTGCAACAGCTTCTCAAGGAAATGAACATTGCTCTTTCTGGCCCTCCGACAGTTCTTTGTGATAATCTAAGTGCAACTTTTCTCACAGCTAATCCTGTTCTTCATCACCGTTCGAAGCACATCAAACTAGATTTTCACTTTGTTCGTGAACAAGTCTGTGACGGTTCCCTTGTGGTTCGACATGTTAGCTCAGTTGATCAAGTTGCTGATGTTTTTACTAAAGCCGTTGGGACGTCTAGATTCAAAGACTTGCGTTCCAAGCTTCTTGTTCGTGCCCGAACATGAGCTTGCGGGAGGGTATTAGAGAATATTTAGATTGATCATTATTGGTTACTATTAATTGTATATGAGTTGTAGTATATTTTGTTTTAGTCATAGAATATTTGATTTCCCTGTATTATGAGAATTCCTTTTGTATTACTATTAGGACATTCTTGTATATAAATAGGAGTTTTGAGTTAATGAAAAATCAACCTTTGCAGTAATTTTTTCTCTGCAATATTTATACGAATTTGCACCTGAGGTGTAACCTATATATATAACTCATTTGATAGTTAAAAAATAATGAAATTAATTAATATCAAAACAAAAAGTTTTGACTTAGTTATGAGGATCAGGTTACTTGAAGATAGTCCTACAGGAGACATCAATGAATATGAGATATTTGAAGGGTGCTGACTACCATCACATGAATAAAATATGGCTACTAAAATTCTCTCATTTTTAAGTTTCAATGTAACAAACTTGGTCTGTTTAACATGATTGCACGCATAGAAATTTTTCCAACTAATGTCAGAAAATGTTAGGCCATCTTCCACTATATACTATATTTTCACGGAAAAAACAACAGTTGCAGTAGATATATTAGTTGACTTAACCCCCTTGATGAGGTTAAGTATCCAAACGTAGATGACAACCACTGCACATGAAAAAACAGTTACATTTAAACACACTTTATGATATCACTAGACAATTTTATAACAAAGACTATACTTAATATTATAACATACCAACTTCTCCTCCGCACCATCTGTTGAAATTTTCAAAAAATGTGGATACATATAATGATAAACGTACGGAAGAGCAGGACCATCACAATGCATTCAAATTTTAGCACCGGCACGAATAAATCTTCTAACAAAGAGAAAATTCGGACGAACACTAATACAATGTAAGTATCTAGAACGCAGTATTTTAAATGACTTGATGAAATTGCACATTTTATCATAATTAAGCATCAATTGATGGTCACTCAATTCCAACTCAAACTTCTCTGATTTATATGGCTGTGAACTTCCACGAACCTATTAGCATGTCTACTAAACATTAATTGAATTTTCATGGGAAATTTCTGCAATATAGACGTATTTAGAACAATACAAATCACAAAGTGCAATAAAAATAAATAAATAAATAAATAAATAGAAAGTCTCGAAAGAGACCGTTCAGATTATAGACTAGATTATTTTTAACTAGAAAAATATGTAGGTCCTTATTTGCAAAACACGGAGGGATTCAGTTGTAATTTTTAAAAATTTAAGTCCCCCTCCTTAAATCATACGCGCGCGTGTTAATAGGTGGGACCCACCACGTTTAATTCCATTTTTTCGCGTTTCTGGCAAAAATGTTGTTACTGGACCTTGAACCCATAACCTCACGTGGAGGAAAATTGACTTTGCCACTAGATCAAATGGTCTTTGATAACTTTTTCTCTGCCTACCCGATATATATATAACTGACATTAAATAAAACCTTACATTTTAAGATTAAAACCTTCGTGTTATAATCTACAACCAATTAAAATTTAAAATATTTCTACTTTTAAATTGAAACCTATTATTTAAAATTCAAACTTTTTACTTTAAATTAAAAAAACCTCCGTATTTTAATCTCTGAACAATTAAAAACAAACATTGTACATTTAATTAAAAACCTCCATATTTTAATCCAAATCCCGTTAAGAAACCAACAATATACTTTAAATTAATAACCTCCATATTCTAACTACAATTTATTAAAAACCAAACATTTTACTTTTAATTAATAATCTCCGTGTTTTAATGTACAAAATATTAAAAATCAAACATTCGGTTTTTAATTAACAACCTCCGTGTTTTAATTTGCCATCTATTAAAAATCAAACATTCTACTTTTAATTAACAACCTCCGTGTTTTATTGTACAACATATTCAAAAATTCAAACATCGTTCTTCTAATTAAAAACCTCGGTGTTTTAATGTACAACGTATTAAAAACCAGGCATTCCAATAATAATTAAAAATCTCCGTATTTTAATATATAACGTGTTAAAATAGTATATGAGTGTGAATAGTATTACGACAGGAATAGTATTGGGCTGTAAATAATATTGGGATGTGAAGCGCGTGAATAGTTCTGGGCCGTGAATAGTACGTGTGTGAATAGTAATAGGGCATGAATAGTACGCGCGTGAATAGTAACAGACAATAAATAGTACTCGCGTGCCCTCCTTATTTCTATTCAATCATACATTTACTATTTAGTCATCGGTCTATAATATAGACGGTCTCTCACAGACTATCTCATAAATAAAAGACTTAGACCCTGTTTGCTAGAGCTTAGTTCTTACTGAACTGAACTGAAAAAATAAAAAAATACTGAACAGAACTGAAATATATTTAAAAATACTGAACTGAACTGAAAAAATTTAAAAATACTGAACAGAATTGAAAAATATTTAAAAATACTGAACTGAACTGAAAAAGATTTAAAAATATTGAATTGAACTGAAAAATATTTAAAAATACTGAACTGAACTGAAATATTATAAATATATTGAACTGAACTGAAAAAATATAAAATACTGAACTGAACTGAAAAACAAATATATATACTGAACTGAACTAAAATATGGTAAATTTAATTGAAAAAATATAAATATACTGAAATTAACTGAACTGAATTTTTTTATATATATTTATATGAACTGAATTGAAAAGAATTAAATATACTAAAAAATCATTATTAACAAATAAAATGAGCGGAATTGTACATATTACATAATTGAATAGAAATGAAATAGAATAAAGTGTAATGTATTGAAATAATGACTTAATGCAACTAATTTTATCAGATCACATTTACTTATAACAAAATTGAATTACTAAAGTAAAGTTTAATGTATTCAAGAAAATAACAGTATGACAAAATCAAACTGAATTTGATCAACATACACTTGTACATGATTGGAATAGACTTAATCTATACTATACTTTAAAAGAGGATGAATTAGAATTTTCTAAAAATTTTGAATTATTTTTAGGATTAATGAGGAATTGACACATCAGCATCTTATTTTTCCTTTTACAAATATTATTATTTACTTTTAGTTAGACTAATAATCCTACCTTTAACTTCCACTTAATGATCATGCATTGATTTTAAATAACTTTTAGTTAGACTAATAATCCTACCTTTAACTTCCACTTAATGATCATGCATTGATTTTAAAAAAATGTTTTTTTATAAAGAAGAAATGGTTGAAAAAATTAAAAGTGGCTTAATTCACCATATTAAACATCTATATCTATATTATACTTTAAAAGAGGATGAATTAGAATTTTCCAAGAATTTTGAATTATTTTTAGGATTAATGAGCAATTGACACATCAACATCTTAATTTCTCTTTTACAAATATTATTATTTACTTTTAGTTAGACTAATAATCCTACCTTTAACTTCCACTTAATGATCATGCATTAATTTTTAAAAAATATTTATTTATAAAGAAGAAATGGTTGAAAGAATTAAAAGTGGCTTAATTCACCATATTAAACATCTACTTAAATAGTCATTATCTATGTAGTATAGTATAGTACTCTTCAAAACAAAACAAAATCTGATGATGTGTCTTTTTACAATTTTTTGAATCTATAGTACTTTTTTAAAAATGTTTTTTAATTTATAGTACTCTTTAATGTAAGATGATAAAAGCTGACGTGTCATTTTCTAAACATTTTGAGTATTTTTTGCAATCAACTACAATTTGACATGTGTCAACTCTTTTTGAATTTTTTAAAACTTTTTATTCCACTCATTCTTAAAATTTCTCCACTGATAACATGAAAAACTGATACATTATTTTTTTTTAATAAACTGCTCCATAACAATATGCTCTAATTACTCCAATTACTCCTTAATAAATCTGCTCTAAATCATTTTCTGCTCCTCTTTCCCAAAATTTCTCCAGAATAAAGTGAAACATCTATATATTAAATTTCATATATTCCAATTACTCCTTAATAAAGCTGCTACATTTATGGACTCATATGTTTTCACAGCAAACCTTTCCAAATTCTCTACACCTTTTTCATTAGCCCTCTCTCTATAAATTATGTTCTCTAAATTCTGGTAAAACATCCCTCAGGTATGTATGTCTTGCTTAAATTAGTGTGTTTGTTGTTTAGTACGTGAATGATTTACAAAATATCTCAAAATACTGAAAAGATATTTTTCTTCAAAATGTGATCCAGATGTTTCTGCATGAAAACGAAGGTGTATCAATATTATTGATAAGAAAATATCTTCAAAATGAGGACGGAGTCTCCTTATTATTTCTTTTACGAGTCTTTATCATTTACTTTGCATGTTTAGTTGTTCTTTCTTCTCTTTTTCATTGTAATGATTTGTTCCATATTAGTTCTTGGTTCTTCTGTTTACAGTAGTTGTGGTTTTTTAAAAGTACGAACGAAATTTTGTTATGTTTAAAATTATTTAACAGCTTAAAAGGTATGTTACATTTTTCTGGAATTCTTTTACCTTTTTGCTTCTCAATTTTCATATGTTTCCAATTTATGTTCTACGACACAGCTTTGCTGCCAAGTTAATCAGCATTCTGTTACTAAGCATCAATTATTACAGATATTTTAACAAGTCATTTCAATTCAAGTTGATTAAGCTTAGCTCAATTTATTTTTCAATTAAAAAAGTTTAGCTGATTTTTCTTTCATTATCACCATAATTATCTCTTTATTATATTTATTATTACAAAAAATCACATAATTAATAATATTCATCACCATAAATAGCTATAATTGTCTTTCATCCAGTAAAGTGTATTAATTATCAATTTTGTAACATTCTCACATTGTGAACATTTTGAACATTTAGACCTATATCGGAAGAATTCAATCAATTTAATATAAGGACATGGTAGGTAATATATTTGGTATATTGGAGATATATCATTACCGAGAAATTAAAATGTCATGCACATTCGTATGTAATTTTTCATGAATTAAATTATTATTATTAATTAATATATGCATATGATATTTTAAAATAAATATTCGTGCATCGGCACGAGCATTATACTAGTTTTAATTTTAATTAAATTGAACTGAACTGGTTCAAAAAATATTCAGAATGTGATAGAACCACTAGCGTACAAATATTGCTCCATTTTATCGTCTTCGCACACAATGAACTTGTATTTATCTAGCAAACACTAATTGAAGGTATTGAACATAGTAATCATACGACTGAATGAAACTGAAATTCATCAAATCACATTTCTTCATAACCAAATTAATTGAACTGGATCAAATTAAAATGAATATAAATTGAACTGAACTGAAAAAACTGTAGAGATCTATAATAAAAAATATAGAAGAAATTTACTGAACTAAAATATATATAATATTAATCTGAAATGAACTGAACTAAAAAATTAAAAAATATTTTTTCGAACTGAACTAAATTGAAAAAATTATAAAACATTGAACTGAACTGAAAACATATAAATATACTGAAATGAACTGAAAAAAATGAAAAAAAATACTGAACTGAACTGAAAAATATTTAAAAATACTGAACTGAACTGAAAAAAATAAAAGAATACTGAACTGAACTGAAAAATATATAAAAATACTGAACTGAACTGAAAAATATATAAAAATACTGAACTGAACTGAAAAAAATAAAAAATATTAAACTGAACTGAAAAATATTTAAAAATACTGAAAATATTTAAAAATACTGAAATGAAATGAAAAAAAATATATATATTGAACTGAACTGAAATCTCTTCCGGTGAAAAACTTCCTCTCGTGACGTGGCTCAAACAGAGAACTTGATTACACCATCATTAATATAAGGTTGTATAGTTGTAGCTCATTATTGCGTCTCATATTCAAAAGTTGAATTTTCAGAATCAGTACTAATTAGAACTAGACACAAACTGTACTAGAAACTGCTTATTAATCATATAATTTGTATACAATTTGTTTGACAATTCATTACCTTTCGTGATTATACCTGTTTTAATTTGCTTAAGATTCTATCACTACAGTATGGTTGTGATAAAGTTCACAGATTTTGATCAGCAAAATCTAAACTGAAAGTTCTTATGGAATGATATACTTGTAGTGATATACTAGCTACTTGCTAGAACCCCAGATTCTATAACTACAGTATTGCACAGTGCACTCTATTTTTACTTCGTTTTCAATACATTTCAGTTATCACACACAAATTTCTAAAGACAAATAACATATCACAAAATACATGTAAGCCATGCTGCAGTGCTGCTAAAAATCTATAAACTATGGCAACAACTAATGATCATATATATCTATGTACTGAAAAAAGAATTATATGTGCTTAGTTGTGCAACACTCTAAATTTTAGGTAATTGACAATTATTTTCTGGTGGATGTTTTGGACAAAAACATTATCGAAATTCCTATTTACATGTTTTCTTTTACTAATGAAGTATGTATTTTGATTGAAACTGACAAGATTGTCCTTATTGATTTATCTTGTTCAAACTTTAGCCACTTGATCGAGAGTGTATTAGTATTTTCTGAAAATAATACGGATTGCAAAAGTAAAATACGACTTGCAAATAACATTGTCCAAACATTATTTTAAAAACTGTCAAACTTATATTAAGGAACCTTACATCACTATTGAATAAAAAGTATTTGGAGGATTTTGAAAATTTGGATTTGGTTTTAGCATTTTGAGAATTTTGGACTTGAAATTTGGATTTTGAGAATCTGAGATTTGAAATCCTTGTTTGGTATAGATTTGGATTTTGAATTGAATTATTTAAATAGAAAGGAAAATCAATATTTAATGAATTAATATAGTTGACTTTTATTTTTTGATATACAATCAATATTGGATAAATTAATTTAGTTGACTTTTTATTATTTGATAAATATTAATATTTAATGTATTAATGTAGTTGACTTTTTATATTTTGCTATGTATCAATATTGAAAGTATTAATTTAGTTGAATTTTTATATTTTGACTTATTTATTTTTGTAATATGCATGACATACATTACTCTTTTTTTTTACATGTTAAAAAACATGACCGTTGTTTTTTAATTATGACAGTACATTTTCTTAAAGGGAACTAGAAGAGTTATTGCTCCGGTCAATAAATAAATGAATAAAAAGCATTAAAAAGGATGAAACTACGTAGTTTTAACTAAATCCGCCACACAACCACCGCAAGTTCACCATATTCCGGTGCCTGCCATTAGTATATATTTCTTTTTTTGTTTCTTTTAATTTTATTGTTTCATTCTTCATCGATTTTTAATTTTAATTTTTGTTTCCTTCTATTTTTTCAAATACAACTCATTCCACCTATAAAATTCTAATTTACACGGTAATTTCAGTCCATCATGCTAATTAACACGTCTGCAAAAGGAAAACATGAATGTGCGATTTATGGAATATGTATGAAATATTCTGTGTTACTACAAGATCACCATAGATTATATAAATATATTAGACTACAAATATAGATTATAGTATTTCTATGTTAACTATGCATGGATCGCTAGCATTTTTTCTGATGCTGCCTGTCTGGTTGGTCCGAGTGATCCCCTGATCCCTGATCCGACAACCAGGCCCTGCAAGACAGAGCCCCGGGAGGTACCCGAGGGTAGACCCTCCGGTGTGATGATGAAAGATGGATCCGGGAGAGAAAAAAGGGGTAATCACTTGAATAATGAGAGAATACTTACTTGGAATAGTGCTGAGGGGCACTATTTATACAGTGATACATGCTCCTAACGTGGTCCATGCTTTCTATGTTGTTTAGCGTACCTGTCCTTGTCCGAGTTGAGCTGTCCCGGGTACTTCCATATTAGCTTACCTCATCATGGGCCGAGCCCGAACTATCATGGGATGATTGGGCCTGGGCCTGGTATCACCATTTTCCTTAAAATTTGTACTTATAAAAAAATATTTATCTATTAACTTAATATTAAATAAATTTCTTACATTTTGATCTTAATATATATTATTTTATTATAATTACCTTTGATGAATAACCTGTCAATTACGATATATATTGACAATTTCATAATCTTTTGAAATTTGCCACTATAATTTTGTTAATTATGAGTTTTTCTTTAAACACACTTCATCCTCTTCTTCATGAGTTTGTTCATAATATTTACATAAAAAATTAAATATATCGTGCGTTCACGATGACGTTTAATTTAACTAATTAGTTTAGGAGTAATATTTATTTTTCCTTTATTCTATATCTAAAAAGGATTTGGGAAATTTGGGTTGAAATTTGGAACTGAAATACGGATTTCAAATCCGCCATGCCACACAAGGATTTGGATTTTAAATCCCAAAATTCAAATCCTAAATCCAACCACACGGCGAGAAGTCTAGGTTACTAAGAGACGGCTCCTTGCTAACATGTTATCTATTTCACACATTCCATAATGACTAGGTGGAGATGGTTTACACTTTGTGCAACCCGGACCCGAATTTTAAGCAACACATGCTCGTTCTTTTAGAGGTATTTAGTAAATTAATTCACATAAATGTATATTTTATTTTTTATTTTACGTCAGTTTAGATAAATTTATATATATTCTTTAATTCAGTTTAGTTTGATTCAGTGTATTATACTTTTCACTAAAAAAAATTATTCTATCAAATAAAGTAACATTTAAAAGACATTTATTTTTCAAAATTATGTAATTCAGTTCAGTTAAGTAAAATATATTTATATATTTTTTCAGTTCAATTCATTTCATTTATATGTATTTATATTTTCCAGTTCAATTTAGTATATTTAAATTTCAAAGCAATAAATAAATGTAACATACATACAGGTGGATTCTCGACTGACATGCGATTATTATGATGAAACAAACACACTATGATAAGAAAAGATAAAAACATAATGTACATAACAAAAATACAAATTATATATTGTAAGCGAAGATGCTTGAAAATTCATCTGCGTCATCCATTGATATCTTACACAAGAGTTACGATTTGAAGAAAAAGAAAGACTAATATTTTTTTAAGAAAAAAAAACAATACCGATGATTGTTTTGGAATTGTCTACATGATTTAGTTTCAGATAACCATTACATATTCAGTTCTACATATATAAGTGGTCTTCAAAGGCACTTCAGATAGCATATTAGTATTATCCCCGTAGAGAGCAATTTTAAACTCACTGGACAGCAACTTTACTTCCCTGTACGTGCCATATGCTTGAACGATAAACATTCCTTCTGGAAATTGTAGTACAAATGACAACCAAGAAGAAATTAAGGGCCATTTACTGGTTTAGGTTTAGTCAATTTAAAAGGACTCACAGAGCGCTTAGTGCTAAGAAAGAGAAGGCGCTAAGTTTAGGGGAAATTAAAAGATGGTCATGCGATTTGAAGAAAAATGCAGCCTTTATGGGCATGATCACGCTGTGCATTTATGTACTATAGAATTAAGCTGCTCTACACCTCTGATCTGCTGCCCAGTCAGTTACCCTGGTAATGCCAATCAAACATAAAAATCGCCATCCAATCAAGCTACTAACTACTTGATTTGCCTCTGTAAAACAAAAGATAAGCAGATGCAGACACTAAGCATTCCTCACCAACAGGAGTCATTTTAGGTACTAATCATAAGCAACTAAACAGAAGCAAAAATAAATCTACAGGTTGGTCTTTTGCACAAGGCTCTGCTTCAGAAGTTGCTGCTACCCAGTCACACTGTCACAGTTCTCTCCATTACCACGTCATCCAACATTTCTCCTTCACAACACCCCATTCTGAGACACAACTAAAACATGCAAATCGACCCCACCGCAACTCCCGGTCCAAAAACACTGCAAAAACACACATTATCAACCTCTAATTAAATGAAATGTAATAAAAAACAGATCAACCAACACAGAACACAAATTCCGGCACATATCTACGTATCAACACGATGAATAATCGAAAATGAACGTACTCTTATGATTCAAAGCTCAAGAAGACAGCAAAAATCACACTCGTTGAGATCTGATTACCTCTCTGCATGGTTTCATGAATATGATTCCATGAATATGCGAGTCTGTAGCAGCTTGTCATATGAGTAGCACACACCAGGAACTATAAGTGCAGGGCAGAACGCAGGCTGTTCATTCTCAGCAACTGCTTCTCAGACTCCTCTAGTTTTTCTAACATGCCTAAATGTTTCCTTTTATAATCGCAGCTGAGCTTTGTAGAAAAACCGATTTTTTAAACATCAAAACATAATAGACCAATTAATATCTAAGTAAAATTATATAAATCATTTATGGATTAACATCAATGCATCCAAACAATATTTTGTTATTCGTGAGACAAGATATTAGTTTACCAAAAAAATAGTTTATATATTTTTCTCACTATTTTATGGTTTGTTCATTATTCATTATATTTCACAACAAAATTATAATTTCAACATAAATAAAAAGTGTGACTATTTTTTTGCCCGCAGATGGATTGAACACAAATCTCCTTTTTAATCCAAACGGCTGTATATTGAACACAAATGTAAAATATTCATGTTTTGAGGGAGAAAAGACGGAAAATTGATAACACTTGTTTCAGTTGTTTGTTTTTTTTGTGCAAGGAAAGGGGAGACAAAATCAGTATATGGAGCTGCAGAAGTTCGCCCATGAGATACAGAATCCATAGGCAAAAAAGTAGTGTCAGGAATAGCACACATCATTCTAAGCATAATGTTCTTTATACATAAGCCGGTTTCAAAACAAAACTCATTTACCAGTTACCATTTGGAACAAAATCAATAAACAAAAAGAAAGAAAAGCAAGGGGGAGGAGGAGGGAATCTACTGTATTGAAGGGGTAAATCTACTACATATGTTGTGGACAACATGCCAATTTTTTACAAATTATAAAAGCAATTGTCTTCCTAGTTACAGCCTTGGGGAACCAAGAAAAACAAATCACACCTTCCACCCATAATATGACCTACAAACCATCATTAAAACCCTTCCTTTCCTTTGGTCAAAAGCTACAACCATCGATGAGCAACATTCCCTTTGCTCTTCTTTGATTTCCTTTGGGCGATGAGCTGAAATAAGTCAAGTCCCACTGTCCCCTCTACTAAACTAATCGCATTTGATGTTTCTGTAGATCCTTCTGACAAACAGATTAGAGCCAAGATACCCAATTGCCCCTGAAAAATAGGTAAAAACATTAGATTTCAACAGTTTCATCTGAGCATAGAAGCTACAACCAAAATTACGATGAGTCTCGCCTCACACCAACAAATCTAATACAGCATACAAGTTCAATGCTCTATCCCTTGTTTAAAAGTGTCTTCCATTCTATACTTGACGTAAAATTATTTAAAACCTTGTCAGGCAACTCTCTCTACACTTCTACCACATACTCAGGAACTCAAGGTACTATCGTCACTTAATCTAAATTTTATTCTATTATTAATGAAAAACTCAAATAGACTACAAGTATTTGACATCTCTATGCATAGAAATAGAAATAACATCAGATAGGCAAGGCATTTTAAGAGACAGCACAGAAACAAGCCTTTCTAAAGAATAGTCAGATGGAGGTTGTTCTAAATAGAATTCGAGAGAAGAGTAGGTAACTGTTTTAGAGATGCCTCGCACAGATTACGAAATTCACATCATATGCAGAAAATATAAAAAGAAAAGAACACTAAAAAGATAAGTACTCACCGCAAAGTATTCCTAAGCCAAGGCAAAACATCAGAGTGTAACCAAAATAGAAGCTGGTTTGGAAGAAACCAGACATCTTAGTCTTCACGTAATAGTAATAGTTCGAATACAGGTACACATATACAGCAGTTGAGAATGCAGAGAAGAATGATGTCCATTGCCAGTGATAATTTTCAGCATTAAGCAGGAAATATGTTCCGACAATTGTCACGCAAACTGTGACAATCATGAGGATCAAGAAAACCAACAGCAAGAATCCATACACATAGTAAACCTGTCAAATATCAAAGATGTGAAGATTAGAGGCAACAAAAGAAGTTAAGAGTACACGATATAATAAACAGGTCCCAATGACTATGTAGAGAAGGAAAATGGAAATATAATTCCCTTCTTGTTGTGAACATAACTAATAACTCTTTCATACAAATCTCATCGAAAAGCATTAACCTAAAACAGCCAATTAGTTGGCATTGACACCCACGACATTACTTCAAGCAAAACCCAGGTCCAATAAAATACAAATAATAACATATCTCCAAACCTCTAGCTATCATAACCTGCTACAGAGTGCAGCCTATGCACACTAATCATATATAATGATATTCAGGAAAAAAATCCCAGATTATTGAAGTGCAGAAAAATATTGAAGTTCATTCCAACCCTAAACCCTAAAAACTAAATGGCATCTTGTTAATCCTCCAAAACTCAAAGAGTAAAATAGGTAAACATACTCCCACAAACCACTAAGAGTACTTACCTTGTAGCTCCAGAAGGAGGTGAAAACGAAATACATCTCAATGAATATACTGCCAAATGCTAACAATCCTCCCATAATAGAAACAACGGATGGGGTAAAATACCACTTCTTCTCTGGAATTGGTCGAGGAATAGTCTTCACACGGCAAGGATTGTTTGGAGCACCACTCCAGTTCCTACCAATTACTGTTCCCAGCAGTGCTAAAGGGAAGGAGATGAAAGCCCAAATGATCAGATGACCCCTTACCTGACAAGTTGGAGGCGTGCTGAATTGGTTTGGTGAAGTTGGAGGCACCAGGCTGGCTCGTCATTACCAAGATCAGCATCATCATCTTATCTGGCATCTACCCTTCTCTTCTGTGTTCTTGAGACTCGTCATTTCCAGGCCTTCTCTGATCGTTATCTTCCGGGCTGCCAGAATTCTCATGCTCTTTGCTCCCAGTACATCTTTTCCACACAATATGCTGCCATATATTCTTCAAGTCCTCGATAAGAATAGGCTTGATTAAATAGTCACAAGCCCCGTGTCGAATACCCCTCATGGTTCTGTCATCTCCAGACATCACTATAAAAGCAGCAGTAGATACAAATCAATACAATCTTAAACCAGCTAGTAGTAGTACCAAATAAAAAAATATTGAAAATTTTGCTTACTTATAACAGGAAGGTCCATTTCTAATCTAACGAGTTCGAGTAGCTTGAATCCATCCATGTCTGGCATATGGACATCACTGAGAACAACATCAAAGAACCCTTTTTTCTCCCTCAGGAGATCCAAAGAAGCAGTGGCATGAGAACAAGTAGTGACTGCAACCAAAAAACACCCAAAAAACTACCTTTTTACAACTTGGAAACAAGCATGATTGACAAATTACAAAATAAAAAAGGTAACAAATTTCAAGCGCAAACCTGTGTAGGTGTAGTTGCAGTTCTGCAGCATTTGCTCCAGGATTCTGAGGCAAGTGACATCATCGTCGACGACCAGAACCATGAGCCCTGCCGGGAACTGCTCCGCCGCAGCAACCTCCTTCCCCATTGTTGCAAAATCGAGAGATCGAGCGGAATCAGTCGAGTGGGAGGCTCTCCTTGTTGGCACGTCAATACATCTTTCCTGCAAGCCAAATCAAACAGTTATAGCAGAATATTAACAGTGAAAGAAACCATAAGCACAATACAGAAGGCTGGTGGTATTTGAACATTCAATCCGTTGAAACTAATAGCTCAAAAGATTAATATTAACACCCACAAAGAGATGAATTCTGCAGGATCACATGGAAAAGGGATGAACTTTCAAGTGACTAACAAATCAGGAACATTTTTTATGATAATCTCGGGTTAGACAATACATCAAACACGCTATGCGCGCACACAAACAAAGAGTTAGCAATGCAACAAGTTTGTAGGCTGTATAGTACCTGATTGAGAGTTGAAGAATAGTCCTGTTGTTCAGTTACTCAATCACTCAGTAGCCACCACCAGAACACCTAAAAACCACAGCAACCAATCGATAAATTCCAAATGCAACAACAATAAAATTTAAAAGAATCAGCAGCGGGAAAAAAGACTAACAAAATTAAATCTCTCTTTTTTTCCATGTGAGAATCACCAAAATTTAGGAACTATACATATACATCAAAGACTGGGTTGCTGCCGTATGCAGTGATGCAATCTGTCTTCCAATATGATGCAATATGATGAAGACAATCTTAGATTTGGATCCAACCTTATTATAATTTTATCTAACTAACACACATGCTTTACAGGCCTAATATTTAGAGTTCAGCAATATTATCAACGAATCGTGATCCATATTTTTGCATTATGTTCACACAATAATAAGGATACTTATAAAAGTACAATTTAACTCATTTTAAAGACATCTGTATCAAAATATATTAACCTATATATTATACAAGAATTGTATTTCAAACAATATGATGGAATAATTGTTATAGGCAGCTACATATTCCTGCCAAATGTATATATAAAAAGAAAACAATTATAGTCACACACCAGGCATTCCAACAGAATGAGGCATTCTTTTCTCATAAGGAATGATATTGGCCTATGGAGACGCTTTTAACATCCTCTATATATAACTCCAAGCATTCCCCTATCATGCCTCTAAAGTCTAAAGTATACAGAAAAATAGTCCAAACAAAAAGTTGTTCAGGCTAAATTAGTCACCAAAACCAAACCTATTAGTGCTTTTATTTAGTGGCCAGTATGATGTACGAAGCTTCCACAAAAGGAAAATAACAGGGTTATATTGAAGGTTTTAGGATAATATAGCCTAATTTTTATTAGTGTCGTGTTCAAAAAAAAATTACCAGGCCAATTCAGCCTTCCTATAATTTCCTTCTGGCAGCAATAGAACTATCCAGTTAGCGCAAGTCCGTAAAAACAATGCATTTTCTAATGGTAGCCATCTATGGTACTGGACTAAATGTTAGACACCATAAAGTCGGATTCACAAGCCCTTGCCTACATATTAATAAGCTAAGCTAGCTCTCCAATCTACAGGCAGTTTTCCATAATACTGAGGCATAGAGTTAGCAACTTATCAATTCAGCAAATTCCCAAATGAACAGGCAGACCTTCAATCAATCAAAACAGCAGCTAAAACAACAGCATTGGGTTTTTTCATATAAAGTGGAAGCTGAAAAAGAAAGTCTAATTAAGTCCAACTCAAAAAGAAGGTTGATGCACGGCAAACACAGACGAAATTTAATCACAGGGAAAAAATCAAACACGTTGTGTGCGTGATTATCATAGGCCCAAAAGAAGGGGAAAAGAGAGCACATAAACCACATGCTGAACAAATTGCACAAAGGGCAGACCTTGGGGGAGAAGATAAGCAAATCGAAGAGAAGAGGGGATTGTGAAGAAGATGAGGAAGCCAAACCTGAGAACCCCAAATCAAATACATCAAGTAGGGATGAGTCATCGGCTGGAGAAGACAGGAGAACGACACGTTGCCCTGGGAAGAGAAGATCGCTGGCCTGTTGACACGTTGTGTGGTCGTCAAAGAGAAGGTCGATGGGCCGTCGACACGTTGAATGGTCATGGAACTCGGCGCTCGACTCCGGCTACCTCCTCAGGCGGTGAAGAAAACGACGTGCGGCGATACAAAAGACGAAAGGGAATTTCTGGGACATTTAGGCTTTCAGTATAGTACTAGGTAAGGGGGTTTGCACTCCGTGCAATTTAACCCGGATTCCAAATTTATTTTTAACCTTTATTTTTTTATTAGCTTATTAAACCTCCTCATAAGAATTAAACAAACAATAAGAACCATTTAAAAGCATTTGTATAGTGATATTTTTATATACATACTAAACTTAGAGCATATGATAATAACTTAAATCTATTTACGATATATTATGATAGGTCATGATTACAGAAGAGAATTTAAATAGTAATATATTATTCTTAATTGGTATATGAAATTATTTCATGAAGTATATTTTTAAATTCAGTTAAATTTATTCAGTTCACTTTAGTTTAGTTCAGTAAAATTCAGTAGATTATTTTTTACCACGTACAAGGATTTTTTTAAGATTTTAAAAGTATTTACCTCAATTCATATATGTTCAGCTTAGTCCAGTTAAATATATTTCATGTCTCCTTTAATAATATTTTTAATATGTGTTAAAAAATAATTACAATTAATCAATAATTAAATTAGATTAATTTAAAAACATGAGAATATGACATGTCATTTTCTGGTGAACCGAAAAGAATTCTAAAATCCAAGCATCATTTTATTTTAAATATACCTACTATAAATTCAATAACTGTTGTAAAAGTAACAAACTACTTTGCATGGCAATAGCTATCGTAAAATACATCCAACAAGAGGAATGAGCAAAATTTTTACCACATACTGATCAAGTCAAATTTATCAGGCCAAATTGTTCACATATGTTTTGATTTTGATAACTTGGCAACCTACTGGACAGATGAAAAGGAAGAAACAAGTCTATGAGAAAACATTAGTTTAGCCAAGTGAATACACCCAAATGTAGATTATCAAAAGTCATGCATACCATATCAGAATTGAGCATTAAGATTCGTTGAAAACTATTCATTAACGAAGAGGCTGCTGATTGTAGTGGCTCTTCTCCTTCTTTGCTGCAGTTAGCTTTGCATTCCTTGCAGCAGCCTATTTGCTGCAGCTTTGGCAGCAGAATCCATCTCCTTGCTAGACTTTTTCTTCGTCACAGATGCAACCTTCTCCATCTTTTGTTTCATGTTGACAGGTGGGTTCCTCAGCTTTCTCAGACCCAGGTTCCTTATCAGCTCCATTTCTAACTTCTACCATTGGAGACCTGATTGGGCTGTCCTTTGGCCTCCTTTGAGGATTTATCCTTCTTTTTCTTCTTTTTGTGGTTTTGCTCTCCCCGGTGGCATTGCTTTCTTTCTTATATGTGTTTGAACTTCAAAGTATCTCCCTTCTTACCACATCTGAAGTACCTGGGAAAGGAAAGACACACAAAAACTCAGAACATCAGTGATATATGACATTTTACCCTCCACACAAGTCCCCAATGGATGTTAGTGGAACCCCTATCCTCCAGAATCATAAGCATTATTCACAGTAACAGATTGTTTTGAATTAACAGTTATTTGTATCAACATATGATGATAAGTTTATTGGCCTACATGCTAGAATCATGAAAAACTGACAAGTTTTGAATAAATAAGCGTTTATGTAATTGCATTAAGCTGTAATTTTTATCCGCATTGATGAGTAATAATACACAAAGCATTCACATTTCCAAGTTCGATGTAAGTAAAACAGTGTTAAAGCATAAACTCAAAGGAAACTCCTTTCTGTGACTGCAACAAAGGAATATGGAAAACATTAATCTATATAAATTAGATGGTACAAATGAGATGAAGCGTAGATGAAGAAAACAACAGAGGCTTAATCTTCTTCTATTTAGAATAGTAAAACAAAAAAATAACACTAAACTGAGCAAGAAATTCAGAGAAATCTGAATCTCTTTAATTCTGTGGCCTTTTATGAATCAAAATTTTTAAAAAAGGATGATACTTTGCTGACACCATAGGATTCATAACATAATCAACAAAGATCAATAAATATATGCAATCACCCAAATTTCAGAACATAAAGCTAGAACTTGATCTTAAAACGTCACAAAAGTTTTCAGCAAAGTCAGTGAAGTCACAAATTTAAAAAGAAAACTCGAAGAGAAATTGAAAATAATATAATAGAATAAATTTCTTGTGTTCCAATTCCACCGGTCTCATCACCATAGAAACTAAAATAAGTACGAAGACATGTAGATACACTTCCAAAATTCAGTTAAAAAACCAGTAATAAATGAACACAGCTGCATACAGAAGCAGATGTGAACAGAAACAGAAGCAACAATAACCTGCAGGGAGGAATTGGGAGTTACATTTAGGACCGCCATCAACTACGAATTAGAAGAGTTTCACTGTTGAGAGAAGGTGAGAGAGTTAAGAGAAATGCAGGGTCTACTTCAGTTCAGTTGGATAAATATATGGCTGCATACATAGGCGCTATAGTAATGCATGGAAAACTAAAGCTGAGATTTGTTTTTAATGTTTTTAACAACTCTGGAAGATGTGGTACTTTTGTAATAGGTCCCAAATTTTATATAGCAGAAACACAAGCAAGTTACAGTAAGTCACACATCTTTTTTCTCTGGAAAGAGGGGGATGTAGCCCCTAGTGATGCATGAATGAAAAGTATTCATTTTTTATCATCACGTGATGATATAACTTGGTACTTGGAAGATTGTAAAGATGAAGCATAATCATTATGTCTGACAAGGTAACAAGCTCACCTTGGCTTAGCTGAAGAATATTCTACTGCCAAATGTTGAATATGTGGACACATTGAGGTCAGCGGCTAAAAATTGGCACGGGCAACTGGTGAAAAGGGACACCAGGACGCATATAAAAGCACAGCAGTGTAACCGTTTGTTTTCCTCTCAGAGTTTAGAGCTTATCGAGGAAGTCACCATTCACCTGAAAACAATGGCAAACTCAGAACATCTACTTCCAACAGCAGTCATTAAAATCGAATGCTAGAATGCTGAATCAAAAACCGATCCCGAGCATAACAAAGACGATGAAAATTTAGGGGGAAAACAAAGAAATCGGAGAAATACATGACAATAACAGGTCAATAACCAAACAATCAGAAGCTGTAAGAAGGGTGACACTCAAAGGCTGCACACACAAGTTTAAATTTCTGAACGCTTGAATGATGACTGAGATGTAGGGAAAGCACTAAAGTTGAATGAAGGCAGTTAAGATACAACAACCACAAAAAACCATGGGTGAGGCCATGAAAACACAAATATTGCATGAGTTTTCCTGAAACATGAAAGAACCAGGTTTAATTCCTACCGCCCAAGTCTATAGAAAGGAAGATAGAGCATACCTAAAATTCTCTAAGGCTTAAACCGAGCCACTAAATTACCAGTTGAGGGAGATGACTTTTCGGTATACGTCAACTGATATATTGAACCACCGCATGTCCTTCTTCAATAATCAGTCGCAAAGCGCTTCCGGACCAATAAGATTACTGCACAACCAAGATACCCTGTCCAAAATTCAGAACCCAGATCAGAAAACAGAAAAAGAACACAGTTCAATTCAGCTAGAAATCACCCCAAAAAATAAAACTTCCTCACAAATTACCCAAAAAGCAAGCTCATTTCAGGACACACTCAGTTTAATTTAGCTACAAATCATTCACCACAAAATAGCAAATTTTCTCGTCAGAAAATCACAAAATAGGCAAAAATGAAGCTCATTTCACAATATTTCCTCAAATCCCAATAAGAAATCAATCACTACATGCAATCCTAAGCTGATTTCAATACTGATCAAAAGCACAAAATGGGCAAGAAACATAAGAAGGTTAATAAAGTCGCCTGCGTGGGAGCTTACGTCAACAAAGATGAGAAATTGGGGGATCGAAAAAGGTTATCCTTGAAGAAGGGAGCCGGGGAAACTGAACAAAGAGGAAGCTGTGGTGTGGGAAGGAGAGTGGAGTGCGTGAGTGTGTGCGAGTGAGAGTCAAATGTGAGGAGTGCATGGAGGGCCAGCCCAGATTAATTTACTGAAATCTGCAGTTTGAGGAGTGACCTCGTACCGCCTGCGGAGGTGGAGAAAACGACGGGCGGAGGTGGAAAAGACGCGAAAGGAATAAATAATTGGGAAACAAAAGACGAAAAGGGAAACTTGAAACTGGGGATATACCGGCCATCCTGCTTTCAATATATGATAGATATAGATATGGACGCCGTGGCACATGCACTTAGAAAACCAAATCGTTCCCAATAATGGAAAATATGTACTACTGGTTCCCATAGCATAAATTGGTAACAGAACCTAATGGTTTTCCTTAGGTTAGCAAGTCCAACAGTTTTGGTATAATATCAAATTTGCTCAAATATGGAGAATTTGAGTCTTTATTGAACTCCAACAGATTTTCCATCCCATTCTCCATAATAGGAAAATTGAAGAGAGAGAAGATTTGCTTCTCCAAATTTAAAGAATGAGGGAAAAGATTTGAAGAACCAAAATTTAATGCTATTTGCATTTTTTTTGTTATTTCACTCATTAATTGTTTCTCTTCAATAATTTTAAATGATAATATCTTAAAATAATTACAATAAAATTTTATCAAAAATACATATTCTAAAAATATGCATAAAGACGATCGTAACAAGATCTCATATGACTATTTTTACATGTACATATCTATTGATATTTAATAATCAAATATAATCTATTTTCCAATATAAATTTACTAAATTTTAAGGTCATAAATATATTTATTTTGACGTTTTATATAAGTCATAACGTTTAAATTAAAATTTTTTACTAAACATTTTATTTCTTATGGTTGAAAATAATAACTTGTAACAAAAAAATGAAAAGAGATGAGTCTAATTATTCATAATACATTACAAAAATAGTTATATTGTAACTCATGATGTATTATTTTTATAAAATGTAATTTTATTATTTTATAAGTTAGAGTAAGTAATTTCAAATATGAAATATTATTGTAATATGTATTTTAAGTTAATTATTTATTTGTTCATCATTATTTGGACTTATTGAATATATGATAAAAAATAGAAAACAATAGGATAAATGTATAGTAATAAATGTCAATAAATTATAGGGAATGGAAAATGGATAAACTGTTGGAGTTGAGGTAAAAAAATATGAGGAATATGGGATTTGCTTCCCTATTATGGAGAATGTGAGTAGATAATCTGTTCGCCTTCGATGTGCTTTCGACGATGACCAAGGCGGCCAGTTTCCGTCCGGGCAGGGTCAACGGCTCGTTTTGGCTTGGGTCGACTCGGTCGGGTCGGCTCGGTCGGGTTGGGCAGATTTGGACAGGTTTATACTGGAATTGGCACAATTAGACGGAAAAGGTGGTTTTACTTCTTTTTTCCCTTTTTTAAAATTTATTTTCAGTCTTTTTATCTTAGATACAGGGTTTTTTGGGATTTATTTCTTTTCTTGATTGATGGGCTTTATCACCTCTAAGGAGAAATCTATATGGCAATCTCTGGTTATAGTTCTAGATGAATCTTTCTTAGTTCTCATTGCTAGATGTAAGTCCGGTATGCTTATGGATTACTCTACTTGCCCTAAAACACAATCAGGAACTCCCTTTTACCGTGGGACGCCCGCAACGTGATTGAGGGGTACAGGTAGAGAGTCTTTATTTTAATAGAACCGGCTGTTTTTGCACTGTTAACTGAGAGGGTGAATTCTTTGGAGCCCTAGAATGCTGTACATTGGTGAAGAGTTTAGATTCAGGGGAGGAAGAAAATCTGTTTGTTTTTTAATAAGTTGCCCTGGCTTTAGTACTGGTAGTTTAAGACAGAGAAAATTTAGAATAGTTGTATGTTTAGAAACTTCTCTGATCTCACAAATCGCCTCCACTTGTGGAGATTCGCACTGGTTGCCTCCTTTTTGGGAGTTATCTGTATTTTATTTCTGTCATTTCACGGTCTAGGGATGCCTAATAAAAGTTCCCTCCACTGATTTCTTAGTGGTTAAAAAAAAAAAAAAAAGTGAGTAGATAATCTGTTGGACTTGCTCTTATACATTCTCACATTCCAAACCCCAGATTAATTCAAAGGGATAACATGTCAGGTTAGTTTGGGTGTATTATGATTAAAGAAAATTAATTTTGCTATTTCAGATTTAATATATATATATATGTATTACATGTATATATATATGTAATGTTCAAATGTTGAATTCTTTATTTTATTAAATATCGGGCATTATTAAATTAATTGTAATTTGACTCATGAATTATTATAATTACGAAGATTTCAAGAATAAAGTGTTTCATATACTTTCACAGAAGATTTGATACCCTTTAATCATAGTTTCTGCCTTTACCTGTTTTTCACGCCGAAATACACCGCGCATCGCATGGTGCACCTACGCTAGTTATTAATACTAGTTATTAATCTGTCTTTGCCTGTTTTTTTGGACCACATTTTCGTCCGCTTTCTTTCGTCCTAAGTTTCATTACATAATTATTTTTTCCCAATTTTTCTCCGCCTAATATATGTTACCGCATTCCTTTTTTCATGGGCAAATTTTGAGCCTTTTTTCTTTTATAGAAAAACTTAATTTCTAATCGCTTTCAGACTTAATTCCTAATAGATTTCGAAAATATTCCTTCTTTTATTAAAGTATTTCGTCCGGCTCAGTTTCTAATATTGTGCGAAATTTGAGCATGCGAAATTTGAGCATGCGAAATTCTCATGAATCAAAAGACAGAAACGAAAGAAAGTGAACAACAGTCCCATAATATTCAACTTGTCATACACTTTGCCAAGCCTCCTTTTTTTGGAAATTGTTTTAGCCTGATAAGGCGTGATGCAGCACTCAATGATGCAGGACTCGTGCGTTGATGAATCGTAGTTGAAAAAGAACTCGTAACAAAATATATAATTAATCTTGTCAATCACACCTAAAAATATATATATAAATCCTTTGGGAATCACACCTCCGGGAAAACTGGTTTAAAACTCATACTCTGAATTTTTATAAATCTCAAAATCTCTCCCCCTCTTTTCTCTATAAAGGATTACAATATATATAGTTATGAAAATAAAACAAAATAGGAAAATAATATAAGTTCTAATTCTATTCTAAAACTAAAAGGATAACATATATAATTCTTTCCAAACTAAAATTCACTTTTCATGAATAGTTTTGGAAAATAGTTGTTCCCATTTCTCATCAGATGTTATTTCTATAGTTGGAATGCCAGGTATTGGCAAGACAACTCTGGCTGGAAAAGTGCACAATGATAAAAATGTTGTTTGTCACTTCCCACGTCGGGCATGGTGCAATGTTTCACAGGTATACACGAAAAGGGATATATTGCTTGATCTCTTAAGAGGTGTTCATGAGAATTCAGACAAGTTTCAGGGGATGTCTGATGATGATCTCCTGTCCAAACTGCGCCGATGCTTGTTGGGAGACAGGTATTTGATCGTTTTGGATGATGTGTGGGATAATGCAGCATGTGATGACATCCAAATTTCATTCCCTAATGATAGTCATGGAAGTAGAATTTTGGTAACCAGTGCACTCAACAATCAACTCTGCCAGTGATCCACATCTTCCAGATGAGGAAAGTTGGAGGTTACTATTGAAAAAGATTTTCCAAAGGTTGGAATGTCCGAGTGAATTGATGTTTGTGGGAAGAAAATTACTGAACACAGGAAAGGATTACCTCTAGCTGTTATAGCAGTAGCCGGTCTCCTTCAGAAAACAGAAAAAACTAAGGACTGGTGGGAGAAAATCTCAGACAGCATAAGTTCACAGTTAATGACTGATCTCAGCCCAGAAAATCGGTGCAAGGAAATCTTGGAGCTCAGCTATAAGCAACTGCTTGAGTATTTGAAACCATGCTTTCTTTCTATGGGAGTTTTTCTGAGGGACAGAGATTCCATTGGGCAAGTTAACACAATTCTTGTTGGCTGAAGGATTCTTGCAAGAAAATGAGTCCAAGAGCTTTGAAGTTGTTACCCAGGATAACTTGATGGAGATGATTAATAGAATCATGGTAATTATATAAAAAAAATCTAATGGAGTAGCTAAAACTTGTCGTTTTCATGATCTTTTTCGTTGATTTATGTCGCTCAAAAGTCAGAGAAGACAACTTCTTGCATCTAGGTACACTAAAAATACAAAAGAAACTCAATTAGCAGAACTTGTAAGATCAATACGATATGCCAGATTAAGGTCGCATTTTCTAAATTCCATCACCATAGTTCTCATCAAAAGTAATGACACCTCATTGCATTTTTTATGCCTCCTTAATCTTCATTTCTTAATCTCTTAAGCACCTTGTATCTATCTCTACATCCCACGAAGGATTAACAAAGAAGAAAGTAAAATCAATGTTCAATAACGTCGGTCTAACGTGCACTCAAATTTGAATCACCGAATCCTTGCAAATATTCAGGTTCTTACATGACGAGTCCAGTTTAAGTCTCTATCAACTACTACACCAAGAAGGGAGACTTGCGATAATTCGACTGAACATTAAGCTGTAAATGGGAATCATATTACTATCATATAGGTGAAACCACAAACACGGGACATCCCTTCAGTGTTTGATCAAGTGCTACAACGAATGAAATCAACTACCGATTGACACCCAACCTGAAAGCTATTGCTCAAGTAACTAAATTCCTCAAAAAATAATTTCCCTTTCTCAATATCCTCAATCCAGTTCAGTTAAAATAATAAGTGTAAACAGTCATATTGACACAAGAACAGCAAAAATAACATTCAGACACCATGATCAAGTGCTACAGTGAATAAAACCGGCTACTAATTAACAACCAAGCTAAAAGCTATTGCTCAGGTAACTAAATCTTCAAAAGCAAATCCTTTCTCAATATCTTGAACCCAATTTAGCTAAAGCAATTAGGGCAAACAGTCATATCGACACAAAAACAACATTCAGACACCATCTAGTTAGTACATATTTATCCGTTTGCACTCAAACAATCACGTAATTCAGATCAAACTGGGGAATATTAAATAGTTATTCTCACTTTTTTTTGGACCAGAATGGTGGATCCGGAAAGGATCAAACTTAGAGGGTACGGGTGGACGTGACCATTGAAAGTGCCTTCAATATTTTTGGTGGAAATCTCGGATACAAAGACATTGTGCCTTGTTACGTGATGTGTATATATGTTTAGTTTGAGTTTTGGACCACATAATTTTTGGATCTTCTTTGAATTCCAATTTAGCAATATATAATTCGACAATATTTGCTTAATTTAGTCATGATGATTTTAATTGCAATATTTTTTTACTTCAGTTTAAATTAGTAAAAATAACAATAGATCATAGGATGTATTTTACGCTATTAAAATAGAAATAGAAGAAAGGCACACAGTTTTTGAAAATATATACAATTGTAATTTATCAACAAGCAATTCTTACATTTCTTGAGTTTTTTTACCAAAACTAAGAAAAAAATTCAAACTTATTCAAATTGTAATTGAACCCTTATGGAATAATAACATCCAAAATATCCCGCGCAACGAGCGGTGACCGATGCTGGAGAGCATTTTCTTTGGCATATGGTGAACCTCTGTACACATGTAACTGCCACAAAATTGAGATCATATTTCGACATGTTCTGATTGACACATTTGTCAAGGTTAAAATAATGTTCTCTAAATCTTTTAAAATTCTAATATGCTTTAACATCCTAGCTAATGTGCTGTGCATTTGGATGTGAAGGTCGACTCTACTCAAGGCACACGGGAAAATCACTTGAGCAGATCGATGAAGACATAAAGCGGCCAAAATATTTCAGTCCAAGTGAGGCTGTTGAATATGGAATCATTGATGGCCGGAGAAGGAAGATTATCATACTACTGTTCTGCTACAGTTATTCCCCCGAAAAAGCACGACTTGTACAAAAGAAATGAAATAAAAGAAAGTCATTACACACCGATTAATTCAACCAACAGACGGGACGTTTCGCATATACTCTCCTCTATAAAATCTACCCGCCCCATTTGTGTACAGAAACCTTGCTCCACTTTTTAAAAACCATGGCGCCATTCCGGGATAGGCTATCCACATTGCCTGACGAACTGATCTTCAACATCATCTCCTCTCTACCCTTCAAAGAAGCCGTACGAACCACGGTTCTGGCCAAGCGCTGGAAGACCATTTCTCCAGGAATCAAGAAAATGGAGTTTCACGAGAAAGACTTCGTTACAGCGCAAGAAAATCCTGCCAGGGAAAACCAGAGAAGGAACTTCATCTCTCTCGTTCTTCGCTGGATAACAACTGCCCATCCCGGTCAGTGGAAAACCTTCTCCCTTGCGTTTTCCGACCCCCAAGAATTTCAACCTCAGTTGCAGCAGTGCATTCAGTTGGCCATCGCTCGTAACCCACAACTCTTCAGCGTCGATTTTTCCAACCCCGGTTGGGATGAAGAAGAAGACGACGTGGTTAACTACTATGCCCGGATTAAAACAGCAGTGCAACTTCCCCTGCTTGGCAAAGGCGATCTCGGGGATCTTAGAACGCTGCACCTGTCTTCTTGCTACTTTCCGGGAAGCACGTTTACCGAGCTGCGAAGCGTGGCTCTGGCGTGGATTAGAGTGGAGAAGTTGGACGAAATGCTCCACAAGTGTGCGTTTCTCGAGACTCTGAAGATGAAAAACTGCACTTATGGGGTGGTGGAAATTTTCAGCAAGAGTTTGAGGAGTCTGGTGATGGAGAAATGCAGGTCGGCCTATGGGTCAGATTCTAGGCTGAACCTGGACATTGATGTGCCAGAGATGAAGCGGTTTGTTTACTCCGGCGTTTTGTTTTCTCTGTCTTGCGCCAGCCTGAATTTGGACTTGGAGACCAGTTTGGACTTTGTGTTCGCAAGTGATGTTTTTGACGATTTTGGAGATATTCTTTATGAAGTTGTTCATAATCTTGGAGGTGTCAGAACGTTGACCGTCTGCACTTATATGCTTCAGGTATGGTTTCCCAACTGAGTACTCATGAATTTTCCTTCATTCAATTCGGTTGAGTTGAGTGCATTATTTCCTAGACTAAATATAAGTTATGAATAAGTTTTTATTTCCTTGCAACTTATTATTTGGTGTATGCTATAGACGATTTGTCTTGTGGAGGAGGACTATATGAAGCCTAAACTTGAGCGTCTAAAGCACCTGACTTTGAAGGCATCTTTGATTCAAGAAGAATTCTATGGAATCACATTCTTGTTATGCAGTTGCCCAAATCTGGAGGTCCTCACCGTTGATCTTAACACTCCTGTAAGAATCTTTGAAGTAAGTGTTAGTTGATTAACTAAGACAATGTTCTTTTCAATGCTAATAAAAATTGACCAATAGAATGTGATGAACTCAGGACTATGAAGATGTTGATTCTGATATTCTGAAACACCCGTTTATGAATCCAAGCATGGCTAGGCTGTATCCATGCATGAAGAGGAAGCTGAAGAGACTTGTGGTGGGAGGTTTCAGAGGCACCGACGATGAATTGTTGGTGTTGAGATATCTTCTCAGATACTGCAAGGTTTTAGAGACGCTGGAAGTAACGATTTCCAAGGAAAGGGATGCTGATGGGAATAGCCTGGAGCAAGTGTATGCTGACAGAGTTCTTAGCATGTTCTCGAGTAAGAAGGTAGGCAACAAGGCAAACCTCGAGCTTCTTCTCAATCGTAACTGAAACTCTACAGATCTTGCCTTAAGAACCAGATGTGAATTCTGAACAAAATGTAAGATTGCTTTTGCCATTATAGCTCTGTAAGAATACTTTTATGACTGAGGTGAATCAATTCTTGCATTACATTGAATTGCTATAAAACAGCATGGATGGCCCTGAACGTGACAGTCAGCATTAGTCAATATCCATAGCATCTTTCTTGGCCGCCGGCAGGGAGGAGGCCGACATTTCTTCGCCGGCGAGGTCCAGGGCAGCAAAACAATTGCGGGTCACCACCTTGTTAGCGAAACCCTAAACAAAAATTTTCAGAATGCTACAATTAATTGATTTTTAAATTCGTAAAATTTGATTAAATTTTCTTTTTTCTGGGGTTTAAGGTCTAGTTGAGGTGCGTTTCCATGCTAGCTAGTACAACATGACTATGCTAAAGCTACGAAAATATTACCGAGTCATTTCCTGTTTCATTAGTCATTGTTATTCCGCACCGATGTGATTCATGTGGGGATTGTTGGAAAATGGAAAAATTGAGGATTGAAATTATAATTTTCTGAGCTAAATTTTAAGTGGTAATTTTGAAACACTTAAAACTATATTAATTATGAATGATGAGATATTGATGCTCATTATGGGTAAAACAACATGAACATGCCCATAACTAGGTATATTTTCTAGTTCTCTATTTTAATCAGTAATCACAAATTCACAGAGCATGCCCATGAGTTACTCTATACTAGAGTGTTTAACTAATTTTACCCTTTTTAGCTGCATTATTCCTTCCAACAACTACTCTATCCCATAATCTAAAATAGCGATATGGTAAAAATTGAAAGATTGAAAAGGCTCTGTAACTACTCTATCTCATACTTTAAAATTTAATGATGTCATTGATTACTACTTTTTCTTTCTTTTTTTATCATATTGCCGCAATTTGATTAATATTTTTATGTGAGTGAAATGTGAATGAATAAGGTTTAGGTTTTAATCAAATTGCATGCATAACAAAAAAGCACATTGAAAGCGCATCTTCGTACATTACTAGTAAATTCAATGTATAGTTTTGTACGACATATATACAAATATGACGGAAATAAACTGTCCTAGTCTCTAAGATAAATGGTTGAGATGAAACATCGAATATTCATAATTTTACCTTAAGGTTAATCAGTTCTAATCGTAGGTTCACTATCTCTCTATTTAACAAGACTGTAATTGATAGAGGGGAAACCTCAATGATGGAGGTTGTGTAAGCATTACAAGGGTATAAGAGTAAAAGTGGTAAACCCTAAATAAACCCTAGCTAACACAGATTTGGCTCAAGGCCCAATACTACTCTCTAACATCCCCCCCTCAAGCTAAGCGTCGGATTGACTGAGACGCAAAGCTTGGATCTAAAGAATTCAAATAAGGGCTTTGGAAGACCCTTGGTGAAAATGTCCGCCAACTGCAGCGAAGTAGGTACATGACTAACACGAAATTTAACCGAGGCAACCAACTCACGAACAAAATGGCAGTCGATGTCAATGTGCTTGGCACGCTTATGAGCCACTGGATTCTGAGCTAAGAAGATAGCACTGTTGTTGTCACATAACAACAATGGAGAACCATCCAGAGGAAACTGCAAATCTTGGAGAAGATGGCATAACCAGACAACTTCCGCATCTCTATTGGCAAGGGCACGGTACTCGGACTCAGAACTTGAGCGAGATACTGTAGGTTGTTTCTTGGCACTCCATGAAACCAAGTTACCACCTAGAAACACTGCATAGCCATAAGTCGATCGGCGAGTCTCTAGACATCGAGCCCAATCAGCATCTGAATAAGCACAAACATCAGCATAAATAGTTGAAGAACCTCCTGAGCGAAATGTGAGACCGTGATGAGGTGTGCCAGCAACATAACGAAGGATTCGAGTAACAGCGGCAAAGTGATCTTCACGAGGGTCCTGGAGGTACTGACTAACCGAATTCACCGCAAATGCTAGATCACGGCGAGTGATAGTCAAATATTGAAGTGAACCAACCAAAGACCGATAAAGGGTTGGGTTGCCGAACGGTGCACTAGTGCTACTATGAAGTTGCGAGAGTGGTACAAACAGAGTTGTCACCGGAGAAGTATCAGTCATGCCAGCTCGACTAAGTATATCTCTGGCATAGTTGGCCTGTCCAAGGAAAAGGCCAGATGGAGTAGCAGACATCTCAAGGCCAAGAAAATAGTTAAGGGAGCCTAAGTCCTTGATTGAAAACTCCTGATCAGTCCTGGTGATGAACTGCATGATGGCACCGACATCATTTCCGGTCAGAATGATGTCATCCACATAAACAAGAAGATATAGCAAGGTGGTACCTCGAGAGAACACAAAGAGAGATGTGTCTGAAGTGCTACACTGAAAACCAAGCTGCCGAAGGTAGGAGCTAAAGCGATCAAACCAAGCTCGAGGAGCTTGTTTGAGTCCATATATCGCTTTCTTGAGACGACAAACATAATCAGGATTAGCCGAATCCTTATATCCCACTGGTTGAGCCATGTATACTGGAGAATCAAGAACACCATTAAGAAAGGCGTTCTTAACACCGAGCTGATGTAGCGGCCAGCGCTTGAGAGTGGCGATGGTAAGAACTGTGCGAACAGTAGCCCCCTTGACCACCGGGCTGAAAGTGTGATCGAAATCAAAACCAGGAATCTGAGAATATCCCTGAGCAACCAAACGAGCCTTGTAGCGCTCAATGCTACCATCTGGTCGATACTTCAAGCGAAAAACCCACTTCGACCCTACAATGTTGGAATCTGAAGGACGAGGAACTAGATCCCAAGTATTCTGACGGCGAAGGGCATCCATCTCCTCATCCATAGCTCGAACCCAATTTGAATTCTTAAGAGTTGTACGATAGTCTCGAGGCTCTGAATGCTTCATGACCTGAGCAACAAGACCAGTTGGAACAAAATCAGGGACGTCTTTAAACGTCGAGTACCATCCTGATTCCGAGTAATCATCTGATGAGCACGACGAGGAGGTGATTCAGGACTTGATGAGGATCCAAACGACGGAGTGTGTGATACTTGTGGAAGAGAAGATGGTGGAGTGATCGACGGTGTTGTCAAACCGGATAACACTGGTGAAACCGGAGGAGACACTGTGTGGGCGACTGGAGTACGAACCACGTCGTTAGAATCACAAACCATACAAGGAGTTGATACAGATGATGGGGTATGTGATGAAGGCACTGTCGGTGATGTGGCCATAGGCTCATAAAAGGAAGAAATTTCCAGCTCCGAAATAGGTTGACCATCCATCAAAGGAGCAGCATATGGAAACAAAGACTCATCAAATCGAACATGACGTGAGACATAAACACGTCTAGATGTTGTGTCAAGGCACTGAAAACCCTTATAACGAGGGTTGTAGCCAAGAAAAACACATGGGATGGAGCGAGGAGCAAATTTATCAGCAGTAGTGGCACGTAAGCAAGGATATGCACGACATTCAAAGGGATGAAATAGGTTGTAGTCAGGAATCGTCCCAAAAACCATCTCGAGCGGTGATTTGCCTCCAAGAACTGAGCTGAGCAGACGGTTAATTACATAGGTAGCAGAGGAGAAAACTTCCACCCAATAGATTGTCGGTACCTTGAAGTGAAATAACATCGCAAGACCCGTCTCAACAATGTGGCGATGCTTTCGCTCAGCTCGACCATTTTGGGCTGGAGTATAAGGCGAACACATCTGGTGATGAATACCACATGATGTTAGATGAGCCTGCAAACGGTTATTAGTAAATTCTGTGCCGCCATCTGTCTGAAAGATCTTAATCTTTGCAGAAAATTGGGTCTCAACAAACTTCTGAAACTGCTGAAAAACATCGTAGAAGTCCGACTTATGTCGCAGCGGAAAGAACCATGTAAATCGGGAGAGATCGTCAACGAACGCTGCATAGTAGGAAAAAACCTCCTGTGAATAAGGCTGGTGCTGGTCCCCACAAATCATAATGCACCTTATCCAACAAACCAACTGCCTTTTTATCATTAGCGGAGTAGGGTAAACGACTGCTCTTGGCCATCTAACACGAAGTGCAACTGACCGGTGTAGGCACAGCAGAAGAAACCGATATATGACCCAATCGATTCAACAGCTAAACAGTGTCATGAGATACATGTCCCAGACGAGCATGGCATAACTCAAATGGAGCTCGAAGTTTTCCAATCCGTAACTCACCCAAAAAATAGGAATCACCATTTTCCAAATAAGAAAGACCCTCAATATGAAGACCTTTACCAACTACTCTCCCAGTAGGTTTAAGCTTAATCGAAAAAGTATCATTATCAAATATAAATCTGACCGGTAAATCACCGGTAAGCTTACTGATGGATAATAAACTCCTAGTAATGTTAGGAACCACCACTACACCATGAACGGAAAAATTTGAAAGATGACGTTTACCGATATGAGAAAGAGGTAAAACTTCACCATTTCCAACAAGAACAGAACGAGAACCATGATAGGGTTGTACCTTAACGAGATGATTAGGACTAGCAGTCATGTGTGATGTTGCACCGGAATCAACAATCCACTCAATATGGCGATTTGAAACCAACCGAACAAGTTCGAGATAATGCTTTATCTGCAATCCAACTAGTTGAGCGATCTTCCCCAGATAAAAGATTCAAATGAACCATTGTATGATCATGAATACAATTATGATCAATGGAAACACCTTTAATACCCAAACAAATAAAGTAGAGAGGCTTGAGGCAAAGGGGGAATTTATGGGCTTAAGAGGCGCGCAAGGCGCGGCCAAAAACAACTGGCGCGCAAGGCGCGGCCAAGTAACAGCAGGCGCGCAAGGCGCGGCCAAAAACCTGAAGGGCGCAAGGCGCGGCCAAAGACAGCAGGGCGCGGCGCGCGGCTGGCAGTTAACGGCGAGTTAATCTCGAAGGTTTCTAATGGCGGATCTGTTGGACAGAAGAGACCGATGCTGACGGCGACGAAGTCCGTCTATGGCAGAGCGATGACGATGATGACTTGATGGTGGTGATAGCAGCGATGACGCCCAAGACGACCGGCGACAACGAGCAACGATCCGGTCCAAAACGACGCGTAAGGAGATACGGTCTGCTGGGCTCCGGGGAACGACGATCGACCGGAGATGAGGCGATGCCGATGGCGGCAACAGGGTCGACTGAATAAAACTGGCGGCGACACAATGGTGGTACAGGCGGCGCTAAGGTGGCCGGAAAAGGACAATAAGTATATGTATAATAAAAAGGGTTTAGGATCGTAGAAAGGCTGATACCATGATAGAGGGGAAACCTCAATGATGGAGGTTGTATATTATTCACCAATATATAAGCATTACAAGGGTATAAGAGTAAAATTGGTAAACCCTAAATAAACCCTAGCTAACACAGATTTGGCTCAAGGCCCAATACTACTCTCTAACAATAATTGATGTTCAATTATCCAATATGAATCACCTACGATTACAGTCCCATTAAACTTTTTCGTGATTCTTTTAGGCAAAATAAAGGGTAAAATAGATGAAAAATATGACATTAATATCAATATAATCAAAATATACAAAAATGTAAAGAATGGTCGTTTATCAAAAATATTTCTAGGTGGCCAATGCTTATTCCCGCGATATATTGTGATTACACATCTGCGATTAACATGCTAATTCGGTCAACGATACATAAGAATATGCAATTTGATTAAAACCTGGTCACGACTTTCTATACTAATTCTATTTTAATAAATCGCCTCTCTAAAATCATAAAATGGAAAGAATCTAAACAGGAAAAGGTAAATGTTTTTATCTCGGGTGTTTATATATATGCTTACATTGAATACATCTTGAGGTGTAATTAAAAACCCTGATCAATCGTCTTCGTCGTTGATCCGATTGAACTTCCATGGCTGATAAGAAAGAAACCGACCCGAAATCAGGGCTGAAAAAGACTACCGAAGAAGAACAAAACGCCGGCGCCGATGATCCTAATCGCCGCCATGGAAACCGTCCTCCCATGGCGGGTGAGAGAGAATCCGACCCGAAAGACACCGCCGAAGAAGAACAAAACGGTGGAGTCGATCCTAATCACCGCCGTGAAAGCCGTCCTATATCCGACCCGAATTTAGGGCCGACAGAAACCGCCCTCGTTCTCCCCAGGGCGACGAATGTGAAGAATAAAACGGCCGCGCCGATCCAAATCACCGCCGAGCAGATTCTCCGGGAGTCTAGGGATCATCAGGAGCCCGAAATCCGTCCTCCAGAGCAGAAAATCACAGATCCCGCCGAGCTCACCGAGTATCGTCTCCAGAGTCGCAAGAAATTCGAAGACCTAATCAGGCAGAACAACCTAATCAGGCAGAACAAGTACGTGTGGGTAAAGTACGCTAATTGGGAGGAATCGCAGAAGGACTTCGTGCGCTGCCGCTCGGTATGGGAACGAGCTTTGGAGGTGAACCACAAGGATCACAGTATGTGGCTCAAGTACGCCATTATGGAAATGAAGAACAGATTCATCAACCACGCTCGGAACGTGTGGGAGCGGGCGGTTAGTCTGCTGCCGCGCGTGGATGAGCTATGGTACAAATACATCTTCATGGAGGAGACGCTTGGTAATGTGGCCATTGCTAGGCAGATTTTCGAGAGACGGATGCAGTGGCAGCCTGATGAGAAGGGATGGCTTTGCTATATCAGGTTCGAGCTGAGGTACAGTGAGATTGAGCGCGCTCGAGCCATTTACGAGAGGTTTGTGGGGTCGCACCCCAAGTCCACTGCCTGGATTAGGTTTGCAAATTTTGAGATGAAGAATAGGGAGACTGATCGAGCAAGGAACTGTTATGAGAGAGCTGTCGAGCAGCTAGGTAATGGTGACGATTACGAAGAGGCTGAGAAGCTGTTTGTTGCATTTGCAGAGTTTGAGGAGATGTGCAAGGAGGTTGAGAGAGCAAGAGCTATATATAAGAACGCTCTTGATCATCATATACCTAAGGGGAGAGCGGAGGATTTGTATCAGAAATTTGTCGCGTTTGAGAAACGGCAAGGGATTGAAGATGCCACTGTGAGTAAGAAGAGGTTTCAGTATGAGGAGCAGGTGAGGAAGAATCCATTGGACTACGATGTCTGGTTCGATTATGTGAGGTTGGAAGAAAGTGCTGGGGCAGTAGAAAAGGTTAGAAACGTGTACAAGCGTGCCATAGCGAACCTTCCTCCAGCTGAGGAGAAGCGGTATTGGCAGCGATATATCTATCTATGGATCAACTATGCTTTGTATGAGGAGCTCGAGGCTCAGGATGTGGAGCGCGCACGAGATGTTTACAAACTATGCTTAGAAACCATTCCCCACAAGAAATTCACATTTGCAAAGATATGGTTGATGGCTGCTAAATTTGAAATCCGACAGATGGATCTCGAAAGTCTCAAAAGAGCAAGATTGATCCTTGAAAGTGCAATCGGAATGGCTCCCAAAAATAAGATTTTTAAGATGTATATCCAATTAGAACGGGAAATGGGAAACAAAATCGTTGTCGGAGTCTATATGAGAAGTATCTAGAATGGTCATGTGAGAACTGCTATGCCTGGAGCAAGTTTGCAGAATTGGAAAGGTCTTTGGCTGAACCCGAAAGAGCTCGCTGGATTTATGAGCTTGCTGTCAACCAACCTGAATTAGACATGCCTGAGTTTATATGGAAGGAATACATCGAGTTTGAGATATCCGAGGGCGAGTTGGATAGAGCTAGAGCTTTATATGAAAGGCTGTTGGACCGCACCAAACACGTGAATGTCTGGTCAAGCTATGCCATGTTTGAGGCTACTAATGCACAAGGGTGTGAAGATGATCTTGATGAGAAGGAACTATGCATTCAGCGAACAAGACATGTATTTCAGAGAGCCAATGCTCACTTCATGACTTCTGCACCTCAGCTGAAAGAAGAAAGGGCTACGCTTCTGGAAGAGTGGCTAAACACAGAGGGTAAGTTTAAAGAGCTTGGAAATATAGATATGGTTCGTGCTTTAATGCCAAAGAAGCTCAAGAAGAGAAGGCGAATAGAGACTGATGATGGTCTAGTAGTGTACATGGACTACTTGTTTCCTGAAGAAATGCAGACCACGAATGTCAACAAGTTATTCGAAGCTGCCATTAGATGGAAGAAACAAAAGTGCGATGAAGCTCAAGATTAGAGTAGTATACATTATGTTTACATTCGGTCCAAAAATGATATTTAAGCCAAACCCTATTCAGAATTATTTTGTCTTGGATTTGATTTGATATAATATTTGCAGTGTCTCTACGTCAAATTCCATATTTCTCTTTGATACTATTAAAAAGGAAAATCAATGCAAGGTCAAGAGTTGGATTCGGAGCTTTGCAAATTTGCAGTGTTTTCTATAACAAGAAAATCTTGGATCTGCTGTCCCATTTGCAATGGACAAGTGTTTCCAGCGTCCTTTTCCCTCTCCTTTTCCTTCTATGCATCCTTCCCTTCTTCCCTTCAGAGAGAAAAAAAACAACAAAAAACCAAAAAGAAAAAGAAAAAAAACAGACATGGAAAGAAATAAGTCTGAAATTGACCAGAATCAGACCAATTCCAGGAGTAGTGAGTCCTTATGGAGGACTTAGAAGAAGGCTTTGTTTTTCACAAGTATTTGATTCATGGCTAATGTTAAGCAATGCCAGGATGTGCTGCCTCCTCATCAACAAATGTAAGTTTTGTTCCTTCTTTTTTTAAGATATAATATTGCAATGAGAATGAGATTTCGTTTATCTGTAATTAATGCATGCCTGAGTAATTTTGGGCGGTCTTGTATCGTTGATTTTTTCATCTTTGTAATACATAATAAGATTTCAACAATGCTGAGTTTGTTATGCCTATCCTTCGGCATTAAAAACACAGAACAAGCCTGCATTTGTATGTTCTTTCAATATAGGAGATCAAGCCTGCAAAATATTTTTGATGAAATTTTGATCATTTCAGTTTTCGATTTTGACATAAATGTCAATCCATAATTAACTTTCTACTCAGGATTTCGGTTTGGTTCAATTAGCTTCGATCTAGCAAATTTGATTATTGGACAAATTCGGATCTAAATTCTAGAATCAAATCTATTTTCAGATTGATTAAGTTCTAATTTAGGCCAGTTTAAACCTGATACACCTATCTGTTAGATTAAATTCGATTCAGTACTATTCCTATCAATTTTTCGAGTGGAATCTATTTTCCCATGGTAACTAGCGTGCGAAGTTTGTGTTTGAAACCCGCACGCGCTCTTGTGGAGTGCAATTTCTGATTGAATATGATTATTTCAATGTTAATATTCAGGAGTTGGTTGTTGATCTTCATATGAACTAATGTGGCATTTCTGACTCACCGGTTTAATTTTCTTACAGGAAACCTGCTGGGGAGCGCATCACAACACTACAAGAAGCCTTGGAAAATACATCTTTCATGGGGGGGAGATCATTAACATGTCTGTTTCCTTCATCTTCAGCTCAAGGTACCTTTCATCGCACGCAGTTTATTCTTGTGCTTGCACTGATCAAATCATCTAACCTAAATTAGCTCGTGTTCTTACAGACCTGAGATGCTTTCATGATGACAAAGTAAAACATGATGAGGAGTCTCCAGGAGGCGTTGTGGAGAAGAAGACCAGGCCAGAAGCCTCTCAGTTACTGACTCCCCATTCGCCAGCTCATTCTCGGTGGCACAGGTTTTTCCGGCTCTGGAAGCAGCGCACTGTGAAGCGCCTGCCAACCTTCCCGCCCTTTGGTTCTCGCAGAACTCACAGGGAAAGTGAGGACATGGCTCTCTCTCCCGATCACCGCTCTGCTTGGAGGACCTTTTCCCTTTCTGAACTGAAGCATTCAACCAACAACTTCAGTCCAGGTTTCTTTTTACTTCTTGCTAGTTTCCTATACCCCCATAAAAAAGATGTGATATCATTTGATCATTTCTCTATTGCTATTCAGAAAACCTAATTGGAAAAGGAGGGTTTGCTCAAGTGTATAAGGGATGCCTCTCAAATGGAGACTTGGTGGCAGTGAAAAAGCTGAATAAGGGCACGACCGATGATCAGATCATTTCCTTCCTGTCGGAGATTGGGATCATCGCTCATGTTAACCATCCTAATACCGCGAAGATGGTTGGCTACGGGAGTGAGGGCGGCACATTTCTTGTTCTCCAGTTGTCTGCTTTGGGGAGTTTGGGCACAATGCTTCATGGTTAGTGTGTTGTAGTGATTAATTTACCTTAATATTTTATGATCATGAAATATTCTGCTAACTTTTATTTCTCTCATATTTCAGGCTCTCAGGTGAAGCTCAACTGGGATACTCGGTACAAGATCGTTCTGGGGACAGCTGATGGCCTACTCTATCTTCATGAGAATTGCCAGAGGAGGATCATTCACCGAGATATCAAATCGGACAATATCCTACTCACTGACAAGTTTGTGCCTCAGGTATATTTATCTCAACTTGATGACAAGTTAATAGATTAGCTCATCAGCTTTTAAATCTTACAATTAGCAAAAATCTTGCAATCTTTATGGTCAAAAATGATGTTACAAATGTATTAGATTATTTATTGAAATTATTTTGCTTTGATGATATTAAGAGGTATTGAACCAGTACTCTAGATTCTTGGTTTCTCTTCAGGAATCCATATCATATTGCTAGCTTGGTTAACTTCCCATGCTTTCTCTTTCTGTCTATACTATGAATAATGACATAATCTAATTAACCATGTTTGCCACAGATCTGTGATTTCGGCCTAGCGAAATGGCTCCCGAAACAGATGACTCACTACACTGTATCAAAGTTTGAAGGGACATTTGGGTGAGTATTACTTTGTATGAAGCTAGATTTTTCTGTTTTCCAAAAGTCTTGTCCCGATATTTATATACTAATGTGTGATTCCATAGGTATTTTGCTCCAGAATACTACATGAATGGCATTGTGGATGAGAAGACTGATGTATTTGCTTTCGGGGTCCTGCTTTTGGAGGTCATAGCAAGAAGGAAAGCTCTGGATGAAGAGCAGAACAGCCTCGTGATTTGGGTAAGTTAGGTTTCCAGTTTCTCCATCTTTATATTCAACAAGTAAAATATATTTATAGAAATTTTCTACACTGCAGGCGAGGCCATTGCTTGTTGACAATAAGCTTGATGAGTTAGTTGATCCATCTCTTGACGGTGAATATAACCGAGAAGAGATGGATCGGGTTGTTTTAGCAGCTAGCTCGTGCATTGAACCAAATTCACTCGAGCGGCCAAGGATGAATAAGGCAAGCAGTAAATTCTTCCCTAAACCTGTGTTAATATATATCTTGAATTGAGTTACTATAAGAGAATCATGGTAAAAATTCTGTAATTATAGGTTATCAGGTTTTGATATACACAAGAAAATTGGTTTAACAGTTTTCAACTTAGCAGGTTGTGGAGATGCTGAGAGGTGACAAGGGCTCCTTGGAGCAGTACAAGGAGAGGAGGCAATTGCAGAGGACCTACTCTGAGGAACTATATGATAAGGGTGAATACAACTCGACCAAATTCCTATCCGAGCTGAATAAGTTTAAGCGGGTTGCACTGAGTTCTTGAGAGCTGGAAGGAGCTAATAATGTAGTGTATATTATTTATTCTTTCATGACATGTTTAACAATATACCTATCTCTTTGTTCGCTTGGTGAAGAACCCTACTCTTTATGGTTTGCCTGCTGATGTTCTTGCCGCTACTAGTGAGTCAGAGGATGCTGCGAGGATGGGAGGTTAAAAGGACGATTAATTTTTTAATTTTTTTATAATGAATTTTTTTTTTTGTAGAATTTAATTTTTAATGAACTCAATTAATAATGACACATAATGTACATATCAGTCAAATGATCCATTTTAAAATTATCTTATCTTATATATGGTATAAAATGTTAGGTTACGCTTAGCCTAGCTAAAATTCGAAATATACACTACTGGAGGTTGATGGCCCCAACGGCGGTAATCCGGGGTATACACGGCGGTTGTACCCGCCGTTACTGGAACCGCCATCCATCGCCGATCCAGTTTTGCACGGCGGAAGGACCCGCCGTGCATACTTTTCGAACTCGAAAACCAAACATGCAAGGGTTTACGACAAGAAAACTTAAAACATGGCGTTATGGTTCCCGAGCTGAAGTAGAAACTTTCGAGTAGAAAACATACACACTCACGATTTCGAAAAATAACATGTCATCAAATTTACGATACGCAAAGTTTGAGTACATAGTATAGTGTTTACGAGTAGCAAGTTAAGTGTTTGTGGAGGATTAGATTTCGAAAACTATTGAATATGCCCAACTGAAGTTGACCATTATTTGCTACATATTTACGAGGTCGTAGTATTTGTCTATGATGAGCACTTTTGATTCATTCTCTAGATATCGAAAATAATGCGACATGATAATATTTTCGGTTTCTAAACTAGGTTGAAGTTAGGTTGCAAAAGTTTCATAACAGGGCTGCTAGTAGGGTGTGTGGATTTCATTTATTTCGATTTCGAAATTCAAATTGAGAACCCCGTCAAGTTTCGATTTCGAAAGAACTTATTTTAGGGTTTTTATTGTTATGTTTCCGGTAGTGTAATAGAGTAATGAATTATACATTTTTCGAGTTCTGAAGGTAGTTGACTATTTCATTTATGTTCGAGTTCGAAAAACTGGTTATTTTAATGTATGTGGTCGGTTTTATCGGGCTTAAAATAGGGGATGCCACTGGATTGGTTCTCTGGAATGTATCTTGTTTGTGAAATCGAAAACCTAGGGAAGCAGATTATTGCGAAATCGAAATGGTGGTGAATAAATTTGTTTTTCTTTTAGGGTGACTAAAATAACGATGCCGGAACCGCGCAATTTCAGAATTGGATGATGCAAAACCCAAAAATTACGTAATAAAAATGACTCATATTTAATCAAGCCAACCATTGGCGATATCCAAAATACATAATGCACCATAGCATCTAATGATCAAAAAATGACCGTTATTGTAGCAAAAGATCGAATATTTGTAGCGCATCATGACCATGGGAAGGGAAAAATATTCAACATTACAAACAAACCACCACACAATGTACGTCACACGCCATGTTCTTACTAATGCTATTTTGAAAGTCTTGAACCCCGAACATTTAGCACGTACGACGCAAAGTTGTTGATAACGGTCTTCATGTCATCAAGTGTGTAAGGAGTCGAGTCCTTCTTAAAAAGCTAGTCAAGAAATGAAGCATAAAAATTAAGTTTAACAAACATGATCGGGCAAACAAGTATAATAATACAAGTTAGGAATAATATAGTAAGTACTCACCGATTCAAAGTTATTATTCAACTTAGCAGAAGAGACAACTTGAAGTGCCGTCGCCATGGTGAAATAACCACATTCACAACAACTATTTTGCTTCTTGTACTAGGGAAAAAAAATCACTTGTACTTAGCATTGGTAGGCATGTGCATTCTAAATCAATGAAATAAATTAGTAGTGTAAGGCAACCTTGATTTCATGAACCCCGAAAGCCGATTGACCCTTGGGATTGACAAACTCCAACGCTTGCTTTGCTATCTGAACAAAAGAAGGGATGGGTGCATGGTGGAGAGAATCAATCCAATACACTTGTTTAGTTGTCTTGTTAATGACAACCAAACGCCAATGTCCCCTAATTCAACACATTAACAACATAATTTAATAAACTAGGGAGCCTTGTATTGAAAGCAAAATGTAGACCATTTAGGTTTCACTTACTTGTGGAGTAGGGGCAACAAGAAGAGTACTTTAGTAGGATCACTTAGACCAACTTTCAAGTAGCCTAGTCGTTCTTCGCGAGAATGGACAACCTCTTGATTATGCTCGGGGCATAGAAAACCAATCCAAGGCCGACCGCGACTTTGTGCAATGTTGTGTAAGAAGCTTCATTCAACAAAATGAGCAAGGATTGTTAATTGACATTTGGGGTTTGATAAATTATAAAATAAAGCGACCGACAAACAAACATTATGAACTAGAAAACGTACCATTGAAATAGAGACATAAGAGTCTCCGTTATCATGTCAAACCTCCACAAGTCTTCAAAGTCCACCCAACACAGCGTAATAAGTTTGCCAACTCCGAATATGGGTGTAGGAGAAGGGAAGTCGTACGTCCCAAGTTGGTTGTGGTCGGATATCTTCTCAAACAATAGTCTAAGGGAAGGGGGCATGTCCTCCACATTGGCCTCTATTGGTTTCTTAGTTGAATCAATAGCAAAGATGCGTTTACCCTTGACTAGTGATGGTGGACATAGATTGGTCGGCTCATCCTCCCCTAAGCCCTCTACCCTAATCAGCCTCTTAGGCCACATCAAAAGCATTCCCCTTTGTTCCCTTTAGCAATCGGTTTGATGGTTCGGGAATAGGCAACAAAGCATTTTCAAAGAAGATGTCTACAATTGAAACAACACTCAAGCCCTCAGGCACGTCCTTATGGTGATGTTTTCTAATAGACTCCTCAAAAATGCCATTTGCCACTAAAAAGGGGGGTTTCGAATTTCCAAGGTCAACGTAGAGCAAGCATGCATAAGATCCCTTGAATATAACATCAAAACATTTAATACTACTTCATAAATATCTAATTATGCACTTATATGTTGTAGTGATTCAAAGAAAGTACTTAAACATAATTAGATTAAGGATAGTTTACTAACCATTGATTCACGGTTTCCTTCATGGACACTTGGGTCGATGTAGGGTTGAAAAAGAACATCGTCGAGCACATCCTCATGTTCATCTTCTATTGGAGAAGCGGGTAAAGGGTCATGATGAGATGGTTCACGAAGAAGTGAATCGGGCTCGGTCGGTTCCCAACGTGTGGTGATGTGTTCGAGGTCCTTGGGGAGTTTAGTGCCACTGCTTTTAGCAAGCATGTGAAGGGCAATGTCTCGCTTCCCTTGGCTTGCTTTGAGCTCCTTTATCTCCTCGTACAACTTTTGAATCAAGCTATCGCTAGACGGCTTCGATTTCTCACTCTTGTTAACGAGATCTTGCTTTGTGACGTAAGAGCCGCAAGTCCTAATTTTACCGGGATGCTCACCACGACCCAAACACTCACTCAAGATGTCAAACCCCTCCTTTGATGGTTCAAAGACCCCTTTATCGGCCTTATCCTTGTTTGACTCCTAGCAAAGTAATGGCCAAAACAAAATATTAGTTGTAACTATAGAAACGGTGTAGATAAAATAACAACTCCAAACTAATGCAACTAAACTTACTGGATCTCTCAAAAAAGTGGTCATCTCCGGCTTATCACCGTATCCACCACCCTTCTTTTCCCTAGCTTTTAGATATAACTCGAAGTTCTTAATCTCGTCAACACACATCGGTTGGGTTGTATCCCTCGCCTCCGCCTCGGGCATCCCGGCCACAACCTTCTCTTTTATTCTTCGCTCTCTATCTTCAATCACAAATTGCTCCACCGCTAATTGCATCCCACCCCGGCTCATTCGGTGTGGCAATGTGTTGCATTTAGCATTCTCACTATTAGCGGCATGCAACCCCTGATTTGTAATGTCAACATAAATGTTGCACATGTTAGTTCCATGTCAATTTGTAGATAAACAAATATCAACTTGTAAGGGAATTTTTTTTTATTCAAGTACTTACATCGTCATAATATCCTTGGGCATACTTCTTGAAGAACTCCCAACTTTGCTCCGGAATTGTTGTGTATATGAGTCTAGGGTTCAAGTGCTTCTTCTCTCCAAACACATAGTCTCGAGCAAGCATCGCACGATAATCTCTTGCAATCTTCCCCAACCTTTTCATGGTCTTCTCTTGGAGAAGTTCAATGTTAGGTGCATCGATTATAAATGGACGCTGCAGCATACATAAGCATTAAGGTTATGGTGTTAGTTGTTATTTATGAACATATATAATACATGGAATTTCTTAAAATAATTTGCAGCTTACCATGCATTCGTCGACAAGCCTTTCCTTCATAGGCTTAGGTACTAGACGCCAGTCGTTGTACTTAATATCTATACGTGTTCTCGCCGTCTTTCCCACCCAACTTGCCCATTTGCTCATCTCTCGTGAGATTGGCTCGCCAAGTTCATTGAATTGCATTGGTGTTAGAACACCTTTCTTCATCCTTCTCATTATCTCGTGGCAATAAATCCTTGGTCGCAACGTAGATCCATCTAGTGCTTCCTCCGATTCTCGAGCCGCTTGTGCCCTAGCCCTCTTCGCCGATTTTTTTTGAACCTTCTTCTTTAGGGGAGCCATTCGACACCTTAAACAAAAGTCACTACATATTAGACTAGTGCATTTGGTTTACATGATAACAATACGAACTAGTTTGCAAGATTAGAAGTAGTATACATGTATCTAGGGCACACTAACCTAACATAAATGCACAACATTAATTGAAACCTAGGGTTTTACTAGAAAATTTCATGTCATTCATGCTAGGGTTTTAATGAAATTGTTTCATATTTAATTGAAAATTAACATGTAAGGTTTATGGTTTCTAGCAATATAGAAACTCGAACATATGCATTTGATAGAGTTTGATATGTATAAAAAAAAATTACCCATAACCAACTAAGCTAGCAAAACATAAAAAGTAGTGCAAAAACTTGAACCTACTTGCATTTGAACACAAGATTCATATAAATTCCATGGCACGAGCTAGTATGATATGGGAAGCACAATGAGATCTACATACACACGACATTACTTAAATCTATGAAATTTGTTCATATCTAACCCACATATAGTGTTGAACAAAATAAGATACATTAAATCTCACTCACACAATAGTTCCAAATCTGAATATGTGAGATGGTGAGGGTGTGGGTTTGGGATGAAAGATTGGTGTAGGAGAAGTAGATATGAGATGTAGTATGTATGGAATAAAGTAGGTTTGATGAGATATAGAAATGTGAGGGAAATAACCTTCTCATTCCCGCTTGGAGACATTTATATACACGGTGGAAAATTCAAATATCCTTAAGTTTTCGAACTCTAAAACTTACTGTATTTGACATTTCATGCTAGGGTTTCGATTTCTAAACCTTTCCTTAACAATACTTTTTATTAAAGTAATTCAATATATCCCCTACCACGTTTTTGATGAATAAAAAACTGTGCAATTACACAAACTGTGTAGTGCTTGTTTCTAAATAGAAAACCATTTCTGGCATGAGCTCTAGAACTCGAAAACAACATACATTTGATGCACAAAATTATATCTAATTAGGGCTATAACACGGGGATTGCACTGGTTGTAATTGAATCATATGCACTGGTTTTCGAAACCGAAATCCAAAGGCAATATGTTTTTAATAAATTATATATTTAAGTTATATATTTATTGAAATTTAATGAAGAAATTTTCTCCAACCAAAGCTTCGAGTTCGCACAGCAAGGACTTTAAGTATATAATTCTAGTTTCGAACTCGAAAATATAATGTTGCTACAAAGTTATTAAGTTCTCGTTCGGGTGCTAGGTCGGGGGTCTCACTGGTTGGACATACACAAGACAAAACACGTTTAAGAATACGAAAACAAAATGTATATACAATTTGCGATGTCGAAAATAGGGTAACATCAAATATGTTCTAAATAGAGTGCATGATCGCGTATTGCTCTGTTGAAATGTTAGAGTGTTAAAATTTTTCATTTAATCTTTTAGAACTCGAAAATAGGGTACAATCAAACTTTTGCTAAATAGAGTGTGTAATCGGGTATTGTACTGTTGACATGCTATAGAGGGTAAAAATTCTGCATGTCTTGTTTTCGAATTCGCAAATTGGTTGTTTTAGTTGGATTCGAATTCGTAACATGAGTGAAAATTATTTACCCGAGGTTTGCGAATTCGAAAACAAGTTCTAGTATAAATAAAAATCGGGTCGACCCAACTTGTTCTACATTCTCTCTTGCAAAAAATCCCCAAATCCCTGTCTACCGAAACCCTAACCCATCACAATCCAAGACTGATCTACTCATGGCTCACACGAAACAGATCGCACGGAGGCGTGCTAGTGGCAGAGAGGAAGAAACGGCACCGCCGCCGCCGCCGCCGCCGCCGCCGCCGCGTCGACAGAAGGTACCTGTTGAGCACCACCCAGCTAGCCGGAAAAGCTCCAAGCTTGTCATCAACGACACACCCGCACGCCAAACCATGGTAGAATCCAACGAGGAGAGTGAGGAAGACGTCGGTGCTAGCCTATTGAAGAGACATATGAAAACAAAGGAGATTGCAGGTAAGGGGAAGGGTAAGCAACCAGTTGTTGAGTCTGATTCTGATGAGTCGAGTGATTCTGATGCTAGAAGTGAGGATGATGATGAGGATGAGAGCACGGAAAAAGTTGATGAGTCTGAGGAGGATACTGACGGGGAGGCTGATTCTCAGGAGTCTGAAGAGCAAAGTGGAAATGAGGAAGAGGTGGGGAAGACTGGAAAGTCAGCTAAGATGGCGGCTGAAGAGCGGAAGAAGAAGGGAAAGGCACCGTCGAGGGTCCCTGATGATGATGAGGTGATAGGGGCTACTGTGAATGCCGCAAAAATGAGGAAGAAAAAGCATAGCAAGAAAGGCGATGAGGAGGAGTGTAGCTATTTCTTCAGCCCGGAGGCAGAGGAGCGGTACATCAAGCAGATCAGAAGGCCTTTGACAGGGACCAAGGTTTTGAAGCTTCGCACCAAGATCGGTAAATCTCTTGCCTATGTGCTCGATTATTTCAAACCTTCGCATTTGGATAAGTTAATTACCCTAGATGCTCCTGTATACCCCGATGCTGTGAGGCAGTTTTATGCGAATTTAGGGCGTAACCCGAATGAGCGTGAATATAGTAAGGTAGCTGGGATTATTATACCGGTGACAAAGTATAGCATAAATGCTGCTTTAGGAGTACCTTGGAATAGCTATCCATCCTTGGTCGGGGAGTATAGCGGTGTAGTTTATGATAACTACTATGATCAAAAGTGGCCCGATCCCTCAGACAAGCAACCCATAGATCCTGTAGAGCTTGGTTTGGAATTCTTCCACGCAGAACCACCTAAGGGTGATGGAGCTGGGAAAGCGGTGGCATACGACATCGAGCATCTGTCTAGTGAGCACCGGATCGTGTTTGAGTGGATATGTGGAAATGTGTTGCCGACAGGTGGACATGCTTGCGAGCCAACAATAGCGACGTGCATGATTTTCTATTACATCGTTCGCGGCTTGCTAATCAACCCAGGCCATGCAGTTGCCGAGTACATGAAGAAGACGGCAAAGCACAGCACCAAGCAATTTCCATATGGTTCGTTGATTACTAGGCTCATGAAGACTCAAGGCTTCGTCCCAGTTGATGCACCGATCATGAATCGAGTGTACGACGATAAGTGGATCCAGCGTTGCCACTTGGAGCTTGATCTGGAAACGAACAAGTACAGGAAAAGGGCTGTTGCTAGTGGCGTGGCTGCGCGAGCTGCAAAGAGGAAGAGGGACGCCGAAGATGGTCATGCTCCTTCACTTCCAGAATGTGAGTATCGCTATCTCAATTATTGTGAATTTGTTTTACGCTAGTTTTAACATGATGCCTAACATTGACATGTTTCTAGGGTTGAAGCTAAAGAAAATGATGGGGAAGTTGATGAGGATGTGGGACTGCTTTGATGAGCAGCTAGAGAAGCAAGAGGAGGAGCTTGACGAGGTTGTTCGTATGCTGGACAAAATCATCGAGGAATTCAAGCTTGACATAGTGCTGTCACCTGGTCCCGAGCCTGATTTTGGTACTCTCCCGGCGTCGAGTGATGATGAGGAACCCCCGGTCAGCCAACAGAACACCGAGAAATCGGCAGAAGAAGATGGTGGCTTGACAAGAAATGAGGAGGAGAGGGAGTCCGAGACTGTTGCAGGTGACGGGCACGACATGCTTTCTGGCACTGGGCAGGAAGTACCTCTACAAAGTGTTGAAACCAACCTGGAAGGGAGCTTGTCCGACAAATCATGAATTATTACATTTGTTTAAACTTTGGATTGATTTTATTTGTCACAATCAACATTATTCTGTTGTTTTAGTATTAATATTTTCAGGTATTTTTCATTCAAGATGTGTGTGATTAAACATTCAAATGCATGTGTAGTTGTGGTAGGCTCTAAATTGCCTTATCATAACATCTAGGGTACGAGTTTCGGTTTCAAAAACTTGTTGATTGTAATATGTTTGAGATGTCGGAAATAATGGTTAGTAAATTTTGGCTCTAAGCCTTCTATTTAACACTGTTTTCGAAATCGTAAATTGTTCCTCCTCAAATTTAAAAAGCCACTCACTAAACCCCTTAACACTAAGCCCTAAACCCAGAAGATGAAAAACCCGAAGCCCTAAGCCCTACTTGTCGAATTCGAAACAAATTTTATCAATCTTTATATCTGTGCAATTTTTACATTTGTTTTACATTTTATCAATGTGTTGATTTTATCAATCTCTAATACAGTAAGTCACTTACCATACCTGCGTTAGTACTATAGTTACAGTTACACGTGTGACACGCTTAGGGGTGCTAATCTATCGAATCGATCGCGAGTACTGCGTAACTCGACTCGACTAGAAAACTATATTAACCATGCATGTTCGACTCAACTCGGTAACTCGGGAGTTTTAATGATATCATGTTTAACTCGAACTCGTTATTATATATCGATTATCGACTCGAATCGCGAGTTTGAACTCGAATTGTGTTTTCCCTATTCAAATACAAATTAAACTATTTTATCTACAAATTAATAGCGTATTTTAAATTATTCAGTAACCTTCATCCAAACCATTAATACAAAGTATCTTTTTGTATCACTTAATTACAAATGATAAAATAAAGATTTTGTATGTTTGACATTAATATATTTTATACCACCATGAAAAATATACAACAAGTAAAATGCCTAATTAAGTGACCTATTTTGATAGAGTCTGTACTATGCAAATTTCTAATTAAATATTTGTCTTTACATATACGTAATGAAATTATTATTGTAAATACCAATGTAAATATTTAGTTTGTTCATTGTTGAGTATTAAATGAAAACTAACTAGATTAGATAATTGAACTAATATGTATAACCTTATAATATTATAAAACTATAACTAATTACACTTATCGAGTTTTTCGAGTGGAGTAGTTAGGTTTTCCTAGAACTCGACTTGTTAACCTTTCGAGTCGAGTCGATCTCGAGTCAAGCTAAATCGAGTCGAGTTGTGACCGAGTTTTGACCGAGACAATCTCGAACTACTCACGAGTTGAGGTACGGGGTCAATTAGCACCCCTTGACGTGTCAGCTAATGTTCCCTGCATAATGATAATGTATAATGTTCGGATGTCTATGTGATAGTAACTGCAGCCATTCTTATATATCGCTCTTGTTGAAACCGTTGCTTAGTTAACAGCAAGCATTCGTCTATATCGAACCGTTTATACTTGTTGTTGTATTGTAATACTCAGGTAATCTATATGAATCACATAATGTGCACACCCGTTCACTAATATTTATTGAATAACGTTAATGTATGGATGGTTGGTTTGTATAAATTTTTATTAGGCGCACATATCCTCGTTGACAGGCAAGTTGTAAAAAAAAGAAATTAAATTATCTTTATTTTTATTTTAACAAATCTTCATTGATATAGTCTGGTCGTATATTTCGAATTCGAAAATATACTGTAATCACCAAGTTTTCTAAACCTAAAGGTAATTCATCATTGCAACCCATGAGCTAAACCCTAAACCCATGTGGACCAACTTTTCGATTTCGAAAACTAGCCTTCTTACTCTTCATTACATTTTTAGTACTCAAACAATTATGGTTTCTTTCGAGTTCGAACAAATTAGTTATTGTATACATAGTTTCAGAAATTGAAAAAGAAGCAAAAAAGTTACTTCTAAAATCTTTATGTCAATTCAGGGTTTTATGTTTTCGACATCGAAACAATCTTATAGTTTTTTCAAGGAATTTTCGAAAGACTAAAGTACACTACACAAGTTGCAGTATTTTCGAGTTCGAAAGTAATACAGTATATATGACGAAAAAACGCCCAAAACAGAAACCCCAATTCACAAAAGTCCCAATTCGTAAAACCCTAAGCCCCAAATCCCCAAATCACAAAACCCTAAGCCCCATACTCACAGATCTTCGACGTCGGCAAGATGGCACCCAGCGACACCACGGCGGCGAAGGCACGGCCGAAGAATCCGTTCAAAAGGAAGCTCTTGGTTCGCAGAGGCAGAGAAGGGTATGATCCCAAACTTCTTTTTGATAAGGAATGTCATGATAGGTATGTTAAGTATTACCTAGCGGGCAAGTTGTTGGATTCATATGCTGTTGATCCTAGTAAGGTAGAAGAGCTAGGGTTTGGAGAGTTAGTTGGTCTGATGAACATCCAGCAGGTAGGGGAGCTAATGGTGAATGATGCGCCAGCTTACTTGCATGAAAGCTGTCAGTTTTATGCAAATCTAACTGAGGTTGATGGGTCTTTGTATAAAACTATGGTTAATGGGCAAGAATTCCAGGTTAGCTGGTGGATTCTGAATGAGTTGGTAGGCTGCGCTTATAAGACGGCTGAGGATATAGAGAATAGCAGCGGTGATGCTCCTTTGAATGTGTACAATGCAAATGGATGGTTGGGCCCGGGATTTAGCCTGCCTGGTGGTGTAGATAGATGTGCATGTGCGTCTGCCTACTTTGGAAGACCTGTCGGTGATAAAGAGGCCGCACATGTGTACAACCTGAAATGCATGACGCCGGCACATCGAGTTTTGTATGACTTCGTTCATAGGATTCTAGTTCCTTCTCCGAAGAATGTGAGCGAGCCAACAAGCACCACTACTATCTTGTTCTACTATGTTGTTCTCGGGCGAAAAATCAACCCCTGCCATACAATAATGAAGCACATGTTGAATCAGATGGGAGTGACCAAACAGTATTGGAATATCCCTTACGACGGCTTGATAACCAAGCTCCTTCTGAAGATGAAGCCGGACTTTAAGTTTCAGAGCCCTCCCGTTCCCTGCAGGATCTACGGGCTTCAGTACTTCCAGAACCGAGGCTATGACTTGGTGGATGGTGCTTGGATCACAAAGGTCAACCCGATGAAGAACAAGCGTGCAAAAGGTAACGCGGGTAAGAAACTTTTTCTGAAGCGGAAATTTCATGTGATTGAATAGGCTTGATGAGTTTATTACTAACTATTTTGTGTTTAATGTCTCGTCGCAGTGATGACCGATGCTGAACTGTACTCAATGGCTGAGCGGATGTATGCCAATGCTAAGGACAAGACTAGTCGTATAATGGCAACGAGGAAGAAGGTCTTCCATGCAAAGAAGAAGATGTCCGCCATGGAAAGGTCGTTGTCAAGTCGCGGGTTTGATCTCGACTTCCCCTGAGGTTGCCGGCTTGGTTAATTCAAGTAATGTGGGGAGTTAGTAATAGTATACAGTTTTGCATGCTTTTGTTTTTGGCCAATTGTAAACTAGTTGTAATGTCGCTAGGGCTACATCGCAATCTTTTGAAACTCTTGCGATAATCGGCAAAAGTGTGCCGAAACTGTAATTCTGAATCTTTTCTTAATGTTAAGTCATTTAATAGCCAACAATGTCAAACTCTTCCATTTGTATTTTTTTAATCATATTCACACCTTGTTTCGAAGTCGTAAGTTGTAATACAAATACATGTTTTCGAATTCTAAACATATTACATCTTCATTTCGAGTTCTAAACTTATTAATATACAAAATTTTGCACATTTCATTGTTTGGGTTCCATATAGGGTATCCTTCTGTTCAATTGACCGTTTAACTAAAGTATTCAAAAACTATGTTTTCGAATTCTAAACATATTACATCTTTATTTTCGAGTTCTAAACTTATTAATCTACAAAATTTTGCACATTTCATTGTTCAGGTTCCATATAGGGTATCCTTCTGTTCAATTGACCGTTTAACTAAAGTATTCAAAAACTATGTAGTAAGCTACTTTTCGAATTCTAAAATACCTGGTGTTTTAGTAATTTCAGTTTCTAAAACGGGTGACATATAGGGGAACCTACTGTCTGGCAAAGTACTTCAGTTACATGTATTTAGAAGTCGTAAACCTTCGGGCGATTATGGTTTCGAGTTCGGAAACATAACTACAGTTTTACAAACTCATAAAACACTGCAAAAATCCACAATCAAACTACCAAGTAGTATTAACACCAAATTTGAGATTACTTGTGCAACTTAAATTCAGAATCAAATTAAACTTAACAAAGTTCAAAATCATTATTTTACAACATTTTTCTTCCGTTTAACCTTCACCTTTCTTCCTTTACGTGCATTTCCTTTACGTGCATTTATCCAAATGAGCGGTACACAAATGAGCGGTACACAAATCAATAGCACTTGGATTTAACAACTTGCCTCTGTTCAAACCGTGACCATCAATTCTATCATTATACCTCCCCTGCGGAATACCAACCGTCTCTGATTCACTGATGTAAGCCATGAAGAATTTTATCGACTCCTCCGTAACATATCGCTGCACTATGCTAGCGTCTGGTCTGTACCTATTCTTCACAAAACATTTGAAGATCTTCATGTACCTTTCAAAAGGATACATCCACCTTAAAAATACAGGCCCACACAACTTAACCTCTCTTACCAAATGAACAATCAGATGGACCATAATATCGAAAAAAGAGGGAGGAAAATACATCTCAAGCCTGCACAGTACGTCCACCACCATAGCTTGTAGTTTGTCCAGCTTTCTGCGGCTTACTGCCTTGCGACATATGCCTTTAAAAAAAAGACATAAGCGATTAATGCAGCTGCGCACATGCGAGGGCAAACTCCCACGGAGTGCGAGAACAATCAACTCCTGCATAAGATTATGACAATCGTGCGATTTCAAACCAGCAATTTTACAATCTTCCACACTCACACATCTGCCTATCTTAGAAGCGTATGTCGTGGGAACTTTCACATCCTTCAAAAACTCACAAAACCTTTTCTTCTCAACTTCAGACATATTGTAGCAAGCTGGTGGTAAAAACTTTCTCCCTTGTACTTCTACAGGTACAATCGACTCCCTTAATCCCATTCTGCTCAAATCCTTTCTACTCTTCAAACCATCTTTTGATTTACTTGGAATATCGAGTAAGGTGCCAATAAGACTATCACAAACATTATTTTCAATATGCATAACATCCAGGCAATGTCGCACCCCCAAATACTCCCAATTTGGCAATTCAAAAAAGATACTACACTTTTTCCACGGTCCACATACCTTGGCCTTTTTATGGTTTTTGCCAAAGTCATTCTCCATGTCTCTCACTTTTTCTAGAATCTCCGGTCCAGAGATGGGAACAGGTTCATCCCGTCCTTCTACTTTTCCATAAAACCATTTCTTAGCTTTTCTCAACGCATTATCCGTAGGCAAAAACCTCCTATGTCCAAGATACACTGTCTTCTTCCCATGACTTAGTTGGCAATAACAGGTGTTTTCCTCACATACCGGACAAGCCAAATGCCCTTTCACTGAGTAGCCAGCAAGATTACCCAGCGCGGGATAGTCATTGATAGTGAATAACAACACAGCGTTCAATTTGAACCATTCATTCCGATATCCGTCATATGTCCAATTCTCCCCGTACCACAACTTTTTCAAATCATCGATTAGTGGCGCCAAATATATATCAATATCATTTCCTGGTTGTTTAGGCCCTGAAATCATCAAGGATAACAACACATACTTTCTTTTCATTGTTAACCAAGAGGGCAAATTGTATATCACCACCATGACTGGCCAAGAACTGTGCATGCTACTCATGTCCCCGTAAGGGTTCATTCCATCGGTCGACAAGCCTAACCTCAAATTCCGATCTTCCTTACTAAAAGGAGGATATAACTCATCTATTTTCTTCCACTGATCACCATCAGAAGTATGTCTTATCACATCATCCTTGGGACGATTTCTTCTACGATGCCACATCAAATTTTTTGCATCACGTCTATTTGAAAACAACCGTTCCAACCGAGGAATGATAGGTAAATACCAAACAACTTTGGCAGGTGTTGGTTTCTTCCCTCTATTCGACACCTCTGCTCCCACGTCTAACTTCTCCTTCTTTGTTGTGTACCGCGGCTCATTACAAACTGCACACCTATCCAGTTTTTCATTCTCCTCCCCTCTATACAACATGCAATCATTAGGACATGCATGAATTTTCTCAAGTTCCATTCCCGTTGGACACAACACCCGTTTAGCTGCATAACTGCGATTTGGCATCTTGTTGTCAGCAGGGAGTAGTTCTGTCATGAGTCCTAGCAATTCCGTCATCGCATTATCAGAAAGACCGTGTTTAGCTTTCAAATTCATAACTTGCAGAGTCGCACTCAAGATTGTGTGACCCGAGCCCTTATACAACAGAGTTTTCTTATTCATGTACATGACTTCTAAAGCTTCTGGTTTGCCAACAAAATGCCTAGCCACGTCGTCTGTCAAATCAGTCAACTTATCATCACATTCCATTTCACAACTTTGCCCTCCCTTCTCAGCATTTTTTTGTTCTTCCCTAATGCCACCATCGTGATTCTCGCCATGCCATACCCAAATTATATAGCTTTTATCAAAACCATGCATAATAAAGTGACCCCTAACGCCAGCAACACCTAAATTAGCATCATTCATGCAGTTTCTACAAGGACACCTAATTCCAGAACAATTTTCACTTCTCGCATGTTCTGTTGCAACATCAATGAAATGTTCAACCAACCTCCGGTATTCAGGACTGGTACGCGCATCCTCTTCAATCATACGAGCACGATCTATATATATATATATATATCTATATATCTATGTGTCGAACAAGGCACAAGCAATACAACCTAAACAAAACCAAGCAATACAGTCAAAAAATGTGGTTGCACCATGCACGTAACATGCAAATAAGACCTTACTAACCAGTATCCAATAACCCATTATACTACACATCCACAATCTTACAATTACAAAACAAAATCAAGGCAAGTGGCCTCGCATACACCGATGTCATCAAAGATACATACATGTTGATAATTTGGATTTGAGAGGGAATCAAAGACCAAGATTTACACACATACCTTCACAAATCAGCTCCCAAACTTTGGGGTTGAATCTAGGACCTCCAAAGATTTTAACAAAAGTTGCTAACAGTTCAAAACATTCAGCCCGTCAGACCATTTTAGTAAATCACAAAGGGTTTTCGAATTCGAAAATCCTATGCAGTCAAAACTTTCTACCTACTTTCAGTACAGCATAAACCACTCTTACTAACTTTCGAATTCGTAAACTGTACAGCCAACCCTTTAAAAATCAAGCATGTGACTTTAATTATAGAAAAACTTCTTTGATTCTAATTCCTATAATTACGATTTCGCAAATATAACAATATCAAAGAAAACATCCATGTCATCACAATATGTTACATTACTTTCGATCTCGAAAGATTTGTTATAAATTTTCCGATTCCTTAAACATCACACCTTGAAAATGAAAGATGGTACTAGCAAGTGTCTTTCTTTTTACTAATCTTAAACTTGACCTTATTAAGTTTTTGATTTCTAAACTTAATAAGGGTACATTTCTTTCTAATCTTAAACCTTCACCTACACTTAAACACTTCAAATTGATCAACACTCTAATACAATCATCTTCATTTCGAGCTCGAACATTGTGTCAAACGGCGTTTTCAATGTTTACGCCATATGAAATTTCTAACAACTTACCCGAGGGGTTTTCGAACTCGAAAACCTAGGTCACCGGCGTTTTGATCTGACCGCCGTGCACCGGCGACGTCTCCGGCGACATTTCCAGTAGTGATAGTGCATTAGCGAATACTTACCTGAATTTGTTAGTGCGAGGTAACTATGTGGACACCGAACCTTCAACCAGTGCTGGATCGTAATAGCCATTTGTCCGGATATGTAATTTTCATTTTTTTCGAAAGCGGCAACGAGCGCCAGAGCCATGGGGCGATATTTACTCCCTGCCGGCTTCACCGAACGTACTTTTTGTTCCCCATAAAAACAGAAAAATGGAGCACACCGCGAGAGTAGTTGGCACAACAATACCGACCATCCAGTTGTCATAGGTCTTTACGTAAACCTTCAAAGTCATGCTGGTGATGTATATTGGTAACATGATTTAAAAAACATGAAAATGCCTTGGTTGTCCAGGGAGCGCTGTAGTGCGGCCCCAATACAATGCAAATTCTAGACTACCTACCTAACCGAGCACTTGGCTGGTTATAAAATACAAATAAATCCCACTAAATGTCTGGGAATACAGGATAAATGATGTAAAATGGTCAAGGGATGAAACAAATCACTGCCCAAGACGAAAACAACATTAACCTCATATAGAGAAGCCTTCAACAATGCTTCCAATTGCTTCTTCAAGTCTTCGATACTCGGAGAATTTCCCAGAAATTTCTAGGCTACTCAAGTGGGTTTCCCAAGTCACAAACGGGGTTCAAATCTACCTTCCTCCAGATACTTCGCCGAGAGCTTCATCATGGAATTGGGTTTCCTATCCCCCCAAATGTGATTATGTGCGTGGAAATGTGCTTGAGTTGAACTACACATCAGGTCGTTTTCCCCTTTAATCCAGGCTAGACTCTCGGCCCTAAGGATAAAATCTGCTTGGGCCGAGAGGTTCATTGTCGTGGAAAAAAGGCTTCTTCTTCCCTAGTGTAGCTGTTGTGGTGAGATCATCCGAGTAGTTCTATAGTGAACTGTCTACCGTTGATCGCCCTTCCAAGAATGGTTGGAGATGAGGCCAATTCTCTAGAGATGGTCTTCTTCATGATGCAGTGCCGAGTATTGGTGTCGATGAAGTAGCTCAGTTTGTGGAAGCCAGAAGAAACCGTAAAGTCAAGGGCGGCCTTGGCTAAACAGTTTAATCCATTGCCCTCAAGATGAAGAGATGAGGGCATGGAGTACAAATCAATCATGCTGGTGATGTAGATGAGGATTATGGTTGTCAAGTACCAGTTGAAGAAGCTGTTGGTTCCTTTCCGGCCAGATGCTTTGCTGGAGTTGAACTGGTCAGCGGCGAAAGCGATAATGCTCCGACTGGTTGCAGCCGACTCCAATGAGATGAGCCCTAGGGATGAGATTAGGACAGCTATCTGAGTCACCGTTGGACCAACAGACGGTTGGTGGAGCTTCGTGATCCAGATGAACACTGTAATTGTTACAATTCCCTGCAATTATTTGGAACATGTGATTAGTGCAAATCTTCATTTTAATAAAAAATCACCAATTTTTTTACATATTTTTAAAAGAAGAAAATCAGACGATGTTTTTTTTTGTTATGGAAAAATAGAGGATGTATAATTAAGCATCGCAGGAGGCCGATCGGATCGGAGGCCGGATCAGTCACCTTCATTAAGTTGTGTTGTTCAACTGGTACCATTAAGTTACGTTGTTCAACTGGTACCATTAAGGTACGTTATTCAACTGAGGATGTACCATTAAGTTACGTTGTTCTCAATCACCGTCAAGCATCGCACGAGGCCGGATCCTAAAGGATCGGAGTCGCAGTCCGACGATGATGGAAAGCACGTCCACTCGCCGCTGGACTTACCGGAGGAGTTTCGAGCTCGTGCCGTCATTTAGGTGCAGGGGAGCCACTGATTCATCGGAAAAGCTAAGTTTCTCTATCAGATCCGATCGGATCCGGTCAATTTTGGCTAACACGCGCCGGGTGCTGTCTTGGTGTGAACTACTCGGCGTACCATCGCACTAACACGTTTCGCCGACCACACGCGCCGCCATCTGGACGCAACTACTCACGGGCGTGGACGCACGCGCCACCTGTCGCGCGTCGATCGCCTCCAAGAATTGGTAGATACATATTTTCGGGTTCTGTTCTTTTGTTTTCTTTTTTTTTCATGTCAGGTGAAATATGTGCTCCAATTGGGTCTTTTTGCATAGTTATTTGGACTAGTTTATCGAGTACTTGATGCCTATCTGATTTTTTCCTTGTAAACGGATTAGCTGCGCTATGGAAAATCCCCCTGACTTCTAGTCTATTTCTATGATCAGTGTAGGAGAAATCCAAGTCAAAGTAGTTTTGACAACTTACCTTTGGCGTTTCTGTGACTAGTTTTAGACTGGTAGACTTGGTCGATTTTGACTTTATTGTTGGGGTTGGTGCAAGTTATTGATGTTTTACCTGCCAGATAGTTACATGCTTTTGTGCATTAGACTTTAGGATATTCAGATGTATTTCACCGTATTTTTTAGCTTTAGGAACAACGTGTTACCGCGCTCTACATACAGTTTAGGTTCTCAACTTATTCTGTAATCTTTCAAATTGCCTCCCTTTGAGGAGATTAATGAAGGTTTTAGGGAGCCTAATAAATATCCCCCCATCTATGATAGTTTCTAATTAAAAAAACTGATGTGCCATTAAGGTGATTATGGAGAAGATATCAATTGTCAGATGCCTTCCGACGAAGGCGTCAGAGATAAAGGTGCAGATAACCAGAAGCACATTGTTGTGGACATCATAAATATTATTCACTAATACGGTCCTTGTCTCATTAAGGTGCAAAACAGTTAGTAGAACCACATTCAAATTTGCTAGTAAGGCCAGGTACGCATATTGGTGACACATGTTAGCTCCTGCAAAATCCTCCATCATTATTCCGGTCTACATTTTAGTCTACTTTTTTTAAAATTAAAACCACCAATAGGTGGGGGGAATTTATTGGCACCCCAAACCTATAAATAACAACCAGAAGTTTGGCCTTAATAGTGAGTTACAGTAGTCCAAAAAGAAAGGTAGTGCTTAAGAACTTCAGCTTTCTAGAGGATGTTAAGAAAATCCCATTCCTCTATCGGACTCACCGAGCATGTTATTGATCGACCCAAGAAGCAAAAATCTGCCAAGTGAGTGATAGAGGAAGGAAAATTTCACACCCTTACAAAAAGCGTACAGTATGGAGAGAAATCAGAGTGTTTCATCTTGTGTGACTGTTCCTTTTACTTGTGCCTTGTGCCTTCTGTTCCATAATGCTCCACCTTATTGGACTCCTTCCAATGGGGCTTTTTATGTATCTGAGAATAGACAGAAATGAGTAGTGTTGTATCTAGGCAAATCTCAAATTGTGCACACCCATCCTTTCAACATTTATCAAACCTTGCAAGTATGGATGAGCAGGTAAAGTGATAATTTCCTGAGTTAGTTGTAGGGTTGCACTCATTTTAGCAAGATGATCATCAATCATATTAGCTTCCCTAAACACATGTTTGATTTTATCACATACTCCTAATGCCTGAATGTCATGACATATGCTATACAATGACCAATCAATTTTCTGGGGGCTGATGACACCCTAACCGCAAGCAAACTATTTGACTCTATGATGAAAGGTGCAGATTGTGCAAGTGCTGTTTGGACTCCAAACTGTAAAGCTAGTAATTCAGCATGCAATGGAGAAGGAGCAACAACCACCTTACGTTTCATGCATATTACCACACCCTTGTCATCCCTCATTACCAGCCCTAGACCTGTTCTATGTGAATTAAAATAAGAGGCATTAACATTAATCTTTACACCTGTGTCTGGGGGGTTCCATTTTATAGCCCTAACAAGTTTAGGTTTTTTCTTTTTAATGAAAGGAACTAGGCCAGTTGCAAGTAGGTGAGAGTGCTTTTGAGCAGTACCAATAATTGGAAAGGCTGTAAACCATTAATACTTTGTTTGACACCTGTTGTAGTACAATGTCTCTGTTCAAAACCTTTTCATCAAATAATAAAGTGTTCCTCTTACACCATAACTGCCAAAATATTACTACCATAGTCGTGATCAGTATTCTAGAATGGGTTGTGGATTTTGCAGCAAATTGGAGGTAGTATGAGATCCTATGTCAAACAGATCTAAAAGTAGGAGTAGGAATGACAAGAGTAATATGCATATGCTCAAAGATTTCTAGGGTATGTGGACATTTGTTAAAAAAATGTTCTATTGAGTCCTGAGCATGGCAAAGAAGGCACTTAGAGGTCAGATTAAAACCAAATCTAATAAGTATGTCATCAAAGGGCAACAGTTCATTTACTATTCTCCATATCAGAAATGACATTTTTGTGGGGATATTCATTTTCCATACCTTTTGGATTGGGTGTTTATCAAATGCCACTTTTCTGAGAGACTGGTAAGCTGATCTGATGGAGCATGTCCCTGTCTGATATGGCTTCCATACAATCCTGTCTTCATGAGTATGAACTATTTCTGCTCCCTGCAATAATTGTACAATTATGGTAGCTAAGAAAGGCTCCAAAGCAGGTATATAGATATGTTTGTCAGCACAAAATTTTGCAACAGTTAAATCAGGGAAAGGCAGGACTTCAGAATCTGGCCATAGATAAAAAATTGCTCCTATACCCAACCAGTTAGAATCCCAGAAAGATGAGGTTCCTACACCTAAAATGACCCTAGATTGAAGGTTTGCATGCTCAGTTATCTGACAGATCCTCCTCCAAGAGTGAGATGTCTGGTATGTCTTAGGCAAGGACCAAAGAACATTAGTCCAATTTGTCTGGTTCAGTTGCATCTTCCACCATAGCTTGCAAGAAAATGCTTTGGCTGTTGCTCTTACATCTCTCATTCCCAGACCATTTTCATTTTTTGGGACTGCCATTTTGATCCAGCTTCTCCAGACCTTTTTCTGGCCATGGTCTGACTCTCTCCATAAAAATCTTGCAGCCATGGTCTCCATCCTTTTGAGTACCTGAGCAGGGGGATGCCGTACATATATTGTATGAGTTGGGATAGCCATGTAGACACTGTTGAGCAGAACCATTTTACTAGCTGCACTTAACCACATATTCTTCCAGTTTGTAAGAGTTTTTTCCATTCTGTCAATCAGTGGCAAGTAGTGAGATACCTTGTTCCTTCCAGTAAACACAGGAACTCCCAAATACTTAAATGGCAGAACCCCTTTCTTCATTCTTGTCTTTCTCTTAATCATCCTGGATCTTGCATCAGGTAGATTGTGGTGTGTGAAGTACTCAGATTTGAAATAATTTATCATCTGGCCTGAGCAGCTCTCATAAGCTCTTAGAAATCTTCTGAGTCTAACCAGATTTTGTTTTGTGGCAATGGTGAAAATTGCTGTATCATCAGCATACATCAAATGACTGACAGGAGCCACTCCCCTAGGTTCTATAAAGTACTTCAGGAATCCAGTTGCCATTGCCTTTTTCAGACCTCTTGAGAATGCTTTAGTGATGATATTTTACAGATATGGGGACAACGAGTCTCCTTGCTTAATCCCTCTCTCAGATTTGAAGAATCCAGTTGCAATCCCATTTATTAACACTGAGAACCAAGCTGACTGTATATTCTGCATGATAACCTTCACCACAGATCCATGAAAACCAAAATACAGTAGTACAGAATTTAAGAATGACCATGACACTCTGTCAAAGGCCTTCTGCATATCCAGCTTGACAATAATATTGTTGTGCCTAGGATTTTTTGATACCAATCTGGCCATTTCTTGCATCTGTATTATGTTATCTGCTATATCCCTCCCTTGCAAGAATGCAGACTGTTCAGTTGATATTAATCTAGGCATGAGAGGCTTGATCCTTTCCATAAGTATCTTAGAGAAAACTTTATTGACAAAGTTAGAAAAACTGATTGGCCTAAACTCTGAAAATTTGCTAGGATTCTAAACCTTAGGGATCAAAGTTAGCCAGGTACTGCCAATGGCCCTTGGAATTTTTCCCCCTTCCATAAATTCCTTTGCTGCTGCCAAAAGGTCATCCTTAATGATGTCCCAACAGTGAGTGAAGAATTTCCAAGAAAAACCATCTACACCGGGTGCACTAGATTTAGGGGGTTGATAGGTGCAGGTCCAAAATTATTATGCAGGTCCGGAAATGACTCAAATGCCCTCAGGGCACAGATTTGATTTTCGAAGGACTTTTCGGCAATTTGGGGTCGAGGACTTTGCTGCTGCAAATCTCTAACTGAGAGAAGGGTGAAATCAGAACCCCATATTGAAAATATATTGAATTCTTCCCTTTGACCACGAGATTATCCCCCAATCACCCACTCACTCTTCCCAAATCCCTCAATGTCTTAATCGAACACCAAATCCCCCGCAAAGTTTATAGGATTTTCTTAGTTTCTGGTGTGGGATCCGGATGCCTGGTTTATTGGCTTGGCCGGAGTTTAATTTGATCCCGGGCGTGGTTTGATGAGTGTTTTGTTGTATGCCGGAGATGAGTTATTTGGCGTGTGAGTTTGGTTTCCGATTCTTGTTCGGCGTTTGTGATCCGGACGGCTTTCAGGGTTTGAGATCCGTTCGGGCTTCGGTGTTCTGAATCCGAAGGCGGCCAGCGGTCTTGGCATCCAGGTGCAGTTTTTCGGAGGCGCCGGTTCCCGTAAGCGCGGCGGAAACGGCGTTGCCTCTCCGGTCGTATGATTTGCCGGTGAGTTTAGCGGCGGTTCACTTTTCAAAGAGGTTGTTCATCCGGAAACATCGCTGTTTCGTAAGGTATGCGATCTGCTAAATGTGTATATGTATTACGGGCCAAGGCTATGTATTCATTAGGATTTGTCCAGTTTTTGATCTGCTATGTCTGTTGGGCTTAAACCCTGACTGCGTAAACGACAAGTTTACCCCTTATGAAGTAGGAGAGCTAATAAAAAAGGCTGGTTGCATTGGGCTCATATGATGTTCTTGGCAATGCAGACTGAGATTAGCGTTTTTTGGTTTTTTGTACAATTAAATGCAATTAACATAAATAAATACAATCACAATCATTGATCAACTTGTACCGAAATTGATACCCTAATTGGCTAATTAATGATGTACTTATAGTACTGATTCCTATACAATCTTCCTCTCATTCTGTGCTATTCACAATGAGCCAGCTCCTTCTTCTTCATTCTTTCTTGTAATTACCTTTATGTCCTTGGGCTTATTTCATTTCCTAACACAAGACTAGGCATGTAATAAATACGGGCCGAGGCCCGCCGAGGCCCACTAGGATTTGTCAAGTTTTTTATCTGTTACTGTCGATGTCTTAAACCCTAGCATGTGTAAGTTACGATTTTACCCCTGTTTTAAGTGGGACATATAAAAGGATGGTTGCATTTTCTCGATGACAAGACTAGGCACATGAATTCACTGTCCACCTGACCTTGCTTGTTTTTTCTTTCTTCTTTCTCCTCTCTCCATAAAAAGTACTCTATTTATTCTGTACCTGCTCCTTATTCTTTCTTTCTTTGTTGCTCTGAATGTAATATCTTTCTTGTCTCATGTTTCATGGTGAAACTGAGGATGGAAACTAAGCAAATGTGCATGTAAGTCGATCTATTAATAGATACATTTTTTTATAGATCCGATTATTTCTAGTTAAATTCAGGAGATGTGTTTATGATGTATGTTCTTTGTTGGTGAAATGTAGGTAGGAGAGCTTGGAGAGCAGCATTTGAAGTTGTGTAGTTAGAGTTTGGAGGTCCTTGCATTGACTCGTATTAACCATGGGAGATGTGAGTTGCTGCCTCCCTCAATCCAGTTTATTTTGTGATCTGTTTTATTTTGTGATCTGTTTAAATCAAAAATAAAATTGATCATGCCTACGATGTATGTTGTTTCTGGAATGAAGTTTGTTGGAGAGTTAGTGTACACATTGTTAGGAAAATTGGTGATTTATATAATTTGGATAAGGAATAGTGTAAATCAAACTTATATTTGTAAATGTGTTGGGGGCTGAAATTGCCAATTTTAAATGATGGATGTTGTTCTAGGTTGAGCATAGCTATACAGTACTGCTATGTTTGTAAAGTGTTTTGCTGCCTTTTTTTAGTTTTGGAAAATTAAAAGGCTGTACTATAATGCATAAAGTTGAAGATAGATGTAGGCTCCCTAGTGCATCTTAAAAGGAAGAAGTTATATGTAATAAAGTGGGGGAGAAAAGTTGGTGGGAAAAAATAAAGTGGACCATGTGAATTAAATTGTAAAAGTATGTCAAATCAATAGTGTTCATGACAGTCCTTGCTTGCAGCTGTGAGGCCCCCTATTATTTTTGGTAATTCATTTGGTAGTAACTAGTAATAAGCTTTTTCATGCAAATATCATTGTGGAAAAATATTATTTTCTACATTTTCATGCAAAGTACTTTGAATACAAAATTTAAATATATAAAATTTGTTTTTTTAGTTTTTAATTCTAAGCGTTTAAAAAATAGTTTTGCATTTTATGTGTATCCATGAATGGCGATTTTACATACTTGATTTGTTGTTTGAGATGATGATTTAAGGGACCTTTAGATAAATCGCCACAATTCACAATATTTATGAAATGTGCAGGATGTTGTGCCTGATTTTACGTCGATATTGTCGAGTGAGGGTAATGGGCTATCGTTCGAGGATGAGAAAACTGCTTTTGATTGGGCACAAGGGCTGGCAAATGACAATCTTTTTAACATTATCAGATCATCTAGAAGAAAGCGTTCTGATGGTTCATTCCATCATTACTTTTCTTGTGAATGCGCATTTCGTTCTGAGTCTGCTGTGGTCGAAAATCAACAGAATCGTAAGAGGAAAAGTTATTCTCAACTCTGCGTGAAAAGGGGCAGAGAGTGACAGCCTCGAAGAGAGTTGGCTGCAAGTTTCGTGGAGTGATTAGAAAGGAGCAGGATGCATTGTATCATGTTACTGTGTTTGATGGGTGCCACAACCATCCGCTTACCTACTATGTGCAGGGTAACATGGCGTATACTCGTTTAACCCACGCTGACAAGGAGAAAATTAGGGAGATGTGGTTTGCTCACTGCACGCCAAAAGCTATTGTAAAATCTCTGTAGTATTCTGAAGAAGCGAAGCATGTGTTGAAGAGGGCCGTCTATAATTACACATCCTGCCTGAAGAAAGAGGCTGCAGCTGGGAGAAATCCAGCAATGCAATTCCTGCAGCTTGCAAGTGCCAGAGGCTATGTCACTAGGTGTGTCGTCGAGGCCGGCACAAACAAGATGAAAGGTAATTGTTTGTCAGCTATTTTAAATTTGTATTGAACCATGCTTGGGATCTTATGTGCTGAATTTTTTTGACATTTATGAATTGATAATTTCAGACATGTTCTGGTCACATCCTCACGGAAGGCAAATGGCACGAGTGTACAACTCAGTTTTCTGCATTGACTCTACTCACTCCACGAACAAGTACGGCTATGCACTTGTCGAGTACATCGGCACACCTCCGACAAATCAAAACTTCACTGCCGCACAGGCTCTTCTCCAACATGAAGACACAGAGAGTTACATGTGGGCAATGAGATGTTTCGCTGAGTTATTGGGAGAGGTACAACCACGTGCCATGGTTACTGATAGAGAGCTTGGAATTTTTGAGCCAATCGCAACTGTGTTTCCCGGGTCGCATCATTTGCTGTGTATGCAGCACGTGAAGAAGATGATTAGAGCTAGGGCACTGAAGTCCCTGAAGTCAAGCAAGGATGCCGATAGACTTTGTAATGGGGCTGTGAGGGTGATGCTTCATTCGGCAACTGTTGAAAAATATGTGGAAAATGAGAAGAAGCTAAGGTCGAAGTATGGCTGGGTTCCGGGGTTTATGAAGTACATGGACAGGACATGACTTGTACAGAAGGAAAATATTGTGCTCGCTTGGACGAGTGCTGTGAGGCATTATGGGAACAACACTACTAATAGGGTAGAGAGCGCACATTCTGCCTTGAAGGGATGGATGTCTTCATGCAGGGCCGGGCTGGACACTCTTTTTGAGAAGACTTATGTGGAGGTTGAGTCTCAAATTGATGAGATCAAATGTATGCTCGAGTTGAGTCGAGCGAGGAACCTGAATGGTTTTGCGGTGTCACCGTTTTCATCATTGTTGCGCCGAGTGACCCACACCTGCCTTTTAGTGCTGAAGGATGAGTGCATCAAGATAAGGGCGTGCACACATGCCCTGCCGACAACTCACGGCTTGCCATGTTGCTGCCAAATGGAAGTGCTGTGACAAACTGGTGACTATATTGACCCGGACTTAGTTGATCCGTTCTGGTCAACTTTTGCCTACGATGGAGCAGAAGCAGCCGCCCAGACCGCTCCCTTTGGGTACGCTCAGATGATTCGGGAGTTGGAAGAACGAGACCCGTCCGACCAGCAATGCTGCGTTGATTTTTATTTTGGCGAGATGCACCTGGAAGATGGCGGTTACGAAGAGCCCATGACGAAAGAAACCAAGAAGGGCAGGCCTTCGAAGAAGAAGCCAAAGATTCACAAGCAGCTTTCGGGGTGGGAGCACACCGACAAACTTTTTGGTTCCAGTCAAACCGCGGAAGAAGTGAGAATAAGTCTAGCAGGTTAGTCCATTAAAACTTTCTCAAACTCTCTCCCAATTTTATGTTTTAAGTTAAATGCATAATATTATGTCGCAATTAACGTGAATTTGTGAACAGATGAGGAGCTTGACAGAGGAGGAGGCAAGGACGTGCCAGTCTTTGTTAGAGAATATTTGGTGGCAATAGAAGATGTCGAAGGTGATGGTAATTGCGGATTCCGATGTGCTGCCTTAAGATTCCTGAAATCTCCCGATTCATATGTCATGGTGAGGCAATTAATGGTGGCAGAGATCAACGGTTATAAAGACATTTATAAGTTGGTGTACGGTTGTGATGATGCTAGAGTGAAGGCGAAGGCGAGGGGGAATGCCGCTAGAGTTCAGGCCGCAACTCGGCGCATCGACTGGAAGGGAAAGAAAAGCCCCATTACACACTGGATGAGCACTCCTACTGACCTATTTCCTTTGGCTCAAGTCTTCAGAGCCGTGGCGACTTTGTACTCCTTCAACGATACTGGAGGTCTCGCTTGCACAACTGTGCTACCACTACTACAAAGGGGTGGATGCAAGGCACATATTTAAGGCGTTTGATGGGGGCGCATTTTTTTACGCTTTGATTGAACGTAGCGAGTTCGCTACTTCTTCAAGCTATCAAAAAAAAATTACATTCAAGACGGAAAGAGGCTGTTAAAGGCGGAAATGAGATTTGACGTTAAAAAATACTTGAGCAAGGCGGAAAAAATGTATCCGCCTTAAATTGAATTGGTTGTTGCGATCTCGTAACCTTTGTAGTAATATAAACGTGTCTGTAGCGATTTCGTAGGTTATCTCGTTAGTTGTAGGTTTGAGCGTTGCGATCTCGTAAGCTTTGCTAAACCCTAATTTTAGCAGGCGAGGATGTGGGAGATGTCGTAACTGGGACGGTAGTATATTGCGTTTGATGTTACGATATCGCTTTTTTGCACGTCAAATTTTTCATTGTTCAATGTACAGTGCATGTGAGGGTGATTGAAATGTTACGAGTTCGCAGGCTTTCCAAAGGTGTTAGCGACGTTTTAGCGATATCGCAACGGCGTCTGTATGGGTCACAGATTTAGGCTGAACTGGCCGTTCTAACTCCAAAAACAAAAACTTTAAAAGGGTCTAAACAGGTGGGTATTGAAGGGTGATCAATTGTAGTGTTCTCGGAGGTCTCATTGTTCCCGTGTTGGTTCTCAATTGTAGTGTTCTCTGTTGACTGAATACGGCTTGTTGCGAGATCGTAAGGACCTTGTAAACAGGTGCTAGTTAGTTGCGATGTCGCTTGGTGTTCTGTTCATAATAAATCATCATGAAACGTGACAGTGACGATATCCCTATGTCCACGCACTATACAAAAAGTGAATGATTTTGCTGATACGATATGGGCTCTTAGGATGAATAAATAAAATGTAAGGGACAATATATCAAAACAAGAAAAAATTAATTGTAAATGTGCCAAAATGGAAAACACAACTTCATTACAATCGAAACACACTGGTGATGCAAAAATACATAGTAAAGAACAAACAACTAATACTAGTAGATGATTCGTACACCGAGTACATGAAGCAGTTCCTGATCGCAAGTGCATGCATCACAGGTGATGTCCGCCGAATCAAGGGGCAGCCAGGGATCGTACCTGACAAGCGATTTCCCACGTCGTTAAATGGGACTTCGCGAGATCAAAATACTATTTATAAATCACCTACGACTTCTAACTACTAGAGAGTAGATAGTGGGAAGTAGGGGTCGAACCACAAGGAGAAGGGTTTTGTAAGAGTGTTTTAAAGTAGAAAATAAGCATACTTATATATTATATAAAAAGCAATGTAAACAAGGGGGGGTTTTGAGATTGGTTTGGATTACACTATGAAAGCAAATTAAACTATCATTAGCTAAGCTAAGGGGATGATACTAGGATTATGAGGCCTTGGGAGGCAAATGACTTCAATTTCCAACTATCGACTTATCACCGAGCAAATGCAATTACAAGGAAGTTTAGACCATTTGTCAAGGATGAAAGCATCATATTCTCTCGAATGTAGCTAGAGAGGATGATAACACCACTCAAAAGCTCTCATTGTTGATTCACCTAGATGATAACATCATAGATAACTCAACAATGGTATTAGGATTAGAGAGAGACAAACTTACTCACACACCCGCAATAGCGAGAGCATACAAATAAGACATTTGATAACTAGCAAGAACCAAGACGATGATAGCATATATGTCTCGACTCCTACTTTGCTACTTAATTATATTGGAGTGAACGATAACGTTCTACCCACAATTCTAGCTATTCGTTGATAACAATCATACGTTAAAAAGGAATCTTCAACTCAAGTATACAATCACATATTAGGGGGACCAATGATAACATTCAATCCTTACCCAAACACATAATTGATTAATCATGCAAGTTCATAAGATTTCCACTTCTAACAACTCACATTTATCATGGCATTCCTTAACTACAATCACACAACAAGGGGAAGAAATTGTCATCACTCAACCCCTTCCATAGTCATTAATCTAACAACTAGAGATTACACTACCATTATACTAAGTCACCATCATTATCACACTAAATTACTCCAACCAATCTAACCTAATTAATGACTATGGAGCATGCAATTGATATAAAACACAAAGCCCATAACAAATTAAGCAAGATTGAACAACATTCATGCACAAGAATTCAAGTTCATCAAATGATAATCCAAATCTCAAGTTTAAGCATACAAGGCCCTCAAAGTTTCAAGGGAAATGAATTCAAATGCTCCCAAGGATCAAACTAAGCTATACTACAATACATGGAATCAAACTACTAATCTAAGGGAAAGGAATGGAAGAAAAGGGAAAGAAAGATGAAGAAAAATGGAGCTCTACATGGTTGTGGCCGTTTTCTGCTCTTGGGGGAGATAAGGGGTATTTATAGAATGCAGTGCACGGGCCGCGCGGCACTCCGCGCACTTTTGTGAAGGGCCGCGCACTTTAACCGTTGATCCGATTTGCATCTTTTAGTAGTCCATTTCGAAGCTCTTGATGAGAGGAATCCAATGGTATGATCCATGTGCTCTAATTCCTTTGCAAACATTTCCAAAATCAAGCTTCAAAATATTAGTGCATCACTTGTTCTTCAAAACGTAACTTTCACAAGTTTAGCTTTAAAGCTCCTTACTTTGCACCAAATGCTACCCAAATTAGATCTCAAATGTTATCAAAAGAAGAGTATATTTAGGGCTCATCAAATACCCCCACACTTAAACCTTTCTCGTCCTCGAGAAAGAACGATTAAAGTTTAAGTGCATACTCCTATCAATTTCACAACAAGACATTTGAGATCTTCACAAAATACAAACTTTCCTTAAGATGAAAACACAAGAATCATGTCTCATATTCTAATCCTAATGAAAGTTCTACCCAACCCCCAATATCATCATATAGTAAAGAGTGTGCCAAAATTACAAGTACAAAGCAAATAATTTCCTTGACACAACCTTACCAAAAAGAGACCTCAAAATACATCACAAAAAGTTCATCAAAATGAGACCACTGAAACAAGAGCAAGTTTACCTCTCCTTTTGCCTATGCGCCTTTCGGTTTTCACATAGCCCCTCTTTTTTTTTTCTTTTTTTTTTTTTTTTTTTTTTTTTCACTCTCCTTTTGCGTAGGTTATACCTAGCCTCTCATTTTTCCGCTCACTCTCCTTTTGCCTAGGTTATACCTAGCCTCTTTTTTCGCACACTCTCCTTTTGCCTAGGTTATACCCAGCCGCTCATTTTTCCGCACAGCCTCTCACTTTTGCCTAGGCCTTTTTAATGTTTTGACCTATCCGGGCTTTTCACTCATTTTTCTTTCAAAAGAAGTGCACTTGTACAATAAGAAACTAAGCAAAATGTAAATACTAAATCCTCCCCCACACTTAAACTAAACATTGTCCTCAATGTTTTAGAGCAATGCAAACTAGGGAGATGGAGTATTCATGGGGAGTACACATTAAACCACCACTAAAAGCACAAGATACTACTGCTCAAACCATGAGAGCATCAAAAATTTCAGCACAACGACTATAACTAGTGGCGGCAAGCCGATGCACATGTACGGACACCATTAATATAAGGCAAATCCTCACACAGGATCAAAAGCAAAATAATCGAAAGGAAGAGCCAGCAGAGGATGTACCAGTACGGTTCTCTCGATATGGCTCAAATCAGTAGTGAACGGTCGGTTGAGACACAACGACGGCTCAGGGGAGAGTCCAGACAGGTGGCGGTGAGCTGGTGGGTTGCAGACGGCTTGTGACTGGAATGGTGCTAGCCGGTGGGGGAGTTGCAATGGCGGTCAGGAGATGGGTTCAGCAGCTGATGCCTGGTGGTGGTATCGGGAAGTTGCAGGGCGGTGAAGAGATGGAGGTCGTTGGGACAGTGGAATCGGCAGGCGGTGGTGGAGGATCTGAACGGCGCCAGAGATGGAATCACGGTGACTGGAGATGCGGAAACAGTGATTGTGTTGATCGGGAATCACGGTAATGGGAGTTATGTTGATAATGGTTGAGTGGTGGTGGTACACGATCCGACGAGCAGTGGCGGCCGAATAGGGGTGGTGGTGGGTGGAGATCGGCCGACGAGAAACGTGGGGATAGGTGATGTCGGTGGCGGCGATGTCTGGTGGCCGGCGGCAGATGTGATCGGAGCAAAGTGGTCTGGGCGATTGGTGGTTCTGTGGGGATGATGGTGGAAGGTGGATGATGGGTGGAGATGGGTGTTGGCGAGGACAAGGCGGTGGTGATCTTCGCCGGCGGTTCAGCGGTGGTGAGATGGCGGGGAGCTGGCTGGTGGAGACGCGGGGATGGTGGTGGTGAATGGGGTCTGACGGCCGCCGGTGATGGTGTTGGAAGAGGGGAGTGGTGGACGGTTGATTGGGGAGAGGGGAGAGAGGTTTTGTTTTATTTTTTATTGTGTTGGTCAAAGTCAACAAAAAAGGGAGAAAGTCAGACCAAAGTGCACGGTCTGTGCACTAGGTAGGACAGTCAACAAAGGGCTGTGCAAATATAGGGTGAAATACCCCTCCAGTAAACACCGCGCAGGCTGCGCGGTGGTAGGCGCACTTTTTTCTGATTAACAAAGGCCCGCGCGGTCTTTTTTTTTTTTTTTTTTTTTTTTTCTGCTGTTCTTTTCTTTCTTTCTTTTTTTTTTTTTTTTTTTTTTATAAAAATTCCATTCCCCTTTGCGTCCAAATTTCCTGCATCAAAACACTACCAAAGTGTAAAATCTTATAAACAAACGAAAAATCAAATAAACTAAAAATAAGCATCTTTTTTTTTTTATATAAGCACCTACAAGAGGAGAAAAAGAAAAAGAAAATCGTGGAGTTACGATCAAAATCGGTTTATTTAACGTCGTCGACACGACATAGGAGGTTCATCCCAATTGTAGAATGGGTGCCTCAAGAGAAACTACGTATTTTTAAGGTCGTCGTCACGACCCTAATGTTATTCAAATAACAAAAGATTAAAATTCCTCACCCTCACATGGAAGGTAAAGGAAAGTCGGGGAGGTTTAAGAGGAGGATTGTATGGTTGAAGTCTTGGAAGAGCAGGGATGATTGGAAGTATGTATATATATGGACTCCTAATCTCCTCTAAAACTAATGGAAGTGGTGGAATTGGTAGTATGGGTGGAGGTGGTGAAGACAATGGCGATGGTAAATATTCAAGAACAACCACCTCACTCTCTACTTCAATAGACTCAAAAACCAACTCCTCATCCCATTGAACTTCTTCCTCATACAAAGAGGTGATTTCACTAACCAAAGTACTTGGAATAGGTTCTATGTAGGATGGTACTTCTTCAAACAACCTACTTGGCTCCTCTAATGGTTTGGGAAGTTGGGGAATTTGTGTAGTATGTAGAGGTAAGGATGATAATGGTGATGGTAAAAATTCAAGAATAGCGATCATCTCCTTCTCTAATTCACTTGAGTCAACACACAACTCCTCATCCCATTGAACTTCTTTCTCATACATAACGGTGGAATTACTCACCGAAACATTTTTATTAAGTTCCAATTGGGATGAATCTTCCTCTAAAGATTGAGCTACCAAGAGCTTTACCTCTACGGCCATTTCATGCATTCGCCTCTCAAGATTTTCAAAACGCCGATTTCTTTCATCATCTATCGGATCTTTCTCTTGAGGCATATCCCAACAAAGTGGGGGCATGTCTTGGTACTCATAGGGTTGGTTTCCATCTAGATATCCATAATTCAAATGATCACTCCCTTGTGGCTCATAAGAATTGTAGTATGGATTATATCTTTCTTGACTTTGAAAACCAACTCTCTCCTCATTATAGCACTTATCATGATAGTCACTTTGGTATGAAGAACCAAAAGACATTTCATTATTGTAGTGCTCATCACATGAGTCAAAATTGCAAGGCTCGGAAAAATTAGTTGACTTGTAAGTATCACTCGAGCTTGCCTTATTATTCCTAATCCTTTCCTCATTAAAGGCAAGGAATTCTACATAATCTTTCCTACTCAAAGTAAACATAATAATAAAAGTTTGAAATTTGTAGTGCAAGAGTTCTAGATCGGTACACACTACAAATGGTGTCGTCCACAAAAGCACTCAAGCAATACACACTTCAAGAAAATCGATTTTTTTTTTTTTTTTTTTTGAAAAACTACAACTAGAATTAGAATCTACGATGAAACACAAAAACAAAATACGCCTTCTCCCCGGCAGCGGCGCCAATTTTTGACAAGCGATTTCCCACGTCGTTAAATGGGACTTCGCGAGATCAAAATACTATTTATAAATCACCTACGACTTCTAACTACTAGAGAGTAGATAGTGGGAAGTAGGGGTCGAACCACAAGGAGAAGGGTTTTGTAAGAGTGTTTTAAAGTAGAAAATAAGCATACTTATATATTATATAAAAAGCAATGTAAACAAGGGGGGGTTTTGAGATTGGTTTGGATTACACTATGAAAGCAAATTAAACTATCATTAGCTAAGCTAAGGGGATGATACTAGGATTATGAGGCCTTGGGAGGCAAATGACTTCAATTTCCAACTATCGACTTATCACCGAGCAAATGCAATTACAAGGAAGTTTAGACCATTTGTCAAGGATGAAAGCATCATATTCTCTCGAATGTAGCTAGAGAGGATGATAACACCACTCAAAAGCTCTCATTGTTGATTCACCTAGATGATAACATCATAGATAACTCAACAATGGTATTAGGATTAGAGAGAGACAAACTTACTCACACACCCGCAATAGCGAGAGCATACAAATAAGACATTTGATAACTAGCAAGAACCAAGACGATGATAGCATATATGTCTCGACTCCTACTTTGCTACTTAATTATATTGGAGTGAACGATAACGTTCTACCCACAATTCTAGCTATTCGTTGATAACAATCATACGTTAAAAAGGAATCTTCAACTCAAGTATACAATCACATATTAGGGGGACCAATGATAACATTCAATCCTTACCCAAACACATAATTGATTAATCATGCAAGTTCATAAGATTTCCACTTCTAACAACTCACATTTATCATGGCATTCCTTAACTACAATCACACAACAAGGGGAAGAAATTGTCATCACTCAACCCCTTCCATAGTCATTAATCTAACAACTAGAGATTACACTACCATTATACTAAGTCACCATCATTATCACACTAAATTACTCCAACCAATCTAACCTAATTAATGACTATGGAGCATGCAATTGATATAAAACACAAAGCCCATAACAAATTAAGCAAGATTGAACAACATTCATGCACAAGAATTCAAGTTCATCAAATGATAATCCAAATCTCAAGTTTAAGCATACAAGGCCCTCAAAGTTTCAAGGGAAATGAATTCAAATGCTCCCAAGGATCAAACTAAGCTATACTACAATACATGGAATCAAACTACTAATCTAAGGGAAAGGAATGGAAGAAAAGGGAAAGAAAGATGAAGAAAAATGGAGCTCTACATGGTTGTGGCCGTTTTCTGCTCTTGGGGGAGATAAGGGGTATTTATAGAATGCAGTGCACGGGCCGCGCGGCACTCCGCGCACTTTTGTGAAGGGCCGCGCACTTTAACCATTGATCCGATTTGCATCTTTTAGTAGTCCATTTCGAAGCTCTTGATGAGAGGAATCCAATGGTATGATCCATGTGCTCTAATTCCTTTGCAAACATTTCCAAAATCAAGCTTCAAAATATTAGTGCATCACTTGTTCTTCAAAACGTAACTTTCACAAGTTTAGCTTTAAAGCTCCTTACTTTGCACCAAATGCTACCCAAATTAGATCTCAAATGTTATCAAAAGAAGAGTATATTTAGGGCTCATCAGTACCTCACAAAGTCATTGAGGCCAGCATGCGGAATGCAGCAGATCGGCCTAGGCCTAACTGCTGCTTCTGAGAAGTACCTGCGGTAGTGTGTCCAACCCCAAGCGTATCTCAGACCTCTTCTGACGCGTTGCCTAGCTAGACGGAGGCCATGTTTGTCGGTTCTCTTCATGGTTGTGATGACATTCATGCCTCTTTGAATGTCACCTTCGCAGATTGCAAAAACAGCCAACACATAGGTCGACGGTGTGTGACCTACTGCAGAAGCTTCGGTGAGCCACTGTCGAGCCCACTCGGTCGCTCTTCCGCTCACGTAGCGACGAAGAACCCAGTCGAACTCATCATGAATCAATACCAGATTTATCATGTCATCTGGTAGGGCGCTAAATAGAGACACATCCATTGGAAGCAGAAGGCAAGGAATATGAGAAGGCAGAAGGGAATGTTGGAATGAAGGGTCTAATGAGGTTCTAAATGGAGAAGGGGTTGATATTTAAAGGGTTGAGGTGCTCTATTATTCAAAAATCTGTCAGAGTTCCTAGACAAAAAGCAGTCATTATGGTATTAATGGAAGGAAAATGTAAAGGCATTCTCACCTTTCCATGGACACCCCATGCAAACCCCCAAAATAAATTAATTACTGATGGAATTTCAAAGGTTTTTAATGATATCACAGGTCAGACAAAGCCCAATACTTATACTATCACTACTACTACAGCCCAATATACTACCAAAAGCCCTTATCTCATTGCGATATCGCTAGAGAATCGCCAGCTAGGCTCTGTTGACTGAATACGAGCTGTTGCGATATCGTTAGGGCCACGTAACATATAAGCGAGTTTGTGACGATTTCGCTAGTGTTGATTCTACTAATAACCGTGACACTGACGATATCGCTAGGAACATGCAAAATAGCAACAGTAAATGATTTTGCATAAAAAGTAACATTTACGATGATGCTAGTGATTTAGCGAGCGATTTTGCTTAAAGAATAACCGTTACTGATGAAAAAGTAAAATGTAAGGGACAAGGTTTCAAAACAAGAAAAGCTATTCAATAATTAAATTAATGAGCCAAAATGGCAGACATAAATTTATTACAATCCAAACAAATTTTACATAAAAAACAACAGAATAAAATAAGAAAGAAACTACAACATCCAAAGTGGCGGAGGGGTTAGAAGGACGTGAAGCACTTCCTGCTCGCAAGTGCATGCATCACATTCGATGTCCGCTGGATCAACCCTCGTGTAGCGCCGGTACCTGAAGCCGTGATTGAGGTCAGCATGTTCTTGGCAGCATCTAGGTCTAGGCACTACTACATCGAGGTACCCCAAGTAGTGCGCATTGCCCCAGGCGTAAGCCAATTCGAGGGTGACGCGATCCCGAACTTCCTTGAGGCCTTTCTTGTCGGTTCTCTTCATCTCGGTGATGACATCCATGCCTCTCTGAGCATCACCTTCGCAGATTGCAAATATAGCCAAGGCATAGGCCGACTCTCTGTGACCTATTGCAGAAGCCTCGGTGAGCCACTGTCGAGCCCAATCGGTCGCTTGGAAGCTCACATACCGACGAAGAACGTGTCTGAATGTAACACGAATCATTATAAGATGAATCACGTCATCAGGGAGGGCGCTGAAAAGTGTCAAAGCCATGGGAATAAGAATGCAAAGAATAGGAGAAGTTTGAAGGGAATATGGGAATGAAGGCTCTGATGGGGCTCTAAAGGGAGAAGGGGGTGACTTTTATAGGTGTGAGGTTCTACATTGGTCAAAAACATGTGAGAGTTCCGAGCATAAAATTAGTAATTGCTGTATTAAAAGAAGAAAAATGTAAAGGCATTCACACCTTTTCATTGACCAAGTTGGCATCCCCAACCAAAATAATTACTGATGGAATTTCAAAGATTTTTCGTGATGGGTCCGTATCCTGTAGCGATATCGCTACTCTCCAAGCGCTACAATTTTTTGCCAGGTGTGTCAAGCTTTTTAGTTAAGAACTCGCTAGAGAATCTCAAGCTAGGCTCTGTCTAATGAGTACGACTCGTAGCGAGTTCGCTACAATAAGTTACACAGCTAGCGAGATCGTAACAAAGATCGCCAACATTTGTCCCACATCGGCTGATTAGAAGGTGATTTTTCAGTTTATATAAACTTACATTTCACAAGGGTTCGATAAGTCGCCGACCAGTGCAAACTGAACATGAAACACCAAGGCTAAGGCCCAATACTTACATAGGCTAAGGCCCAATACTTACACAGGCTAAGGCCCAACAACACTTATACGCCCAATATAGACCTAAACCCAAAAACCCTTTTTTGATGGGTTCTTATCATGTAGCGAACTCGCTTCAAGCCACGTCAATGTTGAGTTTTTTTATTGTGCCAGTCTTTGTTGTTACGAAGTCGCTACAGAATCTCTAGCCAGGCTCTGTTGACTGAATACGACATGTTGCGATGTCGTTAGGACCTCGTTACCAGGCGCTAGTTAGTTGCGACGCTTAGTGTTCTGTTACTAATAAATCATCATGAAACGTGACAGTGACGAAATCGCTTATTAATAAAAATTAATAAACTTACATAAAATGTAAAGGACAAGGTATCACAAAAAAAAACTTATTAAATAATGAAATGTGCCAAAATGGCAAACAAAATGTTATTACACTCATACCAAATTTGGGCAAAAATGGTAAAAAAACATTATCAAAAATACTAGAACATTTAGCCTAAACGAGGACCGAGGACGTGAACCAATTCCTGATCACAGGTGCATGCATCACATGAGATGTCCGCTGGATCAAGTCTCTCCCAGCGATCGTACCTCACTCTGCGATTGAGGGAAGCATGTTCCACGCAGCAGATCGTCCTGGGCGTGACTACTCCATCTCTGAGGAACCTGTAGTAGTGCGCCCAACCCCAAGCGTTACCCAAACCGGCTCTGATGACGCGTACTCGAGCTTCCCGGAGGCCTTTCTTATCGGTTCTCTTCAGGATGGTGATGACATTCATGCCTCTCTGAATATCACCCCCGCAATATATTGCAAATAGGGCCAAGAGATAGGTCGAGTCTGTGTGACCTAGTGCAGAAGCGTCGGTGAGCCACTGTTTATGCCATTCTGTAGCTGTTCCGGTCGTGTACGCACGAAGAACCGAGTCGAAGTAAACACGAATCATGATTAGATTTATCATGTCATTTGGGAGGGCTTCGAATACAGACAAATCCATGGGAAGCAAAAGGCAAACAATAGGAGAAGGGAGAAGGGAATGTTGGAATGAAGGAAATTTATAGGGTTCAGGTGCTCTATTTATGAAAAAGATTGTAGAGTTCCTAGTAAAAAAATAAAGACATTTTTACCTTTTCAAGATATCCTCATGCAAACCCCAAAAAAAAGTTAATTCCTTATGGAATTTGAAAGGTTATACTGAATTTTTTTGAATGTTATTTCATCAAATCAAACTAAACTAAATTAAAAGTATTGAATTCGTTTGTGGGTTCGTGGGTTTATGGTTAGGGTTTAACTGTGATAACATGCACACTAGCGATATCGCTACCATACAGGCTACTTAGCGATATCGCTACAATAAGTTACTTAGCGACTCACTAGTTACATCGGTAGCGAGTTCGCTAGTGAGGCGCCAACTTGGCTCTGTTGACTGAATACGACTTGTTGCGAGATCGCTACTTTTCAGTTACACAGTTAGCGAGTTCGCTAGTGAGTCGCCAACTTGGCTCTGTTGACTGAATACGATACGTAGCGATCTCGCAGGTTACACGTAAATAGGAGCGAGTACCAAGCGATATCGCTAGGAGCACGCACTATACCAAAAGTACTTGATTTTGCTGAATTGAAGTAACAACTCTAAAAATAATTGAACAACATACATTCTCAACCAAATTGTTGAAGTTATTGACCACATTCATGTAACCAAAACGGCATCTTTGGTGACGCGTACACAAGTGATCATAACCCAAAAACTAGTTAATATTCAAAAAAGTAAATGTTTAAACCAAACTAAACTATGAAATCAGAGGTCTGCGACTAACATATCATGCAAGTCATCAACACACATGTTGTCGCTGCCTTCGGCCTTCTCCCCCGATCTGCCTTCTCCCTCTTGTTGCTTGTCTTGGTCGTTCTGGGCAGCTGGTTGAGCTTCAGTCTCGATGCAGATGTTCTCTTCTTTGCCTTGGCCCGGTTCAACATCATCGTCGGGTTCTCCGATCAGCCTCTCTTTCCTAATCATCTCATACCTTGCCGGGTCATCTTCTGCATCAGAGTCGGTGTCATGATGATCACCATCATCACCATCATCACTATCCGCATCTGCATCACTTACATGATCAGCAACAAGCTTCCCATCGGATGGCTCCTTCCCGCTGGCTGTAGCCAAATCTTCGCTAGGACCCGCGGTGTCTTTTTGCTTGGGAAATGTGGTGCGGAAATTAGGTACCTCCTCCTCATCGCTCAGATCGCACTCCACTACCCCGCTGGATATCAGTTCGCCGAGCCGTTCATTGTTAGCACATGCCCTTTTCTCGGCCATTTCAATCTCATTCAATAACTGGCCCATAGACACCACAAGCCTACCACGGGCATCAAAAACAGCATCTACACAAACAAATCAAGGTTGATAAGAACCAAACATTAACAAATTAAACAACTAGAACCAACTACAGTTAATAACAAGCTAGAATCATACCTGACACTCCCATCCTACCCCTTGCCCTTCTGGCTGCCTCTTCAGCTTCTTTCTTTCTCGCGTCTTTCCCATCGGCCTTCAACTCTAACCTCTTGTGCTTGAGCCACTCCTTGTCGTATATGCCGAGCGGCATGGGACGGCCTCTTGGAAAAATACCCGCTTTCCTGATCAGAGCTACAATCAAATTGCCATACGGAAGCGCGACGTTCTTGTGTCTGGCCATCTTCATCATTTGGGTCAGAATTGTGAAGCCGGGGTTGATTGGAAGCTTCTCCATGATATAGTAGAACACCATGAGACTGCAAACTGTGGGCTCACATGCATGCCCTAGGGACGGGACCACATTACCGCAGATTAGCTCAAAAACTAATCTCTGCTCCTCGGTAAGCCTGTGGATCGGGTAAAACCTAGCTGTACCTGGCCTATCAGAAGTCCTTTTAAACCACTTCTGACCCATCTCACCGGCCTTCAACGGTTGCTTGGGGCTAACAGAAGGAAACCTCTGCTCGTAATGTACCTCATACGGACCATCCTTTTTGGTAGGCCTCAGCTCGTTACGAGTCAGATAAGGACATTTCAGAACTTCATTGATGCTAAACTTATCGACCGTAAACTTAACACCCCGCACAATTGTAGTTATTTCCTCCACCCCTTCCTCTAAATCTAGGTTCGCATAAAATTGGAGAACCTCTTCATGGTAAACGGGCTCAGGCAACATAAGCAATGTATCTAGATGCTGTGCCCTAAAATGGTCTAGCACGTAATCTAGTTGCAGCGAAGGCACCACACTACTATCAAACACATTATTATTCACAAGTTTCCGAGAGGAACAACGCTCATACCTAGCCTCGGCGGCGGCGTTGAAGAACTCAGGAGTGTCCTCCTCCTCACTGGAACTGCTGGACCCTTCCCCACCATCATTTCCGGCAGCAGCAGCGGCGGCAGGGACTTCTGGAACTTCCAGCGGCGGCGGGGCGACTTGAAGCGGCGGCGGGGCGACTGGAATCTCCGCCTGAACCGCAGGCTCCTCAGTCCGACGCCGTTTACTTCCCACCGCCTGACCACTTCCCCGTCCACTGTCTGAGCCTCTACCACCCCGTCCTCGCACAGCTCCTCTGGTCTTTGGCTGCATTTTGTCGGAGAACTTACAGTTTCGTCGCCGGAGAAGGGTTTTTCAATTTTGGGCTAATTAATTTTAGCCCGATCCCCTTTTTTTATTTATAGTAATAGTACTTGCGATATCGCTAGCTGATACGCTTCTATATGTTGTGAGATCGCTAGTTCGCACGCATCTGTATGTTGCGAAGTCGTTAATATCTCGCTCAAGCCTGAGTATCTAGTAGCGAGTCTTAAAAAGCCTCGCCAGTCAAGCGTTCGAGTAGCGAACTCGCTCTAGAAGAATCATTCTAATTAGTAGCGAGGTCGTAACCCAAAAAGCCTTTTTTTATTTGAACTACTAACTAGTGCTATCGCAACCCCGTCGCCAACAGGTTTTCTGGGTTATGTGGGTTTGTGGGTTTGCGGGTTTGTGGGTTTAGGGTTCAGGGTTTAACTGTGATAACGTGTATACTAGCGATTTCGCTACTACACAAGCTAATTAGATTGTAACTAAAAAATAAAACTTTTTAATTTTTTGTTAGCAATTTTCACATTCTAACATATATATATTTTATATAGATGCAGTACAATAATCTATTTGTTAAATATACATCATGATATTCACTCAGGTAGAGTACATCTTTGTACATAAGCAGTATGACATAACTCTATGTAAAACATCAATAATTCGGTTTAAATTTTTAAACGCAATATCATATTCTTAAATATGTACATTTTATATCCAAACAGTATAATACTCAATTTGGAAAATATCGAACATCACATTATGTCAAGCAGAGTACATCTTAGTACATCAGCATGCAATGTTATTAAGCGATACTCGGTAGTATGATGAGTGATGACAGTTGGTGAGTGAACGTGTGCATGATACTTTGTTTAATTCAATAATCGTGCTTTTAATCACATAAATGAGTTGTAATAAACTAAGTATCTCTAATGAAATGCACTTGAACTGGGCATATATATATATATATATATATATATATATGTAGTTCATGTGTGAAGCTCTACTATGCTGTTGTCTCTAAAGGTAAGCGATGGATAGCGTTTTCAAGCATACACATGATGTGTAGAGTTTCTTATTGTCTTACAATTAAAGACTAAGTTTCTTAAAACTCTTTCAAATTATGTAATTGCAGATTAAGTGACCAAATCCCTATCCCGTTCTACATGAGCATACGACGGAACAAATGAAAATTATTCTTAAAATAGAATGATTAGTGTCTTATACCATCATTTCGTTTAAATCGTGATTTAAAAATGTATGAGTGCATTAAAAAAACAAAAAAATCTTAAGTAGGGTTCTAGCGAGCATTCGTAGCGAGGTCGCAACATCCTAGTAACATACTTTATGTCAGCTTTTCAGTTACGATATCGCTAGAAGGATAAAGTAGAGCATAAAAGGCAATCACATGAGCACGTAACGACTTCTTAAATATCCACGTCAGGTTTAACGAGAGAGTTCCGATTTCGCAACAAGGTAAGCTAGATTAAAGTAAACACGTTATAGAACAGAAAAACACTACACTTTTGGCATCTTATCCTCACTTCTTACGGGTTTCATCTCCAAAAGTCCAAACTTTTGCACATCTTCTCAAATATCCTCAACTTTCTTCACATCAAATCTCCATTACCCATCCCATACATCTTCTCACATCAATTGTGTCAAAACAAAGTGGAACTAGCCACTAATTACATGCAAAAGATTGGTAAGTTTTGCAATAAATTCTCAACCACATTTTTAGGGTTTGGTTTTTTCAATTAATGTCAATATTTATTTGTTCTTGTTCAATTTGGTAACATCCTTTGTTATAGGTTGGAGATGGACAAACAAGGTAGACCATCCCCAACCAAAATAATCAATTCTACCGACACGACTTTGTCATATACCAAAGGTACGATTTTTTTCATTCTTATTTGCTAAAAATTTGATTTTCTTGTACATGGTGCTTCCAGTTATCATGTTATTACTAAATATCATGTCAGAAGCATGTCCTGAACGAAAATCAAGATGTTCTTTTAAAATTCTCCATAGCTTGCTTAGCCCTAAATTTTATTAGGATTATGAAATATAATGTTTTTACTACAAAGTACAACTTTGATTTATTAGTATTGTGTTAGTCATTAACAAATTTCAATATACAAAGGAAGCTTAATGGAGAGCCCTTCAAGTTCCGTTAACTCCGACTCAAGTGGGGGGGAAAATGTTGTTGGCGGTTCAAGTGAGGTTAGAAGACAACGAGAAGTGACTCGCGCATCGAAAGAAGCTCAACTCCTCACACATTGTCGCGAATTAGAGATTAGGATCGATAACAAAATACTAACACATGTCAAGTTTAATGACATTGGTGTTGCTATTTCACCCGACGATGATGTCGCGCGATGGTCGAGTTGGTGTGCTAAGACGGGTAGGATACGCACACCATTAGACACAACGGATTGGAGGCTACTAAGCATCGACATCAAAAAGGATATATGGAAGGAATGCAAGGTTAGTGTGGTACTTGTTATTTTTAATTTCAATTAAAAATTGTGAGTGTGACTATTTTTATGATCACATTTGTAGCGCCCCTTTATTATCGAGGCAACATCCTATGATCAAGTGAAGAAGAAGACTCTTCAAATCGCATCAAAAGCTCATCGAGAACACAAATATACCCTTGCCATCAAACCGAAGGGCACGAGGTTTGGGGAAGATCCAAGTACGCGTTACAATCACATTGTAACCCTTACTTGGGAGGCATTCAAGAAACGATGGTTAGAAAATGAAGCAAAGGTTAGTTTACTTACTACATCTTGCAATAATAGTGTCATGCGAATTAGCCAAATATTTTTGTTTCGGTTAGTGCTTTATTCCTAACAAGCTAGTGGATGGGGGCATGGACGCGGAAGTGGCGAACAAGCTAGTTATTGCCGAAGACCCTACAACATATAGTAGACAACAATTATTCGTCTTGGGTAGAATTAAAAAAGACGGGACTTTCTCAAGTGATGAGGCAAAAAGAGTGGCTAATCGAGTGGTACGCTTAACCTACTACGCCATACCATGTTCCATTTTAGTATCTACAATCAAACAATCAAACACAACAATTGATTATGATAATAACTTTTCATTTACTATACTACCTTTTTAGGACGAGGTCGAGCGTGAAGTTGAAGAAGGCTTGTTAATCCCTGTCGGTAAACACGATGTGCTACGTAGGGCACTTGGGAAGGCCGAGCATCCGGGAAGAGCTAAGGGAATTGGTGGTTATGTTACTCAAATAGAGGCGTTTGGTATCAAACGTAGTAGCAAAGACCCTAAACCATCCAAACTCCAAATAGCATTGAACCAAGCCAAAAAATCCGACCAAGAGGTCAACCTTATACAGATTCAGGTGACAGTACAAATCCAATGCTCATTTATTTCCACTATGATTTCATTTCAAATCATTTGTTATACTTCTTCGCTTTCAGCACCGAAAGCAATTGTCAAATTGGGAGTGCGGTTACTATATGATGTTGTACGCAAGCGAGTGTGTAGCTGGCCTTGTTCAAGATAATTTGGAATTACATCACGTAAGCATTCTTATAACCTACTTATTGTACCTATTACTATCTACGTTGCATTCAATAGCATTAAAAAACATTTCATATTCTTAGATTATCGAGGAAAATCATGCACCGTACACCAAGAAGGAGTTGGAGGATGGTAGAGATGCATTGGCTAGACACTTGGTCCTTATTAGATCTCGGTACATCTCTAGGCCTCACATTCCCAATAAAAGCTAGTTTCTTTTTTTGTCAAATGGATGCATATATTTACTTTTGAGTTCCATTACTTCCATAAGTTTATAAAATGTGGCTTGATAGTGTTTCATGTTCATGTTTTGTGCTTAGATACCATGCATCTTGCAATTGACAGCTTAGACAATTAAAATGAAACCCAATTTTAGAGGAAATGGGTGGAAATGGCTCAAATCCTATAATTTTGTGACACTTACGAATTGCCTGCGAGATCGTTACTTCTCTCGCCCGTAACATTAAAATAGTTGCGATCATCTTGTACTATCGCTACTTCAATCGCCCGAATTATATTTCTGAGCTTAGTTTTTGCGCCCTCGCTACCCAATCGCTCGTTCTTCTCTGCCTCTCCAATCTAATCTCTGTCGAGCTCGTAACCATACACGCCAATGCCAGGCGAATGTCTAGCTTACTCGTAACGTAAATTTTTTTTCTCGCTCACCCAGAGCAAAAACGACGTCGTGTAATGTTAGCGAGTTTTGTAGCGACATCGTCACTACACACATAAGCGATTGTCTTACGAAATCGTTAACTCTCTCGAACCAACTACTTTTATGATATTTTTATAATATCATTTTCACAATTTTTATGAAAAACAATTGTTCAGTTGCGACCTCGCTACGGTGTTACCATCGAGTAGCTAGTGGCTGTCGTAACCTGGCTCGTTTGGTTTAACTTGGCTTGTAACGAGTTCGCTACTTATGACCGAGCGATTCGCCCCTGTTTGTCGTATCCAGTCTCGTCAGCAGATAAATATATGACAAACTAGGTTCACTTATGAGATCGTAACCAATATTAGCGATCCGCACGCTGGAAGTCGTAACCAGTCTCGTAACCTGTCTAGGCTTTTCAATGTAGCGAAGTCGTTAGTATTTCATCTGGCGATCCGTAAGCTGCTGTCGTAACATAACAATCAACCATTTGTTTGGGACTAGCGTTTGCTAGTTACGGTTTCGCAACGAACCAATTCATATCATACAGACGTTCACGCTAGCGAGTTCGTAAGCGTTTAGCAAGGCGTATAAGCCTACATCCAAGACGGAAACAAACGCCTTAAACCCAAAAACATCTAAGGCGGAAGAGGAACCGCCTTAGATGATTTTTCTCATTCAAGTCACTACCAGGGAAGGCATTTGTTTTCTGCCTTAACGCATGAAGGATGAACTGCCTTAGATGGCTTGATATTCTAGTAGTGTACCCTGGAGGGGCAGCTTTGATGAGTATGATGAGCTACCGGAGATTTCTCTCATTCTCAGGCGGGGAAGGCTGCACTATGTGTTGGGACATTTCTGCGTAGATGATTCATACGTGCCTGATAATCCCCTCCCCAGAATCCACCCGACTTGGTTTCGAATCCGCAACCGAAGCCTGAGGGTTTGGGAGGACGTGTATGCCAAACATTTGCAGCGGTATCAGCACCTCGAAGAACTTTGCAGTAATACATCTAAGCGCGGTAAGAGGGCAAAGGAGTTCGTCCAAGTTGATCCTTGATTCCCTCCCCTCCCGTATGTGCCATGGTTGCGTTTGATGTTATGTATTAGAATTCAAAAGACTTGTTTCATGTTCTGCAATTTTCATGTTTGCTGTAATGTGATGCACTGGTGTGATGTGTTTATCTCGCGTCCCGAACCCTCATGTTATTTAGATTTGCTTCAATCGAGAAGAAGTATTTCATTAGACCGCAAAAAGTAAAGTGGTGCAATCAATCTTCACAAAAGTAAAGTTAGCATCTACTGATACTTTCGTTCCATTATAGTATAATGAAAAATCAGAATTTTGTTAAACTTAATTTGCACATATAGCTTGAGGTTATGTTTTGTGGCAATGTTTTCTGGCAAATGGCAATTACACAATGTGTTATGATATTATGAGGTATGCCAACTGTTTTAGTAATCATTGTCCATCAAATGTCACAATAATTTGCAACACACCAAAATGACATCAAATCCATAAGATTTCACTCCAAAATGACACATAAAACATTCTGAATTCAAATCTCAGGTGCAATTTATTGGCCTGGTAATTCAAAGCACCTTTCAGCTAAAATTCTACATCGGGGGAAAGCTTGGTGGTGGAACGTAATAATACCCAACGTGGAAAGTTCTGCATTCGCCCTCAATCAGAATGAAAGTGGCATTCGGATCTTCATCGACTGATGCCCGAATTCGACTCTCACCCTTATCCTGCTCGCTGCGCATGTCCGCTTCCATTGCATCCATCGCTGCCACCACTCGCTGGCTAATCTCTTCCATCCCTTTCTGAAAGAACTTCAAAACATATCAGTGAGAGTACTACTCAGTATTTGAAACACAGGAAAACAGTATGTGAAACACATCAACTCAGCCGACATTGCAATTTTTACCCGATCTGCTGCTCTAGCCGTGTTGCCTGCATCAGCTTCGAATTCCTTCATAATTGATTCCAACTCTAAATAATAAATTCAGATAAACATGTTATTAACCCATGCTCCAAACTTTTGAAAGTCACGACCCGAAAATAAAATACCTGCAAAAGTTCTGGATCTACTAGCGGCAATAGCATCCTCCATGTTTGCCCGCAACTCGTTAAGATACGCGTTCAAAACTGCCATTTTTTATTCCTGCACAAAGAAAATGGGGGGTTTTATTTTTTGGTTTGGAAAGTAAGCAACGAATATGTAGTAGATGGCAGGGATAGTGGGTGAAAGGACAAGTCATCTGAATGTCAGTTTCTTCACATGGCCTTGTTTTATTATTCTTGCAGGTCCTATAAAAATATAAAACCCTAGGACTGAAATAGGTGTGCTAGACTGACTGTGGAGCATCAGATCTTTTACCCAACTCTACACGCAAATAATGCAGAAATATTCGCATGCCTCAGAGTTGACGGATTTGATAATTCTATGTGAGCAACTTTGTTTTTTTTGCAGATTCTAAGCCACTATAATTAGTATCTGATTTTATGGGATTATTCTATTCTTGGTATTTGTCCATTAATACTGTAATTTAAATTAATTACATTACATTCTGGTAATGATGTAATTGAAACTTAAGTATATAATTTAAACCGTACTCTTGAGTAATTGAAAAAATATATAAACGTTAATACTTAAGTATATAGTTTTTGCTAAAACGGTTTATTTTATTGTCGTCTTAGTTAATCACTTTTAAAGAAAAAGTGTTTTCTAGTACTGCATGAGTTGTTATTTTTAAAATTATAAATATTAAATATTTAGTCTATCGGAAGCGAAATTGACCGTCACACTTGTAAGTTAATTGTATTGAAAATTGTGACATTCGTATAGATATAGGGAATGTTTAATACGCCTGTACTGATTTGATCTTAGCTGAACTGAAAAAACTAAAGTGAAGTGAACTGAAAAATACTGAACTTAATTTAACAGAATTGAAAAATATTCAGATAAGTTGTACTAAAAAGGTTCGTAGTGTCCCCTTTTATCATGTTCAGTCCCGGCCTTGATAGTATGAAGGTTACTATCTTGTTCGGTCAATCACTAACAGAATATCAAAAAATTGGAAACAAAAATCAAAAGTATATACCAATCTAGCAATAGTATATACCAATTTCATATAACTTTCGCGCCTATTATTTTTACAAGATATACAACTCATGAACATGGTAATTACACGGTAATTTCAGTCTATCCTACTAATTAACATGTTTGTGAAAGGAAAATATTTATATTTATATTTATTCAAATTAATTTTAGTTTAGTTCTAAACAGTAAGAAATAAATTCAGTTGACCATGTCGTACTTACTTCATTTTTTTCTAGTAACTGTATTATTGATGTACAAAATATTCATTGAAATATATTGCATTCAATTGATTTCTTTATTATTATTATGTTATAAACTATTTGATGCAATCATTTACTTTCTTAAACTTTATAATTTATTAACCTACTACCTACGATTCAATATTTTTAACTAACTATTTTTTATTAATCACCTTTCCAATTTTTAAGTATGATACTATTATATTATTTAAAAATATTAAATATAAAAGAACTTATACTACTTTACTACATCATATATACCTATGCCATATGGGATATTTCATTTAAATTGACAAACATGTATTTTACATTTTTTTGATTGCCTTGCCTTAACTTAATGATAAGTTGTACAACCTCATATTAAGATAATGACTTCATTCTTCATATTTTAAACTCAAATTAGTCAATATCTTCATTTATAATACACAAAACTTCATAAAAACGTTAATAAAAACGTTAATAAAAACTTCATAAAAAATTATTAGAATAGGGGACTCTCATCGAGCTACATTCCTCTCTTGAATGAGTGGATGATCATGGCAATCAAATTTGCCAGAATTGAAACAATATTAACGACAGTGAGAGCCCAGATCACTGAACTACATCGGTAGGTATTATATGGCACTGATTCACGACTGGTCAGCCGCTGATCCGGCAGAAGAGACATGTCCTCAACTTCGATCTGCACCAAATTTCCCGACGGCGCCACCCTTCGGTTACTCCGCCGCCTTACACCAGATCCAGTACCTGACTCCACTAACCACCTTGTCCATCCATGCTCAGGACAGGCATAATAAACTCGACCAGGATTAAGAGCCGTGCTGGAAACAAGCAGATTTGTTATTCTTCCACACCTTGGACATGAAACCCTGTCGAATCTGATGTTTGATACTGAGTTAGAAGAGGTTGGCTGAGCCATGGTGTATAGATAGGCCTATGAGAGCAAGATATCTGATGGGGGGAGGGGGTATGGAGCTTGAATGCATATTTTTTTCTTGCTTGGTTGCTTGGAGTATTATAAAGAGCCATTCAGAGATTCTGTCGCCATACACAGCAGAGTGGGGCTCACCAATAGGCAGCCTAGGCCCGTGATCCAAAAGCCTGTATAATATATATGTCCATGTTGCACGAATATATAGCAAAAGGATTGATGGGGTATTGTGGTAAGACGGATGTTTCCTCCATTATTGGTTGGGAGTTCGATTCCCTAGTTTCAGCATAAGATGTTTTTATTTTTTCAACTCTATAAAAAAAAGAATATTTGAACTTAACGTGCTGGTAATTCTATTTTACTCTATATTTAACTCTATTTTTTATTTGTAAACTCTGGTAATCACTTTGAACTTCAATTTAATATTTTCTGAAAGGGAACATATATGAACCCTACAGTCATAATCTAATGCATTTTTACGTTTAATTAAGGTGTATTATTATTCTCCTTCTCAAAAAATGTCTCTAACATTGTATTCTCTTTTATTACTTCCTTTTAATATTTTTTCTTTGCTTCGGTAACTAGTGTAGTTCCAAAATACTTAGGATGTGTTTGGTTGGGCAAGTTTTTGCAAAACTCGGACTATCCAAGTCCAGTTTTGTAAAATCTTGATTGGTTAATCAAGTTTCCCAAAATCCAGACTTGCAAAATTCTAAAAACCAATGAAAGATTTTTTTCCATACTCACAATATCCAAGCCAACCAAATAAGGATTTTGCAAAACCAGACTTTGCGACTCTCAAAAGTAAACTTTGCGAACAAAAACAAAACAAAATCCCGACTCTCAAAAACTTTGCGAACCAAACACACCCTTATTTGCGTTGCAAATATTGTATTGACGTTGAACAAAAATGGATACAGTAGACCACAATTCAAGCTGAAGCATACAATAAATTGAAAATGTCTAGATGCATCCTAGAATATCACCAAATTGAGACCGGAATATAGTACATGTCTAGCAAATGTATCCAAAAAACGCCACAACATCAATACAAAGCCAATTACAGGCTCACATCAATCCAAAATAACAACATACGAGGCTCAAACACGGTGCAAAAGACGATGTTATATGACAATGAGCCCAGTTCGACGCACGGCGAAGGCAGCAGCTCCATTCTGGCAAGGCACCTTTGGAAGCCAAGAAGTGTGGAATTCTATCATACATGGCCTGTCTGTTGGTGTTTTCCTCTGCCCTGACAATGAAGCATAGATAAGATATCCTCAGCTGCACCCTCTTCTTTTCCTACACCACATTACACGGCACACATTCAGCATACAGAACATTTATTATATGACACGGGCATATGATTCAATGTGGTTTTACTATCTTACCACATCAAGTCTTAATCTGTCGAGCAGCGCCTGCGACCCATTGAAATGCTCCAGCATGCACATGACACTCAACCCCCTATCACAATACATAAGCGCATCTCATCATTTCGGAGTGAGCACCTCGTAATTGAATGCACGGTACTTGTCAAGAACATCATGGTACTTCTTCGCCTCGAGCAGCTGCCAAAATGTGGTTCCCTGCAAAAGATTCATATCACAAGTTTAGGCCATTGACATTATGGTCCCTTGCCACAAAATGATATAATTTCACTTATAATCAAGCGCCCCAACTTCTCCAAATCAGGGTCCCCGGCTTCTGGCTATTTGAGTTGGATAGCTTGAACTCTCTTTTCCATGAAGTTGATCACAACCAGTGAGTACTCGTTCTTGTAGATGATTGGCACGAATACATGGAAACAACCAAATAAAAGAGTTCAGTGTTACACATTGAATCCAGACCTGACAGTACATGCATGCATAAAAACAAAACTCTGATTGCTTACAAACGCTGCAACAGAGAGGTCGAGCTCACAAGCCTCCAACCAGAGCAGCCAGTGGTCCACAACCATAGCTGGGTTAAAACTGCTCTCATCCTGTAGCATTTTAATTGTCATTACACTTAAATTCCCAAACTTCTTGTCCACTAAAAATCTCATAATAAATATCTAACATATTTCAACAGTCTAACCAAGTCTTACCATCTTCATTCCAAGCATGCACACTCTGGAAGTCCACATTTTCCTGTCCCAGTAGGAGTTCAACAGCATCGACAGCACATTGACAACATCAATGTCAACGGTCCTGAAACGATCAATTGACAACAGTGTACCCCTGGCCAACGATACTCTCGGGATCACATCTCCCCCCTTGGTGGCAAACAACACCTCACCGCTGAAGTGAATAAAATATAAACATACATCAAACACAGAATGCAAAATGACAAATCAGAAACAAAGCAAATTTACTAGTGGCCTTACCTATCTGGATGTAATTGTAAGCAGTAGTCAGCGATCTCCAACCTGTGCTGCTCGAAATTATGGCTTTGCCTGCACAACTTCTTCACAGTTAAGCTACTGTAGTTCGGAGGGTAGGGGAAGGTCCATGTTCGCCAAGGGTTGTTCATCATCTGCTGAAGCGGGAAGTCCTCATCAATTGGCTCAATGACAGGGTTGGGCTCACCATGAATAGTAGCATCAAGGGGTGAAGGCCGGGCTCTCCCAATCTCGGGCGAGAGCGTATCACACACTTCGTACAAGTTGCTCACCATGATGTCATAAGCATATCCGACATCGAACTTGAGTGTGCCGTCGCTCTTCAGCCTGAAGCAGCTCTCCTTGAGGGGTCTTGTCGGTATGTCCAAACTTGATGCATAATCCTTCAGTCTGTGGTCAATGTCATTCAAGATTTGCCAAGTCTGCTTTTTGAGACCCTGTTCAAATGAAAAAATTAGAAGCTGTTGATATACCGTGTGATCAAATAATATACTTGTCAACACATTAATGAATATAATTAGTTACTGACACCTTCAAAATTTTTGCAAGATTAACATGATCCAGGAACAATTAATTTGGAAATTCAGCACCTCGCTTAAGCAAGCCAAGTGCTCATGGATTAAAATTAGCATTTTGTATAAATTTGTCTACTGCAAGGTGTCAAAATTATAATTTATAAACATGTCACTGTTAAGCAAGTGTAATTTCTCCCAATTTAAATGTAAGCAGTATTCAAAAAATGGATGATTCACTAGTATCAAGCATTGTAATTGTTTTAATTCATATGATTTTCCAACTAAATTGTTCCTTACTACATGATTTACGTTAATGCAAGTGTAAATCAAAATCGGTTATGTAGATATAAAAGCATAAAAGTGTAACAGGCAGAGATTTAATGGACCAGAAGGCAAGCTCACCTCAGAGAGAGAAGCTTCAACATCTTCTGCCGTGGGAAATGCCATCTCAGCCCTCTGGTTACTGGATCCAGACACACCCTCCATAGCTGGTCCTAGTAGAACAACAGATTGAGCCCTCGAGCAATTACAAGGAGCACCAGGATTCTTGAACAGCAGCTGCCCAAACCCCTTCGCCTTCATCTCTTGCTTAACCCTCAACATGATGCTCTCACCTCCCCATTGCTTGATATATGGTTTGTCGTCGGATAATGGATGTTCTGGCCAGATAGTGTAATGGAAATAGGTGATCAGCAGTAGCAGCATACAGCCCTGGCTCCCCTTGCTCAGAGGACTCCTCTCATTCCCTTCTCTCTCAACATACCTGCGCAATTCACGGCAAAGGTGATCCACCACATAGCCCGCCCAGTTGTAGGACTTGATGCTGTCTACATCCCACATGCAATTGAGGAGGCCTAGGCCTATGTCTGTGCCAGCAGTGGGGGTGAGCACCATATGCATTGCGTAAAACACAAAGAACCTTTTGAAATCATCTCCTCCTTGACGTAGTTTCTTAATCATTGAGTGCACAACTACTGCCAGCATCGTCTGCGCCACCCGCAACCTGTGAACCTGCCTCCATTCCTCCTTCACATTCCTCACTTCAGGGGTGCGAGCATCCTTCACCACGGCCTTGTCTGGGTTCACATTAAGCCCAAATACCTTCCTTGCATCCTTAGCTGTCAGAGAGAACCGGATCTGGCCATCAGAATGGAAGTACTTGGTCACTGGATCGAAGCAATCCACCAACCAGTTGTTGAGCTGATGTGAGGCTAATTCGGTTCTGAAGTGGAGCAGCCCCCCAAATCCGATCTCCCTAACATCTGCCTCCTGAATGGGAGAGAGATCCTTAACCAGCTTGGTGAACTCATAAAACCTTCTGTTGCACACATCTGAAAAGAAGTAATCCTCGGACTCATCATACGAGTGATCGCTCGAGTCAATGCTGCTGCTGCCGATGCTTGGGCTCCTTTTCCGTTTGCCCGCAGCCTTGGATTGACTACCCTCGGCTTGGCCCGTCTCCTTGTGCTCGGCGCCGGGATGTCCAGATTTGGCAAATTTAGATCTGCGAGTGCAGACTTTGATGGTCTTGGAACACTGGCTCGGTTGCCTTGCAAAATATATATACAGCAAGGATGAGAGTAAGTGTTATCCAACCACCAAAACTTGACAAGACAAGTCAAAACCGAATATTCTGTGGTCCACAAAAATACTCAAACCCAAACAACAAAATTAGGCTTGTAAGAAGGGCCAAAAAGGTCGACAATTCCCATAAATTGTGGTCCTAACTGTGTATATAAAAGAAAACAAAGACCCAACATCACTAGGCGAAAAGGACCCAAATTTTTACGATTAAGGCCAAAACAATACCTTATTTGTACTTTATACAATAAAAATAAAACACCGACATCAAGGATTAGAATATTCAACTAATCCAAAACCAATAAAAATATACTCCAAAAAAATATTGCTCTCATGAGCATCGAAAAAGGTTCTACCTTTACAAATGAAACGGATTCAGTTATGCCATCCATCTTCCCCTCTTAAATAAAATTCATTTTATCACCATCTTTGTCAAGCCAAAAAAATATTAAAAAATTTCTTGCCCTAAAGACATCATCTTTATTTTTAATTTTATAGTTCAAGTCATATTATCCATATTCCCTCAGAAAAAAAACATTTCATCTCAATGTTTATCAAAGCCATACCAAAAAACTGAAATGAAGCCAAAAAAACTGTCATTTTAGTTGAATATTTTACAAAGCAAGGCAGATTATCCAATTTTCCTTCAACTAAAAGTCAAATCATCTTCATCTTCATCAAACCCATACACAATAACACAACTCAAGCCACAAATACTGTTATTTTAGTGGAATAGTTTACAGATCAAGTCATCTTGTCCATCTTCCATTCAAACAAACTCAAACCCCAACAAAAATTTACAAATCAACAACTAAAAAGTATGATTTCAATCTTATATGTTACAGATCTGTACACGAAAACGGCCAATCAAGACGTATTGACACACTGAGACTATAAACCAACAACATCCAAGCCCCAACTTCGAAAAATACAGATCGCTTTAGGTTGAGATGAACTACTTACTACTGGATGGAGAAGATGGTGGCAGAGTGTCCGTTCCACGTTGAGGGCTTGATTCAATCACAACGACAAGAGTGAACTCTTCCTCCGGCTCCGGCGTCACCTCCTCGGAATCTTCGCGCTCGGAGAAATCGTCCTCTGGCTCCGGCGTCACATCCTCGGAATCTTCGCGCTCGGAGATATCGGCCGACGGTTCCGGCGCCAGATCGGTGAATTCGTCGCCGTCGTAGAACGAGTCGCGACGAGTTAACAGGACCATAGTCTCCGGAAAACCCTAATGAAATATGTGAGTAGTTTGAGGGGAGGGGGAAGGTTTGCCTGAAACAGGTTGTGGGGGAATGGGAGAGGTTCGATGTTATCTGTTGGAATGATCTCTCAGTTGTCCTGACAATAAGTAATTATTTCCAGCACAACTTTTCTCGCAGTCAGTTTTGTGGCTATGGGAAAATTAATTTTCTTTTATTAATTATTTTGGGTATTCACCGTACACGTGTAGCACATGCAGGGATCCAAATCATCAAACCGTTCATTTTGGTATTAAGGCCCGTTTCATTTTCCTTTTCAATCCACCTTTTAAAATAACGGCCCGAGTTTTACTACATACCATTTTACTTGGATTATTTTTTAAGGGTTATGTTTTGTTGTTTTCCATTATAAAACCTTGTAAAAACATCATCCTTCCCGTATCATAGCTAATTTGAAAAACGCTGGTTCGCATTAAAACATTTTGATCAATGCCTATTAGTAGTATAGATAAGTGGTTAGCACTGATTAGTTCTGTTATCAATGTCCAATTACCTGTTCATGGGATTAGTAGTAGTCGAGGCCAATGAGTATCACTTAGCACTGCATATGTAGTTTTGTGATGAATGCCTTAGTGCAAACGCCTATTCAATATGAATATCATGTATGTAATGAATGACACTCACTATCACCCTACAACTACTTCATCAGTACTGAGCATGTGTTAACCCATACATCTGATTATCAGTAAGTAATTCATAAATGCACAACATTTTTGTTAGTAGTATTTAAATTTCACCCGCTGATCAAGTCTTCCGAGTGCTAATTGATATCGTCAACTCGAGAATAATTCTATATAGGCTTGGTAAAAATTCGGGCATACATCAACTTGAAGTAACTCGAATCGGTATCGACAATGGACGAACGGTTATCGAGTCTAGTTTCAGCTAGACCTAACTAGTTACTTTGTACTTATTACTTAATATCGAACTAGTTAATTGATTGTATTAGTATTTCATATTTTCATTATGAGTATGTAAAGCACACACATAAATATAGATTTTCATACTAAAGAATTGACTAAACAATTAAGGATTCTGTATTTTATTTTTTATATTTATTACCATGGTAGTATTAATATTTTTTTAGTATCAATATTATATTTATTACCATGGTAGTATTAATACTTATTTAATATGAATATTATATTTTTTTAATTATGAAAATTAAAAGGGTAGTACAATATTCTGTTTAAACTCATCAATATTTATCGATTAATGAAAAGACACATAAAAGCTCATGCTTATTGTGTATAGTTCTCCAAGTATATTTCAAAACACAAATTACTAATCTTAAATAGTACTCTTAAATAGTCAAGAGACACATACAAATTTAAGTATATTTCAATCCAAATTATAAATAATTTATGTGTGTCAAGTAGGAGTACACAATAAACTCATAAATAGTACTTCAGGTACACAAATACGTGTCAATAACAATTATTCAAATTTATATAATACACAAATGGATCAAATACTAAGACCCAAACATTCATCTCCAATTAATTGTCCCATGCCCAAAATCAGCCATTCTATACACTAGCTTCCAACAAAACAAAAATGAAGTACCATGGAGTACTACACATTGGAGCCAAACGTGGTAATCATTAAATGGGACCCACCATTTCTTCCACAAAACCAGATCCTTTTTGAAGATATAGACAAGTCAGAGTGAGTACTCCAGCTTTTGGGTTTTCATTTCATTTCTACCTTATCAAATTATTATAACTAGTATGTGTTTTTCAATTCACAAAATCTCATGAAATTAAATTTATTTCAAATAATTGCATACAAATTTTGAATTACTGACTGTTGCACTAATTTTTTAAATTTGGCCAAACCACCGGTGGAGGGATATTCTATTAGGCATCCCCAAACCTTTAAATTGACATAAAATAAAAATACAATGATCTCCTCTATGGGAGGCAATTTGTAAGATTACAGAGAGGTTTATAAAGATATAGCTATTCTAAACCTTCTCTGTATCTGAAGCAGGAACTGAAACCTTAGTAGCTAGATACAGTCATACTAGTTCTCCACTTTGATAGTTGTACCTAAAAAAATACATGAATCGAAAGATTCCTTAAAGACCGACACAAAAGCGTCAAATTGCCTTGACAGGTGTAATATCCCTAATTTGAAACATAAAGTCTGCACTAAATGCTCAAATCTACAAGTGTATGCACAGAGCCGCCGATAGTAAATTTAAAGAAATTACTACGACTTGGATTTCTACTGTACTGTAACTGCACACACCGAAGCCCAAGGGGTCTTCCCAAAAGAAAGAGGGAGACGACAAACAAATGGGCACGGATACTCAATAAATTAGTCCAACCAATTTTGCAAAAGGTCAAAGTGTCAATCACCCATCTCTTAAAATCTAAAAACTCTAGGACAACAGAGAAAAGAATCAACGCACAACCCTAAACCCTGACGGTTGCACCAAGTCTTTCATATCATAATTAGTAAAGATCGCGGCGACTAGGAACTTTTGGAAGAGGAATTACAGTCTAATCGGCCCTTTGCATGTAGCAATAGTACTGTCACATTCTGTTCTTCCATTTCAATTGAATTTTACTAGGACATGACATTTTGCGATTCACAAAATCAAGTAATAATATATTCTAATTTATTTAAATTGATTTTATTCATTACATATTTTATGTTCAAATTAATAAATCATTCAAATATGCCACGTTAATCGTATATCAGTTTTGGTTTATCAAATATGCCATGTTGTGAGTAACTTTATGATTTTTTTGGTCGCTTTCATATCAAAACCACTCTATCAGTTCATCTTCAAACTTACGTGATAAATTATGTGTTTGTGTCATTTTTCGCTATCCTATACATTACCTTCTTGTTAGCATCTAAGTGATTCATAATTCAGTTACTGATTCATGATTCAGTTACTCAAGTGATTCATGTCATTTTCCTTAAAGAAATGACCAGATTTTTAGATAGAAAAAATAGAAATCCTAACTGCATGATTAAATTAGACCTTAAGAAAGCTTTTGATAGAGTCAACCATGCTTTTTTAAACAACATTTTACTCCAATTTGGTATGCATGGTAAAGTAGTTCACTGGATTATGAAAAACCTTAGTCAAGCATATTTTTCTATTTTAGTAAATGGTAAACCTTGTGGATTCTTCAAATCCACAAGGGGAATCAAACAGGGAGATCCACTCTCCCCATTTCTCTTCAATCTTTTTTCTGAGTCCTTCTCTAGGAGTCTCTCATATGTATATAATATAGGTAGAATAGATCATTTTCATATCCCCACTGGCCCAGCTTCAATTTCTCATCTCAGCTATGCTGATGATACTATTATTTTCCTAAATGCTAGCAAAAATTCTCTTTCTGTGCTTAAAGCATTTCTGGTCATTTTTGAACAAACAACTGGCCAGAAAATCAGTTTTGAAAAAAGTGAATACTATGTTAGTAAACATGCCACTGCTTATAAAATCAATCAGATCTCTGACATACTTGGCATGAGAAAGGGCTCCTTCCCCTTCACCTATTTAGGAGTTCCCATTTATACTGGTAGAACCCTAGTTACATACTTCCAGCCACTTATTCAAAGAATTGAAAATAGACTTACTAATTGGAAAAATAAGTGGCTATCTTCTGGAGGGAAAATCACTCTTATTAAGTCCTGTATTTATTCTATTCCTCAACATATATGGAGTGTTATGAAACCCCCCATCTGTGTTATCAGAAAAATTGAGAAATTATTGTCCCTATTTTTTTGGGGGGAAACTGCTCTTAAACCCAAGAAGGTCTGGAAGAAATGGCAAGACTTGTGCTTTCCATATGATCAGAATGGAATTGGACTTAGATCCATCAATACAATAGTCAGAACTTGTTCACTGAAACTTTGGTGGAAGTTCCAGCAAGGGGAAACCCTATGGTCTCAATTTTTATGGCTGTTACCAGCTTCTTATAGAACTTCTCCTAATTGGAAGAGAATTATAGCAATCTCTCCTAAGGCTGAATCCTTGACCAGAGTTATCCATGGGAATGGTTAGTGTAATTTCTGGAGTTCTAATTGGTCAGGACTAGGTTCCTTCTCCAATCTATACAACCCAGATTTAACCAACATTCCCTTGAATACCTCAGTTGAGCAATTTATCACTGATAGAGATCAGATGCTTCCATCTGTAACCTCTCTTTTTCAGCTGAAGCTGTGGATTTCTTAAATGTAGCATCTCTTCATGACAGGCCTGATAGACTTATATGGATGCCAAGCACTAATGGAGCTTTCTCATTCAAATATGGATATGAGACCTTACAGGTAACTAGAGGTACTTTCCCTTCTCTCAAAAAGATATGGAATGTTAGAGTGCAAAAGAAAGTTAGTATATTTGTATGGAAATTGGTTAACTCCTCTTTGCCATTTCCTGATGTTCTTATTAGAATGGGTTTCCGTGTCCCATCAAAGTGCTTATTTTGTCAAAATAATGATTTTCTGGAGCATGCTTTCAATGAGTGCCACTTAGCTAAGTCTCTATGGTCATTTTTTCATTTTATGGTGGGAACACAAGATTACCAGTTTTTGAACTTGTGGGACAGGCTTTCATTTTACTGGCCTTTCCATGGCAAAACAAAATTGCATAATTCCCTGTTTCAAACTGTCCCCAGTATCATCTGTTGGCTACTATGGAAAGCCAGAAACTCTAAATTATTTGATAATATCTCCTGCACTGATCTTTCTCTGAAAAAACAACTTACAGATGAGATTTATCATATCTTCTGTGCTAGACCTATTTTCTCAACTTATCCTTTTGATATTGAATTATCTACACTGGGATTTCTTCCCCTACATGCCAGACCACCCCAACCTTTAATACTCAGTTTAAAATGGTCCCCTCCAGCTTCTGGCCTCAAGATAAATGTTGATGCCTCTTGGCATCAACCTAATCTGGCTGGTATAGGACTTATAGCTAGAAATGGTACTGGTCATCTGGTTAGGGCTAGAACTATTTTTACCATAGCAGACTCTCCACTACACTCTGAAATGATGGCTATTCAAATGGCCAATTTTTTTGGACTGGAACTGCAGCAGGACTTTTCCATTGAATCTGACTGCCTTAGTGCTGTTAGGTCATCCAAAGATCCACTCTGTGCCCCTTGGAAATTATTCCACTTAGCATCACAAATTCATCTTTCTGCCTGTCATATTACTCACACTTATAGGCAAGCAAATACTTCTGCTGACAGTCTCTCGAAATTTGCCTTTTCATCCAAACTATCCTCTGATTTCTCACTTTCAGAGCTACCCAGTCACATTTCTGGTGCCTTCTGGATAGGATAGGCACTCCATCACTGAGACTGATCAACAGATGCTATTAATTGTTTGCTATATGTGTAGATGCTGCTGCAGACTTTGTTGCAAATGCTGGTGCAGTCACTGCTATGGAACATCACCATCTCAGAGGATAATCTTGAAGCTGGAAGAGCTTGATTCATTTTTTAGCTAGTTACTGACTGACTATCAATTATCTCTTGGTACCGCATTGGGTTTTGCTTTGCAATCCCCTAATAGGTTTCAAAGGATTAATTTTTTAGTTCTTGACATAGTTGTAGCCCATTTTTGATAGCATTTCTTTGCTATAGGACCTCTGGTCCCCATTTTTTCATCCTTGTTGATGTAAACACTAGCCATTTATATGGCATTTTGAGGGCTTGAGATGCCTAATAAAATCTCCCCCACCTAAGGGTGGTTTTCATTAAAAAAAATAATAATGTCATGCAACTCAAAAAATTTAGTTTTACTATTTTCTTCATCCTTAGAAGACATCAGTAAAATCCTTTGAACTTCTATGGGTTAAATTATTTTGGGGGTTGGCAACAGTAATCATGAAAAGGTCCAACAGTAATTTACCTTTTCCAACAGTAATTACCATCATTAAATATATATTTATGGGGACTCGCACATGTTGTGCAAATCGATCACTTGAGCCCTATATATCAACCCCTCCTCCCTGTAAATCACATCAGAGCTTCCATTCCCACAGCTTCCTAAATATTCTCCCCCCTTTGTTTGCATATCTCTTCCCATGGATTTGTCCCTGTTCACAGCCCTCCCATCTGATATCCAGACGTTGATTTTCATTCGTGTGTTCTTCGAAGCCATCCTTCGTCAGTACGTGAGTGGAGATCATCCCGAATGGTGTCTCTGGTGGCTGAAGAAAGCCTCTGACATGGGTCACCAAGAGTCAACCTATGCGTTGGCTCTTTTTTCCATCTGCGACGGTGATCTGCAGGAAGAGGACTCCGGAGATCTTTTTCCATCTGGAGATCTTTTTTCCATCTGCAAGAGTCAATCTGCGACGCTGATGACCACCATGAAGAGGACGGACAAGAATGGCCTCCGGCTTGCTCGTCAACGCGTCAAAGCTTGTCTGGCTTACTCTTGGGGTTGGTGGAACTACTACAGGTTCATCACAAACCATGCTACACGACCTAGGCCAATCTGCTGCAATGTGCATGTTGCTCTCAATCGTAGAGTGAGGTATGACCGCTGGGTAAGGGTAGATCCGGCGGACATCTCCTGTGACGCATGCACCTGCGATCAGGAGGTCATTCATATCCTGGGATCTCCATGAGCATGCATGTCCTTGATCATGACTGTTTTTTGGCAAAGCTTATTCGCTAGTTTCTTCTTGCGTCAGTGTGTTTTGTGTTGTTTCTTCTTGATTCTGTATGTTTTGTGTCACTTTTTTTTCACTATTTCTGTTTCAAGATCAAGGGGTTCAACAAATTAGGGTCTTCATGGAACTGTAATCTAATGAACTTGTGTTTACTTTTGTGGCATATTGTAATTATTGCAAATCTTTTTTCTTGTTTTGATCCCTTGTCACTTACTCTTTGTCCCTGACACGGCAATAGTCACGTTTATAATTGTGAAGCCATTATTGCAAACTAATCCGGCAGACAAGTCAAAACAAGAGAAGTAAGGGTGATAATGCATATCACTTGTGTCAATCTATTTAACATTGATTAAAAAATACTCCCTAAGTTCACCTATTTATATCTTACCATGAGATTTTTGATGTTCATTTTATGTTGGATCTTTCCATTCTTGGCAATGGTTTAGCTATCTTCAACATCTCACTTTTTCTTCCTCCCCTTTTGCTTTGAAACACGCAGTTGATTCCTTCTTACCTTATGTGCAAATAGTGCTAAGAAAATATTTGGTAAAAATTTGTAATTAATTTCAAATTAGTTTACTAACTCCAAAGATAAGTTACGCAAAAGTCGCATTTCATTTATAAGACGTAATATTTCAGAATTATTCTAAACACTTTTTGTAGACAACTAGTCTTCTTCATTACATATAGATTTTGGTAATGAAGCGGGACTACGTCTACGTTTATAAGTTCATGAAAATGTTAACCTCGATTTACTGTTTCACATGAACATGCATGGGAGAGTAAAAGTATATTTTCCAACTACAAAAGCATTTACTGGCAAACACATGCATATTTCAAAATAATCCACGTGCTTTAGCATCAGCACGCACACAAATGTCCTAAATAGCAACAATTTACACACGAATTCAATAAAATCCAGAAGCTGGGCCCAACATGCCCAAATACAAAAAGGTAAACTCAGTCTGGGGGCAAAAATGAAAAAGTCCACATTCAGTACGGACTGAACCCCACAAATCACCACCTCCTCATACTAGGGCAGCTTTGCTTTCGATGAAACCTGGAATTCGATCAAGCAGTGCCTTTCTTTTTGCGTTTGAATCTGATAGAAGAATAAAGCACAAATATGACAAGCGCAGCTGCAGCCTTTTGCTATTCTGCAAGAAATTTGGAAGATTTTTTTGTCAGATTATATGAGCATATAGTGAATAATCCACACACCTTCAAGAAAAAAACCAAACACCACTTACCATATCCAATCTGAGACTATCGAGAGATGGTATCGAACCAGTGAAATTCTCCATCATGCACATGACACACTCACTCCTATCGGAATAAAGCAGACTATTTCTCCAGAGGGGGTATAGCACATGGAAGGAGAAAGAACGGTACGCCTCAAGAACAGCCTTGTGCTTCTTAACCTCAAGCAGGCGCCAGAAACACGTCCCCTACACATTCAAAGTGAGTTTGGAATTGTTACATTTCTTTACTATCAACAGCCAACATCAACAGCTAACACTTATACGAAATTCACTATTACTTACAACTGCACGACCCAGCTTCTCAATCTGTCCATCTTCTAGAGCTTCCCTTGTAGTCTCGATCAGTTGAATCTGGCCCTCCACGACGTTGATAACCACCAGGTAGTAATTGCCATCGTGAAGTATCGGTATGTACACCTACAATTAAACATAGTGTTTATTCAAAATGAATCCAACATTAATAGTTGTTAATGAGTTCAAGCAAGCTGGATCAAGAAACACTTACAAAGGAAGCACTTGGAATGTCAAGCTCGCACGTACGCAACCACGTAAGCCACTGATCCACCACCAGAATTGGGTCAAACATGTCCTTGTCCTGGAAACTTAAAAAATCAGAAAACCCATTCCATTATTGAAATGCTTATAGCACACATTTACATATAATGCTTACCATCCGAACTACGCGGAGACATATTCTTTTCTCCCATCTTTGGGAATCCCAGAACCTGTTCAGCAACATGGCAAAGACATTAACTACCTCCACAAAGATGTTTTTGTATGCACCCATGGACCACATATCAGCCCTGCACAACTCGGTTCTCAACCACTGATATTCTCCTTTCTTCACAAATAGAATCTCCCTGCCAACAAAAAAACAAAGACATCATTAATCCAATGAGCCATTTAATAAAACAAGCTACTGAAATGAAGGTAAAGGTAGCCTTACGCTGGTTGACCATCTCCTAAGCAGTAATCGGCAATCTCCATCTTGTACGGCTCGAACTTGTGGCTGATTCTGCATAGGCTCTGCACAGCGTGGTTAATGTAGGTGGGAGGGTAATTGAAGTTCCATGTCGTCCACGGACAGTTGGTCATCTGATCATGGGGGAATCGCTCATCCAGAGGCTGAACGACAGGGTTGGGCTGACCATAGAGGGTATGTTGAAGGGGCGACGGCCTGCCTATCCCAACCTCGTTGGAGAGTCCATTGCACAGTGTGTGCAATTTTCTCACAACTGTATCGTAGCCAAAGCCCACATCAAACTTGGCTTTCCCCTCTGGATTCAGTCTGAAACTGCAGGCTGTCAGGGGTCGAGTTACGACGTCCATATACTTGGCATGCTCGTCGAGCGTCTGATCGACATCTTTAAGGATGAGCCAAGCCTTCCTTTTGTTTCCCTATTCACAAAGGCATAGGCCATGCTTATGGGCTGTTTGCAGTTGCATTTAATATAATATTATATGGAACAACACATTACAATTTCAAACTTTTAACTATTCATGCACCAACAAAGATTAAGTCAAAAAACTTTAACCAATTATTTTTGCCTAAATGTTCAGTAGGTACAGTACTATTTACGTTTATAATAGCTCACACAAATATTTGCACTTAAGGAATATTCCTTGATATTCTTTATAAAAAAATCATTTATTATCCTTTTAATTCTTTGCGATAGTGCAAAGTTAAGTCACAATTTATTATAGAACTTTCATTGGAATTTTGATTAAGTAGTAATACAAACATTTATCAACATTTTACTTTATAATGTAAGTTTGCTAGTAGAAAATAATAGAAATTAGGTGTCATTATTATTATAGTGGTTCCCCTAAGTGATATATTAAAGGGAAAAGGGCAAAGAAATTTAAAAAGGAAAAATACTAAGATTTATTCAATTTACTATGAATTAGAAAGAAACGAAAATCAAATAATTATTCTCTTGTTATTATGTTTTTAAATCAACTATTTTCTGGATTGAAGAAGGGAATTTTACTTTTTGAGAATGGGTCAAAAAGTTAAGTCACAATTTATTATTGAACTTTCATTAGAATTTTGATTAAGTAATAATTCAAAAAGTTAACAACATTTTACTTAATAATTTAAGTTTCTGAGTACAAAAATAATAGAAATTAGGTGTGGTTCCCATAAGTGATATGTTAAAGGGAAAAGGGCAAAGAAATTTTAAATTGAAGAATACTAAGATTTATCTACTTTACTATAAATTAGAATTATTATTAAGTTTGATTTCAGCAAATGTTTTTACAGATTGAAGGGGAATTTTACTGTTTCAGAATGGGTCAAAAATATTAGCCTCATATTATAAAGGATATTCTTACAGAAAATTATTTTACCTTATATTAAAAATATTTTTTGATACGCTACTTTTATAAATTACTTGTCAACTAATATTGCACATTATACAAACATATATTTATATAAGGCCTTTGAAAAAATATACTCAGTTTTTTTAAAAAAATATTAATATTAATTTTTTTTAAAAAAATATATTCATAATCATGGACAGTTGCATTCACAATATTTACTTCAAGCAAAGCTTACCTCTTTCAGAGATTCACCAATATCTTCTGCAGTCAGAACTGAAATGTCCTCACTAGATCCTTCCTCTCCATTGCGAAATGGTTTCACAAGAAGCCTACCACTGTCAAACTCACCAGCACACTTATCCTTGAATAGAAACTTCCCAAATCCCATTGACCGCATCTCTTCAAACACCCTAACCGCAATGCTATCCCCTCCCCAATGTTTGATGTATGGTTGGTCGTTGGGCAAAGGCTTTCCTGGCCAAATCGTGCTGTGGAAATAGATTAGCTGGGGTAAAATCAGACACCCCTCACACCCCCTGCCAAAAGAACTGTCCTCCTTTGCTTCTCTGACCTTGAACTTGTACACCCTAGTGCACAGATGATCCACCACATGCCCGGCCCAGTCGTAGGACTTAATGTTGTCCACATCCCACAAGCAATTAAGAAGTCCAAGGCCTATCTCTTTGCCAAACCTCGGTGTCAGCAGCGTGTTCATCACGTACAAAACAAAAAACCTCTTGAAGTCTACCCCACCCTGGGGTTGTTTCAGAATCATGCTTTCAACTTCTCTCAAATGCAGCCTCGTAGTGAAGCGCAAACCGTAATAGTTTCTCCATCTCTGCTTCACCTTTCTCACTTTATGATTTGCAGATTGGATAACCACCTTCTTCTCAGGATTAACAGGCAGGCCAAACACCATCCTTGCATCCTCTGCCGTGACTGAGAAACGAATCTGACCATCACAATGAAAATACCTCTTCACAGGATCAAAGCAATCCACCAGCCACTGGTTCATCTGATCTGGGACTGCAACAGTGCTGAAGTGAAGCAAACCTCCAAATCCTATGTCCCTCACATCTTCCTGCTGCATCGGGGGAAGCTCCTTAAGAACACGGTTTAAACGTTCTCTCCTCCGGTTAAGCACCTGCTAAAAATAGTATTCCTCAAACTCATCGTCTGAATCAGAACTGTCAGCACTGGCTGCGCTGTTGATGCTCAACCGTTTCCATTTTCCCAGACTCCTACACGGGCCAGCTCCTCCGCCACGCGGCTTTTTCCGGTGTTCAGTATTGGCCGACTGAATTCTTCGCTGATAAACTTTCACAGCCTGAGAAATCGTTCGAGTTGTGTCTGCAAAGTGTAGATAATAAGAAGACCGATTAATGTTACCCAACACAAGGTGGGTCTATACCCTTGAATAAAAATATTCCACCGACATGCGTAGGTCATAAAACACCCAAATAATATGAATTATTTACTAGCAAAACATAATATAACTAGTTCCTAATTTTAACTAATTTATACTATCATAAAATCCAATCAAACGGGGGAGGATCTAAATTAAACTTAATCCGAAACCAAAAGTTACCCTTGCACAAAAGACCGGCCTTTTATTTTACAGAAAGATTCGACCTTTATAAATTAAGATTCGACATTTACAAGTATGGATTGACATTTTTGAAAAGTTAATTTACAAAACAAAACATTCGGCCGAAAAAAAGGGAAGTAACTTTTGCACATAGTACGTCTGAAAGCTTGCTTTTTTAATGGATCTATTGTGATTCTTATAAAAATTTTACCGATCTATCTAATCCAAACCACGTGGCTGCTCCACCAGTAAACCCTAACTATTGCTGGTTCAAAAATAACAGATCTGTCAAACAAGGGTAGAGGCGATGATCTTACCAGCTGGTGGAGATCCGCCGGCGCTCCCTTCATGTCCATTAGCAACAATAGCAACACTGAGCTGCCTACCGGCCGTTGCTGATGCCGCTTTAGGGGCGGCCTCGTTCGAAGAACTCAGATCGAGAATCCCACCGATATGGCGCCTTTTTCTATCTGATTATCACAAGAAAATATTCTTTTCCCTCTGCTTGGAATGTGAACAGTTATATTGAACCTGTGTTTTCGTATAAATGGAGAGAGGAATGGAATGGGAAGAGGTTGATGTGGGGAAGTGCGCTCTTTTGTTCGATGGCCCGACAACTAGTAAATAATTTCAAATGCTTTTTGTGGAGCTGCCTCCGAATTTTAAAATTCTTATTAATTAATTTATGTCCCGTTACTAAGATAGGACCATACACGTGGCATGTAGGTATGAAATCGGACCATACACGTGGCATTTATGTACTACCAAAACAGCTTCCTTTAATCTTGAATTCGTGACACATTCAAAATGTGTAGTGCTAGGGATCAAAAACCAAAAATATTTCTAAAACATCACCATGTAACAAATTTAAAACCTTTTTATAAAAATATACTAGTCATACTATGGGTCAACCCTAAGTCAACGCGATTTTATAACATAATTTTGTAAAAATAGATTGAAATCTCAAGTTAACTGAACTTAACCGAACTAAATTGCACTACACAAAATTGCGCTTAATCGCAATACAATAACCATAGTAAATTCGAATATAAGATAGAACTTAATTGAAAAGCACTTCAACTGAACTGTACTAGATGTTACTGTACTTCACTGATAAAATCGAAAGTAAACCACACTTGATTGAGAAGATCTAAATTGAACTGCACTCAACTGGAATGACCAGAATCGATAATCACTAATCAAAAATAATATAATTCACAATTATTTCCTCAAATTAAAAGGGTTTCATCATTACCTCAATTGAATCTCGCAAAGCTTCGTTTAAAACTACTGAACTGCGATGAAATGAATTTCAATAAGCTTCGTTTAAAACAACTTAGTTCAACTACACCTAAACTGAGGGAGGTGACAACGATTGAACTACAATGAACCCGAGATGATAATGATTGAACTACTATCAGCTCATAAGAGCTTAATTGAACCACTACTAATCACGATGATGCATACTGGACACTGACTCTGCGACAAGTTAAAACTAAGTCAACTACACTTGGCTAAAATGATAAGAATTGAACTTCAGTTATCTAACATGAGAAGAAATGAACTTCACTTAGCTGAGATTATAAGAAACAAATGATCATCGCTTCTTTTTAGTTGAGATTGACATGGCAACAGTTGAACTACAATGAACCCGAGATGATAACGATTGAACTACTATCAGCTCATAAGAGCTTAATTGAACCACTACTAACCACGATGATGCATACTGGACACTGACTCTGCAAAAAGTCAAAACTAAGTCAACTACACTTGGCTAAAATGATAGAATTGAACTTCAGTTATCTAACATGAGAAGAAATGAACTTCACTTAGATGAGATTATAAGAAACAAATGACCATCGCTTCGCTTAGCTGAGACTGAGATGGTAACAGTTGAACTGCAGTTAGCTGAGATGATAACAATTGAACTACACTTAGTTGAGATGACAACAATTAAACTACAATTAGCTAAAAAATATAAGACCTGAACTTAACTACTATTAACCAAATTGAACTACACTTAACTAAATGTCAACAGTTCAACTACACTTAACCAAAATGATCATAGATCGAGCAGACTCGGTGAATTGAGATAAACTTAAATGAATTCAGCTAATGACAACAAAAATGAACAACACTAAGTTATATGAAACTAATTAAACTTCAGTAATTGAAATGAGTAAATTGAAATTCACTTACTAAAATGTACTGAATTGAAATTCACTTCAAAAACATCAACTTCAAATCAGTTGGTAAACTATAACATGAACAATTTCATTCTAAAAGATAATTTCATTACATTAACTTTTATTCTTTTTATTGCATCACCACATTCAACCAATTTAGATAGGATAACACAGATTAGTTCAACCATATTAAAAAACCATTACTTAGAGCAGGTTTAAATTATTCAACATAAATTCATAATTATCAAAACTAATTTGTAATTTTCACCATTTAAAACAAAAATATGAATAGTTGTTTCCAAAATTATGAAATGTAGCCCAAATATTTTCCTACGCTTATTTCCCACGCTGTTGTGACTTCCCGCGTAATATGGAAACATGCATTGTAACCAAATTCATCTGAAGTGGCCAGTTCCAACTTCCGAAGCACAAATAAAAAATAATACAGTTATACTCATTATTTGTTCATGGTCTTGTCCCATCAAACCAGAAGTTACTTGTCAGTCCATTCCTCCCACTTGCAATTTCATTCATGCAGGTCCAACCGAAAATAAATTCTCCTGTGATTATCATTTCATTATTATTAAGTTTGTGATTCTGATTATATACTCATGATATTAAAGTTAAAATTCACAATTCATTTTTATTATAATTAATTCACCTATCATTTTTATCGATACTATTACTTGCTGAAGAGTCCAGAAGACTCAGCATGAATTTGTTGGCAATTTTGTAGAAGTTGACAATGTTTAAACATGCTCTTATGTTTAAACACTTGCTCAAGAAGATCAAAAACTGAGCAATACGTCTTTGAAGTGAAGTACAACTCAGATGCGATCAAACGAGATATTCTGACGAATCAAGATGATATTTGAAGAATGATTCGGTTCTGATTTAATTAGATAAAGAATATATTTGTGAGTTGCATTCTATTTAGAATTAGTCGTAATTAAGGAAAGAATATATTTCTTATCCTATAGCTATAGAAATAGAATATAGCTAGAAGACTAAGTGTAGCTGTGATGAGCTGGACGAGCAGATCAGCATTGCCGAAATGGAAGGATCGAGAGGATCAAGACGACATCACAACATTTGGACTATAAATATACAAAGAAGCTGCGACAACAAGTATCCATCTTACAAGAAAGTATTCTGCAGATCAAAATAGCATTATAGTTGGAGCAGCTTATTGAAGGGAGTTCAATAGGCCTACCCTATCGCCAGGAGTCTGAAAACAACAAGCCTTAATACTTCAGGGGAAGCGGTCAAGACAGCAACGAGGAGTTGCTGACCGGTCGTGAGGGGGTCTCACGAATCCACACGAATAAGATAAGTTTTAGATAGTTAATTGTTTGGAGAACAGTGTAAATGATCTGAATTATTTTAGTGGATGATTTTCAGACTGGAAAACGCAGAGGTAGGTGTTTTAGCACCGAACTGCGTAACCAATTCTGCGTTCTTACTTTCAGTGTTTAAACTCTGTCTCATGTTTAAACAAACGTGCTAGAATAGAAAGATTAGTTAAGAACTTTGTGAAACTGATCGATGATGCTGCCTGCCTGGTCGGTCCGGATGAGCCCCTGATCCCTGATCCAATATCTGGTCCTGCAAGACAGAACCCCGGGAGGTACCCGAGGGTAGACCCTCCGGCGTGATGATGAAAGATGGATCTCGGGAGAGAAAAGGGGTAATCACTTGAATAGTGAGAAGATACTTACTTGGAATAGTGCTGAGGGGCACTATTTATACAATAACCCATGCTTCCCGAGTGGTCCATGTTCCGAGTGTCCTCTAGTGTGTGTCGCTGTCCGAGTTGTACGAACCCGGATACTGCCAAACTAGCTTTATCCTGTGACGGGCCAAGCCCATACTATCATGAGGTATTTGGGCTTGGGCCTGGTATCATCACTAGCCCCCCGAAAGCCGATTCTTCCGTCCGAGGGTATGAACTCCTCTGACCCGAGGGCGGGAGGATTGGCTTTTTGTATTCACCCCGGCCCGACAAAAATGAGTTGGGCGCGCCCTTTTCAAGAAGGATTAATGGTCGTCATCATTACTTTCTCGCATCCCAAGCCCATTCAATTGTCGCTCTTTCACTTTCCTCTTCTTGCTTTCTATAAATAGGCCTTTTTTCCCCCATCATTTTCGCAAATCGCTTTCAACTTTCCAAGTTCTTGCTGCCATTTTTTCCTCTCCAAATCTGCATATTCTCTCTCCTCTTCAATCATCATGGCCTCCAACAATGTTCAGTCCTCCAACGTCGATCAGTCTGATACCGTCGTGACTTACTCTCTTCAGAGTACTGCTCCTCCCTCTTTGGCTTCCGTTGGCTCATCGGCGTCCTATAAGTCGATTCATCTTTGTAACAACGTCTCTCCCTCCGCTCTGATCTTCAAACGCTCCAAGAACCGGGAGCAGAGACAGATAGACAACGCCCGGAAGCACCAAATGAAGGCTGACGTCTGGACCACCAAGTGCCTCAGCGGCATGGGGGTTCCAATACCCTTGAACGCCCAGATCTCCTCTGTTTCGGCCGAGGAGTCCGTGAGGTCTGTCCGGTGCATCCCCCGGATTCACTTTATGTGGGGTTTAAGTCTTCCCTTCCCCCCGTTGTACTCCCGGTTTCTGGAGTTCTATACAATCTCACCGTGCCAACTACATCCGAACGTGATTGCGGTGATGATGGGTTTTCTGGTCAGGAGCCTTCGATGCAAGATTGACCCCTCCTTCAATCTGTGGAGGTCTTTCTATATGCTTATCAAGTGCCCGGGTAAAGAGATGATCTATACCGTTCAAGCACGGCCCGGGGTCCAGGACTTCATCCTCGGCAAAAAGGACTCGACGAAGAACTGGCAGCATAAGGGGTATGTGAAGGTCAACCCTGAACTCTTCCCGGTCCCCGGCTGGAATAACAACGTCGTCGTCGACGCCCGGGAAGCCTTCCTTCCTGATACTCAGCTTGCATCTCATGCTGCCCTGGCCTCGGACACTCTCAACCTTGACCAATACTGGCTTGCTGGCAACTCGCTGTATCTCTTCCCCCGCGCTATATACCCAGCCAGTGCCTTCCAGGACAGCCGTTGGGTCGTCACTTGGCCTGTTTTGGGTATGTCTAACTTCTACCTTTTTCCTTATTCCTTCTTAATTCAAATTCTAATCGACTATCTTCTTCCTTTCAGCCCCTACTTTGGAAAATGACCCTGAGGTGCCGATCCCTAAGAAGAAGGGCCGGAAGGTCACCCAAGCAGGAACTGGGGCCGACCCTGAGCCAGCTCCATCGGAGAAGAAAAAGAAGGGGGGCCCGCACAAGAATGCCCAGCCGGATCCTTTGGCCGAAACCAACCCGCCGCCGAAGGGTCAGCAGGTCGGAGATAAGAACAAGGCAGGGGGCGACCAGGACCGCCAGGTCGGTCCTGACTCGCAGCAGGGGCGCCAACAAGACAAGAACAAGACTAAGGGGGGTGATCAGGATCACCATGTTGGTCCTGACTCGCAGCAGGGGAGCCAACAAGACAAGAACAAGACTAAGGGGGGTGATCAGGATCACCGTGTTGGTCCTGACTCGCAGCAGGGGCACCAACAAGATAAGGACAAGACGAACGAGACCGTTCAGGCTCCTCCCCTTGGCTCGGGACCCCTCACCCTTAATCCCATTGAAATCATTGATCTCACACCCGATCCTGAGGTTAGCCGAGGGCATCCGGAGGTACTCATGACCGAAGCGTCAGCACAACAGGAGTCCGTTCGAGATCCTGTCGAAATTAATCCTGCTGTTGTACCAGCCGGAACCCTAGGTACTGCTGTGCTTATCCCGGGGCCACCTCTTGGCCGAGGGATGCCCCTATGGCCCCTGGCTAGAGATGGCAGGTCGCCTATGTCTAGGTACACCACCATCCCCGCCCCTGAGATTCCTCCTCCCCCCCCCTTCGTTCCCAGCAAGCGGAAAGGGGAGAGCTCCGATCATGGCGGGAAGAAGCATCGGACGAGTGGATCTCAAACCCCATCATCCTCCGTCAACACTCCGCAAATTTCATCTGCCAATCCTAAGGTATTTTTTCCTTTACTATCCTTTTGTCTCTCTTATTATTATTATTAATATTTAAAAAACTCATCCACCATGCAGGTTCAGCTTCTCAGTTCTGAGTTTGCCAACTCCCCTGCTTTTCAAGCCGCCCTTGCTTCCTTCCTCGGGCATCATCTCGAAGGGAAAGAAGAAGAACTGAGGGCCGAGAAGGAGAACGAGCTTCGGGCCGAGAGAGAGGTCTCGGCTCAACTTCGAGTCAGGGTGAGTGCCCTTGAGAGAGAGCTGGAAGCTGCTCGGGCGACGAATTATAAGGATCAACTGGAGTTCGCTGAAGCCGTCGTTGACAAGGTCCTGGCCAGCCAGACTCTGTCACTCCGTCTTACCGAGCTGAGCATGGCCGCCAATGCCCACCAGTGCCATAATACTTATATGCAAGTTCGGGGCTGGTTCCCCCCTTCGATCCGAGCGTCGTTCAAACAGCAATGGTACAACCCGAACGCCGAGGACCAACAACTGCACCTGGTGAATACCCTCCAGAAAGGTGGCATGAAGGGCCTCTCTCCCAAACTATGGGAAGCGTTGCGGGAGAAACAAATGTCAACTGAGGATGTCCGAAGCTGGTCAACTGATTTGGTTCGGCTTCCTTGCCCTCTTCCCCCTGCTCCAGTCTCCGGAGCCAATCTGCCCGAAGACGAGAACTTTCCTCAATACTGCACCGTATATGGGCATTACAGGGGATTGTTCGATCCGAAAGATCTCGAGGCTGAGACCTCCTCCTCCCCGGAGGCCGGCCAGGCGAACCCGGGGACCACCGAGACCCCTCTTTCCCCTCCTCTACTCTTCTCCGATGATGGTTCGGACAATGACAGTAGCGATGACGGGGACAACCAAGGAGGAGCAGCTCCGAATGTTAGTTAGATTTTTCCCCTTTTTTCATTATTCTGTTTTGTAATTTCCTTCCCGGATCTCCAACCCCGGGCCCTCGAGAATATCGACCGAGTTCTGGAGTTCGACCAGGTTATGACAGAGAAGGAGGCCCAACACAACAATTTCCAGGTCCGGATCCAAAAGGAACTGGACGAGGTGTGGCATGATGTCATCCTGTACTACAATAAGTGCCACCGAATGCAGAGCACGACCGAGCTCCGTAGACAAGTTACCACACTGGAAACTGAGAACGAGAGACTGGCCACTAGAAATCGGACTCTGCAGCAGGAGCTGGTAATAGTTCATCTTTCCTACCACCTGCTAGGCCTCCGCCACGGGGAGGTCGACATACCCGTACTAACTGACGTTCCCCGGGCCGTCGACGATCTCATCTCCTGGATGGAAGGTTCTGACCGGACATCGGGCAGCTGGGCATCTGCTTACCAAGCAGCTAAGGACTGGCGGAAGAACATATTGAGTCGAAAAATCCTTCCTGAGTCCTTATCGCGCATTCCTCCTCCCGACGAAGTCGACCTGGCCTACGAACGATATGAGCATGCCCCTCAACTTTTGGACTTAGAAGCTTCAGAGCGGCGCTTGGCCCGGATCCGGACGGTCGCAGCCCGATTCCGTGCCCGATTCCCTGGTCAAGGAAGGGCTTCCGATCCTGCTCAGGGAGCCGATCCTCCACCCCGCGGCGATTCACGCCCGCCCCGGAATGACAAGAAGGGCAAGAAGAAGGTAGTCGGGACCGAGGATGTATCAACCAGACAAAGAGTTCCAAGGCAAACTCGTGTCCGAATTGGGGGTCCGGCCGCTACGAACAGGGTTACTGCCCAAGCTAGACAAAGAACGCCTAACCCGGCGACACGGACAGGGGGCGCCCCTAATGATGGTTCGGACGTTCCTCACACTTCGGACGAAGAGCAGCGAATGCTGGAGATGGCTGTTCAGAGGAGTCGTCGCGAGACCAGGAAAATTCCACCCGGCGAGGCGTCCTCCTCCCGGGCTCCAGAATAGGATAATTCTCGATTGTGTAACTCTTCCAAGTCTGTAACGGTCCGGTCCTGTAGACAGTTGTAACCTTCTTATTTCTAATATGTACAATAATTTTCAGTTAACGACATATTTTCCATTTTTAACATTCTAATGCGCGCATTCATTCCTTCTTTTAAAAACGGACATAAGGGGGCAAGCCCTTTTTACAAAAATCCCTGTTCCCAGGGTGTCCTCCTACCTACCCTTCGGTCATCCGACCTCTAGGTTTCTATCCCGGGCTCCTACTGCCAGGGATCTACCCTACCTAGGCATCCAGTGCCAGAGGCTATTCTACCTAGGCATCAAGTGCCAGAGGCTATTCTATCTAGGCAACGAGTGCCAGAGACTATCCATAGAACCACCTGAGGTTTGCTATGTTCCACCTTCGGGGAATTCCCTTCCCCGTTGGATCTTCCAGCACATAACTCCCGCCCGGGTGGGCTTCTATCACCCGATACGGTCCTTCCCAGTTGGGTGCCAGCTTGCTTTCCGGCTCCTGGTGACTCTTGTCGTTTCTTCTCATAACTCTGTCTCCTACCTTGAACTGCTCCTTCCTCACTCTCCTGTCGTGATACTTCTTTACTTTCTCCTTCACCTTAGCCTCGTGCAGGGCCGCCCTCTCTCTTCTTTCCTCCAGCAAGTCCAGATTTGTCCTGGCTTCCTCTTCATTCTTTTCTTCGGGGACCGGCTCGGCTGTCCGAAGGCTGGGGATGCCAATCTCGGCCGGGATTACCGCCTCGGATCCATACGTCAGACTGTAGGGGGATTGTCCGATTGCCGAACTTTCCGTAGTCCGATGAGCCCACAAAACACTCGGGAGCTCATGCACCCAGTTACCCTTTGCTCCCTGTAGCCGGGCCTTAATCCCACTTACGATTGTCCGGTTCGTCACCTCCACTTGGCCGTTGGCTTGCGGGTGGTAAACTGACGTCAGCTTCTGGCTTATCCCATATTTCACACACCAAGACTTGAAAGGATCATTTTCAAACTGCGCTCCATTGTCAGTTACTATGGCCCTCGGAACTCCGAACCTGCACACGATGTTCCTCCAACAAAACTTCACGCAAGTAGACCCCCGGATGTTAGTCAGGGGCTCGGCTTCCACCCACTTGGTGAAGTAATCGATAGCCACAATCAGGTACTTCAAGCTGCCGGGAGCAGTAGGAAAAGGTCCAACCAGATCTAGTCCCCATCTGCTGAAAGGCCAGGCACCTGTTATCCCCATCATCTCTTCCCTTGGTATGTGCACTAGCGGTGCGAACTTCTGGCACTGAAGGCATGACCGAACCCTATCCTGCGAGTCTTCAAACATGGTAGGCCAATAGTACCCCATCCGTAAAATCTTCCGGGCCACAGTTCTGGCTCCTTGATGACTACCATTCGGACCTTCATGAACTTCCCGGACCAGGTACTTGCCCTCCTGCTGTTCCACACACTTCAGCAATGGCTGGAGATAGCCTCTTTTGTACAGTGCCCCTTCCTGGAGTGTATACTTCGGCGCCTTGACCCGGATTTTCCTGGCCACCACTCGGTCGGCCGGGACCTCTCCTGTCAGAAGGTACGCTCGAATCGGAGCCATCCAAGAGTCTTCTGGCACCACCTCCACTGCCAGGATCTCATCGACCTGCTCGTAACTTCTCCTCTCCAGTGTCTCCCTTCTGAGAGGCGCCTTCTGCCCTGGCTTCAACTTCGAAGATGCCAACTTGCTCAACGCGTCGGCCTTCTCATTCTGTTCTCTTGGCACCTGCTCCAGGCTGAAACTATCGAACTGCCGGATCATGGGCTGGACCAGCTCCAAGTACCTTTGCAAACTTCTCTCCTTTGCTTCATATTCCCCATTCACCTGCTGAACTACAATCTGAGAGTCGCTGAATGCCCGGATCTTTCCTATCTTCAATTCCCGAGCCAGTTTGAGTCCTGCTACCAGCGCCTCATATTCTGCCTCATTATTCGTGGTTTTAAAGTCGAAATGTAACGCATAGTGGTACTCCTCTCCTTCCGGGGAGGTCATCAATACCCCGGCTCCACTGCCTCCTGCATGCGCTGACCCGTCGACGTGCAATGTCCATCCCGGGCTTGCTTCGGGCTCTTCCTCGGCGACCGTGTCTGACCCGACCATCTCTGTCAGGAAATCCGCCATTGCCTGGCCCTTAATGGCTTTCCTCGGCTGGTATGTTATCTCGTGTTCCCCCAACTCTATGGCCCACTTCATCAAACGCCCCGACACCTCTGGCTTGAGCATCACCTGCTTCAGGGGGTGGTTGGTCAGGACCGCAATCGGGTGAGCCTGGAAATATGGGCGCAACCGTTTTCAGGCGTAAACCAGCGCCAACACCAGCTGTTCCAGACTTGTGTACCGAGTCTCCGGACCCTGTAATGCCCGGCTGACAAAGTATACCGGACACTGCCTCCCGTCTTCCTCTCGGACCAGTACCGCACTGACAGCCGATGCGGATGCGGACAGGTATAAGAGCAAATCCTCCCCCTCCTTCGGCTTCGAGAGGGTCGGGAGCCGGCTCAAATGTTCCTTCAGATCCCCGAATGCCTTCTCACACTCCTCCGTCCACTCGAACTTCTTTGCCTTCCTTAATATGTTGAAGAAGGGAAGTTGTCTCTCGGCACCTTTTGACAGAAATCGGCTCAAGGCTGCCAAGGAGCCCATCAGTTTTTGCACTTCCTTTACGTTCTTTGGCGACTGCATCCGGCTTATCGCCTCCACCTTCTCCGGATTGACGTCAATCCCCCTGCTAGACACCATATATCCGAGGAACTTCCCAGCCGCTACTCCTACCACACTCTTCTCGGGGTTTAGCTTCAGGTTGACCTTCCTTAGAATGCCAAACATCTCTTCCAAGTCTTCTAAGAAACCTGGGTAGCTTCGGCTCTTCACCACCATGTCGTCAACGTATAGCTCCATGCTTCGGCCCAGCTGATTTCGAAATATCGAGTCCGCCATCCGCTGGTACGTCGCCCCTGCATTCTTCAAGCCGAACGGCATCCGCCTGTAGCAATAAGTTCCGAAATCCGTGATAAAAGCTGTTTTCGGCTTGTCCTCTCCCGACATTTGAATCTGGTGATAGCCCCGGTATGCATCGAAGAAAGCCAGAGCCTCGTACCCAGTGATGGCTTCCACCAACCGGTCGACCGGGGGGAGAGGGTAACTGTCTTTTGGGCAACATTTGTTGAGATCAGTGAAGTCGATACACATTCTCCAGGACCCATTGTGCTTCTTTACTAACACCGGGTTAGCCAACCATTCTGGGTATATAATTTCTTCTACTACCCCGGCTTCCAGCAACTTCAACACCTCCTGTCTCACCACCTCGGCCCTATCCCCTGCTAAGGCCTTTTTCTTCTGTCGGATCGGCTTTAACTCGGGGTATACATTCAGCTTATGGAGAGCTAACTCCGGAGGTACGCCCGTGAAGTCCTTCTCTTCCCATGCAAACACATCTTCGTATTTTGAAAGCAATGATCGTAACTCTTCCTTCACATCAGTCGGCATCTTTCTCTCGACCTTGATCGTGCCTCGGCTCCCCACCTGCATATCTTCTACATCCCCCGGACCTACTTCTCCCTGCACTGCTCCAACCGGGGCCTTCCTAGCCTCCTGAAGGGCTGTGAGCATGCAACTTCTGGCCGTGGACTGGCTTCCTCGAACCGTCGCCACCCCCTGACTGGTTGGGAACTTCATGGTCAAATGGTACGTCGAGCAAATGGCCCTGGCTTGAGCCATCCACGGCCGTCCGATGATGATGTTGTATGGGGACTGAGCGTCTATAACCGCGAAGTTGCACCGGACCGATGTCTTCTTGCTCCTGTCCAGGTCGTCGACCACTGTTACTGTTAAGGACACCACCCCCAAGGGATGCTCTGTGCGGCCGGTAAACCCTGACAAGGGAGAGGTGCTCGGGCGAAGGTTGTGGCGGCCTATTCCCAGCTGGTCGAAGCAAGAAGCAAACATGATTTCCACACTGCTTCCGTCATCAATGAACACTCGCTTGACCGTGAATCCTTCTATCTCCGCCGTGATCACCATCGGGTCCGTATGGGGCGTTAGACTGGGCACCGGGTCCTCGTCCGAAAAGGTGATGGCCTCGGTGGGACGCAGTCTCTTCTCCCTGTCCTCACCAGCCGGCACATACCGGCTCCGGGCCTTAGCTGCTGCATGGGACTGGAGCCCACCCCCTACTTCTCCATGTATGACATTTATCATCCGGGGAGGGACCTGATTAACCGGTTCCGGGGCCATAACCAGAGCTGCCGCACCCGGCTGGGCAGCCGGAGCCGGAGCCCCTCGCTGGTTATCATTCCGCGGCCTATTCCTCCAATTCCTCTTCCTCCCCGCTCCGGCCTGCTGCCCCGCCGCCGGACGCTGGTTCTCCTGGCTCACACAGTCTCTTAACTGCCCTCTCTCGATCAGCTTCTCAATCTCCACCCTTAAGCTTCGGCAACCATCTGTTGTGTGTCCATTAGACTTGTGGAAAGCACAATATTTAGCTGCATTCGCTGGAGTCTGATTTCACGGTATGGGGGCCGGGTCTTGAAACAGGTTTCGATGAATTGTCAGGATCTCCGACCGAGTTTTCGTCAGAGGAGTAAACGTTTCAGCCCAAGGGGGGTCTACCCTCGGCCTCACCGGAGCCGGGCCCGCTTCCCTCCTGACAAGATCAGCAACCCGAGCCTTGTCACCTTTTCCCATCCCCTTGTCCTCGAAGTACCCTTCCTCCTTCCTCTTCTTGCTCCCTTCAAGAAGCGAACAATACATCTCCACCTCGAGATCCAGCTGATGAAAGGTGGTCGGGATATTCTCCATGAGCTTTGCCCATAGCACCTCATCTCTCAGCCCTGCAATGAACCCTGCTATCAGGGCCTTCACTTGAGCATCCCTGTCGATCACCTTCATAGAATCATCCATGTACCTCCTGTGGAAACCCCGTACTTCCTCCTTTGCCGACTGCCGACTATAAGCCACCTCAGCCAAAGGGAGGTACTTCTTCCTTTTGGTCTCATATCTGTGCATCAGAGCCCTTGAAAAATCATAGTAATTTCTAAAACTTTCCGAGGGTTGTGCCTCAAACCATGACAAACAACTTCCCCTCAGATACGAGCTCACCAGCTTGCACATAAGCTCCTCCCGGATGTCCCGTGTTCCCATGACGTTATGATATGTCTTGACAAATTCCTCTGGATCAGTCTCCCCACTGTAGGTCGGCACCCCCTCCGGGACTCTCATTCCCATCAGCCAAGGGAAAGTGCTGATGTAACCTATCCAGGGGGAGGTAGGCCTTCCTCCATTCCTTCCTATCAACCGATCCAACCTCTCCTCTACCGAGTTTAGAGCCGCCGGGGCCCGATCTATAACCACCGGGTATGTGCCATAGGTTCCTGGGACTGGGGCCGGCTGAGCCATGGCATATCCGGCCATCGGTGCTTGGCTCTGCATCCACACCGGTCCTTGTATCCCGGGGGCCCAGCCCCCCGAGGCTCCAGGGGGTTGGGCGTAATACCCTCCTGGTGCCGGGGGGTACCCGTGATATCCGTGTTGAATCATCCCGTGTCCTGGAGCTCCATAACCGGGATAGCCCCCACCTTGGCCATATCCTGGCACCATTCCGGCTGGTTGCCCTGCACTCCCAGCCTGCCTTTCCAAGTCTATCACAACCGGAGGCCGAAGACTCTCCTGCCCGTGAACGGCAGGGGGTCCTCGGCTGACCACCTCCGCAGCCAATGGAGGTAAACCCGCAGGAGGTCCCGTCGGGGTCGGGTTAGATCCTGACCCAGGCTGGACCGGGGGTACCCGGACCTCAGTCACCGGAGGGTCCGACCGTTCTTCAGTCGGTTTCGTCCCCGATCCCGATCCTTGCTTTGCCGCCAGCCAACGACGGTACTCCTCCTCCTGGGTAGCAGCGAACTCCCTTCTGTCACGATCGTCCTGCGTCATTTCCGGTTCCCTTTCTCCTTCCGGCTCTGACTCTCCTTCAGAGACGTCTGGATCCGAATGCGCTGGAGCCTTCCCCTTGCGCGCTCGATCCCTCATCTGGCGCAAAGTAAGGTCCTCCTCTACTGCTTCCAGTCTTCTCCCTCCTCTACCTCTGCGCGGCGGCCGACCTCGAGGCGGCATCTTAATGCTTTTTGTGAACACAGATCGCGTCCCACTGGGCGTGCTAACTTGATGCTGCCTGCCTGGTCGGTCCGGATGAGCCCCTGATCCCTGATCCAATATCTGGTCCTGCAAGACAGAACCCCGGGAGGTACCCGAGGGTAGACCCTCCGGCGTGATGATGAAAGATGGATCTCGGGAGAGAAAAGGGGTAATCACTTGAATAGTGAGAAGATACTTACTTGGAATAGTGCTGAGGGGCACTATTTATACAATAACCCATGCTTCCCGAGTGGTCCATGTTCCGAGTGTCCTCTAGTGTGTGTCGCTGTCCGAGTTGTACGAACCCGGATACTGCCAAACTAGCTTTATCCTGTGACGGGCCAAGCCCATACTATCATGAGGTATTTGGGCTTGGGCCTGGTATCACCAATCGATAGTAAATTTCACTTGCTTCTTTGGAATTGTATATCACTACAATGTAAACCCACATAGCGTTTAGCGGAGCGTAATATTAATATTTCGATGAATTGCAGTTAATGCATTTGGTCGAAAAGGATCAATCGGTGGGAGTTTTCAACAATTTTGTTGAATTCAATCATTACTCGTTCGACAATTAAAATAATTTTCTATTCATCTATCAACCTTATTCCATTAGTCAAGATAGTCTAGGGTGAAAAGGATGACCATATATACAGATCGATTTCACACTGATTGGATCATGCATATCATAAATGAACCGCTCAAGATGGAGATTTTAAACTCGTTTTTAAAATTAGAGATCATCAATCTTTTCGACCCTAATACCATTACCCGATGGGTCTACTGGGTCCCGTGGGTCTTAAATGGGTCATTATTAATTAAGTTGAAAACATACCCTAAACCCTAAACCCATACAATAAACACTATCACCCCAAAACCCTAAAACCATGAGACCCATGCTAGACCCATACTTGTTGGGTCTAAAAACTTTAACCCATATATAAGACCCATGTATAAAGTTAAACACCTTATTGCTTATCAAATACAAACTATATTGCTTGTCAAAACTAACTAATCCCATTTCCCGATAATGCTTCCCATCACATATATATATATATATATATATATATATATATATATATATATATATATATGTCTTGGCGACTATATTACCTCTGCATGCGAATTCTATAGTACGTTTCATTAGTGGAACACAAAATGTGCATGAGTTTAAGGTACATGTTTAGTATTTTGAGTGCTCGTTAATAATTCAGAAGCAATGTAGTTTTTCATATTTATCGCTAAGACGTTGTCACTAGTTCATACTTCTAATTCAAAATCATAATATAATTGTCAGTTATTCACCACGATCGACAATATGCAATTCTAGTTTCCAAACTAGTTAATCATAGTCATTTAGTAGCCATGCTATTACGTATCATGATGTGATAAGTTCATTCTTCTTCGTAATTGACTGATAGTGTCGTCTAACAATCCGGTTGGCTGGTATAACGCTAATTATCCCGATAATGTAATGTCAGAACTACCCTATAATAAGATGCAGTGATTCAATATACTAAACCGGATGTTCATTTACGATACTTCCACATTGCTAGGACCCCTAATTATATATCTACACTTACCTAATTATGACATATTACCAGCATATTTTAGAGTTAAACTAAAATTCGTCAAATAAATTTTCTAAACAACTGATTTTTCTAATTCAATCGCAATTATGTTGTATCACATCATATTTTAAACCAAACAAAAATAAAATTCTTCTATTCATTAAATATAGATTCTATACATTTACCGAACCCCTATATTTTCTTAAAGATATATTCGCGTCAGTTACCGATCCCCTATATTTTTGGTAAATAATAAACCCCCTATATTTTTTGTAAATAATAATCCCCTATACTGCGAATTATGAGTATTTTTTACCTCTAAAATACTCATAATTCGCAATATTCTCTAACCATTTTCTTACAACAAACCATAATACACCATAAACTTCCAACTAATTTGTATTGCTATTTAATTCAACACTTTCTCTCCCACAAAAAATATAAACCTTCCAAATTCGAAGTCAACTCGGGAACAATCTAGAGCACAAGTCAAAACCGTGGTTTAGCCAATTGTTTATATCTCACTCACAAACTAAAAACCACAAACCATACTCCAAAACCACGTTCTCCTCTTCCTCTCACAAAGCTTGCCGAATCATTACACCAAAACCACCGTCCCATCTCTCTCCTACTCGTGTCCACCAGTCCTCCAGCCCCGACCAGATCTGGTACGAAACTGCCATTATTTCCGGTGACAGCTGTCACCGGTGCCCTGCACGCCGGCTCTACTGCATTCCTACTCGTACCTCCAAACCATTAGTTTACTGCCTTGCCTCAAATCCAGCTTTTTCCAATCCACCGACGATAACGTTTTCTACATCTTTAGTTACGATTATTCATTTACCATTCATCTACTCTATTCTTAAAACATTCTCAACGCAGCTCAGAGGTGTCAAGCATTTTGTAAATTTGATTCTGTGATAAGGTACTGGTTTTCCTCAACTTTAAATATTTTCCGATTTTGGTTTTCCTCCAAAAACTTAAATTCCAGATATTAAAAAATGAAGCACACAAGATTTATGAGTACAACTTTTTAAATAAATGAAGCACACAAGATTTATACAACTTTTGAAATGAAAGTATCATGTTCATTATTTAAGTTATTAATTTGGTTTTCTGAAGGTTTTTGTAAGTCAAAACCTGCATAGTGGTGTGGGAAAGGTTCATTCCGCCGGACCTACTGCTACTGCATGATGTAGGGGAAACAGGTATTGCATATCTTTTCAGATTTCATGACCTGCATTAGTATTTTCACCCACTTTAACCCTTTTTTTTTGTCTGTGCGAGAGGCATGGGGAACTGCAACTACTAAAGGATTGCATAGAGCCCTGCAAAAGATTTGCAGCACAATGCCTACACTAATACTATTTTTTTCCATCATACGGCATCATAGGGTCAGGTCACATCGTCATTCCCAATTGAATTTATAAATCTAACTACTAACTTTGCTTGAATCCCATTTTATGTTCTTTTTTGTCACAATCCCGTAAATAATTGACCTTAAACCTAACTACAACATTTTTATATCACTTAATAAATAATGCGGGTTTAATAATTTTTTCAATTCTGTGCATTCCAAAAATATTATATTTTTGGAATTTAATTCACCCTTCCTTTTTATCAATTTAGAGTCATTTCTTCCCATACAATATAGCAACAATTACTTTATCTGTTTTTTTTAAAAAAATAATTACTTTATCTGTTTAACATAGAAGTTAGGAGTTAGGCACAATTCTACTTTTATTACAAATCAAGTCATTAGTGATCGAGGACTAAATTAGTATAGTGTGTGATTAACCTATAACCATGTGATTGGAGGCAAACTAAATAATTCTACGCCGTTTATAACTCATTGAATTTCGTAACCATTGACAATTTTAGCTTATTCTAGTATCTTGTTCCATTCTGGAGGGAATTATTTGCCTTTCTACCATCTCTTTCCATTTTGGAGGGAAATTGTTGCCTTTTCTTACTATTGTTTACCATTTTGGAGGGAAATGTTGTCCTACAAATACATCAATTTCCCTCAATGCAACACCACACCTTTCTCAATCAAATCGAACCCGCCCTGTCTTATTTCTTCTCTTCAACTATGAATTCGAAGAAGCCTACCAACGCATCCATCACCGCCCCCCGGCTCAAAAAATCCGTTCATAAATTGCCTTCCGAGACCAAACCCCACTATCCTAGGGTTTGCACTTGTGGCTTCAAACAGACCAAGAGGTTTTACACCCCAACAACCAAAGCTTATGAGAAATTTAGGCCATCACTGCCGACGGTTCAGGAGTTGGATGCTGACATTCCTATCATCGATGTTGACATTCCTATCATCGATGCTGACTCATCGTATTTGGAGTTTGAAATCCCGACACTTCCCCCAAAGAGAATTCAACCAAACATGGTATGGTCCGCCAGACATGGCCGCTTGATGTATAGCCCTAAACTCACCGCCACCGCCACCGCCATCTACAAGACTTCCTCTACCATCACCACCGCCTCCCCCCGCGGCTTCAAGAGTGCGGCGGCTACCTCCACGGCCTCCCCCCCAGGCAGCTTCAGGAATGTCGCGGCCACCTCCAATGCCCTACCACGCACCTTCAAGAGTGCCGCGACCACCTCCAGCGCCTCCCCACGTGGCGGCAAGAGTACTGCCATGAACACCTCCACCACCTCCCCACGAGCGGCCAAGATTGCCGGGACCACCTCCACCGCCTCCCCACGTGGCGGCAAGAGTACTGCCATGAACACCTCCACCACCTCCCCACAAGCGGCCAAGATTGTCGGGACCACCTCCACCGCCTCCCCACGCGGCGGCAAGAGTGTCGGGCCGACCTCCATCCCCACCCCCTACAAACCTATCTTTAACTTCACCGCTACCACATCAGCCGACGGCAACGGCACGATGCAGTACGTGCTCGTTGACTCAGATTACGAGGATTCCCTTCACGAGCACTCAGAAAACGAGTATTCCGTTCGTCAGCCGAACCTGGTTCCATTCTCTGAATTTTACGATGATTCCGACTCCGACTATTGCGACTTGAAAGATTCTGACTTCGACCTTGCCGGTTACGCTGAGTACTAGCTGCATGGGAGGACCTTTTGGATGGGAGGACTAGTTGGATGGTCTTTTAAACTACACTAGTTGGAGGACTAGTTGGATGGGGGTTATTTTGTTCATGGTTTTTTTCAATTGTATGTTTTAGCCTGTCCCAACTATGGTCTAACAAACCATATTTTGTTGTAACATGTCTTTTGTCAATCTAATGAAAGTTTTCCCATTTCTCTATCTCTATGGTTAAATTTGACCCAAAACACTGACATATTAACCACAAACAAGAACATTTCTTCTTCTCAAAATACCTAACTTATTTCTACTTTTTTTCCATATTTCAGCCCAAATACTAACTTTATTTAAGCCCAAAACCATGAACATATCTTCTCAGCTTCTGAAAATAGAAAACTTATTTATTATTACATATTTCAGCCCGAATTCATACTTAAAACGGTCCGCCATGTTTTATTAATAGTGATGTTGGGCTTATCTATTATTTCGGCCTGAAGCCCAAAACCAATTCTAAACTACTTCCTTCCAGCTGCTATTTCAACTGATTCAGCCTCCTTCCTCCAATCTGCAACTGGTTTGACCAGTCTTAGCTTATGTTGACTGAGCTATTGCAAAGCCAGTTTTGCCCTTCTGATTTATTTATTTCCACAGTCATGACACTTATCTGTTTTTTCGGCCCAAAGGCCAAACCCAAAGACTAAACAAGCTGAAAATAAAACCAACACCAAGTCACCAAATCATTCACACTTATCTGTTTTTTCGGCCCAAAGACCAAACCCAAAGACTAAACAAGATGAAAATAAAACCAACACCAAGTCACCAAATCATTCATCCTTATCCATTCAATCACCACTCAACAAAAGATCACTCGCTCGCCGCCGGTGATTTCACTGTGTGAACTGGGCGATGATTTGCATTTTTTTTTCATTTTGGATTGCCCCATTAGGTACCAAAACTGGAGGTACTTTCCTCCGGCAACTGTGATGCGTCCGTGGTGCGGTGCTCCGATCAATCTCCGGCATTCGTCGGAAAGAACTGGGATCCCTTCTTCTCGTCTCGGATGCGTCGCCGGTTCGATCCAGCTCGCTGTGATGCGTCGTCTCCGATCAACCCTTATTGATTCGCCGAGCGTGCCGGAGACTGAAATCAACGTCGGGTCTGAAATTAGGGGTGTTTGCAGACCGAGGTTGAAGATGATTTGGCAAAGGCATGACTTTTCTTGACTCGTTTGACTTTTCATTAAGTGGGGGATCAGACCAAATAACTACTTTTTTAAGCCCTTCCCCGCAAATACACACATTCCACAGGTCAAATGTGCAATTATGTTTTTCACATCTCAACCCTAACTTACTCAGGGGTATTCTGGACTTTTATTGACCTGCATAATAATTTTAGACCTGCATATAAAATGCCCCTAGATTTATTTAGGTCAAAAACTGCATGCTGGAGTTCTTCCATGGAGACTGCAGCCAATAGTTTCTGATTATCTTCTTCATTGAGAGTTTTTGGGATTTCATCTAAAAAGCATTGCAAGTATCTCCCAGTCTTGTCAGCCTCAGTATCTTTCAACAAATCTTCAAAAAATCTCACCCCTTCCTGACTAATAGTAACAGGATCTGTGGTCCACTGTCCATCCATGCCCCTGATTTTTTATATCTTTGATCTGATCCTTTTCTCCTTCACAACATTGTGATAGTATTTAGTATTTGCATCACCCTCCTTAGTCCATTTAACATTTGCTCTCTGCCTCCAAAAAGCTACCATTTCATGCTGTGACCTGATGAGGATGGCCCATTGCTTATTCAGTTCTAATAGGTCAGAGTCCTGTCTTGTTGTTTCATACTGAATTTCCAATTGACTCACTAGGGTCTCAGCCTGCAATATATATTTATCCACATCCCCAAATACTTCCCAGTTCCAGGTCTTCAAGGCAATTTTCAGCCTTTTTAGTTTGCTCACCACACATTTCATTCCTGACTCAGAAACTGGCTGATTCCAATTAGAACTAACAAGAGAGATAAATTCTGGCCTATTTGTCCACATATTTTGTGAATCTAAAAGGCTTGGCTTGGGATGTTTCAGAGCTCTGAATGGAGAGGATTAAAGGGTTAATTATGATCTGAGGTGGTTCTAGATGGAACCTGTATAGAGCTATGAGAGTATTTTTCAGCCCACTCAACATTGCACAAACCTCTATCTAACCTTTGTAACAAGAGATCCTCCTTAGTATTTGTCCAAGTAAAGAGATTCCCAACTGTCTGAATGTGAGCAAGTTCTAGGGTGTCAATTAAGGCATTTAAATCTCTTATACTACCCATTGGAGGTGAAGTCCTACCTCTCCTTTCAGATACTGTTGTAACTGTGTTGAAATTCCCTATGAACACAGTAGGTAACCTAGGAACAACAGCCAATGATAACCATAGATCCTTTCTCAATTCTCTAGTTACTTTTGCATACACAAAACATGAATTATACAAAAAATTGTCATGTAAATCAGATATAGTAGTTAAAATATGCTGATCAGATTGAGAGATTGCATGCAACTTATATTTTGAATTCCAGAAAAGCCATATTTTTGCATGTGAGGCATGTAAGGCATTGTCAAAATGTAACTCAAACTTCAAGCTATTTATATTAGCATTGAGATGCAGAGGTTCTATGATGCAACATATGTCAATTTTATGTGCAGAAAGTAGGATTTTAGTCTATCTAGTGAAGTTTTGTAACCCCTAATATTCCAGACCAACATGTTACCAAATATTTGGTGTGTAATCATTTAGAAACTAACTTGGATTTTGGGCATGCCTCTTTTTGTTTTTTCTTTGGCTCAGATTTATCATTTACACTATCTGAAGATAGATAGATACCTGATTGCTCCTCTTCCTTTTCAGTTGTGTCAGTTGATCTCCACTCCAGCTCACTTGTTTCTTCTTCATATGTTCCTGAGTTGTGCTCCCCATCATTGTCCTGCAACACTTGAAAAACATTAGAAACTTCTATTGGCTGAGGCTGAGGTTGGATTTCCTGAGGTTTGTATGGAATGACTGCTAGAGCTTGTCCATTCCTTTGGTTATGTTTCCATTCCCTAATTTTAATGGTTTCAAGGTCATTATAGGAGTAGAAAGCCACTTTGGAGGTTTTCTATAGGTTTCTAAATGTGTTGAGAGGCTGGACAGTAAGGTGAGTTTCTGGCTCTATGACAGGTCTATAGTTACCAGGTATTTTTTTAAAAAAGATAAACCACCCTTAGGTGGGGGGAAAATATATTAGGTTCCCCAAACCTATAAACGAACCATTTAAGGTCATAGTTCTTACATCATAAGATGACAAAATGAAAGCGTAGAGCTTTCGAACCATAGCAATGCTTCCAAAAGAATAGACTAAACCTAAAAGAATAAGTCTATAAGTTGAAGTTGTAGCAAAAATCCTAGCATTTGCATGAGGAAGCCTAGAAGTGAATTGTAAGAACAAAAAACTAAGCGGCACCCAACCATGCAAAAGATCAAGGTACAAAAGATCTGCTAAAACTGATTTTATATTCCCCAGGCCTGGGCTGTTGAGATATATGATTAGTGGTGTGACTGAGGGAAGCTCCATTCTCGTAGCGTCTGAAACACAAGCAAACATATTACATAGCATCAGCCGGATTAGAGATTCTGAGTGAGGGAACTCCTAACCTGTCAAGAGAGAGCAGGTCATTGGCTTCCTGTGAGAGTAGATGTGGAGACATCTGAGCAGATGATTTTCTCTGAGTGCAGATTTAGCAATGGAATCTGCCAGTACATTCCCTTGTTTCATTATATGAATAATGGGACAGCTCATAGAGAGAGCACATGTTGAGGCAAGGTCATACAACAACCATGGGGCTTGAGAAGGATCATGAATGGCCTTCACTGCAGTCAGACAATCTGATTCTATAATGCAAGGAACTAAAGAATTAGCTGCCCATTGTATTGCCTCTTTCAAGGCCAGAAATTCAGCATGGAGAGCTGATGAAGCCATTACAAAGCTACTGATGCAGATGAGATTGGGCTTGATAATATGGAGCATTGGAATTGCAAGAAGTAAGGCCCATTATCAATTTATTAACAAATTGGAAAAGTTTAACTCGTTTCCATATGGATTCTGGTTAATTTCCATATTTATAATTAGTATCCTAAATAGGATTAAGAAAATATTTACATGTTTTGTAATAGAATAGAATTTGTGAGCTCTTATAAATAGGGCATCAAACCATTGTTATAGATAGTTTTTTCTGATTTGATATAAAAGTGTTTTGAGAGTTTTCTCTTTCGAGGGATGAGTTTTAAACCTAAATTCTAGATATTCTTTGAGTATATAGATTTGGAAGGCGTTTTTCGACCTAGGTATTCGCAGAATTAAATAGGTTGATTTCATTGGGTTACTTGGTTACGTTTGTTATAAGCTTCCGCTACATCAGCTACTTAGAGCACATATAAGGTTTCCATCAGAGTTCCTAACTACCACTGCCAGACCTGCATCTTTGTTCTGAAGCCAAGAGGCATCAGAATTAATTTTTAACATACCAGAAACAGGAGGTACCCATTTGATTACTCTGATAATTGGTTGTGGAGGTCTGGCATGGAGTGGAAGGAATCCTAGGTTAGACAGTTCAATATCTAGGTGGGCATTAGAGGCCATAGGTTTAGCACAGAAAGTAAGGAAAATATGATCCTTAATAGTTTTTTTGATGCTCACCACATTAGGGATGATATTTTCAAAAATATACAAGCATCTGGCCTTCCACATAAACCAACAAATAATGCAAGGTGCAATTTTTGAAAGAGTAGTATGCAGTTTAGTGGAGCCCTGGAAAGACATATAGTATGAAATTCTGTCCCAGATATTGTCAAAAATCATAGGAGAGGTACCAATCGTAGCATGGAAATCAGACCATAGAGAAATAGCCATTGGGCAACTGTTAGAATAATGGTCAAGATGGTCAACATTATCACAAGCACAACATTTTGATGGGAGATTAAAGCCCATTTTCATAAGCACATCAGGGAAAGGGATAAATAAATTTACCAGTTTCCACATGAATATACTGATTTCTTTTGTATCCTTGGGTTCCACAATTGTTTAAGTGTAAATGATTCAGATCTTGTGGGAGCAACTGCCCTATAGGGTGTTTTGAATGAAAAATACCCTTTTTGGTCCGGTATCCAAATAAGCCTGTCCTGTCTTGCCTGTGTGCATTGTGCCATCTGTAAAACAAGTGCAATAGAGAGAGGCAGATATCGTGTGATGTCAGGAAGATAGATATGCTTGTTCTCACAAAAAGATCTGACTGTACAATCAGAAGGAATACATGTATCTGTAATGTTGCAGATCAATGAAATTGGACTAAAAGTTACAAAGACCATTTCCACGTATTACACTAGATATACTTTCAGCTAGTGGAGTAACTGAGACAATTCTTTTCCATACAGGAGAAGTTCTATAGGAAGGTGGAAGATTCCAGAGAAATTGGGACCAACGTGTATCACCAATTTGAAACTTTCACCAAAGCTTTAAGGAACAAGCTTTTATTATGGCATGGATCGATAGATCTAACTCCAATTCCATTTTGATTGACTGGGTATGAAAGTTCACTCCATCTCCTCCAGACTATTTTTTGGTTTAAGTTCAGTTTCACCCCAAAAAAATCTAGACATCAGTTTTTCAAATTTTTTATGACAGATATGGGAGGTTTCATTACTGCCCAGATTTGCTGGGGAATAGAGTACATGCAAGATTGTATTAAGGTAATTTTACCACCCGTGGATAGCCACTTGTTCTTCCAGTTGGAAATTTTATTTTTCAATCTTTGGATAAGTGGAGTGAAATATGCAGTGAGGGCCCTACCCTTAAAAATGGGTACTCCTAGGTAGGTAAATGGAAAATGTCCCTGTTTCATGCCTAATATATCCCTCACTTGCTGAATTTTACTAGCAGATGCATGTCATCCTAGAAAATAATCACTCTTTTCAAAATTAATTTTTTGTCCTGTGGTTAATTCAAAAGCCACTAGAAACTGTTTAAACCTGGAGAGATTATTTTTGGAGGCTCTAAGAAAAATTATAGTGTCATCTGCATAGCTCAAGTGGGATAGGGGTGAAGGTCCTGATGGGTTATCATAATATTGAAGTAAACCTGAACTAAACATATGTGAGATACCTCTGGAAAAAGCCTCTGAAGAAATATTAAAAAGAAAAGGTGAGAGAGGATCTCCCTGTTTAATACCCGTAGATGATTTAAAATACCCCTGAGGCCTGCCATTGATTAAAACTGAAAAGGATGCAATGCTAAGATTCTTCATAATGCAATGGACTAATCTACCATGTATGCCAAATTGAAGGAGTATAGAATTTAAAAAACCCCAATTAACTCTGTTAAAAGCCTTTTTAAGATCCAGTTTAATAATCAAATTGGGGTTCCTGCACTTTTTATCTAAAAATCTGACCATCTCTTTCAAGTATATAATATTATCAGTGTCCTTATTTTTAAAAAATACAGATTGCTGAGGTGAAATAATTTTGGCCATAAAAGGTTTCCGCCTCTCCATAATCAGTTTAGAGAAAATTTTGTTGATAAAATTGGAGAGGCTGATAGGGCTGTAATCTTCAAAGCAGGAAACTACATCTTTTTTAGGAATTAAAGTGATCCAGGTCGCAGAAATTCCACCTGGGATGGGAGATGCAGACATGAAATCTTGGACCATTCAGTAAATCTGTTTTTATTATGTCCCAAGATTTAGTATTAAATTTTGAAGAGAACCCATCAGAGCCAGGACTACTGTTTTTATTAAGATTAAAAACAAATTCCTTTAGCTCTTCCCTGTTCACTGATCTAAGTAATATTTCATTGTCAGACTCAGTAAATGATTTAGGGATTTGACTCAAAAATGGTCATAGTAATGTCCATTTTCAACATTTTCAGGCTCAGACAGCATTTCTGAATAGTATAACACAACCTCAAAATCAATATCTGATGAATTTTAAAGCCAATTCTCAGAGGAGTCTTTTATCTTAGTGATACTAAGTAAAGATATCCTTTCCTTCACTGTATGGTGAAAGAATTTTGTGTTATCATCTCCCTCTTTTAACCACTTAACTCTGGACCTTTGTTTCCAGAATTTTTGTTGTTCTATGAGGGCTCTCAGATGCAAGGCTTTTAGTTCTTTGAGTTTAATAAGCTTATTAATTGAGTTATTATTATCATAATTAACTATTTCTTGCAATCTAAGATTTTCATCAGCATTGACAACATTGGTGATACCAGGCCCAAGCCCAAATACCTCATGATAGTATGGGCTTGGCCCGTCACAGGATAAAGCTAGTTTGGCAGTATCCGGGTTCGTACAACTCAGACAGCGACAGACACTAGAGGACACTCGGAACATGGACCACTCGGGAAGCATGGGTTATTGTATAAATAGTGCCCCTCAGCACTATTCCAAGTAAGTATCTTCTCACTATTCAAGTGATTACCCCTTTTCTCTCCCGAGATCCATCTTTCATCATCACGCCGGAGGGTCTACCCTCGGGTACCTCCCGGGGTTCTGTCTTGCAGGACCAGATATTGGATCAGGGATCAGGGGCTCATCCGGACCGACCAGGCAGGCAGCATCAAACATTGTTATCAATATTACCAAAATTATTCCTGTCCAAGGCCTTTATTGTAAGCTTCAATCTGATGAGCTTCAGATAAAAACCTAGAATACCTGTTTTGTTTATAGGGAGATTCCAATCATTAGATATCAAATTCATGAAATCATCCCTATTAAACCATGCATTTAAGAACCTAAATGAATAAAGAGAGAATGGTATTGTACTGCCTATAGTAAAAAACATAGGTGCATGATCTGAGGTATTTCTATTGAGAATCTGGATAGATGAAGTGGGGAACTTAGCTATCCAGCTCAGAGTTGCCAATCCTCTATCTAGTGTTTGTGTAATAGGGGTTCTAAGCCAGTTATTAGACCATGTTAAATGGTTTCCAACTGTATTAATCCTAGTGAGTGCATTACTTGAAATGAAATGATTAAATGCAGACATGTCCCTAATACTAGGTTGAGAAGGGCCTCTGTACTCATTTGGAGATCTTATTGTGTTAAAATCTCCAATTAAGAATGAGTCCTGCAGCTGTGCATTTGACAAAGCACTCCATAGGAATTCTCTACCATGTACAGTCCTCAAAGCATAGATAAATACTCCTTCCATTGGAATGTTCATCCTATGACTGAAAATAGTAACTGATAAATATTGGAGGTGGTCAGTTTTCAAAGTAATATGCAGCTGGTCATTCCAAAATAACCAGATCTTGCCACTTTGTGCACATATTTGGTTCTGAAAGCCTAGTAACCTCCTAAACCTATCAGCTTTATGGTTCTTATGCTGAGGTTTGATAGGTCGTTTTTTTACTATCAAATAACCTGCTAACATGTAGGTTACAATTAAGCACAGAGTAAGCAAGATTGATCCCTCGAGGAACAGTGCAATTATACTTTTATTCCTATTGATCAAGTTTGGTTAGCAACCACCTTTTTTGTTTGGAGAGAATTGTGTATTAATAACTAAGAACTAAATTAACTAGACTACTGATGCAAATGAAAACAGAATTAAACGAATGCAAGAAACACAAATATCAATAGAGAGTAGAATCCGGTAACAGGTAAATCCACATTAACATATGATTTGATTGATCATGGGCTCAAAGATAAACCGAATATGGATAAATCAACCAGTTATAGACCTTCGAGAATAGCACACCCAATCCAATTTCTTTTTACTTTATCGGTAATCAGCAAGAATAGCTAAACTAACTACTTCTCTAATCAAGATACAACCTAGCCGGAATAGCCTATCTAGATTTAATACCTCAACAGCATTAAGCACCAAAGAAACCTGATTCAGACAATTTATAATCAGAATAGCTATCACAAATAATCTACCCCTTACTCCCAACTATTGGCGTATAGTTTCAATACTAATTGAATCTACCCCCTAAATACAGATCAATAGAGGAACTCAATTGGCACTATTCCAAATCACAAAAGATTGCGCAGGTCTTAAGCAATTCAGAAATAAACGTTAAACTCAGGGATTAAGAAGGAACTCATGCAATTCAATTATAAGCACATTTAGGCCTCACGATAAATCATAGTTAATGCTTCATCACCCTAAGTCCCTAACCGGACAAGAAATTTAGTTACTCATGCTATGAATAAAAACACAAATAATATAATAAATCATAATAAAATAACAAGGAGATGAAGAAGAAAAAGCTTATTGATTATGACGACGAGGAAAATCCAAATGGTGGCTCCAGAAATTCTTTACGGCTGAAAAACCCTAGCTTGCCGTACTACCGATGATTAGGTCTCGGGTGATTCTTGATCAAAAATCCAGCCGTGTGTGTCTAGGTCTCCCTGAATAATATATAGATAAAGAATATATCAAAACCCCAATCCTAATTATAAATGGAAAATCCCACCTAATAACACATTCACACGTGCACTAATTATTTAGTTGCAATATTTGTGCACTAATTATTTTATTTTTGCTAGCACTAATTAAGGCCAATTAAGTAGACTCTCATGCACAATTCAGCCCATCTTCTAACACCGATTTTTCACAATACGCATAGCTGATTAGTGATCGACATGTCGAAGCACAACTTAGCCGCTCGTAGAAAAAGACCAGTAATAGAAATTGCCTTCTTCTCGTCACTTTATTCTTCTTCCCAGAATAATGGAATTGTAACGATCCACTATCCGTTGGAGCACACTACCTCATTAAAAAACCTTTCGGAAAAAGAGTATAGTGTCTAGCTCCCCACCATGGCTCCAAACGCTTGGTTTTGCTTCTTTTTCAACACTTATCTATTTGATTGTTTCACACCAATTCTTATATTAAACCTGCACCAAAACACACCTTCGTGTACATAAAATAGTAAAAGACACTTATAAACCACATAAATTAAGTGTATAATTTATAACCGATCAAGGTTCAATTAAACATAGCAATTCTATTCTATGTTCTCTAATAATGTCAGTGAGTCTAACCATAGATGTCCTCATTCCCCTAATATTCCAAACTAAGCACTTTATCTTTAAGGTTGTGTTAACCATTAAAAATCATTTTTGGAGCTTTTTGACCTAGTAAAAACATACTGGCACTTCATTATAACAAGAGATTGGGAGCTTGTGGATTTTTGCCCATACTGGCACTATTAAGACTCAATTTCTGTTGAAAAATCTGGAGACCACTTCAGAATCTTCATTGTGCGCCCTTGGATTGAACAGTAAATACGCATCCAAAACCTTTGATAATCTTCCTTGTCCTTAAGCCTAATCAAGATGTGTCGGTAATCCATGGATCCAATCTGGAACTTGCCCGTGAATCCCATAGCTTGAAAGGTGCTGTGAATTTCTTCCATACTAGGCTTGCCGTTGAGGAATTTTCCGACGAGTGCGTTGTTGTAGTGAGCAGCAAAAGTCTTCACATCCTGCTTTGAGTAGATACAGGCCACCTTGCCATTCATTCTGAAAGAGATCGGTTTAATTTCCGGGTTGGAAGGTAAGGAATCGAACAGGGGTTGACTTTTTGGGGCTAAAGCTTGAAGAAAAGATTTTCCAGCGGTGTCTCCATCGTGCCGGGGCGGTGGTGCCGCCGTGGCTTTGCCAGGAAAGATCCGTGATCATTCAGTTTTGGCTGATAAAGTTCTAGTTTTGTAACGTTGGGAAAGGAAATGAGTGGCGCGTGTTAATACAACTAAGAGAGAAGAGAGAGGAAAAAAACTAGACCCCCGATATAATTAAGTAATATTGTATCTACATTTTAGTCTACATTTGGTCTACACGCTAAAAAAAAGAGTTATACATAAGAAGAGAGCGGCTGCCTTCCAACCAGATGCAGAGGTAGCCATGGCCATGGTTTGTGTATACTTGTTGATTCTTAAGTAGGGGTGCTAATTGAGATCATCAACTTACGAGTAATTCGAGATCGACTCGGTCAATACTCGACTCAATCTAACCCGGCTCAAAAGGTTAACGAGTCGAGTTTGAGCAAACCCTAACTCGACTCGAGAAAACTCGCGAGTAACTCGATAATTATAATCATTTATAGTTTTATACTATTATGAGGTTGTGCTATAATTCTATTAGTTTAATTATCTAATCTAGTTAGTTTTCATTCACTACTCAATATCGAACAAACTAATTAATTGCATTGGTATTTAAAATAATAATTTCATTATGTACATGCAGAGCTACATATATATAATTTGAGATTTTCTTACTAAAGACATGTTTAAATAGGTAGTGTGATTATGTGTTCTACTCTTTTATATATTTCTATGGCAGTATTTGCATTTATTTAATAGATTATAAAATATTAATGTCAAATATAAGGAATAAATTATTTTATCTTTTTAATTAAATGATTAAAAAGGGTAGTAAAATATTTTGTATTAATGGTTTGGATGAATATTTAATGACGAATTTAGAATAAACTATTAACTTGTGGAATAACTAATTGGTTTTTTATTTAAAAAAGAAAACAAATTGAGTTCGAACTCCCGAGTCGAGTCGATAATCTATAAATAATAACGAGTTCGAGTTGAGCATGATATTATTAAACTCGCGAGTTTTTGAGTCGAGTCGAATATTGTTTATATTTTTCTCGAGTCGAGTCGAGCAACGCACTTACTCGCGATCGATTGATAAGCATCCCTGTTCTTAAGTAATATGAAGAAGAGTATTCAGTACAGTATTAAGTAATATGAAGAAATGGTGTGTTTTCTTCAAAGTGGAAGTTTTGAAGGAAGACTGGGATGTTTTGTTGGGATCTTCTGCATCGTAATAAAGACGATGAATTTTTTAATTTTTTTATAACGATTTTTTTTTCGTAGAATTTAATTTTTATTGAACTCAATTTATAATGACACATAATGTATATATCAGTTAAATGATCTATTTTAAAATGATCTTTTCTTATATATGGTATTAAATTTTAGTGTACGCCTAGTCTAGCTGAAATTCGAAATATAGTGAATTAGCGAATACTTACCTGTATTTGATAGTGCGAGTTAACTTTGTGGATACCGAACCTTCAACCGGTGCTGGATCATAATAGACATTTGCATTGTCCGGATATGTAAGTTTCCATTTTTGGAAAGCGGGACGGCCAGAGCCATGGTGCGATATTTACCCCCTGCCGGCTTCACACGAACGTACTTTTTGTTCCTCATAAAAAACAGAAAAATGGAGCAAACCGCGAGAGCAGTTGGCACAACAATACCGACCACCCAGTTGTCGTAGGTCCTTACGTAAAGCTTCAAAGTCATGATGGTGATACAGACAAGGGTTATGGCGGTCAAGTACCAGTTGAAGAAGCTGTTCGTTCCTTTCCGGCCAGATGCTTTACTGGAGTCGAACTGGTCAGTGGTGAAAGCGATAATGCTCGGACTGGTTGCTGCTGACTCCAATGAGATGAGCCCTAGGGATGAGGTTAGGACTAGGGGTGCTAATTTAGATCGTCAACTCGCGAGTAATTCGAGATTGACTCGGTCATTACTCGAATCGATCTAACTCGACTCAAAAGGTTAACGAGTCGAGTTCGAGCAAACCCTAACTATACTCGAAGAAATCGCGAGTAACTCGATAATTATAATCATTTATAGTTTTATACTATTATGAGGTTGTGCTATAAATCAATTAGCTTAATATCTAATCTAGTTAGTTTTCATTCACTACTCAATATCGAACTAACTTTTTTTTTCAATAAAACCACCCTAGGGTGGGGGTGATTTTATTAGGCGTCCCAAGCCATCAAATGCCAAAAATGGCTATAGTTTACATCTTAGAAGATGGCTGCAAAAGGGACAGGTCCCAAAGCATCAGTGTGCTTCAAAACAGAAGTATAATAAACTAATTTTGAGATCCTACTATACACTATACACTCAATAAACTTGAAACCTATTATGGAATTGCAATGTAAAACCCAGAGCGGTACCAAGTAATGGGTGAAAGATACAAAAGAATAGGATAAATATGTGGCAAAGAAACATTGATCAGTTGAGACCTTGGCCAATCGACAATGCTTCTGGATTCCCATTCTGAGAAAATCTTGAGTCATATTGAATCTGCACATGAAAAAAATCATAAGTAGCATCTGTTACAAGACTCTAAGTGATGGAGTGCCTATCACATCAAGGTGTAGGATATTTCTAGGTAACTCAGAGTATGCATACTCTCTGTTGGATTGCTCAGAAAAGGCCAGTTTGGCTATTGCATCTGCTGCAGTGTTAGACTGTCTATAGATGTGACAAATGGTACAGTTTTTCTCCTTAATTTGTGAGGCCAGATCAAGTAAAGTCCAAGGAGCATGAAGAGGATCATGTATAGCTTTGACTGCAGATAGACATTCTGATTCAACAGTGTAGGGGTGCAGTATTGCAGCACCTATGTTAAAACCATGTTGAATTGCAAGCATTTCAGCATGTAATGGGGAAACAGCTTGTACATATAAAGTATGAATCATAACAGCATTACCAGATCCATTTTTGACCAGAATGCCAAGGCCTGCCATTTTTGTATGATGCCATGAGGCATCTACATTAATTTTAAGACCCAGGATTGGAGCAGACCATTTAATAGATACAATTTGGGGCTGTGGTGGTCTGGTATGGTGTGGAAGGAAACCAAGGGATGAGAGTTCAATGTCAAAAGGGTCGACAGAGGGAAAAGGTCTTGCACAAAAGATTGCATAGATCTCATCTGTGACAGTCTTTCTGAGGGAATTAACTGTACATGAAATGTTATCAAATAGCATAGAGTTCCTTGCTTTTGAAAGAGTCCAACAAATCACACTAGGGGCTATATGAAACGGGGAACCATGAATTTTGGTGTTTCCAAGAAATGACCAATAAAAAGATCGTCTATCCCATATAGATTGAAACTGAAAATCAGTTGTGCCTACTATGTAATGGAAATGTGACCATAAGGATTTGGCAAGATAGCATTCATTAAAAGCATGTTCAATGGAGTCAATATTGTCATAGAATAAGCATTTAGATGGGATATTGAAGCCCATTCTCATCAGTACTTCAGGAAATAGCAAGAAGGAGTTAACCAATTTCCAGATAAATATGCTTATCTTTTCATGCACTCTGGGGTTCCAAATACTCTGTAGAGATAGGAAAGTACCTCTAGATTCTTGCAGCACCTTATATGAGGATTTGAAAGTGAAAAATCAATATTGAATCAGGCTTCAATATCGAACTAACTAATTAATTGCATTGGTATTTAAAATAATAATTTCATTATGTATATGCAGAGCAACATATATATAATTTGAGATATTCATACTAAAGACATGTTTAAATAGGTAATGTGATTATGTGTTCTACTTTTTTATATATTTCTATGGTAGTATTTGCATTTATTTAATATTATTATTAAATATTAATGTCAAATATAAGGAATGAATTATTTTATCATTTTAATTAAATGATTATAAAGGGTAGTAAAATATTTCTTATTAATGGTTTGGATGAATCTTTATGACTAATTTAGAATAAACTATTAACTTGTGGAATAATTAGTTTGTTTTTTATTTAAAAAAGAAAAAATATTTTTGAGTTCGAACTCGCGAGTCGAGTCGATAATCAATAAATAATAACGAGTTCGAGTTGAGCATGATATTATTAAACTCGCGAGTTCTTGAGTCGGGTTGAATATAATATATGTTCTTCTTGAGTCGAGTCGAGCAACGCACAACTCGCGATCGACTCTCTCGATAAGCATCCATGTTCTTAAGTAATATAAATAAGAGTATTCAGTACAGTATTAAGTAATGTGAAGAAATGGTGTGTTTTCTTCAAAGTGGAAGTTTTGAAGGAAGACTGGGATGTTCTGTTGGGATCTTCTGCATCTTTTTTTTAAAAATTAAAACCATCAAAAGACGGGGGAATATTTATTGGATTCCCAAACCAAAAAAATAGGTGCCTCAATAATAGCAAGTTCATAAAACCTACATAGGCACAAGGACAAAAGCCCTTAGAAGCATAGTAATGCTTCTCAAAAATGATCTACAAGCCAAACTCTTTTAGCCTCAAGTCTATTAGTGAATTGTCAATACAAAACACAAGGCGACCTAAGGATCAAGAAGAGGAAGGCATGAAATAAAAACTATACATCAAAATATATGATTGGTGACAGCAGAATGGGGGTCTGAACCAGATTGCATTGCTGTAAATCCCATCTGAGTTGAGCTGTTTGCTTTGTGAAGCTGGCAAAAACTTGGGTGTAACACCAGAAAGATCATCTCTCTCAACCTGTATAGGAGAAAAAACAATAATTAGCAGTATCAGTTGAGAGAAGAGGAGATTCTGATAGTAGGAAATTCTGCAGCATCAAACAGAATTTTGGTTTTAGCAATAGCAGGCAAGGAGTTCCAAGTATAGATCAGAGATTGCTGGTTTGTATGACAAAGTTTAGCTAGGTAATCAGATGGCTGATTAGCCTCTCTAAAGATGTGACTGAACTTAAAGGTATGTAACTCATCAGAGATAAGGTTCAGTAATCTATAAAATCTCCAATGCCATAAAGCTGGCTTGTGTATCATGTCAATGGCCTGCTTGCAGTCTGATTCAATTTCCACAGGGGAAAGGTTAAATGATCTTGCAAAGTTGGACCCTGCTAGAATAGCTTTGAGCTCAGCTTCTAAAGGTGAGAGGGCCTGACAGTGTATGGATTGGGCCAGAAAAAGCTCACCATATCTGTTTCTAACAGTAAGTGCTAAACCAGCCTGTCCAAACTTCCAGGCTGCATCTACACTAATTTTGTATCCCACTAATGGTCTAGACCAGTAAATAGGAGAGATGTTTGGTTTAGGGGGGATATATAGAGGAGGAATACATGTCTGAGAGGCCAACACTCTATCTACCTCATTTAAAATTGGGAGAGGATTTTTGGTGAGAGAGAAGTAGATAAGACTGTGTAATTCTTGAGCTAAGGCACAAGGGTTTGGGGGACAGTCCTCAAAAAGCATTTTATTTCTGGCTTTCCACAAAATCCAACATACTAGGATAGGTGCAATATGATTGAGTCTATTATGCAATCTAGAAAGACCAGAAAAAGCCCAACAAGTTGCAAGCCTATCCCACAGATTTGCACAGTTGAAAAAAATAGATCCACATATATGATGCATCTGTCTCCACAACATTATAGCAATGTGACAATTATTATAGAAATGATGCAGAGAGTCAGAACTAGCACAAAAACAGCATTTGGATGCAAATTGGAAGCCAAACTGAGATAAAATATCATCAAATGGAAGTAAACAGTTAAGCAGCTTCCACATAAAAATAGAGATTTTTTTTGAATAGAAGCATTCCAAATCTTGGACAATACAGGGAGTTTACCTAATAAAGGGTGTAGCTTCTGATAAGCTGATCTGATAGAAAAATTTCCCTGAGGAGTCAGCTTCCATATAAGCTTGTCCTGTCTTCCTGGATGTATTTCAGCTCCACTGATGGTGTCTATCACCTCTTGAGGTAAGACCAGAGCCAAAGAAGGCAGCAGAGCAGGTTTGTTAGCTATAAAATTAGCAACAGTACACTGTAAATGCTCTAATTGCTGTGGTTCATAGAAATCTAAAAGAGGACCATGATCAGTCCAATTAGAACTCCAGAAATTACATAAACCCTCCCCATGAATCAATCTTGTGTGAGCCTGTGCAAAACTATCAATTTTGCATATTCTTTTCCAGTTTTGTGACTTTCTGAGTGAGAGAGGCTGAGAGGCTAGGAAATGTGTCCATGGAGCTAATCCTAACTGGTACTTCCACCAGAGTTTACAGGAAAAGGCTTTTATAGTGGAGGATAGATCTCTTATTCCCAGTCCATTATTAGACACTGGCTTACAGATAGAGGACCATTTTTTCCAGGCTTTTTTAGGACCTGTTTCTGATGATCCCTAAAAGAAAATGGCAAGCCTTCTTTGAATCTTTTTAATCATAAGCCTTGTAGGCTCCATCACTGCCCAAATGTGCTGAGGCAGAGACTGAAGGCAAGATTGTATCAGAATCAATTTACCTCCAGTTGAGAGCCATTTGTTTTTCCAGTTAAGAGTCCTTCTATCAATTAATTCCACAATTTCTTGTGAGTGAATATTTAAGGCTCTTCCACTGAAGATTTGTACTCCTAAATATTTAAATGGCAGATTACCTTGTTTCATGCCTAAAATGTTTTTTACTTGTCTAACCTTGTTCTCAGTTGCCCTAGAACTCAGGAAGAAATCACTTTTTTCAAAATTTATTTTCTGACCACTGGTTTCTTCAAATTTAACTAAGAAGGCTTTCAATCTAATTAAGTTAATTCTGGAAGCACTGAGAAAAACTACAGTGTCATCAGCATAACTTAAATGGGAGATAGGGATGGCATTTCTGGGGAGACTGAAATATTGCAATTTACCAGTACTAAATATGAAAGAAAGGCTTCTGGTAAAAGTTTCACTGAAAATATTAAACAGAAAAGGAGACAGTGGGTCTCCCTGTTTGATCCCTCTAGTTGCTGGGAAATAGCCAACTGGTTTGCCATTTATTAAGATTGAGAACCAAGCATCAGACAAGTTTTTCATAATGCAATCAACAAATCTGTCACAAGAACCAAATTTAAGGAGAATTTTTCTAAGGAATTGCCAGCTAACTCTATCAAATGCTTTCATTAAATCCAATTTTAAGATACAGTTTGGATCTCTGGCTTTCCTATTTATGAATCTAAACATTTCTTTTAAATAGATAACATTATCAGAAATGTCCCTATTTTTCAAAAAAGCAGACTGGTTTGAAGATATCAATTTAGGCATCAATGGTTTCAGTCTTTCCATAATGATTTTTGAAAACATTTTGTTTGTAACATTGGAAAGACTGATAGGTCTATAATCACTGAAGGAAATAGGTATTTCTTTTTTAGGAATGATAGTGATCCATGTACTGGAAATACCTCTATTAATGTGAGACCTAGTTAGAAAATCATTAGATGCCTCTAGTAAATCTGAGCAAATTATGTTCCATGCCTTAATAAAAAATTGGGCAGTATAGCCGTCAGGCCCTGGACTGCTTGACTTATTAAGGCCAAAAACTATTTGCTTTAATTCAGGCATAGAAACTGGCTTAATGAGTTCATCATTCTCTGTCTGTGAGATCAGTGAAGGTATCTGAGACAGAAAATGTGTAGTAAAGAGATTCTGGTCAGGGTGTGGTGAGTCAGTTAGAAGATCTTGGTAAAAAGCAACAGCTTCAGACTCAATATCCTCATTGTTATTCAACCACTGTCCCTGTGAACTCTTAATTTTAGTGATTCTAAGTTTACCTCTTTTCTCCATAACAGTGTTATGAAAATATTTGGTATTCTCATCACCCTCTTTAAGCCATTTAACTTTTGCCTTATGTTTCCAGAAATTATTTTGCTCTTTTAAAGATTTTTTAAGAAGAGCCTTTGCTTGTTTGAGCTTAATTAGTTCATCAGTTGAGCTATTCAACTCAAAACTAATTTCCTGGATCCTTAACTTTTCCTCAGCTTTTATTACATTCTCATCAATATTACCAAAAATCTCCTTATTCCATTTTTTAAGGACAGACTTAAGGGTTTTAAGCTTGAGAAAGAATTTATACATTCCAGTACCCTCAGAGTGATCATTCCAATGGAGATTGATGACCTCCATGAAACTTTCTCTCTTGAACCAGGTATTGATGAACCTGAAGGGTTTAGGAACTGAGGGTATATTACTACCTATTCTAAGTGACAATGGACAATGATCTGAGGTGTCTTTGTTGAGCACTTGGATAGAGGACTGAGGAAATTTAGTACTCCAATCATGAGTGCACAGTCCCCTATCCAATCTCTCAACAGTTAGCCTCCTTCCTTGTTCCCTAATTCTACCATTAGACCAGGTGTAAAAATTACCTACTGTATGTACAGGAAAGAGAGACATGTTATCAATAAAAGCACTGAATTCTCTAATAATTTTTAGACTAGTTTTAGCATGTCCTTTGTATTCTGAAATGGAAGTCATAGCATTAAAATCACCTATATACATTGCTTCAGGAGATGATATAACCTTAAGATCAGACCACAGTTCAACTCTTTCTTTCCTAGTTCTTAATCCATACACAAAAAATATCTCAGTAGATGATTCCAGTGTATGTATTGAGAGCTGTACTTGAATAAATTGATTATGGTCTAAAATTAAAGAAATGTCAACTTTACAGTTCCACATAAGCCAAATATTACACAGACTAGAATGCATGCAATTTTGAAAGTGTAATTTGTTTTTGTAAGAGTCACATTCTGAATTATCATGCTGAGGTTCAATTATGCACAGTACATCAATTTTATGGTTAAAAATAAGTCTAGATAATCTAAGCATAGAAGTTTCCATACCTCTGACATTCCAGACCAGTACATTTTGACCTAATGTTGTACTAATCATTTACGAGTTTTTATGCTATTAGTTGCAGTTCTAGTCACTATCTTATTAACCTGAGCAAAAAATGTTGGGACTTTAATCAACTCAGAATCATTAAGAGAGGTACTAGCAGTAGATGTCACAGTATCAGCATAGGATTGAGGGGTTACCTGTGAAGGAGATTCAGGAGGTTGGGGAGGCTCCTCATTATTTCCAGCCTCAGTTGACACCTCAGAAGTGTCCTCAGTGCTCTGATCTACCTCCATGATCAATGGGAGAAATCTGTTACTACCCTGTCTAGGCTGAGAGTAGAAACTGACTTTGTTGGTGTCAGATGAGGATGGCCTGGTTGAATGAAGATTCATGTCATCCTTTGAGTAATTTTTTGATTTCCTGGGGGTGCACCAAGGTTCCTCAGTTGATATGAAGGAGTTGTGAGGAGTGGAGGAGGTAATTGGTTCAAGAGGAGTAACAGTGTTGGACTCAGTGGCCAGGGGTTTCAGTGGAGGGGAGTGACTGATCCAAAGGAAAACCAGATGCAGAGTCTGATAGATCTTCTGCTAAACTGTCAACAAACTCTATAGTGTTAGCACCACTGGCATGGATCTGTGGAGATTTCTGTGAGATGATTGGAGTATTTTCTGTGTCAGACAGTACTTCAATTGGAGAGTCATATATCATTGGAGTGGTATGGCAATTTGTGGTTTGGTGAGTGGTAACAGTAGGAATGAGAAGAGTATGGTGAAGGGCTGGTGGTGGTAGGTTGAGAGGAAGAGCTGGTGTTGATGTGGGATCAAGAGCTGTAGAGTGGATAATTTCTTTTCCTTTGTTCAGTTCAACTTACTTCTTCTGAACACACACTAAATTCTGAGTGTTCTTGCCTTTCCAGTGGGAGCCAGCAACCTGCTTCTGTTTAGTATCATTGAGACTTTTTGGAGAGTTAGGCCTGAGGTTGTTCTTTCTTTGCATTGGCCTTAAATAAGGATTGAGGATTCTACACTCATTTACTTCATGTCCCAGTTTCTTGCAGTTTTTGCAATATAAGGGGAGATGCTCATACTCTATTTCAAAATCAGCCACCTCTCCCTCCATGTTAACTGTCAAAGTAACTGAGTTATGGAGCTTTGCAAGCAGATCAATCTCCACACACAGCTTTACAGCTGAGGGTCTGGTGAGACTTGCTGTGGCCATATCCATCTTTATGAACCTACCTATCTTATTTCCTATTGCCTCTAGCATAGCTGTATTGTACCAGAAGATAGGAAGGTTATGGAGGGTAATCCATATAGGCTTAATTGAGGTTTCTGTGTCTGGTGTAAAACCAGGGGTCCACTTAAAAACTTTCATCACAGATCCCTTGAATGACCATACATTCTTCATCCAACATCTTTGAAGATCCTCAGCATCCTCAAATCTGATCAAAACATGTCTATAATCTAGAGAACCAAGCTGATACCTGCCTTTGAAGCCGACAGATTTGAATGACTCGTTCAGAAACTCCATAGAGGGTTTGATCCTTGGAAATTTGCCGATCAAGGCGTTGGTGTAGTGCTCCGACAAGACTGCGACCTCCTCCGGGGAGATGATGCATGCAATCTTTCCACGGTATTCCGGCACCGGTGATATTGACGGATTGGTAGGTAGGGCCGAGGCAAGAGGGATGGGTTTTGTTGTGAGCGCTTGAACAAAGCTGAGTTGGGGGGTGGCTCCGCCGCTGTTAGGCGGCGGTTCCGGCGACATAGTGACGGTTTTGTAACCGTTGTGGGTGATTAACGGGCGGAAACAGTTGCTGTCGGGAAAGAAGGTAGACAAAAGGTAGAGAGAAGTGAGAGCATTTGTGAATTAGAGAGAGAAAGTTTCAAGTCAAGCAATTAAAATTTGGGGATCTTCTGCATCGTAATAAAGATGATGAGTTTTTTAATTTTTTTAATATGAATAGTTTTTTGTAGAATTTAATTTTTATTGAACTCAATTAATATTGATACATAATGTATATATCAGTCAAATGATCCATTTTAAAATTATCTTTTCTTATATATGGTATTAAATGTTAGTGTACGCCTAGTCTAGCGGAAATTCGAAATATAATGAATTAGCGAATACTTACCTGAATTTGATAGTGCGAGTTAACTTTGTGGACACTGAACCTTCAACCGGTGCTGGATCATAATAGACATCTTTATTGTTCAGATATGTAAGTTTCTGTTTTTTTGAAAGCGGGAGCGCCAGAGCCATGGGGCGATATTTATTCCCCGCGGGCTTCACACGAACGTACTTTTTGTTCTCCATAAGAAACAGAAAAATAGAGCACACTGCGGGAGCAATTGGCACAACAATACCGACCACCCAGTTGTCGTAGGTCCTTACGTAAAGTTTCAAAGTCATGCTGGTGATTGATAGATGTCTACGACCCGCACTTGATCACGAACTCCACTCCCGAACTGATCTGCAAAACAAATGCCCCGGGTGTCCCGGGGATAGACACTCCGACGCTTAAGTCAGTATATTTGCTTAAGGCGTAAAGTATGAGATTAGATGGAGAAGTCTACCAAACCTTTAGGGTATTTATATGGCTACAATCCGTAAATCACCAAGATATGTATTTATGGTATGAATACAACTCTTATGGGAATAGTAGTTGTATTACCATGTATAATAGAAGTATATTTCGGGCATGGTTGTGTTACCATGTTTAGGATGGCTGTATTACCATCTTTGAGATGATGTATATTCCTTGTAGAACATTCATAATATACGCATTCCTTATAAGGATTAGGATTGATGGACCCGTGGATCCATCCTCCGCGTATCTCGAGCCCATGACCCTTCTCGGGCCCTGGTACGAGTATGAATGAGGCCCGAATACAAACCATGGACTTATCAGTAGCCCCAAGGTAGATCTTCAGAATATAGAGTGCTCCATCTCGAAGGTTTGAAGGAGAGACCTGCTTCTCGAGGGAAGACCAATAACTCGAGGGAGATTAACTCGAAATGTTAAGCTCGGGGTATCCTTCTAGAACTGTTCTCTCGGGCTTACCCTTCTGAATATCTAGCTTCAAGTTTTTTCGTATTCTATCAGGACACGTCGACGGTTGGATCTGAATCTACCTTCTTGAATTCTGAGGGGATTGACACGTGGTCTTGATTCATTGTATCTTCTGGCAGTGAGGAGGACCAACCTTCCAATTGCCTGTATCATTTCGCGAGTCGAGGTAATTACTCCACTTAAATGCATGCTAATTACTGGTTATATAACCAAGTAATTTTCCTTGTGTTTATCATCAATTTTCATCCAAGCAATTTTAATCTTTTCCATCTCTGCAAAAATTCTCAACTGAACTTTTGTCTTTCTTCATCATCTTCTTCTCATAACCTTTTCCCCCCTATACTCTATATTTCCATGTCGTCAACAAACTCTAGCATTCTCTCTGGCAGTAGAGAGAATGTTCCCGCGGCTCGTGACTTGCGTACGCTATTCCTGGAAGTTGAGTCTGGGGAAATGATGGAGGTTACCATTGCTACACCGCTGCAGGCGGTAGCTGTAGTGGCAGATGATGGTGCCTCCGGATCAGAGATAGACCCTAATGCAGAGCCCCAAGTTAATAAACGGGTTCCGGCCGCCGGTGGTGTGAATGATGTCACTGATGAGCTTTAATTTATACATATTATTATGTGATTTTATAAGTCTCTTTTACCATTTGATGTGCACGGAGGTGTGTTTTTGTGCAGGTTTTATAAGAAAAATGGTTTAATACAATCAAATGGAGAATTGCTAGAATTCATGCTAAAAGAGACGAAATAGAGGAATTTTGGAGCTTATGGAGAGAATCTATACACTACACTCTTTTTCCCAACGGGTTTTTTAATGAGGTAGTGTGCTCCAACGGTTAATGAATCGTTAATATTCATTATACCGGCGCTGAAGAGAAGAAGCTCAAGGAAGAGACGAGCTAAAATAATATGCAATTTCTGATACTGGTTTCTTCTAACGGGCGGCTAAGTTGTGCTTCGTGGGTCGATCACTAATCAGCTATATGTTTTGAAGGAATTCAGTATTAGACTTAAAATATTGCATATATTACTTGGATTAATTGAAGACAATAAGCTCGGAAGAATATTATGAGGAAATTGGGCTTAATTGGGCTACGTGAAGAAGAAGAAGAATTATATTAAAAGCGCAATTTTATTATTATTATATTAATTATTTAGCCCAATAAATAATTTCCTTATATTATTTAGATTAGGTTTTATTTTATAATAAGGTATATAAATACCAATAAACCCTAATTAGGGTGGGGGGTGGCCAGCCGTGTGTGTTATCGTAGGGTTCGGCCGCCGTTCTTTGTTTTCATGGGATTTGACATTCACGTTTGATTATTTATTGTATGGTTTAGTTTGCATGTTAATTACTTTATGCTTAGCTATTATTTTATTGTTGGTTTGATTATGTTTAGTACTTAGTTTAGTTTTCGGCGAGAATAATGAAACTCTAGTCATGAGAATTCTGTGAGATCTAATTGTGCTTAAATTGATTGCTGTGAATTTTGGTTTGTTCTCTGTGCATATTGTTGTATCTTCCAATTAGTACCACCAATCCGTAATTGTTGGAAAGGGCTAATTAGTGGTAAAGCTATCGTTTAGATAGTGAAAATAAACTGGTAGACAGGTTAATACTTGCGTTCTTGCCTTCTTGGTTAATGTGTCTAAACTGGGTTCCTTCATATCTTAATGCTATCAAACAATTTAGAACTGGCGTTACCAACTAGATTTGATTTGATAAGAGAAATAGTTAGTTTAAGCGTCTCTTGCTAGCTATCGATAAAGTAAGTAGGAACTGGGGTATATCCACTGCATTCATCGTATCTTATAACTGGTTGGTTCATGGTTGTTAATTATATCTTTGCATCGATGATCGAATATATGACTAGTGTGGATTTCTTTGAGCCGTTTTGCATAATTAATTGATACACTTGCATTTAGTTTAGTTAATCATTCTGTGTTTTCTTTTCATAGTTAATAGTTTCATTTTTTTTGGTAGTTAATATAATCACTCTCAAGTAAAAAGTTGGTAACTATAAACCAAATCTGATCTTTAGGGAAGTTAAGTTAATAATCTTCTCCTTGTGGGATTCGACCCTGCTTACTTGCTATACTAATCTATATTTTGAGCATTGCGGGAATATTTTGGTGGTAAACGACGACCACCAAATTGGCGCCGCTGCCGGGGAGCAGTTTTTATATATTTTTTTCTTTTCCTATTGATCCCGGTTACTTTTATTTGGGACTGACAGATTCTGAAGAGGTACCATGTCAGGCTATTGGGATTACTATGCACCTAGAGGGCCATGTGATATTTGCTATAACTATGGTCATTGGAACTATGAGTGCAATTACTCTCCGCAGTATCCGCAGTATTCCCCTACACCTTACAATTCACGGTGGGAAGAGCCAAATTTTAATCATTATTATGAGGATGATCGAGGAGCATTGTTTCACTGTCCTTCGTTAGAAGACCAGCTCAATCAACTAAAACAGAGTTTGAGTTCTCACCGTCCTTCATTTGAAGACCAGCTCAATCAATTGAAACAGAATTTGACTTCACATAAAGAGATGATGAGTGACTCGATTAGTGAACTCAAATACATGGCGGAGGAGATGAAACAAAGACAAGAGAAGCACAGCGAGTTGTTTGATGAGCAGATGCGTCGATTTTATGCACCCAACGAGGAAGTCAAAGAAGATGAATGTGACATGGATTCACCAGCTCGATATAAAAGCATCCATGAAGACCATACTCTGGAGTGTGAATCAGAAAGCCTCCATGCAGCGAAAGAGGACCCTTTTCCAGAACCATTAATGCCTGGCTATAACTTTGATAATTTTCTTGAGGTTGATGAAACCGAGTTACTTCAGCAGCATATGGAGATTGATTCAGTTCAAGAAAATATGGAGATTGACATGATAAATGGTTTTGATGACTCTGATGGGGTGGATATAAGCAAAAAAAAGACCAAAAATGCTACTTTATGTCTTCAGATCGTAGAGAAAATATCCAATCCTCTACCGGTGGATAAATTGACCAAACCGAGCATGCTCGTTGTACCACCAGCTAGACCGCCAATGGTTGTTTTCAAGTCACCTACATCGTCTGAACCATCACATGACTCTTGGCATCAAGATAAGGTGAAGCTTTCAAGAAAAGCATGGGACGAGAGTTTGGATGATTGTGCATTGGTGTATCCTGAGGTTTTTAATGATTCAGCTGGAAAATCTTCTCGTGAATTGGTGTTCTGGGAGTTTTATCACTTGCCTATTAAATTAGAGCATCAAAGTGATTGGTCTAAAAAGAAGAAGAGTTTGATAGAACACAAGTGTGGGGAAGAGATAAAAGTCTCTACTGTGGATTTTGGCACTGACCGGCTTGAAAAACTGACATAGTCACTTGGTACAAGGATCGAGGGAAACGGAGTCCTCAACATCTCTGTTGCGTGCATCTTACAGTCTAGCCAAAGACTATAAATGAAAGCGCTATTGGGAGGCAACCCAATTTTATTGCTTTCTTTGATTGTTTTTCTCAAAAAAAAAAAATCAAAAAATTTTGAAAAATATATAAATTTTTTTTTGTTTATTTATTAGAAAAATGAAAAAAAAAATTGAAAAAAAAGAAAATAAATTTTGGTGATGATTTTGGTTGTTTCCTGCGTATTTTACGTGCACTAATATGGTTTGACTTTGTATGCAGAAGCTTGGAAAATAAATTGCATGCATTGGGAATTTGAGATTATATCCCATGGTTTAAAGAAGCAAGAGGAGTCAAGGCCATTTTCCTCACTATCAGAAGATCCAATTCCACATCCACACCATGTATGGAATTGTGTGCTACTGCAAAAATTCGTGAATATTATCCCTCTATAGTTAATCACCGAGAGCTTAATATTCAGGTTCTTTCTCCACTCTTTTATTTTGTAAAATTGTGCTCTATATGCATTGAATAGATTTTTGTTTGTTTGAGGACAAACAAGATATTAAGTGTGGGGAGGATATTATTGGATGGTTAATTATTGTGATTTTTCTATGATTGCTCAAGTTTTTGAAAATTTTGAAAAAGCATATGGTTTTGAATCTTGGCGGATAAGCTTTTCTATGAATTGAATTGAGCTGATTTAACTATGGAATGAGTCTGTGGTAAGATGGATGTTATTCCCCTTTATGAAAGAGGTCATGTAGTTCTTGCATATATTCTAGGATGATGAACGTGCAATGAAATATTTTTCTAAACCTAGTTATATTGTGAGGAATTTGAGCCCAAGAAAGAGAAAAAGCCAAGACAGAAACAAATAGGCACTGAATTTAACAGCTCTTTGTCTTTCCGAGTGATCATATGTTGGTATTCTTTCTTGGATTGTTTGTCATGATGCGATGCCGTTGAATAATGCTTGAGCATGAAAATAATACAGGCAAATTAGGATTACCCACACAGCTTAAATAGCCTACCTTTATATTATCCCTAGTTAACCCGCAGAAACCTTGACTATTTTTCTTTGATAAGCTCCACTATATATAAACCGAAACCTGTTTTATCCCCGTCTTCACCCTATTATGCAAATTCTTGAACTTGTCTAAATTCATATATGATACAAATTTGATTACATGGCATTTATTTGGAGGAACTTTACCCATGAAGAAAGTTCTGAAATTCATTATGAGGATGGGTAATGTGTAGCTGAACAAAAGACCTTATATTAAAATTTTATGTATATGGTCTATCTAGATTGATTGAGTTGATGAGATGTGAAACTAAATTGATGTAATGATCTCATTAATTCATTGTGATTACTTTGTATTGCTCAAGAAAGGTGCTGGAAAAAAAATTAAAAAAAATCTGTTCTGATAAAAAAATCTGAACAAAAAAAAAAAAAAAAAACGAAAAAATAATTCAGATTTTTTTCCAGAAAATAGCACCAAGTTTTGTGATGATTTGAGAATTATTTGGCTATTTCTTTAGCCTTGGATCAAAAGTTATGAAGCATGCCTACTCTATGTGAATGATGATTTTGTGATGGAATGTGCATAATATTTTGTTACTATTTGAACCCTAGAACCCATAGGATCATACCTTATTGCCTTTTCCCAAAGCCCACCTTTATAAAGTCCTAAATTAATTTGTGCTCTTGTGTTTATTGATGCGGTGGAGATAGTGACACTTTAATCCTGTTGAATGGAATACCGGTTGTGATGTGAGTGACTGTCCTAATTTTTGAGAGATATTGAGTGACCTTTGTGAGGCTGAATTTTGTTGCATATTTTTGATTAGAATATAAGGATGAAGTGACTTTATAAGCGAAGGGGAATGGTTTGTGGTAAGACGGTTGGTTCCGTAGTGACTGTTGCTTGGTTCAGTTTTATGGAGATGTTTTATTTGCCTATGATGTAATGATTACATACTTGAGGGAAAGCATGAGCTAAGTGTGGGGATATTTGATGAGCTGTAATTTATACATATTATAATGTGATTTAATAAGTCTCTTTTACCATTTGATGTGCACGGAGGTGTGTTTTTGTGCAGGTTTTATAAGAAAAATGGTTTAATACAATCAAATGGAGAATTGCTAGAATTCATGCTAAAAGAGACGAAATAGAGGAATTTTGGAGCTTATGGAGAGAATCTATACACTACACTCTTTTTCCCAACGGGTTTTTTAATGAGGTAGTGTGCTCCAACGGTTAATGAATCGTTAATATTTATTATACCGGTGCTAAAGAGAAGAAGCTCAAGGAAGAGACGAGCTAAAATAATATGCAATTTATGATACTGGTTTTTTCTAACAGGCGGCTAAGTTGTGCTTCGCGGGTCGATCACTAATCAGCTATACGTTTTGAAGGAATTCAGTATTAGACTTAAAATATTGCATATATTACTTGGATTAATTGAAAACAATAAGCTCGGAAGAATATTTTAAGGACATTGGGCTTAATTGGGCTACGTGAAGAAGAAGAAGAATTATATTAAAAGCGCAATTTTATTATTATTATATTAATTATTTAGCCCAATAAATAATTTCCTTATATTATTTAGATTAGGTTTTATTTTATAATAAGGTATATAGATACCAATAAACCCTAATTAGGGTGGGGGGTGGCCAGCCGTGTGTGTTATCGTAGGGTTCGGCCGCCGTTCTTTGTTTTCATGGGATTTGACATTCACGTTTGATTATTTATTGTATGGTTTAGTTTGCATGTTAATTACTTTATGCTTAGCTATTATTTTATTGTTGGTTTGATTATGTTTAGTACTTAGTTTAGTTTTCGGCGAGAATAATGAAACTCTAGTCATGAGAATTCTGTGAGATCTAATTGTGCTTAAATTGATTGCTGTGAATGGTTTGTGCATATTGTTGTATCTGCCAATTAGTACCACCAATCCGTAATTGTTGGAAAGGGCTAATTAGTGGTAAAGCTATCGTTTAGATAGTGAAAATAAACTGGTAGACAGGTTAATACTTGCGTTCTTGGTTAATGTGTCTAAACTGGGTTCCTTCATATCTTAATGCTATCAAACAATTTAGAACTGGCGTTACCAACTAGATTTGATTTGATAAGAGATATAGTTAGTTTAAGCGTCTCTTGCTAGCTATCGATAAAGTAAGTAGGAACTGGGGTATGTCCACTGCATTCACGGTATCTTATAACTGGTTGGTTCATGGTTGTTAATTATATCTTTGCATCGATGATCGAATATATGACTAGTGTGGATTTCTTTGAGCCATTTTGCATAATTAATTGATACACTTGCATTTAGTTTAGTTAATCATTCTGTGTTTTCTTTTCATAGTTAATTGTTTCATTTTTTTTGGTAGTTAATATAATCACTCTCAAGTAAAAAGTTGGTAACTATAAACCAAATCTGATCTTTAGGGAAGTTAAGTTAATAATCTGCTCCTTGTGGGATTCGACCCTGCTTACTTGCTATACTAATCTATATTCTGAGCATTGCAGGAATATTTTGGTGGTAAACGACGACCACCAGTCACCAAGGTGGTTGACGAAAGGACACTAAGGTATCTGCGGTCCTGCAGGCTGTCATATTCTCTTGAGGCTGGCTTGAAGCTCGAGGATGGAGAAGTTCCCATTGGAGATCTGGTGAACCCCACTCGAGGGGTACTTTATGGAAGGTTTTTGCAGCAAGGAATAAGTTTTCCCTTTCCCCCTTTATTTCATGAATTCCTGCAGCATCATCAACTGCATCCGAGCCAAATACATTCCAATGTGGTAGTGTTGATCATGGCGGTAATTTCCTGGTGTGCTCGGAAGAACTACGATCCAAGTATGGATTTATTCAGGAGTCTGTACGTTATTCTCTTTTGAGACTTACGAGTACATTACCCTCACTCCGAGAAAGAGGAAACCCACCGTTTCACTTTCGACCGAAGCAAGTACGAGGTCCCTGATTTGCATCCCCATTCGAAGGATGCTATAGCTCGTGACAGGGGTTTCATCATTCCTAATCACTTAAAGGGCATCATTGGGGAGCTCCTAAAGGAGGACATTACCCTTCACATGGCTCTGTATGGCAGTGGCCTGCTATCACTTATTCTTATCTGCTAGACGTTCCACGATCCAAATCCACGTCTAGTTTCCTGAAAAAGGATCGAGACTGGACCCTCCCTGATAAAATCCAGGGAGAGAAGAAGAAGGGCAAGAAACGGGCTTCTAGAAAATCACCCCGAAATTAGGATGAATCTTCTTCCAGTCAATCTTCTTCGGGTAATTTCTGTTTCGAAACATCCTAGTTGTCTTGTATATTTCTTCTTCTTAGCATATTTACGCTATTCTTTATATATATAGCCTCTCCTGCAAAGAAAAAAGATCAAGAAAAGGAAAACCAATATCCAGGCCATAGATGAGGAGGTAGAGGAGATGGAAACGGAAGCTAGGGAATCTTCAGATGATGATGAATCTGACCTTGAGCTGCTGGTATCTGAAGAAACTAAAGTATTATCTGGACTGCCCATAGGAAGAGGATGGTCAAGCTTCTCGGAGGTCTTCTAAGAATTATTCTTTCGTCGTTGAGGTAATTATCTCTCCCTTTCTGCTATACCAGTTTCTCAAATATCAGGGTTTTATATGTCTTCCACTTTTACAGTTAATGGCGGATCTATCCACGGTGGCGTGTCGAGCTAATGATGTGATCCGGCGCTTGTCTGATTCTGTGATGGAATTACATGTCAAGTGTCGGGCCTTCAGAGTAAAGAAGGAGAAGATGGAGGCCGCCCTTTTGACCATGACAGCCGAGTCTGCCGCGCCTACTCCTCTTGTTCAGGCTTCATTGAAGGTGACTCAACTGGAAGCCAAGGTAAAATAGCTGGAGGCCAAGAAAGAGGACATGCTATTGGCAAAGAAATCTCAGGATAAAGAGCTAGAGATTTATCAGGATATTGCAGAGGAGCTGGCGCAAAATCAAGCCGCAGAGAAGGATCCAGAGGAGCCCAAACGACTTCTAAAGCTTTGGAGTGCCTTCGTTGCTCGTAGCCCCGAGTTTCAGAGCCATAGGGAGGAGTATGGAGATTTATTCCATTCCTCTGAGCTGCATGAGATCGTGGGTGGCGTACTGCAACTATGCCAGTCCGAGAAGGAGATGAAGATGATGGAGGAGATATTTTCTCATTCAGATGCTGCTGATAAGCTTTCTGCTCTGACTGCTAAACGCTGGATTCCTGGGGCCGAGTTCTTGGATGCATTGGATCCCTCCGAGAAGGTAGTAACATCAGAAGATTTATTGAGGCTTATTAGAGCCAAGTATCCTAACTTACCTTCCCTTGAAGAGGTGCTTGATCCTTCTACTGGTAAGGTTGCGTAGTTCCAGCAGGTTTGCTACCTTACTTGCTGGCATCTTTTAGTCAGCCTCGGTCTTCATGATTTACTGGAAAGGAGCACCAGCCTCAATTGTTAACTTCTCGCAGTTATCCATGATGAACACTCTGCGAGCTTAATGTTGTTTGGCGTCTTCCTTAGGTGTCCTTTGACAAGGCCTTTAATGTCACAGCGTGCAGAAAAGTTGACAATAGCCCATCTCTCAAGTGTCACTTCTGGTGAAGTCCTAGGAAACCCTACTGGGTATATTTAAAATTACCATATTCTTATAAATAACACCTTTGATATGTCCTTTTTAGGTTCGAGGTTTATCCTCTACTGGGCCCTTTTGAGGGTCTTGTTTAGAAGTATCATATTCTGATGTAATAACATCTTTGATATGAACTATTTCTGTTCGAGGTTTTTCCTCTATGTGTGCCCTTTTGAGGGTCTTGTTTAGAAGTATCATATTCTGATGTAATAACACCTTTGATATGAACTTCAACTTTTGTTTTTGAGGTTTCTCCTCTTTATGTTGAGATGATTGATTCTCGAGCACGTCTGCCCTTTTGGTCTATCGACCTCAATCAAGCACTTTTTTGAAGTATTTTATCTCGAACCTATCTCTCTTATTCAAAACGATTGGTATTTGAATATTGGATCCAAACAACTTATAAGTTGACCAATCATATACCTTATAAGGTATATAGTTTTGAATAGCAATCAATGTTATACTTAAGACAACAATCCTCTTTTTAGAAAAGGAATTTAAGATTGCTTATTATAAGGATAGGTATAAAAAATATCATGACTTAAATCTAAGTTTATAACTTTAAGAATAGAAGTAAAGTAAATAGTGGGTTTGAGTTTGAGTACCCGTTTGTGCTAGAGCATACTTGTCTCGGACCTTGATGAGGCTTCTTGGACATTCTGGATAGTTTCGAACCTTTGTGAGGTTATCCATTGAGTTTTTATCTTCCGTGATACTTTCATAAGTTAATCACATTCCATCTTCATGGTATAGGTTCCCCCTTCATGGTTTCCAAGAGGTAGCTTCCCCCTGGATGGGATTCTAGGACTCGATATGGACCTTCCCAGTTTGGGGCTAGCTTCCCTTCCACTTCTTTGTTGCTTTTTTCATTTAACCTCATGACAAGGTCTCCTTTAACGAAAGTGGCTAAGCGGACTCTTCTATCATGGTGGCGCTTAACTCTCTCCTTTACCTTGGCCTCATGGATTGTAGCATTTGCTCTCTTTTCCTCTAGGAGGTTAAGGTCAAGATGAAGGTTTTCTTCGTTGGCCGTGCCATCTTCGTCATCTGGTTGAGAAGTACGGGCAGAGGGGACCCCAATCTCCATGGGGATGACCGCTTCGGACCCATAGACTAAGCTATAAGGAGTCTTTCCTGTTGCTGTAGCTGTTGTGGTTCTGTGGGTCCAGATCACGCTTGGTAGTTCTTTGATCCAGTTTCCTTTAGCTCCTTCGAGGCGCTTCTTGATACCGCTTACCAAGGTACGGTTCGTAACCTCTACTTGGCCATTAGCTTCTGGATGGTATACCGAGGTGAGCTTCTGGTGTATGCCGTACTCTGTACACCATTTCTTGAAGGTGTCATTAGCAAATTGTGCTCCATTGTCGGTCACTATGTATCTCGGGATGCCATAGCGACACACGATATTCTTCCAGCAAAAGTTGATAACTGTCTTGCCAGTTATGTTGGTTAAGGCTTCAACCTCTACCCATTTTGAGAAATAATCGATGGCCACTATGAGGTACTTGAAGTTACCAGGGGCCGTGGGAAAAGGTCCGACGAGATGTATGCCCCATCGGACAAATGGCCAAGATTCTTGAATGGTAATCATATTCTCCTGTGGCACGTGGATCATCTTAGCAAATCTCAGACACTGGTGACAAGAATTGATATATGTTTTGGCGTTTGCAGCATTGTAGGCCAGAAATAACCTATTTGTAGGAGCTTTCGGGTGACGGTACGTGGACCTTGGTGGCTACCACAGACTCCTTCATGTGTTTCTTGTATTAAGTGTTCTGCGTCGGAAGGCCCCACACACTTAAGTAGAGGTTGGGGGTATCCTTTCTTGTATAGGATGCTGTTGTGGATGCATATTTTGGAGCTTTTACTCGGACCTTTCGTGCCAGGTGCTTGTCCTCAGGAAGGGTACCTATTTGGAGGTATTCAATGTAGGGGTTCATCCATGTGTCTGAGATGTCAATAGTCATGATGCTACTCTCTTCGTAACTTCTCTTCGCCAGGGTTTCCATTAGCAATTCTTGAGAAGATCTTACGTTGAGGTCCGTAGAGGCAAGCTTGCTAAGTGCATCAGCCTTGTGGTTACCTTCTCGGGGGATATGATTCAGCTCATAATGTTGTAATTGATTTAGGAGAGGCTTAACTACCTCGAGGTATTTCTGGAGACTGTACTCTCGTGTTTCGTATTCGTCTTTAACCTGTTGAACCACGATCTTTGAGTCACTGAAGATTTCGAGGTCCTCGACCTCAAGGTCCTTTGCTAGTTTTAGCCCCGTACTGAGGGCTTCATATTTTGCTTCATTATTAGTGGCTCGAAAATCAAAATGGAGAACGTAAGGATGGTCCTTTCCCTTCGGGCTGGTGAGTAAGACTCCAGCACCGCTTCCCCTTCAAGTTGGAGGATCCATCCACATATAGTTGCCATTTTCCGGAGTCCGGAGTTGGTTTTGGTTTGTCGATCTCCACTGGTTCAACAGACTCCATTATGAAATCAGATAAGACTTGGCCCTTGATGGCTGTCCGAGGTTTATATTGTATGTCATCTTCTCACAACTCGATGACCCACTTCATCATTCGTCCCGAAGCGTCAGGCTTCTGGAGGATTTTCCTGATTGGGTAGTTGGTTAGAAGGACTATTGTATGTGCTTGGAAGTATGGTCTCAACCGCCGAGAAGCATGGACGAGGGCTAATATCAAGCGCTCGAGAGGAGTATATCTGGTCTCGGGCCCTTGCAAGGCCCTACTTACATAGTATATGGGATGTTGTGATCCCTCATTTTCCTTGACCAATACAGCGCTAATGACTAGCTGGGATACATACATATATATATATATATATATATATATATAATATATATATATATATATATTATATATATATATAATATATATATATATATATATATAATATATATATATATAAATATATAAGTAAAGAGTCTCTCCTTTATCTGGCTTTGACAATGTCGGAAGTTGCCGAAGATGTTTTTAAGTTCTTGGAAAGCTTCTCCGCATTCATGCGACCACTCAAACTGGTTTGCCTTCTTAAGGATATTAAAGAAGGGTAGATGTTTTTCCGCTCCTTTGGATAGAAAACGGCTAAGGGCTGCAAGGGACCCTGTCAGCTTCTGCACATCCTTGACGGTTTTTGGAGGTTGCATATTTTGCAAAGCCTCTATATCCTCGGGGTTTACTTCAATTCCTCGGTTGGATACGATATACCCCAGGATTTTTCCCGCTCCCACGCCTATGGTACATTTAGTGGGGTTCAGCTTCAAGTTGGAGGCCCGCAACGTGTCGAAAGTTTCCTTTAGATCTTCAATGAAAGGATCGTAGCTGCGGCTCTTTACTACCATGTCGTCCACATAAATCTCGAGGTTGCGCCCAATCTGAGATTTGAATAGTTTGTCTACCAGTCGCTGGTAAGTAGCTCCGGTATTTTTCAATCCGAAAGGCATCATCTTGTAGCAGAAAGTTCATCTGTCGGTTATAAAGGAGGTTTTTTCTTTATCTTGCTCTGCCATAGGGATCTGATGATATCCTTTAAAGGCATCAAAGAAGGCTAGTACTTGGTATCCGGCAATCGCTTCAACTAATCGGTCGATCGAGGGTAAGGGATAACTATCTTTAGGACAACAATCATTCAAGTTGGTGAAGTCGATGCACATTCTCCACTTTCCATCTGGCTTCTTGACCATTACTAGGTTAGCTATCCATTCTAGGTACTGCACTTCTTCGATTATACGGGCTTTAAGTAACTTGTCTACCTCCTCCCCAATGGCTTCAACTCGATCTAGTGCGAAGATGTGTCGTTTCTGCTTAATTGGTTTTTGCGAGGGATTGATATTCAGGTAATGTTCCGCCAAGCGAGGGGAACTCCCACCAAGTCGTTGGTGTCCCAGGAAAAGACATCTGTGTACTGGTTGAGAAGATTTCGTTGTTTGACCTTTATCTCGGGGGGTAGGAGAGTTCCAACCTCAACGGTTCCTGATTCTCCGAGCTGCATCGGCTCGGACTCGGAGTATTTGGCTGGTCCAAGATTCTCCTTTTCTGGTTCTCGGATAGCTTGAATTGTGCATATTCGAGCTAATTGTTGATCACCTCGGACTGTGGCAATCCCTTTGTTGGTGGGGGAACTTCATCACCAAATGGTAAGGGGACCATCTTGCCTTTGCCTGGTACATCCAGGGCCTTCCAAGGATTATGTTGTATGGTGCCCTGGAATCGATGTTCGTAAAGGTGAAGTGCAGGGTTATACTCCGAGAACCATCTCTCACTTGCACTGGTAAAATAGTTTTTCCCAAAGGAACGACAGGATTGCCAGTAAATCCTAAGATATGGCTTGTGGGCGTGAGATTATTTTTGTCCAATCCCAGCTGTTCATAACAACTGAGAAACATGACTTCTACTTCACTTCCTCCATCCATTAGAACTCTTCTGATCATGTTATGGTTTATGTCAACCGTAATCACTAGGGGATATGAATGGGGAATTTGATTAGGAACTGCATCTTCAGATGAAAAAGTAACAGTTCCGTCTAAGCGAGATCTTTTGCTCTCCCACTCCCAGGGAGAGGTTTCTTGCGCCGATCGATGCACACCATTGATGCTCCTTCCTGCTCCCTGGATGCTGGCGTGGCTTGTCTCATCGTTCTTGATGTTTCTAATTCCTGTCGGCGCCGAGAAACAGATTCGTGTACTCCCACGAAGGTTTTCAGCCGGATCAGCCATGAGTTAGAAGGTCGTATAGATCAAGATTAGCATGCGGGTCCCACTGGGCGTGCCAAATTGATGGATGTTTACGACCCGCACTTGATCACGAACTCCACTCACGAACTGATCTGCATAACAAATGCCCTGGGTGTCCCGGGGATAGACACTCCGACGCTCAAGTCAGTATATTTGCTTAAGGTGTAAAGTATGAGATTAGATGGAGAAGTCTACCAAACCTTTAGGGTATTTATATGGCTACAATCCGTAGATCACCAAGATATGTATTTATGGTATGAATACAACTCTTATGAGAATATTAGTTGTATTACCATGTATAATAGAAGTATATTTCGGACATGGTTATGTTACCATGTTTAGGATGGTTGTATTACCATCTTTTAGAGGATGTATATTCCTTGCAGAACATTCATAATAAACGCATTCCTTATAAGGATTAGGATTGATGGACCCGTGGATTCATCCTCCGCGTATCTCGAACCCATGACCCTTCTCGGGCCCTGGTCCGAGTATGAATGATGTCCGAATATGAACCATGGACTTATCAGTGATGTAGACGAGGGTAATGGCGGTCAAGTACCAGTTGAAGAAGCTGTTGGTTCCTTTCCGGCCAGATGCTTTACTGGAGTCGAACTGGTCAGCTGTTAAAGCGATAATGCTCGAACTGGTTGCAGCCCATTCCAATCAGATGAGCCCTGGGGATGAGGTTAGGACTGCAAACTGAGCCGCCGTTGGACCAACGGACGGTGGGTGGAGCTGCGTGATCCAGATGAACACTGTCATCATCACAATTCCCTGATATTATTTGGAACATGTGATTAGTGCAAATCTTCATTATGATAAAAAAAATCACCAACATTTTATTTTATTTTAAAAGAAGAAAATCAGACGATGATTTTGTTTTGAAATGGAAAAACAGAGGATGTACCATTAAGGTGATTATGGAGGAGATAGCAATTGTCAGATGTCTTCCGACGAAGGCGTCGGAGATAAAGGCGCAGATAACCAGAAGCACATTGTTGAGGACATCATAAAGATTGTTCACTAATGCGGTCCTCGTCTCGTTCAGGTGCAAAACAGTTAGTAGAACCATATTCAAATTTGCTAGTAAGGCCAGGTATGCATATTGGTGACACATGTTAGCTCCTGCAAAATCCTCCATCATTATTGTGGTCTACATTTGGTTTACATTTGGTCTACACATTAATAAAAAGAGTAATACCTAAGATGAGAGCGGTTGCCTTCCAACCAGATGCAGAGGTGGCCGTGGTTTGTGTGTGCTTGCTGATTCTTAAGTAGGGGTGCTAATTGAGATCGTCAACTTGCGAGTAATTCGAGATCGACTCGGTCGATTCTCGACTCGATCTAACTCGACTCGAGATCGACTTGACTCGAAAGGTTAACGAGTCGAGTTTGAGCAAATCCTAACTCGACTCAAAGAACTCGCGAGTAACTCGATAATTATAATCATTTATAGTTTTGTACTATTATGAGTTTGTGCTATAATTTAATTAGTTTAATTATCTAGTGTAGTTAGTTTTCATTTACTACTCAATATCGAACTAACTAATTAATTGCATTGGTATTTAAAATAGAAATTTCGTTATGTATGGGAGGAGCTAAATATATATAATTAGAGATTTTCACACTAAAGACATGTTTAAATAGGTAATGTGGGTATGTGTTCTACTTTTTTGTATATTTCTATGGTAGTATTTGCAATTATTTAATAATATGATTATAAAATATTAATATCAAATATAAGGAATAAGTTACTTTATCTTTTTAATTAAATGATTAAAAAGGGTAGTAAAATATTTCGTATTAATGGTTTGGATGAATATTTATGACTAATTTAGAATAAACTATTAACTTGTGGAATAATTAGTTGGTTTTTTATTTAAAAAAGAAAAAACAATTTTGATTTCGAACTCGCGAGTCGAGTCGATAATCGATAAATAATAACGAGTTCGAGTTGAGCATGATATTATTAAACTCGCGAGTTCCTGAGTCGGGTTAAATATAGTTTATGTACTTCTCGAGTTGAGTTGAGTTACGCACTACTCGCGATTGACTCGCTCGATAAGTATCCCTAGTGAGGACATGAGGGGCAACTTGCCCTTGGTGAAGCCCGAGCAGATGGTAGGAAAGTTGAATAGTAACAAGGTTCTCCTGAAGAGTTTGATTCCTAAAGGTCAGTCTCCGATCTCCCTTTCGGCCCCGGTCACTCGACTGCGCAGCTTGGTCTCAGTGTACATACATATACACTTAGAATAATAACATCGGAGATTGTGCCAAACCTCATCTAACTCCTTCTGGATCTGGAGGCAAAAGTTGTGATGTTGGGCCTCTTGCTCGCTTAGAACTTGGTCAATTTTAGAACCTTCTCTATGTTAGCAAAGGCAAGCTTGTAACACTGAGAAAGAGACAGGAAGTCCTCCTGAATCTAGCGCAAGCATGTAAGCAGCGTCAGAGAACTATGAAATCATGGGACCTAGGCCCCCTCGGACAACAGTTCCAGCAGGTCAGGACACCTACTAAAGCCTGTTCCAGAGGGGAGAAAGTAAGTGGAAGAGGGCTCAGTGGAGGCATCTAGTCCTTTCAGAAGGTAAAGAGAAAAATATAATAAAAATAAGGGGAGAAGCGGGGAAAAAGAAAGTTATAAAGATAAAGGAGACGCATAGAGAGTAAAAAGAACAAAGAAAGAGGGATGTTTATTTCAAATTTGAAAAGAAAGGAACAAGTTACAAAAAACTAGGAAACTATCTAACTATCATTATTAGGCTGCCCATTCCCTAAGGCCACTTTCATCGCTACTCTCTTCCTCGGAATCTTTATCCGAGCTCTCATTAATACCGAGAGGAGGAGAGATGGGATGAGCCGAACCCCCTGTAGGGTGCCGATAGGATCAGGGAAGGAGGAGGCGCCGGCCTCAATGTCCTTAGGATCAAAGAGTCCCTCATAGTAGTGGTAAATGGTGCAATACTTGATGAAACCTTCATCCTCGGGAAGGTCGGCTCCGGAATGAGGTCCCGGCTTGAGGACCTTCGGCAGACTAATTAAATCGGTCGATCACCCTCGGACTTCTGTTGTAGTCAGCCCTTTCTACTGAAGAGACTCCCATAACGCCGGAGATAAGCCCTACATACCATCCTTCTGGAGGGTGTTCAGAACGTGCAGGTGTTGAGCACCAGCGTTAGGATTGTACCACTCATTCCGAAAGGTGGCTCGGACAGCCTGGGAAACCAGCCTCGGACCTCCAAGTAGGTGTTGTGACATTGGAAAGCACTGGCAGACTAGCAGAGGTCAATCAAGCGGCGAGCCAGAGTCTAGCTCGCTAGAACCTTATTAACAATAGCCTCGGCGAAATCCTGAAGTTTCGATGCATCCGAGGCCCGGACAGTCTCCAGCTCTTTCTCTACCTGACTCAGCTTCTCCCGTAGTTGGGCAGATGTCACCCTCTCGGATCTAAGCTCCTCGCGGAGCCCGTCAAGTTGCCGATCAAGGAAAGAAGAAAGAACAGCTTAGAAGTCCGGGGAGTTGGCGAACTCGGAACTCAGACGCTACACCTTGGCGAAAATAGAGTTAGACACAACAGGGAAAAAATGATTACCTAGTCAGCCGAGGAAGTAACATGAGGGGTGCTGGCGTTAGACTGCAGAGGAGTTTGAGACTTTCTCCCCTCAACTTCTTCTTCTCCTTCTGAAGGGAGTCCACGGACTTACGCTTCGATGCCGGATGAGAAGGGGGGAGAGGAATGAAGGGTGCCGAGAAGGTAATGTGCCCCGAAGCAGTAGCCTTGTTGAAAAAGCTAGGCAGCGCAGTGGCAACAAGAGACATCCCATCCTCGGACGACGATTTCCTATTACGAAAAGTGAACTTCGTTCAGCCGGAAGAGTTATCTGTGCCAAAGGGTTGAAAGATAAGAGTAGCGAAGTTTTCTTGTATAGCAGGATCCAGCAGAATGTCCGGTATGATGGGATCCTGAAGAAACTCTTGCTGAACAGTGATCTGAAGAGTGCTCTCCGGAGTAGGAGACTCAATTGTGATCACCTCATTGGGAGGCACCTGGTCGGACTTCTGGATTGCAGTAGTCTCAGGAAGAGGAAGCTCAACAGTTTGAGGAACAATATTCTTCTTCTTCTTGTTCTTCTTCTAGGCTTGACGGTGGAGGACTCGGCGGCATCTTCCCTAGTTTTCTTAGCCTTCTTCTTTTCCGGGATCAGAACGAAAGGGTCGTTGGAACCAAAAGGAGCTGAGACGACACAAGCCAAGAAGAATGTCAGTTCGGACCAGAAGGTGCCCCGCGCAAACCATAATGGGAAACAAGAAAGAGAGAACCATTGACCAGAGGCTCTTCTGAAAAACATGGGCAGGATAGATCTCCCCGTGAAAAAAGATAGATGGCCCTACCCCCCAGCCAGTACTGGTCTAGGTTTAGGGGTTGGGCCGACAAGGCAACATGACCCTCTCGAACATCATCCGGTACTAAAGAGTCTCGGGTGTCCGGAACGGCCTTATCATTCCATATCGGGATCTCGTACAGATCGAAGTTTACCTTGGTTTACCCCTTCTGCATCCAATTCTTGACCGAGTCCTTCTTACCCAGAATGAAGTCATGTACCCCTGGTCGGGCTTGGATTGTAAAGATCCCCTTATTGGGACACTCCAGTAACATGTAAAAAGACTGCTGGAGGGGAAAAGAATGGGCTACCCCACATCGACGACAGTGCACCAAGAACCTTATCATCATGGCCACCACGTTCGGGTGAAGTTGAGCGTGTGAAAGTTGGTAATGCTCCAAGAACATAGAATAGAATGGATGGAAGGGAATGCTCAGACCCCACATAAGATGAACCCGAGGGATGCACTTGACGGTCTGAGGCGACTCATCTAGAGAAAGAGCCACTTACTAGGAATCAACCGGGACAGGAACTCCCATGCTACTTACAAACTTCCTGGTCCAGTCATCGTCAAACATAGAAGGTGCCCTGGCCTCGTCGATCAGCCTCTATTCACGATTCTTCGAACGCTTTAACCTAAGGTAGGAGGGGCGACAGCATGAGCCGAGTGAATAGGAGGAAATGGAGCGATGGGTGCCTGGCCCGCCGGGCGCCGATGAGTATCTTCACGATAACTACTGTTTAGTGAGTAGGTCAGCTCGGCGCCAGGGCTAGAGCCGGCGTTAACATTAGCAGAAGCCATGAATAAGAGAAAGAATAAGAATGTTTGAAGATAAGGATGAAGTGAATCAAAGCTATGCGGAGGAGAAGGTAAATGTGTGATGACGATGATGGCTTGATTGGGTAAATATTTATAGGCGAGAGAAGACAAATAGATGTTACTCCGCAATAATTGTGTTCTTTAATGGTACTTGAAAAGAGAGAATCTACGTTGCAATCATGTCGGGCAAAATAGAGAAGAGGAAAATCACACCTTCCCCCCAGGACCAAAAAAGTGCTGCCCTCAGTCGAAGGCCTGACTTCCGAGGGGCTAGTGGTGATACCAGGCCCATGCCCAACTACCTAAATGGTAGCATGACCCAGGCCCAAATGAGGTAAGCTAATACGGAAGCACCCAGAGCGGGACCCCTCGGATATAGACGACTGAATGATGAGTCAAACTCAGGATGGACCACCCGGAGGCATGGGTAGTGCCACCCAGCACTATCCCAAGTAAGCACATTTCTATTACTCACACTAGTGAATTCCCATTTCCTCTCCAAAGATCCGTCTTTCATCATCACGTTGGAGGTTCTACCCTCAGGTACCCCCGGGGCCAGGATACTGGAGCAGCAGAAGGGAACCCTTCGGGCACACCAGACGGGCAGCATCATGCACAATTCATTTGGAGAGGCAAGTTAGAGGGCAGAGTACTACACTACAGGTCTTGGAATAAAGTCCGCAAGTCCAAACTGGAAGGAGGCTTATCTCTAAGATCTGCAATTGGTATGAACATGGCATTGCCATGCAAACATGCCTGGAACATGATCACTAAAAGGGACTCTCTACCACAAAGACTTTGATGAGGAATGGAAACAACTATTTTCCAAAACTATTCATGAAAAGTGAATTTTAGTTTCGAAAGGATTATATTTGTTTTCCTTTTAGTTTTAGAATAGAATTAGTACATATATTATTTTCCTATTTTTTGTTATTTTCATAGCTATATATATTGTAATCCTTATAGAGAAAAGAGGAGAAGAGATTTTGAGATTAATAAAAATTCAGTGTATGAGTTTAAACCCAGTTTTCTAAAGGATTTATATATATTTTTCTAGGTGTGATTGCCAAGATTAATTATATATTTTGTTACGACTTGTTTTTTCCCAACTACGATTCATCAATGCACGAGTCCTGCATCATTTTGGTATTCAGAGCAAGGTTTCAACAATGAAGGTGAAAGAATTGGAAGAGGTTACTAGTAGACATGAGTCTATGCTTGCTAAGTACGGTTAAGACATTGCTGAGATCAAGGAATCCTTACAACAGTTGATTGCTCGCCTTGACACAATGGATGCGAATAATCTGTCGCCACCATCACCTATGAATCCACCGGCAACCATAAAACCATCGATTGCTTGCTTCGAATCTGTTGTGCAGAATTTTACGCCGATATTGAAGTCGCAGCAATCTTCGCCAACAGAGACGCCAATGGATGAGCATAATTCACCAGCATCTGTGATGGTTCAACAACAGAAGTCATCCTCAATTCAAATGGATGATCCATCACAACATTCACAGCTAAAGATCGAGCCACATCAACGATTGGAAGATCAAGTTCAAAGACACCATCAATATCAAGATATGGAGGTGTTTAATCGAAGATCAATCAAGAATATTCGACCAAGTATGGAACGTATACATCAACGTTTGAAGAAAAGAGAATTGAAAGTCCATAAATTCGTTGTTAGACCTTTTGATGGGTTTGGGATTCAAGCATGTCTTTTACGTTGGAAGTATCTTATTCATTGATAAGGACATCCACGCAAGGAGTCGAGCATTGGTTCAGATTTGCAGAGTTCTTCCACGAAGATTATTTGTTATAATTCGTCGGAGTTCAAGAGGGGGAGAATGATGAGGAATGGAAACAACTATTTTCCAAAACTATACATGAAAAGTGAATTTTAGTTTGGAAAGGATTATGGGGGTGTTTGGTGGAGAGTTCTTCGGAGCAAAAAGAGCTGATTTGACCATAGTTAGCTGATTTGGCCAGTCAAACAGCTAATATGAGTGTTTGGTGGTGAGTTGATTGAAATAGCTTTTTCAATTCAAAAGGCTAATTTACAAAACGCTGATAAATGCTCCGTTTTCAAACAGCTGATTATATTTGTGTGATAACATTACAATAGTACCCTCTCTTTTACTCCTGTACCTTTTTTTTTCCCGAAAGGACTCTTGTCCCTTTCTTGTTTTATTAGGCTGTGTATGTTTTTAGTTTAAAACCTTTTATTAGGTTCTGCATTACTTTTATTGTTTTTAAATATTTTAACGTATAATCTTTGTAAATAATTGAACGCATACTTTTTTGTTTACTTTAGCTAAAAATAAATTTTATATAATTTGCATTTGTATAACAAATATTTTATAATTAAATCATCAAACTTGTAACAATTACAAGTACTCAAAATCTGTATATATATTATTGATAAATAAAACTATCATTTTTATAAACTAATATATGCATATAATAATTATTTTATTTTATTTGAATAGATCCGTGCATCGACACGAGAATTTTACTAGTGTATCTTTAGAGTGGGTTCATAAATTTATTTTGAATAAATAATTAAATGATGTTTTTTAAATTTTAATTTACTTTGATTAGTTCAAATACCATAAATATGTTAGATTTTTTTGAGTGGGGAAATATATATAAGTTAGTATTATAATCTTAAATTTTCATATCTACGTGTAATTTATTTTTAATAACCAAAATTACTTGTAGTACACTATTATTACTAATTTTTAAATATTAATTAAATAATATTATGCATAAGCCCTTATATGTCATTTTGCCATATTTGATCAACAAACCGCTATTAACAATCAGCTAAGTTTACCAAACACTTATATACAATCAACTAATACAATCAGCTAGTCAAATCAGCTCATACAATCAGCTAGTCAAAACAGCTAATACAATCAGTTAACAGCTATCAGCTAACAGCTATCAGCTAACAGCTAATCACCAAACACCCCCTATATTTGTTTTCCTTTTAGTTTTAGAATAGAATTAGGACATATATTATTTTCCTATTTTGTTTTATTTTCATAGCTATATATATTATAATCCTTATAGAGAAAAGAGGAGAAGAGATTTTGAGATTAATAAAAATTCAGTGTATGAGTTTTAACCCAGTATTCCCGGAGGTGTGATTGCCAAAGGATTTATATATATTTTTCTATGTGTGATTGCCAAGATTAATTTTATATTTTGTTATAAGTTCTTTTTTCCCAACTACGATTCATCAACGCATGAGTCCTGCATCAGACTTTATAGAGCAAAATACCTACACCATGAGGATATCATGTCAGTAAAACCAAAAGTTGGAGAAACCCGGGAATAGAATCAGTGGTTTGGGCAAAGGACTTGATCACTAACAATCTCTACCACAGAGAGTTTATAGAGAAAAATACCTACACCATGAGGATATCATGTCAGTAAAACCAAAAGCTGGAGATACCCGGGATGGAAATTAGTGGTTTGGGCAAAGGATCAACATCCACGGCCAATGGTTTCCAACATCAAAAAATCCAATCCGAAATTTAACAATCATCTCTACTCACACAACCTCGATGTGGAGCACCTGATAGATTACTCCCACAATGCTTGAAGATTTCCTCTCCTAAGAACCATATTTCCTCCAGAAATCCTTCATTCACTAGTGGACATGCATAGGATGCAAGGCGGTTGCATCATACCAAGCAAGACGTTTCAAAAACGCATAAACGCCTTGCTTGGTTGTGCCTTAAAAGTGCTCTTTTTCTCGGCGGTTATGAAAACGCCATGAACTAGGTGAATTCTTCTTACGAATCCGCCACCTGGTGCCGCCTGGTGTCAGTCATATCATGTTGGATGATAGGTCGTTTTTCTACCAAATAAACTTGCTAACAATTTAAGTTTATATTTAAGTATAGCGAAAGCAAGGTCGATCCCAAGAGGAACAGTGTAATCAAATTCTTATTTTTATAGATCAAATTTTGGTTAGCAACCACGCTTCAAATAGAGAGATTTGTTTCTTTTATGAATTAAAACTAAATTAAACTACTCTATGAATGCAAATACGAATTCAAATAAACAATGCAAAAGACTCTTGTACTTTATCAGGTGATGAAATCCGGTAACAGGCAAATCCACATTAACATATAATTTATTCGATCATGGGCACAATAATTAATTAAGTTGCATGAATCAATCAGTTATAGACTGCCGAGAATCAGCTACAAGACACAATCCAATTTCTTCTTAGTTATTCGATAGCCAGCAAGGATCAGCTATAAACTGTCTACTTCTCTAATTAAGATATAACTTAGTTGGAATCAGCCTTGACCTAGATTTAATATCTTAACAGCATTAAGCACAAAAGAAACCCGATTCAGATAATTTATAATCAAAACAATTGTCACAAATTATCTACCCATTATTCTCACTATCTGCTGTTAGTTTCGCCACTAATTAAATCTACCCACTAGATAAAGATAAATAGCGGAATTTAATTGGCACTATCCTGAATAACCTAAGGTTGCGCAAGTCTCAAGCAATTCAGAAATCAAATATGCACACAGAATAATTAGGAATTCATACAAAGTAATTATTAAGCACGTTTAGGCCTCACATATAAATTATTGTTAATGCTTCATCGCCCTAACCGGAGTAGAAATTTAGCTACTCATACTAAGAACGATCACACAAATATATATATACATAATTAAATAAGAAAACAAAAGATGAAGAAGAAAAGTTTATTGATTATGCTGACGAGGAAATTGCAAGTGATGGCTCCAGTTCAAAAATTGTTCACAGCTCAAAAAACCCTAGGTTTTTCTCTTGTACGGCCGATCACGTCTAAATCCCAGCCGTAATGTCCAGAGGTCATATGCCGTGTGTGTCCTTTTTATACTACCACAACTAAATAATAAAAAAATAAAGAAATTTCAAAACCCTAATCCTAATTAGGAATAGAAAAGGAAAGTCTAAGATGCACCACACACGTGCACTTTATTCTAGTGCCATTTATGCACTAATTAAATATTCTTGCCACCACTAATTAAGGCCAAATTAAGTAGACTCTCATGCATATTCATTCCACATTCTAGCACTGATCTTTCAAAATACGCATAACTGATTAGTGATCGACATGTCGAAACACAACTTAGCCGCTCGTAGAAAAAGATCAGTACTAGAAATTGCCTTCTTCTCGTCGCTTTTTCTTCTTCCCGGAATAATGGAATTGTAACGATCCACTATCTGTTGGAGCACACTACCTCATTAAAAAACCTTTCGGAAAAAGAGTATAGTGTCTAGCTCCCTTAATGGCTCCAAGTATCCTCAATTTCATCTCTTTTCAGCAACTTTCCATTTAATTGTATTCCGCCATTATTCTTATCATTCATGTACTAAAACACACCTTCATGCACATCAAATGGCAAAAGAGAGAACTTAAATCATATAATTTAGATGTATAAAATACACCCTATCAAATATCCCCACACTTAGATCATGCTTGCCCTCAAGCATGGTACCATAAAGTTATTCATTCCAAAATCATAGGCAAAACAAAACATTCCCACAAAACCAAACCAAGCAACATTTACTACGGAACCAACCATCTTACCACAGACCATTCCTCTTTGCTTATAAAATCACTTCATCCTTATATCCTAGTCAAAATGTGCAATCAAGTCCAGCCTCACCAAGATTCACTCAATATCTCTCAAAAACAGGGACAGTCACACACATCACATTTCAGCACACTTTACAACAGGAATTGCAATGCCACTATCTCAACCACATAAAATAAATACTTGAACATAATAATTAGGAATCATATAAGGTTGGCTTGGGGTAAAGGTAGGAAAAATATATAGGAATAACTGGCTCACAAGTCTAAAATTATGCAAGTAAATTCATTCTCATTCTTGAAATTCTCGTGCTAGTGCTGGTGCTCATACTCAATAAAAGTGCAGCATTGAGATTACTACAAGTATGAACAAGTTGTTGTGCAAATAAAGAAACAAATCTTTGATGTTACTCACACAACAACTAAGAAAATGCTTGCTGCCCTTTTTGTTTTTTTTCCAGAAACCTCACCAGTAAGTCCTGCCAAATGTTTAGCTTTTACACCTCACTGGTTTCAGTCCTCCCAGATATCTAGTTTCATTTTTTTATTCATTTTCCATAGAACCTCACCGTTTCAGTCCTGCCAGTTATCACTGGTTTTTCAGTCCTGTCGGATATTTGGTTTTTTTCTTTTTTTTTTCTTTCTGGGCAGCAACAACAAACAAAATTCCACAGGACTAAAATAACATCTCATCATGCACATTGGAAGAGAATAAAAATACTCGCACAATATTAGAAGGTTAAGGCTAAGGCTATGGGTTTAAATATATATATATATATATATATATATATATATATATATATATATATATACATATAGTGGGTTTATAACAAAGAAACAGCCAGGTTTCAACGGGGTTCACTAGGGGTGTCGATATAATCGATAAAAGGTGGGAAAAATATATGTAGAAGTTGTGGGGTTTTATTCCTAATTGCCTATATGCTCAAATACCATTTAGCAGTTTTGAATCATAGCATACAAACCAAGTAAAATATACCAACATTTGATCTCTCAGAAAGAAAAAGAGCTATTTTATTTAATGCATATATTTTTCTTTCTTGGCTTTTGCTCTTTCTTGGGCTCAAATCCTCACAATTTACTAGGGTAAATAGAATGACTCTTTATTGCACTTTCATCGTTTCAGGACATATACAAGGACTACATGATTTCTTTCACAAAGAGGAATAAATTCAATCTTACCACAAACCCATGTTCCATAGCAAAATCAGCTCAATTAAGTTCATAGGAAAGGAATTATTTGCCCTTAATTAAAACCATTATTGTGTTTTCTTTCGAAAATATTATGAAAATTCAGAAAATTTTCATAAATTTAAAGCATCAAGGAACAATCACAATAACATCCTCCCCACACTTAAACTCTTGTTTGTCCTCAAACAAGCAATAAAAGTGCAAATAAAACATGTATCCATAAACATATTATTCAATACAAAGTAGTGCATGCTCACAGTCGAGAATCACAGAAAAAAGCATATAAATTAGGTTTAGAAAGAACCGGGTAGCAGTGAGCATCAAAATCTTTCAGTTTCAACACTGTGCACCCCTTCCGTTCGGGCGAACGGAACCACATCCATTCTTTGCTTTTCTCGATCTAAGCTTCAATCTGCATTCAAAGAATCATCAGTAACCCATTTTTTAATTTTCGATTTTTTTTAATTTGTTTTTGAATTTTTGTTTTTTTTAAAGAAAAACCGAAATTTAAAGCAAACAATTCAGAGAAAAATATAATTTTTTTAAAACGAATTTCAGAATTTTTTTTTTAAACAAACCAAAAATAAAAATGTAAATCAAATCAAACCAAAATAAAGCATAAAGAAATAACGATTGGGTTGCCTCCCAACAAGCGCTCCATTTTAACGGGCACGAGTTTGACCGTACTTCCTGCTCAGTGATACTTGGGCATCTCAAGTCTGGTAATATCCTCTACCATCTCTTGTGGCATCTCATAAAACGGTTTCACCCTATGTCCATTGACACTGAGTTCCTTCCCAGAATCCAAACTCTTCACATCCAAAGCTCCATTTGATCGAACCTTAAGAACCTCGAATGGTCCCAACCATTTTGATTTTAATTTTCCACCAATCAATCTCAACTTAGATTGAAAAACAAGAACTTTCTGTCCAACTTGGAATTGTTTACGCCTGATTAACCTATCATGCCACATCTTCGTCTTTTCCTTAAAACTCATGGCACTGTCATAAGACTCCAAACGAAATTCCTCCAGCTCTAGCAGTTGTAATTTCCGTTCCTCCCCACACTTGGATGCTTCCATATTCATCTGTTTAATCGCCCAATAAGCTTTGTGTTCAACCTCCACAGGTAAATGGCATGCTTTGCCAAAAAGCAGTCTGAATGGAGACATTCCAATGGGTGTCTTATATGCTGTTCTGTAAGCCCATAAAGCATCATCTAATCGAGCACTCCAATCCTTGCGAGAATTATTAACTGTCCGTTCCAGAATATGTTTAATCTCACGATTTGACACTTCTGCTTGCCCATTGGATTGCGGATGATATGCTGTGGCTAAACGATGGTGAACCCCGTACTTCTTCATGAGAGCTTCTATAGTTCGGTTGCAAAAATGAGTACCTTGATCACTTATAATAGCTTTAGGTACTCCAAATCTAGAGAATATGTTAATCTTTAAAAATTCTGCAACCACTTTAGAATCATTAGTACGGGTGGCTTTTGCTTCCACCCATTTCGAAACATAATCAACAGCTAGTAAGATATATAAATTACCACAAGAGTTAGGAAAAGGTCCCATACAATCCATTCCCCAAACATCAAATACCTCACATACAAGCACAGGAACTTGAGGCATTTCATCTCTATTAGATATATTGCCCATTCTTTGACATCTCTCACAAGATTTACAAAATATATATGCATCTCTAAACAATGTTACCCAATAAAAACCACTATCTAATACTTTTCTAGCAGTTCGTTTTGGTCCAAAATGTCCCCCACATGCATATGAATGACAATGAGCTAAAATATCATTAATTTCACTATCAGGAATGCACCTCCTAATTATCTGATCAAAACCAATTTTCCACAAGTGTGGTGCATCCCAAATAAAATATTTAGCATCATTACGAAGTTTAATTCTTTGTGCTCGTGTGAGATGGTCACGAACTTGTTCAGAAACCAAATAATTCACCATATCAGCATACCAAGGATCCATACCTAAGATTTCCAGCAACTGTTCACCCGGGAGGGGGTTCCGTTCGGCCGAACCGTACCCCTTCTGGACCAAACGGCTTAAGTGATCAGCAACGCGATTTTCCGCTCCTTTTTTATCTCTGATTTCCCAGTCGAATTCTTGAAGCAATAAAATCCAACGAATTAATCTCGGCTTGGATTCCTTCATTGCTAGCAAATATTTCAAAGCAGCATGGTCAGAATAAACAATAATTTTAGAACCCAATAAATAAGATCTAAATTTCTCAAATGCAAAAACAATAGCAAAGAGCTCTTTTTCCGTTGTGGTATAATTGCATTGAGCTGGATTCAGGGTTTTGGAAGCATAGTATATAACATGGCTTTCCTTCCCAATTTTCTGACCAAGCACTGCTCCAACAGCATAATCACTGGAATCACACATCAACTCAAATGGCAAATTCCAATCAGGTGGTTGAATAATTGGTGCTGTTGTTAGTTTCCCCTTAAGCAAATCAAAATCATTCTTGCAATACTCCGTCATGTCAAATGGCACCTCATGTTGAAGTAACTGAGTGAGTGGTTGGGCAATCTTTGCAAAATTCTCGATAAAGCGCCTGTAAAATCCTGCATGACCAAGAAATCCACGAATCTCCCTAACATTCGTGGGGTAAGGTAGTTTTGAAATTAAATCAACTTTAGCTTTATCAACTTGAATCCCTTTCTCAGAAACTATATGCCCAAGAACTATGCCTTCATTCACCATAAAATGACATTTTTCATAATAAGCACCAAGTTCTTATCAATGCATCTTTTCAAGACTTTATCAAGGTTCTCAAGACATGAATCAAAAGCATCACCATACACAGTAAAGTCATCCATAAACACTTCTATGCAATCTTCAATCATATCAGAAAATATACTCATCATGCATCTTTGAAAAATTCCAGGAGCATTGCATAAACCAAAAGAAATGCGTCTATATGCAAAAGTTCCATAAGGACAAGTAAATGTGGTTTTCTCTTGATCCTCCTTAGCTACAACAATTTGAAAATAACCACTATACCCATAAAGAAAGCAAAAATACACTTTCCCTGCTTATCTCTCAAGCATTTGATAAATAAAAGGTAGAGGGAAGTGATCTTTCCTAGTGGCTGCATTCAGTTTACGAAAATCAATGCACATTCTCCACCCAGTTTGTAAACGTGTAGGGACAAGTTCATTTTTATCATTAACCACAATTTGCAAACCAGATTTTTTTGGAACCACATGCACAGGACTAACCCACTTACTGTCAGAGATAGGATAAATAATACCAAGTTCAAGCAATTTATGAATTTCTTTCTTCACTACCTCTTTCATGTTAGGGTTCAATTTACGTTGCCTCTCACGAGTAGGCTTTGCATCAGACTCAAGAAGAATTCTATGCATACATACCGTTGGGCTTATACCTTTTAGGTCTGCTAGAGTCCATCCAATGGCAGTCATGCTCGAACGTAGCACCCTGAGTAGTCTATCCTCCTGAGTCGGGCTGAGGTTACAGTTAATGATCACTGGAAGAGTATCTCCGTCACCCACATACACATATTTCAGAGTATCTGGCAGAGGTTTCAGCTCCAACTTTGGTGCTTGAACGATTAACGGTAAAATCGTTTCTGAGGGGTCCCGTTCGCCCGAACGGAGGGGCTCTGTTTTTCCCGAAAACGGTTCCAAAGCATACAGAGACATTATTGCTTCATTGGACTCTCCATTTTGCATATTCCTTGCATCATAATTCGATTTACTTTGTGTAATCTCCATCTCTAATTTGTCCTGCAAAAACTCCGTCTCAAGATATTCTTGGACAAAAACATCAAAGTCATCCGTGAAATTAACATTCTCCACATCACTGGTGTTTTTCATAGCATCAAATATATGAAAAGTAATTTTCTCCCCAAAGAATTCACAACTAAGGATTCCTTTATCAACGTCAATTATTGCCTTAGCAGTTTTCATGAAAGGTCTCCCTAGTAACAAAGTAGCTGATTTTGATCCATAAGATTTACCCATATCAATAATATAAAAATCAGCAGGGTATACAAAATCATTAACTTTCACTAACATATTTTCAAGCACACCAATTGGATTACAGAAAGATCTATCAGCCAATTGAATAGCAGTATTAACCGAAGTCAATTTACCCAATTGCAATTCCTCATAAATTGAAAGCAGCATCACATTAATCGAAGCACCCAAATCAAACATAGCCCTTTCAATTTTATTGGTTCCTATAGTGCAAGGAATCGTAAACATACCTGGATCATTGCACTTTGGTGGAAGCTTTTTCTGAATAACAGCAGACACGTTCTCATTGACCACCAACTTTTCCTCCTCTTTTGATGTCACCTTTCCAGTGAGGAAGTCCTTCAAGAACTTTGCAAATTTGGGCATCTTCTTTATAGCTAAAGGAAGGGGACATTTATCTCGACTTTGCTGAAGATTTTGAGAATGTCACTCATGTCCTCATCCTTCTTGTTCTGAGCTAGTCTGCGAGGGAATGGTGGAGGTATTATGATACCAAAGGGTCTTTTCTTCTCAGAAATTTCCGCCTTATCCTTCTTAGGCCGTTTGTAGCCTGATTCCCTTTCGTTTTTGTCAGAAACTGGATCTGCGGGGGGGCTCCGTTCGGCCGAACGGTAGGGTGCAAAATCTGAAATATGCTCTTCTGACTGTACATTCGTGGTTTCTGGTGCAGGATCTTCCAAAATCCGACCACTCCTCAACGTGATCTGGCTCACATTTGTATTCGGGTTTGTCTGACTCTGCGATGGCAATTTTTCTTGATAACCCCTCATCTCATTAACTTGGCTGGAAAGTTGAGAAATATGGTGAGCATGTTTATCTAATTCCCGCCTCATTCCTTGAACCTCTTTCTTTATTCCGTTCATATCTTTAATATCAGTCATCATCTCCCTCATCATGTCCTCCATTGATTTGCTTGCCGCAGGTTGAGGTTGAGGCTGAGGCGGCATTTGAGAGACTTGGTAGTAACCTCGCTGATTTTGTTGCTTAAAATTATTGTTCATGTGTTGTGGTTGCTGTTGCTGGTTCTCTTGTCCACCCCATCTAAAGTTTGGGTGATCTCTCCATCCAGGGTTGTAAGTGCTGGAAAATGGATCATATCGCCTCTGTTGATTCCCGGAAGAATTGCTCACCCAGTTCGCTTGTGGTACTTGATCTTCATCCTCCACTGCGAATAAATTCGAGCGATCAGCACCCGCAAGATTCGATCTCATCTTCTCCATTCTGTCAAATATATTCTCGAAATCAACCGAAGAAGCTACAGTTGCTCGGCTGGTTATACGAGAATTTGGTCCTGAAAAATTCTTTGTAGCCTCGAAGAAGTCTTTGATCATTTTCCAGCAATCAGATGGTGTGTTGTTTAAAAAATGACCTCCACTTGCTGAGTTTAGATGCCATCTCATCTCTTCCAACATGCCCTCAAAGAAGCACTCCATCAATTCTTTCTCTGACAGACCATGATTAGGGCATCCATCCACCAGCCTCTTAAATCGGGTCCAATATGCACTAAGCGTCTCGTCATATTCCTGCTCAACTCCAGTTATTTTTCTTTTTGCTGCAGTCACCTTTGTAGCTGGAAAATATTGCTGCAAATATTCTTTTTTCAATTCCGCCCATGTATTTATTGAGTTGGCTTCCAAGCTATTGAACCATGCATTTGCTTCCCCTCCTAGAGCGAACGAGAATGCAGCGAGGCGGAAGTGCTCTTCAGTGACTCCAGTTGGCTTCTTTTGAATCTTGCAGATCTTTATGAACTCGCTTAAAAATTCCAAGAGATCTTCATTCTTCTTCCCATGAAACTTTGGCAGCAATGCCAACTTGATCTCGAAACTTGCTCCCTCGTCAGGCAAAACAATCGGTGATGGTGGATCTGCTACGTCTTGGTCGGATAACTCCTTCATAGTCCTTGCTCGATTTTCCGCCATCTCAATTCTTTCGTCCGAATCTGATCTGGATGAGCTTGATGAACTTTCGGAATTAGAATCCGACTCGGCAGGGGGCTCCGTTTGGGCAAACGGAAGGGTACCCGAACTGGAACTAGCAAGTTTCTTCGAGTCTCTAACCTCTTTTCTCAACCTCTTCTGTGTCTTCGTTATTTCTGGGTCGAGAGGTACGGTAGCTTTTATCGATCTCCTGGACATACACCAAGAGAAAATCAAAATCAAATAAAAATAAGAAAAGTAATCAACAACTATTCCCCGGCAGCGGCGCCAATTTGATAGATCGTTTTTCTACCAAATAAACTTTCTAATAATTTAAGTTTATATTTAAGTATAGTGAAAGCAAGGTCGATCCCACGAGGAACAGTGTAATCAAATTCTTATTTTTATAGATCAAATTTTGGTTAGCAACCACGCTTCAAATAGAGAGATTTGTTTTTTTATGAAATTAAACTAAATTAAACTACTCTATGAATGCAAATACGAATTCAAATAAACAATGCAAAAGACTCTTGTACTTTATCAGGTGATGAAATCCGGTAACAGGCAAATCCACATTACCATATAATTTATTCGATCATGGGCACAATAATTACATAAGTTGCATGAATCAATCAGTTATAGACTGCCAAGAATCAGCTACAAGACACAATCCAATTTCTTCTTAGTTATTCGATAGCCAGCAAGGATCAGCTATAAACTGTCTACTTCTCTAATTAAGATATAACTTAGTTGGAATCAGCCTAGACCTAGATTTAATATCTTAACAACATTAAGCACAAAAGAAACCCGATTCAGATAATTTATAATCAAAACAATTGTCACAAATTATCTACCCATTATTCTCACTATCTGCTGTTAGTTTCGCCACTAATTAAATCTACCCACTAGATAAAGATAAATAGCGGAATTTAATTGGCACTATGCTGAATAACCTAAGGTTGCGCAAGTCTCAAGCAATTCAGAAATCAAATATGCACACAGAATAATTAGGAATTCATACAAAGTAATTATTAAGCACGTTTAGGCCTCACATATAAATTATTGTTAATGCTTCATCGCCCTAACCGGAGTAGAAATTTAGCTACTCATACTAAGAACGATCACACAAATAATATATATATACATAATTAAATAAGAAAACAAAAGATGAAGAAGAAAAGTTTATTGATTATGCTGACGAGGAAATTGCAAGTGATGGCTCCAGTTCAAAAATTGTTCACAGCTCAAAAAACCCTAGGTTTTTCTCTTGTACGGCCGATCACGTCTAAATCCCAGCCGTAATGTCCAGAGGTCATATGCCGTGTGTGTGTCCTATTTATACTACCACAACTAAATAATAAAAAAATAACGAAATTTCAAAACCCTAATCCTAATTAGGTACAGAAAAGGAAAGTCTAAGATGCACCACACACGTGCACTTTATTCTAGTGCCATTTATGCACTAATTAAATATTCTTGCCACCACTAATTAAGGCCAAATTAAGTAGACTCTCATGCATATTCATTCCACATTCTAGCACTGATCTTTCAAAATACGCATAGCTGATTAGTGATCGACATGTCGAAACACAACTTAGCCGCTCGTAGAAAAAGATCAGTACTAGAAATTGCCTTCTTCTCGTCGCTTTTTCTTCTTTCCGGAATAATGGAATTGTAACGATCCACTATCTGTTGGAGCACACTACCTCATTAAAAAACCTTTCGGAAAAAGAGTATAGTGTCTAGCTCCCTTCATGGCTCCAAGTATCCTCAATTTCATCTCTTTTCAGCAACTTTACATTTAATTGTATTCCGCCATTTTTCTTATCATTCCTGTACTAAAACACACCTTCATGCACATCAAATGGCAAAAGAGAGAACTTAAATCATATAATTTAGATGCATAAAATACACCCAATCATTGGACGGTATCGCCAGCTTCATTTCGCCTGCAGAAGCGATATCACTAATATCAGTCGCCTATGAAGTGGTTACGATACCGCCACTTCATTCGCTTGAATTTTGGAAAATTATTGAATGCCGGGAATGTTAAAAAACCGTAATGGTTACGATATCGCCTCAAATACAGCCTGTAGGCGAATAATGTAGGCAAACTCACCTAATGAAATAGGCAAATTTGTGTGCGAATTCGCCTCCTGAAATTATCGTGCCAACATAGACTCACTAGGGAGTTGCATGGCGAAATTGCTTTTGTAGGCGAATTTGGAGGCGACACCGTTTTGTGTCCGGTTGTAGATTGTGGAGCATGAAAAATGTGGTGGCGAAAACGCTTCTTTATTCGCCTCTAAGCGAATATTTTGTTACGATATCATCTACAAGCAGTGCAAAATTGGCTAATATTTGAAAAATGTGACCCATTTCTTTCGAAACATGAATTGGTATTCTGATACAACAAAAACATGTCAGTTTCCAATCACCACCCTATACTAAAGAGACACAACCTCATATTAAAGTGCACACAAGTGCATTACCAATGTCAATTCCTAATTAAAAAGTGCCAGTTTCCAATCACCACCCTACTAAAGTGCACACAAGTGCATTACCAATGTCAATTCCTAATTTTAAAAAAAACTAGATGCAATGGACAACACCTTGTCACGTGGTAGGTAGCTTCCGGAATTGTGGCCTAGCAATGGTAAAAGCACGGTCGTGGACTAGGTGGCGTGCCAATCGGTCTCTTCCATTGTTAAGTTCTTCCAAGAAGAAAGGCATGGTATCATCCATGAATACCTATGCATGAAACAAATGTGCATTAGGAAGTTGTCATGAAGAGTAATAGAATTAGATTGTAGAAGGTTATGTTTAGGTTACCTTTAGAAGATCATGCATGTTGTTTTGAAAACCATCTACCACCATCAAACCAAACAGCATCGTGTAATAACCACATTCCCAGTTCGAGGATTGCTTCCTATACTACAATATCTATACTCCATGGTTATAGCAATGGTGTAGGCTAAAAAAATTGAATTGAAATTAAGTGATAGCATAAGCATAACAAGTTAGCCTAATGAAATGCATTGTCAAGGAGATCGGCGAATGTCCGGGTTGGAGGGCGGTGGAGGGGATCTATCCAATATACTTGCTTCAAATCTAGTATTAATGCAACAAAGCTCCAATGATCACTACACATGACATGAAATAATCCAAATGGTCATATTAGTTTGGAGAAACATACAATGTAGAAAAGCTAAAAGAATAGAGAAAATTGCAAGGTTTACCTCTCGAGATATGGTCCAATGATTATTTTATTGGATTTGTAAGAGAAAGTGTTAGCCAATCCTAATTTGTGTAAACATATGAGATCGTATCTCTCGTCTGTGCTCACTAGGGTTCTTCCGCAAAACCGATCACCGCTGCAACACCGATCGTCGTCGCCTGGACAACAATCTTCATCCCAGCCGCCTGGATCCCTGCTGCCCGGACTGCCCAAAAGCTCTGTCCGGAGACTGATTTCCGGTGAAACCTGTGCGGGTTCTGTCCGGAGACTGATCCGGCGAATCCTGTGCGGGCTCTGCCCGGAGACTGTCCGTCGAAACCTGTGTTGTCCGGGCTCTGTCCGGAATCTGTGCGGAACTTGAGAGGGATCTGTCCGGAGACTGATTTCTGGCGACGGCAGCATATGTGGGTTGGAATTGTGTAGGAGGTGTTTGACGGCTCAGCGACACGGCCGTTGATCGGCGCCGCCAGGATGGCGGTGCCATCACCGATCGATCCGATACCTCCTAACCTATCTTGGTCTCCACCTACTTCATATGCACAAGCCTTGAATAAGAAATCTCTAGATTTGGTTGTCCTTTCTTCTAGATCAGAACCCAGAGCATTATTCAATCCAAAACCCCGAATTGATCACCTAGGGGAACCAGGGATCCACTTCTCAGACGAGGAATGCGATACCCTGGAAGCCCCTCTCCGATACACTCTGGTCGGAAGTTTTTCCCGGGCTCGGCCACAGCTTGAACGTGTCCGGCGTGATGTTCATACGGCGGGTTTCACTGGCCAGTTTGGTATCTATCTGGTTGACAACCGTCATGTTTTTATTCATTTTCAACTTGCAGGTGACTATTATCGCTGCTGGATGCACAAGATATGGGATTTCGGGTTCTACTCAATTAGAATTACGAAATGGAGCCCCGATTTCAACCCCAATGCTGACTCACCTGTAGTTCCAGTATGGGTAAGCTTGTATGGGTTACCGCAACAACTTTTTGATGAGTCTTCAATGCTCTCTATTGGTAATTTAATTGGACATCCTGTGAAAATAGACCAAGCAACTCTAAATAGATCTAGACCTCATGTGGCCAAAGTATGTGTTGAATTAGATGTATCAAAACCATTACTTGAAAGAATCTGGATAAGCTATAGGTCTTCAGGTTTCTGGCAGTATATTGAGTATGAAAGGTTGCCTGATTATTTTCTTAACTTCTCTAAGCTTGGTCATACTAGTTCTATTTGTAAAATGGATACAACAGTTAAACAAAATCCCAATTTTTGGAGGCCAATGACTAAGACAGTTGGTACTGAAACACATCAAAAGGATGAACATGTTATTACTAACCATCCTGCTAAAGAAACCAACTTGGAAAAGATTGGACATGTTGCAGGTGACAGACAGGTATGGAAGACCAAAGGAAAAGCTAAGGTTGCTACAACAAACAAGAAGGATGAGGTCTCAAATCCTCAGGTTAAGGTACCTCTAGCTGATTCAGTGACATCTGGTAGTAAGGTTAATACTCATAACAGTTTCAATGTGCTCATGGAAAATATAACTATTGAAACTGAAACTGAGAATGATCCCAATATTAAGCCTAAACAGGGCAAAGAAAAGACAGTGTTTTTAATGCTCTACAGCATGCCAGGGATAAGTCACCTGGTATGCTCTCTATTACTAATATCTCTACTCAAGATGATGCAGATGAATAAATAACACCACAGGAAGGGAATACAGAGGACAATTCAATTGATACTGACATCAGTCATCAGGAACAAGCTATATTGGAGGAGGAAAAAAATATGGATAATTTTGGCACAAGGGATAATGTCTCAGATGGTGAGGCAGATCTAAATGGGTATACTAGTCCCTAAGGTATGATATATAAAAATAAAGTGCAGAGTCTAAGTGAGCCTGGAAGTCCAACTGAGAAATGGTCAAATGAAAAAGGTGATAGGCAAGGGGATTTTATAGTTGAAACCTTACTTCAGTCTCAACAAAAATTCAATAAGTTGATAACTAGCAAGTCTGTTAGTCAGTCAGAGTCTGTGCAAGTAGGGACCCAGGGGAAGCGTAAATATAATAGAAAAGATTATACGCAGGGTCCTAAAACTGTCAGTACTAGATCACAACTTGGTCCCTCTAATATTAGTTGATTATGATTAGTCTTAATATTTGTGTTTGGAATGTTAGAGGTATTAAGAGCAAGTCAGCTCAACGGAGAGTCAGGAATATAAAAAGGAAAAATAAAATTGGCCTTTTTGTTATTATAGAACCAATGTTAAAATCTGACACGATTCAATCTACTGCTTTCCAGTTAGGATATAATCATTTTTATACAGATCCTAGAGATAAAATATGGTTATTCTGGGATGATACTTATCATGTGTCAGTCAACTTTGTGCATGATCAATTTATTTTAGCTGAGATTAAACATGAGTCTATACCTACACCATGGAATAGTGCTTTTGTTTATGGAAGACATACCAGACTAGATAGGGAGCCTCTCTGGCAGGATTTAAGTGCATTTAGCAATAATGCTTTGATGATTGCAGGAGACTTTAATGTAGTTAGGGAGGTCAGTGAATACTTGGGTGAGTCATCACCTAGCCATAACAGTATGCTAGATTTTAATAACTTTATTAAGGTCAATAATCTGGTTGAATTACCTACTATAGGTAATTTATTTACTTGGTATGGAGTTCGTCGTAGAGGTAATGTCTGGCAAAGGCTTGATAGAGGCTTAGCCAACAATATGTTTTTGAAGTTTTTCCACATAGTAGGGTTAAGGTCAAGTCTAGGTCACCCTCAGATCAGTCTCCCTTAATGATGACATTAGAAAATAATGACCATCAGTCAGGGCCAAAATCCTTTAAATTTCAGAATTGCTGGCTGCTACATGATGATATTAATAGAGTCATTTCTGAAAACTGGAATTTGAACTGTGAAACATATGGCATGATGAAATTTTCCTTGAAACTGAGAAGACTAAAATTGAGACTTAGAGAATGGAACAAGGAAATTTTTGGTAATGTTAATGATAGAGTTACTAGTGCCGAATTGCTAGTTGAACAGAGTGAGGTAACATTTCAAAATGATAGCAGTATTGTTAATAAGTCAGAACTGAATAGGTTACAAGCTGAATTGACTTTAGCACTTGCTAGACAAGAGGTTTTTTGGAAACAAAAATCAAGGGTTAAGTGGTTGAAGGAGGGAGACTCAAACTCTAAGTTCTTTCATGCTACTGTCAAATCCAAAAATGCTAGACAAAGAATTTTAGCTATCAGGGATAGCCAAAATAATTTGTTGACTAATCCTGATCTTATTGGTGCAGAGGCAGTTAATTTCTTCTCTAATTTATTATCTGAAGAACAACAGGTTGATCATGATCAGAACAATATTCCTTTGCTTGTTACTGATGAGACGAATCAGAATTTGGTCAAGCTTACTGAAATGGAGGAGTTAAAAAAGGCTGTCTTTTCAATGGATGGTGACTCAGCCCCGGGACCTGATGGTTTTTCAGGGAAGTCTTTTCATGCATGTTGGGATATTATATGTGATGATTTGCTAAATGCTGTGAATGAATTTTTATCTGGAGTACCTATTCCTAAAGCCATATCTTCTACATTCATCACATTGATACCTAAAAAATCAGTGATTAACCATTTCTCTGATTTTAGACCTATTAGTCTCTCTAACTTTGTTAATAAGATCTTTAGTAAACTATACACAAAGAGACTTAAGCCCATAATGACTAGTTTGATTTCCCCTGAACAGTCAGCTTTTGTTCAGGGACGTGAACTAGCTAACAATGTACTACTCATGCAAGAAATAACCAATTTTAAAATATTAAAACTGGAGGCTCCAATATTTTCTTTAAACTGGATATGGTCAAGGCATTTGACAGGATTTCATGGAGTTTCTTGAAATTATTTTTATTAAAATTGGGTTTTCATAGCAAATTTGTCAGTAATGTTATGGGCAACATATCTGCAACTAAATGTTCAGTTCTTGTGAATGGTCAGCCTAAAGGATTCTTTAGTACCTCAAGGGGAATTAAATAAGGAGATCCTTTATCTCCATTTTTGTTTATATTACTCACTGAGGTGTTTTCTAGAAACTTAGGTTTACTGTTTAATGACTCAAGAATTGGTTATTTCAAGTTGCCACATTCAGCAAGAAAAATAACTCACCTACACTTTGCAGATGATATTGTTGTGTTCCTTAAACCTAATAGAACTAGTATTACCAATCTGAGGAGTTTCTTAATGTGTTATGGATCTGATACTGGTCAAAATATTAACCTGGAAAAATCTTCTTATTACATCACCAAACATGCACCATTATCTGTTTAGTTTATGGTTGAACAAATTTCAGGGATCACAGAGGGTCACTTTCCTTTTATCTATTTGGGATGTCCCATTTATTTGGGTAGGACTAAGCACTCATATTTTCAGTCCCTCTATGATAAAATGGCATCAAAACTAGCTATATGGCAAAATAAATGGCTTAACCAGGCTGGGAGATTAATTTTAATTAAGCATGTTTTATCAGCTATACCCCTTCATATACTTACTGTCATAAAACCTACAAGAGGGGTGATTGATAAGTTGCATGCATTGTTGTCGAAATTTTTGTGGGGGTCCTCACAATATGGTCAGAAAAGAGTATGGAAGTCTTGGACTAATGTTTGTTATCCTACATATGAGAATGGATTGGGAGTTAAAATCTTCATCTAACAATGCAAGCCTTCTCTTTAAAGTTGTGGTGGAAATTACAGGCAGGAAGGAGCTTATGGGCTGAATTCATGTGGTCCTTGCCTAATTATCAGAAGAATTCGAAAACATTGCGCAGAATCAAGGAAGTTGAGGATACAGCAACTTCAAATACATATATACAAATTGGAAAAGGACAGGTGTCCTTTTGGAATGCTCAATGGATGGGAGGTAAAACATTAATTGATCAATGGGATGATACACATGAGATTATTGCTCCTGAGTTGACTGTTGCTGAACTTATCAATCATCAAGAATACTATATTGAGTTGTTGAAACATGGATTTCCTGATTTATGTGTTACTATGCTTTCACAAGACTTTCCATTATTTGATGGATATGATGATGTGATGATATGGAAGCCTAGTTCACTTGGAATTTTTACAACTTCATCTGCTTATGAACTTATCAGACCTAAAAAGATGAAAGTTAACTCCTTTAAGCATATATGGTCAAAATATGTTCCCAAAAAATGGTAATTCTGTGTTGGAGATTGGTTAATAGACTCATTCCCACAGCTGATATTCTGGAATCTATCTTTATACATCAACCATCTGTTTGTTGTTTTTGCTACTCTGATTCAGATGAGTTACATCATGTTTTTCATAGTTGCAGGAATATAAGATGGATATGGGAGACTATAAGCAGATCATTTGATCTTATTCATGTTTATTCTGAGTCTTTATGGGATATCCTGTTCTATTACTGGAATTTGAAAGATACTAGTTTCAAGGCTAATATAGCTAGACTGATCCCAGTTGTTGTGATTTGGGGCATTTGGTGTGCTAGAGCTTCTTTCCGATATGATAATGGCATACCAAATAGACATAATATAGCTCTGAACATACAGAATTTGATCACCTACATTATACAAGCTCATGCTACTTCTTGGTCTAGGTTTAAGCCACCTGTCCAATTCACACTCAATTCTGTTCATACTGTGGCTAGACATAGGCCAAAGAGGATCATAAAGTTGAAATTACCTGATCTGAACTGGGTCAAATTGAATTCTGATGGTTCCTTATTGCAGAATGGTAGAGCTGGAGCAGGTTTTGTCATTAGGGATGCCAACGACAGAGTCTTACATGCTAAATCCTTAGTGATAAAAGCAAATTCCAGTCTTGAGGCTGAAGCCATTGCTTTGGCTATGGGACTGGAAACAGCTTATTATTATAATTTTCAGCATGTGCAGGTTGAGATGGACTCACAGGTGTTACTGATGATCATTCACAAAACTTATAGAATTCCTTGGACATTGATGAAATATATATATGGAATATATGGGACCTATCAGGTGATATAACTACAACTTTTACTCATATATATAGAGAGGCAAATGCTGTTGTTGATGCATTAGCCAAGCTTGCTACAGAAACTAATAACTCTCATGTATACACTAGTGAAACTTTACCAAGGAATATTCAGGGACTTGTATCTCTGGGTAGCATGGAATTGCCTTATCTTAGGCATAGATTAACATCAAAAAAGAATTTTTACTTTTGTTTCTGTGATGCAGAATATGAGAAGATGATGTCGCTGCAAAGCAAGAATTTTTACGCTGTGAGCAAAGAGGACTGGATACAAAGGATCAAGAAGGCAAGCAAGGATCAAGGTGTACAATGGTGGTTATCAGTATTGAACAAACCTGTAAAATGACCCATTGTGCTTATAGAATCATGTTGCTTGGAGAGTATGGAGCTGGAGCATGGAGCTGACATGTGCAGCAGTGATATAATGGACACATGGAAACTCAATCTAATGATGTCTGGATTGTAATAGACTAGACTATTTCCCTCTTTGTCAATTATGCAATAGAGTGCTTATTTCTTATCTTTTCCCCGTACTCGTCGGCAGAGTTGGGTATTGCATAGCAAACCCTAATATGCTTGCGAATTATGAGTCTTTTCATCAGCAAAATTGGAAATCGCTTTGGCATGCCCTAACCTGCTTGTGAAAATTGACATGGGAAAAGTATAAGGAAAGGGATTCTTGTTTCAAGCCCTGTGCTTGTCGGCAGAGTTAGGTATTGCATAGCAAACCCTAATGTACTTGCAAGTATTGAGTCAATTCATCGATAGAACTGGGTATCGCTATGGCGTGACCTAACATGTTCGTGAATTTTGACATGGGTAAGGACAAGGATCTCTCATAGATGAATAATATTTCAATTTTGAATTGTAAATTTGGCCTAATTTGGCTTTTTATGGTGTAGTGAGCCTAATAAATTTCACTCCACTTCTAAGTGGTTTACATTTAAAAAAAAACATATGAGACCGTAGAGGTGGACTAACACAACATTTGCCAAACTAATTCTTGCTTGTGGATTCACTACTACATCATTCTTTCTTGCACATAAAACACACACACAATAGTTATTTGTGAGGGCCCAACAAGTGATAAACTTTACTCTACCATGTCCTTCATGTAATAAATGTCAAAATAAAGGAAACTAAATGCCCATTAAACATTGACATGAAATGTTAGACACATACCTTACTTGTAGAAGAAGCTCTTAGCTTGTAGTTGATGTGTACTTCACAAAGTTGCAAGCTTTGTTGGTTTTACCCAAATTTTAATGAAGGTTGATCTAGATTGATGGGTTTTTAGGTTCCTAGGGTTAAGCTCATGGCAAGAGAACAAGGTTTGAGCTTTGAGAATGAGATTGTGCTTAGGATGGAAGTGATTTTCGTATTGGAATGGTATGAGAATGGATTTGGATTGAATGGATTTGTGCTTGAGGTTGAGTAGGGGATAAGGTGAGAGAGAATGGAGGGTAGATGGATAGGAAAATGAGGTTGAGAGTAGGAAAATCCGGGTAAAATGATATATATAGCATGGTTTAGGTGGACAAAACATGCCTTAATAGTAATTTCGGTTGGTTACTGTTTTACTTACTTGCGAGTTCGCCTGTACTATCGCTTAGAAGCGAGTACTGGTGGCGATATCGCTCCTTCTTTGTTCAGGCTTCCATATATAATGAGTTTGTAAAAATAACATGTTTAATTAAACATGTTACAGTACTAATGTTACATGTTACATGATATTTTAGAAAGAATTTGTCATAAATCTACAAGTACTACTGTGTTGGGAATATTTCAAATCCATTAATTCCCTAATACATATCAGCTTTGGAGGCCACATATGTCATTGTATCTGTTGAAATGGTTAAGAAAGTTCCGCGTATTATGAGATAGTTTTTTGTAATGGTTAACAAAAATCCATATAAAAAATGCTAGTTACTGATCAGTATTGGAAAAGTATGTTATTGTCGGGTTGTCATCTGCAGAACAGCACATTACAGGAACACACTATGACTCGTGTAACATCGGTTATCTTAAAGTACACATGGATGTTTTCATAATTTGTATATTAGTACCGAGATGAGTCAAGGAACTAATTATACTAATATTGGATAAGCATGTTATTGTCGGGTTGTCATCTGTAGAACATCACATTACAGGTATATAAAATGTGCGACGGTCTTGCCGTTATGTGGAGAAAATACTATTCAAGAGTTGGCTTGTACAGAATCAAGTACAGTGTTGTCTAATTGTTCAATTAGTATGAACGTAATATGAATCTGTGTTCCGGTAAACATCCAGAACGATTATATTTGTTTTGCGCTCTTATCACGTGTGGGTACTCGAGTAAGAGTTGAATATGCCCGTGTAACTCCAGTTACTAGTGTTAACCGAATAATTTTTGATGAATCGAAGAAAGTTACACTCGATTTTGGCACATGGTTTATCGTTGCGGGTCTGTGGGTGTGGTTTTAGGGTTCAGAGGGTTTAGGGTTTAGGGTTGAGTTTACTTGTAAGCGAACTCGCCAATAGTCATGCCTATAGGTTTAATCTAAGCAAAGTTGTAACCTCGTTCGCCTGTAAGCGTGTATAGGTTACGAGTTCGCCTGTAGGTATTTAGTTGAAAAAAAATACTTAAAGTATATTTGCAGGCGGGAGAGATCAGAATCCCCAAATCTTCCGCCCGCAAAACCCTAAATCCCCCAGAAACCAAACGTCGAATCGCCACCACAGCATGGGTCGGAGCAAACAGGCCGGAAAAACCATCACCCCACCGGCTCCCAAGCGACAGAGGACGGGCCCAAGCACACGATCCAACCCGACTGAATCGGAAGAAGAAGAGAAGACGTTGCAACAGGCACTCCGTCGGCAGAGAAGAGATGGTGCATTCGCCAGAGGTCCGGCCTGTCCACGGACCAGAAATGCTACCCAGCCACCGCCCCAACGCGCCACCTCCTCACAGGCACCACCCCAACGCGCCACCTCGTCACAGCCCGACCCATCCGCCACTACCTCTGCACAGGCTCAGCCCACCGCCGCCACTCCGTCCCGTGCTGCTGCCAACGACGTGGGAAACGATGACGAGGACGAGGAGCGGTCCCTTTTTATCGGCCCGAAAGCGGAAGCGAGGTACGCCCGATATTCCAGTCGCACTATTTTAAATGTTAAGGTGTTTGACATGTCTAGGATTGGTAGTTTGGGTCTTGATAAAGTTGTAGAGTTCTTTAGAGCCACTCACCTAGATGGGATGCTGACTTTGACTGAGCCGGTGCATAGGGAAGAGTGTCTTCAATTTTATGCCAATCTTAAGTTTGAGAAGGATGCCGAAGAGGCGACTACGATGGTTAGGGGTGAGACATTTAAGGTAGATAAGTTCTTGATTAATGAGGTTATAGGATGCCCTTATGTGTCTAGTGATCAAACAAGGCCGTTGGATCCAAATGGCCCTTATGAGATATACCACGCCCAAAGTTTCCCAACCTTGTTGAATGAGAGCATCCTAGACCCCGTCGCCATGCGTAGGAAGTTCTTTAAGACACGTAGTAAGGTGGCTGGTACGGCGAAAAAGTATAAGATTGCGAGCCTTACTCAAGAGGAGCGGTTGGTGTTCGAGCTTGTGTGCTTCAATATCATGTCCTCGGGTGGTCATACCTGTGAGCCAACCATCGCCAACTTGATGGTTTTCTACCACCTAATGGAGAAGGTGAAGATCAATCTCGGGTACACCATCATCAAGCACATGCTGAAGCGTGCGAAGGACAAGGCCGATGCGACGATCCCTTATGGGCAGCTCATAACCGCGATGATGAAGAAGAAGGGTGTTAGACCTCTGAGCATGGCCGAGCCAGTGAAATAATACGACGAGACTTGGCTACGCAACAAGGGGTTGCAAATCAGTGCGGAGGGAGTGATGACGAAGAAGGCCATGGGTGCTTCGAGTTCTCGCAGCCGATCTGAATTGAGTGATGGTGAGTATCATTTAATGATAAATGTTTGCAACATTTTTGTTTACTAATTGTGGTTTTCCCGTTTGCAGCTCACGATCTCGCTTGGCGTGAACGGTTGGTCCTATATGTTGGACAACTTGCAAGTAAGGTAGAAGAGGTGAAGCTGGAGCAAGTAAAAGAGAGGGAGGACGTACTGGCATCTGGTAGAATGTTGAATTTGAATCCGGATTTGAGTGATGATGAAGAAAAGCGAGATTTCTCGGTTCAACGATTGCCTCCCATGACCGACATTGATGATTACATTCCTGAAGATGAAGCGAGACCTGAAAACGAGGCAGAAGATGAAATCCCCACTGATGGCGAGGGAGGAAGCTACTGACCCCGATGCAGAGCAACTTGGGAATGATGGCATGGATGAAGACCCACAGAGGTATGGACACATTGTCAATGGAGACGACGATGTGTTTGAACTGGTTCGCCGAGTCGAGAACAAGCAATCATCTCCAGCCGCGGAGTCGTCTGAAGAAGATGATGAAGATGAATATGGAGAGAAGACTGCAAGCGAAGATGATGAAGATGATGACGACGAAGAATGATCGTTGCACTTCATCTTATTGTGTTGTCTAGCCTTCTTTTGTTTCAACACTAAACAATGGTTCATGAATGGTTGTTAATGGTATTGAATTGATTTAGTATGGTATTTTAATAATAAAATTACATTTCATGTATTTCTTCAATGTTAACCATACACAAAAGCACCTAGATTTACATGTAAACAAAGTGTATTCAAAGAGTAGGCGAGACAGAAGAAGATTTCGCTAGCTGAACAAATGAGAGGTGAATTCGTAAGTGTGAACGTCTATAAACTTATCTTAAAGCGAACTCTCTTCCTGGCTCGCCACAGGCGACAGAGTCTACCAGGCGATTGAAAAGGCGAAATCGTAAATATAAACGTCTATAAACTTATCTTAAAAGCAAAATCTCTTCCATGCTCGCCACAAGTGACAGATTCTACCAGGCGACAGAAGAGGCGAACTCGTAACAGGTAGGCGAATAAGCTTACGGTTTCACTGGCCAGGTTGATTATTTTTTAAAATGCTCAAGTATAGAACACAAAATAATGACGCCGTTTCATACATAAACGAATTAAGAGGCGATATCGCTTCTAAGTATCAAGTAGGGTTTAGCATTCTTGTAATAAAAACAACATGGGATCGAGTTCGCTCCCATTTTCGCCTGTACACGTAAGCTTTAGCGATATCGTTTCCTCGTGTTGTCAACAATCTCACATCGGTGGATTGAAAGCCAATTGATCAGTAAATATCTACTGGCAAAATAGAAGGGTTCGAACTCGCCAATACATTTGCCTGAAATTTATCATGAAAATATTTCAAAGTTAACAACATATGACCATATTTTTGGCCATATAGTCCAAATACACGGCGTTGAAAAGTCATCCATTTTGGCATTGACTAGTTGTCCTGGCGCTCTACAGGTTCCGCCATAACCCGACGAATGGACTCCATACTCCGCCAGCAATTGACGCCAAACTCCGCCTAACTCAAACCCAGATACTTATAGAAAATAAAAATAAAATTAATAAAATATGAATTCAATAAAAATCAAATTAGGCAACTACCGCATTGGACCATGATTTATAACCCAGCAGGATAGAAAAGAATTTTGTGAACAGAAGTTTTGAATATTTGTTACATAAAACTCATATATTGAAGTTCTTTGTAATTGTACTGTCCTTCATAATAATTTCTACAAAATACAAAGGGATCAAAAGATTAAAATTAGTGTCATTATTACCAAAATAAAAAGGGATCTAGTAGTACATACAAGCGAATTCGCCTTTCCCCTCGCCTGCATACGTGGTAAGAGGCGAGTTCGCCTCCTGGCAATGTCATTATTCCCACATCGGTGGATTGAAAGCCAATTGATCAGTATATATGTGCTGGCAAAATAGAAGGGCTCGATAAGTCGCCGACCCGCGGAAATTACCCATGAAACAACACTTGATTGCAATATACATACACTATACATTCACAGCCCATACCCGATGAGGCCCATATCATAGTTCCCAGGTCCAAAGGCCAACATTTTTTTTATTTACAAGGGAATTCGCCTGATAGATCGCCTCTAAGCGGTGGAGTTGGCGAACTCGTAAACAGCAGGCCTATAAATAGTCAACTGAAACCAGACGCGTTCATAATCAGATCCCCAAATTTGTAACCCTCACATTCATCAGAAACCTCCCCAAACTCCGATCCGCCGCCGCACACCCGTCAATTCCACAGGCAAATCAGCGCTCTAACGGCCCAATCTCCCCCAATTTGTAAGTTCTACTCATCTTTAACTATTTTTAATCATTATTTTCGTATATTTCGTTTATTTTATACATTCGTTCTGTACAAGCTTAGCTTTCAATTTAGGTGTGATGTTGAATGTGTTTTTTTATGGGTTAAATCATAGATTAAGGTTGGGTTTTGTTTGTTAGGTTTTTTAGGAAATCTCAAACATGCCTCTGAAGGGTAAGGGTAAAAAGGCCGCCGCCGAATCGACCGAGCCTATCAAGTACGATATGGCTAAGTTTGTTAGTGAACAAGCTTATCTAAAGTATTCTAGTTTTCAAAATGCCAAGGCTGTCTTGAACGAGTTGATGGTGGTGGATGAGAGTCAAGTGGACGACATAGGTTTGAAAGAGGTTTGGGAACTTCTTGAATATCAAGAAGCTCACAAGTTGATGAAGGTGAATGAGCCGGGCTATCTGGAGGAGACTATGCAGTTCTACGCTGATTTCCGACAGGTTGGTGACGTGTGGAAGACCAAGGTCAACAAGAAGGAGTTCGAGGTAAGTCCAAAACTGATCAATGATGCCCTCAGTGTTGTGTTCGAGGACGAGGATAAACCTGTAGATCTATACGCAAGGGGAGAATGGCCTAGTGAGTTGCTTGTTTCCCACGAGATGCTGAAGCAATATGGCAAGACACACTTTGGTCTAGATGAGGTTGAACTTGGAACGCCGAAGGATTACAAGCTATACAAGCTCACCCCTGAGAGGAGGATATTGTATGAGATGGTTGCTACAAATCTTGTGCCTAAAGGTGGGTGGTTGGCCGAACCAAACTACACGACTTTGATCGAGTACTACATGGTGGCGGAGGAAGTCATGCTTAACATTGGATATACCATTTTCCAACACATGAAGAAGAGCGTGGTAGAAAACAACATGGTTGTGAAGAAATTTCCCGATGCAAACTTCATAACTAAATTCCTCCGCATAAAGCAACCAGGCTTAAGTTCTCCGGCACCGGGAAGCCGTTTGAGTACTACACGAAGGAGTACTACCAGAAGAAGAAGTGGGAGTTGGTTGGGGGGACTTGGCAAGAGAAGGTGGAGAAGGATGTCCCGGCGGAGCCAGAACCAAATGGAGGTAAATTATTTTTTATTCATGTATTTTGTACTTGTGATGTTAGTACAATTTAGAACAAAACTTGACATTTTCAATGTCTATCATTTACTAGCGCCAAGAGAAGCCTATTACCAAGGGTTTGAGGACTCTGTGTTCTCGATGATGACCGAGATTGCTAACGTCCAAGAGAATGCATGGGAGACTCGCCGCATTCTTCGGAGTTTTTGTAAAGACTACCTTCGTCAGCATCAACAACAAGCCACACCAGAGGACCAGGACGGTGTAGCCAATGACAACTCTACCAAGCTAGAAGTGTTGAATTATGCTATGAATTTTATTTCAGCTGTAATGTTACATTTTTACAAATTCAAATCTTTACCTACTTGTTACAATCTTTTTATTAATTTGATCAATGTTTTCTTCTTTGAATCAAATTGTGTTGTTGATCGTATTTGAGTATATGGTTCATGTGTAAAAACGAAAAAGAGAATGGAATTAGTTTTGTAGTTTATAGTTTCACTTGTCCTGGTAGCGAATTCGGAAACATTGTCGCCTGCAAGCGTTCCAGGAAGCGAGTTCGCCTCTTAACTCGACTGGATGGACAGAGAGCAACAGGCGTGCCACTAAGCGAATATGGTTACGATTTCGCCAGAAGTAATCTAGCTCTTTTGATAGAAATATGATAACGGCGAGTTAGCATGCGAGTTCGCCTCCTGAGCCGCCTGTAGACTTACTAATAGGCGATATCACTAGCCTTATCTCGCCTACAGGCGTTCATAACTGGCGGACTCGCTAGAAGAAAACCAGCCAACAACTACTGGCGAACATCTTTTCCAACCTCTACTGGGTCTTACAGGAGATTTCGCTTCTCTCGTCGCTCATTAGCGATTCCGGACACGAATTCGCCTGTCGTTCAACATTTTAAGGCAGTTTCAAAAACGCCTTCCATTCAACTGTAAAACGCCTTTTTCATGTTTCTGCCCTAGGCGTGCGGACAAAGGCGAACTCGCAAGCTCAGTACTCGGCGGTTCCGGGAAAATTTGACCAAAATGCGTTAAATGTGGTGCTGAGAATGGTATGCTTGTGCACTAGTGATCATATGTAGGCCATTCATATGGATTCAACATGAAAGGATATGCCGTTCTGTAGATGGACAAAGAACGAAGCCTGCACTTCCAAAACAAGTTATCATGTAGTTATATGAGAAGAAGGAGATCAAACAAGTCAGGCAAGACCCAGTGACAATGCAAGAAAATTTTGGAGTCAGAATATGGAGACTGATACAGGGCAATGGTGTCAAGAATGGAAGAGGAGATTGATCAACACAAGCTTCCGCCATAATAACATTCCAAGAGGGAAAAGGATTATGTTCCTAGCAAGGAGGAGAAATACTTTATCTTTTCAAGTTTAGATTTAAGTTTTAATAATTCCGTTTTAGTTTAGAGTTAAGATTACTTTTACGTATTGTCTTAGTATTTATAGGGCATCTTGTATTCTTTAATCCTCATACCTTTCAGACACCTTCTTCTTACTTCGAATAGGCTCCCAGTTTGATTTTTTTACAGACCTTTCGTCATCTTCCGCTTCAGATAACTTTTTATTGTGTCGAGAAGTATTCTAATTTGGTTTCTTTTGAAAAGTTTCTTCTCCACCCTCCTCCTTTAAATATGTTGAAGTTTTCAAACTCCATTTGCAACGCCTCAAACTTTGCGTTCATGGTTGAGGCGAAATCCTCAGCCCATTTTTCGAATTTTGCTTGTGTTACAAACTGTTGATCTCCCATCGTAACCAACAGTAAAGAACGGTAAAGGAAGAGGAATACTTTCTCTTTTCAAGTTTAGATTTAAGTTTTAATAATTCCGTTTTAGTTTTGAGTTAGGATTACTTTTACACACTGTCTTAGTATTTATAGGGATTATCTTTAATTCTCACTTTTCAATCAATTATAGTTTACGTTTAAAAATATGTAATTCTTTTGGTGTCGGCGACTTCTTACGATTCAAGATTCGTGCTAGCGGATCTCTACTGATATCTCAGCTTCATCAAGTGGTATTCAGAGCTTAGTTTTCTCCCGTTCTTTACCGTTGGTTACGATGGTAGATCAACATTTTGTAACACAAGCAAATTTCGAAAAATGGGCTGAGGATTTCTCCTCAGCCATGAACACAAAATTTGAGGCGTTGAAAATGGAGTTTGAAAACTTCAAAATAAAGGAGGAGGGTGGAGAAGAAACCTTTCAAAAGAAACCAAATTAGAAAACTTCTCGACACAATAGAAAGTTATCCGAAGCGGAAGATGATGAAAGGTCTATAAAAAAAATCAATTGGGGAGCCTATTCAAAGCAAGAATAAGGCGTCTGAAATGTATGAGAATTATTGAATACAAGATTACCAAAAATACTAAGACAATGCGTAAAAGTAATCCTAACTCAAAATTAAAACGGAATTATTAAAACTTAAATCTAAACTTGAAAAGATAAAGTATTCCTCTTCCTTGCTAGGAACAGAATCCTTTTCCATCTTGGAATGTTATTATGGCGGAAGCTTGCGTCAATCAATCTCCTCTTCCATTCTTGACATCAGCTGCCTTACATCAGAGGCTCAATATTCCACACAAACTGTTGATTTTTATTTGGAGAGTAGCTTCTGGTGGTCTTGCAACTGGTATAAATAGTGTTCACATAAAGCTAGCTTGTAATGCAGTATGCTCGAGATGTTTACAGGCAGTTAAGGATGAGTTACATCTGTTTCTTAGTTGTGTGGCATCAAGACAAATTTTGACAGCAACGGGAATCACACTGTGACCGATCTTCCAAACACATTTCAGTCATTGGTTTTTTTTAGTTGGTAATGAATATGCCACAGACGAAGAATGTTACAAACGTGATTTTCCTACTCTGGTGGATCTGGAAATAGCGCAATACAACAACATTCTTCCACCCCCAGTATGGTGTACGTGTTTAGCAAGCACAATCTGCGGATGATATTGCTCGTTGGAGTCGTGGTTCAAATTCTGCCAATCGGAGTCATGGCGCTAATTATGCTAATCCAGATAGTGAATCAGAAACCAGGTCTCAAATGCTAATTATGCGTGTGTCTTGAGTTTTGACGGATCGTTCAGGAATGTCGAATCGCTTGGAGCTGGTGGCTGGAGAATATGGAAACCAGGCTGGCATTTGGACGATGGTGTCACGGGCACATACTTCTTCACAGAAATCACGCCACTACATGCAGAAGCGGAAGCCTTCTAGAGAGCATTGAAAATGGCAATGAGACCGGGGATCAGAAGAATTAACCTAGTTACAGACTCGGTCAATTAAAAACCTATGCTCAGCTCCTAAGGAAGTGAAAGGGATTGTGTCAAGAATCAGGCAGTTGCTGAAATCTATATCGAAATTTGCAATTTTAAAGAACAATCGTGTCTTCCTATTCAGGAACATAATACGGCCACTAGTCTTTTTTTCTTTTTCTTTTTTTTTGAATGAGGCACTATTGGCCTCTAAATACAACGACAGAATCAAGTACAAGGATCCTAAAACTATTCTAACCCTACTCTACTCTAATTTATTATATTCTACTGATCTCGTACGCTGAGTTGCCGAGGTCCTCACCCTGAAGGTTTGAGTGGAGTGAAGATTCCACTTACACAGACATATGGTGCTCCCCATGCTCTAGACACCATCGATGCAGCTCCCGGCTCGTTGTATGAGCACTTTGGAAGAATTGACTGGGGAAGTTAGAGGAAATGCTTTGGAAATGATGCTCTAGAGGGGATTCGAGTCTCTGACCTCCGCTGGGTGAGATTCTTATCTCTGGCCATGTGAGTCGCGTGGGCTAGCCCACATGGTTACGGCCACTAGTCTTAATAGGAACTTATGTAATACGTATTACTTTTTTTTAGCAGAAACCAGTAATAAGTGGGGGATATTTTATTAGGCATCCCAAACCAATAAAAAAATACAATGAATGATACATCAAACGTCCCGAGAACAGACATTTGGCGTACGGAGTTAAACTCCCAAAGCATTAGTAATACTTTGCAAAAATAGGCTCACATGCACTATATAAAAAATAGAGAAATATGGAATGTAGTACTTATTAGAGAATTTCTAGGCAAAACTCAAGGCGATCCCAAAAAAGCCATATGCTCCACTAAGCTAAGAGTTTTTCTAAAATTTTACCACTAAAAATACAACTTTGGAGAGCTTTGGTAAAATATGTGGTAGATATATCAGAAGACAGTGAGCTAGAGCAGTCATATTTGAGTCTGCAATGTGTGAGAGACAGATGCCAATTCCTTCTGTTTGATCAGAAAATTCAGATATTACACAGCCTTGTTGGATTTGCTGCCTCCATGGAGATCAAATTGTACCTGAGAAAGTAGCAGAAAATAGTGAGCGTAGCAGCCATTCTAGGGTGGATGTAATCTGAGTGAAGGAACACCACATTTATCTAACAAGTATAAACCCTTAGAATGGGGGGGGCATGTGTGATACTATTTGAAAATTTGAAGATAATTTGGTCTGAACACAATATTTTGCCAAAGAGCCTGCCACTGTATTTCCTTCTCTAGGAGTATACTGAATAGTGAAATTTTTTGCAGCCTCATGAATATCTGAAACCAAGTTATACAATGTCCATGGAGCAAGCTCAGGATTTGCTATAATTTTAATGGCATGCAGACAGTCTGATTCAATAATTGAAAGACTGTGTAATGATGGTGCAATTGACAGTGCAAGGCCAATAGCTAGTAGCTCAGAGTGTAAGGGAGACTGGGAGTGAGTAAAGACAGTAGAAGCACGTACAAAATTGCCAAGATAATCTCTAGAGATTAAACCTAGTCCTATTTCCTGTCCTAGGGCTTTCCAAGAGGCATCAACATTGGTCTTAATCCCAGTTATAGGTTTAGACCAAGTGATTTTTTCTATGTTAGGTTTTGGTGGTTTCAACCATAGGGGAAAGTAATCATTTGATGAGAGTTCTATTTCAGTGCTCAGATGGATATAAAAGGGGAAGGCAGCAAAGGAGTCATAGACCATTGTTCTAATGTCATGGAAAATATCTGTTGGTACTAGGGGAATGGAGTCAAAGATGTATCTATTTTTTGCTTTCCATAAGCACCAGCAAGTAAAAAGAGAGATATTGTGAATCAGGGCAGAGTGAGTGGGAGTTAATCCAGGTCAGGATAAGTAATGTGATAGTCTACTCCATATAGATGTAAAGACAGGGGTTTGGATGCCTATGAATCTGTTAACCATAATCCAAATATTTGTTGCCAACTGACAGCTATTGAAATAGTGATCCAGGGAGTCATAGTTATCACAGACACAACATTTTTAGACTATATGGAAACCATAATATGTCATAACATTATCAAAAGTCAGCAAGGAATTCATGACTTTCCACATAAAGACTGAGACCTTTTTTGGAATTCTCTTATTCCATATTTTTGTAAGTGAGAGAGAGGTACCTTTAACAGGTCTGAGCTTTTCATAAGTTGATTTGAAGGTGAAATGGCCTGTAACACTTAGTTTCCAGATAAGCTTATCCTCTCTTTGTTCTTTAATTCAGCACCCTGCAAAAATTGAAGCAAAGCAGTATCAATGTAGAAAGAGATAGATTGGAGGAAAACATGTTTATTCTGGATAAACTCAGCAACTGAACACATAGGTGGAAAATTGTGTTCTTCTTGGTTCAGTAAGTCCTGAAGAGGACCTCTATCTGTCCAGTTGGAGGTCCAGAAGCTGCATAGTCCATTTCCATGAATGACTTTTGAGTTCCTCTCTGCAAATTCATTTACTTGGCATATCCTCTTCCAGCATTGTGATGATTTTGAATATTGTGGTAATGAGGATAGGAAGATGGTCCATGGAGCCTGAGCAGTTTGGAATTTCCACCATAACTTCACAGAGAAGGATCTGATAATAGCATAAATATTCCTAAAAACTAATCCATTTTCAGAGATAGGATAGCACAGATCATTCCTAAAAACATGGTTGTGAAGAAATTTCCCGATGCGAACTTCATAACTCAATTCCTCCGCATAAAGCAACCAAGGCTTAAGTTCTCCGGCATCGGGAAGCCGTTTGAGTACTAAACGAAGGAGTACTACCGGAAGAAGGAGTGGGAGTTGGTTGGTGGGACTTGGCAAGAGAAGGTGGAGAAGGATGTGCCGGCGGAGCCTGAACCAAATGGAGGTAAATTGTTTTTTATTCATGTATTTTGTACTTGTGATGTTAGTACTATTTAGAACAAAACTTGACATTTTCAATGTCTATCATTTACTAGCGCCAAGAGAAGCCTATTACCAAGGGTTTGAGGACTCTGTGTTCTCGATGATGACCGAGATTGCTAACGTCGAAGAGAATGGGTGGGAGACTCGCCACATTCTTCGGAGTTCTTGTAAAGACTACCTTCGTCAGCATCCACAACAAGCCACACCAGAGGACCAGGACGGTGCAGCCAATGACAACTCTACCTAGCTAGAAGTGTTGAATTATGCTATGAATTTTATTTCAGCTGTAATGTTACATTTTTACAAATTCAAATCTTTACCTACTTGTGACAATCTTTTTATTAATTTGATCAATGTTTTCTTCTTTGAATCAAATTGTGTTGTCGATCGTATTGGAGTATATGGTTCACGTGTAAAAACGAAAAAGAGAATGGAATTAGTTTTGTAGTTTATAGTTTAACTTGTCCTGGTAGCGACTTCGGAAACAGTGTCGCCTGCAAGCGTTCCAGGAAGCGAGTTCGCCTCTTAACTCGACTGGATGAACAGAGAGCAACAGGCGTGCCACTAAGCGAATATGGTTACGATTTCGCCAGAAGTAATCAAGCTCTTTTGATAGAAATATGATACCGGCGAGTTAGCATGCGAGTTCGCCTCCTGTAGACTTACTAATAGGTGATATCACTAGTCTTATCTCGCCTACAGGCGTTCATAACTGGCGGACTCGCTAGAAGAAAACCAGCCAACAACTACCGGCGAACATCTTTTCCAACCTCTACTGGGTCTTACAGGCGATTTCGCTTATCTCGTCGCTCATTAGCGAATCCGGATACGAATTCGACTGTCGTTCAACATTTTAAGGCAGTTTCAAAAACGCCTTTTATTCAACTGTAAAACGCCTTTTTCTTTTTTCTGCCCTAGGCGAGCGGACAAAGGCGAACTCGCAAGCTCAGTACTCGGCGGTTCCGTGAAAATTTGACCAAAATGCCTTAAATGTGGTGCTGAGAATGGTATGCTTGTGCACTAGTGATCATATGTAGGCCATTCATATGGATTCAACATGAAAGGATATGCCGTTCTGTAGATGGACAGAGAACGAAGCCTGCACTTCCAAAACAAGTTATCATGTAGTTATATGAGAAGGAGGAGATCAAACAAGTCAGGCAAGACCCAGTGACAATGCAAGAAAATTTTGGAGTCAGAATATGGAGACTGATACAGGGCAATGGTGTCAAGAATGGATGAGGAGATTTATCAACACAAGCTTCCGCCATAATAACATTCCAAGACGGAAAAGGATTGTGTTCCTAGCAAGGAAGAGAAATACTTTATCTTTTCAAGTTTAGATTTAAGTTTTAATAATTCCGTTTTAGTTTTGAGTTAGGATTACTTTTACGTATTATCTTAGTATTTATAGGGCATCTTGTATTCTTTAATCCTCATACCTTTCAGACACCTTCTTCTTACTTCGAATAGGCTCCCCGTTTGATTTTTTTACAGACCTTTCGTCAACTTGCGCTTCAGATAACTTTTTATTGTGTCGAGAAGTATTCTGATTTGGTTTCCTTTGAAAAGTTTCTTCTCCACCCTCCTCCTTTATATATGTTTAAGTTTTCAAACTCCATTTGCAACGCCTCAAACTTTGCGTTCATGGTTGAGGCGAAATCCTCAGCCCATTTTTCGAATTTTGCTTGTGTTACAAACTGTTGATCTCCCATCGTAACCAACGGTAAAGAACGGTAAAGGAAGAGGAATACTTTCTCTTTTCAAGTTTAGATTTAAGTTTTAATAATTCCGTTTTAGTTTTGAGTTAGGATTACTTTTACACACTGTCTTAGTATTTATAGGGATTATCTTTAATTCTCACTTTTCAATCAACTATAATTTACATTTAAAAAAATATAATTCTTTTGGTGTCGGCGACTTCTTACGATTCAAGATTCGTGCTAGCGGATCTCTACTGATATCTCAGCTTCATCAAGTGGTATTCAGAGCTTAGTTTTCTCCCGTTCTTTACCGTTGGTTACGATGGGAGATCAACATTTCGTAACACAAGCAAATTTCGAAAAATGGGCTGAGGATTTCTCCTCAGCCATGAACACAAAGTTTGAGGCGTTGCAAATGGAGTTTGAAAACATCAAAATAAAGGAGGAGGGTGGAGAAGAAACCTTTCAAAAGAAACCAAATTAGAAAACTTCTCGACACAATAGAAAGTTATCCGAAGCGGAAGATGATGAAAGGTCTATAAAATAAATCAAATGGGGAGCCTATTCGAAACAAGAATAAGGCGTCTGAAATGTATGAGAATTATTGAATACAAGATGCCCATAAATACTAAGACAATGCGTAAAAGTAATCCTAACTCAAAATTAAAACGGAATTATTAAAACTTAAATCTAAACTTGAAAAGATAAAGTATTCCTCTTCCTTGCTAGGAACAGAATCCTTTTCCATCTTGGAATGTTATTATGGCGGAAGCTTGCGTCAATCAATCTCCTCTTCCATTCTTGACACCAGTTGCCTTACATCAGAGGCTCAATATTCCACACAAACTGTTGATTTTTATTTGGAGAGTAGCTTCTGGTGGTCTTGCAACTGGTATAAATAGAGTTCACATAAAGCTAGCTGGTAATGCAGTATGCTCGAGATGTTTACAGGAAGTTAAGGATGAGTTACATCTGTTTCTTAATTGTGTGGCATCAAGACAAATTTTGACAGCAACGGGAATAACACTATGACCAATCTTCCAAACACATTTCAGTCATTGGTTTTTTTTAGTTGGTAATGAATATGCCACAGACGAAGAATGTTACAAACGTGATTTTCCTACTCTGGTGGATCTGGAAATAGCGCAATACAACAACATTCTTCCACCCCCAGTATGGTGTGTTTAGCAAGAACAATCTGCAGATGGTATTGCTCGTCGGAGTCGTGGTTCAAATTCTGCCAATCGGAGTCATGGCGCTAATTATGCTAATCCAGATAGTGAATCAGAAACCAGGTCTCAAATGCTAATTATGCGTGTGTCTTGAGTTTTGACGGATCGTTCAGGAATGTCGAATCGCTTGGAGCTGGTGGCTGGAGAATATGGAAATCGGGCTGGCAGTTGGACAATGGTGTCACAGGAACATACTTCTTTACAGCAATCACGCCACTACATGCAGAAGCGGAAGCCTTCTAGAGAGCATTGAAAATGGCAATGAGACCGGGGATCAGAAGAATTAACCTAGTTACAGACTCGGTCATCATACAGTCATCAATTAAAAACCTATGCTCAGCTCCTAAGAAATTGAAAGGGATTGTGTCAAGTATCAGGCAGTTGCTGAAATCTATATCGAAATTTGCAATTTTAAAGAACAATCGTGTCTTCCTATTCAGGAACATAATACGGCCACTAGTCTTTTTTTCTTTTTCCTTTTTTTTGAATGCGGAACTATTGGCCTCTAAATACAACGACAGAATCAAGTACAAGGATCCTACAACTATTCTAACCCTATTCTACTCTAATCTATTCTATTCTACTGATCTCGTACGCTGAGTTGCCGAGGTCCTCACCCTGAAGGTTTGAGTGGAGTGAAGATTCCACTTACACCGGCCTGTGGTCCTCCCCATGCTCTAGACACCATCGATGCAGCTCCCGGCTCGTTGTATGAGCACTTTGGAAGAATTGACTAGGGAAGTTAGAGGAAATGCTTTGGAAATGATGCTCTAGAGGGGATTCGAGTCTCTGACCTCTGCTGGGTGAGATTCTTATCTCTGGCCATATGAGCCGCGTGGGCTAGCCCACATGGTTACGGCCACTAGTCTTAATAGGAACTTATGTAATACGTATTACCTTTTTTTTAGCAGAAACCACTAATAAGTGGGGGATATTTTATTAGGCATCCCAAACCAATAAAAAATACAATGAATGATACATCAAACGTCCCGAGAACAGACATTTGGCGTACGGAGTTAAACTCCCAAAGCATTAGTAATGCTTTGCAAAAAAAGGCTCACATGCACTATATAAAAAATAGAGAAATTATGAATTTAGGACTTATTAGAGAACTGCTAGGCAAAACTCAAGGCGATCCCAAAAAAGCCATATGCTCCACTAAGCTAAGAGTTTTTCTAAAATTTTACCACTAACAAAACATCTTTGGAGAGCTTTGGTAAAATATGTGGTAGATATATCAGAAGACGGTGAGCAAGAGCAGTCATTTGAGTCTGAAATGTGTGAGAGACAGATGCCAATTCCTTCTGTTTGATCAGAAAATTCAGATATTACACAGCCTTGTTGGATTTGCTGCCTCCATGGAGATCAAATTGTACCTGAGAAAGCAGCAAAAGATAGTGAGCGTAGCAGCCATTCTAGGGTGGATGTAATCTGAGTGAAGGAACACCACATTCATCTAACAAGTATAAAACCTTAAAATGGGGGGGCATGTGTGATACTATTTGAAAATTTTAAGATAATTTGGTATGAACACAATATTTTGCCAAAGAGTCTGCCACTGTATTTCCTTCTCTAGGAGTATACTGAATAGTGAAATTTTTTGCAGCCTCATGAATATCTGAAACCAAGTTATACAATGTCCAGGGAGCAAGCTCAGGATTTGCTATAATTTTAATGGCATGTAGACAGTCTGATTCAATAATTGAAAGACTGTGTAATGATGGTGCAATTGACAGTGCAAGGCCAATAGCTAGTAGCTCAGATTGTAAGGGAGACTGGGAGTGAGTAAAGACAGTAGAAGCACCTACAAAATTGCCAAGATAATCTCTAGAGATTAAACCCAGTCATGTTTCCTGTCCTAGGGCTTTCCAAGAGGCATCAACATTGGTCTTAATCCCAGTTATAGGTTTAGACCAAATGATTTTTTCTATGTTAGGTTTTGGTTGTTTCAACCATAGGGGAAAGTAATCATTTGATGAGAGTTCTATGTCAGTGCTCATATGGATATAAAAGGGGAAGGCAGCAAAGGAGTCATAGACCATTGTTCTAATGTCATGGAAAATATATGTTGGTACCAGGGGAATGGAGTCAAAGATGTATCTATTTTTTGCTTTCCATAAGCACCAGCAAGTAAAAAGAGAGATATTGTTAATCAGGGCAGAGTGAGTGGGAGTTAATCCAGGTCTGGATAAGTAATGTGATAGTCTACTCCATATAGATGTAAAGACAGGGGTTTGGATGCCTATGAATCTGTTAACCATAATCCAAATATTTGTTGCCAACTGACAGCTATTGAAATAGTGATCCAGGGAGTCATAGTTATCACAGACACAACATTTTGAGACTATATGGAAACCATAATATGCCATAACATTATCAAAAGGCAGCAAGGAATTCATGACTTTCCACATAAAGACTGTGACCTTTTTTGGAATTCTCTTATTCCATATTTTTGTAAGTGAGAGAGAGGTACCTTTAACAGGTCTAAGCTTTTCATAAGTTGATTTGAAGGTGAAATGGCATGTAACACTTAGTTTCCAGATAAGCTTATCCTCTCTTTGTTCTTTAAGTTCAGCACCCTACAAAAATTGAAGCAAAGCAGTATCAATGTAGGGAGAGATAGATTGGAGGAAAACATGTTTATTCTGGATAAACTCAACAACTGAACACATAGGTGGAAAATTGTGTTCTTCTTGGTTCAGTAAGTCCTGAAGAGGACCTCTATCTGTCCAGTTGGAGGTCCAGAAGCTGCATAGTCCATTTCCATGAATGACTTTTGAGTTCCTCTCTGCAAATTCATTTACTTGGCATATCCTCTTCCAGCATTGTGATGCTTTTGAAGGTTGTGGTAATGAGGATAGGAAGATGGTCCATGGAGCCTGAGCAGTTTGGAATTTCCACCATAACTTCACAGAGAAGGATCTGATAATAGCATAAATATTCCTAAAAACTAATCAATTTTCAGAGATAGGATAGCACAGATCATTCCAGTTTCTCCATGTTTTTTTTGGTTTATCATCAATTGAGCCCCAGAAGAAAATAGAAAGTTTTGTTTTGATCAGTTTGATAGTATGAGCAGTAGGGATAAGCATGGACCAATTATGTTGAGGTAATGAGTATATGCATGAATTAATCAGAATCATCTTAGCTCCAGTAGATAGCCATTTATTTTTCCAGTTATTGATTCTTTTATCAATCATTTCTAGGAGTGGCTGGAAATAAATATTTTTTGCTCTTCCTACAAAGATAGGGACACCTAGATATTTGAAAGGAAAAGATCCTTTTTTCATGCATAGAATATTTCTGATGACAATAATCTGTGATGCAGAGGCATGCTTACTAACATAAAAATCATTTTTTTCATAGTTGATTTTCTGACCAGAAACGGATTCAAATACTGCTAAAAAAGCTTTCATTCTGGTCAGGTTAGATTTACTAGCTTGCATAAAAATTACTGTATGCATATGAAAGATGGGAAATATGATGAGCATTTGGAGGTAGGTTAAAATAATGTAATTTCCCAATGTCATATAAATAGGCTAAGCTCCTGGTAAATGATTCAGAAAAAATATTAAAGAGAAAGGGTGACAGAGGATCACCTTTTTTTATTCCCCTTAGGGCTTGAAAAAAGCCAACTGGATTTCCATTCACCAGGACTGAGAACCAAGCTTGTATGAGATTCTTTATGATGGAGTAGATAAATTGACCACTGAATCCAAACTTCATGAGAATTCATGTCAGGAAAGTCCAACAGACCCTGTCGAAGGCTTTCCTGGGATCTAATTTTAGGACACAGTTTGGATGATTTGATTTTCTGTCAATAAACCTCATCATTTCTTTTAAATATAGTACATTGTCAGCTATGTCCCTATTTTTTAAAAAGGCAGTCTGATGTGGTGAAATGATTTTTGGCATTAGAGGTTTTATTCTCTCCATCAGAACCTTAGAAAAACTTTTGTTGGCCACATTTGATAATGAAATAGGCCTGAAATCACTGAAAGAGGTAGGAGTGTCTACTTTAGGTATAATGGCTATCCAGGTACTAGAAATCCCCTTTGGAATATCAGATTTGGACAGATAATCATTTGTAGCACTAAGTAGATCTATATTTATAATGTCCCAGGCTTTAATATTGAATTTGGAAGTGAAACCATCAGGCCCTGGGCTACTCTCTTTATTTAGTGAAAAAACAATGTGTTTCAGCTCATCCATAGATACAGATTTAAGTAATTGAGCATTATCTTGTGCAGTGATTAAACTGGGGATCTGAGACAGAAAGTGGGAGAAAAAAGTAGTTTGGTCAGGATTTATTTCTGCAGAGAGAAGGTCAGTGTAGAATTCAACTGCCTCTTTCTCAATTTCTACAGAATCTTCAATTCAGAGACCAAGACTGTTTTGAATTTTAGTAATGCCCATTCTGCTCTTCCTTTCCTTTACACTATTGTGAAAATATTTTTTGTTGTTATCCCCCTCCTTTAGCCAGTTAACTTTTGATTTAAATTTCCAAAATCTTCTCTGTTCTTTTATGGCTCTAGTGAGGATATCCTTAGCCTCTTTGAGTCTGATCAATTGTATTTCAGATTGATCAGAGTCATAGGCTATTTCTTGTAGTCTAAGTCCCTCCTCAGCAATAGTGACATTGGAATGAACATTCCCAGAAACTTCTCTATTCCAGGTTTTCAAACATTTTTTCAATCTAAGAAGCTTTAGGTAAAATCCCATCATCCCAGTTTCATGTATGTGAGTGGTCCAGTTTTCACTAATATGCTGTAAAAAAGATTCCCTTTTAAACCAAGTGTTCAGAAACCTAAAAGGACTAGGAGAGGATTTACAAGAGCTTCCTATGCTTAACAGTAGAGGACAGTGATCACTAGACAGTTTGTTTAAAAGTAGAATAGATGAGTCTGGAAAAGTATTGTTCCATTGGGCTGTACATAGACCTCTATCTAGTCTCTGAAGTGTGGGGGTATTAATCCTTCCACTGCTAGTCAGAGAATTATCATGCAAGTGCCTACCATTAGACCAGGTAAAAAGGTTACCCACAGTAAAAATATTTTGCAGAGGCATAGTATCTATAAAGGAAGAAAATTCTCTAATGCTACGCAGATTAGGGGTAGACAGGCCCTTATACTCAGTTATAGAAGCAATAGCATTGAAATCACCTATAAAAATAGTTTCAGGATTTTTAATATTTTTCCAAATCAATCCATAGATCTTCCCTACCTTTTCTAGTTCTCAGGCCATAGACAAATACTGCCTCCATGGAGGATTGCAATTTTTGGCTATGTACTGAAACATGTAAAAACTGTAAGTGGTCTTGTTTAGGTGTGATCTGTAAATCATTATTCCAAAAAATCCAAATCCTTTCATTCTGGGCAGACATGCAGTTTGTATATCTCAGTTTGACCATATAAGAATTACATTCAGAGTTGTCATACATAGGTTCAATGATACAGATAAGTTCAAAGTGGTATTCTAGAATAAGTTCATGTAATCTTTCCATAGAAGTTTCCATCCCCCTAAGATTCCAGACTAGGAATTTAATTTTGTAGGTTGTACTAATCATTTAAAAAGATTAGAGGGGCTTTTTGTTCCAGAGACAGTCATAATGTGATTAAGTTGTGTTAAATAAGTTTGGAGCTTTATGACTGGTGTATTTTTTGCAATAAGTTTAGAGGACTTCCTCACCTGAGTTGTGCTTACATTAGTGCAGATGTCTGTTGCAGGAGTAGATGGTAGTCCTGAGCATTCAGTGTGTTGTGGAGCAGGTACAGTGGTGAACAGAGAGCCATTTGAGGTGTCAAGCTCTTGAGTTTCAGGCACTGAATCTTCCTCCTCATCATCCTCTATGTCCTGAAGTGGTGTAAACCTGTTCTTCCTATTTTTATCTTGAGAATGAAAAAGAGGCAAATTGTTAGTCATGGCTGGGGATGCTTGGTTCAGAGGTTTACCGGTCTTGATGAGAGTATCATCTTTTGCATATTGAGATGGCCTATGGTTAATCCAAGAACTGTCATCCTTTTGGGGTTGTAAGGAAGTGGGAGAGGAAGGGGAAAGGGGGCTGTCAGTAATGGTTATCAAGGCCTCTTGAAATGTGGTGGCTGTAGTTATCTTTGGAAGATCCTCAACTATATTTTTCCCTTTGTCTGTGGAAGTCTGAATCTGGGGAAGTTTGGGCCTGTATATCAGAGTTTGGTTGGCTAGAGTCTTCTGTTTTTCCTTAGCAGTGACTCCTGAGGATGTCCCTTTTTGAGGTCTGCTCAGAGCCTCAGTTGGATGATTCTTATCATGATTCAGGGATATTTGTGATGGTTTAACTAGGGAGGGTAGCCTGGAAGCAGTGACTTTTCTCAGCTCAGGGTTGGCAGAAGCACATTGATCTAAAAAATGACCAATTCTCCTGCAGTGAGGGCAGTAAGGAGGGATAAATTCATACTCTATTCCTAGCTCAGCAGTGTTCCCAGCAATGCTTACCACTATTTCATGGTGAAATGACCAATGCTTACCACTATTTCATGGTGAAATGACCAATGCTTACCACTATTTCATAAGGTCTATTTCAACACACATCTTAACTGCAGATGGTCTATTTAAAGCAGCAGTGGCAGCATCTAACTTGATGAATTTTCCTATCCTATTTCCTATGAATTTGAGCATGGCAGTATTGTAGAAGAAAATAGGGATATGATGGATTGTTACCCAGATAGGAACAATGGATGGTTCAGTGCCTGGAGTGAAGTCGGTTGTCCATTTGAGAACTTTCATAGCTGCCCCTTTCAACATCCATAAGCCTTTAAGCCATCGTTTTTAGTCATCCTGAGCTTGAAAACGGATAAGAATGTGCCTGTGATCGATCGAGCCGATCTGGAAACTTGAAGAGAAGCCAATGGATTTGAAAGCTTCATAGAGTGCAGTCATGGATGGCATTCCATTGTCGAACTTCCCAATTAAGGCATTATGGTAGTGAGATGCTAAGTCGGAGGCCTGTTCCGGCGAAATTATGCAGGCAATTTTGCCTTTAAATTCTCCAATCGGGTTGATATCAGAGTTGTTGGGAAGGGTGGGAGTTAGAGGTGGTCATTTGGCAGTGAGGGCTTGGGCAAAAGAGCGGGGTTAGAGAATTCCGCCGCGATACAGCGGCGGCTTCGCCATGGTTGTAACGGTTGTATTACCGTTGTTTTACTGTAATAATGATGTTATTGGCATGAAATAGTGTAAATATTATTTGTTAATTGAGCAAAAACGGAAAGTTTAGAGAGAAGGCGGAGAGTAGGATTTTAGAGAGAGAGTGGAGACAAATTGAACAATTAGTCAGGAAGTGAAAAAGCTTACGAGTGAGAAACCACCACCGTCAGTGAAAATGGGAAATGTTGTAACAAGTATTACATTTTTATTTTACTTTAGTATAAGTTGGTTTATAAAAATAAAAACTCCATTTTTTTTAAATTTACCATTCATATGTTTTACATGTGTCTTCCATGATTTAGTTTCAAACCCTATTACAACCTAGATTTCTTATTCCACAAGTTTTATTCCATTTTTTAGGATAGAACTTCTATCTTTTATAATCTTTCCGGTTTAAATTCAAAACCCAACACTCTAAGCAATAACAAATTCCGGGTACATTTAGTTCACTTGGTTTTTGAAAAACCGGATTTTCAAAGTCCAGTTTTGGGAAATATTATTTGGTTCATATGAATTTAGAAAGTCCATATTTTCCCAATCTAAAATCTGATTTTTGTTCTTTCAGGTCTAGACTTATAATTTTTGATTTTACACTTGCAATTTTTGTTTTACACTTGCAAAATCCTGACGAACCAAGCAAGGATTTTATTTCAGACTTACAAAATTCAAACCCAACCAAACAAGGTTTTTGCAAAACCAGACTTTTAAAATCTCAAACAAAAATCCAAACTCTCAAAATTACAAAACAAAATCCAGACTCATAAAAACCCTCCAACCAAACACATAGTATTAGGTTAAAAGCTCAGTTTTTGATCAGCTATAATTTTTTCTTTTAACTTCTCATATTCTGATTTAAATTAATAAACAAAATTAAATGTTTCAGTTTAAAGTATCCATTTTTTAGATCATAAAATGTGTATTAGATTACAGCTTTATCCTAAAGGGAAATAGAAGAGTTATTGTTGAGATACTCTCTGGTAAGGCAGCCTTACGGTAAGGCAAGGGGTGTAGGATTAAGGGGCAAAATACTTTTGGGGTTGTAATATAAATATTAATTTTTTGGTGCCCCTATAGTAAATATTAATAAAACTCAGGGACCATTTTGAAATAAGAATATATACCACATTTAATCTCCCTATTAACCGTTACCATCATCAATCATCAATCATCAAATTATTATCGTTCATCATCAAATTATTATTGTTCATCATCAAATCTTCGTTGTTAATCATCAAATCATCAAATGTTTGTCGTTCATCGTCAAATCTTCATCGTTTATCGTCAAATCATCATTGTTCATTATCAAACCTTCATTGTTTATCTTCAAATCTTCATTGTTTATCATCAATTCATAAATCATCAGATCCACCGTCATCATCAATCATGTCATAACCATCATCAATCAGAAACATAAAATCATCAACTAAAATACACACGCGATCAAAAATTGTCAAATCGGGAAACTAGATTCTCGTAGAATCATGCCTCGATCAGCAACATTACTCATCCTCGTTATCAATCCGTTCAATCATCAATAAAAAATCATCAATCATAAATATCAAATCATCAACTAAAATATACACATAATCAAACCGTCAAATTGGGAAACTAGGTAGTCGTAGAATCGTGGCTCGGATCGTAAAATAGACTTCATTTTCGTCATCCTCGTATATGTATATATATATATATATAGATATATATATATACTCGGTCACCAACATTACTCATCCTCGTCATCAATCTGATCGTCAACTCCTTTCTATCATCGAAAAATAATCATCAATCAGAAACATAAAATTATCAACTAAAATACACACATAATCAAAAATTGTCAAATCGGGAAATTAGATTCTCGTAGAATCATCAATAAAAAATCATCAACCATAAACATCAAATCATCAACTAAAATATACACATAATCAAACCGTCAAATCGGGAAACTAGGTAGTCGTAGAATCGTGGCTCGGATCATAAAATACACCTCGTTTTCGTCATCCTCGCATATATATATATATCGGTCACCAACATTACTCATCCTCGTCATCAATCTAGTTTCACGATTTGACGATGAGAATTCAGTTTCACGATTTGACGATTTGGTTGTGTGTATAATTTAGTTGATGATTTGATATTTATGATTGATGATAGTTATGACATTATTCATGATAACCGTGGATCTGATGATCGATTGATGATTTGATATTGATGATTGATTATTAATTTTTGATGATTGATGATTCATGTCAGTTATATTGTTTTGATGATTGATGATTTTATAGTGATGATGAGGACGATGATTTGATGATAAATGAATGAGGATTTGATGATGAACGATGACGATTTGATGATGAACGGTTATAATTTGATGAACAACGATGATTTGATGATGAACGTCAATGATTTGGTAATGAATGTCTATGATTTGATGATGAGCGATGATGATTTGATGATGAAGGAGATGATTTTTAGTTGATATAATTAATTGATATGAAAATAACTAAAATATAATAATTATGATTTGACCCCAAAACTTTTGTACGAACCATATGAGGTCCCTTTGCCTTAGTATAAGGCTGCCTTATCTAATTATTTCTCCTCAGACAATTTCATAATTTGATTGTTTTCAAAAGTTTCAATTTTCGAGGAACATAATCATGAAATAAAATGTTTATTATTTATTCAGTGCTATTTTCCTGCTCAATTTTAAACCTTTTCTTCCTCTTTTACGTTGAATTTTCAAAGCAACCTGGTTCAATTTATTATTGAGAAGTTTCAATTTACGAGGAATATAATCACAAAATAAAATCTCTCTCATTAACTAAGCCTTATTTAGTGTTACTTTCTGGCTCAATTCATTCATACATATTCTAAACACATTCTTCCTTTTTTCATTCCAATTTTCAAAGCCACCTAATTCAATTTACTATTAAAAAATTTCTACTTGCGACGAATATAATAATTACAAATACATTATTCATTATTTACTAAATCTTATTTAGTGCTATATTCCGTCTCAGTTCATTCATATCTTCCTCTTTTATGTTTCAATTTTCAAAGCAACCTAATTCAATTTATTATTGAACAGTTTTAATTTACGAGTAAAATATCACAAAAATTAAAATACTTAATCTTTAACTAAACGTTACTAAGTACTATTTTCCGGTTCAAATTATTCTTACATATTTTGAACCTTTTTCCTCTTTTTCGTTCCAATTTTCAAAGCAACCTAATTCAATTTATTGTTAGAAAGTTTCAACTTACGAGGAATAAAATCACAAAATATTATCTTCCTTATCAAATAAGCGTTATTTAGTATTATTTTTAGGCTCATTCATCAACACATATTCTGAACCTTTTCTTCTTCATTTATGTTGAATTTTCAAAGCAGTCTTTTACGTTAATGAAAAGTTTCAATTTACAAGAAATATAATCACAAAACAAAATCTTTATCATTAATTAAGCCTTATTTAGTACTAGTTTATGGCTCAATCCATTCACACATATTCTAAATCTTTTCTTTCTTTTTTTGTTTCCCATTTTCAAAGCAACCTAATTCATATAATTATTGGAAAACATTTCAACTTACTAACTAAATTTCATCGCGCGTTGTGCGATATCTTATGAGCAAATGACACAATTTTTTTAAAAAATGTGATATGTAAAAAGAATATAAATATGTGCAATATATTAAAAATGTGAAATCAAACACAACTTTTAATTTGGATTGTATGATAAAAATTGGACACTGTAGTTGTAATTATAGTTATTGGACATTTTTGAGGTTTTAGTGCTATAATTTTCATTATAATAGAATGGATTAATAAATATTTAAAATAATAAATTGAATGTGTGAATATTTAAAATAAATTAAAATCAAAAGGTTAATTCATCGAACTTGCAATACAATATTGTTTAAGGGTTAAAAAACAGTTTTGCATGAATAGAGCGCGTGCACTACACACGTCTATTTACACTTATATAATTTTTTACTAGGTATATATATAAAAGCAGAAATTGGCGGTATAAATAAAAGATAAAAACGAAACACCGTCGCCAGAATTTTAATAACAATACATAAAACGACACTTAATTGTGCGTATTACACCGTTGGCTATTCCATATATATTAACCACCGCCTTAATAATACCATATTCCCCACCGCCGTCGAACATTCCATATATACCTTTATTCTTTTTTTATGTTGTTTCCTTTATTTTCTTTTTCTTTTTCTTTTTTTTTAATTTTCATTCTATATCTTTTGTAAACGTCAGTCGTTTTGTCTATGTGAGGATCGTGGGCCGAGTCAACGATCATGCCACTTGGTCAAGGGCAGGCCCAAGAAACCCAATGATGCTGCGGGAATGGACGACTGGCATGGGCTGGCACAGGCACGTGCCGAGATCATCAGAGGCCCATCAGCGTGCCTAAAACCCTAGACACAGAACCTTGGCATGAGCTATAAAAGGAAGGGGCAGGAGAAAAAGGAAGGTAAGCTCACAAATACTGTTGAAAGAGATAGATCACAAACACTGCCAACCAACTTACTTTGGCATCGGAGCGGGAACGGCTGTCGCCCTCCCCGTGCTGACCCAGCCATTCTCTTTCCCTGTGCAGGTAGCCCGTTGACAGTACCGTTCAAGGAGAAGCATTTATTTGTGGCCGTAACATTGGCGCCGTCTGTGGGGATCCTTGTTATTCTTACAGCCCACACACTCAATCGATGAGTGGAGAAACCAGCAGTCAGATCCCGCCCATGACCGATCTGACGGGACGCGAGGACGATGAAGATGAAGAGCTCGACCAATACTCGATCAAGCATCCCGCCGCTCGTCGGCTGTCGAGCCAAGTGGTGGGACCGGAGTCGACACCGAACCCTACCCTGGGGGAAGCAAATGAGAGTATGGATCTGCTTCAGCACATCGTCAACTCCCAAGAGCGCATGGCCAACCAGATCCACGAGCTGCAGAGTCTGAGCGCTAGAGCGGGAAAGATCACCCCGAAGCGCCTGTTCCAGGGTGTCAACGCGATGAAGCAGAAGGCGCCCGATGAGTCAGAACCGCCGGCGCAGGGCGTGGAGACGAAACCCATCTCGATCACCCATGATGGTGAGGACTAAGGGGAAGACGAAGACCCGGAGCAGGTGTGGGCGGCCTCATACATTCACAAGCCGAAAGTCCCGCCGCGGGTTCCCGTTCACCGACGCCTCACCGTGAACTGGACCCCGCCGGAGGGAGAGAAGCTCCGAGGAAGCCCGTTCACCCGGTCGGTTATGGAGTTCGTGGCCGACTCGAAGATACGTATCCCCCCAAACTTGGGGTCATATGACGGTTCAACAGACCCGGCCGACCACATCCATACCTTCACGACGTCCATGTCGACGTACAGCACTCCCGAGCCGATCTGGTGCAGGGCGTTCGCCACAACCCTCAAGGAGGCGGCGAGACTGTGGTTTGCCAATCTGGAAAACGACAGCATCTCCAACTTCGCGAAGCTGGAGGACCTCTTCCTGACGCGGTTCATGCAGAAGAAGAAGTTCGCCCTCACCACGCAAGACGTGCTGCGGATCAGGCAACGGTCGGGCGAATCGCTCATGGACTACTACGAGCGGTTCATCACCGAGTGCAACAAGGTGGAGGACAGGCTGGACGAGAAATGGCTGGTCGAGATTTTCGTGCAAGGGTTAACCCACACCCTCTTGAAGGTTCGGCTGTCGAAAAAGCCTGTTTTCACGTTATACGAACTCCATATCAAAGTCGAGGAGTATCACAGAGGTGACAAGGCCACCAAGGACATCACTTCTGGAGGGGAGTCGAAGAAGGACAAGTCAAGAGGATCCGTGAAGGATAGGCTGGGCAGCAGAGAGGAACCATCGAAGGACAGGTCTTTCACGCCTTTGACCAGGACCCCGAAGCAAATCTTCATGGCCGTGGCGGATCAGGGAATCCTCCCGGTCCCCCGCAAGATGAAGTTACCACCCTCCAAGAGGGATATGAGCCTCTAATGCGACTACCATGGGGATCACGGCCACGACACCGACGAGTGCATACACCTCAAAAAGGCCATCGAAGCCTGCCTCAAGCGAGGGCATCTCAAGAAGTATGCCAAGGAGGCCCGGGAGTACAACAGAGAAGAGTACTTGTCGCGATCAGGTGAACGACGGACTGAACGAGGAAGCGAGCGTGGAGGTGAACGGTCGCGTGATCGGTCGACTGGACCCAGGTCCAAGGAAGTCCAACGGGCAGAGAAGAAGGAAGAGTCGGGAAAGAGGCGAAGTTATGAAGACGTTTCTTCGCAGGATGAAGAACCAACCGCCCCCACCGGTGCGATACTCGCCATCATCGGGGGGAACGCCGGGGGAGCCACGGAGTCTCAAAGGAAGGCGCGTTGCCGCAAGACGCCCGAGCCGACGCCTATGTCAAGGAGGGTGACGCCGGAGGAGGTGATCACCTTCAGTTCCGAAGATCCTGTGCCCGACCGACCTGCTGGGGGCGATGCTGTGGTCATCACGGTGCAAATCATGGACAAATTGGTGCACCGCACGTACGTTGACGGTGGCAGCTCGGCGGAGATTATGTATTGGCACTGTTTCGAGAGGCTGGATGAGAACACGCGCAAAGGATTGGCCCCGACGGCAACACCGTTGGTCGACTTTGCGGACCGGACTGTTTGGCCCGAGGGGATCATCACCCTGCCGGTGGCGGTCGGCACGGCCCCCCGCAGGAAAATCATGGAACTTGAGTTCACTGTGATTAAGGCGCACAGCCCGTACAACTTGATACTCGGCAGGCCGGCACTGGCAGCCTTGAAGGGGATCGTGTCCACCCTCCATCTATTGCTGAAGTTTCCCACGAGGGAAGGGATAGCGACGGTGCGGGGCGATCAGCAAAAGGCTAGGAAGTGTCATCGAGTGGCCCTCAGAAAGAGGAAGAACCCCGAGGAACCGTCCGGGCAACCGTCTGGCAGAACGTCGGCTCGAAGGGTGCAAATGGTATCCCCGAAGGAAAGAACCATCGTCAAAGAGTTGGGAAGCGAGGTAGGAACCGTGTACCTACATGGGGACCAAGCGATGCCCATACAGGTCGGGGCGAGCGTTCCCGACGAGGTGAAGCTGTCAATGATCAGGGTTCTGGAGAAACACGGGGACGTGTTCGCGAGGAAACCGTCGGACATGACCGGGATTTCCCCAGAACTTGGAATGCACTCATTGAATATCAACCCCTCACACAGGCCGGTCATCCAGAAAAGGAGGCCCTTGTGCCGCGAGAGGAACGAAGCAGTCAATAGGGAGGTCAATGAGCTCGTCAACCGGGGATTCTTGTGGAGGTACCATACCCGGTCTGGCTAGCCAACCCTGTTTTGGTTTAAAAAACAGGACGGCAGTTGGAGGATGTGCGTCGACTACAAGACCCTCAACAAGGCGTGCCCGAAGGACTGCTACCCGACCCCGGCGATCGATCAGAAGGTGGACGCGCTCGGGGGCTTCCCGATCAAGTGTTTCTTGGACGCGTATAAAGGCTATCACCAGATCCCGATGAAGCCCGAGGACGTGAATAATACCGCCTTCATCACCGAGAGAGGGGCTTTTGCTTACAGAATGATGCCGTTCGGACTGCGGAACGCGGGGGCCACTTATCAAAGGGTGGTCGATCGTGTCTTTCGGGAACTGGGTGGAGGAGCTCCCGTCCGTACTGTGGGCATACAGGACCACACCCCGGGCGGCCACGGGGGAATCGCCGTACCGCTTGTGTTATGGGAGCGAGGCGATCATACCCCCGGAAGTGATCGTGCCATCGCCGAGACTCGCCAAGCCGTTGGCTGAACCGGAGAACGAGGAAGAAATCTGTGCTAGCCTGGACGAGTTTGAGGACCGGAGGGAGAAAGCAGCGCTGACAGAGGCGGCGTATAAGTCTTACGTCGAGCAACGATACAACAGTCGTGTCCGAGACCGGTCATTGAAGGTGGGCGAGCTCGCCCTTCGGAAGAATGAGGCCAGCCGTGCCGAGGGAACGAAGAAGCTGGACGTCACGTGGGAAGGCCCATACCAGGTAGCGGAGGTGCTGGGCGACGGGGCGTACAAGCTCAACATTCTGGCAGGAGAACCAGTTCCCCGCACTTGGAACATGAGCAACCTCCGGAAGTTCTACGGATAACCAGGTATCAGCCTGGATATTTATGTGTGTATTTAGACAGTACGCCTTAACCTGTGGGTGAAAGAAACACTTTTGGTCGGGTTCCCGACGCGATCATCTTGCCCTGTTCGCTTGCTTAGCGGGCGCTTGCCCTGTTCGCTTGCTTAGCGGGGAAACGATCGTCAGGGGACTCGCTTTCATCTTTTGTAGCAAGTAATGTAAAGCAGGCTCAGCGATATGAATGTTATTTGTGCACACGTCAGGCGACGCAACTGAGCTCGCTGCCCCCAAGAACCTCCTTGGGGCTCAGCCGCATCGGTCGCCTGGACGTCCGCATGGACAGGTGAGCCAAACGATGAACCCGACGGCTAGTTCCGTGGGGTGTCGAGGCAATACTTAACTAATTTCGTTCGCTAGGCGACACAACTGAGCTCGTTGCCCCCAAGAACCTCCTGGGGGCTCAGCCACATCAGTCGCCTGGACGTCCAAATGGACAGGTGAGCCCGACGATGAACCCGACGGCTAGTTCCGTGGGGTGTCGAGGCAACACTTAACTAATTTCAGCCGCTGGCCGACATAACTGAGCTCGTTGCCCCCAAAGATCACCTGGGGGCTCAGCCGCCTCAGTCGCCCGATGAAACAAATGGACAGGTGAGCCCGACGGTGAACCCGACGGCGAACGCCGCGGGTTGTCGAGGCTACACTTAACTACTTCCGTCCGCTGTTCAGCATAATTGAGCTCGCAGCCCTCAAGCAACCTGAGGGCTCAGCCGCATCAGCCGATCCGACGATGATACGGGCAGTTGAAGCTCGACAGTTAATCCGACGGCGAGTTCCGTAAGGCGTCAAGGCAACCCTTATCTAAATTAATAGCGCCGTTGGTCTCGCCGGCCGAGCTCGTTGCCCTCGGGACGATGGAGGGCACGGCTGCACTCGACGGCCAGCTCGACGTCCGGATGAACGATCCCATCGGTATACTCAGCCACCGTCGATCCGCGTTGACGGACAAGTAAGGAAGAACGGAAAAGAACAAAGGATTCAATACCAAAATAAAGATCGCCCAAAGTGGACAATATTAGAATAAGTGCAGAAGGTAAGAAATATTGTTATGGGTAGCAAAATAAAACGAGGCCACAGATGGCATAAACAACGCCACACAGGGCGGATCATTCAGACGCGTCAGTTGCCGCCGGTCTTCTCGCCGTCACCCTCCACAGCCGACTCGTGCGCTGGCGCCTCGCCTACCAGTCCCGCCTCCTGGAGGTCGTCCAATAGGTCATCAGGCACGTCCTTCTCGGCGATCATGGCGACCCCTTCGACAGGACCCTGGCCGGACGGGTGAGTCGTCGACGCGGCAGAGGGCGGCTGAGGCTCAGAGCGCTGGGGGGGAGTCCACCCCACGATCGCCTCAGGCGACATCTCCGCAGACAGCTCAGAGAAGTATTCTTTGAATGGGTACTTACCAAAGACAGAAAACAGCTCATCCAGGGAGCGGCTGAACCGAGCGGCATCACCCTCGTATATCTCGTCCAAGTCGAAGGACCGGTAGACCGCCCGGCGGAACCGGCGACGGGCGTTGTCACTTGAAGCCACCTTGAGGAAGATATCGGGGAGACCGACCTCGATGGCCCACTTGTACTTGGCGACGGCAGCGGCGATCCGGGAGTCGTGCCCGGCGATAGCCTCCTCAGCGCTCTGCAGCTTGGCGCGCATCAGATCGAGCGTCTCCAGCTGAGCCTTGGCCTCCTTCAGCTTCCCGCTAGCCGAGTCCCGTTCAGCGACGGCAGCATCCTTCTCCACCTTCAGAGCGGCGACAGACGCGGTCAACTCGTCTACATAAGCTTGGAGATCGACCGGGTCGACGGCGGCACGAGCGTTCAGCTCCCCGATCATCTGCTCCTGCTTCCGATTAAGGTCGCGAGCTGCCTCCAGAGCTGCCTGACAGGAAGTGAGCTGGCCGCGATAGCGGGACGCCTCATAGTGCAGGCGGCCCAACTCACCCCTGAGGGAAGCAGAAAGGCAGGCCACCTGGAAATTCAAGGAGGATGACCGTAAAACAAAATGCCTACTTGAACAAGCGCGTATGGAAACAGAAGAAGAAAGATCATACCTCCAGGCTGACTGAATCAAACCGGTCCATAAGACTGATGGAGCTGTGGAAGTTGACCAGGGGGTTCGCGCGCCAGGCCTCAAGGTGACCTCTGGGAAGGCCGAGGCCAGAAAGTCAGCACGACCCTTCGGGGTAGTCAGCACCGGTCCAGCCGGAGGAGGCAGAGACTCCGCCCGGAGAAGCTTGTGGCGATGCAGCTCGTCGGGAGGAGGCTGAGACGTTCCCTTGAAGGCGACCTCGACATTCATCACGTCAGCCGACCTCTTGTGGGGGTTCCTGTGGTCACCCGAGTCGTCGCCCTCCAAGTTGATGAAATCGGGACGCGTGACGTTAGGCTCGGAGATGTCTAACTGAGACTCTGAGTGTTGAGCATGACTGCCGGCAAGAGCAGAGGCGGACGAGCGGGCCTGGCGATGTTCGGATCGGCGAAGGTAGTTCTCCATGTCAGAGTCGGCGAACCGAGCGTCCGAGTGGACGTCGGTTTGACTGTCGGTCTCACCGTCAACGGTCCTAGAAGCTGTCGACAATGGAAAAAACAAAGAGGAATCAGTAGAACGGCATGATTGGTCAAAACAGGAGTGACAAAAGAAATAAAAAAACAAAAGCATGGCTAAAACGCTGGTCGACCTACCCCCGGACCCTCGGTAGACGGGACTGAACGCCTCGGCGATTGCATCACCACATCGAGCCGACAGTGAGGGAGTCCGCACTGGCTCAAGAGCTCGTCGGAGTTCACGGCCGTCCACAACATCGTGCCCTGCTTCAGCTTGCGAACCTCCGGATCCAACACGGCCGCCTCCCCGTCACTGGGGCGGAGCCCCCGGGTCGCCGGATCACCTACCGGGTATCTGACCCGACTCGCTCGAGGACCCCATACCAGGTCGTTATCCACATACACAAACTTGGATCCCCAGCCGGATTTCTTCGGCCTTTTCTGCAGCAGAGACTTGCCCGCCGCCGGCCGGAACTTGATGTGGCAGTAGCCCTTATCCACGCATGGGTAGGCGAATACCCTGAGCAGGGGCAAGGTGGGGACAACCTGTTGATGGGAGCACACGATCTGAAAACCGATCAGCGCATTGACGGAGTTAGGATGAAGGTAGCGCAGATCAAGCCCGAAGAAGGCCAGTGCCTGTTTGAAGAAGCCGGTCAACGGGAGGCGCAGACCGCAGGAAAAGAGGTACTCACAGTGAACGGCGGTAAAACCCTCAGGGGCTTCCGCCACCAACTGCCCAACCTCCGGGAGGCGGATCTGCACCTCCAAATCCGTAAATTGCAGCCCAACGGTGTGACGGCATCGTTCCCGGAAACCCTCGACATCACCGGCGGTCGTGGTACTGCCCAGCCCGGGTCCCATGCGTCGGAGAGCCATTAAGGGTAAACCGAGGGAGTGGGGAAGGTCGCCTGAATAAAAGAAGTTGCAGAGAAGGGAGAATACCTGTAAGAGGGCAGAAGAGCGCAGCGGTATGATGGTTCGGAAATGAGATAGAAGGAGAAGATGAAAAGGGGGAGTTATTTTCAAACAAAAGAAGGCAGACGAGGAATTAAGTCTGCGTGGGGAGACGTGATCGAGGCGGGCCCACGCACCATCGAGAAAAGGAGATGGGGGACACGCGTTCGACATGCATTAAAGGCGAAGGTTAAAGCTGCGCGCGTGATGACACGACGGACGGATCCTCGCCTCTTCAGTTCTTCGCCCGCGCTTGGCAACACGGCCTCGCACTTGGGGGGACTTGTGAGGATCGTGGGCCGAGTCAACGATCATGCCACTTGGTCAAGGGCAGGCCCAAGAGGCCCAATGATGCTGCGGGAATGGACGACTGGCATGGGCTGGCACAAGCACGTGCCGAGATCATCAGAGGCCCATCAGCGTGCCTAAAACCCTAGACACAGAACCTTGGCATGAGCTATAAAAGGAAGGGGCAGGAGAAAAAGGAAGGTAAGCTCACAAATACTGTTGAAAGAGATAGATCACAAACACTGCCAACCAACTGACTTTGGCATCGGAGCGGGAACGGCTGTCGCCCTCCCCGTGCTGACCCAGCCATTCTCTTTCCCTGTGCAGGTAGCCCGTTGACAGTACCGTTCAAGGAGAAGCACTTATTTGTGGCCGTAACAGTCTATTTTTTATTTTATTTTCCTTCAATTTCCTTTTATTTTACATATTAACCACCACCTTAATAATACCATATTCCCCCGCCGCCGGTTAACATTCCATATATGCCTTTATTGTTTTTTATGTTGTTTCCTTAATTTTCTCTTTCTTTTTTCATTTTGTTTTTAATTTTCATTCTATATCTTTTTTAAACGTTGGTCGTTTTGCCTATTTTTTATTTTTTTCCCATCAATATCCCTTTATTTTACATGTATAAAATATCGCACTCATACAAATATGATATCCATACATTATGTTTACGACAAAATATGCTATTTATGTTAATATATTATCTTTTACTATGTATATATTGAATAGTAGAGAATAGCAGCATAAATAGATATATATATATATATATATATATATATATATATATATATATATATATATATAAACACTGCCACCAACTATATATATTATTAGTTAAATTATGCCAATTAATTTACCAAATCAAAAATAAAATCATTCCCTATATATTAATAAATCTCAACTTATATAATATTATTCTTGGGAAAATATTCCTTATATATTAAGAGTTGGTCTCTGGAGTGACCGTCTATATTATAGCATAATATAGACCAATGACTAAATTACAATATGGAAGGAAGGAGGTCCTTATTTGCAAAATTTGGGAAAAGTACTATTCACGGAACTGTTCACGGCACTGTTCACGCGCACTATTCACGCAAATAATATGTACACAAATCAGTTAATATAATTTATGGATTTTAAACACTTGTAAACACAAAAGAATTCAGGTTAGAAAGACAAGTTTCCATATTATAAACATCAGATTTTAGGTACATAAAAACTAGGGTGTTTAGGTTAAATAATGTTGTGTCAATTATAGTCAAGTTTCACCAAAGTTTTCAGCCTAAAAATTCACAATCATCACAGTTTTCAACTTAAACAATCAAGTTTCACAAAAATCACAGTTTTCACAATAAATAATCAAGTTTCGCAAACACCAAATTTTTCAACCTAAACAATCGAATTTTCACAATAAAAACAGTTTTCAACTAAACAATCAAGTTTTACAAACACCACAGTTTTCAGCCTAAAAAAATATAGTTTCTACAATCACTGTAGTTTTCAACCTTAATAACCAAGTTTTCACAATCACAGTTTTCATATTAAAAAATCTAGTTTTACAAACACCACACTTTTCACAATAAATAATCAAGTTTCAACACAAATCAAGAAGCCTAGTTTTCAAGTTAAACACATAAAATTTCATATGCAGACAAAAACCACATTAAGCAGTCTAATTTTCAAGCTAAACACATAAATTTCATAACAAGACAGAATCCACATTAAAAAGTTCAGTTTCCAAGATAAACACATAAAATTTTAAAAGCAGAAAGGCATCACATTAACGAAGTCGTATATGTTGCTCGCGTGCATGATAGCCTGGTGCACCCCAATCCTCAGCTCAATCGCAGCCGTCGATTCCTCCTTTCCCAGGATCCCAAACCAGCTCCACAGATCCCGCCACGCGTCGTTCACCTGCGCCTTCATATCCACGATCTTACCCTGCACCCGCGCCTCCCGATCCACAGCATACGCACCGAAAAGGAAAATCCCGCCGGAGCTGGCCGTCGCCGCCGATTTTTCGAGCTGGCTCAGTGAGTCGTCGATCAAACTCGAGTAGGTGAAGAGTGCCGACTCGTTCCTCGACTCGGATTTGAGAATTAGCGCGCGAGTCAGCGAGGTGAGTCCGGTGACCGGCGCACTCGGTCGGGTCCGGTGTTGAAGCGAGGCGTGGACCGGCGCACTCGGCGATGGAGTCCGGTGTCCGGTAAATTTTACGCCTCTCTGAGTCCGGTAAACGGAGCGAGGCGTGAAGATGTCATCGGGTCGGGTGAATTCGAGCACGGCGATGGAGCCCGGTTGTACTTCTGGACCTGGTTGATGATGATTGCGCCGGTGAGGAGCGCGGGGAGGATGATCAGAGAGAAGAAGACCTTGATCAGGATTTGGTTCTTTCTGATTGTCGATGATGCTGCTGCGATGCAGATCGAATGAGAATGAATTGGGGGAAATTTTTGAGAGCCGATTGGGATTGGGGTTCTGGAATAAAGTGGGCCAAAAATAAAAGAAATAACTATATATATTTGTGAGGTAAGTTTTGGAATTTACAGAAAAAGGACCCGCTCAAATGTAAATTGCAAATAAGGAGCCGCGTCCAGTTTTAATTGCAAAAAGATACCGTCTATATAATTGCTATAATATAGATGGTCTATTCCAAGACTAATTTATATATTAATAAATCCTACCTTATATATCGTTTAAATATATTGTTCCTTTAATTACGCCTCCGTTGAATAATTTCAGAAATCAAATCAAATCATTTATTTTATATTAATAAACTCCACCTTATATATTCTTCCTTTAATAATGTCCCGTTGAATTAATTTGGAAACCAAATCAAATCATTCCTTATATATAAATAAACTCCACCAGTCCACCTTATATATGTATATATATATATATAAATACAAGATTTAGGGTTGTCGGGTTTGTATTGGAAGACGACGGTAACAAGGGGAAGCGGGTCATTTATGATGAAATACGTACATTTAATTCATCATTGAAGACGATGGACAAGCTATCAAATTTCTGCTCCGCTTTCGGAAAAAATTGACAATGATTGAAAATACGGCTGCATCTCAACGTTGATAGTGAGCGAATTAGACCGTTTGATGGAAACGACAGATTTTAAACTAGTACAAGTTTAATGTTGTATTATTTATTTTTTTCAACATAAATTAAGGGTCTGAATTGCTTTGTTCATCTGGGAACCCTCTTTGACAAGTGGCAGTTATGCATAATAAGCTGCTCTGACGAGCTATTTATATGGAGCGGCAAAGATCTGTCATGGGGAATGTGGTATAATGGAAAGATGAGGTCCATGAGTTTCCCAAAACATCGATCCGATTCACAAGCCCAATATTACATACTTGCAAGGCTATTTGAGATAAGGTGAGGTATCGAATTATCCGCAATTTTATGGAAAGATAATAAATTGTGATAGAAAGCGGTTCAGAAACTTTCAAAAGGTTTGAATTATATGTGTCGGTGTATAATTTATTTATAATTATGATTGGCAGAAAGCTGTAAACTTTTGGTTTAGTTTGGAAAAGGTGATTATATATTTTATATTGATGGGAAATAATATATATGCATGACACGAGACATTAACATTCATATATAATTTTATATACAAACAACGAAGAAAGTAATTGTTAGATTTGAATGTTGTTTTCCCTGTTTTAGTTTGTTATGTTAGGAATTTATTGAAGATTTATTTTTGTGTGATGTATATTCAAAGTTACATCTTTTATTGCTACCCCTAATATGGTGTTTTGGAACTAAAATGAAAGCAGTAATCCGTTGTAATATTATTGGTTATGATTCTAATATTCGAGTCTTAATTAGTTGCAATGTTTAAAGTTAAACAAAGGTTGTACGTGATTGTTACTCTGTAGTAGTTGTATGGAATAATTTATTTAGCATACTGCAATATTTATGTACAAGCTTTATTTTGATAATATACTTTTATACTTAATTAAGATGGAAGTTTTTTTTCAATTTTAAAAGATAATTTTCATTCTACGTGTTTTAATCTTTTACTATATATGTATTAAATAGTAGAAAATTACGGCATAAATATAAATATAAAAAAAACACCGCCCCGGAATTTAAATACCAAAATATATAATCACACAAAATTCTGTGTTCACCACCGTTTAATATCACATCATTCCTTATGCACGGTCCTGATATTTTAATATAAACATGAAATGACAAAACATTAGCGTTAAATTAACTACCACCGCCATTAAATTAATTTGAAAACCAAATCATTTCTTTTATATCAATATACCCCACTTTATATATATTATTTCTTATGATTATACTTAATTTAGACGATGAAGATGCACACACCGCCGTGGTAGGAATATGTATGGTACCGCCACGGCACCACCGTAAGAATATATGGCATATATTGCACAACATCTTAATAAACATGGCATTGGGTACGTAATCACATAATTAATTATGAAAAATTACAAAATGAATCTGCAATTGTTGTTTACAGAAGTTTAGTCACTAAATAGATTGGAAAGTCACTAATAATTTTGACAAGAAATCAAACTTCTTTTGTTATTAATGTCAACCTGTATTCAATCATATATATTTTTCTAATCATTTTGAAGATCGATATCAGTCAAGCTCGATCACCAATTTCGTTTGTACAGAAGTTTTTTTTTATTTGTTTGATTAATGCAAACTATTTTATGGTATATTGTAAGCATAGTTTCATATTATAAAATACTGAACTGAACTGAACAAAATATTTTTTTCGATAACGATTGTTTCCTTAGATGTTCATGTTATTTAAGACAAAATGACATCATAAGATCCATTTTTATTTTCATGTTGCTCCAAGTATGCAGTTTATGCTTTCTACATCAAACTCGATTTATGGTTAGTTTAGTTGTACATTAATTCATTGTGTTTGTTTTTGTTAATTTTATCAGTATTAATGAGACGAAGAGAAATATGGTTTTTAATAATAAAATGTTACTTTGATATTTCCAGCTTCTTTAATGGCCTGAACGAGCTTGAGCTGCAGCAATATCTATTGTGGCTACGAAAGTGCACCCTAAACATGCTACAATTTACGACATCAACCAGTTACACGGCGTCGACAAGACTCCGGTGATCTGAAAACAAGACCTCGACGAGATTAGCGCCTTTCTCCTTAAACCCTAACAGAATAGACATCATGATATCTAATCAAGCAACTAATTGCAACAGCAAGGTTATGTGTAGTTGTGTGTGTGTGTGTGTATATGTGTGTGCGCGCGAGCGCGTGTGTTTGTATGTTTGTTACATACATAATTTTTAATAATTATTTTTCTTGCATTTATAATGATTTCCCAAATATTCAGGTGCATACTCAGCACAAACTTAACAGACGATAATGGAATATTATAAACTACATTTCTGGGTATACAGGATGAAATTATATTAGAGTTAAATTCGGAAGAAGTAATAAACGAAGTAATGCATATTCACAAAAACCATTTACATATAAATCTCCATTATGAACCAATAATAATACAAACATTTATTCAATTCACATAATTAATTATTTATAATACTATTTGTATCAAATCTGTACCATGTATTAACATACTTATTATTAATTATTTTAAAATCACATCATAAAACCTGCGCAACGCGCGGTCCGGTTAGCCTAGTTAATTTAAATGAAAACATGCAGTGAATGTGCACGTCTAATTAAATTTTAAGGTTATTATGAATTCATATGAAAAAAAATACAGATGTGCTATTACTAAAAAATGTGCTATTAAAAATTTAACAAGATGCTGGAAAACTTGATAGCGGACTTTCTTCGTGCATGGGTAAAAACATAAAATAAACTTTACGTGTTAAAATATATTTATAATCAATAATTTGATTATATTTAAAATATATTTGATTGAGTATGTAAATGATTTGATTTGATTTCTATTCATATTTTAATAATACATTCACACTCGATATAATCAAGTGTGAATGATTAATGTTATATATTATTTTACTTTATTTTATTCCTTCTATATATATTTTTTGATTCTTTATGATTAGTTGTATACTTTTATCTTGAGACCAAGCAATATAAAAGGGGAATTTGCAAACACCCTTAAAATATCCGAAAGAATTCTTTTTCAAATACAAATGGAATAGTAATACATAACATATATAAAAGTTAACAATGAATGAAGTTGGGGTTAAGATATTAAAAAAGAATATATTATATTCATGGTGTTTTCATGTATTTGTAACGTGACTTTTAAACTAATGAATAAAATATGAACACTAAATCATTATTAATTATACGGTAGGTTACCTACTTAATTTAATTGAGATTGTGTGCACACCAATCAATTGATATAATCTTCTAATATATTAGTTAATAATATAAAATCTTTTAAAAATAATTGAAAATATTGAATTGAATAAAATATCACATGCTTAGAATACAAGAAATAATTAATAACCTAATCAAACAATCAAATTCATCTTCCTTTAGCTATTAAAAAATCAAGAGTTCTTTACTATACTATATAGTAACATAGCAAATCTTCTTCTATGAATTTCTCTCAAACTCTTACGAATTTAGGGTCGACGTGTGATTTTACATGGAATTTTCTTCCTCTTTGATGTAAGAGCTAAATATATATATATATGAAGTAGAACTCACCTCATATCTTGAAGACCAAAAAATACAATAATTAGAACACTTAATCAGCATATCAAAATCGCATGACATGACGACATACATAGAGTTCGTATCACTCTATTGAATCAAATCAGATAAGCAAAAAATTTTCTACCTTCAAATTACTATGTGTTACGAAACCCAATCATAAAAATATTAGAAACATAAATAGTTAATATAAAAATGAAGGAAAGGGTACATGACTCCTTCACTCTTGGACTCGGTTTAGGGATCACTGGAGTTGCTTCAGATCTTCTTTTCTTTCATGCAAAAGATTACTGGTGACGCGCAAGCAACTTCACAGAGAAATTAATTTTTATATTTTTTCTTGAAACGTGTTTTATCATATTTTTGCATATAAATGAATAATGCTTAATCCTAAAAATACAATTATAAATGCCAAAGCTAGAGTGTAAAGCTTAAATTTCTTTGCAAAGGCGAACAACAGATCACAAATTGTTTGAAGTAACAACAGATGGCACTTTACATTATAAAAAACCTTCCCTAACACCTACGTCAAGCTATACGTTTCTCAAATTCAAGACGTCAACATCGAAACAAGTCGAGCAGCAATGTATCATACTTTTTGCCTTTCAAAAAAAAATCTCATACTTTTTAATGTCAAAATAAATATTGTCCAGCATCCTAACATCGATATCGAAACAACCGCAAATCATCTAGTTCAAATGTCACAGAGTATTGCCGTGATCATATTATAATATAAGGCGAAAGGAGCTCTAACCTTCAGGCTGGCTGATCGTTCTCGGAAAAATCCTTCTGAAAAACGCGATCAAATATCGTCGCAATGGTACCGTCGCCGGCGTCCGGTGACGACGAATTAACTAAATTCCCGTAAAACTTGTTCCTAATCTCCTGCTCCGACGTCGCCAGCACAGAAATTCTAGTGTCTCACGCTACAGCAGCCAATCAAAACAAGGCACGAAATCCAGAACAATGCCTTCAGTTGAGTAAATTGATCAGAACCTCACTCACACGTATATATACACACATTCAATACATTATTGATCAGCATTATGAATCAATTCGCATAATTGGATTCATTATTTCAGAACCTCACACACAAGTATATATACACACATTCGAGTAAAATATATTGAAATATATTAATACCATAAATATGTCAACTCCAGCTAAATGTCCAAGAGGAAAATTAAACGTGAAGAAATAGTACAGAAAACGGAAAACTGGAATCGGAAAGAATGGGCGGAAAAGGTGAGAAAATGTGTGTAAATATATTCATCATCGTCTTACGATATATTCATCATCGGCTTACTAATATACATATGCCATATGCAGCCTAGTGACCCTAGAACACGAAAATACAGAAGACTAACCATATTTATAATCTGATACTTAATATATTTTATTTCATTCCATAAAATTGTAGATGTCGAAATATGATGATCTTGCGGTGATTACATGGCGGTTTTAGTCAAAACTACGAAATTTAATGCTTTTTAATTCATAAACGCATGCAATTTTGAATTTATTCTCTTCAGGATAAAGAAGGTAATAATCACAAAATAAAATCTTCATTATTTACTACATCTTATATTATTTAGTGCTATTATTTTTGTCACAATTTGCATACTCTGAACCTTATCTTCATTTTTTCTCCGTTATAATTTTCGAAGCAATCTAATTCAATTTATTGGAAAGTTTCAATTTATATACAAGTAAAATATCACAAAAAAAATAAAACATTTATCTTTAATTAACTCTTATTTAAGTTTTATTTAATGTTATTTTTCGGTTCAATTCCGTCGTACATGTTCTGAATCTTTTCTTTCTCTTTTTTCTCCCAAATGTTTCCCCAATTTTTCAAGTTACATAATTCATGAAAACATAAACATACATTACTACATTAACAAAGCATGTAAAATATGCTCTCTATTTCTTCATTAATTAATTCCCAATCATAATTTGTCATACATGAGCACATCATGTCGAGAGAGTAAATTCGTAAACGCATTATAACTACGTCTGTGTTTTATATTATATCCAAAAATTGTAACCATTTCACAATATGGATTCCAGATTTGTATAAAATTATTCTACATAATGTATTCTGATTGTACAGTTTTTTTTTTAACGGAATGATATTATATTAACTTACAAGAGTTAAATTACATAATCTTCTACTCAAACTATTTGCTAATCTATGTTCTACAACAAGATGATTCCTTCTAATCTTTAACTATCTTAAATTCTATAAGGGAATTCAACATACTGCATATACTAACTATAATAGACTTAATTTCTACGGGTGTACTTGCTGGATTGTTGAGTGCTTATGCTAAAATTAATGAGTCGGTTACTAGATTTATCCGACGACATCCTTGTCTGATTGATGCTTTCAGCTCTCTCCAACAGGTCTCCGCTTCTGCTTGCAAAAGGGATATGTGAAGAAATCAGTCCCTTGTATGCATGATTCTTTTGACCAGCTTGGCTTCCAGATCTTCCATCCTCCGGTTCCTAACAACTCTGATTTCCTAAAGGATCCACCAAAACTCAATACGCATGCTCCTTGCAGTATGTGAGGGCAATTACCATTCTTGATTTGGTCCAAAGAGATATCCTCATTTGTACTAAGCTGACCCTGCAATTGTATCCCCGCTGCCTGTCTACCAATAGTATGTACTCTTCCTCTGCTGAGCGTGACTTGCCACTCAGAAACAGCCTGATCCGCACACCACTGAGCTTGTAGTAGAGATTGGTGGAAGATCATGTGATTTCTTTGCTTCCAAATTTCCCACAAAATGGCTACACATTAATTCCCTCTTCTTGTCTAGCATTGCTAATCAGACAGAATATCCGTGTGTTGAAAATCATACTCTGATTTTGTTGGCTAAAGCCAGCTGATGCCCATATTCTTATTGATTCTGGACAATTGAGGAAAAAGTGCGACTCATCCTCCATTGCATTGTTGCATCTGCTACAGGTGTTAGAGTCTGTAAGTTTCCTTCTTTGTCTGCTCAGTTGTGTTGGCAAACACCCTGATACTGCTTTCCATAAAAATGTAGCCATCTTATAAGGTATATTCAGATTCCAAAGTTTAGCCCAAAAGCTCCTTGTTTGTGATGATGACCTGATGTTTTGTGAACCTGAATCAAGGCAATATGGTATCCAGACTTTGCACTATAATCCCCATCTTTTTACCATCTCCAGAAAGGTGTATCTTTTTCTACCGAATTAGTATGTGTGGAAACCACTGCAGTATTCAGGATAGGATTTTAACTGTTGGAATCCAATGATCGTGAAGTTTTATGTCTCTCCCATTTGCCACTCTCCAGTGCAGATTCTCTCTGATTAGTTCAGAAGCCCATACCACTGACTTCCAGCTCCAACTGTCACTTGGTTTTGCTGTGACTGTCCTCATAGAATCCTTTCTTAATTATTTAGCTTGATACACTTTGCTCAGAAGAGATGATCCATTCTTGATTATATTCCAAGAATGCTTTGCGAAGAGAGCCTTATTCAGAGCAACTGTAGACCTTAAACCTAAACTTCCTTCCAATTTAGATCTGGAAATATAACTCCAAGATTTCCAATGCAGTGATCTGGATTCCAATGAACCTCCCCAGAGGAACTGTGCTGTCATTGCATCCAATCTCCTCAGAATATTTAGAGGGATTCTAAAAATTCCTAAACGATATACTGCTATGGATTGGAGAACATGTTTTTCCAATGTTAACCTTCCTGAAAAATTTAGTAATTTTACCTTCCAAGATTCATATTTCTGCTTTACTTTCTGGATCAGATTGTGGAAAATTTGTGATTTATTTTGGTCAAAAATGATGTCAGTCCTCAAGTACTTACATCCTATTCCCTCTCCTTGTATATTTAACCTGGACCTGGCAAATTGTTGCATCTGATTTGGTGTATCAGGACTAAACTTTATTGAGCACTTAGCATGATTCAACTTCTGACCAGAGAGAGTAGTATAAGTGATGAGGACCTCTGCTAGCTCCACAATGGCTTCTTGTGTGCATTTTGTAAATAGAATACAATCATCTGCATACATAATATGAGACACCACAGGACCCCCTCTTGATACCTAAACACCTAAATTCCTGTTTCGTGACAGCTATACTCTAACCATAATGACAGGTATTGCTGGCATATTATAAAAATATAAGGTGATAATGGACATCCCTGCCTAAAGTCTGAGTCACCTCACCATTTACATTTATCTGATATGTCACAGTTTGAACACAAAGCATGATTAGATTTATCAGGGATTTAGGGATCTGTAGATGAAGTAATGCTCTTTCCAAAAAAACTCCATGAAACTCTATCATAAACTTTGCTCATGTCCAACTTGATGGCTGTCATCTCAACCTTTCCCCCCTTATGCTTTTTGATGAATTCTACTAACTCATGGGCTAACAGGATACTCTCAGATATATTCCTCCTAGGCACAAATCCATGTTGATTATCAGAAACCAGGAAGCCAATGTGTCTTTTTAGCCTATTTGCTATCATTTTTGCAATGATTTTATATTTAACATTGCATAATGAAATAGGCGTGAACTGTGAGGGGGACTTTGGTAGCTTAACCTTAGGGACTAAAATAATTTGGGTACAGTTCCAGTCTATAGGGAAGTAGTTACCTTGTGAAATATTGATAATTGGTGAAGCCAATGAGTCAGTCCCCAACTATGTCCCAATAATGTTTATAAAAGCCAGCTGGGATTCCATCTTCCCCAGGAGCTCCCCAAGACTTCATATGTTAAACTACTTCCCAAACATGTGCTTTGGTAAAAAGAGCCTGTAAGTGTTGAATTTGATCCGCTGACAATCTTTGAGTGTTGGCCTGCAGGAAATCATGTATTGTACAACTGACTGATTCAGAGGATTGACCTTGCTCCTGATTATCCAAACTATGCTGGTATATGTATACTTGTTTAATATGTTGACTCAGAATTTGCACTATCCGTGTATGGACATCAGTCCATACTCCATTGGCATCCATGATCCCTTGTATAATATTAGCATGTTTCCTCCTTAAAGCCCACCTATGGAAAAACTTTGTATTTTTCTCTCCAAAATTCATCCAATTTATATTTGTTCTTTGCTGCCAATACTCTGCATGTCTTTGTTCCAATTCTGTTTTTGTGCAATGAGGCTCTGGATCTGAGAATGATTAAGATAAAGACATGAACCTGCCTGTGCTCTCTCCAATTTAGTTGTCATCTGTTTTAATTTCTTGTCCAATTTAGTTGTCATCTGTTTTAATTTCTTGTCTGTGCCAGTTACTCAAATGTATCAAGGAAACTTTGAGCTTGTCTGACACAACTTGCACATGATCAGCTCCATTTTGAGTTCCCTGCAGGTCTGTGCTCCAGGCTCTTGAAATGATCTGCTGTGGAGGATCCATGTTTATCCACATTGCTACAAATCTTCTCACGTTTTTCATTCTTCTCTGTTGTGGCCTCAGTTCAAGCAAAATTGGACTATGGTCTAACTTAGAAAAAGGAAGATTATTAACCTTAGCTGCTGGCCACATTGTCATCCATTCTGTGTTTGCAAAGGCCCTATCTAATCTCTCCACTATAGTATTAGGAGAGGCTTGATTATTTGTCCAAGTATACCCTATAGAGGGAACTTCCTCCATCTGGTGTGTTTGCAGGAGATGATGCAACTCTGAAGTGAGGTTGGAAGGTACTGGAGCTCCTCCCCTCTTATCTTGTTGGCTCAGTATCTGGTTATAGTCTCCAACTAGAACTATGGGAAACATGGAAAAATAGTTCAAAGTAGAAAGTGAATTCCAAAAAGAAAGCCTGGCTGATGCAGAGGGTGGGCCATATATTAGTATAAGGCACCACTTCTGATCATTTGCCGCCGACAAAATATAAACTACATAGTTGCTACTTATCTGATCTACCACTAATTCTATGTGATCAGACCAAAAATGAGCTATTCCCCATGATCTACTAGCTGCGTTTATTATTCTAGAATTACTAAAATAGGTGTTTTCCTGCCAACGATCAAAATGAGTTCCATTGGTTTTAGTTTCTAACAGACACAAGAGACTAGGGCTATACCTACTTAGCAGCTGGTTGACCGCCTTCATTGTAGGGGCGCTATTGCAACCCCTACAGTTCCACACAACACCTCTCATGGCTGATTGGGTGGTTGATTTGGTTCAACCACCGGAAAACCATCATTCCGAGTGCCTTCCTCCGCCCAGTTCAGCTCTGGCAGCCTCCTTGAAGACACCTCTTCCTCACTAGAACTGGTTGAAGTCCCTTCATCATCATTCTTTAACATCTCCAGAATGTCTTCCACCTGGTCTTCCTGCGACGACTCATGCTGTAAGACTTCTCCTACCAAGAAAGCAGTAGAATCTGATGATACAATCAAGATATCCCTCCCCAATCCATGCTTTGTTGTTCATCCTGTTCCTGAAGCTCAGACGGACCAAGACCAACTGAATCTCTAATCACATGGTTAATGATGATCTTTCTTCTCTTTGGAGAATGTAGATCAAATGGAACCACATCCTCTGAGCTATTGTCTCCGGCTGAACGAGTTCTCTTTTCATTCCTCCTCAACAAGGCCTGTGTTATTGGTTCTGAAGAAGCTCTACTAACACCTCTTACATTCCAGCTATAAGACATGTCAACCCCTATTTATTGCCTCCTGGACTTGTGTCTGATCTTGAATTCCATCTAGAGCTTCCTGATAAGCACTCTCTTCCACAGCCTGGCCAGCTTCCTGATCTTGCTGCAACTCTCTCAAAGCTGGCACTTGTCTGGATGACTGTCCAACCTAAAAGTTTGGTCTCCTCCTTCTCAGCATAAACCGTGTGTGCCTGCCACTTCTCCTCTTGTTACTGTTCTTCAACTCCAATTTCATCTTCTTTTTTATCTCTAGCGTCCCCCTCTTCTTGGTGAACCCTTGATCTCTTATGTCTGCGTTGTCTTCCAATAATGATAGCTGGCCCTCTGGTTGACCTTGAAGAGTAGGATTCCTCATCTGAGGTATCTGTGTCACTTCCATCTGAGGAGATCACAATTACTTCATTATCATGTGCATCCGGTCCCTTATTCTGCCATTCTGCATCACTTCCATGTTGTACTGTGGGGGAATCTCTGAAATTGCTCCACCCCATCCCGGAATTGCAGATGCTCCTCTTATTGTGACTCTCAGATGCATCCTATCCGGTGCAGCTTGAAGTGCCGCTCCCATTATTGCAGTAAGTGCATCTTCTGCTGCCTCCAGATTCCTCAAATCTACTGTAACTCTCTCCACTTCTACTCTCATCGCCTCCTCCAAACCTTCCTGATTTCTTACCCATGCTCCCAAATTTTGCTGATCTGAGGCTTGAAACTGTGGACTATATTCTTCGGAATCTATCAGCATGTCCGTTGGTGAAGAGTGATTATTAGGTGGGGTCCGAGCTTGAACTTCCACTCGTTCTCCAAAATAAGGGTCAAAGATCTGATTCCTTAGCTGAAACAGATTTCCTTCCAACCTGTCTCCAATGCTAAAACTCCTGTTAAACAAGGCTCCACCCTCATTGAAATCAAAAAGCCCTCTTGCACATCCCTGTCTGGCATATGTCTATACCTGAGTCTCCTGGAATCCATATAGTCTGCAGGAATATTAGTATTCTTATGACTCCTTCTATGATTATACGCCCTCACATAACCCGCATACCATCTGCCTACTTGGATCATAGATGATGCCTACACCTCGTTGCTCAAAATGTGATCTGACCTTATTCTCAATAAACTCATCCAGTACCTCATCACTCATTATTGGGCATCTATTCATCGGATGCCCAACCACTCCACACCTCCTATAGAATCTAAACAACCTCTCATATTTCACCGACACCCATATCCTTCTGTTTTCTGGCAAATGAATGTACTCCAGATCCACATAGAAGCCTTTCACCAATGGCTCTCCTAGCATGATCCACATAGTCGCCCGCAGACACGTGACAGTTCTCGCCGGAGGCGGTTCAATTTCCACATCTATGATATCACCTGCCATATTGGCTACCTTGATAGTCGTCATCGGAGCAAAAGCTTCCGCCGGCAAACCATGTAACTGTATCTTAACTTTTACTTTCTCAACCTGCACATCTCTCAACACGATACCAGACCCCCGCCTCATAAACGCTAGCATCCCTCCCGCAATAACATACAGACTGCGGTGAAGAACTGCTAACGCTTCTTCACGCTAGTCAAACCTGACTGCAAAGAAATTACCATGGGTATGAATTACCTCAGCATTGACAGACCAGAATCTTGTGAAGTACTCCTCCAAATCCACTTCAGTAAAGCGTCTATTATCCATCCAGAATGCTAACAAACAATTTTTCTCCACTGGCACCGATTCAGCAATGTCTGCTCTGGTGAGTGATAGAATACCCCCTCTCCTGGTTGGGCGTGCAAAAGCATCATAATCAACACCCTCCGCTGCCGGTTCTCTCCTTTCTTCCGAGTATTTTGACCCTCTTGGAGAGAGGGCTCTTTAAGCTGAATTCAGAGATTGACTATCCCCCATGTTGTGAGGAGGATTCCTTTTGACAGTTGAAGAAAATGAAGAATGTGTGTCTTTATTCCTTTTACCAGTGAAAAGTTGTGATGTGTGTTTATGAAGAAAAGGGGTTTCCTTTCTTAGTGTATTTATAGATCCCTTCCTCCATAACATCTTCTCATCTTTCTGACATCTAATTGCGTCTAAATTGAACTTTTGTGTGGGAGTTCCAACCCTCATGATTACAAATTCCCAGTACACGATGGATATGTCTATGTCTAATTTAATATCATCCAATGAGGGAATCAAAAGGCCACTAACCTCGTGTTCACCTGACGCCTTGGAAAAGATGTAATTTACTACAGCACGCTAGCTCTGTTTTCCAGTCACCAAACCAACGCCTCCTTTTCACTACGGCCAATCCGTGCGTCTTCCTTCAAGAATCTTCTGACTTCATATGCCTCCAAACCACTATAGACAATGAAACCGTGGGAAAAACCCTCTTTGAAAAATGTGTTGCATGTGCAATTAAAAACCCCCAGAACCTTTCTGACATATTGATTTGACAAAACCCTAATTTTTTATGTAAAGATCAATCAGATCGGTGATGATTTGATTGAGAATGAACGAAAACTACTCTCTAAGATTAGAGAGAGTAGAGAGAGAAAGTAGAAAGAGAATGTAGTGTTCGAATGCTGATTTTCTATTTTCATTCCCTGATTGTACAGTTTGTTTTTATCAAATATTGTATTTTGAATTTTGAAAATGCAGTAATTTTTCAAATTTGAAAAAACCCAAAAAGCAAGTGGGGAATTGCAGAATACAAGAAAAGATGTGGATGATTCCAAATGTGGATATGTACAAACTACAAACTCATCCTGTCGATTTAAGCGGGGAGGAAAGAAAAGAAAATGCCAAAAAACAAAGAGTTGGTCTCTGGAGTGACCATCTATGTTAGAGCTATAATATAGACCAAGGACTACATTACAATATGGAAGGAAGGAGATCCTTATTTACAAAAATTTGGGAAAAGTACTATTCACGGCACTGTTCACGGCACTGTTCACGCAAAGAATATGTACTCAAATCAGCTAATATAATTTCTGGATTTTAAACACTTGTAAACACAAAAGAATTCAGGTTAGAAAGACAAGTTTCCATATTATAAACATCAGATTTTAGGTACATAAAAACTAGGGTGTTTAGGTTAAATAATGTTGTGTTAAGTATAGTCAAGTTTCACCAAAGTTTTCAGCCTAAAAATTCACAATCATCACAGTTTTCAACTTAAACAATCAAGTTTCACAAAAACCACAGTTTTCAGCCTAAAAAAAATCAAGTTTCTACAATCACTCTAGTTTTCAGCCTAAATAATTAAGTTTTCACAATCTTCACAGTTTTCACAATAAATAATCAAGTTTCGCAAACACCAAAGTTTTCAACCTAAACAATCAAGTTTTCACAATAAAAACAGTTTTCAACCTAAACAATCAAGTTTTACAAACATGGTGAGCGTCGTTTAACTCACACAAATAATACCTGCAATACATTAAGGATAAAAACCTAGCACAGTGGTAAGCAGGGTCGAATCCATGGAGAACGGTGTAAACTATTGATTAACCTACTAATTTAGTTCCGTTTAGCAACCACGCCTTAAATAGAGAGTTGTTTGATTATAACTACTAAAAATAAAACAATAAGACACACAAATCCAATGCAATGCAAGAAGAGAAAATATGTATGATGAAAGAAACCGGCTTAAGCTAATCAGTTAGTTCAATCATTGATCATTGACACATACAGTTCATTTATTCTCTGCAAATCAACCAGTTATAAGAGAGCAAGTATTCGCTGAACCCTCCAAATTCCCCCTTAATTATTCGATCGCAAGCAAGTATTTGCTAAACCTACGACTTCCCTAATCAAGTGTCCTAGCAAGTATTCACTAAACTAGATAAACACTTTAACAACATTAAGATCTAGGAGAACCCAATTCAGATAATTAAGCACGTATTCGCATGCAAACATTACCCACTTAACTCTTCATCATCCCTGTTATCATATAATCTGTATCAGTTATCTATTGTACAGACAAGAATTTTGCTACTTTTATTAGCTATAGCCTAACAAGATTAATGTCAGGGTCGGAAATCTCACCATCCTGTATGGTTCATCCCGACCCCTCATCCTGCACGACGATCGGGCCAGCCCCGACAGCAGACAGCAGCTTTACCAACCCTGGCAGGAGAATCTCCCAGACCACCTAACGGCGTGGTCTGCTGTGACCAGGGTCAGTTTTTCAGCACTATATAGATCTCTCTATCACACAAGAGAGAGGTAAGTTGACTAAACACAACCAAACACATTCCCACTCTCCGAATAGTTTGCTGACTTTAGCATCGGAGCGGGAACGGCAATTAGCCGCCCCGCCCTGACTGAGAGTTCTTGATTCTTAGCAGGTTCACCTCATCTCGTCATCAGAACGGATCAACATCGCGACTCTAACATTGGCGCCGTCTGTGGGGATATAACTGATTATCTTCACAGCCCACGCACTACAAATAAGCAGAGAAGGACGAGACCACGGCACCCCCCAACCAGAGGTGGTGGTCACAGATCTGGGCGATGATGGGGCTTGAAATCCATTCACTCCCTCAAACCCCGCAACAACGCCGATCTCGGCGACGCTTGAGCAGGCTCGGCACCAAAGGCGCTTCGCCATCTTTCACAGCCGAGGATGGTGATGTGCTCCGCCATATCCTGGAGTCACGGGCTACCATCAACAAGCAGCTGCAGGAGCTGCGAGGTACGCCGCCGAAAACGCGGCGCCTCGGAGGTTTGGCAAAAACGGTCACACTGACCAAGCTTTTTGACGAGCCTACCCGAGGAAAACGCAAAGCTCTCATCCTCACGGAACTGGATGATGACGGGAAGGAGATCCTGGACGATTCAGAAGAGGAATGGGAAGATCAAAATGCGAAGGAAGGCAACCCCAGATCCCAACCCGGGGGATGGGCCATGACATATGTTCACAAGCCTAGTGTCAAGCCTAGAGTGCCGGCCAAGCAGAGGTTGTCGGTGTTTTACGAGGCTCCAGATTGCCAAAAAAGAGGAAGCCCTTTCTCAGAGGCGGTCACGGAGTTTGTCGCCAACCCCTGCCTCCGGATCCCGCCAAATCTGGGCACGTATGATGGTCTGTCGGACCCAGCTAACCATCTGCACACGTTCACAACTAACATGTCAACATACGTCACGCCCGAGCCCGTGTGGTGCAAGGTATTTGCCACCACGCTCAAGGAGGCAGCAAGGGTGTGGTTCGCCAACATGGACAACGGGAGCATATCCAGCTTCGCACAGCTCGAGGAACTTTTCCTCACCAGGTTCATGCAGAAAAGGAAGTTCACCAACACGACCCAGGACCTGTTGAAGATACGCCACAGGGCGTCATCCGGCGAGAGCTTGATGGAGTATTATGAGCGCTTCATCGAGGAGAGCAAAAGGGTGGTGCACCGTGGCGAGCCGTGGTGGTTGATTGAAATTTCATGCAAGGTCTGGACCACGAGGCCCTGGATTCAGAGCTCACTCTCCATGCGGTATACACGTTGGACGAGCTGCATATGGTGGTGGAGATGTTTCACCGAGCCAACGAAAACGCCAACAAGAAGAAACTGGCAATGCAGAAGGAGGCCCGACCCTATTGGCCAAAGTAGAAGCTCATCCAGGATGGTCAACCGGCCAAAGCAGAGAAGACGTCGTCGGTGAAGGATAGGCTGGGCCCCAGACTTGTACAAGAGAGGGTTTTTACCTGTTAGGGCCGGGCACCTCACCATCCCGCATGGTTCATCCCGACCCTTCATCCTGCATGACGATCGGGCCAGACCCGACCGCAGATGGCAGCTTTACCTAACCTGACAGGAGAATCTTCCCAGACCGCCTAACGGCGCGGTCTGATCAGGTCAGGTCAGATTGTCTGCACCATATATATATCCCTTTCTCACAAGAGAAAGGTAAGTTTACTAAACACAATCAATCACATCCCAACTCTCCGATCAGTCTTCTGACTTTAGCATCGGAGCGGGAACGGCAATAAGCCGCCCCGCCCTGATTGAGAGTTCCTTGATTCTTAGCAGGTACTCTTCACCGTGCCATCGCGACGGATCATCAAGGACACACATTGCGACTGTAACATTGGCGCCGTCTGTGGGGATATAATCAAGTATCTTTATAGCCCACGCACTGCGAATGAGCAGAGAAGGACAAGACCACGCTACCCTCATCGGCGAGGTAGTGGTCACAGATCTGGGCGACGAAGGGGCAGGAGTCCCGTTCACCCCTTCAAACCCAGCAGCCACTCCGATCTCGACGACGCCTGAGCAGGCTCGGCACCCAGGTGCGTCCCCATCTTTCACGACGGAGGATGGTGATGTGCTCCGCCAGATATTGGAGTCACAGGCTACCATCAACAAGCAGCTGCAGGAGCTGCGAGGTACGCCGCCGAAAGCGCGGCGTCTTGAAGGTTTGGCGAAGACGGTCACACCGACCAAGCTCTTCGCCGAGCCTGCACGAGCTAAGCGAAAAGCCCCCATCCTCACTAAGCTGGATGATGACGGGAATGAGATCCTGGAAGATTCAAACGAGGAGTGGGGAGATCCGGGCGAGAAAGAGGCCAACCCTAGGTCTCATCCTGGGGAATGGGCCATGACGTATGTTCACAAGCCCAGTGTCAAGCCGAGGGTGCCGGCGAAGCAGAGGTTGTCGGTGTTTTATGAGGCCCCGGATTGCCAGAAAAGAGGGAGCCCATTTTCAGAGGCAATCACGGAGTTTGTCGCCAACCCTCGTCTCCGGATCCCACCAAATCTAGGTACGTATGATGGCTCGTCGGACCCAGCAGATCATTTGCATACGTTCACGACCAACATGTCAACGTACGCTACACCCGAGCCCGTGTGGTGCAAAGTCTTTGCCACCACGCTCAAGGAGGCGGCAAGGGTGTGGTTCGCCAACCTGGACAATGGAAGCGTGTCCAGTTTTGCGCAGCTCGAGGAACTTTTCCTCATCAGGTTCATGCAGAAGAGGAAGTTCACCAACACGACGTAGGACCTGATGAAGATACGCCACAAGGCATCATCCGGCGAGAGCCTGATGGAGTATTATGAGCGCTTCATCGAGGAAAGCAACAGGGTAGTGCACCGTGGCGAGCCGCGGTGGTTGATCGAAATCTTCATGCAAGGTCTGGATCACGAGGCTCTGGATTCGGAGCTCACCCTTCGTGCGGTACACACGCTGGACGAGTTGCATATGGTGGTGGAGATGTTTCACCGAGCCGATGAGAATGCCAAGAAGAAGAAGTTGGCAACACAGAAGGAGGCTCGACCTTACTGGTCTAAACAGAAGCCCATCCAGGATGGGCAACCAGCTAAAGCAGAGAAGGCGTCATCGGTGAAGGACAGGCTAGGACCTCGAGTTGCTCAAGAAAGAGTCTTCACCCCGCTGACAAAGACGCCCAGAGAAGTGTTCTTGGCAAACCGCGACGTCATCCCACCCCCGCGTGCCATGAAGATGCCTCCCAACAAGCGAAACTTGAACAAGTTTTGCGAGTACCATGACGACCACGGCCACGACACAGAGGATTGCATCCACTTGAAGAAAGCCATCGAGTCATGCCTGCGTAAAGGGCAGTTGAAACAATTTGCTGCCACCGCCAAAGCTCACAACAAGGCAACATATGCCAACAAGAACGGCGGCCAGGAGCAAGGGGCCAACAGGGCGCGTGGTAAAGGAAAGGAAGTGGCGCGGGCCGAGCGACCAGACGAAAAGAGAGCAAAGTATGAGGAGGAGTCATCACCAGAACGAGAACCAGCGAGGCGCGCGAGCAATGATATACTCACTATCATAGGAGGAAATGCCGGAGGGAGCTCGGATTCACAAAGAAAGGCTAGGTGCAGAATAGCCCCGGAACACACCCCGACGAGCAGAAGGCTGGGAAGAGATGAGTTGATCACGTTCGGTGCCGACGATCCCATCCCGGATCGTCCGGCCGGATGCGATGCGGTCATCATCACGGTTTAAATAATGGATAAGATGGTTCATCGAGCGTACGTGGATGGTGGCAGCTCGGCAGAGATAATGTATTGGCATTGTTTCGAAAAGCTAGACGACAACACAAAGGCCAAGTTGATCCCAACAAGCACACCGTTGGTGGATTTCGCGGACAGAACGGTGTGGCCAGAAGGAACAATTACACTTCCAATTGGGGTCGGGGAAAGGCCGACCAGGAAAGAGGTGGACATGGAGTTCATCGTCATCAAAGCTCATAGTGGATCCTTCACACCCACCAGTCATGCAGAAAAGACGGCCACTATGCCCAGAAAGGAATGACGCCGTAAACAAACAGGTAACCGAGTTGGTGAATGCAGGTATCCTACGGGAGGTGCCATACCCCACGTGGTTAGCCAACCCGGTCCTGGTCAAAAAGTCAGATGGGAGTTGGCGGATGTGCATCGATTACAAAGCGCTGAACAGGGCATGTCCCAAGGATTGCTACCCGACACCCATCATCGATCAGAAGGTAGACGCGTTGGCCCCTTTCCCGATCAAATGCTTCCTAGATGCATACAAGGGGTACCACCAAATCACGATGAGGGAGGACGACATCGACAAAACTGCCTTCATCACGGAGAGGGGAGCCTTCGCGTACCGGATGATGCCATTTGGTTTACGCAACGCCGGTGCCACCTACCAGAGGGTGGTGGACAAGATCTTCAAAGCGCAGATCGGCCGCAACATGGAAATCTATGTCGATGACATGGTCATCAAGAGTGTATCGTATGAAGGTCTAGTGAAGGATCTAGATGAGACGTTGGGAACCTTGAACGCGGCAGGTATGATGCTCAACCCGGCCAAGTGCCAGTTCGGTGTGGGGACCGGGAAGTTCTTGGGCCTCATGGTGTCCAACAACGGTTTGGAGGTCAATCCAAAGAAAGTCCAAGCCGTCTTGGAAATGAAGCCTCCTTGGAACGTTAAAGACGTACAGAGCCTGAATGGAAAGCTGGCGGCTATGAACAGGTTCTTGTCACGAGCCGCAGAGAGGTCACTCCCGTTCTTGAGGATCCTCAAGGGCAGCGTCGGGCCAAAAGGAGCAATCCAATGGGGCCAGGTCGAGGAGGAAGCGTTCCTCAAGTTGAAGGATCATTTAAAAGACCTACCAGCCATGTCTCCTCCCGAGCAAGGTGAGACACTGTACTTATACCTTGCCGCCGGGATGGAAGTCGTGAGTGGCGCGTTGGTTAGGGAAGTGAACAAGATCCAGCGCCCGGTCTATTATGTCAGCCGAACGCTGCAGGGGGCCGAGTTGAGATACAGCGCTCAGGAGAAGCTGGCCATGGCATTGGTCCACGCGGCGAGACGCCTCAGGTCATATTTTCAAGCACACCCCATCGTGGTTCTCACAAACGAGCCGCTCAAAGAAATCTTGACCAGGCCAGAGATGTCAGGAAGGTTGGCCAAGTGGGCAATAGAGCTAGGCGAACATGCCATTGAGTTCGCCCCAAGGAAAGCCATCAAAGGGCAAGTGATGGCTGATTTCCTGGCAGAATTGCCATCCGGGATCGAGGAGAAGGATGAAGTGACCATCGACGCACCAAGCGAGCCAGCCGACAAAAAGCGACGACGCGTTGACAGGACAGGATGGTGGAAGCTACATGTGGATGGCGCATCCGGCGTGGAAGGATCAGGAGCAGGTTTGATCGTGACCGACCCCGATGGCATGGAAACGACGTATGCGTTGAGATTCCAGTTCCCAGCTACGAACAATGAGGCCGAATATGAAGCATTAATTGCAGGCATGGAGTTAGCAAAGGCGTTGGGCGCGACCAAGTTGGACGCATACGGCGACTCGGCTTTGGTTGCAAACCAGTTCAATGGGTCGTACGCAGCCAAGGAGCCATCAATGCAAAAATACCTGGCCAAGGTTAAGAGTCTAGCTACGCAGTTCGAAGGATTTGAGGTGACCCGAGTCCCCAGATCCGAGAATACAAGGGCAGATGCCCTCAGCAAGCTGGCCTCCACGGCAAGCAGCCATCTGTCCAAAGGAGTTCTAGTGGAGACACTGCCGACAAGATCAACTGACGGCATGACGGTCGCAGCTATTGAGGCTGAGCCGCCATGCTGGCTGACACCAATGCGGGACTACTTGCTCAGTGGAGCGCTACCACCCGACCAGAAGGAGGCGAAAGCCCTAGAGAGGAAGGCGCTGAATTTTGCGCTCAGGAACGGAGTGGTATACAAGAGAGGATATTTGCAGCCGTGGTTGCGATGTTTAACGCCCAGACAAGCAGAAAGAATCCTGAAGGACTCCACGAAGGAAGCGGCGGCAGCCATCAGGGGGCCCGGACACTGGCGCTGAGGGCATCCCGAGCGGGTTATTACTGGCCCAACATGAGGGTCGACGCCGACCATGTGGTCAAAACTTGCCATCAGTGCCAGATACATGATCGGGTGTCATCTCAACCCGGCCAACCCATGAAGAGCATCACAGGCCCATGGCCATTTGCAAAATGGGGCATTGACATTGTCGGTCCTTTCCCCCAAGCGACCGGCAAGAGAAGATTCCTGGTGGTGGCCGTTGACTACTTCACCAAGTGGGTTGAGGTGGAGGCATTGGCAACCATCACGGGCAAGAGGATGACAAGTTTCGTGTGGAGGAACATTGTTTGCAGATTCGGCCTGCCCAAGACGATCATCAGCGACAACGGACGCCAGTTTGAAGGAGGAGTCTTCAGAAACTGGTGTGACCAGATGGGCATTCAGCAGAGCTTCACATCAGTAGCCCATCCGCAAGCCAGCGGGTCTCACCGAGCGAACCAATGGAACGATTGTGCAAGGGTTAAAGAGAAGGTTGGACGGCGCGAAAGGGAACTGGGTAGATGAGCTCCCATCGGTGTTGTGGGCATACAGGACGACGCCCCGAACGGCCACAGGTGAATCACCTTACTTTCTGTGTTTCGGCAGTGAGGCCATCCTCCCGCCTGAGCTCATCATCCCATCAACGCGATCCGCCATCCCGGATGCCGAAGAGGACAATAACCAGCGTTTGAGAGAGAACCTGGAGGACTTGGAGAGAGCCAGAGAACAGGCCACAATCAAGGAGGCGGCCTACAAGTCATACGTGGAACAACGCTATAATGCCAGAGTCCGCGTAAGGAATCTCAAGCAAGGCGAATTGGCCCTCCGAAAGAATGAAGCTAGCCGAGTTGAAGGCTTGAAGAAGTTAGATGTCACATGGGAAGGGCCATACGTGGTCGCAGAAGTGCTGAGGAACGGCGCATACAGGCTGCAGACCATGGCGGGCGAAGCGGTACCAAGGACGTGGAACATGGAGAACCTCCGCCGTTATTACGGTTGAGCAGCAGCAGACCCATGAGAAAGGTACCAATTAGTTTGTATATAATGGGGAAATGCTTTTGGAGAACGGATTCCTGATCGGATCGCGACTTTTGCCCTCATGAGGGATGTGATCTTGAGGAAATCCAGTTCTCCCACGCAAAATTGTATCTTTTGTACTCCCCCTTTTTTGTCTTTAACTAAATTCCAAGTGTCAAGTTCAAGAACACATCATCCCTTTTTCTGTTTCATTTATGCTCCTTTTTGGAAAGTCGGATGACATGATCGGAATCGGTGAGAATGGACATTAAGAGAGGCAGTTCAGGCCATTGCTCCGGTTACCCGGACAAAGCATTAGAACACTCGACACATCCCTCACTTAGGTTGTGAAGCATGAAGGGCACATCTTTGCCGAGCATCTCAGACATATGTCTGAGATGGCAAAGATGCGTTCAAAGGCGTACTTACACCAATGGGCAAGTCGGATGACACGATCACGATCGTGACCGCCAGACCAAGACTGAGGCTTAGCCGCCCTTTTTTGAGTACTGAACGTAGGCGTGGTTTTTTGTTCAAATGCGGATGGGCAAACAGAACAAACCATATCCTCTCCAAACTCGGATAGCTACCGGTTTGAAGAAAAGGTGGGACCTTTTCTTTAAGAAAAACCCATGTCGGACACGGACCGATTAACAAGGATCATAGCTTAGCAGCTTTGGCTTTGAAAGAAAATAAAACCAAGGAAAGGTCCAGGCCAATATACCTTGGTGGCTTGGTCAGGGTTTAGCGACCTCCAAGTCGACAAGAGATTCAAGCCACATCATGGTTCACCCCGGTTAGTTCATCCTGCTGACTCATCCCTCTTCATATAGAAGGATGATGAGTCACCACCATGAACGGGGATGAGCGGAACGGCAAGACATCAGCCGAACAGTAAGGCAATAGCCAATAATGCAAATGCACAAACAAGAGTTTCATCAAGTAACAAACAGCCAAACCACTAAGGCAATAATATCTGCTGTCAAAGCAAGAATTTGATAACAATGCAAAAGCAAATGTAACCCTTATGGGTCATTACAAACCAAAAGGAAGCAAATGTAACCCTTATGGGTCATTACAAACCAAAAGGAAATTATTCAGAGAAGTTTAGGAGGAATCCAACAGAATCAAAGGAAAAGAAAGAAACAGAACTAATGGTTTTGGGCAGAAACTTGGACATTGTTCCCAGCATCCTCCAAGTCGTTCACCAGCCCTTCTTCGGCGACAACTTCACCATCGACCATAACAGGTGGAACTGCAACATCTGGCTCCCATGCGGCAAGCTCGGCCGGAGTCATCTCACCGGTCAATGTAGAAAAGTACTCAGGGAAGCCATAGCCAACAAAGGCATCGGTGAGCTCAGAAAGAGCAGTGGCATAGGCAGCAGAGTCTTCATACACGTTGTCCAGTGCATAAGCCAGTCGGAGGAAAGCAGAAGTGCGCGCGACGGCGCGCTCCGATCGAGCCACCTTGGCAAACACCTCACGCACGCCGGCGGTCAGCACAGACTGATAGTCAATGGCGAGGCTAGCCTTGTCCTCCAGCGCCTTCTTCAGTTGACTCTCGGACTCGGCAAAGCGAGCCTGAAGAGTGGCCAGTTCACCAGATATCTTGTCCATCTGATCAGCTTTCCCAACAGCTTCATCCAGGCGTTTTTGCAGCTCGGTGGTAGATATCTGGGCATCTAGTAGAGCAGCGTCGCTGGTCTCCTTGGCTATTTTCAGTTCCTCACCGTCCGAGATGGAAGACGCTAGTTGAGCGTTGACAGCGTCCAGCTGTTTCTTCAGCGCCTGCTCGGATTCCATCCAGTCATCAGGTGACCACTCAGCATCAGCATCTGCTTTGGCCTTGGCCTCCTCTTGAAGCTGGACTATCTCGGCATCGGCGATGGCCAACTGCCTCTTCACGTCTCCGAGCTCGATGAGGGTGACGTGATGCACTTTCTTGTCAGCCTCATGCGCCAAGCACAAGGTGCTGAAGTCGGAGATGACGGCAAGGGATGAGCAAGCGCCCTAACAATACAACAGTTAGGAAGATAGAGTCGGGAGAGGAAGTTAAGCATGAAAGGAGAGACAAGAAGATGAAGCTTACATCAAAAACAGATGAAATCAGATTGTCCGTGGCAGTCTTGACCCCATGAAGGTTTAGCGCCGGATTCTTCACCCAAGCCCTGAAATGGTCAAGGGGCATCACCTCCTTGAGATATTCTAAACGACCGGCGGGCGAGTTGAGGAAGACGGTGGAAGAGTTGGTTTTACCCTTGTCAGTTTGAAAGCCACCAGCGTGCGGAGGGGCCCTCTCACCATGCTGCGGACCAGTTGGTTCAGTGCTGCTCTTCAGCTTCTCGGGCACCTGGGGTCGGGACGAGACATTCTCGCGACCGCCGACCCCCATCTGGAACAGCTAGTCAGGTTTCAGCAAACCCCTTGACGACCCCGTATCCTGATAGGGAAGCGAGGAACCTTCAGCATTGCCATCTAGTCCGGTTTGAAAGGATTGACCATGCGACTGAGTGGACTGGTTCGGGCCAGCGCTGTCCTCCAACCTCCTGCGCTGCGAGGGACGGACGAACTTTGTCACGTCAATGGTTGGTCGGCGGCGAGCCATATCTGTTGAAACACATGCAACATGAAGAAGATACATTTGAGGCAAGAGCAAAAGGTCATGACAATGCTCAAAAAGGATGAAAGGGAGGGCCAAGTTAGATCTAACATACCTTTATCAGGGCGACCAATCGGAGCGAGTGCCAGAGCGGCAGGAGGGCTGAAGAGATCAACTTTTGGGGGGCCGTTGCCCTCATCCTGGACGGGCTTATCAGCATCTGGGATGACAACAGGCTCATCCTGGATGGCAGGGAGCACGCGACGGTGAGGCAGACCGGAACCCCGCAACCTCTCATCCAACTTCAAGACGTCCCACCTCTCCGGTTTCTCCTTCAGAGCCTTGATGGAGGCGGCCAAGCGATTTTGGGAAACGCCATCTGGAGCGCGGCCGCGCGTATCAGGATCACCGACAGATTGCCTTGGGCGAGAGGCGGCAGGCCCATACACGACATCTTCATCAACAAACATGAACTTTACCTTCCAGTTGGTCGTTTTGGGCATGCCGGTCAAGATGTGCAGGTCGGCTTTGGGGCGAACTTTGATGTGGCCCCAACCGTCGTCATCGCCGCCACCGCCGGTGTAGAAGAACACCCGGAACAGGGTGACGGAGGGAACAACCCCGCGAGCACCGCACAGGGTCTCGAAGCCAATGATGTTGCGCACGGCGTTAGGCGTCATCAAGCCCAGAGTCATGTCAAAGTAGGACAGAATGGATTGGCAGAAAGGAGTAAGAGGGAACCTGACGCTGCAGCGAGCCAGATGCTCATAGTACACAGGAACTTTGCCCGCCGGGGCAGCGTTAATGGTGTCGCTGGGTTTGGGGCGAACGATTGACTTGGCCAGATCTGCGATCTGGAGGCCCTCGGTGTCGCGGCAGATTTGGACAAACTCAGCCGCCTCTTCATCCGTAATCTGGCAGTACGCGCCGGAGACGGGGATGTCAGCCATGATCAGAACAGGCAAGATGTTACAGAGGCGGAAGAACACGAGAAATCAAAATGAAGAAGGTATACTGGCGTGTGCGGAATATCTAAGGTTGTGAGCAATGAATTCGAGAATGAAATGAAGAAGGCAGAAATGAGGAGCAGTTTCGTATTTGAATGAAGAAAGGGGGGGAGTTATGCGAGCAGTTAAAGTGATAATTGCAGTTGCAAAAGTTGCACAGTTACAAAGACAAAATTTACACGCATCCCTTCGAAAAAGTGATGACACGTGGCAGACATGCAGTTATTACTGACGGCTCACTGTCGCACGCATCACAGAAACCCAGATACAGTCCATCACGCGAACCGTTGCTCCGCGCTCGGACTTGGGGGGACTTGTTAGGGCCGGGCACCTCACCATCCCGCATGGTTCATCCCGACCCTTCATCCTGCATGACGATCGGGCCAGACCCGACCGCAGATGGCAGCTTTACCTAACCTGACAGGAGAATCTTCCCAGACCGCCTAACGGCGCGGTCTGATCAGGTCAGGTCAGATTGTCTGCACCATATATATATCCCTTTCTCACAAGAGAAAGGTAAGTTTACTAAACACAATCAATCACATCCCAACTCTCCGATCAGTCTTCTGACTTAAGCATCGGAGCGGGAACGGCAATAAGCCGCCCCACCCTGATTGAGAGTTCCTTGATTCTTAGCAGGTACTCTTCACCGTGCCATCGCGACGGATCATCAAGGACGCACATTGCGACTGTAAGGCTTGTGAACATACGTCATGGCCCATTCCCCAGGATGAGACCTAGGGTTGGCCTCTTTCTCGCCCGGATCTCCCCACTCCTCGTCTGAATCTTCCAGGATCTCATTCCCGTCATCATCCAGCTCAGTGAGGATGGGGGCTTTTCGCTTAGCTCGTGCAGGCTCGGCGAAGAGCTTGGTCGGTGTGACCGTCTTCGCCAAACCTTCAAGACGCCGCGCTTTCGGCGGCGTACCTCGCAGCTCCTGCAGCTGCTTGTTGATGGTAGCCTGTGACTCCAATATCTGGCGGAGCACATCACCATCCTCCGTCGTGAAAGATGGGGACGCGCCTGGGTGCCGAGCCTGCTCAGGCGTCACCGAGATCGGAGTGGCTGCTGGGTTTGAAGGGGTGAACGGGACTCCTGCCCCTTCGTCGCCCAGATCTGTGACCACTACCTCGCCGATGAGGGTAGCGTGGTCTTGTCCTTCTCTGCTCATTCACAGTGCGTGGGCTATGAAGATACTTGATTATATCCCCACAGACGGCGCCAATGTTACAGTCGCAATGTGCGTCCTTGATGATCCGTCGCGATGGCACGGTGAAGAGTACCTGCTAAGAATCAAGGAACTCTCAATCAGGGCGGGGCGGCTTATTGCCGTTCCCGCTCCGATTCTAAAGTCAGAAGACTGATCGGAGAGTTGGGATGTGATTGATTGTGTTTAGTAAACTTACCTTTCTCTTGTGAGAAAGGGATATATATATGGTGCAGACAATCTGACCTGACCTGATCAGACCGCGCCGTTAGGCGGTCTGGGAAGATTCTCCTGTCAGGTTAGGTAAAGCTGCCATCTGCGGTCGGGTCTGGCCCGATCGTCATGCAGGATGAAGGGTCGGGATGAACCATGCGGGATGGTGAGGTGCCCGGCCCTAACATTACCCCGTTGACGAAGACGCCCAAAGAGGTTTTCTTGGCAAGCCGCGACATCATCCCGCCCCCGCGCACCATGAAGATGCCCCCCAACAAGCGAAATCTGAACAAGTTTTGCGAATACCATGACGGCCATGGCCACAACACAGAGGATTGCATCCACTTGAAGAAGGCCATCGAGTCATGCTTGCGGAAAGGGCAACTGAAACAATTCGCTGCCACGGCCAAGGCCCACAACAAGGCAACATACGCCAGCAGGAATGGTGGTCAGGATCAAGGAGCCAACAGGGCACGTGGCAAAGGCAAGGAGGTGGCCCGCGCAGAACGACCAGATGAGAAAAAAGCCAAATACGAGGAGGATTCATCACCAGAACGAGAGCAAGCAGGGCGTGCGAGCAATGATATACTCACTATCATAGGCGAGAATGCTGGAGGAAGCTGGATTCACAAAGGAAGGACAGGTGCAGAATAGCCCCAGAGCACACTCCGACGAATATGAGACTGGGCAAGGATGAGCTGATCACATTCGGCGTTTACGATCCCATCCTGGATCGCCCGGCCGGATGCGATGCGGTCATCATCACGGTCCAGATCATGGATAAAATGGTTCATCGGGCATACGTGGATGGTGGCAGCTCAGCAGAAATAATGTATTGGCATTGCTTCGAGAAGCTAGATGACAATACCAAGGCCAAGTTGGTCCCGACAAGTACGCCAGTGGTGGATTTTGCTGATAGGACGGTGTGGCCGGAAGGCACAATCACACTTCCAGTTGGGGTCAGAGAGAGGCCGGCCAGGAAAGAGGTGGACATGGAGTTCGTCGTGATCAAGGCCTATAGCCCGTACAACCTCATACTGGGAAGGCCAGCACTAGCTCAGCTCAAAGGCATTGTCTCGACCCTTCATCTTCTTTTGAAGTTCCCAACCAAAGGAGGGATAGTAACCGTCCGAGGTGATCAGCAAAAGGCAAGGGAATGCCACCGAATCGCGCTGAAGAAACGCAAGCGTTCAGATGACGAATCACCACCTCGACGCCCGGTCCATATGATACGATCGGGATGCCAAGATCCCAAGTCTCTATCGGTATCATGCATGACCATGTTCCTTGACCAAGACGGATGCAAAGGCGTCCAAGTGGGATCATGTCTTTCCGAGGCAAGTTGACAGGAAGTTCTGGAAGTCTTGATCAAGCATCAAAAGGTATTTGCATGGAAGGCAACAGACATGACGGTAGTGTCGCCCGAACTCGGCCAACACGCTCTCAGAGGCGACCGCTGTGCCCAGAAAGGAACGAAGCAGTCAATAAACAGGTGACCGAGTTGGTAAACGCAGGAATCCTACGGGAAGTGGCATATCCGACACGGCTAGCTAACCCGGTCCTGGTCAAGAAGTCAGATGGGAGTTGGCGAATGTGCATCGATTACAAGGCCTTGAACAGGGCTTGCCTCAAAGATGCTACCCGACGCCCATCATCGACCAGAAGGTGGACGCGCTGGCGCCCTTCCCGATCAAATGTTTCCTGGATGCGTACAAGGGGTATCACCAAATCCCAATGAAGGATGACGACGTCGACAAAACCGCCTTCATCACGGAGCGAGGAGCGTTCGCATACAGGATTATGTCTTTCAGCTTGCGTAATGCCGGAGCCACTTACCAACGGGTGGTGGACCGGATTTTCAAAGCACAGATCGGCCACAACATGGAAATTTACGTCGACGACATGGTCATCAAGAGCGTAAAAAAGGGTTGGTGGAAGATCTGGATGAGACCTTGAGGACTCTGAATGCAGCGGGCATGATGCTCAACCCGGCCAAATGTCAATTCGGAGTGGGAGCCGGGAAGTTCTTAGGCCTCATGGTGTCCAACAATGGTTTGGAGGTCAACCCAAAGAAGGTCCAGGCTGTCTTGGAGATGAAGCCACCTCGGAACGTCAAGGAGGTGCAGAGTTTGAATGGGAAATTGGCGGCTATGAACAGATTCCTTTCCCGAGCCGAGAAGAAGTCACTCCCATTCCTGAAGATCCTCAAAGGCCGCATCGGGCCGAAAGGAGCAATCCAATGGGGCCAACCTGAGGATGAAGCGTTCATCAAGCTAAAAAACCACTTGAAGGATCTCCCAGCCATGTCCCCGCCCGAACAAGGTGAGACGTTATACCTATACCTTGCCGCCGGGATGGAAGTCATCAGTGGAGCACCTGGTCAGGGAGGTAAACAAGATCCAACGCCCGGTCTATTATGTCAGCCGAACGCTGCAGGGGGCCGAGTTGAGATATAGCACCCAGGAGAAGTTAGCCATGGCACTAGTCCATGCGGCAAGACGCCTCAGATCATATTTCCAAGCACACCCCGTCATAGTTCTGACAAACGAGCCACTTAAAGCGATTTGACAAGGCCATAAATGTCGGGAAGATTGGCCAAGTGGGCAGTAGAGCTAGGCGAGCACGCCATCGAGTTAGCTCCGAGAAAGGCTATCAAGGGGCAGATAATGGCCAATTTCCTGGCAGAGTTGCCATCCAGGATCGAAGTAGAAGATGAGATCACCATCAATGTGCCAAGCGAGCCGGCTGACAAAAAGCCATGACGTGTTGACAAGGCGGGATGGTGGAAGCTGCATGTGGATGGCACATCCGGTGTGGAAGGATCGGGAGCCGGGTTGATAGTAACGGATCCCGATGGCATGGAGATGATGTACGCGTTGAGATTCCAGTTCCCATCTACGAACAACGAGGCCGAATATGAAGCATTGATTGCAGGCATGGAGATAGCGAGAGCGTTGGGAGCGACAAAACTGGACGCGTATGGGGACTCGGCCTTGGTGGCAAACCAGTTCAATGGGTCGTACGCAGCCAATGAGCCATCCATGTAGAAATACTTGGAAAAGGTGAAGAGTTTGGCGATACGGTTCGAAGGATTTGAGGTGACCCGAGTCCCAGATTCGAAAACACAAGGGCGGATGCCCTCAACAAGTTGGCCTCCACAGCAAGTAGCCACCTGTCTAAGGGAGTGTTGGTGGAAACACTGCCAACCAGATCAACCGAAGGCATGGCGTTCGCTGTCATCGAGGCTGAACCGCCATGTTGGTTGACAGCGATACGGGACTATCTGCTCAGCGGAGCATTACCACCCGACCAGAAAGAGGCGAGAGCTTTAGAGAGGAGGGTGCTGAATTTTGCGCTCAAAAATGGGGTGGTATACAAGAGGGGATACCTGCAGCCGTGGTTGCGTTACTTAACACCCAAACAAGCGGAAAGGATCTTGAGAGAACTCCACGATGGAAGCGGCGGCAGCCATCAAGGACCCCGGACACTTGCACTGAGGGCGACTCGAGCAGGTTATTACTGGCCCAACATGAGGGTCGATGCTGACCATGTGGTCAAGACGTGCCATCAGTGCCAGGTACATGATCATGTGACATCCCAACCAGGCCAACCCATGAAGAGTATTATAGGCCCATGGCCGTTCACGAAGTGGGGTATCGATATAGTCGGTCCTTTCCCCCAAGCCAGTGGCAAAAGAAGGTTCTTGGTGGTGGGTGTCGACTACTTCACCAAGTGGGTCGAGGTGGAGCCATTGGCAACCATCACGGGCAAGAGGATGACAAGTTTCGTGTGGAGAAACATTGTCCGCAGATTCGGCCTGCCCAGGACAATCATCAGTGACAACAGACGCCAATTTGAAGGAGGAGTGTTCAGATACTGATGCAACCAGATGGGCATCGAGCAAAGTTTCACGTCAGTAGCCCATCCGCAACCCAACGGCCTTACTGAGCGGACCAACGGAACAATCGTTCAAGGGCTAAAAAGAAGGCTAGATGGCGCAAAAGGGAATTGGTGGACGAACTCCCATCAGTGCTCTGGGCATACAGGACGACGCTGCGAACTGCAACAGGTGAATCACCTTACTTTCTCTGTTTTGGCAGTGAGGCCATCATCCCACCCGAGCTCATCATCCCGACGCCACGATCGGCCATCCCGGATGTTGAAGCTGACAATGAGCAGCGTTTGAGGGAAATTTTGGAGGATCTGGAGAGAGCCAGAGAACAGGCCACGATCAAGGAGGCAGCCTACAAGTCATATGTGGAGCAACGCTACAACGCAAGGGTCCGCATAAGGAACCTCAAGCAAGGCGAATTGGCCCTCCGGAAGAATGAAGCCAACCGAGTTGAAGACCTAAAAAAACTGGATGTCACGTGGGAAGGACCGTATGTGGTCGCAGAAGTGCTGGGGAACGGCGCATACAGGCTGCGGACCATGTCGGGCGAAGCAGTCCCAAGGACGTGGAACATGGAGAACCTCCGCCGTTATTACGGTTGAGTAGAGTCAGGTCCACGAGAAAGGTACCAATTAGTTTGTACATAATGGAGAAATGCTTTTGGAAAACAGATTCCTGATCAGATCGCGACTTTTGCCCTCATGAGGGAGGCGATCTTGAGGAAATCCAGTTTTCCTGCGCAAAATTGTATCTTTTGTACTCTCCTTTGCTAATGTATTTCAAGTGTTAAGTTCAAGAACACATCATCTCTTGTTTGTTCATTCATACCTCTTTTCGAAAGTCGAATGACATGATCGAAATTTGTGATAATGGACATTAAGGGTGGCAGTTCAGGCCACCGCTCCGGTTAACCGGACAAAGCAGTAGAACACTCGACACATTCCACACTTAGGTTTTGAAGCATCAGAGATGCATCCTTGCCAAACGTGCCAGGAACATCATCTGGAGAGGCAATGATGCAATCAAGTACATTCCCACATCCATGGGCAAGTCGGATGACACGATCATGATCGTGACCGCCAGACCGAGACTAAGGCTTAGCCGCTCTTCTCGAGTACTGAATGTAGGCGTGGTTTTGTTCAAATGCGGACAAGTAAACAGAGCAGACCATATCATCTCCAAATTCGGATAGCAACCGGTTTGGAGAAAAGGTGGGCTTTTCTTCAATGAAACCCCATGTCGGGCACGGACCGATTAACAAAGTCCATGGCTTAGCAGATTTGGCTTGAAAGAAAAAAAACCAAGGATGGGGCAACGCTCCCATACCTTGGTGGCTTGGATAAGGTTTAGCGACCTCCAACTCGGCAGATAGCCTAACACATGGCATCAAGTCATACACGGTTAACTCGACCTTTCACCTTAATAGTTCATCATGGCAATTCATCCCACTTCACCAAGAAGGATGATGAGTTCCCACCATGAACAATGGTAAGCAAAATGACAAGGTATAACAAAGGTATGAGCCAAACAGGTAAAATACTAAGGCAATAGTTTATAATGCAAATGCAAAAGTTTCACAGAAGTACAGAAACAAAGAGTTCAAATTTGTCCCCATATGGGTTATTACAAACCAAAGGAATTATCCAGAAAGAAAACAAGCAGGAAAGAAGGAAAGAAAGCCTGAATTAATGGTTTTGGGCAGTAACTAGAACGTTATTGCCCGCATCGTCCAAGTCCTTGACCAGTCTTTCATCAGCCACAACTTCACCGTCCACGACGACAGGCGGGACTGCAACATCTGGTTCCCATGCAGCGAGCTCAGCGGGAGTCATCTCACCAGACAGTGTAGTGAAATACTCAGGAAAGGTGTATCCAACATAGGCTTAGCTCAGAAAGAGCAGTGGCGTAGGCCGCAGAGTCATCATACACGCTGTCCAGCGCATACGCCAGTCGCAGAAATGCAGAAGAGCGCGCGACAGCAGGTTCGGAGCGAGCCACCTTGGCAAAGACTTCACGCATGCTGGAGGTCAGCACAGTCTGGTAGTCGATGGTGAGATTTGCCTTATCTTTCAGCGCTTTCTTCAGTTGGCCCTCGGACTCGGCATAGCGGGCTTGAAGAGCAGCCAGATCGTCAGACACTTGGCTCATTTGCCAGACCTTCTCGACGGCCTCATCAAGGCGTTTTTGCAGTTTCATTGGCAGACTTCTGGGCATCCTGCAGGGCAGCATCGCTGGTTTCTTTCGTTGTTTTCAATGCTTCACCGTCCGAAATGACAGATGCCAGTTGGGCGTTGGCAGCATCCAGTTGTTTCTTCAGCGCCTGTTCAGACTCCATCCAGTCATCGGGCGCCCACTCGGCGTCAGCATTTGCTTTAGTATCAGACTGGAGCTTAGCTATCTCGGCATCGGCAAGGGACAGCTGTCTTTTCACATCCCCAAGCTCAACAAGGGTGGCATGATGCACTTTCTGCTCAGCCTCATGTGCCAAGCACAAAGCGCTGAGGTCAGAGAGGACAGCGAGGGATGAGCAAGCGCCCTGACAAGCCAAATTACGAAGCTAGGGAGGAAACAAAGCATCAAAGGACAATAACCAAGGAAGACTTACATCAAAGACGGATGAGACCAGATTATCTGCGGCGTTCTTGACCCCATGAAGGTTCAGCGCCGGGTTCTTCACCCAGGCCCTGAAATGATCAATAGGCATCACTTCCTTGAGGTACTCCAGCCGACCGACAGGCGAGTTCAGGAAAACGTTGGAAGCGTAGGTTTTACCCTTGTCAGTCTGAAAACCACCAGTGTGGGGAGGGGCTCGCCCACCATGCTGTTGGCCAGGCACGATCGGATGAATGAAATTCAGGCCACCTTTCGACTGACCGGACGCTTGGTGCAGGGATAATGTATTCTTGACACCGGTGAACGCATCGCAACCACCGATCCCCATCTGGAATAGCTGGTCAAGTTTCAGCAGCCCTCTTGACGATCTAGTATCCTGATACGGTACTGAGGAGCCATCAACATTGCCATCCCGGTCAGTCTGGAAAGATTGACCATGCGACCGGGTGGACTGATTGAGGCTGCTGCTGTCATCTAACCTCCTGCGCTGGGAGGGGCGGTCAAGCTTGGACACATCAACGATCGGACGACGATGAGTCATGGCTGCAAGAGTCATGCGTCAAGAGTAAAGAACAGTTGATATGTCTCACAAAAAAAACAAAAGTGAATAGAGGAGTTAAGCCTAGCTACATGCCTTTGTCGGTCTGACCAGGTTTCGGGACAGACAGCTCAGCGGGCGGGCTACAGTTCTCAACATCTTGTCTGACGGGTTCACCATCCCGGATGGCATTACCATCATCCTGACCGATAGCAGCATCATCCCGGATGGCGGGGAGTACACGACGATGAGGTAGGCCAGAATCCCGCAGCCTCTCATCCAGTTTCAAAACATCTCATTTCTCCGGCCTCTCTTTCAAAGCTCTAATGGCGGCAGCCAAGCGGTTCTGAGACACGTTATCTGGAGCACGACCACGAGTTTCGGGATCACCCACGGCCTGACGGGGGCGCAAGGCGGCAAGACCATACACTACATCTTCATCAACAAACATAAACTTCACTTTCCAGTCCCGCGTTTTGGGCATACCAGTCAGGATGTGCAGGTCAGCTTTGGGGCGAATCTTGATATGACCCCAACCATCCTCGTTGTCGCCACCACCGGTGTAAAAGAACACCCTGAACAGGGTAACAGAGGGGACAACTCCACGAGCACCACACAGCGTCTTAAATCCAATCATATTCCGCAAAGCATTCGGGGTCATCGAGCCCAGAGTCATGTCGAAATAGCACATGATAAATTGACAAAAAGGAGTAAGGGAAAACCTGACGCTGCAACGAGTCAAGTGCTCGTAGCAAACTGGAACTTTGCCCGCCGGAGAAGCGTTGATGGTGTCGCTGGGCTTAGGTCAGACAATGGACTTCGCCATATCAGCAATCTGGAGGCCTTCAGTATCTCGACAGATCTGGAGGAACTCAGCCACTTCATCATCGGTAATCTGGCAGAATGCGCCGGAAATAGGGACATCTGCCATGCCCGAAATCGGAGAACACGACAAAGGCACGACCGAGAAAGCACAGAAAGAGGAAACTAAATGATAAGTGCAGAATACCTGAGGGAAAAGAGAGCAAGTTTATGGCGAAAGGAAGGAGATAAAATGAAGAGCAGTTTCAAATTTGAATCAAAAAGGGGAGAGTTATGCGATCAGTTAAAGCAATAATGGCAGTTGCCAAAAAGTTGTACAGTTACTGAGAATAAACCATCCGCATCCCCGATGAAAAGTGACGACACGTGGCAGACATGCAGTTAAGTCAGGAGGCCCACTATCGCACAGGTTCCAAAAGCCCATTTAAAGCCCCACGCTCGAATCTTCATTTCGAGCTCGGACTTGGGGGGACTTGTCAGGGTCGGGCATCTCACCATCCTGTATGGTTCATCCCGACCCCTCATCCTGCATGACGATCGGGCCAGACCCGACAGCAGACAGCAGTTTTACCAACCCTGGCAGGAGAATCTCCCAGACCACCCAACGGCGTGGTCTGATGTGACCAGGGTCAGCTTTTCAGCACTATATAGATCTCTCTATCACACAAGAGAGAGCTAAGTTGACTAAACACAACCAAACACATTCCCGCTCTCCGAACAGTCTACTGACTTTAGCATCGGAGCGGGAACGGCAATTAGCCGCCCCGCCCTGACTGGGAGTTCTTGATTCTTAGCAGGTTCACCTCATCTCGTCAACAGGACGCACTATATAGATCTCTCTATCACACAAGAGAGAGGTAAGTTGACTAAACACAACCAAACACATTCCCGCTCTCCGAACAGTCTACTGACTTTAGCATCGGAGCGGGAACGGCAATTAGCCGCCCCGCTCTGACTGAGAGTTCTTGATTCTTAGCAGGTTCACCTCATCTCGTCAACAGGACGGATCATCAGGACGCAACATCGCGACTGTAACAATTAAGGTGATCAAGCTTAAACCTGCAGACATAAATTATATCATGAACAATCAAGAACTCGTAGAGATTAAACTTCATGCAAGCATTAAGTCTCACAATTCATGAACCACTTAATTAACCTAAGCCGATTAAAAGAATTTAGCTACTCATGCTTAAACCACACACATAAACAATTGATGAATTAAACATAATAATAATAAAAGAAATAAGAAAGAGATACCAATGATTTTATTGATGAATGTTGCTGCCCTTAGCCAGAATTACAATGAAGAAGAAGAATGTATTCGACTCTATGATGCTACGTACGTTCCGTCTCCCCTTCTACGAAAGAGTATTTATCTCTTCCCCCATAAATAATCCTAAAAATACTTTCTTTATTTCTAGTAATAAAAATATCAGGAAAATATTAAGAGTTCTAATCCTAGTGTGAATATATCACACAATTATTATAAATAATAGAAATAGAAAATACAATCCCACTTAATTAGGGAAAAGGGAGAATCTTCTTCAACTTATTTCTTCTTCTTGGCCGATCGAAATCCTTATAGCTTCGAAAGTTTTACTGAATCCTTTTCAGAACAGGATTTCTTCTCTCTTTCTTCTTTGAACTCCAAGACTTCTTTTTGGCCCAACAGACTGAATTTGGCCTTCTCTTTATTCATGGACAACAACTAGTAACTCCCTAAAAAAGGAACCGGACACTACCTCATTAAAAACCCAGTTGGAAAAAAGAGTGCAGTAATCCCTTTCATCAGTTTCACCTCAGTCCGGGTCAACTTCACCGAGCAATTTAGTGATCGTTAAACGAAGCACAACTCTGCCAAATGAAAGATTCCGGATTAAGGGTCAACTGGATTAGCATCCTTCAAGTGCTCTAAATCATATCAAAACAGCTCCAAAACAGCACTTCTTGCACATCTTGCTCATCTCAAACTACATGTGTAATCTGACATCAAATACAACTCATAAGTGCTAAATGACACAGAATATATCATTAAAAATCCTCAGAAATACACACATATTATCACCATATCAAATATCCTCACACTTGAGTCATGCTTGCCCTCAAGTATGATATGAATCAATCCACATATATCAAGTTCCCATCCCCTCAACTGACTGGAGAGAAAATAAATCAAAACAAAATAACAAACCAGATCAAAATACAAAACTAAGACTCTGACACCCGGACTTTGGTCAAAAATATCATTATTTCAAACTTTCTTTCCTCGGCTAATCAACAAACTCCCCAAGCATGATATCAAGTTTCCTTTCATAAACAAAGCTAGTATCACCCCCCCTTGAACCCTCCAATCAATCCCCTCTACATCAACAATCACTTGCATATCAATGGTCAAAATAGACGAGAAGAACTCCTCACGGTTTTCACTCAAAGCACTCAGTAAAGTGGGACAATCACTCATATAATATCAATGTGGCAGCATCAAATAACACATGAAAATCAGAAATGACTTTTTCAGGTAAGGCTATGACTGTAGGGTATGATCCTAGGGGCTCTATGGTTTTTTTTAATCAACAAATATGCACACATGCTCAAGATATAAATTGGACATTGAATTTTTCAGAAAACAATCCAAACAGATAAAATTCACAGCAAATTCAGGACTGTCTAAAGCTCAAATTCTGGACTGTAAATTATTATTTTTTTTCTTTTTTTTTGTGTACTCTTTTTTTTTCTTTTCATCTTTTTTTTTTTTTTCTGAGCACAGACTTTTTTTTTTTGAATCCAGAATCATAGAAACAAAATCAACTCTATCATACTGTTCATCTTAGTCAGTACCTTGAAAACTTTATAGGCTCAAGAAACCTATTTTTCAATACAAACACAAGGTACCATAAAGAATGAAAATCATGAACAGTAGATATACATTAGCAACGTGAGCAATTTATGTTTACTTCAGTCCAATCAAGAGCATGCATATATGGGTGAAGGTAGATGTATAGGCTGTAACTCAGGCTTTATATGAGGCTCACTAGGGGTCATAAACAGGTAGGCTATATACGATGTGTGGGTAAACCTAGTTTGCCTTTCATCATTTTAACATGCATTAATTTCAACTGCCACAACACTCAGAAAAAATATTGATGTAGAGAGTGCTCTACTCTAGGCTCAGACCTCATTATATACTTGGCTTTGTTCTTAAAAGTCCTTTTCGTCATCCCAATATCATTTAAACAAGTGAAGATGGTTTCAAGGGTTTTTCTTTTCAGACTCTTAGGGAGATATCAAACAACTAAGGTTACTAATCAGATTCTCTCAACATGCAAAGTTCATCCATCTCAAAGCCAACTCCATTACTCATTATCATGCTGAAAATTTGACCGACTCGATTCAAGCAACAAATATATTTGTATTTTCAGAACTTTTTTCATTTTTTTGTATTTTTCAGAAAATTCAGACTCTAAATAATTCAAAACAAAGCACACAAAGTTAAACAAAGCAAATCACACATAAATCTCCTCACACTTAAACCTTGCTTGCCCTCAAGCAAGCTCAGTTCACATAGAGAAGGACCACTACTGAAATTAAAATAAAACAGAGAGCAAAAGGATGGGAAAACTCATTCGGAGGGCTGCTCGATCAAGTTATGCCAAGGCTGGCATCATTAGAGTATTCTGGGCAGCAACGAATTCACTTTCCAATGCAGGGGTTGCATTTAATCGCGTATGGACTGCATTGAAATTAGGGTATACTACCTGCACCGTAAGAAAGTGCTCGGGTTTGGAAAACCCGGCTGGTGGAACTAAGAGTATAATTAGCAATAACCAGATTGCATGTTTTCTATTAAGCATAACACCAGCCAAAATACAAGGTCCAGACATTTAAAATCATACAAACACTGCAATCCCAGTCAAAAATGAATGGCAAGTGGCATGAACACTGAATTCAGCATGGTATTCAGGTCAAACTCACAACATGTTTTCACATAAAGCTTCAAACACCATCACAGAATGGTAGCAAAGTATCCACAATGTGATCACAATCTTCAGAGATTTAAGAACAAGCATACTCAAGCGCAAACCTGAATAATGGTTGAGTGATGATTGCTGCGTGGTGTTCTGTGAATGCAACGAGATGACGATGGGAACTAGGAAGCTTGTGGTTGGTTGCAGAGGATCCCGACTGTTCAACTGTGCTCGTCGAGGATGGTTAGCTCAGACGGCCAGAGATGATAGCCGTAGAAGATGGGAGTGGCGAGCGTCGTACGTCTCAGGTGCTAGAGAAAACAGGGTGGTGAGGGAGGCGGGGCGGTCGCTTGAGAAGTGGACCCGTCCGCTACGGTGATGGAAAGTGGCGGCACAGTGGTGGTATGAGGCGGCGAGGCGGTGATGGAAGCTGCTTTCGCCGGCGTTTTCTTCTTCTGTCCGCCAGCCTCCTGAGCAGCTTTGGGCGGCATCTCTGTCGGGTCTATGGAGAGAGTTGATCTCGCCGGCGAATTCCCCAGGGTGGTACAATGGTTGATGATCGGAGCAGAGGATGGTGGTGGTTTTGTTCAGAGGTTATGCGATTTGGGGGCTGAAAAACGCAGGGATTGGGGTTTTAATTCCTTATTTTGCAATTTAGCCCCTTACATTTCCCTTTTCCACGAAGAATACCCCATGTTTTCCAGGCACACCACCAGCTCCTTGGGAAATATCAAATTGACCCCAAAACTGTAAATCTTATTCATTCTTACCCCCTGCTCATTAAAACAATGAGAATCAGTTAAAAACCGGAAATTTTTTATTTATTTTGTGAAATCACACACAGTAGAAACAAAAATAATAATTCAAAAGAGAAAGGAAAGAAATTGGGTTGCCTCCCAAAAAGCGCCTTTGTTTATAGTTTTTGGTTAGACTGTCCCATTAACGATCAATAGAGATGTTGAGAAAACATCCCTCCTCTATCCTTGTACCACATGGCTTGATCAAAGGTATTCCAATGAAACTTTTCATGTTCATCAAGCTGGTACATCCTTTCTTCCTCACACTTAAATGTTAGCATATTCCACTTCGTTATCGGAGGCTCAACAGGTGGTGGAATTTCTAGCTTTTCCTGCACAATATTAGTCTCAAGAACACCTTGGAGAAGGGATATTAGTATCATTAGCATGCACATCTTTATCTTCTCTTGATTTTTCCATGTGTTCATTCATTTTAATAGTAAACTCTTCCCCAAAATAATCTAAAGAAATTGTGCCCTTTCCCATGCTAATTGTTGCATTTGCCGTCCTTAAGAAAGGACGACCTAACAAAACACCTGTTGTTGTATTACCCTTAGTATGCATATTTACGACATAGAAATCAGCAGGGTAAACAAAATCATGGATTTTTACTAGCACATTTTCCAAAATCCCTTCAGGAATCACACGCGATTTATCAGCCATGCAAAGTGTTGTATTAGTGCTTACCATTTTAACTCCCTTTAAAGATTTATAAACTGACAATGGCATCACATTAACAGACGCTCCTAAATCACACATGGCAGATTCAATCTTCTTATCTCCTATGTGACATGACAAAGAAAACATACCAGGATCTTTACACTTAGGTGGTAACCTCTTTTATATCATTGCTGAAACGGTCTCACCCATGATGATCTTACTTGAATCCTTTGGTTTCCCTGCAATAAAATCTTTCAAGAATTTGCTAACCTGAGGAATTTTTATTGCCTGCGAGAAAGGAAGATTAATCTCCATTTTTTCCAAAAATCGACATAAAATCAATAGACTCTTCCTTTCTCTTTGCTAATCTACGTGGAAAAGGAGGAAGAATTTTCACTGGAGGATCATTCAAAACCTTCTTTGGAGTTTCCTCCTTGGTTGGTTCAGAACTACCTCCTACCTGGATTTCAGCTTCTATCGCCAGCCTCGGTTTGGGCAAATCAGGGCCTGCGGCAGAACCTTCGGACTGTTCCGTTCCAGGTGTTGATCCCAATTCCCTTCCGCTCCTGAGAGTGATCTGGTTCACGTGCTCCCTATGATTTACTTGCACTTGAGAAGGAAGCCCTGGTTGTTGCATTCTAAGCTCATTCATGGAGTTCGCCAATTGTGAAATTTGTCATGTGTGTTCCTCCAAGGTAGCCTCGGCCTTCTTTGAGCTATCCATCTGGTCTCGAAGCATGCTCATCATCATATCAAGCTTCTTCTCTGTCGAGTTCTTTTGAGTAAGGGGCTGGTTATGAGTATAAGCTTGAGGGGCTCTTTGATTAGGTGGAACATAAGCTTGTTGGCCTTGATTTCCTTGATCTCTCCATCAAAAATTTGGATGGTCCCTCCAACCTGGATTGTATGTAGAAGAATAGGGGTCTCTCTTGGGCTGCCTATTATTCCAATTACCCATGGAATTTGCTTGAACAAGTTGCTCATCCAAGGCGAAGTTACATTGCAAAGTGGTATGGCTATATGTTCCACACGTATCACACGGACTATCATGAGGGCCAGAGGCGGAAGCGGTGCTTGCAGAAGAGACCTTATCCACCACCCTTGAAAGAACTTTTTCTATCCTATCCATCCTTTCGTTGAACTTATCCTCACTCGAAGAGCTTGTATCTGCAACTTTCTTCAAAATTCACACATTTTCACAATCATATTCCTTCTTGGAGTCGATCATCTTCTTGAAAATTTCTCTAGCTTCACTCACTCGAAGATGAGAAAATCCACCATTGCTCGTTGAATTCATCAAGTCTTTATTCGCGGAGGTGAGCCCTTGGTAGAAATATTGCAACAATTGTCCCTCTGAGAAGCGGTGATTAGGACAACTGTCCACCAATCTTCTGAACTTAAGTCAAAATGCACTCAATGGCTCATCATACTCCTGATGGATGCTTGAGATTTCTTTCTTCAATGCCTCAGTCCATGTGGAGGGGAAGTAGTACTCCAAAAATTGCTTCTTGAGATCATTCCACTTAGTAATGGAATTTGGTGGCAAGCTAAAAAGCCACTAATTTGCTGCCCCCGTCAAGCTGAATGGAAATGCCACTAGTTTAAACTGCTCCTCTGTGACATTAGCAGGCCTCTTTTGCACCTTACAAATCTTTATGAATTCATTCAGAAAGTTATAGGGATCCTCGGTGCTTCTTCTATAAAATTTCGGAAGAACATTCAAAAGGCCAAGTTTAATCTCAATGGGATTCGCCGTTTGTGCCAATTGGATAACAGTAGGGGGATCCTCTTCACTGTGACCAGTGAGTTCCCACATGTAGGGATTATCAGCATTAGTATCAGGTTCCGCCATTAGAGAGTTATCGGACTCCGCTTCAAATTCTGCCTCTGGAACAGCCTCGGTTTGGGCAAACTGGGGCTCTGCGGCAGATTCCAATCTTCGTAATTTACCAAGATTCCAAATCCTCTTAGCAGTCTTCTCTATCTCAGAATCAAATAATATGACCTGTTTTTCAGACCTGGTCATACATCAAAAAACTAATACACATATCAGTAGTTAAAAACAATTTAATCAACAACTGTTCCCCGGCAGCGGCGCCAATTTGGTGAGCGTCGTTTAACTCACACAAATAATATCTGCAATACGCTAAGGATAAAAACCTAGCACAGTTGTAAGCAGAGTCGAATCCATGGAGAACGGTGTAAACTATTGATTAACCTACTAATTTAGTTCTGTTTAGCAACCACGCCTTAAATAGAGAGTTGTTTGATTATAACTACTGAAAATAAAACAATAAGACACACAAATCCAAATGCAATGAAAGAAGAGAAAATATATACGATGAAAGAAACCGGCTTAAGCTAATCAGATAGTTCAATCATTGATCATTGACACATACAGTTCATTTATTCTCTACAAATCAACCAGTTATAAGAGAGCAAGTATTCGCTGAACCCTCCAAATTCCCCCTTAATTATTCGGTCGCAAGCAAGTATTTGCTAAACCTACGACTTCCCTAATTAAAGTGTCCTAGCAAGTATTCACTAAACTAGATAAACACTTTAACAGCATTAAGATCTAGGAGAACCCAATTCAGATAATTAAGCACGTATTCGCATGCAAACATTACCCACTTAAGTGTTCATCATCCCTTTTATTATATAGTCTGTATCAGTTATCTATTTTACAGACAGGAATTTTGCTGCTTTTATTAGCTATAGCCTAACAAGATTAATGTCAGGGTCGGGAATCTCACCATCCTGTATGGTTCATCCCGACCCCTCATCCTGCATGATGATCGGATCAGGCCCGACAGCAGAAAGCAGCTTTACCAACCCTGGCAGAAGAATCTCCCAGACCACCTAACGGCGTGGTCTGATGTGACCAGGGTCACCTTTCCACCATGTTTTCCTTTTATTGTGTTTTACAAGCGGCGCCGCAGCATGCCATATGTAAATTTTCGTTTGCCATTGCATATATAACTTTCATATTTATGTGTTCGATCGTCTTTTTGTATCTTCCTTTTTTTAATCAGGTTTTCTATACGCAGTCCGTATTTTTATTATTTGCAGTCCGTATTTTTGTTAAATAATCATATATACAATGATTCTAATATATAACTGATTTGCAAGTGTATGCAATAGAAGTAGTGTATATGATGCATATGTCTGATATATATAATTATTGACCATATCATATATGTCGAAGACGTATTTTTATTTGGACTGCAAAATAAGCAAAATACGGACTACATCTAGCATGCCCCTTTTTAATCTTACACGTATTTCTATTTAAAAGTTTTCTTCATTCACGGCACTAAAATGAATAAAGATGATATGTGTACATTTTATTCTCTATTTATGTATAAACATGGTTTGACGTACTATATAACTACATCGCATATCCCCTGCATAACCAATAATCACGATTCATCAAACTCCGAGGAGCTCTTCGCCGTCATATTCTTCAGGTACATATGATGATTATTAATATATGTGTGTGTGGATTTCGTTTTGTTTCAGTTATGTTGAATCGCGGCTCTATTGAATCGTCGTCAGGAGTATCCGACTGTATAAAATTCATTCGCGCTATTGTTATTTTTATAGACGACCTCTGCTCCCTTGCAACTCGCAAGTCCCGATCAAAGATGAGGCGAACACTAAGAATTTCACTCCCTTCAGATGGACCCCTATCTCTCCACCCTCTTTATCGAGCCCTTTATGCCTATTAATTAATTTCGACAACGATGAGTGCCATCTCAACGACGGGGTGGGGCTGTTTAGATTTTACACAATTATCTCACACGGTTTTAACTTCATCATCGCCGGGGAGTACGTCAGATTCCGGAAGAGAGAGAGTGATGAATGTTTCGTTAGGGCTACGCATTGTTACAATCGATCATCGAGTTTGGGAAACTGTAGCTTTTGCTGGCCAAGGGTGAGGTTGAACAAGCATATGTTGTGTTTAAGATTGTTCTGGATGGAGATCTTGACAATGTTGCTGCTCTTCTAAGTCAGGCAACGGTGCACTTTAACAGTTGGGGATTTATCGATTCGATGAAGCTGTAAAAGCGAACTTTTCATGACAGAATCCCGGTCCCTTTAATACCAAATCCTTAAATTCCGTCTTTGTATAACCCCATTCGCTTGAATTCACATAGAAGAATAAGGTGTATACAAATGTAGGAAGAAGGCGGTTGGGGCTAGGCAGTAAGGCGAGCAGGAAAAAATAAGCAGACGGCGACTTGGAGGATGATTAAGAAGCAGAAGAATGTGGCGTGTGATGGTGATGATATATATGTATAAGCGTTGTCATGGACTTCAAGGATTAGCATATTTCCGACATGCTTGAAATCTTTTTGATTACACAAAATACATGGGATCCTTTTTGGCAAAAGATTTTATTTAATGAGGATGACATTTGGGGGAGGATGGCTGTTAATAAATGCCAATTTGGGTTTTGATCTGTTTGCAAAAACAATGAGCAAGAAGAGGATTAAATTCAGGGCTCCGTCATCATAAACCTGATGACCAGCAATTATGGTTATAGTACAATAATGCATTATATTACAAAAGCAACTCATTTGTAAATCAAATAATGGTCTGGAATAACAAAATTTCAAAATATATACTACTGCTTTTATTAGCTTTATCCCTTGTATTTGATCTAGGGTCTATGTAATGTTCAGTTTTCATCATCGCCCCTCTTTTAATTTAAACATTCCAAAAACGGTCAAAATACACCGCCTACAGAAAACAATGTTCTTGTTTAATTCCTTTATGAGCAATACAAGGATCACATTCATTGTTTTGTGATCCAAAACAATGATCACATTTATCTAAAAATTATTTGTTAGAGATCATAAAATCTTTAACAAACATGAACCATCGATAATTACCATATTATAAAAACTATAATAATAGATGTAAAAAATTACCAACATATTCATGTTTTTAATATTTTTACTCAATATCTATATACTAAGAGAATATCGCACACAAATTTAATGTTATTTAGAATTGGAGAAATTTACTATATCTGTATTTACTATACATTGTTTACTATATATATCACGGGTATAAACAAGTGATGTATATAATTTTTAACGCATACTTGATAAACCATATATGGAACTAATTGATATATATTTTTATAACATTTACAATAAGACTATGATCTAAATATGTATATTTTATCACTTTATTCCTAATACACTAAATTACCTAATAATAAAGAATATATTTCTATCAAAAGATTATCTTTTGTATTTCTGTCATCATTAGAAATAGATTACGAAAACAAATTATATGTTGTAAAAATATTTTTATTTTAGTATATTGATTGTAAAATATCTCTTTATTTTAAGAATAAATTATGACAATCATTTAAAAATATATTTCAGCAATATTGATTGTAGGCCGGTCAATGGACTTCGCCGTATCAGCAATATGGAGGTCTTCAGTATCTCGACAGATTTGGAGGAACTCAACCACTTCATCGTCGGTAATCTGGCAGAATGCGCCGGAAACAGGGACATCTGCCATGCCCGAAATCGGAGAAACACGACAAAGGCACGACCGAGAAAGCACAGAAAGAGGAAACTAAATGATAAGTGCAGAATACCTGAGGGCGAAGAGAGCAAGTTTGTGGCGGAAGGAAGGAGATAAAATGAAGAGCAGTTTCAAATTTGAATCAAAAAGGGGGAGTTATGCGAGCAGTTAAAGCAATAATGGCGGTTGCCAAAAAGTTGTACAATAACTGAGAATAAACCATCCGCATCCCCGATGAAAAGTGACGACACGTGGCAGACATGCAGTTAAGTCAGAAGGCCCACTATCGCACAGGTTCCAAAAGCCCATTTAAAACCCCACGCTCGAATTTTCATTTCGAGCTCGGACTTGGGGGGACTTGTCAGGGTCGGGCATCTCACCATCCTGTATGGTTCATCCCGACCCCTCATCATGCATGAGGATCGGGCCAGGCCCGACAGCAGACAGCAGCTTTACCAACCCTGGCAGGAGAATCTCCCAGACCACCTAACGGCGTGGTCTGATGTGACCAGGGTCAGCTTTTCAGCACTATATAGATCTCTCTATCACACAAGAGAGAGCTAAGTTGACTAAACACAACCAAACACATTCCCACTCTCCGAACAGTCTACTGACTTTAGCATCGGAGCGGGAACGGTAATTAGCCACCCCACCCTGACTGAGAGTTCTTGATTCTTAGCAAGTTCACCTCATCTCGTCAACAGGACGGATCATCAGGACGCAACATCGCGACTGTAACAATTAAGTTGATCAAGCTTAAACCTGCAGACATAAATTATATCATGAACATCAAGAACCCGTAGAGATTAAACTTCATGCAAGCATTAAGTCTCACAATTCATGAACCACTTAATTAACCTAAGTCGATTAAAAGAATTTAGCTACTCATGCTTAAACCACACACATAAACAATTGATGAATTAAACATAATAATAATAAAAGAAATAAGAAAGAGATACCAATGATTTTATTGATGAATGTTGCTGCCCTTAGCCAGAATTACAATGAAGAAGAAGAATGTATTCGACTCTATGATGCTACGTACGTTCCGTCTCCCCTTCTACGAAAGAGTATTTATCTCTTCCCCCATAAATAATCCTAAAAATACTTTCTTTATTTCTAGTAATAAAAATATCAGGAAAATATTAAGAGTTCTAATCCTAGTGTGAATATATCACACAATTATTATAAATACCAGAAATAAAAAATACAATCCCACTTAATTAGGGAAAAGGGAGAATCTTCTTCAATTTATTTCTTCTTCTTGGCCGATCGAAATCCTTATAGCTTCGAAAGTTTTACTGAATCCTTTTCAGAACAAGATTTCTTCTCTTTTTCTTCTTTGAACTCCAAAACTTCTTTTTGGCCCAACAGACTGAATTTGGCCTTCTCTTTATTCATGGACAGCAACTAGTAACTCCCTAAAAAAGGGACCGGACGCTACCTCATTAAAAACTCAGTGGGAAAAAAGAGTGTAGTAATCCCTTTCATCAGTTTCACCTCAGTCCGGGTCAACTTCACCGAGCAATTTAGTGATCGTTAAACGAAGCACAACTCTACCAAATGAAAGATTCCGGATTAAGGGTCAACTGGATTAGCATCCTTCAAGTGCTCTAAATCATATCAAAACAGCACTTCTTGCACATCTTGCTCATCTCAAACTACATGTGTAATCTGACATCAAATACAACTCATAAGTACTAAATGACACAGAATATATCATTAAAAATCCTCATAAATACACATATATTATCACCACATCAAAACACCACAGTTTTCAGCCTTAATAACCAAGTTTTCACCACCACGGTTTTCACATTAAAAAATCAAGTTTTACAAACTCCACAGTTTTCACAATAAATAATCAAGTTTCAACACAAATCAAGAAGCCTTGTTTTCAAGTTAAACACATAAAATTTCATATGCAGACAGAAACCACATTAAGCAGTCTAGTTTTCAAGCTAAGCACATAAATTTCATAACAAGACAGAATCCACATTAAAAAATCCAGTTTTCAAGATAAACACATAAAATTTTAAAATTAGAAAGACATCACATTAAACAGTCTAGTTTTCACACATAAAATTCATTGAAGAAATTTGCAGAGCAGTCACAAAGTACAAAAAACAACAAAAAAGGGGGAAACCACAGCGAACAGAAAGTATCACCTCGCTTCACCTCCTCTGGATTACCAGATTTAGACATCTTCATTGTTTTCAGATCTGCAGAACACAAAGCAGTACATGAAGAACAGCACAAAACAACAAAATCATGAACAACACAAAATAGTTGGATTGATACCTGAATCAGAGATTGGATTAATCCCCAATCGATTTGAAACTGAGCGACGAGGAGCTGCAGTACATGAAAACGCCGATCAAAATCACAATCATATCACAAATACAAAACGCCGATCAAAATCATAATTAAAAAACAAAAACACAATCACAAATCAGTATCTAGATTGGATTGCACTGGTTCGATTGCTAATCTCATGGAGGTCTACTTCCCCGGCATTAGCCTGAAGGCGGCGGCGAAGGGTGATATGGTAATTCCCGACAGCGGGACCTGGTGGTGCGACGGAACTGCCACCGGCGTCGCATGCAACCAGCCGTGTGGAAACCTACAGGCCCACAACTCCTGCCGGTTGGATTGCGCAGAGATTGAAAGAGGGTTTGGGGATGGGAAATTGGGAACGATGCCCGACAGCGGGACCTGGTGGTGCGACGTAACTGTCACCGGCGTCGCATGCAACCGGCCGTGTGAAAACCTACAGGCCCACAACTCCTGCCGGTTGGATTGCGCAGAGATTGAAAGAGGGTTTGGGGATGGGAAATTGGGAACGATGGTTTCAGAAGGTTTTGTAAAATAAAAATAGAAATATGGTATATATATTTATGGAGGAGGGTTTATGATGTAATTTCCCTATACTGCTAAAAAGGACCCGCGTAAAACTATTTGCTAAAGAGGAGCCGCTTCCTATTTTAATTGCAGAAATAGGCCGTCTATATATAGACGGTTTATTACAATACTAATATAAAAACAAATGGATTTACAGTTTCTTATTTACCCAAACATTTGATCATACTGTATGGAAAAATGGGCACTCGTTATATTTCTGTATAAAAAAGAAATGAAGAGAGTAATTTCAGAATTTCAATTTTTCAATAATGTTACTGAACTTTTTGACCGTTTGATTACAAGATAGTATGTTAAAATTTTGATCATCTCTTGGAACAAAGGAAGGAAAATGAAGATGAAAAGAATGCAAAAGAAGAAGAAATCAAAGACGAATTTGATGGTCAAAGACCAAATCATAAGATCTTGGCTAGGTAAAGGTATAGGGTTCAAACCCCACCTCCCCGTCCCCTGTGGCTATCTACTAGTTTCAAAGTCTCCAGTCCCGCAGAGGTGTGCTCATCTCAAAACTGTGAGTAACGGGAGCCATCAGTGATCAGCTGGCGCATGAAGTGCAAAGAACCAAAGTGCATCAGAGGGTGTCAACTGGGACCTTCACCTCATTCACGGTATAAAGTGAAGGACTGAATAGAAAATCAGTAGAATAGACTAAGATTAAACTAGATTAGGATAATTGTAGGAGACATTTATACTTGTAATAAAATAAATAAATAAAAAAGACAAATTTGAACACATGGGTTGAGTGCCTTGCAACCGGCAATGGGAGAGAAGCATTTGTCAATCGTCAACGTAATTGTATGCAACTTTTGCCATCCAATCTACCAACTGTCCCTGCACATGCATTCAGTTTATAATGTTTTATATCTTCATTTAGTTGCCTTTTATTCCCGTGAACTACCCCAAATTATCCTACTACTTGTCTTAAATTACTGTATATTTCTCTTAAAAGTGGACGATCAAAATTTAACGGATTACCGTAGATTCTATATGCGACTGTGATTAATTCTTAAATAATAGTAATTTTCATTTTACCATTCTCATTTTAACTTAACCGTAGTAAAACAATTTACGTGGTGAGTAAACTCCTAAACTATAGTAACTATATTTTTTATTTTTCTTTTTTCAGTTTCTCACCGTAGTAATAATAATAACCTACATAATAGTGATTGTTTTTAGTTTTACTACTATAGTAACTCCTAAATTATAGTAATTATTTTTTTTATCTCGGTCTTTTTAGTTAGTAACTATGTTTTGTGTTTTTTTTTCAGTTTACCAAACTCATTTTAGTTCTAACAGTAATAATTAAATTCCTAAATATGTTGTGATTAAACTCCTATATTATAGTAATTATATTTTTTATTTTCCTTTCTTTTAATTTCTCACCGTAGTAATAACTTATATAATAGTAATTTTCTTTTTAATTTTACCATAATAGTAATCCCTAATTTATAGTAACTATCTTTTTTTTGTTATTCCTATCTTTTAGTGCATCCTAAATAATTGTAACTATCTTTTTTGTTTTCCCTGTATTTCAGTTTCTCATCACAACATTTATTTTATTTTATTTTTCTTTTTATATTTATTTTACTGAGTTTTATAAAATGTTTACACATTCACACACGAACGCTTCTTCTTTAACTCCACATTATCACATAATTCTCGGCAACTACTTAACTACAGTTTTCTTCTTCCGGCTAACTTCCACATCTCACATTCCATGTTCATTCGACTATCAATTTCTCCACTTTTGCACCCACCAAACTTTGTTGGTCTTTTGTTTAAATACCGGTTTAATTTAAGTATAATTAGATTCGAGATAAAGTTGGTACGTATGCAGTTGGCATTCAGTTACCGACTGGTATCTTTACGGATGCAATCTGGTGCAATGGTGTTGGCTATAAATACATGTGGCTTTTGATGCATGTCAGAAGGAACGATACGTGATGCCTGATGCAGGTAACACTGAAATATATAAACGACAACGAGAAACACAAATTTTCTTGATATACAATCCATAAATACTAATACTCAAAGGCATGTTCTTGACTCCAGCCTAGAATCAAGAATGAAGCGATAGTTTTATCCTGCGAGAAATTTTGTGTAACCCAGGCTGATAGGGTCGAAATATTCTCAAAGGAAAGCGAGAGTGTTACGTGACTCTATCGTTATCCAGCTATTATCCCAATCACCCTATTGTCCCCATTGTTTATACCCAACAATCTTTGAAAATATATTCGTTGTTGATTGTGATAATGGAATCGTACTTGTAACAAACTAATGATGTTTGTAGTATGATGAATTTGGGTTGGATTGATACGAGGTAGAGTAGTATTGTTTTGTAATAATAATATATGGTTGTATGTGGTGTATATCTGGCAGAAGAATACATTTTGAGGATGAAACGTTGGTCAACGATCAGCGAAGGATGCAAAGATAAGTTTTTTGCAAATTTTATTTAGTTATGTTTTCTGGAGTCGATGGTTAAATTTCATCTGCAAAATTTCTTAAAATTAAATAAATCATGTGGTTGAAGCAACGTTTTAATTTGTATGCATCACTTATACTTGATTCCATGAACACAAATGAGATGGTATATATTCGAGTGATAATTAAATTGCGTTGTAAATTATCTGACTATGGTTGAATGGTTGAATGATACATGTGTGAATTTTTGAAAAAGATTTATACTGAAAATGTTTGGTACGTATGAAATTATGTTTCATGACTTGATGTGAAAGACAGTTGTAATATATACTCGGATAAACATGGGAGTATGTGATTTTTAACGTGTTGCATGCATATAGTTGCATCTTGTATGGCATGTATAACTCACGGTTTGATATTATAATGTTAAATATACCTAAAGATGGGAGTATGTGATACTTAATGTGTATATTGCTTGGATACGTATGTCTGATGCATCGTAGTTACATTTTGGATACGTATGTGTGATACATGCATACAGTTAGTCATGTTATGTCTGATTCACGAAACCAATATTGTGACGATTAATGCATCGCTACATACAGTTACATTCGATGTATAACACTTTGATGTTAAATTGTTAAATATGAATACATAGTATGTGGAATTTTACAGAATTACCGTAGGGGAAGATAACACGAACAAAAATGTTTCGAAAGGAAAACGTCTTGTTAGTATGTAATTTTATATTACATGATGTTATACTTGTGCCGATTATCAAAGGATTGAATTGCGCTCCGTGTATTTATTAGAGCAATTTGCTAGCTAAATGAAAATTAATAAATTTAGTTCGGTGTTGAATGCACTCGATAATCTTGATGAAGCACTGCATGATTTTCGATTGATTAATATTATTTTAATGAAATAATATAAAAGAAATTGGGTTAATTTCTTTTGATTTTGCAGTCGTGATAATTGTAGTTGATTTAAACTATTAATGAGGTTAATCATTTTGGCGGCAGTAATTGTGTGGTTATTTGTAAATGGTTGAGATTGCAGTGACTAATCAAATTATTTTTTACGGTGCATAGTTAATTCAATAACTTTAGTTTTTTGGAATTGGTAATTTCTCGATGATACATGATGGTACTTTATATGATCATATTGATGAATTTAATTTCTAAGAATTGTTATAAATATGGACTGAAGGGTGGATTTGACATTAATTCAGTCCTTGATTAAATTCAAAGTAAATAGTAATTGTGTGTCATGGGCAATCGGGCACGATGAAATTCAAATTCACTGTACTTAGTTTGGGGACAGTTTATTTATTTAAAGGTTAGACATTGAGTTTCATTGAAATTATATGTGAATTACTCATCTTGTTTTGAATGAATGGACATGCATGAAAATGATTTATACATTGAATATTATTTGTACTAAATAATTATTTTCAATGGCAAAGTTGTATGTGGATTGATTAATTAAATTTGAGAATATGTGATTAGTCCATATGACTTCAAATGTACTTATACGTGTTTGTGGATGAGTGAGTACAATATTTATTGTATGATTTGTGGGTCATGAATTCAAGGAAAATAAAATGATGGTCTTGGTTCATTTTGTGGTCAGTAATTATGATGTTTGCATGATTTTGTGAAAAATTTGTTTTTTGAGCAGTTGTGTTTGATGTGATCAAACTCTAGTAAAAGTACGGATCATGTTATTGATTTAGGCATAATTAAAATGCCGAGAATTCATTTTTATTAAATGAATTGGTTGGTTGATCCGGGAAACTGTCAGACTTGATCACTTATAATTAAGTTAATATTATAAGTAACTTGGTCTGTGAAACTGCTTGTCGAATCTTTTTATTTCATGTAATAATGCATGATATTTATGCATGAAAGAAAATGAAATTTTCTTGATCAAATTGAATATGTTTGATGATATCTTGAATGGATATTAATTTTCGAAATATGTTGAAACAAACATAGAGCACGAGATATGTGTTATTGGCAATCTTGGATTGCAAGATCAAGCACAAATGTGTTGGTCACATTTTTTGGTTATAGCATATTGTAACCTGAATACATGTGAAAATTAATATGTTTACAAACATGATATGTATGTTGCATTTTGTAAACCAAATTGTGTCTTTTTGGTTGGCCGGCAATTAAGTAACTTTGTTATTAATAAAGGATGACTTAAAGTAGCATTGCATGATATATAAATTAAATAATTTAGTATATTGCTGGTGCTCGATATGAATTAATTCTTGGTATTGAAATTGCATGCAATGTGATCAGAATGCACGAGTAATATAATTCGATTATATGGTGATGCATGCTTAATATAAGTTAAGTGAATTTCACTAAAATTGCATGTGTGAAATTAATCAAAATTAAGGGAAAAAGAAATGATTTTGTCAACTTATATTGACTGGCATTTGTACAGTTAAACCTCTATAAATGAATATTCGATAAATGAATAATCTCGCTAAATGAATAATTTTTCCCGGTCCCGACTTGGGTTAAGGGGCTAAATGAATAATCTCGCTAAATGCATTAATGAATAATTTTTTAAAAAATCCTTAAAGATCCTATGTAAATATAAATGAATAATCACCACATTTCATAAGTTATATGTATATTAAAATAATTTTTTTTCAATCAATAATGTTCATACAATAAATCATTCTCTTATAAAAAAGGTGTTTATAGTTTTTTTCTCTTTTTTCCCACCAAAATTAATCTCATCCTTGATTTTTCCTAGCGTAAACAAAATTTCGGGAGTATTCTGCTCGTGTTGTAGAAAATAGTTTTGTAAGATGATCATTGTTTGATATGTACTTAGTCCATATACATACCTTAGTTAATTTGTAAGGCAGGTTAGATACATTTTCTAAAATTCTAAATATTCCATATAATGCATACCATGTATTCTTTTTAGTAGTTTTAAATATAATGCACATATGTACATTTTTGTACTTACTACACATACACATACAATTCATGTAATACTAATATAATATCTTCAATACTGCCTAAATGAATAATTTATTCATTTATCGATAAATGAATAATCTCGCTAAATGAATATTTTTATGATGGTCCCAAGAGTATTCATTTATCAAGGTTTAACTGTATATTTTCCATGGAGGATGACTAATTAAATTAATTTGTCAAGTGCATGGTTTATGGTGTTTATTTGTACTAGTTTTTATAAGTGACGGTACATCATGATTTATTATGTATGGAATACATGTGCATGAAAATTATGAAAATGTTTACATATCATTTATAATTTGTGCATGCATGAAATTTTACCGGATTAAAGCAAACAAGAAATTGTGGTGGGTAAAATGAACTAATTCGTTTGCCAGTTATACTTGGAGCAATTTTATTCATAAATAATGATTTATGAAAGGGAAATGTTTTGAATTGGTAAATCGATTCCATGATATTTTGGCTTGAGTTCATCATGTACATGGTAAATGTGTTGATGTTAGTGTCATTATTATGTAATGATAAATTATGTGGAAATTTCTTATTAAGGGATGACACGCTATTTGACCATAATAGTTTGTGCAAGTAAAATACTTGTGATTATTAATCTATATCCTGGAAATAAGAAATAGTTGATTCGGAAAAGAATTATGATTTGAAGAATATATGGAAATTCTTGGGAACAAAATTATGATTTGGAGGGAAAATCTAAATTTTTGTTGAGATGTAAAAGGTTTGAATAGCCTTTGATCTTGTGAATTGTTTTGTGGTTCGAGACAATTTTGAAATGGATAGATTTCTTTGTCGTTGATTTTATTCGACAAGGTTCCATTTTTATGGAAGGATTTCAAGTTCATCTTGAAAATAAAAGAAACTATGTCTCTTGTAGAAGACGGAAACCATTTGTGATTTGCGCATAGCAAATGGTAACTCTAAAGATAAGACAGAAGTCATTTGTGATTTTGCACATAGAGGTAAATATCTAAAGGTGCAAGAATGACAAGTCTAAGGTTAAGTTAAGAGACTTGGAATTATTATAAAAGTTTGATACAATTTAGCAGACCACTTGACGAAGTGGTTTAGCTAGGGACTTACTAAGAGTCGGTTATCGGGATGTTTAAACCTATTTAAATCTTTGATGGTGGTAAACCCAATTTCGCTCTAGTACGACGCTAGAGTTAAATTCAATGTGGAAGGCCCATTGTTTAAGATTGAAACATATAATATTATATCCCGAAAGATATATGTTTGGACATGCATGAGAGACCAGAGGTTGAAGTTCAACTTCTTAATAAATCTTTTGACAAAGTACATATGCATGTGTACGATTAAAAGGATTCACCTATATGTAGTGCGAAGTGTAGCCGCTTCAAGAAGCCCGGGCTTGGCTTTGTATGCACTCATGAACGGATATGGACACATGGCTTGTATAGTGTCGATTTAGCTTTTGAGCTGTTTTGAACTTGTGTGTGTTTTATCTTCAAGTGTTCAAATGGTTTGAAGGGTTCAATCTTTTAGACACCCCGATTCTCGAGCATTTGGAATGTGTAATTCACTAAGATGAAAATTCAATCTATAAGACATTTTCATTTATGCACTTGTTTGGTTTTGATGGATTGTTGGATTTTCCGAATCAGGGATTATACTTAAATGGGGGAGGATTGTTGGTATTTTGTTTAAATACCGGTTTAATTTAAGTATAATTGGATTCGAGATAGTGAACTCGAGATGTTATAACAAGGTTGGTGGTGCGGAGTGCACACTTGTAAAAACTATCTACGAATTTACGGTTGTAAGATAAATATTTATTTATTTATCTGTGTGTGATTTATATTAAATTAAAGTGTTGTATCAATTCAGAGTTAATTCTGAGAATAATGAACGTGTATTAATTAACAGAATGGTTGCATACGAAGTTACCAAACATGTGTCTATTCAGATTGGTTTGGTACGTAAGTAGGAGTTACATGAAGTTACTATATGGTTTATTGTATAGTTACTGTTTAGATAAAGTTGGTACGTATGCAGTTGGCATGCAGTTGCCGACTGGAATCTTTACGGATGCAATCTGGTGCAATGGTGTTGGTTATAAATACATGTGGCTTTTGATGCATGTCAGAAGGAACGATACGTGATGCCTGATGCAGGTAACACTGAAATATATAAACGACAACGAGAAACACAGATTTTCTGATATACAATCCAGAAATACTAATACTCAAAGGCATGTTCTTGACTCCAGCCTAGAATCAAGAATGAAGCGATAGTTTTATCCTGCGAGAAATTTCGTGTAACCCAGGCTGATAGGGTCGAAATATTCTCAAAGGAAACCGAGAGTGTTACGTGACTCTATCGTTATCCAACTATTATCCCAATCACCCTATTGTCCCCATTGTTTATACCCAACAATCTTCTCTCTCCCCAATTCACTCTTTTGATTTTGATTTCATCTTTTTTTTTAAATGTGTGAAATTCTTAGGAATCAGTGTTATTAGATTTCAAATTTCTTAATATATATTTGACACTATTGCAGATACAATTTGCTATATATTGAAATTTATGAGAACTATCCTTATTTAAATACTCGTTGTAGATGTAATCTTTTGGGTTGTAGTGAGTAAATTTAAAATTAATGAAATTTAAATTAATAACTTGAAAATCACTTCATTTAAAATTTTGAGTGGTATGATGATATCGCCTTATACAATAAATTATTTCATTACCACTAATTTAATAAATATTTAAATTAGAATAATGCCGTACATCGTACGGCGGGCATTAGAACTAGTATTTATTAAGCCGGAAATATATGATTACGTCGTTTCCCTTTTTAGACACCGTTAAGAAAGTATTCAACTGCAATTGCAAATGGTTATTTTAAATTTTTATGTTTTAGTTATACAAATTTAGGCCCATCCAATTTAACTGATTTTGATTTAGTTGGCGGGAGAAATTCGAGTCAAGATTATTTAATTAGCTCATGGTGTTCCTTCCTGAATTAGACTGGTAGAGCGTATAATATAGAATTTATTTCAATTTTAGTGTGATTTGACTGACTTTTACATGGCCTAAATTTGTGAAATCATCCTTAAATTCTCTTACTATAAAGGGTAATGAGTCAGTATGGGAAGAGATTGCAGGTCTAATACTGGTGATCGATTTGTATTCAGTTAAGTCTTGTCCAGTTTAACTTATATGGTGTTGTATTGTGCTAATCATTGATGTAACGTGCTGATGAGTTGTGAGATGTGTTCATCAGTGTTGTGCTGATCTTGTGCTGAAAGTGTTGTATAGTGTTCCTTTTGAGCTGAAAAGTGCTGATATGAGTTTAAAATATGTATCATAATTTGCTCATTTTTATTGTTTTAACATTTATCGAATTAGTTGAAATGAGTGTAAAACATAATCATGGTTTCATCTGCATTGCACGACAATGATTAGCACAACCGTGTTTATCAAATGGAGAAAATAAAACATCAAATATCATTTTACATTCATGAACTATTCTTCAAAAATAATGAGATGCAAAATAAGTATATATTTTTCTGAAACTATTTTGTGAAATAATTTTTTTTACTAAAATAATTATGGACCATGAGCTGGGAATGGGATATCTATTGTGGATCATGAGGCAGTTGGACAAGAAATTGTAGATTTGCATATGTTTGATCATGAGGAGCGAAAAAAAAGGTATATCAGGAGTCCGTAATGATATAGCCTTACGAATTTGGAGCTTTGTTGGAGGCAACAATAAAGTGTAAAGCAGCGATGAAGAAAATGATTACATGGATGACAGTGATTAGTTATGTGATATTATTGTATTTCAGATAGTGTGCAACTTATATATCTTAGTTCCATGAACTTGTAAATAAGGTGCACTATTATTTAGGTGTTATTTTACTTAATATTATTATTACAAAACATAAAAATCTTGTCCATTAGAGTTTAAGTGTGCTGAACTGAACATTGTTGTGCTGATGTGTGTTGTGTTGTGCTGATTAGTGATGTGTTGTGTTGATCAGTGCTGATCATTACAGTGTTGTTCTGTCCAGTGTTGTGATATGCGGAGCAGTGCCATGCAGCCCATGCTGTGATGATATGTGATGTAATAAGTTGAACTTGGCAGTAATTTAGTTAGACTCGGATTAATCGAGGGATGTTGGTTACACAATCACTACGCTTATATGGATACATCATTTTTTCTTGTTTTAGGTTAGCACTAGATAGACCACCTCTGGTCTGTACTCTTTGCTTCCGCTTTCAAATCGGAATAACATTTGTGCCACATGTTCTATTTAGTCTACAGACATGTTAAGAGTTGAGCTGTTATAAATAATACTCTCATCTATTTAAATTAGAAATAGACCTACTTGTTCTAAATTTATACTATCAACATTTTATTAGCTCGTTTTAGAATAATCTCTGGCATATAATTTGCCTCAATAACATCGCAAATTCATTAGTCATTACATCAATTTTAATAAACTTTAATTAGAAGGAGACCTATTTTTATAGGTCCAAATGAGTGAATTTGAAAGAAGAAGAAAAAATGAAAAGGAAAACAAGTTTTGAGAAATGTTTAATGCCGCGATTCCGATGTCATAAGCAAGGAGTCGGCGTAAAATCCTGGTTTGCTTCCGCATCTAAATAAAGATATTCTCTGTCCGTGTCGTGACGTAAACAAACTTTCCATTCTCTGCTCATATTTTTGGTCTAATTTGGAAACCACACCAGGTTTTAGCATTTTTCATGTTGGTGCCGTACTAGTATTCGGATTTTCAAGCTTAAGGTTATCATTCACTTTCATCAATCAAATCATGTTTAGACATGTTCTTTCAAAATTATTTGGATGAATCAAGTTGATCTAAGTAGAAAAACTAAAGTGAAAGTAAATTTTTGTATAATGTTTTTTAAAAAATAAATCACTAGCTTAAATTTAATATAATATAATTGTTGCAATGTCCAGTATTTTTATTTGAATTAAAGTATTAAGACTTTCTTGGCTGAACTTTTCGGTAAAATAGTTCAATTCATTATTTTTTCTTCAGTTTAGTATATTTATATATTTTTTCATTTCAGTTTATCATATTTATATTTTCCATTTCAGTTCAGTTCAAATAAATATATTTACATTTTTTGAATTCAGTTCAGTTCTAATAAATATATTTATATTTTTTCATTTCAATACATTTCCTCAATATTTTGTAAATAAAGTTCCATACAAAATTTTCGATTCAGGCCAATTAAGTTAATTGTTAAGAAAAAATGTGATTTGATACTATCCAAATTAGTTTAGTCATACTATTATAAGTGTATTTAATTTACTTCATTTTAGTTTAGTTTAGATCAGACCAATTCAGTTCATTTCAAATCAGTTTTGAAGTTCATTGATGCTATTCAACCTAATGCAGGAGTCTATTATTATTTTAGTACATTTAGGGCCTGTTTCATACGCTTTAACTGGACTGAACTGAAAAATACTACACTGAACTGAACTTAATTCATTTATAAAATATTTTGATTACAAAAAAAAACCATTGATGTATATTAAACTCAACTGAACTGAACACAATTGAATTGAAGAAAAAAATCACTACATTGATATCACTAAATTAGCTAAATGTTTATCAAACTATACTTCATCAGAACCGAACTTAATAAAATGACCCTAGATAATAAACATAATTGAGCTGAAGTATATTAAACTAGACTTTATTGAACTGAATTGATGAAAAAAAAAAATCGATGTATTGATATAACCAACTTATGTTATGTTTTTATCAAATTATATTTTATCAACACCAAATTTAATGAATCGAACCTAGCTTGATCAACTGAAATGAACCGAATCATACTGAGCTGAACTAACCGAACTTAATTAAGATAAACTAACAAATGTATGCATTGATATAATTAAATTAGCAAACCTTTGTCAAATCATATTTCATCATAACTGAACTTAACAAATTGGACCTAACTTATTAGATTGAGCTGAACTAAATCATACTAAACTGAACTTAATTGAAGAAAACAAGCAAAGCATTGATATCACTAAATAAAGCTGTATATTATCAAATCATATTTCATCATAACCAAACTTAATAAACTGAACCTACCTTAATAAACCAGACTAACAATTAGATAAGATAGTCTTATGGTAAGGCAAAGGGACCTCATAAGGTTCATACAAAAGTTTTAGGGTCAAATTATAGTTATTATATTTTCGTTACTTTCAAATCAATTTTTTATATCAACTATTAATCTTCTTCTTCATCAACAAATCATCGTCGCTCATCATCAAAACATTGACGTTTCATTACCAAATCATCGACGTTTATCATCAAATCATCGATGTTCATCAAATTATATCACAGTTCATCATCAAATCTTCATCATTCATCATCAAATCATCGTCGTTCATCATCAAATCTTCGTTGTTCATCTTCAAATCATCAAATCTTCGTCGTTTATCATCAAATTTTCGTCGTTTATCCTCAAATCTTCGGCGTACATCATCAAATAGTCGTCATTCATCATCAAATCATCGTACTCATCATCAATAATTATAAAATCATCATCATTAAAAAATCATCAATCATCTAACATTATAACTGACATCAATCAACAATCAAAACTCACCAATCATCAAAACTTAATAATCAATTATCAACATCAAATCATCAACCAATCATCAGATACACCGTCCTCATCAATCACGTCGTAGCCATCATCAATCATAAACATAAAATCATCAACTAAAATATACACATAACCAAACCGTCAAAACGAGGTCTATTTGACGATCCGAGCCATGATTCTACGAGAATCTGGTTTCCCGATTGGACGATTTGATTATGTGTATATTTTAGTTGATGATTTGATGTTTATGATTAGTGATTTCATTGATGATCGAACGGATTTGACGATCGGATTGATGACGAGTATGAGTAATGTTGGTGACCGAGTATATGAGGATGACGAAAATGAGGTCTACTTGATTATCCGAGCCACGATTCTACGAGAATCTAGTTTCCCGATTTGACGATTTGATTATGTGTATATTTTAGTTGATGATTTGATTTTTATGATTGATGATCGAATGGATATATGATTGAACGACGATGATTTGAACGTAAAACGACGAACATTTGAAGATTGACCACGATAATTTAATGATGAACGACGATAATTTTTGACAAAAAATGACGAACATTTGACGATTAACAACAATGATTTGATGATGAACGATGAATATTTGATGATTTGATGATGAACGACAATGATTTGATGAAGAACGCCAAAGATTTGACGATGAACGGTGATAATTTGAAGATGAACGATGAAGATTTGACGAAAAACGACGAACATTTGACGATTAACAACGATGATTTGATGACGAACGATGAATATTTGATGATTTGATGACGAACGACGATGATTTGATGAAGAACGCCAAAGATTTGACGATGAACGTTGATAATTTGACGATGAACGACGAATATTTGATGATTTGAAGATGAACACCGAAGATTTGATGATGGACGAAGAAGATTTGATGATGAACGGTGATAATTTGATAGACAACTATGTTTTGATGATGAACGTCGATGATTTGGTAATGAACGTCGATGATTTGATGAAGAGGAAGATGATTTTTTTGATATAAATCATATAATGAATTGATTTGAAGGTAACTAAAATATGATAATTACGATTTGACCCCAAAAATTTTGATGATCCATATGAGATCCATTTACATTACAATAAGGCTGCCTTATCAGAGATCTCTTAAAACTACGGAGCACGTTTAACTCATCTTATCTTGGATTGAAGTGAATTAATAATATTGTATAATAAATAGGATTAAATTAAATTTTATCAATTTTATATTAAATACCAAATTCTAAAAACAATATACCCTAAAATCATTGTGAATGAAAAATCTACACTCCGTACTAGAAGAGTCCATTTTCATATACATGTTGCTCTTAAGAGAAATGATCATGACCTCAAATTTTCATAAAAAAATCAAAACAAAATAGTTTTTATTTTACCAAGCCTTATTTACAGTATTTTCTGGCTTTATTCATTCGTACATATTTAGACAGTTTCATAATTTGTTTGTTCCAATTCAAAAGTTTTAATGTACGACGAGGAATATAATCATGAAATAAATCGTTTATTATCAAGTAAACCTTATTTAGTGCTATTTTCCAGCTCAATTTTGAATCTTTTCTTCCTCTCTTACGTTGAATTTTCAAAGTAATCTGGTTCCATTTATTATTGAAAAGTTTCAATTTACGAGGAATATAATCACAAAACAAAATCTTTCTCATTAACTAAGCCTTATTTAGTGCTACTTTCCGGCTCAATTCATTCATACATATTCTAAACATTTTCTTCCTTTTTTCCTTCCAATTTTCAAAGCCACCTAATTCAATTTACTATTAAAAAATTTATACTTGCGACGAATATAATAATTACAAATGCATTATTTATTATTAACTAAATTTTATTTAGTGCTGTTTCCGTCTCGGTTCATTCATATTTTCCTCTTTTATGTTTCAATTTTCAAAGCAACCTAATTCAATTTATTATTGAACAATTTTAATTTAGAGTTGGTGTCTGGAGTGACCGTCTATATTATAGATATAATATAGACCAAGGATTACATTAAAATATGGAAGGAGGTCCTTATTCGCAAAAATTGAAAAGTGCTGTTCACGAATACTGTTCACCGGTACTGTTTACGCGCACTGTTCACCGATACTGTTCACGCAAAGAATATGTACTCAAATCAACTAATATTTCACATTAAAAACTACAGTTTTCAAAGTAAAACAATCATATTTCATAAACGAAAGTATTTTAGACTAAAATCATAATTTTTCAAAGTAAAAGTATGAGATTTCATGAATGAACATACACAAAATTAAAAGGTCAAGTTTTTAAAGGTAAAACATGAGATTTCACAAAAAGTAAAAGAGGCAGATTAAAAAGTCACGTTTTCAAGTTAAATACAGTAAATTTCATAAAATTGAAGATGTGAATAGTCACTTAAAAACTGACAGAATACACACTAAAAGCTACAGTTTTCAGACTAAACAATCAAGTTTTCATAAATATTAAAATGTACAGTTTGCACATTAAAATCAATATATTTCATGCAAACTAAAATCAATATATTTCAGACTAAATAACCAACTTTCACAATCACCACAGTTTTCATACTAAACAATCAAGTTTCACAATCAAAGTTTCACCATTGTTTTCAAACAATCAAGTTGCACCATAGTTTTCAGGCTAAATAATCAAGTTTTACACTCACCACAGTTTTCAGGCAAAATAATAAAGTTTCACACTCACCACAGTTTTCAGCCTAAACAATCAAATTTCCACAAATCACCACAGTTTTCAAACTAAATAATCAAGTTTCCACAATCCCCACAGTATTCAGATTAGACAATCAAGTTAACAGTTTTTCAGATGTTAATAGTCACATTAAAACTAACAGAATTCACATTAAAAGTTACAGTTTTCAGACTAAACAATCAAATTTTCATAAATATTAAAATGTAGACCAGGGATTTAGACTCCACACACACAAACCCCAAAATCAACCAAACCGCACCACCACACACACAAACTATATGCAAAAAACCACACAGCAGCCTAAAACTAATACGGCTACATCATCACCCACACAACAGCCTATTATTAGGTCACCCACACAGTAGCCTATCCTCACTCTTCTCTAATTAAGAATAAACTGGCTAAAAACATTTAGATTCAAATCAAATCAACAACTACCTACCATTGAGAATCGTGCAGTTGCGGTGAATGAATCAAGCGCTGCGATGGATGAATCGAGCTGCGGTGGATGAATCGCCGTTGCGGTGGATGTATCGTCGTTGCAATGGATGAATCGCTGTTGCGGTGGATGAATCGCTGTTGCGGTGGATGAATCGAGATGTGGTGGATGAATCTCCATTGCGGTGGATGAATCGCCGTCGCAGAGGATGAATCTTACTGGGTTTGGATTTGGGGTTTCGATCGAATTCATCTGATAAAAGAAAATAAAATTTGGTAATATATATTTTCCAAATATTTGCAGGAGAAGGTTACAAAGAATAGCTATTTACATAAATGTCCCCGCTCCATAATTTCTTTGCAGAAAGGTCCCCATATTCATAATTTAATTGCAGAAATAGATCGTCTATATTCTAGCCGTAATATAGACGGTTTATTCCAAAACTAATATTTTAATTTACGAGTAAAATATCACAAAAATTAAAATGCTTATCTTTAACCAAACCTTATTTAGTACTATTTTCCGGTTCAATTCATTCTTACATATTTTGAACCTTTTTTCTCTTTTTGGTTCCAATTTTCAAAGCAACCTAATTCAATTTATTATTAGAAAGTTTCAACTTGAGGAATAAACTCACAAAATATTATCTTCCTTATCAAATAAGTGTAATTTAGTGCTATTTTTAGGCTCATTTCATTAACACATATTCTGAACCTTTTCTTCTTTTTTTATGTTGAATTTTCAAAGCAGTCAAAGTTTCAATTTACAAGGAATATAATCACAAAACAAAATCTTTGTCATTAATTAAGCCTTATTTAATGCTAGTTTATGGCTCAATCCACACATATGCTTTTTTTGTTTCCAATTTTCAAAGAAACTATTATTGGAAAATTTCAACTTATGAAGAATGTAATAATCACAAAATAAAATCTTCGTTATTAATTACATCTGATTTAGTGCTATTTTTTTTTTGTCACAATTCGTTCACACATACTCTGAACCTACGTCTGTGTTTTATTATATCCAAAAAATGCAATCATTTCACAATATTTATTGTGGATTTCAGATTTTTGTATAAATAATTCTACATAATTTATTCTGATTGTACAATTTGTTTTTATCAAATATTGTGTTTGAATTTTGAAAATGCAGTAATTTTTAAAGTTGAAAAAAACCCAAAAAGGAAGTGGGGAATTGCAGAATACAAGGAAAGATGTGGACGATTCCAAAAAGTGGATATGTACAAACTACAAACTCATCCTGTCACGTTAAGCGGGGAGGAAAGAGAAAATGCCAAAAAACAAATTCAAATAAAATATTATTATTTTATTTTTAGAAAGAAAGAAAATAGAAAAAGCAACCGTCTCCCTCTCCCTTCATCACCAGTTCTCTAAGCCTCCAGGAGGTCAAACAAAACCACCACCGCACCACCACCACCACCGCCACCAATCATACAACCACTGTCGAAAATCTCCAGTCTCCCTTTCTCCAATTCCCCGGAAATTAATGCTCTTGGCTAATCTGATCGGAATCTATTATCGCCTGCGTTCAGCGCCTGAGGGCGGCGGTGGCGGCGGAGCAAGTAAACTAACTTGTGCTTTTCGTTTCCGGTTGTTGGTTTCCATTTTTTCCGGCCACCTGTATATATTATGAAGAAAGGCTCGAACACCGTGAATAATAATAATAGTGCTGTAAACAAAGTTCATCATCATAAGAACGGGACTGCAACTCGGAGCAACGGGTTTGTACCGTCATCTCTCAAGTTCATTTCTTCTTGCCTCAAAACCGTATCGTCTAATGTAAAGTCTGCCGGGGCCTCCGTTGCCAGTTCTATCTCTGGGGACTCGTCTGACGATCTCCACAAGGATCAGGTATAATTTTCTGTCTATGTTATTTTTGTTTAGTTAGAATTGAATCGAAGTGTGGATCTTTTTCAATTGCTAGTTAGGTTTGGATTTTGTAGATGCGTGCAGGAGATTTGGATAGTTTTTTGTGGTTTTAGTTAGATCAGAAGTTGACCTGCATTGTTTGTCTTCCAATGTAACAAGGTTCAATGTATTCTGTGAATTGCATGACTTTTGTTCAGTTGATAAACAGAACTTATGTTTGCGTATCATCGTTGAATCAAATAGGAGACAATTAGACAAAAGATTCATGGATATGTACTGGTCAGTTTGCTTTAAAAAATGTAGCCATAACATATCTGATTGCATGAGCGTCCACTAGATGATGAGGATGTACTTGGAGAAACTCTCATATATGTTTTTTAGTGTGTTTTCTAGATGATATACTTTGAGTAAAAGAGGAAATAGAGCAAATGGGGCTGTGTCTTTCATAACATAACGTAAAATACTCAACTATTCTCAAGTTAAAGACGTAGAGTTGTGTCAAATGAGATACTATCTCCTGATAGGTTTATTCTAGTATGGGCTTGTTATTTTTTGAATGCTCTGAGATTTGGTCAGTTGCCTTCTTCATTTTTGTAACTTTTACCTGTAGTTAAAAATTTGTTAGGTAGCGATAGATGATAAATGTGTATTGCTAGTTCTAAAAAAAATCTAAATGTTTTCGTATAACTATATGGCAGAAAAGATCTTATTTGGCTAAGCAATGAGTTAAATTACAAGATTTATGAGCTTCATTGCTGTTTCTTATTTGTGCTTGTGTTTGGGAAACTGTGGTAACCTAACATTAACTTGTGAATGTTATAATGTATTAATTGCTGGCGAGTGTATCATTGGTCCTCACATTTGTTTGATCTTAGAGACTGTTGTGAGTGCAATAAAATTCCTATGCTATATTTGGAAGTTCATTTATTTGTCTACTTTAGATTATCACAATTGATGCAAGCTGATATTCATAATCTGCTTAATAATGCTTTATTCTAGATTTTATAAATATTAAATATTGAACATCCTTGTTTGGAATTTTTGGGTTCTCCATCTGTGACCAGTACTAAACAGCGTTGTCCTTTTCTCCATCACTTACCTTTTTGTTTCATCCCCAGGTCTTATGGGCTTCGTTTGATGAAATTGAGATTGGGAATTCTGCTAGGCGGGTTCTTCTCCTTGGTTACTCAAATGGATTTCAGGTCCTAGATGTTAATGATGCATCTAATGTCTCTGAAATAGTTTCAAGGCGTGAAGGGGCTGTTACATTTCTACTGATTCAGCCAACACCTGCAAAGTCTGATGATGGGCGCGAAGGGTATCGTGCATCTCATCCTATGCTTTTGGTTGTTGAAAGTGATGAGGCTGGTTATTCAGGTCCCTTGCAGAATGGGAGAGAGGGATATATTGAGCCACAGTCGGGAAAGATTTTAAATTCTCCTACTGCTGTTCGCTTTTACTCCTTAAGATCACACAACCATATCCAAGTTTTACGCTTTCGGTCAACTGTGTACATGGTTAGATGCAGTCCACATATAGTAGCTGTGGGTCTTGCAACGCAGGTTAGATCTTCTTGCTATATATTTCATGCATTGTGCTTTATATTGGAATTTTTAGTGAGACTGACTCCCTACCTGCATTGGATCTTGTATTCAATTAGAATCTACATTTCACCCATTTTCCTTGGATGTATTAATTTATCGGGCAACGGAAAGTCTTGAAAAACTGTATCCTTTTATGATAACTGACCCACAAATTGTTACTAACTCAAATAACATCAGTATCTTTTCTATTTGCAAAATAAACAATATAATTAAGTGGTTGTTTCAGCTATCTTCTTGACTTTTTGTAACTTCGGTGCTAGATATATTGCTTTGTTTCAGTTATCTTATTGAATTGTTGTATCTTCTTGGCAGATATATTGCTTTGATGCACTTACTTTAGAGAATAAGTTTAGTGTGCTCACTTATCCCGTCCCTCAGTTGGGAGGCCAGGGTATTGCCGGTGTAAATATTGGTCATGGTCCAATGGCAGTAGGCCCCAGGTGGTTAGCTTATCCTTCCAATAGTCCGTTGCTCTCAAATACGGGGCGCTTAAGTCCTCAAAGTCTTAGTCCATCTCCTGGTGTGAGTCCTTCTACTTCACCTGGTAGTGGAAACCTGGTTGCTCGTTATGCCATGGAATCCAGTAAACAGTTAGCCACTGGTTTACTTAATCACGGCTATAAAACTATATCAAAATATTGCCATGAGCTTATTCCTGATGGTTCTGGTTCACCAGTGTCATCCAACGCTCACTGGAAGAGTGGAAGAGTTGCTGGGCATTTGTCTGACTCAGATGCATCTGGAGTGGTTAGTACATCCCTTGCATCTTGTATTGTGCAGCAAATTTGTAAAGAATGTATGTCTCCATTGTTATTGTTGCATATCGATATTCATGGTCTATTTTTTATTAATTAATGAGTGGAGTGATAAAATGGTGGGAATTGGCATGACACCGTAAACACATGCTGAAAAATAATTAAGCCCTTGAGCAAGTTCTCTCCACAGAAAATTTTGAATCTGATAAGCAATTTTTTTCTAGGTGATTCAAATGTTCAATTCAGTTTATTTGAATGATGTCTCTTGGTTTTGAAATGCAGGTCGTAATCAAAGAATTTTCGACACGAGCAGTTATTTCTCAGTTCAGGGCTCATAATAGCCCAATATCTGCTCTCTGTTTTGATCCAAGTGGAACTCTACTTGTTACCGCATCTGTACATGGTAACAACATAAACATATTTCGCATTCTGCCTTCTAGATTGCAGCATGGGGCAAGTGGCGATAATTATGATTGGAGCTCTTCTCATGTCCATCTGTACAAGCTCCACCGCGGCATGACTTCAGCGGTATGTATTTTATTATTCTAAATTACTAATATTTGTTGTTCATAGAAAATCCCTTATATTCTTTTTCGAATTCATTCATTGTAATAGTTTTAACTTGCATTTATTTCTGTTCATTTGATGATTGTAACAGGTGATACAAGACATATGTTTTAGTCATTACAGTCAGTGGGTAGCTGTTGTGTCATCCAGAGGTACTTGCCATGTATATGTACTTTCCCCTTTTGGTGGGGAGACTGGTCTTCAACATCAAAGCTCTCACGCGGATGGTCCCATACTCTCTCCTATGCTATCCGTGCCTTGGTGGTCTACCTCCTCGTTTTCATTGAGCCAACGGGCATCCTCACCATCACCAGCGCTTGTCACTCTCTCAGTTGTCTGCAGGATAAAGAGTGGAAATTGGCTGAACACAGTTAGCAATGCAGCTTCTTCTGCAGCAGGAAAAGTTACTCCCCACTGTGGGGTTACTTCTGCTGTATTTCATAATTCAGTACTTAAAAATATACAATCTGTTACCTCTAATGGGAGGGCTTTAGAGCACCTAATGGTCTACACACCTTCTGGACATCTAGTCCAATATGAATTAGTTCCCTCACTTGGAAGCAACCAGAATGAGTCACCTCTGAGAAGTGGGACAAGTTCAATGGTACAAATGCAAGAAGACGATCTGGGTGTAAAGGTAGAGAGTGTCCAGCGGTGGGATGTTTGTCGCAGAGCAGATTGGCCTGAAAGAGAGGAATATATTCAAGGAATGACGCTTGGTGGACGGGAAGCTATGGAGGCAGTTATGGACTCATCCGAAGATGATGAAGGGAAGGGTGCTATGAAACCGCAGGAACAATCTCATTGGTATATATCCAACGCTGAGGTCCAGTTGAGGTCTGGGAGGATACCTATATGGCAAAAGTCCAAGGTGTTATGCTTATGTCTTGAACACTTATCATTAACTTTTTCTCGGTATATGCTAACTGTTTCTCTTTTTCTTAGATGTACTTCTACACAATGAGCCTCCATGAAGATGAGGAGCATAGCTTTATGGATGAAAATATTTCTGGGGAGATAGAGATCGAAAAGATCCCTTTGAATGAAGTTGAAATTAGACGCCGGGAATTGCTACCTGTATTTGACCATTTTCATGGGATCCAACCTGATTGGAAAGACACCAGGTAGGGACAAGATAATGGTTACATCTTTGCCTTTTATTTTTGAGTTAGCTACTCCTTGTTCACTATTCATAGAATGTCTGAAAGTACCATGGTCTATCTGAATGCTTCAAATTGTTCTTGCTTGATGATATGAAGTTTGTCTGCTGTTCTTGGTTGATCTCTTCTGTGTGAGTCCATACATTTTTTTAATTGAATGTCTTGATTCAACCATTTGATTAATGGCAATCAACAGTTGCTTCTTTTCATGGCCATTTTGTTTTTAATGGTTTTTGGACCACTGATTTTCTAATCTATGTAGTACTAGTATCTTATTCAGATTTTATTGAATAAAATTAACTTTGCTCATTTATTGGCAACCTCAAATTTTGATAATTTGAAATGGAAATTTTGGTTCAATTATGTTCTTTTGTTAGAAATATCACCAACATTTATGTTTGGATTAGGTTCTATTCATAAAAGTTGGTTATCTTTAATGTGAACAGAGGCCTGGCCAGGGATGAAATTTGATAGTAATCATACAAGTTTGCTGTCATTAGTGAAACCTTCATCTTAAGCATAAGTTAGAATCTTTTTATTTGTCAAACTGAGCCACTCTCCAATTTTAGGAAAACTTGAAATTTATTGTGTTTATATTGTAAATCCATTCATCAACTGCTTTTATTTAAGAATTTCACATTTGGTTTTAGCATATCTTCTTTGTTATTGAGTGGCATGTCTTTCGTTTAATTATCTCTATGGACATATGGTTAGATGGACTGAAGACATTTTTAAAACTTATCCTCCACTATATGTATTAGTCTGTTAGTATATATTCCATTGAAATGATTTAGTTTCCAAGATGATATTTTTTCTGAATACTTTTGTAGGTCTCGCTCTTCATCCCTCAGTTCTCATAGTGCTAAAGTCGAAGATGGTCTAGCTTCTAATTTTAAAATGAGCACAGCCATGGCACCTGAAAAGATTCCTGCTGGTTTGACCTCTCTGCCTTTGATGATTTGGTATTATTAACACACAAATTTTTTATGACTTTAAGTTGCTGTTATTTTTCTTCACAGCTCGTGATACACCAGCATATGTCCATAGCATAGATCACCTGCGCACATCAGATTCTGGTTCTGACTGCACAACAGTAGATGAGAATGATGGTGTAAGAAGATTTGGTCCTGTTTCTGTGGGCCAACAGTCTACTACTCCTGAATCATCTCCAAATGTCACATCTGCAATACAAGGAAGTTATATTGTAAATAGACCACCATCTCCAAAGACTCAACCACTTTCTACTGCGGGAATGGATGAACAAGCTTCAAGCAGTACCCTCACTGGTGAACATTCAAACACTAGCTCGAATCGATCGGATCTGAGTATGAAGATCGTAGATGAGGGGACATCGCATGAAGATATGCATGACTCGGTAGATTTTGGACTGTTCTTCCAAGAGGGTTACTGTAAACCATCTGCTAATGATGCATCTCATAATTTAACTGAGGTAACTACAGATATTGATAACAAAAATAGTCCATATGACAGAAAGAAAACTGAGGAGGACGTGGTGAGTGATGATATGCTTGGAGGTGTATTTGACTTTTCTGAAGAAGGTACGTGATCTAAAGGCCACATTTCAACATGTGGTTTGGTATTTAAATTTGTATGCAGTGAGATGCCATTAGTTCTAAAAGGCCAATATTGCGAGAATATTGATAGTTTAGCCTTGTTAGCTATGTATCTGTCAATGTTTTTGGTGTCGATTCTATGCCGTCTGCCGCTTTAAATTGTATTATTTCCACTTCTATTTTCGTCCTCATGGATTATTATATTGCCTGTGTGCAGGTTGATGCATATCATGAAGGTGCCAGTCCTCTGCGAGTCCCAGCTTGTAGAACGGTTGGCAGCAAAAGAATTGATCGGAAATTGCAAAATGGTACTAACTATTCATGTCAAAACACATGCTCAGCGCTATTGTGTGGCCTGTGGTTTGGGTTCTTGTATATATCTGTATATTAAAAACCATTGATGCAAATTGTGTGTGGATTTTACATAACTTCCAGTGAATATTTGTTCTTCAAAGAAAATAAATAAAGAGAAGTCATAAATAGGGGGATATTGTTTTTATGAAGGTGGTTACTTGCTTAACAACATTAGTCTGGCTGTACTTTTCGAAACCTTAAGATGCATATTTGTGTTCTCATATTGATCAGCTACAAGCCTACAATTTATAATCGCCGAACTTTACCAAATTGATGATTCGTGTTTATGTTCGAGACGTAGAGGAAAAGTCTTTGATAATGATTGATGTACGTAAACTACAATAATACGTATCTTCTTTGTTCATCTGGCACGGAAGACAATAACTTGCACTTTAGCTTCACGATAGCCTCCTCTTTACTTTCCCTGGATCATTGTTGGTTTTTTTTTTTTTTTTTTCAATAATATACTAAATTCCACTTCTTTATACATTTTGTATTTTATTTAGATTACTATTAATAAATATTATAATTAGTTTTGGAAGTGACGGTCACGATATAGTGACGGGGTTTATATGCAAAGAAGTTTGGGACGAGGGTTTTTCTGCAATTTATGTAAATTGCATTCAACATGCTTGAATTTCACACTTGAATGCTTGTTTTTTAGACCAAACAGGTTGTTTTTTTAGAACATGCTTGCATTTCACACTTAACAGGTTGCTTTTTAGAGTTCATGTATTTTGAAGCAAAAAAAGATGGTTTTATAGAGCATGCTTGAATTTCACCCTTGAATGCTTGTTTTTAGACCAAACAGGTTGTTTTTTAGAACAAACTTGTATTTCACGCTTAACGGGTTGTTTTTTAGAATAAAATGCTTGTTTTTTTAAACTGTGTGGATATGTTTGCTAACGTCTATTTTTAGACTAAAATGCTTGTTTTTTAGATCGAGTGAATAGTGCATTTTTGTCAAAATTGCAAATAAGGACCTCTTTCCTTCCATATTCCAATATAATCCTTCGTCACTATATAGTGACCGTCACTCAAGAGACCAACTCTAAATATTATACATACTAGTATTTTCTTGAGAAAACTTATACCTTGTTTACCGACAAACATCAGCAGACAATAAGCAAAATATGGACTGCGTATAGCATGCCCCGTATTTTGCTTATTTGCCGTCCGTATTTTTATTAAATAATCATATATACAATGATAATGACATATAAATGATTTGCAAGTGTATGCAATAGAAGTAGTATATCTGAATTATTGACCATATTATATATATCGAAAACGTACTTTTATTTTGGATTGCAAAATAAGCAAAATACGGACTGCGTATAGCAATGCCCTTTCATAATCATCAGAGACAAGTTGGATAGGATTATCAAGAGCCCCAATCTAATGGTCAAATCTCCAGAAAGTCGGACTTTTTGAAATTATTAGGAATTACGGGTTTTATTTATAATTATTAAAAGCTGTGAAAAATTTCGAGGGTCAATTTAGAATTACAATAAAATATTGGCCAGTACATATATACCCAAACCCCTCAATTCTTTCACTTTCCCAATCCGCTTTCTCTCTCTCTAAATTCCTCTCGCTCTCCCCCCTCTCCTCTCGATCAAACCCTAAGTTTTCAGAGTGAGATTTTCGCGTCGACTTCTTTGCAATCAGACTGATCTATCGACGGTAAACTTCTTCCCGACATCGAATTCATTGCAAACGTGTTTTGAATTTGTGTTATATGTGGTTAACTGTTCTGATTCGATTTGTGTGTTCTTTTTCAGTCATGGTGAAAATAAAAGCTCAACGAAAGGAGGACAAGGACATGTTGGGGAAGAGCGATGGTCCGGCGGTTGAGATGGGCAATGAAACCGAAGAAGGTTCACGCTATTCTTATAGATTTTGAATTTATGTTTAGCGTTTGATGTGTTTATGCTTGCATAAAGTAAAAGGTCGTTTGTGTGGTTTGAAATATATGGTTCATAGATTGAAGGTCGGATCCTAACTGTAGATGTGCATATGGTTGAGTTATAACTGTAGATCTGATTCATAGATTAAAAGGTCTCGGTCATAACTTAGGAGGTCCCTGTTTTAGATGAAAGTTTGGTTTTTATAATGTAAAGGTCATGTTAATAATCAGAAAGGTCTCTGTCATAACTTAAAAGGTCCTTACTTTACATGAAAGTTTACTTTTGTAATGTAAAAGTCTTGTGCATAACCTCAAAGGTCTCGGTCATAAGTTAAAAGGTCTTGGTCATAATTTTAAAACGTCTCTATTTTACATGAAAGTTTGCTTTTGTAATGCAAAGGTCTTGTGCATAACCTCAAAGGTCTCGGTCATAATCTAAAAGTTCCATAATTTTTGTATCCCTAGGTCAGCGGCATAGTTGTTGTGTTTATAAAAGTTCAGTGGCATAGGTTAAATGATTATGGTTATACACTAAAACATTACAGTTTATCCACACAACTTACAAATCATAAGTTTTGGTTTCCATGCATGTTCTTTTATTCTAACTTACATTTTTTTAGCCTCCTCAAGAAGCATTGGAATTTCTAAGAAGAGATGTTGTTGTTGTCGTTGCCAAGTTTCATGAGCGGTATTCAATGTTCCAAAGTGAAGTTCATGCTCCTAAAAGTGCTGCTGTTGATGGTGAAGATGAAGATTCAAGTTTTGCCACTGTTGAAAGTGCTGCTAATTCCCAGAGCAGCCGGGAATTTTTTGTTGATCCAGCATCCCATGAACGGTGTGACAATCAAGTCCTTGATTTCTAGAGAACCTTTTAAAAGAAAATAGCAAGCTCACTGCCCCATTTTAATCTGTTTACTAATAGTGACGAGTTGTTTTACACACCATCCCACCCTAATGGTTCCGAGTTTTAACTTGTATGTTTAGTGTCAAACATTTGGCAGTGTTTCAAGCAGTCAGTGACAGTGTTTCAAACATTCTATCAAGTTTTTAGTGTTTGTTTTGTTACTTTATAAACTGTCTTCTATGTCTTTTATAAGTTTCAACACTGTCTTCTATGGACGGTATATAAATACAAAGCCTTGGTATGCCTCTCTATCTATCTAATACACACTACGCGTTTATACTTATAGCTTCTCAAGACTGTCTACTGACTTAAGCATCAAAGTGTCAACCCCCGGCCATCCCGGGTTCTGTTTCACAGATCAGTTCGTGAGCTCGGTTCGAGATAATCAGCGGGTTCCGGACATCCATCAATTTGGCACTCTCGATGGGACTCTCGTGTCCTTCTCTTTTTCAATCGATCTCGAATCTGATCCCTACGACGACCTTTCCGGAGTGATCTAAACTACAAAGCCATGTCTGATCCCAACAATGATGTTCGCAGAAGTGATTGTGTTCGGGGAGGAACTTCAGCTACAAGCAGGGGCACTAGTGCAGGCAGAACCTCCCGAGACCGAGGAAGACCACACACTACTTCCAAGCCTCCCCGAACTTTAACTATAAACCTTGGGAACACCGTCGCCCCAGGAACCACTGGCTCGGAACCCACCAATCTGGGACCTACAAACCCTGCTACGACAAGGATCCTTACCTCGGAGCCCGGTCCATCTCGAGTCGGTCCTCCCACTAGCGGTCTTGAGTCGCGAATCCCACTCCAGAGCGATTTCAATTACTTTGGAGAAATCGATTCACGAGATGGCATCTTCACTGACCCTGAGGAAGAGGAGGAAGAAGAACTATTGGGCGATCAGCCTCCCCTCAGCGTGGAGGACAGATTGAGGTCCGATGAAGCCTATGCGGAAGAGCTCGCTAGAGACCTCGAGAGAAGGAGACAATCAGAGTGGAATGCAAACCCCACAACGCAGAGCGCAAGAAAACAAGCTCCTTCTCGACCTCTAACGATGAGCCAAAACCCATCTCTACCCCTTTCAACGGGTCCGAGTTCTACTCAACCACCAGCGGCGGAGGTCGCCCTGTGATCGCTCAAACAACACTAAGTTTGATGCAGACCCTTCAAGCCCACTACCACGAGTTGATGGTAAACTTATAGGCATATCTTCTGCCTAGATCTCGTGTGCCAACACACGATTCATCGGCTCGGATGAGCATCCTAGACCTGCTCTCTATGATCCCTCGATCCCAGCACATGCACGAGGAACCTACTCTATTTCTGGGAACAAATCGGGGAATAAATCTTGGCAGCACCAACCTGCGGATGCAGCAACCACTTGCTTCTCACCTAGGGTTAGGAAGTGTGCCACTTCCAGGACCGCTTTCCACCCTCTGAGGGAATGACATACCACAGAGTCAGCAATTCCTAGATGAGTTACCCCGCTCACTATAACTGCCAGTACACCAGCACCCATCAAGAGCTCAAGGTGACAAACCGGGGCATATAAGCGCCGGGGAGCGTCACAGATTGCTCATCCAACGCAACCAAGACCTATTGCTTCAACGGCAGTGGGAGCAAGAGCCAGCCAGCAAACGGTAAAATCCCGACGCATACTATCCGGTAAATCATCAGATGGCATACCAAACAAGGGACTAAGATGAGATAAACAGAGAGGTAGACCATCTTCTCGGACCGCAAGGCTAGACGGCTCGATCTCCTTTTCCGCAGCATATAATAAATCTTCCTCATGACAGGATGAAGAATGTTCCGGATTACCTACCCACGTATGATGGAACCAGTGACCCTTGAGAGCTTCTCTCAGTTTTCCTCAAGACCATGCTATCTCAATATTTTCACGAGCTCGAGATTTGCAAGATAATCCCGAGCTATTTTCGGGGGAAGGCGCATGACTGGTTCAGCAAGACTCCTTCCGAGAGCTTGTTCTCGTACCGATGTTTCGGCAGGTTCCTATTGTCTGCATTCTTCCAAAAGAAAAAATTTATTCGATCAATGAGTGATATGTGCAACGTCATACATAAGGAGGGAGAAACTCGTGAAGCATTTTACCACAGGTTCATGGACCTGGCAATGAAATGTCACGATCGGATCGACTTTTTTTTATCATATACCAGTTCAAAATGAACCTCAAAGATGATGGTTTGGTAAGAAAGTTGACCTCAAAACAACTAACAACCCTTCAGCAGCTCCAATCAATTATGGAGAAGTACGACAAGTACGAAAATAGAGTGAAGAGAAAGCACGATCTCGAATGGTATCTAGAAGGCAAAAACCCGGAGCCAAAGCTAAAGGTGCTTAAAATAGAGAAATATGAAAGCGCATCAAAACCTTTCTTTGAATCATACATGCCTCTCACAAGGTCGAAGACTGAGATACCATCAATTCATCGACATCTTTTTAAGGATCCAACTCTGATGAAAGAATCAGCTGATAGGAAAATATCCTCGAAGTTCTGTGCGTACTATAGAGATTGAGGACATGATACAGAAGACTGTTACCAGTTGAAGAATGAGATCGAGAAATTGATCCGGCAAGGGGTTGTCAATACCAGGCTCCAATAGCCGCCCCCATAGTTGCCTCGGACCAATCGGTCCCAAAGAGGAACGGGGGAAGACCCTAGGAGAAGAAGAAGGATGGTCCGCGAGCAAATAACGATGATCACAATCAGGGAACGAGGGAAGAGATAAACCCCGAGATCCTCCTCCATCACCGTCTAATGGAGCTAACAGAGTCATTAACGGTGTACATGGCATCACCGGCGAAGAATCTTCTCTCACTAAATTGAAGGCCAGTGTTAGGGCCATTCCTCACACTTAACCACTCAACAAGATGGTTCGCCTGGAGGAGACGATTAAAATTTCTAATGAAGACGCAGTTTCAAATCAGGTCCCTCATTCCGATCCTCTCGTGACCTCGGTGGTCATCGACAACACTCTGGTTAGAAGAGTCTTTATTGATGAAAGAAGTGGATTCATGGTCATGTTCTATGACTGCTTCGAGAAGCTGGGATTTAACAAAAATGACCTCAAACCGAGGGGTCCAATCTCGGGTTTTACAGGGAATCCAGTGATCCCGTTAGGCAAGATAATGTTGCCCGTCCAAGTGACTGATGGACCTCGAAGCCTTACTGTCTATTGCGCCTTCGTGGTGACCGACTCAGTCACTCCCTTCAACATCATGCTTGGCCGATCTTGGATGTGCCAAGTTAAGGCTGTCTGGTCTCCATATCATCTCGTTTTTAAATTTCCTAAAAGACAATGAGTAGCAGCTATAGGAGGAGATCAGGGGATGGCATGATCGTGCATGATCACAATAATCAAAGATGCCAGGCGAGGCCATAATGTTTCCTCCATAAAAGCGGACCCAATAATTGCCTATCACGAGCCTCGAACCCCGAAACTCAAGTTCCCCACTTTGATGCTGAAGAAATGGCTTGGATAATGCAGCTCTCAAGAAGGCGCCCACCAACTTTTAAAGAAGGGGGACCTAGTGATGCCAATATGCTCGAGGAGTGGAGAAATTGGAAGGGAGCCTAGAGTACAAGCCCAAAGGACCTTATCAAATCTCAAGATCCCTTCCAGGGGGATTCTACCTCCTAAAGATTCGTAAAGGTGATAATCTACCCATGATAGTGATGGCGATCTACCTTCGCAGGTATCTTTGAGTTTAAAATAACCAAGTCTGTTCTTTTCTGATAGAAAAGACTACTTTAATAAAGCCCCACGGCTATGTTTATTTTCACCCAAGTACTAGACTTGAGGACATACTATGTTTTCATTTTTAACGAGCCACGAGCTCGAAGAATCATTTTCTTATTCTATAACATTGTTCTTTTATTTTTGAGTAGTCGATATTACTATAACAAAAGAGATATTATGCTTGAAAAAGTATAAGTACGATCGCTACCTAAGACAATATGCTTGAAAGAGTATATGATTGATACTTATATAAAATAAGTAATTCGGACTACAAAAGTTTGAATATCAATCCTCTCGAGCACAAACAAAGGTCCCGAGATAGTATACTTGACAAAGTATACGACTGAAACTTATATAAAATAAGTATTTCGGACTACAAAAGTTTGAATTTCAATAATCTCGAGGATAAGGAATAATGGTCTACAAAAGACTAAAAGGTTTCACTACACCATAATACAAGATGTTATTACATCAAAATAGTACCCTACCTAAAGAGGTTCGAGAATCTCGATCCTCGTTCTCGACTTTGGTTGGGGGGGGGGGGAAGAAGAAGATGTACGACCTCGAGCACCTCGGTGGTTATGACCTCGAGAGTTGGAAACAATTACTTGCCTCGAGTTTGGAGCAGAAGAGGACTCACCTCTCTATCCTCCAGGAAATGTCCTCGAGATAGAGCTTGAAGAAGGGGGAAAAGAAAACACCCCCTGATCATTCAATTCTTGAAGTTGCGCGGCATAAATAGCACACCGCTCCTTATAAATTGCCAACTCCTCTTCAACACAAGTCAACCTATGGGTAATTTGATATCCTTGATCCCTGAGCTGACTCATCTTCAAACCACTCTCTTGGTTCTAGAGGTTAGCTTCTTTGTAATCAGCAACTGCTTTATCGAGATCTCGAGAAAAGGCCTCACAAGTCTCTCTCAATTTTCCATTCTCGAACTTGAGTTCTCTGCACCTCAAGGCTTCCTGTAAACAATCTCGGATTGTAGGAAAATGCCTATATGCCTCATCACATTGGGAAAACTCACCTTCCGGACGAACCCTAGCATACTCAGCTATTAAGGTGTCAAGCTTATTCTAGAGTTCCTCTAGCTGGGTCCTGAGTTGATTTCTCCTTTCCTTATACATTTGAACTTGCTAACAATGCAACTTCTAATCCATCCTAAGTTCGTGGATAACCTCTCCTAAGGTATAGTTCTCATCAGCAAGGCGAGCTCATTCCCGAGAATGATAATCCCTATTATCTTTTAGTTCATCACACTCCATTTTGAGGGCACTATACATATACTGCCATCAAACAGAGTCATCCTCCCACCAGTCTGACTTATTCGTCAGCTCTCGAAAGCTGCGGCTGACCACTTTATAACAGAGATAAAGTTTGAGAGAGAAGGGATCGATAGCAGAAGAATAAATACAAGCTAGAGTGGCGCACTGAAAATAGTAAAAGGAAATTGTCAATATATTGATAATGATTCGAATTACATAGAAAAGCCTCAAATGGCAAAAAACAATGGGAATTCTCTACAAGTTAAGGCTCTAGAGAATTACAGGATTTGGAGGCAGGTTCCCTAGTTCTGCTGGCCCATTCCATGTTGACTGCTCGGCCACATTGGAAGGCTCTCCCAAATAGGATAACTTGGGGTATATAATGGTGATCATCCTCCGAAGATCCTCCAAGCTCACCATCCTGGCTGCCGATTCAATGCTATTTAGTAGCTCAACCTTAAACCCCCTCTTTGATGGAGTTTTTCTTTCAGCTCCTCCAGCTCTTAGGCAGCATTAGACCAACTGAAAGTTTGAGCCATGATTTCTCTTTCAACATCATTTCGCATAACTTTGAGATGGGACCCCACAGATCGTGAAGTTGGGCACGATGTACATGAGACCATAATTATTCCTAGGATCCACCATCTCAAGTCTATTAGCACAAAACTCAGACCACAAGGCGAACAGATGTCACTGCTTCTCAGGGTCAGCATACAGATCCCTCTCCTGCTTGAGTCCTGCAATCTCTAGTCCCATCTCCAAAATGGCGGCCTTCTGGGATCTTAGCTCAGCTTCATCAGTCTTTTGGGCTTGAGAACCACTCAGCCATGCAACCTCACCTTGAAGGTGACTGATAATTAGATGTTACTCATTGGGCTTTCGGCCACCTGAGACTTCAACTTCTCATTCTCCACCAAGAGAAAATCTCTCTCAGTATCTATTTCTTCAAGAGCTCGGAAGCAGGCATGGAACTCCTTAGTTGAGTGATGCATATAAACCAGTCGGCCCGCTGTAGTCATGGCTGAACCAGTAGAATTCGTCAGCACCTACATAAAAAATAAACAATTAGACGCGCAGAAACTACATATATGCCAAGTATAGACTAGCATTGTGCATGTAGGTTAAGAGACATACTCCTCAAAGTCACCCAAAAGCCCAAATTCGACCTTCCTCTTCTTAGGGCTCACATGTCTTCCATCGGCAGATTGAGCCCCTCTTTGACCTTCTTGTCCTTCTTTATGGCTCCAACTCTTCTCGCTGTCTTTTTCTTTCTTGACGGTTTGCAGCTGTCTAAAAGATACCCCGGGGCATAACTAGGTCTCAAATTGTCTCCCTGATATAGTTGAATATGTTAAGTCTAAGTATATGTGTTTGGAATATGATGGGGATAACAAACAAAAGAGCCCAGAGGAGGGTTAGGAGTATAATAAGAATAAACAAGATTTCATTATTTGTGATAATTAATTGAGCCTTTACTCAAATCTGCTAAGATTAGTTCAATAGCTTTTCAGTTAGGGTATACACATTTCTTTGCGAACCAAGGGATAATATCTGTTTATTCAGAGATAAAAATGTTACAATTTCAGTGTCTCATATACAGGATCAGTTTGTGATGGTATATTTAAAACATATGTCTATACTACTTGGTTATCTGCATTTGTGTATGCTAGACCCACTAGACTGGATAGAGAACATGTATGGCTGGAATTAGGTCTTTAACTAATAATGCACTTATGGTAGCTGGAGATTTCAATGTGGTTAGAGAGGTCAATGAGTATCTTGGCCAGTCATCACCTAGTCATAATAGAATGATGGATTTTAGTGATTTCGTAGAAGGAAATGAACTAGTTGAGCTTCCAACTACAGGGAATATGCCCACACTTAGATCATGCTTGCCCTCAAGCATGTAACCATAAAACCATAGGCAAAATAAAACATTCCCACAAAACCAAATCAAGCAACATCTACTATGGAACCAACCATCTTACCACAAACCATTCCTCTTTGCTTATAAAACCACTTCATCCTTATACTCTAGTAAAAAATGTGCAATCAAGTCCAGCCTCACCAAGGTTCACTCAATATCTCTCAAATAATTGGGACAATCACACACATCACATATCAGCACACTCTACAACAGGAACTGCAATGCCATTCTCTCAACCACATAAAATAAATACTTGAGCATAATAATTAGGAATTTTATAAGGTAGGCTTGGGGTAAAAGTAGGATATAAGGTAAACGAGGTATAATAATCTAAGACATATGCAAGCAATTAAATTCACGATAATGTTTCTCAACTGTATTCATACTTCAACTGATATAGATGCAACAATGATAAACACCGAAATATAAATATCATCACTTTCTGCGAACTTTTATGATTTTTCTTTTTCTTTTTATAACCTCACTGCCAGCTGCCCGATGTTTGTCTTGATTCTTTTTTTTTCTTTTTTTCTCTATTTTTTTTTACAAAACTTCACGAGTTTCAGCTGACAGATTTTTGGTTTTTGTTCCGCAAAAAGTATGGGAATCAACAACTTCAAATTATACAATCATTCCATGCATTTGAAAACTCAACATATCATGAAAATAAATAACTTGCATACTCTCAGAGGGGTAATATAAGGTTGAAGGCGTTGGGTTTATAATGTTTAGTAGGTTTATAACAAAGAAACGGTCAGATTTCAACGGGGTTCACTAGGGGTGTCGATATAATCGATATAAGGTGGGAAAATATATGTAGAAGCTGTGGGGCTTTATTACTAATTGCCTACATGCTCAAATATTATTTAGCAGCTTTGAATCATGACATACAAACCAAGTAAAATATACCAACATGTGATCACTCGGAAAGACAAAGAGCTATTTTATTATAATGCCTATATTTTTCTTTCTTGGCTTTTGCTCTTTCTTGGGCTCAAATCCTCACAATATACTAGGTTAAATCAAATGACTCATTATTGCACATTCATCGTTCCAGAATATATACAAGGATTACATGATTTCTTTCACAAAGAGAAATACATTCAATCTTACCACTGACCCATGTTCCATAGCAAAATCAGCTCTAACTATTCAATCTTGCTCTAACTAAATACATTCAATCTTGCTCTAACCCATGTTTCATTACTGCATTCTTATGCCTTTTTCAAACCAATCACTTTGTTGCTCTAACTTAATAGGCAAGTGATAAAATTGCCAAAACTCCAAACCATGGGAAGATAAACCAGCTGAATTTTCAAGAACCATGTGATGAACCAACGAATCACCATCCACCGGTAAATCCCAACCCTTTAATGAAGGGTTTAAAATCCTCATCCCATAAGTTCAGAGGTTGCATATCGGATGCTACAGTTATATGTCTGTTCACTTCATTCAAGCAGTCATTCAGAGATGTGATGGTTATTTCCTCCACAGAAAAGTATTTGACATCCTCTTTTCCTTCATTTATGATCATCTCATGCCCATCAAAATCACCAGTACTGCTTTCCACCACGTGCTCCATAACTTGAAGAGCGGAATCAACATCCACTTGCTTTTGAACGAATGACTCATCTTCATCAATCTCAGAATTATCAAATTCAAGAATGTAGTCCAATAACGTATATGTAGGCTCAGGAGGATCTATAAAAGTCTGCTCATGAACTCCACCCACTTCGCTCATGTCTCCATCTTTTTCTTGATCAACAACAGATTCAAGCAAAGATTCATGGGTTGAATTACTTGTGTACTCCTGGTCATATACGGATTCTTCATAGCTATCCTGCTCGATTGATTGGGAGTCTACATCATCATCATCCAGAGCTGGCAAAGACAGTTCATCTTGAAGTTCTCTACATTCATCGAGGTAAACTCTAATGGAAGCCAAATTTTTATTTATATTATCATGGTGCTTTTGATGTTCTTCCTGCCACTCTTTTCGTTCTTGCTTTTCTTGCTCTTTTTGTTCTTGCTCCCTCTTATTACATAATGATTTGATGTCTTGCATGTCTTCTTCCATCTTATCCAAATTTTGGTTCATCTCTCGCATCATACCCATCATCGCACCAAACATGTCTTGAATATCATTCGATGCAGGTTGTTGAGGATTGAACTCATGGTCATAATATTGTCCTTGATATTCTTCATAATGACACCCTGAATTGTACGGTTCGCAATTGAACTGCGGTCCACTCCAAGGCTCATAATTATTAAACGGTGTAGCTGAATATCGAGGAGCTAACTTGCATTCATAACTCCAATGACCATAATTTCTGCAATAATCACAACTTGGCGGTGGAGGTTCTCTGTATTGATTCCAATAACCCGACATGGTACAAGATTTTGAAAATTGAAATCAGATGGGTCGCCCGTATGGCCTAGCGGTCGGGTCCCAAATTCGAGAAAAGTGTTCTCCGCTACGTATCTGACTTTCAACACTTTCTTGTTGTATTCTTGGTGCAATATACAGCAATTCGGATTAGATATCCCACACACTAAAGTAACAAAATCAATAGAATAAGAAAGTAAACAACAACCGTTCCTTGGCAGCGGCGCCAATTTGATTGGTCGTTTTTCTACCAAATAAACCTGCAAACAATTAGGTTTAAATTCAAGTATAGAGTAAGCAGGGTCGATCCCACGAGGAACAGATTCTTATTTCTAAAGATGCATTTTTTGGTTAGTAACCACCTTTAAGTTTGATAGAGTGTATTATTAACTACGTAAGAACTAAACTAAACTAAGAATGTAAATAATAAATAAAATAAACAATTCAAAGAACAAGAAGATACTCACACAATGCAATCCGGTAATGGGTAAATCCACATTAACAATTCATTCGATCACTGGCTCAGTAATTTATTAAGTTGTATAAACCAATCAGTTATAGACCTTCGAGAATAGCACACCCAATCCAATTTCTTCTTTCTTTGTCGATAGCCGGCAAGAATAGCTAAACTGACTATTTCTCTAATTAAGATACAACCTAGCTGGAATAGCCTACCTAGATTTAATACCTCAACAAGATTAAGCACCAAAGAAACCCGATTCAGATAATTTATAATCAGAACAGTTGTCACAAATTATCTACCCTGTATTCCCAACTATTGGCGTATAGTTTCACCACTAATTGAATCTACCCCCTAGATAAATAGAGGAACTCAATTGGCACTATTCCAAATAACAGAAGACTGATCAGATCTCAAGCAATTCAGAAATAAACAGGATACACAAAGAATAACAAGGAATCCACACAACATAATTATCAAGCACATTTAGGCCTCACATATGAATCATAGTTAATGCTTCAAAACCCTTACCGGAAACAAATCTAGCTACAAAGCATATTAAAAACAATCAAACAACTAATATGATAAACTAGCATTGACTAATAATATAATGATGAAACTAAATAATAAACAATAATGATGATGAAACTATAATTAATATGAATTGATGTCCAGGAAATTGCATGCAAAAGTCACTACTACAATCACCTTCATTTAAGACACAAGTTTAAGGCGTTTGTGGCGGGATCAAAATCTTCCACCTTACTACTAACTTGCGAAATCGCAAGTGGCACTCGCCAGCTTATTTAAAAACTTTTAAAGGTGGAAACGACCATTTAACAGGCGGAAGTCGTATCTGACGTGAAAATTGAATATTTAAGGCGGTAATTTCATTTCCGCTTTAAAAAACCCTTACTGTTTGCGATATCGCAACCAGTAATCTTAGTCAGGCGAACTAGTTACGATTTCGCATGTAATGGACGGTTGTGGTTATTTTAGCTAGCGATCTCGGTAGCAGTGGAAGTAAGTAATTCATGTAAGTGACGCTGTCGCATTCTAGCTCGCTTACAAAAAAAAACCAGGCTGTAGTAGTTGCGAACTCGCCATTTTGAACATGAAAAAATGTGAACATGGAACGAGTTCACAAATAGTAGAGATATGAGTAGCGAATTCGCTAATAAAATGGGTAGATGTACGTGCATGCTTGCGATTTCGCAAGAGTCAAGACAGTAGAATAAAACAGAAGCTTTCCTAGCGGATGTGTTGATAAAAAATTATACATTTGAAAGCTTGAAGGTTCATTTTTTCGTTTGAATACCATAAGGTTGATTAGGTAATCTTTGTTAGGTATTCCGATCATATGCAAGGTGGTGGGTAAGCTATTTTACGCCTTACCATGTGGTTGTTTGTTTGTTAATGTTGTGTTTTTAAAAAATTGTGCATGTTTTCTTTTGTGGCGATGATGTTGTGATATTTGGATGTTAATTGTAGGTTGGGAGTGTTATAACGCTGTGGGTTACTTATTTTGTTCAACTATTTCTAAGTTGATTAGAGTTTGTACCGTGTCGTGCATTATGGATCGTGAAACTATTATGAATAAGAATGCTCGGTTGTCGAAGGAATATCTGGATTTGGTTGAAGAATTCTTAGGAGTTGGGTTGCGACATTCTAAGCTGAGGAGTATAGGTGGGGTTAGATGTCCATGTAGGGATTGTAGGAATAACGCTATATACGAAGATATTCTTGTTGTGCGTGAACATTTAATCTGTAGAGGATTTGACAAATCGTGCATAGAATGGGTATGGCATGGTGAGGGCAATTATGGGAGTGAGAACATCGAGGTGGATGAGGGAAACGAGGAGGAAAGGCTGAAGTATAATGAACAGTTGTCTGATATGTGCGACGATGTTGTTATGGAATTTGTGGGGAAGAAAAGTATGTTAGAGGCTATGTATGCCGATAAAGCGACAAAGTTATATGTTGGCTCAAGCCATTCAAGGTTGGGTGCAACATTGTTGTTGATGAACCTTAAGGCTAGGCATGGGATTTCAGATAAAGGAATGACTGAGTTGTTGGAGTTAGTTAGAGAGTTGCTTCCTCAGGACAACTTGTGTCCTGATCGGGTTTATGCTGCTAGGAAAATCTTATGCCCCATGGGAATGGAGTTTACCAAGATTCATGCTTGCCCGAATGATTGTATGTTGTATAGAGGGAGAAATGATTCTATGAGGGATAATTGCAAGGTGTGTGGTGAGTCGAGGTGGAAAAAAGGAAGATAGAGTTGAGGTATGTGGGGAAACAGTGACAACATCGACAAAGCAAAGTCCCGCCAAGGTAATGTGGTACATGCCCCTTAGACCACGATTGGTGTGCCTATTTGCAAATGCAAGTGATGCAAAACTATTAACATGGCATGCCGATCGAGTACGAGAGGGAGATGATATTATTTCTCACGCTTCAGATGGTGATCAGTGGAAGAAGATGGATGCTAGGTACCCTTAATTTGCTAATAAACCTATACATGTGAGACTCGGACTATCCACAGATGGCATGAATCCTTTTGGTAACATGTCTAGTACCCACAGTTCATGGCCTGTTATGCTTGTTATTTATAATCTCCCTTCTTGGTTGATGATGAAGCGAAAATATGTGTTTTTAAACACTATGATCTCAGGGCCTAAGCAACCTGGAAACGACATTGATGTTTATCTAGCACCTCTTGTTGAAGAGTTGTCATCCTTATTTGAGTTAGGTATGGTGATTCCCGATGGTAGTCGTGGGGATGCTGAGTTCAAACTTAAAGCAATGTTGATGTGGAGCATTAATGATTTTCCCGCGCTCGAAAATCTCGGAGGGTGCTCAGTGAAAGGTCATTTTGCATGCCCGTTATATGAGAGTAATACAAGCCATTGTCAATTAAAGTATGGAGGGAAACCTGTTTATTTGGGTCATCGACGTTTTTTGCCTGCTAGTCATCCGTGGAGGCGTGCTAAGAAGTGGTTTAATGGTGAGGAAGAAAACCGTGTAGCCCCCGTCCCACTGTCCGGTTCAGAAATTTTTGGCAAGGTGTCTGGAATGGAATATGTTTTAGGCAAGGGTCATAAGAAAAGCAAACAACCTTCCATTTGGAAAAAGTGTTCTATATTCTTCAAACTTCGTTACTGGGAGCATTTGGATGTACGACATTGTCTGGATGTGATGCATATATGAGGCTTTGGTTGGGACGTTGTTGAATACTCCCGGGAAAAGTAAGGATGGATTGAAAGCAAGAAAGGATTTAGTGAATCTTGGCATAAGGACAGCCCTTGCACCGGTGCAAGAAGAAGTTGGTAAAACTTACCTACCACCTGCTTGTTATTCATTATCATCTGAAGAGAAGGAAAGTTTTTGTGCAACTCTGAAGTCAGTGAAAGTTCCTTCTAATTATGGTTCAAACATTAGTAGTTGTGTATCAACTGTTGACTTGAAATTGGTTGGAATGAAATCGCACGACTGTCACAATCTGATGCAGGATTTAAATGTCATCGCGCTCCGTGAATGCTTTCCTACCCACGTTCGGAAGGCAATTGGTCGCCTATGTTTTTTTTAAACAGATATGTCGAAAGAAGGTAAGTCGGCGTAAGTTGGATGAACTGCAAACTATGGTGGTAGAAGTGGTGTGTAGGCTGGAGATGTATTTTCCCCCCTCAATTTTCGACATAATGATTCATGTGATAGTCCATCTTGTAAGGGAGGTAAAGTCGTGTGGTCCCATCTATCTAAGATGGATGTATCCATTTGAGAGGTACATGAGCATTTTCAATCATTTTGTTAAGAATCGATATCGTCCAGATGCAAGTATTGTACAGAGATACGTGGCTGAAGAGGTGATCGAATTCTGCACCAACTACTTACATGATGTTCAACAATAGGGCTTCCAATTGCTAGACATGATGGGAGAGCTGATGGCGTTGGACTACCGCATAGGTCAAAGTTCAGCCCTTCCTCAGATGAGATATATAAAGCCCATCTTTATATCCTACGCAACCATTCCACTGTGAGTCCTTATGTTGATGTTCACCTAGCAGAGATTAGGGCAGCGCATCCAAGTTTGTCAGGGCCCCGGGTTTTTGAATTACACTATCAAGATTTCACTAGCTGGTTGAAAATTCATGTGCAGAATGGGGATGACCATTCAAAGGTTGTCAAATGGTTGGCTAAGAGACCACTTGGCAAAGATACATCGTTTAGTGGGTATGACATAAATGGTTACACATTTGGTACAAAGTGGAGCGATGATAGATCAGCAACTCAAAATAGTGGTGTATCAGTACCTGGAGAGGGTGGTTTGCATGGGGAGAATGCTTTTTTTGGTACAATCATTGATATCTGGGAAATGGATTTTGTTCATGTCAGAATTGCACTGTTCAAATACCAGTGGATTGATCAAGCAGAAGGTAAGCGTCTGGAGGAGTTAGGGATGATTCTAGTGAATAGAGAAATCCTAGGCTCAAGTGAAGATCCTTTCATAATGGTAGCACAAGCCCATCAAGTGTTTTATGTTAAAGATCCGGTAGACATGCGATGGGAGGTCGTGGTAGATGGAAAGAAAACCTTTGTTTATGGTGATGGTTTGTTTGACGATGATTGCACCATTTCTAGTCAAACCATCCCATCATCGATTTACGAGACATTGGAAGAAGACGATGACATAGTTGCTGGGATTATTTGTCGAATGGATCACGAGGAGGGAATGTGGATTAACCCTGCAGGAAAGACTACGGGAAGGAAGAGAAAGCAACCAAAGAAGAATAGTAAGACAAAAAAAAGAGGAAGCAAAAGAATAAGAAGAAGAAGAAGAAGTTAAGTGACGAAGAAGAAGAAGAAGAAGAAGAAGAAGATTAAGTCGTCATGAACGTTATTTATGTAAAAAACTTTACAACAATTTTTTATGTTGTGACCGTCTTGATTTTTTATAGTTTTTGAACTCGTTACATGTCCATAAGAATTTATGAACTAAAATGGGTTTAGGTAACAAGATTGATAGGTAACGATATCGCTACTATACTCGCTAGTTAGTAATTTTTTAGCAAAATCACTAACGAACTCGGCAGAGTTAGCGTTGTTCTTGCAAACTCGCTAAAACAGGTTCATTTTTCGCTTGTTAGGCTCTGCCTCCCTGATCTAGCTTGTAGCGAATTCGCTAATATATAAATTTTTTGCTAGCGAGTTCGCAAGTGTGTAGCACTAATTTGTCTGTAAATTTTGCTATACAACACACAAAATTACTCGATTTATGTTTGAAAATGACAAATTAAAATGCTCAAAAAAATCCATCAGATGTGCTAAAATGACATCAACTGTGCTAAAATTAGAATTTTAAATGATAAAGTCACATGTTTACAATTCATTCGCAACAACAAAACATGGTACTTAACATGAAACAACAAGAGGTTTAAAAAATAATCTAGTCTTCAGTAGGTGCAGATTGCGGTGGCTTTGGATTCTCCTTGGCCTTCTTCCTCGCCTGAGCCCTTTCAATTCCACGGATAACCTTTGCAGTTAACCAGTTTTCTTGATTAATGCTCTCCATTTGCTGCCTCATCAAGTCGACTGTGTCCTCTAGGCCTTTATAATATGCCTCGGCTTGTACTTCTGTTTCAGTAGTTCACACATAATATGATATTAGATCAATATAGCACAAACAAAATAAACTATGAAGATTGTGAGGTAATAGATTAGTATACCTTCTACTTGTTTTCAGACCTTGCGACTGTCTAGCTCCAAACGATACGTACCTTTGCCTCTTTCATCCACCTCATTCCACTCACCATCCACCAACTCCCATTTGCCTTTCCTCTCAAAGTAGGAAAGAGTGTAAAACACACAATCTTCCACCTTCGCAGACAATTTCATCTTGGGGAAGTTGGTTGTGATATACATTGTTATGAAGTTACCATAAGGCAGCTTTGTCACTGGACAGTTATTCTCTACAATACTTTGTCGCATATGCTCAAATATCACATAGCCCGGGTTCAACCTAAACTCCTCCATGACACAGTAGAATATACTAATAGTGGTATAGTTAAGCTCCGTTATCCAGCCGCCTTTCGACACAATTGACCTGGATATCATCTCATACAATATCCGTTGGTGGCAAGTCAACTTTTCAAGCTTGTATCCTAGAGGCTTACCTAATTCATCTCCCTCCGCCTTACCAAAATATTTCACCCCTAACTTTTTTAAGTAGGCTTCATCAAATCCATCAGTTTCGGGCCACTTCTCTCGTATATAAAATCCATCCGGGGGAGGGTTACTGTAATCCTCCTCGACAACATAAGACACACCTAAAGCCTTGTTAAAAAACTCCTCACCTATTTCCATATCCTTCTTATTTATCCTAGTAAACCACCGCCCTGTTTCCTTCTCCTCCTCAATAAGTTGATGAAAATTGGCATAGAACTGACAAGTTCATCCTTATGAGCGGGATAGTTCACACCAAGAAGTTCATGCAACTCATGTTCTTTAAAAGTTTCTAGCACCCTAGTTAAACCTAGGTCCTTAATTTGATCAAAATCCAACACATAGCACTCTAGCAATTGAGCATGTTTCATAAGATCAACATAAGCATCCGAAGCCAGTAAACTTACAAATTTTGACTTGTCGTAGGCAGTGGAAGAAGAAGCCGCGGCTGGACCGGCAGATGATGATGCCACCTCTCTCCGGCTGACCCCACTCGGATTGGGCGCTGGTTGCTTTGATCTGGCCATGGGTTTCAGCTAGGTTGGTCGAACAAGTTCAGTCGAGGGTTTTAGCAGTTTGAATTTGGGGATCGCATATGAAATTAATTTGATCCGACAATTTTTTTATATATAGCAGTGACAGTGGCGACGTCGCTAGCTTGTTGACTTGCTATTTGCGAATTCGCCAGGCCATAAGGCTAAGTCTCACATGATGTCGTTTTGATGTTCATTTTTTGTGTGCTTTTGTGGGGATATGTTACGAACTCGCCACATACTTAGCTAGGATCTAGCGAACACTCAAGCCATTAACCTTATGAAACTCTGTTGACTGATAATTACAACTGGCGAAATCGCCAGTTACAAACCCACTGGTAACTAGGGCGCCACATCGTTGCTTATTAAGCAAATATACTAGCGATATAGCAAGCCATATCGCTAAGTAGGTGGCGAATACGCTACAAATATGCTAAATAGCTTCTGTTGAAGTTGTACGACAACTTACGAATTCGCCAAACCGTCGCTTGTTATGAAAATTACAAGCGACTTAGCAAGCATTTTAGCTTGGTGCCTAGCGAACTCGCTAGGTATACGCGTGATAGGTTCTGTTGAATTAGTACGACAACTGACGAGCTTGCAAGCAGTGAAGATGATAGCAGGCGAACTCGCAAGTATCTATACTGCTTAAAAAAAATTAGTTTGCATTCTTATGAACTGATAATGCACACTGAAATGTCAAGCTTCTTAATCAATAAAAATTCCAAACAAGATTCAAATTCAACAAAGAACAAACAACATGTGCCAAATTCAACAAACCAGAAAAATTACACCATGTGCCAAATTCAACAAACAAGAAGAGAACATTGTTCAACGACTACTTAATAACTACTACTTCACAAACCATTCACTAACACCTCATGGAGTTCCTCGCTACTCATTATGTTTGCTGCATCGTTGTGTGGTTGTGCCGGGTCACTGCACTTGTCCCCTTCATCTTCATTCACATGAATGGTGCCTGATTCGACTGCATGTGTCGTTTTCACATCCAACAACGGCTGCTCGGCCATGAGTTTCTCTTTTCTCTCCATCACAGCTTTCTTATGTTCATCCTCGCCCTCAGACTCTTCCCCATCAGTGTCTTCGTCATCATCTTCATGTACTCCATCAGCAATCTTAGCATCCAACTTCTCTGCGTCATTTGGATGGCGCTTCTCCGTGCCCAGCCCTGGCGCGCTTGTAGAATCCTTGGATTTGGGTCTAAAGTCTGGCATTTCCTCAGTTTCACTGAGGTCGCACTCTAAATCTCCACTTTCAAGTAAAGCATTTAGTTTGTCGTTGTTTTCCTTTGACTGCTTCTGCGCCAGTTGAATCTCATTCACCAACTGTCCAAACTTAACAACTAATTGGCCACAAGCATCAAAAACAGCATCTGCCAAATATAAAGTTTGAAGGGAAATATCAACATACACATTACTGTAATTCTACAACATATGTAAAAATTTAGAAATATTGTTAGATTCTTTATACCTGAAATAGCAGATCCACCCCTTGCTCGCCTAGTCGCTGCTTCTGCTTCCTTTTTCAACGCATACTTCCCATCAGCCTTCAACTCCAGCCGCTTGTTCCTTAGCCAATCCTTGTCATAGTGCACGATTTGCATTGGTAATCGGCCTCTAGGGAAGATACCAGCTTTCCTAATAAGCGCAGTCACTAAACCACCATATGGAATAGCCGCTCTCTTGTGCCTCGCCATCTTTAGCATGTGGCTGAGGATTGTGAAGCCCAGATTTATCTTAATCCGTTTTAGGATGAAATAAAAGACTGTCAGAGAAGTAACCGACGGCTCACATGCGTGCCCAAGACTCGGTAGCACATTCCCACAGATTAGTTCAAAAACTAACAGTTGCTCCTTGGTGAGCCTATGGATGGGATAAAACCTCGCTTTACCTGCACTGTTTGAGGCCCTCTTAAACCACTTGTTTCCCATATCGACCATGTTCAAGGGCTGCTTAGGGCTGACCGATGGGAATCGCTGCTCATAATAAACCTTGTAGGGACCATCGGGTTTGGTTGGTCTCAAGTCAGTACGGCTCTTATAAGGGCATTTCAGAACACTATTTATCATAAACTTGTCAACCTTAAACTTAACCCCTCTAACAATGGTTGTTATATCATCAACTCCATCCTCTAATCCTAGATTTGCATAAAATTGCAAAAATTCTTCATAGTAAATGGGATCGGGAAGCTGTAACAGTTGATCTAAATGTTGGGCCCTAAAGTGGTCTAGGATATAATCAAGTTGAAGCTCAGGCACTTTTGTACTATCAAAAACTTTATTATTAGTCACAAGCCTAGACTTCAAGCTTTCATACCTAGCCCTTGCATGGTCGTTGAAGAATTCAGAGGTTTCATCTTCAACCTGAGAATTATCACCGCCGGCAGACTCTCCTCCGGGCTGTTTTCTGGCCTCTTCTTCAGGTCTTGCTGTCGGTGGGGCCTGTACCGCCTCCGCCTCAGACTCAACTCGACGCCGTTTGGTTCCAGCACCGCCACCTCCTCGGCCACTGCTCGTTCCGGCACCGCCACTTGCTCGGCCCCTGCCCGTTCCACGGCTTAAACCTCTGGTTTTGGGAGGCATGTTGTCGGAGATGTATAAGTACGAAATCGCAGCCGCGTCGTCTGGATTGTAATTTGGGGGAAAATTAATTTCCAGATCCCTAATTTTTTTATATACTTTTAACAATAGCAACTTCGTCACCTAACTCGCTAATACTATTTATATCTTGCGAGTTCGTCAGTTGCCAAACAAAAAAAAAATGACACGCATGCGACTTCTCTAGTGACTCGCCAAAATATTTCCCACATCGGCCACTCATAGACTTATTGTTCAGTATATAACTGCCAACAATTCTCAATGGATCGATAAGTCGCCGACCCGCGCAAACTGAGCATGAAACACTACATTTGATCTGCTATACAATCTATAATATACATACTACTATACTACCACATTCATACCCCTGGTTCCTTAGCCCCAAACCCAAATTTTTTTGTGTTTAACATATGCTGGCGACATCGCAACGGACTCGCCAGATGAGGTTCATTTTTTGTGGGTTGTGGGTATCATGGGTTTAGGGTATCATGGGTTTAGGGTTTTACTATCTAGCGTGACAAGTTGCGAACTCGCGAGCAATCAATCTCAACTTTAAATGTCTTTATCTAATCATATATATTTAGTTATTTCTAGCTAGGATATAAAATTGAGGAACATGAACATTTATCAGTTACTTAATTGTTTCTTTTAATGAAGTAAAAGGTCGGCCATGTCTATCGATGCCCCATATGGAAGGTAACAACATGTTTGATTGATAAACTCTTTCATGCTGCGTCACACATGTGGTTTAATAGCCAAGTTAATATGACAGTGGTCGAAGTTCACACGTATTTGAAGCATTTGTTAATTCATTTGTAATAACCATTCGTTATTATATATACACATTGATTAGATCAACATTGGTATTATCTTCTTTTACATTACATATACGTGACACTACAGGTACTTAGTTCACGTAGTATTTACCAACACCAACGTTATTGAGGTTGAACTATATCATTGTTAAAATATCTGATTCGATACCATAATCTATTCACATTGATTATCAACTGCATCAACCTAATTACACATCAGTGTCTCAATTCATTATGCATCATTTAATGTTGTCTCAACCAGCTCGTACTCGGCAAGCATTTTATTAACTTCATTTGTATATACGATCAACATGACTATAGAGTATGATATGCATATTACGACTGTCATACATGTACTTGGTAATACAACACTGATTATTGCATGCATTGGTCACAAGAAAACACCTTACCGCATGTAATTCTAATTAATGAAACTAATTTCATAACTTCAAGTTCAATATTACTACAAAGTCAAAATGGTTATCAACTTCTTGGTAACGAACAAGTGCGTTAACATTCAAATTAGAAGTAATTTAAGATAAATTACATCATAGTTACAAACTTGCGAATTCGTAAGTTAAAAGATTTAATTGCGAGTTCGCTAGGTACCATCGTTAGTGTAATCAAGGCATTAGCTTAATGACTGGCGGAATTGCATGTAGCTCGTAACCCGTTGCGAACGACTAGCGAGTTCGCAAGAACGCTCTCTCAGGTCGACACCGGCCTTTTTCCCAGGCCGAGGGCCACAATTTTGGCATCTTATCACTTAGCTATGCTCGAATCTTTTCTTGCAAATCTCTAACTTTTCACATATTCTCTACTCTTTTCACATCAATCTTCCATCAAATCTACACAAACCTTTCCATGAATTCAACTACATCTCAAGTGGGTCAATCCATAGTGTAAGTACACACACATTACAAGAGGAATTTGGTAAGATTGGCAATTACTTCTCAACTATTTGTTTCTATACCCATATGCTAGCCATTATGATTTTGTACTTGTTGTTTTGGAATTTAGTAGTACCATTTGTGTGGGTAGGATAAGGACAAACAAGGTAGACCCCTAATCAACACTACAATCAATTCTACATCTACCAATTTGTGAATTGCAAAGGTATGGGTATTTTGTGGTTGACATTTATTTTGTGACTTGTAAGGGTCATTAGGGTTAATGTATTCATTGGAGTGTTAAAGGTATGATTCATTATTAATTAATCACCACTATGTCCATTAAAATTGTTACATTTTATTGGTTTTAGGTACTTGTGTCTAGGAAACCTAAATTATACTTAACTTTTATGTTAATGCATATGCTTAGGCATGTTTGTAGGCATTCATTAATTGGGGAATGTGGACTATATATATGTTTTGTCATTGCCACTAACAAATTGGTCTCTATACGTAGGAAAAGACAATGAGTGAACCAACAAACTCGACTTCTTCGAACTCATCTAGTGGTGGAGAAAATGTTGTTCGCGATTCGCGACAACGTAAAACAAGGAAGCTTAGTCGCGCTTCAAAAGAAGAACAAATGAGGACCCATTATCGCGAGATAGAGACAAGAATCGACAATAAAATTCTAACACATGTCAAATTTAATGACATCGGTGTAGCTATTGCGCCCTACGATGATGCCCAGAGATAGTCTAGTTGGTGTGGGAAAATAGGTAGGACACATGTGTCGCTAGACACTACGGATTGGAGGCTTTTAGACCCCGCTATCAAAAGGGGCGTGTGGAAGGAATGCAAGGTGAAGTTCACTTTTTTTTATTTTTTCCATTTAGTAATACCTTATTAATAGGACTTACCATTTATACTATATCAATGTTAGCGACCCTTTGTGATCGAAGCCAAATCGTACGATCAAGTGAAGAAGAAGGCATTACAAATTGCATTAAAGTCGCATCGCGAGCATAAATATACTCTTGCCAAGGAGTACATAAACCCAAAGGGCATAAGGTTTGGTCAACATCCTAAGGATCGTTACAATCACATTGTGCCACTCACTTGGGAGAAATTCAAGGCACGATAGCCAGAAAATGATTTAAAGGTTAGTACTAACATTCAATTTGCTTAATTTAATTTTTTTCCTATACACCTTTAATTGTCCCCTAAATTAGTGTCTCCATAATAACCAAAAAAATTCTTAAAGGGTGTGGGTGATGATAAGCGTAAAGCAGCTGCTTATAATAATATGCCCTACACCGGTGGACGGTGTGGATATTTGGGTGTCGGGAAGAAGACATCATAAAACAAATACGATAAAGAGGTTAAGGAACTAGTAGATGGTGGCACCCACTCGAAGAGGCAAAAAACCAAGTCGTGGCTGAAGACCCAACACAATATACTCGAGAACAGTTATTCGTGCTTGGTAGAATTAAGGCCGACGGAAAATTCTCAAGCGACGAGGCAAAGAGAATTGCCGGTCGAGTGATACGTGTTATATAAGTTTACATACTTGTCAAAACCATTAATGTTACTAAAATTAAATAGAACATCACAATGTATTCAAAATACGACAACCAATTTGTTTCATTATTATTGTGAGTAGGATGAGGTAGGGCTTGAAGTGGAACATGGTTTATTCATCCCGGTGGGAAAAAATGATGTCTTGCATAGAGCATTAGGCAAGGAAGAACATCCTGGAAGAGCAAAGGGGATAGGTGGATATGCGACCCAAATTGAAGCTTTTGGGATCAAACGAAGTAGCAAAAATCCAAAACCCTCTAAAATCCAAGCTAAAAAATCCGAGCAAGAGGTCAAGAATTTGAAAGCCATCTTAGCCAATGTTTGTGCTTTTGTGAATTATCCTATTCCCGATGATTTGTGTCTAACAAATCAAGTTAATGGACCATCATCTAGAGGCTCCCATCCATCCCCGCCCCAAGCTGAGGTTGACCAACCAAATCCTCCATTAGACCACATCGACATATGCACACCATTGGCTCCTATCAAACCTCAAGTTGATATACAACTTCCCAAACCAACCACAAAGGTTAGGTCATTACCCTTGTCTAAGCCTTAGATTCAAATTAATTACACTTAATCATCTACTTCTTTTTGAAAATACTATTATAACAAACTAATTTTTTTCCTTCAATGTAGATTTCTCATTCTTGCAAGTTGTACGTTGTTAGAGGTAATAATTCTCAACCAATACACGTTGCTAATGGGAATTCCTATCCTCATATGACTTTGCATCACAAATCAAAAGTCCCTAAGGGGTTCGTAAGGGTATCCATAGTTGAGGTGTTTGTAGAAGATGCCTTGTTGCCGGTGACTGAGGATGATGAATGCACAACAGTTGGTCAAGGTTTGGGATTTTTTTTCGTATGGCCTGCGTGGTTGGTTGTAGATGCTAATTCAACATGCATCCCTAAGAACACAAAGCAACCAACAGAGACTGCCAACCTTAATTTCCCAATCCCTAAGATTCCTCTCTCTAATGAGTGTGTGGGTTTCATGAAAGCTCTCCCGGGTATTGTTCGCACACTATTTGACATGCTAGGTCATCATAGCCGTGAATCAGTGTACTATTTTGTAGCCAATTCCAAGGTTTTTGGCGAGGCAAAGGAAGTGGTTGTTCCTTGGGAAGATTTTTCCCTATTTTGGCACAAACAAACCCTTCCCGATACTATACTAATCCTACATCAAATGTAAGTGTTATTTTTTAACCTAGTGGTGTTTATGTGTTACTTGATTTTGTCCGTATTTATATACTTCTTCCGATACTTTATGCTCTAAGATTGTTGTAGGTTCATGCATTACGTCTCTTTGAGCGTGACCAAGACATTCATCGATTTTTTGCACCTGACTTGCTTGCAACAAGCCCAACAAGGTAATCATGTGAGGCTTGCTTACCTTACAAAGTTGCTAAGCGACAAGAGAAAAACCATTTTCATTGGGCCATACCTAGAGGGGTATGTATTTACTAATTGTTTGATTAGTAGATATTAGTTTCAATTGCACATAATCTATGTTATAGTCTGAGGTGCATGTTGTTTAATATATAGTGGTCATTGGAGTTTTGTTGCAATGATTCCATCATTGAAGCGTGTCTATGGGATTGATCCACTACATTTCGCTCCATCTACAAAATTCGCCGATCTATTGGAGATTGCTATGCATGCTGTCAATGACGACACACTCCTTAACTTTGAACTTATTCAAATTCAGGTTAAAATGTCGACTCCTTTCTTACGTATTTGCACCTACATAGATTTATATACCATATGTTAAACTACTTCTATTTCAGCACCACAAGCAATTGCCCAACTGGGAGTGTGGATACTACATGATGTTGAATGCCTACGAGTGCATTGAGACCCTTACAAGTGACAATTTGGAACTACATCGCGTGAGTACTCTTACAATATGAAAGTTTCTATTTATTACCTACAAATTACCTTAGTTTGTATTAATAAACGCATCTCATTCGTAGATACTCGAGGAAAATCAATCGGCATACACTAAAAAAGAGCTAGAGTTGGGGAGAGATAGATTTGCAAAGCACTTGGTCATCGTTAGAGATTGATTCATATCTAGACCACATGTACCACGTAAGGATGCATGTAAAACTTAACTCGTATTACTACATTTGTTATACATACAAAGGATTATAATTTATGAGTTCTTTGTGTTTGCCATTTAGTGGACTACATATATCTTGCAATTGAAAGGTTTAGATATGCCATTTATACTATTTGTGCGGGAAATTTACCAAAAATCAAAAATTAATGTATTAGGCTTTTTTCCTGGCGAGCTCGTTATTTTTCTCGTTAAGCACCAAAACATTTTTGCGAGTTACATGCGCCGTCGACAGCAGTCAAGCTTATATGGCACTTTCGCCACCTGGCTCGCTAGGTTAACCACTGTCTCACCAATATTGTGCCTCACGGTATCGCAACATCAGTTGTAAGACTTGGCGAAATTTAGAAGCGATATCGCCACCAATCTACATAAACCAAGCTCAGTTACAGTTTACTAGTGTTATCGCAACTCTGTCGCTCCTTAGCCACTGCCTCTCCAGTCTCCGACCCAGCGTTCTCGCAGGTCTGCTCGTCAGACCTGCCGAGAAAGTTAGCGACCTCGCCAATGAACTACTACAATCGCCTAATCTCAGATAATACGACAGCGTCCAATCATGCATGAGAGAGAACTGACGAACTCGCTACTAAATAATAAGAGATTGTGTAGCGAACTCGCTAGGACAGATTCAGGCGAGGCTCAACCGATGCTGCCAGTTCCATCGTTTAAATTCTAAATTCATGCAATATTTAGTAGCGATTTAGGGTTTTAGGGTAACCAGCGGTATCACTAGTCATTTCCTTGCGATCGCTTGTTGCACTCGCAACTACTCAAGCTACGCCCTAAACCCTAGACCATAAACCCTGTCTAAAATCTAGCGAGCTCGCTAGTTTTTGTTTAGCGATTCGCCAAGAACTGTCGTAACAAGTCAGACTCACACATAATTTCAACTTTGCGTTGAAGCTGGCGATTTCGCAACTAGGTGAGTTAGGGTTTCATATTAGTTGCAGTTGCGATGTCGCAACACTCGTTAAAGGCGGAAAGCCCATGCATCTAAGGCGGAAGAAACGCCTTAAAGCATGAAACTTTTAAGGCGGAAGAGGAACCACCTTAGAGATTTTTCAGGTTTTAAGGCAATACCAGAGAAGGCATTTGTCTTCTGCCTTGAAACGTGAAGGACCAATCGCCTTATATGCTGCAAAATTTGTAGTAATGAGTCAGGCGGCCGGCCGAAACAAAACACACACGGCCACCCTAATATTAATTAGGTTTTTGGGTATTTATAGGTTTTAGGATATAAAAACCCTAATCCTAATCAATATCAAAAAAAGGAAAATACAATCTTATAATTATGCACAAATCACACGTGCACTTTATTTAGTTGCACTTTGTGCACTAACTAATTATTATAATTGCTACCACTAATTAAGACCGAATTAAGTAGACTCTCATGTATAATTCAGTGCACCTTCTAGCACTGATCTTTCACAATACGCATAACTGATTAGTGATCGACATGTCGAAGCACAACTTAGCCGCTCGTAGAAAAAGACCAGTAATAGAAATTGCCTTCTTCTCTTCACTTATTCTTCTTTCCGGAATAATGAAATTGCAACGATCCACTACCCGTTGGAGCACACTACCTCATTAAATATTTTTTCGGAAAAAGAGTATAGTGTCTAGCTCCCCACCATGGCTCTAAGTGCTTGATTTTGCATCTTTTTCACCACTTCTCCATTTGATTGTATTCCACAATTTTTCTTATAATTCCTGCACCAAAAACACCTTCGTGCATATCAAATGGCAAAAGAGAGCTATAAAATCATATAATTAGATGCATAAAATACGCCTGATCATCTGGAATTTGGTCTTTAACTAATAATGCACTTATGATAGCTGGAGATTACAATGTGGTTAGAGAGTTCAATGAGTATCTTGGCCAGTCATCACCTAGTCATAATAGAATGATGGATTTTAGTGATTTCGTAGAAGGAAATGAACTAGTTGAGCTTCCAACTACAGGGAATATGTATACTTGGCATGGTGTTCGATGTAGCGGTTATGTCCAGTAGATGCTTGATAAAGTCCTAATTAACATCAATTCCCCACACACTTCCGACATAGTAGAGTCGGAGTTAAGTCTAGAGCTCTATCTGATCATGCTCCACTCATAGTGACTTTAGAAAACACTTCCCATATGGACCTAAACCATTTCAATTTCAACACTACTGGTTCATGCATGATGATTTTAAAAGTGTGGTGTTTGATAATTGGAATATAAATTGTGAGGCATTTGGCATGTTACGTTTTTCTATGAAACTGAGAAGGCTTAAATTAAAACTGAAAGAGTGGAACAAAGAAATATTTGGTAATGACAATGATCAAGTATCGCTTGTTGAATAGAAGGAGATTGATTTTCAAAAATAATGGGTCAGATGCTAATAGATCATAACTTAATAGAGTATAAGATGAGATGACTTTAGCATTGACCAGGCTAGAAACCTTTAGGAGACAGAATTCCAGAATTAAGTGGCTAAATGAAGATGAGTCAAACACTAATTTCTTTCATGCTTGTGTTAAATCTAATCATGTTAGGCAGTCAATCCAAACCATTAGGGATTCTCAAAATAATTTGTTTACTTATCCTGATCATTTAGCAAATGAAGCAGTTGATTTTTAATTTGCTCTATTATCAAAATATAATCAGCATGCAAATTAATATGACACTAACAGCTTACTGCATAATATCCCAAGCACAATAACTGATGAATGCAATATTAAACTGATAAAATTGACTGATGTTTATGAGCTTAAAAACATTGTTTTCAACAAGGATGTGAATTAGCACCAGGGCTTGATGGTTTTTCAGGAAAAATCTTCACTGCTTGTTGGGACATAATCTATAATAATTTACTTGAAGTAGTGAATGAATTTTAAAGTGGAGTTCCAATACCTAAAGCAATTGTAGCTTCACATTAATCCCTAAGAAGCATGTAATTAACCACTTTACTAATTTTAGACCTATAAATCTTTCTAACTTTCTCAATAAGGTTTTTTCAAATCTCTATACTGAAAGACTTAAACCCATGATGCCTCAACTCATCTCCCCTGAGCAGTCAGATGTTGATCAGGGAAGGGAGCTTGTAGATATTGTTCTTTTGATGCAAGAAATTCTTAACTCATCTCCCCTGAACAGTCAAGATTTTTTCAGGGAAGAGAGCTTGCAGATTATGTTCTTTTAATGCAAGAAATCACTAATAATCTGAATAACAACAGAGGGGGTTCAAGTATATTTTTCAAATTCGATATGGTTAAGACTTTTGATAGAGTCTCTTGGTCCTTTGTGAAAAAATTCTTTTGTAAAATGGGATATCATATCCTGCTTGTAAACAATATCATGGGCAACATAGTTGCAGCAAAATTTTCATTCTTTGTTAATGGTCAACCGAAAGCTTTTTTTAGTTCTTCTCGGGGTATAAAACAAGGGGATCCATTAGCTCATATTATTTATACTTCTTATAGAAGTCTTTTCTAAAAACCTTGGTTTACTTTTTAATAGCTCAATAATTGACTATTTTAAACTGCCACATTCTACCAGAAAAATCACGCACCTGAACTTTGCGAATGATATAGTTGTATTCCTGAAACCAAATAGAACCAACCTTACAACCCTTAGAAGTTTTCTTGTTTGTTATAAAAATGCAATAGGTCAAAAAATTGATCTTGAAAAATCAGCATTTTACATAACCAAGCATGCCTCATCAACTACTAAAGCACTGGTTAATAATATATCAGGGATAAGAGAAGGAACACTTTCTTTTACATAATTAGGGTGCCCCATTTACACAGGGAGAACCAGTCACTCTTACTTTTAGTCAATTTTTGATAAAATGGCTGCAAAGTTATCCGTCTGGCAAAATAGATGGTTGAATCAAGCTGGAAGATTGGTATTGATAAATCATGTACTTTCTGCCATCCCTTTACACCTTTTAACTGTTATACAACCTACAAAAGAGGTGATTGAGAAATTGCATGTTTTATTTTCCAAGTTCTTATGCGGAAAATCAGAATATGGACAGAAAAGAACTTGAAGACCCTGGACTAAAATTTTTTATCCTTGAAAAGTCCATGGTTCGTATTCGGGCCTCATTCATACTCGGACCAGGGCCCGAGAAGGGTCGTGGGCTTGAGATACGCGGAGGATGGATCCACAGATCCATCAATCCTAATCCTTATAAGGAATGCGTATATTATGAATGTTCTGCAAGGAATATACATCCTCTCAAAGATGGTAATACAACTATCCTAAACATGGTAACACAACCATGTCCGAAATATACTTATATTATACATGGTAATACAACTATTATTCCCATAAGAGTTGTATTCATACCATAAATACATATCTTGGTGATCTACGGATTGTAGCCATATAAATACCCTAAAGGTTTGGTAGACCTCTCCATCTAATCTCATACTTTACGCCTTAAGAAAATATACTGACTTGAGTGTCGGAGTGTCTATCCCCAGAACACCCGGGGCCTTTGTTTTGCAGATCAGTTCGTGAGCCTGGTTCGTCGTCGAAGTGTTGGTGTCCGACATACATCAATTTGGCACGCCCAGTGGGACATCTTACACTCATTGACGACGTCGCCGAACCTTGTCTCTAATCTGGTCTAGTGCATCCAGACGAAGCGCCCGAGTACTAGGATAAAATCCAGAGGAGAATCCAGAAGCAGAGCAACCCCCCAAGGACGAGGACGAGGACGAGGACGCGGTCGACCCAGAGGATCTCGTACGCGCTCCGCTTCTGAACCACCGTCAGGACCTACCGTGTGGGCAGGAAACTCCAACGTTCCAAATTCCCTCGGTCCGAATCCTGTCGTATCCGGAACACCCCTCTCCAGTCCAAATCTTGTTGCATCAGGAGTGCCATCTTCTTGATCGAATCCTGTTGGATCTGAAGCACCAAACTCAGGACAGAGAGTCTCGATTCAGACTGACATGAACTACATCGAGCACGTCAACAACCTTGACGGCCTTGACCCAGAGAATGAGCTTGGATATAACGGACCTGCTTCGATCTTTACCGCAGAAGAACAAGCATTAAGAGATCAACAAATCCTCGCAGAAAAACAACAGGAGGAGGAAAGACAAAGACGTCTTAGGGAAACCTTAAACCAGACTGTACGAAATAACCCGCCAGGCTCTGAGCCACCTTATATTAACCTTGACTCGGACACCCCTCCGAGAACGATCCCTGAAGATGCCCGAGCGTTGATGAGGAACTTACATGCCCAATATCCTGATTTCGTCTCATCTTTGATAAACTCAAGCCAACAACTCCGTGCACAGACACATGAAGCTCACAACTGAGTATCTGTCTCAGGAGCTCAAACTACACCACCTACTGACTCTACTCAACAGCGGAGACTCCTCAATAATTTATCTAAGGATCTGCCGCCTTATAATACTCAGAGCAGTCTGCCACCACCCCCTAATCCATCTAATTACCAGAGTGAAGGCACATGATTAAGTAGGGAGGAAGTGCGGAAGATGCGCACTATCAAAATCGAAGAAGAACTCAGACGCGAGAAGAGGGAGCGAACTCGGAGCGAATGGCAAAATAGCGCCGATCGGCCTTTCACCCAAGATGGAGCCTACCCTACCCGAGGAAAATACGAGGTGGATCAAGAGATCACGCGTATTCTCGGACCTAGAGGAAAATCTGCTCGTTCCCCCTTTTCGCGACATATTATAAACCTCCCTTTCGATAATAGCAAGAAGGTCCCAGAGCACCTACCCAGATATGATGGAACCAGTGATCCTAGAGAATTTCTTTCGGCCTTCTTCAAGACTCTGGAAACCAGGAATTTTCATGAGCTGGAGATATGTAAAATTGTCCCAAGCTACCTCCGAGGGAAGGCACAAACATGGTTTACTCAGACAAAACCAGAAAGTTTATTCGATTACTGAGATTTCGCTGAGTTCCTTCTCCACGCCTTCTTCCAGAAAAAAGAAGTTTACCAAGTTCCTCGGAGATCTGGGATATGTGGCGCCTTGAAGGAGAAACTGTGATAGAGCACTATCACAGATACATGGATCTGGCTACCGAATGCTATGATCGAGATGAACGCCTCCTGATCAATATGTACCGAATGAGCGTAGATGATGACATTCTGAGAATGAAGCTGGCAACAAAAAATCCAACAACCATTCAACATCTCCAGGCCATCCTGGAAAAATACGCTAGCAAATCAAATGTTGTGACAGGCAAAAGACTCCCAGACTTCCTTATGGACAGAAAAGAATCCAGGGCGAAGATACCGAAGGTCGAGAAGACTGATAACACTCCCAAGCCTACCTTCGAGTCATACACTCCTCTGGCTAGATCTCGGGCTGAAATTCTATCCATTCACAGGCACCTTTTGAAGGACCCACCCGCCATGAAAGATTCAGCCGAGCGCCAAAGGTCACCAAAGTTCTATCAATATCACCGAGATCGGGGGCATGATACCGAGGAGTGCTATCAACTCAAGAACGAAATCGAGAAGCTGATTCGCCAGGGAATTGTGCAACAAATTGCACCATCAACAACCAGCGATAATCAGGGTACTCAAAGGAGATATGGGGGAAAGCCCTGGCAGAAGAAGAAGGATGGCTCCCGTAACAACAACAATAATAATAACAACCATGGTGGTGGAGGCAACAATCCTCAAGATCCTCCTCCCGCACCACCTAATGGAGCTAACCGAGTCATCAACGACATCAATGGCTATACAGGAGAAGCAATTTCCTTGACCAAGCTGAAGGATAGTGTGCGAGCCATACCCCACACTGAGCCAGTCAACAAGAGGCTCCGCCCCGAGGAAAGCATTACCTTCTCGGACGCAGACGCCGTGCCAAATCAGATGCCCCACTCGGACCCTCTCATCATCTCAGCAACCATACAAGACTCCCTGGTAAAAAGAGTCTTCATAGACGATGGGAGTGGGGTAGAAGTAGTTCCAAGACTGCTTCCAGAAGTTGGGATTTACCAAAAATGATCTCAAACCTACGGGTCCGATCTCGGGGTTCACAGGAAATCCGGTAATACCTCTCGGGGAAATCACACTCCCCGTTACAGTAGCAGACGGAGCAAAGAGCCTAACCTTATACTGCACATTTGTGGTAGTAGACATGGTCACACATTTCAACATTATCCTTGGCAGACCTTGGATGTGCCAAGCTAAAGCCGTATGGTCTCCTTACCATCTGATGCTGAAGTTTCCGACACCACAAGGAGTAGCTTCAATCAAAAGAGACCAAGGAGTGGCGCGTTCTTGCATGATCACGGCCATCCGTGGCGTCAGAAAAGTGAGCAACATCTCGGCCATCAACACTATTCTAGGAGATCTGGTCCCCGATCCTGATCTCGAACAACCTATGGTGTTCCATTTCGAAGAAGAGGCCTACAACGAGATGACTGCGTTATGGCATAAACGCCGCCACCAAACCTTCCAAGTGGGGGAACTGGTAATGCCAGTTGGCCCGTGGTGCACTAACAAGCTAGGAGGAGCGCTGGAGCCAAGGACAAAAGGACCATACAAAATCTCCGCAGCACAATCCGGTGGATTCTACCTCTTCCAAACATGCGAAGGAGAGCACTTGGACCCTGTCAGCATGGCGCCCTTCCTACGCAGGTACCTCGGAGCTAAAACCAAGTAGACCTTCTCCATATAAGGAGAAACTACTTCAATAAGGCCTACGGGCCAAGCTTCTTTTCTTTTCATCTTTTTATTTTTTCATACCCGAGCTCCCAAACTCGGGGTTGTCTTTCATAATTTTACCGATCTCTCAAGTTCGAAGAATACAATTTCTTTTCGATATATATATCTTCTATTTTATTTTGAAGCAGTCTATATTCTTTAAATACAAAGAGAAACTATGCCTTATAAAAGCATAAGTAAAGACTGCTGCCTAAAAATCCATACGCTTATAAGTGTACGATTGATGCTTATCTAATATGAGCTGTTCAGACTACGTGTCCGAACTACAATCATCTTAGGCCAAAATAAAATAATATACTTATAAAAAGTATATGGTCAAAGACCAACACGATATGGGTCATGCAAACTCACAATGTTTGAAACTCGACTCTCCACGTGATACTCCTATTAAGGTACACATCACTATTTATTAAGGCTATTCATAAGTCTAAAGAGTCAATCTTCTCAAGGATTGCAATATAAAGACCTTTATAAAGGCAAAATCAGAAAGTGTTATTACACTACGAAACTTCTTACACCTCGTGAAGGTCTTTAAATACACTGGTATGACCCCGACCGCGAGAAGAAGTGGAGGCACGACCTCGACCACTTTGGAGGCCACGGCCCCAATTACTTTCTTCTGCCACCCTCATCAACTGAGAAGGCATAGGGGACCCACTTCTATTTCCTATAATTACAGGTCGAGCAGGAGAGTCAATTGAGCCACGAGCTCTAGGAGTAGGTGTCACCTATATGCCCCTTCCACATGGGATCCCTCGAGATACACCCTCTTGGACATGAGACCTTATCAACGGTCCTGAATATGGGACATAAGAAGGTCCACCTATCTCCCTCTTTGAAGATCCTGAAGGTATGACAAACACACCTTGAGCTTCTAGTTCCTTTATTTGGAACCTGCAAACATTCAGCTCGGCCTGGCACATCATCAACTCGTCTATCCTGGAGGCAATCTTATAATTTATGGTGATATTTTCATCTCGGAGGGTAGAAATACGAAGATCCTTCTCGTGACTTTCACCCTTGACCTTCATTAAGTCACTCTTGACTTTCCTCCATTCTTGGTCATACTCCTTATTGGTGGTCAGGATCTTGCTGTGTGCATCTTCTAGATCCTTATACCTCTTCTGAAGATCGCTTAACTGTTGATTCAGTTCAGCTCTCCGCTCCAACGATATCTTCAGCCTGCCACGAAGACTGTCACATTCTTCTAGCACGATGCTAAAACAGTTCTTGGAGTCAGCCAAATCTTTCTCCAGTTTCTTGCTCTCCTGAAGGACAGCTTCATACTTGACCTGCAAATCAGCACAAGTGGCAGAGCAACACTGGACATAAAGGAAGGTAAAGACCAATTAATTCCAGGAATAAAGCATATGTTCAGAATACATGAAACACTAAAATCTGGTGAAAAGAGAAAACTTTTGAGTAAAAGACAAGGCTCTAAGGAATTACAATCTTTTCCTGCCCATTGAAAGTTTTCGGGTCCTCAATTGAAGCCTCTGCAGCCGGCTTCCTCACCAGGAATGACAGCTCAGGATACAAATTGCACAACTTGTCCTGGAACTCCTCAAAAGTTAATGCCTTCTTCGAGGATTCCAAGCTAGTCAGTAGACTAGTCTCAAATCCCCCGATCTGGCTAAATTTCACCCGAAACTCCTTCAAACTATCCGGTACTTCCGGCCAAGTGTAGGCAGGGGCCAGACATCCTTGAAACTCTTCATTGAGAAATCCCTTCAGATGAATCCACATCTTTGAGAGCTCAGACTTATGGTAGGAGTCACCATACTCTTGGCGATGAGCCTCCATCTCTAGACAGTTGAGGCATAAATCTATTATCAACTGAACTAGCCGCCTCTGGCTAATTGGGTTAGCATACCTGTCTCTCTCGGCTTCCACCAAAGCCATATTCCTTTTCAGATCTAAGAAGGAACCATCAGATAGCCTTTTTGCCTTCTTCAAGGCTTGGTTCTCCTCTTCCAAGGCCTTTATTTTGGCCTTATCCTGAGCCATCTCAGTCTGGAGGTGCTTCACCATATCGGAAGGTTCCTTAGACCTCTTGGATATCTCCTCCTTCATCAGTTCAAGCTCCGACGCCTGCCCTTGAGAACAGTTATACATTGTCCGAATGGCGTTGTAAATATACTTCATTTGACTCACGGACTGTAAAAGAAGATAAAACAGTTAGCTAACTACACAACTAATTCTATTGAGATCTAAGCCAATCATACCTGGCTAATCTCAGGACAGCCTGGTACCACCTCGACCAGAACCTCGGAGAGAGGAGGTGACACATACTTCTCGAACTCCTCCAAGGGTCCGAGTTCGAGCGTTAGCTTCTTGGAAGACTCGTCCGCAGAACTCCCTAAGGCCTCGAGATTCCTATTCTTCTCATTACTGTTCGACGGACCCCTCGATTCAGCTATCTGAGCCAACAAACTTGCTGCCTTGTTCACCCTAGAAGCACCCACTACATGTAAAAGGAAGGAAGTTAGCGCAAGAAGCGATTGGCACATAGGGGACGAGAATATAATACATAACCAAGAAGAAGTACCCTCTTGCAACGCATCCAAATCTACTATAGGAGTTATCATCATGACTTCATCAAGATTATCAATCATGGTTGGGAGGACACTAGAAGTCCTAGAAACTTCCTTTCTCAGACATCGAACTAGAGGAGAACACTCATCCTCTTCCTCATCTGATGGATCTAAAGCTACAGGACAAATAGGCAATTTGCCTCCTCAATCACCTTAAGATGTGATTGAGCCTTTTTAGGTCCTTGAACCATCCTTTTGAATCGACGCCCACATCGAGCATTTTTCATCAAACCCTAGATTTCCTTATCTACTTCTTTCTCGGATATCTCATCTCGAGCAGTTCTCTCTTCTAATGCCCTAGAGGCCTGCAACGCCTTAGCTTCACCAACTGGATCCTGCTCCATAGACAGAAGGGTTTCATACCAATCCATCTCAATACCTTTTGGCTTATCAAAATGTGTCAACTTCATGAAGTTGCAATTTTGAAGAGTTCGGCCGGACAGTTGGTTCAACCAGTCATACGTCTCAATAGGCCACTGCCAACCCATCTGATGATCTCCTGATACAAACTTACCCTCTCTAAGTTTGATCTTATCCCTCACCAACTCCCCATCTATATTAAGCGGTTTGCGGGAAGACTCCACTTCATGCCAGATCTCATTCTTGACCTCTTAGTTTTACCTTATCCCACTTCCCGCAATTTACAGGAAGCACAAAAAGCTTACCTACTGAGGTATCCCGAGAGGTCAAGGTCACATATTGTTTAACAACGGAAACCTTATACATGGTCCGCAACAACGGGAGACTGGGACGGTAACCTTTACTAGCACACCAAGTTATTAAGGCCATAATGATTACTATCACATTGGCATGTAACTGCCCTGGATGCACCTTATAATGCTGAAGAAAATAATTCAACAGTGGGGGAAAAGGGAAGGCTAACCCATGCTACAGAAATCTCCCATATATGACCCCTCGGGTCGGAGTTACTAATTGAACTGCAGACTTGTCTTCTCCAAAGTACATAAGATCAGCATCAGAAGGAATTGAAAAGGGACAACCTTCTGCGAAGATAGCAGCATCAGCGCGTGCTTTATCCTCCTTCAACGACTTTTTACTACTACCTTCGCCATCCATGGATACTATACCTCCGGATGCATGCATTACCATGGGGCTATTCTCTCTATCTGAGCCCTCCTGGCCATTGCCCTCAACCTCTTCTCTTCCTCAGAGGCTTTCTTCTTCAGAATTACAGGTTTTTTCCCACTCGCTACCTCAGCTCTGCGGCGGTCAAGGGAGCTACTCTCCTCAGCCTGAGCTTCTACATACTCTCCCTCATCATGATGGGGGACGGAAATTGTTTTACTACCATTACTCATGATTACAGAGAGTATGAGTGGAAATACATACACAGAGATAAAAGGAAAAAACAGACACAAGCAAATGTGCAGAGAAAGAAGATAGCACTTACTGATGATGGAAGCAGAAAGAAGAAATTTGGGGCTTCAGAAATTGATGAAATACTGATGCGTCTTCTGAACTTGGAAAGAAGAAATTTTTGAATAAGAGAAGACAATGGGAATGATTTGGGAAATTTAATCCAAACCCAGACAGCATTGAAGACGAGCAATTATCTCGATTCTGTTTCCAATGTAAGTAATTTGAGAGACGGGAGACAAACCGTCTCTGCTTTCCAATGAAGACACGCCACGTATATCTACCATCTGGATTTCAAAGGAAGCTAATCTCAGCCATCCATATATTTGATGGAATACGAAAGAACTTTAAGCTAGATATTCAGAAGGGTAAGTTCGAGAGGATAGTCCTAGAAGGACACCCCGAGCTTAACACCCCGAGTTAGTCTCCCTCGAGTTATTGGTCTTCCCTCGAGAAGCAAGCCTCTTCTTCAACCTTCGATATGGAGTACTCTATATTCTGAAGATCTACCTTGGGGCTACTGATAAGTCCATGGTTCGTATTCGGGTCTCATTCATACTCGGACCTGGGCCCGAGAAGGGTCGTAGGCTCGAGATACGCGGAGGATGGATCCACAGATCCATCAATCCTAATCCTTATAAGGATTGCGTATATTATGAATGTTCTGCAAGGAATATACATCCTCTCAAAGATGGTAATACAGCTATCCTAAACATGGTAACACAACCATGTCCTAAATATACTTTTATTATACATGGTAATACAACTATTATTTGTATTCATACCATAAATACATATCCTGGTGATCTACAGATTGTAGCCATATAAATACCCTAAAGGTTTGGTAGACCTCTCCATCTAATTTCATACTTTACGCCTTAAGCAAATATACTGACTTGAGCGTCGGAGTGTCTATCCCCGGGACACCCGGGGCCTTTGTTTTGCAGATCAGTTCGTGAGTCTGGTTCGTCGTTGAAGTGTTGGTGTCCGGCACACATCATTCCTTTCATAGAAAATGGACTGGGAGTTAAAGACTTGCATTTGACTATGCAGATTTTTTCTCTAAAACTCTGGTGGAAATTACAGAAAGATGACGGTCTTTGGTCTGATTTCATGTGGTCTTTACCTAACTATTTGAAAATTTGAAAGACTGGGTGCAGGATTAAGGACATTGAGGATATTGCAGCTCAAAACACAGCAATTCAAGTAGGGAGAGGTGATGTCTCTTACTGGAGTGCACAATGAATATCTAGATATCCTCTATCTAGATTGGACTATTGCTGAATTTCTGCTGCATCAGAAAGCATGTAGACCAATTGAAACATGCCTTTTTCTTATATATACTAAACGTATACCAAAATAATTTTCATTATTTGATGCATGTGCTGATGTGATGATATGTAAACATGATCCAGGCGGTAAATTTTCAATGACATGCTTATGAAATTATAAGACCTAAGAAACTCCCAGTTTTATCTTTTAAATATACGTGGTCCAAGTTTCTTCCAAACAAATGACAGCCTTTTGTTGGAGAATAGTTAACATATTGATTCTTACTACTGACATGTTGGAGGAATTTAATATCCATCAACCATCTATTTGTTGTTTATGTTTGCCTGATTCAGAAGAGATACATCATTCTTTCAGTTCATGTATAAATATGAAATGGATTTGGCAATCTATAAGCACATCTTTTGACATATGTCATTAGGCATTTGATTCTCTATGGGACTCTATTCTATAAATAGAATTTGAACCTACTGCTACTGAGCGGAATATTGCTAGGCCTATTCCTGTTACACGGTTTGGTTTATCTGGTGTGCTTGAGTATCATATCTATATGATAATGCTAGGCCAAATAAAGAGCTGATCAGTATACAGGTGCAGAGTAAAATTCACTCCATTATCCAGGTTCATCATAAATCATGGGCAAAATTAGGCACCTCTGTAACAGGGATGACTACTAGCGGTAATATATTAGTGAACTGGAAATCACCTAGTACTAGTTTTTCAGGTTCATCACAAGGCTCGCATGCTTGTGATCAATACTAGGACTGGCTGGAGAAGCACCAAATGGAGATGAAGAATGATTTGCTTGAGCAACATCATGTGTTACTGGATTACACTGGCTCTATTAGTCACACTGATCTTGATATGAACATAATACATGTTCGATTAGGTCTTAGTTTAGATTATAATAGTGTGTTTTATTCTCCGTACTCGTCGGCAGAGTTGGCTTTCGCAATGCGATCCCTATTTTGTTTGCGAGTAGTGAGTCCTCTGGTCGATCGGCTGATTTGGGTTTCTATTATGGTATCATAGCCCGAGGTTTGCACTTGGGCCTTACAGTCCAAGTGTAATGGTGTTAGTGTAAATGCTACATCAAAAATAAAAGTGGGTGGGTCTTGCACTTGAGGGAGGGTGTTAGAGTAAATCTCACATTGGAAGACGAAGTGGGTGATGTTCAGTACATAATTTTGGTGGGTTACTCTACATATTGACAATTCATTTTATGATGGAATCTTATTGGGTTTATGTGCTGGACATGTTGGGTGTATGTGAGTTTTCACATCCCAATTTACTGACAAACTAGTTATCCACACCAGAGTTTCTAATAAGTGAGTCCAATAAAAAAGATTGGATTACATCTTTGGACCACATGTTGTAAGCCTACATCATCTTTTGCCTTCGAGCATATTTCAGAAGAGTGGTGATACATGCAGGTTCATGTTTACTAATGCAGGTCCAAAATATAATATTTTGGATGCACTAGCACAATTCAGGGCCACATATTGTGTTTTTCAGACCTGCATTTAGTAAACATGGACCTGCATGTGTAATTTCTCTTTCAGAATGAGGATCCATATGTGTAATTCTTCATTTAAAAAATTTATGAAACAAGGAAAATCTAATTGTCATGATACAAGAGCATAGTACTTGGTACATCACTGGATGCAAAACGCAAGAAGCGTGAGGACATCCAATATGCGTAGAATAGCAAACCTCACCCATACAAATAATAGATAGAGACCTCGGGAACTCACACCAGTGGTCAACAGATAAAAAATTAATCAGTGGCCAGGAAACCCTAAATTATAAGATGAGGAAACAGGGTCTATTTGATGTATCTGGAATACGCTTAATAAAATGACTAAAATAAATGTTTACCAGCCTTAATTAAGTCTGAAACATGCATATGTAAAATGACAATAAAATCTTTGCATATCTCTTTTACTGTCGTTTACTTGAATTTGTTTGCTGCAAGACTGTCTTGTGTTAAAACTATTACCACCATAATTGGAGTCAGTAACCAAGTAAAACACATTTTATGCATAACTATTATAATGCTCGTGCCGATGCACGAATATTTATTTTAAAATATCATATGTATATATTAATTAATTAATAATAATAATTTAATTCATGAAAAATTACATACAAATGTGCATGACATTTTAATTCCTCACTAATGATATATCTCCAATATACCAAATATATTACCTACCATGTCATTATATAAAATTGATTGAATTCTTCCGATATAGGTCTAAATGTTCAAAATGTTCACAATGTGAGAATGTTAATACAAATAAAATTGATACTTAATACATTTTTCTGGATGAAAGACAATTATAGCTATTTATGGTGATGAATATGATTAATTATGTGATTTGTCGTGATAAATATAATAAAGAGACAATTATGATGATTTATGGTGATAATGAAAGAAAAATCAGCTAACCTTTTTTAATTGAAAAATAAATTGAGGTAAGTTTAATCAACTTGAATTGAAATGACTTGTTAAAATATCTGTAATAATTGATACTTAGTACTAACGGAATGTTTATTAACTTGGCAGCAAAGCTGTGTCGTAGAACATAAATTGGAAACATATGAAAACTGAGAAGTAAAAAGGTAAAAGAATTCCAGAAAAATGTAACCTACCTTTTAAGCTGTTAACTAATGTTAAACATAACAAAATTTCGTTCGTAGCTTTAAAAAACAACAACTACCGTAAACAGAAAAACCAAGAGTTAATATGGAACAAATCATTACAATGAAAAAGAGAAAAAGGAACAACTAAACATGCAAAGTAAATGATAAAAACTCGTAAAAGAAATAATAAGGAGACTCCGTCCTCATTTTGAAGATATTTTCTTATCAGTAATATTGATACACCTTCGTCTTCATGCAGAAACATCTGGATCACATTTTGAAGAACAAGATCTTTTCAGTATTTTGAGATATTTTGTAAATCATTCACATACTAAACAACAAACACACTAATTTAAGCAAGACATACATACCTGAGAGATGTTTTACCGGAATTTAGAGAACATAATTTATAGAGAGAGGGTTAATGAAAAAGGTGTAGACAATTTGGAAAGATTTGCAGTGAAAACATATGAGCCCATAAATGTAGCAGCTTTATTAAGGAGTAATTGGAGTATATGGAATTTAATATATAAATGTTTCACTTTATTATGGAGAAAATTTTTGGGAAAGAGGAGCAGAAAACGATTTAGAGCAGATTTATTTAGGAGTAATTAGAGTAATTAGAGCATATTTGTTATGGAGCAGTTTATTAAAAAATTAATGTATCAGTTTTTCAGAAGGAGTGGAATAAAAAGTTTTTAAAAATTCAAAAATAGTTGACACATGTCAAATTGTAGTTGATTGTAAAAAAAATCCTCATAATGCTTAGAAAATGACACGTCTGCTTTTATCATCTGATTTTAAAAAGTACTATATATTCAATTTTTTTTAAAAAAAATTACTATAAATTCAAAAAATTGTAAAAGACACATCATCAAATTTTCTTTTGTTTTGAAGAGTACTATACTATACTACATAGATAATGACTATTTAAATACATGTTTAATATGGTGAATTAAGCCACTTTTAAGTCTTTCAACCATTTCTTCTTTATAAATAAATATTTTTTAAAAATCAATGCATGATCATTAAGTGGAAGTTAAAGGTAGGATTATTAGTCTAACTAAAAGTAAATAATAATATTTGTAAAAGGAAAAATAAGATGCCGATGTGTCAATTCCTCATTAATCCTAAAAATAATTCAAAATTCTTAGAAAATTCTAATTCATCATCTTTTAAAGTATAGTATAGATGTTTAATACGGTGAATTAAGCCACTTTTAATTCTTTCAACCATTTCTTCTTTATAAAAAAACATTTTCTAAAAAATCAAAGCATGATCATTAAGTGGAAGTTAAAGGTAGGATTATTAGTCTAACTAAATGTAAATAATAATATTTGTAAAAGGGAAAATAAGATGCTGATGTGTCAATTTCTCATTAATCCTAAAAATAATTCAAAATTCTTAGAAAATTCTAATTCATCCTCTTTTAAAGTATAGTATAGATATAGATGTTTAATATGGTGAATTAAGCCACTTTTAATTCTTTTATACAAACTTTAAACAGTTTAACATATATCAGGATGATTCTTTTTTTTTTTTTAAATTTAAACCACCTTCAGGTGGGGGGAAATTTATAGAAAGGTTCCCCAGACCTCATAAGAAAGGCATTACTGCCAAAGTTGTTTAACAAACAAACCATGTGAGCTACTCATCATGGTTGAGTACAAAAAATATAGAATAGGCTAACCTGAGCTACCTATCCATTTACACAAGTGGTACTGTGGTGTATGTAATACAATGGAATCACAATAACTTGGCGAGCACTTCAGTGATCGTCAAAACGAAGCACAATTTCGCCAAGCAATTCTATGATCTACCACTATATCTACCAACAGGTTCACTTCAAAAATTAACATATCAGAAATGTGAGCTAAGCTGAGCCAAAAAAGTTGCTCTTCTTGGTCTTTAGAGTGTAGAATCATCTGGGGATCCATGTCTACAAGATGCCTTTGATGCAGGCCATTTCTTCCAGCCAGTTAAAGCTGTGGTTTGGAGTAGTTTCTGCTTCAGAGTCCAACCTAAAGAGCTCCAGGGAGTCTTTAGGCCTTGTTCCTGCAAAAATCAGAGAGAAAAAAGTAGTGTCTATCTAGGCAAGTCTCAAAATTAGGCAAGTCTCAAATTAGACACATTTAGACTGTTTAGAGCAATAATACCCCTGAGCAGGGTAGGAGCTTCCTGCATGGTTATATTTCCAGAGAGTTTGTACTTGGAGCTTTGCTTTGCTAAGAAATCAGCAGCCCCATTCCCCTCTTTGAAAACATGTTTTATACAGTCTTGCATGCCTAGAGTTTTCAGTGAGTGACACAGACTATAGAATCTCCAATTGACTGAAGATGGTGAAAAAATCCCTTTTATAGCGACAGAACTATCAGATTCTAGAATAAATTGAGCATTAAGTGTGGTTGCTACAGAGAGACCAAGCTGTATAGCCAGTAACTCAGCATGTAAATGTGAGGAAGCAGTTAAAGATTTCATGATCAAGCTGATGACATTACCACTACTATTCCTAACTATGACTCCCAAACCAACATTATCAGTGGATATAAAAGATGCATCAACATCAATTTTATAACCTGATATTGGATGTGTCCATTTTACTATAATTACAGGTCTTGGCCTTTTCCTCTTTAGATAAGGGATAAGGCCAATGTTTATCAATTGTTGGTATTTTACTGCATTTCCAACTGGTGGAATAGCCCTGAACACCATATTGACCTGTTTGACTATATTCTGGAAAGTGAGAAGGGGCTCATATTTGACATTATTATAGAGAAAGTTGTTCCTGGACAACCATATGTACCAGAGTGCCATTACAAAAGTGTTAACAGCAATTCTGGTAATAGTTTTAGTAGCACCTCTATAATTAATGTAAAAAGCAAGTCTGTGCCGAAATGATAAAAACCGTGGGACTGGCAGATCAAACATATTATGAAAATAAGACAGAATCAACATGTTTTTTGGACACTCATTAAAGCAATGGTTGATAGTGTCAAGAGAAGGGCAGTTTGGGCACTTAGATGGTTGGTGAAAACCAAATTTTATCATTATATCAGAGAAAGGGAGCAAGTGATTGTGCATTCTCCAAATGAAAATACACAGCTTAGTGGGGACTTTGTGTAACCATACCTGTTGAATTGTATGATCATGTCCATATTGCCTCAGATTCTGATAAGCTGACTTGACTGTAAAAGTTCCAAGTGTAGAGGGGCACCACACCAGCCTGTCTTCATGGTCATTGTTGATCTCAAGATCCTGCAATAAACACACAAAATTGGTAGCCAATAAAGGCCCCATTGTTGGCATGTAATGTTGCTTATTATTGCAAAATTCTGCCAAGGTCAGATTAGGATAAGGAGGAGTCTCTAAGTCAATCTGATGCTCTAGAAAACCTAATCATGTCCAGTTTGAATACCGGAGAGGAGAAGACCCTGTTCCTACCACTAACCTAGAGTTTAAATTAGCAAATTCAGTCACAGAGCAAATCCTATTCCATATATGTGATGTTTTATAGGTGTCTGGAAGAGACCATAGAAAAGAGGTCCAGATTGTGTCATTTAATTGAAGCTTCCACCATAATGTACAAGAAAAGGCTTGAATGATTGCTCTAATATCTCTAAGACCTAAACCATTCTCAAATGTGGGTAGGGCCATCTTACTCCATTTTCTCCATATTAATTTTTGGGAGGACTCATTTTCCCCCCAAAATTTTTTTGAAGCCATGGTTTTCATTTTTCTGATTACAGTTAGGGGGGGTTGCAAGACTGCAAATATATGGTTTGGTATGGAGAGGAAGACATGGTTAAGCAGAACCAGTCTCCCAGGTGGAGTTAGCCACCTATTTTTCCAGTTTTGAAGTGAGTGTTCCATCCTCTCTAATAGGGGCTGATAATAAATAATCTTGTTCCTGCCTGTAAACACTGGTACTCCCAAGTATTTAAAGGGCAACTTGCCCAGTTTCATGCAAGAGATTCTCTTAATGAGCCTCACTAGACTTGAGTTTTCTCTCAGATTAACAAAAAAAATCTGACTTAGAGTAATTGACTTTTTGTCCTAAGCATTGTTCATATGAACTGAGTATTTTTAGAAACCTCTTCAGGGTTGTTTTTGTTGCTGACAAAAATATGGCAGTATCATCAGCATACATAAGGTGGGATAACTGTTGGACTCCTCTTGGCATTTTAAAACCTTTTAAGTACTGTGTGTCCAAAAGATGTTTCAGACCTCTAGTTAAGGTTTCTGAGACCAGGTTATACAGGAAGGGAGATAGAGGGTCTCCCTGCTTAATTCCTCTATTGGCAGTAAAAAATCCAGTTGCAACTCCATTTATTAAGACAGAGAAACATGCAGCAGATATGTTTTGAACAATTACTTTGACCCGATGACCATTGAAACCAAAGTGTAATAAAACTGAATTTAGAAAAGGTCTGGAGACCATGTCGAAAGATTTTTGCATATCCAGTTTAATTATCACATTTTTATGTTGAGGATTTTTGTTGAGTAATCTGACCATCTCTTGCATTTGAGGAAGAAATGTCACTTCCTTTGAGGAAGGCTGACTGTTCAACAGAGGTCAGTTTGGGCATTAATGGCTTTATCCTTTCCATTATAATTTTTGAGAAAACTTTGTTAACAAAGTTGGAAAGACTGATAGGCATGAACTGGAAGAAAGTATTAGGGTTGGGAACTTTAGGTATTAGGGTTAACCATGTGGTGGAGATAGCTTGAGGAATCTGAGTTCCCTCCAAGAATTCATTAGCTGATTCCAGTAAGTCCCCTTTAATTATATCCCAGCAATGTGTGAAACAGGATCCTGAAAACCCATCTGTTCCAGGGGCTCCTTCTCTATTGAGGTCAAAGACTAAGAACCTAAACTCTTCTTGGCTTACTGGCTCCATCAATTACTGATTGTCCTCCTCAGTAACCAGTTTGGGAATGACTTTCATATAATACTCAAGAAACTGACCAGTGGCATCTGACTCAGATTCATTCAGGAGTTTTTCTTGAACTCCTTCTATCTGAATCTGAGTGGGATCAGTTATCCACTCACCTCTGTCATTTTTTATTTTATTTAGCTGATTTCTACTTCTTCTCTCTTTACAGAATTGTGGAAAAAACTAGTATTTGCATCACCTTCCCTGAGTCATTTCAGATTGGATTTTTGCTTCCAGAAAGTTGTCAGCTCACTCTGTGCTCTAACAAGGATTACTGTCTGTTTATTTAACTCAATAAGATCAGCATCTGTCCTTGTAGATTCAAACTGAATCTCACATTGAGCAACTTTCTCTTCTGCCTGTATGATGTTTTGGTGTACATCACCAAAAGAAACTTTGTTCCATTGTCTGAGGACTATCTTAAGTCTTTTAAGCTTAGAGACTATTTTTCTCATGCCATGCTCAGTACAAGGAAGTGACCAGGATTCATCTACAACTGTCTTAAAGTCATCTCTGGATAACCACATCTGCTGAAACCTAAATGGTTTAGGAGATTGAATTTATGAGGTTTGGATAGGCAGTAACAGTGGATTGTGATTTGAAGTAGTTCTACTCAGAACTTGTACAGAGCTGTGTGGAAAGGTTTGCATCCAGTCCAACTTTGCTAAAGCTCTATCTAGACAATGGAACAGTAGATCCTCTTTGGATCTTTTATTGGACCAAGTGAATTTATTACCTACAGTCGGGACTTCAACCAGACCTAGAGAGTTAATCAGAGAATTAAAATCCCTAATACTAACTAGAGGAGGTTTTTTATTGCCTCTTCTTTCATCTACTGAAGTGACAGTGTTGAAATCTCCAATGTATAGAGTGGGTGCTAAGGGGAGGCCTAACAGAGCCTGCCATAGGTCTCTTCTAAGAGTGCAAGTTACTTTAGCATAAATAAAAGCACAGTTCCAAACAGTAGATGTAGCATTGTCAGTAATTTGACACAGAAAGTACTGATCTGACTGAGATAAAACTGAGAGATTGAATTTATGATTCCAAAAAACCCAAATTTTTGCATTGTCAGCATGTAAGCAGTTGGAAAAATTTAATTTGTATTTAAGGGAAATTATGTCAGTGTTGGGGTGCCAAGGTTTACTCAGACACAACAAATCTATCTTTTGTGAAACAATTAGAGTTTTAAGCCTGTTAAGAGACTTGTTATAACCCCTGATATTCCACACAAGAAAGTTACCTAACACCTTATGTGTAATCATGATAAAACTTGTTTGGATTTTTTTAGAGGATCGCAGCCACTTTTCTACAGTGGAGCTACCTGTATTGTTTAACTGATCAAGTAGGTTTTTTGCTTCTCTATGGAATTTTTGAGAAAGTGTACCTGAATCCAATGACATAGCTTTTTCTTCTTGATGCTACTCAGGTTCACTTGGAGCTTCTTCATAGTCTAAGCTGGTATCATCCTCCTGATCCTGTAAGACTTGAAAAACATTTGATGTCTGAATTGGTTGGTAAGGGATCAATGCCATGGAATGTTTTTATTTTTTCCTATTACCTACATTCATATCATCATAGGAATAGAAATTAGGCTCTTTCAAACTTGCCAGAGAGGTAAAAGTAATAGGGGCTTTTTGTACAGGGGTGATATTCAATGTAGGAACACCATCCCCTAACAAGTGATCAAGGATATCATCTTCAATTCTGATGGATATATGCTGCTGAGCTTTCTGGGGAAAGGCCACCATTTGTAAGTTGCCAGGTTCATATGAAACTTGCTGAGCTTCAGCTTCCTTTGACTTTTCAGAACTGGAAATGCCTGAGGATCCAGCTGCTTGGGTTGGTCTCCACATCTGAGCTTGTGGTGCCTTTGTCTTCTTTTTCCGGCCATTCTGCATCTCCTGTTTCTTTAGCATGTGACTCTTCTTCAGTTCAGGATGCAGCATACCACAGTTGTCATCTTGGTGCCCAGTCCTTTTGCAGTGAGAGCAATACTGGAGAAGGAAGTCATATTCAATTTCACATTCCATAGATGAACTAGGGTTACCTATAGTGATGGTCTTGTGGCGTTCCTGCAGCAGATCAACCTCAACGCAGACTTTGATTGCTGAGGGTCTGGTGAGAGCATTTGTGGCCGCATCCATCCTGAGGAAGACTCCTATTGAATTGCCAAAGTCTTGGATTGCAGATCGGTTGTAAAATTGGATGGGAACTTTGTGGATGGTAGCCCAGACCGGTACTACAGATGATTCCTAGTTCGGCGAGAAATCTGGGCTCCATTTTAGGATCTTCATCGTGGCGCCAGAAATTGTGCAGATGGATCGGATCCAAAAGCTCCGGTAGTCTTCCTTGAGTTCGAACCGAATGAGTATGTGCTTGAAATCGATGGATCCAAGCTGGAACTTCCCGACAAACCCCATTTCTTGAAAATGCTTGTTGAGTTCCGGCATCGGTGGTTTCCCCCTGGTAAATTTTCCGACAAGGGCATTTTTATAGTGTGAGGCAAAGGTTTGAACTGCCTCTTCGGAGTAAATACAGGCTATCTTCCCGTTGACCCGACGGGAGATTGACTTGATTTCTGGGTTATTTGGAAGTGAAGAAAAGAGGGGTTGTGGTTTTGGTGCTAAACTGTCAGCAAAAGACTTTCCGGCGGGGACGCCGCCGCTAATCAGCGGTGGATCCGCCATGGGGATGGCCGTTTCCGACCGTTGCCCACCGTAATAGTGATAAAAAACGGGCAGAATTCTAGAGAGAAGTCAGAGATAGTGTTTTAGAGAGAGAGAGAGAGTGTTGTTCCTATATATCAGGATGATCCTGATATAGGTAATATCAAGATGAATGTTGTTCTCAACTTTAAAATGATTAAATTAGTATTTCATCTTATATTTCAAATTATAAATTGAAGTAAAAATTAAATATATTAAAATCAGAATCTATTGATTGATTAAATGAGGGTTTTCAATCCAATATTTAATTGATTAGATAATAATTTTTTAGCTGATTAGTAACATGATAATTTTTAAAATATTTTGAACTATAATTAAAATATTAAATTATATTTAATCTTTCAATTTTTTAAACAAACGCTCGTACCGTAGTCCCGTCCCGGTGCATGTATGTACTCCACGAATAACCCGGTGTAGGGAGAAAATTGGACATGGGACTGACTACTGGATTAACATAGTATATCATATACTGGGGAGGAGTCAAATGTAGAATATTTCTTCTAAAATAGAAATAATGCATTATATGCGTGATTCGTCCATCTTTGGAGCATAATTAACCGACAAATTCTGTACTATTTGGGATTTATAAAATAAGAGCAACGCAACGCAAAGCATCACCACAATATGTCATATCCACTCTTCTTCTTGAGTTCTCTCAATCATCATTATCCTTTTCTTTTCTGCTTCCATGTCTCTCCATCTTTCTCAATCATTAGTTTTTTTTCTTTTCTAGTACCAGAACGTACCCACGAATTTATTAAAATAATGCATAATAGTTTTATGAAAAGAGAGTGAACTAATGAGTACATGAATTTCGTGAATGATTGATGATAAAATATAAAAGAGAATTCGAGATAGACAGAACCATCTGAAAAATGAAAAATAAATATAATGATTTAAAACAGTCGAAATTTAAAAGTTATCGGAAATGAATACAATGAAAGAGAAGAAAATTGTAGAGTATTTTAAAGATTGTACGTTGAATCTCAAACGTCTAGAAAAATGATGACAGATTATTGATTGGATCGATCTAGTTGAAGGAAAGAATAAAATAAATAAGAAAAAAAATTTATAAAATTTTTTAAAAGGCTCAGAAAAAGATACATTATGTTATAAAATTATAGATAGATAACTACTAAGATCAGTTAAACTGAAATAAAATTGTTGTATTAAAAATAATAATATTACTATATTAATACGAACAAAGTCAAATCATATTTTATTAAATTTGAACTAAACAAAAAAATATAAAAATAAAATCAATCTATCTTCACTAGAAAATTAGTTTGGAAGTTGCGGCATTGGCACTTATTCAATGACTTCAATTAGCCTTTTAGAGGGAATTGAATGGAAGTTCTTTTCTGAAACAAAAAAAAAAAATGCATATGTTAGTCAAAATTATTAAATTATTAAAATGACTCTGGATTTAAAGTGAATGTAGATGCATTTTTTTAAAAAAATAGCTGTGGAATAAGAGTGACAATTTGAGATGCTAGAAGTTTTGTAGTTCTTTTAAAAATGACTCATATTCAATCATACTCACCATTGCATGCAGAGCTTCTAGCAATAAAGGATTCTAATTAGCAGCTCAAAACTTGAATCTTCATATGTATAATGTTGAATCAGACTGCTGTCAAGCAGTTACAGGCTCAAAAAACTTTGAAAAATGTGATTGGAGACATTTGACACTTTGTACACATCTGCAAGCTTATCTTCATACTCAAGCAATGCTTAATCATGTATTTAGGGAGGTCAATAGGGCGGCAGATCTTCTAGCTAAATATTGTCTTGATCAGAGCATGAGTGCAATCTTAGAAATAAGTCAGGCACCAACTGTACTGAGAGGTTTGATTACATTAGATAGATTAGGCCTGGCAACAGCCACGACCTTTCAGTAAGATATCAGATAGAACAAATTTCACTGATATGTGTTGTGTTGCAGGTTGGAAGAACGGGACTGTCAACATCACATTAACAACAAATACTGAACATAACAGTGTTCAGAGGATAAAAAACTCCAAGTTGGGGAAGATCTTTCAAATGAAGCTGACAAAAGCAAGGCAAAGGCAACGCCTCAAACCAAGTAGTCAAGTAAACAGAATGCCTTTTAACTGCTGCTTAAATATAGATTACTATTTATTCATGTAAATTCTGTTGTAATTTTGAATAGTTAAGTTGTGCTTTATTCTTTGCTGGATTCATCACTAAATTGCTCCTCATTTGTTATTTGACACAATAATATATCAAAACCATATGAATTGCATTTTTGCCACATATAATTTAGGCCATTCTTTCATTTTTCGGGAAGCAAATTGCTTCCGGGGGCTTAAATCCCTCTTTGACGTAAGCAATTTATATGGTTTTTTTTTTGGTCTTTTTATGGTCTGGGATACCAAATAAATTCCTCACCAATACAGGTTTAATTTTATTTTTTTAAAAAGAAGCAAGGGAAGTTGAGACGCAAGGCCTTGATGCTGAGGAACAAAGCTGGAAGGACACTGTAACTGAAAATGGAGTTCACACACTGCTGCTTGCTGAACAAGTTGATGAATCCTCTAAGGTGTTTGGAGTTGTCTTCACTATTATAGAGCTTGGCAACTGATTTGGTGCTCTAGGCTTTGGAGCTGGTTCTCTTCACAGTAACAAAGTTTGAATCTAGTTATCTAATTTGATTCGTTTGGATCTCCTATTTGTGATTAAATTGTATTTCATTTGACGATCACTAACCAACTTCGAATACTGGATTCTCTCGTCAATTATGTTGGACTTCGCATAGCAATCTCTAAATTTCTCATAAGAGGCGATATGGATCTATATAAGAATCAAATATATTACTCTTATTTAATCGAACTCCCAATAATATACGATAATTACAATGTACATTTTTGCCTTTAATTGTTATTGTTAAGGTAAGGTGAGCCTAATAATTTTCACTGGTTAAATAGAAAAGGGTTAAAAATGGTTGATCTTTAAAACTTGATATTTTAACAATTATGTGATTTCCGACTTTCAGTCGATAATTTTAAAAAATAGGATCGGTCCCTCCTTTTATATTTACTACTCCATTTGTTTTACTATAAATATACTCACTCTGTCTCATTTAAATGTGAATATTTGACTTTTCACGATCTTCAATGGACATGCTTGATTGTTAATATCTTTTATTACTAATAATTTAATTTACTTTTTAAAAAATATGCTAAACGAGAATTTTAACAATATATAACATAATAGTCTTTATAATTTATTTCTACTTTGAATTTACAGTCAAAGTTTCAAGAGTTTGATTTTGAATCAACAACTAAGCAGATTAGTATTACACAAATATAATACTATTTTTTACTTGATATTTTTATTTTATCTTATCACTTTTCATAAATCTTTTTTTTTTTTTTTTTGAGGAAACTTTTCATAAATCTTAAAGTTTTGATTGTACATAATCACTCGTTTTACTTTTCTCCCTTCTCGTTTAATTTTAGACATGCTAGATGTATGTTGAATTTTACTTATTTGCAATTCAAAATTAAAAAAACGTACTCATATGTTGTGGTGCATAATTATATATCATACATATATATTATTTCTGTTGCATATAATTGTAAACCAGTTATATGTCAAAATTATTATATTTATAATTATATAAAAAAATATGTTTGCGAATAAAAAAATATAACATTTATCTAGCGGGCCAGTCCAGTTATTTTAGACCACTATTTCCTCCTTTTTGTGTAAATAATGTATTGTTAGTAGTAGGGGCATGCTATACGCAGTCCGTATTTTGCCTATTTTGCAATCCAAAATAAAAATACGCCTTCGATATATATGATATGGTCAATAATTATGTATATCAGACACATGCATCATATATACTACTTCCATTGCATACACTTGCAGTTCAGTTATATATTAGAATCATTGTATATATGATTATTTAAAAAAAATACGGACTGCAAATAAGCAAAATACGGACTGCGTATAAAAGGCCTGTAGTAAAGGGGCATGGAGTAATGGATGGAGTAGGTTGTTGTATGCTCCTTTTGATTGTGATATTATAAAGTTTTTAAATTATAAAAGTCACATGTATGTTTTGTTAAATTTATCCTATCGCGTAGGTCATTCGTCCCACTTAAAATTGCTTAGTTGAATTTTTATAGTTAAAATGAACCAACTTTCACTAATAATATATATTTAATGTCAAGATAGTATAATAAATTTATTAGATCAAGTATTTTTAATTACTAGTTTTAAAATTTTCAAATAGTAATATAATTAGTAAAAAATCAGCGCATTTTGACTTCGGAGAGTCAATTAATCTTGTTTTTTTGGAATAGATGAATTTATTTTAAATGCTCTATTAAAGTATCATAACTTTGAAAGGTATGAACGGTCAAATGTAGAAGGTTAAATTATCAATAATTAGTAAATAAAGATGGATCCAGGTCGCTGTAAAGTCCTAGAATAGTACATGTACTACATATAGCTCTCTCTCACTCTCTCAACCTTCTTCCAAACTACAAAGAGAATAATTCTTGTGAGTCCTGCAGATTAGCAAAAATGGCGTCCGTTCTTCAGTTGCAGAGGCAGCTTGCTGATTATTCGAAATCTCTTTACACCGAGGTTTGCACACAGATTAACTCGTTTTTGAAATGCAAAATATAATTATATACGAGTCTGATGAATTTGTTCTGTTGGATTCTGGTTGAAAATGAAAGGGGTTTCTGGATGATCAGTTCAAGCAGCTGCAACAATTGCAAGATCAGAGCAACCCGGATTTCGTGGTTGAAGTTGTGTGCCTCTTCTTTCAGGATTCTGACAGGCTGCTTAATGAGCTCACTAAAACCTTGTTAGTTCTGTTTTCTTCATTTTCTGGGCCTTCATTCATATGTCCCTTTACTGAGATTGATGTTTCTCTGTGTAGGAGCCAACAAACTGTTGACTTCAAGAAGATCGATGCCCATGTTCATCAGCTCAAGGGCAGCAGTTCCAGGTACTTCAGATCCTTATTTACTTCAACAAATCTGGTGATCTATATATGATCTGTACAATTTTCCAGTATATAAGTTCCAGAAAAATGTGGCATTGGTATTAATTATGTTCAGTTCTTGATCAGTATTGGAGCACAGAGAGTTCAAAGAGTCTGCATTGCTTTCCGCAACTATTGCGAAGAACAAAACAGTGAAGGGTGAGCGTTCTTGATCCGTGTGCATAGGAATTAGTTTTGATTTATTTAATCACTGGGCTATTTTTACTTAGCAGGTGCTTTAGATGTCTTCAACTGGTAAGGCATGAATACTCTCTGGTGAAGAACAAGCTTGAGACAATGTTCAAGGTACCAAGTTTTGATTGTTTTGTAAACATCTAGGAATTGTTTTTATACATTTATGAAAATAGAGAAGCGGATCTCTACTAAATTTTAAATGAGTCGGATTTGCTTATAAACACGAGTCTTATAACCCTTTGTTCAAATAATATGATTTGAATTAGTGATTTTTAACTCATGATCATGATCACTATTACAATGTTCAAAGTTGATCTCATTGTAATTGGAATGTGAATTTGTAGCTGGAGAAGCAAGTGTTGGGAGCTGGTGGATCAATTCCAATGCATTGATGATGAACAAGGATGAAATAATGCAACAATATAAGTGTGACAGAAATATTAAAAGGGAATGGAAGAAGCAACAAGAGGAACAAAGCACTTGAGAATTAATGGCTTTTTGGCTTGGATTCTGATTTTGTTGTTTTGTGGGTTTGTGTCTTCATTTTCAAAGTGGGGTTACTCTATATATGTGATGCTATGTTTCCATCTATTAAATGTAGAAATATTTTCTAATTCTTGTAGAATTTCTGGTGCTTCAGCTTTGTCTTGTGCCTGTTGAATGATTGTGAATAAAAGTGTCTAGTATTCCAATCATTGATTATTATAAATTTTAATCTCTTTAGTTTAACAACAAGTCTAATCTGCCTCATCCTTCTTACTTTCCCAGAATCAAATCCCTTGTTTAGAACACTTCTTTTTTACTCCATCAGATTCAATCTCATCATCTGACCGCAAATCTTTTCATATCATATGTGACTATTAATAACTTCAATTGCATACTATAACAAATTAAAATATTTATATATTCAAAAATTACGTTTTATGGAGAAGAGAATTCAAAAATATCTCATAGAGATTGTTTTTTATGTGTTCAGAGAGTGTGATAAACTAGTATATATAGGCACGTGCTAGTCAATTTGTAACATCAAGTGGGGAGTGGGGGGTCTGGTTCTAAGCTTCAGCCGTTGGTAATTTGCTGTGGGATGTAGACACTTCATTCTTGCTGTCATTTTTCTGGAAACTAAAATAAATGAGGCCACTCTTCTTCTTCTTCTTCTTCATGTGTTGTATACTATTTTAAGTGATGCATTAGTAAAATTGTACATTCTGTTGTTGCAAATGATAAGATGCATTGCAAATTAAAGACCATTAAACTCTTTAAAGAAAAAGTGTCAAACTTTTGGAATATATACTTCGCCAAAGAATGTTTGTGTTGTAATTTGCACACGTGCTTATTATATTTTGTAAAACAAATTTCATTTCATTTTATTTTATGATACAGGAAAACGTTTATAGTCGTTTGATAAAAAAGACGACAGAGATATCTATATATTGAAATCTAGATTACTTATCTTTGCAAAAAAATAAAGAAATGTAATGAGATTTAGCATTTTCATCTCTAGCCAATATAATCCCATAAAAGAGTTTGCTTCAAATAACATGGGTGTATTACTTAAAGTAATACGTATAGTGTGAATCAGAAATGGGTCGGCTTGATAAAGGATATGAAAACACCAGACAGCAAAGAGTGCATGTCTTGATAGGCATATCACAAGTCATAAGAGCAACTGATTCTGTAGTTTGGCTGTAACTTTACTTGAATGTTCCAGCATAACTTTTTTTAAATAAAATTCACAGCAGTAAGGCGGAGGATTATATTTAGCTCACCTAACCAAAAGGTCATAAGATTACAAGTTCATTACATCTCCGATGAAGTCTAAAGAGGAAGAAAAGTCCCTAGAAGCATGATAATGCTCCTCAAAAATCCTAAGTAAACTATAATCCTTATTAGTCTCATAAAACCTAAAGCCTATTAGTGAATAGTCAAGACAAAACACAAGACGGCTTTAGGTTAGAGACTAAAGGAAAATAAAGACTCAAAAAAGCACCCAATACAGTATTATGTTGGTGCAGAGCAGGAGAGAGACCCTTGTGATGTGTATTGAGTTCATGGATGAGAGATTTGTAGCTTGCAGTACACATTAGAAACTGTGCAGGCTTGATTAAATCTGTGATGAGTGAAAAGGTGTCCCTCCAGCCTGATTAAAAGACCTAACTTTGGATGACCTTGTAAGTGTTGCAATCGAACAGAAAGATTATTAGCAGTATCAGTTTTGAGTATCAGGGATTCTGATAGTAGGAATCCCTGAAGCATCTATAAGTATTAGACTTCTGACTATAGCTGGGAGGGATAGGCATGTATATTTCTCAGATTTTTTGCTTGTATCAGTTATTTTGGAGAAGAGATCCGCAGGCTGATTTTCTTTTCTCAAAGTGTGTAAAAGGATGCAAGAACCAAGCATATTAGAAATATTATCCAGAAGTGTATACATTCTCCAATGCCATGTAGTAGGGTTCATGATCATGGAAATGGCTTGCAGGCAGTCAGATTAAATGTAAACCGGCTGAATATCTAGAGATGATGAACACATAATTCCAGCTTGTAAAGCATATAACTCAGCATGAAGGGGAGATGTTGCACATATATAAGTAGTTTCAGCATGAACAAAATCCCCGCAGTTGTTCCGAATGAGGATATAAATCCATGCAGGAGCATAATATGGAGAGCTAGAAATCTTATCAGTGTGAATTTTTATATCATCTGGTACAAAGTTCCTAGACTTCTTGGTGTAAGCCAAGCCATTTCAGAATCTGATTAAGGTTTTGGTACAGTGATGGAAGTGGAAGCTTCCTGTGAGCTATTGGTTGATTCTTGTTGTGCACTTAGATAAGATCTCCTTCAAATCCCATCTGATTTCCTGGAAGTAACAGTATGCAGTCTGAGGCCTGGGACTCCTCATTTTCAGTATCTGAAATAACCTTAATTGGGATAGTGTCCCCATCTCCAGAATAGTCACCACCATGGAAAGAGTCTGTAGAATCTTGAGTATGTGAGGGGGTGTGAGCGGGAGATGCAATGAACTTTTCATTTTCCTTAATTGAAGGAAGGTTGGCATAAGGTGGAGTATTGAATTTTGATTTTAGGACATAGATCATAGTAGGCTTTGCAGGTGCATAGCTCCTTTCCTTGTGAGTGCCAGAGGTAGTTGCATCAATAGGAGGTTTTGCCTGTTTTTGGAGGTTTTATTGGATTTGTTTTGCTGGTCATAGGCCTCATTTCAGGGTGAAGGATCCTACATTTATGCATCTCATGCCCTAGCTTTATGTAGTTCTTGCAATAAAGCGGAAGTTGTTCATATTCTATAGAAAAATATACAACCTCTCCTTCTAAGTTTTCTGTCAAGGTGACTGTACCATGTAACTTTTCCAGTCAGTAAATCTCAACACAAAATTTTACTGCAGAAGGCCTAGTAAGACTAGCTGTAGCGGAATCGATCTTAATACATCTCCCAATATTATTCCCTACTGATTCAAGCATAGAAATATTGTGCCAAAAGATTGGAATATTATGCAGTGTAACCCAGATGGGCATAATAGATGTCTCTATATCAGGATGGTTCTAAGTGAGTCTATCATTTGAAATACAAGCATGATGGTTCCATTGAGAGATATAAGGCCTGCTTGGTGGCTCAGGGCTTCTCTCAGATTTTGAGTTTTTTTTTTATCATACCTTCAGTCTGGTGATCAAAGCTGCTAGGGCTCGTATGATAATCGCCATTGCCACTATGAGAAAGTGGCCGCTTCATCATTTGGATGTCAATAATGCCTTTCTAAACGGGGTTCTTGATAGCCCAGTCTATATGGCTCAACTGTTTGGATATCAGGATCCTGCTCGACCGAATCATGTTTGTGTACTACGCTAGGCAATCTATGGTCTCAAGGAAGCTCCCAAGGCTTGGTTTGATCATTTCAGTGCCTTTATTTGTGGACTTGGCTTTGTTGGAAGCTTGTCAGATCCTTCACTATTTGTGTTCACTCGCGATTCGGTTATCCTCTACCTCTTCTTCTACGTTGATGACATCATTCTCATCGAGAATGATGGGGTTGCCATTCGCAGCTTCATAGCTTGTGCTGATCGAGAGTTTTCCGTCAAGGATCTTAGACATCTCAGCTATTTTCTTGGTTTGGAGGTTATTACCACTTCTACGGATTGTTCCTGGGTCAGGCCAACATGCTAGGGATATTCTTCAGCGGGCAGGAATGTTGGATGCTACACCAGTCTCCACACCATTCCATCCTTTGTCCCAGCTTCATGGCAGCACTAGTGGACCATTTCACAATTCGAAACTATATCGGTCCCTTGTGGGTGCTCTTCAGTACCTTACCGTCACTCGACCTGATTTGTCTTTTGTAGTCAATTTAGTGAGCCAGTACCTTCAGGATCCACATGATGATCATTTTTCTGTCGTTACTCAGATACTCAGATATGTTTGTGGCACACAACACTGTGGCAAGAATTTTTAGCTAATGGTGTTTCAGAGGTTCTGGCATATACAAATGCGGGCCGGACGCGCTGCTTGGAGACACGTCACTCTACTTATGGCTATGCTATCTTTCTTGGTGGGAACTTGGTATCATGGAGTGCGAATAAAAAACCTACAGTATCTCGTTCGATCTCAGCATCTGAGTATAGAGCTCTTGCGAATACAGTTTCAGAGGTTGTTTGGCTGACAGAGATTCTTCGGGATCTTCATTATCCGCTTCTGGGATCGCATGTTCTTCTCTGTGACAATAGCGGTGCTATCTTTCTTGCTGAGAATCATGTTGCTAACAAGAGAGCGAAACACATTGACATTGAGTACCACTTTGTGCGAGAGCTGGTGGCTGCTGGCAAGTTTCATGTTGGTCATGTTCCTACGTTGTTGCAGGTGGCAGAAATTTTCACTAAGGAACTCAACCATTCTTTGTTTTACTTCTTCCGGTCCAAATTTCGCGTTTCGATCAATCTGACGCTCCACTTGAGGAGAGATGTGACAATAGAAGACTTGGAAGATTTAGATGATAGTTAATTGTGTCTTTTATATTTTGCACATATCTCCCTTCATAGCACAAACCCAATTCGGGTCCTTGAGAGTTGCACTATAATCTTGAGACTCGGAATGATTCATAACCTTTTTAAGAAGACCGGTAGTAACAAAATATGGATGAGATATCATACGACGCATACCATCCTAGTTCCTAGTAACCATCTTATGTTTGCGGTGAGGAGGAGAATCTGAGTCAGACGTAGAGTTTGAATCAGAACCAGAAGAAGTCGGAGAGTTTATTGGCTGAGATGGAGGAGATGGCAGAGATGGTGGTGGTGGTAAGGTTTGAAATGATCATCTAAAGAGCAAAGGGAGCAAGGTCGAGAAGGCGATGGTGCAGCTGATGACGGCTCAACCGGTGCAACTGACAAAGGCTCAACTGATGCAGCTGCAAGCTCAAAAAATGTGGATATCTCCATATCTAAATAGAGCAATCAGATGATTAGACGTAGGGGAAAAAGTTTCATCAAACTGGACATGGAGAGAGACATCGATGCGTAGTAGGGTCGAGGTACTGAAAACCCTTGTAATTACGGCTATAGTCGAGGAAAACATATGGAATCGAGCGAGGTGCAAACTTATTAGCAGCAATGACACACGAGAATGGATACGCACCACAACCAAATGGGAGAAATAAAGTATAATTTGGAACAGTTCCAAAAACAACCTCGAAGGGAGATTTACCACCAAGAACCAAACTAGGGGGACGGTTGATGATGTAAACTACAGAAGAAAATGTTTCCACCCAGTAAGCATACGGCACTGATGAGTGATATAACATAGCAAGTCATGTCTCTGTAACGTGTCGATGTTTGCACTCAACTCGTCCATTATGAGCAGGCGTATAGGGACATGCCATCTGATGATGGATGCCGCAAGATACAAAATGTGCCTGCAAGCGATGATTGGTGACCTCCATTTGAAAAACCCTAACTTTCATGAAAAATTGGGTCTCAACAAACTTCTGGAACATGAGAAAGGTGTCATAAAGATATGACTTTCGTCGTAGCGGGAGAAACCATGTAAACTGTGAAAAGTCATCAATGAATACAACATAGTAGGAAAAGCCTAGTGGGGATGCAGTATAGGCTGGAGTTGGACCTCACATATCACATTGTACTTTCTCCAATAAGCCAACTGCCTTCTTGTCACTAACTAGCAAATGGTAAATGAGTTCTCTTGGCCATCTGACAAGGAGATCAACTAATAAGCGAAGGCTTAGCAGTAGAAACAGAAATATGACCCAACTGATTCAGTATCTGAAAAGTATCATGAGAGACATGCCCAAGTCGAGAGTGCCATAACTCAAATGAAACTCCGTGCTTTGTAGAACGCAAATCACCCAAAAAATAAGAATCACCATATTCGAGATGATAAAGACCTTCAATATGGCGCCCATAGCCAATTACTTTCCCAGTCTGCTTGTTCAAAATCGCGAAAATGTCATCATCAAATACAACTCTTATGGGTAGGTCACCGGTAAGTTTACTAATAGACAATAAATTTCTGGTAAGACCAGGAACCACGAGAACATTATAAACCGAAATATTTGAAAGATCACACTGACCAACGTGAGAAATTTGGAGATTCTGACCAGGAGAAAAATTAGGGGTCCATTTAAATGCCTTCATGAGAGATCCCTTGAATTACCACATCGATTTCATCCAACATCTTTGGAAATCTTCAGGTTCTTTAAATCGAATCATAATGTGATTGTAGTCAATCGAGCCCAAGTGGTATCTCCCTTTGAAGCCAATTGATTTGAATGCTTCATTGAGGAACTCCATCGGCGGTTTGAGTCTTGTAAATTTCCCAATCAAGGCATTGTTGTAGTGCTCCAATAATCCGGCGACCTTTTCCGACGATATTATACAAGCAATTTTTCCTTTGTATTCTGGGACGGGATGAATCAATGGGTTGGATGGGAGAGTTGTAGAGAGTGGAGTTGGTTTGGTGGTGTGGACTTGAAAAAGTGAGGTTAGGGGTGGCTCTGCCGCGGTTAGGTGGCGGTTCCGGCATTATAGCCACTTTGTGACCGTTGAGGTGGAGAACAGTTAGTAATAATGAAAATGAAGGAAAGAGAAGAAAATTATTGTAGAGAGAAGGGAGAAGAACAAAAATTAGAGAGACGTTGTGTTTGTCTAGATTTCTAGATTGAAAGGAATGTTCCAACATAATTGTTTTTTATGACATCAAACAATGTATCAGTCCAATAAGAATATCAAGTTTCTCTCTCTAAGTCAAATGCTCCACCTTCTCTCTAAAACTTTTCCCCAAATTCTTTCCATTACGGTTTATTTCAAACCACTTTCACTTTCAACGGTCACATAACAACACAAAACATGTCGGTGCCGCCGCATCTCCGCGGCGGAACCACCGCCCCTCTAAACTTTCTGCATGCTCTGAATGTCAAACCTCCACCGCTCTACCTCCCTTCCCTCTAATCCATCTATACAACCAATCCCTGAGTACAAAGGCAAGATAGCATGTATAATTTCACCGGAAGAAGTTGCGGCGTTATCGGAGCACTACATCAACGCCTTAATTTGCAAGTTCTCCCGCCTGAAGCCATCAATGGACTTCCTACAGGAAGCTTTCAAATCTGTCGGTTTCAACGGAAAGTACCAACTGGGCTCCATCGACTACAAGCATGTGTTGATCCGGTTCGACGATCCGGAAGATTTCCAGCGCTGCTGGATGAAATCACTGTGGTCATTTAAAGGTATAAACATGAAGGTATTCAAATGGACCCCCAATTTTACCCCAGATTCTGAAACCTCTATCTTACCTGTTTGGATTACTATACACAATGTGCCCATTTTTTGGTATAATGTGGCCATGCTTGAGTCCATTGGGAACAAAGTAGGAAAATATATAAAGATCGATCAGGCAACTGCAAAACTGTCTAGACCCTCTGCCGTAAAATTATGTGTTGAGATTGATCTTCTAGCTAAGCTGCACAATTCAGTGTCTCTCACAGTTAATATGCAGGGGGAAGTTGCGGATTTCCCTATTGAATATAAACTCCTCCCTCTATACTGCAAGCATTGTAAGAAGTTGGGCCATGAACTGCATGAGTGCAGAATCCTCCATCCTGAGCTTAGGCCAATCTCCACCAGAACCCAACAAACTAGACCACCCCCATCTACCATGCCAAAAAAGCCAGCCCTCAACACTAAACAGAACCAAAAAGAAAGCCTTCACAAAGCAAGCTCCTCTAAACCAACCCTGGAAAAGGACATTCCTCAACCACAGTTTATGTATGTCCAAAAGACAGATGCATCAAAACTCCATGGTTCTCCTCAGGCTCAGATGAAAGATAAACAAATCATCTCAGCAGTGGTTCCTGATCTGACAACAACTCACACTCCAACCCCAAGTACCCCCACTTCCAATGCCCCTTCTATACTCCTCACTGCACAACCAGACCAGAGCCCAACAATTGCCTCAGGTCTAGTACAGGGTGATACATATTTTCATGCCATCACAATTCAGGAAGACTCTATAGTTCAATCTCAAATTCCTTCACTAGTTTTGGATCCACCAATCATCCAAACCAACCCTTAGACAGTTGTACTGGATTGGGAATCTCCAAAAAGACCAAACACCTATGCAAAGGATGACATCAGAATTCACTCAGGTAAACTCCCTGTCTCCCCAGATAGCTCCTTTAACACTGATACTTTTACTTTTTGTTCCCAGCCTAGGAAAAATGGGAATAGATTCCTTCCTTCCTCTTATTGAAGAAGGAAATGATGAAACTGAAGGTGATCTGGTTAAGGAACACTCTACTAACAAGGACACAGCTCCTGAGCTCTATCAGCCAGATTTGGCTACTGATATGGTACCTACTCAGGTTAGTCACTCCTCATCTAGCTCAGTCTCTCCAATCCCTGCTATTGACAATTCTAATTATTCTTAAAAAATTGATACATATTTAACTCAGAAAAATAGAATTGTTACTAGAACAGCCACAAAAAGCATCAAAACTCGTAAAATATGATTAGTAAGACACTCGGAATCAATGTGTTGGTTTGGAATGTGAGAGGCATGGAAACATCAATGTTGAGACTAGAGAAACTTATCAGAATTCACAAGTTGGATATGATTTGTATCATTGAACCTCAACACCATTACTCTGAATGTGTTACTTACTGCAATAAACTGAATTTCAAACATTGTCTATTTTCTACTCTATGTAATATATGGATTATGTGGAACACTCAGTTAGATATAGTTTTAAGATCTGACAATAGTCAATTATTTTCAGTACATCTCACTAGCCATATTCTGAATGAGGTCACTCATCTTGTAGCAGTTTATGGCTTGAGATCTAGGAACGAAAGAAAAGAACTATGGCTGGACCTTAAAACTCTTAATCTTTCAGAAGCTGTATATATTGGAGATTTTAATGCCATGACTTCCATTAATGAATATAAGGGCCACTCTTCCCCCCCCCCCCCCCCCCCCTCTAGGTAGCATGCAAGATTTTAATAAATTCATTGATGAAATGGCACTGCATAATGTAAATACAGTAGGTAATTACTTTACATGGTCTAATGGTAGGATTAAGAACTGTGGGGAAAAACTTACACTGGAGAGGCTGGACAGAGCTCTATGTAACTCTCAGTGGCAGTCAAAATTTCCACAGTCTTCAGTCCAAGTTTTAAATAGATTATCCTCAGATCATAGTCCTTTATTAGAATAGCTGGTAATATTCCCTCAGTGCCAAGGCCTTTCAGATTTGTGAATACATGGTTCAAAAGGGATGACTTTATGGATCTCATTAGATCTCATTGGAGTCATCCACAGGAAGGCCGAGGAATGCTAGAAATTTTCCAGAAACTAAACTACCTCAAATTTTTTTAAAAAATATGGAATTAAGAGGCATTTGGTAACATTGGAGAAAATGTTATAAAGGCTGAGGAAAATTGTAGAATCCAGGAACTAGCCTATGAATCTGACAGTTCAATTCATGAACTTATCAAATTTAACAAGGCTAAAGCTCTTTTACAAAAAAGCATTAAAAGAGGAGAAAAATTTCTAGAAACATAAAGCAAAAGTAAAATGGCTAAAAGAGGGTGATGAAAATACAAAATTTTTCCATCAATCAGTTTTGGAAAAAAGATGTAGATTACAAATCACAAAAATAAAAAGCTCTTCGGGATCTTGGTTAGTTGATAAATCTGATATAGAAAATGAAGTTGTATCTTTCTATCAAGATTTATTAACTGATCAACCACATCCTCATCAAGATGTTTTTTCCTCACATTTTCTGTCAAAAATTCCAAAAGGTATCAATTATGAGGACAATGACAGTTTAATGAAGCTAGTTACTTTAACAGAACTTAAGCAGATTGTCTTTGGCATTAATAAGTCCAGCAGTCCAGGGCCTGATGGCTATACTGCACATTTCTTTATTAAAGCATGGGACATCATCTGCTTAGATTTATTAGAGGCATCAAATGATTTTCTTTCTAGGTCTCATATACATAGGGGTATATCCAGTACTTGGATCACAATTATCCCTAAAAAAGAGACTCCAATCACTTTCAGTGATTATAGGCCAATAAGTCTTTCCAATGTCACAAATAAATTTTTTTCAAAACTGTTAATGGAAAGACTTAAGCCTTTGATGCCCAAATTGATCTCACCACAACAGACCGCATTCCTAAAAAATAGAGACATCTCTGATAATGTCATCTATCTTAAGGAGATGTTCAGATTTTTAAATAGAAAGGATAGAGACCCTAACTGCATATTAAAACTTGATCTGATGAAAGCTTTTGATAAGGTCAGCTGGACTTTCTTAAAAAAAATTCTCCAGAAATTTGGTTTTCAGGGTAAGTTTATTCAGTGCATAATAAAAAATCTGTCAGATGCTTGGTTCTCTGTCCTTATAAATGGCTCACCTGTTGGATTTTTAAGAGCAACCAGAGGCATTAAACAGGGTGATCCCCTTTCCCTCTTCCTTTTTAACATATTCTCTAAAGCCTTCTCTAGGAGTTTAGCATTTGTTTTTGAATCTGGAAACATGACATATTACTCCCTGCCCAGAAATTCAGTCCAAATATCCCACCTTAGCTATGCTGATGACACAGTAATCTTCCTCAAGGCTTCCAGAATTAATTTGATCAAAATGAAAGCCTTCCCTGTAAAATTTGAGGAGACCTCTGGACAGAAAATAAATTTTGAAAAAAGTGAATTTTATGTCAAAAAAACCATCACTGTTGCCAAGCTGAGACATATAAAATCTATAATGTGCATGAAACATGGTAGATTACCCTTTAAATATCTTGGAGTACAAATATATGTGGGTAGGACTCTTAATATCCATTTCCAGTCATTATTGGAAATGATTGACAAAAGAGTCAGAAATTGGAAATATGTGTGGTTGTCATCTGGAGGTAGATTGACTCTAATTCAATCTTGTCTTTACTCACTACCACAACATATATGGGCAGTAATGCTCCCCACTAAACAGACCATAAAAAAAATTAAAAGGAAACTGGCAATTTTTTTCTGGGGAGCTATTGAATCAGGTCCTAAAAAAACCTGGAGAAAGTGGGATCTTTTGTGTTATCCCACTTCTCAAAATGGTCTGGGTTTCAGGTCTTTATCCACCATAATACAGGCTTTCTCTGTTTTCCTGGCCTCCCTGCCTGACACATTTAAAAAATCACAAATTTGGAAGAGGATTTGCAAAGTTAATATTCTTGCTGAATACTCCTCTAAGGTGATACATGGGAATGGGAAATGCAACTTATGGACCTCTAATTGGACAGACTGTGGTCCACTTATTGATTTTTACCAACCAGTACAGGAAACCTTTCTCAGCCTAACTGTTGCACAATTTTTACAACAGAAATCACAGTTTCTCCCTCTTCTAGCTCACCACCTACCTCCACATATCATTCTCATCCTCCAAAACTCCTCCATTGTTCCCCACAGGCCTGACCAACACATATGGAAACCAAGTGTCACTGGAACCTTTACTTTCAAATCTGCTTACGCAGTGCTCAGAGAACCAAAACAACAATTCCCAGTTATGACCAAAATCTGGACACCTCAGTTACAAAAAAAAAAAATCTCCATATTCACGTGGAGACTTTTAAATGCCTTGTTGCCTTTTGATGACATCATTAGACATTTTGGCTTTCAGTTTCCATCAAAATGTTGCTTTTGCTGTAACTCTGAGTCCCTACATCACTTCTACACCCAATGCCCAGTTGCCATCTCATTATGGAAGTATATGCACCAAATTTGTTTTTCTGAATTTCTCAGGTGTGACAACTTATGGGATAGACTGGCAACCTGCTGGGTTTTTTCTGGTTTATCAAGGGCTCACACTAAGATTAATCATGTGGCTCCTTCACTGGTGTGCTGGATCCTTTGGAAAGCAAGAAACAGAAAGCTTTATGAGGACATCCCTCCTTCAAATGAGGAGGTGACAAAGGAGCTAAAACAATCACTATATTTAGCCTTCTCCAGAAAACCAATGATTCTGACCAGAGAGTGGATAAGGAACTTTCTGAATCTGGGGTCATTCCCTCTCCTTACATCCCACCGAAGCCAAATTTTATCCCACTACTGTGGAAAAGACCTTCCTTTGGCTACAAAGTAAATGTGGATGCATCTTGGTCAAAAGGGCAGGCTGGTTTGGGTATCATCATCATAAATGCTCAAGCTTCTGTGATATGTGCAAAAAATTTCTACATCACTTCCCCTACTCCACTTCATGCTGAGCTACAGGCTATTGAACAGGGGATCATCACAGCTAAGTCACTTTCCCTTTCACATTTTTCAGTTGAAACTGACTGTCTCCTGGCTTTACAGATGATAAAAAATCCTAAAAAAAGACAGTGGAAACTTTTTCACCTCTGGCACTCTATAGAAACACAGCTTGGCTCTACTGAAATTCATCACACTATGAGGGAGGGCAATTCAGCTTCAGACTCTCTGGCTAAGCTTGCTCTGTCAGAAAAAAAAGGATGCCATTTATTCCTAGTCTACCATGCCTTCCTCTACAAGGGGTCTTGCAATTCTTGATGCTGAACAGGTCCCAGCCATCAGAATTTCCCCTCTGCAGCAGTACACTCCAGATTGACCATGGCAGTTTTTTTGGTTCTTGACTATTAGTAGTAAATATGTTAGGCTTTTTGTTCCTTCTCCACACTTTTGATTAACTTGTACATGGTTTAGGCGGCTAAGTTGCTCTTCGTTTCGACGTTGTCTAAGAAGCTTCCTTTACATGATATAAGTCTCAATCTCTAGTGTGAGGATGACACTTTTTTTGTCATCTCTAGGTGAAAATTTTTGGTTTTTGGCCTAGCATTTTATTTTCCTCACCGTCTTGCCAAGATCTGTAACAAACTGAGCTTTTATGTTGCTCCCTTTATTTTCAGTTCTGTTTTTATTTTGGGTTAGGGGTGCCCATTAATTCCCCCACCTTTGAGAGGTGGTATTTATTAAAAAAAAAAACATCAAACAATGTATCAAGTTACTTAGAGCAACTCCAACGCAGCGCCATATATAGCGTTGGTTGTGAGTACCGGCTCTTTTATAGTGTTGCGCCATTTTTGTGGGTATATCTAACGCACGTACGTCCGCGCTATATATGGAGGAGAGGAATAGGGAAACGGCAATTCTGCTGATTTACTGTACCGAACACTATATTTGAGATATTCATTTTTTATTATCGAACATTTGAATTCAGGTTTACGTTAGGTGTCTTTTATTTAAATGGTTTGTTCCCGCCTGGGCATGTGTAATTAGGTTTAGTTCGGGTTTTGCTTCTGTGTTTTTAATTAATTAATTTTCCTTAATTTTTTGTAATTTTAATAAAATTCATCATTTATTTATTTAATCCTACAAAATTCACTAACTTTAATTTTATAAAATAAATATAATTAAAGTGGCATTGTAATTGAGGTTGAAGTAATTACAACTACAATGAAATAATTGAGCTTGAATATGATGAAATATAATTATGTTAGTATAGTTTTATTGATTTGGAATTGAAATTGAATATAATAAATATTTAGAAATGCAAAAATAATGTAAACCACAATATTTCAACCATGTGAAAATATAAAGCGAAATTAAAATTCATACATACGAAGAAACACAGGAAATACATTATTCAACACACCAACATTACTTTAAATAAAATTAAGTAAATAATGAAAATAAAATAAAAATACTTAATTATACTTAGAAGTCGTTTGGTTCATATGGGAATTAGAATCATGCGTTAATCTTCAAATCACGTGAATTTACTTCCCACATCAAATTACTCATATTAACTCTAAATTTGTTTGGTTGAAATTGGAGTAGTTTGTTGTTCCTGAGAATCATTTTATTTCACGTTGTTTGGTTCACCTCATTTATTTACCGCACGTAATAACTCTTTTCAAATTATTTATTTTATTTTAATAAATATTGGTAAAATATCATCTAAAATTAATTTCTCTCTCCAAAGCATTTTTTAAGGAAAAATCAAATGAACAAACAATGATTAAAAAAACTTTAATGTTAACCTCATGTTGAAATAAAAAATTTATATATCAATATAGCATATAATAAATTTAGTTCATGATAGAATGAGTGAATCAATATAATATTATCAACAAAAATTTATCAAGTTTATTTACTGTTTTAAAGTTCAAGCAACTTATAATCGAACTCAAATAATTTTGTCATGTTTAAATTTTAAAATTGTTACAATGTTTTAAGTTAAAATATAAATTCATAAAAATTTGTATTTTTTCACTTGGTTGAAAATATTTGTATGATTATCTATATGTAAAATTGTATGACCACAAATAATATTATTAGTACGTTTGTGGGGTAGATGGGTAAAATTACAACAAACTAATGAGGGATTTCTAAATTACCTAGGGGGTACACGGTACGAAAGTTCCCACGTTTTGTAGGAATTGTATTTTCCGCGTAGTTACAAATTCCTAGATAATAGATAAATTCTGCGAACCAAACAATTCGAAACATATCAAATTCCTGGGAATTTCATTTTCCCACATGAATCTACGCGTACCAAACGACCTCTTAATATGGTGGAACATCTCCTCCTGATCCACCTAAATCACCAAAGAAAGTTCCAAACTGATCGAGTGTGGGTGATGATCTTGCTTCTTGTTCTTGATTTTTCATAATCTCTCTACGTTGATGTTGTATCCACATTCGCTTTTCTGGATCGGTGATAGTATCGATATCCTGCATAAAAATCTGGTTTCTTTCCATATTTTTTAGTGTTTCCAATTTTTCTTTTTGAATTTGAATTTTTTGCCTCTCCAACTCCATCTTTTGATTGTGTATCAACATTCTGTTCTCCTCATTCTTACCTAGCATGGCAGAAAGTTTTACATTTTGATCTTTAAAATGATCGATCATACTGGACATTTGATTATCCATTTTTTTCTTTATTTTAGAGTTCTTCACCCCCAACGGTCGCTTTGAAGATGATCCGCCGCCACTGTCGTCGTCCAAATTAATAGAGAGTGATGGACAAGTGGAAGATGAAACATTTGAAGAAGAATTTGGTGTAGGTGGATCAGAGTCCAAAGCTACATAATTTATATCCCTTCTTGGTTTTTTGGTTGAGGAGTGATCGTTATACTTCACAAAATCTTTCATTATATCCCATACATGATAGAATTTGAAAAGTTTTGTTTGCTCAAATAATGCTCGTGCTTGAGCCATCTTCATAAGGTAAAAAATACATATAAGTCATATATGTTGTATAGATAGAATCAAAAATCATTTATAGTGTACGACTACTCACCTCGTCGAGCTGTGAAGCTCCACTTGGATGTGCAGGTTCCACTTGTTTGATGTATGCAAGCAATAATCCGACGTCTTTCTTGATTATGTTTACTCGTGATTGTAAAGATCGCACGTTCCTACCGGACAAACCTATCTCCCCGCTGCTTCTTCGTTGTAGCATTTTGCTATATTACCCCAAAATGCCTCACTTGATTGATACCTACCCTTGATACTATCTTGAGACATGTCGACGTACAACCTACAAACAATGACATCTTCTTGAATACTAAAACCCTCACCCCTAGGCATATTTGAGAAAGAAGAGGATGAACTATGGAGTGTATATATCTTCAACGAAGAGGATTAAACTATGGAGCTGTATATAGCTTCAACGAAGGATGAAAATATGGAGTTGTATATAGCTTCAACGAAGAGGATGAAACTATGGAGTTCTAGATAGCAGATGATGCAGTAGGTGGTACATGGTAATGCATGTTTATAATAGGAAATATATGATATCATGAAATCTTATCGTGATATAATATTCGTTGGATTAGATTTCACTCTCATCCGTTTATCCACTCGAATAACTAGATTAAACCACATCAACTTTACCTATATTTCAAACGCTAGATCAGATTTCATCACAACCTGAACCGTTCATATTATTTTTTCAACCCTACCTATCCCAACAGTATTATATATATATATATATATATATATATATATATATATATATCTATACCTATCAGATTGGATTTCCATGAGTTCTCAACCGTTCTTTTGGATTGCAAACACCAACCAACCATATCAAGCTCGATCATGACGACAACCATTAGATTAGATTTCATTCACATCTTAACCGTTCATGTTATTTTATTAACCCCACTTCTCATCTTTTATTCACAATATTTCACCTTTCATTCCACTTGAAACTCTATAAATAAATCTATATACTACCTCATTCTTCCATCTTAAACAAAATATCTATATGTTACTTCATTCTTCCATCCCAAACATAGTCTTCCAATATACATCTTTCATCAACATCAAAACCATCACATACTACTCCAAAAGATGAACTTTAATTTTGGAAGTTCATCAAGTATTTACTCGGATGATTTATCTTCCTCTGAAAATGAAAATCATATTTCTATTCAAGATGATTTAGATCGTGATGATGAAGTCATACGCCAGATGATTCAAAACAATAATCAGATGGTTGAGTATCTGATCAGCAACCAACAAATTGAGCGCCCCCGTGGTGGTTCTGTTTTCGGCCATCGAGTTGTCAATCGAAAGCGCGAGGGAGGTCATGCCAAATTAATGGAGGATTACTTTTCATAGAATCCAACATTTGGAGCAGGGGAGTTTCATCGGCGATTTTGTATGCACCGACACCTATTCTTACGAATTGTTCATGATGTCCAGAATCACGATCGTTACTTCCAACAACGTCGTGATGCACTAAATAAACTAGGCATTTCGCCGTTGAAAAAAAATGTTGCAGCAATGAGAATGCTAGCATATGGGGTACCAGCCGATTCCACCGATGAGTATGTTCGAATTGGCGAGTCCACTACACTTGAAAGTTTCAAGAGATTTTGTCGGGCAATCGTTGAAATTTATGGAGAGAAGTACTTGAGATCACCTACACCCGATGATATTGCCAGACTCCTACACATTGGAAAGCAAAGAGGTTTTCCTGGAATGTTGGGGAGTTTAGATTGTATGCACTGGAAGTGGAAAAACTGTCCAATTGCATGGGGTGGACAGTATTCAGGTCGTAGTGGATCACCAACTATTATTCTTGAAGCCGTAGTTGACTACAATTCGTGGGTATGACATGCATATTTTGGAATGCCAGGAACGAACAATGACATCAATGTGCTAGAGGCATCGCATTTATTTTCCAATCTAACCCAAGGTATAGCTCCTATTGCTCGTTATTCTATACAGGGAAAAGAATATGATATGGGTTATTACCTAGATGATGTTATATATCCAAAATGGGCAACCCTTGTGCAAACCATTCGCGATCCCAATAATGCAAAATAAAGACATTTTGCCAAAAATTTGGAAGCTTATAGAAAAGATGCTGACCGTGCTTTTGGTGTTCTACAGCAAAAGTTCAACATAATTGCAGGACCTGTGAGATTTTAGGAAAAGGAAGTGTTGCATGATTTTATGATAACTTGTATAATCTTACACAATATGATAATAGAGGATGAACGCATGCCTAACCCAATAGTTTATGAATCAAGAACCAGCGAAGTAGCCGATATCGAAAAGGTGGGAAATGATAATGAAAGATTCCAACAATTTCTTGACCGTTTTAGACGAATTCGAGACCGGTCTGCTCACCATGAACTCCGTGATGCTTTGGTTGATCATTTGTGGACGCACCTGAGTACTTCGAACGAAGAAAATTAGTTTACTATATCAAGTTGTATTTGTTGTATGTTTTTTTTTCCAGTTGTACTCCATAAATAAGTTGTTTTTGTTTCTCATGTTTTTCATTATTATTCTGACATCTGGTGTACTTTGGGCAATGAAATGCAATAGTAGTTATTATTGGATAATTTAATCATTACTTTTTAAAACCGTGGAACAAACTTAAATGTATTAAAAATCATCAAAAAAAAACTTACAATAAAATTCATGTGCACAATAATTATTTATGTATAATAAAATTTTAATCTGAATATGAATTAGATATTTAATTTATTGAAATAAATTTAGTTGAATCTGAAGATTTAACAATATTTATTTAAGATAAAAAAATGAAAATATATAAGACAATAGTAAAATATAAAACTAAAAGTAAATAAATAAATAAAATAATATATCTTGAATAGTATATAAAGGAATATTCTTTTTAGGGTGAAATATAGCGCAATTTATATCGTACATCGGGTGAACGTACCCCGAAACCCGTATCAGTAAATAAAAGTAAGTATTCGAGTAAACTTCCGTTCGTTTTTAACCAACGTTAAATTACGTTGAATATTAACCGCATTATCCACGTTTATTTCACGTTGAATATTAACCGCATTACCCACGTTTATTTCACATTGAATATTAAATGACCCACGTTTATTTCTGATATTTTTCAATACAATATCTGGCCAGGGAGGGATGGAGTGGTGTACTTAAATACCTATGCACATTCCATCAACACACGATGCACATACAGTTGATTTGGAATTCACAATCATACATTTTAAATATGCATATCGTTCTTCAAAAATAATTACTACAATCAAAATAAAAATTTACATTTTATGTTCATTCAAACTACAATCATTAACATAATTAATATTCTATGAACATAGTTCACATACGTGATTTAGAATTCACATAATAGTATACTGGAATACGCCCACTTAAGATTAGGATGCACAATATTTTTCAATAAATATACAAAGCACAGTCAATGGGTACTTAAATAGTTATGCACATTCCATCAACATATAATGCACATCCATTAGATTTGGAATGCACAATCGTATTTTTAAATGCACATGTTTTTTATATAAAACATACAGAAAACCTTAGGAAGTGGTAATAAATTAATTATGCACATTCTATCCACATATAATGCACCTAGAGTAGATTTGAACTGCACATCCATATATTTTATTAATGCACATGTCTTACAATTGTACACTCATCTACCCATATCCAACCACCAAACGTTACAACATCATCCGCAGCCTACCAAAATCACAAAATTGCTAAGAAAAACGCCAAAAAACTACATTATTTACGCCGCCGGAATTACTACACATGAATCAGCAAAATCCTCGTCCTCCATCACTAAACTTGGTATACCTATTAATAATTTAATCTGCCATCAATATAAACAAAAGATTTACCATTAAATCAACACATAATGTTTTTAGTTTTGAATTAACCACGATATTTAAAACCTTACCCACAATAATAGATCATCTGCTTCCATAACTCTCTTGTTATATCACCTAATCCAATACCATCGCGTTTTTGTATATATAATCTGTTTGATACATCACCCAATTCAGTAATAGCGGCGTGCGGGTGGGTTTAGATTGGTACGTGAATGTGCAGTTCAAATGATATTATCAGCAAACGATGCGGCGGTTACGATTTGGTGGGGAAGTGGAAAGTGATTTAACCTCGCACGTCACATATATTTACTATTTGTAAAAATGTCTACTTATTGCACATAGGGGTTTCGGGGTACGTACACCCGTGATAGCATTTACTTACTGGAAATATAGTGTTGTGGGTTGGAAATAAATGGTGTAAAATTACTGTAACAACACCAAATATAGTGTAGAATAAACCAAATTTGGTGTTTCTCCTTTAGAGATGCTCTTAGAGACAAAATCATGCAACAACTGATAAAATGCAAATGTACATCAGGAGAAAAATATGTATAAAACCTAAAACATCAAACTTTAACACAAAAATCAAAACTGAAACATCTATATATTGCAAGAAATTTTTACTTAAACAGACACCTGTAAATAATGTCAAAAGTTTCAAGGGTTAGTTAACATTTAGAGTAGCCATTGGCAATTAGGCGACTTCTGTATTCCACCTGAAGGCGATTAACCTCTATGACCTTAAGGGCATATTTAATATGTCTGAATTGAACTGAACTAAACTAAACTAAACTGAAAAATACTTAACAGAACTATAAAATACTTATCTGAACTAAAAAATATTAAATTAAACTAAACTAAAAAATACTAAACTTTCCTTAACTAAGTTAAAATTCATTTGATTTTTTTGATAAAATATATTTATATTCATAGCATAAAAATAAATAAGACCAAGAATGGTACAACATTATACCACATGTTGATGGATTTTTACCAGCTTGTCCAACTCTTTTGTTTCTAAAGCTAACAATGGGGAAAAGTTAACACATGAAAGACTGGATAGAGCCATATGCAGTTTTCAGTGGCAAGCTAAATTCCCACTTTCCTCTGTTGAGGTACTTAATAGATTATCTTCAGACCATTGTGCTCTATTACTTAGAATAGCCAGCAACATTCCCTCGGTACCAAGACCTTTTCAGATTTGTTAATACCTGGTTCACAAGAGATGATTTCATGGATCTCATTAGATCACAGTAGAATCATCCACAGGAAGGACGAAGCATGCATAACTTTTTCTAAAGCTAAATTACCTCACAAACTCTCTTAAAGTTTGGAATAAAGAGGTTTTTGGTAATATTGGTGAAAATGTTAAAGAGGCTGAGGAAAATCTTAGACTCCAGGAACTAGCTTTTGAAGCTGGCAGTTCAACCAATGAATTAATCAAATTCAATAAAGCTAAAAATCTGTTATTGAAAGCTTTAAAAGAGGAAAAACATTTCTGGAAACATAAAGCAAAACTTAAATTGCTAAAAGAGGGTGATGAAAAGCCCCGGGTGTCCCGGGGATAGACACTCCGACGCTCAAGTCAGTATATTTGCTTAAGGCGTAAAGTATAAAGTATGAGATTAGATGAGAGGTCTACCAAACCTTTATGGTATTTATATGGCTACGATCCGTAGATCACCAAGATATGTATTTATGGTATGAATACAACTCTTACCATGTATTACCATGTATAATAGAAGTGTATTTCGGACATGGTTGTGTTACCATGTTTAGGATAGCTGTATTACCATCTTTGAGAAGATGTATATTCCTTGTAGAACATTCGTAATATACGCATTTCTTATAAGGATTAGGATTGATGGACCTGTGGATCCACCCTCCACGTATCTCGAGCCCACGACCCTTCTCGGGCCCAGGTCCGAGTATGAATGAGACCCGAATACGAACCATGGACTTATCAGTAGCCCCAAGGTAGATCTTCAGAATATAGAGTACTCCATCTCGAAGGTTGAAGGAGAGGCTTGCTTCTCGAGGGAAGACCAATAACTCGAGGGAGTATAACTCGGGGTGTTAAGCTCGGGGTGTCCTTCTAGGACTATCCTCTCGAACTTAACCTTCTGAATATCTAGCTTAAAGTTCTTTCGTATTCCATCAAATATATGAACGGCTGAGATTAGCTTCCTTTGAAATCCAGATGGTGGATACACGTGACGTGTCTTCATTAGCAAGCAGAGACGGTCTGTCCCCCGTCTCTCCAATTACTTGCATTGGAAACAGAATCGAGGTAATTGCTCGTCTTCAATGTTGTCTGGGTTTGGATTAAATTTCCCAAATCATTCCCATTGTCTTTTCTTATTCGAAAATTTCTTCTTTCCAAGTTCAGAAGACGCATCAGTACTTCATCAATTTCTGAAGCCCCAAATTTCTGCTTCCATCATCACTAAGCTATCTTCTTTCTCTGCGCATTTGCTTGTGTCTGTTTTTTCCTTTTATCTCTGTGTGTGTATTTCCCCCCATACTCTCTGTAATCATGAGTAATAGTAGTAAAACAATTTCCATCCCCCATCATGATGAGGGAGAGCATGTAGAAGCTCAGGCTGAGGACAGTAGCTCCCATGACCGCCGCAAATCTGAGGTAACGAGTGGGAAAAAACCTGTAGTTTTGAAGAAGAAAGCCTCTGAGGAAGAGAAGAGGTAGAGGGCCATGGCCAGGAGGGCTCAGATAGAGAGGAATAGCCCCATGGTAGTGCATGCATCCGGAGGTATAGTATCCATGGCTTGCGAAGGTAGTAGTAGAAAGTCGATGAAGGAGGATAAAGCACGCGCTGATGCTGCTATCTTCGCAGATGGTTGTCCCTTCTCAATTCCTTCTGATGCTGACCTCATGTACTTTGGAGAAGACAAGTCTACAGCTGAATTAGTAACTCCAACCAGAGGGGTCATGTATGGGAGGTTTCTGCAGCATGGGTTAGCCTTCCTTTTTCCCCCACCGTTGGATGATTTTCTTCAGCATTATAGGGTGCATCCAGGGCAGTTATATGCCAATGTGATAGTAATCATTATGGACTTAATAACTTGGTGTGCTCGTAAAGGTTACCGTCCATATCTCCTTGTTGCGGACCATGTATAAGGTTTCCGTTGTTAAACAAAATGTGACCTTGACCTCTCGGGATACCTCTTTAGGTAAGCTTTTTGTGCTTCATGTGAACTGCGGGAAGTGGGATAAGGTAAAACTAACCTTCGATCGAACCAAGTATGAAGTTCCTGATTGGAATGAAGAGGTCCAAAATGAGATCTGGCATGAAGTGGAGTCGTCCCGCAAACTGCTAAATATCGCTGGGGAGTTGGTGAGTGATAAGATCAAACTTAGAGAGGGTAAGTTTGTATCTGGAGATCATCAAATGGGTTGGCAATGGCCTATAGAAACGTATGATTGGTTGAATCAACTATCCGGTCGTACTCTTAAAAATTGCAGCTTCTTGAAATTGACACATTTTGATCAGCCAGAAGGTGTTGAGATGGATTGGTATGAAACCCTTCTGTCTATGGAGCAGTATCCAGTTGATGTAGTTAAGGCGTTGCAGGCCTATAGGGCATTAGAAGAAAGAACTGCTCGAGATGAGGTATCCGAGAAAGAGGTAGATAAGGAGATCTCGGGTCTGATGAAAGATGCTCGACGTGGGCGTCGGTTCAAAAGGCTGGTTCAAGGGCCTAAGAAGACTCAATCCCAGCATAAGGTGATTGAGGAGGCAGATTGCCTATTTGTTCCTGTGGCTTTAGATCCATCAAATGAGGAAGAGGATGAGGGTTCAGCCCTAGTTCGATGTCCGAGAAAGGAGGTGTCTTGGACTTCTAGTGTCCTCCCAACCATGGTTGATAATTTGATGAGGTCATGATGATAACTCATATGGTAGATTCGGATGCGTTGCAAGAGGGTATTTCTTCTTGTTTATTTTATTCTCGTCCACCATGTGCCAATCGCCTTTTACGCTAACTTCTTCCCTTTTATATGCAGTGGGTGCTTCTAAAGCAAACATGGCAGCAAGTTTGTTGGCTAAGATAGCTGAATCCAAAGGGCCGTTGAATAGTAATGAGAAGAAGAGGGATCTCGAGGCTTCAGGGAGCTCTGCGGACAAGTCTCCAAAGAAGCCAAGGCTCGAACTCGGACCATTGGAGGAGTTCGAGAAATATGTGTCACCTCCTCCTTCCGAGGTTTTAGTCGAGATGGTACCAGGCTGTCCCGAGTTAGCCAGGTATGATTCGGCTTAGCTCACAATATGATTAGTTGTGTAGTTAGCTAACTCTCTTTATCTTCTTTTACAGTCTGTGAGTCAGATGAAGTATATGTACAACTCCATTCGGACACTGTACAACCGTTCTCGAGGGCAGGCGTCCGAGCTCGAGCTGATGAAGGAGGAGATGTCCAAGAGGTCTAAGGAACCTTCAGATATGCTGAAGCACCTTCAGAATGAGATGGCTCAGGATAAGGCCAAAATAAAGGCCTTGGAAGAGGAGAATCAAGCCTTGAAGAAGGCAAAAAGGCTGTCTGATGGTTCCTTCTTAGATCTGAAAAGGAACATGGCTCTGGTGGAAGCGGAGAGAGACCGGTATGCTGATCCCATTAGCCAGAGGCGGCTAGTTCGGTTGATAATAGATTTCTGCCTCAACTGTCCAGAGATGGAGGCTCATCGCCAAGAGTATGGTGAATTCTACCATAAATCTGAGCTCTCGAAGATGTAGATTCATCTGAAGGGGTTTCTAAATGAAGAGATTCAAGGATGTCTTGCCCCTGCCTACACTTGGCCGGAAGTATCGGAGAATTTGAAGGAGTTTCGGGCGAAGTTTAGCCAGATTGGGGGGTTTGAGACCAGTTTACTGACTAGCCTGGAATCCTTGAAGAAGGCTTTAACTCTAGAGGAGTTCCAGGACAAGCTGTCCAGTTTGTATCCTGAGCTGTCATTCCTGGTAGAGAAGCCGGCTACAGAAACTTCAATTGAGGACCCGAAGACTTCTGATAGGCAGGAGAAGACTGTAACTCCTTAGAGCCTTGTCTTTTACTTCAAGATTTTTCTCTTTTCGCCAGATTTTTGCGTTTCATATATTCTGAACATGTGCTTTGTCTTTGGAATTAATTGGTCTTTACCTTCCTTTATGTCCAGTGTTCCTCTGCCGCATGTGCTGATTTGCAGGTCAAGTATGAAGATGTCCTTCAGAAGATCAAGAAACTGGAGGAAGATTTGGGTGAATCCAAGGACTGTTTTAGCATCATGCGGGAAAAATACGAGAGTCTTCGTGGCGGGCTGAAGATATCTTTAGAGCGGAGAGCCGAATTGAATCAGTAATTGAGCGATATTCAGAAGAGGTATCAGGATCTAGAAGAAGTGCTCAATAAGGCTTTGGCCACCAATAAGGAGTATGACCAAGAATGGAGCAAAGTCAGGAGTGACTTAATGAAGGTCAAGGGTGAAAGTCATGAGAAGGATCTTCGTATTTCTACCCTCCGAGATGAGAATATCACTGTGAATCACAAGATTTCCTCCAAGATAGATGAGTTGAGAATGTGCCAGGCCGAGCTTAACACTTGCAGGTTCCAAATAAAGGAACTAGAAGCTCAAGGTGTGTTCGTCATACCTTCAGGATCTTCAAGGAGGGAGATAAGTAGACCTTCTGGTGTCCCATATTCAGGACCTTTGATAAGGCCTCATGTCCAAGGGGGTGTATCTCGAGGGATCCCATGTGGAAGGGGCAGAGAGGTGACACCTACTCCTAGAGCTCGTGACTCTATTGACTCTCCTGCTCGACCTGTGATTATAGAAAATAGAAGTGGATCCCCTACGTCCTCTCAGTTGATGAGGATAGCAGAAGAAAATAATTGGGGCCATGGCCTCCAGAGTATTCGAGGTCATGCCTCTACTTCTTCTCGCGGTCGGGGTCGTACCCCTATATTTAAAGACCTTCGCAAGGTGTAAGAAGTTTCGTAGTGTAATAACACTTTTTTGATTTTGCCTTTATAAAGGTCTTTATCTTGCAATCCTTGAGAAGATTGACTCTTTAGGCTTATGAATAGCCTTAATAAATTGTGATGTGTACCTTAATAGGAGTATCACATGGAGAGTCGTATTTCAAACTTTGTGAGTTTGCATGACCCGTATCATGTTGGTCTTTGACCATATACTTTTTATAAGTATATTATTTTATTTTGGCCTAAGATGATTGTAGTTCAGACACGTAGTCTAAACATCTCATATTAGATAAGCATCAATCGTACACTTATAAGCGTATGGATCTTTAGGCAGCAGTCTTTACTTGTGCTTTGTGAGGCATAGTTTCTCTTTGTATTTAGAGAGTATGGACTTCTTCAAAATAGAATAGAAGACATATATCGAAAAGAAATTGCATTCTTCGAACTTGAGAGTTCGGTAAAATTATAAAAGACAACCCCGAGTTTGGGAGCTCGGGTATGAAAATGTAAAAAGATGAAAAGAAAAAGAGCTTGGCCCGTAGGCCTTATTAAAGTAGTTTCTCCTTATATGGAGAAGGTCTACTTGGTTTTAGCTCCAAGGTACCTGTGTAGGAAGGGCGCCATAATGACAGGGTCCAAGTGCTCTCCTTCGCGTGTTTGCAAGAGGTAGAATCCACCGGATTGTGTAGCAGAGATTTTGTATGGTCCTTGGCTCCAGCGCTCTTCCTAGCTTGTTGGTGCAACACGGGCCAACCAGCATTACCAGTTCCCCCACTTGGAAGGCTTGGTGGCGGCTTTTATGCCATAGTGTAGTCATCTCGTTGTAGGCCTCTTCTTCAAAATGGAACACCATGGGTTGTTCGAGATCAGGATCGGGGACCAGATCTCCTAGAATAGTGTTGACGGCCGAGATGTTGCTCACTTTTCTGGCGTCACGGATGGCCGTGATCATGCAAGAACGTGCCACTCCTTGGTCTCCTTTGATTGAAGCTACTCCTTGTGGTGTTGGAAACTTCAGCATCAGGTGGTAGGGAGACCATACGGCTTTAGCTTGGCACATCCAAGGTCTGCCAAGGATAATGTTGAAGGGTGTGACGGTGTCAACTACCACAAATGTGCAGTATAAGGTTAGACTCTTGGCTCCTTCTGCTATTGTGACGGGGAGTGTGATTTCCCCGATTTCCTATGAACCCCGATTTTTGTTGTATACGGTGCTCCCGTGCCTCAAGACCCTAAGGACCCCAGGGAAACCCCAATGCATGCGGATGTCTAGGATCTGGTGAAGCGGATGTATGACGCGGAGCTCGAACCTTCTGCGGGTGACATGGAGTCCCGGGCCTGTGTGCCGAAACATTTGTTTCTTCATGGGCTCACATTTCCCTTTCCACCGTTGTTCACCGAGTTCTTGAAGTATTACAACATCTCCCCGGCGCAAGTGCATCCAATGCAGTCAATGTGATGCTCGCCTTTCTCTATTCCTGCCACCAAGGCTGGGTCACGGGTAGCATAGCCTTATTCCGGAGTTTTTATTACCTGTGCAACACCGCGGTTCTCGGGGTGTTCAATGTCTAACGTCGCAATAAGACAAAAAAGATTTTCTCCGATAGGCTCGACTCCGTGAAGACCATAGACTGGATGAGGAACTACTTCACGTTTGTTACCGAGAAGTATCCCGTCCCCGAGTGGAACCAGCAGAGGGTAGCCGAGATGAAGGGTGCTCTCCCCCCGTCTTAGTTCCAGCTAGTATCCGATAACTATCACCGTATAGTGGAGTTTTTTGTGAGCTTGAAATATTTTCAGAGGCTGGGAGGTTATGACTTTCCCCGGGAGGTATACCCCCCCGAAGTGTTCACCTGCCGACGGTTATATTCCAAGCGGAGTTTGTGTAAGTTTTACCTTTACATTTATCTCGTATCATTTTCTATGTTTCTACCACCAGTTCCCTAACGTACCTCCTTGTGTCAGCCATATCTCCTAAACCAGCGATAGTCCCGGAAGGGGCGAAGTCCGGTGAAGGATCGACAAAAACCACCGCGAAGAAGAAGAAGGTTAAGGCCGGGGTCGAGATGCAAGCTCCGGATCCAAAGAAGAGGAAACTCGACGAAAGTGAGTCGAGTTCCGGGAAGAATGTGCCCGGGAAGGAGATCCCCGCTGTCAGCAACCACCGTAGCCTAGCCTTCCCGGTCCCCTTCTCCGGGGGGAACATCCTCAAGAAGAAGAAGCCAGACTCCCGCGCTCTCACCTCTTCCCAGAATCTGAAACAGGACCCAATAGATAAGTCTACCGCCGAGAGCCGTCTGGGTCCTATACCGGAGTCAACGGGTCTTCATCCCGTACTGTTCTGCTGGATGACTCCCAGGTATGCATGGACTTGGGTTGTTACTGTTTTATTTCTCCGCCCTTATATCCTTTCTCATATCATTTGATTTTACACTCTAGGATTACGCCTCCCACCTGCTTGCATATCCGGGAGTGCGGGATCTTATCAACGAGGCCTTAGGCTCCAAGGTTGCCAAGCTTAACCAGGATGTGGATAAGCTAAAATCGTAGAATGCAACTCTGTACAAGGACCTGGCCTCTGCCCATCGAGAACTCGCAACTGTCAAGAAGGAGTTGGTGATTGCGGGGAAAGAGGACTGGCTCCCGCTCAGAAGGTTCTATGCACGGCCTTTGTCGACAGGGTGTTCCAGAGTCGCACAGTTGAAGAGAAATTACTAACTCTCTGTGATGCACCCAATGAGGCTATCCTTCATACGGTGTACAAGTCTGTCCGGGGGTACCTTCCCCGTAAGAGAAGAGCTGAGTTCAGGGACTCGTGGTACCACCCAAAAGCTGAAGGACGCTTTAACTATAACGTGGATCAATTCATGAAGGATGACATCGCAGGGATCTCCCTAGGAGTTGCTTCTGTGTTCGATGGCGCTCGGAGTGTCGAGCCTACAGATGTTGCCTCCTTTGATGAGGATGCAGCCAATCTGTCTAAGGAGAGGGTTGACCCCGGTCCGGATGACGAAGCCACACTAGGGGAGATAGAGACCCCGGTTGTTTCAGCCGAAGAGACCGGGGGGAGTCTGAGGAGGAAGAGCTTAACTCCCCGACCCCTGTTGCTAACAAGGAGTCCCCAGATGAGGAGAAGGCTCAAGGTACTCCCCTCCATGATGGAGCGCAGGGATCTCCCGCAGAGGGTGGAGGAGAACAATCTCCAAGGACTGATGATGAAGATACAGATCTAGAAGTATAGTCTAGATACTTTATCTTTGTAATTCTTGTGTTATTTCTTTTTTGAACTGTACTATCCACGGGCTCCTCCTCTGAACAGTTCTCTTTTGTACTCGGGGAGGAAAGAAAAGCTCCGGGGACGAGAGCGATGATTATAATGATGTAAGGATTTATGCTTTTTTATTATATCTTTTGATTTTAGTTTCAACCTTTGTGTTTCTATCATCCATATATGCGTATCATCTTTAACTTCAAATATATTTTTTCTTTTGAAGCCTCGGGACAATCCTCCCGGTATGATTCCCTCCCGATCGCGATCTGCTCCCCCAGAATCTGATCGGGGATGTGGATCGTCTTGTTCCCGATGCGTGGAACTAGAAGAGCAGTTAAGCCGCTGGCAGTTAGACGGGATTCAAACCCGTTACCTATTAGTCCATTCGGGGATTGGATCCGTAATAGATGAGTTCCTGGATGTAACTTCGCTTGTCACGAAGCTCCGGGAGATATCCAGTCAGTTCGGCTTGCTTTCCCGGTGTCAATCCTTGGCTCGAGATCGAGTGAACGCAGTCTTTGATGCGGATGCCACTATATCCATGCTGCAAGCCGAGCATGATGCTTTCAAGTCCCGTCTCAAGGACGAGTTCGATTTGGTTTGGTTTGAGCTCCCATTTTATTGTGAAAAGCTTAAGTGGTTAGAGAAGAAGGATGATCCACTTTGGAGGAATCTAAAATTAGAGAGAGAGAGAGAGAGAACCGGGAGCTGGCTGCCCGGAACTTGATTCTCCGTGAAAATTTAGTTACCCTCCAACTTACTTATCACTTAACCGGTTTGCGTCTCGGGAGGGTTTCACCCCCGCTGTATACCAATTTTTCCCGGGAAGTCGGGGCCTTACTTGTGCGTATGTTTCGAATGGGTTGGAACGATCCCGAGTCCCGGTATCGCCCTGCATTTGAAGAGGCTGCCGCCTTCTGGCAACGTCAAATGGAGGGGCGCTACTTGCCCTCTTCCATGGTCCTTATCCCTAGCCGGATCTCCATTGACTTAACAGTTGAAAGGTACCTCGGATTCCGGGTATCGGTCGATCCGGAAGAATCTGCTCGGAGAGTTGCTCGACTCCGGGCCGATGCTGGTCGGATTCGAGCCTTTATTGCCTCAGAGGATGCCAAAAAAGAACAGAGACGTCTCTCTCGCTTGAAGAGTAAAGGGAAGAGCAAAGTCGTGGCTAAGAAAAGGAAGTCTCCCCGTGCTCAAGGGCCCATCATCATTGGAGCCCCCCGGAGGGACTAATAGTTAGGACTAAATTATGTATGTTGTTTTAGTCAAGTGTGAGTGTAGCGTGATTAATGTTATAACTTAATACATTTGTAAGTTCAAATAATTCTTGTATATATGCATATGTTTTTTCTCGGGCGCTTGTTCAAGCACCTTGAGTTCTATTTTCCTCTTTCTTTCTTAGTTTTCGCATTAGCTCCCCGGGTGCTTGTTCAAGCGGACCCGGTTTCAATTCCCGTGATTCTACCGGGTGCATGTTCAAGTGTACCCAGTTTCAGTTCCCGTGCTAGCCCCCCGGACGCTTGTTCAAGCATGCCTGGTCCAGCTTATCAACATAACAGTTATGGAAATTGAACAAGTAACTCCTTCAATATAATAAGAAAAAACAAATGTGGGCCATGGGCCGACCTAGGCTCAATCCTGGCCCGAGGTACCCATGCCGCTGCCATACTACCTTCCTGTGCATATCCCTTGCCAGAGGGGTAAGTACATAAAACTAGGCATAATACCTACGCAAATTTGCAATGTTCCAGTGCCGCGGGACTTTCTTCCCGGCCTTGTCCTGTAGTTCGTAACTGCCTCCGGGATGAGCTGCTGTTACCTTGTAAGGTCCTTCCCAGTTAGGAGCCAACTTCCACTGGCCACTTGCTGGCTCTTGTCATTCCGGCGCATTACCCATTCTCCCGGGGCAAACTGCTCCTTGCGCACCCGCCTATCATAGTATTTCTTAACTCTTTCCTTCACACGGGCTTCATGGAGCGCTGCTTTCTCCCGTTTCACCTTCAGTAGTTCTAAGTCTAGCAGCCGGTCATTCTGATTTGTTTGCTCATCCGGGAACATTGTGCGGAGGCTGGGCACACCAACTTCAGCCAGGATTACAGACTCGGCCCCGTAAACCAAACTGTAGGGGGACTCCCCCGTGGCAGAGCTCTCCGTCGTTCTACACGCCCAAAGGACACTTGGAAGTTCGTCGACCCAGTTTCCCCCTGCACCCTGGAGACGCGTCTTGATCCCATTAACAAGAGTCCTATTGGTTACCTCGACCTGCCCGCTAGCCTGAGGGTGGTAGACCGAAATTAGCTTCTGTTCAATCCCGTACTCCTTACACCAGGATTTGAAAGGATCATTCTCGAACTGTGCCCCGTTATCTATTACTATGAAGCTGGGTATCCCGTAGCGACAGATAATGTTCTTCCAGCAAAATTTCACACAAGTACTTCCCTTGATATTAGTCAACGGGGCAGCCTCGACCCATTCGCTGAAATAATCCACATCAACTATCAAGTACTTGAAACCTCCGGGAGCCATTGGAAAGGGGCCTACCAGGTCAAGACCCCATCGGATGAAGGGCCAAGTCCCAGATATCCTGATCATCTCCCCCTGGGGGGGACGTGAATCAGAGGTGCAAATTTCTGGCACTGTCCACAGGAGCGGACGGCGTTTTGGGCATCTTCAAACAACGTGGGCCAATAATACCCGGTACACATGATTTTCCGAGCTACGGTCCGGTCTCCCTCATGGCTTCCATTGGGACCCTCATGCACTTCTTTCAACAAATGTCGGGCCTCCTCACCGTCCACACACTTGAGCCACGGTTGAAGGTATCCTCTTCGTATCAACTCCCCGTCAAGGACAGCATACCGGGGATCTTTAACCCGGATCTTCCGGGCTTTGACTTTGTCATCCAGAAACGTTCCATTTTCCAAGTACTCGGGGATTGGCGTGATCCACGACTTCGACTCCCGTACTGTCGCGACTTGCCCCGATTGCTCATAGCCCCGAACAGTCACCATTTCCATGAACAGATTGTGATCCTTGTCCGGCTTAAGCTCTGACGAGTCTAGCTTACTTAGCACGTCTGCCTTACAGTTCTCCTCCCGGGGAATCTGAGTAAGTGAAACCCGGAGGAAACCCTGGATTGTTGTCTTTACAGCCTCAAGGTACCGCTGTAGACTTCTCTCCTTAGCATCATACTCCCCATTGACTTGATGCACCACAATGGCCGAATCACTGTAGACATCCACCACTTTTACACCCACCTCCCGAGCTAGACGCAGCCCAGCTAGAAGGGCTTCGTACTCAGCTTCTTTGTTGGTGGTTCTGAAGTTAAACTGCAGCACATACCGATACTCTTTCCCCCCCGAGGCTTACCAGAGCAACCCCGACTCCACTTCCTCCGGCATGGGAAGAGCCATCCACATGTAGCTTCCACTCCGGTTGATCTTCCACCGTGTCCTTCTCAGCATTATCCGCCATTTCCACCAAGAAGTCGGCCAAGGCTTGACCTTTGATGGACTTCCTGGCTTGGTAAGTGATCTCGTGTTCCCCCAGCTCGATCGCCCACTTCATCATCCGGCCCGATGCCTCTGGTTTCTGCATAACTTAGCGAAGTGGTTGGTTAGTCAAGACTGTAATGGGATGCCCTTGGAAGTACGGGTGAAGTGTTCGGGACGCGTGTACCAGGGCTAAGAGTAACCGCTCCAACAAGGAGTAACGTGTCTCTGGTCCCTGAAGAGCCCGGCTCACAAAGTATACCGGGCTTTATACCCTTCCGGATCCTCGGACCAAAGCAGCACTTATCGCCTGCTCTGTTGTCGCGATGTATAAGAATAACTCTTCCCCAGGAACTGGTTTAGATAGAGTAGGGAGGTTCCCCAGATGCTCCTTCAATTCTCTAAACGCTTGCTCACATTCTGGGGTCCATTCAAACTTCTTCGCCCTGCTTAAGATGTTGAAGAAAGGTAGTTGCTTCTCTGCCCCCCGTGCCAGAAATATTCTCAAGGCCGCCAAGGACCCTGTTAACCGCTGCACATCATTTACCTTACTCGGAGAAGGCATGCTCAGGATTGCATTAACCTTTTCCGGATTTACGTCAATACCCCGGTTTGACAACATGAATCCCAAGAACTTGCCCGCCGCTACCCCGATGGTACTCTTCTCCGGGCTCAGCTTCAGGTTGACCCTCCGTATGACGGTGAACAACTCCCAGAGATCCTCCAGGAAAGAATCATGTGTTTTGCTTTTAATCACCATGTCGTCCACATAAACCTCCATGTTTCTCCCGAGCTGATCCTTGAACACCCGGTCTACCATGCGCTGGTATGTGGCTCCTGCATTTTAAAGTCCGGATGGCATTTTTCTGTAACAAAAAGTACCAAAATCAGTAATAAAGGATGTTTTTGGCCCCGCGGCCATGACAATCTGGTGGTATCCCCGGTGTGCGTCGAAGAAAGCCCGGAGCTGATATCCCGTTATTGCTTCCACCAACTGGTCGATGGATGGTAGCGGGTAGCTATCTTTGGGGCAACAATTGTTTAAATCTGTGAAGTCTATGCACATCCTCCAAGATCCGTCATGTTTTTTCACCAGGACCGGGTTGGCAATCCATTCTGGGTAGGTGATTTCTTCAACCATGCCGGCATCCAACATCCTCTTAACTTCTGACCGGAGAAACTCTACCCGATCTGCTGCTAGGGCTCTCTTCTTCTTCCTAATGGGCTTCAGATCCGGGTAAACATTCAACCGGTGTATCGCAAATTCTTATGGTATTCCCGTCAAGTCTTCCGTTCCCCATGAAAATACATCTTCATAATCCTTGAGCAACGCCCGAAGCTCCTCCTTCACGTTCCCCGGGAGATGATTCCTGACACTCACCTTCCCCCGGGAACCTACCTCCATGTCTTCCACTTCAAAGGACGCCGGGTCACCGTGCACTGCTCCCACCGTGTCTTTACCCCCGGAGCATTCCCCAGGTTCTGAGGCGTGCACTCTCCCTGCTCCCCCTGCCTTGGCGTCCTTTATTGTGGTCAGCATGCAGCTGCGAGCCGTCATCTGGTTACCTATAACCGAAACAATTCCTTGATCTGTCGGAAATTTCATGGTTAGGTGGTAAGGCGAGCATATTGCCTGCGCCTGCGTCAACCAAGGGCGGCCTATTATCATGTTGTACGGGGAGGACGCATTTATCACCGCAAAGTTGCACAAAACCGTACATCTCTTGTTGATATCCAGGTGGTCCACAAGGGTTACCTGGAGTGATATAATCCCGAGTTGATGGACTGTCCGGCCAGTAAAACCAGATAACGGGGACGGGCACGGTTTCAAGTTCTGTCGTCCAATGTGTAGCTGGTCAAAACAATCAGCAAACATAATCTCCACACTACTCCCATTGTCCACAAAAACTCGCTTTATCAACACCCCTTCTACCTCCGCGGTGACCACTATGGGATCAGAGTGTGGCAACTGAGACGGGACTGCATCTTCATCCGAGAATGTGATTGTCTCCCTATGTTTAAACCTCTTCCCCTGTATCTCTCTCTGGGGAACATACCTACTCTTTACCAAAACTGCCGAAAGTGTTTGAGCCCCATCCCCTACTACTCCGTTGATCACGTTTATCGTCTGAGGTGCCCCGGGTTCCGGAGCACCGGGTCTTTGGGCTTGGGGGCGGGGTTAGGTGTATAATTAGCTTCTTCCGGTTGGTTGCCACCCCGGCCGGAGTTATTCCTCCAGTTCGGTTCCTTCTTTGCCCCGCTGGCACAGCTACTGGGTGTGCCTCTCCTGCCACACAGTCACGGAGCTGACCCTGCTCCACCAGCTTCTGAATATCCGTGCGCAGGACTCTACAACCCTCCGTGGTATGCCCGTACGACTTATGAAAGTCGCACCACTTCTGTGCATTAGCCGGGGCCGGTACCCCTTGTATAACTGGGGGATCTGTGAATAATCCCCGGTGAATGGCCAAGATCTCCGTCTTTGTCTTGGAGAGAGGAGTGTATGTCGGTCTGACCACCAGAGTTTGTCCCCCCGGTGCAGGTGCAACCGCCGGAGCCAGTTGGCGTTTCACAGGATCCTGGAAAGGAGTTTCCCGGAGTGTGGTAGTGTGGGTATCTGTGGCCGTGACTACCCTTTGTTCGAAGAAACCAACGGTGTTCATCCGGGTATGGTTGGCCTAATGGACGGTGCAATGCATCTCCACTGTCAGCTGGAGGTGATCGAAGGTTCCCGGCATGTTCTTCATTAACTCAATGTAGAACATCACATCTCTCAACCCATTCACAAAGTTTCCAATCAGGGCCCTCTCATGTAAATGCCTATCCTGCACCTTCATGGACTCGGCAATGTACCAGACATAATACTTCCAAGTAGATTCCGTTTTCAACTGACGCATTGCTAAATCTGTTGCCAAATTCACAAAATTCATCTTCATAGCAGCATATCGTGGACCAGGTTGGTCGCGAAGTCGCAAAAAGTCTTCAGCGGTCCCTGGGAAGGCTCCTAAACCAGCTCAAACAGTTACCTCAGAGGTATGAAGGTAACAACTTGCATTGCAACAGTTCATCAATATCCCGGGCCCCCATAACGCTGAGGTAAGTGTGGACAAACTCCTCCGGGTCTCCATCTTCATTATATGTTGGAACCCCGTCCGGGGCCTTAGTCCTAGCTGGCCATTTGTAATTCAGAACCTCCGGAACCCAAGGGGAATAGGGGCGCATCCCCCGCCTTCCGATCAATCTACTCAAACGCTCTTCGATCGAACCGTTATTGAACGGGGTATCATATCTAGTTGGATAGGCAACCGTCTGCTGGCCGCCATAATAAGGTTGAGCGTGCGGGTTTAAACCGCCTTGAAACATCTGCTGACCCGAGAACATCTGTTGTCCCGGGAATATCTGCTGACCCGGGAACGCCTACTGTCCCGGGGGCATCTGTGGACCCGGCATCTGTTGCGCAGGGGGCCCTTGACGACACCCTCCTTCTCCTGCCCTATCTCGCACATCCTTCTCCAGGTCTACCACCTCGGGTGTTTTGGTAGAAGCAGCAGCCTGGGCCGTCTTTTATGCTCGGAATTCCCCAAACTCCGCCGCAGTTGTATGGATGGTGTCCGGCTCTTCCTGCTCGTTTTTCCACGGGGCTTCATTCCCAGAGTCCGAATACTCCTCCTGCTCAGATCCTTCTCCGTCCCCGAAGGTCTCCTGATTCTGCCTTTCCTTCTGCTGCCGGGCCTTTTCCCTCTGATCTTTTTGCATCTCCCTGAGGGTGCACTCCGGCACTGTCTTCTTTCCTCAACGCTTCTCAACAGCCGCTCGCGCCTTCTCAACGGCCAACCTGGCAGACTCCTTGCGCGCCCGCTCCTTCTCCTCAGCAGCCTTGCGTGCTGCAACAGCAGCTGCGGCACTTTTTGTCTTAGGACTGCCCTCTGCTTGGTTGGTTTCCGAGGGTGGCTCTCCCCCGACCTTTCTGGGCCTACCGCGTGGCATAACGAAGCACAAGATATCTGATCCCACTGGGCGTGCCAACTGATGCTACCAGTCTGCTCCTGGTAACCAGCTCCGGTGAAAGCTTGGTCCGGGGTGAGCTGGAATCCTAGCCCGCGGTGGATCTCTCACCTAGGTCCTGCAAAACAAAGCCTCCAAGGTCTCTCGAGGGTAGACGCTCCGGCGTGATGATGAAGATTGGGCTTTATGCAGAGGAGAGAGAATATGAATGAATATAGAGAGTATCTAAGTCTGATAGAACATATTTTTTATTGTTGGTCACTCCTCTATTTATAATGGCAGTGAGTAGAGAGGGTTTAGCTGAGTGGTCCTCTTCCTGTCGCACACTCGGGGATATGAAGTCATTATCATGTCCTTCTTGTACCCGGGTGCATCTACGATAGCTGATGTCATGTCGAGACCACTTGTGGGTTGGACTCTCTCTTCTCCCCTGCCAATCTATCTCTTGAGCCTATCTATGGGCCGAGACCCATATCACCAACCTAAACGTTTTAATTAATTTATTGGAGATTTCATAATATTTAAATGATGTGAAACTATATCTTTGTATTTGAATTCAAACAGTACATTTTTGTGTTAAATAATGATCATTTTTTAAAGTAAACATAGAGTAAAACATGTTTTAATGTGAAAATTTAAAAATTTATATACAAATCAAAAATGTATACAAACTATATAAAATATGATCTACGATAATAGCTAACAAAGAGATAAAAAGCCCAACTCTCTTTCTCTCACTGGCCCAATGCTCTGCCTTCTCTCTAAAAAAAAATCCCTTTTCTTCCCGTTATCCCCGTTGATCTGACAGTTTCTTGGCTCAACGGTCACAAAACGGCTACTCCGATGTCGGAACCGCCGCTTCCCCGCGGCGGTGCCACCACTCCTCTTAATTTTCTGCAAGCTCTCAACGCCAAACCACCACCACTATACCCCTCTCTCCCCTCCAATCCCTCTATTCACCCAATTTCGGAACACAAGGGCAAAATTGCGTGTATCCTCTCGCCGGAAGAAGTTGCTGCGCTGTCGGAACATTACAGCAACGCACTGATCGGGAAATTCAGCCGCATTAAACCGTCGATGGAGTTCCTGCAGGACGCTTTCAAATCAATCGGGTTCAATGGGAAATACCAACTGGGATCAATCGATTACAAGCACGTGCTAATCAGGTTTGAAGATGCTGTTGATTTCCAGAGATGCTGGATGAAGTCACTTTGGTCTTTCAAAGGAGCTATAATGAAGGTATTTAAATGGACTCTAGATTTTTCACCTGAATCTGAGACCTCTATTTTGCCTGTCTGGATCACCATCCATAATTTGCCTATTTTCTGGTATAATGCTGCAATGCTTGAATCAATAGGCAATAGAATAGGGAAATTTATAAAGATGGATTTAGCTACAGCCTCCCTATCTAGACCCTCAGCTGTCAAACTGTGTATTGAGATAGACCTCCTTGCCAAACTTCACAATTTTGTTACTCTAACCATCAACATGCAAGGAGATGTGGCAGATTTTCCAATTGAATATGAACAGCTGCCTTTATACTGTAAGCATTGTAAGAAGATTGGCCATGAGATGCAAGACTGCATTGTGTTACATCCAGAAATGAGGCCTATCACCACCAGAACCAACCAGCCTAGAGGCACTCTTCCCCCAAATCCCAGAAAAGATGAACCATATCATAATCCTAGACAACACAATGCCAACAAGGGAAATGGACCTATTGCCAGCTCCTCTAGATACCAGACAGGTGGTGCCTCACAGCAACTATTTTATGTGCAGAAAACTGGATCCCTGAATCAGGGCAAGCAGATTCCAATCCCCCCCAGCTCTAACATAAATGAGGCATCCACATCAACTGCTCCTCAGATTCCTCCTAAATCACTCACTCCTCCAGTCTTCCCAGTTACTAGCCCCACAAATCAGCCTATTGTCATCAATGATGAAACTCTATCTCAGGCTCTTGAAATTGAATCCATCCCTTCACCTAGTTTCCACTCAGAAATCCCCCCAGCCAAGAATCTGATTGAGATCATAGAGGACTCCCCCTCTCAGACTCAGACTGATAAACAAAGCTCAATGCCTCCACTCAGTCCTATAAGGATTATAGACTCTCACTCACCAAAGAAAAGAACTAGCTATGCTACTGATGACATTAAGGTCCACTCAGGTAAGCTTCCTGTTTCCCCAGATAGCTCTTTTAATACTGACAATTTCACTTTCTACTCTCAGCCAAGAAATACAGGTAATAGATTCCTTCCCTTAATTGAAGAAGCTTGTGAAGAAATAAATGAAGACATTTCACAGCTGGATGCACATATAGAGGAACAAATTCCTGATCCTCCAGAATTTGGTAGTACTTCTCAGGTAGTTAATGCTAAAGAACTCACAAATATAGTGCCATCTTCTTCCCAGGTTAGTAACTCTCCAAACTCCCTCACACAAACACATACTGCTGTTAATGACTCTACTGATTCTGAAAAAAATACATTTTTTACTCAGATAAATAGAGTTATCACAAGAACAGCAACAAAGAGCATAAAAAATCGTAAAAAATGATTAATAAGACCCTAGGAATAAATGTTCTAGTATGGAATGTTAGAGGGATGGAAACATCTATGTTAAGGATCCAAAAACTGATCAGAATTCACAAGTTGGACTTGGTCTGTTTTATTGAGCCTCAGCACCATTTCTCAGAATGTATAACTTACTGCAAAAAACTCAAATTTACCAACTGTTTGTATTCACCTTTATGCAATGTATGGCTCATGTGGAATGCCCAGCTAGATGTAGTTTTAAAATCTGATCATAATCAATTCATCTTAGTACAGGTCAAAAGCCATTTACTTAATGAAGTTACTGACTTTGTTCTAGTATATGGTCTGAGATCTAGGAAAGGAAGGAGAGAATTATGGTTAGATCGTAAAACTATAAATCTTCTAGAGGCTATCTACATTGGCGATTTTAATGCTATGATTTCAATAGATGAATACCAGGGTCACTCTTCTCCTCCCCTAGGAAGCATGCTAGATTTTAAACATTTCATAGATGACATGGCCTTACAGTCTGTTAACACTGTGGGGAATTTTTTTACATGGTCAAATGGTAGACTGAGGAATGGTGGTGAAAGACTCACTCTGGAGAGATTAGATAGGGCTCTTTGTAGTCTCCAGTGGCTGAATAAATTCCCACAATCCTCAGTTCAGGTATTAAATAGGTTATCATCAGACCATAGTCCTTTATTTCTTAGAATAGCTAGTTCCACACCCTCAGTCCCAAGGCCCTTCCGTTTTATTAATACATGGTTTAAAAGACATGATTTCATGGATCTAATTAGATCTCACTGGAACCAGTCACAGGAAGGGAGGGGCATGCTGAAATTTTTCTTAAAGCTAAACCATCTCAAAATTCATTTGAAAAAATGGAATAAAGAGGTATTTGGCAATTTAGGAGAAAATGTTTTAAAGGCTGAGGAACATCTCAGAATCCAGGAATTAGCTTTTGAATCTAATAGCTCAACTGATGAGTTAATTAAATTCAATAAGGCACAAGCTCTTTTACAGAAAGCTTTAAAAGAGGAAAAAAATTATTGGAAACATAAAGCTAAAGTTAAGTGGCTAAAAGAGGGGGATGAAAATACTAAATTTTTCCATCAATCAGTTTTGGAAAAACGTGGTAGACTTCATATTACAAAAATTAAAAGCTCCACAGGTTCATGGCTGTCAGAAAAAATTGATATTGAGAATGAAACTATTTCTTTTTATCAAAATTTACTTACTGATCATCCTCACCCTGACCAGGACCTTTTCTCCTCACATTTTCTGTCCAAAATCCCCTCAGTAATTACTAAGGAGGAAAATGACAGTTTGATCAAGCCAATAACTTTGACAGAATTAAAGCAAATTGTCTGTGGCCTTAATAAGTCAAGCAGTCCAGGGCCTGATGGCTATACTGCTAAATTTTTCATTAAGGCCTGGGATATAATATGCTTAGATTTACTGGAGGCATCAAATGATTTCCTAGATAGATCTCATATATATAGGGGTATATCCAGTACCTGGATTACAATAATCCCTAAAAAAGAGATCCCAGTCACTTTTAGTGACTATAAGCCAATAAGTCTTTCTAATGTTACTAATAAAATCTTTTCAAAACTTCTAATGGAAAGACTTAAGCCTTTGATGCCAAAATTGATTTCCCCACAACAGACAGCATTTTTAAAAAATAGAGACATATCAGATAAGGTTATCTATCTTAAAGAGATGCTAAATTTCTTAAATAGAAAGGAAAGGGACCCTAACTGTATCCTAAAGCTTGATCTTATGAAAGCTTTTGATAGGGTAAGCTGGACTTTCTTAAAAAAAAATCTCCAAAAAATGGGTTTTCACAGTAAGTTCATTCATTGCATTATGAAAAATCTGTCAGATGCTTGGTTTTCCTTACTCATAAATGGCTCTCCAGTAGGTTATTTCAAGGCTTCTAGAGGCATTAAGCAGGGAGATCCCCTTTCCCCCTTTCTATTTAACATTTTTACAGAAGCTTTTTCTAGAAGCCTTTCCTTTATTTTTGAGTCTGGAAAACTCAACTACTATTCCCTACCTAGAAACTCAACTCCCACCTCTCATTTGAGCTATGCAGATGATACAATTATTTTTCTTAAAGCCTCTAGACCCAATCTAATCAAGATGAAAGCCTTTTTGGAAAAATTTGAGGAGTCTTCTGGCCAAAAGATAAATTATGAAAAAAGTGAGTTTTATGTCAGGAAATGTGTTTCAGTAACCAAGCTTAGACAGATAAAATCCATAATGTGTATGAAACATGGGAGCTTACCTTTTAAATACCTTGGAGTACAGATCTATTTAGGTAAGACTCTAAATATTCATTTCCAGTCCATACTGGAAATGATTGATACTAGAGTCAGAAATTGGAAAAATGTGTGGTTATCTCAGGGTGGCAAGCTGACTTTAATTCAGTCTTGTCTGTATTCTATACCACAACACATTTGGGCTGTCATGCTCCCCACAAAGCAGATTATTAAAAAAATTGAGAGGAAACTCTCTATTTTTTTCTGGGGAGCTACAGACACTAGCCCCAAAAAATCTTGGAGGAAGTGGGATTTTTTGTGTTATCCCACTTCACAAAATGGATTAGGTTTCAGGTCACTGTCCACCATAATTCAGGCTTTTTCCAGTAAATTATGGTGGAAGTACCAAAAAGGAAATGCCCCTTGGACTGGTTTTTTGGCTTCCTTACCTGATACAGCAAAAGCAAAATCAAAAATCTGGAAAAGGATCTGTAATGTCAATCTGTTTGCAGAATCCTTTTCCAGAGTGATACATGGTGTAGGTCACTGTAATTTGTGGACTTCTAATTGGACTGACTTTGGTCCCCTAGAAGATTTCTACTATCCTGAGTGTGACAGCATTTCTACTCTTACAGTTGCCCAGTTTGTGGCCAATAAAACTCAGATACTCCCTTTTTTGGTTGACAAACTCCCTTCCTATATTATTCAACTTCTACAGACAGCATCCACTTTCCCTCATAGACTTGATATGCTTATATGGAAGCCAAACCCCCTGGGAATTTTCACTTTTAAGTCAGCATATGAGCTGCTCAGGGCACAGAAACAAAATTTTTCAGTTATGTCAAAAATCCGGGCACCTGAACTACAAAAGAAAGTCTCTATTTTTATGTGGAGGCTTTTAAATGCTTTACTGCCTTTTGATAATATAATGACTTTGTTTGGTTTTAACCTACCCTCTAAATGTTGCTTCTGTCTGAATCTTGACTCCTTGCACCATTTTTTCTCTGAGTGTCCAGTAGCACTAAAATTATGGGATTTTATGCATCAAATATGTTTTTCTGAACCTTTCAGGTGCAAAAAATTGTGGGACAGATTGGCCACCTGTTGGGCTTTCTCTGGTCTCTCCAAAATTCATACCAGGATTAATATGATAGCTCCAGCCTTTGTGTGTTGGATCTTGTGGAAAGCAAGAAATAAATGGCTGTTTGAGAGTATTAATCCATCTTCTGAAGCTATGGAAAAAGAGCTGAAGGAATCCCTATTTTTGGCTTTTATCAGGAAGCCTTTGAAGCTTACAAGAGAGGTAGACAAGGAACTGGCTGAAAAGGGAGTTATTCCTCTTCCCTACATTCCTCCAAAACCAAACTATATCCCTGTTACTTGGTGCAGACCTCTGTTTGGTTGTAAGGTTAATGTAGATGCAGCTTGGTCAGATGGCAAGGCAGGAGTTGGGATCATAATCAGAGACCAGCATGCTAAGCTGATTGGAGCCAACACTTTTTATGTCCTATCTAGCTCTCCACTCCAGGCTGAGATCCTAGCCATTGAAATGGGCATCACAGTGGCAAGAGAGATGAACATCCCACACTTCAGTATAGAGTCTGACTGTCTCCAAGCCATTCAAATGATTTTTAACACTGAAATCAGACACTGGACTCTTCTGCACTTGCTGGAATCACTTCACTCAAAGCTTGGAAATTCTGGCATGTTCCATTCACTCAGAGAAGGTAATCAAGTAGCAGACTCCCTAGCAAAGCATGCAAGATTAACCAAGGAAGACAAATCCTACTCCTGGAGCTCCTTACCAGCCAAGGTTAGAGGTTTGCTCACTTTAGATACTATAAAAGTTCCCACTCTCAGGCCCTTCTCTGTTGGAAATGGTCACATCTATCCCTTGCCTGGTGACTGATATTCTGTTTTTTGCTTAAAGGACCTAGGCATTTTTGTTCACTCTCCTTTTTCTCAAATACTTGCAACTGTTATAGGGTGGCTGCCTTGTCTTCGTCTAACGTTGGCTAATAAGTTTCCCTTGCTAGATTGTGAGTTTAAATTTGAGAAAATGAGGATGACATGTTCTGTCATCTAGAGTTGATTTTGTTAGCCTAGTTACTAGTTTCTTTTCTAGTTGGTTTTCTGTATCAGACTGAGCTTTGTTGCTTTTCTCGGTTTTTTATTCTCGGCTTGGGGTGCCTATAAATTCCCCCTACCTACTAGGTGGTAATTTAAAAAAAAAAAAAGATCTACGATAATAGACTTCAGGAGAGATTCTCTTCCACGATAAATGACATGCTGAAATATATAATTTTATCAATAAAATATACTTTATATGTTGAATAATAAATGTAAGAATTTCAATGTTTGATATTAAAAACACCATTGATTTTGTTGATGACTTGTTCCATAAAATCCTGTTTCTGCTCAGGAAAAAAAAAACCTTGTGTGAACTTAAAAAAACATTGCAGAGGATTTACCTGAATATATGTTAATTAATATTACATTACTTACCTTCGATGCCATGAATAAAATAATTAATTAGGTATCATAATAACAATAATATACGTATTTTAAGATTGAATAGGGAAATTCTCCTGAAATTCCAACTTTCCTGATTTTCCATAAGAGTTTTTATACGTTTTAACTTATAAAGTGTGCCTTTTAATTTGAACTGTAAAATTTGTTATTTGAATTTTATTAATGTTTTAATGTAAATTCATGAATTTTTGCATTAAAACATATTTTACTATATATTCACTTTGATACTATCAATGTTTTAATACAAAATAGTATCACTTGACCTTAAATATATAGTGGTAGTTCCATAACACTTAGGAAAGTCGAACTTTCTAGAGATTTTGCAGGGAATCAATTAGAGGATCCTTTTCGAACAAATATATTCTTCCCTTTAAATAAGTTAACTATCTATGATTAAACTAATTACTTATTAATTATGGATCTGTGATTACATGCAAAATTTTTATACGATGTTTTTAACACTTGAATAACTTTCATATCTTAAACTTATATTTTAAGAGGGTTTGCGTTAAGTAAGGTTAGAGAAAATTATTTTTAATGTATTGCATTTGATTTTATTCCTCTATCTGATCATATCTATTTAGGTCGTGTTATTTTAAGTTTATTTCTTACTAAATTTAAAATAAAACTAAAAATATATTTGAATGAACAAAGCTGAAATAAATTTAAACATATTTATTTGAACTGAACTAAATTGAAAAGGTTTAATATACTTAATAAAATAAATAAAAATATATTTAACTAAACTGAATTGATTTACATAAACTTAAATTAAGAAACCAAGACCTTACTCTTATGCACCATTATCAAATTCAAGATTTGTATTAATTTAAAATTAAAAAGGGTTTAAAATACATCACACAAAACAAGGTTTCAATTAATATTGATGCCTCTTTCTCCCAGGGTAGTGCAGGCTTAGGTCTGATAGCTAGAAACACTACTGGTCAGGTTACATATATGGAGCTTAAACACTGTAATGCCCAATCCCCTTTACATGCTGAACTTCTAGCTCTGGAACTAGGGATAAAATATAGCTTAAGTATCCCACAATTTTGTATCATAGAGAGTGATTGTCTCCAGGCAGTTAGGGCAATACACAATCCATTTTCTTGCAATTGGGAGTTCTACAATCTCTGTTCTGAAATGCATGTATATCTTCCAAATTTAACAGTCAAACATGTGTTCAGGGAGGGAAATCACATTGCTGATTTACTCTCTAAGTATGCTTTTGATCACTCAATTACAGGTCCTTTCTATGTTGCTGATGCACCTCCCGTTTTTAGAAATTCTATATTATTAGAAAAAATGGGAATCACTAATATCAGAACTACATGAACACTCCTACTGCAGAAACTACTGTTTGTTTTTTCCCCCTCAGGTTAATGAAGACACATTGAGGGTGCTCAATGGGACAATGGCAACAGAGCAGAGCCAACCAGAAGTGGATCCTGAAGACATCTTGACAGTATAGGTTAGATCACTCACCCTTTTGGCAGACCCGTGTTTCATCTAATGATTCACTAAGATGCTCGGAGGGTTTGTAGTGTCAACCTCTTTTTGCCTTTAGAGCTCAGTCACTCTATTCTTTATATTCTTTTGAGCCATGCTTGGCTGTATATAGAGGTGACTCACCTTTTTGTAACAAACTTGGGTTTAACCCTCATTTTGATCATGGTCTGGGGAACCAATGAACACCCCCACCAGTAGGTGGTTTAATTTAAAATAAAAATAAAAATTTCAAGTGTTAATATGTGTAGAAACCTTATTATATAAAAATTTCTGATTAGTTCTATAACAATAACTTAATCAGTGAAATATTTTGAACTAAAATGTATTGAAAAGAAAAATGAATAGCGTGTCTGATTAATATTACTTCAAATATACCACGCAACGCGCGGTCCACCTGGGCTAGTTTAATGAAAAAAATATAGCTACATTTGATTATATTATTATTTTTAATACATTAATTTTGATTTACATTTAGTACTTTTAGTTTAATTTGATTTAGTTCAGTTAACTACACTATCATTGAGGAGAGCATGCCTAAAGCCTTGTTCTTCTGAGCTGAACCGAACTAATCAAAACTAATTGAAGTGAAAATTAATGTACCTAAAATAGAATTAATATGACTAAATTTTACTTGAATTTCAATAAAATTATAAGTATATAATTTGATCTTTTGGTTTCCTAAAATGGATAGAATGAATTTACGGTATAATTTATATGAATATCTTTGATTCGAAAAAGGAAGATGCTGATTTTCTATGAATATCTAAAAATATCGGTGTGGATAACTATCTATGAGTATATAGTTATTACATATAATTTTCTTCAATACATTTTAACGGCCCCATTTTAACCATGTATAGCAGCCATTGAATACCATTTATGATTTTTCATGAAAAAGCTGAAAAGTAAGTATACAAAATTTAATTTCATTTAATGGACATAAAATTACATAATTAACCAATTCAATTGAAATCAATTGAAAATCAGGAAATAATGACGAAAATAGGTCTAATTGAATCTTAATGATACATATATATATAGAATCAAACAAAATAGTAAATTAACATAATTAAAAATAGTAAAATAATAAAGTTATGGTATGATTGAGAGAAAAATTCCAAATAAAAACAATTAAAACTAAAATTACAAAATTATCCACAAATTAAATCCTAATTAAATACCAAGAATTCTTATTAGGGGGTGAATAAGGGATAAATTTTTTTTATTAAAATTATAGTGTTTGGGCTTTATTTAAACGAAGAACGGTATTACATAAAAATTAAGAATTTGAAGCTTTAAGACACTTGACAAAATCATATAAGGCGGATTTATGGTAAGTCATGACTAATTGGTATATAAAAAAATAACCCTAATTAATAATTGGACCCAAAATATTAAGAATTAGACTATTGCCCTATAACAAGGTCGCCTAATTACACAACTGTTTCTCAACATACTTGCCATAAAAACATTTACAAACAAATTTGAAATGAGCTTAAATACATTTATTCTAGAGAAGGGGAGGGGTATTTTATTGGAAACTCACCTTGAGTTATTACCCACTTTAAAGAATAATAATTAATAAATAATTTATTTCAATTGTTGGAGGAGTTAAAAGGTTGAGGTCTTGTCCAGCACTACACTAAAAAATCATGGGTATTGTATCTCATTTTTCTTTAAAAAATTGGATAATATTCCAAGGGATCCCATTAAAATATCATATTCCGATTAGGAATTGAACCCTGGACCTCTGAGATAGAGTACTAGCACAGAACCGCTAGACCAAACTCAATTCCCAGGTTATTGTCATGTCAATGCCTCCTATTTGAACTAGAATTTTCTTGAATATCTGACTTTCCAACATGTTAGCAAAGGTTTTATACATTTTCATACAAATAGTGTACCTTTCAATATGAATTGTATGTCTTATAACGTAAAAATTCTAAAGGTTCGTTTTAAATTTCTTGCATTTTTTGAATTGAAACATATTTTAGTATATGTTTAAGTTAAATGAATGATATTTTACTATCTTTGTATCAAACTAATTTGCACATATATGGCGATGCACTCACAAATCCACTACAAATCTTACTACTACCTCTATCTTACCTTAATATGATATGTAGTTGACTTTTCACACTATCAAACACACATATTTGACCAACGATATCTTTATTTACGTATGTTATCGGAAAATAAAAATGTGATATTTAAATACTATATATTTCCATTAATCTAATGATATAAATATGATAATATTAATTTCACTATTCTATCTACAATACTTAATATATTTTTCTCTTAATTTGCATGATGAGCTATTTTCTTCCCCTGCAAGTATCTGAAACCTGCTGATAATCCTAACCTCCGCTCCATCTCCTAATGTCTGAAACAATAATCCAATCCCCCGAGATCAGGATTCTCGTAAGCATCCTGATAAGTGCAAGTATGCTACAACATGTAATCAGAGCGTCTCTGAGGTGTTTCAGAGCTCTTGGTTTCGTAGCCAGTGCCTTCTACGAATCTAACATCGGCGTGATAGCCGCTATCATATAGTAAGAATCTTAATGGCACCATACACGTACCGCCTCCAACCATTCTTTGCCTCGATTCTTGATAGTACATTATGAACTTTGGTCATTATATTTTCATTAAGTGTCATTAGGTGGTTAATGTGAGCCCCCACATCCGGGAAGTACTATGAGTTGAATTGGCTCTCAAGAACTGCAATGACCGGAAAGTTGATGTCTCCAATTTATTGTGAATGCACCCTTCTAGCTCTAGATCAAACAGGTTCTCAACTCTTGCAATTCTTTCAATGATGCCATTAATTTGTCGCCGAATGCTCTATTCAAGCTCTGGATCAAACTGATTCTCAACTCTTGCAATTCTTTCAGTGATGCCATCAATTTGTTGCTGAATGCCCTGCTCCATCTCTGGATCAAATATGTTCTCAACTCTTGCAATTATGTCAGTGATGCCATTAATTGGGGTCCTAATTCCCCCCTTTCTGCTTTGGATCAAATACCATATCAATCTGGCCACGAATCAGCTCAGGAATGCACTTCAACTATATCACTCTACACGCTATTGGGGCTAATCTTATCTAACAAGTTCACATAAACCCATTCCATTCACGAAACATGTGATTTGATGAAATAGAAAAATTAAGCAATAAGTCTCACACCATCGAATAATAGAATAAGGTGGCATATTTATACAATAAAATTTACCTTCTGGAGTTCATCCACACTTTCTTTTGGCGTTTCCTCTGTTACCTTCGTTCCAGTTTCAAGCTCATCCTTGTTTATTTCTTGATGTGCAAGCAAATACAATTTGTAAAATATATGGTTTGATAAAGCTGGCACATTAAGAAATTAGCTCATTGCAAAAGAGAGAAAAAGAGACATTTTTATAATTTATGATTTACCTCTTGGGATTCATCCACACTCTGTTCTGGCATCATCGGCTCTACTACCTTCGATCTCTTTCCAGTCTCCTCCTTCATTTCCAAACAAGTACAATTAGTGAACACATGATTTCATGAACCTGGCAACATAAGAGAGAAAAACGCGACATTTTTATGATGTATGGTTTACCTTATCAACATCGGCGTTCTCTTTCACTACTTCGTTGTTCATCAGGGAACCAAGCACCACAAAACTTTATTTAGTAATAGTGCACAATGAAAACACATATGATCAAATATACAAACCAACGTTTTTGTTTACACTATCGCATCGCATAATTTGCCTTGTTGGCACTAGCTTTTGAAGTCTCTTGCTCAACATTCTGCATCTTCAGATCAACGTTCTTCATCTCTTGTTTTCTTTTTTTGTTCGGTGGTGTTTTGCTTGGAAGAAAAGGAGAGAGTTTGTTGGTATATATTGTGGCTAGTGAGCATATTTTTGTTAAATAGTACTTCAGTAGTGTGTGAATGTGTGAGAGAGATTTTCTTAAATGAAATATTTTCTTTAGATGCAGTTTAACCCATCATTTCACTAGATTTCCTCTAGGATCATATATACTACTATAGGAACGTGGTTAATAGTTGATAAAATTGTACAGATTCATATTATTTTATTTAATTATCGTGAAGTGACACTCAGAATTATGAATTGTGTACTTAAAGATATATTATTTATGTGATAAAATGTGGCTGGTGGAACTTTAAAATATCATTATAATGTTGTGATATTGTTACGAACCTAATCACTCTTAATTCTTTCAAAATGCCCCTTGACAATTTTACAATAGTAAAAAACACTTTTAGAGTAGTGATATTGTTTTTTGCTAAAACGCCCCTTCACAATTTTACAAAAAATAAGAGTAGATGCAACGTACACAATCACACCCCAAGTGGTACCATGTTATATATGAATTAATTGTACTACAATGATAAAATTATTTTTGAGTTATTGTACAACTAATTAATAATTATCATATATGAAACCAAGTAATGTACATTTTTACTAATAAGGTCAATCATCAAGCGGTCTTTCTCGGTGCGGGTGCGGCGCACAGTTTTTGTGCCTCGTGCGGTTGCAGTTTAAAAGGGAAGACTTCAAATTAAAGTAGAGTTTGTTCTCCACAACTTTTATTAAAAAATTTCAGTTATTCTTCCCCTGCAATATGAAACACATAGAAAAACACCAATATTGCGACAAAAAAAAAGAATCAGAAACCTCAGTTCAAGTTAGTCTTTCAATGGCGGAGAAGTTTGGGGCATTTCTGATTAACCTCAACGAGGCACCTCTTCCGTCTCTGCGAGAGGCGGTGGCGATGGAGGAGAACGACGACGTTGTTATCATCGAACGCCCTTTCTTGGCGCTGGCGCGGCGCATGGTGGTTTGTGCCTCGTGTGGTTGCAGCTTCAAAGGGAAGGCTTCAAATGAAAGTTGAGTTTGTTTTCCACAACTTATATAAAAAATTTTCAATGCCCATTCTTCCCCTGCATTATGACACATATAGAAACGGAATTCCTATATGCAGGTTTTCTTTTACTAATGCAGTCTGTATTTTGATTGAAACTAACAAGATTGTCCCCATTAATTTATCTTGTTCAAACTTTAGCCACTTGATCGAGGGTGTATTAGTCTTTCCTGGAAATAATACGGACTGCAAAAGTAAAATACAACCTGCAAGTAGCATTGCCCTATAGAAAAACTCCAATATTCCGACCTAAAAAAGCGGTAGAAACCTCAGTTCAATGTAGTTGTCAAGGAATATGCTAGATATATTTAATCATGGACATTAGGTCCTTTCTTGTGTAGGAATTAATCATTTTCCTATTGTAATCCGTATTGTAGGTATCCCACATCGGTTACGGACAGTCTAGAGGCTATTGTCTAGAACTATAAATATTGTAATCATCTTGTTGTAATAATTGTCTTTGACAAGATATTTAAAGTTCCTATTATATATTATTATTTATTTTACATGGTATCAAGAGCTGGTTCAATCCCGAAATCCTGACCGACTTCTACCCGGATCCTGATCGCCTTCTCTCCGGACCTTGATCGACTTCCTCCTTGTTGCTGTCATCCGCTTCTAACTACCGTCGTCACTACTATGGATTCATGTCCTCGCCACTACCTTCTACTTCAAGCCGTTGTCACTATGAACTCTTGACGTCTACAGTTTTTTTACTCGCCGAATTCTTCCGGCTTCGACCTAAATATGGTCCTTGACTCTATCATTATTTTTTCTACCGAACTCTTCCGGCCTTCTCAGTCTGACCAACTTCTGGTCTTTGACTCTATATTTTTTTCTCGCCGAACTCTTCCGACTCCGACCGAATATTTGGTCCTTGATGCTATCATTATTTGTTCTTTCTGCCGAACTCTTTCGGCCTACTTTGTCCAAGTGCAATGTGCATACAGCATGTACCTTGTACTTGCGGAGGCGAGATGGACTGCGATGATTGCTGCTCGATAACTCGGACCACCGACTCTCTGATGGGCTGAACTCTACTAATTATCCGTGTGTTGCTGATGTTATTGGGATTTCTACTCTTGGAGTTTATGAAGGGGGCTACACAATACTCTTTTTCTCACTGAGTTTTTTAATGAGATTGTCTGCTCTTTCTGATTGATATTTCATGATCTTCTTCGCAAGTTGGGCATTTTTGATCATCATGCTCCAACTTGAAGGATGGTGTTAAGGAATATGCTAGATATATTTAATTATGGACATTAGGTCATTTCTTGTGTAGGAATTAATCATTTTCCTATTGTAATCTGTATTGTAGTTATCCCACATCAGTTACGGGCAGTCTAGAGGCTGTTATCTAGAACTATAAATATTGTAATCATCTTGTTGTAATAATTGTCTTTGACAAGATATTTAAAGTACTTATTATATATATATTATTATTTATTTTACAGTAGTCTTTCAATGGCGGAGAAGTTTGGGGTATTTGCGATTGACCTCAACGATGCACCTCTTCCGTCTCTGCGAGAGGCGTCGGCAAAGGAGGAGGAGGACGACATTGTTATCATCGAGCAGCCTTTCTCGGTGCTCGGATGGCGCACGGTTGTTTGTGACTCGTGCAGTTGTAGTTTCAAAGGGAAGGCGGTTGGGTGCGGAAAAACCATTATTATTATTTTAATACAACACTAATTATCATTTAAATAAATGTGTGCGTGCATAAGTGCATACGTGCATGAAGTGAGCGCCTGCCTGTCTATGTCAAACATCAAATCATGTATATTTTATCAAAATAAATTCATACGAGAATGTAAATAAATTAATTTACTTATATTTCTATCCAGGTTATATAAAGGAAGGTACATATATTTTTTGTGAAAGAAAGGAAGGTACATAAGTATCATGCAAATAAATGCATACCTCATTTTGTAGTCTAATAAACTATAATTCTATTAAAGAATTCTTTGCATGTACCACACAATGGTTGACAATATTAAAAAGTATAAAATGTGTTCATTGAAAATCTACTAATGAGAAAAAAAAGAACCATAAATTCGATTGGAGCAAACTAGACGTTTTATCCTGCATAAAAATAAAAACATGGTGTATCTATATGCAGGTCCAATTTAGTTCAGCAGGTCCAAACTAAATCTAAAATGACAATAATGTCCCTCTTAAATATGTATTATAATTCACGGAACAATAATTTATAATTTGGACACGAATTCAATCATTACATAGACGATTTTATTCATTCAAGGTTATGGGCTATATGGTACAACAGGTGTATGTATCCAGTATCCCCAATGGTTCTTTTTATAAATAAATCAACTCCATTACCAATTTCGGTAATTGCGTTGTTAGAGCATCTCCAATGTAAGCCTCACTTTTGGGTATCAATTGCTCCACATGACACATTTTGAATGGAGTTTCAATATGATGTAATCAATACCAATTTCATTGAGGGTCATTTTAAAATTTTCCTCTCCAATGGCAAAATAAATTAGAGTGAATGAATGTGAGAGAGATGGAGTAAATTAGACATGTGGGGTTCATTTATTGGGTGAATAGATGAGAGAGAATTGCAAGTTGCAACTTGGGCATCCATTTCTTGCAAGTCAAATTGAAGGTACAAAAAAAAGGAAAGCCACATCATATAGAAGGTTTAATTGACTCTTTCATTGGATGGATTTTTTAGTTTGACCCACAAACAATAACGTGGATTTGGACTTTTTCCAAATAAAAACTTAGCATTGGAGATGCTCTTACATACTAAAATATTACGTGGAAAACTGTATATACTCCCATGTTTTTCCTAAATTCCACGGTGCCCTTATACCCACTCTCTTTCTAAATTCCACGGTGCCTAACCGCGAAAAATAATGTAAATGGATAATATGCTCGTGGTAAATTGTTACGTCCTCCCACATTCTTTCTAAATTCCACGGTGCTGAACTGCAAAAAAATAACGTAAACGGATAATATGTGCATATTGCAAATGAAATTATATGAATCTCGAACATGATGGATGTACATTTCCAATGAACTGTATGTACATTTTGAATAATCTGCATGTGCATCTTAGATGTTGCAATCGAGTAAAAAGAATTTACATTCGTAGAAAATTATAAAGCATGTGCATTTCAATTATATTGATGTACATTTTCAATGAACTGTATATACATTTTGAATAAACTGCATGTGCATGTTAGATGTTGCAAGAGTAAAAATAATTTACATTTGAACAAAAATATAAAGCACGTGCATTTCAAATATATTGGATGTGCATCAGGAGAAGGCGGCGGTTCGTCGGTCGGGCAGGCTGGTTGCACGTGGACCGGCGCGTGGAGTAGACGCATTGGGTCAAAACCCATCGATCCTCAGTGATCTCCCCAATCCCGAGCTATGGTGGCGCGTGGTGGTCCTTCGTCTAACCGGTCCACTTCGCGTCGGACCAGTCAAATCTCGAGCGCAATCGGAGCTTTGGCAAATGGGAAGTCTGGGCGGCCACCCCTCCTTCTCGATCTGTTGAAAACTAGCGGTGGTGGTCGACTTCACCGCGATGGATTTCCGATCTTGAGATTTCCGATGATCAAAAGAGTCGAGAAGTATCGCTTGGTGAAGTAGAAAGGGTTGTCAATAAGGAGACTAAAGGGGTGGTTGGGCTATCTAGAGGTGTAGGTGGTGGAGGAGCCGCTCAGCATAGGGCGGCCGACAGACTCCTCCCTGTCGGAAAGCTGTCAAAGGGGGAGGCGAGAGCAAAAGAGGGAGAGAGAGAAAAGATGGGGTTAAATTAGTTCACTCATATGGTGAGGAAATTATATGACAATTATAATAACTTGAATTGATCACTATAACAATAAATCATTCACCCCATTAATGCATGGCATTTATGCATTATAGACTTCACATTTCCTCCAAGAATACATATTGTACAAGGTCCAAATCCTACTGCTATCAGCCACATCAAGTAAAGAGATCCGGAAAGGCGGGCAGAGAGCTCCAACTCGATCAGAGAGAAGTCCGGCAAGATAAAAGCACTGCTAACTCTGACAAGAACATGATTGGGGTATCACTTCGCTGAAAGGCAGAAAGCACAAGAATCACCAATATCAACTTGCCTTCACCACCAACAAACTCAAATCTCGATAAACATTAACCAACCAAAGAAGATGATAAAGATGTAGAAGAGAACCAAAGTAGCTAATGTCAAAGCACGCACTGAATTGTGATCTTAAGATGAGCATCTAATTGAATTAATCATTATGGAGCTCATGTGAGTACAACAGGCAACAAAATTACCAAGAATAGCGAACTGCAAAACAGCTAAAACAATTAAGTGCATTGTATCAATCTTGAAATCTTTCATCACTAAACAAAACTCCCGTTGGAATGTATTAAACATTAAAATTGCAAAAAAACAAAAACAGATTTCACACCCAGAAGATAAAGTAAAAATCCTTCATTAGCTATCAATTAAGGGGAGAGAAAAACGTAAGGCTCAAACCATTGTACATAGGTCAGAGCATAGAGTTGAGAGACCGCCATGGCTGCAAGCACCGTTGCATCTACATGCCATCCGGGTTGCCTTGCCAGGCTATGGCCCAAATGACCTCATAATGCCCGACCCGGTAGCCCAGGATCCATTTCATCATCACAGCCTCAAACAAGGTAGAGTTCAGTAGAAACTCTATGCTAAAGAGGGAAAATAATGGGTGTTTAACTGATAAGACAGAGTTCAGCAGTTCAGCTTAAGGTCATTCAATTTGATACCTGATTATATGGCTCTGGCTTAGAGTAACATACAAGGGCTGTTGGTTGATGATGGAAATCACAGGCTATACGAACAAGGAAGGCCAACAGCCTTTGAGAAATCCACCCCCTGCCACCTCATTCTTCCTGGCTCGTCGCTCAAATCAAAATTTAGGCACTTATTTATCCAGCAATATAGTGACAACTTACCTCTACTTGAGATTCATATACTTGTCCGTCACCGAAAGAGAGTGCTTCACATCAACTATTAAATCACCAAAAGAACACCTCAATATATTATTGTCTTCTTAACATAATAAACCCGTATTAGACCAGTCAAACATTCCAATCTAGAAAGAGACGATGGGATCTTTGTCAAACACTCGTAATCAGATCAGTTTGGTGGATTCCTCAACATCATATACATCCAGATGAAAGGGTTGTTGGTAAATAAAGAGAAATCATGGGCCAAATATGGAGAGCGGGCAACGACCCTTTAAAGAATTCCCGCTTTGCATCTATCCACGCCCTAAACTCAACTGAATGACTATTAGCTAAACAAAATCTAACCTTTCGACACATAGTTCTGGTTTTCCTACTGCACCGTCACTCATTGTTTAATGTTAAGCCACATACAATAAGGTCAAGACACGTCACCTAAGATAGAAAAGGAAATGCTTAAGAAAAATCACAAACAAACATTTAACACGGAAGCATGATACTTTTTAACGATAGAAGTAGAAAACATTTGATCTCAAATATAGTCGTATCACATTGGAACCACAAACTGTACATGACTTCCCGCTGAATGACTTAAGGAAACACATAACTTGGCCTTTTCAAAAGACCATCAAACCTCTTTTTTTTTCTTTTTTTTTTATTAAAACCACTAAAAAGTGGAGGGGATTTATTCGGCACCCTAAACCGTAATCGGCCCAAAAAAGGCTATAAGGTTTGATCAAAAATTACAGTGTGTGCAAATACCTTTGCACTCACCAAGAAATCTAATTCTTGGTGCAAAAATGGAACAAATATTAGCATAGTTTGGTATAGCTAACTATTTCTCTGGATAGTGCCACCACCAGTCTCCCTCATATATCCGAGCATGTTAGTGAATCGATAAACGAAACCCAAATCTGCCAAGAAATAAAGGGAGATGGGTGGTAATCCAGGAAAAAAAGTGTTGTGACAGTCCATGTAATATTGGTAAGCTTTGTGTGTTGACTCATGCTGTATCAGCTTGGATCCTCATTGCAGCCATTGGGCTCCTGCAAAAGAGAAAGGAGGAGTAGTCACTGTGAACTAGGAAATTCTGAGACTAGGTAAACCTGGAGAATCCAGGTTGATCAAGCCTTGCAGAATTGGAGAAATGTGTGCTTGAGTTAGGATATGAGTCAGGGAGACAGTGTTATTAAAAGACCATCAAACCTATAGAGCTTCAACATTAAATACGAAGTAAATCAGTATATTCGCAAAACAATACACAAAAGATTAGCAACATTGTCATCAGGTTGGTTTAAATTAAAATGCAGACCCCACCCTAAACTACACCAGATCACTTCCTTTCATTCTAAGCACACTTTTCAACAATTTTGCCCAAAAGTTTCACAATTAAAAGCATTCAACTAAAACATTTATGAAACACAAAAGACATCCCTTTTCAACTAAGGCTCAGATCAGTAAACATTGGGTCAAATAACGGCACGACACCGCCATGGCTGCAATTCCCGGTTGCACCAAGATGCCATCCGGGTTTGCCCGGCCAAGAAACGGGTCGGTTTCCGCCGGACCCGTTTTCTCCGAGACCATGAACGTCATCATCACAGCCTTTCTGGGGTTGTTTAAAATATGGAGGATCAACAAGATAAAATAGTCAGGATCATGAGTGAAAACAAAGGTAGTTAGCTGAACATTTCACGATCATAGATACATATATTCAGATGATGAAGGGTTGTTGGAAATAAGTAGAAAGCATGGGCACCATATGGAGAGCGGGCAACAAACCCTTGAAGAACTCCCGTTTCTCTCCAAAGCCTCGTTCTTAGTCACGGAGAAGATGAACTGGGTCAACAGTCAACACCCAGTGTGCTTTTATTTAAGGTTTCTGTCCAAATTTTTGTTAATTTTGCATAACAAGGCCTTGAAGTTTATCAAAATTCTTTCTAATTACATGGAATTTCTCACTCTGACATCTGAACCCGAGTTCAACAATTTAAGAAATTCAAATCAAATTAAGTTGTTACATTTTCTTTCGATTGAAGTTGTTTTTGTTTTTAAGTCTTATGCAATGAAGAAACGGGAAGGCAAATTCTTAATGTAATCATTGTACAACGGAAGAACCAGATTGATGCTTTCATTTGTTTCATGAGATCAATTTTTTCGTTCCATTTATCATAACCGATCAACCTAGGAATCTGCACAGATCCATAATAAGTTATTCGTTGTCACTACAGAATCAAAAATAATTTCTATCAGAATAAAATTTAGTGATCGGCCAAGAAGCCAAATGTACATCTTATCTTGTCTGGATAAGCTCCGATGCCAACATGAACAACGGAACTGCTAACTCTTCCAACAACATCACATTCCGCCACCACTATGACCATCTTGTCTGAACAAGCCTTACAAACATTAAAACAAGAATAACACGTAAGAGCAACTGCAACGTCAAGCACGGATATAAGAACATGTTTTGCACATTCCTAGAATTTTCTTACTAATATAGATAGTAGCATTTGGCTATCACGCCCAGCTGATACAAACTCCAAATAATCATCCCAGTCAGAAAGACACCATTAATGTTACATCGAATGGAGAAGAACATCAACAGAATAAGACCAGTTTTATCCATATTAAAGAACTTGGTAAGGCTTCATACACCAGAAGACACAAAGTCATTTTATGACATGTCTAGTTCTTCGTAAAAAGGTTATACCAACTATTTGACATTGATTTAGCATTAACATACCAAGATATTCCAAGTTGTCCAAAGGCAATGCCTTTATCATCACATCATTTTTAGGGCATTCTACCAAGCTTAAAACCTTTTAGCATTTTAACAAACTCAGACCACAAAGCAAGCAGATACACATAAAGATTTTTATCATCGGCTATCAAATTGAGGAGAGAGAAATGTAAGGCTTGGATAAGTGAATTTACGTCCAAGAAGCAGAGTTGGAGAGTCATGGCTGCAACCATCAAGAATCAAGATACGTCTCTAACAGCCATGCAATGCCTGACCTTGCAAGCATATATATATATATATATACATACAGATTTTTTTCATTCACATAGTCATTAGTCATGAGTTATGAAGTACAATGGCACAATGATCACAATTTTGAGCTCAAAGCACAACTTGAAATACACACACTTGAATAAGCAAGCCACTCATGAGAGTTTTCACAGACAAACAAAACTCTAGATTGATCGACTCAATCAACTCTGGAACACAAAATCAGCAATTAGCAGCAACACATTATACATAGCACATTCTGGAACTACACATGAGCCAACTAAACAAGCAAAACTACAACAAACAGCATTTGGCCAGCAAAAACACCATTTCACAGCTAACAAAACAAAACAGTAACACAGAACATAAAAAACATAAATTTGTTTTCATAGAGGCTCAGATCAGTGTGACTGGATCAGGCGACAGCACAACACCGCCATGGCTGCAAATCCCGGTTGCATCAAGAATGCCATCCGGGTTGCCCCGCCAAGATACGGGTCGGTTTCAACCCGATCCATTGCTCCGTGACCATGAAACTCGTCATCACAGCCTCTGTGGACATGAAAATGTACTAGTTTTAAGAATTCTACTAGGAGTTCATGGAAAGAATCACTGTTGGACTTGCTCATATAAAGTTATCCGTCCCAGAAAAGGACAAACCGAAAAACCAGAAAAGGGTTGTTGGTTGTAAGAAGGAGAAATCATAGGACATACGGAGAGGGCAACAACCCTAGAAAATTCCCATTTGCTCTCCGCCGCCTCATTCTCGGTCACGGAGCGGCTGATTTCTCACCGCTTTCCTTAAATAGAGGCCTCTGGTTTGGATTTCATTTTGACCCCTGAGGTTTATACAAATATCCCAAGTAGTACACCTAATTATGATGATTTTAATTTGACCCCTTTCTTCATGGGCTGTTGGTGAGTGTAAAAATATCACTGGCAACAGAGAGCGGGCAACCATTCTTAAAGAATTCCCACTCTTCGTTACCTCATCATAAGTCTCGGAACTGATGAATTAAAACAACAATTTTGTGTGCTTATTTATATTAGTAGTGGTGTGGTAAGCGAGTCAAGTCGAGTCTAAATTTGTTAAGTTCAAAGTCGAAAAAGTTTTACAAGTTATGTAATTCGGAGTTAAGTTCGAACATGTTCGAATTCGAATCGAATGATTTATCTTAGTTAGAACTCGAATATGCGCTTAGCATATTCGCATATTCTCTTTCATTTCCCTTATATGCGCTTAGCATATTCGCATATTCGCTTTCATTTATTTATATGCACTTAGCATATTCGCATATTCATTTTTCATTTATTTATATTGAATGGAAAATATTGCAATCTTTTAGTTTGAAAAATATACTAAATAATGTTTTATATGTTCGAGTTTGAACTCGAAATCGAGTTGTTCACAATTCGTTACATCCTAATTTTTCAATTCGAAGTTTATAAAAATAGTGAGAAATGTCCTAATAATTGATTCAAGTTGACATCAATTTTTAAAAATTTATACAGATCTACACCTGAATTTCGTTATTGTAAGAAAAATCGGAAAATCGAAAATAAAAAGTTCATGAAAATGACTGAAAAAAAGTAACCTGAAAAATATTCCAATTTCTACCATTTAAAAGGTCATATAATTGATCTATACGACTAAATTGATTTTTAAGACCCCAACAAATGTCAAAAGAGCAACTTTTAGTCCCAATATATAAATTACATAATTTATATTCCCGACAAATAAATTTGATCAATTTATTGTCCCGTAGTCAATATTCAACTTCTTACAAGGGCATTTTTGTGATTTCTTATTTAAATTTTCTTTTTTCAATTTTTTTTATATGAATGCCACCTTGTTAAAGGCGGGGGACTTTATAAGCACCCCCAAGCCGAGGGGGAAAAAACCCAAAAAAGGAACAGAAAAATAAAGAGAAGCCATATGGCTCAGTTTGTACAAGTAACAGCCTAGAGAACAAGGCAATAGGTTGACAAAATCTCAACCTCTAGATAGCCAAAAAAGGGCTCCTCACACAAATGATTCTAACTTGTAACAATTTTAGGAAGCTTCTTAGCCAACGTCAAGACGAAGAGCAACTCAGCCGCCAGAAATTATTTCAAGGAAATCAAGAGTGTGGAGAGGGAACAAAATTTCTAGGAGTAACTCTATAAAGACAGTAGAGAGATCATCATCTGTTGGGAGTTGATGCCAAAAAGGTGCTGTGAGAGGCTCTGATGGAGGGAACCTGTGCAGCATCAAGAGTAATGAAACCTTTAACTGGAGAAGGTAGAGAAGTCCAACTATAGACAGAGTTATCCAAACTGTTGAGGGCAAACTTTGCCAATGCATCAGCAAATGAGTTTCCCTCTCTCATTATGTGAGAGAGCTGATGATTTCCTAACTGTGAATGAACTGAATCCAATAGACGGAAAAGCCTCCATTGTCTGATATCTGAGTTGTTGATCATCTGCACAGCTTGTAAGCAGCCAGTATCAAAAGTCAAAAGAGTAGAGTTGAGTGACCTTGCTGTTTTGATGCCTTGTTCAATAGCTAAGATCTCAACCTGGAGAGGAGAGGAAGCTTGTACATAGCATGTCTTAGCATATAGCAGAGAGGCTTGAGAGTTTCTGATAATGATTCCTAGGCCAGCCATGCCTTTGTACCATGCAGCATCTACATTCACCTTGCAACCAGAGGGGTCTTTTCCACTGTACTGGGATAAAATTTGGTTTGGGAGGTATATATGGTGCTGGGATAACCCCAGATTCTGCCAGTTCTTTGTCAACCTCTCTGGTAAGCTTAAGGGGTTTTCTGGTGAAGGCCAAAAAAAGAGATTCTTTGAGTTCTTTGGTCAGTGCAGCAATGGAAGGGGTGATATCTTCATATAGCTTTTTGTTTCTAGCTTTCCATAGTATCCAACAAACAATTGATGGAGCCACATGATTGATCCTGGTATGTGTCCTGAAGAGACCTGAAAAAGCCCAACATGTGGCTAATCTGTCCCATAAGCTTTGCTACTGAAACACTCAGAGAAACAAATTAGATGCATTTCTTTCCATAGGGCACATGCAACATGACACTGAGTATAGAAATGATGAATTGAATCACAATTGTTGCAGAAACAGCATTTAGAGGGCAGATGAAAACCAAAGTGTCTGATAATATCATCAAAAGGCACCAAAGCATTTAAAAGTCTCCACATAAATATTTAGTTTTTTTTTTGTAGTTCAGGTGCCCAGACCTTGCTTAGAACTGAAATTTTTTTGTTTGGGAGGCCTTAGTTTTTCATAGGTAGACCGAAAAGTGAAATTCCCAAAAGGGTCAAGTTTCCAAATCAGTTTATCTGGCCTGTTTGGGGAGGTGCTTGTATCTGAGAGGATGGAGATGACTTGGGATGGTAAGTGTTGAGCCAGAAGATGAAGGAGGTGGATTTTTTGTAGAATAAACTCAGCCACTGAAAGGTTATATATGGAGTCATCTTCAGGCTCAAACATATCTATTAGGGGGCCATGATCAGTCCAATTGGAGTTCCACATATTACAGTGTCCCTCACCATGTATCACTTTGGAACAGGATTTTGTAAAGAGGTTAACATTGCATATCCCCTTCCAAGTGTGTGACTTCTTAGATGTATCAGGGAGGGAAGCTAAAAATAAAGTCCAAGGAGCTTTTCCCAATTGGTATTTCCACCATAACTTACAGGAGAAAGCCTGTACTATGGTGGATAATGACCTGAAACCTAGTCCATTTTGGGAGGTGGGATAACACAGTGAATCCCACTTCCTCCAGGTTTTTTTAGGGCCAGTATCTGTCATTCCCCAGAAAAATATTGAGAGTTTCCTTTCAATTTTTTAAATAATCTGTTTAGTGGGGAGTATAACTGCCCAAATGTGCTGTGGCAGTGAGTAAATGCATGATTGAATTAATGTCAATCTGCCTCCAGTTGAAAGCCACACATTTTTCCAATTTTTGACTCTTTTGTCTATCATTTCCAATATAGATTGGAAATGGATATTAAGAGTTCTCCCAGTGAAGATTTGTACTCCAAGATATTTGAAAGGTAAGCTACCACGTTTCATGCACATTATAGTTTTAATCTTTTTAAGCTTGGCATCAGTAATGGAGGTTTTGACATAGAACTCACTCTTTTCAAAATTGATCTTTTGACCTGAGGTTTCCTCAAATTTGACCAAGAAGGCTTTCATTTTATCAAATTTAGTCTGGAAGCTTTGAGGAATATAACTGTGTCATCAGCATAGCTAAGGTGAGAAATCCGGACAGAGTTTATGGGGAGAGAGTAATAGGCCAAATTTCCAGATTCAAAGACAAAAGCTAAGCTTCTAGAGAAGGATTCAGAAAAAATGTTAAACAGGAATGGAGAAAGGGGATCTCCCTGTTTTATTCCTCCAGTGGCCTTGAAATATCCTACAGGTGAGCCATTGATAAGGATTGAAAACCAAGTATCTGACAGATTTTTTATAATGCACTGAATGAACTTACTGTGAAAGCCAAATTTTTGGAGAATTGTTTTTGAGAAAGTCCAGCTAACCCTGTCAAAAGCCTTCATTAAATCAAGTTTTAGTATGCAATTGGGGTCTCTGTCCTTTCTATTTAAAAATCTAAACATTTCCTTAAGATAGATGACATTATCAGAAATATCTCTATTCTTAAGGAAAGCTGTTTTTTGCGGTGAGATCAATTTTGGCATCAAAGGCTTAAGTCTTTCCATTAAATTTTTTGAAAAAATCTTGTTTGTAACATTGGAAAGACTTATAGGCCTGTAATCACTAAAGGTGATTGGTGTCTCTTTTTTAGGGATTATTGTTATCCAAGTACTGGATATACCCCTATGGATATGAGATCTTATTAGAAAATAATTTGATGCCTCTAATAAATCTAAGCAAATTATGTCCCATGCCTTAATAAAGAAGTGAGCAGTATAGCCATCAGGCCCTGGACTGCTAGACTTATTAATGCCAAAGACTATCTGCTTGAGTTCTGTTAAAGTTACTGGCCTAATTAAGATGTGATTATCTTCAGTAGTTACTACTGTTGGGATTTTTGACAAAAAATGAGAGGAAAAAACCTCCTGATGGGGGTGAGGCTGATCAGTAAGCAGATCTTTGTAGAAAGAGATAGTTTTTTTTTTCTATTTCAGACTGTTCAACTAACCTGGACCCTGTGGAGCTTTTAATTTTTGTGATTTGTAATCTACTTCTTTTTTCCAATACTGATTGATGGAAAAAAGTAGTATTTTCATCACCCTCTTTTAGCCATTTAACTTTTGCTTTATGTTTCCAGAATTGTTTTCCTCTTTTAAAGCTTTCAGTAAAAGAGCTTTAGCTTTATTTAATTTGATAAGTTCATTAGTTGAACTGTCAGCTTCAAAAGCTAATTCTTGGATTCTGAGATGTTCCTCAGCCTTTTTAACATTTTCACCAATATTGCCAAAAACCTCTTTGTTCCAAGATTTTAAAATTCTTTTGAGGTAATTTAGCTTGAGACAAAGTTTAAGCATGCCTCGACCTTCCCGTGGATGATTCCAGTGAGATCTAATGAGATCCATGAAGTCATCCCTTTTGAACCAAGTGTTAACAAATCTGAAAGGCCTTGGTACTGAGGGTGTGTTGATAGCTATTCTAAGTAGTATAGGACTATGGTCTGAAGACAGTCTATTAAGTACCTGGACAGAAGAGAGTGGGAATTTGGTTTGCCACTGAAGACTGCATAGAGCTCTATCCATTCTTTCAAGTGTCAATGTTTCCCCACTGTTCCTTACTCTTCCATTAGACCATGTGTAAAAGTTACCTACTGTATTAACATCTTATAAAGCCATGTCATCAATAAAAGCATTAAAATCTTGCATGCTACCAAATGGAGGTGAGGAGTGCCCTTTATATTCATTAATAGAAGTCATAGCGTTGAAGTCCCCTATATAAACAGATTCAGAGAGATTCAGAGTTTTAAGATCTGACCACAAATATTTTCTTTCATTCCTAGATCTCAACCCATAAACTGCTGTAAAATCAGTGATTTCATTCAGAATATGACTAGTGATCTGTACTGAAAAGAACTGGCTATTGTCAGATTTTAAAACTATATCTAGCTCCACATAATCCATATATTGCAAAGTGAAGAGTACAAGTAGTTATATTAGTGAAGTCTGTTACTGGCTGATCCACCTAAACAGATTGAAGATGGTTCAGACTATGATATCTCCTCAGAATCATCTGAGGATGATAACACCATAGAACCTCCAACTCAGGTATGTATCTCACCAAACTCTCCTGATGCCTTGATTGAGAAACAGCTGCCAACTGAAAAATCTACAGCTTCTGCTGTGGAAAAATCAGTAGTGTCAACTTTTTTCACTCAAGTCAACAGGAAATTTACTCCTAAACAATTAACAAAAATTCCATCTCCTAACAAAGTCCTAACCAGGTCTAGGGTTTCCAAAAAAACAGTTTTTAATGATTAGTGCCAATATAAATATTAGGTTCCTGGTTTGAAATATTAGGGGGTATGAGGACTTCTATTGCTACACTAGTTGCCCTGGTGCAAGTGCATAGAATAGAGCTTTTATGCTTAATAGAACCACTACATAAACAACACAAATGTGACTCATATAGAAGACAACTGCATTTCTCCAATTCTATCCGCTCTAGGAGTGGTTAAATTTGGTTAATGTGGAATAATAATTTACAAGTGACCCTTAAACAAGATCACTTGCAATTTCTGTCAGTAGACATTTTCAGTCATAGACTGAATGCATCTAGTGTAGGTATTTTCATTTATGGGCTTAGGACCATCCCAGGGAGGCAATTCCTATGGGATGCCCTAACAGCCATGGATCTGAATGAAACTTTTCTCATTAGGGATTTTAATACCATTAAATCACCACATGAATATAAAGGTCCATCACAGCCTAGGCAGAAGAGTATGATGGATTTTAATAATTTCCTCTCCTCCAAAGCCTTACTAGATATCAACACAGTGGGGAACATTTTTACCTGGTCCAATAATTGGTTGATACCTACCACTCAAAAGCTGAATAGAGGCCTTGCCTCTCAGACCTGGATGTTGAAATTTCCATCTTCCTCAGTCCAGGTCCTGAGCAGAGGCACTTCAGACCATGCCCCTTTGTTATTTACTTTAGGTAGCAACATCCCCTCCTCCCCCAGGTCATTTAGGTTTATAAATGCCTGGTTCAACAGACAAGATTTCATTCCATTAATCAATAATGATTGGAATCTTTTCATGCCAGAGACTGGGATGTTAGGTTTTTTCCTGAAGCTGAAGAGACTAAAACCACAATTAAATGTTGGAATAAGCTTATTTTTGGAAACATTGATGATAATGTCAAAACAGCTGCAGAGAATCTCAGACTTCAAGAAATGGTTTTTGATAATGATAATTTAGTCCATGAACTAATAATTCTCAAAGAACAGAAAGCTCTGTACCTCAGAGCTTTAAAAGAGCAGCAAAAATTCTGGAAACAAAAGTTCAGAGTTAAGTGGATCAAAAGAAGGTGATGACAACACAATTTTTTTTATGAAAACAGTGAAAGAAAAAAGAAGTGATCTTAGCATCACCAAAGTTAAAAACTCTAATGGAATCTGGATTGACAATGTCATAGAAATTGAAAGTGAAGCTATCCTTTTCTTCACTGAGCTTTTAAATGAGCCACGATGTCTTTTAAATGGCCAATTCCATGACCATTTTCTGAGTCAGATTCTAAAAATTATCACTAAATCAGATAACCTAAATCTGCTTAAACCAGTGACTCTTGAAGAACATAGAGTTATTGTTTTTAGTCTTAATAAAAACAGTAGCCTAGGCCCTGATGGGTACTCCTCTAAATTCTTCACAAAATGTTGGGATATAATATGTGACGATCTGTTAACAGTTGTGAATGATTTCATGGGCTCATCTCAGATCCCAGTTGGAATTGCTGCCACCTGGATTGCATTAATCCCTAAAAGGGATGTCATCACTACTTTTAGTGATTTCAGACCTATAAGTCTTTCCAATTGCATCAATAAAATATTTTCAAAGACATTAATGGAAAGACTGAAACCACTCATGCATAAACTCATCTCCCCCCATCAATCTGCTTTTTTAAAAGATAGAGATATCTTAGACAATGTGATTTATGTCAAGCAACTAGTCACATTTTTGGATAGAAAAGTTAGGGTCCCTAACTGCATTTTAAAATTAGATCTGATGAAGGCCTTCGACAGGTTAAACTGGGGCTATTTAAACTCTATTCTTTTACACTTTGGCTTCCATGGAAAATTTGTGCATACAATCATGAAAAATCTTAGAGATGCTTATTTTTCTGTTTTGATCAATGGGAAGCCAAATGGATTTTTTTCTCCAACTAGAGGCATCAAACAAGGAGATCCACTGTCACCTTTTCTATTTAATTTATTCTCTGAATGCTTTACTAGAAGTTTGTCATATGTCTTTGCAATTGGCAAAATATATTATTATGACATCCCTAGGGGTCCAGAACCTGTTTCCCATTTGAGATATGCTGATGATACCATTGTTTTTCTCAAAGCATCACAACAGAATTTAACTAGACTTAAGGCTTTTTTAGTAATCTTTGAACAGACTACTGGTCAAAAGATTAACTATGAGAAAAGTGATTTTTACATTGGGAAATTTGCTTCTGTCACTAAGATTAGACAAGTCAAAGAGATACTAGGCATGAAACAGGGGTCAATGCCATTTACTTACCTTGGAGTGCCTATTTTTACAGGAAAGGCACTTATTTCCCACTTCATACCACTGATTCGGAGAATTCAGAATAGGGTAACAAATTGGAAAAATAAGTGGTTATCCACTGGAGGCAAAATTACATTGATTCAATCTTGTATATACTCAGTCCCACAGCGTATTTGGAGTGTGTTAAAACCTCCAGTTGCTGTCCTTAGAAGAATAGAGAAAATTTTATCTCTATTTTTCTGGGGTGAGGCTGAGTTGAAGGCAAAAAAGGTTTGGAGGAAATGGAAAAATCTTTGCTTTCCGGTGGAAGAGAATGGTTTGGGAGTTAGATCCATGCATACAATTGTTCATACATGTTCTATGAAACTATGGTGGAAATTTCAAAATGGTTTATCCTTGTAGTCCAAATTTCTTTGGGCTCTACCACCATTATATCAGACATCTCCAGTCTGGAAGAGAATTGTGGAGCTGGACAATGGAGCTGAACAATAGAGCTGAAACTCTAACTAGGGTTTTAGTGGGGAAAGGGACCTTCCCTTTCTGGCAGGCTAACTGGACAGGATATGGATCATTAATTGATTTTTTGCCGCAGGATCAGACTAATATCCCTCCAGACTGCACTGTTCAGGATTTTATTAATCAAAAGGACTTATATCTGCAAGATTTAAGTACATTGCCTACTAACATTTTGTCTGTTTTGCAGCAGGTGACTCTGTGTCAGTCAAGGGATGACAGACTGGTTTGGAAACCAAGCAAAAATGGAGATTTCAACTTCAAATCAGCTTACAATGCTTTGAGATCTTCAAGGGCAGTTTCTACCTCTCTGAAAAGGATATGGAATCCCAGAATACAAAAAAAGATAAGCATTTTTTTGTGGAAACTTATCAATGCTTTTCTGCCATTTTCTGATGATTTAATGAAAATGGTATTTCACCTTCCTTCAAAATTCCCTTTTTGTCCTGTATATGATACTTTGGAGCACTGTTTTAATGACTACACTTTTGCTAAATCTATGTGGTCATTTTTTCATTCTCTTGTTGGTACAGCAGAAATACAGTTTGATGATATCTGGGATAGGTTATCTTTCTATTGGTCTTATCATGGAAATACTAGGCTACACTCCACTCTTTTCCATATTTTACCTAGTATCATCTGTTGGTATATATGGTGTGCCAGAAACAAATACCTTTTTGAGAATATTAAGCCCCATACTGAAGCACTAAAAAACAATATCAAAGAGTACATTTTTCAAATTTTCAGTGCTAGACCTATAGCCCTAATCTCTGAATTTGATAGAGATCTTAACATTATGGGCTATCTCCCAGTGCATACTAGACCACCACAGACACACGGACATCTTTTCCCTGTTAAATGGTCTCCTCCAACCCTTGGTTTTAAAACCAATGTGGATGCCTCTTGGCATTCACACAATCTGAGTAAGACAGGATTGCTGTGTTGGTAAGAAATAATAATGGAGAGTTCATCTCTGCTACCTGCTCTACTGTTACTGCTAACTCTCCATTGCATGCAAATTGTTGGCCATTCAAGCTGGTGCAACTCATGCCTTAGAACTTAATTGTCTCCAACAACAGAGACAGACTGTCTAATGGCCATTACAGCAATTCAAGATCCATAGGAAGTCCCCTGGCCTCTTTTTATCCTAGCTCACTCAATCTCAAGCATCCCAGGGTTACAACTTCTTCATACTCACAGGGAGGGTAACCTCCCAACTGATGCTATTGCCAAGTATGGATCAGCTGCCAATCTCTGCACACAACTACAATATCAGGATCTTCCTCAGAATATAAAAGGTCTCTTAATCCTAGATTAAATGGGAGTACCCACTGTAACATCACAATCCAAATGCTACTGATTGCCTATTTTTATTTGCAGGACCTGTGGATGCTGCAAGGAAAATGGACTGCTAGGCAAATGCATGTACAAAAACAAACAAGGTTTCCACTGGACTGATCTGGAGTTCCTCAGACACTGCTGCTCAATGCTTTGAAACAGTTTGATCTTTTAGCAATGCTTCTAGAATATATATATATATATATATATATATATATATATATATGGTCCTTCTTACATCTTAATAGGAGATCGCCTTGTGTTTTGCTTTGCAATTCGCTAATAGGTTTCCTATTTTAGAATTAGAAATGGACCACATTCTTTTGTATAGTGGAAGTGTATCCATCCACTCCATCTTAGCCTATTTTTTGAAAGCATTATCATGCTTTGAGGCTTCTAGTGCCATGAATTTGGCATCATCATAAGGCATGGGTGTTGAAGTGAGAGTGGGAGTATCGACCTGAGATGAAGGGGTTGTAATATCAGCTGGGGCTGGAAAGGGAGCCTCTTGTAGAATTGTTGAGGGTTTTGTTTCCTGTTCTTGTCCTTTATCAATCTTTTCATCCAAGCACAACCCACTACCTATGTCCTCATCTCCTTCTTCTATGATCCCAGCTTCATGAAATGCCTCTGATTGAATGGACCTGTGGATCCACCCTCCTCGTATCTCGAGCCCACGACCCTTCTCGGGCCCCGGTCTGAGTAATAATGAGGCCTGATACGAACCATGGACTTATCAGTAGCCCCAAGGTAGATCTTCAGAACTTAGAGTGCTCCATCTCGAAGGTTGAAGGAGAGGGTTGCTTCTCGAGGGAAAACCAATAACTCGAGGGAGTATAATTCAGGGTGTTAAGCTCGGGGTATCCTCCTAGGACTGTCCTCTCGTGCTTGCCGTTCTGAATATCTAGCTTAAATTTCTTTCGTATTCCATCAGGACACGTGGACGGTTGGATCTAGATTTGTCTTCTTGAATTCTGAAGAGACTGACACGTGTCCTTCATTCATTGTATCTTCTGGCGATGAGAAAGACCAACCTTCCAATTGCTTGCATCGTTTCGCGAGTCGAGGTAATTACTCCACTTAAATGCGTGCTTAATTATTGGCTATATAACCAAATAATTTTCCTTGTGTTTATCATCAATCTTCATCCAAGTATTCCGCGTTTCCAAATTCAAAAAAAAAATTCTTCAATCTTGTTCTTCTTTTCTTCATATATTCACTTCCCCCCATTATCTATATTTCCATGTCTTCTGCAAACTCCAGTATCCCTTCTGGCAATGTAGAGAATGTTGTTGAAGAAAGAGCCCCAGCTGCTCGTGACTTGAGTAGCTTGTTCTTAGAGGTTGAATCTGGGGAGTTGATGGAGGTTACCATTGCTACACCGCTGCAGGCTGTGGCTGTAGTGGCAGATGATGGTGCCTCTGGGTCAGAAACAGACCCAAATGCGGAGTCCCAAGTTGATAAACGGGTTCCGGTGGCCAGTGGCACAAATGATGTCACCAAGGTGGTCGACGAAAAGACCCTGCAATTTTTGAAGTCATGCAGGTTATCGTACCCTGTCGAGGCTGATTTGAAGCTCAAGAATGAGACCACTCCGGTCCAGAATCTCGTGAGCTCCACTCGAGGGGTGGTATACGGTAGGTTCTTGCAGCAGGGACTAAATTTTCCCTTTCCTCCTGTGTTCTCCGAGTTTCTGCAGCATCATCAGCTACATCCTTGCCAAATTCACTCCAATGTGGTGGTGACAATGGTGGCTTTTATCTCCTGGTGCTCTTTGAAGGGCTATGAGCCAAGCTTGGATCTATTTAGGAGTTTGTTCAAGCTATTCTCTTTCAAGGAGCGTGAGCATATTACCCTTACTCCTCGGAATGGCAAGATCTTCACTTTTCCTGATAACAGCGGTTAGTCGGAAAATATTTGGCTAACATTTGATCGAACCAAATACGAAGTTCCTGACTGGAATTTGAAGCCGAAGGACGCTGTGCCTCTCGATGTTTTTGAGATTCCTGCTCATTTAAAGGGCATCGTTGAGGAGTTGTTGAAGGAGAAGATAGTCTTCAAGGAGGGAGGATTTGTGCGGGGGGCTCATGGCTCAGCGTGGCAGTGGTCTTCTATCACCTATTCTTACTTGCTAGATGTTCGTCAGTCGAAATCTACATCTAGTTACCTGAAGAAGGATCGAGATTGGACCCTCCCTGATAAAATCCAGGGAGATAAGAAGAAGCCCAAGGAGCGAGCTTCCAGGAAATCACCCCGGACTCGGGATAGATCTTCTTCCAATCAGTCTTCTTCAGGTAATATCTTGATTCGCATACTGCAGTAATGCTACCTTCCATATTGTATTTTAATATTTCTCCTTTTGTTCGTAGCCTCTCCTCCAAAGAAAAATATCAAGAAAGAGAAAGCGGTCCTCGAGATCGTAGAGGAGGAGGTGGAGGAGCCCGAGGAGGTGAAACCGGAGGTTGGAGGTCTTCGGATGACGATGAATCTGAGCTTGAGCTGGTGATTCCTGAGGATGGGCCTCTTAAGAAGTTGAAGTATTATCTGATTCGTCCTGAGGAAGAGGATGGTCAGGCTTCTCGGAAGTTCTTCAAGAATTATTCTTTGCCTCTAAGGTTGTAATTTTTCTACGTCCTGTTGTGTGAACTTTTTAGATGTCACATATTATACAGGTCTTGATATGTCCTCTATTTTGCAACTGATGGTAAATATATCCACGGTTGGACGGCAGACCAAAGGTGAGATCAAATACCTGTATAACTCTGTGAAGGAGTTACATTCCAGGTGTCGGGTTCTCCAGGCCGAGAAGGAGGAGATGAGGGCCAACGTTTCTAATTCGATAACCGAATCGATGGTTCCTCCTACCTCTGTCCCAGCTGCACTGGATTTGACTCAACTGGAGGACAGGGTGAAGCAGCTCGAGGCTGATAATGAGGCCTTACTACTGGCCAAAGAGTCCGAGAGGAAAGAGCCGAAGATGTATCAGGAAACCAAGGACGAGCTGTCACAGACCTTACCTTCGGATGGGAAATCAGAGGAGCTAAAATGGCTTCTTAAGCTTTGGGGTGCCTTTATTGCTAGCAGCCCTGAGTTTAATAGTCATAGAGAGGAGTATGGGGATTTATTCCATTCATCTGAGTAGCACGAGATCTTGGATCAAGTCCTGAAACTATGTCAATTCGAGAAGGAGGTGGAGGTGATGAAGGAAATCTTCTCTCATCCAGATGCTGCTGATAAGCTCTCTGCTCTGACTGCTAAACGCTGGGTCCCTGGGGCCGAGTTTTTGGATGCATTGGATTCCTCCAAGAAGATAACCACAACAGGAGATTTACTGAGGCTTATTAAAGCAAAGTATCCTAATTTATCTTCTCTTGACGAGGTGATTTCTAGTTCTTCCATTAATAAGGTGGATTAATCTTGGCATCTCCTCGTCAGCTTCAAGGCCTGAAATCCTTTGCACATGAACCTCGGTCTCATGATTTACTGGAAAGGAGCTCCTGTCTCGAAGCTGAGATACTCCGGGATCAGGTCTTCGCAGTTGTCCATGATGAACACTCTGCGAGCTTGATGTTATTGGGCTTATTCTTCGGGCATCTTTTGAGAAGGCCTTTAATGTCATAGCATGCAGAAAAGTTGACAATAGCCCATCTCTCAAGTATCACTCCTGGTGAAGTTCTAGGAAACCCTATTGGGCATATTTAGAAGTATCATATTCTGATGTAATGTATCAAAATTCGAGATTTTTTCTCTATGTGCCCACTTGAGGGACTTTTTTAGAAGTATCATATTCTGATGTAATAACACCTTTGATATGAACTATTTGTGTTCGAGTTTTTCCTCTATGTATCCCTTTGGGAATTTTAGAAGTATCATATTCTGATGTAATAACACCTTTGATATGAATTTTAACTTCTGTTTTTGAGGTTTTTCCTCTTTATGTTTAGATGATTGATTTTCGAGCACGTCTGCCCTTTTGGTCTACAGACCTCAATCAAACACTTTTTGAAGTACTTTATCTCGAACCTATCTCTTTCCTTCAAAACGATTGGTAGTTGAATATTGAATCCAAGCAACTTATAAATTGGCCAATCATATACTTTATAAAGTATATTATTTTGAACAGCAATCAATGTTATACATAAGACAAAAATCCTCTTTTTAGAAAAGGAATTTAAGATTTCTTGTTATAAGGATAGGTATAAAAATATCATGACTTCAATCTAAGTTTATAACTTTAAATATAGAAGTAAAGTAAATAGTGGGTTTGAGTACCCGTTTGTGCTAGAGCATACTTGTCTCGGACCTTGATGAGGCTTCTCGGACGTTCTTGATAATCTCGAACCTTTGTGAGGCTCTCCCTTGAGTTTTTATCTTCTGTGATACTTTCGTAAGTTAATCACATTCCATCTTCGTGGTATAGGTTCCCCCTTCATTGTTTCTAAGAGGTAGCTTCCCCCTGGATGGGATTCTAGGACTCGATATGGACCTTCCCAGTTCGGGGCTAGCTTCCCTTCCACTTCTTTCTTGCTTTTTTCATTTAACCTCATTACAAGGTCTCCTTTAACGAAAGTGGCCAAGCGGACTCTTCTATCATGGTAGCGCTTGACTCTTTCCTTCACCTTGGCCTCGTGGATAGTAGCATTTTCTCTCTTATCCTCTAGGAGGTCAAGGTTTTCCACGTTGGCAGTGACATCTTCATCGTCTGGTTGAGAAGTACGGGCAGCGGGGACTCCAATCTCCATGGGGATGACCGCCTCGGACCCATAGACTAAGCTGTAAGGAGTCTCTCCTGTTGCTGTGGTTGGTGTGGTTCTATGGGTCCAGATCACACTTGGTAGTTCTTTGATCCAGTTTCCTTTAGCTCCTTCGAGGCGCTTCTTGATGCCGCTTACCAAGGTTCGGTTTGTAACCTCTACTTGGCTATTAGCTTCTGGATGATATACCGAGGTGAGCTTCTGATGTATGCCGTACTCCTTACACCATTTCTTGAAGGGGTCATTAGCAAATTGTGCTCCATTATCGGTCAGTTTGTATCTCGGGATGCCATAGCGACACACAATATTCTTCCAGCATAAGTTAATAACTGTCTTGCCAGTTATGTTGGTCAAGGCTTCAGCTTCCACCCACTTCAAGAAGTAATCGATGGCCACAATGAGGTACCTGAAGTTACCAGGGGCCGTAGGAAAGGGTCCGACGCGATCTATACCCCATCGGACAAATGGCCAGGATTCTTGGATGGTAATCATATTCTCCTGTGGCACATGGACCATCTTAGCAAATCTCTGACACTGGTGACAAGAATCGATATATCTTTTGGCGTCTTGTAGCATCGTAGACCAGAAATAACCCATCTGTAGAAGCTTTCGGGTAACGGTGCGTGGACCTTGGTGGCTACCACAAACTCCTTCATGTGCTTCTTGTACTAAGTGTTCAGCGTCGGAAGGCCCAACACACTTGAGTAAAGGTTGGAGGTACCCTTTCTTGTATAAGATACCTTCGTGGATGACATATTTGGAAGCTTTAGCTCGGACCTTCTGTGCCAGGTGCTTGTCCTCGGGAAGGGTTCCCGTTTGGAGGTATTCAATGTAGGGGTTCATCCATGTGTCTGAGATGTCAACAGCCATGATGCTAGTTTCTTCGTAACTCCTTTTTGCCAGGGTTTCCATCAGCAATTCTTAAGAAGATCTTATGTTGAGGTCCGAGGAGGAAAGTTTGCTAAGTGCATCAGCCTTATGGTTTCCTTCTCGGGGGATGTGATTCAGCTCGTAATGTCGGAATTGGTTTAGAAGAGGCTTAACTATCTCGAGGTACTTTTGGATACTGTACTCTCGGGTCTCATATTCGCCTTTGACCTGCTGAACCATGATCTGTGAGTCACTAAAGATCTCGTGGTCTTTAACTTTTAGGTCTTTAGCCAGTTTTAGTCCGGTAATGAGGGCTTCATACTCTGCTTCATTGTTTATGGCTCGGAAATCGAAATGGAGAACATAAGGATGGTCCTTTCCCTCAGGGCTGGTCAGTAGAACTCCAGCACCACTTCCCCCCGAGTTGGAGGATCCATCGACATATAACCGCCATCTTCCTGTGTTTAGAACTGGTTCTTGTTGGTTGATCTCCACTGGTTCAACTGATTTTATTATGAAATCCGACAAGGCCTGGCCCTTTATGGCTGTTCGAGGCTTATACTGTATGTCATGTTCTCCTAACTCGATGGCCCACTTCATCATTCCTCCCGAGGCGTCCGGTTTCTGGAGGATTTGCCTAATCGGGTAGTTGGTTAGGAGGACTATTGTATGTGCTTGGAAGTATGGTCGCAACCGTCGAGAGGCATGTACAAGTGCGAATATTAAGCGTTCGAGAGGTGTATATCTGGTCTTGGGCCCCTGTAAAGCTCTGCTTACATAATACATCGGGTGTTGTGATCCTTCTCTTTTCTTAACCAACACAGCACTAATGGCTAGCTGAGATGCAGATATGTATAGGTAGAGAGTCTCTCCTTTATCTGGTTTTGATAGTGTCGGAAGCTGTCGAAGGTGGTCTTTAAGTGCTTGGAAGGCTTCCCCACATTCATGTGACCACTCAAACTAGTTTGCCTTCTTAAGGATATCGAAGAAGGGTAGATGTTTTTCTACTCCTTTGGAGAGGAATCGGCTAAGGGCTGCAAGGGATTTTGTCAGCTTGTGCACATCTTTGACGGTCTTCGGAGGTTGCATGTTTTGCAAAGCCTCCATCTTCTCGGGGTTTACCTCAATTCCCCGATTAGACACCATATATCCTAGGAATTTGCCTGCTCCAACACCAATAGTGCACTTAGCAGGGTTCAGCTTTAGGTTGGATGCCCGTAACGTGTCGAAGGTTTCCCTCAAATCTTCAAAGAAGGCGTCATAGCTGCGGCTCTTTACTACCATGTCATCCACATAAATCTCAAGGTTACGCCCTATCTGAGATTTGAATAATTTGTCTACCAGTCGCTGGTAAGTAGCCCCGGCATTTTTCAATCCGAAAGGCATCATCTTGTAGCAGAAAGTTCCTCTGTCGGTTATAAAGGAGGTTTTTTCTTTATCTTGCTCTACCATAGGGATCTGATGATATCACTTAAAGGCATCAAAGAAGGCTAGAACTTGGTATCCAGCGATCGCTTCAACTAATCGGTCAATTGAGGGTAATGGATAACTATATTTAGGACAACAATCGTTCAAGTTGGTGAAGTCGATGCACATTCCCCATTTCTCATCCGGCTTCTTGACCATTACAGGGTTAGCTATCCATTCGGGGTGCTGCACTTCTTCAATTATGCGGGCTTTTAGCAACTTATCCACTTCTTCTCCAATGGCTTCCACTTGATCTCGTGCAAAGATTCGTCGTTTCTGTTTGATGGGTTTTTGTGAGGGATTGATATTCAGGTAATGTTCCGCCAATCGAGGTGATACTCCCACCAAGTCATTGGTGTCCCAAGAAAAGACGTCTATATATTGGTTGAGAAGATCTCGAAGTTTGGTCTTTATCTCGGGTGGTAGGAGAGTTCCAACCTCGACGGTTCCTGACTCTCCGAGTTGCATTGGCTCGGATTCGGAGTACTTGGCTGGTTCAAGATTCTCCTTCTTCGGATCTTGGATAACTTGGATTGTGCAGATTCGAGCTAATTGTTGGTCCCCTCGGACTGTTGCCATCCCTTGGTTCGTATGTAACTTCATCGTCAAGTGGTAAGGGGACCATACGGCCTTTGCTTGGCACATCCAAGGTCGTCCGAGGATTACATTGTATGGCGCTATGGAATCAATGATCACGAAGGTGCAACGAAGGGTTATACTCCGAGGACCATCTTTCACGCGCACTGGCAAAGTGATCTCTCCTAAAGGATTTATAGGATCGCCCGCAAATCCCGAGATGAGATTTGTGGGTACGAGATGGGTTTTGTTTAATCCCAACTGTTCATAACAGCTGAGAAACATGACTTCTACCTCACTTCCCCCATCTACCAGAACTCTTCTAATCACATTATGCTTTATGTCAACCGTGATTACTAAAGGATCTGAATGAGGGAATTGTTTAGGGACCGCATCTTGAGGTGAAAAAGTGAAGGTTCCATTCAGGCGAGATCTTTTGCTCTCCCACTCCCAGGGAGAGGCTTCTTCGGGTGACCGGTGTACACCGTTGATGCTCCTTCATGCTCCCTGGTTGTTGGCGTGGCTCTTCTCGTCGTCTTCGTTGTCAGTGTTGATGCTTCTTGCTCCTGTCGGGGCCAAAAAACGGATTCGTGTACTCCCACGAAGGTTTTTAGCCGAATCAGCCATGAGTTTGAAGGTCGTGTATATCAAGAATGACAAGTGGGTCCCACTGGGCGTGCCAAATTGATGGATGTCTACTACCTGCACTTGATCACGAACCTTGCTCACGAACTGATCTGCAAAACAAAGCCCGGGGTGTCCCGAGGGTAGACACTCCGATGCTCAAGTCAGTATATTGCTTAAGGCGTAATGATTGAAGTATTAGATAGAGAGGTTTACCAAACCTTTAGGTATTTATATGGCTACAATCCGTAGATCACCAAGATATATATTTATGGTATGACTACAACTCTTATGGGAATAGTAGTTGTATTACCATGTATAGAAGAAGTGTATTTTGGTCATGGTTGTATTACCATGTTTAGGATGACTGCATTACCATCTTTGAGAGGATGTATATTCCTTGTAGAACATTCATAATATACGCATTCCATATAAGGATTAAAATTGATGGACCTGTAGATTCACCCTCCGCGTATATCGAGCCCACAACCCTGCTTGGGCCCTGGTCCGAGTATGAATGAGGCCCGAATACGAACCATGGACTTATCAGCTAGCAAATCCCGAGATGGGGTTTGTGGGCATGAGATTACTTTTGTCCAGTCCAAACTGTTCATAACAGCTGAGAAACATGACTTCTACTTTGCTTCCCCCATCTACCAGAACTCTTTTGATCACGTTATGGTTTATTTCAACCGTGATTAATAAGGGATCCGAATGAGGGATTGATTAGGAACCGCGTCTTGAGGTGAAAAAGTAACGGTTTCGTCCATGCGAGATCTTTTGCTCTCCCATTCCCAGGGAGAGGCTTCTTCGGGCGATCGGTATACTCCGTTAATGCTCCTTCCTGCTCCCTGGTTGGCGGCGTGGCTTATCTCATCGTCGTTGTGGTTGGTATTGGTACTTCTTACTCTTGTCGAGGCTAGAAAACAGATTTGTGTGCTCCCACAAAGTTTTCAGCTGGACTAGCCATGAGCTTGAAGGTCGTATAGATCAAGATCAGCAAGCGGGTCCCACTGGGCGTGCCCAGTTGATGGATGTCTACGACCCACACTTGCTCACGAACTGATCTGCAAAACAAAGCCTCGGGTGTCCTGAGGGTAGACACTCTGACGCTCAAGTTAGTATGATGTGTTAGGCGTATTTTATGTAAGATAATAGATAGAGAGGTTTACCAAACCTTCGGTATTTATATGGCTACAATCTGTAGATCACCAAGATGTGTAATTATGGTATGAATACAACTCTTATGGGAATAGTAGTTGTATTACCATATATAGAGGAAGTATATTTCGGTCATGGCTGTATTACCATGTTTAGGAGGATGTATATTCCTTGTAGAACATGCATAATATACGCATTCCTTGTAAGGATTAGGATTAATGGATCCATCCTCCGCGTAACTCGAGCCCACGACCCTTCTCGGGCCCTGGTCCGAGTATGAATGAGGTCCGAATACGAACCATGCATGGACTTATCAGTAGAATCGCTTGTGAAAAAAGGCCGCTGCACATTATTACCATGAAGGCAATGTATCCCTTCTATTCTAGCTCTCCACCCAACATGCCACATGGAATTCAGAACAACAAAATAATGTACTAATACACACCAAAACTAAGAGACATAGTAATTGAGAAAGCCTCCATAGGATACCAAGTAATTGAAAAAAGGCCGCTGCACATTATTACCATGAAGGCAATGTATCCCTTCTATTCTAGCTCTCCACCCAACATGCAAATTGGAATTCAGAACAACAAAATAATGTACTAATACACACCAAAACTAAGAGACATAGTAATTGAGAAAGCCTCCATAGGATACCAAATAATTCTGTAAGCGTACCTGCTAAGTGTTTGAGGACCTCTTCCTGACGTTCCACCAAGTCTGTTATCAGGCGTCTGCTTGAGGGGCGCAATACCAGAGACAGAGAACCGATTAAAAATCCAAACAATCCACTGTCCAATTTCCCCGCCAAAATGGAACCAATAAAAATACAAGTGGAACATGATTGTCTCTAACCAAGACACGCAGACTACAAATATTCTCCTAAACCTTTCTTTTAATCTTATTTATATTTCTCATGACATTTTCATTAAATATTGATCCTTTACATTCCACTAGTAGGTTCATTAAGAGTATATACAACTACTTCATTAAGAGCATATAAAACTCACCCTTAAACTATGTACTAACTATAATCAACAATAGTCAATACACCAATCAGTTATCAACAACTTGTTATTACCACACTGAACCTTTGGGATAGTGGTAGTTCTACCTAAAGGTTGGGTTCCCGTTGTGCCGATTAAACTAGGTAGGTTTCAAACCTCATCTCTTAGGACACTTTTATAAAAATAGTCCCATCTATTACACCCAAGTTTTCATTGTAAAATCTCACTACAAAATCAAAACAAACTTGGTTTTCATTGTACAGTCTCAAAACATAACTTTGCTATATATAACAATTCAAATAAATGGTTGACATCCGTTGTGGCCACAACTTAATATCCAATAGCATATCTATCAACCATTTCTATCACCATTAAGGCTACAAATGTATCCCTCCATGGTGGATATACACTATAGTTTCTTCGACGTCTAAGAAACTACTCCTCCAACAAATCTTTTAAATATAAATCCAAATCAATCATGGATCAAACCTTTTAAAAGATATATAAAATCCAAATCACTCATGGTTTATTATCATCGATACTATATTCAACAATTATAAGCCTAGAGAGTTTGCTTGCCGCAAAATGCAGCATGCTTCAATACATACATCCAACTCTCTCTCTCTCTCTCTCTCTCTCTCTCTCTCTCTCTCTCGCACTTTCAAATTACATTTGTGCAACAATTCTTCTTTATCCATCTCAAACATACAAGATATATAAAAAATGGAGTTAAACTCTTTAAGAACAAATGTATCAACTCAATTGAACATTTTCTTTCAACATAGTGAAAATAATTCACTATATCACCCCCACTATCTTGTAATTTTGATAAATAATATAATATCACTTTCATTTTGATACTAATAAATCAATCAAGCATTTTCAACACAGTTAAATGCTTAAAACCCCCACTACAACTTATAGTGGTGATACTTAAATAGCACCATTGCATATTGATTCCAAGATCAATATACATCATCAAAATAGCATGTCAACAATCAACAAAACACATAAGTCACATTTGGATACATTCATAATTTAATATGTATTTCATCATCCAAATGACTACAAACATAAACTATTATGTGTTTCATGCTTATATCATAAAATTGAAAGTAAATCCGAGAGTAGGGTCACTCAAAATTAAATGGTCTTTCACTGTTATATCATATATATAACCCTTCAGAATCATACCATCACTCACTACTTACGAGTATCATCCAATATGTTAATCAAATATTATAGCCATTTTCACCACGACTGTAGTAGACAATAATCACACAGTTTTTGTTAATCTTCACCAAGAATGGTAAATTAACATTTCGTGTGAAAATAATAAGAACATATATAATTCACAGTTCAAATATAACATCATTCGAACTAAATAAGTTTCATAGTAATAAACTTATCTGTCATTTACTCTATGGATTGTACTTCTTCTCCGATGACAGATTCCGTATAAACTTTCTTTGCCTTCTGCAAAGATATATATAAATAGCATAGATACCATGACATAATGTTAAATACATACCTCATATGACCAATGTTTCTCTCACGAATAAATCAGTTCCATAAAATCGATAGAGATCCATTCTATTGCCAAAGTTCTTCAGTGGAATTCTTCATTGCATAATACCATTACTTTAAGATTGTTAGAACTTTGTGAACTATGGAAATACTAAATCTGTTTAGGGCCGTGAGAAGCACTGTACTTAAAGTAATGGTAGCCCCCACCACCGGATTGCTGTGAGTTAACTGGCTAGCTTACTTCCAAGATTTCCCTAAACAATATAAAATGTGGTAGCAACAACCACATATTCTCTTACGAACGAAAGATAAAATAGGGAATGTAACAGGACATTAAAGATGAACTCGATCTCATAAGTGAAAGTTTCACCGTGTATTTATAATGAACTCCAAGCAAGATTCGTACCCTTTAGATGCATCCATTCGTACGTATCAATTCACAGTAAATAGACACGTCTGTCTATCATCCACGTCTGTCTATCATCACTATTCATTATAATTAACTCATTCATGTATAAACATATATACATATACTTTCACCAATTGGTTATATACTCAATATAATCCAATTAAACTTTATTTAATATCATATAATATACTCAATGTTAAAAGACTATTCCAACACGAACTGTATTTGTTGAGATTAAACCCACATCGGAAACGGAGTGGCTGAAAGTTCAGTATATAAGGTTGGTGGGCCGATCCACATATTGCCAATTGGTTTTATGTTGGAATCTCACTGGGCTTATATGTACTGAAACTATCTGGGCCTTGTGCCTTGTTTCTGGTTTATATGTGACGGGCTCTTATCCCCGTCGGGGTTTCTAACATGGTATCAGAGCCTGATTTCGGACCTCTCTTTGTTTCAAGTGCAAGTCTTGACCCTTATAATGGGCCTCACACTTGAGGGAGGGTGTTGAGATTAAACCCACATCGGAAACGAAGTGGCTGAAAGTTCAGTATATAAGGTTGGTGGGCCGATCCACATATTGCCAATTGGTTTTATGTTGGAATCTCACTGGGCTTATATGTACTGAAACTATCTAGGTCTTGTGCCTTGTTTCTGGTTTATATGTGACGGGCTGTTATCCCCGTCATGATTTCTAACAGTATTGTTAGTGCGAGAACAAACTAGGGTTGTATAAAGTATACAGGACAGTACAAGTACCCCAGTTTCTTCCCAGATTTCACAAACAACAAACAAGCATCACTTAGCTTTATTCAGTGCCCATACCTTGATTGTATTATCAAGGGAGACCAATAGCAAATAAGCATTCCAGCAAAGCACGGCGGTGACAGAATCCGAGTGTGCATCGACTGCTTGAAGGCACTCCAAAGTTTTAAGCTCCCACACCCTAGCATGTTTAGATGTTCATGTTCATGTTTAGGACTATAATGTTGACCTTATGTGCTAAAATATTAATTTTCTTGTTTTGCCATGTAGTCCATGTGTATATTATAAACGAAAATTACACTTTTAACATGAAAGCTACAGTTTTTATTTTATAACTTTCAACCTTTTAAAATTTTAAATTAAAAATCCAGAGAGCATGAATAGTGCAGTCCAATGAATAGTGCAGCCCAGTGAATAGTGATGTGTCAGTGAATAGTAACGGACTAGTGAATAGTGCGCGTGAATAGTAACTAATTTAAGTAAATTGCAATTAAGGACCTCCTTGTTTTATTTTACCACACCATTACTATATAGTCCTTGGTCTATAATATAGACGGTCTCTCCAGAGACTTTCTCTTAAGTTATTCATGTTATATTTAATTTTATTTATTTTATTAATTTCTATTTTCAATTTTGATTCTTTTCTTTCTAATTTTATATGTTTGTTATATTGTTTTGTTATACTTTATGATATGAATATATTTTATTTAAAAAAATGAAATTACACTACACCAGAATGAAAAATTAATAAGTTTACTATGAATTATTTTTATATTCATACTTTATATTATAACAAAATAAAATAGTGGTTCAAGGTAAATATTGAATTATTATAACTTTACAATATTATAAAGGATAAAAAAGATAATAATTTAGAATTCATGAAAATATTAAGAAATATACTTTTAGGGGGAAATTTAGAGTTGAACCATTGGAGTTTAAACACTGTACCAACTGTAAAAATAACTGTAGCAGCTGGAAAATAGAGAAAAACCATTGGAGATGGCCTTAGTCGGACGCGGTCACACGGTTAGGGATAGGATCTCTACGGAACTTTTTTTACACAAACCGTACGCCACAACTGTAAATGAGTTAGCCTTTGTTTCATATTGTAAATATATGTATGTTTTGCGTTAATTACATTTTCCACTAGATGTGTTTCACCAATTGGAAGTAATTTTTAGCAATTCGTTCTACATAACTTTTTTTTTAATGAATTGCCTCAAAAATTCCTTTTTTAAAAAATGAATATCACCCTAGGTAGGGTGAGGGGGATTTATTGGGCACCCCATACCCATAAAAAACCAATGAAAATTGGCTAAGTTTGTTACATGTCTTCAAAAAGGCCAAAAAATATAGGTGTATAAACACCCTCATTTTATAGAAGGAGAAAAGAGCTCGAAAATCATTTTAACCAATGTCTATGACAAAGAGCAATTCTGACGTCCGAGAGGTTTTAAACAAGTCTGATAAGATGGTATGTACAAAATAATATGGAGCAGAGTATCAAGAAAATAAACTTAAAAACTAGAGTAGGCCCTGGCCTGTAAGCTGGATGAGAGGAGCATGGCAGAGAGAGCCGGTACATGGCAGTAGCACTTGAAGCATTCAAACAGTGATTCTGAGGGATGGGGTGTTGGATGCATCCAGAAGGATTGAACCTTGAATATTTAGTGGCAGCTCAGGCCGTGAAAAACTCTGCTGAATGAGATGGTCTCTACAGTGCTTTGCAAGCAGGTCTGCAAGATGGTTTGCCTCTCTGAGAGTATGTATAAGAGTATGAGGTCCCAATAGCTGAGAGATTGAGTCAACCAGATTGAAGAGAGACCAGTGACCTTTCTGAGGAGAATTGATCATCTCAACTGCAACCTTACAATCTGATTCAATAGTACAAAGCCCATTGACCTGAAGTGCACTTCTGATCCCAGCTTGAATAGCTAAGATCTCTGTATATAGAGGGGATGGAGAGTCAGTGTAAAAACCAGAGGCCTGTAAAAAAAATCCTGAGGTGTTTCTGATTAGTATAGAAACTCCAGCCTTGTTGTACTTCCAAGAAGCATCCACATTCACCTTCACTCCCTGTTCAGGTTTTAGCCACATAATTTTTGAAATGGTTGGCTTGGGAGGTTTTCTGATCGGAGGTACATAACCTGTTGCAACAAGTTCATAGTCAATTTCCCTGGAGATATACAAATGCTTGGCCATAAGGGATTCAAAAACATGGCTTTTAAGATTTTTGGTGAGTGACTCAAGGCTGGGGGGAATATTTTCAAAAATGATAGTGTTTTTGGCCCTCCACAGCAGCCAGCATACAAAGATAGGGCCAGCATGATTTAGGTATGTATGCAGTGAAGACAGGCCTGTAAAAGACCAATTTGAGGCTAATCTATCCCAAAGGGACTCACTATCAATGTAAGAAGAAGCACAAATGATATGTATCTGTCTCCATAGACCAACTGAGATATAGCATTCAGAAAAATAATGCTGAAGTGAGTTAACCTGGTTGCAAAATCAACATTTAGAAGGCAAATTGAAGCCAAATTGGGACAGGACATCATCAAAGGGTAAGATTGCATTTAGAAGCCTCCACATAAAGACAGATATTTTTTTTGGAATGGTGGTGACCAGATATGAGCTAGAACAGGGAGTGACTAGGCTGGAGATCTCAGAGCCAAATAGGCTGATTTAAAAGTGAAATTACCCAACTTGTCTGCTTTCCAGATAAGTTTGTCTTGTCTGTGAGGAAGAATGGAAGCATTAAGAAGGGTATGGATGAGATCAGGTGATAGTAATGGTTGAAGGAGAGAAAGGGCAGTATCCTTGTTAGAAATGAAATCAGCAACTGAAAGACTGAGGTATTGATCAGGGACAGAATCAACCTTGTCAATTAAAGGGCCTTGATCAGTCCAGTTGGCTAACCAAAAATTACATTTTCCATTTCCATGTATGACTCTGGAACTGGATTCTGCAAATGTATTAATATTGCAAATCCTTTTCCAAGTCTAAGATTTTCTTTTTGAGACAGGCAAAGAGGCAATGAAATGTGTCCAAAGTGCACTTCCATTTTGGTATTTCCACTATAATTTACAATCAAAAGCTTTAATTATGGTGGATAAAGATCTCAGGCCTAAACCATTTTGGATTGTGGGATAACAGATTGAGTCCCACTTTCTCTATGATTTATTGGGACCAGTTTCAGACACCCCCCAAAAGAAAATAGAGAATTTCCTCTCAATTTTCTTTATTATTTGTTTTTTTGGTGCCATCACAGCCCATATGTGCTGTGGAAGAGAATATAGGCATGATCGAATTAAAGTCAATTTTCCCCTAGTGGAGAACCATATATTTTTCCAGTTATTAAGTTTCCTCTCAATTACTTCCAGAACTGGTTGGAAATATTTGTTAAGGATCCTTCCTAAAAATATTTGTACTCCAAGATACTTGAATGGTCGACTACCAAGTTTCATGCCCATAATGATTTTAATCTGTCTTATTTTTGACTCAGATGCATGTCTACTAACATAGAAATCACTCTTTTCATAATTTATTTTCTGGCCTAAGGTTTCTTCAAAAGTTGCTAGAAAGGCTTTGATTCTTATAAGGTTCTGTTTTGATGCTCTCAAGAAAATGATAGTGTCATCAGCATAGCTAAGATGAGAGATAGGATCAACAGATGGGGGTAGCCTGTAAAATTGGATTTTTCCAGTGCTAAAAACATATGACAAACTCCTTGTAAAAGTTTCAGAGAAGAGAATAAAAAGGAAGGGAAATAGGGGATCACCCTGTTTTATACCTCTAGATGCAGTGAAAAATCCTACAGGTTTACCATTAATGAGTATTGAGAACCATGCATCAGACATATTTTTCATTATGCAATCAATAAATATACCATGAAAGCCAATTTTTTGGAGAATGTTTTTTAAAAAAGGCCAGCTCACTCTATCAAAAGCTTTCATCAGATCAAGTTTAAAGATACAATTTGGATCTCTACCCTTTTGATGTAAGAATCTGAACATTTCCTTTAAATAGATGACATTATCATAAATGTCTCTATTTTGGAGGAAGGCTAACTGGTTTGGGGAATTTAGGCATCAAGGGTTTCAGTCTCTCAATTAAAATTTTAGAGAAAATCTTGTTTGTGACATTGGAGAGACTGATTGGTATATAGTCATTGAAACTTATTGAAATTTCTTTCTTTGGAATTACAGTAATCCAAGTACTAGAGATACCTCTATGAATATGAGACCTTGTCATAAAATCATTTTATGCCTCTAATAAATCAAAACAAATTGTATTCCATGCCTTAATAAAAATTTTTGCAGTGTAGCCATCAGGCCCTGGACTGCTATTTTTATTAAGACCAAATACAACTTGTTTTAATTCTTCTAATTCTACTGGCTTAATGAGCTGTTCATTTTCTTCATCAGATATGAGTGTGGGGATCCGGGAGAGAAAATGTGAAACAAAGAGATTATGATCTGGATGAGGGTCATCTGTAAGGAGGGACTGATAGAATTGAACAGCTTCCTGTTCAATATCAGAGTTCCTGTCCAGCTAGACCCCAGAAGAACTCTTAATTTTAGTGATATTCAATTTACATCTTTTTTCCAGAACTGAGTTATGAATTTTTTTTGTATTTTGATCACCCTCTTTAAGCCATTTAACCATAGCTTTTTGTTTCCAGTAATGTTTTTTCTTAGATAAGGTTTTTAGCAGCTGAGCCTTAGCTTCATTTAGTTTGATAAGTTCATTAGTTGAACCATCAAGCTCAAAAGTAATTTCCTAGATTCTTACTTTCTCCTCTGCATTTTTAACATTTTCATTTATGTCACCAAATACCTCTCTATTCCATTTTTTCAAAACAGGTTTGAGAGAATTTAGCTTCTGAAAAAAATTGTACATTCCATGCCATTCAGAAGGATAGTTCCAATGGAGGTGAATTAACTCCAATAGATCATTCCTTTTAAACCATGTGTTTATAAATCTAAATGGCTTAGGTACAGAAGGAGTAGCACTGCATATTTTTAGGAGTAAAGGGCAGTGATCTGATGTTAGTTTACCTAGCACCTGAATAGATGAGTGGGGGAATTTTTGCAGCCAGTTATAAGTGCACAGGCCTCTATCTAATCTTTCCACAGTTAAATACTTACCCCCATCTCTATTCCTACCATTAGTCTAGGTATAAAAGTTCCCAACTGTATGGATCTCATATAATGCATTAGAGCTAATAAAACCACAAAAATCACTAATACTGGAAGGACTAGGATTTGATGCACCTTTATACTCATTTATGGAAGTCATGGCATTAAAGTCTCCAATTTGAAAAGATTCAGAAAGTTTCATAGCTACTAAATCAGACCATAATTCTCTTCTTTCATTCCTAGATCTCAGGCCATACACAAAAATAGAGTCAATGGACTCATTAAGTGTATGACTTGTCATCTGTACTTGAAAGAATTGATTATGATCCAGTTTAGGAGTTATATCAACATTTTGATTCCAAAATAACCAGATTTTGCAATTTGAGGCATAAGCACAGTGAGAAAAATGTAATTTTCTTTTGTAAGTATCACATTCAGACATGTCATGTTGTGGTTCAATAATATGTCATGTGATTCTTACATAAAACATCAGGTTTATGGACTACAATAAGCCTTTGCAGCCTTATCATAGAGGTTTCCATTCCCCTTATGTTTCAAACCAACACATTTATTTCTATAGTTGTACTAATCATTGTTTACCAGCTTTTATGCTTTTTGTGGCAGTTCTAGTAATGACTTTATTAATCTGAGTAAAATAAGAAGTGGCCTTATTCTGTTCAGGCTCAATAGTACTAGAAACATTTTCATTTATAGCAATTGGTTTATCTATCACATCAAGTTTGGTATCAGAACTAACTTGCTTGTCAGGATGTGCTTGAATCACTTCAGTATCCTCAGATTCTTCAACTTCATGGATTAGGGGAAGAAACCTATTCCCTGATTTTCTTGGCTGAGAGTAAAAAGAGAACCTGTTAGAAGTAAAGGGATTGTCTGGGAAAACTGGAAGCTTACCGGTGTGAACCTTTATATCATCTTTGGCAAAGGATTTTGGTCTAACTGGTGAAGACCATTCTGTTTCTTTGAGGATGTGTGAGGACTGTTGTGGAGACACAGTGTCTTCCAAATTGATGACAGGGACTTCAGACTCAGAATCAGCAAAAATGTCCATGGCATGAGATGGAGTAATCCCTAGAGGGGGAGAGCTGGGAGTGTTCTCAGAAGTGGAGGCTGCCTGAACATTGGAGTTGAGAGCATTGGTAGGAGCATTGGCTTCCTTAGACTTTGGCTCAGTTTCAGTATTATCCATGGCTGGAGGGACTGGCACTGTCACCTTTCTGATATACCTCATTTCAGGTTCTGAAACCATGGTGGTGAGATGGCCCTTGTTTTTGTTTAGTTGACCAGTGATCACATCAGCTTTATCCTGAGCAGTAACTCCAGAAGGGCCAGCCTGTGATTCAAATCTGAGCGGCCCAGGGTAGGATTGACTTTTGTAGTTGGATTTAGGTAGTGTGTGTTGAGGTTTGTGTGGTGGTCTGGCAGGGAAGGGCTGGGGTTTTAGGTCAGGGTGGAGAATCATACAACCAGCAATCTCATGTCCAAGCTTATGACAGTGTTTACAGTACTGAGGCGGACATTCATATTCAATGGGGAAATCAGCAATGTCCCCATTCAGAGAAGTTGTGAGAGCAATTGAAGTGTGTACCTTGGACAAAAGGTCGATTTCGATACAGAGCTTTACTCATATGGCCTTGTGAGAGTGGAGGTTGCCAAATCCATTTTGATAAACTTTCCAATACTGTTACCAATCATCTCAACCATCGCAGTATTATACCAGAATAAGGGGATATCATGGATCGTTACCTAAATCGGAATAATAGAGGTTTCTGTCTCCGGGGTAAAGTTTGCCGTCCATTTGAAAATCTTCATGATCGGACCTTTTAGAGCTCACTGCGGCTTCATCCAACAACGCTGATAATCTTCAGCCTCCTCAAAGCGGATGAGCACGTGTCTGTGATCGATGGATCCCAGCTGGTATCGCCCTATGAAGCCGATCGATTTGAAAGTTTCGTGGAGATACTCCATCGACGGTTTCAGCCTGGCGAATTTGCCGATGAGGGCGTTGCTATAGTGGTCGGAAAGCTTTGCTACTTCTTCTGGGGTAATGATGCAAGATATCTTCCCCTTATACTCCGTAATTGGACAGATTGTAGGGTCGGAGGGGAGAGAGGATGACAAGGGAGGTGGTTTGGAGGTAAGGGCTTGGAGAAAACTGTGGGATGTGGCAAATCCGCCGCGCTTTGGCGGTGGTTCCACCATGGTGTGAGGGTGGCTCACCAGTTAAAAGAGCCGTTTTTTTTTTTTTGAATCCCTAACAAGCCTACCTTTCCAATGAGGTCCAAATTACTAAACATGATCTGGAAAACATGCACTCTAAACACGTCCACATGGAATAAGCCCGCTCAAATGTCCAATACATTTTCTCCTTCTAAACCCCAAATATTCTCCTTCTGTTGTAATTTGTACGCCATTCAGTCCTAATTTGAGCTGGTAACACGTTTTATATTTACTTTAACTATGCCAGATATTCCAGCACACTCTGACTTATCTCTTCCAGGAAGGAAACAAAACCCATGATATTAGAGAAGCCGCTTCCTTCGACATCTTGTTCTACTATAAGAAAATTTTCAAATATGGGGGCATCAGCTTGCCCTTCCCTGATAAACATGAGCTTAGGAGTAATGCTCCTCTCTTGCTTCAACTTATTTATGGTATTTCTCAACAAGCAGTCTTGCGGTGGAGGGAAAGGAAGTGTAGGTTCTGCTATAGAAGAATAAAATACAATCAGGGTTGTGAAGGCATCAAGGAAAAATATTGGATCGCCGCTAGTAATGAGTGCAGCACGACTCAAGGAATGGCGGGGAAAAGCTGGCTTATCCGGAGTAGCATATGATGCCAAACATTGGGTAGATAGCTCGGTGAAGAGATGAGGGTTCCAATGCACTGAATAGACATTGTAGGTATATACGGTAATCTGGATGAACACCTTCTTCATGGAGGCGGAGGAGAGGATTTCGCAGCAAAGCAAAGACTAAACGTGGTAGAAGCATCAGCTGAGGACATTGGGAGAAAGTGGCATCAAGATGGGCACCTGAACTGCCACGCTCAAAGTGGATAAGCTTGTAATTGAGCTGTTAGTATAACGGTTAAAAGAGCCGTTAACGGCAAGAATAGTGAAAAATAACGGTAATAGAATTGGGGCTTTTAGAGAGAAGCGAGATCATTAGTTAGAGAGAGAAACTTTGTTGCTTGCCTCAAAAATTCCTTTTTTGTTACCGTCATCCATTTCAAAAATGAAATTAAGTAGGTAAAATATCTATTTTTGTACGTTGTTTGTATCTGAAGAAATTTAAATTTGTGAAAAATACAATTACAATTCAATTTTTAATAATAACTGAATTCAATATTTTATTTTGATATTGTTTATTGGAATTTCAATTTGAACAGTTTCATAAATAATTTATGAAAAAAATGTCGAGTAGGATTTGCTTATATTTATATGTATCTTGCAGGATTCATATAAATATACATCGGAATGACAAGCTTGTATAGAAACCAGATTCTCAAGGTAGCTTTACCTTTAAATCCACATATAATTTGCTCAGACCAAAAAGGAACACAGCTCTGTCACTGGGGAGAATCTGGAATACTAGGTGATAAGTCCATGGTTCGTATTCGGGCTTCATTCATACTCGGACCAGAGCCCAAGAAGGGTCGTGGGCTCGAGATACGCGGAAGGTGGATCCACAGGTCCATCAATCCTATCCTTATAAGGAATGCGTATATTATGAATGTTCTACAAGGAATATACATCCTCCCAAAGATGGTAATGCAGTCATCCTAAACATGGTAACATAACCATGTCCGAAATATACTTCTATTATACATGGTAATACAACTACTATTCCATAAGAGTTGTATTCATACCATAAATACATATCTTGGTGATCTACGGATTGTAGCCATATAAATACCCTAAAGGTTTGGTAGACCTCTCCATCTAATCTCATACTTTACGCCTTAAGCAAATATACTGACTTGAGCGTCCGAGTGTCTATCCCCGGGACACCCGGGGCCTTTGTTTTGCAGATCAGTTCGTGAGCCTGGTTCGTCGTCAAAGTGTTGGTGTCCGGCATACATCAATTTGGCACGCCCGGTGGGACATCGATCTCACACTCATTGACGACGTCGCCGAATCTTGTTTCCGATCTGGTCTAGCGCACTTGAAGAAGCAACTTCCCCGACAACATGTCTGACGCTGAGCAATCCAGACGAAGCGCCCGTGTGCTAGGGCAAAATCCGGAGGAGAATCCAGAAGTAGAGCAACCCCCTAAGGACGAGGACAAGGACGAGGACGCGGTCGACCCGGAGGATCTCGTACGCACTCCACCTTTGAACCGCCGTCAGGCTCTACCATGGGAGCTAGAACCCTGTCGTGTCAGGAACACCCTCCTCCGATCCGAATCCTACTGCATCCGGAATACCACCTTCTGGATCAAATCATGTTGGATCTGAAGCACCGAACTCAGGACCAAGAGTCTCGATCCAGACGGACATGAACTACAGCCAACGCGTCAACAACTCAGAAGGCCTTGACCAAGAGAATGGGTTTGGATATAACGGACCTGATTCGATCTTTACCGCAGAAGAACAAGCACAAAGAGATCGACAAATCCTTGCAGAAAAACAGCAGGAGGAGGAAAGACAAAGACGTCTTAGGGAAACCTTAAACCAGACTGTACGAAATAACCCGCCAGGCTCGGAGCCACCTTATATCAACCTTGACTTGGACACCCCTCCGAGAATGATCCCTGAACATGTCCGAACGCTGATGAGGAACTTACAGGCCCAATATCCTGATTTCGTCGCATCTTTGATAAACTCAAGTCAACAACTCCACGCACAGACGCATGAAGCCCTCAACCAAGTATCTGTCTCAGGAGCTCAAACTACACCACCTACTGATTCTACTCAACAGCGGAGACTCCTCAATGATTTATCTAAGGATCTGCCGCCTTATAATACTCAGAGCAGTCTGTCACCATCTCCTAATACATCTAATTACCAGGGCGAAGGCACAGGATTAAGTAGGGAAGAAGTGCGAAGGATGCGCATCATCAACATCGAAGAAGAACTCAGACGCGAGAAGAGGGAGCGAACTCGAAGCGAATGGAAAAATAGCGCCGATCGGCCTTACACCCAAGATGGAGCCTACCCTACCCGAGGTAAATACGAAGTTGACCAAGAAACCACACGTATTCTCGGACCCAGAGGACAAGCTGCTCGTTCTCCCTTCTCGCGACATATTGTGAACCTCCCCTTCGATAACCACAAGAAGGTCCCAGAGCACTTACCCACATACGATGGCACTAGCGATCCTAGAGAATTTCTCTCGATCGTTTTTAAGACTACGGAAACCAGGAATATCCACGAATTGGAAATATGCAAGATCGTCCCCAGTTACCTCCGGGGGAAGGCACAAACATGGTTTACTCAGACAAAACCAGAAAGTTTATTCGATTATTGGGATTTCGTTGAGTTCCTTCTCCACGCCTTTTTCCAGAAGAAGAAGTTTACCAAGTCCGTCGGAGATCTGGGATATGTGGCCCGCCTTGAAGGAGAAACTGTGATAGAACACTATCACAGATATATGGATCTAGCTACCGAATGCTATGATCGAGATGAACGCCTCCTGATCAATATGTACCGGATGAGCGTGGATGATGATATTCTGAGGATGAAGCTGGCAACAAAAAATCCAACAACCATTCAACATCTCCAGGCCATCATGGAAAAGTACGCTAGCAAAACAAATGTCGTGACGGGCAAAAGACCCCCAGAATTCCTTATGGACATAAAAGAATCCAGGGCGAAGATACCGAAGGTCGAGAAGACTGATAACGCTCCAAAGCCTACCTTCGAGTCATACACTCCTCTGGCGAGATCTCGGGCTGAAATTCTATCCATTCACAGGCACCTTTTGAAGGACCCGCCCGCCATGAAGGAATCAGCCGAGCGCCAAAGGTCACCAAAGTTCTGCCAATATCACCGAGATCGGGGACATGATACCGAGGAGTGCTATCAACTCAAGAACGAAATTGAGAAGTTGATTCGCCAGGGAATTGTGCAACAAATTGCACCATCAACAACCAGCAATAACCAGGGTACCCAGAGGAGGTATGGGGGAAAGCCCTGGCAGAAGAAGAAGGATGGCTCCCGTAACAACAATAACAATAATAAAAACCACGGTGGCGGAGGCAACAATCCTCCAGATCCTCCTCCCTCACTATCTAATGGAGCCAACCAAGTCATCCACGGCATCAATGGCTACACAGGAGAAGAAATTTCCTTGACCAAACTGAAGGATAGTGTGCGAGCTATACCCCACACTGAGCCAGTCAACAAGAGGCTCCGCCCCGAGGAAACCATTACCTTCTCGGATGCGGACGCCGTGCCAAATCGGATGCCTCACTCGGACCCTCTCATCATCTCAGCAGCCATACAAGACTCTCTGGTAAAAAGAGTCTTCATAGATGATGGGAGTGGGGTAGAAGTAATGTTCCAAGACTGCTTCCAGAAGTTAGGATTTACCAAAGATGACCTCAAACCTACGGGTCCGATCTCGGGGTTCACAGGAAATCCAGTAATACCTCTCGGGGAAATCACACTCCCCGTCACAGTAGCAGAAGGAACCAAGAGCCTAACCTTATACTGCACATTTGTGGTAATAGACACCGTCACACCTTTCAACATTATCCTTGGCAGACCTTGGATGTGCCAAGCTAAAGCCGTATGGTCTCCCTACCACCTGATGCTGAAGTTTCCAACACCACAAGGAGTAGCTTCAATCAAAGGAGACCAAGGAGTGGCGCGTTCTTGCATGATCACAGCCATCTATGACGCCAGAAAAGTGAGCAACATCTCGTACGTCAACACTATTCTAGGAGAAAGGTGCCACATCTTGGGTTTTTGTGATTTGTTTCTCTTCTTGATGATGGACTATATCACCTCTAAAGGAGAAATCTATATGGCAATCTCTAGTTATAGTTCTAGATAAATATTTCTTAGTTTTCATGGCTAGATGTAAGTCCGGTATGCTTAATGGATTACTCTACTCCGGAGCTCCAAGCCCTAAAACACAATCAGGAACTCCCTTTTACACTGGGACGACCGCAACGTGATTGAGGGGTAATTGGCTCAGGTAGAGGGTCTTTATTTTAATATAACCGGATGTTTTGGCAATGTAAACTGAGATGGTGAATTCTTGGAGCCCTAGAATGCTGTACATTGGTGAAGTGTCTATATTCATGAGGAGGAAGAAAATCTGTTTGTTTTTAATATGCCGCCCTGGCTTTAGTACTTATAGTTTAAGACGGAGAAGATTTAGAATAGCTATATGTTTAGAAACTTCTCTGATCTCACAATCGCCTCCACTTGTGGAGATTCGCACTTGTTGCCTCCTTTTTAGGAGTTATCTGTATTTAGTTCTGTCATTTCACGGTCTAGGCATGCCTAATAAAAGTTCCCTCCACTGATTTCCTGGTGGTTTAACTTTAAAAAAAAGTAAAATGGTCAACCCACTTCTAATAAATACGTATATTTCTGCATTCGACCACACATTGCCTTACTTTTGAGTTCCGTTGGATAAATTACATTGTTTTTACCTTTTAGTAGAGCAAAATTGTTACTCATTTAGTAAAAAAAAAATTGATATCAAATATTATATTAATTAAAAGAAATACGATTGTTATTACATCGCCTTCTACTTAATCTAATAACAATATTATGCTCAATATATAGAAAGATCCTACTGATCTTTATAACTTGGAATTCCAAAAGAAATTCCAGTAGTTTTCGGATACTGGAAATTACTCTTTTCACTTTCATTGGGCCATTTTCCGGACTTGTTATTGACGATTGAAATATCACTGAGTCTGTAACAATATTTAGTCGTCGAACTCCTTGTTGCATGGCCACCTTGAGAGCTCTCCAACAAACTTCTGCCTCCGCCTGCAGTGGTGTAACAGTAGTAAAGAAATCATAGCCAATGATATAAGTGTCCAACTACCATCGCGGTTTCCATAATCTCCATCCACCAAAACCTAGCAATTCTATTTTTCTGAAGGAACCATCAAAGCTTAATATACAAGCTTCTGGAAGTGCATGTCTTGCTATTCCTTTTCCGATTTGATCCAATGATAACATGCCTTGACCCTATTCCACCTCACGTTCTTCGAGGCCCTACGTTGCAGTCCTTCTGTGATCACTTCGGTGTGCCGCTATGCTTTGAAACACAATGTTGGCCGCAGACCTAGCCTGCTTCACACACCATACAGCCGGTCTTAGGAATCCGATCAAAAACTCTTATGTTTCTCTGTTTCAACATCTCCCACAGAAGAAATATATATTCAATGAGCTGTTCCTCATGTGGTGTGGTTAGGACTAGTTGATAGAACCATGCACTGAAGTTCGCTTGAGAGGATAGATCTAACGTGATTCTTGCAGCTATCCATATATGTCTTGATTCTCCACGGTTAATGAAGAGATACTATTTTTTAACCACCTAAATGGAGTGAAATTTATTAGGCTCACCACACCATAAAAATCCTGTGTAGGAAAATATCTTACAATCAATGATTGAAATATAAGACACTATGAGAGATCCTTATCCGCACCCATGTAAAAATTCACAAGCATGTTAGGTCACGCCAGAGCGATACCCAGTTCTGCCGATGAATTGACTCAATACTTGCAAGCATATTAGGGTTTGCTATGCAATACCTAGCTCTGCCGACAAGCACGGGGTTTGAGAAAAAGATCCCCTTCCTTATATTTTCCCATGTCTATTTTGACAAACAGTTTAGGGCACGCCAAAGCGATTTCCAATTCAGCCGATGAAAAGACTCATAACTCGCAAGCATATTAGGGTTCGCAAAGCGATACCCAACTCTGCTGACGAGTACGGGGAAAAATTAAGGAATGAGTACTCTATTGTATAATTGATACAAAGAGAATGATAGTGTAGGATACATTCCACACATCATTAAACAAATATGCATCAGATTCAGTAAATAGCATTTTTGTCAAACTCCTTGCTTCAGCTCCTTTCACCAATGTCCAGCTTCAGGTCCAAACTCTGTGTGTTGTCCTAAGTCTTCCTTGCTGCCTCCTAGCCTGCATTACAAAACAAGGGAGCAGTAAGAAGTTCAAAACACAACTATCTTGCTATGATGTAGGGTACTCCCCTACTTTCCATATCTATTAGTCCTCTAATATGATTAGGGAGAGTGGTGTGAGTGTAGATAAGTGTAAAATCTGATGACCTAGCTATTTTAGATAGAGCACCTGCAACAGCAATAGTTTCTCTAGGTATAAAAGAGACATGCAGATTACCTAGTATAGACCATATATTTCTGATGATCTGGTTCAGCTTCCAATAAGACTTCTGCTTGTTCTGCACCATGTTACATAGCACCAGGGAATCTGTTTCAACTTGCACATGTTGGAACTCCCAAAAATACACAGTCTCTAGTCCAGCAGCAAGTGCTAAGGCCTCAGCATGTGGAGGACTTTAAGCATATAAAGGCATTGCCTTTGCATAGATAACAGTCCCTATGTGATCTCTTATCACATAACCAACTCCTCCTTTCCCATTTCTTAGTAGGGAACCATCAGTATTGAGTTTAACATAGCCAGGATCTGGCATTTTCCTAGATAGCAACCCTAGGTATTCTCACAGAAGAGCCATTAGATGATACAAGATTCAAATACTGGTTAGGTATTTTAAATTTTGAACAAGACTTGATATGAACCAGTATAATATCTTCTAACATAGTGTGAACTTGCTTAGCAATATGGTTCTTATCAGGCGCAACATTATCATACATGTATGCCACTCTTGCACACCAAATATACCAGACTACAATCACAGGGATTAACCTGCCAATATTTTTCTGGAAAGTAGTATCTGCATTAAATCTCCCGTAATAATGCAAATTATCCCATAGGGATAGGAATTTATGGTGTGTTATATCATATTTCATGCTCACATAATTCCATATCCAATCAATATTATCACAGCTGCTGAAGCAATGGTGTATATCATCTGAATGATTAAGACAGAAGCGGCAAATTGATGGTTGATGTATATATATGTCCTCTAGAACATCAGCTACAGGAACAAGCCTGTTTGACAGTCTCCCACAAAAGATTACCATTTTCCTTGGCAAGTATTTAGACCATAAGAATTTAAAAGATTGAACATTAAGTTTCTTAGGCCTTACTAAATCATAAGCAAAAGCAAGGGAAAAAGTACAAGTAATATTTGGTTTCCATATAAGTATGTCATCATAATCATCAAACAGTGGCAATTCCTTAGATATCAATGCCAAGTATTCAGCAGAGAGTCCCTGTTCAAACTGGTTAATATAATAATCTTGCTGATAGCAAAATTCCTTTACAGTAAGATCAGGATTAGGCAGCTCAAATTCATCTTTCCATATATCTATCAATGCTTTATCATTTAACCAATTAGAAGTCCAGAATGAGACATCTCATTTCCCTATCTGAACAAAAGAATTTTCACTGGCTATTTGATCAACTTCATTAATCTACGCCATGTTCTAGACTTTTTCAGATAATCAGGTAGAGTCCACATAAATTGGGACCAGAGACTTTCCCCTTTTTGAAGTTTCCACTATAGTTTTAGTGAAAAACTCTTAATAGTAAGGTTTAAATCTTTGACCCCTAAACCATTTTCTGTAGTTGGATAACTGATATTTTTCCAGGATCTCCAGACCCTTTTCTGACAAAATTCTGAAGATCCCCAAAGGAATCTGGAAAAAAGTACATGTATCTTATCAATGACACCCTGTGTTGGCTTTATAATAGTTAAGATATGCATAGGGATAGCAGATAAAACATGTTTGATAAGAACCAGCCTTCCTGCTTGATTCAACTACAACAAAGCTGGGCAATTGCAACATATTTGCGTGTGACAAAAGTGTAAGTGTTGTAAATTCGCTACGCTCAAGCCAATGTATCATTTATTTGCGACATTTGTGTGTCGTTTCTTTAACGTGTAATTTCTTTAGTGACACACTTACGACACAATAGTTAATGTCACGGAGTTATGACATTATAATTACGACAATGTACTTGAGTGTCACGGTTAAACAACACAATGATACATTTGTTGGGAATTTGTGGCACAACTTGCATCATTTGGTTATTGTGTCATACTTTTTGTGACGAATATGTGACACTAATGAAAATGTCCCAAATTTATGACAATTACACACGACACTTTACTAAAATGTATTAAATAAATGACACAATATTAAATTTGTTGTAAATTTATGACAATTAATTGTGGCACAACACTAAAGTGTCTTACTTAGATGACACAAAGCTAAAATTGTTGTAATTTTATGACAATTACGTCGAACTACGAACATTTCTTGATATTAAGTATTTTTTCATAGTTGAATAATTTTATGCATTATCATTTGAAATTTTATAGGTCAAACTCAAATAATAATTTTACAATAGTACAATAGCATAAAATTTGTGCTATTGTAAAATTTTATACTATTGAAATATGCATAAAACATTTTATGCTATTGTAATCATATAAAATGTTTCATGCATATTTCATAATAATAAATTTTAAAAATTAGATAATATATATTACTTTAACAATTATGTTTAAAAACCGCTCTCACAAACTTTTTCTAGTGCTTGAGTTATTATGTTTTTTTAATATACTAGATAACAACCTTGCATTGCACAAATATTTTTTTTATTATTATTGTTTATTTATCTAAATAAATTTGCATATATGAGTTATTGTTTTCTTTTTATTCCAACATATTCACATAAATTTGAGAATAAATATCTTTAAATCACATGAATTTTATAAAATTTGAAAATTTAAGTTTTGATGATTTAATTATAAAATATAATGATATAAAAGTAAATGAAAAGTCAAATGAATTATTTTATGTATATTTCATAATAAATAGTTTTTAAAATTAGATAATATATATTCTTTAACAATTATGTTTTATTTTGTAAACTTTAACAATTATGTTAAAAAACTGCACTCACTAAAGCATCTAGTGCTTCAGCCATCATATTTTTTAATATCTAATCTGAATTAATTATCCTCATTTAAAATAATTATGTTAAAAAAGGCAAACAAATGAGGCTCTTGTCATACTGAACGGATTGTAGTTAATATTCCAGAAATGAAAATGCCCAACTGAATCTTCCGCTATCAGCTTGCCATCATATATAATCGAAATGGCAACCGTGTTCCCAAAACACTGCTGATGATGGTGGCAGTCATTTCCCCAAAACATGATAGCTTTTTGTTGTGCGAAATAGTATCCCCTTTTGTTGAGTCACCGGAGAATTGGTCGGAGTTAGACTTTATAGGGATATTTCTCTGTTTAGAGAGTTCATTGAATAGCCATGGATCACATGGTCATAGGAAAGTTTAAGATGGGGAGGAAGATTGGGAGTGAATCTCTTGGCGAGCTCTTTCTAGGTAATCTGATTCTGTTCCTGTTGTTTTTTTACCTTGCTTGTATGATTGATGCTTTAGTTGACTAATGTGGTCTTTTGTAAAGCTTTCTATAGCTTCTGCTGTGATGCTTTGCCTGGAAATTTGGTACTTTATGAGCATTATTGTTCTCACTGGACATCTTAAAGATCCTATTCTTGCCGTCGGCTCCCTTTCGATATGGTAAGCTACAAAGTTAAAGTAACCTCTGCATCAAAGTTACATGCAGAGGTATATATGCATATAGGTGTCTTCTTTGGGCAATGGTCTATCTTTGAATCTTTATATCTATTCTTGACAAAATTAGAGTGAAAATTTCACTGAGCTAACATATTTAATTGCATATCTATCTTTAATGGCTTGATTGATTGCCTTACTCATTTGTACTTGTCACATTGGAAATGTATAAACCTGATGTCGTAGGAAAGAAATTGGTCTAGAAAACTTTGTTTTTAACATTATTGGTTTGAAATGTGCCGCTACCATCAAATTGTTTCAGAAAATGGTGAGGCTCTTGATGTGGCATATGTTCAGCACTTTCCCTATTGTATTTATTATATAATTAAGTTCATATGACAACTAGTCCATTCATAGTAGTAATTGGATTTAGAAATGAAATTTGATGTTAAGCATCAACTAGTTCAGTTAAGAATGGTGTAAGAAAATAGTAATTGAATACATAAACTTTAGAAGGATGTATCTAACAAACCATAACTCTGATGTTATCGAATTTTAAACCAATGTAATCCTTATAAAATTAACTTTAGAATAGAATCTGGAATGGCAGAAATTAAATAAGTAATGAATTAGATAATTGACTATTAAGTCTGCTGCTACTGCAAGGTAAATTCACGGCTTGGAGTCTGCTGATCTGATGGCCTTTCATCCAAGTTTTCTTGGCACAATCGCAAGCAGTAGCATCCACCACTGCTGCTCTGAGTGAAGTAGAAGCATCCACTGTCTTCCCCTAAACAATAAACCCAAACAATTAAGTTCATATGCAATAAACAGTTCCAATTAGCTGGGAGGAAGAGCGAGAGAAATGGAACATGGGATTAGGATTGGTGATTAGAGAAATCAAAACACCTTCGAGATGCATAAGGTAAGACCTTACACCTTGAAATTTATAAACCCATTTAGTTGTCTATGGAATTTGATGTCTATACAGAATTCAAATAGTTTTGTTTAAGATTATAATCTATGCATAATGGGATATTCCGTAAGGGAAAAATTGTTTGTGCTAGAAAATTTGAATTCTGTAAATTTTGTAAAATCTCAAGAACATGATTTTAAAAGTCCATTCATAGTAGTAATTGGATTTAGAAATAAAATTTGATGTTAACGATCAACTAGTTCAGTTCAGAATGGTGTAATTAAAAAAAGAGTATCTGGAAACGTAAACTTTAAAAGGTTGTATCTGATAAACCATAACTCAGATGTTGAATTTTATACGTATGTAATCCTTATATAATAAAATTTAGAATAGGATTTGGAAAGAAATCAAGTAAGAAATGAATTGAATAATTGACTTTTAAGTCTGCTGCTACTGCAGAATTACTATTTCTAGCAAACTGAACTTTTAAAGCTTGTATTTGATGAATCTTAACTCTGACTGTTTCAAGTTTTATACACGTGTAATCCTTGTGAGATAAGCTATATTATAGAACCCGTAACATTCAAGATCGGATGAATAAAGAATGATATGTACAAAGTTTAAGGCTGCTGTGTTTAAGATTATAATCTATGCATAATGGGAGAATCCATAAGGGAAAAATTGTTAATGCTAGAAAATTTGAATTCTGTAAATTTTGTAAATCTCTAGAACATGATTTTAAAAGTCCATTCATAGTAGTAATTGGATTTAGAAATAAAATTTGATGTTAAGGATCAACTAGTTCAGTTCAGAATTGTGTAAGAAAAAGAGTAACTGAACACATGAACTTTAAAAGGTTGTATCTGATAAACCATAACTCAAATGTTGTCGAGTTTTATACCGATGTAATCCTTATCAAATAAAATTTAGAATAGGATCTGGAATGGTAGAATTCAAATTAGAAATGAATTGGATAATTGACTTTTAAGTCTGCTGTTACTGCATAATGTAAACTGAACTTTTAAAGCCTGTTTGATGAATCTTAACCCTGATTGTGTCAAGTTTTATATGCATGTAATCCTTCTGAGATAAGATATATTATAGATCCTTTAATATTCAAGATCGGATAAATAACGAATGATATGTACGAAGTTTAAGGCTGTTGTATTTAGACTACTGCAGAATATGGAGTTTGAGTAGACCTAACATAAAATAATCATATCTTGCTAACCGTAGTTCTGTTTATAGTTGGTTTTGCTTAATTGGGAACTTGAAATATATACTACATTTTAAAATAATAAAAAAATTACCTGTTGGTTGCAAAACCAGCAACAACAGTGGTAGTTAAGCTATTAGAATCCTGAGGCTGCAGAGTCTTAGAATTCAGAATCTTGTAGTAGTGTAAATGCATAATGTTATTCACTTCCGTAAATTATAAAGACGCAGGCAGATACTTAAAATTCAAAATCATAGATGTAAGAAGTTAAGAAACATACCCAATCACCTAATCAGTTTCAGACACACCAGATAAGGCTAATTCATCCAAGAAATCATCAACTTCTTCCTCATCAAAGTAGTGCGTAGCATCCTCATGATCCTCCTCTAGATTCACATCATCATGATTCTGATCATCAATATGTGTCACTAATAGGATCTTCTATTGTGATTCCCTCACCATCTGTTCTAATCCACAAATCAAGTTCATCCTCTTCCTTGCCATTTTTGTTACAAGGTAGGCATGCATACACCCTTAATACTCCAACCTGACATCATGGCGTAAGCTGGAAATTCGTTTATAGCCCACGGAGATTCTTTTATGTCAATCCAAGATTTATCCATCTACATAAAAAGGTGGTCTTTAAAAAGAGATTCCCACAATGAAGAATTCACAGAGCAAAAAGCTTTTGTACATTAAGGTCACATACGAAGTTGCGATTCATAAATTAAATAGTAAACAATAATTATGATCATAACAACACTTTTTATTTGTATTTCACAAATGCACATCATATTTATAGATTCGAAAGAGAAAGATAGTTAACTGACATACCTTTTCTTCGAAAACGAAACCTCAGCAAAGAAATATTCAGATTAGCCGGTAAAAGTTCAATAAAACCCACTTAATCAAGCTACAATATGAGCTGAAATCAGAGCTGATTGTGTTGGAAATATACTGGGTATTGCGATTGTGACTATCAAACTTTGCTCAGGCTTTCACCTTTTTTCTAATGAAGACGTAGGAATGAAAGCTATATAGAAACCTCTCTCAGAAGATACAAGATAAAGTTCTTCACAACTCAATTTCTTTATTTTCTTTCCTAATACTAATAAAAAAGCAATCAATCATCGTTCATTGATTCTAATTAACACTATATATAATAGGTTATTTTAGTAATAATTTTGATGCTAAAGTGATAATTTTATAAATTCAAAATATAAAATACGATTAAATTAAACAAAATCTCGTTAAAACATAATGTTTAATTAATTTAAAAAATATTAAGGCAAAGTTTCAAGCTCAAATAAAGTATAATATAAAGATAAAAAACACTTTAATATTGAATAATGACAATACATTTTTTATGGGCTGCATTATTCCTTTGTCTGTCTAGTTCTATGTAATATAAGCATCTTTCAGCTGATTTTAACTGATTTTTGCTAACTTCAATTGAATTCAAATAATCTAAGATAATTTGTATTAATAAAAAAACATCAGAAAAAAAGTTTCATGTTGAAAGTATCTAGCACTAAAGCACATTAATGATAAATGACCATTCAGTTCACGTTAAGTTCTGCATCCTTCAGTTAATTTCATCTAACTTCACCTAATTTTTTTAATTAAAAAACATCAAAAGAAAAATTTCATGTTGAAATTATCTAGCACTAAAACCCTTTATTATAACAAGTGACAAATAAACTTTTGTGTGGATTGTATTATGGGTTTGTCTAGTTCAGCTTAAGTTATGCATCTTTTAGCCGACTTCAGTTAACTTTAGTTGACTTCAGTTGACTTCAACTGATTTTTACTTAATTAAAAAAACATGAAAATAAAATTGACATGTTGAAAATAAGTATCTAGCACTAAAACACTTTAAAAAAAATAAACAAACCTTTATACATATAAAATGAATATAAAGATGAAAAACATATTAATGATTAATGACCATTCAAGTTTTGTATAGGTTGTATAATGGCTATGTCTAGTTCTTGTTAAGTTCTGCATCTTTCGGCTAACTCCAGCTAATTTCACCTTTTTTTAAAATTAAAAAACTTCAAAAGAAAAGTTTCATGTTATAATTATATAGCACTAAAACACTTATAATAAAAAATGAAAATTAAAATTTTGTGGGATTGCATTATGGGGTTGTCTAGTTCAACTTAAGTTATGCATCTTTCTGTTGATTTCAACTAACTTTAGTTGACTTCTGCAAATTCTTACTTAATTAAAAAGCCATCAAAGTAAAATTTCATGTTGAAATTAAGTACCTAGCACTAAAACACTCTAAAAAAACTAAACAAACCTCTTTATATATATAGAGGGATATAGTCAGATATAGTTATATATATAGGAATTAATATAAAAGATGAAAAACACATTAATAATAAATGACAATTCAACTTTTGAATGGGTTGTATTATGATTCTGTCTAGTTCAACTTAATTTCTGCATCTTTCAGCTTATCTTAGCAGCTTTTAGGGTTACGTGGGTTTGTGGGTTTAGGGGTTTCATAGTGTTGAGTCAAAAAGATTTTAGGACAAACATCAAACTATATATGTGCATGCTCTCTTGTACTTACCAATGCCCACGTGCTGATCAATGATGTGTTGTGATTAGTGTTGAACAGTGTTGCGCGGATGAGTGTTGTGCTGTGTTGATTAGTGATATGCTGTGCTGACTAGTGATGTGCTGATATATGCTGCAAAAAGTTGAACTGGACATGGCCTATGTATGTTGAACTGATTTGAATTGAATTAAAAAATATTAAACTGAATTGAATAAAATAAATAATTAAGTACTAAAATTTTAAAAACCATTATGGCTATAATTTGAATTTCATCAAATTATAATATATCAAATTGGACTACTCCCAGCTAAAAAATAAATAATAAAATAACATGCCCAACGTCCAAATACAATAACAAACAAAAATTTGTATAAATTATAAAAATAGTTCCCATTGAAATGAACAATCACATATGGACTTAATAGAATATGATATCATATTTTATTTATCTTTTAAGAGAATGATACAACGTATCATATTTTATCATATTTTATCATGTCAATTAGATATATTGTGTACAGATACATCTGATATAAATAACAATCACATGTGGACCTAATCAAACATATAATAGAAAGTTCTTTAATTTTGAATAATGCAATGAAGAAAGAAATCTTTTTTTATTTCCTAAACTAAAGAACAATATCTTGCCAAATTGAAAAATAACATAACATAGTCCTAAATGAACAAACTTTCCTTCCCATCAGCCTCAATCAACTTTTACAATGAACACGAATTGGTATTTCAAAATTCGTTTACATTGTCCTTATCAGAACTTGACGAAGCGCCATTCTCCGAAACTATAACCCAAAAACATTTTCTGGCGCCCAAAGTATCCCGCCATCATCCATTCCCTTTCAATCCGAGATGGGTTGAACCCTATCCCCCCCCACACCACTATATATTTCATTGAGTTATCATAGGCAGCTATTTTTCTATTTTCGAAAGCTATGATCCGTAAGTATCCCCTTCATAGATAATTGTACAGCATGCTTATCATTATTCGATACGTTTTGTGTATAACTGTAGCCAGTGATACAAATTTAGATGATCATATGTTCATCTGCTATATAAATTCAATCATATTATTCGATGCGTTTGTGTATACATGTAGCCAGTGATAAAAATTTAGGCGATCATATGTTCATCTGCTGTATAAATTTGATCATATTATTCGATGCGTTTTGTGTATACTTGTAGCCAGTGATAAATATTTACCTGTAGCCATTGATAAATATTTAGTCGATCATATGTTCATCTGCTATATGAATTTGTATACCTGTAGCCAGTGATGAAAATTTAGGCGATCATATGTTCATTTGCTATACGAATTTAAATGACCGTGAATGATTATTGATTGATACTATCTATTTTTCAGTTACTGCTTGTTTGTTTTCTGTTTTAATAAAGTTTCTTAGGTTATTTCATATTTGTTTAGTAGTCTATCTGGTGTATGAATTTATACAATATATTGAATGACTAATTCTGATGAAGTATACGTTCATTCGTAATTGGATGAACTGGTGTAATATGAGATTTAGAAAAATGCCATATATTTTACGAACAATTTCTCTAGATCCCAGTTTATTGTGGCATATGTGAAGTTTAAATTATTTTGAAATGAAATTGGAATAGTCCTGGCCTCAAAGTTGAAATCTGAAAGAATTGTTGTGTTTCTCTTACTATTATTTTTCCAGATTCATTTGTTATGATGGCACGTGATGGTAAAAAACGTCGCCGCCCTGTTGGATCGATGCTGGATGTCTAACAAGAAAGCAACGATGATGAGAACAATTTTTCATCGGATAGCGAGCATAGTGATTCTCAGAAGTCCGACGGATCAGATAATGATTCATTGAATGATGGAGACAATAATGAGAGTCGTGTAAATGACAAAGGTAACATGGATTTCAGCCTTTGAATGTAATTTGTATATAATATTGTTACTCATGTTTTAAAACTGATGTCATCATCTAAATTCTATGCTGATTAAAACAGTTTTGAGAGGAGCTGCAAAGCTGGGATCTCAGTGGGGTACATGAGTAGTCATGATGTTGCAACTCGATGAAGACAACCACGTTGTCGGAACCAATTCTGGTGTATTTTCGACTCAGCTAGGAGTCCTTGCAAAAGATGGAAATAGATTGCCTTTGTCTTATACTGATTGGAGAGCTGTACCTATGTCCCAAAAAGATATTATTTGGGATGAAGTGAAGGTACTCAATACAATTTTATTTCTTTATACGTAAAACATTACCACATATATAAAATTATTTATACATCTGCATGTTTCAATTTAGAAAAATACTAGCTTGACAGAAAGTTATAGGAAAAATTGCATGAAGAAGCTTGGGAAAAGTTGGAAAGATTGGAAAAATCGACTGAAGAGCAAGTACTATTATCCACATAGGCATGACAAACAATATGTGCTATCCAAATGCCCTGAAAGAGTTGAACCTGAACAATGGTCCAAGAGTGCAAAGGTAAGAAAAAAGGTTGAATTTGGAAACCTATACGTGGATGTTTTTTGAAGAATATTATTATACATGACAATGATTTACATTGAAAACAAATGGTTGAATATCCAAGTATGAATCTAATTTGCTTTTCAGTTCAAACACTTAAGTAACTGTTATGGTACCGTTTTGATGTTCTAATTTGTAGAAAGTAGAACCCGAGCTTTCTAATTTGCTGTTGTATGATTTTCTTGGATTATGTCATATGTGAGTGCTTGGATTATGTCATATGTGAGTGCTTGGATTATTTATCCTTCCTTAGCTACTATGTTTTTCATGTATATGAAGAGATTTAGAATTCCTGGTGATTTTTGTCTTGCATTGCTCCTGGATTATGGCGTAGTTTAAGTTTGTTTTGCACCGGTCTCTCTCTTTCTAAACACACTAATATATCACACAAATGAAAGTCTCAGTTTATCCTATTTTAGCCTTTTTGATAGCAGCCTTTTTTGATAAATATACATCAACTTGTACACACTTTATTCTCTTGGATATTACTGAATTTTGCACTTCAATATACTTAGCTTATGATGAAATTCCTCTTGATTTTACTGGATATTACTGTAGTGTTTTGTAGTTGTTTAGGTGTGTAATTAATTGATGTATTTCCATTGTTTCTGAGCTTATATTTTATCTCTTTCATGCTTTAGATATTTGTTCCTTATCAGTCAATGGAAAAAAGTATCTTTACTGGTTAAAGAACCTGAGCTTTGTATTCAAATGAATATCATATGTGACAATGGTTTATGTTGAAATGCAGAAAATTAGTAGAAATAATAAGAAAAGTCGAATTGCAGTCATCCATACTCCCAAACTTGGACGAATTGATTTGCCTAATGCTAGATATGAGGTATTTTGAATATTTTAGATAATTTAATAAAGGTTTTGTTTACTTGGATGTCTTATACTAAACATAAAATTATTTTTGTAGTACCAACAAAAAAAAGGTAAAGAGCCATCAAAGTTGGATTTATTTGTCTACTCTAGGGAAGGAGTTAAGAAGCTTGATGCTGTTACTGCAGCAAAAATTGTAAGTTTGTAAATTTTGTGTTGATATTGTATTTATTTGTATGTAATGTTGAGTTGTCAATAATCCATTTTGATTCATATTCATTTCATATCATGAATAGGAACTTTTAAAAGAGAAGAAAGCAAACCTGCCTGAGAACTTACAAGACGATATTCAAGCTAATGATGAAATTTATGAAGAGGTTGTTGGAAAGGATGCACCCGCATGTTTACGCGGTGGTGGTGCCACTTCCAAATGTAATAAGTTGGCTTTCATATCCCGCGAAGAATTTGAGCGAGCAGTACAAGAAAAAGCCACTCAAGAGGTAGCTAGTGTTCAAAAGAAATTGCAAGAAGAAATGTTGAAGTACAAAAATGAGTGTAACACATGGATAGAGATGATAAGTAACCGTGTTATCACACTAGAGACTCCAGATACACATGTAAGTATTTATCTATTGTTTTTTTGTTTTTTCTATCTATCCTTGAGAATATATAATTTTTATTTTGTTTTTCTTTATTGATATTTCATATCACATGTTCAATTATAGGTGTCCGGGTCATCAAATTCAAGACGCATACAAGCCCCCGGCCCCGGGAATATAGAGACTCCTGATACCCATTCCAGTGAAACTCTTGAGCCAATTAATAAGATGTCGTTATAACCTTCAATATATATTATATCTATTGATAATTATACTAAAATGTACATATATTTGTAGGTGATAAAAGATTTAAACAATATAGGGGAAAGCAACTCCAATGGTCAAGAGGGTGCTGCAAAACAAACTCCTAAGGTATATTCATCATACTTATGTTCATCATACTTACTGTTTCTTTAGTAATTCAATTTTTCCTTTGTCTTTGACGTAGATTAAGTCAATATAGGCTTTCGATCTAACAAGTAATTATACTTTATGCCATGCATGAAACATAACTTCTCCTAAAATAATTATTGTTAAATAAGTGCAAAATTGTATCAACACTTCGTTTTGATGAATTAACTAGTTGTGTCATTCTCCATTCATTATACAAAACATATTTCTGCTCTTTGTTTGTTTTATTAGGATAATTGAATTTTCAAGATTCTTATAGTTTATGCATACGCTACAACTTCAGTAGCTTGGATGTTGATTGATGAATATTGGTGTTTATTAAGTATTAATTTTTTTATTCGTTTATTATTTAGGGTCAAGGAAATATTGAAAGAAGAACAAGCAAGAGAAAGCAAAAAGTTTAACTTATGGTTTAATCAAGAAGAACAAGCAAGAGAAAGCAGAAAGCAGAAAGATTAGCTTATGGATTTGATTAGTCGTTATTTTGTTTGGATTTTACTTTTCCTCTAGCAACATTCAACAATCAGATTTTTGAGTATTGGTATTTGCTTTTGAAAATTGAATAATATTTTTTTATTCAATTGATAAATATTTGAAATATTTTACTTAAATTATATATGTTAATGGGAAATATTTAGTGGCTTTATTGGTCCATGATATGACACAAATTAATTTTGTGGAACAATAAGATGCCATATTTGATACGACAATATTCAAGTGTAAAATAATGTCGTGAACTCTCCCGATAGATAATAAAAATGACGCATATAATGTCAGTATTTTATGACATATTATCGAAAAGATTAGACATTACTTGTATATTTTGTGACATAAATTAAATGTTAGATATTTACGTTAGTTTAATCATGACAAATTAATAATAGTGTCGCTTTGTTTTTGTCATTTAACAAGTGTCGGGCTATATGACGAATGTAAAAATGACACCTAAATGTGATGCAAAATAAGTCCCCAATAATTGTGACGAATATACAATGACACAGCTTATTGTCATTTTTATGCAACACAATAATTACTTTTCATATATATATATATATATATATATATATATATATATATATATATATACGACAGATTAATATTAGTGTCATAAATTAATAACGTCATATAAACATTGTCGAAATAAGTGTTGGATGACTATGACCCAAAATATGTGCCACAAATTAAGCCACAACACAATAGCGACAAATACATAACTGACGTAAGTTACTGTCATTTATAAGCAACACGATTTAAAAAATGTCTTTTAAAATACCACACATGTTCAATCGTGACAAAAAATACAATTGAAGTAAATTGTGTCATAAATTTGTATACTTCACTAAATTTAATGTTACATGAAGTGTCATTAATAACCGGGCGAAATAAAATTAAATGATGCATGTAGAAGTCGCATAATATCGCGACAAAAATGAAACTGACACACTTACTGACGTTAATTAGTGACAGAACGAAAAAAGAGTGTCCATGGGAATGCTACATTCGCTATTGCGACTCTCTTCGAAGTGTAGCAAAATGTGTCGTTATTACGATTACTGACATTAAATTAAGGATAAGTGACATAATTTTTATGTTGCAATTGCCCAGCTTTGTTGTAGTGTTGTATGCTGCCAAAATGCAAGTTTTGCAAATAATTTATCATATAGGGACTGAAAATACGTATGTTTAGTCCTCCCTAAAAAAATAGGACATCCCAGATATGTAAATGGAAAGCTACCCTCAGATATGCCAGAAATTGACTGTACCATATTATGAACATTCATAGATGCATGCTTACTAATATAGTATGCATACGTATCCAAATTAATTTGTTGACCTGTGGCATTTTCATAGCAAATAAGGAAGTTTCTCAGATTGGTAAGACCAGTCCTAGTTGCTTTTAAAAATACAACTGTATCATCCGCAAAATTAAAATGAGTAATATTTTTAGTTGAATGTGGCAACTAGTAGTAGTCAATTCTTGATTTTTGAAATAGTAAGCCCAAATTTTTTGAAAATACTTCTGTTAGAATAATAAACAAAAAAGGAGATAATGGATCTCCTTGTTTTATTCCCCCTAGAAGGACTAAAAAATACTTTAGGCTGTCCATTCACAAGAACTGAAAATTTAGTTGCAGAAATGTTGCCCATAATATTTCTGACAAAAAGGTTATGAAATCCCATCTTTATTAAAAATTTCTCCAAAAAAATCCAAGAGACTCCGTCAAAAGCTTTCATCATATCCAGTTTAAAGAAAATATTAGTGCCTCTAAATTTATTGTTCAGATGGGATGTCATTTCTTGCATTAGTAGTACATTGTCAGCTAATTCTCTCCCCTGAACAAATGCTGACTGTTCAGGGGATATGAGATTAGGCCTTAAGGGCTTCAGTATCTCATTATATAGTTTTGAAAAAATCTTATTCAAAAAATTAGAGAGACTAATTGGTCTAAACTCGGAGAAATGATTCACAACTGGTTTTTTAGGTATGAGTGTAATATAAGATGCAGCAACAGCTCTGGGAATAGGCACACCACTCAAAAATTCATTTACTGCACATAGCAAATCAGAAGAAATTATATCCCAACATTAAGTTAAAAATTTCCCAGTATACCCATCAGGACCATATGCAGACTCCCCATTTATTTCAAAGACAATCTTTTTTAGTTCAATTAAATCAGTAGGTTTAATTAAACTAATGTTATCATCATCAGTTATAACTCTAGGGATATTCTGCAATAAAGTATCAGTATCAAGAGAAAGCACATCCTTTTGTTCAGCAGTTAAAAGTGTAGAGTAAAATTGGACTGCCTCATTTCCTATCTGATAAGTCCATGGTTCGTATTCAGGCCTCATTCATACTCGAACCAGGGCCCGAGAAGGGTCGTGGGCTCGAGATACGCGGAGGTTGGATCCACAGGTCCATCAGTCCTAATCCTTATAAGAAATGCGTATATTATGAATGTTCTACAAGGAATGTACATCCTCCTAAACATGGTAATACAACCATGACTGAAATACTTTTCCTCTATACATGGTAATACAACTACTATTCCCGTAAGAGTTGTATTCCTACCATAAATACATATCTTGGTGATCTATGGATTGTAGCCATATAAATACACACAAGGTTTTTTGGTACACCTTTGCTATCTCATACTACATACAATACGCCTTACGTATGATACTAACTTGAGCGTCGAAGTGTCTACCCTCGGGACACCCGAGGCTTTGTTTTGCAGGTCAGTTCGTGAGCAAGGTTCGTCGTCGAAGTGCTGGTTTCTGCCATACATCAATTGGCACCCCCGGTGGGACGTCACCAAACTTTGTATCTGATCTGATCTTGTGCACCCGTTCAACAAGTTTTTCACGCCATGTCTGAAGCTGAGCAACCCAGGCGAAGTGCCCGTATGCAAGGGCAAAATCCGGAGGAGAATCCAGAAGCAGAGCAGTCTTCCCGAGGACGCGGACGTGGTCGACCCAGAGGATCTCGAGCACGCTTCACCTCAGATTCACCACCAAGCTCTACCGTGGGGGTAGGAAACTCCAGCGTTCCGAACTCCTCCGGTCCAAATCCTGCTGCATCCAGAGTACCACCTTCTGGATCGAACCTTGCTGGATCTGAAGTACCGAACTCAGGTCACATGATCTTGATCCAGACTGACATGAACTACAGCGAGCGCGTCAACAACTCAGAAGGCCTCGACCGAGAGAATGGTTTAGGGTATAGCAGATCTTACTCGATCTTTTCCGTGGAAGAACAAGCGCAAAGGGATCGACAAACCCTCGCAGAAAGATTGCAAGAGGAGGAGAGACAAAGACGTCTCAGGGAAACCTTGAACCAAACCATACGGCATAACCCGCCGTGCTCTGAGCCGCCCTATGTCAACCTTGTCTCGGACACCCCTCCGAGAGGAATTCCTGACGATGTCTGAGCACTGATGAGGGACTTACATTCTTTGTATCCTGACTTTGTTGCATCCTTGATAAACTCAAGACAACCACTTCATGCCCAGACGCATGAAGCCCCAAATCGAGTATCTATCCCAGGAGCTCGAACAACACCACCTTCTGATCACAATCAACAGCAAAGATTCTTGGATGACTTGTCCCGGAATCTACCTCCCTACAACACTCAGAGGAACCTGCCACCGCCTTCTGATCCAGCCAATCACCATAATGAAGGCTTAGGGCTGAGCAGAGAAGAGGTGAGAAGGATGCGCATCAACAACAACCAGGAAGAACTCAGGCGCGAGAAGAGAGAGCGAACCCAGAGCGAATGGCAAACCAGTGCCAATCGGCCTTTCACCCAGGACGGAGCCTATCCTACTCGGGGAAAATACGAGGTCGATCAGGAAATTAAGCGTATCCTCGGACCCCGAGAACAGTCAGCTCGATCCCCCTTCTCCCGACATATCGTTAATCTCCCCTTCGATGGCAACAAGAAGGTCCCAGAGCATCTGCCTACATACGATGGCACCAGCGACCCTAGGGAATTCCTCTCGGTCTTCTTCAAGACCTTGGAAACCAGAAACTTCCACGAGCTGAAGATATGCAAGATCGTCCCCAGTAACCTCCAAGGGAAAGCCCAAACATGGTTTACTCAAACGAAACCAGAAAGCTTATTTGACTACTGGGATTTCGCTGAATTTCTCCTCCTTGCTTTCTTCCAGAAAAAGAAATTCACTAAATCTCTTGGAGATCTGGGATATGTCGCCATGAAGGAGAGACTGTGATAGAACACTATCACAGATACATGGATCTGGCCACAAAGTGCTATGATCGAGACGAGATCCTCTTGATAAACATGTATCGCATGAGTGTAGATGACGACACTCTGAGGATGAAGCTAGCAACAAAGAATCCTACCACCATTCAACACCTCCAAGCCATCATGGAGAAATACGCCAGCAAAGTGGATGCGGTAACGGGCAAAAGACCTCGAGACCTCGACAATAAGGGAAAGGGGCCCAAGATGAAGATACAGAAGGTCGAGAAGACGGAAGGCACTCCCAAACCAACCTTCGAGTCATACACTCCTCTAGATAGATCTCGGGCTGAGATCTTGTCCATTCACAGGCACCTTTTAAAGGACCCACCCGCCATGAAGGTTTCAGCCGAGCGTCAAAGATCCCCGAAATTCTGCCAATATCACCGAGATCGGGTGCATGACACTAAGGAGTGCTATCAGCTTAAGAACAAGATCGAGAAGTTGATTCGACAAGAAATTGTGCAATAGATTGCACCTTGATTAGCTAGTGACAAACAGGGTACCCAGAAAAGGTATGGAGGAAAACCCTGGCAGAAGAAGAAGGATGGCTCCCGGAAAAACAACAACAACAACAACAACAACAACAACAATAACAACCAAGGGGGTGGGGGCAACAATCCTCAAGATCCTCCTCCGCCACCGCCAAACGGAGCCAACCGAGTCATCAATGGTATCAACGGCTACACGGGAGAAGCAATTTCCCTTACCAAGCTGAAGGATAGTGTGCGGGCCATACCCCACACTGAGCCAATCAACAAGAGGCTCCGCCCCAAGGAAACCATCACCTTCTCGGACGCGGATGTCGTGCCAAACCAGATGCCCAACTTTGACCCACTTATCATCTCTGCAACAATACAGGATTCCCTGGTGAAGAGTCTTTGTTGACGACGGGATTGGAGTAGAAGTGATGTTTCAGGACTGCTTCCAAAAGCTGAGATTTACCAAGGACGACCTCAAGCCTACGGGCCTAATCTCGGGGTTCACCGGAAATCCAGTCATACCTCTCAGAGAGATCACACTCCCAGTCACGGTAGCAGAAGGAGCGAAAAGCCTAACCCTTTACTGCACATTTGTGGTGGTCGATACCATCACACCCTTCAACATTATCCTTGGCAGACCTTGGATGTGCCAAGCTAAGGCTGTATGGTCTCCATACCATCTGATGCTAAAGTTTCCAACACCACAAGGGGTAGCCTCCATCAAAGGAGACCAAGGAGTGGCGCGTTCCTGCATGATCACGGCCATCCGTGATGCCAGGAAAGTAAGTAACATCTCGGCCATCAACACTGTACTAGGGGATCTGGTACCCGATCCTGACCTCGAACAACCCCTAGTCTTTCACTTCGAGGAAAAGGCCTATGATGAGATGACTACACTTTGGCACAAGAGACACCATCAAACCTTTCAAGTAGGAGAACTGGTATACCAGTAGGCCCGTGGTGCACTAACAAGCTAGAGGGAGCGCTGGAGTCAAGGACAAAAGGACCATACAAAGTCTCCATAGCCCAATCTGGTGGATTTTATCTCTTGCGAACTCGTGGAGGAGAGCACTTGGATCCGGTCATTATGGCACCCTTCCTACACAGGTACCTCGGAGATAAAATCAAGTAGACCTTCTCCAAATAAGGAGAAACTACTTCAATAAGGCCTAAGGGCCAAGCTTCTTTTCTTTTCATCTTTTCATTTTTTTTCATACCCGAGCTCCCAAACTCGGGGTTGTCTTTTATAATTTTGCCGAACTCCCAAGTTCGAGGAATACAAGTTCTTTTCAATATATATATCTTCTATTTTATTTTAAAGCAGTCAACACCCTCTAATACAAAGAGACAATATGCCTTACAAAGCATAAGTAAAGACTGTTGCCTAAGATTTATACGCTTATAAGCGTGTGATTGATGCTTATCTAATATGAGCTATTTGAACTACGTGTCCGAACCATAATCACCTTAGGCTAAAATAAAATAATATACTTACAAAAGTATATGGTCATAGAACAACATGATATGAGTCACAAAAACTCACAAAGTTTGGAACTCGACTCTCCTTATGGTATACCTACTAAGGTACATGCCAATATGTATTTAGGCTATTAATTAACCTAACAATCAATCTCACCAAGGGTTGAAATATAAAGACCTTTATAAAGGCAAAATCAAAAAGTGTTATTACACTATAAAACATCTTACACCTCGTGAATATCTTTAAAAATAGGGGTACGTCCTCGACCGCGAGAAGAAGTAGAGGCACGACCTCGATCACTATGAAGGCCACGACCCCAATTACTTTCTTCTGCCATCCTCACTAATTGAGAGGATGTAGGAGATCCCCCTCTACTTCCTATAATTGCAGGTCGAACAGGAGAGTCAAGTACGCTATGAGCTCCAGGAGTAGGTGGCGCCCCTCTTCCCCTTCCACGTAAATTCCCCTCGGGAGGATTTAACACCCCTCGAGATGCACCACCTCAGACACAAGGCCTTACCGTCGGCCCTGAACTCGGGGTTGAAGAAGGCCCACCTACCTCTCTCCTTGAAGATACTGGAGATGTGATGAACACACCCTGAGCTTCTAGTTCCTTTATTTGGATCTTGTATGCATTCAGCTCGGTCTTGCATAGCCTCAAATCATCTATGACGGTAACAATCTTATGATTCACATTGATGTTTTCATGTTGAAGGGTAGAAATACGAGAATCTTTCTCGTGACCCTCACCCTTGATTTTCATTAAGTCACTCATGGCTTTCCTCCATTCTTGGTCATAGTCCTTATTGGCGGCCAGAGCCTTGCTGAATTCATCTTCCAGACCCTTATACTTTTGTTGAAGATCACTTAACTGTTTATTCAGCTCAGCCCTCCGCTCCAGACTTATCACTTGCTGACCGCGGAGACTGTCACAATCTTCTCGAACTAGGCTACAAAAGCCCCTGGAGTCATCCAACTCTTCCTCCAGTTTTTTATTTTTCTGAAGAGTAGCCTCATACTTGACCTGCAATTCAGCACAGGCGGCCACGCAACACTGGACATAAAGGAAGATATAGAATTGTTAAATTCAGGAAAGAGATAAATTATTCAGAGTACATGATTTCCAAAAGTTGGATAACAGGAAAAATTCCTAAATAAGGAGTAAAGGCTCTAAGGAATTACAATCTTTGGCTCCTCCTCTCGAACTTCCTGGTCCGCAGTTAAAGCTCCTCCAGCTGGCTTCTCTACCAAGAAAGACAATTCAGGATACAGACCACAAAGCTTATCCTGAAACTCCTCTAGAGTCAGGGCCTTCTCCAAGGACTCCAGACTAGCTAATAAGCTAGTCTCGAACCCTCCAATCTGGTGAAACTTTGCCCGGAACTTCTCCAGATCTCCTGCCACCTCCGGCCAATTGCAAGCAGAAGCCAACCATTCCTGGCTATCCTCACTAAGAACCTCCTGAAGATAGACCCACATGCCTGGAAGTTCAGACTTATGATAGAATTCTCCATACTCTTGGCGATGGGCCTCCATCTCGGGGCAATTCAGGCAGAAATCTATTATCAACCTAACCAGCCACCTCTGGCAATCGGGATCGGCACATCGGTTCTTCTCCGCCTCCACCAGGGCCATCTTCCTCTTCAGTTCTTGGAAGGAGTTATCAGTCAGTCTCTTCTCCTTCTTTAAGGTCCTGACTTCCTCTTCCAGGGCCTCTATTTTGGCCTTCTCCTGGGCCATTCCGTCTTGAAGATGCTTCACCACTTCAAAAGGCTCGTTAGATTTCTTAGCCATCTCCACCTTCAACAGCTCCAACTCAGCCGCTTGTTCTTGGCAGCGACCATATAGTGTCTTGATGGAACCATACATATGCTTCATATGATTCAGAGACTTTGAAAGAAAGTAAGACAGTTAGATGGGTACATCTTCAATTCCGTCAGAAACCGAGTTAAATCATACCTGGCTTATCTCGGGACATTCGGGAGTTATCTCAGCCCTAGCGCCTGGAGGAGGAGGCATCACATACTTCTCGAACTCCTCCAACGGTTCGAGTTCAAGCCTAGCCCTTTTGGGGGACTTAGTGGAAGCATTTGTAGAATTCCCTGAGGCTTCGGCATCCCTCTTCTTGCTTTCATGGTCCTTCAGCTTCCTGGAATCTACTATCTGAGCCAGCTTATTCAATGCCTTCTCGGTCTTGGAAATACCCACTGTACGTAAAAGGAATGAAGTTAGTAACAGAAAAAATGATATAGTATGGATGAGAATGTCATACACAACAAAGAAGAAATACCCTTAGGCAACGTATCAAAGACTACTACAGAAGTTAAAGATTCTTCATTCTTGGCCCTATCGGACATGGTTTGCGGAGATAAAGAAGTCCGAGATATCTCTCTTCTCGGATACCTAACTAGGGCTAAACTCTTATCCTCCTCCTCATCTGATGGATCTCGGGAAACAGGTACGAATAGACACTCTGTCTCATGGCGTACCTTAGCCTCTGATCGGGCATTCCTAGGTCCTTGGACCAATCTTTTGAACCGACGCCAAGCATCAGGCATCAATCCAGAAATCTCCCTATCCGCATCCTTCTCGGACATTTCTTCTCGACTGGTCCTCTCTTCTATTGCTCTAGAGGCCCGAAGCGCCCTAGCTGAACCAATGGGGTCCTGCTCCATGGAGAGAATGATTTCATACCACTCAATTTCTACACCATCTGGCTGGTCGAAATAAGACAACCTCAAATAGCTGTCATGTTCAAGAGTTCGGCCAGGCATTTGGTACAGCCACTGATATGTCTCAACAGGCCACTGCCAACCCATCTGGGGATCTCCTGACACAAACTTACCATCTCTAAGTTTGATCTTCTCCCTCACCAACTCCTCAGCTATATCCATCAATCTGTGAGAGGTGTTAACATCATCCCAGGCTTCATTCTGGAGATTCTTATTCCAAGGAGGTACCTCATACTTGGTCCGGTCAAAGGTTAGTTTCACCTTGTCCCATTTCCCACTTTGCCGGGGAAGAACGAAGGCTCGACCCATGGAAGCATCTCGGACAGTCAGAGTTACAGATTGCTTAACAATAGACACCTTATATAAGGTCCTCAGCAGAGCAAGACTGGGTTTATAACCCTTACGAGCACACCAAGTTATCAAAGCCATTATGATTATTATCACATCGGCGTGCAGTTGACCTGGATGCAACTTATACCACTGAAGAAACCTACTCAACAGTGGGGGAAAATGAAATGTTATCCCATGCTGAAAAAATCTCCCATATATGACACCTCGGGTTGGAGTTATTAACTCCGATGCAGACTTATCCCCTCCAAAATACATGAGATCAGCATCAGGGGGAATCGAAAAGGGACAATTTTCAACGAAGATAGCAGCATCAGCACGAGCTTTATCCTTCTTCATCAACCTCTTGCTACTACCTTCACCATTCAGGGATGGTCTGCCTACGGTAGCATGCATTGCCATGGGGCTATTCCCCTCTATCTGAGCCTTCCTGGCCATAGCCATTAATCTTTTCTCTTCCACAAAGGCTTTCTTCTTCAAAACTACAGGTTTTTTCCCACTCGCTATCTCGGCTCTATGACGGACAAGGGAGCTATTCTCCTCAGCCTGAGTACATGCATACTCTCCCTCATTATGATGGGGGACAGAAATCGTTTCACTACTACTACTCATGATTACAGAGAGTATGGGGGAAATACATAGAGGAAAAGGAAAAAGCAGAAAAACAAACGAAGAAAGAAGATATCACTTACTGATGATTGAGAAAGCAGAGATTGGGGCTTCAGAGATTCGATAAAGCACTGATACGCTTTCTGAACTTGGAAAGAAGAAATTTTGAATAAGGAAGACAAGAAGAATGATTTGGGAGATTTAACCCAAACACAGACAACATTTATGACGAGTAAATATCTCGATTCTGGTTCCGATGCAAGCAATTAGAGAGACAGGGGACAGACCGCCTCTAGTTACCAATGGACACAAGACACGTGTATCTACTATCTGGATTTCAAAGGAAGCTAATCTTAGCCGTCCATATTTTTAAATGGAATATGAAAGAACTTGAAGATAGATATTCAGAAGGTTAAGCCCGAAAGGATAGTCCTTAAAGGACGCCTCCGAGCTTAACACCCCGAGACATCCTCCCTCGAGTTATTGGTTTTCCCTCGAGAAGAGAGCCTCTCCTTCAACCTTCGAGATGGAGTACTCTAAGTTCTGAAGATCTACCTTGGGGCTACTGATAAGTCCATGGTTCGTATTCGGGCCTCATTCATACTCGGACCAGGGCCCGAGAAGGGTCGTGGGCTCGAGATACGCGGAGGATGGATCCACGGGTCCATCAGTCCTAATCCTTATAAGGAATGCGTATATTATGAATGTTCTACAAGGAATGTACATCCTCCTAGACATGATAATACAACCATGACTGAAATACACTTCCTCTATACATGGTAATACAACTACTATTCCCATAAAAGTTGTATTCCTACCATAAATACATATCTTGGTGATCTACGGATTGTAGCCATATAAAAACACACAAGGTTTAGTACACCTTTGCTATCTCATACTACATACAATACGCCTTACGCATCATACTAACTTGAGCGTCGGAGTGTCTATCCTCGGAACACCCGAGACTTTGTTTTGCGGGTCAGTTCGTAAGCAAGGTTCATCGTCGAAGTGCTGGTGTCTACCATACATCACTATCAGCTCAGGATCTGTTAATAAATTATGTTGTGAATCTCTTATAGCAAATATAGACTGTCTAGCATGTTTGTACTTGACTGATGCATGAAAGAATTTCGAACTAGAGTCACCTTCCTAAAGCCACTTGACTTTAGATTTTTGTTTCTAGAAAGACTCTTGCCTAGCCAATGCTAAAGATAAATCAGCCTGAGCCTTGCTAAGCTCTATTCTATTATCCTGTGTAGCATTGTTCTGATAATCTAGCTCTCTAGAATCTGTTAAGCCTCTAGGACTCTATCATGAACATTTCCAAAAGTTTCCTTGTTCCACTGTTTCAACCTTAGTTTCAGCCTTCTCAATTTAATTGAAAATCTAAGCATGCCAAAAGACTCATATTCTAAAAGCCAATTTTCATTAACCACTGTTTTAAACTCATCATGTAATAACCAACAATGTTGAAACCTAAATGACTTAGGACTAGATTAATGATTATTATTTTCCAAAGTTATTAGAAGTGGAGCATGATCTGATGGTAATCTAGATTTTACACAGACTCTACTATGTGGAAAAATAGATAAAAAATCCTAATTAACTAGAAATCTATCAAGTCTCTGCCAAATATTACCTCTACCTCTAACTCCATGCCATGTATACAAATTCCATGTGGTAGCTAATTACTGAAGCTCATTATCATCAATAACATTATTAAAGTCTAGCATGCATGTATGATTAGGTGATGATTGTCCTAGGTATTCATTTACCCCCCCTTATAACATTAAAATCCCCAGCAATTAAAGTTGCTCTATTAGTTAAAACACCTAGATCTTGCCAGAGAGACTCCCTATCCAGTCTACTATGCCTTCCATAAACAAAGGCTGCTGCCCATGAATTGGTCATAGTTTTATGTTTAATATCAACAAACACAAATTGATCTTGTACATTATTTATTGTCACAGAATAATTATCATCCCAAAATATCCAGATTTTATCCCTAGGGTCTGAGCAAAAATGGTTGAAACTTAAGTTGAAAGCAATAGAAGTAATCTGAGAAGATTGAAGGAAAGGTTCAATAAGAACAAATAGAGAAATTTTATGTTTCCTCTTTAAATTCTTAACCCTCCTTGAGGCTCTTTTGTTTTTAATCCCTCTAACATTCCAAACACATATGTTGTGACTAATCATGATTAACATCTAAGGAATTAACAATGTGAGCCCTAGTTTTAACTGTCTTAGGGACCTGAGTATAATCTTTCTTATTATATGCTCTTTTACATTGTGTCACAGTAACAGACTCAGGTTGACTTGATAATCGTGCAGCTAACAGTTTATCAAATCTTTTTTGGATTGACTCAATGGTTCAATAATGAAATCCCCATTATTATCAGTCCTGTCACTAGACCACTGCTCTCTGGGACTAGATGGTAAACTTTTAGAGATCTTACCTTGAGGACTTATAATTGCCTCATCCTTATCTGTAATCTCTTGAGTGTCTCTTGCTAAGCTTGACTCCTTCATAATGCCACCTTGATTCTGAGCCCCATTTAGTGGTACATGATCTGCTGTATCAAAACTATTTGATGTACCTGTACCATAACTAATTAAAATATTAGTATCCAACACACCAAGGATTTCTCCACTGGTGTGTTGCAGAAGTGAATCATTCTCAGCCTGTATTTGATCAACCTGTTTCTCTGCATCCTTATCTGGTTCATCATCAGAAAGGACATCAAAGCTGTATGGATGGTTACTGTGTTGTTCTTGGTAATGATGCCAGCAAGTACTGTTTGATGAAGTTGTCCTTTTGCCTTCTGTTCCTTCTTCTTCCTCCAAACTTCACCTGCAAAAGTGCCCTTCTTTTCCAAGTGGACATTCTCAACAGATGGATTAGCAGTCTCAGTAAAAATTTGTCCCTTTGCACTATTGTTTAAAGCAAAGGGTTTACTGTTCTGAGGTTTCCAAGAAAGTGACTTTTTCAGAACCGATGTATCTGTGACACATGAGGTATCAAGATGCGCTAATCTAAAGCATTTCATACAGTAAGCAGGCACACATCCATACTCAAGATATTGCCAGAATCCCTTTTGTCTATAATTTATCCAAATTCTATCTAGGAGGGGCTTAGATACATCCAGTTCAACACACACCTTGTGTAGCTTTATCAATCTTAATAGGATGACCTATCAAATTACCTAGTGAAAGCATGACATGTTCATCAAACAACTGTTGAGGGAGTCCAAACATGCTTACCCATATAGGAACAGTGGGTGATTCAGCGTTGGGATTAAAATCCGGACTCCATTTGGTGATGCGTATAGAATAGAACCCAAAATTCCAAACCTTGTGTAGCCAGCATCTATAATAGTCCTCTGGAACCTAAAAATGTATGAACACATGCTTATTATCAACAAGAAATATGCCGAATTGGCCAGAAACCCCAGCTGTCTGGAAGTCTTTTCTCAGCTGATCTAGTTGGGGCCGTGCCCTAACAAAACTTCCAACCAGAGTAAAGCTAAGAGGGGCCTCCAGTTTATCGCATTCTTCATCAGAGAACGTGATTCATGGTTCCCCAAAATGGTCAGATCTGGGTTTTGGATTGAATGGAGGTCTCTTCTCGGATCCAATCGAATAAACGATCAAATCAGAGAGAAAAGCTTGTTTGTTAACGATCTGAGCATATGAGGTGGGTGGAGATGATGTGAGAGGCGGATCGGTATCGGGAGGCACCACCATCACGGCGGCGCCGGTCGGAAAAACTTAGAGCTTGAGAGAGAGAATATGAATTCCGAATCGCACGGAGCTAAAACCAAAAGTCAGGAATTTTTTTTTTGTAATGAAGAGATACTCCATTAGGAAGTTGTATTTCTCATTTTCTACTATGGTGTATTTTAATAAGTGTTGTGTGCATTATTATTATCATTCTTTTACTTATTTTTAATTAAATAATAACCTACTAATAATTATTTTATTTTATTTTAAATGGTATTTGTTATTGGGTGTATTGAACTTAAAACTATCAGTAGGTATTTATATACTTAAATTCCTAGCTTTATTAAAATTGAACCTAAATATTTTCATCGTCATCGTCATCTTTTTATGAATCAACAGCTGGGAAATCCAATCAATATGTCAACTAAAATATCATAATAATTGAGCTTTAAATATGATTTATCTTCTACCCCTCATATGTGTTAGTGCAGGATTTGGCACTGTTGTATGGGAACCGGATAATGTCTTCCAAGCACATATTAGATACGCTTTTCTAAAAGAAATTTACCGACCCACTAAGAACAACAGGTTGCACGGTAACTCTTTTGAGATACGAAGAAGAACACATTGGATCTTGGTTGTTATCAAGAAACAATAACACAAGAGTTTGTATAGATTTATGTCTAAAGACAAGAAATAATTCTGCAGTAAATTATTTCCAAAGCAAGTAAAGTAACTTGTAGAAAATCTGTTTTTTCGTTACTCATACATATGGCTTACCACTCCTTATATAGGAAGTGATTCGTAAGGATATCACTCTTCATATGATTTGTATAGACACAACTCTACAAAGAGACACATTCAACTCTTGCATGCTACATTGAATGTTATGTTAATGGATGCAACCATTCACATTATTTATATAATTATTTATATATCCTCAAGTATACATACACTCAAACTCCACAACTCCTGTGTATTATACTCCACATATATACCACGAATTCATTTTACTATAAATGTTCCAACAATCCTCCCCCATTTATAGTATAAATGTTTCCAATTCATAACCTTGCATTTTAGACAAAAATAAACAAGACTTATGCATCATGAAAATGTCACGAAGATTGAATTTTCACTTAATATAACATACTTGACAATATATCGGATTGAAATGATTGACCAGGCATTGAATCATACAACCACTACGAAACACTGAAGATGTCATACACACAAGTCTAAGACAAACTACATTGTATACTTGACTCCTTTTTAAATATAGGCCATGAGTCCATATCCATTTCATGAGCGTTCCAAGTCAAACCCCAAACTTGGTGAAGCGGCCAAACCTCTTTACTCATATAGGTAAACCTTAAAATACCATGCTCCTGCAATTTGAGCAAATCTACCTAAGGTTTATTAAGATGTTAATCAACCTCCCTTCATTGCAGAAATACATGCACTCACCTAGGGATAAATACGGATTTATAGTGCACCAAATTTCAAGTAAAGTTGGATCCTCATTTGAATTCGAGATCTTGCGTTATACAAGACGTCGAATTGAGTTTTCTTCACTTGTCCTTTAATTTGGGTTTGCAACCCATCTCTTTTAAATATCAAAAATCTTTGAATCCATTTAAAGGAGACGCCATCCCTTTTCAAAGAAGAACCACCATAGTTCCAACATAAGCACATGCTTTAGAAGCATTTCATATTGGATTTTCTCAGGCATTTCTTGTACTTCTATAACACCAAAAACAAGATTACTCCAGATTCTATTGAATCACAAATGTTTAAGGTTTTGGATTTCTTTAAATACAAGATTTTTTCAGATTCTGTCGAATCACAAATCTAATAGGCTTTGAATGTCTTTAGAAACTACACAAGATTTTTAATTTTTAAATCCATTGAATCAAAAATCTTTAGGTTTTGAATTTCCTCAAAATCACACAAAAGATTTTCCAGTTTCAATTAAACCACAACTCTACTAGGTTGAACAGACATCTATAACCTAAAATAGTATTATTTCACTACAATAATCAGAATTCTTAACATACCGAATTCATGTCATGGTTTATCAAACCAAAACCCAAAACTCATTTTCTCGAAACACATGACAATAAAATAAATACATTTCACCTTAGCATCATATGCTCATTCATGAAATTAGGTTATCATAAATAACTAATTTATTTTACAATAAAATAACTAAACCCTCATGTCATGTGCATTAGTTCAAATTTACAAAGTGCAAATCACGACTTTAACCACAATTGCATAAATAAAACATGCAATTTTCAAACATGACTTCAACTATAGCAATACATTGGCAATTCAACCAAAACATGATTTTCTCTTTCATGAAGCCAAATCACATATACACACACACATATATATATATATATATATATATATATATATATATATGTATTGCTATATATTAACAATCATAATTAATTTTCTCAATGCAATAAAGCAAACCCATTGTATTTATAGCCGATCATGCATATAAAATAATTCAACCATTCTATTTGTGCTAATAAAGTGATCACAAGTATATTATTATTATTCAAACTCCATGCAAATCATGCAAAACAATTAATTAAAATAGTATTAAACACAACATAATACTTACTTAATTAATTATCATAAATCAAAAGATTCCATCACCCTTTAATTTATATCAAGCAATTATTTATATAAAATATAAATAAGAGTCAAATCAAAACTTACGACAATATGCTAGCAATTCCATTCCATGATTTTGTTGAATACACTACGTGCTACTCGAACTCCTCCCCTCATAGAAATAGACATGTCTTGACCAGACTACACATGTAATGCGTCAAAATGCATTCCATATAGTTCTTTGACGCACGTACTCTTCAACTCGTTATCATAAACAAAGAGTAGTCATCTCCATCGAGAAAGAAGCCATTATCCACATAGAAATTTCTTTTAGATTGTTAGTGCAGGATTTGGCACTGTTGTATGGGAACCGGATAATGTCTTCCAAGCACATATTAGATACGCTTTTCTAAAAGAAATTTACCGACCCACTAAGAACAACAGGTTGCACGGTAACTCTTTTGAGATACGAAGAAGAACACATTGGATCTTGGTTGTTATCAAGAAACAATAACACAAGAGTTTGTATAGATTTATGTCTAAAGACAAGAAATAATTCTGCAGTAAATTATTTCCAAAGCAAGTAAAGTAACTTGTAGAAAATCTGTTTTTTCGTTACTCATACATATGGCTTACCACTCCTTATATAGGAAGTGATTCGTAAGGATATCACTCTTCATATGATTTGTATAGACACAACTCTACAAAGAGACACATTCAACTCTTGCATGCTACATTGAATGTTATGTTAATGGATGCAACCATTCACATTATTTATATAATTATTTATATATCCTCAAGTATACATACACTCAAACTCCACAACTCCTGTGTATTATACTCCACATATATACCACGAATTCATTTTACTATAAATGTTCCAACAATATGTCTCTAGGCGGATCTGGGTCTGGTATCATGGCAGAACATAGAAATATGAAGGGAGTGTATAATATTAGAGTAAAAGAAAAGTGGGAAGAACCCATACTGCCTAAGTCCAAATTATGGTTTCTTTAAAAAAAGTCCAAATTATGATTGGAAGAACCATAGAATTAGGTATACGAAGGGAAGATATTATACTCTATATTGTATTTTATTTACTAAAATAATCCGCATTAAGCATCATCGTTATGTCGGTGACCGTTGCAATTTATCGCCATGACATTGCATGGAAGAACCACATCAGTTAGAAGTAAAAACAAAAGAGAAAGTCAAAGCAGAGCATGTAAGTTATAAAAACGATATTTATTGATTTGGCATTGGTCAATAAGAGGGTAATGTACTCACCTTACTATCAAAATTCACTGTGAATTGTGATAAAAAAAAGGACTTAATAGTTTTTTTAAAAAAAATAAATACCATCTTTCAAAGATGGGGGAATCCATGGGCACCCCAAACCAAAAAATAAAAACATAACAAGAAAAATAAAGAGAGCTAAAAATAGAAGCTCAGTTTGTTACAGACTTGGCAAGAAGGGCTGTAATGCTAGGCCAAAAAATCAAACAATTTCACCTATAGATGACACAAAAAGTGTCATCCTCACACTAGAGATTGAGACTTGTACAATGTTAAAGAAGCTTTTTAGCCAACGTCGAAACGAAGAGCAACTCAGCCGCCAAAATCATGTACAAGTTAATCAGGAGTGTGGAGAGGGAACAAAATACCTAACATATATACTGCTCATAGTCAAGAAATCAAAAGATTGCCATGATCAGTCTGGTTGCAGAGGGGAGATTCTAATTGCTGGGACCTGTTCAGCATCAAGAATCACCAGACCCCTTGTAGAGGAAGGCATAGTAGACCAGGAGTAGTTTTCATCTTTTTTTTCCAGACAAAGCAAGCTTAGCCAGGGAGTCTGCAACTGCATTGCCCTCCCTCAAAGTGTGTTGAATTTCAGAAGATCCAAGCTGTGCTTCAATTGAGTGCAGAAGATGAAGGAGTTTCCACTGTCTCTTTGTTGTGTTATTTATCATTTGTAAGGCCAGAAGACAGTCAGTTTCAACAGAAAAAGGAGAAATGGAAAGTGACTTAGTTGTGATGATCCCTTGTTCAATGGCCTGTAGCTCAGCTTGAAGTGGAGTAGGGGAAAGGATGTAGATATTTTTTTGCACAAATCACTGAAGCTTGTGCATTTCTGATGATGATTCCCAGTCCAGCCTGTCCTTTAGACCAGGCTGCATCTACATTTACTTTATAGCCATAAGAAGGTCTGCTCCAACATACTGGGATAAAATTTGGCTTTGGTGGGATGTAAGGAGAGGGGATGACTGCAGATTCAAAGAGTTCTTTATCTACCTCCCTGGTCATGATAACTGGTTTTCTGGAGAAGGCTAAAAATAATGACTGTTTTAACTCCTTTTCTAGCTCCACCTGTGAGGGAGGAATGTCATCATAGAGCTTTCTGTTTCTTGCCTTCCAAAGGATCCAACAAACCAGAGAAGGAGCCACATGGTTAATCTTTGTATGAGCCTTAGATAGTCCAGAGAAGGCCCAACATGTTGCCAGTTTGTCCCATAAACTGTCACACCTAAAAAATTCTGAAAAACAGATTTGGTTCATATATTTCCATAATGAAATGGCAACTGGGCATTGGGTGTAGAAGTGATGAAGGGACTCAGAGTTACAGCAAAAACAACATTTAGATGGGAACTGAAATCCAAAATGTTTGATGATGTCATCAAAAGGTAACAGAGCATTTAAAAGTCTCCACATAAAAATGGAGATTTTTTTTCTGTAAATGTGCAGTCCAGATTTTGGTCATAACTTGGAGTTGCTGTTTTGGTTCTCTGAGCCCTGCATAAGCAGATTTGAAGGTGAAGGTACCAGTTAGGCTTGGTTTCCATATGAGTAGGTCAGGCCTGTAGGGAACAATGGTGGAGTTTTGAAGGATGGGAGTGATATGTGGAGGTAGGAGGTGAGCTATAAGGGGGAAAACTGTTCTTTCTGTTGTACAAATTGGGCAACAGTTAGGCTGAGAATGGCTTCCTGAACTGGTTGGTAAAAATCAATAAGTGGACCACAGTCTGTCCAATTTGATAGCCATAAGTTGCATCTACCATCACCATGTATCACCTTGGAAGAAGATTCAGCAAAAATATTAACTTTGCAAATCCTCTTCCAAATTTGTGATTTTTTAAAGGAAAACAGTCCAAGGAGCCTCACCCTTTTGGTATTTCCACCATAATTTACAGGAGAAAGCCTGTATTATGGTGGATAATGACCTGAACCCCAGACCATTTTGAGAAATGGGATAACACAGAGAATCCCACTTTCTCCAGGTTTTTTTAGGACCTGATTCAGTAGCTCCCCAGAAAAAAATTGCCAGTTTCCTTTCAATTTTTTTAATGATCTGTTTGGTAGGGAGCATTACTGCCCAGATATGTTGTGGTAGTGCATATAGACAAGATTGAATTAGTGTCAATCTTCCTCCAGCTGACAACCACACATTTTTCCAATTTCTGACTCTTTTATCAATCATTTCCAATATAGACTGGAAATGTATATTGAGAGTCCTACCCACATATATTTGTACTCCAAGATATTTAAAGGGTAATCTACCATGTTTCATGCACATTATATTTTTTATCTGTCTCAGCTTGGCATCAGTGATGGATTTTTTGACATAGAATTCACTTTTTTCAAAGTTTATCTTCTGTCCAGAGGTCTCCTCAAATTTTACAAGAAAGGCTTTCATTTTGATCAAATTAATTCTGGAAGCTTTGAGGAAAATTACTGTGTCATCAGCATAGCTAAGATGGGATATTTGGACTGAATTTCTGGGCAGGGAGTAGTAAGTCATGTTTCCAGATTCAAAAACAAAAGCTAAGCTCCTGGAGAAGGCTTCAGAGAATAGGTTAAAAAGAAAAGGGGAAAGGGGGTCACCCTGTTTAATGCCTCTGGTAGCCCTAAAAAATCCAACAGGTGAACCATTTATGAGGATAGAGAACCAAGCATCTGACAGATTTTTTACAATGCACTGAATAAAATTACCACTAAATCCAAATTTTTGGAGAATTTTTTTTAAGAAAGTCCAGCTGACCCTATCAAATGTTTTCATTAAATCAAGTTTTAAAATACAGTTAGGGTCCCTATCCTTTCTATTTAAAAATCTAAGCATCTCCTTGAGATAGATGACATTATCAGAGATGTCTCTATTTTTCAAGAATGCGGTCTGTTGGGGAGATATCAATTTGGGCATCAAAGGCTTTAGTCTTTCCATTAACAGTTTTGAAAAAAATTTATTTGTGACATTGGAAAGACTTATTGGCCTATAATCACTGAAAGTGATAGGAGTCTCTTTTTTAGGGATAATTGTTATCCAAGTACTGGATATACCCCTATGTATATGAGACTTTGTAAGAAAATCATTTGATGCCTCTAATAAATCTAAACAGATTATGTCCCATGCTTTAATAAAGAAATGTGCAGTATAGCCATCAGGCCCTGGACTGCTGGACTTATTAATGCCAAAGACAATCTGCTGTAGTTCTGTTAGAGTAACTGGCTTCATTAAACTATCATTATCCTCAGAAGTAATAACTTTTGGTATTTTTGACAGAAAATGAGAGGAAAATACATCTTGGTGAGGATGTGGTTGATCAGTTAATAAATCTTGATAGAAAGATACTGCTTCATTCTCTATATCAGATTTCTCAACTAGCCAAAATCCTGAAGAGCTTTTAATTTTTGTTATTTGTAGTCTACATCTTTTTTCCAAAACTGATTGATGGAAAAATTTTGTATTTTCATCACCCTCTTTTAGCCATTTTACTCTTGCTTTATGTTTCCAGAAATTGTTTTCCTCTTTTAAAGCTTTCTGTAAAAGAGCTTTAGCCTTGTTAAATTTGATTAGTTCATTAGTTGAACTGTCAGATTCATAGGCTAATTCCTGGAGTCTACAATTTTCCTCAGCCTTTATAACATTTTCTCCAATATTACCAAATACCTCTTTGTTCCATTTTTTAAAAAAATTTTGAGGTAATTTAGTTTCTGGAAAAATTTTAGCATTCCTCGGCCTTCCTGTGGATGATTCCAATGAGATATAATAAGATCCATAAAATCATCCCTTTTGAACCATGTATTCACAAATCTGAAAGGCCTTGACACTGAGGGGATATTACCAGCTATTCTAAGGAATAAAGGGCTATGGTCTGAGGATAATCTTTAAAACTTGGACTGAAGATTGTGGGAATTTTAACTGCCACTGGGAGTTGCATAGAGCCCTGTCCAGCCTCTCCAGTGTAAGTTTTTCCCCACTATTTTTAGTCCTACCATTAGACCATGTGAAATAATTACCTACTGTATTTACATTATGCAATGCCATTTTATCAATGAATTTATTAAAATCTAGCATGCTACCTAGAGGGGGGGAAGAGTGTCCTTGATATTCATTTATGGAAGCCATGGCATTAAAGTCTCCAATATATAAAGCTTCAGGAAGATTAAGAGTTTTAAGGTCCGGCCATAGATCTTTTCTTTCGTTCCTAGATCTCAAGCCATAAACTGCAACAAAATCAGTGACCTCATGCAGAATATGGCTAGTAATCTGTACTGAGAAGAATTGACTATTGTCAGATCTTAAAATTATATCTAACTGAGGGTTCCACATAATCCATATATTGCAAAGAGTAGAAAATAGACAGTGTTTGAAATTTAGTTTATTACAGTAAGTAGCACATTCAGAGAAATGGTGTTGAGGTTCAATTATACAAATCATATCCAACCTGTGAATTCTGATAAGTTTCTCTAGTCTCAACATTGATGTTTCCATGCCTCACATTCCAAACTAACACATTGATTCCTAGTGTCTTACTAATCATATTTTACGGGTTTTGATGCTTTTTGTGGCTGTTCTAGTGACAATTTTATTCTTCTGAGTAAAATAAGTATCAATTTTATCAGTAGAATTTAAATTGTCAGTGACAGGGATAGGAGAGACTGAGCTAGAAGGAAGGTGACTAACCTGTGTAGGATCTATATCAGAGTCTATATCTGGCTGAGGAGGCTCTAGAGCTATGTCTTTGCTAGTGGAGAGTTCTTTGGACTGATCCCCTTCACTTTCATCAATTCCTTCTTCTATGAGAGGGAGGAATCTATTTCCATTTTTCCTGGGCTGGGAATAAAAAGTAAAGGTATCAGTATAAAAGGAGCTATCAGGAGAGACAGGGAGCTTACCTGAGTGAATTTTGATGTCATCCTTAGCATAGGTGTTTGGTCTTTTTGGAGACTCCCAATCCATATCAACTGACTGAGTGCTGGTCTGGGAGAGTGAAGGATCCAAAACTAGGGGAGGAGATTGTAGGTGAACCACTAAGTCCTCCTGAATTGTGATGGCATGGAAATATGTATCTCCCTGTGCTAGACCAGAGGCTCTTGTTTGGCTTTGCTGTGGCTGAGCAGAAAGGGCAATAGGAGGGGCATCTGAAATGGGGGTACTAGGGGTTGGAGGGTGGTTTGTTGTATGATCAGGAGACACAGCAGAGCTGGCTTGTTTATCTTTCTTCTGAGCATAAGTATTGCCCTGGAGTTTGGATGCATCTGTCTTTTGGACATACATAAACTGAGGAGTAATCTTTTCCAGGGTTGGTTTGGAGGAACTGGCTTTGGGACGGTTTTCTATATGGTTCTGTTTGGTGTAGGGGGCTGGCTTTTTTGGCATGGTGGCTGGGGGTGGTCTGGTTTGTTGAGTTCTGGTGGAGATAGGTCTCAGCTCAGGGTGTAGAATTCTGCACTCTTGCAATTCATGACCCAACTTCTTACAGTGCTTGCAGTATAGTGGAAGGAGCTCATATTCAATGGGGAAATCTGCAACTTCCCCCTGCATATTAACTGTGAGAGATACTGAATTGTGCAGCTTGGATAGAAGATCTATCTACACACATAATTTTACAGCCGAGGGCCTAGATAGATTAGCAGTAGCCTGATCCATCTTTATATATTTCCCAACCTTATTGCCAATGGACTCAAGCATGGCCACATTATACCAAAAAATAGGCACATTATGAATGGTTATCCAGACAGGTAAGATAGAGGTTTCAGAATCAGGGGTAAAATTGGGGGTCCATTTGAATACCTTCATGCTTATACCCTTGAAGGACCACAGTGATTTCATCCAGCAACGCTGGAAATCCTCCGGATCATCGAACCGAATCAGCACATGCTTGTAGTCGATGGAGCCAAGTTGGTACTTTCCGTTGAAACCGACAGATTTGAAGGCCTCTTGTAAGAAGTCCATTGATGGCTTCAGGCGAGCGAACTTGCCAATTAAGGCGTTGTTGTAATGCTCCGATAATGCCGCAACTTCATCCGGCGAAAGAATACATGCTATCTTCCCTTTGTACTCGGGAATTGGTTGAATTGACGGATTGGAGGGAAGGGAGGGGTAGAGCGGAGGCGGTTTGACATTCAGAGCTTGTAGAAAATTCAGAGGTGCGGTGGTTCCGCCGCGGAGATGCGGCGGCACCGACATTTTTAGTGCCGTTGTGTGACCGTTAAAGGTGGTAGTTGTCAGAAATTGAGTGTAACGGAAAGAAAAGGGGGAAAATTTTTAGAGAGAAGGTGGAGCATTTGTTTTAGAGAGAGAGAGGAAAAAGATGTGATTGTTTTTTTTTCAATTATCAAACTCCATATGACTTAATAGTTAATACCATATCAATTCAACTGTTTAAAATAGAAGTAGTGTCTATGTTTTGGAGAGTTAAGGCATTCAAAAAAAAGTATTATACCACTCACTAGTGGGGGAAATTAGTTGCCTCCCCAAACCTCCAAATCATTTTTTTTGGCAAACCACCATTGGTGGAGAGATATTATATTAGGCATCCCCAAACCATAAAATAGATATAAAATAAAATACAATGATCTCCTCAATGGGAGGCAATTTGTAAGATTACAGAGAGGTTTCTAAGGATATAACAATTCTAAACCTTCTCTGTATCTCATGAAGCAATTACTATCTGCTTCGATTGTGCTACCAAAAAAAGAGATGAATCGAAAGATCCCTAACGACCGACACAAAAGCGTCAAACTGCTTCGATGGGTATAATAATTTGAAACATAAAGTATGCACTAAATGCTCAAATTTACAAGTGTATGCACAGAGACGCCGGTAGTAAATTAAAGAAATTACAACGATTTGGATTTTTCCTCTACTGTAACTGCACACACCAAAACCCAAGGGGTCTTCCCAAAGAAAGAGGGAGGCGACAAATAGATGGGCAGAGATACTCAATAAATTTGTCAAAGCAATTTTGCAAAAAGCCAAAGTTTCAATCGCTCATCTCTTAAAATCTAAAAACTCTAAGAAAGCATAAATTTGAATTAAAAAAAAAGAATCAACTCACTCTCTTTTCCAATCTGAAGGCAACGGTAAAACATCACTGAGATAAACCTGACAGCGGCGTTCAAAAGATCCGGCGAGACACTTGAAACTATGGCGTAGCGCGTTAGCATTCGTGTGGAGCAACCGGTGAAGGACACACTGGCATGCCTGACGGCGGCGCGTGGGAACGGTGGCGGCGCGTGGAGATCCGTCTGAGGTTCCAGATCGGACCAAACTCCATCTGCCTGACTTTTCCGGTGGGTGCAGCTTCACCCTGTCAAAAACAGTTCAAAACAAAACAGATCGGAGACCTCTAACTGGACGGGAAACCGCATCACCGAGACCCAAAAACCGATCAACTGACCAGCGGCGTTCGGGCCCGATCCGAAACACCGTCGGGCTCCGATCAGCCGGAACGATGGGGTCCTTGGAGAAAAACGAGGACCCTGAGATTGCGAGGCAAGGAAAGATAGGTTTCGCGGTGAGAGGTTAGAAGGGGAGGATGGAAAACAGGGTATCGGGTGGGAGGGGATCGCAGCGGCGGTGTTCGCCGGCGACCCCGCCAGAAGAAAAGAGATCTGGTTTTGGGGTTTTTGGGCGAGAGGTTTTTCCTGGGCCGATGATTTTCGATTTAGGAAATGTTGAAAAACCTCCAATTAAAAGAGAGTGCATTAATTAGTAATAAGTTTGTACATTAGAAAGGCCATATGATTATCAATCGAAATAAAATACGCCCAGAGGAGAAGTTTTTGACCTATTTTTCATATACAAAAATGAACTATGGTGTATAGAATGTTTTGCCTACAATGCAAACCCGTTGAGCAATTTAATGATTGAAAATTTGAACCACGACTAAACCAACTAAGAGATTGATAGCCAAAGTGTTCCATAATTCGATTCTAAAACTTACAAGAGTGAGGAGCTATTTTGTGTAGTTTCTTAGAGTTTTGGAGTAGAAGAGTGCAACTGTCCACATATTTTTCATGGCCCTATTGAAAAGGTCTGCCTAGAGTTAGGACATTTTCAACGGTAAGATACAAGTTATTGTAAATTTCAAGATGTGCCTTAATCTAAAATAGAATTGTATTATAATTTGGACTTGTATTCAATCATTACATAGACTGATTTTTTTAATGGAAATATATGTATCGTTAAAAACAACCAAAAGTGGTACAAAATACAAAAATTTAGGCCTTCTCTCCCAGCCTGTAAACAAAACAAGACTCCTATCCTCAAAAGGAGAGAATAAGGTGTGATCTATCTATTTTCAAACATCAGAATTAAACCTTCCATTCATCCATTCAAACTTTGTCTTGACCTTCTTCCCTACAATGCTTGCAGTTGATGGAACCTGATAAGTCTATGGTTCGTATTCGGACCTCATTCATACTCGGACCAGGGCCCGAGAAGGGTCGTGGGCTCGAGATACGCGGAGGGTGGATCTACAGGTCCATCAATCCTAATCCTTATAAGGAATGCGTATATTATGAATGTTCTACAAGGGATATACATCTTCTCAGAGATAGTAATACAGCTATCCTAAACACAACCATGTCCGAAATACAACCATGTCTGAAATACACTTCTATTATACATGGTAATACAACCTCTATTCCCATAAGAGTTGTATTCATACCGTAAATACATATCTTGGTGATCTACGGATTGTAGCCATATAAATACCCTAAGAGGTTTGGTAGACCTCTCATCTAATCTCATACTTTATACTTTACGCCTTAACGACGTCGTCACCCATTGGGCTCCGACACCCATTGACGACGTCGCCGAACTTTGTCTCTGATCTGGTCTAGCGCATCTGAAGAAGCAACTTCCCCGACAACATGTCTGAAGTCGAGCAACCCAGACGTAGCGCCCGAGTGCTAGGGCAAAATCTAGAAGAAAATCCAGAAGCAGAGCTACCCCCCAAGGACGAGGACACGGTCGACCCGGAGGATCTCTCGCACACGCTCCGCCTCTGAACCACCATCGAGCTCTACCGCGGGGGCAGGAAACTCCAACGTTCCAAACTCCTTCGGTCCGAATACTGTCGTATCCGGAACACCCCTCTCAGGCCCAAATCCTGTTACATCAGGAGTGGCACCTTCTGGATCGAATCCTGTTGCATCAGGAATGCCACCTTCTGGATCGAATCCTGTTACAATAGGAGTGCCACCTTCTGGATTGAACCTTGTTAGATCTGAAGCACCGAACTCAGGACCAAGAGTATCAATCCAGATGGACATGAGCTATAGCCAACGCGTCAACAATCCAGAAGGCCTTGACCAAGAGAATAGGCTTGGATATAGCGGACCTGATTCGATCTTCACCTCAGAAGAACAAGCACTAAGAGATCAACAAATCCTCGCGGAAAAACAACAGGAGGAGGAAAGACAAAGACGTCTTAGGGAAACCTTGAGCCGGACTGTAGGACATAACTCTCCAGGTTCCGGGCCAACTTATATCAACCTTGACCCTCCGAGAACGATCCCTGAAGATGCCTGAACGCTACTAAGGAACTTGCATGCCCAATATCCTGATTTCGTCGCATCTTTGATAAACTCAAGTCAACAACTCAGTGCACAGATGCATGAAGCCCCCAACATAGTATCTTTCTCAGGAGCCCAAACTACACCACTTACTGATCCTACACAAGAGCGAAGACTCCTCAACAACTTATCCGAGGATCTACCGCCTTATAATGCTCAAAGCAGTCTGCCACCACCTCCTAATGTATCCAATTATTAGGGCGAAGGCATAGGATTAAGTAGGGAGGAGGTGAGAAGGATGCGTATCCTCAACATAGAAGAAGAACTCAGACGCGAGAAGAGGGAGCGATCTCGAAGCGAATGGCAAAATAGCGCTGATCGGCCCCACTCACAAGATGGAGCCTACCCTACCCGAGGTAAATACAAAGTTGACCAAGAAATCATATGTATCCTCGGACCCAGAGGACAAGCTGCTCGTTCGCCCTTCTCACGACATATTGTGAATCTCCCCTTCGATAACCACAAGAAGGTCTCAGAGCACCTACCCACATACGACGGCACTAGCGATCCTAGAGAATGTCTCTCGGTCTTTTTTTAAGACCTTAGAAACCAGGAACTTCCATGAATTGGAAATATGCAAAATCGTCCCCAGTTACCTCCGAGGGAAAGCACAGACATGGTTTACCCAGACGAAACCAGAAAGTTTATTTGATTACTGGGATTTCGCCGAGTTTCTTCTCCACGCTTTCTTCCAGAAGAAGAAGTTCACCAAGTCCCTCGGAGATCTGGGGTATGTGGCCCGCCTCGAAGGAGAGACTGTGATTGAACACTATCATAGATATATGGATCTAGCTACTGAATGCTATGATCAAGATGAACGCCTCCTGATAAATATGTACCGGATGAGCGTGGATGATGACATTCTAAGAATGAAATTGGCAACCAAAAATCCAACAACCATTCAACACCTTCAGGCCATCATGGAAAAGTACTCTAGCAAATCAAATGTTGTGACGGGCAAAAGACCTCCAGAATTCCTGATGGACAGAAAAGAATCCAGGGTGAAAATACCGAAGGTCGAGAAGACTGATAACGCTCCAAAGCCTACTTTCGAGACATACACTCCTCTGGCGAGATCTCGGGCCGAAATTCTATCTATTCACAGGCATCTTTTGAAGGACCCGCCTGCCATGAAGGAATCAGCCGAACGTCAAAGGTCCCCGAAATACTGCCAATATCACCGAGATCGGGGGCATGACACGGAGGAGTGCTACCAGCTCAAGAATGAGATCGAGAAGCTAATTCATCAAAGAATTGTGCAACAAATCACACCTTCAATAGCTGGCGATAACCAGGGGACCTAGAGAAGGTATGGGGAAAGCCCTGACAGAAGAAGAAGGATGGCTACCGCAATAATAACAATAACAACCAGGGCGGCGGAGGCAACAACCCTCAAGATCCTCCTCCACCACCGCCAAATGGAGCCAACGGGGTCATCAACGGCATCAATGGCTACACAGGAGAAGCAATTTCCTTGACCAAGCTGAAAGATAGTGTGCGAGCTATACCCCACACTGAGCCAATCAACAAGAGGCTCCGCCGCGAGGAAACCATTACCTTCTCGGATGCGGACGCCGTGCCAAATCAGATGCCTCACTCGGATCCTCTCATCATCTCAGCAACCGTACAAGATACTCTAGTAAAAAGAATCTTAATAGATGATGGGAGTGGGGTAGATGTAATGTTCCAAGACTGCTTCCAGAAGTTAGGATTTACTAAAGATGACCTTAAACCTACGGGTCCGATCTCGGGGTTCACAGGAAATCCAGTAATACCTCTCGGGGAAATCACACTCCCCATCACAGTAGCAGAAGGAGCCAAGAGCCTAACCTTGTACTGCACATTTGTGGTAGCAGACACGGTCACACCCTTCAACATTATCCTTGGCAGACCTTGGATGTGCCAAGCTAAAGCTGTATGGTCTCCCTACCACCTGATGCTGAAATTTCCAACACCACAAGGAGTAGTTTCAATCAAAGGAGACCAGGGAGTGGAGCGCTCTTGTATGATCACGGCCATCCGTGATGCCAGAAAAGTGAGCAATATCTCGGCCGTCAACACTATTCCAGGAGATCTGGTACTCGATCCTGATCTCGAACAACCCATGGTGTTCCATTTTGAAGAAGAGGCCTATAACGAGATGACTGCACTATGGCATAAACGCCGCCACCAAACCTTCCAAGTGGGGGAACTGGTAATGCCAGTTGGCCCGTGGTGCACCAACAAGCTAGGAGGAGCGCTGGAGCCGAGGACCAAAGGACCATACAAAATCTCCGCAGCACAATCCGGTGGATTCTACCTCTTGCAAACACACGAAGGAGAGCACTTGGACCCTGTCATTATGGCGCCCTTCCTACGCAGGTACCTCGGAGCTAAAACCAAGTAGACCTTCTCCATATAAGGAGAAACTACTTCAATAAGGCCTACGGGCCAAGCTCTTTTTCTTTTCATCTTTTTACATTTTTATACCCGAGCTCCCAAACTCGAGGTTGTCTTTTATAATTTTACCGAACTCTCAAGTTCGAAGAATGCAATTTCTTTTCGATATAGATATCTTCTCTTTTATTTTGAAGCAGTCCATACTCTCTAAATACAAAGAGAAACTATGCCTCACAAAGCATAAGTAAAGACTGCTGCCTAAAGATCCATACGCTTACAAGTGTACGATTGATGCTTATCTAATATGAGCTGTTTAGACTACGTGTCTGAACTACAATCATCTTAGGCCAAAATAAAATAATATACTTATAAAAAGTATATGGTCAAAGACCAACATGATATGGGTCATCCAAACTCACAAAGTTTGGAACTCAACTCTCCACGTGATACTCCTATTAAGGTACACATCACTATTTATTAAGGCTATTCATAAGCCTAAAGAGTCAATCTTCTCAAGGATTGCGATATAAAGACCTTTATAAAGGCAAAATCAAAAAGTGTTATTACACTACGAAACTTCTTACACCTCGTGAAGGTCTTTAAATATAGGGGTACGACCCCGACCGCGAGAAGAAGTAGAGGCACGACCTCGAACATTCTGGAGGCCACGGCCCCAGTTACTTTCCTCTGCCACCCTCATCAACTGAGAGGGCGTAGGGGACCCAATTCTATTTCCCACAGGTCGAGCAGGAGAGTCAATAGAGCCACGAGCTCTAGGAGTAGGTGTCACCTCTCTGCCCCTTCCACATGGGATCCCTCGAGATACACCCCTTTGGGCATGAGGCCTTATCAAAGGTCCTGAATATGGGACACCAGAAGGTCCACCTACTTCCCTCCTTGAAGACCCTGAAGGTATGACAAACACACCTTGAGCCTCTAGTTCCTGGAACCTACAAGCGTTAAGCTCGGCCTGGCACATTCTCAACTCATCTATGCTGGAGGCAATCTTGTGATTCACAGTGATAGTCTCATCTCGGAGTCTAGAAATAAGAAGATCCTTCTCATGACTTTCACCCTTGACCTTCATTAAGTCACTCTTGACTTTCCTCCATTCCTGGTCATACTCTTTATTGGTGGCCACGACCTTGTTGTGAGCATCTTCTAGATCTTTATATCTCTTCTGAAGATCACTCAACTCCTGATTCAGCTCAGCTCTTCGCTTCAAAGCCTCTTTGAGCCCACCTCGAAGACTCTCACATTCTTCCCGCACAATGCTGAAACAGTCTTTGGAGTCATCCAGATCTTCCTCCAGTTTCTCGTTCTTCTGAAGGATAGCTTCATACTTGACCTGCAAATCAGCACATGCGGCAGAGCAACACTGGACATAAAGGAACGTAAAGACCAATTAATTCCAAAGACAAAGCACATGTTCAGAATACATGAAACGCCAAAATTTGGCGAGAAGAGAAAAATCTTGAAAGTAAAAGACAAGGCTCTAAGGAGTTACAGTCTTCTCCTGCCCTTTAGAAGTCTTTGGGTCCTCAAGTGAAGTTTCAATAGCCTGCTTCTCTATCATGAACGTCAGCTCAGGATACAAACGGGACAGTCTGTCCTGAAACTCCTCCAGAGTTAAAGCCTTCTTCAAAGATTCCAGATTAGACAGTGGACTGGTCTCAAACCCCCCAATCTGACTTCGCCCGAAATTCCTTCAAATTCTTTGGTACTTCAGGCCAAGTGTAGGCAGGGGCAAGACATTCTTGAATCTCTTCACTGAGAAACCCCTTCAGAGGAATCCACATCTTCGAGAGCTCAGATTTATGGTAGAATTCACCATACTCTTGGCGATGAGCCTCCATCTCTGGATAGTTGAGGCAGAAGTCTATTATCAACCGAACTAGCCGCCTCTGCCTAATAGGATCAGCATATTGGTCTCTCTCAGCTTCCACCAAAACCATGTTCCTTTTCAATTCTAAGAAGGAACCATCAGACAGCCTTTTTGCCTTCTTCAAGGCTTGATTCTCCTCTTCTAAGGCTTTTATTTTATCCTTAGCCTAGGCCATCTCATTCTGGAGATGCTTCAGCATATCTGAAGGTTCCTTAGACCTCTAGGACATCTCCTCCTCCATCAACTTGAGCTCGGACTCCTGTCCTTGAGAACGGTTATACAGTGTTCGAAGAGAATTGTACATATGCCTCATCTGACTCGCAGACAGTAAAAGAAGACAAAGAGAATTAGATAACTACATAACTAATCTTATCAAAAGCCATGACGAATCATACCTGCTTAATTTCGGGACAGCCCGGTACCACCTCGACCAGAACCTCAGAAGGAGAAGGTGACACATACTTCTCGAACTCTTCCTATGGTCCGAGTTTGAGCCTTGGCTTCTTTGGAGACTTGATGGCAGAACTCCCTGAAGCCTCGAGATCCCTCTTCTTCTCATTACTACTCAATAGCCCCCTTGATTCAGCTATCTGAGACAACAAATTGGCTGCCATGTACGTCCTAGAAGCACCCACTACATGTACAAGGAATGAAGTTAGCATAAGAAGCAATGGAAATATTGTTGACGAGAATATAACACAAGAAAAAATACCCTCTTGCAACGCATCTGACCCTATCACAGAAGTTATCATCATGACCTCATCTACATTTTCAGTCATGATGGGAAGGACACTAGAAGTCCGAGACATTTCCTTTCTCGGACATCGAACTAAGGCAGAACCCTCTTCCTCTTCCTCATATGATGGATCTAAAGCCACAGGAACAAATAGGCAATCTGCCTCCCCAATCACCTTCAACTTGGATGGAGTTTTCTTGGGTCCTTGAACCAACCTTTTAAACCGACGCCCACGTCAAGCGTCTTTCATCAGACCCGAGATTTCCTTATTTACCTCCTTCTCGGATATCTCATCTCGGGCACCTCTCTATTCTAATACTCTATAGGCCTGCAATGCCTTAGCTGCACCACCTGGATCCTACTCCATAGACAGAAGGGTTTCATACCAATCTATCTCAACACCTTCTAGCTGATCAAAATGTGAAAACTTCAAGAAGCTGCGATTTTGAAGAGTACGGCCGGATAGTTGATTCAACCAGCCATATGTTTCTATAGGCCATTGCCAACCCATTTGATGATCTCCAGATACAAACTTATCCTCTCTAAGTTTGATCTTATCTTTCACCAACTTTCCAGCTATATTCAACAGTTGGCGGGACAACTCCACTTCATGCCAGACCTCATTCTGGACCTCTTCATTCCAATCAAGAACTTCATACTTGGTTGGATTGAAGGTTAGTTTTACCTTATCCCACTTCCCGCAGTTCACAGGAAACACAAAAAGCTTACCTAAAGTGGTATCTCGAGGGGTCAAGGTCAGATTTTGTTTAACAACGGAAACCTTATACATGGTCCGCAACAAGGAGAGACTGGGACGATAACCTTCACGAGCACACCAAGTTATTGAGGCCATAATGATTACTATCACATTGGCATGTAACTGTCCCGGATGCACCTTATAATGCTGAAGAAAATCATTCAACAGTGGGGGAAAAAGGGAAGGCTAATCCATGCTGCAGAAATCTCCCATATATGACCTCTCGGGTAAGAGTTACTAACTCAATTGCAGATTTGTCTTCTCCAAAGTACATGAGGTCAGTATCAGAAGGAATGGAAAAGGGACAATCTTCTGCGAAGATAGCAGCATCAGCGCGTGTTTTATCCTCCTTCAACGGCATTCTACTACTACCTTTGCCATCCATGGACACTATGCCTTTGGATGAATGCATTACCATGGGGCTATTCCCCTCTATCTGAGCCCTCCTGGCCATAGCCCTCAATCTCTTCTCTTCCTCAGAGGCTTTCTTCATCAAAACTACATATTTTTTCCCACTTGCTACTTCAGCCCTATGGAGTTCAAGGGAGCTATTCTCCTCAGCCTGAGATTCTACATACTCTCCCTCATCATGATGGGGAAAGGAAATTGTTCTACTACTATTGCTCATGACGACAGAGAGTATAGGGGGAAACACGCACACAAAGATGAAAGGAAAAAACAGACACAAGCAAATGCGCAAAGAAAGAAGATAGCACTTACTTATGATGGAAGCAGAAAGTAGAAATATGGGGCTTCAGAAATTGATGAAGTATTGATGCGCCTTCTGAACTTGGAAAGAAAAAATTTTCGAATAAGAGAAGACAATGGGAATGATTTGGGAAATTTAATCCAAACCCAGACAGCATTGAAGATGAGCAATTACCTTGATTTTGTTTCCAAGGCAAGAAATTGGAGAGACGGGGTACAGACCGTCTCTGCTTGTCAATGAAGACACGCCACGTGTATCTACCATCTGGATTTCAAAAGAAGCTAATCTCAGCCGTCCATATATCTGATGGAATACGAAAAGAGCTTGAAGCTAGATGTTCAGAAGGGTAAGCCCGAAAGGACAGTCCTAGAAGGACACCCCGAGCTTAACATCCGAGTTATTCTCCCTCGAGTTATTGGTCTTCCCTCGAGAAGCAAGTCTCTCCTTCAACCTTCGAGATGGAGCACTCTATATTCTGAAGATATACCTTGGGGCTACTGATAAGTCCATGGTTCGTATTCGGGCCTCATTCATACTCGGACCAGGGCCCGAGAAGGGTCGTGGGCTCGAGATACGCGGAGGGTGGATCCACAGGTCCATCAATCCTAATCCTTATAAGGAATGCGTTATTATGAATGTTCAACAAGGGATATACATCTTCTCAGAGATGGTAATACAGCTATCCTAAACATGGTAACACAACCATGTCTGAAATACACTTCTATTATATATGGTAATACAACCTCTATTCCCATAAGATTTGTATTCATACCATAAATACATAACTTGGTGATCTACGGATTGTAGCCATATAAATACCCTAAGAGGTTTGGTAGACCTCTCATCTAATCTCATACTTTATACTTTACGCCTTAAGCAAATATACTGAGTTGGCGTCGAAGTGTCTATCCCCGGGACACCCGGGGCCTTTGTCTTGCAGATCAGTTCGAGAGCCTGGTTCGTCGTCGAAGTGTTGGTGTCCGGCATACATCAGAACCTTCTGAAAAGTTCTTTTGTTCCTCTCTAGGACCATTTTTTTAGCTTGACCTGTAATTCTCCAAAACATTAGTTTCCTCCTCAATCCTCCAATGTTTTCTATTGGCTGCAATCCCACAGAAATAAGCACTTCATGGCCATAAGTGCACTGAGTAAATAGGTGAGTAGAAGTTTCAGTTACTCCTCCACATAGATAGCACGGTGGCTGTTGCCCCGGGATTTTAAATTTTTGGAGTCTATCAATAGTGGCCAACCTTCCTCTCAGCAATAGTCATAGGAAAAATTTATGCTTGGGTAAAAGTTTGGTATACCAAACCAATTTTTCACAAGTGTCTTCATATGTCACTCCCTTCAGGATGTTATAGGCAGAAACAATAGGAAATTTACCTTTTGTGTTAAGGCAATCTTGAAGTCTTGATAACATTTTGCCTTTCAACCTGACCAGTACCTTCCACACCCAGCTCAAACTGTCAGTGGTTTTGTAACTCTTCCAGCTCATATTCCTTAGATAGTAGGCCTGCAACCATCTTATTCAGAGAATATCCCCTTTTTGCTGAATCTCCCAGTTGTGCTTACAGAGAGATGCTAAGTTCCACAATGAGGGATCCTTGAGACCTATTCCTCCCAACTTTTTAGCTGTGCTTAGAGTAGTCCAAACTGCAGGGGTGAAGTATCTGTTAGTTGTATCTTTGTTCCATAAAAAGGCCCTGCAAAGTTTTCTACTTCATCATGAACTTCCTCGGGTTGCTTGTGAAACTCAGCAAGACTGTGTTGATCAAGTGTAACCCTCCTGCATAAGAGACATGTTTGTTGTGCCAAACTGCCAACTTTGCCCTAATCTTGTCCAACATGAGAGCACATGCTTCCTTGTCTCATCTGCATGTTGTGAATGACAATCCCAGATACTTCATTGGAAAAGCTCATTTCACTACATTGAGGATTGCTGCCAACATGTCCTACTCAGTCTTCTCCATTATTGAAAAGAAAATCACTGATTTCTGCTCATTAATTGCCAAACCAGTTGTATCCAGGAATTTCTGCAAGCATGTTTTTACTTCCCTCACTGATCTTGTATTTTCCCCACAAAAGATGAGCAAATCATCAGCAAACATCAGACTGTGTATGCCTACTGTCCCACACCTCTTATGGAAGTCAATCTTGTGCTCTGCAAATCTGTTCTCTAGCATCCTGGTCAAGCATTTCACTCCCTTAAATGTGACTGTGTACTCACCATTGAGAGAGATGCAAAATAAAGAATTTATTAGGGTAAAGGCTAGTATAGACTTTTCCATATAAATATTGGGTATATATATATATATATATATATATATATATATATATATATATATATATATGAGAGCTAGGGCTACCACATTGGCACACTTTTATCATTGTCTGTACATGGTATCAAGAGTTTGGGTTTTTCTTTGAAAAAAAACAATTCTTCTTCTTCATCGATGGCTGAATTACCATCGAGATCGGAGTTTGGTTTGCCGGCGAATCAACCAAACTATTCTGACGGCCCTTTCCTTCAGGTTGGTACCATGCCCAGCCACACCCGATCACCCAAGTTTCCGCTGCAGCGTCACCGAGTCTTGACTCGTCATTGTCCGATTCGATATCGACGCTCCAATCGGGGTCCCAATCGGTCGTTATCTCACCTAGATCGGGCGCCTTTACTGCACCATCGCCGGTGATCAACTCTGCATCTTCACCGGTCTACAACGGAGTAGCACTGGCAGTTACGGTCACGTCTGCAGATCCAGCGACGCTCGTTCCTTCAGGCGCGTGGGATCCACGCGCCGACGCAGAAGCGTGGATCTCACGCGCGGGTACAGCTCCTTTCCATTCAAGCGCATGGCTCCCACGCGTTGAGGCAGTCGTGTGGGCGTCATGTGCAGAACCAGCAGTACCACCTTCGGGCGCGTGGAGCGCACGCGCGGAACTCCTTCCCTTTGGGCACGTGGGCCCCACGCACCGACGCTGTCCCCTCAGGTTTCGCCAGGTCTGTTTCTGCTCCGTTTTGGCCCGTTGCTGCATACTCGCACGGCTCACTGCAACTGAACCATCCTATTGGATTCCCTGGCTATGATACTCTCCTATCTGGCCAGAACCTTGATCCAAGAATTTATTCAACAGCAATTCCGACAGCACATACAATTCCACAGCAGCAAGCAGGTTTACCAACTTCTCTGGGAGTGCTTCCAATTAGCCAGCCATCACAGAATTTATTCCAACAACCTTCCTAGGTGTCTTCTCTGGCTCATTTGTCTGCTCCGAACCCATCGAATTTGGTGACTGTCCAGCTCTCTTCACCGGAGGACTTTCTGTTGTGGAAGACTCAAATGACATGTTTGCTCGTGTCACATTTGTGAGCGTCGTTTAACTCACACAAATAATTCCTGCAATATGCTAAGAATATATAATAAACTAGCACAGTGGTAAGCATGGTCGAATCCCACAGGGAACGGAGTAATAAAAAAATCAATTTCCTAAGATCAAAACTGGTGTAGTCACCACACTTTATATTTCAAGATTGATTTTCTAACAACTAAGAAATAAAATAAAATATATTAACTACTAAACAGAGTGAAATAAAATACTAAATTAACTACTAACATAAAATAGCAAATATGACACGAAAGACATTCGGTTTCGAATAATTCCTCACTAGTTATAATGATCGATCATTGATTCAGAAATAAATTAACACCCATGAATTTATCAGTTATAGGACAGCAAGTATTTGCTAAACCATCCCAATCCTTCCTTACATTCTCGATAGCAGACAAGTATTTGCTGAACCCGCTATTTCTATTATTAAGATGTCCCCTTAATTCTTCAATATTGCCAGCTTATTATTGCTCCTCTTTGAGTATATTGGATCGCTACCTCATTAAAAATCCGGTGGGAAAAAAGAGTATAACGAATCCACTTCTTTTAGGCTCTAAATCCTCCTTCAGTTTCACCTCAGTCCGGGTCGACTTCACCGAGCAATTTAGTGATCGTTAAACGAAGCACAACTCTGCCAAATGAAGGATTCCTGAATAAGGCTCAACTGGATTTGCATCCTTTCAGCTTCCAAAATTGCTCCAAAATCGTCAAAACCGCATCCTTTGTGCATTTGGCTCCAATCTACTCCATCAACCAAATCTGCATAGAAAACACACCTAAAGTGCACATTAATCTCGTAAAAGCACAATATAATCCCTTGAATAAACAACACATAATCATCACATCACACATCAATTGCTTGGATTGGTTGATGGTACCACGTCTCTCCCCCCTTCCTTTAACTTATGATAAAAAATCCATAATTTTCTGATTATCTACGTGGTGATATTTTCTGAATAATTTTGTTGATGGTCATGAACAACATACTTGTGATATTTGCAGGTTGTTGATATATTTACTAAGGGTCCTTCTAGTGATTTGTTTTGTAAACATAGATCCAATCTATATCCGTAATTGCACCCGGTCAAGATTGAGGGGGTGTATTAGGTAAACGCTAGTATAGACTTTTCCATGTAAATATTGAGTATATAAATGAGAGCCAGGTCTACCACATTGGTATGCTTTTATCATTATCTGTACATAATTCAATACACATTTTTTTAGCCCAGTCAGGAACCAACCTGGAAATTTGAGAAGGGCTAACCAGTCAAGCAGGAAGGACCAATCCAGGTTGTCAAAAGCTTTCTAATGTCCACTTGTAACACACAGCTAGGTCTCATACTCCATGTTGTGTACTTATGAATTAACTCATGTGTCAACAATACATTGTGAGCAATGCTTCTTCCCTTTACAAATGCTCCTTGGTTGAGTTTAATCAGTGTATGCATGATCTCTCCCATCCTTGTGCACATAATCTTTGCAACAACCTTATACAACACCGAGCAGCAGGCAATTGGCCTTAGATCAACAGCTGTTTGAAGCTGAGGACATTTAGGTATTAATGCCAGCACTGCTGACTAAAATTCTTAGGTACTTCATCTCTAGCAAAAAATCCAGGGACAGCTTTGATTACACTTGGCCATGTAATCTCCCATGTGGCCTTGAAAAATTGACTTGTACAGCCATCATGGCCTGGACTTTTTCTGAACCAATACTCCTCATTGCATTCCAGATCTCATCAGCTGTTACTCCTGCTATGAGTTTAGCCTGTTGATGCATATTCAAGACTCCTCCCATCTTCAAATATTCAGGATTAGACTTTTTGATAGGTTTGGTCCCTTCACCCAACTGCTTCTGAAATATCTCTAACCGATGTGCCTGGATTGCTCCCTGCCCCTCAACCAACTGCATCCCATCAGAGAGGCATTGTATTTGGTTATGGTACTGTCTGGTTTCCATGATGTAGTAGAAAAGCTTTGTAGGCTTGTCTCCATCCTTCAACCAAGCAACTTTGGCTCTTTGCTTCAGAATAGAAAACAGCTTCCTTTCTCTTATCTTCTTCTGCCTGCTGCTTTAATTCTGACATCAGATCCTGACTGAGTTCATGTACTGCAAATTCTCACTCTTCCTTTGCTAGGGCTGTTCTTTTCCCTATTTATGAGAAGGTTCTTCTATTCAATGCCTTCAGCGGTGTCTGATTTAAGGATTCAATGTTAAAATTTTAGAAATTGATTAAAAATATCTCAACCAATTAAAAACGTAATGATTGTACACGTGTCATATTCTTATTGGTGTTTGATAAGGGTTATATCAGAATGATCATCATGATAAATGTTTTTCTCATTAAGTCATTATTTTTCTCTAGGATGATTGTATCAGACTGAGCTTTGTTGCTCTTTTCAGTTGTTTATTTTTTGTTTCATGGCATGGGGTGCCTATAAATTCCCCCCACCTATTAGGTGGTAATTTTTTTTAAAAAAAAATGTGCTAAAATGACGATAATGTTCATCTTAACTCTTTATGTTAATTTGTCAAAACTAATAAATAATAATTATCATTATTTACCATTTTCATTAGAACTGCTACAGTAAACTGAACATGCACGTCACAATTCAGGGTCACAAACATCAAATGTGGCACTTTTATTAGAGCCCATATTTTGTAGTTTATTTCATCGAATAAAGCGCTCATCCCAAGAATTTGAAATTTAAAAAGAAAGCCGCATCGTCTCCGGCATTTAGTTAAGAGGCATCCAACGGCTCTCTCAAAAGGCATCACAAATTACTCTTTCACCCCTAACAACCATCCTTATCTTCCCCTCGTACCTCGCGCAACAATTCATAGCGCCTAGAACCAAAAGAAAACCCTGCAAAACCCTCGCCGCTCATCTCCCATCTCTAATCTCCAAACCATTATCCACCGCCACACAAAACACACACGCAAAATCAAATCCCAGAAAAAGATGGCCAAGAAGAAGACGAACCAACACCACGAGAAGGAAGATTCGGCCATGGAGGAGAAGATTGAGAGCTTGAAGTCCCTCAACTCCTTGCTCCTCAAGGAGACGGTTGAGCGCCGCCACCAGGTCGACTCACTCGAGCAGTCCCAGGCGTCTCTCGAGTCGGCACTGAGCCAAAGTCAATCGGAGAAGGCCGAGCTGGAGACCGAGTTGACTCGGTTGAGCGAGGGGTCCGTCCGGCTCGATGTGGAGAGAAATGTTCTGGTTGTCTTCATGGCGCACCAGTCCGAGGCTGTTGGCAGGGAAAGAGCTCAGATCGAAGAGAAAATCAAGGGTATCGAGGGTGAGATGCAGCAGATTTCGAAGGAGAAGAGTGACAAGGAGAGAGAAATCGAGCTCTTGAATGAGAAGTTGAAGGGGCTCGGTATTGATATTGAAAGGGAGAGGAGCGCTTCTGAGGCGGTGCGGGTGGAGAGGGACGAGATCAGAGCTAAACTGGATGCTCAAATCAATGAAACGAAGGCTCTGGGATTGAAGGTGATTGAAGCGGAGAAAAATGCGTTTCTGGCTCAGGAAGAGTTCGTTAGTCTGAGGGCTGAGTGTGATTTGGCGGTGAAGGAGGTGAAAGAGAGGGGGTTTAAGATTGAGTCGCTGGTCAATGATAAGGAGTCGCTGGAGAGGAGTTTGGTGGAGGTGAACAAGGCAATGGATCTTATGAGGCGGGAGATTGAAGAGATTGCCAAGGAGAAGGAAGTGAGTGAAGAGGAGAAGGAAGTGCAGATTGGGAAGCGGATCGATCTGGAGAGAGTTGTGAATGAACTGAATGAGATGGTAGATGGCTTGAGAAGGCAGGAGGAGAGTCTTCGTGGACACGTGGCTGAATTGGAGAAGAGGTGTTCCAATGGTGAGGAGAGGGAGATGGATATGAGGAGGCAGATTGATGAACTAATGGTGGAGAAGGATGAGAGGGAGAAGAAGCTTTGTGAGGTTCTTGCAGGAAAGGGTGCTAAGGAGAAGGAGTTAGACGAGGCTTTGAAGGAATTAGGTGAAGTGAAGGTGAAAATGGATGAGGTTTTGCGTGAGAAGAACAAGGTTGCTGAGGCAAAACTGAGGAGGGAGAGCAAAATCGTCGAGCTGGAGAATCAAGTGACTGATTTGAAGGATACCATTTTAGGGCTTGAAGATTGTTGCAGGGTTTTGAAGGAGGAAATGCTTGGCTTGGAATCTGAACTCAGGAACTCCAAGGATTCCCTGGAGCATGTCTTGATCGAGAGGGATGAGGCCATGAAGGGAATTGAGGTTGAGAAGAAGAATGGTGCGAGCTTGTTGGAGAAGATCAAGGTTATGGAGAAAAGTTTGGATGATAAAATGAAGCTTGTTGAGACCATGAAAGCTGAAAGTGCTAAGATCAGGGCTCAAAAGGATGCTTCGGAGAGTAGGTGCAGTCTGTTGCGGAAGGGGATATCTTCTGCTGACGAGGAAATAGCCAGGTCACGCAAGGAACTGCAAGCTATGAAGGTTAAGGTTGAAACTGCAGAGATGAATTCAAACCAGATTCTGAAAGTTTTCAGAAACACTGCTGTGGCTGTACGTCCTAAAGATGGAAGCAATGATGTACCTGACATGGATGCTAATATTGACTCTGAGGAGGTGAATGTGGAAATTGCTCCATACATAGCTGAACTGGAGGCAATAAAGAGTGCTTTCAAGGGGAGGGAGAAGGCATTGGAGGACATGAAGAGACAGCTTGATCTCTTCAAGAAGTCGGAGGCAGTTGCACACAAGAAGAAGAACTTCTGGACTGTTTTCTCATCCGCCTCCACCATTCTCATAGCTCTTTCACTCGCGTATGCTACCAAGGTTTGCCGCTAGGAAATTCTCTGGTTTCCACTTTAGACCTAATATTTGGTTTTTGTTGGAGACTTTTGCTAGTTTTGCTTGGTTAACTACAACACTAGTTTAACCTCAAGCTGATGATGCTTTGACTTGCTTATTTCATTATCTAAGTAATAAACTGTTGTTGATGTTCTTTTAGATGCACTCTAATGCTACTAGATGAGAGGACAGTACTCAAGGGATATGTAATCTTTTGTTTTATTTGCAACATGAAAGCTTATTATAGCATTTTCAGATGATGATTACACACTTCTTGTCGTTGTTGCGTTCTTGGTGGTTTCTGTTATTCCTAAGTATATTGCTCTGTCGATGAATTTGCGCAATCTGTAATTATTGATTGAACTGCTCATGTTGGTTGCTGGTTGATCCAAAGACTGGAAATCTAGTTAAACTGTTGTAGATGCATATACCTTAGTTTATGAAGAGTTGAATCTGATGACTCGTAGAGTTGAGACTTAAATTTTCTACATGAAGAAGAAGTATATCAATAACAATTTTGTGAACAGAAAATGGTTGGTTTGATACACTTCTTAAGTTTTGTGCTTAAGCTTCCTCAGCTTGAGTGCCTCATTAGTTGCTAAAAATTCACCACCCATGAAGATTGCATCCTAGAAACATTTAAACCAGGATCTTAGATGACTGGCTTGTGTGAAAGTTAGCTTAGAAGATTTTTGTTTCTGGGAAAGTTATCTACCTCTCTTGAATTAAGCAAAGATGTATAGGGGTAGGGGGTGTTTTGATCAGTTATAATATGTAGTGCTAAATTCTGGGTGTAAACTTTACAAGGTGATGCGTATTGTAGTAAACTGTCCAGAAGTTAAAACAGTCTTAATGTAGTGAAACAACCGTAAATATTTGTAAAAATTGGATTTAGAGACTCAGTTCTGAGATTGTGTTTGCTTACTGAGAACCTCCTGCATTCTGTGTCTCGTAATGATATAATCGGAACATTGCTTATTGGCCTTCGAAGCATTGACGTTCCGTCCTTCATTTTCTTCATCGCACACAATGTTCCGGTTGTATCATTATAACCCATGTGAGCTACAACCCATGTGAGCTCAACCAATGAAGGTGTCAGAATTTAAGCATTTTATTCCACAATGTAAAAACATGAAAGTATGTAGGCAAAGACCTTGGATTGATAGGATTTGAATGATCTCCATCTACATCTTCTATTAAAACATCAACTCCTATCATTACCCCAAGTCAGATTTTTAAGGCCTTCTTTTTTTGAGTACAATTACCACGGCCTAATCGAGTACATACATGGATTCTAACTAAACCTAATCTATGCTATTGGAGACTTTTTGGAGACTGGGAGAAGCCACAGGGGACTTGTTGGAGGGGGGATTCGAACCCTGGACCTCTCTCCAGCCAAGACTCTTAAGAAAATGCCTTAGGCCAAGTGGGCTAGCCCACTTGGTTATTTTTAAGGCCTTCTAAAACGGACATCTATTTCTTCGGGCCTGTTTAATACGCCTGAGCTGATCTGAACTGAACTGAAAAATACTGAACTGAAATGAACTGAAAAATACTGAACTGAACTGAACTGAAAATTTTCATTTAATTTGATTTTTTTAATATAAAACATACTTATATTCAACTGACCTTTATTGAACTGAATTGAAATAACCAAATTATGATATATTATATCAAATCAAATTTTATCAGCACCAAACTTAATAAATCGAACCTATCTTGATAGAAATGAACTGAAACATAATGAACTGAATTAAATTGAACTTAATTAAGCTGAACTTACAAAAGCATGCATCGATACAATAAAATTAGCAAAATTTTATCAAATCATACTTCATCAATTCTAAACTTAACAAATTAGACATAACTTATTAAACTGAATTGAACTGAATAATACTGAACTGAATTGAAGAAAACGATCCATGGATTGATATAACTAAATGAAACTGTATTTATAAATCATAAATTAAAACTGAACTTAATAAACTTAATGGAACTAAAATATATTGAACTGACTTAATTGAACAAAAATAAATTGTAGAACAAATCAATGTAGTGTTTGAAATCGAATGGATATTGCAACCATATCAAATGAAATATCTACCTACTGGTAGAGAAACATAAACCCAAGAATAGAAAATAGAACTAAATTGACTACACTTAACTGAATTGAACTGAATTGAACAACACTTAACTGAAATGAACTGAATAGAACTACACTTAACTGAATTGAACTAAATTGAACTACACTTAACTGAAATGAACTGCATAGAACTACACTTAACTAATAGAACTAAATTGAACTACACTTAACTGAAATGAACTGAATTGAACTACACTTAACTGAAATGAACTGAATTTTCTAAAATCATCAAATTATATTTTCGGGTAGCTGAATTGAGATAAATTACATTTTCTCTGAATTGGATTGAACTGGACTGAATTATTAACATGTAATTGTTTAATTTTTATTTAAAAGTTTAATGCGCTGAACTTAACTGAATTGAAAAATACTTAACTGAACCACTAGTGGAGGATGGAAGCCCCCACGGCTGTACAGGGCAGGAGCCACGGCGGTCGGACCCGCCGTTACTGGAAGCGCCGTCCATCGGCGTTCCAGTTTTGCACGGCGAAAGGACCCGCCGTGCACGGTTTTCGAATTCGAAAACTCTTGGCGTCATGTTTACGATTCGAAAGTTTTTTTATGTGTAGGATTGAGCCCCGACACGACCCAAAACTTACGAGTAGAAAAAATGATAGTTTAGAAATCGTAAAACATGGTCACCCTCATGTTTCGATATCGGATGTGGTTGGTGGAATGCTCGTATTTAAGAAATCGAAAACTATGAACTTATTTATCTACGAAATCGAAATTTTGGGTTCTTTTCGGGTGAAATGTAGGGGATCTCAGTGCTTAAGTTTACGATTCTTAAATTGGTTATGGTTTGTGACTAAATAATTGCATGATAGGGCGTTACATAGAGTAATCTTATTTACAAGGTTTAGAATTCGAAAGTTGGATTGTTGTAGGTATGTTTACTAATAGAAAGGATGGTGTTGTGTGATTGAATATTTTGCGTGATCGGATGATGAGTAGGGGATGGCTCTGTAAAGTTTGGTTGCATGATGAACAAATTGCGATGTCGAAAACAGTTTAGATCTATGTTTTTCGAGTTCGTAAAAACACGGCACATTAGTATTGGAAATGATTCCATTTTAGGGTAAATTTTCTGGTGGCCTACGAAAGCCAAATTTAGTGCATTTCGAAAATGAAAAGCAAGAATCTGTAAAATATGGTCACCAATTTACGTTCATATCGTTTCGCATACTAGAAAAGCCAATGTGGCGATTTCCAAATTCCAAAATGTGAGTTAACATCCTTAAAATGATGAAAAATAGAACAAAGGTGTAGCAAAAGAGGCAACATGTCTAGGGTATCATACCCGCCAATAGGTAAACAATATTCAAAGTTACACACATATCACCGCATGAACATCGTTACACGTGAAATCCTTACATGAGAGGTTTTGAGAGTCTTGACCCAAAACATGTAGCACATACCCCGCAATGTTATTAACAACGGTCTTAATGTCATCAAGTGTTTAAGGAGTTGAGTCCTTCTTGAAAAGCTAGTTAAACAAAATAAAGATAACATATCACGTTCACTTACATGCTAGGAAAAACAAATACAAAAATGAAGGGGAGTATAATTCTAGTAAATACTCACCGATTCAAGGTTATTGTTGAATTTAGCGGAAGAGACAACTTGAAGTGTCGTCGCCATCGTGAAATAACCGCATTCCCAACAAGTATTTTGCTTCTTGTACTATACAATACACATGGAGAAGTAGTGATTAGTATTTTTAGGCATGGGCATTCTGCATCAACGGCACATACATTACTTGTGTCTAGTTTGGCATACCTTGATTTGATGCACACCGAAGGCCGATTGACCGTTTGGATTAACAAACTCCAATGCTTGTTTGACAATCTCAACAAAAGAAGTGATTGGTGGTAGGTGCAGAGAGTCAATACAATACACTTGTTTAGTTGTCTTATTGATTGCAACCAAACGACATTGACCCCTAATTCAAAAAAAATTGTTAGAAACAATAAACATCCAAGCAATGTATATAAGGGCATTTTACAACTATTAATGTAGCACTTACTTGTGGAGAATTGGCAACAAGAGGAGTACTTTTGTAGGATCGCTTAGTCCAATTTTCAAGTATGCTAGGCATTCTTCGCGAGAATGCACAATCTCTTGATTATGCTCGGGGCATAGAAAACCAATCCATGGCCTACCACAATTTTGTGCTACACTATGCAAGAAGCTTCATCCAAAAATAAAAACAATCGATAAATAACATGAAAAGTTTGGTAATTTAAACAATTGTGAAACCACTATAAACCATACATACAAATAAAACATACCATTGAAATAGGGACATTAGCGTCTCCGTTAGCATGCCAAACCTCCACATTTCCTCAAATGTAATACCTTAGACATTAGATAGATGTTAAAATTAATTTAAGGCAATGTGATACCAACTAAATATGAAATCACATCGATGTTCTTCCCTAACATAGGTTTATACATGGGTAGATTAAACATAAGGTTAAAACTTAGGTGAAGAAAAGGCACCATAACTGCTCAACCATAATCATGCCTAGGGTTACAAAGATGTGTGTATGTATTTAATGCTATTTCATCATTTCAAAATTGCTATTTCATCATTTCAATATTAATATTTCATCATTTCAAAAGTTTGGTAATCCTAACAATATTAATCACACAAACATGCCTCCAAGCGAGGTAAATGGGAGGAGTCTAGTACTCTAATGTAAAATTAAAATGCAAGTTCACATTTATAAAACTAAAGAACATTTGATTTAGAATAACTACATTAAAAATCACATTCATTCCATAAAGAATCACCAAATGCAAGAGAGATATACTAAGTTTTTATGTGATACCCGCACTGAAATTTCTACATAAACAAATCACATCGTTCATGCAAACACAACACCAATTAAAACCTCACCCAATCAAGTGAGATGGTGGATGATCAAGAAAAGAGGTATAGATTATGATTTTGAGGATGATTAAGTAGTAGATCTAGAGATTTGGAAGAGAAAATGGGGGTATATCATAAAGTAGATGTGGTAGAGTGGTGAAAAAAATGAGAGAAATAAGTGTTGTGTATACCCACTTCAATATAAATAGGAAGCTGAAGTTTGACCGTCTGATTATTTACGAAGTCAAAAACGTAAGGACAAATGAAAATATAAGAGGGTTTAAGAAATCAAACTTACAAGTCATTAATATTTCTTATTAAAGTATGATTTTTTTTCCTCTATCTTACTTTCGAATGATGAAATACCGCCAAGAGAACATCCTATTTGTTCTAGTGTTTAAGAATTCGATATTAAAATAGGGTGGACTTTCTAACTTGTTTCGAAATCGAACATTCTGACATCCTCTTCAGATGAATTTGACACGACTCAGGGTACATTTTAGGGTATTGTACTGGTCGGGAGAAACTTCTATCAAATAGGTTTCTCATTCGCAAGAAGGAATAATTAAACATTTTTCGATTTCGTAACTGGTTTACTAAAAGTGTTACGTCCCCGATTAGGTAGTCGGGTATCCCTCTTTTCGATTTGTGAATGAAGGTATAAATCAGATAATAATCCTTATAGAAAACATATGTGAAGACCAGTTTTAGAACTCGAAAACAGTTTAAACTTAGTACGATGAAAGTTTGCGAATTCTTTTTTTTTTACTTTATACAATTACGATTTCGAGACTGATGATGACTTATTCATGTTTATACGAATTCGCAAACCACACACATTACAGATTCACCTCAAAACCCTAAACCCTAAACCCTAAACCCACCCCCTTGGGTCGCAATATTTAAAACACTCGTATAAATATCGAGAGAATTTTAATTACTCGAATTTATTTTTGGTATCCATGAAAAGCATGTGTAGAACGAGAAATCGGTTTAGAAGCCGTTTACAAGTTCGATATCTAAAACTGTTGGGTAAATTTGGTTTAGGGCTACAATAAATGGTGTTTATATTAAACAGAAATATTCGACGTTATATCTTACAGTTAACCATTAATTAGCTTTTGTTATAATTCGCTCTATATACTCAGGTAGGTTAATGTATCAAATTTTGAACTTGCAACTTCTAGGTCGTACTTATGTTCTCTGTTATATATATGTACTAAATGTTCCTGTGTATATGCATATTGGTTGCCTTAACGAGTGGTCTGATATGATTCCGGTTTTGCCGACCTACATGATTAATTGTTCATTAATATTTTTGGTACCTAGCTATGTCATTTGTAATGATTTCACCCGTTTTCTAGTCTCCCTTTACTACAAAGAGAATTGCGACTGAACTGAATGAACTCGATCCAATCGATAAATAAACTTCATCGTTTATTGAAATTACTATATGTATATCTTGTAACACTATAGTACAAACATGTAGATTATCATTTCATTATATTTAATTTCATTCATATTCTATTTTATTTAAGAACGATGCACCACTAAGCATAAAAAGCTCAATAAAAATTAATATAAACTAATTAGCATGTTTTCGAAATCTAAAACTAAAAGGAATACGTGACATTTCGACTTCTGAACTTTTAAATTTGACGCCACATTTTTTCGACATCTTATATATTTTTACTTTATACAATTTACGATTTCGAGACTGGTGATGACTCATTCATGTTTATTCGAGTTCGAAAACCACACACATTACAGATTCACCTCAAAACCCTAAACCCTAAACCCACCCCCGTGGGTCGCAATATTTAAAACACTCGTGCGAATTTTGAGAGAATTTTAATTACTCGAATTCATTTTGATATCCATGAAAAGCATGTGTAGCACGAGAAATCAGCTCAGAAGCTGTTTACAAGTTTGATATCTAAAATGGTTGGGTAAATTTGGTTTAACGCTACGATAAATGGTTTTTATATTAAACGGAATTATTCGACGTTATATTGTACAGTCAACCATTAATTAGCTTTTGTTATAATTCGCTCTATATACTCAGGTAGGTTAATGTATCAATTTTTGAACTTGCGACTTATTGGTCGTACTTATGTTGTCTAGTATATATATGTGCATACTGTTCCTGTGCATATGCATATTGGTTGCCTTAATGTGTGATCTGGTCTGACTTCGGTTCTGCCGACCTACATGATTGTTCATCAATATTTTTGGTACCTAGCTATGTCATTTGTAATGAATTTCACCCGTTTTCTAGTCTCCCTTTACTACAAAGAGAATTGTGACTGAACTGCATGAACTTGATACAATCGATAAATAAACTTCATCGTTCATTGAAATTACTATAATTCGCTCTATATACACAGGTAGGTTAATGTGTCAAATTTTATACTTCCGACTTCTTGGTCGTACTTATGTTCTCTAGCATTTATATGTACTCACGATTCCTGTGTATATGCATACTGGTGGCCTTATTGATGCCTTGATATATGTGCCTTATTATTGATGCCTCAATATATGTAGCATATTATTGGTACATATGTCATTTGCATTGAATTTCACCTGTTTTCTCGTCTCCCTTTATGACAAAGAGAAATGTGACTGCATGAACTCGATACAATCGAGAAATAAATTTCATCATTTATTGAAAGTACTATATGTATATGCTGTAATACTATATTACAACCGCATATATTATCATTTCATTATATTTATTTTCATTCATATTCTATTTTATTTAAGAACGATGCACCACTAAGCATGAAAAGCGCAATAAAAATTAATATAAATAAATTAGCAAATTTTTCGACATCTAAAAGTAAGAAGAACATGTGACATTCCGACTTCTCAACTTTTAAATTGAACATCACATTTTACGACTTCTTATACTTCTAGATTGTAGACATTTACGATTTCGTAGACTGATGCTTACTTATTGATGTATATTCGAAATCGCAAACCACACACACTAGAAATTCATCTCAAAACCCTAAACCCTAAACCCACCCCCTTGGGTCGCAATATTAACATATCGAGAGAATTTTAATTACTCGAATTCATTTTGGTATCCATGCAAAACATGTGTAGCACGAGAAATCGGCTGAGAAGCCATTGACAAGTTCGACATCTAGAACTGTAAGGTAATTTTGGTTTAGTGCTACCTAAATGATTTTTATTTTAACAATATATTCTACATTATATTTTGCATATGACATTAATTAAGTTTTGTTATAATTCGCTCTATATACACAGGTAGGTTAATGTGTCAAATTTTTTACTTCCAACTTCTTGGTCGTACTTATGTTCTCTAGCATATATATGTACTAACGATTCCTGTGTATATGCATATTGGTGGGCTTAATATTGATGCCTTAATATATGTCTTATTATTGATGCCTTAATATATGTAGCATTTATTGGTACCTAGGTCATTTGTACTTAATTTCACATGTTTCCTTGTCTCCCTTTACGAAAAAAAGAAATGTGACTGCATGAACTCGATCCAATCGAGAAATAAATTTCATCATTTATTGAAAGTACTATATGTATATGTTGTAATACTATATTACAACCACGTATATTATCATTTCATTAAATTTAATTTCATTCATATTCTATTTTATTGAAGAACGATGCACCACTAAGCATGAAAAGTGCAATAAAAATTAATATAAATAAATTAGCAAATTTTCAACATCTAAAAGTAAGAGAAATATGTGACATTCCGAGTTCTCAACTTTTAAATTGAACGTCACATTTTACGACTTCTTATACTTCTAGATTGTATACATTTAAGATTTCGTAGACTAATACTTACTTATTGATGTATATTCTCGTCTCCCTTTACGACAAAGAGAAATGCGACTGCATGAACTCGATCCAATCGAGAAATAATTTCATCATTTATTGAAAGTACTATATGTATATGTTGTATTACTATATTACAACCATGTATATTATCATTTCATTATATACATACCTTCACACATCAGCTCCCAAACTATGGTGTTGAATCAAAGAACTCCTAAGATTAAAATAAATGTTAGCAACATTTCAAAACATTGAGCACGTCATTCCATTTTAGTACATAAAACACACTTTTCAAATTCGAACACTATATACATGTACCATTCTATCCACTTTCCTACTACGTAAACACCACTCCTACTCATTTTCGAGATCTAAAAGTTGAAGGCCTACAGTTTACCAAACCAGCAAGGTTTTTTCGAAGTCGTAAACAGGGCGTACTAAAATATTACATCTACGTCATCACAAAATGGTCCTTTGTTTTCGATTTCGGAACTTTTGAGACATTACTTTCGATTCGTAAAACATCACACATTTAACTTGAAACATGGTACTATAATGTGTCATTCACTTTTCTAATCTTAAACTTGTTCTGCTTGTGTTTTCGATTTCGAATGTAGTGTTTGGTTCATGTTTTTCTAATCTTAAACTTGTTCTACTTGTGTTTTCGATTTCGAATGAAGTGTTTGGTTCATGTTTTCTAATCTTAAAATTAGATCTTCAACCGAACACCTGAAATTGTTCAATACTCTACTTCAACCATTTTTTTCGATATCGAAAATTGTATCACACGGCGTATCTTTGATTTACGCCGTGTGAAATTTCTAATTATTTACCCGACCTATTTTCGAATTTGAAAACTTTGGCGGCCGGCGTTTGGGATGGACCGCCGTGCAACGGCGACGTCTCCGGTGACATTTCCAGTAGTGAAAAAATATTGAACTGAACTGAAAAATAATGAACTGAACTGTACTGAAAAAATTTAGATAAGTTGTACTAAAAAGGCCCTTCCCCTTACCCTCACGCGTTATCCTCTTCTAAAAGTCAACTAGTATAATATCCGTAGTGATGCACAAATTTCTTTTCCTCACACTCTAATAATAATAAAATGATTTTTTTGAAATCATAATATAATGTTTCGTAGTGTATTTAATTATGAGTTAATTAGTGGTTTAAATTATTGACATGCATTTTTTTCACCGTCACTTCAAAACCAATAATAAAACTGAATTTGCTGTTATGAAGTTTAATAATACTAGGCTAACCGGACCGCGCGTGCGCGGTTTTTATGATGTAATTTTAAAATGATAATAATATTGAGTATTTCAATATAAAGGGAGTAATTACCATTATTTATGCCGTAATTATCATTATTTTATGCCATATAAAGGAAGTAAAAGAAATGAGCATATTAAATCAAATGCAGTGAATACATTGATTCTCCAAAAACTTTGAGAACATGAGAGATTAAGTTAGATTTTTGCAGAGATCAACTTCGATTTCATTTCATGTCTTAATCAGCCATGCATATAAAGTCAATCAAACTGATTTGTTGTACGCTAAAAAACTAAATCATGTTCTAGACGCTTCAAGCATGCGCATTTGGGTAGGTTCAAAATCGTTCAATTTCCCTAATCATAGTATTTGCAAATTTAAAATAAGAATATAGTGTTAAAATTAGGTGTTTGCTATATGCAGGTCCAGTTTACTTCTGAAGTCTAATAAATGTGAAAAATATCATGATTACTCTTCATTCGTTTATTAGTTTTTACAAATATATTTCTAAAACCATAACCTTGAATGCATAAACTCGTCTATGTAATGATTGAATACGTGTCCAAATCATAAATTACTTTTTCATGAATTATAATGCATATTTAAGATTGATATTGTTGTCACTTTAAATTTAATTTGGACCTGCAGAAGTAATTGGACCTGCATATATAGGCCCTGTCAAGTTCAGCTGAACCGAAATTCACTTAACTGAAGTTCGCTGAAATTCGCTGAAGTTTGCTGAAATTCGCTGAAGTTAGCTGAAGTCCGCTGAAGTCCGCTGAAGTCTATTGAACTTCGCTGAAGTCCGCTGAAGTCTGCTGAACTTCGCTGAAATCCGCTGAACTTTGCTGAAATTAGTCAATTATTATTATTATTATTATTATTATTATTATTAATTTGAATTTAAACATGCAACTTCAAATTTCATCAAATAATAAAGATTTTAATGTAATTATTTTATTTGTACAATGATTTTTCAAAATTACACATATCATTACAAATCAAAGAGATGAAATATTTTTGTTTTGCAGTAATTATTTGATCAAATAATAAATATTTCGCAATAATTATTTTGTTTGTTAATGGACATATTCGTAATTAGGGCCTGTTTCATACGCCTGAACTGAACTGATCTGAACTAAATCGAATGGATATTGCAACCAAATCAAATGGAAATCTCTATATCATGGTAGAGAAACAGACATTCAAGAACTAAAAATAGAACTTAATTGAACTACACTTAACTAAAATGAATGCATTTTCAATATAAACTTAAAATCGTCAAATTATATTTTTCAGGGAACTGAATTGAAAAAATTACAATTTCTCTAAATTGGATTGAACTGGACTTAAACATTAACATATATTTTGTTTAAATTTTGATTAAAGTACAATGTACTGAACTGAACTGAACTGAAAAATATTGAACTGAACTAAAAATACTGAACATGACTGAATTGAACTGAAAATATTCAAATAAGTTGTATTAAACAGGCCTAATTGTTGAATTGTTATTTCGAGTATAAATTAGAACTATTATAAGTAACTTTATTTGATAAACTAACACAAAATATATAATGTTTCTAGGAAATTTTATTAATTAAAAACAATTTAGTGAAAACAGGGAATTTTGAAGTCTGCCGAAACCAGCTGAAGTCCGCTGAATCCAGCCGAAATCCGCTGAAACCCGCTGAAATCCGCTGAAACCAGCTAAAGTCCGCTGAAACCTGCTGAAATCCGCTGAAGTCTGCTTAACTTAACTGAAATGTGCAGAATTAAGCTGAACTTGACAGGGCCATAACCACCCTAAAATTAAGGGTAACCAGAGACACATATCTTTAAATTTACAATAATTGCATTCACAACATCAATGGCCGATAGTATTAAGCAGATGATTATAAAAACACACGCTTTTGCAGATGATAGTACATTAGGGTTTTAAATAGATTTTGTAATATTAATCTAGGTTATTTTATGTATTTTTTAAAAATATTAAAAATTATGTGGCATGTTGTTATTTGAAAGTTGTTGGGATGAAATATAATTTGATAAAATTTTACTAATATAGCTATTGAATGTAATTATTTGTTACTTTATTTCAATTCAGTTTAATTTAGTTATCAGTTTAATTATGTTCAATTCAGTTTATTAAAGTTTACTAATTAAGTTCGGCTCACGCTATTAAGTTTGTCTATGATGAAATATGATTTTGAAATTTTAGCTAAGTTAGTTAATTACATCAATATATCAATTGTAACTTCATTCAATTAAGTTTAGTTAAAATTAAGTTACACATTTTTAAAATAAAGATATTTATCAAAAAAATTCAAATGAATTTCAGTTCAGTATTTTCCAGTTCAATTCAGTATTTTTTCTAATAAAATTGGATAATAACTCAAGTGAGCCCCTGGTTCAGTTCAGTTCAGTTTAGTTTAAAGTATTTTCAGTTCACTTTAATTCAGTATTTTTCAGTTCAGTTTAGTAATTCGCGCTTATTAAAAAGACGCTTGATGAATATAGCTAATATTTTTTCAGTACGCAATTTCTATAACACCATTGTTAATATCAACGATGATGAATTTGGACGAAATATGAATTTAATGATGACTATTATATACATAGTATTGACTGTTGTGGAGTACATGCCAGTTAGCCGCAGGGTGCATGAGGTTGGGATGACTACGGTCCTATCAAGTTCAACTTAATTTTTATATATTTCAGTTAAGTTAAGGTGATTTTAGCTAAATTCAACTAATTTCAACCAATTTCATATGACTTTAGTGAAAAGATTTTATATGTATATGATTATACAAAGTTTAAAAAGCTAAATAATATAATAACACCATAAAAGAAGGTGTTTGCTATATGCAGTTCCTGTTTGCTTCTGCAGGTCCAATGAAAAAAGTGGGAAAATACCATAATTTCCCTTCATTCGTATGCATAAACCCGTCTATGTAATGATTGAACACGTGTCCAAATTATAAATTACTTTTTCGTAAATTATAATAAATATTTAAGAGAGACATTATTGTCATTTCTGATTTAATTTGAACCTGCAGAAGTAAAGTGGATCTGCATTTAAAACCACCCTAAAAGAATTAGTCATATATAGTAAGGTATTAATCAAAATGATATATGTATAATTTAACTTTCTATACTCTTATCAATTATCATATCATTACTAAAACAAATCACAAAATACTTAGATTAGATTGCGGTGATCATGACGTACGACTGGGATGATATATTATCAAATAAAAACATGTAAATATGGGAACACATTAAAATGACACCACTGGATTATATGGTACAGAGCAATAATTATGAAATCAAGTGCTTGTACCTGCCACAAATTTCTATAATTAAGCAAATGTAATTATGAAATTATAACGATTGGCGGCCGGTGTATGGGTTTAATCGTCATTTTGTAAGCTAATTAAGCTAATAATATACAGAATATTTTGTCCTCTCCCCTTCTTATCCTTTCTTCATATCTTCGTAATATCTTCATAATTTCAAATTTGCAAATTTATGATGTTATAGGTTGAATATCATTAAATCACACTTTATCAAAATTCAACTCATCTGGACCAATCCATATATGTTGAACTACTTTAATATTGGTTACACTTCTTCACCTTCCACTTCTTATTGCATATGTTGAATTTGCAGAACGGATAGGTAGCGTTAGCGTTGATGCGAAGTAATTTATTAACGAATCCTCCCCAGAACAACATACTCTAAAAGAATATGTATCACATTCAATCATTATTCCTCCATTAATTTACCTCTAAATATAGACTTTTAAAGTGTCTCATCAATATTTTCATTCGTCGCCCCTCTTACCAGCCAAGAAACAGAAACATAAGATCCAAATGATAAACCAAACTGCAACATAAAAAAAAGTCAGAGAAAATAGAAAACCGATAATAAAAAAGTCGAATCCAAAAAGATAAACGAACGGCAAGAAAAAAATGTTACTGGAACCAACATAGATTAAGCAGTACAATTTGAATATCAGCAATTTATTGTACGCCCACTTATCAAAAACTTTTTATAAACCTCCAAAAACTCCCAACTAATGATTTTGACACAAAGCATATCAAAATAGTATTAATACATGCGATATTTTCAAATATCTTAACTATTCAGAATCCATTCAGGTCGAAATTGCCATGCAAGGTAAATGAGGAAAAAACGGCGAGAAAACTATTTCAAGAAATTCGGTCACACAATCGATATATATCAAAAAGGTCTTAATACAACAGCTTGCATGAAACCTATTATTAAAAACAGAATCTCGATCCTGGAAATTGCTTTAAATCTCGGTACTCAAAGGCTTACGATCATCAGGCCTATTATTAAAAACAGAATCTCGATCCTGAAAATTGCATTAAATCTCGGTATTCAAAGGCTTACGATCATCAGAAATTCGATCCCGATCCCGATCACTGTAAATTCGATCGGTCGATGTCAAAACTTTCAACGTGATTTCTTCTGTTCTCGACGATTTGATTCTTAATATTCTCACGTAGGATGGTTTGATCGTGAAAACCATAACCTATTTATATGTATATTGGGAATTTTCGAGCAGGTTTTTATAAAAGGTATGGATTTAGAAATTATAAACTAATATAGTTGATTTGATTTGATTTGATTTGGTAAATTAATTTAACCGAAATTAAACTTTGTATTTATATGGTAAGTATAAGGGATTTGGTAAATTAATATATTTAATTTGGTTTAATTTAACTTAATTTAATTTGATTTGATTTTTTATTTTAAAACTAATTCAACCGACGATAACTACATGATAAGGACGTTAATATGGTAAACGAAAGTAATATAATTCAACCCAAATATTATATGATAATTATTAATTTTCTTGGAATGTGTCAAAGCATTTTAAAATATCCTCACAAAAACTTTTAATTCAGTTAATCAAAAAATTATTGCTATTGTTCATCAAAAAAAAAATTATTGCTATTATATAGTAAGTTTTCGTTTGAAATTTTGGTTTCCATTAATTCAAAAATACGTATATTAGAATTTTCGTATATTGTTAAGAAAAATCATAATCTTTTCCAAATGAGCTTGTTGATTCCATAAATATGTGTGTGGCGAAGGAAAACGAATTAATTCATTCCATGTACTCTCATACCTGAAAAGGAAAACAATTAATTCCATACGGAAGTGTTTATGCCATAAATATGTGGGCGGCTTGTTTATTCCATAAACACCTGGCCGACGGCGTAATAGAACGCAAGGCTATGCGTCGTTTAATATAGTTTTTTCTTATAGTCAGGGACGGTCACGGGCGGTGACGGGTATTAAATATTATTTTATATCGCAACTTTCTACTTTTTAATATATACCTAGTAAAAGATTACATGTAAATTAAAATTATTCAAATCGGTTAACTAAATTAACTCACCTAATTTGAAATAGAATTTGTCCATGTATCCCTATATTAATACTAAAAGTTTATTCTCACTTTTTTCTGGTATCCTATTTTTTCTCCCTATTTTCTGGGGCAAATTTTTAACCTTTCTTTATAGAAAATTAATTCCTAATCGATTTCAAACTTGATTTCTAATAGATTTTTAATATATTCCTTCTTCTTCCTCCTCCTCATCCTCCTTTATAAAAGTTTTTCGTCCTTGTCCCGATTCAAACAAGATTAAAAAATTTATTCTTATAATTTATTGATACCTAAGATTTCCATGAACATAAATGTTTAATTCTATAGTTGTCAGTTTCTGTGGCTATTTCTCACTGAACTGAACCGTATTGAATTAAAATAAAGTGTAAATTAATTAATGTATTGTAAAATATAATTAGTAAGTCTATCTAAATTTCATTAAATTATATTTTATTGAATTGAATTAAACTGAATTGAATTGAACTGGACTGAATTGAACTAATCCACTTAATAATAATTTTAATTTTATTTAACAATCGGTCTCGATCAAAATATTTTTTCTAAAATTATAGCCTCCATTTTATAAAATCTTTTAACCATGAATGTACGTATGTAACAACGTAAGTACCATTTATTAGATTCGCTAAAGAATTTTTTCGAATTTTAGATTCGCTTATTACGAATTCCACTTATTATGGTGTAGGACTTCAATAAAATTTTAGATTCCGACATTTATTTTATTGTAATTCTTTTAAAATTTTATAATATGATATTGATTTATTAAGTTATTTTAGTTTAATTTATATTTTATTTAGTGATTTGTTTTGTACTTATACAAGCTTGTATCATTGGTTAGTTTTTTTAACCTTCAATTACTTAAAAACAATTTAATTAATTTATCGGTTAAAAACTTTCAAGGCGTGAGGATGTGAGGAGTTCAAATCGGAGCTTGGATTTATGTAAATTAAATGAATAAATTAAGTTCGTAATTAATCATGTTTAGTTAGAAGAATCCAAATAAATAACTGCGCATCGCGCGGTACAACCAAGCTAGTTAATACTAAAAACTTATTCTAACTTTTTTTTTGGTCCCACTTTTTTTGGTACCCTATTTTTTCTCCCTATATTCTTGGCAAATTTTTAACCTTTCTGTATAGAAACTTAATTCCTAATCGATTTCAAACTTGATTCCTAATAGATTTGTAATATATTCTTTCTTCTTCTTCCTCCTCCTCATCCTCCTTTATAAAAGTTTTTCGTCCTCCATAATAAATAGTTATTCTCAATTTTTTTAAACCAAATTTTAGTTCTTTCTTTCGTCTTAACTTTCTTCCCATATTTTAGGTTTTTTCCCTTATGACATGACACCTTAATAAGAATACAATTTTTCGTAGAATATTTAATTAGTATTTAATATGTGGTTAATTTTTTAATTTTTATTTTAATTACATTTATTTAGAATTTTTCTCCCAATCATACCATAATATCATTCTTATACAATTTTTGCTTATTCAATTAGACCTATTTTCGTAATTATTTCCTAATTTTCAATTGATTTGGATAATTGATTGATTTAGTTAAATTGAATTTGGTATATTTACTATTAGAAAGTTTCGAAAGAGACCGTCCAGATTAGACTAGATTATTTTTAACTAGAAAAACATGTAGGTCCTTATTTGAAAAACACGCTATACTAAATAGTATAGAGGAATAGAACCATTTAATTCCTTCATATTTTGAGAGATCCTATTTATATAGATAAGGGGACATAATTCACATGGATATAGTAAGTCTCGCTTGGGCTGCTTTAATGGTAGTCTTTACATTTTCTCTTTCACTTATAGTGTGGGGAAGAAGTGGACTCTAGGATATTACTAATTAATCAAACTGTATCAATTGTTTTCTAGATCGTTCTGCAACACGTTTTGCACTATTTAAAACGAAAAAATATTTTAAATTCTATTCGACTCCGGTGGAGTAATTCATTATACCATACTTTTTCAATCGAACAGATATTTCACCAACCCCCATCTTTGATCTTTGTATTTCGAAAGGAATGCTGAGAAAAGGCAATTCATTATAATAAAATTATAAATAAAGATTGTGAACTGTTCTATTTCAATCAATGAGTTCTTACCACAGAATTTTCGAGGAGTACTAAGGAAATTATTCCTTCTTTAAATTTAATTAAAATTAATAAGTCGTTTGGTTAAGTATATATGCATAAATAGATCCACTTTTATCTAAGAATTCTATTAATAGGAAAAGTGTTATAGACATAGACATTGTGGAGGGACTTAGTTGCAATTTTTAAAAACTTAAGTCCCCTCCTTAAACCTCGCGCGCGTGTTAATAGCTGGGACCCATCACGATTTTTTCGCGTTTCTGGCAAAAACGTTGTTACTGGAACTCGAACCCATAACCTAACGTGGAGGATAACTAACTTTGCCACTAGATCAAATTGTTTTTGAAAACTAACTCTACCCAATATATATATATATATATAACTGACATTAAATAAAACCTTACATTTTAAGGTTAAAACCTTTGTGTTATAATCTACAACCAATTAAAATTTAAAATATTTCTACTTTTAAATTGAAACCTTCATATTTAAAATTCAAACTTTCTACTTTAATAAAAAAAAAACTTTCGTATTTTAATCTCTAACAAATTAAAAATAAATATTGTACTTTTAATTAAGACCCTCCATATTTTAATCCAAATCCCGTTAAGAAACCAACATTATACTTTAAATTAATAACCTCCATATTCTAACTACAATTTATTAAAAACCAAACATTTTACTTTTAATTAATAATCTACGTGTTTTAATGTATAACATATTAAAAATCAAACATTCGACTTTTAATTAACAACCTCCGTGTTTTAATTTACCATCTATTAAAAATCAAACATTCTACTTTTAATTAACAACCTCCGTGTTTTATTGTACAACATATTTAAAAATTTAAACATCGTGCTTTTAATTAAAAATCTCGGTGTTTTAATGTACAACGTATTAAAAACCAAACATTCCAACAATAATTTAAAATCTCCGTATTTTAATATATAACGTGTTAAAATAGTATATGAGTGTGAATAGTATTACGACAGGAATAGTATTGGTCTGTAAATAGTATTGGGATGTGAATAGTGTGCGGGTGAATAGTTCTGGGCCGTGAATAGTACGCGCGTGAATAGGAATATGTCATGAATAGTACGCGCGTGAATAGTAACAGACAAGGAATAGTACTCGCGTGAATAGTAATTTTCTAAATTACAATTAAGGCCCTCCTTATTTCTATTCAATCATACATTTACTATTTAGTCTCCGGTTTATAATATAGACGGTCTCTCACAAGACTATCTCATTTACTATTCAGAATATTCATGAAATATTATAAATGATATTGAGCGGCTGTTATACATGGTTAAAATATATTCTACAGATGGAATATATGACACTACACGTGATGTAATACCGATCATATTAATTATGGTCTGTTTTATTTTTATTTTTTGAAATCATATTAATTATGGTCTGCTAGATGACTTGTCTTTGAGAACTTCGGTATTTATTTTAGTTTTTCAATTGATAATACTTGTGTAATTGGGAGTTAGTTTCAAATGAAACCAATTCACCAAAATCAAGACTTGTCCCGATTCAAACAAGATTAAGAAATTCATTCCTATACTTTATTGATACTTAAGATTTTCATGAATATAAATGTTTAATTCTATAGTTGTAGTTTCTGTGGGCTATTTCTCACTGAACTGAACTGTATTGAATTAAAATAAAGTGTAAATTAATAAATGTAATGTAAAATATAATTAGTAAGTCTATCTAAATTTCATTAAATTATATTTTATTGAATTGAATTAAACTGAATTGAATTGAACTTGACCGAATCGAACTAATCCACTTAATAATAATTTCAATTTTATTTAACAATCGGTCTCAATCAAGCTACTTTTTATAAAATTATAGCCTCCATTTTATTAAATCTTTTAACCATGAATGTACGTATTTAACAATGTAAGTACCATTTATTAGATTCCGCTAAAGAATATTTTCGAATTTTAGATTCGCTTATTATGAATTCCACTTATTATGGTTTAGGACTTCTATAGATTTTTAGATTCCGACATTTATTTTATTGTAATTCTTTTTTGAATTTTTATAATATGATATTAATTTATATTTTACTTAGTGATTCGTTTTATACTTATACAAGTTTGTATCATAGGTTAGTTTTTTTTAATCGTCAATTACTTAAAAATAATTTAATTAATTCATTGGTTACAAAATTTCAAGGCGTGAAGATGCAAGGAGTTCAAACCGGAGCTTGGATTTATGTAAAATAAGTGAATAAATAAAGTTCGTAATTAGTCATATTTAGTCAGAAGAACACAAATAAATATGCGCGGTACAACAAGCTAGTTGTTAAGAAAACCTTTTTTCTCCATAAACAGACATGCCATCATAATCAGTCCCGTCGAATCCTTATTCACAGTTCTCAGACACATGAGTTCTGGTAAATTGTCACTTTATTTTGTCCATTAATCCATAATAGAATAAAGATAGATTTGTTTATATTCTGATTTTTGGTATATTTTCACTTTGTTTTGTCCATCATTTCTGATCCATAACTGAATAAAGGAAATAGAATAAAGATCGATTTGTTTAAATTTTGATTTTTTGTCTGAGTATTGCGCGGTGGGCAAAGATCTTGTCGGTAAGGATAGTTACGTTATCTACGTGACCGAAAATGACGCCATGACGACCAGTGGAGGATCTAGAGAACTTATCGATGATGATTGAAAATCACTAATAGCAGTGATAGTGGCAGATTAATAAGATGAAGTAGCTAAGAAATTATCAAAACTCAATAAATATTGGTTATTTTATGAATGTTTGGTATAGTTCCGTGATAAAATAATAAGGTGAAATAGTTTAAAAGTTCCACAATTCAATAATTATTGGCTACTCAATCAATTTAAAAATATTGAAAACTACAAAGAATGTGTTTTCTTTTACCACTAAGAGAGAAATTCATAAGTACAAATTTCCATGAGTTTTTATTTTAATTTGTATAGATTAAAAAATATATCAATACTATAATAGTAGTACTTCTTAGGTGATGCAATTATTCTTTTAATAATTATTTCAATTTAATTCAGTATATTTTTAATTTAATTTTGAAAATATCTATTTAATGAAAAAATATAGCTTCATTTGATTATATTATTATTTTTAATACATTAATTTTGATTTACATTTAGTACTTTCAGTTTAATTTACAGTTCAGTTAACTAAAATAAAATTGAGGAGAGCATGCCTAAAACCTTATTCTTCTGAGCTGAACCGAACTAATCAAAACTGATTGAAGTGAAGATTAATGTACCTAAAATATAATTAATATGACTAAAATTACTTGAATTTCAATAAAATTATAAGTACATAATTTGATCTTTTGGTTTCCTAAAATGGATAGAATGAATTTACATAATAATTTATATGAATATCTTTTGATTCGAAAAAGGAAGATTCTAATTTTCTATGAATATTTATGAATATCGGTGTGGGTAATCTGTGAATATATAGTTATTACATGTAATTTTCTTCAATATGTTTTAACAATTTATCGTAGCCATTCAATACCATTTATAATTTTTCATGAATATGTTGAATAGTAAGTATACCAAATTTAATTTAATTTAATGGATCAAAATTACATAATTTACCAATTCAATTGAAATCAATTGAAAATCAGAGAATAATGACGAAAATAGGTCTAATTGAATCTTAATGATACATATAGAATCAAACAAAATAATAAATAAACATAACTAAAAATAGTAGAACAATACAATTATGGTATGATTGGGAGAAAAATTTCAAATAAAAAACAATTAAAACTAAAATGACAAAATTACCCACAAATTAAATACTAATTAAATGACTAATTAAATTCTAATTAAATATCAACAATTCTTATTAGGGTGTGAGTCTGACTCATAACAGCCTGATTTACAGAGCTTTTAGAAATGAGAAAGTCTCTGGAGAGACCGTCCATATTATAGACCAAGGACTATATAGTAACGGTATGGTAAAATAAAATAAGGAGGTCCTTAATTGCAATATACTCAAAATAGTTACTATTCACGCGCACTATTCATTGGTCCGTTACTATTCAGTGAACTGTACTATTCACTGATCCGTCACTATTCACTGGGTTGCACTGTTCATTGGACGGCACTGTTCATTGGGCTGCACTGTTCATTGGACTGCACCAAATCTCACATCTGGCCATACATGCCTAAAACAGACCAGAATATGGGGATTTTAACACATAAGGTACACATTATAGGCGGAAACATGAACATGAACATCTAAACATGCTACCCTAGCCAATTTTCAAACACCAAACCTCACATCTGCCCATTCATGCCTCAAACAGATCAGAACATGGGGATTTTAATACAAAAGTTCCACATTATAGGCAGAAACATGAACACGGAATCTAAACATGCTACCCTAACCAATTTTCACACACCAAACCTCACATATGGTCATACATGCCTCAAACAGACCAGAACATGGGGATTTTAACACATAAGGTCCACATTATAGGCAGACACATGAAAATGAACATCTAAACATGCTACCCTAGCCAATTTTCACACACCAAACCTCACATCTTTCCATTCATGCCTCAAACATACCAGAACATGGGGTTTTAAGCATATAAGGTCCACATTATAGTCCCAAACATGAACACGAATATCTAAACATGCTACGCTAGCCAAATTTTCACACACCAAATCTCACATATGGCCATTCAAGACTCAAACAGATCAGAACATGGGGTTTTAAGCATATAAGGTCCACATTATAGTTCCAAACATGAACACGGACATCTAAACATGCTACCCTAACCAATTTTCACACACCGAATCTCACATCTGGTCATTTATGCCTCAAACAAACCAGAACATGGGAATTTTAGTACATAAGGTCCACATTATATTCACAAACATGAACATGTACATCTACACATATTACCCTAACCTATTTTCACACACCATCACATCTGGTCGTTCATGCCTCAAATAGACCGGAACATGGGGATTCTAACACATAAGGACCACATTATAGGCAGAAACATGAACATGAACATCTAAACATGCTACCCTAGCCAATTTTCATACACCAAACTTCACATCTGGTCATTCATGCCTCAAACAGACCAGAACATGGGAATTTTAACACACGGGGTCCACATTATAGGTAGAAACATAAACATGAACATCTAAACATGCTACCCTAGCCAATTTTCACACACCAAACCTCACATCTAGCCATTCATGCCTCAAACAGACCGGAACATGGGAATTTTAGCACATAAGGTCCACATTATAAGCACAAACATAAACGTGAACATCTAAACATGCATACCCTAACCAATTTTCACACACCAAACCTCACATCTGGTCTTTCATGCCTCAAACAGACCCGAATATGGAGATTTTAGCACATAAGGTCCACATTATAGGCACAAACATAAACATGAACATCTAAACATGCTACCCTAACCAATTTTCACACACCAAACCTCACATACGACCATTCATGCCTCAAACAGACCGGAACATGGGGATTTTAACACATAAGATCCACATCATAGTTCTAAACATGAATACGAACATCTAAACATGCTACTCTAGCCAATTTACACACATCAAACCTCACATCTGGCCATTCATGCTTCAAACAGACCAGAACAAGGGGATTTTAGCACATAAGGTGCACATTATAGGCACAAACATGAACACAAACATCTGCACATGCTACCCTGCCTAATTTTCACACACCAATCCTCACATCTGGCCATTCATGCCTCAAACAGATTAGAACATGAGGTTTTAAGCACATAAGGTCAATATTATAGTCTCAAACATGAAGACGAAATCTAAACACCTAAACATGAACATGAACACCATGACGCTCCGATCTACAACACAGAACACTAACAAATCAAAAAAAACAAAAAATCCGCGAACAAATCGACAAAGCAGACGAAATTAAAGAGATGTGAAACTTTACTTGATAGCGCGCACATCCCCATCGCTATTGGAATCGAAAAATCGCATCAAATTGGGAAGAAATTTAGGGTTTGGATTTGGAGAAAAATGAGAGCGAAGGATTTTGGGGGAAAACAAGAGCTCTGGAGAAGATGAAAAGTGGGGGAGAGAGAAAGAATTTTTATATTTATACTATACTATTTTATGAAATTGCAAAAGAAGTCCCCGCGTATTTCATGTCTTTTCAACATAACCCCCGCGCGTTTTTTTTTCTTTACATTGAGTTTAGTCTATAATTTGAACGGTCTCTTTTGAGAATTTCTATTTAGGAATAGTCAATTTTGAGAAGTTATATGCTTCTGTGAGCTTAGCTCCTTTTTGTGACAAATTTTAGGCAAGTCCTATTATGATTTGGGGTGCCAAATAAATTCCCCCCACCTATGATGGATTAATTTTTTAAAAATAAATAGGCTGTGAGTAAGGGAAGAATATGAAAATTTCTTGTCAATGAAAGCCATTCTCCATGTATAGTAACAGAATATTACTTGCGTAACTTGTGTTTTTCTTAGATTTTTATTAAAAAAATTTCGCTTCACCAGAAAATGACACGTTATTTTTCCTACATTAAAATTTTTCTTATTTAAATAATTGATTAAATTTAATTATTTAATTCTATAATCCTTTCAAATTCTAAACCGCACACATACACATTCTCATATACTAGGGAAGGGGAGTTACACTTCGTGTAAGCCACCCGGACGCAGTGTGGAAGCCTGTAAACTTAGAAGGATAAAATTGAACTTTAATTAAATTGGAAAAAAATGGAAAAAATGAAAAAAAAAATTGAATTAGATTAAATTGAACTGAATTTTATTGAAATCTAGGTAGATTTAGTTATATTACTTATATTTTATGTATATTAATTTTCACTTCGATTAGTCTTCATCAGTTCAGTTTAACTGAGAGGAACAAGGTTTTAGGCATGCCTTTCTCAATTATATTTTAGCTAACTGAAATGAATTTAAAGAAACTAAAAAGGACTAAATGTGACTATGTTTTCTCACTAAATAAATATTTTTCGAAATTAAAATAAAATATATTTAATTAAACTGTAATAATTATTAAAGGAATAATTGGAGTAACCTACCCTTTTTTTTTCCCTAACAATAAGATCAACATTCAACATATCTATGATAAATATAAATGGTATTTATTATGCAAATTCATGCTATCCATTTTAGGAAACCGGAAGATCAAATTATGTGCTTATAATTTTATTGAAATCTAGGTAAATTTAGTTATATTATTTATATTTTATGTATATTAACTTTCACTTCGATTAGTCTTCATCAGTTCAGTTTAACTGAGAAGAACAAGGTTTTAGGCATGCCTTTCTCAATTATATTTTAGCTAACTGAAATGAACTTAAAGAAACTAAAAAGGACTAAATGTAACTATGTTTTCTCACTAAATAAATATTTTTCGAAATTAAAATCAAATATATTTAATTAAACTGTAATAGTTATTAAAGGAATAATTGGAGTAACCTACCTTTTTTTTTTCCGAACAATAAGATCAACTAAAACTGATTAATTCAAAATAGTCTCGCTTCAAACATACTGAATAAATGTGTCCAGGATTGAGTATAGTAACGAGAATACAAGCTCCCAAAAGATTAGATAATACTTCTAGGGGACAGACAACAAGACCAAAACAACTAAACAACTATGAAGTAACCTACATAAACTATATTTTACATGAGTTGCAATTTTAATGCTCTCAATTTAGTGGTGAGCTGCAAACGCAACAGGTTTTCTCATACAAATTGCAGTGCTTTTTTATCTGAACAATTGATTGGAGAAGGAGATTTCTTCAAACATGAGAAATCTTCACACATGATTGGTTACACACTTTTCTCATCAGTAGTAGTAAAATGGATGTTAGTTGCAAAAAGCCAGCAAATGTTAGTAAAATGCATCATGAAACAGCAAATAAATATGAACACACAAGGAACTCATAGGTTTACAATATTGCTTATAAAGCAGTTGTAGTTGCAAAAAGGCAGCAAATTTTACATGCAGGTAAGTTACATGGCATAAGGTTTATGGGTTAGCAAAATAAACCCTTTCCTGACAAGAGGAGCACATACTGTACATATGTAAACAGGGCAAAAAGGCCGCCTCCAGAGGGCAAAATTAGGCTACCAGTGGAATGTCATGAGTTTAGTCTTGCTTTGCGTGCTTAGAGACTTTGAAACCAGGTTCAAGAGCTGATTCAGTAGCTCTTTTAGAGGCCAATGCCGGCAACGGTACAACAGCACCCTCAAGAACACAACTGTCACGGGTTTTTGTTGCCTCAGCATCCTGCATAGACACATCTGTTGCTATCTCTTTGTGCTTAATGGACGACGAACACTGAGCTTCTGAGGAAGATGTCGTGGATTCAGAACTGGGAACAAAGGATACAAGAGTGTATAGGGCAGGAGCTTTTCCTTGCATATCAGGAACAGCTGGACGGACATGGTAAAACATGGGCAGCTCTTTGAATTTATCATTGACAATTGCAACGTCAAATTTCCGTTCCTAATATTAGAAAAGGGGAAAGTGTGTTATAAAACGCGCTCATGTAAAGCGGAGGCAAAATGTAGGCAAGAAATCACGGTACCTGTTGGTGGAGGGAAACTATATCCTCAGCCGACAATTGCAGCAAGTCACGACCTTCTTTATCTTCGACGCGGATAGTTAAGGCTCCTGTTGAGTCAAACAGCTCAGCTTGAAATTGGAACCTGCCAATATGAAACCTACTTTGTTATAGACAACACCATGGGAAGATTGATAAAAAAAAACTGCAGAAATTGAGGTGCAGAAACAGCATGTATAACATGGCAGATACATATGCGAAGCTTTACATGGCCAAAGCGTGAACGTCTGAGTAAAAGAGGGGAAAAACTTACAGTGGTGTTGGACCTGGGAATGCACCTTTGCAATAAAAGCAGACGACATCATTGCCCGGAGTTGATCCACATTGCCTCAAGCAGCCAGGGCAGCAAGAGATGTACAAGAGTTGATGTGTGTCTACAATTCTGAGTTTCGCTTTCACCCAGAAAGATTTAATCTGTTGGACATGTGCTGACATTAATGACGCTATAATGTTGATATAATACAAACACCATGAAAAATTGGGTAACAAGATTACCTTATGAGTTAGAGCTTGAATCTGACTTATTTTCCGAACCTGAGCAGGAAGAGGCTGGACTGCAATCTCATAAAGTTTTTCATTAACGACATCCTCGATGTATGCACGGTTGGATTGCAACCTGCAAGGCATTCATTATGAGGAAAAGATGAGGTATTCAAGGGGAAACAATCAGGCAAATAATAACCATAGTTGTAATGTTTGAGCCTGTGGGAGTGGAACGTTAAATAAGATCGAGTTGTTCGGCATAGTTGCAATAGATATTCCTGCAAAAAATTGATCCTATTAGCATAAACAGATTGAGTAAAGGTCTGCATCTACTGAACTACAATAATTTTGATGGCATAATCGTGATTACCATGGAAAGTACTGACTGCCACGCGCATTGCTAGGATAACCGGCATATTATTTATGTTTTCAGCTAAGAAAGGGGCCTCGTTCTGCAAGAAATCCTCCCACAAGCTTAAAATCATAGGCCTGCACCTATATGGAAGTCGTAGCTGTTAGTTCATCAACCAGGCTTATACGAGGAAGCAAATGGACTGAATAAGGAGCTTACTCTTGGTCAACGACGACAAATTCTTGGAGATGCTTATCTCTGTTGTTCTTTTTAACAGTACGGGTAGGGAACACATGTATGACCCCACAGAGCAAATCTGAGCAATGTAACAAACTGTTAAATATGATGCCTGACGAAGATAATAAAAAGATAAAATCATAGAAGCTAAAATGGAGGTTCAGGACCGTAACTAATTCGAGCATTGGATACATCTGTAAGCTCTGGGCATCTGGAAAATGGCGTCAACACATACATGCGATCAACCACAAAAGAGGTATCATCGTTTTTTGCAGCCCTTATGTATGAGCTCCTTGTCAGGACAATGTGGAGCGCTGAATCTGTCAGGGACGGTATGCTCCAGGTATTCCGTTTGATACTGCCGTTTCCGACAATGAATGCTTCATATGGTTTAAGCACATTGTCTAGGTCAGGGATATCAGCCTGGTTGATAACACAATGGATACTTCGATTCTACAAAATAGACCAATGAGTTACAGCAATCTGCAACAGAAAAAGAGTTTTATGGATACAATATGATAATGTACCTGCTCATCAGTGAGAACAAGAAGTAGTTGTTGCTTTCCCCATCTGGTCGTGCGAACTGGAAGCTTTTCAGAGACGAACACTTTGACAAACCAGGGCCTAGTCTCAGGCTGCAAAGCTGCAAGCGATATGCACTGGTCCTCGATTGATCTAGTATAATTAGAGGGAATCAACAACGAGAATGTAGATACCAAGTGTTGGCAACAATAACCGTACCTCTTCGCCTGGGATGGCTGAGTCAACATTGTGGTCCAACCTGAGCTGCAAAGAAGAACGCAAGGGCTCAAAATTAAATCTGAACTGCGTATTTAAATGAAGGTCTGAGAAAAGAGCCGCTGGCTTTCAACACACAGAACCAACCATATAAACTCATAACTAACAATTGTCCAGAGGTCTGCACGTAAACTAAGCAGCCGGAAAGGCACAAAAGCTGGTCTTGAATACGTTATCTATGCACGTAAAAAACAAAATAGAGCGACTGTGGAATCAAAGAATCATTTATGCTACAAGCTTAAAACAACAGGATAATCAAGCTAAATAAAATCATTGTTTCATCTGCAGTCAAACAAACATATCCTGGTGGCCAAAAATAAAATCAAAACGCGAAAATAAAGACCTAGATATCTCTGTCAACACACCAGTCAAGCACGCCATGCACGAACCAAACAAACAGTTAGCAACACAACAAGTCTGTAGGCTGTATAGTGATCGAGATCTGCAGAATAGCCCCGATGTTCAGTTACTCAATCACTCAGTAGCCACCACCAGAACACCTGAAAACCACAGCAACCACTCGATAAATTTCAAATTAAACATCAATAAAATTTAAAAGAATCAGCAGGGGGGGGGGGGGAAGAATAACAAAACTAAATCTCCTTTTTTTTTCATTTTAGCTCAATTCAAATAATATATTAAGATTTTTAAATTTAGTCCAGTTCAGTATATTTGTCGCTTCTGATTTTCGTTGATGAACAAACATCCAAAAACAGAGCAGAATAAATTATTTACAGATATCTAAGATCAGTCTTTTAAAAATGTATAGATTTTCTTATAATTCCTTTATAGTTTAATGAGTGTTTACTTGGCCTAAAACCTGAAGAAAGTGATCAGTAATATGAGGTCACATAAACAGAAAATTAAAACATTATGAGTAAATTCTGCATTTCAAGTAAACATATCTACACAAACAAAAGGCTAAGCAGAGCAGTCCATATGAGAAGCAAAAGAAGTAGGACCTTCATGGCAAAAAAAATTGAAGTAACTAAAACTGATTCATTTTTACTGAATTAGAGCAGGGTTTTGCCTAAATTCAGCATATATGGAGCAGTATATAGCTAAAACACAAAAAGGGCCTGAATATGACACAACATATAAAGTCTAATCAACATCAGTCATAACATAACGTATTCTCTAGACAGAAGGCAAACAGGCAATCCCTATTAACAAGTAACTGTAAATAATTCATTTCGTGTGGTAAGCATAGCTCGTTTTACAAATAAAGGAGTGTCAAAGCAGTAGCTAGAGGAAGACTGTAAGTAAAAGCAGCCTACAAATATTTCAGAATGGCAAACATGTCAGAACACGTAAAGAAAAACAGACCGCACGGTAGTTCTCACAGAAAACAAACAAAAAACAATTTTAACTTCAATCTCAATAAGTTCAAGTAAAAGCAACCTACAAATATTTCAGAATGGCAAACATGTCAGAACACGTAAAGAAAAACAGACCGCACGGTAGTTCTCACAGAAAACAAACAAAAAACAATTTTAACTTCAATCTCAATAAGTTCAAGTAAAAGCAACCTACAAATATTTCAGAATGGCAAACATGTCAGAACATGTAAAGAAAAACAGACCACACGGTAGTTCTCACAGAAAACAAACAAAAAACAATTTTAACTTCAATCTCAATAAGTTCAACTACAAGGCTGGATATTTGTTTTAGAGACTGTAAATTTTTAGTTCAAAGATACAGGAATAACCCATGCAAGCACTGTGTATAATAAACAATACTCCAACTGTTCAAATACCTTAGATAGATCTAAAGCCAATGACTGAGTCCAAATTTTCAGAGAGGAAGATCAAGGACAGATAATTCAGGCTAGCAACTGTGCGGGTTTTTTTTTTCCTTTTGCCAAACTTTTTTTGTACAGCTTACACCTGGTAAAAAATGAAAAACATACTGTAAAATGTTGAATACATAAGAAATCATAATAATGAACCTATGTACATTGCATTACCCTCTAATGTGTAATTCTTACATGGTAATATAGTTGTATGAAATAATTATTTATTTTGCTGGTTACCCGCACTGATAACAGTACATTTTTGCAAACTAATATGTCGCTAGATAAAGAGCAGTAAAGGCACCAAAAGTGAGGAAGAGGAGAGAATACTTGTCATCAGAATCCAACTGCAAGTTTCAAGCAAAAGGAATGGTCATGAGAAACAGCAAGGGCAAAAGTTGTTTAGTCGACGTAGTTCACCCTTACCTAACTCATATATACAAATCTAATTATTTGCATGCATCATGAGCATACGCTGGTAAAACAGAAGCCTATAGCTGCAGAGGTTTCATCACCTAATATTTGGGAAAACAGCTGCCTAAAACTTAAAAGTTCAAAAATAGCGCTGGCACCAAACATCACCAGCAACTATGCACAATTAATTACAAAAACACAATAGAAAATGCATACAAGTGTACAAGTATGATGAATCAAATAAAAATCAGTTTTTTATGGCATTGAAGTTTACCTCAGAGGAGGTCGGCTCGTTAGCTCGGATATCGCACCAGTACAGAGAATGGCCCAAATGCCGCCTAAATCTGAGCACCCAAATCCTTTTCCACCTAAAATACCATCCATTAAAGAACATCAGGTGAGAGCAACAAACTAAACATATCATCTTCAGGACTTTATAAGAAGAACCTAGAAAATATATATAAGAATATTACAGCAACGTTTGAACACCTTAAAAAGTATGAACAAAGTTAACACATTAATCAGTAATAAAATCGAACACGTTGTGTGCATGATTATCATAGGCCGGAGAGAAGGGGAAAAGATACCACATAAACCACACACTGGAAAAATTGCACAAAGGGCAGACCTTGGGGGAGAAGATGACCAAATCGAACAAAAGAGGGGATTGTCAAGAAGATGAGGAATCCAAACCTGAGAATCCCAAATCAAATACATCAAGTGGGGATGAGTCATCGGCTGGAGAAGACAGGAGAACGACACGTCGCCTCTAGGAAGAGAAGATCGATGGGCTGTCGACACGTAGCGAGGTCGTCAAAGAGAAGGTCCAGGGGAGGCGACACGTTGCGTGGTCATGGAAATCGGCGCTTGCATCCGGCGACCTCCACAGGCGGTGAAGAAAACGACGTATGGCGATGAAAAAGGCGAAAGGGGAATAAAAGATTGGGAATAAAATAGCGACTGGGGAACCGAGAACCTGGGCGTAACCCTTCCTTGTTTGGCGATCCGTGCTTTCTATATAGTATAGATATAGTAATTCAATTTTCACACGTAATTTTCACACGTGTGTCTATATATATATATGTATATATGTATAGTTCCGTGCCAATGCATGTATATGTATTTAAGGGAAAATTTTGATTAAGTGCAATATAAGTTTCATAATTTCAAAATGGGGTGTAACTATTGCATAATTTCAAAAAAAGACGGTAATTTATTAGCCTTTATTCATGTAATTTATTTCTTATATTAAAGACATTTATACCCCTGTTTAGTTCAGTTTTGTGGACTCTAAATTTGATTAAAAATTAATTCAGCCCTGTCTAATACTTTTAATATATGTTGACTTTCAATTTAGTTCACATTGAAAGAATTTAATTCAGTTCAATTTTGCTCGAGTTATTGGCATTCCCTCGAGAAGCAAGCCTCTCATCCAGCCTTCGAGATGGAGCCCTCGAAATTCTGAAGATCTACCTTGAGGCTACTGATAAGTCCATGGTTCGTATTCTGGACCTCATTCAGTCTCAGATCAGGACCCGAGAAGGGTCGTGGGCTCGAGTTACGCGGAAGATGGATTCACGGGTCCATCAATCCAAATCCTTATAAGGAATGCGTATATTCTGAATGTTTTACAAGGAATACACTTCCTCCTAAACATGGTAATACAACCATGACTAAAGTATAATTTTTCTATACATGGTAATACAACTATTATCTCCATAAGAGTTGTATTCATACCATAATTACATATCTTGGCGATCTACGGATTGTAACCATATAAATACCAAAGGTTTGGTAGACCTTCTCTATTTAACATCATACATACAATACGCCTTACGTACATACTAACTTGAGCGTCGGAGTGTCTACCCCCGGGACACCCGAGGTCTTGTCTTGTAGATCAGTTCGTGAGTCGGGATCGTGATCAAGTGCGGGTTGCAGACATCCATCAAGTACTTCTTAAGAATGTGCATGAACTTTTACCTCTTCTAAATTGTACTTCTTAAGAATGTGCATGAACTTTTACCTCTTCTAAATTGTTGTAGGGTTTTTCATTGAGAACGTTACAAGTTCATTGGTTTATGGTTCTTCAAATTCACAAGTTAAATTTGTATATTGAACTACTGATTTTGTGTGTTTTTTTAATTTTGTATTTCTTGTACATATTTTTTTGCAGTAGTTGTCAACTTGCTCTACTCCATGTTTTTGCTGCAATTTTTACAATCCAGCTACAAACTGATGTATACTCATCATTAGAGCTGCTTCTTTTTACCGTTCATTTTGTTTAATGTTGAGCGTCGAAATCTATATATGTTTTATAGTTTTCGTTAACTTGACTTGATATAGAAAGTTGAAAGGTTTTCTTGTTATTTCATTAGTGTTTCATAGTTCTACTAGAGGATTCCGATATTGTGGGATATAATTGCATAAAAGACACCACAAATATAAGTATAATATTTGTAATTACACATAACTACACTTTTGATTTTATCAAACAGAGCCGTAAACTGATCCCCATAAAAACAGACTTCTCTTACGGAACAACCTACATAGAGATATATATTACTTCCCTATGCAAACTCCATGTGTAATAAATACAAGTCTAAAAGTTTATACTCTAAATTGTATTAAGATTAGTTTGATTCAATTGTGAAAAAATATATTTGATAAAATTTAATCTAATTTAGCCATATTATTGGCAGTCACATTACATCAACTTTTATTTTAGTTCAAACCGATAAGTTAGGGATTTTCCACAAATCAATCACCGTCGATTGAGCAAAAACACCCAAACATCAAAAGCAACTGACTAATCGCGGCAAAAACCTGACGATCTTAGTTAACCAAATCAAAACTAGCTTGACTGATAAGGCCTGCAAAGGTAGTTCGACTGACTCCAGCCAGAGCTAACTGAAGTAGAGGCATTGTCTACAGGGAGGCTATACACCATTAGTGGTTATCCTTTAGACACCTAAATGTCACTGCCTGTTTACAGGGAATGCTTACTCTCTATCTTATTTTCATACCTTTGCACATAGAAGCCACTAGTAATAGAACATGGGCTACTATTGCATTGACGGACATTCCTTAAGCAACATAAAAAATCAATGGAACCTAGAGAATGGGGTTTCAAACGCACAAAAGATTAAAACAAGCAGGCCAAGTAGTTGTATAGAATCTGTATAAAGGGCAAACAAGCAAATGCAAAGCGTCTCTAAGAACAAGAAACAGCAACCACTTTTGTTCACAACTCAGCGCATTATTGCAGTTCAAATTTCATAATTTAGCCAGAAATCAGCTGACTTCTCAAAACTCAGCAACCATGCTTATTCTTTCTTCCCGATCCCATGCGACATATTGTATATGCCTCTGCCCTGCAAATGAGAATTGGGAATAGGATAACCATTAGTACAAAGGCAATAAGTAAGCTTCCATCGCTTTATGTTTGTTTTTGAAAACATGTCATCTATTATATGAATCATTAAGCTTTCATGATCGTATTAGTATATAAGACATAATAACATGATAGAAAAAACCCCATGATAACGAAAGACGGACTCACAATCATAAATAAACAGGAAGCTGCCAGCGCTGCAGGAATGGCAACAGAGGTGACCTTATCAAAGGGACCTTTCAGATATGTGTGCTTGTGAATGTTTTGAAAAAACTTTTGCTTCTCAGCAAGCTTCTCTCTGGGCCTAAATGGGGCTTCCACTGGTGTTGACATCCTGCATCAATAAGTCAAAGATCAAGTATGTACTAGGCACAAAAAACGGAATACAAAGCAATATGTCTCAAAATATGAACTACGAACTTCCAGAGTAGTCTCTCAAAGTAGTACATTCAATTCCCAAAGTCTTCCTCCAGAATGACATGATTTATATGGGTAACCATTCCCAAAGTAAAGTTTATGAATTGACAAATCATTTATTGAACATCACATAAATAAAGCAAACCATACAGTTAACAATTCAATCATGTTAACAATGGTTGATTGCACTTCATAGAAACTTCTGTACAGATGAAGAAATGTCTCTGTGCAGTTGCACACATACGGTCAAATGACACTTTAGGAACTCAAATGCAAAAATAAATAATAAAAAAATCATATGCTACTAGTACGAAATCATATGACAGGTAGCTCTGGGTCACTAAAGATCACCGACTAGAGCTTAATAAGTACAAAAACAGAAGCGACTGGCCAAGTATGAAAATCGGGCTCCCCTACTCTATCAATACAGTGCTGGTATGTATGAACAGGCACACACACAAAGCAAGTGTGTCCCGTTCTCATAAACCAGAAGCAGGAACGAAATAGAACTGCAACACACTCAATGTAGAGATTATTCCTTATCAACATTAAGGAGAACAATCTGTGCCAGTGTAGTTTCCAATTAATGGAACTACACAAAATGAATTCCAAAGACAATATAACTTCAACGGCATAGATGGGAAATGAGAATAAAAGTCAATAACAGCACAGCCAAATCAAGAACCAAAACATGCAAAAAATGTGCAAATATATAAGCTCGCATTACATTTAAATCCTAATTTAGGACTCACATGCCTTTTACCACAGAGCACAAACAAAAGAGTCCCATTTCATAAAATACACAAAATCATGATCAAGGGTTTAGGACCCTGATTGAAAAAACAAAATCAACCACGAATCGATTTTCAAATACATAAAAGTCGAAAGTATACTACGGATTTCCCAGGAGAATATCTATGCCACCCAAAGTAAAGTTTAGAAGATTTTTGAAGGGATAAAAATTGCCAAATCATTGGTTAGCATGTAAACTCTGGTCACCGGCTAAACCACAACAAACACAAAACAGAAGCTAAGTATACACAGGCACATACAGAAAACAAGTGTGTTCTGTTCTCATTGACAAGAAGCAGGAAGCCACTGTCAATGCAGATATCAACACTAATGAGGATCGGAAACTAGACAAATTGACTGATTTTGCCAAAACATTATCACAGGACATGAGTCTGAGTGGCAAAACTGTGGCAAAATATAGTGAATCTCATTACATAGCAGCCAAAGAAATTAAAAATAAAAGGAATGGAAGAGGGCCGATTTCACATCATAGACAATCATGTTCTGCAACCCATGACCAGAAAGTTGCAACCAGATTCAAACACAAAATCGGCAACCCACAAATCGATTTGAAAGTTCCGTTTCCCTTGATTGGAATCATACATGCGGATCAGGGTTCTCATCGAACATATATATATAATTCAAATCAATCGTCGAAGAACTTACTGGAGATGCTGAGAGGAGAAGGCGAGTCCAAGGGCGGGGACGAGATGAATGTTGCTGCGATCCAATTGTCCCCCACGAAAAGATGTCCAAGTCTGCGTTTCTTTCTTCCTTCAAGGCTAAGAAGTTTATAGAGTTAAACTTTGAATATTACATATATTGCCCCAGTACTTCTTGGTAATTGTCTTAGTGTCCATATAATTTCTAATAATTCTCATTAACTCCAAACCTATTAGAAAAACTCCAGATATAAATAACAAATTAACCCTGCCCTGTCCCCTTCTCCCTTCTCTGCGATTACACACCACCTAGCCTGACCTTCCGATCGACCGAAACCGCCGGAGCCTGAGCTCTGAGCGATTGGGCGGGTGCGGTGCGGACTTCTCCATCTCTGCAACCTCTCCGTCCGGTCGGCCTAGGCCCCGAAAATCCCCTTCCGAAGGTATGTTTTTTTTTGTGTGTGTTTCATTCTTAATTTTGTGTTGATTGTGTGCTCGTCAGTTGGTGTATATAATTAATTGTGGGCTGATCAAATCAGCTGTTATAATATGCTTAATTGGTTAATTGGATGTTCTTGACAATGTGTATGTATATGTGTGTGTGTATATATACATATAAATTTGATTGGGCTGAGTAAATTAGGTTATTATATAGTTGATTATGCATATATATATTCTCCAGTACTCCAGTATATAACCTTGTAAGTTTTTAATATTAGTGTTTTGTAATATGATGCAAAGAAACTGTTTTGTAATATGAAGCCCTACAGTGTCCTCCAAAATCTCCTCCGCCAACCGGCGCATCTCTCATCCACCTGCGACTGCATGATTGGGTCTTCTTGGCTGCGGTTTCCGGTGACTCGTTGGTGGACATCTATCTGATTGGTCGGCATTCGAGGCAAATTCAATTTCTAGTTCAGTTATACAACTTGGTGCTTGTTGATTGTGTAAGTGCTTTTGCTGCCTGTAAAGTTAAATTTTGATTTGCGTGTGGGAGTCTAGGCTTTGGCAGAAAATTGGAATTGGTTTTTAAAGGGCAGTGCTGAACTGTACTGTGAATTGATAATTTTGGTTTAGGATATATTGAAATTTTGACATTTTGAATGGCGGAACCTGTGTGTATGCCCCGATGTGGCCTGTGTGCGTATTTGTAGTGCAGGAATGCACAAGTAGAGGCTTACGTGGAACTTATATTCTATCTCATATGCTCTTCAAAAACATTTACATAATATTCTTCGGTTGGGAAAGCAGGCATGATAAAGGGGTTGGAAGGATTAGGGAATGGTGGCATCATTGGTTGTTAATAGATGCAAAGAAAACAATAGGAAAATGTGAGATTTATACAACTAATTTTAATGGCAGACTAAGTTAACACTAATTTTAATTCTATCTTTGCCTAACTACTGGTATTGTGATGTAAATCTTTGATAAGAACCATCCATTCCACACTTCTTTCTTACTGTTGCAACCAAGTTTAGTCGAATTCTGTCAAAAATGGTCTACATATTAATTTATTAGTTACTTATTTAACTACTATAAATTGGATTCAATAAAACCCCTCTTACTAATTGTTGCTTGATATGTTTGTAATTTGGTAGGTGCAATGATTTACACGGCCATTGATACGTTTTACTTAACAGACGAGCAATTAGAGAATTCCCCGTCTAGGAACAATGGGATTGACAGTGCTACTGAAACCACACTGCGAGTATATGGATGTGATTTGATACAAGAGAGTGGTATTCTGCTCAGATTGTATCCTGTTTTTCTTCTGATATTACGCTCTTATGTTTGCTATGAATCTTTTATGTACATTCTGGTTGCCCGTTTGGTCTGCAAATTTCCTTTACTTTGCTTTTCCTAGACCACAGGCTGTCATGGCTACTGGACAGGTCTTGTTCCATCGGTTTTACTGTAAGAAGTCGTTTACCCATTTCAATGTGAAGGTATTTTTCTCTTCATTTACCTGTTCGTAGTTCACCTGTATATTATGTGTAATACCTCCAATATGTCTTTCGCTTCCAGTATTTTAAGTTAGCGTAAAACATCATCATTTTATAGGTACAAATATTGTCACTGTTCATCATTACGCGTTTTTGAAATATGAAATTTTTTTGTAATGTTTGATAATGTTGTCTGACATAGTGGCTCCTTCTTTTCTTATTCCTAGAGGGTAGCTGCAAGCTGTGTCTGGCTAGCATCAAAGCTCGAAGAGAGTCCTAGAAAAGCTAGACAAGTTATCATTGTTTTCCATCGCATGGAATGCAGAAGGGAGAACCTACCACTTGAACATCTGGACACCTCTGTTAAGGTTAGTTTGCATGTTCAATATATGTTGTCTGTTACATTGTCTTTCCGTCATTTTGACACAGTTTTCTCTCTGTCTGTTCGTTTGCCCCTCTGTCGTGGATAAAGAAATATGTGGATTTGAAGTCAGATCTGGTCAGAACAGAAAGACATCTCTTGAAAGAGATGGCTTTCATATGCCACGTAGAACATCCTCATAAGTTCATATCAAATTACCTGGCAACACTTGAAACTCCCCCAGAACTCAGACAAGAAGCATGGAATCTCACAAATGACAGGTAACTATCAACTGAATCTATGCCTTATGGTGCTTGTTAAGTTTTGAGGTACTTGCTATTTGCTTGCTGAATCGCTATGTTTTCTGATTGTATTAGAATTGAATATATGCAATAGCACCTACCTTCCTTTTATTAGAGTTTAAAATTAAGTTCTCTTTTAGGACTACTAGACTGTTCCACCTATATGCTTTATTCATATTTGAGAAAACTAAGTGAACTTGCCAACAATGTGAGTGTAGTAGTTTTTTACTTAACATTTGCCTTTAGCATGAGTATAAGTTTTATTGCTATTAGGATCATCAACTCATTATTTCTACATTTGTATGCTTTTCCATGTTGGAGAAAACTAGGTAAACTTGCCAGTACTGTGTGATACTGTGATTTTTACCATGAAGTGGATTTGCCTTTAGCATGAGTTAAGTTCTAATCTTCTGAGGACCATAGCATCTTACTGGGTATTATGACTTTGTTCTCTGTTATCTATTGGCTATTCATAAGTCACCAACGAGCAAGTTAGTTTGGAATTTGTTTTGGTCAATGTTACTACCATAAATGCTTATTATTGGTAATTTGATGCCCAAGCTTATTCCGGTCTTAGCCCATTGATTTGGGTTGTGGGATTATCTGTGTCTTGATTTTAGTACTCATAGTGGTCAGTACCAAATAAAATTGGTTAGCTAGGTTAGCTAGTCCCATGAGTGTTGAACATGTTGTGAATGACATTTTCTTTGGCTGCTTTGCAATGTAGAGAGTTTTAAGTCTCTATTTAGCTATTTGTAACTCTATTATCATAGTTTTTTGTTTTTTCTGTTTTAAGTTCGTTCTTCCATACCTTGAGCAGCTTGCGCACTACTTTGTGTGTGAGATTTCGAAGTGAAGTGGTGGCGTGTGGCGTTGTGTATGCAGCAGCCCGTAGGTTTCAAGTGCCCCTTCCCGAGAATCCTGCATGGTGGGAGGTCTTTGATTCAGACAAGTCCGGAATTGATGAGGTTTGTAAAGTGCTAGCCCACTTGTACAGTCTCCCAAAGGCGCAATATATTCCTGTGTGCAAGAATGAAGGATCCTTTGCTACTGCTAACAAATCTCTGGACTCATCACCTCAGGTGCCAAAGGTAATCCAGTTTTGTTTCACAACTGTTGTTTTCTCGATTTGATTTTTGTCTTTAATTTATCTTTGTGATTTACCATTATTTCAAAAATAATCCTAGTACTTTTGGTTTGTGAATTTGTAGGAATCTTTGACTAGCCCTCCTGCTGATAGTAACAAAAGTCCTAGGGCAACATTGGCCGGAGCAAATCAAGAATTAAGGAAGGATGTTCCAGTGCAAATTACTATAGACAAGGTGAAGAACTCAGGAAAACCCAACGATTCTCGACCTTCAAGTTTATCAAGAGAGGAGCCTCATTCAAAATCAGTGCTAGGGTACAAAACAGAGGCAGGTAATGACAGGGATAGGGAAAGGGATCGGAGCAAGGAGAGGGTAAAGTCTCGAGATCGTGATAGGGGAAGGGATTCTGACCGAGAGCGAGAAAGAGAAGATATTGATAGAGACCGTGAAAGCAGAGATAGGGGTCGTCGCTCAAGGGATAGAGGTAGAGTATTCATCGCTCTCTGCTGGTTTTATAAATGATGTATTGATTTCACACCAATCACTGTTAAAACTCACTTAACCTTTATTATTTTGTTACCTCAGGACATGGAGAAAGGTCAAAGTATCATCATTCATCTCGGGGTAATTAATAAGTAAATACTTTCGTTTTAAATACTCACCTTATCTTATTAAATTAGATTGTTTGACCAGTGATTCCTTGTAGAGCGCGAGCACCACAGTTCATCTTATTCCTCAAGGGAGAGGGAGAGGGAGAGGGAGAGGGATCGCAGACGGTACCATTGAGAGACATATGCAGCGAACCCAAAAACAGCAATCCCAAAAACAGCAATCGAAGAGTTCATGCTGCATCCTAGCTTGCTCCTTGCTATGGAGTGCTGATAATTTTTTTTTGTCCGTAGTATGCGCAAAATTTGACGACTTAGTTACTGTAGTTTACCTTGTGAAAAGAGAAGAGTTAATTTAGTTGTGTAGACCTAGCCTGTTGTCAGCTATCTTAATTCAAAAATATTTTTGGTTGTGTGCTCCGCTGTACCATTGTATGCTAATTTTGTAAAAGTTGCTGGATAGGCAAACGTCGTTTTGTTAGTGCTTTTGAAAAGTTTGCCATGGATTTTACCATAAGTTTTATTATGTAAATTAGGCATATAGTGCCTAGTGAAGAACAAAATTATAATTCTATGAAATTCATCCTCATTCAGTTACATCTCAATCATAGATAATTTTGTCACTACCGAACGTACAGTACCTACCTCCTAAGTAATTTTATAACTTATACAGCTAAAAATAAAATAATTAAAACATAATATTATAATTAGGGTGCAGATAAACAAGAGAATTAAAACCTAATATTATAATTATAGTGTAGATAGATAAAACGTCCCTCTTATCGTTTTTTATTGGGAAAATTGCTTATATAACTCCCAGTTCTGGTAATAGTGCACATATAACCCATATAACCCTCAGTTTTGGTTTAGTGTGATTATAAGCATGTATTTTAATTAAAATGATTTCCCCATAATTATTGACTGAAAATTCGTAAAAAAACAAAAATGACCTCATTTAAAAATAAATTTAAAAATCTGAAAGTGTAACAAAAATAATCTCGTTTTGAAAAGATTTAAAAACATTGTATTATTCCAAATATTTTCTTTCGTTTTTAATGGACTTGTTGGGTACCTACTCAACGTCGCTGAAATCAATATCATGCATACATGACCCGTCGGCGACACTCAATTTTTCAGTTATCGGCCGACGGGCCACGCAGTCACGCTTCGAGATTTATAGGGGACGCACTGGTGACTGGCGATGCGAGGTCGGGGAGTTGGTCAGCACCAAACACCCATCTCCAAGTAAGTTGGTCCGTCAGAAATAGTGATTAATTTGAATAGTATTTTAAGTTGAAATCAAAGGGTATTTGTGACATTTTATATGATTTGTTAACCAAAATTTAATTATTAAATATGTTCATAGTCATATGTGCAAAGGTTTGCCAATTAAAGGTTATAATCACACTAAATAAGAACTGAGCGTTATAAAGACACTGTTACTAAAATTGAGATTGAGAGTCATATAAGCCTTATACCCTTTTTTATTCAACCACATAAAGCGATTCTTCCCCTCATCTAGAAATGTAAGATCTATTCACAGCAGCAATGGACAAATTGCCGCTATAAATTCAGTAAATGTGGGCAGCATCGAGCGGTACTTGAAATGAAGCTTTGTTCAAGGACGCTAAACCAGTGCAGCCGCCTCACTGCCATTTTCGCAAGCTCCCACTCTCAGTCTTCAGCTTATTATCCTCGTACCTTTTTGGCCTGTCCCTCCAAACCCATCTCAACACTTCCCCAATCCAATCGGGGGTTCGCCTCTGTTACTCATGCTCTCAACTCCAAAGGTTAGATTTTTAACCTTGCTGTTATTTTCCTTTGGATATACGCTTTTCTTGATCTTACAATTGTATTGTTTTCATAGTCGAAATCGATGTCAAAAATGAAGAGGAGGAATGCAGCGAATTGCCTGACGCATTCAAGCAGAAAATTAAGGAAGCTGGTATAAACTACACTTCTTGTACGCATGGGGAATTCCACCTTTTAATTTGCCCCAAGGTATCAAGCTTTCACCTTGCTTCTTTTTGCTGAATATTTTTTCTTGTATTTTAATTGTTATTTGGTTAAGGGTTTGATTTGGACATTTTTAGTACACTTTAAATGAAATAGATTGAAGTGTTTTAGTATGCTTTAGCTGGATACATTAATCATTTGTTTACAGGTTTGATAATATTTATGTGGAATGGAGAGGGATTACAGAATAGTGCTCTTTGCGTAAAGGTGTTCAAGATATATCTGCTAGAAAGGGTATTTAGAAGGAAAATTTATTTTATTTTCATTGTTATATTAATGGAAGATCTATAGTGAGTGGTTAGATGCAGTTTATGCAAATTGCAGTTATATGTTAGTTTCTGAAGATGATTCCTGTCTATGGCTTAATGTTTGATCAGTTTATTTTTCCGATTTCTCCATCATTATTCTTTTTTATTGATTTCTCCATCATTTTCTTCTTATGCTTATGTAAACATTCTACTGGGACAGTGCAAAGGTGGACAAAAAGAAGAGAGGAGTCTATCGTTTCATGTTGCCCAAAACAAGTATGGGAGTTTTTTTGAAATATCCTTTCAAAGGCTCTTTGCTATTTGTGGTCTCTTATAAGCCCCATTTGTTGTGGTTATTTCCTAGAAAGTTGATGCTATGGAGATGTTTTGCTGATGAATGTGGATGGGCGGAGCAGGTATTCAGTATGTTGTTTCTACATCTTCCCAGCTAGAGATCCATAAATTATATGGAGAAATGTTTCATTGTACATGGAACTGAGGTTTAGTATGACTTCAGGTCATTTTAGAAAGCCAGGCAACCAGAAGTGGTGGTTACTCAAAAAGCAAATCCCTTGGGCAGCTGACGGAGGAAGGACTTAACTTAAAGCCCCTAGATGATGAGGTATATTTTTCTCCTTCAATAAAAATATTATTGAAAGTGGCATATAGAAGTTGAGACGATTCAAAGAGAAAAGATTCAACCGCATTGAGGTATTTGGCTATAAATTTTCTAGGCCTGTTTGTTCCTTCTTCAATTTTTGGCCTGTTAGGCTCAAGTTTAAAATTGTATTGACCCTTTCGATGCTACCTCAATTTCTAAGAGTTGTGCCAATAAAGTTGTATTTTGATTTCCCTTCTACCTCTACTTACTTCTTAATCATCATTGATGCATACGTCTTTGAGCATAATTTATTACATGACAAATTGCGGGGAAGAAGTGATGAATGATGAGGAAGTAAATAAATGCAATAAGAGTGGGTTCATACCTAAAAGGGGAAATTTAAGAACGATAATGATATATTAGTTTGAATGTTTGATGGGCAGTAACCAGTAACTAGTTACATTTTTAGCTGACATCATCTTGTTTCTATAAATGAGATGTAAGTTTTTGTGTAACAGTGTGACTGATATTATATTGGGTTGTCTTAACAATCAGCTGATTGCATATTTTTCTGAGAGAAAGATATCAAGGGAAACTCTGAAAAGAAATGGGGTGATGCAAATCTCAGGTCAAAAGGTGAGATACAGGCACACTTAACATTGCAAGCAATTGACTTGGCAATTGCATCATATTTGAACCAGGTTTGTCAAATAACATGAAAAAGTTGGTCAGCAATGGTATTATCTTCAGTGTTTTGGTAGGTTCTAAGAAAAATATACCTGCCCACCGGTTAAAGTTTAATCGTTGCATTAAACTTTCAGGACTTAAATAATTACTACATCTAGTTATGTGGGACTAAGATCATTTGTTACCATCAGGTCTGGTCTAGACTCTGTTGCATTTCTATTTATTAACCCGACGATCATGTTTTCCCTTTAGGTTTTTGCATCCTTAGTCTTATGTTCCGACTTTTGCTTTCCTACAATGTTACCAAAGTTGAAGTGCGTGACCACAGCGAAGGGCCAATAGAACACCAACCACTTGGCTACTGCCTGTTCTAATTTGTGTCATTTATTAGTTGCTTGAGGATATATCTTTGTGTCGTCGTCATTTTATTACTGAAATTTATTCATTTTTAGGTATTTGTACCATGGAGTTTCTGTATTTAGATCCCAACTAGGGCTTCCTGTGGGCTTACTTTGTGGCACTGTGTTTTAGTTCAGTTCCCACTTAGCATCACCAACAGAATATTCTTAGAGTTTGATTGTTTTAGAGTAGATAGTTGAAATAGGATTCCACTATGGAAAGGAAGCTTTAGTTTTCTATCATGTAATGGACCACTTTGTGTGCATTCAGGTCATTGCATTTACTTATCGGAGAGAGAAAATTATTGTTGGATGCAAGTACCGGAGTATTAAGAAAAGGTTTTGGCAGGTAACTTTGCTGGTTATCCGCTGATGTCCTGTAAGACATATATGACGGGGAACAGTGCCACAAGAAGTTTTTTTTTTATATTTTGTCAAACTAGGTTTCTGGCAGTAGTATTTATTTGAAGAATCAAAAGAAGAAGATGAGCTTTGGAATCTGCTCAAAAAGTCAAAGAAGAAAATTTGAGTGTATAAAAAGTTAAAATCAAAAGTAGTCTTACTGAACCACTCTTACTAAATTTCCATTGTACATGTAGGGTTTAAAAAATTAGGGTTTAATCCAATAACTCGGGATGCTTTCATCTGTTCTTTTCCCAAGATTCTCACTACCTCCACACTGTGCTGCAAAAGTTTAACTAGTTAGAAAGACAAAATGATAAGGGGAAGACTAAGAATTGAAAGAAATATGCAATCTCGGACGTTGTTGAAAATTTTCAACTCTCATTTGTGGACTGATATAGCATTTAATTATATCGCTGATATTTTGGAAATTTTCATGTGCTTTAGTTAGTTGATTTAGTTTTATAAATTTTCATTCTTCAATATTTCCATATTGCAGCTTGTCATACTTTGTTTATCAATTCTGGAGTCTCTTATGTGCTGGCTTCATTTCTTAAGTTTCCGATATCCATTTTAGGAGAAGGGAACGGAGCAGATATTATATGGACTTGATGATATAAGAGAAGCTGATGAGATCATTGTTGTAAGCACTACAATCTATTTCGTTGCTCTTAATTCGTACAGCTTTATTCTTCTTTCATAATTTAATTTTCTTCTTTCTCTTTGTTTCTTCACAATTTAAAATCAAAAAAAAGGTTGAGGGTGAGGTCGACAAGCTATCCATGGAAGAGGCTGGCATCTTTAATTGTGTGGCTGTTCCTGGAGGTGCACCTCAGAAAGTTTCCAAGAAATTACCGTCTGTGGAAAAGGTTCCTTCCAACTAATGAAATGCTTATTTTTAAGTCACTTATTTTGCCATCTTTTTTACTCAAAATCCCAACCATACCCTCTAATTTAATTTAACGGTTAGAGTTAAATAGACTTTTCTAATTTTCCTATAACCCTTCCCATATATAAATGGTTTAAAAACTATTAAAACTATGGCTGAGGGGATTCGATGTGTATCAAACTTTTCAAATAATGATCTTTTGTTGTTAATTGATCTATAATTAAGTACTAAATGCTTCCGTTTGCATAGTCAAAGCAGGATAACACCAAATTTTCTTAACGAAACTAAGAAGAAAGAAATTGTCTCTGGGATTGCATGAGTGTAAAATATATACTGGAACTTAAGTATTCCTTAGCTGCTTATGATGTTTCAGCAATATATTAATTGCTGTAAATGGCATCTTCATGTTCATGGGGAAAAGTTACCTGTAGTTTTAGTATGCAGATTTCATATGAGTCAAGTCTGATTATTTTTCCGGTTGAAACATTCCTTGTTTCAACTATTGATCTCTTTAATCTTTCGTGTCCGTCATGAACTAGGATTCCGGATTTCAGTATGTATGGAAATGCAAAGAGTACTTTGACAAGGTATGTGCAGTGTTCTGACCATTACTAACTTCTAGAGTTGAAGAGTTACTCTTTTTCTTATTATTATTAATAACAAAATAATAATAATTGTATTAGGTTTCTCGCATAATTCTTGCTACTGATGCTGATGTACCTGGTCAATCTTTGGCTGAAGAACTTGCCCGCCGACTTGGAAAAGAAAGGTGAACTTAACCAATCCTCATTCTTGTTTAAGAAGAAAATGTGTTGGCATAGTTAGTGAGAGTCTTAGTGTCAAAGAATGAATGATGTAAAATCTACATCACACATCCAAAAACTGAGCAACTTTCAAACCAGCCAACCTGCTGCAGTTTCCTATTATTGAATAAGATTTAGATGGTAGGATGGTTATAGCGGGTCAATGACCTGATAACTAACCTAGCTTGCACAGTTATTAATGTTAATTATTTATTTATTTTATTTATCTAAATGGCTGGTCTTCTGAAATTGCACTCACTTATGTTTCATCTTGTTTTCAGATGCTGGCGAGTGCGTTGGCCAAAAAGAGATGAGTCTAGCAGTTTTAAAGATGCAAATGAGGTTAACCCCTTCTTTTGTTTCACATTCTGTAATTCATCTTTCATTACGGATGCCTTTCATTCTGTAATTCTGTAAATTCATCTCAACTGTTGCTGCTGCAGGTTTTGATGGAACTAGGACCAAACTCCTTGAGAGACGTGATCTATGAATCTGAGCTACAATCCATGTGAGCTCAACCAATAAGGTGTCGGAATTTAGGCATTTTATTCCACAATGTAATAACATGAAAGTATGTAGGCAAAGACCTTGGATTGATAGGATTTGAATGTTTTAACATCTCTATCTACATCCTCTATTATAACATCAACTCCTATCATTGCCCCAAGTCAGAATTTTAATGAAAAGGACATCTATTTCTTCTTTTTCTTCCCCTCACCCTCTCGCATCATCCTCTTCTAAAAGTATACTAGTATGCACAAATATCTTTTCCTCATACTCTAATAATAATGTAATGTTTTTTTAATCATAATATAATTTTTTAAAAAAAGTTAAAACTATCCAAGTGGACGGGAGGAATATTCACGACTCCTCAACCCTAATAAAAGCAATAGAATTACATGATCAGGTTTGAAACCCAATATTACACATGAAACCCTGTTGGGGTAACTGTGGCAATTTGTTGCCCGAAGTCTATACTCTGATCTAATATCGGAAGCAAAGTGAGATATCAGAGATGTGTCTAAAAATATTACAAGAAAACTAAGTCATCTCTGTATCGATGCCGATCACAGCATAACTAAAACCAGACTTCCCTCTTTCTGCTGCGTATAGACATCACCAAGTACAGCATTCTAGAACTCGTTAGAATTCACCATCCCACTTTCTCACAGTCAAAACAGAAAACTCGAGTCTATTATAACAAATACTCTCTACCTGAACCCCAACCGACTACCCATTGAACCCGGTGGCCTATAGACCACCTGAAGATAGCAAGTCTTCACAAGGTTGGACAGCAGAGTAGTATGTAAAGCATACCGAGTTATTCTATCTAGCCATAATACTAATAGGATAGCTTCATCAAGAGTCTAACTAGAGATTGCTATAAAGATTTCTCTTATAAGGTGATATCCTACAGCGCGACATTAAGAAGAAAATCACAAAAATCTAAAAATGGATATATATATATATATATATAAATTAATATGTGTACTAGAGCAATCCCAACCAATCCCGGTCTGATTGGCTGGTGGCCAAATACTGGATAGAGCAAATGTAATCTAACTCGATATAACCTTAAAGCCTAACCGGTTTACAAATCTAGTAGCAGTATCGCCGACAATAGTGTTTCAAAACTACTGTGACTTGGATTTCTTCTAACTGTACTAACTAGATCGGAAGCTAATCAAAGTTTAACTGAGCAAAAGGACCCGTCAGAAAACTAGGATAGCAGCTCACATTCAATCCAATCTTTAAGTACAAACATCAATAAATATATACCCGAAAAAGACCGAAAATAAATTTTAAAAAAGGTAAAAAGAAGTAAAACCACCTTCTCAGTCTAATTGTGTCAATTCCATTCTGTCCAAATCTGCCCGACCCGAGCCGACCAAGCCGACCCGGCCAGAGCCGAACGAGCCGACCCGAGCCGGCCGAGCTTGACCTGGCCAAACTTCCACTTTTGCTGCCAGGAGTAACGGATCTGCCTTGGTACCTCGTCGGAGGCGTGCGTATCGGTGCTCGTCCTCCGGATCCGGCGGTGATCTGCTCGTGTGGCGTGCATCCCTTCAGGCTTCTGTCCAAGCGGCCTAGTGACTGTCCAGCGGCGGCGTGCGGCCCATGGCGGAGATCGGAACCCTCCAAGGCAGGCTCAATCGTTTCCAATGAGCCCGATCTGATTTCCGGCGGCGGTCAACAGCGGCTTGGGAGCGGCGGCGACCCGCTCCCTCCCACGGATGTTACCGGCCCGGATCTGTGGTCGTCTGTCCTGACTGGGCAACTTCCGGCCGGCCGTGGCCGTTGACGAGTAGATCTCAAACTATGGAACTGTAATTTGTCGATCAAGAGCGATGATTTCGGATAGAGAGGTTAGAGGGGGTGGTTTGAATTTATTGGTTAGGGGGAGGGGAGGTCACCTCCGGACCGGCGAGAGGCGCCGGCCGGAGCCTCCCCACAGCGAAATCTGGGCAAAGAAAGGGAGGGGGGGGGGGAGAGAGAGCTTTGTTGGAGAGAGAAAAGGGGGCTATCCATCATAATATAATGTTTCGTAGCGTATTTAATTATGAGTTAATTAGTGGTCTAAATTATTGACATGCATTTTTTCACCGTCGCTTCAAACCCAATAATAAAACTGAATTTGCTGTTATGAAGTTTAATAATATTACATGTAAATTTAAATTATTCAAATCGGTTAATTAAATTAACTTACCTAACTTGAAAGAGAATTTGTTGTTAAGAAAACATTTTTCTCCATAATAGGTTGGTTGGCGTACTTTACTATCAAACATGTCATCATAATCAGTTCCGTCGAATCCTTATTCACAGTTCTCAGACCCATGAGTTCTGGTAAATTGTCACTTTATTTTGTCCATTGATCCATAATTGAATAAAGAAAATAGAATAAAGATAGATTTGTTTATATTCTGATTTTGGTATATTTTCACTTTGTTTTGTCATTTCTGATCCATAATTGAATGAAGGAAATTGAATAAAGATCGATTTGTTTAAATTTTGATTTTTTTGTTTGAGTATGGCGCGGTGGCGGTGGGAAAAGATCTTGTCGGTAAGGATAGCTACGTTATCTACATGACTGGAAATGACGCCATGACGACCAGTGGAGGATCTAGAGAACTTATCGATGATGACTGAATAGCACTAATAGCAGTGATAGTGGCAGATTAATAAGATGAAGTAGTTAAAAAATTATCAAAACTCAATAAATATTGATTATTCTATGAATGTTTGGTATAACTCCGTGATAAAATAATAAGGTGAAATAGTTTAAAAGTTCCTCCTAAAGGGAACTAGAAGAGTTATTACTCCGGTCAATAAATAAATTAATAAAAAGTATTTAAGAAAATGAAACTACGTAGTTTTGACTAAAGCCGCCACACAACCACCGCAAGTTCACCATATTCCGGTGCCTACCATTTTTATATATTTCTTTTTTGTTTCTTTTAACTTTATTGTTTCACTCTTCTGAAGAAAATAATCAAGGCATAGATATAACTAAATGAAGATATATTTTTTCAAATCATATTTCATCATACCTGAACTTAATAATCTGAACCTACTTCATAAACTGAATTTAACAAAAAGAAATTAAATAAACAAATCAATGTATTGTTTGAAATCTAAATCAGTTGATTATATGTTAAGAATCAGCTGATATATATAAATCATGCCCAGATTAATCTAATAATGCCTCTAATTTAATCATGTATATTTTATTTCGCCTTAAATATAGATTCACATGACAAAGATATATATGTAAAGGAATCAATTGATATATAGAAAAGAAACCATGCTCGATTGATATAATAATACCCGCCTTCTATTTTTCAAATACAACTCATTCCACATATAAAATCCTAATTTAAACGGTAATTTCAGTCCATCATGCTAATTAACATGTCAGTGAAAGGAAAACATGAATGTGCGATATATGGAATATGCATGGAAATATTCAGTATTACTAAGATCACCATAGATTATATGAATATATTAGATTAAAAATATAGATTATAGTGTTTCTATGTTAATTATGCATGGGTCGCTAGCAATTTTTCCTTAAAATGTGAAACTTATAAAAATATTTATCTATTAACTTAATATTAAATAAATTTCTTACATTTTGATCTTAATATATATTATTTTATAATAATTACCTTTGATGAATAACCTGACAATTGCGATATATATTGAAAATTTCATAATCTTTTGAAATTTGCCACTATAATTTTGTTAATTATGTTAAAGAGTTTTTCTTTGAACACATTTGATGATCCTCATTTTCATAAGTTTGTTCATTATATTTAAATAAAAAAGATTAAATATATCGTGCAACGCACGATGATATTTAGCTAGTACAATTCAATAATTATTGGCTACTTAGTCAATTCAATAATTATTGGCTACTTAGTCAATTTAAAAATATTGAAAACCACAAAGAATGTGTTTTCTTTTACCACTAACAGAGAATTTCATAAGTTCAAATTTCCATGAGTTTTTATTTTAATTTGTATGGATTAAAGAATATATCAACACTATAATAGTAGTACTTCTGAGTTGATGCAATTATTATTTTAATATTTATTTCAGTTTAATTCAGTATATTTTTAATTTAATTTTGAAAATATTTATTTAATGAAAAAATATAGCTTCATTTGATTATATTATTATTTTTAATTCATTAATTTTGATTTACATTTAGTACTTTCAGTTTAATTTAGTTCAGCTCAGTTAACTAAAATATAGTTGAGGAGAGCATGCCTAAAACCTTTTTCTTCTGAGCTGAACCGAACAAATCAAAACTAATTGAAATGAAAATTGATGTACCTAAAATATAATTAATATGACTAAAATTACTTGAATTTCAATAAAATTATAAGTACGTAATTTGATCTTTTGGTTACCTAAAATGGATAGAATGGATTTACAGAATATTTATATGAATATCTTTTGATTCGAAAAAGGAAGATGCTGATTTTCTATGAATATTTATGAATATCGGTGTGGGTAATCTATGAATATATAGTTATTACATGTAATATTCATCAATATATTTTAACTATGTATAGCAGCCATTTAATACCATTTATAATTTTTCATGAATATGCTGAATAGTAAGTATACCAAATTTAATTTAAACTAATGGATCAAAATTACATAATTAACCAATTCAATTGAAATCTATTGAAAATCAGAAAATAATGACGAAAACAGTTCTAATTGAATCTTAATGATACATATAATCAAAAAAATAAATAAACATAACTAAAAATAGTAGAATAATACAACAATGGTATGATTGGGAGAAAAATTCCAAATAAAAACAATGAAAACTAAAATTATAAAATTCCCACAAATTTAATCCTAATTAAATGACTAATTAAATCCTAATTAAATACTAAGAATTCTTATTAAGGTGTGAGTAAGGGAAGAGTATGAAAATTTGTTACAGAATATTACTTGCGTAACTTGTGTTTTTCTTAGATTTTTAGAACTTTTTTTCGTTTCACAAAAAAAAGACACGTTATTTTTCCTTGTATTAAAATTTTTCTTATTTAAATAATTGATTAAATTTAATTATTTAGTTATATAATACTTTCAAATTCATAAACCGCACACATACACATATATATATAGTAATTCAATTTGATGCTACCAGCTTCCAGTCCCGGTCCGGATCAGACTTTTGTCCGTGCTCCGCGCGCTCTCACCTAAAGCCCTGCAAAACAACGCCCCGGAGTATCCCGAGGATAGCTACTCCGGCGTGATGATGAAAGAGGGGCCTTTGAATAGGAGAGAGAATAAGGATATATTGAGAGAGTTTTTATCTGATAGAACATACCTTTCTCCACAAGTCCAAAGCTGTATTTATAGGTGTGAGTGGTCAGCCTCAAGCCCAGAGGCAGTGGACCGGATAACGCCATTCTAGCTGGCGTCATGTGGACCGGACTACTCTCTGGGCCGGAGCCTAGATATGGGCCAAAGCCCCTATCACCACTAGCCCCCCGAGACATGGGATCCGTCCGAAGGTCTTGTCCGGGAGAGGGGTCCCGTGTCTCCTCACGTCTAATCTAACCATCGGGATCCGCCCGGAGGCATGCGATCCGACCCGGATCTCTATATCTGGATTGTGCGCGGTGCGTTAGAACACGCGCTCGGCGCTTGGGTTTCCTGCGCGCGTGTTTATGGGCGCATTTATGAGGCGTGTTATACCGTCATAAATGAGCTGTCTAATCGAGAAATTCTCTGTTCACCCTTTTTTTCAAAAAAGGCAATCATGTTGCCTTGGGACTCGGTCCTGCTTTTATGCGACTTCTCTTCTTATAAATACTGGACCATCCCTTTCACTCTCATTTTTTCACTCTTTGCATTTCTTCTCTGTTTTCCCCTCTGCGCTATATTCTCTTTTCATTTCTTTGGACAAGCACGTTAGCGCTCTTCACTCTTCGCATATAATGGAAAATGAAGATAACAAACAGCTCGCCGGTTTGTCTGGTGGGGAAGTGGAGATCGGCCTAAATCCGGAGCCGGAGGTTGGCGATCCCGATGAGGGTGATGATGTTGACATCACCCCGGCGGTAAGGGAGTTAGTGGAGGCGATGGTGGTTCCGCTCGCCATCGATGCCAAACTGAGCTCATTTCCAGGCGATGTTACCACTGTTGCAGCCATCCCCCGGAGCCATTTTCTTTATGGGATAACCTTCCCACTTTCCCCCCTTTACTCCGCCATCTTTCATCATTTCGGCATCTCTCCGGCCCAACTACAACCGAACGGAGTTGCCGTAGTCCGGGCGTTTCTCTTGAATTGTTACAGATGCGGGGTGACGCCATGTTTAGATTCGTTCCGGGCCTTCTACCACTTGGAGGGCACTAAAGATGAGGGGATTTTCACTTTCCAGAGGCGGAAGGGGGTAAAGGATCCGAGCAAGGGTCGGCGCGATAGCTACTCCAATTGGCAGAAACATTATTTCATCTTCGACCTCGACAAGTATCTGTGCCCGGTCTGGGGTCACACTGCCAAGAAGGAGGAAAAGACGGTGTTCAGTCCGGAGGGGCAGGAGGAGAACATCGCCAAACTGGCCGCCAATCAGATCGACCTAGATCCGTTCTGGAAAGGAGGGAAGTACGTTTTTCCTTTGAGGGCATACGAGCCGGAGGTGTTCGTGAAGTGTCGCTTCTATGTCCCCCGGGATCCATCAAGTAAGTTGCTTTGGTATCTTCTGTTTTACCTTATGCTTTTCTCGCTTTCTTCTAATCCGTTTCGGGTGTTGCTAGTTTATCCGGAGATAGGGAATGGCGTTGATCCGTCCGGACGCCAACCCAAGATAACCAACAAGGTGGAAAATCCACCAACCGGTTCGGTAACCGGCATGAAAATACCGACAGAAAAGCAATCCGAGGCGGAGAAGAAGAGGAAGCGCGCTCAAGAAGATGCGCTCATCAAAGAGAAGGAGACCGCGAATAAGAAGGCGGGGGAGGCGTCCGTCAAGGAAAAGGAAGCCTCGGTTCGGAAGGGTAGGGAGGCCGCGGCCAACCGGGAGGATGAAACCGTGCCCAAGAAGGCGGATAAGAAGGCGGGAGGAGCGACCATTCACACCACCGCGGATTCGGCCGGGAATAGGGCCGAACTCCTTCAAATCCGTGTTCCGTCTTCTTCCGATGAGGAGGGAGGGGAGTCCTCCCGTTCCCGCAAGCGCGCAAAGCTCCGGATTCCTAAATCTCCTAGAATCCCAGAGCAAAGTGAGCATTCCCGCGCTGGTGATCATCAGGGGGATGGGAGGAAACTGGCGATCGATCCCGACAGCACACACCCGGAGCACACTCACAGCAGCAGCCGGGGCGATACTAGTAGGGTAAGTGACATTTCCTTTTCCGTTTCGGCTTTCTCGTTTTGTTCAGAGTCTCATTGTTTTCTTTCTTTAGGACTTCGCCGCTTATTTAATCGCTCAGCCGGGGGTGTCCGAGGCCATCAACAAGGCCTTTCATGTTCAGCAAACAAGGCAAGCTCAGAAGCGGAGCGCACTTGAGAGGGCCAATGGGGTTCTCCGTCGCCAGCTGGAGGCGTCGGAGATCCGAGCTGCCGAGGCGGATGCCCGGATCAAGGAGCTGGAGAGTTTGGTCTCTCCGTCCGCCCATCGAGAAATGTGTGTTGCCTTCACCGATAAGGTACTCCGGAGCCAGGCTTTTGAGAGCAGCCTGACTGGCCTTCTCCGCTCCTCCAACCAGATTTCCGCCCATCAAGTCTACCAGAGCATGAAGGGTTGGGTCCCGGAGCCTAAGAGGGAGCGGTTCTCCAAGTGCTATTACAAACCAACAGCCGCCCATCAGTACAACTTCGATGTGGATCAATTCTACCGGGGCGGAGTTGAGAAGATGAATCCCTCCGTGCTGGGGATCTTCGAGGAGAATGTTGAAGAGCCGGTGTCGGCTGGGGCCATCCGCGCCTATGGCGAGGGGCTGGTGGATCTAAGTATTGCTGTACCCCCGCCTGAAGAGAGCATCCGTCCGGAATCCCCTGCCAAGCCCAAATATCTTGAGGTCTTGAAGATGTATCCCTCCGTTGACGAAGATACCGATCAGGGCGAAGGTGGAGGAGACGGGGATGGTCGTCAGCCCGGTGGCACGGACAGCGAGGAGACTGATGTAGAATAACTTCCTAGTCCTTTTTCTTTTGTAGTTACCTCCGTCCTAGTTCTAATTTTGCTTTATTTAGTGTAGGAAGGATGGTAGCGACGACTCGGATGGGGATGACAACCCTCCGAACGATGTAATTCTCTTCTATTTATAAAACGAGTTTCCTTCTACTTGTGTGTTTATTCTCTTTATATTGTGTATTCTTCTCATATCCGTGCTTGTCCGCAGCCCAAAGATTCCGGTCCGGTGCTCCGAAGCGGAGATGCGGATGTCCGTACTTCACCAGCCAGTTCTCATTCAACAAGCCCTCCGTGCTCCAGATGCGCGGAGTTGGAGTCTGAACTTTTCGGGTGGACGATGGGTGGAGAGCGGACTCGTGAACTTTTTAGTCGCTCCGGAATGAGGCCTCTAATAGAAGAGTTCAAAGACATTCCGTCTCTGGCCACTTGCCTTCGGGAGATATCGGAGGAGTTCGGTACTCTGTCCCAATGCCGGGATTTTGCTCGCGAGCGGATCAGCGCGACCAGTGATGCGGACGAGACGATCTCCATGCTGCAAGCGGAGCATGAAGACTACAAGGCCAAGCTAAAAACCGAGTTGGATTTAGTCTGGTCCTTGCTTCCGTTCTATGCCGAGAAGTTGAAGTGGCTGGCCAGCCGGACGGATTTTCAACGAGATTATCTGAAGCTGGAAGAAGAAAATGAAGTGCTTGCCGGCCGGGTGATGGTCCTCCGAGATAATCTGATGACCCTGCAGCTCTCATACCATCTGACCGGACTCCGCCTCGGACTCGTCACTCCGACCATATACCGCAACTTCCCTCGTGACGTCAGTGCTTTGATCGTCCGGATGTTCAAGTTGGGGTGGAACGATCGGGAGTCTCCGTATCGTCCTGCGTTCGAGGAGGCCGTTGAGTGGTGGAAGCGGATGCATGCTGGCAGTTCTCTCCCTCCCTCGCTGACCCTGATGCCGAGCCAGGTGGCGATAGACTTCACCTTCGAAAGGTATACTGGCATCCAGGTTTCTGTTGATCCGGAAGAGTCTGCCCGTCGCGTAGAGCGGCTCCGTCAAGATGCCTCCGTCATTCGTCCCTTCATCATTAGGGAACTAGCCGAGTTGGCGAGGCGACGTCAGGCTCGTCTCCGGGGGCAACAGAATACTCGTATCCGGGCGAGTCAGAATTCTCGTGGCGGGAACAGTCGAGGCCTCAACTCTGTCCTTAACCGAATGGCGAAGCAGTCAGCACGGGAAAGGGGGAGGGGTGCCCAACAGGCGGCAAGGGGAAGGGGAAGAAGCATCCAACCAGCTCGCCGTCCCCAAGTCCCCGTTCGGATTCGCTCTCCTTCGCGATATCCGAGCCAGAACCCCTTCCGTCCGTCTCGAGCTGGACCTCCGGTCAAGGGTAAAGGAAAGGCCAAAGCCACAAAGGAGACCATGCAGTCCTCCGAGTCTGACTCTGACGAGATCTTTGGCTCTGATCCGGATGGAGCTGGTCCATCGGAACTTCCGCCCATTCCTCCCTTTCCGTATCGAGGACCAGTGGCTCAAAGCAGTGAGAATGAGGTCCACGATCTTGAGGACAACACTCCAGAGCAGATTCCTACTGCCCTGAATCAGGAAAGGGTTCCAGACGCAAGGCCTCCATCTCCAGAGAACGGAGCTATGTTACCTCCTACTCCGGAACCTCCTACTCCGGAGCCATCCTCTCCTCCTATCGATTGGGATATACCGTGGCCGAATAGATAGGTTTTATTTTTCTTTTGTTTCTGCGTCCGTCCGGACGTAGCAGATTGTACCAATGTATCATTTATTCAAATGTAATTTCTTTGTATGTCGAGATAGCTTATTCAAGCGCTTTTCCTTGTTGTCTGATCAAACCATCTTATCCTTTTGTTTTGCTCACCTCCGTTGGTTTATTCAAACACTTCGGAGGACTTTATTTATTCGACTTTGCTCACTCCGTCCGTTTGTCCAAACGATCCGGAGGATTCTAATTGTGCGAAATTGAAAAATAGTACATAGTAAAATTGAACAGGTATAAAATTTAACAACTCTTCATTCAAATAATCGTACTCCGGCTAGACATACCCTTTGTCTAAATGCGGCCGCAGACAAGTACATAGTAAATAGATCGGAACGGAATCCTAGGCTCAACCCTAGCCAGAGGACCCGGAACTACATACTTGTTGAAAAGAAAACAGTTTAAAGAACTCTATCGGAAAGCATACCTACTCAGGATGCTCCGTAAAACCTTCGCAAGTTGGTGATGTTCCACCTTCTGGGGATTACACGTCCGGACTGATCCGCCAGCTCATAACTCCCACCCGGATATGAGGCTGTGACTTGGTACGGACCTTCCCAGTTTGGTGCCAGTTTGCCAGTGGCCTCCTTCAGACTTTTATCATTCCTCCTCATCACCCAATCTCCGGGGACGAATGATTCATTCCTGACACGCTTGTCGTGGTAACGCTTCATCCGCTCCTTCACCTTGGCCTCATGCAGCGCTGCCTGCTCTCGTTTTTCCTCCAGGAGGTCCAAATCCAGCAGCCTGCTTGATCCGAGCGGAGAGCTCCGTCCGGCTTGGTCTTCATCCCAAGTTAGGGTCCGGAGACTGGGGACTCCCACTTCAGCTGGTATGACTGCCTCCGCCCCGTATACCAAACTGTACGGCGACTGGCCCGTGGCGGATCCTTCGGTCGTCCTGTATGCCCAAAGAACGCTTGGCAGCTCATCGATCCAGTTTCCTCGTGCCCCCTGCAAACGAGTCTTCAATCCGTTCACCACTGTCCGGTTGGTAACTTCTACTTGACCGTTGGCCTGAGGGTGGTAAACCGATGTGAGTCGCTGCGTAATTCCGTACTCCTTACACCAAGATCGAAACGGGTCATTCTCAAACTGAGCTCCGTTATCCGTGACGATGTACTTGGGGATTCCGTAGCGGCAGATGATGTTCTTCCAACAAAACTTAACGCAAGTGCTGCCACGGATGTTTGTGAGAGGTTCGGCCTCAACCCATTTGCTGAAGTAGTCGATTGCTACTATCAGGTACTTGAATCCTCCCGGAGCGGAGGGGAAGGGTCCGACCAGATCGATGCCCCATCTATCAAAAGGCCACGAGCCGGTGATCCCGACCCTTTCTTCTTGCGGAACATGAATGAGCGGAGCAAACCTTTGGCACTGCACACAGGAGCGGACGTACTTCTGTGCCTCTTCGAACAGGGTCGGCCAGTAGTAGCATGTGCACATTATTTTTCTCGCTATAGTCCGGGCTCCTTGGTGGCTACCGTTCGGTCCTTCGTGCATCTCCTTCACAATCCGCGCTGCCTCATCCGAGTCTACGCACCTTGACCATGTTTGGAGATATCCTTGTCTGAGCAGGGTTCCATCAACTATGGCGTAGTGCGGTGCCTTCTGTCGGATTTTCCGTGCCAGTGCCTTGTCTTCCGGGAGCTTTCCGTGCTGCAAATAGTCGAAGAAGGGGGCCATCCATGACTCCTTTTGCACCTCCACTGCTGCCACTAGCGGGACGTCGTAACTTCGGGCGGATAGGGTCTCCATCATTAGGTTGCTCTCCGCGTCTGGCTTGATCTCAGAAGAAGCAAGTTTGCTCAAAGCGTCCGCCTTACCGTTGTCCTCGCGAGGGATCTGTGTTATGGTAACGCCACGGAACTTGGCCAGTACTGGCTTAACCGCCTCAAGGTACTTCTGCAAACTCCGCTCCTTTGCCTCATATTCTCCATTCACCTGCTGAACCACAATCTGAGAATCGTTGTACACCGCAACGTCCGTGACCCCTATCTCCAACGCCAGTCGGAGTCCGGCCAGAAGTGCCTCATACTCTGCCTCATTGTTAGTTGCCCGGAAAGCGAACTGGATAGCATACCTGTACTCCATTCCTTGTGGGCTAGTAAGCAGGACACCAGCCCCGCCCCCATTAGCATGCGACGATCCGTCCACATGCAACTTCCATTTGTCAGAGGGTGGTTCCGATCCGGACGGCTCTCCTGAAGGTTCAGTCATTTCTACCAAAAAGTCCGCCAGGGCTTGTCCCTTAATAGCCTTCCGGGGATGGTACTTGATCTCGTGCTCTCCAAGCTCAACTGCCCACTTCATCATCCGTCCCGAGGCTTCCGGTTTCAGCATGATCTGTCTCAACGGATGATTCGTCAGTACCGTGATCGGGTGGCCTTGGAAGTATGGTCGGAGGCGCCGAGAAGCATGGACCAATGCCAATATCAGCCTTTCCAAAGCGGTATACCTTGTTTCCGGACCTTGGAGTGCCCTGCTCACAAAGTAAACCGGACGCTGTACCTTTCCATCTTCTCGGACCAGAGCAGAACTTATAGCGTGTTCCGTTGCTGCTATGTAGAGGAAAAGCTCTTCTCCGGGCAACGGCTTGGAAAGGGTAGGGAGGCTTGCTAGATGAGCCTTGAGATCCGTGAACGCTTGATCACATGCCTCGGTCCACTCGAACGGCTTGGCTCTTCGGAGTATGTTAAAGAACGGGAGCTGCTTCTCAGCCCCCCGAGCGAGAAATCGGCTCAAAGCGGCTAGCGACCCGGTCAGTTTTTGTACGTCCTTCACCCCTCTCGGAGGAGGCATCTCCATAAGGGCCGATATCTTCTCCGGGTTGACATCGATTCCTCGAGCCGACACCATGTAGCCAAGAAATTTCCCTGCTCCTACTCCAATGGTACTTTTTCCTGGGCTGAGCTTGAGATTCGCCATCCGGAGCACGTCGAACATCTCCCGGAGGTCGAACAAAAAAGATTCGTACGTCCGGCTCTTAACCACCATGTCATCCACATAGACCTCCAGGTTCCGTCCCATCTGGTTCCGAAACAGCTTGTCCGCCATCCTTTGGTATGTTGCACCTGCGTTTTTCAGTCCGAAAGGCATTTTCTTGTAACAAAAAGTACCAAAGTCAGTGATAAAAGATGTTTTGGGGCGGTCATCCTTGGCCATCGTAATCTGGTGGTACCCTCGGTGCGCATCAAAGAATGCCAACACTTGGTAACCAGTAATAGCCTCGACCAGCTGATCGATGGAGGGGAGCGGATAGCTATCTTTCGGACAGCATTTGTTTAGATCTGTGAAGTCAATACACATTCTCCACGAGCCATCGTGCTTCTTCACCAGAACTGGGTTTGCTATCCACTCCGGGTATGATATCTCCTCCACGATTCCGGCATTCAACAGTCTACCCACCTCCGCCCGGATCTCCTCCACGCGTTCCGGGGCGAGGGGCCTCTTCTTCTGCCTGATTGGTTTCAGCTCCGGAAAGACATTGAGCTTGTGGACTGCGATCTCCTCCGGGACGCCAGTCAAGTCCTCCGTCCCCCAGGAAAACACATCCTCGTACTCCGCCAACAGGCTTCGCAACTCCATCTTAACGTCATCCGGCATGTTCTTCCCCACACTGACTACCCCCTTCTGTCCGACCATCATATCCTCCACTTCATAGGATGGTGCTTCTCCATGGATAGCTCCTACCAAGTCCGCTTTGGCTTTTCCCTTGTCCGAGGCGGACAGCTTGGGTTGGCCCTCCCCGGATCGGGCATCCTTGATGGCGGTCAGCATGCAACTCCGAGCGGTTTGCTGGTGGCCCCGGACGGATGCGATACCGTTTTCCGTAGGGAACTTCATGATCAAGTGGAAAGGTGAACATATGGCCCGTGCCTGTGACAGCCAAGGTCTTCCGATGATCATGTTGTAAGGGGAAACAGCATCAATGACGGCGAAGTTACATTCCACCGTAGCCCGCTTTGTCGGGTCCTCGAAATCCGTCAGGGTGACTTTCAAAGGGATGACTCCGAGCGGATGGACAGTCCGTCCGGTGAACCCTGAAAGGGGGGTCTGACATGGTTTTAGGTTTTGTCGTCCGATCCCGAGCTGATCAAAGCATGCCGCGAACATGATCTCCACACTGCTACCGTCATCTACGAACACTCGTTTGATCAGCACGCCTTCGACATCCGCCATTACCACCATCGGATCCGAATGGGGAACCTGTGGGGGTACCGGATCCTCATCCGAGAAGGTGATAGTCTCGTTGGGCTTGAACCTCTTTTCTTGTATCTCGCCCGGAGGCACGTATCTGCTTTTGGCTTTGATCGCCGTCATGGAACAAAGTCCGTCGCCGACGATTCCGTTTATCACATTGATTACCCGAGGCTGAGCTGGGGGCGGAGCTGGTGCAGCCTGTCTTGGTGCCGGGTTTGCCGGATTAGCTTGATTCCCCCCTCGGGGGCGATTGTTCCTATTCCTTTTTCGACCCTGTCCGGCTGCAGCTGCCGGGGCTTGGGCCGGGCGTCCGGGTCCTTCTCCCGCCACGCAATCTCTTAGCTGGCCTGCTCCGATTAACCTTTCAATATCCCAACGAAGCGCCCTGCATCCCTCCGTGGTATGTCCATGTGACTTATGAAACTCACACCACTTATCCGCATTTGCTGGTGCCGGCACGCCAACAATGGGCTGCGGATCCGTAAACAAACCTCGGTGAACTGCAAGGATCTCCGTACGAGTCTTTGAGAGAGGGGTGTAGGTCGGACGAACAGCGGCTGCTGGTGCTGGTGCGGCTGTCGCCGGTGCGGGTACTCGTCTGACTTGATCCGTCCGGGCCGGAGCCCTTGCAGCAGTGGTTTGGGTCCCTGTCACCGTGAGAGACCTTTGCTCGAAAAAGCCCACTGTTGTCATCCGGACTTGGTTGGCATCATGCACCGTACAATGCATCTCTACTACCAACTGGAGGTGGTAATATGACGTAGGCATATTCTTCATGAGCTCGATGTAGAAAGCGTTGTCCCTCAGTCCGTTGACGAAGTTATGGATAATGGCCTTCTCCTGCAAATGCCGGTCCACCACCTTCATCGTCGCAGCTATGTACCGGGTGTAGAATTCCCAGGTAGTCTCCGTCTCCAGCTGCCTCATTGCCAGGACCGTGGCGAGGTTTACAAATGTGTGCTTCATAGCGGAATAGCGCCGGACCAGGGCTATGGCGAAATCCCAAAAATGTCGGAGTGTACCGTTCGGCAGACCCTTGAACCATGTTAAGCAGTTGCCCCGTAAGTATGAAGGTACCATCTTACACTGTAGCTCTTCCGGAATATCCCTAGCAATCATGATACTTGCATAAGTATGAACGAACTCCTCCGGATCACCTTCTCCGTTGTAGGTAGGTAGTCCGTCCGGAGCCTTGGTTCCGGCTGGCCACTTAAAACTTAACACCTCCGGAACCCAAGGTGACTGTGGCCCGATCCCATTCCGTCCGATTAGGCGATTGAGTCGGTCTTCAATGGAATCCGGACAGAAAGGTGTTTGAAAACCAAAACCTCCGGGGAATCCTCCTCCGGCAGGCTGCATCCCATACATCATCTGCTGCTGACCCCCGGGTCCTCCGGCAGGTTGCGTCCCAAACATCATCTGCGGTTGTCCCCCGGGTGCACCCCTCACATAGCCCTGCTGGGTACCGTATCCCTGCTGGGTTTGTGCTCCCCAGTAAGGCGGTGCATTCGGATTCAAACCAGCCGTCTGCTGTTGATGTCCGCCCGGGTAAGGGTTTAGGTTTGGTGCTCTTGGTTGGTCCGGAGGCGGCTTGTCCGCCTCACCTCGTTGAGCGGCCTTCCACTCTTGGAACTGCTGATACTCCGCCATGTTGGTCCTCAGGATGTTGCCTCCCAATCCGGAATCATGACGCTTACGCTCCTCCCGTCCGGCCTTCCGCCCAACTCGGGGTCTGATCGACCGGCTCTGAGCATCGTCTTCCGTGCTATACCCCTCTGGAGATTCCTCAGGTTCATAATCCTCAGCTTCCTCAGAACCGGATCTCTCAGGACGATCCGGATCGGGCGTCTCATCCCCTTCCGACGACTCCTGGTCATCATCCTGATTCTGATTCCGCGCCTCTCGTGCCGCTCGCTGACGCTCTCTAGCCTCGCGTTGTATATCAGCCAGAGTTCGTTCAGAAGCCGGCCTCTTCCCTTTTGCCTTTTCAGCTGCTAGGCGCTGTCGCCGACGCTCCTCAGCTGCGGCCTTCTTCTCTGCTGCCGCCTGTTTGGCTTGGAGAATCCGTTCCTTCTCAGCCGCTATCTTCTGAGCTCTAACTGTAGCGGCTTTTCTGGTCTTTGGCCCTCCTCCCGCTTCCTCCTCCGCCGGGAGAGGGTTCTTTCTTGGTCGTCCGCGCGGCGGCATGAACGTAACCTGCAACTGGAATTTTTAAGATCCCACTGGGCGTGCCAACTGATGCTACCAGCTTCCAGTCCCGGTCCGGATCAGACTTTTGTCCGTGCTCCGCGCGCTCTCACCTAAAGCCCTGCAAAACAACGCCCCGGAGTATCCCGAGGATATCTACTCCGGCGTGATGATGAAAGAGGGGCCTTTGAATAGGAGAGAGAATAAGGATATATTGAGAGAGTTTTTATCTGATAGAACATACCTTTCTCCACAAGTCCAAAGCTGTATTTATAGGTGTGAGTGGTCAGCCTCAAGCCCAGAGGCAGTGGACCGGATAACGCCATTCTAGCTGGCGTCATGTGGACCGGACTACTCTCTGGGCCGGAGCCTAGATATGGGCCAAAGCCCCTATCACCACAATTTTCACACGTAAATACATATTATGCCTATATATATATATATAGTTCCGTGCTAATGCATATATATGTAGTAAGGGAAAATTTTGATTAAATGCGATATAAGTTTCATAATTTCAAAATGGAGTGTAACTATAGAATAATTTCTAAAAAAATGATAATTTATTAGCCTTTATTCATGTAATTTTCTTCTTCTTGTATTAAAGATGTTTATACCCCTATTTTGTAGTCTATATTTTATTATAAATTTAGTTCAGTTTTGTGGACTCTAAATGTGATTAAAAATTAATTCAGCTCTGTCTAATACTTTTAATATTTGTTGACTTTCAATTTAGTTCACATTGAAAGAATTTAATTCAGTTCAATTTTACTAAATTCCATGAAGTTTATTTAATTTAAATTTGGGTTAACTTAAATCAAATTAGTGTTCATCCCAATTTTAATAATTCAAATTAGTTTTTTAAGTTTGCAAAATTTTGATTTAAATTCACTCAAATAATTTTTGAATTTTTTTAAATTGAATTTGAAAAAAGCTTAATGAAACTAAACTAATCTTTATACAAAAGAATTTAATTTATTTTAACTTCATAAATTTAATGAAATTAAATTGAACTGAACTGAATTTAATATAAAATATTTAGATGTTGCTGAAAATAATCTTAATTTAATTACAGTAAGTTTGTGAGCTCAAAACAAACTGAATTGAATAGGAGTAAATAAGATGAATATGTCTTTAATTCGAGAATTAAATTACATGAATATTTGTTAATAAATTACCGCTCTTTTTAGAAATTATGTAAAAGTTACACCCCACTTTCAAATTATGAAACTTATACCGCCCTTAATCAAATTTTTCCCGTTATGATTTAATAATAGAAATAATACTTTTATTTGTCATTTTTCAAATTTCATAGAATTTGAAATCTGATTAAAATTTTGATGATTTATTCATCATATAATATTTGTTATATCCATATATTATCTTTTTACTAGGTATATATTAAAAAGTAGAAAGTGGCGGCGTAAATATAAATAAATAAAAAACACCGCCGCCGGAAATAATATTGTAAAACATAAAACGATATTTTATGTTGCGTTTTGAAACAACGACGCCGCCGTAAAACCTAGGAACAAATTAGCCTATATATATGTTACTTTTCAAAAAAAAAAAAAATTAGCCTATATATGTTAAGCAATTAATTAGACACGCTAATTATAGCAAAATAATCACTATAGTAGTAATTATAGTGAACTGCTCGGCAATCAGAACTAATTAGGTATGTGCCTATGTTGCTAATTATGAAACTTATTTTCCTGTGCACGCTACATGGAATAATTAGCCTATTTATGTTAAGTCACCATATTAATCCTTTATTCAATAAACAATGCAGCTGCAACCATCCATATATTACCATATCAATTTTGTATTAAATAAATGACGCAACAGTAGTTACCATATTAAAAAATTTAGTAGAGAAAATCGGTTCACAAATATAAAAAAGCTTTTAGTAACTTTCATTTTATTTTAGAAATAATTGGTTTAGCCACCATCTAATAATTGAATAATTGATTTTCCTTTTGAGAAAGTCTCCTGAGAGTCCAACTTTTCTGACTTTCCATAAGAGTTTTTATACGTTTTAACTTATACAATGTACCTTTTAATTTGAACTGTAAAATTTGTTATTTGAATTTTATTAATGTTTTAATGTAAATTCATGAATTTTTGCATTAAAACATGTTTTACTATATGTTCACTTTGATACTATCAATGTTTTAACACAAAATAGTATCACTTGACCTTAAATATATAGTGGTAGTTCCATAACACTTAGGAAAGTCGGACTTTCTAGAGACTTTGCCTTTCCTTTTTCTTTCATCGTTATTTGTATTTTCATTTTTCATAATTATATAATTAATAGTAATAGATAATTGAATACCATATTTATATATGGTATTTAATTCACTATTACTATATAATTATATAATTATATAATTTTATGGTATGTAAATTTATTATATGATATTTGCATATTCATTTTCCATATGGGGATTGCTGTCCCACGTCCTCTTTGATCGTTATATAAACCTCACTCTCATCTCCCACACAAAAAAGAGAGCGTGCCCCTTTACGTACGTATGTTTTACCAGACAAATGAGGGGATTTGTTGAACTTACTAGCATTGGTGGGGATCGTTTGCACTAATTACCACAGGTTCGTTAAATGTTATTATGAACAGTTAGGAATAGGCAGCGTTGTGGAGACGCTGTGCGGACAAGCATACGAAGCTCATAAAGATCAACCATTCTTCTAACCCTAACCGAAACTCTAATAATGTTCGCCTAAATAATCTCGAAGCCGATCCTCATCTTCCTCAGCCAGTTGCTGGAAATCGCTGCAGTCGCTGCCTTATTCAGCTACGGTCTGATCCCGCAGCTCTTCGCGTACTGTGCAAACTTCCCCATTCAGAAATTTCTCCAGTCTCAGAGCATCGTGGCCCCGAGCACTTACATTTCAGCCGCCATGGTTTTCCTCCACGCGGCTTTGAGCTACGTCGCGGTTTTCAAGCTCGGGCTCGGTTTGCTCGGATCTGCACTGGTTTTGAGCTTCTCGTGGTGCGTGTGATCTGGCCAGTTTATCTACATTGTGTTCGGTGAGAGGTTGAGTGACACGTGGCGTGGATTCAGCGTTGAGGCTTTTCACGGTCTCTGGGATTTCTTCAAGCTCTCGGCTGCATCAGCTGTGAAGCCTGTGATGCTCTGCTTGGAAACGTGGTATTTTCAGATTCTGGTTATGTTGGCTGGGCTTCTTCCCAATCCTGAGGTCGCATTGGATGCTCTTTCCATATGGTAATCTTTCGATAACCCATACTGAAACTGGCTGTGTGTGATTAGATCAAATGGAACTGGATGGTCAGTATTTTGAATATAAAAACAGAGTGAACATAAGGTGTTATATATTTTAATAAGATTCTTAATGCACAAATGAAATCTCTAGAAAGACTTAAAGGTACAATTTTTTAGAGCTTATATCTAACAGGATTGAATTGAGTTAAAAGTAAAAAAATATTATATCAAAAATTAGAATTGATATAGTTAAATTAAATTAAATTCATCAAATCATTTCTTTCTGAATTGAACTAAAATCAAGATACATGTTATCAGATAAAACCCGGTTATGCATGTTTTTAAGAGGTTTAATGCATGCATTGATTTTTTTGTGGTGGTTTGAAAGTTAAGTTATGTTTATTGTGACTTGATATTATATGTGGGGTGGTTTTGAAAGTTGAGAGATTTGATATCTTTTGTGCCACAATAATATTTTCTTTTTCTGGTGGTGTTTGGTTATTACAATGTTGTTTCATGGTTTAATGTTAATCTTTTACTACATATATTGAATAGTAGAAAATGAATATATAAAAATATATTGAACAACACGTTGCCCTGGAATGTTAATAATAATACGAGCATTATTAGTTTAATTAATTACAATAACAACATAAATTGTCAATGAAAAATAAGGTTCTGCGACTGGAGGTTCAAATGGATATTCACAAGTGAGGAAGAAATCAACAAATGTGTCGTGTGTAGTAACTAATCAAGTTAGACGATTAGGCTTTTGAAAGGCTCCAATTTGTGTACCTTTTCGAGTTCGCATTTGAATAATTTATTGTTGCCAAGTTCACATTTTCAATGATAATTATGTTGTGTTTTTGTTGGTTACAAACTTATAAAATTGAAAATATCATTGGTCATTGTTTGGGATTGTTTTAATTATTAAGTGTTTTTTTAATCCCGAGAGCAATATTTATTCAACTCATGCAAAAGTGCATGATTGCTTAAAATTAGCACATCCATAAAGAAACTTCTTTAATTATGGAAAAAGGGTTTATTATTTAAAAATGGATATTGGTCCGACAAATGAAGGGTCATAACATGTAATTATTTTAAAATTATAGTTAATTAACTAATTTTAGAGAGCACGAGGGACAAATAAACATAAGAATTTTTAAAAATAAATAAGAGTCTGTGAAAGATGTCATATTAAACTTCTCTTTATAAAATTGTATTTTATTATATACGTTTATATAGGTAAGTGAACAATTAGGCAAAGATTGATATGTATCGTTAATTCATAAACATGTATTATTAAAATTATACATGGTAAATATGAATTTATATGTTTGCTTCAAACGGGTGATTAAAGAGCCACTACCTTGACTATGTCGAGGGTCTCTATTTCATCATTTATACCAAGATAAATATTGCATATACAAAACATACTAATACAATAAGTAGTACATAGATATGGCATCTAAAAGATGATTTTGATTAAAAGGAAATTGAATTGCTGTGAGTGATTGTATGTATATATATATATATATATATATACACCGTGAAACGTTTTTTAGTGATGATATATGATACAAATTAGGAGAAAACTACGTGTTCCCATATACAAAACTCTACGGCGGCTAAAACTTATATGTTGCCATGGTTTGGGTTAATTTTGGTAATTATTTATGTTTATATAGTAATAAATGGTACACTAAATTTTTATGGAATATGTATTACGTACGCATGCAAGTGTCCATATACTATATAGTAAAAAAAACCTACAATTCAGTTGTTCAGAATCACTCATTGATGTTGAATAAAAAAAGTTTTATAGTATACTTATATTTACAATGTAACATATTTGTAGTCTATATGTGTAATTATAATTTTAATGATCTAATCGATATTTGACAGTTATAAGAGATTCTAAGAGCAATAAAGAAGATGTTAACTGCAGATAATATTATGCTTATAAGATGCAAATGAGAGAATCAATCAATGTTCTTACATGTCGGTTGACTGAAGTCGATGCATACATAAAAATTGAGACAAGTAGACTCCAATTCCTGGCAGAAAATCAAGGAAATTTACAAACTGAGATGGCTCGAGATATTGTTGACGGTCTTGATGTTGATTAAAAATCGGTAAGGATTTTGGATTTGTAAAATTCTTCCGCAGATACCTCGATGCTATGACTATTGTAAATAAATTTGGTAAACCTGATTTATTCTTGACAACGACATGCAATCCGCACTGCCCAAGATACAAGAAAACTTGCTCAATGGTGAGCATCCCAATGATAGGTCTAATTTGGTTGCTCGAGTTTTTAAAGGCAAACTTGATTAGTTTAAAGAAGAGTTGATTAAAAAAGAACTTATAGATGCAGTTGGATCTATAATATATTCTATCGAATACCAAAAAAGAGGTTTGCCACATTGCCACATGTTGATTATTTTAAAACCACACTACAAGCCGTTGGGGCCGGAAGCATATTTACAGAATTGTTTGTGACGAAATTCCGGATATTGAAACATATCCTCATTTAAAATGGAGGAATCCAGGGCGAAATGACACATGTTTTCACAAGAACCAATTTACTTATAAATCTACTTTAATTACATATAGTCTTACACTATTTTATGTTGTAAAAATAGGATTTCCTACAAGAAAGAAATAATGTCGTTGAAAGTAAAGATTACACCGTGTTCCTCCAAACTCCAAAACCTAAAAATGTAGAAGTTCATACTAGATACTTAGTGGTATATTTACAAGTGGTGAGTACAATGCCACCCTTATCTCACCGTGATGAATACGACGCTCCAATAATACAACTACGAACGAGTAAACACACACAGACTGCGCATACTCAAATATAATAATACACTGAAGTCGACTATGAAGTAAATAAGAGGTCAAAAATAGTGAACTAAAAGCAACACTTTACCTTAATTATTGTACTTTAATTATTTTCAATCATTTTACTTTTCAAAATTTCTATTATACAACATTATTCATTTTACATAATTAATTATTTACAAAATTATTTGTATCAAATATTTACTTTGTATTCACATACTAATTATTATTATTTAACAATTACATCATAAAAACCGCGCAGCGCGCGGTCCGGTTAAACTAGTTAATACTAAAAAGTTATTCTCACTTTTTTTGGTACCAGATTTTGGTTTGCTATTTTTAGCATTTTTTTATACAAACTTAATTCCTAATCAATTTCAAATATATTCCTTCCTTCATTTTTAAAAGTATTTCGTCCATCTCATTTTTTGGGTAAAAGTTTAACATATTTTATATAGACTTAAATCTTAATCAATTTCTAACTTCTAATACATAAATAATTCTTTCCCTTTTATATTTCTATCATGATTTGGTTTATTAGTTCTCCTTATATTCGATTATAATTGAACTGAACTCAAATACAATAATAAATTAATAATTGTTGAGAAATTGGGGAGATTATTATTTAGTTTTTTTGATATTTTGTGGACAAATTTAATATTTTGTTACTTTGATCTCGATCTACATCAGCACAAATATGGAGAAATATGGTCAAAATTTGAATTTCGCAAAGAGCATCAGTTTAGGTGGTTTATAGTCCTCTCATCTTTTACTAGGTATATATATAAAAGCAAAAAGTGGCAGCGTAAATATAAATAAAAAATAAAATACCGCCGCCGGAATTTTATTAACAAAACTATAAACGACATAAGATGCAGCGTTTAATGGAAGCACAGCCGTAGTCAGTTGGACATAATTTGGAAATGAAAGGATGCTCCGATAAATGAAAGTGATTTGGAAATAGATTTTACCTTAGGAATTATTTACTTTCCTTATATGCATCATTCCTAATATATATAATCAACCAAATCCTCACTATTAAAATTATTTACTTATTTATAATTTATTCCTTATACATAATTAACTAAATCCTACTGATGCTGCCTGCCTGGATGGTCCGAGTAGTCCCCTGATCCCCGATCGGACAACCTGGCCCTGCAAGACAGAGCTCCGGGAGGTACCCGAGGGTAGACCCTCCGGTGTGATGATGAAAGATGGATCCGGGAGAGAAAATGGGTAATCACTTGAATAATCAGAGAATACTTACTTGGAATAGTGCTGAGGAGCACTATTTATACAGTGATACCTGCTCCTATCGTGGTCCATGCTTTCTATGTTGTTTAGCGTATCTGTCCTTGTCCGAGTTGAGCTGTCCCGGATACTTCCATATTAGCTTACCTCATCATGGGCCGAGCCCGAACTGCCATGGGGTAGTTGGGCCTGGGCCTGATATCACCACTAGCCCCCCGGAAGCCGGTCCTTTCGGCCGAGGAAAGAGGCTTCGCCTGTCCGAGGGCGAGAAGGGGTGGCTTCCCAAATTCTGTCCTGCCCGACAAGAGTGGCACGTGGCCACGATTCTCTAGCGCCATTTAATGACGTCTGCGCTCCTTTCTCGTTTTCCGAAAACATTAATCATTGCTTTTTCGTTTTCCTGTTTCGATCCTCTATAAATAACCCCTCCGTTCTCGCACCCGTTTTATCCTTGTTTTCTCGCTTTCAAATTTCAAATACTCTCTTCGTTTCTAGATCTCGAATTTTCTTCCCCAATCCTCTTTCCTCCGTTAGCTATGTCGTCGACTGCTGCAAACAATAATTCCGGCAATGATGCCCAAGATCAATCTCCGACCGCCTATACTTTGGCCAGTACTTCCCGCGAAAGCTCTCCTCCCCTCCCTGCGGGTCAGAGGCCGCCCTCTCCTCTCAAGCCGGTGTACTTGTCCCGATCTATGCACCCTTCCGGTCCCAGGTTCAGGAGGTCCAAGAACGCTGAGCAGAGGGTTCTGGACACTGCACGGGCACATTCCCTCTTAGCCGACGAATGGACGAAGAAGTGCCTTAGTGGTATGGGCATACCCTTACCAGTCGACGCCCAACTCGTGTCTGTCTCTCCGGATGAATCGATCAAGGATATCTTTTGCATCCCCCGGATTCATTTAATGTGGGGTCTGAGCCTACCCGTCCCCCGGCTGTACTCCAGGTTTATGGAGGTGTACGAGGTGTCCCCGGCCCAAGTTCATCCCAATGTGGTGGCAGTGATGATGGGATTTCTGGTACAATGCCGGAGGTTTGATGTGACTCCCTGCTTCAACCTCTGGAAATCTTTCTATCTCATGATCCGATGCCCTGGCAAGGAGGAGATATGCACTGTGCAAGCCCGGCCTGGAGTTCAGGACTTCATAGTGGGCAAGAAAGACTCCTACAAGGGTTGGCAGCAGAAGGGGTACACCAAGGTGAATCCGACGCTATATGCCGGTCCCAAATGGAGAAAGCAAATAGTCGCGGATGCCCGGGAGGCCTTCTTGCCGGACAAGCACCGGGCGAACCATACCCTTCTGTCCACCAAGCCCCTAAATCTGGAGCAGTATTGGCTAGCGACCAATTCTATCTACCTCTTCCCGGATGAGATATATCCGGCTGACGTCTTCCAGGTTAGCCGATGGGCTATGACCTGGCCTCTGCAAGGTTCGGATTCAGTACTTTATGCCATTTTTGTTTATTTCTGCTTTATTGCAATCCTTTCTTATTCTTTGTTGTTACAGCTCCCGCTGTTGCTCACGACCCCGCTGCCCCTATCCCGGAGAAGAAGAAGGCCAAGAAAGCCGGGACTGAAACGGCTGAATCTACCAGTGGCCGGCAGCACGGTCCGAAACCAAAGACTCCTGTGGTTACTCCTCCCATCAATACTGAAATCCCTATCCAGACTACCGAACCGTCGCCATCCGTTAACAAGGAGGTCAACAGTCCGATCCCCGAAGTGGTGGAGATCGACTCTCCAGTGCATGAGGATGCCCCCGAGGTGACTCCTGCCATCATCCCCACTCCAAATCTCCATGACCTCCAACTAACCCCTGCCGGGTCTTGTCCTCTTGACCCCTCCCTGCCGCCCTCAGGAGCACAGACGGAATCTCAGCGCGAGGGTGGGTCTTCCGGCCGCGGACGGTTTGTATTCCGTCCCACGACTTCGGCAGACACAAGGTCTCCTGCTGCCAAGTATACCACCCTTTCTGCCCCTATCATTCCAATTCCTCCATCTTATCTAAACAAGCGGAAGTCCGGGGAAGCCCTAAGCAAGGACGCCAAGAAGGCGCGGGATGGCAGGTCTCTTTCCCTGACCTCGGAGCCGACTACTATCAGCAAACCCCCGGTTACCCCTTCTGATCAACAGGTAACTTTCTTTCCCGGTTTCCCCGCTCATATCCATACTTAAGCTTATGTTATTTTTTTTACAAAAGAACCTTGTCCCTCGTAGGTCCAGCAGCTGAGCTCGGAATTTGCTAACTCTTCGGAGTTTCAAACCGCCCTGTCTTCCTTCCTCTCTCGTCAGTTGGAGAGGAAAGATGAGCAGGTCCGGGCCGAGAGGGAAGAGTCGGCCAAACTTCGGGAGAAGATAAGCCAGCTGGAGGGGGAGCTGGCTGCGGCCCGGGAATCCGGCTACCAGGATCGACTGAACTTTGCCGAGGCTGTTGTGGACAAAGTTCTGGCTAGCGGGACCCTATCTCGCCGTTTGACCGAGCTCAATCTGGCCGCCAGCTCCCACCAATGCCACAACACATACATGGAGATCCGAGGCTGGTTTCCTCCCCAGATCCGGGAGACTTTCAAGAAGCAGTGGTTTAATCCTAACTCCGAAGCTCAGCAGCTTCACTTGCTCACCGTGCTGCAGAAAGGAGGGGTGAGAGGCTTATCTCCGGCACTCTGGGAGGCCTTGCAGAAGAGTCGCATGTCCACCGAGGATGTCCGGAGCTGGTCCTCGGATGTCGTCCGGCTACCCGGGACTTTGCCCCCTGCTCCCCCATCCGGATCTGACCTTCCTGAGGATGACAACTTTACCCCATACTGTACCATGTATGACCTCTACCGGGGCCTCTTTGATCCGAAGGACATCGAGGGTGGCGATTCTCCCTCTCCTGGGCCCGGTGCTGCTGGTGACAACGTTGCCAATCCGCCTCCCTCCCCCGAGCTAGTGTTCGGATCCGAGGATGAAGACAGCGACGATGGAGGGAAAGGCGACTCCAACAATATTCGTTAGGCTTTTTCTTTTTCTCTTTCCTATTTTATTTACTTCTTGTACTCCACTGCCCGGTTCTCCGGACTATCAATAAAAAGTTCTTCTTCCCCCTTACTGTTCGTCTCTTTTTAGCTGTTTTCCTATCTTTTTTCTTTCCCCCTTTGTCTTTTTTTTTTTTGTAAAAAACGATTTAACTCTGGTTTCATCATGATTAGGGGCTACCTCTTCAACCTCCTTCCCCGGGTCATACTCGGACCGGCTGTCCGGGGCTAATGGATCTGTTATCCGAGGGTGGGCTCGGGTCTTTGATATCGGAGTTCCCTGATCCCGATTGCTTGCTCACCTGTCTTCTTCAGATCCAGGAGGACTTCGGATCCCTGTCGAAATGCTATCGGATGGCCTTCGAGAATATTGGCCGAGTTCTGGAATTCGACCAAGTTATGACTGAGCAGGAGGCCCAACACCACAATTTCCAGGTCCGGATCCAGGAGGTGTGGCATGATGTCATCCTGTACTACAATAAGTGCCAGCGAATGCAGAACACGACCGAACTCCGTAGGCAAGTCACCACGCTGGAAACCGAGAACGAGAGACTGGCCACTAGGAATCGGACCCTGCAGCAGGAGCTGGTAATAGTTCATCTTTCTTACCACCTGCTGGGCCTCCGCCAGGGGGAGGTCGACATTCCCGTACTAACTGACGTCCCTCGAGCCGTCGACGATCTCATCGCCTGGATGGAAAGTTCTGATCGGACATCGGGCAGCTGGGCATCTGCCTACCAGGCAGCTAAGGGTTGGAGGAAGAACATAATGAGTCGAAAAATCCTTCCCGAATCCTTATCGCGCATTCCTCCTCCGGACGAAGTCGACCTGGCCTACGAAAAATATGAGCATGCTCCTCAGCTTTTGGACTTGGAAGCTTCAGAGCGGCGCTTGGCGCGGCTCCGGACGGTCGCAGCCCGATTCCGTGCCCAATACCCTGGTCAAGGAAGGGCTTCCGATCCTGCTCAGGGGGCCGATCCTCCACCTCGCGGCGATTCGCGCCCGCCCCGGAATGACAAGAAAGGCAAAAAGAAAGTCACTGGGACTGAGGAGGTATTGACCAGGCCGAGAGCTCCAAGGCAAACCCCTGTCCGAATCGGGGGTCCGGCTGCTACTAACAGGGTCTCTGCCCAAAGCAGACAACGAACGCCTAACCCGGCGACAAGGACAGGCGGCGCTCCTAATGATAGCTCGGACGTTCCTCACACTTCGGACGAAGAGCAGCGGATGCTGGAGATGGCTGTCCAGAGGAGTCGTCGCGAGACCAGAAGAATTCCTCCCGGCGAGGCGTCTTCCTCCCGGGCTCCCGAATAGGGTAGTTTTCTATTGTATAAATCTTCTGAGCCTGTTGCGGCCCGGACCTGTAGACAGTTGTAACCCTTCTATTTCCTTTTATTTCGGACATGTATATAAAAATTTTCAGTTTATGACATATCCTTCAATTTTAAAATTCCAATGCGCGCATTCATTCTTTCATTTAAAAACCGGGCACAAGGGGATAAACCCCCCTCTTTCTTTACAAAAATCCCTGCTCCCAGGGTGTCCTCTTTCCTACCCTTCGGTCATCCGACCTCTAGGTTCCTGCCCCGGGCTCCTGCCACCGGGACTCTATCCTACCTAGGCATCTAGTGCCAGAGGCTATTCTACCTAGGCATCAAGTGCCAGAGGCTATTCTATCTAGGCAACAGGTGCCAGAGACTATCCATAGAACCGCCTGAGGTTTGCTATGTTCCACCTTCGGGGGACTCCCTTCCCCGCTGAATCTTCCAGCACGTAACTCCCGCCCGGGTGGGCTTCTATCACCCGATACGGTCCTTCCCAGTTGGGTGCCAGCTTGCCCTCCGGCTCCCGGTGACTCTTGTCGTTTCTTCTCATAACTCTGTCTTCTACCTTGAACTGCTCCTTCCTTACTCTCCTGTCGTGATACTTCTTAACTTTCTCCTTCACCTTAGCCTCGTGCAAGGCCGCCCTCTCTCTTCTTTCCTCCAACAGGTCCATATTTGTTCTGATTTCTTCTTCGTTCTTTTCTTCAGAGGCCGGCTCGGCTGTCCGAAGACTAGGGATGCCAATCTCAGCCGGGATTACCGCCTCGGATCCATACGTCAGACTGTAGGGGGATTCTCCGGTTGCCGAACTTTCCGTAGTCCGGTGAGCCCACAAAACACTCGGGAGCTCATGCACCCAGTTACCCTTTGCTCCCTGTAGCCGGGCCTTGATCCCATTCACAACTGTCCGGTTCGTCACCTCCACCTGGCCGTTTGCTTGCGGATGATAAACTGACGTCAGCTTCTGGCTTATCCCATATTTCACACACCAGGATTTAAAAGGATCATTCTCAAACTGCGCTCCATTGTCAGTTACTATGGCCCTCGGAACTCCGAACCTGCATACAATGTTCCTCCAACAAAACTTCACGCAGGTAGACCCCCGGATGTTAGTCAGGGGCTCGACTTCCACCCACTTGGTGAAGTAATCGATAGCCACAATCAGGTACTTCAAGCTCCCGGGAGCGGTAGGGAAAGGTCCGACCAGATCCAGTCCCCATCTGCTGAAAGGCCAGGCACCTGTTATCCCCATCATCTCTTCCCTTGGTATATGCACTAGCGGTGCGAACTTCTGGCACTGAAGGCATGACCGGACCCTATCCTGCGAGTCTTCAAACATGGTAGGCCAGTAGAACCCCAGCCGTAAAATATTCCGGGCCACAGTTCTGGCCCCTTGATGACTACCATTCGGGCCTTCGTGAACCTCCCGGACCAGGTACTTGCCCTCTTGCTGCTCCACACATTTCAGCAATGGCTGGAGATAGCCTCTTTTGTACAGTACCCCATCCTGTAGTGTATACTTCAGAGCCTTGACCCGGATTTTCCTAGCCATCACTCGGTCGGCCGGGACTGCTCCTGTCAGGAGGTACGCTCGGATCGGGGCCATCCAAGAGTTATCTGGCACTACTTCCACTGCCAGGATCTCATCACCCTGTTCATAACTTCTCCTCTCCAGCGTCTCCCTTCTGAGAGGTGCTTTCTGCCCTGGCTTTAATTTCGAAGATGCCAACTTACTTAACGCGTCGGCCTTTTCATTCTGTTCTCTCGGCACCTGCTCCAGGCTAAAACTATCGAACTGCCGGATCATGGACCGGACCAGCTCCAAGTACTTCTGCAGACTTCTCTCCTTTGCTTCGTATTCCCCATTCACCTGCTGAACTACAATCTGAGAGTCGCTGAAGGCCCGGATCTTTCCTATCTTCAATTCCCGAGCCAGTTTGAGTCCTGCCACTAACGCCTCATATTCTTCCTCGTTATTTGTGGTCTTAAAATCGAAGTGCAACGCATAGTGGTACTCCTCTTCTCCCGGGGATGTTAACAATACCCCGGCTCCACTTCCTCCCGCATGTGCTGACCCGTCGACATGCAGCGTCCATCCCGGGCCTACCTCAGGCACCTCCTCAGCGCCCGTATCTGACCCGGCCATCTCTGTCAGGAAATCCGCCATTGCCTGGCCCTTGATGGCTTTCCTCGGCTGATATGTTATCTCATGTTCACCCAACTCTATGGCCCACTTCATCAAACGCCCCGACGCCTCTGGCTTAAGCATCACCTGCTTCAGGGGGTGATTGGTCAGAACCACAACCGGATGAGCCTGGAAATACGGGCGCAGTCGCTTCGAGGCGTAAACCAGCGCCAACACCATCTGTTCCAAACTTGTGTATCGAGTTTCCGGGCCCTGTAATGCCCGACTGACGAAGTATACCGGACACTGCCTCCCGTCTTCTTCCCGGACCAAAACCGCACTGACAGCCGATGCGGACGCGGACAAGTATAAGAGCAAATCCTCCCCCTCCTTTGGCTTCGAGAGGGTCGGGAGCCGACTCAAATGTTCCTTCAGATCCCCGAATGCCTTCTCACACTCCTCCGTCCACTCGAACTTCTTTGCCTTCCTTAATATGTTGAAGAAGGGAAGTTGTCTCTCGGCACCTTTTGACAGGAATCGGCTCAAGGCTGCCAGGGAACCCATCAGTTTCTGCACTTCCTTTACATTCTTTGGCAACTGCATCCGGCTTATCGCCTCCACCTTCTCCGGATTGACATCAATCCCCCGGCTAGACACCATGTATCCAAGGAACTTCCCGGCCGCTACTCCTACAACACTCTTCTCGGGGTTTAACTTCAGGTTGACCTTCCTCAGAATGCCAAACATTTCTTCCAAGTCTTCCAGGAAACTGGGGTAGCTTCGGCTCTTTACCACCATGTCATCAACGTACAGCTCCATGCTTCGGCCCAACTGATTTCGAAATATCGAGTCTACCATCCGCTGGTACGTCGCCCCTGCGTTCTTCAAGCCGAACGGCATCCGCCGGTAGCAATAGGTTCCGAAATCTGTGATAAAAGCTGTTTTCGGCTTGTCTTCTCCCGCCATTTGAATCTGGTGATAGCCCCGGTATGCATCGAAGAAAGCCAGAGCCTCATATCCGGTGATGGCTTCCACCAACCGGTCGACCGGGGGCAGAGGGTAACTGTCTTTCGGGCAACACTTGTTAAGATCCGTGAAATCGATACACATTCTCCAGGACCCATTATGCTTCTTTACTAACACCGGGTTAGCCAACCATTCCGGGTATATAATCTCCTCTACTACCCCGGCTTCCAGCAACTTCAACACCTCCTGTTTCACCACCTCGGCCCTATCCCCAGCTAGGGCCCTCTTCTTCTGTCGGATCGGCTTTAATTCGGGGTATACATTCAGCTTGTGGAGAGCTAACTCCGGAGGTACGCCTGTGAAGTCTTTCTCTTCCCATGCAAACACATCTTCATATTTTGAAAGCAAGGATCGTAACTCTTCCTTCACATCGGTCGGCATTTTTCTCCCGACCTTAATCATGCCTCGGCTCCCCACCTGCATATCTTCTACATCCCCCGGACCTACTTCTCCCTGCACTGCTCCAACCGGGGCCTTCCTAGCCTCCTGAAGGGCTGTGAGCATGCAACTCCTGGCCGTGGACTGGCTTCCTCGAACCGTCGCTACCCCCTGACCAGTTGGGAACTTCATGGTCAAATGGTACGTCGAGCAAATGGCCCTGGCCTGAGCCATCCATGGCCGTCCGATGATGATGTTGTATGGAGACTGAGCGTCTATAACCGCGAAATTGCACCGTACCGATGTCCTCTTGCTCCTGTCCGAGTCATCGACCACTGTTACTGTTAAGGACACCACCCCCAAGGGATGCTCTGTGCGATCGGTAAACCCTGACAAGGGAGAAGTGCTCGGGCGAAGGTTATGGCGACCTATTCCCAGCTGGTCGAAGCAAGAGGCGAACATGATTTCTACACTGCTTCCGTCATCAATGAACACTCGCTTGACCGTAAACCCCTCTATCTCCGCTGTGATCACCATCGGATCCGTATGAGGCGTCAGGCTGGGCACCAGATCCTCATCCGAGAAGGTGATGGCCTCGGTAGGGCGCAGTCTCTTCCCCCTGTCCTCGCCAGCCGGCACATACCGGCTCCGGGCCTTAGCCGCTGCGTGAGACTGGGGCCCACCCCCTACTTCGCCATGTATGACGTTTATCATCCGGGGAGGGACCTGGTTGACTGGTTCCGGGGCCATGACCAGAGCCGCTGCACCCGGCTGGGCAGCCGGTGCCGGAGCTCCTCGCTGGTTATCATTCTGCGGCCTGTTCCTCCAATTCCTCTTCCTCCCCGCTCCGGCCTGCTGCCCTGCCGCCGGGCGCTGGTTCTCCTGGCTCACACAGTCTCTTAGCTGCCCTCTCTCGATCAACTTCTCAATCTCCACCCTTAAGCTCCGGCAACCATCTGTTGTGTGTCCGTTAGACTTGTGGAAAGCACAATATTTGGCCGCATTCGCCGGAGTAGGGTTTCCCGGTATGGGAGCCGGGTCTCGAAACAGATTTCGATGAATTGTCAGGATCTCCGACCGGGTTTTTGTCAGGGGAGTAAACGTTTCAGCCCGAGGGGGGTCTACCCTCGGCCTCACCGGAGCTGGGCCCGCTTCCCTCCTGGCAGGATCAACAACCCGAGCCCTGTCGCCTTTTCCCATCCCCTTGTCCTCGAAGTACCCTTCTTCCTTCCTCTTCTTGCTCCCTTCCAGAAGCGAACAATACATCTCCACCTCAAGATCCAACTGATGAAAAGTGGTCGGGATATTCTCCATCAGTTTTGCCCATAGCACCTCATCTCTCAGCCCTGCGATGAACCCTGCTATCAGGGCCTTCACCTGAGCGTCTCTGTCGATCACCTTCATAGAATCATCCATGTACCTCCTGTGAAAACCCCGAACTTCTTCTTTTGCCGACTGCCGACTATAGGCCACCTCGGCCAAAGGGAGGTACTTCTTCCTTTTGGTCTCATATCTGTGCATCAGAGCTCTGGAAAAGTCATAGTAATTTCTAAAACTTTCCGAGGGTTGTGCCTCGAACCATGACAAACAGCTTCCCCTCAAATACGAGCTCACCAGCTTGCACATCAGTTCCTCCCGAATGTCCCGTGTTCCCATGACATTATGATACGTCCTGACAAATTCCTCTGGATCAGTCTCCCCACTGTAGGTCGGCACCCCCTCCGGGACTCTCATTCCCATCGGCCAAGGGAAAGTGCTGATGTAACCTATCCAGGGGGAGGTAGGCCTTCCTCCATTCCTTCCTATCAACCGATCCAATCTCTCCTCTACCGAGTTTAGAGCCGCCGGGGCCCGATCTACCACCACCGGGTATGTGCCATAGGTTCCCGCGACTGGGGCCGGCTGAGCCGTGGCGTATCCGGCCATCGGTGCTTGGCTCTGCATCCACACCGGTCCTTGTATCCCGGGGGCCCAGCCCCCCGAGGCTCCGGGGGGTTGGGCGTAGTACCCTCCTGGTGCCGGGGGGTACCCCTGATATCCGTGTTGAATCATCCCGTGTCCTGGAGCTCCATACCCGGGATAGCCCCCGCCTTGGCCATATCCTGGCACCATTCCGGCCAGTTGCCCTACACTCCCAGCCTGCCTTTCCAAGTCTATCACCACCGGAGGCCGAAGACTCTCCTGCCCGTGAACGGCAGGGGGTCCTCGGCTGACCACCTCCGCAGCCAATGGAGGTAAACCCGCAGGAGGTCCCATCGGGGTCGGGTTGGATCCTGAACCGGGCTGAACCGGGGGTACCCGGACCTCAGACACCGGAGGATTCGACTGTTCTTCAGTCGGTTTCGTTCCCGATCCTGATCCTTGCTTCGCCGCCAGCCAACGACGGTACTCCTCCTCCTGGGTGGCAGCAAACTCCCTTCTGTCACGATCATCCTGCGTCATTCCCGGTTCCCTTTCTCCTTCCGGCTCTGACTCTCCTTCAGAGACGTCTGGATCCGAATGCACCGGAGCCTTCCCCTTGCGCGCTCGATCCCTCATTTGTCGCAAAGTAAGGTCCTCCTCTACTGCTTCCGGTCTTCTCCCTCCTCTGCCTCTTCGCGGCGGACGACCTCGAGGCGGCATCTTAATGTTTTTGTGAACACAGAGTCGTGTCCCACTGGGCGTGCCAACTTGATGCTGCCTGCCTGGATGGTCCGAGTAGTCCCCTGATCCCCGATCGGACAACCTGGCCCTGCAAGACAGAGCCCCGGGAGGTACCCGAGGGTAGACCCTCCGGTGTGATGATGAAAGATGGATCCGGGAGAGAAAATGGGTAATCACTTGAATAATCAGAGAATACTTACTTGGAATAGTGCTGAGGAGCACTATTTATACAGTGATACCTGCTCCTATCGTGGTCCATGCTTTCTATGTTGTTTAGCGTATCTGTCCTTGTCCGAGTTGAGCTGTCCCGGATACTTCCATATTAGCTTACCTCATCATGGGCCGAGCCCGAACTGCCATGGGGTAGTTGGGCCTGGGCCTGATATCACCACCTACCTCACCACATCATATTCCTTGTATACATATACACTCGCCCAAATTCGACCGCTAAATTGGAATTTCTTAAAAAAAAAATCAACTTTTTAAAATATCCTTAACATAAAAACAACCATATAATCAAAATTTTCCTTAAGAACACTAAAAACGAATTCACATTATTTAATTACTATATATATTGATTATTAAACTATAGCGATATAATATAGTTTATATATATTTAATATGTTGTTGTTTGTCGCATGATATAGTTTCTATTTATTAAAATAAGAAACGACATAAAATTGTGTTTCCTATGTTAACATAGTTAGTCCGCCGTCCGTTTATATATTATGGAATTTTTTCCATATATTTGCTTTCTATATTTTTTATAAAAAAAGGGCATAATTCCTTCTATATTTCTACTGATATATATTATTGAGTACAAGGAAGGGTTGATATAATTTCTCTACTTACTAATTGTCATATTATGGAAAGTATTAATACTTACGGCATGATGATATCTTCATTCTTCATATAATATATAGATTTTTTAATAATTATGGCATGAGTATTATAATTTGGGCAGAATGACATGTGGTGTTGATTATTATAAATAGGGTTATGGTGTGGTCAGATTATAATACTTTCATCAGAATAATTGAGTTCAAGAAGGGTGATTGAATTCGATGTTTTTGGGTTGCATGCAAAATCTTCAAACTATAGCGGGCAAAATCGAGACCCTAATTGGTGAATCGAGACCCTAATTAGTGGCGGCGGTGAAACGACAGTGATAATTCGACGGTGACCATATGATTCAACAAATCGACGCTGACATCGGCAAATTTGGTTGATCCGTGAGTGACTCAAGCACAATGGTAGGCATGTAGCTGCTTTTAATATACGTGAAACCGGCAGAAAGGACCTGTAAAAACCTGATGTACTATATCTGCATTAATTGCTTAGAAATATGCATGCAAAGTCAAGGTACATGTGACTTAGAGTTGAACTAGGATTGTGAGGCGAGAAATTGGATTGAAAGTGAATCTTTTGTTAATACGCTATAATTTTACTTTGAATTATAGTGTTTGTAAACGATCACCACTATACATTATATTCAAGTGGTAAGCCAACACTAGGTATAATATATTCTTCAAGTATTCTTGGTTTTGATATATAAGTAACGTGTGCTGATTTGAGGGCCTTGATGGTTATTCAGCCTCTTGCATATTGCTATTTCCCTAATATTCAAGTAAGTAACACATTCAATATTCAATTTTTTCCCTATGATCCATTTGTTGAATTGACCTTGGAAATGGTTACTCAGTGGTGTTCATAATCATCGAGTATTTTTAACTTATAATTTCTAACACTTATTTTTTGAAATATGATTATTGTGAATTATATTGATACATTGTTTTAAGTTTTTGTAGATTTGTGGGGCTTATTCATACTTACAGTATGATGCTTAATTTTGCTCCTATATATTTCCATTGATATGTACAGACCTTTACCAAGAAATACGAACATCGGAGGATATATGTTTGTGTGCTATAATCTTTCTATGAATTGACGAACTCCTTTGGTAAGAAACAATTTCTTCATTTGTTTGGTGTTTTAGTATATGTTGATGTGAGACAAATGATTTTTTGTATGTCGTTATGATGATCTGCGCCGAGTCCAACAAATAAGTTGCTTATGATATTTTATTTATTCGAATATCATTTAAACTAATTTTTGGTACATTAGTCACAACTTATGTATTGGAAAATAATATCTCGCTCTTCGAGTATTTGACACTATAACTATTTGATTATGTGTATTTGTGATCTCCGCAAGCTGCGTGTGTGAGTAAGCATGTGATCAACTTATTTATTTGATAGACACTGGTAAGTTCTTATATATTGGGTTAGCACGTCAACTTATTCTTATGGATCGATTCTTATCTTCAATTAAATTTGATTCCAGCTTCCAGTTTGGAGATAATTCCTTAATTTATTCATCAATTATCTTATACTAAAGTAGAACGACATTGATCCGGTTTTACTGATTTAGCAACAACGGTATACAATAATGCGAAGAGAAATTATAATAGAGTAATCCGTCAATAAGTCAATATTCAACATATTGAGCCGCTTAGTTCCTTTTAAATTGTAGTTCTGATTATATTATTTAACATATTATTGCAAGTTAATATTCATCTAAACACCCCCATTTTTTTTAATACATCCTAAATTCAGTGTTTTTTCTGTTTATCTTCTAAATTAAATATGTTCTTGAATGTTTAAAATAATACTTAGGGTATGTTTTCTACAACTTATCAGTTCAATTCAATTTAATTATTATCACTTCATTTCAGTTTTCATAAAATACGATTTCATAATATATGTAAAATTACGATAAGTATATTAGTGTTGTAAAAAAATTAATCATTATATTCCGTGCTCAAGTATCATCGAGTATTTTAGTTGAAACTGGTTATTTTTCAACTCAAATAAAATGAAAATTCAAATGACAAATTAACATAATATAATATAATAAAATTCATTAGTCTCTTAAATGTTAAATCAACATTGTAGAACTACCATTATACATTAAGTTAAAATAATATAAATTTTAATATAAACAGATTAATTATTTAAATGTAAACATATAGTATAACACAATCCCAAAATACTCATCTTATTTCCATTAGAATGTGACGTAAAACTGCATAGAACTGTGTATTTAAGTGCATAAAACTGTGTTTTGCAAGAATGGTGTATTTAAATTGTTGCATGCAGAGTTAATGTGAATTTAATTATTACCTTAATTATTGTAATTTAGTTAGTCTCAATTATTTTATTTTTCAAAATTTCTATAATGTAAACATTTATGTTATTCAATTACATAATTTATTATTTATAATACTATTTATATCAAATATTTACTTTATATTGCTTTCCTTATTATTATTATTTTAAAATTACATCATAAAAACCGCGCAACGCGCAGTCCGGTTAGCCTAGTGCTAATAATTTAGCATTCAGGACGTACAATGGCATAAGTATTAATACAAAAAACCGCGCAACGCGCGGTTAAACCATGCTAGTATAGATTAAATTTTTTTATATTAAAATATAACTTTATTCGGAATCTTGTAGAACGATTATTCATAACCAACTCATTTTTAAAACTTCTAATCAATATTTCAAGTTCGTGTAAGAAGTATCAACCGAATGTGTCATTCCCTATATGATTTATCTCAATTTTCATTTATCAAAAAAATATTATTGAAACTTTAATGAACAAATAAAAGATATTCTAAAGTTATTAGTAATTTGCCCGGGTATTATCTAGTTTCTATTAATCACGCAAGCAGAATAAAAACCGTTATGAAAGAAAGAAAATCAATCCCCTATGTATAGCTCATAATTCAGAAAACGTATATTTGGCTTGGATTCCACAATCAGATGATTGCAGTTTTTAAAGTTATTTTTGATACTTTCAGGCTAGTCAGGCACTAAGAACATGCACATAATGTCCCAAGCCAAGAGATTGTCCAGAAGCATCAACATGCTTTCATTTTTCCCTAGTTTAACATAAATATACCAAATCCTTTCAGCGTGAGAGCTTTACATTGAGCATAGTACCTAGCTTAAAAAACAAAATTAGCTCCAAACGTACAAGCTGAGGGCATAAAAGCTTAACTAGAATGGTCAAGCCTAAAAAGAAAGAAAGCAAAAGGACACATAAAAGGATTCATTTTCCTGAGACTGATTTTTTAGGAACTGCTGCTGCATCAACCAGCCAACTGCCTTCTCCCTTTGGAATAGCCCTGATCTGATGTGAGAATCTCCCCAGATCATTTTCTTGTATGTCAATCACTTCAGGACCCGACAATCTTCTTTTCCTTTTGGAATTGGATGGCACCAAAACTGAGACTTTTATTGATCCCTGGCTGACTTCTATGATCTCCACCAGAACACATTCACAATTCCTCAAACCAGACTGCGTCAACTCAGGATTCCAGCTTCTGTACAACGCCCACACCTCTCCCACCTTTGGATAAATACTGTAACTGTTCTTTCCAGTCTTTTGTCCTTCCACCAGATGTGAGAATAAGACCGAATCATAATAAATTCGGGGTTTTCCAATCTTCACTGCAAATGAACCACAAACAGGCTGTTGGTCTTTTCTTGGTTCTGATGATTCAAACGATGCCACATGCAACCTCAGTGGTTTTTCCTCGATCCTCTTGATCACTCCATACAATTTTGGCAATTTCTGCTCCGGTTCATAAAGTGCCCAAATCTGATTTTTTTCAAACTTCTTCTCAGGCTGGTCCTTAAAGTCATGAAGCGTATACTCTGAAACTTTACCTGGATTTGAAGAATGATCACTGCAACTGCTTTTTCTTGTTTCTTGCACTTCTCTATCCACTTTCCTATCAGTTTGAACAGTCGAGCCACCAGCCTCAAACCGAGAAGATTCATTACTGGATTCCTTAGCTACAAGACCTTGCTCCCTAGAAGACCTACGAAGACCTGCAGACTTTTCAGGAGTCTTCTCAGCCACAGATAGCTTAGGTTTTTTCATTTTAGATGACTCTTCATTACAAGAAATGCCTTCAACCTTTGTGTGGTTGTCATCAGCACCAGATGCAGGTTGGTGAGGATCATTAACATAACTTATAGGCAGACATGCAGGATCAAGCTCAAAAGACCCCTCTGGAACACCATCTTTTTCAGTACCACTCATTTTAAAGAAAGGGATGCGATGTGAAAACCTGAACACATCAGTTGCTGGTACCAAAATTACTTTAGCCCTCTTCTCACTTCTGCACTGAAACAGACTTATAAACCCCCTCAGCTTTTCCAATATTGCTACTTCGACACCCACGCCTTCCACAAAGTTAGACAGAACCTCCACAATATCATATTCAACATTCTCAAGCTTATCTGGGTTGGAGCTCCAGCCAATATTCCGGTCCTTATAAAGTGCCCAAACCTCTCCTATCTTAGGATAAACCGTGAAATTGCCTCTCTGGTTACCCTTCTCACAAACAAATTGATGAGAAAATATACCAACATTATATTCTGTCTGAGGGTCTCCATAAATAAATTTGCCACAAGCAACAGGCAAGCCTTGTATTGTCCACTTCACCTCATCTTCAACTTCATCATCTGGACTCGACTCTAGCCAAGTGAAGCGTACTCTAAATGGTGAGGACTGCACTTTATTGATCTGTGCGTAAAATCTAGGCATTCCATCCCCATCGCCATAGCATGCCCAGAACTGATTAGATGCAAACTTACTCTCTTCTCTTAACTTCTCAAAGTCATTAAATTCTGGATCGGGATAGTTAAAAACCTTTCCACCAGAATCATCATCACCATCATCACCACCGTCACCATCACCATCACCATCACCATCACCATCACCATCACCATCACCATCACCATCACCATCACCATCACCATCACCATCAGCATCATCATCATCATCCGATGCAGTGACATCAACAACCTCAGGTTCTTCAGCAACTTGATTATTCAGATGCTTCTGAATATTAATGCTTTCTTTGGCAAGTTCTTTTTCCTTTTGCTCCACAGGCTTGGCAAATTTACCATCTGCATCACCATCCAGCTGTCCTCCTTCATTATCAGATGAATCTTCTTTACGCGGCTTTTTAGGAGGATTCTCAAAGTCATCATCATCCACCGCACTTTCATTGTAGGAAACTTGATGCTTTTGGCGATTAGATCTCCTGACAAATCCAGTGGTATCAACTCCAGCCACAGTGTCATCCATGATACTATCATCAGACATACTGCTGCTTTCACTGGATTCAGTCTCTGACTTCGCCCCTCTCTTCTTATTTTTCTTTCTGAGATCAGTTTCGTTTGGCAAATTGACATCTTTGGGCACTGCAGTACTTTCACTACGTTTAGCCTTGGTACCCAGACCAACCTTGGGTTTACTCCTCTTCGTCCCTGAAATAGAACTCAAATTGGACGGCACTGAGCCACCAGTTTTGAGTCCAGAAGTAAAATGTATTCCCCGAACTGGAACATCCTTTGGTTTTGACATTGGAGGTGGACCTTGATTGGATCCAGAGGGCACACCATGAGCAGCAGCCTGACTCTTATTAGATCCTGGCACACTTTGTGCAGAAGCCTGCCCCACAAAGGATCCTGGCCTACCTTGAGCAGTGGCCTGAGTAACCTCATAAGCAACAAATACCTTCTTGCATTTCTGACAGAGCAAATTTTTGTTCAGAACTTCTCTATAATACTGAAACCCTGTGTGGCAGAAAGGGCAACAAGTCCAGAATGGTTGCTTATTAGCTGCAGAGTTATGCTGTGTTGCTTGCTGATTCAGGCCACTAAACTGAGAACTAAAACCATTTGAATTATTATTTCGGACATTGGACTGCGTCCTAGCAGGAGGCTTCACATTCACCTTATAAGAAGGTGGCTTCGGTTGAGCAGATTTAAATGAGACTCCAACTTTACTGTCATAGAGAGCTCTTTTACCACGATCCGAAAGCAGAAGATGGGCTTCTCCAACTATCTTAAAAGCAGCTTCGGCACCAGGGAACTTGTTTTTATCAGGGTGGAGTGCAAGTGCCAGTTTTCGGTACTGTTTTTTAATGGTAGCTTCATCTGCGGTTTTTTCAACTTGAAGGATGCTGTACCAATCTTTTTCAGACCCTAATATCTTGTTTTCAGCTGAGCAATGAACATCACAAACAGTTAGCAACTGTGAAATATTGTCTAATCCAGGGAAAAGACGTTGAGCTTTCAGTGCAACTCTACGAGCACCGGCAAAATCACTGGCAATCATCTTCTTCTCGGCCATTTCCTTAGCCCTCAGAGCTTCATCTTTGTTACATTCCATGGACATTGCAGTGCAGGGAAATGCTAACCAATCTGGTTCTTCTTCAATTAAAGCATACGGGAGAGAAAAAGAGCAATTTCTTCTGAATCCACGCAGTCTAACTCTCCAATACACACAAATCCCAAGATCTACATTAGAAAGACCAAATCATCAAAATTAAGGCTGGTCGAGCAAACACGGATAACAAGCCAAACTATCAAAAGCACAAGACAGCTGCACTTCGCCAGGAGCTATTGAATTATTAGTGTGGAATAACAAGGAAGCCATGTCACAAAGAAATTATGGAAAAGAATAGATCAACCAAACCAAGCACAACTTTTAGAACCATTATATCTACTTGGATTTAAAAGAGGAAAGACTTGACCAGCATCGCCATAGAATGAATGATTTGACCATGAAGTTCAACAAAACTTCTAAATGTTTTTAAGCTTTCCAACAGGAAGGAGTGAGGGAACTCCCTATGCTAGTGCTTATAGCAATCAGAAATGCCAATGAACCGTAGGATTTTATGACAGCATTCATAGATAAGAAACGTAATTCATAATAAAATGAGACTGCAATCCACTATTGATGCAACGTAATGTAAGACAACGGTTAGTGACCGCCCAGCAAGCTCCAGAATGACAAATGCTCGAGAAGAGTATCAAAAATACCAAAGGCAACTTTCTAACATTTAAGTGACATTTTTGCAACAACTAGCCATTATTTCAAAGGTATAAAATATTGGGAAATAGGAGAATGTTGTGTATGGGATCACTGAGACAATGTATATAGCATAAACAAACTCATGGTGGTCTATTGAAAACTGAATGACATAAGATGCCTAGGACATGCATTTAATAGGACCTCTGAATGTCCCCCATTCCAGTGTGGAATAAATAACTTGTTCTATGCATTAAATAGCAAAAAGAAAGACCTTGGCACACAGTTGAAGAAGATAAATATCAGTGCCTCAGCTTAATAACATAGAATGATAAAAACATTGTTCCTGTGGTGCATGAGTAAGACTTGTATGTCTATCATTTATGCTCCACGAAACATTGGTTAACATCAACAAAGAGTTTTTATTCTATGACTTGCTGAAATAGAATGCACATGCCAGAGCCATCTCGTAGAAAAGGATACACACGAAGGGGGGAAAACAAGCCAATAGCTCAATTAGTTTGTTTTACCTACGAAACGATGAACAATAAATCTCACATGAATGTCTGACTAAAATTAATCATTCCCATAGCGTCAATAAAGATAAACAACCTCCAAACATGAGAAAAAACTACACTGATACTTGCTCAATTTCCGATCCAAAAAAACCCACGTAAATTGAAGGAAAAAAGCAACCCACCTTAGTGGCGGGTTTGTAGAGCAGCACCAGGGCAAGACATCTCCGGCCACCAACACCTGGGATTACAAAAAAACGCAACGAGGTCAGAGTTACGAAGAATACACAAACCCCCAAACAAGTACAATCTAGGAAAAACGCAAGGATTTGTACTTACTTATCACTTTAAAACGAGGGTTTCGATGACGATGGAAGCTCAGAAGGCAATTTGCCAATGAGAGTAAGATTATAATGGCGTTGACGGTTTGAGGTACAGTGAAAGGGGAAAGGACAATCGCGGGAAAACGAAAACAAGGGTGAAATTTTTGGAGGCAAATTTTGGAGAAGATGAAGTTGTGAACCCTCAACTCCTCACAAAGTTTGATATTTGCCCCAATGCGAAGATGATCTGGTGTTATTGGGGAAGAGGGTATGGGGTTTTTGAGGGATCTAACAGATAAAAATGGAGAACATTCTACGACCCTAGAGATCCTCGTGGATAATTTCTTTGAAATACTTCTAACTCTATTGGCCTATTGGGTTTGATTCAACTCTCTATTGGACCACACTAATTTTTTTAAATTATTAGTTGGCCCAATTACTTCAGCCCAATGGGCTTATTTTAGCCCCATCATTGATTTCGTGTGGGGTCGGATGTTTGGTAACCAGTCTTTTCTATGTTGCTTTTGCCTTTGGCCTTTTCATAAGTAGTGTCAGTTCTTCTGATCCGAAAAACCAATCATAAGTGACTGTAGTATCGATCCGATCCAAATCAAATTTAATTTGGAAGATAGAGACTTCAGATCAAAATAGACCGGAACCGAACTCAACCCGAATAGAATTCAAACCTGAACATCTAGTATAGTTGACGAGCTCGATTTGATTGCTAAACCAGAATATGACTAAGACCATCTAGTATAGTTGACGTTGGACTTCATATTGAAAATGTTTGTAGTTTCAAACACTTGGGCTAGGTCCAGCGGTGATGGTTATAACTAACAAATATGAAGAAGTCCGTCAAGTTGTTCGAATGATCCTCACGCCGAAATGCTCTCCTACAAGAATGATCATCGTGATAAAAAAAACAAGTTTTGATCATCAACTAACCTTAGTCCAAAGGGCCCATGTCCAATTTTACCTAATTCTGGCATGGTATTTGATCCATTCATAGTGGTGACGAGTGATTATAAATAAGAATCACATAATGGATTAAGAGGTAACTAGAAACAGTGACGGTGATATTGTGTTGAAAATTGTTACATAATCACAAAAAATAGTGGAGAATTGGACAATGATTTATCAAGAAAAAACATGATATTCTAAGGAGCATTCATTCCTTTCCAATCTTTCGATTTGATCAAAATAAATTTATTTTCATGACTTTGAACGATATTTTATAACGATATTTTATAAATTTATAACAAAAACAAGTACAACATTTGCAATTCTAATATATGTTTACAATTTCACATACCACTGAGTTGTTTATAGCTTATATATGTACTAGGTATACAAGTCTGCACTTGCGCATGTAATTCAATGATAAACAAAGATAATAATAAAATACAATTTTGAACTTCAACGTAACCACTTTCACTTCATTCTGAAGAAAATTAAAATGTGTATTATAAGCTAGAGTCATCTACACACTATAAAGGCAGAAGCTTCAACTCCATTCATGTTTCTAAACCCTCACCAAGCAAACTACAACAATATAATCCCTTTAAATTCTAACACTTCTCAAAGTAAAGATCTTTGAGTTCCTTTCGTTGTACAGTAGCTCTAAAAATGGAAAAATAAGTAAAACCAAGATACAAAGATTTAATCACATCATATGTGCTCATCTCTGTGAAAATCCACTGAACACATTTGACAAGTCTCCTAAGAACCCAAGAATATCGACAACCTGCATGATCCACCAATCCCTCAGTCACCCCATAAATCAAATAATTGCACTGCATACAAAATCAAGAACCTGATATCACCTTAAAACCCATCGGAACAAAAATCCAGTGAACACATTTGACAAGCCTCCTAAGCAACCAAGAATATCGACAACCTGCATGATCCACCAATCCCTCAGTAACCCCATAAATCAAATCATTTTCACTGCATACAAAATCAAGAACCTGATATCACCTTAAAACCCATCGGAACAAAAATAAAATTCTTTTTCCTGGATCTTAGGCGCGTGTTTCAACAAGATACCGCCACATCTTCTAATTCATCCTAAATATAAAAAAAACAAAGAAACCTTTATCATTATGAAATTTTAAAAGATATTTCATCAATTTATATTAACTTCTCTTTTAGACCAAACACCAATTACTTAAACATGCACACATATAACTAGAATAAAACTAAGGTTTCATATTTTCATCTCATAGATGAGTGCTCTAAAAACCCGTTCAACCATTAAAGCTATATAATTATCATTCTTTAACGAATAAACTGTCTTTTATGACCCCTACATAGTCAAAAATAAAATTCATGCACGACCTTCTAAAAAATGTGCCAAATTTGTGGCCCTTAAAACAAAAATTTAGAATTGGTGGCCCTTGATCCACATTGATTAGAATATTATTTTTAGTTAGGGATATTTTAGTAATTCATTATTTTATAATTTTTTCTCAAAGGGTTTCAAATGAAAGTTTATTCGCAGAGGAATAGGGTTTCGATGATAGAAGAAGAGAGAGAGGGTCAGACTTCAATGGCGAGACATGGAGGATACTAGTAAAATAATACTCCCTCCGTTCACTTTGCATGTGAAGAGCGACGCAACCATGCTCTCCCTCCGTTTATTACTAGGGTCCTATTATTAGGGTCAGACTTCTCCATTTTACATTATCTTATTAAAAATTCTATAAAATGTCCTAGGCTCTCCTTCGTTTTCCTTCGTTTTTCTATTACAAGCAGAGGTCTGCAATATTTCTTACTATATCAAAATTTCAGAACAACAAAAATCCACACATTCCTTTTACCCAAAAAAGCCAAAATCATATATCTAGACAAATATAACCATAAACACTTCAACAAATTATCCTTGTATACATTTAGGGCTGGGCTAAGCACCATGTATGAACCCTCTTCAAGGAGGCAGCTTACAAATGCGGAGCGAGCCGCAATCAGGATTTTTATCTTGCAGCATGAAAGCAATGGTTGCACACGAGATTGATGTGCAAAGGAGGCAGCAGAGAAGTGGGGAACTTCGGAACGTACCATCGGTCGGCTAGCTATCCTGATCAGAAAACAACAGAGGGAAGGAGAAGTGTTTAATCTGAGGAGCAAAGTCAAGGGAAGAAGGGGAACACCGCATTCAAATTTACAAAGTTGCAGCCATTGGAATTCCCCTGCAAGTTAGATCAACACAAAGAGGATTTGCGGCAACAATGAATGTTAGTGTTGGAACAATGAACAAATGGATCAAGGCGGGGGAATTCAGGAGCCACTCAAATGCCATAAAGCCATTGATATCTGAAAAAATTTATCTCGGACGGCTTCATTACTGTGTAAGTCATCTATCTCACGACCATTCTACAAAAAAACCACATTTAGAGATATACACCATGTAATCCACATCGATGAGAATGAATTTTATCTAACTAGGGCAATACCATCTTTTACCTGAAGAAGAAAAGCCCCATAGAGAAGCACAAAACAAAAAGTATATTCCAAAAATTATGTTCTTGAGTGCTGCTTGTAGGCCAATAATAGACAGCGAAGGAATGTGTGGATAACCAGTTACTAAGAGATTTCCTTTAGTACTTGCATGAGAGGAATGCAACAGGAGGACTCGAAGACCTGATGCACGAGTTAGGCCTTGATGGATTGGAAGATATAACATGAAAACATAAAGATGCTAGAATCCTATTTATGCAGTACTAAGTTTCTCATTATTCAAAGGTTGTATCTTATTATCTTTTGTAAATCCTGATGGCTGAACACTCTTGAAATTTTGGTAAGCATGTTTAATTAATGCAACCTACTTGAATAGCAATATAGTCTTATTATCTTATTTTTATCGTGTATATAGTCTGCACTTAAAGCAAGATAACAATATTTGTTAAGTGAACAACATGTAAGTGGACTCCTTAAGTACCAGATCAAGTAGCGGGAGCTGCGTTCAAGTAATCAGTAATTATAGGTGTACTTACTATCAACAAAAGCAAGTTCCTTAAAAATTATAATTAAAGGTGTATCATAACTCATCACTAATACTTATAATTTTACAGGAATTGAGTTATAAAAATTAGGATTCACTGGCTTTCATTTGGCAATTTACACTTCAAAATCCACGTATAATTGACCTACAAAAATTATCATTTAATATGAACTGTTACTGGAATTTACTGGTTGTCTACATTGTACTAAATATATCATGACATTTTGGTTAGACTTTCAATGATCTTGGATTTAATAAGTTAAGAGTTTGCATGATAGAGCTTTCAATTAAAAGTTCAAAATCTAAATTCTGTTAACATTTGACCCCTCAACTGTTTCTTCAAACAAAGCTGCAGATTTGAACCGAAATTGGATGTATGACTAAAATAGTCATAACGTTTTACACACGACTCGAAAAACTTCAAGACGTGCACTATTAAAATCTTGAGTTCAGTAGCTTTGATTAGAAATATTACAATAATATTTTGATGAAGCACTATTAGAATCTTGAATTCAGATATAAAATTTAGTATAATATGCAAAAGGGACCTCGGCACAGGAAAGTAATCATAATTAAGCATGACTAGCTAAACTCTATCGCGCGCTACGCAATATTTTAAGCATTTTTAAAATATTAAATTTTATATAAATATTGATTTTTGTACTAATTATATTTAAATAGTAAAATATAAGAGTAAATGTAAAAAGCATAATATACTAAAAAGTTATCTTCCCCTATCCTTACTTCATAAAAAGCAAAAACAATGAAAAACATAAGTTTAACCGACTAACCAAAGTTCAATGATATCATGAAAAATTAATTAATTAAAATACATATACTATATATATTACTAAATTAAAGATACATTTAAACAGGGATCCGCTTTACTTGGGTTGAATGTGTCGCTTTTTTTTCTCTCACTACAAAAAAGCTATGCCTTCTCTCATAGAGTGACACACACGCGCCGCTTTTATTTCCAACTTTAATAATATTCCCTGACCGTTATCAGCAAACTGACACCCTAAACGGGCAAATAACGGCTATCCCATGGCAGAACCGCCGCCTGGGGACGGTGGAAATCCCGCCGGAAAATCGTTTAGAGATGTCCTAGCCCCAAAAAGCCAGCCCCTTTCATCATCCCTACCATCAAACCCTGAAATTAGACCCATCTCTCACAGAGTTAACGGGAAGATTGCTTGTATCTATGCTGCCGAATCAATCGAAACCTTTGCTGCTCATTACTGTAATGCACTAATCGGGAAATTCCCAAGTGGGAAACCACCGATGGAGCTCGTTCACAAAGCCTTTCAGGCCATGGGGATCGCCGGAAAATATCAGATCGGGTCCTTGGATTACCGGCACATACTCATCAGAATGGAAACCAAGGAGGACTACCACAAATTCTGGATGAGAGCAGTTTGCAGCATCAATGGCAAACCAATGAAGATCTTGAAGTGGTCGCCGAAGTTCTCCACCGACACAGAGTCTTCGATTGTGCTTTTCTGGGCCACCATCCACAAACCACCCATCCTATACTTTAACAACTCAGCAATCGAGGATATAGGAAACCAAATTGGAGTTTTTGTGAAAATGGATGCGGCGACGACCTCCTTCTCTCGTCCCTCGGCAATTAAAATCTGCGTCGAAGTTGACCTTCTTCAGCCTTTGCAGCCATCAATCATAATTGGAGCACCCAACAAATACGTGGAACGCGACATTGAGTATGAGAACGTTCCCTACTACTACACTTACTGCAAGAGGATAGGGCATGAAGACCAAAGATGTGGCTTCCTCCATCCAGAATTGAAGAAATCTCATGGGAGGAAATTGGTTAACAAGGGGCAGGAAAAGGAGGCACAAGAGTGGAGACAAGCTCCTGCCGCTTCTGGCCCTGGTCTCACTAGAGCTCAGAAGAATAAAGTTCCACAAGTACAACCCAACAAGCCAACCTCAGCAGCCCCCCAAATCCAAAATAAAGGCAACAAAGAAGTGGAGCAAGAGCCACAACAAATGCAATTAACCATCCCAGATCAGAACCATACACCTCAAGCCTCAACCATCCCAATCTTACTTAGTACTGCTGCACCCTCATACCTCCTTAAAATAGTCTCTGACAAGAATACCAATGAACAACCTCAACCTGAAATAGACTCTGACAACAACACAGGTATACTCTCTGATGACTTAAATGCTCATCTAGGTGCTGAACCTAAGAAAAGAACTAGGAGAGGAATGCCTGATGGTGGTGGAACTGTAGAACAATGGCTTAGATCATCACAAAAGTCCAAAAAATCTAGTCAATGATTAGATACAACATATATGAAAATCTGCTTGTATGGAACATCAGAGGCTATACAACATTACTTGTTAGATTACAACACTTGTTAAGGTCAAATAAAATAGACTTAGCATGTATAATTGAGCCTATGCACCTCAATTCAAATATTTCCCAACTGCAATTTGATTTACAATTTTAGTACTCCATGCCTGCTAACCATGCAAATATTTGGCTGTTCTGGAATAGTAACTTAGTAATTACTGTAACTAATCAAACTGACCAATTTGTGCTGTTATCTATTCAAAAACCTATGTGTCAAATTACTTGGTATTGATGTGTAGTTTATGCAAATGTTGCTAGGGTCTTGAGAGAACCTCTGTGGGAAGATTTAAAGGCTCTGCCCAAAGTCCCCACAATTTTCATTGGAGATTTTAATACCATTGCTGCAAGTAGTGAAAGAAAAGGTAGGAAACCCCCATCAGCCAGAAGCATCAGAGACTTTAATGGATTTATCTCAGCTCAGGATCTGCTAGAAATCAAAACTGTGGGGAATAAATACACATGGACAAACAATAAGGCAAAAGAGGATTTGCTGCTGCAGAGGTTGGACAGAGGTCTTTTTAATAGTGAATGGAGTAATTTATTTCCCCACAACTCTATACAAATTAAGAGTAGGACTACCCCAGATCACAACCCCCTCATTCTCTCCATTCAGACAGCAGAAATTAGTGCCCCAAAACCATTTAGGTTTCAAGAGATGTGGACTAGTAGAAAGGAGTTTTTGGAACTGGTTGATGTAAGTTGGAAAAAAGATTGCTCAGAATCAGGTATGAGAAGGATCATCAGTAAACTCAAGAGGTTAAAACAGGAAATCAAAGTCTGGAACAAGGAAGTGTTTGGAGATGTTCACTATAATTTAGAAAGGGATGAAAAAGAGGTCTCTGAGATGGAAATAAGATATCAGAATACAGGTGATGAAATGGACAGAATGGAGTTAAACAGGAAAATGGCACTGCTAATCAGATCTCAGAAAGAGAGTGAAATCTTCTGGAAACAGAAAGCTAATGTAAAATGGCTCAGGGAGGCAGATGCAAACACAAAGTACTATCATAATGTAGTCAAGGAAAAAAAGCAAAGGGCCAATATCACAAAGGTTAAGTTCAGTAATGGAACTTGGATTTCAGATGCTGAGCAGATTAATATTGAAGGAGTCAATTTCTATCAGACTTTGTTCAATGATGAGGCACCAAATACCTCAGGGAGATACATGAAATACTTTATGGACCAGATCCCAAAAGTACTGAATGAAGAGGATAATGAGCAACTCATGAGATCAGTAACTATGGAGTACCAAACCCTAGCTCCTTTTCACAATATAGGCCAATAAGTCTGTCAAACTTTGTGAGTAAAGTTTTCTCTAAAATCTTGATGGAAAGGTTCAAGCCTATGATGGATAGATTAATCTCTAAGGAGCAGTCAGCTTTCATGAAGGGAAGGGATATAACTGATAATATTATCCAGATGCAAGAAATGGTTAGGGTTCTCAGTAAAAATCCAGAAAGTAAAAACATCATTTTCAAGCTAGACATGCAGAAGGCCTTTGACAGGATCTCCTGGACCTTCCTGAACTCAATCCTTTTGGCTTTTGGGTTTCATGGTCACCTAACCGGTAGTAGTAATGACTTGGTTCACAAATTCATCTCTGTCCTGTCTTCTGAGTTTGATATGAAGGATTTAGGGGATCTTCATTATTTTCTAGGTTTACAGGTGTCTCGTACTTCTAAGGGTCTATTTTTGTCTCAGCAAAAATATGTGTCTGATTTGTTGCGCAAGTTTCATCTTCACACAGTTAAACCTGTACGGACCCCTAGTGTTTCTAGAGTTACATTGTCATCTGTTGATGGTGACCTTCTTGCTGATCCCACTGAATATCATAGTATGGTTGGTGCATTGCAATATTTAACTATGACTCATCCAGATATTGCTTATGCTGTTAATATGGTTTCTCAGTTTATGCATGCTCCCCGTACTACTCACCTTCATGCCGTGAAGAGGATTTTCAGGTATTTGCAGGGCACTATGGAGTTTGGTCTTTTTCTCCATGCCGCAAATTCTCCGGAGATGGTGATTGCTTATTCCGATGCTGATTGGGCTGGTTGTCCGGACACTCGTCGCTCCACCACAGGCTATGCTGTGTTCCTTGGGAAGAATTTGATTTCCTGGCGCTCAAAGAAACAACCTAATGTGTCGAAGTCCTCTACGGAGGCAGAATATCGTGCTGTTGCTTACACTGCGGCGGAGACTATTTGGCTTCGTCAATTGCTTGCAGATTTTGGGTATTATCTTCGTCATCTGGTCACTCTCTATTGTGACAATGTTTATGCGACATATCTTGTGGCCAATCCGGTTCAGCATGATCGTAGCAAACATGTTGATGTTGATTATCATTTTGTTCGAGAAATGGTTGCCCATGGTGGTCTCCGAGTTCATTCGATTCCGACACAGTTGCAGGTTGCTGATATATTTACTAAGGGTCTTTCTAGTGATTTGTTTTGTAAACATACATCCAATCTATCCGTAATTGCACCCCGTAAAGATTGAGGGGGTGTATTAGGGTAAAGGCTAGTATAGACTTTTCCATGTAAATATTGAGTATATATATGAGAGCCAGGGCTACTACATTGGTACGCTTTTATCATTATCTGTACAAGTTTTATGGAGTTTTGAAACCAGTCCTATACCAGATACTTAAGGGAGCAGATTAGTGATTGAGCCAGCAAAGGTTAAAGCACAATTTAGCCACCTAAAGATTGATAACAAGACTGATTATCCATAAAACTAGTCTAGATTGCCAAAAGAATTGCTAATCTAGCTAATCAAAAAATGATGTTTACAGTAGTGCTTGGCTTCATTTAAGATAGCCTCTGTGATCAATAGGGCAGAGCAGACTGGTTCCATCCTTCAAGATTCATTTCAAAATGCTTAGAGACTCCTTCAATGTGTATGGTTTCTGTTGCAATGTTCTGGTTCCTGGTTGGTTCTCCCACCTGCAGAAGAGTAAAAAATCAGCAGTAGCATATTCCTTGAGTCAATCTAGGTTGAAAATCTTATATGAGGAAGCCCTATCTGATCAAGTTGAATGATAGCATTTAACTTGCTTGGCAGCATACTTATTGACAGTTCAGTAGATGAAGCCTGGACTGAGCATAAATTAGCTATGTGATCAGCAGCATAATTACCCTCCCTCAATATGTGTTTGATAGGGTACAAAGTCCTCAGAGCTCAAAACATAATGAAAAATACTTCCAATCTATCACAGAAGGATTTTTAATTCCATTTGCAGCTATTAAGCAGTCAGTTTCTACTTGGAAGTTTTGCAGAAGCCTTTCAGTTCCTGTATTGTACCCTAATTGTATAGCACATAGTTCAACATGTATTGGGGAGTTGCATACAGTATATTTCATCAGAATCTTGATAGGGTTTCCCCTGCTGTCTCTAACAATGATTCCAAGCCCAATATGGCCATCAGTTAAGTAGCTAGCATCCACATTGACAAAAATATGAATGCTAGGCTTGATAATACAAAAGACCTTAACCAAGATACTAAATGCTAATTTTAGATAAACTAATACAAACCAGTGTTCAACAACCATCACAAGAATGTTATCACTTGGAAAATATTTCAGCGAATTCCTTAATTAGCCCTTTCGGTGGAGGCGTCAATTTCCAATCAGCAGTAATCTAGACGTAAGACAAGAATGAGAGATTTCATTCACCTCAGACAAATTAACAGAGAAACCATTGATTAAATAAGAAGATGGGGTATTGATGTAGCGGAAGCTTATAACAAACGTAACCAAAGTAACCAATAGTAACCCAATGAATTCAACCTATTTAATTCTGTGAATACCTAGGTCGAAAACGCCTTCTAAATCTATATACTCAGAGAATATTTAGAAGTTAGGTTTGAAACTCATCTCTCGAAAGAGAAAACTCTCAACAAACTTTTATATCAAATCAAACAAATCAAAAACTATCTATTACAATGACATGAAGCTATTTTTATAGCAGAACTCTAAACGTAAATAATACCTAAACCAAATTAGAATGCTTTAAAATAAAATTAATATCTATTTAGAAGAAGGAATAATATGCATATTCCATAATTAACCAAAATCCCTATTCCTTTTGGGAATTCTTCCAGCTTTCCAACATTCAACCTCCATTCCTGGAACATTCCAATGAATCCAGAACTCGATAGCATCTTCTAACTCGAGCCTGCATCATTCTCCCTGGGTTGGACAGAATTCGTCCTCGAATTGACCTCGTAATGATCCTTCATCAAATAATATATTTCTTGTTGACTCATCCTGCACCATTCTCCCTGTGTTGGACAGAATTCTCCCTCGAATTCGACCTCGCAGTCCTCCTTCATCAAGAAATACATATCTTATCTTAACATGTCGAAAACATGCAATACTTGCAGATGATTTAGCTCTATAGATTAATTCAGCTTTCTTTAGCAATTGATCTTTCCACGAATGTTTAGAATATGACTGTTGGTACCCAACAATTTCCTCAGGTGTAACGTAAGAATCAATCAATTGGTCTGCCATGACTTCATGCTGCTCGTGATGGATATCATACACAGGAATCTGAAGATGTTCCTCATAATCAATTTCACCAATCTTGACATCAATGATATTATTAACATTAATATCAAATATTGATGGTTCTTCATCATCATAAGTATCAAATATTGGAGGAGCTGAATATATATCATCCTCATCAGCATCATCATCATCATCAACTTTGTCATCATCATCATCAACATCGTCATTATCATCATCAATATTGTCATCATCATCATCAACATTGTCATCATCATCATCATCATCAACAGGAGATTGTACGGCTGTGGTCGCAGTTTCCTTACTGGAAGAACAAATGTGTTTCTGAGGTTTCTGGGGTCTTAAAACAATCATGACATCTTCAAACCTAAACCTATAAATATTGGATCTTCCTTCATGCACCATTTCTCGATCAAATTGCCATGGTCTCCCAAGTATCAATTGACAAGAATCCATGGGGACAACATCACACCAAACCTGGTCCTTGTACTTCGATCCAATCGAGAAGGGAACAAGGGCTCGTTGATGTACCTCAATATGTTTTATGTTTTCAATCCAACCCAACTAATAAGGTCTTGGATGTTTTTCTACTATGAACCCCAATCTCTTTACAGCTTCTTCTGACACAATGTTGTCGCAACTACCCGCATCAATGACAAATTTGCACACGAATCCTTTGATGGTACACGTTGATTGGAATATATTACTTCTTAACCAATCATCATCACCTGGATAGTCTTCCATTGCATAATCCCTTTGAATAATCATCCCCATAGGTCGTGTTCTTGGTGGTATGATTCCCCAAAAACAAACCAAGCTCTGATACCAACTGATGTAGCGGAAGCTTATAACAAACGTAACCAAAGTAACCAACAGTAACCCAATGAATTCAACCTATTTAATTCTGTGAATACCTAGGTCGAAAACGCCTTCTAAATCTATATACTCAGAGAATATTTAGAATTTAGGTTTGAAACTCATCTCTCGAAAGAGAAAACTCTCAACAAACTTTTATATCAAATCAAACAAATCAAAAACTATCTATTACAATGACATGAAGCTATTTTTATAGCAGAACTCTAAACGTAAATAATACCTAAACCAAATTAGAATGCTTTAAAATAAAACCGATATCTATTTAGAATAAGGGAATAATATGCATATTCCATAATTAACCAAAATCCCTATTCCTTTTGGGAATTCTTCCAGCTTTCCAACATTCAACCTCCATTCCTGGAACATTCCAATGAATCTTGAACTCGATCTGCATCTTCTAACTCGAGCCTGCATCAGGTATGCAACTAATGCAAGTCCAGTGAAACTAGGGCTGGAGAATCAACACTGTCATCACATAGTGGATCCTTGTTTTTGTCGTGGAGAGAGACCGGTGTGAGAGATGGAGACGGATTTGTGTCTCTCGCTGGGGTTGGGGATGGAGAATTAACACATCCATCATCCAGAGGATCCTTGTTTTTGTCGAAGAGAGAGACTGGAGACATCGGCGTAGATGGAGACTGAGTTGAGGCATCAGAATCAACCTTCCAGCCAAGTTGAGGCAAAGTACCTTTACTATCAACATCTTGAATGAAGACGGGAGATGGAGAGTTGGGTTGGGTTTCATTGGATTTTGTGGTCAAAACCGACGACACTTTACCCAGACTAGTAGGCTCCGGTGATAGCTTTACCGTTGAAAAATAATAATACAACTGGGTTTCATCAGATTCATTGGGGGAGCCCGGAGATACGTCTAGCTCTGTCTCATCGATGCATGATTCAGGTGAGTTAGAATCTGGGTATTCAGGGAAGGAATCAAATGGCTTCATCGGTGAACAGAAAAATCCGATTCCGATGAGAAAAGGTTTTGGATCGAGAAGGAGGATAATCGATTGGGGGATTGATATAGATAAAGGATGGGGATAAGGGTTGTATATTTAAGGAGGGAAATATTACTAGGGTTTAGGTGCACTGGTGGAATGTGGCCGGAAAACGGCGGTTCCGCGCGAAATTAAGGAAACCGCCGTCTTTCTAGGTTTCCGAGTTTGGAAATCCTGATTCTCTGGCCGGATCGTGTTTTACACGGCGGTTGTGATGCAACCGCCGTGTAACCGCATACTTTGCTCGGCGGTTGCGTTTAACCGCTGACCAGGCTACATTTCCGACACCGGAAATGACTAGCCAGGCGTTTTCCTAGTTGACCGGCTTGACTTTGATGGTCAAGTCGACGGGCCAAGTTATTGATGTCGGTGGAGTCAAGTCAATGCAGTCGTCCGGGTAAGGTTCCGACTTCGGAAACGTGTCCGGATAAGCTAAAAATGTCCGGGAGAGATTCACGATGTCGGAAAAGGCCCCGGATGAGCTAAAACAGAGTGGTATAAAACGAGAAACGGATCCTATTTGTTCTATCTAGACTATTCTATCTTTGTTTTGGGTTGAAGAACACAGAGAATATCCCAATCTTTGGGCTCGCTGAATCCTAGGCCGCGATGAGGTAATCTCCCGCTAAATTTAGTATTGATGGCGGATCTTTGTTAATTTCAAGCATGAAAATATTAAGTGTGTCCCTAATTCATTGAAGATATATGAACTTGCATATTGATTCCTAGTCATTTGTGTTTATGAAACTATTGTTTATGTGCTATGTTGTCAACTAGTACGATGTAGATGAGTTAATTCATTAATATGCTCTAAAATTTATGAAAATAGGTACACAAGCGTTATGGAACGTACTCGTATTATTAGGGAGAATCGTCGGACCTCACCAGAGTATATGGGATTGGTTGAATATTTCATTGATCTTGCTTCTGATAATGCAAGAGTAGAAAATCAGTCGGCCATGCGGTGCCCTTGTAAGGATTGCACTAACGATGTATATCTAGGAGTTGAAGGTTTGCGTGAACATTTGATTGTTAGGGGTTTCCAAAATTCCTATACCACGTGGGTATGGCATGGGGAAGAACGTAGCATTGTTGTTGTTAATGAACCAATGGAAGTTGTAGTAGAAGAGGAAATGGTTGGTAATTATGACGATAATTTGGATGACTTGGTAGATGATGTTGCCATGCATTTCTTTGGAAAACCTAAGGCGCTTGAAGCGATGTATAATGATAAGCAGACCGCATTGTATGAGGGGTCAATCCACACTATTCTAAGCGCGGCCTTGTTGTTGATGAATTTAAAAGCCAAGCATGGGCTTTCAGATAAGGCATTAACAGAGGCGCTCGAGTTGATTAGACAGCTGCTTCCCACTGAAAATTTATTGCCTGATAGGGCATATGCTGAAAGAGGATACTATGTCCAATGGGTATGGAACTTGAGAAAATTCACGTTTATCCTAATGATTGTATGTTGTTTAGAGGGGAAGATGATATGAAATTGGAAAATTGTAGCATTTGTGGCGAGTCACGTTACAAAGTTGTGAAACAAAAAGTGGATGTGGGAGGAGATGTTGTTAAGGAAACCAACAAACGTGTTCCCTCGAAGGTGATGTGGTATCTCCCTATTATACCTAGGCTTCAAAGGTTTTTTTCTAACAAAGAAGAAGCTAAGAACTTGACATGGCACGCAGATAGAGAGAATGTTAAATATGATGATGTGATTGCACACTGTTCAGATGGTGATCAGTGGAAGAAAATTGATGAATTGTATCCTGATTTTGGGAAGGAAGCTCGGAATGTAAGGTTGGGTTTATTCACTGATGGTATGAATCCGTATGGAGATTTGAGTAGTACACACAGTTCTTGGCCTGTGATGGTTGTTATTTACAATCTGCCGTCGTGGTTGACCATGAAGAGGAAATATGTGATGTTGTCTTTGATGATAGCAGGGCCAAAGCAGCCTGGTCATGACATTGATTTGATCCTAGAACCTTTAGTTGACGACCTTCAGAAACTGTGGTTCTAAGAGAATTGGACGTGGGATGAATATCGTCAGGAATGGTTTAAGTTGAAAGGAATGTTGTTCTGCACCGTGAACGATTTCCCTGCACTTGGTAATCTAGCTGGTTATTAGTGAAAGGTCATCTAGCTTTTCCTGTTTGTGAGGAGAATACTAGTTTCTCTCAATTAAAACACGGGAGAAAAACTGTTTATCAAGGACATCATTGTTACTTACCATGCGGTCACGAGTTCCGTAAGGCTAAGAACTGGTTTAATGGGAAGGAAGAGAATGCACCACCCCCTCCTATCAGTGGCGAGGAGGTATTCGAGAAAATAAAGGATATTGAAAATGATTTTGGGAAAAACCGTAGGAAGATGCCCATCCCCGGCCCTTGGAAGAAACGGTCCATTTTCTTTGACTTACAATATTGGAAGCACTTGGCTGTTAGACATTGTTTAGATGTAATGCACATTGAGAAGAATGTCTGTGATAGTTTGCTTGGTACGATACTGAATATTCCTGGAAAAAGCAAAGATGGACTTCAAGCACGTAAAGACTTGGAAAGAATGGGAATTAGAAAGGAACTGGCTCCTGTAATCGAGGATGGGAACACTTTCTTACCTCTAGCTTGCTACAATATGCCGTCAGCTGAGAAGACAAAATATTTACAGTGCCTGAAAGATTTGAAAGTACCCTCTAATTTTTCCTCAAACATTGGTAACTGTGTCAATGTTAAGGATCAAAAATTGTTCGGGTTAAAATCACATGATTGTCATACTTTGATGCAAGACTTGAACATAATTGCCATTCGTTGTTCTCTTTCAATCCACATTAGGATGTGCATCAGCAAGCTCTGCTTATTTTTTAAGGGAATTTGCCAGAAAACAGTTAGCCGTCGTAAGCTAGATAAGCTGCAGACAATGGTAGTTGAAGTATTGTGCCAATTGGAGATATATTTCCCCCCTTCTTTCTTTGATATAATGGTGCATTTGATTGTCCATCTTGTGCGGGAGATCAAGGAGTGTGGCCCGGTGTTCCTCCGGTGGATGTATCCTTTCGAGAGATACATGAAGATATTTAAATTATTTTCACAGAATAGGTACAGGCTTGACGCAAGCATTGTATCTAGATATGTCGCGGAGGAGGCGATTGAATTTTGTACGGCTTACTTAGATGAGGTTGACACGGTTGGACTACCCACCTCGAGGCATGATTTTCGTTTCAACGGGCATGGAACTAGAGGCACGTTGCATAATCCGCCAGCTGTCGATTTGCAGGCTGCTCATCTGTATGTGATGCGAAACCATGAATCGGTTCGCCCTTACGTTGACATTCATATGGAGGAATTGAGAAGTCTATACCCAACCCTAAAGCCTTTCCAACTACATGAGCATATTAGAACCTTTTGTGAGTGGTTAAGGGACACGGTAGAGATTGGTGACCATCCTGAGGGCGTGAAATGGCTATCTAGACGACCGCTAACAACGGTTATCAGCTATAGTGGTTATGATGTGAAGGGTTACTCGTGTGGGACCAAACAGAGCGATGCTAAAGGTGTTTCGCAGAATAGCGGTGTCACTACATGTTCCGAATCATTTTCTGTGTCGCGGAAGAAAAATCTAGAAGAATCGTACTCATTTGATAGGTATTTCGGTACCATTGTTCAGATCTGGGAGTTAAACTATGTGGCATTGAAGGTGGTTGTATTCAAGTGTTAGTGGATTGATCAAAAGACAGGAACTAAGACCGATCCTTTAGGGTTTCAATTGGTTGATAGGATGAAAGTGGGATCAAAGTCGGATGCATTCATACTTGCTGGCGAAGGTGACCAAGTTTACTATGTTCAGGATCCTTCTGATCGGCACTACGAGATTGTTCTTGATGGGAAACAAATGGTGTGTGGTGTTGAGCTATTCGAAGAGTATGACAAACGAGCTGCTCACATTTTTGTGCCAATGAAGAAGGACGCGATCAATATGGAGGAAACAGAGGCAAACATGTCAATCTATCGCGCAAGATCCGATCACATCGAACGCATAGTGATAGATAGCAAAGGCAACGAAAGGAAGAGGAAGTTGATTTTCAAAGTTAAGCCGAAGCCGAAGTTCAGGCGTTAGTCGGACATTTTTGTGTTATCAACTACTCATATTACTACTCTTCCAAACTTAGTTTGAATTTGTAATTCATGTAAATATTTTATTGAACCTTTGTTTGATCAATCCAATAGAATAAAAGTAAGTTGAAAATTTTCAATTTTTAAGCTATCCGGGTAGTTTTCCGGTGTCTGAACCAATTCCCGGATAGTTCTAATTTTTAGTCTGCCTAGTTCCGGCTAACAATCCGGCCACAGAAAGATTTTCCATCCTTATCCGGTTAAGTTCCCGACATCGTAAACAAGAACCCGAAATTATTTTGTTTATGGCAAGGCTTTTTATTCAACTTCCCGAAGGGTTCCCTGATTGTCATTCGGCTTAGTAAAGCAGATTTGCCTTATCCGGACATATTTCCAAATTCGGAAAACTGGTTCCCGGACAGGCATCCGGATAAGTAAATGATATTTGCCTTATCCGGGTAGGAGTTACGATGTCGGAAAAGTTAACCGGAAGGTTTTTTTTGGCAAAAACGTGCGCGCACTCACTAATAAGTAGTTATATAAAATTGACATTGCAAATAATTGTAAATGCACACACACAAACCAGTCTATAGCATTCAAATGTTAATCAAATAAATTTAAAATGTAATATTAGTCGATACGGAAAATCCATACTTAACTAAAAATTTAAAACAAATTGCACTAAATCAAGGCCCCATGTCATAGTCATTGTCATGATCGCCGCCACCATTATGCTCTTCTTCTTCATCACCATGTCCCTGCGAGGCATCCCCACCTGTGGTCCATCCTTCTGCACGCTTGAGTGCTCTCAACTCCTTTCTTGCCTCATAAGCGTCCTTCCTAACACCAATCAATGTGAGCACCTTAGATTTCATGCTAGCGTACATATCTTTCATCTTGGAAACATGCGGTGAAGGCTCTCCATCGGGCACCTCCCTACATATAAAAAGAAAATCCATATTTGAATAAAACTATGATAAAATGTATCATAAATTGTGAATAAAGAGGTGAAGATGACTTACTTCTTGATGTCCTAGCCCGCTTAGTCTTTTCTTGTGGAGGCATCACAATCCATTTTCCATCGACCAAAGTCCATTTCGGCCTATGGTTTTCAAAGTAGTGGTAGTCGTATGGCTTGCAAGGGGTGGGATCATCTTCAAATTGGAAATTTGGGTCCAATTTCAAGAGCAACTTAGTGATTAGGCTCCCGTAGGGTAGGTTTTTCTTAATTCGCTCGTTCTCCCAACAAGTACTCATCCATTTACCAATTGCATACCCGGGATTGATAGGAACCTCCTTTATGACATAGTAAAATGTCATAACCGTGGTAACATTAGGCTCTGTAACATATCCACCCGTAGGTACAAAACTTCTATGCACCAACTCGTACACAATGCGATCATCAATGGGGCAAAACTTCATATTGCACCCATCGGGTGAGGTTTCATCATATTGGCTTCGACCAAAATAGTGATTCCCTAAATTCAAATAATTCAAATAAGGGAGTTTAATCATATCCTTTCCCGGCCATTCCTTAGAATAGAAGATATTAAGTGGACCATCCTTGAGCTTGGGATAAAGGTCCAAATCGGATTTGATAGGATTCCCCAACAACTCATTGATCACCCAACAATCAAACTCAAACATTTTCCCATTAACCATGGTAGTGTACTTACCATCACTAGGTTCATCAAAATTATCATAAAATTGCAACACCTCATCCTTATAAGTGGGTTCTCTAACATCAAACAATAGGGCATCACAATTTTGAATAGCAAACTTCTCAACCATAGGGCCTAAACCTAGTGCCTCAACTCTATCTCTACCCAACACATATGAGTCTAGTACGGTTGCATGGTTAACAAGACTACCATAATACTTATAAGTTTCAAGAGAGACAAACTTTTCAGGATCATACCAGTTTGGAGGGTTCTTCTTCGCCACAGATTTGCTTCTCGGTGCCATGGGTTGATTGGTTCTTGGTTGTGGTGGAACTGATTTGGCATTTGGTTGTGGGAGATGGGATTTCCGAACTTTGAATTGTCTAATTTGGGGGAAGTTTGTGATTTCTGATTTGAAAAAGTCAACGAGGCATATATATAAGTACGTTTACGAACTCGGGAACCTAGCCGGATGGGGTTATTAACTGGTTCGGGTGGATTTCCGGGTTCGGAAACGTCTATCCGGAAGTAATTAATTAAAAATCCCAATTTCTGTCAAGTTTTCCAGAAGGTTTCTCGGTTTGCCATCCGGCTTCTGAAACTCTCCATCCAGGTGACTTTTCCGGCATCGTAAACGTCTATCCGGATGTAATTAATTATTTAAAATCTCAATTTCTGTCAAGTTTCCCCGAAGGTTTCCCGGTTTGCCATCCGGCTTCTGAAACTCTCCATCTGGGTGACTTTTCCGGCATCGTAAACGTCTATCCGGATGTAATTAATAATTTAAAATCTCAATTTCTGTCAAGTTTCCCCGAAGGTTTCCCGGTTTGCCATCCGGCTTCTGAAACTCTCCATCTGGGTGACTTTTTCGGCCTCGTAAACGTCTATCCGGACCTAATTAATTATTTAAAATCTCAATTTCTGTCAAGTTCTCCCGAAGGTTTTTTGGTTTGCCATCCGGCTTCTGAAACTCTACATCCGGCTAGATTTACGAATTTGGAAAACCAAGCCAAGCTTATCCGGCTTGTGTTTACGACATCGGTAATCGACTCGGATATACACAAAAACAGACATTTTCACCATCATATTTGCCTCTACATGTAAATAACATACATGAGTAACTCACATTTGTTTGTAGAAACTAAATGAGATTGAAGTACTTAAATATTTAAAATCAATCTAGTTTACATAAACATGAATAAGGTACTAGAGTAGATAAGTTTCACACACGAAAATAACAAATTGTATGTTTAAAAGTGCATTCTTTGAAAATTATGAACTAGATTGTCGCCCTACTCTCCAGGAGTCTGTGAGGTTGTCGCCCTACTGCTGGATGGTCCCCCGGCCTCATCTTCTTCACTTGAGGATGGTAGTCGACCAAAATCCGGCTCATTCAATTCAGGGCTAAGTTGGAGCTGAAGTCCCTTCCGATCAATATAAGCCCTTTGTTCAGCTCGGAGCATTGCAACTTCTTCTTTAGCCTTGTCGGCCTGTCCGGTGAAGCATTCCCACATCTTCGAGAGCTTACGCATCCACCGGCCCTCCTCTCCTACGAAACAAACAAATGATTAGCTTTAAAAAACAAACACATTTTCACCCAAATTTGGATGCAAAATTAAACAACAAAGGCAAAATAGATATTCACTTACTTGTCCCCAATGAACTTGAACCTCTACCTTCTAGTTTCCTTCGCCTAGCCACTCTTCCTGCTGCACCCGGAGGTAAGACCTTAATGATGCACCGATGACTTTCTGGATCTAGTGCAAAACCCTTATGGTCAAACCAATCACCATCATAGTACTCTAAAGGCTCAGGACGATCAACAACACCTCCACCTTGCTTCTTAGTTAGCTCAGTGATAAGCCCGGCATATGGAAACCATTGCTTCGACCCTTTCCCCACCTTAAACATGTATTCAACTATGGAGTGACCCGGATTTATTTTCAACCCTTCCATCAAGTAATAGAAGAACAGAACACGTCCACAAGTTGGTTCACAACTATGACCCCTCGATGGATACACATTCAGACAAACCCAGTCAAATACAATCCCCTGCTCAACTGTAAGCTCTTCAACATCAAAATCACCAGGACAACTACCCGCACCCTGACAAGTAGTTTTGAAGTACTTACGCCCCATTGCTTCAAGGTCTAAGGGTTGGTTTGGCCCAATTTCAGGAAATTTGTTGAAATTATAAATCTCATAAGGGCCTTGGGGGTGATTAGGACGCAAGGATGAGTCATCAACATAAGGGCAGCCTAGGACCCCATTTATATGAAACTTAGTGACATGAATCACTCTACCATTCACCTTAGTGCACATGCTATTCGACTCATACTCTCCTAAATTTGCATAAAATTGAACAACCTTATCTTGATGCCATGGGGATTCAAGCATCAACAATTTATCCAAATAACTAGGCTGAAAATGAGCAATCAAATACCCTAAATGCAAAGGTTCAATAGAGCTAGGGCTTATCACCTTGGTAGTGTGAGTTTTCCTCCCACGCCATTCGACGTAGTTGGACTCCGCCCTCATATTGAAGAAATTCCTACTTGCCGTTGCTTCAGGGGGTCTATCATGCCCTCTTTGCCGCTTGGTCTTCCTCGATTTGGCCTTGCTTAATCGTCTCCCACCCGCGTGATCTTTGGCTCTTGGAGGTGACTCTTCTCCCTCCTCGGAAGATTCCTCGTACTCTACCTCTTCCTCTACCCGTTGTTGGCGTTGGATTTCCTTGACTTGCTTGCTTGTGGAGACATTCTTAGACCTAACCATGGTGGGAGATTGGATGGAAAAATTGGTTGAGTGGGGGTTTGGGGCGGACTGGTTTGGGGATGAATTTGGGGAGGGTTTGCTGATTTGGGAAAAAAAACCGTCTGCCCCTTTTATAATTAAAACTTCCGGCTAGCTTTTACAATTTCGGAAACATAGCCGGGTAGGTTAATTATTTTTTGCTTTATCCGGGTAACTTTTCGAGTTCGGAAACGTAGTCGGACTGTATAAAAAATCAGAATAAGTAACACTTAGACTATTTTCTTATCTACTCCTCTACCCATTCATCCCACATACAAACGAAATTATCCCTTTCCTCCCACCCATTTACTCTCTTCAACTTCCAAATTCTTCTTCTCCAACCACCAAGAACACCATTCATCACATTGGCCCCATTTCTTGAGTTCTAGAACAAAAAAGGAGCTTCTTTGTCCATACTATTGGGGTTTTTGTACTACTTGAAAAGGTATTTCTTGGAACTTTGCTTCATTTGCATAATCAATATTGTTTATTGGTTAATTTGTCTTATTTGTTCATGGGCTTTGCTTAATTATTACTACAAACTAGCTTTGTTTTATGGGCTACATTCTTGGTTAATCAATTGGGATTATGGGCTATATTCTTCATTAGTCTTGATGATGATTATTTATGTTACTACAAATCTAGGGTTAAGTATGTCATATATATGTATTAATTTAATTACAAACAATTAGGGGTTAAGCATGTGATAGGCAATTTATTAGTCTAATAGGATCCTAAACCCTAGGGGTTTTATGATGGTCATTTAATTAAAAACCAAAAATGACTATTTACCATTAATTTAGCATATAATTATTCTTTTTTGATGGTGAGGTTACTTAATATATGCAAATTATTATTTGTAGAGGAGTTATGGCACCACCTAAGAAGAAGGTAGGAATCCCCAAAAGCCCTAAAACCCCTAGCGCCGCGGGAGGTGTTAAAAAAAAGGGGTGAGGCGTCCTAGAACATATTGTGTCGTCTTACAAAAAAGGATGAAGAGGAATATTTTGACGGACATGACGTTCAACGATGATGGGGAAGCAATATCGGAAGAGTATTATTTGTGGAAGAGTTGGGTTGGAAAAATTGGTCGAACTCGTGTGGATATAAAGTATGAATCTTGGCACGAGGTCCCCGACAAGGAAAAGACTAAATTATGGGAGGAGTGTTTTTTAAGTCTCTACCTTCATTTAAATTATTTTCATTTTTGTACACATGAATGAGATATTATCCAACTTTTCTTATCAATTTTATGTAGGTACCATTCAAAATTGTTTCCCCAAATATGGAGAAACATTTTGACACAACTATGTTTCGCTTGAATAAGGCGGCACGGGATCATAGAACAATGTTGTCTAAACATAACATTTATGGAGATTTTAAGGATGAGGACCCTTGGTTGGCCTACACCGATATTCTACAAGAAAGTTAGGCAATATTCAAAGCACGTACCTTGGAGAATGACCGACTAGTAAGATTAATTTCTACCATTCTAGTATTACTCCTTCGTTCACATAACTTAAATTCATTTATGTGTTAGGGTTTGAGGTTGACGAATAGTACTAATGCGAAGACTAATACGACACCTCATACAATGAGTAGGGCGGGATATACTATCACACTAATCAAACAAGCAAACAAAAAACAAGAAGATGGGGTGCAAGAGAAAATGGAGAGTGGGATGACGGAAGAAGAAGCACGGGAGAGCACCAAGGTGGTTAATCCTAAAGAGTTCGATAAACTCACTAGCTTCTTGATTGGTCGACAAGATAGCAAAGGCGACTACACACACGAGGGAAACAAGAAGTTGATAAAAGATATTGTAAGTTGTTTCTTTGAATATTTTGAGCTAATATTATTACAATTCTTATTCCTATCTATTTTCCTTTCTACCTCATGTTTTTTTTGTATTAAATGATAGGATGATGTCAAAGCGAAAATTGTTTCGGGAGAATTTGTTCCCACACAAGAAGAGGACATCCTTTATAAGGCGAGGAAATGAAGGAACACCCCGGTAGAGTTCGTGGATATGCATCACATGTAGTGAAAAGAGATCTCATCGGCAAGCCGAAACCTTCTAAACCACCAAGACGTACCAAGTACAACAAGTTGCAAGAGGAACTTGGGGATACAAAAAAAGAGCTCGGTGATACCAAGAAAGAGCTTGATGAGGTCGTGAAGAATATGAAGAAAAGGGACATGGCTCTCCACATAATAGCCAAGCAAACGGGCGCAATTCTCCCACCAAATTTGAATGATCTAAGCGACGATTGGGAGCCTCCTTCAAGTGGTTCACGTCACTCACCCGATGTTTGTGAGGTGCAAGGCAATCCACCATCGCCACAACCAAACATATGTGATGATAACTTAAGCCGACTAAAAAAGGTAAATACACTAACTCACTTTTCATTCGCATTCTTATTCAAATTCTCGATTCGTTCTCTTAATGGTCTTAGCATGTTTATGACGATACTTTAAAAATGGAATCCCGTATTTTAAGTAGGTCAAGGTCGATGTCACATATCCATGCAAATTATATATCGATGGTGGAGTGAGGAAGCCTACTATGCATGCTGTAAACAAAATTTTCAATGAGTCGCTGAAGATGTATAGCGACGATAAAATTGCAATAGGTTTGGGGGAGGTTCTATTGAAAAAAGCTTTGGTTATAACTGCTCGAATTCCCATACCCAAAGGCCCGTGTAAGGTTGTGGGACCGGCGGAAGGTATGTATTTACTTTGGCCTCGTAGGCTAATTGTTGTCGAGAGTTTAGGAGAGACTCAACCCGCTAGCCTATACAACCCAATTATGGGCGTTGCACGCAAGGTTGATCCAAAAATTTCAAAAAAAATTCCCCCAACCTTTGACCGCCCCAAAAGGTGTTGTAGTGAAATCTATGACACCGGCTATGAAGGTGTTGTATGACAAGTTGTCTACACATTCCAAATTTGGATACTACAAATTCCCGGCTCCAAGAGAAGTATTTGGTGGTATTGGAAGGCAAATTGTAATGTGTTGGGGTGATTTTGAAGATCTATGGAAGGGTGACAAGGCAACCGAGCCCCTAATGTCCTTATTCCAATTGTAAGTCATTTTAATGTCAAGACTATATTAAGTTGTGTTTTCAACCGCCGTTCTCCCCGTTGTTTTAACCATTCATCTTTTTTTTTCTTAAGTTCCTTATATCAACTAGTTCAAAAACGGTTGAAGCCATGGATAGGCTTCCTATGCCCTGAGCGAATCCAAGAACTCGGTCATAGTGATGCAGAGCGTTTAAGCTACATGAAAGCGGCTCTCGGTGTGGAGGACAAACTATTCTTCCTAGCACCACTCATTTCCGGGTAAGCATTTCATATTAAATAATTCTATACATTCTTATCTCATGTTAACTTTAATATTGTCATTTAGTAAACATTGGAGATTGGTTGTGATCCACAAAAAAACCAAGGAAGTTTATTGGATAGATCCTCTCCATCGTCCGCCAATCCCGTCTTTCGAACACCTCTTTAGACAAGCTGTGAATCATGGCAATCCCTATAGGAGGGCGTTTGTAATGACTGAGATCAAGGTACTCTACACGTTTCTCCCTCAGTAATCACACTAGTATTATCGACATCGATCGATTGTATTTAACAATGTGATCTACCTTTTGTGTTAAAGTACAAGAGACAAGGTAGCGACTGGGAATGCGGTTTCTACGTTATGTTGTATGAGCTCAAGTTGGTAGCGGAACTTAACCAATTCGACAACGACCTTGAGCCCGTAAGTTTCAAATCTATAAGGGCATCTACCTTAAACATATTTTAATGTTTGCGTCATATATTGAATTGTGTATGCTAATGCACATATTTTCGAAGAGGATACAAGCCCCTACACACCTGCAGAACTGAATCTACCGAGGAGTAGTCTTGCATCATTTGTCGTAACTTCGCATGAATCCGTTCTAACTATAAATTGACACATGTTTTTGTGTTATTAGCTTTTTTTGGTGTATTTAGCGCCTTCAAGTGATGTATGACCTTATACATTCATTCTTAATACATCACAAACATTTGAAACATATAAATCTTCACTAGCACCATTTAAATTCATTCTATTTTGTATTCAAAAGCCGAAATAAATAAAATTCAGATTTTTAATAATAATCCAGGACTGTTTTCCGATATCTTAAAGTTAGCCGGACAGTACAAATTTCTTCCGGCTACACTTCTGGTGTCGGAAACATTCCCAGAAGAAAATACCCTTTTTTCACCCATTTTCCCGAAGGGTTCCCGGGTTGGCATCCGGTTAGTAATTCATTTACCCGGCTAGATTTCCGGTTTCGTAAATGTAGCCGGAAGAAAATACCCTTTTTCACCCATTTTCCCGAAGGATTCCCGGGTTGGCATCCGGTTAGTGATTCATTTACCCGACTAGATTTCCGGTTTCGTAAATGTAGCCGGAAGTACCAACTTTCGGCCACCGTTTCACGGCGGCCGGATTATTGCCCACGCCGGAATATTTCCCGGCTTATTGTCCGGCTACGTGAAGATGATCCTCCGGGTTACCGTCCGGACACGTAACGGCTGGCATAGACAGCGTCCAGCTTCCGTCCGGTTCAGGGTGTTTACGAGTCCGGAAATGTACCCATCCGGGTAGGTTTCCGAACCCGTAAATGTTACTCGGCGGTTTGAACCACCGAGTAACGGTGGCGCCAATTGGACGGCGCCACCAAGGACGGCGGTCAAAACCGCCGTCTAACTGGGACAGAACCGCCGTGTTCTGTCTCTTATTCCACTCGTGGTGGAAGGCGTTATTACACACAAATTAAGAGAGACTAAATAGATTAGGATGAGTAAAATAATATAAAGGTCTGCTAAGTTTAGTAAATAAGTTAAATATACGAGGGCATATGAGTAATATTTTCATTCCTATTGGCTTAAAGGAACATAAGACAATGTAAATTGAATGTCCATATTTAGAAGTTCAGCCAAGGATGAGTGAATGGAGGGAGTACTGAACTACTTTATGAAAAGAAAGCAAAGAAAGCTGTGTAGCATATGGATCGATGCATACATGTAGTTATAGTTTAAGATATTAACAACCAAGTATGTATCTCGAAGCTCTGAAAATTCTATGTACGTAGTTTGAGTTTGGATGGAGGGAGTTAAATACATACATGTTTGACTGTATATCTTTAACTATGTATATTATCGACACGTAAAAAGTTGATATTAATAATCTGATACATGTTATGACGAATTCAACAATATTAAATATGATAACAAAATTCTTATATATGCTTAAATATTCAGTCAAAGTTTATTATTTTTTAATAATGATAACAAATTTTGTGGAAGTTGAAATGCGACAAAGACCATATATGCGTGTATATTCATTTTTAGTAATTAACTTTAAATAAAATACATTATTGTGGTCCCAGAAATGTTATTAAAATGGTTTATGCCCATAACGAAAATGATCATATCTCTACGAGATTTAATAAATATTTAGAAATTTATAATAATAAAAAATACCACTCAAATTGAAGTGCTAGAACCTATTGTACCTTGAGGTGCCATGTCATTTTTTCAAACTAGTGCCTTGACAAGCTACTTGTTCCTTTAATGGTAAGCTACAAAACACATGTAGCTTGATTGGGCCCACGTATCTTTCATAGGAATAAAAATCTCATTTTAAAATTGAATCACATTCTTCTATTGTAATAATTATATAATAACATGTTATTTTATAATAATGGAAAAAAATTAAGTAAAACAATTTAGTAAATACTCAATGAATAACCAATGTCTTGATAGTAAAAAAATTAAATAAAAATAATTGTCATAAGTAAAAACAAAATTGTCAGGAAAGTTATTTGGAGAACCTCACAGTAAGATATAATTTAACGCATAGCATACCTATACCATATGAAACAAAAACTACTTTATTCATCAGTAAAATGTAATTTAACTCATAGCATACCTATATCATATAAAATAAAAATTACTTTATTTATGATTTTGCGTACGATTTGCGTAGGAAATGTTGCACAGAGGATCCGATCCCATGTGAAATTCACTTTCTGTGTAATGAAATATTTAATGGCATTCAATGCGTAGATCTCCTCCAAGCAGTGTACGCATACGCCAAAACAATGGTAAACAGTACTGCTATCATTTTTAAAAATTTGCCAAGCAAGTCCAAAACAACACCGTTGGAGATGCTCTAACTAAACATTATTTATTTCCAACAAGATTCATGCAACACAAAAATTAGAACCGATCTAGAGTCTTGGCTTTTGTCGTCCTTTTTAAAGGGTATTTTCGATATTTAACTTCTTTGTTGGTCTAAACGACGCCGTATATTGTAGAACTTCTATCTTTCCAGCTCTTGACTTTCCTGTCCTTGCCCCTGCCCGAACTGAATGCCCGCTGCCCGAAACGGCTAAGAATGCGTGCTAAATGAAAACATCGTCGTCTTCACTCCTATGTTGGAGTTTTCTCAGCCTTCCCTCCACCGCAACGCCACCGCCATCAACCGCTTCTCTTAACGCACTCGAGATTATCCCATAGCGAACACGTCGTGATGCCAGTCGACTTTAACTTCCTCTGAACTGCCTTCCGCTACTCTCATCGTCTCGGTTTCGATTCGGTCCTGCTGCCGTCGATCCCCATCTCAGCAGGGGCGGAGCCAAGGGGGTTCTGGCGGGACTGAAGCCCCAGAAAAACCTGCCAGAATAGTTAGATAACCGTGGAAAAAATTGCAGAACAAAAATTTCTCCACTGATTCCGATGATTCAGCCCTCACTTTTGTATATATGTGTGTATAATATGCATATATATATATTTGTTGTGCAAGATCGGTGTTTTGCCTATGAAGATGAGGAGGGCAGCTGTTAAAACGGGGCTATTTTGTTCAGGGATCTGAGGTCCAGGATGAAGCATGAGAGGGGCGGCTGTAGGACTACCGGGACTCGCAGAAGGTTGATTCCGGTAACCCGTTGTTTATGCTGTAAGTGGGGATTGGGAAGTTAGATGCTTTTTGATTTCTCAATGGAGTTAGCTGTGTGAATTTTGATGCGTTTGGGTTTGTTAATAAAGATAGTTTCAAGCAGTCTCTCTGAGTTCTGCAATAATATGAAGGTAAAATTGAGTAATGAGTAGAATGGATGGATTTTCTAAATGTTTTTGTTTGAGTTTGAGTTTGAATTTATATATTATATTTTATTCTTGATAAATTCGAAGATGAATGAAAGAGTTCATGGGATTTTTGCTTCAGTTAGCTGCTGAATGAAAACTTCGACAGAACGGAAAATTACCTTTTTAAACTTATTTTCGAATGTTCACAATAGTATAATTATTTTGAACATGTTCAGTATCAACTTTGATGACGAACCTCTTTTCCAGGTCCTTACCCCTTCACTGCAATAGTTTTTTGTTTTTGTTGTTGTTTGATCGATTATCATATTGTCTGAGTTTAGTAAAGCGATTCTTAATTGTAGGATGATGTTTGTTGCTGTTTTACCTTCAGTGAGTGTTGATAAGTGAGAAAGGTGTTCACTTTATCTTGCTATAGCTTTTTAGATGATTGTAGAACATAAAGTTGTGATTTTTTTTGGTTGATTTGTTTGGGAAACTGATGTCTGTGTTCTTATCTGTGTTATGCATAGGAAGCGAACCTTATGCTTCTTGGTCTCAATTGTGGAAAGCCACTCAAAGGTCTAGCTCTCCCGGACCCTGAAAAATGACAGGGTTGATGTACATTATGTGATTGTTGTAGCAGTAGAAGATGGTTCTGAGGCTTTGGTATTTTGGAGAGTTATGGGTCGCTATAAGGATTTAGTTGAAGAGAGATGGGGTCAATCTTGTGCCGATGATCTAGACTTCTTTAAGATGAAGTTTTTTCTAAAATGGAAATTTGATGGTGATGAAACTGGTGTCTTTAGTGTTGTAGTTGCTGAAAATCAGATGATTTGAAAAATCATTTATGATTTTTGGCTTTGATCCAGGTATAAACGTCTAAGAGTGAATAGAGGAAATTGAAACAAAGATGATTGGCAAATTCTGAAATTGTGGGATAATAGGATAAGAAATGTCAAGGGCAGCTTCTGTTTGCAAGGTTTCCATGTGTGTTTGGATGTGATGCATTTCATGCGCTGTTATGACAAGTTTGAGGTCAAGTTTTCTTTAAGAATGAGGAATTATCAATTTCAGAAGAGGATTTTGATGAAGTTTTTTTAGAAGGATACTAGAGAGGCTCCTTGGAAATTCTGTGGAGCTGATGAGACTTTGTATAGTACTTTAAATGATCTTGCCACTGAGACAACTGGGCAAATTGTGTTAAAAATGGAGACGGGATTTTTTAGGGCTACTGTGATCGAGAGTAAAAGGGACAGTGATGCCACGACAGCTGAAGCAACTCAAGGATCCTTGTTTGTAGTTGTTGAAGGACAAGATGATGTCGAATGCGAGAAATATGATTTGATTCTGAAAGCATGTCCTGTGAAGAAAGGTCTGGGAAATTTATGGAATGTTTGGACTGCAAGGAGCTGGGGAATACTGGAAATGCAAGTTACTGTGAATACAAATGTTTTTAAAGGGATTGTACAGTTTGGAGACTCTGAAAAATTGATGCAGGATGACATATGCATGTTTCTGAACAAAATTCCAAGGAATGATGCTAATGATGGTACCGATCTCAGGGAATCAGTAGAACTGGTTCAACAAGAAAGGTTGTGCAGCAGTAGAAACATGAAGTTATCAATGAAAAGTAGAGTTTTGAAAGACGTGGCTTCATTTGTTGACTCAATCATGATCATGGAGCTGAGTGATGCACATTTTTACCTGCTCTTTCACAAGGTATGTGGAAAATTAATGAAAGTGGCTCTCCCAATTTGGAGGAATTTCTGGGAAAAGAGCAGCATTTTGTGTGACTAATAGCATGGACAAGATTTGAAATGAATTCTGGAATTTTACTTAAATAAAATGTTCTGCTGCTAGCCAAGTAAAGACCAGCCAAGTATTGATATGGTTGAATTCAAATGCATGGATTAAGATGCATTTTCTGCACCTAACAGAGGATGAAAGTGGCTCAGGTTTTGTGAACTTTAAGTATGTAGATAAATACAAAAGCCAAACAACTTTGAGTTGAACTCATGCATAAGTATGTAAAGACCAGTTTTTTTTTTTTTTTTTTTCCTCAAAAAAAAATACAAGCTGAAATCAAAGAACATCGATTTTTGAGAGGAAAAAACTCAAATTATTTACTGAATTAAATTAAATTAATAGAATACAACATTCCCATTGGGGTTATGATTTCAATATAACATATTAATTATTTTAGTATATAGGTTTGATTGAACTAAGTATGTTGCTAATATTAATTGTTTAACCATGTGGGCTAGCCCACGCAGCTCACATGGCCAGAGATAAGAATCTCGCCCAGCGGATGTCAGAGGCTCGAATTCCCTCTTTTGCATCATTTCCAAAGAATTTCCTCTGACCTCCCTGGTCAAGTCTTCCAAAGTGCTCATACAACGAGCCGGGAGCTGGAGCTGCATCGACGGTGTCCAGAGCATGGGGAGCATCACAGGCCGGTGTAAGTGGAATCTTCACTCACTCAGTAGAATAGAATAGATTAGAGTAAAGTAGGGTTAGAATAGTTGTAGGATCCTTATACTTGATTATGTCGTTCTAATTAGAGGCCAATAGACCTCCCTCAAAAAAAAAAAATTGTTTTGAATAAAATTTTACTTCTATAATTTTATTAAAAAATACCTCATCCGGGCATTAACACACTAACTTAATTGAACTTAACCAAATTTTATAAAAACAGTTAAATTAGGTTGAATTTATTAAAATTTAGTGAACATAAATAAATTGAATTGAAATAAGTTATATTATATTAAACTACACTGATTTAATATCAAGTCAAAGTGAGAAAGATAGGATCAAAATAACATTTTCCAACACAGGCACAATGAACATTTATTTTATTAAATTAAATTATTTTATTTTCAATTCAAAACGGAAAAAAAGATAATATTAAGAGAATAGAACATAAATACATTTTAATTTATAATGATTTAACATACAGTAAAATTCAAATGCCAACCTCACCTAGTGCAACACAATATTAGATCATGTTTCTTGACCATTACATCCGTCAGATATACTTTTTACACCAAAAATTCACATATAAAAAAGAATTCATTACTTAGGGTGCGGTATGATACGGAGAGGAAGACCATCTTCTGGAACGGGAGCAAACACATATAAAATTTTCTCATTTGGTTTAGTTTTATGCAATTTGAATCTTTTGAGGACATTGTAAACAAACACAAGGATTTCTATTCTCGCATAATCTTTTCCCGGACAAATCCGAGATCCTCCACCAAAAGGCACAAATGTATACGGTGCTGGTCCAATTCCTTGGAATCTTGAAGGGTCAAACTTTTCTGGATCCAGAAAATACATGGGATCTTTGTTTGTTGAGTGTGTGCTCCAAAAAACCTACAAAACAAACAAAACACGAGTACTAATTTGATATATTCATTTGAGAAATCATCAATCAATCAAAGTTAACAAGACTACAATTCTCACTATAACACTTTATAGTGAGAAAACAATCCCTATTAGGTAATGTACTTTCCAGCTAATTATTTACTAAATTTAATTAATTTGAAGTAAAATTACACATAGTTAAATGTATGATAGGAAGTATCCCAATCTCAATGCTGAATTAGGTAAATTTAAAACTAAAGAAAAAGTACAACAAAGATGAAATTAAGGCATGAAAATATATAAAAACTCTTTGGTGCAAAGTTAACTTGCGAAATCTTAATATAATAATCAAATATAATTAACCTTGATAATCGTTTAGTTATATTGGGATGCACATTTTTTGAAAGATAATTTATTTCTTTTATATTTTTGAATAGTAGTAAGTTGTGTATGTTTGATTTATGAAACTTTTATGAAACGACCACTCGAGAGTTCGTTGAGAATCTTGGTTTTCTAGATAACCGCCAAAACATGGCTTTGAAATAAGCTGAAAAACGTCAGAGTTTATATGAATGATAAGCTCGATCCATGCTAATGACAAGGAGTAGTGAATGAATTAACAGATATATGATGAGACTTTCTACTTTTGAGGATTTCTCTATCCTCTCTGTTTTCAGTTGCAGCTCCTTTCATAGCCTAAACATGATTGATAGTATGTGATATATAAAAAATTTGGTATATTTTCAAGTGGACACAACATTTTTAGGGTGGTAATATTGCTAGCCAGTACAGTTTTTAGTATCTAGAGTAAAGTTAACTGTTTTTACCCAAATTGTTCTTCTTCAGTCAAATCCACTTATTATCTTTTTCTTGTTTCTTTTTTTTCCGGCTAAAAAAGGGCAAAACGTCAATCTATTGGATTTACGACATCGTAAATCCAAAAATATGGCGGTTTGAATACGAAGCACGGCGGAAATATGAAAGCGCTAAAAAATTGATTATTTTCGCATTCTGAAACATCCCAATAGATTGTCATGTAAATTTTTTTAAGATTCTGGAAGGGTAATCGGTTGACATTAAGAACTCTAAAACCAATCTATTACGAATATGAGTGTGTTTTATGATATATGAAAAAGAAACTATTGCATGAACGATATAATTAAATGAAAACCGCGGGACGGACATAACCGGTTCATATCAAGAATGTGATTTGTTGATAGTTTGTCTATCTATTAGGTTTACGAATTCTAAAACCCGTCACCAACTATGTCTATCAAAAGACATTTTTTATGTAAATTTACTTTGATATTAGTGCAATGAAAGGTACGTGTAGTGAAAACTGTAGTGTCACGAACCTGAGAAGCACTACTATCACTATAACTTGTTACCTAAGTATATATGCTTTTGAGTCATATTTCCACCATTATTGTGCTCAAATTATTTTCATTACTAAATGAAATTGAGTATATTTGAGACATTCTAACATAGGTGTCAATGAAATAACATTGATATCAATGTTCAGTTCAGTAAAAAATTGAAAAATGTCATAAAATATCAAATTTTGACTTTAAAACCGAACTTTTTATGCTCACGTTAATTTTATTATGTATAAGACACATTTTAAGTAAATTTACTTTGGTACTCGTGCAATGAAAGGTACGTGTGGTGAAAACTGTAGTATCAAGAACCCGAGAAGCACTAATAAGACTATAACTTGTAACCTAAGTATATATATTTATGAATCATATTTCCACCATTGTTGTGATCAAATTATTTTCATTACTAAATGAATTTGAGTATATTTGAGACATTCTAACACATGTGTCCATGAAATAACATTGATATCAATGTTCAGTTCAGTAAAAATTTGAAAAATGTCATTAAACATCAAGCCAGATTTAGTATTACTAATCAAAATATACAACATTACTTTATTTTCTGTAAACTAATCACTATCGATCGTGTAAGCATTATTTGACTTTTCACTACTTCATTTTTCTATTAATAATACTTAAGTTTATGTAAGTTGATGATGAAAATTACAAATATTTGTTGATTTCTTTATAAATTAACATCAACAAATATTTATGTCACCTTATTTAGTAGCATTAAAATTCTCTATATATATGAATATTACGTTGTCTAAAAGATTCTATCATTTTAAACAATTCTAAGGAAATAATATAAATTATAATACCATTTTAATAAAAAAGAAAAACTAAATGTGTTATGTAAACCGTTGGATCTTTTCTGCCAAATAAATCTGAGCCATCAATATTATTGTCTATATAAAAGATACTCTGAAATCCTATCCTTATTCTCTTAACGCTGAAATCCCATCCTTTTCTTCTGAACTCGTCTGTGGCTGTGATCTGGGCGAAACCACGATGGCCGCATCGGGGATTAGGGCGAAGCCACGATGGCCGCGTGTGATTCGGGCGAAGCAAGGACGGCATCGTGGCGGAAATCTGAGGGACACCGGCGATATTGTGGCGGAGATTGGACGACAACGAGGCAGAAACGTGGGTGTTGATCGGGAGGCGTCGGTGATCTGGGCGAAGGCCCAATGTCACTGTGGTGGGAATTCGAGCGACGCCGGCGACATAGTGGCGGAGATCGGATGATTGCAATGAGGCAGAAATTTGGGCATCGAACAAGGTTTGCCTCAAATTTCAAATCTTGCTCCTGTCCTTTTTGTAATTGTGCCAGTGTTTAATGGGGATTGTGTTTTGTTTCAGGTTTTTAATGCCCTGATTGATTGTTCATCACAGAATGTGGAATCGATCAAAGAACAGCAACAACGTATTTCATGGTTATCAAGTTCGCTCTTTTGCTATGTGTAAATGGTGTTCCTTCTCTGCATCCGGCCAGATGAAAAGGTATAGATGCTTTTAGTAGCCTCAAGATTGATTCACATGATGTTTAGAACCTGAATGTACAACGACCTGCATTTCAATGAGAAGTTTATTTGAATAATAATGTTCCATAGCTTAATAACTAGCAGATCCAACGTTATTCTGAAATACTTGCTTTATTGAGTTATTGATTCTTTGCGCTGAATATGCTATGAAGGTGACGAGAAATCTGTCAAAGGAAGCACGCCTTAGCGATGTGGAGACGCAGCTTGTTCATCTCAGGCTTCATATGCCCGTTTGAGGTTTGATTTCACCGATTTTGGATGTTAAAGAGCAAAAATAGCTTTATGTGTTAATGAGAGAGGATTTAGGTATATTGCAATGATGAACTTTGTTTTGTATGTAACCATTAAAGAAACTTTTGAGATAATGCGATTCAAGTGGCAAATATTTTTCTGAAGAGCATACATGACCATGGATCTGTTTTAGATATCGCAGAAACCTTGCAAAGTTATGACATGCTTGCCTTGTAATCAATGTGTTTCTCTGATTTCTTGGACTAATAGTTTGTTCCGCGAATTGTACATGCACTTACTACAGAGACTTAGAGTTAAAAGGAAAGGAAAAAGATTTTCTGTGGGAAGGAATATTGGCTGAATGTATGTTTTTGCTGCATAAAAGAGTCAGGCTTTTCTGGCATACATTAGCTTCTTATACATTTTTTGCTAAACATATGTTTGAAACATGAAGCTAAGTGTGTGTTCTTTAAGTCATTCAGAGAATATTAACTCTGGAAAATATTTGCTTATTTCTTCTGTTTGTATCATTTTCAATTGTTTTTCTTTTTCCTTTAAAAATGTGAATGGTAATTATATCTGTTGGCTTATATGCATGCAGTTCAAAATGGCTCAAGAGTTCTTTAAGTCAGTTGAAGGTGGGGTTCTTGTAGATGTTAGTTGTGGAAGTGGCTTGTTTTCCAGAAAATTTGCAAAATCTGGAGCCTATGCAAAGGTTATAGCCCTTGACTTTTCAGAAAACATGCTTCGCCAGTGCTATGATTTCCTCAAGACGATGATATATTGAACTCGCAAGTTTTCTATGAAATTAAACTGCTTTTAGGTTCTGGAATATCTGCCCTATTTGTGGTACACTTCTTAGAGTCCAAATACTTGGACTTAATAACTGCTATTTTAAATGCCATTCTTTGTGTAAAATAGCATGCATTTTAATGTAGTCTAGTACTGATTCATTTTGTTTAATTCTAATGTGTTTTTAAAGGTTATCCGGCGCCACCCATTCCTACTCAAGTTCAAACATGGTTATGTTCTTATTAAGTATTCAAGTACAAGCATATTTGGATTAGAATTAGTGTAGAATGTTTATGAGTTAGTGTAGCATGCTAGTTGGATTAGAATTAGTGTAGAATGGTTTATGAGTTAGTTGTAGAATGATATGTTTTTTAATGTAATAATGTTGTAATGACAATTTGGATCTTTAATATAAATTTATAAATTCTGAATTTTATTATTTTTAATTTTATTATTTATTAATTTCAGCACCAGATTTGGGGAAATCAAAATTATATTTCGTTATCAAAATTTGTTTGTTCCGTTATCGGAAGTATGTACAAAAAAACTCATTTGTTCCAGCTTCCGCTTGCGTAACCAACATGGCTTCCACAACCGGAACAAATTCATCAACACCTCATTGTCACAAGTGTTCCGAATCGGAACATGAATGTGACGTTTATAAAAAAAACACAGATACAGCGGTTCAGACCGCCGTAACCTGTGTCCCTTACCAACGGCGGTTCAGACCGCCGTTTCCCGCAGACCTCCCACCGACAGTGCAGTCACTGACGGCGGGCAAAACCGCCTCCGTAGGGGCGGAACGCCGTCAATTCGGTCGCCGTCCAGTAGTGATCAATCTTATCTGTATGAAATGAATGAATGTATCTGTACTTTTTGCGTGTGATATCTTTCTTTTATGCAATGAACCATCCGTACTTTTTGTGTGAGATGTTGAATGGAATTTGTTGGTACGAATATATTCTGATTTGAGGGAAAAAGGCGCTGCCTTTCTCTGCTCAACATGGGGAAATTTTTTTAAGACTCTTTTGGTTTTATTTGAATTGCAGAAGAGTAGGATTCTGCCATGCAACTACTGGTAGGTGAGCTGTTTTTGTGAAGGGATTTACAAGACTTGAGATTTTGCTATATATTGTTATGGTTTTGTTCAGCTTCCTCTGTTTACTATATTTAATTCTTCAACTTTCCTGAACTTATTTTAAGAATTGAGATTAGTTTGATAAGATCTGTTCATTAAAAAAAGAAACAATAACAATGTAATAAGTAGGGTTTGACTGAAGAATGACAATTTGAGTAAAAGTAATTAATTTTGCTCTGGATGCTAAAAACTACTCTGACAATATCACCACCCACATTTTTAACAAGCTCCTTACAAATTATTTATTAATTTAAATTGATCTTGGCAGGCTTTTTGATCAACATGCTAATTATTTTATATGTCATTCAAACACATTATCAAAAACTAACTAATTATTATTCTCTATACTAATTGAAGAGATGATACTAGTTTTAGAATCAGAAACTTCTGAATGTAACATTGTTTGCGTAAGCTATATTATGCTTTAATTGATAGATTTGTTAGTTTTCCAATAATTCATAATCTAGCACTATTTTAACTCTTGACATCTTATTAATGTATTTCTGTCATGATGGTATCAAAACTAAACAAAATAGCATCATTTCAAATTTCACGTAATAAACTGAATTGAAGTGCATATAAGCAATTGAAAAATTGAATAAAACAAAAAATCATTTGGATCAGAATTACCTTCCAGTCTTTTGGAACCGTGAAACCTGCATAAGTGAATTCAGAGATAACCTTTCTGAAATTCCCTAGCCCTGGTGATGTTAGCCTCATAGATTCGCAAACAGTGTTCCAACTGTACTTCATCTTTCGAACATCATTCCAGTTCAAAAGCTCTTCAGCTCCTTTACTCTCAGAAATCTCCATAATTTCTGTTGAATCATACGTTAGTATATATTAACAAGAGGCCTATTAGAAGTAAATAAAGAATTTCAGAACGACTATAATTACCTTGGTAAACTTTGTTATAGATTTCAGGAAGCTGAGCAATATAGTCCAATGCAAAGGTAATGGCTGAGCTTGTTGTGTCATAGCTAGCAACCACGAGTCCCAAGATGCTGTTGCCAATCTCAGTCTCCGACATGAAACGTCCATTTTCATCGGTTTTGTGAAGTAACTCAGATAGCAAATCAAAACCTCGCTTCCCCCCTAAATGCTCCACTTTCCTGTCTCTGATGATCCTCAAAAACTCATCCTTCACCATTTTCCCTCCTTTCACAGCATGCTTGTAAGGAGTCCCCGGTAAATCAAGCGGGACCGAAAGTAGACCAGAAACAGTAACTTTGTAAACATTCCACAGAGATTGAACAAGTTTAGGATCTTTGACGCCCAAAAACAACTCACAAGCTAGTAAAAATGTGTACTTTTGAGCCAATGGATGAAGCTTGACATGCTGGAAAGGAGCCCAGTCTGTGTCCATCTGGTCGCGAGCTACGGAATCCATTACAGAAACGTACCTCTTTAGCGCTTCAGGCTTTAGAAGCTCGACAACATAGCCGCGATGATTGATCGTAGCGTTGTCAGGTAGTGAAAATGTCAAGGGTTTTGTAATTGATTTTGGCACCCAATTGGAGAAGAGTTTGTTCTCGTTTGAGAAGACAAACTTGTTTCCTTCTGCTCCACAAATGACTGCCATTTTTTCTCCAATTAGTGAGGTTTTGAATATTTGTTTAGAGTACGTTTTCATTCTTTCGTGGATAAACTTCTCCGGGCCGGATGATGCAAACCTGAGATTTTCTCCGATGATCGGCCATCCTGTTGTTCCTGGTGGCAGATTATTGGATTTGCTTCTCAGCTTGATACAGAAAAAAGAAACAAGGACGAAGATGATTGAGAAGCAAAACAAGAGAAAAGCTTCCATATGTTTATTACAGTCTGTCTGTGTATATCATTCAAGCAAGATGGTGCATGTATATAAGCACATATGAATTCATGATTACAATTGACAGAAATTAAAACGTCCTAGTCGCGGTTTGCCTTGTTTTGCTTGCTTGCTCAAGCTAGGCTTTGCGTTCTTCGCCGTTTTCTTGGTTTCATTTTTGTTGATTTGTTATCGGAGCAGAGTGCAGACTAAAAATTCTTGAGTGCGAAAATTAAGTTTGGAAAGAACGGAACAAATGAATCGAAAAACGACAAAATGATTGTGGATTCCCTCTGTCGCGTGTTCCCATGCAAACATGCGTGCGTTTGGCTCGGCCACTTCTTTTTATTACCACCCCTCTCCCTTAAAACTGCACAATAACTTTTTTTTTTTATACTAGCGAGATGGCACCGCGAATTTTGGATAGATATATCGGAGAAGGCAAAAAACTTGATTAAAGGGGGTTGAATTTTTGGTGATACAACCATACCGTAGTGATCTAATATTATTTCAAATAAATTTTGATACACCATTGTCAATGTAAGGGTTGTAGACTGAATTGATTTGATTAATAATGCGGAGAACTTAATTGGACTGACTTAATTGAATCAAAAAGAAATAAAAAAACAAATCAATGTATTGTTTGAAATAGAATGGATATTGCAATCATATCCAATGAAAATATCTATTTAATGGTAGATAAATGTCCAGTCTCGGCCGAATATCAGTACGATTGATTAACCTCATCATAGCTATACTTATCTTCACTCTCATGACTTGACTCCTAGGCTCATGGTCGTCGCTCCCTTCATCCTCATCTTCACCGCCATTAGTTTGATCATCACTTACAATCTCGATTTGGTTTGTAAGTGTGTTTTTTTTGCCCCTGCTTGATGCTATTATATGAGACACTAATGTTGAATAAATCGTTTAAATATAAAGTGTTTGTAGCAAAATCTCTAGAAAGTCCAACTTTCCTAAATTTTATGGAACTACCACTATATGTTTAAACTCAAGTGATACAATTTTGTGTTAAAACATTGATCATGTTAAAATAAACATTTAGTAAAACATGTTTTGATGCGTAAATTTAAGAAATTTAATTTAAAAATTATAAAAATTTAAGTGATAAAATATACAGTTCAAATTGAAAGGTACACTATATAAGTTAAAACGTATAAAGACTTTCCTAGAAAGTCAGAAAAGTTGGGAGTTCAAGAGATTTTCTGGACCTCTCACGTGATTAAGTAAAAGTCTTAAATATTATCTTTCCCCTTCCCTTGGGCTAACAGCTACTAATCGTCCAATGACTGTTTTATTTCTTCTCTTCGTCCAACACCTGTCTGAGGGTATCCATACAAAGTGCTCCGAAAACTCCTTGTATAGTAAATTTAAGGTTTCGGCATCAGCATTAAATTTATTCACCAGGAAGAATTCTGTTAGTCTCATTCTCTTGGAAAATTCATTTGGTACAACTGTTTCAAGGTCACAATCTTTTCTAAAAGTTATAAACTGTTGTCCTGGTAGATGCACTTGCAAGGTGTACACAACAGGGTTCATGTAATTTTGTTTAAAAGTAAAAATTCCAGGCTGCTTCTGATGGATTAATCCAGTGAGCATCTTGAAAATTTCTATTCTCATCAACTGCTTTATTATCCTTGCCATTACCCTAAATCTTATCCTTACCAGTTCCAAGTGCAAATCTAATTTTGTCGCTCCCTTTGAAGATGTACTTGTTGATATATTTGATGAGTTTCGTAGTAGAACATATCTCAGCATTGATGTGGCATCCATAGGTTGAAAGTAAATATCGATTATACCTTGCTACCCAGTTATTGTCCATCTCAAGGTTTCATATCCTAACAGTTCTTCCGCTGTCTCTTCTTCTGTACAATGGATCTCCATTTTCAAGATGACATGTTGTTTCCTGAAATGGTTTAGGAAATCCAAATTTACACTTCCCAGTCTTAATTGTACATGGAAAATTTGGATTATACTCTCCACATGGATCGTGCATCATATTTTTTTAACCAGCTCAAATAAGTGGGGTTCTTTGTCAGGATCTGGTATCTCGGCACAAACAATTCGATCATATCCATCTGGTCCCAAGGGTTTATTACCAAGTTTTAAAATAACCATCATTTGAACATGTGGTAATCCTTTTTTCTGATATTCAATGGCATATATAAGGGAATCCACAGGACCAAAAATTTCTCTAGTTACTAAATCTTTTTTCAAATCCTCAACTCTGGCTTTAAAAACTCTAGCACACAGAGCAGGTCTATCATTGGCAAATTCTCCATATCTCAAATTTCTTTCAATTTTTGGCCAAGATGGGTTGCAAGTCATTGTCAAAAACACATCAGGCTTACCAATTTTTTGTACGACGGCCATTGCATCAAGGTAACGTTGTCGCACATCTCTAGGACCACCGATAAATGTGGGGGGTAAAAAACACGTGTACCAACCTCATTACCGATTTCAATCATGCCTCTACACCATCAGTAATACGTTGAACCATCTCAGTTCAGAATTCGGCTTGTTTCTCTCTCAAAAATTCCAATCTGCTGGTCTCAATTTTGATATACATATCAACGATATATTGTTGAAATAATCTACCAAAGTGTATTAGCATTGTCTTATCATCCTATCTCATCTGAAACTTGTAAGTATAATATTCTCTGGCAGTAACAACATATTTGTATTTTTTCCCCATCTCTCACAACTGATTAGGGAAAAAAGAAGAGTTCATCATTTAAAATATTGCAATTGTTAAGCCAGAACTATGTAAATCGAGTATTTTCTTAGAATAAAAAACTACATGTATTTTTAAGAAAATTAAATTAATTGGAATACCTCTCATTTCTTCATCAAGGAGGCACTCGGGAGAATCAAATTGTATCGTTTTCCCCTCCTTCTCCTTTGTCCTTTTTCATAACGTTACGATCCCATTCAGGCCAACCGTGAGAAAACATAAGAGGGTATTGCATTGGATCATAACAACTGTAGTATTACCTGATAGTATAAGAATTTTCATTTTTACCAGTTACTTGAACTCTAGTGGTTCTTTCTCCATCATCTTTTCCATTATCTACATAGATTTCTCCAACGTGACCAACACCGGGGGGGGGGGGGGGGTTCTATCTTCTCTGATCTAAATTGTGAGGATTATTTTTTTGGTAGGATGATCTGGCTCACTCTTGAGTCCTCTGAAAAATAATACGATATGGATTCTCTTCAACAGTTTTCATTAAAATCTCCATAGTTTGCTTGTCTAACCTTTTGTTGTCATACCAATTGCCCACCTCCATCCTTTTTTATTTTAATTCAACATCAACTGTCGAAAAAGTAGAGTTGAACTCCAGTCGTACTAAATCCATCATATTTGCCTCCCTTATTTTTCTCCAATAGATTCAGATAAAAAAGATATACTTGACCTTGCATTCGGAAAGTACATATATATATATATATATATATATTCCATTTGTATTTGTAGTAAGTGTTTTGTCATACGATGCGCCAAAACTGGTGAGAGCAAGATTGTTATTGTATGACTTAATATTATTCCTAAAATGTATAGATTGCTCTGCTTCTCCAACTAATAATAAACGCAACTTCTCGGGTAACTCATACCCATCAAATTCAGTTTCACCCTTGCAAAAACAAAACACAGATGACTCTCCTTTTAACAGCTTAACGTTGCAGTATTTACAATCAGGAAGATTTTTAAGGATTCTACAACAATTTGGAGCACTCTCCAACAACCCAACATTTTTCTTTCTCCTTTTCTGTAATTGACCTTAAAAAAATTGTTTCTTTCAAACTCCGATATTTATAAGGGGGTAATATGTAATTTAAACAATATAACATATTCCAATCATCATACTCAAATATTAATACATGTTGTGTATTGAAACAAAGTTGTATTGTTATGATAGTCGGGTTAGTTTCGCTCCCTTGAAGTCGCTTTCTTTTTGTCTCTTTTCAACATGATATTTTCTTCTCATTGCATTTTTTTCAACTTCACCCACTGCAGCAATATGAAGTTTAAAATCATAAAGTTAAAATAGAATAATATATTGTACTTGAGTTTCAAAACTATATACTAAGCATCAGGAAAACAATAAAAAATATAGTTAATACAATTTATAGTGTTAAACATTGTATATTTAAACAAACCTGTATAATTGTTGGTAGTTGGGTTAGTTTCTCTTTCTTGAAGTGTTTTTTTTTTTTTAGCATAAACTTTTATCCTCTTCGCATTTTTATCAACTTGGCCCCTGCTTCAATATAAAGTTTCAAATTAAAAACACAAAACTATATACTAAGCATTATTAATTCTAAATTAACAATAACATTTTTTTGATGAATAATTAACAATAAAATTTTCTAAATTAACATTAACATTAATTAGGGCAAAAACTTATAAACGGCCCCTAAAGCATAAAAATTGCTGATAAACTACAAATTACTTGTGAATAAAGAAAGATCAAACAGCAGTGCACCGCAATTCAGTTATAAATGTTTCACCTTTGCAACAATAAAACACAGATGACTCTCCTTTAAATAGTTTAGCCTTGCAGTATTTACAATCAGGAAGAGTTTTAAGGATTCTACAACAATTTGAAACACTCTCCAACAACCCAACATTTTTCTTTCTCCTTTTCTGTAATTGTACTAAATAAAAATTATTTCTTTCAAACTCAGATATTTATAAGAGGGTAATATGTAAATTAAACAATATAACATATTCAAATCATCATACTCAAATATTAATACATGTTGTGTATTGAAACAAAGCTGTATTGTTATCGATAGTCGGGTTAGTTTCGCTCTCTTGAAGTCGCTTTTTTTTTGTCTCTTTTCAGCATAATATTTTCTCCTCATTGCATTTTTTTCAACTTCACCCACTGCATCAATATGAAGTTTAAAATCATAAAGTTAAAATAGAATAATATATTGTACTTGAGTTTCAAAACTATATACTAAGCATCAGGAAAACAATAAAAAATATAGTTACTACAGTTTATAGTTGTATATTTAAACAAACTTGTATAATTGTTGGTAGTTGGGTTAGCTTCTCTTTCTTGAAGTGTTCTTTTTTGTTTATTTTTAGTTGAAACTTTTCTCCTCTTTGCATTTTTATCAACTTGCCCCCCTACATCAATATAATGTTTCAAATTAAAAACACAAAACTATATACTAAGCATTATTAATTTTAAATTAACAATAACATTAATTAGGGTAAAACTTATCAACGGCCCCTAAAGCATAAAAATTGCTGATAAACTACAAATTACTTGTGAATAAAAAAAGATCAAACAGCAGTGCACCGCAATTCAGTTAAAATAACATTAAAAATACAGATCAACACACACTCAAACAGACACACACAACAAAAAGACCGAATACTCGACCTAAGCTCTAGATATCACAACCAATGAAGTTTGTTTAATGCCAAGGAATTATAGAACTTACTAATGAAGTTGTGCTAATAAATACCGAAATTCTCAAAGGCAAGTCATCTAGCAGACCATAATTAATATGATTTCAAAAAATAAAAATAAAACAGACCATAATTAATATGATCAGTATTACGACATGTGTAGTGCCGTATTTTCCAGCTGTAGAATAGACTATATGGACAATTTTCTTCAATATATTTTAGTATATATTTAACAGCCGTTCAATATCATTTATAATTTTCCATGAATATTATGAATAGTAAAGATACCAAATTAAATTTAATTGAATCAATCAATTATCCAAATCAATTGAAAATCAGGAAATAATTATGAAAACAGGTCTAATTGAATAAGCAAAAGTAGTAAAAGAATGATATTATGGTATAATTAGGAGAAAAATTCTAAGTAAATATAATTAAAATTAAAACTAAAAAATTAACCACCGATTAAATACTAATTAAATATACTACGCAAATTTGTATTATTAAGGTGTCATGTCATAAGGGAAAAATGTAAAAATCTATCCAAGAAAATAAGGAGGAAAAATAGGGGGAAGAAACTTAGGACAAAAGAAAGAACTAAAATTTGGTTTTAAAAAAAGCGAGAATAACAATTTATTGTGGAGGACGAAAAAATTTTATAAAGGAGGAGGAGGAGGGGGAGGAAGAAGGAATATATTAAAAATATATTAGAAATCAAGTTTGAAATCGATTAGGATTTAGGTTTTTATATTAAAAAAAGCTTAAAATTTGCCCAAGAAAATAGGAGAAAAAATAGGGTACCAAAATTTAGTACCAAAATCTGGTACCAAAAAAAAGTGAGAATAATTTTTTAGTATTAATATAGGGATTATTTATTTTTAAACTTTAATAGTATATTTAAATAAATATATTATTATTATTATAATCATATTTATATCGTTAGGTTGCAACATATAATATTTATATATTAAATTTTAATTTTTCAATAATATAAACAAATAAAATTCGTTGATCAAATATGTGTGTTGGATAGTATGAATAATTAACTGTGCAGATTATACTGAAACAGAAGTACTATTTTATTTTGAAATAATATTTAGAAAACATGTTATATTAAGATTTACATTATAATAGATACGATTTATCATATTTTAGAATGTGTTTTTCATACGAACAAATATTAAACTTACAACATATGCTTGTTATTTTATGATAATAAGGTGTGGCATGCACTCACCACTCTTTTATGGTAAAAATGGGTGTATTATATTTTATCTTTCTTAAAAATTCCTGGTAACTTAAGTTACCGGTAACTTTTAATGTAAGTTTCCAGCCGAGGCTAGTGAACAAATTTGATTATACACCAAATTTACCTGTCTTTTTGATTGATTTTTAGCTATAGCCTTGGTTTCAACAATGATCGATGTTCATTTCCCCTATAAATATATATATATCTTACACAAAGAGGATTACAAGTAACTTCAAGAACATAAAATTTGATTATATAATTACCTAAAATGGGTTTCAACGTAGAGATACAGTCTAAGGAGATGATAAAGCCGTCATCTCCAACGCCCCATCATCTCCGAAACCTCCAGCTATCGTTCCTCGACCAAATCCCACCGCCAAACTACATCCCTCTCATCTTCTTTTACGACCAGCTTCCCACCAAAAACAACCAATCCTTGAAGAACTCTCTGTCAAATGTTCTCACTCAGTATTATCCCCTCGCCGGGAGGCTTTCTCCGGCGAACTACATGGCCGTCGACTGTAATGATTCCGGCGCTCTGTTCGTCGAGGCTGAGATTCACGATGCAAGTATCTTAGACGTTATCAAATATCCAACCATGGATGCTCTTGAAAAGTGCCTTCCTCTGGGGCCCACCGGCACCAGAAGCAGCATGGCGGAGGCTAACACTCTTCTTTTAGCTGTACAAATCAATCGGTTCGACTGTGGAGGAATTGCAATTGCTTTCCAGCTCTCTCATAAGATTGCTGATGCAAGTTCTCTCGTCAACTTCATCAATGCCTGGGCTGCAGCTTCTCGAGGTTTCCCAGTGTCTATTATCCCTGTTAATTTCCAACCTTTTCTAAACTATTTCTACTGATCAGCTGCAACTTTTCTACATATTATATTGATGTGTATACATTTTTGACAGTAATAAAGTCCATGTTACAGGTGAACGTGATGAGGACATTTCTCCCACATTCGATATGGCTCATTTCTTTCCCCCGAAAGACATGTCGGGTTTTGCAATCAAACCATCCACCGCCACGGTTACGAAACAAAACATGGTCACAAAGCGGTTACTGTTCAACAAGGAGACGCTGGCAAAACTCCAGCTGGCGGAATCGACCGTCCAGGTTAAAGATCCGAGCCGAGTGGAAGCCGTTACCACGTGTCTATGGAGGCATTTCATCCAAAACTCGAAAGCTAAAGGGTCTAAGAAAACCGTGGCGGTTTTCCATGCGGTGAACCTGAGGCCTAGAATGGAACCGCCACTTCCCTGTACGGTTTTCGGAAACGGGTGGGGAAACGCTTTAGCGATTCCCGCGGTTGCCGATGAAGGGCTTCTTGTTAGTTATCTGAGGAGTGCGATAAGGAAGATCGATGGAGATTATGTGAAGGAGATGCAGAGCGGAGGTGATGGATATTTGAACGATTTCAAGAAGAACTTTGCACTGCAGTCGAAGGGAGAGATAGAGTGTAGCATTTTTAGTAGCTGGTGCGATTTTCCAGTGTATGAAGTTGACTATGGTTGGGGGAGGCCAATATGGGTGAGCACTACAACATTTCCTTACAAGAATCTGGTGATCTTGATGAGTACTAGCTCTGGAGATGGAATTGAAGCTTGGGTTAACATGCTTCAAGAAGAAGCCGATTTAGATTTCAGTATTTAATTAGTACATAATAACACTATCAATTTAAGGCTACCATGTATTAATTCAAGCACAAATTGTATTATTAATTTCATAATTAATATGAATCATGGAATTTCTTATATTTATGACCCATTATTCTTTTCATATATGAAGGATTTTATTTTCCATCTCAACTTACCCTTTTCATGCTCTTATTATACCTTACGTTGACAAGCATGATTTATGCTATGTATCTCGTGTGTTATATATGCACGTTTATCGATCGTTTCAATGATATAAACGTCTATTAATAATTGAAAGTAAAATGTATTCACATTCTTTTTTTTTTTAATTTTAAACCACCATTGGTGGGGTATTTATTTGGCACCCCAAACCAAAATAAGCCAAAGTCTAGAAATTTATTACATCAAAAAGGAGCCTGGCTCCTAGAAGCAAATAAGCTTCTCAAAATTAATGAAGTGAATAATCTGATCTAACTGGATAAAGAGTAGTATCATCATATAGCCAAACAAAAATGGGGAGCAGATTAGTGATCGAGTTTACAAATAACGAAGCACACTTTTGCCACCCATAAGTTTGGAACTATAGAGATAAAGATCCAGTGTATTAACAAATAGCCATAGTCTGGCTCAAAAATTGTTACAAAATGGTGCAGCCTGTGAGTTGTTGTTGTCCCTTTCTTCTATCTTTGTGTATCTGCAAACTAGCAAACTGTCAAAGTACCTATTCAAATTAAGAGGTTCTTATGGATAGAGTTCCATATCTGTCCAAAATTACCAGTCCAGATAAGAGACCTGGCATATCTAGGCAAGTGAAATTTTCAGGAATTGAGCTTTGAAGGCCATTCCTGGCCAGAAAGTCTGCAACAGGGTGTGTGCTGTGTAATTTGAGTAACTCAGTGCATATTGAGTACAATTTCCATGATGTCTTGGCAGGATTTGTAATGCATCTCACAGTTTGTATGCAGTCAGATTCCATTTTGAAGTGTTGTAGCCCTAGTTCCTGTGCAACAAGGTATCCTTGCTTGATAGCCATCAACTCAGCCTGCAAGGGAGATTCACAGCTCATTTGTAGGGATCTGAGCAGAGTTGGATGACCTGCAGTATTCCTAAAAAATTCCAATCCCACTCTTCCCATTTTTATACGAAAAATCTACGTACATTAATTTTACAGCCTTGGTCTAGTGGTTCCCATTTTATAATTTTAACCTGTCTTGGTGTTTTCTGTATTCACATTCTATTCATTCGATCGTTTCAATGATATAAACGTCTATTAATAAATGAAAGTAAAATGTATTCACATTCAATGATATAAACGTCAAATTAAATATTTATATAATATGTAATTAATCTAGTTATTATTTTAATATAATTAGGGATATTGATAGATGCAGTCTGTATTTGTACCTAAAATACCTAATATGCCCTTACTAATGTGGTCCATGATCTAATGTGTTTGGTTTCATGATCTAATTTTTCGACGTGTTTGTCTTCCCTCTCGAAAATGATATAAGAACCACAAATACGGGGATCGATTGAACATTTATACCTTATTAATATAAGGGTAATTCTGTCAGTTCAAACTAAATACAGACTGTATAAGTAAATATTGGACTGCATCTAACAATCTCCTAAAATTAATTTCTAAGTATTTATCACTCGAATTGTGTATGCCTTTGTACATTTACCTCAAAAGCACATCACCTCCGTGAGTATACCTACAACTAAGTGACAGTTCTGATACCAAATTGAAAGGTGAGTATACCTAAATTTGATCGAATTACTTCAATCAAATGTCCAGTTACATTGTTTTGGTATTATAATATCGCTGCACAGTTCTATATTATAATGTCAAATGCAGAATGTATAAGAACAATGCAATTGGTAATGCAGTTCGGTGGATCTCACCTACATCTACGGGGCTGCTCTGCCCAACTTGAAAGATTCACTAGAATACCCGGTAATAGTACGAAAACACTTTTGTTACTAAATTCTAAATTTAGTATGAGCTAAGGTTTCAACTTCTCAAGTTGTTCCAAACACAAGCTGCCTTCAATGTTGTTGTTTGTTGAAGATCTGTTTAGCGAACCTCAGAACTTGGCTCAACTTCTCCGTCGATTCTGTAGTGCAAAAACTGAACACCTAATATATACTTCTACATCAATGCCTTCTGAATCAATGTAGAATAATGTCGTTCGTCTTTTACAGAGCACAATTGCGATCTATCTTCTGCCAGATTCAACTCTCACATTCCCTTTCTTATTCTAATTACTATATTTACAGTAGTCTAGAAAAGGAAAGACAGTGTTCTAATATAATTCTAATTAAGAAAAGACCATGTTAATCTAGATCTCTTTCCTTACATGTTTCAATATAATGATCTAAAACAAGACATAGTATAGATGAAAACGGCTGAATATTACCATACCATAATAATCTGATCAGCAATACAAACTTGGACTTTCCTTGTTTTTCTGAACTCTGCATAGGACATTACAATGTCAAGTTTCGAAGAACTGTTGAACAGACATTGGCCCCGTTTGGCAACAGCGTTTTGGAGGAGAGTTTTGTTTTTTTTGCTAAAATTAGATTTTGACTGGTCAAACAGCTACTTTACTTGTTTGGTGAAAAGCGTTTTCCATTGAGCTTTTTGGATGAAAACTCTTGTTTTCAAAACGCTCGAAAAGGGAGTTTTTTGGATGAAAACTCTTGTCATTAATTGTGTAAATATTACAAATTCTCCTTTTTATCCTTTCTTTTATCCTAAGTAATATTATTTTATCATTCCTTTGTACATAACTTTATTTTTAAAAATTTCGTTTGAAAGTATCAATTAATAGCAAATATTTTTGTTTGTACATAATTAATTATTTTGATTTGTACTAATTTTTATTTCTATCACTTTTACTTTTAAATAATTATTTTAAAATTTTAGAGTACAATTTGACAAATAAATATAAACTCTTATGTATGTTAGTGAATATCATTCCAAAGAAATACGAATAAATATAGATACAAGTACTAGATTTATTTTTCTACGCTTCAAATAAATGTCACACAAAAATAAAAATTATAATTTAAATTATGTCGATGTCCATTTCTGTCATTTAACATAACAAACAGCTAACATCTATTTATCATTTACCAAACAACAATCTAAAAACCGCTAGTCAAAACAGCTAGTCAAAACAGCTAATACAATCCGCTAACAGCTAACAGCTAATACAATCCGCTAACAGCTAACAGCTAACAGCTAGTTCCCAAACGGGGCCATTATGTCAAAACTGTCGTTCATAAAATGTGCCAATTAACATTTTTGACTTTACGATACCACCAGTTAAAGAAAAGCCAAATGTCCCTATATAAGTCTCGATCTATGAACAAAGCCATGCATATGAGTTCTGTAGTACGTGTTAGGGCAAGATTTGACACTGTTGTGTGGGAACCAAATAATATCTTCCAAGCACGTAATGCTTACGCTTTCCTAAAAGAAATTTACCGACCCACTATGAACAAGAGGTTGCACGGTAACTCTTTTGAGATACGAATAAGAACACATTGGATCTTGGTTGTTATCAAGAAACAATAACACAAGATTTTGTATAGGTATTTATGTCTAAACAGAAAATAGTTCTGTCGTAAAATATTTCCAAACAAGTAAGATATCTTGTGTTCCTATTGATTAATCCTATTGATTTTGTATAGTGATGTGGCTTACCACTCCTCATATAGGAAGTGATTTGTAAAGATATCGTTCTTCATATGATTTTTAAAGACACAAACAACTCTATAAAGAGACACATTCAACTCTAGCATGCTACATTGAATGTTATGTTAACGGATGCAACCATTTACATTATTGATATAATTATTTATGTATCCTCAAGTATACATACACTTAAACTCCTCAACTCCTGTGTAATATATTCCAAATATATACCACGAATTCATTTTACTATAAATGTTCCAACAATCCTCCCCAATTTATAGTATAAATATTTCCAATTCGTAACCTTGCATTTTAGACAAAAACAAACAAGACTTACGCATAATGAAAATATCACGAAGATTGAGTTTTCACTTAGTATAACATACTTGATAGTATCTCAGATTGAAATGATTGACCAGGCATTGAATCATACAACCACTACGAAACACTGAAGATGTCATACACACAAGTCTAAGACAAACTACATTGCATATATATTTTTATTTTTTTAGCCAAATACTTCAAATTCATAGCATCCATGGGCCAAAAATAACTAGCCAAACTACATGCAATAATAACAACAATGTAAGGCTCCAGCAAAAGGTAGCATCCTACACTACGGAAGACTACCAGCCATACTCCATCAATGGTAAAAACATCGTAAGGCTCTAGCAAAAGGTAGCATCCTACACTACGGAAGACTACCAGCCAAACTCTAAAAGAAGGTACATACTCGAAAAAATCTTCCAAGAATAGATGCCGGCAGACACAAGATCAGAACTATAACAAACGCCGACATTAGAGCCAGGAACCACAACAACAACTCCCTAAATGCCTGCAAATCTTCCAAAAGTCTCAACAAAACATCCCCATATTTCGACAGAACTAGCATAACATTTGTCAAGTTAGGTAGACTAACATGCTCTAGCACATTCTCCCATTACAACATATGATTATGATCATCAGGGGGTTTTGTTCACTAGGGGGTTGTGACAGGAGGGGTTTGTTCACTAGGGGGTTCTGAAACAAGATGCTTACCACTAGGAATTCGAAGAGTCGGAAGGTTTGACCCCAAAGTCCCCTTAAGCCTTAAAGTCTGAACATCCAACAAAGAGTTCCATCTCAACAGCTTGTAGTACTCATTCATCATCTCCTCATAAGGGCCATTACCAAATAGTTTCGGGTGATACTCACGATACAAGTTGTAAACTTGATCCAAGTAACCGCGAATCGTGTAGCCAGCTTCCTAATGTTCATCAATGGTTGCAATCTTCGGATCGACTGTTTGTCCCACGTCATTGGGATTGAACAAAACTATTGAGTAACCAACATCAACACCCTTGGAGGTAAAGACCTCAAGCTCTAGTCTAGTCCCCTTCCTCAACATTTGCTTAAACTCCCATCGAATACCAGGAGGTAACCTGTGAGAAGAGATGCTCATCACGTCTCCCGCGCAAACCTTTCCCATCACTTTAGCCTCATTTCCCATCATGTTAACCTTACCAATAGTCTTCCACATGCTGGCACCCTTCCACATTCTGTTTCCAACTGGAGAAAAAGAAACGTTTCCCAGGGGGAGGGGGAGGGGAGAGTTGCGGGCGATGTAAATGGAGAGTTCGTAAGCATGTCTATAGTAAATCTTGATTTTGATCTGTAAGAAGAATGATATGAAGCGATTTCGCATAGTTTTTATGGTGAGGTACGAATTGATTTTAATGAAAACATATATACACACGACGGTAGGCGAATGTATGAGAGATTTCGTGTATGTGAAATGTTCTAGGCGAAAACGTAAACGATGTCGCAAGTGTGATAGAAATGTTGGCTATAAAACAAATTTTAGAGGGATAGCATGAAAATAAATGCCATCAAGAAGTTTCTGTTCGTATGAGTATGATCTTTGAGGTCTGGACTTTGTGATTTTGCTGTTTGCTTGGCCAAGGTATGTACTTTATGTTTTTTGAATGGGTTGCATAGTTGGTTGATTTGGTGAAATGTTAGTTGATGTAGATTCTAATGATGGATGTTGTTATGAATTTGATTTGTCATGTTGTAGGTGTGTTGTTGTTTGTGGGTAACTTTGCATTAGGTGATATTGTAGGATAACAGCCTAGTTTTATGGTAATTGGGAGCATGGACCGTGCTGAGATAATGAGGGTGAAGAAGAGATTGTCAAAGGGTATATGAATTTAGTTGAAGATTTCGTTGGAGTTGGATTATGGGATGCAATAGCGAGGAATGTTGGTGGTGTTAGATGTCCATGCATGGATTGTAAGAACAATGCCATATATGAAGACATTGAGGTATTACGTGAGTATTTGATTTGTAGGGGATTTGACCAAATATATACGCGATGGGTTTGGCATGGTGGAGATGCAATCCATATTCATGTTGATGATGAGGAGTATGTTTTTGAGGAGGAGTTAAGATATGCAGATGACTTGAATGAATTGGAGGAGGACGTTGCTAGAGAGTTTGTGGGAAAGGAGAGTATGTTAGCGTCAATGTTGAATGAACAAAACACCATTGTATAAAGAGATATTGGGTGCAACATTATTGTTGATGAATTTAAAGGCCCGGCATGGAATTTCTGATAAAGGGATGACAGGAATGTTAGAATTGGTTAAAGAGTTGCTTTCTCCAGACAATCTTTCACCTGTCCCATGGAGATGGAGTTGAAGAAGTTTCATACTTGCCCTAACGATTGTATATTATATAGAGGGGATGATGCGTTTAAGGATGAATGTCAAGTATGTGGTGAGTCGCGATACAAAAAAAGGCCACTTAACATGTTGATGTGGAGTATCAATGATTTTCCGGCATTAGGTAAATTAGGCGGTTATTATGTGAAATGCCACTTAACATGTCCCATATTTGAATGGGAGACTAGTTGGTGTCAATTGAAACATGGTGGACCCATGCTTCACATTCCTGCTGAGGTCCCCCCTAACATATCAAAATGCTGGATAACAGACATCTAGCTATGCAGTTCCGGCACAATTCTTATGGATACACATAGAGCTAGAAACTGCAGAAACTCATTAATATAGGTTCAGATTTTTGCCTAATCTATTTTTAAACTTTAGACCGTCTTGTGTTTTGTTTCGACAATTCGCTAATAGGCCTTAAGTTGAATAAATAGACATATTTACAGCTTAGAAATTTTGAGAAGTATTACTATGTTTCGAGGGGCTTTTGTCCCTTTTGTCTACGTGGGTTATGTAAACTTGTCTATTATAGTCTTTTTAGGTTTGGGAAGCTAATATAATCTCCCCCATATTCTAAGGATGGTTTTATGTAAAAAAAAAAAATTAAAATTCAGGGCCATAGTTACTGGGGTTTCTAAATTAATATAAGAAAACCCTACTACCCCAGAGGTCATTTCTTCACTTTTTCTTATAAGTGCTTGTATAATTTTGATTTTTTTTATCGTGTTACATTACCAGCAAAAACTTATAAATTAGCCATTTACAAACTTAAATAAGTGACATTTGATCAACTGTAATTTGAGGTACTTATTTTGAATTTATATACTTCGTGCTACTTTTTTTTTTGAGAGTACTTAAACCACTTTCATTGAATTATAAAGATATTAGAGGGGCAAAGATTAACGAAAGAAATAGGGTAATTAAAGAGATAAACTAATCCTAAAATAATCCAAACGTTCAACATTCAAAATAATAAAATTAATATATAAGACGTATGAGATATGCATTTAACTTTTATTTATTATATCGATAGAAGTGCTGAATTCCATGAATAGTAGAATATTACCTTACTCTTTTCAAATTATTTAATTTTAACTCAGTTAATTTTCCATTGTGATTAGAGGAGGTTGGTTATAATGCCGGCCGGTACCAATGTAAAACAAAGGAGCATGGTTCGTATTGTTCAGCTAGGATTAATTATATACCTAGGCCATGATTATAACATTTTTCTTCTTCTTTTTTTTTTTTTATCTAACAAAAGATACGTACCATTCGGCACCCTAAATTCATAAATTAAAATGATAACAACGGATATCTGAATGCATGTCAGTTTGTAATTGGAAGCATAATCTAATTCCATTCATACGCGTTGCATTGTGGTAAAACGACACTCCATCCAAAAAATTGTAAACAACAGTAAACTTGTCAACAGTAACAGCTTTGTGTTGTTTTCTTGATATCTGCGATGGAGCGTTCTAATTTTCAGGGTAATAAATTCAAGATCGATTTGTATATTTCTGTTTGTAACTGTTAACTAGGGTTTGGCATCTGAAATTTTCTGTTCCTAGCTACTTTTTTGACCCTGCATGCACAGCAGTTTATTGTTCGATCGGTTGAAAATCTAGCACACAGTATTACTTCGTAAGATCGGTGTTTTCACCTTGCGAACAAGAGAGTTCAGTACATTTGTCTGATGCTTTTGAATTTGACGCGGATGGAACTTACATTAAGATAATGGATATATATATCATTGTAGGACAAAATGACAAGGAAATTGATTATTAATTATAAGCAGGTTTTGGTTTAGGATATAGGAAGAGATCGGATGCATACATATGTTCACCAGTTAAACGACAAGCCAAATGTCGTATTATGAGTCGCCATCTAACGAAGAAAGCCATGAAAATATATATGACACATGCGTGATCGATCATGCAGGATCGAAAAATACAAGTATATATTCTGATGGTTAGCTTGTCGACGAAAGAGCATCTGTTTGTTTGTCTGGTTTTTTATTATCTTTTTTTTAGGTTTACAGAAAAAAAAAACCTTTATTGGCTATAACTGCTAGGTACGTAGCTAGGGTTGAAATCTGAAAACATTTTTTCCCATGATCTTTGCTGTTTTTTTACATGTGTACAGAGTTATTTTTCGAGATCTGCTGGAAATATTGGCACTTGTTTAATTAGTAAATAAATACGGGCATTCTGCCTTATATTCAAGTATATAAAAGTTTTAAAGTATAAAAATTGGCAGTTCAGCTATTGAATTTCTTTGTTTTAAGTTTCACCGGTCAGTTGTTTTCTTATGTGATAATTACATCAGGAGATGAAAATAGAACCTTATTGAAAAAAACCTTTATTATAATAAGTTAACATCAATTGATTAGAAATTTAAACCAATTTTTTAAGGAGATACAAAACTAATTAATGTACAAAAGTTGGTAATTTGTAACTGATGCTACCAACTTCCAGTCCCGGTCCGGATATGAGGATGGTCTCCAGTCCGGATGAGGCTCCGTCCGTACTCCGTGCGCTCTCACCTAATAGACCTGCAAAACAACGCCCCGGATTATCCCGAGGATAGCTACCCCGGCGTGATGATGAAAGAGGGGCCTTTGAATAGGAGAGATGATAAGAATATATTGAGATAGTTTTAGTCTGATAGAACATACCTTTCTCCACAAATCCAAAGATGTATTTATAGGTGTGAGGTAGTGAGGCTCCAACCTAGAGGCAGTGGTCCTGCCTGTTTGTCCTTACCAGGGGACAGGTCATATTCATGTCCTTTCTGTCCCCGGATAACGCCATTCTAGCTGACGTCATATGGACCAGACCACTCTCTGGGCCGGAGCCTGAATATGGGCCAGAGCCCATATCACCACTACCCCTCCGAGACATGGGATTCGTCCGGAGGTTTCTGATCCGGATAAGGGATCCCGTGTCTCAGTGTGTTCCAATGCTTGTGTTAATCACGCCTGGTCAATCGGATCCGCCCGGAGGCATGCGATCCGGTTCGGATGTGCGTTTCCGAGTTATACTCTTATTATGTGAATCTTGATCACGCGCTGGGCGTTTGATCTTTCCTTTGCGAGGCGCGTGTCGGCAAGCGCATTTATGAGGCGTGTTACGGCTTCCATAAATGTAGTCTTGTCCATCGAGGAATTCTGATTTATTTTCAAAATAAATTATGCTCTCTTTTCGAGAAAGCAATCATGTCGCCTTGGGACTCGGCCCCCTCTTTGCTTGTCCTTTTTCTATAAATAGTATTCTTAGTCAATCACTTTCAATTTTATTCTCTTGTTTTCTTCTCCTACTTTCGCCTCCTCCTCCCTTCTTATTCTCTCTCTTCTTCAAGTTCTTCCTTTTTCAGTGACTATGGCCGCTCAAGATACAGAGAGAGAACTCGATGTTCCTGTTAACCAGGATGTTGAGGCTGAGCTGATTGTGAAAACGCCAGATGATGAGGCTGACGCGGTGCCGATAGATGGGGAAGTTAGGATAGGGTTGAACCCTGAACCGGAGAAGGACGATCCGAAGGAGGGGGACGATGTGGACATTGATACTGCTGCAAAGAAGCTTATCCGAACGATGGTGGTTCCGGTTTCCATCGACTCCGGGCTGAAGCTGTTCGAGGGCGATCACACCACGGTGGCAGCCATTCCTCGGAGTCACTTTCTATATGGCATCACTTTTCCCCTTTCTCCTCTGTTCCTATCCATCTTTGATCACTTTGACATATCTCCGGGCCTGTTGCAGCCGAATTGTATTGCGGTCATCCGGGCGTTTCTTCTCAACTGTTATCGCTGTGAGGTAACGCCGTCTCTAGAGTTGTTACGGGCCTTCTACCACTTGGAGGGTACCAAAGATGAAGGAATCTTCACTTTTCAGAAACGGCTAAAAGTGAAGGACTGCTGCCGGGGCCGCGTGATAGCTATGCCAATTGGCAGAAGTGCTATTTCACGTTTGACACTGACAAGTACCCCTGCCCTAAGTGGAATCATGACGCCAAGAAGAAGAGAAAATGGAGTATCATCCGGATGGGTTTGAGGCAAGCATAGCCAAGCTGAGCTACAATCAGCTTGACTTGCCTAAGTACTGGAATGGTGGGAAGCATGTCTTCCCCTTGAGGGCATACGAGAAGGAAGTGTTTACTAAGTGTCACTTTTATGTTAAGCCAGACCCTTCCCGTACGTATTCTTTTCTCTCTCACTTCCTCCTTTTTTTCTTTTGTTTTTTGTCTGATTCGTTTTGGGTACTTACAGTGTTTCCTCAAATTGAGGCTAGTGTCAATCCGCCCTCCGGGTCGGCAAAAGCAAAGAAGACGGAGAAGTTGAAATCCGGTTCCGGGACCGGCAAGAAAACCCCATAAGAAGCGGATGCGGAGAAAGAGAGGAAGAGGAAGCGCGATCTGGCTTCGAAAGAGCAAGAGAAGGCCAAGAATCAGGCCTTAGTTAAAATGGATGCGTCTGCCGGCAAGCAGCCTCCGGTAAAAGGGAAGATTGATGAGACGGCCGCGGCGGCCGTTAACCGGGCGGCTGCTTTGATGGTCAAGGGTCCTGAGTCGTCCGAGGACGAAGATGATGGTGAGCGTCTCAAGAGAAGGCGTAAGATCAACGTTCCCCCGCTATCCCTGAAGCCTGCCCATAGTCAACAATCCGAGGTGGGAACTCAGAAGGATGGGAGGAAACTGACTTCGAGTGGTCGTCAGGACGGGAAAGAGCAGATTCTGTCCGGGAAGAAGGATGGGAAAGAGGCCACTAATAGCAGCGACCGTCAGTCTAGCCGGGTAACGGGTCTTTACTCTTCTTGTTCCTTCTATGTTTTGTACTAGCCTCTTAACACCTTTTCCCTATGTAGGATTTTGCTGCTAATCTACTTGGCTCTCCAGGCGTCTCTGAGTCGATCAACAAGGCTTACCATGTCTAGAACACTGCGATGGCTCAGCGAGTTTGCGGGCTGGAGAGGTCGAACGGAAACCTGACGCGTGAACTGGCCGCGGCTGAGAAGCGGGTTACCAAGGTGGAGGCTCGGATAATGGAGCTGGAGGCCGCTGCATCTCTGTCTGCACAGAAAGACTTGTGCGTAGCTTTCACCGACAAGGTTCTCCGGAGTCTCGCCTTTGAGCGGGACTTGACCGACTTGTGTCTTGCCTCAAACAAGATAGCCCATGACCAGGTCTATAGGAAGATGAGAGGCTGCGTTCTGGAGAGTCACCGGGGAGAATTCAGCGAGCACTTCTATCATCCGATAGCTGCCGAAGAGTACAACTATACTGTTGATCAGTTTTATCATGGTGGCGTCGAAAAGATGGGACCTTCTGTGCTGAAGGTGTTCGAGAGTGCCCAAAAGCCCATAACTACTTCGACCGTCTGTGCCTATGGTCGCGGATTAGTCAATCTGACCACGGAAGTCGCTCCACCTCTGGAGCATGAAGCCCTAGAACCTCCGGCCAAAGCGAAGTACTTGGAAGTTCTGAAGATTTACTCCCCGGATCTCGAGGATTATCAGCCAGAAGGCGACGAGCGCTGTTACTGTCGCGATGTGCGTCGTGATGATCCGTAGCGATGGCACGATGAGATGAACCTGCTAAGAATCAAAGAACTCTCAATCAGGGCGGGGCGGCTAATTGCCGTTTCCGCTCCGATGCTTAAGTCAGTCGACTGTTCGGAGAGTTGGGATGTGATTGATTGTGTTTAGTAAGCTCCCCTCTCTCTTGTGAGGAAGAGAGATATATATAGTGCTGACAGCTGACCTGGTCTCATCAGACCACGCCGTTAGGCGGTCTGGGAAGATTCCCCTGCCAAGTTTGGTAAAGCTGCCATCTGCTGTCGGGTCTGGCCCGATCGTCATGCAGGATGAGTGGTCGGGATGAACCATGCGGGATGGTGAGATGCCCGACCCTAACAAGTCCCCCCAAGTCCGAGCTCGAAGCGACGGTTCGAGCGATGGGCTGTATCTGGGTTTCTGGAATCCGCGCGACAGTAGGCCTTCTGACTTAACTGCATGTCTGCCACGTGTCGTCACTTTTTCTCGGGGATGCGTCTGAACTTATCCTTTGTTACTGTGCAACTTTTGGCAACCGCCATTATGGCTTTAACTGCTCGCATAACTCCCCCCTTTTCCATTCAAATTCAAAACTGCTCCTCATTTCTGCCTTCTTCTTTCTATCTTGAATTCATTTCTTTCACTTTCAGATATTCTGTACTCGCTTTTTCACGTGTCTTCTTTTCGTTTTTCATTTCTTCCTGCCTCTATCGTGTCTGCCGGTTCTGATCATGGCGGATATCCCCGTCTCCGGCGCGTTTTGCCAGATCACCGACGACGAAGCGGCTGAATTTGTTCAGATCTGTCGGGACACCGAGGGCCTTCAGATCGCAGATTTGGCGAAGTCAATCGTCCGACCCAAACCTAGCGACACCATCAATGCTGCCTCGGCGGGCAAAGTCCCTGTTTACTACGAGCATCTGGCCCGCTGCAGCGTCAGGTTCCCTCTTACCCCTTTCTGCCAGTCCGTTCTGTCTTATTTCAACATGACTCTGGGCTTGATGACGCCGAACGCTGTGCGCAACATTATTGGCTTCGAGACCTTGTGTGGTGCTCGCGGGGTTGTTCCCTCTGTTACCCTGTTCCGGGTGTTCTTCTACACTGGTGGTGGTGATAATGAGGACGGTTGGGGCCATATCAAGGTCCGCCCCAAAGCAGACCTGCACATCTTGACCGGCATGCCCAAGACGACCAACTGGAAGGTGAAATTCATGTTTGTCGATGAAGACGTGGTGTATGGTCCTGCCGCTTCTCGCCCAAGACAGGCTGTTGGTGATCCTGACACGCGCGGCCGTGCTCCAGATGGCGTATCCCAGAACCGCTTGGCTGCCTCCATCAGGGCTCTGAAGGAGAGACCAGAGAGGTGGGACGTTTTGAAGTTGGATGAAAGGTTGCGGGATTCTGGCCTGCCTCACCGTCGCGTGCTTCCTGCCATCCAGGACGAAGCCATTGTCATCCCAGATGGCGGCAACGCCGTCCCAGGTGAGGACAGCGTCCCTCAAGGTGTCGAGAACTTCAGCCCCCCTCCTGCTCTGGCCGTGGCAAAGATCGGTCAAACTGACAAAGGTATGTGGCTAGGTTTGGACCTCTCTCTTCTTCTTTTTCCAGCGTTATCATGGCCTTTTGTTTTTGCATCGACCGTGTTCGTCTCATGACGTACGCTTACTGCAGATATGACTCGCCGCCGTCCAACCATTGACGTGACCAAGTTCAACCGCCCCTCTCAACGTAAGAGGTTGGATGACAGTACCGGTCCAAACCAGTCCACTCAGTCGCATGGCCAATCTTTCCAAACTGGCCCGGATGGCAATGCTGACCAGGATACTGGGTCGTCAAGGGGGTTTCTGAAGCCCGACCAGCTATTCCAGATGGGGGTCGGCGGTCGCGAGAATGCCTTGGCCCGACCCCAAGTGCCTGAGAAGCCGAGAAGTAGCGCTGAGCCGACTGGTCAATAGCATGGTGGGAGGGCCCCTCCGCACGCTGGTGGTTTTCAAACTGACAAGGGTAAAACCAACTCCTCCACTGTCTTCCTCAACTCGCCTGCCGGTCGTTTGGAATATCTCAAGGAGGTGATGCCCCTTGATCATTTCAGGGCTTGGGTGAAGAATCCGGCGCTAAATCTTCATGGGGTCAGGATACTGGGTCGTAAAGGGGGTTGCTGAAGCCCGACCAGCTATTCCAGATGGGGGTCGGCGGTCGCGAGAATGCCTTGGCCCGACCCCAAGTGCCTGAGAAGCCGAGAAGTAGTGCTGAGCCGACTGGTCAACAGTATGGTGGGAGGGCCCCTCCGCACGCTGGTGGTTTTCAAACTGACAAGGGTAAAACCAACTCCTCCACTGTCTTCCTCAACTCGCCTGCCGGTCGTTTGGAATATCTCAAGGAGGTGATGCCCCTTGATCATTTCAAGGCTTGGGTGAAGAATCCGGCGCTAAATCTTCATGGGGTCAGGACTGCCACGGACAATCTGATCTCGTCCGTTTTCGATGTAAGTCTCATCTGGTTGCTGCTTTTTTCATGCTTAACTTCCTCTTCTGACCCTGTCCTCCTAACTGTTGTAATGTTAGGGTGCTTGCTCGTCCCTCGCCGTCATCTCTGACTTCAGCACCTTGTGCTTGGCGCATGAGGCTGATCAGAAAGTGCATCATGCCACCCTCATCGAGATTGGGGATGTGAAGAGACAGCTGGCCATCGCCGATGCCGAGATAGTCAAACTCCAAGATGAAGCCAAGGCCAAGGCAGATGCTGATGCTGAGTGGTCACCTGATGACTGGATGGAATCCGAGCGGGCCCTGAAGAAACAGTTGGACGCTGTCAACGCCCAATTGGCGTCTGCCATCTCGGACGGCGAGGAACTGAAAACGGCCAAGGAGACCAGCGACGCTGCCCTATTAGATGCCCATAAATCTGCCACCGAGCTACAGAAGCGCCTGGACAAAGCTGTTGAGAAGGCTGACCAGGTGGAGAAGATATCTGATGAACTGGCTGCTCTCCAAGCTCGCTACGCCGAGTCCGAGGGTCAACTGAAGAAAGCGTTGGAGGATAAAGCAGCTCTCGCCATTGACTATCAGTCTGTGCTGACCTCCGGATGCGTGAGGTGTTTGCCAAGATAGCTCGATCAGAACGTGCCGTTGCACGCACTTCCGCCTTCCTTCGACGGGCTTATGCGCTAGATAATGTGTATGAGGACTCTGCTGCCTATGCCACTGCTCTCTCTGAGCTCACAGATGACTTCGTTGGCTATGGCTTCCCTGAGTACTTTTCTACACTGACCGGTGAAATGACTCCGGCCGAGCTTGCTGCCTGGGAGCCAGATGTTGCAGTTCCACCTATTCTGGTCAACGGTGAAGTTGTGGCGGATGAGGGGCTGGTGAAGGATTTGGAAGATGCTGGGAACAACGTCCAAGTCTCTGCCCAGAACCATTAGTTCTGCTTCCCTTTCCTTCTTTTCTAATGGATTTCTCTCTGAACTTCTTTTCCTTATTGCTTTTCTGGATAATTTCCTTTTGGTTTGTAATAACCCATAAGGTATGCATTTGATTTCTTTGTTTTTGAACTCTTGTGAAACCTTTTGCATTTGCCACATATGTTATTGCCTTAACGTTTTGGCTGTTTCCCTACTTGATGAAAACTTTCGTCTGTGCATTTGCATTACTGGCTATTGCCTTAATGTTTGGTTGATGCCTTGTAATTCTGCTCACCCCCGTTCATGGTGGCGACTCATCATCCTTCTATGTGAAGAGGGATGAGTCGTCATGATGAATTGTTAAGGTGACATGACGAGACAATTGTGCGTGACTTGAATTTCTTGCCAACTTGGAGGTCGCTAAACCTTGTCCAAGCCACCAAGATATGTGGGCCTTGCCCCCTCCTTGGTTTTTTTCTCTTCAAAGCCAAAGCTGCTAAGCCATGGACCTTGTTAATCGGTCCGTGTCCGACATGGGTTTTCATTAAAGAAAAATCCCACCTTTTATCCAAACCGGTAGCTATCCGAGTTTGGAGAGGATATGGTTTGCTCTATTTGCTCGTCCGCATTTGAACAAAAAACCACGCCTATGTTCAGTACTCGAGAAAGAGCGGCTAAGCCTCAGTTTCGGTCTGGCGGTCACGATCATGATCGTGTCATCCGACTTGCCCATTGGTGTGGGTACGCTTTTGACCGCATCTTTGCCTTTCCAGAGATATGTCTGAGACACTCGGCAAAGATGTGTCCCTGATGCTTCACAACCTAAGTGAGGGATGTGTCGAGTGTTCTAATGTTTTGCCCGGTTAACCGGAGCGATGGCCTGAACTGCCTCTCTTAATGTCCATTATCACAGATTCCGATCATGTCATTCGACTTTCGAAAAAAGGCATAAATGAACCAGAAAAAGAGATGATATTTTCTTGAACTTGACACTTGGAATTCATTAAAAAACAAAAGGGGGAGTACAAAAGATACAATTTTGCGTGGGAGAACTGGATTTCCTCAAGATCGCATCCCTCATGAGGGCAAAAGTCGCGATCCGATCAGGAATCCGTTCTCCAAAAGCATTTCCCCATTATATACAAACTAATTGGTATATTTCTCATGGGTCTGATGCCGCTCAACCGTAATAACGGCGGAGGTTCTCCATGTTCCATGTCCTTGGTACCGCTTCGCCTGACATGGTCTGCAGCCTGTATGCGCCGTTCCCCAGCACTTCTGCGACCACGTATGGTCCTTCCCACGTGACATCTAACTTCTTCAAGCCTTCAACTCGACTGGCTTCATTCTTTCGGAGGGCCAATTCGCCTTGCTTCAGATTTCTTACGCGGACTCTGGCATTATAGCGCGGTTCCACATACGACTTGTAGGCCGCCTCCTTGATTGTGGCCTGCTCTCTGGCTCTCTCCAAGTCCTCCAGGCTCTCTCTCAAACGCTGGTCATTGTCCTCTTCATCATCCGGGATGGCAGATCGCGTTGATGGGATGATGAGTTCGGGCGGGATGATGGCCTCACTGCCAAAACACAGAAAATAAGGTGATTCACCTGTGGCCGTTCGCGGCGTTGTCCTGTATGCCCACAACACCGATGGGAGCTCGTCTACCCAGTTCCCTTTCGCGCCGTCCAACCTTCTCTTTAGCCCTTGCACAATCGTTCCATTGGTTCTCTCGGTGGGACCGTTGGCTTACGGATGGGCTACTGATGTGAAGCTCTGCTGGATGCCCATCTGGTTACACCAGTCTCTGAAGACTCCTCCTTCAAACTGGCGTCCGTTGTCGCTGATGATTGTCTTGGGCAGGCCGAATCTGCAGACAATGTTCCTCCACACGAGACTGGTCATCCTCTTGCCTGTGATGGTTGCCAATGGCTCCACCTCAACCCACTTGGTGAAGTAGTCAACGGCAACCACCAAGAATCTTCTCTTGCCGGTCGCTTGGGGGAAAGGACCGACAATGTCGATGCCTCATTTTGCAAACGGCCATGGGCCTGTGATGCTCTTCATGGGCTGGCCGGGTTGAGATGACACCCGATCATGTACCTGGCACTGATGGCAAATTTTAACCACACGGTCGGCGTCGACCCTCATATTGGGCTAGTAATAACCTGCTCGGGTTGCCCTCAGTGCCAGTGTCCGGGCCCCCTGATGGCTGCCGCCGCTTCCTTCGTGAAGTTCCTTCAGGATCCTTTCTGCTTGCTTGGGCATTAAACACCGCATCCACGGCTGCAAATATCCCCTCTTGTATACCACCCCATTCCTGAACGCAAAATTTAGCGCCTTCCTCTCTAAAGCTTTCGCCTCCTTTTGGTCGGGTGGTAACGTTCCACTGAGCAAGTAGTTTCGCATTGGTGTCAACCAACATGGCGGCTCGGCCTCAATGGCGGCGACCGTCATGCCGTCGGTTGATCTTGTCGGCAATGTTTCCACTAGAACTCCCTTGGACAAATGGCTGCTTGCCGTGGATGCCAGTTTGCTGAGGGCATCTGCCCTTGTGTTCTCGGATCTAGGGACCCGGGTCACCTCAAATCCTTCAAACTGTGTGGCCAGAATCTTTACTTTCACCAAGAATTTTTGCATTGACGGCTCTTTAGCTGTGTGTGACCCGTTAAACTGGTTTGCTACCAAGGCCGAGCCGCCGTATGCATCCAGCTTGGTTGCGCCCAACGCTTTTGCTAACTCCATGCCTGCAATCAATGCTTCATATTCGGCCTCGTTGTTTGTGGCCGGGAACTGGAATCTCAATGCGTACGTCGTCTCCATGCCGTCAGGGTCGGTCACTATCAACCCTGCTCCTGATCCCTCCACGCCGGATGCGCCATCCACATGCAGCCTCCACCATCCTGTCCTGTCGACGCGACGTTGCTTTTTGTCGGCTGGCTCGCTTGGCGCGTTGATGGTGACTTCATCCTTCTCCTCGATCCCGGATGGCAGTTCTGCCAGGAAGTCGGCCATTACTTACCCTTTGATAGCTTTCCTCGGGGCGAACTCAATGGCATGTTCGCCTAGCTCTATTGCCCACTTGGCCAGCCTTCCTGACATTTCCGGCCTGGTCAAAATTGCTTTGAGCGGCTCGTTGGTGAGGACCACGATGGGGTGTGCTTGGAAGTATGACCTGAGGCGTCTCGCCGCATGGACCAATGCCATGGCCAGCTTCTCCTGAGCGCTATATCTCAACTAGGCCCCCTGCAGCGTTCGGCTGACATAATAGACTGGACGCTGGATCTTGCTCACTTCCCTGACCAATGCGCCACTCACGACTTCCATCCCAGCGGCAAGGTACAAGTACAACGTCTCACCTTACTCGGGAGGGGACATGGCTGGTAGGTCTTTTAAATGATCTTTCAGCTTGAGGAACGCTTCATCCTCGGCCTGGCCCCATTGGATTGCTCCTTTTGGCCCGATGCTGCCCTTGAGAATCCTCAAGAACGGGAGTGACTTCTCTGCGGCTCGTGACAGGAACCTGTTCATAGCCGTCAGCTTTCCATTCAAGCTCTGTACTTCTTTGACGTTTCGGGGAGGCTTCATTTCCAAGACGGCTTGGACTTTCTTTGGGTTGACCTCCAAACCGTTGTTGGACACCATGAGACCCAAGAACTTCCCGGCCCCCACTCCGAACTGGCACTTGGCCGGGTTGAGCATCATACCTGCCGCATTTAAGGTTCCCAAATGCAGCAGATGAGCATCATCTAGATCTTTCACCAACCCTTCATACGATACGCTCTTGATGACCATGTCGTCGACATAAATCTCCATGTTGCGGCTGATCTGTGCTTTGAAAATCTTGTCCACCACCCTTTGGTAAGTGGCACCGGTGTTGCGTAAGCCAAACGGCATCATCCGGTACGCGAAGGCTCCCCTCTCCGTGATGAAGGCAGTTTTGTCAACGTCGTCCTCCTTCATCGGGATTTTGTGGTACCCCTTGTATGCATCCAGAAAGCATTTGATCGGGAAAGGGGCCAACGCGTCCACCTTCTGGTCGATGATGGGTGTCGGGTAGCAATCCTTGGGGCATGCCCTGTTCAGCGCCTTGTAATCGATGCACATTCGCCAACTCCCATCTGACTTTTTGACCAGGACCGGGTTGGCTAACCACGTAGGGTATGGCACTTCCCGTAGGATACCTGCATTCACCAACTCGGTTACCTGTTTGTTTACCGCGTCATTCCTCTCTGGGCATAGCGGCCGTCTTTTCTGCATGACCGGTGGGTGTGAAGGATCCACTCTGAGGGCGTGTTTACCGAGTTCGGGTGATACTTCCATGCAAAGACCTTCTGATGCTTGATCAGGACCTCCAGAAGCTCCTGACGACTTGCGTCGGGCAAGTCGGATCCCACTTGGACTCCTCGGCATCCGCCTTGGTCAAGGAACATGGGCAAGCACGATGCTGACAAGGTTTTGGGATCTGGGTTCCCTGACCGGACCATGTGGATCGGACGTCGTGGTGGCGATTCGTCATCTGGATGTTTTCGCTTCTTTAATGCGATTCTGTGGCACTCTCTCGCCTTTTGCTGATCGCCTCGAACGGTCGCTATCCCTCCTTTGGTTGGAAATTTCAAAAGGAGATGGAGGGTTGAAACAATACCTTTGAGCTGGGCTAGCGCTGGTCTTCCCAGTATTAGGTTGTATGGGCTATGAGCCTTGATCACGATGAACTCCATGTCCACCTCTTTCCTGGTCGGCCTCTCCCCGACCCCAACTGGAAGTGTGATTGTTCCTTCTGGCCACACCGTTCTGTCCGCGAAATCCACCAACGGTGTGCTTGTTGGGATCAACTTGGCCTTGGTGTTGTCGTCCAGCTTCTCGAAACAATGCCAATACATTATTTCTGCTGAGCTGCCGCCATCCACGTATGCTCGATGAACCATCTTATCCATTATTTGAACCGTGATGATGACCGCATCGCATCCGGCCGGGCGATCCGGGATGGGATCGTCGGCACCGAATGTGATCAACTCGTCTCTACCCAGCCTCCTGCTCGTCGGAGTGTGTTCTAGGGTTATCCTGCATCTAGCCTTTCTTTGTGAATCCGAGCTCCCCCCGGCATTTCCGCCTATGATAGTGAGTATATCATTGCTCGCGCGCCTCGCTTGTTCTCGTTCTGGTGATGACTCCTCCTCATATTTTGCTCTCTTTTCATCTGGTCGCTCGGCACGAGCCACCTCCTTTCCTTTGCCACGTGCCCTGTTGGCACCTTGATCCTGGCCACCATTCTTGTTGGCATATGTCGCCTTGTTGTGGGCTTTGGCGGTGGTAGAAAATTGTTTCAACTGCCCTTTGCGCAGGCATGACTCGATGGCCTTCTTCAAGTGGATGCAATCCTCTGTGTCATGGCCGTGGTCGTCATGGTACTCGCAAAACTTGTTCAAGTTTCGCTTGTTGGGGGCATCTTCATGGCGCGCGGGGGTGGGATGACGTCGCGGTTTGCCAAGAAGACTTCTCTGGGCGTCTTTGTCAACGGGGTAAAGACCCTTTCTTGAGCAATTCGAGGACCTAGCATGTCCTTCACCGATGACGTTTTCTCTGCTTTGGCCGGTTGCCCATCCTGGATGAGCTTCTGTTTTGGCCAATAAGGTCGAGCCTCCTTCTGCATTGCCAACTTCTTCTTCTTGGCATTCTCGTCGGCTCGGTGAAACATCTCCACCCCCATATGCAACTCGTCCAGCGTGTGTACTGCACGAAGGGTGAGCTCTGAATCCAGAGCCTCGTGATCCAGACCCTGCATGAAAATTTCGATCAACCACCGCGGCTCGCCACGGTGCACCACCCTGTTGCTTTCCTCGATGAAGCGTTCATAATACTCCATCAGGCTCTCGCCGGATGACGCCCTGTGGCGTATCTTCATCAGGTCCTGCGTCGTGTTGGTGAACTTCCTTTTCTGCATGAACCTGATGAGGAAAAGCTCCTCGAGCTGCGCGAAGCTGGATATGCTTCTATTGTCCAGGTTGGCGAACCACACCCTTGCTGCCTCCTTGAGCATGGTGGCAAATACTTTGCACCACACGGGCTCGGGCGTAGCATACGTTGACATGTTAGTTGTAAACGTATGCAAATGATCCGCTGGATCCGACAAACCATCATACGTACCCAGATTTGGTGGGATCCGAAGGCGGGGGTTGGCGACAAACTCCGTTACTGCCTCTGAAAAAGGGCTCTCTCTTTTCTGGCAATCCAGGGCTTCGTAAAACACTGACAACCTCTGCTTCGCCGGCACCCTCGGCTTGACACTGGGCTTGTGAACATACGTCATGGCCCATTCCCCGGGCTGGGATCTAGGGTTGGCCTCTTTCTCGCCCGGATATTCCCATTCCTCGTTTGAATCCTCCAGGATCTCATTCCCGTCATCATCCAGCTCTGTGAGGATGGGGGCTTTTCACTTGGCTCGCGCAGGCTCGGCAAAAAGCTTCTTCGGTGTGACCGTTTTTGCCAAACCTTCAAGACGCCGCGCTTTCGGCGGCGTGCCTCGCAGCTCCTGCAGCTGCTTGTTGATGGTAGCCTATGGCTCCAGGATCTGGCGGAGCACGTCACCATCCTCCGTCGTGAAAGATGGGGACGCGCCTGGGTGCCGAGCCTGCTCAGGCGTCGCCGAGATCGGAGTGGCTGCTGGGTTTGAAGGGGTGAACAGGACTCCAGCCCCCTCGTCGCCCAGATCTGTGACCACTACCTCGTCGATGAGGGTGACGTGGTCTTGTCCTTCTCTGCTCATTTGCAGTGCGTGGGCTGTGAAGATAATCGGTTATATCCCCATAGACGGCGCCAATGTTACTGTCGCGATGTGCGTCGTGATGATCCGTAGCGATGGCACGATGAGATGAACCTGCTAAGAATCAAAGAACTCTTAATCAGGGCGGGGCGGCTAATTGCCGTTCCCGCTCCGATGCTTAAGTCAGTCGACTGTTCGGAGAGTTGGGATGTGATTGATTGTGTTTAGTAAACTCACCTCTCTCTTGTGAGGAAGAGAGATATATATATTGCTGACAGCTGACCTGGTCTCATCAGATCACGCTGTTAGGCGGTCTGGGAAGATTCCCCTGCCAAGTTTTGTAAAGCTGCCATCTGCTGTCGGGTCTGGCCCGATCGTCATGCAGGATGAGTGGTCGGGATGAACCATGCGGGATGGTGAGATGCCCGACCCTAACAAGCGCCATGCGGAGAGCAATGAGTAGCGGACCGATGGCGAGGATGAGGGCGGAGATCGGGATGATGGCCGCCACAGCAAAGAAAATGATGTAGATGACACTCCTTAGTATCTTTTTATTTGTAGCCTTTTGCCGTTTTTTCTTCCGTCCGACTAGGTTTAATGTCCTTTTGTTTAGTGTAAGAAGGACGGAAGTGACGACTCGGATGGGGATGGAGGCCCTCCGGATAATGTAATTTTCTTTTACCCTTTTATGAAGTGAATCTTATTTTCCTACCCTTGCGCTTAGTTCCTCTATTTTTACTGTTGTTTTTCTTTCTTGTCTGCAGCCCGGGGGTCATGGTCCTGTGATCCGGTCCGGAGATGAGGAGATGGGTCCTTCTCCGGCAAGCTCTAATTCGACTAGTCCTCCGTGCCCTAGATGCGTGGAGCTGGAGGCGGAGTTGTCTGGGTGGACAATAAGTGGGGAATGAACACGTGAATTGTTCATCCGTTCCGGAATGGAGCCTCTTATGGAGGAGTTTCCGGATATTCAATCCTTGACTGCTTGCCTTAGAGAGATATCCGACGAATTCGGAACCTTGACTCAGTGCCAAGAATTCGTGCGTGAACGGATCCGCGCGACTCTTGACTCAGATGAGACGATCTCAATGTTGCAGACCGTACATGAGGATTACAAGGCAAAGCTGAAAACCGAGTTGGATCTGGTGTGGTCCGTACTTCCATTCTACTGCGAGAAGTTGAAGTGGTTGGCGAGTCGGACGGATTTCTAGCGAGATTATCTAAAGCTGGAGGATAAGAATCGTGCACTGGCCGGCCGGGTGATGGTCCTTAACAATAATTTAATGACCCTACAGCTGTCCTACCATCTTACCGGGCTCCGGCTCGGGCTTGTATCTCCGCCCATATACCGTAATATCCCTCGTGATGTGAGTGCGCTAATTGTCCGGATGTTCAAGTTGGGATGGAATGATCGAGAATCCCGATACCGTCCGGCGTTCGAAGAAGCTATTGAGTGGTGAAAGCAGATGCATGCCGACAGTCCTCTCCCCCTTTCACTTGTACTTATTCCGAGCCAGGTGTCAGTAAACTTTAATTTCGAGAGATATGCAGGTATCCAGGTATATGACAATCTGGAGGAGTCTTCTCGTCGCGTAGAACGGCTCTGGCAAGACGCTTCTATCATCCGACCCTTCATCATTAGGGAGTTAGCAGAATTAGTGAGGCGCCGGCAGGTTCGTATCCGGGGTCAGGGTAGAGGCAAAGGGAGTCGGGGACTCCGGGGAGATCTCCATGGTGCTCGTCGCGGAAACAGTCGTCACCTCAACCGTCTCCTTGATAGAACGACGAGGGGTAGAGGCACCCAACAAGCGCGCCGCCCCCAGGTTCCCGTCCGGATTCGTTCTCCATCTCGGTTCCCCAGTAGGAACCCTTTTCGTCCGTCGGGTACCAGACCCTCTGCTAAAGGCAAGGGGAAGGCGAAAGTTACTATGGAGGCAGTGCAATCCTCCGATTCGGATTCCGATGGAATCTTTGGATCTGGTCCGGAGGTGCCAGATCCTTCCTCAGAGCTTCCAAAGATCCCCATTTCCCTTACTTGGGACAAGTAGGTCAAGCCAGTGGTTCCAAGCCGTATGATCTCGATCCTAATTCACCGAAACAGAGCCTCCTTCTCCGGAGAATGGCGCGATCATCCCTTCTCCGGAGCCTCCTACTCCGGAGCCCTCGTCTTCCCCTATCAACTGGGAGGGTATCATGTGGCCTAAGTAGATGTTTGTTTGTACGTCAGTCTGTTCGGACTTTATAGATTTTTATTCAATTGTTTTTTTATGTACACTTGTATTTCTAGTGCCTGTATACTAGTCCGTCCAGACAGTTGTATATTTCATTTATTCAAATGTATCATTTATCCAAACGTATTTCTCTCTTGAGATTTGGCTTATTCAAGCGCTTTATTGTATTTCGTTTGATCAAACTGTAACCGTTCCTTTTCCTTACCCCCGTTAGTTTGTTCAAACGATACGGAGGAATTTTAATGCGCATAGTTAATTAAAAATAGACATGTATAAAATCTGCAAGCTCTTCATTCATTAGACCAAGTGGACTCCGCCCGGGCATACCCTTTGCCTCTAGGGGCCGGAGTCGAGTACATGGTAAACAAAACAAAATGGGATCCTAGGCATAACCCTAGTCAGAGGACCCGGAGCTACTTATCTAGGAATAACTAACAAGTCGCATACCTAATCAGGAAGCCCCATAAAATCTCCGAAGGTTGGTGATGTTCCACCTCCTGGGAATGGCTCGTCCGGATTGATCAGCCAGCTCATAACTCCCGCCTGGAAATGAAGCTGTGACCCGGTACGGTCCTTCCCAGTTTGGTGCCAGCTTGCCAGTAGCCTCCTGCAAGCTCTTGTCGTTCCTCCGTATCACCCAATCTCCGGGGGAGAATGACTCCTTCCGGACACGTCTGTCATCAGGGGCGGACCCAGAATTTTACCGACAAGGGGGCCGGACTAATCATAAAATTTGAATTCGAAAGAATAAATGATATTATAAAAATAACGGTATAATAAAGTAATTTATTTAGAAATAAAAGAATCATACATATAACGGATAAAATTTATTTGAATATAACTCTTCTCGATCATCTCAAAAGTGTCGATAATCGAATCAATGTGAATGGTCTCGCAATCTCTTTCAATATATAGCATCAAAGAATCTCGCGGAAAATCATCTTCCATTCGATTACGCAGAATTGTTTTCACAATTTTCATGGCTGAAAAGGCCCGTTCAAATTACAAAAAGCAAATTCTAATGACATCAGTATGTCTTAATATTACTGATATGTTATAGGATTAACTAATATTCTTTTTTTAAAATATTACTAATATAAAATCCTATAAATCAAAAAACAAAAACAAAATACTAATAGAAAATTAACAAAATGTGTGGTCCCTACTAATGATTCACTAATTCCATTCAAAATCTAATTTTAGTAAAATTTCTCCTTATGTATTTGTACTCGTTGGTTTTTTATAAAGTAGGCCACCAATTATTTTTTTTACTAAATACTATTTAAAGAGAGAATGATACTATATATAGGCTATATCTTAGCAAATTTATGAGGTGGGCCCTGCCCCTTTTGGCCCCCCATATGGTCTGCCACTGTCTGTCATGGTAGCGTTTCACTCGTTCCTTTACATTAGCTTCATGCAATGCTGCTTGTTCTCGCTTTTCCTCCAAAAGGTCCAGGTCTAGCAGCCTGCTTGATCCGAGGGGAGAGCTCCGTCCGGCCTGATCTTCGTCCTAGGTAAGAGTTCGGAGGCTGGGGACTCCCACCTCTGCTGGTATCACAGCTTCTGCCCCATACATTAGGCTATAAGGGGATTCCCTCGTGGCGGATCCTTCGGTTGTACGATATGCCCAAAGGACACTTGGCAGCTCGTTCACCCAATTTCCTCGTGCTCCCTGCAGACGGGTCTTCAATCCGTTCACCACTGTCCGGTTCGTAACCTCAACCTGACCGTTAGCCTGTGGATGGTAGACGGAGGTGAGCCGCTGCGTAATTCCATACTCTTTGCCTAGGACTGAAACGGGTCGTTCTCAAACTGAGCTCCGTTGTCCGTGACTATATACTTGGGAATTCCGTAACGGAAAATGATGTTCTTCCAACAAAACTTGACGCAAGTGTATCTACAGATGTTTGTGAGGGGTTCCGCCTCCACCTATTTGCTGAAGTAATCGATCGCCACTATTACGTACTTGAATCCTCCCGGGGCGGAGGGGAAAGGTCCCACTAGATCAATGCCCCATCGGTCAAAAGGCCACAAGCCGGTGATCCCTACCCTTTCTTCCTGAGGCACATGGATGAGCGGAGCAAACTTCTGGCACTGCACACAGGAGCGGACATACTTTTGTGCCTCCTCAAACAGGGTCGGCCAGTAATAGCCCGTACACATTATCTTCCTCGCGATGGTTCGTGCACCCTGGTGATTGCCGTTTGGTCCCTCGTGCATCTCCCTTACCAATCGATCTGCCTCGTCCGAATCCACACATCTTAACCATGGTTGGAGGTATCCCCGTCTGAGCAAGGATCCGTCCAAAACGGTGTATCGTTGTGCCTTATGCCGGATCCTCCGTGCCAATGCCTTATCCTCTGGGAGCTTGCCGTGCTGCAAGTATTCAAACAGGGGCATCATCCATGATTCTTTTGAAAATTCTACCGTTGCAACCTGCGGGATCTTATAGCTCCGAGTGGATAAGGTCTCCATCATCAAGTTGTTCTCCGGATCTGGTTTGATTTCCGAGGATGCAAGCTTACTCAAAGCATCCGCCTTTCCGTTATCTTCACGGGGGATCTGCGTCACGGTTATACTACGGAACTTAGCCAGTAATGGTTTGACTGCCTCGAGGTACCTCTGCAAGCTCCGCTCCTTCGCCTCGTATTCTCCATTCACTTGCTGAACTACTATCTGAGAATTGCTGTAGACTTCTACATCTGTGACCCCCACCTCCAACGCCAGTCGAAGTCTGGCTAAGAGCGCTTCATACTCCACCTCGTTCTTTGTCTCTCGGAAGCTGAACTGGATGGCATACTGTGTTCTGTTCCCTTTGGACAAGTGAGCAATACCCCTGCCCCGCCGCCACATGCATGAGATGATCCATCCAAATGCAAATTCATCTGTCAGAGGGTGGCTCCGATCTGGACGGATCTCCCGACGGCTCAGTCATCTCCACCAAGAAATCCGCCAAGGCTTGTCCTTTGATTGCCTTCCGGGGCTGATACTTGATCTCGTGCTCTCCGAGCTCCACTGCCCATTTCATCATTCTACCCGAGGCTTCTGGTTTCAGCATGATCTGTCGCAGCAGATGGTTTGTCAGAACCGTGATCGGATGTCCTTGGAAATACTGCTGGAGGCGCCGAGAGGCGTGAACCAGGGCCAGTATCAATCTCTCCAAAGCGGTGTACCTTGTTTCTGGGCTTTGGAGCGCCCTGCTTACAAAGTATAACGGACGCTGAACCTTACCATCCTCCCGGACCAGGGCGGAACTGATAGCGTGTTCCAATGCAGCTATGTAAAGAAAGATTTCCTCTCCGGGCAGTGGTTTGGACAGGGTAGGGAGGCTTGCTAGGTGGGCCTTTAGATCCGTGAATGCTTTGGCACATGCTTCCGTCCACTCAAATGGTTTGGCCCTACGGAGTATGTTGAAGAAGGGAAGCTGCTTCTCCGCCCCTCGAGCAAGGAACCGGCTCAGAGCGGCCAGCGATCCGGTTAACTTCTGCACGTCCTTCACCCCTCTCGGAGGTAGCATCTCCATGAGCGCCGACACCTTCTCCGGATTTACGTCGATTCCACGGGCTGACACCATGAAACTGAGTGTTACAGCCGGGAAATTCCTCGGAGGAAAGTCCACATCCTAACGGTGCTGCTGGATCGTGGCCTGGACTGTCGATCCAGGCCGTGCTGCAGCGTCTCTTGATCCGCCTTGGCAACGGATGAACTCTACCTGCTAAGACCATATGAACACTCACGGTCAAGAGGGGTGGCTTAATGTCGTTCCCGCTCCGATGCTTAAGTCAGAAAGCATGTTGGGAGTAATTTTGGTACAGAATAGTGAATGGTGAACATACCTCTCTCCTTGTAATTAGTGAGGTATTTATAGAAGAGAACCGGGGCGTGGTCAGTCACATCACGCCGTTAGGTTGTCTGGGAAGATGCTCCTGCCAGGCCAAGTAGGGTTCTAGTCTGCGATCGGGTCTGGCCCGGATGCCATGTGTGTTGAGGGGCCGGGATGAGTCATCCAAGATGACCGAGATGCCCGGCCCAGACAACTGGGGTTCTGATCTGATACCGCGTCCGGGCTGGTCCGGGCGCCATGTGTGCTAAGGGGCCGAGCCGTTGGTCCTGATGAGCCATCAGGTCAGCCGGATGCTCGGCCCTAACAAGTCCCCCCAAGTCCAAGCTTGAACTGATGGTTCGAGTGCAGGGCTGTTGCTTGGGTCGTTGGACCGTTTCGAACAACCAGAGTTCACACCGTCGAAAGATTCGTGGTAAGAAAAGTCCTCCACTTCTTTCTCACGTGGCCCCCTTTTTACTTGCAATGTATTCCATTTGGGCCGAGTGGGCTTTACTAGTCTTGGACATGGAGCTGGATCACGATGTCGCCTAGGGTAGGCGTCTGGGTCGTAGTTAGGTGTGATACTTTTGCACCGTGTCGTGTTTTCACCATGATGGTTCTTACTTGACCCGGATCGTTGATCTGGTTGATGAGTTTGGCTGTAGATGTCATGTTGCCATGGTGCCCCGTCGGGATGGGCGGATCGGACCGCTGGTGTGGTTCCATCATTGTCTTGGCGAGCCGCCTCGATGAGACGTCCGGTTCATCAACTGATTGTCGCGGTGGGATTCTGGATCTCTCTACCGCTTTGTGACTCAATATTTTGTTCGCCATATTTGTCGGGGAAAAATTGCTTTTCGTGGATTTGTGCCAAGGCCATGTTGCTTTCGGTGGAGATAATTTCCTTTCAGGCCATGGTCGTGGGCATGCTTGCGATTTCTGTACACATCGTTCTGTGGCATGGGCCAGTTGTTCAGACATGTTGGACGGACTTGGCGGATGAACTAGCTGGTTTGGGAGGTCCGTCTGGGCTGACACCCGAAGCCTCTTAGTTGAACTTCTCATTTCGTTGAGTTTAGCAATTGATCCACCTTGAATAGCCCCATCCGGTAACAGCCTTGAATAGTATCATCCGGCAACTGCCTTGAATTGTATCATATGGTAACCCAACTTCTGGATCTGGGCTCCTCATTTGGACAAGTTTGGTTCGGCATCCCACATCATAATCTGGGTTGCTGCGTGATTCCTTAACCTGGTGAAGATGATCATCAAGCAGGATCTCTGTTCAGGTTCATAGCCACGTGTGGCACGTGACCGTGGTCGTGGGAGCCTTCCTCTTCTTGCTACGCTTTGACTCGTAATCCTCTTGAGGTGAATTGCGTTATCGGTCTTTACGCTTCTTGGCATGTCGCATCTCGGTATGTTAGGCCAAGTGGTTTATCGGAGTGACTTCATTCATTTATTTCCTTGGTTTATCCGCTTCTCTCAACCATTCAACAACTTGGCTTTCCAGTTCGTCAACCGGACGCTCCATCTGGGTTGATCATTGTTCCGGACTTCCCTTGACTTGGCAGGATCGGTTGTCCGGCTTCACGACCTATCTGGTCTCTCTTCTCTCTTTCTAGTGAGAGTTGAAGAGCTCTCGTTGGTTAGAAGAGGGAGCTACAGATGATTGATGAATTAATATTGAGCGGTTGAAACCGTGGCCTAGGTTGGAAGAACCGTAGCTCAGGCTGGCGGTCGGAACCGCGATCTAGGATGGCAGAAATGTGCCTATGATGGCGGTCGATACCGTGATTTAAGATGACAGGGAAAATGCCTATGATGGCGGACAGGACCGCGATCTAGGATGGCAGAAATGTGCCTATGATGGCGGTCGAAACCGCGATCTTTGATGACAGGAAAGTGCCTTTGATGGCAGACTGGACTGTGATCTAGGATGGCAGAAACGTGCCTATGATGGCGGCCGGAACCGCAATCTAAGATGGCAGAAAAGTGCCTATGATGGCTGACGGTACCGCGATCTAGGATGACAGAAAAGTACCTATGATGGCTGACGGGACCGTGATCTAGGATAGCAGAAAAGTGCCTATGATGGCGGACGGGACCGCGATCTAGGATGGCAGAAACGTGCCTATGATGGCGGGCGGAATCGCAATCCAGAATGGAAGAAACGTACCTATGATAGCGGCCAGAACCGCAATCTAGGATGGCAGAAAGTGCCTATGATGGCGGACGGGCCCGCGATCCAGGATGGCAGAAACGTGCCTATGATGGCGGTCGGAACCGTGATCAGGGATGGCACAGCCGTGGCCCAGGCTGGCGGTCGGAACCGCGATCTGGGATGGCAAAGCCGTTGCCCAGGCTGGCGGTCGGAACCGCGATCTGGGATGGAAAAGCCTTGGCCCAGGCTGGCGGTCGGAACCGCGATCTAGGATGGCAAAGCCTTGGCCCAGGCTGGCGGTCGGAACCGCGATCCGAGATGGCAAAGCCTTGGCCCAGGCTGGCGGTCGGAACCGCGATCCGGGATGGTAAAGCCTTGGCCCATGCTGGCGGTCGGAACCGCGATCTTGGATGGCAAAGCCTTGGCCCTGGCTGGCGGTCGGAACCGTGATCTGGGATGGCAAAGCATTGGCCCAGGCTGGCGGTCGGAACCGCGATCTGGGATGGCAAAGCCTTGGCCCAGGCTGGCGGTCGGAACCGCGATCTGGGATGGCAAAACCTTCGCCTGGGCTGACGGTCGTAACCGCGATCTGGGCGATTAGCCCTTTTTGGATCAACATCTTATCTTAAGCGTACGCATTTTTCAACTATGCTTAGCATGCTGACCTGGGTCGTGATGTGTGTGAGGACATGTTGATTTATGCTGACCTGGGTCGTGATAGCATATTGCTTGTACATGTTCATTATGCCGATTGGCATTGGTCACGGAGACCTCCCATGTTTCGCACGATTTCAAGATGGCGATCCTGGAAGGGCATGCGCTTCGCGGCGTGTCGTCCCTCTTGGGTTGACTGGTCTGCCGGTCAAGGCGACCAGTCTAGTTGGGTTTCTTTATTTTTCTTTCTTGCGTTTTGCCATTTGAACAATTTACAGGTTATGTAACAACCCATTAGGGGATACATTTGGTTATACTTGTTTTCTTTTGAAACATTATATGTTTGCATAATAAATTGTTAAGCTTACTCCACTTAAGCATTTCTTCATTAGTTTACAACCTGCATGCTTATAATGATTATTTCATTTACCGTTCACCAAGTGGGATGGGCCATCTCGTCCACATGGGTCGTCCCCTTCAGGAAGAGGGATGACTTGACCGGATGGACGGTCATGGATGCCTGCTGGTTCTGATGGAAGTTGGCGCGCATGGCCGTGAATTCCGGGCAAAGTTGCCTAAAATTTGGGAGTCGCTAAACTTTTTCCAAGCCACCAAGATTTGTGGAATGGTCATTCCTTTCCTGTGATTTTTTATTTAGAGTTGGTACTGCTAAGTCTCAAACTCTGCTTATCGGTCCTTGCCCGACATGGGTCTTCAATGAAGAAGAAACCCACCTTTTTTCCCAAACGGTTGCTACCCGTGGTTGGGAATGGATATGGTCTGCCCCTTTCGCGTATTCGCGTCTGAACAGGACCACGCCTATGTTCGGTGCGCGAGAAGGGCAGCTAAGCCTCAGTCCCGGCCCGGCGGTCACGATCGTGACCGTGTCGACCGACTTGCCCTTGAGAGTAAAATGCACAGAAGTACACCCTTGTTTCTCCAGGCAACAATCCTGGCTCGTTAACAAAGATGCATCCCGGACGCTTTACAGTCAAGGTGTGAAATGTGCCATGTGTTCTCTCTGCCCGGTCCGGCTGGCCGGGGCGGTGGGTTGGACCTCCTTTCGTTGTATCCATTGTTGCAAATTTCGAGTTGGTCATTCGACTTTCGAAATAAGGTTCAAATGGATAAGAAAGGGGAAACATGTCCGTGAACTTAGCACTTGAAATACATTAATAGTGGGGGAGAAAACAACACTACAATTTTGCACGGGAAAAATAGTTTTCCCTAAGACCACTCCCTTATTAGGGCAAACATTGTGATCTCTCTAGAAATTATGCTTGAGAAAATGTCATGGGACTAGCATTAGAAATATTGGGTGGTATGGGGTACTTTTTTAGAGCGGGATCGACCTCGTCATCTGATCGGCTCGCCTAGTTAGCTCAGTTGTCTAAGAGACGTTACTGATCTAGTTGGCTCACCAGGTTGCCATGCACTCATGTGTCAGCGTCATCACCTGGGTCTTGATCCGGGATGGGTCGGCTCACCTGGGCGGCTGTTCACCTTGGCAGTCCTATTCGTCATTTGGTAGGAGTTGCGTCTGGATGACTCTCTTTACCACGAATGAGTGTTGACATGAAGCATTGTTGCCGTATAAGCTCTGGATGGCGGATGAGGCCGCTGAACTGGGTTGATGAAACGGCTTTGGGAAGTGGACATGATCGATGAACCGGGTGGTTGGCCTTGTCGCTGAAATGGGTCGACAAATTGGGCGATGTCGCCGAAGAGAGTCGACGAACTGGACGACGTGGCTGAAATGACTCGATGAATAGGGCGACGTGGCTGAAGAGGCTTGATGAACTAGCCGATGAACATGGATTTTTATTTTTTTTAGGATCGTGTATCCTTGTACCACACAAATATGGCAGAGGTATGATATCCTCTTCTTCCTTCTTTCAATGGCTTTTTTCACACATATATGGGGGCTTGGCCCTAAAGATCGGATTTTTGTTGAAAATCTTCCCTTTTTTGGCTAAAGATGAACGGGTTTAATGTCTTTAAGCTTTCTTGAAGCTATTCTTGACAAATCTGAAATTTCTTTACTCTAAAGGTCGGATTTTTGGTTAAAGTCTTCCCCTTTTTTGCTAAAAACGAAATGGGCTTGCTCTCTTCAAGCTTTTTTGAAGGTATACATAACAGATTTGAAGGTTTCAGATCTAAATGAGGGATTTTTTTGGAGAAAGTCATCTCCTTTTTGGCTTGATCTGTTTAAACTTCCTTGAAGCTGTGCTTAACAGATCTGAAAGTTTAGGCTCTAAAGAAGGCATTTTTGGTGAAAGTTTGTACCTTTTTACCAAGAAACCAACTTAGAGGCTCTTTGTCTGCTCAGATTTGGAGATGTGCTTCGGTTGTGCTCGTTGGATGCTGATTCGCTCACATCTCCGAGCTGCGTGGGTGACTAGGCATTTAATCCCCACAGACGGCGCCAATGTTACAACCGGGAAATTCCTCGGAGGAAAGTCCACGTCCTAACGGTGCTGCTGGACCATGGCCTGGACTGTCGATCCAGGCCGTGCTGCAGCGTCTCTTGATCCGCCTTGGTGACAGATGAACTCTACCTGCTAAGACCATATGAACACTCACGGTCAGGCAGGGTGGCTTAATGCCGTTCCCGCTCTGATGCTTAAGTCAGAAAGCATGTTGGGAGTAATTTTGGTAGAGAATAGTGAATGGTGAACATAACTCTCTCCTTGTAATTAGTGAGGTATTTATAGAAGGGAACCCGGGCCTGGTCAGTCACATCACGCCGTTAGGTTGTCTGGGAAGATGCTCCTGCCAGACCAAGTAGGGTTCTAGTCTGCGATCGGGTCTGGCCCGGATGCCATGTGTGTTGAGGGGCCGGGATGAGTCATCCAGGATGACCGAGATGCCAGGCCCAGACAACTGAGGTTCTGATCTGATGCCGCATCCGGGCTGGCCCGGGCGCCATGTGTGCTAAGGGGCCGAGCCGTTGGTCCTGATGAGCCATCAGGTCAGCCGGATGCTCGGCCCTAACACCGAGGAACTTCCCTGCTCCGACTCCAATGGTACTTTTTTCGGGACTGAGCTTGAGGTTCGCCGTCCGGAGCACGTCGAACATCTCCCAGAGATTTGATAATAAAGACTCATAAGTCCGGCTTTTAACCACCATGTCATCCACGTAAACCTCTAGGTTCCGTCCCATTTGGTTCCGGAAAAGCTTGTCCGCCATCCTCTGGTATGTTGCACCGGCATTTTTCAGTCCGAAAGGCATTTTCCTGTAACAGAAAGTACCAAAGTCAGTAATAAAAGATGTTTTGGGACGGTCATCCTTGGCCATTGTGATCAGGTGATACCCTCGGTGCGCATCAAAGAATGCCAACACTTGGTAACCAGTAATGACCTTGACCAGCTGATCAATGGAGGGGAGCGGATAGCTGTCTTTCGGGCAACACTTGTTCAGATCCGTAAAGTCAATACACATTCTCCATGAGCCATCATGCTTCTTCACCAGAACTAGGTTTGCTATCCACTCCGGGTAGGATATCTCCTCCACGATTCCAGCACTCAACAATCTTCCCACCTCCGCTTGGACTTCCTCCACACGCTCCGGAGCAAGAGGTCTTTTTTTATTTTTTCGTATGGGCTTCAGTTCCGGAAAGACGTTGAGCCTGTGAACGGCGATTTCTTCCGGAACACCCGTCAAGTCTTCTGTACCCAATGAAAACACATCCTCATATTCAGCTAGCTAGTGACGTAGCTCCTCCTTCACTTCATCGGGGAAGTTCTTTCCCACACTTACTACACTCTTCTGACCCACCATCATGTCTTCCACCTCATATGGCGGAGGCTTTCAGTGAATTGCTCCCACCAAACTTGCATTGGCTTCCTCCTTTTCCGACCCGATTAACCTCGCCTGGGCTCCACCGGATCGAGCGTCCTTGATGGCTGTCAGCATGCAACTCCGTGCGGTCTGCTGATGTCCCCGGACTGACGCGATGCCCTTCTCCCTTGGGAACTTCATGATCAGATGGTACGGTGAGCAGATGGCCCGCGCCTGGGATAACCATGGCCTTCTGATGATCATGTTGTAGGGGGGACACTGCAACAATAACGGCGAAATTGCATTCGACCGTTGTCCGCTTCGTTGTATCTTGGAAATCTGTCATGGTTACCTTCAAAGGGATAACACCGAGTGGGTGGACAGTCCGCCCGGTGAAGCCTAACAGGGGTGAATGACATGGCCTCAAGTTCTGTCGCCCGATTCCGAGCTGATCGAAGCATCCAGCAAACAATATCTCCACGCTGCTGCCGTCATCCACAAATACTCGTTTAATCAGGACCCCTTCCACTTCTGCCATTACTACCATCGGGTCAGAGTGAGGGACCTGGGGTGGCACCGGGTCCTCATCCGAGAAAGTGATGGTTTCACTTGCCTTGAACCTCTTCTGCTATATCTCGCTCGGAGGCACATATCTGCTCTTGGCCTTGATCGCTGTCATGGAGTTGAGTCCATCCCCAACTATCCCGTTAATCATATTGATCATCTGGGCGGAGCTGGGGCTTGTGCTGGCGCGGCCTGTCTCGGAGCCGGATTGGCTGGGTTGGATTGGTTTCCGCCCCTAGGGCGGTTGTTCCTCCAATTTCTTTTCCTTCTCTGTCCGGCCGCGGCGACCGGAGCCGCTGCTTGTCGTGCGTCGCCAGCTACACAATCCCTCCACTGACCCGCGCCAATCAACCTTTCAATATCCGAACGGAGTGCCCTACACCCTTTCATGGTATGGCCGTGCGATTTGTGAAACTCGCATCATTTGTCCGCATTCGCTGGTACTGGTACGCCGATGATAGGTTGCGGATCCGTAAACAGACCTCGATGGACAGCGAGGATCTCCGTACGGGTTTTGGAGAGAGGGGTATAGGTAGGCCGAGCAACTGCTGCCGGAGCTTAAGCTACACCTTTCCGTGGTATGGCCATGCGATTTGTGAAACTCACACCATTTGTCCGCGTTCGCTGGTGCTAGTACGCCGACGATAGGTTGCGGATCCGTAAGCAGACCTCGATGGACAGCGAGGATCTTCGTACGGGTTTTGGAGAGAGGGGTATAGGTAGGCCGAGCAACTGCTGCCGGAGCTTGAGCTGCTGCCGCTGGGGCAGGCAGGCGCTTGACCTGATCGTTCCGGGCCGGAATCCGGGTAGCCGAGGTCTGGGCTCCTGTTGTCGTGAGGGTCCCTTGCTCGAAGAAACCTACAGTGGTCATCTAGACCTGGTTGGCATCATGCACCGTACAGTACATCTCCACCACCAACTGGAGGTGATAATACGATGTCGTCATGTTCTTCATGAGTTCAATATAGAAGGCATTATCCCTTAATCCGTTCACAAAGTTATGGATGATGGCTTTCTTCTGCAAGTGTCGGTCCACCACCTTCATCGACGCTGCTATGTATCGGGTTTAGAACTCCCAAGTTGTTTCCGTCTCTAGCTGCCTCATTGCTAAAACTGTGGCCAAGTGTACGAACGTGTGCTTCATAGCCGAGTATCGCCGTACCAAAGCGATGGCAAAGTCCCAAAAATGCCAGAGGGTACCGTTTGGCTAACCTTTGAACCATGCTAAACAGTTCCCTCTTAGATACGAGGGTAACATCTTACACTGCAACTCCTCTGGGATGTCCCTTGCATACATGATACTTGAATAAGTATGGACAAACTCCTCTGGATCTCCCTCCCCATTGTAGGTTGGGATTCTGTCCGGAGCCTTGGTTCCGGATGGCCATTTGAAGCTCAACACTTCCGGAATCCAAGGTGATTGAGGTCCAACTCCATTCCGTACGATGAGGCGGTTCAGACGGTCTTCAATGGAGTCCAGACAGAAAGGTGTCTGAAATCCAAAACCTCCGGGAAATCCCCCTCCAGAAGGTTGCATTCCAATCATCATCTGCTGAGGTCCTCTGGGAGTACCCATCTCATGGGCCTGTTGAGCTTGCGCTCCCCAGTATGGTGGCGCGTTCGGATTCAGGCCGGTGGTCTGCTGTTGGTTTGCTTGTGGGTGGCCCGGAAACGGATTTGGTTCTTGACCCTGTCCGGCCTTTCCCGCATCATTCTCTAAATCCACAAACACCCGCTGTCGTTCCGAAGGAGGCATATCTAGTCCAGCTGCGGCCTGACGAGCCGCTTTCCATGCTTGGAACTGTTGATACTCCGCCACGTTCGTTCTCAGGATACTGCCTCCAATCCTAGAGTCACGGCGCTCACGCTCCTCCGTACCGGCCTTCCGCCTTGATCGACCCTTCCCCGATCGACTCTGAGTGTCCTCTTCCTCCGTGTCATACTCCTCTGGATTCCCCAGATCCTCCGTTCCTTCCAAATTATCAGTATCTCCTTCCGACTCCGCACGATCTACGAACTGCCGTTGTTTCTCCGCCTCCCTCGCAGCCCGCAGTCGCTCCCTGTTCTCACGCTGTATTTCGGCCAGCGTTCGTTCCGGAGTTGCCTTCTTTCCTTTGGCCTTCTCCGCCGCCAAGTGCTGTCGTCGACGTTCCTCAGCTGCAGCTTTTGCTTCCGCTGCTGCTTCCTTGGTTCGGAGAACTCGTTCCTTCTCAGCCGCTAACTTTTGGGCCCCAATCGTTGCGGCTGTCCTTCTAGTCTTTGGCCCTCCGTCCGCTTCCTCCTCCGGCGGAGGAGGGTTCTTCCTTGGCCGTCCGCGCGGCATGGACGTAGCTTATAACCGGGAATGTGGTCCCACTTGGCGTTCCAACTGATGCTACCAGCTTCCAGTTCCGGTCCGAATACGAGGATGGTCTCCGGTCCGGATGAGGTTTCGTCTGTGCTCCGCGCGCTCTCACCTAATATACCTGTAAAACAACGCCCCAGAGTATCCCGAGGATAGCTACTCCGGCGTGATGATGAAAGAGGGGTCGTTGAATAGGAGAGAGAATAAGGATATATTGAGAGAGTTTTAGTCTGATAGAACATACCTTTCTCCACAAGTCCAAAGATGTATTTATAGGTGTGAGGTGGTGAGACTCGAACCTAGAGGCAGTGGTCCTGCCTGTTTGTCCTTACCCGGTGACAGGTCATATTCATGTCCTTTCTGTCCCCGGATAACGTCATTCTAGCTGACGTCATATGGACCGGACCACTCTCTGGGCCGGAGCCTGGATATGGGCCAGAGCCCATATCACCAGTAACGCCTTATATAGTTCTACACCTGATTAGATCTATATATCCTGCACGTACGTCTTCATACAAAACATTATCTATGTTTTCAAACATATATAATTTTAAAAATCACAAATTGTTGTTATTGTTGTGCTGCCGCCATTGCCATTGTCATTGCAGCCCCCGCAATTTGCTATCGCCATAGAAGTTTTTTTGTTTTTGGTCGTAAGAAATTTTACAGCCAGCAGCTATTTCCATCAATACTTGGAAGTTTCCTGTGTTGTGGAGTTTTCCCCACAAATAATTTTAATGATCATCCGTTGCATGATATATGTTACAAAGTTTGTGTGTTTGTGATCGAGCTCGAACTCGAATGAACTAGATTATTTTTGTTTGATCTTGATTAGAATGATTTTTATCTAGTTCAAGTTCAGTTCGTAAACTCGATTAAATTCGAGTTCGAATGTGACTTCGAGCTCATAATGATTAAATATTTAATTTTTATTTAAAAAACTATAAGTTATATTATATATAATTATATTCTTTTGAATTGAGCACTTCAACAAGCCTATCAAACTAGTTTTAAAATGTTCGACTTCCAATAATTTTTGACCAAATTATTGAAGAGCATTCATGAACAGCTCGGGCTACGCCCCTATAATAAAAAAAAATTTAAGTTAAACTACTGAAAATTTCAGCAGAGAGATATTTATTAGGTTCCCCAAGCCCATAATCATGTGTTCAAATGGAGTCGAGTAGTACAGTCTCTCCTTAGAGGAGGCAATGTGAAGAATACATGGAAAGTACAATACCTTCCCTATATCTGATGCCGGAGCAGCATAACGATCAACTACATCTACTAGGGATATAAGAAATGGTAGCAGCTAATAGTACTTCTGACTAATTCAGGTCTAACTAGCCAAACTACATACTAACTACATTACGGAGGACAAGCTAAAAACTAGTAGTCTCATCTTAATCTATATCTCTCAAGAACTGTACGCCCTCAATGTCCATGGCCTCTCCTCGGCCCGTAAGATACCTACCATGACCCTAACACTCTCGACTTAAACGACCTCCAAAAAGTCTGTACCATCCAGTGGCCTCCTGGGTCCGGAAACTCCTGTGTCCGGAAGCTCATGAGTCCGGAAGCTCCTGAGTCCGGAAGCTCCCCATGCCTCCTGTGTCCGGTGCCTCCTGTGTCCGGCGCCTCCTGTGTCCGGTGCCTCCTGTGTCCGGTAGGCTCCAGCGGACAGTATCTTCCTATGTGGCCTGTGGCCCTCCCATGGCCCCTAAGAATATCTAGGTCCCGGTATTAATCACTAAGTGATTAGATGTCGAACGGCCTATTGCCCTCTAAAAGACTATCTAGAGATGATTCCACACAGTCTAAAGCGTCGTTAAGCTATTTAACCAGTACCAGACCGATGAATCAAAAGAAAAACACTTGCCTGTACAGTCTACTAATGTAATTCAGACAGCAACGCCAGAGAGTAAGTATTAAAACTATCTCGATTCGGATTTCTCCTAATTGTCATATGAATCAGATCAGAAACCAAAAGGGGTTTAGCCAAAAAATAAACCTGATCAGCTAAACTCCAAGTTGGTAAACAGCAAAAACCCCTCCAATATTCTATCAAAAACACACTTTCAAGCACAAATCCCTAAATGAAATTGAAATACTAGAAATAAGAGAAAAAATGGAAAACAGAATTAATCCAATTTCTGTCGGATTCAGTCAGAGAGCAAGAGGCGTTTCTGCGCAGGCGGCGCGTGAGGCGCGTGGCCATCACGACTCCCCTATAATAAAACAAATGGGTTAGGGAATAAATTAATCCATCCAATGCAACATCCTGGGACGAAACAATGTATAGTGGCATATTTTGCGACAAACGGTGCATTAAAACCCTGAGTTAAGCGACAAGCTGATTTTCAGAGTATCTGCAAAAATAATTATTAGAATCAGCTCCTCTGTTTATTGGCTGCACGTGAAGTACGAGAAACTAATTTTGTTCTTCTTTTTTATCTTTTTCGAAGAAGTCACGGGATCCTTTTTTCTGGCTAAACCTGCAAAAATTAAAAATGCCGACGCATGAAGGAGAACATTTCTAGGGCGCAAAACGAAGAATGTATATATTAATTATATAACCTTCTAACAAGAAATTGAACCAAAATTAGAATATTTCCAGAAGAGGAAAGAATTATGTGGAGGCTTAAACTCTCTGCTACCTGCAATGAAGAAGATGATCCATGGATCACTTCCTCAAACAACCATCTGGGAAGAGAATTTTGGGAGTTCGATCCAAACCTCGGGAGCCCCGAAGAACGGGCTCTCGTGGAGAAATTCAGGCAGGATTTTTACGCGAACCGGTTTGAGATCAAGCAGAGCTCTGACCTAATCATGAGAAACCAGGTTGGTCGAAAAACATCATCATCATTATCATCAAGTATTGTTGATGACCTAACCCTATATTTTGATTTTTGAAGTTTGCTAAAGAGAAAGAGCTAAATTTAGCTGCTAAGCTGGCACGAGTTAGGGTTAATGTCGAGGATGAAGAAAAAGTGAGTGAAGAAGACGTGATAATAACACTGAGGAGAGGTTTGAGATTGTATGCAGTGATGCAGGCAGAGGATGGCCACTGGCCTGGGGATTGCAGTGGTCCATTATTCCTGTTGTCTGGCTTGGTACATAAACTCTTTTAAATGCATAGTAAAATTAAGTATATATATAATAAAACACGAAATTCTTTTTTATTTATGATTGTTTGGTACAGATTATAGGGTTATATGTGATGGGAATGATTGAAACAGCATTATCCAAGGAACATCGGACAGAAATTCGTAGATACATCTACAATCATCAAGTGAGTGCAAAGCAATATTAATTGAAATAACTATCAATAGATCTACTATAACTTTACGTCTAATTCTGTGTTTTAATTAACTGTATCGAGCATGTTATAATATGGTGGCAGTATCGAGCATGTTATAACATGATGAAAATTAAAGACAATAATACAGAATTGTTTACGCAGTTCGGTGATGAATACACCTACATCTGCGAGGCCTTGCCCAGTCTAGAAACCATTCACTAAATAATCAATATAGTGTACAAAACTCCTCACTTCTACCTATCTATGATTACCTCTAGTAGTGAACTTGTGAGCACCCCTCACTTGCCGGTCAACGTCAAGCTCCTCACTTGACAAGGTCGAGCTCCTCACCCAACTTTCTGATGACTACCTCTCCCGAGGATATTATGGCCGTGGTTCTAGACTTGCCGGTGAACAAGATCCCGTTGCGGTTGATTGCTGAACTGCGACTGCTCCACTCGAAAGTATCCTTGACAGGATTTTTTAATTTCTAAATCCGTGGTTGAATTCACAGCCTTCGTTCTTCTTTTATAGTCCATGTTGTACATTCAATAACGTACAACCCTAATCTATTCTTTCTATAACTGAATATTACAATTTCCAATTACAATATAGAAAAAGGAATAGACTAGATCTCTTTCCAATTATAAAGCTATGCCTAACTAATTCTTCCATAATAATTTCATAGGCAATATTTAATCTTCCATAATTGAATTTGACGAAAATAGATGACTTGGAATCTTCTGTATTTAATCTTCAATAACCGAAAATAAATCGTTCTTCCATAACCATGTAATCCGATCGATACAAAGATTCAAGATCCATAAATAACTTTCCTGAGCATGTTAAAACATGCTTCCCTTCTTCACAAAAATGCCAACTTAAAAGTGTGGACTTTACAATCTCCCCCTTTGGCATTTTGTGAACCCATCTTCATTTTGATGTCAGAATATCGAGTTACACAACTCCCCCTTAATATCAGAACACCAAAAACTTCCAAGAACTTCAAATCACTTCATAAGGGAAATCCAAAATATCCAGGAAAAGTTATTAAAATCATCCGGAATAAATAAAATTCAGAATGGATCATAAAGTCATCAAAATATCTCCCCCTTGGGGTCATAACATGCCAAAGTAGCATCTGAAGTAAATTAAATACCATGTTATAACATGTGCAACTCCAGTAGCTTCCGAAACAAATATAGCACCATGTTATAACATGTGCAACTCCAGTTAAAAGCTTTCGTCGGAATGGCTGTCTTGCTAGAACTAACATAAGAGCTTGCTGCATCAAATGATCCAGTATCCTTCATAAATCTTACAACAGCAGATACAAACTTCTGTCATTCTACTTTCCATTTGCAACTTATTTGACCACAAAGCATGATAAACCTCCTTGTTTATAAAATTTCACAGAAAAATCTAACTCTCAGCAGAGAATTATCATTGTCAGTTCTCAATTTAGACCTCACAGCTGGACCTTGTACTTCATCAAATTCATCTTCTTCAGTAGTTGCTGATTTCCTACTCTTCTTCCTCTGTTTCTTCTTGCCCAAAGAGGGAAACAAAGCTCCAAAAGCAATATTGGAGTCCAGACTTGACACATTAGCATCATTAATACTGATATCACTCACAGGCTTCTTTAACTTATGAAAGGCTTTAGGGGATTTCAACTTAGATTGGGGCATCTCAACTGTCAAATCCAATCTTTGTCCGCTGCCTAAGGCTAACAACCCAATCACAACAGTTAAATCATTACCAATAACTCCCCCTAAATCAGAGCCGATAGAATTTGAGCTAGCCATCTCAAGTTTAAACACACACTCAGCAGATTTACCAAAACTCCAACAAATCTGAATCCAATCAAAACCCTAGATTCAATGGCTACTTGCAACCTTCAAAAAATATATATAAAACAACACTGTTTTTTAGCAAAGATGTGTAAAGAATACCTTGTGCATGTAGCTCAATTTGTTGGAGACACTCTTGCAGGTTCAGTTGAATGTTGTGCGCTCAATACATCAATAAAGATCCAAACTTGGCAGCCAAAATCATGTAGATCATGAAGAACCAAAACCCTAGAACTCCATGAGCAGATGAAATCTTGGTATTTGTGAGTTCGGTGAGAGACGAAGAACAGAACCCAAGTAGAGAATGGGAAAACCAAAAGTAAAATAAGAAAACCCTTTTTCCCTCTCATTATGCAAATATACAATATCACACAACTGCCCCCGTATCATCTTCAAGAAATTTCACACTGGCCAACAGGTTATTCAACTCCATAAACTCGCACTAAGGCCCAGAAAATTTTCAACAGTTTCTCATACTCATCCAGACAGCATGTTATAACATGTTATATCTCAACATCCTTTTTCTTTCGCTTTTCTATTTTTTTTATAAAAGAATAAAAGCACTGATACAAGAAATAAAATCTACAACAACAACATAGAGGTTATGTCATGGTACCTCAAATTCGACAAACACCAAGGTGTTGTCTCAACAGCTCAAATCTGGCAGCATCTAATGGCTTTGTGAAGATATCAGTAAATTGTTTAGCTGTAGAAACATGCTTGAGTAGAACCTCCTTCTTCTGCTTGACTTGAAGACCCAAGAAGTATGTAAGCTCTCCAACCGTACTCATCTCAAACTCACTCTTCACCATAGATACAAAATCATCAAAAAATGTCTGAGACATTGACCCAAACATTATGTCATCTACATAGATTTGAGCCAGCAGTTTATGACTATCATGTTGAAACATGTACATCGTGCGATCTACTCCCCCTTGATGATAACCTTTCTTCAATAGAAACTGGGTGAGTTGGTCATACCTAGCACGTGGAGCCTGTATCAATCCATACCGAGCTTTCTTCAATTTGCAAACATGATTCAGAAGCTCTTCTTGCATAGCTGAAATCCAATACTCATCTTCTAACGTCTCTTTGTAATTCCTCGGTTCAATAGCTTCAGTCTCAGCATTGTCTTGAGGGCATGTTATAACATGGTCTATCGAAGGGGATGTTATAACATGATCTGGTGAAGATGTAGTTCCATCAGAAATAGGTGAGCTAGTAGTACGAGATCCATTCTCCAGTTGTTGATCATCCTCATCTTCCATGACGTCCATCTCTCCAATGTTCTCCTTGAGGCAGTTTATGTTTTGATCAAACACATAACAATTGTCTGAAGATCTAGTTCCAACCAGAATAGCTTTCTCACCTTTCTTAACAGTGCATGTTTTATCATCGAATAGAACAATCAGCTTGCTATCACAGAGATGACTAACACTTAACAAGTTTGCCTCTAATCCATCTACAAGCAAAACATCATGGAATACAGGAAATCCTTTTATCTGCAATTCACCTTTTCCAATAACACTGCATATCTTTCCATCACCAAACCTTACAGTTCCAGTCCAAGGTACCACATTATTAATCAAATCTCGAGACCCGGTCATATGTCTAGAGCATCCACTATCAAAGTACCACGTATCTCTAGCGTAAGCACTAAAACATGTATGAACAACATAACAAAGTTTATATTTTGGCACCCATACCTTCCTGGTCAGATTTGCTTGAATTGACGGACTCATGTTATAACATGTCTTGAAATCCTTTCCACGCATGATATCCATTAGAAGTCTGAAACACTGATTCTCTGAATGCCCTTGAAACATGCAGTAGTTGCACTTAATGGCTGGTCTCTTCTTCTTGAAAATCTGATGTGTTTGTCTTCTGAATCCTTGCATAGGCTTCAAACCTTGATTTACATAAGCAGAAGTACTCACATACTGAAGTCCATATTTGGGTATGGCCTGGTTCACATATCCTAGACCATGTCTGTCCCCCGATGCTCTTCCCATTTCCAACAGATCATCCAAGACAACAGTTCCTTTGTTGAGTCGTTTAATCGTTCCTTCTGCATCTTCTGTCCTCTTGGTCATACTCAGTAAATCATCTTGTGTTTTCCTCACACTTAATTCCAAGCTGTCATTCATGATCTTGATCTCGTCCCTTTCATCTTTCAGAATGACCTTCTCAGCTTTCAATTTCTTGATTGATTCCATTGCCTTCATCCACATCCTGTATAGCTTATTATATGATTCATAGATATCATCTCCATGATCAGTTTTAGTTACATCCTCCACGTCTGGTTCCTCTTCTGCTTCAGTAATGATTTCAGACGGCATGTTTAAACATGCTGAGTCAGTAGGCATGTTAAAACATGCATGCTCCGATTCTTCGATCAGTGTTGCCCCAAACGACACATGATTGTTGACATGTTCCTCCTCATCATCACTCCAGGTAGCTGCATATGCTTTCCCATTTTCCTTGGGAGAGGCACTAGGACATTGCGACTGAATGTGACCAAAACCTTCACATTCTCTACATTGTACCTTTCCAGCATGCTTGAATGGTTTTGTGAGTGATTTAGACTCATCTTGACCTGAATTTCCCCTACTTATAAGTGATGGATTTCGTCCTCTAGTATCACTTCTGTTTGGACCAGTTCTCTTCAACATCCTAGCAAAATTTCTCGATATATTTGCAACTTCTTCTTCACTTAGCTGGTCGATATCTACATGTTCACTTTGGTCAGCTGCTCTAGCACCAGATTGATCTTTCTTCATTCCTGCCTTGAAGGCCAAGTTAGATTGTCTCTTTATAGCTTGCAGCCTCATCTCAAATGCACCAAGTGATCCCATAACTTCATCAAGAGTCATCGTTGAAGTGTCAAATGCATCTTCCATGGTTGTTACCTTGTTGTGAAATCGTTCAGGAAGGGATCTCAAAACTTTCTGAACCAGTTGGAAATCAGTGAATGGTTGTCCCAATTGGTCTGCTGTGTGAGCCAGATCACTGATCCGAATGTTATAGTCACCAATGGTTTCATGTTCATCCATCACAATTGTCTCAAATGTGGTTGTTACAGTTTGAAGTTTCAGTCTCTTCATCTTAGCATCTCCTTCATAGTGAGTCTGAAGTTTATCCCATGCTGCTTTTGCCGAAGTACATGTAGAGATCAGTCGAAATTGTTTTTGATCTACAGCAGAGTAAATAGCATATAGCACCTTGTTGTTGATTTTCTTGTTACCCTTCTCAGTCGTGCTCCATTCTTCTAATGGCTTCACCGATCTCTCGCTTGTTCCAGTTTTAGCCTCAGACAGTGGTGAAGTCCAGGTATTTTCTATCCATTTCCATGCATCATCATCCAGACCGTGTATAAACACCATCATCTTCGCCTTCCAGTAAGGATAATTCGTTCCATCCAGTAGGGGCGGTCTCGCTGTTGATGTCCCGAGCTTCTCTTGAGTAGACATAATGATAGCTCCGATCTCACTACCCTTGTAAGAGGTATTGTAGTGACCTTCCTATGATACCAATTGGAATAACTATCAATAGATCTACTATAACTTTACGTCTAATTCTGTGTTTTAATTAACTGTATCGAGCATGTTATAACATGGTGGCAGTATCGAGCATGTTATAACATGATGAAAATTAAAGACAATAACACAAAATTGTTTACGCAGTTCGGTGATGAATACACCTACATCTGCGAGGCCTTGCCCAGTCTAGAAACCATTCACTAGATAATCAATATAGTGTACAAAACTCCTCACTTCTACCTATCTATGATTACCTCTAGTAGTGAACTTGTGAGCACCCCTCACTTGCCGGTCAACGTCAAGCTCCTCACTTGACAAGGTCGAGCTCCTCACCCAACTTTCTGATGACTACCTCTCCCGAGAATATTATGGCCGTGGTTCTAGACTTGCCGGTGAACAAGATCCCGTTGCGGTTGATTGCTGAACTGCGACTGCTCCACTCGAAAGTATCCTTGACAGGATTTTTTAATCTCTAAATCCGTGGTTGAATTCACAGCCTTCGTTCTTCTTTTATAGTCCATGTTATACCTTCAATAACGTACAACCCTAATCTATTCTTTCTATAACTGAATATTACAATTTCCAATTACAATATAGAAAAAGGAATAGACTAGATCTCTTTCCAATTATAAAGGTATGTCTAACTAATTCTTCCATAATAATTCCGTAGGCAATATTTAATCTTCCATAATTGAATTTGACGAAAATAGATGACTTGGAATCTTCTGTATTTAATCTTCAATAACCGAAAATAAATCGTTCTTCCATAACCATGTAATCCGATCGATACAAAAATTCAAGATCCATAAATAACTTTCCTGAGCATGTTAAAACATGCTTCCCTTCTTCACAAAAATGCCAACTTAAAAGTGTGGACTTTACATTAATCTATATCCATTATCGAACCAATTGTTGTTAAATCGTGTATGGTTTGATTCAGTTTACTCAAATTAGTTTTTACTATTATTATATATATTATATTCATTTCTGTTTTTTACTCAATTAAAACATCAAAAGTATGTTCTCTCTAAGTAATTGATGGAATTGACTGACTTGAAGTTGATAGCAGTTGGACTATATATCAAGACACAATGGTTGAAGCATAGTTCCTAGTGATTTGGTTGTAGAATATGTTATTTTCAAAAATATTATGATAAAAATCAAAATATTTAAGCAGTACAGGAGAATTCTAAATATTATAGAGACAACTATTGAGATGAAAGAAATTTGATAATAAATAAAGCATACATTGAAAATATTAAAATGCTATTTTGAAGCACGAAAGCTCTCAAATGCTCCAAAAGAGCCAATAAAATAATGGAGTAACAATAACTATAATCCTTTAAACCTCTTATAACCAATTAGTCCTAATTAATCTTCATTTAAACCGTCACAGAAGACACCTTTTATTTCGACTCTAGACCATTCTGGTTTATTTTTCAGAAAAATAAAAATAAAATTGATATTACTAGTCTGCTCCATGTATAGTCTAACCCCGTGCTGTGTCTAGTCCGGAAAGCGTGGTATCCAAATTCGATGTGTCTCTCACCTATGACCTACAAAATAGAGCCCCGAGAGTTACCCGAGATTAGCCACTCCGGCGTGATAATGAAAGTAGGGCCTTTTACAGAGGAGAGAGAATATGAATGAGTAGAGAATGTTTAGTCTGATATATCATACATTTCCATGTTAGGTCCTTCTATATCTATTTATAGTGCTTGCAAGAGGGAATGGTCCGACCGAGAGGTGGTCCAATCCTTGTAGCGTACCTGGAAATGAGTCATTATCATATTCTTGTTGTTTTCGGGTAGCGCCAACAAACCTGATGTCATGGAGAGGACCACTACTGGATTGGGCTTACCTTCCGTCCTCTTGATGAGTTGAAGTCCTTATCACCAAAAGTAAAAAGAGATGTAGTTAAAAGTACGCCATCCTCTAAAAAAATTACAATTTTGACTAGAGGTGAACTAGAAAATACTTGAACAAGTTGGGAGTATAATTTAAAATGTACTTAGTTAGAGTAGAAGAAATGAAGAAGGTGATAATAATAATAGTGCGTAGAATATTATAATAAGTGGAACTATAAATATGTTTTATTTATTTGAGTAAAGAATTAATAATAATATTTTTAAAATGAAATATAAGAGAATCAGATCAACACTCTTAAACCTGTTAATAAATAAGAAAGCAATAAATATCCTATCAGTAAAGTGTATACGGTTTTAGTCCCTATATATATAAAATATATCTGACATTAAATAATGATTGATTTTTGAATACTACGTACAGAACTCGGATGGCGGGTGGGGTTTGCATACAGAAGGGGCGAGCATTATGTTTTGTACCGCCCTTAATTATGTATCCCTAAGGCTCCTGGGAGAATCTACCGATGGCGGCATAGACGGAGCTATGGACAAGGCTAGAAAGTGGATTCTTTGTCGCGGTGGCTGCACTTTCATACCATCATGGGGCAAATTCTGGTTCTCCGTAAGCCCCACACACACCACTTGATCTACTTCTATACAGCTGATCATTTTCTCTTTCAACTAAAAGTTTAAAAATATATGTTAACATATGTACTAATCTCAACCTATGAAAAGGGTTTTTTTGTTTGAAGCAAAAAATATATATGTTAATTTAAATAGCTTAGCTTACTACGTTGGATTTAGTTAAAGTATATGAGTATTGATCAGGTACTTGGAGTTTATGATTGGAGCGGCACCAATCCTATGCCACCTGAAATATGGCTCCTTCCATACTGCTTGCCAATACATCCAGGTGTGTGAATCAAATATTATTTAATGTTTCAGGGCATGACGTTTTTGCAACTGAAGTGAGCAGAATTAACTAAATTAAATTATACTGAGCTGAACTGGTCTGATTATTGTTATACAGTGATTTTAGGTGCAGGGCCAAACAGATTATGCATGTCCAAAAATGTGGTTGAGTGTCTGAAATACGCCTGCAAAATTAGGGTTAAAATATGGAAAAATATTCTAAGAGCAATTGAGCTAGTTAACCACATTTTTAGACATGCATAATCCATTTGGACCTGCACATGTCAGCTCTCTTGCTATTATAAGTTAGGCCAGGCCCATATCAACTGAAGTGTCTTTGACTTTACATAATTCCAGGTCGTATGTGGTGCCATATTAGAATGGTTAACCTACCAATGTCTTACTTGTATGGAAAGAGGTACGTAGCACCCATGACCAAAATAATTATGTCGCTACGGAAAGAACTCTATGTACAGCCTTACTACAAAATTGATTGGAACTTAGCAAGAAATCAATGTGCAAAGGTTAGAATATTTCAAAACCATATTGCAACTTTTATTTCAATACAATAATCATCGTGAGATTTGATCTATATATGTATATGTGTGCAGGAAGATTTGTATTGTCCACATCCATCAATACAAGACATTTTGTGGGATGTTTTGCACAAGTATGTAGAGCCTCTTCTGACTAGGTGGCCTTTCTCTAAGCTGAGACGTAAAGCTTTGAGTACAGTTGTGGAGCATATTCACAATGAGGATGAAGACACTCACTATGTTTGTCTGGCTCCTGTTAGTAAGGTACGCCAAGTTAATTTTGTTGAAGTGATCATGATCTGAATTAATTAAATTAATTAAAGTTAATTGAATTTAAATAAAATAGGATCCTTGATGCAGGTTCTAAACATGCTGTGCTGTTGGGTGGAGAATCCAGATTCTACGAAAATCAAATCACACCTTTCAAGAATAAAAGATTACTTGTGGCTTGCAGAGGATGGAATGAAGATGAAGGTCTTAAATGTGTTATTAATTATAGTCTTGATCGAAATGCATTTTGTTGTATGTGTAAAACATTTTCTAATTATGATGATGATGATAGGGATACAACGGATCTCAGTTGTGGGATGCTTCTTTTGCAGTTCAAGCAATTCTATCGACCAATCTTCCAGATGAATATGGTTTTATACTTGATAAAGTGCAAAATTTTATCAAAAACTCCCAGGTACGTACGTTAGTGGATCAACTTTTTTGTTTTACGAAATCATTATTTAGTGCTTAAAATGTTTTACAGATAAAAACTGGAAATTTGAAATCGTGTTATCGGCAAAATTCAAAAGGTGGATGGCCTTTTTCTACCCAAGACAACGGATGGGCTGTATCGGACACTACTGCAGAAGGACTAAAAGTTTGTTCTCTGAAATACTTATTTTTAGATTTTTAACTAATGAAACATTCCTTAATCAATATATTGTGGAAATTATCTGAAATATATAATTAAATACTACTCTCAATCCGCACACTTTCTTTATTTAGTTATCTCGATTTAATTTATATATTTTCCTTTTGTAGTAAAATACATGCATTCTCCTCCACTCAATCCACCCACTTCTCAAACTCATTCTCTTCCATTCATTTTGTCCCTCAAATTTCAACTCACACTTTTTTTTTTTTTAGGCGATGCTATTGCTATCAAGAATGCCTTATGATGTTTGTGGACAATCTATTGAGAAACAAACATTTTTCGACGCAGTTAATGTACTTCTTTCCTATCAGGCATGTCCCATTTTCCATCAATATAAACTGAAACATATATAGCATGATAAAATAAATCTATATTTCAATTTGAAGTATTATATATATGTTAAAGGACCATGGTAAAAGAATATATGTTACTTCTTAGAAGGAAGTTGATGAGTCTTGAAATCGTTTTCTACGTAGCAGAACAACAGCGGAGGATTCGCATCTTTTGAGCTCACAAGATCTTGTAGCTGGTTGGAGGTCTAAGTGAAGATCATCACTTTGTTTATACTTTATAATTCAATTTAAATTGGATTATACTATCAAATTTACATTTCAGGTTGTTTTCTTGTAGATGATTAATCCATCAGAACTATTTGCAGACGTAATGATTGATTATTCGTAAGATTATAATGCCATAATTAAATTTTATTGTTCTATCACGTTTCTCTTTTTCATATCCTAACTAATTAAGTTGAAAATTTTCATTTATTAGGTACGTGGAGTGTACTTCTGCCGTTGTTCAGACTCTCAAGTTATTTACCAACTTATACCCAAAATATCGGAGACATGAAATTGAAACGTGTATAGAAAAAGCGGTAGACTTCATCGAGAGCAAACAACTTTCCGATGGCTCGTGGTAAGTTCTGATTTACAATTCATGTTTTATTTTGTTCTCATTTCCTCCCCATTGATACTTTTACCTCGATGACCTTAATTGCATATTATAATATTTTAACATTCAAAAGATATAAATTATAGAACAATTTAAAAACATATTGCACAATGTTATCGATATACATATACTTCCTTCTTCCCGGTCTAAATAGAGCTCAAAATCTTCAAAATCGCATTTTGTACTATTAATATATTTGAACTATTTAAATTAACAACGTAAAATATTGATACTAATTAAATATATGTTATGGCAACTTCGATAATGTCATGCATACGATAGCTGTTTTGTTTATACATCTGTTCAAATATTCAGTTAAAGTTTATCACTTTAACTCATAGCAATAATAATCCATGCAAGTTAAGGGCAATTAATGATGTATATGAAATTTATCATCAAATTAGCACTCTTTTCGCGTAGATCTATTTATCAAATTATGTGCTTGTTAAACTGAGATTAAAAGTTCTACTGATAAAACAGGCCATAATAGTGAATGTGATGGAGTGATATCCTTACTTTGTTGAATCGTGTGGTTTTTAGGTACGGAAGCTGGGGAGTTTGCTATACCTATGCCACATGGTTTGGCATCACAGGCTTGGTAGCCGGAGGAAGAACCTATAAAAATAGCAGTAGGATTGGAAAGGCTTGTGCATTTTTACTATCCAAACAACTTGAGTGTGGTGGTTGGGGAGAAAGCTATCTTTCTTGTCAAAACAAGGTACTAATTTTCTTACACCCGTTAAAATTACCTAAACTGTATGCCCTTGGATGTTGATACGCTTGATATTGATCGATTTTTTTAGATCTATACAAACCTTGAGGGAAACAAAGCACACAATGTAAACACTGCATGGGCAATGTTAGCTCTTATCGAAGCTGATCAGGTTATTTCAACAACTTTTGATTTTGTGGTATCAAATTTATGTAGTAAAGAAATGATATATATATATATATATATATCAATAAAAAAATAAAGTATATATCAATATATGTCTCAAACATTAATAGAAGTCAATCAGGTATTGAATTAAATGATTGTACAAAAATGCATATGATCAATTGTCAATATATCATGAATCAGGGTAAGAGGGATCCTACTCCTCTACATCGTGCATCAAAACTGTTGATTAATTCACAACTAGAATTTGGAGATTTTCCTCAACAGGTATTACTTATTTATTATTACACATTGTACTTATATTCACTTTAGATTACATTAATTGCATTTCTGTGATTTTATTAAAAGGAAACCACCGGTGTATTCAACAAAAGTTGCATGATAAACTACTCAGCATATGCAAACATATTTTCAATTTGGGCGCTTGGAGCATACCTCAATAGAGTATTGCTTCAGGAAGGAAAGACTCGTGCTGGAGATTGAACATGATCCTGAGATATTCTTGTAACACTTAGACGTAGTTATAATGAATATATTTTGAACTTGTTGAGAAATAGAGATGTGGAGATAAACTAATTTTTAATACTTATTAATACTACTAGTACTTAACAATTAAAGCTTTCATAATTCCACTGTAGAAGGTATTGTTTTTATTAAAAACCCATTGTAGAAGATATTATACATCTAAAAATCGTGCTATTTTTATATAGAAATTCTCAAAAGAAACCGTCCAAATTATAGACTGGACCAAACTAAAAGAAAATAACACGCGGGGGATTTATTGCAATGCACCAAATAAGCGGGGATTTTTGCAACTTTATAAAATAGTTATAGTATAAATATCAAAACCCTCTTTCTCTCTCCCACTTTTTCATCTTCTCCAAAACCACTCCAGTTTTCCCATAAACCGATCGCTCTCGTTTTTCCCCAAGCAATTTAAAAAAGGCTTTATGGCCCAGTTTGGTACATGTATCCTTGGTAAAAGATGAAAATATTTTCATTTGGGAAATTTAGCAATATTCAAGGGGCGATATTGTAATTTCATTGATATTTTGGATCATACTGGGTTAAAAAATCGGACTGTGTATAGCACTTCGATAAAAGTTTGGCGCTTTCATTCATGTGTCTCATGCTAACCACTTTTCAAAGCTTGAGACAATGTAAATGTTAGGCATGTTTGATATACCTGAAATGAACTAACCTGAGTTGAATTAAACTGAGAAATACTGAACTATAACTGAAAATATTGAACTGAACTGAAATGAAATTAATAATCAACAATATAACTGAAGAAAAATATTCAGATAAGTTGTAGAAAAAATACTCAACTAAATATAACATATCTTTCACGAAGGCGACGAGATATGAACTACTGATACCTAGCAAAACATTATCGAGTTTTTGGGATTAGTTTTGAAAGAGTGTTAGTTTGGAATTTAGTTTTGAAAGAGTGTTAGTTTGGAATTTAGTTTCAAAAACAAGGTTATTTAGGCAAAAAAACTCGATAATGAGCATCAGTAGTTCATATCTCATTATACCAATTATCATGGGCATCAGTAGTTCATAACTCATTATGCCAATTATCAATGAAAGAGTTTCATGCCCATGCATGTTGTACAGATTTTCTTCAATGTACAAGTTTGTGTTGTGTTCAAAACTAACACTACAATTTAGCAATTTATCATCCTTTCCCTCTTTTAGGATCAATATCAGATCGACCAATCTCTATCATGTTTAAACACTGTCGTTGACATAAATAATAGTAGTATCAGGTTTCTAGGCAAACCACAAACACAAAAGTCCCATTTGGTGACTAAACTGTGTTTGTTTTGCCTAATGTAGAAACCAAACCTAAGTATATTGAAAGATTGTAAGAAAATGTATATTCCAAAGGTCTTCAAAATTTCTCCATGATAATCTCTCGCATGTAATCTTCCGGCGCTGCAACAATGGAGGCACGGAAAAGATGAAGAATCAGTACTAAGATGCAAGAACCTGGAGAGACTAATGTGTATCTCTTTTCAAACACATACTAACAAGGCCTTTGTTGAATGAAAATGTCAAGGAAAGATCGAGTCAGGTTACCTTTGCCCCCGGTGAAAAGATTGCATTGGCCAATGGCTTGTCGTAAGAACATTTCAACTCCACTAACAATTATGGCTCCAGCGGCCTCAGCATCTCTTAACAGTGTTGTTTTACGAGGGTTATACACAGCATCAAACACAACTTTGTACAACTGAAAGGTTATCTACATGGAGCGGAAAATCATCAGCTATCAGTGATAAGATGGAAATCAAAACACTTAACTGGCAGTAAACTAGAATACCTCAGCAACAGGAATTCTTGCTTTGTTTGGATGCATTCCTAGAGGCGTAGCGTTTGCAAGTATTGCACCGTCATCAGGTTGAAAACTAACTAAATCTCCAAACGGAAGGGCATCACCTGACACAGCTTCAGCAAGCGATTTCGCTCTGTCTGTCAATACATGAATCGAAAATGTAGGTTTAGGTCAGAGATCTATATTCAGTCAGACAACATCATGTACTGATTTCTTGTGAAAATAAAAGGTCCATTTCATACCAAAGTCAATGTCAAATATAACCACCCTAGCTCCCCTGCTTTTTGCACCAAAAGCTAAGGCTCTTCCTGCGCCACCTGCACCTACTAGCACAAACATTCTGCCATTGAGCGGTGAAAGGAGTGCATCCCCACTCCTGTATCCCCCTATAGTAAAGATGTTAATGTTAATATGTACCGTCATTCTGACATTGAATCCTAACTAGGACTCAATAAAGTTTTCAAAAAGAAAAAGAACAAAACTAGGATTCAGTAATTGGAAATTCAAACGAACAAATTGAAAAGCAAACACACTGAAGTGGAGTATTTTACTGAGGAAGCTTAACAGAATATATAATACCTGTCAGAGCGTCCTCAATCGCGGTTATAGATGCCTCACAATCTGTGTTGTAACCAATCAGCCTGCCATCCTTGCTGCTCCTTATAATTGTATTGACAGCCCCTATTGACTGATAAACCAAATAACAAAATTAGCAGTGAACATGAAAATGCATCAGGGAAATTTGTATCCTACAACGTATGTCTGTGAAACTGAAACTTGCACATATGGTGGGAACCGGGATCCTGTCTTTTTAGTCAACAAAAACTAGTCCTCCATGACAAGTTTGCACCTAAGCTAGCTAGGTAAGTATTGCATATTATTTTCCCTTCAGCAAAACATGTCCGTATACTTTGATATAGAGAACCCAGAAATCAAAAAACGGCTTATACTACAAACCATGCTCTGGTCCAGTTATCTTACCTGTGCTAGTGGATGGACTTCATCACAAAATTCTATCACTGGTTCCTTGTATGGAATCCCAACACTACATCAAAGAGAGAACTAGTAAAGTGAATATGTAGCATTCATTCACATCAAACAAAGCCAATACAGCCTGAAAGAAACATCACATATATATTTGCTTGAAAACATATAAGAATCAAATACTTTTTTTTGCCAATTTTTTAATCAGGAGATACAATGCAGAAGACTAAATAAATAGATTAGTCAGTATTCAGCAATGATCGTACAAGAGGAAATAAAATTATATATTTTTAACCTCTGCATATCTTAAGAAAATCAGAATGCCATGCCAGTTATAATTTGATAAATTTCATCAAAGAGAAAATCCCAAAATCACATACCTGAAACCAGCAAAATCAGGACTTGAGAACACGTCAAAGAACTCCTTAAGATCATCGACAAGCATCGGAACATAAATTGCATTGCAGCCGACGCGCCTAAATGTTGGATTATGCAAAATAGGGCCTTTGCTATGACTCACTGGCTTTGAAACAAGTCCAAACACTTTAGTATTTGCATCTATACAATCAACTTGATACGCTTCCCTAAGACTGCTTAAAGATGGCAAACCAGGCACTGCGTACCCTTCAATAGTTCCATACACCATAAAACCACCAAATTTTGGACCAAGTATCTGGCTTATAAGACCTCTCTCACCCGCAGCATATGCAATGACGGGAACCTTGAGCAAACAAAAGCCATATCAATTGTCACGAATACTTTTGGATTCGTCCCTCAAAATGTTCATAGCTACTAAATAAACAAAGTGTCTAGGGTTAAACTTAACAAAAATGCACATTGGCATGAAAATCATACCTGAGTGTGTGAAAGTAGTTGCAAAACTTTAGCGGTCTCAGTAAGATTAGTTGCATTGATAACAATCTTGAGTATATCTGCCCCCGTTGATTGCATCTCGGCAATTAGATGGCTGATGTCATCTTTAGGTGAAGTTATGTCATCAACATAGGATGACACAATCACCTTGCTTCTGCTAGTAAGGGGGAATTTATCTTGTTTAATGAGAGGTGCCGCAAACTGAAAACGAAGAAACAGTTGGACCCTTGTTAGTCATTAGCAAGCAGAATGTACGAATGGTATTAAGTAAATGAGAGAATTGTAGGAATAATGTTCCTAGAAATCACAAAGTGGTTCATCTATGACAACCTTTAGCTCAACCTCAACATAATCGCTCGCCATGTTTGAAGCTAGCCGTAATGTATCAAGCCGGATTTGATCTGATGTTCCCCTGCAATTACAAGCAAGTGGTTTAAGTGCAAGAAACTGCGATAATCATCAAATTTTCCAGTGATTTTTCCATCATGAAATTCTTCCTAGTTCATCTTGTGATCATTCACTGTTTTATGATTAACCTCTTTCTTTCAGTGTACGTCCATGTTATACTCATTACCGTGACACTGTTTTTGATGCAATTTTTGAATGTAAGTTAGACCATTAGTATAAAAATATTGCAGGAAAACATGCATGTTCATAATCTACCAAACATTTCTTTAGTGCTACTCACAGGTTTAGTGTCAATTATTATTTTTTGTGTAACTTCAGTGTCCATACCATCCAAATGTCATCCACAAATCCCACCAACCCTTAACCACCCACTTGCCAGAGAATTTCTGCGCAATTTATATTAAAAAATATCTTAAACAAAGTGTTGTTTGTCACGGCTTTTTCTAGTACTTAATTCGAATAGACAGGACTAGGGGTGCTAATACACATCGTCAACTCGAGAGTAATTCGAGATCGACTCGTTCAAAATTCGGTCAAACCTCGACTCGATCTACCTCGACTCGAGATCGACTCGACTCAAAAGATTAACGAGTCGAGTTTGAGCAAACCCCAAGTCGATTCGAAAAATTCGTGAGTAACTCGATAAGTATAATCATTTATAGTTTTATACTATTATGAGGTTTTACTATAAATTCAATTAGTTCAATTATCTAATCTAATTAGTTTTCATTTACTACTCTATTGAAATAACTAACTAATTGTATTAGTATTGATTTCATTATGTATATTTAAACAACATATATAATTAAAAAATTTTATACTAAAGACATGTTTAAATACATTATGTGATCATACATTTTACTTTTTGTATATTTTTATGGTAGTATTAGGATTTATTTAATATGGTTATAAATTATTAATGTCAAATATAAAGAATAAAACTATTTTATCATTTTAATTAAGTGATTATAAAGGGTAGTAAAATATTTTGTGTTACTGGCTTGGATAACATTTTTATAACTAATTTAAAATAAACTATTAACTTGTAGAATAATTAGTTAACTTTTAATTTAAAAAGAAAATAAATAATTTGAGTTCGAACTCGCTAGTCGAATCGATAATCGATAAATAATAACGAACTCGAATTGAGCACGGTATTATTGAACTCGCGAGTTCTTGAGTCGAGTCGAACACGATATGATTTTCGAGTCGAATCGAGTTACCTGGTACTCGCGATTGACTCGCTCGATTAGCACCCTAGCCAGGACTGAAATTTAAATATTGTACAAGGAAAAAGTAGGTAATCCGCATGATTGACTATCATAAAAGTCATGGAATAATTATTTTATAGGGTTAAAATCTGAGGTACACCCAAATTTATGAGAAAGTGTCAATGTACCCCGGGTAATTTAAAAGTGCTGATGTACCCCTATAATCATATTGAATAAAGAAGTGTACTCTAAAGTCAATTTTCCAACAATATTTTGAATTAAAAGACAAATTTACCTTCACTTGTTGGGTTTTTTTTCCCCTCGACCCAAATGCTCATGGGCACAAAAACAAATCAAGAAATCAATATCACCGAATTACATAATAAATGCACAATATTATTGAAATGGACATGCTAGATGCAGTCCGTATTTTACTTATTTTGTAATCCAAAATAAAAATACGTTTTCGATATATATGATATGATCAATAATTATGTATATCAGACATATGCATCATATATATATATATATATATATATATATATATATTACTTCTATTGCATACACTTGCAAATCAATTATATATCATAATTATTATATATATGATTATATAACAAAAATATGGACTGCAAATAGGCAAAATACGGAGGATTATACATTGATTTGGTTGGGGCATTTTCGCCCTAGAATTTTTTCTTTTTACTATTAAATAATAGTGAGGGTATTCTTGACATTTTACACTTGGTAAAAAAAATTCTATCCAAATTATACATTTGAGGGTATAGTGGCACTTTCAAAAAATATAGATACATTAGCATTTAATTAAACCGTTGGAGTACAACAGCACTTATTAATGTTTCTGAAACATTTATAATTAATTAATGATAAAAAATTCCTGCCAATCCCATCCCCACCAACCAAACGTGAACCCAAGTGAGTTTCGTCATCTGTTACTTGACGCCACGTCAGTGTGATTTGTCTCCGGGTCCCGCCGGTGGGGTCCACCACGGAAATTACAAATTTTTCCCAATTAAAATTCGGATTTGTATATAGGGGTGCTTATCGAGCGAGTCAGTTCGAGTATCGCTCGAATTCAATTCCCTATTACTAATTTTTATTGAGTTCGAGTCGAGTTACGAGTTATTTCGATTAATTTTTTTTCAAACAAAGTTATAAATAATTGATAACATGATAAATTTTTAAAAGTAACTTTTGTATGAAATATGAATTTACTAGTATAAATTATATAAAAACATACAAAATCATTGTATTATAAACATATTAATGAATTAAATATCAATTTTAACAACCATATTTGTGTTATCGAGTTACTCGCGAGTCTATCGAGTCGAGTACCTCCTTTGAAGCGAGTCAAGTTTCGAGTACTCGCGAATTGACAATCTCAGTTAACACTAACATATCTGACACTCCTTTCTCCGCGTAGGGAGGGATCCTTAATTTGACCAAATGTCTATCATCACTGCTTATCTCTTTTTTACACTATTTCTTTTGTTTGAACATTATATCTTACAATTAATCTAATAATAACCAGTATGATCAAATTTTAAAAGTACATCAGGTTAAAAAAGTGTGTACAATAGAAATACTCCCTCTTTTTGCTTTTGCGTGGCACATTACTCTATATAATTATTTTTGTTGTAAATTTGACCAAATAATTAGAAGTAATATATGAATAACATTTTCATCATTTATATACTTTTGGAAGATTTTAAATATATGTGTTTTTTTCAAATGTTAATTTAAATTTAGTAAATATACGTAACAAATTTACCATCAAATAGGATTAGTTTTTAAGTATGTCAGAGGGGTAAATGGTTTTCCTCTTATTATTATAAGATGAGAATAAGAAGAAATATAGCAAAATCATAAGAAGGGGTAAGCATTGCAAACACAAATAAGATAGTACTAATATTGACATATATAATTTTGAAACGTAAGGATATTGTCATAATAACATCAACAAAAGTAGAAAAAATAGAAAAAGGCGGCCGGCCGGAGGGAGAAGTGATGAAAAACAGACCTGTAGAGAGTGATGACCGGCACCGTTCTGCCGGTCTTCAAGAGAAGAGGAAGGTGTGTGTGGGGATTGAAATCGCGAATGCAGTGGAGCCATAACTCGAGCAAGTCCGCACCTTGTTCCTCGGCCGTCTTCATATCCGCCAGCATTTGCTCCACCGTCTCGCCCATTATCGGGGCGCAAACCAGCGTCGAACTCTTCAGAAACCCCTCGCTCCCCATCGGAATCGAAATCCAATATGAATACGAATATGAATATGATTGTGGATGAATGAATGAATGGAATGAGGAGGGATTGAAGAATGGAAGGATGATTATGCGTACCTGCGCAGGTGGGAGTTGGGGGATAGATTAGGGGGTATATATATATCTATATAAATGGGTTTCTGGTTATGGATATGCTCGTTTGGATTCAACTACCCTTTTGATGGGTGCATTTCCCATTATTTATTATTATTATTTTCTGGTATTGTAAAAAAGATGAAGACGCAAGAAAGATGTTATGTATGCAGAGGCGAGGGGGTTGGTGGGTGGTGTGGCGGCTGCAACACTATTTCACCTTTTCTATTTTTAACCCAAACTCAACTACTACCCCTTTCCAGAGCTGGCAATCGGGCCAATGGACCCGGCCCAGTACAATCTTACATGACTGTGAAAGGAACTTCAACGTGATGGAAGAAGGCTCCAATGAATTTCGGGTCGGGTCGCACATGAATTGGGTGTTGTAAACCGAGAAGAATTCCAATAACGGGTGCGGTGGACTAGCTAGCCCAACTCGCCAAGAGCTTCCCTCACGGCTACATTTCCCCAAATACATCTTTATTTTGAGAATGTCTACTGAACTCCTACTTTTCTATGAAAATGGGAATTATGGGGTTGAAGTGGAATTATGAAAAAATAGTGGCCGAAAATGCATAATTTGTAGAAACTTGATGCACATCATTATATAACACCCATTTTCTCTAAATTTGCAAACCAAAAACGTGAAGCTCTGGCGATTGAAGAAGCGCATCGAATATTTGAACTCCTAATCGGTGATTACAAAGTGAAAATTGATAAAAGTGATGTCTAACAATCAAAACCCGAATGTTTCATCATTGTTCTAACACGTACGAAACTGGTTTGGGAACCAAATCAGTCATATCTGAACAGTTTCTTCAAATTGTAATATTTTGCTACTAAACTACATGTTATAGGTCACAAAGTCATGGTTGCAATAGAAGAATAATAAATTGAACAAAACTCCTAGGTTTTAATAATTTATACATGTTTTCCGTGTATAATTACAGTGTTTTAAGCTATGAGTGAGAACTTCAATGTTTGTGCATGTTTTAGTGTATATGATTGATGTTTGGAACCCGCGGATGATCTCGAACTGACCTGCGAAACAGATCCTGGGATGGCCGGGGTAGACACCCATGATTAGTAACGAATTTGGAGTATATACTACAAGAGAGAATTTGAGTTTGGATCAGCTAATTTGGAGTATATACTACAAGAATGAATTTGAGTTTGAAAAATTAAAAAAACTGGACAAGTAAACCCAAACCAACACAAAGCTACCTTTCAACCCTAGCTAGAATTTCATGTCAAGGCTCTTGGCATGTTGATTAAACGACCAAACTTTGACCCCTGAGTTTCATAGTTTTGAAAATCTCATCAAGGCTCGCTGAGAGATGTAATTGTTTTTCTAAACTTGCACTTTCAAACCTATCAAATGTGGTTAAAAATGAACACAAACGGAACAGGATCCGATGAGACTCACCTCTTTGGAAGAGAGGGAAAGCAGAAGGAACCGAAGAAATGGGAGGCGGCTGGTTCCTAAGTTTTGGCTTTCCTTTTACAGAGAGGCTTTCCCTTGGGGTTTGCCTTCTCTAGGAAAACCAAGAGAGTATTATGAAAAATGTCGACAATTTCATCTCTCTAGGGAATGAAACTAATGCTACATTTTTCAATGTAGCTCTCGCACCAACAAGTGCCAAAAACAAAGACATACAGAGAGAGAAAGAGAGAGAGAGAAGGGAGCTAGCCTCGCATCACAGAAATGACTACATTTGAAGACGGAAGGCAATCAACATTTTCTTCAAAAAAAGACACATGAAAACTGTTCAGATATGGAGTGAAGAACATAGGAGGAATCCATCACCAAATGAGGATGGCACCAAACTGCACTTTGAAAATTTTCAAAACTGGATCAAACAAAAAAATTCAGGCAAAGAAGAGAGTAAGATTCACCCAACAGAGAGGGGAGAAGAAACTGAAGGAGGGAGGAGAATGGCTGCTGGTTTTTTATTCTAGGATTCCCCTAGAGAAAGGTACTGCCCTCTCTTTCAGAAAACCAAGAGAAAAAAGTAGATAGTTTTCATCTCTATGGAGTGAAACTTATCCTACCATTTTCACTGTAGCTCTCATCAAGAAGTGCCAAAAACATACTTCAGAACAAAATAGCAGATTTTCTGCTGGAGTTCACACAAGAATCTCAGAGGAAGCATAACAGTAGACCATATAATACACTTGAACTGTGACTAACATTAGACCATATAATACAGTTGAAGTGTAAAAGTAGTCGACTCAAAAAGCCCTCGAATCAAAGCACAAAATTGGCCTGCTGAAGCGGGGAAGATGCAAACAACCTAACTCATAGATTTATAGTTACCTGACCTATTGATATGTTGGTGCGAATAATATAGTGGGAGGAACCAAGTGATCATAGTAAGGACCACGGTTCACTCTCCCATCACCTGTTACAAATTGCAGTGCTAGCTGCTGAGGAATAGGTGCTGGCTGCTGAGGCGTAAGTGCTGGCTGTTGTGCAGCAACAGAGGAAAGTGATATAGGAGGAAATGCAGCCACAACGGGGTAACGACCAATGGTCCCCTCTCCTTCAAATGGGTGGGTGTTGAGGGAGGATTGAGCTTTGGAGAACTTATTTTTGTGACGCAACTTCTTTGATGGTGGTGTACTGGATCCAGGATCACAAGCAGGGCGTTTTCTAGTACGCTCTTGTCTGATCTGTTCTTTTACAGGAGCAGGTTCAGGATCAGAAGCAGGGCGTTTTCTGGTGCGCTCTTGACTAAACTGTTCTTTTTCTTTGGGATTCAGTTCCCTATCTGCAGGCACACATTTCTTCAATTTTTTCCTCTCAACTTCTAAACATGTGATTCTCTCCCTCAGCATATCAGGTGAGTACTCCGACTCAAGACTACGATCTAGAACGCATTTGATTACATCTTTAAGAGTAGATATTTCATCGGAAATTGCACCGTCCTATGAGAAAGTTTTGATTCAGTGGTGGCAAAAAACAATAAGATTAGGTTGACGCTTAAGGTAAAGAGAAACATGCGGATAAAGAATGCAGTTAACATACCAGGGCCTCACTATCACGCTGCTCCTTCTTGCATTTCTGGGATGCCAGCTTTGAGTCTAGGATATGTTTTTTCAGAAGAGCCACTGGTGGAATCTTATCAACTAGGTTAAACTCATAAACATACTCAAAAGCAATAAGTCGCTGCTTCTTCGCAATGAGACTCATTGTAAAGCCTGTAATAACAAGGGTTAATTGATAAGTAAAAACTAAAGCTTAACAAAAACAAGTACAGAGCCTGCCTGAACAAAAAGTAATCTACCCACCAATAGGTTAAACTACAGACTCGTAGTATATAAACTCACTACTAAATAAATTCAAACCACCAATTCAACTGAGAATGACTATTTCCAAATAACACTATTTGGACGCAAGAAATCAGTGATCCCAATCTCATGCCTGCGAGAAAAACAATATAGCCCTAAACCCTAAACCCTCGATCACACATGCATCAACCAAAGAATCCTCCCATTTCCAATCTACATCCTAACTCCTACAACATTTGTACATCCAAACTAACTAATAAATCATAGTTGAACTAAAACGAAGAGCATTATGTTCAAAAAACAGAAATAAATGTGAGAGAGAGAGAGAGAGATTACCTGGAGCCTTATGTTCCAATTTGAACATTCTAATTATGCCACTAGCCTCCTTAACAAGATGAGGATGAACTTCCAAGAGACCCATAGTATATTTAGCGCCAAAAGAAGAAAATAAACCATAGACACCAACATACTGCAGAAATGCAAAGACCTCCCAAGAATTTGAATCTGTCAGCTTTGACTTCCAATCAAGAGCAAACTTTGAAGCTCTCTTTCTAGTACAAGATTCGATCTTTGGAGAGACACTTGCCAGTTGCTTTAGCAAGTAATAGAAACTTTTAACAACTGAGGCCTTTTTTTCTTTGGAATCAGAGTAATTACTAAAATCTAAGGCATCCAAAACAAGTTCTGCTGCATCCGATGAATGCTTAAGGAACATCGGAATTTGACTCTCATCTGATTCCATGTTGATCTTTAACTCGCCTTTTTTAGGAGCAATATCAGAAATTGGTGATTTGACCTCCAGCTGCATAGCCTCTGTTTTGATTTTCTGACTTTCTAATTGAGAATAAACCACACCTGACAGAACAAGTGAAGAAGATTAAAAAAAACCATTCAACTCATGATAAGTTGATAACAACACAAATGCATCAAGTGTGACTAATTTTGGATGCTTACCATAAATGACTTCCGGAATGCCAAAAGATTTTTGCTCTGAGACACCATTGTATAACTGCAAGAGTTCATTGAAATCAAATGCAGTAACCATCCTAAAGGCACTTACAAAGATCAGAAAAACTAAATTCGCCAAAGCGTTTTTAGATCCAGCAATAATCTTTGCTTTCCAGTCCAAAGCTATTCTCTGTGCAGTTTCCCGCACATCCTTGAGATTAAGAGGTGAAATTCTCATCAGCTGATCTAGCAACAAAATACAACTCCGTGAACCTAGCTCCTGAGGGTAAGACCTGTAGAAACATTCGACCGTGTCTAATACAAGTTTTGCAGGGTCACGCGAAATTTCAAGAGCAACTATAACTTCATTCTGCAAAAATGGATGATCGGGGCAGTGTAGATTTAGGAAGGAGAATAAATTCTTGGAATTCATGTTGGCAATAATGATAGCCATAGGTTCTGAAGTGCCTGAGAGTGTGTTTGATAACCCCGGATCAATCTCGCATCCTTTCAAGCATTTCGATACATCAGTTGATAGGTTCTCTTCTTGAGCAACTTCTACTATACCTTGAGCTTCAACAATAAGATCAGATCCTGGGCAATTTGGATTTTCTCTACCTCCATTCTCTTTTTCATCTTGATCATAACAGCTCTTAGACCCTGAGGAACTTGGAATTTCTCTACCTCCATCATCTTTCTGATCTAGATTGTTACAGCTCTTAGACATTGGACAATTTGGATTTTCCGTACCGACATCCTCTTTCCGATGTTGTACATTACAGCTCTTAGACACTGCAATCCAAACAAATGCAAACCTAAGAATGGGTTGAAACTAACATTTCTGGAGCAAGCAGACAGACATCACAAGCCATGCATAGACCAAGTTGATTACAGCAATGGTGAAATAGTCAAAATATGCAAAGTTAACTCTTTCTGAGTAGGTTACTGCACTTGTTTAGTCCCCACTGATAGTCAGTTGTTGAGAGATGCACAAATTTGAACAGTAGACATCCAAAAGTCCCCATTTATTGCTAACATCTCCAAACGACTTAATAATCAATACATAATACTAAGACTCTCAAGAAATATCAGTTCATTTTTTTTTTTTTTTGAAAACAAGAAATATTAGTTCATCGTCACATGACAATGCCAAAAGAAGGTAATCAATAACCAAATAGAGTCATTTATGGCTTAAAAGGGAAATTAGCAGCAAAAATCAAATCAAGAAACCTTATCAGAAGCTGTAACATATACTTCAAAAAAACAAATGAATGCGAACGTGGATTGCAGGCCCCAAGAAAAATAAAAGAGAGCGGGATAAGGAAACTAACTCAGACTCTCACCAGATATTTTATCCTTCAAACCAAGGCGATGACACAATTTAGGAATCCGATCATGTTCGGAAACAGCAATAGTTTCAAAAAGCTCCAAGATCTCCTCTGCATAAAATGATGATGCCAGGTCAAATGAAGCCAAAAGGTACAAGAAGGCCAAAACCTCCAAAGAATTCCCCAAGGATATCTTGTCTTTCCATTCAGCAGCAAGTTTGAGAGCAAGCTGTTTCTGTTGAGATTGAATCGTTGGGGAAATTATGATTAGCTGCTCTAGCAATAAAAGACAGCTTCTGCCAACATTGCCCTCAAATCTCATATCCTCCTTCATCAAATAAGGAGGATTAAGTACTTCCATTGCACTTAGAACCAAGTGTACAGGGTCACCCGATAACCGAAGAGCCTTGGAAACTTCATTGGGTGAGCTAACGTCGATTTTGATGCCGTTTAACACAATATTAACATCCTTCCCATCCACCAGCTCCACCACAAGTGAAAACCCATCATTCAACTTTTCTTTCAATTCAAATTCTTTCTCCCTAGTCTCAAATGCCTTGATCCTATCCTCAAACTCCTTCATCCTGAGATCCAAGGCCTTGTTATCAGACTGGCATTGCTTCTGTTTTGACTGCCACTCCTTCAACCTCTCTTGTGTGACTTCCTCTAATTCTCTCTCCTTTGCTTTCAACTTCTTCTCGCGAACTTCAATTTCTTTTAATGCGCAATTCCTTTGATCAAGATCTCTCCTTCTCAGTTCTACTTCTTTAATCTCAGAAGCCTTCACCTGGGCCTCGAATTCCTTTCCCTTCTGTTCTAAATCTTTCTTTCCTCTCTCCAACAACTCTTTTTCAGACCTGCACTGCTTCTCCTTAAACTCCAACTGCTTCTCCCTGACCTCAAACTCCTTCATCCTTTTCATCTTCACTTCTAACTCCTTTCCTCTCTCCAACAACTCCATCTCCCTAACCTCGAACTCCTTCATACCCTTCATCTTCACTTCTAACTCCTTCTTTCCTCTCTCCAACAACTCCTTCTCCCTAACCTCGAACTCCTTCATACCCTTCATCTTCACTTCTAACTCCTTTCCTCTCTCCAATAACTCCTTCTCAGACCTGAATTTCTTCTCCTTCAACTCTAACTGCTTCTCCCTGACTTCGAGCTCCTTCATACCCTTCATCTTCACTTCTAACTCCTTCTCTCCTCTCTTCAACAACAACTTCTCCCTGACTTCGAACTCCTTCATCTTCACTTCTAACTCCTTCTTTCCACTCTCCAACGACTCCTTCTCAGACCTGCATTGCTTCTCCTTCAAATTCAACTCCTTCTCCCTAACCTCCAGCTCTTTCAAACCCTTCACCTTCCCCTCTAACTCCTTAATACCAGATTCTAGCAACTCCTTTTTAGACTGACACTCCAACAACCCATGTTCTGCTACAGAGAAATCTTTCATCTTCGCCCCCAATTCCTCTTCAAGACTCTTCACACTGGACTCTAACTCCTTTAAATCTTTCCTCTTTGCCTTCATCTCTTTCTTGAGGCTCTTCGCACTGGAATCCAACTCCGCAGAATGTTTCCTCTTCGATTCCAATTCCTCTTCAAAACTCTTCACATCAGACTCCAACTCTTCAACAAACTTCCTCCTCACCTCCAACTGCTTCTCCCTCGTGCCCAATTCCTTTTCACGCTTATGACTCAAATCAATAAGCATCCCAATATCCTTCTCCTTCAACTCAAGATCCTCCCTGAATAGAGCAACCTCCTTTTCCTTCATTTCCAGCGCCTTCTCGCGATCCTCCATCAAAGGTGCCCACAATTTGGCGCCACCGGCCTTTTCCTTCTCCGCCGCCTCTAAGCGTTCCTCCTTCAAACCCACCTCTCTGAGCTTCGCAAGAAGCAGCCTCTCCAGCGCGGCTACCTCTCCCTTTTCAGATTCGAGCGCAGACTCCCGCTCCTTCAATTCCTTCTCCTTCATCACTAAATATGCTTCTTCCGGCAAGGAAGTCTCGCCGCTCCGATGTTCGGACAAGTAGTGCTGAACACTCTTCTGGGTCGACTCCCAATCCTTCTCAACTTCCCGCCAATCAGTGACGAGGCTGAAAATTGATTTCCTGAGCGTGTTCTTCTTGGACTCCGTGGAATCCAACTTTTCCGTAATCTCCTCCAAAGCCCTCATTGCAGGTACGCTATTTCATGTCACAGTAAATGTGGGTTGGCGACAGAAGACAACGTAGAAGATGAAGAGCAGTAGAACGAAAACCCTAGATAGTCAAAAAGGATTTTGTTGCAGGGGTTTTAGGGGGGGGGGGGGGGAGGGTGTGTGAGGAACTCGGGGGTCTGTTTAACTACAAAATAAATTTTCCATATAACTTAATAAAGAAACGTACAGAAAAGGTGGTTACTTTTTATAAATTGCTTTTCGGATAACTGTGGAAGCCACGTGTATTTCGGAACTTCCCAAACACAACCTATTTTAATAAAGTTAAGCCACCGTATGCTAAATCTCACATACTCCCTATTTTCTTAACTCAAATCAAACCGTTTTTCATTTTTTATAATTTATTGTCATTATATTAATACATAGAGAAACAATTAGGTAAGTCTGCCTTATGGTAAGACAGACTATATAATCTGGGCGGTGCCTAGAATAATAGTTTTAACAAATACGGGCCCTTTTGTGCAATAAATGAAAAATAGTCCCCCCTTTATAAGTCTAAACCCTCATTCTCTCCCCCTTCATTCGCGACGTTCTGTTTTCAGAAACCGCTCTGGCGACGCTCTCAAGATTTAGGTTTTGATATTCCGGCGGCGGTTTCCAACGACGTTTTTCGGCTATTTCAGGTACGATTTGTTCGATCTCATTCTCTCCCCCTTTGTTTCATCTCTCTTTTGATCGATATTTGATTGATGATTGATATTCGTTTTTCTATGTATTCCTTATTAGATTTGTATGGTGAAGGGCAGTAGTATGGGGAAAACAACCGGCGATGGCGAAAATCAGGTTGAAATCGTCGGCGAAACTTCGGTCAATGCTGGGACCAAGACTCCTCCTAAACCTCTTAAAGTTACCGTCAAAGCTACGGCCAAAGCTCCGGCCAAGCCTCAAGGTTTAGGATGTTTTTTGTAGTTGTTGAATATTTTCTGTTTTTCTGTACTTTGATGTTGTTTTTTGTGTTGATGATGATCTAGTCTTATGCATTGATGACCTAGTCTAATGCATTTGATGTTGTTTTTGTGTGTTGACGATGATCTAGTCTTATGATGATCTAGTCTAATGCATTTGATGTTGTTTTTGTGTGTTGACGATGATCTAGTCTTATGCATTGATGATCTAGTCTGTATGCATTGATGTTGTACTTTTTGATGATTTAGTTGGTGTTGTAGATCACCTAGTATTGTGCATTGATGTTCATTGTTCTTTTGGTGATTTTGTTGTTGTTTGTTGATAATCTATTCTTCTGCGTTGATGCCCAGTGTGTTTTTTTGATGATTTTATTTGTTGTTGTTGATAATCTGGGCTTACGGATTGATGTCCAGTATTCTGTTGATATTTTATATGTTATTGATGATTTACTATTTTGCATTGATGTCCAGTCTTATTAGTTGTTGATGTCTAGTCTTAATTTGATGATCTACTTGATACATTAGGTGATGTTTTTTATGTTCTAGGTCTACTTGTTGATGATTTATGTATAGTTGTTGTTGTCCAGTGTGCTTTTGATGATTTGTTGTTGTTGTTGTTGATGATTTAAGCTTTTGGATTGACGTCCAGTGTGCTTATTATGATTTATTTATTTTTTATTGATGATTTAGTCTTCTGCGTTGATGTTTCAGTGTGTTTTTGATGATTTTTTGTTATTTGGTGATGATCTAGTGTTCTGCGTTGCTGTCTAGTGTGTTTTTTGATGATTTTATTTTGTCGTTGTTGATAATCTAGGCTTACGGATTTATGCCCTGTGTGTTTTTGATGTTTTATATGTTGTTGTTGATGATCTAGTATTATGCATTGATGTCCAATTTTTTAGTTGTTGATATCCAGTATTAATTTGATAATCTACTTGATGAATTAGATGATGTTTTTGATGTTCTAGGTCTATATGTTGATGATTTATGTATAACTATTTGGCTAGTGTGCTTTTGATGTTTTTATATGTTGTTGTTGATGATCTTATACTATGCATTGATGTCTTGTCTTATTAGTTGCTGATGTCCACTGCTATTTTATGACAGTTTTGATAATCTCGATCTATTTGTTGATGTCCAGTCCTATTTTTGGGTTGATTTTTGATGATATTTTAATTTTGTTATGATTTTTTAGGTGATGGTGATGGGACTATTTGTGTTCGGAAATCCAAGAGGCTGGATGGAAGGTCACCTCCTAACTTGAGTATAGGTTTGTATTATTGTTGCTGCATGTAATATTGATTATTTAGAAAGGTGACAAGGAAGTCCATTTCAACTGTCGCTCCATCTTTTTCTCTTGGAATTGAAGGTTTGAAAGATTTTCCTCCATAAGTTCAGCCCGCAGGAGACTTTTTGAAGATGAATGACAAGAAGAAGTGCTACAACAAATAGACGTTTTTTAGTATTTGACTGGATATTTCAAGTATTTTTCTGGATGATTTTGAAGTGCTTCAGACACTGTAGATGTTTAGGTCATTTTGGTCCCTGTTTCAGGGTTTTGAATGGATGTTTGAAGCACTTTCATGTTTATTTAGATGTTCAGGTCTTCTGTATTGATGATCTAGGGATTTGATTGGATGTATAAAGTACCAGCACATTCATTAGATGTTTTAGGTCTTTTGAATTGATGTTTTCAGGGATTTGACTTGATGCCTTTAAACACTTTTTATAATCATTTTGATGTTGAAGTGATTTTTTTGGACCAAGTGAACCAAGTGATAAGGAAGAAACTTCCTTTCTCTCTGACAAACAGTTGCTGGACCTAGTTACTGATGCTCATGTTCCCCAAACTCATCAGGCTGATGATGATCTATCAGTTGGCACAGGTAACAATCCTAACAATGATGTTCATGTTTCACCTAACAATATTGCTCTTTCTTGTGGTCATACAAGCAACAGGTTCCTCCTTTTAGCTGATGACCCTGCCCAAGAAGATTTAGAAGACTCTGACAATGAAATGGTCTCTGAGTCATCTCAGGATGATAACCTCCTTCCAGATCCACCATCTCCTGGCCCTACTCTTGCTGTGTTGATTTCAGAAACTGGACAACCTGATTTACTAGCTCCTGCTGATAAATCTAAATGCTCCAGTTTCTTTACTCAACTCAACAAGAAGTTTACCCCACTGAAAACTCAAAAAATTCCCTCTCCCAATATAGTTTTTACTAGATTAAAAAGCTCCAAATCAAACACCCAATGATTAGTACAACCAAAAAAATCAAGACACTAGTCTGGAATATTAGGGGCATGAAAACCTCAATGGACAGACTAACTGACCTAGTCACCTATCACAAAATTGAAATCTTATGTCTGATTGAACCATGACATAAGATTCATAAATGTGAAAAATTTAAGAGAAGATTACACTTCTCTCACCATTTAACAGCCCAGAGTGGAAAGATTTGGGTCATGTGGAATGATCCAACCCAAATAACTCTATTGCAGGATCACCTGCAATTTTTGGCTGTGAGTATTTTTAGCCCCTATCTTAACACTGTTACTAAGGGTATATTTATATATGCACTCAGAACTGTTCCAGGGAGATCTGAACTTTGGGAGGCCTTAGCAAATAGGAACATGGATGACTCTTTTCTGATTGGAGACTTTAATACCATAATCTCCTATAGAATATAAGGGTCCTTCATATCCAAGGCCAAAATCTATGGCTGATTTCAACCATTTTATTTCCTCTAAGGCCATGTGTGAGATTAACACTGTTGGTAATCTTTTCACATGGTCCAATAACTGGTTGCATAATCCCACAACTCAGAAACTAGATAGGGGACTCTGCTCTCATCACTGGATGTCGAAATACCCATCTTCTTCTATCCAAGTGCTATATAGAGATACATCAGATCACTCACCCTTACTGCTTTCCATAGATAGCAATATAGCATCATCCCCCAGGCCATTTAGATTTATTAATGCCTGGTTTAATAGGGAGGATTTCTTAGCTGTTATTGCTGAGGATTGGAACCAACCTATAAATAGCACTGGGATGTTAGCTTTTAGTTTAAAACTACGCAGGCTTAATATTGCCATCAGAAGTTAGAATAAACTTCACTTCAGTGATATTGAATCTAATGTAGTCAAAGCCGCAGAAGCACTTAGAATTCAGGAAATAATTTTTGATAACAATGGCTCCCCCAATGAGCTTATTGAACTCAAAAAATGTAGGGCCTTACACCTCAGAGCTTTAAAAGAAAAAAATAAATTCTGGAAGCAGAAATCCAGAATAAAATGGCTTAAGGATGGTGATGAAAACACTAATTTTTTCCATCAATCAGTGAAGGAAAAGAGGAGTTTTCTCAACATTACTAAAATAAAAAGCTCTGATGGGATTTGGTTGGAGGATAATGACCAGATTGAAAGAGAACTATCTCTTATTACTCTGACTTATTATCTGAGCCATCAAATAATTTAAATGGTGAATTTTACCACCATTTTTTAAACCAGATCCCTAAATTAATTACTAACTCAGATAATGAGCAACTGCTCAGACCAGTTAGTATGGGGGAGGTCCATGATACTGTTTTTAATTTAAATAAAAATAGTAGCCCTGGGCCAGATGGTTTCTCCTCCAAATTTTTCACTAAGGCATGGGATATAATCAAAGATGATCTTTTAAAGGCTGTTCAAGACTTTATGAGTGACTCTCAGATCCCTGTGGGAATTACTGCCACTTGGATTACATTAATCCCTAAAAAAACTGTGGTGTCTTCTTTTGATGATTTCAGACCTATAAGCCTTTCTAATTTCATCAATAATTTTTTTTCCAAACTTCTGATGGAAAGGATTAGGCCACTGATGTCAAAATTGATATCACCACAACATTCTGTATTTTTAAAGGGAAAAGACATTTCAGATAATGTCATATTCCTGAAAGAAATGACTAGATTTCTTGACAGAAAAAGTAGGAACCCTAATTGCATGATAAAACTGGACCTAAAAAAAACTTTTGATAGAGTCAATCATGCTTTCTTAAATAGTGTGTTACTGCAATTTGGTATGCATGGTAAAATAGTTCTGAGATCATGAAAAATCTTAGTCAGGCTTATTTTTCCATTTTAGTTAATGGTAAACCTTGTGGATTCTTCAAATCCACTAGGGGAATCAAACAGGGAGACCCACTCTCCCCCTTCTTGTTTAATTTATTTTCTGAATCCTTTTCTAGAAGTCTCTCTTATGTATATAGCATAGGTAGGATTAGTCATTTTAACATACCTACGGCCCAACTCCTATTTCACATCTTAGTTATGCTGATGATACTGTAATATTTCTAAATGCCAGTAAAGACTCACTCTCTGTACTTAAAGCCTTTTTGGTCATTTTTGAACAAACAACAGGCCAAAAAATCAGTTTTGAAAAGAGTGAGTATTATGTGAGTAAGCATGCCACTGTATACAAACTTAATCAGATTTCTGAAATTTTAGGCATGAGAAAGGGTTCTTTTCCCTTCACTTACTTAGGAGTCCCTATTTATACTGGTAGGACCTTGGTAGCTTATTTTCAGCCACTTGTTCAGAGGATTGAAAATAGATTGACAAATTGGAAAAATAAGTGGCTCTCAGCAGGGGGTAAAATTACTCTGATCAAATCTTGTATTTTTTCTATCCCACAACATATTTGGAGTGTGATGAAACCCCCTGTCTGTGTGATCAAAAAAATTGAAAAGCTGCTATCCTTATTTTTTTGGGGAGATACATCATTACAAAGAAAAAAAGTGTGGAAGAAATGGCAGGAGCTGTGTTTTTCTTATGATCAAAATGGGATAGGACTTAGATCAATTCATACCATTGTCAGAACCTGATCATTAAAACTCTGGTGGAAATTCCAGTTGAGTGACACTTTGTGGTCCCAGTTCCTCTGGTCCTTACCACCTTCTTACAGAACTTCACCCAACTGGAAAAGAATTGTTGCAATTTCTCCAAAAGCTGAAGCCATGACTAGAGTTATCCATAGGAATATATAGTGTAACTTCTGGAGTTCTAATTGGACTAGGCTTGGTTCCTTCTCTAATCTTTACAACCCAGACCTTACCAACATTCCTCTGAATACCTCTGTCCAGGAATTTATCTCTGCAAGAGATCAGTTTTTACCCTCATTGTTGACTTATTTCTCAGATGAGGCTGTGGACTTTCTCCAGAATGCAGCACTATCACAAAGACCAAACAGACTAATCTGGATGACCTCCACTCATGGGAATTTTTCTTTTAAATCTGGATATGTGGCACTACAACAAACAAGAGGTACTTATCTCTCACTCAACTATATTTGGAACTCTAGGGTCCAAAAAAAGATAAGCATATTTGTCTGGAAATTAGTTAATACCTTCTTGCCATTTCCTGATATTCTTATGAGAATGGGCTTCTGTATTCCGTCAAAATGCTTATTTTGTGACAATGTTGACTTCTTAGAGCATGCTTTTAATGAGTGCCATGTAGCTAAATCACTGTGGTCTTATTTTCACTATATGGTTGGCACACAAGACTTCCAGTTCCAAAATTTATGGGACAGGCTCTCCTTCTACTGGTCCTTTCATGGCAAAACCAAGTTGCACAATTCATTGTTTCACACTGTCCCTAGCATTATATGCTGGACACTTTGGAAGGCTAGAAACTCTAAACTTTTTGATAATATCTCTTGCACTGAATCCTCTCTGAGAAAATCTGTTACAGATGAGATTTATCATATATACAGTGCCAGGCCCCTATTTTCAAACAATCCCTTTGACAGAGATTTATCTACTCTTGGCTTCCTCCCAATCCACACTAGACCTCCCCAAACACTTTTTCTTAGGCTAAAATGGATCCCCCCCACCTCTGGCATTAAAATTAATGTTGATGCCTCTTGGCACCAACCACATTTTGCTGGGATAGGTATCATTGCTGGAAACAGTGAAGGATATGCTGTTAGAATTAGAACAGTTTTTACCTCACCTGAATCCCCTTTTCACTCAGAACTGATGGCTATAAAATATGCTTCCATTTTGGGCAATGAATTGCAACAGCCTTTGTGTGTGGAGTCTGATTGTCTTAATGCAATCAATGCCTCTTCTGATCCATATAAGGCACCATGGTCATGTTTTAACCTAGCATCTGAAATTAATGAGACCAAAAATTTTATCTGTCGTGTTTTCAGGGAGGCTAATATCCCTTCTGATAAACTTGCAAAACTGGCTTACTTGACTAAGTCCTCCACAGATTATACACAGTCTGAGTTGCCAACTTCAATCTCTGGTGCTTTGCATCTTGATAGAATTGGTACTCCATCATTGAGAGTCATAAACAGATGCTCTTAATTCTTGCTACATGTGCAGATATGGTAAACAGGTGGTAAACAGGTGCACATTTCTTGCCTCAGCTTCACAGATCCTGGACCTGACTGAACAGATAATCATCAGCTACTCAGCAATGGACTTTCAGCTTTCTCTTGGTACCGCTTTGGGTTTTGCATCGCAATTCCCTAATAGGTTTCAAGTAGTTGGTTGTACAGTTCAGTATAGTAGTTTTAGGGCTAGACATAGCTTCTGCCCATTTTTGATAATATTCTTATGCTATAGGACCTCTAGTCCACATTTTGTCATCTTAGTTGATGTAAACTCTAGCCATTTCAATGTCATTTTTATGGCTTGGGATGCCTAATAAAATCTCCCCCACTCTATGGTGGCTTTAATTTTTTTTAAAAAAATTTGATTATTAAATATTAATAGGTATGTACTTACAAAAATAGTCATATGAGATCTTATTACAATCGTTTTTATACATATTTTTAGAATATGTATTTTTGATAAAATTTTATTGTAATTATTTTAAGGTATTACCATTTAAAATTATTGAAGAGAAACAATTGATGAATGAAATATCATTATGTCAATGCAACTAATTTCTCTCTCTAACTAATTTTCTCCTCCTTCTCTCTACCTCTCTTTCCCAAACCTATGTAATTTCCAATAGAATCCTTTTTTATATCCACTGCCGACAGAATCCCCCACCTGAAACGGTAACAAAACGACTCTTTTGATAGCGGAGCCACCGCATCTCCGTGGCGGCAACGCTCCGTTTCGGTCGTTCGCACAAGCTGTATCAACCAAACCACCCCCAATCTCTCACCTACTGGCCAACCAATCCTGAGATTCACCCAATCGGAGAATTCAAGGGTAAAATTAACTGCATAATATTGCCGGAATAGGCCTCGCAACTTGCTTCTCACTATCAATACACCCTCATCGGCAAATTTGATAACGGAAAACCTTCAATGGAGGTGCTCAATGAATCTTTCAAGTCGATTGGTTCAACTCGAAGTTCCAGATAGGCCCGCTTGATTTCAAGCACATTCTTATCAGATTTCAGGAATCTGAGAACTATCAGAGGTGTTGGCTTAAATGGATCTGGAGTTTCAAGGGAGTTCCAATGAAGGTTCTCAAACGGTCTATTGATTTCATCCCAGACACTGAATCATCAGTTTTCCCCATATGGGTAACAATACCAAACATTCCTATGTTCTTTTACGATGTTGCAATACTGGAATTTATTGACAATATTATAGGCAAATTCATCAAAATGGACTCTGCTACATCATCCCTCACCATAAGTTATGCATTAAGATTGATTTGCCGCAAAAGCTACAATCTGAAATCACTGTAGGTATCCCAGGATTATTAGCTGATTTAGAAATCATATATGAGTAGCTACCACCTTACTGCCCTCATTGTAAGAAGCTAGGCCACTGCAGGGAGTACTGCAAACTTGCCCACCCTGAGCTCAGAAACCTTACTAGAACCAAAAATTCCTATGGAAGATGACAGTAGGCCTAGCATAACTAAACTCAAACCAAAACAACCTTTCCCTCAAACTAGCTAAGGAAGGTGCCTCTGGTTTGACCATCCCGGAAAAGGAGAAGTTGCTTAAGTCCCAAGGCCAGTTGATATATGTGAGGAAAATGCAACAATGGCAAGAAGAAAATGATAAAGATCAATGATGAGGAGGATGTTAACACCCAAAGCTCCCCCCAGAAGATATTATTTGCATCAGCAACCCAAGCTCTGACATACTATGCAATCCATCTTCACTAGATGAAGTTTTTTCAAGCACTGTGAACACTAAGATCATACTAGAGGAGGAGGCATAGCTTATGAAGAATCAAAGACCAAAATCTCATGCCAAGGATGATGCTTCAATGCCATTAGACAAACAATTCTCTATCCAATCATCACATGATCTTACTAAAAATTTCCCTTTTTCACATGAAAAGAATAGGAAGAACAGATTCTTACCTCTGCAGTATATGATCCTAGAAGAAGAGAATAATTTGCAGGACACTGAAGGAGAAAATGATATGCATGTTCAAAAAACTTAAGAACAAACAATAGTTGATCAACACAAAGATCTGACTCAGGAACAAAGGGAGCAGTTAAATACAACTCAGGTGAGAAACTCAAATATATTACTTGCTAAGAACACACCTGTGATCAAAGTCTAAACTTATTTTACTCAACTAAATCAGATCATATCTGGTTCAACAACAAATAGTCCTGGTAGAGTTTCCAAATGAATAGTACAAACCTGAATAATAAATTCCTTGTATGGATTAATGTAAGAGGGATGGAAACTTCATTGGAAAGACTACATGAACTAATTGCCACTCATAGCTTTATTATCATCTGCTTAATTGAACCTACGCATGAGAATACTAGATGCAATCATTACATGACAATTCTAGGTTTTTAAAATTGCCTTTATGCTCAGAATGAAAGAATTGGGTGTTCTGGAGAAATGATATCCAACTGCATTTAATTTTAGATAACCCAAATTTCTCCATGTCTCAGTCCATAGCCAAAAACTTAATGCTTCAATGGAAGCTGTTTTTGTGTATGGACTGAGAACAAGGAAAGGAAGGGAAGATCTGTGGATTGATTTACAGAAGATCTCTGAGTACAAAGGTCCTTCAACTCCATGCCTTCATAGCATCAAGGATTTCTCTAATTCATTGATGATATGGATATGGAGCACATTAACACTGTTGGTAACTCATTCACTTGGACAAATGGTAGACACCAATTTCCCCTTGATCTCAGTAACAATGGAAGGAATAAAACCCCCACTATACAGAGACTTGACATGGGACTGTGCACCACACAATGGAATTCTAAATTCCCCAATTCTTCCATCCTTGTAATGAGTAAACTAACAAGTGATCACTGTCCCTTATTCTCAAGTGTAGGCAATGCAATCAAATCAGCCCCTAGGCCATTCAGATTCCTGAACACATGGTTTAAAAGAGAATTTTTTTAGATGTGATCAAGGAAAATTGGGGACCTAGCACAGGCAACACTGGCATGCTAGGATTTTACTTAAAAATTCTCAGACTTAAAAAATGTCTAAAATTTGGAATAGAGAAGTTTTTGGAAATCTGCATGTCAATGTTGTAGAAGCTGAAGAAAAACTGAGATTGATTGACATTGCCTGTGACTCTAATCAGAATGAAATATTTCTGGACAGTCTCAAAGAGGCAAAATCACTCATTACCAGAGCCATTAAAGAACAAAATCATTTCTAGAAATATAATCCAGGGTTAAATGGCTCAGAGAAGGAGATGATAACACTAAATTCTTTCATAACTCAGTAGGGAAAGGAAGGGAAGAATGACTATCACAAAAATAAAAAAATTCATCTAGTCAGTGGATTGATGATTTTTCAGCAATTGAAATAGAAGCTATCTCATGTTATTCTGAGTTGCTTACAGCTGAAAATAATCCTAATCAGAGAATTTTCTATTCTCATGTCCCGTCCTAGATCCCCACTTTAATTAGTGCAGATTATAATGTTGAGCTATTGAAACTTGTTTCATTGCAGGAATTGAAGGATATAGTTTGCTCCCTAATAAACAAGGCAGTCCTGGACCAGATGGATTCACTGTTCAGTTCTACATTAAAGGTTGGGATATTATACATATTGATCTTTTGAATACTGTTAATGATATTTTCTCCAGTACTGAAATCCCAAAAGGGATTGCCAATACCTGGATAGCCATTATTCCAAAAATTCAAACACCTTCATCTTTCAGTAATTTTAGGCCCACCAGTCTTTCAAATGTTGTAAATAATATTTTCTCAAAAATTTTAATGGAAAAACTGAAACCACACATGCACATAATTATTTCCCCTTAACCGGCTGCATTTCTAAAAAATAGAGACATTAGTGATAATGTTCTCTATCTTAAGGAGATGGTCAGATTCATTGACAAAAAAGGGAGAAATCCTAGTTGTATTTTGATTGATTTAAGGAAAGCTTTTGATAGAGTGTGTTGGAAATTTCTCACTAGTATCCTCATCAAATTTGGTTTCCATGGCCAATTTATATATTGCATCATCAAAAACCTTTCCCAAGCATGGTTTTCTATTTTAGTTAATGGTAGTCCAATTGGGTTCTTTCAAGCCACTAGAGGTATCAAACAAGGTGATCCTCTCTCTCCTTTCCTATTTAATATTTTTTTCAGAGGCTTTTACAAGAAGCCAAGCTTATATATTTGAGATAGGATGCCTCCAATATTATAACTTTCCTAGATTCAGATCTGCCTCCCTAATCTCACATTTATCTTATGCTGATGATAGTGTGATATTTATGCAAGCTAATAAGGCTAACATCACTCAGATGAAATAATTTCTTGCTATTTTTGAAACTGTCACTGGACATAAAATCAATTATGACAAAAGTGATTATTACATCATTAAACATGCTTCTCTGGCTACTATTAGAGATATGAACACAATACTTGGCATGAAAAAAGGATCATTCCTTTTAAATGTTTAGGTGCTCCCATTTTCTCTGGTAGAATCAAAATTTTTTTTTCCCAGCCACTCATTGAGATGATAGACAATTAGACTGTTAAGCTGGAAAAATAGATGGGTGTCTACTGGTGCCAATTAGTTCTTATAAATTCCTGCATTTATTCTCTGCCACAACACTACTGGGCTGTGATAAAACCAACTGTCTATGTCATGAAACTGATCAGAGTAAGAATCTCTATAATCTTCTGCCAGTAGATGATAAGCCCATAAAAACATGGAGAAATTGGAATGATTTGTACTATCCAATTGCTGAAAATGGATTGGGGTTCAGAAACTTTTCAGTTAACCCTCTGCCCCCCGGACAGTGTTCATAGCATCACTTCCTAAATCTGCTCAAATATCACATACTTGGAAAAGAATATGTGAAGTCAATAGATTTTGTGAATTGAACTCTATAGTTATTCATGGACATGGCTCATGTAGCTTATGGAATTCAAACTGGACAGATGAAGGACATATAATTGATAGTGTGGATGCTCAGCTCATAAATATTCTTATTAACTGTGTTGTGGCAGAGTTCAAAAATAATAAGCAGGAATTCATTCCATACATTTCTCCTTTCATTGATGCTACACTATCTATTTATTTGCAGGGAGCTGTCATAAACGAGCAGAAAAGACAAGCTAATCTGGAAACCTGAACTTGCTAGAGCATTCACATTCAAATATGCTTACAACCAGATAAGACCAAAGAGAGGTACATCTGTATCTCTCTCTAAGTTGTGGAATACAAAAATTCCAAAAAAAGTTTCTATTTTCATGTGGAAGAATTTTAAGTCACTCCTCCCATTTGACAATGTGCTAAAATTCTATGGCTTCAATGTTGTCTCTAAATGCTTCTTCTGTAATAACTTTGAAATTTCTACCGATCAGAATACTAGTGTTCTAATATTACCTACTTCATCAAGTATGTTTAAACATGTTACCAGGTTTAAACATTAAAGTAAAGAACACCAGAAATGATTACGCAGTTCGGTGAAACACACCTACTCTGCGGGGCGTTAACCCAGTTCAGAATTAATTCACTAGTACGAAAGATTACAGTACAAGATGTTTAAACTTCAATACTTATATTTCTACTCTCCTTGTGAATTTGCAAGCTCCCCTTGCTACCGATTCGCCTTGATCGAACTCCCTTTGATCTCAACCTCGTTGACGCTGAATCTCTTCCTCCCGAAGAATTAAGGTGTATGATTCTGAACTTGAAACCACGATCAATTACCTGTTGACGCGATCGACTCAGCACTGCTCCAACAAAGCTATTATGGATGCAGAATACTTTCTCTTAAGTTCGATACTTCTTCTCGCAGCTTGCGTCTTTATTTATAGCTCCATGCTGTGCTGCCGTGTTGATATATCTCTGTCCTTCAATCACGGTAATGCTGATCTTCTCATCTAGCTAATCACAGTTGCAATTAGTCTCCTAGCTATATTCTACTTCTATAGCTATACTGTAGGAAATATAATCTTTCCTTATTTGAGACTAATCCTAACTAAAATACAACTCTATCATATATCTAATCAGATCAGAGCTGAATATTTCTTCAAATATCATCTTTGATTCGCTCGAATATCTTCTTTGATCGCACACAAGTTGTACTTTATCACAATCACTGTTGCTCAGTTTTTGTTTCTGCTGGAGCAAGTGTTTAAACATTCAACATCAGTATGTTTAAACATAGTGACTTCTACAAAATAGCCAACAATATAGTCCTGAAACTTCTGGACTCTTCAATCTCCCCCTTTGGCATTTTGTGGAACCAAACCAACTTTTAGGACTTCATATATAAGTTGCAGCAGCATATTCGATGTCATAAACTCTCCCTGAAGTCCAAATTTCTCCCCCTGGGGCCATGAACATGCCAAAGTAATCAAATCGAGAGACTCCAAAACTGTAAAGTCATCACAGTACTGGAGTATCAACCAGTGGCTCCCCCTGTCTTCGATCTCATCATCAATACAAGCTTTAATAAACTCCCTTTTCAGCCCAGGCCTAAACACTTCCAGCTTAGCCAATTAACTCTCCAGTCCAGTTCACACAAGCCATCAGAAAAACAGTCATCACATTTTTAGATGTTTAAACATCACAGACTTCCTACATCCTACCTCATTTTTTTTTTACTAAAAAACAAAAACGAAAAATGCTAAAATAAAGCAAAAGAAATACCTCATCCACGACACACACCTAAGTGTTGCTTGAAGGACTCGACCACTACACCATCAACAACTTTAACTTTAGCAGTTGACAAAGTGACTTCAATCCTTCGAAGTGAAGATCACGAAATATGGGATGTGCTGACTTTGACTTTGGCACCCATACCTTTCTGACTGTTCTTGATTGAGGAACCTGAGAGATGTTAAAACATGGAGCAGGTTGTCTTTCCTGGACGATGTTTAAACATGGGGCAGTGTGTTTTCCCTTCATTGTATCTCTGAGAAGCTTGAAACATCTATTCTTGACATGCCCGTATACCTTGCAATGACTGCACTTCCGTACTCTTTTCTTTCTAGACTTAACATATGATGAAACACTATTAGTTTCATAGTGAACATCCGTGGACGTACTTGAAAACCTTGAAGGGCTCTCATAACCTAAGCCCTGACGTGAAATCTGTCCCATGGCAAGGATCTCATCCAACTTGGCTTTCCCAGTATTCAAACGGTGAATTGCAGCTTCAGAACGTTCAGCTCTCTCAGTCATCTCCTTCAACTTAAGACTCAACACCTCATTTTCTTGCTTAGATTTCTCCAATGTTGAACTTGTATCTTTTTCTTTGGCTAATAAAAGATTATTCTCCTTCGCCAACCTTCTATTAGCTTCTGCAACTTCTAGCCATTTCTCATTCATCTCAGCATAAGTAACACGAAGATTATTTTCACTAACACTTCCTTCATCACCACTTGAGGAATATTCTGCAACTCTTTCCTTCATGTTGTAACATCGAGGAATGTTTAAACATCCAGACGACTCTTCAACTCTAGCTACAACTGCTACGAAATTGCTGGTGAATTCCTCATTGTCATCCTCATCATTATCATCATCACTCCATGTAGAGACATGAGCTTTTTCTTGCATTCTCTTAGCTGTTGGACATTCTGACTGAATGTGACCATATCCTTCACATTCTCTACATTGAATTCTATCCAAATTCTTGACATGTCCAGCTTGATTCTTGAAATTTTTTTGTTGTTGACTTTGATCTACTCTTTGTCCTCCATTATCTCTGGAATTCTGAAAACGAGGTCTGGATGAACGTGGTACTATACTCTTGAAAGCTGAATTCTTCTCAGCTTTATCAGCTGAATCGCGCCCCATCTCATATGTTTGCAAAGATCCCATCAATTGATCCAACGTCATAGTATTCAAATCTTGAGCTTCATCAATTGCTGTAACTTTGTTAGCAAACTTTTTAGACACTGACCTCATAACTTTCTTCACCAACTTAGGTTCCTTATACTTCTTCCCCAACTGAAAAGCTCTGTTTGCAATATCCTTGATCTTACTAATGAATTCAGCAATTGTTTCATCCTCTCTCATCATTATGTGTTCAAACTATGAGGTTAACTGCTGGAATTTTGATTCACGAACTTTTGTTGTTCCTTCGTGTACAGTTTGTAGAGCATCCCATGCTTCCTTAGCTGTCTCACACATAGAGATCAATTTGAACTGATCATCATTCACAGCAGTAAAGATGGCATTAACAGCTTTCAAATGTGCCAGACAAGCTTTATTTTCGTCTGGAGAATATGAGGATTCCGCCTTAAGCTCCGGTTCCTTTATACTTGATGCTTCAACTGCCACTTTCGGTGCTTCCCACTTGTTCTCAACATAGTACCATGCCTGCTCATCCAGTGACTTGATGAACGCCTTCATGCGTGTCTTCCAGTAAGTGTAGTTTGATCCTTCCAGCATTGGTGGTCGTGTGATCGATGCCTTGTCTCTTGTCGCCATTGGTAAACCCAGTCTGATCTCACTCTCCTCGTTAAAGGGAACAACAAGTGCCTTGCTATGATACCAATTGAAATTTCTACCGATCAGAATACTAGTGTTCTAATATTACCTACTTCATCAAGTATGTTTAAACATGTTACTAGGTTTAAACATTAAAGTAAAGAACACCAGAAATGATTACGCAGTTCGGTGAAACACACCTACTCTGCGGGGCGTTAACCCAGTTCAGAATTAATTCACTAGTACGAAAGATTACAGTACAAGATGTTTAAACTTCAATACTTATCTTTCTACTCTCCTTGTGAATTTGCAAGCTCCCCTTGCTACCGATTCGCCTTGATCGAACTCCCTTCGATCTCAACCTCGTTGACGCTGAATCTCTTCCTCCCGAAGAATTAAGGTGTATGATTCTGAACTTGAAACCACGATCAATTACCTGTTGACGCGATCGACTCAACACTGCTCCAACAAAGCTATTCTGGATGCAGAATACTTTCTCTTAAGTTCGATACTTCTTCTCGCAGCTTGCGTCTTTATTTATAGCTCCATGCTGTGATGCCGTGTCGATATATCTCTGTCCTTCAATCACGGTATTGCTGATCTTCTCATCTAGCTAATCACAGCTGCAATTAGTCTCCTAGCTATATTCAACTTCTATAGCTATACTGTAGGAAATATAATCTTTCCTTATTTGAGACTAATCCTAACTAAAATACAACTCTATCATATATCTAATCAGATCAGAGCTGAATATTTCTTCAAATATCATCTTTGATTCGCTCGAATATCTTCTTTGATTGCACACAAGTTGTACTTCATCACAATCACTGTTGCTCAGTTTCTGTTTCTGTTGGAGCAAGTGTTTAAACATATAACATCAGTCATAGTGACTTCTACAAAATAGCCAACAATATAGTCCTGAAACTTCTGGACTCTTCAAACTTAAACTCTTTGGACCATTATTTTAATAAGTGTCAACTGGCTGTCCAGATTTAGGAAGGGGTCAATAACTTTATTGGTATTGGGACACCTGAATTCTCAACCATATGGAACAGAATATCCCATTACTTGACTAGGCCTGGCATCACTGCTATTCAGTCCTTAATGATTCATAATATAACTCTTTTTTCATGCTGATTTCTCATGAAGGCTAGGAACAGATTTGTTTTTGATAATTCTACTCCAGCTACCCCTAGAATCATTCATGAAATTAAAGCTATGATCTATGACTCTTTTGCTGATAAGCCTTTCTATATTCACTTTTCACATGACCTTGATTTGGCTGCTAATGGATATTTTCCCAAATGGTAAAAATCACCACAACCTACTATTACTAAAGTCATTTGGACCAGACCTACTGCAAATTTTAAAGTCACTACTGAGGCCTCATGTCTGAATTCTTATGATACTGGGATGGGAGTGATCATTAGAGACTCATATGGGACACTAGTTGCTACTAGAAGTGTTTATACTCAGTCAGATTCCCCATTGCATGTAGAATTATTAGCAATCGCATTCCCTTCGAGGAAAAGCACTCCCTAAGTCAACCCCCACCCCTTCTCGCAAAACCAGATCAGCCCAATCGGAGGGGTGACCGCGCTGTCGCCGGCGCTCCTCGCTGCCGCTAGGTCAACCCCTTCCACACCCATACCTTTTTTTCAATACCCGACCCCATCATTCCCATCACCTGAAACCTATCATCGCCGATGGATCCAGATCTGGAGACATCACCGCCAAGTCTGCCAAATCGGCCTTATCCTACCATGATGGAAAGCCCGTCATCTTCTCTCATCCATCAGGAGGCCGGAAAGACAGTTTTGAAAACAGTCGCCGGTTATGAGTCTAGATCGCCGGATTGTTCGACCCATGGTCCCGATGCATTGCCAGGAAAGGAATGAGATGCCTGATGTGCCGCCACGCGCTGTCGGGCGTGAACTAACCGGCGTCTCAGCGGGCTCTGCCCATCGCCGGCCACACGCGCCCCCTACTGACGCAACGCGCTCGACGCATGGGGGCACGCGCTGCGGTCTGTCAGCCCCTTTTTTCCCATATCTGAAATCGGTGATATGGTTTCTATTCTTTTCTTTATTTATTTATGTCAGATGAAATATGTGCTTCATTAGGATCTTTTTGCATAATTATCTGGACTAGTTTATCGAGTATTCAGTGCCTATCTGCTATTTTCCTTGTAAACGGATTAGCCGCGCTATGGAAAATCCCCTAGGCTTCTAGTCTCTATTCTGTTAAACAGTGCAGGAGAAATCCAAGTCAGAATAGTCTTGACGACGTATTTCTGGCGGCTCTGTGATGAATTTAGACTGGTAGACTTGGTTGACTCTGACTCTATTGTTGGGGTTGGTTCAAGTTACTGATGTTTTACCTGCCAGATAGTTAGATGCTTTCGGGCATTAGACTTTAGGATGTTCAGATGTATTTCATCGCAATTTTTAGACTTAGGAACAGCGTGCACTGCGCTCTAGATACAGTTTAGGTTCTCAACTTATTCTGTAATCTCTCAAATTGCCTCCCATTGAGGAGATCAAAGAAGGCCTGGGGAACCTAATAAATATCCCTCCATCTATGATGGTTTCTAATTTTTTTTTAAAAAAGTAGAATTATTAGCAATAGAACTAGGAATTAAGATAAGAACAGATACGAACTTATCATGCTATATAAAATTGATTGTAAGCAGGCAACTAAACTGGTAAGAAATCCTCATCTTGCTCCATGGAAACTCTATACTTTAGTTGATGAGATTTTCCATGCTATTACTGATTCTGAGATACTGCATACCTTTAGAGAGGGTAATAGTGTTGCTGATGCATTGGCAAAACATGCCATCAATTATAAACAATTATCTATGTTTAACCTTGTACATCAACTACCACAATCTGTTGGGGGGTCTATACATAATTGATAAGGAGGGTACACCTTCTTTAAGGTTGCATCCCCCTTGAATTCATACTGCTCTCATTTCTTCTCTCTGATTTGAAAGTGCAGATAAATCCAAATTCAGAAGTTGTAACTGTCCCCCATTCAAAGTCATGATATCACACTACTGGAACTGATGAAGTATACAAGGTAGAAACTCCCGGACTTCTCTACAGAATTGACACTGGATCCAAAATCTGAAAGCTGAACCAATGTAGGGATTCTACACTAGTCATAATATATAGAGTGGTTTATATTTTTCTTGGGGTTGCATTGAGTTTTGCCTAGCAATTCTCTAATAAGTCCTAAAAAATAACATAACTACATTCTTGTGTATAGCGCTTTATCTTAGCCTATTCTTTTGAAAAGCATTACCAATGCTTTTGGAGTTTATCTCCCTACAAACTTGCCTGTTCTCAGGGCTTTGATTGTATCATGTCTTTTTTGAGGTTTGGGAAGTCGTATATAATTTCCCCCCACGTTATAGTGGTTTGCTCAAAAACAATTAATGAATGAAATAATAAAAAACAATGCAAGTAGCACTAAATTTTACTTCCCCAAATCTTCTCTCTCTTTCTACAAATTTGGGGAATCAAATCTTCTCTCTCTTCAAATTTGATAATTATGGAGAATATGATGGAGAAGTTGTTGTAGTTCAAAAAGGCTCCATATTTCCCATATTCAAGTAGAATCTCCATTATAGCAAACCTGTTGGACTTGCTCTAAGGGTTTATATCTTCCCCAAACTTTTAATAAAAATAAAAAGGTAAAATTTTATAAATTTCTCTGAGGAAAAAAAGAAATAGTAGCCAGGAAGCAAATGAAAAGTGAATACAAGACTTATATTTGTCTTTGAAAATGCTTTTAGATGTCGTTTGGTTGCACGTGGGAAATTAATTCTATATGAATATAAAATTCCTAGATCATTTTAAATTTCCATGATTTAGAAAATATTGTTTGGTTGGATTTGAGAGAATTAAATTCATAGGAGTTTCTAGTTACCTAGGAGAGAGAATTCCACCATTGTGTGGGAATACGCTGAATTTTGGGTTTGGGTTTTGTGTTTTGGGTTTCCACTCAAACATGGTTTGGGATGTGGTTTTGCAAAAAGTGGTCTGGGGCAAAACCTTGTATGACAAGTCCAAGTGGTTTTTTGAGTTTTGACTTAATTATTATATTATTTTATTCATTTTATGAATTTTACAATATATCTTTGTGTTGCTACACTTATAAAATGTGATTAAAGTAAAGAATGGTGAAGTATTTGAATGAACATAATTTTTTTGTATAGTGAATAATATTAATAAAAAATAATATTATATTATTAAATTTTAATATGGAATCGAGTTGAGAATGAGATTATTATGATGAACATTTTCCATATACATTTCTTTTCATTTCATGTCAAAATGACTTTATTTATTTTTTACTATTTCAAACTAGTTTTTGGTAGGAAGTCTGACCCGACCCATTTTCACTTGGATTAATAAAATAAGGGTCAATAATATTGAATCAAACATAAATTTAATATTATTTTATATCTTAAACTAAATGTTCAAGTTTTAACATTATTAGACACAAGTCAAATTTTCTGTCGGGATTGATTTCATTTTTTTGAACAATATTTTATTTTATTTTTATTTTAGAAATGTTACATTAAATGTATTCAAATATTTTCATTTGATCCTATTCCTAGCCAAGTATGGTCGACAATTTCAATCCAACGAAGTACAAAATTAAATATTATTTAAAATAAAAAATAAATTATTTTTAGGTCGAGTCATCATCTTTGTGGATCCAACATTGTATTCTTGTATTAATTTATGATATTTTGTTCAAAACACATTTTTTGGAATATTAAAAAAATAGTTTTAAAAAGTCAAAATTGATTTTAAGTTGGTTTTAGGTTTGAAAACCAAAACCCCGTGCAACATACAATATATAAGTTTGGGATGAAACCCAAAACCCAAAACCACTCAAAACTGGTGCTTCCGCACATTCCCTTCATCTTATCCAGATTAACCAAAAAAACCTTGTAACCTTTGGCTTTATCAACAACTTTCATATATGAAGGAACATGATATCTAGCAGCAACAGGAGCACTAAAATCCTTATACTCATAACCCAAAGCATTAAGAAACCAAATCAACTTTTCACGGTTGTCAACCGGTTCACCCATGAAAGTTAACTTATCTATGCTTTTCATGAAAGAAAGATGAAGATCATGGACCGTACCAGTTTTACGAATAAAAGAAACCTGTTGACGAAGGCTGAACGCAGCAATTGCAGTACCATGTTGATACGCCAAGACAATGGCATCCCACATTTCCTTCGCGGTGTTGCACTAAGAGATATCGTTCTTGGCTTCAGACGATAGAGAGGAATAGAGTACACAGCAAATCCGTTGATCATTAGCCACTCACGAATCATAAGCAGCCTTGTCAACATTGTAGGCCTCCTTGGCCTTTTGAAAAGCAACATCATCGGGAGGGGCGGAGGAGGAAGACGGTGTGAGCATCACCGGGAAAGCAGGACATGGAGAAGAGCCATCAAGATGGCAAAACAAACCCCGTGGACGAAGCACATACTAAACATTTTTTTTCCACTGCAAATACGTCGAAGCATCCAGTTTGGTATTGAGAAGATGTATTATGGTGTTGAAGGAGAGCCTATCGAAATGCCCATCACTGGCCATCATTGAGCAGGAAAAAAAAGAAAAAAATTTAATGAAGGGAGTAGGAGGGGTGGATGGCGGCTGCATCCGAAAGAAGATCGGAGAAGGGGTTTGTGCGAAAACCCTATGTAAAAGAAAAAGGATCGGTGACTATTGATACCATGTAAAGGGAATTTCCCAAAACTGAATTGTTTTAGGTTTTACAATACCTATTTATAGTACAAGCAATGTCATGTAGATATGTATACAAACCCAAGACAAATATGTAGAACATACAAAAGACTAATTTAATTGTCATCTAAATCCTCTATTATCACAGACCATATTAGATCTTTCTATGGATCTGATTAGCTGTTAGAATGCTTGAATCAACATTATAACCAAGAAAGTTGAAAAACAAAATAATGTTTCTACAAGTTTGTTTGTTCTTTTTACATTTTCCATAGAGATGTCTAGTTTTTCCGTTGTTTACATAAAATCTAAAAAGAACTAACTAACTAGCGGTATGTACATGAAAATTGAGTGAAGAAAACTGCAAGTGGGGTTGAAACCGTTTTGAAGCAGTTTTCCACTGATTTGTTCTACCTCTCAGTCCACTTGCTAAGTACCCTAAACTATGAAATGAATTATAGGGAGATGAAGTTGGTGATGCAAAGAAGTGAATTTTCATATTTTCCCTCAAAGATAAGCCACAAATAGAGTTGGGATGGAAGTTAACTATGAACAGTACCAGTGATCAAAATATTGATTTTTGAAGAGATTGGAGACCGAAATTTTGAAATTAAAAAATAGGCGACCAAATCTATGAAACTAGAAAAGATTAGTGATCAAAAATCAAAATCATTTTTTTTAAAAAAATTTAAAACCTTCTACTTTTTGTATTGTTAGACTGAAACTATCTACCTTTTCTCTCAAGTTTCGAAAGCCAGTAATTAAAAAATCAAGCTTAAAAACATGTTAGCCGTTAAAACATCATTGTTAATTATAGCCGTATTTCCAACCTCTCTCTAACCCTCTTTTCTCCCCCTTCTCTCTAAAAATAGAAACTGATAAGTCCATGGTTCGTATTCGGGCCTCATTCATACTCGGACCAGGGCCCGAGAAGGGTTGTGGGCTCGAGATACGCGAGGGGTGGATCCACAGGTCCATCAATCCTAATCCTTATAAGGAATGCGTATATTATGAATGTTCTACAAGGAATATACATCTTCTCAAAGATGGTAATACAGTCATCCTAAACATGGTAACACAACCATGTCTGAAATATACTTCTATTATACATGGTAATACAACTTCTATTCCCATAAGAGTTGTATTCATACCATAAATACATATCTTGGTGATCTACGGAATGTAGCCATATAAATACTCTAAAGGTTTGGTAGACCTCTCCATCTAATCTCATACTATATACTTTACGCCTTAAGCAAATATACTGTCTTGAGCGTCGGAGTGTCTACCCCCGGGACACCCGGGGCCTTTGTTTTGCAGATCAGTTCGAGAGCCTGGTTCGTCGTTGTGTTGGTGTCCGGCATACTTCAGAAACAAATTAGCTGTTACTTTACTGTTACCGGCCAATAATTGTCATTTTGGGGCCGAACCGTGGCGGTCTACCAAAAATCTCTTCTTTCTTCATGCACTTACCTCCAAACTTCCCACTCTCCTCTGAGTGTGGCAGCTATAGAAGAAGACTGAAGTTCCATTATTTTATTTTTGTTGTTAATTGTAAAATGTGGTATTTTTGGAATTCTCAAGTTCTTATCTCCCCAAAATTGGACCATAATCAATTCTTTCTAGTACAGATTAAGAGCCTGTCAATGAAGATAATCTCGATGATCCGGGGTGATGTCTCCTGCTCCATGGAGACAATCTCGATTGTTGATGATATTTGTAGTTTACTACATCATTCTAGTTCTTAGATGCCTTTTTGGGTTCCTCGTTATGAAAATGTTCATGCACACATGACTACTCTCTTTGCTAAACTTAGTGCAATCTCTTCCACTTCTTGGGGCTCTCCCCATACGTTTCTTGTATCAAACGATTGTTTTGTTTTCAAAAAAAAAAACTGTTAATGAATGCAACTTTTGACTCATTCTTTGTACATAGCTTAAGATTCAGGAAAGAGAGAAAAGACTCAAGGTCTGATCTTAAAACTCTTAGCCTCAGTAATGCTTTATTTATAGTAGATTTTAATGCAATGATCTCTGTAAATGAGTATAAAGGTCCATCTAGCCCAGGTTTTGGCAGCATTAGTGATTTTAATAGTTTCATTAGTTACTTGGCTCTGTATGATATCCAAACATTTGGAAATTACTTCACATGGACAATGGTAGAAATAAAGAGCGAGGAAAACTCCTAACTGTAGAAAGACTAGATAGGGGCATTTGCACACTTAGCTGGTTAACTAAATTCCCCTAGTGTTCCATTCATGTACTCAACAAACTATCCTCTGATTACTGTCCTCTTCTTTTGAGAGTTGGTAGCAACACTCCTTCTGTCCCTAGACCCTTTAGATTTATCAACACATGGTTTCAAAGAGATGATCTATTGGAGCTAATCAATCTCCACTGGAACAACTTTCTGAGGGTAGAGGCATGTACAAACTTTTTCTAAAACTAAACAACTTAATGCTGAAAAAATAGAATAAGAAGGTTTTTGGTGACATCAATGAAAATGTGATAAAGGCGGGAGGAAAAGTGAGACTCTAGGAAATTTCATTTGAGCTTAATAGTTCAACTGATGAACTAATTAAGCTAAATGAGGCTAAAGCTCAGCTAACTAAAACTCTTTCTAAGCAATGGTATTTCTAGAAACAAAAAGCAAGAGTAAAATGGTTAAGGAAGGTGATGAAACTACAAAAAATTCCACCATTGTGTGACGAAAAAAAGATGTAAACTTCATATCACAAAAAGTAAGAGCTCTGAATATATATGGCTAGATAATTCTTGATATTGAACAGGAAGCTGTCAAATATTATCAGAATTTATTATCTGATCAGCCACACACTGATCAAGATCTCTTTGCAAATCATTTTCTTTCTCAGATCTCAAAATCAATATTTGTGGAGGATAATGAGACCCTTCTTAAGCCTGTTACCTTAGATGAGCTAAAACAAACCGTTTTTGGACTTACTAAAAATAGCAGTCTAGTGCCAGATGGCTATACTGCAGAGTTTTATACTAAGACCTATAATATTATATGTTTTGACTTACTAGAGGCATCAAATGCTTTTAAACAAGGTCTCATATAAACAGAGGAACTTCCAGTATCTGGATTACTATTATTCCCAAGAAAGAAATCCCTACTAGCTTTAATGACCACAGACTTATTAGCCTCTCCAATGTTTCAATTTTGTTTTTCAAACATTCTAATGTAGAGGCTAAAACCTTTGATGCCTAATTTCATTTCACCACATCAATCGGTTTTCTACTAAATAGAGACATATCAAATAGTGTTATCTATTTGAAGGAAATGTTTAGATTTCTTCACAAGAAAGAGAGCCAAACTGTATCTTTAAGCTGGACTTGATGAAAGCCTTTGATAGCGTGAGATGGCCCTTTTTTTAAAAAATTCTTCTCAAATTTGGCTTTTGATAAGTTCATGGTTCGTATTCGGGACTCATTCATACTCGGACCAGGGCCCGAGAAGGGTCATGGGCTCGAGATTACGTGGAGGGTGGATCCACGGGTCCATCAATCCTAATCCTTATAAGGAATGCGTATATTATGAATGTTCTTCAAGGAATATACATCCTCCTAAACATGGTAATACAACCATGACTGAAATACACTTCCTCTATACATGGTAATACAACTACTATTCCCATAAGAGTTGTATTACTACCATAAATACATATCTTGGTGATCTACGGATTGCAGCCATATAAATACACACAAGGTTTGGTACACCTTTTCTATTTCATACTACATACAATACGCCTTACGCCTCATACTAACTTGAGCGTCGGAGTGTCTACTCTCGGGACACCCGGGGCTTTGTTTTGTAGGTCAGTTCGTGAGCCGGGTTCATGATCAAGTGCGGGTCGTAGATATCCATCAATTTGGCACGCCCAGTGAGATCCGCTTGCCATTATTGATCTATACGACCTTCAAACTCATGGCTGATCCGGCTAAAAACCTTCGTGGGAGTCCACGAATTCATTTTTTGGCCCCGACAGGAGTAAGAAGCATCGATGCCAACCGTGACGACGACGAGATGAGCCACGCCACCAACCAGGGAGTAGGAAGGAGCATCAACGGTATACACCGGTCGCCCGAAGAAGCCTCTCCCTGGGAGTGGGAGAACAAAAGATCTCGCCTAGACAGAATAGTCACTTTTTCACCTCAGGATGCGGTTCCTAATCAATTCCCTCATTCAGATCCCTTAGTAATCACAGTCGAATAAACCATAATGTGATCAAAAGAGTTCTGGTAGATGGGGGAAGTGAGGTAGAAGTCATGTTTCTCAGCTGTTATGAACAGTTGGGATTGAACAGAACCAATCTCGTGCCCACAAACCCCATCTCGGGATTTGTTGGCGATCCTATAGCTCCTTTAGGAGAGATCACTTTACCAATACGAGTGAAAGATGGTTCTCGGAGTATAACCCTTCATTGCACCTTCGCGATCATCGACTCCAGAGCACCATACAACATTATCCTCAGACGACCTTGGATGTGCCAAGAAAAAGCCATCTGGTCTCCATACCACCTGGTGATGAAGTTCCCTACAAACCAAGGGATAGCAACAGTCCGAGGTGATCCACAATTAGCTCGAGTCTGCACAATCCAAGCTATCCAAGAACCAGAGAAGGAGGATCTTGAACCAGCCAAGTACTCCGAATCCGAGCCAATGCAACTCGGAGAGTCAAGAACCGTTGAGGTTGGAACTCTCCTACCCCCCGAGATAAAGACCAAACTTCGAGATCTTCTCAACCAGTATATAGATGTCTTTTCCTGGGATACCAATGACTTGGTAGGAGTATCCCCTCGTCTGGCGGAACATTAACTGAATATTAATCCTTCACAAAAACCCATAAAGCAGAAACGACGCATCCTTGCGCTAGATTGAGTTGAAGCCATTGGAGAAGAAGTGGATAAGCTACTCAAAGCCCGCATCATCGAAGAAGTGCAGTACTCAGAATGGATAGCTAACCCAGTAATGGTCAAGAAGCCGGACGGGAAGTGGAGGATGTGCATCGACTTCACCAACCTGAACGATTGTTGTCCTAAAGATAGTTATCTTTTACCCTTGATCGACCGATTGGTTGAAGCAATTGCCGGATACCAAGTACTAGCCTTTTTTGTTGCCTTCAAGGGATACCATCAGATCCCCATGGCAGAGCAAGATAAGGAAAAAACCTCCTTCATAACCGATAGGGGAACCTTCTGCTATAAAATGACGCCTTTCAGATTGAAGAATGCCGGAGCTACTTACCAACGAATGGTGGACAAATTGTTCAAATCCCAGATAGGACGCAACCTCGAGATTTATGTGGATGACATGGTAGTGAAAAGCCACAGTTATGACGCCTTCTTTGAAGACTTAAGGAAATCTTTGATACCTTACGGGCCTCTAACATAGAGCTGAACCCTGCTAAATGTACTATTGGTGTCGGAGCAGGCAAATTCCTAGGATACATGGTATCTAATCGGGGAATTGAGGTAAACCCCGAGAAGATAGAGGCCTTGCAAAATGTGCAACTTCCAAAGATTGTCAAAGACGTACAGATTTTGACAGGATCCCTCGCGACCCTTAGCCGATTTCTCTCTAAAGGAGCAGAAAAGCATCTGCCCTTTTTTAACATCCTTCAGAAGGCAAACCAATTTGAGTGGTCACATGAATGTGGGGAAGCCTTCCAAGCACTTAAAGACCACCTTTGACAGCTTCCGACACTGTCGAAACCAGACAAAGGGGAGACTCTCTACTTATATATGTATATCTGAATCTCAGCTAGCCATTAGTGCTGTGTTGGTCAAGGAAAAAGAAGGATCACAACACCCAATATATTATGTAAGCCGAGCTTTACAGGGGCCCGAGAGCAGATATACGCCTCTCGAGCGCTTAATATTGGCCCTCGTGCATGCCTCTCGACGGTTGCAACCATACTTCCAAGCACATACAATAGTTCTCCTAACCAACTACCCAATTAGGCAAATCCTCCAAAAACCAGATGCCTCGGGACGAATGATGAAGTGGGCCATCGAGTTGGGGGAACATGACATACAATATAAGTCTCGGACAGCCATCAAGGGCCAAGTATAAGTCTCGTATAAGCCTCATAACATACAGTGGTGCTGGAGTCTTACTCACCAGCCCCGAAGGAAAGGACCATCCCTATGTTCTCCATTTTGATTTTCGAGCCACCAATAATGAAGCAGAATATGAAGCCCTCATCACAGGGTTAAAGCTGGCAAAAGACCTTGATGTTAAGGACCCCGAGATCTTTAGTGACACACAGATCATGGTGCAACAGGTCAAAGGCGAATACGAGACCCGAGAGTACAGTCTCCAAAAGTACCTCGAGATAGTTAAACCACTCCTAAATCAATTCCGACATTATGAGCTGAATCACATCCCACGAGAAGGTAACCATATGCATTGATCAAACTTGCCTCCTCGGACCTCAACATCAGATCTTCTCAAGAATTGCTGATGGAAACCCTGGCAAAAAGAAGTTATGAAGAAAGCAGCATCATGGCTGTCGACATCTTAGACACATGGATGAACCCCTATATTGAGTACCTTCAAACGGAATCCCTCCCCGAGGACAAGCATCTGGCACGGAAGGTCTGAGTTAAAGCTCCCAATTATGTTATTTATGAAGGCACCCTATATAAGAAAGGATATCTCCAGCCTCTACTCAAATGTGTTGGGCCTTCCGACGCTGAACACTTACAAGAAGCACATGAAGGAGTTTGTGGTAGTCACCAAGGTCCACGCACTGTTACCCAAAAACTCCTACAAATGGGTTATTTTTGGCCTACGATGTTAGAAGACTCCAAGAGATATATTGATTCTTGTCACCAGTGTCAGAGATTTGCAAAGATGATCCATGTGCCTCAAGAAAATATGATTACCATTCAAGAATCCTGGCCATTCGTCCGATATGGGGTATAGATCTTGTCGGACCTTTTCCTACAGCCCCTGGTAATTTTAAATACCTTATTGTGGCCATTGACTACTTCTCGAAGTGGGTGGAAGCTGAAGCCTTGACCAACATAACCGGCAAGACAATTATCAACTTATGTTGGAAGAACATTGTGAGTCGCTATGGCATCCCGAGATACATAGTGACCGATGACGGAGCACAATTCGCTAACAACCCCTTCAAAAAATGGTGTGAGGATTACGGCATACATCAAAAGCTCACCACGGTATATCATCCAGAAGCTAATGGACAGGTGGAGGTTATGAATCAAACCCTGGTAAATGGCATCAAGAAGCGCCTAGAAGGAGCAAAAGGAAATTGGATCAAAGAACTACCGAGCGTGATCTGGACCCATAGGACCACACCAACCATAGCAACTGGAGAAACACCTTACAATTTAGTCTATGGGTCTGAGGCGGTCATCTCTATGGAAATTGGAGTCCCCTCTGCTCGCATCTCTCAACTAGACGATAATGATGGCACTGCCAATGAAGAAAATCTCCGTCTCGACCTTGAGAAGAGAGCCAATGCTATTATCCATGAGGCCAAGGTGAAGGAAAGAGTTAAGCGCTACCATGACAGAAGAGTTCGCTTAGCTACATTCGTCAAAGGATACCTTGTAATGAGGTTAAACGAGAAAAGTAAGAAAGAAGTGGAAGGGAAGCTAGCCCCGAACTGGGAAAGTCCGTATCGAGTCCTAAAATCCCATCCAGGGGGAAGCTACCTCTTGGAAACTATGAAGGGCGAACCTATACCACGAAGATGGAACGTGATTAACTTACGAAAGTATCACGGAAGATAAAATCCGAGGAAGAGCCTCACAAAGGTTCGAGAATATCAATAATGTCCGAGAACCTCATCAAGGTCCGAGACAACTCTGCTCTAGCACAAACGAGTACTCAAACTCAAACCTACTATTTATTTTACTTCTATTCATAAAGTTATAAACTTAGATTGAAGTCATGTTATTTTTACACCTATCTTTTAAGGAGCAATCTTAAAATTCCTTTTATAAAAATAAGGATTGCTATCACAAAGTATGACATTGATTGCTATTCAAAACAATATACTTTATAAAGTGTATGATTGGTCAGCTTATATAAAATAAGTTATTTGAATCCAAAATTCAAAATACAGATCGTTTTGAATAAAAGAGATAGGTTTGAGATAAAAAGTACTTCACGAAAAGTGCTTGATTGAGGTCTATAGACCAAAAGGGCAGACGTGCTCGAAAATCAATCATCTCAAAATAAAGAGGAAAAACCTCAAAAACAGAAGTTAAAATTCATATCAAAGGTGTTATTAAATCAGAATATGATACTTCTAATTCCCAAAGGGATACATAGAGGAAAAACATCGAACACAAATAGTTCATATCAAAGATGTCATTTCATCAGAATATGATACTTCTAAATTCCCCAAAGGGATACATAGAGGAAAAACCTCGAAATATGATACAAAGATCATGAAGAAGATGGTATTACATCAGAATATGATACTTCTAAATATGCCCAATAGGGTCTTCTAGAACTTCACCAGAAGTGGCACTTGAGAGATGGGCTATTGTCAACTTTTCTGCACGCTGTGACATTAAAGGCCTTGTCAGAAAAGGACCGAGGAGGAAATCCGCAAGACTTTCAACATCAATATGTTCGCAGAGTGTTCATCATGGACAACTGCGAAGACCTTATCCCCGAGTACCTCAGCTTTGTCAATAGGGCGGGAACTCCTTTCCAGTAAACCATGAGACGGAGGTTCATGTACAAAGGAGTAAACACCAAGTCCTAAAGCTGACAAGGAGGTGCCAATGAGCCAGCTGAAGCTAACTTGCCTATTACCTGAAGGAATGGAGAACCTTTCACCGAGAAAGGACAAGTCAGGATATCTTGCTACAATGAGCTTTAATAAATCTCTTGATGTTGTTATCTTCTCGGAGGGGCCCAATGCATCCAAGAACTTGGCTCCAGGAACCCAGTCAAGGCAGAGAGCTCATTAACAGCGTCCGGATGAGAGAAGATGGATGTCATAACCTCTATCTCCTCGTCAGATTGACACAACCCCAAGATTTTATCCAAGATCTTATGCTACTCGGAGTCGTGGAATAAGTCTCCATACTCCGATGATCCTTAAACTCGGGACTACAAGCAATAAAGGCGCCCCAAAGCTTAAGAAGCCGTTTCAGCTCCTTTGAGTTTTCATCCGATGCCAAGGCCTGCGTCAGCTCATCCACGGTGTCCTGATACATTTTTAGCTCCTTTTGCTCAGACTCTCTTGCCAGCAGTAAGGCCTTATTCTCAGCCTCGAGCATCTTCACCCTATCCTCCAAGTGAGTCAAATCCAATGGAGGAGGCACCACTGACTCAGTCGATAAAGAATCGATAATGGCTTTCATCTCCTCCTTATCGCCCTTGAGAGCCCGGCACCTGGAATGTAACTCCTCCACAGAGTTATACAGGTGTTTGATCTCACCTTTGGTCTGCCGTTCCAGTGTGGATATATCTACAATCAGCTGTAAAATAGAAGATACATAATAACCTGATATGTGACACTTAAAAGTTCACATAACATGACAAGGAGAATCACTACCTTAGAGGCAAAGGGATACTTCTTGAAAGACTTCCGAGAAGCCTGACCATCCCTCGGGGCAACTCAGATAATACTTCAACTTCTTCAGAGGCCCATCCTCAGGAATCACCAGCTCAAGGTCAGATTCATCGTCATCTGAGGACTCCCCAACCTCCGGTTCCACCTCTTCGGACTCATCTACTTCCTCCTCTACGACCTCGAAGACTGCTTTCCCCTTCTTGATTTTTTTCTTTGGAGGAGACGCTGCATACATAAGAAAAAAAATTTTAATATAGAAGAAAACATTACTACAGTATGCGAATCAAGACATTACCTGAAGGAGACCGACTGGAAGAAGATTCATCATAAATTTGGGGTGATTTCGTGGCAGCCCGCTTCTTGATTTCCTTCTTATCCCCCTGAATTTTATTAGGGAGGGTCCAATATCGATCCTTCTTTAGGTAGCTGGATGTAGATTTTGACCGAGGAACGTCTAGCAGATATGAATAAGTGACAAGAGGCCACTGCCACACCGAGCCATGAGCCCCTCGCACAAATCCTCCCTCCTGGAAGACGATCTTTTCCTTCAAGAGCTCCTCAACGATGCCCTTTAAATGGCAGGAACCTTAAAGACATCAAGGGGCACATTGTCTTTCGGCTTCGGGTTCAAGTCAGGGACCTCATATCGGGTCCGATCAAAGGTTAGCCGAATGTCTTTCCAACCGCCGCTGTTATCAGGAAAAGTGAAGACCTTGCCCTTTCGAGGAGTAAGGGTAATATGCTCACGCTCCTTGAAAGAAAATAGCTTGAACAAACTTCTAAATAGTTCCAGGCTCGGCTCATAATCCTTCCGAGAGCACCAGGAGATAAAAGCCACCATTGTCACCACCACATTGGAGTGAATTTGACAAGGGTGTAGCCGATGATGCTGCAGAAACTGCGAAAACACAGGGGGAAAGGGAAAACTCAATCCCTGTTGCAAGAACCTGCCATATACTACCCCTCGAGTGCGGCTCATGAGATTCTAGACCGGAGTGGTCTTATCCTCGAGCCTCAAATCAGCCTCGACGGGGTACGACAACCTGCATGACTTTAAAAATTGCAGGGTCTTTTCGTCGACCACCTTGGTGACATCATTTATGCCACCGGCCGTCGGAACCCGTTTATTAACTTGGGACTCCGCATTCGGGTCTGTATTTGACCCAGAGGCACCATCATCCGCCACTGCAGCTACAGCCTTCAGGTGTAGCAATGGTCACCTCCATCAACTCCCCAGATTCAACCTCTAAGAACAAGGTATTCAGGTCACGTGCAGCTGGGGCTCTTTCTTCAACAACATTCTCTACATTGCCAGAGGGAATACTGGAGTTTGCAGAAGACATGGCAATACAGAGAATGGGGGGAAAAGAATATACAAAGAAAAGAAGACAAGTTTGAAGAACTTTTTCTGTGAATTGGAAACGCAAAATACTTGGATGAAGATTGATGATAAACATAAGGAAAATTACTTGGTTATATAGCCAGTAATTAACAAGCATTTACGTGGAGTAATTACCTCGACTTGCGAAACGATGCAGGCAATTGGAAGGTTGGTCTTCTCCACTACCTGAAGATACAATGAATCAAGACCACGTGTCAGTCCCCTCAGAATTTAAGAAGACAGATTCAGATCCAACCGTCCACGTGTCCTGATGGAATACGAAAGAATTTTAAGCTAGATATTCAGAAGGTTTAGCCCGAGAGGTCAGTCTCAAGCAAGATCCCCCCCCGAGCTTAACACCCCGAGGCATCCTCCCTCGATTTATTGGTTTTCCCTCGAGAAGCAAGCCTCTCCTTCAACCTTCGAGACGGAGCACTCTAATTTCTGAAAATCTACCTTAGGGCTACTGATAAGTCCATGGTTCGTATTCGGGCCTCATTCATACTCGTACCAGGGCCCGAGAAGGGTCATGGGCTCGAGATTACGTGAAGGGTGGATCCATGGGTCCATCAATCATAATGCTTATAAGGAATGCGTATATTATGAATGTTCTACAAGAAATATACATCCTCCTAAACATGGTAATACAACCATGACTGAAATACACTTCCTCTATACATGGCAATACAATTACAATTCCCATAAGAGTTGTATTACTACCATAAATACATATCTTGGTGATCTATGGATTGTGGCCATATAAATACACACAAGGTTTTGTACACCTTTTCTATCTCATACTACATACAATATGCCTTACGCCTCATACTAACTTGAGCGTCGGAGTGTCTACCCTCGGGACACCCGAGGCTTTGTTTTGCAGGTCAGTTCGTGAGCCGGGTTCGTGATCAAGTGCGGTTCATAGATATCCATCAGCTTTGATGGTATTTGTTGACTGCATCTTAAATAATCCGTCTGATGCTTGGTTTTCGATCTTGATAAATTGTAAGCCAGTTGGCTATTTCACTTCTTCTAGAGGTATAAAGCAAGGGGATCCTCTATCCCCTTTCTTGTTTACTATATTCTTTGAGTCTTTCACCAGAAGCTTAGCTTTTATCTTCCATACTGGCAAGATTCAATGTTACATCTTACCTACAAATACAATCCCCATTTCCCATCTCAGCTATGTAGATGATACCATCATCTTCCTGACAGCCTCTAAACAGTATCTCACCAAAATAAAAGCCTTTATGGTTACTTTTGAGCAAACCTCAGGTCAAAAAATAAATTTTGGAAAAAGTAATTTTTATGACAGTAGGGTATATGCTATACAAAACAAGATTAGAAAGATTAAGTCCCTAGTGGGAATGAAGCGAAGGTAGCCTGCCATTCAAATACCCAGGAGTACAAATCTTTAGTGGGAAAATCCTTAATACACACTTCCGACCTGTTATGGAAGTGATAGAAAAGAGGCTCAAAAACTGGAAGAATGTGTGGCTTTCCACTAGTGGAAAACTAACCTCGATTCAGTCATGCCTCTATTCATTTCCTCAACATATTTGGGTAGTTATGTCCCCCCTAAAACAAGTGATAAAAAAGATTGAGAGGCAATTCTCTATTTTTTGGGGTAAGACTGAAATAAGACCATTGGAAATGAGACATTGTCTGTTATCTCACAACTCAGAATGGCCTAGGTCTCAGATCTCTCATCACCATAATTAATGCATTTTCATGCAAATTATGGTGGAAATTCCAAACTGGAAAGGCTCCATGGACTCCATAGCCTCTTTAATAGTTTCAAGGAACAAATCCCAGGCCTGGAAAAGGATATGCAAAATAAATCAATTTGCAGAATCCAATTCAAGGGCCAATATGGAAAATGTCTGTGCAATTTTTGACTGTCCAACTGGACAAATTATGGGCCACTAATTGACCTATATCAGACTACCCTAGAGGAGCATCTAGAATTCTCAGTTGCCAATTTTATTGAATGAATAAATGAGTTGATGCATATGGCTGAACAAGTGCTCCCCTCTCAAGTGATCTCCTTTCTCCAATCATCAATGTTACACACACATAGGCCACATCGATTGATCTTGAAACCTGACATAGTAGGCAACTTCACTTTTAAATTAGCCTACCATAAACTCAGAACTCCAAAAGACAAACTCTCTATGCTCTCTAACATCTGGTAAAAAATGATTTGAAAAAAACTCTCAGTATTTATGTGGAGTCTGTTTAATGCTTTTCTTCCTTTTGATGATGTTCTCACTCAGTTTGGTTTCAATCTACCTTCAAATTGTTGTTTTTGCAATAGTGATCATACTCTCCAGCACTTTTTCAATAAATGCCACACCCTGTCATGATTTGGAAGGAAATGCATAGTATTTGTGCATCTGACAATCTATGGGACATAATGACAACTGTTTGGTCCTTTACAGGTTTATCAAGGATACATACCCCCATAAATCACATTGCTCCAGCTTTTGTGTGTTGAATTTTATGGAAGGCTAGAAATAAGAAGTTGTATGATGATATCACTCCCTGTCCTACAAACCTAGATAAATCGTTGAAGGATATGATCTACGTCTCTTTTGTTACTAACCCCATATACATTTTCATACCTATTGATTATGAACTATCTGCTAGTGGCTATGCTCCCCCTGCTAGAAACCCCCCAAACCCCACATTACTAAGGTCGTATGGACTTGTCCATCTCATGGCTATGAAATAAACGTTGATGCATCTTGGAAAGGTGGAAGGTAGGAAATTCTATAATCACCAGAACTAGACTTGGAGCTTTGGTTTTTGCCGCATGCTTCTACATTAACTCAGAGTCCCCTTTAAGTGTTGAGATTCAAGCAATTGAGGCTGTGAGTAGGAGTGGAATGCTATCACACGTTACTTTCACTTTGGAATCTGACTGCAAGGTAGATATCCAGATTGATTAAGAATGCTGATAAGAGACACTGACAATTGTTTTCACAATTGGATGACATCTCCTTACTACTGAATGGCCATGTATTATCCCAGGTCCTTTGACAAGCCAATTGATAAGCTTGCCAAAATATCAGACACATCAAATCAGACTACTACTTCACTTGGCTCTCAATACCACAAAGAGTAAAATGCTTGGTTATTCTTGACTCTTCAAACACCCCAACTCTTAGAATCTCACAAACTGGAATCGGATGAAAATGCTCTCTGGAGGACTGGTCCCTGATTTCTTCATACATCACATTTTGTCTAGTTACATCTCAACCCTTTTGCTAGATATCATCTACTTCTCCTACTAGGGCTCAACTAAGACCCCACCCTCCAGCCATATGAAGAACTTTTCATTTCCATTCTTTTGTATATACTATTTGCATGGTTTGTACTCTAAGTTTTCTAGGGCGTCCGAGTTACTCTTCATTTTGACGATGACTAAATTGATTCTCATGATCTCTTGAAGTCTACAAACATTGCAAATGAGGGTGAATGTAATTTTCACCTCTATTCTTTCGTAAGCACTTTAGTACAATGCTTTAGGGTATGCTCTTTTTAGTCTTTCCTTTTTTCTTGCCTTTTTTTCCCGCTCATATTTATGAGCCTCTTGTAACTCACATTTACATTTTCTATTGGGTATAGAGTGCCCTGATGCTACCCCCTTTTCTCCCTTCTACAAGGCGCTCGTAGATCCGGGTCCTGGTGACGTTGATATGACCTGCAAAAGGGGAGCCTCTCGGCCGTAGCCGGGGGTTCCTTCTCCGACGCCCAAGTCAGCTTCCCATATGAGAGAAAGAATAAGAGTAGTGAGAGTGAGGGGATTCAAATCTCCCTTTTCCATACATCATGACACCCTTTATATAGAGTTAGAGTTTAAGGGTTACTTACCCTTGCCTATTGGGCTTGCACCTTGCCAGGGCCCAAGAGTCATGACTTATGGGTTGTGGTGTGTAACAGTGGGCTGTATCTCTAGTATCATCATGCCCCATAATATATGTTCTCCACTTCACGGTGGTTTAATTTTTTTAAAAAAAGCTTAAAAACATAGAATTTTTAAAAATCAAGCTCGAAAATCCAGCATATATTCAAATACTACACATCAAACAATCAGGAAATTTGAAAGAAATAAATCAATGCATAAGTGTAAATTACTAACAGATAGTGCAAGATTTAGATTATATATACTAATCATTGTTGATGACTTATATTGTTTAAAAGGTGCATCATGCAAAATTTACAGTAAAGGTCTGGGGTTATAAACTGAAACATTATTCATGTTAGGCTATAGCAAAATATTGTGGTTATAGATTAGAACATTAAAGTTCACTAATATATCTTAAAGATGCATTGCAAGATTTACCGTAATACATTCACAAGCTACTACAAAATTAGGAGATTTGTTCAAATTATGTACCTTCAACTAATATATGCTGAACAATTTATTATTCGTGAGTCGAACCTATGATTTTGTGACCTATAACCTATAGTTTCAGTAGCGACACATACAATTTTTATTCAACCAAATTCAATTATAAATTTAGCACTTCAATGATTCAAAAGTTGTTCAAATCTGAAATGATTTGGATTAAATCAACTTCTTATCTATCTGAATAATTGACATTCAGTAAGAGTTAAAGTGAAACCTACCAACTCTTGATTGTTAGACGTCATTATGGAAAAACTCTTTGGCGAATCTTCGATCCGTAATCACGATTATAAGACCAGGAGCTCCAATCTTCGATCTACGTCTTTAATTAGGCCCACAAGTGATTTTGTGAACTGCTAGAGCTCTGTTCTAGCATTTTCGCTTGACATATATGCGAAAAGGGGATTTATTTGCTATATAGTCACGTGCAGACGTGTCTGCTATTTCCTTATAATTTAATTTCGACCTCATAACTCACATTTCCATTGAAAAAATAAGATATTCATGAAACCATCTCTTTGACGAAATATATCAAATAATAAATTTCATTACAGTAAATTACTTATACTAAATACAATCAATCATTTGTCTATAATTATCCACCGCTACTATCATTTTCATAAATTCCCATTCCCATTCATTTGGATGCTGGTGAAGAAGAGGTTATCTACTGTGGATAGGCTCTAATCCGAGGGAATGTTACAAAACCAAAGTAACTTATGTTGTTTATGTGGGATGAACAATGAATCTGTTGCTCATTTGTTCCTTCACTGTCACCACTCAACGGAGGTTCAAAGAGTTCAGAAATTGAAGTGGAAAGGCAACATCAGAAATCTTAAAAAACTGTTCAGATGTCTTGCAGGCAGATCTAACAAAGGAGTCATGCATTCAATTGTGAGTGCACTATATCATCTATCTTTGATTAGAAAAGAACAGGCGCATTTGTCAGCATAGGAGCCTTACTACTTAAGAATTGTGCAACAAAATTTTGGAGGCATGAAGACCGACTAGGAATTAATGCAATTTATTGTACATGGAAGTGTTTTCATTTTTTTCCAACATGGAAGTGAAGGCATGTATTGTACATTTGTACTTGTCATTTTTGGTTATTAATGCAATTTATTTCCATAAAAAAAAAAAAAAAAGTGGTTGGTTACCCCTGAGTTCTTGGGTAAGTGCCCATGTACCCCCGAACTCTAATAAAGTGCTCTTGTACCCCTGATTTGATCTTAAGAAAATCAAGCTACCGGTCAACGACATTGATCAATGGAAAAGATGATTTTACCCTTCAAAAAAATAAAACTATAAAATAGAAAAAGACGGTTGTCTTCTCTTCTTTTCCGCTTCACCATCTTTCTTGAATAAACACGCAAAAAGCAGTATGTAAATATATATGATAAAAGTAATCATTCAAATTTTTGAGTGTTTTGTTTTCGTTATTTTTTCTTGAAAAGATTCGATAGTTCATTATTCAGTGTGTCCCTAACTAGTGATATTAAACATTTACAACAACATTGATGATTTAAAACCTAACATCATATAACTACTAAGCGACTAAGCATGTGAATAGCTTCTTGAGATAGTATTCTTCAAACCTCACTTTAGATTGCTAATCTGTTCAAGCCATCTGACATTTACATCCAACCTGCTTCCATGTAGATACGAAATTGAGCAGGCTCATCTTTTGCCCGCTTTAGTCTAACATTATTTGAAGTTCTAGCAAGTTTTGACAATGTGAGCCATCTTTTGCCTCCTTCTCATCTATCGGATTCCATTTTTCTCTGGTGGCAGCCATATTTGTCCGTCAACAAAGAAAATCAAGTACTCATTAAACAAACCTTTTATAGAACATTAACCTAACACAATCAGTGTATTATAACATGATATTTTTTCCTTAAACTCAATAACATGATGCATTCACACAAACCATAATCTTACTTGTCCTTTTGTTCACATGATCATCATATACAAATAGGCATACATCTACACACTTATTTCAGCAACACTCGAAAATACTTATGAACTAAACAGATTGTAAATCATGAAATAACACCACTGGACACTAGACTGAAAGGACTTTCATCATAGAGGTTGCACGCATAATTTCATTACTTATAAGGCATTTAATATCAATCCAACATGCCTACAGAACTGAATTCAAATTGAACAATTTGCAGCTGACCACTTGTTACTAAAACAACCATAACTTTTCACACGTAATTCAGAAAATTTTGAATTTCACACCACCAAAAACAAAACTTTTATATCTTTCATTAAACAGCTTATATCTTAAATTGCAAAAATATTTGATCCTTGAACTAATAACTCAACCTTTACTGCATATTCAAACTGGTGTGAAACAGTTCACTGCTGACCACTCACTACTGAAACGATCACAACTGCTCACACAGAGTTCAGAATTTTTTGAAACTTACACCACTAAAAACTAGACTTCCATATCTTTCATTTGACAGCTTACAATTTAAATTCCATAAACTGTTTCCCCGTGAACTGATCACTCTAACACGACTGCAGACCGTAACTGAAATCAAATAGTTTGCTGCTGACCACTCACTACTGCAACGAGCACAACTTTTTACAGAAAGTTCAAAGAAATTTGAGACTTGTACCATTAGAAACTAGGCACCCCCATCTTTCATTTGATAGCTTATAATTTAAATTCCATAAACACTTTCCTCGTGAACTGATCACTCTAACATGACTGCAGACTATAACTGAAATCAAATAGTTTGCTTCTGACCACTCACTACTGCAACGATCACAACTGCTCACACAAAGTTCAGAAAATTTTGAAACTCACACCACTAAAAACTAGACTTCCATATCTTTCATTAGATAGCTTACAATTTAAATTCCATAAACATTTTCCCCGTGAACTGATCACTCTAACACAATTGCAGACTGTAACTGAAATCAAATAATTCACTGCTGACCACTCACTACTGAAACGATCACAACTGCTCACACAAAGTTCAGAAAATTTTGAAACTTACACCACTAAAAACTAGACTTCCATATCTTTCATTTGGTAGCTTACAATTTAAATTCCATAAACATTTTCCCCGTGAACTGATCACTATAACACGACTGCAGACCGTACTGAAATCAAATAGTTTGCTGCTGACCACTCACTGCAGCAACGAGCACAACTTTTCACAGAAAGTTCAAAGAAATTAAAGACTTGTACCATTAGAAACTAGAAGCCCCCTATCATTCATTTGACAGCTTATAATTTAAACTCCATAAATATTTTCCCCACACTCAGTAACTTAAACATCATCACAGGAATAAAGCAACTCAAATATACTCATCGCTTTATCAAACATATAAAACGCAGAGGACTCTTCCACACAGAGAATTCATTCATCAGAGAGGCATATCATTCAAGCTGTCACAAGTTCAATACAAATAAGCAACCAATAAACAGTTTCACAATCTAAAGTAATAAGAACAATTGAATTCTAGGTAAAAGTAATTCAAATTCTCACATGAAGAACTAGATATAAACCTAACATACCTTGCAAGTCAGCAAATTTGTCAGCTGTGACATCACCCGAGAGCAATAGACGGAACTCATCTTTTTCTATATCCTCTTGCTAGTTCTAATGGTAGAGCCCTTTATCACTCCCATTTGCGCTATAATATTCCAGCAGGGCATCATCATCCCACCCCTTCACCAACAAATGGATCAGTTATACAAAAAAAACCTCATTTTGAATCAAATTAAATTTACCCCCAAAGCACCCTAAGCTTAATTCCGACTCCAAGTTTCAAACAAAAACCCCAGTTGAGTTCTTGCAATATCATCACATACCTTATCCGCATATTGTTCAAGATCGAAAATCTGTTCAAGCGGGGTGATTCCACAGAGACCGACAGATCAAGAAACATATAAATGGATGGGTAAAATAGAAGTAAGGATATTTTTTTCATTTTCTGTCATTTTGCTACCGGAATACTTGGTCGGAGGATCATCAACCGTTTCATGAGTATGGATTATAAAGTCAGACTTGGTCCAGGGGTATAAGAGCACTTTATAAAAACTCAGGGGTACATGAGCACTTATCCAAATACTCAGGGGTACCCCTGCATTTTACCCAAAAAAAAAAAAAAGACCAACCAACCATCCCTTAACGAACCAAATGGTTTTAGAAGATTCTCTCTAAGTCAACCTTTTACGAACCCGGTTTTAGTCAAATTGTCAAAGGGCGACGGTATTCTCGCGTCTGATTCTGTGCTGGTGAAAGAAGAAGAGTGGTGTTGAGATTCCAGCTATCGCAGAGGTGAACTGTGAACGTATCCCCAGGTGAACCCCTTTGACTCTGCTCGTTTAGGTGGTAGCATTTCCTTTGTTCCCCCCAAAATATCTAGGGTTTGGTTGGGGATGATGGAGTTCAAAGTGCAAGTGAAGCAGGAGCGCTCGGTAGAGGTTGAATTCCCCGAAAACTTGATTTCCAAGAGAAACGTCGAGGAGAGAGAGAAGGAATTGCTGGGTCTGGAAATCAGCGAAATGGAATTGAAGAGAAAGGAATTGGAGTGTAGTATTTCAAGTCTAGAGCAAAAATCTGAAGAAAAGTTGAAAGTACTTGAAGTAGTAGAGGGTAGTGTGAAGGAAGCACTCATGAAGCTGAAGGGTTGTGCGGGTTTGATTAAGGATGTGGAGGTTCTCCAGACTTGGAAAAAGAACTTGGAGTTAAAAATTGAAGATTTAGGGGTGCATGCAGAAGAGCAATGCCAGTTGCTGGAAAGGAGGGAAAGGGAATTAGAGCTTAAAATTAAGAAGTTTGAGAATAGGGTTAAGGCATTTAAAATCAGGGAGAAGGAGTATCAGCTGAAAAAAGTTCAATTTGTGGATCAAAGTAAGCTGTTGGACAGAAGAGAGAGGGAGTTAGAGCTCAGGATGAAGGATTTTGAAGACAAGGTGAAGGCATTTGCACTTGGAGAGAAGGAGTTTCAGTTGAAAGGGAAGAGTGTTGTGAAAGAGAAGAGAGTTTTTGATGGAAGTTTAAGTGTTGATAATGATTCTTCTAAGTTTCAGGTGGTGCTGGATGGGGAGGATGTGCATATGCTCTTAGGTGGCCACAGAATTAATCTTACCTCAAGAGATGAAGTTTCCAAGGCTCTCCAGTTATCAGGTGATCCTGCTATGCTGGTACTTGAAGCGTTAGAAGTGCTTTATCCTCCCTATCTAGTGAAAATAGGTTTCAAAGGAAATGCTGGCAGAATCTGTATGTTGTTGCTAGAGCAGTTGGTTGTGGTTAGCGCTAACATTAGATCTATACATAAAGAGCATGCTCTCAAACTAGCTCTTAAGTGGAAGGACACCCTGTGCATACGTAATTCTTCGGAGGTGTTGGCCTTCTTGTACCTTTTGGCTTCGTTTGGCCTGGCTCCCTCATTTGATACCAAGGATGTTCTGAAGCTTTTTCAAACTGTTGCCGAGCATGAGAATGCGCCTGCATTGTGTCATCGTCTTGGACTGAAGCATAAGATGTCTGGTGAGAGCTCAAGTTATTCTCAATTTCTTGTTATTACCATCTTTCGATACTTAATTTTTACGTTTTTTTGTCTCCCCATTGGCCCATTTCAATTTGACTGTTTCTCTTTGCTGTTTTGAGACTGTTTTGCAAAATTTAAATTCTTATGGGTTGTTCATTTGTTTATAGTTTATTCCCCTGGTACTCTATAGGTTCTATTTTGACTTCCTTTGCTGCATCAGAAGATATAAAACTCAGTGTGTGTCTCTTTGTCCATGTTGTATTGTTGTTCATAATCACTTCTTTGATGCTGTACCAATGTTAAATAAGCGCGTCTCTCTTATAAATGGCTGCCGCTAGTTAACAGCTGGAAAAAGGAATATCTAGTACAATTAGTCACTTCATTATTCCAAAGAGCTTGTGCAATTTATCCTTCCATGTGCTCCCATACTAACATATTGGTCTTTGATGGAATTTACTTCTGTGCTGTTTATAGAGGCTTTTAGATTCATTAGGATTCTTTGATTGGAAAATCTGGTTCCTGGTAATTTTGTCCCATATTTCCAGTTAAACAAGTTAGAAAGTTGGATCATATGTAATATGTATTGTTGACTTATTGGTAGCCGAGTTTGACACATTCAAGTACGTGCTTTAAATATTTTCGATCTCGAGCCGACTCAATCTTGTAATGATTAACATTTATGTTTCGATCTCGAGCCCACTCATTTAGTTCGGGAGCTGACTCATTTTACAAAACTAGTTCGATTTTTGACTCAGATTTAAAATTTTTGAACTAATATCATATTTAATATCATTTTAACTTCTTTATGTACCATCTTCTCTTTTACTAAGTCCTACTCTCATTCTTTTTTCTTTAGATCATTTGATATATTGTGATCAAATTTTTTTTATAATATATTTACTATCATGCTAGATGCAGACCGTACTTTGCTTATTTGCAGTCCGTATTTTGTTACAATCATAAATACAATAATTTTGATTTATTTATTTGCAACTGTATGCAATAGAAGTAATATACATAATGCATGTGTCAGATATACATAATTGTGGACCATAGCATATATATCGAAGAGTATTTTTATTATTATTTTGGACTGCAAATAAATAAAATAAGGTCTGCATCTAGCATGACCCTATATATATTACATGCATTTACCATTATTCTTAAAAGTGTTATATACATAAATTGTTTATGTTCTCGTAAAGGAGCTTTTATTACCATTTGATCGATTATTAATCGGTCTTAAATTTTTTATTACTATCCCAATCTTGTTCATGAATGTTCGTGTCTGTTCTTACTCTAATAGGAGTATGTTCTTAATATACACACTCACTAGGTCAATACACACTCACACACACACATATAAAACAATAATCTCTGCACTTTTGAAACCCTGTGCTGATATTTTTGAGGATGATTCTCAAACCATGCATGGGCAGATGCAGACTTTATAATAGTTTGGGTGTATATAAAGTCTGGTATTTTAGTCTCATAGTCCAAAATACTGTATGGATTATGTAAAAGACCCTCAATTATATGGTTCATTGGGAAACTTAGCAATCTATGGACAATATTATAATTTTGATGCTATCACAGCGATTAAAATACCGACTGCATTTAGTCTTGCAGTGGACGCAGGAATATTTTTGGATGTAATTGTAATTTGAAATGTAATGAAGTTTCATGATGGAAAACCTGAAAAGAAGAATGATTTTTAACTGTATGTCTAGATGGGAATAACATACGTGATAGCTGCAGTTATTTATGATATAACAAGTTGTTTGTATTTGAAGTGTATATTTAAGATGTTGTCATGATGGAAAAGCATTGTGATAAGGTAAAGAATTTTAAACTGTATTTTGAGTTACAATTAGATACATATTACTACATAACTCCCATAGCTTTCATGGTTGTAAGTACCATTTCCATGTGTATCTACAGTTGTAATGGTAACAAGTGTGGTTTAAAAATTAAAAGTGTACCTTGATATTTAAGGACGTGTCATGTTGAAGCCAAAATTTCGGTCAATGACAACATATTTGTCACGCCATATTTGTACCTTGATATTTTGAGTTGCAATTAGATACATAGCACTACATAACTCCCCGAGCTTTTCATGGTTGCAAATACCATTTCCATATGTGTATCTACAGTTGTAATGTTAACAAAAAGTTTGGCTTAAAAGTGTACCCTTGATATTTAAGGACGTGTCATGTTGAAACCAAAATTTCGGTCAATGACAACATATTTGTCACACCATAACTGATTTTAATTATGAATGATTTGTTTGCTCTTTTGCTTATAACAATCTATTGGTTTGTAGGCCTTATTAAGAAACTCATAAAAAAGAAGCAGCGGATTCTTGCTATTGAATATGCGCATGTGTTTAACCTGGTTCATTTGTTTCCACCTGTGGATCTTCTGGAGGAGCATGTTTTAGATCTGAAGTCAGCTGCTAAGAAACCTGGAACTGAAGTATGTTTTCGTTAAACATACTTTCTTTGCTAATATGTACAGTATATATGTGTGATCCTGTTCTAACATGTAAGTATTTTCGTTACAGGACCTGACTATTTCTGATGAAATGACTGGACTTAAAAAGGTTTTGAAATGCATTTCAGATCATAAACTTGAGTCAGAATACTCTCCTGCTAGCCTTGTGGAAAGGGTTGCTGAGTTAGAAGCTTCGAGGAGAAAGTTGATGACATCCGGCACGAGGAAACGCACTGCCAATGAGGTTCAAGCACCACCACCAAAGAGGGTTGGCCGCTAAGCATCTGGATGTTCTTGAACTAAATATGTAGGATGTCAATGGTTTCTAGGCTGGTAGATAAACTGTTGCGGGGTTTCGCATGCCTTTAACCCCTTCCAAGTGTATACCCAGTTTGACTTTTGGACAAAGGGTAGTTAGCCAAGTTTGATTTTTGGGTGATTCTATTAACACTACCCTATTTTATAGGTGCATCGACAATCTTGGGATTAATGCTGTTGATGATTTTATGTCTCATTGAATCTGAATGCTTAGCTATATCTATATTTATACCTTCGCTACTTTTATACATTTTAGCTACACTCTTGTAAGTTGTATGTGGGATAGTGTCTTTTATACTCCTGGTGTTTTGATACATCTATACTCTGTAGATAAATATATTTAAAACAAAACGTGTTGTTTTCTTATAGATTTTTAGAATTTTTTCGCTTCACCAAAAAATGACACGACATCTTCTTCTGACTTAATTATAAAATTTCCCTAATTTTAATAATTGATTATTTTTTAAAATTAAACCACCTTTGGTGGGGATATATTTATTTGGATCCCAAACCAAAAATTGCCCAAATAGGACATAAGAGTATCATTAGAGCAAGCCCAACAGCTACTCTAAAACAATCTCTATAATGGAGCACCAAATTTCAAAAACTGAATAATTATTTTGCCTCCATCCAACAGTTGCTCTATTTTGTCATTCCATGAATTTGTTGTCATAAATAATAATATATATATTTAATTCTATTTGAGACTTCCGAGGGAGCACATAGTTAGGGCATGTTTGTTTAAACTTATTTCTTACTGTTCTGAATTGAACTGATATCTATGTTTTGAAAAATAGAATCAAAATGTCTAAATTTACTTGAATTTGATCAAATTATATTTTACTGAACTGAATTGAATTTAATTTAATTGAACTGATCTGAATTTTTTTTAAGTAAATCCACCATGGGTGGGGGGAATTTATTGGCACCCCAAACCAAAATAAACCACTTATGGTAAAGTTTTAGAGTCAACAGACATATGCAAAGCTTCCAAGCTTTTAAAAGAATAACCTATTGCAGCTATTCTAGTGATCTAATACTATGGCAAAAAATCCATTCTTTAACCACTTACTTAAGGGAGCAGATTAGTGATTGATCCAACAAAGGTCAAAGCACAACTTTGCCACCAAAAGAGAGATTTCAAGAATGGAAATCCAAAGTATTAGTCTAGATTGCCAAAAGAATTGCTAATCTAGTTTATCAAAAATCCCGTACAAGATTCATGGCTCCATATGAGTTAATCTGGCATGTGTGTATCTGTTCTCCAGCAACTGTGCTGGAGAATTTTATGCTTGTTTCAGATCCTCTTCCATGAGTGTATGATCCTCCATCTTTGTGCCAGCTTCCAAAATTCCCGTAAGGAAAATAAAAACCAGCAGTACCATATATCTTGAAGCCAAACATTAAAAAGTGAATCTAAGTTGTGGCATTCCAATTTTATCAAGCTGTATTATGGCCTGAAGGCTAGAAGGAATCATGCTTGGTGTTAGAAATTGAGATGTTTGCTGCTCACAACACATTTTTGCAATATAGTCTGCAGCAGTGTTACCCTCTCTGAGTGTGTGAGTGATAGGATGCATCAGATAAAGATTATGTAGTTCATGGCAAGTAGAGAAATATTTCCAGTCTATTTTGTTAGGGTTTTGAATCCCTATCAATGCTATGAAGCAATATGTTTCAACCTGGAACTGAGCCAAATTCATTTGGCTCCCTATTTTGTATCCCAACTCTATTGCACATAGTTCAACATTAATAATTGAAGTACATGTAGTGTATTGCATGCATATTCTCATAACATCTCCGTATCTATTTCTAACTATAATACCAAGCCCAGTCTGTCCATTAGATTTATAGCTAGCATCAACATTAATTTTAAAACCATTATCTGGAGGAATCCATTTAATTATTTTAACCGGTTTTGGCCTTTTCCTTTTCAGGAATGGAGCAAACCAATTTCAATAATAAAATGGTTCCTGATAGGGTTCCTAGTCAATGGTGATGCAGTAAAAATATTTGAGATCTGTCTAATGATCTGCTGACACAGAGCCTGAGAATTAGTATTTTGGTTATCATATAGAAGCTTATTCCTCCTAGTCCATAAATTCCAGATCACCACCATAGTAGTGACTCTAATGACTGAAGTATGGACCTTGAATAAGCCAGAATATGATAAATAAAATCTAATTCTCAGTCCCATTGATCTAAAATCAGTAACTCTGATGGCAAGTAACCTATGAATATTTGTCCATATTTCTGCACTAGCAATACAGGTGTTAAAAAAATGTTCTAAGTTGTCAGAGTTACAGTAGTTAGGGCATTTGGAGGGGAGATTAATACCAAATTTAATGAGTGTATCATCAAATGTGAGCAAATTATTTTTAATTCTCCAGATCAAAGTTGACACTTTAGGGGGAATGGGTTTTTTCCAAACCTGATTTAATATTGCATCTTCTGTTCCCCTTCTTCTGTAGCTATTGTAAGCTGACTTGACTGTGAATTCCCCAAGCTTGGATGGCCTCCATATTAACCTATCCTCATGTGAATATATCATATTGGATTCCTGCAATATAGAAATGAAATCAGATTAGATGTAAGGAAGGATTTTCCCTATATACTAATCATTTCTCTGTATGAACTGAGCACGGGTAATTTCTGGGAATGGTATGATCCTTTCTTCAGGCCATTTATAGCACAATGCTCCATTGCCTGTCCAATTAGCATCCCAAAATGAGCATTTTCCTTGGCCATAACAAATGTATGAATTATTATTAGCATGCTCAGTCACTTGGCAGATCCTTTGCCAAATATGGGAGTTTCTATGTGATGGTGGAAGAGACCATAGGTACCTTGTCCATATGGTTTCATTTTTTTGAAGCTTCCACCACATCATACTTGAGAATGCCTCTACAAAAGCATTTATATCTCTGAAACCCAATCCATTTTCATTTTTGGGTAAGGCAACTATCATCCATTTCCTCCATATCCTTCTTTGACCATAGCTAGACTCTCCCCAGTAGAATCTAATTGCTATCTTCTCCATCTGTCTGATAACAGTCTTGGGTGGTTTTAGGACAGAAAAATAATGTACTGGAATGGCTAACAATACATGATTTATTAGTACCATTCTGCCAGCACCTGTCAACCAATGATTCTTCCAGTTCTGAGTAGCCTTTTCCATCCTTTCCAAAATTGGCTGATAATATATTACTTTGTTCCTGCCTCCAAAGATTGGTATTCCCAAGTACTGGAATGACATTTTTCCTTTCTTCATTCCCAGTGTCATCTTATTGGTTGACCTTATGCCTTGTGGTAGCAGGGTGTGTGTAAAACTCAGATTTTGAGAAATTTATTTTTTGACCTGAGACACACTCATATGCTTCTAAGAAATACTTAACACTTCTCATATTCTCCTTCTTTGAGCTAATGAACAATGCAGTATCATCTGCATACATTAAATGAGTGATTGTGTCTACACCTGTTGGCATGATGAATCCTTGAATGTACCCAATGTTAACTAATTTCCTAATTCCTCTTGAGAATGCTTCTGTAACAAGATTGTATAGAAATGGGGACATTGGATCTCCTTGTTTAATCCCCCTAGAGGATGGGAAAAAACCTGAGGCTACACCATTAATTAATACAGAAAAATTAGCTGCTGCTATATTCTATAAAATAATTCTGGCTAAGGTACCATGGAAACCAAAATGAAGTAGTATAGAATTCAAAAAACCCCAAGAAACTCTGTCAAAGACTTTTTGCATATCTAATTTGACAGTCAAATTGTTATTCTTTTTCCTACACATCAGTCTGGTCATCTCTAACATCTGGATAATGTTATCTGAGATGTCTCTGCCTTTGATGAAAGCAGACTGCTCACTTGAGATTACCTTACTCATCAGAGGTTTTACCCTTTCTGCCAGTAACTTGGAGTAAATTTTATTCAGAAAATTAGATAAACTAATTGGTCTGAATTCTGAGAAGGAAGATGGGTTGGGTTTCTTTGGGATTAATGTTAGCCATGTGCTTGATATTGCATTTGGGATCAGTGCACCTCTCAAGAACTCATTAGCTGAGTGCAAGAGGTCCTCTTTGATAACTTCCCATGAATTTCTGTAGAAAGCACCAGAGAATCCATCTGAGCCAGGTGAGCTATCCTTGCTCAGATCAAAGACCACTTCTTTGATTTCTTCAATGGTTGTAATCTTCATCAACTCCCTATTTTCCTCTTCTGTTACTAATTTTAGGATTTGAGAGGTGAACAGATCAAGATATGTCCCTGCCTCTTCATTCCCTGGATCTGTTAATAATGTCAGGTAGAAATGTACGCCTTCTTCTTTAATTCTGGCAGGATCAGTAATCCAATTATTGTCCATGTATTTGATCTTACAAATCCTCGCTTTCCCAATCTTTTCTTTCACAGTATTGTGGAAGAATTTGGTACTTGTATCTCCTTCCTGTAGCCATCTGATATTGGATTTCTGCTTCCATAAAATATTTTCCTCCTTTATGGCCCTCTCCAGTAGAATCTGTCCTCTATTTGATTCTTCTAAGTCCCTCTCATTTCCAGTACTTTGAAATCTCTCTTCCAATGTTGCAATCCTCTTCTCAGCCTCTAATAGGTTCTTGTGCACATTTCCAAAATGTTCTAGATTCCATGCCTTAAGTGCTATCTTCAACCTTTTCAGTTTAAAGACCATATTAGACATTCCCTGATAAATGCTTGGTTGTGTCCAATTTTCTTCAACTAGTGAACTGTAATCAGACCTATTCAACCACATTTGTTGAAATCTAAAGGGTTTAGGTGTATGCTCACTAGATTCCTGTATGGAGAGGAGCAAGGGATTGTGATCTGAGGTTGTCCTATTTAGGATCTGTATTGAGCTATGGGGATAAAATTCATTCCATGATAAATTACTCAGTCCTCTATCTAACCTCTGAAGCAGCAAATCATTCCCATCCCTTCTATTAGACCAAGTGAATCTATTTCCAACTGTATGCACCTCCTATAATGCCAGACTATCTATGATCTCATTAAAATCAGCTATACTACTTAATGGGGGCTTAGTTCTACCTCTTCTCTCACCAATGGAGGTTACCGTGTTAAAGTCCCCTATATAAATAGTGGCCTTCCGTGGTAATCTAGCTAGATCATTCCATAAAGATTTCCCCAATCTTCTAAGCACTTTAGCATATATAAAGACAACATTCCACTCAGTCATAGTAGATGAATCAATTATTTTTGTCAACACATACTGATCACTCTGATCTAAAATATCAACAGAGAAATTATTGTTCCACATAATCCATATTTTTGTATGTTGTGCAGGGTAAGCATGTTGAAAGTTTAGTACATGTTGTAAAGTTGTAATCATGTTATTATCATGCATTGGTTCAATGACACATAATAGTGAAATATTATGTATAACTACCAAAGTTTGAAGTCTGTCAATGGAGGTTCCTAAACCTCTTATATTCCTTATGAGCATATTTCCTATTGTTCTATGATTAATCATTAAACATGATATTTGACTTTTTGCTTAGGTCTCAGCAACGTACTAACACTATCACTAGAGCTGGCAATAGGTTTTTTTTGTTTTTTTCTTATTTTCCCGAGTCAAGATCTCTCTATTCATAATATTGTCAGATATATGCATGTCCCCATCTAATACTATACTAACATGCATGTCAGGTTCACACACATACATATCTGGTTCAGTAATTACTTTAGGCATGCTCACATCTTTCAGGTCAGAGATGTTACCTTCCATACCTATACTGGCTGGATGGCTATAATCTTTTGGTTTGTCTGATCCAGTACTACTTATTCTGGAGACATTTTGTGTTTTATTTCCTTCCAGTGGAGCTATTTCTTCCAATGGTTGGAATATTTCTTCATGACTCTCATCTGAAAGTTCTGAGTCCTGCAAAATAGAGAAGGTATTTGATACCTCAAGGGGTGAGTGGTAAGGAACAATATCCAATTTTGGAGAGCTATTCCTATTTTTCATTTGAGCCTTGAGTTTTGTCACATGGTGATCATCATAAGCATAGAAGGATACAGTGGGATTTCTCCCCTTTTTTTCAGGCTGGCTGGTGAGAAGTACAAAGGTTGGAGACTGAACTGGAGAGTTCAGAGTCTTTTCTGCTTGGTTGGTATTTTCCTGGAACAACACCATTTCATTTGAAGTCTCCTTTGTTTTCTGAATTTGTGCTCCAGTGTCCTTTTCTGCTGTAGATAGCCCTGATGATCCAGCCTCAGCAGCCTGACTTTCCTTCCTTCTCCATGTTCTTTTCAATTCAGGATGGAGATGCACACACACTGTTTCATCATGTCCTATTTTCTTGCAAGATTTGCAATAAGCAGGCATTTGGTGATATTCCACAGGGCATTCCTTATAGCTAACAGTTCTACCTATTGGAATTGATGTGATTCTATCTTCTTTCAAATCGATTTCAATATACATTTTTATGACTGATGGCCTAGTGATGCCAGAAGTCGCTGAGTCCATTTGATAAACTTTCCAAGCTGACTAGCAACATCTTGTATCAAACTTTTGTTATAGTAATAAATTGGAACATCCTTAACTGAAACCCTTACCGGTACAATTGAGGACTCCAAATATGGATTGAAGTCTTGTGTCCACTTCAGCACTTTCATCGTAGAGCCTGCTATTGACCAATATGGCTGGAGCCAGAATCTGTTGTAGTCTTCCTGGTCTTTGAAACAAATCAGGATGTGTCGGTAATCCAGCAATCCGATTTGAAACTGCGACTGGAATCCTATGCCATTGAAAGCTTCGTGTATCTTCTCCATTGGTGGCTTTCCTCGATTGAATTTGCCAATCAAGGCATTATCATAGTGTGTTGCGAGAACATTCACCGAATCAGGATCATAGAGGCATGCTGGGCGCCCATTTAATTGCGTGATTGAAGGTCTGATTTCTGGATTAGATGGTAGATCAGAGAAAAGGGGAGGCTTTTTGTTGGCTAGCGCTTGCAGAAAAAATTTTCCGGCCACTGTTCCGGCCGGACCCGGCGGCGTCGCCGCCATAGAATGGCAGTTTATTGGCGTTATCAGTAAGGAAGGGGATTTTAATATTTTTATGTGTGTGAAAATGTGGATGATTAAGAAAGTATATGATAAAAAAAGAAATAAAAGTAGTAATCAATGACATCATTAAATTTTAGAGTATGAAAGAGGTCTAGCCCATATGTCTTTTCAATCTTCCAACTTTACCACATTATATTTTAGAGTATGTAAAAGCGTAGCTGTTGGAAGCAATAATGAAGCTAAAAAGGGTAAATTTAGCTAAAAACTCTATTATAGAGTAACTGTTGGGCATGCTCTTACAAGGCAAAGCTGAAAAAGCTTCAAAGCTAATGTCTCTTCTCTATGAACTAAGTGAATCGAATGTATCAAGTTTAAGCATCAAATCATTGGAACGGGGAGCGACTTAGTGATCGAGTTAACAAAGACCGAAGCACAACTTAGACACCCATATGATTGATAGCTAAAACTATTTCATTTTCTGATAGTATTAACAAAATTAGCTTCTGTCCAGCTTCTTCATTCTGTAGTGCAACAGAAAGATTATGTATGAAGCTTGTTTAGCTCCCCAATATCATGAGCAGTTCCACTTCCCAGTTGTTGGTTCCTGGCTGCTACTCCTATCATGCAAAGCAAAAAAGGCAGCATTTTCTAGTGGAGAAATAAGCATCCTGCATCATCATAAGTTCTGATAGAGGACATCCCAATTTTATCTAGCGTAATGATCCCTTTTAAAGGAACATGTGCCTAATGTAAGAGTATATGTCACTCAACTTGTTTGCAAGGCTGTGCTTTGCTAGAGATCAGCACGTTCATCACCTTCTCTGAGGACATGTTTTATTCCTTCAAGAGGTAGCACGAACTGCATTTCATAACATAAAGAGTAGTGCTTCCAGTTACAACTTAAAGGTTTTAACACCCCCACAACAACATTTTTACAGTCAGCTTTTATGGTATAAGTGGAGAGGTTCAGCTCAGATGCTGCTAGTTGTCCTTGCTTAATTGCCAGAAGTTCAGGGCGAAGAGGGGATATGCATTGTATGAAAGACATTCTTAATAATATAGTATCCCCTTTCCATTCCCTAATTATGATGCCTATGCCACATGTTCCCTGTTTGAAAGCAGCATCCACATTTACCTTATAACCTATATCAAGGGGAAACAATTTGATGATCTTGACTATTCTAGGCCTCTTCTGTTTGAAGAAGGGCACAGGTCTAGCTGAGATCAAGAATTGATTTCTCTCATGATTACCTATTTTTGGATGAGTTATAAAAATCAGGCTGTTTGCCTTATGATGTCTTCATAGATAGAGTCTATTTCTTCTAGTCCATAGGTTCCAGAAAGTAACCATATCGGTCATTTTAATTACTCCCTCAATCCCAGTCAAAGTTGCAAACTTTCCTTCTTCGGGTGTCCCAATCAAAGGTGCCCCACTTTTCTTTTATGGTAATGCTATTTTATTTTCATCCAATGATTTCATCCACTTTCTTCTTAAATTCTGTCTCCACCATACACTTCACCATCCAAATTTCAACTTCTATTTTCTCTTTCTGTAGCTTTCACTAGGACTGAGGGAGTACCTTTGTGTGAACTTTAGAAAAGTCTCTACATGACAAATAAAAATTCAATCTTCCATGCAAAGTATGGAAGGAAGAGACTTTGAAAACAGTGAGAGTATGTATTGAATTCTATACCTCATTGTCCACTGGTTAAAATAGTGCTCTATGGAGTCACTGTGTCAGCATAAGGGACATTTAGATGTAAGATGAAAACCAAATTTGACTAGGACATCAAATGTCAGTAATTTATTTTTCATCCTCACAAGAAAAGAGAGATTATGCAGGCAGTGAGATATTCCATACCTGTGCAAAATTAGCATTTGGATGATCCCTTCCTTTTAGACTATGGTATGCAGGTTTGACGGAGAAGTTTCCATTCACTCATGGTTTCCATATAAGCCTATCCTCATGTGTGTGCTCCAGTTGAGATGCCTGCAACAAAGAGATAACACCAGTAGCCAAGTGTGGCTCCAACAGGTTAATGTAATAATTCTTCATATTGAAGAATTGAGCAACATTGATATCAGTGAATGGAAGTGCTATGTGATGTGGACATATGTAAAAAAGAAAGCCTATTCCCAACCTATTCCCAACCCAGAAAGAAGAAGAGCCTCTACCACGTAGTATGGCTGTTTGAGAAATGGCAAATTCTGTTATCCCACATATTCTCCTCCATGTATGTAAACTCTTATAAGATTCAGGGACACAGATATTTTGTCCATAAAGTGCTATTTTCTGCATCTTCCACCAAAGCTTGCAGGAAAAGGCTTTTATAACTGCCCGGGGGTCCCTGAACCCTATGCCATTTTCTGCTCTAGGCAATTCCAGTTTACTCCACCTCCTCCAACTCTTCATTTGTCAGACTATCCCCAGAAGAATTTTGATGCAATCCTCTCCATTTTCCTAAAAACTGTTTTGGGAAGACTTAAGACAGAGAAGATGTAAGTAGGGATGGCCATTAGAACATTTTACCAACACCATTCTTCTAGCTAGTGTCAACCAATGGTTCTTCTAGTTGGAAACTGCCCTTTCCATCCTCTCTATTACTGGCTGATAATGAATAACCTTATTTCTGCCTGCAAAAATGGGAGCTCCCAAGTATGTGAAGGATATTTCTCCTTTACTCATTCTTAATATCCTAGTAATGGATCTGATATGGTGGACATTGGAATTAGGCTACACAAAGTAGTCTGATTTATTGAAATTTATCTTCTGCCCTGAACTTGGCCTCCATATACGCTTTCAGTCTTCTCAAATTTCTTTTGCTAGCACTGGGGAATATGGCCGTGTCATTTGCATACATTAGGTGAAATAGAGGTTGCACAGATCTAGGCATTATGAAACTGTCTAAGTACTGGATACTGAACAATTTTTTAATACCTCTAGAGAAGGCTTCTGTCACTATATTGTAGAGAAATTGTGAGATTTGATCACCTTGATTTATTCCTCTATTAGAGCTGATAAATTCTGATGCCACTCCACTGATCAAGACTGAGAACATATAACTTTTATGTTTGGCAAAATTAATTTAATAAATGATCCATGGAAATCAAACTACAGCATAACTGTGTTAAGGAAAGACCAGGAGACCCGATCAAATGCTTTATGCATGTCCATTTTCACCACTAGGTTCTTGTATCTAGGGTCCCTGTTCAACAGTCTCACAATTTCCATCATTTGCAATATATTTTCTTGAATGTCTTTGCCTGCCATGAAACCAGTCTGCTCCTTAGATATAAATTTAGGCATAAGTGGCTTAACCCTCTCCATTAAATTTTTGGAGTAGGTCTTATTGGAGAAAATGGATAGACTGATTGGCTAACCAAGTACTGGCTATTGCTTTGGGTAGCTTATGTTCTCTCATAAATTCTTGAGCTGAGTTCAGTAAATCACTCTTGACTATTTCCTAGCAATGAGTGTAAAAATGGCCAGAGAAACCATCTGAACCTGGAGCTCCTTCCTTGTTGAGCTCAAAAACTACCTTTCTAAGTTCATCCATGTCAATCTGTTCCATCAGGGCTTTATTTTCTTCCCCTGTGATGAGTGTAGGAATTTGAGATTTCAAGTGATGTAGGTATTTTCCAGTTCTGTTAGTCCTAGAGTCATTTAGTAGTTCTTGACAGAATCTGAATCCCTCATCCTTGATCAATTGAGGATCTGTAATACACTCTCATGTTCCTTTATTTATTTATTTATTTTGTAACCCTAGCCTTAGTTCTCTTTTCATTCGCAAAGTTGTGGAAGAAGTGTGAGTTGACATCCCTTTCCTTTAGCCATTTTGATGGATGTCTGGAACCCGCGCTTGATCACGAACCCGTCTAACGAACTTATCTACAAGACAAAGCCCTAGGGTTGTCCAGGGGTAGACACTCCGACGCTCAAGTTAGCGAATAGTTTAGAGAAGCTTATATGCGTAAGGCGTAGTATGTATGTAGCATGAGATAGAGAGGTCTACCAAACCTTTGGTATTTATAGAGCTACAATCCGCACATTTCTTTCCAAGTGCAGAGGACGTTTTCATCCCATATTTCACGAATCCCCAAACTCTTGTTCAACTTCAACCAGTAAGTGCTCAATCCTTATATTTTTTTATCTTTGTTTGCTTTTTGTTTGCTTTATTCCTCGTCATATTTCCCCCCATCCTCTCTGGAATCATGTCGAGCAGCAGTAGTAAAACAAATTCCGTCCCCCGAACTGATAGTAGAGATGATAAGAACGCTCTGGCCGAGGAGATTAGCTCCCATGACCGCCGGAGAGCAGAAATAGCCAGTGGGAAGAGACCGATGGAGTTGAAGAGGAAACCTTCGAGTAAGGAGAAGAGTTTATTGATGATGGCGCTGCGGGCCCAGATGGAGAGTGGTGGTTCCATGGTGGCACGTGCACTATAAGGGGTGCCGCCGGCTCGTGATGAGGGTAGTAGCAAGATGTCAGTGAAGGATGAGAATGCACGTGCAGTTGCTGCAGTTTTTGTCGCTGGCTGTCGATATTCCTTTCCTAGTAACCGTGACCTTATATATATAGATGATAAGTTGCCCACCTCGGAGCTGGTCACTCCGTCCCGGGGGATTATTTATGGGAGGTTTATACAGCATGGGCTAGCCTTTTCTTTTCCTCCACAGTTGGAAGAATTTTTGAATCACTATAAAGTGCATCCAGGGCAACTTCACGCCAATGTGATAGCGTTAATTATGGCCTTGTTGACTTGGTGTGCTCGCAAGGGCTATAGCCCCAATCTTGAGTTACTGCGGAGCTTGTACAAAGTGGCTGTTGTGGAAAAAGTAATGACCTTAACACCCTAAGATGGTAGACTAGGTAGACCGTTCGAGATATCAACCAAAAGAAAGAAGTGGGACAAGGTGAAAATGACCTTTGACCAAAAAAAGTATCCCGTGCCCCGCTGGAATCATAAGGTTAAGAACGAGACCAAGAATGACTTTCGGGTTCCCCGTCGTCTGCTCGAGATTGTATAGAAACTTCTTGCTGAAAATATAAAACTTGAGGATGAAAAATTTGTGCCAGGAGATCATCAGATGGACTGGTTGTGGCCTATCTAGACCTTCAGATGGCTAGATGAAGTGCCGAAGAGGACCCTTAAGAATGGCAGTTATCTGAAAAACGTCTATTTTTACCAGGCCAAGGATGGTTTTAACATTGAGTGGTATGAATCCACCGTGATAAATGAGCAAGATCCTGTTGCAGCGGCAAATACCGCTCGAGCTCGAAGGGTTGCTGAGGAGCGGAAGGCTCGAGAGAGAAAGAGAGCAAGTTACTTCCCGAGGGCCCATGACGCCCTTGAACGAGGAGAGTGGTGGCTTTATGGCGGATGCTCGGCGTCCTTTGAAGAGGTTATTCCGAGGCTTAAGGAGGTCTTTCCCCGTCGTTTTGTGGAATCGGATGTGGTAGACCCAGTGGTTGTACCAATGACACGAGATCCTTCCGAGGAGGGTGGTGATAAAAAAGCTGTCTCGAGGTCCTTGGTGGTCGTCGTTTACCACCAAAATATTCCTGCAATGCTTAGAATATAGATTAGTATAGCAAGTAAGCAAGGTCGAATCCCACAAGGAGCAGATTATTAACTTAACTTCCCTAAAGATCAGATTTGGTTTATAGTTACCAACTTTTTACTTGAGAGTGCTTTTATTAACTACTGTAAAATAGAGACTTATGATGATTCCTGTAAATGTCTAGCTTGGCTTTACAGTGTTTTTTTTCTTTTGTTCTAATGTGTTGCATCTTCTGTGCAGTGGTTTCCCCAATCATTGGAAACATAGCTAGCGAGCTAGCGCTGATTAATTCAACAGCGGGCACATGGTTTGGCTGAAGAGAAGAAGAGGAAAGAGATGGAGTCCAACGAGGGGTCTGCTGAAAGCAAGGAGAGAACCTCTAAGAAGTAGAAGCTTGACCTCGAGCCATTAGAAGGGTTCGAGGAGTATGTAACTCTTCCTGTCAGCACCATCTCGGAGTCTGAGCCCGAGAAATTCCAAGAGTTCCTTGAGATTAGCTAGGTATTCCTTCTAACCAACGTTTAGTGTCTCTTTATTGCGGGTAAGGTTTCAAACTAACATTTTGTTTCTTTGGCAGACATTATCTGATTCCCGCAGGGGTGCTGCAACCGTGGAGAGCCAACTGGAACATATGTAGGGGTCAGTTAAGGCTCTTTACACTCGCTGCCAAGTTCTAGAAAGCGAGGCTAAGGAGAGGCTGACAGAAGTAGAGCAGCTAAAGACGTAGGTTGCTGAAAGGCCCCGGTTCATCTGAGCTGATTGAGCAGCTATGTAATGAGGATGCTAAGGAGAGGGCTGAGAATGAGGTTATTGCCCAAGAGAAGAAGACTCTAGCTGACAACCAGAGGGTCCGGGAAGCCCTTTTCCTGGATATGGGAAAGGAGGTTGATGCTTTAAGAAGTGAAAGGGACCGATATGCCGATCCCGTTAAGCAGAGACAGTTACTCCAAATGGTAATGGAGTTTTGTGCTAATTGCCCCGAGATGAGGGATTCAGGGAGAATAGAAATAAAATCTACCATGGATCCCAACTCCAAGACATGTGGGGGTCTCTTCAGATATTCCTTGGAGAGAAGGATCAGGAGACACTGTTTCGTTTATACAACTGACCTGATGCTGCTCAGGGGCTGAAGGAGCTAGAAGAGGGGCTGCGTCGAGCAGGAAGCTTCTAGACGAGTTTGGAAGCAATGGATATGGTAGTGACCCTGGAAGATTTCAAAGAGAGGATCAGGCCCTGTATCCTGACTTGTCCTTTCTGGTGGAGAGGGCCGTTGAGAATGAGCCAACTGCGAACCAGGATCAGGATCAGCAGCTGAAGAATGTAACCCCTTACAGCCTTAACTCTATTTAGGAGATTTGAATGATTTTATCGCCTCATATTGGCTTTCTTGTAATTTGAACATCGTATTTCTTCGCATATTGACTTTCTTCATTTTTCTCTTTATTTCCAGTATCGCACCGCGTCTTGTACGTGTTGGCAGTGTATATATAAGTCTCTTTCTCAAATGTACGTGGATCTGCAAGCTGAGAAAAAGGATTTGAAAGGATTCTCTAGCACAGTCCGAGAAGAGAGGGACTTGCTCCGTCGGCCGCAGAAAGATTGCTTGGACTGGAGGACTGAGCTGAGGAGTCAGCTAGATGAACTCCAAGAGAAGTATGCCCATCTTCAAACTGTTAATGACGATATTCTGAAAGCCAATGAAGATATCGCTCGTGAGTTGAAGAAAACTGTAAGCCGCCTGAGAGAAGCCAAGTCTGAGGGCCACAATAAAGATACCCGTATAATTTATCTTTGGAATGAGGCTTATGATGTTAATCACAAGTTAATAGTCGTTAGTGATGAATTAAGAAAATGTAAGATGGAACTAGCTGCTTGCAAGGTCCAATTTGAGGAATTTGAGGCTCAAGGTGTGTTTTCCACAACTCCAGGTGAATCTTCCTCGGCCCCGAGTTCGAGTCAAATGGTGAGGTATAATGCCCGAGGTGGTGAGTCTCAAGGAGTACCAAGTCGTTCTGCGGGGATATTACACGGAAGGGGAAGATGAGAGTCTTCCTCTACTCCGAGCTCGAGGCAGATGATAGGGCGAGGAATTCGAGGGGATCAAGGCGTAACAGGACCCTTTTCTCGGTCCGTATCTAGAGGACAGAGAGGAGGTTCTCTCATTTCCTCAAATTTAAGGCGAATGTCTGAGGAATATAATAAGGGCCGTAGCCTCCGAGGTGGTCAAGGACGTACCTCTTCTTCCTCCCGCGGTCAAGGACGTGCCTCAACTTTCAGGGACCTATTAGATGGATAGGAAGTATTATGATGCATTGACATCTATTTAGCCTTTTGTGAAGACTTTTTATCCTCGAGAAGATTGATTTTTAGGCTATTAGAGTCTAATTTAACTTATATAGGATAAGCATCAACCATGCACCTTTTAAGTATATTATCTTGGCACAAGCTTAAGAAGATTGACCATCAAACTTTTAGAGTCTGAATGACCTATATTTGATAGGCGTCAGTCGTATGCTTATTGGAAGCATATTATCTTGAGTTTATTTTATTTTTGCCTATGGTGATTGTGGCTCAACATGTGGTTCGAGCAGCCTATATTAGATAAGCATCAATCACACGCTTATTGGAAGCGTATTGACTTAGGCATCAATCGTGCTTATGCTTTGTAAGGCATAATGTCTCTTTATTTAGAGAAATGGCGACTGCTTGAAAATTAAATAAGATTGTTGTAAAAAGAATAAATTGATTCTTCGAGCTCGTGCCTCAATAAAATGGAAAACATGGGATATCCCTTAATTTAGGGTTCAAATAAAAGGAAAGAAGGATAGAAAGAATCTCGGCCCTTAGGCCTTATTGAAGTAGTTTCTCCTTATTTGGATAAGGTCTAATTGGTTTCAAGCTCCATGGTACCTGCGGAGGTAGGGCACCATCATCACCGTGTGTAGATGTTCTCCCTCGCGGGTCTGCAAGAGGTAGAATTCCCTTGGTTAGGCTTTGAAGACTCTGTATGGTCCCTTGGGCCTTGACTTCAATGCTCCTTCCAACTTTCTCGTGCACCACGGAACTACTGGCATTACCAGATCTCACTACTTGAAGGGTTGATGGCGGCGTTTGTGCCAAAGCGCAGTCATCTCCGCATATGCCTCAGATTCAAAGTGAAATACTAGAGGCTATTCGATCTACGGATCTTGCCAAAGAATTCCCGAGTTCGCGTTGATGATTGAGACGTTGCTTCCTCTCCTGGCGTCTTTGATGGCCGTAATCATCCAGGAACGTGCCACTCCTTGATATCCTCTTATGGACGCCACCCCTTGACTCGCATGGAACTTTATCATGAGGTGGTAAGGAGATCATACGGCCTTAGCCTGGCACATCCATGGTCTGCCGAGGATGATGTTGAATGGTGTGATCGTGTTCATCACCACGAATATGCAGTAGAGGGTAAGGCTTCGTGGCCCGTCTGCCACCTGGACTAGAAGGGTGATCTCCCTAAAGGGTATTACCGGATTTTCCGTGAAGCCCTAGATCGAACCGGTGGGCTTGAACTCCAGTTTCTCGAAGGAGTCATAGAAAATGACCTCGACTCCACTGCCGTCATCCACAACAAAGACTCATCTGACCAGGGAGTTTTGAATGGTTGCCGAGATGATAAGGGGATCAGAGTAAGGTACTTGGTTGGGCACAACATCCTCATTTGAGAATGTGATAGTCTCCTCGGGGCGAAACTTCTTGTTAACTGGCTCGGTGTGAGGTATTGCTGTAACACTAGCTTTCGGCTTAATTAGAGAGACTTCTTCGCCCGTATAGCCGTTAATGCCATTAATGACCCGGTTAGCTTCGTTCGGCGGCGGCGGAGGAGGATCTTGGGGGTTATTTCTCCCATTCCCCTAGTTTTTGTTGTTGTTGTTGTTGTTGTTGTTCCTTGGCCCATCCTTCTTTTTCTGCCAAGGCTTTCCCCCATATCTTCGTTGGGTGCCTTGGTTGTCCACAACTAGTGAGGGGGCAGTTTGCTGGACAATTCATTGACGGATCAGCTTCTCTATCTCATTCTTCAATTGGAAGCACTCCTCCGTGTCATGGCCTCGATCCCTATGGAACTGACAGTACTTAGGGGATCTTTGTCGCTCCACCGATTCTTTCATGGCAGGAGGGTCCTTAAGAAGGTGTCGGTGAATGGATATAATTTTTTCCCTAGTCCGAGTTAGGGGAGTGTAAGACTTCTCCGGTTTAGGCACCTTCAGTCTGGGCTCCTTGGTCTTGTTGTCCGCGTGCGGGTCGCGATCGTGTTTACCCGTTACTGCGTTCACCTTGCTGGCATATTTCTCCATGATAGTTTGGAGGTGCTGGACATTTGTAGGGTTCTTGGTTGCCAACTTCATCCTTAACCCGTCGTCATTGACATTCATATGGTACATATTTACCATAAGAATGTCTATTAAATCGTAGTACTCGGTTGCTAGATCCATATACCTGTGGTAATGTTCTTTCACAGCCTCTCCCTCCTTGTGGGGAACATAGCCGAGATCGCCCATAGATTTGGTGAACTTCTTCTTCTGAAAGAATGCTAGGAGGAGATATTTAGCAAAGTCTCTGTAATGAAACAGGCTACCCGGGGTGGTTTGATTGAACCAGGTTTGAGCTTTTCCACACAGGTAACTGGAATTATTTTGCAGATCTCCAATTCATGGAAATTCCTGATTTCCATGGTTTTGTAGAAAACCGACTGGAATTCTCGAGGGTTGCTGGTCCCATCGTATGTAGGAAGGTGTTCAGGAACCTTTTTTGTGCTATCATAAAGGAGGTTCGCGATGTGACACGAAAAGGGGGAACGAGCTGACTGCCCTCACTACTACAAAGGGGTGGATGCAAGAGACATATTTAAGGCGTTTGATGGAGCGCAATTTTTCCGCCTTGATACATACTTGCGAGTTTGCAAGCTTCTCTAGACAGCAAAAATAAAATAAATTTAAGACGTAAATCACCTGTCAAAGGCGGGAAGTGGGTTTGTCGTGAATGTATATGAAGTTAAGGCGGAAAATGTTTTTCCACCTTAAAGGGAATTAGTAGTCACGACATCGCCACCATCACAGTAAGGAAAATGATGTTCTTGCGAGGTCGTAACAAAAAAGCGTTGGTATTATGATTCAAAATTTTGTTTGTTGCGATGTTGTTACAAATTTAACTCAAATTTTAGTTAGGCTTGTATATGTTTGCATGTCATAACTGGGTCGGAAGGTAATGTATGAGCAGGTGGCGATATCGTGACTAAACACGCCAAATTTGAACTACAGTGCAAGTTTGTGTGATTGAATTGTAGCGATTTCGCAAGTTACACAGAAGTGGTTGCGGAATTGAGGCGATATCGTAAGATATCCGCTTGCAATCGCAGTTTCATTAAGGATTGGCCGTTCAAACACAAAAAAACAGATTTTAGAAAGTATTTTTGAGGTGGGTATTTTCGGATTTACAAATGGATGATTAGTTCCAATTGCTTGGAGGTTTGACCGTTGCCTTCTTGGATTAGGTACGTAATACTTTCGTAATGTGTTTGTTTTTGTCTTGATATTGGTTGGTTTTATGTATAATTTTGTATGACGTTTGGTTGATTTTGTTGTTTGTGTTACTTTAGTATGTAGTTTATCATCGGAAGCCAGTGGATTAGTAGTATTGTTGAAGGCTAGGCCCTTGAGCAGCTGTTTGTAAGATTTGTGAATTATGGACCGCGAAAGAATAATGAACGAGAATGCTCGATTATCGAAGGAGTATTAAGATTTGGTGGAAAATTTCATAGATGTTGGCTTGCGACATTCTAGGCAGAATAGTATAGGAGGGGTTAGATCTCCATGAAACAAGTGTAGAAACAACACCATATTTGAATATATTTTTGTAGTGCGCGAACATTTAATTTGTAAAGGATTTGAAAAAATCTACACTGAATCGGTTTGGCATGGGGACGGCCATTATGGAAGTGAGCAGGTTGAGATGGAGGAGGGAAGTTCCGAGGAAATCCTGCAGTATAATGAATAGCTTTCAGACATGTGTGACGATGTTGTTATGGAGTTTGTTGGGAAGAAAAGTGTGTTGGAGGCAATGTATGACGATAAACAGACAAGCTTATATGTTGGGGCTACGCATTCTAGACTGGGCGCAACATTGTTGTTAATGAACCTAAAGGCAATGCATGGTATTTTTGATAAAGGAATGACGGAATTGCTAGAGTTGGTGAAAGAGTTAGGGTGTGTTTGGTTGGGCAAGTTTTTGCAAAACTTGGACTATCCAAGTCCAGTTTTGTAAAATCTTGTTTGGTTCACCAAGTTTCCCAAAATCCAGACTTGCAAAATCCAAAAAATCAATCAAACATTTTGTTTCATACTCACAAAATCCAACCCAACCAAACAAAGATTTTGCAAAACCAGACTCTCAAAATCCCAAACAAAAACCCAAACTCCCAAAAACTTAAAACAAAAACCAGACTCTCAAAAATGTGACGAACCAAACACACCCTTACTTCCTCAGGACAACTTTTGTCCTGACAGGGTTTATGCTGCGCGGAGATATTGTGTCCTATGGGCATGGAGTTCACTAAGATTCACGAATGCACGAATGATTGTATGTTGTACAAGGGGATTGTTGATTCTCTGAGGGATGATTGCAAGGTGCAGTGAGTCTAGATGGAAAAAAAGGAGGGAAAGGTCGAGGTATGTGGAGAAACAGTGACAACATCAACAAAGCAAAGTCCTACTAAGGTGATGTGGTACATGCCTTTGAAACCGAGATTGACGCGTTTGTATGCTAATCCAGTTGATGCAAAATTGTCAACATGGCATGCTGATAGGGTTCGAGAGGAAGATGATATTATATCTCACGCTTCTGATGGTGATCAGTGGAATAAGATGGATGCTATGTACCCAGAATTTGCTAATGAACCCAGGCATGCGTGACTAGGACTCTCTACTCATGGAATGAACCCTTTCGGCAACATGTCTAGCACCCACAGTTCATGGCCAGTGATGCTTGTTATTTATAATATACCTTCATGGTTGATGATGAAACGAAAGTATGTGCTTTTGAACACTATGATCTTGGGGCCTAAGCAACCTTGTAATGACATTGATGTATATCTAGCGCCTCTTGTTGAAGAGTTGGAATCCTTATTTAAGCATGGGATTCATATTCCTGACGGAAGTCGAGGGGACACAAAATTCAAACTTAAAGCCATGTTGATGTGGAGCATCCATGATTTCCCTGCTTTGGGTAACCTTGAAGGGTGTTCTGTGAAAGGTCATTTTGCATGTCCAGTATGTGGGAGCAACACCAGTCATTGTCAATTAAAGCACGGTGGTAAGACTGTTTATCTAGGTCATAGACGATTTCTACCTAGCAGTCATCCGTGGAGGAGTGCTAAGAAGTGGTTTAACGGTCAGGAAGAGCACGGTGTTGCCCCCGTCCCACTATCAGGTAATGAAATATTGGAAAAAGTAGCGGGCATGGAGTATATGCTGGGAAAGGGAAAAAAGAAAAGCACTCAAACTACGATTTGGAAGAAATGTTCGATATTTTTCAAACTCGGTTATTGGGAGCACTTGGATGTGCACCACTGTCTAGATGTCATGCATATAGAGAAGAATGTATGTGAAGCTTTGGTTGGAACGCTCTTGAATACACCGGGGAAGAGAAAGGATGGATTGAAAACTAGAAAGGATTTAGTCAATCTTGGCATAAGGACGTCACTTGCTCCCGTGCAAGAAGAAGTAGGTACGACATACTTACCACCTGCTTGTTATTCCTTGTCATCTGAAGAGAAGGAGATTTTTCGTAGGACTTTGAAATCAATGAAGGTGCCTTCTAAATATGGTTCGAACATTACTAGTTGTGTATCTACTGCCGAGTTGAAATAAGTGGGAATGAAGTCGCACGATTGCCACAATCTGATGCAGGATTTGAATTTCATTGCTCTGAGAGGTTGCTTGCCTTCTCACGTTGGAGACGCTGTTGCAAGGCTTTGTTATTTTTTTAAACAGATATGTCGCAAGAGAGTAAGTCGGCATAAGTTGGATGAATTGCAGTATATGGTAGTTGAAGTATTGTGCAGGCTAGAGATTATTTCCCCCCTTCATTTTTTGACATAATGATTCATTTAATAGTTCATTTGGTTCGGGAGGTGAAGCTGTGCAGACCGGTATACTTGAGATGGATGTATCCATTTGAGCGGTACATGAGCATTTTCAAGCATTTCGTTAAGAATCGCTATCATCCAGATGCCAGTATAGTGCAGCGATATGTCGCGGAAGAGGTAATAGAATTATGTACCAACTATTTACAGGATATACCTACTATAGGACTGCCAGTCTCTAGACACGATGGTAGATTGGATGGTGCTGGCCTACGCCATAAGTCTAAATTTAGCCTTTCTTCCGATGAAATATCTATAGCCCATCTGTACATTCTGCGCAACCATCATGCAGTGAGTCCTTAGGTCGATGTTCACCTTAATGACATTAGGTCAACACACCCGAGCTGGTCGGAACCTAGAATTCTAGAAGCTCATTGCAGAGACTTTACTACTTGGCTCAAAATACATGTGCAGAATGGCGGTGAACACCCCGATGTTGTAAAATGGGTTGCCAAGAGACCCCTCGGCAAAGTTACGTCGTTTAGCGGGTATGACATCAATGGATACACGTTTGGTACTAAGTGGAGTGATGACAGATCTGTAACCCAAAATAGTGGCGTATCAGTACCTGGAGAGGGTGATAATGGGTTTTTTGGTACCATTACTGATATATGGGAAATGGACTTTGTTCATGTCCGAATTGCATTGTTTAAATATGAGTGGGTTGATCAAGCTGAAGGGGTGCGCACAGAGGAATTAGGCATGACTCTAGTGAATTGAGGAATTCTTGGGTCTAGGGAAGATCCATTCATCATGGCGGCTCAAGCTCATCAGGTATTCTATGTGGAAGATCCAATTGATGCTCATTGGGAGATCGTTGTTGATGGAAAGAAAACATTTATCTATGGTGACGGATTTTTTGACGATGACTGCACTGTTTCTAAAGACACCATTTCGCCCTCGGTGTACGAAACTCTGAAGGAGGATGATAACATTGTTTGTGCGAGTGTGTGCAGAATGGACCATGAAGAAGGCATGTGGATTAATCCTGCGGGGAAAACTACAAAGAGGAAGGGGAGGCAACCAAAGAAGAACAACAAGACTAAAAAGAGTAAAAAACATAGTAGTAATTTCTTCACAACTTGGTGATTAGTGATTTGGATATTGTTGATGTAATAATATTGTTTATGCAAAAAATATTTTCACGAGAATCATTTATAGAGTCTATATTCTGTTGAAATTTACCATGATGTGGTACACTAATGAAGTTGGATCAAATAAAAATGATACAACATCAGCTGTAGCGAAATCGCAACTTACCAAGCTCGATACATTTGCACATTAACTTGTAAGTAGCGAAGTCACTAGACTAGCCAGGCTAGCGAAACTGAAGCGAGCTCGTAAATATTAAGTGTAAAATCTCAAGGAAGCCCCTGTCTATTCATTCTAGTATGTTACGATATCGCTGGTGCATCGTAAGTAATATAAATGGCTTAGCTTTTTGACAAGCGAGATCGCAAGTGGCTCGTTACCTTACAATGTAAAAACTTAAACATAGCATCAGGTAAGTAATTTTTGGTACCAGGATTCAACCGAATCTTTTCGATTACGCAGTAAAATATGCTTACCGTTGTGTAGTTCATCTCGGTGATCCACCCGTCTATAGGCACCACAGTCCTAGCAACCATCTCATAAATGAACCTTTCCTGAAAACTCAATTTAACAAACTTATAACTCCTAGGCTTCCCTAAATCCTCCGCCGACCGGCCAAAATACTTCTCAGCATATTGTGCAACACGCTCAAGATCTAGGACTCAGTTGTTGGGCCACTGTTCTCTGGCGTAGAAACCAGGTATGGGTTCATCATCGCTGTCTTCTTCGACAGCGTACGACACATTTAAGGCCTTGTTGAAGAAATCCTCACCTATATCATAGTTCTTTTTATTCACTCTAGTAAACCACCTCCTCGTTTCCTTTTTTTCCTCAATTAGTTGGTGAAAATTTGCGTAAAATTGGCACGTCTCATCTTTAGTTCAACCATAATAGCTCAGTCAAATCATGAAACTGGAATATTTGCATCACCTTCTCTAGCCCTAATTATTTAATCTGCTCAAAATCTACCACATAACAATCTAGAAGCTTACAATCTTCCATATAATTTAAATATGCTTCAGATTCATTGAAACTTACAAATTTTGCCTTGTCAAATTTTGTAGAACTAACACCGGAACCTGAAGCCGCTGCTGACGACCCCGCCGCCGGCCTCTGAGCTGAAGCTGGTTGTTGAACTTGTTGGCGACTTGGCCCGTATGGATTTGGTGTCAAATGCTTAGTCCTAGCTGATGTATGCTGGACACCAACACTTCGACGACGAACCAGGCTCTCGAACTGATTTGCAAGACAAAGGCCCCGGGTGTCCCAGGGATAGACACTCTGACGCTCAAGTCAGTATATTTGCTTAAGGCGTAAAGTGTAAAGTATGAGATTAGATGAGATGTCTACCAAACATCTTAGGGTATTTATATGGCTATTTTCCGTAGATCACCAAGATATGTATTTATGGCATGAATACAACTCTTATGGGAATAGAGGTTGTATTACCATGTATAATAGAAGTATATTTTGGACATGGTTGTATTACCATGTTTAGGATAGCTGAATTACCATCTTTGAGAAGATGTATATTCCTTGTAGAACATTCATAATATACGCATTTCTTATAAGGATTAGGATTGATGGACCCGTGGACCCATCCTCCACGTATCTCGAGACCATGACCCTTCTCGGGCCCTGGTCCGAGTATAAACGAGGTCCGAATACGAACCATGGACTTATTAGTAGCCCAAGGTAGATCTTCAGAATATAGAGTGCTCCATCTCGAAGGTTGAAGGAGAGGCTTGCTTCTCGAGGGAAGACCAATAACTCGAGGGAGAATAACTCGGGGTGTTAAGCTCGGGGTGTTCTTCTAGGACTGTCCTTTCGGGCTTACCCTTCTGAATATCTAGCTTCAAACTCTTTTCGTATTCCATCAGATATATGGACGGCTGAGATTAGCTTCTTTTGAAATCCAGATGGTAGATACACGTGGTATGTCTTCATAAGCAAGCAGAGACGGTCTGTCCCCCGTCTCTCCAATTACTTGCCTTGGAAACAGAATCGAGGTAATTGCTCATCTTCAATGCTGTCTAGGTTTGGATTAAATTTCCCAAATCATTCCCATTGTCTTCTCTTATTCGAAAAACTTTTTCTTTCCAAGTTCAGGAGGTGCATCAATACTTCATCAATTTCTGAAGCCCCAAATTTCTGCTTCCATCATCAGTAAGTGCCATCTTCTTTCTCTGCACATTTGCTTGTGTCTGTTTTTTCCTTTTATCTCTTGTGTGTGTATTTCCCCCCATACTCTCTGTAGTCATGAGTAATGGTAGTAAATAAATTTCCACCCCCCATCATGATAAGAGAGGGTATGTAGAAGCTCAGGCTGAGGAGAATAGCTCCCTTGAACTCCACAGGGCTGAGGTAGCAAGTGGGAAAAAACATGTAGTTTTAAAGAAGAAAGCCTCTGAGGAAGAGAAGAGGTTGAGGGCTATGGCCAGGAGGGCTTAGATAGAGGGGAATAGCCCCGTGGTTAAGCATGCATCCAGAGGTATAGTATCCATGGATGGTGAAGGTAGTAGCAAAGAGTCGAAGAATGACGATAAAGCACGTGCTGATGGTGCTATCTTCGCAGAAGGTTGTCCCTTTTCAATTCCTTCTGATGCTGACCTCATGTACTTTGGAGAAGACAAATCTGCAGTTGAGTTAGTAACTCCGACCCGAGGGGTCATATATGGGAGATTTCTGCAACATGGATTAGCCTTCCCTTTTCCCCCACTGTTGAATGATTTTCTTCAGCATTATAAGGTGCATCTGGGGCAGTTACATGCCAACGTGATAGTAATCATTATGGCCTTAATAATTTGGTGTGCTCGTAAAGGTTATTGTCCCAGCCTCTCCTTGTTGCGGACCATGTATAAGGTTTCCGTTGTTAAACAAAATGTGACCTTGACCCCTCGAGATACCACTTTTAGGTAAGCTTTTTGTGCTTCCTGTGAACTGCGGGAAGTGGGATAAGGTAAAACTAACCTTTGATCGAACCAAGTATGAAGTTCCTGATTGGAATGAAGATGTCCAAAATGAGATCTGGCATGAAGTGGAGTCGTCCCGCCAACTGCTGGATATAGCTGGGGAGTTAGTGAATGATAAGATCAAAATTAGGGAGGGTAGGTTTGTATCTGGAGATCATCAAATGGGTTGGCAATGGCCTGTAGAAACGTATGACTGGTTGAATTAACTATCCGGCCGTAATCTTCAAAATTGCAGCTTCTTGAAGTTGTCACATTTTGATCAGCCAGAAGGTGTTGAGATGGACTGGTATGAATCCCTTCTGTCTATGGAGCAGGATCCAAGTGGTGCAGCTAAGGCATTGCAGGCCTATAGAGCATTAGAAGAGAGAGCTGCCCAAGGTGAGATATCCGAGAAAGAGGTAAATAAGGAAATCCCGGGTCTAATGAAAGATGCTCGACGTGGGCGTCGGTTTAAAAGGTTGGTTCAAGGACCCAAGAAGACCCAAAATAAAAGCCTTGGAAGAGGAGAATCAAGCCTTGAAGAAGGGAAAAAGGCTGTCTGATGGTTCCTTCTTAGAATTGAAAAGGAACTTGACTTTGGTGGAAGCTGAGAGAGACCGGTATGCTGATCCTGTTAGCCAGAGGTGGCTAGTTCGGTTGATAATAGACTTCTGCCTCAACTGTCCAGAGATGGAGGCACATCGTCAAGAGTATGGTGAATTCTACCATAAATCTGAGCTCTCGAAGATGTGGATTTCTCTGAAGGGGTTTCTCAGTGAAGAGCTTCAAGGATGTCTTGCCCCTGCCTACATTTGGCCTGAAGTACCAGAGAATTTGAAGGAATTTCGGGCGAAGTTTAGCCAGATTGGGGGGTTTGAGACCAGTTACTGTCTAACCTGGAATCTTTGAAGAAGGCTTTAACTCTAGAGGAGTTTCAGGACAGACTGTACGGTTTGTATCCTGAGCTGACGTTCCTGATGGAGAAGCAGGCTACTGAAACTTCACTTGAGGACCCAAAGACTTCTGATGAGTAGGAGAAGACTGTAACTCCTTAGAGCCTTGTCTTTTACTTCAAGATTTTTCTCTTTACACCAAATTTTGGCGTTTCATGTATTCTGAACACGTGCTTTGTCTTTGGAATTAATTGGTCTTTACCTTCCTTTATTTCCAGTGTTGCTCTGCCGCATGTGCTGATTTGCAGGTCAAGTATGAAGCTGTCCTTCAGAAGAACAAGGAACTGGAGGAAGATCTGGATGACTCCAAAGGCTGTTTCAGCATTGTGCGGGAAGAATGTGAGAGTCTTCGAGGGGGGCTCAGAGGCTTTGAAGCAAAGAGCTGAGCTGAATCAGGAACTGAGTGATCTTCAGAAGAGATATAGAGATTTAGAAGATGCTCACAACAAGGTCGTGGCCACCAATAAAGAGTATGACCAAGAATGGAGGAAAGTCAAGTGACTTGATGACAGTCAAGAGCGAAAGTCATGAGAAGGATCTTCTTATTTCTAGACTTCGAGATGAGACCATCACTGTGAATCACAAGATTGCCTCCAAAATAGATGAATTGAGAATGTGCCAGGCCAAGCTTAACGCTTGTAAGTTCCAAATAAAGGAACTAGAGGCCCAAGGTGTGTTTGTTATGCCTGCAGGGTCTTCAAGGAGGGAAGTAGGTGGACCTTCTGGTGTCCCATATTCAGGACCTTTGATAAGGCCTCACGCCCAAAGGGTGTATCTCGAGGGATCCCATGTAGAAGGGGCAGAGAGGTGACACCTACTCCTAGAGCTCGTGGCTCTACTAACTCTCCTGCTCGACCTGTGGAAAATAGAATTGGGTCCCCTACGCCCTCTCAGTTCATGAGGGTGGCAGAGGAAAGTAATTGGGGCCGTGGCCTCCAGAGTGTTCGAGGTCGTGCCTCTACTTCTTCTCGCAGTCGGGGTCGTACCCCTATATTTAAAGACCTTCACGAGGTGTAGAAGTTTTGTAGTGTAATAACACTTTTTGATTTTGCCTTTATAAAGGTCTTTATATCGCAATCCTTGAGAAGATTGACTCTTTAGGCTTATGAATAGCCTTAATAAATAGTGATGTATACCTTAATAGGAGTATCACGTGGAGGATCGAGTTCCAACCTTTGTGAGTTTGCATGACCCATATCATGTTGGTATTTGAACATATACTTTTTATAAGTATATTATTTTATTTTGGCCTAAGATGATTGTAGTTCAGACACGTAGTCTAAACAGCTCATATTAGATAAGCATCAATCGTACACTTATAAGCGTATGGATCTTTAGGCAACGGTCTTTACTTATGCTTTGTGAGGCATAGTTTCTCTTTGTATGAGTATGGACTGCTTCAAAATAAAATAGAAGATATATATATCGAAAAGAAGTTGCATTCTTCGAACTTGAGAGTTCGGTAAAATTATAAAAGACAACCTCGAGTTTGGGAGCTCGGGTATAAAAATGTAAAAAGATGAAAAGAAAAAGAGCTTGGCCCGTAGGCCTTATTGAAGTAATTTCTCCTTATATGGAGAAGGTCTACTTGGTTTTAGCTCCGAGGTACCTGCGTAGGTAGGGCGCCATAATGACAGGGTCCAAGTGCTCTCTTTCGCGTGTTTGCAAAAAGTAGAATCCACCGGATTGTGCTGCGGAGATTGTGTATGGTCCTTTAGTCCTCGGCTCCAGCGCTTCTCCTAGCTTGTTGGTGCACCACGGGCCAACTGACATTACCAGTTCCCCCACTTGGAAGGTTTGGTGGCGACGTTTATGCCATAGTGCAGTCATCTCGTTGTAGGCCTCTTCTTCAAAATGGAACACCATGGGTTGTTCGAGATCAGGATCGGGTACCAGATCTCCTAGAATAGTGTTGACGGCCGAGATATTGCTCACTTTTCTGGCATCACGGACGGCCGTGATCATACAAGAGCGCGCCACTCCTTGGTTTCCTTTGATTGGAGCTACTCCTTGTGGTGTTGGAAACTTCAGCATCAGGTGGTAGGGAGACCATACAGCTTTAGCTTGGCACATCCAAGGTCTACCAAGGATAATGTTGAAGGGTGTGACCGTGTCTACTACCAAAAATGTGCAGTACAAGGTTAGGCTCTTGGCTCCTTCTGCTACTGTGACGGGGAGTGTGATTTCCCCGAGAGGTAATACTGGATTTCCTGTGAACCCCGAGATCAGACCTGTAGGTTCAAGGTCATCTTTAGTAAATCCTAACTTCTGGAAGCAGTCTTGGAACATTACTTCTACCCCACTCCCATCATCTATGAAGATTCTTTTTACTAGAGTATCTTGTACGGTTGCTGAGATGATGAGAGGGTCCGAGTGAGGCATCTGGTTTGGCACGGCGTCCGCATCCAAGAAGGTAATGGTTTCCTCGGGGCGGAGCCTCTTGTCGACTGGCTCAGTGTGGGGTATAGCTCGCACACTATCTTTCAGCTTGGTCAAGGAAATTGCTTCTCCTTTGTAGCCATTGATGCCGTTGATGACTCGGTTGGCTCCGTTTGGCGGTGGTGGAGGAGGATCTTGAGGGTTATTGCCTCCGCCGCCCTGGTTGTTATTGTTATTATTGTGGTAGCCATCCTTCTTCTTCTGCCAGGGTTTTCCCCCATACCTTCTCTGGGTTCCCTGGTTATCGCCAGCTATTGAAGGTGCGATTTGTTGCACAATTCCTTGACGAATTAACTTCTCGATCTCATTCTTGAGCTGGTAGCACTCCTCCGTGTCATGCCCCCGATATCGGTGATATTGGCAGTATTTCGGGGACCTTTGACGTTCGGCTGATTCCTTCATGGCAGGCGGATCCTTCAAAAGGTGCCTATGAATAGATAGAATTTCAGCCCGAGATCTTGCTAGAGGAGTGTAGGACTCAAAGGTAGGCTTTGGAGCGATATTAGTCTTCTCGACCTTCGTTATCTTCGCCCTGGATTCTTTTCTGTCCCTAAGGAATTCTGGGGGTCTTTTGTCCGTCACAACATTTGATTTGCTAGAGTACTTTTTCATGATGGCCTGAAGGTGTTGAATGGTTGTTGAGTTCTTTGTTGCCAGCTTCATCCTTAGAATGTCATCATCCACGCTCATCCGGTACATATTTATCAGGAGGCGTTCATCTCGATCATAGCATTCAGTAGCTAGATCCATGTATCTATGATAGTGTTCTATCACAGTCTCTCCTTTGAGGCGGGCCACATACCCCAGATCTCCGAGGGACTTGGTGAACTTCTTCTTCTAGAAGAAAGCGTGGAGAAGAAATTCGGCGAAATCTCAGTAATCAAATAAACTTTCGGGTTTCGTCTAGGTAAACCAGGTCTGTGATTTTCCTCGGAGGTAACTGGGGACGATTTTGCATATCTCCAATTCATGGAAGTTCCTGGTTTCTAAGGTCTTACAAAAGACCGAAAGAAATTCTCTAGGATCGCTGGTGCCATTGTATGTGGATAAGTGCTCTGGGACCTTCTTGTGGTTATCAAAAGGGAGGTTCACATTATGTCGCGAGAAGGGAGAATGAGCAGCTTGTCCTCTGGGTCCGAGAATACGTGTGATTTCTTGGTCAACTTCGTATTTACCTCAGGTAGAGTAGGCTCTATCTTGTGAGTAGGGCCGATCAACGCTATTTTGCCATTCGCTTCGAGATCGCTCTCTCTTCTCGCGTCTGAGTTCTTCTTCTATGTTGAGGATACGCATCCTTCTTACCTCCTCCGTACTTAATCCTGTACCTTCACCCGCTAATTGGATACATTAGGAGGTGGTGGCAGACTGCTCTGAGCATTATAAGGTGGCAGATCCTTGGATAAATTATTGAGCAGTCTTCGCTCCTGAGTAGGATCAGCAGGTGGTGTAGTTTGGGCTCTTGAGACAGATACTCGGTTGGATGCTTCATGCATTTGTGCACTGAGTTGTTGACTTGAGTTTATCAAAGATGCCACAAAATCAGGATATTGGGCCTGTAAGTTCCTCATCAGCGTTCGGACATCTTCAGGTATCATTCTCGGAGGGTCAAGGTTGATATAAGATGGCCCGGAACTTGGAGGGTTACTTCGCACAATATCTCTCAAAGTTTCCCTAAGACGTATTTGTCTTTCCTCCTCCTGTTGTTTTTCCATGAGGATTTGTGGATCTCTTAGTGTTTGTTGTTCTGAGGTGAAGATCGAATCAGAGTCGTCATATCCAAGCTCATTCTCTGGGTCGAGGCCGTCTTGATTGTTGACGTGTTTGCTGTAGTTCATGTCAGTCTGGATCGAAATTCGTGGTCCCAAGTTCGGTGCTTCAGATCCAACTGGATTCGATCCAGAAGGTGATGCTCCTGACGCAACAGGATTTGATCCAGAAGGTGGTACTCCTGACACAACAGGATTTGATCTAGAAGGTGGCACTCCTGACACAACATGATTCGGACCGGAGAGGGGTGTTCTGGATATGACAGGATTCGCACCGAAGTAACTTGGAACGTTAGAGTTTCCTGCCCCCGCGGTAGAGCCTGACGGTGGTTCAGAGGTGGATCGTGTGCGAGATCCTCCGGGTCGACCGCGTCCTCGTCCTCGTCCTCGTCCTTGGGGAGGTTGTTTTGCTCCTGGATTCTCCTCTGGATTTTGCCCTAGCACACGGGTGCTACGTCTGGGTTGCTCGGCTTTAGACATGTTGCCGGGGAAGTTGCTTCTTCAAATGCGCTAGACCAGATCAGAGACAAAGTTCGGCGATGTCGTCAATGGGTGTGAGATGTCCCACCGGGCGTGCCAAATTGATGTATGCCGGACACCAACACTTCGACGACGAACCAGGCTCTCGAACTGATCTGCAAGACAAAGGCCCCGGGTGTCCCGGGGATAGACACTCTGTCGCTCAAGTCAGTATATTTGCTTAAGGCGTAAAGTATAAAGTATGAGATTAGATGAGAGGTCTACCAAACCTCTTAGGGTATTTATATGGTTACAATCCGTAGATCACCAAGATATGTATTTATGGTATGAATACAACTCTTATGGGAATAGAGATTGTATTACCATGTATAATAGAAGTATATTTCAGACATGGTTGTATTACCATGTTTAGGATAGCTGAATTACCATCTTTGAGAAGATGTATATTCCTTATAGAACATTCATAATATACACATTCCTTATAAGGATTAGGATTGATGGACCCGTGGACCCATCCTCCGCGTATCTCGAGCCCATGACCCTTCTCGGGACCTGGTCCGAGTATGAACGAGGTCCGAATACGAACCATTGACTTATCACTAGCCATGTTTGACGGGAAATTTTGGGGTCAAGGGTTGGGGTTTTGTGATGTATGAAATAATCAGACGGAATCCCGTTCTAATTAGAAAAAATCCCCAAATTTTTTATTTATATTAAACCTAGTAGCGATATCGCAACTAGACACGCTGGATAACAAAAACGACGTTGTATCATACATAATATATAACTGGTAATTTTAATTTTGTTACGATATCGCTACTAGGTCGCTTGGATGGCCCTGTCTTATGATTCTTAGATCTAACGATCTCGCAATTAGGTCGTCAGTGAAGCGAGTTCGCTAGTGCCACATTTCTATTAGTGGTAAATGATGCACTGGCGATGTCGCAACTGTGTAAATTCTTATTCTAATTGAAATGGAACTTACAGATAGAGAAGCGAGTTCTCAGGTACCTCGCCTATAGTGCGATGACACTAGCGATCTCGCAGCACATTGATAAGATATGGGCCATAAGAACATAGGCCCATACAGCCCACAGTCTTCTACCAGATCAAGGCGTATACAAGGCCAAGACCCCCAACCTGTTTTACAGCTCATACAAAGTACAGACACGTGACACCACATGACAAACATGTGAGGATCACGAGTGAGAGCACAACTAAATTCGTGGAGTTGCACACACTAGATGAGGCTCCCATCAGGTATAAAAGGAAGAGAGCTTCCTCTCTCTTTCCTCAGATTCTCTCTACCTGCAATTCAGATTTCACTCCCAAATCACCCCAAAACTGACTTGGGCATCGGAGCGGGCGACGGCTGAATGCCGCCTGCCTGAGCTCACCCTGTTACTTGAGCAGGTACGAGGAGAAGCACGTCATCTCGCCGGGAACCCAAACCAAACCGGAAAATCGAGAGCGTATCACACATCGTACAACTTCAACAGAGCCTAATAGACGTGTTACTAGCAATGTCACTTGCCATTTGCGATTTACTTAAGATATCGCTAGTGGCATCCCTAGGTACCATTGTTAGTGAAGCGAACAACTTGTGAAATCGCTACCTATCTGATCTAACAAGTAATATTTAAATTTTTTCAACCTCACAACTTAATCAAGAAACAATCAAAGATCATGTAGACATTGATAACATTCACTGAAGTACAAAATGCATCCCTTGTGTCCAAAATAGTGATTTACAATTCATCGAATTCAGAATGTTGTTAACAAATCTCCATAATAGCATTACATTACTACATTTGTCTATTACATCATAGGCCGGCAACCAAAAGGGCCTGCAAATCATCACTTGAAATGTTCTCTAAGGGCGCGTCTTCATTAGGCTTCGCTTGGTCTTCTGCCGCCTTTTCTTTGACTTCTTCCGGCTTCTCTTGGTCTACTTCTGGCTTCTCTTGGTTCTCCCTTGGTTCTCCCCGGGTTCCTTGCTTGGTGTTTCATCCTCCTCGGGTTCCTCACCGATCAATTTCTCCTTTCTCCTCATCTCATATTTAGCTGGCTCATCCTCTCCATCAAATGAGTCACCATCCTCGCCACCACTTTCTTCTTCTTCTTTATCACCGTCTGTTTCATTGACCACATTTGCAGCCAGCGCTTCCTTCTCGCTCCCTTTAGGCAATCCAACTCTTGGCCCTGCAGATGGTTTTTCCGGGGAAATTTGGTGAGGAAATCAGGTACCTCTTCCTCCTCATCGCTCAGCTCACACTCGACTACCCCACTTAGAAAAAGTTTGTTTAGCCATTCATTATTAGCCTTCGACCTCTTCTCGGCTATTTCAACCTCATTCAGTAACTGCCCCACCGACACAATTAGCCGAGCACGGGCATCAAATACTGTATCTAAAACACATACAAACACATTATCAATAATGCATATGTATAACATTTACTATTAAAAAGCTTAAAAGTAGTATAAATTCAGATGCATACCAGATACACCACCCCGTGCCTTTCTAGCAGCCTCTTCAGCTTCCTTCTTCTTCCCGTACTTCCATCGGCTTTCAATTCTAATCCCTTCTGTCTGAGCCACTCCTTGTCGTATTTGGGTAGTTGCATCGAACAACCTCTTGGGAAAATTCCGGCTTTCCTGATCAAAGCAACCACCAAACCGCCGTATGGGATAGCCGTAGTCTTATGCCTCGCCATCTTCATCATATGTGTAAGAATTGTGAATCCTGGGTTGATTTGTAGTTTCTCCATGATGTAGTAGAAAAGCATGAGGGTATTTAAAGTAGGCTCACAAGCATGGCCGAGTGATGACAAAACATTCCCGCAGATTAACTCAAATACTAAACGTTGCTCCTCGATAAGCCTGTGGATCGGGTATGTCCTAGCTGTACCCGGCCGATTAGAAGTCCTACCAAACCACTTCTTACCCATCTCACCCGCATTCAATGGTTGTTTGGGGCTGACCAATGGAAACCTCTGTTCATAATAAACCTCATATGGACCATCTTTTTTTGCAGGACTAAGGTCGGCACGGGACTTGTAAGGACATTTCAGCAATGAGTTATACATGAACTTATAAACCTTAAACTTCACCCCTCGCACAACTGTTGTTATATGATCCACCCCCTCCTCTAAGCCTAAATTAGCATAAAACTGTAAAACCTCCTCATGGTAGACGAGCTCAGGGAGTTGTAACAAGACGTCTAGATGTTGTGACTTAAAATGGCCTAACACATAGTCTAGTTTAAGTGTTGGGACTACACAGCTATCAAAAACCTTGTTGTTTATAATCTGGCGAGAGTTACAGCGTTCATACCTAGCTCTTGATGCATCACTGAAGAATTCAATCTGTTCTTCCTCTTCCTGAGTAGAATCTGGTGGATTGTTGGACGGCTCACCACCGGTGCTTTCCCCATTTCCGGCGACGGCCTGATCAGGTGCTTTTGGAGCAGCATTCGGCTTCTCAACCTCCTCCTCGTAATCAGTCTGTCGTCGCTTGTTTCCTGATGCTCCCCGACCTCGGCCGGTACCTCTTCCCCTTCCCAGTCCTCTGGTTTTGGGTTCCATCAACCTGCAATTTACCCGGCGAAAAAATGGGGGTGATTCTGGTCGGAGAAGATTGAGGGTTTTGGAAGGGTTTTGAATTTGGGGCTAAATTAATTTAGTCTGATCCCATTTTTTTTTATACTTGCACTATTACGAATTTGCCAGCTTCATCGCTAACCACTGGCGAGCATCCTGGTGAGTTCGTCACTAGCTCGCTCACAGCTTGAGATTTAATTGCGACAGCAAGAGAACATTAGCTTGGCATGAGTGAAACTGACGAGATCGGCACGACCAACACTCAAATTCTTAGTAAGGCCAATCATTTTACTAGCGAGTTCGCAACCTGACTCGCTAACAAATTTCCCACATCGGCTGCTTAGATGATTCAGTTTCAGTCAGTTTCAGTATATATTGTTCTATGGTTCGATAAGTCACCGACCCGCGCAAATTGAACATGAAACACCAATACAATACAATAATGCCAGCATGGCCCAGTACTTATACTACTATCTATACAGCCCAGCATCTAGCCCACATATTGGCCCCCAAGCCCAAAACCTTTTTTTTGTACATTATCGTAACTTACGATTTCGCAAGTTGGCAAGCCAAGGGTGTAGGGTTTATGGTTTATATGGGTTTATATCCATTCACTTGCAGACTAGAAAATTCGCAAGTCAACACGCCTAATAACATATGTCACACAAAATCTTAAATTTAATTTAATTTCAATTTCTTAACATCACGTTCATATACTAAAGAGTTACGGTAGATGAATTTGACGATATAATGGAGATCAACTTTAGTACTGATCAACATAGTTAGTCAATCAGTACACATCTTAGTACCTAAGCATACAAGTTAGTTAGAAGCAACAAGCTATAGTATATATGACGAGTGATGACAACTGGCGGATTTAACTATCGATGCTTCTGATGGTGATGATCAGTGGAAGAAGATGGAATAAGAACACATATATGATGGTGGTCAGTGATGTTAGCTATGGGTGATAACGAGCAGATCCGATCACGATCATCAATATGATCATGATCAAATCATTTAAAATTTGAGTCGATCATAATCGATCGCGATCGAAGCGATCAAAGTATTTCAGCATCGTTATCTACTCCTTTAAAAATCACACTGATTGTGATAGGCTTGTGATCGAATCGTTATATGTATAGAGAATCGATCACAATTGTTCAATGCATGATTTCAAACCATAGATCGTGATCTATCATTTTATCAACTACAAAGTTAATTATAATAAAATGAATAAACAACACAAATCATCAATCAGATGTCATTCTTTTTAACGAACGCTCATGATCGGTCTCACCCACGATATGGACCAAATTATTAGCAAGGCCGAGCCATATACTTGCGAATTCGTAACTGTACAAGCTAACAAGATTTTTTCACTCTTCCTGATAAGTCCATGATTCGTATTCGGGCCTCATTCATACTCGGACCAGGGCCCGAGAAGGGTCGTGGGCTCGAGATACGCGGATGATGGATCTATAGGTCCATCAATCCTAATCCTTATAAGGAATGCGTATATTATGAATGTTCTACAAGGAATATACATCCTCTAAAAGATTGTAATACAGCCATCCTAAACATGGTAACACAACCATGTCCGAAATATACTTCTATTATACATGGTAATACAACTTCTATTCCATAAGAGTTGTATTTATACCATATATACATATCTTGGTTATCTACGGATTGTGGCCATATAAATACCCTAAAGGTTTGGTAGACCTCTCAATCGAATCTCATACTACATACTTTACGCCTTAAGCAAGACTTGAGCGTCGGAGCGTCTACCCCTGGGACACCCGAGACCTTTATTTTGCAGATCAGTTCGTGAGCGGGGTTCGTGATCAAGTGAGGGTTGTAGACATCCATCAATTTGGCACGCCCGGTGGGACCCATATGCTAATCTTGATCTATACGACCTTCAAACTCATGGCTGATCCGGCTGAAAACCTTCGTGGGAGTACACGATTCCGTTTCTCGGTCCCGACAGGAGTAAGAAGCATCAACAACGATGAGGTGAGCCATGCCAACAACCAAGAAACATGAAGGAGCATCAATGGTGTGCATCGATCGGCACAAGAAGCCTCTCCCTGGGAGTGGGAGAGAAAAGGATCTCGCTTAGACGGAACTGTTACTTTTTCATCTGAAGATTCGGTTCCTAATCAAATTCCTCATTCAGATCCCCTAGTGATTACGATTAACATAAACCATAACATGATCAAAAGAGTTCTGAAGGATGGAGGAAGTGAAGTAGAAGTCATGTTTCTCAGTTGTTATGAACAACTGGGATTGGGCAAAAGTAATCTCACGCCTACAAGCCTTATCTCAGGATTTACTGGCAATCCTGTCACTCCTTTGGGAAAAACTATTTTACCGGTGCAAGTGAGAGACGGTTCTCGGAGTATAACCCTACATTGCACCTTTACGATAATCGATTCCAGAGCGCCATACAACATAATCCTTGGAAGACCCTTGATGTACCAGGCAGAGGCAATTTGGTGATGAAGTTCCCCACCAACAAAGGGATTGCCACAGTTCGAGGGGATCAACAATTAGCTCGAATCTGCAAAATTCAAGCTATCCGAGAACCAAAAAAGGAGAATCTTGAACCAGCCAAGTACTCCGAGTCCGAGCCGATGCAGCTCAGAGAATCAGGAACCGTTGAGGTCGGAACTCTCCTATCCCCCGAGATAAAAGCCAAACTACGAGATCTTCTCAACTAGTACATAGATGTCTTTTCTTGGGACACCAACGACTTGGTGGGAGTATCCCCTCGCCTAGCGGAACATTACTTGAATATCAATCCCTCACAAAAACCCATTAAGCAGAAACGGCGTATCTTCGCACTAGATCGAGTTGAAGGTGATGAGGTAGACAAGCTACTTAAAGCCCGTATAATCGAAGAAGTGCAGTACCCAGAATGGATAGCTAACCCAGTAATGGTCAAGTAGCCAGATGGGAAGTGGAAAATGTGCATCGACTTCACTAACTTGAACGATTGTTGTCCTGAAGATAGTTATCCCTTACCCTCGATCGACCGATTAGTTGAAGCGATCGCGGGATACCAAGTACTAGCCTTTTTTGATGCCTTTAAGGGATATCATCAGATCTCTATGGCAGAGCAAGATAAAGAAAAAACCTCCTTTATAACCGACAGAGGAACTTTCTGCTACAAGATGATGCCTTTCGGATTGAAAAATGCCGGAGCTACTTACCAGCGACTGGTGGACAAATTATTCAAATCTCAGATAGGGCGCAACCTCGAGATTTATGTGGAAGACATTGTAGTAAAGAGCCGCAGCTATGATGCCTTCTTTGAAGATCTAAAGGAAACTTTCGACACGTTACGGGCCTCCAACCTAAAGCTGAACCCCACTAAATGTACCATAGGCGTTGGAGCGGGAAAATTCCTGGGATATATGGTATCCAATCGGGGAATCAAAGTAAATCCCGAGAAGATAGAGGCTTTGCAAAATATGCAACCTCCAAAAACCGTCAAGGATGTGCAGAAGCTGACAGGGTCCCTTGCAGCCATTAGCCATTTCCTATTCAAAGGAGTGGAAAAACATCTACCCTTCTTTAATATCCTTAAAAAGGCAAACCAGTTTGAGTGGTCGCATGAGTGCGGAGAAGCTTTCCAAGAACTTAAAAACCATCTTCGACAGCTTCCGACACTGTCAAAGCCAGATACAGGAGAGACTCTTTACTTATATATATCTGCATCCCAGCTAGCCATCAGCGCTGTATTGGTCAAGGAAAAGGAAGGATCGCAACATCCCATATACTATGTAAGCAGGGCCTTGCAAGGGCCCGAGACCAGATATACTCCTCTCGAGCACTTGATATTAGCCCTCGTGCATGCTTCTCGACGGTTGAGACCATACTTCCAAGAATATACAATAGTCCTTCTAACCAACTACCCGATCAGGCAAATCCTCCAGAAGCATGACGCTTCGGGACGGATGATGAAGTGGGCCATCGAGTTGGGAGAACATGACATACAGTACAAACCTCGGACAGCCATCAAGGGCCAGGCCTTATCTGATTTCATAATGAAATCTGTTGAACCAGTTTAGATCGACAAACCAAACCCAGCTCCGGACTCCGGAAAATGGCAACTATACGTGGATGGATCCTCCAACTCGGGGGGAAGCGGTGCTGGAGTCTTACTCATCAGCCCCGGGGGAAAGGACCATCCTTAGGTTCTTCATTTTGATTTTCGAGCCACTAATAATGAAGCAGAATATGAAGCCCTCATTATGGGGCTAAAGCTAGCAAAGGACCTTGAGGTCGAGGACCACGAAATCTTCAGTGACTCACAGATCGTGGTTCAACAGGTTAAAGGCGAATACGAAACTCGAGAGTACAGTCTCCAGAAATAACTCGAGATAGTTAAGCCTCTCCCAAATCAATTCCGACATTATGAGCTGGGAGGTCGTCGTTATACCTCTCCAAAAATACAATTTATACTCACTCACAAGCTCTACACACAACTAAGCATATAGTGGCAAGTAAGGTTCGTATCCACAGAGAAGAGGAGATTTTTAAGTATCTCAAATAGATTTACTACTCTAACTACTATAAAATAACTATAATATAATATATATATATATAAGCGATGTAAATAGGGGGAAAATTTGGAGTTTGGTTGTAGAAAACACTACAATGTTATGCTAAGCTATAGCTAAAGACACAATTAAACTATAGAGAAGATGGATTTACTATGAGATTACTAGACTTGGAGGCATTCGACTTCAACTTTCGACTCGAGATTAATCCTTGAACTACAACACATTGCATTTTAGGGTTTACGATTACTTATTGAGATTAACTACTTTCGAAAGCGAAAATAGATAATCATTCTCTTGTTTATAACCAAGAAATAATGTAGCATTATTTCAAAGTTCTCACCTCTAGATATAACAAGTGAAAACACTATGTTCAATCTAGTGATGGCATTGGAGATGAGAATTGACAAAGATGTAAGCAAGGCAATTGAACACTAGATAGGGAACAATGGATGAAAGCATACAAAGCACTATTCCTCTTAGCTCTAATCATCAATTAGGCAAATGGAAGCATTCTACCCATGGATTTAGCAAGTATTCAACACATTCTACAATTGGGAAGAAAGCCCAATCAATTCATGCATCAAATTCATATGAAATCATCACATTCAATTGCTAATCACAATACCCATAAACAATGCATAAAGAGTTCTCATAATCAAAGATCGAAAGTCTACATCGAATGCTTCCAAGAGTTGTTTAGCCTACTACAATCATACTAATCGTACAATACAAACCCATAGATTCAAAGAGATGAAAAGATGAAGAAGAAAATGGAACTAGAGAGTTTTCCTTAGCTAAATTCGAACTACGCAAGATATGGGGTAGAGAGAGGCTTTTATGCTCTCTAAAAGATAAGAAGAAGTCAAATTGCAGCAGTGCAGGGGCCATGCACCAGGTAGAGCACTGGTTGTGAAGGGCCATGCAGCAGTGCAGGGGCCATGCACCAGGTATAGCACTTGTTGCGAAGGGCCATGCAGCAGTGCAAGGGCCATGCACCAAGTAGAGCACTGGTTGTGAAGGGCCATGTACTCCCCCATCGTTGCTTCATTCGGAGAGTTCCGGTTCTACCTTGTTGGAAAGGCCTTCATCTTCATGCTTGATCATTATTGTGTCGCTTTAATCTTCAAGTACCTATAGAGTGATGAAATCATGGCATATGGCATACAATTTCCATACATCACTCTACTTTCAAAACGGCAACAAGTATCAACAATTATGCCAATTTAGCATCATTACAAACCATTTCCAAGTGCAACAAACATGGTATAACTTGAGCTCATCAAATCCCCCACACTTAGACTCTTTCTCGTCCTCGAGTAAATCACCCAATGCACTCCCTCATTATAAGAATCTCACAACATACCCCCACTCTACTTTTTACATCTCCTCTTCTAAATCACTCAAGGTCCCCCACACTTATTGTCAAACATCTCTAAATCGAGAGTCAAAGATCAAGCTTTGAAGTTAAGGAACCTTCCCTCCTAAGCTCTACCCATGTGATCGACTCCAACGATCCACATCCCCCTAAAAATGCATCTCCAATCATAAATCTAACCCAATGTAGTGGACTTATAACGATCCCAATCCGATAATATCGGATAGTCCACCACATATCCTAAGGGTGCCTCTCTACATCACCAATGCTCGAAAGCATAATGTAGGCACCATCTAACATGCCAATCTACTCATACAACAAATATATCATGGCACTACAACCTCCACTAGGCATAGCAAAATGATATGGCTACATCAACGTCCATAGCTATCCTAGTACACATTCATCTTCTAGAGTTCTAAGCACTTACAATCATAAAATCATATCAAGAATGCTTAAACTCTACTCCAAAACACAACCATCCCACCAAACAAGTTCACCTCAAAATGAAATCTTTGGAATAATAAGAACAAAACCTCTCCTTTTGCCTATGTGCCTTTCGGTTTTCACATAGCCTCTTTTTTTTTCTATTGAAGCCTCTCACTTTTGCCTAGGCCTTGTTATTGACCTATCCGGGCTTTTCACACACTTTTTTTTAACAAGAAAAAGAAAAATATATACACCACAAAGAGGAGTTACGAGGAATCTCTCCCCCCACACCTAGACAAAACATTGTCCCCAATGTGCAATAGGACAAGCATAATGAATATAAAAGTATGAGAGGGGAGACTCACAACTAGGACCGTGAAAGTCCGGCATCAGGAGAACCAAAGAGGTGTCGAGCATGGCGGCGCTCATCCTCACGCCGCTGGCGTCTGGTAACGGGACAGATGGAGGGCTGGTGGTGGGGGTACACTGATTGGAACATCTGCGAGAGGCTATCAAAGTCATCTTCCAGGTGCTCCTGACCCCTGCGAAGGTAATCCATTTGCACACAGAGTTGCTGATGGTTGTAGTTCACTGCGCCCTCCAGGGTACCAAGCGCGGTGGTAATACGTGTGGTGGCTCGGAGAAACTCCGATATCATGGGGGGGGGTCCACTCCACCACCGGCAGCTCCAGGATCGACATCAAAAGGGTCGGGTACCACAGGGTCCGGTGTAAGAGGAGCAGGTCTAGAGCTTCCTGGAGTGGGAGAAGCAAATTCGCTGTCACAAGATAGCGTAAGAGCAGATAGGGGAAACCAGCGCACAAGAGACAGTCGAGCTTGCGGAAGACAGAGAAAGGGTTCGCCCCTACGCTTATACTTCCACCCTAGGTTGTCATCTAGGAGAAGTATACCAGAAGCCTTTAAATAGTCATAATTAAGAAGGTGGCCATGAATGGAACCAATCCGCTCAACCTCAGAAGGGCGTCGAACACCATATCGATCTGCAATCAAAGTAATCATTCCTCCCATGGTAATACGCTCTGCATGGCGATGAGCATTGAGACACGCATTAATGAAAAGCTGCGCCCAATCAGGTATGCCATCGGAAGCTGAAGAGGTACAACCCCATAGACAAATAAGCTCAATCTGATCAACTAAGGTATGCTCACTCTTGCCATGAATACAAGAAGACAACAACCGATGGACTAGTCGCATCGCTGGATGAAATATAGCAGAGGAGGAAGAGGCATTATTGTGCGGAGATAGACCAGAAATACACTTCTAGAAGGAATGGCGGGCAAAGTTCGTGGCTTTATAAGCGGCCATGCGATGGTCGATACGGCCCTTAGAGATGCCAAAACAATCAAGCAATTCCTCATGAGAGAGGGTGAATTCCTCATCGCCCAAATGGAAAGAGATAGCTGGCACATCACCTTCATCAATTTCAGTGACACTGACCTGAATAGTGGACAAGAACTCAAGAGTAAGACTAGCATATGTGGGTACCGCCAAGTCCATGAGGTCTCCAAGGCCACCGTGACGCATAAGGACAAGGACAGAGGAGTCAAGGGCAAGCTTCTCAAGAAGCGGGCGATAGAAGAATTTGGTGGCCATAATCGGCCGCCCCTCTAAAGCAGCCCACTTGGCTTTGGCTTCAGTACTAAGTGTAGTTAAACCCCTCAAATCAAGTGGAACTGGTGGAGGAGGTGGTGATGGTGGGAGAGTTGGGGAAGGATGTGGTGCAGCCCTTCCAGGGACGACGGAGCGCCGACGTTTACAACTGGAAGTGGATGCCATACTCCCAACCCAGCAGACAAAACAGAACACACCCTCAAAGAAACAGTTCCAAATCACAGCCCAAATACCAAACTGTAGCTATGCTCCCCTAAAGAACCAATCCAATCCACTAGTAAAGATTCCCCATATGAACAAAACAAACTCAGTCCATAACAATCAAGGCTAGAGAACCACCATAAAGCAACCAACCAAATCAGAGTAACACCGCACAATTCACAGCAATACAGTCTCAAATTACCAATTGACCAAGTACCTTAATTATGATAAACACATGCACGGAATCTCTAACTGAGAGGATGTTCGACGGAGCGTGGTGACTGGCCGGAGCAGTGACTAGGCTGAGAAGAGACTGGGCTGACAGTGTGGAGTTGAATGGCGGTGAAATACGGCGGTGAAGCTGTGGGTGGTGATGCATTCGATGGAGATATGGTGATGTTTCGCCGGTGGAGACGAGGCGGCAGTGCGGTGGAGAGTCACCGGAAACAGAGGCCGGCGGTGATCGGGTGGCAGCCGGAGAACAGATGGGGAGATAGTCCAGTCGCGGCGGGAAATGGTGGCAGCCGGAGAAAGATGGGGAGCTGCGTCTGGAAATGATCTCCGATCGGCTTCGACGGAGATGGATCGAGAGTGGATCGGAGTTGACAACCGCCCACGGTGGTGTTGGGCGGGGATAGGTACGCCGACTGGAATAGGAGCAGATTAGCTAGTGATGGAGATGTTGGAGGAGGCCGGAGGGGCCGAGCCTGGAGAGAAGGTGGATTGGGGGTCTGGCGGTGATGGTGTTAGGCCGGAGATCCGGATTCCGGCGGCGAGGTGGGCACGGCGGCGGGAATCGGGTTCAGTTTCAGACGCGACTGGCGAGGTCTGAGTGGGGCGGGTTCTGAGCAGTCACGGCGGGGACAAGGCGGTGTAGATCGGGGATGGGTGATGGCGGAGACAAGGCGGTGGTGATGATGAAGCTTGGTGGCGGGGTGGGGTGGTGGAGTGGTGGAGATGCAGAGGAGCGGCGGTGAGCCCAGTCGGCGAGGACGCTTGGTGGAGGAGATCAGACGCGGCGGTGAAACGAGGTTCAGGCCGGGTGGAGATGGGTGGTGGCGGGGTGGTGGCGGGCCGGCAGAGATCCGACGGGCAATGGTGGTGGAAGGTGGGTGGTGGCGGATGATGGTGTGATTTGGGAGTGGATAATGGGTGGTTGTGAATGGGTAAATGGAAGAGATGTGTTTTGTGGGGGTAAAAGTCAACTGGGTCAACCGAGTCAACTGGGCAAAATTGCAAGGGCCAAACACTAGGTATAACACCCTTCAAAGGGCCATGCAATTAAAGCATGAAATCAGCTCCCGGGAAACACCGCAAGGGCCATGCGGTAGGTAGAGCGAAATATTTCTGATTAACAAAGGCCCATGCGCCCTTTTTTTTTTTTTTTTAATGCAACAATCGTCCTTGCAACAACCCTTGCTTTGTACCTGAAAAATCATAAACACATACCCCGTGTAAAATCAACTAAAAGAGAATTAGTAATAAATATATATAAAAAATCATATAAAAGGGTAACACATCGTTCAAGATAATATGAAAAATAACGAACGATCAAAACCGGTTTATTTAACATCGTCGGCACGACTTACCTCCAATGAAATCACTCATAGGTCGGCTCGGTGAGATGCATCTCATCAAGGATTTCCGAATTAAAGTTTTCACAATATGGCTTCAAGCGTTGGCCATTCACTTTCAAAATCTTGGAGGTGGCTTCACTCTTGATATCCACCGCACCATGTGGATATACTTTCACAACTACGAATGGTCCCGTCCATCGAGACCGCAATTTACCGGTAAATAGACGAAGGCGAGATAGAAATAGGAGTACTTTTTGACCAACCTCAAAGTTCTTCCTAATGATCATCTTATCATGCCATGCCTTCGTTTTCTCCTTATAAATAGCGGCGTTCTCGTAGGACTCGTTCCTTAGCTCCTCCAACTCTTGTAGTTGTAATTTCCTTTCATTCCCGGCTTCATCTAGATTGAGGTTGAACTCTTTGATCGCCCAATAAGCCTTGTGTTCCAACTCCACCGGTGGATGACACGGTTTCCCAAAGACTTATCAATATGGAGACATACCGATTGGTGTCTTAAAAGCCGTCCTATATGCCCACAATCCATCATCTAACCGAGTACTCCAATCCTTTCGAGTCGGTTTAACCATCTTTTCAAGGATGGACTTGATTTCCCGATTGGAAATTTCGGCTTGGCCATTAGTTTGTGGGTGATAGGCGGTGGAGGTCTTGTGGTTTACACCATACTTCTTCAACAATGCGGCGATGGATCGATTGCAAAAGTGGGTACCCCCATCACTAATCAATGCTCTAGGAATCCTGAACCTAGAGAAGATGTTTGCTTTGATAAACTCTGCAACCACTTTAGAATCATCAGTTGTAGTGGGGATTGCTTCAACCCACTTTGACACATAATCAACCGCAAGCAAGATATATTTGAAACCGAAAGAATTAGGAAAAGGACCCATAAAATCAATACCCCATACATAAAATAATTCACAATATAAGGGAGCAGTTTGGGGCATTTCATTACGAGACGAGATATTCCCTACTCTTTGACATTTATCACAAGATTTGCAAAAGCTATATGCATGCTTATTCAAATTAGGCCAATAAAAACCACAGTCAAGCACTATCCGGGCGGTTCTCCTAGCACCGAAATGTCCACCACATGCATAAGAATGGCAAAAGGTGAGAATAGAATTAACCTCACTATTAGGGATGCATCTCCTCACAACTTGGTCGGAACAATGTTTCCAAGAATATGGATCGTCCCACACATAGAATTTAGCATCATGTTTCAACCAATTCTTCTGAGCAGTGGTGAAACGAGGAGGAAACTTGTTAGCAACAAGAAAATTCATAATGTCGGCATACCATGGAAGAGATACACTAAGAGCAAACAAATGCTCATCCGGGAATTCTTCTCGAAAACTTTCTTGTTGCACATTTGCCTCGACTCCAAGCCATGGCACTAGGTGGCTCAAGTGGTCGGCCACAAGGTTTTCGGCACCCTTCTTGTCCTTCACTTCCAAGTTGAATTCACTCAAGAGTAAAATCCATCGAAGCAACCTTGGTTTCGTGTCTTTCTTCGTCATTAAATAACGAAGTGCTGCATGGTTAGTGTAAACAATAACCTTGGTACCAAGAAAATAAGACCGATATTTTTCAAGTGAGAAAACTACCGCTAACAATTCTTTCTCTGTGGTAGAATAATTTCTCTGAGCCTCATTAAGAGTCATGGATGCATAATAGATGGCATGGAGCACTTTTCCTACCCTTTGACCTAATACCGTGCCAAAGGCAAAGTCACTTGCATCACACATAATCTCAAAGGGGAGAGACCAATTAGGAGGTTGTATGATGGGGGCGGACACAAGCATAAGCTTTAACAATCAAATGCCCTCTTACAACTCTCATCCATCACAAATTCTACATCCTTTTGTAACAACTTACACAAAGGAGAAGCAATTTTTGAGAAATCTTTGATAAAACGGCGGTAGAAACCCGCATGACCAAGAAAAGAACGAACTTCACGAACACAAGTAGGGTGAGGCAAAGTTTGAATGGTATCAATTTTAGCTTTATCTACCTCAATACCCTTAGAAGAAACCACATGACCTAACACAATACCTCTTTCAACCATAAAATGACATTTCTCGGAATTTAGAACAAGGTCAAACTCAATGCATCGTTGAAGAACTAATGACAAATGTTCCAAACAATCATCAAAAGATTTTCCATGAACGGTAAAATCATCCATAAAAACTTCAACAAATTTTTCAACATATTCCGAGAACATGCTTACCATGCACCTTTGAAATGTCGAGGGTGCATTGCAAAGCCCGAAAGGCATGCGTCGATAAGCAAACATACCATAGGGGCATGTGAATGTGGTCTTCTCTTGATCTTCTGGCGCGATCGGCACCTGGAAATAGCATGAATAGCCATCAAGAAAACAATAGAAAGAGTGCCCAACAAGCCTTTCAAGCATTTGGTCAATAAATGGCAAAGGAAAATGATCCTTTCTAGTTACCGCATTCAACCTCCGGTAGTCTATGCAAACTCGCCATCCATTTTGAACACGAGTAGGGACCAACTCTCCCTTTTGATTCTCTACCACTTTGACTCCGGTTTTCTTAGGGACCACATGTATTGGGCTCACCCATTTGCTATCGGAGATTGGATAAATTATCCCCGCATCTAGCGCAATTTGATCACCTCGGCTTTCACTACCTCCATCATGGGTGGATTCAATCGCCTTTGAGGTTGTCGCACGGGTTTAGCATCATCCTCCAACAAAATCCTATGCATGCAAGTGCTTGGACTTATACCCTTGATGTCGGAAATAGTCCATCCTATGGCTTTCTTGTGCTCATGTAGCACTTTCATCAACTTGACTTCTTGCTCTTTGGTGAGTTTATTAGATATTATAACCGGAAGTTTCTCACTTTCACCGATATAAGCATATTTAAGGTCCTGAGGTAGTGGTTTCAATTCCACGACCGGAGACGTCTCAAGAGAAGATCGGTCACCCGATGCTCTCGAGTCGGAAAGACCTAAGATAGGCGTATCAAGGGAAAGCTATTCATAAGAATCTATTGCACTCACGCTTTCTTTCACTCTAGACCCAACACTACGAAAGGTTGAGTCATCAATACACAAGCTCCTTTCAATAGCATTCAACAAAGGATCATGAGCACCATCTCTAAGAACATCTTGCACACAAATTTCAACCACATCAATAGAATTGCAAGAATGATCACCAATTGGGGATTCCATATCATCATGATTGTGAAATTCTATTTTATCCCCATTAAATTCCATGGTGAGTTTGCCATTAAACACATCAACCACGGCTCTTGACGTTTTCAAAAATGGGCGCCCCAATAGAATTGGTGCGGCATAGTTATCATGTTTCATGTCAAGAATGTAAAAATCCGCGGGGAAAATCAACTTGTCGACCTTAACCAACACGTCCTCTACAATACCCTTAGGGTATGCACTAGAACGATCGGAAAGTTGAATCACCACCCGGTTTTAAGTAAAGGACCAATGTTCAAAGATTTATACACCGATAAAGGAATCAAGTTAATTGATGCACCTAAATCTAGCATGGCCTTTTGAAAAAATATCCCTCCTATGGTGCAAGGAATGGTAAACATCCCGGGATCACCACATTTAGGAGGGAGTTTCACTTGAAATAAAGCCGAGACATTAACATTCATCCCCTCCTTAGTGGCATCTTTTAAATGTTGTTTACGATTATTAGCACATAGTTCCTTCAAAATTTTAGCATATCTTGGAACTTGACTAATAGCATCGAGTAAAGGAATGTTTACCTCACACTTACGAAAGACTTCGTAAACGTTCTTGTCAACCTCCTTCTTTCGAGTATCTTTCAACGCCTCGGGGTATGGGGGTTCCACTTCAAATGGGTGAGTCTCCTTCTTCTTCTTGTGAGGGGGAGAAAATGGAGGAGATGGTGGCTCGCCATTAGGTGATGTCCCTTGAACAAGTATCTCCGTTTCAACCCCCTTTCCCTTAAGGATCTTCTCTACACCCCATTTCTCGACCCTTTCCTCGGCTTCCTTCACCAACACAATTTCATCCTTGGCCAATGTCTCTTCAACTACCTTGTTGGTCAAATGTTTCACGACGAACCCTTTCTTGGTCTCTTCGTCAACTATCACCTCGGGTTTATGCACCTCTTTCCCACTCCTCAAGGTTATAGCACTAGTATTTTCCCTTGGATTCATTTCGGTTTGTGCGGGAAGTTTACCGGAATTTTGGGCTTTTAAATACCCCACATCGGTGGCTATTTGACTCATTTGCACTTCTATCGACTTGAAACGCCCATCATCCAAGGGATACCCCGAACTCTCACCTTGTTCATGAGCTCTCTCTTCATACCTTCGAGAATTTTGAGTTCCTTTATTGTAAGATCGCTCTTGTCCTTGGTTTCTAGGGTATTGTTGAGGTTGGGATTGGTAGTGTTGGTTTTGATTATCTTGGTATCCTCGATACCCTTCACCTTGGTAGCCTTGATATCCCCCATAGCCTTGGTAATCTTGGGAGTCTTGAAATCCTTGATCTTGGTAGCCTTGATACCCTTGATCTTTATAGCCTTGATACCCCCCATAACCTTGGTTTTGTTGGGGAGGAGTTCTATCGTAGGATCGACTACCTTGGCCTTGACTCCTAGGTGGCGCTCTATCATAAGATTGACTACCTTGACCTTGGTATGCTTGATTATTGGAAAAGGATTGTTGGCCTTGTTGTTCCTTTGTTTCATCTCTCCACCGAAAATTAGGATGATCCCTAGATCCGGGGTTGTAGTGTTGAGAATAAGGGTCACTTCTCCTTTGAAATCCTCTATCACTATCTTGGCCTTGACCACCTTGATTTCCCCTAGGTCTATCACCTTGATAACCTCTACCACCTTGAAATCCTCTCCCACCTTGGTTTCCACCATAGAACCCTACAACATTCACCTCTTCATCGTAGTACTCTTGAGTTTGGGGACGATAGTCGGTGAAGTGGTTAAGAGAACATGTGTCGCATGTCAAGACTTGTTGCCTCCTATTGCCTCCCATATTGTTTCCACCACTTTGAGCCACTACTAAACTCTTTACCGCGGCCATGAGCTCTCTTATCTCCACTTGAGCAGTATCATCTCTAGTTACTATGGAAACAATCGGTCTTGCCCTTCTACTTCTTCTAGGTCCTTCCTCACGTGCTAGACGTTCAAACAACTCCATAGCATCGGTGGAACCAATTAAGGAAATGGAACCAAGACAAGCACTCTTCACTAACCGAGAATCTTGTTCATTAAGACCATTGTAGAAGAAAGCAACTAACTGAGGTTCGGTGTAGCCATGGTAGGGGCAACTTGCCACAAGCATTTGAAATCTCTCCCAATAGTCTTGGAAACTCTCTTCTTCCTCCTGAAGAATGTTACTAATAGCTTTGACTATCACCGAAGACTTAGAGGGGGGAAAGAATTTATCAAGAAACCTTTCTTTCAATTCCGACCATGAGGTGATGGAGTTGGAGGGGAGACGACTCAACCACACCTCGACTTTATCTTTCAAGGTAAAAGGGAAGGTTTTCATTTTAAAATGATCATCATCGACTCCAAAGGGTTTCATGCTACTAGTAACTCGAAGGAAGGAATCGAGATGGTAGTTAGGATCATCGGTTCTCGACCATAGAAGGATGGAAGTGCATGTATAACCCCCGACTTGATCTCACATTCGATACCCGTCGGAAAGACGATACTCGATTGTTCTTGATCGTAGGCTTGCCGCATATATCCCCTCATAGGAATGTTGGTGGGGGGGGGGGGGGTTGTTGGCATGGTGGAAGGGATTGAAAAAGGTATCTCGGGGTGCTTCTTCTCCCGCCATGTTGGAATTGGATGGCTCACTTTCTGAAAAATTGTTGGAAGATATACTCTCTTGTGTACTCCTTCTAAGTTGTCGAAGAGTCCTAGTTAACTCGGAGTCGTAGTGCAAAGGGTCTTGGTTCGAGGAACGAGTACGAACCATGCACCAAGAGCTAGAGCAATACGTCTCCAAGAAAAAGAAACAAAACCAAAGAAAATAGAGTTAGAGAAAAACTACAATCAACACCTTAAAAATACGCCTCCTCCCCGGCAGCGGCGCCAAAATTTGGGAGGTCGTCGTTATACCTCTCCAAAAATACAAGTTATACTCACTCACAAGCTCTACACACAACTAAGCATATAGTGGCAAATAAGGTTCGTATCCACAGAGAAGAGGAGATTTTCAAGTATCTCAAATAGATTTACTACTCTAACTACTATAAAATAACTATAATATAATAAATAATATATATGAGCGATGTAAATAGGGGGGGAAATTTGGAGTTTGGTTGTAGAAAACACTACAATGTTATGCTAAGCTATAGCTAAAGACACAATTAAACTATAGAGAAGATGGATTAGCTATGAGATTACTAGACTTGGAGGCATTCGACTTCAACTTTCGACTCGAGATTAATCCTTGAACTACAACACATTGCATTTTAGGGTTTACGATTACTTATCGAGATTAACTACTTTCGAAAGCGAAAATAGATAATCATTCTCTCGTTTATAGCCAAAAAATAATGTAGCATTATTTCAAAGTTCTCACCTCTAGATATAACAAGTGAAAACACTATGTTCAATCTAGTGATGGCATTGGAGATGAGAATTGACAAAGATGTAAGCAAGGCAATTGAACACTAGATAGGGAACAATGGATGAAAGCATACAAAGCACTATTCCTCTTAGCTCTAATCATCAATTAGGCAAATGGAAGCATTCTACCCATGGATTTAGCAAGTATTCAACACATTCTACAATTAGGAAGAAAATCCAATCAATTCATGCATCAAATTCATATGAAATCATCACATTCAATTGCTAATTACAATACCCATAAACAATGCATAAAGAGTTCTCATAATCAAAGATCGAAAGTCTACATCGAATGATCCCAAGAGTTGTTTTGCCCACTACAATCATACTAATCGTACAATACAAACCCATAGATTCAAAGATATGAAAAGATGAAGAAGAAAATGGAACTAGAGAGTTTTCCTTATCTAAATTCGAACTACCCAAGATATGGGGTGGAGAGAGGCTTTTATACTCTCTAAAAGATAAGAAGAAGTCAACTTGCAGTAGTGCAGGGGCCATGCACCAGGTAGAGCACTGGTTGTGAAGGGCCATGCACTCCCCCATTATTGCTTCTTTCGGAGAGTTCTGGTTCTACCTTGTTGGAAAGGCCTTCATCTTCATGCTTGATCATTATTGTGTCGCTTTAATCTTCAAGTACCTATAGAGTGATGAAATCATGGAATATGGCATACAATTTCCATACATCACTCTACTCTCAAAACAGCAACAAGTATCAACAATTATGCCAATTTAGCACCATTACAAACCATTTCCAAGTGCAACAAACATGGTATAACTTGAGCTCATCATGAGCTGAATCATATCTCCCGAGAAGGTAACCATAAGGCTGATGCACTTAGCAAACTTGCCTCCTCGGACCTCAACATAAGATCTTCTCAAGAATTTCTAATGGAAACCCTGGCGAAGAGAAGTTACGAAGAGAGTAGCATCATGGCTGTTGACATCTCAGACACATGGATGAACCCCTACATTGAATACCTCCAAACGGGTACCCTTCCCGAGGACAAGCACCTGGCACGGAAGGTCCTAGTTAAAGCTCCGAAATATGTCATCCACGACAGCATCCTATACAAGAAAGGATACCTCCAACCTTTACTCAAGTGTGTTGGGCCTTCCGACGCTGAACACTTAGTACAAGAAGCACACGAAGGAGTTTGCGGTAGCTACCAAGGTCCACGCACCATCACCCGAAAGCTCCTATAAATGGGTTATTTCTGGTCTACGATGCTTCAAGACGCCAAAAGATATATAGGTTCTTTTCACCAGTGTCAGAGATTTGCTAAGATGGTCCACGTGCCACAAGAGAATATGATTACCATCCAAGAATCCTGGCCATTTGTCCGATGGGGAATGGATCTCATCGGACCTTTTCCTATGGCCCCTGGTAACTTCAAGTACCTCATTGTGGCCAATGATTATTTCTCAAAGTTGGTGGAAGCTGAAGCCTTGACCAACGTAACTGGCTAGACAGTTATCAACTTTTGCTGGAGGAATATCGTGTGTCGCTATGGCATCCCGAGATATATAGTAACCGATAATGGAGCACAATTTGCTAATGACCCCTTCAAGAAATGGTGTAAGGAGTACGGCATACACCAGAAGCTCACCTCGGTATACCATCCAGAAGCTAATGGCCAAGTAGAGGTTACAAACCGAACCTTGGTAAGCGGCATCAAAGAGCGCCTCGAAGGAGCTAAAGGAAACTGGATCAAAGAACTACCAAGTGTGATCTAGACCCATAGAACCACACCAGCCACAGCAACAGGAGAGACTCCTTACAGCTTAGTCTATGGGTCCGAAGCGGTCATCCCCATGGAGATTAGGGTCCCCTCTGCCCGTACTTCTCAACCAGATAGAAGAGTCCGATTGGCCACTTCCGTTAAAGGAGACCTTGTAATGAGGTTAAATGAAAAAAACAAGAAAGAAGTGGAAGAGAAGCTAGCCCCGAACTGGGAAGGTCCATATCGAGTCCTAGAATCCCATCCAGGGGGAAGCTACCTCTTGGAAACCATAAAGGGGGAACCTATACCACGAAGATGGAATGTGATTAACTAATGAAAGTATCACGGAAGATAAAAACTCAAGGGAGAGCCTCACAAAGGTTCGAGATTATCAAGAACGTCCGAGAAGCCTCATCAAGGTCCGAGACAAGTATGCTCTAGCACAAACGGGTACTCAAACTCAAACCCACTAGTTACTTTACTTCTATTATTAAAGTTATAAACTTAGATTGAAGTCATGATATTTTTATACCTATCCTTATAACAAGCAATCTTAAATTCCTTTTCTAAAAAGAGGATTGTTGTCTTAAGTATAACATTGATTGCTATTCAAAACAATATACTTTATAAAGTATATGATTGTTCAACTTATAAGTTGTTTGGATCCAATATTCAAATACCAATCGTTTTGAATAAAAGAGATAGGTTCGAGATAAAGTACTTCAAAAAGTGCTTGATTGAGGTCTATAGACCAAAAGGGCAGACGTGCTCGAAAATCAATCATCTCAACATAAAGAGGAGAAACCTAAAAAACAGAAGTTAAAGTTCATATCAAAGGTGTTATTACATCAGAATATGATACTTCTAAAAAGTCCCTCAAAAGGGCACATAGAGGAAAAACCTCGAACACAAATAGTTCATATCAAAGATGTTATTACATCAGAATATGATACTTCTAAAAAAGACCCTCAAAAGGGCACACAAGAGGCTAAACCTCGAACCTAAAAAGGTCATATCAAAGGTGTTATTACATCAGAATATGGTACTTTTAAATATACCCAATAGGGTTTCCTAGGACTTCACCAGAAGTAACACTTGAGAGATGGGCTATTGTCAACTTTTCTGCACGCTGCGACATTAAAGGCCTTGTCAAAGGACACCCAAGGAAGAAGCCAAACAACATTAAGCTCACAGAGTGTTCATCATGGATAATTGCGAGAACTTAACAACCAAGGCTGGTGCTCATTTCCAGTAAATCATGAGACCGAGGTTGACGAGAAGATGACAGCAAGTAAGGTAGCAAACCTGTTGGGATTACTCAACCTTGCCAGTGGAAGGATTAAGCACCTCTTCAAGAGAAGGTAATTCAGGATACTTGGCTCTAATAAGCCTCAATAAATCTCCTGATATTACTATCTTCTCGGAGGGATCCAATGCATCCAAAAACTCGGCCCCAGGGATCCAGCGTTTAGCAGTCAGAGCAGAAAGCTTATCAGCACCATCTGGATGAGAAATGTTTTCCTCCATCACCTTCACCTCTTTCTCGGATTGGCATAGTTGCAGGATGCCACCCAAGATCTCATGCAGCTCAGAAATGGAATAAATCCCCATACTCCTCCCTATGGCTCTGAAACTCGGGGCTACAAGCAACGAAGGCACTCCAAAGCTTCAGGAGTCGTTTGGGCTCCTCTGGGTCCTTCTCCGCGGCTTGATTTTGCGCCAGCTCCTCTGCAATATCCTGATAAGTCTCCAGATCTTTATCCTGAGATTTCTTTGCCAACAGCAGGTCCTCTTTCTCAGCCTCCAGCTATTTTACCCTGGCTTCCAGTTGAGTCACCTCCAATGGAGCCTGAACAGGAGGATTAGGCGTGACAGATTCGGTTTCCATAGTCAAAAGGGCGGCCTCCATCTCCTCCTTCTTTGCCCTGAAGGCCCGGCACTTGACATGTAACTCCATCACAGAATCAGACAAGTACCGAATCACATCATTAGCTCGACATCCCAACATGGACAGATCCGCCATCAACTGTAAAAGTGAAAGACATATAAAAACCTGATATTTGAGAAACTCGTATAACATAAAGGGAAAGATAATTACCTCAGCGACAAAGGGATACTTCTTAGAAAACCTCTGAAAAGCCTGACCATCCTCTTCCTTTGGGCAGTTCCGATAATACTTCAGTTTCTTCAGAGAAGCATCTTCGGATTCCACCAGATCAAGGTCAGATTCATCATCATCTGAAGACTCCCCAACCTCCGGTTCCATCTCCTCTACCTCCTCATCTATGGCCTGGAGATTGGCCTTCCCTTTCTTGATCTTTTTCTTTGGAGGAGAGGCTGTATACATAAAGAAGAGCATAAATATGCTAAGGAGAAGAAATATACCAGACAACTACAATGTTTCGAAACAGAAATTACCCGAAGAAGATTGACTGGAAGAAGATTCACCCTGATTTCGGGGTGACTTCCTAGAAGCCCGTTTCCTGGCCTTCTTCTTCTCTCCCTGGATTTTATCATGGAGGGTCCAATCTCGATCCTTTTTCAGGAAACTAGACGTGGATTTGGATCGTGGAACGTCTAGCAGATAAGAATAGGTGATAGCAGGCCACTGCCACACCGAGCCATGAGCCCCCCGCACAAATCCTCCCTCCTGGAAGACGATTTTCTCCTTCACGAGCTTCTCAACGATGCCCTTCAAGTGAGCGGGAGTTTCAAAGACATCAAGAGGCACAACATCCTTCGGCTTCGGATTCCAGTCAGGAACCTCATATTTGGTCCGATCAAAGGTTAGCCGAATGTCCTTCCACCCGCCGCTATTGTCAGGAAACGTGAAGACCTTACCATGCCGAGCAGTGAGGGTAATATTCTCACGCTCCTTGAAACAGAATAGCTTGAACAAGCTCCTAAACAGATCCAGGCTTGGCTCATAGTCCTTCCGAGAGCACCAGGAGATGAAAGCCACCATTTTCACCACCACATTGGAGTGAATCTGACAAGGGTGAAGCCGATGATGCTGAAGAAACTGTGAAAACACGGGGGGAAAGAGAAAACTCAAACCCTGTTGCAAGAACCTGCCATATACTACCCCTCGAGTGGGGCTCACAAGTTCTTTGACCGGAGTGTTCTTGTCCTCAAGCCTCAAATCAGCCTCGATGGGGTACAACAACCTGCATGACTTCAAAAATTGCAGGGTATTTTCAACGACCACCTTGGTGACATTATACACGCCACCGGTGACCGGAACCCGTTTATCTTTTTGGGGCTCGGCACTTGGGTCCATACCCGACCTAGAGGCACCATCACCCGCCACTACAGTTACAGCCTGCAGCGGTGTAGCAATGGTCACCTTCATCTGCTCCCCATATTCGACCTCCAAGAACAAGGTATTCAATTCACGAGCAGCTAGGGCTCTATTTTCAGCAACATTCTCTACATTGCCAGAAGGAATACTGGAATTTGTAGAAGACATGGCAATAGAGATAATGGGGGAAGTGAATATATATGAAGAAAAGAAAAATTTTAAGAACTCTTTCTGAAGGCGGAAACGCGGAATATTTGGATGAAGATTGATGATAAACACAAGGAAAATTACTTGGTTATATAACCAGTAATTAGTATGCACTTAAGTGGAGTAATTACCTTGACTCGCGAAACGATACAGGAAATTGGAAGGTTGGTCCTCCTCACCGCCAGAAGATATAATGAATCAAGACCACGTGTCAGTCCCTTCAGAATTCAAGAAGGCAGATTCAGATCCAAACATCCACGTGTCCTGATTGAACACGAAAGAACTTGAAGTTAGATATTCCGAAGGGTAAGCCCGAGAGAAGAATCCCCGAAGGAAATCCCGATCTTAACACCCCGAGTTAGTCTCCCTCGAGTTATTGGTCTTCCCTCGAGAAGCAGGTCTCTCCTTCAAACCTGCGAGACGGAACACTCTATATTCGGGCCTCATTCATACTCGTACCGGGGACCGAGAAGGGTCGTGGGCTCGAGATACGCGGATGGTGGATCCATAGGTCCATCAATCCTTATCCTTATAAGAAATGCATATATTATGAATGTTCTACAAGGAATATACATCCTCTAAAAGATGGTAATACAGCCATCCTAAACATGTAACACAACCATGTCCGAAATATACTTTTATTATACATGGTAATACAACTTCTATTCCATAAGAGTTGTATTCATACCATAAATACATATCTTGGTGATCTACGGATTGTAGCCATATAAAAACCCTACAGGTTTAGTAGACCTCTCCATCTAATCTCATACTACATACTTTACGCGTTAAGCAAATATACTGACTTGAGCGTCGGAGTGTCTACCCCCGGGACACCCGGGGCCTTTGTTTTGCAGATCAGTTCGTGAGCGGGGTTCGTGATCAAATGCGGGTTGTAGACATCCATCACTTCCTATAGGTTTAGGGTTTATATCCATTTACTTTTGTAGTAGCGAATTCGCAGCCAACAAATGTACCTAAAAAATGTAATCATATAAACATGTTGCGAAATCTTTAGCTCGTCGCCTGAACTAGAGCCCGTTGCGAGATCGCAAGTAGTGTCGCTAGAAAAAGCAAACACGTTAAAGATCAGAAGAACAAACTCTTTTTGGCATCTTACCCATCATATCTCACGGGTTTCTTCAAAAATATTCCAACTTTTTCACATCTTCTCACATCTCTTCACTTTTGTTCACATCAAATCTCAATAACCCATCCTATACATGTTGAACACATCAATTGTGTCAATGCAAAGTGGTATTTGGCACTAATTGTATGCAACAATTGGTAAGTTTAGCAATAAATTCTCACCCACTTTTTTCCCTTGCAATTTTTCAATTAATGGCAATCTTAACTTGTTGTTGTTCATTTTGATAACATCCTTTGTTGTGGGTAGGAGAGAGACAAAGAAGGTACATCATCCCCCACCAAAACAATCAAGTCTCGTGACAAAACTGTGTAATTTATAAAGGTACGATTTTTTTCATGCTTGTTTGATAAAAAATGGTTTTTGTTGAACATACCACTTCCATTTATCATGCTATTACTAATAATCATGTCAGAAGCCTATTTCTAGCAAGAATCGAGGCTATATTTTATTATTTGACTTGCAAGCTTAGTTAGCCACAATTTAAGGATTTACCTTTATCTTCTTATTACTATACCATATTAGTTCGGACTCGTTACTATTGCATTAGTCATTATATATTTCAATAAACAAGGAAAGCTTAATGGATAACCCTTCAAGTTCCGGTGACTCCGACTCAAGTGGGGGGGGGGCAGTATGGTTGGCGGTTCAAGTGAGGTTAAAAGACAACGATAAATGAGTCGTGCATCGAAGGAAGCACAATTTCTCACACATTGTCGAGAAATAGAGATTAGGATTGATAACAATATACTAACACATGTCAAGTTTAATGACATTGGTGTTGCTATTTCACCCGACGATGATGCTTCGCGATGGTCGAGTTGGTGTGGTAAGACGGGTAGGATACGTGTGCCATTAGACACAAAATATTGGAGGCTACTAAGCATCGACTCCAAAAATGATATATGGAAGGAATGCAAGGTTAGTTTTGCACTTGTTATTTTTAATTTCAATACACATTTTTACATTTGACTATTTATATGATACCATCTGTAGCGCCCCTTTATTATCGAGGCAAAATACTATGATCAAGTGAAGAAGAAGGCTCTTCAAATTGCATCAAAGGCTCATCGAGAACACAAATACACCCTTGCCAAGGAATATATCAAACCAAATGGCAAGAGGTTTGGGCAAGATCCAAGTACGCGTTACAATCACATTGTAGCCCTTATTTGGGAGGCATTCAAGAAGCGATGGTTAGAAAATGACGCAAAGGTTAGTTTCCTATATCTTGCAATAATAGTGTCATGCGAATTTGTCAAATATTATTGTTTCCTTTAGTGCGTCATTCTTAAAATAAACATACAATTTTTAAAGGGTTTGGGGGATACGAAACGCAAAGCCACTGTCGATAATACTATGCCTTACACCGGAGGTAGGGGGGGTACTTGGGTGTGGGGAAGAAGACCTAAAAAAAAACCGAGGTAAAAGAGCTTGTGGATGGGGGCATGGACGCAGAAGAAGCGAACGAGCTAATCATTGCCGAAGACCCTACAATATACAATAGAAAACAAATGTTCGACTTAGATAGAATCAAAAAAGATGGGAAGTACTCAAGCGATGAGGCAAAAAGGGTGGCTAATCGAGTGGTACGCTTTACCTACTACGCCATACCATTTTCCATCTTAGTATCTACAATAGCAACATCAAACACAACAATTGATGACGATAATAACTTTGAATTTACAATACTACTTTTTTAGGACGAGGTCGAGCGTGAAGCTGAAGAAGGCTTGTTCATCCCAGTCGGTAAACACGATGTGCTACGTAAGGCACTTGGGAAGGCCGAGCATCCAGGAAGAGCTAAGGGAATTGGTGGTTATGTTACTCAAATAGAGGCGTTTGGTATCAAACGTAGTAGTAAGGACCCTAAACCATCCAAACTCCAAATAGCATTGAGCCAAGCCAAAAAATCCGACCAAGAGGTCAAGAAATTGAAAACAATTTTGGCTAATGTGTATTCTTTTGTAAATTATTCTCTACCATCTGATTTTTGTGACACCAATCCAATCAATGGACCCTCGTCTAGAGGATCACATCCTTCCCCGCCACAACATGATGTTGACCAACCTATTTTCGACCAACCTATTGTTGAACCCAACAAGGAAATATGCACACCTTTGGCCCCTATCCAAGAGCAAGTTCACATACAACCATCCGATCCCAAACCAAAGGTACGTTTATTTACTTGCACCACAATCAAATGAATAATTCTACACAACTTATTATGCTTGCTATTTTAGGAAAACACTCTTACTTTCTACATATATCTAATTCTACCTAATTAAACATGCCTTATTTGTATCTTAGAATTCCCCTCCTTGCAAGTTGTACGTTGAATGTGGGATGAATTCTCAACCCCGCCACGTTGCAATGGGAAATTCATATCCTCATATGACACTACATCATGAAGCCAAAGTCCCTATTGATTTCGTTAGGGTTTCTATACTACATGTGTTAGTCGAGGATGCCTTGGTACCGGTCGCGGATAAAGAGTGCACGACAGTGGGTAAAGATCTGGGCCATTTTTTTGTGTGGCCCAAATGGTTGGTCGTTGATGTAAATTCTAATTCTATCCCAACTAATAGAAAGAAACCATCACCCGTCTTAGACCCACTAAACTTTCCGGTAGCTAAGAACCCGATGTCGGCGGGAGAAATTGGATTCATGAAAGCCCTCCCGGGATTCGTTCGCACGTTTTATGATATGGTGGGCCACCATAGTCGCGAATCCGTTTACTATTTCTACTCTAATAAACAGGTATTCGGCGAAGCGAGGGAATTAGTATTTCCATGCGAAGACTTTGCCCTTTTCTGACACTATAAAACCCTTCCGGAAACAATCCTTATACTACACCAAATGTATGCTACTTGTTCTCATCTTTGCTAGCGTATTGCAACTTACAAATGTTCATATACTTATGCACTAATATACGTTCATCTCCGCTTGTTACAGTCGCGATGTGTGCCTTGATGATCCGTCGCGATGGCACGATGAGATGAACCTGCTAAGAATCAAGGAACTCTCAATCAGGGCGGGGTGGCTAATTGTCGTTCCCGCTCCGATGCTAAAGTCAGTAGACTGTACGGAGAGTTGGGATGTGATTGATTGTGTTTAGTTAACTTACCTCTCTCTTGTGAGAAAGAGATATATATATATATATAGTGCTGACAGCTGACCTGGTCTCATCAGACCACACCGTTAGGTGGTCTGGGAAGATTCCCCTGCCAGGTTTGGTAAAGCTGCCATCTGCTGTCGGGTCTGGCCCGATCGTCATGCAGGATGAGGGGTCGGGATGAACCATGCGGGATGGTGAGATGCCCGACCCTAACAAGTCCCCCCAAGTCCGAGCTCGATGCGACGGTTCGAGCGATGGGCTGTATCTAGGTTTCTGGAATCCGCGCGACAGTGGGCCTTCTGACTTAACTGCATGTCTGCCACGTGTCGTAACTTTTTCTCGGGGATGCGTATGAACTTATCCTTTGTAACTGTGCAACTTTTGGCAACCGCCATTATTGCTTTAACTGCTCGCATAACTCCCCCCTTTTCCATTCAAATTCAAAACTGCTCCTCATTTCTACCTTCTTCCTCCTATCTCGAATTCATTGCTTTCAACTTCAGATATTCTGCACTCGCTTGTTTACTTGTCTTATTTTCGTGTCTTCATTTCTTCTTGCCTCTATCGTGTTCTGCCGGTTCTGATCATGGCGGATATCCCCGTTTCTGGCGCGTTTTGCCAGATCACCGATGACGAAGCGGCTGAGTTTATTCAGATCTGTCGGGACACCGAGGGCCTTCAGATCGCTGATTTGGCGAAGTCGATCGTCCGACCCAAGCCTAGCGACACCATCAATGCTGCCCCGGCGGGCAAAGTCCCTGTTTATTACGAGCATCTGGCCCGCTGCAGTGTCAGGTTCCCTCTTACTCCTTTCTGCCAGTCCGTTCTGTGTTATTTTGACATGACTCTGGGCTTAATGACGCCGAATGCCGTGCGCAACATTATTGGCTTCGAGACCTTGTGTGGCGCTCGCGGGGTTGTTCCCTCTGTTACCTTGTTCCAGGTGTTCTTCTATACTGGTGGTGGTGATAATGAGGACGGTTGGGGCCATATCAAGGTTCGCCCCAAAGCAGACCTGCATATCTTGACCGGCATGCCCAAGACGACCAACTGGAAAGTGAAATTCATGTTCGTCGATGAAGACGTGGTGTATGGTCCTGCCGCTTCTCGCCCAAGACAGGCTGTCGGTGATCCTGACACGCGCGGCCGTGCTCCAGATGGCGTATCCTAGAACCGCTTGGCTGCCTCCATCAGGGCTCTGAAAGAGAGACCGGAGAGGTGGGATGTTTTGAAGTTGGATGAAAGGTTGCGGGATTCTGGCCTTCCTCACCGTCACGTGCTTCCTGCCATCCAGATGAACCTATTGTCATCCCAGATGGCGGTCACACCGTCCAGGATGAGGACAACGTCCCTCAAGGTGTCGAGAACTTCAGCCCCCCTCCTGCTCTGGCCGTCGCAAAGATCGGTCAAACTGACAAAGGTATGTGGCTAGGCTTGACCCTCTCTCTTCCTCTTTCGCAAGCGTTACCATGACCTTTTGTTTTTGCATCAACTGTGTTCGTCTCATGACGAACGTTTACTGCAGATATGACCCGCCGCCGTCCAACCATTGACGTGACCAAGTTCAACCGCCCCTCTCAACGTAGGAGGTTGGATGACAGTACCGGCCCAAACCAGTCCACTCAGTCGCATGGCCAATCTTTCCAAACTGGCCAGGATGGCAATGATGATGGTTCCTCGCTCCCGTATCAGGATACGGGATCATCAAGGAGGTTGCTGAAGCCCGATCAGCTATTCCAGATGGGGGTCGGCGGTCGCGAGAATGCCTTGGCCCGACCCCAAGTGCCTGAGAAGCCGAGAAGTGGCGCTGACCCGACTGGTCCACAGCATGGTGGGAGGGCCCCTCCGCACGCTGGTGGTTTTCAAACTGATAAGGGTAAAACCAACTCCTCCACCGTCTTCCTCAACTCGCCTGCCGGTCGTCTGGAATATCTCAAGGAGGTGATGCCCCTTGATTATTTCAGGGCTTGGGTGAAGAATCCGGCGCTAAATCTTCATGGGGTCAGGACTTCCACGGACAATCTGATCTCGTCCGTTTTTTATGTAAGTCTCATCTGTTTGTTGCTCTTTTCATGCTTGACTTCCTCTTCTAACTCTGTCATCCTAACTGTTGTAATGTTAGGGTGCTTGCTCATCCCTCGCCGTCATCTCTGACTTCAGCACTTTGTGCTTGGCACATGAGGCTGATCAGAAGGTGCATCATGCCACCCTCATCGAGCTTGGGGATGTGAAGAGACAGCTGGCCATCGCCGATGCCGAGATAATTAAACTCCAAGATGAAGCCAAGGCCAAGGCAGATGCTGATGCTGATGCTGAGTGGTCACCTGATGACTAGATGGAATCCGAGCGGGCCCTGAAGAAGCAGCTGGACGCTGTCAACGCCCAATTGGCGTCTGCCATCTCGGACGGCGAGGAAATGAAGTCGGCCAAGGAGACCAGCGATGCTGCCCTACTGGATGCCCAGAAGTCTGCCACCGAGCTACAGAAGCGCCTGGACGAAGCTGTTGAGAAGGCTAATCAGGTGGAGAAGATATGTGATGAGTTGGCTGCTCTTCAAGCTCGCTATGCTGAGTCCGAGGGTCAACTGAAGAAGGCGCTGGAGGATAAAACCAATCTCGCCATTGACTATCAGTCTGTGTTGACCTCCGGCATGCGTGAAGTGTTTGCCAAGATAGCTCGATCAGAATGTGCCGTTGCGCGCACTTCCGCCTTCCTTCGACGGGCTTATGCGCTGGATAATGTGTATGAGGACTCTGCTGCCTATGCCACTGCTCTCTTTGAGCTCACAGATGCCTTCGTTGGCTATGGCTTCCCTGAATACTTTTCTACACTGACCGGTGAGATGACTCCGGCCGAGCTTGCTGCCTGGGAGCCAGATGTTGCAGTTCCGCCTGTTCTGGTCGACGGTGAAGTTGTGGCGGATGAAGGGCTGGTGAAGGATTTGGAGGATGCTGGAAACAACGTTCAAGTCTCTGCCCAGAATTATTAGTTCTGCTTCCCTTTCCTCCTTTTCTGTTGGATTTCTCCCTAAACTCTTTTCCTTATTGTTTCTCTGGATAATTTCCTTTTGGTTTGTAATAACCCATAAGGGACGCATTTGATTTCTTTGTTTTTGAATTCCTGTGAAACCTTTTGCATTTGCAGCATATATTATTGCCTTAACGTTTTGGCTGTTTGCTACTTGATGGAAACTTTCGCCTTTGCATTTGCATTACCGGCTATTGCCTTAATGTTTGGTTGATGCCTTGTCATTATGCTCACCTACGTTCATGGTGGCAACTCATCATCCTTCTATGTGAAGAGGGATGAGTCGTCATGATGAACTATTAAGGTGACATGACGAGATGATTGTGCCAACTTGGAGGTCGCTAAACCTTATCCAAGCCACCAAGATATGAGGGCCTCGCCCCCTCCTTGGTTTTATTCTTCAAAGCCAAAGCTGCTAAGCCATGGACTTTGTTAATCGGTCCGTGCCCGACATGGATTTTTATTAAAGAAAAATCCCACCTTTTCTCCAATCTGGTAGCTATCCGAGTTTGGAGAGGATATGGTTTGCTCTATTTGCTCGTTCGCATTTGAACAAAAACCACGCCTATGTTCAGTACTCGAGAAAGGGCAGCTAAGCCTCAGTCTCGGTCTGGCGGTTACGATCATGATCGTGTCATCCGACTTGGCCATTGGTGTGGGTATGCATTTGACCGCATCTTTGCCTTTCCAGAGATATATCTGAGACACTCGGCAAAGATGTGTCCCTGATGCTTCACAACCTAAGTGAGGGATGCGTCGAGTGTTCTAATGCTTTGCCCGGTTAACCGGAGCGATGGCCTGAACTGCCCCCCTTAATGTCCATTATCACAGATTCCGATCGCGTCATTCGACTTTCGAAAAAAGGTATAAATGAACAAGAAAAGGAGATGATATGTTCTTGAACTTGACACTTGGAATACATTAAAAGAGGAGAGTACAAAAGATACAATTTTGCGCGGGAGAACTAGATTTCCTCAAGATCGCATCCCTCATGGGGGCAAAAGTCGCGATCTGATCAGGAATCTGTTCTCCAAAAGCATTTCCCCATTATATACAAACTAATTGGTACCTTTCTCATGGGTCTGATGCCGCTCAACCGTAATAACGGCGGAGGTTCTCCATGTTCCACGTCCTTGGCACCGCTTCACCTGACATGGTCTGCAGCCTGTATGCGCCGTTCCCCAGCACTTCTGCGACCATGTATGGCCCTTCCCACGTGACATCTAGCTTCTTCAAGCCTTCAACTCGACTGGCTTCATTCTTTCGGAGGGCCAATTCACCTTGCTTCAGATTTCTTATGCGGACTCTGGCATTATAGCGTTGTTCCACATACGACTTGTAGGCCGCCTCCTTGATTGTGGCCTGCTCTCTGGCTCTCTCCAAGTCCTCCAGGATTTCTCTCAAACGCTGGTCATTGTCCTCTTCGGCATTCGGGATGGCGGATCGCGTTGATGGGATGATGAGCTCAGGCGGGATGATGGGAAACACAGAAAATAAGGTGATTCTCCTGTGGCAGTTCGCGGCGTTGTCCTGTATGCCCACAACACCGATGAGAGCTCGTCTACCCAGTTCCCTTTCGCGCCGTCCAACCTTCTCTTTAGCCCTTGCACAATCGTTCCATTGGTTCGCTCGGTGAGACCGTTGGCTTGCGGGTGGGCTACTGATGTAAAGGTCTGCTCGATGCCCATCTGGTTGCACCAGTCTCTGAAGACTCCTCTTTCAAACTGGCGTCCATTGTCGCTGATGATTGTCTTGGGCAAGCCGAATCTGCAGACAATGTTCCTCCACACGAAACTGGTCATCCTCTTGCCCGTGATGGTTGCCAATGGCTCCACCTCAACCCACTTGGTGAAGTAGTCAACGGCCACCACCAAGAATCTTCTCTTGCCGGTCGCTTGGGGGAAGGGACCGACTATGTCGATGCCCCATTTTGCAAATGGCCATGGGCCTGTGATGCTCTTCATGGGCTGGCCGGGTTGAGATGACACCCGATCATGTACCTGGCACTGATGGCACGTTTTAACCACATGGTAGGCGTCGACCCTCATATTGGGCCAGTAATAACCTGCTCGGGTAGCCCTCAGTGCCAGTGTCCGGGCTCCCTGATGGCTGCCGCCGCTCCCCTCGTGGAGTTCCTTCAGGATCCTTTCTGCTTGCTTGGGCGTTAAACATCGCAACCACGGCTGCAAATATCCCCTCTTGTATACCACCCCATTCCTGAGCGCAAAATTCAGCGCCTTCCTCTCTAAAGCTTTCGCCTCCTTTTGGTCGGGTGGTAACGCCCCACTGAGCAAGTAGTTCCGCATTGGTGTCAACCAACATGACGGCTCGGCCTCAATGGCAGCGACTGTCATGCCGTCAGTTGATCTTGTCGGCAGTGTTTCCACTAGAACTCCCTTGGACAGATGGCTGCTTGCCGCGGAGGCCAGTTTGCTGAGAGCATCTGCCCTTGTGTTCTCGGATCTAGGGACTCGGGTCACCTCATATCCTTCGAACTGTGTGGCCAGAATCTTTACCTTCGCCAAGTATTTCTGCATTGATGGCTCCTTGGCTGCGTATGACCCGTTGAACTGGTTTGCTACCAAGGCCGAGTCGCCGTATGCATCCAACTTGGTTGCGCCCAACGCTTCATATTCGGCTTCGTTGTTCGTGGCTGGGAACTGGAATCTCAACGCGTACGTCGTCTCCATGCCATCGGGGTCTTTCACTATCAACCCTGCTCCTGATCCCTCCACGCCGGATGCGCCATCCACATGCAGCTTCCACCATCCTGTCCTGTCGACGCGTCGTTGCTTTTTTTCGGCAGGCTCGCTTGGTGCGTCGATGGTGACTTCATCCTTCTCCTCGATCCCAGATGGCAACTCTGCCAGGAAATCAGCCATTACTTGCCCTTTGATGGCTTTCATCGGGGCGAACTCAATGGCATGTTCGCCTAGCTCTATTGCCCACTTGGCCAACCTTCCTGACATTTCCGGCCTGGTCAAAATTGCTTTGAGCGGCTCGTTTGTGAGAACCACGATGGGGTGTGCTTGGAAATATGACCTGAGGCGTCTCGCCGCATGGACCAATGCCATGGCCAGCTTCTCCTGAGCGCTATATCTCAGCTCAGCACCATGAAGCGTTCGGCTGATATAATAGACCGGACGATGGATCTTGCTCACTTCCCTAACCAGTGCACCACTCACTACTTCCATCCCAGCGGCAAGGTACAAGTATAGCGTCTCACCTTGCTCGGGAGAGGACATGGCTGGTAGGTCTTTTAGATGATTTTTCAGCTTGAGGAACGCTTCATCCTCGGCTTGGCCCCATTGGATTGCTCCTTTTGGCCCGATGCTGCCCTTGAGGATCCTCAAGAATGGGAGTGACTTCTCTGCGGCTCGTGACAGGAACCTGTTCATAGCCGCCAGTTTTCCATTCAAGCTCTGTACTTCTTTGACGTTTCGGGGAGGCTTCATTTCCAGGACGGCTTGGACTTTCTTTGGGTTGACCTCCAGACCGTTGTTGGACACCATGAGGCCCAAGAACTTCCCGGCCCCTACTCCGAACTGGCATTTGGCCGGGTTGAGCATCATACCTGCCGCGTTTAGGGTTCCCAAAGTCTCATCCAGATCTTTCACCAATCCTTCGTACGATACGCTCTTGATGACCATGTCGTCGACATAAATCTCCATGTTGCGGCCGATCTGTGCTTTGAAAATCTTGTCCACCACACTTTGGTAAGTGGCACCGGCGTTGCGTAAGCCAAACAGCATCATCCGGTACGCAAAGGCTCCCCTCTCCGTGATGAAGGCAGTTTTGTCGACGTCGTCATCCTTCATCGGGATTTGGTGGTACCCCTTGTATGCATCCTGAAAGCATTTGATCGGGAAATGGGCCAACGCGTCCACCTTCTGGTCAATGATGGGTGTCGGGTAGCAGTCCTTGGGGCATACCCTGTTCAGCGCCTTGTAATCGATGCACATTCGCCAGCTCCCATCTGACTTTTTGACCAGGACCGGGTTGGCTAACCACGTAGGGTATGGCACTTCCCGTAGGATACCTGCGTTCACCAACTCGGTTATCTGTTTGTTTACCGCGTCATTCCTTTCTGGGCATAGCGGCCGTCTCTTCTACATGACCGGTGGGTGTGAAGGATCCACTCTGAGGGCGTGCTGACCGAGCTCGGGTGATACTCCCGTCATGTCTGTCGCCTTCCATGCAAAGATCTTCTGATGCTTGATCAGAACCTCTAGAACCTCCTGACGACTCGCGTTGGGCAAGTCGGATCCCACTTGGACTCCTCGGCATCCGCCTTGGTCAAGGAACATGGGCAAGCACGATGCTGACTAGGTTTTGGGATCTGGGCCTCCTGACCGGACCATGTGGACCGGACGTCGGGGTGGCGATTCGTCATCTGGACGTTTCCGCTTCTTTAGTGCGATTCTGTGGCACTCTCTCGCCTTTTGCTGATCGCCTCGAACGGTTGCTATCCCTCCTTTGGTCGGAAACTTCAAAAGGAGATGGAGGGTTGAAACGATACCTTTGAGCTGGGCTAGCGCTAGCCTCCCTAGTATTAGGTTGTATGGGCTATGAGCCTTGATCACGATGAACTCCATGTCCACCTCTTTCCTAGTCGGCCTCTCTCCGACCCCCACTAGAAGTGTGATTGTTCCTTCTGGCCACACCGTTTTGTCCGCGAAATCCACCAACGGTGAGCTTGTTGGGACCAACTTGGCCTTGGTGTTGTCGTCCAGCTTCTCGAAACAGTGCAAATACATTATTTCTGCTGAGCTGCCACCATCCACGTATGCTCGATGAACCAACTTATCCATTATCTGAACCGTGATGATGACCGCATCGCATCCGGCCGGGCGATCCGGGATGGGATCGTCGGTGCCGAACGTGATCAACTCGTCTCCGCCCAGCCTCCTATTCGTCGGAGTGTGTTCTGGGGCTATCCTGCATCTAGCCTTTCTTTGTGAATCCGAGCTTTCTCCGGCATTTCCGCCTATGATAGTGAGTATATCATTGCCCGCGCGCCTCGCTGGTTCTCGTTCTGGTGATGACTCCTCCTCATACTTGGCTCTTTTTTCATCTGGTCGCTCAGCACGAGCCACCTCTTTCCCTTTGCCACGCGCCCTATTGGCACCTTGATCCTGGCCACCATTCTTGTTGGCATATGTCGCCTTGTTGTGGGCCTTGGTGGTGGCAGCAAACTGCTTCAACTGCCCTTTGCGCAGGCATGACTCGATGGCTTTCTTCAAGTGGATGCAATCCTCTGTGTCATGGCCGTGGTCGTCATGGTACTCGCAAAACTTGTTCAAGTTTCACTTGTTGGGGGCATCTTCATGGCGCGCGGGGGTGGGATGACGTCGCGGTTTGCCAAGAAAACTTCTCTGGGCGTCTTTGTCAACGGGGTGAAAACTCTTTCTTGGGCAACCCGAGGTCCTAGCCTGTCCTTCACCGATGACGTTTTCTCTGCTTTGGCCGGTTGCCCATCCTGGATGAGCTTCTGCTTTGGCCAATAAGGTCGAGCCTCCTTCTGCATTGCCAACTTCTTCTTCTTGGCATTCTCGTCGGCTCGGTGAAACATCTCCACCACCATATGCAACTCATCCAGCGTGTATATCGCCCGAAGGGTGAGTTCTGAATCCAGAGCCTTGTGATCCAGACCTTGCATGAAAATTTCGATCAACCACCGCGGCTCGCCACGGTGCACCACCCTGTTGCTTTCCTCGATGAATCGCTCATAATACTCAATCAAACTCTCGCCGGATGACGCCCTGTGGCGTATCTTCATCAGGTCCTGCGTCGTGTTGGTGAACTTCCTTTTCTGCATGAACCAGGTGAGGAAAAGTTCCTCGAGCTGCGCGAAGCTGGATATGCTTCCATTGTCTAGGTTGGCGAACCACACCCTTGCTGCCTCCTTGAGCGTGGTGGCAAATACTTTGCACCACACGGGCTCGGGCGTAGCGTACGTTGACATGTTAGTTGTAAACGTATGCAGATGATCTGCTGGATCTGACAAGCCATCACACGTACCCAGATTTGGTGGGATCCGGAGGCGGGGGTTGGCGAAAAACTCCGTTACTGCCTCTGAAAAAGGGCTTCCTCTTTTCTGGCAATCTGGGGCCTCGTAAAACACCGACAACCTCTGCTTCGCTGGCACCCTCGGCTTGACACTGGGCTTGTGAACAAACGTCATAGACCATTCCCCAGGCTGGGATCTAGGGTTGGCCTCTTTCTCGCCCGGATCTTCCCATTCCTCGTCTGAATCCTCCAGGATCTCATTCCTGTCGTCATCCAGCTCCGTGAGGATGGGAGCTTTTCACTTGGCTCGTGTAGGCTCGGCAAAAAGCTTCGTCGGTGTGACCGTTTTTGGCAAACCTTCAAGACGCCGCGCTTTCGGCGGCGTGCCTCGCAGCTCCTGCAGCTGCTTGTTGATGGTAGCCTGTGACTCCAGGATCTGGCGGAGCACGTCACCGTCCTCCGTCGTGAAAGATGGGGACGCGCCTGGGTGCCGAGCCTGCTCAGGCGTCGCTGAGATCGGCGTGGCTGCTGGGTTTGAAGGGGTGAACGGGACTCCAGCCCCCTCGTCGCCCAGATTTGTGACCACTACCTCATCGATGAGGGTGACGCGGTCTTGTCCTTCTCTGCTCATTCGCAGTGCGTGGGCTGTGAAGTAAATCGGTTATATCCCCACAGACGGCGCCAATGTTACAGTCGCGATGTGCGCCTTGATGATCCGTCGCGATGGCACGATATACAAATGTTCATATACTTATGCACTAATATACAACTTACAAATGTTCATATACTTATGCACTAATATACGTTCATCTCCGCTTGTTACAGTCGCGATGTGTGCCTTGATGATCCGTCGCGATGGCACGATGAGATGAACCTGCTAAGAATCAAGGAACTCTCAATCAGGGCGGGGTGGCTAATTGTCGTTCCCGCTCCGATGCTAAAGTCAGTAGACTGTACGGAGAGTTGGGATGTGATTGATTGTGTTTAGTTAACTTACCTCTCTCTTGTGAGAAAGAGATATATATATATATATAGTGCTGACAGCTGACCTGGTCTCATCAGACCACGCCGTTAGGTGGTCTGGGAAGATTCCCCTGCCAGGTTTGGTAAAGCTGTCATCTGCTGTCGGGTCTGACCCGATCGTCATGCAGGATGAGGGGTCGGGATGAACCATGCGGGATGGTGAGATGCCCGACCGACCCTAACACCGCTCTATTGTTTATTTAGGTGTATGCAATACCTTGCTCTAACCAACACAAAGACTTTTCATTGGTTTTTTGCACCCAATAAGCCTGCAAGAAATGAATGAAAAGTAATCAATCACGACTTGCTTATCTTTCAAAGATGCTTAGTGACAAGACCAAAACAGTTACATAGGCCCATATCTAGAGAGGTTTGTTTTCTTTTTTACAATTGGATATTTGCATTTTGTAAACATTCAAATCTTCGAGCCGGGTTCTTACATTTTCATTTCTTAAAATATGAAATGGACATTGGAGTTTTGTAGCTATGATACCATCGTTGAAGTGATTGTATTGGGTGGAACCGCTACACTTTGGTCCATTTACAAAATTTGCAGATTTATTAGAGGTTGCAATGCATAGTGCACATGACGACACACTACTTCCCTTCAATCTTGTACAAATTCAGGTGACATTTCAAATCCCATGCTCATTTATTTCCACTATGATTTCATTTCAAATCATTTGTTATAATTCTTCACTTTCAGCACCGAAAGCAATTGGCATACTATTAGTATGCCAACGAGTGCATCGCTGGCCTTGTTGATGATAATTTGGAATTACATCACGTAAGAAATCTTACAACCTACTTATTGTACCTATAACTGTCTATGTTGCCTTTAATAGTATTAAAAAATGTTTCCTATTTGTAGATTTTCGAGGAAAATCATGCACCATACACCAAAAAAAGAGTTGGAGGATGGTAGAAATACATTTGCTAGACACTTGGTACTTATTAGATCTCGGTATATCTCTAGGCCTCACGTACCCGATAAAAGCTAGTTTATTTTGTTTATGTTTGGATACCTATACTTTTGAATGCCATTACTTCAATAAGTTTATAAAGTGTGGCTAGTTAGTGTTTCACGTTCATGTTTTGTTCTAAGAGACCACGTATCTTGCTATTGTCAGCTTAGTTAAACATAATGAAACCCTAATGCTTTTGATTTGGGTGGAAATGGCTCATATACTATAATTTAGTGATACTTACGAATAACAAGCGAATTCGTAAGCTTCCTCGCCTGTGACCTTAAATTCAGGCGAAGATCTAGTGTATTCGCAACTACATTCAATGAAAAGCATATTTTGAAGCTTTTTTTTTGCGTCGTCGCTACCCAATCGCTCGTTCTTCTCTGCCTCCCAAATCTGAGATCTATCGATATCGTAACGTTGCATGCAATGAATTGGAGAATTCTCTACCTGACTCGAAACATCATTTATTTTTCTCGCCCACCAAATTAACACACGACCTCGTTTATACTGACGCCATGACTAGCGATCTCGCAAGTACAAATACAGGCGATTTTCTTACGTCGTTAGGTATCGAGTACCTACACTTTTTTAATCTACAGCCTGGTTTGGTTGCGCTCTCGTAGCAATTTACTAGCGACTAGCACATCACTGTCGTCACTAGTCTCGTTCAGGCCAACCAGAAATGTTGGCTTTGTCAGGTAGCGAGTTCGCAAGGGGTTACCCAGCGAATCGCTAAAACGTGTCGTAACAAATCTCGTTATAAGCTTAACAAATGAGATGCTTGCCTGACATGCACTATCGTGACTACTTTCTAGCGATACACAAGTCTGTTGTCGCAAGCAGTCTCGATCACATGTAATTTACAATCTAGGCTTACACAACTAGCGAGTTCGCAAGTTTTTGAACTGGCGTCCGTTAGCTTGTGTCGTAACTACACAAGTATTCGGGTGTTTGTATTTGCTGTACCTACTTACGATGTCGCAAGTATAAAATGCATGTCAGGCTGATATCAATGCTTGCGATGTCGCATGTGTTGTGTAAGGCGTATAAATCATGATTTAAGGCAGAAATAAACGCCTTATACCCTAAAACATCTAAGGTGGATGAGGAACCGCCTTAGATGATTTTTCTCATTTAAGTCACAACCACCCAAGGCATTTGTTTTCTGCCTCAATACATGAAAGATGAACTGCCTTAAATGGACTGATTTTGTAGTAGAGCCTCTTGGTCCAAGGAGGCGATCTAGTTTTCTGTCGATCTCATGTTGCCCCCTCGTTCGAGATGTCCCTGCCTGATCAGTTAAATTGTAGGCATCGGGATGTGGTTCCCAATTATTTTGGAGTCGTTCCCTTTTCTGCTGCCTCATCAGCTCTTGGATGTTTTGGATGTGCAGCTTCTGTCGCTCCTCCATGCCCATGTTTTCACCATTGTTGTCGTTGGCCCTGGGGTTTGAGAGTGGCGGCTCCTATTATTGACTGACGAATGGTGGCAGACTCCGGGATAGGTCGTCTAGAAATCGTTGCTCCTGAGTAGGGTTTGAGAACGGCACGCTTCTAGCCCCGTAAGGTGGTGTCTCAGGGATTAACATCTGGTACTGGGCGTCGTGCGTTTGGGCATGGACGCGCTGGTTAGGGTTAACTTACAGGCTTGCTATCAGGCCAGGATAACGGGCTTGGAGATCTCTCATCATAAGTCGGACGTCCTCAAGGATCTCGTCTGATGGATGGGTCGAGACAGGATCTGTCTGAGGATGACTCGAGATCGGGCCTGACTGTTGGTGTCGAGATGTCCCTAGGCCCGAGGTAGGGGGCTGTGATGTAAGAGGTCATGAGGTAGAGGGACCTGCAGCTTGGCGTCTCATTGCCAACTCCTCTTCACGTCTCTGAGCAAGGATTCGCTTGTCCCTCTTCCTACGTTCTTCCTCGGTAAGGATCGAGTCCTCACTGTCACGTCCGAGTTCTTCTTTGGAGAGGTGCCCATCCATGAAATCACTATAGTTGAAATAGGTCTGGAGCAAGGTTCGCGGAAGTCCCGAGGTGGGCGCTCTGGATGCGGTTGGGTTTGGACCGGAGGTATGTGGAACGTCGGAGTTTCGAGCACCTACGTTACAGAACGCGACTGGGATCTACCTCTTCCATGCCCTCGTCCACGTCTGCGTCCGCGTCCTCGAGGGACCTGTTCGGCATCAGGGTTTTCTTCTTGCTCTGGATTCTTTCCTTGATTGGGTGCACTTCTCCTCGGGTTGTTGGATTCTGACATGGTGTGGTTGGCTTGCTGTGAAGATTGTCGGCACGATCAGATCTGAGACAAGCTTTGTTTGATCAAGATTAACACGCGAGCCAAATTGATGGATGTATGGAACCCGCGCTTGATCACGAACCCGGCTCACGAACTGATCTACAAGAAAAAGCCCTAGGGTTGCCCTGGGGTAAACACTCCGACGCTCAAGTTAGTGAATAGCATAGAGAAGCTTATATGCGTAAGGCGTATTATGTATGTAGTACGAGATAGAGAGATCTACCAAACCTATGGTATTTATAGAGCTACAATCCGTACATTGCCAATATATGTAATTATGGTATGAATACAACTCTTATGGAGATAAAAATTGTATTACCATGTTTATAAGATGTTTACTCTTTGTAGGACATTCAGAATACACACATTTCTTATAATGATTTGGGCCGATGGAACTGTGGACCCATCTCCCACGTAACTCGAGCTCATGACCCTCCTCGGGCCATAGTCCGAGACTGAATGAGATCCCAGAATACGAACCATGGACTTATCACATTTCACATTGTATTTTTGTCTCCAAAATATGGTTTTCTCTTTCTGAGCTCTAATCAGAACTGCCCTCTCTGTTAAGGTTGATAAGATCCTCCTCTTCACCAGTGTCCTGATATTTTTCCTCTAATGCATAAACCTTATTCTCTACTTAATTCAAATTTTGATGAACTTCGCCAAAAGTAGTCTTATTCCATTGTTTGAATAAGTACTTGACCCTTTTTAACTTAAAACTAACCTATAAATCCCTGTAAAATGACATGGTAGCTCCTAGTTTTCTTGAATGAATCCTTTCAATTCTGGTCTGTGTACCACATGTGCTAGAACCTAAAGGGTTTTGGTAGTTACTCATTTTCTTCTTGGATTGATAACATGAGTGGATTGTTGTAAGAGGTTTTCCTATTGAGCACTTGTATTAAAGAATGGGGAAATTTTGACATCCAGTCATGGCTACACAACTATATATCTAATCTCTGCAACAATCTGTCTTCCTTAATTCTATTATTGATCCATGTGTTAAGGAATATACTAGAGATATTTAATTAACGACATTCGTTCCTTTCTTGTGTAGGAGTTAATCTTTTTCCTTTTGTACTTTTGTTATCCCACATCGGTTATTGACAGTTTAGAGGCTGGTGTCTAGAGCTATAAATATTGTAACTATCCTCTTGTAATAATTTCCATTGATACTATATTTGAAGTGCCTATTATATATATATATATATATATTATTTTACATGGAATCAAGAGTTGGTTCAATCCCGGAACCATGATCAACTTCTCACGGGAACTTGATCGACTTAATCCTTGTTGCTGTCATCCGCTTCTAACTGCCTTCACGCCATTGCTATGGATTCATGTCCTCGCCGCTGACTTCTACTTCAAGTCGTTGCCACCATGAATTCTTGACGTCTACATTTATTTTTTACCGAACTCTTCCGGCCTCCTTAGTCCGACGAACTCCCGGTCCTTGACTTTACATATTATTTTCTAGCCGAACACCTCCGGCTCCGACCGAACTCCTTGTCCTTAACTCTATCATTTGTTTTTCTTCCGAACTCTTCTGGTCTTCTCAGTCTGACCGAACTTTCGGTCCTTGACTCTATGTTTTTTTCCCATCGAACTCTTCCGGCCTACTTTGTCCAAGTGCAATTCTCCTATAGCCTATACTTTGCACTTGCGGAGGCGAGATGGGCGATGATGCTGCTCGATCACTCAGACCACCGACTCTATCTGATGGATAGAATCTACTAGTTTCTCCTGTTGCTGAAATAATTGTGATTGCTACTCTTGGAGCTTATTTAGGGGAGCTACACTATACTATCTTTCTCACCGAGTTTTTTAAAGAGGTTGTATGCTCTCTCTGATAGATATTTCATGATCTTCTTCACATGTTAGGCAATCTTGAGCATCATGCTCCAACTTGAGGGAGGGTGTTAAGAAATATACCAGAGATATTTAATTGAGGACATTCGGTCCTTTCTTGTGTAGCAAATAATCTTTTTCCTATTGTATTATGTATTGTAGTTATCTCACATCGGTTTTTGACAGCTTAGAGGCTGGTGTCTAGAACTATAAATATTGTAATCATGCTCTTGTAATAATTTTTGATAATATATTTGAAGCGCTTATTATATATATTATTATTTATTTTACACCAGGTAAACAAGTTTCCAACTGTTCAGATTGTTTTTCTAAATTAAACCACACCATGGTGGAGTGATTTTATTAGGCTCACCACACCGAAAAAGGACCAAAATGGTCATAGTTGTTTTACAAAGTAGACTGGAAAGATAGGAGAAATAGTAGTTAGGATGTGGTGCTTGATACCAAAAAGGAAAATCTTGACCACTCATGGACCAACGAGCACTTTAGCGAATCGTTATACGTAACACAATTTAGCCAATTGGTGTGAGTTAGTCAAGACTTTGTATCAAGCATCACTTACAAAAGTAGTGAAGGAGTTGTTCTAAGAAGTACAGGAATATGACATAAATTGTAGAAGTCTTCATCATCTATTATAGAACTCCAAGGAGTGTGAGTGCCCTGGATCTTGTCCATTCATGCTGCAATGCTTGAACAAGCTACCTCCATAGCTAAAAGCTATAGGTCTTTTGTACAGTCAGCACAGCCAGGAATGGTCAAATTTGTTTGCTTATTCATTTGGAGATGGATAGATGTAGCTGAGTCCTCTCAGCATCTTCAAATTCTTTGTGGATGTCACCTTAGTTCCTCCTGAACTAAGGCCTTCATTCCCTGAGACAAATAGTACCCAGCAGTAAGTTGTTCAAGGCAATATAATGCTAGGAATTCCAATTACATCAAGTGCAATGAGACAAGATAGCTGGGGAGGAGCATCCTGTGCTAGCATCTCTCTAGTAAGAGAAAGCATGAAGCTTCTCCTAGCTAAGAAATTAGCAACATAATTCCCCTCCCTGAATATATGATTAGCAATTAAGTGTACTCCTAAATTATAAAGGTCATCAGCCAGACTCATACACTCCCACTGTAATGTTGATGGATTACCAATCCCTTTTAACGCTAGTAAACTATCAGATTCAATCGAAAATGGCTCAGAAATCTCTGCCCCTATTTGTTGACCAAACTCAATAGCCTTTAACTCAGAGTGTAGGGGTGAGATGGATGAAATAAACTTCATATGCATAGCTATAATACACCCCCTACAATCTCTAACAACAGCTCCTAGACCAGCCATACCAAGCCTCCATGAGGCATCTGTGTGGATTTTAAGTCCTGGTCTAGGTGGAGACCATTTGACAGATATCAATGGCCTGGGCCTTTTCCTTTTGTGGTAGGGAATGAGACCAATATTTAAAAGATCCCCGTGCTTCTCTACAGAGAAGAAGAGATAGGATTGTTTGAGGCTATTTTGTAAAATCTGATTTTCCAGTCCTATTGTCATCAAAGATAGTTCTATTCCTAGCAGTCCATAAATTCGATAGTGTAGTGCAAATAGTAACCAGGAATACTAAAGTGTGAGTTTTTTACTTGAAATGAAGTCCCAGATAAAAACTCAACCTATGTTTAAAGATCTGGAAAATAGGAACAGGGATAGAGAGCATTGCATGCATTGATTATAAGACATCATAATTAAAACTGCAGCTATTGCAAAAATGGTACATAGAGTCAGGATTATTGCAGTAGATGCATTTAGAAGCGATGAGAACCCCATAGTAGATTGAATGTCATCAAAAGGGAGCAAGGAATTGTGGATTCTCCATATGAAAATGCATAAATTAGGAGGGAGTTTTTTCAACCATACCTTATTTATGACTGTATCTTCTTGCTGTCTTCTTCTTAGTGATTGGTATGCTGATTTCATCGAGAATTCTCCATTTGGTGAAGGTGTCCAAACCAGCCTGTCCTTATGAGAATGTTTCAGTGTGTAGTCCTGCAAAGAAGAAAAAATGTTGGTAGCTACAAGTGGCTCCAAGAAAGCAAGTATCTGTGATTTGTCATCACAGAAGTCAGAAACAGTAAAGTTTGGACATGGAATTTCTAGGTCACTGTTAATTTCATATCACAAGGCACATGTGCCTAGCCAGTTATCATTCCAAAATGGTGAGTCTCCAGTACATATTATAACCTTAGAGAGACCATTGGCAATTTCAGTGACTCCACAGATCCTTCTCCATGTGTGTGATGTTTTGTATGAGTTTGGAAGGAACCATAGAAAAGTTGTCCATGTACAATTATTTTGCTGAATCTTCCACCACAATTTGCATGAGAATGCCTTAATAGTGGCTCTTATGTCTCTCAGACCAAGTCCATTTTCCAGTCTTGGTACACCCATTCTAGACCATTTTCTCCATATTCTTCTCTGTCCAAATTGAGACTCTCCCCAAAAGAATCTAGAAGCCATTGACTCCATCCTTTTAATTACTGTGATTGGGGGGTTAAGTACAGAGAATATATGGGTTGGTATTGCCAAAAATACTGAGTTTAGGAGAACTAGCTTCCCAGCTTGGGTAAGCCATCTATTCTTCCATTTGGCTATAGATTTCTCCATTGCCTCTATTACAGGTTGGTAGTACACAATCTTGTTTCTACCTGTGAAGACAGGGACTCCAAGATACTTAAATGGAAGTGTACCTCTCTTCATTCATGTGATGGCCTTAGTCCTTCTGATCAGTGCTTTATAAGCTTTAGGGTTACAACATGCCAGTGTTAGGTGCAGGGACAGTTTGATTTTGCAGGTCTAAAAAAGACAAAATTACCCTCATTTTTACACTATTACCTAGACCTGCATCAGCAAACCAGGGGTATTTCAAGTCATATCAGACCTGCAAAATCAAAATGTCCCTGCACCTAAAATCCACATTACAATAAAAGTCAGAATTCTGTAAGTTGACTTTCTGGCCTGAAACTAATTCATAGGCCTTGAGAAACTTAATGAATCTTTTCATGTTTCTCCTTCCAGCACTCATAAATATAGCAGTATCATCTGCATACATTAAGTGAGACACTTGCTGGACACCCCTTGGCATATGGAATCCCTGAATAAATTGTATCTGCAACAGAGTTCTGAGCCCCTTAGAAAAGACCTCTGTAACCTAGTTATAAAGGATTGGGGATAGGGGATCCCCTTGTTTGATCCCCCTATTAGAATGAAAAAATCCAGTAGCTACCCCATTAATAAGAACAGAGAACCATGCCGCAGAGATATTCTGAGTTATGGTCTAGACAATATGTCCATGAAATCCAAATTTCAATAGAACAGTGTTCAAAAAGGTCCATGATACCATATCAAAGGCTTTCTCCCTGTCCAGTTTGATGATAATGTTTCCATGTTGAGGGTTTTTGTTCAGAAGCCTCACCATTTCTTGCATCATAATGGTGTTATCTTCTATATCTTTCCCTTTTTGGAATGCAGATTGCTAGTTGATACTAATTTACTCATTAATGGATTTATTCTTTCCATGATCAGTTTTGAGAAAACTTTGTTTAAAAAGTTTGACACACTAATTGGTCTGAATTCTGCAAATCTGCTGGGGGTGGGGACTTTGGGAATTAGGGCTAACCAGGTACTAGACACAGCTCTAGGCAATGGAATCCCTGCTTGGAATTCAAGTGCTGCTTTCAGAAGGTCATTCTTTATGATCTCCCAGCAATGTATAAAGAAAAATCCAGAATAGCCATCAGGGTCAGGTGCCCCATCTTTGTTTAGATCATTGCCAACAAATTTGAGCTCGTCCGTCTTAAATGGTCTAAGTAGCTGATCATCTTCTGGTGTGGTAACCAGGGAAGGTATGCATTTTTTAAAATGCTCCTAATATTGACTTGTGATATCTGACTCAGTGAAATTTAGTAAATTTCAAAGAAAGAAACACCTTCCTCCTGAATCTTTTTTGGATCATCTGTCCACACACCACAGTTGTCCTTTATTTTGTTGATCTGGCTTCTACACCTTCTCTCCTTCACAGCATTGTGGAAATATTTGGTATTGGCATCACCTTCCCTCAACCATCTCAGTTTGGATTTCTGTTTCCAAAAGGTTGTGAGTTCTTTCTGGGATCTAGTTAGTAATGCCCTGTTCCTATTGAGTTCTATCAGAAAATGGTCTGAACCTGAGTTCTGGTAAGTAATCTCCAGCTGGGAAACCTTGTCCTTAGCTTTCTTAAGATTTCTGTGTACATCCCCAAAATGTTCTTTATTCCATGATCTCAGAGCTAGCTTAAGTATTTTGAGCTTAGCCACCATCAATGTCAAACCTGTACCTTGACAGGAAGCTTCCCAACTGTCTCTAATTACTGACATAAACCCTTCCCTCTGTGTCCACATGTGCTGAAACCTGAAAGGTTTAGGCACTTGCAACTCAGCATTCTTAATTGAGAGAATGAGGGGGTTATGATCAGATGCCAGCCTGCTTGGGACTTGGATGGAGCTATGAGAGAATAAGTCATACCACTCAACATTACACATCCCTCTATCTATTCTTTGTAGTAGCAGGTCCTCTTTAGTTCTACTGTTGGTCCATGTGAAATGGTTTCCAACAGTAGCTATGTCCATGAGCCCAAGACTGTCTATACAGCCATTGAACTCCCTAATACTACCCAAAGGAGGTTTTTTCTTCCCTCTTCTCTCTGTCATTGAGGCAACTGTGTTAAAATCCCCTATGAAAACTGAAGGTCCTAAGGGAAGAGCTAATAAGTCATGTCATAGTTCCCTTCTAAGTATCTTAGTCACCTTAGCCTAAGAGTGTCAATCATTGCTCTAAATTCCCTCATAGTGCTAAATGGAGGATGGTTCCTACCATATACACATCTGTAGTGGCTATAGTATTGAAATCTCTCACAAAATGGATGGTGCATGATGTAACCAAACAAGGTCTTGCCATAAATCTCTTCTAGAAGTCGTAGTTGTTTTAGCATATACAAACACAGAATTCCACTCAGCTAGAGACATTGTATCCAAACTTTTGGCATGAATAAATTCATCAGATTCATACAGTATATCTACAACAAGTGAATCCCTATAGAAGAACCATATCTTAGCATTATGTGGATCATCGCTATGTTGAAAACCAAGTTCAAACTGTAAGGTTCTAATATCATATCTATCATGCATTGGTTCAATTAAGCACAGAAAAGAGACATCGTATACAGCTAGTAAAGTTTTTAGTCTATCAACTGATGTGTCATACTCTTTAACATTCCACACTAACACATTGCATATAAGTTTGTGACTAATCATTTAAAATTTAAGTTGACTTTTTGTTTAGGTCTGAGAATCCTACTTTCAGATAATCTGGCATTTTTACCTTTTGATGAATCCTGTGTGAATGGAGTGGCAGTGGCTGTTTGATCTAATGATGACTGATCACTTGTGGATGTTTTCTCATCCTGTCTATCATTATGCCAGATTTCACTCTTTGCATCCCCATATGATTCTTCTGAGCTCACATCTTCTTCCTGCAAAATGAAAAAAAAGTTTGACGGTTCCGCAGTTCGGTAAGGAATTATTGCTAAGCTTTTGGAACTGTCGACATGGAAGTCCTTTTCAGGAAGGTGCTTGTGTGAAATGTGAATTATGTTAATTTGTTTCCTGCTTGAAACATCAATATCAGCATATGAATAAAATATAAAGGATGTGGTTTTATGACAGGGAAGGATCATATGAATTTATCCATACAACATTGTTAGCCACTTCCTTGTGTTATAAATTGGCTTGTTCCTTGTGTTGCTTCTCAACAGTATTTGGCTTGTTGGCCTCACTGTAAGCTGGTGTAGCTTATGTGTTGATGTATGCCGGACACCAACACTTCGACGACGAACCAGGCTCTCGAACTGATCTGCAAGACAAAGGCCTCGGGTGTCCCGGGGATAGACACTCCAACGCTCAAGTCAGTATATTTGCTTAAGGCGAAAAGTATAAAGTGTGAGATTAGATGAGAGGTCTACCAAACCTCTTAGGGTATTTATATGGCTACAATCCGTAGATCACCAAGATATGCATTTATGGTATGAATACAAATATTATGGGAATAGAGGTTGTATTACCATGTATAATAGAAGTGTATTTCGGTCATGGCTGTGTTACCATGTTTAGGATAGATGTATTACCATCTTTGAGAAGATGTATATTCCTTGTAGAACATTCATAATATATGCATTCCTTATTAGGATTAGGATTGATGGACCCGTGGACCCATCCTCCGCGTATCTCGAGCCCATGACCCTTCTCGGGCCCTGGTCCGAGTATGAACGAGGTCCGAATACGAACCATGGACTTATCAGTATCCCCAAGGTAGATCTTCAGAATATAGAGTGCTCCATCCCGAACGTTGAAGGACGGGCTTGCTTCTCGAGGGAAGACCAATAACTCGAGGGAGAATAACTCAGGGTGTTAAGCTCGGGGTGTCTTTCTAGGACTGTCCTTTCGAGCTTACCCTTCTGAATATCTAGCTTCAAGTTCTTTCGTATTCCATCAGATATATGGATGGCTGAGATTAGCTTCTTTTGAAATCCAGCAGATGGTAGATACACGTGGCGTGTCTTCATTGGCAGGTAGAGACGGTCTGTCCCCCGTCTCTCCAATTACTTGCCTTAGAAACAGAATCGATCAGTGCTGGAGTTTGTCGCGGATTCCAAGGTTCGCATACCGCCCAATTCGGGGTTGTATGACGGATCATAAAATGGCTGTTTATGATACCTGGAGTGAGATAGAAGTTTATAGAATTGCAAATTAGTCCCCAACCCATTAGTAATTGCACATGAATCTCAATCTATTATAGATGGTCTTCTTTAAAACTTCTCAAAATAAAATAAAATGATGCCAGTATGAAAAATATACTTCATCCAAAGGCCCTGTTTGGGAACTAGCGGTTTACTAATACCTGTTAGCGGATTGTACTAGCTGTTAGCTGATTGTATTATCTGTTTTGACTAACTGTTTTACTAGCTGTTTGTAGATGAGTGTTTGGTAAAAAATAAATTGCGGATAGTTGTTTGTTATGCTAAATGACAAAAATAGACATCAATATATATAATTTATCATTAATTTTGTGAAATTAGTGTGATCTTATTTTGAAGTATGGAAAATATTTTTAATACTTATATTTTATATTTATTTTAGGTGATAATTAAAATTTATTCTAGAAAATAAATATAATTATAATTTTTTATAATTTTTTTAGTTTAGTTAGTGTGTGATTTATTATTTAAAAGTACGAAAATATATGTCTAATAATTGTTGTTTATTTATTTATTTTGAGGTATTTTCTTTTTTTTTAGTTAAAAACCACCATTGGTGGGGGTATTTATTGGCACCCCTAACCTAAAAACAAGCACATTGCTCGAAGCTTTAATAAGCAGTTGTTTACAAGGTGAGCAGAAGCTCCAGAAACCTAAGGTTTCTGACAAAAGAATGAATGAATGACTCTATCTAGTGGATCTAAACTAGAGAGTGATTGTTGCTATGGATAAATCATATACTCTATACCAAAATGTCATATGGGGAGCTGGAGTGTGATCATTTCAACAAAGAGTGAAGCACAACTTAGCCACCCAATGATTTGATAGTAGAGTATAGGTCCCTAGCAGCAATCAGAATTACAAAAATGGCATGTAATTGGTATATGTTGATTTCTGAGCCTGGTTGTGTAGACATCCATTAGTGAAGTCCATTTCTGTTGTAGGTTTAGCTGATCTTGTCTCTGCTTTGTTGGCACATCTGTTTCCTACAAGGAAGAAAGCAGTATCACATTCCTTTATAAAAGCTGAAATCTCAGACAAGGAAGGGATATTCTATCAAGTTCAATTATTCCTTTGAGTCGTCTGCATGGAGCAGAGTTGAGGTTTAGATCTTTGGATTCTCTACTGGAGATGCACAGATTAGCTAAAAAGTCAGCTGCTTGATTGGCTTCTCTCATGATGTGACATATAGAATGAGAGGCAGTGTGAGCATGAAGAGAATGACAGATAGAGTATAAAGGCCAAGGAGAGTGTTTAATATCTTTGATGCTCTTAACTGCTAACATACAGTCAGACTCAACACAAAAACTGGGAAGGCTCATATCCCTACCTAGCCTGTAACCTAATTGAATAGCAGATGTCTCAGCATGCAGAGAGGATGAACAATTGGTGAAAAAGTTTGAAAGCCTGAAGACCTGACCTAAATTGTTCCTGATGATTATGCCTATAACAGTGGATCCATCCTAAGCAAACATGCATCCACATTGATTTGTAATCATGATCAGGAGGCATCCGTTTGATAATTTTAACTGGCTTAGGTCTACCCTTTTTATAAAGGGGACCAGGCCATTATCCACCAAGAAATGGTGCCTTTCTAGATTACCAGAGAGAGGAAAAACTGTGAAGATAAGTGAGGTTTGTCTGATGATGTTGGTTACAACTGAGGTAATGGGTTGAATTGTCCCCTCAAAAATGTACTTGTATCTCCTAATCCACAGGGCCCAGAGTACCACCATTGTAGTTACTCTTATTACCTTGTTGTGGATTTTAGAGGAAAGTATATATTTGAGGAGAAAATTCAACCTTTGATTACTCTGTTGAATTGAGGTGATTTAATTGCTAAAATTGAATTAACCTTAGACCAAATCAGTAAAGTAGTGCAGCAGCTATTAAAATAATGCTCAATAGTAAGCTCACTTTTACAGAAAAGGCATTTTGATGGAAGATGGTATCCAAATTTAACAAGCACATCACGAAATGGCAACAGTCTATTCCTAAGCCTCCATGTTAAAATAGACATTTTTGCTGGAATTGGATTGGACCATACCTGTTCAATCAGAGTGTTGTTTGGTCCTGATACCCTGAGTTTTTCATAAGCTGATCTAATGGTGAAGTGTCCATTGGGGAATGGCTTCCATATAATGATATCATCATGAGAGTGCTCCAGTTGTGAGTCCTGCAATAAATTGGTAATATTAATAGCAAGGAAAGGCTCAAGTTGGGGCATATAATCAGTTTTATGAAGAATAAATTCAGAGATTGTGAGGGAGGGGAAAGGAATTTCCCTGTCCTGTGGCCATTGGTAGATCATAGCTCCAAGTCTTGTCTAGTTTGAATCCCAGAAGGAGCAGTTCCCTTTTCCATAGTAGACAAAGCTGTTATTGTTGCAGAGCTCTGTGACTGTGCAGATTCTCCTCCAAGTTGGAGAAGTTTTGTATGATGCAGGTATAGTCCATAAGAAATTGGTCCAGATCGTTTCATTTCTTTGCAATTTCCACCAGAGCTTGCAAGAGAAAGCCTCAACTAGTGCCCTAAGGTCCTGATGTATGCCGGACACCAACACTTCGACGACGAACCAGGCTCTCGAACTGATCTGCAAGATAAAGGCCCCGGGTGTCCTGGGGATAGACACTCCGACGCTCAAGTCAGTATATTTGCTTAACGCGTAAAGTATAAAGTATGAGATTAGATGAGAGGTCTACCAAACCTTTGAGGGTATTTATATGGCTACAATCCGTAGATCACCAAGATATGTATTTATGGTATGAATACAACTCTTATGGAAATAGAGTTTGTATTACCATGTGTAATAGAATTGTATTTCGGACATGGTTGTGTTACCATGTTTAGGGTAGCTGTATTACCATCTTTGGGAAGATGTATATTCCTTGTAGAACATTCATAATATACGCATTCCTTATAAGGATTAGGATTGATTGACCTGTGGATCCACCCTCCGCGTATCTCGAGCCCACGACACTTCTCGGGCCCTGGTCCGAGTATGAATGAAGCCCGAATACGAACCATAGACTTATCAGTAGCCCCAATGTAGATCTTTAGAATATAGAGTACTCCATCTCGAAGGTTCAAGGAGAGACTTGCTTCCTGAGGGAAGACCAATAACTCGAGGGAGACTAACTCGGGGTGTTAAGCTCGGGGTATCCTTCTAGGACTGTTCTCTCGGGCTTGCCCTTCTGAATATCTAGCTTCAAGTTCTTTCGTATTCCATCAGGACACGTGGACGGTTGGATCTGGATCTGCCTTCTTGAATTCTGAGGGGGTTGACACGTGGTCTTGATTCATTGTACCTTCCAGCGGTGAGGAAGACCAACCTTCCAATTGCCTGCATCGTTTCGCGAGTCGAGATTATTACTCCACTTAAATGCGTGTTGATTACTGGCTATATAACCAAGTAATTTTCCCTCGTGTTCATCATCAATCTTCATCTCTGCGTTTCAAATTTCCAAAGAATTTTATTTTTCAAATTTGTCTTCTTTTTCTTTTCTTCAAATTAATTTGTCTTCTTTTTCTCATATACTATCTTCCCCCCATTCTCTATATTGCCATGTCTTCAACAAATTCTAGCATTCCCCCGGGAAATATGGAGAATGTTGTTGAAAATAGAGCCCTAGCTAACCGTGATTTGAGCACCTTGTTCCTGGAAGTCGAGTCTGGGGATCTGATGGAAGTTACCATTGATACACCCCTGCAGACAGTATCTGTAGTGGCAGATGATGGTGCCTCTGGGTCAGAGATGGACCCTAATGCGGAGCCCTAAGTTGATGAACGGGTTTCGGCCGCCGATGGTGTGAATGATGTCACCAAAGTGGTTGACGAAAGGACGCTAAGGTATCTGCGGTCCTGCAGGCTGTCATATCCTCTTGAAGCTGGCTTGAAGCTCGAGGATGGAGAAGTTCCTATTAAAGATCCGGTGAGCCCCACTAGAGGGGTTCTTTATGGGAGGTTTTTACAACAAGGGATAAGTTTTCCCTTTCCCCCTTTATTTCATGAATTCCTGCATCATCATCAACTGCATCCGAGCCATTTCATGGTGCGCTCGGAAGAACAACAATCCAAGTCTGGATTTATTCAGGAGTCTGTATACGTTATTCTCTTTTGAGACTTATGAGTACCTTACCCTGACTCCAAGGAAAAGAAAACCCATCACGTTTCCTGATAACAGTGGTGTGTGGGAGGCAGACTGTTTCACTTTCGACCGAAGCAAATACGAGGTCCCTGATTTGCATCCCTATCCGAAGGACGCTATAGCTTGTGATAGAGGTTTCATCATCCCTGGTCACTTGAAGGGCATCATCGAGGAGCTCCTAAAGGAAGATATTACCCTTCAGAGAAAGGATTTTGTTCTGGGCTCACATGGCTCTGCGTGGCAGTGGCCTAGTATCACTTACTCGTACTTGTTGGATGTTCCTCGGTCGAAATCTACCTCCAGCTTTTTGAAGCCTGATCGGAATTGGGCCCTCCCTAATAAAATCCAGGGAAGAAAGAAGAAGGCCAGGAAAGGGGGTCCGAGGAAGTCTCCTCGGAATCATGGTGAATCTTCTTCTAGTCGGTCTTCTTCAGGTAACTTTTCAAGTCATATACTGTTGCCATATAATATGTCTTTCTTTTGTCATATGCTGAGGTTTATCTTTATGTATGTACAGCGTCTCCTCCGAAGAAAAAGATCAAGAAGGGGAAGACCCATCTCCACGTCATATGAGGTATTTATTCAGATGGGGATGTATCATATTCAGATGTAATAACACCTTTGATATGAACTATCTGTGTTCGAGGTTTTTTCCTCTTATGTGCCCTTTTGAGGGTCTTGTTTAGAAGTATCATATTCAGATGTAATAACACCTTTGATATGAACTATCTGTGTTCGAGGTTTTTCCTCTTATGTGCCCTTTTGAGGGTCTTGTTTAGAAGTATCATATTCTGATGTAATAACACCTTTGATATGAACTTCAGCTTTTGTTTTTGAGGTTTCTCCTCTTTATGTTGAGATGATTGATTTTCGAGCACGTCTGCCCTTTTGGTCTATAGACCTCAATCAAGCACCTTTTTGAAGTACTTTATCTCGAACCTATCTCTTTTATTCAAAACGATTGGTATTTGAATATTGGATCCAAACAACTTATAAGTTGACCAATCATATACTTTATAAAGTATATTGTTTTGAACAGCAATCAATGTTATACGTAAGACAACAATCCTCTTTTTAGAAAAGAAATTTAAAGATTGCTTATTATAAGGATAGGTATAAAAATATCATGACTTCAATAACTTTAAGAATAACTGTAAAGTAAATAGCGGGTTTTGAGTTTGAGCACCTGTTTGTGCTAGAGTATACTTGTCTTGGACCTTGATGAGGTTTCTCGGACGCTCTTGATAGTCTCGAACCTTTATGAGGCTCTCTCTTGAGTTTTGAATCTTCTGTGATACTTTCGTAAGTTAATCACATTCCATCTTCGTGGTATAAGTTCTCCCTTCATGGTTTCCAAGAGGTAGCTTCCCCCTGGATGGGATTCTAGGACTTGATATGGACCTTCCCAGTTCGGGGCTAGCTTCCCTTCCACTTTTTTCTTGCTTTTCTCGCTTAACCTTGTGACAAGGTCTCCTTTAACAAAAGTGGTCAAGCGGACTCTTCTATCATGGTGGCGCTTGAATCTTTTCTTCACCTTGGCCTTATAGATAGTAGCATTTGCTCTCTTCTCCTCTAGGAGGTCAAGGTTGAGACGAAGGTTGTCTTCGTTAGCTGTGCCATCTTCATCATCTGGTTGAGAAGTACGGGCAAAGGGGACCTCAATCTCCATAGGGATGACCGCTTCGGACCCATAGACTAAGCTATAAGGAGTCTTTCCTGTTGCTGTGGCTGGTGTGGTTCTATGGGCCCAGATCATGTTTGGTAATCCTTTGATCCAGTTTCTTTTAGCTCCTTCGAGGCGCTTGTTGATGCAGCATACCAAGGCTCGGTTCGTTGCTTTTACTTGGTCGCTAGCTTCTGGATTGTGCACTGAAGCGAGCTGCTGGTATATGATATACTCCTTGTACCCTTTCTTGAAGGGATCATTAGCAAATTGTTCTCCATTATAGGTCACTATGTATCTCGGGATGTCATAGCGACCCATAATATTTTTCCAGCAGAAGTTGATAACAGGGGCCGTGGGAAAAAGCCCTACAAGATCTATGCCCCATCGGACAAATGGCCAAGATTCTTGATAGCTACCGTAGGCTCCTTCATGTGTTCCTCGGACCTTACATGCTAGGTGCTTTTCTTCAAGAAGGGTACCCGTTTGAAGGTATTCAATGTAGGAGTTCATCCATGTGTCCAAGATGCCAGTAGCCATAAAGCTATCTTCTTTGCAATTTCTCTTCGCCGGGATTTCCATTAGCGTTTCTTCTTGGGGGATATGATTCAGCTCATAATGTCGGGGTTGATTTAGGAGAGGCTTAACCATCTCGAGGTATTTCTGAAGATTGTACTCTCGATTTTTGAATTCACCTTTGACCTGCTGAATTGCAATCTGTGGATCATTGAAGACCTCAAGGTTTTTGACTTCCAGGTCTTTAACCAATTTTAATCCGGTGATGATGGCTTCACATTTTGCTTCATTGTTGGTGGCTTAGAAAATGGAATGTGAAACATAAAGATGGTCCTTTTCCTCAGGGCTGGTTAGTAAATATTTTTGCACTTCTTCCCCCGGAGTTGGAGGATCTCTTGACACATAACTGTCATCTTTCTCGAAGTAAAACACCATAGATTGTTCGAGATCAGGGTTGGGAACCAAATCTCATAAGATGGTGTTGTTGGCCGAGATGTTACTCATTTTTCTGGTATCGTGTACAGCCGTGATCATACAGGAATGCGTCACTCCTTGGTCTCCTTTGATTGAAGCTACTCCTTGTGGTGTTGAAAACTTCAGCATTAGAGGTAGGGAGACCATATGGCTTTAACTTGGCACATCCAGGGTCTGCCAAGGATAATGTTGAAAGGTGTGACGGTGTTGACTACCACAAATGTGATGTAGAGGGTCAGGCTCTTCATCCCATCTGCTACTGTGACCGGGAGTGTGATTTTTTCAAGAGGTGTTATGGGATATCCGGTAAACCCCAAGATCAGACCCATAGGTTTGAGGTCTCCCTTGGTAAATCCTAACTTCTGGAAGCAATTCTGAAACATTACTTCTACTCCACTCCCGTTGTCTATGAAGACTCTTGTTACCAAGGAATCTTATATGTTTGCCGAGATGATGAGAGGATCAGAATGAAACATCTGATTTGGTATGTCATCCTTGTCCGAGAAAGTAATGGCTTCTTCGGAATGGAGACTCTTGTTGACCAGCTTGGTATGTGGTAGGGTCCGTACACTACCTTTCAGCTTAGTTAGGGAAATTGCTCTTCCGGCATAGCCATTAATGTTGTTGATGACTCGGTTGGCTCCATTTGATGGTGGTGGGGTAGGATCTTGAGGATTGTTGTTTCCGCCACCTTGGTTGTTATTGTTGTGGGAGCTATCCTTATTTTTTTTTCCTCGGAGTGTTATTACCTACCATCATCCGGTACAGGTTTACTAAGAGGATTTCATCTTGATCATAGCGTCTCGTGGCAAGATTCATGTATCAGTAATAGTGTTCTATCACAGATTCTCCTTCTTGTTGTCTATCTTCAAGAATTTGTCGATCTCTTCGTGCTCTTCCTTCAGGAAAGAAGATCGAGTTGGACCTACTATTTTCCCTCGGGGGAGTGTCCGAGAAAAGGTCAATTAGGAGTGGATCATAGCCCCGCGGGCTGTGTTGTATGGTTTGGTTCAAGGTTTCCTTGAGACGGCTCTGTCCAACGTCCTCCTACTGTCTTTCTGCTAAGATTTGCCGATCCCTTTGTGTTCGTTCTTCTGGAGAGAAGATCAAATCGGGACCACTATACCGCAACCTATTTTCCTGATTCAGGCTTTTTGAATTGTTGACGTTCGTGCTGTAATTCATGTCGTTTTGGATGAAACCCCTTTGACCTGAGTTTGGTACTTCAGATCCAACATGGTTTGTTTTAGGAGGTGGTATCCTGGTATCCTGGATACGATGGGATTTGATACGGGAGGTGCTCTGAACACACCATGATTTGGACCAGAGATTGGTGGTGTTATCCCAACAGGACTTGGGTTGATGGATATCGGAACGTTGGAGTTTCCGGTACCCATGGTAAAGTTTGGTGCTGGTTGTGAGGCGAAGTGTGCCCGAGATCTTCTGGGTTGTCCGCGCCCTCGACCGCGTCCATGTCCTTGAAGGGGCTGCTCCGCTTCTGGATTATTCTTTGGATTTTGCCCTAGCACACAGGCGCTTCGTTTGGGTTGCTCGGCGTCAGACATTTTATTGGGGAAGTTGTTTCTTTAGGTGCGTTAGACCAGATCGGAAACAAGGTTCGGCGACGTCGTCAATGAGTGTGAGATATCCCACTGGGCGTGCCAAATTGATGTATGCCAGACACCAACACTTCGACGACGAACCAGGCTCTCGAACTGATCTGCAAGACAAAGGCCCCGGGTGTCCCGGGGATAGACACTCCGACGCTCAAGTCAGTATATTTGCTTAACGCGTAAAGTATAAAGTATGAGATTAGATGAGAGGTCAACCAAACCTTTGAGGGTATTTATATGGCTACAATCTATAGATCACCAAGATATGTATTTATGGCATGAATACAACTCTTATGGGAATAGAGGTTGTATTACCATGTGTAATGGAAGTGTATTTCGGACATGGTTGTGTTACCATGTTTAGGTAGTTGTATTACCATCTTTGGGAATATGTATATTCCTTGTAGAACATTCATAATATACGCATTCCTGATAAGGATTAGGATTGATGGACCTGTGGATCCACCCTCCGCGTATCTCGAGCCCACGACCCTTCTCGGGCCCTGGTCCGAGTATGAATGAAGCACGAATACGAACCATGGAGTTATCAGGTCCCTAAAACCTAAACCATTTTCTGTTTTGGGAAGGGTAGTCTCTCCCCAGAAGAATCTGGAACCTATGCTCTCCATTTTTTTGATGACCTGTTTGGGGGGTTTGAGCACTGCAAGTACATGGACTGGGATAGCCATCAGAACATGCTTAATGAGTATTATCCTACCAGCTGGGGACTACCATCTATTTTTCCAGTTTTCAGTTGCATTCTGCATTCTCTCCAGAAGAGGTAGATAGAGAAACCTTGTTTCTTCCACTAAAAACTGGTACCCCCAAATACCGAAATGGCATTTTCCTTCTACCATCTCCAGGGTTCTTTTGATGACTCTCAATCTGGTGGAGGTTGTACCATGGTGGGTGTACAACTCTGATTTAGAGTAGTTCACCATCTGACCTGTTGTAACCTCATATGCCATTAAGAAGGATTTCAGCCTTTTCATATTCCTCTTCTTTGAGTTTATGAATATTGCAGTATCATCTGCATACATCAGATGGGTTACACTTTCCACTCCTCTAGGCATGATAAATGGTTGGATATACTGTAATTCCACTAATTTTTGTAGGACTCTAGTGAAGGCTTCTGTAACCATATTATACAGAAATAGGGACAAGGGATCACCTTGCTTGATCCCTCTTGTGGAGTGGAAACATCCAGAGGCTGAGCCATTTATTATGACTGAGAACCAAGCAGCCTGAATATTTTGCATTATGATTTTCACTATGGATCCAGGGAATCCAAATTTTAGCATTATAGAGTTAAAAAAAACCCCATGATACCCTATCAAATGCCTTCTGCATATCCAGCTTCACTATTTGATTATGGTTCTTATTTTTTCTCCCTAACAGCCTTGTCATTTCTAGCACATGGAGAGTATTGTCAGATATATCCCTACCTCTAAGGAAAGTTGATTGCTCAGGGGATACTAGCTTATTCATCAGTGACTTCATCCTCTCAGTAAGTAACTTGGAAAAGATTTTATTGAGGAAGTTAGAAAGGCTAATTGGCCTGTAATCTGAGAAGGATGATGGTGAAGGTTTTTTTGGAATAAGTGTAAGCCAGGTACTTGCTATGGCTTTAGGGATCATTTTCCCTTCCAGAAATTCAGATACTGCCTGAAGCAGATCAGTCTTGAGAGTATCCCAAAACTGAGAGTAAAAAGCTCCTGAATTGCCATCTGAGCCAGGAGAGCTTTCTGAACTGAGGTAAAAAACTACCTCTCTCAGCTCTTCAAGGGATACTTGTCTCGTCAGTGTCAAATTGTCATCATCTGTGATCAATTTGGGAATGACTGAGAGAAAATGGCTCAGATAAGTTCCAGATTCTTCACAGTATGGTTCATTGAGTAGGGTTTCATAGTAGATTATGGCTTGATTCTTAATGGTTTCTGGATCTGTTATCCAGTGTCCATTAGTATCCCTAATCTTACTGATTCTTGCCCTGCCATGTCTCTCTTTGACTGAGTTGTGGAAATAGGAGGTTCTAGCATCACCCTCTCTCAACCACTTAATGTTTGCCTTCTGTTTCCAGAAGGCAACCTCTTCTGATGTGGCTCTATTATGGCTCTCATTTAGTGCTATCAGGTCAGTCTCTGAGCCTGAATTCTGATATTGCACCTCTAGATTGGCTACTCTAGCCTCAGCATCTAAAAGATTTTGGTGTACATCACCAAAATGCTCCTCGTTCCATGTTCTCAGTACTGCTTTAAGCCTCTTAAGCTTGTGGAACATATTATACATTCCCAAGTAATTGCTTGGTTCCAGCCAGCAACTGTTCACTACTTCCTTAAAACCTTCCCTTTTCATCCACATGGATTGAAATCTAAATGGTTTCGGGCTGTGTTCAGTTGCATCTTAGATGGTGAGTAAGAGAGGGTTGTGATCAGATGTAGACCTATTGAGGGTTTGGATTGAGCTGTGAGGGAACAAAGTTTGCTAGTCAAGACTACACAGACCCCTATCTAGTCTTTGGAGGAGCAGATCATCATTTTTCCTGTTATTTGACCAAGTGTAGAAACTACCTACTGTGGTGATCTCTTGCAGGCCAAACCATCAATCCATGCACAAAATTCTGTGATACTGGTTAGGGAAGGGTAAAGTTCTACCTCTACGCTCTACTACACTCCTGACAGTGTTAAAATCTCCCACTATTGGGGTAAAGCTAGAAGGTCACTCCATAGTGCCCTTCTAAGGTTCCTAAATACTTTAGCATAAAAAAAAAACAGCCCTCCGTGAAATTAAAGTATGTGAGTCAGTGATAGAGGTATAGACAAAATGGTCAGTTTGATGTAATATGTCAATTTGAAATTTTTGGTTCCAAAAATTCCAATTCTTTTGCATTATCAGCATACAATGAGTATTTGAAATGTAAAATATGTTTCACACTGTCACACACACTATTGTCATGCATGGGCTCAATCAAGCATAGAATGTCAATTTATGAAGTACAGTGAGAGATATGAGTCTATCTATTGATGTATTTAATCCTCTAATATTCCAAACTAGCACATTACCTATTATAGTGTGCTTAATCATTAAACTGGATATTTGAGTTTTTGTTTAGGCCTAAGAGACCTAACTACTCTATCTGAGTGAGTGGATTTTTTCTCTTTTTTCTTGGCTGAGCTAATACTAGGAGCTGCTGTGTTTTAGGATGGTTGTACAACAGGTGTAACAGGGCCTAAACTAACAGACTCTTGAAGCACATCAGACATTAATAGAGAATCATGAGGGGTAGTACTTTCTTGGTAAACATGCATATCTGGCTCAGTGACAATTTCGTTACTAATTTCAGTGCAGTGAAAGAGAGTACCTCCCTTACCACTGGTGTCATCAATGGCTTCATAGTTCACTTCTTCCTCCACAATAGGTTCCTGCAAAACAGAAAATTGATTGGAAGTCTCCAAATGTGAGTTGTAAGGAACAATGTGTAGGTTTTTTGTTCTGAATCTATTTTTTATTTCAGATTTTAGTTTTTTGACATGGAGGTCATCTAAGCCATAAAAGGATACCGTTGATTTGGGGCTGGTTTCCACAGTGGCAGATATAATCATCATGGGTGGATGCTGGGATGTGTGGGGACTGGGAGTTGCTGTCAAACTTGGAACATCATTGTAAACAACCATAGAAGTTGCTTGTTCCACATCTAGGTCTTTTTGAGCCGGAGTGAGTCCACTGGAGCCTTGCCCATCAGATTTGGTCGTGTCTGCGACATCTCTTTTCCTCCATGTTCTCTTGAGTTCAGGGTGGAGGTGAATACAGGTGGATTCTTCATGCCCAATCTTGTTGCAGCCCTTGCAGTATAGTGGGAGGTTATGGTACTCGATTGGGCATTCTTTGTAGTTGTCGGTGCGCCCAATTGGAATGGAGTGGATCCTATCCTCCTTGAGATCTAATTCAAGGCACATTTTGATGACCGAGGGCCTGTTTACTCCCTGCGTAGCGGCGTCCATCTTGATGAAGCTGCCAATCTGAGCTGCCACGTCTTTGATTAGAGTTTGGTTGTAGTAGTACACCAGAACCTCATTGACTGTAACCCACACCGGAACGATGGATGATTCATGTTCTGTCGAGAAATCTTCGTCCATTTAAGGACCTTCATGGTGGCTTCGGCGATGGTCCAATATGGTTGCAGCCATAGCCTCTGCTCCTTGAATCTGATCAGTATGTGGCGGTAGTCGAGCAGACCGATCTGAAATTGGGAGAAAAAGCCCATCGCTTTGAAGGCGGCCTGGATGTGCTCCATAGGAGGCTTACCTCGACCAAATTTACCGACAAGGGCATTATCATAGTGGGCTGCCAGGATTTTGACCGAATCTGGGTCGTATAAACACGTCGGACGGCCATTGAGTTTGGTCATAGATGGTCTTATTTCAGGATTAGAAGGTAGGCTTTCAAAGAGGGGAGTGTTTTTGGTGGTGAGGGCTTGCATAAAGGATTTTCCGGCAGTTGTGCCGCCCCTATAGAGCGGCGGCCCCGCTGTTGGGTTACCGTTTCTAACCGTTTTGTATGTCAGAAGTATACGTTACTGGTGGTGTGTTGGCTGAAAAGGGGAAAACATGGAGAAGACGGTGGGAGTTTATTTTAGAGAGAAGGAGGAGAAAAAACTTTTAGAGAGAGATTGGTATGATAATCCCTTGAGGTATTTTCAAAAACATATATAACCAAATTGTTGAATGAGAAAAAATTCATATTATTCACTATGAAACGTGAATGTTATTTCACTTAAGTAGATCAGTCCATTTCACTACAATTCAAATCAATTTAGTTCAATTCATTAAAATATAATTTATTAAAATTAAAGTAAATATAGACATGTTGATACCATTTTTCTATAATACATTAATTTTCACTTCAATTCAGTTCAGTTTAGTAAAAAATAATTTCAAAAAACCATGCCCTGAGTTTGTATATTTTGCATAAAAATATAAAATACTTCAAATTATTTTGTAAAAACATGGAAATGGCAAGAGTTAAAAAGTCCAATAGAGGTTTTTTGTGTGTAGAAAGGCAAAAAAGACCCAATTGTTTATGGATAAAAACCTCAGTGTTAGTACTAATTTGAATTTAAGACTCAGTTTTGTACTCGTCTTTTAATTTTACATCTTAATTTTATAAAAATAAAATTATACGACCCATATTTTATACGATCAGAAAGTTAAACAGAAAAATGGTTCTATCAATCGGCCGTCACGTCAGTGTTCCTTTATGTAAATAAAGGTGATTATCTTTACAGATGTCTTTTCAATAGGGAGTACTATTTGTTCACGTAAAATCTTAAATTTTGAACATTTCTTGTTCGTTCCAGCATTAGGGCACTTGCACTGGGGATTTCAGAATGATCTATAAGCCTTTTTCAAGACACAGTGGGAGAGCTTTTATTGTGATTTTATCATGTGGCATACTTGAGAAAAGCACATGAGTTGTAATTTTCAAGTCCAAGAGTTGTTTTGGTGAGCCAACCACATATTGTCATATTATACATGATGGCCATTCTGCTTTCCACGTTTTCCAACTTTTTGTTTTTATTATCACTATGCAATTCTTTCCTTATTGCCATATTGTGCCCTGATGACCATTTTAATTGTTTTTGTTCTATACTAATTAATAAATCATATTAAAATAAATAATTTTATACTACTAATGGATTATTCTATTCTTTTACGTATTAATTTATTTTTTTTATTTCTTTTTTCTTTTTGTTTATTTTTACTAACACTAATTAATATGTTTGACACGATTAAATTAAATAACTCTAAATTTGTTGGTTTTTAAAATTATTAAAAAAATAAATTTTGGAGTTTAAAAATATATGATGTGACATAATATAATGACATGGCAGACTGTATGACTGTGAGTTGAAAATTGAAAAAATTGAGAATTTATGATAAAGTGGGATATGTAGCCCAATTTTAAACTTTACCATTGTAATTGCTCTAAAAGGTGGGTTTTTGCAGCTCTGATTTGAATCTTGGAGAGGGGGTTTCGATCTTCAGGTGAACTTCATTGAATTCCCTCCCAAAATTAAGCTACATCTTCTCTCTAGTATTTCAGTTTATGCGAAATGATCCTTGTATTCAAATTCGCAATTGTATGCAGAGCGGACCTTTTTGTGTAGCTGTTTACATCTCTTAACAGTGAAAGACGGGATCTTGCGTGTCTAATCTTTATTGTTTTAAGCACTTAGGTTTATTGGTATTCAGGAACTCAAAGTGAAAAATTATTGAAATTCGCAATTGTTTAGTTGAATACAGAGCGGACCTTTCGGTAGAGCTGTTTACATGTGTTTTTAACATGAAAAAAAAATTGTATCTTTCATGTCTAATCTTTATTATTTAAAGCATTCAGGCTAATTGGTATCCAGAAACTCTCAAGTGGTTCGATTAAGTATTCATAACTCAGTTCAATTGATCAGTAGGATCAATCCTGATTTTCTTATTGACGAGGACGTCCCTTTCCTCAACCTTAGTTAAATTTGATCTCGTAGCTCTATATATTTGCTTCATTTCTGTCCTGTCTACCTTTTCTTAGACTCTATCTTCGTTGTTTACCCTGGAAAGACCAGAGATGCATTATGTGCAAGGTTTGGGTCAACTTATTTGTCAATAATAGAGAGGGAAAACGTATTCTACCCAATATATAATGTACATGTGTTACACTTGAGGTTGTACTTGCAGTATTAGACATTTATTGTATGCTTTGGATCATAAAAGCTACTCATAGTGATAGCTTAAAGTCCTATACTCATAATCTCTGTTTACATTTCCAATGACTGCTAAATGGATTTGGTCGATATTTGAATAATAGCCCGATGGACCATGTAAAAACTTGATTTTTCTTCCTTATTATTGGTTCAATAGGTATGGACTTCTAGTTTTCAGTATTGACCTTTTTGTAACTGTTACCATTCTGCTTGTCGATCCACAACAAGAAAATAGAAAAGACGTGCATAAAATGTTGATTTTACGTGTTATAACATAATTAAGTGGTCGATTCTAATTTTAGGGATCCTTAAATTATCACGTGTTGGTTTAAATAACTTCCAACCTCTGTGTCCAGTGAGGTTTAAATCAAACTGTATAATTTTTATCCAATTATGATCCATTGATAAGTTTGTTGGGCTGTGTTGGATTGGGTCATGACCTGTTACTTCAACCATCTGGTTTGTGAAATTTGCAGCATTATGTTTCCTGGTATATAGCTGACATGTGATTTTAGTGTTTCCTACTTACTTCTATTTGTTCCGCTTAAAGGAATCCTCTGAAATGCACGCTTCTTTAATTTGTGTTGAATATAAGTGGTGTGATTCTGCCATGATGTTTTGCATTTTGTTGTTGAGTTCGTGAGTTCTGTGTGCATGAAACAACTCAGTTTGTATGGCAACTAGTCATTGGAAGTTAGCTCATATCTATAAGAAAACATGATAATCTAGGGCATCTTGCAACTTCGACTAACTTGTTACAATGTCATAATAGGGCATCCTAACTTGGGCCATTCAGAAAATAAAAATCAATATTTGTTGGATTTCTTGCTTGTTTAAGGTGGTTTCTTACATAGAAATTGATGTAAATCTAAGTACATGATAATTGACATTGATTATATTGTGTTTACACTTGGCTTAGCTTGAAACTGAGTATTATTTGCAAATATTTAGGGATTTTAGAAGCTTGAAGATGTGTCCTTGCCCTGGCAAATTTTTATCCAATCTATGTTTCTAGAGCACTAATCATTATTCGGATCATGTGACTTTTAGATTTGAGTGATATAGCTCTTGTACTGAGGCTCTATTTGTGTGTTCACATTCTGTTAGACTTAGTAATGAAGGTTCTTCTGCTGCCAATGTGATTTCCAGTGAGGTGAATAATGTTTTCTGAGATTTGACCCACACCTTACCGAGCAATAAATTTACAACTTTATTGCTGATTGATTCAAAATTTTACATTGGTTTGTATATACAACAGGTGTCTCGAGCAGAAAAATGGAATCTTTGAAGAAGTGTTCTGAAGCAATAGCCTTTGCTAAACTAAACAAAGAGGATCTTCAGAAGATAATAGGTCAGGTTAAACTCGAATGCCAACGTATTGATGACCATCCTAGAATGATGAAGGATTTGTTCAAGTGAATTGGAATCCAAAGAGAAAAATTTGAAGGCTGTTCAAGAATCACAGATTCAAAAGGCAAAATAGCTGGATTCAGTAGAAAAAAAACTGAGGTTGAGAGCAGAAGAGATTGAGTCAAGAGAGAAAAGGCTTGATGCAAGGGAAAATGAGGCTGATGTAAAGGAACGAACTTTGCAAGAAAGACAAAACAAGTCCGGCTCAAGAGAAAAAGAGATCGACTCTAAACTGAAACTTCTGGCAAGAAGAGAAATTGAAGCAAGAGAGAGTGCTGAATATAGAGGAAGGCTTTTGGAGAAGAGAGAAAATGAATTGGAATCTGAACTGGAAAAAAAAGAAAGATTTATAGTTGAGCTCCTTAAGAAAGAGGGTCAACTTGGAAATCGTGTTAAGGAAAATGAATTGAAGCAGCGATTTTCAGACTTCAAGTTGAAACTTGTCTTTAGGAAGAAATCCCTTGACCAGTATATTCAAGAAACAGGGTCAAAGAGCTCAGTTGAACCCGCACAAGTGGTGAAGGATAGAAGGAAAAGATGTTTGAACTCTACCATCTCTGATGCTGATCAACGGATGAACAAGAATGGAAGTGGCAACAAGCAAGCCAGAAGAATTTGCTATGGTGACGGATCAAATGGACGACTAAAAATTCATGCTCATGAAAAGTCTGGTAAAGTTTCTATTCCTGCGATACAAATTCAGAATGAGCTCGATGGAAGGGAATTAGAGGTTGAGAGGACTGTTGTCGAAAGAGGGAGTGAGATAGCCAAATCTGCGCAGGGAATGCGCATAGAAGGAAATGGAAGAGGTTGTGGTGATGCCTTATTTTTTATGGACTCACAGAGGCAAGATGGGAAAAGACGATGCTTTGATGGATTGACTGAACACATTGAAGCTTCTCCCCATCCTCAAAACTCAGGTAATGTCTCAGACAAAATCTTTAGTTTGATACGTTTCTTAGTAATTTCTTGTTAAAAGTTTTATTTTTATTTACCTTAATATTTTGATTTTGTTCATTAGGTTCTGTGTAGATGAGAAATTGCCCTTGTCTCATATCTTTGTATATTCATTATTAGGTTCAAATGTTGATTTAAAAGCAGAGACTGGTCAAAATCTGGTAATTGCTGAGGAATCTGAGTTAAGAAACATAGGTTTGATCGATCGAGAAAGCGTGATCGCTTTGAAGGAGCGGAATCTAGTGGAAAGAGAAGGTGAATTCATTGAACTTGAGTCAAGAAAGGCAACATTGGTCGATATATACATGGCGATCTCCCCTAAAGAGAGAAGCCGTGTGGAAAGAGAAAGTGAGAATGCCAAATCTGCGCAAGGGATATGCATGGAAGGAAACAAAAGAGGTTCTGCTGATGAATCTGCAGCTGAAGTCATTGTTATGGAGCCACTAAGGTGTGATCGGAAAAGGCTATGTGTTGGAGATAAGTTGACTGAACACATTGAATCTCCTACATGCCTTATAAAATCAGGTAATGTTTCTGGCAGAATCTATTTCTTCTTCCATTGTTAATTGTAATCTACCTTTTTAAAATGTATCTTAGTATTGTTATGTCAAATGTTTTGCTTGCCTTGATTAGGACCATTAGGTCCTGTCTAGATCCATGATGAGTAATTGACAGTTTTATGTCTTTGTGTTTTCATAATTAGGTCCATTAGAAGCAGAGACCAGTATGAATGTGCTAATTGATGAGGATTCGAAATCAAATTCAGATTCGTTGGATAATTGTCAATTCCATGTTGGAGATGTATGGTGGTGTTTTGATCCAAAAGATAGCCTGCCTAGGTCACAAGTTCAAATCCGCAGGATTTTCCCCGACAGGGATGGAGAAGTGAAGCTTAAGGTTATGTGGCTTAAACCTTGCCCAACGTACAGTGGTGAGATGGAGTGGATAGAAGCACAGTTGCCAGTAACTTGTGGACTTTTCTGTGGCTCAAGAGTGAGTATTGAATCTCCTAGTATTTTATCTCATCTAGCTTCCTTTTATGGCAATGGTCCCTGGAGAATAATTCCTCGTGTAGGAGATATTTGGGCCATATACTTGGATTGGGATATCCGCACTTGGAGTTCAAATCCAAAAATCCACCAATACTGCAAGTATGATATCTATTGTGGAGATTGTTTCATATCACGTGGATGGTTCTGTACCTTGTTTTACAGCGGCTTCCTTGCGCAGAATCCCGGGATCTATGAATTCATTTGAACGCAAAACTTACAGATTGGTACAGGTTTTCTCACAGAGTGCCTTGTGTTAAGAATGGCTGCATATATGAACTCAACCAAATGTCCTTACCCAAGGGACTCCTCTGAGCTTTGCAACAAGGGCCTGTCATTCGGCTGGTTACATGCTAGTCTGTTATAAGTGGTGTTGTTTGGGAACTTGTTCATGTAGTGGGTGATGAATGTTTCTGCAGTTTCAAAACTTGAACTGGCGTTTCATACAATAAGTCTAGATTATGTGGTTACTTTTATTTTTTATTTTCGTATCTATCTTAGAGCTTTTTAGCACTGTTCTGGCTCCAGTGATACACTAAAGTTGCGTACAAATTTTCCAGAGAGACCAGTCAACTCCAAACATGCAGGAGACTATGCAGAGCTTCTCCAACGGTCTCGCCATCTTTCTATTTTTAGCACTGTTCTGGCTACAATGGTACGCTAAAGTTGCGTACAATTTTCTGAGAGAGAACAGTCAACTCTCAATATGTAGTAGATATCCAGAGCTCCTCCAACGATCGCGCCATCTTTATGTTTTTAGCACTGTTTTGGCTCCAATGGTATGCTAAAGTTGCGTGCAAACTTTCAAGAAAGAACATTCAATTCTAAATATGCAGTAGACTATTCATCCCTCAAACCTATTTTGTATTTTCTTTTTCCTTTTTTTTTCTGCTATGTACGCGTATTTTGAGTTTTTATCATTCCTTCTTTTAACTGCTTAATGATCTTTTCCTTTTTTTATCTATTTAAGTTTGGTGAAATGTCTAAAAAGTCCAACTTTCCTAAGTGTTATGCAACTACCACTATATATTTAAACTCAAGTAATATAATTTTGTATTGAAACATTGATAATGTTAAAATAAACACTTAGTAAAATATATTTTAATGCGAAAATTTAAGAAATTTATGTAAAAATTTAAAAATAATAAGTGATAAAATACACAGTTTAAATTGAAAGGTAAACTATATAAGATAAAATGTATAAAGACTTCCATGGAAAATCAGGAAAGTTGGAAGTTCCAGAGACTTGTTTTTTAAGTTTAGTTACGTTATATTATTGTTAATTACTCTTGAAATAAACCGTCTATATTTATAGACAGGGTCTCTTTGCAAAAAGAATTAGAAAGCAAGGATAAAATGATAAAAGTGTAAGGGAAGGAGGTACTTATATTGCAATTTATAAACCTTTTTCATATTAATTTTATCACACGCAGACCATGCGCTTGTTTTGTTCTAAAAACAAATTCACGCAGTATAGGAGGGCTCTTCATGTCCTCATATATTCAATGGACGTGGGACCTGTTTGTATTGAAATATATCTTTATTGAAAATACCATTATTATCTTGAACGCGACAGTTTTTAATCTATACAAGCTAGTTTCCATTCTAAATACACAAGTTTCCGACCAAAATAACTAAGTTTCCATTTCCATCTTGAACACAACAGTTTCTAAGCCAATCAGCTTAGTTTCAATTACAAACACACTACAGTTTTTGGTCTAAACAAGCTAGATTCAATTCTAAACACTCAACTTTCCAAGCAAAATTCCTAAGTTCCCATTTCCATCTTAAACACCAAAGTTTCTAACCTAATCATCTTAGTTTTCATTTACAAACTAAGCAAATAGTTTCTATAATAAAAATACCATTACTATCTTGAACACAATAATTTTTAATCTATACAAGCTAGTTTCCATTCTAAACACACAAGTTTCCGACCAAAATAACTAAGTTTCCATTTCTATCTTAAACAAAATAGTTTCCAATAGTACATCTTTCACAATAAACAACACAACTTTCACAATAAACACCACTCTTTTTAACACAAACACTTTTCTTTTCACTGCATACCATTTAATCCAATAGTTTCAAATTACAATAATATAATACTCAATCAAATCTCGACGGTACAACACTTGTCTGAACCAAAAATCAGAAAAACAAACAAACGTAGAATTTAAAATAATTGCGGATTTGGAGTATATGATCCAACCTCATTGGTTGACTGTCCTTTAGGGCGCTCGATTGACAACTTGATTTTTTTACCTCCTCTCACTTTGATGATTACTTTGTTTGTATCTCCAATTTCAAGCTCGTCATCTTCTTCAATTGGAGCTGCTGTGATTGTCACCATAACATTACCTGCAAGATCTTCTGTAAATACAACAGTTTTCTAAACAAACACACCTGTTTCTAACCTAAAGACATCAGATTTTAACCAGAAGACTATTTCTTCTCAGTTTTAATAAAAGAGTTTTAATACGAGAAACAAAAGTCATCAATTTTTAAATTAAACACATTAGCATTCATATTTTTAAACAGGCTAGTTTCTATTCTAAACAACCCATTTTTCACTAGTTGTAAATACATCAGTTTTCTAAACAAACACTCTTGTTTCTAACCTAAAGACATCATATTTCAACCATCGTAAATACATCAGTGTCCAACCTAAACAGCCACCTTTTTCACAAACATGCATTGAAAAAGTTTTCCTTGGGTTTTACACATTCAAATCAAGTTTTCATAGTAAATGCAACAGATTCCAACCTAAACAACCTATTTTTCACAAACATGCATTGAAAAAGTTTTTATTGGGATTTACACATTCAAATCAAGTTTTCATAGTAAACGCAACAGATTCCAACCTAAGCAACCACATCTTTCACAAACATGCATTGAAAAAGTTTTTCTTGGGGTTTACACATTCAAATCAAGTTTTCATAATAAACGCAATGGGAAGTAAGGTTCTACTAAAATTGTTGCAATCCTTGTCATATATACATGAAACTAGATCGGTAACAACAGAATCTATAACTTTTTCGCCACTGATTGAAAGCTGTACAACTAAAGAAGATTAATAATCATAAAAACACAACAATTAGCAAGGATTCGATGCATCCGATTGATCTTTTATACATCGAAATTGGTCGAAACTAAATTCAATCGGGAACTCACCTTGTTTTGGATCTCCATGCCCCTAGTTTAAACCACGGTTTAATTTAGCGTTTTTGCCTCAAATTCAAATTCACGCCCCTAGCAGAATCGATCGCATTTTGATCCGTGAAATCATCTCAATCGAACGTGTTTTGATCTCTCGTTTTGCGTTTCTGTAGTTTTTGGAGAAAATTGGAGGTTCGGTGGTTTTGGGGGAAAATTGGAGGTTCTGAGTTTCTGCGTTGTTTTTGCTTTCTGCGTCTATATATGTGGCGATTGTACATCACTTGTGGGTCTGTTATAACCCGGTTCCTACCCGGATTTTGGCCCGTGAAAATTTGCTCATTTTGCTATATTTTGCAGTCTAATCCCTGGTCTATATTATAGCTATATAATATAATATAGCTATAATATAGAAGGTCACTCCAGAGACCAACTCTATTATTGTTGCCTAATTTAGGTTTCCATTTAATTGCAAAAACAGTACCCAAACTATACAAAAGTCTCATCTAAGGTATTTAAACTATTTTTGACTCATTTTACATACTCAAACTATCCAAAATTCTCATCTAAGGTACCTAAACTATTTTTGCTTTATTTTACATACTCAAACTTTAATTTCGTTCTAAATTTGGTACCTCCATGAATCCCTTTGTCATTCTCCCAAACAACAGCATTTTTTTGAAGGATATTATGGTTTTTCTAAAGGGTGGAAATATTGTAACCGTTTCTCCTATAAAAAATATAATTCAATTTCCTTTAATACTAACTATAATTATGGTCTTTTTCCCAAATAAATGGCTTAATAACTATCAAAAAGTTATTCAAATCAAAGGATTATTTTCAATCTCTATTTGTAATTGTTTAATGTATTGATTGTCTGAATAACGTTAGAAAATTCATAATGTAAATGTAGGAGAAATGGTTACAATTCACCCTTTAGAACGACCATAATACCCTTCAAAAAATGCTGGTTATGGAGAATGACAGAGGGATTCATGGAGGTACCAAATTTAGACGAAATTAAAGTTTGAGTATGTAAAATGAAGCAAAAATAGTTTAGGTATCTTATATGGGAATTTTAGATAGTTTGAGTATGTAAAATAAGTCAAAAATAGTTACGGTACCTTAGATGAGACTTTTGCATAGTTTGGGTACATTTCTTTGCAATTATTTTTAAAATACTTTGTTTGCAATAAAAGGGCAAACATGCCACTCTGATATTTGTGGGCAGTAAAGGGAAACATGCCACTCTGGTATTTGTAATTTTGTAGGGGATTATCTGCTTGTCGTGATTCATATTTTGTTGGAATGTTGTATGTTGTACTAAAATTTATGTTATATACGCGTCTGTTTATTTTTTTTTGATGAAAATAAAACACATTAATAACAAAAAAAAAGTACAATATTGCCCTTCACTCCCAGCCATATCAAGTCCATGCTTAGTTGCGCACTATAAGGATTAAAATGAACACACTTGATCACTAACTAGTCTTCATGTTTAGCTAAAATTCTGTAGCATAAGTCCTCAGCAGTGAAGGACCTGTGTTGGAATATGCGTCTGTTCCTTTCTAACCACAAATGGTAAAGAGTGCACTCCAGTGAATGCATGACACCTCTCTTAGTTCTACCTGCTAAACATCTGAGTAATTTTTTTAGGGCTCTAATGTTGCCCCCTAGGTTCACTTTCTGAGCTCTTCGAACCTCCACTGAGTAGGGACAGTACAAGAACAAGTGAGCAACAGTTTCATTTCGCATTCCACAGAAACAACATAAGCTGCTTTGGTTTTGTAACATGCCCTTGGATTGGAGCCTATCCACAGTAGAGAGCCTTCTCTTAGTCAACATCCAAAGGAAGAAGTAGTGCTTTGGCTGCAGGCCAGCCTTCCAAATTACTCTAGAAAAAGCATCAGTCTGCTTCACTCCCTTGAACAAGTCATATGCACAGCTCTAGTGTTGAAAGTGCCAACTTTTCTAACACAGCTACTCAAATCTGGTTTAATCCTTTCATTGAGCCTCACTAAGCCTTTCCAGCCCCAGCTTAAATGTGGTGAATCATCACAGCAATCCAAAAAGCTCAGCTGCTTCAGATGGTAAGATAAGATCCATTTCACCCATAAGACATCTTTTTTGTTGGCCACATCCCAACTAGCCTGCACAATGAAGCTGCGCACATTCCAGATTGATGGATCTGTCAATCCAACCCCTCTTCTATTATTTGCAACTCACAATGTTTCCCAAGCAACTGGGATCAATTTCCTCTTTCCCTTCCCCTTGCCCCATAGGTAATCTCTGCAGCACTTAACAATGTCTTGATGGATGCATTCAGGGATCTGAAATGGATTAGCCCAGTGACCTGCCATGCTAAGTAGAACAGAGTTGATGAGCTGCACTCTACCGGGATAAGCCGACTTCCTGCTGCCCCAAGAATTTATCTTCCTAGTGATCTTGTCCACAAGCACCGCACAACTTCTTTTTGACCATCTCCCTATGGTTATTGGGATCCCCAGATATTTTACTGGAAATTCCCCTAGCACCACATTAAGTGTAGTTCTCAATAGATTAATCTGCATTGCAGGCATCTTGGAGAAAAAAGCCTTAGATTTAGCTTCATTAATGGCCCGTCCAGTGGTTTTCTTGAAGTCAAGTAAAACCTATTTTACTCCCTTAGTGGATTTTTGATTTACCCTGTAGAAAATGAGTAAGTCATCTGCAAACATTAAACTGTGAATCCCTACCCCGTGGCACCTCTGGGGATAGTCCACTAACTTATTCTGCATAGCAAGTTGGAGCTGTCTGGTAAGATACTCCATGCCAATCACAAATAGCAGTAGGGACATAGGGTCTCCCTGTTTGACCCCTCATCTCCCTTCAAAACAACTTGTATATGTTTCATTAAGTGAGATGAAGGAATTAGTATGTATCACACACTTCCTGATCCAGCCAATGAACAAGGGAGGCTGTTTCAGCACAGACAACCATTTGAATAGTAAGCTCCAATTTAATGCATCAAAAGCCTTTTGGATATCAATTTTGACCATGCAGCTACGTACCAAGTCTCAATCCACTTTATATATGCTTAGCAACTCATGAGTGAGCAATATATTATGGATAATGTTCCAACTTCCCTTCACAAATGCCCTCTGGTTACAGTTAATCAAATGAAGAAGCACATCTCCTAGTCCGGTGCACAGAATGTTTGTGACAACCCTGTAAATTATAGAACATCAAGAGATAGGTCTATAATCCTTAGTTCTTTGTGGCTGGCTAATTTTAGGGATCAGGGTAAGCACTGCCATGTTGAACTCAGATGGGGTAGGTGGTGCTCTATTGAAGAAGCTTCTGATTCCAGTGATAAAATCTTTCCCTATAATTGGCCATGCATCTTTAAAGAATCGATTGGAGTATCCATCAAATCCAAGGCTCTTATCAGAACCTATACTGTTAAGATTATTCCAAATTTCCTTGTCTATGACCCTCTAAAGTAACTGAACTTGCAAGTCTACTTATAAAACAGGGCCTTGCTGAAAAATTAGAGGATCAATGTTTCATTCTGGAGGGTAGCTTATTCCCAGTTGTTCCTGAAAATATTGTAGCAGATGCCTTGTAATCTTATCCTGGCCTGAAACCACTGAATTTCCCTCTAGCAGAGTGACAATATGGTTCTGATACTGTCTCTTCTTCATGGAGGAGTAAAATAGCTTGTTAGGCCTATCTCCCTCCAATTACTCCAAGTGTATAGAGAGCCAGTACATTTCATAGGGTAGAGCTGAGACTTGTCAACTTCCCTCCTAAATTTCTAGACCCCTTCCAGTCTCACACCATTGCCCCCAAATTTTTCCTCCAATTCCAGTGGACAATTAAAGTCTCTAATAACAAACTAAGGGAGATCTTGATGATTTAAAGATTTTAGCTTCCTCCAGAGCATCTTTCTCAACTTCTTATCTTTTTTAAAAAAAAAATTAAACCACCTATTGGTGGGGGGGGGGGGGGGGGATTTCATTTAGGATCCCCATGCCTATCAAAGGTGAATCAAGTTTGTACAAATAACCTCATATGAGGGATCAAAGCTCCTGGCTTTCAAAAATTAAAGAATAGGGCTAGCTAATACTATGCTACCTATCCATATACAAAAGGAGATCAATGGGTCAAAAGACTGGATGCCCTAACTTCAATTTTAGCGAGCAACTTAGTGATCGTCAAGACGAAGCACAACTTAGCCAACTAAGAGAGTTAGTGACAATCCTAAAAACCACAAAAGATCAGTCCACTAGGTGTAATACATTTGCTGCAGTGCAGTTGCAGTCAGTGAAGATATGTCCATTGGAGGGTTGTTGACTTGAAATTTGATAGTCCCTGTCTGCTCATCCTGCCAGAAACTCCCTGTCAGCTCCTCCTGCCACCTGACTCAGAGAGAGGTCTCCCTGAGCCTATCACCTGCAAAGGATAGTAGGAAGCAGTTACAGAGTCCAACAGGATCATCTATATATTATGTCTTAAATTTGGAAGCCCAATAGCATCAAGGGACAGAATGCCCTTCAAAATAGCAGGGGCATCATGCACATTTATATTTCCAGAGAGGTTAACTTTAGCATTGTGCTTAGCTAAACAATCAGCAGCAGAATTAGCCTGTCTGAAAATATATTGTACAGATAGACCTTATACATGTAAAGAATGGCAGATACTGAAATATTCCAATCTACAGAAATAGGAGAAAGGATCCCTTTCAGAGCAAGTAAACTATCAGTCTCTATGGTAAAGGGTGCACCCAGTGTAAGACCAACTTGAACTCCCAGCTCTATGGCCAGAAGTTCAGCATGTAATGGAGAGAGAGCTGAGACAGATTTCAAAGACATGACCAATACAGCACCATTACTGTCTCTAGCAATCACTCCCAGACCAGAAAAATGTGCAGTGAGAAAAGAAGCATCTACATTTATTTTAATTCCATGCTCAGGATGCCTCCATGTAACTACTTGCAATATTTTAGGTCTCTTCCTCTTAAGGTATTGGCACTAATCCAATGTTAATCAGTTTTTGGTGTTTTAATGCATTTCCAACCAAGGGGAAAGCACTAAAAACCAAATGTGCATATTTAATGATAGCCTGGAAAGTTACTAGGGGGCTTTGAATATTATTGTTAAACAGAAAGTCATTTCTCCTCAACCATATATACCATAATGCAATCATCAGAGTATTTATCACAGCCCTAGTTATGATTTTGGAGGACCCCCTACAATTAGCATAAAAGGATACTCTGTGCCTAAAGGATCTGAAAATTGGGACAGGAATATCTAATAAGCACTGCACATCGTTCAGAATAATCAGATTAGAGGGACACTGGTTGAAACAGTGATTCATTGTGTCCGCGTTTGGGCAGAAATGACACTTTGAAGGTAGATGCAATCCAAATTTAATTAAAATGTCATCGAAAGGAAGCAGCCTATTATACAATCTCCATATAAAAATAGAGATCTTTTTAGGTACTTTGTTTAACCATACCTGAGCCAAATTGTGATCATTTCCAGTGGTTCTGAGGCTCTTGTAGGCTGATTTCACTGTAAAAACCCTTGTTGAAGATGGACACCATACCAGCCTGTCATCATGGTTGTGTTGCAGAGTCACTTCCTGCAAAGATGATAGAAAATTGGTAGCCAAGAGAGGCTCCAAGGTTGGTAAGTACAGATTCTTGTTAGCATAAAATTAAGCCATTGTTAGTAAGGGGAAAGGCAGCTGATCAACAGAATAAGCTAGGATGCCTAAACCAGACCAATTTGCATGCCAGAAGGGGAGGATCCATTCCCAAGAATGACCTTTGAATTTGAGTTGGCAAATTCTATTATTTTACAAATCCTTCTCCAGGTGTGAGAGGACTTATATGAAGAGGGAAGGGACCATAAAAAGGCTGACTAGATAGTGTTATTAAGCTGGAGCTTCCACCAGAGTTTACAAGAGAAGGATTGAATTACAGCTCTTATATCCCTGAAACCTATACCATTTTCTGAGGTAGGAATGGCCATCTTAGACCATTTCCTCCACACCATTTTCTGACCAGCTTCTGATTCTCCCCAAAAGAATTTAGTTGCCAGTTTCTCCATTTTTCTGATGACTGTTAATGGTGGTTGGAGGACTGCAAATATATGAGTGGAAATTGAGAGGAAAACATGGTTTAACAGAACCAGCCTTCCTACTACTGTCAACCGTCTGTTTTTCCAGTTGGAAAGGGAGGTTCCATCCTCTCTAAAAGGGGTTGGTAGTAAATAACCTTGTTCCTACCAGTAAAGATTGGAACCCCTAGGTAAATGAAAGGCATCTGGCCCAGTTTCATCCCTGTATTCCTTTTGATTAACCTCACTAAACTAGAGGTGGCCCTCATATTCACGAAAAACTCAAACTTTGAGTAGTTCACTCTCTGTCCAGAGCTCATTTCATATGATTTCAACATCGTTAGAAATCTGACAAGGTTCTTTTTAGTTGCAGCCAAAAAATTGATGTATCATCAGCATACATGAGGTGAGACAACTGCTCCACCCCTCTCGGCATTCTAAAACCTATCAGGTATTGTGAGGAAAGAAGGTGATTAAGGCCTCTACTGAGTGTTTCAGAGACCAGGTTATAATGAAAAGGGGACATGGGTCCCCCTGTTTGATGCCCCTATTTGCACTAAAATAACCTGTGGCTATACCATTTATGAGGACTGAGAATGAGGCTAAGGTAATGTTCTGTACAATTACCTTAACTATATGACCATGAAATCCAAAATGGAGTAGAACTGAATTAAGGAAAGGCCTTGACACCATGTCAAAAGCTTTTTGCATATCCAGTTTAATTATGACATTTTTGTGTTGAGGATTTCTATTCAGTAATCTGACCATCTCTTGCATTTGTATGGTGTTATTGTCAGAGATATCTCTTCCTTTAAGGAAGGCAGATTGTTCCACAGATGACAGTTTAATCATAAGTGGCTTGAACCTCTCCATTAAAATTTTTGAATAAATTTTGTTAATGAAGTTGGAGAGGCTTATTGGCCTGAATTGTAAAAAGGAGCTTGGATTTTTGATCTTTGGTATTAGAGTGAGCCAATTACTTGCAATGGCCCCAGGCAGGGGAAATCCCTCTAGGAACTCCTTTGCAGACTCAAACAGATCATGTTTAATGATGTCCCAGCAATGGGTGAAAAACACTCCTGTAAATCCATCAGGACCTGGGGCTTCTTCTTTATTAAGATCAAACACAGAAAATTTCAGTTCTTTGAGATCCAGTGGTCTCAACAAGTTTTGATTGTCTTCATCTGTAATTAGGTTTGGAATGACATTCATATAGTGTTCTAGAAATTTTCCAGTTATATCTGAATCAGACTCATTAAGGAGATTGTTAAAAACTTTAACACCTTCATCCTGGATCTGAACTGGATCAGTGGTCCACTGGCCATTTTCCTTTTTGATTTTATTGATCTTATTTCTGCATCTTTTTTCTTTTACTGAATTGTGGAAGAAATTGGTGTTTGCATCACCCTCTTTCAACAACTTCAAACTGGATTTCTGTTTCCAGAATGCTGTTAGCTCATATTGAGCCCTAAGCAGCAGTGCAGTATTCTTATTGAGCTCTATGAGGTCATGATCAAGGCCAATGGTCTCATATTGTATCTCACAGAGGGCCACCTTTTCTTCAGCCTGTTTGAGGTTCTGGTTGACATCTCCAAAGGAAACCTTGTTACAGTTTCTGAGTGTCAGCTTCAGCCTTTTCGGTTTGGCTACCATTTTCCTCATTCCATGTTCATCACACTCTGCCTCCCAGCATTGTGCTACAGTGGCTGTGAAATCATCTCTATTGGTCCACATATGCTGGAACCTAAAAGGCTTTGGAGTATTGGATTCAGAGGTCTGGATAGTGAGTAGCAGAGGGTTATGGTCAGAGGTTGTTCTACTTAGCACCTGTACAGAGTTGTTTGGGTATTGCTGCATCCATTCTAGGTTGCTCATTGCCCTATCCAGTCTCTGTAATAAAAGATCCTCTTTGGCTCTTTTATTGGACCAGGTAAACCTATTACCTACAGTTGAGATCTCAGTCAAGCCTAGTGTGTTTATCATGGCATTAAATTCCCCCATGCTAGCTAGAGGAGGTCTTTTGGAGCCTTTTCTCTCAGACACAGGTTACTGTATTGAAATCACCCACATAAACTGTTGGAGCCAATGGAAGTCCCAAAAGATCTTGCCATAGATCTCTCCTAAGTACCATTGTGACTTTTGCATAAACAAAAACACAATTCCAAGATACAGAACTAGAATGGTCAGTAATTTTTGTAAGTATGTATTGATTGGACTGTGATATGACTGATAGATCAAATTTGTGGTTCCAAAAAATCCAGATTTTTGCACTGTCTGCATACAGACATTTAGGAAATCTTAATTTGAAATTGAGTGAAGAAATATCAGAGTTTGGGTGCCATGGTTCACTAAGACATAAAATATTAACATGATGTGTAATTATAAGAGTTTTAAGTCGTTTTAAAGACTTGTTATATCCCCTAATATTCCACACCAGTACAGTACCTATTGTCTTATGTTGTATCATGATAAAACAGATTTTGATTTTGGTGAGGAGCGTAACCACTTTTCTACAGTGGTACCACCAGTGTGTGAATTGTTTTTGTCAAGCAGGTTTTTGGCTTCTCTATGAATCTTTTGAACAGACATACCTGCCTCCTTAGTATCTGAGTTAGCCATTTCAGGTGAGTCCTCAGACTGCCACTCAGGTTCACTTGGTGCCTCCTCATAATCTGAGCTAAGCTCCTCATCCTGATCTTGCAGCACCTGAAAATTATTAAAAGTCTGAACTGGTGTGTAAGGAACCATTGCCAATGAGGTTTGATTTTTCCTCCCCACTGAAATATCATCCAGTGAGTAAAAAACAGGTTGATGTGGTGTGACAATAAAAATATGAGATATTTTTTGAGTATGTTTATGAGTCAAAGTAGGACTCATAACCAACTCAGAGGGTTGGATACAGTGAACTCTCAGGGCCTTGCTGGGGAGGTTGGCATCCATATGTTGAGCATCAGGTAGCAATGATACCAGTTGTTGATTCTCCAATTCCCTGCCTTTTGTGTGACTGTCAGACCAGAGGATTGTGCCCTATGTACAGTCTGCCACTGAACTGGAGCTGTTGTAAGTCTCTTCGGTTTATACTTGGGCTGCTTAGTTTGTGCTTCCTGGCGCCTTATCATGTGTGATATCTTCAGCTCAGGATGTAGCATACCAAAGTTGTCATCTTGGTGTCCCGTCCTCTTACAGTGTGAGCAATAAAATGGTAGAAACACAAGTGGAAATTGGTAGATGCGCAGCGCAGAAGCACGACGGGAAAAAGGAAAGTTGTTTTTCCCGCCGTCCTTTGTGTTTACGAAATCGGAAATGTAATGGAACCTAATATATAAACACCTTGGAACGATAAGCACGGCGGATTTTTAAAACCCGCCGTGTATTGAGAAAATTTACGAAATCGGATATGATTTCCGATTTTGGAAACTACCCGGAAAAGGAATTTCCAAATGATTTCCGATGGAGGAAACAAGCCACAAATATTTATGATTTTCCGGATTATTTACGATGGAGAAAACTGATCCGGAAAATGATTTCCGGATTATTTACGATGGAGGAAACTAACAGGAACAGAAATTTAAAAAAAATTAATACATGATATCTTAATTGTTACCTAATAAATATCCATATATATACTTATTTCTTTTTTTTCCATTAACTTGTGTTCTCTTTCTCCCTTTACCCTCCACCATTTATCCCGACCTATTAAGTTTAAATTATCAAATGAAAAATTTTACTTTATTTTTTGTGAACTCTAAAACATGTGTAACTAATCAAAATCAAATCTTACTCGACTCTCTATAAACGCTAACTAAATATAACATAACATATCGATTGAAGAACATAAATTACTCTTTTTTGTATATTAATAACAATTTGTAATCCAATATCTCTATATATACAACTTTCTATGGAAACTAAATTGAATCTAACTAATCAAATATCAGAACTTATTTGACTTTAGAAACTAATTGTATTCAATTTAACCAATCAAAGTCAAACTTCACTTATTTCTATGTGAACGCTAACTAAATCCAGATTATTTAATCAAAACTAATATACTTTCTATATACATTACAATCAAACTGGATCGATGGTGGTTTAACTAATCTAATATCAAACTTACTTGTATTTTTGTGAACACTAACTAAATCCTTATAACTAATCAAATATTACTTTACTTTTTATATACTTTACTAACAAATTGCAATCGAATGTAGTTTAGCTAATCATATATCAAAACTTAATTGACCTTAGACACTAGATGTATTCAATTTCACTAACCAAAGTCAATCTTACTTGTTTCTATGTGAACACTAACACATTCAGATTAACTAATCAAATATTACTTTACTTTCTATGTAGATACTAATAAAATTGAGTATAAATAATGATTTTTATTTAATTTTCCAAAACCACTATCTAATAGACAATTTTAATTGAGATTTTGTAAACACTATTTAATAGTATAAGTAAATCAACCTTATATAATTAGTTATCAATTCTTATTTAAAATTTTAAAAACTAATATATTCCTTAGAAATTTTTAACTTATTATGAATATAAATAATATATATACTGTCGTTAAATTTGTAAAAAGTAATTCTTCTCTTATAAAAAGAAGAAAAATCAATATCAACTAAAATATTATTTTTGGTAAGTTTTAATACCATAAAAATACATGTTTCTGAAAAAGGAAATATACAAATATTTATTACTTTCTTTTTACTTCATTATAAATCGGAACCGTTAATCCTTTTTAAGATTTCATCTCAACCATGGAATACTCTCACTATGTAACAATCAATTATCCTTCTACCTTACCCCCACAGTCCAGAAAGAATGAGAAAAAAATCCTCCATCCAGGAGCCCGAATGCGACGGGCGGACAAACAGTGACGGGATCAGCTTGGCCTAGTGCTGTTCCGGGAATCCTCGGCTCACGATCCACTCCGACAGCATAGGATCTGTTCGGTTTTGGGGATTTTAGGACGGGTACGGGCAGAATAATTGTCGATGATCCGACCACTGCCTTGAACTCCTCAATCGACGGTAGATCACCACCGAAATATTGTGAGTGCAAATTGTCTCTCTTCAATCAGTTCTTTATGATGTTCTTTTATGTGTATTTAGGGATCTTTTAGGCGTATTTAGGGATCTTTTAGGGAACATCATTTAGGTCCCGCATGGCTTCACCTTTGGGACCGCCTCCTCAGCTTACCAGGTGATCATCGTCTTCTTCTTGCATGAAGTTTCTCCAACCTTTTCATGTCGGTTTCATGTATTTATGTTCTCTTTTTTTATTGTCTGATGCAAGTTTGAAGGAAACAAGGGATTGAGCATATGGGACGCTTTCATTAAGCTCCCAGGTTAGTTCTGTATAAAAAAGGTGTCTTTTTTTCTTGATTCTATGTAGTACTGGTTTTGATGGTGGAAATATTGTTGTGTGGTAATAATTAGGGAGGATATTGGATTTCAGCAATGCAAATACTGCAGTTGATCAGTATCATCGTTTCCAGGTTTCTACCATGTTCATCTTGTTCTTCATTTCATATGGAATCCCAAATTATTTGTTGGATTAGGACATATGAACTGCAGATTATTAGATAAGCATCCTAGGAAGACTATTAGGACATGCATAGTAATTAATCAAAAGGTCACTTGTCTATTTATTGAATCTTTGAAAATGTTTCAGAGTGATATAGACTTGATGAAAGATTTGGGGATGGATGCGTATAGATTTTCGATATCCTGGTCAAGAATTTACCCAAGTAAGAACAAGTTTTGATTTTTTTTATTGTAAAAATCATTTCTTTTTTGTTGATATGTTTATGGACTGTTTGGTGAGCAGATGGCACAGGTGTACCAAATCCAGAAGGGATAAATTACTACAACAATCTCATTGATGCTTTATTGGAAAAAGGTTGGTATGCTGTCGAAATGTTCAATGAAATTCTGATAGGTCGTTTTTCTACCAAATAAACCTGCAAACAATTCGGTTTAAATTCAAGTATAGAGTAAGCAGGGTCGATCCCACGAGGAACAGTGTAATCAGATTCTTATATCTAAAGATGCAGTTTTTGGTTAGCAACCACCTTTTATGTTGAAAGAGTTTGTATTAACTATCTAAGAACTAAATTAAACTAAACTAAGAAGCAAATAACAATTAAAATAAACAATACAAATAACACGAAGACACTCAAACAATGCAATCCGGTTATGGGTAAATCCACATTAACAATTCATTCATTCGATCACTGGCTCAGTAATTTATTAAGTTGTATAAACCAATCAGTTATAGATCTTCGAGAATAGCACACCTAATCCAATTTCTTCTTTCTTTGTCGATAGCCGGCAAGAATAGCTAAACTGACTATTTCTCTAATCAAGATACAACCTAGCCGGAATAGCCTACCTAGATTTAATACCTCAACAGCATTAAGCACCAAAGAAACCCGATTCAGATAATTTATAATCAGAACAACTGTCACAAATTATCTACCCTGTATTCCCAACTATTGGCGTATAGTTTCGCCACTAATTGAATCTACCCCCTAGATACAGATAAATAGAGGAACTCAATTGGCACTATTCCAAATAACAGAAGACTGATCAGATCTCGAGAAATTCAGAAATAAACAGGATACACAGAGAATAACAAGGAATCCACACAACTTAATTATCAAGCACATTTAGGCCTCACATATGAATCATAGTTAATGCTTCAAAACCCTTACCGGAAACTAACCTAGCTACTAAGCATATTAAACACAATCAAATAATTAAACATGAAACTAATTATAAAGAAAAGTAAAAGAAAACTTAGTCTTGATCAATGATGAAAAACGTATGTGTTGGCTGGCTCCAAAGCCTACGGATGGCCTCCAAACTCCGGAACCCCCAAAATAATATAATGTCTAAGTATATATAGGTTTTAGGGTAAACAAAACTCTAATCCGAATATTACAAGGAATTGGATTAATAAATTATAAAATAATTGGGCCTTCAAATAAACCTTCATTGTCTTCTCCATGTAGCCCAGTTAAGCCCAATTTATTAAGACCGCGACTGCAACAATTTAGCCCAATACTGATATCTTCAAGAACGTATAGCTGATTAGTGATCGACATGTCTAAGCACAACTTAGCCGCCCGTAGAAAAAACCAGTAATAGAATTACATCTTCAACTCGCAGGCGTCTTCTTCTTCCCGGAATAATGAAATTGACGATCCATTATCCGTTGGAGCACACTACCTCATTAAAAAAACCTTTCGGAAAAAAGAGTGTAGTGTCTAGCTCCTCTCCATGGCTCTAAGTGCTTGATTTTGCATCTTTTTCACCACTTCTCCACTTGATTGTTTTCTACCATTTTTCTTATAATTCCTGCACCAAAAACACCTTCGTGCACATCAAATGGCAAAAGACAGATATAAAATCATATAATTAGATGCATAAAATACGCCTGATCAAATTCCCATGAGGATGGCTGTATAAGTTTATGCTGTATTTTTTGCTTCAGGGATTCAGCCTTTTGCAACTTTATACCACTGGGATCTCCCTCCGGCACTTGAGGAGGCTTATGGAGGACTCTTGAATGATCGAATCTTGTAAAGCTCTAGTTTCTTGAAAGTTTTATTTTTTATGAAGTTTGATTAGGTAAACTGAAGTGGAAAAAAATGCAGGAAGGATTTTGAAAACTATGCGATTGCATGTTTCGAGGCATTTGGGGATAGGGTTAAGTATTGGATCACCTGCAACGAGCCACGAGGCTTTGCAATCCAAGGTTATGACTTGGGAGTTCAAGCTTCACAGGCCACCTGGTTTGCCGGGAAGGGAAGTCTGATGTTGAGCCATATATCGTTGCTCACAAGATGTTGTTATCTCATGCTGCTGTTTATCACATATACCATAGAAACTTCAAGGTATTAGTCTAAAAGGTATACTCCAAGGTGTTGATGAATTTTGTTGAATATGTTTACATTAGTTGATTTGGATGGATTATATTCAACACTTGAATAGATGGTATACACAGTTATAGATGTATAGATGGTAGTTAGGTTTAAAGGACTAGTGCTTCAATTTTGTAAAGTCGCATATTTTGCTTCAACTTTAATGTATCAATTCAATGATCTACTTTATTGGATGATGATTTTGCTTGAATGTGATTCTGTTCTCATTTTGATTTGGCCGGTTTTTTTTTAATCAATCCCATACAATTTACGATTGAGGAAATGGTTCTGAAATGACTTTTCCGGAAGGATTTCTGATTGAGGAAATGGTTCTTTCCGGAGGATTTTTGATTGAGGAAATGGTTCTTTCCGGAGGATTTACGATTGAGGAAATGGTTTTGAAATGATTTTTCCAGAATGATTTACGACATCTGAAATTTCTTTTCCAAAGGATTTCCGAAATCAGAAATTAAAAGCACGGCGGGGAAAAAACCGTTGTGCTTCGCTGCAGCGAAGCACGGCGGCCCAACTAACGGCGGGACAACCCCGCCGTCCTATTGGTCGCCCTCCACTAGTGAAAGTCATATTCTATCTGACATTCTACTGAAGAGCTAGGGTTACCTATAGTGATGGTTTGGTGCCGTTCCTGTAGCAAATCCACTTCTACACAGATCTTGATAGCCGACGGTCTGGTCAGATCGCTGGTCGCAACATCCATTCTTAGGTAGACCCCAATTGTGTTTCTGAAATCCTCAATTGCTGACCTATTATAGAACTGGATAGGGGCCTTATGAATGGTCGCCCAAACCGGGACGATGGAGGACTCTTTGTGGGTTGAGAAGTCGGATGTCCACTTCAAAATCTTCATGGTCTTTCCGAGAATGGTACAGACCGATATGATCCAAAAGCTCTGGTAATCCTCTTTCTTTTGGAACCGAATTAGGATGTTCTTGAAGTCAAGCGAACCGATCTGAAAAGTGCCGGAAAATCCAATTTCCTGGAAGAACTTGTTCAATTCCGGCATGGAAGGCTTACCCCTTGTGAACTTTCCGACCAGGGCATTCTGGTAATGGGATGCAAAATTTTCGACGGCTTCCTCCGAGTAGATGCAGGCTATTTTCTCATTGACCCGTTTAGAAATTGGGCTGATCTCCGGGTTATTTGGTAATGTGGAGAAGAGGGGTTGTGGCTTGGGTGCGAGGGCGTCTGCAAATGACTTTTCGGCGGAGGCACCACCCGGAATAGGCGGTGGTTCCCTCATCAGGAGAGCCAATTATGGCCGTTTATGGCCGTTGATGCCGGTACAGTGTTGAATAACGGGCATAAATTATAGAGAGAAGGCAGAGCGAAAAATAGGAGAGAGAAAGTGTTATCGGCTTTTGTTTTTTTCTCAACTTCTCATCATTATGTGCATAAACAACAGTCACATAACAAGTTTTCCCTCCTTGCTTCATTTTGCAAACGCAGTTTATCCACTGATCTCCCACTCCCAAAATAGTGATATCAATGATGTATGTCCTCCAAGTAAGCCAAATCCTTCCAACTCATGCCTCCTTAAAATTAGTGACTGGTTGCCACCCTAATCCATCCCAAACCTCTTTTTGTCTTTTTTCACTGACTTTTGTTTCAACGAAACTAGCTAATCCCACATTGTGTTGTAAACAATAGTGCCTGCAACCAATCTGTTTTTGCTTCTTATTCAATCCTCTCACATTCCAAATCAGAACATTACTTCCCATCAGGAGGATCTGAGGGTTTAGTAAACAATTTTCCACTGTCCATGGCTAATTTGACACGAGTCATGGCTCTTGTGACATGTTTTTGCTTCCAAGGGAGACGTATTTCCACCAAAAGTTTTTTCCCCTCTCTGCGTTGTTTAGTGTCACTGGTAGTTGCAGCTCGTGAAAGTTTTTGCAAATGACTGGGAGCAGGAGCTTGAGGCACTGAAACTGGCACATAGTGCTTTGTTACATGTTCCTTCCATTGGTACCATATGTTCCTAAAATGTATGAACACTTTCAACATTTAATGCCTCTTAAAGGGTTTTTTTGTTGCGGTGAATCGAATAAATATCACCCCACTTTAGAGTGATTTCAAAAACAAATTTAGTTTAGTTTGGATTAATTAAACATAATCAAACTAGGTACCTGATCCAGATTCATTCGTTTATCCTCAAATCAAGAAATTAGGGTTTCAAGTTTCCAAATTCTCAAATTCAACAACGGTCTTAATCCCAACTCCAATTCGAAGCTATAATCCCAAGCCCCAATTCGATTTTCATCAAAATTATGGCAATTTGTGAAGAAATGGGAAGAGGTCTAAGATTGATGGCCAGTCTAGTTAGGGTGCATTCTCTGGTGACTTCCGCTGCAAGTCTGGCGAGTCAATTGACGCCTTCAATTTCGATTCCGGTGATTCTGGTGACGCCCCCTCCTACTCTCTATTAGCGCCAAGGCGGTTACTATTTTCCCCTACTGCTCTCCAAGTTCACGACTTCAATATTGATGACATTGATGATTGGGTGCTTCCTGCTCCGCAGATTCTAGCTCCGTCCATCTGGGACTATCTCATAACGGAATCTTATGGAAGTTGGGAAAATGATACCTTTTCCGAATTGTGCGTGGTATGTCTGAATGATTTCACATTGGGTGAAAATGTAGCAATTTTGGAATGCAAGCATCAATTCCATGCTACTTGCACCCACACTTGGCTTTTGCACAAAAATATCTATCTCGTATGCAATAGAACGACCATTAGAGACTCAGAATAGAATACATGATGATTTACTTGTTTTAGATTTTTCTAGTATAGGCAATGATGATTCTTTGGTACACAACTTGTGTGCTCACACACACACACACACATATACATTCCATTTTCAACTCTTCTTGTGTTGCCTACATTCTCTTTATGTGCGCATAGTATGCGAATCATGAACATGCTTGTTTTACACATGATTGTTCATTCATGGTATCCATTAAATTTAACATCTTCTAAAATGTATTTTGTTTGATTTGTTCATTTATTTGGTCATGTTGTGATAACAAAAATCATTCTTTTAGTTAGGGATGCTGATGTGGCATGAACCTTACCTGCAGAAGTTGGAGCAGCCGAAAAGTTTTCCCAGATTCTGATGATTCTTGTCGCAATCTCAGAATTCGACAAACAAGTAGTGTCTTTTTGATTGGACACATCATTCCAATAAGACCTCATGCGGGTTTTTGGATTTTGGGCGAAATCCTTTGGATTAACGGTAACAATCGTGTTTTATTATTTTTGGATACAAAATAATATTTTAAGTTCGGGAGGACATTTTTGTTATTTATTATATTTAGTAGCTACTAGGGTTTAGTATATAAACAGTTTTCTGGTTATTTTGTAAGGGGGCTTTTGATGTTGAATGAAATTGAGGGTTTTCCTCCATACATGTCAATTCTTCAGTTGTTTTGATGAATTCAACGAGGATTTGATCGTTATATTTTTAGTAAGTCTCACGCACGCTGCATTAGAGTGGTATCAAATTCCAAATCGATCCTAAATTTTGCCACCTTCTCCGACGATCGTGGATGTGATGCTGAGAAAAGATAAAATTGTCAAAATGTTGCCCCAGCAACTGGATGCTCTTGTTAGTCAAAGATAACCACATGTCAAATTCAATGGGATCGTTGATGATGAGGGTGAAGATGATATCTTTGCTGCTCCGGTGTCTCACAATCCCGTGTATGACGATGGTGATCATGACAACTTTGTTGCTCTAGTGTTTGATGTTCCCGTGTATGACAATGACAATCTATTTGGTGAAGAGTTTATGGTGATGTATAAAGTTGATGTTCTCGAGCATGATTATGTGTTTGATGTTCCGGTGTATGACGATGAGAGTCTTTTTGGTGAAGAGCTTATGGTGACGGATGAAGTGGATGTTCTCGAGCATGTTGATGTGTTTGATGTTCCGGTATATGTTGATGAGAATATTTATGGAGAAAAGATTATGGTGGATGAAGTGGATGTCCTAAAGCCTGCTAATGGTAAGACATCTTCTCTTGGAATATCTCCACTTGCAGTTTTTCAATTTGATCACAATTAATGCGGTCTCATTATAATGATGGTTATGAAGTTGATTCTTCCCCCATTTTTGATACAACTGTTTATAATACCTATGAGGAGGATGTAGTTGGTGGTTAAATTTACGATGATGATATTTGTGAGAAGGGAGTGGTTGTGGTTGATTAATATGTTTATGATGATGATTTTTGCTCATTTGTTCTTGACGTTGGTGGTTGTGAGAATGTGAATTATGTGGTTGTGGTTTCAAAATTAGACCTTGTTGTTGAAGCTCATCCTAAACCTTTTCAGCTCGCTTGGCATAGTAAAGGTATTGATGATGCTATTGTTTCAAAAAATGTGTCAGAGAGATTTGAATGGACTAAGTTCATTGTACTGATACTTGGTTGTCCATAGCAATATGATCGTTTGATATCGCGTACATATTCTTTCTTGCTAGGTGGGCAGTGGATTTTTTTATTGTTGGATAAATCTCATGTAGGTGGTGCTTTAAGTCTTTGTCATGGCTTTCTTGCTGAGATGTGCAATGTCAAGTTAATCATTCGTACTTGCAGGCTCTACTTGGAGATGATTCAGGATATGTACAACAAGGATGAAGTTGGGCGTGATTGTACTTTTCAGCTGCTTCCGGGATCATATTTTTGGCCTTCTATGCACGGGGAAGTTGTAATATTTGTGCATCTACATCAAGGTTATTTGTAGCTTATTGCTATTAGTGCTCCATACAATAAAGTCCATGATGAATCGAAGATTCATGTTGTGGAGTTCGGTATTAATGGTTTTGTTTGGGTTGTTCTTATGTAGCATCACTTTCTTTCTGATACTTATACTGAGCTTGCTGCCAAGAAGATTAAGTCTTCTAATAATACGGAGAAAATCTATCCTGAAGTATGGCATATTTGGTTGGTGAGCCACGATAATACTTGTGTCGTGTTGAATGTCTTGTTCCTTGTGTTGGAGATTCTTCTCTTGGTGATGACATAACATGAGATTCGAGGACGAATCTTCTATCTCCTGGAGAGAATGATGTGGCATGAACCTTACCATCGGAAGTTGGATCAGCCGCAATTTCAGAATTCGACAAGCTAGTAGAGTTTTTTTATTGGAAACGTCATGAGCACTCAGAAGCTAAAAGTATTAAAAACTTTTGGTTCTTTTTTCACATGGTCTAACAGGAGAAGAGCTGGAGAAAGGATCCATAGTAAAATGGATAGAGATGTGGTGAATGATCGGTGGTTGGAAGAAATGTTAGACTCCACATGCACAGTAAGAAATGATGGTACCTCGGACCATTTTCCTTTGCTGGTGAAGGTTCAGAAATCAAACCAACAAAAAAGAAGACAGTTTAAGTTTTTCAACATGTGGGCATTGTCCCAATCTTTTCTACCTATTGTTCAAGGTCACTGGAAGAGAGATTTAGTAGCAACTCGAGCTGATCTATTTGAACACCTTCAGAAGTTGGAAAAGCCACTTTCCATCCTTAACAAAGGGAGTTTTCTGACATTGAAACTAGAGCAAGGGCAGCAACAGTGGTTTGGGAACAGAAGAGTAGCAAACTGATTCATGACCCCCTCAACACACTTCTCCAACAAGCAGAAACTGAGGCAAGAAGGAAGGCTGACATGCTAAGGGAGGCTGAATACAAATACCTAAAACAGAAAGCCAAAATTAAGTGGCTTAAGGAGGGAGACAAGCCCACTGCTATGTTTTATGCTTCTCTTAAAACAAGAAAGTATACAAACCATATAGTCTGTTTACAAAATGGTGGCCTGAGGATCAAGGGGAGTCAAGAGATAGCTACTCATCTCATTGAACATTTCCAGAGGCAGTTGGGAAGAAGCTATGATTTGAGTGGAAATATTGAGCCTGAAGTTGTTGGAAGAGGTGCAGTGCTAACCATTTCTCAACAGTGCCAACTCATTAAAGCTGTTTCTCCAGCTGAAGTGATGCAAGCATTGAAGGAGATTAAATCCAGTAAAAGCCCTAGCCAGGATGGTTTTACAAGCTATTTTTTCAAGCAATCTTGGGACCGGATTGGAGAGGATTTCACCAGAGCTGTACTCCATTTCTTCACTGGAAATGGGGAGCTCCCAGAGGAGTTCAGCAAAGCAGTGCTTACACTGTTACCAAAAGTTCCTCAGCCACAAACAGCTAGGGACTACAGACCTATTACTTGCTGCTCAATGGTATATGAAGTCATTACCTGAATCCTGTGAAAAAACTTGGATCTGTCCTCCCTTCTCTGATTTGAAATAATTAGATGGCCTTTGTGAAAGGGAGAAATATTGGGCACAATATTCTGTTGACTAAGGAGCTACTGCACAAGTATAACTTACCTGGCTTAATCCCTAGCTGTCTAATCAAGGTTGATATCTCCAAGGCCTTTGACAGTTTAAGCTGGGAATTCCTATTCAAGTGGTTAGCTCATTTGAAACTACCAGGATTGTTTATCCGATGGATCAAAAGGTGTGTGACCCAATCCACCTTTTGTATCTCCCCATATGGAGTTCTTACAGATTCATTTCAGGGCAAAAGAGGAGTGAGGCAAGGAGATCCCCTTTCCCCCCTCCTGTTTGTCCTAAGTATGGAATACTTGAGAATATTATTGGACCTTCAATACAAGAATGGAACCATTGAATACCATCAGAGGTGCAGCAAAGTAGGAGTTCACAGCTTGCTCTTTGCCGATGATTTGCTTATTTTCTGTAAAGCTTCTCCAAAATCAATGGCTGGGAGGAGCAGTCTCAGTATCTTTCAAAAACCACTGGCTTGGCAGTAAATGACTTTAAATCTCAAGTATACTTCTCTAAAATGGATGAAACTGACCAGCTCTTACTTTCTCAGATGCTTAATATTGCCAAATGTGAGTTCTATATATACACTATCTAGGTCTACCTCTTAGCCCTTTTAGGTGGGAACAAGGGGCCAGTGAACAATTGTTGGAGAAAATGACAAGTAAGCTTAGGACTTGGCAATCTAGACAACTAACCTATATTGGGAGGGTGTAATTTGTTAAAACTGTCTTGCTAAGTATATCTAGCTACTGGACAAGTGTCTTCAAACTACCAGAAAACCTTTTGAAGAAGATTGTGGGATTATGTAGGAACTATATATGGGACAGGAAAAAAGGTGAAAGAGGATTCACTCATGTTGCATGGGATTCTATGTGTTTCTCCAAAAAGGTTGGTTGCTGAGGCATTAGGGATCCTTCCCTGTGGAATCATGCATGCATGAGTAGGCTCTTATGGGACCTCAGCAACAAGAAAGATGTGCTTTGGGTGCAATGGATGCATGCCTATTATTTGAGAGGGAAACCACTGACTCAGTGCAAATCCATTGCTAATCACAGTTGGGGATGGAAGACTTTGATGACTGAAAAAGATACCATGATGGCTAATCTCCCAACTTGTCTATCAATGCATGGTGGATTCAGCATCAGAAAAGTGTACAATCAAAAGAAAGGAGGAGTGGAGAATGATCACCTAGCTCAGCTTGTGTGGCATCCTCAGCTGCTACCTAAGCACATAACTATAACTTTTTATGGATATTGTTGCACTCAAGGCTAGCTATTGTTGATAGGCTTCAGAGCTTCAAGATACTGGGGCCACAACCTCCTGCTGCTTATGTCATAAATCAACAGAAACAACCATTCACTTGAATTGCGAGTGTAAGTATGTATCCTTAGTACTGCACACTTTATAGCTCCCTAGCTAGTTTCCAAAATCTGAGGCTGCTAAGGAAGATTTTGATGCAATGGAAGAAAAGAAAATGCTGGAAAAGATTGGCTTTGTACACCACAGCACTACATGGAGTTTGGCTGGAGAGTTACAACAGGCTTTTTCAGAAGGTAGACCAGACAGATAGTTCTCTTGCTGCACTGGTGGCAGCTGAAGGCAGATTTTAATTTTCAGTTTTCATATTTGTAAGCTTAGCAGTACCTCTTCTTCCTTGGTTTTATAACATCTTATCATCTAACTGTTTAGAGTGATCCTTAAAAGGGAATGCTCACAAACAATGTCCAAGGATCGTAAGTTTAAATCAAGGGAAAAAGGTGTCTCCCAAGTATTCGTTAAATGTTGAACTATAAATTAGACAGTTATGGCTGGGAGTGAAGGCATATATTTTGTCATGTTTTTGTTCCATATTGATTAATGAAAATGGTTCATCAAAAAAAAAAGAACTCATGCTATGCGTAAGGTTTCTGATTTTTGGGCGAAATCCTTTGGATTAACAGTCAAAGTCCTATTTTTTTGGATACTTAAAATAATATTTTAATTTAGGAAGGACCTTTTTGTTACTTATTATATTTAGTAGCAACTAGGGTTTCTGGTTATTTTGTAAGGGGGTTTTTGATGTTGAATGAAATTGAGGGCTTTCCTCCACACCTGTCAATTCTTCAGTTGTTTTGATGAATTCAACGAAGATTTAATTGATAGTTTGTTATTTGTCTCACGCTGCGTCAGAATCGTGATAATTGATATGAGTTTTTTTTACTGTCTTATTCGTGGTTATGCCCTGGAATATTGTTTTACTTTGTTTCCTAAAATTCGTAAGTAAATGTTTAGCTTGTGCTCTATAGAAGTGAATTCGCTACTCATGTTAGGTAAAGGTACTGTTTAAAGGTTTATCTTTGTTTCAACATTCGTGCTACTTTTGAGCTTTAAATCACCAATTCTCCTTAAATAAGAAGTCATTTTTTAGTCATTCTCCTTGAAATTAGCAAGTTCGCAATATTTGTGTAATTTCTGCTAGAGTTACATGGTTTTTAGAACTGGTTCAGCCATTTATCAAGATTGGTGACGCCTTTAAATTTCCGAGACAACTCAGTACTATTATTTTCTTATACTTTTCATCTTCCTTAGCCAATATAAAGCTTAAGAGCAACATTTATCTTTTACCCTACAGTAATATGAATCATAAAATATGAAAAACTATAAGCTACCTTGTTACCCTTAAGTTTAGAACAGGCACTGCCATGGTATCTAGATTTATTATGCCCTTAAGTTTCTGAGTCATCTGTTCCCACTGGTCTATTCTCATAATTTGCATTTCTTGTTTTTAAGATTGCATTCTCTACTTTATCATGTATGCGTTTTGTTTTGTAATCTAGTACATATATTTGCTAAACAAAAATTTGGCCATGCTATATATATATAGCATGGCCAAATTTTTGTTTAGCAAATATATGTACATATATGTACATATATATATATATATATATATATATAGGGGAGGGATCCAGTGAGACACCCTCTTAAAGTGTGACAGTCTGATGGAATTGATTAAATCTAATTTAGCGGAATATCAATTACCAAACCAAAGATCGCATGCATGTCATTAATATGAATCTGAATGAGTGTTTAGAATTACCTTGTAGAACAGAATAAATCTGTGCGGAGCAAAGGACTTTCTTCAACCGTGTTCTTCCTTCAAGTGCAATCCACTCCGGAGACAAGAACCTCAAGTGTGATTCCTCTATAAGTATCCACACAGCACGATCAGAACGCCTACACCGTTGTCAGCTTAGAACGGATCAGCAAGCAGGACCGGCGACCGCCTTCCTTCTTCCGATTTACGATGAGGTTGTTTTATGAGAATTTCAGAGTTTATTTATTCTGCTTGTTCAACACATGAACTCTAGAATAAATTATGAATTCTGTTTAACCCAGTACCATCTATTTATACTGATTAAACTGAATTAGTTTCCAACCTGAATTAGTCCATGTAATCCCAATCCTGTTGGATTAGATAATCCCAATCCAGTTGGATTAGATAATCTCTATCCTACTGGATTAGATAATCTCTATCCTACTGGATAAGATAATCCTAATCCGATTGGATTCCATGACTTATCTCATATAATTACAATTAGACTCTAAGTCTAATTGATAATTAGTTTTTCCCAATTTCATGCCTTGTGTGTGACCCTACAGGTTCAGTCATAATAAGCTGCTACTAGCTGATAGAAGCGGTTTCCAACTAAACATTCTAATCACTTAAATGACTGAATTAATTATCTCCGTAATTAACGTAACCTCCAACTATATTAGGAAAGTGCACATTGATTAAAGGACATAATTCCAACAATCTCCCACTTGTCCTTTTAGACAAGTGTGCACTCATATTCCCTTGTCACTTAATGTCTTCATTCGAACATAAGGTAAGATAACATGTTATCCTTATCAAGTTCAAATGCATTTCTCGAATTCCAGAGTGAACTGTTAAAGACAGATGATTAATCTCTAATCCATCTGAGCATGTCCATGCGTTTTACAGTCTCAACTCTCCGAGAGGCCTACAAGACAACAATCTCATGTTAATGAGAGGACAATCCCAATCTTGTACATTCAAGTTTTCTCTACTTGATTAATGGCAATCCAATAGCTGTCTTTATAACCCCCTTTTACGGCAAGGCGTTTGACAGAAATTAAAATGTCCAATCCACAAGTAAGTAAACAATGAATTACTCAGGTCGGAGGAATATGTTCCCATAGTCAATGAGAAATACTTATAACATTCCATATATCTTAAAGTATTCTCATGGTGGGTCTGTCCAATACAAGTTCCCAACGTGTATCCATGCAATTGATTCAGATATCTCATGTCCTTGAGCCCAAGAAACAGCGCTATAAATCACCTTGCAAACTAGTCTTCTTTAGTCATTAGTGTCCACTCTCAATGACCTGGACTAGGGACTCAGACAATTTTACATTCCAGTTCACTTAATAGGGTTTCATTATCCAAGACCTTATCTTGATAACATATTTGGAATTGTAAATTGTTTTGGACTTTCATTTAACACTAAACCAAGTTAAATGAATAAGAAATAATAATCTCATAATATTTCAAGCGGTCCATTCTTCAATGTCTAAATTACAGAATTGTAATAACTAGAACATCATAGAAATCACAGCCACTGTCCAAAGTGCTTGATTCCTATCACAAATATATGAGCCATAAACAATATTTGTGGAAGAGGTTTAGGTTATGGATTAACAATCCATTCTTGCATTTCATAAAACAATTTCACCATTCTCAATACACATTTGAAGAATGTGAAATTTACCAAGTACAAAGTTTGACTTTGATGTCCTATTGACTTATCTTGTCTAAGCAATGACTCTACCATTTTAGTCATCGAGTTGACTAAGTCAAGAACCACCATACACAAACTAGTGATGAATTCCAAATTCAAACACTTTATCTTGCTGCTTCTAAAGCATCAGTGTACTCAGTGTAAATGTATAATCAACAACACTTTTCACAACCAACTCATTTTCAGCATAGACATAGGAATCTATCCATAGTCCTTTTCAGGCATTATGAAATTTTGTTGGACGCACACCATTGCACCATTTCCCAGTCTATTGCATTTGATATCCGTTATACTCTAAGTATATGAAATATCATTGCAGGTACATATCATAGCAGACATGATAGACTCTATTGTCGATGCAGTAGCAGTCATATTCATTCTCTTTCGCTCATCATGTCTACATAGACACTGAATCTTGCTAAGAGTCATGCCATGAATCTTGGGTTGAAAATCTTTTACAATCTTTCATATTGAATATATCAAACACACTACTCAGTAAGTGTTTACATATGTCAATCATCAATTTCAATCTACCTTAGATACCGATGCCCAAGATGCACTGTACATTTCCTCCTAAGTCCTTTATTGCAAAATACTTTCCAAACCAAGTCTCCATGAACTCTAGTTAGATTGTCATTTCCAATATATAAAATGTCATCGACATAAGGAACTAGGAATTCAATATTTCTCCCACTAACCTCCTTGTATGCACAAGATCAAATTTCTTTGAGCGTCAATCTCTAAATTGATTCATCGAAATATATTTTCTAACTCCTTAATACCTGCCTCAATATCCATAAATAGATACCGAAACTTGTATTCATTCCCAGCAGTATAAAAGCTCTAAGACTATGTCACATACACATCTTTCTTCCATAATCCAATTAAGGAAGGTGAATTTTGAAATTTATATACTAAATTTCATAATCACAATGAGCTGCTTTTTCCAGGATTTAGAATAGACTCAAGGATTCCAATTAGAGTAAAGGTCTCAACAAAATCCATCACATGGATTTGTTTACACTCTTTAACTACTAACCTAGCCTTTCTTTGTAACTCAATCAAATTCCAAACTTGATTTTCATACATAGAATCTGTTCCAAATTTCATGGTCTTAAACCACTTTGCGGAGTTAGGGCTTGTCAAAGCTATAACTGTAAGTCATGTATAGGTTCATCACTTTCTAAAAGTATGATTTCATAGCTTTCAGCTGCAAGGACATAAATGTGCCTTTGCAAGAAATCTATGCCTTACTGGCTTACATAGGGCTTGAGCAACTTTAATAATCTCCAAAACTTTTCCATATTCATCTTTCACCACATCTAAAGAAGGGATTAATGTTTATGGTTTTGATTGTTGCTCACCTCGAAAGTATCGAGGTCTAAATTTCTCCCACTTGTCATTTTGGAAAGACGACACTTCTCCAAAAAGACACATTCTCGAGCAACAATATATAGTTCTCGGAATATAGAAGAAAAACCCCTATCTCAATATTTCCATAAAGAGACAAATATCAGATTTGATGCAAAGCTTACTGGAAACATCCCACATATGCTTCACAACCTCAAATCTCATAAGAAAAGACATTTAAGGAACCAATCCTATCCATATGCCATATGGTCTTTTCTTAAACTTCTGACAAGGCCAAATTTAGTGTGAACACTATTATTAAGAAATATATCCATGAAAGATTGGCTTGAACCATCATGGAAACTCATTTCCAATAAGATAGTCAACAAATTTCTGGCTCAAATATTCACCATCTCAATCCAATTGAGCGTTTCAATTTTCTTGCCAAATTGATTCTAAACTTCATTTTTGAACTCCTAAAATTTTATTAAGGATTCAAAATTTCCTCTCATGAAGTAAACATCCATATTTACTCAAATCATGATGAAACTAATGAAGTGACATATTTACCTCTTTGAGTTGAACCTATCTACAAACCAATTTTGTAAATAAAACGTTCATTTACTCCATCACCCATCACTATGAAGGGTTATTGTTAATTTCCAACACAATAACTTGAAAGTATCAATTGACTCCAAGTCAAATGATTTCACAGTTCCCTCCAACTGGAGTAACCATCTATGCTTAATGTCATTGTGGCCTAATTGACAGAGGTATGCCAGACTTGAATCATTTGTGTAGCCCTTTTGATATTTACATCATAAACTTGTTTATCCATAGCTAGCAAATAAAGACCTTTGTCCAATTTTGCAAACTTGCAACATAATTGAAACATTTCCATGTCCAACATAGAAATGATGAGCATGTTGGTGTGCCACTAAGATCAAAATAACCATTATATGATCTAGTGAAATATCTTAAGGTATAGATAAACTCCTACTGTCAATGCAGCAACTATTGCTTCATTACACTGGTGTAGTTTGACATCTCATTATCTAACTCATACTCTGGTGTCTCTTTCTTCTATGAGAACCATATGGTATCCAATACCAATAAGTATTGTGTTACAATAGAGATAGTATATAATGTAGATAACTGTAATATGAATATCATTTCTAAATGACATACACAATTACAGTAGAAGTGTTAGAATATAAGCGCATAGGCACACTGATTGTCCTTGCCCTATTTCACTTCCTCAATCTTCCATGTCATATTCAAATCCATTTTTTTTTCACTGCACTAATAGAACCTCGTTCACAGTCTCAGTTTTGACTAAACATATTTAAGCATCTCATGCAGTTCAATCAAATTGTATTCATTTCCACTAAAATGGTTCAAACCCATATATGAAATGAATAGAAATGATGTCAATATCTGGCTCTCAACCATGAGCAAACCATTAATCTCCATAATTTTTCAAAATAATCCAATCATTTTTCAAAATATGAGATCACTTTTAAGAATAGTCTCAGATGGCTCAAACCTCTCAATCATGGACTGCTCCCGAATTAGATTTCAGAGCTCCATATTGACATGGTAAGTATAGGGGTTCAAAACTTGCCTAGCAATTTTGTACTCAACACTATTCATCATAAGACTCTTGACATCAATGATTTGAATATAACGACATACTTCTTCTTTACTTGCAATCGAACAAACTTAAGTTCCTTTGCCAAGTTTCTGTCATTCAATTCATCCTTCCAAAGGATTGAACACAGATTAGAAGAGTTGTTGTTTGTTGTCAACTTGTAAAACATGATTATTATGACATAAATAAATGCAATAAAAACCGTCTAAACAGAATAACATAAAGAAAAGCACACAAGCAATCAAAGTTATTCAACATTTTATTCATAAATTTTGTCCCATGAATAAAATGATTCCAAGATCCTAAAATCACAAGAATTTAAGCATGCTTTAGCTTGTCTTAAATGCTTTGATTTTCAGGTAAGCAATCCCATTGCTAATAGTTTCCAATACTACTCTTGGTTGATAGAGTATACATCCCATGTAACACTATCTCCTTTTGTCTAAACATCCGAGGACTCCTCTGCCGATATTGATGAGCAAACCAAAACTAACACGTAGACCCCTTAGTCTAGGCCTACCCGCATTTGTCCCAAGATTAAAAATGACACCATCGCTTTAGCGAAATCTGTCACTAATGATCGAAGGATTAATGGGTGTTACTTGTTTCGGAAAGACAAATTATAGCTCATTATTCTTTTGGGACTTGGTTCATAATGTTGTTTGATTACTAGTGAACAATCGCATAATCATTCCACACATATAAACCAATCACATGCATTCAACATATAAATCACGTAATACATGTGACAAATAAATACACATAAATATATGCTGAATTTATTTCATGCATTCCCAAATATTTGCAGATAAAATCATACAATCAATCATGCAATAAAATCAATTATTAGACTTAATGTTACTTCTTAATAATTCTAAATTATTAAATTAACATATTTTGATATTAATACCTAAATAATTCTCAACATAGAAAAATTAAGTTCATCAATTTCCAAAATTATGAAACCTAATTATTGCTCTGTCACATTTTAATAATTCCAAATTATTAAAGAAACTTATTAGATAATTGAAATATCAATAACGTGGGATGAAATTACATAATAAAACATGCCCAAAATAATTAAGTTAACTAATTTCTAAAATTATTAACTTTAATTAATTTTCACAAATTTATAATTTCGATAATTAAGCGCATCCAATGCCTTAATTAAAAATTATTGTGTGCACATTTTAACTATTATAATTAAGCACATCCAATGTCTTAATTAAAAAATATAATCATATATAATCAAGCACATCCAATGTCTTAATTAAAAATTAAAATAATTTATAATTATGCACATCCAATTGCTTAATTTATAAAAAATTCATTTAACATTTAATTAAGTTGATGAATTTCTAAAATTATCAACCTCAATCAACATTCCATGTTCATAAACTTTAATTTTGCACTTCCAAAGTCAAAATTACTCCCACTCAATTTCAGAATTATATATATATATATTTTTTAAATACTGAACAGCAGGCCCGGCCCAGTTCGGCCCGGCCCAGACAGATTTGAAGCATGTTGGGCAAATCTGGTCCAACCAGATTATTAAAATCAAAATTAGGGATGAGCCTAGCCCAATGCCTAAAATTGGCCCAACAAATTAGAGTTACTAAACCCTAAATCTGTCCACTAATATTCATAATAAAACTGAAAAAATTTTGAGTGGAATAAATCAAATAAAATCATCCAATAATTTATTTGATTTAAAATTATGAACATAACATAAACACCCCTATCATGCAAATCTAATTCACATAATCATAGATCAAATTAATACATGCAAGTAGCTCTGATACCACTAATGGAATTGATTAAATCTAATTTAGCGGAATATTCAATTACCAAACCAAAGATCGCATGCATGTCATTAATATGAATCTGAATGAGTGTTTAGAATTACCTTGTAAACAGAATAAATCTGTGCGGAGCAAAGGACTTTCTTCAACCGTGTTCTTCCTTCAAGTGCAATCCACTCCGGAGACAAGAACCTCAAGTGTGATTCCTCTATAAGTATCCACACAGCACGATCAGAACGCCTACACCGTTGTCAGCTTAGAACGGATCAGCAAGCAGGACCGGCGACCGCCTTCCTTCTTCCGATTTACGATGAGGTTGTTTTATGAGAATTTCAGAGTTTATTTATTCTGCTTGTTCAACACATGAACTCTAGAATAAATTATGAATTCTGTTTAACCCAGTACCATCTATTTATACTGATTAAACTGAATTAGTTTCCAACCTGAATTAGTCCATGTAATCCCAATCCTGTTGGATTAGATAATCCCAATCCAGTTGGATTAGATAATCTCTATCCTACTGGATTAGATAATCTCTATCCTACTGGATAAGATAATCCTAATCCGATTGGATTCCATGACTTATCTCATATAATTACAATTAGACTCTAAGTCTAATTGATAATTAGTTTTTCCCAATTTCATGCCTTGTGTGTGACCCTACAGGTTCAGTCATAATAAGCTGCTACTAGCTGATAGAAGCGGTTTCCAACTAAACATTCTAATCACTTAAATGACTGAATTAATTATCTCCGTAATTAACGTAACCTCCAACTATATTAGGAAAGTGCACATTGATTAAAGGACATAATTCCAACACAGTCTGTTTAAAGTGTGGCAGAATATGGATCGTTGATCAAGTTAATTGATGGTTCTGATTTAATATAAAAATAAAAAAATTCGCGGGTTGGCAAATAATGGATTCGGGTCACAAGTAAAGAAACGCGGGTCACATGTATAATATCAATACTAAAGTTTTTAAAAAAGATGGTAGTGAAATTCACATTTTAAAAAAGTTTTTTTAAAAAAATTATAGTGCTTTAAAATATTACTATATATGCTTCAAATGTAATATAAATGTGCTTTAAAATGGAAGTTATTTAAAATATTACTCTAAGTGCTTCAAATATAATATGAAGGTGCTTTAAAACATGAGAGAGTCTTGGGTAGAACGGTCCTATCATAAGCTTATGAAAGGACCGTCATTTATTTCATATTTTTATGAGATAAATTTATGTGTTTGTATTATTACACTCTTAGTACAACACTTTTGATTGTTTTTATCAAAAGAAAATACATTCAAATGTTGTAAATATGAATATACATTTTGTTCAAGTGTTTCTTTCATTAGTTTATATTTGTAGCATTTTTTTCGTTTACTAAATTTTTTTAACCTATTAAAGTATTATAAATGAATTGATTGAGTTAAAATGACAAACAAAAGTTACAAACATGTTAATTAATCTAATATACATATGAGAAATCGTACGTCCTACCATAACCTTTATGGTAGGACGGTCTCACCCAAGATTTTGTATTAAAACATTACTCTAAGTGCTTCAAACCAAAAGTTCTTTATAAAATTAACTCTAGGTGCTTTTAAATATTATTGTAGGTGCTTCAAATATAATATGAATGTTCTTTTAAATTATAAGTGATATAAAATATTACTCTAAGATCCAAGTGCTTCAAATATAATATGAATGTGCTTTAAAACATTACTCTACGTGCTTCAAATTGAAAATGCTTTAAAATTAACTCTAGGTGCTTTAAAATATCATTGTAGGTGCTTCAAATATAATCTAAATGTACTAAAAACTTATAAGTGATTTAAAATATTACTCTAAATGCTTCAAATATAATATGAATGTGTTTTAAAACATTACTCTAGGTGTTTCAAATTGAAGTGTTTAAAATTAATTCTAGGTGCTTTTAAATATTATTGTAGGTGCTTCAAATATAATATGAAGGTGCTTATACTAATGTGGTGTTTTACTATATTAAATTAAAATTTTAAATTAAAATGTTTTAATTCACATTTTAAAATAATACATATGAACTGAAATTAGTCTTTATTGAATTAAATTTTACTATAGCTACTTTAGCTTTATGTATTTTTATTATCTAGACACAATTTATAAATCAATAGGCTAGGAAAAGACAAAATATTTAGTATCTGTAGAGATACATACAATAATCAGACATATTTATGCGCATGGTTTAAATTATCTCTCAGTTCCTCATGTCCGCACATAATTAACGTTACACAGGAATTGAAAGTGGAGAAAATAGAAAATGGAGGACATAACCCGCTTTGACCCGGATAGGGTCCGCGTGTTTTGAATTTAATTTATTAATCCTGGACCTTTGATTAATTTAGATCGGTGGTTGAGATGGTGCCACATTTTAAGCAGTCTGCCACACTTTAAGAGGGGTGTCTCACCTGATCCCTTTTCTATATATATATATTGGTGTAAACTCCTTCTGTGCATTTTAAAGAGGCTAGTAGCTTCTTTAGAATCCATAGCTAAGAAAATATGGTTCATGGTAATTCTGCCTTTTTACCCCAATTATTCAGGTTAGAATGTTGGATCATATATATGTTGTTTTTAGTGATTTCTGGTTGTTATATTTTTCCTCCATCGTCCTTCTCTTACCTTTGTTGTCCATTGCAGCTCCACTTCGATGAACCATGTCCTTGTAACTTAGCATATGAGCTTTCTATACGTGAGTTTTAATTTTATTTATTTTAAAATATCTGAATATTATATGTAACTAAATTCAGCTTAGAGAATGATAATAATGGCAAAGTGATGATCAATTAGACCTTTTAATCATTTCTAAAAATGAACAGACATATTTTAGAACTGATATATCAAATATGCTTTTTTAATTATTAGATTTGATTTATTTTGCTGTTGTCTTATGTGTTGTTATGCTGTGATCCCATTGTATGGATTTGCATTTCTCTTTGATTCCTAAAATTTCTCAGATGAATGTTTTGCTTTTGCTCTAGAGTATGTGTAGTTGTGTTAAAAAAATAATGATTTGAAAGTTTATCTTTGTTTCAGTATGAGTGATATCACTTGTAGTTTATCCCTCCTCAACTCTATTTGCGTAGTCTCCAGAACCTGTCATATAGACCAGCCTGCACGGGACTATACCGTCCTTAGGTGTCCGAGGCATCTGTTCTCAGCTGAACTAGATTGTATTCCATTCTCATACTTTACAGCTTCCTTAGCTAAAAATGTCAGCAGCTAAATTTTTGTTCATAACAAGCATTTTGGCAAATTTTGCCAAATTAAAGTCTGCAGCTGATTTTGCTTATTCTCCTAGTCACTCTATTTTCCGATGTCATTGACAGTTGCCTTCTTTAGTATCTTTGGTGTCTTTTATATGTGCGGTGCAGTGGCTGTGTCTATGTGTCCACTATGTAGTTAGCAGCTGGAATAGAAATGCTATTAAGATATGTTAAACCAACTTTCTTGAGTGTTTGTCTGTGTTCCGAAATTGTCATATTAGTTCTTGGTTTAAGTTCCTTCTGTCTATTCTTCCAGTTAATTATGTTAGAATGTTTGATCATATGTACGCCATCTTAATATATTTGAATATTTCTGGTAAAGTTGACATAATAGTAGGAAAAAAGGCATTGGCTCAATTTAGGTGCATGGATTTGTATTTACTTTGTTTCCTGAAATTAGTAAATTGAGATTTAGCTTTTGCTCTAGAGTAAAAGTGGTGAATTTGGTAATTATGTTTTTTTTTAAGGCAAACACTTCATTAATAGTTAAAAGGACAGATTACAACATACATGCTTTTGGCCTAGAGCCAAATTACATTCATTAGACATAAGAAAATAAAGTACGCAACTACTGAGCTTTATTCCATTAGATTGGGAGAACGAGGCAATGCTCTTCACCTCCCATGGCGCTAACTCGTCATGCTTGAGTGTCGCCGGTGTGTCGGACGAATCCTTGAGCAAGCAAAACGTTTGGGATGCTACCCTGTCTGCTGCTTTGGTGAAACTCCTGCAAGCTTTCGGTATAACCTGCAATGGAGTCGTGCAAGTAAAAGGATCTAGTCCCCCTTACCATCCAAGACCGCTCAGCGGCGGTATAACTCCACATGTATCCTCCGCAACCACTTTCTCAACGGATATTAACTTGTATGGGACCTTAAGATTCCGGATTTTATCCCATAGTTTCCTTCTCCAACGATTTGCATATGCAAGAGCCAAGACTGATGTGTATGTGATTCCTACACTGGACCTCTCATCCTTATCATAACTCCAATGTAATTCCTTTGATCCCACTAGGTCTGAGGAGAGACTGATGAGTAGCATTATATGCAATAATACAAGTGTTGCAGGAACCACCAAAACACTTTGTTGTTTTCCAGTATCTTTTGTTAGCCAAAAATCCTTAATCAGTTTGAAGAACTGAGACTCTTCATGATCACGATGGCACCGATTCTGAGTGTTGTCCGCATACACCATTTGGGTATCTTGTGTCTCTTCTTGGTATGGAGTGAGAGCCTTGCCATGATTCCGCAGCTGATCTTGTTGTCTAGGTTCATCGTGTTCTCGGTGAACATGATTGAAGGGCACAACCCGAATAACCTGAATATCATTATCTTCATAGAGCGGAGCTGTAATTGAGAATGCACTAACCAATTCCAACCCCTGAAAAGATCTCTGTTGTCCATGCAGAGGCGAGTCATCCAAAATCTCTATCTGCTGAATTCTTCTCCTTTTCCCCAATGGTAGAAGATCACCATCTGAAAATACAGTGCTTCTCTTACTCAAGGTCTTAATCTCGGAACACTCCCTCTCTCCTCCTCTGAGCAACTCCAAAGACAACGTTGGTCTTCTAAATTTCTTTGACTCTATCTTTGTAGACCTCCACCCTTCATTACCTTGACCTTGGAGAGAGATATGATTAAGAACATCATAACTCCTTGTTGACTTTTCCATTGGAACCAATGGTAGTTCTTCAGCCTTTCTCTTCGTGCCTGGATCAAATGGAAACATCATCCTCCTTTTCTTAGGAGTATGTTCTCCAAAATCTGACACAATTTCCGCCGCCACTCCAGAGTATTTCCGCTTAGATACTCCAACATTTTGGCTTTGATGTGCCTGGTTTATCAAGTTTTGTCCAAATCCATCTATGTCCATAAACACGGTGCTCTCCTTATTAACAACCCAAGTGTTCTTCAATTGATTCCAGGACCATAAAACCTTAGATTCAATATCCTCCATCTCCAAACTTTGATAAACTCCATTGTCAAATGGTTGTTGATTGGCTGGACACAACTCTACCTCTTATGACCTATTCGTCCACAAGCATAACATACCGTTGGTAGGCGCTCATACTTGATCGACCTCTGAACAGCAGCCTCATTTGCCCCTCCAACTTTAATCGACCCTAGAAGTGGCATCATGGTATTGATGGCCACTCTGAATCTAAAGAACTTCTCCTTCGTTGTCAAAATCTCTCTCAGTTGCATATGAGTACAATCACCCAACCTAGTAGCAATATCAAAAGCTAGCTACCTCTCTATTGAAGAACTCAGCTGGCACATCCAAGATATTCAACCAAAGGTAATCAATCATAAACTCTTGCTGTTCGGCCATAAAATTGGGATTCCACCGCTTCAAAACTAAGAGATTATCTGCAATATTCCATGGGCCTCTTTGCAAAACATACATGAGATCTGATTCTTCTGAGAAGAGGAACTGGAAGGTATTGAGTTGGTGTTGAATAATCTTGAAAGTCATTCCTTTCCATGCTCGCTGCAGAGTGTTTTCAACTGCCTTTAATCTAATCTTCCTCCTTGATGTCACCCTTCCATAACAGCACTTTTGACCCATATAAGCTCCATGTAACATATTTCGCCCGTTTAGGTGTTCATCCACAACCATTTCGTTGGGATTGACAAATAAGAAAACACCACAAACCAAATGTACCAAAACCTTTGATTTTGATTTTTTATTTTAGAAGAAAACTGAAAAAGGTCGAAACTTTCAAATCAAGACGCAGAAAACTAAGATCAAGAGACCCACCAAAAAGGAAGATCAGCCCACTTCTGTCCCATACTTTCCCCTTGATTTTGAAGACCCGATCAGAAAACCCACTTTTTTTTTAAAAGAAAAAAATTTAGAAACAAAAACAAGGATCAAGTTCTTACGAAACTTATGCCTGAAGACTCGATTTTGAACAGAGTAGATGAGGTACTCAAGATTTTCCCTTTTACCCCATTCTGAAAACCAAACTAAGATTGGTGCTTTAATGGACCTCAAACACAAACATGATTCCAAATCTAAAAACGTTGATAATCAAATCAAATAGGGTAAAGGAAGAAGGTGATGAAGATTAGGAGATAAGATAAGGATGAGTTGTGTTGAATAAGGAAAAGGAAAGGTACAGAGAAAGCTACTCTCTACATTCTAGAGAGAGAAAGAGTTTCCATTTGTCCTGGAACAAAGATTTAGAGGTTATCTTTGTTTCAGTACTATTTGTGCTACTTGTGAGGCTTGAATCACAAACCGACTACTCATTTTTAGCAAAGGAAGATAACTTTTTTCGATCATTCATGTAACACTTTCTAACCTCCTGACATTTATTTTGTAAAGTATATACAATATCTTATTGGAAAGAAGGAACGGGTTCTTTCTATTCAGTACCAATATGCATTTAGTCTGGTTCATGTATTTCTACCAGTGGAGCTTCTAGAGCAGCATGTGAAAAAAAGAAGAAAAAGAAAAAGAAAAAGCAGCATATGGCGGATTTGGAGTCAAAAGTATGTTTTTGTTACACATATTTTTCTTTTTAGGATTAAAAGCAGTGGTACCCCCAAGTTTATAAGAAAGTGCCAATGTATCCCCAAATAATTCAAAAGTGCTGATGTACCCCTATAATTACATTGAATAAAGAAGTGTATCCCTAAAACTAATTTTCCAACAACATTTTGAACTTTTTTTTTTTTTTAAGGTTAAGCCATCACAAGGATGGGGGGATTTTATTAGCCTCCCCAAGCCATAAAAAAGTCAAAATTTTTGAATTTTGGTATAAGTTTTCTCGGATTCTCTCACTACATGAAGTGAGAGACAAAAGAATAAAGACATAGATTGGCACACAACAAGTGGCCTTGAAGCTAGGCAAGCTTCCAAAATTGGGACTAATTAAAAATCCTAAGCTAATTTAAATAGAGTTTTATGTAGGTGGTGGAGTATTATGTGTCTTTGAATCTTGCTTTCAAAGCCTATTAGCGAATTGTAAACAAAACACAAGGCGGCATTGAAAGAGAGACAATAGACAGTATTCCCCATATGTGGCAAAAGGATTCTGAGCTTCAGGATGGTAGCAAAAAACTGGATTGTTTGAGTAGAAAATGATCCCTGTCTGATGAGTAGCCAGCCTCCTTCACTGAGTGAGCACCTGCAATTATGTAACAAAACTAATGAGCGTAGCAGCCGATCTACGGGGGATGAAATCTAATAGCAGGCAGTGACTGTTTATCCAAAAGCATCAGGCCTCTGGAAACATGAGGAAGGAGAGAAAGAGAAGAGAACTTTATTGCTACTTTCTGATCACATGCATATTTAGCTAATGAGTCAGCAACTTGGTTTGCTTCTCTTGGCACATAGGTCAGAATAGAATTATGGAGATTTTGGTGAATTTCTTCAGCTAAGTTGAATAATTTCCAGTGTGCACAGTGAGGCTGTAAAATCATTTTTATGGCTGATGCACAATCTGATTCTATCTGGATATCTTCCTCAAAAGAGGCACAAACTGACAGGGCTAAACCAATACCAAGGATTTCAGCATGCAAAGGGGAGAGGGAATTTGTAAAAATACATTCAGCAGACACAAAGTCTCCATTTTTATTTCTAACTACAGCCCCCAAACCAGTATCCCCTGAAATTTTTTTCCAAGAAGCATCTACATTACACTTAAGTCCAGATACTGGTTTCCCCCATGAAACAGATTGTATATTAGGCTTAGGGGGTTTGAGATATTTTGGGAAATAGCCACCAGATGCAAGTTCCATATCAAAGGGGGAAGAAATAAAAAATGGCTTAGCTGCAAAAGAGTGGTAAACATGAGATTTAGTCTTCTGGATGATAAAAAATGGATCAGGAGTGATGCCATCAAAGATATATCTATTCCTAGCCTTCCACAAACACCAGCAAGTAAAAAGGACTATAGTCTAAATTAATATAGAATGAATTCTAGATAATCCTTGTTTAGTAAGATAGTAGCAGATTCTGTTCCATATGGTTCCAAAAATGGGGGTTTGAATGTTGACAAAAGAGTTAATACCTCCCCAGACCATAGATGCAATTTTACATGTGTTAAAAAAATGATCCAATGAATCTTCATGGTCACATAAAACACATTTAGAAGCAATATTGAACCCATAGTGAATTAGAACATTATCAAAGGACAAAATAGAGTTCATTACCTTCCACATGAAGATGGATATTTTTTTCTGAACCCTAGAGTTCCAAATGCTCTTTAATGATCTAGCGGGCCTCCTTTTGGGTCTGATTAAGTTGTAGGTTGATTTAAATGTAAACTTTCCCAGAGGATCAGCTTTCCAAATGAGCCTGTCATTTCTGTGAATTTTTAGGGCAGCTACCTGCAATGTAGAGAGAAGAGAAGAGTCAGCATACTGTGACAGTTGGGTTATAAATTCTTGCCTGTTTTCAATAAAAAATTTCACAGTGCAGTCTTCAGGTATTAGAGTGTTATGAGGATCAATCATATCACAAATGGCACCCTCCCCTGTCCAATTTGATTTCCGAAAACTACAGGCCCCATTACCAATGATAACCATAGAGTTCCTCTCAGCAAAAATATTGATTTTACATATACGCTTCCATGTTTGAGAGGATTTATAAGATGTAGGAAGAGAGGGCAGAAAATTTTTCCAGGGGGCTAGACCTAATTGGTATTTCCACCATAGTTTGACTGAAAAGGTCTTCACTATGGTGGAAAGGTTTCTGAAATTTAGCCCATTTTCTGCAGTTGGAAAACAGAGGTCATTCCATTTTTTCCATGATTTTTTAGGCTTATTATCCACAGAACCTCAAAAGAAAATTGATAATCTCCTTTTTATTGCTTTGAGAATATACACAGTAGGTTCTAGCACTGCCCAGACATGTTGGGGTAGGGAATACAGGCAAGAATTTATAAGAATAAGCTTACCCCCTTGAGATAACCACCTGTTCTTCCAATTATTTAGCCTTTTGTCAATCAGTTCAATAATTGGCTGAAAATAAACATTTTTCATTCTACCTAGAAAAATAGGAACTCCAAGATATTTAAATGGGAAGTTGCCTTTTTTCATGCCCAAAATATTTTTTATTTCTCTGATTTTTAAAGCAGTAGCATGCTTGCTAATGTAGAAATCATTTTTTTCAAAATTAATTTTTTGTCCTGAGACTTTTTCAAACACGGAGAGGAAAGCTTTCATTTTTGTTAAATTATTTTTGTTGGCTTGCATAAAAATGATAGTATCATCTGCATAAGTTAAATGTGAAATTTTTTCAGCATTTCTTGGCAAATTAAAGTACTGCATACTACCATTTTCAAAAATATAGGCCAAACTCCTGGTGAAAGCTTCTGAAAAAATATTGAATAAGAAAGAAGAGAGAGGATCACCTTGTTTTATGCCTCTTGTTGCATTAAAAAAACCAACTGGTGCTCCATTGATTAAAACAGAGAACCATGCCTGAGAACGATTTTTAATCACCCAATATATGAACTTACCATGAAAGCCAAATTTAAGTAGGATATTTGATAGAAATTTCCAGCAAACTCTATCAAATGCCTTTCTTAAATCCAACTTTAGAATGCAGTTTGGGTGGACTCCTTTCCGGTCAATAAATCTCAGCATTTCTTTAGTATATAACACATTGTCAGCTAATTCCCTATTACTGAGAAAAGCTGTCTGGTGAGGGGATATCAGTTTCTGCATGACAGGCTTGAGTCTCTCCATTAATATTTTAGAGAAAATTTTGTTTGTAACTGTGGAGAGACTTATAGGCCTAAAATCACTAAAGGTAGAGAGGGTGTCAATTTTGGGGATGATGGCTATCCAAGTACTAGCAAGACCTCTAGGCAGTGAAGAACTAGACAAATAATCATTGGCTGCATGCAATAAATCAGTGTGGATTATATCCCAAGCCTTTATGTAAAAATTGGTAGTAAAACCATCTGGACCCAGACTGCTTTGTTTATTAAGGGAAAAAACCACTTTTTTAAGCTCAGTAAAAGAAACAGGTTTTGTCAATTCTATATTGTCCTCACAGGTAATGAGCCTAGGGATCTGAGCCAAAAAATGAGAATAAAATCTGTTATGTTCTGGATCATTCTCAGCAGTGAGAAGGTTAGAAAAAAAGGCAACACCCTCTTTTTCTATTTCAGACATCTCATCAAGCCATTCACCAGAAGAGTTCATAATTTTTGTAATGGTCATTCTGCTCTTCCTTTCCCTCAGTGAATTGTGAAAAAACTGGGAGTTATCATCCCCATCTTTAAGCCATTTTATTTTTGCTTTATATTTAAAAAAATATTTCTGCTCTTTAATGGCTTTAGTTAACTTGGATTTAGCCTGTCTGAGGGCTATCAGTTCTATTTCACACTGATTACCATCATACGCTAGTTCCTGTAACCTGAGACACTCTTCTGCATCTATAACATTTTGGTGAATGTTTCCAAAAACCTCAATGTTCCATTTTTTCAAACACTTTTTCAGTCTGAGCAATTTAAGATAAAATTTTAACATGCCAGAATCTTGAATATCAGCAGTCCAATTTTCTTTAATTACCTGGAGGAAATTTTCCCTTTTAAACAAAGTATTAATAAATCGAAATGATCTTGGAGATGATTTTAACTGGCTACCTAAACATAACAGCAATGGACAGTGATCACTGGTTTCTTTATTTAGCACAAGTATGGATGAGTCTGGGAATTTCAGTTTCCAATTAGGGGTACACAGGCCTCTATCTAATCTTTTAATAGTAGGGGTTTTATTCCTACCATTTTGGCTAAGATCCAACAGATTTCTATATCTCCCATATGTCCAAGTAAAGGCATTGCCTACAGTGTTAATATGTTCCAGAGGCACTGAATCTATAAAAGAAGCAAATTCCCTGATACTTCTAAGACTGGGTGAAGACATACCCTTATACTCAGAAATGGATGCAATGGCATTAAAATCTCCAATAAACATTGTTTCAGGATAGGAGATATTAGCAAGATCTAACCACAGTTGCTCTCTCTCTCTCTCTCTCCTTGTTCTAAGACCATAAACAAACACAACTTCCATATATGCATTTAATTTCAGACAATTTAAGGAGACATGTAAAAATTGTATGTTGTATTGAATTAGGGAAATATTAATGTTGTCACTCCACATTAACCAAATCCTTTCATTTTGGGCAGTGATGCATTTTGAGAACTTAAGTGCAGAAGCAAAGTCAACACATTTAGCATTTTCATGCATAGGTTCAATTAAGCAAATAAGATCAAACCTATGAATAAGAGTTAATTCCATCAATGTATCTAGTGATGTATTCATTCCCCTAATGTTCCAAACCAGGAAATTCATTTTTAAGGGTTTAACAATCATTAGAACTATTGAGTGGGCTTTTCTGTGGCAGAACCAGACATGATCTGATTAAGCTGAGTGAAATATGTTTTAAGCTTAATTGCAGGAGTCTTTTTTGCCATAAGTCTGGTGGATTGCCTTACCCGAGCTGTGTTTATCTGATTCTTCTTTTTTGTGGGGATGACTGGAGTATCCTCATTTGCATTATCAGCTGTAGCTTGTTCATCCTTGAAGTTTTCCACTGTATCATTTACTGGCACCTCCTCATCCTCAGATTCAGACAGGGAGCTCATTTGTTGCAGTGGAAGGAATCTATTTGTCCTGTTTTTTTCCTGAGAAAAATAGGTAGCATGGTCAGTAGTAAAGAATGAATTATCATCCATAGGCTTGTTCCTGGAGGTAATATGTAGATCATCTTTGGCATATCTGACTGATTTAGGCTTGGTAATGGGTCTCCACTCCAGTCTTTTGATTTCACGACCTTCTTGTATTTTCTGGTTAACAATTCTGACAGGAGGGGCTATGTAATTTTCAGAGGGGGAGTTCTCATGCTCGGAGAGGGAATTCATTATTGATTTTTTCTTCAGTTCTTGAACTGCAATCACTCTTGCCTTCTCTTTAGCAGTAGTGCCAGAAGTCTCTCCAGCAAGTGTATTATCTATGATGGGAGGGTTATGTTCAGTAGGGGGGCTTTCTGATGGAATAGGGGCAATAGGGACAGTAGGAGGGCTGACAGAGGAAGCATTAAGTGGGTGGTATGACCATATTTGTGGCTGGAATATTAGATTTTGGGTGAGGGGCTGACTTTCTATAGGTTTGGGATTTTATGAGGGGTGGCTGCTGCTTCTTTGACTGGATCTTCCATATTTCTATTCTGTGCCAGTCTGCATTCCTTTGAGGAATGCCCTAGTTTTCTACATATCTGACAATACTCTGGGAGCTCCTCATATTCAATGTCTAAATCAACTGTAAAACCAGAGACTCCAACAGTAATTTCAGTATGCAGTTTCTTCTGCAAATCAATCTCCACACAGAGCTTAACAGCTGATGGCCTAGTTAGGGAGCCTGTGGCTGAGTCCATTTTTATAAAATTCCCTACTCTATTCCCTATAAATTCAAGCATTGTTGTGTTGTAGAGAAAGATAGGAACCTGATGTATGGTGATCCAAACTGGAACCACAGATGACTCAGTTCCTGGGATGAAATCGGTAAACCACTTGAGCACTTTCATCGGAAAACCTTTCAGGTTCTATAGCCCTTTCATCCAGCACCGCTGGTAATCTTCCTGGTCCTCAAATCTGATTAATATGTGCCTGTAATCTATGGCACCGATCTGGAAGTTGGAGTTGAAACCGATGGATTTGAACGCTTCATTTAGTGTCTCCATGGTCGGCTTTCCCTTCTCGAACTTGCCGATTAGAGCCTTTTGATAGTGCGCTGCAAGATGAGAAGCTTGCTCCGGCGACACTATGCAAGCAATCTTCCCTTTGTGTTCACCAATCGGCACAATTTCAGGGTTATTTGGTAGCGTGGGGGAGAGAGGGGCGGTTTGGAGGTAAGAGCTTGCAAAAAGGACCGGTTTTGGGGGTTGCCGCCGCAGGGCTGCGGCAGCGCCGCCATCCTAAGAGCCGTTATTAAGACGTTAATGGCAGGGAATAGTGCACTGAATCTGAGAAAAGTGGGGCATTAGGCTTAAATTTAGGAATATTAACATTGGGTGTAGAGAGAAATGGGAGCAAATTTTTTAGAGAGAGAAAGCTGATATATTTAGCACAAGGGATGAACAACATTTTGAACTAAAAGACAAATTTACCCTCACTTGTTGGGTTATTTTTTTACCTTGACCAAAATGCCCATGGGCACAAAACAAAATCCAAGAAATCAATATCACGAAATTACAGAATAAATGCAAAATATTATTGAAAGAGGCATGCTAGATGCAGTCTGTATTTTACTTATTTTGTAGTCTAAAATAAAAATACATTTTCGATAAATATGATATGATCAATAATAAAGTATATCAGACATATGCATCATATATATATATATATATATATATATATATATATATATATATATATATATATATATATATATATATTACTTCTATTGCATACACTTGCAAATCAGTCATATATCATAATTATTGTATATATGATTATATAACAAAAATACGGACTGCAAATAAGTAAAATACGGATTGCACCTAGCAGACCAGTATTGAAAAAAGTTAACCTTTATATCAAAAAACTCAACAAATTGAAAACATTGGTGAAATTACCATAATCTTGCCAACTCTATGCTCTCCTTTGGTAATTTGAGCTAGTCACGCTGATTATTACTGGGTGTGGCGGTTTCGGTCCCCCCGCTCACACTAATTTCTGGGCACGGTGGTTTTGGTCCCCTCGACTTCAAAACGCGTTCATCCAATAAAATAACAGTGACTGGTAGTATGAATTTGGATTGCGTTGCTTAACTGGGTGTGAAACTAAAAGGGAAGCGGGAACTAGATGAATAATTAGGTCGGGGAAGATTATTCATTGATTTGGTTGGGCCATTTTCGTCCTAGAATTTTCCTTTTTATCATTAAATAATAGTGAGGGTATTCTTGACATTTTACACTTGACAAAAGAAATTCTGCCCAAATTATACATTTAAGGGTATAGTGGCACTTTTAAAAACATAGGGGTACAATAACACTTCATTAAACACTTGGGGGTACAACAACATTTTTTTCTTCTTTTTAATACATACCCGATTAATATTGCTTACAGGAATTGGTTATCTGTGCGTAAATTTCGGGCCTTAAGAAGGTTATAAATTTTATTGATGATCATAGCCTTGAGTCGCAATATCCTCCTGATCGATTCATGCAAAGGGTTGATGAGTTAGAAGCTTGGATAAAAACTTGAAGAAATCACCCAAGTATCGTTTGGTACTGCCTAATTAACTTTAGTTAATGGTCTTTGATTCTTATGCTTTGTGTGCTAAATTTATCCAAATATGAAGGTTGTTAGGATAGAAGATATTGGTTAGTCTAGAATTCAGAAAAAGTCAACCTCCTCCCGATACTCTCTTCCAGGCGCACAACCTAGATGTACTTTCGATTGGAGGGTGACCGGGCGGTCGCCGGCGCTCCACGCCGCCGCCCGGTTTCACCCTCCACCCCATACCCCATTTCTCCCTTCTCTAAACTACCCCTATATCTACCCCTCGCCGAAAACTACTCTTTTCACTCCGAACAGTGACGATTTGTAGTTTTTCCGACCAGTCGCGTACATATGCCGCCGATCTACAACCGGAAGAGCATGGGTCCGTTGTTTTTTGTCGTCGACGGATGGAAATCGACTCCGACGCCGACAGGCGAGTTTTCCTCGATTTGGACTGACCGGACATAGAGCTCCACCACGACCCGCTCCCTGGCAACGAAATTCACAAAGTGGCGACTTTCTTCTACCTATTAGAAAATCCAGGTGTGCTCGAGCAAGGCGGAATAGATTAGGACTGACAGGAGGTGATTTTAGTAAGGCTGACGAGCTCCGCCGTGCGCCACCGAGTGAGTGAACAAGCTGGCGTCTGATCACGTCACCGACGCTTCACCGGCGATACACGCTCCATCAAGCTGGTCAACGTGCAAAGGAGGGCGCGTACACGCCACACGTCATCAACAGTAGCAGAACAGACTGTCATTCTTGGTCCTCCAATCTGAACATGAGAGTTGGTTTCTATTCTTTTTATTTTTGCTAGATGAAATATGTCCCTCAATTGAGTCTTTTTGCATAACTGTGTGGACTAGTTTATCGAGTATCATTGCCTACCTGCTGTTTTCCTTGTAAACGGATTAGCCGCGCTATGGAAAATCCCCTCGGCTTCTAGTCTCTACTTTGTAATCAGTATAGGAGAAATCCAAGTCGGAGTAGTTTCGACAACTTAATTCTGACGATTCTGTGAATGGATTTAGACTGGTAGACTTGATCGATTTGGACTTTACTGTTCAAGTTGGTGCAAGTTATTGATACTTTACCTGCCACATAGTTTAGATGCTTCCGGGCGTTAGACTTTAGGATGTTTAGATGTATTTCATCGCACTTTTTAGTTTAGGAACATCGTGTATCCGCGCTTCAGATGCAGTTTAGGTTTCCGACTTACTCTGTAATCTCACAAATTTCCTCTCTCTGAGGAGAAGAGTTATTCAGGTTTGGGGAGTCTAATAAATATCCCTCCACCCACGTTGATTTATCTTAAAAAAAGGTTAGTTTAGAATTATATTGGTTAGTCTAGACTAACCACTATCTTCTATCCTAACAAAGGTCCACTTTAATAAACAAATGTTGTTTAGTATCATTGTTCATTTCTTTAACAACTCTTTTTTTTTTTTTAATAAAAACCACCCTTGGGTGGGGGAGATTTTATTAGGCATCCCAAGCCCTCAAAATGCCATATAAATGGCTAGTGTTTACATCAACAAGGATGACAAAATGGGGGCCAGAGGTCCTATAGCATAGAAATGCTATCAAAAATGGGCTACAACTATGTCTAACCCTATAGCTACTGTCAAGAACTAAACAATTAATCTTTTGAAACCTATTAGGGAATTGCAAAGCAAAACCCAATGCGGTAGCAAGAGATAATTGATAGTCAGTTAGTCTGTAGCTAGAACATGACTCAAACTTTTCCAGCTTCAAGATCTTCTGAGTTGATGATGTTTCATAGCTGTGACTGCACCAGGTTCCACAACAAAGACTGCAGCAGTATCTACACATATAGCAAACAATTAGTAGCATCTGTTGACCAATCTCAGTGAAGGAGTGCCTATTTTATCCAGGAACAAGGCACCAGAAATGTGACTGGGCAACTCTGAAAGTGAGAAATCAGAGGATAGTTTGGATAAAAAGGCAAATCTGGAAAGACTGTCAGCAGAAGTATTTGCCTGCCTATAAGTGTGAGTAATGTGGCATGCATACAAGTGAATCTGTGATGCTAAGTGGAATAATTTCCAAGGTGCACAAAGTGGATCTTTAGATGATCTAACAGCACTAAGGCATTCAGATTCAATGGAAAAATCTTGCTGCAGTTCCAATCCCAAAAAATAGGCCATTTGGATAGCCATCATTTCAGAGTGAAGTGGGGAGTCTACAATAGTAAAAACAGTTCTGGCCCTAACTAAATGACCAGTACCATTTCTAGCAATAAGTCCTATTCCAGCCAGATTAGGTTGATGCCAAGAGGCATCAACATTTATCTTCAGGCCAGAAGCTGGAGGAGACCATTTTAAACTGAGTATTAAAGGTTGAGGTGGTCTGGCATGTAGGGGAAGAAATCCCAGTGAAGATATTTCAATATCAAAGGGATAGGTTGAGAAAATAGGTCTAGCACAGAAGATATAATAAATCTCATCTGTAAGTTGCTTTTTTAGAGACAGATCAGTGCAAGAGATGTTATCAAATAGTTTAGAATTTCTGGCTTTCCAAAGTAGCCAACAGATGATACTGGGGACAGTTTGAAACAGGGAGTTATGCAATTTTGTTTTACCATGGAAAGACCAGTAAAATGACAGCCTGTCCCATAAGTTCAAAAACTGGAAATCTTGTGTTCCCACCATAAAATGAAAAAAATGACCATAGAGATTTAGCTAAGTGGCACTCATTGAAAGCATGCTCCAGGAAATCATTATTTTGACAAAATAAGCACTTTGATGGGACACAGAAACCCATTCTCATAAGAACATCTGGAAATGGCAAAAAAGAGTTAACCAATTTCCAGACAAATATGCTGACTTTCTTTTGCACTCTGACATTCCATATCTTTGTCAGAGAGGGGAAAGTACCTCTAGTTACCTGTAGGGACCCATATCCAGATTTGAAAGAAAATGCTCCATTAGTACTTGGCATCCATATGAGTCTATCTGGCCTATCATGAAGAGAGACTGCATTTAGGAAGTCCAGAGCTTCAACTGAAAAAAGAGAGGTAACAAATGGAAGCATCTGATCTCTATTAGTGATAAATTGCTCAACTGAGGTATTCAAGGGAATGTTGGTTAAATCTGGGTTAAAAAGATTGGAAAAGGAACCAAGTCCTGACCAATTAGAACTCTAGAAATTACACTGGCCATTCCCATGGATAACTCTAGTCAAGGATTCAGCCTTAGGTGAGACTGCTACAATTCTCCTCCAATTGGGAGAAGTTCTATAAGAGGCTGGCAACAGCCATAAAAATTGAGACCATAGGGTTTCCCCTTGTTGGAACTTCCACCAAAGTTTCAGTGAGCAAGTTCTTACTATTGTATTAATATATCTCAGTCCAATACCATTCTGATCATATGGAAAGCACAAGTCTTGCCATTTCTTCCATACCTTTTAAGGTTTAAGAGCAGTTTCACCCCAAAAAAAATAGAGACAGTAATTTTTTAATTTTTCTGATCACAGAGATTGGGGGTTTCATAACACTCCATACATGTTGAGGAATAGAGTAAATACAGGACTTAATAAGAGTAATTTTCCCGCCAGAAGATAGCCACTTATTTTTCCAATTTGTAAGTCTGTTTTCAATTCTTTGAATGAGTGGCTGGAAATATGTAACTAGGGTTCTGCTGTATATATGGGAACTCCTAAGTAAGTAAAGGGAAAGGAGCCTCTTCTCATGCCAAGAATGTCAGAGAGCTGATTATTTTTTAAAAGCAGTGGCATGTTTACTAACATAATATTCACTTTTTTCAAAACTGATTTTCTGGCCAGTAGTATGTTCAAAAATGACCAGAAAAGCTTTAAGCACAGAAAGAGAATTTTTGCTAGCATTTAGAAAAATGATAGTGTCATCAACATAACTGAGATGAGAAATTGGGGCTGGGCCAGTAGGGATATGAAAATGATCAATTCTACCTATATTATATACATATGAGAGACTCCTAGAAAATGATTCAGAAAATTTTCTTTAACAACTCGTATGCAGTGATTGTACAATTCAGTATGCATACGTGGCACTTATCATATATTGATTCATCGATGCAGTGATGTGGTAGTATCTATATGAAGCAATTCTTATACCATACCCAAGGGGTATGTATCCCCACCTTTGATCCACCTTTGATGTGTGTTTTACAATTATAATTGTGCATTCTATTTGCATATACTATTTATAGAAATTGTAAGAAAACAACTTTACAATGCACAATTATATACATAAAAATGCACATAATAAAATTTTAGAATGCACCTGGGGATACATACCCTAGGTGTATGGTATAATTTGTGCTATATGAAGAGCATTGATGAAGTGATGTGGTATTAGCCTATTTGGAGCATTTGAATCGCGTGGGGTACATATATCTGATTTGTCAATTTTTGGATCCTTATGAGATCTGAGTTGGCGTAGTAGCCTTATTGTAATTTTTGGGTTACAATAAGAATCTAAGCAAACTTCTCCAATCTCTAAGAGCATCTTTTATGGTGAATCACATATTTCAACTTCTTACAAAAAATTTTTTCAAAAACCCAATCAAAATCCATCTCCCATTATCATAAAAATCCATCATAAATTTTAATTTTATTATTGATATGTCCCACTTGAATATCTCTCTCATCTATAATCACTTATTTTTCATCCACACCATTTTTACTCTATTATTTATGTTTAATACAATATTTAAACAACATATGTGATTATAAAATATATTTTTGAATTATGCATAGAATAAAGATATATAAATAAATTAATAAATATGCCGACAGTACTATACAAATCACTACTATATATTAGAAGAATAAAATTTTCCATCAATAATTTTAAGCATCAATAGTTTATTTGTTTTAAAAAACCAAACTAATTAAGGAAAAAAAAAGTGTATGTTGACTTAATCAAAGACCTCAAAAATTTAACTTCTGTAGAAAAGGGAATGCTTTAAAGGTTTAAACATCAAATATTTAAAAACATAAAAATCGAGTTAATTAGGAATTAAAAGTATATGTTAATTTAATCAACACCCCTCCCTAGATTAACTCCTATTATCTCCTATGAAAAAGCAACTAAATCGTAAAAATATTGGTGACTCGGAGACAGGTGCCGAGAATCACGAGCAACAATATGGTTACGTAGGAGTAATCTGAGGAAGAAGTTCTCCCCGGAATTAAAGGAGAAACCAAAATAAAATTCACCATAGTGAACTAAAATCTCTCCTATTTGAGATTCTTTTCTTTTAAAACCCATCTAGAATTTCCCCATAGCACATGCTCTTAGAAGCACTTGTTTGGACAATAATGTTAAAAATGAGTATTAAATGGTTCACATCATGTTAATGTGCAAGCAAGTAATTTGATACTTAACCCTCGTCTTGAAGATGATGCACAGAGAATGAAAGTACTTGCATAAAAGTTGCTTTGATTTTGCGGACATGGACCAAGTCCATTTTAGATTAAAGTGCAAAAACTAGACTAAATATTGATCAAAATACCCAATTTCTAGATCCAATATTCAAAATGCTCAATTTCTAGTACCATACATTCTAAAAATACTCAATTTCTAGACCTTGGTCAATTTTCTCCGTTAGTTCAGTTAGTTTGAGGGGTATTTTAGTAATTTATATTCTAAAAATCATAGTTTCCATTTTTTCTTCGTATCTCCCGCACGAAAATCCCTAATTGCTCTTTTGCTCTGCAACTCACTAGCGCCCGAGTAGGGGTTTGCCAACCTGGAAAATTGATCCGGCCCAGCCCAAATTATTTTACCCGAACTCAGATTTTCAGTATTACAGGCCGAATCCCGGACAACACTTTTTTCACTTTCCGGGTTTGACTTTCCGGGTCGGTTTGGGTCAAACCCGGAATTTTCCGGGTCAACCCGGTGATTTTTTTGTGGAGATACGAAGAAAAAATGGGAAGTATGATTTTTTAGAATATAAATTACTAAAATACCTCTCAAATTAACTGAACTAACGGAGGAAATTAACCAACATGTAGAAATTGAGTGTTTTTAGAATGTAGGGTACTAGAAATTGAGTACTTTGAATGTTGGGTCTAGAAATTGGGTATTTTGACCAATGTTTAGTTTAGTTTATACACTTTAGTCTTCATTTTACATGCCCAAAACTTGAATTAAAAAAGTGGAACTAATCTAGTCCAATAATATAAGTGAAGCGTACCAAAATTAAAGGGCGTTACACTATGTAGTTTAGTATCTTACTTTTATAATATAAAATACGATAATTTTTTTTAAAACATCCTCATTTATTATGTTTATTGAAAAATTTAACAATATTCAAGGATCGATATTGTAATATCAATGAATTTTTGAACTACGTTATATAAAAAATCAAATCAAATTGTGTATATCACCTAAAAAGGAAAAAGTACTAAATTAATATTAATATAACTTTTTAATTTATTGAGATGTTTTTTTTTTCTTTTTTTAAATTTATTGAGATGTTGTACATCCTTATCTTTTAAAATTTTCAAAATTATTTTTACTCCATGGGCCCCACGGGTGGTGAGGAGATTCACAAAATACGCTTTCACTCAATCTTTTTGAGAGTCTTTATTTTGTTTTAAAATTTTGAGAATTTGGATTTTTGTTTGGAATTTTGAGAGTCTGGTTTTGCAAAATCCTTATTTGATAGGTTGGATTTTGTGAGTATGAAACAAAATCTTTGATTGGTTTTTTGAATTTTGCAAATGTGTATTTTGGGAAACTTGATGAACCAAACAAGATTTTACAAAATTGGACTTGGATAGTCCAAGTTTTGTAAAAACTTGCCCAACCAAACACACTCTCATTTTCATCTGCTCATTTAGGGTGTGTTTGGTTGGGCAAGTTTTTGCAAAACTTGGACTATCCAAGTCCAATTTTGTAAAATCTTGTTTGGTTCACAAAGTTTCCTAAAATCCAGACTTGCAAAATTCAAAAAATCAATCAAGAATTTTGTTTCATGCTCACAAAATCAATCCAACCAAACAAAGATTTTACAAAATCAAACTCTCAAAATCTCAAAAAAAACCCAAACTCTCGACATACCAAAACAATGGTCGAAAACACACCCTTATATTTTTCTGGTTCTTCATTTAACTTTGTTCTAAAACCCTAGTCGTTCTTCATAGTACCTTCCATTGTCTCCCTCATTTCAATTGTGCAATCTTAGGCTTTTAGATGAAGGAGAAGTTGTGCAAGTTGATGTGTAATCGGTCTGCTCAAAGAGACAGTGGGAGGCAGAATGGGGCAGAATGAGGAGATTTCCGAGGGTCTTGACTCTACGAATTTTAAAAACAAGAAGGTGAAGAAACCCATTTGTTGCTCTGTGAAGGATGTCGAGCAGAGTGGGGAGCTAGCCCAGAAGGCGGAGAAATCAACCATGGAGAAATGGGCCGAAGAGCTCAAGGAAAAAGAGGAAAAATTGAAGGGAGATAGGGCGGAGTTAGAGGCGTTGGAAAATCTGTCTCTGGCAAGGCTCATGGAGATTGGGGAGAGGGAAAGAGAGGTTGAGTTGAAGGAAAAAGTGGTTGAGTTGAAGGAGAAAGACAGTAACTTTGCTCTTGAGTTGAAGATGAAGGAATTAAAGGAATTGGAAACTAAAAAGAATGATCTTGAAATGAGAGTTAAGGAATTGGAACTAAAAGAGAACGCTATTTGCCATTCTAGTGCTGTGGCTTTCAAGGTTGAGCTGGATGGGGAGGATGTGCTTTTGTCATACAATGGTCGAAAAATTGACACTTGCTCAGCACTTCAACTTTCAAATGCTCTGCGCTTATCGGGTGCCCCTGTGCTCTTGGCTCTCGAAGCCATTCAGTTTCTGTACCCTCCTTATTTAGTTCAGACTGAGATGAGGTTTGAAGGAAATGCTGGCAGAAGCTGCATTATGATACTGGAGCAGCTGCTTGTAATTTCACCCGAGATTGTGCCTCAACAAAGAGATTGTGCCCTAAAACTAGCGTTCGAGTGGAAGGATGTGATGTCTATTGGTAATTCCTTGGAGGTGTTAGGGTTCTTGTATCTCCTGGCTGCTTTTGATTTGGCTTCTGCATTTGATATAAAGGAGATCGAGGAGCTATTTGAAACTGTTGCTGAGTATGACCAACTGCCTAAACTACGTCAGCGACTTGGTTTGAAGGATACAATGTCAGGTGAGACCTGTCTGTTGATGCTTAACTTTCACGTTCATTATTTCTTCTGATCCCATTTGTTTTTTGTTGCTTATTTGCTCGTTACAGTAATAAAGTTATGGTGATCTATATTCGACAATGTTATCGATGATTGCCTGTTATTGCATCTCAGACCTTGTACGGTTTTAGGAAAATTATACTAATTGTGCATTGTGATATATCTAATAGTGCATTAACTTAGTGGTAAATTTGCTAAAAATGTAACAATGCACAGATATAAATAATAAAATGCGAATTGAAGATTAAACAAAATGCCATATAACAATTGAGTGTTTTAATATATCTTTGTCTGTCTGTTCCGATAATAATGTCACCTGATACTTTCTTTTTTTGTCAGTCATGAAGTTTGGCTATTTTTGCATCTTCTATTTAGCTTTACCGATCTTAATATTACCATGTCTGTCTTTTCTGAGAGGGCATCTGCTGGTGCCAACTAGAGTAACAATTTGTAGTATGAACCATCTAAGGTTTGTGTTTCTTTATTCTGCAGTTTCTAGGAGCTGCAATAAGAGAAAGGTTGCTCGAGACTGGCGAGTTTTATCTTGTTCTGGATCTGATCTGGATCTTGCAGCTCAAGGTCAAGTTGAGGTTCCATCAACCATTGCACCGAATTACTTGAAGGTTGATCCTGAATTGTCGAACACAGATGTAGCCTCACGTCCTATGGCTTTAATCATATCCAATATGGAAGCGAAGAATTTACTTTCTTTCCTAGAGGCTGATTGCCACCTGTTGCAGAATGAAGTTTCGATTGCTCTGAGAGTTTCTGGTAACTCGGCAAAGCTGGTTTTAGATGTGGTTGAAGCATTCTATAGGTCCTACCCTCAGGAAAAGGGTTCAAGGAGTTGCCTTCTGTTGTTAGAGCAATTGATAAGAATTTCACCCGTCTTTCTCAATGAGGTAATGGAAACTGCCCAGAAAATAGCATTAGATTGGAAAGTAAGGATAAGCGCCAAATCTAAAAATATCATGGGGAGTTTAGTTTTCTTGCTATTTATAAGGGCTTTTGGGTTGGTCTCTGCATTTGATGGCAATGAGCTCCTGCAACTGAACAAAATTGTTTTAGAGCACAAAATTTCCGGTATTTCAGAAGGGATTTATGGTAAGCATTTGAAATTCCCACTTTGTGTTATTAATGTTGTCATCTGAAGTTGAGTGTCTTCTTATTACCCTATTCTATTAGGTCTTGTTTGTTCTGGGCTACAGATTCAGAAAATTGGAGCAACGGATGTGCAGGTGGAGGCCAAGTCAGCAACTTCTGCCGTGCTGCCCAAAAGTGACATCGAGTCTTCCCGTGCCCGTCAAATTCCCGGATTTATTATATATTCATCCAACCCTGCACAGCTTGTTCTGGATGCCATATATTTCAGCATTTTCTCCGACTCTCACAAAAGAAGCATCCCAGTAATGAAGAGTTTATATTATTTATTAAAGCAACTGAAAAAATTCTCCCCAAACATCAGAACTGGGGTGAAAGAAAAAGCTATAAAGCTTGCTAATGATTGGTATTCAAAGCTGACCGGTTCAAGTTATTGGGAGGTATTGGCATTTCTGCTGTTTCGAGGTGCCTATGGGATGTCTTCATCTTCACAGGACAAAAATAATTTTATCCGCCTCTTGGTGAAAGTCCCTCCCTTGTTGTTTAAGGAGGCTAGTTACTTAATTAAGCTCCTCTTCTTGAGAAATTATGTTCCTGGTAAGCCTCTCGCCTCTTTGCTAGTTATTTATTTTGGATATTAGATCCTTTAATATTTAAAGGGGTTTAGCTTCTATATGTTATCATTTGATTGTTTTTTGCCATCTTGATTGTAAGAAGGTTTGGATTTGTTTGGAAATACAGTATTGGAAATCAAATCATATATGCTCTATGATCGTTTTCATGTAGAGTTATATAGCATAAGATCATCGTGTTTTCACTCACTTAATACATGAAACTACATGTCTATCTTCAGAAAGTCCCTGCTGATTTATTTAGGATCTTCTTGATGATAACAATATAGAGACATTGCAGGTTGATTTTGTCTGTAACTTTTGCACGTTGACTGTTGTGCTTTATCTTTGACCATCTATTGGTATGCAGGCTTAGTCAGAAACCTTGTTAAAAAGAAGAGACACCTTCTTGCTATTGAGTATATATACGAATTCAAACTTCTTCACGAGTTTCCACCCGTGCCACTTCTGGAGCAGCATGTCCTAGATTTGATGTCGGCACCCAAGACAGCTGATGCAGAAGTATGTTATTATGCTTCCATGTGTTTCTTTTCTCCTACTCGCATTTACTCCCATATTCTTAATTTAATGAAAACTTGTTTACAGGACTCGACAATTTACAAGGAGATCTCTGATCTTGAAAATGTCATAAAATGCATCAAAGATCATAGGCTCGAGTCAGATTACTCACCTGATGAACTGAGAGAGAGAGTTAGTGAGTTGAAAGCCCAGACTGCAGAGAAGCCATCATCCATGGCTGCAGAGATGTCAGAACTTCCTGCTCCCAAAAAACGGGCCGCCCCTGATCGTGCAACCAAGGGTGAGACTCAACAACCACCATCAAAGAAGTCTGGCAGTAAAATAGGCAGAGGCTGAATCATATAGCTTCATCTGTTAACATTAGGATAACTTTTTAAGGCAGCTGAGTTTGTAGGTGGAGTTTGCAGTACATCCCCCTCTTCAACTGTTTTCTACAGTTCTTAATCTCGTGATCAAAAACTTTCAGAAATTATGCGCTGTTAACATATGTCGAGATTTCTTTTGGAAAGTAACTTCACTGCTTTTCTTGTTTTAGTCTAGTTTCTTTCATTGACGTTTCATATGTAGTTTTGTCATCAAGAGTAAATAAGTAATGAGTCGGAAATATGATCCACCTACCTCTTCTGCAATTCTGTTTAAGGATCGAAATCATTTTACTTTGTGGAGTGGTTCACCAAATTGAATCAGACTTTGCAGCTGTGTCATCAAGATTAAATGAGGAGCTAAGAGTGTTTGTTTTAAAAAAAACAAGTGGTACCCATTCGATTAATTAAAATTATTCAGGCTATAAATGTTTGATAAGTGCGCTAGTACATGTGCCTTATCTACAAATAATCTATTAACTTTTACAATAAAAATGTTAATAAACGCCATAGTAAGAACCTGGATATCCCTGACAAACTGGCGGAGATCTGGACTATTTTTATTGTAGAGAAGGGCATTTGCACAATCCGTTGCCAGCATAACCCTTCGTACCCCTTGGCTTGCCGCACTTTTCATTGCTAGAAAGATTGCCTCCAATTCTTCCCGTGTAACTAATAGAGCATAGAAATTGTGGGAACCTCTCCTCCGGCTGGATAAGCCCGATTCCTTGATACACCATCTCCATTTCCTCTTCCCGTAGATGCGCAACAGGCAGCATCGCACAATATAATTATACCTTCATGTTGTAGCTTTTCCGGATGTTCTCCCTTCTTTAACTTTACTATGGTGATATCCCCCGTCTGATAAGAAGCTGCCCAAGGGTCGGTATGATTCGATGTGGTAGTTTCCCTATCCCCCAAGTCATTCCGGCCTTGAGTTAGCTATTGTTGTTGTTGCCGTAGCTGCCTTTGAGGAGTTTGTGCTCTTAGCATGACAAAGCCGTTAATGGTGTTAATCGCGGCTTCAATACTTGGTGGTTCCTGGTTCAACATACTTCTGTTTCTCGCTACCCAGATGGACCAGAAGATGTAGATTGTCAAAACATAGTCCTCCTCCTCGGGCGCTGGGTTGAACCAGCTTATGAGCCAATCTGCTATCGATGTGGGAGGTGTTGTAAATTCGAGGCCCAGCCTACAGACGCGCCATAGCCTCTTGGAAAAATAACATTCAAATAACATATTCAAGATAGACTCGTCCTTTGTGAAGCACATGTTGTACTTGGACGAGACATTCATGTCTCTCTTTCGCAGAGAGGGATTAATAGGGATGCCCCTAAAATCATCTTCCAAATCAGAAACTTAACATGTTCTGGTACATTACGATTCCATAGTTGCTTCCACAACACTTTGTGCTTCTCGTGGTTTCCTCCTATTGTCGAAACTGATGGATTGATGCTCTGTTTATTAGACCCTGCCATTTTGCATCCTAACCTAACCGTATATTTTCCTAGAAGTTCCTTTCGCGCCGAAGGGTTCTTTTGCAATATGGATTTTTGTTATTTGCCTGATTTCATCCTCATGGAAAATAGCCCTAAGTAGAGGCATCTTCCACTTTTTTCCATGATCAATCAGATCACCCACCTTGAAGCCTAACATCGATAAGGCTCCATGGTCATGGCTTACATAATTCATAAAGTTTGGTATCCAATTTGCCTGAATATCGACGTCATTTCCCGAAGACAATTTTCCACTTAAGTCCCGGTCTAATCAAGTCCAATCCCCATTGAATTACTCGCCACCCCTAAGAATCTGTTCATTTGGAGAAGAACCTGCTTGATGCAATACTTTCCTAAGAAAAACTTAGCAGAGAAAGATACCTTGTGCATCAGTACCAACAACGCTTGCTTCCCTAGCATGCCTGATTCATTTAAATAGTGGACTTCATAACTAGCCCCCCCACCCCTCATTTGGATACACACATCTTGTCCCATGACTTCCAGTGACTTCCTCTACCTTCTGGATACTCTGCCCATATAAACATCGCCATGTGCTTGTCAACCATTTTCCCAACTGTTTCCGAGATCTTAAAAGTTCACAGGGTGTACTGCGCCAGGCCTGTAAGGACAACTTGCATAGCGCGATTCAGCCCATTAATAAGAGCTCACTCTTCCTCCACAATGTTGTTTTTGCAATGATTTTTTGTGAAAAACTGTTGAAAAGCTTAATTTTTTATCTGAAAAATCTATATTATGTCTTAGGTATTTGGATTCACAGAGGTTGGGGTTGATATTGAAGGTAGTTTGATTATGTTGAAACTTGGAAGTATATTAGTTCTAGTTAGGGCTGACCAAATATGACGACTTATAAAAATTTATCCGCTGACCCATGTAAGCGACAAATAGATTTATGGTAGCCAACTTCCTAAATCCCTCTACCGACACCTCAAAGAATTGAATACAGTCATCTGCAAACATCAAATGGGATACTCTTGGGACTGACCTTCAGATCTTCACCCCTGGACGCAAGGTTTGGAACTGCTGTGATAGCAGGATTGAAGAAGTGCATGTTGGCAAAGAATGAAAAGGAAAGGCGATATGGGGCACCCTTGTCGCAGCCCTCGTATGGGTCGGAACGGGTCAAATAAAATCCCATTGGATTTTACTAAAAGAGACTATCGTGACACATTCCATAACCCAATTAATCCAACACCCAGATTACCCCATCCAAGTCATAATTTGTTTAAGAAATGTACAGGAGATCCTATCGAACTCATATCAATTTTCAGGGCAACAATTACTTTTTTTCCCAACATCCTCTTTTTAATTCCCTCTACCATATCATGCGCAATTAGTGAATTCTCAATTATGCACATACCCTGAATAAAAGCAGCCTGATTCCCTGAAATTAAAGTACCCAATATCTTCTTTAGCCTGTTGGCCAAGATTTTTTTTGTAATGATTTGTAAGTAACGTTGCACATGCTAATTAGGCGTAAATCAGAGGGTGTTTTTGGTAACTTAACTTTTGGAATAAGCGCGATGTTTTTTCTATTCCAATCGACTAGCATCCTCCTGGTTGTAAAGGATTCTTTTACAAAATGTGTCAGTTTCCTCCTCCCCCACCCACCTCTGACCAATAATGCTGGTAGAATCCAGGATGTATTCCATTAGGTCTCGGAACTTTCATTTCCCCAGTTGGAATACTGCCATCTTCACCTCAATATCAGAGACTAGTTATGCTAATTTATACGTATGTTCCGCATTTACTGTCGGGTTAACAAATCTCATTAATTCTTCAACGCTTGTCTGTCCGTAAGCATAGTCTGGCATAATAGATTCATGAGTAAAGATGATACTGATGTGATTAACAACCAACTTCCTGCTCCAGCTCCATGATCCATGTTCCATTTGAGTCCCTCTGCTGACTGATCTGATTGCGACACTGCCTTTTGTTTCCTAGTTATTAAACAACTTGGTATTCCGATTTCCCATGTTGAACCAATCTACTCTTGCCCTCCGCTTCCAGTACTCATTTGGCATTCCCAAAGGCTCATCCACATCCTTCCGGAATTTCCAAGCTAGATCGTGCTGCCCCTTTTTCTGTACCTATTCAATTTCTATATGTTTTCTCTAGTATAGACAGCCTATTTTCTCCTTGCTCCAATTTTTCAGTCTCCTCATAGTTGTACGCGGTCTGTCTTCCAATAGAGTTATCTTTTTTCGATCACCCGAACCTCGCCTGCCCCAGCCTTGATGAGCATGTACAATTACCCACAACTTTGGTTGTCCGGGGGTTAGCTTGGATATCTAGGCTGGGTGTGTTTCTAGAGTCAGGGGACTATGGTCGGAGCGCATGATTTCTTGGTTAGTTAGCTTTTGCCTAGGGAAAATTTTCCTCCATGACAGTGTCAAGAAAGCGCTATCCAACCTCTTGAACATGTGTTCCCCCTCCAATCTACTATTCGCCCATGTTTACCACTGTCCATATGTTTGGATTTCAGACAATTGAAACATGGTAATGAGGTCATAGAGGTCCTGTGTATCATGATCCTGAATCGGGACCCCACCTAGTTTATCCTCGTTCCCTAGGACTTGGTTATAATCTCCCACAACTAGCAAAGGTAACACGTTAGATGATCATTCCCCTTTGAGCTTATCCCACATCTTCTTTCTATTCTTCTTCACTGGATGGCCATACAATAAATCAAGGATCCATTCCTCGCCCGTGATTGAGGTAATGTTACAAATAAAGAAATTACTACATTTAGATACTACATGTAGTTGAATGTTTGACGTTCAAGCTAGGCATAGTCCCCCGCTTGAACCCACCAAATCAACTACGTCCCAACTATGAAATACGACTTTCCTAGCCACTTACAACTTACTAAGTGGCATTTAGTTTCATGAGAAACAAAGTATTAGGATTATACTGGTTAATAATAGAGTTCAGAACATTTACTGTCAGAGGATGCGTCTATCCTCTGCAGTTCCAAATGAGTATATTCATGTACCTCTAGGTGGTTGTTTTGGATCAATCACCGAAGTACCAAACAATTTAGTGACTCGTGCCACGTCTTCCTCATCCTTCCCGCCTTCATAACGATCACTTATATTTCAATTTAGTATTAGTTTAGTTCATCCAAAATTGATCAATTGAGTTTGATCTCATTTCAATTTAATATGATTCAGTTTGATTTAGTTTAGTTAAACTTAATTAAATTTAATTCAATATATCTCTATTCAATTGATTGGATTCAGACGTATTCAATTCAGTTTCATATAGTTCTAATAATCATTAAAATTTTTTATAAAATGTTCATATTTGAATTAGTTTGTAATGGTCTACCAAATTAATAAAAAAATTATACTAAGAAATCGTTGTATAGATTTATCAGTACATATCCATAAAGAGAAATACGTAACACAGACTTATGATAAAACATGGCCTGATTCTTTTAGTTTTGGGCAAAATTAATAATTATGTCTATTTTTATACACATAGTCATATCTTACCGAAAGAAAGCCCTATCTAATTGCTTGTGATCGTAAATTTATACTACTATTTTGTATTTGACTCAAATAATCAGCCCTATCTAAAATAATTATATTCCAGCCCCAAAAGTTATTTTGCTTGATCGTGACAGCCCTCTGGCTTATGGCAAGACTGCCTTGCACAAGAGTTTCTCCATTCTTTATACATAATAATATTTCAATTGACTGAATGTCCCTTCTACTTTTATTCTTAGTAACTAGCTTGGGTGAACCATGCCATGCGTGGTTTCTTGAATCTTGAGCCAATATTTTTGTGTGAATTAATGAATTCTGACTACTAAATTATAAGTGTGTGATGATTACATGTGCTAAATCACTAAATTGATGCCTTCGGTTCGTTATTTCAGCGCAGAAATTCAGAATCCGGCCTTATTCTGCCGTATTTGTGTCTGATGGAGACCGAGGTCAAAGCAGCAAAATATTAAATATGCCCCCAAAATATTAAAGAAACTAAATAATAATATGAATCTATGAAATGCCCTTTGTATAACGATTTTTACACTTTGGGATACAACAACTATGAGATTCATCGTGTTTAAAATTAGTATCAAGTGCAGATGAGAAATCGGTTAGGTATAGGACACGTGGATGGCTGAGTTTATTCCCTTATTCCAATCTGTAATCATAATGCACGTGTCGTGTATTTATTTAATGGCGCTGGCACCTGGCGATTTGTTTCCCACCATTCCACTCGCTTACATCGAAACACGAATCAATGTAATTACCCGCTTAAATGCTGTTTAATTTTGGGTTATATCTCTCAGATATTTGTTTGTCTTCCTCACTTCAATCTTCTCATCAAATTGCAGAGGACGTTGTTCAACTAATATTTTTCAGAAGCCCCAATTTCTTGCTCTGCTTCAAACAACAAGTATTCGAATCTTTCTTCCGATTACTGTTTGTGTGTTTGTTTCTTCTATTCCAGTATATTCCCCCCATCCTCTCTGTTAACATGTCGTGTACTAGTGAAGAATATGAATCGATATCCAGCCCTTTGCATGATGACAGAGTGGATGATGTTACCGCGACTGAGGAGACTAGCTCCGATGACCGTCGCTGGGCTGAGATAGTCGATGGGAAACGACATGTTTAGGTGCCAAGGCATGTGGATAGAGGGAAAAACATGTGTTTGTTGATGGTGGCGCTTCAGCCCCATGGAGAGAGGGATGCGACCTATATGTCGCGTCCACCGAGCACAGTGTATCCGTCGTAAGGCAAAGAGGGCTCCAGCAAAGTGTCGGCTAAGGACCAAAAAACTCGAGACGAGGCCCAAGAATTTGTTGCCGACTATCGGTATTCCTTTTCCATCGGAATGTGATCTCATGTACGCAAATGATGGTGTGGATGTCATAGACTTGGTTACTTCGAGTAGAGGAGTGATTTATGGGAGATTCATAAAGCATGGGCTATCCTTCCCCTTTCCCCCCTCTGTTCAGCAGGTTTCTGAACCATCCGGGGCAGGTACACTCAATTGTGGTGGTTGTGATTGGCATCAAACACTTGGTGTGCCGGAGAGGGTATCGAGCCGAGTTTCAAGCTATTTCAAAGACTTTATAAGATGGCAGTGGTTCGGGGTGTGGTAACCGTGACGCTTCGAGATAAATGACCCTTTGTGCTTCCTTCAAAGAGCGAGGACTGGGATAAGGTTCGGGTGACATTCGACCGGACCAAATATCAGGTGGCTCAGTGGAACTGGAACGTCAGGAGCGAGGTCAAGAGTTATTTCACGGTTCCACTCATTTGGTCGCAAGACTCCTTTGGAAGGAGCTTTTAACTCGAAAGTGGCCAGTAGGTGCCGAGGAACCATCAATCAGGCTGGATATGGCAGATTGAAACCTTTAGGTGGTTAGAGACGATTCCGGAGCGGGCCCTTGAAAATAGTAGCTATTTGAAGGCTGCATACTTCGACCAACCCAAGGACGGGTTAAAGATCACATGGTATGAGGCGACCTTACTTGATATGGAGGCAGGGCCGGCCCTGAGTTTTTAGAGGCCTTGTGCGACTAACAAAAATGGGGCCTTCTTATATTAAAATTTTTTCCAACAATAGTCAAAAGTGTTTGCTCTATGCAGGTCCTGTTTACTTGTGCAGGTCTAATGTAAGTTGGAAAATACCATACTTATCCTTCATTCGTTTATTAGTTTTTACAAATATATTTCTAAAACCCTAACCTTAAATGCATAAACCCGTCTATGTAATGATTAAACACGTGTCCAAAATATAAATTATTTTTTCGTGAATTATAATACATATTTAAGAGAGACATTATTGTCACTTCATGTTTAATTTGGACCTGCAAAAACAAACAGGAACTGCATATAGAACCACCCTAGTCAAAATACTGACAATTTAAGTAATCAAACATTATCCTAATTAAAAGAACAAAATGCAGAAATATTTCTATCACAATTTTTTTAATTTTTTATTTTTTGACAATTTAATACTATGAAACTCTAAAAAACAACTTTTCCGTTTCAGCAAGGGATTCAGTAATAAAATTCCTCTTTACTCCAAAAAGATGGAATATATCATCGTGAATTTTTTAAAATAAAAGAAAGTTTGTAAAGTAACAAATTTTATGAAAGAAATTATTTTATATAAATAGAATTTCAAATCTTATACCTACTATATATACCTACTTAAAAATATTTTGAGCCCCTAAAATATTGAGGCCCCGTTCAGCCGCACTTACGACACCTATCCAGGGCCGGTCCAATATGGAGGATCGATGGGCAGGTCGTAGGGCTGCTCGGGCTTTGAAGGTTGCGGAAAAGCGGGAAACTCATTGCAAGGACCGTTTATCCTCCAAGGAATCCTTGGAGACCTCTATAGAGAAAGGGCCCACCCTTATGGCAGACTCCCAACATGCATTCAGGAGGTTAAAGCGAGGTCCTTGAGAGCCCGCTCCTTTTGTCGAGCCATTTGTGCGAGATCCATCGTTTGAAGAAGAGGAGGAGGAATCCCTAATCAAGGCTCCAAGAAGGAGGAAAAATATGCATACTCCTCCATCTAAGGGCGAGATTGGCGTGGATAAGTCTTTGGTGAAGGTCTTCGGGGAAGGAGATGAGACACCTCTTTTTCCCACTTATGAGGAAAAAAACCCAAACCCCAATGTTTTATGTCATATACAAGATTTTGGCATAATCCAATGTTTTGCAAAAGAACTCTAAAACTAGAATTTTGCAAAGTGTTAAAATTCAAGATCCAAATTTCACAAAAACCCTGAAACACACCTGGCTGATATGCTCCATTAATGTATGCTATTTTCTTATAGGACAGTGAATCATTGATGAAGCACGGAAGGATATGGATGAAAAACTAGAAAGGTGGAGGAATCTATGTGTCACAGTAGTTGAATTAATTTTACGGAACATCCCTACAAAGGGCACAATACACTGCTGTCATTCTAAATATATAATAACTCACAATTAACAAAAATAAATACTTGAGAAAGCCAAATAAGAGACCTTCAAGTATTACGATGGAGCAAAGGAGATTCGCTCGCCTTCACCGCCCCAGCCGCTCGACACCACAAGTTTTGGTGCAGAGCTAAGTCATGGTATTCCAGAGCCAGGACCCATTGAGTGTCCTTTGTATCAGTGTGCACAATGGACCTGACCAGTGAGAAATCCCCACACTGCCACTGCCGAGACTCGAACCTCGAACCATGTAGCAATGAATCCAATGTCCCAACCGCTGGGCTACACCCGTAAGTGTTCCTTCAAGTATTACAAGTTTGTAATAGAAGAAGATGTAATTTGTTAAGGATCTCAAACAAAAGATTATATATTTAGAGCAAGGCTTTTTTTAAAAACTAGTTTTAAATCACAGAGGTTAGCTACTGGTATCAAAAATTACAAGTATAAAGAAAACATGAATAATTAGTTATGGAAACTAAAAGTGAACTCCCAGAACCTTATATCAATATCAGTGGCTTTGAACATCCAGATTCGGAATCCAACTGTCACAAATTTGGCATATGCACTTGCAAATTCAACCAATCGATTTTCTTGTTCCAACAAAGAGTTGGTCTCTAGAGTGACCGTCTATATTATAGCTATAATATAGACCAGGGATTAGACTGCAAAATATAGCAAAATGAGCAAATTTTTGCCGGCCAAAATCCGGGTAGGAACTGGGTTATAACAGACCCACAAGTGATGTACAATTGCCACATTATAGACGCAGAAAGCAGAAACAACGCAGAAACTCAGAACCTCCAATTTTCCCCCAAAACCATAGAACCTCTAACTTTCTCCCAAAACTACAGAAACGCAAAATGAGAGATCAAAACGCGTTCGATTGAGATGATTTCACGGATCAAAATGCGATCGATTCTGCTAGGGGCATGAATTTAAATTTGAGGCAAAAATGCTAAATTAAACTGTGGTTTAAACTAGGGGCATGGAGATCCAAAACAAGGTGAGTTCCCAATTGAATTTAGTTTCGACCAATTTTGATGTATAAAAGATCAATCGGATGCATCGAATCCTTGATAATTGTTGTGTTTTTATGATTATTAATCTTCTTTTGTTGTACAACTTTCAATCAGTGGCGAAGAAGGTATAGATTCTGCTGTTACCGATCTAGGTTCATGCATATATGACAAGGATTGCAACAGTTTTAGTAGAGCCTTACTTCATGCTGCGTTTATTATGAAAACTTGATTTGAATGTGTAAACCTCAAGAAAAATTTTCAATGCATGTTTGTGAAAAAGGTGGTTGTTTAGGTTGGAATCTGTTGCGTTTACTATGAAAACTTGATTTGAATGTGTAAATCCCAAGAAAAACTTTTTCAATGCATGTTTGTGAAAAATAGGTTGTTTGGGTTGGAATCTGTTGCGTTTACTATGAAAACTTGATTTGAATGTGTAAAACCCAAGAAAAACTTTTTTCAATGCATGTTTGTGAAAAAGGTGGATGTTTAGGTTGGAAACTGATGTATTTATGTTGGTTGAAATCTGATGTCTTTAGGTTAGAAATAAGAGTGTTTGTATTGAAAATTGTTGTATTTACAACTAGTGAAAAATGGGTTGTTTAGAATAGAAACTAGCATGTTTAAAAATATGAATGCTAAAGTTTTTAGTTTAAAAACTAATGACTTTTGTTTCTTGTATTAAAACACTTTTATTAAAACTGAGAAGAAATAGTCTTCTGGTTAAAATCCGATGTCTTTAGGTTAGAAACAGGTGTGTTTGTTTAGAAAACTGTTGTATTTATAGAAGATCTTGCAGGTAATGTTATGGTGACAATCACAGCAGCTCCAATTGAAGAAGATGACGAGCTTGAAATTGGAGATACAAACAAAGTAATCATCAAAGTGAGAGGAGGTAAAAAAATCAAGTTGTCAATCGAGCGCCCTAAAGGACAGTCAACCAATGAGGTTGGATCATATACTCCAAATCCGCAATTATTTTAAAGGGTTAAAAGCTCATGTACCCCCAAATTTATAAGAAAGTGCCAATGTTTTCCCCCGAGTAATTCAAAAGTGCTGATGTACCCCTATTATTATATTGAATAAAGAAGTGTACCTCTAAAGCCCATTTTCAACACCATTTTGAATTAAAAGACAAATTTACCCTCACTTGTTGGATTTTTTTTCCCTTGACCCAAATGTTCATGGGCACGAAAAAAAAAATTCAAGAAATCAATATTACTGAATTACAAAATAAATGCACAATATTATTGAAAGCGGCAAATTTAGATGCAGTCCATATTTTGCTTATTTTATAGTCCCAAAAAAATATGTCTTTGATATATATGATATGATCAATAATTAAGTATATCAGATATATGCATCATATATATATATATATGATCAATAATTAAGTATATCAGACATATGCATCATATATATATATATTACTTCTATTGCATACACTTGCAAATCAGTTATATATCATAATTATTGTATATATGATTATATAACAAAAATACAGACTGCAAATAAGTAAAAAACGGACTAAATCTAGCAGACCAGTATTTAAAATACAGACCAATAACGGTGACTGGTGGTATGGATTTGGATTGCCTTTCTTAACTGGGTGTGAATGTAAAAAGGGAAGCGAGAATTAGATGAATAATTAGGTAGAGGAGGATTATTCATTGATTTTGTTGGGGCATTTTCGTCATAAATTTTTTCTTTTTTACCATTAAATAATAGTGAGGGTATTCTTGTCATTTTACACTTGGCAAAAGAAAATTCTGCCCAAATTATACATTTGAGGGTATAGTAGCACTTTTGAAAAATTTAGGGGTACATTAGCACTTTTTTAAATATTTGGGGGTACAACGGCACTTTTTTCTATTTTAAATTCTACATTTGTTTGTTTTTCTGATTTTTGGTTCAGACAAGTGTTGTACCGTCGAGATTTGATTGAGTATTAAATTATTGTAATTTGAAACTATTGGATTAAATGGTATGCAGTGAAAAGAAAGGTGTTTGTGTTAAAAAGAGTGGTGTTTATTGTGAAAGTTGTGTTGTTTATTGTGAATGATGTATAATTGGAAACTATTTTGTTTCAGATGGAAATGGAAACTTAGTTATTATGGTCGGAAACTTGTGTGTTTAGAATGGAAACTAGCTTGTACAGATTAAAAATTATTGTGTTCAAGATAGTAATGGTACTTTTATTATAGAAACTGTTCATGACACTGTTCACGCACACTGTTCACACACACTGTTCACATGTACTGTTCACGCAAAGAATATGTACTCAAATCAGCTAATATAGTTTCTGTATTTTAAACACTTTTGAACACAAAAGAATTCAGGTTAGAAAGACAAGTTTCCATATTATAAACATCAGATTTTAGGTACATAAAAACTAGGGTGTTTAGGTTAAATAATGTTGTGTTAAGTATAGTCAAGTTTCACGAAAGTTTTCAGCCTAAAAATTCAATTTTTCACAATCATCACAGTTTTCAATCTAAACAATCAAGTTTCACAAAAATCACAGTTTTCAGCCTAAATTCAAGTTTCTACTATCACTCTAGTTTTCAGACTCAATTATTAAGTTTTCACAATATTCATAGTTTTCACAATAAATAATCAAGTTTCGCAAACACCAAAGATTTCAACCGAAACAATCAAGTTTTCACAATAAAAAACAGTTTTCAACCTAAACAATCAAATTTTACAAACACTACAGTTTTCAGCCTAAAAAATATAGTTTCTACAATCACTGTAGTTTTCAGCCTTAATAACCAAGTTTCACAATCACAGTCTTCACATTAAAAAATCAAGTTTTACAAACACCGCAGTTTTCACAATAAATAATCAAGTTTCAACACAAATCAAGAAGCCTAGTTTTCAAGTTAAACACATAAAATTTCATATGCAGACAGAAACCACATTAAGCAGTCTAGTTTTCAAGCTAAACACATAAATTTTCATAACAAGACAGAATCCACATTAAAAAGTCCAGTTTCCAAGATAAACACATAAAATTTTATAAGCAGAAAGACATCACATTAAACAGTCTAGTTTTCATAGTAAAACTGTAAAACACATAAATTTCATGGAAGAAATTTGCAGAGTCGAACAGTCACAAAGTACAAAAAAACAACGAAAAAGCGGGAAACCACAACGAACAGAAAGTATCACCTCGCTTATTAACCACCTTCTCTGGATTACCAGTTTCCAAAGATTTAGACATCTTCATTGTTTTCAGATCTGCGTAATCATGAAAAACATTAAGCTAAAAAAGTTGGATTAATACCTAAATCTCTGATTGGATTAATCCCCAATCAATTTGAAACTGAGCGACGAGGAGCCACAATACATGAAAACGCCGACCAAAATCACAATCAAATAAAAAATAGAAAACACCGATCAAAATCACAACCAAATAACAAAAACACAATCACAAATCAGTACCTGGAAACAGCGCCGATCGAAACGCCCATTGGATTGCGCCGATTGGATTGTGCCGATTGGATTGCGCCGATTGGATTGCTCAGATTAGATTGGGAACGACGATTGAAAGAGAGTTTGTGGAATTGGGAACGACGATTTCAGAAAGGTAGGATAAATAAAAAATAGAAATATGGTATATATATATATATATATATATATATATATATATATTTACGGAGGAGGGTCTTTTAAAAATTAAACCACTCGGAAGTGGGAGAATTTTTATTCGACTTCCCAAACCTATAAAAATGGAGCAAATACAATCAAGGTCATAGTAACCAAGCCAAGTTTGTAGGGGACATTGTCCCAAAAGTATAGTAATGCTTTTCAAAATAGTGAATCTAGATTATTGCTAATCTAGATATCAGGACCTATACAAATAGGCAAAAATTAGTCAAGATTAAAAAGCTAAGTACCTATTAGAGAATTGCTAGGCAAAACTCAATGCGGCCTTAAGTAAAAATCATGCTAATAGATTCTGCTAGGGTGGTCTTAATCCTCACAACTTGATCTTTGAGGATCTTTCATTGAGTCCATATAGAGATCTGTGTTGTTTCTGAGGGGCATGTGGTTCTGGACACTGCAGACTGAGTCTGATACTCTTGAATCTGTCTGAACCTGAGGAGGAAAACAGAATCAAGTAAGAGTAATATCTGTCTAAGGAGGATCCTGTTTAATTGTGGGAGTGCCACATTTATCAAGTAAGTACAATCCCTTAGTTTTAGAAGTTAGAAGTGCAACAGACTGGAATTCATTAGAAGATTTAGTGAGCATAGCATATTTAGCAAGGGAGTCAGCCACTGAATTGGATTCTCTAGAGTAGTCAGTATGCAATTCATCAGCCAAAGCGTATAGTTTCCAAGGAGCCAGATTGGGGTGATGTATACAGTGTATCACTTGTCTACAGTCTGACTCCACTGTAAAATGAGTATTAAATTGTCTGACATGCATAATTCCAAAGCCAATAGCTAATAGTTCTGCATGCAAATGAGATATGGCATGGGTGTGAAAACACTTGGCTGTAACAAGAGATCCAGAACTATCTCTAATAATCATTCCTATACCAGTTTGAGATTCCCCAGGCTTCCAGGAAGCATCTGTGTTAACTTTAAGTCCCAAAGGGGGACAGGACCATGCAACAACCTCTAATATTGGTTTTGGTGGCTTCAAACAGATGGGGAAATATCCATTGGATGCTAGCTCAATATCACGGGGTCTAGAAGTTTAAAGAGGCTTTGCAACAAAACAATCAAAGATCATATTTTTTAGGTCATGCAAGATTCTGTTCTGGTTAGGTAAAATATTCTCATGGATATATTCGTTCCTAGCCTTCCAGAGAGACCAGCATGAAAAATGCATTTTTTTTACGGAGGACGAGGGTCTGTGATACAATTTCCTTAAATTGTTAAAAAGGACACGCGTAAAAAATATTTGCTAAAGAGGAGCCGCGTCCTATTTTAATTGCAAAAATAGGCCATCTATATTAATATAATATAGACGGTCTATTCCAAAACTAATTAACAAATATAATAATAAAATGAATTTTATTTTATAAAACCTAGCCCATGGTCACAATGAAAAGTTGCCTATATTTAGAGTCCGTTTAGTTCACGTCACTAAAACAGAAAATCCACTATTTTACTCAACATAATTCAAAATATCAATAGAATTTAATTTCTCAATAAATATAATAAATTAGAACACTTTCATAAATTCATTCCGTATTTTAAACTATAAGAGTTCAATATTAATTTGCGTATAGCTAGCAACGTCCAAAATAAATTAAGCAATGAAATAGGTATGAAAATGGGAAAATGTGGTAACTTTCATTTTTGTTTACAGGAATTGACTACTTGATGTTATCATCATGTGGCGTAGGCTACGTTCGGGATGATTGCAGTCAGAGCCAGCGTCGTTTATGATGGCCTTACGTAAAGATATCCTTGTTTTGGGGAAGAATGTTGATTGTAATAAAGTGTATAACATGAAAGGAGTGTTAATATACCTGTCCTCTTAGCATGTAAGATGTATTTCATGTGTTTTTTACATTCAATTTATTATTAAAAGTTATGCATATATAAGAAGCAATTATAATACTTACACCGATACCATGCAAGATATGGTTAAACATGCAGTAATTAAGTACCAGTGAATTACACTCCTCAAACCTGCAGTTTATAGTTAATAGATACTATGCCAATCCACCAAACTGGAAACCGACCAACACAAATTACAAAAGCATTCTGATACAAATCCGAACAAACCCTAACAAAATGTGTTTGATGAGTTGCAGGTGTCGATGCAAAAGACAGCAGTTAACACCAGAACCAATGCAACTCCTCTTCTTTACCTTCTTGTCAATAATCTCTCGGGCACTTAGTTAGATGGTGCATACAACAACTTGAGTTGGGGTTGATGCAACCAGTATCCCTCCAACTGCTCCCCCTATAACAAGTCCATCCGGACCACACACAGAAACACTAAGACCGCCACTTCTGCTGCCACTTTCAGTAACCACATAAGATCCAGACAAGCATAACAACTCAAACTGGCCCTCGTAAGTAACAGTGCCACCAGAGTTTGAAGGATGGCGTAGAGCAACGACAGAAACACATCCATTAGCTGACAAAATGCACAAAGACTGTAGTTGTGCAAATGACATAATCTTTCCAGCAATATCCTCTCCAACATCAACCTGAATGGTATGGGGAGTAAAACCAAGCCCAGCAATAGGAGAAGCTCAGAGTATATTGCTGCTGCCACTGCCGCTTGCCAAGGTGTTTGGCTTAGTAGATTGCTTGGTGAAATGCAAGGTGAACAGCCACAAGCACCAACGTTACTAGTGGACAACAAATCGGCAATCGATCTTAGCCGAAATCCTGTGTTTCACGATCGAAGTAAACACATTGATATACGTCACCATTTGATTAGAGATTATCTGGAGCAGGGCGATATTGACATCGACTACATCAACACAGAAGTTCAGCTCGCTGATATCCTGACAAAGCCTCTCGGACAAGTTCGATTTCAAGAACTTAGGGGCAGAATCGGAGTTGCAGAGATAAAGTGATGACAAGATTATGGGGGTGATTTGTGAGATATTCTAGTCATCTTTCTTTTTGAACTTCGTCAGTTCTTCGATTGAAGTTCCGGTGATGATCAAGTCATCAACGTAAACTCCAACTAGCAGTTGCTCCTTCTCGTTGATCCGGCGATATACCGCGTGCTCGGTTTCACATCGTACAAACTCCAAGTCGCGAAGACTCTTGTCAAGTTTGGCATTCCAAGCCCTCGGAGCTTGACGTAGTTCGTAGAGAGCCTTCTTAAGCCGAAGAACCTTGCCTTCGTTGCCTTGAATTTCGAAACCCGGCGGTTGCTTGACATAAACCTCCTCAATCAGATCACCGTTGAGGAACGCGGTCTTGACGTCCATGTGGTGGATTGCCCACCCGTGGTGTGCAGCGAGCGCGATCAGAAACCGCACCGTCTCCATTCGCGCAACTGGAGCGAACACTTCCTCGTAGTCCACCCCCTGCTGCTGCACGTAGCCCTTTGCCACTAACCGCGCCTTTCGTTTCACCATCTCCCCGTTCGCGTCCTTCTTGAGCTTGAAAACCCACTTAAGTCCGATGGCGCGGTGTCCCGTGGTAGATCGGTGAGGCGCCAAGTCTGGTTTGCCTCGATGCTTGCAAGTTCCTCCGTCATCGCCGTTCGCCATCCTTCGTCCTTCTCGGCTTCAGCAAGGCTCGTTGGTTCGTCGACTGTGAGAAGATAAAGCTCCTCATCCTCAGCTTCAATCTTCTCGGCGGCGTTGAGAAGGTCCTCCATGGTTCGATACCGTCGTTGTGCCTCAACTCCGGAGGGTGGTTCCGATGCGTTTGCCGGAGGTGACACAAATTCCACGTTGGGTGGTGGTGATGCACTTGGAGTTCGTGGACTTGACACCGAAACTTCACTTCTAGGCTTGCTTTTGGTGAAATTCTCATCGTCTGAACGAAGGATTTTCTGGGCTGGTTCGCTACCTACACCAAAAGAGACAAAATGGTCGAAGTTGGAACCCTCACCATGCCCGTGATTTTGTTGCTGTGTCGATGTGGTCCAGTCCCATGCCGTGTCTTCATCAAAGACGATGTCTCGTGATACTTTCACCCGGTCTGTGGCAGGGTCGTAGACGCGGTACGCCACAGTTCCAGTTTCATACCCAAGTAGCACCATCGGCTTGCTCTGGTCCTCCAGTTTCTTCAGCCCTGGCTGCGTGGCCTTGACATGGGCAACACACCCAAACACCCGGAGATGGCTCACGCTCGGCCGGCGCCCATGCCATGCTTCGTAGGGTGTCTTGCCACTGACGCTCTTCGTGATTCCCCGGTTCAGAAGGTAGACCGCCGTTGTCACTGCTTCTCCCCAGAATCTCATCGGCATGCCTTTGGCCTTCAAGAGGCAACGTGCCATGCTAACCACCGTTTGATTTCGTCGTTCGACCACGCCGTTTTGCTGGGGCGAGTATGGCGCCGTTGTGTGTCGATGCACACCGTGGTCGGTAAAGTACTCGCTGAGTTCTTGAGACGTGAACTCACCTCCACGATCGGTCCGCAGCGTCTTCAACTTGCACCCGCTTTGTCGTTCGGCTGCTGCCACGGTCCTTTTGATAGCTTCCGCCGCTTGATCCTTCGAGGTCAGCAAGACTATCCACATATATCTACTAAGATCATCTACCATTAGTAGAAAGTATCGTTTACCTCCAGGAGTTTGTGGCTTGATGGGTCCACACAGATCGGCGTGCACGAGCCCAAGGCGTTCGGTCGCTCGGTTCTTGGCTTGGCTCGGGAACGAGCTGCGTTTCTGCTTCCCGGTCAGGCAGGCGTCACACAAGCGCTCAACGTCATCAAGCAGCGGGAGTCCGTCCACCATCTTGTTCCTGGCCATGCATCGAAGGGCCTCGAAGTTCATGTGGCCGTATCTCGCGTGCCATCGCCACCCATCCTCGCACCCATGCACCGCAAGGCACACTGGTCGTGCCAAACTCAGATGAAGGAAGTAAAGGCGCCCTTGGCCTCTTGGCACCCGTGCGAGCAAGCGCCCGCCTTGATCCCGTAACGTGAGCCACCCGTGCTGGATCCTCGTGTCGTAGCCGTCCTCATCTAGCTGGCCGAGTGAGATGATGCCGCTGTGGAGCCGTGGTATGTAATACACATCGTCCAACTTTAGGTGCTCGCCGTTCCGACACGTAAAAAGGATCGTACCAGTGCCTTCTATTTCCACGGAGGTGTCATCTCCCAGTTTGACCGAGCCTCGTACATCTGTGTCTAGCTCGGAGAAGAACTCCCGTCTTCCGCACATGTGGGCACTCGCAGCGGAGTCAAGGAACCATGCCGTGTCACTCTGCCCGGGCTCCTTCGTTGACCGTGCTTTAGATCGCGTCTCGTTGAGCAGGACGTGCTCCTTGGTGGCTGAGTTCCCGATCGTGAGGGAGTGAAGCCTTGCCACGAGGAGCGTCTGTTCGTCCACTTCAGCTTGCACGAGGTTGGCATGTCCCTTTCGTTCGCGCCGTGGCTCGGGGCAGTCCTTGGAGATGTGGCCGGCGTATTTGTTACAATTGTAACACTTCAAATTTGTCAAGTCTCTGTCACCGCTCACCGCCCGTTGGCTGCCGTCTCCCTTGTGGCTCGGTTTCTTCCCTTTCTGAAAACCATTGCCTTTGCCTTTGTTCCCGGAGCTAGAGCTCCGTCCTCGTGCGATCCACTCTTGCTCCGTGAGCAAAACTTGGTTGTTGGAGTTGTTCGTGGTGTTGATGGAGCACCGATCTGCTGCTGACCTAAGCCTGCCGATGAGTTCCTCCACTGTCATGCCGTTCAGATCGAGCAATGTTTCGATCGAGCAAGCGATCTGGGCGTATTGGCTCGGCACCTCCCGCAAGAACTTTTGGACCTCTTTGATCTCTTCTGGAGATTCACCTAAAGAACGAAGGTTATTGACGATACCTGTAATCCGCATGCCGAAGGCATCGAGCGACTCCCCGTCCTTGAAGGCGATTTGCTCGAACTCTTTGCGTAGACGTTGTGCCGTGACCTCACGCACTCGATCCACGCCGACTCGCATCATCCGGATTTCCTCCCAAGCTTCGTGTGCCGACGTTTTGACAGCTAGCGCCGGTACCATCTCCGGTGGCACCGCCCGAATCAAAGCCGAGAGGGCCGCCATGTCTTCCCGTTCGGACGGATCTCCAACGCCGGAAGTGGCCTCCCATAAACCTTGTGCTCGTAGGTTTATCTTCATCACGAGGGCCCATTCGATGTAGTTCGTTGCCGTCAACGTGGGGTACACAATGTTGGCGCCAAGGTTGGTACGTTCTTGGATGACACGTTCGTGGATGAAAACTTCGTCGCCGTTGCCGCGTCGTGGCCTGCTGCGTCCTCGTCCTCCCCGTGGTTCCGTTCGTGCCGGTGATCTTGATGCGTCCGCCATAGGATCGTTGAAGCTCTGATACCACTTGATAGCTTTCACACAGATAAGCTGAGAAGAGGAGAAAGAAGAACAATGATGTTGTGCAGAAAACTGGATACTGCTTTTCTATTCATATCATCCTTTATATACACAAACTCTGAAAGAAAAAAGGAATACGAAATAATCTACTTCTACTGAAGAAGAAAACTAAATAATCTAATTTCTACGTAAGAAGGAAACGTAATAATCTAATTCCTACGGAAAAAGAAAGGAAAATATCTACTTCCTACGGATGCTAATTAGCATCTTTATTTTCTAGAAATAGCTGCAGAAAATAAACAAACAAGGAAAAGAAAGATGACTAGAATATCTCACAGAAGCAACGGAAATTCCATTGCCATTTGCCTGGTAAGGGTTCGAAATTGAAGCTCCACTTCCAAAATTCAACTGAGGAGGTGAAAGAAACTCAGCTCGAGAAGAATACTCGAACCACCAGCGCCACCTGGGCCAACATTCACCCCTGAACCCGAGCCACCACCAACTCTGGCACCTCTATTCATGTACATGCATTGAATCTACAATTCAGCACCAAAATGCACCATTAAATTCAATCTTTGAACTATTAATATACACACAGAACAAGAATCTCTAGATCTAACTCCAGTCTGATAAGTTCACTCTAACAATCACAGCAAAACTGTTAATGTATATATATTTATATAGTTGAAGGGTAGTTTAGTCATTTTGATGGTCTCTCTATAAACCCTCATATGTAATTCTTTGTCATTCATTCTCTTATCATTCAAGAATTGGGTTCTTCCAAATCTCTCTCTCTATTGCTTTCCACATGGTATCTAGAGTTTGGTTTGTAGGTTGGAAACCGATTGAAATCCAATTTTTTTTGGGATCCGTTTTCGTGAAGGTAAATTCGGCCGATTTCCTTGCTTTGTTGATGCTATTGGTGTATGGGTTGATGCTATTGGCGTATGGGTACTCGTATTTCATCGATTTGTGGTTATTTGGATCTGCTTGTGGGTTAAGCTTGTTAGGGTTTGTTAATTTGGGTATTTGTTGAGCTGGAGATTGTGGGTTTTTGGAATTGTATGTGGGTTTGAATTGTTTGGTTTCGGAATTGTGGTTATTTTCGGATTGGTGCTTTTGGTGTCCTTCGGGTTCATTATAGTGGACAGATTTGTGCCCTTTGTTTGTTGGGTTTTGCTTTGTGTTAGTCATGGCGGGTGGTGGTGATTCTATCCAAGCCATTAGTGTTCGGTTGGATGGTAAGAATTATTCGCATTGGAGTAATGTCATGAAAACTTTTCTTAAGGGTAAGTTTTTGTGGGGTTATGTTAATGGTGTGAAGGTGAAGCCTACTCTCGGCTGTGGGGGTATGAGAAATCGTTTGAGACTTGGGAGGCCGATAATGCTAAGATTGTTACATGGATTCACAACTCGATTGATCAGTCCATTGGTGCTCAGTTGACTAAGTATGAAACGGCCAAGGAGGTTTGGGATCACTTGCAAAGGCTCTATACTCAGTCTAACTTTGCCGCACAATATCAGTTGGAGATGGACATTCGTGCACTTCGTTAGAATGATTTGAGCATTCAGGATTTCTATACTGCCATGTGTAAGTTGTGGGATCAGTTGGCCTTGACTGAATCCCCTGAGTTGACAGCTTTTGCACCCTATATTGTTTGGAGGGAAGCACGGCGTTTGGTCCAGTTTCTGATGGCTCTTCGTAGCGAGTTTGAGGGCTTGCGTGGGGCTATTCTCCATCATACTCCCCTCCCTTCGGTTGATTCTGTGGTCAGTGAGTTTCTTGCGGAGGAGACTCGCCTCAAGACTACTAAGGCTGAAAGGGAGGCCTCTCTTCTCCCTATGCCATCTGTTTTGGCTGCCCCTTGTAGGCCTCCTTTCGGTGGCAGATCTGCTCCTCCTGCACATGCATCTTCTGATAAGTGTAGGTTTTGCCATGAGAAAGGTCATTGGAAAAGCAGTTGTCTCCTGTTGTTGGCAAGGCATTCACAGCAGCAACGACCTCCTTATCTGCCACATGCTCCTTGGGCACCTCGTCCCCCAGCCAGGCCCACTGCTCCTTGGGCACCTCGTCCTCCTCCTAATACGCTGGCTGCTGCGCCTACCCTGGATTCTCAGTTGATGGAGAAGCTTCAAGAGTTCCTCATCTCACAGCCTCATGCCATGTCTGCTTCTCCCTCCCCAGGTTTGCCATCATCATCTGCTTCAGGTATTTGGATCATAGATTCGGGTGCCTCTCACCACATGTCTCCTATTCTTGAGTCTTTTGAGTCCCTATCTCCTCACTTGTCTCTTCCCATTATCACTGCTGATGGCACCTCTATGCCATTGGAGGGTATTGGTCCAGTTGTTACGTCTTCCATCTCTCTTGATCATGTTTACTATATACCTAGTCTTGCCCTTAACTTATGCTCTGTTGGTCAATTGTGTGATTCCGGTCTAAATGTTTGGTTTTCCGATTCCCATTGTCTTATTCAGGATCGTCGATCTCAGATGGTGATTGGGACAGGGCATAGGCAGGGGAGACTCTATGTGTTGGACCAGCTCGGGGCATCAGATATTTTTGCCGCCTCTAGTGTGGATTTGTCGTCATTTCGTTTGAGTAGCTCGTCCTCACCCTTTTATTTGTGGCATTCTCGTTTGGGTCATGTTTCAGCCCCCCCGTTTAAGGTTCTTAACCTCTACGGGAGCTTTAGGACCATTGAACTCTCATGACATTCTATATTGTAGTGGTTGTAAACTTGCGAAGTTCTCTGGTTTGCCTTTTCAGAACAGTGTTTCATCATCTTTTGCTCCTTTTGATCTTGTGCATTCTGATGTGTGGGGACCCTCTCCCGTGCTTACGAAAGGGGGTTCTAGATATTATGTTTCCTTTATTGATGATTTTACTCGTTATACTTGGGTTTGTCTTATGAAACATAGATCTGACTTTCTGGATATTTATCGTGAATTTAGAACTCTTAATATGACACAACATTCTTCTGTCATTAAGTGTTTTAGGTGTGATTTGGGAGGTGAATACACCTCTAATGCTTTTTGCCAGCTTCTTTCTTCTGATGGAACCATCCGTCAGACTTCTTGTACAGATACCCCTCAGCAGAACGGTGTTGCCAAAAGGAGACACCGTCATCTGGTTGAGACAGCTCGCTCATTCTTGTTTTCAGCTGATGTGCCGAGGATTTTTTGGGGGGAAGCCATTCTCACGGCTGTCCATGTGATTAATCGAATTCCCACCTCTCACAATTTAGGTTTGTCACCTTTTGAGAGGTTGTATGGTAGTCTCCCTGATTATTCTTCCTTGCGAGTTTTTGGTTGTACTTGCTTTGTTCTTAAACCACATGTTGAGCGCTCTAAGTTGTCTTCCAAATCGGCTGTGTGTGTCTTTTTGGGTTATGGTAGTGGTCAGAAGGGGTATCGTTGTTTTGATCCAGTCAGTCAGAGATTGCATGTCTCTTGTCATGTTGTGTTTTTGGAGCATATTCCATTTTACTCTGTTCCATCCACTTCCCATCAGTTGACTCAGTCAGATCTCACTAGTATTGATCCCTTTGATGTTGCCACCGATGTTGCTCTGCTGCCAGATTCTGATACTTCTGATCCAGACACAGTTTCTCCTACCCCGGACATGGGTGATCCTGCACCAGACACTCCTTTAGTCTCTCCTCCTCCTTCTCCATTGCCTCCCATGCCTGTTCCATCATCTTCTGAGATTTTGGTTCATCCTCCTCTTCGCCAGTCCACTCGTCCACGTAAGTCTACTCAGAAACCTGATTTTTCTTATTCCCTATACTCTCCTCCTTTCACTTCCTTTCTTGTGTCCATTCATTCTCTGTCTGAGCCTACGTCCTATAGAGAGACTATTTGTGATCCCCTTTGGCAGACTGCGATGGCTGAGGAGCTTGCTGCTTTGCATCAGACTCACACTTGGGATTTGGTACCCTTTCCTTCAGGAAAGCACACCATTGGTTCTCGTTGGGTCTATAAGATTAAGACCAAGTCTGATGGTTCGGTTAAGCGACACAAAACTCGCCTTGTTGCAAAGGGTTATTCACAGGAGTATGGGATGGACTATGATGAGACCTTTGCTCTTGTTGCCAAGATGACTACTGTTCGTACTATGATTGTGGTTGCCTCTGTTCGCCAGTGGAAGATTTGGCAGATGGATGTTAAGAATGCCTTCTTGTATGGTGATCTTCATGAGGAGGTCTATATGACTCCTCCTCCCGGTGTAGCACATGAGCCAGGGCATGTCTGTAGGCTACGCAGATCTCTGTATGGTCTCAAACAAGCTCCTCGAGCTTGGTTTGAGAAGTTCTCCACTGTGATTTATTCTCTTGGCTTTCGTCCCAGTCTTTATGACTCTGCCTTGTTTGTCAAACATACAAGTAAGGGTCGGATTCTCCTCTCTTTGTATGTTGATGACATGATTATTACTGGTGATGACTGTGAGGGGATTGATTTGTTGAAGAAGGATTTGACTTATTGCTTTGCTATGAAAGATTTGGGCGTGCTCAGGTATTTTTTGGGTATTGAGGTTGCCTCTTCTCCTAAGGGCTATCTGCTATCTCAGTCGAAGTATATAGCCGATCTTTTTGAGCGTGCCCGTCTTACAGACAATAAGACGGTAGACACTCATCTTGAGCCTCATGCTCGTTATTCTTCTACAGATGGGATTCCTTTGTCAGATGCCACCCTATATCGTACAGTCGTTGGCAGCTTGGTTTATCTCACATTTACTCGCCCAGATATTGCGCATACTGTTCATGTTGTCAGTCAGTTTGTCACTGCTCCTACTTCAGTTCACTGGGTTGCTGTTCTTCGTATTCTCAGGTATCTTCGAGGTACCCAGTTTCGTTGTCTCCTATTCTCTTCTTCGGCATCCTTGGATTTGCGTGCTTATTCCAATGCTGATTGGGCTGGGGATCCTGAGGATCGCAAGTCCACTACTGGATTTTGCATCTTTCTTAGCGACTCTCTCATTTCTTGGAAGAGCAAGAAACAGGATGTCATTTCTCGCTCTTCTACAGAAGCTGAGTATCGTGTCATGGCTTCTACCACCGTTGAGATTGTTTGGTTGCGCTGGTTGCTATCTTATTTTGGAATCAAAATTCCAGGTCCCACTCCATTACACTGTGATAATCAGAGTGCGATCTACATTACCCGTAATGCAGTGTTTCATGAGCGAACTAAACACATTGAGATTGATTGCCACTTCACTCGGCATCATTTGCAGATTGGTACGATCTCATTGCCATTTGTTCCATCATCTCTCCAGCTTGCTGACTTCTTTACGAAGGCTCATTCAGCTGCTTGCTTCCGCTTCTTATCAGACAAACTCTCAATGCTTCTTGCTATAGTATCATGAGTTTGAGGGGGGATGTTAATGTATATATATTTATATAGTTGAAGGGTAGTTTATTCATTTTGATGGTCTCTCTATAAACCCTCATATGTAACTCTTTGTCACTCATTCTCTTATCATTCAAGAATTGGGTTCTCCCAAATCTCTCTCTATTGCTTTCCACAACAACAAAAATTACAATCCAAAAAGGCCTATTCGAGGGTTTAACGTGGGTTCTGCAAGAATCATGACAAAATAAGTCAATGAACTAAGAAAGGCGTACTCTTGTAGTTGAATCACATCAGTAAAGCCCAAAACCTACAGCTTAAAACAACTCAAAAGAATATATACATCAAACAGTCAAAGCTTCTCAAGAGAAATGCAGAAAAGTTATAGTAGAGGGCCATGCATAAAACTGCAAACAAGTTGCTACAATCTAATGCATGGTTAATCAGTCAAACCCCTTTTCCCATTGCAACAACAATGGACAATGCCATTTAATAACAAGAACTCTAAAACTATACTACCCGATATCTTACGAGTGAAATCACAACATCACAAGACATCAGTGTGTCCTAAAGCCCTTTTCCCATAAGTATATTACTTAAAAGTTGCAAAAATATCATATTTCCAACACCATCACAAACAAGTCAGAATATTCAATAGAAGACTTTGTATCATCCAGTAAGAGCATCTCCAATGCAATAGTAGTCTCCCTTAATTATAGGATACACATGTCAAAATATTATTGGACTTTCCATAGAAGTTCACTATGATGTAATACTGATAATATTGATTGACAATATTTTCTTTTATTCATTCTCCAATTCAACTTTCGGTATGAAAAAGTCTTTTTGACATGTCAGAATAAAAAGCGCCAAAGCTAAAAAAAACTTTTCCTGGGGCGCCAAAACACTCTTTCCCGCCGGCAAACCCATGTGTTAGCCATAAATTTATTTTCCCACATCAAATATTCCGAGAAGCTATCAATATGTCGAGGTATGAGAGTTTCTACGATACCATTTATTGTGTTCTATTGTGTATTCATGAACGGGATAAAAAAAACTTGTGTTTGAGCTTCTGTTTTTTTAATAACTAGGGTTTATAAAGATGATGCCAATTTATTTTTCCATGATTCATATTATGCTTTGTGAATGAGGTTTAGATATGAAGTTTACTAATAGTAGGGTTAAAGACTTCCTCATATGGTTTATGTTTTCTTTAATTCACTCTTTTGTTGTGCAGTTATGTCTTCAGATTCTCTTTCCGAATCAGAGTCAGATACTTCGAGCAATGAATCAATGTCTATTTCAGAAAGGTTACTTGACGAGCAACGAAAATCTGACTATGCAATCTCTACAGGAAGAAGTTGGTTGAAATCCATTGCTTTAATGGTTCCTGCCTCAGTTTTAGCGATGTCTATGGATAGAAAGCGACCACATGGAGGTTCTGTTCCCGGGCGACGGTTTATAAAGCGTGAAAGACATGAGCGTCATGAGATAATTTTCAATGATTATTTTAAAGGCAATGAGTCAAAATATCCAGTTGAACACTTCAGACGCCGTTTTTGAATGAATGCAGAACTATTTAATCGCATCCTACATGAAATTGGTAATTATGATCATTACTTTACCCCTAAAGTTGATGCAGTTGGCAGGTGCGGGTTAAGTCCATTGCAGAAAATGGTGGCAGCTATGCGCATGCTTGCTTATAGTTGTCCCACGGACTCTCTTGATGAATATGTTCAAATTGGTGAGAGTACTGTGCTTCAAAGCCTTGATCAGTTTTGTGATGCGGTGATAAATGTTTTTGAAGAAGAGTTTTTGAGAAGACCGAATGAGAAGGATATCCAAATGTTGCTTAAAGAAGGGAGGAACGTGGCTTTCCTGGGATGCTTGGAAGTCTAGATTGTATGCACTGGCAATGGAAAAATTGTCCTACGGCTTGGCATGGTACACATACAAGTTGATATAAGAAAGCTCCAACTCTCATCCTTGAAGCTGTAGCATCAAAAGACTTGTGGATTTGGCATGCTTTCTTTGGCATGGCAGGTACGAATAATGATATTAATGTTCTCAATAGGTCCACGTTATTTGATGATCTGGTAAATGGCACTGCACCTCCATGTTCATTTGTAGTTAATGGTCATATGTATGATATGGGGTATTTCCTAACGGATGGAATTTATCCACCATATGCAACTCTGATTCAATCGATAACCGAGCCTTCTTTAGAAAAAGAAAAGACATTTGCCAAATATCATGAAGCTGTGAGGAAAGATGTAGAACGAGCATTTGGAGTGTTACAGAGTAGATGGAATATTGTAAAAGGCTCAGCTCGTATGTGGGATCATAAGGATCTTGGAAAGATTATGAAAACGTGTATTATATTGCATAATATGATCATAGAAAATGAGAGGCGTGATGGAATTGACCCTGAAGATTGGATTCCTTATGGTGATGAAAGGATAGGTGATGTGAACATGGAGCGTGACCACTCCATTATTGTTTCTAAAATTATCAGTAGGCTTAAGGAAGTAAAAAGCACAAGCATCCACAAAGACTTGAAGTCTGATCTCATCAATCATGTGTGGAATATGCATGGTGCTGCACATCCCGCACAAGTTTAGTTAGATTTCTTTATATCTAGTTCAGGGCTTTTTTTCATTCAGTTTTCATATATTTCTGAACTGGACCATCTGTAAGGTAGAGAGCTTTTACTTGAGTTTTTGGACCTGCACTATCATTGTTTGTTTTTAAATTATTCAACTTGTGCTTTATATGTTTAGGTTCATGTAAATCTAAAAGAACAATATGTAACTTGAGCTTGTTTAGAGTGAGGTTATAAGATGATCACTTGTTCAAGTGAAGCTTTTAACAAAATTAAGGAATACTGATGCATATTTTTGTGTAGTTGTTAAAAATTTATGGTGCATATTTTGGTGTTGTTTCTGATGCATATCCTGGTGTAGCTTTCAGTGATGTCCATATGCATATTTTGGACTCTTTTTTTGGCATATTCGGTTCTGGTATGCTGCATAATCTTGTAGTTTTATGGCGTAACTAAGAACATTTTCTGGTGCAATTTTACATCACCAACACATGTTGGATCAAAATTGATCAGATAGATGCAAGTTCTTGTGCATCTCTCTGGTGCAGTTTTGCATCATTAAACCTTGGCGCATTCACACCAAAATGTGAGCAGAAACATGCATATTCTTGTGCTGCTCTTTGATGCAGTTTTACAGCATTAAACTTGGGCACATTCGGATCAAAAATGACCAGAAAATTGCATGTTCTTGTGCTGCTCTTTGATGCAGTTTTACAGCAATATACTCTGACTCGCACGAAGAGAGTGCCACCACCCGTTGTTTCTGTGATTGCCAACTCACCAGAGATTGACCTAGGAAGAAAACTAGCCCCGTCGTGCTCTTCCTATCGTTGACGTCTCCGCCCAAATCAGAATCACTATAACCTGCCAAGAGTAAAGGTCCAGCACTTTTTCCATATGAAACTCCAAACTCTAGAGTTCCCGCCACATAGCGTAGAATATGCTTCACTGCTGCCATATGCTCAACTCTTGGCTGCTCCATGAATCGGCTAACATAACCAACTGCAAAAGTAATGTCTGGCCGAGTATGAACTAAGTACCTGAGGCTTCCTACCAAACTGCGTTAGTCCGTGGCGTCCACCGGTCTCCCGTCTCCCGTCTTGCTTAGTTTGAGTCGTGCCTCCATTGGTGCCGCGCATGGATTCCACTCTTCCAGTCCGGCCTTTTGTAAAAGATTCTTTGCATAAGATGATTGGCAAAGATTGACCAAACCCTTCCGTTGTTGAACTTGGATGCAGAGGTAGTAACTCAGTTCGCCGAGGTCGCTCATCTCAAATAGATTCGTCATCTCCTTCTTGAATTTCGTCAGTTCTTCGATTGAAATTCCGGTGATGATCAAGTCATCAACGTAAACTCCAACTAGCAGTTGCTCCTTCTCGTTGCTCCGGCGATATACCGCGTGCTCGGCTTCACATCGTACAAACTCCAAGTCGCGAAGACTCTTGTCAAGTTTGGCATTCCAAGCCCTTGGAGCTTGACGTAGTCCGTAGAGAGCCTTCTTAAGCCGAAGAACCTTGCCTTCGTTGCCTTGAATTTCGAAACCCGGCGGTTGCTTGACATAAACCTCCTCAATCAGATCACCGTTGAGGAACGCGGTCTTGACGTCCATGTGGTGGATTGGCCACCCGTGATGTGCAGCGAGCGCGATCAGAACCTGCACCGTCTCCATTCGCGCAACTGGAGCGAACACTTCCTTGTAGTCCACCCCCTGCTGCTGCACGTAGCCCTTTGCCACTAACCGCGCCTTTCGTTTCACCATCTCCCCGTTCGCGTCCTTCTTGAGCTTGAAGACCCACTTAAGTCCGATGGCGCGGTGTCCCGGTGGTAGATCGGTGAGGCGCCAAGTCTGGTTTGCCTCGATGCTTGCAAGTTCCTCCGTCATCGCCGTTCGCCATCCTTCATCCTTCTCGGTTTCAGCTAGGCTCGTTGGTACGTCGACTGTGAGAAGACAAAGCTCCTCGTCCTCAGTTTCAATCTTCTCGGTGGCGTTGAGAAGGTCCTCCATGGTTCGATACTGTCGTTGTGCCTTAACTCCGGAGGGTGGTTCCGATGCGTTTGCCGGAGGTGACACAAATTCTACGTTGGGTGGTGGTGATGAACTTGGGGTTTGTGGACTTGACACCGAATCTTCACTTCTAGGCCTACTTCTGGTGAAATTCTCATCGTCTGAACGAAGGATTTTCTGGGTTGGTTCGCTACCTACACCAAAAGAGACAAAACGGTCGAAGTTGGAACCCTCACCATGCCCGTGGTTTTGTTGCTGTGTCGATGTGGTCCAGTCCCATGCTGTGTCTTCATCGAAGACGATGTCACGTGAGACTCTCACCCGGTCTGTGGCAGGGTCGTAGACGCGGTACGCCACAGTTCCAGTTTCGTACCCAAGTAGCACCATCGGCTTGCTCCGGTCCTCCAGTTTCTTCAGCCCTGGCTGCGTGGCCTTGACGTGGGCGACGCACCCAAACACCCGGAGATGGCTCACGCTCGGCCGGCGCCCGTGCCATGCTTCGTAGGGTGTCTTGCCGCTGACGCTCTTCGTGATTCCCCGGTTCAGAAGGTAGACCGCCGTTGTCACTGCTTCTCCCCAAAATCTCGTCGGCATGCCTTTGGCCTTCAAGAGGCAACGTGCCATGCTAACCACCGTTTGATTTCGTCGTTCGACCACGCCGTTTTGCTGGGGCGAGTATGGTGCCGTTGTTTGTCGATGCACACCGTGGTCGGCAAAGTACTCGCTGAGTTCTTGAGACGTGAACTCACCTCCACGATCGGTCCGCAGCGTCTTCAACTTGCACCCGCTTTGTCGTTCGGCTGCTGCCACAGTCCATTTGATGGCTTCCGCCGCTTGATCCTTCGAGGTCAACAAGACAATCCACATATATCTACTAAGATCATCTACCATTAGTAGAAAGTATCGTTTACCTCCAGGAGTTTGTGGCTCGATGGGTCCACACAGATCGGCGTGCACGAGCCCAAGGCGTTCGGTCGCTCGGTTCTTGGCTTGGCTTGGGAACGAGCTGCGTTTCTGCTTCCCGGCCAGGCAGGCGTCACACAAGCGCTCAACGTCATCGAGCAGCGGGAGTCCGTCCACCATCTTGTTCCTGGCCATGCGTCGAAGGGCCTCGAAGTTCATGTGGCCGTATCTCGCGTGCCATCGCCACCCATGGTTCCGTTCGTGCCGGTGATCTCGATGCGTCCGCCATAGGATCGTTGAAACTCTTGATACCACTTGTTAGCTTTCACAGAGATAAGCTGAGAAGAGGAGAAAGAAGAACAATGATGTTGTGCAGAAAATTTGATACTGCTTTTCTATTCATATCATCCTTTATATACATGAACTCTGAAAGAAAAAAAGAATACGAAATAATCTACTTCTACGGAAGAAGGAAACTAAATAATCTAATTTCTACGGAAGAAGAAAACGTAATAATCTAATTCCTACAGAAAAAGAAAAGGAAAATATCTACTTCCTACGGATGCTAATTAGCATCTTTATTTTCTAGAAATTGCTGTAGAAAATAAACAAACAAGGAAAAGAAAGATGACTAGAATATCTCACATAAGCCAAGTTACCCTCACTCGAGTCTCTGCACAATCCTCAATAATGACATATGAGGTGGGTACATTAAGCTTTGTATCATAGCAGGCCCAAGTTTCTCCAACTTTTGGAAATGAACTCAGCTCTGAACAATTACAGGAAAATCTGGTTAGGTTCAAACACTTCAACAACTTCATCACTAATTAATTTAGTAGGAAAGGCTATAACTGAAAACCGAAAAGAATCAGATTAAACTAAAAGTTGTGATTGATACCTGATTTGCTGTGAGGAATAGGATGCTGTGCAGTAACATTTCCCTCCAATTCTTGATTTTCTGAATCAATCCCACCTTCCCGCTCTTTCATAATTCCAGGTTGGATTTGGCCACTTGTATTTCCTGCAAAACCCCTCTGAAGTTCAATTCCTGAATCATTTTACAATGTTCTTCATTATCATGATTCAAAATGCAATTTTTGAATAAGGCAAGGCTACTAAATATATTCAGAGTTCCCATCCCCCTCTCAAAAAACTCAATGCTTTTTTCATTTATCAACTCTCACTTTTAGAAGGACACAGGCATTTCGATTAAGTAGGGTGTAAATAAAAGAAGGAACCACCAAAGCAAAATACCCCGCCCTATCATCGTCTCAAACCCTTATTTACCGTAGGCATATGTTCGAATGTGCTATTCACATATCGAAATTGTGAAGAGTTTTAGTCGAATTGAATTTGTAGCTCTTACAGAATTTAAATTTAATTTAAGAAACTGTCATTGTTGAAAGGTAACATTTAAATAAATATAATAATTAATTAAGTAATACATATTATACTAGGTATCCAGAATATACCTAACTCAAACCTGATCAAGGGAAATTAAAATTTTAGTTGCTCTTAATAAAGATAATTTTCTTATATTAGAGTTTAAATGTTTATTATTGAACTTTTTACTACTATTTTCATGTTTTGATTACATGCGACCAGTCTTATATGAAGTTGAGAATGGACACAAACAAGAAAGACACATTAATGAAGACCAAAATATAACCAAATAGGAATAGTGAACAAGCACATCATATTTGGATAAGGGAAGTTGTTCATCAAAACCAACCAACCAACCAGGGCAAGTTCAAGAATAATATCATGATGCAATGATCTGATGTTGTATACCTCATCATCACCAATTTTTGGTTTTACAAGGATCCCTTATTTATGGCTAACCTATATTTCGCGTAACGATCACTAATCAGCTCCGAATAGAGAGTCTTATCGTTGACTAGGTTGGGTTTTGCTTAGCAGTCCCTAGACAATGATCTAGTTTAAAACTAAAATTTACATTTCTTATCGTATGATACTTGCCATTTGTTCCTTTATATATATAGTGAGCCTATTAAAATTTAGGCCACTTTATTGTGGTTTTAAAATAAGAACAAGAAGTGAACATGACCTAATATGTGAATTGAGACACCACTACTTGAAACGAAATATTATAGAATCCAAGGGAGCATTATGTTGGTAAGAGTTAGAATTTTTTGGGATGAGAAAATTACTTATGAGATTCACTAGCAATTTAGATATCTATTTTGTAAGCCCAATTTTATAATTAAGGAAGTAATCTAACATTTATAAATTTATCAAATTTTAATACCAAAATATTATCTAAAGGTTAATTAGTAAATAAAAAATTGGTTCACGCAATAGAAAGAATCTCAGCGAATATTATGTAGTCCCAAGAATTCTCGAGAATCAGTCTAGATATATTTAAATTCAAGTACGGTAGACTAGTGGACCGACTCCAACTATTTTGATGTCACGTGTCAAATTTCAAAATAAGATCTCTATTATAAATAAATATGTACTTTTAAAATTATTTCAATAAAATAAGGGCCGTATTTAATGTACAAAATATAAAATTTTTTAAATACAGTAATTAAGTTTTCAAAATAAAATGAATGGAAATTTAAGTGATGATGGGTAAACATTTAAATATTAAAATTGAATATTCTAAAGAAATTGAATACAAAGTAAAGTAGAACCAATATTTTCTATTTATTATTAAAAACTAATGCAAATAAACAAATATAAAGGTGTCCAAAAATCCTTGGGCCTTGTTCGATGGAGCAATACCCAATAAGAAGAGATTCTGAGATTAATCAAATCAAACATACTAATAAAGGAAAAGACAAAATCTTCTTTGAGAACTCATATCATAATTATCAAAGTATATTTTGGAATGAATATGATTCGGATATTTCCTAAATTACCTTAGTTTAGCAATTCGATCTGATTTCAATCAAATTTTTCCAGAAAAACATTATCGGAAAAGCAAAAATTTACAAGGATAGTCTAATTCAGTTAGAGTAAAATACAGTTTCTAGCAAATCGATAAATCACAGTTTCCCCTAAATCGGAATCTTTCTTTCTAATTTAGTTGAAACATATTCTCATCATGGTGAGAAATTGGTAAAATGATTGATTCATATTACTCATATGTTGACTCCAAAACCCCTCTTGAAACTGAACTGATTTCTATTCAAATGGCAATGGAGAGGGCTGGCTCACTCTCCACAATCTGTCATGTACAGTCTGATTGCCTAAGGGCGATTAAAGTTGTACAAGATCCCTTCACTGCCCCATGGAAGCTATATCATCTGGCTTCCTCTTTCCAAATGGCACCACACATTCACCTATCCCATATTTTTAGGCAGTGCAATCAGGCTGCTAACAGCCTAGTAAAGCATACTTATGAAAGCAGAGCAACAAGATCATATCAGTACTGCCAACTCCCAGATAGAGTTAGGAGACTTGTAAACCTTGATAGGAATGGCACACCCAACCTAAGAATTAATTTATGAATTGGTGCTGCTTAACCTATCTATTTCAGTGTTTCAGATACAGTGACACCAATAAATCACAACACCAGGGCACCAGAATAGAAGGAGACCAACTTTTTGATCAAAGGAGAACCAATGATCACTTTTTTGGGTGCAACTTTGAATTTTGTTTATTCAAATCTCTAACAGGCTAGTGGAATACCATGTTAGAGAATTGAATAAACAAAACTCAATTAAATCACCCCACCACCTATTAGGTGGTTTTTAATTAAAAAAATATTCTCATCAAAAATGTGTCGAAGAGTGCTATAAACTAAACAAAGCCATTACAAAAATCCAGAGCGTTGTTGATCTACTCTGATCGATGTGCAAAACCTTCAGCCAATTAATGTGAAGGTTGAAAATTTCCAAATAAAATTTATAAATTTAAATCTACCCTTTTGTTAATGATCGATTTTTAATGATTGATTGACCACAAAAAGATGCGATGCAGAAAGTAATTTATCAATTTTGGTTGAAATCCTCTACAAGTTAAAATTACAAAATACATTGTGAAATATTCATGTTATAAGACAAATCTCATTGGAAAGAAAATTCTGGATACTAACCTCTGTTGAGTGTCATGGTGTATCGTTGTTGACGGAGTGTTGCACTCGATGGTGGTGGGTATGTGTTGCAGACGATGGTGGTTTGTCGACGAATTAAGGCTAATTCAGATTTATGATCACTGTATCGTTTAAGCTAAATGTGTGTTAAGGATGATGTATGGTCAATTTATAACGTCAGTGAACATATCTTCAACTCTAAAGCTCTATGCATATTTAGGTAATCTCATGTGATATATTTCGTACTTTCCGCCAATGTACACATTTTAAAGTCAAATAAAAAATCAAATTATGAAATTTAAAAAAGCCATATTTTATTTTTTCCAATTTACATGAATTGTCATACATTCATTATTGAACATTCAATTACAGTTTTTATGTTTATTTTAATTTTTTCAAGATAATATAATTAATATTTTCTTTTATTAGAAGTTTTTAAAAATAAATTGAGAAATATGAAAGTATGGGATGTATTTTTTGTTGAAAGTACTTTTTCAATAATTGAGGATTGAAAGCTAATAATCCCAAGGTTGAATATGAGAAGTGGTGGAATCATTTGGTTCAAATTTTTGGTGAAATTGGATGAAGACAAAAAAAATTGTGCTAGAAAAGAACAATACGCAAGAGACGAACATGATACTTGTGGGGATGGCGAGTCATAGAGAATGTAAACAATGGATTTCCTTATATGTGAGCATGTAGCTGTTCTATGGAAGGACATTTGTCATGCCTTATGTATAAATTTTGTTTGTTTTGATTATGTTTTTTATGACATGTCTTGTTCTTTTGTCTATATCAACATTTTCAAAGGCAGAGAATAATGCATGCCACATTCATCCATGCATGTTTGTTTGGATAATATGGAAAAAGAGATGTGCCTTTTTCTATAACAATAAGCCTTTGAATGTAGCTAGAGGATCTTATCAGGATGATCACCACCCTGTACCCCGAGTTATCCTTTTGTTGGGTAGCCTTCCGAGACGGTCGAGCAGTCAAGGGAGTCAACTCCCAAAGGGACAAAGACGTCAGGACCAGTGGACCAGGATTCATCTCTGAATAATCATGTAATTTTCTAGAGCCTTAACTTGTAGGGGATTTCCAGTGTTTTTCGCCGTTTTAGGCTTCGTTTGTAATCCGATTTTTTATCAATTACTTCAATGTATTGACAATCTTTTTTACTATTTTCAGTGTGTCACTCTGACTTGTATTTATCTTTCTGCTATCGACCTTTTCTTCCTTAATCTTTACCTTTGTCATAAAGAGGTTAAGTCGTAGCTTCAAGGAGCTGACAAATAAAGAAGGCTGGTGGAGGAGGATTCTATTTGCTGCCATTTTAGGTACAATGCCCTCACTACGGAGTGCGATACACTGAGAGCCAGTAAGGATTTTCACTCTCAAGAACGGGCTCATTTTACTGATGAGAATGAGACCTTAGGTGAAGCTATCCACCAGTTTAGGATGGACAGGGACTTACATCATAACTAGGTTCAAATGTACAAGGAAAGGTGAAAATAGTTTAAGTCCAAGCTAGAGGAACTTCAGCATGGGCAGGTGCGGAATTAGGAATTGTACATGAGGGGGGCCGGAATTTAAAATTTTGAATTAACTATTAAAATAATATAAAATACGACAATTCATTGAAATATCATAAAATAGAACATTAAAGACAAATATCGACAGATAAATATATAAAATTGATGAAGTTAGTATCATTATATTGACCACTATATTTTTCAAATCGCACATTTCTCTCCGAAAGTCTATTATTGAATTCAAACTTGAGATCCTTTTAATGAATTCAAACTAACTGAATTAAAAAAAATTAAGAGGGAAAAAACGAGAGGATTAATCAAGTACTTTTTGTTCATTTTCTTGCTTTTAATTAGAAGTTTTTTAAATATTTGAAAATATAGTTCATAACATCTATACATATTTTTAGTTTTGATAAAAGACTACTCATAATATAGCTCAACTCACAATATTGCCAATCAATGTTTTTATATAATATTGCCTTATTAAATATAATGAAATTAAACTACCTTATTTATTCAAAAAAGCAAAGTAAATAAATCTATTCCTATATTGGATTGATATATAATTACTATTAACAAAAAATTGTAATCAACCGAGGTTTAAAGAAAAGAAATATACAATTTAACTATATTATTCCTATATTTAAGAAAATTTAAAAGAATCATATTCAAATTGTATTTGATTGTAATTACATAATATTATAATTTGGTCTCATTTTCCTTTTACAACTCATCATTCTATATTTTTCAATAGTAAAAAAGGTAAAGAAAATTTATAAGAGGGGTCACATATAACAATTTACCCTAACAATACAAATTTAAAATTTAACTAATACCTATAATTAGTAAAAATTTAAATCATACTGTGTTACAACGCTTTCTCTCTCTAACAATTTTCCTCCTCCTTCTCTCTACCTCTCTTTCCGCAAACTGTATGCTTTTCCCCAAAAATCCCACCGTTATTTCTGTTCCCGACAATTTCTGTGCCTAAAACGGTAACAAAACGGCCACATTTATGGCGGAGCCACCGCATCCCCGCGGTGGCAACGCCCCTTTTCGCTCTTTTGCTCAGGCCGTCACCGATAAACCACCGCCGATCTCACCTCTATTACCGTCTAACCCAGACATCCACCCAATCGGAGAGTTCAAGGGCAAGATTGCATGCATTGTTTCACCTGAACAAGCGTCTCAATTAGCGGCTCACTACCAGTACTCACTCATCGGGAAGTTCGACAACGGCAAACCATCCATGGAAGTGCTCAGCGATGCTTTCAAATCCATAGGCTTTGCTTCAAAATTTCAGATTGGTTCGCTCGACTTCAAGCACATACTCATTCGTTTTCTCGACCCTGAGGACTATCAGAGGTGCTGGTTGAAGGGGACTTGGAGTTTTAGAGGCGTTCCAATGAAAGTTCTGAAATGGACCCCAGAGTTCATACCTGGAACTGAATCTTCAGTGGTACCAATTTGGGTAACAATCCCAAATGTCCCTATTTTCTTCTGTAACACTTCTATGTTGGAGTTTATAGGCAATAGGATAGGGAAATTTATTAAAATGGATTATGCTACATCTTCCCTCACTAGGCCTTCAGCTGTTAAACTTTGTGTTGAGGTTGATTTGCAGAAAAAGCTCCACTCTGAAATTACTATAGGTATGCCAGGGTTGCTTGCTGACCTTGAGATCATATATGAGGTACTGCCACCCTATTGTTCTCATTGCCTGAAACTAGGACATAGTTTAGACCTTTGCAAATTTGCACATCCTGAGCTAAGAAGTCATACTAGAACCAAATTATTAGTGGAAACCAATAGACCTGCTGCTCCAGTCCCCAAGCCAAGACAATCCAAGCCTATCACTGAAGGAGGATCTGGTCTGAGTGTCAAGGAAAAAGAAAGACTCTTAATAGCTCAGGGTCACCTCACCTATGTCAAGAAAACACAGCAACCTTCTCAGCCACAGAACATCAATGTAAACAAAGGAAAGGAAAAAATTACCTCTACCTCAGAAGATGGTGAAAACTCCCCAAAATTTGTCAATATCAGTACCTCATCTTCTGACATGCCACTGCAAAACTCTCTGGATGTGCAAGACACTGCTACAAAAAGTACCCTGATTACCTCATCAGATCCAGAAATATGGTCAAGGAAAATCCCAAGAGTATATGCTAAGGATGACACATCACTACCATCAGACAAGCAATACTCCATTCAAACATCACAAAATCTTTCTAATCAGACTATTTTTTTCTCTCAGGAAAAGAACAGAAAAAATAGGTTCCTGCCCCTTCAAGATATCCAAGAAGAAGAGCTGCAGGAGGTGGAAGAAGAAGAGATTCCTCAAGACACCCCAGCTCACCACACTCCCCAAAAATCCACCTCCCAATCAGAGCAGCAAAGTAATGAGCAACAGGTATACACAGCTCAGGTGAGAAAATCCAACAAGCTCCTTGCTAAAAATACTTTTGCAATCAAATTACAAACTTATTTTACTCAGCTTAATCAAATTATAGCTGGCTCTGTCACAAATAGCCCTGTCAAATCTTCAAAATGAATAGTACAACCCTGAAAAATAAATTCCTAGTATGGAATGTCAGAGGGATGGAAACTTCACTAGAAAGATTACAAGAACTAATTGCCAACTATAATTTTGATGTTATGTGTTTAATTGAGCCTATGCATGATAAGTCTAGATGTAATTATTATAGGACAGTACTTGGCTACCATAACTGTTTACCTGCACAAAATGAACAAATTTGGATCTTCTGGAGAAATGATATTCAATTGCACCTTATTTTAGATAATCCTCAATTTCTCCAAGTTTCAGTGCATAGCCAAAAACTCAATGCTTCTATGGAAGCTGTTTTTGTATATGGACTGAGATCAAGGAAAGAGAGAGAAAATCTTTGGATTGATCTTCAGAAAATAACCAACCCTGACACCATGTTCATTGGAGATTTTAATGCCATCATTTCAATCTCTGAGTACAAGGGTCCATCTACTCCAAGCCTACACAGCATCAGGGACTTCTCTAAGTTCATTGATGACATGGCTCTGGAGCATATTAATACTGTAGGTAATCCATTCACTTGGTCAAATGGAAGATTCCAGTCTCCTCTTGATCTCAGTGATAGTGGTAGGAAAAAAATCCCCACAATCCAGAGACTTGATAGAGGTTTGTGCACTTCACAGTGGAGTTCTAAATTACCTAACTCCTCTATCCAAGTTTTGAATAAACTGTCTAGTGATCACTGTCACTTATTCTTAAGTGTTGGCAGTGACATAAAGTCAGCACCTAGACCTTCTAGATTCCTGAACACATGGTTTAAAAGAGAAAAAATTTTAGATGTGATCCAGGAAAATTGGAGTCATAGTATAGGGTCTTCTGGCATGCTAGGTTTCTACCTGAAACTTCTCAGACTCAAAAAATTCTTAAAAATCTGGAATAGAGAGGTTTTTGGTAATGTCCATACTAATGTTACTCAAGCTGAGGAAAAATTGAGATTAATTGAAATAGCTTATGATGCTGATCATAATCAAATTCTACTTGACAATCTCAAATTAGCAAAGTCTGACCTCTCTAGAGCCATTAAAGAACAAAACCATTTCTGGAAATATAAATCTAAGGTTAAATGGCTTAAAGAAGGAGATGACAATACAAAAAATTTCCATAATTCTGTAAGGGAAAGAAAGGGAAGAATGACTGTCACTAAAATACAAAATTCATCTGGTCAGTGGATAGATGATTTTGCAGCAATAGAAAGTGAGGCCATTTGTTACTACTCTGAATTGCTCACTGCTGAAAATAACCCTGACCAGGGGACTTTCTATACTCATTTCTTATCCCAGATCCCAAAAATTATTTCTGCTGATGACAATTTGGAACTACTGAAAGATGTGACTTTGCAAGAACTGAAAGACATTGTATGCTCCCTCAACAAGCAAGGAAGCCTTGGACCTGATGGCTTTACAGCCCAATTCTATATTAAAGGATGGAATTTTATACAAGATGATCTTCTGCAAGCTGTTAATGATTTTATGTCCAGTACTGACATACCTAAGGGTATTGCTAGTACCTGGATTGCCATCATCCCTAAAATTCTAACTCCTTCATCATTCAGTGATTTTAGGCCTATCAGTCTTTCAAATGTGATTAATAAATTTTTTTCAAAGGTTTTAATGGAAAGACTGAAGCCTTACATGCATAAAATCATCTCCCCTCACCAGACTGCATTTCTAAAAAATAGAGATATTAGTGATAATGTTATCTATCTTAAGAAAATGGTCAGATTCATTGATAAAAAAGGGAGACACCCTAACTGCATTTTAAATTGGACCTTAGGAAAGCATTTGATAGAGTTTGTTGGAAATTTCTTACTAGTATACTCATCAGATTTGGTTTTCATGGTCAATTTATATATTTCATCATCAAAAATCTTTCACAGTCCTGGTTCTCTGTCCTAGTTAATGGCAGTCCAGTAGGTTTTTTTTTCAGGCTACTAGAGGTATCAAACAAGGTGATCCCCTCTCTCCCTTTCTTTTTAATATATTCTCTGAGGCTTTCACTAGGAGTTTAGCATATATATTTGAGATTGGCAGCCTTCAATATTATAATTTGCCCAGAAATGCATCTATTATATCTCATTTATCCTATGCTGATGATACTGTGATTTTTATGCAAGCAAATAAGTCTAATATCACTAAGATGAAATCATTTCTTGCTGTTTTTGAAACTGTCTCTGGACAGAAAATCAATTATGATAAGAGTGACTATTATATCAGTAGACATGCTTCCCTAGCTACTATTAGAGAAATGAACAATGTGCTTGGAATGAAAAAAGGGACATTTCCTATAATGAACAATGGGCAAGAATCAAGTTAGGATCGAGCAACCAATCTTAGAATGAGTATGGTTCAGTCACGCCAAAAGTTTAATTGTTTTTTGCTGATAGGTTTTTCAAACATTGGTGTTATAAGTAAAACAAATTGGGTATTTTAGCATAATTGCTTATATATGATACTCCTTTTATATGAATACTTTCTTCATTTAGTGTTCTGAGTTTTTTTGCTAAGTTTATGTTACTACTTTTCAGTTGGCTACCCTTGAGTTATAAGTTGAAACAATGAGTTTTTAACATGAAAATCCTGGAAAAAAGTTATCAGTCAATGCAAGCGTTTGCTTTAAAAATCTTGACTTATAAGTTAAAAGAATGAATTTTAATGTAAAACCCCTCAAAAGAGTGAATAGTCAATGCGAATTGTATTTCTTCTACTCTAAAAATTTGGAGTTATGAGCTAAAATAATTATATTTTGACATAAAATCCTGGGAACAGTGGACAATAAATACAGCAAGGAAGTTTTTTTCCTAGTGCCGAAAAAATTGAAGTCATAAGCTAAAACAGCAGAATTTTATCATAAACTTCCTGAAAAGAGTAAAATAAAACTCATAATCCTTAAAAATTTACCAAGTACAAGTGTATGTCTTAACTGTATGTGTGTAAATCAATAATAGCCATCCCACTTGCTGCCTTCCTCTTGCTTCCCACACTTCTCGGTTTTTCACTTTCTACACTTATTATTCTGATTGCGCATAACAACTTCTTCTAGTTCCCAATCAAGAACCTTCAAGACATTCATCAGCACTTACATGATATTCCATTGCAGTTCATTCATAGGGAAGCAAATCTAGTCTCTGACTGTCTAGAAAAATTTATTGTTTCATCTAAAGCTAGTGAATAATTTTTGTCATGAAGCCAGGGGATTAATGAATTTAGATAGAAATGAAACTCCATCTCTCATATTCCATCCACCTTAGTTCAGCTGCTACGCTCATGTGTCTGGGTTTCTTAATGCAGGTTGGATTACAGGTACTAAAAGGGAGATATGCCAAGAGAGTGTCATCAACAATACACAGCTCAAACTATCCTCTTGATACACAGTTTGCACCTCAGTCCAATACACTTCAAGCTGCTCAGTTTAGACAACAAGGAAGTTTTTTTCCTAGTGCCGCCTTGTGTTTTGAGTAATCAATTTGCTAACAGGCTCTAGGATTTAGTTTCTTATGTTAGTCAAAAACTCCTAAAATTTACTTATTTTATGTATAGGTTCCACCTTTTTTGGAAGCATTCTTGCTTCATGGCTGTGTGTTGAGTCAGTATGCCTTTATTCTTTTGACTCCCACTTTATTTAGTGGGAATTTCAAAACTATAGTCAAAATTTTAATTTTGATTTTTCATAAGGTTAGGGGAGCCAAATAAATTTCCCCCGTCTCATGATGGTTTCATTTAAAAAAAAAAATCAAAAACCTTTTCAATTGAAAAATAATAAAGTGGGGTTATAATCTAATTAATTTGGATTAAAATCTTTCAGTGTTAAACATCATCCTTTTTCTTTAATGATGGGATGTTACACAACGGAACCTTGTACATTCAAACATCAAACTTACACATTAAAATGTATGATGTTGTAAAAAAAAAACTGAACAATCAAATAACAACCTTTTGCGTTAAACATTATATTGTTTCAAATATACTAGCAAAATGTAAAGTATATGTGACACTACATCTGTCAGAAATAAACAACAAGTTTTTTCATCTGAATGTATGACATTGCTACACAAAACATTATACATTTTAATAATAATGTTTTTATAATAAATATCGACTTTCAAATATTTCAACATAGGTTTCACTGTAAAAACAGGATGATACTAAAAAATGTTTTAGAATTAAACATTAACCTTTCACTGTTAAAATAGGATGTTATCGAAACAACCTTTTCGTGGAAAACGAAAACAACAACCTTTCACTATAAAAATAGAATGTTTTAGAGAAAACTTTGTAGTGTTAAATTACCAATAACCCTGTTAGCTTTCACACAGATAAGCTGAGAAGAGGAGAAAGAAGAACAATGATGTTGTGCAGAAAACTTGATACTGCTTTTCTATTCATATCATCCTTTATATACACAAACTCTGAAAGAGAAAAGGAATACGAAATAATCTACTTCTACGGAAGAAGGAAACTAAATAATCTAATTTCTAAGGAAGAATGAAACGTAATAATCTAATTCCTAAGGAAAAAGAAAAGAAAAATATCTACTTCCTACGGATGCAAATTGACATCTTTATTTTCTAGAAATAGCTGCAGAAAATAAACAAACAAGGAAAAGAAAGATGACTAGAATATCTCACAAATCACCCCCGTAATCTTGTCATCACTTTATCTCTGCAACTCCGATTTTGCCCTAAGTTCCTGAAAACGAACTCGTCCGAGAGGCTTTGTCAGGATATCAGCGAGCTGAGCTTCTGTGTTGATGTAGTCGATGTCAATATCGCCCTGCTCCACATAATCTCTAATCAAATGGTAACGTATATCAATGTGTTTATTTCAATCGTGAAACACGGGATTTCGGCTAAGATCGTTTGCCGATTTATTTTCCACCAGTAATGTTGGTGCTTGTGGCTGTTCACCTTGCATTTCACCAAGAAATCTACTAAGCCAAACACCTTGGCAAGCGGCAGTGTCAGCTGCAATATATTCTGACTCGCGAAAAGAGAGTGCCACCACCCGTTGTTTCTGTGATTGCCAACTCACCGGAGATTGACCTAGGAAGAAAATTAGCCCCGTCGTGCTCTTCCTATCGTTGACGTCTCCGCCCAAATCAGCATCACTATAACCTGCCAAGAGTAAAGGTCCGGCACTTTTTCCGTATGAAACTCCAAACTCTAGAGCTCCCACCACATAGCGTAGAATATGCTTCACTGCTGCCATATGCTTAACTCTTGGCTGCTCCATGAATCGGCTAACATAACCAACTGCAAAAGTAATGTCTGGCCGAGTATGAACTAAGTACATGAGGCTTCCCACCAAGCTCAGTAGTCTGTGGCGTCCACCGGTCTCCCGTCTCCCGTCTTGCTTAGTTTGAGTCGTGCCTCCATTGGTGCCGCACATGGATTGCACTCTTCCAGTCCGGCCTTTTGTAAAAACTTCTTTGCATAAGATGATTGTCAAAGAGTGACCAAACCCTTCCGTTGTTGCACTTGAATGCCGAGGTAGTAACTCAGTTTGCCGAGGTCGCTCATCTCAAATAGATTCGTCATCTCCTTCTTGAACTTCGTCAGTTCTTCGATTGAAGTTCCAGCGATGATCAAGTCATCAACGTAAACTCCAACTAGCAGTTGCTCCTTCCCGTTGTTCCGGCGATATACCGCGTGCTCGGCTTCACATCGTACAAACTCCAAGTCGCGAAGACTCTTGTCAAGTTTGGTATTCCAAGCCCTCGGAGCTTGACGTAGTCCGTAGGGAGCCTTCTTAAGCCGAAGAACCTTGCCTTCGTTGCTTTGAATTTCGAAACCCGGCGGTTTCTTGACATAAACCTCCTCAATCAGATCACCGTTGCGGAACACGGTCTTGACGTACATGTGGTGTGCAGCGAGCGTGATCAGATGCCGCACCGTCTCCATTCGCGCGACTGGAGTGAACACTTCCTCGTAGTCCACCCCATGCTGCTGCACGTAGCCCTTTGCCACTAACCGCGCCTTTCGTTTCACCATCTCCCCGTTCGCGTCCTTCTTGAGCTTGAAGACCCACTTAAGTCCGATGGCGCGGTGTCCCGGTGGTAGATCGGTGAGGCGCCAAGTCTGGTTTGCCTCGATGCTTCCTTAGCCTGTTTGCCATCAGCGGCGACACATCAACCTCGATAAACCAACAACGGACTTACCGTGTCCGACCCGCCGACGAGAACGACGATGTTCCGGCGGGTGGTTATAGCGGCAAGACTAATTTGACGAGGACTGAGCGTTGGTCCAATTACTCCACCCCTCTCTTCCCGAAATACCCCTCGACCTCCGGGATCTCTATCGCCTTCCTCAGCCCGGTTCGGCATCGGAGGCGACACATCGACCCCGATAAGCAACAACGGGATTACCGTGTTCAACCCGCCGACGAGGACGACGTGTTCAATATCCGGAAGATACAAATACGTGCACGATGTCCAGAAATTCCCGCCGGAATCCACAGGCGTTCATCACATCATTGTCCAAGGCTCTGCACCTGGGGCACTCCTTTGGTGTGTCTCGGTTCTTCTTCTCTCAGCGGTTGTTACAGTATTCTTCTTCTTCCAGCAGGTCTAGTCTTCATTTTTTTTTGTATGTGAGGAGATTGCAGATGATGTGTTTGATGAAATGCCGTTGTGTTTAATGTGTATTGATGCAGAGCAAATCAACAGCTACTCCTTCTTGGAGCATACTTTTCTTTGTACTGGTTGTTAGGTCGATTTCGCAGAGGCTGGTTAGGAGAGGTGAGGAATTAATAGTTTCCTGAATCGCGAGGTTCTTTTGATGTACTCCTCTTTCTTTCACTTCTTGCATTTTAAACACATATCTTTGCCAATTTTTTTGTTTTGGATTAGCATTTTGTGTACAAATGGTTTGAATAACGACATTAATATACATAAACGTATTGGAAGGAATGTGGATTACTCTGTCAAGAAACTTTGTGCATGTGTAGCGTGGAGTAATTAATCGTCAAGTCTTTATGCTTGTGCACATTTTCAGGTCTAAATAGTTCACTGACTTTCTTTTGCTTATTGGTACATCCATTAGAGATCTTCAAGCACTGAAAGTTAGATATTCTAAATTGATGATACAATCACTACTGGAAATGTCGCCGGAGACGTCGCCGGTGCACGGCGGTCGGATCGAAACGCCGGTGACCTAGGTTTTCGAGTTCGAAAACCCCTCGGGTAATTTGTTAGAAATTTCAGACGGCGTAAATATTTAAAACGCCGTTTGACACAATGTTCGAGCTCGAAATGAAGATGATTGTAGTAGAGTGTTGATCAATTTGAAGTGTTTAAGTGTAGGTGAAGGTTTAAGATTAGAAAGAAATGTACCCTTATTAAGTTTAGAAATCGAAAACTTAATAAGGTCAAGTTTAAGATTAGTAAAAAGAAAGACACTTGCTAGTACCATCTTTCATTTCCAACGTGTGATGTTTAAGGAATCGGAAAATGTATAACAAATATTTCGAGATCGAAAGTAATGTACCATATTGTGATGACGTGGATGTTTTCTTTGATATTGTTATATTTACGAAATCGTAATTATAGGAATTAGAATCAAAGAAGTTTTTATATAATTAAAGTCACATGCTTGATTTGTAAAGGGTTGGCTGTACAGTTTACGAATTCGAAAGTTAGTAAGAGTGGTTTATGATGTACTGAAAGTGGGTAGACAGTTTTGACTGCATAGGATTTTTGAATTCGAAAATCCTTTGTGATTTACTAAAATGGTCTGACGGGCTGAATGTTTTGAACTGTTAGCAACTTTTGTTAAAATCTTTGGAGGTCCTAGATTCAACCCCAAAGTTTGGGAGCTGATTTGTGAAGGTATGTGTGTGTAAATCTTGGTCTTTTATTCCCTCTCAAATCCCAATTATCGACATGTATGTATCTTTGATGACATCGGTGTATGCGAGGCCACTTGCCTTGATTTTGTTTTGTAATTGTAAGATTGTGGATGTGTAGTATAATGGGTTATTGGATACTGGTTAGTTAGGTGTTATTTGCATGTTACGTGCATGGTGCAACCATATTTTTTGACTGGATTGCTTGGTTTTGTTTAGGTTGTATTGCTTGTGCCTTGTTCGACACATAGATATATATATATATGGATCGTGCTCGTATAATTGAAGAGGATGCGCGTACCAGTCCTGAATACCGGAGGTTGGTTGAACATTTCATTGATGTTGCAACAGAACATGCGAGAAGTGAAAATTGTTATGGAATTAGGTGTCCTTGTAGAAACTGCATGAATGATGCTAATTTAGGTGTTTCTGGCGTTAGGGGTCACTTGATTATGCATGGTTTTGATAAAAGCTATATAATTTGGGTAGGGCATGGCGAGAATCATGATGGTGGCATTAGGGAAGAACAAAATAATGCTGAGAAGGGAGGGCAAAGTTGTGAAATGGAATGTGATGATAAGTTGACTGATTTGACAGACGACGTGGCTAGGCATTTTGTTGGCAAACCAGAAGCTTTAGAAGTCATGTACATGAATAAGAAAACTCCGTTGTATAAGGGCTCGGGTCACACAATCTTGAGTGCGACTCTGCAAGTTATGAATTTGAAAGCTAAACACGGTCTTTCTGATAATGCGATGACGGAATTGCTAGGACTCATGACAGAACTACTCCCTGCTGACAACAAGATGCCAAATCGCAGTTATGCAGCTAAACGGGTGTTGTGTCCAATGGGAATGGAACTTGAGAAAATTCATGCATGTCCTAATGATTGCATGTTGTATAGAGGGGAGGAGAATGAAAAACTGGATAGGTGTGCAGTTTGTAATGAGACGCGGTACACAACAAAAAAGGAGAAGTTAGACGTGGGAGCAGAGGTGTCGAATAGAGGGAAGAAACCAACACCTGCTAAAGTTGTTTGGTATTTACCTATCATTCCTCGGTTGGAACGGTTGTTTTCAAATAGACGTGATGCAAAAAATTTGACGTGGCATCGTAGAAGAAATCGTCCCAAGGATGATGTGATAAGACATACTTCTGATGGTGATCAGTGGAAGAAAATAGATGAGTTATATCCTCCGTTTAGTAAGGAAGATCGGAATTTGAGGTTAGGCTTGTCGACCGATGGAATGAAACCTTACGGGGACATGAGTAGCATGCACAGTTCTTGGCCAGTCATGGTGGTGATATACAATTTTCCCTCTTGGTTAACAATGAAAAGAAAGTATGTGTTGTTGTCCTTGATGATTTCAGGGCCTAAACAACCAGGAAATGATATTGATATATATTTGGCGCCACTAATCGATGATTTGAAAAAGTTGTGGTACGGGGAGAATTGGACATATGACGGATATCGGAATGAATGGTTCAAATTGAACGTTGTGTTGTTATTCACTATCAATGACTATCCCGCGCTGGGTAATCTTGCTGGCTACTCAGTGAAAGGGCATTTGGCTTGTCCGGTATGTGAGGAAAACACCTGTTATTGCCAACTAAGTCATGGGAAGAAGACAGTGTATCTTGGACATAGGAGGTTTTTGCCTACGGATAATGCGTTGAGAAAAGCTAAGAAATGGTTTGACGGAAAAGTAGAAGGACGGGATGAACCTGTTCCCATCTCTGGACCGGAGATTCTAGAAAAAGTGAGAGACATGGAGAATGACTTTGGCAAAAACCATAAAAAGGCCAAGGTATGTGGACCGTGGAAAAAGTGTAGTATCTTTTTTGAATTGCCATATTGGGAGTATTTGGGGGTGCGACATTGCCTGGATGTTATGCATATTGAAAAGAATGTTTGTGATAGTCTTATTGGCACCTTACTCGATATTCCAAGTAAATCAAAAGATGGTTTGAAGAGTAGAAAGGATTTGAGCAGAATGGGATTAAGGGAGTCGATTATACCTGTAGAAGTAGAAGGGAGAAAGTTTATACCACCAGCTTGCTACAATATGTCTGAAGTTGAGAAGAAAAGGTTTTGTGAGTTTTTGAAGTTCCCACGACATACGCTTCTAAGATAGGCAGATGTGTGAGTGTGGAAGATTGTAAAATTGCTGGTTTGAAATCGCACGATTGTCATAATCTTATGCAGGAGTTGATTGTTCTCGCACTCCGTGGGAGTTTGCCCTCGCATGTGCGCAGCTGCATTAATCGCTTATGTCTTTTTTTTAAAGGCATATGTCGCAAGGCAGTAAGCCGCTTAAAGCTGGACAAACTACAAGCTATGGTGGTGGACATACTGTGCAGGCTTCAGATGTATTTTCCTCCCTCTTTTTTCGATATTATGGTCCATCTGATTGTTCATTTGGTAAGAGAGGTTAAGTTGTGTGGGCCTGTATTTTTAAGGTGGATGTATCCTTTTGAAAGGTACATGAAGATCTTCAAATGTTTTGTGAAGAATAGGTACAGACCAGACACTAGCATAGTGCAGCGATATGTTACGGAGGAGTCGATAGAATTCTGCATGGCTTACATCAGTGAATCAGAGACGGTTGGTATTCCGCAGGGGAGGCATAATGATAGAATTGATGGTCACGGTTTGAACAGAGGCAAGTTGTTAAATCCAAGTGCTATTGATTTGTGTACCGCTCATTTGTATGTGTTACGCAATCACTTTGATGTGACCCCTTATATCGCCAAACACATGGATGAAATTCAGGAACGACATGGTAATTGGAAAGAGGAGGAAGTTGTAGAGGAACATGTGAGGACATTTGGTGAATGGTTAGAAGAGCATGTACAATCAGGTGAACATGAGGAGAATGTGAAGTGGCTATCAAGTAGGCCGAATCCAACAGTTGTTTCCTTTACAGGATACGATGTTCATGGCTACACTTTTGGAACAAAGGCACAAGATGACAAGGGAATTTCTCAGAATAGTGGAATTTCAGTAATTTCAAATGAAATTTTCCTTCAAAATGACGAAGGAGGGAGTGCCTGTTACAAGGACAGCAGACACTATGGGACCATTACCGAAATCTGGGAGTTAAATTACGTTGGTACACAAGTTGTTGTTTTTAAGTGTGACTGGGTTCATCCAGATGCGGTGTCTAAAGACGATTCAGTTTGCATCACCCTCGTGAACAGGAAACGACGTGCGTTCAAAGGAGATGCATTCATACTTGCAACGCAAGGCGATCAGGTTTTTTATGTCCCGGATCTAGCTAATCGCTGGTTGGAGGTAGTTTTGAAGGGAAAGAAAACGTATGTCGGTGACGCAGAAGAAGAAGTAGAAAATGCTGACTTAACTGATATACCTTTAGAAGATGTTTGTGAGGGATTTAGCCTGCGGGAGACTAGAAAGAACTTGAAGAGATATCAAAGCCGGTTGGATCACGACGAGGGTGTTTGGATAAATGATAAAGGAAATGCGCGTAAAGGAAGAAAGGTGAAGGTTAAACGGAAGAAAAATGTTGTAAAATAATGAATTTGAAATTTGTTAAGTTTAATTTGATTCTGAATTTAAGTTGCACAAGTAATCTCAAATTTGGTGTTAATACTACTTGGTAGTTTGATTGTGGATTTTTGCAGTGTTTTATGAGTTTGTAAAACTGTAGTTACGTTTCCGAACTCGAAACCATAATCGCCCGAAGGTTTACGACTTCTGAATACATGTAACTGAAGTACTTTGCCAGACAGTAGGTTCCCCTATATGTCACCCGTTTTAGAAACTGAAATTACTAAAACACCAGGTATTTTAGAATTAGAAAAGTAGCTTACTACATAGTTTTTGAATACTTTAGTTAAACGGTCAATTGAACAGAGGGATACCCTATATGGAACCCGAACAATGAAATGTGCAAAATTTTGTAGATTAATAAGTTTAGAACTCGAAAATAAAGATGTAATATTTTTAGAATTCGAAAACATAGTTTTTGTATAGTTTAGTTAAACGGTCAATTGAACAGAGGGATACCCTATATGGAACCCGAACAATGAAATGTGCAAAATTTTGTATATTAACAAGTTTAGAACTCGAAAATAAAGATGTAATATGTTTAGAATTCGAATACATGTATTTGTATTACAACTTACGACGTCGAAACAAGGTGTGAATATGATTAAAAAAATACAAATGGAAGAGTTTGACATTGTTGGCTATTAAATGACTTAACATTAAGAAAAGATTCAGAATTACAGTTTCGGCACACTTTTGCCAATTATCGCAAGAGTTTCAAAAGATTGCGATGTAGCCCTAGCGACATTACAACTAGTTTACAATTGGCCAAAAACAAAAGCATGCAAAACTGTATACTATTACTAACTGCCCACAGTACTTGAATTAACCAAGCCGGCAACCTCAGGGGAAGTCGAGATCAAACCCGCGACTTGACAACGACCTTTCCATGGCGGACATCTTCTTCTTTGCATGGAAGACCTTCTTCCTCGTTGCCATTATACGACTAGTCTTGTCCTTAGCATTGGCATACATCCGCTCAGCCATTGAGTACAGTTCAGCATCGGTCATCACTGCGACGAGACATTAAACACAAAATAGTTAGTAATAAACTCATCAAGCCTATTCAATCACATGAAAACTAGGCTTCAGAAAAAGTTTCTTACCTGCGTTACCTTTTGCACGCTTGTTCTTCACCGGGATGACCTTTGTGATCCAAGCCCATCCACCAAGTCATAGCCTCGGTTCTGGAAGTACTGAACTCCGTAGATCCTGCAGGGAACGGGAGGGCTCTGAAACTTAAAGTCCGGCTTCATCTTCAGGAGGAGCTTGGTTATCAAGCCGCCGTAAGGGATATTCCAATACTGTTTGGTCACTCCCATCTGATTCAACATGTGCTTCATTATTGTATGGCCGGGGTTGATTTTTTGCCCGAGAAAAACATAGTAGAACAAGATAGTAGTGGTGTTTGTTGGCTCGCTCACATTCTTCGGAGAAGGAACTAGAATCCTATGAACGAAGTCATACAAAACTCGATGTGCCGGCGTCATGCATTTCAGGTTGTACACATGTGCGGCCTCTTTATCACCGACAGGTCTTCCAAAGTAGGCAGAAGCACATGCACATCTATCTACACCACCAGGCAGGCTAAATCCCGGGCCCAACCATCCATTTGCATTGTACACATTCAAAGGAGCATTTCCGCTGCTATTCTCTATATCCTCAGCCGTCTTATAAGCGCAACCTACCAACTCATTCAGAATCCACCAGCTAACCTGGAATTCTTGCCCATTAACCATAGTTTTATACAAAGACTCATCAACCTCAGTTAGATTTGCATAAAACTGACAGCTTTCATGCAAGTAAGCTGGCGCATCATTCACCATTAGCTCCCCTACCTGCTGGATGTTCATCAGACCAACTAACTCTCCAAACCCTAGCTCTTCTACCTTACTAGGATCAACAGCATATGGATCCAACAACTTGCCCTCTAGGTAATACTTAACATACCTATCATGACAATCCTTATCAAAAAAAAGTTTGGGATCATACCCTTCTCTGCCTCTGTGAACCAAGAGCTTCCTTTTGAACGGATTCTTCGGCCGTGCCTTCGCCGCCGTGGTGTCGCTGGGTGCCATCTTGCCGACCTCGAAGATCTGTGAGTATGGGGCTTAGGGTTTTGTGATTTGGGGATTTGGGGCATAGGGTTTTACGAATTGGGACTTTTGTGAATTGGGGTTTCTGTTTTGGGCGTTTTTTCGTCATATATACTGTATTACTTTCGAACTCGAAAATACTGCAACTTGTGTAGTCTAGGTACTTTACTCTTTCGCAAATTCCTTGAAAAAACTATAAGATATTTTCGACATCGTAAACATACACCCCTGAATTGACATACAGATTTTAGAAGTAAGTTTTTTACTTCTTTTTAGAGTTCTGAAACTATGTATACAATAACTAATTTGTTCGAACTCGAAAAAAACCATAATTGTTTGAGTACTAAAAATGTAATGAAGAGTAAGAAGGCTAGTTTTCGAAAGCGAAAAGTTGGTCCACATGGTTGAGGGTTTAGCTCATGGGTTACAATGATGAAATACCTTTAGGTTTAGAAAACTTGGTGATTACAGTATATTTTCGAATTCGAAATATACAACCAGACTATATCAATGAAGATTTGTTAAAATAAAAATGAAGATAATTTAATTTCTTTTTTTTACAACTTGCCTGTCAACGAGGATATGTTCGCCTAATAAATATTTATACAAACCAACCATCCATACATGAACGTTATGCAATAAATATTAGTGAACGGGTGTGCACATTATGTGATTCATATAGACTACCTGCGTATGACAATACAACAACAAGTATAAACGGTTCGATATAGACGAATGCTTGATGTTAACTAAGCAACGGTTTCAACAAGAGCGATATATAAGAATGGTTGCAGTTACTATCACATTGACATCCGAACATTATACATTATCATTATGCAGGGAACATTAGCTGACACGTTAAGGGGTGCTAATTGACCCCGTACGTCAACTCGTGAGTAGTTCGAGATTGTCTCATTCAACTCGTGAGTAGCTTGACTCGAGATCGACTCGACTCGAAAGGTTAACAAGTCGAGTTCTAGGAAAACCTAACTACTCCACTCGAAAAACTCGATAAGTGTAATTAGTTATAGTTTTATAATATTATAAGGTTATACTATATTAGTTCAATTATCTAATCTAGTTAGTTTTCATTTAATACTCAACATTGAACAAACTAAATATTTACATTCGTATTTACAATAATAATTTCATTACGTATATGTAAAGACAAATATTTAATTAGAAATTTGCATAGTACAGACTCTATCAAAATAGGTCACTTAATTAGGCATTTTACTTGTTGTATATTTTTCATGGTGGTATAAAATATATTAATGTCAAAAATACAAAATCTTTATTTTATCATTTCTAATTAAGTGATACAAAAAGATACTTTGTATTAATGGTTTGGATGAAGGTTACTGAATAATTTAAAATACGCTATTAATTTGTAGATAAAATAGTTTAATTTGTATTTGAATAGGGAAAACACAATTCGAGTTCAAACTCGCAATTCGAGTCGATAATCGATATATAATAACGAGTTCGAGTTAAACATGATATCATTAACACTCCCGAGTTGCCGAGTTGAGTCGAACATGCATGGTTCATATAGTTTTCTAGTCGAGTCGAGTTACGCAGTACTCGCGATCGATTCGATAGATTAGCACCCCTAAGCGTGTCACACGTGTAACTGTAACTATAGTACTAACGCAGGTATGGTAAGTGACTTACTATATTAGAGATTGATAAAATCTACACATTGATAAAATGTAAAAAAAATGTAAAAATTGCACAGATATAAAGATTGATATAATTTGTTTCGAATTCGTTGAGTAGGGCTTAGGGCTTAGGGTTTTTCATCTTCTGGGTTTAGGGCTTAGTGTTAAGGGGTTTAGTGAGTGGCTTTTTAAATCTGAGGAGGAATAATTTACGATTTCGAAATCAGTGTTAAATAGAAGGCTTAGAGCCAAAATTTACAAACCATTATTTCCGACATCTAAAACATATTACAATCAACAAGTTTTCGAAACCGAAACTTGTACCCTAGATGTTATGATAAGGCAATTTAGAGCCAACCACAACTACACATGCATTTGAATGTTTACTCACACACATTTTGAATGAAAAATACCTGAAAATATTAATACTAAAACAACAGAATAATGTTGATTGTGACAAATAAAATCAATCCAAAGTTTTAACAAATGTAATAATTCATGATTTGTCGGACAAGCTCCCTTCCAGGTTGGTTTCAACACTTTGTAGAGGTACTTCCTGCCCAGTGCCAGAAAGCATGTCGTGCCCGTCACCTGCAACAGTCTCGGACTCCCTCTCCTCCTCCTCATTTCTTGTCAAGCCACCATCTTCTTCTGCTGATTTCTCGGTGTTCTGTTGGCTGACCGGGGGTTCCTCATCATCGCTCGACGCCGGGAGAGTACCAAAATCAGGCTCGGGACCAGGTGACAGCACTATGTCAAGCTTGAATTCCTCGATGATTTTGTCCTGCATACGAACAACCTCGTCAAGCTCCTCCTCTTGCTTCTCTAGCTGCTCATCAAAGCAGTCCCACATCCTCATCAACTTCCCCATCATTTTCTTTAGCTTCAACCCTAGAAACATGTCAATGTTAGGCATCATGTTAAAACTAGCGTAAAAAAAATTCACAATAATTGAGATAGCAATACTCACGTTCTGGAAGTGAAGGAGCAGGACCATCTTCGGCGTCCCTCTTCCTCTTTGCAGCTCGCGCAGCCACGCCACTAGCAACAGCCCTTTTCCTGTACTTGTTCATTTCCAGATCAAGCTCCAAGTGGCAACGCTGGATCCACTTATCGTCGTACACTCGATTCATGATCGGTGCATCAACTGGGACGAAGCCTTGAGTCTTCATGAGCCTAGTAATCAACGAGCCATATGGAAATTGCTTGGTGCTGTGCTTTGCCGTCTTCTTCATGTACTCGGCAACTGCATGGCCTGGGTTGATTAGCAAGCCGCGAACGATGTAATAGAAAATCATGCACGTCGCTATTGTTGGCTCGCAAGCATGTCCACCTGTCGGCAACACATTTCCACATATCCACTCAAACACGATCCGGTGCTCACTAGACAGATGCTCGATGTCGTATGCCACCGCTTTCCCAGCTCCATCACCCTTAGGTGGTTCTGCGTGGAAGAATTCCAAACCAAGCTCTACAGGATCTATGGGTTGCTTGTCTGAGGGATCGGGCCACTTGTGATCATAGTAGTTATCATAAACTACACCGCTAGACTCCCCGACCAAGGCTGGATAGCTATTCCAAGGTACTCCTAAAGCAGCATTTATGCTATACTTTGTCACCGGTATAATAATCCCAGCAACCTTACTATATTCACACTCATTCGGGTTACGCCCTAAATTCGCATAAAACTGCCTCACAGCATCGGGGTACACAGGAGCATCTAGGGTAATTAACTTATCCAAATGCGAAGGTTTGAAATAATCGAGCACATAGGCACGAGATTTACCGATCTTGGTGCGAAGCTTCAAAACCTTGGTCCCTGTCAAAGGCCTTCTGATCTACTTGATGTACCGTTCCTCTGCCTCCGGGTTGAACAAATAGCTACACTCCTCCTCATCGCCTTTCTTGCTATGCTTTTTCTTCCTCATTTTTGCGGCATTCAGAGTAGCCCCTATCACCTCATCATCATCAGGGACCCTCAACTTCGCCTTTCCCTTCTTCTTCCGCTCTTCAGCCACCATCTTAGCTGACTTTCCAGTCTTCCCCACCTCTTCCTCATTTCCACTTTCCTCTTCTAACTGCTGAGAATCAGCCTCCCCGTCAGTATCCTCCTCAGACTCATCAATTTTTTCCGTGCTCTCATCCTCATCATCATCCTCAGTTTTATCATCACAATCACTTCTATCATCAGAATCACTAGACTCCTCAGATTCAGACTCAACAACTGGTTGCTTACCCTTCCCCTTACCTGCAATCTCCTTTGTTTTCATATGCCTCTTCAACAGGCTAGCACCGACGTCTTCCTCGCTCTCCTTGTTGGATTCTACAGTGGTTGGCCGTGCGGGTGTGTCGTTGATGACAAGCTTGGAGCTTTTCCGGCTAGCTGGGTGGTGCTGAACAGGTAGCTTCTGTCGACGCGTCGGCGGCGGCGGCGGCGGTGCCGTTTCTTCCCGTCTGTCACTAGCACGCCTCCCTGCGACCTGTTTCATGCGAGCCATGGGCAGATCGGTCTGCTTTTGTGATGGGTTAGGGTTTCAGTAGACAGAGATTTGGGGATTTTTTGCAAGAGAGAATGTAGAACAAGTTGGGTCGACCCGATTTTTATTTATACTAGAACTTGTTTACGAACTCGCAAACATCAGGTAAATAATTTTCTCTCACTTTTCGAATTCGAATCCAACAAAAACAACCAATTTGCGAATTCGCCAACAAGACATACATAATTTTTACACTCTCTAGCATGTCAACAGTGCAATACCCGATCATACACTCTATTGAGAAAACTTTTGATTTTACCCTATTTTCGAATTCTAAAAGATTAAATGGAGAATTTTAACACACTAACATTTCAACAGAGCAATACCCGATCATGGGCCCTATTTAGAACATCTTTGATTTTACCCTAGTTTCGATTTCGCAACTGGTATATACATTTTGTTTTCGTAATCTTAAACATGTTTTATCTTGTGTATGTCCAACCAGTGAGATCCCCGACCTAGCACCCGAACGAGAACTTAATAACTTTGAAGCAACATTATATTTTCGAATTCGAAAGTAGAATTATAACTTTGGTGCGAACTCGAAGCTTTGGTTGGAGAAAATTTCTTCATTAAATTTCAATAAATATATAACTTAAATATATAATTTATTAAAAACATATTGCCTTTGGATTTCGGTTTCGAAAACCAGTGCATATGATTCAATTACAACCAGTGCAATCCCCGTGTTATAGCCCTAATTAGATATAATTTTGTGCATCAAATGTATGTTGTTTTCGAGTTCTAGAGCTCATGCCAGAAATGGTTTTCTATTTAGAAACAAGCACTACACAGTTTGTGTAATTGCACAGTTTTTTATTCATCGAAAACGTGGTAGGGGATATATTGAATTACTTTTATGGGTAATTTTTTTTATACATATCAAACTCTATCAAATGCATATGTTCGAGTTTCTATATTGCTAGAAACCATAAACCTTACATGTTAGTTTTCAATTAAATATGAAACAATTTCATTAAAACCCTAGCATGAATGACATGAAATTTTCTAGTAAAACCCTAGGTTTCAATTAATGTTGTGCATTTATGTTAGGTTAGTGTGCCCTAGATACATGTATACTACTTCTAATCTTGGAAACTAGTTCGTATTGTTATCATGTAAACCAAATGCACTAGTCTAATATGTAGTGACTTTTGTTTAAGGTGCCGAATGGCTCCCCTAAAGAAGAAGGTTCAAAAAAAATCGGCGAAGAGGGCTAGGGCACAAGCGGCTCGAGAATCGGAGGAAGCACTAGATGGATCTACGTTGCGACCAAGGATTTATTGCCACGAGATAATGAGAAGGATGAAGAAAGGTGTTCTAACACCGATGCAATTCAATGAACTTGGCGAGCCAATCTCACGAGAGAGGAGCAAATGGGCAAGTTGGGTGGGAAAGGTGGCGAGAACACGTATAGATATTAAGTACAACGATTGGCGTCTAGTACCTAAGCCTATGAAGGAAAGGCTTGTCGACGAATGCATGGTAAGCTGCAAATTATTTTAAGAAATTCCATGTATTATATATGTTCATAAATAACAACTAACACCATAACTTTAATGCTTATGTATGCTGCAGCGTCCATTTATAATCGATGCACCTAACATTGAACTTCTCCAAGAGAAGACCATGAAAAGGTTGGGGAAGATTGCAAGAGATTATCGTGCGATGCTTGCTCGAGACTATGTGTTTGGAGAGAAGAAGCACTTGAACCCTAGACTCATATACACAACAATTCCGGAGCAAAGTTGGGAGTTCTTCAAGAAGTATGCCCAAGGATATTATGACGATGTAAGTACTTGAATAAAAAAAATTTCCCTTACAAGTTGATATTTGTTTATCTACAAATTGACATGGAACTAACATGTGCAACATTTATGTTGACATTACAAATCAGGGGTTGCATGCCGCTAATAGTGATAATGCTAAATGCAACACATTGCCACACCGAATGAGCCGGGGTGGGATGCAATTAGCGGTGGAGCGATTTGTGATTAAAGATAGAGAGCGAAGAATAAAAGAGAAGGTTGTGGCCGGGATGCCCGAGGCGGGGGCGAGGGATACAACCCAACCGATGTGTGTTGACGAGATTAAGAACTTCGAGTTATATCTCAAAGCTAGGGAAAAGAAGGGTGGTGGATACGGTGATAAGCCGGAGATGACCACTTTTTTGAGAGATCTAGTAAGTTTAGTTGCATTAGTTTGGAGTTGTTATTTTATCTACACCGTTTCTATAGTTACAACTAATATTTTGTTTTGCCAATTACTTTCCTAGGAGTCAAACAAGGATAAGGCCGATAAAGGGGTCTTTGAACCATCAAAGGAGGGGTTTGACATCTTGAGTGAGTGTTTGGGTCGTGGTGAGCATCCCGGTAGAATTAGGACTTGCGGCTCTTACATCACAAAGCAAGATCTCGTTAACAAGAGTAAGAAATCGAAGCCGTCTAGCAATAGCTTGATTCTAAAGTTGTACGAGGAGATAAAGGAGCTCAAAGCAAGCCAAGGGAAGCGATACATTGCCCTTCACATGCTTGCTAAAAGCAGTAGCACTAAACTCCCCAAGGACCTCGAACACATCACCACACGTTGGGAACCGACCGAGCCCGATTCACTTCTTCGTGAACCATCTCATCATGACCCTTTACCCGCTTCTCCAATAGAAGATGAACATGAGGATGTGCTCGACGATGTTCCTTTTCAACCCTACATCGACCCAAGTGTCCATGAAGGAAACCGTGAATCAATGGTTAGTAAACTATCCTTAATCTAATTATGTTTAAGTACTTTCTTTGAATCACTACAACATATAAGTGCATAATTAGATATTTATGAAGTAGTATTAAATGTTTTGATGTTATATTCAAGGGATCTTATGCATGCTTGCTCTACGTTGACCTTGGAAATTTGAAACCCCCCTTTTTAGTGGCAAATGGCATTTTTGAGGAGTCTATTAGAAAACATCACCATAAGGACGTGCCTGAGGGCTTGAGTGTTGTTTCAATTGTAGACATCTTCTTTGAAAATGCTTTGTTGCCTATTCCCGAACCATCAAACCGATTGCTAAAGGGAACAAAGGGAATGCTTTTGATGTGGCCTAGGAGGCTGATTAGGGTAGAGGGCTTAGGGGAGGATGAGCCGACCAATCTATGTCCATCATCACTAGTCAAGGGTAAACGCATCTTTGCTATTTATTCAACTAAGAAACCAATAGAGGCCAATGTGGAGGACATGCCCCCTTCCCTTAGACTATTGTTTGAGAAGATATCCGACCACAACCAACTTGGGACGTACGACTTCCCTTCTCCTACACCCATATTCGGAGTTGGCAAACTTATTACGCTGTGTTGGGTGGACTTTGAAGACTTGTGGAGGTTTGACATGATAACGGAGACTCTTATGTCTCTATTTCAATGGTACATTTTCTAGTTCATAATGTTTGTTTGTCGGTCGCTTTATTTTATAATTTATCAAACCCCAAATGTCAATTAACAATCCTTGCTCATTTTGTTGAATGAACCTTCTTACACAACATTGCACAAAGTCGCGGTCGGCCTTGGATTGGTTTTCTATGCCCCGAGCATAATCAAGAGGTTGTCCATTCTCGCGAAGAACGACTAGGCTACTTGAAAGTTGGTGTAAGTGATCCTACTAAAGTACTCTTCTTGTTGCCCCTACTCCACAAGTAAGTGAAACCTAAATGGTCTACATTTTTCTTTCAATACTCCCTAGTTTATTAAATTATGTTGTTAATGTGTTGAATTAGGGGACATTGGCGTTTGGTTGTCATTAACAAGACAACTAAACAAGTGTATTGGATTGGTTCTCTCCACCATGCACCCATCCCTTCTTTTGTTCAGATAGCAAAGCAAGTGTTGGAGTTTGTCAATCCCAAGGGTCAATCGGCTTTCGGGGTTCATGAAATCAAGGTTGCCCTACGCTACTAATTTATTTCATTGATTTAGAATGCACATGCCTACCAATGCTAAGTACAAGTGATTTTTTCCCTAGTACAAGAAGCAAAATAGTTGTTGGGAATGTGGTTATTTCACCATGGCGACGGCACTTCAAGTTGTCTCTTCTGCTAAGTTGAACAATAACTTTGAATCGGTGAGTACTTACTATATTATTCCTAACTTGTATTATTATACTTGTTTGCCCGATCATGTTTGTTAAACTTATTTTTTATGCTTCATTTCTTGACTAGCTTTTTAAGAAGGACTCGACTCCTTACACACTTGATGACATGAAGACCGTTATCAACAACTTTGCGTCGTACGTGCTAAATGTTCGGGGTTCAAGACTTTTAAAATAGCATTAGTAAGAACATGGCGTGTGACGTACATTGTGTGGTGGTTTGTTTGTAATGTTGAATATTTTTCCCTTCCCATGGTCATGATGCGCTACAAATATTCGATCTTTTGCTACAATAACGGTCATTTTTTTATCATTAGATGCTATGGTGCATTATGTATTTTGGATATCGCCAATGGTTGGCTTGCTTAAATATGAGTCATTTTTATTACGTAATTTTTGGGTTTTGCATCATCCAATTCTGAAATTGCGCGGTTTCGGCATCGTTATTTTAGTCACCCTAAAAGAAAAACAAATTTATTCACCACCATTTCGATTTCGCAATAATCTGCTTCCCTAGGTTTTCGATTTCGCAAACAATATACACTCCAGAGAACCAATCCAGTGGCATCCCCTATTTTAAGCCCGATAAAACCGACCACATACATTAAAATAACCAGTTTTTCGAACTCGAACATAAATGAAATAGTCAACTACCTTCAGAACTCGAAAAATGTATAATTCATTACTCTATTACACTACCGGAAACATAACAATAAAAACCCTAAAATAAGTTCTTCCGAACTCGAAAATTGACGGGGTTCTCAATTTGAATTTCGAAATCGAAATAAATGAAACCCACACACCCTACTAGCAGCCCTGTTATGAAACTTTTGCAACCTAACTTCAACCTATTTTAGACACCGAAAATATTATCATGTCGCATTATTTTCGATATCTAGAGAATGAATCAAAAGTGCTCATCATAGACAAATACTACGACCTCGTAAATATGTAGCAAATGATGGTCAACTTCAGTTGGGCATATTCAATAGTTTTCGAAATCTAATCCTCCACAAACACTTAACTTGCTACTCGTAAACACTATACTATGTACTCAAACTTTGTGACTCGTAAATTTGATGACATGTTCTTTTTCGAAATCGTGAGTGTGTATGTTTTCTACTTGAAAGTTTCTACTTCAGCTCGGGGACCATAACGCCATGTTTTAAGTTTTCGTTTCGTAAACCCCTGCATTTTTTGTTTTCGAGTTCGAAAAGTATGCACGGCGGGTCCTTCCGCCATGCAAAACTGGACCGCCGATGGACGGCGGTTCCAGTAATGGCGGGTACAACCGCCGTGTATACCCCGGATTACCGCCGTTGGGGTCATCAACCTCCAGTAGTGAATACATTAAATCGCATATTGAATATAACTTCGTCTCATAATCTGCTTGGGCTAATAATAGTGATAGGGCTATATGATTGAGTGAAATAATAGTAAAATTAAATGGGGGCTTTTGCGGAGGAGCAAATTCTGCCTGCTCCTCCTTCGATTGATCTCATTGTTGCAGCAAATATCGTTACTGCACCACTGTTTCAAAGTATGTTAATCCTCACTGCTTTTATTGTCTATGATTTTGAGTAGTTTGCTGATTTTCTCATTTTTAGGGGGTGTTTGGTAAAGTGCCTTTTGGGCTAAAATTAGCTGATTTGACCAAAAAGTGTTGATTTGACCGTCAAACAGCACTTTTTAATGTTTGGTGAATGAGTTTTAAAAAGTGCTTTTTGGACTCAATAGGCTAATTTTCAAAAGGTTAAAAAAGTAGTCTTTTCTACTCAAATGCTCAATAAAATAACTTTTTACCCTTTCTGCTCTATACTAATTATGCAAAAAGATAGAATACATATTGTTGAATATGGTTTTTCGTAGGAAAATTCAAGTGTTCAAAATAATTATGCATCATTCTAATGGTTCAATTAGTATTTCGGGTTGAATTATTATGATTATATTATGGATGTTTATGTTCATTACATTTCATTATAATGTTACTGGTTGGCTTTTTTCATTCTTTTTCATTATAATATCAATAACATTTCATCAAAATTACTCGGAAACAATTGATTTTTTTTTCATACAACTATCAACATGAAACAAGAGAAAGGTTTGAAAAGTCTCTAAAATAAACTTATAATTTACGGTTTTAAAAGAATTTCATGAAAATGTGGATTATATAATAATTTAATTTAATTTATAATAATTCTTACGTTCATTTATAATAAAAAATAGCAATTGATAAATTATGTACATTTAATAAGTGAATAAGTAGTAAAATATATTCACGTACACAAATGTCATTTTGTCCATAAACAGCTATATCTATCAACTAATTTTACCAAACACATTTACAATCAGCTAGTCAAATCAGCCAGTCAAATCAGCTAATACAATCAGCTAGTCAAACCAGATAATGCAATCAGCTAACACCTAACAGCTAATTCCCAAACACCCTCTTAGTCTTTATGTTTGTGAATTAATTGATAGTACACCCTACATAGTGGATGTTGCCTTTCATGTAGATGCGTATGGAATGGGCAATGAGACGTATTGTTGTCTCATGATAAAATGAAGCCTTACTTGCTGCTTTTTCCCCAAGACGATGTATATTTGAGTAATGTTGTTGTTGGAATCATACGAGTTGTTGATGAAATAAAGGTCATTTTATTATAGCATCCTATGTTATGCAGTAGTGGTGGGGGAAAAGCGGTTAGCTGGAGGTAGAAAACTCTTCCAGTTGCTTATCAGTTTCCAGACTGATCAGTTTCTTTAGCAATATCGTGCTTGTTTCAGCTGATCTTTTAACTGGAATGTCACCCCGTCAGATGATTTCTTGCAATTTTGCATTCCCTTGGGGGCCCTTTTTTGTGTTCATCCCTTATGTGCTTGATTCTTGGTTAATGTTTCTATTTTATGATGTTGGTTAGGTAGATTGAGCTTTTTTTTGCTGAAAATGTCACTGAATGTAGCTTTTGTTTCCCAGTGACTTTGAGGTTTTCTTGTTTGTGGTTCTGAAGAGGGGAATTGGCCAATGCCCGAGTGAAGCTGCTACGGTGGCATTTCGGCTATTCTGAGTTTCGCGGGAAGCAGTTAGAAGCTATACAAGTTGTGCTCTCAGGTCTCATTGTGCTGATACTCTTATTTTTGTGCGGATTGGAAGATAGCAGTTTTGTTTTTAATTTTTTTGTGAATTTGCTATGTAGGAAAGGATTGCTTTTGTCTCATGCCGGTGGAGGCAAATCCATGTGTTACCAGATTCCGGCGCTAGCAAAAACCGGCATTGTGCTTGTCATTAGCCCTTTGATAGTAGACCATCTTCTTATCTTGACAAGTTTTACTACTGTGAAGCCTTTAAGCTACACAATTTCCCCCTTTTTATTTCAAATGCAGAAAGAAACTAATTTCTTCAGTTGGTTTTCTTTTCACTCTCCTTAGCTCTAATGGTTAGTATGTTAAATAATTAATATATAGAGTTCTTTTTTTATATTATAAGCTTATTCTCTCTCTCATTTTTTAGTTTAATTTTTTTATATATTATCAGGAAAATCAAGTGATGGCCATGACAGAAAAAGGCAGAGCAGCTGAGTATCTTTTTTTAAAAGTTTTAGCTCCTTCTCCACATCCTTTATTGGCATCAGCTTCTTCTCCACTGCCTTTATAAGCTTCGGCTTCTTCTGCACTGACTTCTTCATAAGTTTAAGGTAAGTTTTATTTTTAATTATTTTATGTGGTCAGTCCTGAAGTATCCCTTTGCCAAAAGAAAACAAAGTATGAGTACAAAATCCAAAACCACGAAAGGAAACTATCCTTTTGTTTCCCTTTTACATCTTCAACACGAACTGATCAAACCAATTGTTTTTTAACTGATTTTAAGACTTAGAGAGTACTCAGAATGTAAAGGGAAATAAAAGAGTAAATCTGAAAATTAGATTTGTCCTATTCATTTCTAAGGGCACGTGTTTCCAAATGGAACTGAAAAAAAAATTAAAAACACTGAACTGAACTGAATTGAACTTAAAATATAAATATGCTAAACTAAACTGAACGGAAAAAACTTATAATATATTGAACTGAACTGAACTGAACTGAAAAAGTTAAATATTGGGTTGAACTGAAAAAAAATTAAATATAGTAAAAAAATCATCATTGACAAATAAAATGGACTGAATCGTACTGAATTGAATAGGAATGGAACGGAATAAAGTGTAATGTATTGAAATAATGACTAAATCCAACCATATTTCATCAAATCACATTTATTTATAACTAAATTGAATTTAAATGAAGTAAAGATTGAATACACTAATAGTATGACTAAATTAAACTGAAATTGATCAATTTACATATGTAAGTGATTGAAATAGACTTAATATTAATTTTAATTAAATTAAAATGAACTAGTTAAACAAATATTCAGATGTATGATAACCACTAGCGTACGAAAATTGCGTGATTTTGTCATATTCACTAATAATGAGCATGCTTAAAGATTTTCAAAGAAATCTTAGAGGAATTTTGGACCAATTTAAATATTCACATTCTTCTCTATGAAACAGTGCGGAAAGGTCATTTGGCAACTTGAAGAATAGATGGCGCATGCTTAAGGTGATGCCTCAAAAGAAGAAGGTGGCAAATGGTCATAATTGTAGAAACAAACACGCTTCATAACCATGTGCGAATGGAAAAGTTTGGAAAAACTGTTGTAGAGCATGATGATAATGTTCAAGGAACGGCGGATAAGGAATTGCTCAACACTCAAAGGATGGAAGAAGTGAATCCAATTCTACTGAAAATAGCACAAAAATTTTGCAGTGTATGCCCTCATGATGAAGATACTCAAGTGAACTAAATGTCAATATTTTGTTTTAATGATGTTTTACAATTTGAATTTATCATTCTCCTAATGATGATTTTGTAACAAGCACAAATTTTATTGCTATTTTGAACTGATCATTCTCTCCACTATGAACTAATTTTGAATTTTAAATTGAATGAATCATGCATCCTTTTTACTTTTGAATTAATTTGATATGGTTTGAAACTGAGTTGATTTGAATAAAAATTAATGTATGACAAAGAGTAATATTACTTCTGAATTACTTTGATCGAACAAGGTTTATTGATTTAGACATACTAAAATACTAATAGTACACCTACATTAGGTTGAATAACATCAACGAACTTTAAAAAACCTGATTTGAACTGCTATGAAATGAACATAAAGTAAATATACCAAACATAGTATGACTAAATTATTTTGGATTGCATCAAATCACATTTTAAAAAAATTAATTTTTTGATCTGATCTGATGAACTGAGTATAAACTGAACTGAATCGAAAAATTGAGTATATATACAGGAAACTTACTAAACTGAAAAATATATAAAAATATGTATTTGAACTTAGCTGAACTGATAAAAAAATATAAATTATTCATCTGAACTGAAAAATATGAACATATTGAACTGAGTTGAACTGAACTGAAAATATATATAATACTGAACTGAACTGAAAAAATAAAAATATATTGAACTGAAAAAAATAATAAAATATTGAACTGCAAAAAAAATAGTTGAACTAAACTGAAAAAATTAAAAATATATATATTAAATTGAATTGGAAAAAAAATTGAATTGAACTGAACTGCTTTACAGAAAAATTCTGACAAACAGACCCTTACTCATCTTTCTACGAAAACGTGAACAAAATTACATTCACTTAAGTAGATCAGTTCATTTAACTACGATTCAAACTAATTCATTAAATTATAATTTATTGAAGTACAAATAAATTTAGACATGCTGATTTTATTTTTTATAGTACATTATTTTTATTTCAATTCAATTTAATTCGGTAAGAAATAATCTTAGAAAAACATGTCCTAAATGTGTATATTTTACGTAAAATCTATATAAGACACTCCATATTATTTTGTAAGAACATGGAAATGGCAAGTTAAAACCCATAATATCTACCCTAATTTCTCCTGAACAGTCAGCCTTTGTTCCTGGAAGAGAGCTAGCTCACAATGTGTTACTTATTCATGAACTAACTGATTTTTTGAATACTAAATCTGGAGGATCCAATGTTTTCTTTAAACTTGATATGGTGAAAGCTTTTGATAGAGTGTCTTGATATTTTTTATCTGAAATTGTATAGAAAATGGGTTTTTCAGATTTCTTTGTGAGTAATGTCATGGGTAACATTAGAGCAAATAATTTTTCATTTTTAGTCAATGGAAAACCTTTTGGGTTCTTTAAGGCTTCTATGGGTTTTAAGCAGGGAGATCCACTTTCTCCCTTCCTTTTTATCCTTCTGACAAAAGCTTTTATAAGAACACTAAGGTTCCTTTTTTAACAGACTAAAATTGACTACTACAAGTTGCCAAATTCAACACAAAAGATAATAAGTTTCATTTTTGCAGATGATACAATGACTTTTCTCAAAGCTAACAGACACAGTCTTGTTAATTTTATGGAATTTTTGAAGCAAGACGGTCTCTGGACTGAGGATTAATGCTGAGAAACCATCTTATTACCTATCTAAGTCAGCTCCAGCTACCTACCACAGAATGATTAATGATCTCACTGGTATGAGTAGAGGTGGTTTTTCTTTTTAAGTACCTTGGATGCCTTGTTTTTACTGGCAATAAAAAGCATTCATACTTCCAACCACTTTTTGATAATATCAAAGCAAAACTAGCATCCTAGCAAAATAAGTGGCTGAATCAAGCAGGAAGGCTAGTTCTTGCAAACCATGTGTTATCTGCTATTCCATTACATATACTTGTAGTCATGAAATGGGTTATCAATTACATGGAGTTTTGGATAGATTACATGTGATATTTGCTAATTTTTTATGGGGTAACTCAGATTATGGACAAAATAAAGTGTGGAGGTTATGGTCTAATATGTGTTATCCATATATTGAGAATGAGTTATCAATTAAAAACCTACACACTTTAATGAACAGTTCTCCCTAAAAATTTGGTGGAAGTTACAAACTGGGAATAGTCCGTGGGGCTTTTTTATGTGGTTTATCCCAGTTTACAGGATGAAATCAAGAACTTGGAGAAGATTCAGAGAGGTGAATGACATTGCTCAGGCAAACACACTCGTTCAGGTAGGTTCAGGTGAGGTCTCCTTCTGGGAAAGAAACTGGCTAGGGCAAGGCATGCTCGTTGATTTGTGAAATTTAGACTCATATATACTGTTGCCTGAGTTAACAGTTAAAGAGTTTTTCTATGATCAACATGATATAGCAGCATCCTTATCTGAGTGTTTCTCTCAGGAAATGAATGATCTTTTACTGAATGATTTCTCTATCTATGAGGGATATAAAGACATGTTGATTTGGAAACCTGAGCCAACTGGAAATTTTAGTATTTCATCATCATATGAACTGTTAAAAGATAAAAATGTGGTGATACCATCTTATAAGTTTCTATGGATGAAATATGTTCCAAAGAAGATATCTATGTTCAACTGGATTTTACTAAACCGATTGATTCCAATGAGTAATATTCTGCAGGAAAGCCATATTTATGTTACATCTATATGCTCTTTCTGTGGAAATAATGGTGTTAAGGCCAGGAAATCCCTTGGAGGAATATCCACGTCCCAAACGGTGCTGCTGGACCGTGGCCTGGGTGGTTGACCCAGGCCGTGCTGCAGCGTCCCTTGATCCGCCTAGGCGACGGATGGATCCAACCTGCTAAGACCAAATGAAACTCTCACGGTCATGGCGGGCGGCGTGTTGCCTTTCCCGCTCCGATGCTTAAGTCAGAAAGCATGTTGGGAGCAATTTGATAGTGAATGGTGAATGGTGAACATACCTCTCTCCTTGTACATTAGTGAGGTATTTATAGAAGGGAACCGGGGCCTGGTCAGTCACATCACGCCGTTAGGTTGTCTAGGAAGATGCTTCTGCCAGGCCAGTTAGGGTTCTAGTCTGCGATTGGGTCTAGCCCGGATGCCATGTGTGTTGAGGGGCCGGGATGAGTCATCATGGATGGCGAGGTACCCAGCCCTGACGGTTCGAGTGCAGGGCTGTTGCTTGGGTCGTTGGACCATTTCGAATAAGCAGGGTCTACGTCGTAACTTCAGAAGAAAGATCAAAGAAAAGTCATCCACTTCTTGCTCACGTTCCCCCTTTTACCTGCAATGTATTCCATGTGGGCAAAGTAGGCTTTCTTAGCCCTAACCATGGAGCCGGGTCACGACGCCGCCTAGGTCAGGCGTCTGGGTCGTAGGTAGGCGGACCTAACAAGTTCCCTCGAGTCCAGGTTGAGTCGGACTGGTTCAGATGTAGGGCTTTAATCTAGTTAGGTGTGATGCTTTTGCACCGTGTCGTGTCTTCACCATGATGGTTCTTACTTGACCCGTATTGTTGATCTGGTTGATGAGTTTGGTTTTGAATATCTTGTCGCCATGGTGCCTCGCCGAGATGGGCGGATCTGATCGCTAGTGTGGTTCCATCCTTGTCCTGGCGAGCCGCCTCGATGGGACATCCGGTTCGTCAACTGATAGTCGCGGTGGGATTCTAGATATTTTTACCGCTTTAGACTCAATATTTGTTCACCATATTTGCCGAGGAAAACTGTTTGCCGAGACACCTTATCGGTTGATCTGGTTGATGAGTTTGGTTGATCTGTTTGGACTCAATGTTTGATGAGTTTGCTGAGACACCATGAGAAAAGTAGAGCACACGGAAGTATGGAACTAGAGTTTGTGCGATAAGGTGTTTCAGAATAGAGTTTGAGAGTATATAAAAGGTTTTTGCCTTTTTCTATATTGTATCGGTATCGGTAATTTTGAATAATAATAATTATTATTAGAGAGAAGAAGAAGATGAATAGTATTAGATATTACATATATATTTATCACATAATAATAATATATTATTAATTACATATTGTAATATGTTAATGGGTCTGGATATGGATATGGATCCGGGTCTGGATCTTAATACCTTATATCCGTATCCATACCCGTTTATTGAAATCTAGATCCAGACCCGATCCATATCCGATGGGTCTAAAATTTTTGGATCCAAACCCGACCCACAGGGTCTAAATCCGCAGGATCTGGAGCGGGTCCGAGACCCATGATCATCCCTAATCACTAGCTATCCAATTCATCATCCGGACGCGCCAACTGGGTGACTGGTCTTCTCACCAGCATCTTGATGGTGGCCTGGGCTGATCTTTGTTCCGTCCTTTCTTTGACAGGATCGGCTATCCAGCTTCATTGCCCACCTGGTCTCCCTTCCCCCTCTTTCTAGTGAGAGTTGAAGAACTCCCATTGGCTAGATGAGGGAGCTTATGTGGCGTAAAGCTCATATGTATCAATTTAAACCTTGGGTGCTCCGACAAGCCTTAATGGGGTTGTTCGCGTCCTCACCTGCAAAGGGCTCGTGAAATATCGAGGTGATCGAAACTACGGCCCTGGCTGGCGGTCGGAACCGCGTTCTAGGATGGCGGAACCGTGGCCCGGGATGGCGGTCGGAATTGCGATCTAGGATGGCAGAACCATGGTCCATGATGGCGGTCGGAACCGCGATCTAGGATGGCAGAACTGTGGCCCGGGATGGCGATCGGAACCGCGATTTAGGATGACGATCGGAACTGCGATCTAAGATGGCAAAATCGTGGCCCAAAGTGGCGGTCGGAACCGCGATCTAGGATGGCGATCAGAACCGTGATCTAGAATGGTAGAACCGTGGCCCAGGCTGGCGGTCGGAACCGCAATCTATGATGGCAGAACCTTGACTCAGGCTGGCGGTCGGAACCGCGTAATGAACCACCTTGAATTGGCAGGGCAACCCATGTAGACTTGATCCATGACTGTGGCACATGGCCAGGGCATGGATTTCATCACGTGGGTTGTGCACAGCCTAGCTCCCACGTACACCTTGTCTTGACGTGTCCCCCGGCCTTGGCGCTCGGCCCAGTCCGGGACGTCCTTGACAGGTTTTGAGCTATATTCTATGTGATCCATGGTTCAGGCATTTGGGTCCGTCCGAGTTATCATCAGGAGGCTTGTAAGCTGCCTCACTATGTGATCCGCGGTACGGGCACTTGGCCTAGTCCGGGTCATCATGAATGGGTTTGTTAGCTACCTCACTGTGTGATCCGCGGTTTGGACACTTGGCCTTTCTTGGTCATCATAGATGGGTTGAGTGTCGCGTGGGTGGCTGAGCCTTTTGCCCGGATAGGCGATCTAGGCGGTGAGCCCATTTAGATCGATCTCTTGCCCGGGTCGTCGATCTTGACGATGAGCCCTTTTGGATTGACCTCATGCCCGGGTCGTCGATCTGGGCAGTTAGCCATTTTAGATTGACCTCTTGCCCGGGTCGTCGATCCGGGCAGTTAGCCTTTTTGGATCGACCTCTTGCCCGGGTCGTCGATCCGGGCGGTTAGCCTTTTTGGATCGACCTCTTGCCCGGATCGTCGATCCGGGCGGTTAGCCTTTTTGGATCGACCTCATGCCCGGGTCGTCGATCTGGACGGTTAACCGTTTTGGATCGACCTCTTGCCCAGGCCGATGATCTAGGTGGTTAGCCGTTTCTTTTGTCCGCCGGGGAATGTTTTTGGGTTATCGAATGATATTTATTACCTTCCCCGTCTTGGATGGGCATGCGCTTTGCGGCGTGTCGTCCATCTTGGGTTGATTAGTCTGCCGGCCAAGGCGACCAGTCCCATTAGGTTTCTTTGTTTTTGTTTTTTTTTAAACTTGGGGTCGGTAAACCCTGCCCAAGTCACCAATCTCTTAGAAGTCATGCTTCTTTTTGGTTTTTGCTCCAAAACCAGTACTGCTAAGTAGCTGACTTTGATCGTCGGTCCTTGCCCGGCATGAGCCTTCATTAAAGAAAGCCCACCTTTTATCCCAACCGGTTGCTACCCGTGTTTGGGAAAGGATATGGAATGTTTTGTGCATGTTTTGCGTCCGAACAGATCCACGCGTATGTTCAACGCACGGGACGGGCGGCTAAGCTGCAATCCCGGGTCGGCGGTCATGGTCATGGCCGTGTCGACCGACTTGCCCGTAGATGTGAAGTGTGTCGAAATCCTTTTTCGTTTCTTCGGGTGGCTATCTTGGTTCTGTAACGATGAGGTTTTCTAGATACTTCACGATTCAGGTGATGATCCGTTTGGCAATTTGCTTGATCCTCGGTTTAGGTCGTTGACCCAAGCCGAGACCTCGTTTTGCGGGATCGATAAGATAACATTCATTTTAAGTGAGACAGTGCATGCTTAATCTTATAACAAATGTGCAGCCTTTAAATATATGCTTTCTTCGCAAAAGAAAATAATTTTCCCCAAGACCACTCCCTTATTTAAGCAAAAGTTGTGATCTCTCTAGGAATTATGCTTGAGAAGATGTCATGGGACTAGCATTAAGATACTGGGTGGTGGGGAGTACCTTTTAAGAGGGGTGGTTCACCCATCATGGTCGGAAGTTTGTAGGCATCGCTGACATGGACTACGGACACTTTGCAAGGTCTGGGACGGACCATGTTGTTACACCATGCCACCCAGATGATGACCTTGGGCATTGAGTGGGATTGGCCTCGTCGTCTGGTCGGCTCGCCTAGTTGGCTCAGTTCTCTAAGAGATGCTTCTGATCTAGTTGGCTCACCAGGTTGCCATGCACTCATGTGTCTGCGTCATCACCTAGGTCCTAATTCTGGATGGGTCGGCCCACTTTGGCGGCTGCTCATCTATCCCGTCCCTTTGGCAGTCTACTCTGAGATAGATGGAGACGGGTCACGTGACTGGATGGGAAACTTTACTCGCCCAATTCGTCCTTTGGTAGGAGTTGCGTCTAGATGACTCTCCTTATCACGAATGGGTTTTGACATGGAGCACGCACAAGCTTGTATATTGGATGAGGACGCTGAACTGGGTTGATAGAACGGCTTCAAGAAGTGGACATGATCGATGAACTAGGTGGCTGACCTTGTCGCCGAAATGGGTCGACGAACTAGGTGATGTCACCGAAGTGGGTCGATGAACTGGGCGATATCGCACTGAAGTGGGTCGATGAACTGCGCGATGTCACTGAAGTGGGTCGATGAAATGGGCGACGTGGCTGAAGTGGGTTGATGAACTGGGTGATGTGGTATTCAGCTTTCCAAAAATGGCCTACACCATGCCACATTAACACTCAGCACTCACCAATGGAGCTCACTACAGGAAGGTAACTTATGACCATGATGGTATTCAGAGAGGATGTGTCGGTTTATTTTTCATGCATGACTTGCGACGAGTGGCATGATCACAATCAACTAATTTGGGCGGCGAGGTGGCCCGCCTAGTACCCATATATGAAGTTACCGATGTGGGCATATCATGGCCGGTCGTTGATGACCTTCATATATACGTTGTCTTGTCTGCGCGATGACCGGTCCGCTTGTCTGGGCACGGCGCCTACTCCACTCATCTGGGCGCGGCGACCTGTCCGCTTGTCTGGGAGGCTTGACGCATTGGCTAGACAAAGTCAAAGTGCGGAATCTTTTTCCCTTTTTTTTCAGGATCGTGCCACTTTGTACCATACAAATATGGCAGAGGTATGATATCCTCTTCTTTCCCTTTTCAATAGCTCTTTTCACACATATATGGGGACTTGGCTATAAAGGTCAGATTTTTGATGAAAATCTTCCTTTTGTGGCTAAAGAACGAACAGGTTTGATGTCTTTAAGCTTTCTTGAAGCTATTCTTGACAAATCTGAAGGTTTTCGACTCTAAAGGTTGGATTTTGGTGAAATTCTACTCTTTTTTGGCTAGAAACGAAATGGGCTTGCTCTCTTCAAGGTTTTTGAAGGTATGCATAACAGATTTGAATGTTTCAACTCTAAAGGAGGGATTTTTTGGAGAAAGTCATCTCCTTTTTGGCTAAAAAGGAATGAGCTTGATCTGTTTAAGCTTCCTTGAAGCTATGTTTAACAGATCTGAAATTTTCGGCTCTAAAGAAGAAACTTTTTTGGTGAAAGTTTGCACCTTTTTACCAAGAAACCAACTTAGAGCCTCTTTGATTGCTCGGACTTGGAGATGTGCTTCGGTTGTGCTCGTTGGAGGCTGATTCACTCATAATTCTGAGCTGCATGGGTGACTAGGCGTTTAATCCCCACAGACGGCGCCAATGTTAAGGCCTAAAATCCCTTTCAGGAATATCCACGTCCCAAACGGTGCTGCTGGACCGTGGCCTGGGTGGTTGACACAGGCCGTGCTGCAGCGTCCCTTGATCCGCCTAGGCGACGGATGGATCCAACCTGCTAAGACCAAATTAAACCCTCACGGTCAGGGCGAGGCGGCGTGTTGCCGTTCCCACTCCGATGTTTAAGTCAGAAAGCATGTTAGGAGCAATTTGATAGTGAACAGTGAATGGTGAACATACCTCTCTCCTTGTACATTAGTGAGGTATTTATATAAGGGAACTGGGGTCTGGTCAGTCCCATCACGCCGTTAGGTTGTCTGGGAAGATGCTTCTGCCAGGCCAATTAGGGTTCTAGTCTGTGATCGAGTCTAACTCGGATACCATGTGCGTTGAGGGGCCGGGATGAGCCACCCTGGATGGCTAGGTGCCCGACCCTGAGAAATGGTGATAATCTGCAACATGTCTTTAATGAATGCTCTTTTACTCAGAGATTGTGGATACACTTTCACAATATGCTTGATCTTACTCCAGAAATATTTGCTAATCTATGGGATGCCACTTTTTGTGACATGGACCATATGGTGTAGTAGAACTTCCTATTTATATGTTCAAGTAAGACCAAGTATCCACCTTATAATCAAACACACACTGATCAATTTTCAGAATGTACTGAAAGCCCATAACTTGAAATGGAAGCAATCAGAAGTCAGCACTCTATACTTTGAACTACTGAATCTAACCATTGTTGGCTCTTCAAGCAACATAATTGGCTTTGTGAAACAGGTTCACTGGAATCACCCTACAAGGTTCAAGCTGAACATAGATGGATCCTCACTTGAAAATCAAAGAATAGCAAGAGCAGTCTTGTCATCAAAGATGGACTTGGAAGAGTGGTAATTGCTAAAGCAGTTTACTTGCACACAAAAACTAGTTTGGAGGCAAAGACTTTGGCACTGATTGAAGGGCTTCAAACTGCATACCATGAGGAGATAGAAGACTTTCAAGTAGAAATTGACTCCTTAGTCCTATTAAAGCTGATCAGGAGGCAATTCAAAATTCCATGGAAATTGGAGCACTTAATCAGAAACATCTGGCAATTAGTAAGTGATTTCTGTACACCTTCTTCTACTACTTTTGAGCATATATGCAGGGAAGTAAACTCTGTTGCAAATGTTCTTGCAAGAATAGCAAGTAGGGATTGACAGAATACACTTTTTACACACGAAACAATCCCAAGTAAAGTTAGAGGATTAACTTTATTGGACAATAGAGGTGTTCCTATCTAAGAGTATAGTTACTTCTGAGTTTTGTTTTCATATTTCAGGCGCAAGGCCAAAGCTGGAACTATGTTACTGTTGTTGATGCAATATACTGCAAATGAGAGGATGTCAAGCACATGGCATTACATGCCACACATGAAGAATCACGCATAGAAGAAGTCTTATGAAACTTGCCACTCCTAGTTTAGAAAAGTATTATTTTATCCTCCTACTCGTCAGCAGAGTTGGGTTTCGCCTAGCGCTCCCTAAAATGCTTGCGAGTCTCGTGTCCTCAAATCGACAGGGTTGAGTTTCGCTTAGCGATGTCTAAATTACTTGCTAGAGTAAACATGTGATTCAAAATTTCACTTTCATATTTACATTACCACAACATTTGTATAACTCTTTTTTAGCCCATGGAATTTTTATTAATGGTTTAGTGAGCCCAATAAAATTCACTCCACTTCACTAATGGTTTTATTTTTTAAAAAAAATATAATGGCTTAAAAAGCCCAATAGAGTTTCTTGTGTGTAGAAAAGCAAAAAAGAGTGCTAAAAGAAAGATGGTCCCAATTGTTTAAACTGCAATATTAGTAGTAGTTCTATCTCATCCTAATCAGTACAGTTGATTTTCACACTATCCAACATCTTTGGCCAACCGTATTTTATTTACTTATATTATCAAAAAATTAAAATTTAATATTTGAATACTCCATATTGTGATTAATCTAACGATACTAAATATGATAATATTAATGATTATATGTATTTAAATAAGTGGTCAAAATTTAATAATAAATAGTGTCAAATAATTAGAGCGTATCATTATGTGAGACGGATGGAGTACTAATTTAACTTTAAGACTGAGTTTTGTACTCATCTTTTAATTTTAGATATTAATTATTTTTTAAAAGTAAAATTATACAACCCATATTTACATGATCAGAAAGTTACTGCTCTGTAATGTATCTGATACACTTATACCCCCTGACTGTACTTTGACAAGCTTCTGTGATAACAAACAATTTTTTCTTTCTAACATTACACCACATCTGCCCTCTTCCAGTGTTTTAATTTTACAGATGGTGCAATGTATACCACTTAGGCTGGACAGACTTATTTGGATGCCTGATGCAAAAGGGGAATTTTCTTTCAGATCTGCTTATAAAGCAGTTGCCCCCACAAAAAATGTCTCTTACACTTTAAACCAGCTGTGGAACTCAAGGATCCAAAAAAAGATAAGTGTCTTCATGTGGAGAATGGTAAATTTATTTATCCCTTTCCCTGATGTGCTTATGAAAATGGGTTTCAACTTACCATCAAAATGCTGTGCCTGTGACAATTCTGATCATCTTGACCATTATTTTAACAGTTGCCCTTTGGCTATTTCCTTATGGTCTGATTATCACTCTATGATTGGGACTGCTCCTATTAATTTTGCCAATATATGGGATAGACTGTCCTACTATATGTCCTTTCAAGGATCCACTAAACTTCACACTACACTGTCAAAAATTGCTCCATGCATTATTTGTTGGTTTCTGTGGAAGGCAAGATGTTCTTACATTTTTGATGAAGTCAGTCCTAATATTATAAGTATTAAAAAGGCCATTAAAGACCATATTTTCCTCACTTTCTGTGCTAAACCTATGGCATCTAATGCTCAACTGGACATTGAACTATCTAACCTAGGTTTCCTACCACTGCATGCCAGACCACCTCAGCCAGTGATTAGGGCAATCAAATGGATTCCCCCTATCCATGGTTTTTTAAAAATTAATTCTGATGCCTCTTGGCTTCAGAACAAAAAGGCTGGTCTGGCTATAGTTGTTAGAAACTCTGATGGTGATCTAATATGTGCTCTCAGTTGTGTAGTCATGGCCCCCTCTGCATTGCATGCTGAATTTTTAGCTATTAAAGAGGCTATACAGTGGACAATTGCTTCATTAATTCCTTGCATTATTGAGTCAGACTGCCTTACAGCAGTTAAATCCATCTCTGATCCTCTCCAAGCTCCCTGGCCAGTGTATGATCTGGCTTCTGACTGTGCTTTAACTATAAACTGTCCTATTTTTCACACTATGAGACAGGGAAATCTATTGGCTGACTCCATTGCAAAGTCTGCTATTACTGACAAGATAGGTCCTCAGCTCTCTACACATGTGCTATCTCAGGCAGCAAGAGGCCTGCTGTATCTGGATAAGGTTGGCTTGCCCTCTCTCAGACTATCTACTATTACAGATGCTATGTAATGTGTTTGTTCTTGTTTCAGCTATACAGTCTGAGGGACATCTATACTCTGCTATGAAACTTCCAAATGCTCAGCCTCCTAGTTTGTTATCTAAGTTCACATCTATGTTTTTACTCCTTTGCTCTTGTGTGGTTGGGTGCCGCTTAGTGTTTTGTCTTTACAATTCGCTTAAAGGCTTCCTCACACAAAGGTTTAGGTGTATTACTAGTATATCACTCCATAGACTTAGGGTGTGTTTGGTTCGCAAGGTTTTTGAGAGTCTGGATTTTTTTTTGGTTTTTTGAGAGTTTGGGTTTTTGTTTAGGATTTTGAAAGTCTGGTTTTGCAAAATCCTTGTTTGGTTGGGTTGAGTTTGTGAGTATAGAACAAAATTCTTGATTGGTTTCTAGGATTTTGCAAGTCTGAATTTTGAAAAACTTGGTGAACCAAACAAGATTTTACAAAATTGGACTTGGATAGTCCAAGTTTTGCAAAAACTTGTCCAACCAAACACACCCTTAGTTTTAGTCTATCTTTTGGAAGCATGGCTATATGCTTCGAAAGCTATAAGCTTTCCTTTTTGTCATCTCTTGATGTATATACTTTGACCTTATTTGGTCTTTTTATAGGTTTGGGGAACCTTATAAAAACTCCCCCCATCTAAGGATGGTTTAATCCAAAAAAAAAAAAAAAAAACATGATCAGAAAGTTAAACAAGAGAATGGTTCTATCACTCGGCCGTCAGTGCTCCTTATGTAAATAAAGAGGTGATTATCTTTACAGTTGTCTTTTAAATATGGAGTACTATTTGTTCATGTAAAAAAGAATTCGCTGGAAATTTTGATCATTTCTTGTTCGTTCTAGCATAAAAGGTGGGTCTTTTGCAGCTCTGATTTGAAGGTCGGAGAGGGGGTTTCGATCTTCAGGTGAACTTCATTCAATTTACCTCCCAAAATTAAGCTACATCAGCTTTTCAGTTTATGCGAAATGATCCTGGCATTCAAATTCGCAATTGTATGCAGAGCAGACCTTTTTGTGTAGCTGTTTACATCTCTTAACAGTGAAAGATTTGATCTTGCGTGTCTAATCTTTATGGTTTTAAGCACTTAGGTTAGGCTTATTGGTATTCAGGAACTCAAAGTGAAATTATTGAAATCCGCAATTGTTAAGTTGAATGCAGAGCGGACCTTTCTGTAGAGTTGTTTACATGTGTTTTTAACATAAAAAATTGGATCTTTCATGTCTAATCTTTATTATTTAAAGCATTTAGGCTTATTGGTATTCAGGAACTCTCAAGTGGTTCGATTAAGTATTCATTAATTTGTTCAATTGATCAGTAGACTCAGTCCTGATTTTCTCAGGGTCTACGGACGTCCCTTTCCTCAACCTTAGTTATGTTTGATCTCGTAGCTCTATATATTTGCTTCATTTCTCTCCAGTCTACCTTTTCTTAGACTCTATCTTCGTTGTTTACCCTGGAAAGACCAGAGATGCATTATGTGCAAGGTTTTGGTTAACTTATTTGTCAATAATAGAGAGGGAAATGATAATTTTTCAAGCTTTCTTTATTATTTCTCTTTCTTTCATATTTGTAAACTGAATACTTGTTATCTGTCTCTGTCCGCATACAAATATGTCATTAAAAACGTATTCTACACAATATATAATGTACATGTGTTACACTTGAGGTTGTACTTGCAGTATTAGACATTTATTGTATGCTTTGGATCATAAAAGCTACTCATAGTCATAGCTTAAAGTCCTATACTCATAATCTTTGTTTACATTTCCAATGACTGCTAAATGGATTTGGTCGATATTTGAATAATAGCCCGATGGACCATGTAAAACTTGTTTTTTTCTTCCTTATTATTGGCTCGATATGTATGGACTTCTAGTTTTCAGTATTGAACTTTTTGTAGCTGTTACCATTCTGCTTGTCGATCCACAACAAGAAAATAGAAAAGATGTGCATAAAATGTTGATTTTAAGTGTTATAACATAATTCAGTGGTCGATTCCAATTTTAGGGATCCTTAAATTATCACGTGTTGGTTTAAATAACTTCCAACCTCTGTGTCCTGTCAGGTTTAAATCAAACTTAATAATTTTTATCCAATTATGATCCATTGATAAGTTTCTTAGGCTGTGTTGGATTGGGTCATGACCTGTTACTTCAACCATCTTGTTTGTTTCCTCCCCTAATGTTTGGTTTGTGAAATTTGCAGCATTATGTTTCCTGGTATATAGCTGACATGTGATTTTAGTGTTCCTACTTCTATTTGTTCCGCTTAAAGGAATCCTCTGAAATGCACGCTTCTTTAATTTGTGTTGAATATAAGTGGTGTGATTCTGCCATGATGTTTTGCACTTTGTTGTTGAGTTCGTGAGTTCTGTATGCATGAAAGTACTCAGTTTGCATGGCAACTAGTCATTGGAAGTTAGCTCATATCTATAAGAAAACATGATAATCTAGGGCATCTTGCAACTTCGACTAACTTGTTACAATGTCATAATAGGGCATCCTAACTTGGGCCATTCAATATTTGTTGGATTTCTTGCTTGTTTAAGGTGGTTTCTTACATAGAAATTGATGTAAATCTAAGTACATGATAATTGACATTGATTTTATTGTGTTTACACTTGGCTTAGCTTGAAACTGAGTATTATTTGCGAACATTTAGGGATTTTAGAAGCTTGAAGATGTGTCCTTGCCCTGGCAAATTTTTATCCAATCTATGTTTCTAGAGCACTAATCATTATTCGGATCATGTGACTTTTAGATTTGAGTGATATAGCTCTTGTACTGAGGCTCTATTTGTGTGTTCACATTCTGTTAGACTTAGTAATGAAGGTTCTTCTGCTGCAAATGTGATTTCCAGTGAGGTGAATAATGTTTTCTGAGATTTGACCCACACCTTACCGAGCAATAAATTTACAACTTTATTGCTGATTGATTCAAAATTTTACATTGGTTTGTATATACAACAGGTGTCTCGAGCAGAAAAATGGAATCTTTGAAGAAGTGTTCTGAAGCAATAGCCTTTGCTAAACTAAACAAAGAGGATCTTCAGAAGATAATAGGTCAGGTGAAACTCGAATGCCAACGTATTGATGACCATTCTAGAATGATGAAGGATTTGTTCACTAAGTATTCAAGTGAATTGGAATCCAAAGAGAAAAATTTGAAGGCTGTTCAAGAATCACAGATTCAAAAGGCAAAAGAGCTGGATTCAGTAGAAAAAAAACTGAGGTTGAGAGCAGAAGAGATTGAGTCAAGAGAGAAAAGGCTTAATGCAAGGGAAAATGAGGCTGATGTAAAGGAACGAACTTTGCAAGAAAGACAAAACAAGTCCGGCTCAAGAGAAAAAGAGATCGACTCTAAACTGAAACTTCTGGCAAGAAGAGAAATTGAAGCAAGAGAGAGTGCTGAATATAGAGTAAGGCTTTTGGAGAAGAGAGAAAATGAATTGGAATCTGAACTGGAAAAAAAAAAAAAAGATTTATAGTTGAGCTCCTTAAGAAAGAGGGTCAACTTGGAAATCGTGTTAAGGAAAATGAATTGAAGCAGCGATTTTCAGACTTCAAGTTGAAACTTGTCTTTAGGAAGAAATCCCTTGACCAGTATATTCAAGAAACAGGGTCAAAGAGCTCAGTTAAACCCGCACAAGTGGTGAAGGATAGAAGGAAAAGATGTTTGAACTCTACCATCTCTGATGCTGATCAACGGATGAACAAGGATGGAAGTGGCAACAAGCAAGCCAGAAGAATTTGCTATGGTGACGGATCAAATGGACGACTAAAAATTCATGCTCATGAAAAGTCTGGTAAAGTTTCTATTCCTGCGATACAAATTCAGAATGAGCTCGATGGAAGGGAATTAGAGGTTGAGAGGACTGTTGTCGAAAGAGGGAGTGAGATAGCCAAATCTGCGCAGGGAATGCGCATAGAAGGAAATGGAAGAGGTTGTGGTGATGCCTTATTTTTTATGGACTCACAGAGGCAAGATGGGAAAAGACGATGCTTTGATGGATTGACTGAACACATTGAAGCTTCTCCCCATCCTCAAAACTCAGGTAATGTCTCAGACAAAATCTTTAGTTTGATACGTTTCTTAGTAATTTCTTGTTAAAAGTTTTATTTTTATTTACCTTAATATTTTGATTTTGTTCATTAGGTTCTGTGTAGATGAGAAATTGCCCTTGTCTCATATCTTTGTATATTCATTATTAGGTTCAAATGTTGATTTAAAAGCAGAGACTGGTCAAAATCTGGTAATTGCTGAGGAATCTGAGTTAAGAAACATAGGTTTGATCGATCGAGAAAGCGTGATCGCTTTGAAGGAGCGGAATCTAGTGGAAAGAGAAGGTGAATTCATTGAACTTGAGTCAAGAAAGGCAACATTGGTCGATATATACATGGCGATCTCCCCTAAAGAGAGAAGCCGTGTGGAAAGAGAAAGTGAGAATGCCAAATCTGCGCAAGGGATATGCATGGAAGGAAACAAAAGAGGTTCTGCTGATGAATCTGCAGCTGAAGTCATTGTTATGGAGCCACTAAGGTGTGATCGGAAAAGGCTATGTGTTGGAGATAAGTTGACTGAACACATTGAATCTCCTACATGCCTTATAAAATCAGGTAATGTTTCTGGCAGAATCTATTTCTTCTTCCATTGTTAATTGTAATCTACCTTTTTTAAAATGTATCTTAGTATTGTTATGTCAAATGTTTTGCTTGCCTTGATTAGGACCATTAGGTCCTGTCTAGATCCATGATGAGTAATTGACAGTTTTATGTCTTTGTGTTTTCATAATTAGGTCCATTAGAAGCAGAGACCAGTATGAATGTGCTAATTGATGAGGATTCGAAATCAAATTCAGATTCGTTGGATAATTGTCCATTCCATGTTGGAGATGTATGGTGGTGTTTTGATCCAAAAGATAGCCTGCCTAGGTCACAAGTTCAAATCCGCGGGATTTTCCCCGACAGGGATGGAGAAGTGAAGCTTAAGGTTATGTGGCTTAAACCTTGCCCAATGTACAGTGGTGAGATGGAGTGGATAGAAGCACAGTTGCCAGTAACTTGTGGACTTTTCTGTGGCTCGAGAGTGAGTATTGAATCTCCTAGTATTTTATCTCATCTAGCTTCCTTTTATGGCAATGGTCCCTGGAGAATAATTCCTCGTGTAGGAGATATTTGGGCCATATACTTGGATTGGGATATCCGCACTTGGAGTTCAAATCCAAAAATCCACCAATACTGCAAGAGAGGAATGAGCTCGATCCTCCAAACTTTTCTCAAGAGAATCGAGCTCATTCCTCTTCCTCTCCAAAATTTTCTGTTCCAAAGTAAGCTCATCTTCCCTTCCCTGTAAAAGGTTCTCTTTTAATCCAAGTTCAATTCCCCAGTTCTCCAAACGCTTCTCTAAAGAATCCAAACATGCCTTTCGGTCTAAGACTTCAGTTTCCTTCCTCTCAAATCTTGTTTCCTGTGCTCTTAAGCATTCAGTCAGAGAGGTGTTGGCTGATTCGAAGTGACACAATGATTTTTCACATTCAAGGTTAAGCAATCCCATCACGCTATGAAGGCTGTCTTTGTTTTTCTGGAACAGCTCTGTTGTCTCCGCGATCTTCTCTAGAAGACTCATATCTGGCACCTCCCTATCCTGAGTTACCACCAGCTGCAATTACAAGTTCATTGAAAATTTCAAACAGTCTACAGAAACAGAAACAATCTACATTCAATAAACATCAATTTATTAACCACACATGAAGAATCACGTTGAGCACTCAGATTCTTAAAATAATCAAAGAAGCAAACAACTCCAGTCAGATTCTGGGGACAGCCAACCATGCATACAATCTTGTACAACTATATACCAATCTAATAAAACAAAATGAAGATTAGTAAACGTTACACAACCTGAAGATGATGATCTCCTCCTGCAAGGTTGGTCATTTAGAGAAGCAAAAGAGATAGGTGTTTTCTTAAGAGAAAAACAGATCCAATCTGCTAAATCAATGTTATCGGGAAGAGCTCTGAAATGTCTCCACTTTATACCCAGAATGGAGTAAAAGAGCCAATGGACAATTAATTGCGCTCTTGACTTTTGTCACCGGATTCTCTCCAAATTACAGTACTAATAATCAATTCCACCCATTCCACTATGTAACCATTTAACAACAACCATAATAAGTGAAATTTGTAATAAGCGAATCTAAAATTCAAAAATATCCTTAAGCGGAATCTAATAAATGGTACTTACGTTGTTACGTACGTACATTCATGGTTAAAAAATTTAATAAAATGGAGGTTATAATTTTAGAAAAAAGTATATTGATCGAGACCGATTATTAAATAAAATAAATTAATATTAAGTGGATTAGTTCAATTCAGTCCAATTTAATTCAGTTTAATTCAATTCAGTAAAATATAATTTAATGAAATTTAGATAGACTTACTAATTATGTTTTACATTACATTAATTAATTTACATAATTTTAATTCAATACATTTCGGTCAGTGAGAAATAAGGCCACGGAAACTGATAACTATAAAATTAAACATTTATATTCATGGAAATCTTAAGTATCAATAAACTATAAGAATAAATTTCCTAATCTTGTTTGAATCGGGACAAGTCTTGATTCTGGTGAACTGGTTTCATTTGAAACTAACTCCCAATTACTCAAGTATTACCAGTTGAAAAATTAAAATAAATAACGAAGTTCTCAAAAGTAAGTCATCTAGCAGACCATAATTAATATGATTTCACAAAAGAAAAATAAAACATACCATAATTAATATGATCAGTATTACGACATGTGTAGTGACGTATTTTTCCAGCTGTTAAATAGACTATTTGGACAATTTTCTTCAATATATTTTAACCATGTATAACCGCCGTTCAATATCATTTATAATTTTCCATTAATATTCTGAATAGTAAATATACCAAATTCAATTTAATTGAATGAACCAAAATTACATAATTAACCAAATCAATTGAAAATCAGGAAATAATTACGAAAACAGGTCTAATTAAATCTGAATGATACATATATAATCAAACAAAATAGTAAATTAATATAAGCAAAATAGTAAAAAAATAAATATTATGGTATGATTGGGAAAAAATTCCAAGTAAAAACAATTAAAATAAAAATTATAAAATTAATCACTGATTAAATCCTAATTAAATCATACTTAAATATACTACGAAAATTTGAATTTTTACTAAGGTCCTTCCTCCTTAGTAAGGGAAAAAGGTAAAAATTTAGGGGGAAAAAATAGGGGAAGATAGAAAAAACTAAAATTTGGTCAAAAAACGGTAAGAATAACTATTTAATATTAATATGGAGGACGAAAAACTTTTATAAAGGTGGAAGGAGGAGGAGGAAGAAGGAATATATTAAAAATCTATTACGATTCAAGTTTGTAATCGATTAGGAATTAAGTTTCTATAAAAAAAATAAAAAATTTGTCCAAGAAAATAGGGAGAAAAATTAGGGTATCAAAAAAAAATGAGAATAACTTTTTAGTATTAACATAAGGATGAATCGGAAATTTAACTATTTTAAATTAATTTTTATCTCAAAACTGAATTGGAATATAACATTTAATAATGTCGTATATAATTTTGCTATATATCTTTGTCAGATTTAAAAATATCATATACTTTTTACATATCAAAGTTTCATAGCTTGTATTTATATCTTAAAAATATAAATGATACAATATCTTCTAAACTAATTAGACAAAAATCAAGATATGCACATTTAATTGGGACTGAAGAGTAGTTTTTCTGCCTATGAGCTAATAAAATACTTGTCTTTTGAAACCAAGATTTTAAAATAGTAATTGGATACTTTGGAATTTTTATTGCAAAATGCAAACAAACATTAAACATCGTCATTCCTTCTTCGAAGGAGAGTTGAACACTGAAAATAAGATAAAATGGAGGTGGTCTGCATTGTCCTCGAGCTCAAAGCAGAGCAGGAGGTAAGGCCCTGTGGTCAAGTTGAAAGACACCGGAATTCCCAAAAGAGTGCACTTTATGAGAGAATCTGTACAAGCTTCTCGATTCTATCTCAAATGAGTCCTTGCTTCGCCGCTGAAATGAGCAACCACTGACTTTGTCCAAGTAGGCAACTTGAACATCCACAATTGAAGAAGAACGGGTCCGAGGATATGACAGAATCTCTACAATATCATACTCGCATCTTCCATGGATATCTGGATGCCAACTCCATGCTTTCATATCCCAATCCTTGTAGATGGCCCAAGTTTCACCTTTATATGGAACTATTACGTACGGATTTCCATCACTGAAGATGGGCTGGAATAAAATTTGACGACATATCATACTTGTTCCGGAAGGTTCAAAATCTCCACAACCGACCGGCAAACCTGCCCAAATCCAATGCGCGTCGCTTGGATATCTTGCACGAGGTCTCATCCGTTCAACCTGAATGCGAGCATTTGGACCCTCCCCAATCATACCGAGGATTTTGACACATGTTCTAGGCATCCCATCTATTGCATCAAAACATGTCCACATTTCTCCAACAGCAGGCACCCTCACTTGTGAATTGGAGGTCTTTGTGTGTAACTTGTTATCATAACCTGCTCATGCCCAATCATTGATCATGAATATATTCAATATATAAAAAAGAAACATATTAAATATAGTCGCAAACCAGCTTAAAAAGAAACATAGTAAACAATATAGATTCTTAATTTATCACGCAGGTTCTGTCATGATCAGAGACGTTACCCGGGTTTTTAGGATGAGGGTGAGCTTTAATGTGTTCAGTCCATCCATCTGCACAACGCTGTCTTTTACTATCATGCCTTAGCCAATCCTGAACCAAAACCTCACCACCAAAACCACTTCTATTTCCTTCCATGCGTACTCCTGGAGGAGATATGGCTGGCTTATACGAGTCATCTAGAATTACTACTTCTGCAGAGGTCTTTGTTTTTAACTCGTCATCAGAACCTGTTCATTGGTAAAATTGACCATTTGGGTAAGACTCTAATACAGTACTAAGAAACATATTAATATGGAATCTTGCAGACATTACCTGATTGTTGAGGATGACGACGAGCTTTGTGTTCAGTAACTCCATCCCCGGAACATGGTCTTTTACCATCACGCCTTTGTGAACCCATAGTCAGGGCTTCACCAGCAGATCCATCCCCAAAACCTCTTCTGTACCCGTCCAAGCGTATTTCTTTAGGATGTTTGGTTTTAGCATATGATTCTGGTTGCTGAATTGTATTTTCTCTGGAATCTCTCAATGCTTTTGATTGCATTAGATTTTCCCTCTGTTCCAGAGGCTTATCTCTGGATTCAACATTCAACTCCTTACAAATGATCAGGCTTTCTTTTCCAACTAGTGATGCTTTTTGTGATTCAAGCTCAGTCTCCAAATTTTTCTGTTTCAGAGCAAGTTCGCGTTCTCGTTCCAGAAGAATTTTCTCCTTAGAAGCGACCAAAATTTCTCGTTCAACAAAAGACGCCTTCCTTGACTCGAACCTTGTCTTCTCAGCATCCATCTCCTTTTGCATTATCTTCAACCTTTGTTCTTCAGCGCGAGCCTCCAATTCCCTTGCTTCCAGCTGATTCTGCTTTGAGTCAATTTGATCTTTCCTCTTCTTCAAATCTTTCTCCATTAAGTCAAGCTCATTTTTCCCTGGATCACTAATTGGTTTTAGATCCACTATATTTTCCTTCTTTTCCAGAAGCTTCTCTCTCAATTCAACATCCCTTTCCTTGGATATGATTAGGAATTCTCTTTCGATCAAAGATGTTTTCCTTGAATCAAGCTCTTCCTCTGAAATTTTCTGCTTCAGAGCTCTTTCCAGAAGAGCCTTCTCCTTAGAGACAATAAAACTTTCTCGATCAACAAAAGACGCCTTCCTTGACTCGAGCTCATCCTCCAACCTTTTCTTCCCAGCATCCATCTCCTGTTGCATTTTCTTCAACCTTTGTTCTTCAGCGTGAGCCTCCAATTCCCTTGCTTCGAGCTGCTTCTGCCTTGAGTCCATTTCATCTTTCCTCTTCTTCAAATCTTTCTCCATATCATCTTTCCTCTTCTTCAAATCTTCCTCCATTTCATCTTTCCTCTTCTTCAAATCTTCCTCCATTTCATCTTTCCTCTTCTCCAAATCTTTCTCCATTAAATCAAGCTCATTTTTCCTTTCCTCCACATGCCCGGGAGTCATTTTCAGACTTTCTGAGAGGTCCTGAACTTGCTGTTGTTTAAGAGCAAGCTCCTTGAACTGCTGATCAATGGAAGTTCTCATAATTCCTTTCCCCTGTTCCAACTCCTCCAAATCCTCTCTCACAAACTTATGCTTCTCATCTAGTTTCTTTAACCCATCCTCTAACCACCTTTTCTTAGAGTTCAGCATGGCATAGCTCGCCTTGACAGATTCAACAACTGCCTCGGCATGCTTTTGTTTCGACTCAAGTTCACCAACAGCTCGAGCCGAAAGATCCTGGATGGTTCTATTGGTTTCTTCAACAACCCCCCACTCACTCATCATCACTTTCATCACATTCTGAATAGCCTCCTGTTTCCCTCCAACAACAGCTATAGCTTCGGATAACTTTTCCAAGGATCCCATTTTCACCCTTACCAACAAATACTGGCTCAATTTAACAAAACTAGAAACGACTGATCATCAACATTCAATCTGCATTTAACAATAATAACCACAATGAAGTTTTCAAAAACAAATGCAAGCCTAGGGGTTTCCAACAAAAACAAACAAATTAACACAAATCCCAGTAACTCCCCAGCAATTACAGTTCAGCAGGGTACAAGTAAAACAAGAAAGTGAAAACCACAAGTCCGTTACCTCAATTCCGTCCACTGAGTCAACTCGCGCGGGAACTGATTCAAATCAATTTTAAAAGCTGGCTCGCCGTCGCTATCTGGGTGATTTGCAGAGGGAGAGAAAGTGAAGAACACAAGTACTAATTGGTTTCTTGGATTTTTCTCGCCCAGTTACAGTGAAATGGCTGAATATATTACTAGTATTCTCTCTCTCTTTTGCTTTAATTCGTGGAAGAAGAAAACGGAGCCTCGATCCGAACGCTTGATTTGACGAGACACACGACAACACGACTCTATATCCGTTGCCTAATTGCTTTCTACAGGGAGAATATTAATTACTGGACACGACTCGCGCGCAATCGAATATTAACGGGCCTTCTATACGGCAGTCCGTATTTTGTTTATTTGCAGTCTGTATTTTTTTTAAATAATCATATATACAATGATTTTAATATACAACTGATTTGCAAGTGTATGCAATAAAAGTAATATATATGATGCATATATCTGATTTACATAATTATTGACCATATCATATATATCGAAAACGTATTTTTATTTTGGACTGCAAAACAAGTAAAATACGGATTGCGTATACCATGCCCCAATATTAATTGGGATGAAATTACTAGCTCCGTTTCCGCTTAAATGATACTTTAATTTTATGTCAATTTTTTATTCATAATTTACCATCAATATTTTTACTAGTATATGATATGAATAATAATACTACCGTATGTTATAATTTTGGATTCTTCGTGAAAGTTTAACGTTTTTATATATTAATGTTTGTGAAGTTCACAATATTGGAAGAATTATAAATTAGTGGGTCTAATTGGAATATACAAATATTTATGGGTATAATTTGCTTTAAGATTGGTCCAAGAGTTTTTGTAATTTATAATATGACCCCATCATATAATTAGAACTATTACTTTTGGAATTAGTTTCGAATGAGTGTTATTTTGGGATTTAGTTTTAAAAATAAGGTTACTTAGGAAAAAAACTCCCCATACTCCCTCTCATTCTTTATTTTTGGCACACTTTTCTTTTTTGGAAAATTCACTAATAATGTCACTCTACTTTATTGGTAACTTTTACATTAATCTCAACCACATAATCTACTTTTATCTCTCCATATTCAATCTTCATCATCCATTTCTCATTTTCTTAAAAATTGTGACATTTAAAGGGAATGGAAGGGAGTATTATATAGAGAAATTAGCTGGCACTTTCAGATAATCGAATCATTAGAATTTGATCAAAATGATTGGTGTTTGTAATTTTTTTTCCCTTTTGAATATACAAAAAAACCCTAACAATATATCGGAATCGTTCTTGATTCCTTACACATGGTATCAAAGCCCCACGGTTCTCAGCGTCAATGAAGAATACATGGTATGCGTATGGAGCTCAGCCAGTGGAATCGACGAGCTCGGTTCGAAGTTCAAATTTCGAATCGACAAGCAACGTTTGATGTTCCAACGGTGGAGTTTCGATTTCTGGTGGAGGAACGGTGAAGTAATGGGTATTTAATCGGCGGCGTTAAATCAATGGATTGTTGTAGGATTCCCGCGGAGGAGCTTCATCGAGGAATGCATTCTGAATCTTAGGCGCAATAAGACGGCCATCCTTCGGTGAATTCACACATTCTGGCATGTGCTTTTGTGAAGATCGTCATGGATTTCCGACGTGGTACAATAACCAGGCACTAGAATTTCAGCGCGACTATGAGATTTCACCTCGTGGAATTCTGATGGAGCAAGGCACATGGCACTGCAATCAATCACCGCGAGTGGAATCGGCTTTGAGTCGGCCGAGCTATAATGTTCATCATGGGATTTCGGTGGAGCAAAACACGATGTACTACAATCAGTCTTCGGCGACGGGTTTCCGTGGTGATTATCATGAAAATGTTCCCGCGCAACAATCTCAGGTGGTTTTTGGCTGCCCAAAATTGGCTATTGGAGGAAGATCTATATCCCGGTCTGTTAGAGAGGGTGTTATACGTCTAGTGAAGCAGATTCAACAGGAATTGAAACAAATGTAAGAAGAGTCTGAACGATATTGGAAGCAAAATCAATGATATTCCGATTGCCAACAGGAAAAACTGAATCTGAAACTGAAAAATCAAGGCTTAAAGACAAGCTCATCCAAAGAGTTGATTAAAGAATCGGATGATTTGGGAGATGAAACGGGACCATCAAATGCTCTGGTGATATACTCGTAGAATATTCCCAATCTTGATGACTTCTAATGAGGTATCATCTGATCCAGAAATTCTTGAATTTGATGATGATATAGTTGTGGAAAGTAGTTCTGAAATTTTTGAATTGAATGGTGTTAATGTTGTTGAGATTAGTTATAATTTTGGAGTTGTGAAAATTACTGAAGAAAGTGCATGTTTTGATTCCGGTATTAGTAAAGACTAAAGAGTTGAATAGAGGTTCTGATGTGTGTAATATTCTTGTAATATTCTGATGGGGAAGAACATGATTGGTGTTGTTTCGTTGGTTGATATTTTGTCTGAGGGATGATCTTGTCACTAGTAGAAACTTACCGGAACACGGCGGTTCCGCGTGAAATTAAGGGAACCGCCGTGCAAGGCATCCGGCTAAATTTCCGAACTCGGAAATTTAGCCGGAACTCAATAAACGGCGGTTCCGCGCGAGTTTTTAAGAAACCGCCGTTTATTGACTTCCGGCTAAGGTTTCCGAATTCGAAAACTTAGCCGGATGCTTGTTATCAGACACGAGTATCCTTATCTCCCCTTCATTCTCCTTATCTCCATTCATTTTTCTTATCTCCCTTCATTCATCTCTCAATCTCTCCCTTGTTCTTTTTCTTCTCCATTCTTCTTCTTCTTCTCCTTCATTCCTTCAATGTGTATTAGGTTTTAAGAACTTCCTAGATCCAAAAGCTCCACACCTCGCTCCGCAACACCGACTTCGATCTCACCGATGAGTTCATCTTCCAGATCTTCAAAGTTATGATTCACGGCCGTTTTGGTATCTATCTAATTCACAGCTGTTTAGGTGAACTCCCATGACTTCTCTTTCTTTCATATGTTGTGGACAAGCAACGAACCTAACACGGTCCATGATGGTGGTGCCATGTTTTCGGTTCGGGCACAAATGTGGGTCAAACCTGCTCATGAGTTTGATCCATGAGTTCTTCCCGATCTGCAACCTCGGATTAGCACATGTGATTTTTGATTTCGCCGGCCAATTTGGCCGATGTTTTTTTTGTTCTATCCGGCTAACTTTTCCGAATTCGGAAACAATAGACATCCGGGTAAGTTTTCGAATTCGGAAACGTTACTCGGCGGTTTTAACCGCCGTGTAACGGTGGCGCCAATTGCACGGCGCCACCATGGACGGCGGTCAAAACCGCCGTCCAACTGGGACGGAACCGCCGTGTTCCGTCCCATATTCTACTAGTGTGTAAAGGATAAACTGGATGATGGTGTAAAGGGTGTAGCTCTTCAAAATTCACGTGTTGTTGATTCTATGCTGAATGTAGAGTCCAAAAGAGGTTATTCATGTGATAATATCGGAAGCGTGAGTAGTAAAATGAATTATTGAAATTAGATGATGGCCTTTTTGAAATTACTCGGTGTATTTCTTCTTTTGACCTTGGAAAATTTGAACTGATTGTTGGTAATGTTGGGGAAGTTAAACATATATAGTTCTAAAGTTCTTGGTGAGGAGCTGAGTATAGGTTCTACAAGAGTTCAATGGTTGGTAGTAACATATGATAATCATGTGATTAGTGATGAACAAGCTGTTAAATGGATAGCAGGAACTTAGTATCTGAGAATGGAATGAAACCGTATCAAATTTCAGAAAGTTGCGGATGTTTAGAAAAGATTAAGGAAGTGAGTATTGATAGTAAGGAATTTGTTGAGTCGTTTCGATACTTTGACCCTGACATTTTCTTGAAGTGCAGTAAAGGTTCCTCGTCTACTGGATCCAAGAGTTCAGGGGTGGCAAAAATAAGAACAAAAACAATCGCAACAGAGGAGGTCGTGGTAACAATAATCGTGGAAATTCAAATCGCTCAGACGGATCAACGGTGGCCAGTGGAGCTGCAAATAACAACAGAAATCGTAACAATGGTATGAGTAATATTTCTGATTTGTCATGTTCATTATTGCCTTTCACCAACTGTGTTACTAATAATGCGTGCTCAACAGGAAGTAATTCATCCAATGGCAATTTTAGCTCTACTCCCTCTCCCGATTCTTGTTGTTTCTGTCTTACTCCAGGTCATGTCGCACAGTTCTGTCCTCACAGATATAATCCAAATTTTGTGCCCCTGGTCAAGATAGTGTTACTAGAGCCTTCGCTGCCCTGTCTGTTGGTGGTGAAGCAAATGACTCTGTCTGGTATCCGGATTCCGGGGCTGCTTCGCACATGACTCATCAAGAAGGTAAACTCTCTTTTACAGCCCCATATCATGGTTCAAGTTCTGTTGTTGTTGGCGATGGTACCACTCTCCCAATTAAACATGTTGGTAAAATGGAAATTCAAACACCCTCACGCCCACTTAGGTTATCCTCTGTTTGTCATGTCCCCGGTCTTAAACATAATCTCCTCTCTGTCAATAAGTTGTGTAAAGAAAATGCATGTATTATGAGTTTTGATGATTCTTCTGTTTGGGTTAAGGACAAGGAAACGGGGGAGGCGCTTCTAGAGGGGGCCAGTAAGAATGGTGTCTATCCAATCCAACCAGCGTTTGTGAGTTCTCAGTCAACCGTACCTGCTTTTCTAGCCACTAAGGAGTCTGGTGATATTTGGCATGCTCGTTTGGGTCATACATCTTCTAGAGTTATAGGGAATTTGATTTCAAGTAATAAAATTTCATGTACTTCGAAATTTCATGACGATTGTGTTTGTTGCAAATTGGGAAAAATTCATCGTTTACCTTTTGAACCAGTTCAACATTCTGCTTCATATCCCTTATATATGATTCATAGTGATGTTTGGCAATCTCCTGTATTATCAAATCAGTCTTTTCGATATTACGTTGTGTTTGTTGATGATTTCTCACATTTTTCATGGGTTTATCCTTTACGTAGAAAATCCGAGGTTTACTCACAATTTAAAAAATTTCAAAAGATGGTTGAGAATCTGTTTAATTGCAAAATTAAGATTTTCCAAAGTGATGGAGGTCGTGAATTTGATACAACATTTTACTGAATGTGGAATAATTTTTCATAAATCATGTCCCGGCACACAAGCTCAGAATGGAGTTGCTGAACGCAAACACCGCCATCTCATTGAAATGGCGCGCACAATGCTTGTTCAGTCAGATCTTCCTGCTCAATTCTGGGTTGATGCTGTGTTTCAAGCTGTTTTTACTGTTAATCGTTTACCAAGCTTGACCTTAGGTGGTGTGTCTCCATTTGAAAAATTGTTTCATCGTTCTCCATCTTATGAATTTTTTAAAGTCTTTGGTTGTGCTTGTTTTCCTCTTCTAATGGATCCTAAAATCAACAAATTACAACCTAAATCAAAACATTGTGTTTTCATTGGTTATGCATCTGATTATAAGGGTTATAGGTGTCTTGATCCTCTCACTGGTCGATTTTATGTTAGTCGTCATGTTCTTTTCCATGAAAAACAATTTCCCTATCGTAGTCTCCTTCCTTCTCAGTCGAGCTTACCTTTTTCCTCACCGCTTGATCTTTCTGAGGGTTGGTCGCCTACTGTGGTGTCTACGGGATCTAGTTCGTCTACTCAGTCAACATTCCCGTTATTATCGTCATCTCCTTCTCCAGTGTCTCCTCCTCCTATCACGTCTCTAGTACGTTCTGTTGAGTCACATCCTTGCTCACCTCTAGTTACGATGGATCCTGTGTTGTCTAAATTTGTGGATAGGTCGAGTTCATTGTCTAGCCCGGTTACTGAGTCAGTCTCTCCTGTCTATCAATCTCCTGCGTCTAGCCCGGTTCATAGTCCGGTTGTATCTGCGTCTCCTGAGCTTCGATCTGCTGACTCTAGTTCCTCTCCATCACCGTCTAGTGTACCTTCCCAGTCGGTCATCCATCCGAGTGTTTCCTCTCCTATTTTGCCTTCCATTGCCCCTTCCTCACAGTCGTTGGTTTCCAATGCTCATCCCATGGTTACTCGTCTTAAAGCTGGTATTTCCAAGCCTCGTCGGTTAATGAATTTAAAATCAGATATTGTAGAATTAGAGCCTTCTAATTTCAAACAAGCGACCAAAGATTCTCGTTGGCGACAGGCTATGCTTGATGAGTATAATGCATTATTTAAAAATAATACTTGGGAGTTGGTACCTCACGACTTCAATCGCAATGTGCTTGGATGTAAATGGGTGTATAAAATTAAATACAATTCTGATGGGTCATTGGAGCGGTTTAAGGCCAGACTTGTTGTTTTCAAAAATCACCAGCAGGCAGGTATTGATTATTTTGAAACTTTCAGTCCTGTTGTTAAGCCTACTACTGTGCGATTGGTTCTCACTCTTGCTATTTCTCTTAATTGGACTGTCCGTCAACTTGATGTTAAAAATGCATTTTTGCATGGTTTTTTGAATGAAGAAGTTTTTATGCGTCAACCTCCAGCTTTTGCTGATCCTTCTCGTCCTCATCACATCTGTCGGTTACGTAAGTCCATTTATGGGTTACGACAAGCTCCTCGAGCTTGGTTCTCCAGATTTAGCAATTTCTTATTATCCATTGGTTTTAAATGTAGCAGTTGTGATTCTTCTATGTTTGTTCTTAAATTTAAAGGTCGCATGCTTATCTTACTTCTCTATGTGGATGATATAGTTCTAACCGGTAGTAGTAATGACTTGGTTCACAAATTCATCTATGTTCTGTCTTCTGAGTTTGATATGAAGGATTTAGGGGATGTTCATTATTTTCTAGGTTTACAGGTGTCTCGTACTCCTAAGGGTTTATTTTTGTCTCAGCAAAAATATGTGTCTGATTTGTTGCGCAAGTTTCATCTTCACACAGTTAAACCTTTACGGACCCCTAGTGTTTCTAGAGTTACATTGTCATCTGTTGATGGTGACCTTTTTGCTGATCCCACTGAATATCGTAGTATGGTTGGTGCATTGCAATATTTAACTATGACTCGTCCAGATATTGCTTATGCTGTTAATATGGTTTCTCAGTTTATGCATGCTCCCCGTACTACTCACCTTCATGCTGTGAAGAGGATTTTCAGGTATTTGCAGGGCACTATGGAGTTTGGTCTTTTTCTCCATGCCGCAAATTCTCCGGAGATGGTGATTGCTTATTCCGATGCTGATTGGGCTGGTTGTCCGGACACTCGTCGCTCCACCACAGGCTATGCTGTGTTCCTGGGGAAGAATTTGATTTCCTGGCGCTCGAAGAAACAACCTACTGTGTCGAAGTCCTCTACGGAGGCAGAATATCGTGCTGTTGCTTACACTGCGGCGGAGACTATTTGGTTTCGTCAATTGCTTGCAGATTTTGGGTATTATCTTCGTCATCCGGTCATTCTCTATTGTGACAATGTTTCTGCGACATATCTTGTGGCCAATCCGGTTCAGCATGATCGTAGCAAACATATTGATGTTGATTATCATTTTGTTCGAGAAATGGTTGCCCATGGTGGTCTCCGAGTTCATTCGATTCCGACACAGTTGCAGGTTGCTGATATATTTACTAAGGGTCTTTCTAGTGATTTGTTTTGTAAACATAGATCCAATCTATCCGTAATTGCACCCCGTAAAGATTGAGGGGGTGTATTAGGGTAAAGGCTAGTATAGACTTTTCCATGTAAATATTGAGTATATATATGAGAGACAGGGCTACCACATTGGTACGCTTTTATCATTATCTGTACAGTTTTCAACGGGATGGGATCCTCTACGCAAACTATGGTGCGCAATCCGTGCGCAACATACCAAACGACGCCGTCAGGTCACATGTATTTTGAATTAAATTATTTCCTCGCTCCAAATCCATACGCGCACTTAATAATTATCCTCGCGTAAAATTACCATTAATTATTGTTTTCCTCCCAATATTCATTATCCACGTCTTGACTCTTCCTCTCCCACCACCGGAAGATTCTATTTTCATCCCAACTTTACCGGAGCATATGTTTTCACTCTTCTTCTCATTCACGTAATTATCACACGTCACCAATATGTTCGTCCATTGATTCGTCGCAATATCACAAGTTCGGTTGGTTGTTGATATTATCACAGTTAATATTCCATCTTCCATCATCAGGTATGTATGCCAGGATTAAGAGTAAAGAGAGAGGTGTGTTAAAATTTATTTCTTGATGTTTATTACATTTGTAGGTTCTAAAAAGATGACTAGTGAACCAAGTTCTTGTCGTCGATTGAATTTCGAAAATATAGATGAAGAACGGGAGGTGGAGGAGGACGGTAATACTCACAGGTATATATTATATCCAAGTATTCTATTTCATTCTGGTTTACGTTTCATATAGTATCAATCATATTATATTATTTTATAATTGCCTCCACTGATGGTTTAAATATGGTTGGGACGTTACCGCGGCAAACTCCAAATATGGTAAGTCAAATATATATATATCAAACAAGTATATACCTATGAAATCTATCTAATGACATTGTATTGTTCCTCTCATTACTGTAGTGGTTGAATTCATATTCGAATGATGTCCGTCATCGTCAGTCATATAATATGTCACAAAATCAGGTATTTGCAGTAAGTATCATAGTGAAAACATAGATGATAAATACTAACATGAAACTAATTTCGTAGGTATCGTTTATGGCTTCAGAGTTTCCAAGTTTGGTTGGAAATGCAGGATCGATTTCTAGTTTCACTGATTTGTTGAAGGTAATTCATATGAATTAGTAATATGTTTGGTTTATCACATTATCTCTAGGGAAAATCATTCAAATTTGTATGTATAGGGCCAACTATCTTCTTCATCAATTGGAAATTTAAACACCAATAATTTGAATCGAATGAACAATCAAGTCGATCAAGCTACAATCAGTTGGAATCAAGTGAACAATCACCACCAAGCTGTGAATGGTTGGAATCAAGTCAACAACCAAGTCAACAACCACCAAGTCGACCAGCTAATTGGAATCAAGTGAAGAATCACCGCCAAGCTCCAAACGGTTGGAATCGAGTCAACAATCAAGTCAAGAAGAACCACCAAACTGGTCAACTTCTGAATAGTATGAAATGTAGATGCTTAATTCCATGTGATAGTATCATGTTTTGTCCATCTAAATGATACAAAAGTATGTTGGAAATCAATTCATGTATGTTTTTTTATTTAACAATTTAAGTTCAAACGTATCATAATAGTTTTTTTTTGAAATTATGAAACACATCATTGTGCATTTTAATTTTACTATTTATATATTTTAATATGATTTAGGAGTATTTTTATTGATAGTAATTTTTCTTTAACATATATTAGATACGAGTAAATATAGCTTCTAATTAGAATTTATTATTTTAATAATGATAAAATAAAATAAATTATTTTAATAGAGTCTTTGAAAATGAAAGTGAATTCTACATTTTATATATAATATAATCGATGAAATTAAAATAATAAATTATTAAATAAAATGTAATTTAAATACTAACTTTTAATATCTATACTAATTTTGAAAAATAAATAAACACTATAGAATTTTAAAACTTTTGTATCTAAATTATTCTGATTCGCTTTTGTAGTATGGTTAGTTATGAATTCTAATGCTTTCGCCATTGCTGGATATTGGTCAAATGGTTTTCAGATTTCTTCCATGCATAATTTCAGTAAATATATCAAACATAGTTATTTCATAGTACAGTAGTGCAGTGCCAAAAATATAAAAGCAGAAATATGAACGGTAGTGTTGAGACGAAAGAGATGGAGAAAAAGAGTGATAAGTAATTAATCCGCGCGTGAATATCAATTTTTAGAACAAACGCGTATGGATGTAGAGCGAGGAAATAATTTAATTCAAAATACATGTGACCTGGCGGCGTCGTTTAGTATGTTGCGCACGGATTGTGCACCATAATTTGCGTAGAGAATCCCATCCCGTTTTCAACCTATCCGGAAGCTATCAAAGAATTGTGGCAATATTGGGAGGAGTGTTCTGGGGTTTGTGCTTTTCAATGGGGTGATAAAGATGTGGTTAATGATATTCAGAACATTGATCCGTATTTTAAGAGATCAAGTTGTTCAGGTCACTTGTATTTCATCAAAAAGGTAATGAGAACTTATTTGGGAAGTGACTGCAACAATGGGAATGAAAAGCATATTGAAGTGTGGGAACATGGGTTTTCAAGCTATGAATTTTGAGGTCCAGATTCATTTTAAGGGGAGGGGAAAGGAGCATCTAAGTAATAAGTAAGTTGGGGGTGATATCACTAAACTTCCCCTACTGAAGCTGGTACTTGGAAATCATGGGAGTGAGAGTATAGAATTGGAGATGATAGTTGGTATTACGTTGGGGCTTGGTGTTAATGATATTGCGAGCAAGTTGTATATAACCTTGCGGGAAGTGTTTAAAATTTGTGAATTCAAGTTGTTTGATCCCGGAGGTTGTAAGAGTGTAGAGGTGAATGGGGAATTTGTGAATGGTACTAAAGTAGTTGGTAACTGTTGGTTTCAAATTGCGGTTATGAAGTTTATGAGTAGGGGGAGCCTATTCTGATGAGTATAAACCTAGTGATTGCACTAAACTGGTTAGTTCTATTCCGTGCTTTGATCCGATCATTCTTGTACTCGGCTGTCTAGTTGGAAATTTTATCAAAACTCTTCATTTTCAAGCATGTGCATAAGCGGACCTAAATATTATAATGCATCATGTTGCATGTTGGGAGTCTTATAGACAAAATTCGACCTATGGATTCGGGTGCTATAAATTTATAGTCTTACGATTTATTATATGCTTTGTAGTTCTTGAAAATAAACAACTTTTACTACTCCTAATTATTTTGAATTTATTCTTTACAAAATACTTTATTCATAAATACCTATGGATTCAGGTCTTCACATTGACGGCGCGGCTGAACTACAAAGAACCAGTCTTCACCCAACGCGCAGGCCCGACCCTGTACGTACTTACGTGATCCCTCAGATTTTCTTTAAAAAATGGGATCTCACTTTTAGAAATGTTATACAGTGTAAAAATATGGATATTTTGTATTTATGCTATTTTTATTGATATTAATTTCGAATTTAAATATTTAAATTTGAAACTATGATATATTAACATGAACTTACAAACCAATAAAGTACATAAATAAATATAATAATATTTTAAAATAATATAATAACATACATATTTAAAATTTAAGCGCCTCAATTTTTAAGTTTTGCTTTAGACCTCTATATTTTTAGGACCGGCGCTGCCAACGCTCCATAAAGTCGACGCTCATATTTCTTCTAATCTCACTAGACTAGCCCCTAAAAACGAGTAGGATTTAAGCACGCATCTCACCAATATTCGGATTGGTAGAAATCACCGCACATCATCAGTACGTACTATGCATCGGTCATGCGCCGCTTTCATGCACATGCCTCTCCATTTGGTGCTTAGACAGACTAGAAAGTCTCAAACTTGCTAAGAGCATGCCCAACAGTTGCTCTATAATAGAGTTTTTAGTTAAATTTTTCATTTTAGCTATACTATATCTTCCAACAGTTACTCTATTCCATACTCTAAAATAGAGATATGATAAAATTTGAAATTTGAAATGTCATATGGGTTAGACTTGTTTCATACTCTAAAAATTAACATTACCATTGATTCTTACCTTTTCTTTACTTTTTTATCCTATACTTTAAATAATTCACATCTTCATACACATCAAAATAATAAAAACATAAATGTGCAAATAAAATTAATTGTGTGCTCTTGGGAGTCTCAAATAGAAATAAATATAGATATATTATTTATGACAATAAATTCATGGAATGGTAAAATAGAGTAACTGTTAGATGGGAGCAAAATAATTATGAAGTTTTTGGAATTTTTGATATTCTATTATTTATAGAGATAGTTTTAGATTAACCGTTGGACTTGCTCTAATACCCTTACTTTGTGAAAATAAATTAGAAAATCTCTTACCGGTCTCGAGGGGGAATTAGAACATGTTCTCTAATGAGATTGATTGAAAAGCATTTACAATTTTAGAGTGTTGTATCCAGTATTTTGTGCAATTTGTGTTCAGTCAGTTTAACCCGAACTAGTTGAAAGTGACGTTGTCAACGACCATGTCAATTTTTATGCACTTAGTTTAAAAATGTTCAGGAATTAGTACTCATAAGTTAAGATGCATAAATGTTAGAATGCATTAACAATAAACCTCGCTATAATCTTTTCACATGTCTGCACCTCTAAAATTATAATGGTTTGATGGAGTATTTTTAACATTTATGGAATTGAGATGTAAGACCTTGTTCTCCTGCCATTATAAGTGGATAGTTCAGTTTATTTAATTCAATCCAATTAGTTGAGAAATGTGAGGTGAGTGAGGTAAGAGGGTGGGGGAGATGAGAGAAACCTCCAGAGAAAACAAGCGGTCACCCGATTTCACTTCCGGCAAGACCAAATTAATCCAAACCCATCAAATATTTGTCTCAAAATCAAAGAAATCGATTGGGTTCTATGTTAAGCTTTGTAATCGATTCATTCGAAGTGGAGATACAACTCAAATTTTGGCGTTGGGATCGGCAATACACCCGGCGGTAATTGTGGTTGAAATCCTAAGAAATTCGGGATCGGCTATCGACTATCATGTCTTGGTATCAACGGTGAAGCACAAAACAACCCGAAATCAGATTGTTCGAAAACCAAGGATTGAGATTATGGTGTTTGGTCACCGGAGTCATCAAAACGATAATCGAAAGGGTGGTACTGGTGGCTCCTCAAAGGAGTCTAATGGGAAGAACCTTACAGGAAGAAGAGCTACTGGGCAATTCTCGCCGAAACAAGCTGCAGCTGCGGAGGCGAGCGAATCTCACTCAACCACAAGAAAGTGGACAGCACGCGACAAAGGTATGTCTACACATTCTGTTAAATCCAAGAAAATATGGAGAAAGAAGATACAGCCAGTAGCCAGTACAAATTTAGAAACCCCTAATTATGGATTTCAATCATCCCATTATCACCCTGAACATGTTCTCCCTCAAGTCGAAGTTCCATCTGGTTTTGGTAGTCCAAATGGAATTAATAAGGAAATTCAACAAGAAGGAAATTGCGATGAGCTCTCGGGACAATTGCCACCAACTTTTACTGTAACTAAAACACGGTTTAGAAGGTCTAAGGTTGTGATGACAGATGAAGACAGAGCCTCAAAGTTTCCAATCTCAACCTTTGGAAGCAGGGGACAGGGAATTAGGAGGAAAAGAATAAATGACACACACGAAATAGATGAGGATATAACAAGAGTGATTAAGAAATCTTGCACGTATCTGACTAGAGGTAAAAGAAGGGATGATGAGGACATTGTTGTGGCTCATACTGAGGTGGAGAAAGAGGTAACTGAGGTAACTGCCTCTGTTGAAACTGAAATATTGCTTAGGGCTGAATCTGATAAGGGTGCTGAAAGAAGGGTCAGTTTGTCTGGTAAGAAAAGGAAGATGAAAATGCAGAATCTAGGAAGAGAAACTGTGGTGGATGGTGAGGTGCAGAACAAGACGAAGAGTGATGAATCTGAGTGGTTGCAAGCAGACCGAGTAACCTCAACGGATATTGATAGTGCTAACCGATTAAATATGGCGGAGTTTTGGAAAGTGCAGGGATGGGATAAGCAGGAGTCACTAAGTAAAAAAGCCAAGGCTTATTATTTGAGCAATCCAGGAATGAGTGCAAAAGAGAGTGGTTCTTTGCAGGTGGTACACCAAGGAGATGATAAAGCTGAGGGTTTATGTGCAGTTGTCCCAAAACAACTGCACCAGGCGCCATGACGTCCCTTGTGTGGAATTGTAGGGGTCTTAACAACACCCCTACAAGGCAGATGCTGAACCGGATGCTTGCTGAAAGAAATCCTCAGTTGTTGTGCTTGTTGGAGACTAAGTCAACTTATGAAGAAATGACTAAGTGGCAGCAAACGACAACATTTAGCAATGGATGGCATTTGGCAGCAAAAGGTTCAGCAGGTGGCTTATCTTTATTATGGTCTAGCTCTATTCTAGTAGAAATAATAGCATCTAGTAGCAGTTATATTTTGGTGAGGTGCAAAGGAAATGCCAACAATATATGGTACCAGTGCTTTGTGTATGGGTGCCCTGAGATAACCGGTAGGGTTCAACTTTGGAATCAAGTTAAGACAGTATTGCCATCTTTTGAGTATCCCTTGATTATCCTTGGTGATTTTAATCAAGTCTTATCCCTACAAGATAAATTTGGTGGAAATCATGTCAATATTACTTCTCAGATTGAGGTTTTAAGGAAGTTGTTAGAGGAAAGGGAAATGGATGAAATCAGACATGTTGGATTGTGGTTTACTTGGTCTAACAATAGACAGTTTCCACATTATATAGCTGAGAGACTAAACGGAGCTTTTGCTAATAAGGAGTGGACATCCATGTACCCGAATGCTAGAATAATAAACTTGCCAATTGTAGCATCAGATCACAGTCCAATATTTTTGGAATTGTTTCTAAAGAATAGCAGGAGAAGTTCATGGAAGAAGTATGAGGCTTTTTGGGTACATAATCAAGCCCCAAACCAGATTATACAGAGGACATGGTTTAAGCATATAGAGTCCAGTGGTGCATCACAGGTTCAGAATCTCTCTACCAATTTAGAATGTGTATTAAGACATCTGGTAATTGGAGTAAATGCAGTTTTGGAAATATAGATAACCAGATTAAGGAGATAATGGCTAAGCTGGCAGAGTTGCAACAAGGCCCTATAACAAGGGAATTACAACAACAACAAAAATGTTGTGCTCTACATTTAGAGCAATTACTTGCAAACCAAGCTGATTATTGGCAGCAAAGGGCAAAGGCAAACTGGGGCAGATTTGGAGATAGGAATACATCATTTTTTCATAAATGGGCCTCTAGGAGGCAGGCTATCAACCAGATCAATGAAATCACTTATTCTAATGGAATCATTCAGAGACAGGAAGATGTGATCATAACAATAATGCAGTCACACTTTCAGAACTTGTATGTAAAGTCAGCACCTTATCCATCACAGCCAACTCCTGAGATTAGTATGGTACAATTTATGGAAGAAAATAATATGAGGGTCACACAAACTCATCTACAAAGATTGATGTTACCCTTCACAAGGCAAGAGGTAGAAAGAGCACTCAAAGACATGAAACCATGGAAAGCACCAGGATTGGATGGTATGCTTGCTGGTTTTTATAAAACTCATTGGGAGTTGGTTGGAGAGCAAGTTTCAGGAGCCATTCTTCAGGTTTTGCAAGGTCAACCAATGCCGTTGGATTGGAATCAAACAGTGATCATTCTAATACCGAAAAAGAAACTTGCTAATAAACCTGAGACTACAGACCTATCTCATTATTTAATGTCAAGTACAAGATAATTGCAAAGGTTTTGGCTAAAAGGATGGCTTCAGTAATGAATGAACTTATTGATCAAGCACAGTCTAGATTTGTTAAAGACAGGAACATTGGGGAGAATGTGATCTTGGCACATGAAATGATACATTTTTTGAAGAAAAAGAAGGGGAAGACAGGAGTGGCTGCAATTAAATTGGACATGAGTAAGGCCTATGATAGGGTTTCTTGGCCTTTTTTGTTTAGTGCATTGAGCCATATTGGATTTCCCCAAAACTGGATACAGTTAATACATCAGTGTGTTACCACAGTTTCTATGACTGTGAGGGTTAATAGCAGTAATTCATATTTCTTTAACCCTATCAGAGGATTAAGACAAGGGTGTCCACTTTCACCACTGCTCTTTCTCATTAGTCAGCAGTTCTATCAGTAATAATCCAATCCACATTGACCTCACAACACAGGTGTGGATTTAGTCCAGGTAGAGGTGTGGACAAGATCACTCATCTAATGTATGCAGATGACTGTCTCCTATTTGTGGAATGTAGAGAAGGAGTCATTCAGAAGCTGGCAAGGGACATTGATCATTTTGCGAGGTATTCGGGGCAGAGAATAAATTTTACTAAATCAGGTATTATGGTTAGTCCCAACACAGATCCATACATGGAGGCTTATCTCAGGCAAACTCTTAATATCCATAATGTGGGTATAGGGAGTAAATATTTGGGCATGGTTATTGACTTTACACAAGGAAAATGTGCCATCTATAGAGAGCTCATTGGAAAGTTGAAAGTTAAATTTGATTCTTGGAAAAACAGGTTTCTGAGTCTAGCAGGAAGAATAACTTTGGCAAAACATGTGTTTCAACAATGCCTTTGTATCCAATGGGAATTTTAGGATTCCTAAATCTATCTTGGACCAGATAGATAGAAATAACAGCAAGATTCATATGGAAGGGTGATTTGGAAGGGAAAGGTTTACATTGGAGGTCATGGAGGAAGATGTGTTTACTAAAGAATAAAGGGGGATTAGGACTGAGGTCTTCTTACCAAATGAATCAAGCTTTGATAGCTAAGCATGCATGGAGTCTGGTGCAGCACAAGGATTATTTGATGGTAAAGATTCTGAAGCAGATATACTGTAAGAACACTAATTTCCTGGAAGTCAAACAGAAGCAATCAGACTCTTGGGGATAGAAGGGCATTTTGTGGGGAAGAGATTTCCTAAAACATAGATGGAAGTAGAAGCTAGGAAATGGAGCAGACATAAGTTTGTCAGATAATTGGATTGAGGGCAGTGAAGGGCTTATACCAAGACAGTCAGCAAATACTGCACAGTTGGACATTAAATTATCTAAGTTCATCACGCCTAATAAACAATGGGACATTCCAAGGCTCAGAAGTCTACTCCCTGATGAAGAGATTCGGAAGATCATGATAGTGCATATTCCACAGCATGAAGAAACAACAGATAAAATTATATAGCCTTATACTATCAATGGGGATTATACAGTGAAAACAGGATATAGATGTCAGGATGATCACTCACAATTACCAGAGATGTCAACAGCAGTTCCTCCAAAGTGGGATAAATTTGGAAAATCAAGATTCCAATGAAGATACTTATATGTATTTGGAGGGCACTAACAAATTGTTTGCCTACTGCTGACAATCTTAAGAGAAGAAAGATAAAACAAGAGGACTTCTGCAGTAGATGTGGCCATACTCTTAAGGAGGATACTGAACATCTCTTTCTGTACTATGAAGAGCCAAAGAGAATTCGGAGAGCCTCAACACTAGGTTTGGATTTTAACGGAGCTACAGAGACAACTTTTGCTAATTGGTTTTGGCAGTGGTTGGGAATAGCACCGTTTATGGAAATCATAAGCATATCTTGCTGCATATTATGGAATATATGGAAAACAAGAAATAATTTGGTTTTCAGAGACCAGAGAGATGTTCTTGACAAGGTCCTACAAAACAGCTATGTGGATGCTTCCATTGCAACAACAAGAGAAACAGACATAGATGATGTGCAAGAATTGGAAGCTATACCTTCATCTCAGAATGGAGTACATGAACATGGGCAATGTTGGAACATGAAGTTGAGGCAATCCTCACAATGGATGGAGCATTTTGGAGTCAGAAGAAACATGGGGCAGCAAGCTGGTCTATTCTGCATCAATCCAGTGGATCAATTGTACTCACAAATGCAATGCACTTTCCATCATCATCAGCATTGCATGCAGAGGCAATGGCGTGTTACAGAGGAATTCAAGCGGCAGTGGAAAAACAGATATCAAGTCTATTGGTCAAAATAGATTCCCTAACTCTTCGTGGTTTGGTCATGGAGGAGGAGCGTAAGCCTCCTTGGAAGTTGTGTGCTTTGATCAACGACACCAGGAAGGTGAAATCCAATTTTAGTTATTTTGTCTGTGTAAAGGTTTCTAGAGAAATGGTCCAGTTTGATCATAATGCAGCTAGGAAGTTGAACCGTACAATTTGTGCTTGTAATATTTGATAATTATATAATAATAAAGGTTATTTCTCAAAAAAAAAAAATCCAATCAGTTTAGTTCAGTAAAAACACAAGTTGACGAATTCAAGGAGTAATTAATTATACAGATCGTAATCTTCAATTTTATTCAATTCAGATAAGTTCAACAAGAAATAAGCCCAATGAAAACCGGACCTAAATCCAATTCAACTATCGAACCCAAACCCAAACCCAAACCCAAATCCAAATCCAAACCCAAACCAAAACCAAATAGAATAATAAAAGAAGGAGTATAAATACTTATATTGGGCGAATAAAAGGTCTGCCTCAACACTCAGAAATCTTCAGCCCTAGGGTTCTTGTTCTGCCGCCCAAAAACACCAACAAAAACAGTCTCCAATAATCAATCAATCACCATGACTGGGAAGGCAAAGCCGAAGAAGCACACAGCGAAGGAGCTCGCGGCCAAGGCGGACGCGGCGCTGACGAACAGAGGCGGAGGCAAGGCTGGGCTGGTCGACCGTACCGGAATCGCCAAGGGAGGTCACGCCAAGCTCGAGTGCCCTCTCTGCAAGGTCACCGCTCCAGACGTGAAAACGATGCAGATTCATCACGACGCCCGCCACCCCAAGGTCCCCTTCGATGAGACCAAGCTCACCAACCTCCACGCCGCCACAACCTCCACCGCCGCCGCTCCCGCTGCCGCTCCTGCCGCCGTCGCTGAGTCTAGCAAGACCAAGCCGCCGGGAGTCCGTGGAAGCATCAAGAAGTGATCAGCTCAGAAAATTAATTTGCTAATTGTTGTAGTCTTTTAGAAGAAGGTTCCAGATCTGTCTGGTAACCAATCTCGTCATAAACCTCTATCAAAGAGAGAATTAGTTCTATTCAGTTTATTTCAATTAATTTCATCTCCACTATCATATATTTTAATTTGCTTGTGTTTAATTTAGTTTACCTCTGTTCTATTTAGTTCAAGTCAGCTTATTCTGCTAAATATACCTGTTAAGTTCAGTTCATTTACATTGTGTTTAATTTGATTGATTTCATAGTTCAATAAGAAGGATACTTTCATAACCTAGACCTTTAAATCATCAAACTTACAAAAATATCAAACTTCAATTAATGAAATCAGGTTAAAAGTAAGTGTAAGATTTCAATCAGAAAGCCGCTCCTGAAAAAGACTCCAATTCCTTTGTTTAAATCTTTTCTAGTTCAGAATACACAAGTGATTTAATGGTACAATAACAGTAGAGAGACAGTTGAACAAAAGGCAAAGCACTTTCCACTTTCCTAGTTCAGAATGCAGAAGTGATTTAATGCTACAATAACATTAGAGAGACAGTTGAGCAAAAGGCAAAGCAGTTAACAGTCACCGGAGGCCAGGAGGCAAGGCGTTCTGCTCAAGTTCAAACACTTCAGAATTCTTGAGAGATGGCACCTTATGAGAGAATCTGTATAAGCTGTTAGGTGATATCAGAAACGAGTCCTCCTCTTTCGTGCTTCGGCGCTTAAAGGAAGAGGCTGAACCCCCGAGTCTGTCCAAGTAAGCAGCCTCAGAAGATGGCAGAATCTCCACAATTTCGTACTTGCAACTTCTGTGGAGATGTGGACGCGAGCTCCATTGTTTAATATCCCAATCCTTATAGATAGCCCACGTTTCACCTATAAATGGAACAATCGAGCAGGGATTCCAAGCAGGAAGCAACATTGGCTGGAATAAAATGTAGGGATGCTCTATACTTCTTCTCCCAGGTGCAAATGTTCCACAACCAACTGGTAAGCCTGCCAAAATCCAATCTTTTTCACCTGGATGTCTTGCAAAAGGTTTCATCCATTCTACTTCAATGCCAACTTCTCCACGTTTTTCGGTTACACCAATGATTTTCAGATATCTTCTTGGCATCCTATCATTAGCATCAACACATGCCCAGGTTTCTCCTACATTATAGCATCGTACCACTTCCCCTTTCTGAGTATCCTTCAAAACCGAATCAGCCCTAACTTCTGAATTTGAGCCAGAGTCATCTAGAACTGCAAGTTCTTCAGATCTCTTTGTTTGTAACTTCACTAACTTGCCATCAGAACCTGCAGACGGGCAAAATAATATGGAACATTCTAAACACACACTAAACAATCTAGAGTATGGAATGTTGCAAACATTACCTGATTGTTGAGGATGCCGACGAGCTTTGTGTTCAGTCACTCCATCCCCGGAACATGGTCTTTTACCATCACGCCTTTGTGAGCCTATAGCCAGGTCTTCACCAGCAGATCCATCACCAAAACCTCTTCTGTTTGCTTTCGTGCGTACTCCTTTAGCATACAAGTCAGGTTGCTGAATATTACTTTCTGTAGAATCTCTCATTACTTTTGATTTCATCAGATTTTCCAGAAGCTTCCCTCTTGTTTCAATATCCAATTCCTTAGAGCTGATCAGGGTCTCTCTAACGACCAGGAATGCTTCCCGTGACTCAAGCTCACTCTCTAAAGTTTTCTGCTTCAGGGCGAATTCACTTTCTCGTTCCAGAAGAGTTTTCTCCTTAAAGGCGATCAAACTTTCTCGATCGACCAAAGACGCCTTCCTTGACTCCAGCCTTTTCCTTTCAGCATCCATCTCCTCTTTCATTTTCTTCAATGTTTCTTGTTCATAACAAATTGCCAATTTCCTTGCTTCAACTTGTTTCTGCCTTGACTCCATCTCATGTTTCTTTTCCCCCACATCTCTCAGGGTCAATCTCACACCCTCGGATAACTCCTGAATTTGTTTCTCCTTAACAGTAAGTTCCTTGAGTTGTTGGTCTATAAAATCTCTCACAACTCTAGATTGCACTTTACCCTCTTCTACTTGCTGTAGAGCTCTTCCCACAAACTTCACTTTCTCATCCATTTTCTTCTGCCCCTCCTCCAACCACCTTTTCTTTGAGTTCAACAGAGCATAGCTCGCCTGAACAGATTTCACAACCTCCATGGAGTGCTTCTCCTTTGATTCAAGTTCAGAAACAGCTCGAGCCGAAACATCCTCCAATTCACTCATCATCTGCCTCATCAGATTCTCAATAGCATCTTTCTTGTGTCCCACAACAGCAATAGCTTCAGATAACTTTTGCGTAGATCCCATAAATGCGTACCCTCTCCTCAACCACCGAGAAGCCTAACTACAACTCCACCCTCCTCTCTACATTCCAATGAAACATATAGCCCCAAATTAGATAAAGAGAATTTTATGACATACATGTCAAACTTCATACAAGAGCATAAGAACAAACAAGTTTAAGAAACACACCTTGCAAACAAGTACTTTCTCTCCTCAGACTACTGCAATCTGTCATGACATGCCCAAAATAAAGGATGAGTAAATCATAAACCCTACTGAAAGCGACAACTTTTTGTTATGACATACATGAGTTATGGCAACCCTTACTTTTTGTCATGAGTATATCACATCACAGAATACCCATAAACACAAACATATGTAACTGCACCAACTTAATCACGTCGAGCTATGGCAATTGGCAGGTAATAACACTGGAGTCTGGATGAAAACAACAAATCCAAATAATCTTTTTGGGGAAAACAAGAATTACCTTGAGGATGCTAGTCTCCGGTGATTCGTTGAGCTATAAATAAACCCTTCGTCCTCTGGAAACTCTCAAAAAGAGATTGTCCAAATTTTAGACGGGATTGAAATATCATATACTCCCTCGTCCCTCTAATTTTGTCCAACTTATTTAGTCAAACTCTTTCATCCATTATTAACTTTATATTACTACCTTGCGGTATATTATGAGGATTTTTAAAAAAAATTAATTTGGTATAAAGTGTAAATTAAATTTCAGTTATAAACTTGAATATTAGATTTAATTGGAGATGGCCAGGTCTAGGGTTTATATAACACAAAGAATTATATTTTGACATCGAATTAAAATATATTATTATCATAATTATGCTACTGTAATATATATGAATAATTTCCAAGATTTATAATGAAGATAGCATACGGCTGAGATAAAAATAAATGATAAATTGAAATTAAAATAGGGGATAAAAATGGTAAAATAATATTGCGGAGAAGAGAAGACTAAAATTATACAATCACCTTATTTTGACATCAAATTATAATATATTAATACCATAATTATGTTATATTGGAGCAAACTAAATATATTATGCCGTGTCACTTGTGTAAAATAAAAGGTAAAAAAAAAGTTACACAGATTGTTTACATGGTATATCAATAACAATATTGAAAAGATAAAAACCCATTTTTATAATATATTAATATCATAATCATATTATATTGTAATCCATACCAAACACATTTCCAATCTTAAAGAAATAAAAAAGGAGTATATAAAAATTATAGGCGCCGGAATATCTTGCGGCGGTTATGTGGTGGTTTTAATCAAAACTATGTAGTTTAATACTTTTTAATGTTTTTTATTAATTAAAATATTGATCGGAGCAATAACTCTTCTAGTTCCCTTTAGGATTATAGTTAGGGCAATGCTATTTGCTTGTATTTTACTTTTGTAGTCCGTATTGTTTCTAGAAAAGGTAAATACACCCTCAATCAAGTAGCTAAAATTTGAACAAGATAAATCAAGAAGAATAATTTTGTCAGTTCCAATCAAAATATAGAATGCATTAGCAAAAGAAAATCCACAAATAGGAATTCCGTATAGTTAACAATGTGTATGAAAATTTGATATTCAAAAGTTACATCATTCAAAGAACCTAACAATATATCATAATGATGATATATAATTTATATATCATAACTTATTAATGGTTAAATATGAGATGAAAACAAGTTACTATTCAAGTAAGACATATAAAAGAGACGGAGGGAGTACAAAATTACGCGATTTTTTTTAATAAGCGGGGTCTTTTTTGTAGTTTTGTAAATTTTCTCTCAACTGTCCATGATATATGTATTCAAAACATTTTCTCCATCCTCACTTTTTATCATCTTCTCAGCACGCTCACACTCACTCTCAACCTAAACCCTAAAATTTTCACCATCTTCTCCAAATTTCTTCCAATTCGGCTCTATTTTCTGTATAATGATCGTGACGGAAGTGTGTGCATTATCAAGTAATTTGTTAATTGTCATATGCTTTGCCGATTCTTGATTGATTGATCAGATTTTGTGTTTTTCGTTTTCCTTTTTTGGTGTTTCTGTTGTAGATTGGATAAATTATGGTGAATACGATTGCTTTTTCTCTCTCCTGTTTTAGAATGCTTAATATTCACATTCAATTTTTAGTGGTGAAGGTTAAACTTTAAGTTTCAAAAATTTTTATTTTAAAAACATCATGAATTCATGATTATACATGTTTTTATGAGAAAACATATATTTTATATTCAAAAGTTGATGTTTAACATGAAAAGTTTTTTTTTGAAAAGCAGTGGTACTCATCTTATTATAAATCAGGAGTTACATCAGTTTGCTAGATTTGTACCACGTATAACGATAGGCTAACTATTACAAGAAATCTAGCTGGCATCTAAAAAAAAACTCCCTATCCATAACAAAATACTATCTAACTAGGCTCGCAATTGGGGTGAGCCTCCCATAATTAATAACCTATCTAAACCATGATGGATACTTGCTAGGAATGATGGCCACATGCCATGTGGCATTCTTCTCCCCAACTCCAAGTCTCATGCCCCACGTTGGCGCATTTACAGTTACGGGTGCCTGGTGCAGGTGGTCTGTTTTGTTTTGTAGTAGCACGGTACTGCATAACCGTTTTGTTTTGTAACATCACTTGTACTGTGTCGCCATTTTGTTGAAGCAGCACGAGAATACATTGCCGTTTTGTTTGTGTAGCAAAATACAGCGTCACCTCCACACTTATTCAGTCCTACTTTATCCTACAGTATGAACAAATGCAAAAGTGTACAATCGACATGGTAATAGAGTACACATCTCGACGGAGTTATACTTGATTCAATTCAACATGAAAGTTGAAACAAAGTGTTCAATTCACAAACGAGGATTGGCTAACATTTTGTTTCAATTTTCATGTGGAATTGAAGTTTGTGTAAACATATGAGATCCTAGAGGGGAACGAACACAAGATTTACCAAACTAGTTCTTGCTTGTGGATTCACTACTACATCATTCTTGCTTGCACAAAGTAAAAATACACAATAGTGGTTAGTGGAGGGCCTAACAAGTGATAAACTTTACTCTAGCATGACTTTGATGTAATAAAACTCAAGAAAAAGGAAACTGAATGCCCATTCAACATAGACATGAAATTTTAGACCCATACCTTAATTGTAGAAAAAGCTCTTAGCTTGTACAAAGTAGCAAGATTTGTTGGTTTTACCCAAAATTGAAGGAGGGTTGATCTATATTGGTGGGTTTTTAGCTTCCTAGGGTTAAGTTCATGCCACAAGAACAAGGTTTGAGGCTTGAGAATGAGATTGTGCTTGGGATTGAAGTGATTTTCAGATTGGAATGGTATGCGAATGGATTTGGATTGAATGGATTTGTGAATGAGGTTGAGGAGGGGATAAGGTGAGAGAGAAAGGTGGGCAGATAGGTAGGGATGGTGAAAATGGGGTTGCTAGTATGAAAATCCGGGTAAAATGATATATGTAGCATGGTTGAGGTGGACAAAACATGTCTGAATAGTAGATTTGGTCGGCTAATGTTCCACTTGGTTATGAATTCGCCCCAACCATCGCTTATAGGCGAATATTGGTGGTGGTATCGTCTCTTAGTTCAGGCTTCCATATTTAATCAATTTGTATAAGTGCTCGGTTAATGAAATGTGTTACATTATGTGTATTTTTGAAAGCATGTGTCCCAAATCTACAAGTATTAATATATTGTAATATGAAATACATCCATCAATAATATATGTACCAGAATTGGATGGCAAATGTGTCGTGGTATCCGTTGACATGGTTATGAAAAGTTACACGTATTACCCAATTGTTTGTTGTAATTGCGAACAGTAATCCATATGAAGAATGCTAGCAACGCATCAGTGTTTTCGTGTATGTCATTGTGGGGATGTCAACTGCAGAAGAGCTGAATACATGAACACACTATGAGTCAGGTAACATCGGTGATCTAAATGTACACATGACACATTTAAAATGTGTGCTCTAGTGCCGTTGTGCAAAGGAACTAATATTAAAGTGTTGGCTTGTAAAGAATCAGGTATAGTACTGAATCAATATTGACCCTTGTATGAATCTATGTTCCGATCGACAGTTAGAACGAGTAAATTTGTTTTTGCACGCATATCAAGAGTGACGATCGAATCCAGTAAGGGTTGCATATGATTGCTACGTTAATCTAGTTACAATTGTGAAAAGAATATAATATGATGAATCAAGCAAATTTAGAATCGCCATGGACATTAGGGTTTATTGCTGCGGGTCTTTGGGTGTGGATTTAGGGTTTAGGGTTGAAGGTAACTTGCAAGCGAAATCGCTAGAACCGCTTATAACTTTATTTGCTTACGAATTCGTAATTACGTTCGCCTGTAGGCGTGTGAGTCTGGCGATTTCATAAATAGGTTTGTGGACCAAAAAATAACTTAAAATTTATTTGGGGGCGGGGAGATCAGACTCCCCAAAACTTCTACCCTGCAAAACCCTAACGAGTTCGCTTACCGATCGAAAAACTGCAGCTACGCCATGAGTCGGAGCAAACAAGTCGGAAAAACCCTCACCCCACCCACTCCCAAGCGTTAGAGGACGGCCCCCACCGCAGGCTCCGACCCGACGAACGAGGAAGAAGAAGAAGAGACCCTTGATCAGCAACTTCGTCGCTCGAGAAGAGAGATTCAATCCGTCGGAGGTCCGGCTAGTCAACGGGCAAGAAATGCTTCCTAGTGCGCCGGGAGTTCATCACACCCACCACCCCAAGGCGCCACATCCTCACAGGCTCGGCCAAGCGCCACCACTTCTGCCCAGGCTCGGCCCACCGCCGCCAGTACATCCTTGGAAGCCGTCAATGATTCTGGAAATGATGATGAGGAAGAGGAGCGGTCCATTTTCATCAGCCCTAAAGTGGAGGAAAGGTACGAGCGATATTCTCGTCGTACTATTTTGAATGTTAGGGTGTTTGACGAGGCTAGGATACGTAGTTTAAATTGTGATACTATTATCGAGTATTTTAGAGCCACTCACCTAGACAGGATGCTAACTTTGAGTGAGTCGGTGCATAGGGATGAGTGTCTTCAATTTTATGCCAATCTGAAGTTTGAGAAGGGGGCCGAAGAGGCGACTACGATGGTTAGGGGTGTGACATTTAAGGTAGATAAGTTCTTGATTAATGAGGTGATAGGATGCCCTTACGTGTCTAGTGATAAATTGAGGCCGGAGGATCCAAATGGGCCTTTTGAGATATACCACACCCAAAATTTCCCAACCTCGTTGAATGAGAGCGTCTTGGAACCCGTGGCCATGCGTAGGAAGTTCTTTAAGACGCGTAGTAAGGTTCCAGGTACTCCGAAGAAGTATAGGATTACGACCTTACTCAAGAGGAGAGGTTGGTGTTCGAACTTGTGTGCTTGAATATCATGCCCTAGGGTGGTCATCCATGTGAGCCAACAATAGCAAATCTGATAGTTTTCTACCATCTAATGGAGCGTGTGAAAATCAATCCCGGATACACCATCATCAAGCACATGTTGAAGCGTGCGAAGGACAAGGCCGATGAGACGATCCCTTATGGCCAGCTCATAACCGCTCTGATGAAGAAGAAGGGTGTCAGACCTGTTAGCCGGGGCGAGCCAGTGAAATTCTATGACGTGGAGGGGGTGGTGACAAACAAGGCCATTGGTGTTTCGAGTTCTCGCAGCCGTTCTGAATTGAGTGATGGTAAGTAATTGTTACATTATAACATTTTTGTTTTATGATAAATGTTTGCACCATATTAGTTTACTAATTTTTTTTATCCCATTTGCAGCTCGCGATCTCTCTTGGCATGAACGATTGGTTGTTTATGTTGGACAGCTTACAACTGAGCTTGAAGAGGTAAAGCTGGACGTTGCAAAAGAGAGGGAGGAAATACTGGCATTTGGCAGAATGCTGAATTTGGCACCAGATTTGAGCCAGATTTCTCCGTTCAACCATTGCCTCCTATGAACGACGATCCTGTAGAGCCAACGAGACCTGAAAACAAGGAAGAAGGTGAAGACCCCGCTGATGATGAGGAAGAAGAAGATGGCGATCCCGATCAGGAAGATCCTGAAAATGAAATCATGGATACTGCGGAGGAAGTCATTCCTGAAGAAATTGAAAAGGAAGCAGACGATGTCTTCAAAGTGGTCCGCCGAGACGAGAACAACCAAGCATTGGAACACGGGGAGTCGTCTAAAGAAGACGACGAAGAAGTAGAAAATGTGGAGGAAAATATTGATCAAACTGAAGAGGAAGATGATGACGAGGAAAATGAAAGCGAAGAGGAAGATGATGACGAGGAAGAATGATCGCTTTACTTTATCATCGTTTAGTGTAGATTTGTTTTGTAATCAAGACTCAACAATGAACATGTCTTATTTTATTTAGTAATGAATTTCATAAAATGCCAATCCATGTTTGATTTCAATGTTCACCATACACAAAATGTAAGATCAAATTAAAAGTGTCAAAAAATATTAAAAGGCCAGGCGAGCCAGAAGGCGATATCGCTACTTGAAAAAGTGAGAGGCGAATCAATGACACAAAATCGTAAGTTTTGCCGCCTATGAACCTATCATGCAAAAGAATTCACTTCCTAGCTCGCCACAAGCGACATAGTCTATCAGGCGGTCGGCCAGGCGAGTTCGCCACCAATTGGCGAATACGCTTACGAATTTGACTTTGTGATTGCGGATTTAAAAAAAAAATGTATAGAATTCAAAACAACGACGCCATTTCTGACATAAACGAAATAAGAGGCAAGTTCGCTTCTAACTATGAATTAGGTTTTAGGGTTTAGCATTCACAAAGTTGATTAGAGAAGCGACATCACTTGGGCTGTCGCCTGTAGTCGTAATTTGGAGCGAGTTCGCCACCAAGTGGTGTCATTAATCCCACATTGTTGGACTGCAAGAAAAATGTTCAATATATATGTGGATGCAAAATTGAAGGGTTCGATAAGTCGCCGACCCGCGCAAATTACCCATGAAACACTCGATGCATGCACTGTACATACACTATACATACATGATACACACTTGGATCATATGAAGTCAATGAATGAGTGCTGCCAGTATATCCTTGTCCCCCGGCCAACATGCCTGTGTTTTTTAACAATGAGGTGAATTCGTAACTTAATTCGCCTATAAGTAATAAGAAGGCGGATTCGTAACTTTATTCGCCAGTAAGCAATCATCATTAAAAATTGACAATATACGACCTTCTTTTTAGCCATTAATAAAACAATATGCTTCACTTTATAGTCCAAATACATATACTCTATAAATTGGTTAAATGTATTTTATAATCATATTAAATAAATGCTAATTAATACTTATACAAATTCATAATAAAATGTTTAAAATACATACTGACAACACGTATTTTAACGTACTAGGTTAGGAAATATCTAACTCTATATATCTGGCTGAACAAATATACACGATGAAATTAATTCAAAGTCAATTATCTAGCGACTTGAATACTGAGTCGCTCTTTTTAAACTAACTAGACCAAAAAAACACTCGTTTAAACTAACTATACTTATATTTGTTAGTACGGTGTCATTAAAGTTAAAAACTCGTAAAATTAAACTTATCAAGTGATTCACGAAATGTTTGATTCGAGTTGAGCATCATCAACCTTTCGCCGCGAGTCAATGTATGGTCGATGCTAGAACAATATAGTGCTTTTATTGAGTCGTTCTCAATTTACTCTCGAATTGCCGATCTCAATTAGCACCCCTAGTAAAGATGTTTCATGAAATAACTACAAAGTCCTAAATGACAACCATGTTTAACACATAGACCAAAAAAAGGATCTAGGGTTTTCCAAACTTTGTCATAGTTGCAAATAGAAGCGAGTTCGCTTTGTCTGTCGCCTGCATGCGTAATAGTAAGTGACTTTGCTAACAAGCAATGTTATTATTTCCACATCGCTGGATTGAAAGCCAAATGATCAGTATAAATGTGGACAAAACAAAAGAGTTCGATAAGTCGCCGACCCGCACAAACTACCCATGAAACACCACTTGCATGCACTACACATACACATTACATAAAGTTTACAAACTTGGCCCATATCCAACTGATGAATGAGTACCTAACAGTATCATAGTTTCTAAGCCCAAAGGCCTACAAATTTTTTGAAGACAAGTGAAATCGTAACTGATGTCGCCTGTTACATATTCAGAAGCGATTTCGCTTGTTAATTGGCCTATAAACGATGTATGTGGCGAACTCATAAACATGATGCCGATAAATAGTCAACTGATGTGCCCAGACGCGTTCAAAATCAAATCCCAAATCCAGATCCCTAACTTTCATAAGGAACGTCGTTCTCTCCGATCCGTCGACTCCAAACGTCAATTCCACCAGGAATTCAGCGCTCTCACCGCCCAAGCTCACCCAATTTGTAAGTTCTACTAATCTTAGGTCTTCTTCAACATTATTTTGGTTTTATTATCCATGCTTATCGTTTGGTTGTTTAAGAGATTAGCTTTCAATCTAGATATGCTGTTAATTGTATTTATTTTTTGGGTTCAATCATAGATTAAGGTTGTGTTCTATTGTTAGGTACTTTAGGCAATCCCAAACATGCCTCCAAAGGGTAAAAAGGCTGCTGCGCAATTGACCGAGCCTAATAAGTACGATAAGGCTAAGTTTGTGAGTGAACAAGCTTATCTAAAGTACAGTAGTTTTATTGCTAACAAGGCTGAGCTGAACACGTTGTTAGTGTTGGATGAGAGTCAGGTGCAAGCCATAGGGTTGAAAGAGGTTTGGGAACTATCGAATATCAATATGCACACAAGTTGATGACGGTGAATGAGACGGGTTATCTGGAGGAGACTATGCAGTTCTACACTAATTTTCGAAAGTGTGGTGATGTGTGGAAGACCAAGGTTAACAAGAAGAAATACGATGTAAGTCCCGAACTATTCAATACAGTCCTCGGTATTGAGTTCGAGGACGAGGATAAACCTGTGGACCTTTATGCAAGGGGAGACTGGCCTAGTGAGTTGGTCTGCTCCCACGAGGCGCTGAAGGAATATGGCTTCAGACACTTTGGTCGAGAGGAAGATGATCTTAGAATGCCGAAAGAGTACAAGCTATCAAAACTCACCCCTGAGAGGAGGATATTGTATGAGATGGTTGCTACAAATCTTGTACCTAAAGGTGGGTGGCTGGCCGAACCAAACTACACGACTGATGTGTTGAATATTGTGTTGTTTATTCATGGGAAATTTGTGCTTAATCGTGTGATTATGGAACTTATAAAGTTGTTTTTGGTGGCTAGATTGTGATTGCTTGGTATGGAGCTAATTGAAGGAAAAGAGCTATTATGGAGCTAATTGGAGCTAAATTGGAGGATTAGAAGAGTATTAATGCTATGGGCTGAAAAGAGGACTTCAAGCCCAACAAACAAGATCCACCACCAATTCCTATTTGGATTGGGACTTCATTCTTCATGTAAAATAAAGGCCAAACTTTGTTCATGTGTAAAAACGAAAAAGGGAGAGGAGTTAGTCTTTACATTTATAGTATAACTAGTCTTGGTAGCGAAACCGTAACAGCATTCGCCTGAAAACATGTATTTGAAGCGAAAACACCTATGAACTCGCCTGGATGGACAGAAGGTAGGATCCGGACCAACTAGCGAACTCGCCACCTAGAGGCGAAAATTGTTATGAGATCACCAGAAAGTAATCTCCAACCATTGTAGATATATGACACAAAACAATGTAGTTTCAGTAACAGGCAAGTGAAGAAGCGAATTCGCTCGGTTAAATTCTTCATAGCAAATTTTAGAAGTGATACCGTATTTTGGTTCGCCTATGGTATGGTTTCAAAAGTTACAATGCAAACATCACTACTAAATCCATCCTTAAAACACACAAACATTAAAATCTAATAATTGATTGTTGTCTACATTACATCATAAATTCTTGGGTTGATTCCTCTTCCACTTCGTTGCCTTCCCGGCATCGGTGATCCAAATGCCCTCCGAGTGATCGTTCTGCGTAACAAACCTCTTTAAACTTACTTATCTTCAGTTAATGTTTCGTTCGGCTCAACGCCTATTTAATCTTCGATATCTGTACCAAACTCGTAATCCTCGTCCTGGCCGTTGTGAAGAATCGCCTGTTTACCATTCACCACAACCTCCCACCTATTATCCTTCGGATCCTTCACATAAAACACTTGGTGCGCTTGTGACGCCATTATAAACTAATCATCTTCAGAGCCAAGAATACTGCGATTCACCGGGGTGGTGCCGTAATCCTCTTTTCACACACCGCCACGTTCCTTCACCCATTCACACTTGAACACTGGAATTGTGGCACTAATAAAGTCAATCTCCCTATGTCGGTGATGGTCCCTTAGTATGCATCGCATCCATGAATGTTGACCTCACCTGGAACTACCACACCACTATTCTGGTTATTCGATTTCTCATCCGATCATTTAGTACCAAAAGTGTAACCGTTGATTTCGTACCCGCCAAACGAGGAAACAGTTCCTAGCGACCTTCTGCATAACGACTTGACAATATCAGGATGGTCCCCTGCCAGAATATGAGCTTGCAGCCACCTAACGAAATTGGCACAATGCTTTTCTAGGATCCTAGAGTCACCGAGAGGCCATGTATTTGAGACTCTAATCTCATCCATGTGTACGTCAACATAAGGGTTCACCGACGCGTGGTTCCTGACGATATACAAATGAACAACATCTATGTCTGCCGCGGTAGGACTGAACAAACTATGATGCTTAAGCCCGTGCCCTTCCACTCTCCCATCGTCCCTAGCATTTGGTTTTCCAACTGTGGCAACATCTTTCATATAGTTAGTACATTACTAATAACCTCTTCTGCAACATACCGTTGAACTATACTAGTATCAGGCGTATATCTGTTCTTCACAAAATGCTTAAAAATTGTCATGTACCGCTCAAATGGATACATCCATCTCAAGTAAACCGGGCCACAAAATTTTACCTCCCTCACCAAATGGACTATCACGTGGATCATGATGTCAAAAAATGCAGGGAGGAAGTTGACAAGCGATTTCCCACGTCGTTAAATGGGACTCCGCGAGATCAAAATACTATTTATAATTCACCTACAACTTCTAACTACTAGAAAATAGATATTGGGAAGTAGGGGATGAACCACAAGGATAAGAGACTTGTAAGAGTGTTTTACAGTAGAAAATAAGCATACTTATATATTATATAGAAAGCAATGTAAATAAGGGGGGGTTTTTTGAGGTTGGTTTTGATCACACTATGAAAGTAAACTAAACTATCATTAGCTAAGATAAGGGGATGATATTAGGAGTATGAGGCCTTGGGAGGCAAATGACTTCAATTTCCAACTATTGACTTATCACCGAGCAAATGCAATTACAAGGAAGTTTAGACCATTTTTCAAGGATGAAAGCATTGTATTCTCTCGAATGTAGCTAAAGAGGATGATGACACCCTTCAAAAGCTCTCATTATTGATTCACCTAGATGATAGCATCATAGATAACTCAACAATGGTATTAGGAGTAGAGAGAGACAAACTTACTCACACACCCGTGATAGCGAGAGCATACAAATAAGACATTTGATAACTAGCAAGGACCAAGACGATGATAGCATATATGTCTCGACTCCTACTTTGCTACTTAATGATATTGGAGTAAACGATAACGTTCTACCCACAAATCTAGCTATTCGTTGATAACAATCATACGTTAAAAAGGAATCTTCAATTTAAGTATACAATCACACATTAGGGGGACCAATGATAACATTCAATCCTTACCTAAACACATAATTGATTAGTCATGCAAGTTCATAAGATTTCCCCTTCTAACAACTCATATTTATCATGGCATTCCTTAACTACAATCACACAACAAGGGGAAGAACTTGTCATCACTCAACCCCTTCCATAGTCATTAATCTAACAACTAAAGATTACACTACCATTATGCTAAGTAACCATCATCATCACACTAAATTACTCTAACCAAGTTAACCTAATTAATGACTATGGAGCATGAAATTGATATAAAACACAAAGCCCATAACAAATTAAGTAAGATTGAACAACATTCATGCATAGAAATTCAAGTTCATCAAATGATAATCAAAATCCCAAGTTCAAGCATACAAGGCCCTCAAAGTTTCAAGGGAAGTGAATTCAAATGCTCCCAAGGATCAAACTAAGCTATACTACAATACATGGAATCAAACTACTAATCTAAGGGAAAGGAGTGGAAGAAAAGGGAGAGAAAGATGAAGAAAATGGAGATCTACATGGTGTTGACCGTTTTTGCTCTTGGAGGGGATAAGGGGTATTTATAGAATGTAGTGCACGGGCCGCGCGGTACTTGGCGCACTTTGTGAAGGGTCATGCACTTTAACCGTTGATCCAATTTGCATCTTCTAGTAGTCCATTTCGAAACTCTTGACGAGAGGAATCCAATGGTATGATCCATGCGCTATAATTTATTTGCGAACATTTCCAAAATCAAGTTTCAAAACATTAGTGGATCACTTGGTCTTCAAAATGTAACTTTGACAAGTTTAGCCTTAAAACTCCTTACTTTGTACCAAATGCTACCCAAATTAGATCTCAAATGTCATAAAACAAGAGTATATTTAGGGCTCATCAGAAGTACATCTCCATCCTACACTGAACTTCCACCACCATTTCCTGCAACTCATCCAGCTTCCGCCTGCTCACTTTCTTACGACATATGTACTTAAAAAGTAACATAGCTTCGTATTGCCTTCCTCATGTGCCGAGGCAATGATCCTCATAAAGCAATTACATTCAGCTCCTGCATAAGATTATGAAAGTCGTGCGACTTCATTACCGCCAGCTTCAATTCTTTCTTATTCACACAGCTACGAATGTTCGAAGAGTAACCTGTTGGAACCTTAACAGATTTCAGAGCATTACAGTAGCGCTTCTCCTCCTCCGTTGACATGGTGTAACAAGCAGGAGGTAAATAAGATTTACATTCTTCCTCTATAGGGCCAATAGATGATCGAATTCCGGGCTGTACAAGATCTTTCCGCGCTTTAAGGCCATCCTTTGTCTTTCCAGGGGTATTCATCAGCGTACCTACAAGTGCTTCACATACGTTCTTCTCAACATGCATCACATCGAGACAGTGACGTACGTCCAAATGCTTCCAGCAAGATAGTTTGAAGAAGATCGAACACTTCTTCCAACTGCTATTCGATGCCTTCCTCTTCTTTCCATTACCAAATTCATGATCCATCCCAGTAACCTTTGCTAGAACCTCCGACCCAGTTAAAGGGATTGGGGCGGGATCATGCTCTTCTCTCCTGTTGAACCCATTCTTGACTCGCCTCCAGGGATGGCTCGTTGGAAGAAATATTATGTGCCCGAGATACACTGGCTTACCACCGTGTTTCAATTGACAAAAACTAGTCTTGCTCTCACATATGGGACATGCAAAGTGACCTTTCACTGAATAACCGCCCAAGTTACCTAATGCTGGAAAGTCATTGATACTCCACAACAACATTCCTTTCAGTTTAAACTTCTCATCACCTCGACTACCATCAGGTATCCAGACACCGACATCGAATAACTTCTGCAAATCTTCGATCAAAGGCGCTAGGTACACGTCAATATCGTTACCCGGTTGCTTGGGACCAGATATCATCATGGACAATAACACTGATCAGGCGTATTTTATGCATCTAATTATATGATTTTATATCTCTCTTTTGCCATTTGATGTGCACGAAAGTGTTTTTGGTGCAGCTTTTATAAAAAAAATGGTGGAATACAATCAAGTGGAGAAGTGGTGAAAAAGATGCAAAATCAAGCACTTAGAGCCATGGTGGGGAGTTAGACACTATACTCTTTTTCCGAAAGAATTTTTTTAATGAGATAGCGTGCTCCAACGGAAAATGGATCGTTACAATTCCATTATTCTGGGAAGATAAATAAAGCGACCAGAAGAAGACAATTTCTATTACTGGTCTTTTTCTACGAGCGACTAAGTTGTGTTTCGACATGTCGATCACTAATCAACTATGCGTATTGTGAAAGATCGGTGCTAAAAGGTGGACTGAATTGTACATGAGAGTCTACTTAATTTTAGCCTTGATTAGTGGTGACAATTATAATAATTATAGTATAGAATATTACAATTAATAATTAGTGCACGTGTGTTTGTGCATTGGGTTTGGATTTTCCTTTTTTTTTAATATTTATTAGGATTTGGTTTTAGTTAAACCCTATAAATACAAAAACCTAAATAATAATGAGGGTGGCCGTATGCGTTTCGTTCTTTGGCCGGCCGCCGCCTTGCATGCAAAATTGATTTCCTGGAGATTAATTCATAGTGTCATTATTATTGTTTGCTTTGTCTTTATGTTATTTTAATGTTAATATATTATACTTTTTGTTTGATTGTTTTTCATATGTGTATATGTGTAGTAGCTAGATTAGTTTTCGGTAAGGGTTTTGAAGCATTAACTATGATTCATATGTGAGGCCTAAATTTACTTGATAATTATGTTGTGTGGATTCCTTGTTATTCTCTGTGTATACTGTATATTTCTGAATTGTTTGAGATCTGATCAGTCTTCTGTTATTTGGAATAGTGCCAATTGAGTTCCTCTATTTATCTGTATTTAGGGGGTAGATTCAATTAGTGGCGAAACTATACGCCAATAGTTGGGAATACAGGGTAGATAATTTGTGGCATATGTTCTGATTATAAATTATCTGAATCAGGTTTCTTTGGTGCTTAATGTTGTTGAGGTATTAAATCTAGGTAGGTTATTCCGGCTAGATTGTATCTTGATTAGAGAAGTAGTCAGTTTAGCTATTATTGCCGGCTATCGACAAAGTAAGAAGAAATTGGATTAGGTGTGCTATTCTCGAAGGTCTATAACTGATTGGTTTATACAACTTAATAAATTACTGAGCCAGTGATCGAATGAAAAGTTAATGTGAATTTACCTGTTACCGGATTGCATTGTGTGAGTGTCTTCGTGTTCTTGCATAGTTTATTTTTATTATTATTTGCATTCTTAGTTTAGTTTAATTTAGTTCTTTCGTAGTTAATAGTACACAATTTCTCAAACTTAAAGGTGGTTACTAACCAAAAGCTGATTCTTTAGAAATAAGAATCTAACTGCACTTTTCCTCGTGGGATCGACCCTGCTTACTCTATACTTGAATTTAAACCTAATTGTTTGCAGGTTTATTTGGTAGAAAAACGACCTATCAAACACATACTTACATTTCATCATCAACCACGATGGCAGATTGTAAATCACAACCATAACTGGCCAAGAACTGTGGGTACTAGACATGTTACCAAAGGGGTTCATGCCATCAGTGATAAGTCTAACCTCACATGCCTAGGCTCTTAAGCAAATTCAGGGTACCGCTCATCCATTTTCTTCCACTGATCTCCATCTGAGGCGTGTGAAATAATATCATCCTCGTCCCTAACCCTATCCGCATGCCATGTTAGCAACTTTACATCCTAAGGATTTGTAAACAACCTCTTCAGTTGAGGAACCAGTGGAAAGTAATACACTACTTTAGCCGGCGTTTTACATCTAGACGGTGTCACACTTTCGCCACATACCTCTACAGTCCCCACCTTTGACTTGAACCGATCCTCGTTGCATACTCGACATGCATCTCTGTCATTGTCACCTCTCCTGTACAACATACAATTGTTAGGGTATGCATGAATCTTCTACATTCCATTCCCATATGACATAATATCTTCTTTGCAGCATATACTCGATCAGGGCACAAGTTGTCACTGGGTAGCCACTCTTTCACCAACTCTAACAATTTAGTCATCCCCTTGTAAGATATTTCATGTCGCGCCTTTAAATTCATCAACAACAACAACGTAGAACCAAGAACGGAATGTTTACAACCCTTGTACAATGGTGTCTCCTTATCATTAAACATCGCCACTAACATGGTCGACTTTCCTACCCTACCCATAGTCAGATCTTCCACCATTTCATCAAGACAACCATCATAACGTAATTCCTCCGCGTCAAGCCTAACATCAAACTCCACATCGTTATGACTTGCACCTTCTCCATCCCAAACCCATTTTGTATATGTAGGATCAAAACTTCTACAAATCAAATATTCTCGCACTACCGTTACATCCTCATAAATCGCGTTGTTAAGGCAATCTTTGCAAGGACATCTTAGCCCGCCCATTTTCTTTTCTACATAATCCCTCCAACAAAAATCAATAAATTCTTTGATCATCTGTATAACCTTTTGAAAGACGTTTATTCTCTAACATGATTTCACTACGACCCATGCTTAACACGATACTATCAATAACGGTTTTGCTAGAATCACTCTAAAATTCCCCAAACTTATCACCCTAACAAACTCTACAAAACCATACAAACAAGCACACACACACGTGTCACAAACAAGTTTGCCCATTCCAAAACCAATCAATAACAATTCACAAGCACATACCTTTGCAATGATGGGCAAAATCAAGGCCTGAAAATGTGAGCAATCTTGGAGAAAAAAGAGAAGGAGAGTCCTCTTATCTTGTTCTTTTATTTTTCTTCCCGCAAAAAATATGCTTTTATATGCCCAATAACAACATGGCTAAGAACTCGCTACCTATTCGCCAGTACAAACGAAGGTTATCCGAAATCGTAACTAGACCCGCCTGTAGACTTACGTACAGGCGAACTCGCTAGCCAAATTTCACATGCTGGCGTTCACAACAAACGAACTCGCTAACAGACAAGTTCCCAACAAATATTGGCGAACAACTTTTCCAATATCTACCGGGTGCTGTAGGCGATATCGATTCCTGGATCGCCCTTGAGCGAACTCGGATCCGACGTCGCCTGTAGTTCTCATTTTTAAGGCTTTTTCCAAAATGCCATCTATTGAACTTTAAATGCCTTGTTTTTTTTTTGCCCTAGGTGAATTACGAACTCGTAACCATACTACTCGGCGGTTCCGTGCAAATTTGGCCAAAACGCCTTGAATGTGGTGCCGAGAAGCCTATGCTTGTGCACTAGTGAGCCATTCATTACTTACTCCGCCTCACTTTTCTCACCACTCTTTAGGACTCTTTTTTGCACAAGTTCCCTTTCGGTTTTGGATTTGTCCGACCCCCCATATTTTGCCTAGGCTTTTTGGCCTAGCCGGGATTCACTTTTCCAAAATTTTCAAAAAATTTCAAAACACACCAAAAATCTACAAATTTAGAGAATAAATTGATGATAAGAACAGAAAATATGGGCTAATACTTGATTGATTCTCCCCCACGCTTGATATCAGTGTATCTCCTTGGCTTAATAACGATAGTTTAAACTCTAGTTTTGTTTCCCTTCAAAGAGTAATAAAAAATCAAACATCAAAATCCCCTTTATACATCACTTTCTATATAATATATAAGTATGATTATTAAGTGCTATGAAACACTCTAACAAGTCCCTTATGGTTCGAACCCTACTTCCCAAACAACTCTCTAGTACTTATAAGTTGTAGGTGATGTATAAAATGTTTTGATCTCGCAAGATCTCCATTGACAACATGGGGAATTCACTTGTCAGTTTATAAGAACCATTTTCTCAACTACAGTGAGCCACTTATTTTTCCAATTTTGTACAACCTTTACCATTCTTTCTACGAGGAGTTGGTAGTATACTGTCTTATTCCTTCATGTGAAAATAGGAACTCCCAAGTACTTAAAACTTGAAAGAAATGTATCCTTTTTTATCCCCGTGATTCTTTTAATATTCTAATTTTTACAAAGTGTAATCTCGAGGATTAACAAAAAATCCAATTTTGAGAAATTTATTTTGTCCTCAAAATTGTTCATAATTTCCTAGAAAATTTCTAATCCTATTCAAATTCTTTTTCGAAAGAGTTGTGAAAACATTAACATCAGATGCGATATTGCCTAAACACCTCCATAGGCATAACAAACGTTTGTATATCGTTATGAGATAAGAATTTTTTAAATATTTAATATTATTTTAATAATATTTTTGAGCAATAAATCGTCTGGGAGAAAGATTTTGCCTTCTACAAAAGAAAAGTTTTAAATAACAAAAATACTACTAAATGTATACGTTGCATTTTTTAATATTAAGAAACATTTTATTATATCTTTGCCTAAAATGAATAATATTGTAAATAAAAAATATATTGTGAGTTTAATATATAGTACATAGGAGTTTCATAACCTCTAGGATACAGGGAGCTAGATTTTACAATATTTTGCCAAAAAATGATACTATAAATAAATTCATTTTGTAGAATTTAGAAATGTTTATTAATAATTAGTGATACATAACTTGCTTGCTAAAGTTGACATAGGCGTAGATAAAGACTATCAAGAGATTAAAACTCAAGTATGTTTTAGTATCGACATTGTTTTTTACTCATTTTTCAATGTAATGGATACTACTTGGTTGATATTTCAGGGTTGATGAACCTCATAAACATCACCCCACTTATAATGGTAATTTTTTTTTTAAAAATATCCATCGAACTCTTACAATTTGTCAATTTTTTTTATAGCGAAAATAGAATCACTAGGTGGGATTTAAAACGATATTTAGTTAAAAAAGAAATAGATTTTAAGAATTTACATAATGTTTTATTGAAAATAAATTAACGGTTTTCCTAACGAGTGTCCATGGGCACTCGTTAAGAACATTTGATTCCATAAGAATTTGTGCATATTTAATGTCTTCCATTTAATACATGAGATCAATACATTTCTTATGGGTGATTCTATTTACACCACCCCAATTGCTAAATACACTCACCTGACTCACTTTTGCCTAAATTAACGTGTATTACTACTCAACTTGTAAAAGTAATATTTATTACTTGTTAACTTCTACACATAAATGGTAAGAGTTTTTGGGTAGACACTCTCTTCATTTAATATGGTTTCTTCTTATTTATATCCATTTAAAAAAAATCATAATACACATTTTCAGAAATATTTTAATTAGAATAGAAATAAAGTATATGTAAATTACTATTCAATTATTTAAAATAGTGATCTATATCGGAATAAAATATAAGAAAAACATTTATTTTCACTCTAATATTGACCTGACCGACTTATTTTATAATTTAACTTTCATATCGCTGATATTTCCAATAAATTTGAACACAAATTTCTATTTTACATCAAAACAAACCAATCTAACCATTCTTCAAAAATATTAACCTAATTATTCTTTAATTTTTGATATTGAATGAATGTGAGTTGGAGTTGGTTGGGTAACCATTTTTTGTAACATTTTTATCAATATAATATTAACATGTACTTTTATTAATTTTCTATATTAACGTGATTTAAAATGTGGTATCAAATAATTTTTTTTTAAAAATATCCAAGAATACATAATTTACCTGATATAATAACAATTTACCTAATATCATCGTACCCTAATCAAATACAATAAATATGATAAATTTTACTATAAACGTAATAAATATGATAGGTGTAAATAGCATTTTATTCTATCTACACCATATGGTCCACCAACTTTTTATGATATCAAGATTATTTTCACCACAAGGGTGGTGTAAATAGCAACACCCTTCCTTATTTATTTCATCATCGACTCTCGTGTACGAATAATAAATATTATTAGATCAAATGTACTGTGTTTTCCAACATTGCCCCTATCAGTACATATACATCTATCGCCATTTTTTCCTCCAAAACTCTCATCTTTTCTCTATATCCATGTGATAATACTATCTCGTTAGTTTAATTCATGCATTGCGTTTCATTTGAGCTTAGTCATTAACTGTGCAAAACGATCTTCATCAACAACCGAATCACCTCCCACTTAAATCATATTATTTGTTAATTATTATGTAATGCTAACTGATAATATGGTATATATATAATGTAAAAATAATAAAATATTATATCAAATAATAAAATTAATATTGTTAATGAAATTAGATATAGAGTTCGATTGATACATCATGGAGCTTGAATTAACATTTCTTAAATTAAATATCATATACTTGTAAAATTATTATAAAATTATATAAAACATCTTAAATTAAATATCATATACTTGTAAAATTATTATAAAATTATATAAAACATCATCGAGCGTGATGCGTACAAAATAATTATATTTAATAAAATTTACTAATACATATTCTATTAATCTATCAATTTTTATAACAAGTGTATATATATAGAGAAAAAACGTGAATTTTGAAGGAAATAATTGGAATCGACATACATACACATATAATGAAATACTGAAAGGTGCAGTTGAGGAAAATACAGCAGATTTGATCTAATAACATTTATTATTCGTACGCGAGAGTCGATGATGAAATAAATAAGGAATGGATTGATCTCATGTATTAAATGGAAGACATTAAATATGCACATATGAAATCAAATGTTCTTAATGAGTGTCCATGGGCACTCGTTAGAAAAACCGATAAATTAATACTAAATACAATTGTAGAAGAACAAATTCTGTGGAAATAGTCGAGGCCCGAGGGAGATACTATTTCCGGCAATATTTCCATTTAAAACGAGTAGCGTACGTTTGAAGCCGGAAATTTAACGGTCATTACCCACATTAGCAAAACAAGACGAAATTGACCCTGTGAGAATAATGAGATCATAAACTTCTGCCCTAATTTCCAACATCGATCGGTGGCTATAAATAACGGCGCATCCTCCCATCCCATCCATTTCTCTCCATCTCCATCTTCTCTGTCATCCGAGTCTTCTCCTCAATTCTTGAATTCTAGGGTTTCCCCAAAACTTCGGAAATCCCCAATTTCGTATCTAGGGTTCAACTGATTTGCGCCGATGGCGTCTCGCTTCCTGGCATTGATTCAAGTTGCAGAGCTTGAACTACTCAAGATGGGGGTGTTTACTGGGTTTCCTAAACGGAAAAGAACCCCCATCTCTCGGGAGAGAAGGGTTTTTGGTGCTCGCATTCTTGCTCTAGCAGAAGCGGCAGAGGCTGAATTATTCAACCTGAAGTTGGATGCCCAGAAAGGGGTCTTTTCTGGGTTTCCCAAACGGAAAGAACACCATTCTCACGGAACAAGAAAAGCTTTGCCTCTGTAAATCCGACGATGGTCCAATCAGAATTTACCTGCCAACTAGTACATGGGTTGAAACTGAAGATCTCCAGGAAGAGGCCAAGGGTAACTGAAGATGAACCAGATGCGGCACTCTCTCGGCCAAACAAAATGTTGAAACTTGAGTTACCCTCCCATCTTCATACATTTAAGAGCCTATTTAGATCTCATGTAGGTTTTCCTCTTAGGGTTTGCTGATTTGTTAGTAGTATAGTCTAGTGTAGTTTTTGTATACTTTGGCTTTACTTAAGCCTAGATTCTTTACAGTGAATATATGAATCATGCCTGAGTTTATTGTTAATCATATGATTTTTTGTCTGCTCCAGTCTCTAGTTATTTATTTTTCGACGCCCAGTGGTTTTGTTGGCTCTGTTGTTTAGTTGTTTATGCAGCGCATATGGATGATCGGCAAACGAGCCCAAGGAGGAGAAGCAGCCTTTGGGTAGCTGATCAATCAGGTAGTTCTCCATTTATTTTGTTTTCATTAGTTAATATACTGAAATCGAGTGTCCATTCTGTTTTTAGTTCTAGTTGCTTCAAAATAATCTAGAATAGTTTCCTGATTCTTAATGAGGGCCGGTTGTATCTGATTGTTTCATTCTTGTTATTGACTGAAAAGATGATGGTTTGTATGCTTCTGATTTCTATGTCATGCAAATTAACATGCTGTTGAGATTCCGGAATTGATCCAAGAATTTTCAAAAACAAAAACTACAGTTGTTTCGTGGTAAGATTTCCATTCGGCACACACAGAGCTGATAGAATTCTTTCCCTTCAACTTCTTATCTGCAAATATTCCCCTGCAACTGTTGCCTCACTCTTGTTTGGAGTTATGTTTTAAGGCATGGACTTTGAAGGGTTTTAATGCATCTGGTGTTCAGTTGATGATTGCAATAGGTCTAGGAACTAAGTTTAGATTTTTTGCAGGGACTGCCATAATGTTATCAATGAAGTTTTTTCAAGTCTTATATTTGCCTGAGCAAGCTGTTGCCACTTGGGATGTTTAGACTCGATGCTCGAGCTTTTTCTGAACTTGGATGGAAAGAGAAGCAGTCCAGGGAGGATGTAGGTATTGAGAGATACATGTCAAGGTAGGTACTGACTCCTAAACTTGTTTTAAATTTAGTCTTTTTTGTTTTTTGAGGTATTGATACTTTTTTGGTTCTAGTTACCTTTTTGGTTGAATTTGAATGTTTCATTTCTGATATTGATTGAAAAGATGATGGTGCTTCTGATTTCTATGTCATCCAAATCAGTATGCAGTTGAGATTCCGAAATTTCTTCATGAACTGTCAAACAACAAAAACTGCATAAGTTTCGTGGTCAGATTTTCATTCGGCACACACAGAACTGGTAGAAGTGTTTCCCTTCAATTTATTTTCTCTTTCCATTCGCCTCACTTTGAGTAATGATTGTTTGGGTTCATGTTGTTTGCTCAGAAATTTTAGGTTTATGTTCTACTTTATATGTTGGATTGCAGGGACTACTTGCCATGACTTATGGCAATTAGAAAAGTGTTTGGTGAGCGTTACGGTCAGATATTCATAACTATTTTTTGTTTTAAATGAAACAACCATAGGTGTAGGGAGTTTCATTGGGCACCCTAAACCCTTTAAAAGAAAAATAAAAAGTAGTAACATATATGGAGCATTGAGCTCAGTTTGTATCTAGAAAGAGCATCACAACTGTTGCCATATAATACTTCTCGGAAATCCAGTACATGGCCAGGTTAGCCAATTAATTAGATCTTGTTCAAGTAGATCTGAATCAGTTATGTTTTTTATGCATAATATTAAAACGGCTTTAGGAAAGGTGTGCATAAAATCAGTGTTACGCTGATAAAAAGTGAGTAGTATCCACACCCATCCTATCCATTGCCGTTTTATCCCTAAACAGTTTCAGGGGGTGAATTCGTGTTTGTTGGACGAACTGACATCATCGAAATTGAGATGCTGGGGTCAGATGAAGGCTAAATAAAATAGGGAAGAGAGAAAAGAAAGGCAGAGACCAAGTTGAGAGACCGCATGAGGGAATCATCACCAATTTTACTTTATTCTTGAAAATGAAACTTTTATTAATAAACTATAACATAGTACAACCACAAGTACTGTTACAATTGAGGAACACTGCTCTTCGTGGTGGTGGCATTCTAATTTTAGTGTAAAAGTTGAAGTTAGACAAAGACAAAAAGGTAGAGATTTCCAACTGAGAGAAGATCAAGTCGCCAGCCAAGAAAGTTGTTTCCTCCTGCACGTCATCATTATGTGAAGCTGCACTTCTCGCAAGGTGGTTAGGCCTTCACAACGAGAAATTTCTCGCCCAAATTTCTATCTGACCTCTCTCATCGAGTAAACAACACACGCCCCATTTTATGTTTCCTTTTCTGTCAGTTTTGCCTGAAACGGTCTTATTTGGCAATTAACATCTTTCTAACGGTCTCATCCATGGCGGCGCCACCGGACCTACCCGGCGGCGCGACCACCGGAAAATCTTATGCTCAAACCGTAGCCAATAAACAAACCTCTCTTTTCGATTCCCTACCGAACAACCTAGAAATTCAACCAATTACATCACTCAATGGCCGTCCGGCATGTCTGTATGATGACGAATCCGTCAAGATACTATCAAACCACTACAAGAATGCTTTGGTCGGGGAAACCAACGATGGAGAAAATCCAGTCAGCCTTCAAAGAGTTTGATTTCACATCGAACTATCAGGAGGTTGGTCTCATTGATTACAGACATATTTTAATCAGGTTCCAAGCCCAGGAAGACTATGGCAGATTCTGGTCTAGATCTTACTGGACAGTAGCCGGTGCGCCAATGAAGGTACTAAAATGGACGGCAGACTTCTCCTCGGAGCAGGAATCGTCCATACTTCCGGTGTGGGTCACTGTCAAGAACATCCCAGTATACTATTACAACCAAAAGATGATCCAAGATGTTGCAGCGCAGCTCGGCACGTTTATCAAGGTTGACGCGGCCACAAATGGGATCACCAGACCATCAGTCTTGAAGATGTGCCTAGAAATTGATCTCAAGAAGGAACGAATTCAATCCTCTCTCCTCGAGTGCAGTACACGCGCCCCCCTTACTATGTTTTCTGACCTCCATTATTACCGTTATAAACACTGACATTGCTGATAACGTTCTTGTAACGTTCATCATATGGCGGAGCCGCCGCAGCCACACGGCGGCACCACCACCGGAAAAACCTTCCGGCAAGTTCTTACATCAAAAACACCCCCACTCTTTACATCACTCCCTTCCAATCCGGATACAAGCCCATTACCAACAATAATGGAAAAGCCTCTTGCCTATATGATCGTGCCTCTGTCGAAATTCTGGCCAACCACTACAACAACGCTCTAATAGGGAAATTCCAGAGATCAAAACCGTCGATGGCGAACATTCAGGCAACACTCCAGGCCATCGGTTTCACCGAAAATTTCCAGATATGTTCTCTGGACTATAAGCATGTCCTCATCCGCTTCCAAGATCAATCAGACTTCCAAAAGTGCTGGCTTAAAGCAGTTTGGTCGGTTGCCGGAGCCCAGATGAAGATCCTCAAGTGGACCCCGGAATTCTCGCCGGAATATGAATCCTTGTCGGTTCCTATCTGGGTTCTGGTAAGGGACATTCCACTCTACTACTACAATAAATCCTTGCTCGAAGATGTAGGTAATCAGATAGGTAAATTCATCAAGGTAGACTCTGCTACTGCCCTCATAACTAGGCCATCTACACTGAAAATTTGCGTTGTGGTTGACCTCACCAGTGATCTCAAAAGCTCCATTCAACTGGGCTGCACTGAAGATATCAAAGATTGTCAAGTTGAGTATCTTAATCTGCCACACTATTGAGCACTGCAAGAAACTTGGTCACTCAGATCAACATTGTAGAATGCAGCATCCAGAGTTGAAAAAGGCTTGGATTCAGAGATGGAAAGATAGGACAACAAGGGATCCAACACAACCTGGTACCTCAGGCCTCTCCACCTCTCAAAAGAACATGGAATCCCAGAACCAAACTTTGGTCAAGGTTGGAAAAGCTTAACCTACTTGTTCAACTATGGTGCCATTTCACAGCCCCAACACAATGTCCAGTCTCTCCATCAACAACACCTCACTCTTCACTAGAGTAAGGAAGCCCACTGTATCCTTTTATCCATATGATGACATTGATATAGAAGGTTACAAAACAATTCTCAAACAGAAAGCCTCACACAAGCACAAACTTTCTATCAAGGTCCCAATAGAACCTCTTCACTCTCTAGCTATGGTCCCATATAAAGCTGTAGAACTATCAAATTCCTTTTCCTTGCTTATTGAACAGGAAGATTCAGGCTCTGAAGACTCCATTGAGGACGCACATGATTCTGAATGGAAGGATGAACCATCACCTGCAACTCCAATTCTGCAAAAATATCAACCTGGCATTATGGAAGTCAACACTGAACCTTTCAGTCCATGTACAACAGATAACCTTTCAACAGCTTCAGGTAAGGCTGTTGAAACTCCACATATTTCCAAAAATAAAATAGAAAAGAGCAACTTATCTGATTTTGGTAGGATGCTCAGACCAAAATCAAAAATTAGCTATTTTTAATGATTAGTTACAACCTAATATCTAAAATGCTAGTCTGGAACATTAGGGGTTATGGTACTTCTCTTGACAGACTAAGATTCCTAGTTAATATTCATCATATTTCTATCTTATGCATCATAGAACCTATGCATGATAGTACTGAGATCACTAACTTACAATATGAACTTGGCTTTACACACTGCATAACTGCAGATGTAGCCAAGATCTGGCTATTTTATAGAGATAATTTTAGTCTTAACATTACTTCACAATCTGACCAGTTCATTCAAGTTATGATAACTGATCAGATCTCTTCCATTAATTGGAACACTGTATTTGTATATGCTGCAACTACTAGAGTTCCAAGACAGAAACTTTGGACTGACTTGCTCAATATTACACAGGGCCCTACTCTTTATGTAGGTGATTTCAATACAGCAGCTTCAGTCACAGAGAGAAAGGGTAGACACTCTCCTCCAATGGCCAGCATCAGGGAATTCAGGAAATTTATTGATGACAGACAATTACAGGATATCCCCACTGTTGGCAACATCTTCACTTGGACCAATAATAGAGTGAAGGAGGACAGATTATTACAGAAGCTAGATAAAGCCATGTGTTCCCTAGATTGGACAACAACATTTTCACAATCCTCAGTTCATGTTCTGAACAAAACCACATCAGACCACAATCCGTTGCTCATTGCTATCCAAGACTCAACAGAACATACCCCCAAACCTTTTAGGTTCCAGCAAATGTGGACAAATATGACTGAATTCTTGCCTATGGTGAAGGAGAACTGGGAGCAACCTTCTTCTTTCACAGGGATCTCCAACATGGTGTACAAATTAAAGAGACTGAAGATCAGACTAAAGCAATGGAACAGAGATTTTTTTGGCAATGTTCACCAAAATCTGGTGGAAGCTGAAGCTAGGGTTACAACAATGGAGGACACATACCAACAGACTGGAAGTGAGGAAGACTTGATTAGGTTGAACAGAGAAAGGGCTTTACTGATTAGGGCTGAAAAGGAAAATTCAATTTTTTGGGGGCAGAAAGCAAGAGTCAAGTGGCTGAGAGAAGGAGATGCAAATTCCAGCTATTTTCACAATGCAGTCAAGGAAAAGAGGTGCAGATCAAGGATTACAAAAATTAAATCTGGGACTGGAGTGTGGCTTTCTGATCCAGATGGAATAAAATTAGAGGGTATTAGATTTTTTGAGGAATTGTTGAATGAGAAGATGGAGGAGATGGATCTGACAGGGCAGTTCCATGAACACTTCATGAGAGTAATTCCAAAAATCATCACAGATGCTGATAATGAAGCACTGCTTAAGGACATCCAAATGGAGGAACTGCAAGCTGCCACTTTTGGCCTCAATAAAGATGGAACATCAGGCTCTGATGGCTTCTCTGGCCATTTCTACACCACCTGTTGGGATGTCATTAAACAAGATCTATTAGATTCTGCAACTGAGTTCATGGCAGGGAGAAAGCTTCCTAGAGCAATTTCCAGCACATGGCTGACTCTCATTCCCAAAAAAAGAAAATCCAGCAACTTATGGAGATTACAAGCCAATCAACCTCTCCAACTACATCAACAAAATCTATTCCAAGATACTAATGGAAAGGTTGAAGCCTCTCATGCAAGGTATAATTTCTGAAGAACAGTCAGGTTTTCTGCATAAGAGAGATATTTCAGATAACATATTGCAAATGATGGAAATGGTTAAACTTCTGAATGGTAGCCCTGGTCACCACAATCTTATTGTTAAGTTGGATATGCAAAAGGCTTTTGATAGAGTATCTTGGGAATTTCTCAACTCTGTGATGCTGAAATTTGGCTTCCATGGGAGCTTTGTAAAATTAGTCCTCCAGAACATAGAATTTGCATGGTCCTCTGTACTCATCAATGGAGTAACTTCTGGTTTTTTTCCAGCATCCCGAGGGATCAAGCAAGGTGCCCCTATTTCACCATTCTTCTACAATATCATCACAGAATCATTTTCAAGAGGCCTAAAGGAACTTGTCAGAACTCAGTATCTTGAGGGATTCAAAATGCCTACCAATGTGCCAGCCATATCACACCTCATGTATGCAGATGATACTGCCATTTTTATGAGTGGGAAAAAAAGAAATCTGAAGAGACTGAGAGCCTTTCTACATGTATATGAAGCTGTGTCTGGTCAGAAGATTAATTACTCAAAGTCAGAATTTTTTCTGAACTTCAGGAGTGCATCAACTAGTATCAGATTGACTAAAAGAATACTGGGAATGAGGCATGGGAGTTTTCCTTTCACATATTTAGGTGTTCCCATTTTCAGGGGGAGAAATTTAGTCAGGCACTATTTCCCACTTCTGGAAAAGATGGAGAAACCAATCATCAACTGGAAAAATCAATGGCTATCCAGTGCTGGAAAATTGATTCTGATTAATTATGTTCTGATGGCCATACACACACACACACACACCTTTTCTGTACTTCAACCTCCCAAAAAAGTAGTGAAGAGGATGGAAAGTATTTGCTCAAAATTTTTCTGGGGACAGTCAGAACATGGGCAAAGAAAGAGCTAGAGAAGATGGTCAGGAATATGTCTACCTACTTCAGAAAATGGACTCGGGATGAGAGATATTAGAACATTCATTGATGCTTTCTCATGCAAGCTTTGGTGGAAGCTGCAATCCAACTTAGTACTGTGGACTAAACACTTATGGTCATTACCACAATCCTACAAAAAGTCACTGACATGGTCAAGAATATGTGGTATTACAGAAACTGCTAACTCTCTCTCTTTGGTCTTAACAGGGAAGGGAGACAGTCCATTTTGGGATGCCAATTGGCTGGGAATTGGAGCTTTACAAATGGCCAGACAACTTCCCACTCCCCTTTGCTAATATCTCCATTGCAGAATTTTTTAGCAGGAAAAATCACTATATTAATCTGTTGGAGCCAGTACTGGCTACCAATACTATTAATTCATTGCAGGCATCTGAGTTGAAATTCCAGCATGTGGATAGGCTTATTTGGAAGCCAGGGGCAAATGGAGACTTCTCCATCAAATCAACTTATCAGACCCTCAGACAGTCTAATTCCAACACTCCACTCATCATCCAGAGAACTTGGGACAGACTAGTGCCTAAAAAGATTTCAATATTCTTTTGGAGGATGAGAAACAATCTCCTTCCCTTCTCTGAGGTACTTCTGAAATTTGGCTTTCACCTGCCCTCTAAATGCATACTGTGTAGTAGCCATGACACTATTGAACACTATTTCAATAGTTGTCAGGTGAATGAACTAATCTGGAATCACATGAACACAGTTTTGCTAATCAAACCACCAAGGTTCCTCACTTTCAGTACCAGATTACATTACTACTTATCATACAAGGGATTCTCCAAGGCTCACTCTACTGTCATAAGAATCTCATCCATGGTGATTTTCTGGCATCTGTGGCTAAGGAGAAACACTCTCATGTATGATAACTTTAATTTATCCACTTTTGAATGGTGTAAAAAATTATTAAACAAATATCGCTCATCTTTACTGCCCATCCCTTAGTTGGTAATCCTTCCAGGAACCATTTCCTAATTAGTTCAAAGTTGGTACCGTTCCTGAGAAAGAAAAGGCCAAAATTGATAAAAATAGTTAAGTGGATTCCTCCTGATCCTGGCTTTAAAATTAATGTGGATGCTGCCTTTAGAGATGGCTACTGTGGGATTGGTATCATTGTAAGGAACAATCTTGGTTCCACCAAGATAATAAAAATGGTGTATATGCCTGCTCTCTCACCCTTTCATGTAGAATTACTAGCTATCAGAGAGGGCCTCAGTCTTGCTGATCAGGGAAGTCTTTACTGTATTGAAACTGACTGCCTAAATGCTGTAAAGTGTTTTTCTGATCCCATGTACTCAAATTGGCAATACTATTCTTTATGCACTGAACTAAACCAATCTTTTGGAAAAATTCTGGTTTCACACATATACAGAGAGTGCAACTTGCCTGCTGATTTTCTTGCAAAAAGAAGCCTTGAACTATCACTATCTGATACTATCATGTTCCATCAAGCTCCTGACATTTTGAAAGGAATTATTAGACTGGATAGAATTGAAACTGCATCATGCAGGGTCAGCTAGCCTTTTTTTCCTTTTTCATATGATGCTACTGGTATGTGCTACCTGTGCAGATCCATAATTGGAATCATTCTACTCAGAACCCTCTCAGGAAATGATCCACACCAGTACCTGTCTCTTCTCAGGCCAGATGCATCCTGCTCAGGCCAGAAGATACTTGTCCACAATTATTTTGTTATATTAGATAGGCCATTTTTGAACCAGTGTTTTGGTTTTTAGGCCTTCAGTATATAAGCTTGCTGGTGATAATCTGGGATCTAAAAACAATTGGTGGCTAAACTGTGCTTCGGTATTTGTTTACTCGATCACTAACTTGCTCCCTTTTATGTCTTTAGATCTACCAGATACTTTCCACACCATACAACCATAACTTAACCAATTTTTGGCAGAAGCTTAGTTGCTTCTGGGGGTTTAAACCCTAACTTTGTAACAAACTTAAGGCATAGCTTATTTTTGGTTTGGGGTGCCAATAAATTCCCCCCACCAATGGTGGTTTAATTTTTTTAAAAAAAGAATTCAATCCATCCCAATTGGAAGAGTTGATAACTATAGGGAGTGCCCAATAGAGTATGAAAATGTGCCTTTGTTCTGTAAGCACTGCAGCAAGATAGGGCATGAGGATAGCAACTGTTTGATTCAACACCCGGAATTGAGGAGAGTCTGGAGGAAAAAGGTCCCAGAGCCACAAGAACAAGGCATCCAAGGTTCAGAGGCACATGATCGATCAAATAGTCAAGGGGAGGACACTCAAGCAATAGTCATCTTCACTGGAAATAAAGAAGGAGGAGGAAAACCAGACAAAGGCAAGGAGCCTCTACTGATACAGCAAAATGAGCCAACACACCTGTATACCAAACCTCTACAAATGGTGACTCAGATGGATACAACACGGATCCAACATCACTCAGATAAACTCAGTGGACTTACAGACAAATAAAAATTTGAAAATAGACCCATCCATAACTATTGTTCCTTACCTAACAAATGTTGAAGTGTCCAACACTTTACTGTCTTGCAGGAGGATGAACAAAGCTCTGAAGAATCTATGCTGATGCTCCAAGTGAGCCAAACTGGAAGATGGACACTCAGAAAAATGGTGGAATAGTCCAACTGCTTCCCACAGGTACTCACCCAAACCAATCTCTACAAAGTGCTGTTAAGCCCATCATAAAATCTGTTTCAATGGTGGATAAGGACTTAGCTGCAACAAAAATGAAAAAAAAACAAGGGTAATCTTTCTGATAGTATCAGCAGGATCGTTAGGCCCAAACAAAAAATCAAGTATACAATCTAAATGATTAGCTACAACATTGTAGGTAATTTACTAGTCTGGAATGTTAGGGGATATGGTACCTCTATTACTAGATTACAAACTTTGATTTCAATTCATAAAGCTTCAATTTTTTGTGTTATTGATCCTATGCATGATAATTCAGAAATTGAAAGTTTAAAATTTGAACTTCAAAATGTTTTTGCAGCCACACACTCAAAAATTTGGATTTTTTCGAAAATAATTTTACCATTAATGTGTTATCATAGTCAGATCAATTTCTATATACAGCTATAACTGATTCTGCATCTCTTATTACTTGGAACTGTGTTTTCATTTATGCTAAATTTTTGAGGAATCTAAGAGAGGCTATATGGACTGACCTAAAGCTTCTACCTCAAGGTCTTAGTTTATACATTGGGGATTTTAATACTGTAGCTTGTGTTTCTGAACATAGAGGTAGGCACCCCCCACTTGTAAGGAGTATGAGAGAGTACATTACCCTCATCACTTCCTTAGGATTATAGGAAGTTAACACAGTAGGTAATAGGTAAACCTGGTCCAATAATAGATCAAGAGATGATAGATTATTGCAGAGACTAGATAGAGGCCTATGTAACCTAGACTAGAATGCCCTCTTTCCCCACAGTTCCATTCAGGTATTAGGTAGAGTAACTTCTGACCACAATCCTTTGTTAGTATCAATCCAAGACTCAACTGAGCTTACCCCTAAACCTTTTAGGTTCCAAAGTATGTGGACAAACAGGCCAGAATTTCTAGAGTTGGTGGCAGAAAGCTGGAATGCACCATCTAGTTACAGTGGCATGTCCAATATGGTGTACAAAATGAAGAGACTTAAACAGGCTCTGAAAACATGGAACAAGGAAATATTTGGGGATGTGCATAAAAATTTGCTAGAAGCAGAGATGAGGGTGGCAAAGTTGGAGGTGGATTATGAGGTATCAGGTATTGATCAGGACCTGATTGAGCTTAATAGGAGCAGGGCCATTTTAATTAGATCCCAAAAGGAGGAGACAATTTTTTGGAAGCAGAAGGCCAATCTAAAATGGCTTAAGGAGGGAGATGCAAGCTCAAAGTACTTCCACAACTCTGTAAAGGAAAAACACTGTAAAACCAGGATCACCAAAATCAAGGATAGTACTGGCCAATGGATAACAGATCCAAACAGAGTAAAGGAAGAGGGAATCCGTTTCTATGAGGACCTCCTAAATGATTCTGAACAGGACATTTCTGGGAGGTACTTGAAACAATTTGACCAAGTTATACCAAAACTGGTCACACAAGAGGATAACTCCAGTTTGCTCAGAGCAGTAGATTTGGAGGAGCTCAGACAAATTGTGTTTGGCTTAGACAAGGAGAGTGCACCTGGATCTGATGGATTTTCAGGAACTTTCTTTACATATGCCTGGAACATAATTAAGGGGGATCTGCTCCAAGCAGTAGCTGAATTTCTAGAAGGTCAAAGAATTCCTAGGGCTATTGGAAGCACATGGCTAACTCTCATCCCCAAAAAACCAAACCCATCCTTATTCAGTGACTTTAGACCAATAAGCCTATCAAACTTTCTCAATAAGTTTTCTCTAAACTATTGGCAGAAAGACTCAAATTGATAATGCCTAAAATCACATCCCCTGAACAGTCTGCCTTTTTACAAGGTAGAGACATATCAGACAATGTGATTCAAATGCAAAGAAATGGAAAGGCTTCTAGGTAAGAATGAGAGGAATAGGAACCTTATAGTTAAGTTAGATATGCAGAAAGCCTTTGACAGAGTCTCATGGGGTTTTCTGAACTCAATCTTACTTAACTTTGGTTTTGATGGCACACTGGTCAGAATCATCATGCAAAATATATCATCAGCTTGGTTTTCTGTTCTGATCAACGGTGTTGCCTCTGGTTTTTTCTCATCAAGTAGAGGTATAAAGCAAGGAGATCCTCTATCTCCATTCTTTACAATCTAGTGACATAATCCTTTTTGAGGGCTTTAAAATTTTTGATAGATATCCAATTCTTACAAGGTTTTAAAATGCCTAGGGGGGTTGAGGCTGTTACTCACTTGATGTATGCAGATGATACTGCTATTTTTCTGCAGTTCAAACAAAAGGAATTTAAAAAGACTGAAATCCTTCCTCCATGCTTATGAGATATCATCAGGCCAGAAGGTAAATTACTCAAAATCAGAATTTTTTGTGCACCTGAAAGTTTCTGGTACTCAAATTAGAATGATTCAGAGAACCTTGGGAATGAAACTTGGACATATGCCTTTTACATACCTGGGAGTGCCAGTGTTCAATGTAAGAAACAAGGTGATTTTATATCAACCCCTCATAGAATGGATCCAAAGGACTGTAGATAACTAGAAAAATAGATGGCTGAGTTATGCAGGTAGAATGGTTATAATCAACCATGTTCTGCTGGCATTACCCACCCATATTTTCACAATTTTACAGCCACCTAAACAGGTGATTAGGAGGATTGAAAGAGCAGCAAGTATTTTTTTCTGGGGTGAGACAGCTTATGGAAGTAGGAAGACTTGGAAGAAGTGGACAAAGCTTGCTATTCCTAAGGATGAGAATGGGCTGGGATTCAGGGACATAACAGCCACCATACAATCTTTCTCTTGCAAAATTTGGTGGAAAATGCAGAGAAATGATACAATTTGGACAAGATTTCTATGGCAGCTCCCAAAGTCTTACAAGAACTCTCACACATGGAAAAGGGTGTGTTCAGTGACTGAGCAAGCAAATGCAAACTCACAGGTTCTGTATGGAGCTGGAACATGCTCATTCTGGGATGAAAATTGGATAGGCTTAGGTGCTTTGTACTATAAATGGCCAACAACAAGGGATTTACCTTTCCCTAACATATCACTATCTAATTTCATCAATAATAAATCCAGCTTTATACAACAACTGGAGCCATACTTGGCTACCAATATTTTACATATTTTGCAGGAAGCACGGATCACACAGAGCCATGATGATAGACTGGTATGGAGGCCTACAAAAAAATGGAATTTTTTCAGTGAAGACAGCATACCTGAGCTACAAACCACTGGCCAGAAAGATGTAATTTTGCAGCAGGTATGGACTAAACCCACCCCTCCAAAAGTTTCTGTGTACTTGTGGAGAGTTAGGAATAAACTACTCCCCTTTGATGATGTCTTAACAAAATTTGGTTTTCACCTTCCTTCAAAATGTCCATTCTGTGCACATGTTGATAGTTTAAGCCATTTTTCAATAACTGTGTTGGGAGTGCTGAAGTCTGGAAATATTTTGACAGAATTTTAGCTTTACAATCTCCAAACTTTTCACATGTCAAACAAAAACTGACTTTTTACATGTCTGCCAAAGGTTTTTCTAAAATTCACACAATAGTAATAAGAGTAACCATTTTGATGATATTCTGGGCTTTGTGGAATAAAAGAAATAAATTTGTGTATGACAACAAATTGATTGGAAATCAGGAACTATGCCATCAGATAGTTAAGCAGGTTTGTCTTATCTTCACTGCATTCCCCTTGACTGGTTAGACAGAAAAGAATTTATTTTTGATGGAAAATGGTTTATTGCCTTACACAAAAAGGAAAAGACCAAGGCCAGTCAAGATTGTAAAATGGATTCCACCTGACATTGGCATGAAAATTAATGTTGATGCATCTTATGATATAGGATCACAACTCAATACAAGAATAGGTGTCATAATTAGGGATAAATAAGGCATAGTTTCCAGGTTATACATGACATGTATTCAGACCACATCAACTTTGCATGCTGAACTGATGGCCATTATGATAGGATATCAGATGGCAAATGACATGAACATACAACATTTCACACTTGAATCAGATTGCAAACTTGTTGTCAAAGGAATTTTAGAACCACAATCCGTGGACTGGAATTTCTTCTCACTATGTTTTAAACTGCATGCATTCTGTATTCAAACACCTATATGTCATGTTTTTAGGGAAGCCAACTTCCAAGCTGATTTTCTTGCCAGAAGAGGTCTCCAAATGCAATTAACAAGGGAATTACAGCTACAATCAGCTCCTAGGGAGCTGAGATGCTTAATTCATTTAGATAGCATTGGACTACCTGCTGTCAGTATAGGTTAACACAATTTTTACTCCCAGAATATGTACTGCTGGCTCTCCCCTCTCTCTGCAGGGATGAAAGGTACACCAACAAGTATGGACTAGCAGGGATGCATCTCAGGAAAACATAAGGGACAACACCACAAACACAGCAATGTTTAAAACCTGGTTCAGGGACTCTTATGGTGCAATAATTTTCCATTTATTGGACTGCTCTGGAATAGGCTTTTAGGTTGCAATTTTTGGGTGGCCGAGTTGTGCTTCGCGGGTCGATCACTAAATTGCTCCTCAAAATTTTGCACCAAAAGTCTTTCAAAATTTCCATAGAAGCTTCCATTTTTTGTTAACTTAGAATAGACTAACTATAGTCTTCTAGGTTTATTCATTATTCTTTTGTAGGCTACTAGCCTATCAGAGCTATGCTCTCTCATGTAACAAACCTATTGATCAAGGTTTGGGAGCCTAATAAACGTCTCCCACCATAGTGTGGTTTAAACTTTTTTTTTTAAAAAGGTGGTTAGGCCTTATCTGCTGCATTTTCTAAGCAAGGGTGTTTAGAGATTCCAACCTGATGAAAGCTGGTTGCTGATCCAGGTGTTGCAGAACTAAGCTTGAGAGCACTCCCTACATTGTCCAAACACAAACTGCAAGAAGCATTTGATGTCCCATACCATGCTATCATCCAAACTAAGGTCTGGTCCTTCATGACGACCAAGGCAACATGAAGCTACTACGCCTTCTTCAAAATTAAATGTCTTAGAGTCCAATTCACAACTGTCAGTGCGAGAGCTAGTAAGGTGATAATATCAATGAACTTGACAGACTTGAATGAAGAGGGGATAATAGTAGCCATGTAAACCCATTGATCTCCTTTTCTATATGGTGACAAAGCAATGATTCTCTCAAGGATCAATTCTGCTTCCAAATTTGCTGCTGAATTTTGTTTGGTTCTGATTTGCAGTAATCATTTGTGGATGGTCGTCATTTGTTTGAGTATTTTCCTTTTCTGCTTTTTTTCAAGCTGCATTTTCGGCATTTCTTATGCTGCATTTGATATGCATTTTTAGCTTTTCCTGAGCCGTATTTTGTGCATTTCTTGAGCTGCATTTTCAGCATTTCTTGATATGTGCAACTTCAGTGTCTATGTCCCTTGTGAACAACTGAGAAGTAGCATTCCAGGCCTCCATAGAGCATATGAATTTCCAAAAGTATATTTCAGAACCCAGCCAATCTAAGCACTCTTCAAGCTGCTTTTTGAATCCTTAAAGGCCATCAATAAGAACCATCATTATGTGCTACATAGCCATTTGAGAATCTGTCCATGAGCTTCAGCCACCAAAATGATTAAAGAAACTGCAGAATGATCATTCCAACCAAATCTCTGTGAAATTTCATCAAACTTTTGCTTCTCCTTGAAATTCTTAGAATTCACCACTTGATATTGCTCTGAACCAGTACTTCTAACCATTCCGAATTCAAAATTATCACCAAGGTAATCCAATCCACAAATGTAGCAGGATAAAAGCCAAAGAACATACATGAATCAGTATCATCACCAACAGTTTTCCATTTTAGAAAAGGCTTCAGGTTGAAGAACTCCAGGTTTTCCATCTCTAGAGAATGTTAATGTATATATATATGTATATAGTTGAAGGGTAGTTTAGTCATTTTGATTATCTCTTCATAAACAATTCCATGTAACTCTTGTCATTCATTCTCTCTTATCAAGAACTCGGTTCTCCCAAATCCCTCTCTCTTTATTGCTTCTAACATGGTATCTAGAGCAAGGTTTTGTAGGTTGGAAATCGATTGAAATCCAAAACCCAACAACGTTGATCGAACTTCGGCCATTTTCAGATCCGTTTTCGTGAAGGTATTTTTGGCCATTTTCCTTGCTTTGTTGATGCTATTGGTGTATGGGTACTCGTATTCCATCAATTTGTGGTTATTTGGATGTGTTTGTGGGTTAACCTTGTTAGGGTTTGCTAATTTGGGGATTTGTTGAGTTGGAGATTGTGGTTTTTTTGGTGTTGTATGTGGGTTTGAATTGTTGGGCTTCAGATTTGTGGTTATTTTCGGATTGGTGCTTTTGGTGTACTTCGGGTTCATTGTAGTGGACAAATTTGTGCCCTTTGTTTGTTGGTTTTTTTCTTTGTGTTAATCATGGCGGGTGGTGGTGATTCTCCCCAAGCCATTAGTGTTCGGTTGGATGGTAAGAATTATTCGCTTTGGAATAGTGTTATGAAAACTTTTTTGAAGGGTAAGTCTTTGTGGGGTCATGTTAATAGTGTGAAAGTGAATCCTACTCTCGGTTGTGGGGGGTATGAAAAAGTGTTTGAGACTTGTGATGCCGATAATGCTAAGATTATTATTTGGATTCACGACTCGATTGATCAGTCCATTGGTGCAAAGAGGTTTGGGATCACTTGCAAAGGCTCTATACTCAGTCTAACTTTGCAGCACAGTATCAGTTGGAGATGGACATTCGTGCACTTCGTCAGAATGATTTGAGCATTCAGGATTTCTATACTGCCATGTGTAAGTTGTGGGATCAGTTGGCCTTGACTGAATCCCCTGAGTTGACAGCTTTTGCACCCTATATTTCTTGGAGAGAAGCACAACATTTGGTCCAGTTTCTGATGGCTCTTCGTAGCGAGTTTGAGGGCTTGCATGGGGCTATTCTCCATCGTACTCCCCTCACTTCGGTTGATTCTGTGGTTAGTGAGTTGCTTGCGGAGGAGACTCACCTCAAGACTACTAGGGCTGAAAGGGAGGCTCATCTTCTCCCTATGCCATCTTTTTGGGCTGCCCCTTATAGGCATCCTTTCGGTGGTAGATCTGCTACTCCTGCACATGCCTCTTCTGCTGCGTGTAGGTTTTTCCATGAGAAAGGTCATTGGAAGAAAAGTTGTCCTCTGTTGTTGGCAAAGAATTCACAGCAGCAACGACCTCCTTATCGGCCACATGCTCTATAGGCACCTCGTCCCCCAGTCAGACCCACTGCTCCTTGGGCACCTCGTCCTCCTCCTAACGCGCTAGCTGCTGCGCCTACCCTAGATTCTCAGTTGATGGAGAAGCTTCAGGAGTTCTTCATCTCACAGCCTCATGCCATGTTTGCTTCTCCCTCCCCATGTTTGCCATCATCATCTGCTTCAGGTATATGGATCATAGATTCGGGTGCCTCTCACCACATGTCTTCAATTCTTGAGTCTTTTGAGTCTCTATCTCCTTACTTGTCTCTTCCCATTATCATTGCTGATGGCACCTCTATGCCATTGGAGGGTATTGGTCCCGTTGTTACATATTCCATCTCTCTTGCATGTTTACTGTATACCTAGTCTTACCCTTAACTTATGCGTTGTTGGTCAATTGTGTGATTCTTGTCTTAATATTTGGTTTTCCGATTCCCACTGTCTTATTCAGGATCGTTGATCCCAGATGGTGATTGAGACAGGGCATAGGCAGGGGAGACTCTATGTGTTGGACCAGCTCGGAGTATCAGATGTTTTTGCCACCTCTAGTGTGGATTTGTCGTCATTTCGTTTGAGTAGTCACCCTTTTATTTGTGGCATTATCGTTTGGGTCATATTTCAGCCCCCCGTTTAAGGTTCTTAACCTCTACGGAAGCTTTAGGACCATTGAACTCTCACGACATTTCTGATTGTAGTGGTTGTAAACTTGCGAAGTTCTCTGCTTTGCCTTTTCAGAATAGTATTTCATCATCTTTTGCTCCTTTTGATCTTTTGCATTCTGATGTGTGGGGACCCTCTCCCGTGCTTACGAAAGGGGGTTCTAGATATTATGTTTCCTTTATTTACGATTTTACTCGTTATACTTGGGTTTTTCTTATGAAACATAGATCTGAATTTTTGGATATTTATCGTGAATTTAGAGCTCTTGTTATGACACAACATTCTTTTGTCATTTAGTGTTTTAGGTGTGATTTGGGAGGTGAATACACCTCTAATGCTTTTTGCCAGCTTCTTTCTTCTGATGGAACCATCCATCAGACTTCTTGTACAGATACCCCTCAGCATAACGATGTTGCCGAAAGGAAACATCGTCATCTGGTTGAGACAGCTCGCTCATTCTTGATGTCAGCTGATGTGCCTAGGATTTTTTTTTTTGGGGGGGGGGGAAGCCATTCTCACGACTGTCCATGTGATTAATCGAAATCCCACCTCTCACAATTCAGGTTTGTCACCTTTTGAGAGGTTGTATGGTAGTGCCCCCGATTATTCTTCCTTTCGAGTTTTTGGTTGTACTTGCTTTGTTCTTAAACCACATGTTCAACGCTCTAAGTTGTCTTCCTAGTCGGCTTTGTGTGTCTTTTTGGGTTATGGTAGTGGTCAGAAGGGGTATCGTTGTTTTGATCCAGCTAGTCAGAGATTGTATGTCTCTCGTCATGTTGTGTTTTTGGAGCATATTCCATTTTACTTTGTTCCATTCACTTTTCATCAGTTGACTCAGTCAGATCTCACTAGCATTGATCCCTTTGATGTTGCCACCAATGATGCTCTGCTGCCAGATTCTGATACTCCTGATCCAGACACAGGTGCTCCTACCCCAGACACGGGTGATCATGCACCAGACACGGGTGATGAGCGTCGTTTAACTCACACAAATAATTCCTTCAATACGCTAAGAATATATGATAAACTAGCACAATGGTAAGCAGGGTCGAATCCCGCAGAGAACGGAGTAATAAAAAGATCAATTTCCTAAGATCAACTTTGGCGTAGTCACCACACTTTATATTCGAAGATTTGTTTTTAACAACTAAGAAATAAAATAAACTAAACTAACTACTAAAATGGAATAAAATTAATAAACTAAATCAACTACTAAGATAAAATATCAAATAACCACATGAAAGACATTCGGTTTCGATTAATTCCTCATTAGTTATTATGATCGATCATTGATTCAGAAATAAATTAAAACCCATGAATCTATCAGTTATAGGACAACATTTGCTAAACCATCCCAATCCTTCCTTACATTCTAGATAGCAGGCAAGTATTTGCTGAACCCACTATTTCTCTTTTTAAGATGTCCCTAGAAAGTATTTGCTAAACTAGATACACATCTCAATAGCAAGAAGCACGAAAAGGACCCAATGTAAACAATCACCCAAGTATTTGCAAGTAATGCATTGTTCACTTAATTGTTCCACATCCCTGTTATTATGTAGTCTGTATCAGTTATCTATTGTATAGACAGGAATTTTGCTACTTAAATTAGCTTTAACCTAATAGTATTCAAGTTGATCAGACTCAAAACATGAGGTATAAATTCATACAAGAACAATCAAGATGTCATGAATATCATTATAAGAACATTTAGATTTCACAAATCATAAAACTAGCAATTCATTATTCTACGCCGAACAAACAATCAGTTGAACATAATCAAAAAATAAAATAAATAAGAAATCAAACCGAAACACATGTTGCCAAACGGAATCCTCTAATTAATTCCAAACCATGTCATCTGTCTCTTCCGATTGCAAAAGAAAACAAACCCTAGACTAATTATTTATTAAACTAACCTAAAAACCTCAGAAAATGAATTATGGAATGAATTATGCTTTTCAATAGCAGAAAATGGCTTAAACTTCAGAAATCTTTCCACCATAGTGAAGACTTTTTTTGTCAAACTATAGTGGAAATACCAGTTAGGGTTAGCACCTTGGACTATTTTTCTTGCCTCACTTCCCTCATCTTCTAAAACCTCTCAGACCTGGAAGCGTATTTGTAAAATTAAAAATTTTGCTGAGAAGAATTCCAAAGTTATTCATGGTAATGGGACATGTAGTTTTTGGTGATCCAATTGGACAGGGGAGGGTGCTATTTGTGACTCTCACAGAACACACTAATCCCCGAGGACTGCACAGTCCAATCCTTTATTGACAACAAGCAAGAATTTATAAGTCAACTAACATTGTATGCCGACACTTCTCTTTTATCTATCTTGCAGGAAGCTACCATAAAAATTCATAGGAGTGACAAACTCATATGGAAGGCAGACTCTCAGGGCCAGTTTACATTTAAATCCACTTACAACTTGCTCAGGCCAAAAAAGAGTACTGCTAGGTCACTAAAAAGCATCTAGAATCCTAGGGTTCAGAAAAAAATCTTTATTTTCATGTGGAAGGTAATGAACTCTATTCTCCCCTTTGATAATGTTTTAATATATTATGGGTTCAATATAGTTTCGAAATGCTGTTTCTGTGATCATGAGGATTCACTGGACCATTTTTTCAACTCATGTACCATTGCATCTCAGGTCTGGGGAGGTATTAACATTTTTATAAACATATTAACCCCTCCTTTTGGGACAATCTGGAATAGAATTTGTTACTACCTCTCTAAAAAAGTACTATCTAAAATCCACTCTATACTTATACATAACATAGTCATGTTTACCTGTTGGTGTCTGTGGAAGGCTAGAAACAGATATATTTTTTATGGCACTGTACCAGATCCACACTTCATTATTCAAAAGACTAAATCCCTTGTATATCACTCTTGTGCAGCCAAAACATTTTTCATTTCCTCCCCTTATGATATAGAACTTGCATCAAATGGTTATTTCCCAAAGTATCTTACACCCCCTAAACCTAATATCCATCCTGTTTCATGGGGTAGGCCAGATTCTGGTTTTAAATGCAATGTTGATGCTTCTTGGTGGAAAACTTCATGTGATACAGGTCTGGGAGTAATAGTTAGAAATAAGCTTGGGAACTTTGTTTTTGCTGAGTGTATGTTTACTCATACCTTCTCCCCTATGAATGCTGAAATCCTAGCTATTGGCTTAACTCTATCAATCAGTGCTTCTTATGATCATAAAGTCAATATAGAGTCAGATTGTTCCCAAGCCATCAAAATGATTTTACACCCTCAATCTGCTCACTGGAACCTTTTTAATTTGGCTGATGAAATACACCAGAAACTCAATGGTACTACACTGTCCTATGTTCCTAGGGAAGCAAATCAAGTAGCTGACTCTATTGCTAAGCATGACTGTGATAAAAAAAAATAGCAAAACAATTCTCATCTGTCTCTCTCCTTCCTACTGTTTCTAGAGGCTTACTATACCTGGACAGAGAGGCACTCCATACTCTTAGATTTCATCCCCCATAGATCGGCTGCTACGCTCATTAGTTTCTTTTTCTTATTGTGCAGATTCTACACTCAGGCTGGAGATCAACAATTTACACTTTTCAGGGATCACTCAACTCAGAAGCTCACCCACTTTTTGGCTCATATGGAGGTTGTGTCTGACTGTCTCCTTCTCAGTGCCTCCTTGTGTTTTGTTTATACAATTCGCTAATAGGCTCTGTGACTTGGATTCAGTGTGATGCAATACACCTACCATCTCCTAAAATTTTGCTCTAAAGTAGAAAACATTACTCAGTATATTTTGGAAGTTTGCTAAGCTTTGAGGCCACTTTTGTGTGCCAAACTATGTCTTTATTCTTTTGTCTCTCACTTCATGTAGTGAGAGAGTCATATGAACTACTACCAAAATTCAATAATTTAGGTTTTTTATGGGTTGGGGTGCCAATAAAATTTCCCCCATCTCAAGGGATGATTTAACCTTTAAAAAAAAAACCTAAAAGCTAATACCTCCTTATCATCGGCTGGATGATATATATTCCAGCCAAAAACTAAAGGCAATTACAAACCTACTATAATAATAAAATGTGTGTTCACACTTATTTCTATATATAAAATCTAAATAAATAATTCAAACGCACAAACCACACGGTTCAGACCCTAGGCCTTTCCTTTATTATTCAAATAATAATAATAAAATATATGGCCAGCAATAATTCAGCTCAAATAAATTGAGCTGAAATTCTTCAATGTTTTCACTTCAATTCTTCAATATTACCAACTTATAATTGCTCCTCTTTGAGTATATTGGATCGCTACCTCGTTAAAAACCCGGTGGGAAAAAGAGTATAACGAATTCAGTTCTTTTAAACTCCAAATCCTCCTTCAGTTTCACCTCAGTCCGGGTCAACTTCACCGAGCAATTTAGTGATCGTTACACTAAGCACAACTCTGCAAAATGAAGGATTCTGGAATAATGCTCAACTGGATTTGCATCTTTTCAGCTTCCAAATTGCTCCAAAAATCGTCATAACCGCATCCTTTGTGCATTTAGCTCCAATCTCCTCCATCAATCGAATCTGCATAGAAAACACACCTAAAGTGCACATTAATCTCGTAGAAGCACAATATAAGTTCTTGAATAAACAACACATAATCATCACATCAAATATCTTCACACATGAGTCATGCTTGCCCTCAAGTATGATATGAACACATTCCAAGCAGAGTTGTTTATTCAAGTTCCAATCCCCCTCAACTGACTCAATAGAAAATAAATCAAAAGAAATTAAACAAACCAAACAAAATACGAAACTAAAACTCTACTACCCAGACTTTGGTTAAAATTTCAGCATTTCAAACTTTCTCTTCCTCGGCTAATCAACAAACTCCCCAAGCATGATATCAAATTTCCTTTTATAAATAAAGCTGGTAACATTTCCCTCGAATCCTCCAATCAATCCCCCTTACATCAGCAATCACTTGCATATCAATGGTCAAAACAGACAAGAAGAACCTCCTCACGGTTTTCACTCAATGCACTCAGTAAAGTGGGGCAATTTCTCATATAATATCAACGTGGCAGCATCAAAAATCAGAAAGGACTTTTTCAGGTAAGGCTATGATTGTAGGGTATGATCCTAGGGGCTCTATGGTTTATATTTACGAACAAAATATTATGCATGCTCTATCTCAAACCATCATCCAAGTATAGTAAGCATTTTTCATCAAATCAAGCTCACTTCAAAAGTAGGTGCTTTTTCTTTGTTCTTGTTTTTTTTTTCCTTTTTTTTTTCTTTTCTTTCGTTTTTTTTTCCTTTTTTTTTCTGCACCATTTACATATTGAAGCTCTACAGTACATGTGACAAGGAAAATTCACATAATGACAAGAAACACAATTCTCAGCTCCAGTGAACACCTCGATTTGGCCAAATTGAGCCTGCTGTTTCCAGAACAAGGTTTCGTTTGGAACTAAAACCTTATTTTAAGTTCTGGGTATTACAATTGGTACTGCTCTATTGGAAAATGGCACAAATATTCATCAATGCCATGCATCCAAAAGTCACACAATGGATGAAAATATCAACTTATTCCCAGAAACATACATGACAAAAGCTCAAGGCGAACGAGATCGAGTGAGGATATTTTGAGTCTTGAACATGCCGAGCGCCAATAACCCCCGATTAGACTGGCACAACTAGGGCCCAAAAGCAATACCTCTATTAAAATGTCGCATATAATTAAAAAAGCCGTGCGGTTTTACAGAATTCAACAATATGGGATTAAACTGGATGACCATGTACAAGAAACTGTGCTTGGGAATAGTCTAACAACACAACGGATGCCATCGCAGCCAGTGGATTAAGTTTAGTTTAAATGTATGAACATTCCAATTTGTATCCAAATTTTATCTATGAAATTGGAGCGCCCCACTATGGCCCTGTCAACTTCGCCTTATTTGACAAGAATCTTAGTTACAATAACCTCATAGCTCAACCAGAAAAAATCATGTAAATTCCACAGGATTGATCTTAATTCAGTCAAAATCATCTCGGTTTTGCTAGAATAATCTCAGTTCAGTTAATCTCAGCCCAAATTCACAGGGCCTGTACGTATCGAGTCATGTATTAGTTCCAAATAAAGAAATACAACTCAAACATAGCAGATGTACGAATCATAGAATTTGTTTGAGTTATGAATCCATCAGAGTATATCCAATCATATGAACAGAATATATTTTTCCATAAAAAATGTATCCGCAACCACGAATGTAACCATAGCATGCATCATGTTCGTATTGAATTTTACACATTACATCAAAACGTAAATTAAACTAATTTCGTTAGTGTAGCAGCTAAACAACAATAATTATAAAAACATCTATGTTTTACGGATTCGGGATGGTTGCTCTTAACCTGAGTGGAAGGTTACGTTAGCCTGAGTGGAAGGTTATCTTGAGTGGAAGGTTGAAAACACCATCTGGTTGCTGTGAAATGAATTAAACAGTTGTTTAGTCTACTGGATTAGCAATTCACTGCCACTACATAATTGCTTGCTCCATTTTGTGCCACGTTTACAGATTCAAACTAATTTGTATTAATACATTGTTAATACATTTCACTTGCAACTGTTGGGCACTGTAGTCTACATTGCTAATCAGCTTTTACAGCCTAGTTCACAGTCTGAGGCTAGAGTTTATGCTGGGCTAGCACAGACTGAGGCAAACTCAGCACAGATAATAGTGTGTGTTTTTTGTTTCTAATTTGATTTCATAAGATGCTTTATTTTTACTAATTGTTGTTATAATGCCGGTTCACCAATTTCAGTTTTTTTGGTGTTACAAAAATAAATTCATCTGCATCCCAGAATTACATGATTTTGTGTGTGCCATTCAAAATGAAATGGGATACATTATTTTTTGAAAATACAGTCTTGTATATATATGCTGTTGCCAATATTCTGTCAACTTGTGTTGTAATCAACTATACCATCCGAGACTGTTCTGTTTAAACTGAGATCATTCCGGTTGAACTATGATTATTCCAGCTGAACTGAGATTATTCCACCGGCTGAACTGAGCTTATTCCACCTGAACTGAGATTATTCTAGCTGAACTGAGTTTTATCCAGTTGAACAGACATTATTGTCACTAAGATCATATCTTGTGTCGACTTGAATTAATATTGTGTAAAATATGATAAAAGGTGATATAGATCTTTTTTAAAATCATTATAATGTGATTATTACTTATTTTATTATCAAGTACTTATTAATATCTAAGTAGGATTACTCTTTTTTATTGGTTGATATATCTATAACTTCCACACGTAAACTCATGGAGTAGTTAATTACTATATTTTTATTTTAAGAAAAACTCAAATTAAATTATTTGTTTTTTGCGTTATTCTAGTATTGGAAAACAATAAGTTTTTCGACTGGAAAATAGTTTAGATACGGTTATGAGTCATTTCACCTTAAGAAAATGTTTTGGTGCAGGAAGACATTCTCAAAAGATTTTCAGTGGAACGCCAAAGTTAGAAGAAACAAAACGAATATTTTTTAGCAGCACGCCGCCTCCATTGATAGTAGTGGAATGCAATATATTTTAATTATTAGTATAGATAGATAGATATATTAGATTTTATGTTATGTTTCGGGATATTGTACAATAGGGGTGTAAACGAGTCGAGTCGAGACTGAACTGGGGTATGCTCAAACTCGACTCGTTAAATATTATTCGAGTTCGAGGCTGATATCGAGCTCTTTCGAACATAAAATATTGCGGTTATGACTCGACTCGTTAACTTTTTGTGGGCTCGAGTCCGAATCGCGAGCTTAACGAAATTCGAGTTCGAATTTGAGCCAAGTGTGCTCGTTTAACTCAAAAAACTCGAATTCTAAACCAATTTAAAAGTTCGTCGAGCTTATATAAATAAAAATTTAAAAATCCAGACTCGACTTGTTACATATTCGAACGAGTTCAAGCTCGAGATCGAGATTAGTCAATCCGAGCTCGAGATCTAGCTTTGACCAAGCTTCTCAAGAGATTCTCACGAACAACTCAACTCAGTTACACCCCTACATACAATGTTTCCAAAATAACCAATGCGCAAAACAATAATACGGTACTCCATAACAACAATCTACAACATAACGAATATAGATGGACTCATTAAAATTAAATTGTTAGATACTAAATCTAACATAAAAAATTCAATACTGTTCGGTAGAATTGTCTTTACGGAAAAATGAAATTGGTTAACTAAAAAATATTTTTTAGTCCCCTGCCACTGGCAATTATAATTTATAGGAAACAAAATCATGCACTAGTAGGATTTGTTTTCTGATAGTATGATTTGAAGAAATTAGAAAACATTCATTGACACTCCTGGAAAAGGAAAGAGAACAGTTGCCTTTTTTTTCAAACTGCTACCAAAAATAACTCCTTGTGCTTTATCAAAAAAAAACATTGTCACATTTTAAATAAAAAAATAGGAAATTCAATTAAAACTGGTCGCGCGTCCAGACACCTTCCGTCCCCATTCCACTTCCCTAAATTCAAACTCTAGAGTCATTCTCTTGTTTGCAGTTCAACTCTCCAAAAAACGCAGCGTTCTTTTCCTTTACAATCCCTTCACTTCAAAATAGCTGTTCAAAAGTATCCCAATGGACGGGGGAGGAGATACGGCTCCGAAAAAGGATGCGGTCGCCGGAGTATTTTAACAGCAAACAGAAGAGCAGGTGGACGGTCGGGGAGGTTGGCAGAACTCCTTCAATCATGGACCAAGTAAGTAACAACACTGAATAGTTTGGTTGGGTTTTTTCTTGGCTGCCCCGTGTTTTTCCTGATTGAACTCAAGGCCCTAAATCTGTTTTACATGTTTCAAAACCCTAAATCATACGGATCTATTTTAGAAACATAGTTATTGAATGGGTTAATTTTGGAACAAAAGGAATTTAGAAACTTACCAATTATAGGAATCGTACAATATTGTTATGCTTTTGTTAAACTACTGTCAATTGTTACCCACCTTGTGATGTAATGTCGTTTTCTACAGGTAAGGCCAATCAAAATGATGAGGACATAATTGTTTAGGCCAAAATATGCATCGTTGGATGCTTCCGGCGCTGGAACAAGCATAAACCCTGATCAGTTTGCGACCTCTCACTGCGCGACGAATAATACAAAACAAATTCAAATACCGACCAAGAAGTGGAAGCTCAATTCATGGCCTCACCCTGATGTGGATCTGGGAAACAACCCTTGGACTTCATTGACATTCCCTGCTCCTCTAACATACACGTCCGAGGTGCTGCAAGAATTGTGCAGTGTTGCTCACACTTTCGAGCCGCATGAGATGGAGGTTGCTGACTTCAGCCTGGTACACGGCATAGGAATGTAAGTTTTTTAGTGCAATATCTGCAGTTCAATTTATAAAATTGCTGGTTGCTAACCATAGTCGATTTCATTTTCATAGATCACTCCTTTTCGAATCCGGCATTCATTCCATTGGCCCTTTAAACAGGGCTGACTTATGGACTCTTGAGCCATACTCAGGAGTTAGCACCATAACACTTGAAGTTTTTGCAATGCTGATGAACAATTACTGGCATAGGAAGCTATGGACAGCGAGGTTATGCCTCAAGCCTGTTCGTATGGTAATGTAGAATGATAATATCTCTATTTGTTTACTTTGCGTCCACTTAAAAACAGTTCTGTGTCTGTGTCACATCCTAACAAATGAGGTAACATCATTTCCAGTCTAGGGATTGCTTCACCGCAGAACCCATAGTCGGCAGTTGGATGGCTTGGCTGACTGAGACAAACATTGATATTCAGCTCGCTACTTATGTAAGTGACACTTTTGAAGCATTTCTACATATCACAATGTTCGATCGACCTATGAAATTATGTGACAAGTATTTGTTTGTTCAATCTGTCTAGGTTTTGATGAGTGCTATCTGATTGTCGTGAACCGTGCTGAAAAAAGGTTCAATGCATTGAGTGTAAAAAGACTTTTAATGGAGAAGGTCGGCTAGAGACGATAGCCCGGTTCATTGTAAGTCTTTCATTGTTAACAAACTGTTGGTTTGACAACTAGTGGCTATAAGTTACAATAAGCTACATTCTGTTTTTATAATTTAGCGATGACTTAGATATGTAATGTGTTTAGAGTTCGACATTCAAGAAGCTTTTGAAAATGCGCAGTCATCTGAAATGGATGAATAAATTAAGTAGCTACGAATATCAGATGGTTGTTCCAAGTTGGGCAGATGGTCAAAAGTGGAGTGACCGTGGAATCTCTATGATGTACGTCATAGAAGATTTTAACGGCGCACTTGATCAGCTCAACAACATGCCATTGTTGGAGGTAGTCACAACATTTTCATATCATATCGATACCATTTAAAAAAAAAATATAATCTACTTTGAAAATCTCATATTTGAAATGCTGATACCTAGTTTCTACGTATGTTCTCAATTAGGATAAACTGAAGCTCCAGCTGAGGGTTTTATATGCATGCTTCATTGTACTGTCAGAGGATAACACCTTGAAGAAGAAAGTGCTTGAAGAATGTGGTAGGTTCGTGGCAGGGAAAGGGTCAGAATAGATAGAGTGATTGGGACCGTAGCAAAATGAATCATGATCTTGTCAAACAATAAAACTTATTTTGTAGATGACATAACTTGTGTTGTGTGTAATTTCTTATTTAAATTTTCACAACACGGTTAAGCATGTGAAAGAGGGTCATATGGTAATGAATATATGTAATTTCATCAAAAGTTCAAAACACATCAATGTAAAAGCGAAGTACGTGCACTTTAGGACTAAAATTTACGCAATACTAGTCTAAACTAACAATCCCTATCAAGTATAGACTCGACTCGACCTGCAAGTGCAATTTGGATTTGCTCAAACTCGAATAGGTAACCTTTCTAATTGAGTCAAACTTTGACCAATTTGACCAATTAGCACCCCTCTAGTCCAAACCATAGAAACGAGCCTGATTTTAGGGTGTAGTGTGCAGTGACTGAATTTAAAGTACACATGAATTCCATGTCATTAAACAAGAATTGACCAATTTCTTAAACTATACTAGGTTACCTTTCACGTCGAGTCAAGTTTTGACCAATTAGCACTACTCTAGTAGAAACATTTGAAAATAGTATGAATTTAGAGTTTAGCGTGTGGGGTCTGAATTTAAAGTAAACACAATTTCATGTCATTAAATTACAACATATTGTTCATTTTTTGATTTAAAAGATTTGAAGAAGAAAATTTAAAATGTCACGCATTTTAAATTTCACATGAAATCAAAATCATCCAAATATCAAATTAAAACATAACAAAACGAAAAAACATTTATATAAAAATAAACACGCGTTGAGATTCGAACATGGGTGCCTGGAGCTTCAATCAAAGGACTGAACCAAACCTACCAAGAGTTAACTTTAGTAGAATCCGATATACGTTTAGTTATATTTTAAGTCACATTCAATTAGGTCTTTGAAAATGGTCCCATTGATTGATCTACAATCCCGTTAATGAGGGAGTTTTCCACAACATCTTCTGTAAATAAGACTTGAAGGAGTGGCTTTTTTTTTTGGCAATTTCATTTTTGGACTCATGATGTATTTAGAATGTATTTAGAATGAGAAAATATATTATCCATTACTAGTATTTTATTAATGAAATAGTTAAAAAATTCATGGTTTTTTGATTGTTAATTTTATGGTGATTTTTTTCATTTCCTGTATTATCATTATTTTATTGTATAATTAATAGTCTTCCTTAAATAATTAATCACCGTTATATTAACATAAAACAACGTAGTTTCATTTTAAAATTTGTCAAAAAATAATTTGATTTAACTGAACTGAGACAATAAAAAGGGGACAGTGGGAGTAACTTTTATGCCATCTATATTAGATACAGAGAAGATTTAAAATTGATATATCTTCAGAAACCCCTCTGTAATCTCACAAACTGCCTCCAATAGAGGAGATCATTGTACTTTATTAGTTTATTGTATGTCTATTTTCATGGTTTAGGTATGCGTAATTTAATATCCCTCCACCAACGGTGGTTTACTTGTGTTAAATATCATCTATATTATATGATATTTGTTAAATTGTCGGCAATATATTAATCAAAAACTAAATATATTGCAAACTTGTTCGGTTATGAAGTTGGTAATTTTGTAACACTAAACTATTTTTTTACAACATTATTTCCACTGTACTAATCTGAAGTCTTTGGTTTTTTTCTGATGTGATCTACGCAGTCCAGTAATTTACTCGGCGTAGTCCAAAATACCAATGAAATGACACTACCGCCCCCTGCAAGTTGCCTAGTTTTTCAAAAATCAAATAAGTTGAGGTCATTTTGGTACTTTTACACTGTAATTTGGACTACACGATTAAAATACGGGATTGTGTATAGCAACACCTTTTTTTTACACTAAACTAAAAATCTGTAAAAAATTTCCCCGATTTTTAGGTTGACCAAAATTAAATTTGAGCGTGCAAGGTCGGTTGGGTCACTTCTTCTTGATATTGTATATTATTTATTAAAAGGATTCTGTAACGCCATTTCGCATTAAAAAGGACCTACAAAAACACTAAAACCTACTAGTACCTTTTTGTCCCCAAGGGAAAAAATTAGTTCTTTGTTCCCAACTCCTTACTGATTCCTCCAGCAGACCTCAGCGGCGATCGGTAGACGAGGCCATTGTTTTGTTTTGGTTGTCAGCAACAGATCAGTGGAAGATGGATGTTCTCACGCAGTTTCTGAGTTCATCTGATGAAAACCTCAAACTTCCTCAGGCTCAGCACGAAGCCGGGAACTTTTCAGGCCATTCAGGGGCGGCCATTCAGAATTCAACAGGGAGACGGTCAAGTAAGTAAGGATCTGTGTAGTCATTTCATATTCACGGTTGTTACTGGTATGCCACATCATATGAACCATATTTTTTGCTAAGCATTTATGACTTGTCTGATGAATTATATGAATGATAATGGCTGGATGTTTGAGTAGGATCTATTGTAGATCGATGAGAAAGGTTCATATTTGTAGTTCAAATTCACTATACATGGAAAACAGTTTGATTTGATTGGTAAATATGGTTCCATCCAACAAAAGGAAACTTTGTTCTCAAATTAGACCTAAAACTTTTAAATTATTTGTTGTGATTAATCAAAGCTGGAAGTTCATATTTATGATTTCATATATTTACTAAAATAATTGTGTAGTACCTCCCTGAAAAGGGCATAGTCTAATGTGACGTGAGGCTACTTCGCATATAGGGATGAGTTGGGCTGGTAGAGGTAACTGGAAGAAGTGGTCGACCGTTGGTCAAGTTCATGCAGCGGGGCGTGGCCGTAGCAATCTCTGTAAGGCTGTAGCTGTGGCTGGGGCCGCTGGGCCAAGCAATCTCCGAAAGGACGGAATTGTGGCACAGAGGAAGGATACTCTTTCTGATCCTGAACCAGATGCTGATGGAGGCTTTGACAACTCCTTTGATGAAACTCGAAACCAGAGGATGAGGGAGTTTTGGAGGGTGCTCAGGACTCTGTCCCGAGAACAGGAAATGGCGGTCATAGAGATTGGCTTTGGTGGGTTGCTGTCTTTCAACACAAGGTCCATTCCAGATCAAATGAACGAGTGGTTTTGATCCCGTGACTAAGTATTTCTGGGTTTATGGTAAAATTCGTTTTTCCCTGACCCGAAATGATGCAGCACGAGTGTTTGGCATTAGGGCAAATCCAGCCAGGCCTGTGGAGTTGGATCACCGAGAGGGCTTTCTGAGAGTGGCGCTGCAAAAATGGAAATAGGAGCACAAGTTAAGATTCACTACTGAGATGGAGGCGGAAGATGTTCGCAGGATTATTCCGAAGCTTGATGACGGAGGCGATGATTTCAGAAGGTTTTTCGTCCTCTACGCCATGCATACTCTGCTTGCTCCTGATTTTGGCTCTACTATTGAACTTGGCCTTGTTAATACCCTGAGAGCTGTTGTAAGCATAGGTGAGAGAGACTGGGCAGGATATGTTGTCAAGCATCTGTGTGATTCTTTGATCTCGTACCGGGCTAGGAGGGAGGTAGGTGATCGTGGCTGTGTTGGTTGCTTATTGTTGCTGCAGCTGACATATTTCCATAACAGCATTTTGCCGGATGCATCGCAACCTACACTTGAGCCATACCTTCAGAATTGGGGAGGGACCAAGATAGAAGAAACGGTGATGCTGGAATTAAGGACAACAGGCTTTGGCCGATTGAAATTCAGGAAGATGTCTTCAACCCTTGCACCCTATGCAACTCAAACATCAGTGGTTGATGATGCTAATGCACAGGTCAGCTCACTTCTATGAATTCTCGTTAGATATGATTGAATTAAAACAACCAATTATTTAGAGATTTGGCTGCTACTGTAATAAGTAAAAATTGGGTATCGCTAAGAACATGTTAGTACATATGATTTAAAATAATGATTATAATAAGGAGATTGTCTGTTATTTACTAAAGTCCATAATAAATTTGTGCTTTCCCCCTCTTTTTTTAGCCTTCCAGAAGGAGATTTTGGTCTTGTATTCGGGATGTTGACAGCGTCCTAAGAGGTTATGCAGACGTCCTCGATGGGAAATTTGATGATGTGGTGGAGAAAGGACGTGTAAAAGTTGTCAACGAGGCGACCAATTCTGATGAGAGGGATGCATACGATACACTAGTTATCAATTTGTATAACCTTTGTAGGCGGCTGTCATCCGCGATGTCAACTCCTACTCGCCATTGCCTGTCCATGCCGAACCTCGAACAACACTGGAAGAAAAGACGCATGACCTGATCTTGGAATTCCAAATATGGGTCGAATATGTAGTATGTAATTGTTTTTATCTTTGCTACTCTATCATTTTGCTCCATTTTGGTTATGTAATTCAACTTTGGTTACTCTATCATTGGTTATTCTATCATTAAAAGGATTTATTGCACTACCTCAAAATGTAAGACATTTTTGAGTGATTTGGCTGATGTTGTACATCGGAACTTATTTTATAATGTTATCTGGCTTCCATCATCTACTAGCACTACTACAATTTTGCAGCATTTAAGGCGGTTGGTCCTTCACGTTTCAAGGCAGAAGACAAATGCCTTCTCTGGTATTGCCTTAAAACCTGAAAAAGCTTTAAGGCGGTTCCTCTTCCGCCTTAAAATTTTTCTGTTTTAAGGCGTATCATCCGCCTTAGAAGTATGTCATTTCCGCCTTTATGACGTGTTGCGAGCTCACAACAACTACTAAAATCAAAACCTAACTGACCAAGTGGCGAGTTCACCAGCTTAAACGCAAGGCTGAAATTATGTGTGAGTCTGACTTGTTACGACGGCTATTGGCGATTCGCTAAACATTTATGTAGCGAGTTCGCTACACTACATATTAGACAGGGTTTATGGTCTAGGGTTTAGGGCGTCACTTGATTAGTTGCGACACCAACAAGCGATCGCAAGTAATATTCTTGCGAGTCCGCTAGTTTGCCTGGTCAAGATCTTAGATAGTGAACGAGGGTACTAGCGGTCTCGTTTGTGGCTCGCCTAAAACTGTCCTAGCGACCTCGCTACGCCATCTCTTATTATTTTGTAGCGAGTTCGTAAGTGTACTCTCAGGCATGATTAGACGACGTCGTATTATCTGAGATTAGGCGATTTTAGTAGTTTATTGGCGAGTTCGTTAATTTGCTCGGCAGGCGTGACGAGTAGACTGGCGAGCTCGCAGGGTCGGAGACTGGAGAGGCAGTGGCTAACGAGCGACAGAGTTGCGAATACGCTAGTAAACTGTGATTGGGGTTGATTTCTTATGATTTGTGGCGAGCTCGCTTGTATATTTCGCTAGGCTTGACGAGTCAGGTTGTGATGGCGTTAGACATAATATTGGTGAGACAGAGTTCAACCTAGCGAGCTATGTGGCGATACCGCCACCTGAGCTTGACTACTTGCGAGTACGCATGTAACTCGCATAAGTGATTTGGTGCTTAACGAGAAAGGTAACGAGCTCGCCAGGAAAAAAGCCTAGTACATTAATTTTTGATTTTTGGTAAATTTCCCGCACAAATAGTATAATTGGCATATCTAAACCTGTCAATTGCAAGATATATGTAGTCCACTAAATGGCAAACACAAAGAACTCATAAATTATAATCCTTTGCATGTATAACAAATGTAGAAATACGACTTAGGTTTTACATGCATCCTTACGTGGTACGTGTGGTCTAGATATGATCGAGCTCTAACGATGACCAAGTGCTTTGCAAATCTATCTCTCCCCAACTCTAGCTTTTTTTTAGTGTATGCCGATTGATTTTCCTCGAGTATCTACGAATGAAATACATTTATTAATACAAACTAAGGTAATTTGTAGGTAATAAATAGAAACTTTCATATTGTAAGAGTACTCACGCGATGTAGTTCCAAATTGTCACTTGTAAGGGTCTCAATGCACTCGTAGGCATACAACATCATGTAGTATCCACACTCCCAGTTGGACAATTGCTTGCGGTGCTGAAATTGAAGTAGTTTAACATATGGTATGTAAATTTATTTAGCTGCAAATACGTAATAAAGGAGTCGATATTTTAACCTGAATTTGAATAAGTTCAAAGTTAAGGAGTGTGTCGTCATTCACAGCATGCATAGCAATCTCCAATAGATCGGCGAATTTTGTAGATGGAGCGAAATGTAGTGGATCAATCCAATAGACACGCTTCAATGATGGAATCATTGCAACAAAACTCCAATGACAACTATATATTAAACAACATGCACCTCAGACTATAACATAGATTATGTAGATTATGTGCAGTTGAAACTAATATCTACTAATCAAACAATTAGTAAATACATACCCCTCTAGGTATGGCCCAATGAAAATGGTTTTGCTCTTGTCGTTTAGCAACTTTGTAAGGTAAGCAAGCCTCACATTATTACCTTGTTGGGCTTGTTGCAAGCAAGTCGGGTGCAAAAAACCGATGAATGTCTTGGTCACGCTCAAAGAGACGTATTGCATGAACCTACAACAATCTTAGAGCATAAAGTATCGGAAGAGGTATATAAATACGGACACAATAAAGTAACACATAAATACCACTAGGTTAAACAATAACACTTACATTTGATATAGGATTAGTATAGTATCGGGAAGGGTTTGTTTGTGCCAAAATAGGGCAAAATCTTCCCAAGGAACAACCACTTCCTTTGCCTCGCCAAAAACCTTGGAATTGTCTACAAAATAGTACACAGATTCACGGCTATGATGACCTAACATGTCAAATAGTGTGCGAACAAAACCCAGGAGAGCTTTTATGAAACCCACACACTCATTAGAGAGAGGAATCTTAGGGATTGGGAAATTAAGGTCGGCAATCTCTGTTGGTTGCTTTGTGTTCTTGGGGATGCATGTTGAATTAGCATCTACAACCAACCACGCGGGCCATACGAAAAAAAATCCCAAACCTTGACCAACTGTTGTGCATTCATCATCCTCAGTCACCGGCAACAAGGCATCTTCTACATACACCTCAACTATGGATACCCTTACGAAACCCTTAGGGACTTTTGATTTGTGATGCAAAGTCATATGAGGATAGGAATTCCCATTAGCAACGTGTATTGGTTGAGAATTATTACCTCTAACAACGTACAACTTGCAAGAATGGGAAATCTACATTAAAGAAAAAAAAATTAGTTTGTTATCATAGTATTTTCAAAAAGGAGTAGATGATTAAGCGTAATTAATTTGAATGTAAGGCTTAGACTAGGGTGATAACCTAACCTTTGTGGTTGGTTTGGGAATTTGTATATCAACTTGCGGAAGTTGTACATCAACTTGAGGTTGGCTAGGAGCCAATGGCGTGCATATGTCGATGTGGTCGAATAGAGGATTTGGTTGGTCAACCTCAACTTGGGGCGGGGATGGATGGGAGCCTCTGGATGATGGTCCATTACCTTGATTTGTTAGACACAAATCATCGGGAATAGGATAATTCACAAAAGCACAAACATTGGCTAAGATGGCTTTCAAATTCTTGACATCTTGCTCGGATTTTTTAGCTTGGCTTAAGGCTACTTGGAGTTTAGAGGGTTTAGGATTTTTGCTACTACGTTTGATCCCAAAAGCTTCAATTTGGGTCGCATATCCACCTATCCCCTTTGCTCTTCCAGGATGTTCATCCTTACCTAGTGCTCTATGCAAGACATCATGTTTTCCCACCGGGATGAATAAACCCTGTTCAACTTCAAGCCCTACCTCATCCTACTCACAATAATAATCAAACAAATTGGTTGTTCGTATTTTAAATACACTATGACGTTCTATTTTAATTTTAGTAACATTAATAGTTTTGAGAAGTATGTAAACTTATATAACACGTACCACTCGTCCGGCAATTCTCTTTGCCTCGTCGCTTGAGAATTTTCCGTCGGCCTTAATTCTACCAAGCACGAATAACTGTTCTCGAGTATATTTTGTTGGGTCTTCGGCCGCGACTTGGTTTTTTGCCTCTTCTAGGGGGGTGCCACAATCTACTAGTTCCTTAACCTCTTTATCGTATTTGTTTTTAGATGTCTTCTTCCCCACACCCAAATATCCACACCGTCCACCGGTGTAGGGCATATTATTAGCAGCAGCTGCTTTACGCTTATCATCACCCACACCCTTTATGAATTTTATTGGTTAGTAAGGATAAACTAATTTAGGGAACAATTAAAGGTGTATAGGAAAAAATATAAATTAAGCAAATTGAATGTTAGTACTAACCTTTAAATCATTTTCTAGCCATCGTGCCTTGAATATCTCCCAAGTGAGTGAGACAATGTGATTGTAACGATCCTTAGGATGTTGACCAAACCTTATGCCCTTGGGGTTTATGTACTCCTTGGCAAGAGTATATTTATGCTCGCGATGCGACTTTGATGCAATTTGTAATGCCTTCTTCTTCACTTGATCGTACGATTTGGCTTCGATCACAAAGGGTCGCTAACATTGATATAGTATAGATGGTAAGTCCTATTAATAAGGTATTACTATATGGAAAAAAATAAAAAAGTGAACTTCACCTTGCATTCTTTCCACACACCCCTTTTAATAGCAGGTCTAGAAGCCTCCAATCCGTAGTGTCTAGCGGCACATGAGTCCTACCTATTTTCCCACACCAACTAGACCACCTCTGGGCATCATCATAGGGCGCAATAGCTACACCGGTGTCATTAAATTTGACATGTGTTAGAATTTTATTGTCGATTCGTGTCTCTATCTCGCGACAATGGGTCCTCATTTGTTTTTCTTTTGAAGCGCGACTAAGCTTCCTTGTTTTACGTCGTCGCGAATCGCGAACAACATTTTCTCCACCACTAGATGAGTTGGAAGAAGTCGAGTTTGTTGGTTCACTCATTGTCCTTTCCTACGTTTAGAGACCAATTTGTTAGTGGAAATGACAAAACATTTATATAGTCCACTTTCCCCAATTAATGAATGCCTACAAACATGGTCATGAATATGCATTTACACACAAGTTAAGTATAATTTTGTTTACCTAGACACAAGTACCTAAAACAAATAAAATGTAACAATTTTGATGGACCTAGTGATGATTAATTAATGATGAATCATAAGTTTAACACTCCAACGAATATATAAACCCTAATGACCCCTTAAAACTCACAAAATAAGTGTAATCAACTAAAAACCCATACCTTTGCAATTATCAAATAGGTAGATGTAGAATTGATTGTAGTGTTGTGGATGGGTCTACCTTGTTTGTCTTTCTCCTACCCACATAAATTGTGCTACTAAATTCCAAAACAACAAGTACAAAATCATAAAGACAAGCATATGGGTAGAGAAACAAATAGTGGAGAAGTAATTGAAAAGCTTAGCAAAGTGCTTACACTTTGGATTGACCCACTTGAGATGTAGTTGAATTTATGGAAGGGTTTGTGTAGATTTGATGGAAGATTGATGTGGAAAGAGTAGAGAATATGTGAAAAGAGAATAGATTTGGAAGAAAGATTCGACCATGAAAAGTGATAAGATGCCAAGTTTGTGGTCTTCTTGGCTTGGAATTATGCTGTTGACTACCAGAGGCGGGCCAGGTTGCGAATTCGCTAGTTATACGCTTTGGGTTTCGAGCACCATGCGATATCGCTAGTAATGAAACTCATGCATTCAATACCTTCACCATTGTGACTTGCGATTTCGCAAGAAGTCCAGTTCATAAATTTGGACCCTTGCGAACTCGCAACTGTGGATGCATGATGTAATTTTCTCAATCATCTGCCATTCAGTTTGATAATACACTTGTTAATTACCACGTCTAAGAAGGTATGAAAGTGGTGACTTGAACGTAAAAATGACATTGAAGTTATTTAATTAGTTTCGTTATGGTAATTAACGCGGAATAAGGTGTATATCAAATATATTTCGGCGCTGCGAGTATGTTTGATACTACACTAGTTAATTACCACGTGTAAGAAGGTATAAAGTTGGTGACTTTAGCGTAATATTGAAGTGGAGGTTAATAAATTAGTTTCATTATAAATAAGTGTGAAATAAGGTATTTAATTACTTGCGACTATGGCTTGCAGTTATCAATCTATTATTTGCAGGTGTATATATGTATGACTATTGAAAAGCATATCGTACTCTGAACTCCCAGATGTTCATCGTTTATTCAAAAGTTGTTATGAAATAGCTTGCCAGGTACTAGCTGGTTGTGACAACATTAATGTGAATATAAGTGTGGAATAAGGTATTTACTTGCGACTATGTCATGGAGTAATCATTCGATTAATTGCAAGTGTATATATGTATGACTATTGAAAAGCATATCGTACTCTAAAGTCCCAAATGTTCATCGTACATTCAAAAGTTGTTATGAAATAGCTTGCCAGGTACTAGCTGGTTGTGACAACATTAATGTAATTAGGTTGATGAACTTGATAATCAATGAGAATATATTATGGTAACCATCGAATCATGTAATGTAAAAAAAGAATTAGATCATCCTCATTAACATTGTTGTTGGTAAATACTGCGTAAGTGTTCATAACCAGTAGTCGTCACGTACATGTAATTTAGAACAAAGTACTATTATTGTTGGATGTAATAAATGTACAGTAATGACTGATTAGTTCAAATGAAGTCAAAAATTAAAGTAAAAACATAACAAGTTCGACAACTTTTGAACGTAACTTTGGCTATTAAATCACACCTGTGACATAAGATGAAATGATTTTACAAACATATATGTTTTTCACTTCCACAACTCAAGTTTCATGGGCAAAATTATATTAAATTAAAGTAAACAATAAACTATTTCATAAATGTTTATGTTACAAATATATATAAAATATGTACAATTAACAAAAATGATCTTAGATAGAAAATTTATACATGAACCTGAGTGCTTGCGAGCTCGTTAGTGTCAAGGTTGGTAGTATAAACCCTGAACTCTAAGCCCACAAATGAACTGGCGAGTACCTTGCGAGCTCGCTAGATTTAAACCCAAAAACCCTAAACCCAAATTACTGACCCTCCATGTGCGAGCTAGTGGCGAACTCGCTAGTGTGTATAACCACCAAAAAAATTTGGGGGTTGGGCCTTAGTCATTGATGGGCTGTAGGTGGTAGTATAGTTCTGTATATAGTATAGATTGGGCCTACTTGGCCTGCATATCAATGTGTGTGTTTCATGTTCAGTTTGCGCGGGTCGGCGACTTATCGAACCATTCAGAAAACTTGAGAAATATAAACTGAAAAACTGACTCCTGATTTGGCGATGTGGGAAAAATGCAAGCGAGCATGGTTGCGAGCTCGCAAGTAGTGAAATTAATTTTACAACCAAGCGAGTAAACTGGCGAAATCGCAAGCATGTGAAGTATATAAAAATAAGCGAGAATGGTGCGAGATCGCAAGAAGTGAAATTAATTTTAACAACCAAGCGAGTCAACTGGCGAATTCGCAAGCATGTGAAGTATATAAAAATAAGCGAGGATGGTGCGAGTTCGCAAGTAGTGAAATTAATTTTAACAACCAAGCGAGTCAACTGGCGAATTCGCAAGCATGTGTAGTATATAAAAAAAATTAAAGGTCGGGCAAAATTAATTTTGCCCCAAATTAAAAACCCTAACCGAGCCCTCTGCGATTTCGCCGGAGATCTAGCTATGCCGCCCAAAACCAGAGGATCAGGCCGTTCGCAGGGGAGTGGGAGAGGCCAGGCCGGTGCCGGATCCAAGAGGAAGCGAGTGGACGGTGAGGAACAGGTCGAGCCGCCATCCAGAGGTGAAAACTGAGGAGGAGCAAGTGCCCGCCGACCAGAGGCAGAGGTGGCCGCCGGAAATTAGCCGGGACAGGGCGGCGAGGAGGTGGAAAATGCCAACGACGAGCCACAGTTCTTCAATGACAAAGCAACAGCGAGGTATGCCCGCTTACAGTCTCGTTCGGTAATTCAGAATAAGGTCTTTGATAGTACCACTGTGCCTGCACTTAAGCTAGATTATGTGCTAGATTATTTTAGGGAACAGAATCTAGATCACCTTTTGCAGCTTCCCGACCCCATCTCCTATGAGGAATTCTTGCAGTTTTATGCTAATTTAGGGTTAGAGGAAGGGGTCGATGAAATAACCACTATAGTTAGAGGGGTTAAGTTTAAGGTTGATAAATTCATGATAAATAGTGTGTTGAAATGCCCCTACAAGAGCAGTGAAGATCTTAGACCTACCAAGCCCGATGGCCCATACGAGGTTTACTATGAACAATGTTTTCCAGCCACTAGCCCTAGACAGCCACTGAATGTAGTAGAGATGGCTCAAAAGTGGTTTAAAAGGACCTCGAATAGAGCGGGTAGAGCTAGGACATACCCAGTGTATAGACTAAGCGAGGAGGCTCGGTTAGTCTTTGAAATGATATGTGGGAATGTGCTGCCTACTCTAGGCCATGCCTGTGAGCCATCGATTGCTTCTTTGACGCTATTTTACTATATCGTGGAGAAGATAAAGATCAATCCCGGCTTCACGATCCTTAGCCACATGATGAAGATGGCAAGGCATAAGAAAGCTGCAATTCCGTATGGGGGTTTGGTCACTGCCTTGATCAGAAAAGCCGGTATCTTCCCAAGGGGTAGGCCAATGCAGATTGTTTATTACGACAATGATTGGTTGCGTAATAAAAGGCTGGAATTGAAGGCTGATGGGAAGTACGGGAAGAAGAAGGAAGCTGAAGCGGCAGCGAGAAGAGCTAGGGGTGGTGTATCATGTAATAAAAATTTTAGCTCGTTATAAAAACAGTTGCATAAGTCCATTCATAACTGATTCTATGTTTTATTAATTGCAGACGCAGTGTTTGAAGCTCGTGGTCGGTTGATAGTCAAAATTGGCAAGCTGGCCAATGAGATTGAAGTAGCGCAGCAACGTTCACGGGCGAACAACGACGCACTCAATCGACTTCTTGAAAGCGGAGGCATCGACTGCGAGTTGAGCGATTCTGAAGAGATCCCAGATTTTTTACAACAGCTGCGTGATGAGGTGAGCGCGCCAGGGGGGAGCGAGGATAAAGGGAAAAGCAAGGCCACAGATGGCTCTGATGGAAAGGTGGCGGGCCGAGAAAAGGATGATGAGGTTGATGACAGTGACGATGACGATGATGAAGATGATGACCTGTCAGATGGTGAAGACGCAGCGGAGAAGGCTGAGATGCAGAGGAAAGAGGCAAGAATAGCAGAGGAGGCGACGTTGGGGATGAAATCGACAGCTCAAGAAGATGCTGGCACAAGTGCCACCAATCAAGTCGAAGGGACTCAAGACATTGCCAACCCGCAACCTAACACCGATGCTTCGCAGAACATGACTAGTGAAGAACTACATGATGTTCTAGTTAAGGGGTTGTGATTTAGTTTAATTTCTTTTGTGATAAAACATTGGCCAAACTATGGCCTTTTTATAAGTACAATTTCACTTGTGGTAGTATTTGATGAAGAATTATGAATGAGATGATCCTAGTTAGGCATCTGTTTTTGTTGAAATATGCCATCAAATTTTGCTCAAGTTTTTTTTTTGGTAGCTAGATTACCGTGTTGCGAGCTCGCAAGAACTGGCGACAATAACTGACGAGCTCGTTAGTGACTTGAAATCTTCAACAGAGCCTAACATCAGTTAGACTTGCGCATTCGCTAGTGTCTCGCCAACCACTAGCGAGATCGTAACTTACTCGCACTATTCAAATTTGCCAAATATGAGTTATACTTGCGATCTCGCTACTATCTCGTCTAGAAGCTGACGAGCTTGGAAGTAACTTGAAATCTTCAACAGAGCCTAACAAGAGTCTCACTTGCGACCTCGCTAGTAAGCTGACGAAGAGGCTCTACATACTCACGATCTCGCAAAGTTACAAGCCAACAGAGCTTAGGTTGACGTGTAACTAGCGACCTCGCTTAAGGTTTGAGATATATGTGGCGACCTCGCAAGCATTTACTATTAGAACCACCAGAGCTGATCCTCCATGTGCGAGCAAGTGGCGATCTCGCTAGTGTGTATAACCACCAAAAAAATTTGGGGGTTGGGCCTTAGTCATTGATGGGCTGTAGGTGGTAGTATAGTGTTGTATATAATATAGATTGGGCCTACTTGGCCTGCATATCAATGTGTGTGTTTCATGTTCAGTTTGCGCGGGTCGGCGACTTATCGAACCATTCAGAAAACTTGAGCAATATATAGTGAAAAACTGACTCTTGATTTGGCGATGTGGGAAAATGCAAGCGAGCAGGATTGCGAGTTCGCAAGTAGAGAAATCGCTACAGTTAATATTGATCCAACAGAGCTTAGGTTGACGTGTAACTAGCAAGATCGCTTGAAGTTTGAGATATAAGTGGCGAGCTCGCTACATTTAATATTAAACCACCGGAGCTGAGTTGACGTGTAACTAGCGAGCTCGCTTAAAGTGTGAGATATAAGTGGCGAGCTCGCTACGGTTAATATTCAACCAACAGAGCTGATTTGACGTGTAACTAGCGAACTCGCAAGCTCTATAGATTACAGTGGCGATGTCGGAAACATTTACCACAGAATTTAATTGAAAAATTAGATTAAAACGACAACGTTTTGACAGTAGACGAGCAGGGTGGCGAACTCGCAAGCATGTTGTAGTATAAAAGTAAAAAAGCTGTGCAGTTCTATTCCAAACGCTATCCCCAATTTCAAATCAAGGAAAAACCCCCAAATCTAACCAAGCCCAAATTTCCCAGCGATTCCTATCAGCCATGGCAAGAACAAAGCACCAAGCCCCAAATCCATTTGGTGCCAGTCGCAGAGAGGTAGCATCGTCTTCCACCAATCAAGCACCGGCTTCCTCAACTGCTTATGACAAGCAAAAGTTTGTAAGTTTACTTGCTTCTGATGCGTATTCTGACCTAATGAAGCATGCTACGCTGCTAGATTGCTATGTGTTAGATTTCGATCAGATTAAGCAACTAGGGTTGACTAATGTGCTACAAACCTTTAGAGATCATGACTTGCATGATTTATTAGGACTGAACTACCCCTCTCATAAGGAAGAAACCTGTCAGTTTTATGCCAATTTCCATCAGCTTATTGAGGAGCAGAAGGAAACAGGGCGTTGGTTTACTAGGGTAAACAAGAAGGATTTTTAGATAGGAGAAGAGTTTTTTAACAAGGCTTTAGGCGTGTCGTATGCTGTAGAAGAGGATTACAGTAACCCTCCCCCGAAAGGTTTTTATTGTAGAGAAAAGTGGCCTGAAAGTGGTGGATTTGACGAAGCTTACCTACAAAACTTAGGTTTCAACTACTTTGGCCGGCCTAAGGGTCCTCTCGGTAAGCCGAGGGAATACAAACTTGAGAAGTTGACTTGTCACCAAAGGATCTTGTACGAAATGATAGCTAGATCAGTTGTGCCGAAAGGTGGGTGGATAACCGAGCTTAACTACACAACAATTGTCATGTTTTATTGTGTGATGGAGGAGCTAAGGTTGAACCCGGGCTATGTCATATTTGAGCATATGAGACAAAGTGTAGTTGAGAATCGACGCCCTGTGACTAAGCTTCCATATGGTAACTTCATTACCATGTATCTCACAACCACTTTCCCGAAGATGAAATTGTCCGCAAAGGCTCAAGAGTGTATGTTTTACACTATGGAATACTTTCAGAGGAAAGGTATATGTGAGCTGGTGGATGGTTCTTGGCAGGCGGTGGAAGATTCAACCAAAAAGCCGTTGGTGCTCGACGAGGGAGAGGTCAGAAATCAAGTTGAAGGTACACTAATTTAGTCATGATGCATTCTAATTATGTCTTCCAATATGCTATTGTATTTTAAGATCTTGTATGTAAGTAACATTTGCTTCCAATGTTTGATCAGAGCTCCAACCGGAAGCATACTACAGAGGCCTAGAGGACATAGTCGACCTTATGAGAGAAAAAATCGCGCATATTAATCAGGAATGCTGGTGTACCGAAAAGGTGATACGTGGAATTGAAAGGGCACAAGCGAGTAAGAAGGCCAAGAAGACTGTTCCGTCTCCAACACCACCTACTGAAGGATAGATTAGTGTTTTCTGTTTTGTTGTATATCACATTGGATGCTAAGTTCACTTGTACGTTGTGCGCTACAATTTGTTTCCTTCTTTTGAAGTTTTTGTTGGATTTAAATCGAATTTATTGTCTTCAAAAATTACTCTATACATCTCCCTCATATATTCAACAGTATTTTAACATTACGTTGTTGTCCACTGTAACCAATAATTATGAAATTTGAAGCTGAATATTGCAAAATGACACTAAGCGAGTTAGTTAACGAACTCGCAAGATCTAAGCGAGTCAGGTAACGAACTCGCAAGCTTCCAAAGTCATGTCAATACTATAATTTTGAAAATTCAATGATGAAAACTGGCGATCTCTCAAGACCCTAGCTTGGTTCTGGCGAGCTCGCAGGTAGCTAGAACAGAGTGACAGAGCTTAGCAGGCGAAATTTGAATCTCTTCTCACGATATCGCTGCGTGTAATGCTACCTTGCGAGTTCGTAACCTTCCTCGTCTGCAGCTGCGTGCAAATTTGCGATGTCGCAACACGCCTGCACAGTTACCTAAATTTATGGTAATCATGTGAATCCAAACAATTTATATTAGCCAAAACGTACCATATATCCAATCAATTAATTTTATTTTACACACCACACAAAAATAGAAAAACTACAAATGTATTGTATACGCTTATTAGAACTCCTCATCTTCTTCCTCCTCCTCCTCTTCTTCATCTTCTTCTTCTTCGTCTGTTACTAACTTCTTATTCTTCTTCTTCTTATTCTTCTTCTTCATAGTCGCCTTCATATGCTTCTTTGATTGCTTCCTCTTCCTTTTAGTAGTTTTTCCTGCGGGGTTAATCCACGTTCCTTCATCGTGGTCCATCCGACATATAATTCGGGCAACTATGTCATCATCGTCTTCCAATGTCTCATAAATCGACAATGGAATGTTCTCACTAGAAATGTTGCAGTCATCGTCAAACAAACCATCACCATAAACAAACGTTTTCTTTCCATCTACCACGACCTCCCAGCAACAATCTACTAGATCTTTAACATAAAACACTTGATGAGCTTGTGCGGCCATTATGAAAGGATCTTCAGTTGAGCCTTGCATGTCTCTGTTCACTAGAATCATCCCCAACTCCTCCAGACGCGTACCTTCTGCTTGATCAACCCACTGGCATTTAAACAGTGCTATTTTTACGTGGACAAAATCCATTTCCCAGATGTCAGTGATTGTACCAAAAAAAGCATTTTCCCCATGCAAACCACCCTCTCCGGGTACTGATACACCACTATTTTGTGTCGCCGATCTATCATCGCTCCAATTTGTACCAAATGTGTAGCCATTTATATCATACCCACTAAACGACGTAACTGTGCCCAGTGGTCTCTTAGCCAACCATTTGACGACTTTTGGATGCTCATCCCCATTTTGCACATGAATTTTCAACCAACTAGTGAAATCTTTACAATGTAATTCAAAAGCCCGGGGTCCTAACAAACCGGGATGCGCGGCCATAATCTCTGCTAGGTGAACTTCGACATAAGGACTTACAGCAGAATGGTTGCGTAGGATATACAGATGGGCTTTAGATATCTCATCTGGAAGGGCTGAACTTTGACCTATGTCGTAGTCCAACACCATCAGCTCTCCCATCGTGCCTAGCAATTGGTAGCCATATTGTTGGTACATCCTGTAAGTAGTTAGTGCAGAATTCGATCACCTCTTCGGCCACGTACCGCTGTACAATACTTGCATCTGGACGATATCGATTCTTGACAAAATGTTTGAAAATACTCATGTACCTCTCAAATGGATACATCCATCTTAGGTACACGGGACCACACAACTTGACCTCCCTTACAAGATGGACTATCACATGAATCATGATGTCGAAAAATGAGGGGGGGGGAATACATCTCAAGCCTGCACAACACTTCTACCACCATCGTTTGCAACTCATCCAATTTACACCGACTAACCTTCTTGCGACATATCTGCTTAAAAAAAAGCATAGCCTTGCAACCGCCTTACGAACGTGTGTAGGCAAGCATCCACGGAGAGCGATGACATTCAAATCCTGCATCAAATTGTGACAGTCGTGCGATTTCATTCCAACCAATTTCAATTCAGCAGTCGATACACAACTACTGATGTTTGAACCGTAATTAGAAGGAACTTTCACTGACTTCAGAGTTGCACAAAAACTTTCCTTCTCTTCAGATGATAATGAATAACAAGCAGGTGGTAGGTACGTTTTACCTAGTTCTTCTTGCACGGGGGCAAGGGATGTCCTAATGCCAAGATTCACTAAATCTTTCCTCGATTTCAATCCATCCTTACTTTTCCCGGGAGTATTCAACAACGTCCCCACCAAAGCCCACATACATTCTTCTCTATATGCATCACATCCAGACAGTGCCGTACATCCAAATGCTCCCAGTAACGAAGTTTGAAGAATATAGAGCACTTTTTCCAAATGGAAGGTTGTTTACTCTTCTTATGACCCTTGCCTAAAACATATTCTATCCCAGGCACCTTGCCAAAAATTTCTGAACCCGAGAGTGAGACAGGGGCTGCACCGTTTTCTTCCTCACCGTTAAACCACTTCTTAGCACGCCTCCATGGATGACTAGCAGGCAAAAAATGTCGATGACCCAAATAAACAGGCTTTCCTCCATGCTTTAACTGACAATGACTAGTATTACTCTCACATAGCGGGCATGCAAAATGTCCTTTCACCGAACACCCTCCGAGATTTCCAAGCGCCGGAAAATCATTAATGCTCCACATAAGCATTGCTTTAAGTTTGAACTCAGCATCCCCACGACTACCATCGGGAATCACCATACCTATCTCAAATAAAGATGATAACTCTTCAACAAGAGGTGCTAGATAAACATCAATGTCGTTGCCAGGTTGCTTAGGGCCTGAGATCATAGTGTTTAAAAACACATATTTTCGCTTCATCATCAACCAAGAAGGGAGATTATAAATAACAAGCATAACAGGTCATGAACTATGGGTACTAGACATGTTACCAAAAGGGTTCATGCCATCCGTGGATAGTCCGAGTCTCACATGTCTAGGTTCATTAGCAAACTCAGGGTACCTAGCATCCATCTTCTTCCACTGATCACCATCTGAAGCGTGAGAAATAATATCATCTCCCTCTCGAACTCGATCGGCATGCCATGTTAATAGTTTCGCATCACTTGCATTTGCAAACAAGCGCGCCAATCGTGGTCTAAGAGGCATGTACCACATTACCTTAGCAGGACTTTGCTTTGTCGATGTTGTCACTGTTTCCCCACATACCTCAACTCTACCTTCCTTTTTTTTCCACCTTGACTCACCGCACACCTTGCAATTATCCCTCAAAGAATCATCTTCCCCTCTATACAACATACAATCATTCGGGCAAGCATGGATCTTGGTAAACTCCATTCCCATGGGGCATAAGATTTTCCTAGCAGTATAAACCCGATCTGGACACCAGTTGTCCTGAGGAAGCAACTCTCTAACTAACTCCAACAACTCAGTCATTCCTTTATCTGAAATCCCATGCCTAGCCTTAAGGTTCATCAACAACAATGTTGCACCCAACCTTGAATGGCTTGAGCCAACATATAACTTTGTCGCTTTATCAGCATACATAGCCTCTAGCATACTTTTTTTTCCCACAAATTCCATAACAACATCGTTGCACATATCCGACAATTGATCGTTATACTTTAGCATTTCCTCCTCGTTTCCCTCATTCACCTCCATGTTCTCACTCCCATAATTGCCCTCACCATGCCATACCCATTCAGTGTACGATTTGTCAAATTCTCTACAGATTAATTGTTCACGCACAACAAGAATATCTTCATATATAGCGTTATTCTTACAATCCCTACATGGACATCTAACACCACCTATGCTCCTCAGCTTACAATGTCGCAACCCAACTCTTAAAAATTCTTCAACCAAATCTAGATATTCTTTCGACAACCGAGCATTCTTATTCATGATAGATTCACGATCCATAATGCACGACACGGCGCAAACTCTAATCAACTTAGAAATCGTTGAACAAAAAAGCTAGCCCACAGTGGTATATCACTCACAAACCTACAATCAACATGAAACTATCACAAAATCATCACAAAAACAACAACTTTTTAAGAACACAACAACATTAACAAACAAACAACCACATGGTAAGGCGGAAAATAGCTTACCCACCACCTTGCAAACGATCGGAATTCCAAAAAAAGAGGTTACCTAATCAATCTTATGGTAAGCCAAGGGAAAAATGATACATACAACCCTTCAAATGTCTAATTTGTTGTTTACAAATCCGCTAGGAGCTGCTGTTTTATTATATAGTCTTCACTCTTGCGAACTCGCAAGTATTCACGCATACCTACTCATTTGACTAGCGAGTTCGCTACACATATGTCACACTTAACTTATGGGTGGCGAACTTGTTTCATAAACAAATTTTTCCATGATATTAGTGGCGAGTTCGCAACAACATCAGCGAGCATGCATGCGAGCTCGTGACCAAAATGAGTTTATTTACTTTCTCAGCTACGAGTTCGCTAGATCCTAGCTTGCTAAAATTACCCTAAGCGTTCATTACATGCGAGCTCGTAACTATTACGACAGACCTAACTTACTTGTTGCGAACTCGCAACAACTAACAGGTTTTTAAGGCGGAAATGAAATTTCCGCCTTAATTCTTCATTTTTAACGTCACATACGACTACCGCCTTTTAAACGGTCATTTCCGCCTTTAAACATGTTTTTAAAAGCTAGCGAGTGTGGCTTGCGAACTCGCAAGTAAGTAGTAAGGCGGAAGATTTTGAACCCGCCCCAAACACCTTAAACTTGTGCCTTAAATGAAGGTGATTGTAGTAGTGTAGGTAACATACACTAGGATAGGCTATTCATTTTATTGTAAGATGGAAAAGCCATTTGCAAATAACTAATGTAGTACTGAATACATTATGGTCAATCATTATTTTTTACTCTTTCTTCGATGATAATCCAACCACAACAAAACTGGCATTCTGTGTCAAAGTGTCACAATAATTAGTCACTAATGATGGTGGCGCGACGGTAGTTTTTGATTCACTAAAGACAGATTTAGTGACTAAATTTGTGAAAAACAAAAAAAATTTAAAATAGTGACTAAATTTGTGATGAACATTATTTTTCGTCATGTTATCTAAATTTAGTGACAAGATTTGTAACGAAATTAAGTTCTCTGTACGTTGTATACATTTAGTGACGATTTTAGTGATGATAACAATAAAAAGTGTACATTTGTTTTGCCAAAAAGATTCTTACCAAAAAAATCTCCTCACTGTTCTATTCATGTCATACATATACTAGTATCACTACATTTTCCAGCGCAGTAATAGTGGCATTAGTAAAAAGCGACCCTAATAGCATTATCTGATGATAAATAGCTGTTTAATGACAAAAAGACACTTATGGACACGAAAATATTTTACTATTTATTCACTTATTAAATGTATATAATTTATCAATGGCTATTTGTTTCTACTATAAATGAAACACGAGAATTATAAAAATTTTAATGATCATCATTATATATTCCACATTTTTCATGAAATTCTCTTAGAATCATACTTAATAAATTTGATTTAGAGACTTACTCAAACCTTTGTCTTGTTTCATGTTCATGGTTGTATACGTGTATGAAAAAATCAATTTGCATTCGAGTAACTTTGATGAAAAATGTTATTGATATTATATTGGGAAGAACTGAGAAAAAACCAATCAATGACATTTTTGGGACATGTATTGAACATAACCGTCCATAATATAATCATAATAATGCAACCCGAAATACTAATTGAACAATTAAAATGATGCATACTTATTTTGAACACTTGAATTTCCATTAACAAGACCAAATTTAATAATATGTATTCTATATTTTTGCATAATTAGTATAGAGGAGAAAGGGGTAAAAAGAATTTAACTGACCATTTCTGTGGGAAAAGCAACTTTTTATGGCCTGTTGCAAAAAGGGCATACTGAATCCAAAAAGCATTTTTTTAAAACTCTTTCACCAAAAAAGGGGGGTGTTTGGTGGAGAGATGATTGGGGCAAAATTTGCTGATGACACTCTGTAGTTGAGCTGCTTGGCAGCTGTTAAAAATTATTGAGATGCTTGAGCTGCTTACAGTTGCTTGGATTATTTTATTATTTATGGATGAATATCTGTATGTGGTTTAAATGTAATAAGACAAGTTACAAAATATTGCATTGACAACAATTCAATTGACCTTTTTAGTACAAAAATTTCAAAACATTTTTTTTCTTTTCACAGCAAATCAAGTCGAATGAAGTCACCTTCTTGAACTTCTAAAAGTGCTTAGAGCTGCTTGGATCTGCTAGCTTCTAAACCTGACCGCATTCAAGCTGAACTGGACAGGGCCTACCGTTTGAGTAGAAAAAGATACTTTTTTTGACTTTTGAAAACTAGTCTATTGAGTCCAAAAACCACTTTTTAAATCTCTTGGAGCTGCTTCAACTGATTGCAAGAAGCTGAACTAGACATGGTCGATATGGACCCATTACCTGTTCGACCAAGTCGAAAGGCTACTAATATTATTAGTTTGGTGATGAACTAAATGGTACAAAAAATAAACTTTTCAAAACAATAGAAATATGAGCGTTTTCAAAGAGTTGATTCATCTTTTATCTAAAAATACATTTTTGTCCGATATTTCATTTCCTTTAATTTTGATCCACTTCCCCCGGAGTTTATTTCCTTCTTCCATTGATGATTAATTTCGCAAAGTGTATGGCCTTGTCAAGTTGTTTAAATTTGGGTCTAAAAGGTTTTTTGTGGCCTCAATAGGTTCAATTTGAGAATAGTAAAGAATGTAGTTGTTTAAATGACAAAGGTTTAACAATCAAATACTTCTTTAATCACCCTTGCTCCTCTATACCAATTATGCAAAAATATGGAAAATTATGTTGAAATTGAGACATTGAGCTAACCTCTATTATTATGGATTAAAAGCAGTGGTACCCCCAAGTTTATAATAAAATGTCAATGTACCCCTTAGTAATTCCAACATTGATCATGCACCCCTATAATTACATTGAAGATAAAAAACTGAACACCTGAATCCAAATGCTAAAAAACGCAATTTTTTTCACCCTGACCTAAATGCCCCTGGCCACAAAAAAAACCATAAATTCAATATCACTGAGTTATCGAATTTATGCACAACATAATTGATAAAAGTTCAACTTTATATCCAAAAACTCAACAAATTGAAAACGTTGGTGAACTTTCCATAATCTCGCATGATCTATTCTCTCCTTTGGTAATTTCAGATAGTCACGATAAATATTATTAGGCGTGGCGGTTTCAGTCCCTCGGCTCACACTAATTACTGGGCATGGTGGTTATGGTCCCATCTGCTCCAAACGCGTTCATCCGATGAAGTAACAGAGACTGGTAATATGGATTTGGATTGTCTTGCTTAAATGAGTGTGATCCTAAAAGGGAAGCGGGAGTTAAACGAATAATTAGGTAGGGGGATTATTCAATATTGATTGAATAATTTGGTTGTGGCATGTTTGTCCTATACTTTTTTTAACCATAAAAAAAATAAAAGTGAGGTGAGTCTTGACATTTTACATTTGGCAAAAGAAAATAACATAGGGGTACACAAGCACTTATTACTATTATTATTATCTGTAGCAACAATTCATGGAATGGTTACTATAGTGCAACATTTTATTTCATGGACTTTCTATTATTGCGCATTTGACTTTATCTACTATCTTTATTAGATTTGTCAATTTTTGATGAAGTGCAGTATTAGTTTCATAATTAAAAAGTTTGGTGTAACTTTTAGATAATTTCAAAAAAGAGCGGTAATTTATTACCGTATATTGATGTATTTTAATTCATGAGTTGAAGACATGCATACCCTTGTTTGTAATCTAAATTCTTTTATTAATTTAGTTCAGTTGAGTCGAGTCTAAACAAGATGAAAAATTAATTCAGCCCTGACTAGCTAATACTTTTAATATTTGTTGAATTGTGATTTTTATCCACGTGAAATAATTAAATGATGTTCAATTTTCATAAATTCCACGAAGTTCATTTAAATAATATATAAATTAAAATTTAGTGTTCCGTCCCAATTTTAATAATTCAGATCATTTTTCTTAAGTTTGAAATTTTTTCATTCACATAACTTACATATTCAATTTTCAAAATAGATTGTGAGAAAACTTAATGAAACTCAGTTAACTTAAATTACGCGAAATATATTTAATATATTAAAACCTCATAAAATTTCATGAAATTTCACTGAATCGAAATTAATGTGAAATAATTTAGATGTTCTTGAAAATAATGTTAATTGAAATAGACTGCAAACACTGCATGATCACAATGAGTATAGGTTCAACTTCATCGAAAGATTTAACTAGCAACATACATCAAGAGAAACAATCACATACTACATTAATCCAGCCCTAATCATTAGCCCGCCCCCTAAGCAGAAGAGACCATAAATCCCCAAAAACAAGGTTGAGGAGAAGAACACAAAACCAGTACCATCCCCTACTGGATCCTTACCAACGGAAGATTCGAAGAACTTCCTGGTCGCAAGAGCATGCATCACATTCTATATCAACAGGATCCACGATGTCCCACCCGGCGTATCTGATGTAGCGTTTCAGGTGACGATGCTCAGTGCAGCAGAAAGGAGCCGGTCCAGTCCAGAAATCCATAAGTCTTTCGTTCCGGCACCTCCAGCTGGTGATACGGCCTCTCAGGCGTTCCCTGGCTCGCTTAATAGCTTGCTTGGATTTTTTTTTTCATGGCCCTGATCAGCTCCACCCCTTGCTGTGTGTCTCCTTCGACGACAGATAACATGGCGAGGGCATACGTGGAGTCGTCATGCCCAAATTTGGAGGCTTTTGTAAGCCAATACAGGGCTCCTGTTGGATTTACTCCCCATACGTAATCTTTCACAATCCAATCCATGAAGCACACACGCACAAAAATCTCAGATAGAATATCTGCGGGAAGGGCATTAAAACGGGTAATATCCGTGACGGAAAATCTTAAAGAAACTGACGAGGCAGAGAGCTTTTGTGAGAGAGGAAGTCTTTGTTTATGGGAGGGCTGTATTTAACCTTCCGCATTCCACCTTTTGCATTCCCCACCACAAAAATAAAGTAATTGGAAACCCAAGAGGATTCCACCTTTTAACAGTTTTACATTACCCAAGTAATTAATTATTGAAAGCAAAGAGTCACTAGTATATATGAAGATTAGTAGACCCTAGCTGAATAGAATTATTGTATAAAATGACTTAACAGTAGAGATTAGTAACTCACAATCACTATATCAAATGATCATTAATAATCCAAAAAACTTAATTTATCCTTGTCAAATAAAATACAATTGGTTATTAATCGTTTAAAAAACCTAGTCTCCAAAGCAATATCTCATACTCCCATTAAGTGGTTTAGGTTTTTATCTATTATTGAGGAAAGCATTGTCATTTTTGCAAACATGTACGTATCAAATATTTGCTGTCATAAGTAGTGTTTTTGTTAAGTTGTTCATAACTTCATATCATACTTTGTCTCAATTATTTTTATGGACATAATCTCTTCGGATCTGGAAAGTACGTATTTATAGGCCATGTCAAGTTCAGCTTAATTAACTGCGCGGAAGTTGTCGAAAAATAGTTGAAGCAAGCTGCAATTAGCTGAAGCACGATGCAGGTAGCTGAACTTAGTAGCTGCAGCTTGCTACAATTAGCTGAATTTAGATAAAGTTCGCTAAAATAAGATAAAAGCATTTTATTTTAAAGCGTATAAATTTTAGCAGATAACTATAAGTTTAATAACTTTTTCTATTTTACTCCATTGTTTTTTTTAAATGCACTACATATTTTCAAGAAACTCTTTATGTCTCTAGACTTATCTCTTTTCCCTTTCATAGCATTCATCCGAATCATCCTAAGATCTCATTATCCGGTACAAGAGCAAGAAAATATGTACTAGAGTTTACACATGCACCACCTACAGGTAAAGGCATGAAAATTGAAGATGCATCTGGACAGTTAAAAAGTACTAAAAAGAATGCCTCAAATTGAAAAATTTCAACAAATATCAATTACTGTTTCATGCTTCACGCTTCATAAATTTTTCGAATGCAAGAGAGTGACATTTCTATTTTAGATCACAGGCATGTACAAGGAACTAGTGATTTAACTATTTTGATAAACATCAAAAAAGTGGTATGGCAGGAGTGCGTGAAAGTATAGCTGAACAGATTTGGAATTTGGTAGGTGGTGACACTAGTGAAATTGAACGATCAAGTGACAGCGATTAGTATGGATTCAATCAATATGCATTTTGGAAATATTTGATCAAATTGTTAGAACATCTCCAATGGTAAGAAAATAAGGAGTGCTTTTTAAATTCCACATCATCACTTTTGATTGAATATAGAGCAAATTCAACAATGATATGATTTTTAAATTCTACTCATCATTAAATAATAATGGCAAAAATAAACCTTCAAAATGTTCCACATTAAATTAGGGAGTGCTCCTTAAGTAAGGAGTAGCTATCTAATAAGGAGTAGGGGTCTAAATGAGTCGAGTCGTTCGTGAGAAAATCTCAAGAAGCTCGGTCAAAACTCGATCTCGAGCTCGGGTTGACCAATCTCGATCTCGAGTCTGAGCTTTTAAATTATATTTCGATAAGCTCGACGAGCTTATTGAGAAAATATATATAATTAGATATATAGTTAATATAGGGGTTTCTTTGGAAATAATTATGAATATAAAATTAAATTAAGTATTAGGGTATGTGTGACTGTAATACAGCTTGTGTATAAACTGTATACACGCTAACCATTAAATAAATGAATACATTTCATGTGTTTTTGGATTTTGTAATGGTTGTATTTTATTTTATTAACAGGATTATTTAGCTATATTATTTAAATTGATTTGAAATCGAGCCTTTTGATTTAAACGAGCTCCCTTGGCTCGAATACGAAATTGAATTTCGTTAAGCTCGCGAGTCGAACTCGAACTCACAAAAATTTAATGAGTCGAGCCATGAGGACAATTTTTTATGTTCGTTGGACCTCGATCTTGAAAAATATTTAACGAGTCGAGTTTGAGCATACCCCTGTTCGGTCTCGACTCGACTCATTTACACCCCTAATAAGGAGTGTTCTTAAAGCACTACAATGGTTAAAAATGAATCAGGAGCACTCTTTATTAGGAAAAGGATCTCCACTGGAGATGACCTTACTTTTGATGATAAATTAATTTGATTTATTCTCGAGTCCTAAACTAAACATATTAAAATCATTTCATTTAATAAATCAAGACACAAATAAATATTTGATAGTCGATATAAAATAACCTTCTTTCAAAAAATTTATGGTTGAAATTTTGAAACCAGCTGAAATTAGCAGAAGCACGCTGTAATTATAGAATTGTAATAGCTAATCTGTCCGTCTGATATTACTGGCTCAATATATTGTATATGATCGGTGGTAGAAAAATTAAGCAGATTGTGATGGAGGAACACATATGTACGTTAGTATATTTAACAAATTTTTCACTAATTACTTTTATATAATGTATCAATTCATTAAATTAAATAGGCCTGAATCTTGATAACATGAAAGTAACAATATGTTGAATATTATGAATCGTTATTCTAAATAATCTGCGAAACCACTCTTTAAATCTGTTGGCTCGGCTAGTTGTGTAGTGGTAGGTGGAAAAGGTAAATACTGTACACTTCTACGGGTCATGATCACACTTTGTATCAAAACCATCCTCACAATAGTCCCACACACCGCCAATATTTTATGCCTCAAGTTTTGTTCTCCTCTTTCTGAGGTCATGGATGTGTCAATTTTCGCCGACCTTCCCACAGATATGCTTTCAGAGATTTTTATTCGTTTCTGGTACCAGAGAATGGTAAACGAATATGCTCTTGGTGTCAATCCAAGGTCTGCAATGCGTTGGTTGAGCAAAGCATCGAGATTTGGGAACGACGACGCCAGGTACGCCCTAGCCCTGTTTTCAGTCATCGAGGGTGAAACGAATAGGGGAGTGGCGCTGATCTCTTCCATGAAGAAAGCAAACAAGAGGGTGGTCATCCGAGCTCGAGATCGCTTTAAAAAGACGGTGTCTTTTTGGGGCACAAGGAACGGCACCATTCTGGCTCACTGGTGGGGAAATCAAAGGATCTGCTGCGATCTTCATCGTACTCTTAATCGCGGTGTTAGACATCAAGGGTGGGAAGTGATTGATCCCGTGAATATCAATTGTGATGCATGTTCTTGTGACCAGGAAGTACTTCGTGTCTTTGGTTATACCAGCCTGAATTGAGTGGATTCAGAGCCGGTCCCGTCAAGTTGCTGTTCTTCCCCGTCTCGTCTTTGTCCCCTTGTTTTGTATGATGCAGGTCTCTGCTGCATAGGGGTCTGTGGGTACAGTAGTCTGTAGAATGCGTGTTTGAATAAATTTCATGTTTTGGGAATGGTCTCATTTCAATGATTAGAGAAATTTGGACGAGACTGTAAAAAATAATTCCCTAGTATATCAGATGTAAATTTAACATAATTGTGCAATGTTGTTACCTTAATGTTATCACCATGTGTATGAAGTGTCATCATTTTATTTTAATCTGAAGTCTTATTCTTTAGGAGATGTTAACTATTAAAAAATTGGTCATGGAGCTTTACCTGAAAGTGGGGTTTTTGGTTTTACTATAATTAACTTCCCAAAAGGAAGTAATACACAATTTGTAATGAAGGTTGTTTGAGGAAAATATAAATTTTCTCGGGAGGGAAATAAATGATAATGACATTGTTCGGGATAAAACATAAACAACCTATAATTTTAAAATAAAATATAATGAATATAACCTTCCAAATAATTAATTAGTCTTGGAAGTGACGGTCACTATATAGTGACGGGGTTTATATGAAAAAAAGTTTTGGACGGGGGTTTTCTGCAATATATACAAATTGCATTTACGCGCGGGGGTTTTTCCTGCAATTTATGCAAATTGCATTCAACATGCTTGAATTTCACACTTGAATGCTTGTTTTTTAGACCAAACATGTTGTTTTTTAGAACATGCTTGCATTTCACACTTAACAGGTTGTCTTTTAGAGAATACTTGCATTTCACAGTTAGCAGGTTGCTTTTTAGAGTTCATGTATTTTGAAGCAAAAACAAATGGTTTTATAGAGCATTTTTGAATTTCACCCTTGAATGCTTGTTTTTTAGACCAAACAGGTAGGTTTTTAGAACATGCTTGTATTTCATGCTTATCAGGTTGTTTTTGAGGATAAAATGCTTGTTTTTTAGACTGTGTGGATGTGTTTGCTAACGTCTATTTTTAGACTAAAATGCTTGTTTTTTTAGACTGAGTGAACAGTGCACATGAGTGAATATTGCATTTTTGTCAAAATTGCAAATAAAGACCTCCTTCCTTCCATATCCCAATATAGTCCTTCGTCACTATATAGTGACCGTCACTCAAGAGATCAACTCCCAAATAATAAGCCTAATCTTGCGAATGCAAAGAAGTGATCTCTTGATTCGGCAGTGAAACGGCTGAAAAAAAACCTCACTATAATAGTTACATTTTCATGACGTTTAAAAACATTAGTGATGCACATGAAAATATTGATTTCAACTTTAATACAGTAACTTCTATTATATATATCTTTTGATAATAATTTTTAATATTTAGTGATCCTTAAAGTAACGATACGAAGAGTTATTGACTTAATGGGTTATTGCCTTTTTTATGAATTAATAAGATTATTCATTGAATGAATATGAAATATTTCAAAGAATTTAAATCCATATTGCCTACTAAGAAAGATGGATTCTCCGCAACAAACATTGTAAGTTATCAAGATTAAATATTTTAAAATTTTAATCGAAATATTATTTATTCAATGTTTTTTATTATGACCAACGTTCATTCTTCAATTTAAGAAAAGACTATTATTAATTTAGCATTTAAACATGATTTATAATTAGTATTTATTTTATAAAAACATTATACAATAAACAACAACAAAAAATTATAATGTACTACAATACTATTAATAAAGTCGTAATTTATATTATTTAGTGAATATTTTTATTAAATTATTAAATTTTTAATAATTTTCAAATACTTTAAAAAATTCGTATACATATTATTATTAATGAATACAAAAAATTGTAGATAAAACTATTATATACTAATAATAATTATTATAAAATAAATAAATATTCGTACATGGGCACGAGTATTATACTATTGTTCTTATAAAACCATAATGACAGTCTTCAAAACTTTGCAACAATATTTTTCAAGTATCATTAGTAATTATATTAGGGGGACAATAGTAATTGAAAAGATTGCATTAAAAAAAGTTCCCAACGTTATAACCAAACGTACATAGTAATAGAATTTAAAGGAAAACAAGTTCCCCATTCTTCGTGCTCTTTTTAATAGGGCATTGCTAGAATCGCTCGACCATCATCAACCAATAAGCATTTTTAGAAGTATATTTGTTAGAAGTATTTATTTTCTGTTAATAATGCAGCTATTAGCTTATATATGATGCAGTCTGTTTTTCTTTTTTTCTTTTTTTGTGATAATCCAAGCTCATATTTTGCTTCTATTTCGCAAAACACAATTAAGTGATTGCTTTTGGTAGGATGAGAACCATACTCATTTACTATTGTGGATGGTGTGATATCCAAATCCAAATATTATACTCCTCATTCCAAAATCAAATATTATATATATATATATATATATATATATGAAAATTGAAGATTTTAAAAAGTACTTCATAAAATCGCGCAACGCGCGATCCGGTTAACCTAGTATTATTCTAATCCCTTCCTCATCCCTATGTTAATTAATACTAAAAAGTTATTCTCACTTTTTTTTGTCCTAAATTTGATTTGCTATTTTTAGGCAAAGTTTTAGCATTTTTTATACAAACTTAATTCCAAATCAGTTTCGAATGTATTCCTTCATTTATAAAAGTATTCGTCCACCTCATTTTTTGGGTAAAATTTGAACATATTTTATATAAACATAAATCCTAATAAATTTCTAACTTCTAATATATAAATAATTTTTTCCCTTTTATATTTCTATTATGATTTGGTTTATTAGTTCTCCTTATATTCGATTATAATTGAACAGAACTCAAATATGAGTAAAAATTAATAATTGTTGAGAAATCAGGGAGATTGTTATTTAGTTTATTTGATATTTTGTGGACAAATTTAATATTTTGTTACTTTGATCTCTATCTCCATCAGCACAAATATGGAGAAATATGGCCAAAATTTGAATTTCGCCAAGAGATTCAGTTTAATTGGTGTATAATCCTCTCATGCTAATAATTTAGCTTTTAGGATGCATCGAATTACGCATAAGTATTACCTCAAAAAACCACGCAACACGCGGTTAAACCATGCTAGTCATATCCCAATAAGAATACAATATTTAATTTGTAGTGTATTTATTTATGAGTTAATTAGTGGTTAATTTTGTAATTTTAGTTGTAATTGTATTTATTTGGAATATTTTCTCCCAATCATACCATAATTTGTTCTTTTGCTATTTGTAGTTATGATATTTTAATTTTCATAATTTCTTTATGGTTTTCTCTGATTTTCAATTGATTTGATTAAATTTGTAATTTGTTCCATTCAATTTTGGTATGTATTTCTTAAATGTGATATTCAATTCTCTATTACTATATCATTATAGAACATCCTAAGTCATTTTTAATTAATACAATGTCAATTAATACAATTCCCTATTCATTGGTTAACAATGAAAAATTGTTTCTATAATTTTCTGGTTAAATGGTAGGTTGAATAGCAAGCATTTGATATGATTGGCAATATATCTGCATGGCATTGGAAACTATATGGCATTTTATATCTTATATCTGAGGCCATTCCTTCTTATAAATTTAGACACATTTTTAGAGAGGCTAATCAGCCTGCTGATCTTCTCTCAAAAATGTGTAACAATACTGGTGTTTCTCAGATGTACAATTGGAATTCCTTGCCTCCTGAGGTTAAAAGTCTCATATTGCTTGATGTGGAAGAGATTCCTGTTATCAGGACCTCTGGGGTAATCAACTGATACTGCTAATGTATGTGTTTGTTCATATGCAGGTGCTGATGATCAATGGACACTTACTATCTTGTGCAATTAAGCCAGTTCCTTTGACGGTCCTCAGGCACACTCAGAAGCCAGTGGCTGGTGCAACCATTTCTACACTTTCACATAGTCTGCAACTACTGGTGTTATATTTTGTTCATAGGTTTCTATCTAGTTTCATGCCTAGGTCGCCTTGTGTTTTGTTATACAATTCACTAATAGATTTGGGGATGAAATTAGAAAGCTTTTAGTAGTTAGCAATTTTGAGAGGCATTCTATATGCTTCTAGGGGCTTTTGTCCCTTGTGCTTAGGCACTATGTATATGTATGACTTTGGTTAATCTTTTTGGTTCGGGAAGCCAATATATTTTCCCCCATCCCATGATGGTTTTAATTAAAAAAAAGGTTGAATTATGCTAGAAGGCTCTCTCTCCCTAAAAATTTTGATCCTCCTTCTCTCTACAACTATTCCATTCGCACAGAAATTCACACCGTTTTCTAGCTGTTATGGTGGCAACTGACACCAACGGCCAACTCTGATCTGCCCGTTACCCGCCACCGCTCCGCCACTATGGCGGAGCCTCCATCAATCAGTGGCCAGAAATCATTTCTCTCAGCCCTAAAATCCAAAGCTCCGTCCCTCTCACTGGCCTTTTCCTTGAATCCAGAGATCAAAGCTTTTTCCGAGTACAAAGGAGAGTTAGCGTGTATCTTCACGCCAAAAAAAATTGAGATACTCAGCAGACCATACCACAATGCCTTAATCGGAAAATTCAGTAAAGGAAGGCCATCCATGCCAGCAAATGAGGCAGCGTTCAAATCGGCAGACTTCGCCGGAAACTACCAACTCGCGCAATCCATCACGGACATGTGCTTATCAAATTTGCCCTAAAAGAGGATTTCCAGAGGTGCTGGATGAAATCTGATTGGGCTATTGAAGGTTATCCAATGCGGGTCTTGAGATGGACACCAGAGTTCTCCACGCACACTGAATCATCAATAGTTCATGTCTAGGTAATAGTCTACAACCCTCCTGTCTACTATTAAAATGTCTCTGTGCTAGAGAAACTAGGAAATACTATTGGTTCCTTTATCAAGGTCGATGCCGTAACACAATTGATAACTAGACCCTCAACTATCAAGTTGTGTGTTAAAATAGACTTACAACAACCAATCCCAGTTGATATTAGACTAGGATCTACAGCCTCCTGTCCTAAAGTCAAGTTAGAATATGAGAGCTTACCTAGATATTTCTCTCATTGCAAGAAAGTTGGTCATGACACTGTGGTTTGCAGAAATTTACACCCTGAGCGTAACTACAGAAATAAGCCATCCTCACAAGCCATACCAAACAATCCCACCACCTCCACAGATCATCAAAAAGCCACAACCTCCTCCACTCCACAACCTAACCATAATAGTCAAGAACCATAGATATGTACTCCTCTTAACCCCACAGTGGAAGCTGTTGTCTCAAAACCTAAGCCAAGTGACCCTCACACTATCACTTTTGGGAAAAGGAAACTACATAGGGTCAAAAGAAGTAAGATAAAGAAGAAGAAACCTTCTTTGTTTAGACCTGTAGCTAAACAAGCCAGTATGGCACAGATATTATCAGCCAACACAAATGAAAAGAGCCATCCTGAGCTATATCAAAATCCACCCCAACACACATCTGGTAACTTCTTATACCAATCACCTTTGAACAGATCCCCTACCTCAACATATATGACTGCTACCCCAATCCCACTGATGTGCCATATTTATACTCTAATATTTAGCACATTTGAGCCTTGCCTTGAGCACTATTTGGTACTTAGTGTTGGGTTTTAAAGTCGATTACTTGTTCAATGCTCTATGGATAAGACTTGTAAAATCCTATGTAAAGTACGTGTTTTGGAAGCTCTTGATGGAATGAATAGAAGTGGTAGAAGGTCATTTTTAGTTAGGTGGTAGAAGCTGCCTAGTCGCCCTTGCCCAGAAAAGTGTCACTGAAGGTTCAAGGAAGTGTCACTCAAACTTGAATGAAGTGTCACTCAGACTTGAAGGGAGTGTCACTGAGACTTGAAGGAAGGTCGTTTAAACCCAGAAAAACGTCGCTCTTTATGAAGAAGTGTTGCCAAGAAATAGCGACCAAATCAAGCGTCGCTATATAAGTGTCGCTAAAATCCCAGCCAGTTGACCCCTCTAGCATGTTGACTTTTGTGGGTATAAATATCCACCTTATCCCAAGAGAGAGGATCGGATTTTCTCCCCAAAAACTCTATCTTTCTCTTCTCTCTTTGGTTTTCTTCCCATTTGATTCCATGAACATGTTTATGATTTCTATAATGATTGTAGTAGGCTAAATAACTCTTGGGAGCAATTAATGTAGATTCTTGACTTAGATTTTGAGCACTTAATATGTATTGCATATGTGTTATGGATTATCAATTGAATGTGTAGCTTTTCATATATGTTTGATGCATGAATTGATTGGTTTATCTCCTAATTATATGAGTGTATTGAATACTTGCTAATTTCATTGGTAGATTGTGATCAATTACCTATTAGGAAACTGTAGCAAAATGGGAGTCATGATTTATATGTGATCATTGTTTTGATTCCTATGAACATTCTATTGTCTTGTTTTATGTTCTCGTGATCGTAGAGCATAATTGAGTTTATCGAGTCTCTAAGTTTGAATGCCACTATTGATTATACTTGAAGTGTGATCATCTAGGTTATTCAATGGTGAGGTCTATGAAGTAATGTGATCATTCTTCTTAGCTGGAAACGAGATAATATGATAGTTACTTTGAAAGTGATTGTCCTCGATAATTGGTCCTAAATTTCAATAGCAATGCCTTGTAGTGCAATGATAAATTTAATGTCAAGAGTTGAAGTCAAGTGCCCCCAAGTCTAGTAATCTCATAGTTAATCTATCTTTTGTATAGTTTAGTTGTGATCTTGAGCTCTAGCTTAGCATAACATTGTAGTGTCTTCTACAACCAAACTCCAAATCCCCCACCCCATTTACATCGCTTTTATATATTATTATATCATAGGTATTCTAGTAGTTAGAGTAGTAATACAACCAAGGCCATATCACCGAATCTCTTAAGTTGTGGCTTTTTTCTCTCTCTAAGATATTCTCCATGACTTCTCTCTACAATTTACCCGTTACCAAGCACTGTTACGGTCTCAACGGTCACAAACGGCCATTTTCATGGCGGCGCCACCGCCTATCCCTGGCGGCGCCACCGCGGAAAAGACGTTTGCTGATGCCTTACTGCCAAAACCTCAACCCCTTTTCACTACGCTACCATACAATCCCGAGAGTAAGCCGATTTCTCGACGGGTCAATGGAAAATTCGCCTGCATCTACTCCGACGAAGCCTTCCAAACCTTTGCTTCCCATTACCAGAATGCCCTGATTGGGAAGTTCACCAGAGGCAAGCCCTCCATAACAGAACTCAACAAACACTTTCATGGTCTGGGATTTTGGGGTAAGTTCCAGATAGGCTCTATTGATTTTAAGCATATCTTGATCCGCTTTCAACTGAGGATTATCAAAACATTTGGATTCGACCTTTTGCACAATACTGGGAAAAACCATGAAGATCCTAAAATGGAGCCCCGATTTCTCACCACACAAGGAATCTTCTGTAGTTCCTATATGGGCCACCATACACAAGGTCCCAATTCAGTTCTATAACAACATATCAGCAATTGAAGATTTCGGCAATTCAATTGGTGTTTACTTGAGGATGGATGCTGCAACTAGTGCCCTGACCAGACTATCAGCGATTAAGGTGTGTGTTGAGGTCGATTTGCTCAAAGAACTCTACAAATTCATCACTATTGGCAACCCTAGTTCATCCGTGGAGTTTGAGATTAAATATGACAATCTACCTTAGTATTGCTCTCATTGCAAGAGGACTGGACATTATGATGACATCTGTAAAAATGCTGCACCCTAAACTGAAAAAGAATCATGTACTGAAGAAGCAGAAAGCTCAAGCTAGGCATCCCAAAAATAGATTGAGGAAGGGAGATCAAGTGTGGAAGTCTGTCCAAGAGGCTGAATCTTCAGGCCTCTCCAGCTCAAAAAAATACACAGAAGAAAGGGCACAATAAATCTCATATGTTCCCACAAATCTGCAGATGGTGGTTGTTCCAAATAGAGACCTCTGCCTGCAAGCTAGCTCCATAACAGTGGAGAAAAATATCCTTTCACCCCTATCAGAAGTTGGGAGTCCTACTTTGACTCCCAACTCGGCACATACAACTTCACAGCTATTTGATAGACTCATCAAATCAAAAGATTCCCAATTATATTCTATAGATGACATGCATTTAGGAAATAGATATAAGTCCTTCCTTAGCATTGATTCCTTACAGTCCAATTCAAACCTCCAATGTGTTTCAGATATTACATAATCAAGAAGAAGACAGTAGCTCTGATTATGAAGAAGCTCCTAGTGAGCCAGATTGGAACAAAGATGATAAAGCTCAACTTCTAGAACTGCAGAAGGAGAAGAAGACTACTCCCTCTCAGATGGAGACTCAGAAGGCAGGTACTCCCTCTCTTAGGTTGCATAGAGAAGAAAAAAACCTTTTAGATCAAAAGCACACCACAGGGAGCACCACTGTTGATAATTGGTTGCGATCCTCACAAAAATCAAAAATGGTTTAATGATTAAACACATAAGGTATTAGGTAACATGCTTGTGTGGAATATTAGGAGATATACCAAGTCCATTAAAAGACTTAAAACCCTTATAATCTCACAAAAAATTGATATCCTTTGCTTAAGTGAACCTTGGCATCCCAACTCTGACATTACTTCACTGAAATTCAAACTTCAGTTCCCTATTTGCATGCATGCTAATACAACAAAAATATGGATTTTCTGGAACCATAAATTCAATATTTCAGTCTTGTCTCGGTCTGATCAGTACATTCTTTGTCAAATCACTGATAATTCATCCTAAGTCTCAAGGCACTGTGCCTTTATTTATGCTAAAGTCACTTGCTCCTTGAGGAGGAACCTGTGGCAAGACTTGCTACACCTCCCTGCGAAACCAACAGTTTATGTTGGAGATTTCAACACAGTTGCATCCCTATCCGAAAGAAGGGGCAACAAATCCCCCCATTAGTTAGTATCAGGGGTTTCAACTCCTGGATTAATACCCTAGGTTTAAGTGAAATTCCAACTGTGGGGAACCAATTCACTTGGTCAAACAAAAGGGCCAAAGAGGACCTTTTGTTACAGAGACTGGATAGAGCTCTAGGTAATCCCCAAAAGCCCTAAAACCCCTAGCACCGCGGGAGGTGTTAAAAAAACAAGGGTGAGGCGTCCGAGGACATATTGTGCCGTCTTACAAAAAATGATGAAGAAGAATATTTTGACGTTCAACGATGATGGGGAACCAATATCGGAAGAGTATTATTTGTGGAAGAGTTGGGTTGAAAAAATTGGTCGAACTCGTGTGGATATAAAGTATGAATCTTGGAATGAGGTCCCCGACAAGGAAAAGACTAAATTATGGGAGGAATGTTTGGTAAGTCTCTACCCTAATTTATGTTGATTTCATTTTTTTACACATCAATGAGATATTATTCACCTTTTCTTATCAGTTGTATGTAGGTACCATTCAAAATTGTTGCCCCAAATATGGAGAAACGTTTTGACACAACTATGTTTCATTTAAGTAAGGCGGCACGGGATCCTAAAGCAATGTTTTCTACATATTACATTCATGGAGAATTTAAGGATGAGGAGCCGTGGTTGTCCTACACCGACATTCTACAAGAAAGTTGGGCAATATTCAAAGCACGTACTTTGGAGAATGACCGACTAGTAAGATTAATTTCTATGATTCTAGTATTACTCCTTCGTTCACATAACTTAAATTCATTTATGTTTTAGGGTTTAAGGTTGACCAATAGTAATAATGCGAAGGCTAATACGACACCTCATACAATGAGTAGGGCGTGATATACTATCACACTAATGAAACATGCCATCAAATTGCAAGAAGATGGGGTGCAAGAGAAAGTGGAAGGTGGGATGACGGAAGAGGAAGCACGGGAGAGCACCGAGGTGGTTAATCCTAAGGAGTTCGATAAAGTTACTAGCTTCTTGATTGGTCGACAAGATAGCAAAGGCAACTACACACACAAGGGAAACAAGAAATTAATAAAAGATATAGTAAGTTGTTGCTTTAAATATTTTGAGCTAACATAATTACAATGCTTATTCCTATCTATTTTTCTTGCTACTTCATGTCTTTTTTTGTATTAAATGATCGGATGATGTGAAAGTGAAAATTGATTCGGGAAAATTTATTCCCACACAAGAGAGGGACATCCTTTGTGAGGCGACCGAACGGGATGAACACCCTGGTAGAGTTCGTGGATATGCATCATTTGTAGTGAAAAGAGATCTCATCGGCAAACCAAAACCTTCTAAACCACCAAGACATACCAAGTACAACAAGTTGCAAGAGGAACTTGGGGATACAAAACAAGAGGTTGGGGATACCAAGAAGGAGCTTAATGAGGCCGTCAAGAATATGAAGAAAAGGGACATAGCTCTCCACATAATAGCCAAGCAAACGAGTGCAATTCTCCCACCAAATTTGAATGATCTTCTAAGCGACGATTGGGAGTCTCCTTCATGTGGTTCACGTCACTCACCCGATGTTTGTGAGGTGCAAGGCAATCCACCATTGCCACAACCAAACATATGTGATGATAACTTAAGCGCGCCAAAAAAGGTAAATACACTAACACACTTTTCGATCGCATTCTTATTCAAATTCTGGATTCGTTCTCTTAATAGTCTTAGCATGTTTATGACGATAATTTAAAAATGGAATCCCCATTTTTTGGTCAAGGTCAAGGTCACATATCCATGAAAATTATATATCGATGGAGGAGTGAGGAAGCCTACTATGCATGTTGCAAACGGAACTTTCAATGAGTCGGTGAAGATGCATGGCGACAAAAATATTACAAAAGGTTTGGGGGAGGTTTGCTTGAAAAAAGCTTTGCAGAAAACCGCTTGAATTCCCGAACCCGAAGGCCCGTGTAAGTTTGTGGGACCGGCGAAAGGTATGTTTTTACTTTGGCCTCGTAGGCTAATTATTGGCGAGAGTTTAGGAGAGACTCAACCCCCTACAACCCAATTCCGGCCGATGCACGCAAGATTGATCCAAAAATTTAAAAAACAAATCCCAAACCTTTGATCGCCCCAAAAGGTGTTGTAGTGAAATCTATGACACCGGCTATGAAGGTGTTGTATGACAAGTTGTCTACACATTCCAAATTTGGATACTACGCATTCCCAGCTCCAATAGAAGTATTTGGTGGTATTGGAAGGCAAATTGTAATGTGTTGGGGTGATTTTGAGGATCTATGGAAGGGTTCCAAGGCAACCGAGCCCCTAATGTCCTTATTCCAACTGTAAGTCATTTTAATGTTGAGACTATATTAAGCGGTGTGTTTTCAACTGCCGTTCTCCCCGTTGTTTTAACCATTCATCTTTTTTTTCTTAAGTTCGTTATCAACTAGTTCAAAAATGGTTAAGGCCATTGATAGGCTTCATATGCCCTGAGCGGATCCAAGAATTCGGTCATACTGATGCAGAGCGTTTAAGCTACATGAAAGCGGCTCTCGGTGTGGAGGACAAAATATTCTTCCTAGCACCGCTCATTTCCGGGTAAGCAATTCATATTAACTAATTCTATACATTCTTATCTCAGGTTAACTTTTATATTGTCATTATTGACGAATGGATATGCATTTTTTTGTTAGTAACCATTGGAGATTGGTTTTGATCCACAAAAAAACCAAAGAATTTTATTGGATAGATCCTCTCCATAATCCGCCAACCGATTCTTTCAAGCACCTCCTTAGACAAGTTTTGAATCATGTCAATCCCTCTAGGAGGGAGTTTGGAATAGCTGAGATCAAGGTACTCTACACGTTTCTCCCTCAATAATCACACTAGTATTATCGACATCGATTGTATTTAAAAATGTGATCAACCTTTCGTGTTAAAGTACAAGAGACAAAGTAGCACCTGGGAATGCATTTTCTATGTTATGTTGTATGAGTTCAAATTGGTAGCGGAATTTGACCAATAAGACAACGACCTTGATCCCGTAAGTTTCAAATCTATAAGGGCGTCTACCTTACACATATTCATATGTTTGCGTCATATATTGAATTGTGTCTGCTAATGTACAGATTTTCGAAGAGGATACAAGCCCCTACACACCTGAAAAACTGAATCTACCGAGGAGTAGTCTTGTAACATTTGTCGTAACTTCACATGAATCCGTTCTAACTAATCATTGACACATGTTTTTGTGTTATTGATAATTTTTAGTGTATTTAGCGCCTTTATAACTAAGTTTACCATTTTTTGGGAAGACTCGGTTTCCCCCCAAAAACATTTGCTCCCATAACTTCCATTTTCTTAATGACTGTCAATGGGGGTTGGAGGACTGCGAAAACATGATTTGTGATGGATAAATAGACATGGTTAAGAAGAACCAGTCTCCCAGCTGGAGTGAGCCATCTATTTTTCCAATTGTTCAGTGAGTGCTCCATTCTTTCTAAAAGAGGCTGATAATAAATAGTTTTATTTCTTCTAGTAAAAACTGGGACTCCCAGGTATTTAAAGGGAATCTTGCCCAGTTTCATACCTGAGGTTCTTTTTATCAGCCTCACTAAGCTTGTGTTAGCTTTCAGATGCACATAAAAGTCTGATTTTGTGTAATTTACTTTTTGGCCTGAACAAAGCTCATATGATCTGAGAACTCTCAAAATTATCTTCAAATTTATACTAGTTGCTGCCAGAAAAATAATAGTATCATCTGCGTACATGAGATGGGACAACTGTTGTACACCTCTTGGCATTTTGAAGCCTTTTAGGTACTGAGTAGCCAATAAATGTTTAAGACCTCTTGTCAGTGTTTCTGAGACAAGGTTGTATAAAAATGGAGAAAGTAGATCTTGATGTATGCCGTACACCAACACTTCAACGAAGAACCAGGCTCTCGAACTGATCTGCAAGACAAAGGCCCCGGGTGTCCCGGGGATAGACACTCCGACGCTCAAGTCAGTATATTTGCTTAAGGCGTAAAGTATAAAGTATGAGATTAGATGAGAGGTCTACCAAACCTCTTAGGGTATTTATATGGCTACAATCCGTAGATCACCGAGATATGTATTTATGGTATGAATACAACTCTTATGGGAATAGAGGTTGTATTACCATGTATAATAGAAGTGTGTTTTGTACATGGTTGTGTTACCATGTTTAGGATAGTTGTATTACCATCTCTGAGAAGATGTATATTCCTTGTAGAACATTCATAATATACACATTCCTTATAAGGATTAGGATTGATGGACCTGTGGATCCACCCTCCGCGTATCTCGAGCCTACGACCCTTCTCGGGCCCTGGTCCGAGTATGAATGAGGTCCGAATACGAACCATGGACTTATCAGTAGCCCCAAGGTAGATCTTCAGAATATAGAGTGCTCCATCTCGAAGGTTGAAGGAGAGGCTTGCTTCTCGAGGGAAGACCAATAACTCGAGGGAGAATAACTCGGGGTGTTAAGCTCAGGGTGTCCTTCTAGGACTGTCCTTTCGGGCTTACCCTTCTAAATATCTAGCTTCAAACTCTTTTCGTATTCCATCAGATATATGGACGGCTGAGATTAGCTTCTTTTGAAATCCAGATGGTAGATACACGTGGCATGTCTTCATTGGCAAGCAGAGACGGTCTGTCCCCCGTCTCTCCAATTACTTGCCTTGGAAATAGAATCGAGGTAATTGCACATCTTCAATGCTGTCTGGGTTTGGATTAAATTTCCCAAATCATTCCCATTGGCTTCTCTTATTCGAAACCTTTTTCTTTCCAAGTTCAGAAGGCGCATCAATACTTCATCAATTTCTGAAGCCCCATATTTCCACTTTCTGCTTCCATCATCAGTAAGTGCTATCTTCTTTCTCTGCGCATTTGCTTGTGTCTGTTTTCTCCTTTTATCTTTATGTGCGTGTTTCCCCCCATACTCTCTGTCGTCATGAGCAATAGTAGTAGAACAATTTCCTTCCCCCATCATGATGAGGGAGAGTATGTAGAATCTCAGGCTGAGGAGAATAGCTCCCTTGAACTCCATAGGGCTGAAGTAGCAAGTGGGAAAAAACATGTAGGTTTGAAGAAGAAAGCCTCGTGTGGATATAAAGTATTAACTATTTATATCGTGTGGACATAAAAGTATAAGAATTTTTTTGGGGGAAACTTAGTAAACTTGGTCACCTTCGCCAGCAAGTATGAACGCATCCGACTTTGATCCCACTTTCTTCCTATCAACCAGTTGAAACCCTAAAGGATCCGTCTTAGTTACTGTCTTTTGATCAACCCACTGACACTTGAATACAACCACCTTCAATGCCACATAGTTAGCTCCCAAATTTGAACAATGGTACTGAAATACCTATCACATGAGTACGGCCCTTCTGGATTTCACTTCCGCGACACAGCAATTGATTTGGAAAATGTAGTGACACCGCTATTCTGCGAAACACCTTTAGCATCACTCTGTTTGGTCCCATACGAGTAACCCTTCACATCATAACCACTATAGCTGATCACCGTTGTTAGCGGTCGTCTAGATAGCCATTTCACGTCATCGGGATGGTCACCAATCTCTACTGTGTCCCTTAACCACTCACAAAGGGTTCTAATATGCTCATCATGTAGTTGGAAAGACTTTAGGGTTGGGTATAGACTTCTCAGTTCCTCCATATGAATGTCAACGTAAGGGCAAACCGATTCGTGGTTTCACATCACATACAGATGAGCAGCTTGCAAATTGACAGCTGGTGGATTATGCAACGTTCCTCTAGTTCCATGCCCGTTGAAACGTAAGTCATGCCTCGAGGTGGGGAGTCCAACCGTGGCAACCTCATCTAAGTAAGCTGTACAAAATTCAATCGCCTCCTCCGCGACATATCTAGATACAATGCTTGCGTCAGGCCTGTACCTGTTCTGTGAAAAGAATTTGAATATCTTCATGTATCTCTCGAAAGGATACATCCATCGGAGGAACACCGGGCCACACTCCTTAATCTCCCGCAAAAGATGGACAATCGAATGCACCATTATATCAAAGAAAGAAGGGGGGAAATACATCTCCAATTGGCACAATACTTCAACTACCATTGTATGAAGCTTATCTAGCTTACGACGACAAATTGTTTTATGGCAAATTCCCTTAAAAAATAAGAAGAGCTTGCTGATGCACATCCTAACGTGGGTTGGAAGAGAACCACGAATGGTAATTATGTCCAAGTCTTGCATCAAAGTATGACAATCATGTGATTATAACCCAAACAATTTTTAATCCTTAACATTGACACAGTTATCAATGTTTCAGGAAAAATTAGAGGGTACCTTCAAATCTTTCAGGCACTGCAAATATATTGTCTTCTCAGCAGACGACATGTTGTAGCAAGCTGGAGGTAAGAAAGTGTTTCCATCCTCGATTACAAGAGCCGGTTCCTTTCTAATACCCATTCTTTCCAAATCTTTACGTGCTTGAAGTCCATCTTTGCTTTTTCCAGAAATGTTCAGTATCGTACCAAGCAAACTATCACATACATTTCTTCTCAATGTGCATTACATCTAAACAATATCTAACAGCCAAATGCTTCCAATATGGTAAGTCAAATAAAATGGATCGTTTCTTCCAAGGGCCGGGGATGGGCATCTTCCTACGGTTTTTCCCAAAATCATTTTCAATATCCCTGTCTTTCTCGAATGCCTCCTCGCCACTGATAGGAGGGGTGGTGCATTCTCTTCCTTCCCATTAAACCAGTTTTTAGCCTTACGAAAGTCATGACTGCATGGTAAGAAACGACGATGTCCTTGATAAACCGTTTTCTCTAGTGTTTTAATTGAGAGAAACTAGTATTCTCCTCACAAACAGGACAAGCTAGATGACCTTTGACTGAATAACTAGCTAGATTACCAAGTGCAGGGAAATCGTTATTGGTGCAGAACAACATTCCTTTCAACTTAAACCATTCCTCACGATATTCATTCCACGTCCAATTCTCTTTAAACTACAGTTTCTCAAGGTCTTCAACTAAAGGTGCTAGGAACACATCAATGTCATTACTAGGCTGCTTTGGCCCTACTATCATCAACGACAACATCAAACATTTCCTCTTCATGGTCAACCACGATGGTAGATTGTAAATAACAACCATTACATGCCAAGAACTGTGTGTGCTACTCAAATCTCCATACGGATTCATACCATCAGTGGATAAACCCAACCTTACATTCCGAATTTCCTTCCCAAAATCAGGATACAATTCATCAATTTTCTTCCACTGATCACCATCTGTCAAGTAAAACCAATTTGAATAAAACAATTTATTATCAGCCTCTTTTAGAAAGAATGGAGCACTCACTGAACAATTGGAAAAATAGATGGCTCACTCCAGCTGGGAGACTGGTTCTCCTGAACCATGTCTATTTATCCATCCCAAATCATGTTTTCGCAGTCCTCCAACCCCCCTTGACAGTCATTAATAAAATGGAAGTTATGGGAGCAAATTATTTTTGGGGGAAACTGAGTCTTCCCAAAAAATGGTGTGGAGAAAATGGGGAAATATGGCACTGCCCAAGGAAGAGAATGGGATAGGCTTGAGAGATATAATGACCACTATCCAAGCCTTTTCTTGTAAACTATGGTGGAAACTACAATAAAATGACACAATTTGGGCCTCATTTCTATGGTCCCTCCCAGCCACCTACATGACATCTCACACCTGGAAGAGGATCTGTTCAATAAAAGAATTTGCCAACACTAATTCTAGAGTACTAGTACGAACATGATCATCACCATTATGGTACTCTAACTGGTCAGGTCTAGGGTTTTTAGAACATCAAGTTGATTCAAATATTTTACCATTTACAAAACTAACTTTGGCCGAGTTCTGTGAGAACAAACAGTTATGCATGCCAACTTTGGAGCCACTGTTGACTATCAATTTTATTATTTGTTTGCAGGAGCTTGAGCTAAAACATGGACATGATGACAGACTCATATGGTGCCCATCAACACAAGGAACCTTCACCATCAAAGATACATTAAAAAATGAGGACTGTTGGTACTGATCTGACAATAAAACAGGTATGGTTACATAAAGTGCCCTCCAAACTGTGTGTATTTATTTGGAGACTGCATAATAAGTTGCTACCCTTTCCTGATGTTATGACAAAATTTGGTTTTCAACAACCCTCCAAATGTCCAGATTGCCCCTCCCTTGACACTCTCAATCACTGTTTTAATGAATGCCCCAAAAACATGCTGATCATGTCCTATGTTCATCACATTTTTGCAATGCCCGTCCCTCATTTTCTTTCATTTAAGTATAGGCTTTCTTACTATTTAAATTATAGAGGTAAGACAAGAGCCATTACCAGAGTAGCAATTAACACTGTTGTAATGGCTCTGTGGTGCATATGGCTGGCTAGAAAAAACTATCTCTATATTAATGTTAGACAGGACACTTATGTCATTTTTCAGAACATGCTCAGACAGGTCAACTTAGTTTTTAGAGCTACTCCACTTGTTGGAAATGCTTTAAAATACCAAAGTCTTATCAATATAGGGCTCATACCATATCTTAAAAGGAAAAGACCTAAACGGGTGAGAGTAGTCAGATGGAATCATCCAGTGATAAGTTTAAAAATTAATATAGATGCATCATTCCTATCTACTGACAAAGTGGGCTTAGGGGTTATAGTCAAGAACTATCAAGGTACTGTCATTAAAAAGACCATGAAGACAACCATTGCAAGCTCCCCTTTACATGCTGAAATACAAGCAATAGAGCTAGGTCTCACAACTGGTGTATCTTTGAATGAATTTTTTATCTTGGAGTCTGATAGCTTAATTGCAGTAAAAGGGGTACTATGCCCCTACTCTGTCAACTGGAATTATTTCAGTTTGTGCTATGACCTTAATGGATTGAGTTCAGGACATTGTATAAAACATGTCTTCAGAGAAGGAAACGGAGCTGCAGATTGCTTAGCAAAACACAGCTCCAACTTCCATCTCTCTAGAAATATGCTTATACAAGAAGCTCCTGCCAAACTTAGAGGGCTACTTGCTTTGGATTCTTTGCAAATACCCAGCATTAGACTTGTTTAAGGAGTTTAGACAGCAACAATCGTGTTTCTCTTTATTCATCTCAGGTACATTGCCTAGATGGAGTTGGTATACTCTATCCAGGCATACAAGGTTAAGGAGCTGGCAATTCACATCTTGCTGGAGAAGAAGACAAGCTACAGTTTTAAGTGGCACTGTCACAATACTGCAGAGCAATTTTTTGGCTCACACAGGCAGTTTACTAGTTACTTCTTACTTCTTAGGATATTTCAGAGGTATATATGATGGTTAATCATGGACTTGGTTGGCGAAGTTGTGCTTCGTTTACGATCATTAAAGTGCTCGCCAAGTACCTGTGATTCCATTGTATTTTTTTGGCCAATCTGAACTCCTAATGTATATGAATAGGTAGAGTATTTTTGACCTATTTTTACATTCTTTTGACAGCAATCTTGCTGTACCATTCACATGGTTGTAACAAATTTGGCTTTGTAGCCTTTCTTTGGCAGGACTGGGAATCCCATTATAAACTACCCCCCACCTGATGGTGGTTAAAAAAGTTTTTTATAAAAATTGTAGTTAGAGTAGTAAATCTATTTGAAAATCTCCTCTTCTCTGTGGATACGAACCTTACTTGCCACTATATGCTTAGTTGTGTGTAGATCTTGTGAGAGAATATAAATTGTATTTTTGGAGAGGTATAACGACGACTTCTCACCCACTCACCTCAAATGCAATCCCAGTTTCCAGGTCCACTTCTCCCCTCAACCAGCCAGCTACCCCCTCCATATCACAAACAACGTTCTGAAAAGCCTCCCTACCTCCCAACTACAAAAAAAACAAGCCTCCATGCACAAATGAAGACCCTTTCACTTTGTTTACAAATAAACCAAAGCTAAGGAAGACTTTTGCAAAGGATGACACCATCACCCCCTCAGGTTTGCAAGATATTTCTCCCCCACTTTTTAAAGCTAACAGTTTGCTGTTCTTATCACAAGGAAGAAACAGAAACATGTTTTTACCACTCCAGCAGGAAAAGGAAGAACAACATGCATACATATCTGATTCAGAATCAGAAGAAGAATGTCAAATTGATACACAGGCCAGTGGATCAAAATTGCCTAAACTTGCTTCTGCACATAAGGTAAAACTTAAATCATTTTTCACTCAAATCAATAAAATGGGCTTTTCCAAAAGCTCATCAAACATTCTATAAAAACATCATTTTTAATAATAGTCTAGCATCATAAAATTAAAATGTTGGTTTGGAATATTCAAGGACTGGAGACAGCTTTGGATGGACTCATCACTCTCATTTCTGATAACAACATTGAATTACTTTGCTTGATTGAACCCTGGCATGATAATTCTCAAATCATTCATTATATGAACATTTTACATTTCACAAACTGCATATCTGCATCAAATGATAAAATCTGGCTTTTTTGAAAAAATCATTTACATGTAACTGTATTACAAGATAATACACAGTTCCTGTATGCACAAATTAAAAACCCTAGCATCGACATTAATATGACTGGGGCTTTCATATATGGTGCAAGAAACAGAAAAGACAGGAAGGCTATGTGGTCTGATCTCTCAGCCTTGTCTTTTTCTGACACATTCTTCATAGGAGATTTCAATGCAATGTTATCAATATCTGATTATAAAGGTCCCTCATCTCCCAAGTTAGGAAGCATGAGAGATTTTCAGAAATTTATTGACAAGCTTGCATTGATACACGTCCACACAGTTGGTAATGAGTTTACCTGGACTAACAGAAGACAGATTCCTACCATTGAAAGGTTAGATAAGGGATTATGTAACCATTCTTGGAATACATTATTTCCCAATTCTTCAGTCTTAGTCCTAAATAGGTTAAACTCTGACCACTCACCGTTACTACTTTCTAAAGATACACAAGTTCCATCAGTGCCTAAATCTTTTAGTTTCATCAACACTTTGTACAATATTTTGTCCAATCTAATTGGAATGACCCTAATTCAGAATCTGGAATGATTAAATTCTTCCTAAAACTTCAGAGATTAAAAAGGGCACTCAAAATATGGAATAGGGATGTTTTTAGAAATGTACACAATAATGTTGAATTGGCAGAAGGAGCTTTAAGATTACAAGAAATCAGCTATGATCACAATCAGTGTGATGCCGAACTCACTCAACTGAATCTTTAAAAAACTCTACTTGCCAAGGCAATCAAGGAACAAAAACATTTTTGGAAATCTAAAGTTCAATTGAGATGGATCAAAGAGGGTGATATGAACTCAAAATTATTTCACAATTCTCTAAAACAGAAAAGATCAAAATTGAATATTTCCAAAATTAGGAGTTCTGCAGGGATTTGGTTAGAGGATGTTTCTGAAATTGAAATTGAGGCAGTACTACACATCCTTACTTGCCAATGAGCAGATAGAAAGTGATCATCTTTTTGACTCACATAGTCTATCACAGGTACCATCTTGTATTACATCAGATCAAAACAGTGATTTGATTAAAAAAGTTGATTTTGATGAGCTCAAATCGGTGGTGTTATCTTTCAATAAAATAGCACACCAGTTCCTGATGGTTTTTCAGCCTGTTTTTATATCAAATCTTGGGATATCATTTCTTCCGATTTGATGGAGGCAGTCAATGAATTCATAAGTGGTGCCAACATCCCAAGGGGCATTGCTGCTACTTGGATTACTCTTATCCCCAAAAAGGATACACCTCTATCTTTTGATGACTATAGGCCTATAAGCCTCTCCAATGTCATCAACAATATATGTTCAAAAGTAATCATGCACATACTTAACCCTCTCATGACTGAAATTATTTCACCTAACCAGACAGCCTTCTTAAAAGGTAGAGACATTGCTGACAATAGCCTCTATCTCAAGGAACTGGTTAGACACCTTAATAGAAAAGCCAGAGAGCCTAATTGCACTATTAAATTATACTTGAGGAAGGCTTTTGATAGAGTTAGCTGGCATTTCTTGAAAAAGATACTCACAAAACTTGGCTTCCATGATCAACTTTTCTCATGTATCATGAATAACCTAGCACATGCTTGGTTTTCTGTACTAATAAATGGAAAGCTTGTGGGATTCTTCAAGGCTAGTAGAGGTATTAAACAAGAAGATCCTTTATCTCCAATTCTGTTTAACATATTTACTGAGTCTGTTTCAAGAAGTATTGCCTACATTTTCTCAACTGGAAAGCTGTCATATTTTAATCTTCCAAGAAATACAGCACCAGTATCTCACCTCTCTTATGCTGATGACACCATCGTGTTCATATCAGTTTGCAAGAGCACCTTGATCCATCTTAAGGCCTTTCTAGCTACTTTTGAAAATGTCAATGGTCAGAGAATCAACTATGACAAAAGTGATTTTTACTTAAGTAAAAATGCTACAATTGCCAAATAAAATATATATGATCATACAGTTTCTGTCTATGAAAGAGGACACTTTTCCTTTCAAATATCTTGGAGTTCCCATATTTGTAGGAAAAGTACTTAACTCCCATTTTCATCCTCTAATAGAACAGATAAGTAAGAAACTTAGCTTCTAGAAACAGAAATGGCTCTCTTTTGGGGGAAAATTGTCCTTATTCAGTCTGTACTATACTCCATTCCCCAACACATTTTTACAGTAATGACCCCTACTGTTCATAGAATAAAAACACCGCAAAAAATGTTTTCATCCTTTCTCTGGGGCTCTACACCTGTTAAGGCAAACAAAAAATGGAGAACCTGGTCTAAACTTTGCTATCCAGTGAACTAAAATGGTTTAGGTTTTAGATCTATACCACACATTGTTCAAGCATGTTCAATAAAATTTTGGTGGAAATACCAAACAAGCTCAGCGCTTTGGACCATTTTTCATCACTCACTGCCACCCTCTTCTAGATCCTCCCAAACCTGGAAAAGAATCTGCCAGATTAAACCAACAGGAGAGGCCAACACTATTTTGATCCATGGCAGGGGATCATGTATTTCTGGTCAGCCAACTGGACTGGAAATGTCCCTTTAATGGACCATTTTCCACCTGAACTGACACACATTGTTTTATCCATAACAGTTGCTGACTTTATCCAAAATAGACACATCTATCTCCCCTCACTTGCTGGAGCCATGAACCAAGCCATTCTCACACATGCATAATGATGGCGATCATCCTTCCATCGTTAAGTGGCTTTCAAGAAGACCGCTTGGTACAGTAACTTCTTACAGTGGTTATGACATCAACGGCTACACGTTTGGTACGAAATGGTCAGATTCTAATTCGGTGACCCAAAACAGTGGCGTTTCCGTCCCTAGAGAATTGGGAGTCGCTGCTGACAATGCATACTGTGGCACCATCATAGATATTTGGGAAATGGACTTTGTTCATGTGAGAATCGCAGTTTGTAAATGTGAATGGGTTGATCTAGTTAAAGGGGATTCGTAAAGAGGATTTGGGAATGATTCTAGTGAACTGAGAAATAAGAGGCTCGAAGGATGATCCATTCATTATGGCGGCACAAGCTCAGCAGGTGTCTTACGTTCAAGATCCAACTGACAAACGATGGGAAATCGTGGTTAACGGAAAGATAAAGTTCATCCATGGTGATAGTTTTGGTGAGGACTTTGAAATAACTCCACACGACGCTATTCCATCTCCCGTGTACGAAACACTATAAGAAGATGACGGTGTAGTGGAAAGAGTTTTAAGCAGGATGGATCATGACGAAGGAATTTGGATCACTGCTGCTGGTAAGACTTCTGGCACAAAATGTAAACATCCAAAGAAGCGTAACAAGTCCAAAAAAAAGTAGTTTAGTTAGGGTCCCTTTGTATGTCATTTTGTTTGTAAAACTTAAATTTGTTTGAAGATGCAAAATCTATTAGTTATAGCATGAATTAAATTTTGTTAAGTGCCTATAAATGTTGTTTGGTTTAATAAATTATAGCATGGAATAGATTATGACGAGTGTCAATAATGGTTACGATATCGTAACCATTGTCGCCTTCGTTACTTCATTATTAATGATACCGTAAGCTATATCGCCTCGTTCGCCACTGCCTCACCAAATTGTGTAGTAGCTACTTAGTAACTCCCCCGCTGAAGTGATTGTTGATGTTTTGACTACAAAATAAATTTTGACTATTGTCCAAATAGGTTACGATATTGTAATCTTGGTCGGCTAGTTTACTTGATTATTAACTCTATCGTAAGTTGTATCGCTTAGTTCGCCACTGCCTCACAAATTTGTATAGTAGCGACTTAGTAACTCCCCTCACTGAAGTGATTGTTGATGTTTTGACTACAAAATAAATTTAACTATTGTCCAGATAAGTTACGATATAGTAACCTTGTTCGCCATTTATACTTGATTATTAACTATATCGTAAGGTTGGTCGCTTATTTTTCCACTGTCTCACCATATTGTGTAGTAGCGGTATCGTAAGCATGCAGTATTTTCAGATGCTTAATGTTGCGAAATCGTAACCGTTACCACAAAGAAGGCAAATTTATCTCTTGACTTTGTTTTTTAAGTGGTGATGCATACATTTTTAGAAAGTTGGAAATGTAGTTGGTTTTGTTATGGTCTATAAGTTGTTATATAAGTGCTTAATAGAAAGTAATATCTCAAATACTACATTACATGAAATATTATAGTTATTACATTACAATAATTCGTTCAAAAGACAAAATGGAAAAGAAACAAATCCTAATCTTAACAAGGTTGGGCAGGTGGTGTGGATGTTGATGGCGGAGGGGATTGTTGTTGAGCTTCGGGGGCTGCTACCTTCGCCTTCTTTCTGGATTGTGCTCTTTCAATTCCTCGTATAAAGTGTGCGGTCCACCATGCTTGCTGATTCACTTTCGCAACATCCTTTCGCACATCTTTTACGGTCTCTGCTAGGCCCTTGTAGAACAAATCGACGGGTACTTCTGTATAACAACAAATCAGGTGATATGGACGATGGAAAACAAAAAATTACTTCAAGATCATCATAAAATAAACACTACTTACCACGTACTTCATCCCGGACATCATCCTCGGTTATGAGCCCCTTATTTGCAGTTGACACTAACTTTTATCTACCCCCCTCCAATGCACACTTCCCGTTCCTCATGAAATAATCTCGAGTATAGAATGTGCACTCCACTCCCTCCTCCGAGAACTTAAATTTCGGTTTTCTTTGGGTAATGAAGAACGTGATGAAATTCCCGTAGGGCAGCTTCTTACAATGCCTCCCATTTTCAACCACACTTTGTTTCATGCGTTCAAAAATCACATGGCCGGGGTTTGAAAGCCTCCCCATCATCAAGCAATAAACATGCAAACCGTAGTGTAGTTTAGCTCGGTGATGTATCCGCCATTGGGAGTAACAGTCTCAACAATAAACTCATAAAGAATCCGCTCCTCACAACTAAGATAATCGAGCTTGTACTCTCTAGCCTTTCCTAGTTCGGCTTGAGCTCTACCAAAATATTTTTCTGCTAATTCTTGCATCTTTGCTTGGGTCAATTCTGCATCATTTTCTGGCCATCCCATGTGAGTGTAAAATCCCGGGGGAGCATCCGTCTCTTGCTTATTCCCTTCATCATCAACGACAACATACCGGACACCCAACACCTTATTAAATATCTCAGCACTTATTTCATAGTCTTTCCCACCTACCCTAGTGTAGAAAATACCAGTTGCCTTCTCTTCCTCTACCAATTCATGAAAATTAGCATAAAATTGGCTAGTTTCATCCTTATGTGCGGCATAATTAAGCCCAAACAATTCATGCATGCCACATTTCTCGATTTTTTTCATCACACGCCTTAACCCTAAATCCTCTATTGTGCTAAAATCCAAAACATAGCAATTAATCAATCCTTTATTCTTCATATACTTATCATACTTATCATGTGCTTCAGGACTTACAAATAATTTGGAGTCGTAGCCCGCCAAGGATGAACTTGAGGCTTTAGCACGTGGTGGAGGTCGCTGGGGCGCTGCTGGAGCTTCCTGGGCACGGGGAGCCGATTGGGATCTGGCAACTTGTACATTAGGATTGGGAACGGGGAGCTTCGACCTTGCCATGATTGAATTTGGGATTGAAAGCTTTAGGGGTTTTGTGTTTGGGGACAATTTGAAGGTTTTGGATCTAATTATCGCGACAGAATGATATGTCCTTGTTGACTTTTACTTATATAGTATTCTGACTTACGATATCATAAGTACTTCGTTGCAGTAAACAAAATTAAAAAAAATAGAAGTGTTGGTTACTATACCGTTACCCATTTCGCCTATACCCCCTCTGTCCATCAATTCCATCTTGTTGCAATATAGTAACACTCCACGCTGCGGTTACGATATCGTTAGAGTTGCCTGACAAAATCTATTTAATATAAGTGCCAAACTCATTTTTCAAACAATACGGTATCGTTAATTACTATGATAATATCTTGTAGCGATATCGTAACCAATTCCGCTAGTGCAGGCTCTGTCACAGATGCATGTGAAGTAGCTATATTGTAAGTCTAGGTGCTCTGTTAACTGTATCGTAAGCTTTGTCGCCAAGTTTGGCTTTGTCCCTTACGTTTGACTTCTTACGATAGAGTAAGCATGAGTTAATCACTTACGATATCGGAACACAGTAGTTTCATCTGTATCTACATGCTTACTATATCGTAACTGGCCAAGAATTCTAAAAAAAAAATTGAACTTCAACTGACACAATCTTATGTGAATCTGTGGACAGCAAGATGGATCAAGCAAGAGTTGACAAGTGCATTGCCGTACAAAAAAAAGTATCAAATAATGTTACAATGATAATCATGTTTTTCAGCGGGTACATGGAGCGAAATACATCACTCTAAACTGGCTACTAATAATGATTGAAGTTCTTCGTGGTGATGGATGCCGCAGCCTCAGTACTTCTCTGCTCCTTAGCTACATTAATTGTGGTGGTGACAGTGTCGGATTCCTCAGTAATAGCTTTTTCCTTCTCCACAAACGAATACTTTGAAGCCTCATCTTCGTCGTCATCAGAAGATTCATTGGAGTCGTGCTTGTCATCGCCATCATCATTACACCCATCATTATCATCATCATCATCATTGTCATCATTATCTTCATCATCATCTTCATCATCGTTTTCATCGTCATCTTCTTCACCATTACCCTGTCCAGAAGCGGCATGTTCCTTATCATTTTCGACAACAACACCAGCGGGAGCCTTGGAAGAACTAGCTGCACCCACAGATCCTTTGGCAGCCGTAGCCGGTGCTGATGAACTCTCTGACGCGGTTGCTGGCTTGTGGAGTGGTTTGATGGTAAAATCTGGTATGTTTTCTTCGTCGTTGAGATTCATTTCAAGGTCCCCTTTCTCCAGCAGTGTCATCAATGCATCGCTATTTCCAGCGCAAGCTGCCTTTGCCTCGCCAAGTTCAATAACCAGAGCTTGTAGTTGAACTAACAGGCTGGCGTGATTATCTATCACAGCTTCTGAAAATAATTCAATCAACGGAGACACAAATGAGTATATTAACACTACAAATGAAACAAATAACATCATAGCAAACTATGTAACTCATAAATGTTACCTATGCACTCAGCTCCACCTCTAGCTCTCCTACTCGTTTCCACGTCGTCTGGCTTCATAGCGTACTTACCATCCTCCTTTAATTCAAGGCGCTTATGCGTCAGCCACTTCTTGGTATAGAGCAAAAGGGGCAGCGGCTGACCCTGAGGAACAACACCAACTTTCCGCAGAATAGCTGTCACCAAACCACCATATGGAATCGCGGAGGACTTGTGTTTAGCTTGCCTCATCATGTACCTCATAATGGTGTATCCAGGGTTGATTTCATACCCTTCTATCATGTAGTAGAACAAGTTGAGGGTGGCGCACATTGGCTCACATGTATTCCCCTTCGACGGAAGCACATTCTTACAAATAAACTCCCACACCAATCTCTGCTCCTCAGTCAAGAGATGTGTAGGATATTTCCTGACAATCCCAACCTTCCTAGACCGACGATGAAACAATTTTCGACCCTCAGCCACTAGATCTATAGGTTTCTTAGGGCTTTTACTCGGCATCTTCTGCTCATAGTAAACCTCGTAAGGTCCTTTAAGGTTGGTCGGTCTTAAGTGCTTTCTAGTAGTGTGTACGGACAACCTAGCACCTCATTTATCAAGAATTTGTCAACTGTAAACTTCTTGCCCCTCACTACAGTCGTAAATTCATCAACACCATCTTCTAACCCTAGATTAGCATAGAATTGGAGCAACTCGTCCACATACACAGGGTCGGGTAGTGCTAACAGTTTTTAAAGATGTTGTTTCCTAAAGTAATCTAACACATAGTCTAGTTTCAAAGAGTCTAGCTCAACTTCATTAAAAACCTGGTTGTTAACTATGTTACGACGGCATAAGGTTTCATACATGTCCCTCGCAGCATCGTTGAAGAACGGTGGATGCTCTGGTTCCGGCACATCCTGAGTAGGTTCTTCAGCGGCGGCGACTGGTGGAGATTGTGGAGGAGGTTGAACCGGTGGTTTCTCTTCCTCAAAATCATCTCATTCCTCTTCTTTCCAGCCCGACCCCGTCCTCTTCCCCTCCCATATGCTCTCCCAGCGGGTGCCATGAAGATTTAGGGTTTAAAAGGTAGGTATGTAATCAGATTGATGAATTTGGGTCGATTTTCCGAACGGGTTTGTGGGAGATAGGTTTTCTAATTTGGGGAAAATAAATCCTCCAGCCCGTTTTTTTATATTTATACTACAAACACTAAGATATCGCCACCTTGTCCGCTCTACTTTTAATAATCGAAATAATTGACCTTACGATATAGCAAGTATACTCAGTTTATCATTTTTTAAAACCAAGCGACATATTGGTAGGTAACTATATCGTAACTAATTTGAAGTCTAGACACTAGCGACTTATACTTACGATATCGTTAGTATGACTTGTTTTTTTTCCCACATCGCCTTATCAGATGTAGTTTGATCAGTATATATGATTATAGGTTTCTGAAGGGCTTGATAAGTCTCCGAACCGAGCAAAATGCCCATGAAACACCTGTCAATGCTTCAACACTTGCACAATTCAGCCCACATATACACCAGTATCACCAGGTCCAACCATGGCCAATGTCAGCCCACATGACCCAAACACCTTTTTTTAACATATAGCCTACACTTACGATATAGCTAGTTCTGTCGCCATATCCATTTTTTACGTGGGTTTAGAGGGTTTAGGGGTTATGTATGGGCTCAGAAATAGCCTCTCCACTTTTTCCTATAAAGGTTATACTTGCGATATCGTAAGTCGAACTGTATGAAGGAATAATGATTGCATATGCATACTTCAAATGATGAAAAATTAACTTGTAAATATGTTGATTTGTGTATACATAATAATTAAAAGCTATAATAATTATTTTTCATGTTACAGAAATGGAGAATGAAGACGTTATGCCGAATCGTCAGGTATAAGTAACACAAGCAAACATACAAGTTCACATGCCAGAAGGTGTACGTCATATTAAACCAAATTGTAATTCTCATACTTTGTCTATTAAAAATAAATAATAACTATAATTACTTTTCATCTTACATAAATGAGGAATCAAGACGATCATGCACAATTGTTAGGTACAAGTAACACGATCAAACAGACAAGTTCACATGCCGGAAAGTCCAGGTAACATGAAACAAAATTGTATATTAGTTCTTGTCCTAAATGAAGTACATGGTCGATAAAATACTTAATATTATAGTTCTCATGTTACCATAAGTACAGTGCGCCTAGCTAAAAAGTTCCAGTAAATCATAAGCAATACTAGTCAATGTTTAGCAACCATCATAGATTCATAAATTTTCTAAAATACATTTCTTGTTTAGCGAATAAATAACTCTATCTAGCTTCGTTCATATCATATTTGTTACTTTGTCGTATATTTCATACTTGATTTTCTTACTACGAAATAGAAGTGGAGGATTTCAATTGTACACTTACGACATCGCAACCTTTTCCGCCAAATACATATTCTTGAACGTGGGTTTGGTGGGTTTAGGGTTGAGTGTGGGTTTTGGAAGAGACATTTTCTCATGCATTTCAAGTTACAAAAACAAGCAGTAAAGATATCGTAACTATTCAGTTTTTGTATTTATTAAAGCTTGCGATATCGTAACCCGTCATGAACACAAAGTCAACCAGACTTTGGACCACAAATACCAAATCTTATGACTAAGAGATTGCGGGTTCACATACAAAAAACAGATTTTCCCCTTCTTCTTGGTCTAATTTTCATCATTTCCATCTCCAAACTTCAATCCTCTACCAAGTTTCATCACAAACTTGAATCAAAACCCTAAACCCATGAAATTGACCATATAAACCCATGCATAAGGTTGGTGTTGGTTGCAATTCAACAAGCACATGGTGTAGGGTTTTTTTTCCACTTCCTTTTCTTGTTGCTTGTGGGTACTAGTAAGACAATATAGGTTGACCCATACACGTCACCACATCCAATCCTACATCATTCATAGTTTCTCTTCCAAAGGTATGTTTGTTTATACTCATGTTCTTGTTGTTTTTTTCCTTAAATATCCAATTATTAGGATAAATGTGAAACATATGTTTAAAGTTATACTATATGACATGAAATTAGGTACTTGCATGCATGGGTTTCATGTGTGATTGTACAATAGATGTTTTCACTAATTTGACATATTAAATTAAGTTTAGTGTAATGGAAAGCCCAACGACATCTTCCTCATCCCAAGCTAGCGGTGATAATGTGTCAAAAGCCGTCCCTACTAAAGTACATAGGAAGAAGAGTGTTAGGCGCACTTGTTCGGAAGAACAATTGAAGACGCTTTGTCGAGAGATAGAAATTAGAATTGATAACAAAATTCTAACTCATGTCAAATTTAATGACTTGGGAGTTGCTATCGAGCCCGACGATGATGCCGCTCGATGGTCTAGTTGGTGCGGAAAAATGGGAAAATCACAAGTTCCTTTAGAAACCGAGGATTGGAAGCTTCTCCACCCCGACATTAAAAAAGATATTTGGAAAGAGTGCAAGTTTATATTGTTACTCACCATTTTAATTACCAATTGTTACTTGTTTTTTGACATTGATTGACATTTTACAATGGTAATATGACTTACATGTTTAATGTGTAGCAGCCATTTGTAATTGAAGCTCGGGATTTGGAACAAGTCAAGAAGAAGGCTTTCCAAATCGTATCAAAGGCTCACCGGGAACACAAATATACCCTAGCAAGGGATTACCTAAGAGTAGGTGGCAAGAGATATGGTCAAAACCCCATGGATCGGTACAATCACATTGTACCAAAAACTTGGGACATATTCAAGAAACGATGGTTAGAGAAAGATGGTAAGGTTAGTTTATTTTTCATTTCATATTCAAATTAAATTAATCATACATTATGATCTAAATTTAAAACTGTGAGTACTAATTAACATGTGGACTACCACATACAAAGGGTGTTGGTCTTAAAAAGCAAACGGACGCGTCTTTCAACACAATGCCCTATACCGGTGGTCGTGGTGGCTATATTGAGGTCGCAAAAAAAAGCGAGGAATAAAAAATTAGATGAAGTGAAGGCGCTTGTGGATGGGGGAATGGATGAGGAAGAGGCAACGAAACAAGTAGTTGCCGATGACCCTACAAAATACACGAGACAACAATTATTTGTGTTGGGTCGAATCAAGAAGGATGGAAAATTCTCTAGTACCGAGGCTAAGAACATTGCCGACAAAGTGGTTTGTTTTCAACTATTGTATCATTTGCTATTTTTATACACCATTCATCAACCACAGTTAACTATTTTATTAGAACGAGGTGAAGCGAGAGGTTCAAGAAGGATTGTTCATCCCCGTTGGTAAAAATGATGTTTTGAACAAAGGTTTACCAAAAAAAAAAACCTCCAAGGAGGGCCAAGGGAGTTGAAGGCTACGCGACCCAAATTGAAGCTTTCGGAATCAAGCGTAGTAAAGATCCTAAACCTTCAAAACTACAAGTAGCGTTGAATGAAGAAAAACAATCCAAGCAAGAGTTGAAGGAGATTAAATCTTGGATGGCCGATGTGTGTAGGTTTGTTAATTTCCCTATTCCCGATAATTTTGTTGAACCACACCCCTTGAGGAAGCCTTCTTCTAGAGGCTCACATCCCTCTCCTCCTTAAGAGGATGTAGTTCAACAAAATGTTGAGGTAGGTAACGAAAACAACACACCCACACACCCCATAAGTGAACAAGGCGTGGTAAACCAATCAAACCCCATACCTAAGGTGTGTAACTTCTACGTTCCAAATTCTATCTTCATATGCACTTATTAAGGGGTTTTATACATGCAGGTCCAATTTACTAATGCATGTCTGAAAAAGACAATATTACCCTCCACTATTTCACATGTCTGGTCCTGCACTAGCACAATTCAGGGGCAAAATATTGTCTTTTTCAGACCTGCATTAATAAATTGGACCTGCATATATAATTTCCGCTTATTAACCTACTAGTTCTAAGGAGTTTACAAGTGAGCGAATTTTTTATTGTCTAATTTACCTAGGTTGACTCTTCTTGCAAGTTATATGTCGTTATTGCGAATGATGACCAACCACAACATGTTGCAAATGGTGAAAGCATGACGACTAATCATGGTGAAACCATCCCTAAGGGTTTTATTAGGGTGAGCATAGATGAGGTGTTGGTAAAAGATGCATTATTGCCGGTGGCAACTATCGAGCACAAAACCGTTGGCCAAGGTTTGGGTATGTTCTTTGTGTGGCCTAAGTGGTTAGTGGTTGATGCAAAATCCACCCTTGTTCCCAAAAAAAGAAAGAAACCCATACAACCCACCGACTTAAATTTTCCGATTGCTAGAATTCCAATTAAACACAATGAACTTAACTTCCTGAAATCCATCCCCAGTTTTGTTGGAACCTTGTATGATGCTATGAGTCACCACGACCACAGCTCCGTCTACTACTTTGTTGCTACTGCAACGGTATTTGAAGAATCAACGGAAATTATGGTTCCATGGGAAGACTTATCCTATTTTTGGAACAATAAATCACTTCCACACACCATCTTCACCTTGCATCAAATGTAAGTTCAACATTTTCTAAAGAAATAGTTATAATTTCAGTATTTTATCATTATTCATATTACTATAACTCCATATTACTTGCCCATTTATATTCAAAGGTACATGAATTACGTTGTTGTGGCGGCTAAAAAATCATTTATCGGCATCTTGCACCCAACTTTGTTGCAAGAATGTGGAGAAGGAGATAAAAAGCTACCTGAATATCTAACCAAGTCCATTAGTGACAAGAGCAAGAGTATATTCTTGGCCCCATATCTAGAGAAGTAAGAATACACTTTAAGTTACGTATTTATTTTAAAGGTAATTTTCACGTTACTTTCTTATATTCTGAATTGTAACTTTTATTATTTTTGTAGAGCCCATTGGAGTTTTTTGGCAACTATCCCGTCCGTAAAGCGTGTCTACTGGATTGACCCTCTCCCCTTTGGACCATCACCGGTATTTTTCGATCTATTAGAGGTTGCTATGCATTCTGTTAATGGCAACACACTCCAACCATTTGAGCTTTTTCAAATTCAGGTAATTCTACTTAATTACACTTCTTTTCATATATATTGGCAGTATATGTAGTGTTTTTGACATTCACCATTCCCTCAAACTAGCACCGCCGACAACAATCAAACTGGGAGTGTGGATACTACGTAATGATGTTTGCCCACGCATGTGTTCAATGCCTTACAGAAGATAACATTGATGTTCTAAGTGTAAGAATTATCATTATTGCTTGTTCTATATCTACTCAATATTGTATTTCAATGACTCATACCTCATTATTTGCTGCATTCATAGATATTCGGCGAAGATCATTCACCATACACCACAAGAGAGATGGAGGTTGAGAGAAACAATTTTGCCAGACATTTGGTCTATATAAGAATTAGGTACCTATCCAGACCTCATAGGCCTCCTCCTAAACGACCTGTATCGTGACATGTCAATAGGCTCTATCGAAATTATTAGGCATTAGGCGATGCTTTAGCATTTAAGATCCTTGTCGGATATGATTTTGTTCTATTCTTGTGCTTGACAATGTCATGTGAGTTGCAAATGCTTGTCTACTGGCAACAATTTTCATATTCTTATTTAATTTTAGTCGATAAATTAGAAAATCTACTATTCAAATGCTTTGCTATATGGCATACGATCTCGTAACTCGATCTAATTACAGTTTTTACTGCTAGCGACGACATTATGTTATAGCTAGCCATTCTGTTTATTTGCTTATACATGTTATACTTTTTGTTGTTCTGGTTTCGTAACCAAACCCGTACCAATAGGCGATATCTGATACGAGATCGCTACTTCAGCTGTAACCAATATTTTAAAACCTTATAGAAACTCGAGACATACGAGATCGTAACCATAATCGCCTGCTTGGCCCCTGCCTCACACGAATGAAGGCTAACGTTATAGTAACATGAGCCGCTAAAACCAGGCGACAATTCAATCAATACCATAACCAGATGGACTCACACAACAAAACCATGCACAAAACGGCGTCGTCTCCTCTCAACCGGTCACGCTTACTATATCGTTACATATGAATTAAAATGGATTAGTTATGAAATCGGAAAAGCATTCCGTTTCTGCCGTAAGTAGGTGGCCTAGCTATATCGTAACCAATTAGACTGACCCTACAAAACCATACACGAAACGGCGTCGTATGTTCTCAGCCGGTCAAGCTTACGAAATAGGAAAGGCATTCTGTTTCAGTCAAAATATGGTGGTCTAGCTATATCGTAACAGAAGCCGCTGCAAATATTAAATTGCATAGAATAAAAAAATTATTCAGAATACAGCACAGGGCGGCCAAGCTAGCTATATCGTAACATTTGGAGCCGTTATGATTACTTACGAAATCGTTACCTGTTACCGCCCAAGTTTTATTCTAGCTTTTCTACGGATGCTTACGAGTTCGTAACAGGTCTATGGCTTTATAATCTTTCAATAGCGATTTCTCTTACGAAATCGTTTGCCCAATAAAGTATATACCAACGGCAGATAGCTAACGATATCGTAACGAAATTGCAGGGCGGAAAAAAAGTATTATACGCCGTGTTCCCGGAACGCATAAAAGCAGAAGAGGAACCGCCTTTGCTGCGTTTCCGTTTACCGGCACTACCAGAGAAGGCAGATATCTTCCGCCTTCGTGCCTTCAAAACCAACCGCCTTTGTTGCGGTTGGTTTCCAGTAGTTCCTTTATGATAATATCATATGTCCCTTGCTACTACTCTTGCTATTCTTCTTCAATATTAGGTTGGCATGAAGCATAGACCATAGAGTATGTGAATAAGATTTTTAAATAATTTAGCAGAGTTATTTGCGTGATGCTCAAAAAATTTGATTAAGATATCATATAAAATGACTAATCAAAATACATACGTTTAACATATAACATTAATAAATACATGTAAAAACATCTATTTCTGGTGAAATAGCAACATTGCAAATTTCATTCAAAAGTTAGAAAGAATAGTTAGGTACCTCATATTTAGTCGGATCAAAAATCGGACGGGAAACTGTCCAATCCTTATTGTTGGTGGGGAACTCAAACGGCTTCTGTCCCCGAGGAGTCAAGGTGATCGAAGAATCGGCAAAACAGAGCATGTACGAAAAATCCAGAGTCGGCTCTATATTATTTCGGGCACACCATGTAATTATAGCCATGATGGATACAACCACGTTGGAGTGAAATCGGCAAGGATGAAGCTCATAATTCTGTAGAAATGCCGAGAAAAGAGTGTGAAAGGGAAAGGTAAGACCATGTTGTAGAAACCTCCCAAATAACACTCATCTACTTGGGGTAACCAACTTTTGCATCGGTATCTTGTCGTCCTCGAGCCTCAGATCAGTATCAGTAGGATACGACATTCGAAACTCCTGAACATACTCCTTGGCCCTCTCGCGGCTCGCTCGGACCGCCTCCCGGGCCTCGCTCGAATCGCCTGCCTCGGGGATCCGTTTCTCAATATGGGGCTCTACGGATGGATCCATACCCGCTTTGGAGGAATCTTCACCCTACTGACAAGGAACGGGTTGCAAGGGGACGGCTATGGTCACTTCGGTGAAAGCCCTCGAACCAGATGGTAGGAGAAATGACTCCACTGCGGCGTGACTTTTGCCCTGACCTGGGGCTTGAACTCCATCAGCAAGTTCACACCGATGAAGACTTTATATCTTGCAAATTCTTTGGTCAAAGCTTCACACTCCGGCACGGCATTATCCCCGCTACCATGGGTGGCACTGGAACTTGATTGGACATGATCTCGTAGAGAATGGGAAGAATAAGGTGGTGAAAGAAAAATTTGAAGATGAAAATGTGTCAGCGAATAGCAATTTGGGGATTCCTTAGCAAAAGGAATACATAAATTGGAAATGAGAACAATGATAAACACAAAAGAGATTATTTGGGATATACAACCCGTGATTAAAACGCATTTAAACGGGTAATTACATCGACTCGCGAAACGATGCAGGTAAGTGGAAGGGTGGTTCTGCACCGCTAGGGTCATCTAATGAGCAAGTGACACATGTCACCCACTTCAGATTAAAAGACGATTTGAACTCAGTCGTCCACGTGTCCATATGGAATGCAAAAAAATTTGAAGATAGATATTCAGAAGAGTCAACACGAGCGGTAATCCAAGAAGATGGCCTGAGTTACCACTCCGCGATGCATCCCTCGAGTTCCTCGGCTTTACCCTCAAGTAAAAAGTCTCGCGTAATCCCCTGGAGAGTTGAACTCAAATTTATCAACATCTACCTTGGAGCTACTGATAAGTTCATGGTTTCTCCTCTTCTCTTGAAATCACTAGTGGAAACGGGGTCTACAACGGTGGGAGAAAGCGGTGTTTTTCCGTAAACGCCATTGTTGTTAACGTTCCGATATCGGAACGTTGGTGACATTGATGGCCAAACAAAATTTACGGCGTATGGCTCATAAACGCCGCATAGTTTACGGAGGAAACAAGTTAACGGCGCTTTATTGACGACGTTTGTCCAAGAACGCCGTGTAGTGTGTAGGTTCCGCAATCGGAAGTAACCAGAAATTGGTTTTGCATTGAACGGGTCCCACTCGTGAAGTCATAATATTTTTGTTGGAACAAGAAAGCCTGTGTTATATAGTTGAAAATAATGTGGTTCCGGTTGAGGAACACGACTGGATATATAATCATGGCCAGCGGATGTAGATGCTATCTTTCTATCCACAATCTTATCTTCTCACACTCATCCCCAATTCTCCTAACTTTCTCCCAAATTTATTTCCATCTTTGATTCTACTCAAAAATCTCAATCCCAACCACTCTCTTCTCTAAATGTTAACTATTTTTCATTGATCTCTTAACTCTCTTCCATGGACATTCAATCATAAAGAGGTAATTTGTAATTTTCATTGCTGTTTTTGTGAAATTTAGTTTCTTGTTCTTGATTGCATCGGAACCCATTTCAAATTTATGTATCTAATCGATGAATTTGTTGTTGTTGAAGTGTTAGAATATAATCTTGGTGATGGATCTCTTTAAATTTGTTGTTGATGAATTTGCATAAAGATCAGTTTGTGATTGATTTGAGGATGAAGTTCTTTTTTGTTGATGAAACTATGGTTGATGAATGTGTTTTTGAGTATGAAGTTGTTAGTGTAATTTGTAGGTAAATTTCTTGAAGTTAGGATGAATCTGGTGTTGTTAGGATGGATATGTTCTTGATATTTTTCGTTTTCTTCATATTCAACTTAGTTTTTTGGTGTTCATCTGGATTTGTTCTACATGTTCTTCGTGTTTATCTGGGTTTCCGATTCAATCGGAAAGTCCAGGTATTTTTTATTGAATACTGAACTAGGTTCCAATATCGGAACCTATAAACGGCGTTTCATGGAAACGCCACTAACGGGTGACCCCCTACCACGTCGCAGCCACCAACGGCGGTCAGAAACGCCGTGATAGGGGTGGGTCTTGCGCCGTGATTACCATATGCCTCCAGTAATGAATCTATATTTTTAGGTTTCCATTAACTTATGTTCAACCCAAGCAAACATAAATTGTTGAGCAATTATGAGCAACTATAGGAACACATGATAACCTTACTAATAAGTCCATGGTTCACACTCTTAGGTTTCGTTCGGACTCGGATCGAGATCCGAGAGGATCCGGGCTCGAGATATGTTGGAGATGGGCTTACGGGTCCATCGACCTAATCCATATATGGATTGCGTATATTCTGAATTACCTACATGGAATACACTTCCCCTAATTATGGGAATACAACTGTTATTATCATGATAATTGTATTCTTACTTGAATCATGAACCTTTCCAAAATTTCAGATTGACGGGAAATAAATACAAAGGCTTGGTACGCCTCTCTATCCATCTTATACACACTGCACTTTTATGCTTATATTTTCTCCAAACTGTCTACAGACTTAAGCATCAAAGTATCTTCCCCGGGCACCCGAAGGTCTGTTTTGCAGATCTGTTTGTGAGCTCGGTCGAGATCATCCGTGGGTTCCAGATATCCATCACTTACCCTTAAACATTTGGTAGCTAGGATTGAAAAAAAAAAGACCAACACTTCAATTCATCGAGACCTTAATATATAACCATTTGTACACATATCATGATCAGATGAATGAGATTCAAAGGAAAGTCCATTAACCTTAAAGCGTTCTCTAAAATTGACCAGTATATATATGTCTTATTCATGTTCGATTTAACTACAACTAAGCCTATTTTATGCGTTTTATATTCTAATATGATCCATCAACCTCAAAGTTTTCTTCAAAAATGATCATTCTTGTTATATACCTCACTCATGTCCTACAACTAAACATTTGTAGTTGTTTTATATGTGCTCCATAATCTCATGTGCCAACAACACATTCTCTGCAATATTTCTATCAGGGACAAAACCATTTTAATTCTTAGGGATGAAACTATTTGTGTTATGTTTCGGTGCAGGAAAAAGTAGAATTATTTAACACGTTCAAAATTGAACCACAGACCTCGAACTCCAAAATATTGTACCCTTGATCGTTTACCATACTTCTCCATCGATGTTCTAGACAATCTTACTACTTACTGGCTAGATGGGTTAGTTGTTGTATAATCCATTTATGCCACCTCAACCTGTACAGTTTGATTTTTTAAGATTGATTAAAAATATTATTGTCCATCAATATTTTTATCTGTGTGTAGTTATATATAATGAAGTTTTGATATTATGAAAATATACATTACAATGAATCCAAAAATGTTTCATATAATCAAATTTGATTATAATACTGCTTCCATTTAAACGTTAAAATACTCAATTTTAACTAAATGAATAAGAACATGTCACATGTGGAGCTTGAGCTACACAAAAGGAGTACCATATTTTTCATTGAAGTATCTCCAATTTCTTCATTTAAAATTTTATATACTCACTAAACTTATTAGAGGGGTTATTATGATTTCTCTTTAATTTCCTCTTCATTCTAAAAATTATTATTTTAATAAATTTTTAAAGCTTTCCTCTCACTAAAATCGCAAGAACCTTTGATTTCTCACCATTATAAAATACTAACTTGCATGAAGACATTTCCAAACATCACAATAATCAGTAATGACACAAATTTCATTACTCATTCACAAATTTCATTACACGCATTTTTCAGTAATGAACTGAAAAATATTTATAAATGGAAAAAGATGGGAAGAAGCTGCCGCGAAGTTGCTAATCAGTACAAAAAGAGTAATATTGCGTGTGGTCAAACCAATAATGGACTCCATTTGCTTTTAAAGCAGGGAGAAAGATGCAAAGATGGAATGCTGATTGGTTTCTATCTCTGTTAGAGGGAGAAGGGTTTTTGTTCCTAGCATCTTCAGGTAACTTCTTTCTATTCTTGTGTTTTGCCATTTCCCCAATACATTTTCGGCGGAACTATGGAAGGGTTTGTTGTTTTCACGTTTCTCATCTAATTATACCGTTTTCTATATATCAAATGTTGGATGTGATTAAGCTGTGTTTGTGTTTCATCATGAAATTTCTTGTATGAAATTTGTTATCATCTGTGAAATTTCTTGGTCCATCTGAATCATTGGCATGGGGACCCTTTTCAGATTGCAGTAGAGACTAAAGTGAGAGAAGGGTGGAGTTGTACTTAGGTTTCACCGTAGTTGAAGAGAGAGTAGTACTTGCTATGGGATCTTTGGAAAAGTTCTGTGAATCTATTGCTGTTGTGGGACACAAGAAAGATGCTATTGAGAATCTGATGAGGCAGATAATGAGTGAATGGGAGGTTATGGGAAAAAGTCCACAGCCATTCGGGATGTTTCTGCTCGAGCTGTTTCGGAACTTGAATCAAAACAGAAACAGTCCAGGAGGTTGTGAAATCTGTTCAGGCGAGCTATGCACTGTTGAACTCAAAGAAAAGGTGGTTGGAGGAGGGGCTGAAGAAACTGGATGAGAATGTGAAGTTTGTGGGAGGAGCTCTACAGCAAGTAGAAGAGGGTAAATTGCAATCTAGAGTTGTGAGAGATTTTATAGACCTACAACTCAAGGAACTTACTGTTAAGGAGAAACAAATTCAGGAGTTACCCGAGGGTGTGACATTGACCCTGAGAGATGTGGGGGAAAAGAAAAATGAGCTTGCTTTAATGGAGAAAGCTTTAAATAGAAGGAAAGATGAGATGGAGTCGAGGCAGAAACAGCTTGAAGCAAGGGAATTGGCGATTTGTGATGAACAAGAAACGTTGAAGAAAATGAAAAAGGAGATGGATGCTGAAAAGAAAAGGCTGGAGTGTGAACTGGAGTCAAGGGGAGGTGTCTTTGGTTGAACGAGAAAATTTGATTGCCTCTAAAGAGAAAACTCTTCTGGAACGAGAAAGTGAATTTGCTCTGAAACAGAAACTTCTTGAGAGTGACCTTGAGTCACGGAATGCATCTCTGCTCGAAAAAGAAAGGCTTATCATCTCTAAGGAATCGGATGTTGAATCAAGAGAGAAGTTTCTGGGAACGAGGGAAAATCTAATGCAATCAAAAGCAATGAGAGATTCTAGAGAAAATACTATTCTGCAACCAGACTCATGTACTAAAACCAAATCTACTCAAGCAATATGCATGGGAGAAAATAAAAGAGGTTTTGGCGATGGATCTGCTGGTGATGTCTTGGTCAAAAATTCGCTAAGGCGTGATAGTAAAAGGAAACGCTCTGGAGATGGACTGACTGAACAACACATTAAAGCTTGTCCACATCCTGAGTCAGGTAATGCCTAAGCAGCATTCTTTTATATCATCTATTTTTCTTAGCAATGTAGAGTCTTACATTTATCATCAATGATTTTCCATGAGCAGGTTCCAAAGACAAGTTACAAACAAAGATCTCTGAAGAAGTAGTCGTTGTTGACTCTGATTCTGATTCAGAAGTGAAGGATACTAGGAAAAGGGAACTGGTAGGGCGCTTCAATGTGGGAGAAACATGGGCATGCTTTGATACTAAAGATAGGATGCCAAGAAAATATGTCAAAATCCTTGGTGTAACTGAGATGGGTGGAAATCTTCGCGTTCAAGTTGAATGGATGAAACCTTGTTCAAAACTTGAAGGCGGAAGGGAGTGGATAAGTGCAGGTTTGCCTGTTGGCTGTGGAACTTTTGAACCTCTGAGAAAAAGTTTTGAGTGTCCACGCATCTTATATCAGCCCATCTTTAGTGCTGGGAATCCCTGCATAATAGTCCCCTTCGTAGGTGAAACCTGGGCTATCTATAAGGATTGGAATATTAAATCATGGAGTTCATGTCCAGACATCCACAAGAAATGCGAGTACGAAATTGTGGAGATTCTGCCATATCCCGAGGGGGGTTCTTCATCTGTTTCTGTTAAAGTCGCTTCTTTGGATAAAGTCAGGGGCTCTATTTGTTCCTTTCAGCGGCGAAGCAAGCAAGAGGAGGACGCCATTACGGTAGAGCATAACAGTTTATACAGATTCTCTCATAAAGTGCCGCCTTCCAAGAGTTCCGGTAATGATCCTAATGTTCCTGCCGGCGTATTTGAACTTGACCAGAACGCCTTACCTCCTGGACTCTGATCTTAATATAATGGGGGCCTGAGGGCTTATGTATAAGCTAGAACAATGCAGCTGTAGAAAGGCTAGTTTTTGGGTTTTTAAGTGAATTAGATCCTGCTCTTATCTTTTTTGATGCCTTGCCTTTTGCTGAACTTGGTCATGTAGTGAATGTAATTGAATTAATGTCTTTTGCTACTGTTATTGTAAGCTTTAATTTATTTACATTATATCAATGTTATTGACATTGTAAGCTTGAGGATTGCTACTGTTGGAAATTTTTAATTTTTTGGAAGGGTGGTAGTGGGTAATTTTGAAACATAGAAGAGGGTAGGAATGTCAAAAGAATGTAGTAAAAGGGAAACAACAAGATAAGCCAGATAGGCTACCTTGGTTCAGAATCTTTTCATTTCCATATTTGGTAATGCGTAATTATGATTTGATATACTAGGCCAACTGCTCAAAAACAAAAACAATTGAAAAGACAAATGCAGTTAAAGTTTTGGTTTAATTAGTACTCAAAATAATTGAGCCATAGTCCCTTTCATGCTCTGTGTAGCCTCAAACATATGTCGTCATACAACGTTATGGGAGATGATCATCTTCAGGTAATATTTTCTCTTGTTTCTTGGTCTTCTTTTATCAAGCTTATGAACATTCTCAGTAAAAGCTTTTAGGTTTTACGGTTATTGGAGATGGGAGTAATGTTGCTTCAGTAAATTTATCAACCTGCATCTCATAATCATTAGTGAAAACTGAAGCTTTATAGCTTACAACTGAATTAGATCTTGGCCGTCGGTTTTTTATTAGCAGTAAAGCAAAGGCCTTTCCTTTCTTCAACTACTTGCTTGATTCTGGGTAGTTTATCACTTCATCTTACAGTGTGGAGTGTAAATTATAGGGCTTTTGAAATTTTCACTTCAGCTATTGGTTCTCCCCTGTAACTAGTTTTGTGCTTAGAGCTAATGAGTAAATTGATCTGTTTGCGGATGTTTACTGGATGCGGGTGAGCTTAGTTTCTAGATTGTTTTTTCGGTCTTCTGATGTGCCTTAGTTTCTTCAGCTTTTGTTATTTGCTGCTAATCTGACTCTCAAATTAGGTGATAACTATATGGCATATGATATGTTTTATGGTATCATTTAGAGAAATGGGTTTGATGCATTCCGAGGAATTTGTAATCGCAGATGGCGGAAACTGGAGGGATACAAAATGTGAATTCTAAGCTGTCAGAGGCAATGGTGCAGCTGGAAAAGAGGAAAGCTAGCCTCCGCGGTTTGATGGGATTGCTTAGTGCTAATTGGGAGGAATCATCACAACAAATGGAATCAACCAAGTCCTCAATGACTGAATGCTTCAGTCAACTTCAGATTAAAGAAGAACAATTGAAGTCGCTTCAACAGTCAGCCTCCCATAGTTTGAAGGGACTCCAATGCAAGAGAAGAGATCTTGAGAATGGGTTCAAGAAACTGGATGAGAAAGAAGATTTGCTAAATGGAGTCTGGGAGAAGATAGCCCCTGGGAGAATGCATCTTGAGAAAATTGCTGCAAAAGAGCAGCAAGTTCAAGGTCTTATGGAGAGCAAGGGAAGTGAAATCGACAGTCAAATGGAAAGTGAACTTACTGATAAAGAAATACTCTTGGAGATTAAGGAGAAAGGCATTGTTTATAGGGAGGAAGTTGTAAAGAATCGGGAAGGGGAGCTCGATTCCCAAGCAAAGATTTTGGAATCTAAAAGAAGTGTGATTCATTCTAAGGAAAACTTTTTGAAATCAAGGGAAGAAGAGCTAAGTCTAGAGGAAGATAGGTTGGATTGTCGGAAAGATGCGCTTGATTTGAAGGAGAAATCTTTGAAGAGGTTGCAGGAGGACCTTCAGTTAGATAAACAAGTGCTTGAAATAAAGCAAAATGAGGTTGAATGCAAGATGAAAAATCTGGACATAAGGGAGAATGACCTTAATAAGAGAGACAAAGATTTGGAAAGAGTGGAAAAGGAAGTTGGTACTGATGTAAGAACTTTGACAGACAGGGAGAATAGGCTTGATGAAGAGAGAAAAGAGCTTGGAAGAACTCATAGATGTTTGGAAGCAAGGGAAATAGGTCTAAAATTAAAGGAGACGGTTTTGGATGAAAGAGAGAGCAAGTTTTCTGAAATGGAGAAGAACATGGAGAGAAGGAAACGTGCGCTCTATGGCAAAGAACAAACTGTGGGGAGTAAGGAAAAGGAGCTTGAGTTGAATGATAAGTTGTTGGAGAGTAGGGCAAAGGAGCTCGAATGTAGGGAACATAGTGTCAAGGATAGAGAAGATGACCTATTATTGGATGAGAAAATTTTGAAGAGGAGAGGGGATGAGCTTGACTCTCTTAGGAAATGTTTGGAAAGCCGTGAAACTGAGCTTGAGGCAAAGGAGAATAATTTTAAAATGATGAATGATGAGCTTACCCCAGGGAAGAAACTTTTGGAAAGAAAGGATACTGAACTTGCTCAAATGGGAAAAGAGCTTGATTCAAGACTGAGCATTTTGGAGAAAAAAGAAGTGGAGCTTAGCTCCAAGGAGAAAATACTAATGGAACAGGAAGAGTTGCTTAGCGCAGATAAGGAAGGGGTTCAGAGGATGAAAAGTGAACTTGTTTCAAGGTTGGAAGCTCTGAAGAAGATGGAAGATGATACCAACGCTGAAAAAAGCAGCGTCGAGGCAAGAGAAAAAGAGCTTGGTCTGAAAGCGGAACATCTGGATAAGAAGAAAAGCTTGAAGCATATGGGGAGAAAATGTTAAGAATGGGCACAAATCTTGTTTCATTCAAAGGCTGGCCCTTTGAGACTCTCTTCGACTATCCTGATCCAGCTATGTCAACAGGAAACTCGAAGCTTGGAGGAAGCTGGGAAGGGTTGAAGATGGAAATGAACTTAAAACGCTGCACTTTTCTTGGAGGTCCATGATTTTGGTAAGGTCAATTTCAGTGTTTGCATGTCAATTTCGGTGTTTGTTTATAGAGCTGATCTATTCAGTGTCACTTGCATATTTACAGGTGAAACATGATAGGATGGGCTTGTTATATTCAGCAAATCAGCAAGGAGCTTCTGTAGATTTGCCATTTTGCATGGTGCCTGTTTCTATATTTATTATGGTTAAGTTTGCATTCACTTTGCTTTATGAGTAGTGCACCTACAGCTTCATTATCATAATATACCGAGGCTAAATATGTCTCGATATTGCAGAGCTTTCAAACAAAGAAAGAAACGAAAATACAGATGATAAATTATCAACAAGGCTGCTGTATATGACTTACATTGAGCTTCTCCAGGCAGGCGGACATATGAAGCTAAAGGATTTGACATCAGATTTTGCAAAGCTCGCGTCCTGGGGATTGAAAACCCCCATGTCACCTCCCCCTTTAACACAGGGCATAAAAGTTTCAGTATAGTCGTCAGTGAAATAACCCCAGTTAGGTTGAACTAGGTGTGGAAAATCATTGGTAGCAACATTAACAGCTGAATTTCGGCCAAGGAATATAGCATCTCCATCCAAACTTTTTATGACTGAACAGTTCCAGTTTGCAATGTGAAATCGAACGGCTCTAAATTAAACAAAGGATGGCCGTGGGGGTCTTGGGCGTTAGGAAAACTCCTACCCCTCATAATTACTAGTAACTCACTTGGCTTGATTCAACCAAGTAAGGTAGTTGATAGGGGTTGGCTTTTTGGGGCTAAGGCGTCTCTGAAAGTTTTTCCGGCGAGATCGCCACCGTCCCAAGGCGGAGGACCCGCCATTGGGTAGCCGTTAGTTAGCCGTTATTGTGACAGAAGGCCGGTAACGTCTTAAAAAGATACTGTGTAAATGGGAAGGGAGTGGCGCGTGAAACCAATCTAGGAGAGAGGTGAGAGCATTTTGAAATATATGGAATCTTTGAAGAAGAAGATTTCTGAAGCTATAGTTGATGCGAAATTTTGAAAGGAGGGTCTTCAGGAAATAATAGGTCAGGTGAAGCTCGGAGTGTCGAAGTGATTTATATGTACGAAATATGCTTGTATATTGGAATCGAAAGAGAAGCTTTTGAAGGCTGCTGAAGAATCACAGAATCGGAGGTTTGATTCAAAGGCAAATGAGTTGGATTCAAAAGAGAAAAGTCTGGGGTTAAGAGAAGAAGAGATTAAAGTAAGAGACAAAATGCTAGACGCTAAATAGCTAATAATCTATTCTTTTACACCAATAGCTCGCATCAGGGCGTGGATGATGTTCACACTAAGCAAACGCTGCATTTCATGTGTATGCGTTCACCGAAATGAGGAGACACCAAGAACAGAATAACTAATATGGTCTTCCACACTCGATCAAACCTTTAGCACCAAGAAACAGGCCACAGACAGCAGCACCTGCTATTGTGATTTGCCCGATATGTCGGATTTTTAGTAGGCCGGGAGCCTTGAGGCTGACAGCTTCATAAGTTCCATATACAGAACCTACGGCGCCTCCAATAGCAGCGCCGGCAGCACAATGAGCAGCAATTTGTGTTAAGCAGTTCTTCAGCATTGGATACAAACTGTATCTATCTGTAGACCAACATTATTATTGGTAGTAACACAACCATTATCCTATCTTATATTTGTACACAGAAAAGGAACGCAGCCAAAAACAAAGGCCTCAAGACTGCACAAATGAGTCAAAATACCCCACACCACCACCCCTCCTCAGACTTTTATTCAACTCGTATAAAAATCTTTAAAAAGCTTTAGTTCCCAGTATGAACTTCTTCATTATAATTGCAAGAAACAAAGTTCTGACACGCCATATGAAAAAGGCCCGTAGCTTATAAAGCAAAATCTTGCCAACAAATGTTAGCTCAATCAATTAGGTAATCTATTTCAACATAATACTACAATTCTTGAAGCATGAAAGCAGAATACAGTTCCCAATTCCATGTAAGACGGTCTTTAATTTACAAGGTTTACAATTTCAAAGTACTAGACACGTGTGTACAAAATCTTCTTTGTACCAGTCTTCTAACCAGTATCGACGATAATAAGTATCCTGTTTCGGTTATATTTTGAGCAAAATATTCAACGTTTTTTATTAAAGAATCAAATTGACACTAATATAACAAACGTACATGTTGCAAGAAAAGTGTAAGTCAGACACAAAATAATGCAAAGGGAGTTTAAATACAGTTAGGCGAGCACATAATCCGAAGAAGGATAACATGTCTTATGCTAAATGAACTAAGATACAGTACTCAACCAGGATGAAAAATGAGAGTAGAAGAGGTGCCTATACTTTGATCAATGTCAAAATGTCATCATTAATTACCTGTGGCTGTCGTTAAAACTCTAAGTGAGGCCTATGTCTTGTTGTTCAGCCTTCTTAGTTTTGAGTTTCAAAGATATTTTAACTTACCACTTTTTCCTTTTAATTTGCAGATATACATCAAAACAGACAGCTTATACAGAATGACACAGTTTTACTACTACGAATCAACTCAGTTCCACCTTATTATTGTTAGTTTTTCCGTGCCATTATGTTATCCTATTATCTTCCCCAACAAAATCTGGCGTTGAGTGTACATACTCAAAAAAGGCAACATTATTTGGACAAAAATGCACATTATTTAAAGGTTTTAAGGAAAGCTTGATAATCAAATTATGTTGACTCCAACCATCTTACTCCAGAAAATCAAATTTACTTGTATCAAGTTCAGCAATTATTACAAAACTCACCTCAAAACTAATCGTTTTTCCAAAGGTCTAAAAACCAATCACAGTTCTACTATAAATTATAAACAAGAACAACCATAAAGAAAGAAAAAATCCGCACTGCATTGGTTAGAAACTGTTACTTTTTACATTGTGAAATTTGAAAAGTCATTACATACAGAATGATCAAGCAAATTCTTTTCAGATTCTATATTAATCAGAACAAATCAACACAGAACAATTTTATAAGTGAAACTATAAAAAGTTTTGCCTCACATTTTGACTGAAGATCAAAGATAAGGACAGTTTCTGAAACATCTCTACTGACAAATAATTTCTAACCGTATTATTTCTAGAATTGGAACAGAGAAAATCCACATTATACAGTTTCAGAGAAAAGCACATGTAAGCATCACGTCTTCTACTTTTTGCTGTTACATCCAACGATTAGCCATTTACCAACTTGATATAAAAAGCAGCTCATCAGAAACCCTAGAGTTAACTATAACTATTAACACTGAGTTAGAAACATACAAACAAAAGTCACACATAAGGGGACTCAATAAGAAAATTTAAAAGTTACCAAACAAGAAAGCACAAAAGATGATTAGCTTTTGGATAGGAAGACTTGTCTGTAAATTCCAATGTTCTACAATATCATATCCAATATTCCCCAAAATTGGATGCAAATCTTAGTACCCAATTACTTGAATGGCAGCCAGAAACACTCTAAACTGAAAATGTAAAGACAGCAACAGTAATCACATACTCGGTTCAAACTACATCCTACAGCAGATAAAACCTAAGACCAACGCTCAGAATTCAAACAAACCGAATTGCCAACAAAGTTCAACATTGGCTGGAATGTGTTCAGCTCAAAATTGGACAACCGCAAAAAAGAAGAAGAAGAGCTCAGCATACCCGCTCAGATTCTCAGAATTGGCCGCTTGGGAGAAGACAACGAACAGATGAACCAAGAGGCAAGAGAGGTAAGGGACATAAGCTAGGTTGAAACGACGCCATTTCATATATAATCGGGAAATGAAGATTAGATAGGAAGTCACAGTTAGGTGAATTTAATTATTTTTTTAAATCCGTTTTGATTTATTTTTGGATTTAATTCTTCTTTGGTTGTCTTTGATTTTGAAGCTGAAATGTTATATTTTATGCACATAGTTAGCTTCCTAATGATTTAAAGAAAAAGATTTCATTGTTTATACGTTATTGGTTGATAAATGTGATTTCTTGGTTGTTCAGTGGCTAAACTGTTTCTTTGAAGATGATTAACTCAATAAGTATTAAGTGGCAATCATGTTTTTAGATATTTTGTAAAAAGTCGTCATATTATGTAACTGTTTGATATGGTTAATAATAATAAAAAAAAGAATTTGAATACTTTCGCAATGCAGTAGGACTCTAGCTAAAAAAATTTATATACTTTTTTTTCTTATCATTGTAGAGTTTGTTACAATATCAAAGAAATACTTGGAACTATCTATTAAAAGTTCCAATCAAGTGTTGATGTGTTTATCTTAATTATTGTCTTTCTGTGGACGAATTCTTATCCTGTTTCAGATTGTGTGCTTACCGATCATATCTAATTATCTCTATCTCAATTGGTGGTGATTCATATATGCTCTTGTGTTGGGCTCATCCACTAATAACCCTTACCAAGAGAGTGCTGATGGTGGATGGTTCAATGTCACTGTCCAGTCATTTAATGACAATCATGCGTTTATTTTCACAGAACTTCCTACATTGCATATATGCAGTTTAGATCTCCTAATGCGATTTCAGAGGTGACTGATCATCTCTAGCCTTGTACTTTCTTGCCTACTGTTCAAAATTTTTTTATGTTTTTTATGTGTGGATAATATTCCCTGCCTGAACCAAGGAGAGATGAGAGGTAAATTGTGAAACTGAACCTGGATTGGGTATGAAAGCGGAACTGATGAAAAACCTTCAAGAATACCTGATAATTTACCTGTTGGAGAATGTTGCAGTGGATGTGGATATAAGGATATGGTGACTGAATCAGTAGCAGAGAGAAAAAACATGCGACAACTTGTGGAAACTGATCATGATAAAGGTAAAATATCATGAAAGCATTTATGAAATGATGACGAAGGACGGATTTCTTCAGAGATTTGGAGAAACGATTTAGAATGGGTTACGACTAAATTGTACAATATCTGGAACTTACATATTGAGAAAATACAATGTGAATGTGTGTGAGTGTGTTGCAAGGGAATTAGTTGCAGCTAGAATATGCATATCAGAGTTTTGCTCAGATTGATCACTTTTATGTGGTATTGTTTTTCTGAGAAACAAACATGAGAGCTTTATGTTATCATCTACTGTGCAACATTCATTGAGATGTCAATACCTGCAACATATTGCTAAACCTTGATAACTTTTACTTGCCACATGTGCAACATGTTCTTATGGAGGTAGCAGTATTTATCATTGCTACAAGTGAAGGTCAATTTCATGACATGACTAGTTACGGTGCTCGCACATTGTGGCTAAGTTCGAAAAATACCCTTGTGGAAGTGAAGTCAGTTCCAATAGAGACCCCAAAATTTGTTAGTTTTTTGTTTTTGTTTTTAACATTATAGATTCCTTACAATCCAGCGATTATTGACGGATGAGGAGAAGGTACCTTGATGGGAATTGTATGATCTGATCCGAATGTAAAGGTACTGAAAGCTTTATTTAGATTTTTTGAGTTTAACAAGGTTTCAAGAGATGGTCCATGAGATCGTATAGTAGCTAATATGTTCAATTGTAATAGTACCGTGATACTTGTGTTTGTTTTATGTTATAGTTTATTAATAAAAGTTTCATTTTCAAAAATAAAATAAAGTTGGTGATGATTCCCTCATGCGGTCTCTCAAATTAGTCTCTGCCTTTCTTTTCTCTCTTTCCTGTTTATTTAGCTTTCATCTAACTCCACTCCATTTAATTTTTAAATGAGCATCTCAATTTCGATGATGTCACTGCGTCCAAAAAACACGAATTCACCCGTGAAACTGTTCAGGGATAAAACGACAATAGATAGGATGGGCGTGAATACTAATCACTTTTTATCATCGTAACACTGATTTAATGCACACCTTTCCTATGGCCGTTTTAATATATTATACATAAAAAACATAACTGAGAGAAGTAATTAATTGGTTAACCTGGCGATTTACTGGATTTCCGAGAAGTATTAGAGCATCTGCAATGGTGTTACTTTTGTACCTGCTTGTAAATTTCTAAACTTTCTAGCATGCATGTTTACTATTACATCAATGCCACGTTTACAGCTGCGCCAAGCAGTACTGCTCTGCAAAGCAGCCTGCTCTATGTGTTGCCACATTAATTATTTACCTTTTCCATACGTACACATCTATATCACGCGTTCTTTTACCATTTACGTTTTAAATATTTACCCTTTTCCATACGTACAAATTTATTTTTCCATACGCACAAGCTTATTTTACGCGTTTTTTACCATACATATTTCAAAAAAATGATATATTTTACATTGGAATAAGTGATTTCTATGGAATATTCACAAGAAAATAAAAAAAATTGGGAATTCTTTACCTACTCTATTCTTTTGAATAAGTTAATAAGTCAAATCCAAAAATACATATATTAAAATTAAAATTTGAAGAATTGGTATTGTTATAAATACGATTAATTTATTTTATACTCATCATGGTATATAATTAATTAATTAATTTAATTTTAGTTTTATAATAAATAATAATATACGTGGGGCCATAAAATATAAAGAATGTAACTTACCATTGTAGGTGTATGTAGCTTGCCACATCATTGGCTTGAGATGAAACAAGCTGCATAGTCATCTAGATTACCATTGTGAATGCTCTTATATGGCAAAAGTTGTGATGCTCATTTTAGATACAAACTGAGCTCAATGCTCCATATATGTTAACTTTTTAATTTTCTTTTTAAGGGTTTAGGGTGCCCAATGAAACTCCCTCCACCTATGCTCGTTTCATTTAAAACAAAAAACAGTTGTGAATATCTGACCGTTACGCTCACCAAACCCTTTTCTAATTGCCATAAGTCATGGCAAGTAGTCCCTGCAATCCAACATATAAAGAAGAATCATAAACCTGAATGAACCCAAACAATCATTACTCAAAGTCCATGTCTAAAAACATAATTCCAAACAAAAGTGAGGCGAATGGAAAGAGAAAAGAAGTTGAAGGGAAAGACTTCTACCAGTTCTGTGTGTGCCGAATGGAAGTCTGACCACGAAACAAATGTAGTTTTTGTTTTTTGACACTTCATGGAGAAATTTCGGAATCTCAACTGCATACTGAGATTTGGATGACATAGAAATCAGAAGCACCATCATCTTCTCAATCAATAACAGGAATGAAACATTCAAATTCAACCAAAAAGGTAACTAGAACAAAAAAGGTATCAATACCTCAAATAACAAAAAAGACTAAATTTAAAACAAGTTTAGGAGTCAGTACCTACCTTGACATGTATCTCTCAATACCTACATCCTCCCTGGACTGCTTCTCTTTCCATCCAAGTTCAGAAAAAGCTCGAGCATCGAGTCTAAACATCCCAAGTGGCAACAGCTTGCTCAGGCAAATATAAGACTTGAAAAAACTTCATTGATAACATTATGGCAGTCCCTGCAAAAAATCTAAACTTAGTTCCTAGACCTATTGCAATCATCAACTGAACACCAGATGCATTAAAACCCTTCAAAGTCCATGCCTTAAAACATAACTCCAAACAAGAGTGAGGCAACAGTTGCAGGGGAATATTTGCAGATAAGAAGTTGAAGGGAAAGACTTCTATCAGCTCTGTGTGTGCCGAATGGAAATCTTACCACGAAACAAATGTAGTTTTTGTTTTTGAAAATTCTTGGAGAAATTCCGGAATCTCAACAGCATGTTAATTTGCATGACATAGAAATCAGAAGCATACAAACCATCATCTTTTCAGTCAATAACAAGAATGAAACAATCAGATACAACCGGCCCTCATTAAGAATCAGGAAACTATTCTAGATTATTTTGAAGCAACTAGAACTAAAAACAGAATGGACACTCGATTTCAGTATATTAACTAATGAAAACAAAATAAATGGAGAACTACCTGATTAATCAGCTACCCAAAGGCTGCTTCTCCTCCTTGGGCTCGTTTGCCGATCATCCATATGCGCTGCATAAACAACTAAACAACAGAGCCAACAAAACCACTGGGCGTCGAAAAATAAATAACTAGAGACTGGAGCAGACAAAAAATCATATGATTAACAATAAACTCAGGCATGATTCATATATTCACTGTAAAGAATCTAGGCTTAAGTAAAGCCAAAGTAACAAAAACTACACTAGACTATACTACTAACAAATCAGCAAACCCTAAGAGGAAAACCTACATGAGATCTAAATAGGCTCTTAAATGTATGAAGATGGGAGGGTAACTCAAGTTTCAACATTTTGTTTGGCCGAGAGAGTGCCGCATCTGGTTCATCTTCAGTTACCCTTGGCCTCTTCCTGGAGATCTTCAGTTTCAACCCATGTACTAGTTGGCAGGTAAATTCTGATTGGACCATCGTCGGATTTACAGAGGCAAAGCTTTTCTTGTTCCGTGAGAATGGTGTTCTTTTCCGTTTGGGAAACCCAGAAAAGACCCCTTTCTGGGTATCCAACTTCAGGTTGAATAATTCAGCCTCTGCCGCTTCTGCTAGAGCAAGAATGCGAGCACCAAAAACCCTTCTCTCCCGAGAGATGGGGGTTCTTTTCCGTTTAGGAAACCCAGTAAACACCCCCATCTTGAGTAGTTCAAGCTCTGCAACTTGAATCAATGCATGGAAGCGAGACGCCATCGGCGCAAATCAGTTGAACCCTGGATACGAAATTGGGGATTTCCGAAGTTTTGGGGAAACCCTAGAATTCAAGAATTGAGGAGAAGACTCGGATGACAGAGAAGATGGAGATGGAGAGAAATGGATGGGATGGGAGGCTGCGCCGTTATTTATAGCCACCGATCGATGTTGGAAATTAGGGCAGAAGTTTATGATCTCATTATTCTCACAGGGTCAATTTCGTCTTTTTTCGCTAATGTGGGTAATGACCGTTAAATTTCCGGCTTCAAACGTACGCTACTCGTTTTAAAGTCTCAAAGAAATATTGCCGGTATAGGATCCGGCTCGGCTATTTCCACAACAATTTGTTCTTCTACAATTGTATTTATTAATTTATTTTTAAGAAAATGTTATGTAAATTCTTAAAATCTATTTCTTTTTTACCTAAATGTCGTTTTAAATCCCACTATTAATTCTAAACATTTCTAAATTCTACAAAATGAATTTATTTATAGTACTAACCATTTATTGGCAAAATCTTGTAACATCTAGGTTCTGTAGGGGTTACGGAACACCTATGGACCACATTATATCTAAACTCTCAAATAATATTTTTTTATTTACAACATTATTCATTTTAGGCAAAGATATAATAAAATGTTCCTTAATATTAATATGGTGGCAAATCACTAAAAAAAAAGAAAAAGAAGATATTAAACAATCTAGATTATGGAATTAGCAGCCTAGATCAGTAGATTTTTTTTTTAAAATTCAAATCCATCATGAGATGGGGGAAATATATAGGCTTCCCGAACCAAAAGATCAACAATGTCAGTAGATTGTGTTGCAGACATTACCTGATTGTTGAGGATGCTGACTTGCTTTGTGGTCACGCCTTTGTGAATCCATCACCAAAACCTCTTCTGTTTCCTTAATTCCAAGCGTATTTTCTCTAAAATATCTCATTGCTTTTGATTGCATTACACTTTCCTTTGGCTTCAGCATCCAATTCCTTGGAGATTGTCAGCCTTACTTTTGCATTTTGTTCAACATTTGTTCCTTAGAGATTCCCTTGTTTCTGCCTAAAGTTCATCTCATCTTTCCTTATATTCAAAGCTTTCTCCTCGGATAACTCCTGAATTTAACAGAAAGTTCCTTGAGTTGTTGATCTATAAAATCTCCTGTAACTCTAGATTGCACTTTACCCTCTTCAACTTCCTCCAAAACCCCTCTCACAAACTTCACTTTCTTCAGCCGCCTCTTCTTCGAGATCCCATAACTCAACCACAGAGAAGCCTAACTACAACTCCACCCTCCTCTCTACATTCCAATGAGAGCATAAGAACAAACAAGTTTAAAGCAAACAAATACTAAAACTCCACTCTCCTCCGACTATCTGCAGCAAAGGGTCCCCTTGAAATGCCCAAAATCAAGCAGGACAAATTCATGTTGAAATTTCAAAGAATTTATCAAATTCCGCCAGAAGAATTCCCATAAACACAAACAAATTTGAGAAACAGTGGATTCTTGGGGAAAATGCAAAAAACAAGAATTACCTGCTCTTCCTTGACTCCTTGAGCAACAAAGCCCCTATCTCTAGCAAAGATAAAATGACTAATCAACATTCAATCATCAATTGTCAAAGAAAACGGTATACTGCAACGGACTATTCATTTTAGGACCCTCTCTCTCACAATAGGAGTACGCCCTGCTTCCCACCTTGACTTTCTACTTTCCTTGGAGATTTCTTCGTTTTATACTCTTGCCTCAACTATAGCTTAAATTTTGACCTTCCTTAAATAAATGATCATTAATATTTATAAATGTATGCATGTACAAATTTGATATTGGAAATACATTTTATTGCAAATTTAACAACATTGCATGCAATAAAGTTTTCATTATTTATCGAAATTAGAGATGGAGCTGGAAAATCTATGTTAAAATTGTGAATGGTGATTATATGAAATGACGATGTAAACGTAATAGTAGATGAAGTAACTCAAATTTTACTATGTTTTAAAGATGTCAACCTGAATATGAATGCACTCATTAAGTTAAGTGTACTGATGAAGCCTAGACAAATGGAGTAGTAAAATGTAGTACTCTTTAGATAGATTTGTCAAGTGTATATTAAGTATTTCCCTCCGGTGTAACGTGTAACAACACTACTAATATACTAATAAAAAATGATGGTTAATGCCTGCAAATTATCAAATGAACTCCAGGAAAATATCAAATGTTAACATGAAAAGATGGCTTTAGTCTAACTAGTAAAAATAGAGAACCAAAAAAAGCATAACTTGGCTTATTGAATCTGGCATCTGCAGTCACTGATTTCCATAAAACAGGAAAATAAAAGGCAGCAGTACAAAACACATGATAACAAGTAATTAACCATATCAACCGAGCCTCAACGGAGTTCTTCGGGCAAACACTTCTGGTCTAGTTCAAATACGCGCCGAAGAGTTCCATTCGCATCAATACACTCCTTCTGAACAGACCGCACTCTATGAGAAAACCTGTACAAACATGTCCGGTCTATCAGAAATGAATCCTCCCCGTTGTTGCCTCTGCGCTGAAACAAATTCTGGTATCCCGTGATTTTGACCAAAGGAGCAACTCTAATACCACATGTAGATTCAACACGAGGATGTGAAAGAATCTGGACGATTTCATATTCGCAGATTCGATGGACGTTTGGATACGAGCTCCATGCACTGATATCCCAATCCTTGTATAAGGCCCAAGTTTCTCCTTCACAAGGATATATTATCCAAGGAGACTCCCCAACACAGGAAACTGGATGACAGAGAATTCTAGGAGATGCAATATTTATTGCTGAGAAGTAAAAGTTTCCACAAGTAACTGGTAAGCCTGAGTTTATCCACTCATTCTCACCGTTGAACACAGGACGAGGCTTAAGCCATGCGACTTCGAGACAATCATTCCCATCCTTGTTGAAAATGCGGATGACTTGGGCATATGATCTTGGCAGCTCATATTTTGGATCAAAACAAGCCCACACTTCTCCAATATTGACGTTCCTTCCTACCTCTCCCTTCTCAGTACCAATGTCAAATGAACTTGGATGAGCAGTAGATTTTGAAGCCAAATTGCTCATTGAATCTGTACGTGATTGAGAATACTCCACAATTAGCTAGCATATTTTGAAACTAATATTCAAGTGACAAACATAATACAGCGTGAATTACTGATCATGAACCTAGACAGGAACCAAATATTGAACATTAGATTCTGCATATGGATTGTAGGATCTGAAACTTTACCTGAATTATGATGATTGTGTGGATGAAGAAGTCCATTGCTCATCTGGCTGCTACTTATTTCCATGCTCATCTGTTGACTGGCATCAGAAGTTCCCAAGTCCAAACATCTTTTCTTTCTGCTTCTCACCACTTCTGCGCTTTTAGCAGAATTCCTTGACACTGGTTCTTCAATAAACTGGCCCGGGGAATTTTCGGGATCACAAAGTGTTAGATTTAAATCAGAAAGCTGCTCCTTTAATCCAGGCTCTTTAACAAGATGCACCAACTCTTCTGCTTTATTAAGGAGCTCTAATTTCCTTCTTTCCATTTTCTTCAGTTCAAAATGCATTGAAGTTTCCCTCATCTCCAGACATCTCACTCTAGATTCAACGTCATTGCTTCGTGTACCCAAAGTTATCTCCTTTAAATCAAGCTCCAATTTTCTTCCTGCCAAAATCTTCTCTTTAGCTCCAAAGTCAATTTCTCTTTCCTTCAAAAACTTTTCTTTCAAGTCCAGTTCACTGAGCCTTGTCATCAACTTTACAGCTTCAGAATCAATTTCACTTTCTCTTCTATTCAAGATATTTTCTTTTCCATCGACCTCGTGTTTCCTTGCATCTAAACGCTTCTCTCTTGAATCAATCTCCTTATCTCTTCCCTCCAACAAATTTTCTTTTGAGTCCAGCTCACTGAACCTCATCATCAACTTTTTTTCTTCAGAATCAATTTCTCTTTGCTTAGTACTAATGATTTTTTCTTTTCCATCAACTTCATGTTCCTTTGCATCTAACTGTTTCTCCTTTGAATCAATCTCCTTTCCTCTTCCCTCCAAATTTCTTTCCTTTGAGTCAAGCTCACTGAACCTAATCATTAACTCTTTTGCTTCAGAATCAAGTTCACTTTGCCTTCGACTAAACATTTCTTCTTTTCCATTAAGCTTGTGCTCCCTTGTATCTAACTGTTTCTCTCTTAAATCAATCTCCATTTCTCTTCCCTCCAAAAATATTTCTTTTGAGTCGAGCTCACTCATGAACCCTATCATCAACTTTTTTGCTTCGGAATCAATTTCACTCAACTTTCTACTCAAACAAATTTCTTTCCCATCAGCCTCGTGCTCCCTTGCATCTAGCAACTTCTCTCTTGAATCAATCTCCTTTACTCTTCCCTCCACATTTCTTTCCTTTAAATCGAGCTCACTGAACTTTACCGTCAACATTCTGGATTCCAAGTCAATTTCACTTTTCCGTCTAATCAAATTATTTTCTTTTGCATCAGCCTCGTGCTCCCTTGTATCCAACTGCTTCTCTCTTGTGTTCAGCTCACTGAACATTATCATCAACCTTTTGGCTTCCGAATCAATTTCACTTTGCCTTGTACTCAAAAGTTTCTCTTTTTCATCAGCCCCATGCTCCCTTGCCAGTAACTGCTTCGCTTTTAAATCAATATCCTGTTCCCTTCCTTCTAATATTCTTTCTTTTGAATCGAGCTCAATGAACCTTATTTCCAACCTTTTATCTTCTGAGTTGATCTCGATTTGCCTTCTGCTCAATCCAGTATATAAGTCTGTAATTGTCTTAAACTGGTTTTCAATATTCTGGCATTCAGACATCACCTGACTGATTATTTTCTCTAGATCACCTTTGTTACTTTTAGCAACCTCTACAGCTTCAGAAAACTTCTTCAAATATTCCATTTTCTATTCGAGTCCTTTACTGAGCACTTGCAGTGGTTAACCTAGGTTGATGTAAAATCTTGCATTAGTTCCCACATCAACGTAAAATATATGAGAAATTCCTGAAACAGAAGATCTCCCATAATAGGGTCTGAGCAAGATCAGAAATACCATATATCAAATAACTCATTGGGAATCAAATCTATTACTCAAATATAATGGTCCATTTTCATATTTTAATTAGGACACTCTAGAAATCTACCAAGGAGATTAATTAATTCTGACTCATACCCAGCCCCTGCAAGCTGCTAAAACTTCTCCAAGGAAAGGAGAAAGTAAAATGAAATGAACTTAAGTAATTGATCGATGCTGCAAGCTTTGTGATGCAGGTAAAATAGAGAACCTAAGCTCACCCGTGCTAAGGAAGTAAGGAGCCGATTTCTGTTGGAGTATCCGAGGCTTTGGTGAACAATAAGAATTGAAGAGGAAATATCTGTAGGTTATGCAACATATTAATCTGAGGGGAAAACTCCTACATGTAATTGGCATATCACCTAGTTGTCTTGGACTAAAATACAGCATAAACATGCAACTTGTTATGCCAACATCAGAAAAAGGAAAAAGAAGCCTATCATGTGTACATTAGCCCCTAAAATCAGCATCAATTACAGATCTAGATGTTAATGCCAAATTACTTTCAAAAAAAAAAAAGATGTTAATACCAAATGCACCGTCATGAAATCCAATTAATCTTGATCTTGAATGACATGGATTAGAATCTCTTGTTTTGCATATCAAGTAGTGAGTTGAAGTTACTAGGTGCCTCTAAATATCAATTTCCTTACACGAATGGTTCTGTTAAGATTATATTGCAGTAATTCACAATGATCTTCACATCTTATGCATTTCATATGACATGTTACAGCAACTCAGGCAATCAGATAAAGTCAGGCCCTAATGGAGATTTCATTCAATGGTATAAGAAACAAGCATCATGGCAAGTAGGCAATCAATATAATACTCAGAATGTCGACCTGATGGTTCTCTATTTCTCTTATAAAAATCCACCAACAGTGCCGATAAATATTATGAGTAAAGTTTAAGCTTTTATGAAGAGCCATGATGATCCACATAGACACTATATGTATCCTGCTGTACTATAATTACAACTTAAGTTCTCTTTTGTACACTGCCAGATTTAAAAATTGATAATGGGAGAAAAGATTTCCTATTTTTTTATATCGCATAAAAAGATTTTCTGGTTGAGAAAATACGCAGAGAAAATTAAAGAAACATATGATGAAAAGGAAGACGAATGAAAAGAAATGAAGATGATTCCATAAGAGCAGGTATGCAATTTTAAAGCTAGCAGGTTTTCTCCCTAGCCAACACTTCAGGATAGGATATATCAACAAACAGAGTTATGCAGTCGAATGCTAATGAACTGTAAAGTAAAGGTCAACCGTGCAAACAAAAAGCCAAAGTTCAACAGCAAATGAACCCTGATTTGCTCAATTTAACTGAAAATCAGTCAAAATTAGCCTTTAATGGTAGAAAATACTTAACCAATCCATAAGAGTGCTTAAAATTTAGGGGTAAAGAAAGAAGTAATCTTCGGTCAGAATTCCCACAAACAAACACAGTACAAACATGGCTTTTCGATGTTTCCAAACAAACAAAAATCATGAACTAATATAAGGTTTACCTGACAATGGTATTCTCCTATCAGAGCAACAACAAAACCTTCCCCAATACCGCAACAATATCCTGCAAGGGATCAATGACCATCAAGATTCTTCATTTCCAGTACATTATATTAAAAAAGAGAAAGCGTTTCGAATTCCAAAATTCCAATGAAACAAGTTTTAAATTCAACAGAAACCGGTGAGTGAAGATAGCAACACGAACCTCTTCTTTCATGGCCTGCTGTAAGAGAATTGGAGTTGTTTGAACAAATCCTTAGGTTTAATACACAGACAGAGTAGTTCTCCTTAGTTCTTTCCCAGAGAAATTTGTCGTTTCTTTCTAAATCTTCCTCTGTATTTCAGAAAGATTCCATGGAGAATACTTTCATACACGCATTCATATTCACACTATTCTTTTACCCCATTTACCCCATTCATAATTGAGTCTTGTCCTTGACACAATTATCGAGGTTGAAAATTGTGTGGTTCATAACGCATTGAGATTGGAATAATTGTGCAAGTCTTATCCTAATTGTGTCCAAGGGAGTCACGGGGTTGAAAAGTCGTCTATTTGGCGATGACTAGTCGTCCTGGCGTTCTAAAGGTTCCGCCATGACAGCTCGACTCGCTGGAAAGTTGGTTTGGCGCGAACGGCGGACGAATAGTCGTCCAGATGTCCGAATGGACGTCAAATTCCACCAGGCTATAAAATATACAAATTTAATTTGATGTGCAGCGAATATACAAATTTGGTTTGATGTGTAGAGTACGAAAACTACAGAACAATGTAGTGCAAAATAGATTTACTACAAAAGTTATTTTTCTCATTGATTAATGACGTCTATAAATACAAGGATAGTATAACTATAATCTAACTATAATCTTATAATGTCTCTAACCTGATACAACAGGGATAGTCTAACTATAATCTTATAATATCTCTAACCTGATACAACAGGATTCCTACGTGTATTCTGAAGAAAATATTCAACGTATGTTTTGTACAACTGAAAATATATATATTAAGTCAGGGACGGTAAAAGAAGAAGTTTACGGTAAATAGGATTTATGCTTTAATACATACCCATGTAAATCTTATAGCCCGACCTAGATAATCAAACGGGTCGGATTTTTAAATAAATTTTTTAAAAAAAAATTTTAATAAAAGAAAAAAGGAATAAAAATAAAATCTTTAACTTCCGGATTGGACCAGGATTCCGAACCCAGAAGAATAGAAAAGGATTTTTCTGTTCTCGAAAGATTTGTGAACTGAATTTTTGATAATTCATGAATATTTGTTATGTAAAATTCATATTTTAGAGTTTATAAGATTATATATTGTATATGGATTTTAAGAAATATATAGAATGTATAATAATTTTAGATATTATATATATTGCCTTCACGCCGTAAAACGCCAAGATAAATGCCGTAACGACTAATCGTCCTGGCACTTGGTGAGCGCCACGCCATAAAAGACGCCATGACTTCCTTGATTGTGTCAAGTCTTTTCCTTGACATAATTATGAGGTTGGAAATTATGTGATTTATAAATTGAACTGAATTGAATTAGATTGAACAGTTCTATTTATAAGCTCCAACAACAGGGACTTAATTTTATTTGCAAGTTTATAATTTTAATATTTTAACGTGTGTGAAGATGTGAATGATTAAGAAAGTATAAAATAAAAAAGGAAAGAAAAGTAATAATCAACGATAGCATTAAATTTTGGAGTATAAAGAAGAGTAGCCCATATGTTTTTTCACTCTTCCAATTTTACCATATCTCTATTTTAGAGCATGTGATAGAGCATCCGTTGGAAGCAATATAATAGTTAAAAAGGGCAAATCTAGCTAAAAACTCTATTATAGAGTAACTGTTGGGCATGGTCTAATGTACTGCGATGGGAAAGTAAAATTAGGGGATTCGAGAATTGTTTAGTAATTTTTATCTTTTTAAGTTCAGTTCAGCATATTTATTTTTTATTCAATTCAGTTTAGTATATTTATATTTTATTCAATTCAGTTTAGTTTTTTTATATTTTTCATTTCAGTTCAGTATTTTTATATTTTTTTAAGTTCAGTTCATATATATAGATATATATTTTTTCAGTTAATTCAATATTTTTTCAGTTCAGTTCAGTTCAGATAAATAATTTTATATTTTTCAATTCAATTCAATTCAGATAAATATTCTTATATTTTTCAGTTTAGTAAATTTCTTAAATTATTTTTATAGTTTTTTCAGTTATGTTCGGTTCAGTTCAGTTCAGATCAGATCAGTCAATTAATTTTTTCAAAATGTGATTCGATCAATTCAAAATCATTTAGTTATACTATTTTCAGTATATTTACTTTTTGTTCAATTCACAACAGTTTAAATCAGTTTTTTAAAAAGCAAGTTGATGTTATTCAATAAATCTTATTCGATCAAATTAATTCAGTTCAGTTCAAATCAGATCAATGTAGTTTTGATTACATTTGATTCTATCTTATCTAGCTTAATTTAGAAGTAATTTTATTCTTTTTCATACATTTAATTTTAATCCAACTCAACTCAGTTTTAAACCATATCAAATCAATTCAAAATAAGTTCATAATGAGGAGAATTCTCAATTCAAAATAGCAATACAATTTATATTTGTTACAAATAATCATTGGAAGAATGATAAATTCAAGTTGTAAAACATTACTTAAACAAAATAATGACAATTAGTTTACTTCGGTATTTTCATCATGAGTGCATAGGCTGTAAAATTCTTGTTGCTATATTCAGTCAAATTTGATTCATTTCTTCCTTTCTTTGAGCGCTGAGCAATTACTTATCTGCTATTTCTTTCAGCTTAGTTTAGTTTAAATTATTTCAAACACTATAGTTCAATTCAGTCTAGTTCAGTTCACTTCACTTCACTTTAACTTGATCATGTTCAATTCAGTTCACTTAATTTTATTATGAACAAATGTGTTTTGATGAATTTAAATTTCACTGTGTTCAAAAAGATGAATTTAGATTTCATTCAATCGTATAATTAGTATGTTCAATACCTTCAATTATAATCCGGTTCATTGTTTGTGAATACGACGAAATGGAGAAATCTTTGTATGCTAGTGGTTCTGTCATATATCTGAATACTTTTATAACCAGTTCATTTCAATTTAATTAAAATTAAAAAATAAAGTTCATTTCAATCATGTACAAATGTAAATTGATCAATTTCAGTTTAAATTAGTCATATTGCTATTGTGTTCAATACATTGAACTTTACTTCAGTTTAGTTATAGTAAATGTGATTTTATGAAATATAGTTGCATTTAATCATTATTTCAATACATCACACTTTATTCCGTTCCATTTCTATTCAATTACATTCATTTTATTTGTCGACAATGATATTTTTTACTATATTAAAAAAATCAGTTCAGTTCAAATATTGATATTAATTTTTTTTTAGTTCAGTTTAATATATTAAAATTTTAAAAGTTCAATTCAGTGTATTTATATTTTCAATTCAGCTCAGTTCAACTTATTTATATTTTTCAGTTCAGTTCAGTATATTTATATATTTTCAGTTCAGTTCAGTATTTTTATATTTTTAGTTTAGTTCCGTATTTTTAGATTTTTTTCAATTTTTTCCACATATTTATATTTTTTCAGTTTAATTATATATTTTTTATATTTTTAGTTCAGTTAATTTTAGTCCATCGAGAAATATACGGAAGCATAACCTAAATGGATGTGGTAGATATTAATGCATTGGAAATTTAGAAAGTATCATTCCTCTGTCCTCTTCACTAAGTGGTACACTTGATTTTCTTTATCATATTTATTTTTAAAATTTGAACTTGTGGTTTAAAGAGACATATTAACCGTTATTTTGTTATATGTGATATTATTAGATTACATTGTAACATATAACTTAAATATTAATTTTTATGTGTCGTTAGTACATATAAATTTTGATATTTACAGTTAAACGTCAGTACAATATCGTGTATTTATTTGTCTTGCAATTTAGTATTGAATGAAGAAACTAAGAAATTTTGTTTGTATTATATAAAATTGAAGGGAGTCTTTTGTAGTATCATCTATCATCCTTCTATCATACTGTGCATTGCATGTAGATCTGGAAAGGATAATGGTAGAAGCGAAACACTCAAAAGATGATGATACAACTACACCCAAAAATATTTATTTCTTATTACCGTTACCCCTCCTTTTCTGACTTCTCCACCAATAACGGGAAGTAAACGGTCAAAAGAATGGCAGAACCGCCGCAAGACCGCGGCGGAACCACCTCTAACCTCTCGTTCCTTCAAGCTTTAAACGCCAAATCTCCACCCCTCTAATTCTCCCTACCCACCAATCATTCTATTCACCCAATTATGGAATGCAAAGCCAAGATTGCATGCATCATATCGCCGGAAGAGGTTGCTGCTCTATCGGTTCACTATAGCAATGCACTGATTGAAAAGTTACAAGGTTCAAGCCTTCTATGGAGTTCCTGAACGAGTCTTTCAAAACAGTTGGGTTTAAAGGTAAGTACCGGTTGGAATTTATTGATTATTAACATATCTTGATTAGGTTTGAGGTCCATACGACTTTCAACGTTGCTGGATGAAATCCCAGTGGTCTTTCAAGGGAGCTATCATGAAGGTATTGAAATGGACACCTAACTTCACTCCAAAAACCGAAACTTCGATTTTACCTGTTTCGATTACACTCCACAATTTACCTATTGTTTGGTATAATGTAGCCATGCTAGAATCTGTTGCCTATAAAATAGATAAATTTATTAAGATGGATGTGACCACAACTAACTTATATAGGCCATCTGCTGTGAAATTGTGTGTGGAGATTGATTTGTTAGCTAAACTACACAATTCTGTGACTCTGACCATCAATCTGCAAGGTGAAGTAGCAGATTTCCCTATTGAGTATGAACAACTCCCCCTCTATTGTAAGCATTGCAAAAAATTGGGCCATGAGCTACAAGAGTTTAGAATCCTTCACCCTCAGCTAAGACCTATACCAACTAGACCCCGACAGCCCAGAATCCCTACCTCTGTAAATGAGCCACAAGGTAGTCTGAACACTCAAGGACCTAGACATCATATTTGCTGGTCCTTCTGGTACTACTAATAAGGAAAAGGAATAGAGTCAACAGGTGCTAGTCTATGTTAATAGGATAAGTGATACTAGTTCTGAACCTCCAAGGAGAATGCAGCTTACTCAAAACAAAGATACAGGGAAAGTTGCTCTTGTTCAACAGAAACAGACACGGTCACACAGGTTCCTACAATCATCGGTGTTGAGGATTTTCCAGAATCAGACCTAGCACTAAGGGTCAATATAAGAAAAATAAGGATAACAAGAATCAAAGTCTTGAGCTACTTCACTCAGTAACTACTTTAGACTTAGCCATGACAACTATTGATATTATTCCCATAGTTGAGTCACATATTACGCAACTAAATTTTCCAATCCTGGAACTTGAGTATGAAGTTCCACCTACTCCAGTAGCTGTAATGGAAGATCTAGACTCTACAACAGATCATGCTCCCCTTACTGCAAATGAGGGTGACCTCCAGTAGAAAACTCCAAAAAACAATTAGCAACTATGCAACTAATGACATCAATATTCACTCAGGTAAACTTCCTGTATCTCCTGATAACCCTTTTAATACTGACATGTTTGTTTTTTCCCAACCAACAAACACGGGAAACACGTTCCTTCCTCTTATTAAAGAAGGAGATGAGGAAAAAGAAGACTCTCAACAAGAATATCAAGTATCACTCCTTCCTTATACATGAAATCAGTTATCACAGGACCTAGACCTCACACTGGATTCTTCACGTTTCTGGTTAAGTGATCTTCCTAGCTCTTCCATAAATAGTTCAAATGCTAATACTGGTATAATTGATTCTGAGAAAAATAATGTCTCTACCTACTTTACTCAGTTAAACAAGATTATTACTAGGACAACAACAAAAAGCATCAAATCTCATAAAAAATGATTAGTAAGACCTTAGTAAGACTACTTTATCTGGACAAATTGTAGGACAAAAGACAGTGGTGAAAACTGAATAAGGAAAGATTAGACAAAGCTCTATGTACTTTACAGTGGCAATCAAAATTCCCTCCATCTTCCGTCCAGGTTTTAAACAAATTATCTTCAGAGTACCATAGTCCTTTGCTACTTAGAATAGCTAGTAACATCCCCCTTTGTCCCCAAACCTTTCGGATTTGTAAATACATGATTCAAAAAAATTCATGAATTTCATTAAAAATCCCATTGGAATTCTCCTCAGAAAGGTCAGGGAATGCTCAAAATATTTTTAAAGCAGTATTATCTCTAAACATTTCTTAAAGTTCGGAATATAGAGGTATTTAGTGATATAAATGCAAATATAAAAAGAGCAGAGGAAAATATTAGCATCCATGAACTGGCTTTTCAAAATAATAGTTCTACATATGAACTTATCAAATTGAACAAAGCAAAAGCTCTTCTATTAAAAACATTGAAAGAGGAGAAAAATTTCTGGAAACATGAAGTCAAAGTTAAATGGCTAAAGGAAGGTATTGAGAATACTAAATTTTTTCATCAATCAGTTGTGGAAAAAGAAGTAGGTTTCAAATCACAAAAATAAAAAGTACTACAGGTAGCTGGTTGGTTAACACTTCTGATATTGAGATTGAAACCGTTTCTTTCTATCAAAAGTTGTTAACAAATCAGCCCCATCCTGATCAGGAGTTTTTTACCTCTAATTTCCTGTCAAAAATTCCTTCTATCATCACTACTGAGGATAATGACAATCTAATTAGGCCAGTTACTTTGGTGGAACTAAAGTAGATGGTTAAAAGCCAATAAATCCAGCAGTCCATGGCCAAATGGCTATACTGCTCTAACTTTTATCAAGGCGTGTGATATAATCTTCTTAGACTTACTTGAGGCATCTAATGATTTTCTGTCAAGATCACATATTCACAGAGGTATTGCCAATGCGTAGATTACAATTATCCAAAAAAAAAGACTCTAATCTCTTTCAATGATTATAGACCAATCAGTCTTTCCAATGTGATAAACAAAAAAAAATCATAAATTTTAATGGAGAGATTCAAGCCATTGATGCCTAAATTAATTTCCTCTCAACATCTACATTCCTTAAAAATAGAGACATTTTAGATAATGTCATATATTTAAAGAAAATGTTCAGATTTTTGAACTAGAAAAGGTAGGGATCCTAACTGCATTCTAAAATTAGATTTAATGAAGGCATTTTACAGGGTTAGCTGGTCTTTTGCTCAAAAAATGCTCCAGAAATTTGGGTTTTTATAGTAAGTTTATTCAGTGCATTATGAAGAATTTGTCTGATGCTTGGTTCTCAGTATTAATAAATGGATCTCCTGTAGGTTTTTTCAAAGCAGCTAGAGGGATTAAGCAAAGAGACTCTCTCTCTCCATTCTTATTTAACATATTCTCTGAAACTTCTTCCAGAAGCCTTGCCTTTGTCTTTGAAACAGAAAAAAATCTACTTCATTCTGCCTAGGAATTTTGCTTCAATCTCACATCAAAGCTATGCAGATGACACAATTATTTTCATCACAGCCTCTAGAAGTAACCTTATTAAAATGAAAGCTTTTTTAGTTAAGTTTGAAGAAACTACTAGACAAAAAATTAGCTTTAAAAAAAGTAAATTTTTGTGAGAAAAATTGCGACTATGACCAACCTTAGACAGATTAAGACTATAATGGGCAAGAAACATGGTAGATTGCCTTTTAAATATCTAGGAGTACATATCTATATAGGTAGGACCCTAAACATTCATTTTCAATCTATATTGGAGATGGTAGATAAAAGGGTCAGAAATTGGAAGAATGTGTGGTTATCACCGGGTGGCAGATTGACTATCATTCAATCATCCCTTTACTCTTTACCACTGCATATATTGGCAGTTATGAATCCCACTAAACAGATTATCAAGAAAATAGAAGGGAGGTTCTAACGAATCTAGCAAAAAAAAAAACCTGGAGAAAGTGGGATTTTCTATGCTTCTCCGCCTCTAAAAATGGTTTAGGTTTCAGGTCCCTCTCCACCATAATTCAATATTTTCCTGTAAAGTATGGTGGAAATACCAATTGGGGAGTGCTCCTTGGACAATATTTCTAGCATCTTTACCCGAAACCTCCAAAAAATCGCAGATTTAGAAAAGGATATGCAATATTAGTCTATTTGCAGAACTTCACCAAAGTGACATGGAAATGGTTTATGTAACTTCTGGACCTCTAACTGGACTGATTATGGTCCACTTATTGACCTGTAGGGACTAGATTGTTCCAGTGTGCTTAACTACATAATAGCTGATTTTGTGGCAAAAAAAAACAACAACTTGTTACCCTATAGGAACAAGTCCTTCCTCCACAGATCATTGTTATTCATCAGTCCACTTCCATCCATGCTCATAGACAGGATAAATTGATATGGAAACCAAATTTGCTTGGAAATTTCTCCTTCAAAACTGCTTATCACAATTTGAGAAGTTCCCAACCTTCACTTACAGTAATGAGCATGATTTGGGCTCCAGAGCTGCATAAGAAACACTCTATATTTATATGGAGATTGCTCAATACTCTTTTGCCTTTTGATGATATTATAATGCATTTTGGTTTAAACTTACCTTCTGAATGTTATTTCTGCAGCAATTCTGACTCACTTCACCATTTCTATACAGAGTGTCAATAGCAACATGAGTATGAGAATTTATGCAACATATTTGCTACTCAGATTACTTTAACTTTGACTCCTTATAGGACAGATTGGCAACATGTTGGGCTTTCATTGGTCTGTCTAAAGCTCATACAAGGATTAACTATATTGCACTAGCACCGGTCTACTGGGTTTTGTGGAAGCCAATGAATATGATACTATTTGACAACATGCCTCCTTCTATTGATGCTCTGGAGAAAAAATTGAAGGATTCTATCGATCTCTCTTTTATAAGAAAGCCACTTCATATCTCTAGAAAAGTAGACAAAGAGTTAGCTGAGTTATGTTATGTTTCATCTTTTTATATCCCACCAAAACCAAATATATGTCATGTTGTCTAGAGAAGGCCTCAAAATGATTTTAAAGTGAATGTTGATGTTTCTTGGGTCAATGGCAAAGCTGGAATTGGAATAATCATCAGAGATGTATATGCTCCACTTATCCAAGTAAGAACTTGCTATGTGGATGTTGGTTTACCTCTGCTAGCTGAAATTCTGGCAATTGAGGCTTGTATCACTACATCCCAAGTACTCACATCAGCTCTAATTTGTCTGAATCTGATTGCTTGCAGGCATTAAAATGATACAAAATCCAGGTCAGAGACACTGGAACAAGCTCAATCTCACGAATTCAATGCATCTAATCCTTGGGGAATCACATCTCATTCACACTATGAGGGAAAGTAATGCTACAGCTGATGCCTTGGCAAAGATGGCCCTTCACAAGGATTCAACAACTTACTCCTGGTCTGCATTGCCGGTATTAATTAAAGGACTAATCAATATGGATGCTATCCAAATCCCCTCCATCAAAACTCACTATTCAACTACTGCATGAGGCAGTATGACCCACTAATAAGGAGCTGCACCAGTTTGGTGTTTTTGCATTGCTCCTATGTATAGTTAATATTCTTTTTAGCCTCTTCCACTCCTCTGATTATCTATAACTGTTTGGGCGGCAGAGTTGTCTTCGTTTCGACGTTGGCTAAAATACTCTTGAATTAGATTACAGGTTCAAAATCAAGGTAGTGAGGATCACACTTTTTCCGTCATCTATAGGTAGTATTTTGGAAGCATCAGTTATGCCTCTCACTGATCATATAGCTAGTCTCTTTGTAACAAACTAAGCAATTTATTTGCTTTTAATGGTTGTCTTCTAATTTTGGTTTGGGGTGACTTATAAATTCCCCGACCTAAAATGGTATTATTCAAAAAAAATGATACAACTACACCCATATTGATATCCTAATAATCGATGAACTAGTTTAAAGTTATTAAACGACAATATTTTTGGATATTTCACTTAATCCGCAACGATACTACCATAAACTATTCAATCATACTTTAAAAACAAATGAATGAGATAAGGTATATATAACTAATATTGTATTAACTTGAAAATTTTAGAGCATTTTCAACGGTAAGCTACAATACATTGTAGCTTACATTAATTCAAACTAATTAGAGCATCTCCAACGGTGTTGTTTTGGACTTGTTTGGCAAATTTTAAAAAATGATAGCAGTACTGCTTACCATTGTTTTTGCGTTCGCGTACACTGCTTGGAGGAAGCTGTTGCTTGCGGGAGCAGGCCTGCTTGAGATCATACGCATTGAATGCCATTAAATGTTTCATTACACAGAAAGTGGATTTCACATGGGATCGGATCCTCTACGCAATATTTCCTACGCAAATCGTGCGCAATCATAAATACAGTAGTTTTTGTTTCATATGGTATAGGTATGCTATGCGTTAAATTACATTTTACTGATGAGGTTCTCCAAATAACTTTCTGACAATTTTGTTTTTAGTTATGACAATTATTTTTGTTTAATTTTTTTACTATCAAAACATTGGCTATTCATTGAGTATTTACTAAATTTTATTACTTAATTTTTTCCATTATTATAAAATAACATGTTATTATATAATTATTACAATAGAAGAAGAATGTGGTTCATTTTTAAAATGAGATTTTTATTCATATTAAAAATACGTGGGTCCAATCAAGCTACATGTGTTTTGTAATTTACCATTAAAGGAACAAGTAGCTTGTCAGGCCACTAGTTTGAAAAGATGACATGGCACCTCAAGGTACAATATGTTCTAGCTTACCATTGAAGATGCTCTTAGCTAGCAAACTACAAGTATCTCCAATGGTTATTAATATTATAAATTAGCTTGAATGATCCCACATAATTCTAATATACATCTAAATACATTGAATTATTGATGTGGGTCTACTAAATGGGACTCAAGCTAGTTGCTTGTGAAGCTAGTGCTTGTAAAGGGTAAAACAATGGTAAGCTAGTGCTAAATATTTTATTAAAATTGTGAAGCAAGTCCAAAAATGCAACCATTGAAGATGCTCTCAGGGGCAACGTGATTGATGTTGGCAACGATAAGAGCATCTCCAGTGGTAAGCAAGATGATGGTGTAGCTTGACTTGTCATGTCATTTTTTCAAGCAAGTGGCTTGTCAAGCTAGTGTTTCAATTAGTGATAAGCTAGTTTGAATATTGGCTATTACGGTATCACATATGCACAATATCTACCTAATTCTATTGAATTAGTGATGTAGGACCCACACAAGCTAGTTGCTTGTGAAAGCAACCCTTCCTTGAGAAGGCTAATGACGTGTCAAAAAACAATGGTAAGCAACTAGCTTAACTCTTTAGAAATTATTGCAAGCAAGTCCAAAAAACAACCATTGGAGATGCTCTAATGACGTGATAAAGCTATTGTAAGCTTCAAATTTGGGGCGGAATACAACAAGGTTTTAAGATGCGTGAATATTTTTATTTTTTTCAGGGAAGGTTTTAAGATGTGTGAATAATAAGGTATATTCGAGTTAGTATTAGACACTTTCAAATCAAAGAAAATCACATTATTTAAGTTAATTGTGCATTCTTTATTAATTGTAAATTTTACAACTTCAATATACATTCTTATAGCGTACAAATGTAATTGTAAAGTCAGATTTGTTAATTGGCATATTTTATGAACCACAATTTTGACATTATAATGTCTGCTCAACAGTTCTTCAGAACTTAGACATTATAATGTACTGTGCAGAGTTCGGAAAATAAGGAAAGTCCAAGTTTACATGACTAATCAGATTATTATGGTATGGCAATATCCAACCATGTTCATCTATATTCTATGTATTGTTTGAGATCATTAGATTGAAACATGTAAGGAAAGAGATCTAGACTTATAAACTCTTTTCCTAATTATAATTATATTTGAACACTGTCTTCCATTTCCTAGAGTATTGTAATTGTAGTAATTAGAATAAAAAAGGGAATGTGAGAATTGGATCCGGCAGAAGATGGGTTGGAATTGTGCTATATCAAAAGAATAATCTCATGGCATTATTCTACATCGATTCAACAAGCATTGAAGTAGAAATATAAACCGTGTGTTGAGGTTTTGCTTTATAGAATTGACGGAGAAGTTGAGCCAAATTCTGAGATTCGCTCAACAGATCTACAAAGAAGAACAACGTTGAAAAGGCAGCTCGTGTTGGAACAACTTGAGAAATTGCAGCATTAGCTCACACTAGATTTAAGGTTTAGTAGCAAAAGTGCTTTTGTACTATTACCGGACATTCTAATGAATCTTTCAAATTGGGCAGAGCAACCCCGCAGACGTAGGTGAATTTTACCGAATTGCGTTACCAATGACGGGTTCTTACATTCCACATTTGACAATATAGTATCGAACTGTGCAGCGACATTTTAATACCAAAATACTGTAATTAAACATTTGATCAAAGTAGACAATCTTATTAAATATAGGTATACTCACGGTTCAGTAATAATCGAAATGAAAAAAAAAAGTTATATTCGAAATGCAAGTCTTGACTCGGTACACCAAGTAGGGGTGTTCAAACACCGGGTACCGTACTTCCGAGTACCCCAATTATACGGGCCGGGTAAACGGGTACCCTATTTTATTTTATTACTTATAAAAAGTGCTACAAAATACATTTAATTATTTAATAATAAATATAATTTATCGAAATGAAAAGCAAAAGTTATATTCGAAATGCAAGTCTTGACTCGGTACACCAAGTAGGGGTGTTCAAACACCGGGTACCCGTACTTCCGAGTACCCCAATTATGCGGGCCGGGTAACCGGGTACCCTATTTTATTTTATTACTTATAAAAAGTGCTACAAAATACATTTAATTATTTAATAATAAATATACTTTATCAGTATAAAAGTCCAAAACTAATTAAATATTATTTAATATGAAAATATCAATAAAATTATGAAGAATTATCGGCAAATTAGTGGATGTACTCCAATGCAGTGTGGGATGCGGTTGTGCGCTTGTGTTGAAGAAAAAGTAGCAATATCAAAGCAAAAGACTAAATGGTTTGAGAGGTGGATTGGAAACTTAAGAGGTTGAATCTAGTTAGGATGAATTGGTATTTAATTTCTAAAAATGTCAATATTAAAAGGTAAAATTATAATTAATTAAATAAATACATATAATACTGGGTTTCCGGGTACCCGGAAAATGACATTTATGTGATCCGGACCCGGACCCGGTAATTTACGACGGGTCGGGTACCCGTCCGTAAAATATAAGAAAGTACCAGGTTATTTTATACTGGGTCGCCGGGTCAATTAGGCGGGTCAGGTTATTTTATACTGGGTCGCCGGGTCAATTAGGCGGGTAGATCGGGCCGGGTATTTTTGAACACCCCTAACACCAAGTCATCACCAATCATTTTTTTTATTTGTGAAAGCAAATCATCACCTATCATTGTTATCTTAGCAAACAAGTGCGAGATTTGGGCGCTAATATTTCCCACAAACCTAAAATGCCCATTACTCTGTAAGTATTCTATGATACTAAATAGCCCGGATCATGATATGTGTAATGCGTAAATGACATACCGGATTGTCGAATACTCTATATTCGTGAAGAAGTGCTATACCGATTGAAGTCGATCTTTAGTCGCACAAATGGTCCGACCTCTGACGGTATCCACACGAACTCGACTATTGGGAAAGTCAGTTTAACGTGCCAGCTCCATTCATCTAAAAGCAACTGTATAGAACTGATTTCTAATATTGTTGTATTTCAACTTCTATTTAGATGAACCTGACTGTGGCTATTTATAAGAATTGAGAAGGAGGGACTTAATGCTGAATTCATCACCATGAATTCGTAACGTCAAACGTTACAAGTCCCTATTCAATTGCTTATTAACCTTAATGAATTCATAACATTATTAATCCATTATACCCAATAACTTGTTCTATTGTGTGTGACCCTTCAGGTTCCTAAACACTAAGCAACAAATATGTAATTAGAAATTACATTGGATTTAGTCCATAATCCAACAAACTCCCACTTGGACTAAAGACAATATTTAGTCGTGGTATTTCTAATGCTGATCAAATTAACAACTTAATTTATCATCATATTTATAGATCAAGATTGGCCTCTAGCCAGGCATCATGACCACCCAAGTATTTAGAAATAAGTCAAATGATCGACTTCACCTATCCATGAATCAGATTCCATGTAATAATATCCTTTCACCATACTATATCCTTTATCAGTACAAGAGTAAGGTATTGTGCCAACACTTTAAAGTACTGATGTTTTCTTGCTCCAGAATTCAACTCCCTCTAAATAAAATTAGAACTTTTCTAACTTTATTAGATCGTTTGCAAACATTTTGAGTTGATATTCCAACAAGTGGCCATCTCTAGGATATACTCTCCCACTGGAGTGGTGAATCCTATATCAATCATAAAATATCAATCTATGCTTCTTGTTATACCCAGTCCAACCATACGCAGAGTCAGTTACGACAAAAGATGAGAAGGACCAAAGCACAACTATCCACACAAATTATACTCTTTATGATTTCAAGTCAAAGGATTACATTACACTACTGTCATACAAAGAATTTCCATTAGCACAAAAAAGTTTTTAACCTTATGGAAATCTTTAAATGGTCATTCCAATGAGATATTCTCCAATAGCTCACTCATGTATCATCATACATGCTAGTCTGTCCGTAATAACAATGCCCTTATTATTGTTAATACTATGACTAGGGAATTTTAAGAATAACAATCATATTATTCTAAGGACTTTATCATTTTAATAGTAGCCAAGTACATATAATCAAAAACGATAAAATTGTCATATGATATGTGCATATAGGATAATTTATAAATGTCATATTCCATGATTCAAGTAATCTCATGAATCAAAAACACATTTCTCGTACCTCTCAAACAATACGTGTCACTAGTATTTTAATTCACCCCCTTGTACTTCTCAAGTACTTAAAATTTCATCATAATGAAATAGTGTTTCATACTTCTCAACACTTGAGAATCATCGAACGAATTAGTGATTCACATGTCTCAACACTTGAGAACCATAGAATGAATTTGTGTTTCACACTTCTTTCTCAACATTTGAGAATCATCAAATGAATTAGTGTCTCACAATTCTCAACACTTGAGAATCATCGAAAATGTATTAGTGTTATTTATAACACAAAACACTCGATATGTTTCATTTTAAAATGTGCATGGCTAATCAGCGGAAGCATCAAATACCGTTATGCACATCATTACATTGATATGAACCTTAAACACTAGAAACACTCCGGGCTTACCATTTCATCGAGAAATTACTATTTACATCCTTAACGTACATAAGGGTAGGTAAAAACATTTCTCATATGCATTAATTAAATAGAAAATACCATGTTACTCCCACTTGACTCATGTATACTCATAACTTATCATATAAGTAAATCTTGTATACTTAAATTGCTTATCATATAAGTTCCGTAAATCAAATTTTGATTCTATGTTAGTGGTTTTAGAACTTCTCTAAGTTCTATGTACTTATCATATAAGTTCCATTCAAACATATTTTTGACTTCTGTATGTTATCTTTCTCCCACTAAATATTTTAAAATAAACAATTTATTCGAAAATATTTCATAACAAACTAGATCTTGTTCTCTGAACAACCTCAAAATCACATGATTGAAAATATGAGTGACATAACATTAATACATATATAAAATGGTTAGAAAAATCACACGACTAAGGTTAAATGAACAATATAGTTCAATCAGATAATCTCGTACTTCAAATTTTATATTTCTAAATTCAAAAGAATTCAGAAAAGTATTTCAATAAATACTTATGACCATTTTGAAGTAAAGGAAAAAAAAAAGAAAATCGTCCTATTTTTACATAAGTCTGCATCCATCAACATGCATTAGACTTTAGTACTTAGTAGACTACTTTACCCTCCTACTTGAAGGTTGTATAGGTTAATAAACAATATATGCAACGTTAATGATTCCCAATCAATAACTTAAAAAACATGCATTTTATGCAATTGCATACATTCTAGTTTATAATTCTACTTTGTTATAGGATAGATTTTCTAATCCATTATCTTTGAATATCTTGTGTGCACTAATTGAAATAGGATTATTCCTAAATTCAAATTTTATTGTTAAATAGCACAATAAAAGAACAACGATTATTCTTAATTGTGAAATTATCCAAATTCAGCATGAAATGGAAGATAGAACATTCTTCGAAAGAAATGTTATAAAAACAATAAATAATGAATTCTTAAAATCCATATAGCGAAGAAATACTTAATGTTCCTACAATCTAAGTAGCAACAATTGCTCCATAGTAGGTCCATTTCTTCATCGCCCAATCTTTTAATCTTTCATTGGTCCTACATATTTCAAAAATATGAGAACGGGCATCAAATACCCAAATTTTAAAAGTATAAGATTTATTCAATCCACATATACCTGAAGTAGAAACTTCTCTAAGTTTTCTCTCCTTCACGATATTAAGATATTCCTTGCAATTTCTTTTCCAATGTCCATCTTGACCACAGTGGAAACAATTGCCCTTAGCCTTTCTGTCCATAGCTTTCTTAAGCTTACTCTTTTTATTGGAAAGAGGTTCAACCAATAACATATTTCCCTTATCATGCTTAATATACTCCTCTGCTGTAATCAACATATTCAGCAATTGAAACAGAGTGGTAACATCAACATCATCCATGTTAAAGTTCACCACAAAGTTAGAGAAACTATCAGGAAGTGATTGCAAAATCAAGTCAACACTTAACTGATGTGGCAATACAAATCCCAATGATTCCAAACTCTCAATGAGGCTTATCATCTTCAACACATGAGACGATACAGCTGACCCCTCAGCCATCTTTGATCGAAAAAGCTCCTGAGAAATGTCATATCTCTCATTTCTAGCCTTTTTAAGATACAAAGATGTAAGATGCATAAGCATTCCATAAGCAGTCGTGTCCTCATATTGCTTTTGTAGCTCAAAGCTCATTGAGGCTAACATAACACAACAAGCATTTTCAGAATCATCAAAATGCTTCCAAAATGCATCTTTGACTGCTTGATCAGCCTCATCAGAAGGAGCATCAGGGATAGGGTTATCAAGGACGTAAGCGATATTCTCAAGTCTTAAAACTATTTTAAGCGCTTGAATCCATTCAATTAAATTTGAACCAGTGAGCTTATTCTCAAGAAGTACGTTATGCAGTTTCAAATTGGAAGACATTTCTACAATAACAAATGTAAGAAAATAAATTATCCAGAACATAGACAAAACTAAAAATAAATGACATCTCTCCATTTTAGTTTTGTTCCCACTATTTTATCCAAGTCAATATCCCTCAATTTTGACTTCGAGAATTTACATATAAATTCATAGCAGGCTAGGATCCAAATCTCAGCTATTATGACCTTGGGTATGCCCAACAAAGCACAATAACCTCAACTAGGTAGGTAACACTTTACCAATTATAACATTTTAGATATCAGCATATCTTATTTTGTCATAATCACGATATAACAGATTTAAGTACTTTAGAATTTCCTCAAAATTCCCAGGATAGGCTTTTGGAGGGGTCACAAATGGTCCCGCATAAAATCGCCAGCCTCTTTAGACAGAATTTGTATTGGATATTACTAAAAAGTTACTCTTAAATCCTTATCCAGTATGAACATTTCATCCATTATGACAAAATCCTTATAACTCCTAGATACTTGCCTCAAAACCATTCGACCTTGGGTATGCCCAACAAATCAAATGTTTTGTTAAATCGAACCCATTATTCACAAATCAAATTTAAATGGCACAAATTATGATATTGGTGGAGTAACCTTGGGTATGCCCAACAAGTCAAACCAACAACAAATTTATTTGATACCACCAATAATGGAAGGCAACAATTCATGATTTAATATTAAGTGAGGGACCTTGAAATAATCATATTATCACATAATAAAAATGATACTATTATTGAACAAATAAAATATATAAACATTTTACTCCCTTCTATTTATTCAATAAAAAATCATTTATATTCTTTATAATCACATTTGTAGATAACACATGTCATAACCAACTGGTAAAACAAATTAACCATATTATATTCAAATAATATAATAGAACCAACCAGTGACACTTTTCAATTAATCACATTAATTTCAATTAAGTCAAATAATTAAATTATTTGTGAAACATGTGTGCAACCAATTGGTATCAATTAATTACATGCATCAACTTTACTTTAATCAAATAATCTCATTATTTATGCATGTAATAGTTGTATAACCAATTGGTTCAATCCACTCAATTAATTTTATTGATTTCAAATAATCACATTATTTGTCAAACATATGCACAACCAATTGATACTATTCAATTAATCACATTACTTTTATTGATTTCAAATAATCACATTATTTGTCAAACATATGCACAACCAATTGATACTATTCAATTAATAACATTAATTTTATTAACACTCAAATAATCACATTATTCATGTAGTATCAGCAAGTGGTTCAATTAAATTAATCATATTAATTTCATTGTGGTATCAAATAATCACATTATTTGTAAAACATATGCACAACCAATTGATACTTCCAATTAATCACATTAATTTTATTAACACTCAAATAATCACATTATTCATGTTGTGTCAACAATTGGTACAATTCAATTAATCATATTAATTTTATTGATTACTATATTCAGGAGTCCCAATTAATCCTATTAACTGATATAACATATGTAACGTCATACAAATTGAAATCGTCCAATTAATCTCATTAATTAGATTTCAATCATATTGAAACTAAATCAATCTTCATCAATTCATTCAGTTATACTATCCAACTAATCACATTAATTGGATTACATATGTTTAATCAAATTAAAATAAAATTGATCTCATTGATTATATAACATATGTAACGTCTCACTTGCATTGCTAAATTAATCAAATTAAAACTCAATTAATCATATTAACTGCTAACAATACAAAGTGATTTGAATAAATAAGCAAATAACAATTTATCTCTCTTTATTTATTCAAACTGATTATATATTACAAACATATTTAACTAAATTAATTTAAACTCTTTAAACTTATTGAGATTAGTTCAAATATATTTCACATTGTTTCACCAAACAAAGTTTTCTATGCACTTAATTGCTCATTAATGCATTTAAAAGTAATTTATAATCAATTAGTTGATGCCTTAATTTCAGAAACCATTTCTAAAACAAAAAAAACGTTTATCATATTAAACATTCAAGGAAAATTAAGGTGGGGAATAAAATATGCTAACAATTAATCAGTCATTAATTGCATTTTCAATTCTTTGGTTCTCACATTTTCTGAAAATGTAAAGTTTCTGGGGTAATTTCGGAATATTTGAGAGATATAGGGTTTTAATGGAATCATCAAACAATTTCATTTCAGGCCTACTTCTAAAAAAGTCACGGCCATCTACCATTCCCTGACGATCAACTTGGCGTTGCGCTGGCAGAACTATTCTACCTGTCATCAACTTGGCGTTGCGCTGGCAGAACTATTCTACCTGTCGCATCCAATATCTTGGACAATACTACCATATGCTCAAATGTTTACAATACTTTTCCGGAACGACAGTGAAACCCTCAGTAAACAAAGAAGTGAGAAAAATTGAATCAAATCATATTTAATTCAATTGCAAATCCCCAAACATTTCAAACAAAATCTCATAAACAACTCTTGTTCATGATCTTGTTTCTCTTGTATTAACTGAAATTCCGAAATCCAGTTCCACCATTTTCACAAATCAAATTAGACTTCAAACCATCAACTCGTTTGATTAAAGGTTAGGTAGATTAATAAAACTAAATTTCATCTTATGAAATTATAAGCAGACAATCTTTAGAAACCAAACCTTTCAAATTTAGAAAAAAACATTTTCTTCTCAATAAAAAACATCTTCTTCTCAAGAAAAATACTCTGATTGTTCTTGAAACTATATAAATTCAATTTCTTTGAAAAGAATTAACTTTTATTTTGTTTTTCTTAACATATGCACGAATTTACCATGTAATTAATCTTATTAATAATATGAAAATTATAGCATGCATATCATTAAAAACAAAATATTACGGAATGATTCACAAAATCAAAACATGATTTACAACATCACATGCAATCCACGTATATCAGCAAAACGCATGAATATCACACAAGCTCTTGATACCACTGTAAGTATTCTATGATACTAAATAGCCCGGATCATGATATGTGTAATGCGTAAATGACATACCGGATTGTCGAATCCTCTATATTCGTGAAGAAGTGCTATACCGATTGAAGTCGATTTTTAGTCGCACAAATGGTCCGACCTCTGACGGTATCCACACGAACTCGACTATTGGGAAAGTCAGTTTAACGTGCCAGCTCCATTCATCTAAAAGCAACTGTATAGAACTGATTTCTAATATTGTTGTATTTCAACTTCTATTTAGATGAACCTGACTGTGGCTATTTATAAGAATTGAGAAGGAGGGACTTAATGCTGAATTCATCACCATGAATTCGTAACGTCAAACGTTACAAGTCCCTATTCAATTGCTTATTAACCTTCATGAATTAATAACATTATTAATCCATTATACCCAATAACTTGCTCCGTTGTGTGTGACCCTTCAGGTTCCTAAACACTTAGCAACAAATATGTAATTAGAAATTACATTGGATTTAGTCCATAATCCAACATACTCACGGCTTCAAGGCTCCTGTGTGCGCGCGCGTGAGAATGATCAAATAAAGTTCAAAATCTCGTGCTTTTGTTTGATCCCAGCATCTTGTTAGTGCTTATAATAATGATCCTATCACTTAAAATGGCTAAAAATCAACAATATCACTTTGAAAGATTTAGTGATCTGTTCAGTTTAGAATCGAAGTTGGAGTCTAACCAGACTATCGATGATTCGCTGTGTGTTCTTTGTGGCGTGATTGTGTGTAGATGACGCACATGGCCATAGTGTCTTTGAAATGTACCATAAAAGCACAGAAACAAAGAACTTTTGACTAATTTAGCTAAAAGCATCAATACGGAAGGAAAATCATCACATAAACGAATTGTTTGCTGAAATGCTAACAGTTAGGCAAGTTGACAGAAAGAAGATCTGCAGAGAACATAAGGCAAGTCGATTTTCTATTTCTTCAGGCTCCTCCAAACATAGCTGATATCCTCAAGAAAGGCAACCTGATACACCTGCAAGATAGAAGCGATTAGAGGAAAATTAGACATAAACTGAAGAAACAACTTAAGTTTACCATAATGATGTGATGGACCTTCATACCTGAATTTTTATCTAGCGAGATTTTCTAACAGAAACAAGTTCTGAACCGAAATTGGAAAGCGTTTCCCCATATGCATTCAGCTCGTGTACCACCTTATCTAGGTGTTTCGCTTTCAAAGTGAGCTCCTTTTCTCTTCTCTCGACATCCTTCTTCACACAGTTTATCTCATTTTCCATCTTATGCAAAGCTTCAGACTTTAAAACAAGCTCACTTTGTATTTTCTCCTGCTCTTCCTTATCTTTAACTCTGGTATCAAGAATAGCTTCCCTTTGAGCAAGTTCTTCCCTATTTGCAGAAACCTTGTTGTCCCAGTCCTTCAACGTTTTCCATTTCTCAGTGGCCTCGTTTTCCTTTTTTTCCCAAAGTTGCTTCTCCATCTTCAAATTATTCTCCCTGGATTGAAGCACAATTTCGCGACTTTTCAAACTTTTCTCAAGCGACTCAAGCTCATTCCCCTTCATCACCAAATTGTTCTGATCCAAACCAACCTTTTCTTCCATTGTCCTGACAAGATTTTTCTCAGACTCTAGTTCACTTGCCCTCATCTCCAACATTTTACCTTTAGACTCAAGTTCATTTTCTTGCTCCGTTTTCCTCTTCTGCAAATTCTTTTCCATCGCAAAAAGTTTATTTTCCCTTTCCCTCAATACCTTCTCCTTTGATTTGAGACCCTTTCTCTTTGTTTTTAAACATTTCTTTGTGAAAGCAAGGACATTTTTCATTCTTTCTACCTCGTTCTTTTCTACACGCAACCTGTCTTCCCATTTCAACAAAGTTTCCATCTTGTTGCCAATAGCATTTTCCTTTCTTTTCAAATCTAAGTTTCTTGAGTCAAGCTCACCTTCGGTTCTATCCAAACTTATCATCCTGCATTCTTGCTCTTGCTCCTCAGAATCAAGTTTCTCCTTCAACGTATCCAAATATCTTTCCCTCAAACTAAGCTTATCACGCCAACTGTACAGCTTATCTTGATCTAGACTTAGCTCATCTTCCTTTTTTTTAATCTCATTTCTCCTAGTACTCAAGATTGCCTGTTTAGAATGAAGCTCGTTTTCTAGACTTCTCACATCTACCTCCCTGGAATCAACAATATTTTCCCTACTCGCCAAGATTTTTTCCTTATTAATAAGATCATTTTCCCTTCCCTGTAAAAGATTCTCCTTTGATCCAAGATCAATTCCTAACTTCTCCAAGCGCTTCTCTGACGAAGATAGCTCAGTCCCTCTTCTTTCCAAACATGCCCCTCGGTGAGAGACTTCAGTTTCCCTCCTCTCCAATTGCTCTACTATAGTTTGAAGTGCACCGAGGCATTCGGTAAGAGAGGCATTGGTTGAGTCAATGTGACAAGATGATTCATCATATTTGTGCTCAAGTGATCCTATCACACTACGAAGGCCATCTTTGTTCCTTTGGAACTGCTCAACTGCCTCTGCCATCTTCTCTGGAAAACTCATTTCCGCCAGCTGCGTTGACAAGCTCATCAGATTTAGCAAACAGTTTTGAATTTGATTTAACTTGCAGAATAGTGCTGAATGTATCATAAACTCCAGAAAACAGCACCTTTTATATCATCTTTAGGAGGCATGGATAAAGATCTAAATCTTGATGGTTAAAGTACTCAAATTAAAATACCACTTCAAGGACCTGCTTATAAGAACAACTAACCATATCTACTAGACTGAAGCCAAACAGATGGGCAACTAAGGCAACAAGATTCACAAACAATATAACAAGAACCTAAGCTAACCGGCACGGGGAAACCATGTACATTCAATAGAGTATCTGCAACTATTGTTAGCTAACAGAAATTTACGGCCTATCTGAAGGGGAATATCTGGCATGGCTGCTGAACTAAACTCCTACTTTTGACCAATTACACAACATAAACATACAAATCTTAATCCCAGCACGGACAAACGAGACTTATCCTACGCAAATTAGCTGTTCATTGCACATAAATTTTTCGGACCTAATAATTAAAGGGAAAAATCACACAGATAAACCATGAACTGAGCATAAACTGCTTTCATGGTCGAATATATCGTAAAAACAGCTTTTCCCCAAATATACAGTACAAACATCAAAGAACCAAACAACTAGTACGTACAGCGCCAACATTTCTTCGTGGATTGATTACCTGAAGAGGATGATCTGCAGCAAGGTTGGCCATTTGAGAAGCAAAATCCATTTCCAAAAGCTTCAAAGAGAGCAACTTTATCCAAATTCACAATGAGTTGCAAGCAAAGGCTGCTAAATCATTGTTTTAGTGCTTGGCTGTTGAAGATTCACTGATTACTATATCGGGAAGTAAATATTTTTGTTTTGTTTTTGTAATTCCTCTTTCTGGCAAACATGCTTTTCTCTACTTTGTTGTTTGAACCCCTGTCATTACCCAACATGGAAATAAGAGAATTGAATGAGCCGACGGCTTTGATTTAAAAGCAAATAATTGCGGTCCTAGTATCATCCAACGTCCCAAATCCCATCAACTGTTCCACTACTCTCTATAATTTTACCATAGCCATGCTCTAAAGCCATTGTGGACGCTAGACCAGATTGTCTCTTGTTTTTTTAATACATAACTAGGTGAGGCACACCGTGCTCTGCACGGTGTCGATATTCACATATAAAATATATTAAAGTGATGTTTTAGAATATTAAAATGTATTTCATAATAATTTACTCTAAATTGTAGTATTTAATAATTTACTCCAAAAATTTACTTCGTCACATATCGTCCACATAAATAAAACATTTTAGAAATGTGTAACTGAATTAAGGTGGAGGGGATGAATTGGAAAAAAAAATGGACTTTCCAAAGCAAAGAGCATTTATACATTCAAGTTGAATTACTACAAATGTTGTTTTTCATTTTATGCACTTATGATCAGTTGAATTACTACATTTCACCCATGTAGTAGTTTTGAATGAATATTATAATAGAGTTGGGAATTTTTTCTTGAATAAAAAATCAGTACTCACTCCAACACAAAGACAAACAAAATGCAAAGGGAAAAAATCAACAAAATGACCAAAAAGGGTGATTCTGCCTGGATCATTACTACTTTTTCTACTTCAAATAAATTTAATAGAGAACAACATCTTGTTTATTTATCTATTTAAAAGAGAAATTACTTTGATAAGCACCGATTATAGGTTTGCATAAATGCAGAAACTATGCTATAACAATTTTAACTATGCACAATGACTATACTATAAAGGACACGGATGAGATTTAACCTATATATTTACAATATAGTTTCAATAACATGCCACAACACAATATGCTAACTTATTTCTTCATCTAGAACATGATGTATATGACGCATGGGCTAAACTTAATAGTATATGGGCTAAACTTATTTCCTGATCTAGAACCTAATGAATTTTAAACTACGAAATAGGGTACAAGTGTTTTTAATTCAAAATTTACATTACCGCACTTTTTAAAAATTATGTAAAAGTTACATCCCACTTTCAAATGATGAAACTTATACCGCCCTTATCAAAATTCACACTTTTAAAACATGCTGCCAAAAATAACTAAAAACATAATTTGGGTAACTTGTTGGATACCATAATATGAAATTATTATATGCACAATCTTGTCAAAAATGCTTTGAGGAATCAATAACATTTTTACTACATAAACTTAAATGTAAATAGTTATATGTTACTTTATTTTGATTTTCATTCATTACAAAGGGGTCGTAAGGTTCAAAGTTCAGCCCATGATATTTGAGGTACAACTCATCGCTCATTCGAGTGGGTCCAGTCATCCGGTATGAACAGCTACAAAGGTGCGGTTTCGAGCACGTGAAGACTCTCAGAAGCAACTGTTCTTGGCTCGATGAATGAGCTCTGATGAAACATGATATTTTTCTAAGAGATAATCCCTCCTTACACCCTAATAAGAATACAATGTTTCATAGTGCATTAATTAAGTTTCAATTAGGAATTAATTTTATAATTTTAGTTTTAATTGTATTTATTTGGAATTTTTTACCAATCATTCCATAGTTTTATTCTTTATTATTTTTAATTTTATGATTTTTTATTTTGATTTTACATGTATCATTCTTATTATTAAAATATTTTAGACTCCCTTTCATAATTATTTTCTGATTTTCAATTGATATGGTTAATCATGTAATTTTGGACCATTTTCAATTGAATTGAATTTTGTTATACGTTTGTTAAATATAGTATTTAATTTTCAATAAAAGGAAAGTGGAGATACATGATAATTAATCTACGGTAGGAATTTTTTAAATCCATGTTTAACTTATATAATATGATGAATATTAATTAAATAAGTAAGAAAGAAACTCTACCTATTCAAAATCAGTTAATAGTTTTTATTTAGATTTTTTAATATATTATTCTTATTACTATTTTATTCAAGATTTTGAATTAGTTTTGACAAAGGAGGATAGAGTTTTTTTAACAACAATGGAATGTAGGAATGTAGTGTTGCGAAAGACTAATAACAATACCCTAATAAAAATACAAAGTTTTATAGTGTATTTAATTAGGTCCGCCGAAGACAACAATAAAAAAAAACCAAAAACGGTTGAAACGTATTTAAAGAATTGAGACGCGAGAGAAAAATGATTATTTACTCATAATGAAGGAAAAAAGGAAATTTCACAACAGATCAATGATTCTCATCCAAAGAATCATTCTAACTATTGAATTAGGTAGCTATATCATGATCTAAGAATTCCATTTCCAGAGATAGCTCCCGTCTTCCTTAATTGTAGAAAGACCCTTCATATTTTCAGAATTTGCATCTGGATTCCTTGATCCTAACATTCTCTCCTCCTTATCTTGAGCTTGTCCTCAAGCTCACAAGGATGATGGTGCTGCAATTTTAACCACCCAAGTCTGCAGCAGAATGTGTCAAAGACGACACAAGTTGGGTAAGGTTCTTGCCATGTAGAAATTTTGATGATGATGATAAAAATCTGGGCAAGAAAAGTTTGGCAAGAAAAACTTTGTTTCCCCCTCTAAATGCAGTCGCAGGCTGAATCACATGGTTTTGGTCATAGATATCTGCCTTTGAATAGTTCCGCACCAAGTTCCACCAAGTCGCCTCATGTTGCCATTAAATGAAAAAAATCCATTCTGCAGTTTAATTAGCAAGTTTCTGGCGTACAAGCCATGTGAACTTCATAAGCTGCCGCAGTTGCTGCACTCTCTCTCCATGGTGCCCATTCTGCTATTTTTCTGAAGTACAACTCAGAGCTCTAGTCATCCGGTACTTGATCCTGATGCCATCGCACTAAGCCCAAAAAGTATCTCATTGCTAATACCTCAATGCACACAGACAAACGTCTAGCTGATTCCCAGGCAACTTCTACAATCAGTATCCATTCCCATGTTATTAGCCAAATCACAGTTTGATTATTCTGCTTAGCCATTTTTAAGACCAGCCAGTTCACTCCAGAACAGCACTTGTAATAATCCCGCAAAACGTTCCATGGCATTCCACAAGCCTATTGGACAATCTTCCCAGCTGGACTTCTAATGGTTCCAGAAACACAAGATCATCAAAGATTTATCCATGAAGAATAGTATAGTTGAACGAAATCTTTGCTGAACTTGATTATTAGCATATGACAAGTTTGATATTTGCAGCTTCTTCATAGCCTCAAAAGATCCCCTTGCTGCCTTACTTTTCATAGCATAGGCTGCAATACCACCAAGGTTCTTATATGCTACTCCTTTATCTTTTCAGACTGCTGCAATTTCCTGAGCTGCTATGCCTTTTTAAAATTCTGGAATCTTGTCGTATGATCTGAACCCTGATCTGCTGCATTTTTTTAATTCATGAGTTGCTGCAAAATTACTGAAATTTAGAGTGACTTTCTGGTTTGAGGTGTTGCAAAATTCAGCGAGTTCACAGTCCAACTGCATTTGTTGTTCTGCTACATAGCATTGCTGGTTCACCTGCAACTCCATTCCCATAACAATTGAGAACGCATCTTCAAAAATCACCCTTCTCATCGAAGTAACCATCCACCAGTGCATACAAAAAAGTATCAATGACGTACAACTTTTTCCAGTACCATATCAGAACCTTGTCTGTCAATATAACCATCTTCAGTAGTCTTCGTAGTCATTCTCTGAGCTGCGAACACTAAGAATTTCACAATATATTCTGGTATATATTTCCTCCTTAAGTGCCAGCTTGACCTCCAGCTGAAAAGTGAGGGAAATGGCAATAAAATTGTTAGTTCCCTTCTAAAATAACTCACCATTATACCTGCAACGACAACAGTCATAAATCTTAAGCTCTAATTCTGAGCTTACAAGAAGCGAAAAATTTCAAAATCCTGAGATGTCATCAAACAATCCCTAAATTTCCAGAAGTAATCTTTAATGAACCACTTCTCTACTTGTGTTTGGCGCATTTTTTGGACCAAATCCTTCTTAGAGCTGCACTGGCACGGTCAAGTATTGTGATGCATCCTTCAGTAATTGTGTCTGAATCAAGGATGTGTGAGACACATATCCTCAGCAGCAAAAGACAAGCAGGATTCCCTTAAGAAACATATACCAATTTGTTTTATATTATGTCAAAATATCACATTTCGACAAAATTACTGAAAACCAAGTCAAATGATACAGGCACAAGTAAAGCTTGATAAATCATCTAATAAAAAGCATCGTGTAGCTAAACCATACAAGCACAAGTAGAGAACCCAATACGCACCAAATTCCAATTAAAAACTAAATACGTACGATGAATCCCCAACAATTAAGTAAAAAATTGTTGCTTAATCTTCATTGTCTACACATTATAAATCACTTTCTTATAAAAAGATTGGAAATTAAATTTTGTTTTCACCAAACTACTCATGTAGGCACTGGAAAATATAAAATAAGCTTCTGATTAAGCAGAAGAAGCATCGAATAATCAAATTATATAAAAAATACAATTATATCTAAGTGTGTTTCCATCGTTACCCACAAATTAGCATGGTGGAAAAAAAACACAAATGGCAAAAGATGTTGTATATTTATCACTGTTACATATCTAGCCTTTATGGAAATAATTAGTGTACATAATTAGTCATATTATCAACTACCAACTGATTGGTGGGATATTAGGTGCCAACTTACGTGGGATATAAGGCATTCAACACCACCTTAATCAGTTCCCCAACGAAAATACATGTTATATATGGACACAAATGTGTAAACATTTTTCATTATCAAAGAGGCAGATAGATACATGTAGAGGTTACCTTAGAGGGGTGCATATTACCCCATCTCACAGTGCGCATTATGGATTGAAAAATCTCATTTGGATTGATAGGCAGAAAGTTCATCATGGAAGTAAGGCCGCGACTGAAGAAATCATGATACATTGGAGAGATTATGAGTGGAACTGCGCCACATGATAGGATGTATTTCAAGCTGACAAATCAAGCATATCCTTCTGCATACATCTTATATCTGCAGATTAGAGAAGCAACATGATGCTGGATAAATGAAACAAATAATGTATAGTTTAAAAAATAGTATAACAGCATAAGTCCAACTCATTCCAAGAAGTCTCGTATTCGTTCAAGAGTGATAAAAAGAGAGTTACTCCCTCAATCAGTTCCTTTGTTGTCAATGACAATTGGCACAAAATTTCTATGATTGCTATACTCTTGGGAAGAAACCATTCCTACCTTAAGAATGCCTAAACTACTGCATACCAAAGAATAAAAGAGTCAATTATCTTTTGCAAGTCATTAGCAACTGCAGGCCATGATACAGAATAGAAGCAGCTATGGTTATCCTATCTGGTAATCCAAACTACATAATAGGGAGTTAAATGTGTTATGGAAGTGACTAATCAGCTTACAGGTACAAAATCAAACTAATAACAAGAACATGCAGTAACTTGAAGCTTAAAGAAAACAATGGAGTACTGCTCTTCGGAACAGCAGCTAACTGAAGCAAAAATCCCATGAACTCTTTCATTCATCTTCAAATTTATCAAAAAGAAAAATCAAAAAAATAATATATATTCAAACTCAAACTCAAACAAAAACATTTTGAAAATCTATCCATTCTACTCAATTTTACCTCCATATTATTGCAGAACTCAGAGCATAATTGCTTGAAACTAACTTTATTAACAAACCCAAAAGCATCAAACTTCACACAACTAACTCCTTTAAGAAACCGAAAAGCATCTAACTTCCCAATCCCCACGTACAACATAAACAACGCGTATCAGAATCAAACTTCTGCGAGTCCTGGTAGTCCTGCAGCAACCCCTCTATCCTGGAGGGAACAAAAACACTACTTTATAGTCACTGTTCAAACTAACCTTCTAGCAAACATAACAAATATCAAGCCAGAATAAGCTAACCTTTTCAACTACTTATATATTCTCTCAGGTGATAATATTTCCGGATTAAATCTTCCTCTAATGCTAAATCTGCATAACAAACAAAATTCAAATTAATAGCGTTAGACCCCAAAGAAACCACTGAAGCTCACCATAGCAGAGCATTATTTGAGACTGGGAGGCCTGCGCATATATATATACACTCCTATACGTACTGTATACACATTATATGTGAGAAATTCAAAGTCACTGGCCACAGGTTGTATATACAATAAGGAAGTATGTAGGTGCTGCATTTTTGAATAAGTATGCATAAGAAACTTTACATGCTTGCTCTAGGATTATATTATTTTCAGTGTCCATATATGCAGACTGAAACATTAAGTGGCTTATATGGTTCGAATGTCAGGTCTCTAGATATGCAATTTTGCATTTGATCTGGTGAAACCTTAATTTGAAACAATTTAGCACATCATTTAAATTTGTAGGTTGTGAATGAAACGACTTCGTCTCAGGTCATAAACAAAAATCACGAGAAGCAAACATGACATAAGGGATTTTTAACAACAGAAGCTTTGACTAACCTTTATAGATTAAGAAAGCTTATAGCTTGAGAAATGGGAGTAACTGGTTCAGTGTTTGGAAATAAAATGAGCCTTATTCTTCACTTCAACTGTAAACTGCACACACAAAAAAACCAACACTGAGTGAGACATTCTATCGAACACTTGTCAGGCACATAAATAAATAATCTAGACTGCACTAAACATCTAACATCTCATAAATCCAGTATTTTAGAATTAAAGGACAGAAAAGAATCCATTGAAAGCACAAAAAAATAAAACCTTCTTTTAGAAATCCATCGAAAAAAGAACTGAAAAAGCTGTAGAAGAACACGGAGGGAAAACTTTAAACTGCTTCAAATGTCTGATTCCATCCCACCCATATATATAGACAACTATGCGTGTATATTATATACATATTCGATCGAGGAGGCTGAAAGTCGCACCGGCCAATCTTTTGGTGGACCCGCAACCGAACACAACGGTTGAGATTGAAGGATTTCACCGACAATCAGATGTGGGGCACACGATCAAGACCAGTGCCTAGACCAAAGGCGGTGAATTGTCGAGAATCACCCTTCAGACGACCACAATCAACTTCTCGAGCATGGAATTTTCGGGCAAAAATCACTGTTCGGGCAAGGGGATGTGGGCCGGGAAGAAGAAGAAAGAGAGAGGAAATAAAGAAGAAAACGGCGTCGTTCTTTCAAACATGGGACGACCATTGTGCCTTGTCCCTTGGGGTTTCTACGTTTTTTTGATTAAAAGAATAAATTCCAAAAATACTCTAAAATTTGTTGAAATGTCAATTTTAGGACCCAATTTATAAAATGGTCAATATTTGGTATTTAATATTCTGAAAATGTACAAATTTTGGACTTTCGTTAAATTCAGCGGTTAGATCATTAATTTTAAGGGTATTTTTGTTATAAACAATTAAATTACATGAAAATATACTAATAAAGTACCGTCGTTTTTACCAATTATGTAAATGTTACACCACACTTTCAAATTATGAAACTTATAACGCACTAAATCAAAGATTTAATTTTCTTACTGTTTGGTTAAACGTAATTTTGAGTTTTATAATTTTGTTAAAAAATAAAAATAGTAATACTTCCTTTGTCTCAAAGTACGGACACTTATGTTGCTTCGACATGACAGTTTAGTACCGTGTCTCATCAGACACGGCACGATACGAAATATGACATGACTGTTTAGTGCTATTTTATCTATTTTGTTTTAAAATTTTCATGTCTTTGTGTCGGATATTAGGATAAGACACGATATGTAATCCGTGTCTGAGTAACATAAACTAACAGTATTATTCAATTTAAACTTTGATCTTATATTTAAATAAATATATAGTTACTAATATTATGATATTTGATATCATTAAATTTATTGCACCATGTAGTATTTAATTATAAAATTTTTATTTACCAATAGTATAAATAAATAAATGTGTTGTTTGTTAAAGTTATGTGTTGGATGGCGTTAAGATATTGCGCTTTCTCTCTCTAGCATTCGCTCCACCTTCTCTCTAAACGCCTAACACCACGCGCCCCCCTTTTATCGACAACAAAGTCATTATTCGCCTGTAAAGGCTTCATTAACAGCCATTTTCCTGTCGGAACCACCACATCATGGCGGATCCACCGCCTCCGGGCGGCGGAACCTCTGCGACTTTACCTAAAAACACACAGCCTTTCTCTTACAGAGATGCTCTGAACAATCAAACCCGCCCCAAACCCACAGATAGAGCCCTGAAATTAAATCCGGTCACAGAATACAAGGGTGAAATAGCTGTGCTGCTTGACGATTCCGACATAGATACTATGTCGGAGCAATTCAACCGGCATCTTGTCGGCAAATTTCATGGTGGAAGACCGGCCCTCTCCTTCATCCGGCATCAGTTCAAAAAAATTGGCTTTTCCGGCGAGGCCACCATCACAGCTTTGGACAGAAACCACATTTTCATTCAATTCGATCACGATGAGGACATCCAGAGGTGCTGGATCAAAAGGAACTGGAACATTGGAGGGTCAAACATGAAGGTTCTTAAATGGACAAGGCATTTCAATATTCATGAGGAACCCCCTTTTGCCCCAATCTGGTTAACAGTTGAGTATCCTCCTTCCTTTTGTCTTGATAGTGATTATATTCCTTTGATTGCAAATGCTTTTGGCACTTTGATATTTGCTGATCCACCGACTCTGAACAAGTCTAGACCATCAGCTTTGAGATTGTGTGTAGAGATGAATCTGACAGGCCAATTCCCAGAAAGAGTCAGATTAGGGTCAAAAACAGAACACTTATGGTGTAATGTTGTGTATGAGAGTCATCCTACCTACTGTACCAAATGCTCCAAAATAGGGCACAAACTAGGTGATTGTAGTACACCAATCCAGCCTCCTGTTCTGAGAAATGTTGAAAAAAACCAAACCGGCTCAAGGTATCAATCACAGTACTCAGTCCAACCACCAAAAATCCCAAAAAACCAAAGCAAGCACATTTCCCAACAGAATGTAACCTCTCAGCCAAACTCCAAACCCAAAAACCAAGAACCAACACTTAAATTTCCAGAAAACCAAACACACAAAATTCTCACCAAGTCCACTGACAATCTCCTGGAAAGATACCAAGGCAAAAGACCAGTGGCAAGGGAGGATGAATTTATGGATGCACTGGATTCTCTTCAAACCTCAGAAGCTGAGTCAAACCCTAGTGATAGAGCCACAACATCCAAAGCTCATCTGGTTTGGAGACCAGTCACCAATCCTACCAAAAGAAACAATTCAAATTGGAAATCCAGTGATGATATCGCCACTGAATTTACTCAGCACAGGGAGCCTCCATCCCCAACTCCTAATAGGCAGGCACTCTCAAAACAATTGAAAGAATTTAAACTGACAATTTCTTCCAAGTTTTCTCCTCTGCAGGAACTACAGGGAGGAAAAGAATCTGAGCCTCAAAACATTTCAGAAGACAGAGAGGAGGTAGTAGAGATTCATGATATCACAGATGAGGAGGAACTGGTCCATAAAGATGCCACTCAGACTAAAGAGATGGCTATAGTTCCATGTGAAGGTGGACCACATCAACCTGCTGTAACTACGACACTGACAGCACAAAAAGCGGCAACTGAGGTACTCCCACCATCTCACTCATTAGTCCCTACAGTTAATAGAACTGACTGTAAGATAGACCACATAGCTGCTGTGCATGAAAATATAAGAAATTATTTTAAAACTCCCAATTTGATTGCACCAAAACCAATTTACTCAAAAATCACTACTCGTTCAAAGAAAAAACAATTTGGTTTTAATGAATGTTAACCTACTGACATGGAATGCTAGAGGAATCCAGGGGTCTCTGTGGAGACTTAGGGATATTATAGTTAGTCATAACATCTCAATTCTCATTCTAATAGAAACAAAACAAAAAAAGGAAAAAATTCATCAATATCAGAGAACACTAGGTTTTCAGCTTTGTTTCTCATCAACAGACTCTAGGACATGGATCATGTTTAAAAATAATTTTGTAGCATCAGTAATCCATGAACATGACCAATTCACTCAATTTCAAGTTACACATCTTACAGCTGATTTTAAATTTATATTATATGCTGTATATGGATATCATGATAGGACAGAAAGATCAAAAATGTATGTTAGAATTTCTGCTTATCTACAAACTTGCATGGAACCAGCTATATTGGCTGGGGATTTTAATGTTATTAGGTCCATTACAGAGTATAGAGGTTCATCCAGCCCTGAGATAAATGGCATCAATGAATTTGATGTTTATTTAATCTCAAATAATTTACTGGATATTCAAACTGCTGGCAATCTTTTCACATGGACTAATGGTAGAAAATTAACCAAAAAAGTGGCTAAAAGACTGGACAGAGTGATTGGGAATAGCAACTGGTTTGCTAAATTTCCTAATTCATCTGTCCAAGTACTTGGGAGATTCCCATCTGATCATAATCCACTCTTATTGGAAATTAGAGCCAGCACAAAGTCATACCCTAAAGCATTTAGGTTTCAGAATATGTGGGTGGATAATTCAGAACTTTTAGAAGTGGTCTCTAATAACTGGAACCTCCCAGTTGATTGTCAGGGAATGAGACAGTTCACTGCTAAACTTTCTAGACTTAAAACTCATTTAAAAATCTGGAATAAAAATACTTTTGGGAACATTTTTTAAAAAAAGGAAAAAAATAGAACTGGAAATTATGGATCTTGAAAAAATACATGACATCTCTTCCAGTAATACTGATTTGCTACTTTTATCAAAAGCTAATGCTGAAATGGCTAGAGTAGTCCACCTAGAACAAAAATTTTGGCATCAGAAATCTAGGAAGAAGTGGTTGTCAGAAGGAGACCAGAACACTAAATTTTTCCATAATAGTGTAAGGGATAAACATGCTAGACTTGGTATCTCAAAAATATGTAATGACCAAAACCAATGGCTCACAGATCAGGATAAGATAGGACAGGCAGCTGCTAATTTTTACCAGAAACTCTTAACAGATGATAATTTTGACCCTTCTGGAAAGGATTTATTACACTCCTTAAAATACATTCCAAGTATTATTTCTGAACAGGACAATATTTCCTTACTTAAACTGGTAGAAATAGAAGAATTGCAATAGGTTGTATTCAGTTTGGGAGAGCACAGTGCCTCAGGACCAGATGGTTTCAATGGCACTTTCTACAGGAAATGTTGGGAAATAATCAGCTCTGATCTTCTGATGGCTGTGAGGGAATATCAATGTGGAGTACCAATTCCAAAAGCTATAAGCAGTACACTGATCACTTTGATTCCAAAGGTACAGACTCCAGTCTCCTTTTCAGATTATAGGCCTATTAGTTTGTCTAACTTCTCTAATAAAATCCTATCTAAAATAATGACAGAGAGGCTAAAACCTATAGTGGGTAAATGCATCTCAGAGGAACAATCTGCTTTTATTAAGGATAGAGAGATCTCTGACAATATACTAGTAATGCAGGAACTGGTCAGATTATTAGATAAATCAAATCAGAGTCTGAATGCAATAATGATGTTAGACATGTCAAAAGCATTTGACAGGGTATCTTGGCCTATGTTGAATTCCTTGCTGTTAAAATATGGCTTTCATGGTCATGTGGTCTTTTTAATTTTAAATAACATTAGATCAGCCTGGTTCTCAATATTGGTTAATGGTACACCCTATGATTACTTTAGAGCAACTAGAGGCCTTAAGTAAGGAGATCCATTATCTCCAATGCTCTTTAACTTTGTCACAGAACTGCTTAATAGAGGCTTAAAGTGCATGTTTCAATATGGGTATATCGATAGATTTAGTATGCCATTAGGGACTGTCCTGTTATTCACCTGTCTTATGCAGATGATACAGTGATTTTCTTGAAGGCTACTAAGAAATCTCTGCAAAATTTTGCGTCCTTTATCCATCACTATCAAAGGCATCAGGTCAGCTTGTCAATTTCAACAAAAGTGCCTTTTATGTGGGAGGTAAAACAAGTACTGTAAGAACCACTTTAATAGCTGATCTTACTAACATGATTCAAGGACATTTTCCTTTTCAATATCTTGGGGTATCAATATATAAGGGGAAAAAACTTAATGCATATTTTCAGCCCCTTATTGAGAAAATAAATCACAAGATATTGAACTGGAACAATAAATTTCTGAATATGGCAGGGAGGATTATCCTGGTAAGACATGTTTTAGCCTCAATACCTCAGCAGACATGGTGTGTCATGTCACCAACAAAGCACATCATCTCAGAAATAGAGAGAGTCTGCTCTCAGTTTCTTTGGGGCAAGACTGAGTATGGAGACAAGAGACACTGGATGTCATGGCAATCACTGTGCTACCCCAAATCTCAGAATGGCTTCTCCTTCAAGTGTCTCCACTCAGTAATGGACAGCTATTCCCTGAAGCTCTACTGGAAGCTACAAACAGGTAATACTCCCTGGTCAAGAATTATTTGGTCAATGCCTAAAACTTATAGATCCTCTGACCCCTGGAAGAGAGTGTTATCAATCACCAAAATAGCTGAGAAATATACTAGAGTATTGGTGGGAAATGGGGAGTGTAGTTTCTGGAGAAGTAATTGGACAGGCTCAGGATTCTTAATAGACAGATGGACAGAAAATCACACTCCATTCAGTGACATGTCAGTCTCTCAGTTTCAGTCAGACAGAACTAATATACTTCAATCACTAGCTATAGGACTGGACTCAGACATTTTACATATGCTCTCTGCTTCTCTAACATTTTTTGACAGGAAGGACCATATGGACTCCATCAGAGACAGGTAAGTTTTCCATATCTTCAGCATATAAACTAACTCACAGTAATAGAAGAGATATGCAGTCCATGGAAAAGGTATGGAACCCAATGCTCCCCCCTAAAATCTCTATTTTTTGCTGGAAGCTAATAAATTATTTCATCCCTTTTGATGAGATACTGAGAACATGGAAAATAACAGTGGTATCAAAGTGTCCATTCTGCTGTTCAGAAGACTCTATGACACACTGTTTTTTAAAATGCACATATGCTCAACAACTGTGGTCAGAGATTTTTCAAACACTAGGCATAGGGTTTAAAGCATTTGGTCATATTTTTGATGCAATGTCCTGGTTCTGGTCACTCTCTATGTACTCAAAAACAAAAAATAAAGCTTGCCATATCCTTTCAAGTATTTTAGTCTGGGTATTGTGGAAACAGAGATGTGACTACCTTTATGATAATAAACCTGTAAATGTAAATGGTATGAAACTGCAGATACATAAAATTGCAATCTCTATTTTCTCAGTGCATGTTCAGATACCTGGCCCTGATTGTGGTAATATGGAGTCAAAAGGTTATTTTCACATTAAAGGGACACCTAAACAGAAATTGATTAAATCAGTGAAATGGAAGCCCCCTGATATAGGATATAAATTAAACACTGATACTTCTTGTCCAAATTTAAATCATTCCACAGGTGGTTGTATTATCAGAAGTGCTTCAGGAGTAGTCTGCATGCTAGAAATTCAGAAATTTCAGGGAATTGATGACCCTTTAGTCTCTGAGTTAAAAGCATGTGTTAGAGGGATAGAATTATGTATGCAAAATCATTTCCTTCCACTGACTGTTGAATTGGATTGCTTACAGGGAATCAAGATAATCAGAAAGCAGATATGTGCACCATGGAGAGTACAAAGAATGATGTGGAAACTATGGGAACAAACAGATGGCAAACCAATTCAGTTCCTTCATGCTTACAGAGAATCAAATCAAGCAGCTCATTTACTCTCAAGGTTGGCCTTAACAAAGTTGTCAACACCTCAGAATCTCTCTCTCATACACAGCCAACTCCCATCTGACATAATAAGTGCCATCAGCAAGGATGCAAGTCTGCTGCCATCATTCAGATCAAGGGAATAGGGCACTCTCACAATCTCAGAAATCTGTTGCTCATAACAATGGCTGCCCACTGAGTTTTTGGCTTCTGAAAACCTGGCTTTTTGATTATTCTCATAGGGGATGAAGGTGTTCCAAGGGGTAGGAACACTAGGGTTGAGGATCATCAATCAGATAGTTTTCAAAGGCAAAAACAGATGTGGTTACTGCCTCTAAATAGATTTCTTTCAGTTCACAATACTCACTCTCATGTAATCGGATATTTTTATTTTTTTCACAGCATGGCGAAGCTAATAAAATCCATCTCACCAAATGGTGAGTTTTAATTTTAAAAAAAAAAAGGCGTGAAAAATTAATTATTCAATTTAATTTGAACCGTTCCCATCTCATATTCTATTCTATCTACCATTTTGTGCCTTGGCCGTGGGACGAGGCACACAGTGGACAGTGCTCTCCACCGGCGAAGGACACACAGTACGTTTTCACTATTGGAATCTGTGCCGAAGGACATCTTCAAATTTTCAAACCACACCTTCCCTCTTTATCATTTGTCTCCATGCATACAAAAGCTGATAATCAATCTGCTCATATTTCTGAGTCCATTCACATGATTCACCTAAACTGTGGTCATTGGATACTGAAAAGAACACAGAACATATAAAGGCATGAAACTTTTACCAAAAACCACAAGTCCTTGACACCCCAATTTCTCCAAAATGAAAAACCACTTCAATATTCAGAGGTATTTATGGTGTACTGTCAAACTTTAAAATCTGGCTAATATTCTCGATCTCCACTGACTTGAATACCCTATAATTCATATTCATAGCTGAAGTGAAGTGCTTATAACAATTCAACTAATGAGGGATCAAACTCATAATCTGATTGTGAATCACAAAATGATGAATATAAGCATAAAAATGAAGGAGATTGCACAAACTTGGTTATATTACAGCAATGTTAGGCTAACAAAGATACATAATCAGACAGAAAACAGAAGTAAATATGGTTCATCAAAGCAAGTCCCTTCAAGATTCAAGGAACAAGAGCCAGAAACTAAACTAACATGAGAAACAGCGCAAATACTACATCAGATCTGTTCACCTGCAAAATGGAAATGATTGGAGGTCCGTTATATAAGAACTTTAAGCAAAATCAAGCTAATAAGAAAAGAAGTGGAATGGAATTTACCATAATCATTGATCTTTATTTCTTGCAGCTTCTCCATCTGAGAAACTTCTTCTCCATTTCCGATGGACTGATTCGGACAGGTTGAACGCTGATCTTCGACGCATTGATATGAAAATCTACTCAGAGCAGCAAGTTCAGAGCCTAGATTGGTAATCCTTCTCCTACGATCTTCAAGCTCCTGTTGAAACTTCTCCAGGTTTTTCTCCTTCAAAGCAACCTCTTTTTCTCTGGAATTAACAGAGCTTAGTTCTTTCTCCAAAGATTCAAGCTCATCTTCCTTAATCTTTAAAACATTTTCCCTACTCTCTACTCTCTCCTGTAAAATGTCAAGCACAGCTATCTGAGCCTCCATATTTTCCTGAAGTGCAGAAAGCATAGTTTCTTTTTCATCCAAACGCTCCTCCCTTGAATCAAGATCATCTTTCTTCTCTTCCAAGCGCTTCCTCTTAAGCAAAAGCTTTTTCTCGGTCGAATCGAGATCCGTAACCCTTTTCTCCAACTCTCCCTCTTTGGATTTAAGCGTATCACGCCTACAATCAAGAGCATCTTCCTCCAGACTAAGCTCATCCTCCTTCCTATTCAACAAATCGCCCTTTTCAGCAAGCTCACTCTCTTTGGCAATAATATTAATCTCCCTTGTTTCCAAGAACCTTTCTTGCTCACCCAGTTTATTCAACAAATCGCCCTTTTCAGCAAGCTCACTCTCTTTGGCAATGATATCAATATCCCTTGCCTCCAAGAACCTTTCTTGCTCGCCCAGTTTATTCAACAAATCGCTCTTTTCATCGAGCTCAATCTCTTTGGCAATGATATCAATCTCCCTTGCCTCCAACAGCCTTTCTTGCTCGCCCAGTTTCTTGACCCCTTCATCAACGTCAGCTCTCCTGGAATTCAGTTCTTCGAGATCGCGGCGTAGGGATTCTTGCGCCAGCTTCAACCGCTCCTCTCTGGTTTCGAGGTCTCTGAAGCATTCAGCCATGGAGGCCTTGGTGGACCCCATTTGGAGCATTGCATCATCCCAATTCCGCACCAGCAAACCCATCAAGCTATGGAGGCTATCCTGCCTCTCTTTACCCAGTTCCATTAACGCTGCTAAGCCCAGATCTTGGTTCTCCATTTTTTCTGTGAATTTCGAAGCTCACGCGGTCTCTCTGTCAAGAAGAAGAGGTGTCTCTTGGAATGGTGTCTAGATTAGGAAAGGCTATTTGTTCAGGGGTTCTTGTCACTTTCCTTTTCTGTGTATGAGGAGTCTGAGGCATTATTTAATGGGATGAAAGAAGTGTCTTGACTCGTCTCCAAAGTGTTACACATAATTTAACCCTTCAACTCGTAATAATATTACAAATCTACCCCCGCTCCCACTAGTTAGAATAATTTATTTTTAATGTTCATTTCATTCAAAATACGCTTGGATGCAAATAATGCAATTGACTTGTTACACCAGTCGATATAAAATGCAATTCAAGGCCTACGTAAAAAAGGCAATTTGAGGTTTTACAGCTTTCAAGTTCTTGAATTCAGAAAAATAGGAGTATTTAGGAGTCAGATTGTCGGTTGACTAATTGTAATACTAGCTGATTTGACAAAATGATTGTATAAACGTGTTTGATAATTTTAACTGATAGCTTATAGAGTTGGTCTCTGGACTAAATTACAATATGGAAGGAGGTCCTTATTTACAAATTTTGGAAAAAATACTATTCACGGCACTGTTCACGCGCACTGTTCACACAAAGAATATGTACTCAAATCAATTAATATAATTTCTGTATTTTAAACACTTGTAAACACAAAAGAATTCAGGTTAGAAAGAAAAGTTTTCATATTATAAACATCAGATTTTAGGTACTCCCTTTGGTCCAGCTGAGTTTGCAGAGAGAAAGGAGGAGACTTTTTTTTTACCGTGTAAAATTACGAATTTGCCCTTTAAAATTTTAACTTATTACTTAATATACCCAGCCCACCCAACAGCACCCTCTGCAACTCACCCTCTGCAACCCTCTTCAACAGCAACACCACCGCCCTCCGTCTGCAACCACCACCAACTATCCGCCTTTGACCCCTCTCAAACTCAATAAAATGAACAAAAATATCAATCGACCACCAATCAACAAATTCAACCCCAAATTTTACCAATTGAACATTAGATCCACACACCTCCTTATAATCAACCAAAATCCCTAAAATTTGACAGAGGCCGCGAATTTCAAGAAGACCGTGGAAATCTGGCGGTTTCCGATAAGATTCGTTGGATTAATCCACATATTCCGGTCGGCGGAATTCTAAATCCGACCGGAGGTGCTGCTAGTGACAGAAAAAAAGAAGTTAATATGAAGGGAGAGAAAGAGAGATGGAAGAGTGAGAAAAAAAGTAGAGAAGAGAGACGGAAGAGATGGGAAAAAAAGTGAACAGGGAGGGAGAGAAATAAGGCTGGATAAGGCTGGAAGAGAGAAAAAAGAGATAGGGGTAATAAGGTCTTTTAAAATGTTAAATATTTCCTAAAATAGAAAGTGTGCATATTCAGGTGGTACAGCTTAAAAAGGAAAGTATGCAGATTCAGTTGGGACAGAGGGAGTACATAAAAACTAGGGTGTTTAGGTTAAATAATGTTGTGTTAAGTATAGTCAAGTTTCACCAAAGTTTTCAGCCTAAAAATTCATATTTCACAATCATCACAGTTTTCAACCTAAATAATCAAGTTTCCCAAAAATCACAGTTTTCAGTCTAAAAAATCAAGTTTCTACAATCACTCTAGTTTTCAGCCTAAATATTCAAGTTTTCACAATCTTCACAGTGTTCACAATAAATAATCAAGTTTCGCAAACACCGAAGTTTTCAACCTAAACAATCAAGTTTTCACAATAAAACAGTTTTCAACCTAAACAATCAAATTTTACAACCACCACAGTTTTCAGCCTAAATAATATAGTTTCTACAATCACTGTAGTTTTCAGCCTTAATAACCAAGTTTTCACAATCACCGTTTTCACATTAAAAAATCAAGTTTTACAAACACCACAGTTTTCACAACAAATAATCAAGTTTCAACACAGACAAGAAGCCTAGTTTTCAAGTTAAAACACATAAAATTTCATGTGCAGACAGAAACCACATTAAGCAGTCTAGTTTTCAAGATAAACACATAAAATTTCAAAACAAGACAGAATCCACATTAAAAAGTCCAGCTTCCAAGATAAAGACATAAAACTTTATAAGCAGAAAGACATCACATTAAACAGTCTAGTTTTCATTGTAAACTGAGCACTAATCAACACGATATATAGATAATCAAGTTTCAACACAAATCAACACAACCGAGCGCTAATCAACACGAATAAACTGAATGAAAACAACACAATCAATACCTGAAAAACCTACGCGACGGTTCTGTGGCGGCGCGTGCGATTTTTTAGGTTGAGGAGGCGGCGACGTTTAATCGATTGAGAGTTCTCGGCGGCGTCGGTGACGACGGCGACGAGATGGAGCGGGAGTTGGCTTGCGTGACTGAGACTCAAAATCAGGTATCTCGGGGATCCGCACCGGGAGGAGTTGGGAATTCCGATGAGCCGAACCGCCATTCCGGCGTGGCGATGGCGAACGGCAATTCTGACAATCAGATCGTGAAGGTGTACCAGCGGATGAAGAAGTATAAGGCGAATGGTGTCAATTGTGACACCAGTGCCCTAGCTTTGCTGGTTCAAGTAAGGCGGCGGCGGTGGTGCCAAAAATCGAGGCCCCAAGCGAGCCGCGAGTGGAGGAGCCGCCGCCGGAAAGGGAATCCGACAAGAGTGAACTGGTGGAGGTGGAGGTTGTGCAGGAGGACGGGGCTGGATTGGAAATTGAGAGGGCGAAGCGGTGTGCTCGGCGTAAGGATGTGATGGTGGCGATGAATGAAACAGATTTGGGAAAAGGATATATATATATATATATATATATATATTTGGTATATATATTTGCAGAAAAGGATTTAAAGAACACATATTTACAGAAAAGTCTCCGCTTCCATAATTCCTTTGCATATAGACCCCGTCTTTTCTTATTTTAATTGCAAAAATAGGCCGTCTATATTATAGCTATAATATAGACGGTCTATTCCAAGACTAATATTAGCTTATATGTATCTGTGTAATCAATTTTGTAAAATAACATTTATGGACGTAAATATATTTTACTACTTACTCACTTGTTAAATATGTATATTTCTTTTCGATCACTTTATATTATAAGTGAAATAGAAGTATTGTAATAATTTAAATTAAATGATCATATAATGCACATTTCCATGAGATTTATAAAAACAATTTTGAAAACCAAACATTATAAGTTAGTTTAGAAATCTCTTCAAGTCTTTCTCTCATTCCAAATGCTGATGGTTGCATGAAAAAAATTCTATTTCAGCGTAATTTTAATGAAATGTTAATAATGTTACAGTGAAAAAATTAGAAGAAGTAAATAATAATGTTATAATGAAAGTTTCACCAAATTAATCCAAAATCAGTAATTGATTGAATATAACGCAATTTGAAAAATATACCTTGAAATTAAAAATTTTGAATCCAATAAAAGTTGAATAAATTGCAATGGATAATTAAAAAATACTCGAACACTGGAGGAATTTTGAGAATGGGACTTAGGTTCATGGAAGGCGAGAATAAAAAAGTACTAAAAAGGTATACATAATTGTTGATTGAACATAGAAAACATATTACATTTTTTAGTTTTTTGGAAATTAGTTTATTGAGCAAAAAATGGTTTATTAAACACTAAAATTAGTAATTTGACAGTCTAATCAGCTATTTTTTCTCAAATAAATTAATTTGAGTCCACAAAATTATTTTCCAAACATTCCCGTAGTTAAATTAATTAACAGCAAAGATGTTGCTGCTTACACTTTTTTTCACCAAGGTGAGAGGCTTTTCATTGGGTATTTGGGCTCCCCACACCACACCCTTCAAATAATAATAACAAGAAAAAAATGCGTACATAATCCTGAATTTTATGTTATGTGTAATTATAATCCTCAGTTTCTGTTTTATGCAATTATAATCTTAAATTTATATTTTGATCAAATTCCAAAGATTGATTATCGGAGATTATAGGAAAGACGATCTTAATCCTGTATTAAAATTAATTTAAAAAATTAGATTTATGAAAAGATAATTATATCCCTCGCTTTCATTATCCTATAGGACATTTACTCCTCTCCTTCTATTTCCCGCTCTCTAACGTACAGAGGCTCGGCACGAATTCCTCTATGGCGAATTCTTGGAACAGTAAACCCTCGTAAGGGAAAGCTTTTGTTCACCGATAAAGCATTGTTTATTGCAGGTGCTGTTGGGATTACTGTTATTATCGGGTGAATTGGCGCTGGTACTCTGACTTCTCGGAACAATGGTAATTTCATACAATTCTCAAGATTTGTAATGGTTTTATTCAATTGGGGGTATTTCGAAGGTATTTTCGTCAGTTTGAGACTCGTTGAAAAATCCTAATTGGGTTGATTTAAATCAAGGGTTTTGAGATAAAGTTTGGGTTTTGAAAAGGCTTGTATATATTGAATGCAAGCTCTTAATGAATCCATTTTATGTCTTTTTAATGCATCTAATTTGATAAAGTCTGTGTCTTTTTGGAATAGCTTAACCTCAGATTATGAATATGGTGTACTGGAGTTCATGAAAATTTAGGTTGATTAGTCTTGAGTGGTCTTTCTAACTCCTTATACCTCGAGTGCAGATAAATGTGACTGGATGTTGGAACATGATTGAGTTTGATTACTCTTGCCAAAAATTTATAACTTTATGTTCTTTTAAGTTGCAGGTTTTAGTTTTAGTTTTTAAAGAGTTTGTATATTTTGAATACACTCTCTGTCTTTTTTATGAATCCATTTTAGGTTTCATGTTCTTTAGTTGGTGTCCTTCTTTTTTTTTTGTTGAATCACCATATTTGTTGGTTCATAAATAATGTGAATGATGAATCCAGTTGGTTTTAAAAATGAAGTCCTGCTATTATGCATTCAACCAACACCTTTAAAATGGTTTCGATTTGGTTTAAACATGTTGTGAATTTTTACCATTCTTTTCTAGGATTCACTTACTTGGACTATCTCTTTAATCCTAAGAAAAACCCTTTATATTACAATTTGCATTCTTCTGAACACTGCATCTTCTTGTTACTAGAATTTTAATTAAATTCTTATATAAAACAATCAATTTGACTTTTGAAATCTGACATGCTCAAGCTACTTGAAGTGAAACTCCCTATCTTATTAGCTTTTGTATGAGGGCTATTTTTCTTCCTCTGGTTTAATGTATTTGTATGATTGGCACGTAGCGAAGAAGTCTACAGTTTGAAACTCGTTTATGGAGAGTTGTGGAAGGCGTTGGATGGTATAGATCCGGAAAGATACTCTTTAGTAGTACTGAAGTCAGATTTCAGTGAGATATTCATGGGTGATGCCGATGCTTGGAAGAACTTGGATGTAGAACTGAGTAATTATCCCCCCGCTAAGGTGAGAAAGAACGAGGTTTTGCATAATGATGGAGATCTTATGAGAATGTTTAGTTTGTTTAGCAAGCACTTCTTGTAGTGTATTGTGAAGTGCATGAAGATGGTTTTTGGTTACCCCTGTAACGCAAGCTACAAATGAAATAAACCAAAGGAAGGCTGCTCGAAAAAAAATAGATTATGTGGGAATTAGTTATGAGAGTGGTGTCCGGATGCAGGGTTCCATGAGTTTAGAATAAAACCTTGAAGCTGGTGAGGTTGAAGTGCCGTTAAATGTTTTGAATGTGGTGAAAGACTGGAAGAACTATTATACAGAATATGGTAGTGAAAATGAGGATGATGATGGACATGATATAAGTGAGAATTTTGATGGTGATTTTGAGAACGAATCTTACAATGAAGGGGATTATCATCCTTTGAGAAAGTGCTTGAACAAGTTGCAATTTCAATTCAGAGAAGGAGAAGATATTGATTTTAGGATTGGAATGATTTTTGAAACACAAGAAGACTTCAAAAAGGCATTAATAGAATATACAATCCAAGAGGGATTTCAGATAAAGTACAAGAAAAGTTATAGGCAGAACGTCACAGCTAATTGCAAGACTGAACCTGGCACCTGGCGCATACATGCTGCTGCATTTCCCGATGGCTTGACGTATTCCATAAGGACCCTTACTGATGAGCATGCTTGCAAATTGGATAAACGTCTTGCCGCACCACTGGAATGGGTTGTATCGAAAATTCTATGAGTTAATAATATGACTATGTGATTTATTTTCTTACAATTACACTTTGATTTTAGTAATATGTTAAATATATATAAACTTGCATTTATTTGTTAATAGGGATTGGAACCTGCTATAACCGATGCATTACCAAGTGCATACCAACGAAAATGCAGTAGGCATATTTATGCAAATTTTAGGAAAAAACATCATGCAGTAGTCATGAAAAAGTTGTTCTGGAATGCATCAGTGGCCTATAATGAGAAGGACATTAATGAGGCCATGGTAAGTATAAAAAATTTGTCTGTTGAGCCATACGAGGCCCTTGAAAAGATTGATAAGAAAATTTGGGCAAGGCATTGTTTCTTAACCTCTCTAAAGTGTGCCAATGTGATAAACAACCCCTATGAATCCTTCAATAACTGGTTGGGTCACATTAGAAATCTCCCTATACATGTTTTGTTTGAAGAACTTCGTAGTAAGGTGATGTGTACGATGAAATCAAGATATGCAGCCTCTCTTAGGTGGACTTCTAAAGTGTGCCCTAGAACTAAGGAGATACTTAAAACTGTGATTAGGCAAGGGAGGAGATTACATGTATTTGGGAGTTGTGATACAACATTTGACGTTGTAGACTATCAAGTCAAATACACAGTGAAATTGGATGAAAGGACTTGCTTGTGTGGGGTGTGGGATCATAGTGGAATGCCCTGCAAACACGCTTCTACTGTTCTTCTCATAAAGGGTTTGGATTTGGAGGATTATTGTGATCATATGCTAACTAAGGACCATTTTCAGAAAGCCTATGCATATAAGATAAACCCTGTACTTCATCCATCTTTCTGGCCAGCAAGTGACATCTCCCCATGCAACCCTCCAAAGCTGAAAAGGCGAATTGGTAGGCCGAAAACAAACCGAACTAAAGAGGACAGGGAGGATGATGGTCCAAAACGTTCAAGCACTCACAGATGCAGTAATTGTAAAGAGTTTGGCCACAACATTTTGACATGGCAGGGGGTTTAACAGCAAAAGAGAAAAAACAATCGCAAGCGGAAAGCTGATGCTGCACTTAAAAATGATCATGGCTCACAAGTTAATAATGGTGTGACAAAACGAGCAAGGAAACAATTCTTATAATCTATTTTCTTTGAATGATGTTTGTTTTGATTCTTTCCCTATAAATTAATCATATCTTAGAGATGATGACTTGCCATTTTTTCCATCCAATTGAACTAGCAATTCCCAAGAATAACGAAGGAGCTAGTTCAGAAATTAATAATGTTATGTCATATTTTATTTGTGGGAGTACATGGATTGATAGATGACACTTGTACCACTATATTGTGGTTATGATAGCATGAATTTTAATTCACTTGTACCCTTCATTCTCTATTTAATTTTTGCAGGATCTAGGTTACCACGAGGTCTCCATCACCATGGGTGATTTTCCAGGCACAAGCCGAAAGAAACTCATAACAAAAAGGTATACAAAAAAAAGCAATCAACATTGAACCCTATATCGACACAATTACAGAGAAGGTATATCTTGAATATTATATTATGGACGTATTTTTGCTGTTGTGCCTGGAAATTCTCCTGGCTATTTTTCTGATATTTTGTGCCTTCAAATTCAACAGCCTGGGGAAATCGACCTAGTAGAAGCACTTGTTACTGAACCGTCTAGGAATGCAAATGGAATTCATGTTGCTTATGCCGCCAGGTCAACAGAAGATAAGGTATTTATCATCAGTGAGAAACTGCCTGAATTTGGTTAATTAATACACTCTTATACATGCTCTATGCTATCAGGACAAGCAAATTTTGGAGGAAACTTATGACTCTAGTCTTGAACCCTTAGACTCAAATATTCATAGCGCACATGAAGATCAATCACATCATGATGAACCGGCTTGTGAAATTGACCAGTTTTCGTTCCCAAATTATGTTCGACTGGATTTTGAAGGGCTAATGGTCAACGTTCTTGAAGATTATGAGGGTGGCATACGTAATACAATTGCTGCTCTAGTGAAGGAATCAAGCTCTCAACCTCAACGTCCCAAGACCAGGTTTACCAAAGGCAAAAAGAAATCTTCATCACAAGACTGATATGAACTTTTGTAAATCCTAACTTTATTGCATCTTTTGCTAATAGGTTCAATTGATAGATTACAATTGAAACCATAACAATTATTGAGCTAATACATTTGTAGTAGGGTCGTATGCAAACTCTCCATTCCTATGTTTATGAATGATGATCGATACATTTGGGAGACATAGTTCTATCTTAGCCATGTTTAAGATACTTTAGCACTTTGAATGCTTGATGGATGAACTAGTAGACAAATTTGTCTTAGTTCACAGGTTAATAAAATTTGCACCATTTTTCTATTACTTCATATTCTTGATGAATGCAACATAAGCTTATTTGAACTTGGTTTACCATTTTGTTGGTCTATATATTGTAACTAGTAATGCAACATAACCAAAGTTGAACAATTTCAATAAACTAGATGGATTAATCTAATTCATACACAAAATCAATAGAGTGGATACATAAATGAATGTTCAAATTTACTGACCATGTTACTACAACACCCATTAACATTCAACAAATAATCAAATGAGCACTCGCAAACCGCATACTGATTGCTTTATTAGAATCCAAACCGTTATTCCGACAACGATAAGGGGATCATAATATATTCACGCCTCATTATTCCCACTCCCAGTAGAAACACTTATAGTGACGCGGTTCTTGCTAACAGAGGGCTTCAAAAACCTTGAGGAATCGCTCCCTGCGGTTTTCGCCAACGTCGAAATAGAAGACCTTGGTGTCGAGCTGTAGCTCTTTGTTGAAAATTTTGAGGTTATTAGAATTGACGCAGTGATTGAAAAGATCGAGGAATCATGGAATGCAGTCAAAGGGTATGATGATGGTGGAGTAGGTGGCATAGGTCGTCTCGAATATCTTGAGGTACCAACTCCTATGGTTCTTCTTGAGATCAAAGTAGAAGAGCTCTTGCTCCACCTACAGACTCTTACACACCAGCTCCACGTGTTGCCATCGTCACCGCCACCGCCACCGCACACCGGATTCCCCTACATCAGCCCTGCCGCCCCAATCCCCAACCGTCGATTGAAATCTAAATAAGGGTTTTGAAATTTCTTCATCGTCAATATGTATGAAAGAAGGTGGAACACAATTTATAGGGGCATTTTTGTCTGAAAATTATTAGTTTAAACATTAAGGGTAATTTTATCTTTTTACACAAGTTATGAGCCGGAATTAAGCAGTGAAGACGTCGAAGGTTATGATTCAAAAATTATTGACTAATAGAGGGTTATAATCGCACATATAAAGAACTGAGAGTTATATCTGCACGTAACAAAGAATTCAGAATTATATACGCATTTAACCCTAATAACAAATGTTCATTAAATAGAATCACCCATAAGCTAGACTCCATAAGCTACACCCCTACTTTTTTTACTGGAAGGGGATTAAGGCTAACATTTTCAAAAAAAAGAGAGTAAGGCCAACAACTTCCATACAAAGTATTTCTTAATTATAGGGTTTTGATCAATTTTAAGTCCCAACAATTCTCTAAGGGTGTGTTTGGTTGTTAGAATTGGAATTGGAATTGATATTCTAATGCCATAGAATTGAAATAGATAATTAGTGTTCAAATATTTTATGAATTCTAGTGTTTAGCTAACACTAGAATTACTTAAAACTTAAGATTGTAACCCAATTCTTGTGTTTGGATAACTAAAATATTGACATGGAATTAGAATTGTAATTTGTTAATTTGTTACTTTGTTTCTTATATTTTATTTTTCATTCTTTATTTTGCAATATTGTTTTCATCATTTGCATAAAATGTGAAAAAGATCTTATAAAAGGTCATATTTTTAAATTGATAATCAGAAAGGAACATCAAATGGAAGAAACATCAAATTAATCTTTGTGGAAGAAACATGCAAGAACAAATCTTGCAGAATGCAGCTTCTTTCTTGCATCCACCAAGCTATTTGGATGATGAGCTACAATAATATGCTCATCTGAGGAACATTGTAGCTGTCTTCGATAAACCTTTCTTGCATCAGTAACTGGCGGCTGAAAGCCTGCTGTTGGAGGTGCTTCTTTGTTGGCCAAGTAGGCGGCTGCTTCAACTGCAGCAATGGCTTCCATTGCAGACTTCTGAGCAGCTTCAGCAGCTGATGCTGAGTCTTGGAAATGATAAGCATTTCTTTCTACAGCACCTGAATGCCTTTTTGTTCCCAAACTGTCCCTGACCAATATTAAAGAGCATACATTTCAAATGTGTTTCAAAATTAGGTATACCCTACATATGCTTATAAGGTATCCTGTCCCTGACCAATATTAAAACATTTAAGAGCATACATTTCAAGTGTGTTTCAAAAATAGGTCTACCCGACATACGCGTATAACTTTTTAGATGGTTTGTTGATAGCCTTGACAGGTAAGCTGGAAGCACTGCGGAAAGCACTTGGTCCTTTGCTATCTCTTTCAAGACTTTCAGTTTCACTTCACCTGATGGAGTTTTTACTGACAGCTTCTCAGAGAGCTGCAAAATTAGACCCAACTTCAAGATCAATGGAAACTAAACAGTGATCACATCCATCAGTAGGAATGTGAAAGATACGAGAATTTTTATGTATAGATCAGAGAAATGTGAATGCTACAAGTATCATCATCTTAGAAAATTCACACTTTCACAGTGCAATATATATATACATATATATATATATATATATATATATATATATATATATATATATGTATATATATATGTATAGATCAGCAAATGATATCATGCATCATTCTTCGTCAAATTTATCCAGAAAGTGTTCATCATTTACGTACATTACAAAACAGTAAAAATCAAGGCATGAACATCAAATCAATCCAGTCCACAGTTTAATCAAAGCAACAGACCCATGCTAGACTGTGCATCAAATTAAACTTATGCATCATTGTACTAGAGCTCTCACAGGGACGATCAAGACCACGACTCTTTTTGGACTTGAGTAGTAACATGTTGATTTACATTAACAAAACTTGTAATAGAGACATCAACTTGTAGAAATGCCATGCCAAATGGTTACTAGTATAGTTTGAACAAATGAGACAGTTTACTCCAAATTTCCAGATCAAAAGGATTCCTTTATCTCCAGAAGCTAAATCCTAAATTTAAAAAGAGCTAATTTACTCCATCTCCTAATTAGTATTATCACCCTGCACCATCAAAACCATGAAATCATCATCCCATCATAAACCCTTCTTCAAAAGAATCAATAACCAAGAAAAAACACAAACACTTATCGAAACAATTGGTACATACAAATCAAATTCAGATACTAACACAAAAAAAATTGATATTTGTTTTTACAAAAAAAAAAAAAGTTGAAGTAAAAAAAAAGGGGGGGGGGGGGGGTGAATGGAGCTCGGATTACCTGTTGAGCTGAGATTATGATCAAACACAATCTGCAAGTGAAAGAGGTTTAATTTATACCTGTTGAAAGATATTTTGATCAGACACAATCCCTTAGGTACCATTGGTTTCTGCAGAACATGCTTTTCCATCTCCTGCTTATTGATAGCCTCTCTTCTTAAGCTCCTACTCCTTTTCCATCCTATTCTCGACTTCAAGACATTTTCCACCAATAATTAATTATAAGAACACATTCTTACCTTAAAAATTAATATGAGTTTCCAGAGATTCACCAAATATGGCTGACGAACCAGCTCAAGAATTCGTCGGAGCTGGCCATCGACAAGGACAACCTCCACTTCTCCGACCTGATCCAGAAGATGCACTTCTCCCAACCCCACTGATCAGAATGATCAGTGAAGAAGCATCGCCCATATCAGCCGATGAATAATGGTGAAGTTCCGGCCATGAGAGGTATTTTCGCATATGATATGGTACCGGAGAACGTCAGAGACTTCGTCGGAGGAGCGGTGCGCGGACAGATCGGCTCTAAATGATGGAATTGGGAACGGGGAAGTTCATGGAGACCAGATCTCTGGCGACGGAAACTCGAAAGGATGAAGAAGAAGACGGGAAGATGTCCAGACCCATTTTTCTTATAACCCGAAAAGGATCCGGAATAGGACCCGCGACATTTTGAGAGTTTAAAATTGAGATTGGAAAACTTTTGTGGCATGAAAATATTCAAGTCATGGAATTCAAGGCAACATAATATTGTAATTCCAATTCTTTGTCAAAATTTTTGTTCTGCCAAACAGTATAATTTACCCAATATCATAGAATTTGAATAGTATGGCCCAATTATATGCAAAACAAACACACCCTAAGCACATTTTACGTTAGATTCTATTTGAGAAGGATTTGGGTCCTTGTATTTGTAGAGATAAATTGAACGTTTATAGATGGAGAAAGACTTGGCCCAATGCACTTCTTTTTCCCATTTACCATAATTTAAAAATTGTTAGACTTGAAATTATGTATAACAAAATATACTTTCAAAAAAAAATTGTATAACAAAATATAAATAAAATAGAAACTTTTAAATTATACATTATGATGAATGTAATAAAATCAGTAATGACAATATTCGAATTTACATATCAATAAGTATTTATTATCTAAGCTGTGTCAAATATATTATACGTGCATAGCAACAATCCTCTGAAAGAGTGCTAATCATTCATTCAATTTAATTGGTATTGTTTACGAGCAAGTCACGCCAAGATTCAGGGAACTAGAGCCAGAATATCAGAACTTTGTGACTTCAGATTTGTTCATCACCTGCAAAACAGTGTAAATCAAAATTAACCAGGAACCTGAAGCAAAATCTACATAATTATAAGGAAAAGCTGAAATGGAATTTACCAGGATCAGGGATCATGATTTCCGGAAGACTTCAAGCTCTTGTTCAAACTTCTCCAGATCGCTCTCCTTCAAATCAACCTCTTTTCCTCTGCTCACAGCATTGGAATTTACTGATTCAAGCTCATCTTCCTTCATCTTGAAAGCTTTTTCCCTAATTTCCACTCTCTCCTGTAAAGTGTCAAGAAAAGTTTTCTGAGACTTCAGATTTTCCTGAAGTGCGGAAAGCATAGTTTCTTTTTCGTCCAAACGCTCCTCCCTTGAATCAAGATCATCTTTCTTCTCTTCCAAACGCTTCCTCTTAAGCGAAAGCCTTTCTGTGATCGAATCGAGCTCATCTCCCTTTCTCTTCAAACTCTTCTCCTTCGAATCGAGATGATTAACCCTTTTCTCCAACTCCTCCTCTTTTGATTTAAGCGTATCACGCCTACAATCAAGAACATCTTCCTCCAGACTCAGCTCATCCTCCTTTCTGTTCAACAAATCGCCCTTTTCAGCAAGCTCAATCTCTTTGGCAATGATATCAATCTCCCTTGCCTCCAAGAACCTTTCTTTCTCGCTCAGTTTATTCAACAAATCGCTCTTTTCATCAAGCTCAATCTCTTTGTCAATGATATCAATCTCCCTTACCTCCAACAGCCTTTCTTGCTCGCCCAGTGTCTTGACCCTTTCATCAACGTCAGCTCTCCTGGAATTCAGTTCCTCGAGATCGCGGCGCAGGGATTCTTGCGCCAGCTTCAACCGCTCCTCTCTGGTTTCGAGGTCTCTGAAGCATTCAGCCATGGAGGCCTTGGTGGACCCCATTTGGAGCATTGCATCATCCCAATTCCGCACCAGAAACCCCATCAAGCTATGAATGTTATCTTTCCGTTCTTGATTCTTCTCCATTAACGCTGCTAAATCCAGGTCTCGGTTCTGCATTTTTCTCTGTGATCACAGATCACACAGTCTTTCTGTCAAGCAAGTCTGTATCTAATCTATTGTCACTTTCTTATTCTGTGTATGAGGAGTTTGAGGCATATCTTTGATTTTAGAGCAGACGTCCTCATCTTCTTATAAAGTTGTACTAAGTATTCCCACGGTCCCATGATATATTGCGGACTTTATTTTTCAAATTCAAACATACACAATAAATGCATTTGTTTATTAAAAAAACAAAGGAATAGTAATAAATTGAAAATATATGATATGATAAACTTAAAATACATTATAGTTTTTTCTATGTTATATATCAGTCTAATATATATCATGATCATCCTGATATTGGCAATATCAGACACCATTTAAATAACGACACATCATCTTTAACTAATTTATGATTGGGCCACGTGTTCAATCATTACCCAGACGGGTTTAGGCATTCTAAATAAGGGTTTTAAAACTTTACTAAAAATATCTTAACCAATTAAAACATTACAATTGTACACGCGTCATTATTTTATTGATGCATGATAAGGATTATATCAGGATCATCCGGATGAATGTTATTCTCGTTATATATATATATATATATATTAAATTAATGATTAAGGTTAGTTTAATTTAACTTTGAAAATACAAAGTTAAAGCAGTTTTTGTTGTTCATTCAGTCAGACGCTGGTCGGTGTAATTGACATTATCACACGTAAATTAGAAATGCAAAATAGCAGATAATATAGTATTGCATGATAAGTTTATACATGAACTAAAATTTGTAACTTTACACCCAGTAAGTTTAAAAACTTTGATAGTATAAAGTTATTTTGAAAACAAGTTATTATAATTTTGTACTGAGTATTGTAAGTTTTAATCCTATATGATTCTGAATTGATAAACAATTGAATTTAGTTTTGAATATTTTCTAAACTCTCATCTATTACTGTCAATATAAAACAAACTAAGACACCTGAGATTAAATAGGACTAAAACTTGCTCTAAATACATACTATCATTATTTAGGTAAACTTTAATAAAACACGTTTACTCCAATAAAAAGTTGGTGTGAACAAGTTTGATGCAATTAAATGGTCCATTATCACTATTTGACACTTTATGCCAATAATGCAAAAAACTTGATCACATTTAACTTTTGTTGCAACAAACGCGTTTTATCAAAGTTTAGCTGTCTATCTGTTTGAACAAAAAAGAGGCCATGTGCCAAAATCTTCAATTAAGTCCTTAATTTCTTCAACATTTAACTATACTAATAAGTTATTTTAAGACTAAATTTCCTTTTCGATACCTAATATTATTCAAAGTGTTAATTTTTATAACTAACATACAAAGTGTTCAAAATGTATGGCTAACATGAAATGGTCCATTGTCACTATTTGACACTTTATGCCAATAATGCAAAAATTTTGGTCACACTTAACTTTTGTTGCAACAAACGCGTTTTATCAATGTTTACCTGGCATCTATTGGAACAAAAAAGAAGCCATGTGTCAAAAACTTCAATTAAGTCCTTAATTTCTTCAACATGTAACTATACTAATAAGTTATTTTAAGACTAAATTTCATTTTCTATACCTAATATTACTTAAAATGTTAATTTTTGTACCTTAACATACGAAGTATTCAAAATATATGGCTAACATAAAATGGTCCATTATCACTATTTGACACTTTTTACCAATAATGCAAAAAACTTGATCACACTTAACCTTTGTTGCAACAAACACGTTTTATCAATGTTACACTTTTTACCAATAATGCAAAAAACTTGATCACACTTAACCTTTGTTGCAACAAACACGTTTTATCAATGTTTAGCTGGCAAGCACTTGAACAAAAAACAGGCCATGTGCCAAAACTTCAGTTAAGTCCTTAATTTCTTAAACAGGTAACTATACTAATAAGTTATTTTAATTTTATTTTTTATATCTAATATTACTCAAAGTGCTAATTTTTATAACTAACATTTAAAGTGTTCAAATTTTATATTTAACATTACAATATTGTTTTATTTTTTACCTAATATTCAAATTGTTTAACATGTGTAGCTAACATTTTTATAATGTTCAATTTTTTTACCTCACCTTAATTTAAAGTTTGAGTTATTATTATTACTATTTTACTAGGGACAAAATTCCACCTAAAAGTTTTTGTGCCGAACTAGCGAGGTGGTACCTCGCGATGCGCGGTTAATTTTGGCTAGATATACCGGAGAAGGCAAAAACCTTGATTAAAGGGGGTTGAATTTTTGGTGATACATCCATACCGTAGTGATCTAATATTATTTTAAATAAATTTGGATACACCACTGTCAATGTAAGGATTGTAGACTGGATGATTTGATTAATAATGCGGAGAACTTAATTGAACTGATTTAATTGAACCAAAAGAAATTAAAAAACAAATCAATGTATTGTTTGAAATAGAATGGATATTGCAATCATATCCAATGAAAATCTCTATTTAATGGTAGAGTAATGTCCAATCTCGACCGAATATCAGTACGATTGATTATCCTCATCTTCACTCTCATGACTTGACTCCTAGACTCATGGTCATCGCTCCCTTCATCCTCATCTTCACCGCCATTAGTTTGATCATCACTTACAATCTCGATTTGGTTTGTAAGTGTTTTATTTTGCCCCTGTGTGATATTATTTTATGAGACACTAATGTTGAATAAATCGTTTAAATATAAAGTGTTTGAGCAAAGTCTCTAGAGAGTCCAACTTTCCTAAATGCTATGGAACTACCGCTATAAGAATTTGGTCAATGTTTTAACACAAAATTGTATCACTTGAGTTTATAACTACCGCTATATGTTTAAACTCAAGTGATACAATTTTGTGTTAAAACATTGATCATGTTAAAATAAACATATAGTAAAAAATGTTTTAATGCGTAAATTTAAGAAATTTTATTTAAAAATTATAAAAATTTAAGTGATAAAATATACAGTTCAAATTGAAAGGTACACTACACAAGTTAAAACGTATAAAGACTTTCCTGACTTTCATGTTTTAATGCATAAATTTAAGAAATTTTATTAAAAAATTATAAAAATTTAAGTGATAAAATATACAGTTCAAATTAAAAGGTACACTATATAAGTTAAAACGTATAAAAACTTTCACGGAAAGTCAGGAAAGTTGGGAGTTCAAGAGATTTTCTGGACCTCTCACGTGATCAAGTAAAAGTCTTAAATAGTATCGTTCCCCTTCCTTGGGCTAACAGCTACTAATCGTCCAATGACTTATTTATTTCTTCTCTTTGTCCAACACCTGTCTGAGGGTATTCATACAAAGTGCTCTGGAAACTCCTTGTATAGTAAATCTAAGGTTTTGGCATCAGCATTAAATTTATTCATCATGAAGAATTCTGTTAGTCTCGTTCTCTTGGAAAATTCATTTGGTACAACTGTTTCAAGGTCACAATCTTTTCTAAATGTTATAAACTGTTGTCCTGGTAGATGCACTTGCAAGGTGTACACATCATGGTTCATGTAATTTAGTTTAAAAATAAAGATTATAGGCTGCTTCTGATGGACTAATCCAGCGAGCATCTTGAAAATTTCTAATCTCATCGTCTGGTTCATTATCCTTGCCATTATCCTTACCAGTTCCAATGCAAAGCCAATTTTGTCGCTCCATTTGAAGATGTACTTGTGGATATATTTGATGAGTTTAATGGCAGAATATATCTCAACATTGATGTGACATTCATAGGTTGCAAGTAAGTATCGATTTTATACCCTGCTGCCTAGTTATTGTCCATCTCAAGGTTTCGTATCCTGTTGTCTCTTCTTCTGTACAATGGATCTCCATCTTCAGGATGACATGTTGTTTCCTGAAATGGTTTAGGAAATCCAAATTTACACTTCCTAGTCTTAATTGTACATGGACAATTTGGATTATACTCTCCACATGGACCGTGCATAATATTTTTTTAACCAGCTCAAATACGTAGGATTCTTTGTCAGGATATGGTATCTCGGCACAAACAATTCGATCATATTCATCTGGTCCCAAGGGTTTATTACCAGGTTTTAAAATCACCATCATATGAACATGTGGTAATCCTCTTTTCTGATATTCAATGGCATATATAAAGGAATCCGCAGGATCAAAAATTTCTCTAGTTACTAAATCTTTTTTCAAATGCTCAACTCTGGCTTTAAAAACTCTAGCACACAGAGCAGGTCCATCATTGACAGATTCTCCATATCTGTTGGGTATTATATCCTACAATATCCCAAATTCCTTTCAATTTCTGGCCAAGATGGGTTGCAAGTCATTGTCAAAAACACATCAGGCTTACCAATTTTTTGTACGATGGCCATTGCATCAAGGTAACGTTGTCGCACATCTCTAGGACCACCGATAAATGTGGCGGGTAAAAAACATGTGTACCAACCTCATTATCAATTTCCAACCATGCCTCTACACCATCAGTAATACCTTGAACCATCTCAGTTCTAAATTTGGTTTGTTTCTCTCTCAAAAATTTCAATCCGCTGGTCTCAATTTTGATATACATATCAACGATATATTGTTGAAATAATCTACCAAAGTGTATTAGCATTGTCTTATCATCTACTCTCATCTGAAACTTGTAAGCATAATATTCTCTAGCAGTAACAACATATTTTTTTTCCCATCTCTCACAACTGATTGGGGAAAAAAGAAGAGTTCATCATTTAAGATATTGCAATTTCTAGGCCACAACTATGTAAATCGATTATTTTCTTAGAATATAAAAATGCATGTATTTTTAAGAAAATAAAATTAATTGGAATACCTCTCATTTCTTCATCAAGGAGGCACTCGGGAGAATCAAATCGTATCGTTTTTCCAACTCCTTCTCCTTTGTCCTTTTTCATAACGTTACGATCTCATCCAGGCTGACCGTGAGGAAACATAAGAGGGTATTGCATTGGATCATAGCAACTTTAGTATTGCTTGATAGTATAAGAATTTTCATTTTTACCATTTACTTGAACTCTAACGGTTCTTTCTCCATCATCTTTTCAATTATCTACATACATTCCTCCAACGTGACCAACACTGGGGGGGGGGGGGGGGGTTGTATCTTCTCTGATCTAAATGGAGATTCAAGTTGAGGATTATTTTTTTGGTAGGATGATCTGGCTCACTCTTAAGTCCTCTGAAAAAATACAATATGGATTCTCTTCAAGAGTTTTCATTAAAATCTCCATAGTTTGCTTGTCAAACCTTTTGTTGTCATACCAATTGCCCACCTCCATCATTTTTTAATTCAACATCTCGAAAAAGTAGAGCTGAACTCCAGTCGTACTAAATCCATCATATTTGCCTCCCTTATTTTTTCTCCAATGGATTCAGATAAAAAAGATATACTTGACCTTGCATTCAGAAAGTATATATTCCATTTGTATTTGCGGTAAGTGTTTTGTCATACGATGCGCCAAAACTGGAAAGCAATGTTGTTATTGTATGATCTGATATTATTCCTAAAATGTATAGATTGCTCTGCTTCTCCAACTAATAATAAACGCAACTTCTCGGATAACTCATACCCATCAAATTCAGTTTCACCCTTGCAACAACAAAACACAGATGACTCTCCTTTAAACAGTTTGGCCTTGCCATATTTACAATCAGGAAGAATTTTAAGAATTCTACAACAATTTGGAGCACTCTACAACAACCCAACATTTTTCTTTCTCATTTTCTGTAATTGACCTATATAAAAATTATTTCTTTCAAACTCAGATATTTATAAGAGGGTAATATGTAGTTTAAACAATATAACATATTCAAATCATCATACTCAAATATTAATACATGTTGCGTATTGAAACAAACCTGTATTGTTAACGATAGTCGGGTTAGCTTCGCTCTCTTGAAATCGCTTTTTTTGTTTCTGTTCAGCATAATATTTTCTCTATTTGCATTTTTTTCAACTTCACCCACTGCATCAATATGAAATTTAAAATCATAAAGTTAAAATAGAATTATATATTGTACTTGAGTTTCAAAACTATATACTAAGCATCAAGAAAATAATAAAATATACTTACTACAATTTATAGTGTTAAAAATTGTATATTTAAACAAACCTGTATTATTATTTGGTAGCTGGGCTAACTTCTCTTTCTTGAAGTGTTTTTTTTATGTTTATTTTTAGCATAAACTTTTCTCCTCTTTGCATTTTTATCAATATGGGCCCCTGCATCAATATAATGTTTCAAATTAAAAACACAAAACTATATAACTAAGCATTATTAATTCTAAAGTAACAATAACATTAATTAGGGTAAAAACTTATAAACGGCCCCTAACACATAAAAATTGCTGATAAACTACAAATTACTTGTAAATAAAAAAAGATCAAACAGCAGTGCACCGCAATTCAGTTATAAATGTTGTATATTTAACCAACCTATATTATTGTTTGTAGTTGGGGTGGCAAACATACCGACAAGGGGATCTGTAGTTGGCATCCTGTGGCGCGGTTCATGAAGAATATATAATGAGTTCAGTAACTTGAAATAATATATAAAACTATATAGTATAAAACTCATAACACATTCTTAAGTACATTAATGAACATGCACATTACATCAATTAATGGTCATTCACTTGTAAGAATGAATGGTAATTCAAATTGCGAATAACAGGTGAACTTTCATACTAAACTAAAGAAATTCACTCAACATTTTACTTGCAAGACTTTTTAGTGTGACCCAAACCCTTGCATTTGCTACACTGTCGTTGAAGTTTCATCTTTGATTTCCCCACTAATTCTGTCTTTGTTAAACTCCCGAAAAACGATCCCAATCAAATCTAACATATCCGTAATACCACTAACAATAATAACATAAGCAAAGAAATAGTGTATTTCTTGAATTTTCACACCTTTACCAGATTCTGTTGAAACACTGCCTCACTACAATTGAGGGAATCACGATTCCTACACTATTCATACATCAGCACATTCCCATTTTTTCCCCTCTACCATCATTCCACTTGTATATAAAACAATGAACTCACTTATCATAGGAAAAATAACATTAAAAATACAGATCAACACACACACACTCAAACATACACACACAACAAAAAGACCGAGTACTCGAACTAAGCTCTAGATATCACAACCAATGAAGTTTGTTTAATGCCAAGGGGTTATAGAACTTACTAATGAAGTTGTGCTAATATCTCCTTTGATTTTTGTCAGGCTAAAATTTTATTCAAAAATAAGAAGGTTTGGCTAAGTGTATGAGACGTTGAATATTCTGGGATTATTGTTCCCTTTCTTTTGTTTCTGTCAGACCCCAAAAGCCCAGCGTTTTCCCTTGAAATATTGCTTGTTGCAGATTGTTATGATCCTAATCAGATTCTTGTGCCTTGTTCTTCTCAGGATCTCACACTCTTGCTTAAATCTACCCGACAACTTGCTTAAAACTTTCACGGCTACCTGAGTATTATCTTGAAACAACACAAATTCATGCAAGTTATACAGTGAAGCAAGAAGCAATAAGGAGGCTTGGCTAGGTGTATGAGAAGTTGAATATTCTGGGATTGTTCACTTTCTTTCGTTTCTGTCTTTGTTCATGACAATTTCGCACGGTATACAAATATTCGAGCACATAAATTCAACCCCCTTTACTCAAATATTCCTGTCAAATATCACTACGGTATGGTTGAAATCGATTAGGAATAAACTTCTATAAAAAAAGGTTAAAAATTTGCCCAAGAAAATATGGAGAACTTGAAGTTTGTATAAAATAGAAATCGGTCAGGAATTAAGTTTGAAATCTATTATGAGTTAAAATTTGCCCCGCTACGACCACCAGATACGGGCTACTCTGTTTACTTTGATGCAGGGATTCTCCAATCCAACGCAGACACTGGTGTGGTAGTGTTAGAACCAGGCGGAAAGTTCATGAAGGTTTACGCTTGCATGTTTCCGAATGTCCAGGAACCAGTGCTGGCAGAGTGTCTAGCCCTTGAAGAGGCACTTATGATGTCCACAGAGTTACAACTCAGATCAATAAAAATAGTGGGAGACGCGTTGCAGATTATCTACATGGTACAAGGTGAGATCGAATGTGTTGTGAATTGTGAATATGTTATAGCTAGAATAAGGAGTTTGCTAGAGCATGACCCTAACACGGGACTCTACTGGGTACCTAGAAGTAATAATCATATAACTCATTCTGTAGCAAACTATGCTAAGACATGTCCCCTACTTTGTAACTCTTGGAACTCTTCTCCGAGTTTCTTGTCTTTCATTTCTGGACGTTTCCGGAATCCTGAATGAATGAAAGCAATTTTTTCCTCAAAAAAGTTTGTATAAAAAAAGGCTAAAATTTTGCCTAAAAAATAGCGAACCAAAATCTGGTACAAAAAAAAGTGATGCCAAAAACAAGTGAGAATAACTTTTCAGTGTTAACATAGGTATTTTAGAAAAAGTATTTTGATCGAGACCGATTGTTAAATGAAATTGAGATTAATATTAAGTGGATTAGTTAAATTCAGTCCAGTTCAATTCAATTCAGTTTAATCCATTTCAGTAAAATATAATTTAATGAAATTTAGATAGACTTACTAATTATATTTTACAATACATTAATTAATTTACACTTTATTTTAATTCAATACATTTCAGTTCAGTGAGAAATAGCCCACAGAAACTGAAAACTATAGAATTAAACATTTATGTTCATGGAATTCTTAAGTATCAATAAACTATAGGAAAAAATTTCTTAATCTTGTTTGAATCGGGACAAGTCTTGATTCTGGTGAACTGGTTTCATTTGAAACTAACTCTCAATTACTCAAGTATTATCAATTGAAAAACTATAATAAATACCGAAATTCTCAAAGGCAAGTCATCTAGCAGACCATAATTAATATGATTTCAAAAAATAAAAATAAAACAGACCATAATTAATATGATCAGTATTACGACATGTGTAGTGCCGTATTTTCCAGCTGTAGAATAGACTATATAAACAATTTTCTTCAATATATTTTAACCATGTATACCAGCCTTTCAATATCATTTATAATTTTCCATGAATATTCTGAATAGTAAATATACTAAATTCAATTTAATTGAATCAATCAATTATCTAAATGAATTTAAAATCGGGAAATAATTACGAAAACAGGTCTAATTGAATAAGTTAAAATAGTAAAAGAATGATATGATGGTATGATTGGGAGAAAAATTCTAAGTAAATACAATTAAAATTAAAAAATTAACCACTGATTAAATACTAATTAAATATACTACGAAAATTTGTATTCTTATTAAGGTGTCATGTCATAAGGGAAAAAGGTAAAAATGTATACAAGAAAATAAAGAGGAAAAATAGGGGAAGAAACTTAGGTCGAAAGAAAGAACTAAAATTTGATTTTTAAAGAAAACTGAGAATAACTATTTATTATGGATGATGAAAAACTTTTATAAAGGAGGAAGAAGGAGGAGGGGGAGGATAAAGGAATATATTAAAATATATTAGGAATCAAGTTTGGAATCGATTAGGAATTAAATTTCTATAAAGAAAGACTAAAAATTTGCTCAAGAAAATAGGAGAAAAAATAGGGTCACAAAAAAAAGCGAGAATAAATTTTTAGTATTAATATAGGGAAGAAATCTACTTGATTAGAAGGAAATCCTTAGATCAGGCTTCCACAAGCCATACAATAATACTACGCATAACAAGTCACATTACAGAGAATAAAAAAGTTCCCAACATTGTTAGATAATTGATGGCCAAAACATGATACAGAAATCCATCAGGATACTGGCATACCATACCAGCAAGCAGTCAGCTACATAAAGACACAATCAGAAAGAAGAATTCAGCTTCAGCATAGAGATTAAGCTTGCTTGCTGCAGTTTTCGCGTTCGGCTTGCTTTCCATCGACAACAATACCAGAATTGCTAAAACCATCTCCAGCATTTCTGGTGCTGATGCAACATCTTTTAAGGCTGCCATTGTTATCATCCGTTTCTGAGACACAGCTTCTTCTTTTTCTCTCTTCTGTGACTTGAGTTTCATTCAGGCAGCCAGATTCCTCAATACATTGGTGAGAGAACTTGGAGGCGTGAATAAGTTCTAATCCGAGGTTTCGAATCTTCTCAACATATGCTTCAACTTCTTTGTCCTTTTTGTCAACAGGGTTTTCTGCATTACAAAGCTGATTTTCCTTGGCATTGAGATCATCTTCCCATTTTTCAAACTTATTTTGCTTCTGAACAAGATCTTCTTCCACTCCCTTCAAGGTATCCTCCTTAGAGTCAAGTTCAGTTTCCCTTGTTTTAAGTTCTTTCTGATAGTCATAGAGCTCATCTTCCCATCCCTCCAGAAATTTCTCCTTTGAGTTGAGCTTTTTCCCCCTTTTCTTCAACTTTCTCTTTCTGGATGCGAGTGCATGCTGCCAACTGCCCAAACTTTGTTCCTTCAGAGTAAGCTCATCTTCCCTTTTCTTCAAAGCTCTTTCTTTCAAATTAATTTCATTTTTACTTGCCTTCAGAATCTTCTCACTGAAATTAAGCTCCTTATCTCGTCTTCCCAGCGACTCCTCCCGGGATTCAATACCCTTTTCCCTTCCCTTCAAGACCTTTTCCTTCTCGACAAGATCGTTTTCCTTCCTTTTGAAGAAGCTTTCACTTGACTTGTGAAACATTTCCTGGTTCTCATAATTTTTCTGTAAAACAGAAAGTTCTTCTTTCCTCATCTTTAAAGCCACCTCTTTGCCAGCAAGTTCCGATTCTTTTTTCTCCAAACGGCTTTGACTCAACTGCAGCTCTTTGAGAAGATCCTGAATGTGCTTTTCTTCCAAAACATCAGCTTGGATTTGTTCAACACTATTTCCCCTACTCTCCCATTTGTTTTCTTTGTCATTAAGCTCAGTTACCCTTATCTGGAGAAGGCTCTCCCTTGACCTTTGCTCGATTTCCTGCTTCTCCAAACTTTCCTTTAAATAAGAAAGCTCTCTCTTCATTTCCTCCAAACACGCCTCTTTGCCAACAAGCTCCTCTTCTTTTTTCGCCAAACGACTCTGTCTCAACTTGAGCTCTTCAAGAAGACCGGCAATGTGCTGTTTTTCCAAGGCATCGACCTTCATCTTCTCATCCAATTCATTCTTAGTTTGCTCTACTTGCATTTTCTCTTTCTCTGTCTTCCCCAGGAGCTCATTCAAGTATCGTTCTTTCTCATTCAACTTCTTTACCCCTACATCAACCTGCATTCTCACTTTCTCTTCCCTGGCTTCAAGCTCGCAGGTGCATTTTGTTAGAGAAACCTTGCTTGATGCCAGGTGCTGCGTTGCATCCTCCCATTCGCGCACAAGCAGTCCCATAAGAGAATGGAGGCACTGTTTCTTTTCTTCGTTCTCCTTCATTGCCTTTGACATGATCTCCAGCACATTCATGTTTGCCATGATCCTTACTCAGGCTCTTCACTCCCTGTGACAATAGGTCCGTTAGAATTTAACAATGCCATATTTATTCAAATATCATCTTCAGCAAGGCATGCGTCAGCTCTCAAAAAGTCTATTTGAGCCAAGTCGAATAGACCATGTATAACCTTCTAGGAAAGTTAGATTCACAGTGAATAATTGATCAGCATGTGAAATACAAAGTACAGTCATCAAACTTAATCGTAGTTTAGACCTCAAGCAATTATATCATTCATATCCATATTGAACATGATTTAGTTGACACTAACATTCCCTTCATGAAGCTCTGGTTTATGTCATGAACAATGGTGGCTAAACTTTTTTTAAAGAGTTATAATAATATGGGTAAAAGTAATCTACATTGGCATTAAACTGCTAATGTAATGGATGCTTACCAGAGCCACAAAATACCCTAAATCACTCTCTCATTAGCAGTAACACTAATGCCCTTAAATTCAATTTAGTAAAGATTGCAGAACCCAAGCATGGAAAGTCCACAAATTGATCAAAATCCATAAAGAGCAGAAGGACTCTGATTTAGCTGAACAAGCCGTACAAGTAGTTCAATCAAGATGGTTAGCAATCCAAAACAATAAGAATAACCCGAATTATCACACACACACACAAAATGGCTAATCACAGACTCACATAAAGGTGTCAGCTTTCAGCTCAAAGACTCAAATAACAGCACCGACTTAATCCCATTTGATACAATTTTTTATTTACAAAACCCTTATGTTTGACTGAGTACTGCTTCAATGAAAGGAATTACTGCGAAAATGGCCTGGGCTCTGTACCTCTATGTTGTCCTCTGTAGATGATGGATGACCAACAACTGTAGATGATGGATGACCAACAAAAATCAAATCTTTAATCTTGATAAGCTGAAAAGCAAAAAAAAAAAAAGAGGAGAATTACAAACAACAACAAAAAACCACACAAGAAGCATGAATCAAGATTCTTGAAATGACAAAAGTGTTTTGAAGGAACTACTCACATCAAAAGAACCAACGAGCTAAAGATTAAAAAAAAATCACCTTCTCTATAATGTGAACAGCGCCTAAGAAACTTGTGATGATGACCCTTTGAGGAATCTGTGCGCAGGAAGCTTTACTGTTTCAGGAAAAGCAAATGACTTGATTGATTGACTTCTTAGAGAGCAATTTGTTGGGTAAAAAGCTAGATTTATTTGTTTGTTTCTGTGCCTTGGAGAGATTATTTCGTCGGAAGGACTAGGAGCGCGGAAACATTTTCAACATCCAGTACACTGAAAACATGTCACCATAAAAAAAATAAAAAATTCACGAGTCATCTTCCCTTTCCTTACAGATATATATATATATATATATATATATATATATATATATATATATATTTACTAAAACCGAAAAATGTAGTGTGGACTCTGTGGATTTAACAAAACAAAACATGGTTAACATTTTTCTCAGCTTGAACCTGGAGGTTGGGAAATTAGATTTTGTAATCTCAAAATTATCTAAAAATGTTCTTCGTCAACTATATTAAATTTGAGGGTTAGCTTGCAAATTACTCTGTGTAAGGGGTAAGATTGCTAATATTGGGTACATGGATGGTGTAATAGAAATGAGTGGATGCAAATTAATGTGGGAATGGAAGTAGGTGAAATGATAAGAATGAGTAGAATATAAGTAATGCAAGAATAATTGCTTACTTTAAATATAGATACAATCAAGTGGCCTATCTCATTTGGTTAGAGACAATGACAGATTTAGGGTAGGGCACTGGGCTCACGTGCCCCCACTATCTACATAGATTATATACATATAGTAATAATTTAATTTAGATGAATTCATGGTGAAACGGTGGTGAGGATCCTTCCTTTTGCATTTTATTTTCTTTTTTTAACTCCCTAACTAAAATTACTCAAATCCATATTCTTTTCATATAGTTTATGACATAGTATATTTTATTTCTTTTCTAGTTGAGGTTCATTATTTTTTTTTTCTAAAATATATCATTTTTGTTCATAACATATTTTTCTTTATAGTTTTATTGATTCATTCAACTATTTAAACTACGCCGGAGGTTATATGAGAATTATTCATGATCAATTTCATTTTCTTTCTATAAATTCTTTGTTTTCAATAATTATTTTTGAATTATATTTGTTAATATTACTATGTTATATTCTTCAAATTAGTAAATCTATAACAATATTTATAAATTTTATATAAGCATGACATACATTTATCGGTAACGCGATAACAATAAAATGACAGTGTAACCATTTTAGTGATAAAATAATGAATTGTGTAAAACTTATTTAATTTAGTGCCAAGTGCAGTGCCCCCATTAGAAAATGTTTCTAAATCTGCCCCTGGCTAGAGGTTTTTTCTAGGTTAGGAGAGGTTCATGTATCAAATTTCCCCTCCCCCAATTAGCCCCTAGGGTTTCTCATAGTCCCTAAGTCTCCGTTCCCTCCATTTGCAAGAGCTATGCTCAAGTGGTGACGGGAGCTGCATCAACTGTCATATGAAGTGGGAGCAACGAGAAGACCTGGGGCTCGAGATACGCAAGAGATGGGCTTGTCTTGCATATTAGTTCGTGAGTTCGGTTCGAGATCATACGCGGGTTTTAAACATCAGTCAATTTAGCACGCCTGGCGGGACTCGTGTGTTCATTTTGACCAAATCGATCTCGAGCTCAGATCTGATCCTTACAACAACTTTTATGGAGCAGTCCGCACCGTTAAGCCATGTGTGACAATGACGTTCGCAGATGTGATCGCATCGAGGGAGAACTCCGGCTACAAACGAAGAAGCCAGAGCGGGACGAGTCTTCCCAAACCTCCACCATCAACCCTGGAAACACCGTTGCCCCAGTAACTACCGGCTCGGGACCCTCCGTCCCGGAACCTGCCATTTTGAGGCATATCGCCTCGAGAACCATGGGATCAAGCCCAACTATCTCAGAGATCCCTACCTCGGGGTCTGAACAATCTCGAACTGATCCTCCACGGATCCACTCCAAACCAATTTTGGATACCTCGGACAAGAGGGGCCATGAGATGGAGACTTCACTGACCCCGAGGAAGAATAAGAATACATGTTTCCTTACGAGGATTACAATGGTAATCCAGAGATCAAGGTTCACAATTGATTGGATTCAGTGGCTCAGATTGTGTTGGCAATACAAATGACGGGAAGAGCACCACTAGAGGATGTTTCTATGATGGAGATAATTTAGTTTCTTGGTATTGTAATAGAATTCTATTTCACTGTCCACTGCTGAAGCTGAGTATATTGCTGCTGGAAGCTGTTGTGCCAAATGTTCTGGATGAGATAGATGATGAGAGATTAAGGATTCAAGGATGTGACTCATATTGTGTTGATTGACAACAAGAGTGCAATTGGCATTGCAAAGAATCAAGTTCAATACACAAGGACTAAGCATAATGACATTAGAGGATGTGACTATGTTGGAGATAATTTAATTTCTTGGTATTGTAAGAAATAGAATTCTATTTCACTGTCCACTGCTGAAGCTGAGTATATTGCTGCTGGAAGCTATTGTGCCAAATGTTCTGGATGAGAGAGATGATGAGAGATTAAGGATTCAAGGATGTGACTCTTACTGTGTTGATTGACAACAAGAGTGCAATTGGCATTGCAAAGAATCAAGTTCAGCACACAAGGACTAAGCACAATGACATTAGACATCAATTTATAAGAGATCGTGTGGAGAAGAATGAGATCATTTTAATTCATGTGCCTACTTCAAAACAGTATGCTGACATTTTCACCAAACCTCTTGATGATGAAGAGTTTGAAGCTCTCAGGCAACATTTAGGTGTGTGCAGGATGTGAGGTTTTTCGTTTTCATTTAAAGTAGTGTAGATTTACAGCTTTTATGTACTTACTTTCTATAAAAACAAAAAAAAATACTTAGATGTATATTTTGATATTATATTTTCAATATGAGTTGTGCTGAAGAGTTGAAGGATGGTTAGACATTATAATGTCTATGTGACATGCGCTGGAAGATGAAGGTTTTGGGCTTGGGTTGAGCCGAGCCTAATGAAACGGTTATTCTGACCGTTAGAGGAGGCATAAATGACATCTTGGGAATGGTTAGCTTTTTTAGAAATAAAAAGGGAATTCGGATGTGGAGAACAAACATTCCCATACAAGAACAAATTTTCCTCTCCATCCAATCCTCTGTATATATATCCCAATTACACCGATCAATCGAATCACAGTTTTACTTATGGTTTTGGGATTTTCTGATTGAGGGGAAGCAAGAATCAAGCATAAGAAGACACAGAGACATGCTACTCCATCAAAGATGCATCGCATGATGATTCAAGCTGCATCACAAGAACACATTCCAGACCCAATGGAGATTCCAGATCCTGTATTGCATGTTGAGGACCAAATTCCGGAAGCTACAATTTCTCAGGCTAACGACAAATTCAGCAAATCAAGCTAAAAATGAACAGGTGAGACAAGACATTTTGATGTCATCTGGCTCAAGGCATGTTGATGAGGGAGAGTGGTTACTCCCAAGGTGTTCAAGAGGAAGGTGCTGGCCAAGAAGAGGTCACATTTCAGTGTTGCTATGAAGACTACAAGCAACACGTTTTCAGCAGTGAGGCAACAAGCTGCTAAAACTGAAGTAGAGCCTCAAACTGCTCCAACTAGAGAACTGGATGCTAGTTCCAATGATGGTGTGCCCCTTTCATAGTTCAGAAAGAGGAGAGCTTCCAAGAAGCTAGAATCTGATGCTACAGAGGATAATGTTGCTACTGACAGCAACATTAAAATGTCAGATGGTCCAGATGCTCAAGATGGAGGACCAGAAACTTCTGAGGATGAGGAAGAAGAGGACAGTGTTCCGGCTGTTTGTCACAAAAGAGAAAGGCCACTGCAGCAAGGAGGAAGAAGCCATCAAAGCCAACTAGGGAGAGGACGATTTGGCCAGAAGAGACATTTGATCAGAGAAGCTTCATTAGCTCAGGTTTTTTCGACTTCCTCACTTATCTTGGTTGTGCTAGTACTGTTCAGGGTTTTGATTCATACAATGAGGATTTAGTGTATGAATTCTATGATGCTATGCATGATGGGATAAATGATCCTGAGTCCCAGTACTTTTAGATGGTCCAACTTAGAGCCAAACCTTAGAATTCTGTCATAGAATGGTTAGAGAGGTGCTAGAATTGCCTGTTAGGGAGAACAATGATTTAGCTTTCCCTCTGAATTTTGCCTTCTCCGTTAATGATGTTGCTGTTGAGATAACAAATCAGGGAGCAATGGAGTGCTCTGGAAAATACATCCCAACCTCTACTTTGACAGTGAGGTACTTCTTTTTGTTCAAGATGGGAATTCACATCTGGATGCCCACATCAGATATCTCAGAGGGCACAAAGAAGCTTGGCCATCTTCTTTATGCATTGCGGACTATGGCAGATGTCAATCTTGGAGATGTGATGTTTCAGAACATAGCTAAATGTGCTAGCTATTCTAGGAATGAGAGGCTGATCAACCCTGGACTAATTACTAGAATATTCTCTGAGCTTGCACTAGACACTGCAAACTGTGAAGATTAAGCAGTACAAGCCTACCCAAAAGGTGACAAATAGGGGGAGAATTGTGGATCTGCCTTATATCCCACTAGCATAAGAAGTTGAGTTGACTGATTTGTAGAAGAATGAAGCTAGACTGGGGCATCTCAACTCTAGATGTGCAGTTTTGGTAGCCCAGATGGAGGAAATCAATCATGAGATTAGGTTGATCGAGGAAGAAATAGGAAACCTAGCTGCAACTCTTGCTGTTGATGCTGAAGAACAGAATGCTTCAGCTAATGATGGGAATTCTCAGTCCAATGAAGGTGAAGACTCTTCTGATTAGAAGGAGTCTAGTTCCAATTCTAATGGATCCACTGAAGTCTTAGAAGATGATGAAGAATCTGATGGATCTGTTCAGAATGAGGATGAAGAAACTTAGACTGATGAGGAGGTTGGTGCTCTCAATAAGTGAAGCTGATGGGGAATTTGAAGGATCTGCTTGTTTTGGTGTTCATGTGAGGCACAATTTTGGAGTTCATGTGGTGAAGATGATATTTTTGAACCGATTGCAAGGTGGTTTTGGCATTTTAATGTCCCCAGGAAGAGAGTAGCTGGGTTTCTTGAACTTCTTAACTTTTTAGTTTATTTCATTGTACTAGTCTGATGTTTCTGGAAATGTCCACTGCGTGACCTGTAACTCTAATGGATTCTGAATTTATGGTATTCTATATCAAGCCGTGTTCTAGGATTCAAGGGGAGTTGAATCTACACTTGTGCTATTATGAAGATATGTTTGAAGTCAAGAAGTGTAGGGTTCACAAAAATGCCAGAGGGGAAGATTGTAAAGTCAGATATATTAAGTTGGCATATTTTATGAACGACGATTTTGACATTATAATATATGGCGGCAGTTCTTCAAGAACTAAGACATTATAATGTCCAACAGGCGCATAATTCAGAAAAACATAAACAAGGAAGTCCAAGTTTATTATGGCTGATCAGAATATTATGGAAGGTTAATATTCAACTGTGTTCATCTATATTCTATTTATTGTTTTAGATCTGTAGATTAAAACATGTAAGGAAAGAGATCTAATTAAATATGGTCTTTTTCTAATTAGAATTACATTAGAACATTGTCATTCATTTTCTAGACTATAGGGAATATAGTAATTAGATTCAGAAAAAAATGTAAGAGCGTTGGATCCGGCAGAAGGTGGATCGCAACCAGCACTATAAAAGGAGAAACTCATGGCGTTATTCTACATCGATTCAGCGAGTATTAAAGTGAAAGCAAAACAGGGTGTTTGAGATTTAGCACTGGAGAATCGACGCAGAAGTTGAGCAAAGTTTTGAGGTTCGCTCAACTGATCGACAATGACAACATAGTTGAAGGCAGCTTGTGTTTAGAACAACTTGAGAAGTTGCAACCATAGCTCACACTAGAATTAAGGTTAAGGCCCTGTCAAGTTCAGCTTATTTTTTGCACCCTGCAGTTAAGTTAAGCTAATTTCATCTAATTTCAGCTACCTGCAGCTAGTTTCATCTACCTGCACTGTGCTTCAACTAACTGCAGCTTGTTTCAGCAAATTTCAGCTTACTTCAGCTAACTGATGCGTGCTTCAGCTAATTTCAGCTGGATTTAAATTGTTATTTTTCAATAATGTTTTTGAATAATGTTAATTTTATCAAATACCAAATAAAGTTACTTTTTAATATCTTTAGTTTAGTAATCGAGAATATATCAAATTAATTTATACTCGAAAGTAATCATTTGAGCAACTATTCCCAAAATTTATATCGGTTGCATCCAATACTAATCACTATCAATAGATGGTTCAATTCACTAGTATTACCATCTACCAAGAGAATAGATTATATTGGGTGCCAGATACATGAGATTTTAGGATGATTCAGATGAATCTTATTATAGGGAAAATAGATAAATTAGGAGATTTAAAAAGTGGAAGTGGAAGATTAAAAAGTTTTTTACAAAATATTTAGTGCATCTAAAAAAAGGAAGGAGGAGGAGGAATATTAATAAGTTATTAAAAAAATCTTATGTGCTAACTACAAGTTATAAAGTTTAAAATAATATTTTTTTAAACTTATTTCAGCGAACGGCAGCGTGTTTCAGCTAGTTGCAGCATGCTTCAGCTAACAACAGCTTGTTTCAGCTCATTTCAGCTAACTGCAGATGAGTTCAGCTATGGGCAACGTGCTTCAGCTATGGGCAACGTGCTTCAGCTATTGGCAGCTTACTTCAGCTAATTTCAGCTAACTTCCGCGCAGTTCAGCGCACTTAAGCTGAATTAAGCTGAACTTGACAGGGGCTAAGTAGCAAAAGTATTTTGCACTGTTACCGGACATTCTACTGAATCTAAGTTGGGCAGAGCAGCCCCATAGATGTAGATGAATTCCACCGAATCGCGTTACAATTGCTGTGTTTTTCAATTCCGAATTTTAAAATTATGATATTTTACTGTGTCAGAATATTATAATGTGAAGAACACCGTGAATGATTGTTTGATCTAAATTCATAGTTGATCAAATCTAAATATACTCAGAGCATGTGCTATGCATGCATTTTTAATGGGTTTTGTGTTGTGAGAATCCCAGAAAAATTAAATTCTACCTCACTATGGCAATTTCTTTTCAGCTTTTTGCATGAATCACGGGAAGAAATTGGAGTAGAGACTACAATTCAGCAACCCAAGCAATTGGAGAAAAATCAGGAAAAGAAGTGAAGGTGGCCCCACTAATATACATATAAAACTCATTTCTTTCTTTTGGTATTTCTCTTTCTTAATTTGTTTGAACTTTGAAGTTAGATTAATTTTTTAGTCTTATTTTTTACTTAAATTAAATCACATTCTTCTAAATTTATATTATATATTATATAAAATTCCTTTATAATACCGTTTAAATTAAAAAATAGACAAAACTATGTATTTCAAAATCATAATTTAATTAAGAATAATATTAAATTCAAATAATTATTTTACATAATTTGAAAATTATTATATATATGTAAATGTACGTTTAATGTTAACTAGATAGAGTAAATGATGTAAATGAAAAAAAATGATTATATAAATGAGAGATAAATTGAGGTGGGACATAAAAGAGATATATGAATTTTTTATGTAGAGATTTTATGATAGTGAGAAAAGTGTTTTGAATGGATTTTGTATAGATTCTTGTGGAAAAACTTGGGAGAATGAATTCAGCATAAAACATGCTCTCAGAGCTTCAGTTATCGATGGGTTCTGTGGGATTTTTTGTTAGTGGAATCAATAAGAAAAGGGAATTTTTCTTCACTATGGAGGATTCTCTAGGCATTATTGCTTGAATCACGGGTATAATTTCCAACTGAGGTTACCCGTTTGTAGTTGCCCAAAATCAGTCCACCTCATCCTTTTCAGACCCTACACCATGTTTCTTTCTGTTTCCCTTGTTTGAATGGCAATATATTAATCCAATATATATTAATTACTAACATAAAAAGTGGCACTTTATTACTCATTAAATGATTTATATAATATCAAAACGGAAAGTTTAATTGAAATCCTTGCTAGAAAATTTAATTACGAAGGATAAAGGTTATGTTTTTGATTTGGACGCATGTATGGATTAATTTGAAAAATATATAATTTGATAATATTCAGGTAAATTTAGATACTGATTTAAATTTTAATATATGAATTTTTATCTAAATTCAATTAAGTTTAATTCAATCAAGTTTAAATTATTTCAATTTTATTCAGTTCATTTTAGTTTTGAAGTGTAGATCATTGTGTTCTTTAATTATGTAAACATGATGCTGTATTTTTTTTCCATCTTTTGACACTTTTATTTATTTATTATATATGAATAATTTCAATTGAATATAATTGAAATAAATTTATATTTCATACATTATAAATTTATTACATTGAACTGAATTGTAGAAAAAAAATATTCTGATAAATTAAATATAAATTACCGTAAAATAGATTGAGTTCAACAACAACTGAAGTTAAATAGATTTAACGATGAAATGGGCATAGTTATACATCAAAAACGGAAAACTAAATATCCTTACTAATACAACTCTCCATACAGCCTATTTCTAATAGCAATTTCTTCTTCGGTGAGATACTCCTTACTTAACAATTTCTCTAAGACGTCCAAATTGATAAAATTATTAATATCATTTATAATGTAACGTGTTTTGAAAATGCACTATATAATATCCTTTGTTTTGTTTGAATATTAGTCAATTATGACATTTACTTAAAGTTTTATAATGTAAAATGTCAAATAATTTTTGTAAACGTTCGTTAATATTGTTACATGGATCTTTGATATAGTAATTTCAGTTTTCCTTTTTTAAACAACGTACTTTAAATTAAATTTGCATTATCTAAATTTATATTATCATAAATAATTTTAAATGTTATGTACTTATCACTATACAATCTTATTTTAGTATTGTGTTATTATATATGGATATAATAGGTGAGAATATTTATGCTTCTTTACTAAAAAAGACGCTTTCTCTCTCTAGGAATACCATGCTCTGACTTCTCTCTTACTTTATTAAACTGAACACTAAAATCCACGCCTGAACAGTTATTGTTCTAGTCGTTATTGGCTAACTGACACCAAAACGGTCTTTTAACGGCTAGCCCATGGCGGCTCCTCCGCCTGGGGAAGGTGGCGATTTTGCCGGAAAAACTTTTCGCGACGCCGTTGCCCCCAAAAGCCAGCCACTATCCACAGCCCTGCCTTCCAATCCCGAGATCAAACCCATCTCGCACAGAGTTAATGGGAAAATCGCATGCATATATGCACCAGAAGCCATTGAAACCTTTGCCAGTCACTATACAAACGCCCTCATCGGTAAATTTACCAGTGGCAAGCCTTCAACGGAGCAGATCCACAAAGCTTTTCAGGCGATGGGGTTCGCCGGAAAATACCAGATCGGGTCCCTAGATTTTCGGCACATACTCATCAGAGTTGAAGACAAGCAGGATTATCATCGATTCTGGATGCGAGTAGTTTGCAGCATTGGAGGAAAACCGATGAAGATTCTGAAGTGGTCACCGGAGTTTTCAACTGACACCGAATCTTCCATCGTACCGGTGTGGGCAACGGTCCATAAACCACCAATCCTTTATTACAATACCACTGCCATTCAAGACATTGGGAACCAGATAGGGGTGTTTGTGAAGATGGATGCAGCTACTGCTTCATTCACCAGACCATCAGCAATCAAAATCTGTGTCGAGGTAGACTTGCTTCAACCCCTCTCTTCTTCAATCATTATAGGCACACCAACAAAATATGTTGAGTGTGATATTGAGTATGAGAATGTACCTCTGTACTGCACCTACTGCAAAAGAATAGGCCATGATGATAATAATTGTGGTTTTTTGCACCCTGAGCTAAGAAAAAATAGAAAGAATGTAGTTAGGAAACCTGCTGATCAGGGATGGAAGCCTATAGACAATGCTTAGGGATATGGACTATCAAGAGTTCAGAAAAATCAAGTGTTCCAAGAGCAACAGGAGGCAGGAAGTAACCAACTAGTTGTGGCTCCCCAATTGAATACTATACTGTGTAGTTCTAGCAACACTACAAACCCTGAACCACAAAGCCAAACACATGACCTCAACCCCCAAAAGAGCCATACATTCACTGCCACTCACTCAGATACTCCCAGCCAGGAACTAACCAAAGCACCACTTTTTGTCACCCCACCATCCAATATATTACTCCTTGCCAATAGAGCCACCCAGCCACCTTTTTACTCCTATGATGATCTCTGCATCTCCAAACCAAAGAGAAAGGACCCCAGAACAAATGACCTAGCTCTAGTTCCATACAATCCTCCAAGGGAGGTACATACTTCTAACACTTTTCAGGCACTAGAAGATTATGAGGAGGAAAGCAGCTCTGATGCTTATGAGGAGGCTGCAAGCGATTTGGACTCAGGACAAGGGAAGGAAAACAACAGCTGTGAAGACACTGCATCAGCTCAAGGTAATATCTCTATAACTGTTAAAAAGAGGAGTAAAAGAGGTATGCCAGAGGGTGGTAAAACAGTAGAACAATGGCTTAGATCCTCACAAAAATCAAAAAAGTCAAGTTCATGATTAAATACAACATAATAGGAAATGCATTAGTCTGGAACATAAGAGGGTACAAAAAGTCTGTAACAAGGCTTCAAACCCTAATAAGATCACATAACATATATATTGCATGTATTATAGAGCCTATGCACATCAGTACAAATATAACTAAATTGCAATTTGATTTACAATTCCAAAATGCCATTACTGCACAAAATGCCAAAATCTGGATTTTATGGAAAAATAATGTGTCTGTAAATATTTTGCATCAATCTGACCAATTTATTTTAGTGTCTGTAAATATTATAGCAACAAATATTGTGTGGAATTGTTGTTTTGTTTATGCTAAGGTTACTAGAATTTTGAGGGAGCAACTCTGGGAGGATATCAAGAATCTGCCAAAAGCACCCACACTGTTCATAGGTGATTTTAACACAGTGGCTGCAGCAACTGAAAGGAAAGGGAGGCACCCCCCATCTGCAAGAAGTATAAGGGACTTCAATTCCCTGATTTCAGACATGGATTTGATGGAGGTTAAGACTGTAGGGAACCCATTCACCTGGACAAATAATAGAAGAAAAGAGGATCTGCTTCTCCAAAAACTAGATAGAGGGTTGTGTAACTCAGACTGGAATGACCTCTTCCCCCATAGCTCCATCCAAGTTAGGAGTAGAACAACCTCAGACCACAATCCACTAATTTTATCAATCCAAACTTCAAAAATTCAGTGTCCCAAGCCTTTTAGATTACAGGAGATGTGGACCCACAGAGCCAGTTTCCTAGAACTAGCAACAGACAGCTGGAACCAAGAATGTACTGAGCATGGAATGAGAAGAATGGTTGCAAAATTAAAAAGGCTGAAGATTGTATTGAAAAGTTGGAACTGACAGCATTTTGGAGATGTCAATAAGAATTTAGAAATTTCTGAGAAAGAGGTCTCTGAAGCAGAAATCAGATATCAGGCAACAATGGAGGACTCAGACAAAATGGAGCTCAGTAGAAGGATGGCTATTCTTATTAGATCTCAGAAGGAGCAATCAACTTACTGGAAACAGAAGGCTAATATAAAATGGATCAGGGAGGGAGATGCCAACACCAAGTATTTCCACCAGGTGGTTAAGGAGAAAAGGGAAAAAGGAAAGATAACAAAGATAAAGGATGCAGATGGTAATTGGATATCTGATCCTGGTAAAATAAATGATGAAGGTGTTGCTTATTTTGAGAGTCTTCTTAAGGAGGAAAATCCTAACAAGGAAGGAAGGCACTTTCAGAGTTTTATGGATGAAATACCTAAGCTCATAACAACTGAGGACAATGACTTGCTTCTCAGAGCAGTAGAAATGGATGAACTCAGATCAGCTGTTTTTGACCTTAATAAAAATAGTGCTCCAGGATCTGATGGATACAGTGGACATTTTTACACCTTCTGCTGGGAGCTAATCAGGCAGGATCTACTACAGGCTGCTAATGAATTCATACAAGGAGGCCTAGTACCAACAGCCATGGCCTCAACCTGGCTTACTTTAATTCCTAAGGTCCAGAACCCATCATCCTTCTCCCAGTTTAGGCCAATAAGCCTCTCAAACTTTGTCAACAAGGTTTTTACAAAGATCCTCATGGAGAGAATTAAGCCATTAATGGGAAAATTGACATCAACTGAGCAGTCTGCTTTTCTGAGTGGAAGGGACATCACTGATAATATTTTACAGATGCAGGAGATGGTTAGAATGCTAAGGAAAAAAGGCAAAAACATAAGCTTGATATGCAGAAGGCTTTTGACAGGGTATCTTGGCACTTTCTGAGCTCAGTATTGCAGTCCTTTGTTTTCCATGAAAAAATTGTAAAGATTATAATGCAGAATATACAAGCTTCTCATTTCTCAGTCCTCATTAATGGGGTTGCCACTGGCTTCTTAAGCTCTAGCAGAGGAATTAAGCAGGGTGACCCATTATCCCCATTCCTGTACAATATTGTTACTGAAGCCTTTTCCAGAAGCTAATGGAGGCTCAGTACATTAAAGGATTTGAACTGCCAAAGGGTGTAAGTGTGGTCTCTCACTTAATGTATGCAGATGACACTGCAATTTTTACATTAGCTACAAAAAAGAACCTTAAAAGAATAATGAAGTTCCTGCATGCCTATGAGATCAGCTCAGGTCAGAAGGTGAATTTTGAAAAGTCGGAATTCTTTGTTCAAGGTGACACTTCAGTTACAAGGCTAAGGGTGATCAGGAGGATAACTGGTATGAGACAGGGAATTTTGCCATTCTTGTATCTTGGTGTCCAGATCTTTAAAGGGAGAAATAAGGTGTGTTATTATCAGACTCTATTGGAAAGAATGGAGAAAGCAGTTACAGGTTGGAAAAACAGGTGGCTCACTTATGCTGGAAGGATAATACTTCTGAACCATGTATATCTATCTATTCCAACACACACTTTCAGTGTATTACATCCCCCTCAGACAGTAATTAAAAAGATGGAGATAATGGCAGCTAGATTCTTCTGGGGAGAAAATGAGCTAGGAAAAAGGAAGGTCTGGAGAAAATGGGACAGAATGGCAGTGTCAAAGCAGGAAAATGGCCTTGGTTTTAGAGATATCAGTGCCATTATACAGTCTTTCTCAGCTAGGCTTTGGTGGAAAATGCAGGAAAATAATGCTCAGTGGACAAGATTTATATGGTCACTGCCTGGAACTTACAGAAAATCACATGCTTGGAAGAGGATTTGCTCAGTTACAAAATTTGCTAACCAGCATTCACAAGTTATAATTGGTAAAGGAGAAGCCCCTTTCTGGGACTCAAACTGGCTAGGTGAAGGGGCTCTGATCTATAGCTGGCCTGAAGGAATAACTCTTCCTTTTAAAAAGCTAATAGTTGCAAATTTCTGTGCTCATAAACAGCAGGTCTTAACATCTGTGGAGCCTTATTTGGCTACCAGTATTTGTGAAAAATTGCAGGTGGCAGAGATCAATTTTCAACATCAAGACAGGCTAATTTGGAGACCAGAGGCAACAGGAAAATTCACAGTTAGGTCAGCTTTCAAACTTCTGAGAGCTCAAAGGGAAGACACACACAACATAAAAAAGGTTTGGAATAAATTTATCCCTGTTCAATTCTCAGTACTTATATGGAGAATTGTTAATAGTATAATACCTTTTGATGATGTTTTGATCAGACTTGGAATAAATCTACCATCAAAATGCCCTCTGTGCAACCATAGTGATACTATTAACCTTTTTTTTAATGACTGTGAGCAAAACATATCAATTTTTAATTTTATCCATGCTGTGTTGCAAGTGCCAGTTCCTAGCTTCATGTCCTATAAGCATAGATTGAAATATTATTTAGAATTCAAAGGATCCTCAAAAGTGCATACACAGGTTACTCTCACCACTGTGATTACTGCTTATTGGTCTATGTGGTGTAGAAGAAACAAATTAATATTTGAGGGTCAATCCACTACAAATCATGCTTTGCTGGTTCAGATTGCAAAAAAGGTTTCAAATATTTTTACAGCCTTACATTTACAAGGTAACTCTGTAAAATATAGGGACTTACTGTGTACAGGACTGCTTCCTTTTTTAAGAGCTAAGAAATTAAAAGTTGCTAGATCAATCAAATGGATTCCTCCTGATAGAGGAATCAAAATTAATGTTGATGCTTCTTTTCACATTCCAGATAGAGTAGGAATTGGTCTGGTCATTAGAGATATCTCAGGTGATGTACTAGGCATGGAATTAAAGTCAGTGACAGGCTCATCACCCCTTGGTGCAGAGATTATGGCCATAGAATTTGGCTTACAGTTTGGGAATCTCTTCACAGGTCCTATTATTATAGAGTCAGATTGTATGCAGGCAATAAAAAGTATTTCCAACCCACTCCTAGGAAACTGGAATTTTTTCAGTCAGTGTTATAGCATACAGATGAGATCTAGTGCTGTTACCATTTCACACATACACAGGGAAGGGAATGCAATAGCAGACTGTCTAGCCAAAATGAGCTGCCAACATGATCTCACCACTTCTATGACTGTGCAGGAGGCACCTTTTATAATTAGAAGTTTGATAATTCAGGACAGATCAGGAGTTAAAAATATTAGAACTGTGTAGTTTGCTGTTTTAGTCTGGGCAGATGCTACTGATATAAACACTATGCAGGAACTTCAAGACCCATTGGAAGGAGTCCAATGGGTACAATAGAGCTGCTACAACCAGTGCCAAGCAACCTGTGCCAAAGCATCATTATCTACACAACAACAATGGCTGGTGAAGACTTAGAATTTTTTGGGACAGCTCACCCCCCATCCAACCACACTCTTGGCAGACCTGTGTTTTGTATAACAATTCATTTACATGCTCGGAGTCCTGGTTGGATCTGGGGTTGGAGCCTTAGCTTATCTACTGTATTTTGATAGAAACTACTCCCATTTTTGAGCCATTACCACAGTGGCTGAGCTTTTTAGCTCACTCTTGTACATATATTTTATGTCCCTTTCTAGGCATGGGGTGCCAATGAAATCCCCCCACCCAAAAGGTGGTTTTTGATTAAAAAAAATATATATATATATGGATATAATAAAAATGAAAATATAAAAGAAAAAGAATGATGAGTTGGATGAGAGAGAAATTGAGGTGGGACATAGTTGAGATGATGTGGAAATCAAGTGAGAGTTTTTATGACAGTGGAGAATGATTTTTTGGATAAATTCTTAGAAGATTTCTGGGGGAAAAGTTGAAAGTGGGGTTTTATCATAAATGATGCTCTCACGATTTCATTTGGAAATGGAGAAAAGCCAACCACAAAAAACCACACAAGAAGCATGAATCAAGATTCTTGAAATGACAAAAGGGCTTCCACAGCTAAACTGATAAAAACAAAAAACAAGAAATCGGTAAAGAAGGCTTTACTTGTTTCGGAAAGTTAAAGGGATTTGTTTGTTTATTTCTGGATTATTTGCGTTCAAGCGGTATAACGCTTCCACTGTGTGCGTACACAGTACACAGAAAAATGTCACCTTTCGTTTCCTTTGCTTATAGTACAATTATTTAAGCAGTGAAATTATGTGGTTAAAATTAAAGGATAATTCTATAAAGTAAAGTTAGTGGATAAAGCAATCTAGCTTTTACTTAAATTTGAAATGTGCAATTATAAATTGAATGTACAAATATGACCATGTAGGAAGGGAAAGGGTAACTGAATAATTATATCACTAATACAGTAAAATTCTTGCTTTCTATGTCAGATTTTCAAGTTAAAGATTGAATTAAGAGGGGGTGTTCTATTATGTTTAGTCCAAATATTTTAAGATCATACGAAGCAATACATGAAAGTGATGAAAGACACCCTCAATATAAACTGTGAAATGAAATGACGTACACATTTCCATGAGTTCCATCTAGTTAAGCACATAAAATGTAGTAAACAAACAGAATTCCACTTGAATAGGAAGACACATTCCTTAAACAAGATAGGTCACACTGCAGACAATAAAGAAGTTCCCAGCATTTGATCATAGATGCCAAAATATGCTACAAATTCCATCAAGTTACATAATATATATAAAGCAGTCAGCTGCAGAGAAAGACAACCAGAAAGATTGATTGCCTTGGAATTCAACCAAGAATCTAAGCATCATAATCGAACGTCATGAAAGTTCAATCTCCACCATCAGGCAAGTTTGCTGCAGTTTCTGGGACTGACTTACTAAATCCATCTCCACCAGCTCGCATGGTAGTGCAACATCTTTTAAGAAGGCTGCCATTGTTTTCATCCATTTCTGCATCACAGGTTTCTCCGCATTCCAGCAATCCTTCTCTGCTTCTTTTTCTCTCTTCTGTGACATGACTTTGATTGGGGTAGGCAGCTTCTTCAAGACATTCCTCATGGGACTCATCCACGCAATTAAGTTCTAGCGAGAGGCTATGAATCTTCTCTGTATATTCAACAAGCTCTTTCTTCCTTTTCTTGACAGCTTTTTCTGCATCACAAATGTCAAGTTCCATACTATTCAGAATGATTTCCTTGTCATCAAGATCACTCTCCCATTTTTCAAGCTTTTCCTTCTTTAAATTGAGATTATTTTCCGCTCCCTTCAAGGTATCCTTTTTAGAATCAAGTTCATCCTGGTGGATATAGAGCTCATCTTCCCATTTCTTCAGAGAATTCTTCTTTGATTTAAGCTTTTTCTCTCTTTTCTTCAAGGCATGCTGCCAGCAGCCCAACTTTTCTTCCTTCATACCAAGCTCATCTCCCTTTTTCTTCAAAACCATTTCCTTCAAACCGATTTCAGTTTCTTGTTCCCCCACCCTTTCCTCCCAGAATCCAATACTAAATTCCCTACTCTCTAATTTTTTCCCCTTCTCGATAAGCTCACTTTCCCTCTCCTTGTGTTCAGTTTCTTTCCTCTCCAACCTATCCTTTAAACAAGAAACCTCTTTTTTCATTTCCTCCAAACACACCTCCTTGACGTTGGATTCAATTTCTCTTTTCTCCAAACAACACTGGCTCGACTGCAGCTCTTCAAGCTGACCCTGAATGTGCTGCTCTTTTAAAACAACAGCCTTCGTCTTCTGATCCATTGCAGCCTGCATTTTCTCAATACTATTTTCCCTACTCTCCAATTTGTTCTCTTTGTCCATAAGGTCACTCTCCTTTTTCTGAAAAAGGCTCTCCCTTGATCTGTGTTCGGTTTCCTGCTTCTCCAAACTATCTTTCAAAGAAGAAAGCTCTCTCTCCCTCGCCTCCAAACATGCCTCTTTTAAAGCAACAGCCTCCATCTTCTGATCCAACAAAGTCTGCATTTGCTCAATACTAATTTCTCTACTCTCCAATTTGTTCTCCTTGTCCATAAGTTCACTCTCCTTTTTCTGAAAAAGGCTACCCCTTGACCTGTGTTCGATTTCATGCTTCTCCAAACTATCTCTTAAAGAAGAAAGCTCTCTCTCCCTCACCTCCAAACATTCCTCTTTTAAAGCAACACGCTCCATCTACTGATCCAATAAAGTCTGCGTTTGCTCCATACTATTTTCCCTACTCTCCAACTTGGTTTCCTTGTCGCTAAGCTCGCTTTCCCTTGACCTGTGTTCATTTTCCTGCTTCTCCAACCTGTCCTTTAAGGAAGAAAGCTCTCTTTCCCTCGCCTCCAGACATGCATCTTGGCTAACGAGTTCCTTTTCCTTTTTCTCCAAATGACTCTTACTCAATAGCATCTCTTCATAAAGACCCTGAATGTGTTGTTCCTTTAGAGCAACAGCCTCCATCTTCTGCTCCAATGAAGCTTGAATTTGCTGGAACACCATTTTCTCCATTTCCATCTTCTCCAGGAGCTCATTTATGCATTTTTCTTTCTCATTTAATTTTCTCAACCCTATGTCTTCAGCAAGCTTCACTTTCTCTTCTCTGGCTTCAAGCTCCCTGATGGAATTTGTCAGAGAGACCTTGGTTGATGCCAAGTGTTGCATTGCATCCCCCCATTCGCGCACAAGCCATCCCATAGAAGAATGGATGCTGTCTTTCTTTTCTGCGTTCTGCTTTACTGCCTCCGATAACTTCCCCAGTAGATCCATATCTGGTAAGATCATCAGAATTTTTATTTCAAACAATGGCAAATCTATTCGAAATTCCTGACACAGAGCGCCTATCATATCATCTTCAGAAAGGCATGCACCAGCTCTCAAAGAACTATTTGTGCTAAGACTATTAGGTCAAAAATAACCTTGAAAAATTAGATTCACAGAGAATATTTGATCAACCAAAAGAGGATCTGTATACAAGGTCCAAAAGACATTCAAACTTATTTGTATTATCTAACCCTTCACTTAATGGAGCTCTGGTTTTTCCAGAGCTGCATAAACAATGTTGGTCAATTAATTTGATACATTGTAGTAATCCAAGTTGGCACATGATACCCTAAATCATGCATTATCAGTAACACAAAATGCCCTAAAAATCAAATCTTGTAAAGCATAGATATTCCACAATAGATCAGTATCCATGTAAGCAAGAAGGAGGCTAATATTTTGTAAACAAATAGTTCAATCAACAATCCAAAACACAAATATTCTGAACCATCACACACACACACACAAGGAGGTTTATCTCAGAATCACAAAAAAGAGTAAGCTTTCAACTCAAATACCTCTGTGGATGAAGTCTGAAGATGGAGGATGGCCTTCTTCTACCAAACCTTTGATCTAAATCAGCTGACAAGAAAATCCAAACCAAGATGTGAAAAAAATGGATTAACAAAAACCATGAAACTTAAAGAACTAATAAACTGATAATCCGAACAAAAATAATCTGTAATATCACCTTCTCAAGGTCTGTATTGATGTTGATGACACCTATCAAGTCTTGGTTCCATCATCCATCTGAAATTTTTGATAATGGCCATTTGAAAATTTGTGAAAGCAGCACACTTTACTCGTTTCGTGAAAGCTTGGAATTATATTTGACTGACAAGGTTGTTAAAGAATTACTTCATTAAGGAAAGCTTTGAAAGTGCTTTTTGTTTGTTTTATTACTCATTAAATGTTGGTAAGGACCTCTGGATTTCTGGAAATGTATGTATTCCAAAAAATAATATTTCGAAGTTTTTAAAAGCTGACTAGGCTCTTCAGCCCGCGCGTTGCGCGGGCTGTATCTCTTAATTGTATTTTACATACAAGATTGTTGTCAACAAAGAATGGGTATCCGTTCAGGTTCAGCACAGCCTTTCCAGCCAAAACCTCCATCCCACCAGGCCACCTGAGAGGATATGATACCTACATCACTATACAGTTGTTATTTAAGATAGGGAGCACATCAAGGTTCCCACAAGTCATAGATATAACAATATTCAAAACTTACCTGGCATTTGTCTATCTTGCTTGGTGGCAAAAAGATCGGAGATGTTAAGAAAGGCGTTTTTGGATGATAAAAATGAAATTTTGTGAACTGCAATCAAGATAACCAATTCACAGTGCTTAGAAAATGTGCTGAAATTAATGGAGATCTAAAAAAACTCGAAAAAGATCGAAGCAAAAACCAAAAACCAGACTAACCTCATCAGTAAGTGCCAAATGAGCTTCATAGAAAGATTTTATTGTTCCAATATCTTCCCAATAGTCTCTGAACATGTACGCCTGCAAATAAAAGCCATTAGCCCTATTCAGTGTTTTTACAAGATGGTGTAAGATGACAAAGAAGCCTTTTTTACCCCTTACTTGGACATCTAGCTCCTTTACAGATGAAGGTATGATTTCAGATCCAAAGTCATTCGATGTAGGATACCTCCACTTCAAGAGGCTCAACAAAACTTCTGTCTTGAATATATAGAGATTTTGCAGCATCTTGTGGAGATAGTCCCAGAGTCGTAGTATCCACTTTCTGTAATAGCAGGACACGGAGGGTGAGGGGGAGGTCAGTTCAGTAGCATAGGAATAAACAGAAGTAATAAATAAATATACATCACTACCAATAGGGAGGCTCAAAAACATGTCTTTCTCCAGCTCAGGCAGAATAATTATGTGGTTCTATACCTCCAAGTTTAGGGTAACTACAATACCTAGATTACATTTAACATATTACATATACAATGATGACAAACTTTTGGCTTCAAATAGGAAGTAGCAAGAGAGCAAGTGCACTTACAGAGTTACAGTAGAGCTTTTCCCTAGAGGAGTCTGCAAGAAACTATTATACTGCTTCTTGTACTGCCCCAAGCCAAAAATAACAAAGTAATCACTCATCAGGCTTTTTCTTGAGAAGTGATGCAGCTGTTATAATTAGTTTATCAACTTCATCAAGATCAGGTAATTTTGCTCCTTATCCGGGCAACTTCTGCCTTCTTGAATCAGCTGATATCTGCCTCAGATGCTCTTCAAAATCATTTGTCTCATCACTCTTTCAGGGAAGAAGCTTTTCAAATGCATCCAAATAATGATGCTTTTCTTCTCCCTTCTGTTCGACCTCTGAGTCACTTTCACTCTCAAATATGTAATAAAGCCTCTGAATCTGATTCAAACTCAGTATCAGCTGTTGACTCATGACCCTCCTCCTTTTCACTCTTCCCCATCATATCTTTCCACCTATCATACCTCTCAGATTCAGTGTCAACAGTTTCAGCAATCACATACTGGTTATTTTTGAATCCAGCATCCTTAGTATCGGCTTGTGCTTGAAGAATCTCAAGCTCCTGCTCAAGCCTGGGAATATGTTACCTAAAAGTGTGCAAGGCATCTCTGTACTTGGATTTATCCAAAGCCTGAAATACGCTATGCAATGAGAATATATGTAAAAAAAATACAAAATGGAATCCCAAACAAGAAAGAAAAAGAATAAAAAAGTAAACCTTCTTCCTAGGCAGAGTGATTTTGGGAGACATTATCTCAGTTGGTGGCTGAGCTTAGTTCTTCCCTCGGTACATAATGACTGTATCGTCATCCTCGATGTCAAGTACAGGCAAACTCGACATCTATCTCCTTAACCTCTTCCGGGGTGAAAGTCTTGACAATCCCTTTAAGAGTCTCGTGCTTCTTCCAGTGCAAGTGCATATTCAAGATTACACCTTGGTAAACACCCGTCTTCCAAGAGGCACGTAGTTCTTACATTTCTGCCCCATCTTCAGAAAGTAAAAATGTTCCTTAGGGGTCAGTATCTCAAGATCATGAGTGGTTTCAGCAGTCTCCTTAGGTTCAATCTTTTTAAGAGCTGTCAGAAGCTGTTCCGATGTTCCTCCTTCCTCCTGGCCTAAGATTATTGAGCGCCGAAAGCCAGCAAATAGGTTCAACAGAAACAAAAACTGCATTCATAACCATCAAAACTCTTCTCTACTCATCAAGATCAAACCAAAGACATCAATCCCTTTTCTACATTCACCAGGCCCTAACAAAAAACCTTAAAGAAGTCTACACAGTGAACCTAGGTTCCCGAAAAGCACCACAAAGCTTGTGGGTTTGAAAATCATTCAACAAATGAATTTATTTCAACAGCATCACAAAATCATCATATCATACCATAGGCCAATTTTGGCCAAAATCAAGAGAGAAACTCCGCCCCCGCTGCGTGAGTTCGAGGTCCCGATTGATGACGCGAGCGTGGTCGGCGGCGACCTGGCTGAGGTCGTAAATGCAGCGCAAGACGGAGTATCGTCGGTCGAGCCTCTCGATGGCCTTCTTGGACTGGAGAAGATGCTCGAAGCCATGGGAGATTCGTAAAATAAACAATTTATACAAATTGAATATATTTGATTGGAGGAGAAAGACGACGAAGTAATAAAAATTAATAAACAAATGGGCAACGACGAAACTGGTACTGTAACTTAAGGATCGACGCTTTTATATGGAAAGGATAATAAACGTTGGTAAGGGACCTCTGGAATTCTGGAAATGTATTCCAAAAAATAATATTTCAATGTTTTTAAAAGCTGAAAACAGTATTTTTTTTTTAGATCAAACAATCAAAAGATGGGGAAGATTTTATTAGGTCTCCCAAACCTTATCAAAAAATACCACAAAAGTGGTTTTAAAAAACATTACAAGAGAAATACAAAGAGGAGCCCAATGTGGACAATGAGCATATGAAAAGGTTTCATCAGGAAAATATACTATTCTAGTTCCATAACTCTCTCACAAAACTTCCTCCTATAAAGTTGAAAGCCTATTAGTGAATTGCAAGCAAAACACAAAGCGGCACTCAACTAAAAGGAAAGAAAAACCAAGAGAGTATAGAGAAAAAGATGCAGTTAAAGCACTAGGAAGGAAGCCATGCACATATGCCGAGTAGAGTAGTGAGAAATTGCCAGATGATTAGTTGTGGAAAGGATCAGATGAGAATTACAGTGCAGTATCCTCAGCAACCTGTATCCTTAAAGTTGGGCATTCCCAGGCATCCATAAAGAAAAGGCCTTTAATTTCATAGGGCAGAGATGACCAATCAAAACTGAGATCCATTTTGGAGTTGAGAGCCAATCTAGATAGTCTGTCAGCCAGCTGATTTGCTTCTCTGTTGGTATGAGTCAGAAGATTGGAGCCAAGTAGAGAGTGAATTGAATCAACACAAGAGAGTAGAATTCCCAGTAGGCTGAAGATGGATTTTTTTATCATATCCACAACCAATTTACAGTCGGAGTCCACTTGGTAGTGTGGATACTTCTGAGAGATAGCAAACTGCACTCCTTTCTCAATAGCCAAAATTTCTGCATGCAGTGGAGAAGCAGCAGAAGTGAAGATACCAGAAGCTTGAATAAATTCTGCAATAGAGTTCCTGGAAATGATTCCCAATCCAGCAAATTGGAGCCTAAAAGAGGCATCAACATTCAGTATAACTCCAGAGTAGGGCTTTGTCCATCTGTTTGGTACTATGTTAGGCTTAGGAGGTATCTGGAGGGGAGGGATACAAGATTGGCATGCTAGATTATCATCCATAGGTGTATAGAGACTTTTTGGTTCAAAAGAGAGAGGTATATAAGATCCTGAAGCTCTTTTTGAAGGCAAGGGAGGTTGGGAGAGATATTATCATGTATGGCTTTGTTCCTCACTTTCCATAAAATCTAGATAACAAAAATAGGTGCAGTATAGTTTAGGCAGGCCATTGAAATTCCAACAGGTGTTTAATCTGTCCCAGAGATTGTAGCAGCTGAAATACTGTGAGCCACACAATGCATGCATAAATTTCCACAGGTGAACTGCAGTGGCACAATCACTAAAAAAGTGGTGCATTGAATTTGAATGTTCACAAAAAGGGCACTTTGAAGCAAATTGAAATCCAAACTGGCTCAGTCTGTCATCAAAAGGAAGTAGGCAGTTAAGAAGTCTCCAAAAGAACACAGAAAGCTTTTTTGGAATGCAAGGCCTCCAAACCTTTGACAGGGAGGGGAACATTTGAAGTAGAGGTCTGAAAATTCTATAAGCAGATTTGATTGAAAAATTACCATGCAAATCAGGCTTCCAAATCAGTCTGTCCAACCTATGGGGATGGATTACTGAGGACTGAAGAAAAATAATAATGTGAGGAGGTAGCACCAGTTCTAGAAGAGGGATATACCTGGCTTTATCAGTTATGAACTGTGCCACTGTGCACTTTAAATCCTCAGGTCCAGACTGGTAGTAGTCTATAAGTGGCCCCTGATCTATCCAGTTGGAAGTCCAAAAATTACATAGACCCTGACCATGGATGACTTTGGAGTTTGCCTCTGCAATATTGTTAATCTTGCAAATCCTTCTCCAGTTTTGAGAGGTTTTTGCTGAAATGGGCAAAGAGGCTAGTAGAGCAGTTCATGGAGCCTCACCTATCTGGTATTTCCACCACAACTTACAAGAATAGGCTTGTGTAGTTGCATAGAGATTTCTGATTCCCAGACCATTCTGCGCTACAGGATTGCATATTCTGTCCCATTTTCTCCAAGATTTTTTGGGGCCATTCTCTGTATTTCCCCAAAAAAATATAGACAGCCTTCTCTCTATATTCCTGATCATCAATTTTGTAGGCTCCATCACTGCCCAAATGTGTTGTGGCAGTGAGAGGAGGCAGGACTGAATTAGGATCAGTTTGCCACCCATAGAGAGCCATTTATTTTTCCAGTTATTAATGCTTTTATCAATGAGCTCAACTATAGGCTGAAAATGCACATGAAGGATTCTACCACTGAAAATTTGTACTCCTAAGTTTTTAAAGGGTAGAATACCTATTTTCATACCTAAAATGGATTTAACTTGTCTAAACCTGTTAACAGTGGCATTTTTGCTGAGAAAAAACTCACTTTTATCAAAATTAACTTTTTGGCCTGTGGTTTCCTCAAATTTAACTAGAAAGGCTTTCATTTTGATAAGGTTCATTCTGGAAGCCTGTAGGAAAATAACAGTATCATCAGCATAGTTTAAATGGGAGATAGGTATGGAATTTCTGGGTAGGTCAAAATATTTCATTTTCCCAGTATAAAAAACATAGGCTAAACTCCTTGTAAAGGCTTCTTAGAAAATGTCAAATAGAAAAGGTGAGATAAGGTCTCTCTGTTTAATTTCTCTAGTTACCCTAAAATATCCAACAGATTTACCATTTATAAGGATTGAAAACCAGGCATTAGACAAATTTTTCATTATACACTATATGAATCTGCACTTAAAACCAAACTTTTGGAGAATTTTTTGTAAAAAATCCCAACTGACCCTGTCAAAAGCTTTCATTAGATCAAGTTTGAGTATACAGTTGGGATCTCTATTTTTTCTATTCAAAAATATGAACATTTCCTTTAAAGATATGACATTGTCATAAATGTCTCGATTCTGGAGAAAAGCAGATTGATGAGGAGAAATCAATTTAGGCATCAATGGTTTTAACCTTTCCATAAGTATCTTTGAAAAAAAATTTATTTGTAATACTGGAAAGGCTAATTGGTCTATAGTCATTAAAGGATACTGGAATTTCTTTTTTGGGGATAATGGTCACCCAGGTACTGAAAATTCCTCTGTGAATGTTAGACCTAGATAAAAAATCATTTGATGCCTCTAGCAAGTCTATACATATTATGTTCCAAGCCATAATAAAAAATAAAGCAGTAAAGCCATCAGGCCCTGGACTACTAGATTTATTAAGACTAAAAACTATATGTTTTAACTCAGGTAAAGTAACTGGCTTGATCAAATCTTCATTTTCCTCCCCAGATATTATTGAGGGTATTTGGGATAGAAAATGAGAATTGAACTGATCATTATCTGGGTGGGGATCATCAGTTAAAAGCTTCTGATAAAATTGCGCTGCTTCAGTTTCAATCTCAGCAGAATCTGTTAACCAAACCCAACAGAACTTTTGATCTTAGTGATGTTGAGTCTACATTTCTTCTCCATTACACTGTTATGAAAAAACTTAGTGTTCTCATCACCTTCTTTAAACCATTTGAGTCTAGTCTTATGTTTCCAAAAAATATTTTCTTCTTTTAGAGCTCTAGTGAGTAGAGCTTTACATTTTTTCAGTCTAATTAGCTCATCAGTTGAGCTATTAGATTCAAAAATAATTTTTTGGAGTCTTAGATTTTCCTCTGCTATTTCCACATTCCGGTCAATGTTTCCAAAAAATTCCTTGTTCCACAGTTTAAGTACTTTTTTAAGACCATTAAATTTGAGGAAAATTTTTAACATGCCTTGACCTTGTATAGGGACAGTCCAGTGGTGTTTAATCACATCCATAAATTGATCCCTTTTAAACCAGGTATTGATGAACCTGAAAGGTCTAGGTACAGAGGGGAGTGAACTACCTATTCTAAGAAGCATAGGACAGTGATCAGATTTGTCCTTATTTAGCACATGAATAGAGGATTGTGGAAATCTAGTTAGCCACTTGAGAATACAAATACCTCTATCTAATTTCTCAATGGTAAGCTTAGCACCATTTTCCTTTACTCTGCCATTAGACCATGTATAGAAATTACCCATAGTATGAACAGGAAAGAGTCCTAAGGCACTGATAAAATTACTGAACTCTCTAATACTCTGCAGACTAGGTGAGTATCCTTTATACTCTGAAATAGAATACATTGCATTAAAATCACCTATGAACATGAAATCATCTAAGTTTAAAGCTGTAAGATCAGACCATAGCAATTTTCTTTCTTTTCCAGTTTTAAAACCATAGACAAAAATCAAATCAGTTGATAGATTCAGTTCATGGCTAAAGAGCTGTACTGAGAGGAATTGTGGGTTGTCCAATTTTTGAGTAATTTCTACCTTATGATTCCACATTATCCAGATATTACACAAATTAGAAACCAAGCAGTGTTGAAAGTGTAGTAGTGACATGTAAGTTTGGCACTCAGAGGAATCATGTTGAGCTTCTATAATGCATAAAAGATCAACCTTGTGAGTTCTAAGAAGCCTTGCAAGTCTAAGCATAGATGTATCCATACCTCTAATATTCCATACAAGTACATTTATTCCTAGTGTTGTACTAATCATTTAGACTTGTTTTTTATACTTTTTGTTGCTGTCCTTGTGATGATTTTATTTGTTTGACCAAAAAAGGTATTAACCTTGTTATTGTCAGGTACCTGGACAGCTTCAATTTCTACAATATTGTTATCACCTGAAGAGGAAGAACTAACCTGCTGAGAGTTCTCAATAAGCTCCATTGTAGTTTCTGGTTGATCCTCAGTGGAGTCGTCATCCTCCACAATAAGAGGTAGGAATCTGTTCTCCTTTTTTCTTGGTTGAGAATAAAAGGAGACATCTTTAGAATAGTAAGAAATCTCATTGTGGTTAGTGATACCTGGATGGATGTGGATGTCATCAGCTAAGAAGAAGTTGTGTCTTTTAGGAGTTTGCCATTTCTGTTCCTCCTCAAACTGCTTGTCATTTTGTGAACCCTCAAGCTAGCATAGGTTGGCCTTAGTGGTTCTTCCATGGGAACTCCTGCTTCACTGGAGCTGATTGGTGAGGTGATCTCTTCAGAGTCTGATATATTGTGGAGTTCTTCAATGATAGGCTCCTGAGAGGGCAGTATGATCTGGCTTGGTAGTAAAAGCTCCACACGAGTAGTGTCAGTTTCATTTCTAGAAGAGGCTTTTGGAGTTGGGGCAGAATCTATCACTTCCTTTCCTTTAACAGAAGCAGGGATTTTGGGGATATATTTATACTATTGTATTGGAAGGTGTTTGGGAATGGCAAATTTTTCTTTTGGTGTGATACCAAAAGAACTAGCTCCAGCTTGAAAAGTTTTTTTCTGAGCTGGCTGATATTGGTGGTTCATGGGAGGTCTGTTGTTAACTAGGGGCTTAAGATCAGGATGTAAAATCCTGCACTTTTTCTGTTCATGCCCCAGTTTTCTGCAGTGTTTACAGTAAGCAGGGAGAAATTCATACTCAATTGGAAAGTCAGTGACAACACCCTCAAGATTGGTTGTAAGAGATACAATACTATGCAATTTCTGAAGCAAATCAATCTCAACACACAGTTTAACAGCAGAGGGTCTAGTTAGGATTGCTGTAGCTGCATCCATCTTAATAAATCTACCAATAGAGTTTCCTATATCCCTAAACATTGCAGCATTATACCAGAAAATGGGCAAATTATGCAAAGTAATCCAAACAGGAAGGATAGAAGTATCAGTGTCTAGTGAAAAATTTGGTGTCCATTTAAATACCTTCATCAGAGTACCTTTGAAGGACCATTGAGACTTCATCCAACATCTTTGGAAGTCCTCCTGATCCTCAAACCGAATTAAAATGTGCTTATAGTCTATAGAACCCAAATGGTAGCGTCTATTGATGCCAACCGACTTAAAAGCTTCGTTAAGAAACTCCATAGATGGTTTCATGGTCGGAAATTTCCCCATGAGGGCATTGTTGTAGTGGGCTGACAATTGGGCAAGTTCCTCCGGTGAGATCAAACAAGCAATCTTGCCTTTGTACTCCGTAACTGGCTTAATAGAAGGATTGGACGGGAAAGATGTGAAAAGGGCGTTGGTTTAGTGTTTAGTGCTTGAAGAAAACTCCTATTTGCGGTGGCTCCGCCGCTGTGAAGCGGCGGTTCCGGCACCATAGTATCGTTTGTAACCGTTGGGTGTGGGGTTTTGCCTGAAAAGTGGTGCTAACGGAAAGAAAAGTAAATGTGCAGAGAAAGAAAGGACGTTAAAATTTGGGAGAGAATAAACAGAAAGGATGCGTGTATAAAGCTGAAAACAGTAGTACACTGCCAAAATGTCTCCTTTTTAACGAGTCACTCCACTCTTGTACATGAATGTATAAACCCTCTTATAGTTGTAATAAACCGCAAAATTATAGTGTGCACGTCTAAAATATTAATAAGTGTAGCGGAGAAGTAAACCAATGGTTGGTGAGGATCGCAGAAGAATATAGAGATAAACAATAATTACAATTAAAAGTTTTCTACAATTAAACTTTAAATCAATGGAAATTTTTTAATTAAGTCCGGTATAATTTTCATAATTTAAACACGGGGTGTACTTTTTACATAATTTTTAAAAGGGACATTAGCCTATATGCATATGATTTAATTTTTAAATTAAAGACATGTATACCCCTGTTTTGTAGTCTAAATTTTATTATAAATTTAGTTCAGTTTTGTGGACTCTAAATTTGATTAAATATTAATTTCAGTCCTTACTAATACTTATAATATTTATTGAATTTCAATTTAGTTCACATTGAAAGAATTCAACTCAATTCAATTTTGCAAAATTCCATGAAATTCATTTAATTAAAATATTAGTTAATTTAAATTAAATTTAGAATTTAATTAGCCACTCCACTCTTGTACATGAATGTATAAACCCTCTTTAGTTGTAATAAACCGCAAAATTATAGTGTGGACCCTCTTGTAGTTGCAAAATGTCTCCTTTTTAACGAGTCACTCCACTCTTGTACATGAATGTATAAGCCCTCTTGTAGTTGTAAGAAACCGCAAAATTATAGTTTGGACATCTAAAATATTAATAAGTGTAGCGGAGAAGTAAACCAATGGTTGGTGAGGATCGCAGAAGAATATATAGATAAACAATAATTACAATTAAAAGTTTTCTACAATTAAACTTGAAAGTGTGAAATTTAAATCAATGGGAATTTTTTAATTATGTCCGGTATAATTTTCATAATTTAAAAACGGGGTGCATTTTCTACTATTTTCCTTGCATTTTGCTGCTATTCCATCTGCGTACATATATATATATATATATATATATATATATATATATTCTTTTTTCTTCACGTCTGTCTTTTGCAGTCATGTCTCGTCAGCTCCTTTCTATTGATGTGTCCAAGTTCGATCGCCCGTCCAAGCGTGGAAAACTGGATGATTCAAGCGGCTCCACTCAATCCACCCAGTCCCCAAGCCAATCTTACCAGACCGAGAGGGATGGCAAGGCTGATGACTTCACCTTCCCGGATCAGGATACAAGATCATCACAAGGGCAAACCCCTGACCTGCTGTTGCAGATGGGGACTGGTGGTCGCGACGGGTTCTCAGATTTTGAGGCCGTCGTGACTCGTCAGCAGGCGGCTGGGCGGCTGGTGACTGGCCCACAGATTGTTAATCCGAAGATGACTGGTCAGCAACAAAGTGGTCGGGTGCCCTCTCATGCTGGTGATGCCAACGTGCCTCCAAGTGCTGATGATGGTAAGGGGAAAGCCCGTGCTTCATTTTTCCTGAACACTCCCAACAGTCGGCTAGATTATCTTATCCAGGTGATGCATGTTGATCACTTCAAGGCCTGGGTGAAGAATCTTGTGCTGAACCTTCATGGCGTCAAGAATGCTGCGGACAACCCGATCTCATCTGTCTTTGATGAAAGTGTTTGCCCTTATCTCCCTTTGAACTTCTGCTGCGCATTCACTTGATGATTTATCTTTATAATGTGTTTTTCCAGGGTGCTTGCTCATCTCTGACCTCGATCTCTTGATCCAAGAGCGGGAGAAGGAGAAAAAAGCGCATCTTGTCACCCTTGCTGAGCTTGCGAGGCGCGGAAGCAGCTGGCCATCCGTGATGCAGAGATAGCTAAATTTCAACCCGACGCCAAGATGGATTGGGAACCCGAGGACTTGGATAAATGGCTAGAGTCCGAGCAGTCTTTGAAGAATCATCTGGATGATGTTAATGCCTAGTTGGCGTCTGCCATCTCGGATGGGGAGAAACTCAAACAGGCGAAAGAGGCAAGTGATGTGGCCATGCTGGATGCATAGAAGACAGCCACGGAGACCCAAGCTCGTTTTGTTGAATCTGAGGCGCAATTGAAGAAAACGGTAGAGGATAAAGCAGCTCTCACGAATGATTATCAGTCCATCATTACCACAATTATGGGTGAAGTTTTCCTGAAAGTGTTTAACTCCGACTGCGATGTCACACAGACTTCTGCTTTCTTGAGGAGGGCTTATGCTCTGGACCGAGTATATGAGGATACCGCAGCGTACTCCACGGCCTTGTTCGAGCTTACCAGTGCTTATGTTGGCTATACCTTCTCCGAGTACTTCTCATCGCTGTCGGATGAGATGACCCTTGCTGACCTCTCTGCCTGGTAACTGAATGTGGTTGTTCCTCCGCTCATTGTGGATGGCCAGGCTGTGGTGGATGATGAACTTGTCAAAGACTTTGAGAATGCTGGCAATGGTGTTGTGGTTACTGCCCATAACCATTGATTTAGCCTGATACTTCTCTGTTCTCCTTGTCTACATTTCTCCTTTCGAACAATTTATTTATTATGTAATAACCCGTAAGGGAACACATTTGGCTATGCTTTGTATCTTTTGAAACACTCTATGTTTGCATGATAAATTATGGTCTTATGTTATTTTAGCATTTCTTCTTTGGTTTATATCTTGTATGCTTTTCATATAATGATTGTTCCGTTTACTTTTCACCAAATGGGATGCGTCATCCCGTTCAGATGGATTGTCTCGCCCAGATGGGTCGCTCGGGATGCCTCCTGATCCGGATGAGGATCAGCGTGTATGGCCGTGAATCATGGGCGAAGTTGCCTGAAACTTGGGGGTCGCTAAACCTTTTCCAAGCCACCAAGATTTGAGGAATGGTCATTCCGTTCCTGGGATTTTTTCAGAGTCTGTGCTGCTAAGTCACCAACTCTGCTTATCGGTCCTTGCCCGACATGGGTCTTCAAGAAAGAAAAATCCACCTTTTGTCCCAAACGGTTGCTACCCGTGGTTGGGAAAGGATATGGTCTGCTCTTTTCGCGTATTTACGTCTGAACATGACCACACCTATGTTCGGCGCACGTGACGAACGGCTAAGCCACAATCCCGGCCCGGCGGTCACGACCGTGGTCGTGTCGACCGACTTGCCCGTGAATGTGAAAAGAATATAAATACACCCTTGTTTCTCCAGGAAGCAGTCCTGACTCGATAACAAAGGTGCACCCTGGACGCTTCGCAGCCAAGGTGTGAAGTGTGCCATGTTTTCTTGCCGCCCGGTCCGGCTGGCCGGGGTGATGGGTTGGACATCCGTCCGTTGTATCCATTGTTACAAATTTCAAATTGATCATTCAACTTTCAGAATAAGGTTCAAATGAATGAAACAAGGGGAAACATGTCTGTGAACTTAACACTTGAAATACATTGACAGTGGGGGAGAAAACAAAACCACAATTTTGCGCAGGAAAAATGGATTTCCTCAAGATCGCATCCCTTATAAGGGTAAAAGTCGTGATCTGATCAGGAATCCGTTTTCAAAAAGATTTTCTCCATTATGTACAAACTGGGTAATACCTTTCTCATGGTTTGGACGTGATTCATCTGTAGTACCGACGGAGATTCTCCATGTTCCACGTCCTTGGGACAGGTTCACCCGTCATGGTCTGCAGCCTATATGCGCCATTTCCCAGCACTTCTGCAACCACATATGGGCCCTGCCAAGTGACATCCAGTTTCTTCAGCCCTTCAACTCGACTCGCCTCATTTTTTCAAAGGGCCAACTCACCCTGCCGGAGACTCCTGGTACGCACCCTCGCGTTATAGCGTTGTCCACATATGACTTGTATGCAGCCTCTTTGATTGTGGCATTCTCTCTGGCTCATTCCACTTCCTCCAGATTCTCTCTTAGGCGCTGCCCATTGTCCTCTTCGGTGGCCGGGATGGCAGATCATGGTGACGGGATGATAAGCTCGGGGGGATGAGAAACTCACTGTTGAAGCATTAGAAATAGGGTGACTCACCGGTTGCCGTCCGCGGTGTTGTCCTGTAAGCCTATAGTACTGATGGTAGCTCATCCACCCAGTTCCCTTTGGCGTTATACAATCTCCTCTTCAGGCCTTGCACGATAGTCCCATTTATTCGCTTGGTCAGACCATTTGCTTGTGGGTGTGCCACTGAAGTGAAGATCTACTCGATGTCCATTTGGTCGCACCACTGTTTGAAGACACCTCCTTCAAACTGGCGTCCGTTGTCGTTGATGATGGTCTTGGGCAGACCAAACCTGCATACAATGTTCCTCCAGACAAAACTGGTCATCCTCTTGCTTGTGATGGTTGCCAAAGGTTCCACTTCAACCCACTTGGTGAAGTAGTCAACAGCCACCAATAATATTCTCTTCCCGCTGGCTTGGGGAAATGGTCCCACTATATCAATGCCTCATTTCGCAAATGGCTCTTCATAGGTTGGGCCGGTTGTGATGAGACACGGTCATGCACTTGGCACTGATGGCATGTCTTGACCACATGGTCGGCGTCGACTCTCATGTTGGGCCAGTAATAGCTTGTTGGGGTGGCCCTTTGTGTAAGTGTTCGTGCTCCCTGATGGCTACCACCACTACCTTCGTGCAGCTCTTTCAGGGTCCTCTCCGCTTTCTTAGGCGTTAGACAACGTAACCATGGCTGCAAGTAGCCTCTCTTATACACCACTCTATTCTTGAGAACACAATTCAACACTTTCCTCTCTAGCGCTCTTGCTTCCTTCTGGTCTGTCGGTAAAGCACTACCGAGCAAGTACTTCTGCATCAATGATGGACACGTTCATCCCGTCGGTTGACCTGGTTGGCAATTTTTCTACCAGCACTCTTTTGGACAAATGGCTACTTGTTGTTGAGGCTAGCTTGTTGAGGGCGTCCGCCCTTGTGTTCTCAGATCTAGGTACGCAAGTTATCTCAAACCCCTCGAACTGCACCGCTAGGCTTTTCACCTTGGCTAGGTATTTCTGCATGGATGGCTCCTTCGCTGCGTACGACCCGTTGAACTAGTTTGCGACCAGTGCTGAGTCCCATATGCGTCCAGCTTGGTCACCCCTAACGCTCTTGTTATTTTCATGCCTGCGATCAACGCTTCATATTCCGCCTCGTTGTTCGTGGCGGGGAATTGGAATCTCAAAGCACAGGTCGTCTCGACGCCATCAGGATCCGTCACTATCAGGCCAGCTCCTGATCCTTCCACATCGGATGCGCCGTCCACATGCATCTTCCACCATCCCATCTTGTCGAGGCGGCGTTGCTTCTTGTCAACTGGTTTATTCGCTTGAATGATCGTGATTTCATCCTCGGTCGCGATCTGGAATGGCAGCTCTGCCAAAAAATCGGTCATTACCTGTCCTTTGATGGCTTTTCGTGGAGCGAAATCGATGGCGTGTTCACCTAGCTCCACCGCCCACTTGACCAATCTCCCGGACATCTCCGGCTTTTTCAAGATTGATTTGAGCGGCTCGTTTATCAACACAATAATGGGATGCGTTGTACCAGTGCCATTGCAAGCTTCTCTTGGGCGTTGTACCTCAACTCGGCTCCTTACAATGTCCGACTGACATAATAAACTGGTCGTTGAACCTTGCTCACCTCCCTGACCCATGCTCCACTGATCACTTCCATCCCGGCCGTGAAGTATAAGTATAGCGTTTCACCCTGCTCGGGTGGGAACATGGCTGGAAGCTCCTTCAAGTGGTTCTTTAGCTTGATGAATGCCTCGTCTTCAGTTTGGCCCCACTGGACCGCGCCTTTAGGACCAATGCTGCCTTTGAGAAGTTCAGGAAAGGGAGTGACTTCTCTGCTGCTCGAGAAAGAAACCTGTTCATGGCTGCCAACTTCCCATTTAGGCTCTACACCTCTTTCACATTCCGGGGTGGCTTCATCTTCAAGATAGCTTGGAACTTCTTTGGGTTGACATCTAAGCCATTTTTGGAAACCATGAGGCCTAGAAACTTCCCGGCTCCGACAACAAATTGGCACTTGGCTGGGTTGAGCATCATTCGAGCCGCGTTCAACATGTTCAAGGTCTCGTCCAGATCTTCTATGAACCCTTTGAAAGAGACGCTCTTAATGACCATGTCATCGACGCAAATTTTCATGTTGCGACCGATCTGTGATTTGAAAATTCTATCCACCACCCGTTGGTCAGTGGCCCCGACATTCCTTAATCTGAAAGGCATAATCCTGTATGCAAAAACACCCCGTTCCGTGATGAAGGCAGTTTTGTCAACATCGTCATCCTTCATGGGGATCTGATGGTACCCCTTATATGCGTCCAAAAGTATTTGATCACGAAAGGCGCCAGCGCGTCAACTTTTTGGTCGATGATGGGCGTTAGATAACTATCTTTGGGGCACGCCTTGTTCAGCGCCTTGTAATCGATGCACATCCACCAACTTCCGTCCGATTTTTTTACAAGAACTGGGTTGGCCAGCCAGGTTGGGTATGGTACTTCCCTCAGAATGCCCGTGTTGACCAGTTCGGTTACCTGCTTGTTGACTGCTTCATTCCGCTCTAGACATAATGGCCGTCTCTTCTGCATGACAGGTGGTTGTGAAGGATCCACTCTGAGAACGTGTTTGACTAGTTCGGGCGACACCCCCGTCATGTCGGTTGCCTTCCATGCCAAAACCTTCTCGTGCTTGATTAAAACTTCTAAAACTTCTTGTCGGCTCACCTCCGGCAGGTCCAATCCCACTTGAACACCCTTGCATCCTTGTTGGTCAAGGAACATGGTCATTCATGACGATGATAAGGTTCTGGGATCATGGCATCCTGATCTTATCATGTGGACCATGCGTCGGGGCGGGGAATCCTCATCTGGGCCCTTACGTTTTTTCAGCGCGATGCGATGGCATTCCCTTGCCTTTTGTTGGTCTTCCCGGACGGTTGCTATCCCTCATTTCATCGGGAACTTCAAGAGGAGATGGAGGGTTGATACGATCCCTTTTAGCTGGGCTAACGCCGGCCTTCCCGGGATGAGGTTGTATGGGCTGTGCGCCTTGATCTCGATGAACTCCATGTCTACCTCTTTCCGAGTAGGCCTGTTCCCAACCCCGACCGGGAGCGTGATGGTGCCCTCCAGCCTAACTGTTCTGTCGGTGAAATCCACCAGCGGTGTGCTTGTCGGGACCAACTTGGCCTTGGTGTTGTCATCCAACTTCTCGAAACAGTGCCAATACATTATCTCCGCCGAGCTGCCACCATCCACATAGGCTCGGTGAACCATCTTGTCCATGATCTGAACAGTGATGATGACCGCATCGCATCCCGCGGGCCGATCTGGGATGGGATCATCCGCGCCAAACGTGATTAGCTCATCCTTATCAATCCTCCTGCTCGTGGGAGTGTGTTATGGGGCCAGCCAGCACCTGGCTTTCCTCTGTGAATCCGAGCTTCCTCCTGCATTGCCGCCTATGATGGTAAGGATGGCGTTGCCCACTCGTCTTGGTGTTTCGCGCTCTGGTGATGAGTCCTCTTCGTATTTGACTCTCTTTTCTTCTTGCCGTTCGGCGCGAGCGACTTCCTTGCCTTTGCCGCGGTCCGGACCATGCGCCATGTTGCCTGTGTGATCCTGACCGCCAGTCATATTGGCGTATCAATCCTGACCGCCGGTCCTGTTGGCGTATCGATCCTGACCGTCGATCCTGTTGGCATATGTCACCTTGTTATGGGTCTTGGACGTTACGGCGAATTGCCTCAACTGTCCCTTCCGTATGCATGACTCGATGGCTTTCTTTAAGTGGATACAAACCTCGGTGTCGTGGCCGTGGTCATCATGATACTCACAGAACTTGTTTATGTTGCGCTTGTTAGGGGCGTCTTTATGACGCGGGCAGGTGGGATGATGTCGCGACTTTCCAGGAACACTGCCCTCGGTGTTTTTGTTAACGGGGTGAAAACCCTATCTTGAACGAGCCTAGGGCCCAGTCTGTCCTTGACCGATGGTGTTTTTTCCACCTTGGCCGATTGGCTATCGAGGATGAGCTTCTGCTTTGGCCAAGAGGGTTGGGCGTCCCGCATCGCCATCTTCTTCTTCTTGGCGTTGTTATCGGCTCGATAGAACATCTCCACCACCATGTGTAACTCGTCCAACGTGTGTACCGCTAGGAGAGTGAGCTCTGTATCCAAAGGCTCGTGGTCCAAACCCTGCATGAAGATCTCAATCAACCATCGGGGGTCACCACGATGCACCACCCTATTTCTTTCCTCAATGAAACGCTCTTAATACTCCATCAGGCTCTCGTCTGATGACACCCTGTGGCGTATCTTCATCAGGTCCTGAGTCGTGTTGGTGAACTTCCTCTTTTGCATGAAACGGGTCAAGAACAACTCCTCAAGTTGTGCAAAGTTGGATATGCTCCCGTTATCCAAGTTGGCAAACCATACCCTCGCTGCCTCCTTGAGCGTGGTAGCGAATACTTTGCACCACACGGGCTCAAGTGTTGCATACGTCGACATGTTTGTTATAAACATGTGCAGATGGTCGGCTGGGTCTGATAGACCCTCATAAGTGCCAAGGTCAAGAGGGATCCGCAGGCGCGGGTTGGCCACGAACTCCGTGACGGCCTCCGAGAAAGGACTTCCCTTTTTTTCCAAGTCACGAGCTTCGTAAAACACGGATAGCCTTTGCTTAGCCGGGACCCTAGGTTTGATGTTGGGCCTTGAGATCGGGTTGGCCTCCTGGTCGTTCTGCTCATCCCATTCCTCTTCTGATTCATATAGGGTCTCGTTCCCGTCTTCATCCAGCTCCGTAAGAATGGGTACTTTACGCTTTCCTCGAGTTGGCTCGTCGAAAATCTTAGTCGGAGTAACCTTTTTCGCCAAACCCGTGAGGAGTCGCGCCTTCGACGGCGTATCTCGCAGCTCCTGCAGCTGCTAGTTGATGTTCGCCAGCGACTCCAGGATCTGACGTAGCACGACACCATCCTCCGGCGTGAGTGACCCGGAGGCGTCGGGCTGCCGAGTCGGCTCCGGCGTCACCGAGATTGGCGTCGTGACAGGATTCAAGGGGGTGAATGACGTTCCAGCCCCCTCGTCTCCGAGATCCGTGACCACCGCCCCGATCTGAGGGTGCCACGGTCGTTTGCTTCTCCACTCATTTGCAGTGCATGGGATATGAGGATAATCGGTTATATCCCCACAAACGGCTCCAATGTTACAGTCGTGATTAACGTCCTAATGATCCGTTCCGATGGCGGATGATGAGTACCTGCTAAGAACAAGTAACTCTCACTCAGGGCGGGGAGGCTAACTGTCGTTCCCGCTCCGATGCTTAAGTTAGAAAGTTGTCGGGAGAATGGATGTGCATCTGATTGTATTTAGTCAACTTACCTCTAATCTCACACGTTAGTGAGATACTTATAGCACTGAAACCCGGGCCTGGTCACATCACACCATGCCGTTAAGTGGTCTGGGAAGATTCTCCTGCCAGGCCTGCTAGAGTTCCAGGCTGTTGTCGGGTCTAGCCCGGATGCCATGCGTGATGACGGGTCGGGATGAGTCATGCGGGATGGTGAGATGCCCGGCCCTAACACCTATTGATATATATACTAGCAAAACACCTTTTCCTTATATGAGGAAGTCCATAAGCGAATTGTACAATACAAAACACTAAGCGGCACCCAAACACACAAGAAGTAAGGATTTTATATTGCAAAAATAGTACCAGCATGCTCCAAGTGAATCTGAGCAGCATAAATGGCAAAGCCTTTAGCCTGTGGAGGACTGCAATTGTTGATGAGCAGCATCTGAAAACATGAACACACATATTAAGTAGCATTTGCACCATGTATAAGTCTAATTGGGGACATACCTAGCCTGTCCAGAGACAATAAACCTCTAGCTTCCTCAGAGAGGAGCTGCAAGGATAGCTGAGCATTTGTTTTGTTTTTGAAAGCAGACTTAGCAATACTATCAGCTAGGGCTGTAAAACCGGGTCAACCCGGCCCGAAATGACCCGGACCTTAAATATCTTAAAATCTTGGATCGGGGCCCGACCTGGTTACAATATTACTTGAACCGGACCCGGTCCAAAATTCTTTCCGGGTTTGACCCGGTTAGAACCTCTGCTACACTTTTTTTACAAAAAAAAAAAAGCGAATTCCATTGAGAATCGAACAATAAACCATTGTGTAACAATTTTCTTACCACTAGACCACATCATTGTTTGTTAATAAATTACATGACTAATAAATATATACGGATGTTAAATTTATTTTAAAAACAAAACACTTAGTAATGCTTTTGGTGAGATTTGAACTCTCTATCAAATATAACCAGGATCCCGGGTTGACCCGGAAAAAATCGGGTTTGACCCAGATTGGCCCGAAATCCAGAATGGGCACAAAAGATGACCAGGGGCCCGGCCTGTAATGCAAAAAATCCAGGTCCGGGTCACCAATTCCGATCTCGGGCCGGGCCACTTTTCCGAATTAACCCGACTCATGTACTGCCCTACTATCAGCAACCAAATTCCACTGTCTATATACATGGGAAATATTTGAATTTGCAGCAGGTGCAGACCTGTGTGCAAGATCTTACATTTCCCATTGAGCTTGGAAAGGATCTTTAATAGCATTGACTGCTATCAAACAATCTGATTCAATGGTACATCTGATGGTAGAGGTTGAGGCCCAAAGAGTTGCCTTTTGCAGTGCTAACATTTAAGCATGTAGTGGTGAGGTTGCTTCAACAAAATAACAATTGGCACAAATAAGATTGCCCTCACAGTTTCTAACAATAATTGCCAGAACAGCATATTTGTTCTGATGTCATGAGGCATCAGCATTGATTTTAAGCTCACCAGTAATTGGTGATAACCATTTGGTCACCCTTATTACAGGCTGAGGAGGTCTGGCATGGGGGAAAAGAAAACTTAGGCTAGATAGTTCCATGTCAAGCACAGCATTGGAAAATACATGCTTAGCAAAGAATGTTAAGAAAATATGGTCTCTGATAGCCTTTTTCATAGTCTCCAAGTTAGGCTTAGCAATGAATGTCAAGAAAATATGTTCTCCGGTCCTCTTCTAGATCCTATTGATTTTGAGAATACCTAGGGTTTAGGCTCAAAAATTCTCTCTCGCAATAGACAAGTTCGGAATATAGTAAAACTCTCAAAATATTATTTTATCAAAAACTGTCCGAATACATAAAACAACCAAAACATATATACTAAAAGAAATCTAATCCTACTAGAAATAAAATACTTATAATAGGAAAAAATATTAAACATATCAAAATCAAATCAAATCTCATTATCATGCTGATATCAAATCATCCATTATCATCTCACGTCACTGCCTCGTCATCCTCATCATTCTCCCTGGAAAGAAACAATTCGTCCTCGAATTTAGATTCTCCAAGACATCTCCATTTCGTTCAACTGATTTCAACATCGTCGCAACGTGTCAAGCAAACTTCTTCATCATGTATCTTGAATAACACTTGAGCCGCTTTCTTTTCTCTTAAGCCCTTGTCAATGCAAATTTCGTACTAGGTTTTATACCAGCCATACCATCCAAAAGATTATGGCATCGCATAAATTTGGATAACTTCAAAATAGTACTAAAATTCATGAATTCTATCACCATTTAACTTGAGATAATAGGGAAAACTTTCCAATCTTGAATAAATTCAGAAACTTCATATCCAAAATTTTCACCAAATTCATCAACAAATAAAGTTACTTCCTCCTTGTCAATGTCCCCATGTTCAACGCCTTCAAACGTCTCCTCGTCATAGACTGGAGCATCAAACACTAGATCGTCATCATATATTGGAACTTCATACACCGGAACATCAAACACATCAACTTCGTCCATCACCACAATTTCTTCACCAAAATGATTTTCATCATCATACACCGGAACATCAAATACATCAACATGCTCATCCACTTCATCCATCACCATAAACTCTTCACCAAAAATATTCTTATCGTCATACATCTGAACATCAAACACTGGAGCAGCAAAGTTGTCATCATCACCATCATCATACACGGGATCGTGAGACACCGAAGCAGCAAACATATCATCTTCACCCTCATCATCAACGATCTCACTGAATCTGACATGTGCTTTTTCTCTGACTGACACGAGCATCTAGCCGCTGGGTCAAGAGTTCGAGTTGTCTTCGCATAGCAACAACCTCATCTTTTCTCAGCATCACACCTATGATCCGTTGCGGGTTCCTTGTCGGGGAAGGCGACAAAACTTAGGATCGATTTGGAATCTGAGGCCGAATGATGCAGCGCGAAACGTAACAAAAGGTTCAACCTATTGATTCTTAGAATATCTAGGTACGATCCTCTTATAAATCCCATTGATTCTGAGAATACCTAGGTACGATCCTCTTCTAAATCCTATTGATTCTAATAATACCTAGGGTTTAGGCTCAAACATTATCTCTCGCAAGAGACAAGTTCGGAATAGAGTAATACTCTATTTCATCAAAAACTGTCTGAATACATAAAACAAACCAAAATATATAGACTAAAAGAAATCCAATTTTACCAGAAATAAAATACTTAAATAGGAAAAATATAAAACATATCAAAATCAAATCAAATCTCATCATCATGATGATATCAAATCATCCATCATTATCATCTCACGACACTGCCCATCCTGATCAGCAGACCACAGAGTGATAGCCAAAAGGGCAGCTATTAAATAAGTGGTCCAAATGATCAGAGTTATCACACGCACATCATTTAGATGGTAAATTGAAATCCATTGACATAAGTATATCTGGGAAAGGAATAAATGTATTTATCAACTTCCACATGAATATGCTTTTTTTCTTCTGTAACCTTGGGTTCCAAAGTTGGATGAGGGAGTAAGATGCAGGTTTGGTAGGAGCTACAGCCTTATATGTTGAGAAATTTCCTTTCTGATCAGGGATCCAAATCATCCTATCTTGTCTTGTTTGAATGCACTGAGCAGCCTGTAAAAATTGGACAAGAGAAGAAGCCAGAGTTGTGGAATATCTAGCAGATATAGATGTATGTTATCATAGAAATTAGCAACAGTACAATCTCCAGGAATGCATGTATTCTCCAAATTGAATAATAAAGAGATGGGACCATAATTAGACCAGTTAGAGTGCCAAATACAAAGGTCAATTCCATGAATAACTCTAGTTAATTAGGCTCTCTGCCAATGGTGTAACTGCAATAATGCTCTTTCAATTTGGAGAATTTATGTAGGATGGTAGAAGTTTCCATAAAAATTGAGACCATAAGTCTTCTCCAAGCCGAAACTTCCACCATAGTTTAAGTGAACAGGTTATAACTATGGCATGAATAGATCTAATTCCTATGCCATTTTGATTCACTGGATAGCACAATTCACTCCATCTCCTCCAGACCTTTTTTGGTTTAAGCTCAGTCTCACCCCAAAGAAATCTGGACATCAGCTTTTCGTATTTTTTTATGACCAAAAGTGGAGGTTTCATAACTGTCCATATGTGCCGTGGAATATAATATAAGCATGACTGTATCAAATTAATGTTACCACCTGTAAATAACCACTTGTTCATCCAGCTGGAAATTTTGTTTTCCAACCTTTGGATGAGTGGTGTGAAGTAAGCAGTCAATACTCTGCCATTAAAAATAGGGACTCTTAAGTATGTGAATAGAAAACTTCCTTGTTTCATTCCTAAAATGTCCCGCACTTGTTGATTTTTCGAGACTGAAGCATGTTTACCCAAATAATAATCACTCTTCTCACGATTTATTTTCTAACCTATGGTTATTTCAAAAGCCACTAAGAAGAATTTAAGCCTGGAGAGATTTTTTTTTTGAGGATCAAAGGAATATAATGGTATCATCGGCATAGCTCTGATGAGATAAAGGTGAAGGACCAGTAGGAATGTCAAAATGCTAAAGTAGGCCAGAAGTAAACATCTAAGAAATGCCTCTAGAAAATGCCTCTGAGAAAATATTAAAAAGGAATGGTGAGATGGGATCACCCTGTTTTATTCCCCTAGAAAATTTAAAAAAGCCTTGAGGTCTGACCCGAGTAGCATGGGGTACGCGGAATCTTACCATGTACCAGAATTGAGAAGGAGGTACTGCTAAGATTTTTCATTATGCAATGGATTATTCTACCATGAATGCCGAAATGAAGAAGTATAGAGTTTAAGAATCCCCAATTGACCCAATCAAATGCTTTTTTGAAATCCATTTTAATAATCAAGTTAGGGTTTCTGCACTTTTTGTCTAAAAATCTCACCATTTCCTTCAAATATATAATATTATCTGAAATGTCTTTATTCTTTAGAAAGTCAGACTGTTGGGTGGAAATAATTTTGGCCATTAATGCTTTTCTCCATAATCAATTTAGAAAAAAATGTTATTAATAAAGTTGGAGAGAGTGATAGGCATGTAGTCATCAAAAGAGGAAACTACATCTTTCTTGGGAATTAGAGTGATCCAGGTGGTTGCAATTCCAACTGAAATAGGAGCTGCACTCATGAAATCATGTACAACATCCAGAAGATAATTTTTTATAATATCCCAAGTTTTGGTTAAAAAAATGGAAGAGAATCCACATGGAACTGGGCTACTATTATTATTTAGGTTAAAAATAGTAGCTTTTAGCTCTTCAATGTGAACTGGTCTGAGTAACAATTCATTATCAGGTCATTTATTACTTTAGGAATTTTGCTGAGGAGCTGATCATGATATTGACCATTCTCAGAATTTTCAGGCTCGGATAATAAATCAGTGTAGTTCAACTCCATGGGTCAAATTGGAGATTGAGCTCTCTCAGATTCGATTTCTCTAGTACCGGTCCATTTGGAGACTGGATGGCTAAATGGATCAAAGAAACTTCAAGTATGGACGATTTTGTGAAGTCTAGCTACATTATATGGCTCTTTTGTGAGATATTCTAGTCATCTTTCTTTTCATTGTTTGTTTATTTTCTGCAGCTATTTTTAGAAAATAAAGATGCTAATTAGCATCCGTAGGAAGTAGATATTTTCCTTTCCTTTTTCGGTAGGAATTAGATTATTACGTTTCCTTCTTCCGTAGAAATTAGATTATTTAGTTTCCTTCTTCCGTAGAAGTAGATTATTTCGTATTCCTTTTTTCTTTCAGAGTTCGTGTATATAAAGGATGATATGAATAGAAAAGCAGTATCAAGTTTTCTGCACAACATCATTGTTCTTCTTTCTCCTCTTCTCAGCTTATCTCTGTGAAAGCTAACATCTTTAAGAATGAGTATGGCTAGAATGGAGGTTTCCTGCTCCTGATTAATTTGTACCCTCGAGAAAATCTTAATCAAGCTTATATGTTTGAGAATGATATTTGTTCATCTGTCAACATAGACAGTACAAACGAATTTGAGGGTGTTTTGAATAGGCATGATCAGATGGTTGTTGTTCAGCAAGTTCTTTCATATGATTTGTGCTGAACTCGGATTTGTATACTCTAAGCATCGCATGTACTCTTATTGGGGAGCTGATAGGTCACCCTCCAAGGGTGACACCCTCCTGTACACGTGGCGTGTTCCGGTTGGACAATAACTATAATTTCATTTTGTTTAATTGTAATTTTGGCCCAATAGGACCCATGTGTGTCCCATGACTTGAAAATTTACCAAGTTACTGAAATATGTAACTCTTCCTAATATTTGTTTTGAAAAACATTAGTCAAAGTTGAGAAATACTCCGACACTGGCACCGACATTTTTTCTCCGATCTAAGTCTTATACAAACTGTATTACGACACCGAAATTTTTTCTCCGAACAAAGACACGGTTGTGAATGTGATAGACGTCAGCCGGTTAGGATCATCTTTTTGCTGAATCTGTTCGCCGATCAAAGTTTGCCGGTCAAAGGGCGCCGGTTAGAGTTTGCCCGTCAAAATTTGAAGCATCCTGCCGGTCAAAAGTTTGCCCGGTGGCTAGCCCATAAAAGTTTGCCGATTGGGATCCCGTTGAAGTTTTTATCGGAGTTAAAAGAAGGCAATTAGGAAGAGGTAATTTGTTTCTTGCTTGTTTTTGTATGATTTATGAAAATTGGAATTCAGTTTAAGCATCTTGTATTCCTCTACCATGATGTGATTGTTGTGTCAAGATGAGCTAGAGTGTTTATCGAAAATATGGACATAACAACTGTAAATTTGCCTAAGTGATAGTTGCCTGTGTAGGTCGAATATTCAGTTCATGGATGTTGAACCCAACTTGGGCCACCTTCACATATGAATTGAATCCACTGCAAGAAACAACTGCATGTATGTGATAGAAATTTATACGATTAACCAAGTGCAAGACAGTGTGTTTAGTTTAATTTATCTGGTATAAATTCTAAATGGAAATGGTTGGTTTACCTGAATGTATGCCTCCTTCAACTGTAAGCAGAGTACATTACCAGTGTCTACTCTTTCGTATTCACCGTTGCAGCTCCCGCTTCAAGGAATGAATTATATGTAAAAAGTTCCAAGCATTCCCTGAACATTGTCCATAAAATGTATCAACTTTGTACCTCATCTCTTGAGGGGCTTTTCCTTCATTGGAGAAACTCATCAGTCAAGCTGAGTAGATTAAATTTTCAGTCTGAGTTGTGACATATGAGATGTATGTACTTGTGTAAATGTGTAGTCTGTTTGTTTGTGCTTGTCTGGGCGAATCAAAATCGAAACTTGTTCCTAGACATTGTATTATCTTACTTGAGTATTGAATACATGAATTATCTTATTTGATGTAATGTAAAATACATGGTTTTTATTTTCAGGGTATTAGATGAACAGAAATTCTGCTAATGAAGGGGCTTTTTAGAGGAGCCAGCTCCAAACTGTTTAGAGGTTCTTTTTAACGGTACAAAAATTTCTCTTTGCTGTACTGAAATTTTACTTGGTGTTCAAAACTAAAAACCAACTTCAAAGCTACTACCTGGCCTAAACTGAAATATGGTTATGATTTGATCGGGTGCAGGTGATGGATTTAAATGTGCAGTATGCAGAGAATGATGGGGATGGGAGCTTTGTTGAGATAATAAATGGCATCCATCGTCGTGATGTCAGAAACATTAATGGTGATGGCCTTGATGTGGTTGATATTGAAGATGTTGGTCATGATGAATCTGACACTTGTGAACCTGGTGATGAGTCACAGGTGGAGGATGTGGGTTTAATGCATTGTAATAGGACTGGTACAGGTACTGATGACGATAATACGTTTGTGTAGTGGAGGAATTCAATGAAGAAGGGGAAATTATACTTAGGTATCTCCCGGACCAGGATGGAGAAGGAAGAGAAGAGAAAGAAGAGAATGAAGTGATACCGCCACCGTTAGTGAGACCAGTGAAATTTCAGAGGTTCAGCTCCGGTGGCGATTTCTTAGAGCAAATGAACATCTATGCGTACTCATCCGGTTTCACAATTACTATTAAGGAGCCAGTAAAAGACAAGAAAGATATGGTATTCAATGGGCCTGCTCAGGATGTTGATGACCTGTTTACTTTCGACCTTGTCAGAAAGTACAAGAATCACCGCAAGCTTAGACTACAATGCAGCAAGGCAGGTGTCCCCAAATCCCGGAGTTCTGATCCAAATAAAAGTACAACTTCCAGAAAGACCATGTGTCCGTGGAAGGTAAACGCTTGTAGGTCGCCTAGTAGTGGAACAAGCTGGAAGATCACGATGCTGAACGATGAGCACAATCACGAGTTGGACCCAAAACTGAGTAGGCTGTTGTGTAAGTACCGAAGGATGTCAGTGGGAGATCAGACCAAAGCTCTGGAACTGCACCGAGGTGGCATTGGGATTTGTAAGATTTATGGTCTATTTGTCAGTAGGTATGATGGGATTGACAAAGTACCGTTCTTGGAGCGGGACCTGAGGAACTTTCTCAACTTCTCTGCTGGGGAAAGATTGAAGGGAAGTGATTTTGTTAAAATGGAGACATACTTCAAGAAGATGAGCCTCGAGTGTCCTGGTTTGTTTTTACGAATTTGAGACTGATGATCAGAACCAGTTGAAGAGCGTGTTTTGGGCAGACGCTAGATGCCGTGCAGCTTTCAAGGTTGTTGGCGACACCGTATCTTTTGACACAACATTTTTGTGTAACCGGTATAAGTACCCATTTGCCCCATTTTCTAGAGCTGATCATAATGGAAACACCATTTTGTTAGGATGTGCGTTGCTGTCGACAGAGCATGAAGCCAGCTTTGCCTGGCTATTCCGAACCTTTAAAAAATGCATGGGGAAGCAACCAGATAACATTCTCACAGATCAAGATGTTAAAATCGGTAAGTAAATATGTTTCTCGTATTTTCTAGCTAGTGTTTTTATTTATTGTGTCTCACTTAATTGTTGGACATAGTATCGCGTTGTAAAATATTGTTATTAACCGTGATGAAGAATTGGTGAATTTGACATGTTTAAAAAATGATTGGCTAAGCTGAATGAACATTGTATAGTCTGCTCAACATTTGGGAAGGACGCAAAATTCAATAGTAAAGTTAAGTTTCTGATGTCGGCTTGTGATGACTAATTAATATGTCCGTGAAGTATGTGTGAGTAACAGATATTGTGTGTTGCAATTGTCATGGTAATAAATTGGACATGTAAAGGCCTAATTTAATTAGTGAACCTTAAGAAAGGATATGACAACATAAAATTTGGTAGCTAAAAAAGTAACAATATAGTTCAATTAATCAGTTAGAAGGAAATTCTAATCTTCAAATCTATGTTCAGATTTACATAGTCATGTGGGACTGATTCATTTTAAAGTTAATACAGGTTTGATAAACAGTAAATGTTGTAAACATAAAAGACAGTTGACAGTAGAAAATATATTCATGTGATTTTATCAAAGTGCTTCATGAATCTGTTTAATGTACTAATCATGATGGATGTTAGAAGAGTGTTGCAATACAGTCTTAGGTAATCTGGGAAATAAATAGGTGAAACAATACATGCACTTTTGATATAATAATATTTGAAACAGCCCTTTATCGAAGGGTTGGATTATTTATGGACCAGAAATTAAATAAAGTTGAATGGGAAAAAATTAGAACAATTCAGAAGCGTTTTTGAAATATATATGAATAAAAATAATTTTCTAAGTGCAACAAATATAATTTTGTTGGTGTCATTTCCAACTGAATCCCAGATTTGCCGAATGAAAAGATAAATAATAGCGAGGTACCTTTACTCCAAATTTATTTGTCAGCTCTGTGGAAATGCCACTGTAGACACACGTTAGCTACGGACAGAGGTAAACGGTTAATTTTGTAGTATGAAAGTAATTTCAATTCCTGGTAGACCAAAGTTACTTCACACGGTGCCACCATTGTGTTTTGTATTGATGCTCACAATTGACTGTTACATTGTCGGGACTTGTTGCTGAATCTCAGGTAATGCGATACAGTCAGAATTTCCAGGAATTAGACACAGATGGTGTTTGTGGCATGTGAAGCAGAATGCTAGGAAGCACCTCGGAATGTTGCCTCGGTGGGGGGAAATATCCGATAAACTGCAGGATATTTTACATGATTCATTTTCTGTGGAGGAGTTTGAGTGTGAATGGAAAGCTTGGGTAAACGAGTTTGGAGTTGGTGGCAACGGCTGGGTTCAGAGGGCGTATGCAGACCGGGAAAGGTGGGTGCCCGTTTACTTCAAATCCATATTTTGGGCTGGAATGTCTAGTACTCAGAGGAGTGAAGGGATGAACAGGTATCTGAAATTTTTCGTTAATGTTAACACAAGTCTTGGAAAGTTTGTGGAAGAGTATGGCAAGGCTGTCAGTAAAAGATTGTTTGAGGAGGTACGGTGTTCGAAGATTGGAAAGGATCGGTCTTCGCGTAAGACTAGCAATCATCCATTTGAAGATGCCTTTGAGAAAATGTATTCTCGGAACCAGTTCTTGAAAATGCAGGAGCAGATGACAGATATGAGACACAACGCTGCCACCGTAGAGAAAGTGACAGATGATACCAATGTTGAGTATAAAGTTGTGGTTAAAACTTTCAGGGAAGGATGGACGAAGCGAAAGTATTTCAGGGTGGTAATTGATCGTAGTACTGTAGATGTAAAGTGTGAATGTCAGTTGTTTGAGTTCACTGGTATTATTTGTTGTCACATGCTGCGTGTGTTTTGGGAAGAGGACATTGGCACTGTTCCTGTGGCGTACATTTGTGAGCGGTGGAGGAAGGATGTTGTGAGAGAATACGAAAGTATGTCTTATCCAATGGAATCTATAAGACCTCCTGTTAGCTCTGAGGTGAAACGGTACAATGAAATGCAGAAGGTTTCCGAGAGCATTTCTGCAATTGTGATGTATGACGAGGTAAGACACCGTGAGACGATGGAGAAACTAAATGTTATCCATTCAGAATTGAAACAGAGCATGGCTAATGTCGTAAGTATAGGGCATCAGCGAAAGCAAGGGAATCCCAAGATCTGGATAAGGAGCGGCCGGTGGATGTTGAGCCATCACTCCCGCAGGTGAAGGATCCTATTGACAAGCGAGGGATGGGACGCGGGGCTGCAAAGAGGAAGTTGTCGTTTGCAGAGAAGAAAAAAGGACAATGGTGCAACCGGAAGAGGGGAGCTGGTAAAGAAACAAATGCAAGTAATCCGAACACGCCTATAAAACATGTCGAGGTAATTTACATGGACAATGTCACTATTGATTAGGAATTGCAATATCTTCATCTGATCATTTGCACTTTTGGCAGAGTGTTTTTTGCCGACAATGGCAGCCTACATGTTTGGCTGGATGGAAGCCTGGTGTGACGGTAACGGGAAGCGCCAAAATTCCAGTGGCAGCTAATCCCTTCACCCAAATATGATGAAAAATCTTGATATGATGCACCAGAATACAATTTCATCTTATCAGATTTGTTGTAGGACTGATAGACTGTTCTTTTTCTGTGCATGGCAAAGACTAGACATGTTTATTTGATGTTTAAAATATTAATTGTAGTACTATTTGAAAGACATCAAATAGTTAAAGTCTCACTCTGAGCCCATTGTTGGTTGTTGTTTCAGCCCAAAGTTATATTGGGCTGAATATTCAGGAAGTGTGGGAGGCTTAATTTATTTTGAACAATTCAGGCAGTCCAGAATTTATTTGAATTTTTGCTAAATTGTTGGCTTGTGTCATGCTAATTATGATGGATTTAAATCCAATGTCCACATAATTAGATTTTTTTTATTTATAAGCATCAGTCCATTTAACAGTTGTGGTATTCGGAATTTGGTGCCAGTGATTGGTACACACTTATTTTGTATAAAATTCAGCATTTAATTATAATTCCGGCTCATGTGAGTTTCTGCTAGCCTTAAATGTTATGTAGTTTGCTACCTCACTGCAATTTTAAGCTCACAGTAATGTCTGCATTTCAGCACAGATGCAATGTCGCTATCTCATTCTGCTACTTGTTTTTTGGATTCACGCTAACTATATGAACGAGAAATAATATGAACAAAAATCAGTTACAAACATACATACAATACCGACATTGTCATACAGAGTTCGAATGAATTCTTCATATTGAAAAGACTGGAAATGATGAAGATGGAACAACACATCGCAGGAATTCTTGTGATTAAGACCGAATTTCATGCTCAACACATGGTCTGATCAGATCAGATCATCGGTGTCCATTGGAGCTGGCTTCTGTACCGTTTCACAGCCTCGCTCGGGAAGATAAGATTGTTGCATTTTAGTTCCACTAATCTGTTAGCCGCTTCAATGACTTTGACCCGCTGCAAGTTTATGGTTGTAGAAGCAATGAAGGCGCAGAAATAAACACGCTTCCTCACCCGAATGTGTTCCTGAAATCCAACATTTTTTCATTAAAATTACGTAAGCATATTGGGGCCATAGTATGCTGAATTTTTAGTCAGCATATAGATTAAGATTGAAACCACATTTGAAGTACCTCATTCAGGCAGAGTGTGGGAGACGAGAATGGTGAAGCGGGACTGTAGCACTCCATCATATGCATCACCGTCACACCACTGTCGTGATCATGAATCGAGCGGCTCCAAGGTGGGTAACTGAGCTGCATGGTAAACATGGTGAGCTGCTGTTTCCTGTCATCCCCCAGTCTATCCAGGACTTTCCACAAATACACCAACTACGAATGAAGATTTTGGACCAGGACATTAATCTCTCATTTACTGTAAAAAAAGGAATGAACACGGTAAATAATGTATATGCATGCGCTTACTAGCTTTGATTCCATGATTTCCCAGGCAGAACGGGAGGCCCTATACACCGTGTCGATGTAAACAATTTTATGATTGAGGAAGTCTACGATCATGACGGTGTAATGAGATCCTATCAAAACCGGAATGAAAATCTAGGGAACACACAACAATTGTCAGATGTATAAGGAAATTGATAATATCATGACAAGGGCTGATTCGATCGCATGTGCAAGGAGTTACCATTTCTGGTTTCTGAATTTGGTGTCTGTTGTTGCTTGCTGCAATCCATGAAAACCAGTGGTCAATCTGCTCATCCTCAGACTGATTGTTATCCTGTTTAGCCAATCAGGTTGGATGTAGTTGTTAAGTTTTTTGAAAATAAACATTGAAGATGTACGCATCTGACATAGTTCTAAGATAGTAAGGTCTTGCACTGCAGCTACCTACTGTTACGGACATTTACAAATGCAACAGTAATCAACACATAATATTTGTGACTGATTAAATAGCAAGTTCTAGATGTCATGTTGTATAACTAACCTTTACAACAACGTCAAGATACAGTTTCTCCGGTGTCCCAAGTGTGGTAGAAGTCTGCATCAGGGATCTTGCCCAAGCGTTAATCACTGAAGGGGCAATGGGAAGACCGATATCTAGGGTTTGCATATCATATCTGAACACAACTAAACCCTGAACATCCTCGTATATGTACTCGCTGAAATGATTCAAAGCCAAAAGTACAAATTCATTGACAGTTAGGGTTGCCTGAATGGTTGAAAATGATTAATCTTACTAATGAAAAATCAGAGCACTGACCTGTCGGCCAAGTTAGCATTCTTCGAAATGCAGTAATCAGCAACGTCAGCGTAAGAGCGGGGGAGACACTGAGTGCTGCAGTTGTACCTGCACAGTAATTTTCTTAGAAACAGACCCTTGTAATTCTTGCCAACCAGATTCAGCAGGGTTTCACGAGCTGGATTGGGTCCGTCGACACTACTCTTGACAGCGATATCATCACCGCCATCTAGAAGGGAGTTGACAGCTTGCCTGACGGAGATCAGTTTATTTATCACCTCAGTGAGCCCATTTGTTAATGAAAATGGCGGCCCCAGACGATCAAACGACACATGAGTGTTTATTGACCTCAGCTTCTGTCCAGTCATTCGCAGGAGATGAGAACTCAACCCCACCTGCAGATCACGGGCAAGGAGGATGACTACCATCTCGTCGTCCTATACCCAAGACAGAAGGATTACAAGTTCAGCCACATACAATTCAATAAACCAGGGTCGAATTATTATGTTTATAAAGTGTATGTGAATAACTGTGAGTGATTTTCTATATAGGAACCCTGGTTCTTATTGTAGACAAATACATGTTTCCTTAAACATCATCTTAACATTTAATTTCATCAGTTTAGCAAGAGAGAGCGTTGGAGGATAAATTTTGTTGACAATGTACTATTAACAATTCAATACTAATTAAATTCATTTGAAGCAAATCATTGAAGAACAGCCAGATGGATTGAATCCAAACTTACACAATCGAAGATATTCTCCAATTCACGGTCGCCCTGGTAGGGCCGCTCCAACGGAAACCATATGACATCATCTTCGTCCTTCATATTGTCCTGGTTCATTTCGGAAGCCCGTGTTGGGGTTGTTCTCCCTCCCGTACCTGGCATCAGTTACAGGGAATGAGATTTCAATTCAATCTGTGACATTTAACATGTATATAGAACCGAAAAAAATTGACAACCCCAAAATGCCCCAGCCAGCAACAACAAAGCAAGACAAACAGAACCGCTAAATATTAAACATGTTCATAATTCTCAGGATCCACAAGCGACATTTATTTGCTTAAATACATTAAAACAACAACGGTGGAATCATTACCTATAAACGAATCTTCGATTAATTTTGTGGGAGAGGCCACAGCCGCGCTGTTTGCAGAGTCGAGAAGACACTCCGGCCAATCGGGTCCTCCATCCGCGTCGCTGTTGTCACAGCTGAAGTGGTGTACGTGACCGGCACTGGTGGAGTAGCTTTGATATCCACTCATTCCACTGCTCGGCATGTTCTGCGAGTATGGATTGTGGTTTTTCCGGAGTAACTGTAACTAGATGGAAAAGAGGGATAAACTGGGACTTGGACTTTTTCGAGACAATAGAAATGATTTAAAAGCTGGGGTTAAATTCCGAATCAATCCAATCCGTTGCTTTTTATTACAAACTCATCCACGCAGATACCATATTGCTTATTATGCCCCAAAATATCAGCCAAATTGCAATTTACACCCAATATCGACACGACACCAACGTTGTTTTACATTATTTGTATTTTAAAATAATTTATGGTACTAACATTCACTATTGACATAAAATTGACATTAAGAGAAATGGGAATCAATTTCTCGAAAATGAGATTTTTGTATTATCAATTTAATATATTAAATTACATAATTTTGAAACATGTTTGGAAAAAATTACCAACTACAATATATTTGTAGTTGATCAGTTTTTGACACTTCATATTTTAATAAAATTGTGTAACTTTCAGTGATCAAACAATCCTAAATATAACATTGCTGTTTATGATAATAAAAAATTTGTTCTTACCTAATATTAGTATTTGATGATATATTTATCCCAACTATCTTTTTGTTCGACTTCATAATACATAATCCTAAAAGAAGGATACATTTGCATTTTGAATGTGAATTTTTAAAATACACGAAAATCTCAATTGTTATGCACCGCGACTTTGAAAATTTACTTTGATTACATTTAAAATAAGACTGTAGATCATGATTCTTAAATTCTGGTCGTCGATAAATATTTGTTGCACAATTAGAATATATCTCATTCAAGAGACGGTCAAAGTTACACCATTAAATCTCTATGTTCTACCCGAAACACTAAATCCTTAGCCCTAAACCCTGAGCCATTAGAAAGAACGGTAAACCGTAAATCGACAACCCACGTTCTGAGAATCGTTCAGCGGGTTGCCATGTTGATGAATCTAAATTTTGATGAAAAAATTATTTCTTATGATGTTGGTTGATTTAATAGTTAGTTAAAACATTCAGATATTGGGATTATTTAGAATGCATATGTATCGACAAATGATCTACGTAGAATTAAGATACAGCTATAGACAGAGCCTAGAAATATTATATACTTAGGCGATTCTTGACTTGGACTGCGATGAACTGAATTGAGGTACGTACAGCTTAACTAATAGTATTAATGTTGAACTAATATATTGGCTGTATTAATGAGCTTATTGTAACTGCATAGAGAATGCAGTAGTAGTACATAAATGTTTATATTGACAACCAATTCATATCTCAATAGAAATACTCTACATGTCGGTTTTGACACTCATAACTTCCACACTTACAACCACCTTAAGTACCACGCGTTATCTGAAGTCGGGATGCTAATCGAGCAAGCCGATCGAGATTAACGAGTAGCTAGACTCGACTCAATAACCATATCATTCTTGTCCGACTCGAATCGACCACTGAAATGTTTAATAATTCCCGGTCCAACTCGAACTCGTCAATATTTATCCATTATCCATGTCAAACTCGAACTGGAATAATTATTTCGTTTTTTAAAAATTAACTTAACCAGTTATTGAACAAGTTAATATCTTATTCAAAATTAGTATACAAGTGACCTTCATCCAAGCCTATCACACAACCTATCTTACTACACCTACACTTTATACACATAATAGAATCATTTATTCTTTATACTTTACATTCATATTGTATAACCGTATTAAATATATGCTAACACTTCCGTAACAATATACAAAAAGTCAAAAGACTGATCACATAACCGGATTTTAACACATATGTATGATGAAATGTCTAATTATATGTATGTGGGTTTGCATATACATGATGACATGAATACTAATGCAATTCATTAGTTAATTCGATATTGAGTAGCACGTAGATAAAAACTAATTAGATTAGATAGTTGAGCAATCTGAATTTATAGTACAACCTCATTATCGTAAAAAAGTTAAAACTATTACACTAGTTCATTTACACACGCGTTTTTAGAGCCTTGTTGGACTCTGCCAAAAGTCAATTCGTTAACCTTTTTAGTCGAGTCGATCTGGAATCGAGCTTGACCAGGTCAAGGTTAGGCCAAATTTTGACGATTGTCAATCTCAAATTACTCGCGAGTTGACGATCTCAATTCGCAGCCCTAAACTAGCCAAATTATCAAATGGTATATAGTAAACGCCTTAATTTAGTAAATGGTTCGATTAGAAGACTATGTAATGTAAAGTCCTTAAGTTGATATATATAAACATTTCTTCAAAAAAAAGAGAAAAAACAAAATTTCCTGCACTCAGCCACCCTTCATGGTAGCGGATGCTATTCATTACTATATTTTTCAACATCCGATATACTTGATACGAAAATTAAAATAAAACGGGGATTTTAAATTTTAGGGCATCATGTCTGATAAATGATATAACACTTCCATGTGAATAATGTCGCATGTACATAATCAAAAAAAAATAAACATGATAATTTGAAAATGTTTATACAAAATCATGTCATAAATACATGTCATTACGAAGCCTAAATACAAATTCAAATGTAATTTATAAACTGCTACATTACTTCAAAATATGTAGCATAGATTTATAAAATATGTTGGACTTGTATAAAAAAATCGTGCTTGTAACATCAAATATTATGGCTGATTGGTTCGGTAACAGATTGTTGCAAAATGTGGGTATGTATCCATAAAAAATGTAACTCTTCCACTTTTTGATATTGACTGACCCGTTGCAGTTCATACGGGTTTCCTGGAAAAGCTGAAAGCTTTGAGTGACCACTCACTCTGCTCAACAAGTCATAGCTTACTCTACTGCTACAACTCCTAGACACCAACTGTCAAAGGCTTTATGTGTTGTGGAAGGAAGCGTATAAAATACAATACTGGACTGACACAGTGGTTGTAGCCGTTGTCCATTACGTGAGAAACTCCATGGTGAAGAACTGTGTCTGATGGAGGCATGGGAAATTGTTGATAAAGCATGTGGAATTGTGTCAGGGAATCCCATCGTCGGAAAAAGGGTAAATTTGTGGTTATGGTGGTGAAACAACAGAACAACCATCACCGACATCATGTACATCCGCCTCGGAAATTATTTTCTAGTTAGGAATTTACAACACTTTGGAATATTCGTGCGCCGCCACTACACTACAAAAATTTCAAATATTTAAATTTAATATCATATTATAAATGTTGTAATATATGAATGGAAAAATAACAAGTATAAATACGATTACCATCAGCCCGAAGATGATATTTTTATTTTGATATGTTTTTAAACCAACCCCCCAATAACCCAGAACAAACAGGACCATACCTAGCAGAATATACAAGGGAAAATAAACCTCCATATCATATCATATGAATTAGTGTTTGGTGCGAGAAATATTATTTCTGTTGGGTTAAATTCAGGTATCAATATCGATATCACCTTCGATAGAAAACTCTAGAACTAAATAAGTTATATCCTTTGAATTTTATGAATCATACTCATATTACATTTTATTATATTCCATGAAGAATCAAAACATTGTTCAGATTAATCAATTATCAGACATTGTATAGATTTGAAGTTTAATAACGGTTTTGAAGTTTAATAACGGTACACTACAATTAAGTCCTATATCGGAATGCCAACAACGTAGTTGATATTTTATAGCATCGTCTCCACTATTTTTTTATAGCATCCTCTTCACGTAAGACCACTGAAGATAATTTAAAAATCGTTGTTGTTACGTGAACTTTGTAGGGAAACTAATGATTTGACTATGTAGAAGGACTTATATGACATGGAGAGCAAAGTTAATTATCCTTGGCCTTGTTCAAGCACTTCTACTGAGGAACCATTTTTTCCTAACTTATAAAATGCTCGTCATTTGTGGAGGGAAACACAATGGCGGGAAAATTTTGGAGGGAAATTTGTTGCCTATAAAACAAGAGCACTACTAAATCAATGTGGATTAGGTCAACAATACCAAACATCCATACATTTGAACCCTCAAAATGGTTTGCACTAGGTCTTCCAGCCAAGCCTTGTTTCAACTTTTGGATTCCCCCCGCAAAAAACATCTACTCATCTCGATGGTCAAGAAAAACAACATCAAACCCAAAGCACCACAAACCACCATTCCAGCAAGTTTTCGAGCTCTAAAGCGTTTCTCAACATCTGCTTCTCCCTCAAAACCTTGCCGACCGGCAAGTGTTGTCCATGCTAATAATATCTGGAGATCTAGTTTCAATTTAGTTTCAATTTAACTTAGTTTAATTTGATGAAATAACATACAAAAAAATTCAGAAAAACCTTTCACAATCTTAGATCACGGCCAATTATTCATATTTACGATTTCGGAAAGGATTTAGCAAATCAAATCCTTTCTGGATGAGGCTAGACATTTCCGAAATCGGAAATGTTTATTTCCAGATGAGTCTAGACATTTCCGAAATCGGAATTGTTTATTTCCGGATGAGTCTAGACATTTTCGAAATCGGAATTGTTTATTTTCGGATGAGTCTAGTCATTTCCGAAATCGGAAATGTTTATTTCCGGAAGAGTCTAGACATTTCCGAAATCGGAAATGTTTATTTCCGGATGAGGCTAGAGTAGCACAGCTCAGTTTAATAGACGTTATTGCGAATCAACTTATGTATACCAAACACATTTTATACAATCAGCTAATCAAACCATCTAATGCAATCATCTAGTCAACACAGGTAATGGGATCACCTAACAGTTATCGGCTGTAAGCTACTCACCGAAGTTCTAGGGCTGTAAACGAGCCGAGCATAACGCAAACATTTTGGTTGCTCCAACAATAGTGCCAAAGTCATTTGCTAAAATAGAAAAGTGAGGAGAGAGAGTGTTTAAGGGTGGTTTAAGGGCAAGTCCAACAGATTTGGTAAAATAGCAAATATACCTATTTTTAGACTTATTTTAGAGTGTTATAGCTCCAACAAATTTGCTATATTGTTCTCTACAATACAAATATAAATCAGAGAGAAGGTTTCAATCTCTATATATAGCGATCCAAGTTTGGATCTCTATTCATGCCACGTTTCAAGAATTTGGACAAAACATTCTGTTTATGGTAAAGTCTAAATCCATGATTGTAGGTTTTTATATTTTTTTAAACGGAAAATGATAGAAACAATTAAAACAAAGTGGCGGCGGAATAGGAAACTTAAATAGATTTGCTAAATTAGAAAATCTGTTGGGTTGAGGGAAAAATAATATAGAGAATATACTTTTTTCATATCTATTTTAGGATAACATTTAGCAAGTCTGTTGGACTTGACCTAAGTGAGCAAATCTATTTTTGGTGAATTATAATTAAGAACTCTTATAAAAAAAAGTGGATGTTAGCAAATTTTTATGTGAAAAGCTATTTTTGGCAAATTGTAGTTATTGAGTATTTGAGAGTGTAATTAAAAATAAATGTAAAATATACAAATTTAACTAAAAATTATCTATAATACAAAATCTGTTGGAACCAAAGGAAAATTATATAGAGAATGTGGCTTTATTTTCTCTATTTTACAAAAATATTTAGCAATCCTGTTGAACTTGCCCTAATGATTCCCATGTATAATGGTGCGTACTCCAAACGTAACTAGGTAGACTTACTGAAATTCTGGTAGATTTAAATTCGGGGGACGTAATGGACAAAGTAAAACAGGTATCCACTAAAAACAATTTACGTATAAATTTCCTTGCTTTTTTTCACATAGCCTTATACAATTTTATGTTGTAAAAATAGGATTTTCTGGAAGAAATAAACGATGTTGTACAGAGTAAACAGTACATTGTGTTCCTCCAAACTCCAAAACAAAATCATGCAGAATGAAACTACATATTTAGTGGTTTATTTGCAACAAACGAGTACAGGGACGCCCTTACCTCAGCATGATGAGGTCGATATTCCAATAATACAACTAGTCACATATAAAAAACATAAAGTACGGCTACAAATAGACAATAATACACTGAAGTCGACACTAAAGTAAAAAAGAGGTTACAAATATGGAATTACAGTCATCACTTTACCTTAATTATTGTATTGTAATTCTTTTCAATTATCTTACTTTCCGAGATTTCTATAATACAAACATTATTCATATAATATATTATTTACAATACTATTTGCATCAAATATTTACTTCATGATGATATACTCATTATTATTATCAAACAATGACATCATTAAAACCGCGCAACGCGCTGTCCGGTTAGCCTAGTAATTAAAACAGCAAATCCATATAAAATGAAAGAAAAACTTTTAACAACATTTTTAACTATGACGGTAAATTACAAAAATTAATACATTGTCAATCTTATGTGACATATATCTCACCATAAAAGCGACATAATTGTTGTTACTTTTACCCATTTACCCTCCACATGTAATTTACCATCAAAAATCGTCGTTATTATATATGACCCATTGTTGTCCAACCAGATACAATACAATCTACCCTTTATAAAACATCAAGCTCAAAAATGGAGGGCGAAGGAGATCGGGCGGCACAGCGTGGGCGCACCCTGGACGAGAAAATCAACAGAATGCGGGCGGAGATCGAGAAAGGTAAGTCACACCAACGTCGGATGAAGATGCATGTGTCAGTTTCGCCATTAACGTTGATTTCCCCTCTGCAAACTCAGATCTCGCCGAGATCGAATCTCAATTTAACAGCCAAAATAACCCATGGATGGAAGCTTTTCGTGTCCTCGAAGCTATGAAACAAACTGACCAGAATACAAAGACACAGTTCTTGTGCATGTATCAGGCAAACAAGGTGATTATTCATACATGTCTGTCCTATAAATATAGGTTGCAAAATTGAACAATTTAGAAATTCTGGCTCTCAGGATAAACTTGGGGAGATAAAGGCAGGCATACTTGGGGCAATGGATGCAATGGAGCAAGATGTGCGCAGGTGCCATGCCGAGTTCGAGGCCCGCGTGGGGGACAACGGGGAACCTTCCGACGACAGCGTCGTCATGGATCTCAGCCTCAACCTAGGACAGTACTATGAGATGTCTCAGTTCGACTGATAAATTCAGGCATTGTACTATTGATTATGTAATACACCCAGTTTATTTTCCAATGGGCTAAGCACGAGACTTTTAATGTCTTTATTTCATCCGAAAATCCTACATAAGCATGAGAATTATAACGCTCATTAAGCATGTAGTGTATTTTGCATTTTCTGGCTAGTCAATTTCATTCTTCATCAAAACATCATTTTGGTTTACAAAAGAGTTTTAGTCACACTGTAATTATTATAACTACCACATATGATTTGTGTAATAGTATCTAGTAAAATTAAAGGCAACATTTAACATGGTAATGGTGAGTCAATCATGATGTAAAATGTAGGTGGATTTAATTGTTTAGATTAAAGTTCAAAATATGGCCCTTCAAAGTTTGGGGAGAAGATGATCATCACATTTTATTTTTGATTTTTCAAAAATTTTTAGCATGTGAATTTTCAATTATACCCTTCACAGAATACAATTTTTAAATAAGATGGTTAAGGGCTATTAATTAAGCATTTTATACTATAACGGCCACAATCTATGCATTTTTTATTTAGGTGCCATAAACAATACATGACAAACTTTTAAAGGCCATATTTTGAACATTAATCTAATTGTTTAATTTGAACCCACTTTGCAGACATTAACCCAACAATTTTGACAATCCATTCACTTAACAAGTTCAATTTATTGAAATCAATGCTGTTGTTATGTCTGGTTGATCATATTAATAACCACAAATTATATTATCTACATAAGCAGGAAACAATAGAAAGATTAAAATGCATAATATGTTTTTTGAAAATAAAATATTAATTAGTCCGGGGTTGTTGACTGACTGTTGTCAAACCCGGGTTTTCAAACACCCAAATCACTTTCGACATCAGTAGCTGTTATGAATTCCAGTCTTTGCAGAACTGACATTTTTTGGGACTCATCATTCTGACACAACTTTCTAGCTGCTGGTGCTACTTGCTTCAATCACTCAAAAACAGGCTTTTCTACATATTTGTCCTTTTAAATGACTACGGGTAGTGCATACCTCTCTGTTTGCGTGGGTTTCTAAACCTCTTTCTGACAAACATACTGTCAACATGTTCTTATCCCTCCAACCTGGCCATTGAATTTGTAACGGTGGATATTTATTCGGGATACGAGTAGGGAGTATGGTTTGGGTGTGGGTCTTGCTATTCTGGGGTTTTGGTGTGGGTCTAAATAGTGGTGTGGGTAACATGATATCAGGGTTCCAGTTTTTATTTGTTTGTGTTTAGGGTTTATGGTTTACGGTTCTAATGTTAGGGTTTACGTCATGTTCCACAATACTTAGTCCAAATCTACATATAAGTTCGCCCCGATTCCATCATGGAAAGCTCTCCCTACCAACAGTTAATTAGTCGGGTTCAAGGTTTATAACAACAAATCATATTATATAAAAACAAATCACCCTTTCAACTTTGGTTTCCTTATGACTTTGCTTTGTTGGTTTAAATTAATTTATTTCAATTTCTTTCTCATTCACTGACAATTTTTAAAACCATAATGTCAATTTCTAATGTCAATTTCTAATGTCAAATCTTTGTTTTCCCCTTATCAATTTCCGTGCCGTTTTCCCTTCAACATATTATATGTGGGAACTACTATCATATTAACTAATTACATGTAATTTTAATTACCCTCCTCACATATTTTGAAAATTTTAAATCTTTTTCTTTTATACAGGTTTGACAAAATTCCATTGCAAAGGTAACTGAAACATTGACATAACTTCGCAATGAAGCAAAGATTTATAAGGATAACAAATGATTTTTTAATAAAGACAATCAATGAGTATTCTGTTCGTGGATATTTCAGATTAAACAATTGGAGTTTAAACACTGTTATAAATATAAAAAGTACTATGACTACTGACAATTCATGCAAAACCATTGGAGATGCTTGTAGCCTTTGTCTTCTCGTCATTATATATGTGGGTACTCTGGCTGTTGTTCATTTGTCAATTTCACTAACCAATAACCTACATGGGTTAGAACACTGGACAACGTTCATTAAAAACAACTGATTCGGATGAGCTGGAGATCAAAACTACATCGTTCATTTGCTAATCCAACCCTAAAAATTAATTTTTAGAATCGCCTATTCAATGAAAGATAAGCGATCATGATCATATAGACGATATTTTGATCGCGGAGTCATCGATACATGATCGATCGATCAATGAGGTGATAGACAACTGATAATGAAACCACTGATAGTTGTACCATTAAAAACAACTGGGACATGATCGATGAAGTGATCCCCTCCCTATGTTTATATAAGTGTGTGGGAATATAATTTTATATTTATTTCCATTTTTAATTATCTATACTCATTTCTATATGTATATATATATATATATATATATATATATATAAATACATAGGTAAATACGCAGGGGCGGATTTAGGGTGTGGTCACTGGGATGAAGTGACCCCACTGACTTTGGCATATACATATATATAATACTAGTTTTTGGCACATAAATTGTTGGATTAGTGTGGTGAGTCCATCGTCTCACCCATCAAAGGTCAGGAGTTCGACTCCTGTTTGTTACATTTATTTTCTTCCCTTTTTAACTTTTCACCAAAACTTCTTTTTGTAATTAATCCTTATTATTTGTAATCCTTTTAATAGAACTTATTTTTGTGTATATCATTTTTTCCTTTTTATAGTTTTATTGATTCAATCAATTATTTTAACTACATAGATGGTTAGTCGAGCATTCAATAGTTTTTTTTAGATTATATTTGCAGTATGTTATAATATTCTTCAAATTAGTAAATCTACAACAAAATTAATCATTTTTATATAAGTTCGACATACATTAATCGTAACGCACATTATAACATTAAAAATGATTATATAACAAATTTAGTGTAGTTAATTATATAAAATTTATGTAATTTAGTACCAAATGAAGTTCCCCCATGAAAATATATTTCTAGATCTGCACCTGGTCATAGCCGATAATTAGTCAATTTCTAGTCACTTCATTTAATAATGAGATCGTTTCGAAGAAAACCAAATTTATTTCATAATATGAGGTTTGAGGTTATAATTGCAGTTTTCACTTTCGTGGTAGCTTATAACTAATAACTTCGCATTTTGTTTTGGATACGATCAACTCTGGATCTAACCTCCGTTCACTTGATTTAGCCGATGCGGTAGTACAACACATTGTAACCTCTAGTGAAGTATCCGTGTAGATTGTTCACGCGCTAGTTTTAAATTCTGCACGATGCATATATTTATCTTTCCTCATTTACGTTTGACAATCAGGGCTACATCGGGTCAAGTGTTGACTTAGTGTTCACCGAGTCGATCACGAAATGCTACCGTCCGCGCAACAGTGTAACCAATGTTGACAGATTCGATCACGAATAACTCCGGTACGGTGTAACCACAAAATACTCCTAGGAAATTTATTTGATAGATTAATATTGTATTACTCTTTATCTAGACCTGGTTTCAACTTTAAAAAAACAAATTATACACATTGTTTTTTCATTTAACTTATGCTTAATTAATGTTGATGTTAAGCATGTGTAGACTTTGATAGTTTAAATTTGTTTCTTACTTTGTAGCAAAGTCTTTCATTGTATTCTCTTTTGGCGTGACTTACAACCACTTACCTTCCTGGCTGAAACTAGATGCTCTAACTATTTATGATTTGTAACTCTCACTATATCGTTGCATATAATCGACTATCAGGGTATGAGTGTGTTACTACACTAAACACACATTGGTGAAATTCATTTTAATATACTCCACTATTTAAAACAAAATATTGTTTGCACTCTAGCGACGAAAATAATACCAGAAGGGGATACATAATATCTTGCCATCCCCTACGGAATCGTAACTACAAATTATAAAAATCTTAAATGCAGCATTTATTCTTCATTTCACCAATTTTTCTGCGTCCATGGTAATTTAGCTATAACCTAAAACATGTTAAAAGTATTCTAATATGCCCAGTTTTTTACGACATTATTTATATACACAATCTCCTTAACATCCCAATTTTAAGTACAAAATCTGATGCCTGAAGTACTAAGGCTGTAAACGAGCTGCACCGTACGTCAACAAGGCATGTTCAAGATTGATCTCGGGCATAATTTGCCTGTTCATGATCGAGATACATTATTTTAGCAAAGGGTCAGCTGATAAGCTCTAAGCAAATTCGAGTTCAAGAAATTTGGTCGACCACAATCACGCTTAAAATAAATTAATATTCAATTTTTATATTAAAATTTTAAACATATTTTACATAAATAGATATAATTTTATTACTAGAACGGGTCGACGAGTCGAATGACCTATCTCTACAGTGTTCCAGTTTGAGCTCGAGTCGAGCTCTGAAAACTCGAACACAAGATCGAGTTTTCACCGAGGTGTTCTCGAACCGTTATTGAACGACTCGATTCGGTTTCACACCTATCCTAAACCATGTGATCCAAACCCTTTTGCAATTTTTCCCGTCCACTAAAGCATTTCTGAAGGTGGGCTATCTTCACTAAATTGGCTCGTTTCAATTTTTACTCGAAGCCCATACAGCTTTGGCAATTACACACTTAAACGTTTCGTTTGCCCCCTCCTTTTATAATTTAAATTTATACGAAAACTTTTTCTGGCATTAATTGAGTTGCCACCATTACAAGCCAATAGGAATGCATGCAATGAGAAGTTTGTCGGTTCCATCTTAAAACTGTAGACACTCACTTAATGTTCTGTTCATTTCAATTTAGAACCACCGCAATACCCCCTCACCCCTTCAACTTCTCCTTCAAACTTACTGTTCAATCTCAGTTCCATCTCATAAACACACAACCCACCGCCAACTATGGCCGGAGATACTGGTCCCAGAGAAGGCCCATTCCTCTGTTCAGCGGCCAAACGAGCGGCCGATACCATGTCACAGGCTTTAGATCAGAACAAGAAGAAGCGCAGACGGGTGGTGATGTCCTCGTCTGAGGAGGATGAAGATATGGTTGAGCCTTCCAGCAAATCAGTCAACCCAGACGGCGATGCGGACAGTGACTGCCAAATACTTGACCAAAACGGAAAAGCTGTCGGGAAAGGAGCAGCCAAGGGTTCATCCTCAACACCCAGCCGGAGATTCGCCGCAGAAAAGGGTAAAGGTAACATTTTTTCAAGACCTAAAGTTCACATCTCAAACATCCTAGTTATATATGAATTAACCTGTACCGATTATTGTGTTGCTGTAAAAAATTAGAAATGATGTGTGTGGTGATGACAGTGGTCATACATTAGAAATCTTGCTGAAAAGAGGAGCTTTTTTTATTGTTAAGGAGATTAAGTCCCAGTAAATGATTTGGTTTGTCTTCAAAGAATTAGTTCAATCTACTCTACTTTTGAATGGCAAATTCACTATAATTTAAAAGGAACTCTTAAACATTTATCATGTTCTTAATGCCACCTAATTAAATATATACATATTTTCCCATACCTTAAATATGCATATAATGTCAGTACTTTTATTCACAGTCACCTTTTATCTCTGTTTATATGATTGAGAATGTTTCAGATCGTGACCCCTACTGAAACCCACATCATTTGAACTGTAAACAAAATGAGTACTGGAGTAAAATTTGGGCATTTCTTCTACGCAAATAAAACCATGTTTTGGGATACAAAGTATGATTAGAATAATGCCATGCCCTCTTTTCCCTTCAAAATGTATCAGATAGGGTACAAATGCTTTCTAATTTGTAACAATTTATAACAACAACTCAATATGACTTAACCTTAATCCAATCAGACACATAAATCTTGTTCGTATGAGCAGCCATTCTAGTTGTAAACGGCAGACAACCTTTTCCTTTTCTGAATGCTCATTTATATTATTCTGTACCACTTGCAGGGAAGCAGGAAGTTGAACCTACACGCAATGTCTTGCTCATTGCTTCGAAACCGGGAAAGCTGTTTTCGCTATGTTGTGAACTATCGCCTGAACAACGCTTCAGCATCATCGAGGCCGGTTTTGGAGGACTTCTGGAGGTCCAGGTCCAGCACATCCCATCTGACATGACTGAATGGCTGATCAGATCTTTCAATCCAGTAACAAGGGAGATAACTCACAATGGGAGTGTGTTGTTCATTCTAACCCCTGCAGATGTGTGCGATGCTTTCCTGCTACCTTGGCGCCCTTCCAATCCAGTCGCAACCATAATTACTCCGGAATACAATGCCCTGAGAAAGCGATGGGAGGTTGAATACGGTTTCAAAGCGACGCGTCAAAACTTCACCACTGGAATAAACAGGCTTGAGCAGATAATGAAGGAGCTAGACGCAGGCGAACCTGACTTCATTCGCATGTTCTTGGTGTATGCGATGTCGGTGTTTCTGGATCCAGTCTGCAGCAACCGAGCCGACTTCCGCCCGTTGATGTGTGGCGGTGGATATTGAGATGATAAAGACATTTGATTGGTGTGGCTATGTCCTGGATAGATTATGTGAGGCAGCTGCAAGGTACAAAGGAGGTGCTGATCAGAAGACATTCTCAGGCTGCTTGCTGCTGCTGGTGGTGACTTACTTCCACAGGATGGGTGGGGAGGGGGTGTCAGTTCCAGCTGTCGCAGCCCCTCTTGTAATGAACTGGAGAACGTGGGGTTTGCAGCGGAGAATGTCACAGGAACTGGCAAGAGGCTACGGTAGCGGCACACCTGACAACATCAATTATCCTATACACAGGATACCACATGACATGCCGGCGGCTGAACCCCAATCCAGCGTCTCCTTCTCTGTCCCAGCTGATTATCACACTGACATGCAACTCATTAATCTGCTCCCAAACGTAAGTACATCGTCACTCCTCCTAATAGAATTGTGATGAATTTTTCAGTGCCTAGTTACACTCTTCCTGTAACATTTTATTTGAATATGTGTCTGCTGAATTTAACTTCTACCTTCCTTGTTCTTGAAGGAGTTCCCACGAACTGTTGCGACTTTGGCTAGGAATGTCAACATTGTCGTCGGTCCTGCTCTGTCCAGCTTGGAACGGATGGATGATATCAGTTTGACGGAGAGCTACCCCAGATGCATTGAGGGCTTCATGCCTTCTGTGATGGATAAGGGTAAGTGCGTCATCCGACTACTGACTAAATGTGTGGGACTCCTAGAACTCCAGCTGCAGAAAAGCCAGCACCCCAGCTCATCCGATTCCGACGACACATTGTCTGGAACAAACAATGAGGTGCCACCACCAGAGAAGCCTGCAACCACCACCCCGACTCATGCGCATGCTATATCTAAATCTAGCATCGGGGTGTCATCAGCAGAGAAGCCTTCATCCATCACCCCGACTCATGAACATGCTATATCTAAATCTAGCGTCGGGGACATGGAAACTGCTGATGCTGGGAATGCAACCGTTGAGGAGACATCCATCACCCCGACTCATGAACATGCAATATCTAAATCTAGCGTCGGGGACATGGAAACCGCTGATGCTTGGAATGCAAGCGTTGAGGAGACAGACAGGTTGGAGCTGCAGGTTTCTGAAACTGAAAATCACCAACAGCTCAGCATTGAAGTTCAGCCTGGAGCCGACGCAGACAAGGTATAGTTTTAAGGTGATTTGATGTATAACTATGCGCATTCTTACACTTCCTCATTTGACTGAAGAACATTATGGTATTCAGGTGGGTGGTGTTCGGTATGTCATTGATGAACAGTTGTACGCGGCGCTGAAGACTCCCCCACAGGCACTTGTTAGGGTGTTGCCACGGGATGAGGACATGATTACCTTGAATACGCATGAGGTATTTAACTCATATCATCCTTTCCGTTTAATAAATCAGTCAACTTGGCTAATACTTGATTAACACTTGGCACAGATTAGGAAGCTATTAAAGTCTTTGCTTCCAGATGATGACGTTGCCAGCGAGACTCAACAATTACATGATCCTCAACCTGCTTCCGAAGCTGAGCCTGCTTCTTCTTATGAGGATAATCATGTTGAATCAGAATCGGATGACGAATTAAGATCTGTTTTTGCCGAAATAGATGCTACCGTCTTGTCTGATGAATCCGATTCTGAGGAGCGTCTAAGAGAGAGAGAGCAACGAAGAGCTGCTTATCTTGCCGCACGTGCAAAGAATCTGCCAGCAACCAAGGTACACCCTCAGTACAAGGACATTCCAAATGCCATTTTCAATTTATGATTTATTATTTTTAACATAATACATGCTACTAATGAACGATTACCAATATGTAGGTGGAATCTGCTGCCATTGAACCAGCCCCAGCCTGTACAGTGGTGCCCATCACAGGAGTTGAAGAAAGGTTGACTCCTGTGATGTTGTTTTTTCCACAACAATACAAGGTACAATAAATGGGGATGAGTCCTGAACCCAAAAATTTTATAAGACTACCTGATCTTCTTACATTACAGTTCGTGAATTCGTACTAATTTCCCATCTGCCAGGTTCCCTCACTGTCTAATCCAGCATCAGCTATGGGTGTGAATGCCCAGCCTAAAACAGTAAACAGCAAGGTTCGATCCATTACTTAGTCATAAAGCCTGTATTTATCACTCCTAAATTATCAACATTTGATCAACATTTATTCATGCTTGGGTTTTACAACCTCTAACTTAGTTGTTTATCAAATAGGAGGCTGAGCCTACCCACCGGACAAAGACGCCAGAGTGCATCGAACTGGCTGTGGTGCCTAATCAGGCTGTGCTAGCTACAGATGAGCAAAATGTGGAGGTAAATTTCATTTCATCAATATACACCATTCATTTTTCCAATAGTTTCTACGCATCATCTAAATCCGGGATCTTTCAATACACACTTGCATTAGGTGTTCTACTCTCTCATTCAACACCATCTTATTATGATGGTGTTCTAATAGCTTACTGCACTCTCATACCAAACTATTTATATGTAATTTAGTTCACCACATCCAAAAACATTATAACATGCACATTCTAGAGATTCAATTTGATTGGATTAATGTACAAATACATTACCTCTGTAATTCTGAGATTTAGACCTTGCATTAGGACTTTATCTGAAAAGTAATTACCACGTGAACCTAACTTGACTATTTCATGCTACTAAACATTGAATTGAATGTTAAAAATGGACTCAAATCTATGTTCTTACAGTTTAGGGAAAAGTACTTCTTTATTACTACATTGTTACAACTATTCATGAACAAGTTAGGGATATGTTAGCAAAGACTTTAAATGATGGTACAACTTACAATCATTGTTTATCTTTGATTCAGATTGATTCTGTACATAAAATGGCTAAGCCACAACAAGATCAGGAATGCAGTCCCAAAGACGATGAAGAGATGGCTGAAGTTGTGAATGATGCCGAGTTATCTCCAACCTCGGCTCCATGGTACATCACCTGTCCATTTTGACAGAAATTGTTACTGAAAATTGGAATTTCTACATCCTTCCGACACTAGTTCGGGATTGCACTCGTTATATGTTATAAACTTCCTTATCTTTTGTTTCTTTTTTGATTAAACATCGTTAAGCTTTTGGAATTTCCATTGCTTATAGAACTATTACTTTTTTTTATCCACCTACATTAGAACATCAGTGTTGAGCAAAATGTTTTCAACAATAAATGCTCAGACAATGTCGTTTTTTACGGTATCCGATTGAGTTAATCAAATGCTGTTGCATTAACTTGAACTTCACGTTCAAGCTAAAACCATACACCGTCTGTATGATTCTTTGCACTCATTTCCCAGATCATTATTTACAGAATATATATTCTAATTTATCGGAATTACATGCCTTACAATCATAATACTGGCAGATGAATATAAAAGGGTACATCATGAAGAAGCTTCACAAGCCTATTTATTGTTTATATTATGAATTTATAACAGCCCATAAGTCTATAACAACAGTAAAGCCCTTCTATTATGTCCTCAATTTCATCATGATATAACTGTCCAGTCCATTGCTTTGTCTTATTTCCAGCACTTTTCTGGAATGACAGTTTTCATCCTCTTTTGGAATTCTCATTATCCTTTGGGATGGATTTTTTCTACAACACATCAAAAACATAAACTGACTCCATATTTTGATGTGCTACATGATCACCATGAATCTCAAATGAGTAAGGAGCCAGTGCAGCAAAAAATTTTTGGTTTCATCTCCCTTGCCCGCCATTGCTGCTACAAGGTCAGCCACCATCACCATTCATAACTTCCAACGAGGACCATATGCAGTTCCATATACAGACATCCATTGTCAAGAGTTGTTTTACTTCCAAGGTGCAGCCCCCCATTCAGCAATTCATTCACAACTGCGCACAACAGAACACAGATATCCCCTGCTTTCTTATATATCTGGACTGCAGCAAATGTCATTCAAACACCAGTTGGAAGACACCAGTTCTACACTGAAGCATATCCAGACTTCTGCTTTGCTGCAATTTCCAGAAAACAATCCTTGTCATCTTCAAGGTAAAGATAATTTAGGCTACACTGCGACCTATCATCCATGTGCGCTTTGCAATATCATCTGAACCCTTACAACCTCTATAAGCAGGCTTGTAGATAAGGCCTGCGGGAGTTTACTGGTAGTGTCATGCTGAGAATTTTGGGATCAGTGCACACACAAAAATATATGCTCATGATCTAAAAAATTTCAGTCTGAAATCGATACCTTCTAGTACTTAATACGCTAGCAGAAACAACAAAGTAGAGATGCTCAACATGTAAATCTTTGCTTGAAAAAAAATATATACATGCTGTGATAACTGATAACAATATCAAGACTATAGAATAAGGAGACGTATCTTCATCAATCTAATCTATCTAAAATAACGCATACAAGGCGTTGCCACTAGATTATCATCATTTATTATCATATTTCAAGATCATTTCAGCTCAACGGGGCTCTGTGCTGAGCTGAATTACCTGAGATACAAGAACATTAAGGCCAGCACGCTTGTTATCCCAAGCAATTTCATTACGGTTGTCTTAAGCTCCCAACGTTTTACCGTTGTTCTGCATGTAACTGACAGAGGAGCCACCTTGAGTAGCCTTCCTCTACCAAACTGCCACCCACATCAGAATCTCATCTTGGGGATTCCCCACAACATATCATCCTCCACCCCACAGCCACTAACCACAAATCTTTTTTAAAAATTCCTAATTTTTCACCGATGCTCGAGCAAGTGTTCATGACAAACAACATGTCTCTGATTTGTAACTCCTGATCTACCTGCATTCTAACACAAGAATTACCCAACAATGAACACAACATTCACAGAACTAACAACCCTATAAGAAATACCCAATTCAAAATCAAAGCAGGGGAGCATCCAGGCAATGGGTCCTCCTCAAATCTTGCCACCAAATGCAAATCAAGCTATAAAAAGGGTACATTCCACGGGATTTCACAATTGTTGCAGACACAGTACAAGCATGGATAGCAAGAGAGGGTTTATATGTGACTATGGCTGATACAATTACCAATCCTCAACTTGCGACCTCCTCTTATAATGGCTCAATTGCAGATTTAGGGAGAATTTTCGCTGAGGTAGAAAGTACAGAAACATAATTACGAATTCAGTTTGATCTATATTTGATAGACCGTGGAGATGATCCACCGTGGGATGGGTTGCAGGAGGGCAGTACATCATTCCGTACTCAACTTTTCAATCTTCATCGTTTCTACCGGGAGGATTTTCCGGCGACACAATAACAGACATTTTCTAGAAATAAAAAAAAAGTAAACGACGCCGTCGCCTTAATCAGATTCTTCAGGGAATGAGCCAACTAAACATTTACCTCCACACAATTAAGACATTTACCCCGCATGGTCAATTTTCAAAAACTGGGCCACGAGCCCAGAACTGGACCAACAACCGGGTCCATCAGTTGGTGGGACCGCGAAGGAGGGCGGCACCCTTAGAGGGTGCCGTAGACATTTTGCTCTTATTGGTTCTCACTCGCGGGTGTTGGAGATTGGATACGAAATTGCAGATGTAGACTTGCCTGAGTTGCTGGTTATTATACATTATATGGACTCGTGAAGTTCTTGCTAAATAAACGAATTGCACATGCTATGATTTATTCAAATTCAATCATAACCCATATATTGCGTGTAAAGAGAATTTATAGATGACCTTGAGATGATTAAGTGATTCCATAATATATTCCATTTGAAATTCCAGGTATACTGTTTTTTTCAATATCTCATAGCCTGACTAAATACATTTAAGATATACTAAATATCTCCTATATTTAAGATATAATAATGCAATGCTATTTCTGATTAAAAAATTGTTGCAGCAAAAGTATAACTTAATAAGTTTCATTCAAATTAGTCATATTAATTAAATGTTTCACTTTACATCATCTCAACAAAGAAGTGTTTCATCAGGGTGATGGCAAAGTTGTTTAAATTGAACTCCAACTCCTGCATTTAGTTCCATCTAAGACTCGACTTTAGATAAATTCTATCTGGGACTCAATTCTACACTTGTTGTTGAGCCCAACCTAACACACAAGCCAACATACTCCTCTAACTCTATGGCCAAGAAGATACGAATTCTTGTAAGAAAAATAATATAGGCTAACATAATTTTACATAATCATGATTATCACATACAAATCAAATCCTGCCTTCAAATTAATATCAAACATATTTAATTTAAATATTAATCATCGAATTGATGCAATTAAAAAGAATCATTCAAATAATGCCGAAGCATCCTTGAAACAAATTTTGGTGAAGATGAAACAGATTGCTAGACAATTATAAATGTTTCAAACATTATTATTTTTACTGTCGTCCAAAATACTTTTTTCTTTAGCAGAACCACTTAGTAGTGGGGCAAAAATTTTATTCGATTTCCCAAACCTATAAAAGACAGATAAAAATAGAAAAACAAATACAAGCAATAAAGGCAAGTTTGTGAGACTTAACTCAAAAACATAGTGATGTTTTTTAAAAGAATAGGGGAACGAAAACTCTATACAAAAGAATACTAAATTTAATTAGAAACTCAAATCCTATTAGTGAATTTCAAGCAAAAGTTAAGGCGGAACTGAGCTTCAAAAACATGACTAGAAAAGTGATAAATAGCAGTCTGGAAAGTGTTGTTGATGAAGGAGACTGATCCTTGTTTGTGTGATGCTAAAGTACTAGTGTATCCAGATGTGTGATGATGAGCCTTGTTGTAAAAATGAGGAATTCTTCAGTAGTTTGTTGTTGATTCCTTTCCACTCCATTCGGTAGTTGTATCTTATGTTTACCTGGAATAGACAGAATGGAGTTTTATCAGTAGTATCCAATTCTAAAGAGGATGGAGTCTAAGAGTAGGAGTGCCAGATTTATTTAGAATGTAAAGGTCTCTTGCCTCAGCAGGTAATGACATCACATTTTCATATGTAGCCTTTTTTTTATGAAGATTAGCATGCTTAGCTAGAGAATCAGCTATTGAGTTTCCCTCTCTAAAAGTGTGAAACAGGACAGAGTATGACAATGCCTCATGAATCTCATCTAGAGAATCCAAGGGGCAAGATCAGGCTGATTAACCATTTTTATTGTCTGTAGACAATCAGATTCTACCATGCAAGGAGAATTTATTTCAGTGAAATTAGCCAAACCAAAACCAATAGCAAGTAATTCAGCATGTAGTAGGGAATCTGCATGAGTATTCCCACCACTTGATGGATGTCTGGAACCCGCACTTGATCACGAACCTAGCTCACAAACCGATCTGCAAGAAAAAATCATGGGGTAGCCCAATGGTAGACACTTTGATACTTAAATCAGTGACAACTTAGAGAAGCTTATAAGCGTAAGGCATAGTGTATGTAACATAATATATAGAGAGGTCTACCAAAATTTTGGTATTTATAGGGCTCCATTCCGTTGATTGATAAGATATGTAATCACTATCAGAAAAAACGCATCTGTTTCAACGATTTTTTTTTGGGTATATCGACACTTGTTGACTAGTCAACAACCGTCGAAACGTTTCGGTGATATCGCCATTTTTTTTGAAATTTACGTTGAAATATTTTCCATGGGACCACGCGTTCCACGTTTGTATCTGAGTAGACATTCCACTCAAATAAATAATTGATCTAACGTTTCAATATTTCAAAAACCGTTGAAACTTACATTATTAAAAACAAAAAAATGGTGAATTTTTTTTTAATTTCCCCAAGTTTGATGCTGAAATTATAATAAAATAAAAAATCAAAATAAAAAATGATATTTTAAAATTTTCTATTAAAATTCCAAATTATTACATAACACACATTACACTAATTCAGTTATAATTCAACACTAATAACTAGGATTGAACTTGAAAACCAAGTTTCAATTTGTATATACAATTTGTATTTCAATTTGTAAAGCAAGTACGACCATTAACCTCCAAAGTCCAAAACCATATTTTGCACAGCTCTCCTGGAGATGTCTATTTACCTATTTTCTCCTCATATCCAATGTGCACCAAGTTAGCTATCAAAACTGCAAGTACTCAAGTCCAGAAACCAACCTAATCATTATTCCGGGAGGATCCATCCCTGATCATAATATCCAGTACCATGTGCTCAGCCCAGCACAATTGTCTGCATTAAACATACAAGGAGTTTAAGAAAGCAATATCACATTCATTCATAAAGCACCAACTTTACACTACTAGTGCAAATTAAAGAAAATAAAGTTACCAACGACCTGATCAATCACCCAAAGGCTGCTGCTTCTCATCACAATTGTCTGCATTTAACACATAAGGAGTTTAAGAAAGCAATATCACATTCATTCATAAAACACCAACTTTACGCTACTAGTGCAAATTCAAGAAAAAAAAGTTACCAACGACCTTATCAATACCCAAAGGCTGCTGCTTCTCATCCTTGGGCTTCTTCCTGGCAAAAAAACCAAAAACAAAACCAAAAACAAAACCCCCAATTATAACCACATGAAGAAAGATATCATCTATACACAAATTTCAAGCAACATATGAACAAATTCTCACCGGAGCAAGGCAGCATTCTCGTAAAAGCACACAAATCCTTCTCCAACTAAAATTTATCACGAAACCAGAAAAATGGTCTGAAACTTTAAAGGGACAAAATAAAACCTTTGCAGGAAACTTTCCGTCGAAACTAGCTTCTCCAAACTAATAATTAACAAAAACCAACAAATAATCAAACACAGTGAAGTCGAAATAAATCATATTCATAAGCCAAAATCTGTTCTTTTTCTTTTTTGAGCAAACCGAATGAAAGAAAGAAAGAAAACACGTAGAACTCAAAATACAGAGATTTGAATGAAACATTACCTCAAGGTTTTGGGTATACTTGGAGAGGGCGCAGGTTGCCGGCGATGGCGGTGATCATTCCCGCGCGTCGAGGGCTTGATGAGGAAGGGACTCGAAGTCGTCCCTCTTGAACCCCTTCCCGCAAATCTCAGCCACAGTGACGGAGAAGCCGTCCCCGACGGTGACGGAGAAGAGAGAAGCCAGTTCCGATGGTGGTGACGGAGAAGCCAGTACCGTCGGCGAAGTAGATCTCAGCTTCGCGTCTCCTCCCACGTATCTGCGAAAGAATCTGCGGACGAAAGAGGATAAGGGCTGCAAATTTCAATATATAGCCTAAAATGTAACGGCTGAGATTGATGTTGCACACAAGATTATTGACGGTTCAGATTAAGCAGAAACAAATACATATATTATTTACTTTTTAATTCCAAAAATATTATAATTTCCAATTTTGAAAAAGCATCAATAGTTGGGATTAAGTCAACTAAATTAATGGACAAATTCGATCAATGCAAAATAAATAGTATTCCTATAAATAATTTTTTAATGAAAATTTGCAGTTGTTACAAATTTAATTAATTGCATATTAATCCATTAATGTTAATATTTTTAATGATGGACAATATACTTTTGAAAAAATGTTCAATTAAAATACAAATAATTGGTTTTCAACATTATATTAATTTTATATTTTACACGATTCTTGAACAAAACTGTCGCACAAAAAGCCCTCAAATGAACTTTTGATAAATTCTAAATTATCCTTTGAATCTTAATACTCACTTCAAAGTGACAATGTGAACATTACACACTTAATAATGAATCATTAGTATAGATATTTCATTTTACTACATCGTAAATGGAATATTAGCATTGAAAATATAGTGACTTCAGTATAAAATGCAACTTTTACGCTTGATAATAAATGTTCACACATTCATTATCAGTGTGCAATTTCATGAATTTTATGTTCGAATGTCTTAGAAACACTCAAATTTACTTAATTTTATTTAATAATAGAGATAAATGATCACAACTATGGTGGAAATATGACTCTAATATATCTACACCTAAGTAACAAGTTATATCATTAGTAGTGATTCTCAAATTCCTGATACTAATTAAATTTCTCACTACCTGTGATTTTCATTGAACTAATACCAAAGTAAATTTACATGAAAAGTATCTTACACATAATAAAATTAACATAGTCGTGAAAAATGTGGGTTTGAAAGTCAAAATTTGATACTTTATGACATTTTTCAAATTTTATTGAACTAAACATTCATATCAATGCTATATCATGGACATTTATGTTAGATCATATTTGAAACACTCAATATACTTACTTTCATTTAGTAATGGAAATAGATTGATCACAACTATGGTGGGAATATGATTCTACAGTATATATACTTAAGTAACAAGTTAGAGTATAAGTAGTGCTTCTCAGGTTCGTGATATCAAAGTATACATTACAAGCACATTTCATTGAACTAATACCAAAGTTTACATAAAATTAACATAATCATCAAAATATTTAGTTTTACAAGTCAAAATTTGATGTTTTTTGACATTTCTCAATTATTTAAGTTAACCATTGGTATCAATGCTAGTTCATGGATACTTGTGTTAGAATGTCAGAAACGCTCAAATATACTTAAATGCATTTAGTAATAGAATTAAATTAATCACAAAAATGGTGGAATTATGACTAAAAAGTATATATATTTAGGTAACAATGTGTTGTCTTAGTAGTGTTTCTCCTGTTCTTCATACTATAATTTTCACTACACGTACCTTTCATTGAACTAATACCAAAGTAAATTTACATAAAAAGTGTCGTGTACATAATATAATTAACATAATCATCATAAAATTCAGTATAAATAGTAAAAAAAATTGATGTTTTATGGCAAATTTCATAATATTTACACATTTCAACGTTAACTAAATCGTTGAAACAAGAGCGACATGGCTCTCCCTCAACCTAACAAGTGTTTAAATTTGAAATTGGGCTTTTTTTCACTTAAGATTTTTGAAAAAACCCGTTACAAACCCATCTAAAAACCCAAAACTAACGGGCTCAAAAGGAAACCAGTCAACATACTCAAAAGCCCAAATTATTGTTTCAACAAGTTATAACCCGAATCGTTGAAACAATATTTTTGTGGGTCTGTGGAACCCACGAGGTCAAACAAATCGCAAAATTTAATTGACCATGTGTTACTCGAAAATAGACTGGACTGTGTTACCCTCACCCATTGCTAAAAGCCCGCTCATGAAAACCCACAAAATCTTGTAAGCCCATTCAACACATTCAACATATGACCTGGTCAACATTTTTTATAAAAACGAACTCATCTTGCCTCGTTGAAATGAACTTGAAAAATAGAGTGGGTCGTATCACCCTCACCCATTGCAAAAGCCCGCTAACAAAAACCCAAAAAATCTTGTAATCCCATTCAACACACTACCTCGTCGGCATTTGATATATCAACGATAGGTTGAAATTTCGTTGTAATCAATCTGGGTTACTCAAAAAAATCAACCCTCCTTCCAGTCAATACCTCCATGTCAGCAAGTCTCACTTGGTCAAACTTGACCAAAGATTGATGAACAGTGCTAACCATCGAAGCGCTGTAAATATCAACGAAATAGTTAGCGTTCGTTGAAATCGATGCGTGTTTTTCTGATAGTGAATTATGGTAAGAATACAACTCTTGTGGAGATAACAGTTGTAGTACCATTTATAGAGGAAGTGTATTCTTTGTAAGACATTCAGAATATGCACGTTCCTTATAAGGATTTGGGCCGATGGACCCATGGATCCATCTCCCGCGTATCTTGAGCCATGACCCTTCTCGGTCCCTGGTCCGAGACTGAACGAGGCCCTAGAATGCGAACCATGGACTTATCAGTAGTCCTAAGGTAGATCTTAAAAATTTTGAGGTCTCCTGTCGAAGGCAAGATGCAAGACTTGTTACTCGAGGGTAAGGCCAATAACTCGATAACTCGAGGGAGATAGCTCGAGGTATTCAGCTCGAGGCATCCTCTAGGATTGATCACTCGGGCTGACCCTTATGAATATCTATATTCAAGTTGTTTCGCATTCCACAGGACACGTGGACGGCCGAGTTTAATTTCGTTTCCAATCTAGAAGCAGAATACACGTGTTGTGTATTTATTTGGTGGCGCTGGAGGTGTGTCCCCCGTCTCTCCACTTGTTTATATCGGAACACGGATCAAGGTAATTACTCTCTTTAATGCTGTTTAATTTGGGTTATATCTCCCAAATAATTTCTTTCGTCTTCTTCACTTTTGATCTTTTCATCCAAGTGAAGAGGACGATTTCATCCAATATTTCCGAACCCCTAACTCTTGTTCAACTTCAATCATTAAGTATTCAGACCTTCTTTCTTGATCTCTGTTTGCGTTTTTGATTACTTTGTTCATCGTCGTATTCCCCCCCCCATTCTCTCTGTAATCGTGTCTAATAGTAGTGAAACGATTTCCATCCCCCAACATGATAATAGAGATGATGATTACGCCCTGGCTGAGGAGATTAGCTCCAATGACCGCCGGAGAGCAGAGATAGCTGGTGGGAAGAGACCCATGGAGTTGAAGAGGAAACATCCGGGTAAGGAGATAAGCATGGTGATGACGGCACGGCGGGGCCAGATGGAGAGGGACGCCTCTATTTTGGCGCGTATACCGGAAAAGGTGCGCTATCACCGGCCGTTAATAAGGTAGTAGCCGGATGTCGGAGAAGGATTAGAAAGCTCGTGCAGCTGCTGTAGTTTTTGTTGCTGGCTACCGGTATTCCAATCCTAGTGACTGTGATCTCATGTATGTAGAGGATGGTTTTCATGCCTCAGAACTAGTCACTCCTTCTCGAGGGGTGATGTATGGTAGATTTATACAACATGGGCTTGCGTTTACGTTTCCTCCGTTGTTGGATGATTTTCTGGACCATTATCAAGTGCAACCGGGGTAGCTTCACGCCAATGTGATAGTGTTGATCATGGCATTGATGACTTGGTGCGCTCGTGAGGGTTTTAGCCTCAGCCTCGGGCTGTTACGGAGTTTATATAAAGTGGCCATAGTAAAAAAGGTGGTAACTTTGACACCTAACAGACCGTTGGAGCTTCCCACCAAGAGCGAAAATTGGAACAAGGTAAGGATGACATTTGATCGGACCATATACCTTGTGCCCAATTGGAATCCGAGTGTAAAGAATGATCCCAAGAATGACTTTCGGGTTCCCCGTCGCCTGTCCGAGATTGCAAAAAACTTGTTGCGCAGAAGATTAAGCTCGAGGACCGCTGGTTCGTGCCAGGAGACCATCAAACGTGATGGTTATGGCCTATACAGACCTCAGATGGTTAGATGAGATGCCAGGCGGACCCTTGAAAATGGCAGCTTTCTGCATAGTGCCTACTTTGGCAAGCCCAATGATGGTTTTGACATCAAGTGGTAGGAGTCCACTGTGATTGATGGCAAGATCATGTTGCAGCGGCAAAGGCAGCCCGAGCTCGAAGGGTTGCGGAGGAGCGGGAGGCTCAAGAAAGGGAGCAAGTTGCTTCCAAGGGGTCCGTAGCGGCCTCCAATAGAAGAAGTTCGGGGTACATGGTAGATGATCGGCGTCCTTTTAGAAGGTTGCAGTGAGGTCCGAAGGAATATGCCCCTGTTGTTGTGAAACCCGTTGTTGTGCCAATGGCACGAGATCCATCTGATGAAGAGGATGATGAAGAGGCACTGGCCCGAGGTCCGAGAAGAGACGCAGCTGATGTGCCTATTTCTCCACAATCAACTAACACGGGCGAATTTTGGTGCACCATGTTTGGTTATAAAGAGGATGATGATCCGGTGACGTCTTTCATCGTAGAGGAAATTCCGGCTGCGGTCGCTCTGGCACTTCTGGCTCTCTTGCTGGCTCTAGAAAAACTGGTGGTGGAAAATCTTCTGGTGATCGCAATCGTCGTGGTTGCAGCAAGTGGAATCCCAAATGCCAACTCTGCGATGAGTTTGGTCACACTGCAAAATCCTGCACCAACCCTAATCTGGAGTCGGATCATGCTGATGCTTTTCAGTCCACTGTGTCCCTCGACAATACCTCTGACTGGTATTTAGACTCTGGTGCAACCAACTACATGGCATTCACATCGTCTGGTCTTAGCAATATCGCTCCCAACTACGGTAATCATTCTGTCGCTCTTGCTAATGGTAGACCGGTTAATATTACTTATAGTTAGTGAATGTTTTTTTATTATTCTTTTTATGTGTAATGTTAAAATATTAAACTAAATCTTAAAGCATGTGGGTCCAATTTCTCAACTACTTATAGTATTTTCTTGGCTAGCCAAATTTAAGCTAAAAGCCAACTTGCTAGCTAAATATAACTACTCCCTCTGCTCCCTTCATTTAGCCTTAGTTTGATCAAAAATATTTTCATACTATATTTGACTAGTAATAACTTTCATTATACTTAGTGATATTGTATTAAATTTTCATATTTAAAAAGTACATCATACTAAGAATCTGATATTATCTTATGTGATGATATCATTATTTATTTAAATAAGTAATTAATGGTCAAACATGGTATAAAATAATTTAACTGAAAGGTAGGACAAAATGAAATTGACGGATGGAGTAAACATTTTGCTAAAAACTAGAGTATTTTAATTTTAAGAGCACGTCCAACAAATGCTTTAAAAACATCTCTAAATATAGCATAAAAATGGATAATCTCTATAATTATTTTGACAATTCCGACGAATGCTCTATTTTGCATACTCCAACATTTATTTGTACAATAATGATCATATTAATTAATTAATTAAAATACTTTTAACCACCATACAATAAGATTTGTGCATGTGATTTACACAACAAATTAACCTTCGTCAATTGAATAAAGTTATTCGAAATAGTATTAAAATTCACAATGACAATAATAATCAAGTATGATACTTGTAAATTTTATAATAGTGTTTAATTTCAACGATTTGTTTAAAATTTAAATATACAAATCAATTCTATAAAATCATTAACGGGTTAAATTTTTTTTAAAGAAAAAATAAGTTAATTGAAAGGTAATTTGAAAAGAATTTCCTTCACTAACTAATAAAAATTTGTATAACCGCGCGCTGCGCGTTTTTTGAGATTATACTTATGTGTAATTTGATACATCCTAACTGGTAAATCCATACTATACTTCAAAAGAGGATAATTAAAATTTTCTCAGAATTTTAAGTTATTTTTAGGATTATGAGAATTTGACACATCAGCATATTATTTTCTCTTTTTAGATTTTAGATTAATTCTTTTGGGAAGCTTTTATTGAATATATATATTCAATTAATCACACACTAGATGATACCCGTGCTCATGCACGTCATTTTTTAATTTTCCTTTTCAATCACAATGTTTCATGTATATTATATAAAAATATTGTGTGTTCATTAATTATTATAACATTTTTTCTCTTGTTAACAATTATCATTAGCATGTATTTGATAAATATATTGCATAGCAAGTAGTTAGTTTAAAATACAAATGGCCAGTAGATAAATTCTTTTAATAAGATGATGAAAAGAAATGAGCTAATGTTATGAAATATGAATCATAAGTGACAAAGAAGTGCATTAATACCCGACTCTCATTTCTTTTCATTGATCAAAAAACAATTCTTTCAAAACTTTCAATAATATGGAGACATGATACCACGACCACTATAAATTTCTGCATTATGCTGAGGTAGCTCTTCAGAACCAAATCTGATGCGGATATTCAGCAGTTTTTTATCATCTCGAGCAACTGGTTTATTTTTGACTTGCTGATGAGTCTTGGGAGTCTTTTCAACAGCTTGAGCAGTAGCCTTTTCACTACCAACTGCAGCACTTCCATTCTTTTGGGTAGCAGCATCCAGAGCAGGAGCTTTCGCACAGACAACTGTAGCATTTACATTCCTACATTCCTTTGAGAAGGCGCCTTAGCAATAACATTAGCTCATTGTAGTTCCAGGTGTTGTAGCATAGGCCGCAATTCGCTGTATATGTCATGGAAGCCATAAAGCTCAAGCGAAAAATGTTTGGCATAAGTTCATGTTCAGGTAAAAAACACCATTTCTAAACTTGAAATAATGTTCTCAGCAACACCATTCAAAACAGCTAAAATAAGAATGGAATAGGGGAGGAGTATGTATGTATGTATGTATGTATACCTCCTGGCGCAACAGATTCATGTGTCTTACACTGCTGCTGGGAGTTTGAACCCTCTGTGGACTCTTTGGCTTTGGTGATCGTGGATTTGTAGGCAAAAATGTACCGTAACCACCCCATGCTACCCCTAATAACATAACCAAGCTCCACGTTATAACGATTAAAGGTTGAAGAAGCTTCCCTAACAGTTTGATGTATAGGAGGTTCAACTTTAACCTATACTCACCCAAATTTTCATACCTTCTTCAAAATCCCTTCTGAAATGCCCCAGCATGTATGTAACCTTCTCAATCAACAAAAACGGAAAAGCAGTAACAACTAAACATGTCAGAGAACATATACTAAAGCACAAACCATAGCTGGAACTTCTTCTGCAATATAAAGTACAGATATTATTGCATACTCATTTTATTAGCTATACTTGAATTTCTAGTGAAAAGCAACTTTCTTGCACTATAAATGTATCTGCAAGATGCTAAAAACACTATCAAAGGCAACCAACCATCATCAACTGCCAGTAATTATCTTGGCCAAGCAAAAACAGGTGATCTTCACTACAACAATTTTTCATACGCCAAACAACAAAGCACAGAAAGCCATCATCAACTAACAGTACATTTACAATAAGCAACCACCAACATTCATCAAAAAACAATTCAACACCATAGATATTATTTAAAATCACCGAAAAACAGTCTTCATAAGTACACTTAGCTGTGGAAAATGAAGCAGAAAAAATCTTCCAATCAAGTGCAGAGATTACATTACAAAAGACTTAGAACATGTTATTGTATCATGCCTTCTTTTTTAACCAATTCATTCAGAAGCTTTTCTGAAGATGGCATTAAACAATAAAAATTCATATTTAATGCTATCAGAAACTCTTCCGGAGATGGACTTTTGCAGGCGAGTTACTAACAATAAAAATTCATAAAATTGCAGAGACAATACGTACCAGCATCAGGCTCAATCATTCTTTCGATTCACAGTAACTGTTGACCTTAATGATTTAACAGCAGGTCTACATTCCCACACCCAACACTCATTATTTCTCCTGCACAACATTACTGATGAAAAAGGAATCACAACATACAATGCAGCATAAGAAAGTTTAAAAAGGACGAAGTTCATGCTCCTGATCAGCCCAATTCTCCATCAAATACTAAAGCTTATCTAGACTTAAGAGAATACCATACTCTTGAGCATCTTCAACAAAACCATCAATTATTAAATCAAAACAAAAATCCAATCAGCAAAAAAATAAATAATAATAAGTCTTGAAAAGATGAAAACAAACCTGAATTAGTAATTGCGAAAATAGAACCAATTCAAATAAGAAATTAGTGAGCCCCAACGAATATATTGAAAATCTGCATCATCATTGACAAAGGGGAAAATTTCGAATAAGTTGCAGCAATAATGTGATATCAAGTGATGGGAGTATAACCATCTACAACAAAGATATTTTAGTTGAATCAAAAAAGGTTATTATCAATTAGTACTTTCACAAGCTCGGCTTTCGCATCAGTTTTTACATGCAACAGTTGGAGTCATCAACATCAACAACAATCCTGATCAAATTATTTAGAGCAAGAATGCAATGCATACACCTCACCACCTATGCTCACATGCTGCAGCAGCTGGCCACATCTATAATTATGCAACGAAAACTCGCAAGGTGGTGAAAATAAAAAAGATGGTCTTTTACCATTAATTCATGTGCATATATAGTCAAAGCTACACCATTCTTCATCACCAACACGGCAGAAAAACACAAAAGGTAATCTTTGAAGATCAACATAACCAAACAGGTGAATTGAATTAGGGCTTCCACTCTGTTATTTGAATTGAACAACACACCTGCTGGCCTTTTGAACAGAGGCACCTCAATCAAATTAAAGACAAATTACACAAAACATGGTTTTGAAAAAGTTGAGAAATTTTAGGGGAAATAATTCATTACCTCTTGGTGACAGATCGGTTGAAGCTGCTCATTCAGTGACGGTCTGGAAATATGGTTTGGTGCGATGGTGTGCTCCGAAGGAAGTTTTCTACAGTCGGTAGCTCCAGTCTAAGTCTAATAGCTGTCGGGTGAGGCCGTTTCTGTTGGAGATAGCCTGGTATAAGATTTGCAGGAACGCTGCCGGTGAAAGTCTGATGAATGGATGAATCTTCAATTAGACAAAATTTGAGAAGAATATGGAAAAGGATTGGTAAATGGAAGAAAAATGGAAGCATCTGGAATGGAAATTGGGAGTGTGAATAGGAATTTACTTTAATTAGAATCACTTTCCAAGAAGCAGTAAATTCAAGAGAATTATTTAATTAAGAAGCGGGTAAGTGAAGGGACGCAGGTTAAAAGAAGCTGCGTAAATTGAAAAGAAAAAATGAAAAAAACACGTGTAAATTTCAGGAGGCCTTAAAAAGCTGATGTGGCACAAGGAGAGGAGGTTTAACTTTTCAAGAAGTTGCTGTTTTAATATAGAGTATAGATTCTTCTCCTAAAATCCCATTAATAAATTATTTTTCAGTTTTTAACGAAACCACTATGTAACCTTTTACATACATTAAAAAGGACACTTATTCTTCTTCAGTTTAAAAACGGAACCATTATATATACATAACTGTTTCATGTATTAAAAAGGAAAATTAATCCAAACTTAATCAACCACACCGCATCCTTCCTTCTTTCTGTAACGTAATTCTTTCCGTTACCTAACTCTTCCTGTGTAACGTAAACTCCTCCTGTAAGTGCCTTTTAACTTTCATCAGCACACACACGCTTCATAACGCAGCTCCTGCAATAAAGCAAAGGTACATGCAATTATTAATTGTCCATGAAACTATATATTATACACCTTCACTCTAAAGCAAACAATCATCACCATGATCATCCTCAAACACCTCTTTCTTTCATTTGTTCATAGCTGGACAATTTAGAAGTCGGTAGATATATATTACAAATCATATATTCTGTGTTTTCTTATATGGGAAAATTGAATGTCTCAATCATATTTATATTTTCAATTGTTTGCATTGTAATCAGAATAGCCAATAATATGGTTTGAAAGGTTGAAATCTGAAGTCCTACCGTTTGGCAACTGGAAGGAAGTAAAGCATGAGAATACAAAGGAATGGTTAGCATGCCACTTGGAACTTGGAAGTAAACCAGATTGTTAAAGGTACTTTTTGATAACTGATTTGTAAAAATTAAATAGATGAAGTAATTGTGTGTAGTTGTTACCATCAATGCCGGATCACATTCGTAGCATTAGAGCTTCTTACACCAACCAGAGACTTTGCCTGCGGAGATCCCACGAAGAAACAATAGCTGCTGCTTACTTATCTAATAGATAAATGAGAAGGTACAAGGTCTTATCTTTTGCAGTTCCTACAAAAGTTACAAAACTGTAATTATGCAAGTTCTGCAGCCTCAAATAATCTGCTGCAACAGTTTTTGAACAAACATGTTTACATTAACATTAATATCTATTTACATATAAACATGTTTCAATTATTTAAAACTGTAATTATGCAAGTTCTGCAGCCTCAAATAATCTGCTGCAACAGTTAAAACAAATTTGAACAAACATGTTTACATTAACATTAATATCTATTTACATATAAACATGTTTCAATTATTTAAATTTATGATTCCTTTCAAAAATAATTATTTAAATTTATGATTCACACATAAATCTATCTCTTCATCACAGATAGTGTCATTGATACGGCTTCATCACACATAAAATCACACTCAAGCTCAGGTAAGAGATTATACAGACTACAGTACTAGCAAGGAAGACAATCAAGGCAAGCATAATTGTCAATATTCTTTCAATGGATCCATGATTTGCTCTTCTAAAATATTTAACACATGTCGTCTACTTTTATTTTTCACATTTATTGTGTTGAAAAAACAGATTTCATAGAAAATTAGCAATTTTAAGGATGAAATGGGCACAACCAGTTCCAAATAAACACATTTTTTGCACAAGTAAACTCAAACTATTTTTCAGGATCCACAACATGTACATATTACAAGGTAAAAATTGAACAGATATTTCCAAGAAGTATATGAAAAATCAATGTAAAGCACATGGCACATCAAGAAATTAAGAGTGACAAGGAAAAATTAATTCCTGGGGATACTAGAAAGTCAGAGAATGGATTGAGGTTTAAAAAGAAATAAAGAAAGCATCACAATATGCAACTCTAAAATATGACTGTTGAGTTAGTGATACAACTTTTTGGCGGCCTCAGATGGAAACAACTAAAATGCATGCCTAGAAATTTTAATAGTGCTCAAAACTGATAGAGTCTGCTTTGTTTAGAGCCTAAAAGTTCCAATGCTTAATTGTATAACAATCCAACGTCATTAAAATCCATGCACGTTCTCTATTTGCAGAATTACAAATAAAGATGCCCCTCTCATTTAACTCACATATAGATAAAACCAAAGCTATAATAATGTAATCACATAAATACAAAATCTACACTCTTTTTGCAAAATTACATATAAAGATGCCTCTTTTAACTCATCTATAGATAAAACCAACACTCAATCATCAACACTGATGATGTACAACACTGATGATGTAAGCACGGAAATACAAAATCTACACTTTCAGACAAGCACTGTGCAATAAGCATATCATGTCAAATCACAGTCGTTCTGTTTCCCCATTCCCTTCTCCAAATCCCAAACCCCCTATACCAAGACATGTCAGAGGATTAGTTCTCTTGGATGCTAACAACTAACCTTATGTGAAAATTAGTCAAGGACACTGCAACAACTATCCTTATGTAGTTATACCCTGAATGTTTAACTGTGCTTTTCTCATCAAGGTTAAGACAGATATAAAGCACACATGTGAGCAACAGAGAACCTACACATAGTTGATAAATCAGAAAGACCTTTAGTGCATTCATATCTCTAACGATATACTAGAAGAGAATAAAACTTACAATGAACTGATCAGACCGTCGCTTTTCTGACCATGTATGCAACTTTATCATACCATTTGGGAAAGTAAACTCAACACATCAAAGGCTATCAAGAAAATCAAAGCACCCAGTATACTCAAACCGGCTGGCCTTATAACCCCCCAAGTGATGTCACCATCTAGGAACTCTTCTTCAAAAACATACAAAAGATAAGAACCACCATACAAAAAATGGTGAAAAGACATCTGTGTAACTGCAGAATACATAGAAACAGTCTCAATATACAATCATAACCAAACAACTACTATTAATTTCTAAGTAACAAAATTATATGCACAAAGCTTAAAATTTTATACAACCCATCATTAAAATCAGAAAAATTAAATAAGACTCCTTTTCTAACAGAAATAAGACAAGCATCCGTATTTACCTTCTGGAGATACACGCCAGGGAGAATCTTCGCGGTCAGAGCCAAAAGCTTCAACACAGGTACCGCCTCCTTATCCTTGCCTGGGGGAAATTAACAACAAAGCGAACCGAAAGTTCAGATGAAATGATAGATTTATTACAAAACTGAAACACAATTTCACAGAGAGCATCGGTGGGCGGAGATTACCGCGGTGGGGGCCGACGAAGGAGCAAAACCGCGTCTCGAGAGCGGCGTGGCGTCGTCTCTGTTGGAGAAAGGGCCTACGACGCGTTGCCAGAGCTCCTGTTCTACCTGGAGAGGTTCGCCATCGGGAAATAACGTCACTCGGGTAACTGCGAAAGAGTGGTGGCGGACGGGATTTCATTTTCTTTCGGCTTGGAGTATTTTCATGGCGGAACCCAATTTGTGATTTCATGGCAGAGAAGTTGCTAAAAGAGCAACGCTGCAGAGATGTTCAGGCTGCTATATAAATTTTAATTTCAGGAAAGCTCCTATGTTTCCCGGAATTGTCAAATTTGACCCCTTAAACTTTACATTTTATTTCAAAAATAAAATCCTAAATTAAATTGCTCTACAATTAATTTTGATTGATTGACTACCATATTAAATTGTCTTCAATGTTTATTGTGATCAGCGTGTTATGTTTAAGGAAATGATTTATCTGAAATTAATTTGATTGTTAATTGCTCATACATGCATTGATGAGTAATTCTTTGTATTTTAATTTTATTTGTCGAAATAATTTGAAACATATTTGAACTAATTGTATTATGTTTAAAGAGTTTATATTAAGTTAGTAAATATATTTATAAATAGTCTGAATATATAGAGGGAGATAAAATGTTTTATTTTTATTTATTCAAATTTCTTTGTATTGTTAAAAGTTAATTTGATTAATTTAGTAATGCAAATAAGAGGTTAGTAGAATTAATTTCATTTTAATGTAATTAAACGTAAGCAATTTAATTAACTTACTTACTTGAACATCACCAATTGCAAATTATAAGAACCAATGAGATTAATTGGGTCTCTAAAGTGATTATAATAATCAAGAAAATTTATAATTCCATAAAACCAACTCTTACTTATGTATGCGTATATTTTATTTTTTAAAGAAATCATTACTCTTTTTTCTCAAAAATAATTAAATGTCAAGAGATGTGAAAAACTGTGCCATATGGCACAGGTATTACACTAGTTATTATAATGAGAGGATTATAAATCATTTAAACTGATACTCTTGACGAAATTTAGATTTTGGTCATATTTCTCCATATTTGTGTCGATGGAGATCGAGATCAAAGTAACAGGAAATTAAATTTGTTCCCAAAACATCAAAGAAACTAAATAATAATAAAAATCTATGCAGTCTTCCCGATTTCTCAATAATTATTAATTTATATTATACTCATGTTTGAGTTCAATTCAATTATAATCGAATATAGGAAGAACTAATAAACCAAATCATATCAAAATACAAAATGGAAGAAGTAGAATATATTAACAAATAAAAATTTGATTAGGAATTAAGTTTGTATAAAATAGATCAAAAATTTACCAAAAATGAGTTGGACGAAATACTTTTTATAAAGGAGTGAATATATTCGAAATCGATTAGAACTTAAATTTGAAATATACTAGGAGTTAAGTTTCTACAAAAAAAAGGTTAAAATTTTTAAAAAAAAATAGCAAACCAAAATCTGGACCAAAAAAAAGTGAGAATAACTTTTTAGTATTAACATAGGGATTTATAAACTCGTGTTTTGTGCAAGTGCAATGTATACAGATTATATTATGTAGATGAATTGATAAAGAGTTTGATTAACAATAAGATTTAAATAATTTTGTGATAAATAAAGAAAGAAAGTGGTAGCACTAAATTTTAGAGCGCCAAACCATTTCATCCCATATAAAATATCAAATCTTCTCTCTATTTTAGAGCATCTAGAGCATCCGTTGGATGTAAAAAATGATTAAAAACTCTATATTTTCTAATTTCTCTATTTTAGAGCATGTGTTGGACTTGCTCTAAATATAACTCATGATTGGTGATGTGTTTTTTCTCTCCACCAGCTAAAAGCACCATATAGCTACAATGCTCTTTTCCAGCTACTATATCCAAATTTGATCTAGTGACTATGAACCCTTGGATAAAAAAGAAAAAAAGTTATAAGCTCCACTTTAAGCTGTTCATTTTGTGTAAGGGTCCGTTTGATAAACCATTTAAGTGATTAACTTAATTAATTAAGTGTTTGACAACGTAAAATTAACGTCTGAACCGTTTCAGAGCCACTGAACTCCGTAGTTTAATTTGAGCCCAACAAATAAGTGATTTTTCCAATTACTTATCACTTAAGTCTGAACTTGATAGGGAGATTAATTTTAAATTGGACAATTATCACCCTGACCGTTTCGTCTCCATAACGTCTCCTCACATCATACCGGGACGTTCTTGGCGGCGGCGTTAATAACACCTCCGGCGTAGAAGCTGACTGACCCGACCAGTATGTTGGCCCGCCTCCCCAACTTTCGGGCAAAGCGCGAAGCCACCGGCGTGATGACGAGGCATCGTAGTACAGAGAGGATGTAAAGAGCGTCAGAACCTGGTCCTTACAATTCATGATCATTAATCCCAATCGAAATCTCATATCAAGTCAAAGTCAATCACCTGAAACGTCGAGATCATAGCCGAAGAGGGAGCCGTCGAAAGAGCCAACAATGTAGAGATACATATAAAAAGATGTGTGATATTTATACGAAGTAATTGGAGACTACGTTTCGGAATTTCATTTGGGGAAGAAGATAAGGATAAAAAAATCAATAGCAAAGAAGACTTTCTTTTTTCAGTTTAATATATATCAGGATCATCCTGATATTGGCAATATCAGGCACCAATTAAATAACGACACATCATCTTTATCTAATTTATGATTGGGCCACGTGTTCAATCATTACCCAGACGGGTTTAGGCATTCTAAATTAGGGTTTTAGAACTTTACTAAAAATATCTTAACCAATTAAAACATTACAATTGTACACGTGTCATTATCTTATTGGTACCTGATAAGGCCTGCATCAGGATCATTCGGATGAATGTTTTTCTCTTCTTTTTTTGTAGGGAAAAATAGCAAAGAAGACTAGATAAGTTTAAGCAATTCCTTTTGCATCGGGCTACTATACGAATTTCACTTTGATATGTGGACTTGCTTAGTTATATTTGTGCAAAAGAATATCAATAATAAATTTGTATTCATTTTGATTAATTTGTAAATTTATTTTCTAGTTGTTTGTTGTATTTTTCATTTTTATCTCCTTCTAACACATTGTCATTTTTATTTCAAAATATATCAAACATATTGTGTTTTTAATTATTTTTTGTTGTGATATTAAATTCTCATTTTAAAGCAAGTAATATTCTACAATTGGAAGTTTGATATAAAATAATTATTCACTTGTATAAAAATAAATGTTTAAATTAATGTGTTGTATAGGAGTATTAACGTAAACTTAAATATGTTCAGATTTCAGCCATCAATTTTATCAAACAACTATTCTCTTCAGATTTTATTATTTTTAATTTTTCAGAATTCAGTACTTATTTTTTTCAAATTTTAGTTTTCAAATTTCAGAATTCAGTTTTATCAAACAGACCCTAAATCTATTCGCCTACATATTCTTTTATTTTTTTTTTAAAGAAGCCTGCAGCAAAACGATTTTGCAGACAACGGCATGCATAGAAGAAACAAAAGACTCCTAATGTCGCACCACGAAAGAACTAAAATATAACTGTGGAACGTAAAAGGTTTCGAGCTTGAATCCAGAAGTCCACTCAAATTTGAACATATTTTTACAGACGTTACAAAGTCACAAACTTAAATAACTACTGGTGAAAGTTTGGATTTAATTATTACACACAAGCCAGCACTAAAAGCTTCAGACGGATTTATTAGACTCTATAAGAAAAACACACACCATGGATCCAAAGATGCACTCCACTTTTCGTCATGACCACTTGAAACCTGCTACTTGTTTGATCTGGAGATACTGTAAAAGGGCATATCATGAATATATATAACAACATGCATACATATTCAACTTGCTTAGAGAATAAATGGAACAAGGTAAGAAACAGACTACTGATGTACAAAGGAAACAACTACACCAACGCTTATTTTATAACCTTCTCTACATTTAGTCCAGAAAACAGCATCATAATCTCTCGGCATAGCTGAATTGAGTCCACTTACATAACTAGACATAGTGTAACCAAATAGCTTAATCAACTCTTTTCCCCTTATTATGTACTAAATATTGATTTAACGATATCAAAACTAAGATCCGCCTAAAGCTAGTCATTCGGTCACAACTACATGTTACTCCTAGTCTTCATTTTTCATAAACATAGATAGAATCACATAAACTGAAGCAGATTATGTTACGAGTTTCATCAAAATTTAGTAAGAGTTGAAGAGTTACCTTTATAGTAGGACAGAAACATCAGGCAAGCTGGCTTGTATCACCTTTGCCACTCTCTCTGATTGCACGTATGAAACATCTCTTAGGATTGTTCCCTGCACCGTGGATTTCTCCACTTTTGAGCAATGCTTTCCATTTTCTTTTTCTCACTTCTGCGATTCGAGTTTTATCTGGGCAGCCAGATTCTCCAAGGCATTGATTGGAGGAGTTGCTTAAGGATTGCAGCTCCTGTCCCAAGTTCCCGGTCTTCTCCTCAGCTTCTTCTTCACGAGTTTTCTCTGATAGACAAAGGTCAATCTCCCGACTATCTAACATCATCTCTTTGGCATCAAGATCGCTTTCCCGCTTCCCAAACCATTTCTCCTTCGAAACTAGATCTGTTTCCTTCCTATCTAGATGCCAATCTTTATCATAAAGTTCTGAAGAGAGCAACTTAAGTTCATCTTCCTTTTTCTTCAAAATGTTTTCCTTTTCAAGAAGTTCAGAATCCCAGTTCTGCAACTTCCCCTCTTCCGACATGACCTCAATCTCCTTCCTTCCCAACATACCTTCCCTAGCATCCATTTCAGTCTTTCTCCTCTCCAAAATCTTAACCTTGCAATATATCTCCTTTTCCCTGCTCCACAATTTATCCTCCTTCTGATTAAGATCATTTCCCCTCATCTCCATGACTTTCCCTTTCTCAAGTAGATCAGCATCCAATTGCTGCAATTTTTTCTCTTTTGATATGACCACAATTTCCATACTTTTCAACATATCTTCCTTATCATCAATGTCAGTCTTTCTCCTCTCCAAAACCTTGTCCTTATAATCGATCTCCCTTTCCTTACTCCCCAATTTTTCCTCCTTCTGTTTAAGAGCATTTCCCTTTTCGAGAAGATCAGCATTCCATTTCTGCAATTTTTCCTCTTTCGATATGATCTCAAATTCCTTACTTTTCAACACATCTTTCTTAGCACCCAACATATTTTTCCTTCTCTCCAGTATTTCCTCCTTTTTACTAAGTTCATTTCCCCTAGTCTCCATGGCTTTCAATTTCTCAAGAAGACCAGCATCTAATTTCTGCAACTTTGTCTCCTTCAATGTGACCTCATTCTGCTTAGTCTCCGACATAGCTTCCTTTTTATCCATCACCTTTTTCTTTTTTTCCCAAATCACCAATTTTTCCTCCTTCTGATCAAGATCCTTCGCCCTAATCTCTATGGTTTTCTCTTTTTCACAAAGGCCATCCTGCCATTTCCTCAACCTTCTCTCCTTTGCCAGGTTCTCTTTCCGCCATTTTTCCAAACTAGCTTCCTTGAAACCCAACTCTTGCTCCTTAGATTCAACCCCTTCTTCTCTGCTTACCAAAGCTCTCTCCTTAGATTCAACCCCTTCTTCTCTGCTTATCAAAACCCTCTCCTTTTCAGCAACTTCCATTTCCTTAGATTCAACCAGCTTTTCTCTGCTTACCACGACTCTCTCCTTTTCAGAGATCTCTTTTTCCCACTGCTCACTGCAGTCCCCACTAGCCGAAATCCACTTTTCCCTCTTCTCCATCAACTTCATCGCTTCTGCATAGAAATCTCCCATGTACTTCAACTTCTCATGGGCATCATGCACCTCTTCTTCTGCCTTCCTCAAAATCCCGTTTAACTGCCTCTCTTTCTCCTCGAACCTCTTCAATCTCCGAACCAGCGCGGATTTCCTGAAGTCGAAACCCTCCAGATTCTGGGCCATGGCGTCTGCAGCCGCCTTCAGCTTCTCCTCTCTGCCTTGGAGTTCTTTGGCACCATCCATCAAACAGTCTCTGGTGCACTTCACCTGCCCCTCCAACTCCTGGCATTGCAGCATCACCAGCCCCATGACACTGTGCAGGCTCTCTTTCTTCTCTTCACATAGCTTCAATTCCTCGGATAGCTTCTCCATTTTGCAGGAGATGTTTTTTTTTTTTTTTTTTTTGTGAAAATGAAAAACTGGAATATATCTATCTACAAAGATAGCAAGGGGTTCTGCAACTTTTGTAGGGTTTCAGTTACTTACTCTGCTTAACAAGAAGAAGAAGTGGGAGCAGCTTCCGGAAAATAGGGTTTAGTGGAGATGGAAGATCAGAAGACGATCTTTAGCGTGAGAAAAACAAGGGATACTGAAATTTGAAACTGAAAGGTGAAAAGGAAAGATGGAGTCATGTTGAGAGGTTCTTGGTGGTATCGGAGTAAATGGCTTCTCTCATCATGGTTTGGTTTAAAGTCAAAATAAAAGCAAAAAAGTGATGGGTGTGTGAGAATTCAAAGGGAATAATAAATGATAGGGTTGGTAAAATATACATTTTGGAAATTGTGGCGAACAGTTGATTTTTCCTGATTAATCTTAATTCAATTCCTTTTCAAATTAATCTTAATTAAATCCCTACCAAATACACATATGTGAACGTATATGTAAATTGTATACATGGCCATTAACACAATAATTATTTTTATACTATTTTACTCTCCATTCTCAAGTATTCACTGAAATACATTATATATCACCGGTAGCAGTATATTCTATTCCATTTTGCGTCAAATATTCAAAATACAGAACTAAAAATTCACCCAACCTGAACTGATATCTACAATATTATCTGCATGTAATCATGCATGTCAGTTGGCACGTCTGATACCCACAATATCATCTGCATGTAATTGTGCATGTGGTTAATGGTTTTCACGTACACACGATCTACTATCATCCGTACGTGTGCATAGATGACGTTTCATATCAAGTTGGGTGCATGAATATATGATTGTGGTGCGTGTAAGACGGTTAAAAATTTAAAGAATTTGCGGCGCATATGTGAAACGGTTACAAATTTAAGGAATTTACGGCGCATATGTGAAACGGTTAAAAATTCAAAATTACACTAATATTGCTGGTTAAATTTTATTTATTCGAATGTTATCACAGTCGAATCTAGTTTAGTTAACCATCATCGCTATATAAATTTAATTTAACTTTAACTTTAACTGATTAAAAGTTAAATATATACAAAAAAAAATACGCATGGGTTAATTTTATTGAATACTAACTTTCATGTATAGGAAAGTATTTATGCATTTAAAATCAAATAATGTACTTTAATATTTGTACATTATTTATTGAATATAAAATTTAAACACGATTCTTATTATTTCAAACATAATCTATTATATATCTTACTTTAAAATAAATACAATGTTTGTATAAATGTATTTAGGAAAGTTAGAATTTCACGCATATTGTATTCATATTGTATTCTATTTAATTTAGTTGTGAATTTTAACCTCTTATTGTATTCTATTTAATTTAGTTGTGAATTTTAACCTCTTATTTTTGTTATACAAGTAAAGATAATTTTTTAGGTAAATGTTTGTGTACCCTGAATATTTGATTATATGTTCATGTATCCCGTGTTTTAAAAAGGTTTTCGTGTGCTCATTAACTTAAATTTGACTTTCTAAATCATATCTCTAAAACGTCCAAAAGTAATGCGATTTAATATTTGTGGTATTAGAATAACATAAAATATCAAATTCGAGTATTTTTTTAATGTTTTAGTGGTTTGAATTAAGAAATCAAATTCAGTTAAGGGTTACGATACATTTTCTCAAAACTAAGGGGTATATAAGCACATATACAATTATTCAGAATAATTGACCATTTTATTCTAACTTTAAATCTCAACTATGAATTTTATAATCCATTAACTTACTTTAAAACCATTATATGATGGATGAAAATTATTACGCTCACCGCCCTTTAAAAATTCAAAAGATAAGCCAAATAGTAAATAATGCAATGCTAATTATCAATGCACTAAAATGATATTATTACGGTTCTTATTTAAATTCATGTCTATTTTCGATGGTAACTTATTAAATCGATAAGTCGAAATATCATTATCTTATTTAAATTCATGTCTATTTTCGATGGCAACTTATTTCGACTATAAAATCATATAATAAATAATATAATGATGGATGAAATAATAAATAGTGATAAAATCATATTAGAACTATACACATTTTTTGAAAATGTTAAGACCGTTTGAGCTCTCTTGTTTCTAGAATATCAATGTTATAAATGTTATATTTATATCTAAAGTATTCCTCTTATCATTAATGTCTTAGTATTCCTCTTATATTTATATTTAAATGTTATAAATGTTACATTAATGTCTCGTGTTGTTAGTAAAAATCAAGAAAAATATTGTAACGACCTCTGACATATGTAAATATAAACAAAAAATCAAGCACTTAATTTATCTTTAATCAGGTTTGTTGGGTTAAAATAGCTAGTTTTCTTTTCTCTTTACTTGACATTATAGCAAATTCTTGAAGTACTGTCCATTTTAAAATATTTGAAGTTAAAATAAGGTCGAAAATCAATTTTAAAATTTTGGCATGTATATTATAAAAGGTGAAAATCAATTAAGGATAAAGTTAATAAATACATAGTTTTTTTTTAACTCAATAAATACGTAGTTTGTATAAAAACAACTAATCTTATATACGATCAAGAGAGGGGATACGTTCCGAATTATGACAACACCGTAGAGATTAATTAAATGTGGCCTTGGGATTGAAAATTAAGTTGGGTTGCTAAAATTTACGCCGGGTAGAGGTCAAATCTCCAAAATAAAAAATTTAAAGTGGTGGCATGGCTAACGTACGCCGCTGCAGTTTCGATTAGCGTACAGTGCCACGTACAGCGCCACCCTGTGGTTCAACGGGCGGCTCCTTTGCATGCAAGGTTACACGTAGCACAGCATCAAAACGGAGCTCTCTTCTTGTAGAAAACAGCATGGGCCCACATTGCAGGCATTTTTGGCCTAATCCTGAGTACTGCAGTAGTAAAGTAGATGACAATCTTTCAGCTACATTTGAGATCTACTACCTTCCTTTCAGCGTGACCACATTAGATGAGTTCCCATCCAAAATAAAAACAAATACGTTATATATCAATATTATTATATATATGTGATAGAATATCAAAATTATCATAAGAACCTGTATTTTTATTTGATCGAATGTAAGCGATAAAGGCAGCACCACGCCGTTCAAGCACATAAAGACCATGATATTACATCAACCCTGACCTAAAATTTCCTGGTTTGACCGTTTTTGAATCACAAACGAAGACTCATCAAAAGAAACTAAAACTTTTAAATCCTTTGTGAACTTGCTGATCGAGAGCAAATTTTTCGTAACATCGGGAACCACCAGAACATCCGATAATAATAAATTACGAGAAAACTGATGACGACCAATATGTGTAATGGAAACATCACGACCATTAGCGAGAGAGACAGAACGTTTACCATTATATGGAGCAACACGATCAAGACCGGAAGATGGCGGAGGTCATGTGATTTGTAGCACCAGAATCCATATGCCAGCTAGAAGCCTTGTCATTTAAAGAAGTAGAAGACGGAAAAATATCGTCAACATTCGCCGACATATTCGCGATTTCACTTGATATTATCCACTGAAATGAAAATCAGATTTTGTAGTATCTGAACTTTGTGGAGAATCAGTTCTCCCGCACTATTAAGGTTTTTTCAAAGCGATGGTGGCACTGAATTTACAAATGCATGGTTGCGCTCTCACTTCGCGGCTAGGGGTATCTTTCATCAGATTTCTTGCCCGTCTACTCCCGAGCATAATGGCAGAGCTGAACGAAATCATCGTCATGTGACAGAAATGAGACTGTCTATGCTTCATCACTCTAGTCTGCCAGCGTCTTATTGGGATGCCGCATTTGCCACTGCTGCCTATGCCATAAATAGGCTTCCTACGCCTGTTCTGAACAATGTCTCGCCGTTTTATCTGGTTTATGGTCGTCATCCAGACTACTCCAAATTTCATCCATTTGGATGTCTGATGTATCCCTATATTCGACCGTTCTCTCAACAAAAGCTGGTTCCTCGCAGTACACCTTGCGTTTTTCTTGGTTACAACTCTCAGTACAAAGGTTTTCAGTGTTTGGACCCGGTTACTAAGAAGGCGTATCTTACACGCCATGCTCGTTTTGACGAGAACTCGTTTTGACGAGAACTCGTTTCCACCACTGGAACGCCAATCCTCCGTGCCCTCTGAATCCTTGGATGTTTCTACATTTATTGACTCGGATTACGATGATGCTCCGACCTTGATAGTGCCAGATCCACCTTCACCAGTTCAGGCTATGGAGGTATCCCCACAATCACCTGTCTCCGGATCATCACGTTTACCTGTTTCGGGTACTTCATCGGCTCCCGGCCCTTCTCCAGAACCATTTCCGGTTCATTCACCATCCTCACCTCCACCTTGCAGTATTTGTTGGATCCTTGTACTATTTGACCATTATTAGGCCCGGTCTAGCCTATGCAGTGAATTCTGTTAGCCAGTTCCTTCAGTCACCTCGTGACGATCATTATCAGGTGGTCACTCGTATTCTTCGCTACGTTCGTGGTACTCTTCATCATGTACTTTTCTTTCGACCATCTTCTAGCTCACTTTCAGTGTTAGAGTACTCAGATGCTGATTGGGCTCGCTATGTTGAAACTCGACGTTCCACTTATGGTTATGTCATTTACCTTGGTGTTAATCTTGTCTCTTGGAGTACTAAGAAACAGCCAACTGTTTCCCGATCCAACTGCGAATCTTAGTATCGTGCTATGGCCAACACTGCGGTCGAACTTGTTTGGTTGTGCAGTCTGCTCAAGGAGTTTTGTGTTCTTTTGAAATCTTCACCCTTACTGTTTTGTGACAACAGTAGTGCTATTTTCCTTGCTCAAAATCCCGTTACTCACAAACGGGCTAAGCATATTGACATTGACTACCACTTTGTTGAGAGTTGGTGGCTCCTGGCAGGATTTGTGTTAGTCATGTCCCTACTTTCTTACAGATTGGTGACATATTCACCAAAGGTCTCCCTGGTCCTCTCTTCACACTATTTCGGTCCAAACTTTGCGTGGCTTCTCATCCGACACTTCGCTTGAAGAGGGTGATAGAATATCACAATTATCATAAGGATAATTGTGATTGATTTGTAAATGTTTATGTACCATGTTTAGACTAGTCTAGATACATTGTATTTGTACTCTTGTAATTCTATATATTTCAGAAAATACAGACACACCAGTTACGGTGAATTACATTCTCTCAATATGCTTATTTAATAAAAATATGGGTTACAAATAAATAAAATACAGAGTGTATCTAATAGACTAGTTTCAATACAATTGGCATTTTGACTTTAACTATTTTTCCTAATATTTGATCATCAATTACTTTATTACATAAATAAATCAATTCAAAAATTGATATTTGAAAATAGATATTGCAAAGGAGAATTCAAATTATATTTTACAATGACATTATTATTTATGTACTACTAGTATAAATGATGGTCCAACATTAGTAAAAAATGGCACAAGTTAAAGTGACAATTATACAGAATCGGAGAAATACTCTGATTTAATTTTAGAGAGAATCAGTTCTATTTTATTTAATTTTTATAATAGGACTGTCAAAATTTACTTATTAATATTAGTTAATGAATGTATAAAAAATAAATGAAATTTTTTTGATTAAGGGCGGTATAAGTTTTGTAATTTGAAAGTGGGGTGTAATTTTTGCATAATTTCTAAAAAGGGCGGTAATTTATTAGCATATACTCATGTAATTTAAATATTGGTTTAAATACATATATACCCCTATTTTGTAGTCTAAATTATATTATAATTTTAGTTTAGCTTTGTGGACTCTAATTTGATTAAAATTTAATTCAGTCATGGCTAATACCTTTAATATTTGTTGAATTTTAATTTAGTTCACACGGAAAGAATTCAATTCAGTTCAATTTTTGCTAAATTCCACGAACTTCATTTAACTAAAATGTTGGTTGACTTAAATCAAATTTAATGTTTCATCCCAATTTTGATAATTCAGTTCAGTTTTATTAAGTTGGCAAAATTTTGATTTACATTCACATAAAGAATATTTAATTGTTTTAACGGAATCTAATCTGAAAAATCTTAATGAAAATAAACTAAATTATAATTATACAAAATTGATTTAATCTATTTCAACTTCATAAAATTTAATTAAATTGAACTAAATTGAATTTAATCTAATATATTTAGATGTTGAAAATAATCTTAATTGAATTAGAGTAAGTTAGTGAGTTTAAACCAAACTCAATTGAATAGATTTAAATAAAAATAAACTGAATTATAACTACAACACGTGGGGTATACATGTCTTTAAACCAATATTTAAATTATATGAATATAGGATAATAAATTACCGCATTTTTTAGAAATTATGCAAAAGTTACACCCCACTTTCAAATTATAAAACTTACACCGCCCTTAATCAAAATTTTCCCAAAATAAATTACACTATTTCAAGAACTCAGTTTTTCTCATCTGACTACATTTGACCGATTGGGTTTGAGCTAGTTTTGGGTTGCAATAGATAGGATTGAAATGGATCGAATTAAAATACGGGTCATAATCAATTTGTCATCGATCGATTTACCTTTAATTATCACTTTAATATAATTGTCCATACAAGTCCGACCATAAAAATTAATTATCTGATGGTTTTAGTCATTATTTTAAGGAAATTAAAAGTTATTTTTCAGTTAATATATATATATATATATATATATACTTATTTTTCACATCAAACGACGTCATATATTAGTGAAACCATCGTAAAACATAACATATGTGTTTTTTTCTTTTTATTTGTTTTCACCATCACGCAATTCCACACACACACGTGTATATATATATATATATATTCATTTTTTCTTTTATTTGTTTTCACCAAGCCGTATAATTTCATTTTTCGCTTCTGAATCACCGCACATCTGTGTGTTTTTTTTCACTGCATATACAATTTACACGCGGTTTACTTTAATACTCCGTATATTTCATTAATATTATTCTCCGTATAACTCTTCGTGTATTGGCGGACAACTGAACAACCTCTTTATTTTTGCATAATTTTATTATTTGTATACGGAATTGATATATTTTGATGAAATTTACTGGAATGCCAAAACAACGTCGTTAAATTACTATATATCTTTCTAGCGCATGTTTGACCCTAATCCTAACAAGTTAACTTTCAATTTGCAAGATATATAATGCACAAGAAATATATCTCAAGACACACATGCATCATAGGCACCAGCTAGAGTGCAGCCCAACCCCATTCTAGATACAGCCACCGGTGCCTTCGTGCGCCTGATTCTTGAAATGAGTTGCTTTTAAGGGTATATAATAATATGAGATGTTTGGATCTTAATATTAAACATCAGTCGCTTCAAAAAATTAATTTCAAATATGTCAAATTGATAAACTCCGACAAAGCAGCTCTAGTGACACCAGAAAGCCAGCAGATGAAACTCAAGAAACCCACGGAATTCCATTGGCTTCTCAAAAGCCTGTCTGGTTTGCTCGTTGATAAGTTCATGGTTCGCACTCTTAGCCTTCGTTCAGACTTGGATCTAGGCCCGAGAGGACCTGGGACTCGAGGTACACGGGAGATGGGCTTACGGGTCCATCGACCTGATCCAAATAAGGATTGTGTATATTCTGAATTGCCCACAAGGAGTACACTTCCTCTAATTATGGGAAAGCAACTGTTATTATTATAAGAGTTGTATTCTTACTTTAATTATAAACCCGGTGATCAAAGGATTGGAACTCTATAAATACAAAAATTTGGTAGACCTCTCTTATCATCTTACATACACTACGTATTACACTTATAACTTTCTCAAACTGTCACTGATTTAAGTATCAGAGTGTTTACCTCCGGCCACCCCGGGGCTTTGTCTTGCAGATCAGTTCGTGAGATCGGTTCGAGATCATCTGCGGGTTCCAGACATCCATCAATTTGGCACGCCCGATGGGACCCGTTGTCCTTTTGATCAAACCGATTTTCAGCTCAGATCTGATCCTTACAACAATCTTTCCGGAGCAACAAAACCATGTCGGATCCCAACAGTGACGTTTGCTGAAGCTGTCGCATCCAGAGAAGAACTCCAGATGCAGGCGGAGACGCCGGTGCAGGCCAAGCTCCCCGACACCGAGAGAGACCACAAGTTCTACCTCTGAGCCTCCACCGTAAAGCCCGGGCACTCCGATGTTCCAGGAACTACTGGTGCGGGACCCACCACTCTAGGATCTTCCGACCCCTCTACGGCGGGAATATTTACCTTGGATCCCGGTCCTTCTCAAGCGGGCCTGCCTGTTAGCGGTACTAAATCAAAGATCCAACTCTAGTCCGATTTCGGATACCTTGGAGAAGCCAATCCCCGAGATGGAGCTTCGACTGATTGGGAAAACGAAGAAGAAGAAGCCAACAATCTGTTCCCCACCTACTAGGAGTACGGAAGGAGGGCTGATGAAGCCCATGCCCAACGACTTTCTAGAGAACTAGAGAGGAGGAAACAACCACCGAGCGGAGAGAGGATGCAAGTTTTCTCTCCACCGCTATGACGGGTCAAACTACATCTCGACCCCTCTCAATGGGCCATCCCCTCTCTATGGGTCCGAGCTCAATCTTTCCCGAGGTAGCATTTGCCTCGGGCCCACCAATGACCGTCATTACTCAAACCGCGATGAGCCTGATGTAAGCCCTCCAACCCCATTATCCTGTGATGATGGTGAACTTGCAAGCTGATCCCCAACTTAGATTTTGTGTTCCAACACACGAAGCATCAGCTAAATGTGTATTCCCCACATACTCTCGCGTGACCCCTCGATCCCAGAATATCAACGAGAAGTCTATACTATTCCTGGAACAATTCAGGGGATAAATCTCGGTGGTCCCAACACGATGACGCACCAAACGCGCACCTCCAACTTAGGGTTAGGAAGTGTACCACTTCGAGAGCTACCTCGTACCTTCCAAGAAAACCCACACCAGGGACAACAGTTCCTAGATGGCCTGCCCAACTCAATGCAATAGCCTCCATATCAGCCTCTAGGGGCTCAAGGCGATCACCCGGAATACATGCGGGCGGGAAATCGTCACAGGTTGCTTATTCAACGCAACCAAGATTTGCTGCTCCAGCAACAAAAGGAGCGGGAACAAACCAATCATACTAGCCTATGAACCCCCAGATGGATCCGGGACCAATAAGAGATCAACAACGAGTTAGACCGACTGCTCAGACCGCAAGGACAAACGGCTCGATCTCCCTTCTCGCAACATATCATGAATCTCCCGCGTGTTAGTTCAAAGAAGGTGCTAGATCACCGTACATATGATGGAACCAGCAACCCCCGAGAGTTTCTCTCTGTCTTTCTCAAGATTATGCTATCTCGAGACTTCCACGAGCTTGAGATTTGCAAAATAGTCCCAAGTTATCTCCAGCGGAAGGCACGAGACTGGTTTAACGAAACCCCTTCTGAAAGCCCGTTTTAATAAAGATGCTTAGGCAAGTTCCTCTTGTCAGCATTCTTCCAGAAGAAGAAGTTCACTCGATCAATGATTGATATGTGCAATGTCCTATCCAAGGAAGGCGAAACTCGGGAGGAATTTTATCACGGATTCATGGACCTGTCCATGAATGTCACGATCGGACCGACTACCTCATCATACACCAGTTCCGAGTGAACCTTAATGATGATGGTCTGGTGAAAAAATTGGCCTCGAAGAATCCGACATCTCTTCAACAACTCCAAAATATTGTGGAGAAGTACGATAAGTGTGAAAATCATGTGAAGAGTAAGCACGATCTTGATCAGCATCGAGAAAGAAAAAGAAAGGAACCCAAGCTGAAGGTCCCCAAAACAGAGAAATCTGAAAGCCCCTCCAAACTAAAATTCGAATCCTGCACACCCCTTACCCTGTCAAGAGCAGAGATACTATCAATCTATCGACATCTTTTCAAGGATCCGCCCCCGATGAGGGAGTCGGCGGACAAACAAAGGTCCTCAAAATTATGTGCATACCATAGAGACCGAGGACATGACACGGAGGACTGCTACCAACTCAAGAACGAGATAAAAAAGTTCATCCGTTAAGGGGTTGTCACAGAAGGAGGCCCAACAGCTTCCCCAATAGTCATATCGAGCTAGCAGGGAGCCTCGAAGAAGAATGGAGGAAAGCCTTGGCCAAAGAAGAAGGATGGCCCGAGTACGAACAACGATGATCAGAATCATGGGAACGGGGGAAATTACCCCGACATCCTCCTCCGCCACCGCCTAATGGAGCGAATAGAGTTATTAATAGCGTGTAAGGCTACACGGGTGAAGAATCCTCGCTCACCAAAATGAAGGCTAGTGTTCGGGCCATTCCATACACTAAATCACTCAACAAGAGGTTTCGTCCGGAGGAGACAACCACCTTCTCTGATGAAGATGCAGTTCATAATCAGGTACCCCATTCTGAACCCTCTTTTAATCTCAGTGGCCATCCATAATACTTTAGTTAAAAGAATATTTATGGATGATGGAAGCAGAGTTGAATTCATGTTTTACGACTGCTTCGAGAAATTGGGATTCACCAAAAATGAACTCAAACTGACGGGTCCGATCTCGGGTTTCACCGGAAATCTAGTGGTACCGCTAGGTGAGATCACGTTGCTAGTCCAAGTGGCTGATGGACCTCGAATCCTAACTCTACATTGCGCCTTTGTGGTGGTCGGCTTGGTCACGCCATTCAACATCATACTCGGAAGACCCTTGATGTGCCAGGCCAAGGACGCCTGGTCTCCTTACCACCTTGTTCTCAAGTTTCCAACAAGCCAAGGAGTGGCGGCTGTACGGAGAGACCATGGAATGGCACGTTCATGTATGATCACAATAATGAGGGATTCTAGGCGAGGTCATAACTTTTCAGTCATAAATGCGGACCCAGTAGTTCCTCATCTCGAGCCTCAGCCCGAGGAATCTCCCATTTTCCACTCTAATCCCGAAGAAATGGCTTGTATAATATAGCTCTTGAGAAAGCGCCAGCACACCTTCAAAGAAGGGGACCTAGTATGGCCAGTATGTCTAAGGAGTCAGGAGAAATTGGAAGGGACCATAGAGACGAAGTCTAAAGTACCCTATCGGATCTCATGGTATTGTCCGAGGAATCAAGATCCGAACGAAACTCACAGCACGAACCATGGACTTATCATTAGTTCTACAGACAATATATGCTAATTTCAATACACTTATCTTAGATGTACGTTATATAATAACACCAGATAATACCCAGGCATGTATGCCCGTTCGTTGCAAATAAATGACATGTAAAAATGTTAAAATACATATAAGTTTATATAGAGTACTCGAGATGATTGGTACATTAATATACTTGAAAAGTTCATCTTACTAGAAAGCTTTTTCATTTTCCAAATACTCTTCCATCAATCAGAATATTATCTCATTTACCAGAGAAAATTGGAACTAATCAAGTTGAGAAAGCAAAAAACTTAAAATTTAAATAGTAGTAAATTAAATGCGGAAGGAGCACTACTACAATCACCTTCATCTAAGACAGAACTTCAAAAGTTTAAGTCGTTTGGGGCGGGTTCAAAATTATATGCCTTACCAGTAACTTGCGACTAGGGCTTTTAAAAAGGCTTAAAGGCGAAAACGACCGTTTAAAAGGCGGAAGTCGAATGTGACATAAAAAATGATAAGTTAAGGCGGATAATTAACTTCCGCCTTAAAAAATGCTTACCTCTTGTGAGTTCGCAACCAGTAATATAAGTCAGGCGAACAAGTTACGAATTCGCGTATGTTGAACGCTTGTGGTGATTTGAGCAAGCTAATGCTTAACGATTTCGACAGCTGTGAAAGTAAGTATTTGATGAAGGTGGCGAGCTCGCAAATATATTGGTTTAGAAAAAAGAAAGTGTGCTTTAGTAGTTGCGAAATCGTCAGTAATAGCATGAATACATGCGTTACAGAAATGAAATCGTACAGTTACGTTAATACTAGAGATACAAGTAGCGATGTCGTTACATAGTTGGGTAGTTATACGTGCATGCTTACGATCTCACATCAGGCTAGACAGTCTAATAAAACAGCAGCTTTCCTAGCGGATTTGTAAACAAAAAAAAGAAATTTGAAGGGTTGAATGTTCATTTTTCCCTTTGAAATACCATATGCTTGATTAGTTAGCCTTTGTTTGGAATTCTGGTCGTTTGCAAGGTGGTGGGTAAGTTATTTTCCGACTTACCATGTGGTTGTTTGCGAATTATTGTTGTGTTCTTATAAAATTGTGAATGTTTGTATATGTTGTGATGATTTTGTGATAGTTTGATGTTAATTGTAGGTTGTGAGTTCTGTAACGTTATGGGTTAGTTGTTTTGTTCAATGATTTCTAACTTGATTAGAGTTTGTGCCGTATCGTGCATTATGGATCGTGAAACCATTATGAATAAGAATGCTCGATTGTTGAAGGAATATCTAGATTTGGTTGAAGAATTCTTAAAAGTTGGGTTGCGACATTCTAAACTGAGGAGCATAGGTGGGGTTAGATGTCCATGTAAGGATTGTAGGAATAACATTATATACGAAGATATTCTTGTTGTGCGTGAACATTTAATTTGTAGAGGTTTTGACAAATCGTACACCGAATGGGTATGGCATTGTGAGGGCAATTATGGGAGTGAGAACATCGAGGTGGATGAGGGAAACAAGGAGGAAATGCTGCAGTACAACGAACAGTTATCGAAACTGTGCGACGATGTTGTTATGGAATTTGTCGGGAAGAAAAGTATGCTAGAGGCTATGTATGTTGATAAAGAGACTAAGTTATATGTTGGCTCAAGCCATTCAAGGTAGGGTGCAACATTGTTGTTGATGAACCTTAAGGCTAGGCATGAGATTTCAGATAAAGGAATGACTAAGTTGTTGGAATTAGTTAGAGAATTGCTTCCTCAGAAAAACTTGTGTTCTGATCGGGTTTATGCGGCTAGGAAAATCTTATGTCCCGTGGGAATGGAGTTTACCAAGATACATGCTTTCCCGAATTATTGTATGTTGTATAGAGGGAAAGATGATTCTTTGAGGGATAATTGCAAAGTGTGCGGCGAGTCAAGGTGGAAAAAAGGAAGGCAGAGTTGAGGTATGTGGGGAAACAGTGACGACATCGACAAAGCAAAGTCCCGCGAAGGTCATGTGGTACATGCCTCTTAGACCACGATTGGCTCGCTTGTTTGCAAATGCAAGTGATGCGAAACTATTAACATGGCATGCCGATCGAGTTCGAGAGGGAGATGATATTATTTCGCACGCTTCAGATGATGATTAGTGGAAGAAGATGGTGCTAGGTACCCTGAATTTGCTAATGAACCTAGGCACGTGAGACTCGGACTATCTACAGATGGCATGAACCCTTTTGGTAACATGTCTAGTACCCACAGTTCATGGCCGCGGGTTATGCTTGTTATTTATAACCTCACTTCTTGGTTGATGATGAAGCGAAAATATGTGTCTTTAAACACTATGATCTCAGGGCCTAAGCAACCTGGCAACGACATTGATGTTTATCTAACACCTCTTGTTGAGGAGTTTTCATCCTTATTTGAGTTAGGTATGGAGATTTCCGATGGTAGTCGTGGGGATGCTAAGTTCAAACTTAAAGTAATGCTTATGTGGAGCATTAATGATTTTCCTGCGCTTGGAAATCTCGGAGGGTGCTCAGTGAAAGGACATCTTGCATGCCCGTTATGTGAGAGTAATACTAGCCATTGTCAATTAAAGCATGGTGGCAAGCCTGTTTATTTAGTTAGGTCATCGACGTTTCTTTCCTGGTAGTCATCCGTGGAGGCATACTAAGAAGTGGTTTAACGGAGGAAGAGAACGGTGTAGCCCCGTCCCACTCTCAGGTTCAAAATTTTTTGGTAAGGTGTCGGTAATGGAATATGTTTTAAGCAAGGGTCATAAGAAAAGAAAACAAAAATCCATTTGGAAAAAGTGTTCTATATTCTTCAAACTTCCTTACTGGGAGCATTTGGACGTACGACACTGTCTGAATGTGATGCATATAGAGAAGAATGTATGTGAGGCTTTGGTGGGGACATTTTTGAATACTCCCGGGAAAATTAAGGATGGATTGAAAGCTAGAAAGGAATTAGTGAATCTTGGCATAAGAACATCCCTTGCACCCGTGCAAGAAGAAGTTGGTAAAACGTACCTACCACCTGCTTGTTATTCATTATCATCTGAAGAGAAGGGAAGTTTTTGTGCAACTCTGAAGTCAGTGAAAGTTCCTTCTAATTATGGTTCAAACATTAGTAGTTGTGTGTCAACTGCTGAATTGAAATTGGTTGGAATGAAATCGCACGATTGTCACAATCTGATGCATGATTTGAATGTCATCGCTCTCTGTGGATGCTTGCCTACTCACGTTCGGAAGGCGGTTGCTCGGCTATGCTTTTTTTAAGCAGATATGTCGAAAGAAGGTTAGTCAGCGTAAGTTGGATGAATCGCAAACTATGGTGGTAGAAGTGTTGTGTAGGCTGGAGATGTATTCCCCCCCCCCCTCATTTTTCGACATAATAATTCATTTGATTGTCCATATCTTGTAATGGAGGTAAAGTTGTGTGGTCCCATCTACTTAAGATGGATGTATCCATTTTTAGAGGTACATGAGCATTTTCAAACATTTTGTTAAGAAACGATATCATCCAGATGCAAGTATTGTACAACGGTACGTGGCCTACTTACAGGATGTTCCAACAATAGGGCTTCCAATTGCTAGGCATGAGGGGAGAGCTGATGGCGTTGGACTACGGCATAGGTCAAAGTTCAGCCCTTCCTCAGATGAGATATCTAAAGCCCATCTTTATATCCTACGCAACCATTCCGCTGTGAGTCCTTATGTTGAAGTTCACCTAGTAGAGATTTGGACCGCACATCCTAGTTTGTCAGGCACTCGGGTTTTTGAATTACACTGTAAAGATTTCACTAGTTAGTTAAAAATTCATGTGCAGAATGGGGATGAGCATCCACAGGTCGTCAAATGGTTGGCTAAAAGACCACTCGGCACAGTTACGTCGTTTAGTGGGTATGATATAAATGGTTAAACAGTTGGTACAAAGTGGAGCGATGATAGATCGGCAACCCAAAATAGTGGAGTGTCAGTACCTAAAGAGGGTGGTTTGCATTGGGAAAATACATTTTTTGGTACTGTGAAATAGCATTAAATAGCATTTTTTGGATTTTGTCCATGTCAGAATAGCACTGTTCAAATGCCAGTGGGTTGATCAAGTAGAAGGTATGCGTCGGGAGGAGCTAGGGATGATTCTAGTGAATAGAGAAATGCAAGGCTGAAGTGAAGATGCTTTCATAATGGCAGCACAAGCTCATCAAGTGTTTTATGTTAAAGATCCAGTAGACGTGCAATGGGAGGTCGTGGTAGATGGAAAGAAAACATTTGTCTATGGTGATGGTTTGTTTGACGATGATTGCACCATTTCTAGTAAGACAATTCCATTGTCAATTTATGAGACATTGGAAGACCATGATGACATAGTTGCTCGAATTATATGTCGGATGGACCACGAGGAAGGAATGTGGATTAACCCCACAGGAAAAACTACTAAAAGGAAGAGGAAGCAACCAAAGAAGAAGAAGAAGACTAACAAGAAGAAGAATAAAAAGAAGAAGAAGAAGAAGAATAAGAACATAGTAACCGACGAAGAAAAAGAGGAGGAAGAATAAGACGATGAAGAAGACTAAGAAGTATACAAAACATACATAGTTTGTGATAGCCTGGTTTGCATCGTGTTGTATTAATGAGTAACCGAAAATGTTCTGAGAAAATAAATGTTATGATAGCATAGTACGTTTTGTATTTAGGAAAAGTGTAGAGACACATGATTGTCATAAATTAAGGTAACTAATTATGTGGTTTGCGACATCGCAACTTAGCACGCACATATAGACCACCGTGCTAGCGACATCGCTAGCTTGACGACGATGGTAGTGAAATCGTGAGTGAAGCTGCAGATTTCACAAGCTAAGCTCTGTTACTCTTTTCAAGCTGCCTGCGATATCGCAGCATTTAAGCTAACACCTTGAGAGTTTGTAAGTCTCCTTGGTTGAATTTCCAAAATTTTAGTATTGACACGACTTCAGTAACTAGCGAAATCGGAAGTTCACTCGTTTAGCAAATTGTTGCAATATTCTGTTTCAAATTTCATCACTTTATTGTTCCACTTGTCTATTTATGTGTAACGTTTAAAATACTCATGTAAATAGACTCGCATGAACACAATTGTAATTAAACAAACTAAATTTGATTTGAATTCGAAAACAAAATTCAAGAGCGGATTCAAATTGTCACGCACAACAGCAAACAAGTGAACATAACATGTAACCTAAATTACAAACACTGAAAATACTAATCTATTCTTCAATAGATGGCGGTGGAGGCGGTGCAGTCACCTTGGCCTTCTTTTTCTCGTGTGCCCTTTCAATTCCACGTATCACCTTTTCGGTACACCAGCATTCCTAATTAATCTGCGCGACTTGCTCTCTCATCAGGTTGACAATGTCCTCTAGGCCTTTATAGTATGCCTCCGGTCGGAGCTCTGTTAACAAATGGTAAGCAAAGGTTAATTAGATCGAGATCGTACATATAATTGCACATTTAAACGCAAAGAACACATCTTTAAAATGCATAAGGACTAGATCGGTGTACCTTCAACTTGATTTCGAACCTCTCCCTCATCTAGAACCAAAGGATTTTTGGTTGACTCTTCCGTCGCCCTCCAAGCACCATCCACCAACTCACATTTACCTTTCCTCTCAAAGTATTGCCTAGTGTAAAACATACACTCTTCAAGCTTTGCAGACAATTTCATCTTAGGGAAAGTGGTTGTAAGATACATGGTAATGAAGTTACCATATGGAAGCTTAGTCACAGGGCGTCGATTCTCGACTACACTTTGTCTCATATGCTCAAATATCACATAGCCCGGGTTCAACGTTAGCTCCTCCATCACATAATAAAACATCATAATTGTGGTGTAGTTAAGCTCGGTTATCCACCCGCCTTTCGGTACAATTGATCTAGCTACCATCTTGTACAAGATTCTTTGGTGACAATCGAATTCTCGAGTTTGAATTCCCTAGGCTTACCTAGGTCACCCTTTGGCCGCCCAAAGTGTTTCAACCCTAAGTTTTGCAGGTAAGCTTCGTCAAATCCACCACTTTCGGGCCACTTTTCTCTACAATAAAACCATCTTGGGCGGGGTTACTATAATCCTCTTCTACGGCATACGACACGCCCAAAGCCTTGTTAAAGAATGTCTCACCTATCTCAAAATCCTTCTTGTTTACCCTAGTAAACCAACGCCCTATTTCCTTCTCCTCCTTAATAAAGTGATGAAAATTGGCATAGAATTGACATGTTTCTTCCTTATGAGCGGGATAGTTCAGACCAAACAGTTCATGCAACTCATGTTGTTTAAAGGTTTCTAGCACTTTAGTCAAACCTAGTTGCTGAAATTGATCGAAATCTAACACATAGAAATCTAGTTGTTGAGCATGTTCCATTAGGCCAGAATAGGCATCAGAAGCTAGTAAACTTACAAACTTGTGCTTGTCATAAACAGTGGAGGATGAAGCCGGGACGTGCTCTGATGACGAAGATGCTACCTCTTTGCGACTGGGACCACTAGGATTCAGTGCTGGCTGCTTTGTTCTTGCCATGGTTGCTCTTAAATCGTTGAATCTGATGATAATTTAAGGGCTATGTATTTGGGGGTCTTGGGGTGGATTTGAATTTGGGGATCGCGTTTATAGAAAAGAACAGAACAATTTTTTCCATTTTATAAAAGACGTTACTAGCGATATCGCCACAACCATCGTCTACTGCCAAAACGTAGTCGTTTTATTATACTTTTTTAACAATTCAAGCGTAACAAAGGGTCACTATTAGCGAACTCGCCACCACATACTCTTACCAACTAGCGACCTCGCCAAGAATACGGCTACATTGGCTCTGTTGATTGTATATTAATTGTAGCGAGATCGACACCAATATCTACAACTAAGCGAGTTCGTAAGAGACTCGCACCATATTTGATGTTAGCGTGTATTTGTCGAACTCGCTAGTCTTTCATATTTTCATAAATGCTAGGATGTGTTCTTGCGAACTCGCCAGTTTATAGAGTTTAGTCGCTAGCTAGTAGCGATGTCGCTAGTGGTCCTCAAATTAGGATCTGTTGAAGTTTTATAGTTTCTTACGAGCTCGCCACGTGTGTCGCCTAGCTGGCGAGATCGCTAGTAAGAGTGCTTATAATCAATCTTGTAACTGACTTGATAACTGGCGATCTCGCAAGTGGATATACTGGCAACCAAAAAACAACAAATAGACACATTTTGATCCCAATTTATTTAAAATACAAATGTAGGCTAGTCTCTGACTTGCTATATCTTCATGTTACATCACAATGTTATGTAACACCAATATTAATTTGAATTTGGTTTATCACAAAAGACATAATGGATTTGAATTTGGTTTATCACAAAAGACATAATGGATTTGAATTTGGTTTATCACAAAAGACATAATACTAAATCACAAGCCGTTCACTAGAAACTCATGTAGATCATCACTAGTAAGATTCTGAGAAGCATCGGTGTTTTGTTGTGGTGTGGCATTGTCGTCCATCCCTTCAACTTCATTGGTGACACTTGGCCCAGCTTCTGCTTGAGGGGTCGGTTCCAACTCCAGCGTTGCTTCCTCAGCAATTAGTGCCTCTTTCCTTTGCATCACAGACTTCTCCACTCGATCCTCGTCATCAGACTGGTCACCGTCTTCTTCCTCATCCCCGTCACTCTCATGAACTTCAATATCAACTTCTGGGGCCGCCTTCTGGGGCGCGCTCAAACTTTCATGAAGCTGCTTCATAAAATAGGGAATATCTTTAGAATCACTCAGGTCGCATTGTATGGCTCCACTCAGAAGAAGTTTATTGAGTGCATCATTGTTCGCTTTTGAATGTTTGTGCGCTACTTTAATCTCATTGACCATTTGGCCAATTTTGACAACCAACCTTCCACGAGCATCAAAAACTGCTTCTGCAAATAATAAAACAAAACACATGTTAGTAATAGACTAATTCAACATATGAAACATGAGTGAAATCTTATTTACCTGATACACCACCCCTTGCTCTTCTCGCTGCCGCTTCGGCTTCTTTTTTCTTCCCTTACTTCCCTATCTCCTTCAACTCCAACCTCTTGTTACAAAAGCAATCTTTGTCATAATGCAGCATTTGCATTGGTCGCCCTCTTGGGAAAATACCATCTCTTCTGATCAAGGCAGTAACCAAACCCCCATATGGAACAGTCGCTTTCTTATGCCTTGCCATCTTCATCATGTGGCTAAAGATCGTGAAGCCGAGATTGATCTTTATCTTTTCCATGATGTAGTAAAACATCGTCAATTTACAAATAGAAGGCTCACACGCGTGGCCAAGAGAGGGCAGAACATTCCCGCATATCATTTCAAATACTAACCATTGCTCCTCGGTTAGTCTATACACGGGGTATACCTAGCTCTACCCGCTCTATTCGAAGTCCTTTTAAACCACTTTTTACCCATCTCGACAACATTTAGGGGCTGTTTAGGGCTAACGGATGAAAAGCGCTATTCATAGTAAACCTCGCAGGGGCAATTTGGTTTGGTTGGTCTTAGGTCGGCACTGCTCTTATACGGACATTTCAAGACACTATTTATCATGAATTTATCAACCTTAAACTTAACCCCTCTAACAATGGTTGTTATTTCATCCACCCCTTCCTCTAACCCTAAATTTGCATAAAATTGCAATAATTCCTCATAATATATGGGGTCGGGAAGCTGTAAAATGTAATCTAGGTGCTGATCCCTAATATAATCTAGCACATGATCAAGCTTAAGGGCAGGGACAGTGGTACTATCAAACACCTTATTATGAATGACAACACGAGGCTGTAGCCGTTCATACCTCGCTCTTGCTTTGTCATTGAAGAATTCTGGTGCCTCGATGACGTCGTCTGTATCCTCCACCATCTCGCCGCCCCGTCTCGGCGTGTTTCCGGCGGCCACTTCAGCTCTTCTCGGCGGTGGAACCGGCTCGGGCTCTGGATCAACGTCTAATCTCCGACACTTACTTCCGGCCACAGCTTCACCTCTCCCTCTACCTCGTGCCCGGCCTAAACCTCTGGTTTTGGGCGCTATTGGATTTCTAGATCTGCGGAGGAATCGCAGGGTTGAAGGTTAGGGTTTTGAATTGGGGCAAAATTATTTTGCCCGACCCCTTATTTTTTTATACACTAAATACACTTGCGATGTCGTCACCTTTTCTCGCTCGTCATTTGATAAACAACTGGCGAGATCGTGACTTACTCTCAAGCCTAGCGAACTCGCTACATGTGTCGCTAACATTTTTCCCACATCACCAAATCATGTGTTCATTTGTTAGTATATAATTGTCAAAATTTCAAGAGGGCTTGATAAGTTGTCGACTCGCGCAAACTGAACATGAAACACCAACTCTGTATTGCAGGCCAACTAGCCCCAATTTATATTATACCACTACTATACTACCACTTACAGCCCATCAATGTCTAAGGCCCAACCCAATTTGTTTGTGTACAATAAGAACTAGCGAGCTCGCAACTCTCCAACCTCAGTTTTTAAATTTCTTTATCTAATCAAATTTGTCCTTCTAGTTAGGAAAAAATTAGTTATTAAATAAAAAAAATTATTTACTTTATTGTTTCTTTTAATTATATAAAATATCAGCCCTGTCAATGACCCAGGGATGGTAACAACTTATCATCGTAAGATTCTATCATCTTTTGTCACACAGTGACGTTGACAATTGTGGGACTGCACATGTTTTTTGCAGAAATTATTACCTCCATTGTACTAATTTGTGATTACTGTACATTATTATATCCAACACTGGTAGTATTTTGTTATACATTACGTGTATGTGATAATCACTGGTTATTAACACTTACACAGTAGATATGAACAACAATATTATTGCGGTTGGTCTTAATCAGTGTTACATTCTATGATTCGATACCTTAATTCTATAAACATTGATTATCAACTGGATCAACATAAACCTGTATACATTGTTTTTTAATGTATCATTTCCTGTTGTCACAACCCGCTAGTACTTGGTAAGCATTTTCGTAACTGCATTTGAATATACGAGTAATATGACTTTAGAGTATGACATGCATCACAAAATTCATACATACTCTTGATAATACTACACTGATTACTGCATGCCTTATTCACAAGTATATTATTATACCGCACTTAATTCTATTTATTCTAATCTACGAACTTCAAGTTCCATGTTACATTAGAGTCACCAAGTATATATCTACTAGCACGGGGTAATCAACAAGTGAATTATCAAACAAAGTTGTAGTACTTTGAGAAAAATGACACATACTTCCACACTTGCGATATCGCAGGAGTAACAAATGAATAACTTTCATACTTGTGAATTCGCTAGTTAAAATCGTCAAGGTAATGAATTCATGAGCGTAATTACTGGCGTTGTCGCCCCATGGTCGTTCACATTTGCTTAGGTCTAGCAAACTCGCAACAAGGCTCGCCTCTAGTCGTCAACCATTATTCCTACCAAGAAGACCACAAATTCGGCATATTATCACTTCTCATGCTCGAATCTTTCTTGCAAATCTCTCAAGTTTTCACATACTCTCTAATATTTTCACATCAATCTTCCATCAAATCTACACAAACCCTTCCATTAATTCAACTACATCTCAAGTGGGTCAATCCATAGTGTAAGTACCCAAACATTACAAGAGCAAATTGGTAAGATTAGCAATTACTCCTCAACTACTTGTTTCTATACCCATATGCTAACCGTTAAGATTTTGTACTTGTGGTTTTAGAATTTAGTAGTACCATTTGTGTGGGTAGGAGAAGGACAAAGAAGGTAGACCCATCATCAACACTAAAATCAATTCTACATCTACTAATTTGTGCATTGCAAAGGTATGGGTTTTTATTTTTTTACATTTCTTTTGTGACTTAGGGTCACTAGGGTTTATGTATTGATTGGAGTGTTAAAGGTGTGATGCATTATTAATTAATCACCACTATGTCCATTAAAATTGAAATTTTTTTGGTTTTAGGTACATGAAACTAGGAGGATAAATTATACTTAACTTGTATGTAAATGTATATGCTTAGCCATGTTTGTAGGCATTCATAAGTTGGGGATAGTGGATGATATATATGTTTGGTCATTTCCACTAAAAATTTATCATCTATACGTAGGAAACTAAAATGAGTGAACCAACAAATTCAAGTTCTTCCAACTCATCTAGTGGTGGGAAAAATGTCGTTCGTGATTCGGGAGAAATTAAAAGAAGGAAGGTTAGTCGCGCTTCAAAAGAAGAACAAATGAGGACCCATTGTCGCGAGATAGAGATAAGAATCGATGATAAAATTCTAACACATGTCAAGATTAATGATAGCGGTGTTGCTATTGCGCCCGACGATGATGCCTAAAGATGGTCTAGTTGGTGTGGGAAAATAGGTAGGACACATGTGCAGTTAGACACAACGGATTGGAGGCTTCTTGACCCCGCTATCAAAAAAGATGTGTGGAAGGAATGCAAGGTGAAGTTCACTCTTTTATTGTTTTGGTCCATTTATTAATACCGAAAAATTTTGACATGCCATTTTTAATCATATCAATGTTAGCGACCCTTTGTGATCGAAGCCAAATCCTATGATCAAGTGAAGAAGAAGCACTACAAATTGCATCAAATTCGCATCGCGAACATAAATATACTCTTGCCAAGGAGTACATAAATCCAAAGGGCAAAAGGTTTGGTCAAGATCCGTGTCATTGTTACAATCACATTGTGCCACTCACTTGGGAGAAATTCAATAAATGATGGATAGAAAATTATTTAAAGGTTAGTTTATAAACCTAATTCCTTTATTTCAATCTTTTCTTATATACATTTAATTATTCCCTTATTGTTACCCTTACAAACCCATACAATTCTTAAAGGGTGTGGGTAATGATAAGCGTAAAGCAACTGCTTATAATAACATGCCCTACACCGGTGGACGCAGTGGATATTTGGGTGTGGGGAAGAAGACGTAAAAAAAAATGACGCAAAGGTTAAGGAGCTAGAAGATGGGGGCATGACTCTAGAAGAGGCAAAAGCCCAAGTCGTGGCCGAAAACCCAACACAATATACTCGAGAACAGTTGTTCGTGTTGGGTAGAATAAAGAGCGACGGAAAATACTCAAGCGATGAGGCAAAGAGAATTGCCGGTCGAGTGGTACGTCCTTACCTAAGTTTATGTAATTGTCGAAACCATTAATCTTACTAGCATTAAAATACAACACAATGTATTTAAAATATGACAACCAACTTTTTTCATAATATTGTGAGTAGGATGAGGTCGAGTTTGAAGTGGAACAAGGTTTGTTCATCCCGGTGGGTAAACATGATGTCTTGCATCCAGGGGCGGATCTAGAAATATTTTCTAATGGGGGCACTTCACAAGGTACGATATTACATAAATTTTACATAATTAACTATTTTATCACTTAAATGGTTACTCAATCTTTTTAATACTATAATGTGCGTTACCGATGAATTTACTAATTTGAATAATATAACATATTAAAATTAAAAAATATAATCTGAAAGAGATTGTTTGGAAAAAAAATTGATAGAAAGAAAATGATCATGAATAATACTCAAATAGTCTTCTACGTAGTTTAAAAATTGAATGAATCAATAAAATTATGAAAGAAAAATATGATATGAACAAAAATGATATATTTCATAAGAAGAAAAAGCAATAAACCTTAGTTACAAAAATAAATAAAACTATGTTATAAATAAATATTTGTGAAGAATATAAATTGAGTCACCTTTTAAAATTGTTAAAAAGAAAATAAACGGAAAAGAGAAAGAAGTCAAGTGTAAAAGAGTAGGCTTGAACTCTGGACATAATAATTCTGTATGAATCTTAAACCTCCCCTAATCACCACCACTACACCACCGGTTTACGTGTCTTGATAGAGTACTTTATATATATATATATATATATAACAACAAAATGAGTGGGGTCACGTGACCCCAGTGACCCCACTCTAAATCCGCCCCTGCTTGCATCGAGCATTAGGTAAGGACGAACATCCTGGAAGAGCAAAGGGATGTGTCCCAAATTGAAACTTTTGGTATCAAACGTAGTAGCAAAAATCCAAAACCCTCAAAACTCCAAGTAACTTTAAGCCAAGTCAAAAAATCCGATCAAGAGGTCAAGAATTTGAAAGCCATCTTAGTCAATGTTTGTGCTTTTGTGAATTATCCGATTCTCGATGATTTGTGTCTAACAAATCAAGTCAATGGGCCATCATCTAGAGACTCCCATCCGTCCCCGCCCCAAGTTGAGGTTGACCAACCTAATCATCCATTAGACCACATCGACATATAAACACTACTGGCTCCTACCAAACACCAAGTTGATATACAACTTCTCAAACCAATCACAAAGGTTAGTTTATTACCTTTGTCTAAGGCTTACATTCAAATTAATTTCACTTAATCATCTCTTGCTTTTTGAAAATACTATTTTAACAAACTATTTTTTATGGTTGAATAGATTTCACATTCTTGCAAGTTGTACGTTGTTGGTGGGAATAATTCTCAACCAATACACGTTGCTAATGGGAATTCCTAATCTCATATGACCTTGTATCACCAATCAAAAGTCCCTAAGGGTTTCGTAAGGGTTTCCATAGTTGAGGTGTTAGTAAAAGATTCCTTGTTACCGGTCACTGAGGAGGATGAATGCACACTAGTTGGTCAAGGTTTGGGATTGTTCTTCGTATGGGCCACGTGTTTGGTTGTAGATGCTAATTCAACATACATCCCCAAGAACACAAGGCAACCAACAGAGACTGCCGACCTTAATTTCTCAATCCCTAAGATTCTTCTCTCTACTGAGTGTGTCGGTTTTATGAAAGTCCTTCTGGGTTTTGTTCGCACACTATTTGACATGCTAGGATATCATAGCCGTGAATGTGTGTACTATTTTGTAGCCAATTCCAAGGTTTTTGGCGAGGCAAAGAAAGTGGTTGTTCCATGAGAAGACTTTGTCCTATATTTGCACAATCAAACCCTTCCCGATACTATACTAATACTATATCAAATGTAAGTGTTTTTGTTTAACCTAGTGGTATTTATGTCTTACTTGATTGTCCCCGTGTTTATATACTTCTTCCGATAGTTTCTAGTGGTATTTATGTCTTACTTGATTGTCCCCGTGTTTATATACTTCTTCCGATAGTTTATGCTCTAATGTTGTTGTAGGTTCATGCAATACGTTGCTTTGAGCATGAACAAGACATTCATCGGTTATTTGCACACAACTTGCTTGCAACAAGCCCAACAAGGTAATCATGTAATGCTTGCTAATCTTATGAAGTTGCTAAGTGACAAGAGCAAAACCATATTCATTGGGCCATACTAAGAGGGGTATGTATTTACTAATTGTTTGATTAGTAGATTTTTGTTTCAATTGCACATAATCTATCTTATAATGTGAGGTGCACGTTGTTTAATATATAGTGGTCATTGGAGTTTTGTTGCAATGATTCAATCCTTGAAGCATGTCTATTGGATTGATCCACTACATTTCGCTCCATCTATAAAATTCGCCGATCTATTAGAGATTGCTATGCATGCTGTCAATGACGAAACACTCCTTAACTTTGAACTTATTCAAACTCAGGTGAAAATGGCGAGTCCTTTCTTACGTATTTGCACCTGAATATATTTATATACCATATGTTAAACTACTTCAATTTCAGCACCGCAAGCAATTGTCCAACTGGGAGTGTTGATACTACATGATGGTGTATGCCTATGAGTGCATTGATTCCCTTACACGTGACAATTTGGAACTACATCGCGTGAGTACTCTTGCAATCAGATTTTTTCTACTTATTCCATACAAATTAGCTTAGTTTGTATTAATAAACGTCTCATTGTTAGATACTCGAGGACAATCAATCGGCATACACTAAAAAGGAGCTAGAGTTGGGGAGAGACATATTTGTAAAGCACTTGGTCATCATTAGAGCTCGATTCATATCTAGACCACACGTACCACGTAAGGATGCATGTAAAACCGAATACATGTTACTACATTTATTATACATACAAAGGGTTCTAATTTATGAGTTCTTTGTGTTTGGAATTTAGTGGACTACATATATCTTGCAATTGACAGGTTTAGATATGCCATACGTACTATTTGTGCGGAAAATTTACCAAAAATCATAAATTCATGTACTAGGCGTTTATTCTGGCAATCTCGTTACCTATCTCTTCTAGCACCAAAACATTAGTGCAAGTTACATGCGTACTCGTTAGTAGTCACACATAAATGGCGGACTCGCCGCCGGTCTCGCTAGCTTGACCACTGTCTCACCAATATTATGTCTAACGGTCTCGCAACCTTCCTCGTAAGGCCTGGCGAATTCCCACACTTTACTAGCGTGTTCGCCACATCAGTCGCTCCATAGCCACTGCCTCCCCAGTCTCCCTAACAGCGCTATCGCAACTCTTCTCGTCAAGCCAGACGAGCAGGTTGACGAACTCGCCAATAAAATGCTTAAATCGCCTGATCCCAGACAATACGACGTCGTCCACACATGCGACTACACTGGCGATATCGCTATTAAAATAGAAGAGATTATCGTGGCGAGCTTGCTACAACACACCCAGGCGATGCTCAGGCGAATTCAAAACTTTCATCGTTTTAAAAATGACATCATACGTGCGACTTAAGAGTGAGTTCGCAAAAAAAATCCTGGCCAGACTAACTAGCGTTGTCGCTAGTATTTTTCTAGCGATCGCCTATTGTGGTCGCAACTAGTCCAGTAAGACCCTATCCAAAATAAACTGTTGCGATATCGCTTGTTTGGTTTTAGCGAATCGCCAACTGCTGTCATAACCAATCAGACTCAAACCTAATTTCCGCTTTGCGTTACATTTGTCGATGTCACAACTCTGTACATTAGGGATTCTTATTGGTTGGTGTTGCAATTTTGCAACACGTGTTTAAGGCGGAAGGGCTATGCTTTTAAGGTGGAAGAAACGAGTTAAAACCGAGAACGTTTAAGGCGGAAGAGGAACCGCCTTGAAACTTTTTTCAGGTTTTAAGAGAATACCAGGGAAGGCATTTGTCTTCTGCCTTAAAACGTGAAGGACCAACTGCCTTAAATGCTGCAAAATTGTAGTAGTGGAGGATGAGAAAAAGTTTACGTGTGAAAAAGATTTTTTTTTTGATAAATTTGGGAAATTTTGTGAGAGCGCCACGTGATAGAAGTGACCTTCTTCAGTAGACATTAAGATTTTATCTTTCTCGGTAACATGATTTAAAAAACATGAAAATGCCATGGCCGTCCAGGGGTGCTATAGTGCGCCCCCAATACAATGCAAAATTCTAAAACACCTACATAACCGAGTACTTGGATGGTTATAAAATACAAATAAATCCCACTAAATGTCTGGGGATACAGGATAAATGATGTAAAATGGTCGAGGAATGAAGCAAATCACTGCCTCATACAGAGAGGCCTTCAATAATGCTTCAAATTGCTTCTTCAAGTATTCGATACTCGGTGATTTTCCCAGAAATTTCTAGGCTACTCGAGAGGGTTGCACAAGTCACAAACGGGGTTCAAATCTACCTTCATCCAGATATTTCGCCGAGAGCTTCATCATGGAATTGGGTTTCCTATCCCCCCGAATGTGACCATGTGTGTGACAATGCGCTTGAGTTAAACTACACATCAGATCGGTTTCCCCTTTAGTCCAGGCTAGACTCTCGGCCCTAAGGGTAAAATCCGTTTTGGCCGAGAGGTTCACCATCGTGGAAAAGGCTTCTTCTTTCCTAGTGTAACTTTTGTGGTGTGATCATCCGAGTAGTATTGTAATGAACTGTCTTCCGTTGATTGTGCTTCCATGAATGGTTGGAGATGAGGCCAATTCTACAGAGCTGGTCTTCGTCTTGATGCAGTGTCGAGTGTTGGTGTCGATGAAGTAGCTTGGTCCGTGGAAGCCAAAAGAAACTGTAAAGTGAAGGGTGGCCTTGGCTAAACAGTTTAATCTATCGCCCTCAAGATGAAGAGATGAGGGCATGGAGTACATGTCAATCCTGGTTTGGCTCGGAGGTTCATCCCTGGTGCGTGAGCTTCCCTAATGGGGCAGAGGTGGTGCCTTGTGCTCATGCTATGCTCCGTAGATGTACCTATATGAGGATGTAGGATTGGACGCCACTTGTAGTGTGCGCCTGGCGTGGTGATCACGGCATCACCAAGTTCATGTTCGGGTGTTTAGTGTCCTTCCTCCATTAGGACGATCATGTCGAGGACCATCGTTCAGCGCGGAGAAAATGCACCATCCCATTTTCGGAAAATGGGCAGCCTGTCACATTTTGAGTCTCGAGTGCTTGCGTCATATTCTGATGTAATGACACCTTTGATATGATTTTTTTTGTGTTCGAAGTTTTTCCTCTATGTATCCACTTGGGATTTTAGAAGTATCATATTCTGATGTAATGACACCTTTGATTATGAATTTTAACTTTTGTTTTGAGGTTTTTCCTCTTTGTATTTCGATATGATTGTTATTCAAGCACGTCTGCCTGTTTAGTCCGTAGACTTCAATCAAATACTTCTTTAAAGTACTCTATCTCGAGCCTATCTTCTTTATTCAAAACGATTGGATTTGAATTTTGGATTCAAACAGCTTATTTTATATAAGCTGGCCAATCATATACTTGTTAAAGCATATTGTTTTGAGTAGCAATCAGTGTCATACTTAGGATAACATTCCCTTTTTTGAAAAAGGAATCTGCGATTGCCCAGAATAAAGATAGGTATAATTGTAAATAACATAAGTTCAATCTAAGTTCATAACTTTAAGAACGAGAATAAAAGAAATAGTTGTTCGAGTTTTAGTACCCGTTTACGCTAAAGCGTAGCTGTCTCGGACCTTCGCGAGGTTCTCGGAATTTCGTAATGTTCTCAGACCTTTGTGAGGTTCTTTCTCGAGTTTTATTTTCCATGATACTTTCGTAAGTTGATCACGTTCCATCTTCGTTGTATGGGTTCGCCCTTTATGGTTTCCAAGAGGTAGCTTCCCCCGGGATGGGATTCTAGGACTCGATACGGACCTTCCCAGTTCGGGGCTAGTATCCCTATCACCTCTTTCTTACTCTTTTCGTTTAACCTCATAACAAGATATCCAAGCGAACCCTTCTGTTGTGGTAGCGCTTGACTCTTTCCTTCACCTTGGCCTCGTGGATAGTAGCATTGGCTCTTTCTTCTTTTAGGAAGTTGAGGTGGAGACGAAGGTTTTCTTCATTGGCAGTGCCATCTTCATCTTCAGGTTGAGAGGTACGGGTAGAGGGGACTCCAATATCCATGGGGATGACCGCCTCGGACCCATAGACTAAGTTGTAAGGAGTTTCTCCGGTTGCTGTGGCTGGCGTCGTTCTATGGGTCCAGATCACACTCGGAAGTTCTCGGATCCAGTTTCCTTTAGCTCCTTCTAGGTGCTTTTTGATGCTGTTTACCAAGGTTCGAATTGTAACTTCTACTTGGCCGTTGGCTTCTGGATGATACACCGAGGTGAGCTTTTGATGTATGCCATAATCCTCACACCATTTCTTGAAGGGGTTGTTAGCTAATTGTGATCCATTGTCGGTCACTATGTTTCTTAAGAGGAGTATATCTGGTCTCGGGCCCTTGTAGGGCTCTACTGACATAGTATATGGGGTGCTGGGACACTTCTTTCTCCTTAACTAGTACAATGCTGATGGCTAGCTGGGAGGCAGATATGTATAAGTATAGGGTCTCCCCTTGTCTGGTTTTGCAAGCGTCGGTAGGTGTCGGAGGTGATCTTTGAGTGCCTGGAAGGCTTCTCCACACTCATGCGACCACTCAAACTGGTTGGCCTTCTTAAGGATGTTAAAGAAAGGCAAATGCTTTTCAGCTCATTTGGAGAGGAATCGGCTAAGGGCTGCAAGGGATCCTGTTAGCTTCTGTACGTCTTTGACGGTCTTTGGAGGTTGCATATTTTGTAGGGCTTCTATCTTCTCGGAGTTAACCTCGATTCCCTGATTGAATATCATGTATCCTAAGAATTTTCTTGCTCCAACACCAATGGTACATTTAGCGGAGTTCAGCTTTAGGTTGGAAGTCCGCAGCGTATCAAAAATTTCCTTCAAGTCTTTGAAGAAGGCGTCGTAGCTGCGGCTCTTCACCGCCATGTCATCGACGTAGATCTCAAGGTTGCGTCCTATTTGAGACTTGAACAACTTGTCCACCAGTCGCTGGTAAGTGGCGCCAGCATTCTTTAATCCAAAGGGCATCATCTTGTAGCAGAAAGTTCCTCTGTCAGTTATAAATGAGGTTTTCTCCTTATCTTGCTCTACCATGGGAATTTGGTGATATCCCTTGAAGGCATCGAAGAAGGCTAGCACCTGATATCCAGCAATCGCTTCAACCAAACGGTCGATCGTGGGCAAAGGGTAACCATCCTTGGGGCAGCAATCGTTTAGGTTTGTGAAGTCAATGCACATCCTTCACTTCCCGTATGGCTTCTTGACCATTACTTGGTTAGTTATCAATTCAGGGTATTGCACTTCTTAAATTATACGGGCTTTGAGTAGTTTATCCACTTCTTCTCCGACGGCTTCAACTCGGTCCAGTGAAAAGATGCATTACTTCTGCTTTGTGGGCTTCTGCGCTGGGTTGATATTTAAATAGTGTTCCGCCAAGCTGGCGTATACTCCTATTAAGTCGTTGGTATCCCACGAGAAGACATCTACATACTGGTTGAGGAGATCTCGAAGTCTGGTATTTATCTCGAGGGGTAGGAGAGTTCCAACCTCGACGGTTCCTAACTCTCCGAATTGCATCGGCTCGGACTCGGAGTACATGGCTGGTTCAATATCCTCCTTTTCCGGTTCTCTGATAGCTTGAATGGTGCAGAATCGAGCTAATTCTTGGTCGCCTCGGACCGTGGCTATCCCTTGATTTGTGGGGAACTTCATTGCCAGGTGGTATGGTGACCAGATGGCTTTTGCTTGACACATTCATGGTCGTCCGAGGATGATGTTATACGGTGCCTTGGAGTCAATTATTGCAAAGGTACAATGGAGGGTTGTACTCCGAGGATAGTCTTCAACTCATACTGGCAAGGTAACTTCTCCCAAAGGGGCAGCGGTATCGCCAGCAAACCCCGCGATGGGATTTGTGGGCACGAGATTAATTCTGTCCAATCCCAACTGCTCATAACAGCCGAGAAACATAATCTCTACCTCACTTCCCCCATCCACCAGAACTCTTTTAATCACGTTGTGATTTATGGTGACCGTGATTACTAGGGGATCTGAATGGGGGAATTGATTAGGAACCGCATCCTTTGGTAAAAAGCAACGGTTCCGTCTAGACGAGATCTTCTGCTCTCCCACTCCTAGGGAGAGGCGTCTTTGGGCGGTCGGTGTGTGCCGTTAATGCTCCTTCCTGCTCCCTGGTTGGCGGCGTGGCTTATCTCGTCGTGATTGTGGTTGGCGTTGGTACTTCTTACTCCTGTCGGGGCTAGAAAACAGATTCGCGTGCTCCCACGAAGGTTTTCAGCCGGATCCGTCATGAGTTTGAAGGTCGTATAGATCAAGATCGGCAAGCGGGTCCCACCTGGCGTGCCAAATTGATGGATGTCTGGAACCCGCACTTGATCACGAACCCGGTTCACGAACTGATCTGCAAAACAAAGCCTCAGGTGTCCCGAGGGTAGACATTCCGACGCTCAAGTTAGTATGTGTGTAGGGCGTATTGTATGAGTTAAGATAGAAAAGGTGTACCAAACCTTCGGTATTTATATGGCTACAATCCGTAGATCACCAAGATATGTAATTATGGTATGAATACAACTCTTATGGAGATAACAATTGTATTACCATGTATAGAAGAAGTGTATTTCGGTTATGGCTGTATTTACCATGTTTAGGAGGATGTGTATTCCTTGCAGAACATTCATAATATACGCATTCCTTATAAGGATTTGGATTTATGGACCCGTGGATCTATCCTCCGCGTATCTCGAGCCCATGACCCTTTCTCGTGCCTGGTCCGAGATTGAATGAGGTCCAGAATACGAACCATGGACTTATTATTTTTTCATATGGTAAACACATGTATTTGTTCTTGTGCGGTAATTATATCCTTCATTGTTAGATGTGTTTTGCCTGTTGGAAGTTATTTTTAATGATTTTTGTTCTTACACTAAGTTTTTTTCGCATTAAGTACGATTAAGTATGAATTTTTTTAGTTTTGTGCAACATACGATTGCAATTCAATTTTTAATAACAACTGAATTCAATATTTTATTTTAATGTTGTTTATTGTATTTTTAGTTTGAACAAGATGTTTCATAAATAAATTCATGAAACAAAGCTCGAGTGGGACTTACTTATTTTTATATGATAAAAATGTTTTATTTCTTACACGTAGATTAACTTTGTAGTCGAACTTAATTTATTTATTAAATTATAATCTTTTATAAACATACAATTATAATCAACATTTACAAGTTAATTTATTTTATTTACAAAAGTACAAATAATATATTTTAAATTAACTAGTTTGGTTGGACCGCACGTTGTGCGGTATATACGAATGTAATTAAATACAAACCCTACTTAAAAGTGTAAGCACAAACCTTAATATATATAAAATGAATGGGGATAATAGTTTAAATACCTGAAAGTTCAAGACAAAAGTGACATTTGTAAATATTTCGGTAGGTGTCAGGCTAATTTAATTGCATCTAGATTTTTTGGTAACATAAGATTATAAAATTTACCGTCATGAAATAACCCGACACGAACCTTGACGGTTCTTAATATTTTTGGCAGATGCACTCAGAATTATTTAGTGAGGATAATCAGAAACTCATCCTTAATAGCAGCACCATGCCGGATTGCGACGGTTTTAGACCCCTTTGGTTCTTCTGAAAATCAACCTTATCGAGGTTTCTTGAAATTTAAATAATAAGTCGGGTTATAAATAAATTGTAATTATTTTGCAATATTAATAAAACATGACAATATATATTAAATATATTTTGATGATGTACCTCTTTGTCTTCAAAGATGTATTTATGTGTTTTTGAAGATGGATTGATTTTGCTGGAAATAGGTGCATGCGTATTTCTCCTTCACTATTATTGTTCGAACCCAGGGTTTGTCTGCATTGGATAAATCATGGATTTTTCTCTCATTGCAGAAACAAAATATGCAGAAAGATGAATTGATCATCATCATTGCAGAAAGGTATAAAATATGTGTGTTGTGGGAATAATGGATTTGTGGTTTATGTGATTTGATATGTGAAAGTGTTTATGAAACTATTAATATTTATACTATGAGAATGCATGTGTTGCTATTTAGATGCATTAATATATGCTGTGAATATTTTTGAAAATTGTTACCTATACTAAATATCGATTAATTTTCGATAATGGAATATATGATGAGAAATGTTAGGATGTGAAATATTTGAATGTTATTATTGACCAAAAATAATTATGTTCTATATATGTATGCATTTTTAACAAATAAGGAATATATAAAAATTGTAAGCGTTGGAATATGGTGATCTTTTGGTGGTTGTGTGGTGGTTTTAATCAAAAATACGTAGTTTTATACTTTTTAATTATTTTTATTAATTTATATATTGACCTGAACAATAACTCTTCTAATTCCCTTTAGGATGAGTTTGAGTTATTTTTAAGGGGTAATCTGTGAGAGATCGTCTATAATATAGACCGGGGACTAAGTAGTAAATGTATAGTTGAATAAAAACAAGGAGGTCTTTAATTGCATTTTTTTGAAATTTATTATTTACGCGCACTATTCATAACCCAATTCTATTCACACACGCACTATTCATGCCCGGTAGTGTTCACGCAGGCACTATTCACGACCCATAATTATTTACAGACAATAACATTGGGTTTTAAGCACATAAAGTCCACATTATAGTCCCAAACATGAACACGAACATCTAAACATACTATCCTAGCCAATTTTCACACACCAAACCTCACATTTGGCCATTCATGCTTCAAACAGCCCAGAACATTGGGATTTTAAGACATAGGTCCACATCATAGACAGAAACATGAACGCAGACATCTAAAAATGCTACCCTAACCAATTTTCACACACCAAACCTCACATCTGGTCATTCATACCTCAAACAGCCAAGAACATTGGGTTTTAAGCACATAGAGTTCGCATTATAGTACCAAACATGAACACGAACATTTAAACACACTACCCTAGCCAATTTTCACACACCAAACCTCACATCTGGCCATTCATGCCTCAAACAGACAAGAACACGGGGTTTTAAGCACATAAGGTCCACATTATAGTCCCAAGCATGAACACGAACATCTAAACATACTACCCTAGCCAATTTCCACACACCGAACCTTACATCTGGCCATTCATGCCTCAAACAGACCAGAACATGGAGTTTTAAGCATATAAGGTCCACATTATAGTCCCGAACACGAACATCTAAGCATACTACCCTAGCCAATTTTCACACCAAACCTCACGTCTGACCATTCATGCTATAAACAGACCAGAATATTGGGATTTTGACACATACGTTCCACATGATAGGCAGAAACATGAACATGAACATCTAAACATGCTACCCTAGCCAATTTTGACACACCGAACCTCACACTTGGCCATTCATACCTCAAACAAACCAGAACATGGAGATTAAGCACATAGGGTCCACATTATAGTCCTAAACATGAACACGAAATCTAAACAAATCAAATCATCTAAACATCTAAACATGAACACGAACACCATGATGCTCCGATATACAACACAGAACACTAACAAATCAATAACGAACAACAAAATCCTCGAACAAATCGACAAAGAAGACGAAATTAAATAGATCAGAAACTTACTTGATAGCACGCACATTACCATCGTTATTGGATCAAAAAATCGCATCGGATTGGGAAGAAATTTAGGGTTTGAATTTGGGGAAAAACGAGAGCGATCGGTTTTGGCGGAAAACTGGAGAAGTTTTGGAGAAGATGAAAAAGTGGGGAGATAAAGTGGGTTTTGATATTTATATTATAACTATTTTACAAATTTGTAAAAAACCCTACTTATTTGGTGTCATTGAATAAAGCCCTCGTGTCTTATTTTCTTTTAATTTTGGCCAGTCTATAATTTGGACGATCTCTTTTGAGAATTTCTCTAATTATAAAGATTTATTTTTAGAAAATAATTTGAAATTAAAATAAAATTATGATGTAATTCATTAAAAATCACGGTGGGTAACCATGAATCTAGCAACAAAAACAAAAACATTTGACGGTAAAATATTTAACTACATATATTATCGCGTATATAATTTTAATATAGAACCAAAAACTACGTCGTTTATGGTTTTATGCACGGGGTGCTTATGAGATGTTGCGCAGAGGTTCCAGACTCAATATTTTCCAATTAGGATAAGTGCTCAGGTTCCGTACTCACTATTTTCTAATTAGGATAAGTGCTCCACGCATTGCCCAGTATATTTAGGGTGGTTCTATATGCAGGTCAAATATACTTCTATAAGTCCAAATTCAATCTGAAATAACAATAATGTCCCTCTTAAATATGTATCATAATTCACTTAAAAGTAATTTATGATATAGACACGTATTCAATCATTACATAGACGGGTTTAGGCATTCAAGGTTAGGGTTTTAGACATAAATTTGTAAAAATAAATAAACGAATGAAGGGTAATTATGGTATTTTCTCACATCCATTAGACCCGCAGAAGTAAATTGGACCTGCATATAACAAACACCAATATTTAGCGTACTTTTTGAAATATTTTAAATTTGGTAAATATAAAGAATATTGTGCGATCTCTACCAATTCTGATAGAATTAATTGATACATATGAAGGAAATGTTAATGAACATGAATACTATTGTTAAACCAATTAACATTAAAGACGGCGCTTAACCCTATTGCTGCTGTAATAATTATGACTATGCTTTGAAAACTAAAACCTAATATATTTTTTTTATCACAAATCCTAATATGTATGGATACTAAATACTCCATACACCCTCATATTTGAGTGATTAATATTTACATAAAATATATTACAAATTAGCAAAGATGAAACAATGTAGGCTAAAAGTATAGGTAATTAGTATTTAAGACATAAATTACCATTAAAAAGTGAATATATTAGAGTTTATGTTAAAATTACTGGTAAATAAAATTTACCACTACTGAATAATACCGGTAAATAAAATTAGATACACAAACTCGATTTTACGAACTGAGATTATTATGAATATGGAAAAAATGCATGGTATATATTTTGATTGTAACTTATCATTTGTATTTTACTAATAAAATGAATAAAAAAGATATTAAAGGTATTTTGATTGTAATTTTATGGAGAGTTTTTTCTTTTTCTTTAATAGTTTATATAAATAACTTGCGTGACTGTGTCGCGCGTTGCACGATGTGTTTAAAGTACATTTGAATAATTTTTTGATGTTTATATTCAAATTCGACCCTAATGTTTATGATGCACTGCGATTATTAATTTCCAAGTTATAGTAAATATTTTAGTTTATACTCAATTATTGTTAAATTACAAATCAGTAAATTTTAAAGGACATAAATTTTCAAGATTATGTTTGATTAAATTGATTTTTATTTTCCCAAGAAATGTTAAAAGATAAAATTTTAACCCCAACATATAAATTGCACAATTTATAACCCCAGGTCCCCAACAAATAAATTTGATCAATTTACAGTCAAATCAGAGTCATACTAGTTGTTCTTCCAAAAGGTCGCTCTTTCATCGTTCCCAAAACGCTCTCAATTTCCTCCCTACTTTACTGTGCCTAAATTTCACAAGCATAGCTTTCCCAACCTTAATTTCCCGTTCCACCACCACAACGTATCTATAACGGTTACAATAAGGCTACCCCCATGGCTACGCCACCGCAACCCAGCGGTGGCTACGCCGCCGGAAAATCTTTTCTCTCTGCTTTAACCAATAGACCTCCTCCTCTATCCACATCTCTGCCCTCCAACCCGGAAATCACCCCCATTAACCAATTTCGTGGGGAAATCGCATGCATAGTTACTCGGACTCAGGCTGAATCCCTGCCCTCCCACTACTCAAATGCCCTCATCGGCAAATTTGCAAGAGGCAAACCCTCGATGGAAAGACTACACCAAGCTTTTCATCAGCGGGCTTCACCAGCAAGTTCCAAATCGGCTCTGTCGATTTCAGACACATTCTAATCAGATTTGAGGAAGCCGAGGACTATAGGAGATGCTGGATAAAAGGTCTATGGAGTTTCTGCGGGTCCCAAATGAAGGTCCTCAAATGGACGATCGATTTCTGTCCAGAAGAGGAATCATCCATAGTTCCTGTATGGATTACAATCCCTAAGGTACCTTTCTTTTACCAAAATTCCACAATGATTCAATCCATTGGTAACCAGATTGGTACTTTTATAAAGATGGATGCTGCTACTTCCTCTTTTACCCGCCCTTTAGCCATTAAACTTTGCGTTGAGATTGACCTTAGGAAGAAATTGCAATCTTCCATTAGGTTAGGCATAGAGGAAGGTAACATTAAGAGATATCCTATAGAGTATGAGGACCTCCCTAAGTACTACAATAAGTGTTGTATGCTTGGCCATGAGGATGCTAACTGTTTGGTACTCCATCCCGAGCTTAGACAACAAATTAGGCCTCCCCACCAGAAACACAAGGATGCAGTCCCTCCAAAACCTATCCCTGCAAAGGTGAACTCTCAGGCTAAGGACCAGGTGGTAGTGGACCTCACTAAAGAAGACCATGTTGTTGCAGTAAACACCAAATCATTGGATAATCATGAAGAGGTTCACACTGAAAATAAAACCACTCATACTATGGAAGATATCACACCTCAAGAGACAGCTGCAGGGCCCTCTGGCCTCTCTCCACACACAAAAGATCTTGAAGCCCAGATCAAAGTAATTCCTGCTGCAAAAAACCAAAACTACTAAGAAAAAGAGAGTTCCTCACCCTTTCCAAATCTCAGTTAACTCCCACTGTCCCCCCAAAAAAATTGATAGTCTCTCCCCCAGCTAGTCACAAGCTCTAAACCATACACTCTCCCCCATCACAGTTGCACCATCCAAACCTTCATCCACCCCTCACCTCTCTTTCAATCCTATCCAATCTCCCTCCACCTTGAGTTCTGACCACCATTTACTGCAGCAAGCCCTCATCTTACACCCCCTCAACACTGTATATGCACAAGATGATATGCAAGTTGTTACAGGTAAGTCTACTGCCCTTGTTAATTTCAATATTTTACCTAACAATATGCCTGCTCCTCTTAGCTCTTCAGACAACAGATTTCTACCTTTAGTGGACATTGAGTTGGAAATTGAATCTGGCACTCCAACTGCCTCTAAATCTTCAGAAGATGACACTCTGGTTGAACCTCCTCAGGTAACCCCTAACATTGTCACTGATTTGAGTCTAGAAGGATCTTTTGTTGAGACAGTAGCCCTACTGACTACTGATAAAACAATTATATCTACTTTCTTTACTAAAATTAACAAAAAATTCACTCCTATCAAGACTGTCAAACCTCCATCTGCAAACCTAGTTCTTACTTGGTCAAAAAGCACTAAAAATAATTTTAATGCCTGAAACCATTAAAATTAGAATCTTAGTATGGAATGTGAGGGGCATGAGCACATCTATGCCTAGACTTCTTGACCTAGTTAGAGTACACAGGATTGAACTTTTGTGCCTTATTGAACCATTGCACAAAAGTCATAAATGTGACAAATTTAGGAGAGAACTTCATTTCACTAATTTCCTTACAGCACAGAGTGGTAAAATTTGGCTCATGTGGAATGAGTCATTAAAAATCACTCTAAATTATGATCACTTACAGTTCTTGTCAGTGAATATCTTCAGCTATAGACTTAACTCCAATATGGAGGGTATTTTTATCTATGGTATAAGAACTGTTCCTGGCAGGGCTTTTCTTTGGGATGCGCTGTCCCATAGAACTATGCACACCTCTTTTCTAATTGGTGATTTTAATACAATTAAATCATCTGAAGAGTATAGAGGTCCCTCACAGCCTAGCTCTAGAAGTATGGCAGAACTTAATCAATTTATCTCTGCTAATGCTCTACTAGAATTAAACACAGTTGGTAACACTTTTACTTGGTCTAACAATTGGCTAAGGACTCCCACCACTGAAAAATTGGATAGAGGTCTGTGCTCTCAGGACTGGATGCAGAAGTATCCATCTTCTTCTATCCATATCCTTGATAGAGATACCTAAGATCACTCTCCAATGTTGTTTAATATAGGTAGCAACATTACCGTTTCACCTAGTTCCTTTAGGTTCCTTAATGTCTGGTTTAATAGAAAAGATTTTATGTCAGTTATTGAAATTGACTGGAATCAACCTATTGACCATTCTGGCATGCTTGGGTTTCACTTGAAACTACACAGACTTAAACTCAAAATCAAAGCCTGGAACAAACAGGTCTTTGGTTCCATTGAGAATAATGTTAAACAAGCTGCTGAAAATTTGAGATTGCAAGAGATTATATTTGATAATGACAACTCAATTAATGTATTTTTCAAAATCAAAGAACTTAGGCTTTGCATCTCAGAGCCCTCAAAGAGCAACAGAAATTCTGGAAGCAAAAATCCAGGATTAAGTGGCTCAAGGATGAAGATGAGAACACAAAGTTCTTCCATCATACTGTGAGGGAAAAACATAGTTTACTTAGCATCACTAAAATCAAAGATTTTAATGGGGTCTTGCTTGATGATATGGAAGCTATTCAATCAGAAGCTGTAAGATACTATTCTGAATTGTTGTCTGAGCCTCCATGTAATACACAAGGAGAATTTTATCAACATTTTACTAGCCAAATCCCAAAACTTATAGATGATAATGATCAACTGGTTAAATCAGTTGAAATGGAAGAATTAAAGGCTGTTGTTTTTGACATGAATAAAAACAGCAGCCCTGGACCAGATGGTTTCTCTTCCAAATTCTATGCAAAAGCATGGGAAATAATTAAGCATGACTTACTAAGTGCTGCGAACCACTTTCTAAGTGGTATTAATATCCTTGTTGGCTTAACTGCTACATGGATTACATTAATTCTCAAAAAAGATGTGGTATCAACTTTTGATGATTTTAGACCCATTAGTCTGTCTAATGTCATCAATAAGCTTTTCTCTAAAATTATCATGATGAGAATGAAACCATTGATGCCAAAAATTATATCTCCCCATCAGTCTGCATTTCTGGAAAATAAAGACATCTCTGATGGTGTTATTTATGTAAAGGAAATGATTATATTTTTGGATAGAAAAACTAGGAACCCTGATTGTGTTCTGAAACTTGATCTAAAAAAAGCCTTTGATAGAGTCAACTGGGGTTTTCTTAACAAAATATTGCTTCAGTTTGGTTTCAATGGAAAAACAGTTTTATGCATTATGAAAAACCTTAGCAATGCTTACTTCTCAGTTCTAATTAATGGCAAACCTCATGGATTTTTTAGAGCTACAAGGGGCATTAAACAGGGTGATCCCTTATCCCCCTTTCTCTTTAACATTTTTTCTGAGGCATTCACTAGAAGTTTAGCATATGTTTTTGCCACTGGAAAATTAGAGTATTTCAATATTCCCTCTGGTCCTGCACCAATCTCACACCTTAGCTATGCTGATGATACTATTGTTTTTTTGAAAGCCTCTAAGTCTAATCTTGTAAGGAGCAAGGCATTCTTAGTGATTTTTGAACAAACTACAAGTCAAAAAATTAGTTTTGAAACAAGTGAGTTCTATCTAGGGAAACATGCCACACTCTCTAAATTGAACCAGGTTAAGTCTATTCTTGGCATGAAACATGGTTCTTTTCCATTCACCTATTTGGGGGTTCCCATTTTTACTGGGAGAACACTGACAACTTATTTCCAGCCACTGATACAGAGAATCCAAAACAGATTGGCTAATTGGAAGAATAAATGGCTATCTGCAGGTGGAAAGATTACATTGATCAAATCATGTATCTTCTCCATACCACAACATATTTGGAGTGTGATGATGCCCCCAGACACAGTGATAAGAAAAATTCAGAAACTGTTAGCCCAATTTTTTTGGGGTGAAACAGTTTTGAAACCGAAAAAAGTATGGAGGAAATGGGAGCATTTGTGTTACCCTATTGATCAAAATGGCATTAGACTGAGGTCAATCCATACCATAATTAAGGCATGTTCCTTAAAACTATGGTGGAAGTTCCAGCAAGGCAATACACTATGGTCCCAATTCCTTTGGGCACTGCCAAAGTCATACAGGACTTCTCCTAACTGGAAAAGATTAATGTCTGTAGACTCTAAAGCTGAAAGCTTGGTCAGAGTTATACATGGAGAAGGAAATTGTAGTTTTTGAAACTCTAACTGGACTGGATTTGGTCCTATTTGTCTGGTTATTGTTCCAGAGACTACATCGATCCCTCTTTCCTGCACAGTGTCCAACTTTATCCAGTTTAGGCACCAGTTTCTCCCCTCTCTCTCTGAGATTAGTGATTCTAATTTAATGCACTTCCTGCAGGAATGTGTCTGCCATGAAGGAAGAGCAGATACGCTCATTTGGATGCATGACCCAAAAGGTAAGTTTACATTTAAATATGCTTATAATGTTTTGAAACACTCCAGAGCCTCATCTGAATCACTCTACAAAGTGTGTAATTCTAGAATTCAGAAAAAAGTATGCATTTTTATGTAGAAACTCATAAATGCATTTCTTCCCTTTCCTGATATACTCATGAAAATGGGATTCAGTTTGCCATCTAAATGCCCCTTTTGTAATGATAATGACTATATTGATCACTTTTTAATGACTGTACTGTAGCTAGAGATTTATGGTCTGACTTCCACTGTATGGTTGGAATCAGAAACCAAAATTTCCCTACACTATGGAGCAGACTCTCTTTTTACTGGTCTTATCAGGAGACTACAAAACTGCATTTTACTCTATTTCACATCATCCCTAGTTTTGTATGTTGGTTTCTATGGAAATCTAGAAATGCTAGGATTTTTGAGGACATTAATCCATGCCCAGTCACTTTGAAACTTGCAATTAGAAATTATATCTTTCAAACTTTTTGTGCAAGGCCTTTCTATATTACTAATGCTTTTGATAAAGAGCTATCTGGACTTGGATTTTTACCTATACATGCCAGACCACCTAGTCCTATTATACTCCCATTCAAATGGTCCCCCCACTGCATGGCCTAAAAGTCAATGTTGATGCCTCTTGGAACCAATACAAAAAAGATGGGATTGGCATTGTTATTAGGAATTGTGCAGCTTCTGTTGTCACATTATATGCATATCTCATTGATGCTTCTACTCCATTAGAGGCAGAAATTCAAGCTATTGCAAAAGGTTTCCAGTTGGCTGAGGCATTGAATTCCCATTATATGCTTGAGTCTGACTGCTCTCAGGCAGTTAAGGCTATACAAGATTCAAACAGCTGCCCTTGGCTCATGTTGAATCTTGTATACCCTTTAATGCCGAAGGCTGCTCTAGTCTCTCATATCTTAAGGGAGGCAAATGCTCCAGCTGATGCCTTGGCTAGGATGGCCTACTCAGACCAGTCCTCAAGATCATATACATACCAACAGCTGCCTCAGAGAATTAAAGGCCTTCTGAACCTTGATTCTCTAGGAACTCCCTCCCTCAAAATAAGCTTGAATAGGTGCTACTGACATATGCCTCCTGTGCAGGTGAACACAGATCACTCTAGGATCTCATCAAGGCACTCAGACTCAAATCCATTCAGCACAATCCTCTCAAGGCTACTCCAAGTTATATTATTTAGTAGTTAGTGCTCCTCTTCAGTTTCTTTTCCATTTCTGGGGTCGAATTGTGTTTTGCGTTGTCAATTAACTAACAGGTCCTGGAAAATGCGGAATTTTTACTTAAGAGTGTAGTTTTTGGATTTCCAGATTGTATCTACTGGAATCCCAGTTTTGGAGCATTATTTGCTCAGGAGGTTTCCTCCATCTTTGTAAGTCATCCATTGGATGCTAACTTTTATGCCTATTTGGGCTATTATATGGGTCAGGGAGGCCCAATATATCTCCCACCACCTAAGGGTGGTACATGTTTTAAAAAAATTGATCAATTTACAGTCCGGGGCCATTATTCAACTCCTTGTAAGGTCATTTGTAATTTCCTATTTATTTTTTATTTTCATAATTATATGTAATAAAAAAATTTTAAATAAATAATGTTGGGGAAATACCATATACAAATATGGGATTATTTTTTCAGAAAATGCATTTTAAATTAAATTTCTTTTTTTTTAAAATATAACTTGAAAAGTCAAAATTCAATCAATTTTCAAATTCTCTTAAAAAAAAATATACATATCTAATGTATATATAAAAACAACTTCATAACACCCTTACATAAACTTGATTTTTAAAACATATATAGCTCTGGGGTTATAAATTGATCAATTATTTTTTAATTAAATCGTCAATGACGGGGTTTTAAGGGTGTTCTCCCTTTTCTTTTAAGAACAATATCAGTTGTCAAAATAGGCTTACAATTTGTTGAGATTAGGAGAAGTGTCTAAGAATATAACTATCTAATTCTTCTCCGTACTCATGGCGGTAACACCATACTCAGGGCAGCAGATTACAAACTAACAGATTTTCTTCCTCCTCCTGACTATAGACACTTCACCAATGTACAACATTTTAGGGATCCAAAGAATTCACCCTCTCAGTTAACAGTGTCAAGACAGCCGGTTCTATTAAAATAAAGACTCTCTACCTGTACCCCTCAATCACGTTGCGGTGGTCCCAGGGTAAAAGGGAGTTCGTTATTGTGTTTAGGGCTTACAGTAGAGTAATTAATAAGCATACCAGACTTACATCTAGCCATGAAAACTAAAAAAGATTCATCTAGAACTGTAACTACAGATTGCCATATGGATTTCTCCTTTAGAGGTGATATAGTCCATCATCAAGAAAAGAAATAAATCACAAAAACCCTGTATCTAAGATCAGAAACCAAAAATAAAGGAAATAAAGGAAAAAAGAAAAAAGATGTAAAACCACCTTCTCAGTCTAATTGTTTAGGTTATAAATTGATCAAATTTATTTGTTGGATCTATAAATAATACAATTTATATGTTGGGGTTAAAAATTATTCTTTTAACATTTGTTGGGGCCATAAAAATCCAATTAAGCATAATGTTTTGCAACTATTTATGAATGACCAAAACATTCTTTCACATTATTATATAGGTTAAGTATCTTCAGACTTCTGATATCAATATATATTCTTAAATCTCCTATAACATTATAAAGTTGATTTTATTTGATTCTTGATATACTAAAACCTATAATCGCAGCGCCAATTAGTTTATTTAAATCTGTTAAATCTGTAGTTAGAATGGAAGGTCACATATCAAAGTATCAACTAAAACTGGAAGGATATATATCAAAGTTTGGATGCCTAAAATAATCAGAAAGGTTTAGATTCAAATTAAGTAGTTTTTTATAAAACGGAAATAACATGTACGTTTTTTTGGAAAATAAATAAAACAAAGCGAGCAAGTTGTGGTTATATATGAAAATCTGAAGAAACTAAATAGGAGGAATATATGAAAATTCTATCCGCCGGAATATGGTGATCTTGTGGTGGTTATGTGGTGGTTTTAATCAAAACTACGAAGTTTAATATTTTTTAATTTATATATTTACCGGAGCAATAACTCTTCTAGTTCCCTTTAGGAATAACAATTTCTCTTAAATAATATAATATAAATCCCCGTAAAATCACAACATCACTATAATACTACGTAGTTTTAGTTATAAAATCAACACAACACTGCTACAAAACTACGTAGTTTAGTTAATATTTATAATAAATATTATTTTATGTCGTAATTCTTTGCTACTCAATATATATATACATAATAAAAGAATCAGAAAACAGAGTATTAGTTAAAATAATCTCTAGTATTCTACCTGCTCGTTGACTATGGGTGATTCATCCAAATAACCATAATGGTAGCTGTCTTGGGTATTTGGACTAGAAGAAACAAGCTTATATATGATAACAAAAATTTCAGCACTTTGACTAAATACCAACAAATCATTAGACAGGTTTCACATATATTTACTGCATTTCCATTAATTGGTAATCCTGAGAGGAATCATTTCATAGTTGAGATTGGTCTGGCTCCATTCATTAACAGGAAAAGGCCTAGACCTAATAATGGATTTAAAATTAAGGTTGATGCATGTTTTAGAACTGATCGCAATACATGCATTGGAATTATTGTTATGAATAAATATGGAGAAGTGATACAAATGTCTATGGTACATACTGTGTGCTCTTCTTCAACTCATGCTGAGATTTCTGCTATCAAACATGGATACCTTTAAGGATCTGAACTGAATTTGGATGCATTTCAAGTGGAGTCAGATTGTCAGATTGCTGTAAGAGGCATCCACAATCCAAATTCCATTGATTGGGAATTCTACACTCAATTCTATGAACTCAACAAATTGATAGATGCACATCACCTCACACACATATTTAGGGAGGTCAATTATGCTACAGATTATATTGCCAATATGTGTATAGAGCAACTCAGTATGTCTCCTCCAAAACTTAGGGCCATAATCCAGTTAGAAAAAACGGGTATTCCTAATATCAGGTTTAGTTTGCATTAAATTTTGCATGGATGTTGTTGCTGCTGCCTTTTTCTTTTTCCTTGCAGGAGTGAGGATGAAGGATGAGAGCCCCACAGAACCTCAACACAGACTCAATGATGAAGGATGCAAATCCATCAACTACAGATGGACAACATCACAGCAACCTGGAACTGCACATGCTATCTTATTGAGCATTAAATTTGTATATACAGACATATACTAATGGAATTTCTACTTTCAAAATCATTCGGGTGGCAGAGTTGTGCTTCGGTCTTTGTTGACTCGACCACTAAATTGCTCCCCGTTTCAGCTTTTTGGAAGTAGGAAAACATAGTCCATTAATCTGACTGAAATGAATAGCTAGATATATTCACTATTCTTTTGGAAGCTTAGATGCTTCTGCAGCTTTTGCTGTATCTTGTAAAACTACAATGGCTTAAGTCTTTTATTAATGGTTTTGTGAGTCAAATAAAATACCTCCACCAATGGTGGTTTAATCTTTTAAAAAAAGACTATGGGTGATTCCACCTTTATTGTGTGAGATTGCTTGTTGACTCTTCCCGTGACTCTGCCACCATGGGGAAGTCGAACAAGAAGAAATAGCAACAACGACAGGTAGTCCTTACTCGTGAGGTGACTCAAAATTTGGCGAAAAGGCTTTCAGAGGAGACCAATGAGAAGGAGACCTACGATTACCTGGAACGGCGAGATGTGGAGCTTGCGGGATTGAAGGAACTCTGCACACCGATCCAGTCGCTGATTGGAGAGGACACGTCGCCCCAGGTTGTGTAGAAAGATGTGAAAATTGGGGATCTGAAAACAGGTGATGGGGAGTTTAATGAGGAGTAACCTATCGCCAAGCCGAAGGTTACGATCTGGGGCCAATCTCTTTGAAGAGCAACAAGAGGAGGTAAAGTTCTATCACCCTGAGCTTGTATATGGTGTTCCAATGGCTAGAATCCCTAAGATTGAATTTGAAAATAGTCTAAGAAAATGGGAAGTTGTTACTATCTGTAAGGTTATAGGAGGACACTCCCGACTTATTGTTGTTGAAGCTTTCTTTAGGAGAGTTTGGAACACACAGGTGAATAAGGCTGGTAGGTTAAGCCTGGGATTTTTATGGTGAAATTATGTTCAAAACCACAGAGAGATAGGGCGGCTGAGAAGGGAATGATGTTGCTAGATAGCAAACCAGTTCTAGTTAAACCTTGGAAACAACACATGGACTTTGATGCTTTGGACTCGGTGCCAATTTGGATTCAGCTTCCTGGATTGGATATTGTATATTGGAAACCTAGCATCTTATGTAGGCTGGTTAATACTGGATGAGACTACAATGGGAATGGATAGATTGAGGTGTGCTAGAGTCTTGATTGACATGAAGATTGGTGCTCAATTGCCAGAAAAGATCCCATACATAGATGAGAATGATGTGGTTCAACATCAAGTTGTTACCTGTGAGTGGAAGCCTGTGCAGTGCAATAAGTGCCAGACAGTTGGTCATAGAGAAGAAGATTGTAAATGGAGGCCTAGAGCTGAACAACAGATCAAGAAAAAGGTGCTTTAACAACATGTCACTGAGCAATCTGGCTTAACAACATCATAGTAATATTTCCCTCTATTCTTCACCTTGCAGCAACAGTTTATCCACTGATCCCCCATATTTAAAATGGACACATCATAGTAGTCAGCCCTCCAAGCAACCCATACTCTCCCAGTGCCTGCAAATTCTATAATATGTGGATTTCATCCCCTCAGTTTATGGATTTGGTAAGGCTCACTTGGAAGCAGTATAAGATTGATGATATCTCTGACTTTTATAGAGTGCGTGTGATATTGAAAATCACCCTAAACAAACTAAACAAGAAGGAGTTCTCTAATATTGATAAACGAGCTGCAGTGACACAAAAAGACTGGGAACAGGTGCATGATATTTGGACCACTGATCTTGGTAATGTTACACTTCAGACACAAGAGAGAGATGCAAAGAAAACAGCAGAAGAGTTGGCTGATGCTGAGTTCTTATTCTTGCAGCAAAGATTAAAAGAGCTCTGGTTGAAGGATGTAGATAGGCCAACTAGAGTCTTTTATGCACAATAAGGAAAAGACAATATATGAACCATATTGTGACTCTCATGGATGTGGACACAGTGGTAGAGGGACAGGACCAGATAAAGAAGCATTTGATTGGCTACTGTAAAAAAACATCTAGGAATGAGTTCCCTGTGAGGAGAATTGATCCATTGGTGGTCAAACATGGAGCTGTCTTGGGAGTGACAACAGATACAACTCATCCAAGAGGTTTCAAATAAGGAGATTTGGTTGGCCTTGTAAAGTATTGGTTCTAACAAAAGTCCTGGTTTTGATGGATACTCTAGCCAGTTTTTCAAGGACACATGGTCAATAGTTGGGGAGGACTTCAAGAAGGGGATTATGAGCTTTTTCAAAGGGGCACCTTTACCTGAGGAATTCAATAGGGTACTTTTAACCTTGATCCCCAAAGTTGGTCAGCCCTAGAGAGCCCATGAGTACATGCCTATCTCATGTTGCTCAGTCATCTATAAGGTGATAACTAAAAATCTAAGTATCAGGTTTGGGGAGGTACTGCCACTATCTCATGTTGCTCAGTCATCTACAAGGTGATAATTAAAATTCTAAGTACCAGGCTTGGGGAGGTACTGCAACTGCTGATCAATTGTAATCAAGGTTCATTTGTCAAAGGCGGGAACATCACACACAAGATCATGCTTACTCAGGAGCTCTTGAGCAGGTACAATATTGCAGGTGATCCCTAGTTGTATAAGATTGGCATCCAGAAAGCTTTTGATACCATTAGTTGGGACTTCCGATTCAAATGGTTAGCTGCTCTGAAACTGCCAAGCCTTTTCATTGAGTGGATCCAGAATTGTGTCTTTAATACCAATTTCTGCCCCTCACTTAATGGTACCTACACTGATCATTTTGAGGACAAACAGGGTGTAAAACAAGGGGATCTCATCTCCCCTTTGCTATTTGTTTTTGGGATGGAGTACCTCACAAGGCAGCTTACTCTTGCCATGTTACAGAAGACCATGTAATACCATTAGAGATGCTATAGGGTGGGAGTTCATAGCATCGTTTTTGTTGATGATCTCTTAATCTTCTGCAGAGCTACTCAACAATCTATGAAGGGGGTCAAGCAAGTTTTGCAGGAATTTAAGTACACTACAGGACTGGCTATTAATGAAGCCAAATCTGAAGTGTACTTCTCCAAAATGCCACCTATGGAAAAAAATATGCTGGCTACTACACTGAATGTGGTAATGGGAGAGTTTCCTGTCAAGTATTTGGGATACCTATCTCTACTGGAAGATGGACCAAAGCTACATTTGAAACTCTGATAGACAGAATTGCAGGTAAACTCAACTCTTGGAACTCTAGAAAATTGGCATATCCAGGAAGGGTGCAGATGATCAACTATATTCTGCTTGGAATGGCTAGTCATTGAACTAATGTTTTCAAGATCCCAGAGAGTATATACACTACCTCTGGGGTAAGGAGGAGGGAAAGAGGAAACTCGTTCTAGTGGCATGGGAAACACTCTGCATTGCAAAGAATAGGGGAGGAGCTGGTTTGAGGGACCCATCTCTTTGGAATGATGCTTCCTTGTGTAGACTAGTCTGGGACCTGTGCAGTAAAAAGGATATTCTCTGGGTGAGGTAGATTCAGGCTTATTACCTTAAGCAATCGGATACCCTTACCCTACCAGGGAAGTGCACCTCACCATAGTGGGACCTGGAAGACTTTGGTATAAATGAGGGATGGAATTCTACTTGTTATGAGTAGCTGTTTGAGCAAGAATGGAAAATTCAACACAAGGGCAGCTTATAACCATTTCAAGGGGGTCAAACATAAAAAATCTATGGAATCTACAGTTTGGAGGTCAGGCTTGCAGACACTCATTCTTCCTTTGGATGCTGCTTAAGGGAAGACTCTCCACTATTGCCAGATTACAGTAAATAGGTATGATCCTTCACCAAAGAAACACATGTTGTTATGTGGTGCACAAGGAGAAACAGTCCAGCATATATTCTTGTATTGCCCTTACTCAGAGGAAGTGGGGAGTAGGTCTGTACATGAGCCGGGTCAACCCGGAAAAATGGCCCGGACCAGGACCGGAATTGGTGGCCCGGACCCGGATTTTTTGCCTTTCGGGCCGGGCCCCGGGCCACCATTTTTGTCCATTCCGGGTTCCGGGCCGATGCGGGTCAAACCCGGATTTTTCCGGGTCAACCCGGGAGCCCGGTTACACATCATAGATTTGCAATTATTATACATAATTAATCTTGTTCTAGTGGTAAGACTTGCCATTTTGTTGTATACAACCAGAGTTCAAATCTCACAAAAACTAATATTTTTGTGTTTTGTTTTTAAAATAAATTTAACATCCGTATATATTTATTAATCATACAATTTATTAACAAAAAGAAGTGTGGTGTAGTGGTAAGGAGATTGTCACACAATGTTTTATAGTTTGATTCTTAACGAAATCACTCTTTTTGTAAAAAAAAAATGTAATAGAGGTTGTAACCGGGTCAACCGGTCCGATCTGGGTCAATCCCGGAATAATTCCGGACCGGGTCCGGTTCAATAAGTAGTCCAACCGGGCCGGGCCCCGGTCCAAGGTTTTTAGATATTCCGGGTCCGGGTCATTCCGGATCCGGGCCGGGTTGACCTGATTGTACAGCCCTAGTGGGGAGAATGTTTCGATTATGCTTGGGGAGGAATATGAGGGCGCTCAAAAGGCAAATCAAGAGCTTGGCCATGAGGAGATCCATAAGAAAACTTCGTTGGCTAGTAAGTGTTCTATACCATGTTTGGCTTGAAAGAACATGATGATCTTTCAGGGAGTAAAAATGACAACTGAGAAGCTCCAACTCATGATTTCTATTGAATATGAGCAAGTAAATAAGAGGAGGGGTGCAGTTTTTCTTGCATTATATCTCTGCTTTATTTTGTAATGTTTTATGTTGGTTTAGTAAGACTAGGGTTGCGTTTGGTTAGCATGGTTTTTGGAAAATCAGGTTTTTAGGAGTCCAGAACTTGAAATTTCTGTTTGTTTCACGCAGATTTTGCAAAGTCTAAATTCACCCCAACAGTTGTGCTTTATTACTGTTCAAGTCTAGAATTTATATCCAAAACCAAAGCCAAAATCCCGACTTTCTGTGGTTCTCGTCCCCAAACTGCATAGACCAAAATCCCAAACTCCCCGAGCAGTTGTGCAGCTCCCGCCCGTGGTCCGTCCCACCGCCGTCCCTCCGCCCCCGCGCCGACGTCAAATTGGCCGTGTTCCCGCTGGCGACGTCTCGCTGAACGCCGTCCCGCCGGGTCCTCGGTCAACGGCATATCGCAGGCGCCGTTGCTTGTTTGTCGCCGCCTGTCTGCACCCCTTCCCTCCCCCGTCGCATCCCTGGTCGCCGTCCCGCCGACGTCTTCCTGCATGCCTTCCTTCCCTAGTCGCCGTCCCGCTGCCTTCCCTGGTCGCCGTCCCGCTGCTCCGGCTCAGACTGAGTCACATAGAAAAACAGCGCTTTCACTCTTCCGATACTGCAGGCGCTGCTGGAAGCCCTCAGGTTTTCTTTGCCTGTATTTTATCTCCAACCAGGTAGTTTTTCTTTGTGTGAACGCATGACTATGGCAATATTTTTGAATGTATAATAAAGAAAGGGTAAAGAAATGATTTTGCTGATAAAGAATTAGGGTGGCAGATTTGTCAAAATAGGTTCGAAGCATTGCTCTGTTTGGATGATTGTCATCTCTGATGAGGTGTTGCTTTCAGTGCAATTGTATTGCTTATAGTTACAAGGTATCTTTTTGTGTCTTGCACCGGCTGGATGGAACTGTTTTTAGATGCATTTTTTATGGCGTTGAATGCTTAAATATTGGTCAAATGGATATAGAACTTTGTATACAGAAAAGAAACAGCCTTTCTAATAAAAACTGGGAATACAAGAGTGATATGTTTGGACAAATCCTTGAAGTAATGTAGAGTTGTAGCCTTGTATTGATTGCAAGGTGATGTTCAAACTGTCTGTAAAATAGCAGATTAGACAAATCACAGAACAGATTGTTGTGTTGAGTAAGTTGGATCATCCCAATGTAATAAAGCTGCAAGGCCTTGCTACTTCAAGAATGTACTCTAGTCTATATTTAGTATTTGAGTACATGGACCTGCGGCTCCTGCGCAATGAACATCGACGGCTGCAACGGGCTGGCGTGCTTGACGAAGATCGAATCCTCGCCGTCCGTTCCCACCATGATCACGCCGCTACCGCATATGTTCGTGATTAAGGACCTGGTGGTGGATATGACCAATTTCTACAACCAGTACAAGTCGATTGAGCCGTGGCTGAAGCGGAAGACGCCGGTGGAGACCCCAGGGAAGGAGATTCTGCAGAGCAAGAAGGATAGGGCGAAGCTTGATGGCATGTATGAGTGTATTCTCTGTGCTTGTTGCAGTATTTCCTGCCCTAGCTACTGGTGGAACCCTGAGAGCTATATCGGCCCCGCTGCGCTGCTTCACGCCAACAGGTAATCAATTCATGCTTGAATTTTAAATTCTGTACTGATTAGATTGCTATTTAGGCACTGTTTTCGTGTAATTGTTGTAAAATTGAACTGGAAGCTTAATTATGTATACACATTTGGTGAAAAATGATGGTATGAATAGGAGTGTAGGACTGAAATGAGCTGAATTTTATCAATTTTTTGTCAGATTATGGTGAACTAGGAGCCAGGGCTATGTATTTTACGATGCTCTATTCGGGGTTTGTTTAACGAGGTGTTGTTTAGAATGTTGAAATGAAAATGTGGATGGCTATCTTCTTTGTGTTTTCTTGAATGTTGAAATGATAATGTGGATCGTTATCTTCTTTGTGTTTTGTTGGCTGCTTGTTGGGGAATTTCTGGTTTTGATGCTTTTCTTTCGGTGTGATTGTTGCTTGCAGTTGCAGGTGGATAATGGACAGCCGTGATGAGTACACGAAGGAGCGGTTGGATGCTGTGAACGATGAGTTCAAGATTTACAGATGCCAAACGATCTTGAATTGTGCAAAGGCTTGCCCGAAGGGACTGAATCCGGGTAAACAGATTCAGAATATCAAGAAACACGAGCTCCTTGGTCCCTAGAGAATGTGTAGTTCTTGAATTGTGTCTGTACTTTGAATCTTTTACAAATATGGATGGCCGTATCATTGAGAGATCTAAATAGAAGTTTACAGAGAAAATAATTTGTGCAGAGCGAGTGTGACCTGCTTTCTGATTTTCGCTTCATTTATACTAGGAAGTTGGAACAAGTTTTCTTGTGCATCCTTTCATTTCTTTTGGATCTTTATTTATCCACTTCGGTGTGTTCACTGATTGCTGAACAAAAATTGTTCATTTCATAGCGCTATTTCCGTATGTATTTTGAATAATACGTAATGAATATGCAACGCGCATTACAAGGGTGATAATGAACGTCAAAGTCATCGAAAATTAACGCAAAAAAATGCCTTGTTTTATTCAAATTATCGTTATGATGAATAATTTAAAAATTAAATTACGAAACAAAATTTAAATCAACGCAAACCAAACAAGTTTTAAATTTTATAATTATAAAATGAAAATCAAATCAAATATGGTTTTTGTTTTGGACTTGCAAAATCCTGACGAACCAAACAAGATTTTTGTTTTGGACTTGCAAAATCCTGACGAACCAAACAAGGTTTTTGTTTTGGACTTGCAAAATCCTGACGAACCAAACAAGGTTTTTGGAAAACCAGACTCTCAAAAACCCAAAACAAAATCCAGACTCTCAAAAAGCCAAAACAAAATCCAGACTCTCAAAAAACTTGCGAACCAAACACACCCTAGGAGTGAAGGCCATACATACATTGTAAAAACCTTTTTTTATCAATATATACAACCTTCTGTAAAATAAAATAAAAAATCTCTAGTTTCGATTTTAAGAAAATAAAAAATAGTCTAACATTTCCCCTTTTACTGCTTTTATATTGGTAAAAAAAAGAAGAGCGACGGAATAAAATGGTGCTCAGTGCGCCTCTCTCGCTCCAGTTTTCGTTCATTCTTTCAAAACCCTAAACCCTTTGGCAACTGAAAACACAGAGGCAGCCATGGCAGGGGACCTCAAAATCTCGGAGATGAAAGACCTGACTCGAATTGAACGGATAGGCGCACACTCCCACATCCGCGGCCTTGGCCTCGATTCCGCGCTCGAGCCCCGCGCCGCCTCGGAGGGCATGGTGGGCCAGACCTCTGCTCGGAAGGCCGCCGGAGTCATTGTCAAGATGGTTCAGGAGGGCAAGATCGCCGGAAGAGCGGTCCTCCTCGCTGGAAAACCTGGCACTGGCAAAACTGCCATAGCTATGGGGATGGCCAAATCCATAGGCCCAGAAACCCCTTTCTCCATGCTTGCTGGCAGCGAGCTCTTCTCCCTGGAGATGTCCAAGACGGAGGCTCTTATGCAGGCTTTTAGGAAGGCCATCGGAGTTAGAATCAAGGAAGAGACGGAGGTGATTGAAGGAGAGGTGGTCGAGATCCAGATTGACCGCCCTGCGGTGGCCGGAGCGGCGTCGAAGACCGGGAAGATGACGGTCAAGACTACGGAGATGGAGACTGTTTATGAGCTGGGTGCTAAGATGATTGAGGCCCTTGGGAAGGAGAAAGTCCAGAGTGGAGATGTGGTTGCCATTGACAAGGCTTCTGGCAAGATTACTAAGCTTGGAAGGTCATTCTCAAGGTCTAGGGAGTATGATGCCATGGGTCCTCAGACAAAGTTTGTGCAATGCCCGGATGGAGAACTTCAGAAGAGGAAGGAGATTGTGCATTGCGTAACTCTCCACGAGATTGATGTGATCAACAGCAGGTTACTTTCTTATTTTGATTCCATGTTTTTTATATAAAATCTATTATTTAGTGAAGCACGTCTGAGAAACTTAATGTATGCTTTGAAGAATGCATATTTTGGGATGGGATGGGATAGGATTTTCTGAAATGTCACTGGCTGATGATACATGTTTCTTAAGTGGTTCTTACTGAAATATTGTTATACAAGCTGCTTCATGTTTACATCATTGTGTTTCTAGTAACTTGAAGATTATGTGGACTTCTTCCTGCACTATCGTTATACAAGGTGTTTGAGATTTACATCATTGTGTTTCTTGTGACTTGATGATTTTAAGTGGACTTCTTGCTAAAATATCAATATACAATCTGCTTGAGATTTTACATCATTGTTTCCGAATAACTTGAATATTAAGTGGGCTTCTCAAGCTGCTTGAGATTTACATCATTGTGTTTCTATTACTTGAAAATTGACATGCCTTGTTGCGCTCTGTCTCAGTATATGTATGTTATGTTGTTCGTTGAGTTATAATTATTTCTAGATACCACCGTTTAAACCTAATTTATCACATAGGTTGCTGGGATGCCTTTTAGAAATGGTTTTCTTTGTTATACCAAGTGGAAACTCATTTCTATTGCCTTGGTTTTTTTGTCAATAATAATGTCAGGACTCAAGGCTTTTTAGCTCTCTTCACGGGTGATACTGGTGAAATCCGCGCTGAAGTGCGGGAGCAAATTGACACCAAGGTTGCAGAGTGGAGGGAGGAAGGAAAGGCTGAGATTGTGCCCGGTGTTCTTTTCATTGATGAAGTACACATGCTTGACATTGAGTGCTTTTCATTCCTGAATCGGGCCCTAGAGAATGATATGGCACCGATTTTGGTGGTTGCTACCAACAGAGGCATCACAACCATCCGTGGAACCAACTACAAATCCCCACATGGTATTCCACTCGATTTCCTTGACCGCCTTCTCATCATCTCCACGCAGCCTTACACACAGGAGGATATTGGGAAGATTCTGAGCATCAGGTGCCAAGAAGAGGAGGTTGAAATGGCTGATGATGCAAAAGTGTTGCTTACCAAAATTGGAGTTGAGACTTCGCTGAGATATGCCATTCACCTGATAACTGCTGCTGCATTGGCCTGCCAAAAGCGCAAGGGGAGGATTGTGGAGTTGGTGGATATCAGCCGAGTGTACGAGTTGTTTTATGATGTGAACAGATCAACTCAGTACTTGATGGAGTATCAGAGCGAGTTTATGTTTAACGAGGTTCCTGCTGGTGATGGAGATGATGAAGAAGCCAACGCCATGGTCCCCTAAGTTTATTTTGTGCTTGTAATCTAGTATTCAATAACCTTGTATTCTTGAATGTAAGATAGCACTGAACTGGAACTGCAGGTACGTGGTTTGATTCTGGATTGATAATGATCAACATTTTCATCACTTTTTTATTCTCAATGATTTTACAAACTCTAATCTCAAACTGAAGGAAGTGCTAAAAGTGGTAAAAAACTTTGTAAACTATTAAAGCCAAATCTGTGTTATGGCAAGCAGCAACAGGTTCTATGGTTGGTATACCAAACAGCAATAATGTAGAAACTATAGCTGCACATACAGATCATAATACACAAATGTCTGCTAAGCCTGAAATGTCTGCTAAGCCTGAATGCAACCGATTCTTGAATGTAATAACCTTATATAAATATATAAAATCTATATTACCGTTAATAGGACAACTGTATATGCTGAATGAAGATTTCACACAAACTTAGCAAAGATACAGTGTTTAAATATATAAAATCTATATTACCGTTAATAGGACAACTGTATATGCTGAATGAAGATTTCACACAAACTTAGCAAAGATACAGTATTCAAGTATCATCTGTGCTTATAATGACAAAACCTTAAAATCCCATATTACATCAGGAAAACCCCTAAGAATTAGCTGAAACTTCAATGAAGCCAATTCAAGCAAGGAAACTGGACAGCTGCAGCAAACAACCGCTCATCACAGCACCGGCAGAACAATCTTAGATGCTCGACATCAAACTGATACTAATAGGGATAATTAGGCCTTTATGCGAATCAAGAATGAACCTGTTCATCAAACACAAATTTTGCAAAATGCACAACTACTTATATACCTTGGCCAATATAGAGGATAAGGAAAGGAAAGGTACTAAGCAAGAGTGACTCACATGCAGGAAGGTTGGTGGTATCTGCAGAAACAGCACAAGGGATCCCCAAATTTGACAGGGCGCCCCTAATGATTCCACATGGAAAGTAGAGATGCATGCCTATAGCTTGGGTAGATCTATTCTCAGCCATAGCAGCAGGATCTTGGACAGAACCGGACATCTCCAACGATGGATCCATTGACACACGAGATAGCCAGCGAAACTTGTTATCTTGCAATACAAAAGTACCCTGGAAAGAGAGAGTCTTTTATTACACAAGCTTCTTGTATGAAATAAGCTTTACACTATTCGATTCTCCTTACTTACTCGATGATTTGTCTTTAGGTTGTCTATCTGCTTCTTAAAGACCTCAAACCAGAAGTCCTTGCAAATATATTTGATTGCCTCAAGGTGATCAGTAAACCTTGGTTTGTCCATAGTGTATCTGTATTAAAAGATGCATAAATGTAAGCAGCCTTGCTATAATAGATAAATGAAGCTCTCCGAGAACACAATGGCCTGGCGCAAAGACTAATTTGTTGTTTTTCTAATCATATTATCATACAAAAACATGACACTTGCTTGCTCTACAAAATAAGGATTAGGAAAACACAACTGCTAGGAGTAGAAATCGAAGAGCGGTAGATATGAGGCAACATCAAAAGCACATATATATTGCTAACAACTTCATGTAGTAATATTTATCACCTATATTGGCTTTGCATTGTTTTATGAAACAGTTGAAAAGTTGCAGGATATATTTACCTATTTATTGATAGTCCCTGGGAAGATAACAAAAGCCCAAACATGCATATCATTACCAAGCAGTTCTGTTTAATCTGTTTCAATAATGCCATCATACCAAAACGGTGCCATGAAAAAAGAGCAGTTGCAAAGCGACAACAGCACTAGCTACAACTTCATGTACTAGCAACATGCGAACAAATACACTGAAATGCTAATACATAACAAAGCTGTAGAAACATATTCACCTAACCACTGATAGTCCTTTGGGGAAAAGAAACAAAAGACCTAACTCATACATGTCAATCAGTTGATCATCTCATAAAAAAACGGTGCAATCGATTATTGACAGAGAGTAGTACAGAGTGAAATCACCTTTCGGAGAGCTGGTGGCCGACTTGAAAACCGATGGCTTCGATCCGGCGGGCGGCCAATTCAGGTTTATTGGCGTAGAATCCATTGCTGTAAGAAGATACCACTTCTGTGAGGAGACTCTCTACGCAACTCTCCGAGACTTCTCTCACCATTGCTCTTCGACCAGAATCTGGTTTGACCAGGTTTGCTGCGGTGAATTGGGGATCGCTTTTCGGCCGTGAGAAGTTTTTAGCCGTTCCAGATTTACTTCCGCATTGGAATATTTATGACTAGGGGGCAATCTGTCCATGGTTATTTGGCCCGCCCAAACCCGCTAGGGTATGTAGAAAATAAATCCACCCACTAAATAAATGGGCTATGGGCGGGTTTTGGACTGAATTTAATTTTTCGGTCTTGGAATACCCATTGGACGCCCATCAGCCCTAATGATGGGGTCCATGATTAAAACCCATATAGTTAAAATAGTAATCCATCGCGTATCATCGACCTTTTTCCCTCTGTAACTCACCCAACAAAGCTTCACCGGCGAGATCACTCCTCCGGCGAGATCAGCTCAGCTCCTCCGGCGAGATCAGCTCAGCTCCTCCGGCGAAATTGGGTACCCTAGAAATTGTTATCCATACTTATATATGTTTGTTTGGCATGAAATATTTTGCTTTCAAACTAGTATATAATTTGTGTTCATCTGTGAGGAGTAGGAATGCACAGAGGATTTTTATGCTCTTGGTGCTGACTGTTTCGTTCTGGGCAGTGCAGAAGGTGGTGTTCTTGGACAATTGGAAGACTGGATACAGAATTCACGCTTACTGGCCATCAAACCGGAGATGAGTAGCAGTTTGTAGGAGAAGGTCGATGGTGGATGCTCAATGCCCTACTCTATGTACTGGTTCGATTTCTCCGAGTTATAGTTGACTAGTTACTAGTTTCCGGCATTATGTTATGTATAAGCATGAAACTCTTTGTTGCAAATTTTCCTATTCAGCTACAATGTTTGTATTTGGCTTAGTTCTGATGTGGTTTTTACTTCTTGTACTTGTAGGGACTACAAACATGTTTGGTGGCATTGTTATCATGGTATGTACCCCGCTTCTATGAATGTAGAATTAGGATTTGTTACCACGATCCCAGGCTAGTCTGGGATTAGTATGAATGTCAATACGTTGGAAGTTCTGATTATATTATAATTACTAATTATGCATGATATATTCTTTCTGATCTAATATTTAATTGAGGCTTAACAGCTATGCATATAAAAATAGCTATGAATTTATAAGCCTTCAGCTGTCATGATTTTCATTTTAAATGCCCTTTGTTTTCTTTTTCTTTTTTTATCGTCTGAAAACGACTTCTGACTGAACAGCTATCGAGTTTTCGGTTCTCTTTAGTGCTCAAAAGTAGTGTACGATAAATATGTTTTTGAGTAAGATGGATGTCTGTCTATGCATACAAATCAAATAGAAAAGGACACGTGCTATGTAAAACATTGCCACTTCTTTTTTCCATTGTTTGATTTTATTTTATGAATGCAAACTTACTGAGTACAAATGTAGTTTCAGATGGTTTGAACGTGCTGAAGAAACTTATATAAAAGTTCCCTTCCTTGGAGCTGTATCTCATCTGACACTGGCCATTTCACCCTTCTGCATAGTATTTGCTGTTGTGTGGGCAGTTTATCGACATCTCTCTTTTGCTGGGATAGGTCAACATATCCTTGTAAGTAAATACCAAATATTGTGTTTTCTGGTGATCTATGTACTAACTGTCTTGTCTGTTACTTGATTGGTGTGCTTATAAATTGTGAAGCTCCCTTGGTATTTTGCTTTAGTTATATTCAAGCAATCAAGTTGATGGTCAGTGAATCAGAATATATATAAATAGCTTTTACTTCTGCAAAGCTATTTATTTCTGTTGATGGTCCTGAATCAGAATATATATGTTGCAGGTTGTATTTAGTAGTTTAACGAAGTCAGTATCTGCTTCTGAATGGTTTTAGTAAGGCTCCTCTTATCTTTCATATGCTATGTTGATAAATTCATTTGCAAAATGTTTCCACAGGCTGTCAAGGTTGGAGATACCATTTTCATTGGTCAATACTTGTTCACTGGAAGTGAGGCTACTTTCACCACCTGGCTTGAGGTAAACATGTCAACTAAATACCCCTTTCATTTTCTGACCCTGCAAATCAGTATTAATATTGAAACAATAGTTGTTATGGTGAAGAGCATCTACTTGTGTATGTCAAGCCATGATCTTTTACTTTTCTTACTTTGGGATTTTACTTCTGCAAAGCTATTTATTTCTGTTGATGGTCCTGAATCAGAATATATATGTTGCAGGTTGTAGGTGAGCCTGAATCAGAATTATTTGACTTCTTAGACCATCAGTGGATCATGGACAGTGAGGATTATGACCATCACTGAATCAGAATTATCAGACTTCTTAGCCTGATAAATTATGACTAAAGTGCAAAAACTATACCATTGGTCAAAATACTCAAATTCTAGATCCAACATTCAAAGTGCTCAATTTCTATAATCATACATTCTAAAAACACTCAATTTATAGATTTTGGTTAATTTCCTCCGTTAGTTCAGTTAGTTTGAGGGGTATTTTAGTAATTTATATTCTAAAAATCATACTACCCATTTTTTCTTCTCATCTCCACAAAAAAATCACTGGGTTGATCCGGGAAAAATTGGGTTTGACCTGAAACGACGCGGACCTGGAAAGTCAAACTCGGAAATTGAAAAAATTGTGATCCGGGATCCGGGCTGTAATACTAAAAATCCAAGTCCGGGTTAAAAAAATTTGGGCCGGATCAATTTTCTGGGTTGGCACACCCCTACGTTGGGCGCTAGTGAGTTGTAGAGTAAAAAGAGGAATTGAGAATTTCTGTGCGAGAGATACGAATAAAAAATGGGAAGTATGACTTTTTAGAATTTAAATTACTAAAATACCCCTCAAACTAACTGAACTAACGGAGAAAATTAACCAAGATGTAGAAATTGGGTATTTTGACAAATATTTGGTCTAGTTTTTGCACTTTAGTCAATATTTATCATTGAAGTCTCTAAATTGCCTTTTTAGTTTGACTATAGCATTCTTTTTCTTTGTATTTACCGATCTCATCTATCTATACTATACTTTAAAAGAGAGTGATTTCTAATTTTCTCATAATTTTAAAATTATTAGATAATTACACATCATCTGATCTTAATTCTTTTTCTGAATCACGTGTTCTGCGTTTCTCCTTCCCTTCCCATTTATGAACCATTATTTTTCCTTCTTGCCCTCCTCCTCTTCAATTCAGGTGCTGTTTCATCATAAATTTCCGTCCTTAAATTGCTTCATCCGACTGAAAATAAGAATGAATCGTTTCCTCCCCGTCGAAAACCCTCCTCCACCGCGGTTGCCATCGCCAACTCTACCCGATCTTCTCTCAATCTGGGCCCGCCTCACCGACATGCTCTCGCTTTACGCCGAATCGAAGCGCCCAACTGAAGCCGCGCAACTCAATGATCTGATAAACAATGAGGGATGGTGCCCTTCGGTTTCTGCTTTCAATCTCTTTCTTGAATCCCTGGGGACTTCCAGGCAGTATAAAAAGGTCCTCGAGGTGTTTTCTCGCACTGTTGATCTGGGTTTGCGGGTCGATAAGTTTAGCTACAGCAAGGCGGTGCAGTCAGCCGTCAAGCTTGAGGATTTGGAATTGGCTGTTGAGAAGGTCAAGTGTATGAAAATTACCGGGATGAAGCCTAATGCTTTTTTGTACGACGTTCTGATCGGTGGGATGTGTAAAAGGGAGAGGGTAGGTGAGGCACGGAAGCTGTTCGATGAAATGCTCCAGAGAAGAGTCCCGCCCCACTGCACTGACTGGATTTGGAGGAGGCGTTTGATATCAAGGAGAGGATGAGGGATGGAAACGTGATGCCAAATATCATCACATACAAAATGATATATCATCACATATCAGCAGCAAAAGGCTATCAAGAATGAGACGGAGATTAACAGAGCGACTAGAGAGGCTACTACGATTCCGACGATTGCTCCGCCACTGAGTTTTTTCCGATAAGATTTTCCCGCTAAACCTCACATCTAACCATTCATGCCTCAAACAGATCAGAACATGGGGTTTTAAGCACATTAGGTTCACATTATAGTCCCAAACATGAACACGAACATGTAAATATGCTACCCTAATCGATTTTTCACACGTCAAATCTCACATCTAGCCATTCATGCCTCAAACATATCAGAACATGGGGTTTTAAGCTCATAAGGTCCACATTATAGTCCCAAACATGAACACGAACATCTAAACATGCTATTCTAGCAAATTTTCATACATCAAATCTCACATCTAACCATTCATGCTTCAAACAGATCAGAACATGGGGTTTTAAGCACATAAGGTCCATATTATAGTCCCAAAATGAACACGACATCTTCTTTTTTTATATAGGAAAAATGAACACGAACATCTAAACATGCTACTCTAGCCAATTTTCATACATCAAACTTCACATCTGCCCATTCATGCCTGAAACAGATCAGAACATGGGGTTTTAAGCACAAAAAGTCCACATTATTGTACCAAACATGAACACGAACATCTAAACATGCTACTCTAGCCAATTTTCACACACCAAACCTCACATCTGGCCATTCAGGCCTCAAACAGACCAGAACATAGGATTTTAAACACATAAGATCCACATTATAGGCACACACATGAACATGAACATCTACACATGCTACAGCAGCCAATTTTTCACACACCAAACCTCACATCTAGTCATTCATGCATCAAACATATCAGAACATTGGGTTTTAAGCACATAAGGTCCACATTATAGTTCCAAACATGAACACGAACATCTAAACATGCTACTTTAGCCAATTTTCACACACCAAACCTCACATCTGGTCATTCATGCCTCAAATAGACCATAACATGGCGATTTGATTTTTGTGTGCAACCAGAGTTCAAATCTCACCAAAACTAATATTTTTGTAGTATACAACCAGAGTTTAAAGGTTAGATTTTGTAGTTTTTGAAAATGAGTAATTCATGATTATGGCTCATCTCGACACCATATTGATGGTCAGAAATGGTTAATTGATTTCGGGTCGAGCTCAAGACGAAAAATGCTGAATTTGCTGCGACTATACTTTAAAAGAGAATGCCACAACTTGCAATTTGTTTGTTGTGCAATGGTTTCACTTTCTAGAGAATGGGAAAATGAACAATGAATTATGAACAATGAACCAATGAATCTATTCATTGATTGATTTGTTATGTGAGGATTTGTTGTTTTCATGTAATTAGGGTAATCTTCTCTGATGAGGTTTAGGGTTTTAGGGTTTTTGTTAAAAATATTATCAGAGAACAGAATGGATTGACATTGATTGATAGTTTAGTTCTATGCAACAAATCTATACTACTTTGACCCTGTCCAATTCAACTTATTTGGTGCTGTGCTGATGAGTGTTGTGCTGTGCTGATGAGTGCTGAGCTGTGCTGATCAGTGTTGTGATGTGCTGATCTTGTGTTGAATAGTGTTGAAAGTGTTGAATAGTGTTCATTTGAGTTGAAGAAAAAAAACAATGTTTATTACTTAATAACTAAAAAGTTCACTTAATTAATATTATTTTTGCAAAACATAAAAATAGTGTCCATTGAGAGGTTAAATGTGTTGAGCTGAATAGGTGTTGTGTTGACCAGTGTTGTGCTGTGCTGATGAGTGCTGTGTTGTGCTGATGAATGTTGTGATGTGCTAATGAGTGTTGTGCTGTGCTGATGAGTGTTGTGCTGTGCTGATCAGTGTTGTGTTGTGCTGAAATGTGCTGCAATAAGTTGAACTGGACAGGGCCTTTGTGTAATTTGGTTTGTTTCACTTCATTTTGTAGTTGAAATATCTCAATTTACAAGTTTAGATTTTCACAATTTAAAAGCATAGTTATAGTGTTGCTGATTATTGGTATTTGATTTGTGCATTTAGTCGGACTTTCTTTTTTATACTCTGCAATTATTTCATTAAAAATTGTTAAAACTTACCCAACACCATAACGTTCCTTGAAATAAATACTAGACTTAATTATCCTCACCAATTCTTCATTTTTTTTGTAACATTAAAGATAAATTTTAAACTCTGCTTCGTAACGTTCATTGAAATAAAAACAGTACTAAATCATACTCTCCAATTCTTTATTATTTTTGTGCCAGTAATTCATGCATTATTTCTTCTTTACAGCCTCCAATTATTTCATAAAATATAATCAAAACTTAATTTAAAAACCCCCATCGTAACGCTTTCTAAAATAAAAACTGCACTTAATGATCGTCACAAATAATTTTTATTTTGTAACGGTAAAACTTAATTTTAAAACCTGAATTGTAACGTTCCCTTAAATAAAAACTGTACTTATTCATTATCACAAATTCTTTATTATAGGTTGATCCGTTTTCACAAATTATACCATAAAAATTATTAATATCTTCATTCACCGATAATATATGCATACTATATGCATACGAAATTTCATATGATTTGAAAAATGATTAAATTTTTGACAAAATTTTTTAAATGATAAAAGTTTCATAAAAGTCAAATTTAAAAAATAAAACTATACTTATTAGTATTTAACCAATTGAAACTAATGATTCTCGGGTGATACAAATATCCTAAGAAAACCCATTAAATCCACTCAAATCTAACGTCATATTGTTGTGATGTCTTTCATGGTCCAGCCAGTGTAGTTAGTTTGTGGTCAAAGAAACGTTTAGAATTCATATGAAAAATATACAAAAGAGTGAATTAATATAAAACGTTTTAATTGGCCTCCTATATATCATGGTCATATCAATGTAAATAATTGATGAGTGAATTAAAATAAAACATTTTATTGGGTTGGTATTACATTAGGTTGGTTCCAATGGATATTTAATTTGGTGTATTAATCAACATTTAATTAGTGCAACCAAAGAGATAAAAATTGGGAATTAATGAGTTGTTCATTTATTCTTGAGAAAGTCTCTGGAGAGACTGTCTATATTATAGACCAATGACTATATAGTAATAGTGTTGTAAAATAAAACAACGAGGTCCTTAATTGCAATTTACTTAAAATAGTTTCTATTCACGCGCACAATTCACTGATCCGTCACTAATCATTGGGATGCACTATTCACTGATCCGTCACTATTCACTGGGATGCACTATTCATTGGGCGACCCGCGTTATGATCTCTGCATTTGTTTCTACAAGAAAATGAGTATTTTAGCACATAAGGTCCACATTATAGTTCCAAACATGAACATGAACATCTACACATGCTACACTAGCCAATTTTTCACACACCAAACCTCACATCTAGCCATTCATGCCTGAAACAGATCAGAACATGGGGTTTTAAACACATAAAGTCCACATTATAGTCCCAAACATGAACACGAACATCTAAACATGCTACCCTAGCCAATTTTCACACACCAAACCTCACATATGGCCATTCATGCCTCAAACAGACCAGAACATAGGGTTTTAAGCACATAAGGTCCACATTATAGTCCCAGACATGAACACGAATATCTAAATATGCTACTCTAGCCAATTTTCACACACCAAACCTCACATCTGGCCATTCATGCCTCAAACAGATCAGAACATGGGGTTTTAAGCACATAAGGTCCACATTATAGTCCCAAACATGAACACGAACATCTAAATATGCTACCCTAACCAATTTTTCACACGCCAAACCTCACATCTAGCCATTCATGCCTCAAACATATCAGAACATGGGGTTTTAAGCACATAAGGTCCACATTATAGTCCCAAACATGAACACGAACATCTAAACATGCTACTCTAGCCAATTTTCATACATCAAATCTCACATCTAACCATTCATGCTTCAAACAGATCAGAACATGGGGTTTTAAGCACATAAGGGCCACATTATAGTCCCAAAATGAATACGAACATCTTCTTTTTTTTTATAGGAAAAATGAACACGAACATCTAAACATGCTAATCTAGCCAATTTTCATACATCAAACTTCACATCTTCCCATTCATGCCTCAAAAAGATCAGAACATGGGGTTTTAAGCACATAAAGTCCACATTATTGTACCAAACATGAACATGAACACGAACATCTAAATATGATACTCTAGCCAATTTTTACACACCAAACCTCACATCTGGCCATTCAGGCCTCAAACAGACCAGAACATAGGATTTTAAGCACATAAGATCCACATTATAGGCACAAACATGAACATGAACATCTACACAATTTACAACAGCCAATGTTTCTTACACCAAACCTCACATCTAGTCATTCATGCATCAAACAGATCAGAACATTGGGTTTTAAGCACATAAGGTCCACATTATAGTTCCAAACATGAACACGAACATCTAAACATGCTACTTTAGCAAATTTTCACACACCGAACCTCACATCTGGCCATTCCTGCCTCAAATAGACCATAACATGGCGATTTTAGCACATAAGGTCCACATTATAGTCCCGAATATGAACACGAACATCTAAACATGCTACCCTAGCCAATTTACACACACCAAACCTCACATCTGGCCATTCATGCCTCAAACAGACCATAATATGGGGTTTTAAGCACATAAGGTCCACATTATAGTCCCATACATGAACACGAACATCTAAACATGCTACCCTAGCCAATTTTCACACACCAAACCTCACATCTGACCATTCATGCCTCAAACAGATCAGAACATGGGGTTTTAAGCACATAAGGTCCACATTATAGTCTCAAACATGAACACAAACATCTAAACATGTTATCCTAACCAATTTTCACACACCAAACCTCACATCTGACCATGCATGCCTCAAGCAGATCAGAACATGGGGTTTTAAGTACATAAGGTCCACATTATAGTCCCAAACATGAACAAGAACATCTAAACATGCTACCCTAACCAATTTTTCACACGCCAAACCTCACATCTGGCCCTTCATGCCTCAAACAGACAAAAAGATGGGGTTTTAAGCACATAAAGTCCACATTATAGTCCCAAACATGATCACGAACATCTAAACATGCTACCCTAACCAATTTTTCACATGCCAAACCTCACATCTGGCCATTCATGCCTTAAACAGACAAAAATATGGGGTTTTAAGCACATAAGGTCAACTTTATAATCCCAAATATGAACATGAACATCTAAACATGCTACCCTAGCCAATTTTCACAAATCAAACCTCACATCTGGCCATTCAATGCCTCAAACAGACCAGAAAATGGGGATTTTATCACATAAGGTCCACATTATAGGCACAAACATGAACACGAACATCTACACATGCTACCCTAGTTAATTTTCACACACCAAACCTCACATCTGGCCATTCATGCCTCAAACAGATCAGAATATGGGGTTTTAAACACATAAAAGTCAATGTTATAGTCTAAAAGATGAACACGAACATCTAAACAAATCAAATCATCTAAACATCCAAACATGAACATGAACACCATGACGCTCAGATCTACAACACAAAACACTAACAAATCAAAAATAAAAAATAAAATTCGAGAACAAATCGACAAAGCAGGCCAAATTAAGAGATCGGGAACCTTACTTGCTATTCTGCACGCTTGAATTAACATATGAATCGGAAAACCGCCATAGATGGAAGAGATTAGGTTTTGGATTTGGGGGAGAGGAATAGGGAGCAGCGGTTCTGGAGAAATCAAAAAGTTGGGAGAGAGAATGAAAATTTCATATTTATATCAATCATATTTCACAAAATTGCAAAAAGACCCCCGCGTATTAAGTTTCTTTTCAACCAAGCTCTCGCACATTTTTTTCCTTTTTCATCAGTCCCGTCTATAATCTGGACGGTCTCTTTTGAGAATTTCTATTCTTTGGTCATACTAATTTGTTCTGCATTATGCCTTCTTTTTGTTTTATTTTTTTATTATACATTTCTTTTCTTTATTAGTTTTTAACAATGTTCGTATTTGATTAAATAAAAATATCGGTCCATTTAAGATTAATTATAAATTATTTACTCATCAATATCAGCTATATTTTCCCATGTTCGGGTTATAAGACACCCACGCCGATGCACAGATATCTATTCATTAAATTTTAATTTTATTATATTATTCAAATATAAGTTTTACTTAAATAATATTTTTTTATAATATGTGCATACAAGAGCAGCATGTTATAAAGCTACTCCTACGTCGGACAACTATCAATTAAAAGCACTGCATCTCAAAACCCGTTTTCATTTATGAACAACTGTACGATGTCGTCTTTAAAGTTAAAAGTAGAAATAGATTGAATATTTTGATTTGTGACAAGAATGATCAACCAATCCATAGTACCGTTAGTATAGTTTATGAGGAAGTGTTTCAGAAGATGGGATATTAATTTCTTAGATTCTTGAAAAGTTAACAATATTTTAGCGACCAATTTGTTTTTCACCAAAAGGCTATTACATTATATTACTTAATTTTCACAAAATAATACTTGGTTAAAATTACTTAACTAACATTACATTATTTTTTACTAATTTATAATATTTTAAAATTAAATTCCCGTGCATCGGCACGGGACATTACACTAGTTTTATGTAATTTTAGTTAAAATTGTCCCTATTATTTAGTTAAAATTGAGTATCATCAAATTTTAAATTAAAATAGTATTATTGATCAAATGTAATCATATAAATATTGTTGGATTCATTGTAGCGTCTATTTTCTCAATATCAAAATTTCATCATTCATAATAACTACATGTATTGATGATGAATAATATTTACAATCAATCTAAAAAATCAAACTATGCAGGTTGAGCTGCTTCGAAGAAAGTATATATTTTCTTATTTTATATATTCAATATTAGACCATTAGCCAACAAAATTCTGTATTATTTTCTCTGTAATATATAGAATAATGATCTTCTTCTTCTTTCAATAACTAAAACTTCTCTATAATATAGAATAATGATCTTCTTCTTCTTCTTTCTATAACTAAAACATATCTAAATACTCCCTCAATCAACACAATTTATATATATCGTAATAGATATGCATAGAATAAATGATTATACAATTGGGAAATGTTAGTAGGAAAATCATATTTAGCTTTTTGTTGAAGTTTTATGAGCCACTACATAGCCAGACAATATACACTCGCGGGACTGAATAAAACATCAACGCCTGAAAATTTTGCAATATGTCACTAGTGTAGTGATTATACCTTACTAAAATGCTCAAGATTAACAAGTTTAACCATGTGGGCTACCCCACGCGGCTCACATGGTCAGAGATAAGAATCTCGCCCAGTGGAGGTCAGAGGCTCGAATCCCTTCTAGTGCATCATTTCCAAAGCATTTCCTCTGACCTCCCTGGTCAAGTCTTCTAAAGTGCTCATACAACGAGCCGGGAGCTGCATCGACGGTGTCCAGAGCATGGGGAGCACCACATGCCGGTGTAAGTGGAATTTTCACTCCACTCAAAACATCAGGGTGAGGACCTCGGCAACTCAGCGTACAGGATCAGTAGAATAGAATTTGAGTAGAATAGGGTTAGAATAGTTGTAAGATCCTTGTATTTGATTCTGTCGTTGTAATTAGAGGCCAATAGTGCCTCATTCAAAAAAAAATTAACAAGTTTAAACAAAAGTAAAGTTGGGAATGTTTTTTTTTAGCACAAGTATAAGGATCTCCTAATCTAGCCTAATCTACTGATCCTCTACTCGGTTCTTCACTGATACTTTGAGTGGGGTGAAGGTCTCACTTTACACCATCTGATGCACTTCGCTGAGGAGAAGGTCCCACTTTACACCATTTGATGCACTTCTCTTCTTTGCAATTCATGCGCCAGCTGATGGCTCCCGTTACTCACTGCTTTGAGTTGAGCACGCCTCTGCGGGACTGGAGACTTCTGAGATTAGGAGAGATTGGGAGAAAACCACAGGGGGCAGGGGAGTGGGAGTTTGAACCCTGGATCTCCTCTTAACCAAGGTCTTATGACACGGTTTTTGGTCAAATGGGCTAGCCCACTTGATTAATGTTGGGCATGTTGAAATTTGAAAAAGTTAGTGTTATATTCGCGGGATAGGATGCACAGTTTTGAAAGTTTTGTTATTGTTCAGCAACATCGGATCTTTTATACCATTTTTACCAAATCATCTTGTTTGAAATTTTAAAATAAACAAAATTGATTTTGATCATTAATCTTTTTAAATTGACTGATATTTAAAGATTTATGTAATGAAACATATTGTTGATTCATCATAACATATATTTTAAATAAATTGTATTCAAAAAAGTTCAGCACACTTATAATAAAAAACACATCGATAGTCAATTACCTTTAAAAAAATCAAATCACATGAAAAGTTAGGGATTTGTCTTTTCAGAAGGTCAGAAAGGTGGGAGTGGTTTTAAATTGCACATGCAACATAGTTTCAAAAGAGGGTTTTCCAAGTAAGGTTCGTTTGGAAGTATTCGAATTACAAAGATTCTCAGCAAGCACTGGCCGGAGGAAACCGCTGGGATTGGGTGGCGAAAAAGGGGGACTCGGTTCTCTGCATCAAAAGTGGTGTTTGCGTGCAGCAGTAAGTGTGTGATTTCCCGAGGCGTCAGAAGAGCACGAGGTTAGTGGATGGTTAATTTTTTCATTGGCGGGGTTATATTAAAAACCGACAGACACATCGATTCTAGAATCTATAATCATGAGGGTTAGAACTCCCAGAAAAAAGTTCAAATCATTTGAAATAAGTTGCCAGGAAGTTGATGGGATGTTTGGGACGGAGGGGATTATAAATGGTCAGTGGGAAAGGCCTTCTCTCCTTCAAAAAACAGCCTCAAAGTCTATACTCATAGATCTACAACACACATATTCTTTCTCTTCTTCAACTCCTAGGCGATCGCTTTCGCTAAGAATGGAGGATAGTCAGTCATTAAATTTGTGAGAGAGAGCCCTCTCTCCTGACAGTTCAGAATACTCAGAGGAAAGGAGGAAGCCAAGAGCGGTAAGGATCGATTTCGATTCGTATGCTAGGCCAACTCGGAGGGGAGGAGTCATGTCTTTGACAAGGGCTGACATTGCAGAAGTGGTGCCAGTGGAGCAACACTGCCTGCTTGCATATTGGCTAGATAACAGACGTTTCACGGAGGATGATTTGGATGATTACTTTAGACGTTTCTGGTCGGTGAATGCTGAGGTAATACACTCTCATGGTAATTTCTTTGTAGTCAGATTTGATTCACGAGAGGAGGCGCTGGCAATCCTGCATCGCAGTACTTATGACATGGCGGGGGATGCTTGCGTTTAGACGATGGGGATCTGGCATTGTGCTGAGAAATGTCAGGATGGAGAAGGTTAAAGTCAAGATCCAGTTGCATGGGTTACCGGCGGAGGCGTTTGCACCGATGGCGGCCATCAAAGTGGCCAATATGGCGGGTGAGATCATAGAAGTGGAAATTGAACCCCCACCGGCGAGAAATGTCTCATATTTGCGTGCTACAATGTGGATTGTACCAGGAGAGCCACTGGTGATGGGGTTCTATGTGGACCTGGAGTATGTACAAACCCTAGAAAATCGAAGGATTTGGGTGACAGTCAAGTATGAGCGTCTCTTTAGGTTTTGCAGGAGATGTGGTGTAGTGGGTCATCCAATGGATCGATGTCCAATTGTCAGTGATGAAGTGCTGGATGAGTTCATTGAGAATAAAGTATGGTCCCATTTTGCTGAGAGAGGATTGGGAATCATTTACGATCCTAATGGGAAAATGTATGCTGGAGATGTCAGGGCCTACAATCATAGAAGAAGGCACAGGAATACAAATATTCCAGTGGGTTATATGGATTCCAGAAGACTGAGATACAGACAGATACCGGATAGAGAAGTCTAGGAAGGGTTCTTAATTTCAATGACGGTGGAGCCAGGTTTCAATAGAAGAATCACCTTTGGAGATAGACTTGAAGGTAATCCGTTTCAACAAAGGAACCAGATTTTTGATCCCTACTTTGGGGAACAAATTGAACATCAACCAAGGGGTCCACCTCCAAATCAACCTTCTCCTACAGACATGCTCATAGACAGTCAGGGATATATCCCACAAATGATTTCAGAGGAACAACAGAACCTGGGAGCTTGGATAGGAGATCAAGACAGACTGGAGGAAGCTATGAGAGTGGAAATGGAAAGAGTGACGGTGGATCTGCGCAACCTAGAAGCAGCGAAAGATGCACTCACTGCGATCATGACTACGGCGCTTCAACAGAATCCGGATATGCTACAGTTGAGAGTGACTGTTAGAGGAGTCTCAGCTATTCCAGGTTGGGGCGGGGAAGTGTTGGAAATTCCTCCACCACCAGTGAATAGGGATGATCAGGTGTGGAGAAGCCAGGGGCCAGAAGATGAGGATAATGAAGTGATAATCATTTCATCAAATGATAGTGATGTTGATTCCTCTGATGATGAATCACTCTCTTCTAGGTCTACTAGGTGACCTGCTATAGTGATTGGAAGGCAGAGAAGTCATAAGAGATCAAGGGTGGAACAGGATGAGGGAGATGACAGAGACAAGAAGAAGATGAAGATGGATCTGGGAAAGAGCATCAAGAAGAGGAGCAGTAGACGCACAATATTTGTTCTGAGAAGGAGGAGACCTAATTTTGAAATTGGACAGTCCTCAAGGGCAGTGGAGGTTGAGGATAACCTGACTCAGGAACAACAGGCAGAAAAGCCCCTAGTGTTCAGGAACCCATGCTTGAAGTTCAACAAACTTTCAATTGGAATGTGAGGGGAGTGGATAGAGCGAGTTCTGTGCCTATTACTCAACAGTCTTGGAGGAGAGGGGAGAAGAGAGCCTACTCAACAAGGGACCAGGAGGTGGAGGAGCAAGCACCATCTGATATGCACTCTCCAAAGCGCAGGAAGATCATTCTTAATCATGTTATCAAGGACAAGCATGAGCTCAGTCAAGTACAGGGTTCACAGAATGATGATCAGAACAGCTTAGATGAGGGAAGAGGAAGAGAGATCCTTGTAGTCTCCTCGGATTCATCAGATGATTTGGGAGAAGAGGAGTCGCAGAATGAATCTGCAAAGGAAGATCAGGTGGAGGAGTTTCTGGAGTTGCTCAAGGATGAAGATCCACTGACTTCAACCAGCTCTGGTAAGGAAGAGGTGTCTTCCAGAAGGTTGCCAGAACTGCGAAGGGCGGAGGAGCTCGCCCAACAGGTTGGCTTTCAGGTGGTTAGCCAAATCAACCACCTCAACATCCATGATAGAAGTTGTGTGGAACTGTAGGGGCTGCAACAGTGCTCCTGCAATGCAAGGGATCAATCAGCTGCTGAATAGGTATAAGCCTTGTTTGTTATGTTTGCTAGAAACTAAAGCTAATGGTAGTCATTTTGACTGTTGGCAAGAAAATACTTTCTTTAGGAAATCTAGAATAGTAGAAGCAGCTGGTAGATCGAGGGGGGGGGGGGTTAGCTCTTTGTTGGTCTGATCAGATAGATCTTGTGGTAGATGAGATTAGTAGTCATTTTATAGTTTGTTTGATTTCAGGGGCAAATGATCAGAAGTGGTGCTTAATACTAGTGTATGGGCCACCTTCTGCATCTGATAGACCCCCCTTTTAGAATTCACTTTCATCTTTGCCCTACTTTTCTGTGTTTCCTGCTATTATGATTGGAGATTATAACCAAATTCTCAGCCAGCAAGACAAGAGAGGAGGAAATCCAGTGCTCCCAATTTTACTTCAGAGTTACATAATCTTTTGGAAGTGCATCAGATGGAGGAACTTTCATCAACATGGCTGTGGTATACTTGGAGTAATAATCAAGATCCTCCTAACACAATTGTGGAGAGACTGGACAGGGTCTTTGCAAACACAACATGGAAGAATATATGGCCTAATGCTAAGGTGAATAATCTGCCTTTCTCAAATTCAGATTATAGTCCGATTCTGTTGGAGCTAAGTCCTCAGGTGAGAAGGTCAAGGAGTCTGAAAAGGTTTGAAGCCATGTGGGTGAACATGGAGCCTGCACAACAAATTATTTCAAGAGTGTGGGGGACAGTAATAAGTGGAAATCTTACTGGTATGGACCCTGTTACTCTTTTATCAGATAGACTCAGACTTTCTATGGTTCATCTATGCAACTGGCACAGACAGTCCTTCGGGCAAATGGACAAGAAATTAAAGACCTTAATGAAACAGCTTGGAAGAGCACAAGCAGGGACAGGCCTTCATTCAAACCATGCTAAGGTTAGGAGTTTAATTTCTCAGAAGCAGGAGCTTGAGCAAAGGCAGGCTGAGTATTGGCAACAAAGAACAAAGATAAACTGGATGAGGTTTGGAGAAAAAAACACCAAGTTTTTTCACAGATGGGCTACAAGAAGGAAACAAGCCAATACAATCCAAGGAATTATGGATAATAATGGTGTTTGGAATGTTGATCAGGCGTAGATCATTCAAATCCTGAATCAACACATTAAGGAGGTGTACATTTACCAACATGAAGTGGGGTCACAACCTCAAAACCAAGAAAACCAAGCACACCAAGCACATCAGGTGGAGATGAGCTCTTTCCAACATCTTTTGGATTTCAATAACCAATTGTTGTCAGAAGATCAAATAAGAGATTTAGAAGCTCCTTTCACTAAGGCACAGGTCTGGGAGGCATTTAAAATCATGAAGCGTTGGGGAGCACCTGGAGAAGATGGAATTCCAGCAGGATTCTATAAGAAATATTGGGGAATAGTGAGAGACACTCTAACTTCAGCAGTTTTAAGCATTACTCAAGGTGGCTCCTTCCCTGCTGATTGGAATTGTACACAGATAATCCTCATCCCCAAGGTGAAATTTCCAAAAACTCCAGCAGAGTTTAGTCCTATATCTTTATGTAATGTAAAGTACAAGGTCATTGCAAAAATGATTGCAATCAGATTGAAGAAACATATAGGTTTCTTAATTTCTGAGAATCAACATGGATTTGTGCCTGGAAGAAATATTTCCGAGAGTGTATTACTGGAACATGAGTTGGTAGAGCATATCAGAAAACATAAGCAAGGGAGATTGGGGTTGGAAGCCATCAAATTAGACATGAGCAAGGCCTATGATAGAGTGTCTTGGTCTTTTTTGGAAAGTGCTTTGTCACATATGAGAGTCCCTCAGAGCTTGATAAGCCTGATTATGTTATGTGTTCAGATAGTAACTTATCAGATCAAGGTAAATGGGGAATTAGGGCAAACCTTCTCACCAAACAAAGGACTCAGGCAAGGGTGCCCTATGTCACCTTATCTTTTTATAATCTTCCAACAATACCTCTCTTCTTGGCTACAGCATAAGCTAACTCAGAATAGAAATCTGGGAATTCAGGTGTCAAGAGGAGGCCCTGTGGTTTCTCATATTATGTATGCTGATGATTGCATTTTGTTTACTAAATGTTCTAAGGAAGCAGTTATGGATCTACAAGAAGTTCTTCAGGCTTATGTCAACTTTTCTGGGCAGAGGCTGAATCATTCTAAATGCTCTATAAAGTTCAGTCCCAACACTAATAACCAAATGCAGAGGTTTGTCAGGGAAAGACTGAATATCCATGGAGAAGGAATAGGTGGAAGCTATCTAGGCACAACTATAATTTTTTATCAAAGGAAGTCACAGATTTTCCAGAACTTGATTCTCAAAGTGAAGCAGAAATATGAATCCTGGAAGGTAAGGTTACTGAATTTCTCTTGTAGACTAACATTAGCCAAGCATGTGCTCCAGTCTATAGCAGTGTATCCTCTTGGGATTTTTAGGATTCCCCTGAATATACTAAAGAAGCTGGATGCTATGACAGCAAGATTCCTTTAGGGAGGTTCTTTAGATGATAGACCTGTGTACTGGAAGTCATGGAATTATATTACAAGGTCTAAGTTGGAAGGAGGTTTAGGACTCATATCCACAATGGCCTTGAATAAAGCACTCCTAGCAAAGCATGCCTAGGCCTTAATTAAGGATGGAACATCCCTTTTAAGCAAGGTATATAAGGCCAAATACCTAAGAACAGAATCTATGAAGACAGTGGAGGCTAAACCAGGTGATACATGGGGCTGGAAATCAATAGTATGGGCTTCTGAGCTGATTAGAGCTAATCTGTGCTGGAGAGTGGGAGATGGAAAGGATATCAAGCTACATGATCATTGGATCCCAACTACACAAAACCCCATCCAGAACATAGCTGTGATCTCTACACATACTAACATGAAGGTGGAGCACCTGATTGATCATCAAAATAAGTGCTGGAGAAATTCTTTGCTAAGGTGCATTTTTCCTCCTAATATAATTCCACATATTTTAGCATTGCATTTGGATCCATCAGCTCCTGATACTCCATATTGGAAATGGTCAAAATCTGGAGAATATAATGCTAAGATTGGATATCACATTACTATGAGCTCCGTCAACAATGGATCACATGGTATCAGATTGTCAGAACAGTCAAGAAAATTCTGGGCTAAATTGTGGTACCTCAAAATCCCCTATAAGATCACTACTTTCCTATGGAAAGCTGTATCAGGTTGCCTGCCAACACAGTTGAATAGGTTTAAAAGAAAGCTATCCACTTTCTTTATTTGCAACAGGTGCAATGTGGATACAGAGGATGAATCTCACTTGTTTCTCAAGTGTCCAGAGTCAGACATAATATGGAATGCTTCAGGTTTGAGGCAACAACAATAGAATGATGTCTTCACTTCTTAGATTTTCTGTCTTTTCACAAGTACAGGTCAGGATGAGGATCTTATCAAATATATGGCTGTACTATGGGAGATATGGAAGTAAAGGAATCATATGGTGTTCCATAACACACTACTTCAGACACAATGGTGTGTAGATCATGCAACATCTGAATATCAGGTTATGATCAAAGACAGAAGAACTTAGATTCAGCAGGAATTGGCTGAGGGAAATCTGGAGCAATTGCAGCTTAACAGAAAACAAGATCTAACTCTGACTCAAATGAAGCTTGGACAAGACCCAGCCCTACTCAGAGAAGCATGTGTATTAAGCTTTGATGGTTCATTCAAAAAGAATGAAAGGTTAGGGACAGGTGGGTGGCGTCTCTGGAAACCAGGGTGGCCTACAGAGAATAGTATCCAAGGTACAGATTTCTTCACAGTGGTGACACCATTGCAGACTGAAGCTGAAACCTGTTGGAGGGCACTGAAATCATCATTCAGACAAGGATGCAAAAGGATTAATATGGTCACAGACTCGGTCATCTTGGAAAATGCTATTCAGAATCCGAGCAAGGCGCCTTTAGAAATCAAATCTGTTCTGTTCAGTATATGTAATCTGCTCAAGTCCTTTATAGAATTTAAAATAGTTAAGATTAGTAGAATCCATCTAGAAGTAGAACATAGATTAGCAAATCGTTTGTGTAAAAGAATCTGTAACATGTCTTACCAAAGCTAATATATTTAAATTTCCCCTAAAAAAACATTATATCTCTCTATGTTATCAAATTTTACATGGCCGTAGTGATGCAGCACGAATTTACGAGCTATACTATTATTCGTTTAATATGCCACATTCTCTTCTTTGAAGAACTAGATCGCCAAAACTTTTCTAATTAATTTTTTAATTTTTCCTTTCCGTATTAGAATGGTCTTTAACATTTCGTTTTAGTTTTATTTTAGAATTTCTCGTAACAATTAGTCCTATAATTTATAGGGATATTTTATTCATTATTTGAAAATTTTCATTATCAATAATATATATTTTTCAAGTTATCTCTTATTTAGAGAATTTCAGAAAACCCTGACAAGGGGGCAGCGTTGCGACTTCTTATCATATACAAATTCAGGAGATTCGTGCATGTGAATTCCATAATGATATTTCTAACTGCGTCAAGTGGTATCACAGCGAGGTATTTTCCGTTCTCATTCTTTAACTCATGGGAGATCAACATGTGAACAAAGCAGATTTCGACAAAGTGGGGTGTGGAATTAGTCCCAACCCTTGAAAAAGTTAATTTCAAGGAAAACGTATCCAAAATGATGATTTTCATAAGAAATAAATTATTCCATTTTTCTATGGAGAAGAAGAGGAAATGGATTGAGAGGTTGATGTTGTTAGATTGTATGGTACGTGTGATACGCTTGAAGAAAAACAAGCGAAAAATGTAGTGTTAAGGTTGAAAGATAAAGCTGATGTATGATGGGAGCGTCTTTCTTTCTCTAGGCGAGCACAAAACAAGGCACCAATTAGATTTTGGAAAAAGATGAAGCGGTATATGCGAGATAAATTCCTACCTTTGTTTCTCTAAGTCATAAAGATGGAGTAGGAGGCGGTATTCAAAGTAAAGATGGTGTAACTATTGATCATGGAGTTGGTGGAGTTGCAATCAAAGTTTATGAAAAAATTTACAGTAATGATCAGATTTGCGAGGGTTTTACTGAATTCTTTGAGGGATAAGAGTGAAGATACAAAGATAAAGACTACTGAAGAGGACGTCTATGTTGAATATGGTGTTGCATACGCAACTATCAAGTTTGCAATAGAGGTTGAAACTCTTGATGGTGAAGCGGGGAACTCGCGGCGAGTTCTTTTTAAAGTGGAGGAGAATGATGAAGGGAGATATTATGCAAAAACTGAATATAATTCCTTTGTCTTATATATTCAATAACTTCCAAACATATTTGTCGACATATGTATGCATCGTATTGGGGGTATTATGAATCTTAGGATATTGCTTAAACTAGAACTTCGCCAACAATCCAAGATGCGTTGGAAGTATCTCGTTTGTTTGAAGGAACATCCTTGTGCTGCTAATATCAAATTGGTTGGTTATACGTTGCACCATGTGAGCCTTGATTTCGAGGAGATGCCTAAGAGTTTCAAGACTGATATTGGAGAGAGAGAACTCGGGACAAGTTCTTATGTAGTGGAGGCGACTGATGCAGGACGAATTTACGATCCATGTCATTATTCGTCCAATGCCAAATCCTTTTCCTCGAAGAATTGGATCGTCGAGTCTTTCCTAATTATAATTTTTCCTTTTTCTATTAGAATAATTTTTGATATTTCGTTTTAGTTTCTCGTTACGATTTCTCGTAAGAATTAGTCATAGTATGTATAGGGATTTTGTATTAATTATTTGACAATTTCATTATAATAATATATATATTTTGAAGAGTTATCTCTTATTTGAAGGATTCCAGCAAATCCGGACAAGGAGGCAATGTTTACGATTTCTTACGATATACAAATTCAGGAGATCGTGCTTGCATATTTCATACTGATATTTTCATCTGCATCAGTTAGCATATGTTATTATGAATAAAAGTAAAATATAGATAAAAACAACTGTGTATTGAATATGTTATCCTTTATCGGCAATTAATTATATCAAATTGACCAAATTTTATGACTATAGATAATTAAATATGATGATAAGTTGATATCATAAGTAATACATGTTACAATTAACTAAACAAGATTTCATATAATTAGATGCCGTTGGTGAAATTTTTATGTAACATCTATTTAAATTTATCAAAATATTTGAAGATTAGACACCTAATTTAACATGGGTAGATTAAAAAAAACATACTACAAGAAGTAAATATGAGTATTATACAACCCAGAGTTGTAATGACCTAATCGTGTGGATGACATCACATTGACAAAGATGTGAGTAGTGAAAAAGAGAACGTAATTTACAAAACATTGTAGCATTTACGTAAACTTCCAAAAAATGAGAGGGAGGCAAATGCAATTAAGGTCCTATAAATGTAGGAGGGGCCAAAGGGTCTCTTCATTTGGTGGACGACATCTAAACGCATTCAATGCCCCTCTAACCACTTCTGTCTCTCCTAACTGCAGCTCCTCCTATACATACATAATTCAAGTATTCAACCACTAAACAACACACACACGCCACCCAAAGATAAGAACCAAAAAACACCAATCTCTTCTCCTAAAAAAAGCATGAAAATGGGGTTAGGATCAAGGTTTTCGTACCGGAGATTGCAGCACGAAGGGTTTTCTGGGCTGGACGATGAAGAGCTGAGCAACCAGATCGGAAAACTGAGGCTGAGCTCGACATTCCGGCTGAGGAAGAGGTCGGTGCATCTGAGGAGAGGGCTTAAGAAGGTGAAGATTCCCAGTTTGAAGAGGTTCCTGAGAAGGAAAGCTAGGGTGGTCAGGATCGGGTGGCACAAGATAGTGAAGAGGTTGAAGGAGAGCCAGTCTCATTTTGGGGATCTTTTCGCCGGAAATTATCTCTTCTTGCAGGTCACTCCGACGCCGTACAAGACCGGCGCCGGCGCTAATATGAAGCCTGGTTATTGCATCTCTCACGATCACCGCCTTTCCACTAACAGCTCCCTCTACTCCGTTTCGAAGATGATTTGATCATCAGTGATTAATCATCCATGTTGTTTACGTTTCTTCAATGTTCAAAAGGGCAACATTTATTTGCGTTTATGTTAGGACCATGGAGGTTTAGCAAATTCCAGGAGGAACTGTAATAAGTGTTATTCATTTAAGTTCTGTTTGCTATATTAAGGAAATGGCTTTACAATCATCTCATTGTTTTTTCTTCAAATTTGAGAACGAATGTGATTTAATTAGTGATTTAGAGTCCCGTTCTTCCAGTTTATCTGATTTAATTCGGAACTAAATAAGACCGATGGGTTACCATTAATTAATAAAGTTCCATTATGAGCATTTTCAGTGGTAAGCAAGATGATGATGTATCTTAACTTGTCATGTTATTTTTTCAAGCAAGTGGCTTGTCAAGCTAGTGTTTCAATTAGAGGTAAGCTAACTTGAATATTGGCTATTATGGTCCCATACATGCACAATTTCTACCTAATTCTATTGAATTAGTGATGTAGGACTCACACAAGCTAGTTGCTTGTGAAGGCAACCCTTCCTTGAGAAGGCTAATGACGTGGCAAAAAACAATGATAAGCAACTAGTTTAACTATTTAGAAAAATTGCAAGTAAGTGCAAAAAACCAACCATTGGAGATACTATAAGCCGAGACATGCGAGTATCGAAGACAAATCAATGCAGAGTAAAGTCAGGAGCATTTTTTTTTGTTAAAGGCGCATGGAAATGTGGTTACACGTCCTTGTAAGTTGTAATTGTGGAGCTCTCTCGTGTGAGTCGATTTCGTCTTGTCTCAACCTAATTAGTGGAATCAACCAATGTGTTGTGGTTGAATTTACTTGCTAGAGTGAAGCATCATATGGGGCAAATAAAAGAAATGAAAGTGACATAAATAGAATGGTTAGGCGCTGTTTTATATGTCTGAATTGAACTGAACTGAAAAATATTAAAGTTAATTAAATTGAACTAAATTAAAAAATACTGAACTAAACTGATATTCATTTGAATTTTTTGATATATTTATATTCAAAATTTTGATTACGAAACAACTCATTGAAGTATATATGTTGAATTGTACTAACTGAAGAAAATTAAATTGAAAATACAAATCACCGCATTTGTATAAATTAATTATCTAAATTATATCAAATCAAATCATACTTCATCAGAACCGAAGTTAATATAATGATTCTAGATAATAAACAGAACTGAGATGAAGTATACTTTTAATATTTTATTGATATATCCAAATTAAGCTATACTTTATCAAATTATTTCATTGGCACCAAATTTAATAAAACGAACATAAAGTGATAAATTGAAATGAACTTAAGTATATTGAATTGAATTTAAGTTGAACTAACAAATGAATGCATTGATATTATAGTTATACTCGTGCTAAGTATAACATCTCAATGTCTTATAAAAATATTGACAGCCTAAAAAAAAAGAAGAGAAGTATGTATAAATGTAAAAAATACTTCTTCGAGCCTGTAGCTCAGATTTAGAACAAAACACAAAGGGTTTTGAGCATATTACTCGGATGTAAGAAAATAAAAATTTAGCCACGTGCCTTTATTTAAAAGCTGTATAAACGTCATCTCTTCCATGAGCTGAAGAAGGTATGTTCCCCTCGAGATGTTTGTTTTTTACTTTCTGAGATATTTTTGAAGATACACTATCTTCCACTTTCCTGATATGTGGTTGCCCTTTCGAGTTCCCAGGTGGTAATATCCTCCTGGAAGGATGCTAGAACCTGATAAGGACACTCCCACTTTAAGGCTAGCTTCCCTTCCATTACCTCATTGACTTTCTCATCCGACGACATGACTAAGTCTCCTTGTTTGAACTTAAGCCAACGAACTCGCTGATCACAATAGTGTTTGATTTTCTCCTTGGCTTTATGGATTGCTGCATTAGCTTCTAAAATAGTAGTGTCTACAACCTGAGATTCCTTTGATTGCGTCGGCTCAGATTCATCATATTCAAATTTTCTAGTGTACATCCGACACGTCTTTGCTCCGTCGTTCATCTTTAATTGCTAAGATCATACACGTCCTTACCATCCCTTGATCTCCTCATATAGTAGCCACTCCTTGGCTTGTAGAAAACTTTAGGACGAGGTGATACGGGGACCAGACGGCCTTAACTTGGCACATCCAAGGTCGACCAAGTATGATGTTAAAAGGTGTGACGGATTCGACCACCACGAAGGTGCAAACAAGGGTCAAGCTTCGGTGGTCATCTGCCACTTGAGCAAGCAGCGTGATCTCCTCCAGCAGTGCTACGGGGTTTCCGATGAAGCCTGAGATCGGGTCAGTAGGTTTGCTGTCATTCTTATTTAGACCTAATTTTTTGAACCAGTCATAAAACATGACTTCAACACCACTCCCATCGTCAATGAAGATTTTCTTGAACAATGTTCGATCGAGGGTGGCAGGAATAGTGAGGGTATTCGAATAAGGGACTTTGTTTGGAACTTCATCTTCTTTGGAAAAGGTGATGGTTTCTTTCGGGTGAAGTCTCTTGTCTCTTGGCTCTGTGTGGGGGATCGCCATGTCACTTGCCTTTAGCTTGATGAGAGAGGATTAATCCCCCGTTTTCCCTTGTATGCCATTTATGACAATGTTTGCGGCGGAGGTGGAGGATATCAGATGTTATTTGTACTACCTCCCCCATTCCCCGAACCATGACCCTATTATCTGATCTCGGGCCCTCTTTCTTCTTGTACCACTATTTTCCTCCATTCTTCTCATGAGCTGATTGATCTGCCGCGACTATGGGAGGGGCAGTTGGGGCTCCATGTTTAACAACATCTTGACGAATCAACTTTTAGATTTCATTCTTTAGCTGATATAGCAATCATCCGTGTCATGACCCCGGTCTCTGTGGTATGCGCAGAATTTGGAGGATTTATGCCTTTTTGGTTGATTCCTTCACGGGTGGGGGGGGTGTCTTTGAAGAGGTGTCGACGTAACGACAATATCTCAGTCCTTGACCATGTGAGGAGGGTGTGAGATTCAAAATTAGGTTTAGAAATGCCCAATGCCTTTTCTATCTTAGGAATTTTCAACTTAGGCTCGTAGCTTTTGCCCTCACAGTGACGGTTGAGATTATGTTTCCTCTTAACTCCATTTTCACAATTGGCATATATCTTCACAATGGCTTGTAGCTGCTGGAGGGTCACATGATGTTTCGATATCAACTTCCTTATTAGGCCATTATCAATGAGGTTCATGCGGATTTGATGTATTATAAGAAAATTGGTTCTATCATGGCACTCCATTGCTAGATCCATAAACTGATGATAGTAGGCTTTAATGGTTTCCCCAATTTGTTGAATTACATTGCAGAGGTCACTCATTGACCGAGTGAATTTCTTCTTTTGGAAGAAAGCAGAAATCAAGAATATCCCGAAACACCGATAAGAGAACGGGCTTTATGAAGGGGTTTTGCTGAACCAATCTTGGGCTTTTCCCCGAAGATAGATCAGGACGATTTTGCATACCTCGAGTTCATGCAAGTCTCGATGCAACATAGTCTTTAGGGACACCGTAAGAAATTCTCCGGGGAACATTAGTTCCGTCATAAGTGGGAAAATAATCGGGCACTTTCTTGGCGTTATCATGAGAGAGATTCATGATATGTCTTGAAAAAGGGGGATCGGCCTGCTTGTCCTTGAGGTCCGAGCAGCCTGTCCAATAACCTGTTGATTTCTTCCTGGTCTCTTGTCTGGTAAATCATCCGGGGGTACCCAGAATGATGCATAGGTTGGTAAGCCTCTGGGTTTGTCCGCCTTTGAGCTTGCTTGAGCGCCCTCTGATGTTGTATCAGGAGATTCTGATTATATTGGATGAGTTTTCTTTGGCGCTCCTCGGCACTCATCTGTCTTGGGTTTTGTAGGCCATATGATTCTGCTTGATGTTGGTATGGCAGTTGTAATTGTGATAGTATTCCCAAAATCCAGGAGTTGCTAGATCGAGGGTGGACCACCAACATAAGATGTTGGCTGACTATACCCTTGAGACGGGTATCTCGGGGCTGCTCCGATCTCTTGTCCCCCGTAGGAACATTGTTAAGTGGGTAACTACCCTGATTCATGATACCAGAGTTTTCTTCCTAAGTAGGTGTGATCCCATATAGTTCATCGTGGAGCAAATTCATTCCCGTGGTAGGGAGATTTCCCAGCAAGTGAGTAGGGATCAAAGGATCATATGTAGGTGTCAGGGAGCTGGGCCGAGAGCCCACTCCCTCTTTATTGGGCTCCAGCCCAAATGGAAACCCTAAGGAGGCTCCTCCTCATGAGACTATAAAAGACAAGGAAGGGTAACAAGAAAAGCTCTTCTCTTTCTCTCTCTCTGGGATCTGGATTCTCCCTCTTTTCTCCTCACATATCCATCTCTGCCTCCTAAAGCCATTAAAGCTTACTTAGGCATCGGAGCGGGCACGGGCAATAGCCCTCCCGCCCTGAGTGATGTCATGTTATGGATTTGCAGGTACCCAGATGATTTGCTCACCGGAGAGGGACTACCCCTGGACGGGATCATGGCCCGTCCGTCGGCTTGATAGTCGGCCCTATCAGTCGGCTCGTCAGTCGGCTCGTCTGTTCGCCTGTCTGTCTGATGGACAGGTGTCCAGATGCTTTGCTCACCGGAGAGGGACTACCCCTGGACGGGATCATGGCCCGTCCGTCGGCTTGACAGTCGGCCCTGTCCGTCGGCTCGTCAGTCCGCCCGTCTGTCTGATGGACAGGTGTCCAGATGCTTTGCTCACCGGAGAGGGACTGTTCCCGATGGGATCTCGACCTGTTCACCCGTTAGTCCGACTGTCAGCCTGCCCGTCGGTCTGACGCACAGGACCCAGACCTTTCCCGGCACTGTCTGCTATTCAGGGAAATTTGGGGCTGTAACATTGGCGCCGTCTGTGGGGATTAAACGTTTAGTCGCCCACGCAGTTCATGGATGCTTCCGAATCATCCTCCATGGAGCTAAATCATACGCTCAAGGTTAGTTTCTTGTGAAAAGGGGAATGTCTCTACCAAAGATACCACCTTTAGAGCCAAATAGTTCAGATCTGTAAAAGTCAACCAGCAAAAAGCTAGCACAGATTAATTCCATTCATTTTAGCCCAAAAAGTGAAGGTTTTCGACAAAGATCCGACCTTTATGGCTTAGATCCCAGATCTGTGTTAAATAGCTATGAAGACATCATAAACCAGTCATAAACTTTCGTTCTTGATTGTTAGAAAAACTATTCATGCTCTTCTTTTCCGCAAAGGAAGAAGCCATACCCATATATGTGCAAACACCATCCTAAATATCTCTTTACACATTTCCTTTTTGGGGGAAGAGTGTACCATAACTTAGCACATGTGCACAAATGGTACGATCTAAAAAATACGATGTTTTTGCAAAATCAATCTGTCGAGTGACAAGTAGAGTCATCTGGTTGCCTCGACGGTTGCCTCTGACGGTCACCTCAACGGTTGCCCCGACGTGTGGACGAGCCCGCAGCGCAGGCCGCAGACGTTGAACATGTTCTGTGACAATGTGTAAGGATGCTTCAGACGGTACTCACTTTAATTGCACATAATATTGCCTTGCTCGATTGTATTTGTCATTCATGCATCTGGAGAATCTGCTCGAGGCATCGCGTGATTCGCCAGTCGAATGACCTGCCCGACGGATCTCTGGGTGAGACTTGGGGCCAATAGCGAGGGCGAAACAAGATAAAGGGGCCGATAGTTGCTCCAACGGTCGCTTCAACGGTTGCCTCGATGGTTGCCTCTGACGATTGCATCAATGGTCACCTCGACGGTTACCCGACAAGATGGAGAGGCCGATAGTTCCTTCAACGTTGCTCCCAACGGTTTCCCCGACAGTTGCTCCAACGGTCGCTTCAACGGTTGCCTCGATGGTTGCCTCTGACGATTGCATCAACGGTCACCTCGACGGTTGCCCGACAAGATGGAGAGGCCGATAGTTCCTTCAATGGTTGCTCCCAACGGTTTCCCCGACAGTTGCTCCAACGGTCGCTTCAACGGTTGCCTCGATGGTTACCTCTGACGATTGCATCGACGGTCACCTCGACGGTTGCCCGACAAGATAGAGAGGCCGATAGTTTCTTCAACGGCTGCTCCCAACGGTTGCCCCGACAGTTGCTCCAACGGTCGCTTCAATGGGTGCCTCGACGGTTGCCTCAGACGATTGCATCGACGGTCACCTCGACGGTTGCTCGACAAGATAGAGAGGCCGATAGTTCCTCCAACGGTTGCTTCCAACGGTTTCCCCGCCAGTCGCTTCAACGGTCGCCCCGAGAGTAGCTCCCTAACAGTTGCTCCAACGCTCGTTGAAGGTAGGAGAGCTTGCCCTCCGGAAGAATGAGGCCAGCCGAGCAGAAGGGACGAAGGAACTGGACGTCGCGTAGGAGGGTCCATACCAAGTGGCAGAAGCGCTTGGCAATGGAGCTTACAAACTCCACAACATGGCGGGCGAGCCCGTTCCCAGACGTGGAACATGAGCAACCTCAGGAAGTTCTATGGATGACCAGTATCGCCCTGGATATTTATGTGTTTTATTTTGTGGCAAGTAATATAAAGCAGGTCTTGGCGGTACTTATGTTTAGTTACCCACGCTTGCTTGACGACATAACTGAGCTCGTTGTCCTCGAACCTTATGAGGACACAGCCACCTCAGTCGTTTTCAAGATTCACATTGACTGACGAGCTCGACGGTGGACCAGACGGTAAGCTCAACGGGTCGTCGAGACAGCGCTCAGTCAATTTCGTTTGCTTGCCGACATAAACAAGCTCGTTGCCCCTAACTGTCCGGGGACACAGCCGATTCAGTCGCTTCAACGCCCAATACAACGGTGAGCCCGACGATGGACCCGACGGTAAGCTCGACGGGTCGTTAGGGCAATACTTAGTCGATTTCGCTTGCTTGACGACATAACTGAGTTCGTTGTCCTCGAACCTTATGAGGACACAGCCACCTCAGTCGTTTTCAAGATTCACATTGATTGACGAGCTCGACGGTGGACCAGACGGTAAGCTCAACGGGTCGTCGAGACAGCGCTCAGTCAATTTCATTTGCTTGCCGACATAAACGAGCTCGTTGCTCCCGAACTGTCCGGGGATGTAGCCGATTCAGTCGCTTCAATACCCATTACGACGGTGAGCCCGACGATGGACCCGACGGTAAGCTCGACGGGTCGTTAGGGCAATACTTAGTCGATTTCGTTTGCTTGCTGACGTGATCAAGCTCGTCGCCCCCGAACTGTCCGGGGACGCAGCCGATTCAGTCGCTTCAACACCCAATACGATAGTGAGCCCGACGATGGACGCGACGGTCAGCTCGAGCGGGTCGTCAGGATGACACTCAGTCGACGTGATCGGGCTTGTTACCCCTGAACTGTCCGGGGACGCAGCCGATTCAGTCGCTTTAACGCCCATTACGATGGTGAGCCCGACGATGGACCCGACGGTCAACTCGAGCGGGTCGTCAGGATGATACTCAGTCAACGTGATCGAGCTCGTTGCCCCCGAACTGTCCGGGGACGCAGCCAATTCAGTCGCTTCAACGCCCACTACGACGGTGAGCTCAACGACGGACCCGACGGTCAGCTCGAGCGGGTCATCAGGATGACACTCAGTCGACGTGATCGAGCTCGGTGCCCCCAAACTATTTGGGGACGCAGCTGACTCAGCTGTCCAGACAACCATCCCGACGGCGCAATCGATGGCGGACCCGACAGTAAGCTCGATGGATCGACAGGACGGCCCTTAGTCGATTTCATTTTCTTGCCGACGCAGTTGAGCTCGTTGCCCCCAAACTATCCCGAGTAGACCGACCGTGGAACGACCTGACGGTGAATCGACCGGTTGCGATCGGGTATGAGCGAGATTCGGGTCCCCGCTTTCCAAACATATCTCGAGGTCTTGCGAACCCTTGATAATGAAAAATACGCAATCCCAAGTAGACCGACCGTCGAATGACCTGATGGTCAATCGAATGGTTGCGATCGGGTCGAAGCGAGAGCCGGGTCCCTGCTTTCCAGACATGGCATCGGGAAGTTGGTCAAGCTAACCGTCAATTGGCTCGTTCAGCTGATGAACCCTATGCTCCACCTAGGAGGCTGTCGAGTTGCGAATAAAAGGAATAGCTCGGCATACCGCGATGGTTGATTGGAAGTTCAAGATGAGCAGACCGGTCCAGACGGCTACCAAGAAGCCGACCAGTTCATCCCGACAGGCGAACTGTCAGGTCAGTGGGTCGCATCACCTCCGACAAGGACGACGATGACATTACCTACGCAGATCGCCTGATCATTGGTCACCATCGACGAGGAGGAGACACGACGACTCAGTCATGCCACCAAAAATATGGGGCCATACCGTTCAAGCCAATGGTAGCATGACCCAGGTGAGACACCAGGATGAGTGGCTTGTCCGATGACGACGGTAGTACCACATCACCCACGTCGAGTGCCACGCACCTAGGCGAGCTACACCGAATGCGCAAAGTGGTTATGCGAAAGCCCCAAAGAGATAACGAGTTGCGGATAAGTTGGGATGGCTCAGCAAACCGCAGTATCTGCCCTGAATTTTAAGTCGGCCACACTGGTTAGGATGGTTACCAAGCTGAAAACCAATCCGCGCCTTCGGTCCCGCCATCCGATTTACCGTCGGTTCGGCCATCCGATTGACCATCGATCCCGCCATCCGATTTACCGTCGGCTCGGCCATCCGATTGACCATCGATCCCGCCATCCGATTTACCGTCGGTTCGGCAATCCGATTGACCATCGGTCCCGCCATCCGGTCAACCATCCGGTCCAGGGACTTTTCGGATCAGCGACTAGAATGCCATCTAAAGCTGCCATGTGTTTGGGCCCAGTGCCACGCTCTCTGGTGAGTTGCGGGGTTTGATCTGATCATGGACACCAAAGACAGAGTTTCTCATGCAAAGTAAAACCTTGACCCGCCTCGGGGGTTGACCTCGCAAATGAACCAATCAACAGCCAGTCCTGCGAACCTATCCCCCTCCAGTATCATGACTAGCCAAGAGCTGCCAAGGGCACCCAAGATTATCAAGCCGTATCAACCCCTCCGTCGAGTTATTCCAGACTGTGGACCAGCCCCAGCCGTTTTAAGCGGATATCGCCATGAGTGGGAATTCACATTCAGACACCTAGAGTGCAAGAGAGACCCTGTTGTGATCTGGTCCATGGGCGCGACTATGAGTTGCTGGATGTATGCCAGAACGGTTGGTTCGCCAGCTCACTCGTCAGTTCATGCGATCGCATAACCAATCAATCTTCAATTTGCTGAGGAAGCCGTTGCGAAAGAAAGAAGTTTACATGTGAGCGCCTAAAGTGCAGCGTCGCGGTTGATGTGAGAATGAAATAACACAGAGGAGTTGAGGTCAGATGTCTGATTCTATATCTATCTCATCGGTGAACTAGTTAATGTGGATGGTAAGCTGACTGTCTACCCGACCGTCGAGCCAACGGCTGAATTGATGGTCGACCCGACAGTCGACTTCGTCAGGATACTGAAGAATGAGCTAGTTGTCCTTGATTCATATAAGGGCACAACCGCTTCAGAGAAAATGGACATTCATGCCCTACCCGTCGTGGCTAAGCTAACAGGGCACCGACCCGTAGCCGCCAAACACGCCCAAGGGTCTCGTGAGCTTGGGCATGCAACAAGTATGATGATGGACGTCGCGATCAATTGACTTATCAATTGATTCGATGAGCAATCAGACGACTCAACAGATGAATCAATAGGTGGGAGAATGGCATGCACAAGTAAGAAGAAAATGAAGGTAATAACCAGATAAATGGGCGGATATCGGGACCGCTCTAGTTACCCGCGGCTGTCTCCTCATCTACCTTGGTCAGCACAACCCCGACGTCGACAAGGTCATTCAGCAGGCCGGATGGTATGTCCTCCTCTCTCGGCGACTGCTGCGGCGCCGGGCGACTGATCGGATGGGTGAGTGGTTGAGGCAGCAGGCTCCATGGATGGATCTCGATTTTGCTCGACTCGACGAAATGGCTCCCGATGACCTACCATAGCCCGAAGCGTGAGACATCATTACGACTTCGAACTAGGGGGGACTTGTCAGGGAGCTGGGCCGAGAGCCCACTCCCTCTTTATTGGGCTCCAGCCCAAATGGAAACCCTAAGGAGGCTCCTCCTCATGAGACTATAAAAGACAAGGAAGGGTAACAAGAAAAGGTCTTCTCTTTCTCTCTCTCTGGGATCTGGATTCTCCCTCTTTTCTCCTCACATATCCATTTCTGCTTCCTAAAGCCATCAAAGCTTACTTAGGCATCGGAGCGGGCACGGGCAATAGCCCTCCCGCCCTGAGTGATGTCATGTTATGGATTTGCAGGTACCCAGATGATTTGCTCACCGGAGAGGGACTACCCCTGGACGGGATCATGGCCCGTCCGTCGGCTTGCCAGTCGGCCCTATCAGTCGGCTCGTCTGTCGGCTCGTCAGTCCGCCCGTCTGTTTGATGGACAGGTGTCCAGATGCTTTGCTCACCGGAGAGGGACTACCCCTGGACGGAATCATGGCCCGTCCGTCGGCTTGACAGTCGGCCCTGTCCGTCGGCTCGTCAGTCCGTCCGTCTGTCTGATGGACAGGTGTCCAGATGTTTTGCTCACCGGAGAGGGACTGTTCCCGATGGGATCTCGACCTGTTCACCCGTTAGTCCGACCGTCAGCCTGCCCGTCGGTCTGACGCACAGGACCCAGACCTTTCCCGGCACTGTCTGCTATTCAGGGAAATTTGGGGCTGTAACAGTAGGTATTCCTATGTCCGGAATACTCGGATGCGTGGATGTCATTGACCTGCTGGCTTCCAATCAAAACTTAAAGAAAATTCATCAAACTTAAAGCTTGATGAATGACCGTTAGATGCTGGGTATGTCCACTCGAACCGGGATTTGTCCCAACTTGCTGACTTGGTATTTGATGCCCTGAAAGGGGCGAGTCAGGACTTGGGTTCCCGCACCCGATTAAATTGGGGCTCGGGTTCCCGAGACTAGCCGGATCAGGGCTTGAGTTCCCGTGACTGTTTGGATCAGGGCTTTGGTCCCTTGTACTAGATCGTTCAAAATTGGATCGAGGAACTCTAAAGGTTCTGCAGATCTTGCATATGCATTATTGGCATTCGTGCATAGGCATTCTTGGTAATATGTCTGAACTCTGGATCAATGGGAAAGTGGGAGGGTGGATGGCTGCGTGGCTCCCTCCCATCATTGTCTGTATCGGTAAATTGCCCATCTTGTTGATTCTGCTGGGCCGAGTAGGAGAAATATGATTGAATAGCAAATCGTCATGTCACCCTAGAAGAAGGTCGTGCTGAGGCTCGAGACGGACCGACTCTCGAGTTGCATGCTAGGGGCATATTGGCACTCCAAGGGTGATAACAAATGAACTAACAAGTGAATGTATTGATATTATTAAATTAACAAAAAAATTTATCAAACTATATTTCATCATAACCGAACTTAATAAATTTGACCTAGCTTATTAAACCGAATTGAACTGAATCATACTGAACTGAACTGAATCATAATGAACTGAACTAAATTGAACTAAATTGAAGAAAACAATCAATGGATTGATATAACTAAATGAATCTATAGTTTATCAAATCATATTTAATTAAAACCAAACTTAATAAACTGAACATAGCTTAATAAACTAAATTGAACTGAATTATATTGAACTGAATTTAAATTAACTGAAGTAAATTAAACTTGTGAATCTTCCGAATCATTCCCGCAGGAGATCCGGACTCATTTTTTTCTGATCCTTCGAGAAAAAGATTTGTCCTCTTCATAAAAAATAAGGATTACAATATGATTTACCAAGAACCCGGGATTAGAATGAAACTTATCCAAAAATTCAAGATTACGAGAGGATTTTTTCCAAAATTAAAATTAATAAAGAAATGTCTTAAAAGTAATTAAATACCCTAACTAGGAATGGACTTTCAAACGTTTTATGCACCTACTTTGAATTTACAACTCAATTTACGCACTTTCTAGGAATTTTCCATACAATATACACAGTTGATTAACACGTATAGTGTCCTGATCAATTTATACTACATACACATGCAATATATACTACACATACTCAATTTACACACTAAGAAGTGCTGGAAAATGATCCTGGTCAACTATGTCTTGTTGATTATCCCTAAACACATTTTTTTGCAGTTTTAAGCCCTCCCAAAATGGTGATAAAGAGGATGAAGAGTATGGAAGTTTTTATTGGGAGAGGCGTCGAGTATCGCCAAAGAAAGAGTTAGAGAAGATAGTCAAAATTAACACCGCCTAGAGGGGAAAATGAACTAGGATTTAGGAGTTTTAGTGATGGATGTATATGACTTGCGGTTGATCTCGACCGAGTTCATGAAATGATATGCAAAACAAACCCCAATGTGACTGGGGGTAGACACTTCGATGTTTAAGTCAGTGACAACTTTAGGAAGCAATAAGCATAAAAGTGTAGTGTGTGTATAAGATAGATAGAGAGGCGTACCAAAACTTTATATCTATAGTATCCTAATTCTTAGATTAACAGGGTTTGTATTTCGAGTATGATTATAACTCATACCGTAATAACAGTTGTATTCTCATATTTAAAGGAATCGTATTCCATGTAGTTAATTCGAGATATACATAAGTTATATTTAGGTTAGGTCGGTGGACACGTAAGCCCACCTTTCATGTATATCGAGCCCAAAAATTTTCGACGCTCAAGCCAGGTCCGAACGAAGCCCACATGTACGAACCATGGACTTATTAGTAGCCCCAAATTAGATGTTCGATATTCGAGATTTCATCTCTGGGAATCTCTTCGAGGCCTTTACGCGAGGGGTAAAGTTGATTCAAACTCGGGGAGTTTATCTCGGTGGGTTAACTCGGGACATCCTCTCGGATTGACCACTCGGGTTAACCTTATTCGAATATCTAGTTTTAAGCTTTTTCGCATTCCATCTTAACACGTGGTCGACTGATTTTAAATCCTCTTCCAATCTTAAAGCTGGAAACACGTGTTGCCTATTTATTCGGTGACGAGGGCACTTTTTTCCCACTCCACCACTTGCTTGCATCGTTACGTGGATAAAGGTAATTACCCGTTTAAATGATGTTTAATTTTGGGTTATATCCCCCAAATAATTTCCATTTGTATTCACTTTCATTTTTTCATTTTTTGCATACGCTCCAATCTTTTCTACAAATTTGGCCCTTTCGCTTTGAAGCCCCGAATCTTCATTCACTCAGTCAGTAGGTACTCGAATTCCTTTTCTGATTGCTTAGATCTTCTTGTTTTGTTCTTGTTATTTCTTCCTTCCATGTCATATATTTCCTCCCATCCACTCTGCTATCATGTCCCAGTCGAGCTCCGAGTATGAGGCACAATCTAGCCCCGATCAAGATAACAGAGAGAATTATATCCGTGATTTGGAAGAACTCGTAGCCAAAGGTAATAGCCATCGAGTTGCTATTTCCGCTGGTAAATGACAAGTAGAGACCTCCAATATTCCGGTCCACAAGGGGAGAGGCAAAAACATCGCGATGGTGAAGGCCCTTTTGCAACCGAAGCCCTTTATTATTAAGGATATAAATAGAGACGCAAAGCATTTGCAGTCAATTCCCCAAGGCCTGGGAAGGAACAATCCGAGTCAACGGCTTCTCGGGGTACGAAGCCTCAACAGAAGAAGGAATGTCTTACCACTACAATAGAGGGGACGAGTGGTGTTTCAGTTGATGTGCAAGAGGGTCGGGAAAAGGCCCGAGATTACATTGAAAGGTGTATAGTGTCTTTTCCCTTGGAATGTGAGATATGATGCATGCCGATGATGCAACAGAGATCCAGACTTTGGTGACCCATAGCAGAGGGTTCTTTTCGGGAGTTGTTTGGAGCAAGGCCTCACATTCCCTTTCCCTCCCCTGTTTACGAAGTTTTTACACCATTATCAGATGCATCCAAGTCAGTTGCAATCAAACGTCATGGTGGTTATCATTGCTCTAATCTCCTGGTGCGCCCGAGAGGGTAAGAGTCGAGCTTAGTTCTCTTTTGCAGCCTATACATGGTGCTAGTCACCAAGAGCTCTATAACAGTGACACCTCGAGAGGGGAAACCCTACGATTTTCCTAGCAACATTGGGGCTTGGTCCGAATTCCGAATAACCTTTGATCGGACCAAGTATAAGGTTCCCAATTGGTCCCCCACAAAAGTGTGAGAACCGAGAAGAAAATAGACTTTAAGGCCCCCCCCCCCGCTTAACCGTTGTGGTTTCAAGAGTGGTTAAGGAGGGTATCAAACTTCAGAACCAGCAACGGTATACCGGGAATCATCAATTGGGATGGTTGTGGCCCATAGAGACGTATAGATACTTGGAGAGAGTCCAAGATAGAACTCTGAAAATTAAATCTACTTAAAAGCTGAGTATTTCGAAGAACCAAAGGATGAGGAGGATGTGATTTGGTATGAAGTCGCCTTGCTCGATATGGAGGATCCTGAACCGTCAAGAAGGGCCGCTAGAGCTAGAAAAACCGCTGAGAAGTTGAAGTCTCGAATTAAGGATACCCCAACCCCTAAGGAGGTATTGGTGACCTCGAGGGGGAAAGAGCATGTTTATATTACAGATACTGAAATGCCCCTAAAGAGGTTAAAACGGGGTCCTAAAGATTCCATTCCCCAGAAGCTCGGGATTTTCTGCTCGAACCAGTAAGATGTTATCCTCTCGAGGAGGAGGACGAGGAAGTTCCCCAAGTTAGGGCTTCTAGGACTAGAGAGGTCTCTCCAGTTCTAGCTGAGGGTAAAGTTACCCCTAACGAAGTTAGCCATTCTTACGTGTTTCAATATCTCGCGCATATATCGTGTACTATCATCTTTGTTTCTCCCTGAGATCTGACCCTTATTCTTCCTTTGATGTGTCTTCATCCTCACAAAACGGTACCTTTTCTCCTGGATTGCACATGGTATCGCGGCTTCAAAGGGAAAAGAAGAGGCAAAGAGAGCAGGAGTTTCTCTTGACCGAGCAAAGGAAGGCTGCAGAAGGAGGGTCTACTGTTGTCATAGGCGAGAAGTCAATGAGTCCGAAGAAGATGAGGGTAGAACTCAAACCCTTGAAAGAGCTGGACGGCTACCTGGTACAGCCAGAGTGGACAAACATGTGATCAGGGGAACTGAATAGTTCGAAGAATGCCTCTTGATGACTGAGGTTGGTAATTCTTTTAGTATTTTATATCCTTGATTGGTTTGAATTCATGCTGATTAGGGTTTTTCTGACTAAAGGATATTTTTGCTTAGTTGCTGGCAGATATGGCCGGAGTAGCTTTACATGGCGCTGCTCGACTGATGCGTCTGTACCATTCTACCTCCGAGCTACATGCCCGTTGTCGGGTCCTTGAGAAGGTAGCGGCTAAGAAAGATTCTCTCCAAATTGAGGTCGAGAGACTTAAGGCTTGGGTGGCTGAACTTAAGCCCAAGGAGTCGCCTCTAGCAGCCAGTCACCGGGAAGTTGAAAACTCCCGGCTAACGAATGATTTTGAGGCCATGACACAAGCCAAAAATGGAGCTGAGAAAGACTTGAGGTTTGAGAGGGTGTTATCTCGGGATCGAGGCCAGAGAATTGAAGAATTGATGCGTGAGTAGAGCATGTATGGTGAAACTACGCCATCTACTCGAGCCGTGGAGAGACTTTTGTGTCTGCTGTCCCAGAGCTATATTCAGTTAATGGTCTCCCAGCAAGATTTCAAACTTCGAGTGCTTATTTAATTTTCAACTAGATAACACCCGTGCCTTTGCACGGCAATATACAATTTAAATATTATTATTATGAAAGAAATATGATAATTGTATGTTTAATTAAATAGAAATTACTTTTGTTGATAAAATAAATACGGAATTTTGAATTCATAAAACAATATTTTCTCTACATGAATAAGAGTTTGATTTCTTGTATTTTTCTTAAGCTTTCATTACATTTTTTATTCGTTTTAATTTAAATAATGAACATTCAAATTTAAATTGTGCATATTGTAACTTCAGTCATATTTAAAATCAATGTTTAATTGAACATAAATGATGTTTTAATTTCAAAATATAGTGTTTTCATAGTTCTATAATATTTAAGAGGAATAATGTTCTTTCATTATACTTTTTAACTTAAAAATTGTATCATTAAATTTTAAACTTAGTTATAAAATTCATATAAAATACTTTCATTTTACATCAAAATTTGTTTTTATGTTTAACTTAAAATAGATATGCTTCAGTTATTAATAATAGAAAAGTATAACTTTCAACAGATTGTTCTTAATTAAGCTTAAACTAATAATACATGGGCTTTTGTTTAATACATGAACATTATTTGTTGTTTTCACACTAAACTGTGGAAGAAAATTGGTATATTAACTTTGCACATAGACTGATGATGACAGCTTCCTTTCCGCATGACATGGAAATTGACCATCATTAGACTGCTACTCCTCTGAGGGACTGAGGTGCTTAACATATCCATTGAGCAAAAGACCAGATCATTTAGACCTGCATTCACATATCCCTACGAAGCGATCATCATAACAGATCAGATGAAGAACCATAATTAATCATATTTGTTTATGTAGAAGGTAACTGTTGTAAAAAAAACTTCACAGTAAAAAATTGAAAACACAGATCAAGATGAATAACCTAAGTAGAAAAAGAAACAACATTATCTGGAACTAAACAGTGATATTGATTAATACATTCACAGCTGCAACTAAATTCCACTTAACTTAAAATAGTGCTATGAACCAACACCACATGATAATGATAGGCAGAGGTGTACATTATTTATTATCTACACGATTCAAGTTGAAAACCATAAACGTAATGATCAGGACACTTCACATAAGTTATCATACAAATTAAGCATATTTAAGCTCATACATAAGAGGTAGAGATCGTGACTTCTTAGGCCAGTTTCCGGCATTTCTAAAGACTATTATCCACACATGTTGTAACTAACTACAAACACATTTTGAAATTTTAATGATAAATCCGCAATATATAAGAAGGGCATTGATAATGATATAGGTAGCTATCCTCCGCCCCTGCACAAAAGCTCAGAGAGACAAACATATCAAGCTGAAAAGGCATCAGCACTTTTCAGAAGTGCGGAAAAGAAACATAACACTACTCCAAAGCGTACTTTCGACTTTGTTCGTAAACTCGTCTTAGTGACGTATAGGAAGATAACATATTTTTTGCATTCATGTCATCACACAGATCTCCAAACTGTTCCAAGGATCATGCTTCAAAAATATATTTATCTAATAGCCACACCTAAACTAATAGAGCAGGTATCAAGCTCAGAAGGTAACTGTGTGCAAGCCAACATAGGAGGGGAAAAAAGGAAGTGTTCTTACTTTGATGATTTACACCTCATATAGTTCCTAAAATTGCTAATAACTATTGTCCTGTGTAGGTTTATGCAGTGGGCTTGCTGCATTACATGTGAGCATATAAGCATAGTAGTCCATGAAAAAGGAGAAAAGCAAATAAGAAAGCCTCTAAGCTTACACCTTGCAGAATTAGCATTTAAACTAACGTAATCAAAACGTGATCATACTAAGAGACAGTGGGAAATCAAAACAAATTAAAAGAAGAGAAATTACCTGAATCTCTACACTGGAAAACAAATCACACAAGCCTAAAGGAGGAGAAGACTTAGAGGCGAATCTAATGTTGGACTGTGGCACTCATGTCATAGAAATAGCCGGGATAGTTTACATAAAACGATACAGGAATGAACAAATCAAAAGGAAAAGAACTAAATTAATATAGGCAGGACATGATACCCGTGCTCATGCACGACATATTTTTAATTTTAAAAATAGGCAGGACATGATTCATCTTAATTTTTTAAAGAAAATTTCAGCAGAAGTTTGAGGAAATTACAGTGTGAAAAAAGAAGATCTTGGAAAGAGATTTTTTTAAAAAAATGATTGCAGCACCCAGAATCATCATGAAATGTGAGAGTAACTCTTCAGAACATTCATGATCAAAATTTTGCAACTAAAATATCATAGAAAGATGCTTTAAATCCTGAAAACAGTGACACTTTTGGCTTCTCTAAGCCTAACTCAATCCTGATATTCTACATCCAAGCGAGAAATGAAACGTAAAGAGATTCGATTTGGTTTTAGGATCAACGCAGCATCCTAAGGTGAATCAGTCCCTGGACAAAGAGCACAAGACAGAGCTGACAAATAGCACAAACCATTGGGAGCTGATTATTAATTATTCTAAGCCAAATAGAAAAGTCAATTTCTAGCTTTACCCGTCATATTCTGAACTGTGAAGGGTTGAGATCATGGATGTTGAAACTTAGCCAACCTGAAATGGAGTTCTCTAGTTAGAAATTGGATGAGGAGTTTTATCAAACACCTTGTTGACACCAAATAATAAATTAAACCAAACATAAAAATATCGCTAATCTACAGTTGATGAGCAACAAAATTGAGAGAACCTCTGAACGGAAGTGCAGGATCTCAAACGCGGAATCATTGTCAAATTCAGGATCAGAAATTGAAAGCTACAGAGACAAAAACATGTATTAATTGCAGCCATCATCAGCTAAAGCAATGGCAAACACATACTAAATAGCAAAACATCTCTAGATATAGGCTTACTCGAAACATGGTTTTGATAATAGCAATGATTTTTGCATGAGCTCCGGTCGGTGGAGTCCAGCGGTGGAGCTCCGGTCGATCGCAAAGAATTCCTTGCTATAGTTGTAGATGATGTGCTCAGCCCTCGACTAATCCCAAATCGCCCTCGTGGAGGAGAAGCACAGCTCCTATATGGGCTCCGATAGGAAGATTAAAGATGAATGTACAAAGGAAACTGGAGAGTCATATGCTTTGAATACGCGAGACTTCTTCAATACGATATTGGGGAAAAGAAAAGTTCTTGAGAAGCGTATTTTGAAATTCGTGATTAAGAGCTGTGATAAAATTGGAGAAGTGAAGAGACGGTCAGTAAATAAAGATCACATAAAGATGAAAAAAAATAAAATATGTGTCTTTTTTAGGAGAGCTTTGAAAGCTGACGTGGCGTAAGGATAGGGAGAGCTTTGAAAGCTGACGTGGCGCAAGGAGGAGGTGTTTCACTTTTCAAGGAGTTGCTGTTTTAATAGTATAGATAGATTTTTTGTTAAGAATATCGAACTAAATTAAATATCACCTTCTCTCAAAAGAATTTTGACTTCAGATCTCATTTGATTCGATTATCGGTTGTAATTGATGGTGAACCAAACTCTGAAACTATGTCTTAGAAAGATGCCATACTTCAGGGGCTTATTCAACTTAGATGATACTAAACCGAATTCGTTAACTTCGTCTCTAAACACGACTTCAGATTTCGGGTGGTATTTGATGTGCTCTGGGTTGAATTACATAGCAAATTGGATCCGGCTGATGATCTTCTAGATATACATTGGACTTCAGATTCTTATTTAATATAGAGGAAACTGAACCGAATTCGGTAACTTTGTTTCTAAATATGACTTCAGATTTCGAGTCCTATATGATATGATATCAATTTTTAAATAGCGAACCGAATTATATTGATGGTCTCCCAGAAAGACTTTGGATTTCGAGTGCATATTTAAGTTAAAGAATATACTCACCAGCTTCGGTTAATGGTCTCCCTACAAAACCTCCGACTTCGGGTACTTATGTAACATGGTACATGTTGTACAAGAGACTGAACCGACTTCGGTTAAAGGTTTCTCTACAAGACTTCCTACTTCGGGTACTTATGTAACATGCTACAAGTTGTAAAAGAGACTGAACTGACTTCGGCTAAGGGTTTCCCTGCAACACTTCCAACTTCGGGTACTTATGTAACATGCAACAAGTTGTACAAGAGACTAAACCAATTTCGCTTGTACTTTTTACGACGGACCTTTTACTATGATTTTGAAAATCACACTTATAAACAACTACGGATTATGAACAAACGTAGTGGTAGCATTTTTTTACTACGGGTTTTTACAACCGCAATCATTAAAGTGTAGTGAAACATTATTTTTGTAGTAGTGAGTATCATTAGGCAGACATCACTCATTATTGCTGCACATCCTATAAATGGAAGTCTATTAGATTATTTTTTTGATGTCATATGGTTTAGTTCCTTTTCTAAGACAAAAAAAAGGCTGAAGTTAGTTAAAATCATTAACTGGATATATGAAGGTTATTAGTAAGACTTATATCAGTTATTAGTAAGACTTATGCCAGTTATTGTTAACTGGATAATATGGTGTTCTAGGAACTTATACAGATATGAAGGTTTAAAACCAAGTTTGAATAGGATGAAGAAACATGTACTTAATGTTCTGCAGTCTGTTTTAAAAGTGCACAGGTTGTCCTTGATGCAATCTGATATAGCAAGTCTGCATCCGGACTGGTGAAAATGGTACAATTTTCCCCACCAAAATCAAGACCACTAACTCAGCTTGTAAGATGGAAGACTCCCCTGAGTTATAAGCTTAACACTGATGGATCATCATTAGGCAACCCAGGCTATGCAGGAGCAGGAATGGTTATCAGAAATGGACTGGGTCAGGTGGTGGCAGCAAAAGCAATCTTCATACATAGAAAAACAAGCCTTGAAGCAGAAGCTCTTGCACTGGCAGAAGGATTAAGTATGGCTTATTCTGAAGGAATTGAAGAACTAGAAGTGGAGGTGGATTCACTAGTCCTTCTCAAAATGATCAGAAGAGAATACAGAGTGCCATGGAAGCTACAACAAATCATCAGATCTATTTGGCATCTACAAAGTGAGTTTACTATATCCTTATCTTTTACACATATATTTAGAGAAGCAAACTCAGTGGCAGACTCTTTAGCAAGACTGGCTAGTAAGGAAAAACAAAATTTTTGTATTTGATCAAATGAACCTTCCTAGAAAAATCAAAGGAATGGTTATACTAGACAGTAATGAAATGCCATATGTAAGATTGTGATATGATAAAATACATGTTACTGCTGATATTTTCTTTGCTTATCAGGCGCAAGGCCAGTCCCAGAAGCAGAAGAATAATGAATCAAAGGAATACACTGGAGCCAGCACAAAGTCAGAGAGAGAGTTCTAAAAGACCAACAACACATGGAGCTATGGCACTGTTCTATTATACTTTCAATTTTGATACATTCTCCATTTATTCTAGTGACAATCCGTACTTGTCGGCAGAGTTGGGTTTTGCCTTGGCAATCCCTAAAATACTTGCTAGTATTGAGTCTTCCCATCGGCAGAGTTGGGCTTCGCATTTGCGATCCCTAAATTGCTTGTGGGAATTGACATGGTTGTACACTAGAAACGCTTTAATGGTAGATGTATACTATAAAACAAAATTGTATGAACTATCCGCCTTTTCTAAGGTTTTTGAGGTTTGGTGAACCAAATAAATATCACCCCACTATTTAGTGGTTTAAAATAAAATTAAAAAAAAAGAAGTTAAAATCATTAAATGGTATCCTCCACATACATGGCATAAATTTAATGTAGATGCATCATATAAAGAAGGCGAATGTGGAATTGGAATCACAATTAGAAATAGGCTGGGATAAACAATATTGCTGAGAATGATTCATATGCCTAGTCTATTTCCACTCTAGGCAGAGTTTAGTGCCATAAAATAAAGCTATATTGCAGCTATGGATTTGAACCTACATGAATTTGTTGTGTAATCAGACTGTAGCGAATCAGTTACTGGAACTCAGAGATCTAAAATTGTAGATGTGACTCTTATTCTCTATGCTATGAATTTAATGGTCTTCATTTAAGTAATAACACAATTCACACACACTCGAGGAAGGCAATATGTTAGCTAATTTCCTAGCTAAGCACAACATGTCCCCGAATCTCTCTCTGAAACTTTGCATTTGAATGAAACTCCTTTTGAGTTGAAGGGAATTATTCAGCTTAACAAAATTGGGATTCTATCTATTAGAAACTTATGAGAAAAATGAAATTCGATAGATTTTTACTAGCTGCTATTTGTTATGAATTGCAGATTCTGGAGTCGAGATGAATTACAACAGCAAGGAAGTTGAGCACCATGCTAAATTTTGAGTATGATTAGTAAATGCAAACTAGGTTCCGCACTGTTGCTTCACGAGTGGTTCTCCTTATTTTGATTATGTTTTCATGGAGGAGAACCGTTTTTCAAAATATCTACTTATACTCTCGGTTGCATATATTAGATTAGCATTTTTTGGCTATCTAGGCTGGTACTATGGAATAACATTCTTGTTTTCAAATTTTGGGTGATTAAATTGCATTTCGATCTTTTTTGACTCGATTACTAAATTGTTGCTTGTACGATATAAGAATGCTCACACTCTCTGAAGTATTAGCAACCTATGAATGACCTTAATTAGATTATTTATTCACTCTTTTGAAAGTTTAATTCAAGAGTTTTTGCTCTATCTTGTAAAGATCATTAAGGTCCTATCAAGAACTTTTTAGATTTGGGGTGTCAATAAGTCACCGCCCATGGTGGTTAAATATTTTTTTAAAAAAAGCTTGACATTTATGGGTGTGTTTGGTTGGAGAGAATTTTGAGAGTCTGGATTTGCTAAAACATTGTTTGGTTGGTTTGAGATTTTGTAAATCTGAAACAAAAACCTTGTTTGGTTGGAGTGAATTTTGGAAGTTTATAACAAAAATCTTGTTTGGACTTTGCCTTTTGCAAAAACTGGATTTTGTAAGGCAAAACCTGAACTTTCCAAAATAACGAACCAAATAAGATTTTACAAAACTGAACTTGGATAGTCCAAGTTTTGCAAAATCTTGCCCAACCAAATACACCCTATATGTTTACTTGTTAAATTACAAGCACCCAAAATAAAATATATCACAATAACCTTTGTATGTTTGGGCATTATCCATGGGCCTCTTTGTACTTATGTGGGCTTGGTCCATAAATAAAAACAGCGTAAGACCTTACAAATCTGAAATTGAAGGGAAATGGTTTTACGAGTCGGTATCCAATACTATAAATATAAGCGTTGCGTTAACATCCCATATCACGCCAAATCATATTACCGTTCTTCATTCCGACCGTTCAGAGTCCAGAAGCTCACATCTATTATCTCTCTCAAACTTTCTCTGCTGCGGTTTCAGTTTCTGACTCAGATCCAGAGTAAATTTTGTCTTCCGATCGAGGCACATATATGGAATCCAATGTCTTGAGCATTTTGGGCGAGGAGATGCGTGGTGTCGTAGGACAAAACGACGTCGGAGAGGAGGGATCGGACTCGTTCACTGATGGCCGATTGGTTAGGGTCCCCGAAGGCGACAAACAGGATGAATTCGTGAGGACCGGATTTCTCAAGGCGATTTCTGGTTTGGGTCTGCAATCCGCGGCGGAGGCGATTTACAAGAATACTTACTCTGGGGTCACCTGGCAGGCAAAGCTCCGTTCATTTCTACACCTCTCTAGACATGTAGGATATGAGAAGGTGAAATTGGGGTGGTTTGGTGGGTCCAAAGACGAGATCAGCAACATCTTTCGATACGGTTTTGCTTCTGAAGGATGCGGGGTCTGTCTCTCCCCATTTGATGACCCCGCTGCCAGTCTCCATGCTTGTGTTGCAGATGAAAATGGGCTCTACCACATGATCCTTTGCAGTGCTATATTGGGCAAACCCGAGCTTCTTCATCCTTGTGCTGCACAGCGGTTTCCAACTTCTGACGACTGTTATTCTGGAGCTGATAACTTGGCATCTCCTCGTGTGTATGTGGTCTGGAGCTCTTACATGAGCACTCACATTACGCCGCAGTATGTTGTGAGTTTCAGGCCTCCAGTTCCAGTAGCAAATGCAAGAAGAAGGGATGAGCCTTTGGGCATGCTTCCTTTCTCCAGATTGATCCGTGAGCTTGCACTGGTGTTGCCTGCAACAGACATAACAAGGCTCCAAAAGCTCAATGACGATGTCCGGGAAGGGAGGATATCAAAGCAAGGAATGAAAAGAATGCTAAGGAGCATTGCAGGGGATCAGCTTTTGAAAAGGGCCATCATGTCGATCAGAAGGAATGGTGGTCCATCAGCACCCCAGAGGTCAAGTGCAGCCGAAGTTCTGAACAAGTAGGCAGCGTAGTCCGTAAGTTATCTGTTCAGTAAATTAAGTCGCTTAAGTTATTGTATATGAATGATGATCAGTTTGAAGTTAAGTTATTGTGATCCTGATTCTAAACTACCAGAAATGACATATTCTCTCGAATTCCATACTGTCCACCAATGGGCTGAGATTTGATGTGGATATTAGACTATATCATCGTTTGGTTAGGAAATGTCTGTCTGTATTCTGCCGATTGAAACAGTTTAAAACGCATCTGGAGTCGCGGTCCTCCCATTAGTCCCAAATGTGTTCCTATTTTCTGTTCAATTTCCCGTCACATATAGCGAAAGATGGTAACAGGAATTATCACTAGAAGTTAGAGGACCGTCAGATGCAAGGTCATCGCGGAAACTGAACATTGGTCCCAAATGATAGCAAAGAATCTGCTAAGGGATGAAAACAAGAAAAGAAAGCATGCACTGCGTACAACTCGATTTGTTGGTAGTTTACATAGAACTCCATTTATTGGTAAGAGAAGATAACGGATAGGATACTACTATACATTCAAGCTCTTCAAGGAGCAGTCTTATTATTGTCATCTATTGGAAGCAACATATGGAGTTCTTTCCTTTGTACGGACATTTCCAGCCCCAAGCTTCATCTTACTCAGCCAGGCCGATGATACCTGCGCAATATTAACCAAGTCTTATAGTCTTGATGCAAAAGTATACATGAGCTTCATTAAAGAAGAACCAAAACTGGGGACAGAAGTCGCAAGTGTTAAAACAAAAACTTCAAAATGTCAACAAACGGTAAGCAAGAAGAAAGCGGTTCAAAAGAGAGATGTATATAAAACATTGTTTAATTGTACACAAATATTCCTCCGGCTGCTTCAAGGAGAGCATGTATATACAAGGATGAGATTTCAAGAACATACCGCATGCTACTCTCTCACCAGCATTGCCAGTAGTCTTACTCAGTTCGTGTCGTCCTGCATATTCATGCACACAATATATTTAGTGGATATATAGTTTTTATATGCTGCATATTAGTTATTAACTATAATCCTGAAGTTGAACTGCAGAAAAACAAAAATAAAATCCAGAATCCTAATAGTATCTGTTCTATTACACCTACCTCTACCAAGGTCATCAGCGTCTGCGTGAACCACTATCGCTCTCCCGATGATGGAATATGGTCCACTGAGTTGCAGCTGAAAACATGTAAAAATGAGTTAAAGAGACAATGGCTATAGATCAAAATACTACTTAACTAGGAAGATCAGTGTTGACCTGCTTGTCTGTGATTGAGACTTTCACAGGGCCTAGAGGAAGCAAAAAGAACACTTTAATCAGAGGTAATCTACAATATCTAGAAGAACCCTCTTTGTGCTGTAATACTTATCAGCAGGCGAGAAAATAATAATATGAAACAAAATTCATATGTATACCATCTCCTCCAGCTATAAGATTTCCTAGATCACCAGCGTGGCGATCTTCATCATCCGGGGCACCATGATCTCTGTTAAAAGGATTGAAATGAGGTCCTGCATATCAGAATCTAACATGTCATATAACTTATGAATGGCAAACTAGATTGTACAACAGATCAGTATTGCAAGAATAAACATTTCAACAAGATAAAAAAGAACAGGAAAATGCAAAACAATTTTGAGAAAATGAGAGACAAATAATACCAGTTGAATTGCAGCCATTTGTTGTGTCACCAAGTGCATGAACATGAAAGCCATGATGCCCTTTGGAGAGGCCTGAGATTGTGCCATGGACAGAGGTAGGCCCTGAAACCAAAGAAATCAGATTCAGGAGCTAGTTTCTCACTTATTATGTATTCTCCCAATGTGTGGAGCCTATCCTACCATCTCCTTGTTGCTCAAAATGGATGAATCCATTCACGCCGGAGTTGCCCGTAAGTACCGCAACTGCCTTAACCATTTTCATATGTGATCTGTTCCAGAATTACAAATTATTCGACCATGAAACATGGCAGTACTCAAATAAAGGATGGATTCAGTATATCAGCTAGCTTTTCATGTAAGGTAGCTTTCAAGATCGAAAAAATGAACTCATATACATGTTTGTGTATTTAAATTGTAACCGAAGCTGGATCAATCAATATATGTAGTACAGTATTAATCAAAATTAATTCTTCAGGTAGTCTGAATTTTTGAAGCCTTAATGGATGAAATCTCAAGCTGATCTGCTTCCAACTAAATTAATATCTCCAATAGAATACGCAATTATAAATACTAATACATATTATCATCAGGATATTTGAAGGAATTTAAAACTTACAGAGAAGGGTTGATCTGACTTAGAGGCAGAGCACAACAGAACAAAAAAGAAAGGAGTATTAGTTGAGCAGGTCTATAAAACGTTGTAGAAGAGAATGCCATTCTCAAGAACAAACCAGAAGTTTGAATTTGATCCGCATGATAGAAACATCTCTTACACTGACAAGTGTCCAATAGGCAGCGAAAAAGTGATGACACGTTGACATTACAAGGATAAAATCATTCGCATAACAATGTTTTATGTGGGGTTTTAAAGTTTATTTCACAGTTTGATAATTTTAGTTATGTATACTAAATGATGATAATTTTAAAAATATATATATTATGAAAAATTTAAAATTATATATATGTAACTTGCTCGTTTTATATAGCACGATTCACGGTCTTCTAGAATGAAAATTAATATAATAGAGATAAGTAAAGTACAGCTAGTATAATTCTCATGTCAATTCACGGGTGTATTTATAAAATATTACTAAATGCATATTAATTTAGTAAAAATAATTACTATTAATGTGACAAATATTTATTTTACATATTTATCGAAAACTAGTTTGATAATTTATAAAATTTTATAGATTTCATTCGTTTCATCAAAAAGATGTTATATAAGTTAGTTTTCTTAATATTACAATATAAAACTTAAGTTAGTGTTCTTATAACTAATCAAATGGATGAGCTTGACATTCACTATGTCGAGGAACTGTTTTCAGACTACATCCTCCAACGTATGGTTCCGCCTGTCATTATAGAAGCGTGTATGCTTATAATTAGGGAGGCCAGGAAGTATGCATTTTCTCAGTTATTCTGAGGCATCTTCTCAGTAAAAGCACGGATCCATTCACTGCCGATGTTCCTCTCACTGCCGACATGTTGATTCCCAACACCGAGTTTCTAAAAACATTGTGACCTCATTAACATAGGTACCCTTAACATACTCATTACCTCCTGGTTGGGCCTGATCAGCCATCCAGTTCACATTCTCAATCAGAGTCATAAAACCATCAACCTTTTGCTTCAGCAAACCAGCTGCCTACCCATCTCAGCGATCCTCAATGGAATCCCAGAAAGATGAGCAGCGTGACGAAAGCAAAAATCACACACTCAAACACAACCATGTTTGCAGCCATTTGCATCGCTTGAGTAACTCTATTAACGCTCGTGTCCATAACCTTCAGCAAAGCTCCATCTAACACCTCACCCAACAACCTATCTAAATACTTCTTCACCACGTCATAGAACTCAATCTGTCCACCATAAGACATGAAGCTAACTGAGTCCTCAATAAAAGACCTCACAATCCTGCAACAATAAGGAACTGTGGACAAAAAAGGCGCAATGTAAGGAAAAACAGGCATCACATTTGAGGCATGTAGCTGAAACGACAGCACATTCATCGAATACTCATACTCCTTCATATACATATGTTCTAGCTTATCAACAGCTGAAAATGCTTATGTAAGTTTTCCTATACACAATAATGGAAATGCTTATGTAAGCGTGTATGCATGTAACAGGCATGATTAGCTAGGAGATTAGTATTAATTATCCTCATTGCTAATAGAAAAGATATGCCCTGAACCTCATCAATCAATTAAAAATATGACTCGCCTTGAAAATTTTCTTAGGAAGAAAAAATACCTTGAAAATAATGAGTGGACTTTGCCTTAATAGTGAGTGGACTTCTCTAGCTCATTCGTTCACTCAGTTTCAAGCATTTTATCAAACATGAATGTGCAAAAAAATGAAAAAATACTCACTTTGTAATCAATAACACATCAAGCATCAGTTTCAATGGCAATCTGAAACATGACTCCAAGATATTTAACACAGAACACAAGGGCATACAGAAAGAAGAAACTCCAGTTAAACAAAACTTACAACTCCAGTTTACTCGGAGAAGACATTTTGACAGATTATCAACTCCTTTATACATTATTAATGCACAACACATTGAATTTACTGAACATGCTAACTCAAAAAAACACTATAGGCTTGCTCAGAACACATCACTCGATCATCAAACTAATATAACAAAAACAATTCAACAAAACGTAATCAAATTGAATGAATCTGAGGTTTCTTACAGGGTCTTTGAGAAAGTGCTCTATGCTTGGGACCGTGTATCTTTCAGGGTCGAGGAGAGCGTTTTGAAATGGGCAAGCAACTTGTTGCACTGGGTTTCGTAGTCTGATGCAGGGATGATGTCGCAGACAAAAGATAAAAATTCCTGCAGAAACAATATACGAACAGATAAAAATCCATTCTCATTCTAAAACATGCTCTTTGGCTCTCAGATTCACGATGATATAACACATTCATCAGCCACATAAATACCATCCCTAAAATTTCCCCATCCAAAAATTCCTAACCAAAACTCTATTCTACATAGGTAAACACTCGTACCATCTCAAAAAATCCACATTTTTTCCTCACAAAGTCACACACTTTAAGCACGTATGTAAACACAATCATCACAGAAGCCTCACTAATCAATCATATCTCATCAAAATCCAAATATGCTCTTTTTTCCACAAAAAGTCACACTTTTAGCACACATCATTCTTAATAGCTTCCCTACGCAGCGGCATTTGAAAAATCTATGAATAAAAATGCTCAAACAGCACAAAGCCAGAAAATCTAAATATTCTCTTGCTCCATAAAAATTTACACATTAAGCACATATATAAACACTATCATCACAGAAGCCTCTAATCATAAACCATATTTCATCAAAATATCGGAAATTCAGAAAGGGAGCCCTAACCCATATGCCCGCACATGCCTATGCTTTGCTTAGTTTAAATACGAAAACTGAAACTGACGAACCGGCGAAAAATCAATGGCATTGATAATTATTAAAGAAGAAAGAAGAGGGCAGCCATTGGCTTAATGAAGAAGAGGAACAGGCAAAGGATTAATCGGACACGTTTGTAACTGAAAACTTGAATATGAGAATTTAATCGCAAACGCACAGAGAAGAGAAGAGGCTAAGAAGGTAGGGGTGGAATTGGTACAAATACCAACTATTGGAAATAAGGAAAGAGATAAAGAAGAATAAATATATATAGAGTTATATAGTTATATTAGGAATATATTTTGTATGCATTTATCCCACATCGGAAGATGCGAGCTTAGAGGTTCACGTGTTACCTTATAAATATAATGTAGGACCTCTTGTAATATTTGCCTTTGATAATATATTTGAAGTGCCTATTATATATATTTTATTTATTTTAACATGGTATCAGTCGCCTGACGATCCTCTTACCAAAAACTCTAGGGTTCTTAAACCCTCTCCTTCTTTTTTAAACCCTACCCTCTCCTTCTTTTTCCTGCGGCCGCCGCCGCCTCTCCCCCTTCACTTTTACTTTTTCAACGTACACACAAGGCTCTCCATAGCCGCCTCCCTCCCTTTTCATCTTCAAAAATTATTTTTCTCTGCCTTTTTCGTTCATCACTCGACGATGGCTGCACACAAGGATGATAAGCAGCAGGTTGAGTATGTGTTCAAACCTTAGGGTTTGTTTGGTCACCTGGATGGCTCCTCTCCTCGTCCCCTCGCTCCCGTGCCGCCGACGGCCGCCGCCTCCTCCTCCTCCTCCTCACCGCCGGATCCTGCTGCTCTCCAGAAGGAACATGAAGTCTACAACTTTGCCTTGGCTGCTTACAACTCCGTTGTTGCCGTAGATACCGCCGTTGTTGCCGTCATAGAGGCATAGAGGCTGCCACTGCCGTAGATGCCGATGTGACTTTCGTTACTACCCTGGATGTTGTTACCCTAGTTTATTTATGGATCTTGTTTTTGCTGCTGGTACTGTTGCTTCTTCTTCCACTGATGATGCTGTTTACAAGATTCAAGATTCAAGAGCTATGAAGTGGAGATGCACTATACTCTTTTTCCCACCGGGTTTTTTAATGAGGTAGAGTAGTGTTTCTGACTGATTTTTCATGATCTTTTTCGCAAGTCGGACATGTTTTGATCACCCTGTTCCGACTTGAGGGGGGTATTGGGAATAAGGAAAGAGATAAAGAAGAATAAATATATAGAGAGTTATATAGTTATATTAGGAATATACTTTGTATGCATTTATCCCACATCGGAAGATGCGAGCTTAGAGGTTCATGTGTTACCCTATAAATATAATGTAGGACCTCTTGTAATATTTGCCTTTGATAATATATTTGAAGTGTCTATTATATATATTTTATTTATTTTAACACCAACCTTTTTAGAGAATACCATGTACCATACCAAATATATTGGTACACACTTTTTAAATACTGATACCAACCAAACAAGTCGATATACCATTATATTCTTATATTGATTACCAATAAGTTTGGTTGGTATTCGGTATATACCGTACATACCCAAAATAATTTCATCGATCTTTTTTGCAACTTTATGATAGCACAATGAAGCAAATATAGAGAAAAAACAATATTCAAATACAAAATAAATAGAAATATGTGTAACGTGTAGAATTCACAAAATTCATCAATAATTCATAAAAAGCAAAATAGCCAAGTCACGGGATGAAAAAAATTAATAGCAACTAGAAGTCTAGAACATGACTTTGAACTTCCATTTAAAATTTAACTCAAATATATGATAAAGTAGAAATTCCAAGAAAAGTGAAAGTCTCATAGTTTTTGTAGGAAACTGAAACTATTACCTACGGTACAAGCTAGTCAAGAGTTTAAACAAGAGTAAAAGACTTAATTATTTAATAAATTAAAATTATTAATCATTTTAATTAATAAATAAATTTAATTTAATTAATATTATGATTTCAGTACGGTATGGTATTACCATGGTAATGAAAATTTGATACCAATACCGTATGGTACGGTATACCATACCATCAATTTCGGTAATGAATTGGTACGGTATAGTTTGGTATGGTTTCGGTTGGTATATGGTTGGTACGGTATTTTTGGTAAATTTTTCCAGCCCTATAAGGAGGAGACTGCTTTGAGATACGGAAATCAAAAGGTAGAAGCAGAAATTAGAAAATTAAAAATATTAAAAAAGGTCAGCTGACTTGTCACTTGATGGTTAGCTCTAGAAAATATTTCAAAAAATTTAAGAGAATGACACATCACCTAAACATGTTTTGTTTAAAGGGAGTTATAGATGATCTCCTATAGGGAGGCAATATGTGAGATTACAGAGACGTTTCTATGGTTATAACAACTCTAAACATTCTCTGGTATCTGAAGCAGCAAGTACTAAAACCGTGGTGGCTAATTAAACCGCCCGTAGGCTTACACGTGTTGCCCGAGATTATATTCCAATCTAAATCGGAAGCAAAGTGAGACATCAGAGAAGTATCTGAAGATATTATAATACTAAGTCTTCTCTGTATCGATGCCGGTAGTAGCCTATCTAAAAGAAGATTTTCCTCTTTTTCTTGCTTATAGAAATCACCATTTACAGCATTCTAGAGCTCCCGAGAATTCACCGTCCCACTTTCTCAAAGAATAAACAGAAAACTCGGTTCTATGATAATAAATATACTTCCTACCTGAACTTCAAACGACAACCCATTGAGCCCGGTGGCCTCTTGACCACCGGAAGATAGCAAGTCTTTACAAGGTTGGACAGTAGAGTAGTATGTAAAGCACACCGAGTTATTCTATCTTGTCATGATACTAATAAGAAAGTTTCATCAAGAGCCTAACTAGATATTGATATAAAGATTTCTCTTATAAGGTGATATTCTACAACGCAATATTAAGAAGAAAATCACAAAAACCTAAAATAGATATATGTCAATTAATATCGGTACTAGAGCAATCCCAACCAATCCTGGTCAGATTCGCTGGTGGCCAAATATTGGACAGAACAAATGCAATCTAACATGGTATAAGGTTAAAGCTTAACCGGTTTACAAATCTATTAGCAGTACCGCCAACAATAGTATTTAAACTATTTTGACTCAGATTTCTCCTAACTGTAATAACTAGATCGGAAGCTAATCAAATCTTTGTTGAGCAAAAGGATCCGTCAGAAAACTAAGATTAGCATATTACATTTAGTCTAATAATTTAGTACAAACATCAATAAACATACACAAAAAAACACTGAATGTAAATTTTATATAAAAAAATCAAAATGAAGTAAAACCACCTCTTCAAACTAATGGTATCAACTCCAATCCTTTCCGAACCACCGTCCGACCCGACCTGTCCAGCTTGATCAGCCTGACCCGGACGACCCGACCTGGCCGAACCGACCCAGGCCGAACGGCCATGGCCCAAAACCTGTTAGGCCGCCCGAAATCAGACCTCGCCGGTCAGGAGTCCCGGCCCAAACAATCGAAACGCCGCCGCTGGGCTCGTCGGATCGGGTTGAAGCGGCAGATTCCATTGAACTCCCCACGATAGATCCCCTCTTCGGCCCGTGGAGCGGGTAAGATCGAATCGGATCGAAGCTGTAAATTTTCGTTATAAAAAGGTGTTTTCGAGTGTGAGGTAGGGAGGGGAGGCTGGAGACTGGATTTAAAGGTGAGTGGAGGCTGCCAGCCGGTGGTAGCACCGACGGCCTCTGTGGAAAATCGAATATGGGGCTGCGAGATAGAAGGGAAGGGAAGGGGAGGTGACTTTCAAGAATAAAGTTGAACCCAACAATTAACAAAAATTGTTCAGTTTAAAGTAATTAATAAATATACATTTTTTTCAAAATAATTAACAAACATAAACACTAAATTATTATAAGTTTAACTTTAAATTTTAGGAAAGTAGGTTTGCAAATAGAAAAACAAAGTAAGAACTATTAACAAAATACAAGCTAATGAAAATTTTTAAATGAAACTAATTATCGCAATTGTTGTCTTCTTCATCTTCCTCATAGATCGTTTGAGACTTCTTTAAACCTCTGCTTGTCATGCGCAACTTATTGATCTGCATATCATTGTCGTCTTCTAGATTTGAAATTATTAAAAAGGTGCATATTAGTAGAGATAATATTTTAGATTTGGTAGAACCTATGCGAAGAATGTTCTACGCATTACCTTGTATTGTATTTTTGTTTTTTTTAACTTTTGCATTGGCCTCTTTAGCTTGACATTCTTCATTCTTCTCTTCTTCTACAACCACGTAAGATTATGCCGTGTATTTGTGAATTATTCATCCTTCTCTTTCATGTTGATTCTGACTTCAACGACATACTCATATTTTAAAATAATTCTATTACGTCTTTGAGTGTATGCCTATTTGACTCCTGGCATTACTTCTTTAGCGGTAAAATAAATAAATAAATAATTGTAGATCATTCATTCAACATATAAATAAATCATATAAAATAAATCTAAATATTTTTCAGTTCAGTTCACTATTTTTTATTTCTGTTTAGTTCAGTTCAACATTTTTCATTACAATTTTGAGGATATATGATATGATAAAATTTAGCTTAATAAAGTTATCTTTTTAATATTTTCAACATATTAGTTTTTGTTCCAATTAAGTTTAATATTTTTAAGTTCAATTAGTTCGATTCAATATTATCAGTCAGTTCAATCCTATAAAAATAAACAGTAATGAACATGCATAAAATATATTTAATAAACCATGTAATGGTTGTGTTTGGCAGCACATTTCAACTGTTGTACTTCAAAGTACATCAGTTTTTAATATTTGGTATACTGCCAAAAAACTGCTTATTTTATAAGCAGAATACATTTTTGGCCCAAAATGGTCAAAAAGCAGAAGCTTTGCTTTTCGCCACAGCAGAATCCAAAATCACCTAACTTTTTTCTAAAGCACATCTCCACCAAACACACCCGATATTACGTTAATGGTATCTAATTCACTCAATGGTATCATAATCTTATGAAAATGACATATAATTATAATTTTCTTTACTATTGAATTAAAAAATGTCGATATTTACATGGGCAGAAAATAAAGATAAAATCATTGGACACTACACATATCTGCAATTTTTAAAATTCACCTTGCTCTTGTTTTTTGTTACTCCATCTTTTTGGTCAAACAACTCCTAAAGTTTAACCAAAAAAAGTAACCTACTATAATCAATACATCAAAGACAGGAAAGCGTTGTGCAATGGCTATTTGGTAAACGGGGGCATGGTACATTTGTCAAAGCAGTGGCTGCATATGCTGATTAATTAAGCTTTGTAATTTCTAACTGCTCACCAAGTGTTACTTGAAGTCTCCAAAACTAAAGAGTTTCAGCAAGAGATATGTTGAACTCTTGTATAAACTAATTATAATGTCAAGAATCAATATGCAATTGCCATCTTTGAAATGACAAACCTGAGAGATAGCATGAACCGGAGGAGATCTAAATCTTCAAAATTAATGAATTTGAGTAAGTGAATAGTGGATCAGGGTAAAGTGCATACATTCATTGTGTAGGAAACATGAAAATCTCTACTACCACAAAATGTTTGGACCAAAAACACTGAGTTGTAAGCAAGGTCACCGTGCTAGAAAGAAGAGAGATTGTCAAAATAATAAAATACTTATAAAATAGGAAAAAAATATAAAACATATTAAAATCAAATCAAATCAAACCCCTCATATCAGTCACCCAACTAATTGGTCTTATCTTCTCACACCATCCTCATCACAGGGGGAGCTACCTCTTGGAACCCATGAAGGGGAAACCCATACCAAGAAGATGGAATGTGGTAAACCTGCGAAGGTACCATGAAAGATAAGATTTGCTGAACAGCTAAGGAACAAACCGATGCAGTCCCAAGTAAAGTAGCATGTCTATTTCATGTTTTTAAGCCCGAATAGAACACTCGAGAACTTATATCCTTTATTTTAACCCTAAGCTACGAGATTGAATAAGACATACTTCATTTACATCTATCATTACCTTTATTTCAAGCAGTTAAAATTCCTTTTCTAATAAAGGGAACGTTATCCTAAGTATAACCTTGATTGCTTCTCATAGTTTTATACTTACAAAATTATACGATTGACTCTTATATAAAATAGGTTGTTTGAATTAAAAACTCAAATGTCAATCACTTGGAGTAAAATAAAGGAAGATCGGAGCTCGAGATACTTGAAAAAGTATTCGATTAGAGCCTACGGGCTATACAATTCAGACAATAAGTTTGAATGTCAATCATCTCGAGGTAAACTAAGAAAAATTCTACAACAAGCTAGAGGTTATATCAAAAGGTGTTATTACATTAATATAATACTCTACCTATACATATCACTGCCTTAATTTGAGCGCCCAATCCGAGAGGATGCCTCGAGTTAACACTTCGAGATACATCCCTCTTTTACCCCGAGTAAGAGATCTTGAGAGGAAAACTTTACCACATAGGAGAAACCTATTCTCAAAAATACTTGGCTCCAGCCCATAAAAATAAAATACATAGAAGGGGTATACCCTATCCAAAAAGAAGGGCATCTTTCGAATAAAATAGATGTATGAAAGATAGAATTGGGTAGCTTATTATTGATATTTAGTAACTTAGCAATTGCGAGTGGTAGAGTAGATCGCTATAAATGGATAATCTTTACTGATATAAAATATATAATTCAAACAAAATTAAATATTAAAGGTAATCGAGTCAAGTTGTTCACAAACTCATACAATACTAGTTTTCATTTTTATGCTCATTATTGTAACCGAGCCAAAAAGTTTGTCCGGGTTTATGATTTCAGCCGATCCGAGTTTGAACCAAGCCGAACCAAAATTTAAGTCTGAACAATCGTGTTCGTTTTCACCCCCTAATTATCCAAAATACATATATTTTCCCCCAATTTCTAACCCTATCAATCCATTTCCCTTTGCCGATCCCTTCTTATCTCATCAATTCTGACAAATTAAATCTCAGCCAATCCAAAATTGTTGCAGGTTGGATCACTTTTCACTACTCATCAAACAGCTTCGATGAATTGAATCATTATTTCTAATCAAGTACCACCGTCGCGGGCTAACATCTTCAATTGTGCAGTACTTTTCGAGTAAATTTGATCAAGACAACATTGAATTTATACCCATGTATGCGTTAAGGTTTTGTCACTTCCTCCTCTATTAAATTTTTTGATTTTGCTTTTAATTTTAAGGATGATTCAATTCTAATTAGGGTTTAAATTTTATTCTTTGATGTGTAGAGCGTCTACTTTCACATGATTCTCGAGTGTGGCAATATGGGGGACTTGGACAGACTATTGAAAGCACTACAGCTGAATGCAGAAAAAAAAGACAATCTTCAAGGTGCTATGAGGACCATGTTGTCCGAATGCCATAACTTATATGATGATAAGTATGGAATGAAAATAAAGATGGAAAATTTCCACAAGGCCGTAGACCTTGTGGAGTTGCATTGTCAGGAGTTGGAAGAACAACAGAATTACACGACCAACATCTTTTCAGTTTGCTATAGTGAACTGCGAGTGAAGGAGGAAAAGGTGGTTAGAGGACTTAAGAAGCTTGAGGAAAAGGATATGCATATCAATGGAATGCCGAGCCAGTTAGAATTACATTTTGAGGAGACGGATTCCAAAAGAAAGGATGTGTCCGCCCATTTGATGTTGAAAGAACAGGTAAGTGAGTTGCATTCTCATAATAGTTTGCAAGCATGGGAGTCTGAGCTGAAATTGAAGGAAATCGACCTCTTTAAGAAAGGTAAGGAGATTGAAAGGAAGCAACTGAAAATCAGTTCAGAGAAGGACGCTGCTAGAAAACTTGATGAACGGGAAACTGAGCTGAAAATGAGGGAGAACACTCTTGTTCTGAAGGAAAATGAACTTTGTCTTCGAGATAGAGAAATCCAGAGGAAGGAAGATGACATGAACCGGTATATCCATGATCTGAATAAAAAAAAAGATGAGCTTTTTGATAAAGAGTGCTTCTTATTTTCAAAAATGGAATCATTTAGAAAGTTGGAGAATGAGATTGATATGAGACAACAGGGAATCGCCTCAATGGATGTTAGAGACAAGGAGATTGAGATGAAGGAAGATGAAATAAATCGATACATCCAAGTTCTTAACAAAAAGAAAGACAAACTCTATGAAAAAGAGTGTTTTCTATTTTTAAAGAAGGAGAAGATCAAGAAGTGGGAGATTGAGTTGGAAGAAAGGGAGAAGAAGTCTTGCATTTTGGGACATGAGCTTCTTCGATTCAGTGAGTCGTTTAGTCAACCTCCAAATGTACCTGTCAGAAAAAGGAGCCGAGACATGGAAAATGTTGAAGGTACTATTTATACTTCAAAATAAATTTTTGTTATATTTTGTGTTATAATGTTGTATAGATATACTCTTCAGTGAAATTTATTTGACTCATACATTCCATATCAGAAAATTGTCCAAAAAAAGGTTATAGATAAATTTAGATGATTGGTTGTTTTGTGTTTGATCTGAATAAGCTAGTTTAATAACAATGCAAGAATGAATATGTAAGAAATAAAGATATTTTGTTGCTATGTCTAGTTAAATGAATAAATACAAGGTTAGATACGTAGAGAGGCTAGGATGTATTTTGAAGGACTAAATGATGATTGTATTTTTCTTCCTATTCTATGTATTTTCTAGCAAATTTAAAATGTCAATTTTATATGTGTTTGGATGGTCATGAGATGCTCTTGTCCTGTATCTCCAGATCAAAAGTAGTTGGTTTCAATTTCATCAGAGAATGTGGCAGCTGAGAAAGGTATAACCTATACTCTATTTGAATTTTGTGTAGTCTCTATTGTGTTTATTATGCGCTGAACTGGTATAATAAGCTGCAACAAAATGAACTTTTAAGGATGTTGTATTTAGACAAATATCCTAATTTTCTTTATTATTTTGTTCAAAGCCATATTAAACATCTTATATACTGTTGTTTTCTTTATTATTTTATTTATATACTGCTTTTAGGCCTCTTATATGAAAATGTTGTACTTTTAAAAGGCATAAAACATCTGATCTAGTTCTCAACATATATATTTCCTATATATAGAAGAACTTGTCATGAAAAAAAAAATTAAATCAATTGATAAATGTTAATTAGAATTGAGCACCTTGCTTTCATAAAATGTAAGATAGTATTATACCAATTCAAAAAAAAGCTATTTGGTTGTTATGCTTAGCAGTGTATATGGTCACAATTTTAGCCGCGTAGAGATTTATGATGCATTTTTCAGGACTAAATGTAGAGAAAGTTGATAGGGCGATTGTTTATATTTTCTACTTTATACCATTAATTCCCCAGACGACTGAAATATTATACATATTTGATATTTGTTGCATTGGACGGATACTAATGAGAAGTGTCCTAATTTTTTAGTATCCAGATCATACAAGCACCAAGTTTTCAAGTTAAGTGGCGAGATAAATCATCATAGTGCCTCATCAGATCATGATTTTATTTTATTTGGATAATTTTGTGTGGATATGTAATGAATCTTCATATATTTTAGTCTGGACAGAGAATTTTAAACACAACCATGTTAGCTACATTTGTAACTTTGTTTGGTACATTTATTTATGCATGACTTTCATTCGTCTCCATGAATGTGTTTAATTAGACATGCGGCTGCAGATATATTCTTCCATATCAAAAACAGAGTAGGTTTTTTTCCCACAATCAAGATAAATATATTGACCAAAGCACATACTATACAATTAGGTGACCTTAGAATTTAGAACCTGGGATACCTCTATCTTTTTTCACTAAAAAAAAGAAAAGAAAAGTACCTTTTTTTAAAAATTAAACACCTTAAGAAGGTGGGAGAATATATTTGGCTCCCCAAACCAAAGGCTATGACAAATTACATCTCCTAGTCGCCTAAGGGACACTAAACCCCTAGAAGCATGATAATGCTTCTCAAAAATAAGATAAGACCTAAGTAAGTTCCTTTTAGTCTCTTAACCTAAAACCTATTAGTGAATTGATAAACAAACCACAATGTGGCATTAGATTAGAGACTATAGGAAAAATATTGATACTAAACACCCAATACAGGATTATGATGGTGCAGTACTATAGTTTGGAGCCCTTTGTGGAAGACAGGAGCAGATTGGATTGTTGAGCAGTGATAATTCCAGAAAAGATGAAATTACTGTCAGTGGATTCATCTGTCTAGCCCTTGGTTGTATCTTCAGCTGCACAGAAAAGAAAAAGATTCCTATTAGTAGTATCAGGCCAGGGGTTCAGAAACCGTAATTGAGGGAATCTCTGCAGCATCTAGAGTAATAAGGCCCCTAACATCACTAGGTAAAGTATCTCAGGACAAACTCCGAGCAGTTTTATTTTTATAAGCCCTAGGATGACCAGAATGATTTGCAAAGAAAAGTACCTAGGATGCCTATGGACTGGTAATGTGGATCCATATTGTTTTCTGTAATAAGCAAGGTATCATCCTTAAATTTAATGGTATCAATATTTTGAAATGATTTGAGAGAGTGTCCTAAGAAATAAAGTTTATCATTTATGATGAACTAAAACGATAGATTTAAAATCATACTTTGAATGTGCTTAAAAAGAAATCTTCAATTAGGTGTTGTATTATCATATATTTATGCAAATTTTAAACACTTTTTATACCATACACTTCCCAAAAATGACTCCAGTGACACATTTTAAAAGTTAGGGATATAAGTGACATTCGAGTAATAATAAAAGCGATTCCGCATAATTCAAAACAACGATGTCGAAGGTCAACGTAATGATTTACGAATTTCCACACCATTCAACGTTTACAATATGATTTAAATGGTGGCGTGTTTCTTCTGAGTAATCATGGGAAAATAGCAAACAAAAGGTTGATGTAAATGATAATTCTCTAGTATATCAACATAATTGACTAATTAATCTATTGAAGTGACACCAACTAAAATAACCATTTTCTTTGGTAAAAAGTTTGAGCATACATGTTTAAAAGACAAAACTTCAAACTTTTTTTGTGGCTAATAAGTTCATAAGAAAAAGTTTTGAAAAAAAATCCACCATGTTTCATGCTTCCAAACATCATCGTAAAATTAAAAAAGTGTAAAGTTATTTGATAGTAAATTCACATTATTTATCTCAAAACTATTCAAATGGACATATAAGAAGATGGATCAAAGAAGAATTAAACCAAACTTAAATTAGGATAAGACATGTATACAAGTTATCATTCCATATGTCACAAAGATCTTTGTCAAGCATCAAATTAGAATTTTAAAAGGATACCTCACATTTCCCAACTTGGATTGCTAAATTTTCAGTATTAATTTCATCAACCTCTTTATGCACCATGGTTTAGAAGATTTTAGTAATTTGAATAGAACACTTAAGAGCAAGTCCAACATCTATGGTATAATAGAGTATTTAGCCGAATTTACCATTTTTGGTCATATTTTGGCTTCCAACAACTGCTCTATCCCATGCTATAGAGAAATGGTGAAATTGGAAGATAGGCATATTGCCAATCTTATTTCACACTCTAAAATTTAATGCTATCATTATTATTTACTTTTCTTTATCCTTAAATTAATTCCAATTCACACTTTCACACGCGAGGAACTCTAAACCATGAAGAACCATGATAAGACCATGGTTTGCACTTGCGGGATTCATTTGGACCCAGTTCGAAGGTCGAGAGACTCCGGACTTGGGATACGCGGAAAGTGTGCTTATGCGTCCACCGACCTGGTCTAAACATGGACTGCGTATATTTCTAATTTCCTACAAGGAATATACTCCCTCCAATTATGGGAAGGGTGGTGTTATTTCCAGAGTTGTGTTTAGCTGACAGAGCAAATTGCTGCTAAAAATACGAAAGTACCCTTCCGTCTACCTTCTGCAGAAACACATATTTTTTCCTAAATTCATGTTTAAATCTTCCACCTCTCAATTAAAGTTTTCTGATCAATACTAATTGACACTAGGTTTATCTCTCGAATCGGGATATCATACGACTTTCCATGGCCTCGTCAGAATTTCACGCCGTCGATTTCACCCAAATCCAATCCAGAATTTAACACCAATGGAATATCGGCGTCGCTCAGAATGTTATCGAATTTTTAATCCGATGGAGCATGATTGTAACCGTTTTCACTGGAGGCGAGGATTGCAGCCGCAGGAAGGAAGATGATTACCACAGCGAGAATCGCAGCGGAGAAAATCAGAAATGGTATCGGTGTTAATGTGACCTTCCTCGATCATAGTCGTCACTGGAATCAATTGATTTTCTAATTATCTGTTTACCTTCATTCTTTTCCCTTTGGTTTTCCACTACTACTTTTACAATTTTACTACATGTGATCATTGTTGGGTTTAATTGTATTCTTTGAGGAGTATTTAACATTTGGAGGGGACACATGTAAGTTTAAATAAATGTTTAGGGTAAAGGCCAGTGAAGAAAGACATTGGAGAATCCACGTAATTTTTTAAAGCAAAGGACGACTGATACGATAAAGGGTATATCCGGAATATCAATAAAAGTTTGCTCTGACAGCTTATAATCGCTCTGGAAATATTAGCTTCCTTATGGGAATACAACTGTTATTACCATAAGAGTTATAATCATACTCGAAATGCAAACCCTGCAAATCTAAGGATTGAAGGGTTATAAATACAAGGACTTGGTAAACCTCTCTATCTATCTTACATACACTACACTTTATGCTTATTGCTTCTCAAGGCTGTTTATTGACTTAAGCATCAGAGTGTTTACCCCCGGCCACTCCGGGGTCTGTTTTGCAGATCGGTTCGTGAGTTCGATTCGAAATCAATAGCGGGTCTGAGACATCAATAAATTTGGCAAACCTGGTGGTACTCGCGTGTTCCATTGATTAACCGATCCATGTCTGATCTCCACGAAAACCTTCGTCGAAGTAAATGATTTTGTGGGCGAGCCCCCGCCAGGAACGAGAACGCCGATTCTAGGCCTACTCGCAATCCAAGAGGAGCTCGAGCTACTTCCGTGCCTCCTAGAACCTCCACTATAAATTATCAAGGTGACCCGATATTCTAAGCAGGTATCTCAAGAAATGGGCCTCTTCAAGCCTTGGTGGGACCTATCTCGTGTCCGACTGATCGAGTGTCCATCCAGTCGGACCTCCGTTCTTCGACAAGATAAACTAGCAGGATGGCCGCTTTACCGACACTGACGATGACGGGCAAGAGCAGTTCTACCCTGACTCTCCAATACATATGGAAGTTACCCAAACCGCCGACGAGACTTTTGCACAAGAACTCACCGGAAACGCCAGCGTCGGGTTGGGGCCACTCGACCCAACACAATCCCGGGCGTGAGGACCAAACCTCGAATCGACCCCTCTCAACAGGTCCAACTTCAACTCAACCCCTCTCAACGGGTCAACCCTCAACTCGACCTAATTCAATGGGTCAAACTTTTAACTTGACCCCGCTGAATGGGTCCAATTTCTACTCAAACCCTTTCAGCGGGCCTAGCTCTAAATCCACCAATTGGAGTGATCGTCCAAATGACGCTAAGCTTCATAAACACTCTTCAAGCTTACTACCCTGATCTTACTACGGCTAGGAACCTACAAGCATATCCTCCGCTTGGCTCCCGAGTTATGCTTCATGAGCCACCTACTCAACCGGGCACCCTAGGCTTAGGGATAACTTCATATGATTGCCACACAGAGTGATAAGTCCATTGTTCACACTCGTGAGCTTCGTCCGGACTCGGTTCGAGGGTCGAGAGGCTCTGGGCTCGGGATACGTGGGAGATGGGATCAAAGGTCCATCGACCTAGTCTAAACATGGACTGCGTATATTCTGAATTGCCTACAAGGAATAAACTTCCTCTAATTATGGGAATACAATTTTTATTGTCATAAGAGTTACAATCATACTCGAAATACAAACCCTGCCAATCTACGGATTGAGGGGTTATAAAATAAAAAGATTTGGTAAACCTCTCTATCTATCTTACATACAATACACTTATGCTTGTTGCTTCTTAAGGTTGTTTACTCACTTAAGCATCAGAATGTTTACCCCCAGTCACTCCGGTGTCTGTTTTGCAGATTGGTTTGTAAGCTCGGTTTGAGATCATCCGCGGGTTTGAGACATCCACCAATATGGCACGCCCAGTGGGATCCACATATCTTTTTTGATCAATCATTCTCGAACTCATGACTGATCCGACTGAGGACCCTCGCAGGAGTCAGCGAGTCCGTTCTCGAGCCCCGGCAGGAGCTGGAAGCATCAACTTTGGGCCTCCCGTAAAAGATCGGGAGATGGTTTGCATATTAACTGAGTTTCGTTGGGCCACAAGGGTAGACACCTTAGAGGTTGATCCATCGAGGGGTAACCCGTCTCGAACCTTAACAACCTATGCATGCGAGAATCAACACCTCAAGCTTACCACCGTCAAGATGCGATTATAAGTAAGAAGAGTGATGAGCAAGCAGGGTTATAAATGGTGTACATAGGACACCCGGAGAAGCCTCTCCCCGATAATTGGAGAATAAGAGATTTCGCCCCGATGAAATCATCGTCTTTTCGGAGGATGACGTAGTTCCCAACCAGATTCCCCATTCCGACCCACTGCATATCCGTTGTCATCAACTATATGTCAGTCAAATGGGTCCTCGTCGGTGGGGGAAGCGAGATCGAAATCAAGTTTCTCGACTGTTATGAGAAGTTGGGCCTAAGTAGAAGTGACCTTCAACCCACAAATCCAGTCTCGGGATTTGTCGGAAACCCAAGAATGCCATTGGGAAAGATTGCAGTTGTCGTACAAGTTGCGAACGGTCCCCGCAACCTAACGCTTAACTGCACTTTCATAGTAGTCAGCTCCACGGCGCCATTCAATATTTTACTCAGTCGATCATGGATGTGTCAACTTAAGGCCATCGGTCTCCCTACCACCTCGCCATGAAATTCCCTACAAGTCGAGGGATGGCCACGATACAAGTAAATCAAGAAGTGGCACGAATATGTACAATCGTGGTCATTAAGGATGCAATGTGAGGGAGCGTTGAAGATTCCACACCCCGAACATGTAAAATACTCCAAGTTCAAACCCATGCAACTTGGAGAATCTGGAACGGTGGAAGTAGGCACATTCCTACCCCCGAAATAAAAACAAAACTTCATGATCTACTTAATCAATACACAGACTTTTTCTCTATGGATACCAATGATTTTGTAGGAGTACCCACTTACCTGGCCGAACATCATTTGAACATAGATCCGGCACAAAATCCTATCAAGCAGAAACGCCGCATCTTTTCCCTACACCGGGTTCATGCCATCAGAGAAGATGTAGATAGAGTTGCTTTTGTGAGTCAGTAATCAACTTTGTTTAATCAAAGTCCAGATGCATCAATTCTTGTCAGCTAATTCATTAATTTTTATATGCATCACATAGTTTGGATGGAATCAAAAAAAATGAATAGAAATATGTAGAAAAAAACCCAACTTTTTGAGAAACTAAAGTATACATTTCTTAGCACCACACTTTATTGATATTCTATCATATTATGTTGGTAACTATTTTTGTAATAAAATCATATATCTGAAACTCCTGTGCAGCATATATAAGAACATCCCCGTAGCTATTTCACCAATTTTTCAGTTGCTATTTCGCTGCTTTTCGTAATATTCTGCTACTTTTTTTGGTTGAATTTGAACAGTTGTTGCTGCATTTTCTAGTGCTAATTTGCTTTTTTTTTGTGTCAATGTCACTATTTACTACTACTATAGATTAAGGGTTATCCAGAAGCTTCAAAGTTTGCTTCTCCCGTTTCTCTACTGCTTCTGGACTGTTACCACTTTTATGTTGCTGCTGTTTTATTCTCTTCTGCTGCTGGGTTGTTGCTGCATTTGCAGTCATCTGTACTGTTACAATTATATTTGCCTCTTCTATTGATCTTTGTGATGCTTCTGTTGTATGCTGCATTTGCTTATGTTGCTGCCTTTGTGCTAATGTTGCTGCTAAATTTCTTCCGTACAATATATATTATAGAAAAGTTCAATGATGTATATCTTCCCATCTGCATTTGATCCAAATTATTGTGACCATAATTTTCCATTTTGTGGCAAATATTTTGATGTTGAAATTAGTTTTGTTTTGTTATTTACATACATTACTTGGTATTTAAATGTGTACAAGTTACTACATTTTTATGCTTGACACCCTTGATTAGGATTGGAGATGTTCTAAGAACCTCCTTCCTTTCCCTCTTATAGTTTAGTCACTAGTTTATATATACAAACCCTTCCTCCCAAGACTTTGTATTTTATAATATTGAAAGAATATATTAATTAACATTAATATATAATGCAATAATGCAATTTTTAAATAGACAATCCGTGCCAATGCACAGGGATTATACTAGTAAATATTTATATAACGAATTGAATATTAATAGACATGTAAATAATGTAATGGACTTCTTGTTTTTAGCAGTTTTAGAGAACACAGAATCGGAGACTGTAAATTCAACCATCTTTAAAAAGCTTCATATGAATTGCTCTAAGAAACCGTCTAGGAAGAAAACAAGTCAGAATTTTCATAAGCTCCTGTGGTAGTAGATAAATATTATGAAGGTTAAGCAAACATGACAAAAACTTCAACCTATACGGCATAGAAACAAGAGTCAGAATCCAAACCTTCTCAAGTTAGATGATAATAAAGACTTAAGGTACTAAAGAGTGTGAATCTATTATTTACAGATTTTACAATAACTGCATCCCAATTTACAATGCAGCCTTTATTCCCAATCGGTGTCAAAGAAGCCAGCATCTTTCATTTCTGAGTAGTACACGTTTTCTAGATTTAAATCCTCCTCCTAATCAAACACAACATACCAACAAGTTATTTATTACTGAACAATAAACAAAACTCGATAACAATGTGAGACAAGATGAAGAACAATTACCTGAAAGAAGTCAGCAAGAAATGTCACATACAGCAGTGGCAGATAAAATGCGTGATAACAAACCACAGCAATCTCATTCAACCTGTCCATGAATATGATAATCAGAACTTCCTTACGTGAGCTGGCTTTTAAAACCAAAAACTTTGGTGAAAGAAGGCTTACCAGACACCAAATGATGCTCCATTTGCCGCGAATGCACATGCAAGCATTGCCGAGACATTAAAGCAAAACATGATAGTAATATAGTTGTAGAATGCAGGTCTAGCTACAAAACAAAACAAGAAATTGACTCATATCAGAGAATTGCCATAAGCAAACATTACCATAAAGCTACGCAGTTACTCACCAGGCAATCTATCTCTCCATCTGGACCGATAGAGGAAGAATATAAGCCCATAAACTCCAGTCACCACTAATTTATGAACTACCCATAAGCCCCATTTAGCTCTGTGTGTCTCCGGGTCATCAGTGAACAAAGGAATGCCGAATCCAAATGTGTAAATACCCTATATTGAATGGAAAGACATCACCAGGTCATTGTAATATGTATTGCAATGAAAATATTCATTCATAACTCCCAAGATTTATTTCAAGCACACTCACCATGCATGATAGGAACCAACAATGATAAGACATGTACATGAAAAAATATTATATACCCCCCTTGAAATTAAAAACTACATACTCCCCCTTATAAACAAGGCTCGGCTTTAGTAAGATATGATCAAACTCAAATAAAAGAACCCACGTAACAGAAACTTTGGCTAAAAATGGAACCATGTGATAAAATGAAATGGAAATATTTCGGAAAATGCAAAATATTGTCATAAATCTTTTCAACTCTGAAGGTCACATCAAAGCATAAGATACAAAAATAACAAAGTAGTTATTTTCTGTCAAAAACAACATACTTGTAACAGCTAATTCAGATTGATATATGCTGTATATACTTTCCAGGGGTTCTCATTCAATTATAGTAACTATACATTGCTTCTTTCTATAGCCACATTTAGTACTATTGCACCAGGCCATGGGCCATGCACTAATGCACTGCATTTGAAAATCAAATTGGAGTATAATCCAAAGCTGTTTTAAAGAACGGACGGGGCATCTAAAACACTAATGAGCCAACAAGATTGAAGCACAGAAACATTTTGAATCAAATCAGAAGTATACTAAACTCAGCTTACCAAGTTAACTACCAAGAGCAAGATAGGAAAAAACTGAATAATTAATGAAAATGACGAGTACCTTGAGAAAGATATCTATACCGATGATGAAGCCTGATATACCAAAGGTCCGTGTTAAAGCTTCCTGTCCACTGGCATAATTTCCTTGCAGCAAAAAGGCCATCAAGCTCACTTCAAGAAACAGCATCCCTGAGGTGGTAAACAAAGACAAAATGTTCCACACCACTTCTTTCCCTGAAGCGCATTCCCACGCCTACAGGATCTAGCCAATAGGTGAGAAAAATTCACAGCATTCATTTATTCATCATTTCTTACTTGGCACGACTAACAACAACAGTAGCCAGGCATATCACATCCCGTCATCATGTTCATTTAAGACACTCAGCTTCATTTATATTTTAAGTTAGCATATCCTAGCCAGCCTTGACACAATTTCAATAGATGAGGCTAGTAAGTAAGGATAATTCTGAAAGCTGAAATCAGAAAAATAAATGAAGAGCACTTAACCTGAAGAGAGCACCAGAGGAGATTGAGGAAACTGACGACCCAGAGGAAGGCATAATAAGCGATGATGATGTGGGATCTGCCATTAGAGAGTTTTGCAACGCTTTTCCGAGCTTGGAAGGCCAAGTAGAGCACAAACAAAGCAGATAAGGCGATCAAGAGGAGGGTGTGCCACATGCCATGGCATTCCTGAAGCCACTCTCCGACGACTCCTCCCGGCTGCCCCGAGCTTGGGGACTCGGGTTTCACGATAAGGGCTTCCAGAAACCTCATCATTCCATCAAATTTGCAGTGAGCGGATAGTTGTAGCAGGGCTGATTTTGGGGGCTACACAAGATATAGGGATTTGGGGAACCCGGGATTCGTATTGTTGACTAATCCACCGGTTTTTGGTGCACCAATATTCGGAATCAATTCCAACTTATATCGCCCAACCGGACTCTATACGTGATAAACCGGACCTACGGATCCGTTTCGATTGTTTCAGGATCGAAAAAATTTCGATTGTTTCTGAAACTTTAGAATAACATTCATCCCAATGATCTTAATATAAACCTTATCAGGCAGCAATAAGATAATGACATGTGTACAATTGTAATGTTTTAATTGGTTAATATATTTTTAGTAAAGTTCTAAAACCCTAATTTAGAATGCCTAAACCCGTTTAGGTAATGATTGAACACGTGGCCAAATCATAAATTAGTTAAAGATATGTATCGTTATTTAATTGGTACCTGATATTGCCAATATCAGGATAATCCTGATATATATTAAAATGTTAAAGCTTTTCTATAAATGTAAGGTATTCTTCTTTTTTTCCGAAAGCAATGTAAATGTGAAGTATTTAAGTTTAGTATTTTATATATTTTATTTTATTTATTTTATTTCAACATATGTAATGTATAATACCCGTGTTGATAATATTTTTAAATTTATTATTACATATATATAATAGTTTTGTAAAATAATTCTATTGAAAATATATATAGTTCTGTTTTAATCATTGGTAAATTCTATTGAAAGTCAAATTTTATACGTTATTGAGTTGTCTCTATATATTTACAAGGTTAAAAAGTATATTTATTAATCAAGATATTATTTATTTGAATGTAAACATATTGTAAATATATTTCAATGAAAAAATTAATAATGTTTTACATAAATTTTTATAATTTTTAAATTACAAAGTAAACATTTCAAATTAAAAGATAAACTACACATGTTAAAATGTATAAATATTTGGATGTGCAAGATATAATGAGAGTTAAAAAAGTGTAAAATTGAATATTTATTTTTAATTGTAATTAATGATTCAATTTCAGGAACATTACTTACTCACAAAGATATATCTTAGTTTAGATATTAAGTCATTTCTCTCTAAGCAAAATGCTCTGACCTCTTTCTAGAAAGTCAGCCCTTTCTATCTCAATGTCTCAATTTCCAATCGTTCTGACAATTTCCCCTACTTTAAGGGATAGGTAACGGCTTTCCTACGGCGGTGCCATGGCAGCTCCACCGCTGTCAAGCAATGGATTTGTTTCGGGCAAAACCTTTGCGCAAGCCTTATCAAATTGTCCATCATCACTAACAATCATTATACCCGCAAAATCATAAAATCAAATCCATTACTGAATAAAGAGGTGAAATTACATGCATAGATACTCGTCAACAAGCCGAAACTTTGGCGTCACATTATAGTAATGCTTAGATCGGAAAATTTTCAAGAGGCAGGTCACTATGAAGAAGTTGAACGAGGCTTTCAAATCCGCATGTTTTAAAGGGAAGTTCTAAATAGTTTCGATCGATATTAGGCACATTCTAATCCGCTTCTAAGATCAAGAGGACTACCAACGATGATGGATTAAAGGTCGCTGGTTTTTCAGTGGTGCGCACATGAAAGTGCTCAAATAGACAAACGATTTCTCGTCGGAGGCTGAATCCTCTATCGTGCATGTGTGGGTAACTATCAGAAAGGTATCAGTTTACTTTTCCAACTCAATTTTGATACAAGTTATGAGAGATCAAATATGCACGTTTATTAAAATGGATGTTGCTACATCAGCTCTCACTAGGCCAGATGTGATCATAATTTGTGTTGAAATTGAATTGAGAAAGAAACTAAAGACAACTATAGATGAAGAAAATATTTTGAGATATCCAGTGGAGTATGAGGACCTACCAAGATTAAGCGATAACTGTTGCATGATAGGCCATGATGATTATAGTTGCATCATATTCAAGCCTTAGCTCAAACAACCTCTCAAACCGCACCATTTGCCTAGACCTAATCCCTCAAGATCTGTATATGTTGTTAAGGACACATTGGATCACATTGATAGACATGATGGATAGGGATCAAACAAAAATAAGAGTCGAGAACCTAATCATGTTAAGGAAACTGGTCCACCTCCTCAAAAAGACACAATCCAGTGCAATGGTCTTCCCCTTGAAAGTGCCTTAATTGAATGCAGTGGTCCTTCAGCCCTCTCAACAACATTGAAAGAAAAAGAAGCTTCCGGACTAGTCTCTCTTCTGCCAGCCCAACCAAAAATATAGATCTAGAAGAATAAGAAGAAGAAGAATAAGAAGAAGAATAAGAAGAATAAGAAGAAGAAGAATAAGAAGAAGAATAAGAAGAAGAAGGAAACATTAAATGCTCAAAAGACTACCTAGCTACTCTCAACCCTCTGCACATATTGAGTCAAGGTCCTCTTCATTTTCTAAGGATGACATGCTAGTAGGAGTAGGTAAGTTCTCAACTACGGGTGAGTTTTTGCATTTCTCCTGACAAGTGTAATTTTGGTTCACATGATAGGTACAACAGGTTCATGCCCTGATCCAAAAGTAGGAAGGGAACTCAGTTATGCATAAATCCTATCAGAATCCTTGGAGGATGATAACTTGGAAAGCTCTCTATAACAAACAGCTTCACTAGTCCTCATACCTTCTATTAATTTGAATAAGGAAATAGCTAGTCAGGATGATACCCCTTTTTGGGAGAAATCTAAACTATCTAATTTCTTTACTCAAATTAACAAGAAGTTCACTCCAAAGAAGTTAATAAAAATTCCTTCTCCAACTATAGTTTATACTAGATCAAAAAGCAACAAAAACTCTTTCCTATGATTGACATGACAACCCTAAAATTTAAATGCATGGTTTAGACCGTAAGGGGTACGAAAACATCATGCATAAGGCACTACTACACTAGTGCAATCACCCTCATCTAAGGCACACGTTTACGGCGTTTGGGACTGTTTTGCGCGGAACCGCTAAAATGATGGTTATGATATCGTAAACTTGTCTCGTTAGTCAGCTAAAATTGGCATGGCGCAAATATGACGGGAACATGACGTTTTAAATAACCTCAGTGTTTTGTGGTTTTTTTAACGATATCGGAATTATAGGATTTTAGAAGACACGATAAGTCAAGATTGAACTGGATGTTAATATTGCACGGTAGCGTAACTTGCGTGGATAATTTAGACAGAAGTATCAAATTCGTAATTTTGATAAGTACGATATCGTACTTGTGCATGCAAGTATTACGATATCGTAAATTGAATAAGAAAAACAGTATTTGAATAAAACATTTGTGGTACAGATAGAGCTTGTGACCAAGCGATATCGTAAAGGTAGATATTACATAAAACGATAGTGAATGTGTAAACGAAAAACTTACGATATCGTAAGCGATGGTTTCCATGGCACTTTAAAAACAGGCAGTTGTTTGAGCAGAGTGTTTAATGTCCAGTTTTTATTTCATATGAATTTCTGTGTTTTTTTGCTCGAATCCGGCCATTTCCAACGGGCAAAGATGGATTTTTAGAGCCTAGTAACCTTTGTTGCTAAGGTATGTAAGTATTTCATTATATTTTGAGATTTTCTTGTGTATGATTGTGTTCATTGATTGTTTATGTCGTAATCAAAATTAAGGTTCTGTTATTTTTGCTTGATTTGCAAATGTAGATTGTTGTTGTGATGGTTATGGGTTCTTGATTTTGGTGTGCAAAATTTGGTGGATATGTAAGTTAGGTCCGTTAGAGAGTATAATTGAAAATGGATCGTGCCACGATTATGAAGGTGAACAAAAGATTATCAAAAGAATACCAGGCCTTGGTAGAGGAATTTATAGATGTTGGTTCACAAGACGCAAGGAGGAAGAAAGTCGTCGGTGTTAGATGGCCGTGTAGGGATTGTAGAAACAACGCTATTTATGATGATGTTCAAGTATTGAGGGAACACTTGATTTGGAGAGGTTTTGACAAATCATATACTCAGTGGGTTTGGCATGGAGAAGAAACAAGCCATGGATATATGGGCGAGTATTCGATTTTGTATGAAGAGGAGTTAAAGTATTATGGTTGTATGGATGAAATGATTGACACATGTCCAAACGATTGTATGTTGTATAGGGGTGATGATGATGATGATGATCAATGCAAGGTATGCAATGAACCACGATACAAGATAAAGGAAGGCTCGGTAAATTTGTGTGGTAAAGTTGTCACGTCATCTTGTAGACTAACCCCTGCCAAAGTGACGTGGTATCTTTTAATAATTCCTAGATTTAAACGTTTGTTTGCAAATCTTGCGGATGCGAATTTCCTGATTTGGCATGCTGAGAGGGCTAGGGAAGAAGATGACATTATCTCGCACGCCACAGATGAAGATCAGTGGAAGAAAATGGATAACATGTATCCTGAATTTGCAAATGAACCACGCCATTTAAGGCTAGGGTTATCAACGGATGGCATGAACCCCTATGCTACGATGTCTAGTACACACAGCTCCTGGCCAGTCATGGTGTTGATTTATAACCTTCCTTCATGGTTGATGATGAAGCGGAAATATGTGTTATTGTCTATTATGATTTCAGGGCCAAAACAACCAGGCAATGACATTGATGTATACCTTGCTCCATTGATTGAAGTCTTGCAAAAGTTATTTGAGGTCGGTGTGTGGATGGCAGATGTTAGTCGGGGTGATGAGATGTTTGAAATGAAGGGAATGTTACCGTGGAGTATTAATGATTTCCCGGTTTTGGGTTAGCTTGCTGGTTATTTTGTAAAGGGTCACTTAGGTTGCCCAATTTGTGAGTCTAAAACTAGCTTTTGTCAATTTAAACATGGTGGAAAACCTGTTTACCTTGGCCATCGTTGGTTTCTACCTCCAAGTCACCCATGGAGAAGGGCGAAAAAATGGTTTAATGGGAATGAAGAGCATGAGTCGCTCTCATTCCTTTGACTGGTACAGAAGTGGTTGGAAAAGTATCTGATATGGGACATGTATATGGTAAGGGGCAGAGAAAAGGTAAAGAGGCTGGTAGCTGGATAAAACATTCAATCTTCTTTGATCTTCTATATTTAGAACACCCGGACATTCGCCACTGCCTTGATACAATGCACATTGAGAAGAATGTATGTGATGCACTAGTTGAGACTCTTTTGAATACCCCTGGTAAGAGTAAGGATGGTTTAAAATCTAGAAAAGATCTCGTCCAAATGGGACTACGGCCATCTCTTGCGCCAGTTGAGGAAGATGGTAAAACATATTTACCACTCGCTTGTTATTCCATGTCAACCAAGGTAAAGGAAAGTTTTTGCAGCACGCTGAAATCGGTGATGGTGTCAACCAACTACTCCTACAATATTAGTAGTTGTGTTTCGACTGTAGAATTAAAACTGGTTGGCATGAAGTCTCATGATTGTCATAATTTGATGCAAGAGCTGAATGCTACTAGAGGGTGTCTACCCAAGCACGTAAGGAAGGCAATCACAAAGCTGTGTTACTTCTTTAAGTCAATTTGCCGCAAGAGGCTAAGTAGGCGAAGCTTGGATGTGTTGCAAGAGATGGTGGTGGAGGTGTTGTGCAGGTTGGAAATGTACTTTCCTCCTTCCTTTTTCGACATCATGATACACTTGACAGTGCACCTTGTGAGGGAGATAAACATATGTGTTTCTGTTTACCTGCAACATATGTATCCATTTAAGAGGTACATGAAGATATTCATACACTTTGTGAAGAACAGATACATACCTGATACTGGCATTGTTCAACGTTATGTCGCTGAAGAAGTGATTGAGTTTTGCACGAACTATCTCCAAGATGTTGATACTGTCGGCATTCCAATCAGTAGGCACGAGGGTAGGGCTGAAGGACACGGGCTTAGGAACAAGTGTTTGTTTAGTCCATCAATGGATGATTTGGATGCAGCACATCTGCATGTCCTCCGTAATCACTCTGCAATTGTTGTGTATGAAGATCTTCATATGACAGTTATCAAAGAAGCGCATTCTTGGCCATATGGTAATCCTAGGATACTAGCGGAGCATTGCAGGAGGTTTCTAAATTAAAAAACCGGGTGCGAACAGGCGAACATCCAGAAACTGTGAAGTGACTAGCAAGATTACCGCTTGGAACGGTAACGTCTTAAAGCACTGTGATCAGACTTAAAGTAATTTTTTAATGATTATCATCTTGCTAAAGCTCTCTGGGATAATTTCACCAAATGGTATGAATTTCAGGTCTTAATTTTAGTACCATCTAGGACAGGTTATAATACTACTTGTCATATGTTGGTTTTACAAAATTGCATACTAATCTCTTTCTCATTATTCCCAGTGCCACTGTTTGGTATTTGTTGAAAGCTAAGAACTCGTTCTTGTTTGAAAAGATAGTTCCTAATGCTGAGATTATTTTTAAAGCTGTTAGAGACTATGTTTTGAATATGTTCACTATCAAACCTATAACTATTACATTTACATTTGATAAAGAACCGTCAAGCCTAGGTTACATTCCTACTTATACCAAACCACTCAAACCTAATATTATCTCCCTCCAGGGGCTACAAGATGAATGTGAAATTTTTAGGGCATTTTAAAAGTTAAGGCACGTTTTCTTCAAAAAAATGGAATTGAAATATATTAAAAATTATTGAGTTGAGAAAAGTCAATGTACAAAAAATAGCAATAATATTATAATCTTAAATAATAATAATAAAATAATAATATAATATATAAATTATATTATTGCTCCGATAAATATAAATTAAATTGAAGAAATTAAACTACGTCGTATCATATTAGAACCACCGTAAAACTACCAGCGAGCCACCCCAGTTTTCCTTTTCTAAACCAAACAAGCCGCCCCGATTTTTCTATTCTTTTTCCTACACGCCGCAACATATATTGAATTTTCACATTTTGCTTACCAGTTTCTCTCTCTCTCTCATGCTTATTCCTTATCTCACGTAATTATTCTTTTTTGTTCATATATATATATATATTAAAGCATATTTGGTATATCAAAGCATATAAAAAACATGAAATATTAAGCATAATTATGATATAAATATATTTTATTTTGATGCCAAAATGACGTGATTTATATTACTATATAATTCATCTCTGCCCTCACAGTTTGCATCAATCGCAATTCTCAAAGTCACTTGAGCTTCTCTTCTAAACTTCGGGGTCTTATATTTCCCCTTTGGTCAATGATGAATTTATTCTTCTTAGTTATTCGTTTGTTGCAATTTGTACAATTAATGTTACCGAGTTCACGAAACTTGTTTTTTTTGTTGCAGAACTATTGGATCGCCGGTATTAAATTGAGTCAAATTCATTCGCCATTTCATAGATAAACCTAATCTTAGCCGCTGGTTCCTAACCTCTTCATGACCTGCAAAGTTGTTCCTCGAGATGAAATTCTCACCGAAATATATATATATATATATATATATATATATATATATATATATATATATATATTATGCTGGTTTTATGCTTTAGGTTACTAACATTCTTTTTACAGATAATATGAGCATTTTATTTTACTGTGGCCAAGCTACCTTTTCACCACCGCCGCAGCCACCATGGACAATGGGATCGACGTGTTGACAGATCACGATTATGCGGTAACTCAATCAATTCCTCTTGAATCGACGATGAAGCATTTTAAAACATGTGCTTGATAGCATCTCGACCCCGCAATCATCAAGCAAGTTACATATAAAAATTAAATCTTCAATTGTATTGGTTTATTTGATTTGCTTATATTGGTTAATACATTCTACGTGTAATTTTTAGTTTATTTGATTTGCTTTTAGAGGTGCAGATGAAATCAATGGATCAAATAGGATTTTAACTTGATATGGAGGTGAGACGGGATTACGATGCATCACAAGAACGACACTTGAAAAGTTTGTGAAGAGTATAATTCACTGATCATAAAGTTTGTGAAGAGTATAATTCACTCATCATAATTACGATGCAACATGAAGAGTATAATTAAATCCGTATGTAACAACTCTGAAATTGATTATTCTTCTGAGAAATATAGATTAATAAATAGTATTAAATTACACCTTAATTTAGCGATTTTTATTTTTTTATTTTCCGGCGCTCACAATATATATATATATATTTGGTTTCTTTCATTCAATAAATACATAATGATTGTTTTCGTTTTGATTGTTTTTTCATTTAATTATTTATGGAACATTGCGGCATAATATTGACGCGTCGTTTAGCATGCAAATTGTCTACTTATAAGGAATAATTTCAAGTTGTTTGAATAATGAGTGTATAATGTAATTAGATATGTATATAATGGTGATTAGTGATTTCAATTAATTAGACACGGTGGTCTCTCAATTGTTACGATAAGGAAAAATAAATTTCATTACAATTTCATGGTCACTTTTTCTTTTTATATTATATTAAAAAATGTACTAAATTTTATTTAAATGAACTTTATAAATGGTGCACTATGATTTATTTATAGATGCTATTTGTTGGTTTGGACTTTAAATGAAAAATCAATTTGGCATTTTCGATCCCATTTTATTGGCCTAGGTTAGTTGTCTTTGAATTTTGTGAGTATGAATTTGAGTTTGGATGGTGTCACTAATTTTTATTAATGTCATGACACGGCGCAAAAAAATGTCATGTGAAGAAAGAAACTCGGCAATCACATGGAAAGATGGTGCAATTGTTTTTATGTCGAAATTTATAAAATTATATTTTCTATGTTTTCACTAAATTAAATGAAACCGGACTAATTTACTTAGGTGATTATATATCTATGACTACAATTAAATTAATATTTTAGGTAAATAGTATTTTAAAAACCTAGGATAGTTATAAATTCCTATTAATGGATTGGGTAAATATTTTTAGATTCTTAGAAATCAATTACTATATCAAATAAATCAATTTGAATAAACACACACAAAAAAAAACTTGCAATCACAATTTCTAAATATATATCTCTAAAATAGACATTGAAATCTTACGTACTAATATATTTGCTAAAAATGTAGGATACACATATTTTTATATTATACAGAATATATTACATATGCTAAAAACAAATTATTCTCAATTTTTCAGTAAAGAAACATTACTGAAATATTATAGTGCCTTTTTTGTAGCTATCAAGCACACAAAAGATTTGTTTTATATATGAATGTGTTTAAATGTTTGGAAATCAAATATTTTGTATTACATTTGAGGGACATTTGTAAATTGTAAAAATGAAATAATATAGAATGATCATTTTAATATTTTATATCTTTTATCTGACAACTATTTTCTAATTATCTAAACAATAACATTTCTAAAATTTATTATTATATATGTTAACAATAAATATATATTGAAATTTCCTCAAAAAAAAAATATATATATATTGAAATGAACTTAAAAAAGATTAATCATAATTTTCTCTTTAGCCTTTTTAATTTGAAACCAGATTACTCAAATCACTTTGTCATTTAATATATTCATGTTAATAAGTAAAGAACATAGTTGTATGGACCTACTAAAACCTTTATAAATTGCGTTAATACACTTTTAAAAACAATTTCAAGATATTGCCTTGAAATTTTCTTATATTAAAATTAGAGTGGTGATATATCCATGTACAAAATATAATATTTTAGGTACACTAGCACAATTCAGGGCCACATATTGTGTTTTTCAAAGCTGCATTTAGTAAATATGGACATGCATATATAATTACTGTAAAATTATTCTTTCCTTCGTATTTTTTTGATATATTGTGAATTTTCCTTACACTTTTAAGTCCGGATTATATTTATACTTTTACCTAATTAAATAGCTATTAAAAAATTAGATAAACCGCACAACGTGCGATTCATCACGCTAGTTAAGTTAATTTAAATTTATTAAATTTTATTTTATCAAAATTAAATTAAACTGAACTAGATTTACCAAATCAGATAAGTTAGAAGAACATGCTTTTTTGGATCCGGTAGAGTTTTGCCCTAATTTGTATCACCTTCTTGTATACTTGGTCCCGGGCGCTGCGAAAAAGAAACGAATTTTGGGTTAAAAGCTGAAATTCCCCGAATTTATAAAAAAGTGTCAATGTACCCCTTAATAATTCAAAAGTACTGATGTACCCCTATTATTATATTGAATAAAGAAGTGTACCTTTAAAACCAATTTTCCAACACCAAGTTAAAAGACAAATTTACCCTCACTTGTTGGGTTTTTTTTTCCTTGACCCAATTTCTCATGGGCACAAAAAAAGAAAATCAAGAAATCAATATCACTGAATTACAGAATAAATGCACAATATTATTGAAAGGGGCAGTTCTAGATGCAGTCCATATTTTGCTTATTTAATAGTCCAAAATAAAAATACGTCTTCGATATATATGATATGATCAGTAATTATGTATATCAAACATATGCATCAAATATATATATATATATATATATATATTACTTCTATTGCATACACTTGCAAATCAGTTATATGTCATAATTATTGTATATATGATTATATATAAAAAATACGGACTGCAAATAAGCAAAATACGGACTGAATCTAGCAGGCCAATATTGAAAAAAAGTTAACATTTATATTCAAAAAATCAACAGATTGAAAACATTGGTGAAATTACCATAATCTCGCCAACTCTATTCTTTCCTTTGGTAATTTGAGCTAGTCACGCTAATTATTATTGGGTGTGGCAGTTTCGGTCCCCCGACTCACACTAATTTCTGAGCACAGTTGTTTTGGTCCCCTCAGTTTCAAACGCGTTCATCCGATAAAGTCACGGTGACCGGTAGTATGGATTAGGATTGCCTTGCTTAACTGGGTGTGAAGGTAAAAAGGGAAGCGGGAATTAGATGAATAATCCTAAAGGGAACTAGAAGAATTATTGCTCCGGTCAATAAATAGATTAAATAAAAGAATTAAAAAACATAAAACTACGTAGTTTTATGCTTAAACCGCCACATAATCACCGCAAGTTCACCATATTCCGGCGCCTACTATTTATATATATATATATATTTATTTATTTATTTTTATATATTCCGCTTACCATGTACACACAAACACCGCAATTGATAATTTCAGGATGAATTGATAGTTACCATGTAAACGAATATTTCAATTTATTATTTCGGGGCTTACCATGTAAACACAAAAGCCGCAATTGATAATTTCGGGATGAATTGATTGTTCCATATTTCAATTGATAATTTCGTGGATGAATTGATAGTTACGTTAACAAATATTTTTAATTTGTACACGCATATTACCATGTACCATCACACAACTGTAATTATCAAATAAAAAATCAAATCAAATTAAATTAAATATATTAATTTACTAAATCTGCTATATTTACTTTCGGTTGAATTAACTTACTAAATCAAAAATCAAATCAAATCAAGCTAAATAAAATAAAATAAAATATATTAATTTACCAAATTGAATCGAATCAAATTAAATCAAATATATTAATTTACCAAATAAAATCATTCATTATATATTAATAAAGTTCATCTTATATAAATATAAGGGTGTGGGACACCGAAGTTTATGTCGTTGTCGACGAAGATTTGAAACGGGGCGACGTTGTGTTTGGTGGTATCCTGGAGGGATGAGTTTGTCGGATAATATTGTAGGTTATTCAATCTGTTTCGGTCTTTGAAATTAGCATGTTTTGCGAATTTATGAAACCATAATATAGTTGATTGAATTCAAGGGTTTTCGCATGGTTTCGTTTCGAGGATTTATGTTAAGGAACGACAAGGTCACGGTTCTCAATCGATTTGCTAAAATCAACGGGTAAGATATCTTTCTCGTCAGAGCTCATAATATCATCACGGAGAACCCATATGAAGTCTACCTTGCTCGAGAGCAAACCGTGAGCTATCTCAGTGATGTCAGATTTGGTGGCATGGGCGTAGCATCCGAAGGACACGTAGAGAACGGAGCGCGGCGGTTTGGCTGTGAGTCACCGTGTGTAGTCGGATTCTAACCAGAGACTGGTGGGAACGGAAGTGGTAGTTTTGGCGGCGGTGAAGAGTCGGCCGATGACGTAGAAGAGTTGAGATTTGTGGAGGGCTGAGATGGTGGTGTGCTCAAATTCTTGCACGGTGTTGGAGATTTTATAAAAGATCAATATGCCTTTGAAATGCACTTGAATCGCCCAATGGATCTCAGACATTGAACTCGTGACATTATTATAATGATGAGATCTTCCGGCAAAGCTTGGAAAATATCTTCTGTTATGACTTATGAGCCATCGCCAAGCTTCTTCTTCTTCCCTCCTTTGATACAAACGATATTAGGCATATTTGTCGGAGAAATATTCGTGTCTAGACCCTATTTCAGTAATGATTTATAAATATATATAAGGTATAGGTATAACACTTCAATAAAAGTGATCTATTGCATTTTAATCTATATTAAAGTAGTTATGTATATTGTATTCCCGATTTATACATACATTCACGTGGTATAAATAGACTCATTATATGATGATATTGATAATTGATTTCGGTAGCCTAAACTATTAGTCAATTAAAATATTCCTCATGCTCAAAATCACGCAATGACAGTACAAATTTTGTGTGATTACGTGTGATCTTGTGCTCACACAATTAACTAATGACAAGATCACATAATATACCTATGAGCACGTCAAAAAATACACAAAAATCATGATCATTTTTTTCCTTATTTTCATAAATGAAGATATATTCTGCCATCATGTATACCTCAATTCATTTCTAATTTAGAATGTATTATCTCATCTACTAAGGAATTGTTGCTACATCTTATTTTGAATTTTTTTAGTTTAGTTAGTTTAATTTTCATAAAATATGATCCGATGAAATTCAGCTTCATCTAGGAATATTGTAGTATTTTTAATTTATTAATTTTTTATTTCAAATCAAGTTAATTTAGATCAGTTTAACATTTTTCAGTTTAATTCAGTTCATCATATTCTAAATTATAAAAAAACAAAATAATTTCTATAACAATGGAAGAGGCGATTATGACGTGGGGATAACCAGATTTGGTTCAAATCTGTTATGTGAAACTTGAGAAGAGGCGATATGACATGGGGATGTTCTACTATTTAGAACTACTTATATTTTATACATTCCATTTAAAAGTTAAAACTACTATTTCTTTTTAGAAGTTTTTCAACACTTTTGGTTTGCATTCATGAAAATGTTGTAGCTGAAGTACAAATTACACTCAAAGTAAATCATCATTTTTCCTATTTGTAATAAATCAAATATATTCCGTCCTAATACCTGAATTCATTCCCAAATTACGGTATAATCTCATGTTCTATAGTAGACGCTGTATGATTTACCTTGAATATTTTTAGTGTGATTCATTTAAGGGTCGGTTAAATATGGCTTAATTTTTACTAAGCTAAATTTAATACTAAACATGCCATAAGTGCTCATTAATTCAGTTTATTCTAGCTCAGATTAGTTTAGTTTGATATTCGCGGTTCTACGGTTTTGTAAGGTACATGTAACCCAATATAATCCCTCCACCATTTGTTGGTTTTTTAATGTTTCTTCTAAAAATCGTAGAAAAATGAATATAATATATATTTATATTAAATATTTTTATGTTTTCAAATTAACATATATTATTATATTTTAAATTAGTTATGTTCAGTTCATTTATAAATAAACTCAAGAAAACAAGAGTTAAATGATGTTAGTTTTGTTCACTAGACTTTGTACTTGTTTTATTGAGCATATTTCTTTACCAAACTAAATCTATATACCGCGCAACGCGCGGTCTATTCATGCTAGTTAGGTAGGAGAGAATTATTCATTGATTTGGTTGGAGAATTTTCGTTCTAAAATTTTTCTTTTTTACCATTAAATGAGGGTTATTTTGACATTTTACACTTGGCAAAAGAAAATTCTGCCCAAATTATACATTTGACGGTATAGTGGCACTTTTGAAAAACATAGAGGTATATTAGGCTATTAACACTTTTTTAAACACTTGCGGGTACAACAACACTTTTTTCTTTAATTTTAGTTAGATTTTGGCTCCAAAAGTTTTGCGTGTGAAACAATCGTGAACCTTACAAATCTTTTAGTCTGCTATTTTAGTTCCTACATTGTTGCTTATTCTTAACCCGTGTATAACCATCTTCCCCACGTCATCACAGGTCTGTATGAATATCATCCCACTTTCCTCAATTAGAATCCCACTAATTGCTTGAAAGAGGTAATATTATTATTCTGGTAACAAGAATGCGCAAATCGTATATGATTGATGAATTTCTCACTTGATTAACACTCGATTCCTCTTCACGTTTTTCGATTTCATCTCTTTCAACATCATTTGTGTATCCATTTTTGATTATGGGTGGATCTGTCATGTTGCAGCAAAATGGATAGAGTAAGGCCAGTATACACGAGGCAGCCGAGTGGGACGACGACGCCTACATCAGGGCAGCCGTCGTCTCCGATGAACCGCCATGCGCGTTCTGGTTCCTCTGGAAGCGTGAGGAAACCTCAGCAGAACACAAAAGCTGCGGCTCAGAGGCTTGCCAAGATGATGGCGCACCAGTCGCCCGAAGATGAGGAGGATGAAGATGATCTGTTGTATGATGGAAATGTCTCTGCTGGACTTGGCCTTGCAAGCTCAAGGCCAATGCCTAGTAGACCTCGCTCCCCATTGGTAATCTCTCTCTATTCTCCTTCAAAAGAACATCATGATCTTCTTTGTTTGAGCACAGCAGTTTAAGGTTCTTTTTTATTCGTGTATTATATGGAGTTCTATGGAATGATGTTTCATTTTGGTGTTACTTTATCATTGTTTATGACATTTTTGTTCCATTACTTAATTTCATCTGCAAGGAGTAGATTTTGATTCATCTTCTTTTGTAGCCTACGCGCAACCACATAGAATCACCTTCTCATGTCCGAGTACCATCCAGTTTGCGAACTACTCCACCGGTCAAATCCACAGAACAACCCCCGCCTTTGATAACTCGGCCAAGTTCAGGACTTCGATTATCTACATCCCATTCTGTAGACCAAATTTCCTCTAGTCAGCCTGTTTCGATTGGTCGTTCACATCAATCCTTAAGCTCTTTAGAAGAAGTGCAGCCTCTCTCTGCAAGGTCTAACTCATTTGCAGCTCAATCATATCAATATAATGCCCAAGAACAACCTTTATCAGCACGATCAATGAACCGTCAAAGTCTACCAGCAAAGACTGTACCCATGGTTCCTTCAGCTGTCTCACTATCCATTAAGCCCACCACAAGTTCTGTTTCATCAGAGGTGCAACAGGATTCTCGAAGGGATAAAAGGTACTTGCATTGCATAAAATGTTTTATGAATCGCGCGCGTTTACTGTTTAGAACTTATTGTTTATTCACTCATCTCCCAAATTTTTCATGTGTGTGTCTGGGAGGATAAAATTAAACTTTACTTGACTCAAATCATTTGGTTTTAGCTGGTAGTGAGGAAATATGAGCCTTCATCCTAGGTTGATCAATATCAGTTTTCTGCATTTTAGGTGTAGCAAATTCTGTACATTGGTGCTTCTCTTGCAAAAATGTTATATATTTCTTTGATTTGAGTGTTCATCGTGTTTAAATTTTTTTTATCAAAACAATACCTGTTTTTTTGGTATAAAAATGAAGACAATGCTTTCCTCCTATGAAATGCTAGCTAACTTTTTCGGATGTATTTTGTTAACAACTAGGGCGCTATCTATGGAGTTCGGGACTTTCAAAATGAAAGAAAGTAGCCAGCTGGCACATTCATCTTCAGCCTTACAAGATGAGGTATATGGGCAGTTATTACCTGCAGTTTAGTTTTCCTTTAAGTATGTTTGTTACCTGCACCTTAAGCTCCGCAAAGACTGATAAACTTGCATCGTCTTATGAACCGTGTGTGTGGATTGGAGGATTTGGAGGATTTGGATTTGGTTTTAGGATTTTGAGAATCCTGAACTTGAAATCTGGATTTTGAATTTTTGAGATTTCAAATCCTTGTTTGGTATAGATATGGATTTTGAATTGAATTATTTAAATAAAAAGGAAAATCAATATTGAATGAATTAATATAGTTGACTATTTATTTTGTGATATATATATATATCAATATTGAATAAATTAATCTAGTTGACTTTTTATAATTTGATACATATTAATATTTAATGCATTAATGTGTTGAATTTTTATATTTTGCTATATTTGTTTTTGTAATATGCATGGCATACGTTACTTTTGATACATATTAAATTTAATGCATTAATGTAGTTGACTTTTAATATTTTGCTATATATCAATATTGAATGCATTAATTTAGTTGACTTTAATCAAAATAATATTTATTTTCCATTTATCCAACATTTAATAATTTTGGAAAATTTGGGCTGAAATCCGGAACTGAGATCCGGATTTCAAATCCACCCATGCCACACAAGGATTTGGCTATTTTTGGATTTCAAATCCCAAAATCCAAATCCTAAATCCATCCACACAAGGCCTAAACATTTGTATGATAATAAGGCTTTGATATTTGTGACGGCCATTTATATTTTGTTTAGGATGTCTAAATGGTCAAGTCTTATTGAACTTCCTAATTGTAATACTAATATTTGAAGCAGAAGAATTCTGATGGGAAAAAATAAATAGTATTTTTGTTAACTATTCTGGGTGTCTTTATGTATCTTTGATATGGATCATTTTTGAATTTCAGCTTGACATGCTTCAGGAAGAAAATGATAGTTTACAAGAGAAGGTGTGTAACATTTTATTTCATGCTTCACAAATGCAGTTTCTTCAAGAGTGAAATGTAAAGCTATTGTATGACCTATAGTTTTCTTACATCTATTTTAGCATGTTCTTTCTAGATTAGACTGGCAGAAGAGAGGTCAGAGGAAGCAGAAGCAAGATCAAAGCAGCTTGAGCAACAGGTAATTTCATAAAGTTCAACACACTCTTTTTTCGTTCACTCAGAGCAAATCACTTATCCGTTTCCAGGAACACTCTAGAGCTCTACTATATTCAGTGCAGTATATAAAATTATGACTCATGAATTCATGATATGGTTGGACTACAATTCATGATATGGTCAGACAAGAAATCAGGATTCAATACTCACTCCCTAAATTTAATTTGGTACCTCCCTTTACATAGTTATATATGGTTTTTCTGTTGGAGTACTAAGTATTTCATTGCTGTCAGGTTGCAAATCTTGGTGATGGCATCTCATTAGAAGCTCGTCTTTTGAGCCGGTAAATGTCAAAAACATAAATTCCCATCTTTAATAACTAAATTTGGAACAAGACAACTTATTTTCTTGTTTTCATCTCAGGAAGGAAGCTGCCTTACAACAAAGAGAGGTATGGATGTAAATGACTTGCAACTACGTCATGAATATTTTTTTTATCTGCATATAATTTAAGGGGGCCCTTTTCCCCATCCAAAAAGCTTTCAACTCCACCAAAATTTGTTCAAATTTTATTTCAGAACTCGGTTAAGAGATAGATTTGTCCAGTGAAATAAGTATATGTTATTCATTTGTTTCAGGCTTAAATTAGTGATTGACTAATCATATATGTGTGATTGTGCTGGTGCACAAATAGAAAATTGAATATTAAACCTAAGCCAATTGGAAGTAATATCATTTGATATCAGTCTGTTATGCGTTACCAAATCATCACCTGGTGCTGTTTTTTTTTTTTGAGGAGATCAACTGGTGCTTTTAAGATATTTCTGGGTTTGCATTTCTAAGACAATATTACTGCCATTATATTTTTATGCTTTAGGTTGTTTAACGAAAGAATGAATCAAACCGGAGACACTAAAATGTTAAAAAACTTGCAGGCTGCTCTGAAAAGTGTCTCACAAAATTTTGGTGCGAGGGGCGAGATCGAAGCACTGCGTACTGAAGCAGAGGTACCCGAGCTTCTTTCTTGTACGTTGTGCATTTTATTAATGCCATTATCCAGTATTTTTTATTAGAAGCTCTATCAGTGACGTTTCTTGGTAATGTGAATTAGACTGCTAGAGATGACGCAAATTCTGCCTTGGAGCAGCTGCGTGAGGTTGAGAGAGAGCTCAAATCATTACGTACAATGACATATAGAGTAATGCTGACTCAAGAAGAGATGGTACATCAACAATTGTATTTGTTCATCCTGTAGTTTCTTTACTGATTGCAGTTTTCACCATAGGAAGAAGTTGCCTTGAAGAGATGCTGGCTTGCTCGGTATTGGAGTTTATGTGTTCAGTATGGTGAGTTTCCAACAATGTGAAATTAATTCCTTTATAAATTCCATCACTAATTCTCTACTGGAATTTTGTAATATTGAATAGACTGAAAACTGCTATCATTCCATAGCCAAAAGTATTGGAGAACCAATTTTGTTATAAATAAGCCTCTTTGTTTATCAAGGGACTGAACTTGAAGTTTATTTACTCTTTCTTTGCCATAGTGTTAATACAAGATTGTTTTACAGGTATTCATTTAGAAATAGCTCCTGCTAGAAATGAGTATTGGGCATCTTTTGCCCCTCTTCCAAGTGAAGTTGTCCTTGCAGCTGGCCGAAGAGCGAAAGATGAAAACTTTGTTGGTAACATCTTAATTTCATTAGCTGTCATGGTCCAACAAGAAAATCATATCATGTTGACTATATTGAGATGATATGGACTTCAGTTTGATTTTTTAAGGGTCATCTGATGATTTTTTTAAATGTCATACCTACAGAAGACAGTGATGTAGACGAGAGAGAAAGGGGAGTTCGTAATCTGAATGAGCTTGTCTCAGAAGGAAGCGTTGAAAGCATGCTTTTTGTGGAGAAGGGTCTAAGGGAAATGACAGCTCTTAAGGTTTTGTTGGACAAGTTTTCTTTATTTATTTCCTCTCTTTCTTCAAAAACTTGAGAGTATAATCACCTCCTAAATGTGGTTCTGGTGCTTCTGAAGGTTGAAGAGGCAATAGCCGTTGCAATGGCCTACAAGCGAAGGCCAAGCCCATTAAAAGGTAGCAACTAGTGAGACAGATGTGAACTTTATTATTATAAAATTTGAAGTATGTGGACTTTGAGTCATTGATCATAGCTAGGTCTAATATGTAAAAGGATAAAATTATATAATGTCAGTCTTATGATAAGTTAGAAAAGATAAAAATCTTACAATGGTAGAAGCTTCATTGATTTAATACTTTATATGGTACTTACATGATACTGTTACAATATCTATTTGTATGGTTCCTGAAGATTTAAGATGCTCAATATGCTTAACTAATCTAAAGACCAGATATCATTCACCTTTATATTAGTAATCACATTATATCACTGTGGCTGCAGATGATTTGAAGCTACCAATTGAAGGACAGCCTTTTACAGAAGCATTTGGTAAGTTTGCTATTGTGATGAAGAATGCTAGGTTTTGTTTTCTTTTGTAAATAGTACAGATTTGAGATTTCTGGCCTCATCATTGCTCTACACAGCCATCTGACTTCAGGTGTGGATGAATGCGCTACTCGATTAAGTGTAGATTCTTACTCTTATAACATCTGTTTGCAGAAGCATGAGAAAAACTGAATTATCTTATAATTGAATATGTCACTAAATTTACTCATTCGTCCACTCTATTTCAGAACTGAGCCAAGAAGAACGTGATGATGTCCGTTTCAAGCAGGTACCCTGCCAAACTTTCTAGCAGATATCAACGTTATGTTTTTGTTAAACTGTAAAGGCTTTAACTATGCATCAACTATGTATTCGTTTAACTAACAGAGCCAGCATCGATTATTTAACACCTCATTTAGGCCTGGCTAACTTATTTTTGGAGAAGGGCAAAAATACATGGGCTCAGTTCAGAAATTGCAGACGAGAGATTGCAGTTTTGGATCAGCCAGGCGAATGAAGCGCCTAATTCAAATACTGCTGTTGATGGTAACACATTCTCCTTCTCTTTCTCAACTTTGTCACATTGTTGATCAAAATGCAGGTTGCATGTATCCATGTTTCCATGTTTGTTTGCATGGATAGGGAATTGGTGTAGAAATTATCTTTTAACAAACTTGATCTGATTCCATTGTTCTTTTCAGACATTTGGGTAATGAACTCTAGTTTGCAGATAACCATAGCATTAACTGATTGCTTTAAGTAGATTAGTGATTATATGACATTTATTTTTGAAATATTGGTCAATATCATGAGTAACAGTAATTTGTACGGCATACTTAACCATTTTGTATAATTTGTTTTGTAGTTGAACGTGGGCTTATTGAGCTGAAGAAATTGGGGATTGAAATTCAATTATGGGAACAGTCTCGCAAGCTGGTTGATCCTGACTCCATTAGTAAAACCCAAATGGATTTTGACATGAAATATTAGGTCTATGGTCTCAATTTCAGGTAGACATATTAGCTCGACATGAAATATTTCTTGCAAGCTGGTCACAACGTTACGTTATTTCTCAGTTTTCTGATGATGAGCTTGAATAGATATAGGGTTGAGTATTCCAATTTAATCAATAAATTTCATTAGGTTCTAATACTATTTTGGGGTTTAATTTACGCTGACCTTATATCGAATTAAACCAAAAATTTTACATATTCCCAATAATTGTTTTGAAGAATGCATATTACCAATATTGACGATGCCGGAAAGAGTACATAAATGAATCTGAATTAAACATAACGGACTTTGAAGACAAATAGAGAAAAAAAAGTAAATAAAATATTAAACTAATGTATTCCTATTCATTTGTGCGTAAATCTTTATTAAATTTCATATTTATGTATTCATATTTTATTTGACGTCCTTATTTTATCAAAATATACATTGTTAAAGCAAAGATTGATTTAGGAAATAAAGGTAGAGAGAAGGGAGAACAATTGGTTAGAGAGAGAAAACGCCACTATTCCCAATAGAATCTACTCACTTTAACTATTCCTCTCCTTAAACGGTAACAAAACGGCCCTCTCCATGGCGGAGTCACTGCAGTTTCGCGGTGGCAACGCTCATTTCCGATCATTTGCAAAGTCTGTATCATCCAAAACCTCCCTCTCTATCACCCTCGCTTCTAGTAATCCAGAAATCCATCCTAGGCAAAATCGCATGTACTGTTACTCATGATCAAGCTGCTCAACTAGCCTCCCACTACCCGAACATGCTTGTTGGTGAACTCGAGAGTGGCAAGCCTTCCATGGAGTCTTATTTTAAACGAAGCTTTCAAGTCAGCTGGATTCGCTTCGAAATTCCAGATCAGCTCAATAGATTTTCGACACATCCTCATCAGATTTCAAGACTCCGAGAACTATCAACGTTGCTGGTTGAAAGGGATATGGAGCTTCAAGGGAGTTCCTATGAAAGTACTAAAATGGGCCACTGACTTCATCCCTGGAGCTGAGTCTTCTGTTGTCGCAATATGGGTAACAATTCCTAATGTTGTTATGCTAGAGTTCATTGGAAATAGAATTAGCAATTTTATAAAAATGGATGATACTACTGCATCTCTCATTAGGCCCTTTAGCTATTAAATTGTGCATTGAGGTTGATTTGCAAAAAAAGCTACATTCAGAGATAACATTTGGCATAGCAGTTTTAGTTGCTGATCTTGATTATCTATGAGCAATTACCTCCATACTGCTCACACTGTAAGAAGTTAGGCCACCATATAGACTATTGCAGATTTGTTCATCCTGCACTTAGATATTCACAAAAAACTAGGAAGCATGTTGATCGGTTATAATTTATACACTTAACTTATGTGGTTTATAAGTCTCTTTTGCTATTTGATGTGCACGAAGGTGTGTTTTGGTGCACGTTTAATTGAAGAATTGGTGTGAAACAATCGAATGGAGAAGTGCTGAAAAAGAAGCAAAATCAAGCATTTGGAGCCATGAAGGGGAGTTAGACACTACACTCTTTTTCCGAAAGATTTTTTTAATGAGGTAGTGTGCTCCAACGGATAATGGATCGTTACAATTCCATTATTCCGGGAAGAAGAATAAGCGACGAGAAGAAGACAATTTCTATTACTGGTCATTTTCTACGAGCGGTTAAATTGTGTTTCGACATGTCGATCACTAATCAGCTATGCGTATTGTGAAAGATCAGTTCTAGAAGGTGGACTAAATTGTGCATGAGAGTCTATTTAATTGGCCTTAATTAGTGGTGGCAAAAATAATTAATTAGTGCATCAAATTTTGAAACTGGACTTGGACTGACCATCAGAGATAGATAGTGGTGGGAATTTTGTCAATGCAAAATGTTTATTTACTCATGTAGAATTGCTAGCAATAGGTTTTAGACCGACAAGAGTATATCATATGAATAATACTTGCTCAATTGAATCTGAATGTTTGCAAGCTATTAAACTGATAAAGCAGCCTCATCTTGCTCCATAAAAATTGTACCCTTTAGTTGATGAAATGCATGTGGCACTATCAAATCTTATGCATATTTTTAGAGAAGGAAACACTTTGCTGACTCTCTGACTAAGTATGTCATTCAGTTCAAACAAATAAATTCTTTTGATCATGTTTAACAATTGCCTTCATTACCAGAGACTTATACATTCTTAATAAATCTGGGACCCTTACTTTAAGGCTTCATCCACCTTAGAATTGGATGCTACTCTCTTATACCTCATTTCTGGTTTTCATGCAGATCCTACTGACACAGAAGGAGGATTACAAAAAAGTCTGATTTTGAGAAATTTATTTTGTCCTAAACATTGTTCATAATCTCCTAAAAAGTTTTTAATGCTATTCTTATTCTTTTTGTAAGAGTTGTGAAAATGGTCAATTGGTCATATCATCTGCACACATCATCAGATGAGATTTGGCTAAACACCTCTATAGGCAAAACAAATTTTTGTATATTGTTATGAGATAAGCATTTTCTAAAAGTATTATATTATTTTATTAATATTTTTGAGCAATATACTGTATGTGAGAAAGGTTTTGCCTTCTATAAAAGAAAATTTTCAAATAACAAAAATACTACTTCTATGTATACTTTGCATTTTTTTTTTAAGTTAAGGAACATTATTACATCTTTGCATAAAATGAATTATGTTTTAAACAAAAAATAATATTTGTGAGTTTAAATATATAGTACACACATGGAATGTTACCTAATAAATATGTTGAACCCCCGTCCTTGTCGGCAGAATTGAATTTCATGTAGCGATCCTAAACTTTCTTCCAAGTAGTAGGTCCTTCCATCGATAGATTTGGGTTTCGCTAAGCGATTTCTAACTTGCTTGTGGGAGTAGACATGGGTGTAGGAGATTTATTATAGCTTATATCAGATGTGACATTGTAATTATCAAACATTGTACTGTTACTTTTTCTCTAAGATGTTTTTTTAAGGATTGGTGATTCTAATAAATCTCACCCCATTTCATGTGGTCTTAAATATAAAAACTAGTTTAATTTATAATACACAGGAGTTCCATAACCCCAAGGAAGCTAGATTTTACAAGATTTGCCAAAAAATGATACTTTAAATAAATTCATTTGTAGAATTTATATATGTTTATGAATCATTAGTGAAAGGCCCCGTTTGAGAATTAACTGTTAGCTGTTAACTGTTAGCGGATTGTATTAATTGTTTTGACTAACTGTTTTGACTAGCGGTTTTTAGATTGTTGTTTAGTAAATGATAAATAGATGTTAACTGTTTGTTATGTTAAATGACAGAAAAGGACATCAACATTGATGTTTAGAGTCTAGCTAAATTTGATCAATTTATCAATTTAGATCAATTTAACAGTTACTGTGTACGAGACATTATAATGTCTTGCAGTCAGAAAGTCTTATAATGTCAAAGATGCGGAATTGTAAAGAACACAACAATTGATAACGCAGTTCGGTATAACAACCTACTTTGCGAGGCAGCTCTGCCCAACTTGAAGAAATTCACTAGAAAGCCCAGTTACAGTACAAAACCCTTTTGCTACTTAACTCTATAACTAGTGTGAGTCAAGGCTGCAATTCTTCAAGCTGTCCCGAACACAAGCTCCTTTATTGTTGATCTCCCGATCGTTATTGTCGTTTGTCGTTGTCAATCAATGTGAGTGAACCTCAAACACGGCTCTAACTTCTGCGTCGATTCTTCTGCAGCAAAAACCTCAAACTCCCACTTTATGCTTATGCGTTGAAGCTCCTGAATCGATACTGAATATAGCCATAAGGTCCTGTATTTATAGAGCATTGAATCCCTTGATCAATCAGATCCATCACTATTCTTTTCCATGTATGATTGTGATTTCCATATTTTCTATTCTATTACATAAGGAAAAAGAATGTTCTATGTTACGGCCACAAATAAGTGCTTCGCTGTGAACGGTACTGTCACCGGGCTACCTGCACAAGAAAGAAAGAAGGCTAGGTCAGCGCGGGGAGGGCGATAGCCGTTCCCGCTCCGATGCCAAAGTCAGTCGGTTGACAGTGTTCTTGGTTTATCTCTTTCAACAGTATTTGTGAGCTTACCTTCCTTTTTCTCCTGCTCCTTCCTTTTATAGCTCATGCCAAGGTGCCGCGTCTAGGGTTTTTGGCATGCTGATGGGCCTCCAAGGATCTTGGCACGTGCCCATGCCAGCCCGTTCCAGCCGTCTATTCCCACTGCTCCATTGGGCCTCTTGGGCCTGTCCTTGACCAAGTAGCATGATCATTGACTTGGCCCATGATCCTCACAAGTCCCCCCGAGTTCGAGGCCGTGTCGACAAGCGCGGGCGAAGAACTGAAGAGGCGAGGGTTTGGCGCGTCGTTGCATCACGCGCGCGGCTTTAATCTTTGCCTTCAATGCATGTCGAACATGTGTCCCCCATCTTCTTTTCTCGATGGCGCGTGGGCCCGCCTCGATCACGTCTCCCCACGCAGATTTAACTCCTCATCTGCCTTCTTTTGTTTGAAAATAACTCCCCCTTTTCGTCTTCTTCTCCTATCTCATTTCCGAACCATCACACCGCTGCGCTCTTCTGCTCTCTTACAGGTACTCTCCCTTCTCTGCAACTTCTTTTATTCAGGCGACCTTCCCCTCTCCCTCGACTATCCTCAATGGCTCTCCGACGCATGGGGCCCGGGCTGGGCAGTGCCACGACCGCCGGTGACGTCGAAGGTTTCCGGGAACGATGCCGTAACACCGTCGGGCTAGAATTTACTGATTTGGAGGTGCAGATCCGCCTCCCGGAGGTTGGGCAGTTGGTATCGAAGCCCCCGAGGGTTTTACTGCTGTTCACTGCGAATACCTCTTTTCCTGCGGTCTGCGCCTCCCGTTGACCGGCTTCTTCAAGCAGGCGTTGGCCTTCTTCGGGCTTGATCTCTGCTACCTTCAGCCCAACTCCGTCAAGGCGCTGATTGGTTTCCAGATCGTGTGCTCCCGCCAGGAGGTTGTCCCTACCTTGCCCCTGCTTAGAGTGTTTGCCTACCCATGCGTGGATAAGGGCTATTGCCACATCAAGTTCCGGCCAGCGGCGGGCAAGTCTTTGCTGCAGAAGAAATCCGGCTGGGGATCCAAGTTCGTGTATGTGGATAACGATCTGGTTTGGGGTCCTCGAGCGAGTCGGGTTAAATACCCGGTAGGTGATCCGGCGACTCGGGGGCTCCGTCCCAGCGACGGCGAGTTGGCCGTGTTAGATCCGGAGGTTCGCAAGCTGAAGCAGGGCACGATGTTGTGGACGGCCGTGAACTCCGACGAGCTCTTGAGCCAGTGCGGACTCCCTCACTGTCGGCTCGATGTGGTGATGCACTCGCCGAGGCGTTCTGTCCCGTCCATCGAGGGTCCGGGGGAAGGTCAACCAGCGTTTTACCCGTGCTTTTGTTTTCATTTTCCTTTGTCATTCCTGTTTTAGCCAATCACGCCGTTCTACTGATTCCTCTTTCCCCCTATTTGTTTATGTTTGACAGCTTCCAGGACCGTCGACGGTGAGACTGATAGTCATCCCGACGTCCACTCGGACGCTCAGTTCGCCGACTCTAACATGGAGAGATACCTTCGCCGATCCGAACGTCGCCAGGCTCGCTCGTCCGCCTCCGCACTTGACAACAGTCGCGCTCAACACTCTGAGTCTCAGCTTGACATGCCCGATCCTAACATCCTGCGCCCCGATTTCATCAACCTGAAGGGCGACGATTCGGGCGACCTCAACAGGAACCTCCACAAGAGGCCGGCCGACGCGATGAATGTCGAAGTCGCCTTCGAGGGGACGTCTCAGCCTCCTCCCGACGATCTGCATCGCAACAAGCTTCTTCGGTCAGAGTCTCTGCCTCCTCCGGCCGGACCGGTGCTGACTACCCCGAAGGGTCGTGCTGACTTTCTGGCCTCGGCTTTCCCCAGGGGTCATCTTGAGGCCTGGCGTGCAAGCCCTCTGGTCAATATCCACAACTCCGTCAGTCTTATGGACCGGTTTGACTCAGCCAGCCTGGAGGTATGATCTTTCTTCTTCTGTTTCCACCCGCCACTGTTTACATGGGCATTGCTATTTTAAAGTCATCTTCCTTTCACTTCTAGGTGGCCTGCCTTTCTGCTTCCCTCAGGGGTGAGTTGGGCCGTCTGCACTGTGAGGCGTCCCGCTCTCGTGGCCTGCTCACTTCCTGTCAGGCGGCTCTGGAGGCAGCTCGCGACCTTAACCGGAAGCAGGAGCAGATGATGGGGGAGCTGAATGCTCGCGCTGCTGTCAACCCGGTCAATCTCCAGGCTCAAGTGGATGAGCTGACCGCGTCTGTCGCCGCTCTGAAGGTGGAGAAAGAGGCCGCCGTCGCTGAACGGGACTTGGCTAGCGGAAAGCTGAAGGAGGCTAAGGCCCAGTTGGAGACACTCGATCTGATGCGCGCCAAGCTGCAGAGCGCCGAGGAGGCCATGGCCGACCACGACTCTAGGATCGTCGCTGCCGTCGCCAAGTACAAGTGGGCCATCGAGGTTGGTCTCCCTGATGTCTTCCTCAAGGTGGCTTCTAGTGGCAACGCGCGTCTTCGCTTCCGCCGGGCGGTCTACCGAGCTTTCGACTTGGACGAGATATACGAGGGTGATGCCTCTCGGTTCAGCCGTTCACTGGATGAGCTGTTTTCTGTCTTTGGTAAGTACCCATTCACAGAATACTTCTCTGAGCTGTTTGCGGAGATGTCGCCTGAGGCGATCGTGGGGTGGACTCCCCCCCAGCGCTCTGACCCTCAGCCGCCTTCCGCCGCGTCGACGACTCACCCGTCCGGCCAGGGTCTGTCGAAGGGGTTGCTATGACCGCTGAGAGAGACGGGTCTGATGATCTGCTGGACGACCTTCAGGAAGCGGGATTGGTGGGCGAGGCGCCAGTGCATGAGCCGACCATGGAGGGTGACGACGAGAAGACCGGCGGCAACTGAAGCGTCTGAATGACCCGCCCTGCGTGGCGTTGTTTTGTGCCATCTGTGGCTTTGTCTTTGTCTTACTACTTATAACAATATTTCTTACCTTATGCATTGTTCGGATATTGCCCACTTTGGGCTGTTTTCAATCCCAGTAGTGAATCTTTTGCTTTTCTCCGTTTCTCTCTTACTCGTCCACTATTCGCTTTCTTACCCGTGCATTCATCCGGACGTCGAGTTGATCGTCCAGCGCGGCTGTGTCCTCCATCGTCCCGAGGGCTGCGGGTTTGATTAGGCCGAACAGCGGGTTAGTTAAGCGTAGCTCCGGCAACCCGCGACGTTCGCCGTCGGGTTCATCGTCGGGCTCACCTGTCCGTTTGTTTCATCGGGCGACTGAAGCGGCTGAGCCCCCAGGTGACCTATGGGGGCAACGAGCTCAGTTATGTCGGCCATCGGTTGAAATTAGTTAAGTGTTGCCTCGACACCCCACGGGACTAGCCGTCGGGTTCATCGTCGGGCGCACCTGTCCATTTGTTTCATCGGGCGACTGAGGCGGCTGAGCCCCCAGGTAACCTTTGGGGGCAACGAGCTCAGTTATGTCGGCCAGCGGCTGAAATTAGTTAAGTGTTGCCTCGACACCCCACGGGATTAACCGTCGGGCTCATCATCGGACTCACCTGTCCATTTGGACGTCGAGGCGACTGGCGTGGCTGAGCCCCTAGGAGGTTCTTGGGGGCAAAGAGCTCTGTCGCGTCGCCTGACGCGCGCACAGATAACAGTCATATCGCTGAGCCTGCTTTGCATTTGCTACAAAAGAGAGAAACGAGTCCCCTGACGATCATTCCCCCGCTGAGCAATCGAACGGGGCAGGGTGATCGCGTCGGGGACCCGACCAAAAGTGTTTCCTTCGCCCACAGGTTAAGGCGTATTGTCTATACACATACATAAATATCCAGGCTGGTACCTGGTTACCCGTAGAACTTCCGGAGGTTGCTCATGTTCCAGGTGCGGGGAACTGGTTCTCCCGCTAGAGTGCTGAGCTTGTACGCCCCGTCGCCTAGCACCTCCGCTACCTGATACGGGCCTTCCCACGTGACGTCCAGCTTCTTCGTTCCCTCGGCACGGCTGGCCTCATTCTTCCGAAGGGCGAGCTCGCCCACCTTCAACGACCGGTCTCGGACGCGGCTGTTATATCGCTGCTCGACGTAAGACTTGTACGTCGCCTCAGTCAGCGCTGCTTTCTCCCTCCGGTCCTCAAGCTCGTCCAGGCTGACTCGGATTTCTTCCTCATTCTCCGGTTCAGCCAACGGCTTGACGAGTCTCGGCGACGGCACGATCACTTCCGGAGGTATGATCGCCTCACTCCCATAGCACAGGCGGTACGACGATTCCCCCGTGGCCGCCCGGGGTGTGGTCCTGTACGCCCACAGCACTGACGGGAGTTCCTCCACCCAGTTCCCTTTGGCCTGATCCAGCCGTCGCTTCAATCCTTGGACGATTATCCCGTTGGTGCGTTCCGTCAAACCGTTCACTTGGGGGTGCGCCACGGAAGTGAACTTCTGCTCGATCCCCAGCTGGGAGCACCATGACTTGAACGGCTCCCCCTCAAACTGCTTTCCATTGTCGCTCACGATGGTCCGGGGCAGTCCGAACCGACACACCACATTCCTCCACACGAAGTTCGTTATTCTCTTGCCGGTGATGCTTGCCACCGCCTGGGCTTCCGCCCATTTGGTGAAGTAGTCTACCGCCACGACGAGAAAACGCCTCCTTCCCGTCGCCACGGGGAACGGACCGACTATGTCTATTCCCCATTTGGCGAAGGGCCACGGGCCTGAGATGCTTTTCATCGGCACTCCGGGGGAATGCAACACCTTGTCGTGGGCTTGGCACTTGACACACTTCTTCACCAGCTCGTCGGTATTGGCTCTCATGTTCGGCCAGTAAAAACCCGCTCGTGAGGCCCTCAAGGCCAATGTCCTTGCCCCTTGATGGCTCCCACACGTCCCTTCATGCAGTTCCGCCAACAGCCTGTCCGCCTGCTTGGGGGAGATACACCTCAACCAGGGTTGCAAATATCCCCTCTTGTAGAGCACCCCGTCCTTCAAGGCGAACTCCAAAGCTCTCCTCTCAAGCTGTCTCGCTTTACCGACGTCGTCCGGGGTCTGTCCACTGAACAAGAACTCCCTGATCGGGTTCATCCAGCTGGGAGGTTCGGTCGAAATGGCTAGCAGTTCCTGGCCCTCCGTCGACTTTACGGCCAACGTTTCTACCAGCACCCCCTTCGACAGGTGACTACTAGCGGTCGAGGCGAGCTTGCTGAGCGCGTCAGCTCGAGTGTTCTCCGAACGGGGGACCCGGGTGACGTCGAAACCTTCAAACGACGTAGCCAGCGCCTTTACCTTTGCCAAGAATTTCTGCATTGACGGCTCCTTCGCCTGATAGGCTCCGCTGAACTGGTTGGCGACCAAAGCCGAGTCACCGTAAGCGTCCAGCTTGTTCGCTCCCAATCTCTTGGCAATCTCCATCCCTGCTATCAACGCTTCATACTCAGCCTCATTATTCGTTGCCGGGAACTCAAACCTCAGGGCGTAAGTGGTCTCTTGTCCGTCGGGGTTTGTAACGATTAAGCCGGCTCCCGCTCCCTCGACGCCGGACGCGCCGTCCACGTGGAGTTTCCACCAATCCATCCTGTCCTCCCGGTGCCGGGTCCGGATCGGGCCGTCCGCTGCCTCCGTCGTCAGGCCCTCGGCCATGACCTTCGTTGTCGAGGGGATTTCCGCCAAGAAATCTGCCATCACCTGTCCTTTGATCGCCTTCCTGGGGGCGTACTGGATGGCGTGTTCTCCAAGCTCGACGGCCCACTTGGCCAGTCTTCCCGAGGATTCCGGCTTGGCTAGGATCGCCTTCAGAGGCTCATTCGTCAAGACGACCACAGGGTGGGCCTGGAAATACGATCTCAACCTCCTCGCCGAGTGGATGAGGGCGAGGGCCAACTTCTCCTGATCGGTATACCTGGTTTCTGCCCCCTGCAACGTTCTGCTAACGTAGTATACGGGGCGTTGCACTTTGCCTTCCTCTCGGACCAACGCTCCGCTGACCACTTCCGACCCCGCGGCCAGGTACAGAAAAAGGGTTTCTCCGCTTTCCGGGGGCGACAAAGTCGGCAGCTCCTTGAGGTGCTCCTTCAGCTCTCGAAATGCTCCGTCTTCGGCGGGCCCCCACTGGATGGCCCCAGCCGCGCCGACGCATCCCTTGAGGACCTTCAGGAACGGTAGCGATCTCTCCGCCGCCCGAGACAAGAAACGGTTCATCGCGGCCAACTTCCCGTTGAGGCTCTGGATATCTTTCACTGTCCTGGGGGCGGGCATGTCCACGACCGCTTGTACCTTCTTCGGATTGACGTTCAAGCCGCTGTTCGAAACCATGTGACCTAGGAACTTCCCCGACCCGACGGCGAACTGGCACTTGGCCGGGTTCAGCTTCATCCCTATCTCCTTCAGCCTGCCTAATGTCTCGTCCACATCCTTGATCAGATCACCGAAAATTTTGCTCTTGATGACCATGTCATCCACGTAAATTTCGACGTTGCGCCCCACCTGCTCCTGAAAGACACGATCGACCACCCTTTGATAAGTGGCCCCCGCGTTCCGCAATCCGAACGGCATCATCCTGTAGGCGAAAGCCCCCCTCTCGGTGATGAAAGCAGTATTATTCACGTCTTCAGGCTTCATCGGGATCTGGTGGTACCCTTTGTACGCATCCAAGAAACACTTGATCGGGAAACCCCCCAGCGCGTCCACTTTCTGATCGATGGCTGGGGTTGGGTAGCAATCCTTCGGGCACGCCTTGTTGAGGGTCTTGTAGTCGACGCACATCCTCCAGCTGCCGTCCTGTTTTTTAACCAAAACAGGGTTGGCTAGCCAGATCGGGTACGGCACCTCCACAAGAATTCCCGCGTTGACGAGCTCATTGACCTCCCTATTGACTGCTTCGTTCCTTTCGCGGCACAAGGGCCTTCTTTTCTGGATGACCGATCTGTGTAGAGGGTCGATATTCAACGAGTGCATTCCAAGTTCCGGGGAAATCCCAGTCATGTCCGACGGTTTCCTCGCGAACACGCCCCCGTGTTTCTCCAGCACCCTGATCATCGACAGCTTCACTTCGTCGGGAACGCTCGCTCCGACCTGTATGGGCATCGCTTGGTCCCCATGTAGGTACACGGTTTCTACCTCACTTCCCAACTCTTTGACGACGGTCCTTTCCTTCGGGGATACCATTTGCACCCTTCGAGCCGACGTTCTGCCGGACGTCCCGCCCAACGGTTGCTCGGACGGTCCTTCGGGGTTCTTCCTCTTCCTGAGGGCCACTCGATGGCACTCCCGGGCCTTCTGCTGATCGCCCCGCACCGTTGCTATCCCTTCCCTCGTGGGAAACTTCAACAACAAATGGAGAGTGGACACGATCCCCTTCAGGGCTGCCAGTGCCGGCCTGCCGAGTATCAAGTTGTATGGGCTGTGTGCCTTGATTACAATGAACTCAAGGTCCACGACTTTCCTGCGGGGGGTCGTGCCGACCGCCACCGGCAGGGTGATGATCCCCTCGGGCCAAACAGTCCGGTCCGCAAAGTCGACCAACGGCATCACCGTTGGGGCCAATCCTTTGCGCGTGTTCTCATCCAGCTTCTCGAAACAATGCCAATACATGATCTCCGCCGAGCTGCCGCCGTCAACGTACGCACGGTGCACCAACTTGTCCATGATTTGCACCGTGATGACCACGGCGTCACCCCCAGCGGGTCGGTCGGGTACAGGATCTTCGGAACTGAAAGTGATCACCTCCTCCGGCGTCAACCTCCTTGACATAGGCGTCGGCTCGGGCGTCTTGCGGCAACGCGCCTTCCTTTGAGACTCCGTGGCTCCTCCTGCGTTCCCCCCGATGATGGCGAGTATCGCGCCGGTGGGAGCGGCTGGTTCTTCATCCTGCGAAGAAACGTCCTCATACCTTCGCCTCTTACCCGACTCTTCCTTCTTCTCGGCCCGTTGGACTTCCTTGGACCTGGGTCCAGTCGATCGATCGCGTGACCGTTCACTCCCACGCTCGCTTCCTCGTTCAGTCCGTCGTTCACCTGACCGCGACGAGTACTCTTCTCTGTTGTACTCCCGGGCCTCCTTGGCATACTTCTTGAGATGTCCTCGCTTGAGGCAGGCTTCGATGGCCTTTTTGAGGTGTATGCACTCATCGGTGTCGTGGCCGTGATCCTCGTGGTAATCGCAGTAGAGGCTCATATCCCTCTTGGAAGGCGGTAACTTCATCTTGCGGGGAACCGGGAGAATACCCTGATCCGCCACGGCCATGAAGATCTGCTTCGGGGTCCTGGTCAAAGGCGTGAAAGACCTGTCCTTCGACGGTTCGTCTCTGCTGCCCAGCCTATCCTTCACGGAACCTCTCGACTTGTCCTTCCTTATCTCACCTCCAGAAGTGATGTCCTTGGTGGCTTTGTCCCCTCTGTGATACTCCTCGACCTTGATGTGGAGTTCGTACAAGGTGAAAACAGGCTTTTTCGACAGCCGAACCTTCAAGAGGGTGTGGGTCAACCCTTGCACGAAAATCTCAACCAGCCATTTCTCGTCCAGCCTGTCCTCCACCTTGTTGCACTCGGTGATGAATCGTTCGTAGTAATCCATGAGCGACTCGCCCGACCGTTGCCTGATCCGCAGCACGTCTTGTGTGGTGAGGGCGAACTTCTTCTTCTGCATGAACCGCGTCAGGAAGAGGTCCTCCAGCTTTGCGAAGTTGGAGATGCTGTCGTTTTCAAGATTGGCAAACCACAGTCTCGCCGCCTCCTTGAGGGTTGTGGCGAACGCCCTGCACCAGATCGGCTCGGGTGTGCTGTACGTCGACATGGACGTCGTGAAGGTGTGGATGTGGTCGGCCGGGTCCGTTGAACCGTCATATGACCCCAAGTTTGGGAGAATACGGATCTTTGAGTCGGCCACGAACTCCATCACCGACCGGGTGAACGGGCTTCCTCGAAGCTTCTCTCCCTCCGGCGGGGTCCAGTTCACGGCGAGGCGCCGGTGAACAGGAACGCGCGGCGGGACTTTTGACTTGTGAATGTATGAGGTCGCCCATACCCGCTCCGGATCTTCGTCTTCCCCTGAGTCCCCCCCATCGTGGGCGATCGGGATGGGGTTTGTCTCCATGCCCTGCGCCGGCGGTTCCGACTCGTCGGGTGCCTTCTGCTTCATCGCGCTGACGCCTTGGAACAGGCGCTTCGGGGTGATCTTTCCCGCTCTAGCGCTCAGATTCTGCAGTTCGTGGATCTGGTTGGCCATGCGCTCCTGAGAGTTGACGATGCGCTGAAGCAGATCCATGCTCTCCTTCGCGTCCCCCAGGGTGGGGTTCGGCGTCGACTCCGGTCCCACCACTTGGCTCGACAGCCGGCGAGCGGCGGGATGTTTGACCGAGTACTGGTCGAGCTCTTCGTCTTCATCGTCCTCGTGTCCCGTCAGATCGGCCATGGGCGGGATCTGACTGCTAGTTTCTCCACTCATCGGTTGAGTGCGTGGGCTGTAAGAATAACAAGGATCCCCACAGACGGCGCCAATGTTACGGCCACAAATAAGTGCTTCGCTGTGAACGGTACTGTCACCGGGCTACCTGCACAAGAAAGAAAGAAGGCTAGGTCAGCGCGGGGAGGGCGATAGCCGTTCCCGCTCCGATGCCAAAGTCAGTCGGTTGACAGTGTTCTTGGTTTATCTCTTTCAACAGTATTTGTGAGCTTACCTTCCTTTTTCTCCTGCTCCTTCCTTTTATAGCTCATGCCAAGGTGCCGCGTCTAGGGTTTTTGGCACGCTGATGGGCCTCCAAGGATCTTGGCACGTGCCCATGCCAGCCCGTTCCAGCCGTCTATTCCCACTGCTCCATTGGGCCTCTTGGGCCTGTCCTTGACCAAGTAGCATGATCATTGACTTGGCCCATGATCCTCACATTCTAATCTAGATCTAATTAGGAATAAACCATATTAATTTGGTTCTATTCCTAATATGTTTTAATATTACCAAATAAAACACAAAATAGAATCTAGATTGGATTCGGCTGAATATTGTATTTCCATATTTGCTCGATCAGCCATAATTAATCTTGGACTTCCTTGTTTGTTGTTTTTCTGAATCTGCGTCTTCTTGACATTACTTCATGTCGAAGTTCCTGAAGAACTTGGCGCCTGACATGAATTCATGTCAAACTCTTCACCGTTCATAAAAATTGCCAACTCAAATAATGCTTGACTTTACCATCTCCCCCTTTGGCATTTTTGTGAACCCAACACTTCTTGACTTTTAAACATATCTTCATAGCATATAAGTGTTGTTGTAACTCCCCCTGAATCCTTGAACATCTTGTAGTCATCAAAAGTTACAGGTCACGCAGAAGACAGTCGAATGTCCAGAACATCAGAAAAACATATTACATGGAAATAAACTAAAAAGTTTAAGAAGTCCAAGAATATCAAACTACTCTCCCCCTAGGGACATTAAAATGCCAAAGCCACCTTGCTTGTCTTCATGTAGCTGGTGCAGTACTCAGCAGGTGCTTGCAATTCCCCAAAGATCACTTCTTGAGAGTAGCAGCTTCTTCATCAGTCTCAGTGTCTTCACTTGATCTATCATGAGCTCCTTCTTTACTTGATTCATAACTGGATCTTGTAGATCTTGACTCCTTCTCAGCAGAAGAGTCCTCATCTTTATCTTCACTGGACTGTGATCTCTCCTTCTCAGCTGAAGCATTCTGTTCTTCAGCAGTAGCAACAGTAGCATTAGCAAGGGTTTCTGCCAGAGGACCCCTTTCTTGCTCAATCATCTGCATCTCAAAATTAATCTCCTCCATCTGTGCTGCTAACACTTCATATCTAGAATTCAGAAACTCTAGTCTTGCCTCATTCATTTGCATCTCAGTCTGATCAGTTTCATCTACTGGTGGAATGTAGGGAAAATCAACTATTCTCCCTCTATTTGTCACCTTCTGGGTAGGCTTGTACTGCTTGATAGTTACAATCTTGTCACTGTCCAGTGCAAGCTCAGAGAATAATCTGGTAATGAGGTCTGGGTTGATCAACCTCTCATTCCTAGCACAGTTAGCACACTTAGCAATGTGCTGAAACATCACAGCTCCTAGGTTGATGTCAGTTCTGGTCCCCAGTGCATACAGAAAATGCCCAAGATCTTTGGTGACCTCTGAGATGTCTGATGTAGGCATCCAAATGTGAATTCCCATCTTGAATTGATAGAAATATCTCAGAGTCAGCATTGATGCTGGCACATATTTAGCATTCCACTCCATCACTCCTTGGTTAGTGATCTCAGCAGCAGCATCATTTTCTTTCACAAGCATAGCTAGTATCTCTCTAATTTTTCTAGGGGAGAATTCCAGGGTTTGTCCTCTTAGCTGAATCTTATGATAATACTGAGAGTTTGGATCATCTATCCCAGCATGCATAGCCTCATAAAATTCATAAACTAAGTTCTCATTGTATGCAGTATAACCTCTCACAGTACTATCACAGCCTAAATAATTGAGGAAATCAGAAAAACCTGTACTGATGAAGCCTTATTCCTCAAATTCAACTTTTGGCCAAATCCTTCTCCCTCTGATTGGCTTGACTGGCTTCTTCCTCCTAGCTGCAGTGGCTTTTCTCCTCTTTGAAGCAGCTTGAGAAGTCTCTCCATCCTCCTCATCCTCTAAAGTTGCAGCTCCGTTTTCTTGAACTTCTGGAGTACTAGACATTTGAATGTTGCTGTTAGTGGCAACATTTTCCTTCGGTGCAGCAGTTTCAGGCTTCTTGGAAGCTCTCCTTTTCCTCTTCTTGGATTTTAAGAACTGGGAGAGTGGCACATGTTCACTGGCACTATCTAGGTCACCAGTGGGATCGGTTTGAGTTGGTGGCTCCACTTCTTGTTGAGCATTGTGCCTTGCTGCAGAGGTGAAGATGTTGCTTCCAGTCTTCATGGCAACAGTAGAATATGACCTCTTCTTGGCCATCACCTTCTTCTTCATCTTCTTGGGGGTAACTAATTTCTCTTCCCCATCATATATCCTTGAGCCAGAAGACATCAGAGTGTCTTGATTCACCTGTTCAGCTTCACGCTCGTTTACATTCTCAGACATAAGAATGTCAGGATTGGCATGTTCATCAAACATTTCTTCAAATGGTCTTAGCTCATCAGATGCAACAGGACTCAGATTCTCGGCCATAGCAGCAATGTCAGCAAGCACATCCAATGGCTCATTCATTCTGACAACTTCTTCAATGACTGGTTCAGTAGGCCTCAATCTCTCCATCAAACCCACAAGATTTAAGTTTTATGAGATGCCCTCATTCTTCTCCTTCTCTGCATCTCCAACAAGTTCTTCCATGACCTGAGCATCATCATTCTTCTCCATCCTTGGTTCATCATCTTTGTTCTTCTCAGCATCATCCTCCTGCTTCTCAAACTCATCAGCAGCATCCACAAATTCTTCTTCTTGATGGGAGGCACCACTTTGTGTGGATGGAATCTCCACATTGGGGTTTTGCAAACCTTCATCAGCATCTTGAGAAATTGGGACTTCTTGAACCGGATTTTCAACATTCATGGCTTGATCTTCAATCTCCCTGGGATCTGGAGTGTGTTTTCCTGCTGCAGCTTCAATCATCCTTCTGTACATCTCCGATGTTGTTGCCTTCCTCAATGTCCTCTTTATCATCATGATTGCCGAGATTGATGCTATTCACAATCAAAATCTCAACCACAAGTGTAACTGTGATTTGATTGATCGGAAAATGGGGATTTATAGAGGAGATTGAAATCTGTTCTTGGAATGGGTTGGGATAATTTGTTGCTCCACATTCGAATTCCCTTTTTATTTGCCGAAAAAGGTAATCACTCCCAAGATAGCATTTATGGCTCATCTAACGGTCAGAAAACCGTCACTTTTGGCCCGACTCGGCCCAAGCCCAAAACCTTCATCTTCCAGCACGCATCACTTAGACATTAGAATGTCTATCCGTTCTTCAATTCTTCAACTTGATCATATAGACAGTCGAATGTCTATACTTCCTTCAACTCTTCAGCTCAGCTCTTCTAGACGGTAGGATGTCTATCCATCCTTCAGTTCTTTAGCTTGATCATATAGACAGTCGAATGTCTATACTCCTGTCAACTCTTCAGATAAGCTCTTCTTGGCAGAATAGTAACAAAATAACTACTCCTAACTATATTAACTAATATTTTTGTATTTTTCTTTTTCTATTTTTTTCTTTCATTTTTCTAGAAAATATTTACATAAAAGCTGTAAATCTACACTACTTCTACATACATAGGAAAAAAATACCTCACAGTTAGCCACACCTAAGTGTTGCATGAGCTTTTCAATCTTTTCGCCATAAAGATTTTCGAGCTATTCTGAAGTAGTGCTATTCTCATGGGTTAGGGTGATCTCCTTCTTCTCCATGAGATCTCTTATGAAGAGGTTAGTCCTTGTGTACGGAACTGAATTCTTTGCAATGTCAATGGCACTCATACATATCATTTGAGCATAACAGATTCCTCCGGTGGATGTCCTTCTATCTGAGTCATTGCTTGTAATCATCAAAGAAAGACTATGTTCAGCCTGTTGAAGCATATAACAGATTCCTCCGGTGGATGTCCTTCTATCTGAGTCATTGCTTGTAATCATCAAATCAAGACTATGTTCATCCTGTTGAAGTATACACAAGACTCCCCCTCGTTTGTTGCATGGATGGATCAGAAAATGCGTCAAACGTTTCCATGAAACTATCTTCAACTCATACAATGCAGTCGTCATAACCAGTTCATCAGCTACCGAGTTACTATTAGACATCCACCTGGTTACACAGACATTCGAATGTGTATGGCTTGGACTAAGAGTCCAAACATCATTCTTGATAGACTGTTCCAATTCGGCTTGCACATAAGCTATCAAGTATTCATTCTTTAAAAATTCTCGCACACCATTGGGCTCAATAATAGAGGTATAACATGAATATCCTGCTAATGTAGTAACAAATCCTGACAATCCTGACAATTTTTGTAGTTTATAGGATTTGTTGGTCGAAGTTGCATCTGATGCTTCCTTTGAGTCTCAACTTCATCTACAGATAGCTTATGCACAGTCTCTGATTGACCTCCTTATGTAACCATAGCACTAGAATCATCTGAATCGTATATACTGTCAGATGCATCCTGTTGATCAGTGGACATTAAAATGTCCGGAGCATTCTGTTCATTCCTTTCACCATTAAGTTCACCATCCTCATTATGATCAGAATTCTCAGAGTCTAGACTTGTATTCATACATATTACATTAACGTCCAGTACATAACAATTATTAGAGGTTTTTGATCCAGTAAAAACTCCATCATTATGCCTTATAGTGCATTCTTGCTGATCAAAATCTACTAACATGTTGCTATCACACAACTGACTGTCACTGAGCAGATTTGCTTTTAAGTCCTTATTATCTCTTGTCAGTTCTGAAATCTTTTTAGTAGATTGTTCAACTAGCCGTTCTTTTCCCTTGTCAAGATCCTGTTGATTTTGCTAAACCTTTCAATAGTTTCATAACTAATTTCTTCAGTAGTCAGCCTCTCTTCATCATATGAATATTCAAAATCACTGGAGCCCTCAGTATCAGATTGGACAAACAAACGTGTATTATTGGAATCTTCAGTCTTGGGTTCCACATTCGAATGTTCATCTTTTATCTCTGAAATTTTAGTAATTCTAGCTCCAAATCCCACATAGTTGCTAGTTAGATCTTCAGCATCCTTATCATCACTCCAGCTAGAAATCATATCCTTGTCACTACTTTCAGCACTTGGACAAACATTTTGAAAATGTCCTAATCCTCCACAATTTCTGCACTTCATATTGTCCTCTATATTTTCAGCTCTGGAGGTTTGTGGTTGTTTCTCGTTCCTTGAGGATCTGTCTTGAGAGTTCTTGTTGGTGATTATATTCAGGATCTTGGAGAATTTTCTTGACAATACAACTATTTCTTCACTCCATTCATCATAACTTGGACATTCAACTTCCCTAGTTGCACTGGTTTTGAAAGCCAAGTTCTTCTTGATCTTTTTCTTAGACTCACGATGATATTCAATCTCATAAGCTTGTAATGTCCCAATGAATTCATTATCCTCTCATTCAAGCAAGGGTGGCTTAGTAATTGAACCTCCTTCTCTGGTTGCCATAGGTAGAACTCTGTCCGGATCTGCTCTCCTTGCAGTCAAGGGCTGTTTAAGCACCAGCTTTGACACCAATTGATGTTTAGAGTCTACCTAAATTTGATCGATTTATCAATTTAGATCAATTTACCAGTTACTGTGTACGGGACATTATAATGTCTTGCAGTCAGAAAGTCTTATAATGTCAAAGATGCGGAATTGTAAAAAACACATCAATTGATAACGCAGTTCGGTATAACAACCTTCTCTGCGAGACAGCTCTGCCCAACTTGAAGAAATTCACTAGAAAACCCAGTTACAGTACAAAACCCTTTTGCTACTTAACTCTATAACTAGTGTGAGTCAAGGCTGCACTTCTTCAAACTGTCTCAAACACAAGCTCCTTTATTGTTGATCTCCCGATCGTTGTTGTCGTTTGTCGTTGTTGATCAATGTGAGTGAACTCAAACACGGCTCTAACTTCTGCGTCGATTCTTCTGTAGCAAAAACCTCAAACTCCCAGTTTATGCTTATGCGTTGAAACTCCTGAATCGATACTGAATATAGCCATAAGGTCCTGTATTTATAGAGCATTGAATCCCTTGATCAATCGGATCCATCACTCTTCTTTTCCCTGTATGATTTTTATTTCCATATTTTCTATTCTATTACATAAGGAAAAAGAATCTTCTAATCTAGATCTAATTAGGAATAAACCATATTAATTTGGTTCTATTCCTAATATGTTTTAATCTTACCAAATAAAACACAAAATAGAATCTAGATTGGATTCGGCTGAATATTGTATTTCCATATTTGCTCGATCAGCCATAATTAATTTTGGACTTCCTTGTTTGTTGTTTTTCTGAATCTGCGTCTTCTTGACATTACTTCATGTCGAAGTTCATGAAGAACTTGGCGTCTGACATGAATTCATGTCAAAATCTTCACCGTTCATAAAAATTGCCAACTCAAATAATGCTTGACTTTACAAACATTATTTAAATTGTAAATTTTATTTTTTTGTTTCTTTTATTTTGAAGGAAAGAAAAATATTTGTAGTACTTGTATCTATATTTATTTGTATTTCTTTGGAATTATATTCACTAACATATATAAAAAATTATATTTATTTGTTAAATTGTACTCAAATATTTTAAAATAACTATTTAAAAATACTAGCGTGGTAGGACCGCGCGTTGCGCGGTATGTTTATATCATTTTTGAATTGTTAAATTATGTTAATGTGTATAGATTTATACAAACCCAAAACATACCTAAATGATGAATTTAAATAGTAAATTTAAAATATTGTAATTTCTATATTTGAATTATGTTATTAAATTTGGTTGAAATTATTTCACTACATTTTAATTCAAAGTATAACCACTTATTCTTACAAAATAAACCGAAAACATAAATGGAAGAAAAGTTTGAATACATGAAAATATTTGGAGGCAGCGTATTGAAACTGTTTATAATGTAATGAATGAAAAATAATATATTTAATAAATTGAATCCAAAAATTAAAAAAATTAGATTCAGCACCAAGGGTCCTATCATATCCTAGTCGTATTAGATTATAATTACCATTCTACAAAGTATGCGAGACATCCCCAATCTCATTTTATAACATAATACATGTCATCATGATGAAGATAATTTTATTTATGTATATATACATATACGGTCTTTCTTAAAACTTTGAGCATTTTAGTATAAGAGCTACAATAATGAAATGTACGTGCATCTTCTAACTCAATTTAACACATATATAAACAACTTTCAATTCCAATAAACTTATTTCAATACTAATGAATTCATTTCAGCATCATTAAATTTAGCATAATTTCTAATCTGACTCAATTGGACGGGGCTTAGCAATTAAGGTCGTCTAACTTAATATAATATAGTAGTTGACTTATGGATATATAACCATGATCAAAGTAATTGATTTATTATGTTTTGGTAATTATTATTATACCATCTCTTTATATCAGGTAAAATATTCTTAAATCTACTACTACCAAATATAGGTTGCGTTTGATAATGCCACTTATCGCTGAATCTGAATGATTCAGCGCTTATTTGAATTGAGCGTGTTTGATGATACCAAATCTGCACGTCTGAGCGAATAAGCAGGAATAAGTGCGTCTGAAATCAAAGTACAAATTGTGCGCCTCCTATAAGTGATTTCCAAATCTCTTATGTCTGAACCTTATTGACATATTACACGCAGGAAAGATAATATATATGTATTTTTTTAAATCACTTGTCAAAAATGTTTACATTGGAAATATATCTATTACCGTTTTTATTATTGATTTATAATTTTCTTTATATATATACATACATATATATATATATTTTTTAGCTCACTATTTAAATATTAATATTAAAATTAATATTATAAAATGATATAATTGAAATATAATTAATGATTAAAATCGAGTATAATAGAAAATTTTAAAATGATATCAGATTTTAAATCCCACGTAATTCTTTTTATATATATACATATATATATATATATATATATATATAAAGGCTTGGAAAGTTTATATGCAATAACTTTATGCTATCATATTTATTATTAATTTGATATATATTTTATTCATAACATATTTTCTTAATTGTCTTTTTATTGCAGATTATAATAATTTGATGTTTTTATTTTATTATTAATTAAGATATTACTTATTTTGCTAGGTAAATTATTTTCTTATTTTCAATTCATCATTTTATATTATAAAGTTAATGTTTCAACAATATGATTATAATAAATGTAAATTATAATCATAATTGAAAATATTTTTTTTTGTTTATATATTTTCTATTTTAATTTAGTTTAAACATTTATAATTTAAATTTAAATTTCAGTTTTCAGACACTATATCTAATTTTATCAAACAGTCATACCACTTAACCATTCAGCACTTAATGGTTCAGACTTCAAATTTCAGACTTCAGACTTCAGTTTTATCAAACGGTGCCATAGTTTGAAGTTAAAAGATAAATACTTTTTTGTAATTAATATATTCGAAAAAAATATAGTAACATATCTTTGTGATCTTAATAAAGAAAGAAATACCTAGAAATAATTACACGATCATGATCTTAATTTTAATGAACAGAAATATTAGTTTATTATTTACAATATCAGGTTACATTGAGAAATATCTGCAAGATTCTTCCTTTGTCTGGCCGAATTGCATGACTTCTGTAGAACATGAAACATAAAAGGCAATCAATTAAGAAGGGATGTAAACTGATCTAATAAAAGAAAAAAGAAAAAAAGTGCTACATTAACTATAAAAATACAAACTTAAAATGCAATTGAATAATATTTTTACAATTAATTTTACGCGAATAACCAAGAGGATTCCAAAAACACAAACGTAACATGAGATAATTCAAACTGACCCTTACAAATAGAAAGATCATGAAGAAAAGACATATGCTAGCTTCGTACTCTCCAGTCCCCAGCCTTCCAAAACTTCATGCATCTCTTCTTCTCCGCCGCACAACCACCGGCATCCACCGTCGCCGCCTCATTCACCTCAACATTAACGCTGTTGTTTGTTCCGCCACTCTCATAATTGCTACTCGCGTTCCTCGGGATTGAGCGGATCGAGGAATCCGACAGGCGGCGGCGCTAGAACCCTCGCCTTCTTCTCCCGCTGAAAAAGATCATCATCGTCGTCTGAGGATACAAGGATTGAATATAACAACCTAGTAAAGAGAGAATCAGATTTATGAACACATCTACAAAGGCATTAAGATCAAGCGGAGGCCCGTAATTAAAGCAAACTATATCAAGAGAAGATGAATAAATAATTCAATTCCAATACTTGTTGAGACTTGAGAGAGACCAACTCTGTCTCAATCCTTTATGCCTTAGATTCAATACAATCAAGGCCCAAGCAGCATTGATAAATCAAGTTATACACATTCATATGCATCGCCTTGTGAACCTTTAATCTCAATGGTATTTAATGGGGTTAAGAAATCGCATTGGAGAAGAAACAATCAAAAATATATAAATTGGTCAAACAAACCTTTCATGAAGGATGCATTAGTAACAACCGGAGCATGGTCACATTGCCGCATGTATAAGTTCATCCGTCGGTCTCAAATTTAGTGAGCTTCACCCTCATACTCATTAAAATTACATCAATTATCATATATTTCAATTCATGCACAACAAAATCATACCCTGGCCAATACATGACCGAAATTCAACTCCATGCCCTACAAGGATTCAAGAAACAGTTATAATTAGACAAATAAATCAATTGCAGGTGATGCCCTGTTTGCCTTCTCGTTAACCTTCTTTACGGTAGGATGGACAATTCATTCAGCACCGCCGCCGCAAGGTCTGTGAGAAGCCTATGAAAGCCATCAACTCATCGGTAGTGATAGAAAACTGGAGGTATATTAATTTTTAGATGGAATGTTATAATTCCCAAAATAGAATATACTAATCCCATATATGTACAAATCAAATATGTAGACAACAATTTGCAGCTACTAATAATGCTAGTAAATTGCGGCTCTGATTAAAATAATAATAAACAAAAATTTATAATAACGGAAAGTCACGATAATATTTATACCTTAAAATAAAAGGTAATCGTAGAAAAATGGAAATTAGGCAAATTGACGTGAAGAAATTTCTTTTAAAGAGGAAGCAATCTTGATGCAGAAAACTAAAAAAAGGTGACAAAAAAATATATGAAATTTAAAAAACCAAAAAGGAATATATGAAAATTGTAGACGCCGGAATATGGTGAACTTGCGGTGGTTTTGTGGCGGTTTTAGTCAAAACTACGTAGTTTCATCATTTTTAATGCTTTTTATTGATTTATTTATTGACCGGAGCAATAACTCTTCTAGTTCCCTTTAGGACTAGTATGGATTAACCACGCGTTGCGCGGTTTTTGAGGCAATATTTATGTGTAATTCGATACATCCTAACTGCTAAATTATTAGCATGGGAGGATTATAAGTAACTTAAATTGATACTCTTGCCGAAATTTAGATTTTGGCCATATTTCTCCATGTTTGTGTCGGTGGAGATCGAGATCAAAGTAATAAAATATTAAATATGTTCTTAGAACATCAAAAAAACTAAATAATAATAAAAATCTATGCAATCTTCCCGGTTTCTCAACAATTATTAATTTATATTCATATTTAAGTTCAATTCAATTATAATCGAATATAGGGAGAACTAATAAACCAAATCATAATCAAATACAAAAGGAAAGAAGTAGAATATATAAAAAAATTAAAAAAAATTATTTACCCAAAAAATGAGGTGGACGAAATACTTCTATAAAGGAATGAATATATTCGAAATCGATTAGGAATTAAGTTTTATAACGGAATGAATATATTCGAAATCGATAAGGAGTTAAGTTTGTATAAAAAAATGCTAAAAATTTACCTAAAATATAGCAAACCAAAATCTGGTACCAAAAAAATTGAGAATAACCTTCAAACTAGTACAAATAATGAGAAATCAAAAGTAATACAAATCAAAATAATTAATTATGTATAAACAAAAATGTTAGTTATTCCGTGATACCTTCAAACGAAAATTTCAAAAATAAAGTTAAGTACAAAGAAAATGATAAAAGAAAATTAGTTAAGATAAACTAGCGTAATGATGCGGTTTATATAAAAGGTTCAATATTTATTTAATTAAGTAAAAGTGTGAATATAATTCTGACTTAAATATGAAGGAAATAATAATTTTAATATATGAAAGTTAAAGGCAATGTCTTGAAATTATTTTTGAAAGTGTATTAATGCAATTTATAAATTTTAGTAGATCCATGCATGCAACTATGTTCTTCACTTATTAACATGAATATATTAAACTACAAAGTGATTTTATTAATTTGGTTTCAAATTAAAAAAAAAGCTAAAGAGCAATAATTCTAATTACAATTCTTTTAAAATAAAGTTCGTTTCAATAGATATATTTATCCTTTACACAAATATTATATTTCAGAAATTAGTTGTCACATAAACCATAGAAAATAATGAAATGGTCATTTTATATTATTTCATTTTTAAATTTACAATTGTCCCGTAAATATTATACAAAATATTTAATTTCCGAACATTTAAACACATTCATTTAGTAAACAAGATATTTGTGTGCTTGGTAGCTAGAAAAATGGTACTATAATATTTCATTAATTAATGTTTCTTAAATGAGAAATTGAGAATGATTTTGTTTTAGCATATGTTGTACAATAATATACACAAAAATTTGCGTATCCTGATTTTTTTCCAAATATGTTTGTACATAATATTTCAATGTCTATTTTTTTAGATATAAAATTAAATTAAAAGAAACCAAAAATATATATAAAATGGTAGTCGCCGGAATATGATAACTTGTGGTGGTTATGTGGTGGTTTTAATCAAAACTACGTAGTTTCATCCTTATTAATGTTTTTATTAATTTATTTATTGATCGGAGCAATAACTCTTCTAGTTCCCTAAGAAGAGTGCGAGGGATCACAACCTTAGCCGAGGTTCACACTAAAGTTCAGGTAGGGAGAGGAGATTGCAGCTTCTGGGAAAGCAACTGGACAGGTAATGGTTTTTTAATTGATAATTGGAATGGGAGTATAGCCAGACCTCATCATGACCTAACAGTTTCACAATTTCAGCTTTACAAATCTCATTTTATGCATGCTATGGAGAATGGTTTTGATATAACTGTTAGAAACAGAATCTCTTTGCATATCCCTTTATTTAACAGAAACGATCATTTAATATGGATGCCAGATAATTCAGGTAAATTTTCTATCTCCTCTGCTTTCTCTATACTATGTGACCAAAGACAAGAATTGCGTTCCATGGATAAGGTCTGGAATAAACTTTTGCCTCCCAAAATATGCATATTTACATGGAAACTGATCAATTACCATATTCCATTTGATGAGATACTGAGAAGGTGGAAGATTAATGTTGTATCAAAATGTCCCTTCTGTGAATCAGAGGATTCACTATCTCACTGTTTTCTGAAATGCATACATGCACAGGTTTTGTGGAAAGAAATTTGTCAAACTCTAGAGATAGGTTTTATGCATTTTGATCACATCTTTGATGCCCTCTCTTGGTTCTGGTCAATCACTATCTTTTCAAAAACCAAAAATAATGTGTGCCATGTTCTGCCAAGTATTTTGATTTGGGTGCTATGGAAACAAAGATGCAATTTTCTCTATGATAATACACCCCTGAATGTGAATGGAATGATATTGCAGATTCATAAAATGGCAACCTCTGTTTTCTCTATACACACACAGATAGTAAGTCAAGATTGTTCAGCTCTACATGCCAAGGGATATTTTCAATTTCCAAAAATCCCAAAAACTAAAATAATTAGATGTATCAAGTGGAACCCCCCTGATATTGGATACAAAATGAATTCTGATGCTGCCTCATCACCTTTAGTCCATTCAGTTGGAGGATTTGTGGTTAGAAACCATCAGGGGATAGTTCAGATAATGGGAAATGAAAAATATGATGGATTTGATAATCCAATCACAGCTGAACTTAAGTCTTGTCTTACTGGTCTTCAAGTGTGCATAGAAAATTCATATCTTCCACTGACTATTGAATTGGACTGTTTGCAGGGGATCCAGATGTTGAACAAAACTAGAACCACCACATGGAGACTGGAAACAATCATCTGGAAAATCTGGGATCTTTCACATGGAAAAGATATCACATTCACTCATATATTCAGAGAGCAGAATCAAACTGCTCATTTCCTGGCAGAAATGGCCAAAGATGAGCTGCACTCACCACAGAGCCAAATCATGGACATCAGATCTATCTCACAGAAGGTCAAGCAAGCTATCATAGCTGACAGAACTCAACTGCCAAATCTAAGAGTTCAGGATCCAAGCACATAGTACTTGCTCTAATTCTCAACTGGTTTGTCTTTGAAACTGAAAACCTGGCCTAGAAGCTTTCTTTTCTGGGATGTAGGTGCACCATGGGGTAGGTTGCACTAGGGGTGAAGAAAGTTTCTTGGATCGTTTTCAAAATCACAGACAATGCCAACTAAGCTTTACATGTTTTTTATAGCTTCTGATACTCTTATTTTCTTGGTCTGTACTTGGATATATTTACTTTCTAATAATGCTTGGGGAAGCAATAAACACCCTCTACCATTTAATAATGGTAGTTTTCATTTAAAAAAAAAAAAAAAACTCTTCTAGTTCCCTTTAGGAAGAAAGGATAAAAATGAAAATTTGTAACATTTATCCAATTAATAGCAAGAGTTTTCATCCAAAAATCTCAATGGAAAAAGTTTCTTCCCAAATAAGTAAAATAACTGTCTGACCAGTTAAATTTGTTTTTTGCAAAAAGAGTAAAATACTGCTGTCAAATGGGGCAAAATAGAATTAATAGGTGGGATTTAAAACGATATTTAAGTAAAAAAAACAAGTAGATTTTAAGAATCTACATAATTTTTTATTTAAAATAAATCAATGTATAAATACAATTGTAGAAAAACAAATTCTCGTGACAATAGCCGAGGGGAGCAATATTTTCATTTTACTATTTTTTTGAGACTTTAAAACGAGTAGCGTACGTTTGAAGCCGGAAATTTAACGGTCATTACCCACATTAGCGAAAAAAGACGAAATTGACCCTGTGAGAATAATGAGATCATAAACTTCTGCCCTAATTTCCAACATCGATCGGTGGCTATAAATAACGGCGCAGCCTCCCATCCCATCCATTTCTCTCCATCTCCATCTTCTCTGTCATCCGAGTCTTCTCCTCAATTCTTGAATTCTAGGGTTTCCCCAAAACTTCGGAAATCCCCAATTTCGTATCCAGGGTTCAACTGATTTGCGCCGATGGCGTCTCGCTTCCATGCATTGATTCAAGTTGCAGAGCTTGAACTACTCAAGATGGGGGTGTTTACTGGGTTTCCTAAACGGAAAAGAACCCCCATCTCTCGGGAGAGAAGGGTTTTTGGTGCTCGCATTCTTGCTCTAGCAGAAGCGGCAGAGGCTGAATTATTCAACCTGAAGTTGGATACCCAGAAAGGGGTCTTTTCTGGGTTTCCCAAACGGAAAAGAACACCATTCTCACGGAACAAGAAAAGCTTTGCCTCTGTAAATCCGACGATGGTCCAATCAGAATTTACCTGCCAACTAGTACATGGGTTGAAACTGAAGATCTCCAGGAAGAGGCCAAGGGTAACTGAAGATGAACCAGATGCGGCACTCTCTCGGCCAAACAAAATGTTGAAACTTGAGTTACCCTCCCATCTTCATACATTTAAGAGCCTATTTAGATCTCATGTAGGTTTTCCTCTTAGGGTTTGCTGATTTGTTAGTAGTATAGTCTAGTGTAGTTTTTGTTACTTTGGCTTTACTTAAGCCTAGATTCTTTACAGTGAATATATGAATCATGCCTGAGTTTATTGTTAATCATATGATTTTTTGTCTGCTCCAGTCTCTAGTTATTTATTTTTCGACGCCCAGTGGTTTTGTTGGCTCTGTTGTTTAGTTGTTTATGCAGCGCATATGGATGATCGGCAAACGAGCCCAAGGAGGAGAAGCAGCCTTTGGGTAGCTGATTAATCAGGTAGTTCTCCATTTATTTTGTTTTCATTAGTTAATATACTGAAATCGAGTGTCCATTCTGTTTTTAGTTCTAGTTGCTTCAAAATAATCTAGAATAGTTTCCTGATTCTTAATGAGGGCCGGTTGTATCTGATTGTTTCATTCTTGTTATTGACTGAAAAGATGATGGTTTGTATGCTTCTGATTTCTATGTCATGCAAATTAACATGCTGTTGAGATTCCGGAATTTCTCCAAGAATTTTCAAAAACAAAAACTACATTTGTTTCGTGGTAAGATTTCCATTCGGCACACACAGAGCTGATAGAAGTCTTTCCCTTCAACTTCTTATCTGCAAATATTCCCCTGCAACTGTTGCCTCACTCTTGTTTGGAGTTATGTTTTAAGGCATGGACTTTGAAGGGTTTTAATGCATCTGGTGTTCAGTTGATGATTGCAATAGGTCTAGGAACTAAGTTTAGATTTTTTGCAGGGACTGCCATAATGTTATCAATGAAGTTTTTTCAAGTCTTATATTTGCCTGAGCAAGCTGTTGCCACTTGGGATGTTTAGACTCGATGCTCGAGCTTTTTCTGAACTTGGATGGAAAGAGAAGCAGTCCAGGGAGGATGTAGGTATTGAGAGATACATGTCAAGGTAGGTACTGACTCCTAAACTTGTTTTAAATTTAGTCTTTTTTGTTATTTGAGGTATTGATACCTTTTTTGTTCTAGTTACCTTTTTGGTTGAATTTGAATGTTTCATTCCTGTTATTGATTGAGAAGATGATGGTGCTTCTGATTTCTATGTCATCCAAATCTCAGTATGCAGTTGAGATTCCGAAATTTCTCCATGAAGTGTCAAAAAACAAAAACTACATTTGTTTCGTGGTCAGACTTCCATTCGGCACACACAGAACTGGTAGAAGTCTTTCCCTTCAACTTCTTTTCTCTTTCCATTCGCCTCACTTTTGTTTGGAATTATGTTTTTAGACATGGACTTTGAGTAATGATTGTTTGGGTTCATTCAGGTTTATGATTCTTCTTTATATGTTGGATTGCAGGGACTACTTGCCATGACTTATGGCAATTAGAAAAGGGTTTGGTGAGCGTAACGGTCAGATATTCACAACTGTTTTTTGTTTTAAATGAAACGAGCATAGGTGGAGGGAGTTTCATTGGGCACCCTAAACCCTTAAAAAGAAAATTAAAAAGTTAACATATATGGAGCATTGAGCTCAGTTTGTATCTAAAATGAGCATCACAACTTTTGCCATATAAGAGCATTCACAATGGTAATCTAGATGACTATGCAGCTTGTTTCATCTCAAGCCAATGATGTGGCAAGCTACATACACCTACAATGGTAAGTTACATTCTTTATATTTTATGGCCCCACGTATATTATTATTTATTATAAAACTAAAATTAAATTAATTAATTAATTATATACCATGATGAGTATAAAATAAATTAATCGTATTTATAACAATACCAATTCTTCAAATTTTAATTTTAATATATGTATTTTTGGATTTGACTTATTAACTTATTCAAAAGAATAGAGTATGTAAAGAATTCCCAATTTTTTTTATTTTCTTGTGAATATTCCATAGAAATCACTTATTCCAATGTAAAATATATCATTTTTTTGAAATATGTATGGTAAAAAACGCGTAAAATAAGCTTGTGCGTATGGAAAAATAAATTTGTACGTATGGAAAAGGGTAAATATTTAAAACGTAAATGGTAAAAGAACGCGTGATATAGATGTGTACGTATGGAAAAGGTAAATAATTAATGTGGCAACACATAGAGCAGGCTGCTTTGCAGAGCAGTACTGCTTGGCGCAGCTGTAAACGTGGCATTGATGTAATAGTAAACATGCATGCTAGAAAGTTTAGAAATTTACAAGCAGGTACAAAAGTAACACCATTGCAGATGCTCTAATACTTCTCGGAAATCCAGTAAATCGCCAGGTTAACCAATTAATTACTTCTCTCAGTTATGTTTTTTATGTATAATATATTAAAACGGCCATAGGAAAGGTGTGCATTAAATCAGTGTTACGATGATAAAAAGTGATTAGTATTCACGCCCATCCTATCTATTGTCGTTTTATCCCTGAACAGTTTCACGGGTGAATTCGTGTTTTTTGGACGCAGTGACATCATCGAAATTGAGATGCTCATTTAAAAATTAAATGGAGTGGAGTTAGATGAAAGCTAAATAAACAGGAAAGAGAGAAAAGAAAGGCAGAGACTAATTTGAGAGACCGCATGAGGGAATCATCACCAACTTTATTTTATTTTTGAAAATGAAACTTTTATTAATAAACTATAACATAAAACAAACACAAGTATTACGGTACTATTACAATTGAACATATTAGCTACTATAGGATCCCATGGACCATCTCTTGAAACCTTGTTACACTCAAAAAATCTAAATAAAGCTTTCAGTACCTTTACATTCGGATCAGATCATACAATTCCCATCAAGGTACCTTCTCCTCATCCGTCAATAATAGATGGATTGTAAGGAATCTATAATGATAAAAACAAAACAAAAATTAACAAATTTTGGGGTCTCTATTGGAGCTGACTTCACTTCCACAAGGGTATTTTTCGAGTTTAGCCACAATGTGCGAGCACCGTAACTAGTCATGTCATGAAATTGACCTTCACTTGTAACAATGATAAATACTGCTACCTCCATAAGAACACGTTGCACATGTGGCAAGTAAAAGTCATCAAGGTTTAGCAATATGTTGCAGGTATCGACATCTCAATGAATGTTGCACAGTAGATGATAACATAAAGCTCTCATGTTTGTTTCTCAGAAAAACAATACCACATAAAAGTGATCAATCTGAGCAAAGCTCTGATATGCATATTCTAGCTGCAACTAATTCCCTTGCAACACACTCACACACATTCACATTGTATTTTCTCAATATGTAAGTTCCAGATATTGTATAATTTAGTCGTAACCCATTCGAAATCGTTTCTCCAAATCTCTGAAGAAATCCGTCATCATTTCATAAATGCTTTCATGATATTTTACCTTTATCATGATCAGTTTCCACAAGTTGTCGCATGTTTTTTCTCTCTGCCACTGATTCAGTCACCATATCCTTATATCCACATCCACTGCAACATTCTCCAACAGGTAAATTATCAGGTATTCTTGAAGGTTATTCATCAGTTCTGCTTTCATATCCAATCCAGTTTCAGTTTCACAATTTACCTCTCATCTCTCCCTGGTTCAGGCAGGGAATATTATCCACACATAAAAAACATAAAAAAAATTTGAACAGTAGGCAAGAAAGTACAAGGCTAGAGATGACCAGTCACCTCTGAAATCGCATTAGGAGATCTAAACTGCATATATGCAATGTAGGAAATTCTTTGAAAATAAACGCATGATTGTCATTAAATGACTGGACAGTGACATTGAACCATCCACCATCAGCACTCTCTTGGTAAGGGTTATTAGTGGATGAGCCCAACACAAGAGCATATATGAATTACCACCAATTGAGATAGAGATAATTAGATATGATCGGTAAGCACACAATCTGAAACAGGATAAGAATTCGTCCACAGAAAGACAATAATTAAGATAAACACACCAACACTTGATTGGGACTTTTAATAGATTGTTCCAAGTATTTTTTTGATATTGTAACAAACTCTACAATGATAAAAAAAAAAGTATATAAATTTTTTTAGCTAGAGTCCTACTGCATTGCGAAAGTATTCAAATTCTTTTTTTTATTGTTATTAACCATATCAAACAGTTACATAATATGACGACTTTTTACAAAACATCCAAAAACATGATTGCCACTTAATACTTATTGAGTTAATCATCTTCAAAGAAACAGTTTAGCCACTGGACAATCAAGAACACCAAAAATTCAATGCATTCAACTATATATATATATTACTATTAGTTTTTGTTGGTTAATGCATTGCCCTGCTTTCCCAGTGGATATAAGTAAAATGCATTGTCATAGTTCAAGTAGCTGAAAAGAGTCCGTTCTAGCTAGTAGAATCAATTTCAGTTGTAGGGTTAATTCGTTGGCAATGCTGCAGAATCAATATCTGTTGTTGGGTTAATTCTTTGGCAATGTTGCATAATTATATTGAATATTAAGCACTTTTTGTTTCCAGGTTATAAAGGACAAATTCATTGGTGTGTTTGGTTCGCAAGATTTTTGAGAGTCTGGATTTTGTTTTGAAATTTTGAGAGTTTGAGTTTTTGTTTGGGATTTTGAGAGTCTGGTTTTGCAAAATCCTTGTTTGGTTGGGTTGGATTTTGTGAGTATGAAACAAAATTTTTGATTGATTTTTAGGATTTTGCAAGTCTGGATTTTGGGAAACTTGGTGAACCAAACAAGATTTTACAAAACTGGACTTGGATAGTCCAAGTTTTGCAAAAACTTGGCCAACCAAACAGTTTGAAGTTTTAGTGAATAAGGTTGTATCTATTCTTTCCTTAGATTACAAAATCAATAATTTAGTTGTGATGCCTATAAACTTGTAAAATTTATTATGCATGGCGTGTTTAAAGTAATTTTCAACCGCTATTTAATTATGCAAAAGTTAAACGCAACCCCTGCTTAAATAATGAATTTGAATGTCAAAAGTTAAGCACAACAACACATCTCTGCTTTTCCAACATAGCAGCAACAGCTTCTTCAAGATCAAACATGCATTCTCTTCTGTTGATCCTTTCTTCTCTGAAATCGATTAAAAAAAATTGCTCCAGTCCACGGTATAATATTAATAAGAGGCAAGTTATTGTATTCAAACTACTTAAAGTCAGGATACAGGGATCACAATTTTAATAAAACAAAAAATGTACGTTTGATCAAACAATTAATACAAACTTTGGGAGTTTAAGATGTTCCAAACCTACACCAACCAAATAATCTTCCATACATTGGAACAGAAAAGCAAAGATACGTATAGATTAAAATAGAATTAAAAGGAACTTTGTAGGCAACTAATTTTTAATTTTATTTTAGTACACATCAAAATAAAACCCTCGTATTCGTATATCATGAGGTAATATTATATGATTTGTGAATTAAATTATATATATTAAATGATTAATTGTATATAAATCTTACAACAATATATCTTCGTACAATTTTCAGCTTATAATGTATATAAAGCTCATAATAATTTGTGAATTTACAACAATTAATTGTACTTTTAATTAACTCAAAAGTTAATCTTGTGTTAATTGAAGTTTATATTTTTCATATGAAATTTTAAAATTTTCATATGTGAACTAAAACAACCCTTGGGTGGCGGCTTAATATTTTTCAATATATTTTAAGAAAAAAGTGCTATTGTACCCCCAAGTGTTTAAGTAAGTGCTAATGTACGCCTATGTTTTTTAAAAGTGCCAATATACCCTCAAATGCATAATTTGGGCAGAATTTTCTTTTCCCAAATGTAACATGTCAAGAATACCCTCACTAATATTTAATGGTAAAAAAGAAAAATTCTAGGACGAAAATGCCCCAACCAAATCAATCGAATTCCGAGATCTGATTTAGCTCATTGGCTTCCGAAAAACCTTCTTCCCCTCCTAATTATTCATCTAATTCCCGCTTCCTTTTTACCTTCACACCCAATTAAGCAAGGCAATCTAAATCCATACCAGTCACTGTTACTTCATCGGAGGAATGCGTTTGAAACCGAGGGGACCAAAACCACCGTGCCCTGAAATTAGTGTGAGCAGGGGGATCGAAACTGCCACACCTAATAATAATTTGCGTGACTAGCTCAAATTACCAAAGGAGATAATAGAGTTGGCGAGATTATGGTAAATTCACCAATGTTTTCAATTTGTTGTGTTCTTGGATATAAAGGTTAACTTTTTCAATAATACTGTGCATTTATTCTGTTATTCAACGATATTAATTTCTTGGATTTTTTTTGTGCCCGCAGGGAAAAAAATAGGCTAACAAGTGATGGTAAATTTGTCTTTTAGTTCAAAATACTGTTGGAAAATTGGTTTTAGAAGTACACTACTTTATTCAATGTAATTATAGGGGTACATGAGCACTTTTAAATTACTCGGGGGTACATTGGCACTTTCCTATAAATTTGGGGGTATCTCTGCTTTTAATCCATATTTTAATTATGTATCACAGCCGTTCAATACCTGTATAATTTTGGAAAAATTCCCACAAAGAGCGTAACAAGAGTTGAAATTCCTACTGAGAGCGTAAAACTTTTGATATTCCTATTAAGGGCATTCAATTACTTTTAAGACAAATTTACCCCTTTTATTCTACTAAATTTAGTTTCTAAACTCTTTTTCAAAGCTTAACCCGTCAAATTACACTTGGAATCTCGCTGGAGATATTGGTTTTCGTTGATCTCGATAATATCTAAGAGGCAAGTTAAAAATCCCACCGGAATTCGGCGAAGAAATTTTTCCCGGCGCGGATCTTTACTAGGCTTTTGTTCGACCCGATTTTATCGGGTATAGATTCGATGTTTTCAGGAAACTCCATAATATTTGAAAATCTTGAGATTGAGAAGCTCGGAGATGTACGCCAGATTCAGGTTTGGAAACGGATGTGAACACGTGAATTATTAACTAAATAACGACACATCCTGATATTGGCAATATTAGGCACCAATTAAATAACGACACATCATCTTTAACTAATTTATGATTGGGCCACGTGTTCAATCATTACCCGGACGGGTTTAGGCATTCTAAATTAGGATTTTAGAACTTTACTAAAAATATCTTAACCAATTAAAACATTACAATTGTACACATGTCATTATCTTATCGGTGCCTGATAAGGGTTATATCAAGATCATCCGGATGAATGTTATTCTCAAAGAATAAAAAGGGGTAAATTTGTCTTTGAATAAACTGAACGCCCTTAGAAGGAGTATTAAAATTTTATACCCTGAGTAGGAATTTCAACTCTTATTCCGTCCTTTGTGGGAATTTTCCCTATAATTTTTCATAATTATGCCAAATATTAAATATACCAAATTCAATTTGGTTGGATGGACCAAACTTACATAATTTACCAAATCAATTGAAATCAATTGAAAATTAAGAAATAATTACAAAAACAGATTTAATTGAATCTGAATGATACATATAGAATCAAACGAAATAATAAATTAACATAACTAAAAATAGTAAAAGAATAAAATTATGGTATGATTGGGAGAAAAATTCCAAACAAATACAACTAAAACTAAAACTACAAAATTAACTATTCTAATTAAATATACTGCGAAAAGTATATTCTTATCTTATTAAGGTGTCGTAAAGGATAACGTATAAATAAAATACATTTAATACAACATTTATAATTATTAAGTTAAAAAAAGATTATAAAATTGTAAACCACAGCATAATTTCATGAATTTTTTTTAGAAAAACAAGGAAAACATCAAAATATAGTCCAAAACATCAAAATTGGTTAGAACACATGAATTCAACAAAAAATAAATACGTTCATCTTTTGGACTTAAGAACTGAGCTCAGTTATTCTGCAGTTCCTCCTCCTCTTCTATGAATACCACGTTCCGACCCGACTCACGACGTTGATGCAGCAAAGAATCTAGCTTTGTAATGGGGTGAGTTCATCTGCAGAATTTCTTCTTCTTTTCGCCATAAAATCTTATCAAAGTTGCGAGCTTTCTGTCATAATGTTTGTGATTGGAACATTCCGATGTCCCAATTTGCTATTACACAAATTAATGCTGGTAGTACTGTGTTTTCTTTCAGATTTTGTCCTACCATCTCATGAGAGTTTTGGTAATTTGGTAGTTCTTATAATCTGGAATAGGGGTTTTGTTTGCTGACATAAGTAAAGGGAGAGCTTTTGGGGATTGTTTTGGTTGGATTAATGATAAGGTTCATAACCTCAAATCATTAGCACTGCCTTCATCAGTTATCGCTACTCGGAATTCTTCCAATTCCCAGTTTGGTTTTCATTCCAGTGCTGTAGTTAGGGATGGTAGAACTAGAAGGTCCAATCTGGAAGATGATGTATCCCGGAAATACAGGTTGAGGGATGACATCTGTAAAATCGGTACTCTTGATGATGTTGTGGCTCTCTATCATAGAATGGCTAGAATGAGGCCTCTACCTAGTGCGATTGACTTCAACAAACTGCGTGGTCGCTTGGTTAAGATGAAACATCACTCTTCTGCCATTTCTATGTATAAAAATACGTGTGTCAAGAGCATTCCAGTTAATGATTATACTATGAGTATCATCATTAATTGTTTTTGCTTGGAGGGTAGAGTGGATTTTGGGTTTGCGATAATGGGAGCCTTCTTCAAGCGTGGGATAGCGCCTGATGTCACCACCTTTGGTACTTTACTGAAGGGTCTTTTTCGAGAGAACAGGGCATCCGATGCACAACAACTCTTTCGGAAGATTATATACCAAAAGTTGTGTCAACCCGATGAGGTTATGATGGGGACTGTGATAGACGGGCTATCCAAGGTTGGGAACACTGATCTGGCTATTGTGCTTCTTAGGATCGTGAAAAATAGTGATACAAAACCTAATGTCATCATGTACAATACCATTATTGACTGCCTATGTAAGGACAACATGATGGATAAAGCACTTGGGCTCTTTCACGAGTTGATTGAGGAGGGCATTAGACCAGATGTCTTCACTTACAGCTGCTTGATCCGTGGTTTTTGTAGTTTAGGAAAATTGAATGAGGTAAAAAGATTGTGGGCTGAGATGCAGAGTCTTGATATAACTCCAAATGTAGTCACTTATAACATCTTGATAGATTTATTTTCAAAGCATGGATTGATGGATGATGCGAAGGATGTATTAGAGACAATGGTTCAGAAAGGTGAGGCTCCTGATGTAATCACATTTGGTTCGTTGATGGATGGATATTGCTTGCGGGGTGAAACTGATGAAGCAAGAAGAATCTTTCAAGTAATGGTCGCCAAAGGGGTTGCTCCCGTGACCCGCTCTTACAACATCTTGATCGATGGGCATTTTAAGGAAATGAAATTTGAAGAGGCTTTCCAAATCTTCCAAGACATGCTTAACAATGGCTTGAATCCTGACACTACCACTTACACAATCATCTTGAAGGGGTTGTTTGAATCGAAGAGGTATGATATGGCCAAAGATTTGTTCGGGGAGATGCAACTTGGTGCTTCTAAACCTAGTTTTTACACTTACTGTGTGATGTTGAATGGACTCTGCAAGAATGGACTTGTTTATGAAGCATTGCAGCTCTTGGAAAAGATGGAGTGGAGCTAGATATTCGTATGTATAATATCATTCTCGACGGGCTGTGTAAAAGTGGGACACTTGATGGAGCAAGGGAAACTTTTAGCAGTCTGTCTCGTAAAGGAATGAGTCCTGATGTTTTTTCGTATAACACGATGATGGATGCCCTTTGCAAGCACCAGATGCTAGAGGAAGCTAAAGTGCTCTTTGTACAAATGGAATCCAATGGCATTGAGGCTAATGAGATTACCTACAACATAATATTGCAAGGACTTCTTGAAGGAGAATACTATGAAGATGCTGTGACTTATCTTGATAAAATGGTTGAGATAGAATTTCGGTTAAACTCTTTGAATATGGACAGTGTTTTGAAGTTAGTTTCGAAAAAGGAAAATGCTCCCGCTCCTTTCCAGAAGTTGATTCAGAGTTTTCAAGCTGAGTTGCTGCACTGAAGATATTGATTAGGTACTCTTCTGATGCTGAACTTGTGATTAAATTAGGCTGCTTTTGCCATCGATTATTGTGCATATGTGGATCAATATCTTCCAGCTTATTCATAATGTACTCTCCATGATATTCTGTTAGTTGATTTTACATTGTATGGTGCCATTCAAGACCATCAAAACCTTTCTTATCTGCACAAATGGTAACGAAGTGTGAACTCTGAATGTATATTTATCAAAATCTATATACAAATTGCGTTAATTAGATCACCCCATTTCATACTTGGTCTTTAACTGTCTCATCATCTTCCACCTGGGAGGAAGAGCATTCCAAAATTCATTGCTCAGATGAAGGCTGATAAGGTACAGTAGTTGAACATGGAAGGCGACGATGACAACATTCTGGGATTGTTTACAGGGTTTTTTGTGATGTGAAATGCACAGTATTTGAACCAAATGAGATTTCATATTGCCCGATAGTAATGTCTCATGCTGTGTCACTATTGCTAGCTGCTTGTGAAGCTTATGTGGAGTGTTCAGAAAAATCCATGAAAAGAATTGGCCTACTCTTGAAATTCTTGTTATTCTCTTATTCTGTATGGATGTCTTGGAAAGTGATATCAGTCGAGTCCAAAGTCCTAAAGCTATGTTCTTGCAGGCCATGCTGAGGAGATTTGGTCAGAAATGAAGTCGTAGAAGTGGCTGAAGTTGACTCAACAGCTGACTTCACTGATTTCTGTGTACTGTAAGCGTGGTTTGATCAGGAAAGCAACTGGTCTGTACAAAGAAATGGAGAAAAATGGATAAAACCTAATGCCGCCATAACCTTTGGACGTTTGAAGGCGAGGCTGAAGAACGAGGCTCACAGAACCCTAGATTTGGGAGCTGGGATGCTGGCTACGACCAAGGTCAGAAACTCGACTCCATGGCTGGAGACCATGCTCTCTGTCATCCAAGCGTTTTCTGCAAAAATCATGCATTCAAACCGACCAAATCATGCATCGAAGCTGAGTCAGAATGATGGTTCATGAAGGCACAGCGTCAGAATGTTGTTTCCCTTGGGTTACTATCATGCCACAACCAGAACAATTTTGGCAACGCCAAAGGTACGTCCAATTTCGTAAGTAGGAATTGCTATATTATCGGTGTTCGAAGACACAAGCTTTACTAGTAGTGTTAGTCTTATCTGAAATGCCCATATCATTATGCATGCAGGGTTTTCTGCTTTTGAATTTCTTCTTTTTACCTTGTTTTTGTAGAATATTGGTAAAGTTGTTGCTAAGCTTTTATTGATGATTTTCTACTGCTTTTGCCGAGCTTTTGTTGATGCTTTTATATACTCTTATTGAAATAATGTTGATGATGTTTTTTGCTGCTTCTGTTGCTGTATTTATTTTTTTGCTTTTTTTGTTACTGCTGTCTAATGTTGCTGCTGTTTTTTCGCTGATGATGCTGCTGGTGGTTTTTCGTTGCAGCTATTTTTCGCTTTTATGCTGCTGCTGCTGTTTTTTACCGTCGTTGTTGGTTTTTTTCTGGTACTGCACGGCCCTGTTCAGTTAATCTGCTAACTGCTTAAATAATTTGAATAAGAAAGCTATTCTAATATTGTTAAAAATATGGAGCTTGACATTATTTTGTTGCCAATGGTTATTTATAATAGGCAGATTATGCTTTGTAACATAAATATTTTACACGTCATTTTTATATCGAAAATACATACTATTTTGAAACTTAACTTTTGAGTTTTTTGCCTAAATAATACTCTTTCTCAAACTAACACACTTTCAATACTAATTCCAAAAACAATACTCTTTTTGCCATGTAATATGCCACGTAATATTTTATTTCCACCTCTACAATTTTCAAACATCCTTTTATTCTATCTCCCAAATACTTTCCCGAGCTCCTCCTTCAATCTCACATCTGAATCGGAGAAAACGCCCCACCACCTCTACATCAGCGTCCTTCTCAACCTCCAAAAAGGTTCCGATATCTCTTCCCCGCTTCTCGTGGTGTCCTTTCACTTGACTGATCAACCGTTGGACTGTGACCATTGATCCAAAACAATACATGATGCCAGCTCCCACCATGTCACCCTTATAATCCATCAGGATCAATAGATGGGAGACTAATACCCAAGGTTGTGTTTCCAGAACCCTATTCTGTGAGCCAGGATTTGGGAACGAAAACCGGAAAACCTCTGAAGATTTCCTTGGAATGCATGATGTTGGCGCCTCCAGCTCAGGTGTGAGTTTTGCAATGCCAATGGTGTTCACTTATCAGTGAGTCTTGAGTCTTCTCATTTTCGTTGAACTTGTCTTATGATTCCAATGTTCGCAAATACTAATCTTTTCATCTCAGGCTTGGTCACCGTTAGGTTCACCAGGGTTGTGGATAGCTAGAACTGTCCTACAGCATCCATTTATCAATAAACATTGCAGAGTAACTGAGTGAAACACCGGCACAAGTTGATTTGCGCTAGGGGTTGCAGATTGGACATGTTCGTCTTCCGAAGAGTACAACGAAAGAGAGAATCATAGAGAACTTCAATGTCTTTGACTGGTCTGTTCCTGGTGATTTGCTTCCTAGGTTCTCCGAGATTAAGCAGGTTAATCACACACTTGTCAACTGATTTTGCTAAAACTCATCTCTATTTGCAGAAATTAATAACCTGTTTCTTGATTATGTGCATGAAAGACTAGTGAAAGGGGATTCTACGCGAGTCAGAATGAGCCGTTCAAATGTGTTGAAGATATCTGGATGGTGAGGTCTAAGAGCACCTGCAAAAACTCACAATTGTGATTTTTCTACCAGGAGAAATTTAATTATTATTTCAACATTATGAAATTGAACGATGCTTTTTAGGTTCTTGTTGTATCAGTTGTTCAGAGGTAAGTATTTGAGAGATAGAATAAAAGGATGTTTGAGAATTGTAGAGGTGGAAATAAAACATTACGTGGCATATTACATGGCAAAAAGAGTATTGTTTTTGGAATTAGTATTGAAAGTGTGTTCCTCAAAAAAAAAAAAAAAAAGTATTGAAAGTGTGTTAGTTTGGGGAATAGTTTCAGAAAGAGTATTATTTAGGCAAAAAAACTCCAAATAAAATTGGGAATTATTGATTATTATCAAATATATGGTAAGTATCAACAACTGATGCAATAAACTACTTCTTATTTGGAAGGAACAAATTACTGAAAATATATAGAGGCTAATTAATAGCGGTTCCTTTTGAATCACAAGACTCAAGAAGCACGTCGAGTATACATGTATTAATAGCTGTGTACTGCCATTAACGATGATGAATCACGAGGAGAATATCCTTACAAAGCTGCCAAGGGATGTGATAGTTGCAGTCGTGTCGAGACTCACAGTGAAAGATGTTCTCCGTTTCCGTTGCGTCTCCAAGTTCATTCATAACCTCATCACTTCCGATGGCTCCATTGTCCATTCTAATATCGAGATAATTAGCAACAATTTCGTGGTTCCAAGCCTTGGTGAACATGTGCGAGATAATTACGAGTCAGAGGATCCCGATGAACTGGCCAACATGATCTCAGATGAGTTACGCAGACATTTAGGTGATTCTCATTCCTGGTGGGTTGCAGTGACGGGATCCTGTGCTTTTGCCAGTGGAAGTGTCTTCATCTTCATCAGAACAAAAGGTACCAACTGATAATATATTTGTGCAATCCAGCTTTCAACCAAGTTAGGGTTCTTCCCATACTGCAGGAAGGATTCCCGACATCATCACAAGAGTGGCTTAAACACGATTCGCTTCCGGGTGGACCCCACAGATCAAAGGTGTGCTTTGTGGTACGATGCAGTGGCCCGTGACTACAAACTTGTGGTGATTCGAGATGCCATCAAACCAGGAATATTCATCCATGGCTGGAGAAGAGTTAAGAGCGGGCATAATTTGCTGGTGCCAGGTTATGGCAATTCAAATCTGGTTGTTCACAATGATTTCCCCCACTGGCTCTCTAGCCGCGGAATCACGACCGTGTCGCTGTTAGTTTACTGGACATGGCCCAAGAACAAGTTGGACACATTCCGCTTCCCGCAGTCTTCAGCGCGACGTTTTCAGAAGGATATTAAACGTTAAAACCCAGGAGGATTACCTAGAGGACTATCTTGGTTTCTGTTGAGCGTGATTCAGGTCTTCATCTGGGACCCTGTGGTTGAGCTGTGGGTGATGCAAGAAGAGCTGCAGGGTGAATGGGTTAAACATGTTATTATCATGGATGTTCCCATGTCCATGTACTTTGGCGATGGCTACAAACATGGGGTGGTTTGCAGAACGCCGTGGGCAGCTACAACTTGGACGTTTATGATCTCAAATTTTGTTATATTGAAGATAAAATATATGTTATTTTGATTTAGAAGAAGAATCATTCAATGATGATCAATGATTAAAACACATAATTAATTAGTTTTTGTTGCCAAATAACCTGGGATGATGCTGTCTATGCCAATCTGGTTGAGTGCTCCTTGAACAACACCTGAAATAGGAGTCTCCTATTTCATCTTTTTACTAGGCTAACCGGACCGCGCGTTATAGGAGTCCCCTATTTGAACAACACCTGAAATACAAGAAGCGGTTTCTTCTACTTGAACTGCATCTGCAAGAATTGGAGTCTGATCCTCTCCTAGAACTGGAACAGCATTATATGACCTAATATCAGCAGCCTCAGTACCATTTTATTTGCAGATTTCCACATCAAATTCTGCAATCCCCTTGTTGAAATTTCTGTATTCTAGTCTATTCGTGAACCTCTTTGGCAGCGTACTATGTCTGAGAACTCGCTATTTTACATCAGACTCGCACTTATCAGACCTGGTGAATATTGCATAGCTAAACCATACCGTACAATTTCTAAGATGGGCGAATAACAAAGTAAGGATAATTTCAAAAGACCACGATGCGTAAAAATGATGAAACTGGGATTTTTTTATCAAACAAAAAAATAACTGACAAGAATTTGTTGATGAAAAGAGTTTTAAGAGATGTTCCCACGTAAATGTCTAAGTTTCATTCTATATTACTAGCTATACTAAAAATGTCGTGGATCATTGGGAGGTAAAATGGAAACAAAAGTCCCGACACTACAAGAAAAATGGTCATTAGTGACAAAATTCCCGTGACTAAAATTTATTTGGTCACTAATATTACATTTATTGACCAATATGTTTCGCCTGAAAAGTTTGGTCACTAATAATTTTGGGTGGTTCTAAATGCATGTCCAATTTACTTATGCATGTCCAAATTAAATTTGAAATAACAATAATGTCCCTCTTAAATATGTATTATAATTCAGGAAAATTTTTAATTTTTTTAAAATTTGAATACGCGTTAAATCATTATATAGACGGGTTTATGCATTCAAGATCAGGGTTTTAGAAATATATTTACAAAAATTAATAAACGAATAAAGGGTAACTATAATATTTTTTCACTTTTATTGGACATGCAGAAGTAAACTGGACCTGTATATAGTAAACACCTTATTTTTTTAGTGACCAAGTAAAAATTAGCATCATAAAATTGGTCCCAGATTCGTGTTTGCCTGAAGAGTCATCCAATTTGATGACTGGTGGTGCCCAAATGCCGGTGACGAAATTTTATATGATAACTCAATTAAATTAGTGACAAAAGTGTCCGTCACCATATTTTTAAAACTTAGTGACGATAATATATAGTCACGAAACTTTTGACAGGAAATGTTTCCAGTATTTGTGAAAAAATCTTGGAACTTTCATTTTATTGAAAAATTACAATTATTTCCTCTTAAAATCATATATAAACATTCCTCAAAAAAAAAAAAAAAATCATATATAAACATTATAAAATACCTAGAAGGAAAACTTTGCTTAATGGCAATGGAACTTACGAAATTTAGAAATATGATTCAATTTTGACATAATTTCTAAAATGCATAATTAATTTTCCCACTTCTAAAATTTAAAAGTTCCATTGTGCTTAATAAATTATAATTAGTCTTGGAAGTGACGGTCACTATATAGTGACGGGGTTTATATGCAAAAAAGTTTGGGACGGGGGTTTTTCTGCAATTTATGTAAATTGCATTCACGCGCGGGGGCTATTCTGCAATTTATGCAAATTGCATTCAGCATGCTTGAATTTCACACTTGAATGCTTGTTTTTTAGACCAAACAGGTTGTTTTTTAGAACATGCTTGCATTTCTCACTTAACAGGTTGTTTTTTAGAGAATGTTTGCATTTCACAGTTAACAGGTTGCTTTTTAGAGTTCATGTATTTTGAAGCAAAAAAAGAGAGTTATAGAGCATGCTTGAATTTCACCCTTGAATGCTTGTTTTTTAGACCAAACATGTTGTTTTTTAGAACATGTGTGTATTTCACGCTTAACGGGTTCTTTTTTAGAGAATGCTTGCATTTCACAATTAACAGTTTGCTTTTTAGAGTTCATGTATTTTGAAGCAAAAAAAAAAGGTTTTATAGAGCATGCTTGAATTTCACCCTTGAATGCTTGTTTTTTAGACCAAACAGGTTCTTTTTTAGAACATGTGTGTATTTCACGTTTAACGGGTTCTTTTTTAGAATAAAATGCTTGTTTTTTAGACTGTGTGGATATGTTTGCTAACGTCTATTTTTAGACTAAAATGCTTGTTTTTTAGACTGAGTGAACAGTGCGCGTATGAACAGTGCCGTGAGTGAATAGTGCATTTTTGTCAAAATTGCAAATAAGGACCTCCTTCCTTCCATATTCTAATATAGTCTTTCGTCACTATATAATGACCGATTTTTTTTTTTTGGGCAAACCATCATTGGTGGAGGGATATTATATTAGGCATCCTCAAACCTGTTAATTGACATAAATTAAATACAATGATCTCCTCTATGGGAGGCAATTTGTAAGATTACAGAGAGGTTTCTAAAGATATAGTTATTCTAAACCTTCTCCGTATCTGAAGCAAGAACTAAAGCCTTAGTAGCTAGATACAGCCATACTAGTTCTCTACTTCGATAGTGGTACCAAAAAAAGAGATGAATCGAAAGATTCCTAAAAGACCGACACAAAAGCGTCAAACTGCCTTGACAGGTGTAATATCCCTAATTTGAAACATAAAATTTGCACTAAATGCTCAAATCTACAAGTGTATGCACAGAGACGCCGATAGTAAATTTAAAGAAATTACTACGACTTGGATTTCTCCTCTACTGTAACTGCACACACCGAAACCCAAGGGGTCTTCCCAAAAGAAAGAGGGAGGCGACAAACAAATGTGCAGGGATACTCAATAAATTAATCAAAGCAATTTTGCAAAAAGTCAGACATTCAATCACCCATCTCTTAAAATCTAAAAACTCTAAGAAAGTAGAAAAGAGAATCAACCCAAAATCCTGTCCAATATGAAAGCATCAATAAAAGATATCACCGGAATAAACCTGCGTAGCATATGGAAAGTCCGGCGAGGCGCGATAGCATCCGTGTGGGGCAACCGGTGACGGACACACTGGTATGTCTGGCGGCGGCGCGTGGAGTACCGTCGGCGGCGCTTGAAAGACCGGCTGAAATCAAACGATACCTAATCGGACCAAAACCTGTCATCTCAACCTAATTGGGCCATCTCCAGTTGAAAAACAATCTGAACCTGTCCTACCCGAGTCGACCCGACCCGGGCCGGGCCGACCCGAGCCAAACCAAACGAGCCGACCCGACCGAGTCGAATCGGTCGGATCCAGGCCCAACTGGGACTCACCGACCCTGTAAAGCCTCAAAAGCACCTGCAAATCACCGGGCTTGATCCGTTCTGGCGTTGACTTCCTCGGCTCACCTGCAAAAAACCAATCCGCGACGCGACCCGTGGCCAATGGGCTGTGTCGGTTCGGCTTCGTCGATGCCGGACCATCGTTGTGCTCGTGCTGCGCAGTTCCGCAGCCTCGTCCGATCCGATGCCGAAACCGTGGTGGTCGGAGCCCCTCGGCTCGGCTCCTGACTGGATTGAGTTCAGTCTTCCGGCGTTGACTTGCAGCACGTCTACCGGATCCGTCTCCGCCAAGCCCTCGGCTTGTAGATCTGCAACGTTCTCGAGCCTGATCCATGGTATCCGGTCGGAGATTCAGAAAAGGAGACGTAATAGGTCGATTGAGATGGGGTTTTGAACTGAGGGTTGGGGATTAGGGGAAGGATAAGTATAGTAGGGGTGGGAGGGGTGGCCTGCACGGCGGCGAAGCGCCGGTGGCCACCCCGCCAAGGTTTGGATCTGAAACTTTTTACTATTTGGGAAGAAAAGGGGAGATATAAGATGATGACTATATAATGACCGTCACTCAAGAGACCAACTCAATAAATTATCCCTAATATAAAATATAAAATTTAAGTAAATACTATTGTGTCATGTTGCCTATAATTCTTTCACTTTTTGTTTATAATTGTTGTATCTATTATATTTGAATTCAATTTTCTTAAGCTTATTTCTTTTACTGAAATAAAATAAAAAATAATGTATTGAAAAATGAAACCAATATAACATTTTTTCTTAATTTAATTTGAATCAAACTAAACTTAACTACATCTAATTAAACTGACTAAACTTATATGACCTGCAAATAACATCAAAAGAACATGGACTAAACTAGTGTTCTCACATTAATGCTCAAAAAGTTTCGTTAATCCAAATATAATTGCCTTTTAAGTCCACGGAGATTGGGCCAAATTAATTAATGAACCTACACATCCATCTCACATTTAAATTAGGTGTCATTGTATAGGCACAATTAAAGTTATTTTGCAGCCCAATTTAAAATTATTCCAACCATATTTTCTTAATCTTAATTCAGTTAATTTTAGCTTAGTTATTTAGAATAATATCAATTAAACTGGCTTGGGTTATCTTTATGTAATTTTGAAGGTCAGTCTTTACTTAATTCCATTAATAATATAATTTTCTTAACTAATTAAAGATTACACCCAAGTATAATCTAGAATAATTATATTGATGAATTTATGTGATTCATAATTACTTATTTTTTCATAACACTAATAACATGTATAGTTGATGTTAGGGCATGTTTAGTACAACATATCTGAATATTTTTCAGTTCATTTCAATTCAGTATTTTTCAGTTCAATTCAGTGTTTTTCATTTCAGTATTTTCAGTTCAGTTCAGTTCAATGCATTATACTTTTTTAAAAAATTAAAATAAATTATATGTTAATAATATAGTCCAATTCAGAGAAAATGTAATTTATTTCAATTAAGTTCCCTGAAAATATAATTTGATGATTTTAAATTTATATTGAAAATTCAGTTCATTTCAGTTAAGTGTAGTTCATTTCAGTTCAATTCAGTTAAGTGTAGTTCAATTCAGTTCTATTTTATATTCTTGAATTTCTGTTTCTCTACCATTAGGTAGAGATTTTCATTTGATTTGGTTGCAATATCCATTCGATTTCAAACACTACATTGATATGTTCTTCAATTTATTTTTGTTCAATTAGGTCAGTTCAATATATTCCAGTTCCATTAAGTTCAGTTTTGATGATTTATCATTTGATAAAATACAGTTTCGTTTATTATATCAATGCATTGATTCAATTCAGTTCAGTATTATTCAGTTCAATATAGTTTAATAATTTAGGTCCAATTTGTTAAGTTTAGAATTGATGAAGTATGATTTGATAAAATTTTGCTAATTTAATCGTATCAATGCATAATTTTGCAAGTTCAGCTTAATTAAGTTCAGTTTAGTTCAATTCATTACATTTCAGTTCATTTCTATTAAGATAGGTTCGATTTATTAAGTTTGGTGCTGATAAAATTTGATTTGATAAAATATAGCACAATTTTGTTGTATTAATAAAGTTCAGTTCAATTCTGTTTAACTTCTAGGATCATTTTTATCAAATTCAGTTCTGATGAAGTATAATTTGATAAATTTAGTTATATCAATGCAGTGATTTGTTTCTTCAATTCAGTTTTGTTCAGTTAAGTTCAATTCAATGGCTTGTCTTGTAATAATTTTTTTGAATATAAATATGTTTTATATGTTCAATTCAAATGATTTTTTTTCCAGTGTGTTCAGTTCAGTTCAGTTCAATTCAGTTCAGTTCAGTATTTTTCAGATTAGTTCAGTTCAGGTGTATTAAACGGCCCCTTAGTAATATCGATTGAATCCGTATTACCTAGACCCTGCTCTCTATCGCATAACGTAAAAACACTCAATTCAGTTGATATCAATTTAATTATGTTCAATTCAGTTTACTTCATTTTAGTTCAATTTAAAAATATATATTTGATCAAATACAGGTAAATATCGACATACTAATTCTTATATTCTAATATATTAATTGTCACTTCAGTTCAATTTAATTCAGTTAAATTCTAATTAGTAAGTAACAAAACCAGGAGAACAAGCCCCCAATAGCTAGACGTTAATAAATAATTACTACTAGCATGATTCGGCCGCACGTTGTGCGGTATGTTTGGAGTACCTCAAAAAGATTTTAATTTGATAAAATGTGTAAATTTTAGCTATTTACGTTTAAAAATGGGGTTGCTATACGCAGTTCGATATTTTACTCTTGTAGTTCGAAATACGGTATGAATTTACGATATTGTCCTCACTTATTACGTTCATTTGAAAATTTTAGCAAAATTCAGGTGGCGGTATTGTAGTTTCAGTGGTACTTTGATTTACACTGAGTAAAGTACCGGTAATTTCAATGCTATTTTAGACTACGTTGAGTAAAATACTGGATCATGTATAACACATCAGTAAAAAGGTAAGGTGTGTCCTTATGATAAGACAATGATTTATTTATCTTTAAAAAAGTATGGTGTGATCTTATGGTAAGACAATGATTTATCCTTTATGTTTGAGCCCAAATTAGTAATTAGGTCCATATTTAAATACATTAATTTTATACATTAATTTCGGTAAGTTTAGACATGCTGATTTTATTTTTCAATATATTAACTTTTACTTTTACTTCAGTTTGATTCAGTTCAGTTTAATTGAATTTAATTCAATACAATTCAGTTTAATTCAGTTCAGTTCTGTTGAAATAAGTTCAGACAAATAGGACCCAAATATAATTTTATTACAAAAATAGAAAACATGATTTGTCCGTATAAATTTTTCTAGTGCAAAATATATATATTCATACTATAAATTAATATATTTATACAAAACAACTTATTTATCGTAAGCATATTGTATCCATATATTAATATATAAATGTAATATTTTATATGTGTAAAATACAAAGAAATTGTATGAAAATTGGAAAATAGGCAAATTCACGATTTTCAGTCCAAGCACTACAGAATTAACCACTTTTCAAGCTCTGAATTCTTGATCTAATATGGTATACTCAATTAATTAATTAATTAATTATGGATAATTGCGGCATTCATGTTAATTGTGTGATGTAATATTCATGTTTTCCTTTCGTAGACTAATTAGTTAGGTGGAATGAGTTGTATTTGTAAAAATAGAAGTCAGAAGCTATTTAGTATGCTATAAAAATTATGCAATAATATATGCATACCATATATTATATATATTGAAAACACAATTATGCTAACTGAATCCTTGAAATTACGGATGATTGAAATATATACGGCTAAATTCGTAGATTAAATAAAAGAAACAAAATAAGAAATATATTAAAATGGTAGGCGCCGGAATATGGTGAACTTGCGGTGATTATGTGACGGTTTTAGTCAAAACTACTCATCTTTTTAATTTTTTTTATTAATTTATTTATTGATTTGAATAATAACTTTTATAGTCCTATTTAGGATAGAAAAGAAGATTACGAGTAATACAATTTTGAGTGAAAAGGGAGACAAAAAAAAAAAACCCCCGCCTCGTGAAAATAGTGCTCCCGCCTTTGCCAACAAATATTACCCTAAAGTGCATTTTGGAGGGAAAATTCCCTCCTTATGAAAACGTAAATAAATTTTAGAATAAAAGAACGTATTGTGCTACTTTAGTTAATACATCATTCTCCATGTCCATCAGTTCAATATAGTTTAAATCAATTCAATATTTTTGAATTTAGTTTAGTTTAATTTAGTTTGGAATATGGTTTGATAAATTCAAGTTAATTTAGTCCTATTCTTGTTATTTTTAATACATTGATTTTTATTATAGTTAAGTGTCTTAAAATTTAGTTTAGTTCAGCAAAAGAAGTTAAAAATACACGCCCGAGTTAATATAATATTTTATCAAATTATATTTTTACTGGACGAACTGAATTGAACCAAACTGATATTCAAAAGAACATGATCTAATGTATGGGAAAAATTATTTACTATTGTGTGCTGATATTTAAGCTGTACTAGATAGACATGACTTTCATGTATGAATGATCACAATTCGAGTTATAACTAACCAAACTATCATAATTTTCATTATCACGTTGATAATTAAAAGTCAAGTTTTACTTCTCTATAAAATGTATAACTAAATTGTAGTCAACTCTTACTTATGCCTTGTTCTCGTGAGATTGTTTCTTACCGAACTTAAAGTGCTGAAACTTGAGACTAAGTTGAATTATGATTTTCATGTACGAATTTGAATTATAACCAATCCAACACAATTTTTGTTCTCACCTAAGTGATAATTGAAAGTTAACTCTTACTTTTCTATAACTAAATTGAATTCAACTAATCAAAAGTCAAATCTTATTTAGGCTTTGTTCTCATAAGACTGTTTTTCACAGAATTTAACTAAAATGAAAAACAGAATTAGTATGACTAAATTAACTTTAATTTTATCAAAATTTATTTTGCTGAATTTAACAAACTGAATTAAATTGAACTGAATTAGTATACTAATAAACTTAGAAGAACAATGGCTACTAATGTATAAACACTTATAATAATAACTACTCCAACTAATTAAAAGTCAATTATTACTTATTTTTAATAGACGAACCCCTACTTGACTTTCTACACCCTAAAATCTGAATTGAGTTTAACTAATTAAAAGTCAAATCTTACTTAATTTCAATAAACTGTAAAAACATTCAGTTTAACTAATCAAAGATAAATATGTACTTGACATTCTACACACTAATAACTAACTGAAATTAGTTTCACTAATTAAAATCCAAATCTTACTTTAACTTTTTTTTAAACACTTTATAGAGAACTAGTGGGGAAAATCGAGTTACAAAGTGTTATACTAATAACTAATCGGGAAAATCTAACTAACACCAAAAATATGTTAGAAATTACTTATTACAAAAAACTTAAAAAATATCATATTCATTCATAAATTAATAAATAATTTTTGTATGAAATTATCTTTAGAAAAACGAAATCTTTAATTTTCTCTCAATTTAATAAAGCAAATTTAAACAGCAATCTTTCATAGAATTTAAAATTGATAAAATCAAATTAATAATGATGATATAGAGAACAAACGGAAAACTTTGATCGAAGTAAACTTGTTTCCATGTAATAATAAGTACAGTTTATTATTCTTTTAATCTACACCATCAATACTTTCATCAACTAATCACAACCGTTTATTTAGCCCTAATCTTAGATAAGTCACAAATTATATCGTACATCGGGTGTACGTACCCTGAAACCCGTGTTTGTAAATAAAATAAATATTCGAGTAAACTTTCATTCGTTTTTAACCAAGATTAAATTACGTTGAATATTACCGCACTACCTACCCACGTTCACGTTGAATATTAAATGACCCACGATTATTTCTGATATTTTTCATCTTGTAAATTAAATACTCTGCGATCACAAATTCACACCCATCAATAAAAGAAATGCGTTTGTGGCTCACCCGCCGGAACATACCACTCTTATCTGGTAATATTCTGACGCATCGATGACTCATTCACAACAACATACCACCCCTCCTTCGTCTGGTAATATTCTAATAGAAGATATTTATTTTTTTAAATTTATCTTAGTACTCTTCAAGTGTTTTACTTTATTTCACCGTCGATCCGATCATAGTCGTTTATAGATGAAAATACTTATTAATCCTAATCTTGCTGCTATTTTGTTAGAAATAGTTGCATTTTTTGAAGGGGAAAGAATGTGCATGTTAGATAATTTTATATTTTGGAAGAGGTGTGTTCTTTATCAAGTATTAGCATGGTTAATTTTTACATTGCACATCATGAAGTTATGAAATGCAAATAATTGCAATCTACCGTGCACATTATTGGTGTTGAATAAATATGTAGGCGAGAAAGGAGGATATGGAACGTGTATGAATAATTGTACATTTGAATATAAAACTCAAACGCATTCTAAATCGATTAAATATGCATCTTCAAATTTATTAAATGTGCAAGTTTATTGTATTGAATGTGCTGGAGCAGCAACCAACACTTGTCTCTGATCGCTTACTTTCCTTGTGTCTTTTATCTTCAACTTAATCTTTGAATTCTTTCAAAATACAAAATAATTCAAAACGGTTAATATTCAATCAGTAATGCACAACATCATATTTTATACCGCACGTAATAAAATATTGGATACACATAATATAATTAATATGTCATTTTTCATGCACACTAACATAATTTAAAATACACATATAATCGGATTGGATTGCACCCTCTCTCATTTAGTAAGAAGTGTGGGGTGACTACTAAATACTTTAAAAATGCACACACAAACGGATTGGAATGCTCCCCACTTTATTCTAGAATGCACCATATTTTTCAATACAATATATGGTCAGGGAGGGATGGAGTGGTGTACTTATACCTATGCACATTCCATCAACATACGATGCACACACAGTAGATTTGGAATACACAATCATACATTTTAAATAGGCGTATCGTTTTTCAAAAAAATATTACTACTATCAAAATCAAAATTTGCATCCTATTTTCATTCAAACTGCACTAAACATAATTAATATTCTATTTGAACGTGATTTAGAATGCACATTATATTATACTGGAATGCGCCCCAATTAAGATTAAGATGCACACAATTTTTCAATGAAACATAGAGCGCACATTAGCGAGTGGTACTTTATGCACATTCCATCAACATACAATGTACATACAGTAGATTTTAAATGCACAATCATACATTTTTATATGCATATCGTCATTCAAATAAAATATTACTACAATCAAAATCAAAATTTACATCTTATGTTCATTCGAACTACAATAATGAACACAATTAATATTCTATGAACATAATAAACCGACGTGATTTAGAATGCACATAACAGTATACTGGAATGCGCCTACTTAAGATTAGGATGCAAATATACAGTAGCGATGGGTACTTAAATTGCTATGCACATTCCATCAACATATAATGCACATCAATTAGATTTTGAATGCCCAATCACATATTTTTAAATGCACATGTATTTTCTATAAAACATACAAAAACATCGTAGGAAGTGGTAATTAATTAATTATGCACATTCAATCCACATATAATGCACCTACAATAGATTTGGACTACACAGTCATATATTTTTTAATTCACATGTCTTACAGTCGTATACCATCTACCCATATTCAACCGCCAAACGTTACAACACCATCCGCAACCTACCAAAATCACAAAATTGCTAAGAAAAACGTCAAAAAACTAAATTACTTATACCGCCGGAATGACTACACGTGCGTCAACAACATCCTCGTCTTCTATCACTAAACTTGGTATACCTATTAACAATTTAACCTGCAATCAATATAAACAAAAGATTTACCATTAAATCAACACATACCGTTTTTAGTTTTGAATTAACACCGATATCTAAAACCTTACCCACAATAACAGATCATCTGCTTCATAACCATTTTGGTGTATCACCTAATCCAATACCATCGTGTTTTTGTATATATAATCTGTTTGATACATCACCCAATTCAGTAACAGCGCGTGCGGGTGGGTTTAGATTGGTACGTGGACGTGCAATTCAAATGATATTATCAGCAAAAGGATGCGGCGGTTACGATTTAGTGGGGAAAGTGGCAGTAATTTAACCTCGCACTTAACGTATATTTACTATTTATGAAAATGTCCACTTATTATAATTAGGGGACTCGGGGTACGTACATCCGTGATAGCATCTACTTACTTGTAGATAAGTATACTGAATTCTTCCTCTTCCATCTCCCATCGCCTCTTTTCTACATCTGTGTTCCACACCTCTCAATCTCGGATCCAGCAAGGCCGTCTGAAAGATTCGACGTAGCCCGTTGTAGCAATCGCCGTCACCGTCACCGGATGCCAAGAAAGGCGACGCCCAGGAGTTCGCGCACACCATCTTCGAGTGCTGCAGTTCATATCTTCGCCGGAATCCGGGTCGCCGCCGTCCGAGTGTCCGATGATTCCCTCGGGACCTGAGCAACGTGTGCCTTATACCTTCTTCCTCTAGGGTTTCTTGGCCTGGGAATAACGGATGCGAGGAGTGGTTCATAGGAGAAGGTGGGCGATTTGCTTGCTTTTCTCTTTGTTTCTTCATTTAGGGTAAAAGTTTGTATTTTGCATAATTATAATCTCTCGGTTCATGTTTTAGGGATGTGATGGATCAGTGCTACTAGATGAAACGCCAACTATTCAAAGCGATGTGATTGATAACTATATTAGGTTGGTGGCCCTTCATAGACTGAAACTTGGAAGAAGAGACTCGACCGCTGCTAACCTTGAATTTGCGGACAGAGATCTTCCTATTTCCTCTCATGAACTGCAGGTTGTTTCATTGTTCTTCTTTTACAGTAAAAGTTTGTTTTTTTTTTTGCATAATTTTAACCTCTAAATGTTCTTGATGCAATCTGTAGAAGTGGAATATGTGAGGGTTGCAAATTTGGATTCAACAGTGAGAGAAGTGTTGATGCTTCATTTTGATTACCTGGTGGTGGTGACTATGCAACTGAGAGTATTCTTATGAGTCAAATCAAAGAGATACCGCTGAATCCAAAACATCATTGCATGGTAACTTTTATATTAACTGCGAATTGGATTTAACATTGCTTGTATGTTCATGTGCTTGTGTTTTTTCTTTTGATGTAAGCAAGAGCTTGCATATTATTCTCTTTGCTGCCACCTTTTTATTGGGTAAGTGTTCTACCTATAGATGTGATTCCACTTTGTGGCTTGTTCCTGTTCTACGGTTGCTAAAGCATATAGATTAATATATACTCCCTCCGTCCCAACCAAAGTGTCCGCGGGGACGGAGGCTCAATTTTTAAGAAAAATGATGTGGAAGTAGGACACATGGCCAAAAGAATGGTAAAAGATTATTTTAACCCCCATAAGTATGTGATTCAAAAAATGAATAGAGATTCATTAAGGGTAAAATGGATAATAAACTCTTTTTTTTTGCCAAATGAGAAAATAATGAAAGTAAGACTCTTTGGTTGGGACATTCCAAAATAGAAAGTAAGACATAGGGAGTATAGTTTTTGGGATATTGTAGCATGCTCTTTATCGTTTAGCTTTTATATAATATCTAATCTGAAAATAAGATGCCTATTTGTACAT